>OY750771.1:5097500-10097500 GCA_963556745.1 Catoptria pinella
TCAACCTAGCCTTTAAGTTACTTATCATTTCTTGTACTGTTCTGGCTGTCACCTGTTTTGTACATCTGAATTAAAAAAAGAAAAAAAGAAAAAAAGAACAGAATCATGAAAATTGCTAGCAAATGTATTGATCTTCGTCAACACCCCGTTTCCTCGTGGTCATACTAGGTAGTTTGTGATACCAGAGCCCGTAGCCAATGTCACATTTACAAATTTTCGCTATCGCTTCGCTTCGAAAAATGTATAGATTTGACGTTTTAAATTGCGATTGATAACGAAACCTTATGTCAATCCCATACATGTTCCAAAAGCGAAGCGATAAACGAAGATTTGCAATTGTTACTTTGGCTAGACCCCCAGTACTCGCGCTTGGCCGTTTTATTTTTGTTTTATTTTTTAATTAGACAACGAATCTTTCTTTGCCATCGACACGATTTCACACCACGTAAATTAGAACTATGAAATCTCGCCTTTTAATTAAAATACCCACCTTCTTTAAAACTGATTCTTACTTCAAATGACATTTGATATGAATACGTAAAACTTTTTATTTTCTGTAGTTAGTGTTGCGATTGTATCGCTCATGTTATGAACGTAAAGGTGTAGCCCAGTTATCGTTGCTTTTTTAAATTATTTAAATTAAAGCCTTTCTTTAACCTCTGCACAATACCTCTCGTATTGCATCAAACATCCCACACAAGGCGAGATGCATCTCATCGGCCGTATTTATGTCGACAGTTTCTCACCATCAATAACTATCGAAGCGCTCGATCTTACATCAATCTCGCAGCGAGGAAGCCTCGACCAGCCCATGAATAATCTTACTGGCTAATATGGCAGCCAATCTATTAATATCATCTAAACCAATATACTGTGTTTATCTTAGGCATTTAAATTTTTGGGGCCTACTTTTACTACCAATGAAAAAAATCAAAAAATAATGATCGTGTCTTTTTGAACGACAATGACAAAATAAAATACTATGTAAGCTTCCTAATATGAAAAATTATAAGATTTTTCATTAGGTACCTGTCTGATAACTGTTATTAAATAAACTCATTATTCTGATCTATTTTAAAAGTTTTAACATGTTTCAACTGCGGTACGACTTTAAAAAATACAAGCTGTCATCATATTTACAATGCCTAGTTTCCTTTTTATAAAAATCTATATGGACTTTCCAATTCTATTTGGTCCTGTAGTAATAAGAAATACTTAATTAATATGTTTGACTAGTGCTTATAAAGCTTTCAGCTTTACACCCCTGTTGTATACAATGTAACCGTACCCAACCAATTTAACAGCGCATTAAGGAATCTGACAAGCTATAGACTTTTACCGTTCAGTGAATGGTGGCAGGCATCATATCCCAAGGATATGGGTCTATAATGCCCCCTATTAATAACTATTAATAACGGCCGGGAGCAAGTGCAGTGATGTTCGTGGATGTCCATCAAGACGGAGTGATTGGCGTCTCATTACTGCCACCCGATACCGTCACGCAACACTACTACAATTCAGCCATAGTTATCAGCATCCTTATTCCCTTCACTTAAGAGCTATTAAATTCACTCAACCCAATATGCACTTTTGAAATATCGGCAACCGTATCTCCCTTAATTTAAGAGCTATCAAATGTGTATCGGTGGGTGGGTATCCCGTGTTAACGATGAGGTTTTTAATCTTAAACCACTTAGCAAGTTACTGGGTCTATACTTAGCGACTGTCAGTGTCACAGCTTATTAAATTTCTTAATGAGTTTAACCAGTTAAGTTACTATTTTTTATGCATTATAACTGCAATGCAATATTCACAATGATATAAAAAAGTAGGTACAGTCAACAGCATGTCAAACTATACATGTTAACCTTGAGACCGTCTTTATGCCGTACGCAATAAAATCTGTTTCCATAGTTTAACTTACCGTGCGGTCGTGTTTACACCTACGAAAACAATTTACCACTTTTTCTGAACTGAGTCTTAAAGAACATTTATAATACAGAAGAGAGTGATAAGTAGCCTATAATTTCGAAAACATAAACCTTAGGTAGAATTTGGGATGGAATAATAAGTCATTTAAGTTAAGTCATCTTAAATTCTGTTATCTAATTTCTAAGTGCAATAAAATATCGTAACATTAATGACACTAATTATTGCAGCAGGCTTACATTCTTCAAACGTGTAAATTTTGTTGTATAAATAAAAAAAATGTGGAAATTGTAAGTTACGCAACGTACACAGTGTGAAAAGGAATGGATCAAAGATGATAATTATGCAGACTTGACGTTCCGGCACTTAGATGGTGAAACTAAGATGGTGAAACTCTCGAGTGTTTTAATAAAATCACACTGAAATTTTTCACGTTCCTATGACTGACTGTCATCGGGACGTGACTAACTTTTATAGCAGTTTAATGTTTTATTTAATAGCCTTCGTAAGATTTAGAGTTAGATTCCAAAAAGAATAAAATAACAACAATTTTTTTAATTAATTTATTATAAAAAACAAGCGACAAGATACCATTTATTACTAAACAAGTCATACATTATAAGGGACAGTCATTTATTTCTGTGATTTGATAGTTAATATCTAGTAGGTACATACATAATCGTATGTCGAGTGAGACCGTTGGTCCTGGCAGACAAACCATACTATTAACAAATAAATAATAATAATACCTACTTAACAAGGAAGAGAAGACAGTTAAATAAAACCCTAATATGTACGATCATGCACATGGTAGTGAATGTTGCAGATTATTAGCTAATAGAAAGTTTGATACATAACGTTGAAGGCTGTAGTGTCGAGTCTAGATTGGAAAGCTGGGTGCAGCCGGTTCCCGACTGGCTTTCCCGCCAAGATGCGCTTTCGATATAGCCTCCTAAATGAGCACATAAAGGTGAAAGCATGCATTTATCCTTATAAAAGGAAACGGCCAATAGAGTAAGTAGTGATCATAATCAATGGCGAGATGTATATCAAATATATTTTAGACAACATCACAAACATTGCTCTGATTCCAAAGTAAGTAGCTAAATCACGTGTTATGGAAATCAGACACAATGGTGGAACTACAAACACCCAAACCAGAGCCAATATAGAAAAGTTCGTTTTCCAAATTGACCCAGCCGGGGATCGAACCCGGACCTCATAGATGGCGACACCTTGAAAATCAGCGTACAAACCACTCGACCGCGGACCGTATGAAACAGGAAAATAGAATTTTGCAAAAGTAAAAGGGACTTACACAACTTCTAGCCACAAAATTAAGTTCCTGTTTATTTATAACGTAAAGATCTCGAATATGACATGCACATAATAAATAAATAAAAATATATTTTTAATATTACATATCTTACAGAAAGTTGAGGAAGTCATGCTTACCTATTAGACTAGTGGGCATTACGTTTGTATTTGATTTATTGACACTGCTATTCCTTAAATACTTTAAAAACTGTTTTATAATGACTGTATACAATAACCCCCTTACTAATAAAGATTGTAAAGCAGATGTACAGTTAGACAATGGTTACTCTCTGTCAAACTATTTAAGTTTGACATCAAAAAGAAAGGGACAAGACACTGTGTAACTATACATTTGGTATACGATCTTTATTAGTAAGGGGGTAAATATTCAGTGCGTGGAACCAAACGAAATCAGTCTATCCGGTACTCTAGTTGTAAGATTATCACAAATGAAATACCTTTGTCCTTAATGATAAAAGAATTCGCGGCCATTCGTCGTGCCCCAGACGGCTGCTCGTCGGCTGCCCATCAATAACGACACATAAATCATTCGAGATGATAAACTGAACAACTGAACACATACTGCGACAAGATAAAATGCGTTGTGTAAGGTCAGCCTCAGTCAGAAGTAACTGCATTTTTTTAGAACTTTGCCATACCAACTACACCCAGATATTTTACAGTAATCGTACAATCAAGATTTAGTCGGTAGTAGATGAAAGCTTTGACAACTTTTGCATTTCAATAATACGATTGCAAATCAACTAAACAAACTAAACGCATCTTGACTATACGACTATTGTTAAATAACCACAAACCTTTTTGGATACGGAGGACTTTACATGAATAAAATCAGCCTCATTTTTATATTATGTAAGCTGAAACTTCAACATACGACTTTTATTAGTCATATACACCGTTCCCCCATCTCCGAAGTTTGCATAGAGAAAATTCTGAATTATTTTATGTGATAAAAGTTTATGTAAAGGAAAAATAAAACGATGTCTCTAAATAGTAAACTTTTTCAGAATGATGGTACGAAACCCTCGGTGCGTGAGACCGACTCGCTCTTGACCGTTTTTTTACCCTTCTATATGAAAACATTAAATTATTCTTCGCGAGAATAGCGTTAATATACTACGCTATTCTAAAACTAAGAAAATTAAAAGGGCTTTTCTGGAAGCCAAGAGAATACATAAATATAATTTGCATCAAATGCCTGATTTTTTTCTTCGTAAAGGCTGATACATTACACCCCCGCCGACCATTAGCCATCCCAACAGATTATTTTTTCATTGAATTCCGGCCTTTTTTGAGCACAATGACATGATTGATCATCGCTGAAATCACTTGCCCCCGAATCCCGACCATGCCCCGATAGACAATGTAGGTGTAACACTCCACTGTTATATAAAATTACATACTCTGAACTGATATTTAAAAAGAAAGTGTTGCCCATTGTCTCAGCAGGCAGTTGGCACTCAGCAAATCAGGCTGCAAGGTCAGCAAGTTAATAGCTGCAATAAACTTTTTGTGCAGCACAGACAAAGAGGATGGGATCTGGCGATCACGAGAAATCGTGGGGGCTCATCACGCATGTGCCCGATCGTCACTTGTCGCTGCTCAATAGGAATAGATATTTTTACAGCTTCAGGCAAAAAGGTTTTTTTACAAAAGCCTCAGCAAGAAAAGATGTGCATCTGAACTGAGGGCCCATTTTTTAAATCGCGACGAATCAAACTGAGACTTATAGGGGATTTAGTTAAAAATTCTAAAAACTGAAAGCATAGGTTCCAAAATTTCTAAAACGTGAATTAAAACTTTTATAACCGAATGTGTTGGGCCCTCAATCCAGACGGTTGCAATAAGAGGCATATCTTAGATATCAGAAAGTACCATCTCTGTGTTAATAATTTTCATTTTAGAATTTACTTAATAATTTCTAACATCGTTACAGAAATTTTCAACTCGCTAGAAGATGGCATAACAGATTTAAGGCTGTTTAGCTTGGGCCCTCAGTTCAAACATATCTGAACTGAGAGCCCAAGATAGAATCTTCAAAATATTAGTTTTAACTGAAGAAATACAATAAAATTACGTTTTTATCATAAAGTCTAACACCTCAGTGAATTTCTAAAAAAGAAATATTCGTTAAAAAGTTATTGGTTTATTAGGTAAGTGAAAACTAAATTTATTAAAACGTCTGAACTGAGGGCCCAACGTTTTCGGCTATATTGACTTGGCTAAAACTTATAGAATAATGAAAATTACACAAAGTTCTTTAAGAAATTCTTTATAAAAAATTGGTATATCGTTCGTTGTTCTTAATACCATACTTTAAGAAAAAATGCATTTTCATTTTTATACGACCAAAAATTTGTAGGGTAGATATGATTTCAAAATATTTTTAGGACTGACCTACATCTTACCTCATAGTATCTTTTAAGTGAATTGTTTCCCAATATTACCAGACATTATTCCCACTATCTAGTTTTTATTATTTTTATTTTTGAAAGGTAAATTAAAATTATTTTCAAACGTTGATTTCGATATTTCGTAATTTTCTCGTCAGTTTCAACAGACTACTAAATTAAGAAGGTCGTTAGTAGTCTGTGTCATCTTCTCAAAATTTTCTTAACAAAAGGAAGGCAAGGCTCACGCCTAGGAAGGTTGCTCCGAATCCTTCTGGTTGAGAGTGTAAAAAAATCTATATCCATATAGCCACATTGATATCTACACGAACTCGGTTCTAATATTTTGCGCTTTGAAAGGTATATAAAAAGGAACAGTGCTTAACGAGAAATGATATTGATTTCCCCCTCAATACGCTATTTATTGTAATAAATGTAAAATACCGGTGATTCTATTTAATTTTATCATGGCAATAATAGTAATTATTTACTATGAGCAATATTATTATTCTCCAGCTCGAGAGAGCTTTGTCTACGGAAGAGAACGCTTGGGTGTCTCTTTAGCTTAGAACGAATTAAAAAAATAACAACCATGTTAGAACTACCTATATAATTTCAAATAATTTTCTATAATTTCGACGTTTATTGACGTTGAAATAAAAATATTACATTTTGAAATTCATATTTTGTATTAAAATTTAGTAAAAGGTTGTACAATTCTGAAAGCAAGACCCACTGCCAAACTGTGCTCAGAATCGAT
This sequence comes from Catoptria pinella, assembly GCA_963556745.1. NCBI lineage: Eukaryota > Metazoa > Arthropoda > Insecta > Lepidoptera > Crambidae > Catoptria > Catoptria pinella. The sequence continues at coordinate 5,103,918 of OY750771.1, forward strand.
AAACAAAAATCGAGACAAAACGTAGTGATTAGGTACATTATCTTTGATCGAGACGACAAGTGTATGATAAGACTCATAGACAAGAGCTCCGTTTGTTTATGCTACGCGTGCTGGAGTAAGTGATGACCTCAGCGGCGGTATCGGCTAAAAGCATTAAAGTTCATGTTAACTGTGTTTTGACAGATATATGTAATACATTGCTACTTTTCTTTGGTAAGTTTTTATTTGTGCCAAAACAAAGTAGCAATGTATCACATACATCAGTCAAAACACAGTTAACATGAACTTCAATGTTTTTAGCCGATAGAGCCTTAGGTCTGGGTGTTTGTGATACCACCGTTGTCTCTGATTTCCATAACACAAGTGCCTTAGCTACTTACTTTGGAATCGGAGCAATGTATGTGTATAAAATGCCAAAAATATATATAAATATAAAATTTGTACTGTATGTTCACGGTTAGTTATTTTACCTACGAAAATGTTTTTTTTTCTTTTGAAGACGAAATGTCATTCTGAATTTCAGAGGTAAAATTACTGTGAACGCACTTATTAACCACTAATTGGACACTGCATATACAATGTTTTTGGTCTTGTACTAGCGATAATTTTAAGGCGTGAAAAATACACCTAATTTTATCGACAAAAACACTCATGTTGGGGGTCTATCGTCTCTCCTGTTGGAAAGGCCGCCATTTTATTTTTGTCTTTTTATTTTAGTTGAACTTTCCAAAAATATAGATTTCTCCGGATTTTTTTTAGTTTTTCTCACATATCTTAAAAATAGTTTCAAACAATACCAAATTCAAATGAAATCCGATTGAATTTATCATATAAAAACCTTTCCGAAATTAGCTTCCTTGTATGGAAAATTAAATTTACTATTTTATTGTCCTGACCTATATTTACTGAAAATAAATATAGGTCAAATAAAAAACTTTTATTTTATTTATTAGATTCCGATTGATCTTTATTTTTTTTGTATTTTTATATTTTGTACATACTTACCTACATTAAATAACATTATGGACACTCTACAAATTTTGCTCATACAAATAATTTAAAATGCATTTTCTCTTAAAGTACTGTATTAAGAACAACGAACGATATATCAATTTTTTATAAAGAATTTCTTAAAGAACTTGGTGTAATTTTCATTATTCTATAAGTTTTAGCCAAGTCAATATAGCCGAAAACGTTGGGCCCTCAGTTCAGACGTTTTAATAAATTTAGTTTTCACTTACCTAATAAACCAATAACTTTTTAACGAATATTTCTTTTTTAGAAATTCACTGAGGTGTTAGACTTTATGATAAAAACGTAATTTTATTGTATTTCTTCAGTTAAAACTAATATTTTGAAGATTCTATCTTGGGCTCTCAGTTCAGATATGTTTGAACTGAGGGCCCAAGCTAAACAGCCTTAAATCTGTTATGCCATCTTCTAGCGAGTTGAAAATTTCTGTAACGATGTTAGAAATTCTTAAGTAAATTCTAAAATGAAAATTATTAACACAGAGATGGTACTTTCTGAGATCTAAGATATGCCTCTTATTGCAACCGTCTGGATTGAGGGCCCAACACATTCGGTTATAAAAGTTTTAATTCACGTTTTAGAAATTTTGGAATTTATGCTTTCAGTTTTTAGAATTTTTAACTAAATCCCCTATAAGTCTCAGTTTGATTCGTCGCGATTTAAAAAATGGGCCCTCAGTTCAGATGCACATCAAGAAAAGTATGTGCCTGTAATCAAACATCTACATTTTCGCTACCTACATACTTTTTACATCTTTTATTAATCACAAAGAAAATGTGTTTATAATTATATCAAACAATTTGCGGAATTTCCTATAAGTTTTAGCTTTCAATAGAAAGGAAGCCCTTGCACATAAATAAAATCTGAATTGTTAAATAAACCTAATTTCAAAGGACCTAGTTGTAACCATTCATTACTCCATTCCATAGCTTGTGGGCTGTCTTCAGCTAATGAATATTTTAAACGAAAGGTGTAAATCGTAATATTGAATATGAATTAAAAGTCAAATTAAGTATTAATTAGCCACACTTCAAGATTACAAGCGGCAAATCTGTTAATATTAACCTTTGATTCATATCAAATTAAACACAGCTTGAAGTGTCATTCATTCACACCAAACGAGACACGAGATAAAACACCGCTGTTACTGTAACATCTAATTTGACACCTTCGCTGATGGCAGACGAGCGTAATTCGTATAATTACAATAATAACGGAGATGTGAGCACTGGCGTTGTGCTCGCACCGTCAATCAACAGATGCGGACGTGGTCAACCTAATTAAACAGTGTTCAGTAAATCGGAACATGACCGCTATAATAATTCCTAAGCTATTAAGTTTTTAATATAAAGTATCCTTACTTGTCCTTTTGACAGTTGTCAAACGTCTTTTAAACTCAAATCGATATTTAAAAAATATGTTTTGTCAATATCTTTTGTATTCTATGTGTGGAAAAACCATTTGTTGTATATTTTATAGTATAAATGATAATTTCAATAGAGTTGGGTGAAGATTGTTTACTAAATAGGACAAGTGGTAGACAAACAGATTATAAGAGTAAAGATTTAAAAACTTGTTAGATATTGTCCTAAATACTATTATGCTATAATAAGTTTGCAAGAATTTGCTACAGTTGTCCTGGACTAGACTAATTCGAGATTATCTAGATATCTTTGTTCGCAGATTAATATAACAAAAAAGCATCGCGATAAGCATACGATTTTCGTCCCCACTTCGTGACATATAAAGTTCAAAATCAAGTAATTCGATTAACGTCCCACTATCGTAATTCTTTTTTGTATTAGACCCCCTGCATTCATTATTCGCACCTTCAAACAGAACATTCAAGCAGATCTATATGGATTTCCGAATAGGGTTCCATGGGTTTGTGTTGTTGTCAAATATTATTAATATTGTTAAAAGTTATAATAAAGGTGTGGAAAGTCTAAGCTTAACTAAGAACCTTATGTAAATAGTTAGGTGTCCCAAGTAATCGGGGTTATCTAAAGTATATAGGTGCGTTAACTCCATTTGGTAATGTAGGGTAATCGTATCGAAGTTGCATCACCAATGCGATATTCACTAAACCCAACTATGTGATGCAGACTGTTACCCAATGATGCAGCTTTCTACGAAGCATCTTCGAAGTTAAATGTTGATTATTACGCTTTTATCGGTTTCGTCCTCTCACTTTCGTTTCGGCGTGGGATCACATTCGTTTTATGATCCATTCTATTGGGACCTGACAACCGAAACCGAAGACTTTTACTTTCGATCCTATCATTTCTGAAGTGATCTCGTATGACATCATTTGTTACGTTTGACCACAAGTATCATCATATTTTACTTTCAAAGTAAAGTTTAGATATAAATAGAAAGTGTTATTGCATAATTGCCTCATTTGCTGCACGGTGCCGTATTTGCTTTGCCGTCACTTGATTTTTTACTTTTACATAGGTGGTAACTGTTGAGATGAAGATTGCTAAATGTGACCACAGTTATGTTACAAAGATGGTAACAAGTTATGTAAGCTTAGTTAATTAATAGCAACCCATTTTAACTTCTTCATGGCTGAAAGTGGAAACATACAATATTGTCTAATCACTAAGTATCATGTATTCAGCCACAGAACAAAGTAAAATAAAATTCAGCTGTCTTACATATGTAAGTCACCTGGACATATGTCCAGGTGACTGTAAATCAATAAACTACACTAATTTGAGCAGACACTTATAATTGAGATTTGACTACCATTATTCATTGGCAGAATTAACAAAATTTAGAGCTATTTTACTTAGGTTTCAGTCTTCTGAGAAGTGTAGACATAATAATGTTCAGTTCATGCAGACGCATCAGCTGTGAAACCCTTTTAAAAGGCTTTTTCTCTATAAAAAGGCATTACCGATACCTATCATTGTTTTGGATTGTTATTACCTTACTTACACATTCATTCATACATAATTAAGACGCTTGCCCTCATTTCTTCCGCCTACAATATCCGACGCAGTAACCTGTCAACCCGCATGACCGACCTGCCTGCGCCAGCGCAGTGCTCCGTGCAATGTCATCGTACAATGACGTATAGTCTGTTTATCCTTACATGTCTTATTTAGTAAACAATCTTCATCCAACTCTTTAATGAAATATTTTTTTTTATTATATACAACAAATGGTCCCACACATAGATTACGAAATAAATTACTAATTATTACTGACAATTTGATTTTAAAAGACAACATATTTTTAAACAACTATTTAAATTTAAAAGACGTATGATAACTGTCAAAAATTGTTTAATAAATAGGACAAGTAAGGATAAACAGACTATAACGGAATTGTCGTTTTATAGGGGCTGGCAACACATACAAGCCAACAACTTCAGAATATTTGGTGGCTTGTACTTGACTTTGTATTACACTCTTTACAGAAACATAAAGTGTTACTTTTTAAATTGTGCCGAAATAAAGAATAAAAAGTTTAGTGTAAATAACTTTAATCGGTCACACAATATGTTTCAATCAAAACTGTATAGCTAAATAGAGAGATATTATGTAGGTATACTTTGTTTAAATTACTTCAACTATATAAAAAAGTACCGATAAAAAGAAACTTTACTTCAGTAAAATTCCTATCATGCCTCGTAAACGCAAGATAGGAATTTACTAAAACATTTTATGACAAAAAATAATTTGTAGGAATAGGCTATTTGACTGATTTTGGGAAACCATTTTAAATTTTTCCTTATTACATAATAAGCACACCACATTGATATTTCAGGAAAAATCGATGTAATAAATAAAAAATAGGTAAAAGTTGAAAAATCAAAACCGCGCAAAAAACGCTGTTGCTATCTAAAGCTTGACACGTGACTTGTGTGACGCCACACACATAAGTAAACATTGTAATAACCTTAATATTTTCTGTTCCAACGAATCCTGAAAGGCGAAAACTGCTTCTGAAATAACTTAAAGAACGAATAAAACACCCAAAAACTAAGAGCACGTATAGCGATCAGTCAACGAAATGAAGCCATATTTTTTCACTTGGGTGTGACGTCGTCAGTCACCTTAGGGCGTTTTCGCCACAGATAAAAATTCTAAAATTATTGCAATTTTCTAGGTGAAATTTAACAATAAATAAACTTCATTTAGTTTATATTATGGTTTAATATATGTTCAAAGAATTTATTTCTCATAAAAACATTAAGTTTACATAAAATGAGAAACAGGTTTAACATTACAAGTTTTTCTTATGTGGCTTAATATGGTTTTTTACGCGATTATCTGATAGATAAGGATGACCACAATTTATTATATTTTCAATGTTTTCAAATACCCTATTACGAATCCCTATTTCCTTTCCAGTTTTTTACCCTAGAGATCTTCATGTAGAATGTCAATTTTGATAAATTACCACCCCTATGCGTGCGTACAGTCTTGCTGCTCGCCACAATGATAGATAGATACCAGCTTATTGTCACAATGAGGCGACAAAGTTGTTAGAGCAAAACAGCTCACAATGTGCGCTCTGACATGATTTCTTGTCAGAACAATCGCAGAAAAATCAGGCCTGCGCTGCGGTAGGCCATAATTCTGGTAACCAAGTGAGCTAACCAACCAACCTCTGGTGACATTATATTTGAGGTTATTGCGGTGAACTTGGATCTTGATTATTCTTTTTATCTACTTGGTTATGTAAAGTGATTAAGTGAATATTCAAAAGATTTTTCCAAGCAATGAAGAAAATTATCAAGTATGTATGTAGGTACAATGCAGTAGAGTAGGTAGATTAGTAAAATTGTTAACAAAACAAACATTAATTACTTAAATATGACAAAAAAATACTGACAAAGTTTTAATCTAAATGTACACTTAGTTTTAGTTAAATCATAAATTTTTGTTTGTCTTCAGTTTGATCGATTTGAACCTTTAGTTAGTACCTGCTAGTATGATTCTATTAGTCATTATTTTTTTTTTACTGTTATGGTAGGTTATACAGGGTGTCCCAAAACTTTGCCACACGGAGAGAAACTACCTTACGATGGAAGGTAGGAAATTTTACTGGAGGAAGACTTCATTTTTATTTAAAAAATAATTAGAACTGCCATTAAAGATTTTTGAAATATATAATAATACTTAGCTTTTTCTTCTAAAGACTTTAAGTGAAAAGAATTTCATTTACCTACATATACTCGTATTCCATACATTAGAAAAAAAATACTTTCCAATATTTCATTTCAGATGTTCTATTTTCTTGAAATTCTATAATAATATTCATTAAAAATATATGAAAACAATAAGTACGAATCATTATAAATCATTTGAAAATTACTGACAATGCTAAATTGCTTTTACCGTTAAAGAATCTAAAGTATGTTAACTTGTAACTTATTATTTTCCCACAGATCTTAGAAAAATAAGTAACTAACTGTATTCCTTTGGCATTTCTATAAACGAAATACACACAACCTTAATTTGATCTCGATCGAGACAAAAAAGAAAGTAACCAGACAATTTATAACCAAAAAATTACCTTGTTAAAATGCAATTTCCTTCTAATTACCGTGATGATTTTCCACTTGAGCAGATATTAACAAACATGCAAACAATCACCCACGCCCACGGTCATATTCCTGTACCTATGTGATTATATCTGTAAAAAACGCGGTGAATTGGAAGGAAACCACTATAACTGTAACGTCCATTACGGAGTTAAGTTTGATTAAATTCTCGTCAAGTTGCAATGCAGTACGAACAAGGATACAAAACTGGCTAGCGAACGAGTAAATATGATATTTAAGTATACTTAACTATAGTATATACTTATATACTTAAATATCTACTCACGCACTAAAAGTGTTAAATAATAATATAAAAATATGACTCAAGTACCTATGAGAATGTTTATCGATTTAACCTGCAATATAACTAATAGATGGCGCCACTCGTGCGAAGCCAGGGCGGGGCAGCTACTTGTCAATATTATTGAATTGCAATTTACTGATATTGTAAACTCCATGCATACATAACGACTTTTCACACAAAACTCGATCAGCGGTTCGGACATTTTCAATGGAAAGTCGATTTTTTGTCTTTTCTCGGAAAAGTCGTCTATGACTGTATACAACATGTTACAAAAGTACCCCTAATGCCGAATATGGTAGATAGGGACCATCAAACTGAACAACTTTTACTATGGGACCAACTCTGAAATCGCGAAAAAAGAATCAGCTGTTTCATACAAAAATTAATTACGAAAATATCAAAATGTATGAAACAGCTGATTTTTTTTTCGCGATTTCAGAGTTGGTCCCATAGTAAAAGTTGTTCAGTTTGATGGTTCCTATCTACCATATTCGACATTAGGGGTACTTTTGTAACACCTTGTATATATGATGACTATAACAAGCGTTGATGTTTATGATGTTAGTTATCTACTCCTGCGAGGTTGTTGGTGTTTTCCAAATAACCCTGTTTTAATGATACGGTTATATCACAGATTTTATGGACACAGTTTTTTTCACAATTCCTATCTTTCAATGTGAATTATTATTGTTACAAAAATACCCCTAATGCCGAATATGATATATAGGAACCATCAAACTGAACAACTTTTACTATAGGGCCAACTCTGAAATCGCGAAAAAAAATCAGCTGTTTCATACATTTTGATATTTTCGATTTTAAATTTTGTATGAAACAGCTGATTTTATTTTCGCGATTTCAGAGTTTGTCCCATAGTAAAAGTTGATCAGTTTGATGGTCCCTATATACCATATTCGGCATTAGGGGTGTTTTTGTAACACCTTGTATATACTTTTTTTAGAAATATAAAAATACTTGCATTCTCCTTAAATTGCCATGGTTTAGTAACCATTTTATGTCGTAAGACGAATTCGGTGTTGTGCCAAAAAAGCCTTCACCGTAAATATAAACGAAGTAACATGATGTGTTTAATTACGACAGTTACATAAATAGTTATGTTTTTTTTTTAGTGTAATACCTACACGTTATATAAGCGGCATCATTCTTGAATTTGGATAAAAACCGAAAAAACTCGTTCCGCTTCCCATCGAAGGCTTCCCATCATAAAATAATGTATGTACTAGCTAAATGGATGAATTTAAGATATTTATCGGTTACGATATCTCAGAGTTAGTTTGAAGGTATGATAATTATATTAGTATCCAAAAACTCTGAATATGGACAATAATATAAAACCTAATCTTAATCCTCCTTAACTGAGGAGCTCGGTGCCGCAGTGGTTTAGCGCCTCGCCCTGCTATTGCAGAGCTTAAGCAACTTTCGCAAGGTTCGGTCATGAGATGGGTGACCAAAACTGTATTATCTCGAGCTCCTCGTGCTAAGGAAGGCACGTTAAGCCGTTGGTCCTGGCTGCATTTGCAGTCGTTAACACCCACCAATCCGCATTGGGCCCGTGTGGTGGGTTATGGCCAATCCTAGAAGGCCTGTGCACCAGCAATGGGGACATTAAAAATGGCTGATGGTCTGATTCTAATCCTTACCACTTACACTGGTAAGTCGTTTGACCAAATATGAAAAGTATGAAAAGTTTTGTAGCTCAATGCTTATTTTTTAAATTATACCATTATTTCTGAAAGTTAATTTAGGTATTACGTTTTTATTTATTTATTTTGTATGTTAAAATTAAGGTGAACATGGGTTGTTATTTTTCATATATTTAAAATTTTACATTAGCAAAATTCCATAGTGAATGCAAAAATCCAAAACGTGACAATAATTAAGTTAACTAAGTACCTTTTAGGAATAATAAAAATAATAATAATAATAAAGAGCATTTATTTTCTCTTTTTACAATAAGCGGCTTAGGATAAAAAAATCTTGTCAAAAGCAAATAACTATAGTGCACACTTTTTTATGTCGAGTTTTTTTTATGTCGAGTTATCAATATATGTAGTTACTTGTGTATTGTTGACTCACTTAAACAGTTAGGTATATCATAATAAAAAGATGGCCAAGAGCGAGTCGGACTCGAGCACCGAGGGTTCAGTAACACCATTCTACATTATTTTTACATTCTACGGTATTTTTTTTACATTTTTCATCAAAAGTCGTAAACTATGCAGCCTAAAAATGCAGCCCATGTTTGAGAATGTGCAAGCAGCGCTCTTTCATATGATACCCCATATGCTCTAGTAGTCCACTTCGAATTTTTAAGACCCCTTTCAGAGCCTGTTGCAAAAATAGTAGATTATGCATTAAGGACTTAAAGTAGTGTATTGTGTCCCGGGCGCTATTATTGAACCCCGAGTACGAGGGATTCTATGGTTAACTCCCGAGCGGAGCGAGGGAGTTAAGGCTAGAATCCTGAGTACGAGGTGTTCAAGATCGCCCATGACAAATACACATTTAAGCCCGCGATGCATACTCTACTTTTTATACTTTCTGCGAGGCAATTGAAACCAATGACTGTTATAAAGAAAGTACTTAAGTAATTATTTAAAGTTAGAATAATAAAATATGAAAAATAAAGAATATTTATTGAAAATTAAAAGTTATGTTAGAAACATTACACCAATTGTGCAACGACAAAGTTACATTCTTTGGTACATTTATAGTTGGGTTAGAGTTTATGTTTTTGTCGTCTATTCTGTAGTGGTCAGTTCGACATTCAAATAAATCCTTCTTGGTGCGCGGGTGAAAATGAATTTCGTAAAAAGTTTTCATGATAACATACAGCCTAACTGAGAATAAGATCTCATTGCACCTAAACTTTTTTGAAACCAACATCGATCAAGCACGACTACAAGGGTTGCATTCCAAATTCAAATCACATTATTCCCCATGGGAAAAATGACTTACTTTAGGAAAGGTTTGCATGACACATAATATGCCATTGACGAGCAGGTAGTATAAAAAATATTTAATATTTTTATTTCTCTCTTATTTGCAAAATAGTTGGGCAAACGTCATCTAAAACTATTCCAAATTTCAAGTTGATAGCATTAGTAGTTCTCGAGATATCCAGCTGCGACAGACAGACAGACATACTGAGTCGCAACATAAGGGTTCCTTTTTACCATTTTGGTACGGAACCCTAAAATCCTAGATTGCTAAAGGTCTGCAAAAAACAACATTGTATGCAGTCACTTGTATCGCAAAAAATAATTAAAAAATATCGCAACAACAGTTTTAATTAACACATAGGAGCGAGTCACACCATAACTGATGAGATATTTAAATGTATGAAGTAGTAAAGTAAGATAATATCAGGTACGACTTCACAATAAGAATATAAATTGAACAGTAATTTGTTTAAAGCTCATTAAATCGATCGCTTGTGATTTCGACTTCAATAAGCATTGAAATTTCACGACCCCACCTTTTAGTGATCCGTGGCTCGACGGAAAATACCCTTGTTAAGCTTTTATTTTAATCTTGAGACAATATAGCATAGTATATTCCAAAATAATCGAAATAAAAACTAGAGTTAATCTTGGGTTTTAAATAACTTAAGTACTAACTTATGGAAACGATGTAACATATTTGTAAATATCGTTCCTTCTGATAGAGCTAATAAGGTTTTTGCGCCCATTTTTCTTGTCAGCTAAAAGACGTCATAATGGGTGGTAGGATAAAAGAATTGACGATTTAAAAATGCTTATTTGTGAGCTTATTTGAATAAAGAATTTTTCAAATTTCAATTTCAATTATGTTGAAAGGAATTAATTAGTTGTTTCAAAGTAATTTTTTGTAGATATAATATAGTTAATGCCTGGAATAAAATCATGCTCCTACGAAGCACGAAAACTTGCTTACATAAGAAATACATAGAACAAAAATAAGTATGGAACCCTTTTTAAGACAAATTAAACTGAACCATTTGCCCACATTCCTCACGGTTACGCGGTGGATTTTAAACTATATACTAATAGACAATCGGGATCCAATCACAGGAAGATTGGAGATATCTTTATATCGAGCGATCGAATTAATTAATCAAGTTGATACGAGGCGTACTCGTTCTTCTTTTGTCTTTTTTTCGCAACGATCATTATGTTCAGAGCGTTTGTAGGCGCCAAATTGTTTCTCCTTAGTTATAAATTCGCATAAATAAATCAAAACGTGGAGAATGCATGAGTGATGCCTGCATAATGATTCTGTTTGTTAATTGATAGCGATCGTGCTGCTCCCATCGAAAACGATCTATTGTTACTTTGTTGCAAAAACGTTTACAGTAAAGAGGCATTTTATGATTGTTTTTTTATATAAAAACATCACAAACAAAATTATTATTATCAGCTATTTAACTCATAATAAATTGAATTTGAGTGATCCATCTCTAGGTATACCTATATTTTGTGATTTCGACGTCCGGAGGGAGAGGATTATGACGTTTTTTACTAAAATAAGTGTAATTTATAATCATGATAAGTTCCTTTAGAATACAAGACTTTCACAAATAATTATTAAACCATTTTTCGTATTATTATTTTAATTCTCATTTAAAGCCGAAAGAATATAAAAACATCGAAAATACTATCTTCAAACTGTCAGCCAAAACTCTTGCCACGACACAATTTTTGGTAGTGTTCATTCGCCATAAATAATTGAATGTCTTTGATTCAAAATTAAACACTCTCCCACCACAATATAACTCAATATAACTCTCCGACAATATACGAGTGCCGTGTTAATTGAAATTGAAAAAAAGATAACGCTATCTCTCCACATCTCCTACAGTTAATTTATTTTTTACACCATAATAATATATAAGTCGTTTTTTTTATGTGTTTTTATTAAGATACTACTAATTAAGTCCTGCTGCCCCCTTACTCTGACTATCAAAAGTAACATCGAAGTAATATCATAAGTGAGATGGCGCTATACGCGATGTATAGCTCTGTCTCTATTACAACATTACTTCAATATTACTTCAAGAGCTTAGAGTTTCCCTGACCTATCTACTTTATAAAACCTTTTGTTTATTAAAAAATAAGTAACTTTTTGTTAATAGTGACTATAACAGACATATTACTTAATTTTTTGTCAAGTTTTTTCATCAATCGATTAGTTTAATAAGTGACTTGGTTTAACAACCTCTAGACTACTACGAGGTGTTTGTACACATAACGGCTATTAGTCAACTCTGATGTCAGTTATCATTATTATTAGCGATATCTTCTCACATGAATCATGACTTCTAGATACGAGATAATGTGTACCATTATGTCGCGACTGAAGAGTGAAAACGGACAGTTCATTGCTTACCTGGACAGATTAAGTGTTTTCTTTAATTAAACTATTAAATAAATCTTCTGGTAACAGATGATGATGATTTCTGATGTTGACAGTGTCATATTATTTCATTTAATAGTAATTTTATTTTGATCTTTTTCTAATAGGCTACACTTAGGCTTAACGCCATTACATAATATTCCTTAAGTCCATAAGCATAAGTTTTATCATTGCGAAAGATTTTGGCGTAAATCCTTTAGGGTGTCCTTTGCCTAACAGTTTATTATAAATGATCAAGTAATTCAATGAAAAGTAAAAACACAAAAAGAGCCTTTTATGTGATGTCTTGAAAGTAATTTTTAAATGAAAATAATAAATATTTTTAAAGCAGTCAGTTCAATACCAACGTTGGGTACATTTTTCAATTTAATAAGCTTCAAAGTTGTTCTGAATTAAAACCGACATCAATTTATTGTTTAATTAATTCACGCTTGCTTATTGAAAGAATGATGTACCGGAAATTAACCAATCTATAAGGTGTTTATTCTAAAATGAAATGGCGGTGTAGCCAAAATAAGAAAAAACTTGTGATGGATTTTACAACTTCATTTTGCACTAAGTTATTAAGTACTGTTACTTACTAATTATTCTAAGTGTTATGTCTAAATCGATTGTATTGCAGTATAGGTACGTTTATTTTGGTTTCTTGACAGGATTTAATTCTTAGTTCATTAATAATAAAAAGTAAGTTTTCATATCTGGAGAAAGATAGGTATGTTGTAATCTTTGTGATATCTTAGACTTTATAAAAAGAGGGATTGTCCATCCTAAGGTTGCCTGGAAGAAATCGCTTTTTAGTGATAAGGCCGCCAATTGTATGTCTCCTTTGTATTTGTGATTTTCTTTCTATTCTTTTGTGTGTACAATAAAGTATAAATAAATAAAAAGCTTTAAATGTAAGCGTCATTCTTTTGATTTGGTAAATAATATCATTATTTCACCCTTATCAATAAATTAATTTCCTTATTCTCTTGGGAATTTTGGCATAGTAATGTCAGCAGCTCATTAATAATAATAAAAAAACCACAAAACTACATGCGGGACCTACACACATAAATCACGGAAAAACTTTCTGCTGAAACCAAGAAACAAGTTCGTAAGATGGAGAACGTCTACCTTTCATCCTAGAGGTGAACAACCTATCCAAGAGCGATAAGAAATTAGCAACAAAACCTTCGCTACTTTCCTTACGCCGCGCCGGCATTTCGCCTCTGTTCCATTCATCCATTTTGTTTTTGCGACTCTGACAGTGACATGACGTGAGTGCTAAGTTCTCGGCACTAATGTGCGAAGCCTGCCTGGACCAGTCAAAACAAAGTGAAAAGAATGGTAATTGACAGGACCAACATCGTGTCAAACAACCGTTGCAGATCATCAAGGATGATACTTTTTTATACTAACTGTTTTAAAGCGTTTTACTTTTGTTTTCCTGTGTCCACGAACTTTAAGGCCGAAGATACTTAATCAGTTAAATAGGTACCTTAAGAGTAACTTGATTCGGTACGTTGCAAGAAAAAATCAGCCAATAAATAATTAAAACATCCCTTGCCATTTAAGATAAACCCCACTGATTAGAAAAGAGGGTGCCGACAACACACTTATAAAAAAGTAAGTAGAATAACCGCGAATCGACTCTATTATACCTCTTTTTTGCATTCTACGTGAAAAGGCACGACAGTGAGCGGGGCGCCGGCGCAGAAAAAGAAAAGAGAGCAAACACGCGGATCAAACTTGATCTTTATTCATGCGAAGGCTTACTTTATTAATAAAACTTTGCTGGTGATTAAATCTACCTAAATACTTACGTATAAAACAAATTCCCGTCTATCATTATCATTAGAAAATAGTGGTTTCATTAACATAAAAAGAAACATATCTTTCAAATAGGGGACAATTTGCATTAGTAATTCATATTACATTAACCGCTTTCCTGAGAAAAAAAGGATCTTGACAGACAGAAAGATTTGGTCATACGGATTTTTGTATTACAAAAGTATTTCTTCTGAGTCTTAGTAAATAATTAACATTGTAATATTTCTTTTCCAGTGGCTCACAAGTAATGGGTTTGTGGTAGCCACCTCGCTGATTACGTATGCACTGCAACCTATCATTGCGCAAGGGCATTGTCCGCCGCTTTTAGTAAGCCATCATATAATTATCAGGGTAATGTGATGCCTACAGTCTTATTATGTGCTACGAAATACCATATCTACACAGTTAATGGAGATGCTCGAATTTTTCAAGAGAGGCTATTACGAGTAGTCTTTAAATATCCATTTCATATATTTCCATACGTATTATTCAATGAAACGAACGGATTTAACTACGTGTTTTTTTCTCTTTGTTATGGCACATTGCCTTCCTAATGGATGGATGAATTTTATTAATTTATTTCCATTAATCAAAGCCAGTTTTCTGGTGACTACGGCCTCAGCCCCCCTAGCATGAAACACGATATATATATCGCGTGATATAGCGTTTTATCGACACCCAGCTGTCAAAATCCATTGTCTTTTGACAGTTAAACGTGATAAATCGCTTTATAATATCGTGTTCCGGTGGTCATGCTAGGGGCTGGTAAGAAGCTGTTTAAATTAAATTGAATATATTCGAACGATAATTTATGTATCATCCGATCATAGTATAAATAATCAATCAATAGTGTGACAGACTGTTGTTGTCGTGTGGTCAGTTTTTACAGAATTCGTAAATATTTCAAAATATAAAAAAATAATTCATTTAAGATATAAATAAAGAACACAATTTTATTATCCCGACAACTCGGTTCAGATAGAGCTATTTTTAGAATCGCGGAATGACGCTCCGCCGACAAGACAGATTTAAATCGATGTCGACTAGCTTTACGATCTCAAAGGTAAAGGTGGATAATAAAGGCTCGATACTAGTCACAGACCATAGAACAAATACTACGTAGTCTGTGATACTAGTAGACTATAGTGGCTCTGTAGAGCTGCAGATCTCGATTTTTCTGAATCGACAAAAAAATATATGTAATTACCAGAACCTGCTCACAAAATTTCATCAGAATGGGTTGAGAAATGCGACCTGTAGAGGAGAACAAACGGACAGCCGGACAGCGGGACAGCCGGACATACGAAAGCATTTTGGCCCAAGCTGAAGCAGAGACGCTTCGCGTTCGCTCGGTAAATTATAGTGTATTAAAATCGTACGACTAATACTGAAGACAAGCATAAGTACACGTCATATAGGTAGGCTTTTCGATCGTATAGGTTCGTAAAACTAGACATACAATCGTAATAGGTTCGTAAAACTGTCCATAATAAATCAGACGACACGGTTAATAATAAAACTAGTGACTTCAAATGACCTCCTTAGTGTATGAAAGTAGTACGAAGAGTTAAATCTGTTTCCCTGGTTCTATCCAAACGAATAAAATGAAACATAGCTTAGATTTTAAGTTGGATCCCAAGGAACCAAATTGTGAAAACCCCATCAAAATCTGTTCAATATGCGTGCGTGATAAACAGATAACTTTCTAGCTTCCTTTTAAAGACAAAAAAATACACATCATCTTGTGTGTTGTGTCTTTAATATTTGTAACTTACAAATATAAGTTTACTACCTACTTGCTTAGTCTTTATCTGAAGTCTTAAGTCGCCCACTGGTTTGTATAGAGCAATATTTATGCACTTAGAACGAAAAACTCTCGAGTGTAAATCAAATTCATAACTAGTCCAAATTATGAAATGATTGTAAACAAAGTACAAAATATTAAAGGAAACTAAGGTTTCCAATACCACAAATTACATTTGTACTCGATACGAATTCGATTTGCACTCGATAGATATTCGGACTAACGGTACTTGCACGAGTCGGGGCGGATCTGTCACGGTCGTGCCGTGCCGTGCGGCTGACAATGATAATAATGAATTTAATAAATTTTTGATTTTTTGCATTTCACAATGCTATTTTTATATTAAGGTTAATAAATACTATCGAAAGACACGTTAGAATAAAAACGGAGAAAACATCACAGCAGTTTTCCTATTTTGAACTTTAATGAAAAATTACTAACATAAATATATTTTTGGAATGTTGTCCATATTACCATGTATATCATTTACAGAAATCCCACATTTAGCTTCCTAACTTACGCTCTTTTAGAATGAGAATGATTCAAACACTGTTTTAATTTATAAAAAAAGATTAAAAATTAAAATACGCGAGTCCCCTAATTTATTGTCTACTTTCATCACACAAAGTACAAACGACATTATTAATTTTTAAAAGGTTGTCCATTCGGTACATCGTTCAAACAATTAATATAATTATAAGAATGCTTCTACTCAATAAACATTTACTGCTATATTATCAAACAAATCTACAGACTAATTAGTATTAGCATCAAGGACAGCGTTAGGCGTGCGCGCAAGTTGGCCGAGGAAAGCGTGCGCCCGCGCACCGGCGCGTTTCTCCCGATCGTGCATCTTTATGTACACCTTAATAGCTGGCTTCTGAGCCAACTGATAATTAACGGCATCGTATAGGAACTGTGTCAATTTAACTATCCACACATTTAATTTATTAGTAGATAATTAGGTTGGTTGCATAATAGGTTGATAATAAAAAAAAACATTTTATTTAATTAACATACGAACAGTGATTATAGCATATGATAATAAAAAAAATCTCTACAAGGCACTTATTTAACCCTACTTGACAAGAGAAAAATTTGCAAAAAACGGCAAGGGCTACTACCAACGATATTATTGGGTGAAACACAATCATTTGATGACTGCAATTACTTAATTCAATTTAAATTAATACTCCTACATCATATAAGGCTATGATTTTGAGTTCAAATACGTATGTTCATATCGTAATGCGGAATGCTCAATATATCACGCTCTGACGGACGTGGTAGCAGCGAGATTCGCTGTCGTTGATGACCCTGATGCATATAACTTTGTCATACTTTCATTGCATGCTAATCTATGTCTATTTTCTAAACATTAGTTCTTTAGAAAACGGCTTGGCAAAGCGATTGTATCTAATTTTATTGCGCACTAGTAAGAAGTTTGTTTACTGTTTCATTAACTTTGTTTGGATATTATTATAATATTTATCATGTAATGGTAGCTTTAAAACAAAAAGTATGGTAATATAAAATGAAAAAAGTTCTTATTTTTATATGTATTTATCTTCTATAGGTCTATATTAGAATCCATAATTAAGAATGCCTAAGTATAATGAAAACGCCTACATATGAAAACACATAATCATTAAAATCCATAATTTTATAATATATATTTAAAATAATATCTTTATTATAGATAATGTCAATATGCATAACGATTAAAAAACATAAAAATAACACATAATTTTAATACTCATAAAAGTCCAAAACCCATACTCTTAATATAAATAATGTGAATGCTCATAGCAGTTAACCAAAATGGCATATTTGCTGTACAGTACGTAACGAGATAAAACTTTATTAGCAATAAAGGCGTCCTAAAATTGTGTATGAAAAGATATTTAGTATTTATATGTCACAGTAAGATGGTTAAAGCTGTGATATAGTTATATCCCTAGGGATATAGCGATGAACCGTAAAATTGTTATCTTACAAGGCTAATTTAATGAAATAAATTTAAAGTTTAGGACCTCTAAAGCAGGAAAACATTGCATTCTATTATTCAGAACATAAACTAGGTCTTTTGCTAATTCGTTATCTTTACCGTAAGTTTGTAAAAGTTTGCACAAAAACTCCACAATCATGAATACATGCAAGAAAATCGTCAACTTGTAATCGTTAGCAATTCAATCGTTTGTTTTCGAAACGATTGCCGCTTTTTCGCTTAAAAATCCCATTTGAATTCTATAAAGTTCAATGTAATCTGATGCGGAGAAATCAAGTGTTAAAGACATTTTGTACGGACTGGGAAATGTATTCCGATTCTCACGAACATATCACGAGTAGAGAAAAACAAACAATAGATTTTCACGTTTAACTACCAAAGTTCGAGTTTTTACAACCTTGAGATTGTTATATCATTAACATTCCTTTTTACAACAATAGTTAAACAATTATAAGTTAATACTATCTTCCAAACTTTTGTAGCTTTACTAATATAAATGATAAATAATTATTTCGGATGAGTCACACCAATAATGAAGTCCCAGACGAGCAAAATTTGTACTGAAGACTGGTTAAAAATAAATAAGAATTTAAATATCCATGGAAACAAATTCTAATGCTCATCACACAAACCTATACCTCTACCAAGATTCGAACCCGGGACTCTTGGCTCAAGGCAAGATCTCTATCAAATGCAAGTCCCTTTTCAAAACATCATCTGTAACTTTTTTTACATAAATAATCAAGAATTAACAAACTACGTTAAGTTTACTAAAAATACAAAAACCGAAAGCAGAACTTCTAAAAAGCAATAACTTATTGCGGTCACCCATCTCTAGGTTCACCTTTGAAAAGTAGAGTGTAGTAGCAAAGTTTAGTGTAATAAATAACTTTTACTAACTGACAACTACTCGTATCATTATTATGAGTTTGTATTCAAACAGTTATTCATTCAATACAATGCACATCGCGGTACAAAAGACTTCAACGCGCTACAATCTTACAATACAACATAAGAAAATAAAATACTTACTATGTTAACTTTATGTCACATGTTACTAGTAGGTAGGTGTTAGCACTTTTGACAGTTGATCAACCTTTATGATTGAATGATGATTAATGAACTCGACTGTACCTACTTACTTGTACTACCTTACAAGTTTTGTTTTTTACTAATGGGAAGAATTTTGCCCACCCCAGTGTTAATTGCATCGTGAAACAATTACCGTCAGACAACTTCTTGTCAACAACACAACAGTTACTTAATTAAAATATCCTACGGCAACCTTTCAATGCACCCCAGGCACGCACAACACACTCCAATTAGCATCACTACTTTAATTATAGTCTTTACCAGCTAGCTTTAGAGTCCATTATCCGATTCTGTGACGAGAAATAGTAATTAGACAACACAATACGCCGTACATTCGTTTCAAAAACTAGGGCTACAGGAACTACGCCATGCGATTTTCAATCTTATTGACGCAACTAGATGAAACTTGCGGTTTATAGAAAAATAGCTCAAAGTTACTTCCCAATCTAAGCCTTACACCACATATCTTTAAAGCTCAATTTACCTGAAGCGTCATCGTCACGTTCCGCCGTGGTTTCCGTAGAATGCCTTAGTGTTGCACTCTTATCTTAGATATGTGTCAGTGTTACAAGATGGTTGGTAATGTGACATAAAACGATGATAATTTGTGGCAATTATGCTCAATTATATTTAAAAAACTTAGTACATATTACTAGTATTTTAATCTAGATAACACTATAATATGCATGTAGCATCCTTAAGTTGCATGATTTATAGTACATATGCCTTTTTTACCAACTTATACGAGGTATGCAGCTGCGGTTGGTTATCGTGAATAGTATTTTATACATTCTCCGAGGCTCCAAAAGCACCAAAAGCACTACAAGCAGTCAGTGTGTTTAGAAGTGCAAAGTCACACTCTTTAAAATAATTAATCAAATATTCGAAGTGCAGCAAAACTCTGAACTGCTATATCTTCGTCGTTTTTTGTGATATTAAAATATGTTTTACTGTTATGTGAATATAATTATTAGTAAAATGAAATTTTAGAATCACAAAAAGATTAGAAACTTCCATATTTACTTATTGATACATTTTATAATTAGAGTTCTATACTTATCTCTTATTTTTTCAAAGTCATCTAAAACGGAGGTCATCATTCGAATGCACGCCATAACAAATCCAATCACCCTCCTTTTCACGGTCATCCCCAAAGCCAATCAAATAGACACAAAAACAATTTTCCGATGCATTAATCGAATCCGTGATAGAGAGGCTTTCTAGGGAAACGACGCCGACGGTTCCTGACACAGTTCTACAACACCTCGACTAATGCGGCAAAAAGATCGAACCACTTTCTAGACAACGAAAACTTTTATTCTAAATCTCACCGCCACACGGCGACGCGTGCGTGACCATTGTCGATGCAAAAACCGAAGACCAATCAAAAGAAATGTGTGTTTATTTTTACTAGTGACGTCTCAACTGAGGAAAAAGTGATCTCTATTATAGAAGACCGCCAGTCTTCAGACTCATTATTTTCTATCTCAGCAAATAGGTGACCAACAATGGACATCTTAACGTCCATTAAACAAGTAGATGAACTATTTCAAGCTCGTGATTAATGCTTTTTAATAGCGTTTTCATTGTTGGTATGCCAGACTGAAAATGAATAACAGTACGTGAAATAATTTTTTTAGCATAAGAGGTATTAAGTTTAATACGTTAGTTTGCAGTTTGTGTGAGTAAACAGAGAACCAATATTTGGACTTTCTCGTATTTGAGAAATTATCACATGACGACCTAATGTACGCTAGTGGTTTGTACGCTGGTTTTTAAGGTGTTGCCACTCTGAGGTCCCGGGTTCGATCCCCGGCTGGGTCCATTTAGAAAACGAACTTTTCTATATTGGCTCAGGTCTGGGTGTTTGTTGTTCCCCCGTTGTCTCTGATTTCCATAAATTAAATGCTTTAGCTACGTTCTTTGGGATGAGCAATGTTTGTGATAATGTTGTCTAATTTTTATTATTATTATATTTATTATATCACAATATAAAGTGAATCGATCAGCATAATATACACGAGATGTGTAATGAAAATGTAAACTTAATTTTTAGGCCAGACATGAACATAATAGGTATCGTTATATTTAAGAAACACTTAGTTTTGTATAAACAGTTTGCTAATAAGGTAAATAACGTTACAATATCTAATTAATTACTATCATGTTTGCAAAATTAATCGGATTTAAAGGCCCATAATGCAAATCGGGTCGTTATCTCGGTCTATATCGGTCAGTGTAAGGGGCGTCCATAAATACGAACCTTCCGTTACGCTGATAGCTCCAATAATCGAGGGTTTGAACCGTGATCGGTAGCATGCTAACACATTTAAGCTAAGTAGGCAGTATCCTTTATGCCAAGCTATGAAAGGATTTGCAAATTGATATTTTTTTTTTGTTTTTGTTGTCTTTTTTAAACGTTTCAAACTGCGAAGGTCGCACTATCTACAATACCAATTTCCACCTACTGGGAAAATTTAGAAAAACAATAACAAACCAACTATCCATAATAAACTACCTCTATTCCATAAGAACCTCCCTTCTAACCAATGAAGTAGTAGCGTGCATTCGTTGTTAAGTGATTCGTATAAGTGAACTTACGGGGACGTGGAAATCGGTGTTATACTTTTCGAAGTCAGGTATCACACTTGAACGGTTGATTGTCTCTTTTTTTAATTTTGAATTACCAATTCCCAACACACCCTATGCCACACGCCACTGACAATGAGGTCAAATTCCATAGGAATAAGTATTCTTAATTTCGCGATAATAACTTGAAAAGCATCATTTAAAATATCATAGTTCTAAATTTAATACTGAATAATATCGCTTCTAGTCCCACGCAATATATGTCAATTATCAAACGTGCAGGTTACACACATGGATATATTTAAAGCGAGTGTATAATGTACATATTTACATGCCATTCATTAACTGGAATGACTGTGTGACTCGTTTCGAGCACATTCCGTACTTAACTTTCTTTGCACGAAATCTCAGCGAGCGTGAAACTAAAGCAGGTTCATGCTCCATCACTTACTTATACAGGAGATAATAGTATTCAAAGAAAATCATCTTAAGATGGAATAAAATAATCAAATTAGTTACAAAATTTTATACGAAATGCTAATGTTTTGATTTATCCCAATTAATATTTTGGTTTCAGGAGAGAAACAAGTGCTTTAAAGTAATATTCAATATTTAATCAAAGTGTCCAAACTATTATATTTAATGATAATGTAAGAAAATAACAAAAAATATTTAAGGAGTATTTATGCTTGAAGAAACAGAATGCCGTAATTAAAAGTGAAAATAACCGAATTTAGCTCTGAGTTATTTATTACTAATATCGTTATTTAAAATATTATCAGTGAAACAGTGAAAGTAAGACTTAAATTTATTGGTTTGAGCATTCATGTGATTTGTATAAGGTGTTGGAATCCGTATTTTTTCAGGCCCAATTTTACTGCTTTAACAAGTTTTCATGCTACTTCATTTTCTTTTATTATGACAAATTAGTGTATAGTATATACGGTCTTAATCAAAACCACATTTTAGTTCATTATTGTAATAACACGTTTCATTTTAAGTGAAAGCTAATATATATTCTGTGGTAAAAGTAACTGAAAGATGGATTTTAACCGTCTTTTGCCATCTTCAGAAAATACCAAACACTTACATAATAATAATAATTAATTATATTTCTATAAATTACTTGGTATGTACAATTGTATTAAAATTAAGTGCTGGAAACTCCAGTAGCTAAGTGGAAAGTTTATTTATTATATTAATCTCTCGAAGTACCATATTTTGTTTTAGTATTGATGATCGTAAACACATTTAATAGGAAATGAGATTGGTAGTTAATACATTTATTATTGGAAACTGTAAAAGTGATCGAAGTGTTACGGAAAGGTAACAAAGTGTTTGATCCAAAAAGTTGCATTAATATAACTTAACATTTTACTTTATTATCATATAACATCAGCCATAGTACCACACACTTACAGCAACAAAGCTTTAACGCTGACTATCTCCGTGGTCGAGTGGCTTTGTACACTGGTTTTCAAGGTGTCACCATCTCTGAGGTCCCGGGTTCGAACCCCGGTAGGGGCAATTTGGAAAAAGACGAACATTTCTATATTGGCTCAGGTCTGGGTGTTTGTGATACCACCGTTGTCTCTGATTTCCATAACACAAGTGCTTTAGCTACTTACTTTGGAATAGGAGCAATGTATGTGATGATGTCAAATATAAAAAAAAAATTAACGTATGATCGTTATATCATTCTTTTATTACTACCAAATTACCAGATTTAATGAAATAAGTCTAACGAACATATTGATAAAAAACCGGCCAAGTGCGTGTCGGGTCACGCGCAGTGTAGGGTTCCGTAGCACATGGTTCATATACTTAAATGTAGATACTCGTACTACCGGTTTCACATACATGGCAACGTTATTTAAGTAGTTCCCAATGAGAAATTTGTACTGCGCCAAGTACATTTTATAAGTTGGTCGACCGTTAGTCGTAAACTTAGCTGTGATAGTTCCTTTTAACTTCGTCATATTTAAATTTTTCATACGTCAATATTTTACAAAATCTCACTTCACCACTTTGTCGGCGTGATTAATATGTATATCTATGCCAAATTGCAGCTTTCTAGTACTAAGAGTTTATGAGCTAGGCTGGGGACGGACAGACAGATGGACATGGCGAAACTATAAGGGTTCCTTGTTGACAACGGAACCCTAAAAATAACCCAAATATAAAACAACTCAATCTTATTTCACGTCTAATGATGCATACTTAGTTAACATGTAGCCGGATGATGTTATACCACAAATAGACAAAATTATAGTTAGTCGGTTTTTACAGTATACTTCGAGTACTCGTACTGACTTTGTAATCGAATAATGATAAAAACGGAAGTCATCGCATCACACTTGACCTAATAGCCGAATTAAATGCGCAGATGCCAGGGCTGCTAAAATAACAAAGTTTTAAGTGATAAGCTTTATGAGGTATTAAAAAAATATTATTGCTCAAGTAAGCGTAGCTTTTAAACGTATAGAATGTTGGCCATTTGAGGGGGGCAGGTTCGATATTTATATGGTTTTATTTATCGATTCCGTTTTTCGAAATTTTTCATAATGGCGGATACATGAAGCAAACACATATTTCAGCCATTTCGAAAAATGTTGACAAATGTCTAAAACGCGAAGTCTACAGCTCACTGAGCTATTAGTGTAACATTAATAATTGTGCGTCAAATATGTAGCTGTCTAAAATATAAGTTTTACGTTTACGGACAACCCTAAAGAAAAGCACATGGCTACTTTAATCGTCAGCACAATGCATCGAACGGTAACAATATATTTAAACGAATGCTTCACACCTGTGTGATAGCATAGCACGATCAATCTCTTTAATAACATGGTATTGCAACATTTGTTTATTAGGTTACAACTTTTCAATCAAGTTTAAACAAAAATAAGTTAGCTAGCGACCGCTCGCGAATTCGTTACATGGAAAGTTATTTGTTTTTAAATTTTTGAGATTTTAGCATTCACAATGCTATTTTTATATAATATATAATACATGACAGCAATGCATGGATGTAACATTATAAGTAACTATCTGATTTTCAGTTTTTAATAACTTTATTGTTTTTTAATTATATTGTTTTAAATGAAGGTATTTGGTAACGATATAATTTCTTGTAAATATCGTTACTCTGATTTCTGACAAAGCTGATAAGTTTCTTGCGCCCATTCTTCTTGTCAGCTAAAAAAGTCTCGAATGGGTGGTAGGAAAATATAGACCATTCAAAAGCACTTAATATCTAAGTTTATTTGAATAAAGAATATTTCATTTCATTTCATTTCATTTCATACTAAATAATATACTAGAAAAAATACGAATCGCACCAGATCATGTTCTCGGACGGGAATCGAACCCGCGACCTTTCGATATCCGGTCCAATGCTCTGACCGCTGAGCTACCGTCAGCTGAGTCACTAGTGGGAACGTCGAATTTCTTCTAGTATATCAACTCTTTAACTCAAGCCAGCGCCATCTCACCAATGTACAAGTTATTTGTCTATCCCTCGGGAATACTTAGTAGGTACTTTTTTGGATGAAAGTTACCCTGAATTCAGTTGAGTAGTTAAGACGCGACGTGAAAACGTAACAAACAAACACACGTTCGCATTAATAATATTACTAAATAGTTAGGATATACAAGGTGTTATAAAAATACCCCTAATGCCGAATATGGTGTATAGGGACCATCAAACTGAACAACTTTTACTATGGGACCAACTCTGAAATCGCGAAAAAAAAATCAGCTGTTTCATACATTTTGATATTTTCGATTTTAATTTTTGTATGAAACAGCTGTTTTTTTTTCGCGATTTCAGAGTTGGTCTCATAGTAAAAGTTGTTCAGTTTGATGGTCCCTATATACCATATTTGGCATTAGGGGTATTTTTGTAACACCTTGTATATAAAATGTGCTGGTTTCAATTAAGATAAAATTAAAATCGATCTCAGGCACAAAACAAAATGTTTTGTGGGTGTCATATATACAAGATTGGTCTTTTATTTACTGTTATTAATAATATAAATAAAGTCAAATTTAGCTTTATTCGAAATAAAATACAAAACCGAATAATAGTGATCACAAAAGAAACTAATTTACATAATTTTCCAAGTCCATAATGAAAACATCAAAAGAAACAAATTGAAAGTGTTCCATCAATGCATAAACACTCTCTGACCTCGGTCCGAAATTATCTAACTGTTCGGCACTCGATTATGGAACCCAGCGCACGTAGTCCACAACAAAAGGATCTATCTATTATGCTAGTTAGCGTCCACGTTTCCGACAAGAAAGCCTATCGCATAGGAATGCACTCTACATTCCATTCAGTGGAGCTCTGTTGACCAATCTCTCCTCTCGTATCGTATCTCGTATGACTCCACAGCACCGTATATGCCATCAAAAAGTTTTATTGGTGCCGTATACGGTGCCTTCATAAAAACCTTCATATGACAGTAGTCCTATATGTATTTCACAAATTATATAAAAACTGTTTTCTATCAGTTTCTATCAGTTTAGTTAGGAAATAGAAAATCACTTGCAACAAACTCAATAAGAACGAACAATTCATTAATTCAATCCACTATATACCTTACTTTTTTTAAATAAAAAACAGCCATTTTCCGTTCAAAGGTTTCCGCGCGTAGATAGTTTAAAATAAACCAATGCGATATTAAATTAATGTTAATTGATCTTTAATTTTTATTCTGCATTAATTCTAGTTTGTTCGTTTTTAGCTACAGTTTTAACTACATTACAGTTTGTAATAGTAATTAAGCTATTTTGTGATCAATTGAGCTTATTAGCTATTCCAAAACAAGTAACACATTCAGATGAATGAGTTGCGATGAATGGCAGATGCCAAATCAAAACAATAGCACTTTCTATGAAGACGCTTCTGCAGTAGGTAGTAATGGACGTGAACAGATTTCAAAATGTGCAAGTTTCGCTCTTTGAACTCGATACAATACAATGAGACATCCTTGCGCGAGCTACAATGTTGTGGAAGTAAATTCTTGGCAGTTGCTAAAGTGATAGCGCCTTGGAGAAAACTACATTGTTCCTTTGTAGTGGCTGCCACAAAAAATGAGGTACAACTCTGGAGCAATTTGCATTCACAACTCGAAATACGTTTAGATAGGTAGTATTAACATAAACAAGAATGTAGAGAATCATAAAACATCACATGACGTTATATTTTTGGTAGGTAGTTACCGAGAATATTATATTCATTTTCGCGATTTCGTCTTTATTTAAGCACTATGATTTTTTTCCAATGGCGGCGGTGTCATAGAATCTGAACATAAAATTAAATAATAAATAAATATTTGACAACATCACTGCTCCGATTCGAAAGTAAGTAGCTAAAGCACTTATGAAAAATCAGAGACAACGATAGTATCACATACACCCAGACCTGAGTCAATATAGAAAAGTTCGTTTTCTAAATTGTCCTAACCGGGGATCGAACCCGGGATCTCAGAGATGGCGACACCTTGAAAACCGATGTACAAAGCCACTCGACCACGGAGGTCGTCGAATACAAAATTCTTGTTAGTTACCTATAATGGCAGGCAACACTTACCTTGTCAGAGAATTTGGCATCATTTTTTTTTTATAATGCAAACATATAATGGTTTAACAAATAATTTTAAAGAGTTACTAATCGGAAAATAATACTTGTCGGTATAATTGTCTATAATAACTTCCCTGTAATCATGAAAGATCAATGCTGTGAGGGTAGGAAGTGAAGCATGCTATAACTGTCTGCAGTGTGGCGGGCTGATACTTGACGCAGTACTGTACAAAGTGTACAACTCAGAAAGATTTATTCATTTCTAAGGAAAGATATTTTAGTATGCCGGTTTTTATTATTATGACAAGTCATCTAGAATGATGGCTCACATCAATAGCTTTCAAAGGAACCGAAAATAATTGATGTAGATATTTAATGTCATTTGTCTTGAACAGTTTAAGCTAGGCGCCGACACATCGTACACACCACACGCGTCGCATCAAACTAATTGTTGCGATGCCGACCTATTGTTCACAGGGTGTCGATGTCATACAAAATCTTCAACGCGAACAGAACGCAAAATTAGTTTGATTCGTCTGATGCTTGATGCGTTATTTGCACTCTATACCCATCAGTGGATGCTTAGCTTTATTGACCCATATTTTGACTGTTCATATTAATAGGAAGCTAAGGTCTCAACTGGCACAAAATTAAATGAAGTCAACCAGATTTTTATGTCAAAATGTGAGATTCTTGTGAAGGCAAATTAAATTTCATCTATGTGCAACATATTTACGCACTGTTGGAGATTAAACAATGGGTTGGCTCGTAGAGCGCTATGACTTGTCTTGAGAGTCTCCAAGGTCTTACCGACTGTTTGCGCAGCCGTCCAGGCTCTTGCGCACCCTTATAATCTCGTACCTTACGTAGGTACTCAACCTTTCAAGAATTCAACGTCGAGTCTTTGTTGCCATATATTATTTCTGTATATTATAAAAAAATCAGTTGATCAGCAACTATTAATGAGACTCAAATTAATTACCTAAATAATTTGTATTTTAATAATTAGGGTTGGAGGTTTAACAGGAGTATTTTAGCTAATTCATCTATTTACGTACATCACTTTTCATGATGATACATACTTATTATGTTGTTGCCACAGACTTTTCGTTGTTGCTCATTTTCATTACTTATATCTATAGGATGTGCATTTGCAAAGATGTGCGCATAGTCTGCACACTAGTGCCGCCATTGGAATAAAATCATAGTTCTTAAAATAAAGAGGAAGGCTAGAAAATATTGTCTAAGCGATGAAAAGTACCTCAAAGCTTCTTCGGAGTGCACTACAGACTGATAATTCACAATTTCGTCTTTATTTAAGCACTATGTTTTTTTCCAATGGCGGCGCTAGTGTGAAGTCTACGTGCTCTTATAGTCTCTTTTCATAGTCAAAACAATTCTTTAGTTCTTTTACATACCTAGATTGGAGTACAGTCCCTTTAGTAATTATTATAAGTAAAAATATTATTATTTTTATATTTGATTAAAATCAAACAGTCAGTTGAAGTGGTCGTGAAATCGAAATAAGATGTATCCGATGGATACCTGGTTTACTCTCCATTGTTTGATATTCAAGAAGTTAAGTTCATAAAACACCTTAAGTGAAATTTTTCTATTAAAACATGATCTATCTTTCAGCTATAGTAACAAATCAATGTCAACAACAGATCTTTTATTCAGATTTCCCACTGTGAGAAAGACAATAATTCTTCTCATAACACATTTTAATTTTTATTATCAACATGTAAACTCGGCTTTCTGCGAATGCATTCTTTGGCATCTTTCTTTAATGTTCCTCATTTCTTTTCACAGAAGCCTCTTCTTATACAGTGCAACATAGAGCAGCAAAACTAAGTATTTTAATTTCACTTTGTTTAAATTTAGTTCTGCTAAAGAAATGGTTATTAAGTAATTTATGCAAAACAATGAATAAAATACAAGACCTATAAGTTTTTGTTTAGTATACGAATACATAATGGTCGGGATAAAATAAAACCATCAAATCTTTTTTTTACTCCAAGTCGTAAAATGTAGTCTGACTACACAAGTTGATATTCTCGATTTTAATTTTTGTATGAAACAGCTGTTTTTTTTTCCGCGATTTCAGTGTTGGTCCCATAGTAAAAGTTGATCATTTTGATGGTCCCTATATACCATATTCGGCATTAGGGGTATTTTTGTAACACCTTGTATAGGTAAAAAGCTAGAATTGTTAACTTTTTATAAATGAATCTAGATAATGATTAAGGTAAATGCATTCGAGTGCACATATCAAATGCTGCCCACAAAATCTGTTGTTATGTTATCGACTGTTTTCACACGACTGTCCAAAAAAAGAAGTGTATTTGTAAAGTTATAAATTGATGAAAACATAACACTTGAGTTTAATGAAGCTTTGATTATAGGTAGAGTAGAAGAGCTTTTTGATAAAAACTACATTATTATTGATAAATGTGCAGAACTAAAAAGGCGTTGACGTCGCTGAGTACTGATACATTACATTTTACTCTACAATTTAACAGTGAACGAACTTCATAATGAAACTGCTTGAGATTGAAAATGGTGATAAAACGTATGTAATTACTTACAGCAAAAACGACAATTTGTTTTGGCGTTACGCTTGCTCGGCATTGTGTGTTTATTTTAAAACGAGTGCCGATCATTTTATAAATCCGCTTCTTGAGTAGAATAGAAACTATGTTCGAAGCGTTTCTGCTCTAGTTGCGCGCGCAGGTCGTTGTCGCTTCCGCAGTGATTTATAATTTAATAAAAGCAAATTGCGGTGAAAATGCTGGGAAAACTGATGAGTTTTAATTAATTAATAATTAATATCATTAAGTACTTGTTGAGAGGATTTTTATTGTTTAGGTTCTTTTATGTTATACTAAATAATATACTAGAAAAAAATACGACTCGCACCAGATCATGTTCTCGGACGGGAATCGAACCCGCGACCTTTGGATATCCGGTCCAATGCTCTGACCGCTGAGCTACCGAGTCAGTTCTTTTATGTTGTTTTGCCAAAAATACTTGGCAGTACTAGAATAGTTAGGTACTTAGCTGCATGATAAAATATCATAGTTTGATAAATACCAGTTTTAATACGGCTACAAATAACTTATAGATCTTCAGACTGATGCCTTCCTGTTTAATAAAATCATATTCTTCAGATAAATAATATTAGAAAAAATATTAGAAAAAATACTAGAAAAAATCGACTCACCCGTAGCACCACAGACGGGACTCGAACCCGCACCCTTGGGATTCCGGCCCAATGCACTGACCAATTATGCTACCAAGTCGCTAGTGGGAGCGGCGAAATTTTCTAGTACTTTTCACTTCTTCGCTGCAAGCCAGTGCAATTTTTCTCATATTATTTATCTTAATATAAAAATAGCATTGTAAATGCGAAAAATCTAAATTTATTAATCATATTCTTCAGTTGCATCTCAAAAGAATACGACTTAAAAATAACCACTCATAATAATAGCTTCCGGATATTCCTATTTACGGTAAACACAATATATTTTCAGCCACTCGGTAAGTGTAGATACCTACTTACTGCACACTTCTTCACACATGGTTGTGCACAAATTAAGTAAACTTATCACTTTCCCTTCATTATATCATGTTGCAGCGAAATTTTGGCACTATATTACGTTATTCGTCCATTTCGTAACACTCACGACCGAAAGGATAAATACAAATCTAATACGATATATATAGGTAATTTATCTACTCTCATATCGTAAAATTTGAATTATAAACTTCACAATGATTTTTTATTGACATACTTTATACACGCAACACAGAAATTAAAAAAAAAAACTTCTTCGCTAACAAAACAATGTTATAAAATAGCCTTTATAACATAATCTGCATAAATTACTACAGTTTTTTACTAATCTATTCCGTGAGTTCTTTCCTTCCTAATTTCCATATTGTTTTGTTATGAAAGTTTCCGTTCGTAACAACATAATCGTGTTTGTTATAGTCAATCGAATTCAAATATAAACCACTTTTTATTGGCATAAGTATTATGTAGTAACTTAGAAGATAGATAGGTAAGTATGTCAAAAACTTTCGCTTGAGTCTGAGTTTAAAAATAGACACTTCTCAAATTAATACAAAATTCTTAACCGAATAACACATGAATGCAACTAACAATTAATTAAAAACAACATCTTACATACAATTTTATTAACATTGCAAAAATTGCACGCTTACCGCTAGGTCTGCTGCATGTTATGCGTGTTAATAAAAAATAAAAGTTAACCTACCCAATTAATGTGACAAGACAAATTGAGATGCAGATGATAAATAAATACCCGTTTAATAATTATCAACAACGCTTGCTATCTGTATAGCTGGAACCAGAATGATGGTACATACATTGCCGCTCTGCATTTATTTTAAAAAGTAAGATTATTTTTTTCATTCTTAGGGTTGCTCCATTTGCGTTGATCGATGATATCCATCGATCGCAGTAAGACAGCAATAGCGCATCTGTTCGATTTTATAATAAATAATAGGTACCTACAGTTGATGATCCAAGATCAAAGATACCAGATTAATTACTCTACAGGGTGTTTGGAAATAGCCTTATAAAGCCGAATATGGTAGATAGGGACCATCAAACTAAACAACTTTTAATATGGGACCCATTCTGAAATCTAGAAAAAAAATTACTGTTTCATACATTTTGAAATTTTTGTTATTATTTTTTGTATGAAACAGCTGTTTTTTTTGCGATTTCAGAATTGGTCCCATAGTATCTACCATATTCGGCTTTATGAGGCTATTTTCAAACACCCTGTATAAAACATTCGACTAATTTTCGTTAATCGACCAAAACTACCTAATCTATTGAGATAAATTATTTCAAAAATTACAATATTAGTTCTGGTACTTTGATTCTCCTGTTCTGATCTATGACTTGCCAAAAAGATTTTGCTATATCCATCACCTCATTTTCTTTCTTTCAAATCAGAGATCTGAAACATCGTCATAGCTCATCCCGAAAACCTCGTTGATCTAATAAACTTAAACAGTCTTCTTCCAAGAACAGATCCCTTTGAGCGAATTGAATTTGTGATGTTACAAATAGTTAGCAATAGTGCCATTGTCGTTCCCGAGCGAACTATCTCTGGCAAAAAGCAAGCGCTCGCGCAAGTCGTTCACCTCACAGGAAATCGTCGTTTACATCTCTATACGTTTGTTCTGCGAATACTATCGGAACTAAATTCCATTCCACCAGCGTTTTGTTGAGATAATTGCAATTAATTCGCTTAATTTCCACCGTCCGGGTTTGAAAGAAGTGAAATTACAACTATTTGCGATCTTAGAAAGTGACTAAACTGAGATGATTTCGCTGTCTTAACTAGATGACTCTATCACAGGATTAAAGTGTTAAAGAAAGTAGTGCGCGAGTACTTACCGCTTGGGCACGCTTATACGTCGCTGCCGGAACAGGTGGTCCATTGTTCCTAAGTTGTTCTTTGTTTTTTCCACTTTAGTTCGGACTCCCACACAAATGGGGAAATTACAGACTTTCACTTAATCTCGGGTTGTTCCGCGCAGGAGCTTTGTGTTCTAAGTATGTCACTCGTATTGCACAACACTACCTACACGCACTTATCAAACATATTTAGAGCAAAGGTACACTGTCCATCTATTACAAATGTATGTCGAAATAAAATAAATAATGAATAATTAAATATATTGACGGTACTGAATATAATTTCGAGGGCTTTCTAGGTTGGTACATTTCTATCCCACGCTTCACTTAATCGACCACGTTTACAATCAAACTTCAAATAACCAATTTGGTAGCTTAGCAAGTATTTGCTCTGTACAACCACTCTGGGTGTATACCCAGAGTGGTTGTACAGAAGTAAAAGTGTTTACTTAAATAAATAAAATAACAAGCTCACTCATGTCCCAGTTATCGATATATAATAAAAACTTAATAAATGTAACTTCAACAATGATAAATGATGGCAGTCAAAAACAATTAACAAGTTCAAAAATATATTAAGTATTTATTTAGACAGAGTTTTGCTAAACAGAGATATTTTTAAAGTACCTATAGAATAGAATATAGTCCCAAACCTGCAACAGGGACTTTAGGGACTTATAGATAAGATTGACTACATTAAACTTTAAAATATGTCAGATTGTTCACCAAGAAAATTATAGGTAAAATAAATCCTAATTTAATATACTTAATTAATAGCTATAGAACTTACTTAATTACTTTTATTATGTATTGCCAGTATATAATAACCTATATTTGTAGCAGTAGCACAAAACCGTAAATGTAATATAGCGTGCACTAATGTAATACGTTAGTAATAATCGACAACTTATGTGAATTAAATCTGAGGATAACTATTATTGACCTTAGCCGTAGTAATAAGACCGAAGTAAATAAATGTTTTATGGGTGTTGTTATTCCAAATAAACATTATGTTAATAACAACACTCCGTCTCCTTCATTTCACTGAGTGCTTATTTTATCATTAACCGGTCAGACTAAAACCTCTATTTAACTAAACCTCTTTATCAAAAGTTACTTGTCTACAGGCATCTGAAATTCCCACACAAAATTGCCAATGTTGAATTTCCGATTATTTAGCTGTTCTTTTGGTTTTTTTTTTTGTTGCCAAACCACCCGTTCTATTCCAGTCGGTCAAGCCGTTTTTAGTTTTAGCCAGACTAAGAACAGCAATTTATTTTTATGTATAAGAATTCCTATTTATAAACTAGGTACTCGCATTTCACAGTCACAAAATATTACATATTATATTTGATCGTTGTCTGTGAATGCGATAAGGTAATTTCTAACTAGTTTTTGGCGGCAATTACCAGTGAAAGTGAACGCACGCCTGCGCCGGCGCCGGTCGCCGCGTCAACTGCGCGCACCTCGCAGCCCCTCAGTCACATTCACATGTAATTCGCGAATCATACAACTAATGCAAGTTCATGCCAGAGCGTAATTATTTTATGATGATGTTTAATACTTATGCTTTTGAACTTTCTCCGTTATGAGTTGTCATGACGACAATCAAATGGGCATTGAAAGCGGAAACTAAATTATCATTCCACTGACCCTGTCAAAGGCATTGCTGGATAGAAATAGAATAGAACCGTTTAGCAATTGTTTTTTTTATTAAAAGTAGACTGTATATTTTCATACATATATTGCTAGATTGCGAAGCTTTATCAATAGCTAGTGTCACCGACCTTAATGATAATTAAAAGAAACCGTGTGAAACGTGCGTGTATCACCAAGGTTTGTTTATTTGTCTTGTCCCGGAATAACAAAGCAACAGAAGGTTTTTGAGTCTTTAATTAATGATAAATATTCTCGGTTCCTCTTGTCGAGGTAACCGAAAGGTGTCCGCCTCTTCCACCGAGTGTCCGCCTCTACCACCGACGTGGAGGCCTCAACGTGACCACGACCGCACTGCCAAGAGCGAAACGACGAGGAAGAAGAACCGAAAGGCAACTGACGAAATTAATTAAAATATTTAATTTTTCATCTACCAACTTACACAAATAATTAAAAAAAGATTCAAATAAAAAAAGAACTCTAGGTAGGTACCTACTATAAAAAGTAATTTTACCAAATAAATATAATAAAATAAATACCTTCTTTTTTTTAATCTTTTCTTGTTTAGGGGCTTTTAACACATATTAGATATCGATAACATCATGTCAGCCCCATCATAACCTTATCTAAATACGACAATATCAATTAGAGCAATAGGACAGGTAGTAACCTATCCTATTACTCTACTTGCTATACTATTCAGAGCAAAAACGTATATAATTCTAAATGGACCATCATTGTTTAATTCCGTTTCGTGCAAGTCCATTGCAGGAAAGTTCTAACATAGGTGTGAGTTGTGCAATATTGATACAAATATATTTAAAAGTCATATTCATTTAAAACTTTTTAACCAACTAAAAAGTTTCAGTTTATTTGTAAAATACCAACAACCTCACAATCACGTTTGTTCTACGATTTTTCCGAAAAAGATAAAATAGTCGACAGCGTCGAGTTTTGTAAGAAAAGTCGTTTTTTGTGTTTTTGGGAAATTCGTAGAACATACGTTGTTGTTTTTAATGTTAGTAATCTACTCCTACGAGGTTGTTGGTGTTTTACAAATCCTGTATACCTAAGCCTTTTTAGGAAATCAATCATTATAGAGGTTTCAATCACTTCGATCCGCCAGGGGATTTGTGAAGGTTTTGAGAAGGCATTTTCTTCTACGCTTTAGCATTTATCTAGCACAGTGGTCCTTAACTGGTAATCCGCGGACCACTGGTCCCTGGAAGCACCAGAAGTGGTCGGCGAAGCCATCCTAAAATAACAACCCTTCATTCATTTACTGTAGGTATTTTATCTCCAATCTAAAGGGTGGATACCCGCTTAGGTTCGCGAACCTCCGCGCTTCGCGAACCTGCGACAGTGCGCCATAATGTATGTATGTGTGCGCACCTCGGTGCGCGCACATTGATCTCCGTGAACTCGCAACATAGGTTTAAGGAGCCCGAGGTTCGCGAACCTAAGTGGGTACCCACCCAAACAGTGGAAAGTCCATATGCCAAGACAGAAATTTTGTCAAATGGTCCCTCTTCACTAAAATGTTAAAAACCACTGTTAGATGATATAAGACCATAATTTGGGTATTCAAAGATATATCCGATATTCAAAACCTATCCGATCACATAGCTGGTGGGACCCTTATATTTTATCATTTTCTGTCATCTACATACCAGAACCGAATATCTTCGCGTAACTCATTATTATTACCCGACTGCATGAAGAGTAATGTTTTTTGCGCGTATGCGTATCTAATGTAAATATGTGGGTTTAAAATTTTTTATGACTAGAATCATCAAAACGGTTTGACGGATTTCAGCATTTATTAGAAAAATAATTTTCAACGGGAGCAAATCTTGGCTACGGTTACAAGTTACTTTATTTAAAATAAATGCCTGAAAAAGTACGCTCTAACTAATGATGTACAATTAAGCTTTTTGGTACGTATTTATTTTAAAATATAGAGACATTCTTAGAAGCTTGCTCAGTTTTACTATGACATTTTCTAATTGAATGAAAACATTTAATTTGCATATCACTATGCAAAACATCGTAATCACATTGTTTAATTATAACTATAAATCAACGCTAAAAATGCATTTTATAGCAACAATGTGACTACTGGTTCTCACACTTGCGTCTTTGTATTCGTTAATCAATGATGGTAAAAAATCAAGTTATGATCAATAATTATGGAGCAAGATAAAATGTAGTCATCCCTTTACAATCAATTTAAAAAATACCTATGCCTAATTAAAATAAAATATTTAAAAAAATAAAAGAATTCATAAAGAATTTGACGGTAACATAAAAAAATCCCGTTTATTTTAAACTAAAATAAGAAATATTTTGTAAGCGATTTTACCATTATATTGTAAAAATAATACGCGTTAGAATAGTTACACGTAACGTAACTATAAATGTTATTTTTCTGTCTATACGTTAGTTTTTAATTTACAAAGCCTTTGTACCTAAATATAGCATAATTAGGAATGAAATTGCGCTCCGCAAGGATCGTGTCTTTTTTATATCTTTCAGTTACCTAACGACTACTACTATTACTAATTATACGTACTTCTCCTCTAATTTGATCAGCAATTACAAGCTAATTCCTACCTTTTACTATAGTATTATCCAAAGCACAAACTGTGGAGCCTAATGGTTCTAGTTATTGCCCTTTGTATAAATTCTTCAGGTAGCGGTTTTGTTACTGGAATAAACTGTTTTAATACAGATAGAGTTAATTTAATTCACCCTTTTAAAAAAGCCTTTTCACAGTTTAAACTTTGTAAAACTTAAACAAAACAGAACCTGTACGAAGATAGCGAACTATATCAAATTTGGTTATTTGAATTTCGAATAATTAAAAAAGTAATTTATATGTTAGCTGTTTTTTTTTAATTTATAATAGTTGAGCCAAAAGTAATTATTAACTTTCATATTCTAAGCTATAATATCATACCGTTTTAAATTTTTATTTTTCACTGGTAAGTTAAATATTAACTTTTTTTTTAAAGCGGCTTTTCACTCGCGCGTGTTTTCCCGGTATGTGGCGCGCAAGCAGGCGAAGGCGTGCGGCGTTACAACCATGTGGCGAAGCACTGGCGTCCGCGAGAGCCACGCCGGCCGCCGCCACTCGCCTCGCAACTCTCCCCGGGAACAAACTTTCTTCAGCCCACTCAGCCTATCCTTCTTTCGCTAAGCTTATCAAAGGAAAAGCTGGGTATTTAATATATTATTAAAGGTTTTACAGGGGTTTTGCTATTGATTGATCGAACCCTCATCTTTTGAGGAATTGACGCATCTGAGGAATATACTTACCTATGTAGGTAGTACGTAGTTTTACACGTTTCAAAACTTGTGAGATAAATAAGCTTTTTTACCTGGTTTCACAGAATAATAATAATAATAAATATTTTTTTTAGAACGCTTAACGCAGATTTTGGATCAAGGCCCAACTTTCTATCTTAAAATAGCGCGAAAAGTAAATCGTAGGTATAACTTTACCAATGCAATGAAATGCCAAAAACAAAAAATAATGTCGGTAAGTACTTAATAATTTATACAATACTAAAAAATTTCCGTTTTCAACCGATTTCCACAACATACGACCCGCACGGGGATTTCGCCGCAGCAAAATTTCTCGCGAAGCAAATCAAATACTTAGCCCTTACAGATTACCCCAAATCGGGTCAACCCCATTACATTCCTAGCTGCATCTCGATAGAAGAGAAATTTCACAAGTTTTTCTGTTAAACCCACAGACCGTTTGCACGCGATACCGATACCACGATCATCATAACATTTACCGCTGTCGCATGTTATTGTTCACGAACCGTTCGCCGTAACAGTTTTGCGAAAATAAAATGTGACTACGAGATCAATTAATATTTTTCGGACTTTGGCGTGGTGGGTGTGACTTTTACGTTTCATTTGACGACCTCCGTCGTCGAGTGGCTTTGTACACCGGTTTTCAAGGTGTCGCCATCTCTGAGGTCCCGGGTTCGATCCCCGGTTGGATCAATTTAGAAAACGAACTTTTCTATATTGGCTCAGGTCTGGGTGTTTGTGATACCACCGTTGTCTCTGATTTCCATAACACAAGTGCTTTAGCTACTTACTTTGGAATCGGAGCAATGTATGTGATGTTGTCAAATATATTATTTAGCACTACGATGCTAAAATTTAAAAAACATTTAACGAACTTAAGGAACAGTTTCATATAGGTTCATATTTAAACCTCATCCGAACCGACAATTCATTTTGGCGTAGGAAATAGAAACTGTAAATTGATGAATAGGTACTAAGTATTTTTATCTGACGACCTCCGTGGTCGAATGGTTTGTACGCCGGTTTTCAAGGTGTCGCCATCTCTGAGGTTCCGGGTTCGATTCACGGCTGGGTCAATTTAGAAAACTAACTTTTTCTAAATTGGCTTAGGTCTGGGTGTTTGTAGTTCCACCGTTGTCTCTGATTTCCATAACACAAGTGCTTTAGCTACTTACTTTGGAATCAGAGCAATGTTTGTGATGTTGTCTAATATTTATTTATTATTATTTATTTGTAGTATTCTATAACAACACGGTTAAATATGAAACGAACGTTAACCTCTGAAGCAAAATCTTCGTGAAAACCTAATCTCAAGAAACTATAGTCTATGCGAGCATTATCGTTATTATATTCTCGTTACGGTTGCCTAAAGCATTATAGAAAGCAAATTGAATAAATGCTACATTCAATACCGTATAAACAGATGTATAATATAAGATTAACTAAAATTAGCGTAGCTCAATCTAGGCTTTAACTTCTAGAGTTAGAAGAGAATAAAGTATTAGAAATGGATAAAAATCTTATAGATTTAACAGTTGTTTGTAAAGTTTAAAACGATAGAAGACAATTTGAGAGTTAGCTGTAATGCGTGCGTCATGATATTCTTGGACTATAAATTAAAGGAAAATTATCATTAAAATTTTATTCAGATACTAATTAATTACAAGTACTAACTTATTACATTCAATATCTGTACTTATTGGTAAATGGTAATAAAAACTATCAAAGATAAGAGAAAAGCGCATAAATTCATATTACATTACAATGCCTTCTTATTTATCGCATAGTACAAAAGCAATTTAACAAAAGCATATGTATTAATGAAATTTATCCTACTATACAGAATTGGATCTTATAAAACAGACCACTATTCGACTGCATAAATTTTTGTACTAAGGCAACACCAAACATGTCATATTTGCTTCAACTTATTCAAAAGATAGTTAATTTAATAGCAGCCTGCGTCATCAGAATCAATCAAACATTTCACAGAACAAAACAATAAAAAGACTTACCCAAATAAATAAAAATATTAACAAATAAAAACCCCAAAAGGATAGTCAAAAGTCACACTCTTAACAAACACCATAGCATCTTGCCAAAACCTTATTAAATTAAAATGGGCATTACCACTACAGATCTCGTAATTTAATTACTATGTCTTTTACATAATTATCATTCAATTTTTACCTACATTTGTTTTTTCTTTTGTCTTAGAAAAGTGTCTATGAGCATTTCAAGATTGTACAGATGTCACTTTACCCCATCCTATGTACACAAATACTGTGGAGTAAGAGTAGAGTAGGCCTAGGGGTGGAGGAGGGTGTCGGTGTTTCTTCATTGGGGGAGGTTCAGTGGGGAGACGGGCCGGGTGGTTTACACCCAGCTCACCGTTGCCGAAGCACCCTATGATCCTCGTATTAGGAAATTCAGCTCGGAAACACTCTTCTTCGATTTCGTGTTTCAAGTCGCGCCCGACGCAAGCCAATTTAAGTGCTATGCTGTGTTCGAACCGCGGCACTTTCTTTGCAAACTGAAACAGAAGTATGTATTATAAACAATTGGTTTTGAACTTATAGCATATTTAGTAATTCTTAGCAGTAATGAAAGTAGTCAGCTCTAGTATAATCAAATAGAACTGTGAAATAAATTATTTTAAATACTGTATTTTTCTGTATTGTATGCATTAGTTTTAGTGATTTTAAATAGGTTGTAATTTTTATATTTACTTACAAAATATGCTCAACTTGATATTACAAATAATTTCAATTTTATGCCTCTAACATAATTCCCACCTTACCTCACTGATTGTTTTCTGTATTTTGGTTTTGCTCCAGTCAGGTGACTCGATGACAAGGGAAAACATATCAAAATTATATTTATCACCCTGTTCCGAGTTACGGACACTCTTTGGTATTGTAAACATGCCTATGGTTATTAGATTTTCACTGACAAAATCATTGCCTTCATCATTTGGTGGTCGAGGATTATGCAGGGTGTCAACAATCTGATGGATGTCAATTTTCTCCAATGTGTCTTCAACAATGCATCCGCCTAGAGCATAGGGTACATCCGGTTGGCTGAAAAAAGTACAAGGTAAAATAACTGTCCATAATTAGGATAATTAACTTATAATAATAAGCCACAAATTCATAATGCTCAAGCTCATCATTACGATGGATTATTAGTTTGTTGAGCAGATATTGGACGGCTATAATTCATATCTCTAGAACAACAATACTATTGAATTATCATTAAGATTCAATAAAACGAATAAATATTTATAACTTACACCTCTTTGAAGTAATTTAAATAGGCACATTCCTCTATGAAAGACTGAAGAATAAATTTTTCAGTTACGTAAACCAAGACACCCTTAAAAAGTCGATCTTGAGCCAGATCAGATATTATATCATAAAACTCTTTCTGCATATCAGTGTTGGTCTTGATGTTTATTACATGGAACTTGACATCTGGAACTAATGGTATATAAATTCCACAAATAAATGGATAAGTCTTTCTCAACATTCGCAGCCTACTGGTGTGTTCATAGGTGCTGGAATGTGCTAATGGGCGGTATGACAGGTAAGGGGCCCGCACATTGAGGATGCAGTCTTTTGGAGCAGTCACCTTATGTTGCACATAATCCATCACTGAAACAAATATCACCCAATTAGAATAATGTTCTGCCTATTAGCTATTTATATTAATTTTGCATAACAAGTTATCATTTTTAAACTATGTTTTAATATCAATATGACTCGTAGTTACATTATGTAAAACTTCTTGGTGTGGTAAGAAAACATAGTTTCAAAATTGTTACAAAATAAAACTTACAGCAATGTTCCTTTTCACAGGGTGGATCACAAGGACAAGGCAACAACATCAAGCATTTACTAGTAGCTCCAGTTCCAGTACTATTGATAAATGTAAAAACTATTAAAGGTTCCGAGTGAAATTCTCCGGATTGCTTCAGCTTTATACCATTTTTTATTTGGCTTAAATGCAAATCTATCACAAAATCTACAGCACTGAGTTGCTCTTTTTGAAGAGCAAGAACTGCAGAATGCCACGTTGTACACACATGTTTACACAATAATTTATCTTGCCAAGATAAGTTACTTAAAATTCTCTTAACTATAATATAATTGTTCATAACATTATCTTTCAACACATTGTCACAGACCACTTCTTCCATGTCACGTAATAACTGTCGGTTTTCAATATATGCAACAATATGTTCCGGGAG
This sequence comes from Catoptria pinella, assembly GCA_963556745.1. Taxonomy (NCBI): domain Eukaryota; kingdom Metazoa; phylum Arthropoda; class Insecta; order Lepidoptera; family Crambidae; genus Catoptria; species Catoptria pinella. The sequence continues at coordinate 5,145,814 of OY750771.1, forward strand.
AGACAGTTTTATACAGATTGAGGACTCACTTGAGCTACTCTCATTATCACTATCACCTGCACTCCCGTCTTCAAAATCAACATCTATATCATCCATTTTTAGATCTCAGTTACAATTTGATCATCATCAGTTCTTGGAAATGGATCTCCCTTCAGGAGTGCTAGGATAAAACAGTATAGATAAATGAAGAAGAACACTAGATAATATCCAATGTTTATCATAACATCTCTCAGGTGTTTCTTCAACTGCCCTCTATTGTGTATCTCGGCTGGGTCATAAGCTCCTAAATTACCTTGAGGTATAGTTAAATACTCGAAGGTCAACCATACAAACATAGGCAGATTTAACAAAAATAGTATTACCTGACCATGGAGTAACAACACAAAAGTAACGAAAGAGTGCGCTATGTATTTCGGGAGTAGCCAATAATTAAGCTTTTCACAACACTCTTGAGAATTTAGGTAATCACATTCTAAATCTGACAAAGTAATGATATAATAAACTAGGAGAAATAGGATTGCACCGGTATCGATCAATGATAGAGAGAACAACAAAGTTTCAGCTAATATCATAACTAACACTTTATGCTTTCTTTAACAATTAGATCCTTATTAATTACTAGTTATAATTAGAATTTGTGCAGTGCTTAACGAATTATTTAAATAAAATACATTGTTTAGTTAACATAACTCGAGCAGCAAGCACAAAGAAAATCTTATAAAAATGTCATACATAATGTCAAATGTCAACAATGTCATCAATTCATGTCATGAATATGAATATGAATATGAATATGAATTCATCATTGTCTTGTCATATTTGTATTTGACGTTTGCGTTTTCTTTTTTATTAATTTTATTCCCATAAAATAGAAAAGCAAAGGTAAATACAAAATATTTATTACAACCTTAGCTCTAAGATTACAACACTACTGTGTGATACACTGCAAATTCACTTGAAAATGTATGGCAAAAAAAAAATATTACGTCGCCTACCACAAGCGCTCTGAAGTTGAAGTGAAGTCACTTCAGCGGCGGTATCGGCTAAAAACATTGAAGTTCATGTTAACTGTGTTTTGACAGATATATGTAATACATTGCTACTTTTCTTTGGTAAGTTTTTATTTGTGCCAAAACAAAGTAGCAATGTATCACATACATCTGTCAAATTACAGTTAACATGAACTTCAATGTTTTTAGCCGATAGAGCCCCAGCGGCGGTATCAGCTAAAAACATTGAAGTTCATGTTAACTGTGTTCTGACAGATGTATGTGATACATTGCTATTTTTCTTTGTTAAGTTGTTATTTGTGCCAAGACGAAGTAGCAATGTATCACATACATCTGTCAAAACACAGTTAACATGAACTTCAATGTTTTTAGCTGATAGAGCCCGGAGAGAACGGTATTATTTTTTAACTTTTTCATCAAAAGTCGAAATCTATTCGGCTTATAAAAAAAAATATTGAGAATGTGCAAGCAGCGCTTTCATATGCCCCCATATGCCTTAGTAGCCTCACTTCGAATTTTAATTTTTTTTTCTGTCCCTGTTGCAAAAATATGTAAATATTTTTATTTCTCCCTTATTTGCAAAATAGTTGGGCAAACGTAATCTAAAACTATACCAAATTTCAAGTTGATAGCATTAGTAGTTCTCGAGATATCCAGCTGTGACAGAAAGACAGACACGTGAGTCGCGCCATAAGGGTTCCTTTTTACCATTTTGGTACGGAACCCTAAAAAGGTGGTAAAAGAAACAATATTTTGTGTCAAAAGTTTTATTTAACATTCTTTCCTTAAGCTAGTAAAGGCTTGGTGAATATTTACAAGGCTTCCTTTATTACAGGGCAAGGTACAAAACTATCCAATTACTCTAGATCCGACTCCTGTGTTTATCACATCATAACATTTACTTATTACTTCGGTTATTTGTGTCTAATACACTTGGGCTTTAAGCCATATTGCTTACCTGATTATTAGTAACTCATAAATACGTATCTAAAGCAGTTACACATGAATAATATACTTGTGGTTAATAACAATACCAAGATAATAAAGAAGCCGATAAGTTGTTATCCTACATTACATATGCAGAGAGCAAAATGTTTACTTAGTTTCAAAAACCAGCTTTCCACTTCGGATCAGAATATAAAAGCCTACTATAAAACAAATATTAAAACTCTCCTAAAATAATTACAACAATAATAACAAATATGCAGATAGTATGTATGCTACATCAAAACATTAATCTCACTTAGTTTCTTGTTAAATACATAAACTATACTGAAAGAAAAGCTACAATAACACTAGGCCATTTACGATAATGGAGTCGCGAGGCTGTTATGCAGAATCCACTGCAAAACAGCTTCAATAATCTCGTTACTACATAATATCAAAATAATATGAATCATATTGCTTGCTGCAAGCAGATGTTAAACAATGTTACAATATTCAAGCGAAACTCCATAACACATACAAATATTTATCCATACGTAGAATTTGCTAAATGTAAAAAATTTAGATAGATGAGCAAATAGATTTTTTTAATATTAACGTCTAGCTAGAAAACAGGAATTTTAATTCACTTAGATAATGGAATATTACTTATGTTTACTTAAAATTGCAAACAATACAATACAATTTCATCTTTCAGCAATGTTACTCACATCCGTTAACGTTAGTAAAATAAAATAATTCTAAATTTCAATATCTTCCTGTTTAATATGGTCTAAATAGATTATTGTAGATTTGCGCCACTTGATTATTCAATTTACATTCCGTGGTATAGATTTACATTTTTTTTATTTTAAAATATCTTAGACAACTATAGCACCATTCCATACATGATAGTACTACAAAAGAAACGTTTGAAGTACAATCACATATCATACCACCGACACGTTCGATACACTCAAACCACACAGTATGTATATTAGATACTATGTATTGCTGAAAAACCTTACACTATGAATGGGTTCAATAAATAATATGGAAACATTTTTGATGCCACGTAACGCGTGAGTGTTGGCACACGAGGCTAGAACCTTATTCGTTGTCCTGAACGTATACCTTTTATTACAATGTAATATAAATGCAAATAATGGCAATATGTTATCGATTCACGAATTCCGCATTTAATCTAACTGTAGTGAAAATGACAAATGATATAAATTAGTGGAACAATACAATTAAAATTAATGAACGCATAACAGAAACAAACTGTGGGTACACTATTCAAGGTGCAAATAAATATTAAATATAAATAATGCACACAAACAATTATGCAATCATCCTCCCCCATGATAAAATGGTAACAAGAGCGATATAACCAAATAGTTACTTAATTATAACATTTACCTAATCTACACTTTAGAAAATACACTGGAATGATACATTTTCAAGAATGTTGTTTTAATTTGTTTAAATTCCTCTAAATACTTTTAAGTCAGCACCATGATTTAGCAAAAGCTTGTGTGAAACACTACAATCGTCGTTAAGTAAAGGCGTGCGATAGGATAGAGTACTGCGGTCGGAGGGTTTGCATAATCGCTCGTGTGCGAGGAGCCGACTCCCTAGTTTACTTAATGAATCCTAACATTGTTCCCAAGCTGGTCCCACCCATGACGATGGCTTGTGAATGCGCATCTCATACTCTCCTCGTAACAAAAGGTAACAAGATTCAATAAAGCAACATAATATAAAGCAATCTAAGGAGAGACGAGTGCTCCTGTGCCACAATTTGCACTTCAACAAGACTGGAATGTCACTTATTGATTTGGGAAATATTTATCCGTTCCGATAGAACAAAGTGGATTTTAGTAATTGACACAACATCAATCTATTACTTTAATCATAATTATAACATCTATGCATGCAGGTGTCTCGCAGATTGATCGTTTGCGTCCCAACAAAACGACTCTTCCTTATTATAATTTTTCCCTAAGGTTTAGTCATCGGGCGGAATGCAGAAATCCACAACTATGTTGAGTATTTTTACTTTCAATATATACATAATTAGATACCTATAAATAGAAAATAAAATGGATTTATAATATGTGAGCTAAGTGCGTCGTAGCGCACGCGGTGGTTACGTGCGCATATACTCACCGAGAATATGGTTATTTATTAATCTATTTATCAACTAGCGACACAAACATTTCACATTATCTATTAAGTACAATGTAGTAAGAAGTGAGTCCTTCAAATAACGACAACACTATGTGTTTAATTATATAACTTTTTTAAATCTCTCCTTACTTCCGTAAGTCCCTGGAAGAACGAGTCACTGAAGAGACTAGCGTTACACTCGGACCGTCACTCGGTAGCGGCCGATATTAATTTAATAAATTTTCTTCGGCACCAATACGAATAATATCACTCAGTCGCACATCTGCTAAACATTTGCGCATATACCGTTAAACAAAGAGAGCACGTCGTAGCCGGTTACTGCATGGATCGGTGTGACGAGAGATCATAGTTTGAGCATCGTGGAGCGATGCTCGCGGAGGCCGGCGAGCGCGGGTCAAGTGGCGTCGTATTCTATTTTGTCCCAGGAGTAGTGCTTGCGCGCGGGGCGCGGCGGCGGGCGCGCCAGCACGCCGCCGAGCAGCGGGTCGCACTGCGGCACGTGCCCGCGCCCGAACACGTTGGGGATTATCTCCGTGTCCATGTCGTATGCGGAATAATCGTACGCGTCACTGTCCACGTTCATGTTAGTAGGCGTGTCGATGCCGAACTCTTTTAGGTCTATTTCACACGACCGATCGTCGAACGGCCCGTGCCGTGTATCTTCGTTCTGGAAGGACGGCAACGATAAGTCATCCATGTATTCGAATCCAGTTCGAGTATGATCGAGTAAATCCCCATTCGTCAACGGAGTCATGCTCATTCTCTCCGGGACGTCATCGCCGACTTCCATGATGGTAGGCTGCGACCGATCGTCGACGTGCCGACTCTCACCCGATAGCAAACTACAGAAGAAATCATCGTGGTCGGTGGAGTTAGGGTCGGAACCGCCGAACTCAGTAGGAAAATCACTGTTGGACAGCAGGTCCACGCTCAATTCGGCGTCGATATCAGTGTTCGGATCGACGTCGCAACGGTCGACGACTCCGTTGACCGCTCGTAGATCGGCGTGGCTCATGATCTCGTTCTGGATGTCGTCTAGCTCTCTTTGCAACTCGTCCGCCGCCAGCGAGTCTCGTACGTGCGCATCGCATAAAACATCATCGGTGAGTACGTCAGCCGGGGAGAACGCGTCCGCCGAGGACGCCACGAAGCTTCCGCTCAGTGAAGCACTGCCGGACGGGTCCACCACCGCCGACGGAGGCAGCTCGCCGTTCTCCACTAGGATCTCGAGGACGTCGTCCATGATCTGGCTGTCTTCTGCGTGATCGTGCACTCGTCGTACTGGCGGCGGCGGCGGAGGGGGCGGCGGGGGCGGAGGCGGCGGCGCGGCGCGTTCCGGCTCATAGTGCGGGGACGGCAGGATCGCGATCGGTACCACCTTGACGCCGTTCAGGATGTATGCGGGGCTGGGCGTCTTTTGAGGGATGACGTCATGCGTGACGTCAGCGGGCGGGGAGGGCGCGACGGCGAACACACGGACGAGCCTGTCGGGCGTCGCGTCGGAGGCGGCGATGACGTAGCGGGAGGCGGCGGGCGCGGGCGCGGGCGGCTGCTGCAGCGCGTCCAGCTGCGCGCGCAGCTGCGACACGCAGATGTGCGCCTGCAGCAGGCGGCGGCTCTGGTCGCTGGCCGCGGCGCCGGCCGCCTCGCGCCGCACCGCCTCCAGCTGCTGCCGGGACGCTTCCAGCTTGCGCTCGAGCTCCTCTATCTGCCTCCGCTGCGACTGCACTATATCTTCGGGTGGCTCCTGCTCCGATCGCGGATCGGGCGACGCTAGCGACGCCAGAGATGCGACCGAGGCCGGTGACCGCGGCCCCTCCTCCTGCTTCTCGACCGAGAACGGTCGCAGGCGATCGATCAGCTGCGGTTTCGGTCCCGACACGCGAAGGTTTCGCCGTTTGCATTCGGCGCGGAGGTCGGACACTTTCATGTCCTCGAACCGGGCGGCGACGGCTAGAGGCCCGGCGGGGACCGGGGGCGGCGGAGGCGGGGGCGGCGCGTACACGTCCGAAGAGTCTGACGCGACGGAGGCCGCGGACGACGGCGCCGGCGACGCCGGCATCAGCTGCAGCAGCAGTTGCTGCTGTTGCAGAAGTAGCTCGTAGGGCGTCTCCGCCGACCCCGGGGGTGAGGACGCCTTCTGCGCGTTCGGAGGACCTTTGTACTCGTGGAACTTGAACCGCGCCTTAGGCTGCTGCTTCTGCTTACTCTTTTTGCGGTTTTTGTCCTTTCCCGGCGCCGGGTGTTGGGGCGGGGACGCGACGCTGACGGGCGAGAGGGTCGAGGGCGGGGAGGGAGACGGTGAAACCTCCTCTGGCGGGCCGCAGTACGACGAGGGATGCTGTGGCCTCCCCGAAGCACCCTCGCTGGTCGCTTTGAAAGATACCACTCCAGTCTTAACCGCAGTCTCGATATTCTCCTCCGTGTGTAGTATGTTCTTTTTGATAAGCTCGAGAGGACCCGGCCGGTGCGACAATTGGTCGTTGAGCTGGTCCGCCAGTCGGGCCTTTTTCAGCATACGCTGCTTCTCTGCGAGACTTGGGTCTACATGACTTTCCTGTGTAACAAAAAAAGATTGATTTAGTACTAAATATATCAGTCTCAAGAAAGATCATCAGCACAACAAGAGCTTAAATCTTCAAATTACCTGTTCTAATATGTGTCGTCGTTCCAGTTCTTGACGATCGGGTCGTCGTTGTATTTTTGCCTTTAGCAAATCTCCAGTTTTCGCTCTTTCCAGTTGCTTGCATTGTTCAAAGTAAGCAGGGGGCGTTTTGAGTGCTATAAAGGAAAAAAACAATTACATTCATATACTAACAAATAGCGTGTCATGCTTGAAGTAAAAGAAGTTTTCAAGAAAATATCCCATTTCGATACAAAAGAAATAATTAGTAATGAATATCGAACATTATAGTCAACAAAGATTATTACTATGGCTAGTTTATTTATCTTAAACGATTCGTAACATGATCGTAAAAATATTTCTTTTACATGAGCCCAGTTAGAAATTCTCATTAGCCGTAGCGTTTAGATCGTAAATAAAATTCTTTCACCCACGCGCGGCAGTCAGTCGCGGTCTTCGCGCGGGCGGCGGCACCCGGTATTAATTGCCGTCTACCAATTTCAAATCACTAATAGCAAACGTAATGAATTAAAATATTTAAGTATGTTTACTTACGCGGCATAATTCCTTGTGCCACCAGCTGCGTGATGGGGCGTCTCATCATCAGCTTCACTTTTAACGCTGCAAAACAAAACAACGACGATAAGGAACTGTCCTAAACAGCTACAGACAAACATAACGTACACAACAAATACCATCACGTTTTCCTTAGTCCTATCATTTTCCCGGTTGACATCACAAGTATTCACTAATTCAGTCGCCCAATGCGCGTCCCAGTCAACGTTTAAAGATTTAAATGACATCGTTAATAGACTGCCTTTTGCATACAACAATGAGCACTGATTGAATAGCCGGCGCGTCGTGAAAAATACGGTGTTATGACGCCAGGTAGGTGACGAACTTTGACGTAGCAAAACGAGTTAAAGACGGAGGCCGACGTGATCGATGCGTCTATCGATATTAACACGTCGATCGATGCGATTATTATCGATCCAGGGGTGGCGTAGGCGAGGAGCTGTGTAGTCTTACGTTTGCGTTTAGACAAGCGAGAACAGCGACGGGCGGCGCGGCGGCGGCGGCGGGTGGACAACGCTGGCGGTGCGCCAACATAAATAAACACTACACAAGGAAACTAGTGTTATGCCGCGACCGTATTACAGACGAAACATTCACTACCACTGGGCCGAATATTGTGGGTTACTGGGTGTTATAGGCCCATTACAACTTGCACATACAAAACTCACAACCATATTGTTACCATATGTTTGCCTAGGCTATGTATGTATATCTAGTAACTCTGTACTGTAGAGCTGTAAACCTCGTGTTTGTAACATTTTTCGAAATGGCTGAAATATTATTTTCCCCATGTCTCCGCCATTTTAAAAAATGTAGAAAATCTGTTTCGACAAAAATATATATAATAATTATGGAACCTGCTCACAAAATTTTACGAGAATCGTTTAAAAATGCGACCTATAGAGCAGAACAGACGGACAGCCGGACAGACATACGAAAGCATTTTTGCCCAAGCTGAAACGGAGACGCTTCGCGTTCGCTCGGGCAATTAATTGTATATGCACATTGCATGTAAATGACGGTATTGTTGGCGAATTTCTTGTTTGTGACGTACATCGAGACGATCCTGAATGCCAAGAATTTTGATAGCCAGCCACCCATATCTGAGTAGTTAGTGTAAATTTAACAGTAGCCTAAATTGTTATTTGATGTTCTTGTAAAGATATACATTAAAGCAATCACTTATCAAAAGCTTTAAATGTTATGAAAAACTATTTCCAGGATCCACTCCTACATATCATCAAAATATGCGTAATGCCCAGAACAGCATTACGTTGTTGCTAATAGTTACATTTACATAAGCAGCCGTTGAATTTGTAAACAAGGGCGAAGTATGAAAAACATTTCGTATGCCCAAAGCCGAGTCTGTTGATAGATGTATTATGGACAAGCGCTGACAAGGGCTGAGAGAACCGGGCGCCCTCTTTCATAATCCAATGAAAACGCAGTTCAGCATTTAACTAAACATAGTTAGATGGATCAACGTGTTGCTTGAGAAAACAAAGTTTAACACCTACTGTTTTGTTTATTATTCGTTTTCTTCAACAGCGTGGTTGTGAATTAATACGCGTTGCGGACGGAAACATGTACCTCGCGGGAATTGTAATGTGTACGCCAGACGACCCAAGGCGACTGAGGCCACTGGCCTGCCTACCTCACGCTTATTGAAAACCCAACACTAGTAATCATTTTAATGTATTTTCACTTAAGAAACTCGAACAATTGAGAGTTGTTTTGGTGATGCTAAAAGAGAGTATGATTGACTTCAACAAAATACAAACCGAATCTGGACAAGGTGAAACGTGGGAAAAAGTGAGGCAATCTAATTTGTACGCTTCTTCCCCATAACTGAGGAGTTCGATGGCACAGCGTGGATTATGAGCCCATCCTCCTTAACCCCCACTGAGGAACGCCTGTGTCCCACCAGTGGGGATTAAAATTACTCATAATTACAACATCTACGGGACGTTGGAATCTTTACACATGCGCATTGTCCTAAGACAAATATAATTGTATTAAAAAGCGTGCTTACATTCTTTATGCTTGCCCATAGCCGGCTGAAGTGGGCTGTCATCCACGACCACTTTGGGCGGTGAGACGCGCGGCGAGCTCGGCGGCTCGCACGCGCCGCCGCTGCCGATGGCACTCGCCTGCCGCCCGGCCATCTCCTCTGCGCCTGAACTGCGAACAAAACACAAACAGTTTATCATCCTGCATGTAATACAATATCAAGGAATCAAAATCAGCAAGTCAGCGTCGTGCTCGCACCGCACGACGAATCTAAGGAAACAGAGTGGATTGCACTTTCAACTCGTTTTAAATTAGGTCCAAAGCAAGGACGCCGGCAGAAATAATTCCCTGGGGGAGCAGCTTTTGATTTTCATGTGGTTTAGTGTCATCCCACAGAATAAACAATTTTTTAATACACTTCCTTATAAAGCGGGTTTTAGTACATCATTTTTATCTCCATGTTTTGTTTTTTATCACAAATGTACTGAAATTCGGGATCCCAAGGGATCCGGATCCGAATTTCTTAGGGGTGCACCATCTGGCACCCCTCTGCCGGTGCCCATGGTCTAAAGTAGTCCAAACAACTACCTATTTAACACATTCCTATTTCTATTTTCTAGGATCTCTCTCTATAAATCTTCATAATATAATTAACATTACACCAACATAGCCAATATATGTTAGGAATAATCTATGTAAGATATTACTAAAAAGTTGCAACATCTACCAACATTCGAACTTCTTCCGCCACTCAGTGGGAATACTAAACTATTTCATGAGTCTTGCATTTTGTGTTTGAATAGTCCACACGAAGAAAACAAGCACAAGGCAGCTGCTACTTCACAGCTGTTAATTTGAGAATCGACATGGTCCTTCGAACCGGATATGAACCAGCGACGTTAAGCCGTTGGTGCCCTCTGCATTTACAGTTGTTAACACTTACCAATCCGTATTGTAACCCGTGCCCGTGCCCGTGGTGAGTTATGATGACCCATTTTCCTTATTCACCCATAAGGGAAGTCTATGCCCCAGCAGTAGGAACATTGGATTTAGGAGAAAGGTACCTGAACGTGTCGTCTGAGGGCGGCGTGCAGGGCGACCGCGGCGGCGGCGGCGACGTGGGCGATGCGGCGCGGCTGCGCTCGCGGCGATGCTGCGGCTTGAACCACTCGGGGTAGATGGCACTCAGCGTCTCGACCAGGTCGTGGTCCAGTGTGACGCGCCACGACGCGCGCCCCTCTGACCCCTCCGACCCGCCGCCCGCACCGCACGACGAACGGCTCTCTGTTAATAAAATCTTACATGTATTTCGTTGGTCCAAGACCAGAAGAAAGTTCAAATGAGTCTACACAGGCAGTTGGTGACTATAGGCTGAAGAAGAAGAAGAAAAAAAGAACTCTCTGGCAGGCAGCTCAACATTATAGTAAGCAGTAAAGAAGGCGGCGCGAGCCAACTCGGCCTGCCCAATCAATTTCAAGGATTAGATAGCTGGAAGACGGAGACAAATACTTTTTGCATTTGCTTCCTCCAGCTATCTCTAAAAAATATTACTCGCAATGAATGAGCACAAAGTGACGACTTTATATGCGATTGAATAACAAAGAACACACTTGAACAGTGTCATTAAAGAATAAAAGGAAAACCGATGACTGCAAGCAAACATTATCTTAAAATAACAAAATATCAACCTTCGGTATTCTATAGACCAAATGCGAGGCTGCATTGTTACACCAGTTCTTCCACCCATCTTTATCTTTATTAAAAATATGGTTGTATTGACGACTTTTCCTTTATGATTCAAGTTTCAATCATTCTAAATGTAATCTTTTTCTTTTTATGTAGTATGATAACAAAAACTTGATAAAACGATTTTATCACCTTAAAGATATAAGTTGGAAAGACATGAGGTAACTATAAATACTAAACTTGGTAATGGTTACCAGAATGAAAGAACTCTAATGAGTTAAAAGGTAATAGTAATATCAATAGATAAAGGTAATAACAATAGATGAAAGATATTTCTGTTATGGGCGCGGATTGCTGTTAGGCAGATTGGGTGAGGTCGGCCAAAATGGTTGGCAGCAACAGACCTGTATTTTCAGGGTTGCCAAACAAGAACTTATCAGAACGATTTTGAAATAACCAAAGGGTTTTTGAACAATATTTGAGAGATCTTACATGCAGCTGTCGTACGATCACATATATCTTCTTTAATAACTCTTGTCGAAATTAATTGTTTAAAGTTATGAGAAATATGACAGCGTTACTAATTAGATACAGGCAGCGACTGATAAAAATGACTTGGCTTGGCATACACAAACACTAATGAGTCATATCAATGGTTCACTATATAGTTTATGATATCTTATTCAGTGTACAATGCAACGGCTAGAAGATTTGATATAAGAATTAAAAACATTGTAAAGGGATAATATTAATCTCATGTTTATTGAATTGGACTAATTCAAGCAAGGTATTTTTTTAAGTCTTATTAAAATAAATTTCTTCAATATCCAGACGTACGACTGACTGCACATAACATCATCCCGTATTATCATTAGCCAATTGAATGTTGTCCCCACTGCTGCTGCTGGGGCCCAAAGGTCTCCCTTACGGATGGATAGGGAGGATGGATTACCCACCACGCGAGACCAATGCGGATTGGCAGCCCTGATGGATGCGATTGTTTACGACCATGATTGTTTCGAGTCCTTGAACGTGTTTGCGTGCGCTAAACTCGCTCCTAGCTCCTATAGCTCTTTGATGCATCAATGCTTGAGAGCGAATGCCATTGCTTTACGATTATATGAATAAAGCGCGAACAATTTCCAAGATGGTTTATGGGTATCGTATTATACACATTTATGTTCGACCACTTTATGAATTGGATCGAAACTTTTGTCTGACGTGTTGTTTCCCTTAGGTACCCATCACCCACCCAGGGTTTATAAAATGGACTTCGAATACGTTATTTATCAACCTATTATTTGGCACACCTATGTAAATAAAAAGTCAGTTGACCTTCAAACATGTAATATTTTCAGTTTTCAAAGTTTTAACGTTAAGAAATATAGGAGAAGTATCACGTCATGTTTTAAAGCTTGTAATCTCGAAATTACGAGGAAGTATAAAACATCTGTCCGATTACGTGTGTTATTAAAAGAATGTAAACTAGGTAAACACAAACGTCAAAGAACTATTTACATAGGTAGTTGTTCGAGCGATGGGCGAAAGAAGTGTGAATGTAATTACTATAAATTAGAAATTATTATTTTAAAAAGTAAACGACGACGAAAGAAAGAGGAGCTCGGTGGCGCAGTGATTTAGCGCCTGGGCCTGCGTTTGCGCAGGTTAAGCAACGTTCGCAAGGGTCGGTCATGGGTAGGGTAACCAAAAAATGTATTATCTTGAGTTTCTCCGTACTTCCGAAGGCACGTTAATCCGTTGGTCCCGGCTGCATTTGCGGTCGTTAACACCCACTAATGCATTGGGCCTGCGTGATGGTTTATGGCCACTATCTTCCTTATCCACCCATGAGGAAGGCCTGCGCCCCAGCAGTGGGGACATTAAAAATGACTGATTTCGATGTCGTCGGAAACGACACTTCGAGACTGTCTGTTCTTGTCTGTTCGTTCGAGCCATAAGTTAACTAGAAAATTCAAATTTAGCTATCTAATAAAATTTTAATCACCTACTAAATCGTATAACTATGAGACTTCATAATTCATACTATTCATGACAATAACTTTATCGTTAATGTACCAAAGGAGTGCCATTATCGATATAATTTAACAAGATAAACGGCTATTACGCGTCTTTACGCCAGCAGGTATACAGAATGAATACCCGTTGGTAAACAAACTGGCACATGTGCACAGCACAGTGACTCACGCGCAGTTCGGCGTGGTGGAACTCGAAAGCAGGTGAATATGGAATCCGGAGCACACTTAAATTTATTGTTATAAGCTCTTTTATTCGGTGGCATTTAGTAACTCTCCAGCTGAACTGAGTTTTAAAATTATTTGAAATCACTGCGGATGATCTCATCGACTTTTTTAGACTTGTGGGAGTGCGCATTGTCAATATTGATAATGATAATGTCTTTAACACTTCGATCAGGTGCATATTTACAATCATTAATTGGTGATTAGATCTGCCAGGATTCACAAGGATCGTTTTTGAAGCCAGAATGCCAAGCTAGTTTAGTAAGCCAGAGCGCAAGCAAGTTCTGGGCCAGGACAGAAAGCCAGGGCAGTACTGGCTTGCTGGCTATACTGGGTTGGTATTCTGATTCAAAAGCTAGCCTCGTATAATCCGGACAGTGACTAAATATATTTTGTTTCACCGTACTAAACTTTCCAACTGAAGCAATTTCTAAGTTATCGTAAGTGCACCCAATGTTGGATGTGATTAATCAGGTAATTATTGCCATTTTTAATCAGGCTGACAGCTCACGCTATGGTTTTTGTTTGATTGATTAATTTCCGTTCCGTTATTCATTTTTTGGCACATAAAAATAATCAACACAAAATTGCAATACGAAAATAACGAGGTCACCTTCTCTCATCGTACGTACTACGATCCTTTGAGAACTTACCTCACCTGATGCGATGCGTGGCGGTGCGATACTGACTGATAGTGTTTTGCGGTTATTAGGCAGATAAATGTTCATGTTGATCTGAGATCTTTTTATTCAACTAGATTCAATTAAGAACTATACGTCGTTAAAATCCGTTGATATTTTCAGTAAGAAGTGGTAGCAAATTATAATAATAAACGTTGACCTACTTTTTTACAGTAGCGCGTGGCAACGCATCGCCTGCGATGTACGAAACGCTTTGGAAAAAATAAAGTTATTCACACCGGACGGTGTGAGAATGCCAAGAAATTAACAATTTTAAGTAACAATTTTTCCCATTCAATTCGCCAAATTATACAATGATAAATGACATGAGTTAGAGAATGCAAGCTGACGTATATACACACCGGTACAAGTTCATTATACCACATTTAAACTTATAATAAGGTATTTATTAGTCAACTTAAAAAACACGTAAGTAGCCTGTTTATAAATGAAATCATCTTAGAACATGTTATATTTATTCACAATTCAATAAATAAGTCGGATGTGAATAACATTTGAGCGCAATTTAAAGAAATTACAACGTTTTTTTTTATATCTACGAAAATACGTGAAAAGTTATGAGATATTATTTTAGTGAAAGACAGTTTGGAAGGAGAATTTTTACGTCAATGTTTAGACCACCTCATACAACGAGATGCGTTCACAATGTTCACATTGACATAGTACCCGAGTAGAAATTAGAAAATATACTTACCTTTTAACAAAGTACGAATAAAAAAAATATTTTAATAATAATACAGATACAACAAGCCTTTCTCTCTCTACTACTTTCAACAAAAACCAAGAAAATTAACTTAGCTTAGCCTGAATTCGGCACTTGCTATACATTGATATTTTATTCTTCAGGATTGTGGTATACTTTCCAACCCTTTTTTATGCAGGGAGAATGCTTTTTACGCATACCCCGTGCTTGGCAAGCAATGGGGTTATGTGGGGCTCGCCCCATCGCACTAAACTCCCTACTATGTCCTCGGAGACTACTCTAGACGAGCGGGAACTGCATCAGACGCTCACATTGCTCGCTTTCCATTCCTGGTAAAATCTTGACTTTGTTTTCCTTTGCTGCATGGCCTGCATTATAGTTACAGCTTTACATTTGCGCACACGAACATCGCAGTTTATTTTTCTATCATTCGACGACAGTCGTCGCCTCGACACCTCCCACGCGTGCATAGATACCACACGACATCACTCGGTTACTTAGTCAATGGGTCATCAGACACTTATTCCGTTTCTAGAACTTGTAAACGTATCCACGTAAATCCATTCATCAGTTTTCTGACTAATCTAATTATTCACATTTTATTTTCATTCGTGAGAAATCTCGTTTTAAAATATGATGAGCACATTAAATAGCAAAACACTTGATGCAAACAAAACATTTTAGATGGCTTCAAATAAAAGACATCAAACATTCTTTTTTTTAAGTTGAACATGTTTTTTTCATTAGAATATACAAACGGGTCAAGGCTGGTTCCGCTGAAGTAAATCTTGTAAGTGTGAGTTATTATGAAAAAATAGAAAATAGACTGCCAAGCCGTCTTATACGCATTGTAACATTACGTGTCAATCATAACGTCAACATGTGCGCACGCGCCACGGGAAAGTGTTTTGGTTTAAATTTATTTACTGTTACTTTACATACTTGCCTTAAAGTAAGCAAAACAAAGTACATACCTACATAAACTTTTGGGCTAATTCACAAGTCACAACATCTCCCTTTTATGATAGAATTAAAAATTAACTGGCGACACTAATATCTATTCTGTGCTGGCGAGTCAATCACAACAAAATCTATGCTGTAGAAATAGTACGAAAATTTTCATTAAATGTTAAATGCACCTATGAATTTCTAGCCTGTTTTTTATAAAGATCAATGTGGTGAAAATAAAATAATAAAAAATTAATGACTAAATAAATCGACTTTGTCCAAAAGTCTTCAAATTGCCAATGTTATGAGATAACTTTGAAGTTTACCTTCACCTTTGTTCAAGTAAATACTCCATAGTAGATCCAAGATAATTGATGTAAATGTGGAATGCCTATTTTGTACAAGCTGGATACATACCTACGTTGGTAAAATTAACATATTATTTAGAGGGAAATTGCACTTTTCTGTTAATGATAACATAGATGGTATCTTATCAATAAAGTACCGTTTTATGTGACTCAGTTTTTTCCATATTTGCTTCTAGGGTGTTAGGTAGGCCCGTGTTTTCACTGCAAGCGATTTGGGAGCGGGCTGAGTCGGGCGGACCCTGTACAAACTCTGTTTTACTTCCAGTACAAAACTGCATACACAATATTTGTAAACTAATAGATGTTGCTATAAGTACATGAATATGTATATCATCACCAATGGGTTAAACTTTTTGAAGGTATTATGTCCTGTGATCGGAGGCTGCGGTGACGTGACGCGTGCGCACGGCACCAATCAACACGTAGGCGGGCCCACCTGTCCCTGCCCACACCATGTTTACAACTCGGTGACGTACCCCGGACTTAACCCAAAGTAACTTAATGATCTACATCCCAAAACTAATGGACCGTAATCACTGACAGTGGCCTTTTTTGTTACAAAGACGTAAATGGAAGTAATTAAGCTTGAAAGGAGGATAAATATATTATGGAACTAGCTGTGGCGCCCGGTTTCGCGTACCGTACGAAAACAGGTGAAATACAGCGCGGTTATATAGGTCGTCAGTTGTGTGTGGCATGTATCAAATGCCCGCTTTCATTAAGGCGTCTATTCCAAGACAAACAGCAATAGGTAGTCGTGATTCTCCATAGTGCTCGGGCTAAATATGATTTGTGGGACAAATCTCTAGTCGGCGCGGGCGGCGACGGAGTGTTGTAAGGAGTGACCCCGTTCCGAGTGGACCGAGACGCCAGCTTGTGTCACCATGCTGTCTTCTGTCGGAGACCAATGGCATTGTCAACATACTAAACTAGGACGCAAGGATTTGAATGATAGTTGCCATTTGCAACGCCTATTTCAAACTTCTACTGTAATTTAGTCAGTGTGTAGTGTTGAGTGCAGTTTCGACAACATATCATTCTTCATAATCAATGTTGATGGTTTTTTTTTCTTGTTACAGAATAACGATATTACATAATTTTAGTCAAAATCTGTCAAATGCACGGAGATACAAAATTAGTTTATCTAAAGCTTGTCATAAAACAGTCTTCATAAAATTCCAGAACTGGCTAGACTAATGGTTTTACGAGAACTGTGATTACTACAAATACGTTCTTTGAGAAAATTGATGCTTTGCATTATTATGCAAATCTGCGGTTCCCCGGTTGAAGAGTAAGAGAATTCTTTCTTAGGGTGGATTCGACCAAACTTGAATATAAACGAGAATAACTTTACCAAGAATATAGCTATTCCACAATTTTTCTCGAGTAAAGAAATGGTAATTTTTCCATGCAATCCAAATAGAAGTCACTCTTGGGATTGTTATTCCTTCATTAGTGAGTGAATTGTTAATGAACGTATTATCCGGCCAATTGCCATTGTTCAACAAACAAACTAAAAGTCTTGTCAACTCTTGTCCATAATATAAATAAGTCTATGATTTTGTCGCCTTCTGGGTAACTGTAGCGGTCAAAGTCAAATGTCAAACAAATGTCATTGACATACGGTACGAAAACGCCATTAAAATACTCTCGGATTAACTCTATTGTTCCGCGCTAAACGGTGGTATAGTGAACTATTCTAGAATAGGCAAAATACTCTGAAAACAGTGCGTGGAAAACGTAATTTCGATTTACTCTCTAATACCTGGTCATTTAGTCTAAGAATAATATTTATTCTCGCTTGGTCGAATCCGCCCTTAAGAGTATGAAATAACGTAGAGTAAATTCTTACTCTAAGGGCGGATCGTTCTGCGAATCTTAAATAGAGATGTAATATAATATAAGCAAATATTATTAAAAAAGTGCACTTGTGAGAAATAGTCTGGTGTGGTGTGTGCACTGCAAGCAAGTGTATTACGGGTTAACGCAAATCTGAACGTTAGGCTTCACTCTCATATCACCCTGTACGTACAATCTGTACATGTATAGCACTTATCAGAGACAATGTGGAAGCCCATTCGGAAGTTTTCAATTATACGCAACTTAAATAATATTTTGAAATTCTCCGTTTATAAGTTGTGGACATTCAACTTGCAAAATGCAGAACAAAATTTACCAAATTTTGCTATGGTAACTACTGACAAACACTTACCTATAACTCTTTTTAAGTATACTCAATCAATCTAATAGCTAGCACATCTGAAAAAACCTTGACATAGAAACAATGCTTGGGTAGATCAACGGTCGGGAGGAAGCTGTAACTCTTCCGCCAATGACTCACTGTTTAGATTGATAGACAAACGGAATACATTTCGACAAAAACGACTGTGTTGCGTTGTGTTTATATACCGACATCCATACAAACCGCAGTTGTTATAGGGCTGTCGATTTTTAAAATATGTGCAGTAAAAATGCTTTATAACGACGTTTAACAGTCAGCGTACCGAGCTTTTCAAGGAGATCGACGATGTTTGAAAACAGTCTTGTCAGAGGAGATAAATGGAAATCTCTTATTTTCAATCGACATCGAAAAAAGGAGGAAGAAAAAACTGTTAAAAGTTCAGCCTGGGAAACTTTATAAATACTTATTGAAAAGTAAACTATTTCAATTCACAATCAATTAATCTTCACTTCATAATCAATAATAATACATAATAATATACTTGATTTTATACATACAGATAATCAGCTAGCCTAGCATGAGACACGATATATATCGCGTGATATGGCGTTTTATAGACACTCGACTGTCAAAATCAATTGTCTTTTGACAGTTAAACGTGATAAATCGCTATATCATATCGCGTTTCGGTGGTCATGCTAGGGGGGCAGATCGGAAAATACTATTACAAAAAGTAAGAGAGAGAACGATAAGTGTTAGTCGCGTTGCATAATCTACGAAAGTGACTCAATATTCTTAGCTCCGCCCAACCGTTTCTTATGGGCGGACGTCCGTCGAAATTGGGTATAATATTCATCATGAAGGTTTTCACTTCGGTTTGCCCTGGTTCCGAATCGTGCGCTTGCACAACGGGCACAAGTTTGGCTTACAGAGCTAGGCTAAATTCGGAACTCAATTGACTTTCGTAAGTCGATGAATGAACGCTGGTTACGGCAAAACACCGAGCGGCTTCACCTTCATAGGTTGCTGACAGACAACCGGTGTCCGATAGTTAAAGCTTGCACGCATTTGGGCCAGA
The DNA here is from genome assembly GCA_963556745.1 of Catoptria pinella. Taxonomy (NCBI): domain Eukaryota; kingdom Metazoa; phylum Arthropoda; class Insecta; order Lepidoptera; family Crambidae; genus Catoptria; species Catoptria pinella. The sequence goes on from OY750771.1 coordinate 5,165,074, forward strand.
TTTACTACCGCATTACAAAGTAATAACAGATTAATAAATAGGTTTATCGCCGGCTCATTGCCGATGAACGGTCGACACGCATAAAAACTTACATTGTTATCGATAAACATCCATTATTCGAGATGTGTAGGAGGGAAAGTATTACAGTATTTTAGGTTACGTGCGATCTCAGATCGGCTCTTTAGCACTCCATCTGCTAAATAAAGAGCCAGATCCTCGTGCCGATATAAACTCGTATTGTGGTTAAGCATTTTTTCTCATAAATATCTCGCCAAACGTAACAGCCAGCAGGAGAGCGCATATCTGAGCTGAAACCATAGCGGGCGGATGACGTAAAAGGATGTTTTCAGCGAGCCGGCAGCAGCGGCGTCTGTTTATCGTCGGTACACAGAGCTACATCCAGCTTAGCAGCTACTGCAGCTGTAAAAACACAATTACTGATTCTACTAGATCCAATTCACTTTTTGTGACTTTTTCATTCATTCTTTTCATTTCTTTTTCATTAATAAGCTAACCTAACGTATTATATTCATATAGAACAATTAAATAACAAGAAACATGCCATTAACAGACAATTAACTGATACATTTCTTCAAATCCATTGGAATTTCAAACGGCTGCCAAGAATTGTCGATAACACACAATAAATCTTAAGAGAGTTGACGGCAAACGGCATTTCATACAAACTTCCAAGTCCTTATTTTGCAAAATGAATGAACCTATTTTAATGAAACTTCATACACATAAGCAGAATACATTGGTCTAAAAAGTTAGTTGAAAACGTTTTAAACGTTTTGTACGGTAAATAGAGTTACAGCTAAATTAGACCAGTTTTTAAATTTTCCATAGAAACAGTTTCCAATCAACTTTTTAAAAATCAGACATTTCGAAAATGTTTTCAGCTAACTTTTTAGACCAATTTATTCTGCTTAATATTATGCGGATGAAGTTTCATTGAAATCGGTTCATTCATTTCATAAAATTAGGAATTGAAAGTTTGTATGAAATGCCGTTTGCGTCAACGCTCTTAATAAAAGTCAATTACGTGACAATAATAAAAAGAGCTTACGTAGAATGATAGCAGGATAGAAGACAATTTTTGCTGAACACTACATATAAACTTTTCCACACTCACTAAAAGAATTTTCGTTAAAAATACCTCATAGTCGAACGCGCGCTTTCATATATACCACTATCATTTAAATATAAGTTTACATTACAGCGTCACCGGGGAATCGTAAATCCAAACCGAAAAAAAATTGGCAACAATTTACACAATTCCTCCTTCGTAATATAAAATATAGGTAGCGTCAACACAGGTAAATATATCAATATAATTTATATAAAATCAACGAAAGGTTTTTCTTTCAATATACAATACATAGAGGTAATATAAATAAACCGGTATGAAACTCATTTCACTATATACCTACTTACCTACTATAATTTAACTTCTATTCGACATTTCACACTTGAAGCTAAAACAAACTGCTATAAAAGTCTATTCCGCTTTTATGGCTACATTTTATTTGTCTACTGGAAACCCCGAGTGAAATTAAATCTTTAAATATACTAATGTATTATAAAACTCTTTTTTTAATATAGACGGTTCATTCTTATACACTTTTGCTTTTACTGTAACATTTTTTTATAACTGTGGTAGCATGATGAATAATGTATAGCATAGTTTCGACGATGGAAGACAGAGAAGCGAAATTTATAAAAACTTATAGAAAAATAAAAGTCTATAAAACAAGAAGTTTTGTTTTAAAGAAACTAGTAACAGGAATCTAGACGGTTTATTTCAGATCTCAATGTACACATTTGTTAAAAAATATCAAATAAGTAGTAAAATTCTTATTTCTGGTGCGAGACATAAACGCGAATTGTAAATGCTGGGTGCAATCTAATTATTTTCTAGACTCGGTCTGATCGACGCGTCCGCTGAAATTATGAATACAATAACCCCGCGGACACCGTGTACAATTACCGTCTTTTTCTCATTTACACTCATTTCTAGCATAAATTATCTAGAATGTTTTATTACACACAATTTTATCAAGCTAACAAGCATAGTTAAATCAATGTTAGTTTTCCAAAGAAAATTTTCCTATGAAAAATCACATTTTATAATATTTATCTGATAAATAATGAGTTACCTTATATTTAGCCTTGTTTCTATAAATCAATTACAAAGCGAAATGAGAGTATTGTAAAGACAAGCCTGACAGCCGTAATGGCTCTTAGAAAATAAAATATTACTGCAAATTTTTCGTTTCCAGATCAACCAGTCAGAATATCCAAGTGATATTTATTTGCCGATCTAAAAACATCGAAATGTTTACCTTATTAAATAACAGAATACAAATACAAAACCGAAAATCACATCACGTTTTACGAATAAAAAGAAAAAAGTCAGTTATATGAAGTCGTCCTTAGAAACAGATGTGTGACTACGTTTTGTAACACGTTTTTCTCTATTCAAGTGGTAACAACATTATGACGTAACGACCTTTAAACAATTTAGTCACACGTGTTTCGGAACAGCTATTTACACCGAAGATAAAGTCGAGCTTAAAGCCGAGAAACAGCCTTGGCGGCGCGGTGCCGCGGTTATGCGACCGAGACAATCACCGACGCCTGATTAATCTGGATTTATAGTCATTGGCAGCCGGGCGAAACACATACAGCAGACAATTAACTGAAACACTTGTAAATTGTCTCACGGAGACAGTATAAAATAACTTTTCAAGCTATCACTCGAAAGAGCTGATTCTTGGCAAACTCGGCTTCAACAAGGCACTGTCGCGCCGAACAAACTGCCAAATGAAACGCTCAATCGGAATAGTTTGTTTCTATTTATCACGGATAACTTTTATCTGGATTAATTCTGTCTTGTGAATAAGTCTATAGAGAACTTAAATCAGACTAAACAGAGCAAATAGGATTGTTCAAGTTTTGTGCCAAACTATTGGCGTTTTGCTATTTATTGCACGCTTTGCATTGCACTTTACAAATAACAACGTTCATAAACAGCAAAATAGTTTAGGGTCTTAAACAAAGAGTTAAAATTCCAATGGTGTGATGATTTACGCGCTGTTTATCAAAGTAAGTGTAGTGAGTAGTGACAGGTTAGTGCTGGAGCCCCTAGAGATGGCAATGCCCACACGTCGTTCGGCCCATTCATCCGTCATGTCCCACGTGCGCCCACCGCTGGCACGCTGCCGTCGACCACGCCACCACTGATGGAAATCATCGCACCCGTTCCGAAACCATCCGTCATAATCATTTTTACGAGTGCATAGTGAGTCCACTAGCGCCGCTATTAAAAAAACCTTAACAACGAAATAACTATTTATAATAAAATTCTGACTCACGATGCAACCTTAATTTAACTCGCACTACCATTCAGAATTATGTGTCAAGCAACGTATCTGATAGACATCCATTTTATTCTGTTGATAAATAAATACGCCACTCAACGCAAACAAACAAATACAAACACTAATAAATAACCAGCCCTCTCAACGTTGTTAACAATCCAGACAATAAACCACAATCCATTCTACGTTGCATTTATTTCCTTAATTTCAAATGAAATTATTATTAATTATATTTAGGTCCTTTACTCATTGGTCGGCACGTTACAGATTCTGTACCGAATCGGAGCCACGCTGAGCTGATGTTGCGCCGACAAATGAATAACGCTCTATTATACCGAGCATGCTGATGTCGTCGTACCGATGCTGCGCTGACAAATAAGTTTAAAAGACTGCATCTCAATGATGCATCAATAGAAAATTTTGTTTATATAAATTATTTGTAAAGAGTTAATCGTATTTAGGTTAAAGAATAACAACTGAAAAGAAGCAGAAAGTCATTGTTTAAAAAAAAAAATGGAGATTTTAGCTATTAAATTATGTATTCTGTAGCTACGAGTAGGTTGCTCGAGTCCTCAATCTACGTAGCGAAAAACAAACGAGCAAAGCTTGCTCTGTTTTAGGTCAACGCTGAACAAATACCAAACGGGTCGGTCGGACGCTTCCGTGGTCTATTTCTGAACTGCATATAAACGATACGCTGTGGACCGAACCGCTGTCGCATATTCGCGACATAATGCTTCGAACGCTCACTTCTCAAACTTAGGCTTTTAAAAACCTTTGAGCCTAACTCCAAAGATTCTCCAATCTACCATCCAGGCCAAATCTTTTCAACAAAATTTTCAATCCATTCCTCGTTCTCAAAACATTCAATAACATCATTTCCACAACAGTAGTTTTCACTTTTCATCGTGGGAGGTTGAAAGCGGCGAAATAAGACCAAAGAAAATTTTCGGCAACGATTGCGGAAGTAATAATGCGTAGTTTGCAGAGCAGACGCTCGATTGAATCGGTCGTCTCCACTTCTATAATCTAAATAAGGATCAAAAGTTCAACGGCCCGTCCCGGCTAACTAGTAAGAAAACATCCAGAGACATCTCACAATGCGTGTTAAAAACCCTCTCTGTCTACTTTTTATGTCAACGTCCCCAAAAAGTAATAATATCTCACAGCAATAACCGGCTGAAAAATAACAACCATTCGAACTTTGATTAAACTAATAACATGTCGGTTGCTTATAACGGAGTGTGATTAAAAATGAAAATAATGACATACTGAGAAGTCAGTCACCATTCTACTAAATTGATCATCAATTTTGGAATCGTAGAGCCTCGTCTACCAGTAATTAACTAGGTCAATATACCTGCCGTCACCTGTGGTATTCACAAATGAGTCATAAGAGTAGAACATGAGAATTTAGGTCTAAATGTTAGCCAGCGGGAGGAGTACTTTCCCTTGGCTCCTACGCTACGACGCGTATGTGACGTAGCGCCTTGGCAAGTGCTAAGGCGTGAGACAGGAATTGCGTAAAGGTGTCGTGAACACTTCATTCGAAATGTCTCAGAACTTTTCACAACGACAAAAGTACAGAAATGCCATTAGCGTCCGTCAACAACTACGAAAATAGTGGACGCACACAAAATAGTTGTAAGTTCAATTGTTAATTGTAGTACCTAGTACAATGAGGTGGACGTTTGGTTGGCAGAGCGTAGCGACAGCATCGACGACCCAAAATAATTATTATTATGATCTCGCATTCCACTAATTGATGAATGAAGTCAAAACAACAACAGTTTAAAAAAATCATAATAATTATTCGAATAAGGGCCGTCAAATATAAGAATATCATCTGGGTAGTTTTTATTGTTTGCAAAAACAATAGAATGACATCAATATAACTCTCATCTATATGCATCCGATCTAAATAAACCAAAGTTCTTTCTGATTGTAAAACCACAAAACTAAATATTCAAGTCTGTTGCAACCAGGGAAAACAAGAGCGGGTAAAATTATAGAACTAAACTACGAAACCTAAACGTGGAAAAAATCTTGGACTCGCTCCAAGCAGCTGATTGATGAGGATGGTCATTTCGTACACGGCCAATCCCGAGCTTTTTCTTATTATTTAGCAAAGCAGTGGACGAGTCTATTTCTGTTAAGCGAAAAACAAGTCACCACAAAATACCGCCTGTTCATAAAAACTTATTGGATTTAGAATACGCGTGTGCGTAAGTCGTATTCAACAAAAAGTAAAGTTCTATACTTGGACATTTTCAAAATTGAGAATATAAATTTCAAATATTCGTTAATTTTTTATTATGTAGTCAATTTATAATTGGTTAAAATCACACTTTCAAACAATATATGTGATGTGCTACAAAACTAGATAAAAACGTCGCAGTCACGACAGACAAACGGAACAGACAACTGGTTGGAAATATAAAAAATCCTGATTATAAAAGAAGGTTGGTTCCGTTTATAAAGCCCTAAGTTGTCCTAGTATTTGATGAATGAGCATAACAGGAAACTATGTCACTGAACATGACATTTCAATTAGGCAACTGGAACATCAGTATTTTATTTCGAGTAAGATATAACGTAATCATCGTAGACGGGTTAAATAAATGCTTCAAACCAGATACAGCAGCGGTATAAAATGTGTTTCGTAAAGAACCTAGTAAAAATTAAAAATTAGCAAATAACCTTTTTTTCATTTTCATCACCCTAACCTTCTTAACTATACTAACTCTTGGTAATAAGGAGTGCACAATCTTTAATCACAATAGAGCATTTGAAATATTCCATTCCACACAAATTAGCATACATAATAATTAAAATAATAAACTAAAATTAATACTAAAGTGTCCAAGCTTTCTGCCGTGGCCAAAAAATCCTAAAAAGCTTGGAGCTTTCTTCAAGATATTATTTGAATATGATGACTATTTAAAGTGATACATAAAATGTGCTAGAAAATTTATAAACTGATTTTGGCCAGCAGTGCAAGCGTGGGAGCGCTGAATGCGCTTGGCTACCAGATAAATAAAGCCTAACGATCTACATTTTACACAGCGCTCTGGATATAATTCCAACGATTAAAGAAATACCTAGCAGCTGCTTTCCCGAGTACATTGTCTATAATTATTAATTGCAGAAAAAAAAATATGCTCGATGACAAACAGTGCAATCGGGCGACGATGAAAGAAAATGCTTATGAATATTATTGTATGTATTGTCTCACATCACATAATCTCAATGGATATTTATATAATGGATAGCTATATTTTAAAAAAACAACAGAAAGATGAAAGCCTCAACGCAAAGCGGATTTTTATCACAATCATTGTGTCAAATCAAGAATACTTAAACGACCAACAAATAATGAATTAATTACACCAAATAGCTACAAGCTTCAAAGAAGATATATTTTTAAAAGATAAAATACGGAATGCATGCAGGTTCTAATTTACTCGCATTTCAGTGGTACAACAAACTGCAGTCGCTAATATTTTAGTCGTTTAGCGCGACTCATTAGCCACCTAGTGCGTCCCCGGACTCACCGAAACGCTGCAGATTTGCCAAGCATTCGCCCAAACAGAAAAGAAGAACGTGAAGGTTAATTACCTGAAAAAAATAAATACATATTAGCATCCAACAAATATTGCAAACATGGCAAATCCAGAGAACTTGCTAGAACACTTCTATACATCCAATATTACCCAAGATGAACCATATCATACATAAATATAGCATTAAAAATAAGGTAAAATAAACATTGCACGTTCAACTTTAACTGCTTCGGAGCAAAGACTGCGTGTTTGTGTTACGTAAACTCCTCGATGGTTAAGCGCAAACGCGAGTCCATTTTTAGCTGATACGTAACATTTGCAAGCATTCGTTTAGACAACATGCAAACATTCGTTAACGCCAAATATTATTTCCTAAATTAAATTAATGGAATTAAAATCAGTTGGGTTTTAATTTTAATTAATTATATTATTGGTGAAACAGTGGATTTGTAAGTTGTAAAATAAACAGCTTCATAATACAAATTGCAAACGAAAGAAAGGCTTTGTTGCTACATGAAGAATCCTACTCTTATATTACTTTACTAGTGGCCCGCCCCGGCTTCGCACGGGTACAATGTAGTTACTAATGTGGTGAGTGTCAAGTTATTAGACTATACTACAGGATATCTATATATAGTGGTGGCCACAAAATTAAGGACGCCAATCGATTATCATACAAACGAAGTAACTTTTAAGAATTGCTTCTCCGCCAGGGACTGACCGAGCGGTGATCTGTTGATGGCCATCCAGGGAGTGAATGGAGGAGATCCAGATTTCCATACACACCCAAGTGATCTGACCAGCATTTTAAGAGATGTAAGGATATGTTTAAAAAAACCGCGAATATAGTATAGAAATATATGAAAACTTGCAACTGAAAATGCTGACCAGATCAGTTGGGTGTGTATTGCTATCTTAATCTTCTCCATTCACTCCCTGGATGGCCATCATCAGATCACAGCTAGTTCTAACTAAAAATATGTTGTGCATTATCAGGATTCTCAATCTCGATCATCCAACACTTCTCTATAATATACAACATGTTACAAAAATACCCCTTATGCCGAATATGGTATATATATATAGGGACCATCAAACTAAACAACTTTTACTTTGGGATTAACTCTGAAATCGCGAAATAAAAATTAGCTGTTTCATACAAAAATTCAAATCGAAAATATCAAAATGCGTTTCATACATTTTGATATTATCGATTTGAATTTTTCTGATTTTTTTTCGCGATTTGAGAAGTGGTCCTAATAGTAAAAGTTATTCAGTTTGATGGTCCCTATATACCATATTCGGCATTAGGGGTATTTTTGTAACATGTTGTATACCTACCACATTTCTTGTCATGTTATCCGGTTGCAAAATAAAAAGGCTATTCGGCGAGCTGACTCTCGAGCAGGCGACATTAGAGCTGGCCATGGGAGAAACAATCACTGCGCAGATCACAGACCAGCCTTAAACTTTGTCCCTGTGCTTTATTAATTGTCATAGCATAGGCGACTTGACCGAATATTGTATTCTTTTAAAATTAAACTGATAATTAGATGGAATAATTTTGCACTTTATTACAACGCAATAAGGAAAAAATGACAGCACTGCCAACATAACGCCATAGGTACTATACAATGAAATGCATTCTACCTACTCTCAGGGGAAATGACCAAAGAGAATGTAATACTACGTTGAGGTGACAAATGATATTTATTGTTCTTAATTAATCAATCAAATGCACAAAAAAGTTTCAATTCCGACGTCGAAGTCAATCACAGTAAAAGTAGCTTTATATCACTTTTTAACCCTGTTAGGTAATAAATATTAAAAAAATACGAAACACGTGTTCAATTAATTTTGTGAAAGAATGTCTATGCCAAATTTCAAGTCAATCGGGCCAAGGAATCGCGTTCTCTCATACAAACTTTACCACCCTGTTTCACCCCTTTAGGGGTTGAATTTCGCAAAATCCCGTCTTAGTGAGCACCTACGCCCTAAAAGGAGCCCCCATGCAAAATTTGAGACTCCTAGCACTTGCAGTTTCTGAGATTTCGTGATCAGTGAGTGAGTGATTTTCCCTTTTATATATATAGATAATTCATTAATATTAGCACTAGCCCCCCTTACTAATAAAGATTGTATAGCAGATCTATAGTTACACAATGGTTACTCTCTGTCAAACTATTTAAGTTTGACATAAAAATAAAGGGACAAAACACTGTGTAACTATACATCTGCTATACAATCTTTATTAGTAAGGGCATTAGTGTGTAGCTAATTCCTATATCAATCTTTACGATTATTTGTGAGTAAACTTATGTTTGGAATTTGGATTGGGACATCAACGTAAATCACAATCTGTCATTTAAGTTGATGTTATGGATGACGTGGCGCCTACCTATATAATATGTAGTACCTAAAAATTAGTAGGTAATTGGGGAGGATGCAAATAGACAAAACTCAGTAAACAAGTTTGACAGCGGCGCTCGGAACGGCCGCCCTACCCACGCGTCTTGCGCCTACATTTACAAAACCAGTGAAAACAATACGCTACGGTTACGATGTACTTACAATGATCTCGTAAAATCATGCGGATTTGAAAAGATACCAAATTACGGAAAATTATATGTGCATGTATTTTCATAGAGGTCATGTAAAAATATGCTTTTCTTAGATTAAATAATTTTCTTACAATCATAAACAAAAGCAGTGTAAATGTCACCAACTACTAAAAATATCATAAAAATTCAAAGTTTCATTACTTGCAAAATATTTCTGAATTAGCTTTTCATTAATCATAATGAAGTGGGCGCTTCGAAATGTTAATGTGTAGTAAGTAGGTACCTACATTGTAAGCAATAATTTGTTACGTTTTGAAATAGACAGCGTTGATATAGACATACATACAAACTAACTGCAAAGAAGACATATCGGTAAAATAAAAGAAGTTCAATAACAATGGCGCTGCACATTACTATAGGTAAGTACTTGATGATTTTAATCTCGGAAACAATGGGAAGAAATAAGAAGTTACCTAAAAAAATGTTATGACTGAAGATTTCACCTGTGGCCATTTAATAGGTCAGGCGGCTGAAGTTCGTTAATCTCTCAACTGACATTATTTTCGCCGACGTGCTACGACCAGGCATATCGACAAGCCAAAAGGATCGGCCATTTTGGCGGTGTACCAAAGAACGCGATCGTCGGCCTAACTAATGTGCATTTCGAGGCCCAAGTTGGCATTTCATTTGCAACCACCTGCTAATACGGTCGCATAATCTAATGTGCAGAACTAAAAGAGAAAACACGAAAGAGGTTGGCACAAAACTGATATCCTTAACAGTTCTCAATGAACAAAGCGTCTAAATTAAATTGAATTGAAAGAGATTTTGGCATAGCTTTTGATACATGTTTACATAATGAACGGTCCTTTTCACTAATCGTTTAAAATTCTCTTATGGTTATTAATGAACGTTACGCTTAACATGCCGTATGGCACAAGTGCAAGAGTTACAGGAGATCATACTAAACAATTTAATGCCACGTCAACGTGTAGCAAGAGGCGCACGCGCATGTAATACCTTGTTGTTCTTGGACGAGCGCGACTAGCAGCTGCTGGCATTTATGTTATTTTAAAAGAGTACATAATCCGTGAAATGTATGCACTGTAAATATTGCTGATGGCAGATTAAATACTATTAGCGAAGTGGTGTCGATTGCTTTGTTTTACTGTAATACATCCTGCTTTCGTTGTAAATATATATGTTACCGGCCAAACCCGATTTTCGGACAAACTAGTTACACTTTGGCTAAACTAGTTCCTCCTATATGCGATAGGAATAACTGGTATAGCCTAGCTTGACCAAACTAGTTTGTCCTAAGCCCGATAAGATAAACTAGTTTGGCTACAGAGAAATACTTTTAAGCCACTAGGTAAGTTAGGTTAGTGTTTTGACTACTCGCAGTACTCCGTAATGCTTATATCTGGAGCAACTAGTCCGGCCTAGCCTAAACTGGTTTATCCTATCGGCCTTAGGACAAACTAGTTTGGAGGCTGTACCAGTTAATCCCATCGAGTATAGAAAGAACTAGTTTAGCCTAGGCCAAACTTGTTTGTCCTTAAATCGGGTTTGGCCGGCAACAATTATATACAGGGTGTCCCGTAAAGAATGGTCAAGCCATAATTCCTAGTTAGGTCACTTGATTACCTTCAACTAATTTGAACCGTTTTTAAATATTCCTCAGGGTTGCCCAAAAAAAAAATTGTATGTACTTATTTTTTATTTTCTGTCCTTAATTGATTTTTTTTATGCCATAGATGCAAATATCAATATTTTTTAAATCTTTTTTCGTTAAAATATAGTTAGATAAATTGCCTATCAAATTTTATACAATCTTTGCATAATCACATTGTATTTCTTTAAAAAATATTAAAGTAATTTAACATTTTATTGAATTTTATTTGGAAGACTCATATTGAAAAATGTCTCATGTAAAAAAAAAGTATGACACCAAAGTGTATTATCATTTAAAAAACATGTGCAGTTAATGAGATTTTTAAATTAGTATAAAACTTTTAGTTAACTACTAAAGTTGCAAACATAATGCGATGAATCTGAAGAAGGGGCAAATATCTCAAAAAAGTCAATTAATTTTATTAGTGTGATGTTGCATATTTTTCATTGTAGGAAAGTTGTAACTACAATTTACGTGCCCAAGCATGTGCCATTATCAGCATTCCTGGCATTCCAAAATGCTAATAATGATTTTATGACTTAATTTGGGTATCGTTTCCTGCACTGAAGGTCAGGACAAACAAAAACAAAAAGGGACAAAACGTTACACGTGAAAGGAAAATAGCGCACCTGCGCATCTTTTGTTGTGATTGTGACATTTTGGGTTTTTCGCCCCAATCTCCTCCCCCCCCCCGTCACCCATCCTCAAGCAAGTTCATGGTTTGATTTTGCTGCGTTCGATCAGTTGTGTTTCGTATCTTCGTTCGACAATTGTGCTTATCCCTTCATTTTGTTTTTCTGTAAATTACGACTAATGCTGTGAATTTGGACTTTGAGAATTGCCTATCGATTTTGAACTGTTTGTTTCCTGGAATTAACGACTTAGCGATCTTATTGGACTCCGAAAATCTGTTTGTTTGATGTTATTGAACCTTTGGACTTTGAAATGCTCCGTTACGTGTACACACCTCGTGAGTATGCTAACATGCATTACATCTATGGAGAAGCAAGAGGCAATGCCAGTGAAGCCGCAAGACTGTACAGAGAAAGATACCCGAACCTGCGTCATCCTGACCACCGGGTTTTCCTTCGAGTGCATAACTCACTTCTTGATGGAAGGATTCTTGGTAGTGGAGTTGGTGTTGGTGGTGCTAGTGAAGGAAGACCGCAGCAAGTAAATGACGAAATAATTTTACGACAAATAGAGGAAGATTCATCAATGTCAGTTCGAGCCATAGCACGAAGTACCGGGATTGCAAGAACAACGGTGCACAGAGTTTTAAAAAGGTACCGTTTACACCCGTACCATCTGCAACGTGTTCAAACTTTAGAACCGAGAGATTATGCTCGAAGAGTGGAATTTTGTAGAACAATGCTCCGAAAGATTCGCGAGGATCCGCAATTTTTTAATAAAATTTTATGGAGCGATGAATCTTCTTGCAGAAAGGATGGATACACCAATATGCACAATTTACACAGCTGGCAACTGGTAAATCCACGATTGATGAGAGAAGATAGAAGCCAAACATCATTTAAAATTAATTTATGGGCAGGAATAATTAACGGGAAAATAATTGGACCCTTTGAGTTGCCTGCAACTTTAAACGCCCAATATTATTTACATTTTTTAAGAGAAGAGTTGCCTAATTTGCTTCAGAATGTGCCAGAAGAAATAACATCGACAATGTGGTTACAAAACGACGGGTGCCCCGCACACTACGCTACGGCAGTAAGAGAATATCTTAATGATACTTTTCCTGGGAGATGGATTGGCCGGTTGGGACCGATTTTGTGGCCGGCGCGATCTCCCGATCTAAACCCACTGGATTTTTTTTACTGGGGATGTCTTAAAGACAAAGTGTACAAAATGCCGTCTATCTCGAATGTTGAAGACCTACGCCAAAGAATTCTTAATGCTGCAGCAGAAATAAGTGTTACTAATTTTAATCAGCGTTTAAAAGCTTCATTTATTAGGAGATGCAGAGTGTGCATAATTGTAGGAGGACGGCAATTTGAGCATTTATTGTAATATTTAAATAAATAAATAATTATAACAATTTTTTGTTTTTTTTTCTTTGAACTTTATTTACCTACTTCACCTATCGATAACGATACCGAATGGAGTCATTAAAGCTAATTTTAGTATAAAAATCACGTTGATTAACGTAAAACCATTTCTAATAATGTTAAAATAAACAACTAGACACTAATCTAATTTATAGATTTTTTTGAGATATTCGCCCCTTCTTCAGATTTATCGCATTATGTTTCCAACTTAAGTAGTTAACCAGAAGTTTTATACCAAATTAAAAACCTCATTAACTGTACATGTTTTTAAAATAATGATACACTTTGGTGTCATACCTTTTTTTACATGAGACATTTTTCAATTTGAGTAATCAAAATAAAATGCAATAAAATATTGAAGTAATTCAATATTTTTTAAAGAAATACAATGTCATTATGTAAAAAGGGTATAAAATTTGATAGGAAATCTATCTAGCTACATTTTAACGAAAAAAGATTTAAAAAATATTGATATTTGCATCTATGGCACCAAAAAAATCAACTTATGACAAAAAATAAAAATAAAATACATACAATTTTTTTTTTGGGCAACCCTGGTGAATTTTTAAAAACGGTTCAAATTAGTTATAGGTAATCAAGTGACCTAACTAGGAATTATGGCTTGACCATTCTTTACGGGACACCCTGTATACCTACTTCAAATCGTGTCGTAGTAGTTAAATACTGTTGTCATCACCGTTAAACTATCTTAGAACTAGAAATATCAAAACAAATTTATGATTCGAAGTGTTGTTCTAGGATTATTCAATTTTCTAGAATTGCTGAAAACAATTTACTTCAGTAGCGGAGTGTCAAAAAAGGATGACCATTTCTGACCTGTCATAATGTTGTTTTTTCAATTATCGTGTAAACAGAAGTAGGTAATACCAGCACATAAAACTAAAATAAAAAACCGTTAATGTAGAAATAGAGAAAAAATAATAATAAAGATTAGGAATATTTACAACTTAGAACATATTTATTATTTACTCGACGATTGATTACTCATTTTACGGCCATAGCAACTACTAAAATTATAATTTTATTATCATTATACATCCACTTTAAAAAAAACTATTTGACGGGTCAACTCTTGTATGGGAAGTGGCCATTGTTCTTTGGTTGGTGGCAACCAACATACAGAATGGAAGAAGACGACGTTCAAGCACCACCAAAACAGAAAATTGTTTTAATGCTTATAAGCAGTATCTTGTAGGTACGTTAGATAATTCCATTGGCGGGCGAGACGTTGCGAAATTCGCGTCAGCAAGCGCCAAGCTGCGGCAACAGCCCAAAAGGATGACGCCCCCAGATGACACCGAACAGACAGAAATAAATTTGCAAGCTAAACAAACCCGGCATTTCCGGCGGCCACGTGCATCTGACACAATTAAATAATACCTAATGAACGCTGCATTCCAATTATAACGCCTGCACGTAAGTCGGGCTCTCGTCGTCACGTCGAGGCTTGGCGACGATGCGCCATGAATGGGCGTAATATTACGAAAGTTGGCTTGGTCCCCGCCCCTGAGTCACTTGTACAGAATTAACATGTCTGAGGCGAACTCTCCAGTGGTCACAGCTGCATCGATCATAAATTACAAATGTAACTAATAGTCCATTTCATTGAATATACATACGTAATGACATGTTGCAGAGCAACATTGACATGCAGAGATGACGACAGTAAATAAAACTAAATCTCATATAATATAGCATTGCATTCTTCATCAACCTATCATCTAGCTAGCCAGATAATACTGATAGGTTTGAGATAAACACTGTTTATAATGCAGTTCAGTTAACGCCCGATGTGAATGTGACGGAGTATTAAATTTATAAATTATCCTTAAAAGCAAGAGCATTTAGTCACAGTCCTTTAGAAGCTTATAAGGGTTTCTCGGCATCACCGCCGCCTTAGGTTTAACCACAGTTTATTAAAAACGTAGAATTGATTTATAACTATAAGTCTGTTTATCCTTACTTGTCTTATTTGGTAAACAATCTTCACCCAACTCTTTACTAAAAAATAATTATAAAATACAACAAATGGTTTTCCGCATAATAGATAATGAAAGAAATATTTACTAATTATTATTAGTGACAATTTTATTTAATAACACATATTTTTTTCTAATAAGGATTTAAATTTAAAAGACGTATGAGAACTGTCAAAAGTTGTTTACTAAATAGAACAAGTACGGATAAATCGATTTAAAATTTAATATTCTTTCAAACAATCCTCATAGTGCCTGATTAATGCACCTAAACCAACCAATGCACTTATTATTTTAAACCTATCACGAGTAAGTAACCAAGAATGTTATTAATTTTTGTATAAAATAATGTTGATGACCATTGCACAAGTACCGAATCTGATCATTTGGTATTAGATTTGATGCTCGCATTTCGGCGCCGTGTAACGATTCGTCAACAACATAATTTCAGTAAACGAAAAAAAGGCTATTTACGTCTGCGGCCAGGGTCGACATGAAGATATGTTGCCTAGCGAAAAGAATAAGTACGAACAGATAGTAGGGAAATGTTCAGTCTCTGAAAACTCATGCAGCCATAAATGATCTAAAGTAGGTAATAGGTTTTTACATTTCTGTTTAACATAATATATACGATACGATCCGAAACATAAAGTAGACAACTGGAACACATATAGGTCTTTAAGGCGGATACTTGTCCAATGAATCATGTTGCGAGTAAGCGGCTTCACATGCATTTTAAAACACTGACGTCAAAATGCTCAATTTGGTGCAAACTACACAACACAGCTTTTACGTCAAGGAAAACTAACCGACGAGCTACTAAGAAACGCAAACAGGCGATATCCCCATACATTCAATGTAGCGACGACGCGGGCAGTACTGGGAATGCTTTCTCGGAAAGTGGTTGTAAATGTTGTTTTATCAGTGTAGAATGCAGTCAAAGATCAGTAGTTGGAAATTGAACGGGAGTCGTAAAAGCTGTTAACTATCGATAGTGGCGGTGTTAATCGTATATTTGAAATAAGCTAAGATTTATAACTCGTTGACTACGTGACACGGACCGAATAGGCTAATCCGAGCGGCGGCGGCATCCAATGCCGACTGTCCCGTCTGAGACAAACTTTATTTTAGAAATATGTTTGGGCGTGCTTAACGTAAGATACCATTAATCTTAACAGACCGCTTTACAAAATTACGTGTATGTATTCTGTGGTGTAGCTCACTGCGTAATAATTTCGTCGTTAAAAATTTCACTAATCGGTTATTTACTAATAAAGATTGTATGGCAGATGTATAAGTATACACAGTGTTTTGTACCTTTCTAATGTCAACCTTAATTAGTTTGACAGAGAGTCACCACTGTGTAACTTGTGTATAAGCATGCATCTACTTTATATGAATTCACTTATCTGAAGTAAATCTTCGCCGAATTATTAGCTGTTAAATACCTCAGTGTTAAATACAGCGTGAATGTGGAAATTGAGTTATGGGTATTGTAGGTACTATTGAGAATATATATATAAAGTTAAAAAATATTTACGCGCTTTACATACCAAAAAAAGTTAAAATAAAAAAGTTTTCTTAAAAAAATTACCTTCAAAAATCTGAAAATAAAAACAAAAACAGCTTGAAAATTAAATACCTCTAAAAAGCTAGACGTAATATTTAAAAGGAGTGCCTTCGTAGTACAAGTCTAATTCTAGAACGTCGCAGACCATAGCTTGGTTTGTTTTGGATTGGCATAAACCTAGTACCAATATCTCAATCACTATACATATCATATATGACTTTAAGAGATTCCTTTGGGTATCTTGTCTAATGTCAACGATATTAAAAGGTACTAAATAAAAATAAAAAAGGTAATAAAAGGCAGGTCAATGAAATTTAAAAATCTAAATCGGTTCATTAAACAAAGTCGTCAAGGTAGTTCATTCAAAATCATAGTATTCTCAGGATTACTACTATTACAGGAAAACCTCTGAACCGATTAGAAAAAAATTAAACGGGACTATCTCGAGCATACCTTTTCGAATGTAAAAATATTTTTGAAAATCGGTTCACAATTCGAGACGATATACATAACAAAATAAATCAGAATCAGAATTCAAAGCCTCCTGAACTGAACTTTTTTTTAAGTCGGTAAAAATTTCAGAAATGATCGTAATTTAATTACAATTCATGCGATCTGCTGGACTACTCATAAACGATTACTGGAATTAAAACTTATTGTGACATATTTACCTAAAGTCAGTAATGATACTTACATGAGCAACACATCATACTTATCTTGATTATTATTAATAGCCAAACCAATTTCAACATAAAAATAAAACTAAAATTTCCAGCTCTCTCGACACGCAAGAGGAAAAATGTATCATGTCGCAATTGATTCCAGAGAATATGTTGAAAGGTGCCCGATATACGTCTACATGTTAGGATGACACAACAACCGTTAAACTTTTCCATTCAAAACAACACTTTATATTTTTAGTAGAAAAGAAATTTAAAGGAGCCGTGGTAATAAAGAGCTGTCAACCATTTTTATGTAGGTGACGATCAATGGCAATATAATGATTTTTCTTAATGTTTTTGGACGATGAGAGTTATGAAATTGGGCATTTAGGTGCTTTGCAAGGTCAAGCATTGTTAGGGATCCGTGCCAAAATGGTAAAAAGGAACGCTTATTGTGCGACTCAGTCTGTTTGTCTGTCACAGCTGGATATCTCGAGAACTACTAATGCTATCAACTTGAAATCTATAATATAAAAATGAATCGCAAAATGTGTTGCTAAGCGCATAATTCAACAACGCCTGGACCAATTTGGCCAATTCTTTTTTTTTATGTTCGTTGAAGTTCAAGGATGGTTTTTACGGCGAGAAAAATTCAAATAACTGCCGGATAAACCTAAAAGAGAAAAGGGCTGTTCTCCCTTTTCTCTTTCCCATACAAGTTGACGGTTCTGTTCAGGAGAATTTTTGCCCCGACTATAAAATATGCAGGAACAAAAACTGTCACATTACAAATCTTTTTGACAGGACGAAGTCTGTCGGGTCCGCTAGTTTGGAATAGTTTTAGATGATGTTTGCCTATTTTGCAAATAAGAAATAAATAAAAATATTTATATATTTATGCAACAGGGACTGAAAGGGGGTCTTAAAAGGTTCTTTTTTAGGCCACATAGTTTTCTACTTTTGAAGAAAAATTAAAAAAAATACAAAAATTTGACATAATTTTATTTAAAGATTACAGGAAAAATAAAACGATCTCTCTAAATAGTGAACTTTTTCAGAATGATGGTACGGAACCCTCGGTGCGCGAGTCCGACTCGCTCTTGACCGTTTTTTTTGTGTCACACACAGAGGGCAGAAACGCCAACTACTGAGAAGTTCTATAGTGTACGACATTGGAATAACAAACTGTCCAAAACAAAATAGACAGGGTCAAATTGACCCCGCCACGTCCTCGCCGAGTTAAAAAGGACATTATAAGACATTGTGGCGATCTCATCGTCATAAAAAGTTGTAAGAATGCTTTCGTGCGACTCCAAGTTGTAGGAAACACAGGAAGCTGACAGGGCGTTATTAGAAATTGAAAGCGGTTTGTCAGAGTCCAGTTGTCACCGGTCCAAGATGCTGTCTGCAGATAACGGTAACACGGTTCATGTGGCCGCCCAGTAATCGTGGTCGACGACTCGGCATCGCTAATCTAATATGAGTTAAGAGCCAGCCAACAGTATGCGCTTATAAGTTGCTGTCATTATTGGTAATATGCGTTTGGAAATGACTTGCCAAAAACATTAACGACGATGAATCACGTTCATTTTTGATTTCAGCGCAAGATTTCTAAAACACCTTTAATGGTTATTAAAACTAAATAGTAAGTACCACTACTTACTTATTCATAAAGTGGGGCCTCGTGAGTTTCGTTATTAAAGAGAATAAAGTTTGTTAAATAAGTAAAGAAAAAGTAAGAAGCATTCAACCACTATGAGTTTGTGATTGTGAGTAACGTGGGAGAATCATGCAGAGATAACTTTAAAACAACAAATCATTGTTCATTTAATGCGAGATTCAATTTTGCAATAGTGTGGTAAATTGACTGTTTTACTATTGATCAATTTAATTTATTGTTTGAACGACCCGAATATAGATTTTAAAATGTTCAATTTCCTTTTTGATTTACAAGCGATCTTTGTTATTATTAAGTGTAAATAACTGGATATTTTATCACAACGTATGTACCTTACTTATTTAATGGGAACGTGATTCGTCCAAGGGACCAGGGGCCCTACCGGCTAACTTTTCGAACTTCGGAGGGGCTGCCGAGCTTCAACTTAAAACAGATAAATCTAAGTATGGTGTTTCGTATTGTACTATTCGCCGAAGTTATTTAGAAGATATCGATGTTCGTGTGACATCATGAATTAGGGTTTGCCATTTTGGCCCGATTGGCGCTCGATTTATCTGTTTTAATTTAAAGCCCGGCAGACTTTCTGAAGTTCGCTGCGTTAGCCGGTACGGCCCCAGACCTACAGAAAATCGATAAAACCATCATAAGCGATGGCATTTCAATTATTCAAGAAAAGTTTATAAACGACTGGCTGAGGTTAAGTCTATTTTCGAAGTACCTATTTTAAGGACTGATTAGCAGGTGTTTAGAAATTAAGAGACGCATTTGCGGATAAATATTATACAAACAATCGAATCGCTTTAAATTTTAATTATTACTAGCTGCCCGCCCGCGTATTTAATAAACGTGACAATTTTATATCCATTGCGTCATCCGATTTGAAAACAGAACAAACTGCTTATAGCTACACCGCAATGTAAGCCGAATTGTCATGACAATTGACAGATTGTCACGTTATTTAATAGGGCCCTGTTAGTTAAATTGCGATTTAAAATGAATAGGCATAAGCTCCCTTAATAATAGAAAAAAGTTTCAGAATATACAGTAGCGTAAAAAAAAATCACCTTGTCTGCGCAAATGTACGGAAGTAACAGTAACAGCAGAATGGCGATTATTATCTAATCACCACATAAAAGTGGCAACTGATATATAAGCATAAACTAATATCAAAATTGTGTGAAAGAGCAGTTGTCACTTGACTTTGACATAAAATAGCTATGAAGAAATGTCAAAAAGAGCAGTTGTCAAGAGCAGTTTAATATGTGGTGACTAAGGAATAATCTCCATTCTGCAGTTACTTCCGTAGATTTATGAAGACGAAGTGAATACAAAATATATTTTTTCACGCAACCAAAAATTCTATTAGTAAGGAGCTTATTCCTACCTATAAAAAATATTCAGCCGTTAGATTAAAATAAATCAATTATCGATTTAAGATATGATACTGTAATGATAGTTAATTTGTAGTCTGTAATCTGGTAGTAAATGTTTACTCTGTATGTATGAAAGCCTTTTAGAATGGATGTTTTTAGCAGTAAATTGATAATTTATTTATTTTTAATATTTCAAACAATTCTTTTTTAAATTAATTAATAGAGGTTGAGATGATAATCAAGTGAATTTTATTATTTTACGAATCACTGAGCAAGTAATCACTACGTTTTAGTACGAATCAGTAATTCTATGCAAAGGTGAACGTTTGCCAACATTTGGTCCACATACATGGGTGACAAACAGACTAGTTCGATTATGGGTTCTATAGGTAACTCGGTAATCATATCGGTTATGACACAAATTATATAAAAACATTAATTCAAGTTAGAAGGCGTCTAGATTTTAGAGTTGAGAGATTATCGTACGCCAAGGATCGACGCAGACATTTATAGCTCTTAAAAACCGTTTCAGAACAGATTCAAGTGCATCCACATATTAATTGTAAAGGGGGTGCCATACAGACACAGCGTATTCTAGTTTGGGCGGATTAATGATTTATACAAAGAAAAATAGGTAGAACTATAGGAACTATGACGCAGATGATTCTTTCGATTCCGATGCTGGTGTGAATAAATATTTTGTAATAACAGAAGTTAATTTCCACCATAAAAGCAGTAATAAAAAAGATAAACAGGGGCCAGACATCCATAGACATGTTACACAAAATACTGCTACATAATGCTTCAAAGACTGATTTATAGTACCTATGTGGGTGATGCTCCGACTTTATGTGATGCGTTCAGAAAAAAGTGTAAAACCGGACAGTAGGCCGTAAAGCAACGAGGTCAAGGTGCAATATAGAACGAGGCCACCACCACTAATTACACTTCACAACTAAATAAAGCACTTGGACAACACAAGAAAGAATATTGTAATGGGGATCAGCGACAGGTTTGGATTCTAGTTTTATTGATATAATATAAAAAATACAAACATATTCATAGCTATGAACCTTAGTGAAAGATTTTTTAAAGTCCGTTTAGGAATGGTTGAATTATAAGGGTTTAAAGGCAATGCCAAGCTCAATTCAATATGGGCTTTATCACGTACGACGTAAGGTTCGCGTACGTCGAGGATGACGTCATAAGGACCCCCAAAACAACAGCGTTCTAGCTCGTATAACTTCGCAGGTTTAAGAGATATCGGGAAAATTTCTTCACAGTTAATCATGTGGTGGCATAAGCTTTCTGATAAGCCACTAAACAAAAATCGTCGCTGATCCTCATTCTAGCATGGAACTTTTAAACACATTTTATTTGACACAGAAATTATTATCGATACGTTCGAAGTTTTTACTGTGCTTAGTAATTTTCTTAACATCATCAGTACGAAATATTTTGTTAATAAGTCTGAACAGACATTCTAGGAATGCAGACTTTATGAGAATGCATACATTTTGGGACAACCACATTTTGGTAAAAGCACATTTTAGAAAATAGACTGGTGTACGTACCCCACAGAGGGTAGGTGAGCCATGTGTTCCAGTGGATTACAAACTATTATTTACTGTTCGACATAGTTTTTGAGGACATCATTTCATAATCGATTTCGAACATATTGTTATGGTCTTAAATAAAGCGATAGAATAATTTGAATCCAACAAGTAGTTTATACGTGAATTACACAACCGCAGACAGTGAGTGCCAAAATTCTATTTGCAACGACAAACCGAGACGGGGTATATTTAACTGCCACCCATAAACTGTCGAATAGGTACTGTCATGACAAAACCGTACAAATGCAGCATAATTAAATCTAAGAGAGCGTGAAGGTAGGACCTTTATATCCTACTACATATATTATTATATATTAATATCATAAATGTGAAAGTTTGTGGGTATGGATGTTTGTTCCTCAATCACGCTTTAATAGCTGAACGATATGGTCTGAAATTTGGGACACGTATAGATTTGGATCCAAATTAACACAGGATACTTTTTTTCCCGCCTATTAATCACGTAAAAACGGCTGATCGGAATTTGATGAAATTAAAACAGAATACTCTCTATCCTGTCAAAGGTTCTCTATCGATTTTCTCCAATATCCACGCGGACGAAGTCGCAGGCGGAAGCTAGTTTAAAATAAATACGAGGCATGTCAATATTGTAGTAACACAACAAGTTGTTGATCTGTGCTACAAATTGGCTCACCATTTTCCAAAAGTTAAAAATGACTTTGTCGTTAAGTATGCACAAAAGCTAACAGCGAGCTGTCACAGTC
Source organism: Catoptria pinella (assembly GCA_963556745.1). Lineage (NCBI taxonomy): Eukaryota > Metazoa > Arthropoda > Insecta > Lepidoptera > Crambidae > Catoptria > Catoptria pinella. The sequence continues at coordinate 5,187,943 of OY750771.1, forward strand.
AAAAACCTTCGACGACCCTAAATTCATAAAAGGGTCATGCAATGACATTTACCTTACATTGACCTTTTATAATAATGGAAAAAGGTGTGAGTGTGAAAATTAGCCCCTTGCGAATAAGCTTAATGAAAACAAATCCATTAAAAATTCGGGCATATTTCCTCCGAACGCCCAGTTGAACTACATATTATGGACGAATTACGTTTCTGAGAACAATTATTCGTTTGTTTGCGATTCCTCAAAACAAACATTCCGGTTCAAGCGCGACAGAGTTACTGTACTGCCTACAGCAAACACCGACGGTCGTTCCACAAATAGATACATTTCTTGGATGGAAATTCACTACTTTTATTAAAGACGCATCACCGAAACTGGGGAAAATTTATGTCGTAGTTGGTGACGTCAAAGCGATAGTACAGCGTGAAAATTGGGGCAATAAAATCTGTAAGCACTTCCTTATTGAGATTTAAAATGGACTCTGATTAATAGATTATTTAAATTTATTTATATCTTCAGGTTTGATTTTAAAATGCGTAATGCATTCTCTTCGGCATACAAAAAAAGGTACCTATGTTAACCGTAACATAAAGATTCTATTGAACTGGCTCCACTTTTTTATTCTGTAAGTAATCTAAATTATGAATACCATACGTGTATAATTTAAATATTTTACAACTATAAAAGCTATTTATAAAATGTTAATTAAGTAATATTTAGTATTTTTTTAAAGCTAGTAAATATTATTAGACGGCCTCTTAAATTTTAAGTGTTAGCGAACAATCTCAGCTAATAATACAAGGTAATTAAACCCTTTTCAAAGGCCATTTGGTATTTCAGACAACAGATGCGTAAAAGTTGTTTTGACTGTTTGTGCGTTGAGTCAGTGCGTGTCACGAGTGCGGACCACGGAGGAGTGGCGTATGCGCCGGCGCACCGCACGTGTGGGCGCCGTGTAAAGCTCCCTACACACCGTATCAATGCGTAGACAGTTAAGCGAGTTACCTTTCATTCAGCATCATATTTAGGGCGAAATGTTAAAATATTTCTTTGAGACAGGATATTCTCGATCCAACTGGAAAAGTATCTCCATCTTAAAAGAGTACAGACAGAGAGGCAGTTATACAGTACACAACTAATCTTTAATAGTTGTTGTAATGCCTCTCTTTGGACTAGCTATATTTAAATAAATGCTATTACAGTATTTCTTATCACTTCGATATGCTATGCTTGATTGTTATTTCATAAAGCGTCGCACACATGTCCGTCATGTATTTTCTTTCGTGTGTACAAGTCCTTAAACGGCCGCTTCGCATAAACAACGCTTTCGGTGCGATTACGACATTACCACGTACCTACCAAAACAAACGAGCGGTTACATTGGGATTGTTGCTAAAGGGCGTAGTTTAGTAAAAATAGAACTTTTTATGAATAAAACAGTTAATTTAGTTTCGCCGTCATCGCCCACATTCAGCGTTGACGTTGGACGTCTCGATTTTTATCCCAAAATTTAATGTCCCGCGCGGGACAGGCTTGGTCCCACTTTTCAGGGATTAATCTTACTCGACGGTTCGGAGCGGAGATAGCAAAGGTTTTTTTCCTTTGCTCGCTGTATACCTAAAACGCAATGTGCCTACAGTATGACATTTAGGCATCGCAACTGCGTTGTGCCTAAATGTCATTTAAAATAAACGTTTGGTCTATATCTCATATATTGCCCATATGTAAACTTAATTTGAAACTCAAATTTAAAGATATGTAAGTATTACTTTTTTTATTATGTCCCGTTTTTGACGAAAGAATCCTGCTTTTTTACTCATAAGGTTTTAATATCCCACTTTGCCTGAAAAAAAATCTGGCAATGCTGCCCACATTCATCTTATGAATTATCGAATCATCGGCGGATTATGGCCATTGCCAAAAAATTCCAATGCAACTATTATTTCTTGTCTGCCTTGAGGTAAATACTAACGAATTAATTTTAGTGAAAGGAAGATAAATACATTGCAATAAAATAGGTGAGGAGTTGTGTCGCATTACAAAGAAATATCGAGTTAAAATTACAGAAATTTGCGGTATTTGTAAACGAGAAAGACTAAATTCGGTACTGGCCAAGGAGAAAATTGATATGACTGTATAATATGAAAATAAGATAAAAAATGTGGAAAAATTAAATTATTTAAAAAAAGAGAGTATTAAGTATTAGCACAGAAAAAATAATAGTACTGACAAGGTATGAGATAAGTTACCTTCATTATTTTTAATAATAAAGGATACGAAAATTCCGTAGACTTCTGCGAACGACAGATAGAATCAGTATCATTATTTAGTATTGTATAGAGCTCGGTGGCGCAGTGGTATAGCATCTGGCCCAGCGATTGCAGAGGTTAAGCAACTTTCGCAAGGGTCGGTCATGGAATGGGTGACCCGAAAAGTATTATCTCGAGCTCCTCCGTGCTTTGAAAGGCACGTTAAGCCGTTGGTCACGGTTGCATTTGCAGTCGTTAGCACCCACCAATCTGCATTGGGCCCGCGTGGTGGGTCATGGCCCATCCTCCTTATCCACCATAAGGAAGGAACATTAAAAATTAGCTGATGGTCATAGAATCAGTATGTTAATTATCAAAATTAGAAGTTTTAGCACTTGATTAGAAAAACCTAAAACGCATCATTGAAGATGGAGCTGGCACAGCAGTTAGGCTTCAGAAAGTTAAAATAAGTAAAACTAGTACTGTAAAACGTAAACTTTCCTAACATGCAATTACCTACTAATACAAAATTTTCAATTAGTATTCAGAGCAAAATTGATCCAAGATGCGTTTTCTAATAGTCGACTTTATTATCAAACTTCAATTTGAAACAAACAATGTATGAATGGTTTAAAAAGTGGGCGTGTGGTTTGTAATAGAGGCTTATCTTAAATAATCCAGTTCACGTCTCGAAAGCCGTTAGTCTAACGTTTTTAACGATGTCTGGTCTAACTAGGTTCAAGACCTAACAAATTAGGTGAATTTTCCGCACACTGTGCTCCGTCACGGCTGCTTACATTCCACAATTTTTTTTTTAAGAGATATTGTAGTTCACATTTAGCCATTAATTTCAAGTAGCAGAAGTTATAAATCATGGGACTTTATCAAAAGAACAGCATTACTTTTTTTGTGACTTAAAATATATTAGAAAAAATACTCGAACCCGCACCCTTGGGATTTCGGCCCAAAGCACTGACCAATTATGCTACCGATTTATTATTTTTCTAGTATTTTTTCTAATATTATTCATCTTATTATAAAATAACATCGTGAATGCGATAAATCTAAATTTAATAATCATATTGCTTGTTTGTTTGTTACGTTATAACAGAGCATACACTTTGTAAGGAGTACAGAAAAGGACATGGGTACTCATACCGTTACCCAGGGATAGAAAGTATCTGTCCACTCAGACAAAGTCGCGTGCGGCCGCAAATAAAATAAAAATGGTCCTTCGACACCTTGTACATCTTAAAGAACTTGTCTCTATCAAACGTTTTCCACACCAATAAGTATAACAGATGCAAAGAGTGTTTATTTAAAGGCAAACGTAAAAGCTTTCGTCTGCGTCCGATACGATTATTATATCAGCGTGTTAACACTAAACACGTGGAGTTTATTTGATTACGATCGGCCGGCGTCGGCATCGGCACGCCCTGAAAGTTATGCAAGAGACAACTTGTTATGCGAATTATGCGTAACGTAAGGGAGATGTACGAGCCTAAATGTTATGAACTTTCTTCAAGTGGTCTTCATGACACAGATCCACGTTTTCAAAGTTTTCTTGGTTATTTTCACTAACCAACCTAAGAAAAAAGAATGTCCAATATTTATTTATAACTAAGTATTATTGAACACTATAGTCAAATCGTATCGTATTTGTTTTTTTTTTCTTGTATAAGGAAGTTTCCTAACTCGAATTTTGAGAAGTAAAATCATAAGTATTTTAAACGTAAGCGTTTAATTTTAATATAATTGAAAATAGCTTTTTAATATCTCAGAAAAAATACAAAATTATATATGAAAAGAGACTTGTAAGTCACAAATTACGTAAAATTATGTATAAAAATTTCAAGTCATTAAACTTTGAACTTCTATATCTTCGTCGTTTTTTGTAAAATTTACTGTTATGTGAATACAAAAATATTGAAATTAAAGTTTAAAATAATAAAATAAAAAAAATGTAACTTCTTTATTATTATTTGCTATGTTGACAAATATATTTTATAAATTTTTGTAGTAAACTAGTAGAAAACGAAGACGGCGTTTTGATATGTTCATCCTTTCGTGATAACTAATTTAATCGAACCGTTATTTTCGATATCATATAAAATACATATAATAATGATAACAGCATCAATTTACATAGTGCAGTAAATAAGGGCGTTAATTGTGATTTTAGTTAGCCTCTTTAATCGGGTTTTATCGTAGATTAGCATTTTTATTACATCTCGCCGGCTGTATGTGATCAGACAATGCACGGTACCGTTAATTAAACTACCGTAAACTAGCAATTAACTCAAAAAGAAGGTCTCCGCTATTGTAGAGACGTACAGATTTTGGAAACATTTTTTGGCTTTTGAATCTTTCGTAATTAATCCCAAAAGTTTTGATTTTACTTTAATGACAATGTTATCTAATCCAAATAAATTAAGGTCTATACCTAATACGCAACACAAGTCAACATTGAATTCAAGAAAACGTTGGATGGAAATAATAAAAGAGGATACGAATTTAAATTGAATGGCATTTCCGAAAATACTAAACTCATGGAATTTAGTTCCAACGTTACGTTAATGTTATTATAAATTATAATTAACTACTTTTATAACTACATTATATTTTATAATATAAGTTATATCAATAATAAGTAATTTAATTCAGAACCAAAATATGAGTGATAAAACGCTTTTTACAACAAGTGTTTAAGATTAGTGGCTGATTTGTCCCAGTATTATCTGCATGTAATAAGCGAAAGATATTACGGGTTGTAAGTTAAAGCTTTCTCAAAACAGATTTTTATTTTCATGTATTACTAACGTCAAAAGAAAGTTTTAAAAAGCATAAGAATTATATTATTAATTATGGTAATTAGCGGGCAACATTAACACTCAGCGATTAGAATTCATTTGCAAGGCAGTGGAGGTCGCAGATATGTCAGTTACTTAGAGGAGATGTCTCTCAATCACAATAAATTAGACGCCACGTGTTATGAGTCGGCGGGCACTGCTCTGGACACACCGCACGAGCTCCAGTTTAGTCCAAAACAACACTTGAAGATTTAAATCAATGAAATACGACAGCATACGAGACCGTTCGAAGATCAGTTCAGCCAGAACTCGAAAAAATTAGGAGTTTGGAGGCGTTTTGTGCACAAGCCAATATGGCGTGTCATACCGTCGCAGTGCCTGCAGCGCTTGGGCTCCGGGGGTGCGAGCTCGTCGCCGAGTTCGCGGTGTCGTACCGGCATGGCGGCGCATCCCGCGCCGGCGCCGCCACCACCCGTGCGTCAGTATGGCTCGCGCGCTTCACCTCGGCCGCTCCTGTCGCGGCGGCGGCGTCGCGGCTGCCACTGAGCTTGCCCAGCGCCGCCCGCCCCGGCCGGTAGGCGGCGCCCGTTTCCCGAGCTATTTTGGGCGGCTGTGACTCATGGCTCAAACGGCCAGCGGCGCCCGCGCATCTCAGGCTTTACGTTCAGCGCCTAAGCCTACGTCGCTTCGGGGTAGTACATTTTATTTAACACCCCCCTTGCTTAATGTTACGAATTTATTGTAGATGTGCAGCTAGCATCATTAATCAGTCCTTTGACTCATTTTAAGGCCTTGAAATTATTTATTTGTCTAAAGAGCTGATTATCAGCTGTGCTTGGAACGGCATTTGTCATGGAACGACACAGGTGTCCTGCCTAGATTGGCACCAACAGTATACTGATTGAGGAAATCGTCAGGGTGGTTAAATGCTTTTTAAATTCTTCTTACAGTCTTCTGAATAATAGAATCTAATACGTAAACATTTCCAGATATGTTTAGAAGACCAAATACTGTGTTCAATTTAAAAACATGCAATATTTCTTACTTCTCTACTCTAAAATAATTTTAGAACAGTCAGCAGCACTTTAAGTTAACATTAAAGTATCAGAAATCTCCAATTTATTTTGAACCTTAATGATTTTGAATTCACGTTTAAAATTGATTATCCTGTTGTGGTAGCCCAGCGTGCCGTTGACTGTACTTAAATTAATAAAAATGGGTGTTTTTACTATTATATATCTACATCATAATAATGTAACTGAACTGCAGGGAACTAGATGAAGGACAAAGTAATTAGGATTGTGATGTACAGATTGTGATGTACATTGATAGTAGTACTTATTTAACAAATGCTGATACTGTTTGGTCAAAGTTACCCTTATTTTATAGAAAAAACTATATAAATATTTAAATGGTTGTATAGTGTCTGACATGCCACTGGATCTAATGCCAAGATAACCATATGCGAGAGGGAAAAGGTGGAGTGAGCTTGCTATGAGAATTTTATCGAATGAAACAATAAACTACTGAACTGCACTTGAAGAGTTTTTGTTTGGAATTCCAGGCAGTTGTATTTATTTATTCATTAAAATTAATAATTGTTTTATTTAAAGTGATTTTTGAACTCTAGAAACAGCAAAAAGATATAAGTATATTGCATAGTTGTACACAGGTAGTAAGTGTATCTTACATAAACAACACCATAATGTTTATAAATTCCTAAAAAATGCAGAAAGTACGACAGCTGTGGCAGTTATTTTTACTTGCTGCCAAAAGTGAAGTACATTCAAATTAAAGAATGGTAGCAGTAATTTCATAGAAAAGTTATTTATAAACTGTGACTTCTATTCTATACAGAACAGCTCATTAGAGCTGATTCAGACATGCATTTCACTGAGAATATTGCCAACAAACTATTGAAAACAGAAAAGTCTGATAAGGCACCCAATAAAAATAAGTTATTTAAAATATTTAATGACAACAAGTTCCAATAATTATGTTTCTTAAATGTATTGGTATTAAAAATGCAACTACCGGTAGCTCAATCTGACATTCCATTTTCTATTGAACACATTCTATTTAGAGAAAACTCCACAAGGTAGTAGAAACAAAGCCACAATTTGAATTGATGTCTCCAACAGTTAAGCATATGTGAAATGAAGTTTTAAGATAAATATTTTTATTAATTTAAACAGTTTCAAGGGAAAATATAATTTATCTTATCAAAATAATACTACTGTACTGATACATAACTTTTTAATGTGATATTGTGATAAAATAGCTGCAACAATCTGACAAAATGGGCACTTTACAAAGATACATTTGGTGAGGTATCAAAGATAGTTATAAAGCTATAAAATAAAATAATTGATACCAGGCTAATAATAAGCAAAACTATGAAAAGTAAATTTTTATTGCGTAGTGTCTTAGTATGGTAGTGTCTGGTTACCGCATAGCATCGAGCTTGTAATTTTCGAAACATCTCAAAAACGACAGTAAGCAGCTGACATTCGATAGAATTATTGTTTGCAATGCTAACTGAGAAAACACTTAGCAAAACATTGACATAGTTTACAGAATTCTCATTTTTCTAAGACGATACCTACAGATTGAAAGTTGCAGTAGTGGGCGGCTGCTATCAAATAAAATAACTCACCTTTGTGTACAATCTTGATCAATATTCTTACTGCAGAGGGAAATTTATTATCCTTTCTCTTCCAAGAATTCACTGAAACTCCATCACTCCACGTCACAAGATTTTATTATCGCACAAATACAGAAATAAATAGACAGACATTATCCATCGTTTCTGCCATTTTGATTTTTTCCACAGACTATTAAATTTTTGCCATAGATAAATTAAATTTTAGTTGAGTAAATACAGAGTAAAATATTTATTTCTTCACAGAACACATAGGTATCGGTAGCTATAATGCTAATTCTCCTAAATAACGTGCTATTTTAATTAGCATAATTTATAAGTAAACAAAGTCCGCGATTGAGTAAAAAGGTTAATAGGTATCATTTTAATCAATCTATATTCTTCATTTAGGTATCGTCAACGATCGTGAGTGTCTGTCTCGTGTCTGTCTGGTTGAATCACGACACGACGTGATCGCGAAACATGCGAATAGCAGTTTAGGTGATAAAATTATTTACAGCTACCGCGAAATGCGTTAAGTTCCAGTTTTATTTTAGGAGAATCCCTCAGCGAAACGCACATAATGACAGCTATTCTGGAAAAATTGTTAATATTGTTATTTTAGTACTTATTGCATTTTCCCGTCTTACTAACAACGAACTACAACCCGTTTAGCAGCTGTGAAACTATGACAGTGATGGATGAGTTAGAGATCGCGTATACAGTCGTTTACTAATAAAGGCTTGTATTGTATTGGGTCGTTACTCAACGAATATAATTATAACGAATGTCACTGCTGCTCACGTTCTAAAACAACATTATCTTAATTTATTTTCTACTGAAATAAAAACAAATAAATTTGGGTTAAAATCTTCATACTGTTCTACGCTTTTTTATTTTTTGGTTTCAATCATCTTCAACTTAAATGTTTTTGGGTGAACATGTTATCGTATTTTTAAACGATCATAGGAAATGTCATACGTTGCCATGACAACAACAATAAATAAGAAAATATTGTCAAATGTTCAAAATAATGTATGTACACACGACAGCACGTCGAGTAAAAGTACTACAAAGCTTCTTCGGAGTACACTACAGAAAGATAATTCACAATTTCGTCTTTATTTAACTGTTATTTAAGCACTATGATTTTGACTATGACTATGATTTCAATGGCGACGCTAGTGTGCAGACTACGCGCTCCGAAATTAGCATAAAATGTATGGAAATCCTGAAACTGATAACTCTGATCCTTATATTTCTTATAATGTTGATCAGATCAGTCGAGTGTGTATAGCGATCTGAATCTCCTCCATTCACTCCCTGGATGGATCAGATCACAGCTAGGTCAATCCTTGGGGAAGAACCAACGCCTTAAAAGTTACCTCGTTTTTGAAAATCAATGGTATATGGCTTGGCGGTATCAAATTATTGAGTAAAGACACTTTTGGCATACCCCTCGTAACATTGCGGGTTTACTAAACACGGTAAATATAGATTTTCATACAAAATTGCAGACGTATCCAGCTACTTCGATTAAATATTGTCTTAATTTCCAAGCATGTTTGAGAAAACTATATTTGCCGCACCTGCCGCGCCGCTGCTGCAGCGCAGCACAAATGCGTTTGGACCTATAGTAAAACAAAATCATAAATGATAAATAATTTATTTTAATAGCTAACGTTACATAAATACATAAATATTTCAATATAAAGTGTGTGGAAAGATTTCATATACACGTTTAAACAATTAATTTTCAATCATGAGCGTAGTTCTGTATGTCAGTAAATAAGCAGAGCTTGTATTATGGATACTAATCAAAACATATAGGATACTTAAAATAAACAACCATGACTGAAGCACCAATGAGTTGGACATCAAAGAACCATTTACCACTACCGGTTCGAACCCGGTACATCTGACGCATTATGCCCTAATAGTATGGCCACCGAAACACGATATGACATAGCGATTTATCACGTTTAAGATACAATGGATTTTGACAGTTGGGTCGATAACACGTTATATCACGCGATATATATCGTGTTTCGTCGGTCATGCTAGGGGGGCAGGTTCGATACAGCTGCATCAAAAGGTCGAATTTGCCTTTAGGAGTTAATGACATATTAAACAGCTTATTTTCTTTTCAATAAATTACATTATGCAATGTTATGATATTACCAAGGTACAACTTGTGATTTTAAGGTCTTTATTGGCTAACATTAAGACAAGTAATGAAATATAAAACAAAAAAAAAATGTGCACTTTAAATGCACAATCTTTATTTCTTCCCTTTGAACAAAAAAAGTTAACCTACCAATATAATTAACAAACATAATATTAAAATATTCGGTATTCGAATAACTAACTGCAGCTCTAACTGCTCTAATGAACCTAATTATATAAAATAAATTAACATTGTACAATATATTGTAGGGTAGGTACTTGAACTTAAATTAAACACAGCCACACTAGTTTGGTAGTGTGTTTCAATCGCAATGTCAAAGTTGGCATGAAAGTAATGAAACATACGGCATAGTCCTATGCTTAAATAAGTTCTGTAGGCGTATTATGAGTTTACGCTTACTAAACCTGGGTCCTATTTAATAACGTGACAATTGGTCAATTGTCATGACAATTTGGTTTACATTGCGGTGTAGCTATGAGTAGTTTGTTCAAATTGATTGACGCGATGAATATAAAATTGTCATAACAAGTGACAAATTGTCACGTTTAATAAATAGGGCCCTGATAGCGACTGTAGTTGACATTTGTATGACAACTTTTAGTTTAATGTAGTTACCGCCAGTGGCGCTGTTCCAAATTGCATACAAAGTTGCTTACTACAGCCGCTATCGGGTTTAGTAAACGTAACTGTGCAAACTCATAATAATATAGGCACTGTAAGATTCAATAACGCTATAATATTTTATTTTAGGCATGCGTAGAGTAGAGACTGGAATTATATTAATTTCATGTTTTAACACGATTCGAAAGATAAAACCTTACTAACAAAGTGATTTGAAAACATTCCATCTTCAATATTGTGTAAAAAATATTTTAAGGAATGTCCAAAACCATTAAATGCATATTTTCTGTCACTAAATACCCAGATCTATTTTGCAAACACGTATAATATATTAACTAACTAGTAATGTTATATTGAGACAACTTCTGAATAAATACGTCCACTAAATAGTTTGTAGTGTGTCGTGTCGGCCCTAAATTATACTCGTGGCACACACTGTATCCGAAATCCTCACGTAATAAGGCGGTAATACCATCCACTGGCATATGTGGCACTGGCGCTAATTAATTGTTACGTAATGAGACTATTTGACTGGGAGACATGTATATTTGCACAATGTAATCGTTACACACGAGACCCAATTGTGAGAACTGAAGGGATCCACCCACTGTGCTGTAAAGTAACATTATATAGGAGTTCTTTACAACTCATTTCTGCAAAGTAAAATACTGCTTCGGTTGAACATAGAGCTCAACAGATATTTTTTCCTTATTTTCAGGCTTATTATTCTTTACAGAAGTAAGCTGTACAAAGTGCCACCTTCTCAGATCTACGAGTATTTCTAGGTAATATATTCGTGACCTAACTAACTTAACAAAATATAACCCCATATTGCCGGTGGGGTAAGCGATAACCCGCCTCCCCCAGCTTCCAGCTTTCAGGGGACTTGGGGAACTGGGTGAAATGGTTCCGATTAGGGAGACTGATCACCCGTCCGGCTTCGCTGGCGTCCCCCCTTCCAAATAATAATAATAACTTAACAAAATATAAACTAAATCCATTTGTGATTTGTATGAACATAATATTGAAATTAATTTTAAAGAACAGTAAGTATATCTATATTAACTTAATAAAACTTCAGTGCAGTGGAAATAGGAAGACTGCCTAAAACTTCAATGTAATTTTGACTAGATAATATATTTATATTCCTGCTTATTCGTATATTATTGAATTCATCAATGTCACGTTAAATAATAAGCTATGCATTACATAACAAACAACTTACTATGAAATGCCCAACACAAAAATATATATTTTGACATGTTAATATTCGTAAAACAACCTATATACATTACACACAAATTTCAGGCTCAATCTAAGTTATTGTACCAGTAAATTCATTATTTATTTCAAAAATCAAAAATCATACAAAACTTGTTAATATTGTATCAACGTATCAAAACATACGATAATTCCACTAGGTATGTAAAGGGATAAAACATAGCAGATTCAATTATTAATCTCACTCTTGTTTAATATATTAAAAAGTCCATTGTAGTATTTTTGATTTTTCAGTACCGCTCATACCTAGTTTACATAATTTGTCGTTATAATAAAAGTATACTAACTTATCAGACATAAATTAGCATAAGTAAAGACCCTAAAATGCTAAACTTTCTTCCTGTTACATTTGTACAATGAACTTGGTTTGTTGTAAAATAAAACCAATACGCTAAGCGAAAACAAATGCAAAACTGCAATCATTGTTCAAAGCAACATTATCCATTTATGTCTGATTCAGCAAATCAATCTACGATATAAATAAATTAAACATTAATTAGAGTTGTTGACGTGTCCATTTTGTTTGATGCTCGCATTCTCTAGCACTTTCGTGATGGCAAGTTCTTTCTGCTCCTTCTTTGAGTTTCGAACTTCGAACTCAAGCCGATGGGCTATTATCCGTTGGACTATATCATCTGTGGTCATTGTGTTGCCAGAGTTCAAAATCTGGAACAATAAGTAAATTCATTAGATTTTCAAAATATTTTCCAGCTTGCGATTCAAAACTCCTACTTATAATCAATATGTATTACAAAAGAATGTGTAAAAATGTGCGTGTGCCTTTGCGGTGCCCAGAAACGGTGTGGTAGCCCTCTATCCTCCATCCATGAAAAAGGTTCCCGTTTTTACCTGAAGTGCGAGTTTTTGAAGATATAAGGGCTGGAAGTTTCATTCTCTAGAAAATTTTAGAACATTCCAGAACATTCGAGAACATTCTACAACATTCCAGAACATCCCGGAAGATTCTGGAACTATATGGAAAGTTCTCCATGTGTCTTAAATTTTCGGGCGGGAAGATCCCGGGTAGCTTGCCCTCGAGTAGAAAATTAGAAAATTTTGTGTACCCCGGATAACAAAATGAAAAATGATGTTTATAAACAAATAAGTATTGTAAATAGTTAGAATGTTTTAAAAAATACCTCTAATATTTCCAACTACCACACAGTCTCATATGAACTCCCCAAGCGAAGCCGGGTACCACAGCTAGTTAGATATAATTTTAATAATAGTTTCTTTGGATGCTTTACTTCGCAATGCCGTCGCTGTTTTGCAAGGCTAAATCACATGGATGTTAACCACGAAATCTAATATTTCATTGTAATTTTAAGGACTTAGGTTATCAACAAGAATGTAAGTAATGTTATATTAGTCAAACAATATCTTTACACTTGCATATCTATATGGGTAATCAATAACTACAATACAATATTATCTTATCGTAACACTTGAGACTGAACACAGATAAATGTAGAGTATTTAACGCGTGATTATTCAAAACATGAAATGAAATTAGATAATTTTATCACGTGGTCATAAACAGATTTTGTCTTTATTTACGCACGCAATTATAAATTATTATTCATTATACAAAAAACGGTTAAATGTTAATAATAATTTATTTAATTTTATAATTAAACAATAGTAGTTTATGAAACTGTTACATAATATACCTAGTTATGTGCAGTTTCATACACTACGTTATCTACTCTCATACAATTGAGATCGAACCTACTAAATAGAAGATCAATGTTAAAAAAGAGCGAGAGACTTTGCTTGATTATGAGTCATTTCCGTCACAGCATCTTAAATATCGGGCGGAGTCAAATTAAAATGGCGCGGATGGCAGAGTCACAGATCATAGATACTACAAAGGAATGATGTAGTAATAAATCCATGGCCAACGTATCGTAATGATAAAAAAGTTATTTTATTCAAAAGTGCTTATAATGTGGGCATTATTATTTTGACAACCTTCTTTGAGCAAAGTCGAGCTAGGCGCGCTCCTTGGATGCAGCAAAGTTGTATGGGATTTAATTACTGTCGAGTTTTAGCCACCAGCAATTTCCTTTGAAAATCCATTAGTGTCGAGTTCCGTTTCAAACATAGTTAGGTGAAAAATAATAAGTACACACGACAGCACGTCAGGTTATACAGTTAAATTGCGAAAACAGCTTTTATTACGTAGAGCAAAAAGGCAGTCTCAAGGTCAACATGTATAGTCTGAGGTGCAATCGTGTGTACATGGTACACATCTAAGGGAGAAAACCCTATTACACAGATGAATTTTTTAGTTTTATATAAAATTAGTATAGAAAAATAAAAATAACTCGCACTTGAGCGTTTTTTGACATTTCATTAAATATTCTTATCTACTTCCGGGGTTTTTAAGGGTGTTATTTTTTAGGTCTGATGCACCGTTTCTGAGATATTTGCATATTTATATATTTTTTTTTCGAAATTCGGTTATAGTACTAGTGTAGGTAGTACTCGCATTGTTTGAGTAAATCACTAGCCTTGGTCCGTAATGATTGCACTGCTGGACACGTCATGATAGCCTCGAGCTAAGCTTAACTACGCTCTCGGCCTTCAAGCTTGGTCATCATTGCAGCCCTTGCTGTCCGCGCTATAAAGGCCCGACCTCCGGTCTCGGCCTTTATTCCAACTTGTCCGTGCGCGGGTTGCAATGCTGACCGCGTTGTGACGGCTTGAACCTGCGCTAAGCTCTGCTCTCTGCCATAATCAACGCTTCCAGCAACGCCATAATTATGGACCGCAGCAGTAATGTACTATTATAACATTGTTTTGTTAGCAAAGAAGTGTTATCTTTTTTATTTTCGGTATTGCGTGTATAAAGTATGTAATATTAATAATTCGAACTTTACGATATGAGAGTAGATAAAGTGAATAAGAAGAAGAGGTCTTTATTATTATGTGACAAGTTGCGTTATATTAAAAAGAGTAGGTCCCAATGTGTTACCTTGAAGCAGCCTCTCTGTTTGGGCACCTTGTAGGGGTCAGAGCCGTCAGCGTCGGACACGATGGACGTCAAGCCGTGACACACCACCTTCACTCGGAAGTGGTCCATTAGTTCTGCGGTCACCGCGTACGGCGCGCCTATGACGACTTCGTGGACGTACTGCAACAAAACAACAGTTTGAACATATCGCAAATATTATTTGAATTATTCATTCAACAGGAATCGAAAAAAGTACTAAAAAATTTCAATGCGTCAACTAACGCCTCCGTACGCAGGTTCGATTTCCGCCTACCTAATTGGTACCTAATTGGTGATAAGATTTTTTTTATAGTGTAAAATTTTACAAGTCGCAATTAATAAGACCACCGGGTTATGATGACGAATTCTGTGATCGAGTATTTATTCCTACTCTATCCGGAGGAGAAAATTGTATCCATGGATCCACCGGTAGAGCCTGGCGGTGGATCCAAGTGGACGGAGGGATCCTACTTTGAAAAGAATATTTATAATAATAATAATAATATATTTAATACTCAGATTTTACAATCCATTTTTGTTAGTAACAATTCACTTAAATCGTATGTTAGTATATCAGGGCATTATTAGAATAAAATTTCAAAATAATTCAAAATAAATATAATTAATTATGATCTTCACCCGTGCAGTGCAGACTGGACAGTGTCTTGCGACGCTATTCAATCAAGACACGAATAAAAGCCCTCATAACATTGGAATTATACTTCTCAGCTATGACTTTTAAATATATTTGTAAACCAAAAAAAATTGGAATTGTTCCATACATACTTTTAGTTTCAGTGAATTTCAGTGAAGTAAGCTATCACTGACATTCACATATTCATAAAACATGTAAAAAATAAAAAAGATTTGAGGTTAAATATGAGCGGTATGTTTACAAACATAATTGATTTAAGTTGGCTGGACTGGAGTATAGTTTGTTTAGCTTGTGCTTGGTGTCGACGTCACTGAAAGCATAGGATCTCGGTCAGTTCTTCTTCTTCATTGTGCCAATGACTCCAGTAAATCAACTCCAGAGATCATACTCGGATTACTCGGTTGGCCCATTATACAGCAACCCGAATCTCGTTCAGGACATCCATGTAAACTTATACTCACTCTATTAAGTTATAAGTGTTACAATATAACAAAAGTACAGAATTTTCTGGTAAACAAATTCTCAGCACCGGTCCTGCATAAAAAATCAATTTACCGGAAATTACCGGAAAAAATCGATAGCGGTGTATGCATACCCAGTGTGCAGCAATCCCGAATCGCGTTGCCCGTGGCCTCCAACAGGACATCCACGTGGCGGGACACGAGGGGCACTCCAGCAGATCTTCATTGTTTGTGAGGACTCTCTGTACTCGCATTGTGCACTCTCCCCATTTATGCGGGTTATGCCTACAGTGGCCAACCAGGGTGCGCAGGCGGTTAAGCGATTTCCAGATTAGCCAAGGCAGATTGTGACCGAGGGAGCTTTTCAGTTATGGGAGTAGTAGATAGCCAAACGTTTTCAACATTGTTTTGAGGCTGGATGTAGACTTTGTTATGCATTCTTCACTAAACCGACACCACAACAATGGCTACTTTATCGTGAAATCAAGTAATGGTTTGCATTAGCGATGTTGTTCAATATTACTATTTTATTGTTTTTTATTCAATGTGGCGGGTGTGCCTACACATACGGTTTATCGATCCCATAATGGTATATTTTGTCATTTTACTAATACATATAGTTATCTTTCACAAGATTTTGTACATTTAAATTTTAAATAAGTTTGTGAGTTCATTTGAATTTTTCAAAAGTCTGTTAATATTTCCTTACGACATATGCAGAGATGGATGTATGCGTCGATTGTGATTGTGACAAGTATCAATAACAAAATCGACTCCATTTATACAGAATAGAATGGAAAATTACCTTGCACGCGAGCACAGACAAGACTCGCTCGTGAAGATTCATGATAGGATAATTTGATCCTTTGTATCTGTTGACCTCCAGGTCTGTGTGGAGTCCCACGATCAGGAAGTCACCTTGCGCGTGCGCTTGCTCCAAGAAGTCCAGATGGCCGACGTGGAACAGATCGAAGGCTCCAGCTACGTATACAACCTAAAATAATTGATAAAAAATATTTAAGTTGAATCCTGTTATAGTCAACAGCAAAGATCTGACTGAAAACATAAAAACCGGCCAAGGCGTGTTGGGCCACGCGCAGTATAGGGTTCCGTAGTAACCTCATACCATACCATATGGTATAAACTTATATTTACTACCTATTTTACACAACTAACGACTAAACTAAGTATAATATCAAACTTTTCAATAAAATTTGTAACTACGAAAACATTTCCGTTGATCGACTATTACTCGTCTACTTAAAAAGCCTAGCTAGCAGTGATAGTTTTCCTTTTAAATGCATTTATACTATTGTCCTGAAATTTATTACGCATCCAAAAGCAACCGTTCGCCTGGTAGAAGAGGACACTAACCAGCACAAATTGTCTTTGGTCTCTAGTGTAACAAATAACCAATTTTCATGACTATTCTACCACTTTTTGGCATGATAAATATACATATTCATGCCAAATTACAGCTTTCTAGTACTATGGGCCTAACATCTAAGCCGCGAACGAAAGGACGGAAATGGCGAAACTATAAGGGTTCCTTGTTGACTTGACTACGAAACCATAAAAAGTTTAGGTAAATAGATAAATTACTGCAGTTACGCAGCAAGATTGCTACTGAAGTTTCTCATAAATTGAAATCCTTTGCAGTTGACAATTAATGACAATACAACCAATTTATGTTAATAACCACACCAACGCTGGCTAGTAACAAAAATCAGATATTTGTTTACACATTCACTTATTTATATAGATAGAGGTAACAAACGCGTCGTCACCATCCATTACTGACCTTCCCCGCCTTTTGAACTTTGGCAACCCTACTCACAAGACAGCTCAATTTAAATAACAAGAGGTAGGTAATCCAAAACGAAATAAATTATTTTGATTCAAAGAAGTATGAATCATTTCCATAATGCCGCAAACTAGTTTTGTTCCCACTTGTTCTACTGGGCAGTGCTACCGTAGCTAATGAAGCTTTTTACTCATTAGTACTACCACAAAGTACTAAATCGTAGCACTCTATTGGGAAAGTCTCATTGCATCTACGGTAGAAATACCCATAGAAGAACACATGTGAACAAAACGCTGATAGTTCTCTTCATAAATACTTTAGATAAGACGTATCTACTCATTGTTTTGATGCGGAAATCGAAACTAATCTTTGGAGATAGTAAATCTCGAAACCACTGAGGGGCTGAGCCAACTAGTCATCAAATTAATCAAGTCATAATTATTGCGCATTGTACACGCATATTCTTGTAATAAGCGGTACTTCCACCGTTTTTAGGGTTCCGTAGGCAAGTCAATAAGTTAATTTTGGGTTTGAACCGCCAATCCTCCCCCTCCCTCCTCCCCCTGTCTACGACCTTGAGTGAGCCCCTTAATAAATGACCTTGTAAAAAATTTCCAAGACGGCAAATAAAGGTCAATGTTAATTTGTATATAATTAGTTACGAGTATTACGCGTTAAATCTCATCTTGTAGTTTTGGAGTGACGTGTCTTAAACAACACGTGTCTCGACAATGTTTGCATCAATCAAATACCTAAAAAAGTGTGATTCATTCGAAGGCGCACCGCTACTATTATCTAGAGAATTGAGTTTCGCTGTCCTATCCTTACTTCCTTATCCTTACTAATATTATAAATGCGAAAGTTTCTTTGTATGTTACGCCTTCTCGTCTTAACTACTCAACCGATCATCATGAAATATTGCATACAGAAAAGGTTTGGGGCCCTACCGGCTAACTTTTTGAACTTCGGCGGGTCTGCAAAGCTTCAACTTAAAACAGATAAATCGAAGTAAGTAGTTTCGTATTGTACTATTCGCCGAAGTTATTCAGAAGATATCGATGTTCGTGTGATATCATGAATTGTGGTTCGCCATTTTGGCCCAATTGAGGCTCGATTTATCTGTTTTAATTTGAAGCCCGGCAGACTTTCCGAAGTTCGATGCGTTAATCGGTACGGGCCCTGACGTATGTCTCAGTATGAGGTGGTAAACCTACAACACTTTTACGAGTATAGCTAGGTAAGATAGGTAGATACTTACCTATACATGTTTTTGGGTCAAATTGAACAATGAAAATATTTGGATATTCACAGCTAAAATACCTATGAAACGTATTTTGTTTCGTTTCCGTTACGTGATTTACTGATTATCAATCATATTCGGAATAATAAATAAAAGGTCAAAAGTTCAAGTGTTGTCAACCTCACCTTATCAGTAGGTTTGGGCGAAAGTCCACTGCTGAACTGTATGATCTTCTGAGTGGTGGGCAGAAACTGGGAGCACCCTGTGTACGGTGACCGCGCCGTGGAGTCTGTCCCGAGGTTTGATGAATGCTCCAGCGCCACCGAGTATTCTTTGTCACCTCTCCTGGAAAGCATAGTGCCTTAAGTGCAATTAGTTTATCTAATAAAAAAATAACGACAGTGAAAAGTAATAAAATGTTTATTCAACAGATGTGTTTGTTTATACATTATACTTTTAAGTATTTAAAACAAATGGTAATTTAGAGGCGGTAAGGAAATATTATTATGTATGATTGATTAGTTACTTGCAATAACATTGAAATTGGCTTGTGGAATTAACCATGCAGGATTTTAAATCTAAATTTTGTGAAGATAAAACTATACCACTATACTTTTGCACAATTTTAAATAGATTTTTAATTATACATAAGTGAGTTAATTTTGTATTTTGCTGGTGAAGTTTATTAAACTTTATTAATAAGTTACTATGAGATATAGTGAATCATCATCTTAACATTTGAAAGTTGATTATGCTGTTAACTTCTAATGTTTTTACAGGCAATAGCCAATAGATGACAAAATAATTTAAAAAAATTTGCTAAAGTGACAGAACATAGTAGCAATCAATCCCATCAATATTTTACTGTCCCAAAAAAGTAATGTGAAATGAGATATTACTTGAAATGCTCTCTAGTGAGTAACAGCATTCTGCCAACTAAATCTGTTGTTGAAACGCCCGCTGTTCTCGGCACTTCTCTGAAAACAATAACATAATTTAACTTCAAGTCACAGAGTTACAGATTTATTTTTAAAATTATTTGCCACCTTCAGAAAAAACTTACTTATATCTGTCTGCCTTCTTAACCATATGATATGTATCAATTCCATCAGCTGTGACTGTGATATCATCTAAAAGAAAATAAAAATTTAATATTGATATGATTTATTCAGTGTATAATAAGTTACTCTTTTTTTTTCAATTTAGTATTTCTGCTGTTACTTAACTGGCTAATATACAGTAATTAAACTAATTACTTTATAGTATTTAAGTGAGATTGATTGAACAAAATATGAGAATCTTATATCAAAAACTTTCCAATGATAATAATAGTAATAACCTCCATGTACACAGAAATCACACTGGTACTTGTCCAAAGTGTCTAGCGTTGTGACATACGGAGCTCCCTCAACCACTTGGTCTACCCACTTTATAGCCTTGACCATTTTGTAGCGCTCCTCTTGTGTGAACACGGGAGGGCCTTTGTGTTTGGCTATTTCCTCATCAGTGTGGACTCCTACTATCAAGACATCTCCTAAAGCCTTTGCTTGTCTCAGAGAATTAGCATGACCGAAGTGAACCATATCATAGCTGGAAAAAAATAACATAATAAATAACTCTTCAAGTATTTTTTTCTTCATAATCAATGGCTTGCTCTGTGGTCTAACAGATAATTTCACCAATATCAACTAGCGAACATCAAATTGACTTTCTTATATTGGTTGAATGTTGTGCTTTAATTCTCTATATTCATAGCATTAATATTAAATGACAATAATGAATAAGTAATATAATAACATTCATTACTTTCTTATAAATGATAATGATTAAAAATTTAGGTAAACTCTAGGTTATGTTTGGTCAAAAACATCAATCTGCAGTACAAGTGAAGTAGTTGTGGACTGTGGGAAACTGAACTCCCAACAACGTCAACAAATAATAACAGGTCAACTAAAATACATTGCTAAGAAACTATGTATGTAAGTATTATGGATTTATTCTTCCTTTGGGAATTACCAAATAATTTGAGAAACCGATAATTCAATTGTATTTAATATTTTAAGATTCATGTAGGTAATAGTGTAAGGATAAAACAATATTCGTGCCTGAAAGTAGGCGTGGACTGAAGTCTGAAACAAAAAACGACGTATTGCACCGGACGTCTTAGCCTGACTATTTTTATGGGAGATTCTATCAATAAACTAATGCAACTACAATGATTAGCAAATTAATTACCTGGCACTCCTTATGTACATCTCAATGAGAAGGTAGTGTATGCGCAAAAACTATAAAAATCTTTTACTCACCATCCATCACACCACACACGAATTTGTTTTTTTTCTTCCTTTTTATTATCCATGTCTGAACGAAATATCGAAAAAGAATATAATTAAGTAAAATATTAAACGTCTTCACGCACACTTTGTTTTCAATTTATATAATTAAATTAAAAATAATTTAAAATCGAATATTTTTATCTTCTAAAATCACGAGAACTTCGTAGCAGATTCAAGAAATGACTGACTTGACTTGACAATGACATGACAATTCGTGACATTTGTCAATAGTCTGAGGCTGCGGTCCGCACCTACAACTTCGTGGGTCCGCATGGCACAAAGTAAGTACTTCTTTATTTTCTGGTTTCATCCACTAATCTTGTTATCTTGTCTGTCTATACTTTAAAGTATAAAACGGCCGTGCAGAGCAGTTTCATATACTAATCTTGTGACCTATGATTTCATCCGGGTGGGTGGGTAGCTTGCTGCGGAGGTGCGTTCCGTCGCTTCGTTCAAGTGCACTCGAGCGCGCTCGAGTGCTCACTCTAACCGTTCCGTGGCTTGGTGAAATTTTACTCTTGAGTGCTGTCATAGCGAAGTTTCACCCGTTCCCTGGCTCAGAGTACAGCAACCAAACAACCACCGAAATCGGTAGTTGAAAAATGCTCTGACGTTTATCTTTTGTCATAATGTCAATGTCATTAGACATTATTTTGTATTTTGATGTTTTTGTGTCTAAAAGTTCATGACTGCTCCTCAAAAATCAGATTTTATTTGATTTTGTTTATAGGAATGTTTAAATTATCCGTAATCCAAAATAGAAAATGAAAACTTTGTACCTACTTGATGACATCTAAAGTTCTTTTAGGTTATAAAAACAACTCGATCGTTCCGTGGCTTGATTGCAACTCAAACGAGTTAAACTTTAACCAAACAACTACACCCAAAACGACGGAACGCACACGGCTTGCGTGGTTAGAGTATGTAAACTATGTGATGTGAGCTTTCTTAGCGAGACCCACGAAATTCAAAAATGCCTGTCTCAGCTTAGCGCCGGCCGCACGCCTGTCTAAACCCTAGGCGCGGGCGACCACGAGTCAAGTGCGAGCGGCCGCTTTAATTAATTTGAATGAGATTGTTGTCTAACCGGACTAGCTTTTTTTCTAAATAACTACAATACGAAACTTCTTACTTTGATTTATCGGTTTTAAGTTGAAGCCCGGCAGACTTTCCGAAGTTCGATGCGTTAGCCGGTACGGCCCCCTGTTCTACTAGAACAGCAAAGCAAAGAAATGAAACCGGTAGGTCTGGGGCCAGCCTAAAGCGGGACAATAGGCGTCCCGCAAGCATGTGTCGCGGTGTCACCATTATTATTATTTTTTTATGCCGAAGAAAACGCATTTACGCGCTTCCTCTCCCACAGGTAAGCGAGAAGGGGGTATGTGGGGCTCACCAGGAGGGGACCGCAACATTTAACGTTGCGGCTACCTCCACGACTGCCTCCCGTGATCCCACACAGCTGAGTGGCTCGGTGGGATCCCGGGAGAAGGGGAATACCCACTAAAAACTCCGGCACTTGCCCTCGCGCCGCCGGTTGGCCCTGAGGTCAAAAATATGAATATGAAATTCTTAAGTGTTACTGTGACAGTGTGGCGAGTTGTCAAAATCGGCATCGGTTCCTTCACTCGAGAATGTATGGTGTTGGTGGTAAATTTTTAACAGATAAACTGAGAACCGCTCCTCCTTTTTTTCAAGTCGGCTAAAAATACATCGTTTTGTACCGCAAGCGCTTTGAAGTTGGTCACTTCTGTTGTACATTGTTCATAATAGCATTGTATTTTGTGGTATGTACTTACATAATATTATACAGTAAATAAAAACAAACAGTAAGATAAACGGCAAATACCATGCTGAAACTCAAAATATGCTAGGAAATATGCTTATATCGCAGATCATTAATCATTTGTAGCTATTGGACTTTTGATTCATAAAATTGCTTGAGAAGTAGGTACAAATTGTTTATCTAATCGAGGCAAGAGTATAATTGGCTCGATTAAGTCACGCCACAGCGCGCCACGCTCCAATGACGAATGCGAAGCGAAGCCATTTCAATGAGACGGATGCGCACGAGTCGTCTAGACAACTACGGGGGTTACAATGTTATCAGCCGATCCTATTTTAGAAGGTCACTGACACTTGTTGTAAGTACCAATTAAAGAGTAGTAGTAATTAAGTTTAATAAATATTATAGGTAATGACAGCGAACCGCGATTCATTTTGAGAGTTGTACCTGTGTGTAACAGCTATGAGCCGTAAAAATGTTTTCGTATGTCCGTCCGGCGGTTGTCCTGTCCGTTTGTAATAGTGTTCTTCTCTATACACAGGTCGCATTTCTCAACCAATTCTCGTAAAATTTTATGCTCATACCTCAATCAACAACGCTCAGGTTTGATAACTATTCATTATTTTGTGGAGCCAGTTTTTTGAAACTTGCCTTTGCAGATGCACACAGACGGGTGATATATTTTTCATTTTGAGGAAATGAGTTACAGAAGCTAGAAACAAATGAAACACATTTGTATTGATTGTCCAGTGGTTTGCTTAAAAAGTTATTAGCTACATAATTCGTTAATTTCTCTTCGTGGAAACTGTGTTGGCCTACGTACAAACATGATGCTTTTCATTCATTATGTTTTATATTGAGCTGTATGTTTCTCTTATCCAATAAAATAAAAATAAATAAATTAACATTCCACAGAGTCATTAATTAAGTTTATTCTTAGTATGAATACTAAACAAAAAAGTTACATTATAAAATTATCTTTAGTCCTTTGAGTCAGCCACTCCTCCATTGGTTATAGCAAAGGTAGCTTCGCTTTCAGGCAGATCGGGAGAATCGTATATTTTAGCTATCCTGTTTTCAGCCCTGCCTTTTCTCAAGGCTATCCTAGTGGTCGAAGCGTGAGCTAGAATGTTGCCTCCGATTGGTTTCTTTGGATCAGCTTGGAATGTCAATGTAGCCCCAGGGTCGGCAGTCATTTGGTTTGTTATAAATACTGCTACGTTATACTCCTCGGAAATCTAGAAAAAGATATGAAAGCCATTGAGATTGGCATTAACAATGTTTTGTTTAGGGGTGCCGGTCGCTGTGTGCTATTTGGGTGGGTATTAGTTTCTTACGCTTTGTGAAGATTTATGGTTATAAAGTGGTCCCAGGGCTTCTACCGTGGAAGGATGATCCCATAATCTTTACGCTTGGCAGGCGAGGCGGGTTAGAAAGACTGATGGCAGTGTTAAACCGTTCTCATTGGAATATGCTACTGCCGTTTTCTGTAGACCTTTTAGAAGCTTAAGGGTTTTTGCTATTCTTAAAGGTCGCGGGTTCGAATCCCGTCCGAGAACATGATCTGGTGCGAGTCGTATTTTTTCTAGTATATTATTTGGTATTTCATAAAGGTACCTATCAACTTACTTTCTGCAATCTTGACAATACTTGTGCTAGCTTTTGCTGTCGATCAGCCAGCTCGCCGCGCCCAGAGAAGTCAACGCGGAACAGAGCCATAACAGAATCGATGATGAGCAGCTTAAACACACCCGCTTCTTCATGGAACTTTGCAGCTACGTAGTCAAGAAGTTCAGCCTGAATACAAAGAAAAGCTTTTTTAAGGTTAACGTCAAGGCAATACAAAATGCCAACTTTTTTTAATTTAAACCCGATTTCCTATTGTTTATCGATGGTTGATCGTGGATTGGTCTACCTAGGTACCTTATATATTGTATAATTATATTAAGAGAATTCCATGTCAGCGATAGATGCAATTTGAACATGAAATACTTAGCAGGCCAGTACGTATCTAACGGGATATTTGATATACCAAGGTAATCAATGTTTTCAATAATAACATTTTAGGTAATACTTAAGCTGTTCGAATAAATTATGTGGTTAAGCCACATAATTTATTCGAACAGCTTAAGTTTCAATATTATAAATTCATAAAATAGTTACAAAAAGATGATGCAGAGTCACCGGCATGCTATAACGTAGATAAAATTGTTTAGCAATCATCACGTAGTAGGTACGTTTCGTATGAATTTCTTTTAATAAGTATATGCATAATAAAAACTAGTATTTATATACGAATACCTACTAAAGACAGTATTAAAAACATGAATGACATGTCACTATCGCTACTGTACAAAAATCGTCTACTGTGACCGGGACTCGAACTCCTACTCCTAATAGCTACCTACAGCTGCTCTACCAAAACTAGTGGTTATCGTGAGTGGCTATTATTACAAGACATAAGCGAACGATTAAGCCACCTTCATGTTACTTAGGCTTCGAGTCATATTCAATAACAAATAATACTACCGTACTCAGAGACGTCAATTAAGTTTGTAAGACATCTACTATAGCGTGTGAATAGTGAAAAAACGTTTGGACGTGATGCACAGCCAAGAACTCTATAATTATTATATTCTTCTAAAATTCTTGTACACAGCCGAGCCGACTGACAGTAGGTCAAATTCTGACGCAATAATAAATAGCCCGACAAAAGACTGTCCTTGACTTCAACCACAGATTACTATGCTTGAACAGCGAATTCTGAAGCTATTTCATTGGGAATTAAATATTTTATCTTTCTGTTCCTGAACTTTGATACGATAATAAAATAGACCTAAAATAATACAAAAATATTATTATAGTTTATAGGTACCCATTACAAAGATATTTTTTTGGATCTTCTAGGAGCCACGGGTACACTGCCGCGGCTTCGCTAATGTATGAACACTCACTTATTTTAGTACTTTGCCATACCAACTAAAACTACAACAATACTAAATAATATACTAGAAAAAAGTTTACTGGTCACCAGGATTGTCTCAGGCCTGAAATTATTCTATGTACCTGTTTACTCTCAATTGCACACTTTTTCAGAAATTATCAACAAAAATTACATTAGTTCCACTATCGATCAAGAGATGGCATGGCACTAACCTAAAACGGCAATATTCTACATCGCAGAAAAATTACAATAGTTCTACTATTGGTCAAGAGATGGCGCTGATCTACGGAACCCTCGGTGCAAGAGTCCGACTAGCTCTTGACCGGTTTTTGAATGTTACCTGATGTTCGGAGGTGTAAGCTCGAGCGTAAAGCACGTTGTCCAGCACAGCATTCTGGTCCAAATTAAACCTGTCTGCAATAGGTCGCAGTCTGTCCGGCCGACTGATGATGGTCAAATTGTGGTTAAGGAACTCATTCCACTTTCATGTTAGTGCGTGACACACCTGCCGAGATTCCCGCACCAATACTTGGCATATTTATTCTGTCGCTGAAGATGTAGGTAGGTATATCTATGTACTTTCGGCAGGTGCAGCAGCGTCACGAAATATTGCGATAGTACCATAATTGATTAGAAGTAGGGCGGTAGGGAGTGGGGGGTCCCTCCCCATCTAGAATCCTTAACGGACTGGTAGGCATCGGATCCTCCTATTAAGTGGTATGAGTGGTGTTTCCCGTTTTTCTAGTATTATAGGTAAAAATTATTTATCGCAATAGATTCATTGAATTAAAATTAAAAGGATACAAAGTATGCTCAGTATCGAGGAACATGACTTTTCCGCCGTGGTAGCCGTTTGAAGTTGGTATTTGGGTGGTCACACACAATGTATGAGAAAGTTGTGTTTTCCCAGTGCGAAACTCGCCGAAAACTTCCGTTATCGCCATAGATTCAATGCCACCGGCAAGCAATCTGCTGTAAAAATCAATCGTTTTCAATTATTGACGTAAGTAAGTATCATATTCTTACTCTAATCAAACTTACTCTAATTCACTGCTACCGGTGCTTATTTTGAATACTTGTTTGCGACGATCGCTAACTTCCAAAGCAGTCATAAATCCTAACGATGCCACCTTCTGACAAGCCTCTTTTATTTTTTCTACTTTTGTTTCTGAAAACCCTTTAATATTGTTCAATTTTTTTTTGGTGGACATTTGTACACCTTTTATAGTACATATTCCCGCTGCTTTTAACTTCTTTATATCCGCAACATTGATTCCATGTTTTTGAAGAATATCTACATCTTGAAAAAAACTTTCTTCATCGTCATTTTCAGAAACATTATCATCTAAAGCTTGGTCTATCATTGTTGTAATAATAATGCAATTTTACGTATTTTCAAAGAAATTGTTGGACAAGATAAAACGATTTTGACGATTGATTTGCAAAGTTCGCGCGTAAAACAAGATTTTTTATCAGTGACTTACTGACTTCCGGTCCATCCATTCCATGCCGTTAACGGTTATGGCAAAGATGCGGGAAAATGCCATACAGCCTAGGTATGTACCACTTTTATAGTCACTTTCAATAATTTCAAGTTTTTTTCTGTTGTTATATTCACAGATTTAGATTATAAATTCCAGTTTTGCTTCCTTATTTTTTATTCCAGTAGGTTTTGTTTTTGTACCAGCTTTGAAGACTACAGACAAACAAATGTAAATAAAAAAAACTGTTAAGGTTCCAAACATTTTCATTGACAGCCTCCAAGAACTTTAAATTTATCTTGTAGCCTCACAAAACGTAGTGATTACTTGTTCAGTGGCCTAAATCAAACAATCGAGAGAGACGAAACACTGTTTATTTATTATTATGAAATAACGGTTAAAATAAAAATAAAGCAAATAAAATAAGTTTCCAAGCTGCATTATTATATTTAAAAAAGTTAAAGTGGACAGTATTGCCATTGTGCTAAAATAATACTATTTTAGGTGGGTTTTAAGGTAGTACGTACATTGTTCTTGTTTAAAATGTTTTTTCAGTGTTTACACTGAAACTCAAAAATTCTGTACTAAAGTATTAAGATACTTTGAAAGAATTGTTTTTTTTCGTAAAAGTCAGCCACTCTATTCGGCAAAATTCGCTATAGCTTTAATTTATTTGAATTAACTTAATAAATTTTCTTGTTTGTACAAAATACCAATCGTGATATTATTGATTTTTTCTTCGGTGGTATTCTACTTCTTACTTTCACTGCTTTTATTTACTGTTTGAAAATTAGATTCACAAAATAAAGTCAGCATCAGTAGAAGTAGAAATGCAAGAAATTAATTAAAATTTTAATCTAGTAACACTGTACGTGACTACGCTTCGATCAGAAAATCTCTTGCGGCGCATTTTATGGGATTTTTTGATAAAATAATTGAGTTTCATCAAGAAAGTTTCCGTCTAATTCATCTCAGTTAAGGTAAGGGAGTAAGTTAACCCTCCGGCAGTACTGGAAAGTGATTATTTATTATGTTCATATATTTCCTTCTGTATCACAGCCATGTTGAAGTAGTGTTGATTTTCTAAGTTTTTACCAGTTTATTGTTGTAAGAAAGTTAAAAGTTGTTCACAAGTAAATGTGACAGACCCAAGTTCCGTTTGTGTTGTGATTATAAAGTTGAAAAGTCTTTTGCAATATGAAAAGTGTTCTAAAGTGCCACCGATACTGGCGTCGAGTCGTCATCTGTAAGGTAAGGCTGGATGTGTCTTCAATAAACATCAGAATGTAGTGTTATGAATTTTATTTTAAAGATCTTAACTAAAATTTGCATTCTAAATACTAAATTCCAGAACAAGGTATTAGTCCTAAATGTACACAATCAAAAATGTTAACAGGTATCTAAACTAAATTTGTATTTTAATGTAAAATACCAAAGTAATTGACATCACCATCAAACGAATTTAATATTTTATTTTTAATTAGATGGTAGGTATCTACCATAAATTTATGATATTTGGTTACTGTTGTTTATAATGTGATAAAGGTGAAAGACTAATGTGTGAAGTATTGTAAACTATAATGCTTTTCATAAATGAATTTGTGTGAATTATTATTAACTAACAGATGTACTGAAATTTATCTCAATCAACAATTAATGCTTATTATGGGTTGGGTTAAGATTTAACAGTTAAACTTTCTTCATCAGAAGTTGCCGTCTAATTACAGGGATGGATTCTGAAGATTCAAGAGGTGGTGGTACAGGTGATGCCCGCTCGTCTTCAAGTAGTAGCAGTTCCAGTTCAAGGAGCAGACGAAGCTCATCCTCAGATAAAAGTGAAACATCTAAAAAAGATGCAAAGTCACCGCCTCAGTCACCCCCTAGATCACCGTCTTCACCAAAGTCAGAAGGCCCTCGATCACCCTCCCCTGACAGCCGATCTCAGTCCCCTTCACCACGTTCTCCTACACCTGCTAAACCACCACAGTCTCCAAGCAACTTGAGTGAAGCACACTCGGACATAAATTCACCTGAAAATTCAATGCCGGGTTCTCCATCCGGCCCCAAATCACCTGATGCTCCTAAATCACCTAGTGACATGGGTTCAAATGTAGGTTCACCAGAGAGAACTGGTCAGTATTCTTCGGCCCCACCTTCTGCTGGTGAAGGCCCAAAGACTCCTCAGAGTTCTAGTTCAGCACCAAGAAGCCCTAATTCTAGATCCCGTCCTGTGTCACCAGATTCTGCTTCTCAATTGACATCCCCAGCCCAAAGAAATCTTGATAGACGCTCCTTTAGTCCATCACCTGACAGGGCTACATCAAGGTCACCTGTTAGTTCACCTCAGGTATCCAAAAAAGTATGGAGTCCAAAAGAAAAATGGCGACGACATACAAAGGCAGAACAGAAAATGGTTCCGATGATGAGGGAGAGGGAGCGTAGCAGGTCTGAATCTAGTCAGTCCAGTAGAAGTTCATCATACAATAAAAGACGTTCCAGTGCAAAAGATCCTGCAACTGAAGAAATTTCTGATGGTAATTTGGTATTTTTTTAGCACCTCAGTTGAGAAAGCTTATACTTTCACTAAGTTTTTAAGGGCTGTAATGGGCCCTCCACATGCTTAGGACTGGCTGAAAAGATTGTACGGAAGGCCGTACCACAGAATAGAGACTACAGAAGTTAGGCTACTATCAAATTTATTAGGTACTTACCTACATACTTACACTAAGAGATTATGATTTTTAATTGAATGCTACGAGACAAACATAAAAATCAATAATATAAAATTAAAAACACATTGAAATTATAAATTAGATTACAAAATTTATTAAAAATTAGTGAAATATCTCTGATGATTCCTATATTGCCGAAAAAGCAGGATTGTTATATTATTCAATGTATAATATTTTTCAATCTTTTTTAAAGTTCAAATCACATATGTCATACATTATTACATATTATATGTCATATGGTATACATTGTTTTTAAATTTTGAGGTTTTAGCATTCACAATGCTATTTTATATAATACCAAATAATATACTAGAAAAAATACGACTCGCACCAGATCATGTTCTCAGACGGGAATCGAACCCGCGACCTTTGGATATCCGGTCCAATGCTCTGACCGCTGAGCTACCGAGTCACTAGTGGGAACGTCGAATTTCTCCTAGTATATCAACTCTTACGCTGCAAGCCAGCGCCATCTCACCATTGTACAAGGAATTACCTCGACATCAACTGAATACCTTTCCAGATATTTTTAAACAATTGATTAAGATGAGAAAGCTATATAATTTTAAAATTTTGAGGTTTTAGCATTCAAAATGCTATTTTATATAATACCAAATAATATACTAGAAAAAATACGACTCGCACCAGATCATGTTCTCGGACGGGAATCGAACCCGCGACCTTTGGATATCCGGTCCAAGTATGGTATACATTGCTCGAACGTACATAGGGACCCACTAAGCTTAACTTCTGTCCTCTATTTTGTGTTTGACCAATACGCGGCGCGGCCCGGTAGGCCGCCGGTGGGCCTGTGCATGTGGACGGCCCATAATGTTATTTGATAGCCTTCATTGAGATTGTAAAAAGTAAATTGTTTTAAACAGATTAGGTGATTTTACAGTTCTGTGTTTATCATAACATCAGGTTAATTTTGTTATTTTAATATCACAATTATTAATATTCTAATTTCTAGGTGAAATGGAGTCAGATCAAGAAGATATAAAGTCACAGAGTAAATCGGTGGCAAGTGACAAAAATGAAGGCAAGGATCTTAACATAAGCCATGAAGACTTATCTGATGTTTCTGACTTGGATTCAGTTGGACCGGAAGAATTGGAAAGAGAACAAAAGGTAATCAAAGTTTCAAAACTTAAAATGCATTAATAAGTAATTTTTAGTGTTTTATATTAAAGGAGTCTTTATCAATATCAATTGAAAAAATGTTTAGGTCTTGATCACCATAATGGGTTATGGCCCATCCTTGTTATCCATCTATATGAAAGGCTGTGTGCCAGAAGTTAAAACATTGAACAGAGGTACTTAATGGTGATGATGGCAAAAATTTAACTATGCTTGTAATGTAACATTGTTGTTAGTAGTGAAATTGTAAATACCATTACAAAATATATATTCTATCTAAAAATTGTGATCCATAACAGTACTTACAATTTAATGCATTATGCATGCGACAGAAAAACAAACTTACTATGATAAGTTACCCCCCAAGTCCCTTACCTCCACCATCCTTTTAACGAATTTGTTATTTAACTTATACTTAAAATAATTTGATTTACGTGTAAAGGAGACACTGCATTTATTAGGATTAAGGTAAAAAGCAATTCTTATTACAGTAATTGCTGAGTGCATCGAGATCATTTTGTAGTAAAATGCAGTCAGTTATTAATCAAGTGTAGTTTAAATGATAAATAATATGTGTAAGTTACTGAAGTTCACTGAACATAACCTAAGTTATATTATCAACACAGAACGACCTACCGCAAGACCAATCAATCAGTGACAGCCTTTGGATAGTTGACAATTTAATGCGCGACAGATTGTGATTCAACGGTGTCACTTCGATAGATTATATTATAATCTATCGAAAAATAATGCATTCAATTGTAAGCAGCATGGTATTGATCACAATTTTCGTCCGTTTACAATATCGCGAGATAGATTATGATTTAACGGTATTTACAATTTTACGGTGACATAGGCAATGCATACAAATAATAATCACATTATTTATCTAAAATAACTTTGAATTTTAGCGAAAATTACCTCCTGCATCACCAGAGATGAAACAAGAAATAAATGTGAATGGCAATAATAATGCAAGTACTCAATCATCTCCAAAATCAGACAGCGGAAGTGCTAAAGTCGAAACACAAAAATTAGAAAAAGTAAGTGTTCCAGCCCTTAAACTTTTATATTAGCCTACGCTTCGGAGGCGCTTATAAGAATATAGGGGAGTAGCTTATTATTTGATTGTCCTCGTGCAGATGGGCTGAACGTTTAGTACTATTATAAATTATGTTTTCCAGCAGGATTTTATAGTGTTTTAGATATGTACGTAACTGACCCTCGGTTAGTTTCATAGGTTCCAGATAAGCCCCAATTAATCACTTGGTTGGTACAATTGCGATGGTTGGCGCTCTGCCACTTTGCGATCAAAATGCTTTGAACTTTTTTCGTCGGTTGGTCGCGCGCGTGTCGGTTACTACGTTGTTACAGCGGGCCGCCGCGCCGACTTTAATGGAAATTTAGTCCTATTTAAAATGAAATCAGAGAATAGGTGCAAATCGGAAAATGAAACGGATTCTTATTTACGTAATTATATTATCAGGTTCCTCAAGAAAAGACAAGTAATACTGAAGACGGTGAGGAACAGTTGGATTTCGAGGCAGAGGAAGGTGAATGTATTGAACCTAAACAGATTGACCAGCCAAATGGAGATGCAGATGCTAAAGGACCAGAACAAGGTATAAATGGGAACAGAATATTGTTTTACAATTTGACAATTGTAGTATAAGTCTTAATTTTGGATTAATAAAAAACTGTTGATGTGATGTAGTTGAATAATGACTTATGTAGTGAAAAATTCATGGGGTTGTAAACTGAAGAACCAATAATGGCGTCACAAGCGACTGTCTTAAAATCGTTTGATTGGTTCAACAACGATCAAATGTCATTTTTTGTCAATCAAAATCATTGAAAGCGGTCGGGTCGCCGCTAGCGCCATTTAGCCTATGCTTTCCGCTTGGAACCCCTTTAGTGTCATATTAAAATAGTTTAAATTTTTGTACTTGGTCGGTCACCAGTATGTCTTGTATTTATTTTAGTCACAAGTAATCATTACGCCATTGATCACCGTTCCTAGTGGTGTTTAATGTTTTGTCTACAAAAACTCAACAACAACCGTGGACCATACGACGTTTTTTTAATACATTGCGAGAAAACATAGGTACCTACTGAAATACAAATATTTTTACATCAATAAACCACAAAATTTTATGAAAATGGCGCCTTTTTGTATGCATGCAAAAAGTTTGTTTTCAGTGTAAAGAAAGGCGAAGACCTTCAAACCTTTCAGCCTTACACTACAACAATGCATTGCTTCATTTCATTTACTCCCCTAATTTTGTATGTATAAACTCTCATTACAGAAACTCACTCACAGAATCTCATTATGAGACAGTATGTACATATTGTAATAGAAATAAAAAAACCTTCATCAAAAACGCAAGACGTGCGGTAAAATTAATTTTCCGCACGCTGTACTGTCATCGAAAGCACACATTTTCGAGCAACTGGATTGAAAAATATTTTTTAATCAACAGATGATGTGAAACCCGGACGTAGGTCGCGCGGCTCGTCTTTAGAAGAGGGCGAAGTCTCGGACGAGGCGGAGCGCCGTCCAGAAGAGACGGAACCGCGGCCCGTTTGTCGGTTCTTCGCCAGAAGCGCTTGCACTTGGGGTGTTAGTTGCAGGTAACTTCATGGTATCATGGTTCAAATAGGTCTAAAGCTGCCCTCTGATTACGCAAAGCGATTTTTTTTCGAAAACATTCAACAAAAACACATACACCAAACTTTGTTTTAGAAACATGTTGCTCTACACACGCCGTCTATTGCTCGCGTGGCTTGTCTAGACAAAACTTAGTTTCTCTAGCAAACAAAAAATTTTGTGGTTTTAGTTTTGATGACAAAAAGAAAAAAAATGACAAAAAGAAAGAAAAAAAAAGTCGCTTTCAAATAAGACTATGTACAGTGGCGTTTTAACATTTATTAAGAATTAAAAATAGAAGATCGGTTTGGTATAGGAAATTTTTGTCACTGTTCCGAATCAGATTTCGAAGAATTACTTTCAATGATAAGAGCGGATGTGGAAAAAAGCACAATGTGGCGGAGTGATGTGATCACACTTGAAATGCGTGTTGGTATAACATTAAGATTTCTAGCCACCGGACTAAACTTGCACTAAACTAAACCGAAACAAACAGTCCAAAATGCACAGATTACGAAAGAAATTGATAATTATTATGTAATGACGAAAATCATTGAATAAAACAACATATTATTAAATATCGATTAAAGTTTAAAAGACGCATGACAACTGTCAAAAACTGTTTACGAAATAAGACAAACAGACAATGTATCGTTGCAGTCTTGAATTACTTGACTTATTTTCTAGGTCGTCACCTCAAGTTCGAATGCTTGGAAATGGCACAAGATCTAACAAAATGGCGCAGTTCAAACAAGATCCACAGTGTCGCTGATTTGATTTAACTAAAATAACTATGCCTTTCCAGGTTCCTCCACCCCGGGGTGACGGACAAGGGCAACTACAACATGTTCGACGTAGTCCGCGGCGTGCCTGCAGGAGCTCCGTACAGCTCCGCTCCACCGCGCGATACTGCGCCGCCCGAGTCCGCCTGGGAACGCGGCTTGAGGACCGCTAAAGAGGTAAAAACAATCTGTATTGTAAATCGATACTGATAAGTCGAGATGAAGTACTAGAATTAGTCTAGCCATAAATTTTTGTTTAGTGACTTAGCATAAAAAAAACAGCTGATTCATACATTTTGATATTTTCGATTTGAATTTTTGTATGAAACGGCAGATTTTTTTTGCGATTTCAGAGTTGGTCCCATAGTAAAATGTTCAGTTCGATAGTCCCTATATACCATATTCGGCATTAGGGGTATTTTTGTAACATGATGTATACTTAACAATATGGAGATTTTCAGACATCAAGTATGCCAAAAGTATGTAAAAATAATTAAATCAAGTATAAATACGAGTAATTATCTTATCTCACCGAGACAAAGGTCGCGTTTGTTATTTTTACACGCCGTCTAGCCTTCAAGTAAAAGCTCGCAAACCATCACTTTAGATGCTGCGAATAGCGAACAAGCGCAAAGAGCAAGACATGGACTTCGAAGAGAAGAAGCTCCATTTATCAGTGGGTGGCGTGGTGCACGACCCGGACGCGGAGCTGGCGTACGCGGCCGCGGCCGTGGGCGCCTCGCCGCCCCGCCTGCCGCACGACATTCCGCATAGAGACCCTGACGCTTTCAACAGGTACGTTGGCCCCGAATAAGGTTGTCCGACGATCTGGGCCCCGATGTAAACCAAAATAGGGCCCTGGTAAAGATTTTTTTTTAGTTTATTTTTATGTTTTTACAATATTAATTGATATAATACAACATCACAAACATTGCTCGGATCCCAAAGTAAATAGCTAAAGCACTTGTGTTATAGAAATCGGAGACGACGGTGGTATCACAAATACCCCGACGTAAGTGATTTTGTTTATCAAATTCAAACTCGAATATCTCAGTAAGTATATCACTTGCGTCTGATTACTTTTTGTTTGTAATGATTTATTCTATTGATTAATCCAAAAAAATTACAGATTTTGTTTTTCAACTTCAAACTCAAATCAAAATAAAAAAATCTCGTTAGTGATATACTTACTGAGAGTAAGTATATCACTAACGAGATTTTTTTACTTATTATTTTTTATTTGTAATTACTTATTCTATCGATTGACACACTTTTAGCACAGGCCTCCAAAACCGACTTTTTTCAAAATGGCGGATGCGCCAGTCTTCATACATAAATGACCGATGACTTTTAAAAGACTTATGAGAACTATCAAAAGCTGTTCACTGAATAGGACAAGTAAGGATAAACAGACTTTAGATGTCTTGCGTGATGTTGATGAAATTAATGTTGTTAATCATATAAGCGTTTATACAATACTAAAAAATATACTAGAAAAAATAGGACTCGCACCAGATCATATTCTCGGACGGGAACATGATCTGGTGCGAGTCCTATTTTTTCTAGTATATTATTTAGTATTGTATAAAAATAGCATTGTGAATGCTTAAATCTCAAAATTAAAAAACATATAAGCGTTTGTTTGCCAGGTCGTACGGTCCTATGTACCGTGGCAGGTACATGAGGCCCGTAGACGAGCGCGAGCGCTACTACGAACCGGAGCGCGGCTACGAGCGCGAGCGCGAGCGCGGCTTCGAGCGCCCGCCGCACTACGACGAGCGCGGGCCCGTGCCCGATGACGCTGCATACCACAAGGTGGGTTGTTACTTGTGATTGTTGTACGTAGCGTAGACGAGCGTTACTACGAACCGGAGCGCCGCACTAAGACGAGCGCGGGCCCACGCCAAGAA
Organism: Catoptria pinella; assembly: GCA_963556745.1. Lineage (NCBI taxonomy): Eukaryota > Metazoa > Arthropoda > Insecta > Lepidoptera > Crambidae > Catoptria > Catoptria pinella. Next base: position 5,224,637 of record OY750771.1, read on the forward strand.
AATGGGCGCAAAAAACTTATCAGCTTTTCCAGATTGAACGATAATCGTTTCCAGACATTACATTCCAGATGTTACAATTAACATAGATTTCTTAGAATCAATTTACAGGGTTCAAGCTAAATTCAAAGTTTTTATTCATTTTAGGCTGTTACAAAAAAATGCAATGCATACAATTCAGTATGTGTTAAGATAGGTAGTCAGAAGCAGACCCATTCCTACTGGCAGCACTCGTTCACGAGCATGACGCATGAACCAACCATTCGCTTCGCTCAACTATATTTGAGGGAACGTGCTTGTAATACCGTAGCCCCTCATCAGCTCGCAGTACCGAACGTCAGCGCTTCAAAGAGCCGGATGACTTGCGGTCACATCATAATAACCAAAACCAAGCACATCATTCATCGCTGTGTAGTACGAATCACGATAAGCTGGGTACTCACTTAGAGGTGTAGCACGTAACGTATCTTATACAGTATCAGTTACATTACGTGCTACACCTTTAAGTGAGTACCCTGCTTTTGACAGTGAGCGATTAGAATTTGATATTTATTTTCCTATTAAAATATTGTTAGGTAAATATTGTGTGAGCATGTTGAAAGTATGTACGTCGCAGCTAACTAGCTTAATCAGTCGTTCAATTAACGGACTAGCCTTTTCATTTAACGGCGCCGTTCAATCAGCGGCCTAATTGATATCTATCTTATTACATAGGCAAATGACTTGGTTCAATGACGTTAATAACTTGCGTAGCCAAAACATTAAAAATATAGTTCCGTTTTCTGTCACCTAGAGTAGAGTGCTGTAAGCAGAGCTGCCAAAATGGCGTCGACCAGTTATGATATTTTTGGTGTTTCTCACGATATAAGGCGATTAGTGGCGCCCTCATCATAATTAAATTTATTGTTCGCTAAGTGCATAATGTATCGCCACTGCGAGGACACTAGTCTCCTTAAGATTACAATAAGTTTTTACGAGTTCAATGGAACGTTTTTTTACGGTGTTTTGTACGGCCTAAGCATCTGCCAGCCCGTTAATTAAATTTTGTGTAAGACGCCTTGGCTTAATGTCATTTAGGCTGGTGATTAAACGGCTCTGTGCAATTAAATGACTAGGCTGTTAATTGATTGGCTGATTAAACCAGTTGGCCGTGACATGTATGTTATATTCACAGAGGCGCGTACGCTCATCGCGCGAGGTCATAGTGCAACGGGCTGAAGTCGAGCGTCGAGAAGGGAGGGAGGCAAGAGAGCCTCGCGAGGGTAGAGAGGGAAGGGAACGAGGCGAGAGGGTGGAGAGGGAGGGGCGGCCCAGGGATGGGAGGGGGGACGAGTGGGCCGACCCCTGGATGAGGGCCGAGCCGGCGGCGAGGAGAAGACGACCACCGTCTTCGGATGACTCTTATTCTTCTACCAGGTACGTCATAGCACATAATAATAATAATAATAATTACGATACTTATAAATAAGATTTGATGTTATTTATAAGTATCGTAATTACTCGTATCTTACGAGTTATTTATAAGAAGTTTCAGACAAAATTTGAGGGCGCCACTTTATATGCAAACACGTCAAAATCACGAATAACTTGGCGACACTATTTTGTACTGAAAAATTTGGTTCTATTTTATTTAATTTCTACTTTTTATGGTCAAACTGTAAACATGTTTATGGTGGGTTCACACTTGTATTATTTTGGCGTGTCGTATCGACGTGATTTATATTCTCTAGCGTGAACGCATCATTTATTATGCACAAGAAAATTGTTCTGCATCAGATATGATAGATTAGGTACATTTAAACGTGATTGTTTGCTAATTTGAAGGATAATTTAGTATAGTATTTTGAAATCAAAGCAGAAACCAAAAATCCTTACTCTAATGATAATTAAATCATAATACTTGCTCTTTGTGATTCATATATCTAGATATATTCTAAGATGACTAATTTTTAATTGTTTTCGCTTTCCTCCCTCCCCCGCCGTTGGGTTTCGCTTTCATAACTAATGTCGTGGTGTTTTGGTGATCAATCTGACGGAACTCATCACTCTCACCTTCTTCGCATGCATCACTCGTTTCACTTCGCTTTACGCGTGTACGTATATCTGTGATTACGAAACGTTCCCAAATAACACTAATAATTCTAAATACTGGTTTAATTTTGGTGTTAACGTGCTATACGCTGCGTGTGATTGTATTATGCGGTTACGCGCGATGTTCGTTGTGATTACGGGCGTGCTTTCAATCCTAACGTGTAACATTGACATTATTATATTGTATATTGTATCGTATTGGTTTCAAACGAACGCCCTATGTGCTGTGTTTAATATGTGATTGCTTCCGTTGCGTCATTACGGAACAATCCTAATTTACAACATTCACATTTGTGCATAATAAAACACATTATTCACAAATACCATTATGCGCGGTGTTGACATACTACACGCTGCGTGCAAACGTTTCGTGCGGGTCGATTCTATTTGTCGTTGTGTTCAATCGTAACGTGTAATTGATATACAATATACATTAACTCGTATACTATACAAATACATACTGGTTGCATATTGGTGAAAATATGCGTGTATTGCACGCAATATACGGATTGCGGTTTCTTGCGGATGGATTGCATTTTTCGTGTTCGTATCCTATAACTGTCATACAACATTCATGATGTGTATATACCTGTTACGTTTTCGTTTGATTGTGTATTCCTCAATACGTATAATTGACATAAAATATCATGGATCTCTGTTGTCCGAAATAAACGTGTTGTAAAATTCACCTGTGTACATACCGGTTACATGTAAATATACACGTATACGCGTGATATGCGGTTTCGTGCGGGTTGGTTGCATGCGCGTCCCCTCGGCGTCCCGTTGACCCCGCAGCTCTTCAAATTCCAGTTCGCGCAGTTCGCGTTCGCCCAGCGCTCGACGCAAGCGGAGAGCTTCTTCATCTTCGAGACAGAGGTATGTTTCATACAAGTTGTACCTAGTGGCTGTTTCACTATTTATGGTTCTATCGATCTTCCGACGATTCTAACTAGATTCTTCCTATCTTCTGGTTACACTAAAAAATGGAACAGAATGTCAAGAAAGGTCAATATAACGGACGGTTCCAATAATATTTCCCATTAGCTAACTAATCTAACTTTTTCTCTAACACACAAAACGTCAAATATTTAATTCTTTACAGTTTTCTAATTCGACGTGATATGTCAAAGCCATCATTTATCAAAAAACAGAAAAATATAAGCTAATTAAGTATACCAAGGAACATGTGAAAGCTATTTTTACCAGTGAGGTGTTTGACATTTTGTGGATTTTCCAATAGCAAAAATATTTTGGCAACTAAGTGCCCGTTCACACAGCGGTCCGTTTTATCGGATTCGTTTTTATTCGGCGATGGCGTATGTAGTTGTATTAGCGTGTTCACACACAACACAGTATTCCGGATCCAGAAAACACATAATCCGATGCGATTTTGTTACTGTATCGGACGTAGTAGCGACGGATCCGTTAAAAACAGTCCTGTGTAGTCCTGTAAAACGGATCGCTGTGTGAACGCATGGTAAGTTCTGGAAGGCCTATCTTTTACTGAGGATAGGCTATTGAAACCGGCCATAATTGTATTTCTGTCATTTAGAATTTATTACTTTCTAATTAATCTGATCATTCAGTTGATAAGATTCTGATAAGGACTAAACTGCAATCGCTCTCAGTTTGGGCATTCGTTATATTGCTGCGGCAATACAAATTACTTCGACGACTGTCTTTATATTTGTCAGAGATGGATGATAAATATGTTATAGCTTTTGAGCCATTTTTAGGCCCGTTTGTTTTCATTTTCTCTCAATGCTTATAGAACGGACTATATTCTACATTCGATAGTTATTTGGAATGATGATGTTTTTGGCGATACTTACGTGGCCCACACGGTGCGATGCAAACCTTATAACAGCTGTGAAGCTGTGGTAGGTTAGTCGCAAGTCGCTGAACAATATGTCGCCGCCGTACATTGGCTAAATGTAGCATCGCACTGTAACAACGGTTGACTGGTGCAGGTTGTCGCCGTCTGTGATAGTGCGCGAGCGGCGCATGGCGACGGCGCGGGCGACGGCCATGAACCCGCCCGCGCCGCGCCGCCGCGCGCCCTCGCCCGCCGCCGCGAGGCAGCTCTCCGCTAACCCGCCGCCGCCCGCCTCGCATCGCCATAAGGTATACCACATGTTCCTTTAATTACCTTACATAGCTGTACCTCTTCTTGACGGCGCGAGACAACTTGCTGCTAATAAGTTACACAGATACACTCTTACCTTACATAGCTGTACCTCTTCTTGACGGCACGAGACAACTTGCTGCTAATAAGTTACACAGATACACTCTTTAGCTGATTCCCTCGTTTTTGGCGTCTTTTGGCCGCCCGAGCAGCGCAATCGCCGCCGCCACGAGACAACTCCACGTCAACCGGCGCTATAGTATGATTTTTCTCACTGTAACGGCATAATTATGCTGAGGCAGGGTCTTCATTGACCCTTCACATAATTTATATTGAATTTGTTCCCGATTCTGTCTTGTTTAATTATTACTTTTGCTTTTTAAGAAACAGTTAAGATTTCCTAGGATATTTTTTTTTAATTTCTTTTCTTTCAATATTTTTTTTTCATTTCTTTTTATTTTTATTTCAAGTAATTTGTATTGCCATCATGTTCTAATACATTGTTTTTCTTTAGGATGAATTGGACCCATATGGACGAAATAAAGTTCCAAGTCGCAACAGAGATAGGAAGAAATATTCGAGGTCATCGTCCTCTGGATCAGGTATAACAATTTTATCATGACAATTCATATAATGTATAGATAACAGCATATTTGGTTTTACAGAAGTAAAAAAGTTCGTATTATGCTGTGGACACACCAAAACAAAGCAACAATTGTCTGGATAAATCAAATTTCTAAACTAGTTATTAATAACCAACCACGAAACCAGTGCAAATACTTGTTTGTACCACAAACATTAGCTACTTTTTGGATTCGAATCCGAACCGACCGACCATTTAATTTTAGTCACCTCATGTTTCTGAAGTCAATCATGAATGCACTTTATCTCTACTCTACATTTTGTAACAATGTTTTATTCCATAAATATTTAATAGTTTTTAAATGTTAACCAGTAAGTAACAAGTCGTTAACGGTATTGCTTTACCCCAGAGTCGTCATCGTCGTCGAGTGAATCCGAGAGCGAGTCGCATTCGTCATCATCGTCGGGCAGCTCTGGCGCGCGCCGGGCGAGGCACGCGCGGCTACTGAACGCCGCCGCTAGGCCTAGGTAAGACCCACTTAAATACACTCGGCGTCAAAAAAATCGCACCTTTTCAAAAAATTTCTTTGAAACCATTTTAATCATATCTAATTAATAGTAAATGTTGTCATATACTTCTATCCATTCGTATATAACCAACAGTCTCTCAAACCGTTGGAACACTCGTCATACGGAATAAATGACTGAGATTTAGTTTCCCAGCAACATTGCACTGTCACATTTTTTGCAACATAACAATTTCATTTGACAAGCTTCATGGCCAATAGTATGCATCTTGGGTGTTTCTTTTCTTAATTGAGCAGTTGACGTGCGTTCTCTCTAACGTTTCGATAGTGAATTTACCCGATTTTCCTGGATTGACCCCTATTTATACCCTTATAATGAATGCGTTTAATTGTGGTAACTGTTATGTTTTTTAAACAATAAATGATTGTTTAAAAGACCAATAAATGTACTTTCAATAGATATAAATATTAAATAAATAATACGTGTGCTAGCAGTAGCAGGTAGGCATATCTAAACTAATGTAATAGAAGGTGCGATTTTTTTGACGCCGAGTGTAGTATTCCACAATATTAGCGTCAATTTAATCTCATTTATAGTCTGTTTATCCTTAATTGTTCTATTTGGTAAACAATCTTCATCCAACTTTAGTGAAATATTCATTTTTAAAATACGACAAATGGTTTTCCACACAGATTACAAACGAAGTTGATATTATTATTAATGACAATTATATAAACAATATATTTTTTAATAATGATTAAAGTTTATTTTTTAATGACTACAACTGTCAAATAATGTTTACTAAATAAGACAAGTGAGGATGAACAGACTATATCCTTTATCTTAAACTAGCGTCCGCTTGCGCGCGACTTCGTATGCGCGGACAGTTAAATAACAAATGTATATCCCTCATTAACTTTTTCTGGGTGAAAAGGTACTATTATGTCCTTTTCTGTACCCCTGTCTACGAGTATGGAAAATTTAATAATGATCGGTTGAGTAGTTAAGAGGTGAAAACGTAACAAACAAAATTACTTTCGCATTTATAATATTAGTTAGGATTTTCTAAACTCTTGGCAATCCATATCAAAATAACATTAACAAATTTTGGTTTTTTAGGTTAAATGCAAAATCCAGCGCTGGTTTAGCCGCTGCAGTATCCACAGTGACTAGTAAGAAAGAAATACCGAGTGATAAAGGTAAGCAAAGAACACTTTGATTCAATAATTACATTAATTGTTCTTATTATGTATCAAAAGCCCGACCAATGAAACTAAAAAGCCCTCGTCATATTCCTTCAGTAGACTTAATTCACCTATTAGAATAAACTATATCGGGATTTACACCATGTACCTGTTTATTTTTGAGACTCCGATATTTCGGCGCAGTTGCATGCGCCATGGTCACGGAAGAACTGTCGATTGTTGCGTACGGGTAGATGTTATTGGCAGCCAAATCGGTCTACCCTCCGTCTAAGTCTTTTATTATTACGCTCGATACCGGTACCACTGTCTGCAAACTCACTACTCACTCGAATCTGTTCACGACACACGACACTCACTGTATCTGTACGCGAAACGGCGCTTTTACATTTCATGTTGTTTTTACACAACCGGATTACGAGGTTCCAAACACTCGACAAACACATGATGGGTTTAAATTGTAGACCGATTTGTCTGCCAATAACATCTACCCGCACGCAACAATCGACAGTTCTTCCGTGACCATGGCGCATGCAACTGCGCCGAAATATCGGAGTCTCAAAAATAAACAGGTACATGGTGTAAATCCCGATATAGTTTATTCTAATAACGTCAAAAACCATGGAAATTTAAAAAAACATTATATTAATTCACCTAAGTTGCAGGAAACTAATGAAGTAATTTTCATCTATTGAAACAATGAATAACAAATGTAAAGTTTGTAGCAGCTTTGTTATTGTTAAGACACAGAGCTTGAGGATTTCTTTGCTATTGTTTACAGAATCGAGTGGGAAGAAACGTGCGGCAACATCTCCAGTGAACGCGGCACCCGCCAAGAAATCCGTGTCGAGACGCGAGGAACTTCTCAAACAACTGAAAGCTGTAGAGGATGCCATAGCCAGGAAGCGATCCAAGATATAACACTATTTCAAATTAGTACTCGTTTGTGTGTAGCCAGCAGTAGACGTACTGTTTGTGAGGGCCTTGTGGCGTATTGTCACACCTGTAAGGCCTACATATAAACATTTCAGCTTACCGATAAATCAGTCGGAATGAAAGCTTACTTCCGCAGCGGAACCGATGTCGTACAAATAAGCATTTAAGTTATTAACAATTTGACTCTGATCCTGAAATTGGCAAATCAGTATACATCGCCTTTTATTGTAATTAGTATTATAACATCTTTGTCGTGACTCGTGTATACGAATACAATGTATCAATTTACCATTTATTATTGTGGTGCAGTTTATGACGTTTTCATATGCAATTACACTTATCAATTTGATATCTGAGAAGACTTAAGTAGATATTTTGGTATTGTTTGTTAATCACAAAGGAAAACCTAGGTAGTAGGTTCAAAGATGTATTGACATTAGTTGTAAAAAATGTCCAAGAGCAAAATACAAAATACTTTTGTAAAAAATATGAAGTTTTATTGATCGATGACTATAACTATATCAGCGACTCTGTATTTCCTTGACGAAACATTACGAACTAACACTTTGTTTAAATTTTGCTTTAGCAATGTGTCTAGCGCGTTATAAGCTACGAATCCGACACCGCAACTTCGCGACTCAGTAAAGCTATAAGCTGCTTGTGGTAAAAATCCTAATATTTGTTTGGAACACGAATGGCGACAAGATTTGACATCTGAAGGAAGCCATAGTTCTCTCATAGTTTTCACATATTCTGATGGCTCTGCTTTGGCAGCTTTCTTCTTTTTCGTCATATTCACCTGGGTAAAACAAAAATACAGATGATTTTAGTTCTAATTATACGGTTTAGCATAGCTGTGAGATGACAGTTACGATACAAATGTATGCTAAGTGTGTTCGTTATTAAATGCATTTCACAATAATATAGGTATTGGTCTCGACAGTAAATCGGGCTAAACTTAACCTGAACCAAAAAAATATATATATGATATTAGATTATATGTTCAAAGTCGACGAAGGAAATGTTATGGTCCTATCTCAGCAGCATGCTGCTGTGTGTGCTATTACATCTTCTGTATATTATGCTATACATAAAGAGTTAAAAGGCGCCTTCCTAAATGGCGTATAATAAACGTATCGAGCCGGCCAAGAACGCGACTAAGTAAGGATGTGCCAGACTGCCAGTGTGAAATACCTGGTTTCCTGCCTTCTTCATTTTATATCTTTTTCTTTTCAATCGTTTTAGTTCCACCATGTGTTCTTTTCTTTTTTGCTTTCGTATTTTTTCATTAGGATCCTCAATGTGTGGTTCCTGTGGTGATTTCACAATATCACCATTATCTGGTAAACAAATTATTGCATTTCGTTTCAAATTTCCTTTCTTAACCATTTTAACATAGATTTGAACTAAACACGAAGCGGAATTTTCTATTGAGGGCAGTTGGGATTTTCTTGTAATACAGCCCTGTAAATAAAATAAAACATCTATATACATTTAGCAGCATCTCAAGTTATCCAAAATTGACAAAAATCTGCTATTTATTTTAAGTTTAAACAACTGTCAAGTTACTTTATTTATTACACTTTTTTGTTATTTTAAACCATAACATGTAGGGAGTAAAGTTCAAAATTGATTAGGACATGTTTAGGCTCCTATTTCACAGATGTGACAATTGTAAATTACAATGACAATTTGATATACGTTGCTGTGTCTGTAAGTAGTTTGATCAGTATATTTTCTAGTTTAAAATTGGTTGACGCCATGGACACTAAATTGTCATTATCATTTACAATAGTCACGTCTGTGAAATAGAGGCCTGGTCAACAAGGTGTTGCTTATCATAATAATTTATGCAATAATGTGTTCAGGTGCATGTAAAAATTTACCTGTATAGTTTTCAAAAGTTGTCTGTCTCGTAACACAAAGAAATTCTCAGTGTGACTATTACTCCAGTCTTTCAGAAGAATCTTCCAAGGGCAAATGAAAGGAGTCACTATACCCAGCTTTATGAAATTGATTCTTTTACTAGGTGGTAACTTGAAATACTTTTCACTTAATTCGTTTTGCATTCTTTTCCCTTCTTCTTTTCCACAGTTGGAATCAGGAGGTAGGTAACATTGTCCCATTTCGAGAGTTAAATTCTCACTTTCCCGTAGCCCTCCAGATCTTGCCCCAAACATAATGAAAGTCTGCCAAAATTGAAGGCCGTAACCGGGAGGAATTATAATATCCCAACCACTACCATATCCTGTGAAATAAGACTATATAATTAGAAAATGTAATTGATGAGAAGGTCTTCAGTAATTATACAAGAAGTTGTAGATTCCAGGTAAAAATAAAATCACTTTTCCTATGTTCTAAAACTCACCTAATTTTTTATAAGTAGGGTCCTGAGACCCTGGTCTTTGCACAAGAACAATTGGAATACTTTGCAAAGCTGGATCATTTATATTTACCTCTCCTGGCACCAGCTGTGTTTTGGTGACACTTTCTATAAATTGTGTATTGGTAAATTTTTCTTTTTTCAGTACATCATGCAAAGATAAATCCCATATAAGTGAGGTAGATATTGCTGGTGGGACATCAAGGTATTGCTTCATGTCAAGTGAGGTATTATCATTTATGGCTTTTGTACGACGTTGTGGCCTACATAGACGTGGATCTCTTACAACTAAACCAACTACAGCTTTAGGTGGCAGTTGAGACGGTGATGCTACTGACTTTATACTTTCCCAATAGTTGTTTTTTTCATCCAAACATAAACTAGATGGCTTGAGAGATTGAACCCATTTGTTTTCTTTTATTTTTTCAATATTTTCTATACATTTGATACTATGTGCCAACACAGCATGACTTTTCGGTCCAGTCAATCGAAACCTGTTAAATGTTCCTGACAAAAACTTGATTTCCACATTTTCAGAATAATTATTTGTAAGCTTCCTTCTTTTCTCTGCAGGGCTTTGAGAAATAGTTTGACTAGAGCTGCACAAAATATCTGTTAGCAATGATTCAAGTTGTTTTGTTTGCGATGGATGTACAAATAACCAAAGACTTTTACTTTTTTCATTTTTCACCCATAAAAAATCAATTTTTCCTATGTAACCAAAGGGATATGAATTCCTTTCATATAAATGAATTGATCCTTCTCTCTTACCGTCTATGTAAGCTTTAGCACAAATGCTTAATCCACAAGAACTACTTGTTACTGTGCTAAACATTTCTTTAATCATTGCTTCTGGTCCTATGATTTGCACAGGTGTATAATATGAAATATCTTGAATGAGGCAGTGAGCTGAACTAGCTCTATAACAAGCTCTAAATGCTTTGTCACAAGGTGCGTAGGCGATTCGATGGCCCCACCTTTCAAGCATGTGAAATCTTTTAGCATGCCAAATGTGGGTCTCCAACCAAACATTTCTCCTTTGCCTCCTATTATACTCTTCCAGTAAATTTCCCGGTCGTCTTCTGTATTTTCTGGATGGTCGCTTTTGTTTTGGCGGTAGCCCGCTTTTTTTTAATTGCTCCAAATGTCCTTTTCTTAGTTTTATAGGCAACCTCTTAGCATTGTGGCTCATAACCCTGCGCCGCATATGAACTGGCAAATTTTGAAAGATAAGTTTTGTTTTACTTGGTCGAAGAATACTTTCAGTCATTGCAGCTATTTCTATACTTCTTGAGGCAGCAAATTTTAAACTATTAACAGAATATGGAAGATGTTCTGAACCGCCTCTACCATCATCAAATTCAGAGGATTCCATCCTTGTTTTGTCAACAATAAATATTATAAATCAAGAATATGTCAACAATGTGCAGTATTATAAGTTGATAGTGCTAAATGATGCTAAATATCACTTTATTTTAAAATTCATATTCAAAAATAACCTTAATTAAAAATAACCCATGGCAAAACTATCCCTGTCACAGTCCGTCACTGTCATGTCAGCACTGTCTGATTGTCACTGTCATGTCAGGCTGCGGTCCGCATAGCGATTTTAATGCGGTGATGTTCCCCAACGGACAATACTTCTGCCAGTTTCAGGTGTAAGAGGAGGGAAGGATCAATAATTATATTCCTATTCTAGAATATGAATACATATAAAACTCTTGGGAAGGATGGGAAGTCTCATTGATGGACAACGGGCAATTGACAGTCAGTCTAATCCTGTGGACAGGTGTTCAGTTCATATTATAATAACATCTGTTTGAATTTATGACATATTTAATTGTAATATTATTTCTTTTAAGAAATTACAGTTGACAAACTTACAGTCTAATGACTCATCTCAGTCATCAATTTAAAAATAAGGGGAAAAAAACTTTATATTTTTCTAATTTTGTACATTTATTTTTGTTGTTTATTTGTATTTTAAACATATTGTAGTTATTCTCATTTTTACAAATGTTGTGCACAATTATAATTGGTCATAGGCATGCACTTAGTTTTAATTAAGTATTTCTTTATTGTAAGTAATTTTGTCTGATGTGTTATTGTGTCGTTCTTAATAAAATAAAAAAATAAAAATAAAATAGTCGGACAATATAGTTTCTAAAGTTATTGTTGGATGGCGCCGTGTAGTTGTAATTCGCGGTATCGTCTGTCTTTAGTCTTACGCAGATCTTTATGAAAGCTGCCAATATGCCTAGCTGAGATACAGTAGCTAGTTAGCTTCGGTCTTAGTTAGGGTGATTAGTCCATATTCACATGCTTACCAGTACAGGACTGCATTGATATCATCAGGAAAAAGCTAGTTGATAACGTCATGCCAATTGAATACGCAGAACTACTAGAATTTATGCCTAACATCTGGCTATCTGTTGTGGAACGAGGAGTTCTACGTGCAAGTGGATGGCGTAGCAATGGGCTCTCCGGCAGGTATCACCCATTGTTGCTGACATTTTCATGGAGGATTTTGTTTGAGGAGAAGGCACTAGCCACAGCACCAGTGACTCCTCGGTTCTACAAAAGGTACGTAGATGACACTGTCACAATACTACCTAGAGACAGTGTCCCCTGCGTTTCTTCAACATACAATTTACTATGGAGATGGAGTTAGAGGCAGACGATAAACTAGCTTTCCTAGACATTCTCACTATAAGGAATCTAAATCAAACCTTGAGCTACACACACAGTGTATCGTATCGTAAAGCAACCAAAACAGACACATACCTTCACCATCATCCATTGCAGTTAGCTACCGTAGGGAAATCGTTGATTCAGACCCGCGGCATCTATAACAAACAAAAAAGTACTGCGTAACAATAAGTAGCAAGTAAGTACCTACTTACCACCCCTTTGAACCATTTGGTAGTCAGATTTCGTAGCTGGCTTTGATATGGAAAATAAAAATGCCACTTCGAAGCTGGTTTTCAAACGGGAATAAAACAGTCCCGTTTCGAAGCCGGCTACGAAACGTGAATAAAACAGTCCTGTTTTGAAGCTGGCTTCTTACTGGGAGTAAAACAATCCCATTTCGTATCGTAGCCGGCTACAAAATAAGACTAAATTAGGACATTACCTTACGTCTTTGTTAGGTACCGGCTTCGTCACAGAAAACGCGCCAAACTAGCCACAGTAGAGCGTCAACTTGCCATAGACTTTTAATTTTTTTTTTTGGCTCCACTCGATTTGGGTATTAGCCATAAAAAAAGGTAGGGAAACATTATAAAATAAAAGGATGACAAAACGGAATTTGGAGATTTGGATAGTGGACAGGATTCATGATAATAAATAAATATTAATATACTGTCTAGTACAAATTAAAAATGTAAAGAACAATTAAAGTTTTTATAACTATTTATATTGATAAAAGACTTATTTTTAAGTGGTACATAATACCAAATAATATACAAAAAAAATACGATTCGCACCAGATCATGTTACACAATCTCACTAAATATTAATTAATTTTCTCAAACCAGACACGTGTGCTGCATGCTTGCTTGCATGTTTGCTTCCATGATGCGTACTAGCTTGCTTGCATGCATGGGTGCTCGCTGGGTGTTTGCTTGTAGTATGCTTACCGGGGGGTGCAGGAGGCAGAATTGCTAATATTTGAAAATATGCCTAAAGAGAAATCAAGCCTTTTATCACTATGCATAGTAAATTTATGTCTTTTGAAGATTACTTATGCTTTTTAGACAATATGTCAATTAAAAAATATGCGTTTTGATATACGCTTTTTGCAAATATGTCATTCAATGTGCTTTACAAAATTCGGCCTTATGATATTCAGCGTTTTGAAATTGTGCTATAAAATATTATGCCAAAAGATGATTATACCCTTTAACAGTATGCGTTTTATGTTTGGGACGAAAAAAATTATGCATTCCATTACCTGTAAAAAGTGCACAAATTACAGCGTTGTATTAGATGTAACTATAAGAGACACGGTAATCCATTTGCGTGTTGAGAACTACGCTACGCGTGTGCGTAATGCGGTTAACCGTATCTCATACAGTTTCATATCATACAATGAGTTGCACGTCAACACGCACGCTAAGTCTACGCGTACGCATTCGGTGGATTTCGATTTTCAAATAATAATAAATATATTTGACAACATCACATACATTGCTCCGACTCCAAAGTAAGTAGCTAAAGCACTTGTGTTATGGAAATCGGAGACAACGGTGGTATCACAAACAGCCAGACCTGAGCCAATATAGAAAAGTTCGTTTTTCTAAATTGACCTAACCGGGGATCGAACCCGGGACCTCAAAGATGGCGACACCTTGAAAACCGGTGTACAAAGCCACTCGACCAAGGAGGTCGTCTATTTCAGCCTTTAAGATTCCTTATAGTATAAAGTTTGAATTCAGAATTAATTATGAATTTGTGTCAGTGGCATTAACATCGATGGAAGCGAATGCGAAGTGAATTAACTCCGGCAAAAATATGACAATAGAAAAAAAAGTTTCGGAGGTATACACTCTGTTAAAAACTGTTTAAAAAGGTCCCCCGACCATTTCGGAACTTGATTTCGTTATGAAACAAGTGTAATGTAATTCAAACAAATGATTTTACAGTAGTTTTTGAATTATTTTCCTCCATTCACTGCGTAACATTGGATATAAATTACCTACTTACATTAACATTTTGTAATCAGGCCGCGATTGTTCCTGACCCAATAATAAGTATTGCCTGTTTCGTAAAATATTTAAATTTTCCTTCCTTTAATTTTGCATCGAAAGGATAAAGGGACTTTATCAGGGATAATGTACTCAGCAGTTAAGTTAAGAATAGAATAGACCTATTATAGTATATTATGATACCTACTTACAAATGAGCCGAGCTCACGAGTTTCATATGACGTTTTTCAACGCATTTGCGAGGAAAAAAACATTTTTTTTTACCACACACCGACAAATACGATAAAAACAATCAAAATATGAAAATTATGAAAAAAGGTGTGCAATATTATTTTTTCACGCGCCGAATGCAAGAATATTTTGCGAACAAACGGGTGAGTGAACATACAGCCTACTTAAAATTATAATTTAAAGTGATAAGATGCAAATATTATGAATTATGGATAATTTGATAATAATAATAAATGTTCTTTTTTAAGAACTGCGACTCAAAACAATTGTTTTGATCTCAAGTATACGAATGCTAAACAGCTATCCTACATCGATTTGCGGTTTTCCCTCGAAATTGGGCTTGTACGCCGACCACTATAAGCGGTCGAAGCATATTTAAAACTTAATCCTGAATTTACTGTCCTTCCCCAGATATCTTAGTATTCATAAGTACTTCTTCGATAAAAACACGCCAAGAAGTTTGTGATTCTCCGTGGAGATAGGAAGTCTGTCAGTCCCAAAATCAGGCAGGAAAATCTACTGTTTTCCTAAAGTCTCGTAAAGAAAATCTCTTTTATTGAGTGGGTACTATCTAAGTTACCCTAAACTTTTTTTCGACAAAAGTGCGTTAATTGGAATTTCGATTTAAAATGTTAGACTGCTTTTTGTTTTATTTGGTTGAAAATACGTACAATATTGTTAAAATTAATGTTTTTTTCTTAGAAATACATTGACTAAAATCAATTTGAGAACAGTATTCAATGGGAACATAATCAATTCGTCGACCAACTGCATCACATCAACGATGGTATAAATCAAGCACATTTTGTAAAAAAAAAAGAAATAAAAGACTTTGTTCTATTTGACCGTAGGTACACTTTACAAGAATCTTTTTACTTTCTTCACATTCCAACAAACTTTCACACGTCACGCTAGAGTAGAGATAATAATATCGAACTGTATCGTGATTTTGATGATTTCAAGTAACGGATACCTAAGTTGTACGAATATAAATTTACACGTGCCAGTCTCAGTATTGTTATTTTTCTTATATTTTCATGCTCAGCAAAAAGTTTAAGAGCTTTCACAAACTCTAAAGCGGTTATAACGATTTAAATGAAATGTTTAAGTACAGAAATAATAGAAAGGTATTCAAAAGTGTGTTATGAAAATCAGAAACAATATAGAGAAAACCTTCGTTATTTCTGGATCCATCCGCCCGGGATCAAACCTGTGATTTTATAGAACGTCGATCTGGAAACGGAGTTTCCCTTTCCAACGTTTCCTATTAAATATTTGATAATGAAGAATAGTTTCCTTTGCAAAAAAATTACTAGGTAGTAGGTAGACTATAGTCAGGCAAACACTTGGCGTAAAGCTTATGTCAGGGAGGGCGGCGGGCGCATTGGTTGCGCTAACGACGTCGTGCGACCAACCAACCGATTATACTTACGTGAACGGCATATGGAACAAACTAGCTAAAAGTTATCTGTAATTATACCTATGTACAGTGTGCATATACATTTAAGTCTACGGCCCATATGTATAGACGCTCTTCTTATAGGAACAGAATCTCAAGTATGATCTCAGTTCCTACCTATTGGATTGGATTGACTAGAAACTAACTTCCTTATTCTGAAACATAAACAGGGTATAAAACTAAATCTGGGACTGCTTTCGTTACAGGGTAGATAAAAAGGGCATTAATTTAAATTGGGTTTAAAAATCCACGTTTTGGAATAGCGAAGGGGCCATCTTTGTACGTTCTCTTTAAGGGTAAGCATAATAAACAAAAATACAGAGAATACTTAAAAAATCGTGTTTTAGCCTTTTCTATTTCCGTTAAGAAATTTAAAGTCTGCAATATTTATGAAAATATAAAAACAGATTACCAACCCTGTACATAACGCAAAAATAATAAAGAGGTGTGTCACTTTCGACCAAAGATTATGTATCCTCGAAAGGGGAATTTTGGTTAAAACTTTGGGAAGACATTGGACTTCCAACTTGAGTAAATTTTGCTAACGCGGTGCTGTTATGCCAAAAAATATATTAAAATGAATTGTATTTTTTAACACAATATTCCGATAGATGTTGATCTATTAAGATATTTCAATAAGTACTTATAACGGTGTTCATGATTTTACGGTGACATTACTTTGGTAAATTTACAAAACCACTGAGAAAATAAATATTTTCTCCGTTATTCTCATTTTTTCGCAGTATTTTTCTAATTTCGACAATAAAAATGATAGATCGAGGTTAGACTTTAAGTCATAAACCTTATTTGCACCTATTATTATTTCAAATGGTGATGAGAAAAAATAGCAAACAAAGTTTAAAAAATGTGCAGAAAATTATGATGTACCTATACTTATGTACACGTGTAACAGTTTCTTAGGCGAATTAAAAAAGACTAAGTACCTATTTGCATATTATATTAAGATATTAAATTTCTCTGACGATTCTTTTGATTTGACTTCCATATTTCGACTACTACGATTAAGTAAGTAGTTAATTTTTGTTCATAAAAGTAAACAGCTGTAATTTATAGATACATTGGTAGTTGACAGTTTTCGTCGGTGGGTAACCATATACTTAGGTACAAGTGCGATGGGTGAAATTATGGCGCAGTCAAGCCGTTCTACACAACATGTTACAAAAATACCTCTAATGCCGAATGTGGTATATAGGGACCATCAAACTGAACAACTTTTACTATGGGACCAACTCTGAAATCGCGAAAAAAAAACAGCTGTTTTATACATTTTGGTATTTTCGATTTTAATTTTTGTTGATCAGTTTGATGGTCCCTATATACCATATTCGGCATTACGGGTATTTTTGTAACATGTTGTATACAAAAATAGTGGATCGGTGGGGTGGGATTTTAAAAAGATAAACCAGCTTGTATGGACGCTCCGCCACTGCTAGGTAGATATTATGATGGGCTCATTTATTTGCCTAGTATACATTTGCAAAGTGCACATTCTGCGTCGAACGAACCCCAAAATTCAAATAGAAGACTTTTTCTGAAAAATTTCATACTAGTAGGTATGATATACTCGACACTTAAGGCTTGTTCCACAGGTTCCAAATTGCATTATTTTTCTGGTTTAACTTGAAAACAGAATTTGTATTAAATTACCTGACAGATCTGTCCACGGTCTGTTATCTGCAACATATAATGTAACCTTTGAAACTGGCCCTTAGTAAGTTTGTGTAATTCAGGATTGTCGATTTTAGGAAAGCTTGCTGATGATATGTAAGTAATTATAAGGATTATTAATATATTAGAAAAATACTAGAAACTCACCCGTAGCACCTCAGACGGGACTCGAACCCGTATCCTTGGGATTCCGGCCCAATGCACTACCAATTATGCTACCGAGTCGCTACTGGGATCGGCGTTTTCTACTATTTTTTACTTTTTCGTTGCAAACCAGCGTTATTTCATCAACGTGAGGATACCTTCGACATTCGAATGAAACAACTTTCCAGATGTTTGACAATCGATAAAGATGAAACGGCAAAAAATATTTAATTGTTATTTTTCTGCATTTACAATGCAACGGGTGAGTCGACGTTTACTAGTATTTTTCTAATATATTATTTATTGATTTTGTTAATGCGAAAAATATCAATTTAATGATATAATAACTTAAAATATAATCATTATTAGTGCAACATTTTCTTATTTAGTTGTATGAAATAAAATGCAACATAATATTATCTGCATTTACTAGGAACGTTATAATTATATCAGTATGACAACTTTAGGTCGCCATAGTAATTGGCAATATTCGCAGAGCGAGTATTAAAAACGGTTCTTTATTCTTATTTATTAATAATATACACTTCTAAGATTTTCGCGCGTACAGTTCATTAGAAATAAAACACTTTTTACGGATTACAGCGCGTATATTATTAATTCACCTAATTCAATTCAAATAATTGTCCTCCCGTGACCACGGCCCCTGGAAAGGTGTCGAAACGTCGGGAATTAAAAAAAAAAAAACAATAAATACAAACTAAATAATTCTAAAACAACACCTGAATTAATAATATACGCGCTGTAATCCGTAAAAAGTGTTTTATTAATAATACTTATTCATTGAATTATTATTACAACTCTTATGCAATTAAGTAGTTAACAGTATTTCAATTTGCTTTAAAAATTTCGCATAAAAGATTATTTTCGCTTTACAAACGAGCAGATTGAATGTGTTGCAAATGTTGCATTCACAATGTGGTTAGTAAAGGAGGCTGAGCAACAAAATACACACTCCAAAGCACGCAAAACAAAAATTGAACACTCGCTATGCTAAAAAGTATTTTCTATCGATGTGCATCTAAAATATAATGAAAATTTAATACAATACTAAATAATATACTAGAAAAAATACGACTCGCACCAGATCATATTTTCGGGCGGGAATCGAACCCACGACCTTTAGAAGCCCGGTCCAATGCTTTTACCGCTAGGCTACCGAGTCACCAAGCTCAGCGGTAAGAGCATTGGATTGGACTTCCAAAGGTCGCGGGTTTGATTCCCGCCTGAGACAATCCTGATGACGAGTCGAATTTTTCCTAGTACTCATAATTATTTAGTATTGTATAATAGAAATAGCATTGTGAATGCTAATCTCTATCACAAATTAGAAAATTTATTTTTTCTCAAATTACAAAAAATATTATGTTTGATTCATGTTCTTTTATATACTATCAATTGGTACTTATTTCTATTAATGGTTGCATTTACCAAAATTATTTATTTACGCCCTTACAAATAAGGATTGTATAGCAGATGTATAGTTACACAATGGTTACTCTCTGTCTAACTATTTAAGTTTCACATTTAAAAGAAAGGGACAAAACACTGTGTCCATACATCTGCTATACAATCTTTATAAGTAAGGGTGTTAGTACATACCTACTAAATGTTAATTTTTAGTTTTATTAAATTTGCATCCTTATTGGTTAAAACGATGACGGATTTCTATAATTAAACTTGTAAGTGATGGATATAAGTTTTCCTTTCATACAATTTTGCTTTGCCAATTTCACTAAGTTAATTTAACTTACAGCTAATTGTTTTTAAGAACACCTCCATAATATCTTTTACAAAGTGAACGTGATTTCGACTTGGTAGAGGGGCAGATTAGAAAACTGCACAAGTTTACATTCTAGATTTTACTATTTGCTATGTTTCAGTATAATTAACAGGTATGTGGAATTACAGAACAGTGAAAAAAGTTTCATAAAAAGGGACTCTACAATTTTCGTAAAGGGTTTTTTATACAAATCTTTTGCAAATCAATTTTAAAGGTATAAATATGAACTATTATTTCTTCTTGAACTTGGCAGCACTTTTCAGTCTTCTACTTTATATTTCTTCGCCTTCCACCTCTCGTCGACTAAGGAACAAAATCAGCTTTCACAATGATCTCAGAATATAGAACAATCTGTCAAATCATTATGAAAACCAGTTTCGTAATTCCTGATATCTTCGTACTTCTTTTCTCTCTTGACTGAGTTGGGAACTTTTCTTTAAGTACTAAACAGTGAATAGGTATAACAGGAATACAAATCTTGAGCTTAATTCTTCGTCAATTTAAAGAATGTAAGTGAAGGGGCACTAAGGAGGACCATGAATGGATTTGTCATCGCTCGATTGGTTGAGGTATGCGCCGGGAATGGGATGTGACGTGTTCGCCGCCGGGACGCTCCCATTAGCCACATGACATCATGCTGACTCAGGCTCGTTAGCTAGCGACCAGTTTTCGGTTAATTGTTCGCCATCTGTAATACATAAAACAGTCGGTCATCGATACGTAGTAGGAGTCGATCATGGTCGCACGTTAATAAATTCATTAGAGCTGATTCGGACACAATTATTGCGCTTACTATTGACTTAAAATAGTAATAAACGAAGGCGGAGGGCGTAGGGGAAGCATGCGGGCTCACCCACACCGCGCGGGCACTAATTAGGCAGAGAGAGGCGCCGCAAATGGTGCGGCTGCGGCGGCCTTGTCGGCGCTGCGAGGGAGTCGGCGCCACTACAATTATTTCGCCAATTTATCGACTCCGATTGCTTCGGATTCGTCTTTTAAGGACAAAGGCGGCGAGGCTTTTGGTCGTAGCCTCTTTTCTCCTCGCCAGCGTGAGAATGCGAATCTCGTAATCACTGCTAAGGCTAATTGGACCGCGGAACGTCAATACGTTGGCGGTGGTAAATCGTCATAGATTTGTTACGGTAGAGTGTGCGAGGGCGAAGGTGTCGGTGACGCTGACGTCACATCCGGCAGGAGCTCAATGGGCGCTACTATGTGGGCCACACGCCACACGTGTCGCCCCCTCGCGCCCGCACCCACAACTCTGCTTTAATTGCTGACAACTATGGGAAATAGCGCAAATGTGTTGCTTTTATCGCGAAACATGTTTAGGTACACTTGTGTTCTGATAATGACGAATGTTGTCTGTAACTACATACATTTATCAGCGTTGCCCAAGAGTTCAGAAACAGTAATAGCACGTCGTCACGCACTACACAATTAAGTAAATAGACAATGCCCGCATAATTATTTGAGAGACCTACTTCCAAAGTGCGATGGCCAGGGTGCCGTATTGAGCGAGACGTTGGCGACAAGGTATATGTATTTAGCTGTAGTGGTGTAATGGATTTGACATCTTATGAATAGATCTGTAGATATTATAGGAAATTATTTAGATAGTGATTTTGAGGAATCTACTGATACCAGTAAATGCCGCATGCAGGGCTTCCGTGGAAGTAGATGAAACAATGGGAATAAAAACGGAATTTAGCGCATGAGGTGACGAAAGTGCGCCGGCGCGGGCGGCGACAAGTATGCAGGGCGGGTGACGCGCTCCCTATTGATAGTGCGAGCGGCGCGCATTATTCTCTTAACAAACCGCTGCCCTAGAATGCAGTGCGTTGTTCACGATACGAATTCGTAATAACTTTGTTATTATCTCACTTACTAAAATTCTGACAAACGTCATTGACGATATGACAGCGAGCGGGCATGCGGCGCAAAACGAAATGTATTGTGCGTAGCGGGGACTGTACAAGTCTTTTCAAAGTCTCTACAATCAGATGCAGCTTATCCATTATTTACCTAAAAAATAAGTACTTAACTTTATTGCTCATAAAGTTTCAATAACCGATTTCATAACGATTCACACACATAAAACAGAACATGTACATTTGTCACGTAAAGCAAATAAAGTGTAGAGACGGGTCGAGATCTCGTTCGTTATCAGCGTATCTTGCTCTGGTATGGTATGTCGTAAAGTGGAAGCGCAAGCGCAGGTATAGAGATAGAGCGAGCATTCCGCGGCTCTAACGGTGAGTTATTTCGCCGACCACACAGCGGCCGCGGCGTGAATGGCCGAGATGCAGCCTCCGCTGCAGCCCTCCCCCGCCGCGCCGCGCCTGGCCCTCGCATGCCCGCCGCGCATTCCGCCGAGCGCCGCGCTAGGCGCTTGCGCAACCTCCTCCGCCGCATTCCATTCATAGCGGCGCACGACTCAATAAAGCCCGCAGCTCCTCGCGGCCGCCGTCCTCACCTTCCCGGAATGGGAAAATGAGCGCAGTTTTTTTAAATTTTAGAGCGTTACGCCGCATTTCTTCGTAAACGTCACGCCGGTGGGCTGGTGTGAATTCCGTCGGACGTTGACCCTCGCCGTCACTGCTTTCTCCGACTCGCTGTTTGCTATTGGAACGAATCTATTAATTGGAGAAACGCAGTTCACACATGAGCGTGGAAAGTAGACCGCTGAGCTTTAAATGTAGAGTCACAGAAAGACAGATATCCGTGTATACCCACGAAATGACAAGTCACTTTTGGGTAGCCGTCTAATAAGCTTCGTACTTTCCTATAATAGCTAAAGATTTGATCAAAGTGCTGAGCGAGCGACAGTAAGTGTCATGGAGTGCACATAGTGTATATGGTACTGGCACATGCGTGCACTCGCAGTGCAGGAGCAGGAGGGCTCCAGTGCGGAGCAAAGCGCGCAACCGAGTGTCGGAGGCTGCATTCCGCTCCCCACCGCCCTCAGGTGAAATGTCACCAAACAGCATTCCGAAATATTTGAAACGACCTTTATGGCGCGAAAGAAAGTGTGAGGGGCGCGGGGCGAGGGGCCGCGCGACCGTGGGACAGCGGCGCGCGCGCCAGTCGCACGGCGCCCCCCGCCCGCGCCGCGCCGCCTCCCGCATTCCAGCGCGCCTCCCTCCGAATTTATTCAGCCGCGACCCGAGACTGCGCCGCCGCAGCTACACGCGACCGCACCGACTACCGCGAGATGCCACCCGCTCGATTCGCCTTGACCACATTCTATGCTTTGAGCGAACTTTTCGAGCGCAATAGATAAGTACCGTTGTTATTTATTAAAGCGCTGCTGTCTCGTATTTAACACTGATGAACTACTTATCTATAGTTATATCGTTGCCAATTACGACGTTGCACGAGAATGACTAATCGGAAATCGAATAGGTGTTTAACCACGATTGTAGCCGTCGGCTTCTAGTGATAACGGTTTAGTTTATATCTATCTAGTAGGCAATATACTTAGAAGAAAAGATTTCAACGCCTTATTTTTGTTTTGGCCGGAGTCGGTGGTGCGGGGGCGCGGGGCGCGGGCGGCAGCGGTGTCGCAAATAGCCCGTGACGCGGCGGGCGCTGCACTTTCGCGCGGTCATGTGCCCGGCGCCGCAACCAGACGCTCGTAATCGGCCCTCTATTTAAAAACGTCGCCGGCGACGCTGCCGGCGGCGGGGAATGCGCGGCGACAATGCGCGCGTCAACGACCGCTCGCAGCGGAAGCGACACACTTCCAGCCCGGAAACGTGCACCCGCGCCTTAAGGGACCGCCGACTATTTATAACCGGCGCAGAACACATCCACGCGTCCGCGGGGGAGCGTGATGTAATCAGTTTATTTCGGAATCACTCCCTTCGAGCGAGGAGCTTAGCCACTTCACAGGGACAGATTTATGAACATATCGTTATGTCATATGTGTGGGAACTCGATGGCCGAACAGTTTCAGATGTCGGCGGCCAGCACCGTTTGCGTCCGATAATTAAACGGCGTGCGGCTACATTGATTGATAGATATCAATTTTATCGCTGTCAGCGGAACAATATCAGCGATTCATCTTCGAAATTGTAGACGTCATCGTCGGTGTACGTAATTGGCTCGAGAATGTTGTTTGATTATCTATCGCTTAACGACTGGAGTACGATAGAGTCACACAAAGGGTGTATCGAGCGAGGTGTAAGCGGTCTTATTCGCCGCGGTTCCCATCGTGTTCGTTCCGGCAGCGCGCACGTCGCTCATTAACGAATAAGCAGGTAAAGAAAGCGCAAGGGTACACCGGAGATAAGGGCAATAAATGCGCGGTTCTGTGGCTCATAATGAATATACGCGTGATAGTATCTCGGGGCAATTACCAAAATACATCTGGTGTGCACATCGCATCGGAAACTCGTTACGTATTCAATTAATGTAATTCGCCTTAATGAGCACGCGGTCGGGCGCCGGGCGGCCCTTCGCGCGAGCGACGCCGGCGCCGCCGCCGCCGCCGCCTGCAGTCAGTATCGACACCGCTCGGGCGCGGTAGACATCGAGGCGGCTGCATCCGGATCAAATCTATGGCACAGAATACTAATAGTAGGTACAAGTTCTATGGTAAATCATTATAATTTTGTCACCAGGACATAAGTCGAGATATTATTAATTGCACTAACAATTTTCTTATTTACTCACAAAATATGAGAGAAACATTAATTACCTAATAATATTTTTTAAAAGTCCAGTTTCAAAGTGTGTACAGTAAGATTTCTTAATTCTAAAGTGATTTGAATTCACTTTAGTATGTGGCTTGGCGCGACACGAGTTCCCCTGACTAATAGCTTATACGTGCCCATAGCGGTGCGTCCAGCATATTAATATACCGTAATTAAGTCTGGGCATTTTACATTTTTAAGCGGATAATCACGAATGTACGTTCTATGTCAATAGAACATGCTTTTAGGAGCATTAACTGACGACTTACAAGCGGTCCCGACATGCGCAGTGACGTTTCATTGGAAATTTATTTTTGTTGGACTATTGTAGACAGGTGCTACGAAATTGCTACGAGATTGCTACGAGGGTGTCATTTTGTCTTTATCTATTACAATAGTTGTCTATAGCTTTCAGTTTTACATTTTTGTTAATAGAACAATTAAGTTAAATAATTGAATTGAATTTAAAATAAAAAAGGGTGGACAGGACTCGATCTCAGTATACAAATGTTTTCAAAATCGTGTCATAGAAATCGGGAAAATAAGCACAAAATGGTAGTTACTCGATGTGGCTTACTTAAAACTTTGTAGAAAATTACAAAAGCACATCAGTCAAATCTCAACGAGTCATTCTTACGACAAGCCAGCAGATACGAGGCTTTCACAACACTTATGTTGCCAACATTTAGCATTCAATATTGCGTACTGGCCGAGTTTATTTACACAGAATAGCTGTTACGGTGGATCATATAACAGGTAACATATCGTTTACGAAAACAAAATACAACGGTAACTAAGGTATGCCTTTGTCGGTATTTAAGTATAATGCATTGTTGACAAAAAAGGTAGGTTTCTATATTTATAATTTCTTTTTTGAAACTGGTAACAAAATTTTGGAAAATGAAATTCTTTTCCATTTTCAAAAATTAACGGTAAAAAGTTATGGTAAAAATGCAGAAGAAGTTTAAAAGTGTAAAAAGTTTTAGTGATGAGCTGTTGTATGTTGTATGTGGAGATAGCCTCGCGGCTCGTTATCTAGCGGCGGCGGCCGGCGGCGGCACGGGCTATTTCAGGGCGTCACTCGCTTCAGACCTAGATTCCGGCTATTGTTCTAAGTGCTTAGGGGTGTCGGCACGCGGTTCAATTGACATTTAAGAAGCAAATAATTTATTTATGACATTTCCAGGTGCCTTATGAAACATACCTTTTATTTCTTTGCAATTTCATAAAACTGCTCAAAAAACTCATTTTCACTATTGCCGATGACACACTCCTCCGTAACAACACTGGGATATAAAGTGCCCATTAAATTTAAACTTGTAGGTAGGTATGTATGCATTACGAATTTATGTAAAATTTGACAATATTGGGTTTATTTTTATAAGTTTTTATACTTTCGAAAAGAAGGGAGATGTTGGATATGGTTTTTTTTTTAAATTTAAATTCCTCATCGCTTAGCCCATGTTTTCCATAAGGAAAGTTAAGGATGATATTTTTATATTTCATGCAAAAAGGGCAGCGCATGGCAACCCTGCGGCCGGCGCGCACGCGGCGCCAGCTCGCACCAGCATGTTTTATTCATCGCGACCCGCGCCGCCCCCCGAATTTTGTTAGCTTGTCTAATTACAAGCCGTGACCGACTCCGATGTGTCGCATCGCATATCGATTACATTAATTCGATGCGAGATTCATGCTGATCATGGGAAAAATGGCGATTAACTTTCTTGGAATTCCGATCACGTTGGCCTCGATGAGGTGCTAACGATTCTAGTTTTTTAAAATCCGGTAGAAGCAATAGTCGTGATAATGGATGCAAAGGTTATTAATAAAGTTTTGATGACGATAGTTTGATTCAAAAAGAAGTGATGATTGCACTAAGTTGATATGAAGCACTTTTGTTTATTGTAATAGATACTATTCGTCATAATAATGAAATGAAACATAAGTAGGCTCGCTCAAAATATGATTGGAATTTGCAATGTAACAGATTTTTTAAGTGATTCTTGGAAAACCTTGGTTGCGTTTTAATATTCGATATAAGTAGAGTTTGATATCGTTTAGGTGCCAGACGAGGGGGATGAGAGTCTGTTTGTGAATGATGTCGCTTAAAGGTTACAGAGGGGGCGAAGGGGGCGGGGTGGGCAGTAGGGTCCGATGTCGCGGAATAGTCCATTGTGCCGGCGCCGCCCGCCGCGGGATGCAGGTCAAGGTCCACACGGCGGCGCCTGTCCGTCGTCCAGATCGCAACCTCATTTTTAAATCGGCCAGTGTTAGGAGGGACACGTGTTTTCCTGAACAACCAAAAGGTTGAAGTGATGGTGAATATATTTACGGGTTGGAAATTATTACAAATTAAACCCTCTTTTCTAAAGATTCCGGGATTCGTGCTAAAAATCTTTTGCTAATGAGATGGAAAAAAGAAAGTACCCAGTGGCCGAACTCTACAAACTTGGGACAAAAAAGACCGGACATCTTAAAAAATTGCTTTGTGGACATCAGTTCATATTTTCCATATTAAATAACGTGTTAGCGACGCGGCAAAACTATAATGTTCAGGGCCGGTGAATTTTTAATTTTTATAATTGTCATTTTTGTAGAGACTAGATTGTGCTCTTTGTTTTTGTTGTTAATTTTTTGCTGAAACAAGATGTGCTATTTTTAATTCTCTGTTTTTAATTTTGTAAATAGTTTAAGATTTTTAAAATTTATTTTTTATTTTCGAAACATTCATATTTAAAATATACTTAGCGTAGCGACCAAAAAATTTATTTCTCTATACGATTCTTTTAAAGAAATTAAAGGTATTTATGTCTTTGTTTTTTATTAATACAACAACTTTAACACTTTAAATAACATCATTATTAACAATACCAGTAGATTCCTCTCTGTTCAATAATTGTTGATACTTACTTGGAAACCGTAATCAGGATTTTGCCAAATTAAAAACTTAGTTTTTTTCAGTTGGAAACGCTAATCTCAGTGTTCTAGGGCGGTACCTATTTCAGTTATTTTAGTCCTTGCTGTAAGTACTGCTACAAATTCTACATCGCTTGTTTCGCGCATGACGCAATTGTGTTGAAAAAAGGTCAAAAATAATTCAAGAAACACGATGGACGGTCGTGAAATCTGAAATTTACCACCACGTACACCCACTTCGTGTGCTCGGTTAGTAAAAAAAGCTTTCCTGATTTTTTATGTACGTAGGTAGGTAGGTACATACGCGCACCGAACGAGATGCGAGGCTCAGTTTAGGTGCGAAGGTCAATGACTGATAAGGATTGCGTTACGTCGACCTCTGTCTCTCCCCTCACCTCGCATCGCCAACCGAACTATCAGCCAAAATGTGCCAAATGAAACTTCAATTTAGATCTAATCACTATCCAGATTTCTTTCTTATAAGTCTTTAACGAATGTACTGTAAAAATGAACGCTAGCGTATTGTCATTCTGCCACAAAAACCTGTACAAATAATTATGCCATAGAGGGAAAATGAATTCCAGTCTTCCTACCATAAACAAGCATACTTAAATTAAAAGTAAATTCTAGAGTCAACATGTTATTAGTTACGAGAATATGTACTTCTTTACAAAATGTAGTTAGACATAATATTGGATAGTTATTTTAGTGCTTGATGCATACACTCTGTTTGCAGTTCAATGGTATTGGTAACAGACTTGTTGCAAGTATCTAGAAGTTATTTTAACGAGTTGCTGGAGTAAGCACGTGTGCTACTCGTGAAACACAGACGGGGGAAGCACCAGCGAAGTGTAAATGTTTGGAGCGCTGCAAGGGGCCGCGAGGGCGCCACTATCGCGGCGCAGGCGCAAGGTGCACCTTATCGCGCCATTGTTCGCGTCGACAGATTTATAGCTTCCCTTTGCCCTGGATAAGGGCCGTGACCTGGGTACACCTTTCCTAAACAACGCATACTGAGTAACGACTGCGTTCCCATTTCGCGTTAACTCAATCCTTGGAATGTCTTATTTTGTAGTTCGTCAATAAATAACGTGCCTGCTAAGTTTATCTTATTGCCATAAGATTCAGAATAAATCAAACGACACTAATTAGGTACATACCTATAAAAACTCCTTTGTCCATCGCTCTCAGGGTGCGCTTGCACAGCTTTTCGCAACTTCTCTCGGCCTCTGAAAATGCAAACAATCGCATCTTAACGCTTATGGAACAATGACTACCTAAAGCTTTCAAGACAATACAGTATTGCTATTATTATTGAAAATATTGGTTAAAAATTATTTTCCCAACATTAGCTGAACAATCCGTGAGAAATGCCATTTGGTGCCATTCCGACTTTGAACAGTTGTTTCGTGAAAAAATATATTGTACATAAATTCTGTTGCGTTCTTACTAACTACTTTTGAACACAGCCAAGAAAACATTGTAAAATCAGATCTGATTTTGAAAGTCGTCAATATAAAACAAAAATATGATGATAATGGTCTGCGTTTTGGAACGTTGCCAGCGTGTTGTCTCTTCCATCTGTATAAATGTTTCGTCTGCGAGGAAGGTAATACATGTAACGTTAGCTTAGAGACACGCACCAGTCGTGCGAACGCCGGCCTACGGTGAAGTAACCAATATATAGATAAATATTATAAATCAACTTCACAACATATGAATATGACACAACATAATAATATGATTTCAAACTAACGGCACAAAAATGGTTACCCGTTAGGGTAGGCTGGCCAATAGCGGAGAATCAATCCCAAAAAAGAAACCTTGAAAAAAGCTCAAAAACTAACACCTGTCTTATGTTTGTTTTAGTTTGCATTAGAAAATGAAATCTGTTTGAAACAATTAAAGAACCATAAACGGAAACAATTTCATTTATATATGTCAAACATAATTTAGTACCTTTGCTCCAAATTGATAATATTACCACAGTCTAATAGCAGCCTATTATATTACTAAATAAAGAGAACGACATTAATTTGTTAATAATTTTGTGATTGGGAATTGACAAAGTTTTATGACAGACGATTGATTGAAGTTGATTCTCTGCAATATTATTGAAGTAACTCAGATTGGAATTGGTTACGATAAATACCTACAGGTAATTAAGTGATAAGTCATAAACACGATGGCATGTGTACTGATGGCCGGTATGCGGTTTGTTGGTTGTGTAACGGTGCACGCGCGGAATGTGGCGTGCATTCCCAGCTCCGGCACCGCCGATCGCCTCCCGAGATAAGCCCGTCTCCGATACGAAACCCAATAAGCCATTTCCTTAGAACTCTCACAAGAGAACCGCTCTCGTGAAAAAATGACTAAAACCGTATAAAAAAAGGCCATGAATAAGGCGGGAGCGCGAAATAAGAATGGCTCCAGTTCTGGGAAGGTTCGGCGCCGGTGCAGTCTTTATATGCTTTTATAATGATCGGTTTTTGTGGAGAGACCCTCAATAGGTTATCGCGGGGCTGGGGCGCGCTAGCCGGGCACACAACGTGCGAATTCCTTTACCGCACATTTACATTGAACGCAACGATCGGCTGTATAATAATATGATGAAGATGGGTGTCAATAATCGCACTGATTTTATAGATGGTAATATTAATATTAGCCGTGACGGAAGCGGCGCGCGCGTTGAATACGGTCATGAATGACGATCAGGCGCAGCTATGAGTGCGGATACAACAATGACGGACCAATTTAGTATTGACATTTGCATATCGCACTCGGCATCGTCCTACACGCGGTCGAGACGCGTGTTGCAATTCGCGTTGACGTTTAAAGAGGTTAGGTGCGGATGTGAATTTCTAGAAAGGCGACTAAGGAACTGTATAGCGTAGAGGGTATATCCCTCGATGGGAGGAAGTCGGCGGAGGAAATGCTTATGAAATGGGCGCCCACGCCGCGTTTCGCCGGAAGCGGAGGCGCAGCGCGCGCACTGTTCGCACTGTCAGACTGTAGGCGTCAACGCTGGAATATGTCAGAGCCACAGACTGACGGTTGAATGGTGATACATGTAGTGAAACTATATTACTGTGTGATAAGCCTGTGCAAAGGTTATAAGAGCGAAGGGCGAGTGCTCTGTGTGTGGCGGCAACGTCACAGAGATGCTGTGAGTCAGCCGTGGTCGAGGGCACACGTGTTGCTGACGTCGCCTACACCTGACTCATCATCACTCACATACCGCATTATCATATGACAGCAGAATGTCCACCACCACATCATACTACGTCCTGCACTGCACATGATTGTTTTATATTTTGATATTTAAGTAAATATTTTCAAAGGCAACAAACGTTTGAATCTAAAAGCAAATGACTTATTTTATAATAATTTTAATCAATTTAAAAGACCTAAAACTGCAGTAATTTGGAAAGACATTAAATAAATTCAGATGAAACACTATATAACTATAATAAAATAATTACCAGCATGTGCATAAGTACGAAAATAATTAAGAACCCCTACCATAATTAATTTACAAAATATCCCAAATATAATTTTGAAAATAAGTTTCATACTTATTTATAACAAGTACCTACCTATATAAATCTTACAAAATGGTAAACATGTTTTGGCACACTATAATCTTTATCATAGTATAATTTAAAGTTGTATTTTTGTATTGATGAGGGTAGTTTGTTATTTATTTGCAGTGCGACTAATAATGAGAGTTAGAATAGCAAAGATATATGAGTGAGCGAAAAGGTGGATCAAGTAATAGACGTTATGCTTGGTTGATATCGCCTCGCCTGTTCACCTCACCACCGCACTTTGGCAGCATTACACGTATTTTACTGTAATCCTGATAATATAATAGGTAATATAATACTATTTGATTTTAGTATGTAATCAAATCATAGTCATATTCTAAATTTTTTAGGTAGATTTTGTTTACGAAATATTATCAAGAGATTATTTTCAGAAGATTGCCGTTATGAATATTTAAATAAATTGGAAATATTCTGATGTTATCCTAAAAAGGATAAAAAAATATGTTTATAAGTTATAAAAGTTTAACTTTATATTTCAAAATAATAATTTAAACTACTATAGCTAAATTACTTGTGCAGTTTAGTTGGAATTTAAATACTTATTATAATCAAAATACGAATAAAATATAGAAAGAATATAAGTAGGTAGTCGAAAGTGCAACAGAAATAAAACAAAATAACTCTAATCTTACGCTAAAATGGGTACACTCCATGACAAGTATTGCAAATCACTATTTTAATCACTATACACCAAATTTTCACAGTTGAACTAATATCTTACAGCAGCGGTTGACGGACACTAAACTTATGTTTCCAACACATTGCGCGAAGTTTGGCCTCAGCTACTAGCGGCGTTCACTAAACAACGTGATAATACAAAAAGAAGTCAGAGGTTACGATGTTATCGAGGGAGACATGAATATTCGAAGACGCGAGGGTCACTAGTGAACGTTCGACGTAGCATCGAGCCGCGGCGTGAATGGGACGACCGACATTTTATGAATCGAGAGCCGTCGCTCATTGAACTGAGAGTGCTGTGCTCGCGGCGGCCGGCGGCAGCGCGTGCGCAGGCCCAGCGCCGCAGGGCCGCAGCTTGGGCCCGCAGCACAGCTCGCGGCGGTTCCGGCCCCGGCGGAAGTGACGTTCCGACCGAACATGGCGGCGCGCGCGCAGGAAGTGCGCAGCTTACCTATCGGGACTTCGCCGACGGCGCGGCGGCCCGAGCCCGACCGCAGCGGCCGCGCCGCCGCCGCCGCCGAGCACGCTAGCCCGCATGCGCCGATACCGATATCCGCAAAAGTGCGCGCGATCACTACCTTGCGAATAAATTATCCGCGCTGTTATCTAAAAATATTCGTGTGCGAAGCGAGGCGGTCGAAATCGTAGCACGACCAGCACGAAGTTGCACGCGCGAATCGCTTCCCCGCCGCGGGGAGACTGATGAGGGCAGGCCGCGCCGGCGCCGCCGGAGTTTCTGACGCACACGCACGTCACTGGCCGTCTCTTTTCTCAAGCTCGTTAAGCGGTGGGTGCGAGCGAGACCACGGCCGCTCATTATCACAGCGGCGAGTGTTGAACCAATAGACCGACGAGTAGGGACAAATATTCGACCTTCACGTGCACTCACACAGACACCTTCGTGATCTGACGAGAAATCACACATAGACATAAGGAGCCTCGCAAATTGCTCACCGACGACGCCGCACCGCCGCCACCGCTGTGCTAGTTTTGAAAATTTTTCCAGAAAATTGACATGCACTGTCGTGATGGATGAAAAAGTTGCGCGCGCGCCACGTGGCAGCCCCGCCACCGCCTGCGCCTGCGCCCGACTTCTACACACTGACTTGTTCCAACAAGCGATAACATTATTATCACACAGCTATAAATAAAAGAGTTAGATTATTAGGTCAGTAAAAACGTTGCAATTAGTTTAAGCAATCATTACTACCTTAAATATACTGAAAAATATTTTATAACTTAATGCTTCCTAGTTGAGGTTAGACCCGTGTTCCGTTAGATTTTGTTTCTTGCGGGAAACCTTAGAACAGAAGTCTGATTACAGTTTTGCAGTATTTACATTTTTTCCAGCGTCCGACATGACACCAATCATCAAATGGTTTTATCAAAAATTCTCAAAGTATTGACTGATTTATTGATACGTTTATGGTTATTCATCACAATATTTTTAAAATACCTATATATGTTTATAATATTGAAGTAACAAAATCTTTCTAAATGATTGCAACTAATTTAAGAATATAAATGCGGGTTTTTGTATAATATTTTCTGTATAAAATATTTTCTGTCATAACATCTATAAAGAAATTTTATCAAATTTCAGTGCCCAGTTAGTTGGTGAAAAATATGAAAATAATTAATTGTACTTATAATCATTACCTTAATTAATGTATTACTGAACAATTACTTCAATTTATAAATAATAAAAAACATTAAATTAGGTTTTAATATTTCTCAGGTTTTATTTATTAACTTAACAAAAGAATGAAATGAAATGAATACATGAAAATTATAATTAAAATTAGGAAAATATATTAATTACTACCTATTAACCTTTTTAATAAGAATCTAAAAATGTGTGACTTCTAATATGAATCACGCACAAAATACAAATAATAACTATACCTCAGCATTTTATTGATCGAGCGAACGCGAAGCGTCTTCGTTTAAGCTTGGGCAAAAATGCTTTCGTATGTCTGTCCGGCTGTCCGTCTGTTCTCATCTACAGGTTGCATTTCTCAACCGATTCTCGTGAAATTTTGTGAGCAGGTTCTATTGTTACATAGATTTATTTTTGACAGTTCAGTTTTTCGAATTTTTTCAAAATGGCGGAAATATGGGGAAAATAATATTTCAGCCACTTCTGAAAATGTCCAAAAATATCACAAACGCAAGGCTTGCAGCTATACACAGCCACTATTTGATTGTATTTTGATATAAACTTTAAATTAAAAACAAAAATACTTTATCGTCTATGCGAAAGAATATAAATATTAAGTTTCGTTAGATAATAATGATATTTTAAATTCATATGAATGAAAGACACTTTAAAATTTTCTCTTCACTTGCTTTAGGTGCTATAAAGTAATCAAAATTGATATAAACTATATAGGTAGCTATAATTATCCATTTCTGAAATACCTACATATTTTCAAAAGATAAAAAAAAATTAAACGTACAGTGAAAATCACAAATGTTATGAAAGAAATCATTTGGTTAATATATTATTTATATATTTTTTATAAATTACCTAATTAAATTATTTTTTACTGGACCTACAATTTAAAATATTTTATATCTTAATAATACCTATTTCAATCAAAACAGAAAATATTTTTAAATCTCCATTTTTTCATGATACCGGCAAACTTGTTACAGACGTGAACTCTAAATTCTGCTTTAATTTCCGTACCTTTAAATTAAATTACAAAATAAATTAATGAATTACTTAAAACATTATATTAGACATCTTTCTAATAAGTACAATCTAAAATATTTTAAAAACTTAACTAAAGTAATGTAAGGTTTAGTTGAGCTAAACATAATTCGCTGTATTCGGTGACACGTTTTATGCGAAAAAAAAATTAACGTAAATAAATATTAACCCTTTTTTTGGTTTTCAGGAATCTCTGAAAGCTGCTTAATTCATTCGATCAATCAAAACCAACTATAATTGTGTAGAAATGGGAAAATAATTATTTATTCATCGAATTTTTTATTCTCCGCCAAGGCTTTACTAGTGCTTTAAAAAGTGCCTTTATTTTAGGAAAATTATTTAAAAAAGTATATTTTTATGTTAATTCCCGATAGGCGCTGAGTTGTAGAGAGGGTAGGAAGAGAAAAAGGGCCCCGGAAGTGCGTGCCAGTGTTGCCACTCGCCGCGGGGAGTTTGCGTCAGTCGGGTGAGCTGAGCGGACGCGACGCCCTAATGCTCTACTAACTATAAACATACTGACAAATTGCTAACTTTTTGTCCAAAACACATACTTATATATTATTGCGAAACAAAATTAAAATATTTTGTTAATAAATTATTGTTCTTTTTTGATAATTATTTTTTTTATTAGTAACTGAATATTTTTTCGCTGAATTTTTCATGGTGTGTATGCAGTTTTGAATGAAAAACAATATTTGAAAAATATTCCATAAATAAAAATATTATTTTTCTCAGTTTTAAATGAAAACTTACTGAAATTAATTTAAATTTTTCTAAACAATTCATTTTGAAGACTTTTTCTTGTTTTAATATACAGTTAAAATAATCACTGGAAATATTGAAAAAAATAATAACTTAACAAACATAAAATTTTATAAAACATTAAAGTTTTTAATTAAAATATTTTTTTTTATATTTGATTTAAAATATAAACTAAAAATTAAAAACAATTAACTGAAATTAATAATTGTGAAGTTAAAAATAGAGATAGGTACTTAAATAATTTAAGAATGGCCCTTTTAGTATGGAATGTGCGGTTATCAATCGACAAAGGGCTGCGGTACGCTATCTAATCGTAGTCTCATACTCTGTACTTGATAAAACATCACTTTTTCAAAATAAACTTCAACTAATTCTTGTAGTTCACTGGCGCCATCTTGTTTTGTTTAGGTAGGGTAAATAGGGCAGAAGCGCACCACAAGCTAAAGAAATATTGGGATAATTTATATCAAAAACGTTTTAATGTAGGTATCCAGTTTTCTATAATTAAATTCTTATTCCTATAAGATTCAAACATGTTTTATTCAATCTAGGATTATTTGCAAACACTTACAAAACACAAGAGACTTCGTGGCAAACGCTTACTAAAAAAAACTAAAAGTTTATCACCTGTTTGATTTTTAGGCACCTTTTTGTTATAAAAAGTTACAATATAAAAAGAAACGATCGGTTCAAAATTTTTGGCGGGAAATATTGTGCAGAAAATGAATAGCAAGAAATTCGGCTACGATTGAGTATATAACTCACGGTTTTTTTGGGGTTTTGTTATGGTAGATTACAGTTACGATAGGATTGATGAGTTGAAAGATATCATACTACTTGACTGTTTCCATGTTTTTCATCCTCAAGAGTTATTTTGCTATTTTATCGCAAATCGTACATATATACCTAATCGGCACAAAGTTGAACTTATGTAGCAAGTAGCAATTTTTTGGATTAATATAATTTACCTATACAAATAATTTAAGTTTCTGTTTCAATCAAATAGTTTATTTAATGCTCCAATTTAGTATCATTGGTATTAGGAAGTATTTATTATCCATATAAAAAACAAAAACATTCAAAATCAGAACTAGAATTATATGTTTATTATAAACATTGCTTCTATTATTACCCCTATTCATTCACACGTATCCGTTTAGGTACTTAATGTTATAATATGTTAATAAAATTAATTATTTTTAGTACATATCATTATTAAGTATATAAGCAGCTGATTAAAGCATTTAATAATGACATGAAATACTGATTTAAGCCTCTTGTCTTAATACAATTATATTAACAAGGGGGACAATTTTATTAAGTGGTTAAAATTATAAAAGGTGAGCAACTAATAATATTTGCATCTCCAAAGCCCCTTTAAAATATACTGAGTGAGAGATTTTGTGCTCTTTTATTTTCTAAAACATAAAACAACCTAATTACTACAGTTCTGAAGGTAAAGCTATCAGGAGTTTTAATTGCTTTAAACTTTGAACAACTTATTAATATTATTTTATGGATTATGCTTTAGTATCTAATATGGTAGAATTGCAAAATTAGTTTTAACATTTGCTAATTGCAGAAAATTTTAATGTCCCCTTCTTACTCTTATCTTATTAACTTAATAAACTGTTTTACCTCAATTCAAAAAGATGTGTTTGTATTTAAAACAATTGAACTAATGAGTTTTAAATATTACCTTTGATTATAAAGGTAATGATATATTAGTTCATTTGTTTCAAATACAGACACATCTTTTTGGATTGAGGTAAACAGTTTAAGTTAATAAACCATATTCCAAAAAACAGACTCATAACATTTATATAAAATATAAGATAAGTTTTTCCTATGTAGTCCTTCTCTGATGATGCCTTGTTTTGTCAGTGATGCAGTTACAATACCTACTGACCAAAACGAAGAAACATTTCCTAATTTCCAATGAAGAAGACGGTAGTTCGATAAAGATTTGATTCTGATAACATCATCTTTCCATCTTGAAATTACGGTTTTGTGAATATTTCTTTATGTCCGTGAATGATGCATAAAGTTTTTAGATTCAGAATGTGCTATAATAACTGTAAATCTCAAAAACTTTTAGCATATAGAGCTTTACATCTAATAGCTACATCCCTTAGACCAACCTTCCTACCAAGCATTTCCCTCAGTGGGAAGGTTACACCTATTCAGGAGTAGCCTTCCCACTGATGCAAATCGAAAAATTATTTCCACTGGTGGTTGGATTGGATCTTTTAAAATAAAATTTAATTGATCTTTTAAAAGATTTAATAGTTAAATATGTCATCTTCCCATCTCTTGGACCAACCTACCTAACTTACCAAGCATTTCTACCACGTGATTTATCCTAATAATTAGTATGAGTACTATTGTGAATCTTAAATTTTCCAACAATATTTTTTTGGTTTTTAATATTACATGATATTGTCCCATACAATTAAATAACATAATTCAACAACTTTACGACAATTATCAAAAAATATTTCAGAATTTTATTTTTTTACCTCCTTCACAAGATTACAAGCTAAAATGGATGTTATCTATAGTGCAAAGTTAATTTTGTTTTTAAATATTATTTGCGTTAAATTGGAGATTAAAATCCTGAAACTGCTCTTTAATTCTAATAGCTGCAATTTTTTTCTCGCCGAATAAACAGCTATCGGACTCTGAAAAAAAACCCCGCATCTGCATCAAAAGATGGAAACAAGATCAAATATTAAAGGCAACATAATAACATGATAAATATTTTTCATTTATATTATTACTTAGCTTTTGGCAATCACACTGATAGGTTTTTATTTGCTATTTGTTAATACTGTTTAAAGTTAAAAGCACCAGAACCACTTTTTATTACTTGTCCTGTTTGAAAACATTTAAGGACAAAGTTGTACATATGTAATCTCTAACCCCTTTACTAATAAAGATTGTATAGCAGATGTAGTTACACAATGGTTACTCTCTGTCAAACAATTTAAGTTTGACTTTAAAAAGAAAGGGACAAAACACTGTGTAAACTATACATCTGCTAGCATTTAACCTTACGGAAAGTTAATAAAATCTTAATAAGATAATTAAAACTGACGATAGTGAGATTAAACCAATTGTTTCTTATTCGTTATTATTTCATCTTTCTTGATATTATTTATTTCCAAAAATAGTTTATAACCTAACACTTCCCACGTTTTGCAAAGAAAAATACTGTTACACTTTGCAGAGGGCGCTGGCGTTTTAGAATCATACTAATATTATAAACCTGAAAGTTTTGATGTTTAGATGTTTGTTACTCAATCACAAAAAACGGCTAAACAGATTCGGATGGATTTTGGCACACACGTAGTTTATAGCCTGAATTAAAATATAGGATACTTTTATCCTGAATGTCCACGCGGACGAAACCACGGACGGAAGCTAGTATCTGCATAAATATAATCGATTATACTAAGGTATTAATTTATTAAAGACTGTTATCGATTCGGAATTATTCTGTAATCAACAATAACTTCGAACTAGTAAATCCGCTCTGAGACAGATTAGTTCAGTTCATCCCGATTTTCAAAGATCCGTTAAGATTTTTGGACTTGATAGTTATTGTTTTGTGATTAAGCATTCAGGAGTTTATCTAATAAATCTTGCGAAACAGATGTGCAATTCTTTCACAGTGTAGAGAAATAGCACAGGGAATGTTTTTGTTGTTGATGTAGTAAGAAGGAAAAGAGAGAAGATACTATGTAGAATCTACATAGTATCTTTTCTATTTTCCTTCTCTCTTTTTCTTTAAACATCTACATTGTAGATAACTATTCAAATGAAACCGCTAACCATGTCGTCGACAATAACGCGGTATCTACATTGCATTAAACTTCTAGAAGAGTAACAGCAAACATTTTTGGCAAAATTTCACACAACAAGGAACTTCAATCGCGTAAATGGTACACCGTTCGATGGAGCATTAAAGTTTTCCCTTAGAGTGTTTTCCCAATGCAATTTTATCACATAGCAATTATTGAAAATATATTATTTGATAAATCCAAATTTGACTAGCACAAAATTGGAAGAACTTTGGTAAATGCTTGTTCTGTTGTCATTTGGGAACTTATCAAAAATTGGGAAATTATTAAGCTTTTATATGAAAGGTTATATTAAAAATATTTTATTGCATACCATAATAGAAGATGTATTTGGGTAAAATTCGTTAAAATTTAACATTTAATGATGACTCTTTAGTCAAATGTTTTTGTACTTCAATTTAAATTGTTTTTTATTCTATATCAGTTATAGATGAAAAGATTACATGACCTAATCAACGTAATTGATGTTTTTACATGTTCGTAATGTTTTCATATATAACATTTTAATTTTCATAAACAAATCTTTGATATACACGCCATAGATAATATGTTGTATGTTACAATGGCAGGATAATTTTGCTGATTCAAAAATCGTCCACCAGTCGACGCAATACTGCCAATTTGGCGCTAGTGTAGATGTAGACTTGTCATTTTGATGCTTTGTTTGCTATGAGTTGGCTGTAAATTTTTTATGTTGGAAGCGAATTTTCGTAAATACCTATAAATTTCTTCCAACACATTTTGGGTTTCTTCAATCTTTAATTAGTTTATTGTCAAACTTATGTAATTATTATTATTATTATCAACCATTTTTGGACATAATTGAAAAATAACTGGAAACAACCCATATGCACCAAATGCACACACAAAAGGTCTCCATCGACAGCAGCGCCACC
This sequence comes from Catoptria pinella, assembly GCA_963556745.1. Lineage (NCBI taxonomy): Eukaryota > Metazoa > Arthropoda > Insecta > Lepidoptera > Crambidae > Catoptria > Catoptria pinella. The sequence goes on from OY750771.1 coordinate 5,264,647, forward strand.
AAGCGGGATAAATTTTCTGTCAACCTGCCATAGCGATTGTCGCGCCATCTACACAAGTTGCTTAGAGAGCCATTTGCACACTTCAAGTGCATTTCAATTTCATTGCATTGCAAGTGCAAAGTTTCATTTGCGATTTGCCTAGAAAGGCAAAGTAAATGAGATGCAAATGAAATATATATATTTGAAACAATTAAAGGATCGCCGGATGTGAGATGGTTTTCAGCAAATACCTATTAACTGAAATACAATGTACCCTCCATTCTAAAAAAATTGGTCAATCGGCTTTTACCGTCAATTAAAATTTATATCAATTTATTTGGGGTTTAGGTACTTGTGTTATGAAGGTGTACCAATACCTACTCAGTTAAGTATCTCTTTGGCAGGTATAGTACATGTTGTCCCAGCAAACTATAGAGACTACAACGGTTGTTACAGAAGGAATGTTTCATCCAAATATAACGTATAAAAGAGCCCATACAGCATTTGAAACTTACTTAACTGTTTTTAATTGAAGAGCAATGTGATCCAAGCGTCTGCGCTCGGCCGCCGTCGGGGAGCAGACGAAGGGAGCGGTCGTCTTCCCTCAGCCGTAACGTCCGGCCGGGGTCGGCGAACGGAGGGCCGCTTTCTTGCGCCGACAAACGTCCCTCCACGATGTCATTCACGTTATCCCCCTTCCCTGATCTCGACAACTCCAGAAACTTAATGTCTCACTCTCAGCTGTCCACTTAAAACTTTTGTCCAAATTCGCAGTTTGTTGACTCTCCGGTTGTTTTTATGAAGCACAAAACACAAACACTCGCGGCGTCACTCGGGTTATTGATTTGAGGCGCGATATGCGCGAGCGCAATGGTCGTTAGCAGATCGATCGCCTTATCCCACGTGCAGGCTAGCGGGCCTTCTATTTGTAAACTGGCGCCGGGAGCAGCGCATTCCGAGAACGTCTCGGGCCCTGCGCGCGACCGACCACCACCCACGATTACCTTACAGTGGCTCGGGACTAGATGCCGCACCACATTCGCCCTTGCATCTCCGGTAATGGACTGCACCCAAGCCCGACGCATCCACGCCTCTCGCCGTGCGCTCCTCAATCACCACTATTAAACCAAGCCACTGACTGTCAAACTTGCCGTGTTATTGTGTTATGAGTTTCTGACAAACTCTTTGAATGTAGACGGATTTCCGATTTGTAGGTGTGATTCACATTATTTTTTTTTCTACATCTGTTTGAAGACTTGTCTATTTAGTATTGGATCCGTTGGCTTAATGATGCATAGATAAATAGGTGAGGTAATCTGGAACAAAAATATAAGAATTAGGGGTAAGGTTGATAATTGTCTATCAATTTATCTACCTTGTAGTACCTAAAACAGAATTAATTTGGCACAGCTACTATTAGATTGCCTCAAACACATATTATTTGAAAGACCTCATTTAATAACTGTTAGAAAAAATGGTAAAACAGGCAACAGTTCCTGGAAAAAACTGACACAGATGCCCGTCTAACATATAAACATCTCTCTTTACCTGCGTTTTCTATTTTTCTTTGAAGATTTTTTTTTGGTTTAATTCGATTGTTCCTGTCAATACTATTATCATAATTGCTATTTCTGTAAAATTTCTAAGAACTTATTTAACAATAGTAAAAATTAGTTAAGTAGGTAAGTATATTAAAACTAAGAAACAAAACAATACATGTAAAACTATATTTGGAATTTGTAATTAATTAAAATCCTGAGTTTCCAAACTACCCGTGTTTATAAAACAGAAATTGACTATGGAATCTATCGTAGGGTCTAAAATGCAAAGGCAAACAAATCTACAGCTACCGTTAGATACTTCAAAGGGCTTTTTTAAATTCAAACGAAACCCAAGTGAGGTTAAATGGTGAGTATTGATAATGAGGTGTACTGAAGTACAGGCCCTGCATTCCGATGAATGGTGCGCGGGCGCCGGCGGAGAGGGGCAGGGGGGTTGGGTACACACGCACGCATGCCATCGCGTGCGCCGCGCGACCCGCCACACCACACCCGCTACAACAAATTCTAACAGGTGTCTCTCCACTCCAATTTCGGGCTTAGTTGACAATGACACGCTATGTATATGCCCTTCCAATGGCGACAATTAAAAAAACAGGAAAAAATAAAAATATAGCTTCTTTCAAGAAAACTGATTTTGACATGGAAGCTAAACTGCCGTAATCGAAAATATGACCGCCTATTACTATTTAAATATATTGAGACCATCCGGAATGGCTTGAGTGGTTTCAATTAAGCCAGTCAAGTTAGGGGACCATAGAATTTCTATTGTATCTAAACTCAGAGCAGCAAAAAGTTGGAAAGTTTTCGAAAAGCAATCGTTTAAAACCTTTCCCGTTATTCCCTTTTCGTTTTTGACACTCATTAGGTGCCGACATTCTTTATTCGGTTCATTGATTATGATTGACTGTGTCTACAATATATTTTGTTTACGTGTTTATCGGAGGTCGTCGACTTCGGGGGCATACAATAATAACGATGCATGTTTACAAAATCGTCGTGCGCCTGCATTCCTAGAACAAGAATGCCGATAGTAGTTGTTGAAATCTTATTAACATCGTAGTGCTACTGTTTTATTTGATGTTTCTTTATTTAATGCAATCCTTAAAAGTTATAGATCACTTTTCACAGTCGAAAGTGTTGGAAGAAAAACACCATAATATAGAATAATTAGAATTATAACAAGAATATTAGTTTGCTTACATTGTTTCTGACATTGTATTGAATTTAAGAAGCACTGTAAGCAAACCAATAGGTACTTAGACTTCATGTTAAATCAAGCAGTAATTTTAATTTAATGAATTGAATGAAGATTCTTAACATACTTCAAATATGTAGTCGTTAAATCAAATTGACACCAAATAACAGGAAACGTCATAAATTTGAAACATTTTCTTATATTTAAGAAATAATCTGATCAATAAATACAAGTGAAATGCTGAGAATCTAACGGATGCCCTAGACATCTCCAAGATATATGAACTGTGAAGTGATGTTAATTTTAACTACATCCGTTTCGTGTCGAATGTAAATAAAGCAAATAATTAAAGATCTGATGAATTTGCCAAATTACATGGACTTTTAAAATTCGAATTATTTCCGCTTTACTGAGAGTGCGATTAATTGATGAATCATAGTATGGCCTAACTATAATTGACTTGTCTCTGGGCTAACGCGCGGTAATCGATCTGTGGCCCGGTGGCATCGGCTGACGGAGCGGCGGCGGCGGCGGCGGCGTTTACTAGAATCGTAATGATCGCAGTGCACCGGCACCGTCGCAAATGACTCACGGCCACAGCCTTAAGCTAGGTATTAAGAACATGTTCTTATGGTATGTGAATGCTTCCGAGAATCGAGAACTACTGCCTTCTGAGGTATTTATTGACTGTTTTGGATTAAGTACACTTCTATGTTGAGGTGTCAATTACTGATGAGGTGTGATCGAAGGGATTTCTAATTGAGTTTCTCAATTAATTTGCATTTTAAAGTCCCAGTCCTATGATACTTTAGTCATATCATATCATGTTTGAACAGAACTTTAAAAAAACTAGGAAGATGTTTGACATGATACAATAACGGCCGCAATATGTTTTTAATTGATGATCCGCTTCTTCATCAGAAAAAAGACTGGTAAGGACTTGAACTTACAATTTCTCAATTAATGGTAGCACATTGCTTTGTTCTGATATCAGATATTATATATATTATTATGGTTAATGATATTCGATACAACTTCAAACGTTTCCATTTACTACTTAATTTTGTGTTCTTTTTTAGAAACATCAAATCAATTTGTAAAATGTTAACCATTTTTATATACTGTGGCCCATTCAAAAAAGGTCTAACTTAAAAATTTATGAGGAGGTGATTGTTTTTACTATCGTTTTAACGAGTCGCGTCCCCAAATTCAATATTTGAAGAAAGTTCACGCGCGGTTGCGCTATCGGAGTACAAACAAATGTAATGATAGTTAGCTATCTTTAAATGACGGTGCGTTGACACTCGGCTCGGAGGTATTTATGAGGATATCAATGAGCACATTCCTGACTATAAGCCTCCCGTTTTGAAATGAAAGGGGAACGAGGAACATGAAAGACAATATGTTTGACATCTTACAAATTTTGTATGGATTGGTACACAAATGGAAATGTAGCCGGTACTGCAGATCGCAACCTTCAAATAAACTTTTCTTTTCAGATAGGTAAGAATTTATTATAAGGTAGGTATATATTTAATGTTTTGCCTAGAATTGATGTGTTACGAAGAAACGAAGAAGTCAAGAAGGAATTGTATGAGCAGTGATATAGTTTTGAGAACAGATGAAGGCGAAAAGAGAAAGAATCTAGTTAAAAGATGAGAGGAAATTGGAGGAAAAACAAACTCATTTTCTAATAAATTCTGATTATAATCATGATGATTATAATCATAATTTATTTCTGTCAAAGGGTGGGTCCGCAAAGTTTAAAAGAATTAGGTATGTGTCCACGATGTCAAGACTTTCATGATAGCGATAACAATATGTGTAGAATCAGGTTGTAAAGAGGCAAGGCAGGAAGAATCAAAGCAAGCATTAACGAGACTGACCATATTGACAAAATTATTATTTTTTACAATTTTATTAGATTTTCTATTTATTCTGCGTAGTAATTACTTAAATTCGCTTGGCAAAGAAGTTCTTATTTAAATTGTTATTTTTTATTCGACTTAAATCGCGAACTTGCTGCACCTGTGGTTAAACGATTGCATCCAGTGGGCGTGAGCTCTAACGCGTGCTGTGAATAGGGCTGCTTACTTATTAGAATACTAAAAAACACGTCTAACTAGCCGTATATTCTGGTTTAGAAGATTTATTTGACGACAGAATTGCTTAAATAGTACCAGGTGAATCCCTTGCTCTAAAGTAAGGGGTTAAGAAGTGAATATCCTTCAAAGATGATTTCTCCGTGGAACAGTGTATGGCGCTTCTGGGCGTCACGGCAATCGCAATTCGATGACATGCTCCTTACTCACAATCGATGCATCAATTTTAAACCCTAAAACCTTTAAAAGCTCAATAGGTGCAGGTATATCTGACACACAATTCTCGATGATAGTGACTTCAAAATAAATACGGTCCAAGTCAAAATTTGTGCAAACCATATTTTGTTTTGGTAGAAGTTGGTAATGAAGATGTTTTTTATTTCTCTTTTTGTAAAGTTATTGCACCTTGGCGAAAGCATGGTAAAACGCACAGGTGGCAACCCTGGGCGATGTGTTGGAGGCGCGTGCGCGGCAGGTGCGCGGGCGCAGCCGGCCGCTTGTTAGAGCACAGAATTCCCTGCTTGTAATTATATTAAAAATGTTCATAAATACATTGGACACCCTAACATACATTGAACCGAGGATACATTGAAAAGTAGTGGTCAAAAGACAGCACTTACTGCTTATCATGGTTATGTGTGCTCAGTTTTGAGGTATGGTCTATTTTTATGGGGAAACTCGGTTGACGTTGACCGTGCCTTTATCATTCAGAAAAAGTGTATTAGAGCTATGTGCGGTGCAGGACCCATGGATTCCAGTCGACCATTATTCAAAAAACTAAATCTCCTAACAGTCCCATCAATGTATATTTTTGAATTATGTGTCTTTACGAAAGGTAATCTGAATTTGTTTAAAAAGAAGTATGAAGTGTGTACATTCTCAACCAGATATCCAAATCAATTAGTGTTGCCATCTTGCTCAACAACGTGTTGCCGAAGGAATTGTTATCTCATGTCAATAAAATTATTCAATAAACTACCAATGGCAATGAAAGAATTACCAATGAAACAATTTAAATGTGCGTTGTATAGATTACTGGCTGACAAGTGTTTTTATAGTGTTAAGGAATTTATTAATTGCAAATTTTAAATATTATCAGACCACTTTTTTTTTATTATTATTATTTTTGGTATATAATTATGTTTTAGGTATTTATTCAATTCGATTAATTTTGGACATGTTTTGATTGTTATTATTATTGTTTTTTATTTAATTTATGATTATTTTAAGACATTGTTAATTTATTAATAATCAAGACCCACCTCTAATTTGCATACCAATGTTATTTGGTTAAATGTGAGAAACAAAATCGATAAATGTTATAATCTTGTACTGACCACATTTACAGCAATAAAGAATTATTATTATTATTATTGATACAAAATATGAAGAGCCGTTCAGAACCAATCGCGTTTTTTCACAGATACATTACGTGCAAGAGATTTCGGACCATACCAGTACTAATAATAATAGAAGTAAAAGTATCAAGTTAAATAAGTATTTTCGAATATGTCAAAGCGGCACTTCTGCTAGAACTGTGAGGGTCTATCACAAAAAGTTAAATCCGGTATACGAAATTGTGTCCATTCTTCGTTGTGACCCTTCGATCATATAATCTCATGATCGAAGTTGTGACCTACAACTTTGTATTTTGTGTAGAGGCCCTAATGTAAGTAATTGAAGATTAAAAAAAACTACACTGTAGCACTGCTACCGTAATTTTAGGTAAAATCTTATTTTTTTATTCTCGAAGTGTTTGTGCTCCCGTAGCACGTAGCCACGTCGCACACGTAGCACTACCGTAGTTTTAGGGTTAATAATTACCTCACCTTACAAGAATGGTTATTTTCTTTCCAAGTCCAATTCATTTTACTTTCAATTGATTCCCTCACCGCCGCGCCGATTACATAGAGAACCACTTGTCTTTTCATCAGGTAAGATAGTTACTAACTATAGTAAGAGAAAAATTGGCCAAGTGCGTGTCGGACTTCAGGCATTTAGGGTTCCGTACCAAATAGGGCTAAGGGGCGGGGATCTATGCTACGCGTTTGACCGCAAAATTCAGTTGGTCTGTAACAGGAAAATTAGGAAATTTAAAGGAAAAATTAAGATTTATTAATAAATTGGTATTTTTTGGTAAAATATACGTTATATTAAACATTATAGCCAATTTTTAAGTTCATATGTCAATGGAAAGTTAAAAAATACTGCGGAACAAAATTTTGGAAAATAGCTAACTTTGGTGGGTTGTCATGCATTTGTTTTCATAAAATTTTAAAAACAAAGAATACAGTCTTTGTTCTACATAGCAAGTTGTAAACAATGATTTTCCATACGTTCGGGTAAAACCAATAGTTTTTCACGCCCCCCTTTGCTAGTATGGCGACCCCTCTAAAATATTTTTTTATACTTTACCTGGCTTTGGGTCGGCAAAAGACATCTTTGGTACAAATATGAAAAATGTAGTTTCAACGGTTTAGCTGCTAGAGCTTTTTGACAGATGACAGACGGACTCATTCATGAGTGACAGCAATAGAACTCCGTTTGGCCCCTTAGAATACGGAACCCTAAAAAGCAATAAGAAATAAGAAACTCCTTATTCAAGTGAGTTACTTACTGAATTAAAATAACTGTCGCGTTATTCGCGCTACAATGTAACAAGTGGCTCTGTAGAACTGTAAACCTCGCGTTCGTGATTTTTTGAACATTTTTCGAAGTGGCTGAAATACGATTTTCCCCATATCTCCGCCATTTTGGAAAATTTTGAAAAACTGACTCGTCTAATAAATTATAGACAATTATAGAACCTGCTCACAAAATTTCACATGAATCTGTTAAGAGCATTTCTTGGCCTGTAGAGACAGACGGACAGCCCGACAGCCGGAAAGAACTTTTGCCCAAGCTGAAACGAAGACGCTTCGCGCTCGCTCGGTCTACGAATGAAGTTCTAAAACTTTAGAAAATTCTAATTTTTTTATGACTATGCAGGAATATGGTTATTTTAATTATTGGGAATCAACACCTTTTATTAGCTTTGCTTTATTTTACTACCACATATTATTGTATTATACAGACCTTAAATACGTAAATTAATGAAATTGTAGTAAATAAGTTGTCGACAACGACAACAACTATTTGAAAGGTACATATATTTTTTCAGTATTTGTAGCCACTTCTTTATGACACCGTCACTTTGGTCGAGTGTGGGATAATACAAGGATTTTTTTCCAGTTTTGGGGGTTGTGTTATTGCTTTGGCTCCAAACTTTATGAGGGTATATTCCAATCTTGTTCCATTTTTGCAATTTCAATACAAATGATCGAAACAACTCTGCATGCGCGAGCCATTATGGAGACTGCTTTTGATCCACGTTTATTCTTTTCGAGTGCAAATCAGACGTATGTACAGCAGTTGATAGCAAAGCAACAGAAATGGCGTGGCGTCTGACAAATAATGACTGCCTAGAGAGAATAAAAATTAAACGAGGTGTTAAGGCGATTGATATAGGTACTTTGGTGTAACGAAAGTAGAACAGGGTTTGTCAACATGGACTCAGCTGGCCCCGACGATAGCGCTTATCGGCTTCGGGACACAGTCCGCTCATTCACAAGCCGTCCATTCATGCGCCGGCTCCACCGGCACCTGTCAAGCCAATATATGCTTTAACACTTGGACAGATTAGTCCAAAATCATCTGCGTAGTGCCAGGGTAGAGGGGCGAGGGGAGATGTAGATCGAGGATATCGCGGGGTCAGCGCGGATTGCAGGCGCCCTGATAAACGACGGCGTCCAACGACTCGATGGCCAATAAAACTCATGGGACCAATCTAAAAGAAATAACACATTACATCTATTGTGAAACCTGGCTGTTCCTTCCGTTAGTTTCACAATCGAAGAAGTCCCTTCATTGATATAAAAGGAAAACAAATTCCAGCACAAGCCACTTGTAAAATCATCAAAAAGACAAAAGGGCTTATTCAATTATCTTGTTTTTTTTAAATAAAATTTCTATTTGTACTGATGTGGTTGTGATTTACCTAATCAGAGTATCGCATCTTGTAACATTGTGAACGTAAATAGGTCATCGTGGCGAAGTAAACAGCGATAAACGCCCTCTTCAAGCTGTTCCTTCTTAACAATTAATATTTAAAAAAAAACTAGTTACGTTACCTTATTTATAATAGCAAAAAAATTTATTGATTGGCTCTTCTACTTTCTTTAATATTTGTACCTAGTAATATTTTAATCGCGTCGGGGGACCACTAAGAAGCTGGGCGCTGTTAAATCTGGGTATTTTTGAGGTCCCCCGACGCGACGATCCAGATTAAAATATTACTACGTACAAATATTAAAGTAAGTAGAAGAGCCAATCAACACATTTTTTATATTTTTTGAGGTTTTGTGTGTGTGTGTGAGGGGGGGGGGGGGGGGGTCATTTAAATTGTTAATTTAATTTTAATTCCATACTTTTTAAACTACTTGTAGACCCTCTATTTCTAATAGGTGTACGCACAGCAGCACGTCAGGTTATACAGTTAAACTGCGAAAACAGCTTTTATTGTGTAGGGCATAAAGGCGGTCTCAAGGTCAACATGTATAGTCTGAGGTGCCGTCGTGTGTACATAAAATACATTGTCCACGATGAAGCCCCGATCACTGTCTAACACCTACCTACTCATTGAGACCATTTTAATGAGCCCAAAACGCTGTATCTGCTGTAAGTTGCTGAAGAGTTGAGCATCCCGCAGAATACCTGATGCTGCAGCATCAGCTCAAGGTTTCCATGTATTGGAAATACCACTGACGTAACAATACACCAAATTCCAAATTAATCGGTCCTGTGACAGGTTGATAAGACTGTGACAGTTACTGTGACTGTGTCTGTTTGAGGCAACGTAGTTCCCAAATGAATGGACCTATTTGATGCGGTTATTTTAATTTGAAAGCTGGCGTAATTGACATAGTTTTTATCTATAATTTATGAAGACCTACTCAGCTGTTTGAAGATCATCAGCTCATCAAGTAAGAAATGAGCTGATGATCTTCATAAATTATAGCTAAGAACAAGCTTTCAAATAAAAAAAATGCAGCTGAATCGGTCCATTAGTTTAAGAGCTACGTTGCCTCAGACAGACAGTCACAGTAACTGTCACAGTCTTATCAACTTTCACAGGACACACACACGTCAAACTTATAACACCCCTCTTTTTGCGTCGGGGGTTAAAAAAGATTCGAATTTGTCTAATTCTAAGGTTTATTAATTGTATTGTTAGCCAATTGCGTATATAATATCTTTGTTTCTGTACTGAACAAGCGCATTGCTTGTTCTTAGAATTATTGGGTCCTAACTCCTAGCGCAAGTATTTAGTACGAGTGTCAATATTGAATATTTAAGAAAACAGCCCTTACAGTAACGCCACGAATATGGCAGAAAGTTGAGACTAACAAGAAATATCAATAAGGGCGACGGCCTGCAGTCGTATTGTAACAAGCAATCAATGAAACAATTTCAAGCAATATTGGGTGCACATAATGTCAGATAGAAGTGCTATTAGTTAAACGAATACCTATGTATGTTATTCATATCTACGAATATCAATGCACTTGTATTGAATGCTTTGAGCTTTGATTGACCCAAATGGTAAGTCGACATATGGCATGTGCTTCATACACCCTGCAAGTCACAGAATATCTCGATGAAAGGGGACAAGAAGCTATTTTATAAAGTAAATTGTTATTTCCGCCTGAGTGGTAGCTGGTTCTGTCCTTATGTTAATCTTGTTAAGTATTTAGACTACATAGTCTTTATACATATTTTAAACACATTAATTTATATAACAAAGAAGTAAAATCTGCATGTTTTAAAAAATACCAAGTAAATATATGGACAGGTAATATTAATTTTCTAAAGCCAGTAAAGCCAATAAGTCCAAGTGGACTTGTAATATTTTGAAACAGTATTCGAATGGTGGTCTTGATGAGGCCGATGAGTCATTCACCAGCGATCCCGATATGACTTACAATTTGTCTGATAACTTGCTTTGATTCATTGATCGCACTGACGCATATATGGAAATTATTTCCGGAAAACTTAAAGAACGACCTGATGACATCTGTCATCGGCATGCTGTGAGTCACTGGACCAGTGCGCCATTCAGTTAACGAATATCCGTTACTCTCAAGTTTTATCACTAACCCTCTGTGTCATCGCAGTGATATCGACAGTAACAACAATTTCATTGTGTTGTGAAAAACATCGCATTCACGCACTGATCCTATGACTTGCATGCGAGTTAGTAAACGAAAATCTGTCGCATTTATCTTTGCATTTTACGACGAGTCTGAGCAGTAGCAGTTCTAAACTGTTAGCTTTAAGATTGATATTTCTTTGGCGGTTTGTTCGGCCGCACCTAATCAGTGTGCGCATATTGCTATATAAATTATTGTTTTGATCCGCCGCTGCGCAATAACACACAATATGCGCATAATATGCCGAATTAACTATTTATGAGCAACATCTATGGCCGTCTGCGCCGGGGTTGCGCTATTTGGAGATTTATATTCTAAAAGACACGCCTTATTTATTTGTAGATTGGATCCTTCCCTTAAAATCTATTTACCAAGAAAAGGAACTGAATATTACCTCCTAAGCTTTTAAAAATAATATTTCCTGCTCCTGTTTTCTGCAGTGATTATTTTTTTCACTATTAGCTGTGGATTACATTCTTTCATTGCACCATTTGCACCTGAGGAACTAAAATCAGTGACCTTTAACTTCCGCGGCCGATGGTCCCCGTTTCACATTGCATCCGGTTTGCGCTCTGCAATATTTACCCATCTAATCCAAATTCCTTATAGACGATGCTATTAGGCAGGATTTTTTTCAGCCCCGATTTATTTATCCTTATGATGGTGGATAAGAATAAATACAGACCGTGTAAATGGGAATGTTTGCAAGAAGTTTTATATTATAAACCTATAAGTTTTTAATTAATTTACCTAGTAACTCCACTTAAGATGAATTTTAAGAAAAGTGTTAGCTAGGACTACGCAAACAAATTACTGGCAAATGTTTTATTTTATTTAATTATGCTCTTTAGAATGACATGTACCATATTTTTTTGGAGTAACATAAAATCTAATTTTCTGTTTCCGTAAATCAGACTACAATGCAATCGGATTCGAAATCTGTATGTCTGCTTCAAGTACATTGACCGACCATCGACATTTTTTTTTAAAGTCAACGTGCCTAGTTGTGCCTTCCTCAACGTCTCTCAAATTCATTGGTCATGCTTAACTTCATTTTTGTTTTCATTCGACTTTATTCTCATTCAAATAAAACTCAAATATCGTAAAGGTCAAGCCACGCAATTCGAGTTGTTTTTTCCTGCATCCTTCAAGAAAGTTAAAAATAACGGTTTCTAACCGACGAAATTCAAATTCGGAACACATTTTAGTACGAAAATGGCGCGAAGTGGCGTTCACACTTGAGGCTCCCGTCCATTGATGAACCAGATTTGGCTTATCGGCCGGATGACAGCCATCGATATCGTCACGGGCGCCGCAGAAACGCCACAGTTATCAATGTAAACGGTTTGTTTACACAGTTAACAGTAATCTTATCCGGTGACCTCCTTAGACTCTCCCGTTTCGAAATTGTACCGTCGGTATCACATTGTCCTATTAGACGGGCGGAAGTGCTCGCCTGAGTCCAACCAACGTTCATTCATGTTCGTATTTATTTTGTGGTCGTACCTACCTACCTACCGCGTAGATAATGCGAAGGGATTTATATTTATGTGTGTGTGATTGAGGAAAGTTCCATTTAGAGAATTGGATTAAATGGATACTTTGGACCAATGATAATATGTCAACTCGAGCCGCAGGGCTGGGCAATTAAAACAAATGACGTACTAGATGTGCGTTTGGGCCCGGTTTCTTGGGCCCTGATAGTTTTCTCGATATTTATCCGTTAGATAACACCACACATATAGAAAGATAAATAGTAATTGATAACTTAATCCCACATTTAGTTTCAAACTGGTAAAATTATGGTTAAAAAAATACAATTACGATAAGGATCTATCGAGCCTTCAATTAATTATTGAGAGATGATATAAAACAACTTAAGATTTTATGAAATTCTCGACTGGTAAAGTGTAAGCTACATTAGTTATGTGAACATTGTGAACTACTTGTAAGAATCGCTGCCATGGGGGTACTAGCTAATGACTTGACATTTAGACGATTTATAGAAAATCCATAAGACGACCTGAGTGGTGTGGTCAACAAGCCGATCTGTAACGCTAACTTTCCCGGGTTCGATTCCCGGCCGGGCAGAAATTGAAATGATCAATTTTAATTTCTGTTACGGCTTTTTGGTGTTACTATGTATAATAAGTATATATAAAGTATAAGTAGTAAGTATATCAGTAGTATAGGACCCATATAACAAGCTTTGCTTAGTTTGGGGCTAGATGGTGAAATTGTCCAAGCATTTTATTATTATAATCTGAATCTTAGAATTTATCATCATCACATGAAACCCACTGCTGGGTCCTCGAATCAGAGTGTCAGATGACACCTAATTAACATCTGTTTTCGCACTCATAAAGCAAATGCAGGTCAAGCAGAAGATAACAAAAAGATCTCAACTCCACAATATCTCTCGTGATATCAACTTAGAACAAGGTAGAAGTAAGTTATGGAAGAGAGAACGACCCCAAGGGGAATACAAAGTGCATGGGAGAGAGAAAGATATAAGAAGTCCAGAGAAAGCAGTATAGTGGAAGTAGGCATCCAGGAGCGGCAATGGCCGGCGCGGCTAATTGCGGGGAATTTTGGATGCCAACGAATTCACAATTGATTTGTTGTTATTAAATAGGATTTTACCAACGATAAATATTTAAAGGGAATATAGCAAAAATACCTCAGCTCGAACAACACCATTAGCTTAGGGAGAAGAAACAAGAAAGTTAGACCTCCACTAAGGTACGGGAAAGAAAAAGAAAATGGACGTCCAGAGAAAGCAGTATAGAGCTCTGCAGTGGCGGAAGTAGGCGTCAGGAGCGGTAAGGGCCAGTGCGGCTAATTGCGGGGAATTTCGGAGGTCGCCTGATAACCCGCGTCTGCGCCGGAAGCCGATAGCTTTGATGTGATGCGATGGCGTCCGCTCCCCTACATTATGAGTGCCGATAATAAATACGACTTGAGCTCTGGTGGGTTATTTAAATGTTGGCTATTTTCCGCATTCCAGATGTATTGAGTGATTAGTTAGACCATTAGGAAAATTGTTATTTGTTATACTAGAGACCAAAGTCAGAAAGGTTTAAACGATTTATCTACATTTGGTTTTTAGAGTTATTAACGTGTGAATACTTTAAAAAGTGTAAAATAAAAAACAAAACTAAAATTTTTGAAAAAAAACCCGCGTCAGTTAAAATTGATATTTTTAATTGAAAAACAGTTAATTTTTTTAACGAAAAGCCCCCGGTCAATAGTAATGTAGGTTTTAATGCAATAAGCAGCTAAGTCCTAATGTAATGCAGTTCTACCATAATGTATTACTAAATAATGTAATACTAGCTAAACTAATCCTTAAATAATTTTAATTTTGTTTTTGTAATTAATAAACTGGTAAATACCCTAATTTAAGTACGTAACATTTTGGGTATTCACAGAGTTAATATTTTCCTATTCGTTAACGTGATACAATTTAATCATTTAGAGATGTTAATAATGAAGGAAATGCCTCCGGGAATATTCCTAATAATTTTGAATTCCAGGCATTTAAATTTGCTCACTACATTAAATTATAATACTATCCCACCAATGGTGTTATATCATTACTAGCTTTCGTCCACGTGATTAAGATAGTTGTGCGTTTATTTTGGAAGTCAAATATTACCAATATACCTAGGTTTATCAGAGGACCTTATTTTTTTGTTCCATGCTCACTTATCCTCTGACATGAGGAGTCAGAGTCTTTGTTCGCTTGGTTTTTTACTCTAGCTATACTTAATTAAAAATCAACCGTTTTGGCTCTATAGCCTACCTATGTACCTATGTGTATGATATGACGTCAGAGAATCAGTTCCAGAATAGTTTTTTTATACTTGCCTACGTACCTAAAAATTATTTGCTTGACCCATAACATCACATATTTTAATTTTCCCACAAAAATCATACCTATACCAACTGGAACAGATTGTGGCACCCTGAATAACGGGAATTTTTCAAAACCCTTTCTTAGTGCTCACCTAAACCATGAAAAGTATCTACCCTCCAACAATGTTGTCTCTACCTTCAGCTGTTAGGGCTCTATCACACATTAAAATTTCCTATACAAATTCCCATACAAACTGGAACACTCTGTAGCACCCTGTATAACGGGAATTGTCCAAAATCCTTGAAAGGTATCTACCGTCCAAAAATGGTGTCTCTACTTTCAGCCGTTAGGGCTCTACCTACGCGTAAGCCAACAATCAATCAATCAGTGAATCAATGTAGAGTTTTATATGTATAGATTATTGTAAAACTGCTGTCATTTTTGATGCACACAAATATCGAATTGCATCAATTGCTAGTAAACTTGCGATTTAGTAATGACGTTGTGTATGTTTTTTTCAATATTTATTTTAAACTAGAACTAAATGATTTGTTAGTGACATTTCCTATTTCTTAATCATATTATTTTTCTTTTGTTTTCCTTAATCTAAAACGTGTAGATACTTAAGTAAGTTAAAACGGATATTATCTCTTGTCTTCCTTTTTAACCGACTTAAAAAATTGAAAAAGAGGAGGTTCTCAATTCGATTGTATTTTTTTATCGTTGTTTACGCATAACTTCAACATTTATGTCCATTTTGATTTTGATGATTCGGTTTTTTGTTTGATTGAGTTTTCTAGCAAAATGTTCCCATTTTTCATCTAATCGGTTCAGTAGTTTTCAAGCAATCCTGAAAATAGTATGATTTCGGTAGTAACTACTTTGACGACTTGAACCGATTTAGATAATATTTTTTTTGTTAAAAAAAGATACCTTAAGAGATCGGCGAACAGCTTCTCATACAAACGTAATACCAAAATAATTTGCAATTTGAGCATAATATACTCTTCTTGTGATGTTATTCGGATTAAAACATTATTTGTCTAGGGTGCTATTAAATAATAATTCCAACAAATTAAATACTTTTTTCCACTATTTTCGACTTTCAAAAAAAAGTTGCGAACGTGTTTTTAAAAATTTGGTACGATCAGACGCCCCGCAATCTCTTGCATATTTTGCCACCACTGCCTTTCGGTTATCTTTGTAACTTTCTGAAATATAGCCGAATTACACTCTCCCACGAAAACGATCTGATCTACATTTTGTCCTCCAGCCCCATACGACATCAATAGACGTTTTTTATTAAAATTGATATGCGTATCCAATGATTTGAATATTATTTCTTGCTTTTTAATTTTGAAACTGTTTTTAGGTTTTTAAAGTAAGTTTTCCTTCTTTTTTAAGCAAATAAAACTGTATTCATACCAAAGAAAAGCTGGTGGCAAAAATAAATACGAATGAGCATGAATCGGCAAAAACCAGCAAGGGAGGGTTTTTGGGCAGTTTTCGGACTTATTAGCCATAGCTCCCCCCCCTCGACTCCCAAACTGAAAGACATTTTTTCAGAGGCCGTGGTCACGGGATGACTCGCTGTTCATAATTTGAAATAAAATTTTAATAAGATGTTTGTTGTTTGTGTTTTATTTCCAATGAACAGCAAGCGCGGCAGCCTTAGAAGTGTATACTTTTGAATTCTTAATTATCTGGTTGTAAACAACGGAACAGATATAGACAACATCTGAAAAGGACTTTCGACCAAACCATTGACGCAGGCATTGGTACAGTTAGCGGCACACCAGGTTACCACAAAACGTCAAACTACCTCAATCGATTTTCAACTTTACATACCACTATTATGGTATAGAATAATTTGAAGAATTTTGACAGTTTTGTATAACCCCATATGCTTTTGTGTGTACTGTACACATTTGAGTGCGATCACTCGATTGACGTTAATGCCCCGATAAGGAGGTTAAGAAACTAGCTTCAGCAATTTCGTCACATTTTTAGATGATAAAAATTCAATTTGTGTCAACGGGAGTCACTCTATTTAACCTCTGTTATCTGTGACCGTTATTAAATGCCTTATTAAGGGAATTTGCCACTGCTGGTTCCTGCTTAACCGGAACTTATTTCTATAACACTCTGATCACATCTTACAACAACATGTACTTGATGTACTACCCAACACCAAAGCATAGTATAATAATGAGTACTCCAAAGATAGGATAGAAAAAATCCTTGTCGCGACATCGGGTTATATGGTTATATTACAAATAAGTCTATGGTTATATCTAGAATACATAGACCTCATTAACTTTCAGAAAAGAAACATAGAAAGATATGTAGAGTAAAATTTTGCCTTCACATAGAATGTATGTACTTCACCGGAACTTTGAGCTGCATTTGTCAATTGTATAATCTTCATGATACACTACCAATAAAGGACATGACGTGCAAAGAAAGTAAATATTGTAAAGAGATTGATGAAACAACACAAAAAACCATCACTTATTTGCAGTTTAATAAAGAGCAAACGAAATAACAAAATGATTGCATTAAAATGAAAATAATCCAAATTTCTTTGATAAATTATGATGTATTACAGTTACCTACTGTCCACACTTTTTTTAATTGAGTTATATTAACTATTTGCCTGCATCGTAGCATTAGATCTTTTTACAAATAAATGTTAATGAATGGAATATACTTACATTTTTAAATTATCTGTCTTCTTAGCACGTAGAAACTGTAGATAAGGGCGGCCGATGACTCCTCGGATTGTACTTTGACAGATCAATTCGCTCCCGGATATAGTCACTTTAAAGAATGTATGATAGGTGCTCATTTATAAATAACTTGACTAAGTTAGTTTTCTGAGAAACGGAAACTCGTCATATACATATTGTAGGATATATGTTACATACATATCTACTATAAAATTGTCAGTTGCCGAGTCATCCTAAAATTAAGAAGCAATTTTAATGATTTAAGTTTTTTTTTGATTGTTATTACTTGAAATCATGACTAACTTTTGAAGTAAAAGTGTCACCAAAAATCAATAATGAGTAATAACATAAAACTCCTACTAATTTCGTGTTTACTTCTGATAATAAAAAAATCTAATTACTGAAAAGAATTTAAACAATTTAGTTGCTAAGAAATGGGACATGATTCCATTATAGACCAACGTGCCAAAATCACTCGGTTAAATGTCCCCGTTTCAGATTTCTTATACTTAAATATAGCTGCCAAATGTGGTGATTATCGATCTTTAAACTGTTTCTCAAAATAGCAGTCTAGGGGGAAACTAATGGGAAGCAGTCGTCGTTAACTGGGTGTCGGGCGATCCGTAATCCGTCAAGATTAGGGCGGCCTTTCCACCAGAGATGTGCTACATAAATTATCTTTCTAAGGTGTGAGCGAGGTTAAAGCTAAGCTAAAACTGTGACCGTTTCCACAAATGTGTTGCGGAGCGGGTAAAGACTTAGCTCCCATTCGTATTTCCAAGCCTTAGCACGCACCCTTCCATATAAAAACATAGCTTTGTTGAACCTGTTTCTACTAGTGCTGAACTAAGCTACACTAAAAAATAATAAATCCTTTAATGGATTCTTACATAGCATAGAACATATTATCTGATGACAAAGCACGCTACATACTTGGCGTAAAATAAAACTTAACTGCGAGCGTTACTTTTATGATATAAAGATGTAGCTCAGTTTGCAGTTTGTTTTGTTTAGTAATGGATATAGGTGCCAAGTAATTTCTGAACTAATTCCTGAAGCTAGTAGTAGCGCCACATTTATAAATAGTTCACACTTCAAACATTCTATGACACTTCATAGATAGTTTATGCGTGCCTTTTGATGGTTGTCTTTTTACTTAGGCCCTTATGGTTGGGTGGATTTGTTGTCATTAAACTTTTGTTATGTTTTCTTAAAAAGTTATGCAAATCGTGATATTTTTTTTGTGATTCTTGACACACTTGACGCGATTCGTGATTAGACGCGCAAACAAGTAAGCATCCGTACTTATGCTTGTCCCTAGGATGGTAAGCAGGTGGTGATTCGTCACACTAAGGCTAAGACCACACTATAGGTACGTGGAAAACTTAGGGATTCGCTATGCGAATTGCGTAGTGCCTACTGGTACAGCGACCTAGCTTGCAGTGTGGCGAGCTGCGACATGTCTGTCTTTTCACTAAGATCACTTGGCTCTTAGCAATAGCAAGGCTCTTCGTAGTGTGGTTTTAGCCTTAGACTCATACCAATTCTGATTTCAGTTTTAATCTACAGATAAGGAAAGTAATCAGTAATTTTAGTGATACCTCACTAATCAAAATTATGTTTGAGACTATTTGCTCCTTAATACCGGAAGTGATCACTGCAAACACTTGCGGCATCATGGTGACTACAATCCCTTTGTGTTGCTGACCCCTGTCTCTTACGTCCAGTTCACATAATTCCAGTAAGCGTTCCAGTCCAGCGGTCGAATTCAGCTCTGGAATGCCACTCCGGCAATGGATTGCGTTGGAATGTATGTACGCGTGACTTTAGTTAGGCCTGCACTACAGTTCGTTATAACTAGCTACTCTTATGCGTTTGCACCCGACGACTGCCCGCGATCTTCGCAAGGTCGCCGCTCCACCTGGTGGGAGGCCTGCCCACGCGACTTTCAGCTCGATATCTACCTTTTTTCCCAACGATTGTCAGTTCTTTTGTTGTTACAATAACAAACAGAAAATAAACCGAGTGCGCGCAATAAAACTCTTTAGTGCGCTCGCTAGAACCATAAGCATAACAAATGAGAATCTACGTCGTAGCAAATCGGAACCTTGTAGCGAAGTGGCCAAGGATCGCACCGTTCCAGTTTTGTCCATCGAGGTTGGGCCCCAGTTCCGTGCTCCAAAAAGAAGCGGGCCGGCAGACAGACGGTTTGCAATTAATCGATTACAATAATTGAATTACGTGATGACGTAGCAACACCTGCGCAAGCGGCGGTGTGTGCGCAGCTGCCGCAGCAAATCAAAGGAGTATTCCTTACGATGTATCTAGAGTACGCTCGCGGAACTATGTTGCCTTGTTACCTTATTTGTTATTATTAAAGTAATTGCATAAATATCAACACTGCTTTGTTCCCAAATGTAATTTCTTTCGTTTTTTTTGTTTTTATATACGTAAATTCTTTTCATTAGTGGTGTTGAAGAGGGGTACTTAATGTGATTTTTTTCTACAACAACAATATTTAACCTTCTTTTTAGGGTTCCGTAGTCAACAAAACCCTTATAGTTTCGCCATGTCCGTCTGTCCGTCCCCAGCCTAGCTCATAGAATCTTAGTACTAGAAAGCTGTAATTTGGCATAAATATACATATCAATCATGCCGACAAAGTAGTGAAGTAAAATTTTGAAAAATATTTCTTTTATGTTACTTCCCCTACACGTGAAGTGGGATTGTCATTTTTTTTCTTGCCTACCCCATAGAGTGGGGTGTCGTTGGATAGCAATTTTAAAAGTATTGCCGGTTTGTGGAATCAGATTTTTGATTGAGGCATTCGTTTGTGAATTATTTAGCTTTAAAGTGCAAAATTTTGCTAGAGTCAAGTGTCCCCCCGCCCCTGCCAGCCAAATGGTTGTTTTTGGTTTTTGGATACGTGAAAACATTCACGGTAGTTATATATATGACGAAGTTAAAACGAAAACTATCACAGCTAAGTAGGCTTTACAAGTTTACGAGAAACAATCGACCAACTTATAAAATGTACTTGGCGCAGTACAAATTCCTCATTGGGAACTACTTAATTAACGTTGTCAGGTGTGTGAAACGGGTAGTATCTACATTTAAGTAAATGAACCATGGGCTACGGAACCCTACACTGCGCGTGGCCCGACATGCACTTAGCCGGTTTTGCTATAAGACACACTGTTACTAACATTATGGGCACTCGCTTGAAATAAATGATTTTTGATTTTATTTTAATTTTTTTTTCTATACTTAATTAATACAAAGTCGTATTTGTACTCTTCCTTAAGTTAAATGTTCTCAAACGCAGCCTATTAAAATGTAATCTAAACCGGCATCAACTTGGTCAAGTTGATCTAACAAGAAATACGATTCGAATCGATATACAATGACTCAATTTAGGCCCTCGTTAGCCGGCAAATGACGTTAATAGAACGCACGATTAGTGGGTGTTTTAAATTGATTTTGTAGATTAATTCTATCTCGATTGCTTTTTACTTGAGATTTACATTTTTTCAATACGATCTGGGATCCAATGTCACTAATTAAATATATTTTTTGGCAACAAACAGTATTTTTTTACAAAAGTACTTAATAACTTAGTAAGATTACTAGCTATAATAGACTTATAATGCCGATAAAGATATTTGGACAAGTTATAAAAGAGAAATATATTGTTAGAACATCAATTAATGAAATTTAAACTTTTTTGTTAGTAATTAATTATACGATTAATTATAACAAAGAACACTAGAATTTTATAATTTGAATTGATTGATTCGTTTCCGATGCACTAGCGATGTTATTTAGTGACAACGCAAATCAAGAAATATGCCTCTAATAAATATTATTATGCGTTCACATAATACACTTCTATAGGACTTTCGCGCGTACAGTTCATTAGAAATAAAACACTTTTTATGGATTACAGCGCGTATATTATTAACTCAGGTGTTGTTTTAGAATTACTTAGTTTGTATTTATTGTTTTTTTTAAATTCCCGACGTTTCGACACCTTTCCAGGGGCCGTGGTCACGGGAGGACTCCCGCCAAAATACGCGCTGTAATCCGTAAAAAGTGTTTTATTTCTAATAATTATGCGTGTGACATTTACTTGTATTTCCGACTGCAATTTTTAGTTTAGTTTAACATAAGTATTATGTTAGTTAGTAGAATTCGGCTATCTACAGTCTATTTACCCTAACTTTTCCTATTTGATAAACAGTTTTCACCCAACTCTCTATTTGAATAATCATGTTTTTATTTATTTATTATTTATTTATTATTATTCGGTGAATCATCAGCTTACACAACAATATCTTTAAATAACAAAGTATAAACTTAAAAAGCTAATAATAGATTCACACGGTTAGAGTCAGTATAGCTAAATCTAATGTGAGCTTAAATCTATGTTAGCATAAATGAATCAAAAACAATAGTATAACTTTAATTGACAAGAAATAACGGAATTATTCTCCATTGAAGAAATGCCTACTAATGAGTGTCTTCGCCGCACGAAAACTGGTGTTAAATACATCCAAATCAAAATTATTATATAATAAAATATTAAAATATTTATTTGATAAAATATTATATTGTTTCATTGAACGGTAGATAAAATTATTCTTTCTATAATTAGTGCTACAAAAAGGCAAGTTAAATGGTGCAGCTCGCCGCGAACTACGGGGTACGTTAAAAGATAGTTTATAAAGAAGCTCAGGACAATCAATCATACCAGATGAGATCTTCATAAGGTAGACCATATCTGCAATATCACGGCGCATGTGTAAGGGAAGCAGGTGAATTTTTTTACATAAGTCTTCGTATTTAGATGAGTCATAAGACAGCCCTGCACGGTAGCATAGGTGTTTTACAAACTTTTCCTGTATGCGTTCAATTCGCATTGTATAAATTTTATATCGGGAGTTCCAAATTTGCGAAGCATACTCCAAAATAGTTCGGACAAACATACAGTACAAAATTTTTAGCGTTTTAATTTGCTTAAAGTCTTTGGAAGTACGCAAAACAAAACCCAAAGCCTTGGATGCTCTTCGCACAATGCTATCAATATGACCCTCGAACGTCAGTTTGTAATCGTGTACAATCCCTAGATCTCTTACCGAAACATCTCTAGAAAGAGCAGTGCAGCCTATCCGATAAACATGATGTAGGGTATTGGTCGTCCTAGAGTACGTAACAACGGAGCATTTAAGGGGATTCAAATCAAGAAAATTAACTAGACAGTAAGATTCAAGGTGGTTCAAGTCGTCTTGCAGCGCACACGCATCGTGCACGGATCTTACTGCCGAGAAAATCTTCATATCATCAGCAAAGCATAATAATTTTGAAGATCGCAAGTATATATGTACTTACAACATTAGTTGATGAAATGTGCCAAATATCAACGTGAACGATTAGACTGCACACTAACGCTGCCATTGAAAACATTATGCTTAAATAAAGAAGAAATTGTGAATTATCTCTCTTTAGTGCACTCCGAAGAAGCTTTGTGGCACTTTTTATCGCATAGACAATCATTTCTAGCCTGTGGTTCAGTTTAATGGAGATTTTTTGCGAAAAGTGGCCACTTTTAGCAATATTCTATAATAACCTCAGCTTCTTTCATACACTCGTGGGACTTTATTTTCATAGAAACATGCTCACTTCACGGTCTAATCTAATAGTTAACTGATAAAGTTTATGTAGATTAGAGCTGATGTTCAATTCACAAAAGTGTTTGGATTTCCTAAAGCATACAATTAAACAATGCATAATATGGAAGTTGAAGATTGGCTTAGATTTTCTTTTGTACCTGTACTTTTTTACTGCATTTTTTGGTTAAAAATTAAATTGACTGATATCTGTTAATAAGGACTTTAAAATCGGTCCTTAAACTATTATTTTATAGTGGTTAACTCAAAAATTGGGGCACAGAGTACATAATTCTTCTGATTGCGGACCGATTTTGCCTTTGCTTGAATTTTAAGTCATAACAAATATTTTTGTATTATAGGACAGTAACATTTTTCGTATTAAGTTGCATGAAATCAGATAACAACCCATGCAATTTTTAAATTAAAACTACCTATTTACACCAAGAAGAGTATTATGAATTGTTTAAATAAAAAAAATCTGAATTTTTATCTGAAAACAATAAACAATAAAGTTTTTAAAATAGTGATAAATTTATCAACATAATATAAATCTAAATAAAAAATGAAACCCCTTCAGCACAGTGCCTTTAGTCTCATACAGTTTCTGAGCATTGTTTACCTAATTATAGTGTCTGATCATGTTCTTTGAATGTTATTTTGTATTTAAGTAAAAGTGACAAATTACTGTATAAGTATACAATGTTTATATATTGTTTATGAACGAGGAGGTAAGTACAAAAATCTAATTAACCCTATATTTTCACTATCAAGGTACAATGACCAAAGTACAGGTACAATCTCTCATAGAACCCATATTCTTCAAGATGATGTGATCAATTTTGCTAACAGTGTATGTAGTAAAAAAAATACATTTGTTTTTCTATAATTAGAATTACAAATTTGGCATTGTTGATTTGACAATGTCATAACTAATCAGTGAAAAAAAAAATCTGTTTGTCGGTAGAAACGAATTTTTTTTGGTATTTATGATTTTTCAGTGGATGGTGTTAAGTTAAAAAATAAATAGAGAATATCAATATAAAAGTTATAATTTTTAACAGTTTAAGATTTTACTTTTAATCATTGAACATATTTAGGTCAATAATCCTTCATGTGCTCCAAATTGATATAAAATAATATTTTAATGTCCTATTAGTGTGATATGTTGTGTTGTGTGCGTGTGCGCACGGGCCCGGTAGGTATGCGGGGGCAGCGGGGCGCGGGGCGACGCACACAGCCGCGCGCGCCAATCCGCCGCGGCGCCGCCCGCGCGCCCGCCGCCCGCCTCGGCCGCGCCAACACTCATTCCTCACAACCAAATACCACTTTTCATCACATCGACCACCCCGCGCACAAACCCTCCACACACCACCCCCAAAACACCAACCTTAAATCCAACAGAAAATTTTAAAAAAGAACGAAAGCTAATCACCTCTTTCGACGCGACGCGCCTTAGTGAGGTTCCAACCCCATTTTTTTTTCTTTTTCTTAATTTTCTAATACTATTTGATGTGTTCAAATCACTTAGATTACTTTAGAATTAAAAATAAGTATGAAAACGGAATAGAGTTACATCGCCCAACTGCCTAAAATTTAAAGGGTGAATTAAAAATAGTTAAATTTTTCATTTTTTTTTTTCATATTATCTTAGGAGGTATGCTAAGCAATATTAATGTGACATAAAAGTTCAAATTAATTTGATAGTTTGCGAGTAAACGGTTCGTGTTAGGGGCCCGCCCAAGCGCAGCCCTCGCATTCGCACCTCCCCGACAAAAAAAACAACCCCACAGCTGGTGCCTTTTGTCCGCAGTGCACAGGCGCAAGCCTGCAGACCAACTTTAAATAAAAAAAACTCAAAGATTCGAGAACGCTTTTTGAGGAAAATTGCAAGAAATTTTCCGACGCCGCCGCATCTCTGACGTCAAGATTGCGGCTCGGATGAACTTATAGTGCATACATTTATACTAAAACTGTTCTACACATTCTCTTTTAGTAGCCGATATTAAAAAAGTAAAAATATTCATGCGAATTTATTATGAAAATGAATAAGTACGTAATATTGGGCGGTGCGCCCAAGTGTTTAGGCCAAGAAAATTGCCTGTCTTTCTGCTTGAATCTTAATAATATGAGAAAATATAAGTTTTTCTTACTCTAAGCTATATTTGTGATATATTTAATGCATAAAAAAAATTAACTAATACTGTTATTAAATGATAACTCGAATAAACATGTTAAAATGTAGAGAACCCATTTAGGTATATATACATAAATATAGACAAAGAAATTAAATTACTATGCAAATATATCTTCCACAAAATTAATTCAGCTTGAATGAAAACAAATGTAGGTATAAAATGACTTTTTATAAATAAGAAATTTTAAAAATACTAAATAATTTAAGTTCCCATACTAAAATAATAATATGGCATTAACTAATTGTTCAGAATCAAAACGTAGTTTTATAATAGTATGTATGTACATACCCCAGCCCGATAAAAAAATATAGCGAGATCGTTGTTAAATTTTGACACTTTACCCCTTTAAACATTATAAGCACATTAAACAATATAATTTTCATTGAAATCAATTTACTGTGTAGCGTGCTTAAGAATTTGTCTTTTTAAATGATAAACAAAACTATTAAAAGAAAACGAAACAAAACCAAATTTATAGGTTATTCAATAAGGTAAAAAAATAAAGTAAAACAATTTTGACTTAAAACGAATGTAATTGTGTATAAAATAGTCATAAAGTCAAACTTTTCCGGGATATGCAAGAAAACTCTAAGAAATTCTTAAAGGATTCCAAGTCATATGGAATTATTCGTAGCATCGTAGCATCAGAAATGTGTACTCGGCACCTCAGGGGCAGTAGCTCATGTTACGGATATTTTCCGATGTCATATCTGCCCCTCTCTCTCGGCGGGATATCGAGTTCCCATCAGGAGCTTGTTTCATAAACATTACAATTTGTAATTTACTACGGTAATTCGGATACATTGCGGTGTCTGCGAGTAGTTTATTTTCTAGTTTCATATTGGTTGACGCAATGAAACGATCGTTGTAATTTACTACGGTAATGTTTATGAAACAAGGCCCTGGATTGAATTAACGTCAAAGATCTGTAATTTTGGAACTTGGGAAACGGTTGCCATGGCTTCCATTGTGGGTAATGTTTTGACTTTTATTCGATTCCAACCAATAGGTACATAGAAGTCTTTGATTCGAACTCCCCTCGCCCTGACTGATACTTTATACAAATTCTGTTTTATTTTAAATTAAACAAGAAGATAGGTGCAATCTTAAACCAGTGAAACATATTATAAAGAAACATATTGTGAAGTATTTTTTTATGAAAACATGCAAATTTTATCATCATCATCACATCATTCGCACGACGCCCACTGCTGGGCATGGCCCTGCTCAAAGAATCTCTTTGTTCTTTCTCTGTTTTTGGAGTAAATAAAAAAATGCTTTTTATTTGCTTATGACAAGATCACTTACTATGCTATTTACTATTTGGTTTTCATTTACTTTATCTAGGATATACATACTGTCTATGATGGTATGAAGGTGTGGTGAAACTTGAAAAGCAGAGCTCTGAAATTAAATTAGTAGATATTTTTATTTGTAAAATGTTTAGGTACTCCTTGATTATATTAATCTGGAGCCAGGATACTTACTAGTTCCGAAATATTATATTTTCTAAAGGGTTCAAATAAGAAAAGCTTAACTTTACAGCTGTTGTATACTCGGCTTTATTACCTATGCAACAGAAAAATATGAATCTACTCGTTTAATATGTAAAAGAAAATCTATCTATAATAAATAATGTTTGTCAAAATAACCGAAGTCAAAATAATCTAAAAAGTTAAGCATTTTTGATATGAAATAACGAATAAATCTCAAAACTCTACCGATTGAGGAAACAAAAGCTAGTTAGTACAAGTAATTTAGTTGGAACATTAACATGTTGGCTGGAGTAATTAGGGCCGTTATGGGTGTCCTTGGACCTGAAGGGCGGAAGTGGAGCAACACGTGGGTCGCATGCGACGATAACGACGCCTGCTGGGGCAAACACCACCAAATATAATCCTGTGTGTTATACACAGAAGCGCCGATCTGACCGTATTCGAAAGGTACACTGTATAATAAAATTATATACAACATGTTACGAAAATACCCCTAATGCCGAATATGTTATATAGGTACCATCAAACTGAACAACTTTTACTAAGGGACCAACTCTGAAATCGCGAAAAAAGAATCAGCTGTTTCATACATTTTGATATTTTCGTTTTTAATTTTTGTATGAATTATATTGTATGTGAATCTATATACCATTTGAATAAGTATATTCTTTTGTAGTAACCAACACGAAAGAAGAAAATAATATGATGCACTTATTTTATTTAACTTACCTACAGAGAAAGTTAATCAAGTGTTACATACTGAAAGATAACATTTTGTGTAAGTTTTGAGTGTACTCGGTGGATTATTAATTTGAATTAGGTATAAAAGATTAAATACATTGCTGTTTTTCTCCATTATATTGTTAGGCAAAATCGAAATGAAATTCAGCAATGTAATTTATACTAATTTCACTTAAATTAGCATCATTCAACATCATAAACACAAACAGCAAGAGACTACGAGGATTAATTTCTCGAGATGTGGAGTAAACATTTATGTGGGAGGATCTCCTATAGATTCTAACCTAAACTTAAAATAAAATAATATTCAAGAAAAAAAAAATAAGGGATCTATAAACCCCTAAAGCCGAATATGGTAGATAGGGTACCATGCAACCCCGAAAAATTATTAAAGGTCCTGAAATCAGCAACTTAAAAAAAAAAAAACTTATCTGATATCCTGTATCTGATAAACTGCATAATGGAAGGCAACCTGTGTTTTGATTTTGGGATTGGTTATCGAACACTATCTATTTGCGTCTAGGGCTGTCATTTTGCAGTTTTCCATACAAAAAAATATCTAAATTTTACGGGTTATTATGAAAGACCCTGTATAAGGGTAATAGAAGCCAAAACTTTTTTTTTATATTTGTCTGTCTGTCTGTATGTTTGTAGGTACGCGCATCACGCAAAAACTATATACTGCACAAAATTAAATGCGGTTTTCACAGTTGTATTTCTGAGAGTCTAACTTAAAATGTCGTGCATGTTTCATCTAATACGCCAACTAGAACAAAGTCCACGCGGACAAAGTAGCGGGCGGCTGCTAGTATTATAATATTTACTTTGTTTGCATACCAATTTATAGATGCAAACATGCATTAACCAATTAATTGACTAGGAAAAAAATGCAAATTCTTTCTCACAAGCCGCAGGAAAATGCATCGCGCAGTACTTTTGCGTTGCACGTGGAAAGGACTTCCAAGTAACCTAAGTACAAGTTCAAGTAGACTGCTCTATTGTAAAATAGATTTAATGTCGAATGCGATAAGGTTGCTAGTTGAAATTAGATTATAAATACCTACTAATGGTCGCGCGGACTCGGCATAGTGTTGAATTATTAGCGACCAACGACGATAACAAATAACAAAGACTATATCATATTTTCCTTGTTGACTCTTCGCGTTTGTTGAAATTATGGCAATTTGATTATTCACCGTTTTCAGAATGTAAAAACCAACCTGTAAAATTAACGGGCTTTGTGTTAAAGTTTGTGCAAAGATAGAGAGTGATTATTAATCTATTTTTAATGTAGAGTAAGTAGTCAATATTTATTCATCCATTTTTCGGGTTACTATAGTAAGTAGTTTAACTAGTTAGGTACTGAATTTTGAAATTCAAGCATTTGCAATAATATACTTAAAATTTTAAACTTTCTCGTTGCATTTTATTAGAGTAAAATCACAAGTATTAAACGCCTATGTTTGTTTAAAACGTGTTTAATACCTGTGATTTTGCAATAATATCAGTTGCAAATGCTTGCATTTCTACTTTTATTTATCTATAGGCCTAGTAACTTTATTAGGATAATCAATACTTAAGTTTGTAATATATGTAACTAGAAATAAGTGTCTGTTTATTTAAAGATGCAAATAATTTTCTTACTTACTATAGTAATAATAATAATAAATCTTTATTTATACTTTGTAGGTATTATTTAAAACACTTGCGAAGTTCAAGCTCAGTCTACAGTATAAAATACTAAAGATATAATATTATGTACACATAATATCTTATATAAACGTATTATGTGTGATAGCTGCACTAAGTAATCTTCCTATACATATTTGTAATGTAAAAAAAATAATAAAATTTCGTTTTGATTCGCTAAAATTATACCTATGTAACAAAAAACAAAGAATGATTGGCTGCAGATATTTTATCATTTTATATGGATTTGACAGCTTAAGATATACCTACATATAGGTATACCTAAGCTATTTGTGATCGACATGTAAATCAAATTCTTATCTATGTACTTACAACTCTCCTATCGACTACATACTTACATTAGTTATATAAAATGTTATTGGATGATTTCATTACGCTTACTTTAGCTTACTTTCAAATGCAATATTTGAGTACATAATGTACATATTTATTGACCGAGCGAACGCGAAACGTCTCCGTTTCAGCTTTGGCTAAAATGCTTTTCTATGTCCGTCTGTTCTCCTCTACAGTTCGCGTTTCTCAAGCGATTCTCGTGAAATTTTGTGAGCATTTTCGATAATTATAATAGTTTTTTTTCCGATTCAGATTATCGATTTTTTTTTAAAAAGCCTGTTACAGCCATTTCTAAAAATTATCTACAGCTCACAGAGCCACTAGTAATATTTATAAAAAAACTATTTTACGTAAACCTGGCTATTAGCTTATACTAGAATGACAAAACTAAATCTGGTCAGTGTTTCTTTAGAATTTATTTAGCAAGTATAGAACTAAAACATCTGTAATCTGTACATTTAGTCATAAACTGACACAAATACCAAAACGACCCAACTTCAATTTAAAACAAGAAAAAAAGCATGTAGTTTCAATACCTAATTCGATTAAAATTGTTCTAAATATCAAACATGATCGTCGAACCCCGAAACAGTTTACAACAGCTCGGTATTTAATTAGAACAATACATGTTAGACGCGCGCTCAATTTCCCTAATGGGCCCTCTAAACTATCGTCTACGAAGTACGAATAAGCCGAATGATATCGTGTATGTTCGTCTCGATCATCTTGCGCGGCATACACACAATCGCCAATAGGGATTAATAATTTAGCGTTTTCTAAAGACGATATATCTTAAGAGTAAACTTCAGTTTTAGGAAAATAAAATGTAAGTTCTTTACAGAAAAAAAACTATATATTTTTTTTAAAAGACGTCTAGTTCAAGGGCTTCTAAAGTTTTGAGCCATTTTTTATAGGAATAATGAGCTATAAATTTGTTCAAAGTATTGTGTGTTTCATAAATTCATAATATTTCGTTAGTTATTTAAGAGGAATTTTAAAATTCACCTTTATAATGGCTAGCGTAGAGTTGTTTCTAACATATGCCTTTATTTTTCAAAAATGAAACTGAATTTGGTAGCGTATATTCGTCTGTATTTGGCGAATACAGACGTTGGTTGTCTGCTACGGGCCAATATACCCACAGAACCATGCGCCGTATTTCGTCTATATTCGGCGAATGTGTGGAAGTGCCATAATGCCGGCGCGGGGCCTCCGGGGTGCGATGCGGCCGACACGCCTTCCGCGGCCGAAATTATAGCCATCAATAAAATCACACCTACCTATAATATTTCGCCAGGCCAGACACCCATTTTCCGTGTGCTAATGACTGAAAATTTCCTTGAAAAGCTCTTTGACCTTAGCATACACCGACATACGCGTCGCTTACGCACACATAAGACTGGTTATGGATGTGCTAAACACGGTTATATCTTTCTTAGATAGCATAGGGAATACATTGTGTTCCAGAATATGTGGAAGTAGGCACATTTCGGCGTGTTACACTTAATTTTATAACTTGCGTGTGTGTGTAGAGCGCGCACGCGCGCGCGTGTTTGTGTGTGTGCGCAAGCGCAAGCGGCCCACCAACGTGGTTATCAATCTACGAATTGTTTAATGTTGTAGACGTAGTAGGAATTAATAATTGCGCATTGAGTTTTTTTATAAAATAACACTTTTTATGTAAGCATATTTTTGTTATTATTTACAATTAAAGTAACAGTTACCGCATTTTTCCCTTTGTTCACTTAAAAATTAACCCGTTTCTACCAGTTTTGAAGTTGAAACCTATCTATGAACCCGAAGGGCGATTCACAATATTGTTTTGGTCATAATCAAAATATCTAGACTATGAGGCAAGTAAAGAAATAATTTGTTTGTGATGATTAACGTTTGAAGTGCTAATGAAAGAACCAATAGTTCTTAGGTCGCCTTTACGATGAGGATAATGATGAGGTCGCCTATCCCCTTTATTTTGTATTGCAACAAATAACAAATCATGTGATCGACTTCCATCAATTTTATAATAGCAAAGATGTTGCATTTGACACCAGTTAGTTATATTTATGATATGATTGATGTTAAAACTCAGACAGAAACCACCTTGTTTAAAAATGAAGACCGGGCTTATAAGTTATAACTGATGCTGTCACTTTTCTTCACTGAAAGGAAGACAGAGACAGCAAGTTTTAAAGCCTGGCAAACTTTAGTCCACGATTTAGAATAAGGGGGATACAAGTAAACAGTAATATACAAAATGAGAACTTCTTCGCGAGAACAAAACAGTTGAGTTAGAATATTGTTATCGTATAGAAACTGTATTCCATAAGCGCGGCGGCGGCGTTCGGTCGGCGACTAGAGCGGTGCATCGGTGCAGCGGAGCGGCGGCGGCGGGCGCGGGGCTGCGACGACCGCCGGAGGAATGCGACAGGTAACCAATTCCAGGAAGGCCGCGGCCCGTTACCGCGCCGAATATCTCCTCAGCAGCAGTCAAACGCGCCGACAAGTGCGCGAGCCACTTGCGACAACACCGGCCGATGCGCCCGCCTCGCCCCGCTGCATTCCAAGCAACATTGAGTTAGAAACCAGTCGGACGCTCACAGCGCATTCTATCTGATCCATGCAACCGGACCTTATTTGCCTAATATCGCTCGTTCCTCTCGAACATGCAAATCAGTACACTAAGCACGAAAAACTGTCAAATGACTATATTTTATTTTATTTGACTTTTGTATTTAAGTTTGTACAGCGCCACCTACCACCGCAAAGCGAACTAAGATTTGCCATAGAAAATTTTGACAGGACTCTGGCACAGAGTTTTAATGGAGTGTGCTTCTTTTTTTCCTTTCCATAAGCTTTGGTATCAACTGTTGATATGTCCCGTAATTTAACAGAAATATTGTATCTAGGCAAGAAACTTTCGTTGCCCTATTTTTTATTGGGGATAGATTATAAAAATGAAGCTTAAGGTGAGTCAAACTCTGTATTCATTATGTAATGAAACTCAGAAGCCGCTGTATTCATCATGTGCATGATCAATCATATAGATACTCTTGAGACTTGTGTGTGTGTGTGTGTGTGTCACTGAGATACTTAGGAGAATATTTACACGCGTTAATGAACGCTTGATATCATGGCGTCGATGATCTATCTATACTAATATGTCATACACAATCATGGTGAAATTACCTTAAATTCCAAAGGCAACCTCCCTCATACCACAGGGTTTATAACATACTATAAACACTGAAACTTTTGAGTTCAGTTTCTTTCTCTGTGCGTACTGTGCGATTAAACATATACCCATATTGCAATTGCCAAGAGCTGTGTGCGCCCCACTAAGACAGAAGATAAATAGTCTCTCAAGCTCAATTGTGGTGTCCAAATGACTACTCTAGATCTAGTTCTGTTTAAACTTATTAAAACGTGTTGATTGATGTCTGCCTTGCATTCTCTGACAGTAGGGTCCCATCAAGTTACACCCTGTTTCTAAAAAACTCTTATGTTTATAAATAGACAGATTTATTTAAGGTGTTGTGATATGGATCTTCGGCGTGAAATACTTGAGGGACACATGCAAGGAAGGCGGATGTGCGTTACTTGAATGCCATATGATGTTACTCCTGTTGAGAGATTAATAACACTAAAAGACACCTTTATCGTTAACAACTAAAATATGATTCAAAGCTAATGGGTATTTCAAAACCACAGAAGTTTTGTGGAGCTTTAACAAAAAATATGTAATTCCAGAAAATCCCAGAGATGTTTTTGGACTGTGCCCAATCATTTTTAGGGTTCCGTACCTCAAAAGGAAAAAACGGAACCCTTATAGTTATATAACAAAGCGATTTCGAGAACTTAAGAATAAAGGTAGTCTGAGGTATATTGCTCTATTTTAAAAGTTTGTGGGTTTTTTTTAAAAATGCCAACCATGTTGGACTAATAGCTTAATCGCCCTGTAACCTGTTTGTAGTAAACATGTGATTTCACAGCATCCGAGCGCACACACGTGACACGAAGGACTACAAGCGCCCATTCACAGATGATAATCATTCATAGCGTCAAGGACACGTCGTAGGGCCGACCATTCATAAGCCTACTCCGGACCCGGCGACAAATCCGGTCATAAGGAGATGTTGCTCCACATATTTATAATTTCCTGTCATGAGCGAATCATATGGCCGTTCAACACTGTATTTGTCGCCGCTCTAGCTGCAAATGAAATTTTGAACCAAATGTTTTTCCTAATTGTTCGAGTGGTAGTACCTAAGAAGACATGTGCATTGACAGACATAAGCAGCGAGTTCCGAAATGCCAGATGTATCTAAGTAATATGTTATTGTTGTGTCGTGGCATTGGCGGCGGCGGCACGGCGGACAGCGTCGCAGCGGCTTCCGCGTCCATCTGCTTCCTGGTTTCATTAATTCCCATTGTAATTAGATAAGAGCGACGTATCATACCATCTCGAAATGGAAATAAAATCAACAAACCTCATTTAGCCGTCTAAATGTAGAACTACTTTAAAAATTCGTTCAGATGTCTAAGATACGGAGCACCCTCGGCTTACATCGTAATGACAAAAACGAGCGCGCCGTATGATGGCCACGTGGTGCGCCCCGCCGGAAATATCACTGCGATATATTTCGAGTGAAGCGCCCCCTGCGACGCGTTTCAATCATCCACTAATAAGCGGAAGGAAAGTAATCTCAACAAAAGTTTAATTATAGATGGCCAGGAAAAGACGGAAAGGTGAGCTTGAGCGAGCGGCCCCACGGGTTTTAAATAGATGCGTGTGCGACGCCGGGCGGCCTACGCGGCGCCTGCGCCCTAGCGCCGCCCGCCCTGACCACCCGCGATTAAAGTTGCTAACTTAAAAGCTTAATGCGTCGTTTAGTTCTGATTACCGTATTATATACATATCAATTTTCTTTATGTGGTAAAATTGGGATATAACGCTCATATAGAACAAAACTAAGTATAAAACCGATCGGAGCGGCATTCGGTACTACATATACCGATAATTATACTTTTGTTGTCATTGTATAAAATTAAATATTTTTCAAACTCATTTAATAAAGAATTTAACTAATAATAATACAATTATAAAATTATTTTAAAAATTTATAGCTTTTAAGCCAAGCAGGGATTTTCCATACGTCAAACAACAAATTCACCATAATCTCACAATCGACTAATCCCACGTCATATCTCAAAGCAATTGGTAAAAAATCACGAAAGTAAGCGAAAAGTAAGCTATTAACATAAAATATGCAATTGAAGGCTTTGCATTTATTGTTACCCGCGAGCGAACGATGAAAGTATATGCGTTTAGGGTATGAAGTTGTGTGAGAGCAAACCAAAATGTTTAGATGCGGTTTTTGAGTAGATATGTGTGAATTATTTAAAATGCTAAATAATATACTAGAAAAAATAGGACTCGCACCAGATCATGTTCTCGGACGGGAATCGAACCCGCGACCTTTGGATATCCGGTCCAATGCTCTGACCGCTGAGCTACCGAGTCACTTCACACATTTTTTCTATTTTTTCTAGTATATTATTTAGTATTATATAAAAATAGCATTGTGAATGCTTAAATCTCAAAATTTCAAATGATTTAAAATGATTAAAATAAAAGTAAAAAAAAAATTTTAAGGCCCACGACGACGAGGACGGTTAAAATGGTTATTTTTAATTGAAAAAGAGTTAAATATTTTTTACGAAAATCTCCCGACTAAAATTGTTGTAATGTAGGTACTACCTATACTTATTTTTCCACCTATTCATAAATTACAAACGTAAGAAAAATCCGTCAGGGGCTGATGGCAATTTGCCATCTCTCTGTTCTATTTGAATTATAATTCTAAGGAAAGCAACTATTAACTTAATTAACGTTATCTCGAAAAATACATCCCCAATTTCCCAAACTCCCAAAATTTTAATTAATCACAAGTGCAAAATATTAGTTCATTTCGGGGCAAGAAATATTAGTCGGATTTTTCTTGCATTTGTTATTTAGGAATAGATGAATAAGTACATAAATCACTTTTAGTTGGTGGATTTTGGTAAAAAAATATTTAACTCTTTTTCAATTAATAATTACTATTTTAACCGTCGTGGGTTGCTTTTCAAACTTTTAATTTTTCATTATTTAACCGTTGTAAAAACTAATGATACTGATGTACCTAACTAAAAGCACCTAAAGTAGAGAAGACGACAAAATATTTGTGTCGGGATAGAAGTTATTGGTTTCAGGAAATATTTATACGTTTAAACATATTATTGAAACAAAAAAGTTCTCGACTACCTAAATTCAGTGATCATTAGTAACAAATCCTAAAAAATTACAACGAATATTCGGGCATTTTCAAAAGTAATGACTTTTAACTTGAGTCATGGAGGATGGTCGTTCTCCCTCTACTGTGTTTATAAGTAAAGCCTGAGTCCCTGTGGTCAGTATGTGCCTGACTCCCCAGACTAAAGACGAAAGTGGTTGACTTTCGCCTTTGATCTGGGGATATATATATATCATGCGATATTTATCGTGTTTCTGCCCCCTAGCATGACCGACGAAACACGATGTATATCGCATGATATAGCGTTTTATCGGCATCCAACTGTCAAAATCCATTGTCTTTTGACAGTAAAATGTCTGACTCCCCAGATCAAAGGAGAAAGTCAACCACTTTCGTCTTTAGTCTGGGGAGTCAGGCACATACTGACCACAGGGCTTCAGGCTTTACTTATAAACACAGTAGAGGGAGAACGACCATCCTCCATGACTCAAGTTAAAAGTCATTACTTTTGAAAATGCCCGAATATTCGTTGTCATTTTTTAGGATTTGTTACTAATGATCACTGAATTTAGGTTGTCGCTGTGCTGTTGTGGTGTTTTTACACTGTATACGAATTGATGGCAGCGCACAGATTAGATGATAGTTATGGAAGCAGTTTATAAGCCTTCTTATGTATGCATATATAGTACATATTAGGTTAGCAAATGCTATCTATGTTTTTGATAATGACCACGTTATTATACAGTCTACTTTTTATATTTAAGAAACCTTATGCACTTTGTAGGTAAAGGACTTGTACTATTATGTATTCTGTGGTAAAGGTCAGAATCTGTAAAATGAATACTAAATTATTCAAAGAATTAGCTATGCCCAAATGAAAATAAAGCCTTGTATTTCTCATGTTCATGTATGGTAGAAATCGGCACAACTTCGTGCAAGTGTTAGGTGTCAATCTGCGCATGTCGCCCGCGTTCCGGGAATGGCTGGTGTCGTTTTCCTAGCAATGCTGGCTGACACTTGATCAATCTCGCTCACCGAGTAAGAACATCCAATTTTTAATCGATTTTTGATTTGAGTAAGCTTTGCTTTGGTTAGTCGCATCAGCGAATATAGCTGTTTTTAACAAATACCAAAGTATTTTTTCTTACACTTTGGTTTTCAAATTAGACATTTGTCAGAATGTCAATAAAAATCCCCTTACTATTCAATGCTTTTAATTCTCTTGTTATTTAATTTTAAAACGGGGTTATATCGAAAGTGGCCCTTTTTGGTTAAACTGGCAGCGCAAGTTTGCTTGAAAATATATGAAATAATAATAATTTGAGTAACTTAAAAAATATTAAAAACACGATTGCCCTGCCCAAAAACGAACTAAGTTAAAAAACAAGTGTCATTGCAGAGTTCTGAGGAACTATTTATAGAATAAGAGGTACCCCGACTGCACTTGATTTTTAATCTTTTAAATTTAACTTTTTAGGATGTTTTGGACAGGCAATCGTGTTTTTAGACGACTGCCTAAAAAGGGAAGAGTGTATTGTGTACAGGGTTCATGTATGTTTGTATATAGTGGTGGCCACATAATTAAGGACACAATTCGATTTTCATACAAACGAGGTAATTCTGAAGTCCTGGTTTTCCGCTAGGGAGTGAATGGAGAAGATTCAGATCGCAATACACACCCAACTGATCTGGTCAGCATTCTAAGAGATGTAAGCATCAGAATTTTCAGTTGCAAGATTTTCATACATTTTTATGCTATATTCGCGGTTTTTTAAACATATCCTTACATCTCTTAAAATGCTGATCAGATCACTTAGGTGTGTATAGAAATCTGGATCTTCTCCATTCACTTCCTGGATGGCCATCACCAGATCACAGCTCGGTCAATCCCTGGCGGAGAAGCAATGCTTAAAAGTTACTTCGTTTGTATGAAAATCGACTGGCATCCTTAGTTATGTGGCCACCACTATAAATGTGAGTTTCTTTATTTCACTATAACTTTTAGAAGTTGTAGAAGAATGCCTGAACAGCATCGTTAGAATCGTCACGTCACCCCGAGTGACCTTTCAATATTATAACAATGTGATCTGAAACATTATAATGTTTGTATACTGGTACCCGTAGGTTTCAACTAGCTACTGTTCCTTTAAGCTTTCTAACCTTGCTAATTTTGATTGAAAAACATTTTTAGTGGAATAATTATTCAACTTTACTAAAGCGTAGCTTTTCACCGTTTTTTTAGATTTTGTTCAGCTGTTGATTATACTTACTATGAAGTTTGTCAGTGAAATTTATATTTGTTTGGAGTTTTGGTTGAATTAAATCTGTCTATCTTTTGAGTTTTACTTCAACAATCATCTTTTCAGGGTAAAATTATTCGAAAAACCAACATTAATATTATGATACCTAATTAAATTTTACGTTTCCGCTTTAGTATATGACACTAGTCTATTTATCCTTTCCCTCCTCCTTTTTTTGAAGTCGGTTAAAAATAAGTAAATAGCAATAATTGAAGTAAAATTAAGTGTTATGTACGAAAAATAAATAACTGTCAGCAAATAATAGTTTTGATTGAAGTTTGAAACTTTAAAAGTTATAACTAGTGGCTGTGAGCTGTAGACTGCTTTTGTGTCATTTTTGAACATTTTTCATAATTGCAATATGTTTTTATTGCAAAATTTCAAAAAACTGGATTGACAAAAAATCTATACTTATATTATCAAACGTGCGTACAAAATTCGAAAAAGAGAATCGGTTGAGAAATGCGACCTGTAGAGGAGAACAGACGTACAGCCGGACAGACATACGAAAGCATTTTTGCCCAGGCTGAAACGAAGACGCTTCGCGCTCGGTCGGTCAATTAATACATGACTTTAATTTTATCAGAGATAACTTAATTCATATTTTTTCTTTGGTTATATTTTTTATTATTACCACGTTTTAATTAGGTCGCTTAATTTCGTGTTTATTTATTGACGCGCGAAGCGCGAGTTAAGCAGCTTGGGCAAAAATGCTTTCATATCTCTGTTCTCCTCTACAGGTCGCATTTCTCAACCGATTTTCGTGAAATTTTGTGAGTAGGTTTAATAATTGTTATAAATATAATTTTTTGATTGAGTTTTTCGAATAAAATTAATACAGATAAGATAATAACACACAAAAAAGCAGAAAATCCGAAAAACCTGGGGCGTACGCATCGCATGCAAAAGACAATAGATGCTTACTAAATGCGCCCCACCGTTTCCGTTTGAAAACTCCTGTAAGCATAGGGTTTTTAGAAATATTTACGAGAGAAATTATTTTATACTTTTTAGTCCGTTTTTAGGGTTGGTTCCGTAGTCAAATCAACCAGGAACCCATATAGTTTCCCTATGTCCGTCTGTACATCCGCGGCTTAGCTCAAAGGCTCTTAGTGCTATAAAGCTGTAATTTGGCATGAATGTGTATATTAATCACGCCGAAAAAGTAGTAGAGTGAAATCTTGAAAAATATTTTATTTAGTGTATTCAGGTCAGAAGTTCATTTAACCCTTCAACGCCCGGAAAATGAGACACAATAGATATTTCATTGTTATGCGGCCGCCTGCGTCCGCTCGGGCGTTGATGAACTATTTACTGCTAGGTGGGCTTTACAAGTTGACGAGTAATGGACGAACATCTTATAAATATTGGAAACATTTTCGTAGGTAAAAAAATCATAGAATAGATAAGTACCTATTATGTTATAGTCGTTAGTTGTGTAAAACAGGGAGTAATTATAAGTTAACAGCCATTTGTTATGGTATAAGGTTACTACGGAACCCTACACTGCACGTGGCCCGACATGCACTTTTCTGATTTCTTAAACTATACAATATTGATATTGTATTTTCGGTAGTAAATGAAACAAAATTAAAAGGTGTTTGAAACTTATAAAGATACAACGTTAACTTCAATATTTGTCGGCTACGTCGTCCATGTCGAAATTAGTTGCTAATTAATTTTGGTCGGAGCATTTGCCTATTAATTATATGCTTCAAGGTAAGAAAGAACGGTCGCGGGAACAATGCAGGCCCGTATGTTAATAGCAAAATATGAATGTTCAAACAGATCTGTTCTCACGAATGCCAATTCCCGTACAAAAGGATTTTTCGAAAATGTAAGTCAAGGATGATTAGTGGCGCTCGGCGTGGGAGTGCGGCTCCTCTGCGCGCGCGCCGGAAAAATGCTTCTCAATAATTATTATGATCTTGTAAAAGAAAGATGTATGTTTCGGAATAAATAATCGCCGGCTAGAGCCTGGGAAGGCGCCGGGCCGCCTACGCGCCGTTCGTCAAATAAGTCACGCCGTTTCAGCCACGCGAACCGACAACCATTTACACATTTCATTCATTTCAACTCTAGAATAACGACATTCGGACCGACTTTATATACGAACTTGTATTTTAATGTATTTTTTTAGAACTATGTAGATACATTCGGCGATCAGGTTTTGGAATCAGCTCGACATTTAAATTGAGCACTAGAGTCGATTAGTAATAAATACCTACCGGCTGGCTCACCGACTGTGCAGGTAACAGGTACACTCGTATAAACCTACCGCGCCTGGCATAATGTACAGCTAGATAAGAATTCAACATGCCTTGCAAGTTTCATTATGTTTTGTGTTGATTTTTTTCTTTATTATCTTCGTCTAATAACTCGCGGATGGTAGAGTTCGTTACAGTAAATATCGCGTTAAAATTAATGAAGTTATTTATTATTATTGTCATCGGAGGCGTAGAATTAGTGGGGCGCTACATTACTTTGGTAATAGTTTAATAATAGGATGAGAAGGCATGTCAGATCGCGAGATACGAGGGCCGATGTGGGCTGTGGGGACCGGCGAGATCGATATGGACGTAAACAGTCTTAGAGAAGTTCATTCAATTAAATTCGGGATTAGGATTCGGAGTGGGAGTCATTGAAGGGTCGCGGGCGGGGCGCGGGGCGCGGGGTGCGGGGTGCCGCGGGGCGCGCGGGGCCCGCCGGGAGCAGGAATATTCAAAGCGTGAGAACGCTGCGCGACCCGCATGCCGCCGCTTCACATATCTCACGCGCAACCTCCACTCGACCTCACCGACGGAAAACCTACTGTAGCCACTGGGCTTAGAGCCGCAATTAGCGCAGTGCCGGATTGTGGTTATCGTTCGGAACATCGAGGACAATACTTTTCTAGTTTAGGTACGGAGTGCTGGCATTGGCCCGGATACTGGCGATGAGCGCGCACGCGGCACGTCCACTCGCCGACGTGGAATGTTCCTAACGACCAGCGCCTAGTGCTGCGGCCTCTGGGGCCGGGACGGGCGATGATACAATGTGAATGTAATGCCAAATAGAATGTACACCATTCGGCACGGCATCATAGTTAGCACATAATATCATCTTCTCGAATTTTCGTTTTGGATGCCTGATCTACCGCAAACGTGTGTAAAAATCATGTGATTACGTGGGCACGGTTGTCGAGCGGAGACCGACAGTAATGGCCCTTTTATTGCTTTCGTCCACGTGATGCAGCTCTGGGTGCCGAAGGCGTGTCGTAAATAATGGTCTGTTCTTTAGGTGACGTCAGCTATCTCGATGCTGTGAGGAGTTGGAAAAGATGCTAGGATGGTTAGGATCTTAGCGAGGAAGGGTCAGGGTATGCGCGCGCGGGTCGCGGTTTGGGGCCCCGGGCGTCGACCCCGTGAAAGGCGCGCGTCGGATCCGTCCGCCTTTTTACGCGCTCTTTCCCGCGCCGCCGCCGCCGCCGCCGCCAACCCCGCGGGCCCCCGGCGCGGTCGCCGCCCGCTGATAGCGCCAGCCGCTACCAACCGAATCACTGTCTGCGTCGCTACCATATTTGTTAAACTTGCACGCGAATTCTGAAAAAATCTACATTTTATCGCGAAAAGAGATTAAAATATCTTGCATTAGGCATAAAATCAACTTAAAGATATTTTCGAAATTGGGATATTATAATTTATTTTTTACAAGAGTCTCCATTAGTTTTCAAAATAACCTCATTTAGCGCGAATACATAGAGTCAAACGCTAAGTAAAATTTTCCACAATTTTCAACACTTCCTCAACAAATATTTTATCCCACTCGCGTGAAAGAGAAGCCTGCACGTCATCAACCGTTCTATGAGGAGTAGCACAGGTCCTTTCCTCTAACATTGACTATAACTGTATCCATTGGATTCAGATCAGGCGAGTAGGGTGGCCATTCTTTTGAGCTGACGAAAT
Organism: Catoptria pinella; assembly: GCA_963556745.1. Classification (NCBI taxonomy): domain Eukaryota; kingdom Metazoa; phylum Arthropoda; class Insecta; order Lepidoptera; family Crambidae; genus Catoptria; species Catoptria pinella. The sequence continues at coordinate 5,307,002 of OY750771.1, forward strand.
CAGGGAAATGCTTTTGCACCATTGTTGAACACTTAAGGCCCTGTGAGCTGGAGCAGAGTCTTGTTGGAATATCCATGAACGGTTACTTAAGTGCTGTTGACTCCAAGGAAGAACCACAGATTCAGGGATCAGGGGTAATTTTCTGGGTTAATTTTAATACCTTTTCCAGATATTTCTACAAAAACAAGGGAAGTTTTGCCAGTGGCGAAAATTGCACCCCAAACTATAACTGCCCTTGCGTTTTGGCAACGTGGAATGACTGCAGCAACTCAAGGGACGAGTGGAAGACCAGATCCTTACTGTCATTTTGGTGATTATGGGCTTTTCTATCGAAAACATTTTTTCATCGGATAATTTGTCACCGATATTTTTCCAATTCGAAGCAGCGGAGCGCTATTTAAGCAAACGAAAACATTCAAGGTGAACTTGTTTGTCTTTTTCTATAAACAATTGCGCTTTTCTTAGATTGAATGGTGATATATTTTTATTAATATACGCTGCACGGTGGAGCAAATTATCCCCAAGTCTCGCGACATTGTTCTCACCTTGGTTTGTGGATTTCGGACTAATCATTGTTTGATAATGTGTTGCTTCCTAGAAGTTTGTGCATTCCGCTTACGTCCTCACTCAGGACGGTATCTGTTGTTGCCAAGCTCAACATACTATTAATTGCCGAAGAAACTAGCTGACAACTCACACCAAGAATGTTTACTATCTCACACTGCCGTATGCCGTTTTCCACGCTCATACAATAAAATTATGGCTCCACGCTGCTCTGAAATAGCATAATAATTATATTTGAACACTTAGCAAACATGCAATACTAAAATGGCGCCAACGAATGAAAAAAACAAAAAAAATGCAAGCATTCCATTTTTGCTTTGTTTTTTAATTTTGTTAACGTTATTATGGACTACTAGTCTATGATACTATTTTGACTGCACTTGACGCATTAAGCTGAAGTAGAATCGGTGCGAGAGTGAGATTTTGACTTTATACAGTAGTAATACAATCGAGGTAAATTTGAAGCCATGGTACTCCGCCAGGGATTAGTCAAGCCGTGATCTGATGACTATCCAGGGAGTGAATGGAGGAGATCCAGATCACTATACACACCCAACTGATCCGATCAGCAGTCTAAGAGCTGTTTGGATATATTTAGAAAAAACCGCAAAATATCATTAAAATGAATAGAAATCCTGAAACTGAGAATTCTGATCCTTACGGCTTTTAAAATGCAGATCAGATCAGTTGGATGTGTTTAGCAAACTGGATTTCCTTCATTCGCTCCTTGGATAGGCCATCATCAGATCACAGCTCTATCAATCCCTGGCGGAGAACCAAGGCTTCAAACTTACCTCGTTTGTATGAAAATCGACTAGTGTTTCTAATTATCGTCCTCCACTCAATATCATGTGTATGGACATAAAAGCGGAAAAAGATGCGAGCTCTCTGTCAAATTTCAGGGAACTGCCATACAGTAAAAACTCTGTAGACCATTAATGAGAAAAAAAAACTGGCCAAGTGCGAGTCAGACTCGCGCACAAAGGGTTCCGTACCATTATCTATAAAAATGGCAAAAAAATCTTGTTTGTTGTACCTATGGGAGCCCCTCTTAATATTTTGTTTATTTAAATTTAATTATTCGTTTTTAAAGTGAATATATAATACCCCAAAATACCCCGTGGTAATTTTATAACATGTTGTATAGCTAAATATTCTGTGAGTATTTCAAGCGTCTACCTGTTGTCGTTATCAAAATCGAGCAAAAAAAGAGCAAAAAATCACGTTTGTTGTATGGGAGCCCCTTAAATATTTATTTTATTCTGTTTTTTTAGTATTGTAAGCGGCAACAGAAATACATCATCTGTGAAAATTTCAACTGTCTAACTATCACGGTTCATGAAATACAGCCTGGTGATAGACGGACAGACAAACGGACAGCGGAGTCTTAGTAATAGGGTTTCCGTTTTATCCTTTAGGTACGGAACCCTAAAAAAGGGTTACGTGGCAAACCTCTTATAATTTAATTTAATTCTGGTAAGCCCCGTCCTAATAGAAGGATAAGAATCAGTTTAGTTGGTTGAGCACATACTACCACCACGTCAATTCCAAAATCAGATCTTCATCTAACAATACAATATCATACAATTTTAAGCTAAATATAACAATACCTACTCTACAAATGACATTTAGTCCGTCACATTGAATTCACGTAAACTTTTCGCAGTCAGTGATAATTATCCTTTACAAACTTTTATTTATTTGTAAATTACCTAAACACAAATTACTTCTATATATCTAATAAAAACCCATTATAGAGGAAATGTCGACCTAATTGTTTAAAGCTGTTTCATGTGATAATGATAACGTGACATCTGCTGCACTTAATTTCTACATTTTAATGTTTTGCACCTGCCTCCATAATTAATGACGCTCAAATGCGGTCCACTTAAACAAAAGTTATAAGCAGTTAACGAGTACTTACAATAATTAACTTGAAAAAGATGTTCAGTATTTTTGGTATGTTTTCCATTTTATTATACGGCTTAAATATGTTTTCATTTAACATCATTCATAGTGTGAAAACTCATAATATTTATTAAGGTTATTAAAATTTTTATTCAAGAGTTTTTTCCGTGTTGATTTCAATATTCGACAAATTAAGTACCAATATCTTGTTTCAGCATTAGGAGAGCTAAAAATGAGGGATCATTTTGTGCTATAAATTAAATTTGTAAAAATTACTTTAACTTATTAGAAATAAAACACTTTTTACGGATTACAGCGCGTATATTATTAATTCAGGTGTTGTTTTGGAATTATTTAGTTTGTATTTATTGGTTTTTTAGAATTCCCGACGTTTCGACACCTTTCCAGGGGCCGTGGTCACGGGAGGACTGTAATCCGTAAAAAGTGTTTTATTTCTAATGAACTGTACGCGCGAAAGTCTTAGAAGTACTTTAACTTATGTTATGAGCGTAAATTTTTTCGAAATCAAGGTAAGTATAAGAGTGACAGTAAGCATGCGGGCCGCGCGTTGACCGCCCCTGGCCGCCGCTCCGCCGCCGCTTCGCCCTAATTAAACAATAATCGAAAAACTACAATGAACGGGCGCGCGGCCCCGCCGCCGTGTCCGCCCGCCCCGCCGCCTTCCCCCCGCCTGACGTCACCGTTGCACTCCTCATTATCGCCTCTTGATTACAAAACCGACTCGATAATGCCATTGCCACTATCCAAACCAATCCCATTGGTGGCCAATATTGCGCGAGACAACGTCGCCAATGTCACTTTGACAATCGTCGATCGACATACCAATTTCAAATTTTAATAGAATCGTCATTCGGATTTCGACATTCTAATATTAATACTGTAATTACATTACTATAGCAATCGTGAGATTTACACGTTTATCGTTCGGCAATTGTCGTTACCTACGAGCATTGTTGGTTCGTTTCAACATTGTTGTTGCCAGCAGCTGTCTATTTGTAGGCAGGTAGAGAAATTTTATCGAGCATTGAACTCTGCCGTCGCTGTGTGACGTCACCGATCGCGGGCGATGACGTAATAGTTAATTATGCTCCGTGCGGTACGTGTATTGTTGCTAAAATTGTTTAATTAAAGTAATACGCGGCACGCAGCCTCATTATAACAGATATACGACCACGGTTCAGTCTAGACCAGAGTTAATTGTCAGATATTTCAAAAATGGTTGTACAATCTATTAATATGTGTAATATTTTTGTATAATTTATTTTCTTTGAACGTAACCGTATTTCTTGAGATTGCAGTAACTATTTCATGTTAAGATAAATTATTTCAGGCCTTATGTTAAGTTTTTCTTTGCTGCTCAATGAGTATCCATAATAAAATTGACCTGTAGGATTAAAACTGTTTTATAGGACCTCCATTTCTCGACAAAGACTCGATGATACGTCATAGAAATGCAACGTCACTGGCCAGTGACCACGATTTTGGTCAGAATGGGACAATTTCGGACAAAAATATCACAAAGGACCATTCATTATTGATTGCACAACTCTAAAGTGTTAATGTGTGTACCTACTTCTCAAAACATGTTCTCATTTCCTGTTGCGCCACACGTGGCTCGTTACTAAATTAATGTAAATTTTTAATTGTAAATGTATCATTTTAATGTCAGGCCAGACCTGAGAAAAAAGGTTTTCATTCATACTTTTTTGCTGCATCGCTGTATTATCATATAAGTTTCATTGTTCGCTCGCTGGTAAAATTATTTAGTAGAGTATATCCGTTCTGTGTAAACGAAAAGGTATTTTTAGCATTCAAGTTCTTTAGATTTTAGATTTTGCACGAATTATGTTTAAACAGTTGAAAAATATTGGTTATAAGCAAGGGGCTACTTATTATAGTTTTATTTTAAAGTGATAACTGAATCACTTTGATTAAGTTGCAGTGAATGATTAAAGCTTATCACCTCACCTGCCTATGTAATGACTCTTTGGCAAAAATCACGTCAATATCTATTTCCAGGCGAAAAAACACTAACATTATAATTTCATTGGTTCATAGTTATGAACATTTATGAAATAAGTGGCGCCGAAATAAAACTAATATTGACAGACAGTTTACGGACGTAATTTCGACTGCAAAATTTTAAGTACTAAATAATAAACTGAAAATTTTCCCAATATTTAATTTAAGTACCTACTCAAATAAATTTTTTAACATTAAAATGTGTACCAAATCTTCTTCCGTATACTTCGTTGTTCAGTCTGCTGTTTGGTGGCAAATATATAAAATGTATGTAAATATTTATGAAAATGCAGAGTTTGTATTTTGTGTCTATTTTTAGTCAGTATAACCGTAAATTTATATTTGTGAATAGTAATTTTTAACCGATGAAAACGTTTAGTGGGGATTCGAATTTCAAAATTTCGAATCGCTTTTTGTCGTCGGTGCCATATTTGCGTGCCGTTTTAGTTCGTCTTTGTAAATTTTTATTTACGATTAAGACTGAGCTTTACTTTAATATAGTTAAGACTTATTATAGTAGTGAAGTTGTTAGTACCTTAATAAGGTATATGAACAAAAAGTTGTAATGTAAACTTTACTCTATATCAATGTCTTTAAGTAACATTTTTGTTTAGTGCACTGTATGTAGTAAATATGAATGACAGTTGATAAATGAAGAACTGTGCTGAATAATGTAAATCGAACTAATGAAAATAATGCCAGATTTTGAGGGACTAAATTGGATCCTAAGAGCAGCGAAGGATATAATGGACCGAAATGATTTATTTTTCACGTGTTGTTTACTCTACTTTTTACCATTGACTACGAGAAAATTATTAGCAGTACCTAACCTAAACCTTCGATCAAGGATACAAAAATCTATTTTGCTGAGAGTTTTTATGCGCCAATAGCGCCATTTTTGTGCTGGAGAGATGAAAGATATATTTAAGTTGGAGGAGTTTATATTGTAAACAGCATCATTTTTGCTATTCTTAACAAGAAGCCTGACTCGCACTACACAGGGAAATCTTAAGTGGGAGCAGACTAACATTAAATTTTGTAAATGGCTGTTCTAAAGTTTTTTTTGAAAAGTAGTGTGATTATGTTTAAAAAAATTAATTATCAGTCCTTATCAAAATCTTTGATTATTTATATGTCTAATATTTTATCAAAAGGTAGTAGTATAGCTGGTATAGCTATAAAAATATGTTTTTCATCTTTGAAAAAAGTTTTCTGAAAAGACTTAAAGATTGAAAAATACTGACAAAGTATTTTTTTTTCAATGTAGTAGTGCTTTTCAATTACAGATAGATTTACAGATAGTAAAGTTCTGTGATGCTACTATGAGTTGTTGCAAACTTTTTTCCCTATCAAATAACTGCTCAGAGTCAATACGAGTAAAAGAGAGAAAACGACAAATTGAAAAGTTATTTTTTTTTACAGATTTCACGAGCCACGCATCAGAGTACATTGAAAATGAACATCAAAAATAAAAAGTACTATTAATAGTATCTAGTTCAGCCATCTGCTCATCCATTGAAATTGGAGAGAGTTCCATATTTAAGATATGTTTTTGAAAAATTTCTAAGATTTGTTGTTTTTTTGTATTAAAATAGTACAACACTTTGAAATGACAGCAAACCCATAAACTTTATTGAAAGGTAGTACTATAACCTAAAACTTCTAAACATTTCTACACCGTCTCTCCTCTTTAGCTTTGGCTCTATCTCTAAGGGTTTTTTCATCTGGTAATCAATCAATGAAAAGGGCACCTGCCCAGATGAATACTTTCCGAAATGTTGCTGTTTTAAGCTGTTAGTGAGATCCTTATCTGAAATAAGGATCTCACTAAGACCTATCATTTCTTCAAAGACATCAGTCTAGGATGAGTACTTTCCAAAATATTGTTTTTTTAAGTTTGACAGCTGTTATCTGAAACGATGATATCAGCAAGATCTTTAATTTTATGCATACATGCGCCCCACATTTTTAGGTTTAAAACTTCTTTCTAAGGTTAAAAATCTTTACGGGAGATATTATTATATACTTTTTAGTCAGTTTTAAAACGTGTTTTTGTAAAAAAAATATTTTTTTAACATATTGTATTTTAAATTCATGCAAAGGCAATGCAATTTCATTTTGTAGAACTTTATTCAAAAAAGCAATTCCTTTTCCCATAAATGAGCATCTAGTTTTTGCAAGTTTAAAATTTGGAACGGCAAGTTTATCTTTATTTCTTGTATTAAAACGGTGGACATCACTTTTCTTAACAAGTAAGCTATGAAGTTTCCTTACATAAACTAAACTATATAAGTATTGGCCTTTTTTTACTGTTAATATATTAACGACAGTTTTCGAAAATAGTTTGCTATAACTCATGGTAGACCTACTGGTTTTATTTTACAGATCACTCTTGAATTAATTACTAACAGGTATCGATTTTGATTGTCTCAATGAAAGATCCTGAAACTTCAGTTCTTTCTGATCAAATAGTTCAGTTAATTCCTAAATATTTTTAATGTAGAGGGAAGATATTATAACATCCAATATTTTTTTAGATTATTTAGTGTCATTGATCAGTTGAAGATCATCGTAAATTGATCAGATGTAACTTTGTGAAGAAAGTTGTCCCAGAAACACAGAAAAAGATAGTGCCATGTCGCATCCATGGTAGCGTTCATGTTGTAGAGTTGCAACTTTCAGTGCGCCAAAGTTCTTAAATGTTCAGCTACTTGTGATACGAGTACTTACAGACAGTAGTACACTGGGCTACCCCAACATATCTCCGTAATCGATTTTAAACTTAAAAGACTTCAATTAAGACTCAAAATCATTTTTAAAATTATTTGGAGAAATTTTACAGTTTCGTATAGCTTGATGTGCCTTTGACTGTACATGTCGGAACAAAATGTTGCATATTTGATTATCACCTCCGATAGTTTTTAGCGACGACGACGACGGTCGGAGGCCCCGTCACTTTCGTGCTACTAATTTTGACGTCAAAATATACTACATATTGCGTAAAGTCAACACTAGCTAGTGTTAGTCCCTTTAAACATTAGTTTCTATTCAAATAATACAGACTCTAAACCAAAAAAACAGCCAAGCGCGTGTCGGACTTCACACCTTTGGGGTTCCGTACTAAATAGGGCTAATGGCCAGGGCTTATCTGTGCTACGCGTTGAACCGCAAAATTAAGTTGGTTCGTAATGGGAAATGAGGGAATTAAAAAGAAAAATAAAGACTTTATTTTTATGATTAAATTACAAATGTATAGTTTTCAGATTTTTCCCTGTACTTGTAATATAAGACGATATTACTTGCCAGATAGTTCTAGGTAGATAGTACCCTATAAATTTTGATTCCCTTGAGAGTGTCGAAATATGAGTTATAGCCGTATTTTTTTAACGATAACTTAGAAGATTTTTCACAGCTTCAAGGGACTGTATACTTGAGTAAAGTTTTAATTTCAACTCGATACCTCCACGCGTTTCCGAGATAAAGGATCTTGACAGACAAACGGACAGACAGACAGACATACGGACTACAAAGCGATCCTATATGTTACTATTTGTGATGACCTATAGCTGCCTTTCTGTTGCTATGTAAGTTGTTTTCTCTGTTTAACATAGGTGTTGGTCGTCCAAAAATATACAAGCTGATTCCCATCAGCTTACCTTTTAGTAATCCCGCCCTCGTTTTGTAGAACGGCTTACCTTTACCATAGTTTCACCTCTCGCCACTGCTCCTTAGTATTATAAATAAACTCATTAAGACGCCGACGAACAGTGAGCTTCCCATACAAACGTAACACCAAAATGATTTGCAATTTGAGCATAATTAACTAATCTTTTGATGTTATTCGGATTAAGACAGTATATGTCTAGGTTTCTATTAAATTAAAATTCCAAAATACTAACCCAATTTAAAATAAATGCCAATCATTTTTTTTTCATACAAAACTGTAAATCGCATTAATTTGCATGCTGTGTTCACCTATAAGTAGTTGTACATTAGATTAAGTAATTATAAGTGTTATCGATATAATAAGCAAAAATGTAACAACTGTTGGTGTTCCCTTAATAAAAAAAATAAAAAATATTTGGTTTAGTATTATGATTTAATAGAAACCTAGATAAATACTGTCTTAATCCGAATAACATCACAAGAAGAGTTAATTATGCTCAAATTGCAAATCATTTTGGTTTTACGTTTGTGTGGGAAGCTCACTGCTCGTCGGCGTCTTAAAATCTAGGATGGACTGATAAGCAGCGTTAGTACTATACGGCATTACTAATTATTTTTGGGGGCGCTTAATAAGTTCAATTTTCCAGTCTAGTATTTTCTTCTTTTCTTTTACAAGTAGAAACACTTACCCCCTTACTAATAAAGATTGTATAGCAGATTTAAGTTTGACATTAAAAAGAAAGGGACAGAACACTGTGTACCTAACTTATACATCTCTATACAATCTTTATTAGTAAGGGGGTAAGCGTATAATATGATGGCACAGCTGTTAAGAAAAAAAGCTTGGCTTCCTTATATGAAATAAAGTGGAAATTTATCTTAATCCCGTCTGAACCAAAGGACGTGAGCTATTTCATTATAAAGTCTGAAATATACTTTAAAAGAGCTTTGATATTGATCTTTATTAATGTACAATACTATGTTATTACCATAGCCTGGATATTTTGATTAGCTAACTAGACCAGTTTAGAATTGGTATCTTCTATTCCTTGCACGTTTTACATAGGTACATACCTAAATGCATTATTATATTTCCTTTTTACAAATATAGACTCTATTACCAAATGTGAGGATCAAGTAAAAAAAACTCAAGCAATTTGGTACCAAAAAATTTACTTTGCGTTGATGTCTTTTGAACCAATATAAAAATTATGACTTAAAGTGATGAAAAACATTAATTAAACTTAATGCTTCATGTTTTTATTTTATTTTAAATATTTTTTCTAGATTGAAAGCTTTTTTTAACATAGCAAGATGGATAACTGTGCCTTTCTTATAAACAGTCTGATAACTTTCTTCGGTTCATCGTAATTATTATTTCTCTGGGAAAATTACGATTGAATGAAATTTAAAGTGCATACAAATTACAAAGCAGAAATGATATAAGTTGTGATTCTCTAATGTTCATATTAATGAATATATAAAGCAGAAAAACATTTTGGTACTGTTATTAACGAATACCTTACTAATTGTGATGTTTGTAAAACAAAAGTATTTTGTTTATTTGTTTGTACAAACAATAATTATTTTGTTTATTTTTGTTCGATGCTACTTAAGTGCCAGTTATGTTAAGGCTACGATTGTGTAAGAATTACCCATGTGTATGTGACATGTATGACATTACACGTGCGTTTTGAGTTTAATAAAGTCGGTTTAGATTACCTAGTACAGTCAACGGCACGTCAGACTATACACTTTGACCTTGAGACCGTCTTTATGCCGTACGTAATAAAAGCTGTTTTTGTAGTTCAACTGTTTAACTTAACGTGCTGTCGTGCGTACTTTAGACTTTTTATTTCAAAAAATATTTTTCAGCTAGGTATGTAGATAGTCATGTCAGTTGTATAATTCATTCCAAATTCCTTACTAAAAACCTGCAAATGTTAGTCGATCGAATATTCAAATATGTAGTGTTGTAGTCCCAACAGATAGTAAGTAAGTCGATTTAAGTAAGCGGAGTGGTGCCGCAAACACGGCGTGACAGGCAGGTGTGCTACCCCTCGCCGGCCACTTCCGACGCCCGTCTGCGCACGTTGACAACGCTCATGCAACTCCAACTCCTAACACAACCACATAGGGTCCAATCTCCACCTTATCAACCGCAGCACGTGCATCCGACGCATTAACGGTTTTAATTTTGCGCGAAGCGTATTCTTCGATCCATGTTATTTACAAACCAATAATACAACACTACAACTTTTAACGTAACATTCCGAACGTAATATGGAATTATCGAAGTTGCCGATTACAGGGTGACGGCAGAACGTGGCGTAGAATGTAAATAAACAAAAGACTGGCGCGTCGAAACGAGCGCATTGTGAAATGCGCATACGCAGTGGACATGCATAACTTACATGTGAGGTAAACAGTGGCGAGACAGTCCGTCCGTGTGTTTTGTTGTTGTGGATGCGCGGGCGCGATGCAAGCGCGGTGCAACTATGCAGGAGCGTGCGCGGGGCGCGGGCGCACGCGGGCGACTGCAGCCGGGCGCCCCGCCGCGCCCTCTGACCGACCGACATTGTCAACAAACACCCGATGAATGAAAATGAGGCCGGGCTGCTTCGCATTACACACCACCGATGCACTCATCTCGTGCGGAGACGTGCGCCACCGCCTAGGCGTTTTATTAATCGCTTTGGGACCCATAAATCTTGAGGTAATCATATTAAGATAAGTTTCGTGGTGTGCCTTGCTTGATGCACCACTAATAATTCTTATAAGTAAGCCGATAACGAAATATGTTCATACCTTCTTTAGTTATTTCAATAATACTTATACGTACCTACTTGTGCCTTACCTCTATGTACATATATAGTAGGTAGCAGCGGTAAATGTCGGTCGTTGAAATATCTGCTCTATCTATTTAAGTATTATTTAAACCTACAACTAACTTCTATTTCTCATTAAAATTCAGTGATATAGTAGAGCACAGTTATTTAATTGGCAAATAACCTGACTTATCTGAATATTTAAAAATATGTAGAGATTAGAGAATAGAGACTCTTATCTTCTTATCTTACTAACGACATTTTAATGCATAGGTGTCATTTTCATTTCAGTTTTCTTATGCAAACAAGATAGTATAGGTTGTGTATAGTATTGATGGCTAGTGTGTAGATAGTTGCGAAACCAAATGTTACCACTTTATTCTAAAAGCAAAGTCTTTTCCGCCAGTTTACTTCAAAAGCAAAAATATTGTATATGTCAAAGGTTAAAAATCTCAAGAAAAATAGCATAAGAAAATATAAGTATTCTTCAAATGTTATCACAAAATCCAACTCTATTTCACTGCACTACTGTTTCGTAGACGCGAATCTTTGTGGCTCTAGTTAGTAATTTGGACACTAAAATTTGGTTCTCGGACTTCGTTGGTCCTTGAATACATCATTCGGAAAGTCCAATTGATCGATGATGCAGTAGAGTTGAATGGAAAGCACAAAGATATTGGGTATGCTGACCATCTGCTCTGCTCTGCACTGTTCGAGCAACGCGAAACCAATGTGGTGAAACTTGCTTCAAGACTTGGAGAGAGAAGGAGAACAGATTGGACTCAGAATCAGTCGAGAAAAGACAGAAAACCTACACGTGAAACGGTATAACGATCGCAAAGCGAAGAGAAAATGTCTCAAAGTGAACGATACGGCTTTAAGGGCGTCGAAAATTTTTCATTAGTGATGCACAGAAGGCAAAATAAAAACTCGCATAGCAGACGCACTGGGATGTACCGCAGCCCTTCGGTGTAAAATTTTAATGGAAAAGTTTTCGTAGGTTCTAATTCTATTGAATAGTTAGGTATTAAACTAGTTATAGTAATTATTTTCTGTACAACAGGGAATAAATAAAAGTTCTGTTAATAACCATATGATATTATGGTAAGGTAACTAAACTACGGAACCCTATACTGCGCGTGGCCCGACTCGCACTTGGCCGGTTTTTTAAATATCTACATAATTTTATTTTACTTTAGTCACTCGTTAATCTTGGGTCGAAAGGTACTTATGTACGGATCTGCGTGTCTACGGATGTTTTAAGCTTTTCAACCTAGGTATTACCGCCGCAGCCTCCTGTGGAGGGGTTGCATGAAGGTAGAAAAAACAGCCTCTCACGTAGAAACAGAGTAGTGACTTACTACCGGAAGAAGTCGACGTCGAGTGGTGGTAGCCCGTTGATTTTGTTAAGTATTTATCATAATTATACGGAAATTATAGTTAAGTTTGCCAAAAAAGGAGAACCCTAATGGCCTGGTCACGCGGAGGAGCTACTGGCTGTGGTGGCGAGCGAATCCTCATTCAATGCGCGGTCGAAACACACCGCACAGCATCTTGGCATCACACGCCATGGCTTCGCTTTTACGCCACTTATTATAAGGCCATTCAATGTACACCTAAGTTTACATCTGTGAGTCATTATAAAATCAAACTTCGTGTTCTGCTTCTCAAAAGTAAATAAAAAAGTAAGTAAGCGAGTGGTCGATGTCAGGACAGGAGTAAGTAGCGGAAAAGTTTCGTACTATTGTCATACCAATACTACGATTTAAATAATATCAACTAAACAAGCTTTTGGGGTAACAAGAGTACAAAAATGTTCAGTTACTTACTAATCAGATTAAAAAGAAATTTACTCTTCAGACTGTAGGTTCTACATGGTTCCACTTGTGGGTCCAATAGGATTCCAAGTGCTCGTGTTCCCACTGCTAACTATGGGTGGGTCCTTTTTCTAATAGCCCTCAAGTACGCAATCAGGAGTTTTAATAGGTAAGTACGTTTCTGTGTCTGTTTGTATCCTGCAACGACAGGTTGGTTATGTTCAATCTGATTATCTCATAGTTTAAAGCTAAATTGCCCTATGTGTGCGTTTTGGTATCATTTTCAATTAGACAAGCAAGCCTACATTCAAGAGGGAATTCATAGTTAAAAACACAATCTATGTCCATTGCATTTCGGTTGGATAATATCGTTATAATATAAATAAAGACAGTTTCTTAAACTTCTATGTTGAAATGAGTTGCGTGAAAGTAGCAGCGTGTGCTAGGCGTGGTCGGCACATTCGCGCATTCCCCGGATGCCACTAAAAGCATTTGAAAGGGTTTTATCCATGCAGACTGCGTACGCTTAAGAATTCGGGTGTTTGGATGCCGCGGGGTCGACGACCGGGTAGCGCCGCGCGCCCTTTCGGCGATTTTTGTAATGGCATAATGCATTTCTGCATAGCGATAAGCTATCCTGTAAAAATACAAAATAGGCTTCGTATTGTATACGTTAGTGTTTAGTAAATTTTAATTACAATTTGTCAATGTTTTTCAGTGAATGTTGTTGTTGCTTCAGATATTTTACTAGAGTTCAAATATGTAAATGTTTGAATATACAAAATAGCCGTAATTTTTGTCGCGATTTCAGGGTTTTCTCCAAACAAAAAGTTGTTAAGTATGATAATCAACTTTACAAATGGTTTTTGCTTTATTTTTATTAAGCAAAAATTGTGTTCTAAAATTCTTCTCAATTTGCCACTATACCTAAAAAAAACCTGGAAAATCTCATTGGATAATGATGGCACAGTAACAGCTGTCAACATATTATACTTTTAACGGTGGTAGTCAGTTTAGATTCCCTTATTTTTTACGTCCTTATTTTAACTATATTTGCTTTCAGCTTCCCAGTAGATATGTATTTTCCTGTTACGTGCGTAGATTACACACAATTCTCGGCAAACGATAAAATAATACAGTACCTAGTCCCGAGCTCAAAAAGAATAAAATTAATAAACTCTATGGAAAAAAGAGACATACCAGCTTATTAGCTAAATCAGTCAATTATTGACCGGGCTAGCGCGAAGTGTCTTCGTTTCAGCTTGGGCAAAATGCTTTCATATGTCTGTCCATCTGTTCTCCTCTACAGGTCACATTTGTCGACCTAATCTCGTGAAATTTTGTGCTATAACTTTTTGTCGATTATTTTTCGAAATTTTTCAAAATGGCTGAGATATAGGGAAAATTTTATTCAGCCATCTCTAAAAATGTTAAAAAATGCCACAATTTCCACGTTGACAGCTCTACAGAGCCATTAGTTTATAAAATAGTTCACATTAGTTAAGAAATTTTTGTACTATAAATTCTTCATCACTTATTGTCTTGTTTCGAAATCGAAAGATTGTGTTAATGCAAAGATTTTTATTCGTGATAAGTTGGCCAATTTTGGTATACCAAAGCAAGTCAAAATTTTAGAGTACTAAATAGATTCGAGCACTTTATAATATGCGTAATTGTTACGTTTTAAAACCCAAATCATTCTCATTGAAAAAAAAAATGTGGAAAGTCTTAAAACCTAGAGTTTTAAGACTTTCCACATTTTTTTTTCATATTTTTCATAGTAATTTTCATGCTTTTTTTATCAAAAGGCTATACTGGATTAAGACGCCTATAAACACATAGATATTCATTATTGAGATTAAGCTTAATTTAATTAATTCAATAGCATGTCTTTACAAAAAGAGACAAAAATTGCAAAACATATACTAATTTAGATAGTTTTTAGCATTTTCACTGTTTTATATGGTATCATTTGTGAGATATTTTGTATACTTACTTATTATAACCTTCCTAAGTAATCATTCGATATTTTATTAGAAACCTATATGTTAGGGGTGTATAAATAAAATCACGTTATATTATGCTTAATTTCTTATAATATAAAAGAAAAACAATACGCAAAAGGTAACAAATTCGTATTCAGATTGTGCTACTGATTTAATACAGCAACGTCACATAAAATTAAAGTCAACTAATAAAATATTAAATATCATAATTCATAAGTATTTGATGTTGATCAAATATACATTGAGCTATAACTATCCATAGTATAATCATTCATTCGATTTCAATTGACACAGCAAGTTCGTAGAATTATCTACTGTATTTCATAAAACAATGTTTCTACTTAATAAATGCTAAAGATACACGATGTTTTTTACTGACAATTAGCGAGAGGCAGTTTACTTTAACCTAGGAAATTACTTTGGTCCAATCTTGGAAAG
Source organism: Catoptria pinella (assembly GCA_963556745.1). Taxonomy (NCBI): domain Eukaryota; kingdom Metazoa; phylum Arthropoda; class Insecta; order Lepidoptera; family Crambidae; genus Catoptria; species Catoptria pinella. The sequence continues at coordinate 5,322,272 of OY750771.1, forward strand.
AGTGAGTTTAACGTCATACCACCTGCGAATCGATCTAATGCACTAGAATTAATTTTGCAGATCGATAGTTTTGTATAAATATAAATAAATATGAGACAACATCACAAACATTGCTCCTATCACAAAATAAGTAGCTAAAGCACTTGTGTAATGGAAATCAGAGACAACGGTGGAACTACAAACACCCAGACTTGAACCAACATGGAAAAGTTCGTTTTTCTAAATTAACCCAGCCGGGGATCGAACCCGGGACCTCAGAGACGGCGACACCTTGAAAACCGGCGTACAAACCACTCGACCACGGAGGTCGTCAATTATATGTTTCACTACTTCAAATAAGTCAGCGTCAAACCATAATTATGGGGAAAGTTATTAGGCTTAAATATTTAAGAAAAATCATTTTCGACAGTGATAAAAAATAATGTTGCGAACAAAGTGCCCGAATATATTAAAACCCATTGGAACAATATAATATAATGTAGTAGTCTAGTAAGACAACCAGTCTAAAGTGATCAGTGATAAATAGATCACTTTAGATTGGTTGCCTTCTTAAATACGATGCTGACTGTACCAGGTACAGTATTACTTGAAACTTTCCAAGTTAGGACCAAAGTAATCTTTACCCACTTCTTTGACTGCCGCGCGTACAGTTCATTAGAAATAAATTCACTTTCACGTATTACAGGTGTTATTTTAGAATGATTTATTGATTTTTGATTTCCCGACGTTTCGACACTTTTACAGGAGCCGTGGTCACGGGAGGACTAAAGCAAAAAGGCTGTTCATATTTTATGAAATTACCTGTTCTGAACTTTATTAAAATGCATTCAACTTAATTAAATTGATTTAAGTTATTTGAAAAAAAAACAAGACTAAGCTACTGAATCTACCACCAGTTTACAAATTACCTCTCCGAGAAATCCAAACCAAATAATTCTAAAATAACACTTGAATTAAAAACTATACGAGCTGTAATCCGTAAAAAGTGTTTTATTTCTAATAATCCTTACCCCATATGGCTATTATCGTGTATCACACGAATTACGCGTCATTATAATCATACAATTTTGTCGCAGATTTCATGAGCTAATCCAGAAAAGGACAGATTAAACATCGAATCACCTTTGACGTCATAATTTTTCATTATCAAGCTTTATGAACATTTGACGGTTTTCTAAAATTACTATTATTAAAACATACAAGACATACAATATTCTTTATAATTGGCTATTTTAAGTACCTCTACTAAGTCAGACAATGAAAGGTGGATTTCGTAAACATTGTATTTTAAATCAAAGTAAACAGGATACAGGACATAATACATTTTACTTACACTTAATACTTTTCGAGAAATTGTTTGTAATGCAATTTTCTTCAACTTCATAACATATACTTCAACGATTTAATAATACTTATAATTTAATAAATAATCTGTACCTACACATTGTGAATCCACCAAAAGATTGTTTTCCACCCAGAACGCACTAAAACCAGTTACTCATTCAACTTTATTACTTGCAAAATTGATTTTATAAACTTATTAAATAAAACAAATAAGTATTAATTTATATTGTTATGTTGCGAAGGCCCCAGTGAAAGTTTTTTTAACGATAACCAACAACGACAAAAATTTACGTATTTTGAATTATATTAAATGAAAAATTTTTGAAGCTACTTACTAATATCAAATTATAAGTAAAGTTATTTTAAAGTTTACTTCTATTACTTTAAATTGAAAATCAATGATTGTGTAATCTTTTTCTTAATTGCCATTACGTTAAAATTGAGTTCTAAGTTGGCACCGAAGGATATTTTTTTGGTTGTAAAACTGCTGAAACAGGCCCCGTGATCCGAGAATATTCATAGGTAAGTAAGTAAAAGAAGCGTTTCTTTACTAAACTAGAGTTAATTTGTATAATCATCGGCCGGTCAACACGTATTACGATCAAAGAGTCCTATTTATATGTTACAGTCAAAACCCTTAACCAGTCAAAAACCTTATTGACTGTTAAAATTAGTCAATAAGGTTATTGACTAAAGGTTAACTATTGCACTTTAAACAAGTACACACTTAAAAAAGGTTTATGAAGCTTTTTAAACGATTTTCTAGTATAATTTCACTAACGTCCTTAACTTTTTATGAGTTTTGACTGGGCACGTTGGTCAAAACCTATATTGACTGAATAAAATCTTTATTGACTGATTTTGTCAGATAAAATCATTCAATAAGGATTTTGACCGACGCCCTAAGTCAATAACCTAATTGACTAATTTTACCGGTCAATAAGGTTTTTGAGTGGTTAAGGGTTTTGACTGTAACATATATACTACACTAGACAGGCTGTACAGTACCAAAAAATTGCTCATTAAGTTACGGTGCATGCACCGAAACTCCTTTAGTCTATTGCGAGCGACCGAGAGAAACAGTTGATGCGCCGCGAAGGTTGGTTGTGACATAATTTTAGTTTTGAACAGCTCGTCTATGTAATCGAAGCCATTGATTACGACTTTGATGATAGATGATATACGGAGTAAGTATTAAAATGTGAAAATACATGTGTCAATCTGGTGTTGATTATACAAAATAGCTCTATTTAATTAGTCAAAAAACAACTTTTTCATTTTGTATTTATCGTATTAAAGTTGTATTTACAAGAATAATTAAAGTTTATTATTAGCACGCGTCCGGTTCAAAACACTCGATTAAACTTAAATATCATCACATATAGTCGCTTAGTCTTTTACTTGGAAGTACTTAACATTGTTAACGCATCTTCCCACAATCCTTTATTGGAGAAAATACATAAAACTTCTTTGAATACTTTTATGCCAAGTATATTATTGTACCTTAAGTACACGTACGAGAAATATGACTAAAATATGAATTATTTTTGCATTACGTCTTTTGGTATCTTTACAGCTTGTTTTGGGTATGAAGAAAAAGAAGGCTTACCCGTTATTTTTGGTGTAGTACCTACGATTACCTTACCCATCTTTGGTAATACATATAAACTTTTTCAACCTTAAGCTTAACCTTAAAACCATTCAACATTTCCATACGAAGGTAGGGAAACATTCTTCAAATGAAGAAAACAAATGCTTTTTCTATTCTTTGATGTGGAGTGTATTATTACATTAATCGTCAAATGTCCAGCAGTGACATTAAAACAGTAGGCACATGTTGTACGGCGATTTAGACCTTGTCCAGGTGACGCGATTTCACGCACAAGTTGACACGCATTTCTTTATACATTTTTAGTTTGGAATCACAGCTCTGTCAGTAACCTGTGCAATATTGATAGCAGTGTAACCAAAATCGCGTGTCAACTCGCGCGTAGAATCGCGTCATCTGGACAATGTCACAGGGCAGTGGGGATGCGTTAACGAGTGGCCGCGTGCGCGGGTAAGGCACTGGTTAGCCGAGCCCTACGTCCAGGCACATCATTACAGTGAAGCCGATGATGCAGCCCCATGTCGCCAGCTTGCCGTTGCCGCTGTGGAAGAAACACTGAGTTAGGTAATTCATAATCGTAATGGCCCTGTCTCACTAGGGCAACAGTGATGGCACAACCAGTCGCGCTACCAATAAGATGTATGGAGGGTACCTCACCTGGTGTCCGCTTGGTTGCGCAGCCAATTTGAGGGCGGCAAGCGAATCACCCGATGGTGGCGCAACCATTGTGTACTAATGAGATAGGGGTTTAAATAATGGAGATCACTAAATCCAGTTGTAGCCCTGGTGCATTGCGTAGGTACCTATGAAGTTTTTATGAGAGAGACTATCAAAACTGGATGCACCTTCACACAACACAGTTAGTATGCATTACGTCTCCAGTGCGCGTATCATTTAGTGAGCTCCATCTTTACGTCTTCACGGCTGAAGCTCAGTTCATATGAACGAAAATAAGGAGGATAGAGCTAGTAGCTATATATTATACCACGTGGTTGCAAACGGGACTGAAAAACACTTCAGTTCCTTTACAAGGCCGAAGAAATTCAATAATGTTATCTTCAACTGCAGACAACTGTATATTATTTAACAGCGATTGCGTGTCGTGAATGAATGAAGTGTTTAGAGCATAAAACATTTAGTTGAACCATATATATAACATAATCGATGCAAAATTCGCAGAACCTGGATTCATATCACGATAGCGTTATTCAAAGGTAATAAAAAAATGAGTTTCCAGTGAGTGACTGGCGCAATTTATTCAAATAAATATTAGTACCATTCATGCATAGGCCGTGATCCGTTATAAACTGCTATCGTCACAATGCCGGCCATTGAGAAATAACGAGCAAACGACATTTGAATATAAACGAGGTGGCAAAATGACGAGATCGGTAGATGGCGCTTGCGTCTCACGCGCCTGCGCAGAAACAATGCGCATTGACCGCCGACCGGAATCCGCTAGCTGGAACTACGGGCTATTACAATAAAACGATTCCTAGTACTTTGGCTACTTGGCCGTCCATACGCGACGCATATCCACGATATTCGATTGACCAGAAAACATTTTGGATTTTTGTGACTTCCTTGAGGAGGCTTTATTATAAGAAGCTTTCAGTATCCAATGTCAAATCGCTGAAAAGTTAACTTGTTTATGTTATTATCTCTTCAACTTTCTTCAGTACGAGTTACGCAAATCAAAAAATACTGTGAATCAAAATAGAGAAAATTACGAAATTCAAGCCAAATATTGTTGCTTTACTGTGTGCGTGCGGCCGCATTGTTATTGTTTTTATTTCAATGTTAGCGTTCGAGTCGAATGTGCAACGCTTGGACAAACCTCGTGGGTTTATAAGCGTAAAGCCATTGATGTAATTATTATAATGTTATGTGGATAAATAAATAAATAAAATAAATTAAAATGGAGCTCCCACATTAGTCAGCTGCAAAAACATTCTGAAAATGTTCCCTGTTTAAAAAACATACAATAGTCAGTGGTAAACTGTCTTAACTAATTTCAAAATCGCAATGTCACGCAAAGCATCATGTTATGAATCCTAAAGATGTTATTTTTAATGAGGCACTTCCATAATAATTGGCACCCCGACGCGCTATATAATCCCATCAAGTTTCATCATAGTTTTAAGGCAGAAAAGTTGTAATCAAATGGTACAGTTGACCTCAGAAGTGGCTAAATACTCTACTGTACTAAATACTTGCATGGAGATCATGATCGTCCTAATGTCGGTTTCAATAGAAATCTTTAATTTGGATTATTAATACATCAAAAACATACATATAACCTCCTCTTTTTAAAGTCGGTTAAAATCTGTATATAGTAGGTATTTTTGTAGAAAATTTACTTGATTTAAAGTTTTACTTTATACTTACGTAAAAAAAATTGATGAAGTAAAATGAAAAATGCATTAAGTCTTAAAACTGTTACAACACTATTGAGAGTAAAAAGATTTATCTAACGCGCATTTCCTCTGTTTTCAAGCAGAAATTAGAATTTAGGTACTCGTCTAAACTAATTTTACTTGCAATAAAGTGAGTCAAGAGCTATCCTATTAACATTTTAACCGGATTGAATTAAGATAAAAAAGTTTTTATTCGAACAAGCCCATATTCCCAGGCATTTTTGAATAGTGTAAATTGACTCCACCACCGGTTCGGATTCGGAATGCTGTTTCTATCGAGAAGAACCTGGCTATAAACTCGATGGTTACTCCTTTCAAATTATCAATAACTTATTATAAGCAAAATAAATGCATGCTTGACAACATTACGGAATCAATTTTATCTGTATTCACTTCTGGATTTTCGCGCATACTATATAAAGAAATAAAATGTTTGCTGATTTTATTACAGTTTTTTTAATTTTATTTATTTGATTTTTGCATTTCCCGTGGTCATGGGCTACTTATCGCTAATAATATAATAGAATTTCACCATTTTCTATAAGTGACGAAAAACTTCAGTTACATTACCTTAAGAACCATTTCCACGAATAAGGTTGAAGTGATTTTCCAAATAGATATCGAAAGTAAAAAGAACCTGAAAATAAAAAAGCTTCAAAATCAAATACCTCTAAAAAGCAAGAATAGCATGCATAATGGAGTCGGTGGGACTTTTAGAATTAAAAATAAATAAGTTTTCTTCCAGCCCCACCCGACTTCAATAGACGTGCTTTATCAAAATTTATATGCGTATCTAGTGATTTGAATATTATTTCTTGCTTTTTAGAGGTAATTTTGAAGCTGGTTTTGTTTTTATTTTTAGCTTTTTTGAAAGTTTTTTTAATAGCTTTTTTATTTTTAACTTTTCTATGGTATGTAAGCGTGTAAATATTTTTTAACTTTATATATTTTCAATGGCACAATGACCACAACTCAATTTCCAATTTCACGCTGTTTGTTTGTGCCTACATAGTCAAGTCTAGTTCCAGAACTTGAAGACCATAGCTCGGTTTGTTTTGGATTATCATAAACCTACCAATATCTCAAACACTATTACATATATCCTGTATGACTTTGAGGAATTCCCTCGGGTATCTTCGAAGTTCAAGGTCCAATGTCAATGAAATTTAAAGATCTACAATTAAGCTGGTACCTATTCCTTTTCCAACAAAAAAATAATCAACTAAATCGGTTCGTAAAAACGAAGTCGTCAAGGTCCAATTCAAAATCATAATATTTTCGGGTTTACTGAAAACTACTAAACCAATTAGAAAAAAAAAGTAAATTACCATCTCGAGCAGAGCTGTATTCGACCCTTTCGAATAAAAAGAAATTTGAAAATAGGTTCACAATCCAGAAGATATCGAGTAACATACATACAAAAAAAAACTGTTGAATTTAGAACTTCCTCCTTTTTTGAAGTCGGTTAAAAAGTAGTCATTACTATTAGTCATACCGGCACAGAATATATTTCAATGAATACCTACTTGCTTTAATTTTCTCTCAGTCTCTCGTTTTAAAGTCGAAAAACTGCCAACGCAAGTAATTATTTACGTATAAAAGCTGGATTGGGAAAATTCAATTATGATTGAACGAAATCAGTGAACGCGTGCGAGTATATTCTGTATGAAAGGCGATAATGCTAATGCTTTTAAAGTAATTCTTGAAACATTTAATAGTTTCGACTGTTGATGACGTCAATGCCACTTCTACGAAACGTTGGTTAATGCATAGCTTAGAATGACAAAGTTGAATCCCCTCAGAACGTGACGTTATGTAGAATTGAAATTGTTTGTGAAACGGTGACTATTATCATAAACATTGAGATATTTTGGGAGACTATATATATTAGCTTGGATCTGAACTTTTACAGAAACTATTCTGTATTTTTTTTTACATCAGAAAAGAATTCCTGGAGTTTTATTTGTTCTATATCCACTTCACCATCAGAAACTTTTTATATTTCATCACTTCTAAGAGCTTTCGACATCCGAATCCATTGTATCACTCGGGCTATATCAACCCTGACCTATTCCTATGTCCCACATAATTCTCTACCAAATGATACGGTCGACCTCATAAGTGGCTAAACACATTAGCACTATGGCGGCACAGTAACTGTTGTGCTTGTTGAGCGTTGCAACCCTACTTAGGAGCGCAATAATTTATGTGACATGGTACTAAAAGTGTTCAGTTACTTCTAAGGTCGACAGAAACTAGTTGGCAATTTTAAATTTTGACATCCGGCTCGCGATGACGTGAGTTTATGCAGCCTGACATGTTAAATAGCCACGGCTAGTATTCCCATCACGTCTAATGGGGAACCCCACTCGGACACACGAGTGGCAGTCAAATGTCATCTGGCGACTCTCAGAAACAACACAAGGCATTCTAAAGAAGACGACAAAGCTGATGTGAAACCAAATTGACTAATAAGAACAAACGAAAAATCGCATGCTTTTTTATGCAAGAAAACACGAGTTGAAGACAAACCGCTTTAAATTATTGCAATCTTGATAAGCTACTGGTATATGCAAATATGAATTGATCTAGTCGTACGAGTCAACCAAGTACAAAAGAGAAAGCATTCATTCACACTTCGAGATTCTGATAGATAAAGGAGATGTGACCTGACATGGTAACTATTGTATTTGGTCTGAGTAATCGTTAACAGAGTCTAGTGTCGTTGAGAGGGATGAATAATCAACGGCAATTATTATGTAGAAATTAAATTCTTTAACATGTAACTACACTCGAAGAACGATGTTTAACCTCGGAATGGGAAACAGGTGAACAAGTTTTTAAACATTGGTTGTTTCTGAGATTTGGTCGTATGGGGGTTGCAGTTGCAGCAGGGATGCAGCCGTCTGTAGGTCAGGGATTGTCCAAGCGTCGCACCGGATTCCCAGACAGTGACGTCAGCGTATAGACAAACTAGAGCGGCGTCACCGTCCTTATCCCGGCAACAAACGCGTTATTTTATATATTTATTACTATTGACAGTGGCGAGACGGTGACAAGCCCACGCGCGTCTGCGCCGGCGCACAGATTTATTTTATAATGCGTCCGCCCTGCGCCGCCCGCCCCAAATAGCTTCGACAACGCTCACACAAAAGTCTGCATAACATTACATACAACATCTGACTATTCAAAAACAAACAATTAAAATAGTGAGGTGTGATTCAAATATATTCATGAATGATCTTGTCAGTAAATTTTCATATTCGTCAATCGTTTTAGAGTTTATTTGAAATAAAACAAACTGGACCCAATACTACAAAATTGGAAATAATACGAAAATTCATGAAATATCAAAGCTGTTGTTCCCATTTTTTTAAAAGTAGGATGTATCCTAAGCAGCGATGGCAGGCATCCACAGAGCTCTCGTCCGAGTATGATATTGTTACATCGCACTCATGAACGCTCAGTGTTCCGAGCCATGGCACTGTGAGTCTCGCATCTGCAACTGCGAAACGAGGACAAAATGTGTCTAGACGATCGGACAAACAGAAATAGATGAGCAAGTCAAAATTTCACACCGCTCCGAGGATAGCCATTAGGCGACTGTCTGCGAGATAATTCCGTCAAACTCTGTCACTATGCACCCAGTTAGATAATTATCGTGTAAAGAATAAGTTTGAAGTCGGACGCAACTTATTTTAAAAGTAATATTTGTTAACAATAGGTTTCACTCATCCACTCATTTCGAGAGGTGAATGGCGAAACTTTAGCACTTATAAAACAGCTGATCAATATTTGCAAATATTATAAAAATAGATCCGTTTACATGATTATTGCAAAGGAGGTTTAAACATAACTATAAGTTCAAACAGCAAAACTTACAAAGAGCTAACGTTACCTATTCATACATTTTCATTATTGTCACTTTCATACTGTAAATAAGCGTAAATAGTAATGTTCTTGGAAAAGGAAGCATATTAAAGTTAAACGACTATTGTATGTTCTTTTGTCTATCGGCATCCGAATTGAATACGTACGTGCGTTTCAATTGGGAACCAGGAACTCCAACCGAGAGGACATTAAACGCTTCGGCTGAACTAGGCAATTAACGGGACAGAAGGATGGCTTCCAATAAAGTTATTTGGAAATTAATTGCTGCCATTTTTGGAGGGAGCGAGCGTTTCGTAGACACAAAATACATGCCGACGATACAGCTTGTTCAAACAATAATAGGAGGGGTATAAAAACTTTTCTTTGAACAGTATAGTACAGTAATTTGTTTCTCACATTGCACGACTATATACACAGCTTTTGAATGATGTTAGTTCTCTCAATTGCGCTACTATTTTTATTTGGTGAATTACAATTTTGATTCTTGACATCTCTAACTGTAACAGATTCTTCCGTTAATAAATATTGCTGTACTCTAGTACTCAATATTGTAATAAGTGGTGGTGAGAACAACCCTCGATGTGATTTGATAGCTTTTAGTATCCCTCAAAACATTCGCATTCGGTAGACTACTCTTCTAGTTTCGTTGACTTCATTCCGCATTAGGCCTGCGAACGGTGTTATGGCCCATAACAAAAGAAAGGTCAGTGCTCCATCATCGGGGACATGGTTCATAGTGGTCTGGCTTGCGATAGGTCCTACCTACCTAGCATCATTTCTGATCTGACCTTCTGATCAGGGGTGGCGGCGTCCGGGGTGTCAGACGGCGCGCCTCTATTTCGGGCGGCGTATTTGCGGTGCGGCGGCGTCGTCGCCGTCGGACGCACCTACGCACCGCGTGACTACTGCACCGCACGCTCTTGTCTCACGCGCTATTATTGTTATAATCGTCTCTCTGTGTTTCGCCTTTCAGATTGATTTATACGACTTTGATCTGATTTACACCACTTGTTGACCATTGTTTTCATATTGGGTCTTGAATAATTTTGATCAGCAGCTGCCCTTCAAAACACTATTTCATTAATTCATTTCATACTGAGATCAAACTATAGTTGATTCACTCATTAGTTTTATTAAATTTAGATTTTTCGCATTCACAATGCTATTTTTATATTAAGATAAATAATATTAGAAAAAATACTAGAAAAAATCGACTCACCCGTAGCACCTCAGACGGGACTCGAACCCGCACCCTTGGGATTCCGGCCCAATGCACTGACCAATTATGCTACCGAGTCGCTAGTGGGAGCGGCGAAATTTTCTAGTACTTTTGACTTCTTCGCTGCAAGCCAGCGCAATTTCATCAATGTGAGGAAATACCCCCACATTCGAAAGAAACATCTTTCCAGATGTTTTGACAATCGATAAAGATGAAACAGCTATATAACTTTATTAAATTTAGATTTTTCGCATTCACAATGCTATTTTTATATTAAGATAAATAATATTAGAAAAAATACTAGAAAGAATCGACTCACCCGTAGCACCTCAGACGGGACTCGAACCCGCACCCTTGGGATTCCGGCCCAATGCACTGACCAATTATGCTACCGAGTCGCTAGTGGGAGCGGCGAAATTTTCTAGTACTTTTGACTTCTTCGCTGCAAGCCAGCGCAATTTCATCAATGTGAGGAAATACCCCCACATTCGAAAGAAACATCTTTCCAGATGTTTTGACAATCGATAAAGATGAAACAGCTATATAACTTTATTAAATTTAGATTTTTCGCATTCACAATGCTATTTTTATATTAAGATAAATAATATTAGAAAAAATACTAGAAAAAATCGACTCACCCGTAGCACCTCAGACGGGACTCGAACCCGCACCCTTGGGATTCCGGCCCAATGCACTCACCAATTATGCTACCGAGTCGCTAGTGGGAGCGGCGAAATTTTCTAGTACTTTTGACTTCTTCGCTGCAAGCCAGCGCAATTTCATCAATGTGAGGAAATACCCCCACATTCGAAAGAAACATCTTTCCAGATGTTTTGACAATCGATAAAGATGAAACAGCTATATAACTTTATTAAATTTAGATTTTTCGCATTCACAATGCTATTTTTATATTAAGATAAATAATATTAGAAAAAATACTAGAAAAAATCGACTCACCCGTAGCACCTCAGACGGGACTCGAACCCGCACCCTTGGGATTCCGGCCCAATGCACTGACCAATTATGCTACCGAGTCGCTAGTGGGAGCGGCGAAATTTTCTAGTACTTTTGACTTCTTCGCTGCAAGCCAGCGCAATTTTCAAATTTTCAAATTTCGCCGCTCCCACTAGCGACTCGGTAGCATAATTGGTCAGTGCATTGGGCCGGAATCCCAAGGGTGCGGGTTCGAGTCCCGTCTGAGGTGCTACGGGTGAGTCGATTTTTTCTAGTATTTTTTCTAATATTATTTATCACTCATTAGTTGTTAATCCCTTACGTAGATAAGATAAAATATGTCATACGTTGCCATTTTACAAGCTGCAAAAAGCTTACTCGGCGTATTACAATCAATACAAGAGATAAGGTTAATTACATTAAGAGAAGTGTGGAGTACACACAATTACTGGGCTTTAACAGGCCTTAAGGCAGGTGGTTGGTTACGCACGCGGGCGAATGCATTACCGATTCTGATAATTGTAACGAAAGAGAGTTCTAATGAAAGCTTAATCCTCGTCTATATAGCAATATAGAGTACCTACGACATTCATTCAAATAACGATTACGCAGCTGGTAAGTTGTTCGAAAATGTTGTTTCTAGCAGCTCCGTGAAAATTGATCTTTATTTTTATGAGACAAATTATGCGAGTATTCAGTAAGGGGGTAAATTAACAGGGCTCAACAAACTGGAATAAATGTTTAGGTACATATTTATTTACCGCCGCCAAAGTAATAGTAGTTTATGCAACTGTTGCATAATGAGGGGTTTAAACACGAGAGTGTGTAAACCGAGCCGTTTACAGGATGGAATTTTTAATGCCACCTTAGGGGAAAGTTCTCTAAACAATGGAGATAGTAAATTTCACTCAAAGAAAACTTTCCTTTTTTTTTGAAAAGAAAAAAAACTGCATTCAAAGATTTTCAAATATACGCTTAAACGAATAAACAACATCCTGTACTTTTATGATATCAATTGATAGGGTCAATCATAATGATCAAATCTCTAACAAACATGGTAAATTAAATGAAAGGAACACCATGAAAGACAATAATTAAAACTTATATCGATATCTGTTTGAAAGCCAGCTTCGAAACGGGATTTTTATTTCCCGTATTAAAGCCGGGTACGAAATGGTCTGAAGGGATATAAATGACAATCAGCCGCGTCACGTCGTCACCTCGTCGTATTTGGTTTCGTTCTGATAAGTTCGTTTTTGTTGGATACTTCAGTGCTTATTAATGATATTGTCGTTTCTATCAGCTTTACGTCAAGTGAATTTCGAGTTCCTCCGTAACAATACAAAATGAACATATTTGAGAAATATAAAGTTTTAAATATATAGTTAAAAGAGTTAGGATTATGAACCATATCTTATTCCAAATTCAAATCAGAACTGCTTTATTTAAAAACATATCTAGTGCAGTAATAAGAAAGGTTTAAATTGCATAGATCTGTGACCCGTAATGATGCATTTTTATTCATATTTATAACCTACTAAGTGCAACATACACGATAGAGAAGAAAACTTAGCTATTTTTATGGTTTCAAAGGAATTGTCGGCAAAGTGAGTCATGATTCACTTGGGCCGTACAGTCGACCTTTGATACACAGGAGTAATGTACTAAATACATGGTCCCTGTAACTTTTTTACCATCGTAATGGTAAAAAAGTTATTTTAAAACATTGTTTTGTTAGCGAAGAAGTGTTATCGTTTTTTTTTCAATTTCGGTATTACGTGTGTAAAGTATGTAAATACAAACTCGTTTTGAAGTTTATAATTAGAATTTTACGATATCAGAGTAGATGAAAGCTTTTAATTTACTTTCATCGAGACATTCTGTTAAGTTTTGTCAGTTTTCAACAAAATTTTTGGAATAAAGGTTAAGACAAATGTTTTAACTAATCGGCAAATAAATATTTACCGTTGCCGAAGTTAAAGCTTTTAATTATTTACAGTCGCCGAAGTAAAAGCTTTAAATTTACTTTCATCGAAATATTCTAATATATTAAGTTTCGTCGGTTTACAATAAAATCTTTACAAATCTACAATAAATTTTGCTGTATGACAAGAAGGGATGTAAAAAAATATACCATTGCATTTTGCACAATTGGTCAATAACAGTCCTTGAACTGGTACCCGTTTTTAGAAGACCGGAAAGGAAACGGGATCAACCGGGAACAATACGGAAGATGGACAATAGCGTCGTCAAGGGGAAGTATATCTACGTATGTTTCGTTGTTGCCACCCCAACTGGACCCTGAAGGCGACCTATTGACGAGTGACGTCACATGCCAATCCGTCGAAACATGACACATATCAGAACAATCGCGACGTCGGAGTGACCCTCGTCAATTCGTTTTAACACCGAAACTCCAAGTAACGGAGATAACAAAACGTTCAATACCCTAGTTAACAACTCATAAGGGATGTTTGATTCGTATCTACTTACCACTACTCCGTGTACTCTAAGTCGATACAAATGGGAAAATATGGGAATTATTCGAGGAGGGCACTGAAGGGCGTCGTTATCGTCCCATCAAAGGCGAGCGCTGTCTCGAGGGTCACTACAAAGCCCCACTCGTTCTCGCAAAGTTTTTGAGTCAATTCCAAGGCCAGCGACCCTTTATTTATCTTGTCGAGGGTAAAATTGACAAAATACTGTACACCCATACATATCGATAATGAGACGGTAAAAATAAAAGATAATACCTACGCGTTCTAGAGCTTATTATCGTTGTTACTGACAAAGGAAGATTCGCACAATTTATTTTGTCTGTGTAATTTAATTTCTCTTTTGAGTGTCATTAGGAAAAATTATATCAGTTGTCAACATAGAGGAATTTATGTACTACCTAATGTACGCGTCATAGCTAGGAAAGAAAAAAATATAGGGAAATACTAGCACATACCTTCCTCTATGGTTATCACCGCGCGAGCTGTCTCTCATTTTCCTATTTTAATGTGCTTAATGATTTAATTATATTGTATTGTTTTATCATGAAAAGTCTAATGGAGATTAAGATGTTATCAGAAGCAACTTATTATCCTCATGCACTGCAACAATTTGCTCTAATAATGAGACTAGACAAAACAAGACTGCTCGTAGTGAATCCGGCAACGACCGACTCAGCGACAATTTGTTGTTTGACACCCTATAGAAAACATTCTGCTGTTAAAGCCTTAATGCCTTAAAAAGTACCTAAAATTGTTTATTGAAACGAACAGTAGATGGATACGATAGTTAAATTGAATGTACTTACGAAGCATTCGCCTCCGGTATGATATCGTCGGTGACGACATATATCATGGCGCCGGCAGCAAACGCTAGCGCGTACGGCAGCGCCGGTTCCGCCGCCGCCACCGCTACTGCTCCCAGTACGCCGAAGACTGGCTCAACCATTCCGGAGAGCTGGCCATACCTGGGGACAAGCGAAATATTCATATAGATCTATAATCTCGTTTTTTTTGTTGTTGTAACATACAATATTGTTGAAGCAGGATCTGTTCACTGATCTGATTAGCTAAAAGGGAAATACTTCCACCGGGGATTGCGGTCCAACTGCTGGATGTTGGAATTTGTATTTGAGTCGGGTCTCCATACATTCTTGCCTTATGTTAGCTTGACGTAGTGCGACGTCCCGTCTGCGTAATGTTTACATATTGTACTTTTCGCTGCTGATTCTTCGTCATTCGTCGATTGCTTATGTAGCAGTATGATCGCGCCGCTACAAATGTCAATTGTGGGATCAGGGCCCTCATTCACAAACGTCCGAAACTTTCCGTATCCGATGCTATGCTTTCCATATATTTAACTCTACGGTTTCCGTAACTTTTGACAGTTCGATTCGAAACGAAGAATATAATAAGCGGATTCATTTCCGACAGCTATTGGTGTCGGAAAAGTTAGTATCCGTCGTCGGGAACCAAATTGACATTTCGAATACGGAAACCATAGAGTAAATATATGGAAAGCATAGCTAAGCTAGTTATTGCAATAGTGCAACTTTAAATATTGAAATGTCGCGAGAGTAACTCAAAGTAATTTACTTTAAAAATATTAGTTTCTTGCAAAAGCTTATCTGTTTTTCTACTGCAGCAGCGTTAATCGTTAATCATCTTAAACATAATCCTATATGATAGATATGTGTATCGAACTATTTAGTATTTCTAATTTGTCAAGGACACTCTTATGTACCTATGGGAGAAGAGCTTTGAAGACTTATCCAGTTTTCCAATGAATTGCAAAATAATTTGCATAAGTAATTAATGTTTTACAGAACTAGCAAGTGTATAAACAAATAATTAAGTAATCAAAGCGGTTTATTAGAAGGAATGAATGAATCAACATAGAATATTTAGTGATGAAATAGAATGACCCACGATATTCTTTTATAAGGTAAATTGTGTGACTTGAAAGGCGGAAAGTCGCAAGTTTCAAAGAAAAGAAAGGTTGACAGTGTTCGATTGGTTTCAGCGGTGCGGAACCTTAAAAGGGCCTCGAGTCCGAAATGCCGATCACGGAGTCAAGTATCAGTGTGTTGTTAATTTTCACATGTGCGGGTGGCGCGGTGCGGCGTGCGGGGTTGCGGCGCGCGGTGCGATGCCGAAAGAGGCCGCTAACGACTTGTTTTGGTGAAAGTGCGGGCCGATGCCGCGACCACATTCCGACGAACTGGTCGAGGAGCCGCCGCTGTGGGAATCGCCGCCAGGCCACCCCACACGACGGCAGCCCGGCCTCCCGTCGCCGCCGCGCCGCCCGGTCAACCCACCACCGACGTCCCTACCTTCACTAACGATAACACTGAAACCTGCCTACCCGACTCTTGGCTATCGGCGCCGAACTCGCCAACATTAAGAACGTAAAAATTTGAAAGTCCCGACAGCGTTATGTAAGGATAAAGACATGGTATTGAGAAAACTGAAAACACTAAATTACGTTAGGTAACAATGGTTAGAATGTTAGAATGACGGTGGTATCTAGGCGGAATGTATAGGTACGTTGGAAACGGGTTTGGTGTGGCTTGTGAAGGGCGCGGGGCGAGGAACGCGGGCGGGCGGGCGGCGGCGGCGGCGGGCGCGCGACGTGATGTTATGTTATCGCATGCATTATTCAGCTGGTGGCGAAAGCGGCAATTTGCGACAATATCCACTGATTCGGAGAATCGTCCGACTGTTGAGCCGCCGACAAACCGTAAAACAGGATGCCCGTCACTCAATAACTACGTTGAATTAAAATAAAAGCTTTCAAGTACCAATAGCCGTACCCTTGCTAATGTACAGCGTAAACTTTTCGTTTCTTTTTTCAAATACCTAAACAAATTGTTTAAGGACTTGATCATATTCATAGATACTGACATGTCATGTCTGTGTGAAAGAAAGTCGCTCATTCGGTAAATTTTTTAACCATATTTATTGTTGTTAACTATCGTATGCATACGGACTGTATGTTCTGTTACTAGCACCTTCGTAGTAACAGCATGAAACTACAGCCTTTGTTCCTATCCGCTATCGATGCCAAACGAACGTGTGTACCGATAATGCAGTCGTTTCTCACATAACTCGTAAGCAGTTACAAGGTGGGTACATGTAACGTACGCATTATGAATAAGTCGATCGATCAAAGAGCAATTGATTTAGCGTTGTAGGAAGGAGTTCGAGAAGATTAGGTGCGGCAACGACGCAATAGACGCGCACCAAACCGGCCGCGATTGCGCAGGCCAGCGCCACCAAGGCTGGCGGGCCTTCCGCGACCGCTTCTTCGGGGCCCGCTGGCGCGGCGGCGGCGGCTGCGGTTACGGCGACGCTCTCTCGATTTAATTATTTAACTCTGAAGGCCGATCGCTCGAGGCGGCAGCGGTGCGCTACGACTGGTCCGACAGGTGGGGTCCGGAAGAACGCGCAGACAGCGCGCCGCCGTCCGCTCGCCGCGCATACCACCAGACTCCACGGCACCGCAACCACACATCGGGCACACGCAACGCTAAAATTTCGAAATAGACGACTTTCTCAGTCCCACTTTGCGATGCTGCATTTGAACCACATAGCGCTCGCGGCGACCTCGACGGGCGCGCGGCCTCCGCGGTCGCCGCGCCGCGGCCGTCACACCACTTCTATCTGCTTGAAGGTTGCCCTCATTGTATCTTTATGATTTCTTGCAGCATTTAACACGTATTAGTAGCGCAACATATCTCCGTTTCGAAAGGTTGATTGCACGCAAATCGATGTCGCCTGTAGTGTAGATATAGCGCGAAATTGTATGGACGAGGAAACAAAAGCCAGAAGGAACTATAGGAGCTTGATTAATCATAATTATGATTACTAAATAGGTTATCAACCGAACAAGGCACCTATATGGAGCTTATGCGTGATGTTTACTACGTCATTATGACTCATGTGCGCTTGTGGTGAGAAGCGTTGACTAGACGTATTGTCTACATTATAACAATAGATTACTACATTGCTTGATCTGATTATGTCATATCGTTAAAAAAACATGCGAAAATTTTATGTGTCGCATCCATAACATGTATTAATTAAAAGCTAATAAAATAGATACACTTAAAGAAGGACGAAAAATATTTCTTTATGTTTGTTAAAATATAAATTATGGCTGAGGTAAGTTTTATATTTAATTTAATTAAACAATTAAGTGAAAAAACCTGATAACGCGATATCTCTCTCAATCTCAAGAAGTAATAAATTAATGTATTTATCGATTTACGTAAGTAGGTACCGACTACTGTAGGTACTGGGCAGAGATATGCTGCTGCTGCTGCTAATAAGAACATTAAGAACTTAAAAACTTAAAATAATTCTTAGTTAACGTTGAAATAAAAAATCTTTTTCTTCCCCCTCTTCTTTTCCTTTTTTACTTCCGTGTCTACAATTCTTTGGTGAGCATAGATTTGTAGAATGATCTCATTCCAAAATATTACACACAAAGTAATATAGAATCTCATTTTTTTACGATTACCTAGCTATTGCAATCACAATCATCACAATAAAAGTTCTTTATTTCTTTCTATCGAGATATTGACAAGCTCCATTGCTTGTCAATAACATTCGTGATTAAAAAATTAATACATGTTGCCATTTAGACTGTGTTATGTATATACAAGGTGTTACAAAAGTACCCCTAATGCCGAATATGGTAGATATGGACCATCAAACTGAACAACTTTTACTATGGGACCAACTCTGAAATCGCGAAAAAAAAATCAGCTGTTTCATACATTTTGATATTTTCGTAATTAATTTTTGTATGAAACAGCTGATTTTTTTTCGCGATTTCAAAGTTGGTCCCATAGTAAGAGTTGATCAGTTTGATGGTCCCTATCTACTATATTCGGCATTAGGGGTACTTTTATAACACCTTGTATAGTGACATAACGACTCATAGTGATCGAAATATATTGTAATACCATTGAATATATAAATTAACGGAATTAGAAAATTATCATTTTGTAGTCAAATTATAATATAAAATAACAGCAGTATAAGCCGCGGTGCGCGAGTGAGACTGGCATTTATTGGTTTTATTATAATTTTATTTAAACGGAATGCTACGAAAAGAAATACTCGTAGCAAAAACTATAACTCCGGGCGTTAATCCTTACTTATTTATTGATATTAAATAAAAAGTGTTTGTTTCTTTGTTTGTTAGGTACGATGTAGCCAAAACTTAATGCTTAGTACAGAATTTTTATTGTACAAAAATAGAAAATTTCCTCTGAAAGTGAGTACAATTTGCATATTCAATGTTTACATCGATAAGCATTAACTTATTTTACTTTATTTTTATTATTTATTAACATAAAGTTGATGGTCACTTACAAATAAAGGATAAACCATTGCTACAGTCGGAATAGCAAACGTTTAAATATTCCAAATGAGAAAACAGCAAATTATTCAAACTTGAATGATAGTTCCTTACACCAAAGTTTCGGATGTCTCACCGTTGAATGATAGCTCCTAACTCCAAAGTGTCGTATGTGTATCGCAGCGTTTGAACAATAATGTGGAATGTGGACCGTTCGTTGCGCTCCCGTGCAGTGGACGCTTGCAAATGTTCCAGGCGCAGGCGCTCAAGGGCATTTCTTGCCCGGGCTGCATTCCGCGACCCCCGCATTCCGCACTGAGCCCTAATATTACACGACGCTTCCAATTTCTCCAAAGACTTTTCTTAAATTTTGTACATGATGCTTCCAATTTTAACGAAAATTTTGGCACCGTCCAATTTCACTGAAGAGTTTTCTTGAATTTTGTATACATGACGCATACAATTTCACCGATGAATATCTTGAAATATGTACACGACGCTTCTAATTTCACCATTGACCATTCTTGAATCTTGTGCACAACGCTTTCAATTTTACCTATGAGTTTTCTTGAAGTTTGTTTCAAATGCTTTTTCGTTTTGTAACAATGTTTACTTTATAGTTTACTGCAGGGCTACGATTAAACCTGAATCCCTAGATGAGGGAGTTCTCCATCATGAACACCGCAACACTTCGTCTTATTTTAAAATAGATGATTGGCAGTTTCTATGGAAAATTTAAAATCGGTCTAATTTAGTTGTACTGCTATTTATCGAAAATGTTTTCAATTAACTTTTTACGGATTACGGCGCGTATATTATTAATTCAGGTGTTATTTTAGAATTATTCAGTTTTGGATTTATCGGTTTTTTTTTAATTCCCGACGTTTCGACATCTTTCCAGGGGCCGTGGTCCAGGGGGAGAGGACTAAAGCAAAAAGGCTGCTCATAATTATATGAAATTACCCGCTCTGAACTTTATAAAAATAAAAAAATATTTAATAATTTATAGCTGCGTTATGATTTTAATTATTATAACTGAATTAAATTGCTAAAAGTTAATTAAAAAACTAGATCTAGCTACCTACCGAATCTACCACTTGTTCACAAATTGACTTTTATTTTTATAAACCACTATAAAGTAACAAATTGCAAAGATTTTTTAAATTTAATTACCTAGTTGATTTCCAAAGACAGTTGAGAATATGTTTCTAAAAATATAACATAATATAGGTAAGTAATTACATTTTCAAGAAAACGTCTTTAGAAAAAAATACTAGTTATATCTGTTAAATGTTTTTGGGATGAAGTATAAGGAACCGATGAAAAACAATTCAACAAATCTTTTTGATATACAACTTCAAAATTAAATACTACTTTCTCAGATAACTTAAGTAAGGTAACTTGGAAAATATATGCCAGAAAACTAATGGGTATCTAGGACCTGGTAGCGAGTACATTTATGTCATAAATTGAGACGCGTGTCCCGAAGAGTTAGTGGCGAAACCGCCAAAGGTGGATGCTTACTAGATCCGGAATCCTTATGATGTGATAAAACCGAATTACGCGCAGACGAAGTCGCGGGCATTAGCTAGTATTTAAATAAATCGCTACATGATTATCGGTGGTCATGCTTCAGGGTATACGCGCGTAAACCTTAGAAGTGAATATAGCACATTATTCTATTCCTGAACAAAAGCGAGCTAAAAATAGATATTGTTCAATACTACCTAAAATTACAATTGCATTTATCAAATGTTAGAATCTTCGAAAACTTTCGGAAGAGCGGGGTTTTCTTACATCAAGTTTAATTGTTGTGTTGCAGAGATTTTTCATAGTTTATGCACGTTTTAGTTTTACTTAAGTACCTTTTTGTTCAATATTTTTTACTTTTACTAGGAACTACAAGAAAGATTTTTTAAATTTTGAGATTTAAGCATTCACAATGCTATTTTATATAATACTAAATAATATACTAGAAAAAATACGACTCGCACCAGATCATGTTCTCGGACGGGAATCGAACCCGCGACCTTTGGATATCCGGTCCAATGCTCTGACCGCTGAGCTACCGAGTGACTTCGTATTTTTTCTAGTATATTATTTGGTATTATACAAGAAAGATTTCACAGCAACTTACAACAACACCGACAACTTAGCTGTAAAATATTACAACACATAGGAAGCTATTGTTGAACATTGCTTCCTAGCTGAAACAGACATTTTACATACTGTCTGTCTGTAGCACTTTATAATTGAAGCTTATTTCTGTCCCTGCCTGCCCCTAAGCAAGCGACCCTAACGAAAAGCTTTCTATTTGTAGAGTTAAATTTATTGGTAATTACTAAAATGGAGACATTTTAGTAAATTTCTGGTGACATTAGGTATTGAATTTTACTGAAATATTAGGTATGCGTTTTGTATGTAAGTGTAAAATTACAACAAGATTTCGTAAGTTGTAAAACTTTCTTCTCTAATGTAAAGTCAAGTCGAAAGTTAAGGCCCTCGACGACGCCGACAGCGCGTCTTGCACGGGCGCATTCCTCACTCCCTGCATTCCGCACCAAGACTTAGTAGTAGGTATTGTGTTGGAGCCAGGATCCGTATTCGTTTGTCAGCAGAAAACTTACTGTATGTTGCAAAAGTTATTCACTATCAAATTCAACAAAACAAATTTTTTTACTCACAATAATTTCTTTAACCATATTTTTGACTTTTAATAAAAACTGGGAGGGATATTAAGTAGCAAGGTCCAGCTGGCGATGGACACACAGGTAAGCACACAGTTGTTTCATAATTTTTCTTTTTATTAATTATTGTGATAATTGGATGCTAAAAAATATCGTAGCATATTTGAAATATTTTTTCATTGCGGTGTGGTAGAATTCGCATGGCTAGAGGCTCTAGCGCAGGGCAGCGGCAAAGGAATAATCAGAAGATTTTTGTTTACTCTGTGGTAGCGGGGTCGTCGCTCGCGCATTCCGGCCTCCGCCTGCAGGATTCCACTCGAGCGCATTCTCACTGCCGCTGATGCAGTCGCAAACGCTGACGAAACGACCCCTTGCTATACAAAATTTTAGGTTTTGTAAGCAATTCAGATATATTTATACTCGTATGTCAAATATTCAGTGAATATTCATCCACATCTGCATCGGGTAGTGGTACCTTTTGTAAGTTCTCTCTCAAGGAGTTTTTAGCGCCCATAATTAGGGCTGATGATGATATTTCGAGCTATATTGTTGTTTAGCCTGTATACCGCACTTGTAGATTTAAGATTCTGATCAAAAGTTACGGAAAGTGTAATCAATATGCTATTACACTTATATTGGACACACAATTTTAAAGCAATATATTTTAAATCGACGTTTAAAAATTTATTTTATAGTGGCATCTACTTGTCACTTCATAAACTGCGTTAAAGTTGAAATTTATTCACAGTCATAAAAGTTTCATTTGGCATTAACTAAAGCGGGTTATTAATATACGCGAATCGTAAAAAAGTAAATGGCGATGGTTTTCGATTCTTTCGTGTCGACAAATAGCTTTGGAAGAGAAAAACATGTCGATAGAACAATTGACACCTATACCAATACAAATGTTTTTATTATGAACTCTGACAGCCAAATTTGCAGTAGGTGAGTATTCCGGGTTAAGCTACCTTCTATAAGTTTTTATCAATAGTCAAAACTTACAAGTAAGTCCAGGTTTAATTTAGGAAAATGCAAAAAAAGTTCAGGACTAAAGAAATAACTGTTACAGCTCAGAACAGGAGTAATTAAGTTCAAGCAATTTGCACGAAAAGCGCGGTTACCGACCCGAAAATGCTCATAGATTTTCGTCCATTGAGCAAGTCCTCTTTTATTTAAGATTGAAGTCCCTTAAGTCTATTGGAAGTTTTAAAAATGGCAAATAAATATTTGCGAAATTGAGTAGGTTTATTTTTGATTGAGCGTACCCGGAACGCGAGCAGAACTTCTCCGTTTCAGCTTGAGCAAAAATGCTTACGTACCTATGTCTGTCCGTGATTTTTTTTCAAAATGGCGGACTTGAAAATTGATACTTCAGCCATTTTGAAAAATGTTCAAAAACGTCATAAATTTAGGTTATTAGGGGGTGCAAAATAATGAAAAAAAACAGCAAATTTCCCGTGCGCAGATCACAAGAGAATTGGTCAAGTCTAAGACAGACTCGCAAGATTCACAAAGTTCACAAAGCCACTAGGTAAGGTTAGGTAAGGTAAGAAGGACCTACACAGATACCTTTCTAGATAAAATAGTTTCACTTTAAGGTTTGTGTAAAAATCCTTTTTCGAAAAACTTGTCACATCCATTATACTATTTGTTCTCAACTCTGAGACCGAGCTCAGCCGGCGCCAACGTTTCTCAGAAGTGAGTGAAATGAGCTTATTTTGTTTCCTTTTTTTAAACTTTACTACTTACCGTATCGCAAAGTAACTTTACGGCTTAAGAAACTTACTAGTGCTTTTCCCATAAATTTTATGTGAGTCTTTACGCGCATCAGAGTTTCTAATTTGTTCTAAAACATTATTTTCTAAAGCTTTATTTATCTTTTTCTTATGTTTACAACTTTTTGTGTTAGTATTTTGTTAATCATTTGCAACTGTAGTTTTCAGCGCATTATTTTTATGCGAAAAAAACAGCTGTTTCGTACATTTTGATATTTTCGATTTTAATTTTTGTATGAAACACCTGATTTTTTTTTCGCGATTTCAGAGTTGGTCCCATAGTAAAAATTGATCAGTTTGATGGTCCCTATATTATTATACCATATTCGGCATTAGGGGTATTTTTGTAACACCTTGTATATCCAGAAATATTTCTACTTATACGACTTTTTGTTATCAAAGTTGGTCATATCGCAATATTTTGGACTTTATTTCGGAAGATCAATGAAAATGAAAAAAAATGGTGCACGATAGACATTTTCTAAATATTTTCCTCCTGTTTTTTTCCTAATCTAAGGATCATAGTTTTCAGTTTCAGGATTTCCATACATTTTTATGCTATTTTCGAGGTTTTTTTTAAATACATCTCTTAGAATACTAATCAGATCAGTTGGATGTGTATAGCGATTTGAATCTCCTTCATTCACTCCCTAGATGGCCAACATCAGATCACAGCTAGGTCAATCCTTGACGGAGAACCAGGGCTTCAAAGTTACCTCGTTTGTATGAAAATCCTTTTCTAATACTTTGTGTACTCCGTTCCACGAATTGAACTCCTAAAGAACAAAATACTCGCAGCTCATTGGTTAATACGCGCGGCTAGAGCTAGGCTATAGGGTATACGCGCTAGGCTATTGAAGGTCACGCGCATTAATCAATGAGTGCAAACAGACTGTTTTTTTTGGGAGCTCGTTTCGTTGAATTGACTTTAAAGGTTCTTACGAAACGAAAAATTAAAAAATCACCCGCCGACGAACTTCTTGCATGTTTGAAGTTGCTCATTATCTGATAATAGCTAAAACATGACAACGTCTGTCGGGTCAGCTAGTCTTTATGCTCCGATTCTAAAGTAAGTAGCTAAAGCACTTGTGTTAATTATAGAAATCAGAAACAACGGTGGTACCACAAAAACCTAGACCTGAAGGCAAATAGAAAAGTTTGTTTTCTAAATTGTCCCAGTCTGGGATCGAGCTCGAGACATCAGAGACAGCGACACCTATTGAAAACCGGTGTACAAGCCACTCGACCACGGAGGCCGTCAAAAAGAACGGGCACTGAAAAAAAAATACTCTAGTTGTCTGTCTTGTATAGAACATTTTTGCCTCTTCTATCATATTTCATATCCATAAAGGGTGCATTCACGGCTCGTGGTCGCGCGTGCGGCGCCGGCGCCGCCGTACCGAGAACCCTACGGAATGTGACTATTTACAACTTTTACCTATTTGGTAACGTTTACAATGCGTGCACGTACCACACCGCGCTAGGCAGATGGTAACCTTTTGCTCTGGCATACCTCTGCCTTAATGCAGCAACTAATAAATAGCTACAGATTCTTCGCATATTTACGTGTGAAACCGATTCGTTTCGTTAATTATCGTTGTTTTAAGGCTTTTAGAAAAAAAAATGGTCGTTGGAATTTGCAATGTTAATCTAGTCGTGCGAATTTTAGTTCTAGGCTGCGTCTACGGTTATTTTGAAAAAACAAAACTAAAATTTCGCATATTTCGCGGCGGATAAAAAAGATTCCATCACATTTTTATGTCTTACGCCTGTTAACATTCCAAATTTTTATAATCTTATCTCTTTCTTTTTTGTTTAAATATTCCTAAGCTTCAATTTAGTTAGTCAACCAATTATAGACTAAACAAAGAAGAAGTAATAAAATCCAAGTAGTGTACTAGACTATACAGGGTGTTAATGAATGAACCAAAAATGGGAAAACTGTTTCTTCGGACCATCAAAATGAACAACTTTTACTATGGGACCAATTCTGAAAGCGCGAAGAAAAGCTGTTTTTATGATATTTTCGTTATAAATTTCTGTATAAAACAGCATATTATTTTTCCGTGATTTTAGAGTTGGTCCCATAGTAAAAGTTGTTCAGTTTTATAGTCCGAAGAAACGGGTTTCCCATATTAGTTTCATTTATTAACACCCTGTATAATACTCTTATATTATAGACACTAATATTCGAATAAAGATAATTTTCATTTTCAATCCAGACATCTAAAACCGATGACACATCGTATGTAACTATAGGCAGTAAATTAAATACCAATAAGTGTAGCTTAATTGTAACTTGTAATGACAGTTGAATATCTTACGCCACAGGATACCATATAATAATTTGAGGGTTAGCTAACTAACAAATGAACAAGCATGGCCAAGAATGGGGTCGGCCAGTCTGGCTACTTTGGCATGTGGCCTAAGTGCCATATCTCACTAGGACACCGTAGCGGTGCAACCAATCACGCTACCAACAAAATGTATAATACAGATGCATAGATTGTACCTCATCAGTGTCCGCTTGGATGAGCAATCATTTTGGGGGCGGCAAGCGAATACCGACTAGTGGTGGCGCGGCGCAACGCAACCATGGTGTACTAGTGAGATAGGGCCTTAACGGAGCGCGGCGGGCGCGTGTCACAGGCCGTAGCCTATCTACGGACGTTCTTTTCTTTCCATTTGCATTTTAAGAGTTATTTTGGAGGTTAGAGTTGGTAACAAGGGACATTGATACTTTCGTCGGAGATAAAAGCAAAACGACTCTACACTTTTTTATACAAGGTGTATCATACATTTTGATATTTTCATAATTATTTTTTGTATGAAACAGCTGATTTTTTTTTCGCGATTTCAGAGTTGGTCCCATAGTAAAAGTTGTTCAGTTTGATGGTCCCTATCTACCATATTCGGCATTAGGGGTACTTTTGTAACACCTTGTTTAAGTTGACAAAAGGGTTACCTATGTATGATTTTTTTTAAATGAAAGGGTGGGTCAAGAAAAATATATTGATGCTTGTCGCGCCACAATTTTTAATCGAAAGAACTTGTCAAAACATAAAAAAATATTATGACACTATTTCCCACTGTTGGGCAGTTTTTGTGATACTTATTAACTCTTGTATGCCTTCCGTAAACCTTGTTTATTTAAACATAAAAAATACATACATATCTTAAAAATTTACCATGATAGACATACACTGCTAAATATTTTTTTCTTCTTATTGGGATAAGATCGATCTTTTGACATTTTTTTGGAAGCGACATCGCTAAAAAGTATGACCACAAATTACTAATTACTATTAAAATTACTCTTTTCAAGTGTTTGCTTTTGAAAAATTTCTTGGAAAAGAGAGAGACCCGATCGCTCTTATTCAAACGATAACATTAAAACTTAAACGTTGTTGTTTCGGGTAAGTTTTTTGGAAAATCTTAAGTTAAACATTTTGTTTTGTTGAATTTAGGGATTTGCATCTTAAGCTCAGAATAAGTAATTTTTTTTAAAAATAATAAATAACGACATTGCTTAACCCTTCAAGGCCCGGAAAATTAGACAATAGATATTCTATTGTTGTCCGGTCCCATTTGGCCGCTCGGGCGTTGATGAATTAAATTGTTCTCATCTGATCTAATATTAGATTTTCTTACTTCTTAGGGTGATATAAAATGATGTGCCAGAACTTAAGGTGGCGTCAGGCCACGTGTTTGGAACACAATAGAATGGTAAAGTTATTATTTATTTTGTTCAATGTAGGTTTGCGGTTATTAACAGTAATCTGAAAAGTCATCATTTTATCATTAGTAAACACTCACAAATTTATATTATATACTTTTACTCACCAGAAAGCTCTCCACACGGAGAAGCCGGCGGCCTGCAGCGGTAGGCTGACCGCCAGACCTTCGGGAAAGTTCTGGATGCCAATGCCCAGCGCCAAGTTTCTAAGGACAAACAAAAACCTTGAATTAGGGGAACATTAAGGATATGTTTAAAAAAGAAAGTAGTTGGAAAAAGAGACGATAATTTACATTTAGGACAACATCGTCATAAAATAATTCGATTTAATTTAAAATATATTCAGTTTTCATCATTCCACCACTCCCTCGTTTTCAAAGTTAAGGCGTACAGTCGTATTTTTCTATACCATACAAGCAAAACGATTTAGTTTCGATCGGACCCTATAACGTAGATCGTAAACTCAACCGATGTTGTAGCTTTTTGACGTTTATTAAGTGCTTGTAATCAGCCAACACTGAATTAAATGTCATTGATTGTTATACAATACCAAATAATATACTAGAAAAAATAGGACTCGCACCAGATCATGTTCTCGGACGGGAATCGATAGCTCAGTAGCTCAGCGGTCAGAGCATTGGACCGGATATCCAAAGGTCGCGGGTTCGATTCCCGTCCGAGAACATGATCTGGTGCGAGTCATATTTTTTCTAGTATATTATTTGGTATTGTATAAAATAGCATTGTGAATGCTTAAATCTCAAATTTAAAAATCATTGATTGTTGTTTCATAAGGTCAAAGCACTAGTCCAGCAACAATTCGGCCATCTCGAAGCAGCCATTGTTTGCGTTGCTCGTACTCGTGTTTACAGAAAGCCAGGGCGGGCGCCGCCCACGCCACCCGTCGCCTTAACAGGTGGCCCCTCGACAAAAACTCAGGGCCTCGATTCTGCGAGCTTAACATCTTGTCATAGTCGTGTTTCAATAGTAGGTGTTGCTTTTTGTCACAGTCCTTATTATGACACAGTAACACAACAAGCGATACTATTGAAACAACATTGAGAGACGATTTTTACGTTAACATTAGCAGAGTCGAGGGCCAGTACCTCATCTGTGCCAGTACTAACATATAGGTACTATGATTCAACTAAGTATAGAAATACGTACTGTGACTAAGCGGTTATTGTCATGATAATAGCTACAGTTGAGAACAAGGTTTAATTGATTTGGAATGGTAGTAAAATTGTTTCAGATACTGCCTTCTGAATTAGGTATTAGATATTGCAGTTTGCATTGTCGTTATTAGCAGAAATATGATTTCGAAAATTATAAAAAAAATAACACAAATCTGCGCAAAAATCTGTTGTATAAAGTAACAATACTTCGAAGTTGTACAGGGCGGAAGATGGACTTTATACTTTTTTAACCCATCAAGGCCCGGAAAATGAGACACAATAGAAATTCCATTGTTGTCCGGCCGCATTCGGCCGCTCGGGCTTTGATGAATTGAGGATTTTTGAGGAGGAGATATAATTCATGTCTTGAAATCTCTAATTTGTTGAGCTCTATGAAAATGATATATTTTACTATACTTTCCATCAGATAGCTTTATTCGAAACCTATTCACCTACCACCTACAGCATGTAAGAGATCTATCAACGTTTCAAAGTCACCAGAATTCTAAATGCAAACAAGTGTAGGTACCCACTTATACCAGTATTGTGAACAGTATATAAGTAAGTTATTCTAAGTATGTCAGCAATCTGAGTGCAACCTTGCCAGAGCGAGAGAGAAGCGCAGGCGCATTCTTGGTTCCCTTCCCTAGCACCTGCCTTGACCGCTACACTCTTGGAACGCCATTAAACTGTACAAGTACAGTCGGCCTCAGAGGTAGCTGAAACACTTTAGTTACTACAATATCACCACATCACACTCACTTTTGCGTCCGTTCAGAATGCTATACTCCTATGAATCTGTGATTTTGCTTTATTCTTAGGAATCATAGATGAAGATGATAAAACTTAAGGTTATATTTAATCGGAGTGAGTGCTAACAAAAAAAATATAATTTTTTAATGCAATGAGTTTATGTGATCGCACATTCTGTTGAAGATTTAAAAGATCCGACTAGAGAGAGACAAATTACACCTAAACTATACACTTCTAAGATTTTCGCGCGTACAGTTCATTAGAAATAAAACACTTTTTACGGATTACAGCGCGTATATTATTAATTCAGGTGTTGTTTTGGAATTATTTAGTTTGTATTTATTGGTTTTTTTAGAATTCCCGACGTTTATAATAAATAATTAATTATTAAAATCAGAACGCAGCTATAAAATAATTTAATAAACTTGAATACATTTTTATAAAATTTCCAGCGGGTAATTTCATAAAAATATGAGCAGCCTTTTTGCTTTAGTCCTCCCGTGACCACGGCCCCTGGAAAGGTGCCGAAACGTCGGGAATTCTAAAAAAACCAATAAATACACCTAAACTACTTAAATCAGTTTTTATTAATCTATCACGAATATTTTAAACCATTTAGGACCTCTATCTATGGAAATGTTGCAAAAACCACATGAAACATGCAAATAGCTGAGCATTACATAATACGTGGTGCGGTAACCTTTAGTAACAGTTGGGTTTAACGGGCATGGAGGCTGTACAGTTAGCACATTCCTAGAGCGGCCGGGATGCGGCCGCGCAAAACTTCGACGGCCCGTGCTATTCTATGGGGGATTCACTAAAGGTCGAAGCACTTTTAACGTTTTAACTAAAGCGTGACTTTAAAGTCACGTGACAAACTTTCAGGTGTTCAGTCCATAAAACTGAACAACTTTCACTAAGAAACACATCAAAAGGCCACATCAATCTGATTTGTATGAATAGAAAACTAAAAACTAAAAATTTTTCGAATTTCAACCTTTAAACCTAGAGATAGCAGCTGTCAGTTTCATGAACTGAACACACATCCTGAAAGTTTGTCATGCGACTTTAAAATCACCTGTATAATACCAATAGAATAGACCAGTGGTTCCCAAACTGTGCGTCGCGTCGCGAAGCTTTCCCAGACGCGTCGCGAACCGGCATGCGTATGCTCAATCGTATTTTTTTCAAAAACTAACCGTGGGCATATTGTTTTACAACGGACCCGCAAAAATTATAGTATGTAAAGGGAGTCGCAGTATAAAAGATTGGGAGCCCCTGGAATCGATACTAGGCTGTAGTAAGGTGATCTTTGCTTACAAATTGCTTAAGGGGTTTGACAGTTAGCCGCATTCCTAGCGGCCGCGAGGGTGGCGAGGGGAGTAGAGATATGCGCACGCGCAAGTTGCAATTCAAGCTTTACTTTGAGGTTGCAATACATTTACCTTAGTAGGTATATTTATTTCACTACGTTATTATAGGTGTAGGGAGTTTAGATAAGTTTGAAGGTACTCATACAAACTCTATTTTTTACAATACTTAAACGGGAATGGATCGAAACGTGAATTACAGTAGGGTATAGATAGACACGATTAATGCAAAGTACCTTTATGGGTTAGTAGAGACACTCTTGATAAAAATTGTTACAATAACTTAAGTTAAAGTAAACGCGAGGCAGCCCTAAATTCCTGTTAAAATGGTTAAGTTAATAAACATGCACGGCGGCGTGGCGGAGCCTTTGAGGCGGTGAAAGCTGTCGAGCGGCGCGCGCGCACTTCTTTGATAGATTGAGTCTACCCTCGCCTTTAGTGCCTTCAGAATTTTCATTCGTGATCATTAATTGAAGTTGTATTTCATCAATATCAGTTCACACCTCCCGTGAACCATCAGGTTTTAAAATGATCTTCTTGCGTAACTTTATTCTTAAAAATGAAGCAAGGGTTGATAAGTTTGTTAGTGCAGTTGATTTTAGGTGGTGTTAGCTATTATAAATAGATTATGTAGTTTGCTTAAATGAATATAACTATTTCATCAGAGTTTGGTTAAAGCTTACATGTTGTTCTCCGATAAGCGAGATTTGGTGAGATGTCAGTCTTCCGAAGGAAAATGTCTAATCTGTAAACGCCTACACATTCAAACACATAATTTTGAAATGTATATATTTAAAAAGAATATCTTTATTATGGATAATGTTAATATTCATAACGATTAAAAGACATTAAATTAACACATAAGTAATTTTAATACTCATAAAACCATAAGTAATTTTAATACTCATAAAGGTAAAGTTAAAGACTTCTATTTATTTAATAGTAAATTTTACAAAAACGTCTTTTCTGGCGTTTCTCCGGCCGCCGTTGCCGCGGCGCGGCACGCTCCCTCCGCTCGCTCGTCTCGCTCATGTTTTTGGTCGCAGTTCTAAAGAGGTTATTAGACCTTCCTGAATAACGGATCTGATATTCAGTCGCTTCTAAATTCAGAGAAGTTTAATTACATTCAGGAAGGTAGGATCCGATTTAGCATCCGTTTTTAGGAGGAAATGGTCTCCGACGTAACTGAATATCGGACGGGTTCTGAATATCGGATCCGTTATTCAGGAAGATCTAATACCCGCTTAACCTAACCTAATGAACTGTTTAAGACTTTCTTTATGGCGGACGCCACCCCTGCTTTTGTGCCCACTCAATTAGATTGATTCATATCTATTAAACTAAAATCTTTTAATGCTATGAATTTTTAAATAAAGGCTTTTCATGTTATGAATTTTAAAGTTAGTTTTTAATAATTATGGATTTTAATTGTTATGCTAAATAATGGTAAATATATATGTTTTTAAATTATACATCCTAATGTTATGTCAAGTCTGTTATGGAGTTTCAAAATAGGATTATTAATGTTATGCAATTTAAGGGACATCCCTTCCGAAGTGGTTAGGTGGTAAATACCTAGTTCATTACCTCAAGATTATATAAGTAGAAGAAAATGTCTTCAGTTCAACATCACTTGCAATTGTAGGTATAGTACCTATTCTAAAATTCTCTTCTTTGATTCACCACCTTTTCATCTTTTATTAGTTACTGAGAGATTTGCAAAACCTACATATTTTGAACAACGAAGAAACGCAGGATCAGAGAAAAGTACGAATATAAAAATTAAGCGCAGGGCGTGACGTCACTCTTCGTCAAGTTAATTTTGAAGATAATTAATGGAAACTGACAATTAAAATTTTCTACGTCTGCTAAGGATGATAAGTCGAACGCTAATTGTTGGACTTCTGCGGTCATCGAGCATAGAAACGTAACTCGGTGGAAATACTTACTACCTATTTCGTGGATAATATGGTGGAAACTCCTGATTAAAAAAGTTTACTTTTGTTGTGAAATTAATGACAACATCATATGTTCATGAATACATTAACTTGTTTATAAAAATATCTAGACAGCACTGATAATGTCCACAAATTGAATGAATAATGAAAATTAATGAAGCTACCTAGTCTGTTTATCCTTAATTGTCTTATTTTAGTAAACAGTTTTTGACGGTTGTCATACGTTTTTTAAACTTTAATCTGTATTTACAAATATGTTGTCCTATTAAATTAAATTGACATTAATAATTATCAACTTCTTTCATAATCTGTGTGTGGAAAATAATTTGTTGTATTTTAAAAATGAAGGTTTCAAAAAAGAGTTGTGTGAAGATTGCTTACCAAATAGGACAAGTAAGAATAAACATAGGCAAATTCTTTCCCATCCTCAAATGGAAAAGTTTAATGAATTGAAAATTAGCATAATTATGATATGATGCGAAATTATTAGAAAATTTTCTTATTTAGCTCCGCATTTCCTTTGATGTTACTTATATATATTTGCAAAGATATTGATATGAAATCGTGAGATTTTGAAAGTAATTCAAAAGTATTTTTTCAAGTTGGGTCGACCACAATCATTGTACTATTTCAAAGTGAAATCAATAAACTTATGTAGTTTTTAGTAGGTTATTGCCCAAAACTTGTTGCGTGCGTATATGCTAGTAATGTAGCTTTAATAACTTTTACAATGCCGAACTACCAATAAAAAGGCATCAACAGGTAGCAGTCGAATAGCAAATAAATATTTAGCTATTACCTCAAGAGGATAAGTTCAAATTATCATTAAATACTTCGAATTCAGACGAACCGCAATACTGATACAATAATCTTCAATTATATGGTAGCATTTCTCAAACAACGATGCGTCGAATTAACCAAGGCAATCGATTTTTACTGACAATTGTTAGGTTTTTCTAGATGATTATTGCATAATTTTGGCATGACTTATACATAGAAGTAGCAAAAATTATGTCGAATTATGAGTAAGTTAGGAGTTTTCAGGATAATTTAGAAGTCCTTGCTGTTTTACAGTCCTTTACCGCAGTTTATATTAAAAGTAGCTCTCATTCCTCTACGATCCACTATTAGGCGTTCATTTAACGGCATCTTGCCAGATGAGGAAATCTTATAATAGATCAATTTGTTTGAAAGTAGGTAACTAAGTGAGGAGTATAAAATAAAAGTCCTAACTCACGCTGTAGTCGATATAAAAAAATCATCTTACGCTCCATCGGTTTTACTGTTATCTGTGTCACGGAAACGGCTACAAAGCGCAACCTATTATGTCAACTAATATCTATAGAAATTCTTATAAGTGAACGGAGTAACGCTGACTCCGGATACATCCGAATTCCAATTACATCACAGACGAGACCATTTCACTTTCCGACCTACCCGGAAGTGAATTCCTAAGCACGATCATACGGCGCGGCCAAATTTTCAGCGGTGCAAGCAAAACGAAACCCTATAACAGTCACAGTAGAGCTATCACATCTACAGCCTCAAAGTCTCCGAGGCACACACGAAACGCCGAAACGGATGTGAATGTTGGAAAGCGACGATCGAAAAGTGACTTAGTTTTCGAGCGTTAGAGTGTAGATTGTGGCATCATTGATCAGAGCGACAGTCGCGAAAGTAGTGGCTACTTTCACGGCACGATGGGGGCGCAAGAGGCGGCTGCGCGGGGCCCTGCCGTCGGCCCATTGAGGCATTGACGACACCGTGACCTACATACCGGGGCTCCATTCATGCCGTGGCCTCGCGTCGCGCACACGCGCAGGACTCCAGCCCGCACACTTGCCGGTACCGCTGTGACACCGGATTTTCCACCAGCCACTTGCATAACCTAGCCACTACACTGTCGCAATCCAAACCATGCACGACCCGAGGTCGCAACCGTTACCACTCCACTTGTTCAATTAGAACCTTTCCTCCTAAAGTTAGGCCTCTAAAATCAAGTACTCCACCAACTCACCGTAGACATGGGTCTATCTTTTAGGATCATCAAAGGAGATTCATGGACTAACTCTTGTTGATAATTATGTGTGTAAGTATAAAATAGATTACCCATACATGTAGTAGTAAAGCTAATATGTTTAATTCACGTGAGACAGGAACGTTTGGGAAGTGGAGTGTTGTCATCGAACAAAGGCCGAGACCGTAGACTCGCATGTCCGCGAACGTGGATTAATCGTGAGAAACACATGTTTACTCACACGTCCTAATTGTAATACATAGATACTTCATATAATGTTCACACCATTTGACAAGCATGCTTACACACGCCGCCGAGCCGATGATTCTTTATAGGATCGCGCAAAAAAATTGGAAACAACATTTGAGACAAAGAACTTTTGGTGATTAAGAATTGTGATAGGAACAATTGATATTTTGTCATAATACTGATTGAGATAGCGGTTATATCTAAGTCAAGTTTTTCACAACGTTTGTTGTAAGTAGGTATCCGCTTTGTTTCACTAGCCGTAACTTTTGTATTGAAGTTTCATTTCGACTACATACCTAATTACACTAATTATAAACATCGGGCAGTTTGGTTTTTCTTGTCTCATTCATGAGTTTTTGCAAGT
The DNA here is from genome assembly GCA_963556745.1 of Catoptria pinella. NCBI lineage: Eukaryota > Metazoa > Arthropoda > Insecta > Lepidoptera > Crambidae > Catoptria > Catoptria pinella. The sequence continues at coordinate 5,357,653 of OY750771.1, forward strand.
TTAAGAAACGTAAGGTTAAGATTGCAAAGGGAGTCGATGTTTTGGAAGCTTTCTTTGTTCTTATTTCATAACATTGTTACGAGTAGAAATGCAGGTATTTCTTATACATTCTAGACAAACTCGTTAAGATACAAAGTAACAGTTGTCGTTGAAGAAGAATGGTGTCCTCTTTGTCCTCGACGGAACAAAGGATCGTTTTTAGAAGTTTTAATATCATCTAATAGTGTTATGTGCCGTAGGAGTGCTGAGAATGTAGTTGAGCGCTGGTTACGTGGTGGTGGAGGTAGCGAGTGGCACAGCGAGGTGGTTGCGCTAGGTATGGCGGTGGCGGCGGGGGCCGGGGCGCGGGGGCGGGGGCGCCGCCTGCCAGACAGCGGGGCTCCGCATGGGAGGTGAATAGCAGCCTCTTGCACCGCTCGTTGCCCGACGCCCGCGCCGCCGCCGTCGCCGACAGCTTTGCGCGAACGTTGCTCCACTTTGATCAAAATTGCAGTGAAGTAACTATTGGAGGCAATCGACATTCTTGTTTAGAAACGCTCATTTGTTTCAGTGTTTATGACAATGAAAGAGGTAATTGCAGTCTTTTGTCAAGTAAATTGAACAAAATTATTAAGTTTTGCAATTCCAACAATTCAGAAGCTTAGTGTTCAGAAACTAGTGTAGTTCAGAAGCTAGTCTGGGCTGGGACCCTATTTTTGAGTCATTCGTCTGAAATCGTTCGTCGACTCACGTCGACTGTCGTCACGTGAGATCGCACTCGAATTACACACAGTGACCCGGTGGGTGTCGGCGTCGTCTTTGTAGACGATGGCGTAACCTAGAATAAGAATAATTTTATTTTGCTAGGAACATATGTAAAAAAAACTTAGTTCCAGTTTTGGCCATCGGGTCAGATAAGTTTGTGTCGAGCGATTCAAAAATACAGATATTGCTATGTCGAAATTGTCGAATGAAATGAGTAGTAAAGAGCGCTCGAGCCCAGTCGAAGGATTCAATAATAGGGCCCCTGGTCAACGTTAAAATTATTACTTGATGAAGTTTCTTTTTTTATTCACACTACGTACTTTCCATTTATTAACTAATTTACTTATTTTTTAATCTTCTTGTTTCTTGCTTTAAAGTAAATATAATTATAATAATTAAGTATATATTGAAAATAGAGCACACTGCAATTCGGCGACAACGACACCGTCCCATCGGCGGCCGTCGACCGTTAGATACCTACCTACTTCTGAAAACTATGTCTAGCAGTCGACGACAATAGCTCACTCAATGTATAAGTAGCCTACATATAAATATTTATTATTTTGTAATTAACACCTTTAATTAAATTTCGATGGAAATCATGTTGAAAAACTACTTCTCCTTTTTTGATTGATTTTGGGTTTCATGTGAAAGCAGAAATTTCATAATGTATGATCAGATTATTGAAACTTTTGGAAACTCATTCATACTGATTATCTATACTGTTTTATATTACGAAATTTAGTTTTGCGCCTGGACCGAATATTAACTTACTAGCGACCGCCCGCGACTTCATCTGCGTGGAATTTTTTTGCTATCCCTCGGGAACAATTATTTTTTTCGGAATGAAAGGTACCCTAAAAAATAAGGTACCTTAAAGGGATAAAGGATGTCTTTCTCTTTACCCCTGACAACGCGTATGCAAAATTTCATGATGATCGGTTCAGTAGTTAAGACGTGAAGGCGTAACAAACAAACAAACAAATGGACTTTTGCATTTCTAATATTAGTAAGGATATCATTACTTCCAAGCTTTTACTTCTTCTCTTTCTCTTTGCACTATGTGGTATCAAAAGCAATCAGTTCTACTATCTCCGTAATAAAGTAAAACACTTAATCAAAATGCAAGCTTCTGGCAAAATATACGCCCAATCCGAAATCACATAATTTATGAGCCGTTCGTAAAACAAGTATAAAAACGACAAGCGTAAAAAGTAAACAATGACGGCGGCGTATCAAAACGACTATAACCAACAAATAAGTTTCTGGTTAAACATAATACTTACACCGTTCTGAGATACGAGGCGAACGATGGGAATGTAATATCTATAGAATGAGAGAGCAATTAATAATCAACATTGGAAAGCGTAAAAGATTACAACGAGAGCCGACGAATTCCACAGCGAAGCGCTCGCCCGCGCCCGCCGCCGCCGCCGTCGCCGCCGCCCCGTCAGCAGGACATTAACCAACATCTCCGCGGGACAGATGAGACGAACCGATTGCCAAGCTAAATTTATGCCGCATTCAGTCAGATCACTAACTGTAAAAAGGCATCATTAAAATGACTAATCAAACGATCAACATTCAAGAATCCAGTAAATGTTAATTATATGTTGGAATTTATTGAAATTATTCGAAATAAAATTAATTCTAGCTGTGATATTGGCTAGGAGTTGCCAATGGAAGCTCCCACGGACCGGTCAGGCGAGTGGCCGGCTGCGCTCCAGACACTGCCGGACTGCCAGTGGACACCAGTGACATCCAAGCAGTGACACCATCGACACCGACACTATTAGATCTAGAATCTTCTGGAAACGAAAATAGGCGTTCAGATCAACGTAGCTCAGCATCCAAGTCCTGAATTATCAATGATGTAAAAATCAACTTAACGATATCTTTCTTCTTGTAAATCTTCAAAGTTCATTATTAGAAAAGTATGATCCCGTTGGAACAAATATCAAATCGAAACCAACATTTGAACAAAATAATTTCAGTCAAAAATCATTACAGAATGTTAAGAAGTACAATGCGATATTGACAATAGACAGTGATCTGCTGTAACTTCACCCGAGAATGTTATGACAAAGAGAAAATTTTACAGATTAAAATATACGGCGTTTTGAACCGCAAGTGCTCTGAAGTTAGTTACTTCAGTTGTACATTGTCAAATTAATCGCATTGTACAATTGTAGACTAGCCCCATGGTGAAGTGCAACGAAATCGGCTTCGGCGCCGCGCACGTCACGCGACCGCATTCCATGGCGCCTCCATTCATGTTGCGCGAGCGAGATATAGCTACAATACCTAAGGAGGAAATGAGAGAGGACACTGAGCGCCGTTACCCTGTATGGGAATGCAATTCGTAAGCGCACGCGCACGGATTTGATGCCGGACTTGGTGCGTCCATCTCACGCCCGTCACCCGGCCTATCGACATCCTGCTCGCACGCAACTAAACGTTGCTTTCGGCACAACATATCTACCGATGCGTCTGTTTGCATACTGGCGCGATGGCGGTGTGATTTGATCGATCGCTGGTTTCCTGTGAGAAACACAGGTTGTTTGTCAAGTCAGGTGGCGAGTTGCGTTACCGTTAACTCTTTGTGCGTCCGAACCGCACGCATCGCTCCTCCCTTACATGGATTTGTCTGTTTAACAACAGCACCAAAGTCCTGCCCGAAATAGATGTAACTTGGTTTACTTACATGCAAACAAACTTTCATGTGTACACAAAGTATATCAAAAGTTCGAAACGAAATTCCAAGACATTGCATAACGAGCACAAGATCGAGCCCGCGCTCGGCGTATGTTACATTATCATGTATGAAATACATAGACACAACAAAGTAGCGAGCGTGTTTGCTGTACATTCTGTAAGTATTTTCATATTACCAAGTATTAAATGGAATGCGGTTAGCACGACGATGGTGTGCGAGTTCCGGACCCTATCTCTAGTAAACAGGTTAACATTATTCTACTTTGCGTAAACTTCTAAAGTAAACGTACGTTTGATACACACATAAGTATCACTCATGGGCATGGGCATAAGAATTGTAGAGCTTTTTGAACAAAATATGGTAATACTAGTAGTTATTATACCTAAGGTAAAACGTTATTGGGTGCGAGTGAATTGACCTCTTAAACATGGAACAAAGTTAATAATGACGTTGTTAAAAAACAATTTCCTTGAGGGATTTGGCAGCGAAAGTTGCTTAAAATATAAATAGGTGTCTGTACCCGCGAACCGTAAAAGACCAAAACATTCAAACCAAACCGAATGCTTAATGCAATTTTAACCAGTTTAATAAAAAAACAATATGATATAAACTGAAAATATATTGAAAAGCACAATACGAAATTGAAGTAACACTAAACGTACACGTGGAGTCAACAGCATAATCGGAGACCGAGACGCGCATAAATACCTATTCACGACTCAGACGTGTTGCACTTCCAAACTATGTGATGAGCAGTTTATTCAATGTCACAATCTGGACACTCGCCAAAAATGTCGCAATAAGGCGAAAAATTGTAAACAGCCGCATACTAATTTAACTAATAAGGTCGGGTCACCAGCATCTGTCTCGCCAAGATCGTAGCTTAAGGAGAAAAATAGGAAATTCGAATTTATTATCAAGTGGGATAACGTCAAATACGATAACGTCAATAACGTCAAATTACTATTCGTCGATCAAATTCTGTCCGTTGGATAAGAAAAACTCAATTCTATATTGAGCCTTATTACGTGCACTTACAGGCGACTAAAAGTTGTGTAAAAGAACACCAGGTACTCGTTTTGATTGGCAAATCACAAATGGAATGCTTACATGGAAGGAAACACTTAAGAACTTACAAAAGTCAGTGTAAAACCGCTGCCTTTTCAAGAAATTTATGAAGTTGAAATTATATGCATTAATTCTATATCTATTGAGTCTCACTTTACTGTACCTATAATTTCCTGAGCGAGTAGCTCAAAAACGGTTGGGAATTCGAACAAAGTGAATTGAATAAAGTTGTAGAGAAATTGTTTAAGCTTTTATTTGGTAGAAGAACTCTTTTCTCTACGACGCACCGTTTTGGAGATATTTAAACCTTAACGGCCATACCATAAAAGATTTTAAAACACTGTTTAAATGCGATGCCGTCTTTTTTTTCAAACAATATTGTCAAAGTGACAGCATCACATTTTAACAGTGTCTAAGCTAAACACTAGTTGAACGGTGTTTTAAAATCTTTTGTGATAAGGCCGTAAAACTTGAACCCCCCTCCCCCCATCCGGCTCACCTTTTAGAGGAGAAGACTTTTAGTATGTTCACTACCTAAGCACTTTAAACAAGTTTCTGAAGGAATCGCTTAGTTACCACCTCACGTACTCTACACCCCCTTTTGAGCCAGTCGTTGACTGGGCTGCTAGCAGTGATAATTTTCCTTTTAACATCATTATAATGTACTACTGTCGTATTTTTTTTTTCACATATCCAAAAGCCACCGCTTACCGGGGGAGAAACTCGACTCTAATTTTGCACTTTAAAGCTTAATACTTCGCAAACGAATCTCTAAATCAATATTTCGCTAACGAATCCCTGAATCAGGTCTTTACAAACCCACAAAATTTTCAAAAGACCTATTCACGAGTCCAGAAAACCCCACACTATGAGTGAGACGAGAAAATTTTGTTTGATCCCTTCTTTCCAGGTAGGGGAGGTGTACAAGATTTTATTCCACCCTTTGTAGCGTGATTAATATACACATTCATGCCAAATTACAGCTTTCTAGTACTAAGGGCCTCTGAGTCAAGCAGCGATTGGTAAAACCTATAAAGGTTCTTTATTGACTTGACTACGGAACTCTAAAAACGGATACATTTTTCGTGTAACTCCAAGAGATATCATTTTCACTTAAATAATAAATTATGCATGTTACACCTATTGGAAATGTTTCGAGTTAGGTACATTAAGAGAAAATTACTTTCTGCTAAAGAAAAATATAAAAAAGCTAAAAGTTCTTTAGAAAAGAAAAGACTCCAATTCAATACTCTGATATTTAATACACACCATGTAGGAGTCAGCGCAAATCAAGAGATAATTAATAAAAACAAAATGAAGTTATTTCAAAGCAAACTGATATTATCACATGAGATCAAAACTGTACCTAGTCTAGGGAATTTCGTAAGTAACCGGCACATAAGCGTTTATGATTAGCATGTAATGGCAGTCCTTGCGGATAGTACTTAAAAGAGGACATGTTTTACCTCTTAGTCATCGTCTTTATGTATAGAGGATTAATCAAAACGTAAATCACATGAATCAATCACAGAGATTTGTATGCAAGTTTAAGTAATAAGTCGTAATATTCCAACCAGTAAGCAACAAAATCCTTCAACAATCTCACAACCTTATTATTTTCAAATTCCGAATATTGGCCAGACATGTTTTGATTGATATTAAACTATGAACTTTTAAGGCTGAGTTGCACCATCTTGATTTAACCTTAACTTTAACAGACACAAACTTATCTGACTCGGTGACAGCGTCGCTGTCGTCTACGGCGTAACCTAGGTAACAATATGTAATAACACTTAGTTCCAGTTTTGGCCACCAGCTCAGATAAGTTTGTACCGTGTACTGTTATAGTTAAATTAAGATGATGCAACCGAGCCTAAGTCTTCTAAAAATAAAAAATTGACAAAATTTGCTTTGAACCGCTAACAAAAAGGCTTGTTATTTTTGAACATTTTTCGAAACGGCTGAAATATGTTTTTTTAACATATCTCCGCCATATTGAAAAAAAAATGAAAATCTGTATCGACTTAAAAATGATATTAAGTATATAATTATCGTACTTGCTCACAAAATTTCACGAGAATCGGTTGAGAAATGCGGCCTGTAAAGGACATCCGGTCACCAAAAGGACATACGAAAGAATATTTGCCCAAGCTGAAACGGAGACGCTTAATTTGCGCATCGCGCTCGCTCGATCGATAATAAATTTAGTGAAATTTACTTCGAAAATGAAGGATTTTCTATACACAACTTCATCCCCCTGTTCACTCCTTCAGGGGTAAAATTATCAAAAACCCAGAGACACGTACATATTAATTTTTAATCGTCAGCCTAAACACAAAATTTGAATATCCTATTCGAAATTGAGGGTCTTTCAAACAAACATTCATCCCCTTAGGGAGTGAATTTTGAAAAATCTTGGAGTCTCTAGACCCTGCGATTTGGGCTGTGCGTTGATATGTCAGTCGGTGACTCACGAGTCTTCTTTTATATATATTTAGATGGATGATTACGACGACAGCCCTCCACTGCATCATTTAAGTATATGGTAAACGACGAATATGATGTCACGGTTAGTATTTACAACGTATGAGTTGTCCTACTATAAAATGTAGGTAAGTAGTCGAGTACACGGCGCCAATGCGGATTTCCTTCGGAAAGCAAATGCATTCCTTGCAAGCCTTCGCAGTAAGTCAGCCCGCTGACAGTTTACCCGTGCGATGGTAGAATGTTGAGCAGGTGAATTATGAATGAGCCGTCATGCGCCCACGCACGCGGTTGGCTGCTTGGGCGGCAAAGGCGCCGCGATCGCCGGTAATTGCTTAATCGATATGCTTCTCGATTCGGGATGGCAATTATCGATATCAGAGAACAATTGACGACCCGATTAGAGAACCGTGAGACGATGAGAAATAGTCAATTTGAAAATCTAGCGAAGCGTTTATTCGGAATGAAATATTATATATGACTACAACATTACTGTCATTACTTATTCATTGGATGTTTTTACAGGACACAAAAGAAACCAGTAAATTACTCATCCATTCATATTTTATGTGTAGGGTGTCGACTAATCGGCGGCGGGCGATTTACTCGCTTTGACAGTAACTGTTTAGCACAATATTCTCAGAAAAATCGAGTAAATGCCGGGAATCAGCTTTGAAAAAAGATATGAATCATTTTATTATTGTTTCCTGTAGTTTATTCTTAGTATTTCATTCAGTAATGAATCATAGTCGGTTCAACCTTTATCGATACAAAAGTATTTAGGTAAGTAGGTATATCAGAAGCTTTAAAGATTAAAAATATTTTTTTTCCTTATTCAAAAGCATTGCCACTAAAGTTCCAAAATGATTCATTCATTTTGTTCCATATATGCAGCATTGTGTTGCAGAACACCAATTTACAGGCAATTTTCTATTTCCCTACTGATTTTCTCGTGTTGTTCCGACATTAGAGAAAATATTAGTGAAAAGCTCTAAAATTTTGTTAGTTTTTATACAGTATCTCTGTATTAAGTCACGCAACAAGGGTCATAATCATTAAAATCCATCCAAAACGTTGATGTTAATCTAAAAACGAGAAACTTTTAATGCCGAGACGCAGATTGATCGTTGAAATTTCAGTGTCATAAAATGCCTTTACCTTCACATCTAAGCATAATTTAACAGTAACGTGTCCCTATAACAGTTATCTACAATAACCTTTGACTGTTTAGGTGCACAGTGCACTATTAGCCACGTGTATAACAAGCAATTAGATGCCTATGACGCGAATGCGCAGCGTGACGCACACGCGCTGCGCTGGCGCCTACCTCGTAACAACCTAGTAATTGTGACTATCAAGTACTTCGGCACAGCTCGCCGCTTATGCAATTAGAGTGACGCGGGTGGCTGAAACGTAACGTTATAAGTGAATAATAATAAATAAATATTCTGGAGAAATCACTTAAACCCAACTAGATAAGGAATAGAAATACCGAAATAAGAATAATCCATGATTCAGGGACTCATGCTAATGTTTATCACACAAACGCCTACCAGGATTTGATTTGAACCCAGGAAGATCAAAAAGCAAGATCGTTTCCGCTGCGCTAAGCAGTCGTCAATAATTATATGAATGGTGAAAACAACATTACTATATTGGACTTTAAGAACACGAATTTCATTCAATAATTGGGATTGGGTCGAAAGGTGTAGATTTTATACCACACTACATATCAAATACAGTACCAATTCAATCACAAAAAACACACATCGGAAAAGTGGTGTTGGTTGGGGCTACAGTATAAACGAATGAAAATTAAACGTATTTGAAGTTGTAGAAACGACAACTGAATGTGATGAATTTCAGCTGATATTTTGTTTTGTAACTAACTTACTAGTAATTTATGTGACACTGGAACAAATATTAATGGTACTGGAGAGTATCTCCTCCTAGTCTCCTCAATAATAACTCTATATGACTAACTATTCCCTAACCTTTAGCAAAACGACTTCAGCAGTATAAATTATAAGCTTTATGTTGGCATCTTGTAGTAGTCGGAAGTGTGAAACTGTGAACAATCGGAGGCGGTGATTAGCGCTGCTCGGGCGTCGCAGCGCCGACACAGTGCGCAGGAAATCATAAAGCGCATCTAGAGCAGCGGCGCATCTTTCGGCACCGCTTTCCGGCGTCATTCGCCGGGCACTTCCGCCTGTCCGGCGGTTAATGGACGCCGTTCAGAGCTCGATCTATTTCCAGCTGACTATCAGGAACCAACAGATTCATTAAAATATTCACTCCCATATTGGATCCAGCTAATCCTATGTACGTTATAAAACTTTTTGCTAGTAGACGATTTATTCTTAATTGTTTCGTCATACCTAATCTTAGTTGCTTAATAAAACCAGCCCACCTCGCAGAACATTCCTTCAAACAAAGCAAAAAATGTCAATACTTAAACCCGAGCGACTGTTTTAGAAAGTATCGCGTTAGTAAAGAATTCGTTATGAAATAGTATGAAAAGGTATTGTTTGTGGCGGCGGCGCGGAAAAAAATGAAAAAGCAAACAGTTGCGCATTCCATTGCTAGTGCACGTGGTACATTCCAATGGGGTCATGCACCACACGGCGGGCGCGTGCGTAAAAACAAGTGCAACGATCCAGAGCCGACGAATCCGGCCCCGTGGCTTCGCACATTCTGTAACCTCCTGCTTACACCGACGCTGTGTGACAAAGACGGACTAACACAAATCTAACGTCAAGTGCGTTTACGCAGTCACCGAGGATAAACTATTTGCATTGTTGTTTTTGCCTTATCGAATTTAGTAGCAATTGCAACTTTGTTATGAGACAATTTTACTAATGTCGTAAGTAAGAAAAGTAAAACACGATATCGTAAAGCGTTTCGAGTATACATTTTGATTAGACTGTTTTCGGATTGAATGATAAAGATTTGTAGCACATTTGTAATCGGTTGATAAAAATTAAAAACGATTAAGTCACTTTATCTTGAAACTCGAAAGCAGCTTTTCTTAAACTTCACCAGTTGACAGGAAAATGAGACGCTAAGCTTAGTCCAAACATAGAATTCGCACAAAATCAATTAGGCCCGAGGCATGGTCAGGCGTGTATATAGATAGCATTCCTTGGGGTAAGCAGCGAGCTGGTGGCCAGGAAATAGGGTTGCTTCTCGGACTCCAACATATAACAATATTTCCACTTCGCTTCCATTCAAATTCTAGTTAATTCAACCTTATAGGCCCTCCACATGCACAGGCCCGGCCTGCAGGATCGTACGGAAGCGCGGCATTCCGGCCAAAACTCTACGTGTGTAGGGAGAGGCGCGGCCTACTCAGGACTGAAGTGGCCGAATAATCAATATTGAACCTGTCGACAATAATAAACAAATGCCAACCGCTTAAATCTTTATAAGATCTTTGGAATGTTTACGTACTTACTCAGTTTCATGAAACAAGTACTTACAATAGAGCTTATGCTGCTATTTACATTCCTCACTACCAACTTGCATAAGGAATAAAAACATGGAATACATCAACTGCATAACAATCAATCCGCGCAAGTTGTCGGATCCAGGATTTCAGTTTGGCCCTTCCAAACTGCAACTTGATCGACGGCTGACGAGTGTACATCATCTTCTTCAGACCTTGCCGATTCCGATGCCGAAGCCGACAAAGTAGATTAGAGAATGTCTAGCGCAACATAAATAAAAATCGTCGACTTGAAAAGCTGCTGGGCTTACTTCTGGGTATAAGCTGAGGGTGGACAGCACCACCAAAGACAGGGTGTTTGGTGGAGCCTTTTTTTGACATGGTGATGATGATGTTAAAAAGAGTGTTTACGTCGTGGCTATCCATCTCTATCATCTTCAATCAAATGCATAATTTATTAGTTGCAGACTTGTAGTATAATTAATTAAAGGGCTATAACATTATACTATAACATTTTCGCTACTTAGTCTAAAAAATTATTAGAAAAAACGACCAAAAATCTCAAAATTCAGAGTTGCCATTGAACAGCTCTAGATTGAAAACGACCGAATTGATTTTTGCAAAATACATAACAAATGACTCTGAACATCCTCTATCGAGTGTCTTAATTAAAGGTACCTAGTTGACCAAAGATATTTCAAAATAAGAAAAGTAGTTTTAATAACGGTATCATTTTCTATAATAACAATTTCAAATATACCTTAAAACGGTTTACTTGAACCATTTTTTACGACAAATGTTTATGTTTTTAATTATTTTAATTGTAAGGAAACAAAAACTTTTGCTAATATGATTTTGATTTATATAATCTAAAGAAAACTTGGGTCACTTTTATCTCGGATCGGTGTTAGGTGAACCGGGAAAGGTGTTAGGTTAGTTTTCGCACAAGCATCATTTTTCCGACGTACGTACGTAGGTAGGTAGTACGTGTTCGTTCCCTCATCTGTCGGTGTTCTCTAACAATTCACCTAGTAAGCATTTGTAGCGGATCCTAGTGGATATGCTGGCATGGCAGCCCTGGCGGAGGGTCGGAGGCTCCGCAGGAATGCGGCTGAGGTCCGGGCGCGCGGCCTCCCTCTCCTCCGCCGCGCGCCGCCACCCGCGACGCGGCTGCGGCATTTTTCAACGTTGCGCTCGTTTTCCAACAGGAAAATTTTCAGTCAGATGCATTTAGAGCGGTGGATTTAATATTTAAAATGAGGATATTTTTCGTGGGAGTTATATCAATGTTTATATGTATGCACAGTATGCAATCAAATAACAATGTTATTGGTACCGAATACATGGAAACAAAAACAGCGACTACTGTAAAAATCGTGGAGGTAAGTTTTCAGATTATCATAGATACCGTTTCATAGCATCAAATTGCATGAAATAAATACTTGCAGTAATTATATAGTGTTCGATATTAGGGAAAACTGTAAACCTACAGATTTTTCGATTAAGTTAATAGATAGAAAATACAAGAATCTTCAAATAATGTCAGTGGAAAGCCTAGTAGAAAGACGCAACGCAATATAATCCACATTTATTTATTTATAAGTATTTACCCAGTGCTCTGAAAGTATGATGACTTAATGACTGCATGTTTTAACGACACCTTTAAAACCTTTATCAAAGTGCTTGAAAGCGCGAGCTTTTTTTAGTGGCGATACGATACCAAACATCGATGTAAAATTGAAACTAGAAAACTTATGAGTCATTTTCACCTCATGGTCTGGGTCCAGAATAGAATATGATCTAGACTCTAGATCATGAAGTGTAAATGACTCATTGAACAAGTTTTCTAGATTCTAGACCTACTTTGAGGCACTAAAATTAATTATACGAACGATCTACAACCATATTCGAAAGGATAGAATGATCATAACAACAGTGATATCACTAAACAAGATACTTTTAAATTATTTCACTACTACCACCGAGTATCATTTCCTGGACACTCAAGATACACTTAAACGATAAGTACATTAAAACTGATCCTCCAATTATTCCCTCTAACAATTTCCGTTTAATCCGACACCGAGCGTTACGGCGCTATTCCCGAGAGCCGTAGCATAAAATCTACCAAAACGGGTCCGAAATCCATGAAAGGAGTGAACGCCGACACATTCCAAAGGCACGAATCGTAAATTACGGTCGCGAGCGGCGCCGGCGCCCGGAGGAGCGCTTGTTACGATATTTGAACAAATTCCCGGCGGTGTTAATCTGCATAATAACAGACACGGTTACAAAGCGGTCGCCGACTACCATTATGCGTTGCTCCCCTCACCCCGCCCGCTACACCCAATACCCGTCTCATCCAGACAACTTATCGCTTCGTATTGCTTGCACCGTGTTGTTTTGATGCAGTTTTACCACTTGGTTTCGTACGATTAATCAAATTCAGAATGCACGGGTGTTATATTTATGTTGCTCCGGTCGGCACTACCTGCAGACATCTTACAAAGTTATGGAACATCTTATGATCCTGATTTCTTATCGTCGGCGGGTTCAATCGTATTTTGCGAAGAAGATGAAATAAAATTTACAAATACAGTTAATGGCGACACAAGAATACTTCATGGCAAAATTTTCCGGATGCGTTGAACGCTGTGCATTACGTACGAGTAAACCACGGAGACTGAAGGGGTACTCCTTAATTTATTAACATCAAAATTTGCTAACGAAAAGAAAGTAGCGGCTGTTCTTAACAAACTTGGTCTCGCACCGTATTCGCAGAGCTTGTAAACCTTGGAAGATGGAAAAAGGAACGCGTGGAAAGACTGCTGTGGTTACGGATACAATTTGCCTAATCTGGTGCAAAATAGCAAAGCCAAATACCAGTCCTGTGAAAACCAGCAAAGTAAAAAACTGATAGCTAGATATATAAAAATTGCAATAAAAAATGTTGCAAGCCAAAATCCTCTAATGCTATAATAGGTGTTCATAAAAATACATTTTCCACCATGAAGCCTCGTTCATTATCCAACGCCTACTCATTGAGACCATTTTATAAGCTCAAACAAGCTGTATCTGCTGTAAGTTGCTGAGGAGTTGGGTATCCCGCAGACCACCTGATGATGTAGCATCAGCTCAAGGTTTCCATGTGTTGGAAATACTACCGACATAACAATACATCAAATTTTAAATAAATCTGTTTAGCCGTTTGGAGATCATCCGCTCCTCAAGCAGGAAATGAGTTGATGATCTTCATAAATTATAGCTAAAAACCATCTCGATCACGACAGCTTTTAAATAAAAAAAACCGCATCAAAATCGGTCCATTCGTTTGGCAGCTACGTTGCCTCAGACAGACAGACAGATACACACACACGTCAAACTTATAACACCCCTCTTTTTGCGTCGGGGGTTAAAAATGGCGAATGACAACTTAGCTTTAAAGTTATTTAACAGACACTCATCCAGAAATAATAATACAGATCAATGGAGGGACAAAGGGTTTGGTGGGCTGCTATCAGCGAATAAATCTATGGAACAAGCACACCGCTCAAAAAATGGCACCACACGAAAATGATAACTAAGTGGGCGAAGCTAAAAATGCTGGCATTTCATTATGCAGCACAAAGCGACTGAAAAGTGGTTGCATAATAGTGACCATATTTTTGTATACTCATAGATATTTTCTATACTTAAACAAAAAAATATGATTAGTACGTTATTTCTACATCTTTTTACTGCATTCTTTGCGTCTTTTGCACCATTTGACTACACAGGACGTCATTTGTAATAAACTCGCTCTTTCTTTATTTTTATTTATAATACAAACTGCAATTATTGTAAAGAACGCTAACGATGTCACCGGGCGAGTGGCTGACCCGACTAATTGTAGTGCGAGTTGTCATTTATTAGCCCCGTGGTGCAATTTTTAAGCAATATTTGTTTGCAATAACACTTCCATAGATTTTAGTTCGCTGGCTGCTATATTGTTAGCGTTGCCGACCATTACTTGTTGCGTTCGAATGCCCTTAACATAGGGCTGCCAAACGTCGGAATTCGTTCCGATTACGTCTTCCATCTTCTACAGTAATTTGTTGACAAATAAGCTATCGCCAATCTGGTGGTAAATGCTTATAGTAACCTATAGTCGCTTTTTACGCCAGAAGTATCTTGGAAGTAGTGTTCTGTAGAGACCCTATACGTTCCGATTCGATGGCAAAACCCTAGGTCCTAGATCTTTGAATATCGTCAGGTACCTATGTAAAGGATCAACCGACTGTTGAATATTGCTTGTTCATGTATGAGTCAAATGTGTATAATCTGTTTTTCAGCTAAGCGAGTGCTGCGAAAAAACACTTATTTCATTTACAAAATCAACCCATGCCATTAGGTTTTTAAAAAAATGTTTAAATAAACAGTGTTAATATTTGTCCCGCGGGTGTTTAAATCGACGACAACCCTACCTCAGCCACCCAATCGCGAATCTCTATATTCCCGGCTATTTTTAACTCTCGTCCAGGATTTAGGGAATGTGAAACACGGTTTCGAGCCGAGAAACGAGCTTCTAACACCGATTGTATTGTTTATGTTAACCTCTACGACGACTTGGCACGTGATATTCCTAGGGGATTACGTTCTATACAGATAACTCACATTCTAAAATGCGTCCTTGATGACAAATTTGAAACGTTTCAAGAAAGAATTTTCGATAACGAGGAGTTATAGTGTAAGTAAACTTTTTATTATATGCTCGCGAATTCGTTGGAATGCAGATGTATTAATAATTTTGATTCTGCAATGCATTTTTATTTGAAAATCAGCCCTCTTACAAAAGAATCAAAATAATATCCATAATTCAGTACTTACCTAGCATTAAAAGCGTTTTGTGTAGTTTTCATAAAAGTAAAAATAATCTGAAATTAGTTTTAGGTAGGTAATCAATCACCAGTTTCAGTGTCGTGTCAGTAAGTTTTTATTTATATAATTATGTTTAAGATGTCCATGCGGACGGACCAATTCGCTGGCAGCCACTTCTTTATGATTACCTTATTAATAATTATTTATTAGCAGATTATTATTAAGTACCTTTGATAGATTAACTTGCAAGATTTATGAATGTCTTTAAATAAAACTTGTCTGCGTCCAGTGGGAAAAACAAATGTAAATATTTAATTCAATTGTATATTTCGATCGGCACACATGTTAGTAGTTTAGTACCTAAGTACTGTTTAAGAAAATAAAATTGTGTGCGTTTATTCAATCTATAGATTTTTTCACGTGCGCCTTTAATTGTGTAATTCAGGAAAAAGTAAATCAAATCCGTCTGGTTACGATACCTATAATTTAGGTGTTCGCTAATGAAATGTGAAATGCCTCTCGTATGTGTAGTTGTGTAGGTACCTATGTGTGAGCACATCAGCGACAGGTGCCAATGTTTAACGGTTATGAATATGTTCGGGAGGCACCCACGCGCCGGTATAGACGACGCGACAAATCGCCAAGGTTGACTTCAATGGTACGTCGCGTCGCGTCGCGGCGGATTTTTCATGAAATAGTTTCACCGCTCTGACGGCAATGTCTGAGGCGGCCGGGTCGATGCCCCCGCCGCCGCCCGCCACGCGATTTGGCTTCACTCAACGCAACTACTAACTGAACTCGCCAATACACGCTTTCGATACTCTTTAGATGAACACCATCGACTGTATCAAAACCTCATTTCAAAACAAAGACTAAATTTACAATACAAAATTTTAATCAAACAACGAAATTTCCTACAAAGCGATTTTCAAATGTTTCGGAAAAATTAACTCGCGCATTTCTAGAAACGAGATCACCATGCCAACGAGGTAAGTAGGCGTGTGACGGCTAATGCTAACATTCGATGCAAAGCGAGACATGACAATTCTCAACGGCGCGCGTTTTATCTTCAACAAAAACCGACGATGTATTTATACTGAAAACTAAAAATGTTACAGAATTGGTCGGTGGTGAGCAATAATTTTGACCAAACAGAAGAATTGTCTACCTATTGAGCAAATTTGATTTTGGTTTATAATAATATAAATAGTAGGGTATCTGCCAATGAACAAAGTGTGAAACTTAGGTATTCGGTGTAGGTTGAATATGCTGCTTTTTAATTAAGAAGTAGTCCAGGAAACAGCGGGTCCGAGCGCATAGATCGTGCTAGCCTGCATCCCACTCCCGCGCAACTTATCAATGAAATTCCTGCGCCGACGCCGCCGCACCAACGGTTCCTCACGTTCCTTACACTGACGTAACAAAATGGCGGACAACAGACATAAGTTATTAACTACGTGATTGTCCTGTCTAAGTACAAGCGGATTTCATTTTTAGCCCAAGGAAATATTACTATTAACGCAATTCATAAGAAAACCCATAGTTATGTCAAGACTACGTAATGAGCTAAACGACAGTATCAGTTACACAATGGCCTTCTGTGAAAGGACAATCTTTGGCTCCGACTCCAAAAGAAAAAGAAACATTTCAGACTTGGAATAAAAACTTATTTGCAATTTAATGCAATGATCAATCTTTGTCTTAAATATAAACTATCCCATCGGTGTTGTCGTCCCAATGATAAAGGCGATACCTACGATATTGGAAGTTTTAATTAGTTAAGCTTAGATAACTACTAGAGCCATCTATGTTTATAATTTGTAAAGTGATTAAAGATATTAAGATGGCAGCACCTTTGATAGCAGTTATTAAAGTAAGGTTCGCTCAAAACCTGAATGTTGGTTAATGCTATAGCTTGGAATGGATAGATGGCGCTCACCATATTGTGTCAAAGTCTAAAGGCATTGCAGTGAGTCACATTAGGGCGAGGAACTATTTAAAGCCGGTCTTGTATTATTTTAATCCCAACCAAAGTCGGACGTAAAAGGTTGTCACAGCAGTTGATACAAATGTCATTTACAAAACAATATGACCAAGCTTAGTTCAAAACCCACTATAAGTTGTGGGAGAGAATGGACAGATGGCGTTTTTTATTTTGGAGAAGCAAAGATCGGCAGAATAACCTATTCAGGGTGGCCGACAGAGGTCTCCAGTCTGCACATTATGTCACGATCGCGACTGATTGAGACTGCTATGATCTTAGAATCAGGCTATGATAGACTGATTGAATGACATTTAAAGCTGACCTGTGGGTCTACCGTGCAATTGTCGTCGGTATCGATGGCCTGGCCAGCAAGTCATGTCATCTCAAACCCGCGGTAAATTTAAAATTTTGAAACTTTATACACTCAAAATACTGCGAAATATCTTTTTTATACTTTCATTATATATTTTTAGCTTGGTATTTTGTCAAGGTGTTTGTACTTATGATAAAATTGATCTTTCGCAGTGTTTCGAATGAATAGTTCCAATATTTTAAGACATTGGGACCTTTACTATATACAACTTACCAACAGCGAACATAGATGAATCATACCTTATTTTAAATAGTCTGAGACATCTAGTTGTACCGGCTAAAATTGCATTATTGTGGGTTACCGGAATATTGAGATATCTTAAAAAATATTTATATGAAAAACATGTAAATTATAGTAATACACGTTATTAGTAAAACAACATGATTGGCGACGCATGCATGATATTCTTGTGAAGTTACGAGTGTCCATAGGCTACGCCATTGGAAAAAAACCATAGGGCTTAAATAATGACGAAATTGTGAATTATCTCTCTGTAGTGCACTCCGAAGAAGCTTTGTGGTACTTTTTATCGCTTAAACAATATTTTCAAGCCTGTCGTTTAGTTTAATGGAGTTTTTTTTTGCTAAAAGTGGTCACTTCTGAATACAGACAGAGTGCACTACAAAGAGATCATTCACAATTTCGTCGTTATTTAAGCACTATGTTTTTTTCCAGTGGTGGCGCTAGTGTGCAGACTACGCTCTCTTAATACCTTTTTTTATCGAGGGGAAATCTTAATTATTATTCAATTCATCCCCTCTTTACATTGTGTACTGTAAATTATATCTGCATAACTGCTGTGGTAACAATGTTCACTAAATAACATTTATTTTAATTGGGTCAGTATTTCGGATTTTTTATTTAATAGAACCCTAGACAAATACTGTCTTAATCTGTCAAGACTCGGCTGTCCACTATCTGCTTACATCGCATACTCTCATACTTTGGCCACATAATGCGAAGAGGAAATGAAAGTCTCGAAAAGCTGGTCGTAGTTGATGGAATAGAAGGCAAGAGAGCCCGAGGTCGTTCGCCAACCAGATGGTCTGACCAAGTAAGAGTAGCAACCTCCTCAAGCAAATTCCATCAAGCAGTGAGAGCAACTATGGACCGAGACCTTTGGAGGCAAATCGTTAAAGCAGCCGGTGATCACGATCCTCAGTTATGAGGTAACGATTAAGAAGTAGTAGACAAATACTGTCTTAATCCGAACAACATGACAAGAATAGTTAATTATGCTCATATCGCAAATCATGTTGGTAGTTTCTATAGGAATTCATTATGCCCTACTTGACCATAACTAAGATTTCCTTGAGATTAGGGGAAATAGTCATACCTACCCAGAACTACAGAATTTTTAACTGTTGCTAAAAATCTGTAGTTCACTTGATTAAAAAATAGCGCAGTATAAAACAGTTCAGGAGAACGGCTTTTTTTAATAACAGAAACAAGATAAAAGAATGTTATTTAAGCAGAATTTATAGTATTTCGCTTCGCGTATATTGTACCCGTCTTACGGCCGTCCAAGCCAGAAATGTACTTGCGGAAGATCTAGGTATAGTAAGTGCAATCAAGAGCATTAGTTTAGGCAGCGAACTAAAATCTAATGGAGTGTTACTGCAAACAAATATTGCTTAAAAAATGGCACCACGAGGCTAAAAAATGACAACTCGCACAGCATTTAGTCGGGCTGCCGCGCGCGCGGTGACAGACGTTAGCGTTCTTTACAATAATTGCAGTTTGTATTGTAAGGAAAAGAGAGAAAAAGAGGTTTTATTAGAAATGACGTCCTGTGTCAAATGGTGTAAGAGACGCAAAGAAAGCAGTAAAAAGATGCAGAAATAACGTATCATATTTTTTCGTTTAAGTATAGAAAATATCTATGAGTTTACAGATTATGGTCGCTATTATGCAACCAGTGTTCAGTCGCTTTGTGCTGCACTAATTGCCAGCATTTTTAGCTCCATTCCATTCCACCATTTTTTGAGCGGAATGCTTGTTCCGTAGATTTTAGTTTGCTGAGTTTAGGTTTGTTCAGCCCACCAAGCCTCCAAAACTTAAGATACTTACAGTCGAGTTCATTAATATATTGAATTATACTGGCAAGGTCAGAGGTTCGAAATATTATTAGCGTTAAAATAACCGTAAAGATATATAAAGACTAGAAATCAATAATACCCTCCGTCGCAGTATATGATATTCTCAAAATATCATAATAGCAAGACATTATAATCTCATAATAGCACATTCGCGAAAAATGATATTCTCATGAAACTATTATTAACGGTGATTATTAACTAACATATTAACGGTAAATTAACATGTTACGACAGTGCAGACTGCAGACATTAAATTTGACTACTCTTCTGAGCAAAATTATCGAAACATCTAGGTTTAAATAAATTCGGTGCAACCATAGAACAATCCATATACATTTGGGCAATCAGCTATACCAATCGAGCAGGTCTTTTGGTACCATTATGGCATAGACAACAGACCGACTTGGCGGGCTGTCTCGTCATTGCACGGTCGATACGATTAAGTAAATTAACACACATCACGTGTTATGAATTCCCTGGCCGCGCCGCGCCGCTGGCTGGTATGTTGCGTTGCCAGGCCGTTTGAGCCTTCACTAAAGTAATATAAAAAACATACCTGGCGCTATTGAAGTTGGCTGGGTCGTTATTAGCGGCCCCGAAGGAGACGCCCACGGCCAGCCCCTCAGGGATGTTGTGGACTGTGATGGCGACCACCAGAAGCATGATCCGCTTCCACTGGGACTGCCGCGCCTCTAGGGCTCTTGCTATGCTGTCTCTGTGGTCACCCTCGCCGTTCTCTTTCTGAAATTTTGTCGGATTTTAAAGTTAGTGACGAAAAAGATAAAAACATAGCCTACGCACCGAAATATGCATGGTGGGTTTTTGAAATAGAAGAGAAGTTGGTTTTTAAACCAAATAAGATTACCAAAAACTTGACTTTTATGTAGATCACCAACAACATCAATCGAACAGAAAGGTACTTAGTTGACGATTTATTGACTCAAGTGCTCAAATGATAAATGTTATAATTTTAGTGAGGAATGTATTTTAAGGCTCTACTGAATCAATTACTATTTGCATTGGTTGTCAGAGCGGAGGGCCTGATGGGAGATTACATTTTTGTACTCTTAATGTATTTTAAATAATTTCTGCTCTTAATTATAAGGTTACATGCGTTATACGTTGCATTACATGAGCAGTTGTCAAATAAAGGATTCGTGTGTGACTGGTCAATACGTAAATCAATTTGTCATGTTGGAACGGATTTGTAGTTTCTACAACAACGCTATCATGTCCTATTCTTCATTAACTAAATAGCGCTTTCAGATTCTGTTTATTGTTTTCGGTTTGTTGTTCGGGTTTAATAGGTCGTGGCTTGTGGTTGCAGTCATTATCAAAGATGTACTAACCAATGAGTGTAGCGAGTGATGGTGCCCTCTCCGCCGCTGCGCAGTGTGTTGGTTACTGATACAGTCCGCGAAGTCTGCCGCTGGAGGCTGGTCTACCACCACCACGCTGGAGGAGGGCCGCCTGTTCAGCGCTTGCATCATCTCCAAGTCTTCTATCTTCTCTTTAGATTCTTTGGTTTTCGTCATACCTGCAATGTACCAAAGTGTGTGTTTTTAAGTTGCAGTCAACGAGAAATATCGTTACAGCACATCAAGTTAAAACAGTGGACTGCGATAATGGCTTTGATTGCGTAGAGCATAAAGACGGTCTCATCTCAAGGCTTTCTCAAGGTTTAAAGTCGATGCTTTGTCTGTACTAAAATAAATTAAGCTGATTGAAATAACACCTGAATTAATATACGCGCTGTTATGTAATAACCGTACAAAGTTTTTATTTCTAACTAGTTTTCCGCCCGTAGCTTTGCCCACGTGGACTACAGTAGTTCTACCATGAGTTGATGCAAATTGTTTTCGCTACCGTAACACAGTCAATGCGAGTGAAAGAGAGAAAACGGTAGTTTACGGTAGCGAAAACAGTTTGCATCAACTCATGGTAGGGCCTATCGTACGATCGGAGATCCGCCTATGTCCTTCCCCTAGGTCCCATCTACATCCGTACCAAATTTTATCAAAATCGGTCCAGCGGTCTAGGCGTGAAAACGTAACAGCTAGACAGACAGAGTTACTTTCGCATTTATTATTATATTATAAGTATTGATGAACTGTACGCGATGGTTAAAATAAGCTAAGAAATAGATAAGGATATAGAGATATTATTTTAGTATTAGAAATAGATGATGGTAAACCAAATGTTTAGGGGAGAATTTAAATTAATTCGGATTTGTCATCTATCCTAAAATGAAAGCAGTCAAAGACAAATGAGAATGGAATGCCTTTTCAAGGCACTCGGCTTACTTTATAAAAACTTTCATCAAATCGCAAACCGACATTGATCGCATGAGGTTATCTTAAGAAAGGTCAGGCATCAGTCCAGTTGGAATCAAAGTGCATGTCGGTTAAAGCTTATATTATGATGAACGTACAGTATATCATAGATAGAAGTACTGCAGGTACTAAAAATAAAAAAAAATAAGTTCACATCACGATATCGTGTCAATCACATTCCATACAGAACGATTATTGGTTACACGACAGTAGTCAATATTTACTTATTTATTATTATGTGTTTTATTTGATGCCATTAAAAATATTTTATTTTTTTGGCAAGACGGCATGGACTTCCCTCTCTCTCTTTATGTTTGGAAGGCATTAAATCTTTAAGTAGTTTCAGGCAGCGTATTTTTGTTCTATAAACGTAAATAAATTTTACGTGCAAGAAGATCCACATCTCCCTTCAATGTGCTTAATAAATTTTAAGAAAGTAGATATGAGAAATTCAGTAAAATAAAAATAAAATAAAATAAATATATGACAACATCACATGCATTGCTCCGATTCTAAAGTAAGTAGCTAAAGCACTTGTGTTATGGAAATCAGAGACAACGGTGGTATCACAAACACTCAGACCTGAGCCATTAGGTATAGAAAAGTTCGTTTTCTAAATTGATCCAACCGGCGATCGAACCCGGGACCTCAGAGATGGCGACACCTTGAAAACCGGTGTACAAAGTCACTCGACCACGGAGGTCGTCAAAATGAGTTTATTGAAAGCTTATGAATAGTTATTTAATTGGCATTTATTATAAAAATATTATTATTTTATGAACTGAGACTGTAATTAATAGGATTTGAGGTAAAGATCAAAATAAATTAAACGTACTCGATTTATGAAATTAATGTCGCGGCTATTTCAAAAGTGAAAGTAATTAAAGTTTAAAGGGACGAATAAAGATTCATTTCATTGGTCGTGATTCGTGATCGTGACTGAACTTGTACTAATCGGCAAAACATGTTATTTTATAGAAGCATGCCTACACACATATAACGTCCTTCAATTCGTCCGCACTGTTTTAATGTTTTGGATTTTTTAGCATGATCTTTTTGATAACAGGCATTCACAGGTACTTAATAGGTGACCTATCGGTCAAGTGTTATGAAGGTAAATTCAAACCAAGCAAAAAAAAGGCGAAATCTCCATCTAAATAAAAAAAATATTAAGAATAAGACTGCCCGGCCAAAAACGAACTATAAAGTTAAATAACAAGTGTTATTGCAGTCGGGGGACCAAATTGTGCAACAATTTTAAATCAAAGAGTTCCCCCGACTGCAATGACACTTGTTATTTCACTTTTTGATGGTTTGTGGTTTTTGGTTCCGAGAAAGTGGTCTAAAAAGTGTCCCCTCTTGAAATATCTATTGTGTCTCATTTTCCCGAGTATAAGGATAAATAAAACATACAAATCTGAAAAGAAAATAAGGCAGGAATACTGCTCTTAGTAAATACTCTCAATGAAAACTATATCGGGCAACGAAACAAATGAAGTTTTCAAAATAAAAATAAAATAAAATTACCGAAGTTACAAACTTGTATTTGTAGTTCATTTCATAAAAAATAGTGCATACGACCACAAATGTAAGTTTGACAACTTTTTAAGCTACGGGACCCTATTGTGCGCGTGGCCTGACACGCACTTGGCTGGTTTTTTATGAAAATAATAGACTTTATCGGTACCTACACTTTTGTAGCATTTATGATAGTCTTTTGTATAAGAAAATGCTCTATAAATGTGAAAACGTGCGACTGGGAAAATTAAGAATCGAATATCATAAGATACTTAATTTAAAACTTATGAAAATTAGTTTTCTTTTCACGATTACTTAATTTTTTGTCGATTTTTTTATAATAAATGATAAGTACTTACTCACCAAATATTTTGACCGATTATTGACCGATTTTCCTAGTTTCTTATCTATGCTTTCTCACTGTGTTTTACTGACGACCACCCCTGCCTGACCAATTTATAATTCGAACTTTCGGTCGTAAAGAGTTTAAATCTCGTCTATCGATTTCTCGTGACCCGTGAGGTAAGCTCTATTATCCTTACAGGTTTTACAAGAGCGCAGATCGTTTTAAGATCCTGAGTTGTGACTTTGATACTTGTGACACATTTTTATACCTAGGTAAGTGGTTTGTCATCGACCTTCGTATGTTTTTGGGGTAACCGGTATTTTTACTGCACCTTTATTAAACAGTCTTATTTGCATTATCGTAGAGGTGCACAGAAGTAAAGGTTTTCGCTCACGGATGAGAAAAAAAGCCCGATATTTAGGTACTGGTGCATGCTAGAACATGGGTGTACCTAAAAATAACAAAGAAAGCATTCCATTTCTTTTAGGTATTTATACTCGTGCTCTGGTGCAATGCAATGTACTTATACAGTGATGAGTACTAACATGCCAACTGCCTGCAAGAGTATCATGATTTTTCGATTATCAACACGCCAGTGTATAAATGCCTTATACATTATCACATTAAGATAAGATAGAGAACTTAGAATGCAAATACGGATAGTATACAAGCAAGTTTAATATATAAAGTGTTTCATTTATGGTTATAGTTAATCCCAACAATATAGGAATTAAGTATATCAGTAGTTGGTCTACTCCAAATAAATAATGATGTGTAGACAGCTGCTACTATGATGTCTGTACCACATGTGACAATGAAAGTATTTAATCCCGTTTTGTGGAAAGAAAAATAGGCTTTTACTTTAATATTCAGAGGTAATACTTAATGAACAAGGTTATTTAAATTTTCATGTATGAGCTCAAAATATTCTATTTATTAAAATAAAATATTCTATTAAAAGGAGAACCGGCTTTTTAAGCTAAAGATGTATTCTTTTTTAATTTTGTATGCTGAATTCATAATCAGCGGCGGTATCAGCTAAAAACATTGAAGTTCATGTTAACTGTGTTTTGACAGATGTATGTGATACATTGCTACTTTTCTTTGGTAAGTTTTTATTTGTGCCAAAACGAAGTAGCAATGTATCACATACATCTGCCAAACACAGTTAACATGAACTTCAATATTTTAGCCGATAGAGCCCCTGCCGTCCTCTTTCACTTATTAGTCTGTGGCATCTGTCAACCACATGACAGATCAATGGCAAATCGGAAATCAAATTGACATTTCGTTTTTTTAATTTTGAAAAAAGGAAAAAAAAATATTTATACAGCCACGTTTTTACATTTCACAGCGACTTTTCTGCCCATTGAAATGTGATGACGGTACAAAATGTTTGGATGTTTGTTACTCAATTATGCAACAACGGCTGATTTGCGTGAAATTTGGCACACAGAGAGTTTTTAAATTTTGAGATTTAAGCATTCACAATGCCGAGTGACTCGGTAGCTCAGCGGTCAGAGCATTGGACCGGATATCCAAAGGTCGCGGGTTCGATTCCCGTCCGAGAACATGATCTGGTGCGAGTCCTATTTTTTCTAGTATATTATTTGGTATTACACAGAGAGTTTATAAGCACAGTTAAATCATAGGATCCATATACATATAATACCAAATAATATACTAGAAAAAATACGACTCGCACCAGATCATGCTGTGTAGTGACTGGGTAGCTCAGCGGTCAGAGCATTGGACCGGATATTCAAAGGTCGCGGGTTCGATTCCCGTCCGAGAACATGATCTGGTGCGAGTCGTATTTTTTCTAGTATATTATTTGGTATTATATAAAATAGCATTGTGAATGCTTAAATCTCAAAAATTAAAAAAAAAAACATAGGATCCTTTTTTTCCGTAAAGATTTTTGACTGTCCAAGCGGACGAAATCGCGGGAGGAAGCTAGTATAAACTGGATCTACTATAGATTACCGACACTAAATACCCGATAAGTATTTTTACTAAAGATATAATTTACACTTCTTAAAAAAAATAATTGTATCAAATCATTTTAGAGAAAACTGGTTTTCCATCATGGCATATAAAATATCCTTTTTTATTGCAAGTTAGAAAAAAAAAGAAAAAAAGAGTGTAAGTTACCTTTTTTCTTAGTTTGTAGGCATACAAATAAAAAATTGCCATTAAAAAGGTTCTGCATGCAATTATTAGCATTATTTACTTTAATTTCAAAAATGCAGTGCATTATGAAATAAATTTATAAATACTGAAATATTTCCATGCATTGCACTTTAAGATAGACTGAGTCATAAATAAATTAAAAGGACCAATGGAAGTGTTGATATTTTCTCAAAACTGAACCTCATTACTTCTATGGGTGGTAGGGTAAAGGAATTGACCATTTAAAAATGCTTATTATGTGAGCTTATTTGAATAAAAAAATTCATTCATTCATTCATTCATATGATTTTAAACCTTTACATCAATTGATTGATATTATACTTTGAATTATGATATCACCATGATAGATGATAGTCGACTATCAAAAATCCTTTTTTTTCTCAATTGTTATCACAAATGACCACTGTACTTGTTGTAACTTATCTAAAACTTATTTATTTCACTTAACGGAAATGGGGTAACTTAGCCTAGCCATCTTATGCATTAGCCGCTGACTGCGGGGAGGGCTGGCTAAGGCATGCAACTGCTTTTTCATTTTAATATGCAACACTCGTGATTGTACGCACTTGGGGTTAAGTGACCCACGAAAATTCATATTTAAATGGAGCCGTGCAGTTCGCCGCCTTCACGGTTGACCGCTGATGCGTAAGAGGGGTTTAGTTTTCAAACAATACTACCAGAAGTTGTTAAATAAATTAAGAAAATTTTGGTATGAAAAATGCAACTACTTGAAAATTTTTTTGTATTAATCTGCATTTTCTAGGTAAAGACCTAATAACTAATAATGTTGCTTTGCATGAAGTAGCAAGTCAATACTGAACAATTTTATTGTTTTGTAATCTCACTTGTTTTGCATTATGTACTTTGATAAAGAGAAAACTAGTAAAGTTAGTATGAAATCACAGTTTGAGTCAAGGGCATATTAGATTGTACGTAAGTAGTTTGTCAACTATCATTATTATACAATAAATTCAGCAATACAAATAAGACCTGTCATAAGGTGCTTGCAAAACTGATATGGGTAGGTATGGCTCTGATTTGTAATGCTAGAATACTACTTACTTTAAAAACTTTGAGGTTTGTAAATGGATCGCAATAGTTAGTTACCTATTGTTTGGAATCTACCTGTTTACAAACAAATACCTACAGATAAAAACCCCAGACCTTACAAAACAAAGTTTGAGCCACAGTCATGCAATATTCTAATCAAATCACTCAAATGTCTATCAATGGAATGAATGCACAACTATGCCACATAACACAGTAACATTTGTGACTCTCTTGAGTGTTTAACTTGATCAAAACAGAAGAGAATTGAAAACTTACTCATCATCATATTGGTTGAGTTAATTCCAAGGTAGTCCAAAAACTTGTCTGTTCCAAACACGAAAACTGCTCCAAACAAGAATCCGGCAGCAATTGGCAAAAATGCAAACTGTCCATTAGCACCATACAAATCTGACTTTTCACACATTTCTATAGCTGGCTTCAACAGAGACCAATAGGACGCCGCGGTCATTACCCCAGCGGCAAATCCCAACGATACATCTAGTAATTTCCTCTGCAACAAAAAGTGGTCCAAAGTTACTATAGTAAGTATTGATGCACCGTCATTCAAGTATAAACAAACTTACACTGACTGATCTATGAATACGTACATGTTTCCCTCGTATAAAGAAGACACAACCGGCGCCAGCCGCTGTGAGCCCCCACGTCAGTAAGGTCCCAAGAAGGGCCTGCGTTACAGCACCATAACCAGATATCATTTTTATTCACTTATAACTACTTTTTCAAAGAATTAGGTTTCACTTCAGTGATTTTTTATGGGGCATATTTCGACACAACTTCATTTGAAGTAAGTCAGATTTTAATAGTTTCTGTCTTTTTATACACGACACATGTTTATCGTTTGATACGCTGACCTTGCGTTTGCAGCAGCAGTCATGTACATACGTCAACGTCATGTCACGTCAATGAGTGCATTCGGGCAGACTAATCGCTAGGTCATTGGTCGCGTGACCGATTACTTTAATCGATGCATTCTGCGGAATACATTTTTATGGTGGTAAGCCCGTAGCGTATACATTGCCGGTTTTGTAACAAATTTTGTCAAAGAGGTCTTTCTCAAAAGCATCAACGAACTAGGTATACATTCTCCTAGGTTGGGGAGCATGTGGAGCCGGTGATTTTGGTTTTATTTCTAGAGAACCACTACAACTACTCTGTGACAACAATAGTGATTATAGGTTATAGGTACCTATTTTCTTTGACCATGCTTTGACCACAACACACACACAGCAGCACTATGGCACAGAATAGAATAGAATATGATAGTTTTTATTGCCATAAATACTAGTAATATTATATATAGAATATATAATATTACTAAACGTACAATGGATTAAAAAATCTTGAGTATTATTTATTAAAATTTGGAGGATGATTAGCCAAATTTGAATATCGTAAAAAATATTGTTTAAGATCTCTTCAAGCCGTTGTTGAAAGTAACACCGACGGAGAACTACAACTTCACTCGAGAATGTATGGCGAAGAGAAAATTTCACAAATTCAAATACGTCGTTTGCACCGCAAGCGTTCTGAAGTTGCTGCAGATTACTGTCTATTGTCAATTTAATCGCATTGTACCTACTGGCAAATTAGCAGAAGTGTATCAGTATTGTTGCTATATTTTAATAAAAATACTCTGGATTATAAAAACATTTTATTAATTCATTAAATTATAAAAAAAATATACGGTTAATTTTGTTTGTCTAAAATATCTTACAATAACTTGTTCCTTTCTGCCTACATTTTAATATTTTCTTCAAATACTTTTCTTATGAAAGCAAGCTCTTGCAGATTGCAATGTTATAATCCTCCACATCCAACTGTCATTTTTCCTTTTTTTGCTTTTTCATATTTGGTCGTAATGGCCTATTTATTATTACTTATACCAATACTAATATGAAGACAAACAATTTATAACTAATTTAAGTTTAAAAAATTTTTGACAGACATCAACTAACAGAAACTTGCACTTACAATTGCTGTTTCTCATCGAAAATAAAAAGCGATGGAAAAAAGGCGTTCGATTGCCATCAATCGTTGAAAGTCATCGGATTTTTGGAGCATTCAGTAGATGATTTGAAATTGATGACTTAGCAGTTAGTCTTTACTTACCAGAATGCACCCAATAACACAAACTGACAGTGACAGATTGTTGTTTTTTTTTATTCTTCCATTAGAAGGAAGGCGAAAGAATCTATATCTATACAGTCATGGTGTTTTCGTTTTGCATTTGAATGCGTGGCACCGAGATCGCACTTATTCACTATTTTCCACTTTATATCCAGTTGCGCTGCGACAATAATCTATGAAGATGCTGTGGCCAATGATCAGTTGAGATAGTGTAGATACCTACTTGTGACATAAAACTACTACTTATTTAGATAGGCACTCACCTGAATTTTTTTTTTGTAGTTAACTAAATGGAGTTCAGTGTAAATAGGTAAAACCATAGACTTATTTATACTTACGTAAAATAAGTGTATGGGTAATATCTACAATGCGATTAATTTAACAACTGAAGTGATTAACTTCAGCGCGCTTGCGATACAAAACCGACGTATTTTAATCTGTAAAATGATTACATTTGTAAGCAAAGAGGGTCTTAAAAATTCGAAGTGAGGCTAGTAGGGCATATGGGGTCATCATAATTTATGAAAGAGCGCTGCTTTTATATTTCTCAAACTTTTTTTAGGCCGCATTGTTATTGACTTTTGATGAAAAATATAAAACCCCTTATCTCCGAAGTTTGCATAGAGAAAAATCTGAAACTTTTTTATATTGCAAAACAATCTTGATTGTGGGCAAGTCATGAAGAAGGTAGATTCGTACCTAATAAATAATAACTACAAAATTATTTATTAACAAATGCTAGACATAGTTTTTTTACGTTACTTAATCATTAGTAATAGAGTAGGTAGGTATTCAACGTGTTACAAAAATACAATTTCGAATATTATGGTAGATAGGGACCATCAAACTGAACAACTTTTATTATGGAACCAACTTTGAAATCGTGAAAAAAATCAGCTGTTTCATACAAAAATTAATTACGAAAATATCAAAATGTATTTCAGTTTGATGGTCCATGTCTACCATATTCGGCATATTTTGTAACACGTTGTATAGCGTACTATATTCTTTAATTATTTTGATGTTCATAAATTTGAGAGTGTCGTTTACGTCCAACACTTTGATGATGCCTAATAATGATTGCCTTTTACGTCCAAAAATACAAAGAAATCTGCATTACCAACTTCGAAATTTGGTGTCGTATTCACCATTGTTTTCAAAAATGTTTTAAGAACTTTAAATATACCTACAGTTCTATAGTGGAGAAAAAACGGAATAATATGGCATATAAAATTTATTTGGCCAAAATGGTGGTTACGCCCTTTAGGCCGCAAGGTATCGATATGATGACTATAGCTTTCAACGGTTTAGCTGTTAGAGCTTTTTAGCAGACGATAAACAGACGGACACATAAGTGACAGCAATAGGGCTCCATCTTACCCCTTCGAGTACGAAACCCTAAAAATGTATAAAAAATACAAAAATGTATTTTTCTTTTAAATACAAGGTGTTACAAAAATACCCCTAATGCCGAATATGTTATATAGGAACCATCAAACTGAACAACTTTTACTATGGGGCCAACTCTGAAATCGCGAAAAAAAATCAGCTGTTTCATACATTTTGTTATTTTCGATTTTAATTTTTGTATGAAACAGCTGATATTTTTTTCGCGATTTCAGCGTTGGTCCCATAGTAAAAGTTGTTCAGTTTGATGGTCCCTATATACCATATTCGGCATTAGGGGTATTTTTGTAACGCCTTGTATAATCACTCATGAATACATTACAAATTAATTATTATAATATGTTCACTATATTACATATAAAATTACACTGAATTTTTCCAGTACACAACAGGTCGCGCGAGGAAGCTGAGACCGCAAACACAAATAAAGAAGCACCATGAGCTTGCAACGAATACTGTATGGCAACTGTTACAATTACAATGTACTACTATGATGGCAACTGAGAGGTAGTAGGTACCACACACACACCCCCCTAGTGTTTCTTTTAGGTACACACGACAGCACGTCAGGTTATATAGTTAAACTGCGAAAACAGCTTTTATTACGTAGGACATAAAGGCGGTCTCAAGGTCAACATGTATAGTCTGAGGTGTCGTCGTGTGTACTAGCCGTAATAGTTCTAGCGCGAGCAAAATGTGCAGGTAGGTAATCGGACAAATGCTTAGGAAACGCGACGCTCCCCCGAACCTCTTGATTGCCCCCCTGGAGAATTTTGTCTGAAATAAACTCTGCACCGGGGGATGAGGTGAGGATATCACGGAAATTAACCGTGTAATTTTCATAGTGTAATAGACCGCGCGCGACTACTGGAAGGTTAAAAAAATAAAATAGAAAGTTGCGTAGCACCTACTAGTACCTGCCTATAGCATTGAGTACCTAGTACATTCCTAGGTTTAGTTTGCATGATTGTCACGCAGCAGGCATCGCCTAATCGCCTCTATTACAGCTATAAACTAAGATATTTTAGCCATAAAACATCAAAGTAGAACAATTTAGCCGTAGACATAGGTATCTATATCTGCGTAAAGATTTCACAGTTAACTTAAATGAGTCACAGCCATAATAAACTCCGTTATAATGAGATAAGTAAGTAGGTAATTAATATAAGAAAACACGTGGTAAAATAATAAGTCTTTAGACAAATCACTTTATCGCGTTTTGCGTATGTCACGTCGCCATCGTTATGGATAAAACTTACTTAATTTTGTAACTGCTCTGCTTTTATTACTACCGTGCAAATGGCAGTAAGCTCTAAATAAATACGTGGGAATGCCTTGTGAAGTTAAGATTAAAATAAAGATGATTGTAAACAAACTAACTAACATAAATAAGCAATTTTACCTGAACAAGTGCTTACATATAAAAGGAACACCAGTAGCTACTTATCTACATATTCAATGGAAACTGCCAGACTAGAAGGAACGTCTCTATGTTATTAGAGCAAATTAACAAATGTCCAGAATATTAAAATCCAGAACGTTGGACATAAGAATATTTACTTATACAAAGACAGGACTAGAATTATATTATTTGGTAAGTACTTAAGGCAGTACCCAGACCGAAAGTGGCGCCGCCGCGGTGAATTTATTTAATACTGTGATTATAATACACAATTTTAATAAAACTCTACGTGGAATTTTTAAGACCCATAGTGTAGTATTTTTAGAAGGTATCATTACATTCCCTCGTAGCAATTTCTAGAAGTAGATAGCAAAACTGCTGAAAGCGGACGTTTTTGACACATTTGCTATCTACCTACTTCTACTAGGCAATTTAGTGATACCTACCTTCTAAAAATACTGGACTATAGATCTTAAAAATTCCACGTAAAGATTTATTAATATTGTGTATTATAATAACAATATTAAATAAAATTCAACGCGGTGGCGCGCGCCACTTTCGGTCTGGGTCTTAAGTAATTACCAAATAATATAATTCTAGCCCTGTCTTTATATCCATGTAAATATTCTGTATATATATGGGATGTGCCTTAAATGGATTTTGTATTGTGCCCCAGGACCACAATTGCTGAACCGTCTCTGAAATCGCTGAAAAATATTTTTTTAAAACGGATACTAGCGCGGTTTTATAATGATATTTGAATGATTCGTAGCATTTTACTAAAACATTGTATAAAATCCCACATCTTTACGGCTACATCTAAGCTGACCAACTGTCATGTATTTTACAGGACGTCCCGTTTTTCAACATATTATTATCATTTTGACTGTGTTCTGTATTTTAAAATAAATATACAGAACCATACATTGTCACGTATTTCACTGACCGCTGCTTGCTCGCGCTCGTCATCGCCCGACTCATAGTACGGCACATAAGTATGGCGGTGACAGTAGTAAAGTGTATGATTAATGTAAATTCATAGTGATTTGACGTTTGTTAATTTTGTTTTGTATCATAACTTAAAAGCAGTACACAATTTTGAGGTTTCTATAAACATAATAAACAAATATGATAATACTAACACGTTGTCCCGTATTTTTCCTCAAATCCCGTAATTTTATATCACATTACCTACTGTTAAAAATAGCACACGAAGTTGGTCACCCTACATCACAGAATACAATAATACATTATAGTCCACAGTGTAGAATATAATGTGTTATTGTATTTTAGACTCTATAATGTCATCCTCAATTAATTCATGATATCAATGGTGTTTACTTTAATAACATTGCATGATAAACAAGTATGATACCTTTAATATGACAGCTTTGTGACAGTTACAAACAGTTGCTGATGACTTCGCGTTTTAGAACAATACGGTCAATAACTGTGCTAAATACCAATACTGACACAGTAATTACGAGGAAAATTTACCGATTATTAGCGTTTTGATAGCAATTATTACCCCTCTCAAATGATAGCGACAATTTTCATTTAGTAGTATCTACCGTTAGAGGAGCTCGGTGATAAGCAACTTTCGCAAGGATCGGTCATGGGATGGGTGACCAAACATTTGTTATCTCGAGCTCCTCCGTGCTTCGGAGGGCACGTTAAGTGCCGTTGGTCCCGACTGCATTTGCAGTCATTAACACCCACCAATTTGTCCCGAGTGGTGGGTCATGGCCCATCCTCCTTATCCACCCATGAGGAAGGCCTTTGCACCAGCAGTGGGGAAATTAAAAATTTCTGATGGTCAGTACCGTTACTGGCGCTACTGGACTCTCTTTTTTTTCGACTACGTCCTACCTGCCTATACCTATTGTTTATTTATCTAAAATGAATAATATCCTGAAAATACCCTGAAGCAAATAACGATTGTACGTTATTTTGAGGAAGATAAGGTTGATATTCGAATGGCAGGTAAGAGTGCAGCGAAAACACAATGTTTATGGTACGACCGTTTATTGAATACTGACTTGAGGAAGCAATGAATCGTACAGATATATCGATACAGAAATCAAACACAACATGCCGCCCACCAAAGTACGACAGGACTTTCAAATTTAACACTATCATGCATTCCAATAGTAATAATGATCATACAAATTTTAACACAAGTATTTTAGAAGAATCAATTTACAAGTTCACAATTTCAACTTTATTTATTGTTTTTATTAAGCATGCACTAATACAAATTTCTATAGTTAAATTAATTGTCATTAACAGGCAATTTACACAATTTGCTAACTGATCGTTTAATAATTTCATTTTTGTATTTGACACTATATACTCGGGTACAACCATCTTGTCCCGGATGTTTATTTACTATCCTACCTAATGACCACTTTCCAGGTGGCAAATGTTCGTCTTTAAGTAACACAATATCGCCAATATTTAAGTCGGATTGCCTGTTTAGCCACTTAGGTCTAGTTTGTAGCCTAGATAAGTATTCAGTTTGCCAACGATTCCAAAAATCTCTAACAAGCTTTTGTGTTATTTGCCAACGATCTAAACGGTTCACATTAATATCTCTCAGATCAGGTGTAGGTATGTTAACAGGAGCTTCCCCTATTAAAAAATGACCGGGTGTTAAAGGTTCAGCGTCTGGGTCTGAAGTGTCTATTGGAATCAACGGGCGTGAATTTAGGCATGCTTCAATCTCACACAATACGGTCGTCATTTCTTCAAAGGTAAGACTGGCAGTAAGTATTCTACGCAGATGGTATTTAAGCGACTTTACGCCAGCCTCCCACAAACCACCGAAATTGGGACTATAAGGAGGAATAAAATGCCACTGTGTACCTTCTAAAGAAAGCCTTTCCTTAATGTCACTAGGAAGGTCTAAGTTCGCGGTTTTTAATGCTTCGGCCAAGATCTTATTAGCACCTACGAAATTTCGACCCTGATCACTCCAAATATGAGTACATGCGCCCCTACGAGCGACAAAGCGACGAAATGCACCGATAAAAGAATCGGATGTGAGATCACCCACCAACTCTAAATGAATGGCTTTAGTAGCCATACACACGAATATGGCTATATACGCCTTACGTTGCTTAGCTCCACGTCCTCTCGACATTAAAACAAACAAAGGACCAGCAAAATCAACTCCACTATGCTGAAATGGACGTGCAGGTGTTGTACGAGCTCGAGGTAAGTCTCCCATCTGTTGTGTTTTAATATTAGCTTTCATTCTAGCACACAGTACACATTTATGCAAATAAGCTTTAACTGTATTTTTTGCTTGCAGTATCCAGTACTTCGACCGAAGGTAAGTCAAGACTAGCTGTGTTCCACCGTGTAGTGTTCTCCTGTGTGCGTCAGCTATAATAAGGTAAGTTAATTCATTTTTATTTTTCAGAATTATAGGATGTTTGGAGTGTTCCGGCAAGGCAGAGTTTCTCAATCTTCCGCCCACCCTGAGAAGGCCCTCTTCGTCAAGGTAAGGATTTAATGTTTTTAATTTACTATTTCTTTTTACATTTCTATTTGTTTTTAGATTTTCTATTTCCTCTTTAAAATCCTGTTGTGCTATTTTAATACATCTTTTGAGTGCTTCTTCTAACTCTTGCGTTGTAATTGCTTTATTAACTTCATTTGGTTTGCTTTTAAAACGTAAAAATCTAATACTGTAAACTATTACCGTTAATAATTCTTTTAAATCATTAAAATTTTCAAATTTCATTATGTTTTCTTCCTCAATTTTTGTATTAACTTGTATAGTTCTCTTTTCTAACTCTATAGGTATCGGATTTGGTTTTGTATAATGTATATCAGTTTGTTTTAACCATTCAGGTCCTTCCCACCACAATTTGCAGTTGTTTAACTGTATTAGAAGTGCGCCTCGTGATGCAACATCGGCAGGATTATTTTCAGATGTCACATGATGCCATTACTTATCGTTCACATTATCCAGTATTTCGACTACGCGGTTGGCCACGAACTGTTTCCATCTGGATGGTTCCCCACTAAGCCATGACAAGACAATGGATGAGTCAGTCCAGGCGAATATTTGTGATGCATTTATTCGCATTGCTTGTGCTACGTTTTTTAATAGTTTGGATAGTAACACTGCACCACAAAGCTCAAGTCTTGGAACTGACACTGACTTTACAGGAGCAACTCTAGTTCGCGCTGCAAGTAGTGTTGTGGTTATTGTGCCATCGAAGTTGATTACTCTGCAGTAAACAACTGAGGCGTATGCCTTCTCGGAGGCATCGGAAAATCCGTGCAATTCTATTCGCTTGCTATTTTTAGTTGAAGTTCCTATCCATCTTTTTAACTGTATATTTCTAACGTTTTCAAAATCTTGTCTAATGTTTTTCCATTCTTCAGTTAATGTTTCATCTACTTCATCATCCCAATCGATTTTCTTTAACCAAAGTTTCTGTATTAAGATTTTTGCTGAGATTATGCACGGAGCTATCCATCCGAGTGGATCAAACAATTTTTGAATGTCTGACAAGATTTTTCGTTTTGTAATTGGTTCTGAAACAGGAGGTAAGTTTATGTTATACATGAATTCATCAGTTGCTAAGTTCCATAGTACACCTAGTGCTTTAATAGTTCCTTCGATGTTTAGGTTCAGTTGTACTTTAGTGGATCTATTTTCAGGCTCAATAGATTCCATAAAACTTGCACTGTTGGACGACCATTTTTGCAGTTCGAAGCCACCTCTTTTCAGTATCTCTTTTAGCTCTTGGCTTGCTGTTATGGCTTCAGTTTCAGTGTCAAACCCAGCGAGTATATCGTCCATATAACAATCTTCTTTCAGAATACGTGCTGCAACTGGAAAGTTAGCTCCTTCCTCTTCTGCCAGCTGTATCAACGTCTTCACTGCGAGGTATGGCGCTGATGCGGTACCAAACGTAACGGTAAGTAAGCGATATTCCTTTAATATTTCTGTGGGTTCATTTCTCCACCAGATACGTTGGAAATCGACATGTTCTTTCGCTATTAACACCATTCTGTACATCTTTTTCAGATCGGATACGAAGCATACGGCGTGCATTCTCCATCTCAAGATGATGCTGCGAAGATCTTCTTGCAACACTGGACCAACGAGTAACTCATCGTTAAGGGATATGCCATTTGTGCCCTTACAAGAGGCGTCGAATACCACGCGAGTTGGAGTGCTTTCGCTTTCTTCTCGTATAACCGCATGATGACATAAATAAACAGCTCTTCTGTCACATTCGTCAACCGGTATTTGTTCTGCATGTCCTAAAGTTACATATTCTTGTATAACATTCGTATAATTTTCCTTTAGTTTAGGCATTCTTTGTAGTTTTCTTTCCAGCTGTAGAAATCTTGTCAGTGCTATTTCTTTACTATTACCATCTGGTGACATTTGTTTTTCTGATTTAAATGGTAAGTTCACTATAAATCTTCCTTCTTCATTCCTTTTATATGTTTTTTCATAGATTTCTTCACACAGTTTTTCTTCTTTAGTTAGTTTTCTTGTTCTTTCGTTGTCTAGTTCCCACATTGATTTCAGCATTTCGTCTAAGTCTATCTGATGATGCATTACCATTAAAGATGGCTGGTTAGATTTTCTTTCGCCTATTCTTCCAAACAAAATCCAACCCAGTGCAGTTTTTTGTGCACACGGAGCGTCTGCAGGTCCCTTTATTAAATCTTGCTGTAAAATTTGTGCACATTCGTTCACTCCCAATAACAAATCTATCGGCGCTGGTGTGTGGTATGTTGGATCCGCTAGTTGTATGTTTTTAAGATGGGGCCAGTCTCCAATTTGAATAAACTTAGAAGGTAAGTTTGTCGTTAATTGTTTAGGTAACACATACGCTTCTGTTTGTATACAAAAAATCTCGTTATATGTGGAAACAATGTGAAATTGTACTGTATTGCTAATTCTTGTTTTGGTCGAACCAATTCCAATAATATTACCTCTAGTTGACTTCTTTTTTAGTTGTAGTAGTTGAGTAGCCCGTTCACTTATAAAAGAAGCCTGTGAGCCTTGGTCCACAAGCGCTCTTAATATTATTGTGTGTCCTGTGTCACTCTTGACTTTAACCAATGCTGTGGCTAATAAAGCGTATACCTGGTTTGCATTGCAGTGTGACGTCATCATAGTATTGACTTGGGCTTCATCCTCTTCTGCATTTGTATCTTCAACACTATGCATCGTACTTTCCTCCGACTTCGTTTGATGCAGAAGGGTATGATGACGTCTGTGGCATATACGACAAGACATCGGCAATCTACATTTTACAATAGAATGTCCTATCAACAAACAATTAAAACACAGGTTCTTTTCTTTTACATAGTTATTTCGTTCAACAACCGACATATTTGTAAATTGTTTACAGTGACACAGTGTATGGTTTTCGTTACATAATAAACACGGTTTTACTGGACGAGAAATAGCCGTGGCCGCATGTAGTGTACGTTCTCTAGTATTTTTCTCTCTGGTTTTATCTGCTGACAAAATCGCGGTTGGGTAAGCTAACTCTAATGTACGAAACTTTGATTCCAAAAAACACCTCAAATCAGACCACGATGGTAAATCATCCGAGTTTTTTTTATATGCAAAATTTTCCCAATCTTTACGTGACTCCGGGTCCAATTTCTGTACTACAAGAAATATAATTACAGGATCCCAAGAACCAGTTTGAATATTTAAGTTATTTAATGAGTTAATGCATTCGGTAGTATTGTCGAGTAACATTTTTATAAGATTGACAGACTGAACACTTACCCGTTTCTGCGAAAATAACCTATTTAACAGAGAGTGCACTATAATACGTTTATTTCCATAACGTTGCTTTAAAATATTCCACGCGTCGGCATAATTCGAATCGGTAACACGAACATGTCTCAGGAGGGCTTCTGCTTCGCCTGCAATGCTGGTCTTCAAATAATGAAGTTTCTGTACGTTCGAAAGTGATGCGTTGTCATGTACTAAGCTAAGGAAAAGGTCTTGAAAAGTAGGCCACTCTTCGTAACTCCCCGTAAATGTAGGCAGCTGGATCCTAGGTAGCCTAACCTGCGAGGTTAGTACATCTGAGGACTCATGACCTTCATTACTGCACGACGCCCGATGTGGTGATTGGCGTGACGGCGTCGACGTCTCCATTTGTAAAATCGCATCTTGAATATCAGCTTTGAGGCAGATGTACGCGTCTTCGAAAGTACTATACTCATCGTTAGCGAAGTATGAAATCTCAGCACGCTTGTCACGCGGCGTAATCTTTATAAGTTCGCGATGTGTTGAGGTAAACATGTTCCAGTATTCATCTATACACTGCATTCGAGTTTGTAGATATCCCTTTGTTAATCTAGTTTTTGGACATTTCTTTAAGTTTACTTGAGTTTTATTAATCAAAGTAGCGGTTTCTTCAAGTTGTAGTAATAATTGTTCTATATTTGGTTTCGCCATAGTTCGTAATTGTAAGCACAGTCACAGTATTTAAGAAGAATTACAAAAAAAATCCATTTAGTTTGGCGTAAACAACTTGTTTTTTCTTCGATAGCTCATATGCACTTTGCGTCCTTGCACACTTGTCAATAAAGATCACTTTTCTATTATCGATTATGAATAGACCCTTTTTTCTATAGGCCTATTGTTCGATGCGCTCGACGCATCCAAGGTCGCCTTTTGTCCGCAATATTCACAATAATTTTAATCCGGCTCTTTAGGGCCAAACACTATGTACGTTATTTTGAGGAAGATAAGGTTGATATTCGAATGGCAGGTAAGAGTGCAGCGAAAACACAATGTTTATGGTACGACCGTTTATTGAATACTGACTTGAGGAAGCAATGAATCGTACAGATATATCGATACAGAAATCAAACACAACAACGATCTTAAATAAATTAAAAATGTAACAGATCTTTTGGCTTAATTTAAAATGGAAAAGATTTCTATTGAAAATATTGTCAGTTTCAAGTCAAACATTTTTAAGCTAACGAAAGTAAAAAGAGAAAAACGAATAGGTAGAAGTAACACCGGTGGTGTTATATTATAAGGGTAGGTACAGCTAGGGGCAAAACAAAGAATGTCACATTGAATCCGATTCGAGATAAGTATGGCAACATGTTGGTTTTCACGGGATAACCTAAGTTAATATATTTACTAGAAAAAAACTTCTCGCACCAGATCATATTCACGTTCAAGAATATGATGGTGCAAGCCGAATTTTTTCAAGAACTTTTCTAGTAAGTATCTATGTTATTTAGTATTGTATGAAATCAGCACTGTGAATACTAAAATCTGAAGTTAAATAAACAAGTAGTTAATTATTTTTTAAATATTTTTTAGAAAAACTTTCCCCCCCTATTATTATTAATAAAAGAAGAGTAAGTTTACACCTAGTTTAACCAAAAACTTTGCTTAGGAATATAATGCTTTGAGACGTCAAACGTAAAGACTAATATTGCTAAACAATATTTTCTGTTAAACCAGGTGTAAACTTACTATTCGTTTATTAATAAGGCCGTCCAAGTTTAAAATGCTGATTACTCAAAAATATGTTTTTGTGACATTCCTTGTTCTGGCCCTGTACCTTTCCTAAGGAGTTTACGTACGACAGCCAGACGCTAAAACAATGGTAGATCGTTGAACTGCAAGGTATCCAGAGCGTGGAGTGGTAATAATATAAACAAGGAGGCTTGCTCAATGACATTGGCCGTGGGCGGCTAATCAGGTACCGGGTATTATGTCCCGCGCGCTCCAGATCTGGCCAATTAGCGGGAGGAGTTGGCATAACTATGGAGTTGGCAACAATTCACAAACAGACACAGAATAAGTGGCACTGTATGTACACGTTCAGCTGTGAGTTTTGTTTGGCGTAGGTACCTAGGTACACATGACAGCACGTCAGGTTATACAGTTAAACTGCGAAAACAGCTTTTATTACGTAGGGCATAAAAGTGGTCTGAAGGTCAATATGTGTAGTTTGAGGTGCCGTCGTGGGTACTATAGACAACACTTCCGCTGTACCACTCCCAAGGTTAAAATTGCTTGCACACCGGGGTGTGCCGTGCTGTAACTAATTCGTGCAGAAGCGATTCGACACACGAATTTTACTGCAAAGTGGTAAAGCACCTGAGTTGCCCATCATACTTACGTACTAACGCTAAGATTTAACTAGGTAAGCCCTAGTAATTTTTTGATAAATAATAACATTATTATTAATTTACTTACATTATTACTAATTTAAATTTTAATATTGTGTGATTCTGTACCCACCGTTGTAATAATGGCATACCTATCCCACCTATCATTAAATACGTTCAGGATCAGGATACTGTTAGTGCTGCCAAGCAAACGACTTAGCGCAGAGGCGCAACTAAAGCTGTCGATTCGAGCTTCCGCAAACATATTGGAAGCGCTGCATCGCCACGGCATGCGGCAGCCCGAAAAGCACCCTCAAAGCGTTGTTACTTGTTATATTGCACTTTTAGGTAGTTGAATGCTCGCTGCGTGTAAGTAACCTACACGTTACACGGCAGTACCCTTTAAAAATCGTTAATTTTAATGCGCGATCCTCCTAAAACGTAGTGATCACATTCTCTCTGGAACCTGCGGGCCAATATATTACAGCCTACGACCTTCGCTCTCTCTCAATAAAATTAATTAGGTTTTTATGCGGAAATAAAAATGGACTGTGAAGAAGGCCCTTCTGGTCCGAAATTATAGTTATTTTATAGTTTATAACTATGTAATAAAAACCATATTTAAATAAATATTATACGTAAATTAATTATCTTATTACTTTTAAGGTCCATCAAACAAAAGATATATATTTGGCCTCCATGTCGAACTTCTATTTCATAGATGGCAGCGAACCTGTTAATGGCATCAGGCAACTCACTCTTTTCAATAAAACACTTAATGCGATCGTCAAAACGAATGGCAAATTTGAGTGTGCGAGACGGCGGCTCCGGCGCAGGCGCAGGCAGTCACCGTGGCGCAGAACGAGGCATGCCGCTAGATCGTCATTATTCAAATTTTCGCTGAACCAGTTGCCCGCTTTTTCCGGCCCCTGGTTCTGTCCCATTTCTTAGCTCTGAAATTACGATTAGTTCGGTACAAATGAGGCGCGGTCATCCGTGGCAGATGGCCGTGTGAACGGCCCGTTATCCAAACAGTTTGCGTGGTTTGTGGTAAGACCTCCGCAAGATTTGGACAGAAGTAGATTAAAGACAGCTATATACTTTCTACACAAATAAAACAGTTGGCAAATGTATGTCACTTCAACAAAAAGTACAAAAGTACATACTTTGAGAACTTCTTGAACAAGTTTTACAGAAACGCTCCGCTCAGCTCCGCCTCAGTGGAAGGAAACGAAGCCTAAGAATGAAATCATTTACAACAGAAAACAAATATTG
This sequence comes from Catoptria pinella, assembly GCA_963556745.1. NCBI lineage: Eukaryota > Metazoa > Arthropoda > Insecta > Lepidoptera > Crambidae > Catoptria > Catoptria pinella. Next base: position 5,400,239 of record OY750771.1, read on the forward strand.
TGAACTACTTATACGTCGCTATGAATATAGATAGAAAGAAAATCTAAATATTTTCTTTCTATCTAACTAATAATGCTTTGTCGTTTTGAAAACTGAAACTTACTGATAAACACAGAAATTGCGCGAGAAGTTAGCCTCTTCAGTTTTTACATCCTTTCATAGATTATTTAAACTAGCGTATAATTCTTCACGCACCGACCTATTGTTGCAAGACAAGTGATCGTAATATATCAATTAAATTTTATCTGAGTATTCCTTATTTGCAATCATATATTGTTGACTTAGCTGTCGGTTTCGCTACATTTGCTAATTCATACATTCTACGCTACAGTTATTCTTCTGTATTTTTGTTCCATCGAGTAGACAGACAACTCGTAACCAAATACGTACAGCTATCTATATATGATTAGTGAAATTGGATAATCGTACGAAATCATTACAGTTAGTTTTCAATAAATATGTTGAAGTTGTCTTATTTGGAAGCAATTAGCGCACTAAATTGCGCTCTCTGCGATGCCCGCATAAAATTTAAATTCCTATCTAAGAAGAAATTATACGATTAGTACTACTTTATTTACGAATTAGATATTAAACTTCACGTAGATATTTTTTAATTTCATCAAAGAAAAGCATATGATGTCTTTGGTCTTGTACACACGACGGCACCTCAGACTATACATGTTGACCTTGAGACCGCCTTTATGCCTTACGTAATAAAAGCTGTTTTCGCAGTTTAACCGTATAACCTGACGTGCTGTCGTGCGTACTAGAAATAATTTAAAGGCGTAAAATATACCTAATTTTATCGATAAATCATCCACATGGGCCGCCATTTTAAATTTGACTTTTTATTTGATAACCCTGCCGAAAAATATTAATTTCTCCGGATTTAAAAGTCCTATAGTTATAAAAAATTGAAATTCGAAAGCTATAATATAATAATAACACGTAAGTATCAAGTAATAAAAATTGTGTAAACTTTCAACTCTAATACGTCATAAAAAAATTTTAAAGTCAATTTTAATCCGAAAGTACCTATGCTTTTTTAGTTTTATCTATAAAACTAGGACATTAATGTGCATTTTTTACATTATTATGAAACACAGTAATATTCTACAAAATAACATCAAAATCATTGCTCTGTGTTGCATATTTCGAGAGTTGCTGTTGTTCGAATATGACCCTTACGTAACCAATAATTATAAAGATATTATAAATTAAGTTGATAATTTTAACTGAATATAAATGTCATTGAACGATAAAAGCAAATTTTTATGAGTTTTTAAGTCCATTTTCAAAAATTAATACTTGGTGCTTGAGGGTTATGACCCTTGAATATGTTCAAACAAACCATTTTGATAACAAATGCACGGACGACGGGGCGAGGACGAGGCATGCACGGGACGTCCCCGCCCCGTGCGTGACGTGACCCGTCCCGTCCGTGGTTCCGTTGCGTTCGCATTATTGTACACATGACAGCACGTCAGGTTATACAGTTAAACTGCAAAAACAGCTTCTATTTACTTAAGGCATAAAGACGGTCTCAAGGTCAACATGTATAGTCTACATGTTACGTAATATAAGCTGTTTTCGCAGTTTAATCGTATAACCTGACATGCTGTCGTGTGTACTAAAGTAGTTAGCATTATAGTCACTCCGCGATGCACGTGTATGTCAAAGCCATAGACTTATTTATACTGTCAAAGCATCCTGGTGAAAAATTAAACTACGATTTAGCCATAGATTTTGATACTAATGACATTTTGATATTTAATAATGTTCTGTGATGCGTGCATCGTAATACATTCTCTTTTTGGCCAGTTTGCAGACATAAATCGAATAAAAAAACTGTTTCTATTTATTTATATTGAAAGATCGTTCTGTCTTTTGTCAATGAAAAATAATGTCGGTTTAGAAAAGCGTGGAATTGTATCAGTTGAGATGATATTGAGAATAGGAAAATAAATTCATCATCCAAAAGTTATCTGTAGAGAGTGTGGTAGGTCTCTTTTAAGCCATGTTAGATGTACAGAAAATCTTCTTTTCCTTTTGACGGCATCAACAATTTTTATTAAAATCGGTTTTTTAGATAAAAAATTCCGAATAAAATTGGAGGAAAATATAAGCTAAACAGGGGTACCTGTTTAACTTATTTCTGAACTGTAAAGTGAGCTGTACCTACTTAATGCTTCGCCATGCAAGTATTGAATGGAAGATTACGGAAGTCGCAATTAAACTGCCAGTTCAATCACCCGAATTAAAAACCTCCGTGGAACAAATGACCGTTGCATTGGCAGATCGTCGAAGCTCGCTACGATGCAGCGGGGCGGCGCGTGAGAGTCTGATCCACGGCACTTGCTGTATCTCCTTCCATCACTCGGAAACATCGTTCACTAGAGCAAGAAAACCACTCGGCCTGTTCTATTCTTTATTTATTTTTTTTTTTTAATCATCATTCTCTTTGGCATCAGCAAGCCTGTGGTCGACGAGTAGTAGTAATTGTTTCCGATTTACGGAAAACAGATAAGCTACGTAAACGCGGAAGGGGGGGTCCAATATGGTTCTCCCTTATGCATTATCTCGGCGATTGCGTAACGGACTTTACTGTTCAAACTAATATCGATTTCGGTACATTTAGCTACTCATTCTCGGCACACTCTATCACGTTAACACGCGGAAGGGTACGACGCACGCCATCAATCATAGCATTCGATTTGCAGCGGTTCGCACAGTTAATGGTGGCAAAAACTCACCGCATGCGCATGCCATATCGAGTTCCCCTTGATGCGTCGTAAATCGCACGCGCTAAGATTTGTCGGGTTTCGCACTGAGACTCTACAAACAATCACCTTGTTTTTATCCAAAATTCAATTATTTATAGTTTCATTAAATATTCGGTGCTATCAGAAGGGAAGGACAGACTTTTATTAGTCTTTGAATTATTTAGTTTTAACTATAGTTTTAACTATAGTTTTAACTAATTTCAGTACCTACTTATTTACGAGTTTTATTTTCGGCACATAATTTCTTAGACTAATTGGTTTCTGTATTTTGTAGCTACCTACATAGGTATTTTATTTTATTAATAACTTTGTGTGTCTATAATCGTCAATAATTTAAACACAATTAAAAATACATTATCTTTATGATTTTAAATCAGAAGCGCGGGTTCTTTACCACCATAATTAAATCTACGTATGAAAAGATTACGAAAAGTGAACTATTAAGTAAGATAAATAATATTAGAAAAAATACTAATAATTGGTCAGTGCATTTGGCTGGATTCCCAAGGGTGCTGGTTCGAGTCCCGTCTGAGGGGCTACGGGTGAGTCGATTTTTTCTAGTATTTTTTCTAATATTATTTATCTTAATATAAAAATAGCATTGTGAATGCGAAAAATCAAAATTTAATAACTATTAAATAATTTTTTTCAGTGTGTTTCTCAGAAGTGATTGTAGAAAAATAAGTTAACCAATAAAATTTATTTAATAACACATACAGTTTACTCTCAAAAATGCATATTACAAGAGTTATACTATTATAATCAAGAATAGAGGTTAATCGATCCATCATCCCTTTGGCTTGAATAAATAGCGTAACAATACAGGTAAACCATTTTGATAACAATTAGAATGTTACTATTCTAGGCATCTTGCAGTAAACGAAATGCCGTAAACAATAATTCAACAAAAAGAGACATTACGTACTTAAAGCACGGCTCACATTAAAAGAGCATTAACAGCTTTTACTGTGATTGCTAAGGGTCGATTCATAATTCACACAGTGTTTTCGAATAACTTAACGGATAACTAAATATTCTTTATTGTTTTATAAATATTTTTTAGTAAGAACTTACGTATTTTTGTATCGAAATAACCATTACTATACTAGTATACCCATTTTAAGGTTCTAGTGTCATACATAAGCTCATATTTTTTCAGAATTTTATATCAGTAAATCTAGCCGCTATTTGAGTTTAATCTCTTTGTTTAATATTAAATAAAAGCAATTGTCAAATTGGACAGTTAGTTACTATTTGTCAAAACCCCCGAATGATAGTGCCTGCCTACCAAACTATCAACACCTTATCGAGTGTCGATATTTTATATTGGAGAATGCTAAAAAGAATAATTAAGATGTACCTAAATTGATTCCACGAAATAAACATGAGAGCAGAGGCTGCGCTGCGGTGGAGCGATATTTTCTTTTCACATTTGCGCTTCTTTCGCAAGTTATTTTGGCTACAAAAACTACAAAACAATAACAATGCCCACGAGCCACGTTAGAATAAAATTATAAAAAACTGAGAAAACATCTCAACCAGCTATGTTTTCCTATCAAATATAAATAAAAATTACTAACTTAAAACTTAACAAAAATCCCACTGCTACATGCATAGTGAAAAAAGAAATGTACCTGTTAATCTTTTTCTCTATATTAAAGTTACAACAAGTCAAATATGACTTCTCTTTAAGAAGCCATATTCTTCGTAGTATCAGGTTACTTCTTATTTAAAACTAAGAAGGTCAAAGGTGGTCAAAACTAGACCCTTGAAGGGGTCTTATACCCTTAAAGTAGGTACTTTGGACCGACCTACAAGCTCAAGTATTAAACAAGATATTATTTTACCATCCTACAGATGTGGACCTACCTTTAACAGAAATAGGTTCTTGAACAATCGCCTTCCGCTCCATAGCGCGCGCTCCACAATCCTATGTAATTTATTACAGATAATGGCCCACAAGGACTGATCTGTGTTAATGGTCAATTATGAGAGTTATGTACTCTCACTGTTTTGTATCTTATTATGGGGTCGAGTTGGGATTCATAACTTTAGAAATTGAATTAGTTATACTTACTTACCTTTGTCCCTCATTTCTTTTTATATTTTTTATATTCAGGACCTGATGAGGTGGACCTCGGTGAAGCTTGCTGAAGTTTTATGTTATTAATAAACTGCATTTTCATAATTTATTTAACAATCGTGAACGCTATTGTTAGAAAACTTTTAGTTTGAATATTAAGCTAACTTAGGCAACCTAACTTAAGCGAAAAAAATAAGTTTAGAGTAAATTATAACAGATAAAGAGGTCATTTTCGCTAACAAAAAAAGGAACACTTTCATGGTATTTTTTAATGCTAGGAAAACAAAATAAATACACTTTAATTTGGCTGATAGTTGACGGCTATGGTCATAATTTGATGTTATATCAAGCAACTGAAAAATAATTTAAATCACAGAAGTTATGAGGTTCTCTGTGTGTGAGAAAAAACACGAATGTCATAGGAAAGGACACAATACAACGTGTTACAAAAGTACCCCTAATGCCGAATACGGTAGATAGGGACCATCAAACTGAACAACTTTTACTATGGGACCAACTCTGAAATCGCGAAATAAAAAATCAGCTGTTTCATACATTTTGATATTTTTGTAATATTTTTTTTTATGAAATTTTTTCTTAGTATGTTGGTAACTATAGCAACTAAACGGGATCTTTCACGGATGTTGACATCCCTAGAAATCTGCGTGCGCATAAACAATCGTCACACGATGACAAGCGTCGTGCGCCCGCGCAACCTGTCCATCCACCTGCCAAATCGTCTGCCATTTCCGGGACTCCACATAACCTGTTCCCATGGAAATCACATAAACATACCTGAATAAATAGTGAACTGTGCATACAAAGATACTGGAATTTAGTTAGTCTTGTTGTTTGAAAGGATCCGTTTCAAACGGTTGATTTTAACAGTCAAGTAAGAAAATGTATACGGTAATCAATAAGTAAAAATATTTTATTTCAACACAATTACGTATACAAGGTGTTACAAAAATATCCCTAATGCCGAATGTGGTAGATAGGGATTTCAAAGTTGGTCCCTTTGTAAAAGTTATTCAGTTTGATGGTCCCTATCTATCATATTCGGCATTAGGGGTACTTTTGTAACACCTTGTATAACTCACGAAAGTTTCGACTTAGATAGTCGAAACTTTCGTGAGTTATACAAGGTATAACTCACGAAATCTATCTCCCACGAAACTAATAAGTGTTTTGTTCATAAATGCGTGCAATTTTGCTACTCAAAATGAAAAAGTTTTATTAACTTACTAACGCATGTAACTTATTATGCGCTAATAAATAAAAAAAATAAGATATTAACTTATTCGTACCCAATAATATTTTTAAAGATCATAGTTCGTACCTAACAATAAAATGAGGAACTATACTGTACGCAACTTTGATAGTTCATCAACCTTTATGCTTTAGTAATCTAAGTCAACATCCAGTTAAAAGTGCCAATATATGGGTTCTTTCCTATGAAATTGGTGTTTTATCTCACACACAGAAAAAATCATAACTTCTGTGATTTCTTTCTGTCTTGACATAACATCAAATTATGACCATAGCCGTCAACTATCAGCCAAATTAAAGTCTATTTATTTATTTTTCCTAGCATTAAAGAAATACCATGAAAGTGACTCACTTTTTTGTTAGAGAAAATGACCTCTTTATCTGTTATAATTTAGCCTAAACTTATATTTTTCGCTTAAGTTGCCTAAGTTAGCTTTATGTTCATACATTTGTACATAAAAGTTTTCTAACAATAGCGTTCACGGTTGTTAAATAAATTATGAAAATGCTAGTATGGAAAATGCAATTTGTTAATAACATAAGTTACATTAAGCTTGCTTTAGAAGGTATGAAATATTGATGATAAAACTTCGGCAAGCTTCACCGAGGTCCACCTCATCAGGTCCTGAATATAAAAAATATAAAAAGAAATGAGGAACAAAGGTAAGTAAGTATAACTATTCAATTTCTAAAGTTATGAATCCCAATTCGACCCCATAATAAGATAGAACACAGAAGACAGATAGGTGACAAGAGGTTCCCCATGCAAACAATAACTAAGGAATGACATGTGTGTGCGTCGGGAGCTTTCATGATAAACTGTTTATCGCTAATCGAATATGCAGAAACTGTAGTTTTAGATGAAACAGATGTTTGCTAAAAAGTGGTAAAATAAGAATTTAATCAAAGAAAATCTTTTTTTACATTTTTAAAAGTATAAAATATTTTTTTCTTAGAGATTTATAACCCTTTACCACAATGTTATAATAGATACTAATACTACGTACCTAAAATATACAGAAGTTTAAACGAAGTTTAAATGTTGGGCGCATGCAAAAGATAATTGATGCATGAATAATTAGTTCAAAACAATTTCATTTTGATGCAAAGTTGTGCTTTCTCTAGATACCTATCTACGCTATCTAATCTTACAAAATGCAACCCACGTTTTTTTTTTAAACTTCTGTATAGGGTTATAAATCTTTACGATATAAATTATGTTAGACTTATCAGTCCGTTTTTCTTTTTTTCAGTAAATTATTATTTTCTCATAACTCGATGGGGTTGCATGGTTTTAATACAGAGTTCCTGTAGCTTTCTTTAACACCATCATCAGACCCTGGACACTATTTACCAACAGAGTACTCGTCAAGACAAATCAAACGAGCCCAAACTGAATGGGCTTTGGTTTTAATACAGAGTTTCTGTGGCCTTCTTCCGGCTCCATCATCATACTTTGGACGATATGTCTCCTATCAGACTACTTATCAAGACGAATCAAACGAGCCCAAGCATGATTTTATTTCAGAGTTTCTGTGGCCAGCTCACCATAATCTGTTTAGTTTTTCTCACCAGTTAAACCACACCCATAAAATGAATACTTGTAGCGGATGATAATAAAGAAAACGATCATGAGAGTACCAAGAAGAGAAATAAAAAGTGCCATAGAGCAATTTCCCCAATTTCTTTATACGAAAGCCGTAAACTATATTTTTTTTACCATGTGGGGAATCTACCGCTATGCGTTAAAAATATAATTCTCGGTTTCCTAGTTCATGTTCAACAAATTAAACATACCACAATGTTAACACTGTGGGTTCTTATCGCAAGCAAAATATTGACAACACACAATGTAAAAAATAAAAAGTACAATATTATTGAACATAAACTTAGCTTATGAACCGATGTGTAACATTTATTTTTTGTAAAACTTGATTTTCATATTCAATGTGACTTTTGGTATCTCATGGGATCTTTTTCTACTGTGACTATAGAAAAATGAAAGCACTTCCAAACACTGTTTATCTAATAAGGTACATACCTACGGACCGGTTATCTACTTAATAGACGGCTTAGAAATACCCGGAGGAGTACTAAGTAACACATCCTAACACATCAAGTTATTTAAACGTTTCAAGTCACACAACGGCATTACCGCTTCAAAGATCCGAAAGAAAGCTTTGGAGTGCTTAACAATGCTGACATTGCAAAAATTCGGACGCCAGAGATACTTGTTAGTTGTTATATATGTAATTATGAGCGATTTACATGCTTCCAACTGTGTGTACAGTTATATCTTTACATCTCGCTTCTTTGTCTATTATATCTGCACCGTACTTTATACCTGATCTGTCTGAAATGTACTTAATTAGTCTTTCAATTAATGTTATTATATCTATTTCTTTTGATTTTATCACAAGTCGAGCTTATTTAATCTCGTTACGAATATTTGGGAAAATGATAAAAGAAAGATATGTAAAAATAAAAAAAAAACAATCAACACCGAAAACCGTTTGATTCTGTTTGATAACTATGATTTATTTTTACCAATAATACTGTTCAACAGCTTATTTATAGTTATTAACAGTAAAGTAATCTACCCTTCATTTTTAATTTTGAACGCATTTTCGCTATCGCAAATTTAGCAAATTGCACTTTAGCTTTCTCTTTCAGCATGGAATGCTTACTTTTTTTGCAATCAACACGCGTTAAACTGTAAAATAATTCTTAAGGTTTGGTATTATAATTCGGAATACAATTTTTATTTCATTGCTACAAAAAGAGACTGTATCCCAAAGCTGGAATTTGCAGTGATGCTTAAAATTGGCACCGATCGAAAGAAAGCCTTTGATAATGAATGGCTTAAAACTAATTAACTTTTGATGATATTATCCGTCAGCGAGTCGGGAATCTGTGTTTTTTAATAGTGGAGCAACTGTGGCGAAGTAAGGGCGTGACGGCGGTCACGCTCGCCGCCGCCAGCTGCCGCCTCTGTGACACCTGTTATTTGTATTTTGTTTGAATTCGGCCTGTAATTTACGTTGACCCGTGTCTCTTTTTTCTTCTTCTTATTAGAATAGGCAAAGAGGTAAGCCCTAATTGTGGTGTGGAGTTGAATGAAAGAAGCAATGATCTTGAAAGCAATTTTTTCAGACTCGAGCGTAACTTACAAATCACAATCGAATGTAAAAATACTGAAATTAATATAGTTACGAAAGTAGGTGGGTACTAATAAGTTGTACAGGTGGTAGAAAAAACGAAAAATTTATAACACTTACGTTAGTGTTAGTAGGTTAAACTTTTTAAAAAATAACCATAATATCACTTATGAAATATTAAAAAAAACAATTTATATCTTCCGACATTGTTTGTAATTGTAACTACGCCTACGAAGTTATCTTGAAGTGTTCATCGGAAAAAAAATTGATTGACTTTCTATAGCGGTTTTAATTTCGTTTCGAGAGATGACTCTGAATGAGCTCGGTTAAAGATATAGCTATGAGCTATCTAATCATGAGATCTACTCCTGCGCTCGTGGGCTCCGATCCGATGGAGAGATATCGAACACATAACATCGGTGACCCGAGAGCGGCTACGCGAGCTGCCATTCAATCAGACAGACCTCAGCAATTTCTCCACGCGAATGTCACGGTAATGAACACACCGCAAACTCAGTGCCCAATTCTGCCCTAATCCGATGCCAATCAACAATGTAGATCACAAGATTGCCGAATTGCGAGGCGGATCGGTGATCGTGTCGTGAGAACGATAAGGTACGGCGTACAGGTGGTACCCTCCCCGTCGATGGCTAACTGTTCCACCATCATCAACGGAGTAAGCCGAGCGCGCCACCGCGCAGTCCCGTCTCGAAGCTCCGTTTAAGCACCACGCAGCTAGCCGACGCAAGCGCAACAGAAACACGCGCGGGAATCATAAGAAGTTATATGTATAAAAACCGCGCGCGACTTCGGCGTTCGATATTCAAAGTGATTATTCAGTGGTTATATTTTTATTTTGTTTTGATAGCCAGTGTTAATTGTTGGTCGAGCTATCTGCAAGTAGCGAAGAGTTTTTTGTCTAGCGCAGTAAGGTAATCGGGGCAGATAGCATTAACGGTTGGCTCCGCGCTCGAGTGTGGCCGACCGGCGCAAGCATGACGGGTGCCCGTAGATGCGCGCTCGTGCTGTTCTTGCTGGTAAGTCAAACAAACCACCTGATGGACTGTCTATCAACTACTTACTTATAGCTAGTTACAAGTGCTATACAAATACTGTTCAAATGGCTCTACCTATAAACAAGATGTTGAAGAATCGAGGATAACGTCAAGAAATAATACTTACCTTGCAATTCGTTTATTTTTTTTAACAACTGTCATTTAGGTCAATTATAACTATTAATTATAATTGTCTAAGTAAGTACACTAAACACTAGGATAAGTTAATTTAATACTTTAAGAATATTTCAATGTTTAAGAGACAGCGGACCCTGTTGACGCCTTAAACTTATTATGTGCAATTCCAGCAAAATATCATAAAACAAATCACATCAAAGCTTTGATTTTCTCACATCTATAAAAATTTGAAAAATTTGAGAATTCAAAAGGAAAAAGTCAATTGCCACTATAATTTAAGAAAGTCGGAAAAGTATGTGAAATCACGTATAAGCAGTTAAGTTTCAGTGCGACGCACGATTTGGCTTATAGATACTTAAATTAACTATGGAAATTATTCCTTTGTTCGCTAAAGGACAAATGCTCATAATAAAATTCTCCCTAGGGCAATTCTCATAATAGCAAATTAGCATAGGTTTGGGCATAAGTCAGTTCAGTACATTGATACATCACAACATTAACAGAAAAAATGCAAACGTCTCGATGTAACATTATTTACTCCTAAAAATATAAAGATTTTATGAGGTTTCATTTCACTGAACCGAAAATCTAACATTTATATATTGCCGGCCAAGTGCGAGTAGGACTCGCGCACGAAGGGTTCCGTACCATTATCTATAAAAACGACAAAAAAATCATGTCTGTTGTACGGGTACAAACATTTAAGGGGGGGCCCCTTAAATATTTGTTTTATTTCAATTGAATTATTTATTTTAAAGTGAATATATATAACTAAATATTCTATAAATATATCAAGCGTCTGCCTGTTGTCGTTATCAATATCGAGCAAAATCTAGCAAAAAAAGTCACGTTTGGTTGTATGGGAGCCCCTTAAATATTTGTTTTATTCTGTTTTTGAGTATTTGTTGTTATAGTAGCAACAGAAATACATCATCTGTGAAAATTTCAACTGTCTATTTATCACGGTTCATGAGATATAGCCTGGTGACAGACGGACGAACACCGGAGTCTTAGTAATAGGGTTCCGTTTTACCCTTTGGTTACGAAACCCTAAAAATATATAATGTAGGTAAAAATAATACATAAAGCAATTTTTATCTTATTTCAATTAATTCTCGAAGCAATCACCGTGAGTGAGTAATACAGACTTAATAAATAGAGTCAAAGAAAACAGTAAAATCAAGATGTCTGAACATCATTCCATTGCAGGCCTTATATTTAATTTGATTGCATTTTAATTCAGACATAAACTTGTATGAACCGTGATAGTTTTTCATTACAAGCTTTTCAGAACCTGACCTCATTCTTTTATAACGCTAACTTTGTCTCTGATAATAGGTACAATAGTTAAATATAATGAGTAGGTATCACATTAACATTACATTTTAACAAACAGACAACATTTTATAAATTACTAGCGGACCCGATAGACTTTGTCCTGTCTTAACTATAATAATAAAAAAATGGTCCAGAAACAACTTTTTTTACATCCTCTTTGACGATATTTGCAGCACGCATTCTGTCAATGTTATGTCAAACGCCATAAGGTTACATTAAAATAGTTTAAATTTTCAAAAAAGGTGAAAATAAAAAAGTTTAACAATACGGTGGTTAAGTATTCTTAAATTTTCTAATTTTTCGAGCAACTTTCTTAATTTTTTCTTTCATAAGAACCTTCTCCTGACATATAACAAACACAACAAAAAAATAATTAGCGAAAATGGTCGGTTAGTGATGCCGGGACATAGGGAAAAGGGATTCATTTTTAACCGACTTCAAAAAAAGGAGGAGATTCTAAGACTTATCCAAGTTGAACCATTGCAGAGAGCTAAGTAAATGTAAAGCTGTTTTTCAAGTTTAAAAATAGGGGAAAAATACTAACGCAGCCCTACATTCTGCGATTGATAGCTAGTTTGATCAAAACGGTTAGTGGTTTACTGTCAAGAGCATAGAGAACGGTACCGTTTTCTTTTTGTAGTAACTAATGGCATTTATATATTTTTATTTCTATAGAAAGCTTCAATTTATAGGGCCTCGTCATTGTGTGAGCGTGATTGGAGCCATCAAACGAAATTAAATTTCACGCTCCGATGATCGCACTAAACGCAAAAACTGTCGAAAGTGTTGAAAAGTATTGTTATTTATCTCAGTCAAGTAAAAACAAGACGCACAGGCATATTGTCTTTGTAATTTTACCGGTTAAACAAACCGCTTTTTGATATTTCTCAATAGTTTTATACATATATCCAAAATGTTATGATGTTGGTTCTGAAAAATAAAAAAGTCCCTTGTTCACCGTTATGCCCATGTTTTCAAGCTTTTAAATTGTTACTAGCGGCCACCCGCGACTTCGTTTGCGTGGAAAGTTTTTTGTTATTTCTCGGGAACAGTACTTTTTTTCTGGATAAAAGGTGCCCTATGTCCTTTTGTAGTAAATAGTACTATAACTAACTAAGTCAAAAATATAATATTCAGAGTAATCATTCTGAATATTTTTTAGTGTTTCAAATAAATAAAACAAAATAAATAGGTGTTGGGTACAGACGACAGCACGGTAAACTAAACAGTTGAACTTCGAAAACAGCTTTTATTACGTACGGCATAATCTCAAGGTCAACATGTATAGTCTGACGTGCCGTTGACTGTACCTAAGTGCAAAAGTTCATACATTTGAAGATGCCTTTTATCCTGCGGAAATGCTGCTCTATGTATCTATGTCTAAGTACCTAAGGTGCGACAAATTGGCGGAGGTGTAGAGCCTTATTTCTTATGTATAAATATTATAAAGTATGGTGCCCATGGGCGGATCCGGAACATAGCACTGGAGGTACATACAATTTTCTATATCCGGTCTTAAGCGGACTAAGGGTTAAGCAAGCAGTAGGGAAGCTACAATATTACCCGGTTGTCTCGTAGCACGATTTTGTAATCTGAAATGATCACATTCATACATTCGTATTAAAAAAACATAGATCAAAATATAGATCATATTACAATACAATAAAGGTATAGTGCAGAAATTTTGATTACTTTTTATCGATTTTATTTTATTTTATTTTAATATTAATTGGATGCATGACCAGTAAAATATTTACATATCGCTAGAGCGGTAAAACATGTATGAACTTTATAATATTATAAGATCTAAATTGTACCAATTTTTCTGCGAACAAACGAATTCTAATTATGATTGATACCTAGGATATATTTCGCCAAATTATAACGAATGCTTAGTATACATTATAAGATACGTAGCTATGGTAAAAGTGAAAACAAAGAAAATTAGACAGCGTAAAATGGAGTAACGTGTCAGTAGGTCAATTTATTTTGCGAATGTGATTTAGTAACGTTTGTATCCATATCAATATTAGATATAGCTTTTGTTTTGATCCACTAGTTGGTACATATAAATATAAGTAGATAGGTACATATACAATTATATTTATACCACAGAAGTGTAATAATTATAATCCTGTAAAAAGAAAAATATCATAACTTGTCAGCTGTTTTCAAACTTATTTTAATCGAGTCCTAATTCACTGCTGAATAGTTTCATCTTTTGTTTTGTTGTTGCGTGGTTAGGACATTTAAGAATGATATTCTCAACGTGTTGGGTGAAACGTATTTTAATCTCGTTAAATCGTTGCGCCTAAAATTATCACAGCTGATCGACGCCATATTGGCAGCTCTACTTACGGCGCTCCAGGTGGCAGAAAACGGAACTATATTTCAATGTCTTGGCTAAGCAAGTTATTAAACGTCATTGAACCAAATCATTTGCCTAGCCACCTAATTAGATACCTAGATATCATTTAGGTCGCTGATTGAACGCCGCCGTTAAATGAAAAGGCTAGGCTGTTAATTAAACGACTGATTAAGCTAGTTGGCTGCGACATTGGTATTATAAGTAGTAGTATCGATAAATCGCTATACCATATTGTGGTGCGGTGGTTTATAAAAAATCGTTTAATTGTGAAAGTCTTCCTCCTTTTTAGACCCATTTGCCCTCTTTTATCAAATTATCATCTGGCAAACCTAGGTGGACAGACATGCACTGTGGTCTGGGGTTGAAATGTTCATAGGCATTTGATGTAATTTTATGGACACAGCTTCTTGCTATTTGTTATCTAACGATGCAATCATTCGACAAATCCGCACCGTATAAGTTGCATGTTACAGTTGCAAACCAACCATTCAGTCGAGCACATTAACTCAACTTTATTCTGTACCATTGTAAGATGATTTCGTTCCGTTATTAATTACATCGCAATACGTAAACATGACGTGCATCAGTTAATATTGCATAAATTAGATAACTTATATATGAACTCACTTCTCTCTAATCGGCGACCGTAGTGAGCGAACGCTTTTTATTACTTTATGAGTTATGGTCAATCGATCCGATTCCTAATTACACGTAGGTGTTATGAAAATTCGATTAGTTTTAATAGCTTCAAACTGATTCCTAAAATTTTAGCATGTTACTAAAATGTAAATATAGGTGCCTATTTCAAAGACTTTTATGTATAAACTATACACAGGCTGTACACGCTGTACAGTACCGAAAAATTGTTCATTAAGTTCAGGTGCATGCACCGAAACTCCTTTATTCTATTGCGAGCGACCGATAGAAACAGTTGATGCGCCACGAAGGTTGGTTGTGACACAATTTTAGTTTTGAACAACTCGTCTTTGGCCTATGTTATAAAAATCAAAATGAAAAATTCGATGTTTTAATTGCAGTTTCTTTGGATGGTAATAATAGAGAAATCACTGATTCATTGCTTTTCTCGTAAATTATTTATTATCTACACTAGCGGAAAATAAAAACGGATCACCACGTTATTTTCATACGAATATCAAGAAACATGCTCACTTCACAGTCTTATTGATAAAAACAATTGCAATATTATTATAAGTAAGTGTAATAATAATAATAATAGTGCTGTGGGGCACAGTTCTATCGATTTAGGGGTAAAAAAATAAAATAAAATAATACTTGTATGAGTGATTTAACGTTTGTAAAGCTCAGCCCCCCTACTCAAGTGGCCAACATTCTATAAAATTATATTAATTCTATAACTATAAAATTACGTGCCGAATTCTTGGCGATTCCTATACTTTACTATATATCAAGTCTGTGATTTACAAAAGTTTGCGACACGTGATTTAATCGTCTACTGCTCATTTTAAGCTTTGATAGTAAGCGTAGCGTTCAACCGGATATAATGTTGGCCATTTGTGTAAGGGGGCAGGTTTAAAGCTATTCGGGAATTGTTGACATAACCTCAAAACCTTCAATATTAGCTTCTAATAGCCATCATCATTTTGATGTCCAAAAGACAAAACGAAACGTTGGGCAGATCTTAAAAGTCAATAAATGTAAAGTCAGAATTGTGGAGAAAAAAATATTAAATAATATTTAAGGAATTTTCATATATAGCATCTCTGGAACAGTTTGGGGCACGGCCGGGCTATGTCGTTTCCTCGATAAAAATCTTTATAGCCCACCCAACAAAAGCTGTATCAAATTCGAAAAACAATTGAATGAATGATTTATTTTTATTTGCACAACCATACATTACAAAACTTATTAGGAAACTTACAATTTAAAAAAAAAAACAAATAAACAGCCGAACATAGAACCTCCTCCTTTTTTTGAAGTCGGTTAAAAATATAAAACAGCAGAGGGTAGGTTTACCATATCTATGTTACAAATTAAGACACTAAAATGTAGGTGGGTACCTACATTTTAGTGTCTTAATTTGTTTCCGCAAACAAAATTCAGCACTAAGAGCGGTGCTCTTAACTTTATTATGTTCCTATAGTACTGAGAATCTATTAGGAGTAAACAGACTTTTCCGTGGTAATTACAGTTACAATCTTTTACAATTATTCTTCTGCCTGGGAATACGATAAGATGGCACCCACCGTGGGAGAAAATGGGACCCGACGAACCACAAGTCATTTTCAAATTAAGGAAGTGTTAAGTGATTATCTTGATTCTATGATTACTTAGTTAAACGTTTAAGCAATATATAATAGTAATGATGTTATTAATTTTCTTTTGTAATGTCAAGCCTAGGCTTGACCACTCAAGAAACTCAAGTTACCTTCATTATTTTTCGCACATTATTCGCTCATTATTTTTTTACGCAAATATTTTTTTAGTAGCGTTTAAGTTAATTTGGGTTTTCTCTACTTCGTTTTTTGTTTTCTGAATGGGTATTTTTATTTGTTGTTATTTTATGAAAGATTAAATTAAGTTGAATCTTGAATTTTTCTTCAAATGCGAAGCGATGATCACGGTACCTATCCGCTCCTTATTATGCGGTGCTTGCTTACTTAACCTTAAGGTATATAGGTGCCTATTATGTTTGTAAGTTTGGTTGTTTGTCACCTAAGCGATGAAACAAAATAACAAATTATATTCTACCCGCATCGCTAAGTAATTCCAGCTTTAAATTTTTAATATGTACATACATCGAGATATCAGGCAAAGGACTCTACTCTAAAATAACTAGAACAATAACATCTATATTTCCAAGTACCGTTCCGCGCACGAACAATTCGTTCTCATCCTCCAAAAATCTTCACGCCCAATAACCAGAGCAGCACCGTTTTAAATAACCGTTTAACCGTTCCAAGGCGAATTTGCATACGAGCATCCAGTAAGAGTGATTATCAACATCCGATCTTTGTTTCCGCACGAAAGAGTCAAAGGCCTAAAGAATGACCCTGCAGCCAATTTGAGAGTAAACTCTTGAAACGCTTTCCACCGGTTCACAATCACGTAGCCGTCTTGTAGGAACGCATCTTTTACCGGTAACTTACGTGAAACTTTTATTACGACGAACTAAGCGTATCGTACTTTAGTATCTATAAAATCGACTTACTTTCAACGAAGCCGCAAGACGAACTCACGTTAAAATAAACCAGTAAATGATGCGGTATGGTCCGTTTCATTTTTAACCGCAAAATACGCTTTTAAACTTTACGCGCAAAGCATTTGATCCGAAACTAAATGTTTGCGTACCTATTTCTACTTTCATTTGTTCCTTTTTGATTGCTCGTACTTTCACAATAAACCTAATTTTGTTACTTTATAAGAAAGATTTAATGGATACCATTAGGCCATTTCTTAGAATTTTAGTTAAGTTATTAACGTCGAAGTGACGGTACACATAAATGTTTAGAGGTAGAGGTAAGAGTGGGTCGTATACTTTTATGATAATACCGAGTTACTTTAGCTAGTTGTTTTATATATATTTAACTTCTCGTCATAAATAATCATAGATTTTGGTAGGTGTATTCATTCTCCTACCAAAATCAGAGTAAAAATATAGAGTACATAACCTAACTAATCAAAATGAATATGACAGTATTTATTGAAAAACTTACATAAAATAATTTTAGAATCTCCATTTGATTCTCGCGCCTATTCGTTTGATTTCTCACCAAAACTTTAACAATAAGTATTTTACTGTATTTTTCCATGAATTTTGATTCCAAATCACATTCAAAACTGTATTACTTTTCATACACATAAAGTCGTATGTCAGTCATTTGGTATAAAAAATGATAATGAAAACAAACAAGCTACTTATGGAAAGTCTGTTTATACTTACTTGTCCTATTTAGTAAGCAGCTTTTAAGTTATCATACGTCTTATAAAATCGTTATATATATGGTCTTTAAACCAAATTGTCACTAATAATTTATTTTATTATTAATTAGTCATCTCTATATGTGTGGAAAACCATTTGTTGTATTGTATTAATTGTTGTTTTTTTATAAAGAGTTGGGTGAAAATTGTTTCCCAAATAAGACAATTAGTAAGGATATGACAGACTGAAGTTAATAACTTGATCACAAGAGCAAACTATGCCAAAGCTATAATTAGCACGAGACGCACACCCACACTTTTGCTAAATATACTAACTATACAATTTAATCGCTGCCCCTAATCGCTAACAAGACAACAATGTGAATTTAACACATAGTTACAAAAACAATACAGACAATCAAACATAGGAATTAATTAAAGTTAACTGGGTAATCGTTTCTATCTTCCTTTTTGAACGATTTGAATGCCTTTGTTTCAGATTGAAGCGGTTCTCTCACAAGACTACGATGGTAAGCAAATTATGACATTAATAGAATATATATGTGTATATATGACGACCTCCGTGGTCGAATGGCTTTGTACACCGGTTTTCAAGGTGTCGTCATCTCTGAGATCCCGGGTTCGATCCCCGGTTGGGTCAATTTAGATAACGAACTTTTCTATATTGGCTCAGGTCTAGGTGTTTGTAATACCACCGTTGTCTCTAATTTCCATAACACAAGTGCTTTAGCTACTTACTTTGGAATAGGAGCAATGTATGTGATGTTGTCATATATTTATTTATTTATAATAGAATACAATTATGTTTTTTTTCCTTTCATTCACTGTCTTTCGAATTGGTTTCTATGCTTCAATGACAAATTCAGAATTAAATCTTCTGTGTCGTATGAATTGTGAAAAATTTGATGAAAATATTGTGTAAAAAAATATTGTTATACAACTTTAAAATTACACCACAACCGATGCCACTTGGCCAAAACGTCTGTACCCTTAGCACGAACAGCTATCGAAAAAAATAACGCGCGTAAAAACATTCAATAGAGTAATTTTGTATGGGGAATTTGTACAGCGCCATCTACCGCCAAAAAGCGAAATGACATTTATCTATCGAGTACTCTTATGCGTGTTTTTTTTTCGATAGCTGTTCGTGCTAAGGTTACTGATAGATAGCAGGCATCACAAGTGTACGCGTTTATAGATGCAATTTTAATTAATATTGTTGTTATAAAAAATGATTCTAACAAAATGTTATTCCATTTAATTAGGTACCTACTAAGAAACAGGGCTATTCTATTATTAAGTTTTTATCTCACTCGTTATCAACGAAAGACATTCATTATATTTCTCCACCAACATTGTAAAAAGGTTGAGCTCCCGTATTTAGTTAGTTTGATAAGTGTGGATTAGTAATAGTAACGTCGAAAAAAAAACTAGCCATGATTATCAAACAATCTTTATTGTTTGTTTGTATGTTCAGAAAAAATATTTCGTTTGTTTATTTTCACTATAACTACCTAGTTTGATGCAAATAAATTGTAAGTCGCCAAAACAAAGTCAATTTATTAGAACCATCAAACTGAACAACTTTTACTATGGGACCAACTCTGAAATCGCGAAAAAAAAATCAGCGGTTTCTACAAAAATTGAAATCGAAAATATCAAAAAGTATGAAACAGCTGATTTTTTTTTCGCGATTTCAGAGTTGGTCCCATAGTAAAAGTTGTTCAGTTTGATGGTCCCTATATACCATATTCGGCATTTGGGGGTATTTTTGTAACATGTTGTATATGTGTATACCATCACAATTTATCAACAACATATTTCTAACAATTTCAGTGACGGACATCCAATGCACATTTTCGAGCGGCGGCAGCGGCCTGCGGGACTCAGTGACAGCTCTGTTACGGAAGCCCGAGGGGTTCCGAGGCTCGCCGCTGTTCGCCGACGACCGCGCCACGGACCCCCTGGCAGACCCTGTCTGTCAGATCAGACCTGAGCCTAATGATCCGACTGAGCTGTTGTATAGGCTGCGCATCACGGACTTCACGAGGTGCGGTGTTTTGAAGAGGAATGTGAGTAACGCATCAGCAGCATGCATCCAATGCCCATTTTCGAGCGGTACATAGATAAGAAATAAACAATGATACAAAGAAGACCATTATTTTCTAAATGTTAGGAATTAGACGGTTTTAAATCTTCGATAAAATTTTCTTCATAGGTACATCTTATAAGAAAATAATATTTTATTCCGTCTTGTCAGTATAAATTACAAAAGAAACGGTTCAACATACTATGCAGATTGCTGCAATTTATTAAGTGCCGTAAAAACGGTATCGCCAAAGACAGGCGTCTTCGGACTTCGTTTATATCTGCCGAAACGTTTTTGCGACGACGACGCACGCCAAGCGCGGAAAATATTTCGGGAATTTCGATTTAAATAAACTATTTGAGATAAAAAAATATTCGCTAATTTTAAACTTTGTAAGTAGTAAAGTACTCTACAAAATGCTTTTATCCTGATTATATTGACCTGATCCTGTTGACGACCTCCGTGGTCGAGTGGTTTTGTACACCGGTTTTCAAGTCGCCATCTCTGAGGACCCGGGTTCGATTCCCAGTTGGGTCAATTTAGAAAACAAACTTTTCCATAATCGCTCAGGTCTAGGTGTTTGTGATACCACCGTTGTCTCTGATTTCCATAACACAAGTGCTTTAGGTACTTACTTTGGAATCGGAGCAATGTTTTTGATGTTGTTGTCAAATATCAATTATTTGCGTGTTGTGTCGCATCGCGTAATGAGAGTGTGTTGTGCTGTGCATGTCGTTTTTCATTAGGTACCTAAATTGTGAATGATTAGGTTTCACTTGGTTTTTACTTGTTTTTTGTGAACGTTAAAATGCATTTGCGCTGCGCCAAATTATAGCTGTAAGTATTAAATGTAATCTCATTTTAAGTGAACATTGTAAGTTCTTATGAGAATAAATATCTTAAACCTAAAATATTTATATTAAGGAAATTTATAGGTACCTACGAGTATCTACACGTGTTTCAAACTAGAAGTGACGGCGTTTGTACGCACAAATGGAAGTACTTATATACCTCTAGTCCATTTAATTTTGGAAGAACCAAAGAAAAAAGAAAATTCCTTTGGACTTCTGCCAAATGTTTCGTCAGAGCTAACTTTGAGATCAAATTTTCACAATACTCTTCCAGCTCTGAACTTTTTTTTTCCTAACATATCAACAAACTTACTAAAGCTCAAAAAGTACGTAATAAAAACAATTGCAAATAAAAACATACAATGATTATATTTTTCATGCTTACGCCATCCATGGTTGACATGTAAAAAATTAAAGAAAAATAAAAATAAATACCTCTTCTAGATTATTATTTTCAACAGTTCTATCCAAAGTAAATCATTACAAACAGCAAATGGAACAAAACCTCGTAAAACGATCCGAGATCGATTTCCATTTGTTCCCATTGAAAAGTGATGTGGTGGGTGTTTTGTCATCGGTGCATAATAACGTATGCCGTTATGACCGTACGGTGTGCAAGTGGCCTACAGAGCCACTGCCTGATATATTATTAAGCGGTACACGGCACAGTTGGTATACCGCCTGATTGATAGGTGGTAGAAGTACCTTATGTTATGATCTGCATCGATTGGACTGGACATATTTTTAATTGACGGAATTTCTATCCGTAATTGCAAACGTACTCTATATGGTGGGAGACTGAAGTAAGGCTTGACGACCTTCAATAGTTCATATGCAGAGATGAAGTACCTGCCTAAAACATTTCTTTGTAGATGACTACCAAGATGAAATGAGCTTTCAATGCCTGGATTTATTTATGTTAAAAATGTGAAAGCAACTGTCTGTTTCTCTGTTAGTTTTTGAAGCCTGTAAGTGGCCTTTTTGGATCCTGGATTGTGAGATAAATAGAACTTTAGAGAGAACATACTACTATTATTACTGAAACAAAATTCACCTCAGAATACAAAATATTTCACGCGGATGAAGCCGCGGACAATAGTCCTTATCCATTTATAAGGGAGGCGGATTCCAGCCTGAGTCAAGCAGAAAGTACATAAAAGATTATAAATAAAGAAAACACATTTCCTATCGTGTTCCAGGGCTTTGTCCACGTGAGGGTGTGGTTTCCCCAATTCCCGGGCGTGGTGATGCAGTCGGACCAGGAACTCATCATCATGTGCAAGCCCCCAGAGCCCACCATCATCGAAAATAAAGCAGCGGGATTCGCCGGCAGCTTGTGAGTTATCCTCACATTGTAATGTTTTTTAATAAATTATTTTATTCCAAAGCCATTTATTCTATAAATCTTCTTCAGGCTATTTGAAAAGTTTATGCCAAGGAATAGATAGACACCAAAACACACCAAAAATATTTGGTAACTTTAAATTGACTGCTTGCGACTGACTGCGTGATGCATGTCAAAGCTTAGCACTAATAGAGATTCTGCTGGTTCTTCTCGCAAGTAACTAATCTTATTGCTATCATTACTTGCGGATTACTCCACGTACACACAAAACGTGTATAGTTAAACTAAAGTAAAATATTGTTCTCATTCTTTCAGCCCGCATGGAGCCCGGGTGTCAGGCGTGGTAGAGGAGACTCCAGGGCGGTTGGAGTATGAAGTGGCCCTATACAAGGAGGCGCCGCCCGTCACCAGGCACTCCAACCACTCCGTGGACCTGCCCGTCGACCAGGTAACTGCTGTACGTTGGTTCCATTACCACCTTTTAGTTAGTGTTGTACCTATTCTATGGGAAGGCCTTTCAGTTGAGCTTTACAGGCTCAGGTGACGACAATGTATAACAAAAATGTATAATCATTTTACAATCTATTAAAATGTTGCTATCTCTTGCTATATGCAGGTTATTCGTAAAACAGCGCGTGGCGATAGAATAGATATACTTAGCAGATTCAATGTTAACTGGTTTACAGGAAATGACCCTTGTCATTAGATAGTATAACGTAATGTTGTACACCACAGAAAGAGCGACCAAAGTCACTAACTTCAATTCCTACTCACGGGTATTACGTCTATCGCAGGCGGTCCCCATCGGCACAAAGTTGCAACTGCGCGCGCGCATCAATCCGGAGTCAGCGTGGCGGCACATCAAGCTGCTGGAAGTGGCCGTGTCGCCCGACCCCGACCGCCCGCACGCGCCCGGCTCCGTGCTGCTCGTCAAGGATGGGTAAGGGAACTGTCATCATATAGTCATAAAGCTCAGAGTAATACACTCGTGAGCAGAAAAATGAAACCACAGAATCATTTTCATACAAACGAGGTAACTTTGAAACTTTGGTTCTCCGCCCAGGTAGTTTGTATGAATATAGAACCTAGTTAGTTTGTATGAATAAAGGTATGTGATTCCATTTTTCTGCTCACGAGTGTAATAATAGTAGTTCAGCAGCTGTAATAATCAGATGCCACTGAGCTATAAATAATGAAAATTATCATAGTTAACTTGGAAGATTTGGTAGGTAATTAATTATGAAGAGAGTTTTTCTTGCATATTCAATTATATCTTACCACAAAGAAATTGTTTATATTATGTACGGAGTTGGTGTAAAACTTTAACAATTGGCAAAAAGTAATAATTTGTAAAAAAACTTCATACAAAAGACATTAACGCGAAACAGTAAACAGTGCATTGAATGCAAATCCGAGTGAACAGTGTCAGTAATCTGATCTCATATGGTTTTTACAAGAAAGATAACAATACTTACCCACTAACACGAAACCCGGAAATATTCTCATGAAGGATGATCAAAGCCTAATTAGTCAATTTCACTGGGCAATTGTTTGTAAAAGAAATATCTTTTTGTGGAACCAAACATTATTTTCTTCTTGCGATTGAGTTCCCTTTATCTCTAATGCATTGTTTCCTCCGAACCTGGGGGTAATTACCCCCGCGAGGGTAAAACAGCTATTTTATGGGGGTAACAGAGTTGGTACCTAGTACGAATGAATAAAATAGAGAGTAAAAAATATAATAATATTATTATTTTCGTACTTATATAAAACTAGTGGCCCGCCCCGGCTTCGCACGGAAACAATGTAGTTACTAATGTGGTGTGTGTGATGTTATTAGACTATACTACAGGATATCTATATAGGTATAGTAGCGGCCACAAAATTAAGGACGCCAGTCGATTCCCATACAAACGAAGTAACTTCCAAGCATTGCTTCCCCGCCAGGGACCGACCAAGCGGCGATCCGGCGACGGCCACCCAGGGAGTGAATGGAGGAGATCCAGATTTCCACACACACCCAAGTGATCCGACCAGCATTCCAAGAGATGTAAGGATATGTTAAAAAAAACCGCGAATATAGTATAGAAATGTATGAAAACTTGCAACTGTAAATTCTTATGCTTACATCTCTTAGAACGCTGACCAGATCAGTCGGGTGTGTATTGCTATCTGAATCTTCTCCACTCACCCCCCGGACGGCCACCACCAGATCACAGCTAGTTCAATCCCTAGCGGAAAACCAAGACTCCAAAATTACCTCGCTTGTACGAAAATCGACCCGCGTCCCCAACCATGTGGCCACCACTATATGTATATACGACGTACACAACATACGCAAGGGGTGTTATAAGTTTGACTTGTGTGTGTCTGCCTGTCTGAGGCAACCTGGCTCCCAAACTTATGGACCGATTTTGATGCGGTTTTTTATGCATAGTTTAAAAGATCTAAGTGTACAGACGGCGGGACTCCTAAACCATTGATCCGATTATGATGAAACTTTGGCGAGTTGTTCTGCTTACGACCGAGAAAGTCCCTGGCTAAAAAAACTGAGCATTGCAATATACGCATGCCGGGTGCAGCTAGTTCTACATAAAAATATGTTGTGCATTAACAGGATTCTCAATCTCGATCATCCAACACTTCTCTATAATAAAAATCAGCTGTTTCATACAAAAATTCAAATCGAAAATATCAAAATGTGTTTCATACGTTTTAATTTTTTCGATTTAAAATTTTACTTATTATTTTTTCGCGATTTGAGAGTTGGTCCCAATAGTAAAAGTTGTTCAGTTTGATGGTCCCTATATACCATATTCGGCATTAGGGGTATTTTTGTAACATGTTCTATACCTACCACATTTCTTGTCATTGTTATCCGGTTGCAAAATAAAAAGGCTATTCGGCGAGCTGACTCTCGAGCAGGCGACATTAGAGCTGGCCATGGGAGAAACAATCACTGCAGATCTACACCAGCCGCGCTTAAACTTTGTCCCTGTGCTTTATTAATTGTCATAGCATAGGCGACTTGACCGAATATTGTATTCTTTTAAAATGAAACTGATAATTAGATGGAATAATTTTGCACCTTATTACAACGCAAGGAAGGAAAAATTACAGCACTGCCAACATAACGCCATAGGTACTATTCAATGAAATGCATTCTACCTACTCTCAGGGGAAATGACCAAAGAGAATGTAATACTACGTTGAGATGACAAATGATATTTACTTTTCTTAATTAATCAATCAAATGCACAAAAAAGTTTCAATTCCGACGTCGAAGTCAATCACAGCAAAATTAGCTTTATATCACTTTTTAACCCTGTTAGGTGATAAATATTAAAAAAATACGAAACACGTGTTCCATTAATTTTGTGAAAAAATGTCTATGCCAAATTTCAAGTCAATCGGGCCAAGGAATCGCGTCCTCCCATACAAACTTTGCCACCCTGTTTCACCCCTTTAGGGGTTGAATTTCGCAAAATCCCGTCTTAGTGAGCACCTACGCCCTAAAAGGAGCCCCCATGCAAAATTTGAGACTCCTAGCACTTGTAGTTTCTGAGATTTCGTGATCAGTGAGTGAGTGATTTTCCCTTTTATATATATAGATGACACTAGGTACGTGGTATAGCGCTCTTTCGCGTTGCGTGTATACTTGCTCACAATGCAGCGTGATGTCTATGGAGGCGGTGGGATGAGAGGACGCCGCCAAAATTGGGGGTATAGTCTGTTTCCCTACATAGGTCATATGGGTAACAATATTGAAAAGGTTAGAAACCAGCTCTAATGTCTATGTGAAAACCTTCTAACTAGCATAGCTAAAGGCTTGGCTAGAGGTAAAATAGTAAGTCTTAGATATCTCTAAGTTGATAAATTACGCTGTACTTAGTGTCACGACTCCAACACCTGTTATTTCTAAACGGGTCATTCATTTCATATTGCGGCACTTCCTGGTTTGATTTCGATTGCGGGGCTTTGATTATATTTTAAGAGTTTTCTGTATACATCCTTAGTTGGATGAAATTTACCTACATACAAAAAAACTAAGCTTTTACTTTTCCATTGACAAGTACCTACTTAGATATAGAAAAAAACTATTTTTATAAAGGATTTTATGGACTTCCGCTGTTTGCAAGCAAAGAAACATTTATAATATTAAAATAAAAATAAAATGACCTGGATACGGTTTTTACTAACTTGTCGACAGCACTCAGCTCATAGCATAGATCTACCTACCTTCGTAGTTTTCAGTAGGTAGGTACAATGACTTGTTCAACTTTTACATTATGTTCAATGATTAGAGTTGCAGTTTTTTTTTTTATTTCAACACAAATTATTCCAGATGCCGAAATCGAGAATACGCCACAATAATCCCCCACCAACCAGCTCGGTACCGCGAGCGCCACAACGAGGTGTTCCTGGACTTTGAGGCCTTCCTCCTGGCCTCCATGAAGGAACGGTCGACACTTTGGATACACTCCCAGATCAAGGCTTGCATGGACGCAGCCGACTGTCAACCTGACTACTGCCTTGACTTATATGAACCCTCAGGTAAACTTCATAGCTAGATTAATAAGTTGGTTAACGAAAATAAGCAATATCTACGGTAAGCTCAGAACCTCGTAACTTTCGCTGTATATGCATAACATCTATGAAACCAGTAAAGTAGGGCTCTTTCTCTTTTTAATATTAAGTATATTAGGTAATTGTATGTGTTGAAAGATCTTGATTGCCGAAGTAAAAGCATTTCCAGCACATATCACTAAACTGATTATTTTAAATGTTTTTCAGGTCATGGTCGCAAACGGAGATCCCTGCCTGATGCAAGCCATACCCACAACGTGTCGAGCGCAACGCTCATGTCCGACCCTGAAAACAACACCACTCCTTACACGAGGTTCAAGGAGAACCTGGAGTACACGGTGGTGATGCCGGGGGAGCTGTTCCACCGGACGCCGCTGGAGAGCACCTGCGCTACTTCCATGATGGTCGCGGTCGCGCTGGGATCACTGCTCTTCATGTCCGCTTTATTGGTATGTTGTAACTAAAGCAAACAAGGAGAGCCTCGAGTAGGTATGTACGGTGGTGGTGCCCAGGGAGCTGTTCCTCCGGATGCCGCTAGAGAGCACAGGTCCGCGCTACTTCCATTTTGGTCGCAGTCACTGGGATCACTGCTTTTGTTGTATTTAGCAGTAATTCGGGCTACTGGCATGACTGTGTGCACTGATTGGTACCTTCCCACCTACCTATCAATAAGAATATTTTTGAAAATAAGATTAACACCCGTTTGCACTAAACTTAAGAATCGCCTAAGTCTTTTCCTAACTACAACTCGATCGAGATAAATAGGCGTATGAAAGCTGCATGACAGCTAAGTTGTGACACCGTTTTAATTTGGTCAAGTTGTAGTTAGGAAAAGACTTAAGCGATACTTAAGTTTAGTGCAAACGGGCATATCAGTCACTAAGAGGATCCGGTTACACACACATTTTGATGTTTGTCGTCCACAAACGTATACACAGCAGGACATAGGTAACCATCAATCAAATCCCAATTTACGTATCCATTCACTTTTGTCGAGTACTTACCTACCTTAGTGCTTGTCTATTTGGCTCTTTTTTTTAATCCAGCATTAAGTTAATCCTCAAATTCTTGTCTAACTTTCAGATGTGCTATTTAGCTACGAAATTGAACTCAACGATGCTGAAGAACAACAGTCTACAAACACCCTCGGGGAAAGGATTCGAACAGATTCTGAGGGAGCTAGCGCATCACTCGTTGCCCGATTCGGGATATGCGGGCCGGCCCACTGTACAATAGCATTAATCTAATAGCTCTAGATTTAAAATCTTAGATATGCATAAATTCGTTGCGATAGAGAGTGCCCAATATTAATGCAATGCCAAAGTAGCTGTCTCACTTTAAAAAGGAACTATGATACGAGACTTCAATAACTACTTTCGCATTTGTGTTTTATTAAGCTGACAGTAAGGTCACTTAATGTGGGATTCACAAGGGTCGATTTTCCGGTTGATTTGCTGGTTGACTTAAGTCGGTTAGGGTTTATAAGGACAATCGCATTGCAAACCTAATTTCAATGAGATGGCGATTTGATTTAATAAGTGAAGCCATTGTCGCTAAAAATCGACCACCAAATCGACCGGAAAATCAAACCGTGTAAGTACCCCGACAAAAGGAGTTAGTTTGTTGAAAGTTAAAATAAAATAATTTATAAAGATGTTTTCATTATAAGTATAACGAAATAAGAGAAACGTTGTCTAGGAAAACTGTTTAATTTAGCACTATGTGGAAACACTTTAAAATATTATTTCCCAATAAACTCTTATAAAAAGTAAGAAAAACCTTACTGTTTAGGTTACCTACCTATTAATTTAATTATGTAATATTTTAA
Organism: Catoptria pinella; assembly: GCA_963556745.1. Taxonomy (NCBI): domain Eukaryota; kingdom Metazoa; phylum Arthropoda; class Insecta; order Lepidoptera; family Crambidae; genus Catoptria; species Catoptria pinella. Next base: position 5,429,052 of record OY750771.1, read on the forward strand.
TTTATTTATTTAAATATAAGCATAGATATTATGGAACTTATGACTGAAAAAAAGATAGTTATGAAAATTAACTTAAACTTTTTCAGTCATGACTATCACCTTATTATATTAAGCCATTCAAAATTTTATTGATCGAACAATTACTAACTATTTTATAAAGATAAGTACTGAGTAGGTATAATAATGAGCGAATATAAAATATAAGAATAATAGCAAGCATGTAATTCAAATTAAATACATAATACGATTTCTTTGTTTACTTGGGGAGTGTATTTTTCACGAACCCTGTATTTCCTTCCAAAGTCCCGTAAGTAGGTAGGGTCTATGCTGGCAGCTTTGATTATAATTAATCAAAGGCTGGCAGCTGGCAGGCCCTCAATAGTACAAGTAGGTACAGACAAAAGATGCACTCCGCAAAATCATAGAAGGTGAGCTGCACATAGACTTATTTATAAATACGGTTAAAATTATATCGATATTGCCTAATAATGTCAATATCGTAACGAAGACAGATAAGGATGCATTATCGTCGGACGGTGACATTTCACTAACTAACGGCCATTATAAGGCTTGATTCCTATCTAGACTTTAGTACAATAACTTTCGTTTCGTGTTCCATTCCCGACCAGTATTGTGACTACTACGCGTTCACTTCATCGTTGCCGCTACCTCCCGGCCCGCTTCGTCATACCGCACCCCCTGCGTCGCCTTTCTAGTACGGCTAGCAACGCAAAGCTTAATTTTTGCTTCTGTTGATTTAATCATTAGGTTCGTTATTTGTGTTTTTATAGTGATTAAAAAAGTAAAGTTCCTACATAATGGCGAACCTAACTTGTTACATAAATTGATGACACTCTTTGATCAAGAAAAAAATTAAAAACATGATTACTTTTTTGTCTACAGTACCGTTAGCTGTGACGTAATAACGGTCGTCGACGGCAATCATGAAGTGAAAGTAGTATTATCATCTAATGGTCGCAATGTATATACATGTATATCCTTCCTTATCCGTAACAATATTAAACTCTAAACTAATACCCCTAATGCCGAATATGGTATATAGGGATCATCAAACTGAACAACTTTTACTATAGGACCAACTCTGAAGTCGCAAAAAAAAATCAGCTGTTTCATACATTTTGATATTTTCGATTTTAATTTTTGTATGAAACAGCTGATTTCTTTTTTCGCGATTTCAGAGTTGGTCCCATAGTAAAAGTTGTTCAGTTTGATGGTCCCTATAAACCACATTCGGCATTAGGGGTATTTTTGTAACACCTTGTATATCCTACCTATTTATGTAAAAAGTTTTCCTGATCCCACCTAAATTCCGTTAAGTTATTCCTACTTATTCCCATAGATTTTTTTCTTTGATTATTTCGTTTCCCTAATTTTTACTCGACATTGGCAAATATATAAATCGTACGAGCCAATTAAAAAAAATTGTGGACTTGACTCAAAAGTCAAAACGTAAGTGACTGACACTGACACTAGTGAAGTGACAGATAGTTTCCTCTTTCGATACTTCGATAGTTTCGATTATTTTCCCATCAATCATTCATAAATTAAATTTTTTTTTTCCCTATCAAAGAGAATGTAATCACTTTCCTTATTTTCTGAATTTATTTATTTTACATACATACATGGAAGAAAAACAAAGAAGGTAACGAAAAGTTATTGAGGTTGTTTTCTTCCATAAAACGTTTTTAATTTGCTTAATCAACCGTAATTTATTCAGTATTTTATGCAGACATGAGTAAAAGAAGACTAGTAAAATCAACAGAATCATGTACGGCAGCAAAAACTCTTAAACCTTGGTCTTTGGGTCTACTTGAATCTATAAAAGATCCCAAATGTATTGTTAAACAAACTAAAAATGTTGTGGTTATCAGTGATAAGTATCCTAAGGCAAAGATTCATTATCTAATGTTACCTCATGAGAATATAAGCAGTATTCATAAGCTAAACAGTAACCATTTAAGCCTCCTAGAAGAATTTGACAAGTTATTTGAAGAAATAAAAGTTGATCATAAAGATATTGATCTTAGAGCTGGTTTTCATGCTGCACCGAGCATGCAAAGGTTGCATATGCACATTATTAGCACAGATATGATCTCACCATGCTTAAAGACAAAGATTCATTGGAACAGCTTTACGACTGATTTTTTCATACCTTACACAGGTAAGCCATCTCTAGGATTAAGTAAACCTCGAAATGAACATAGTCATTCATTATAATTTGTTACATAAAGTACCTAATTAGTTATTTAAAGAAATTAATTGACAGAATTTTGTTTCAGCTGTTATAACAGAGTTGAAAGAGACCGGGTCCATTACAAAGATTTCTCCAGACCTACATAAAAGTCTTTTGGCAACACCTCTACAATGTAACCAATGCAACTTTAAACCTAAAAACATGCCTCAGCTAAAAGATCACTTAGTTTCACATAAAAATAAATAAATACAGTTTTTTAACTTTTTCTTTCAATTTATGGGAGACGTGCAAAGGCTATACAATTAATGCCAAAATATAGTAAAGGTAGTTGTTAGTAAAACACAGTTATTTTCTAGGATTGCACTTTATATTATTGCCAAAGTTGAACTTGTCTCAAAATACCATGAAATCATCCACAGATTACAAAATTAATAACACACATTCACCTATCAGCTTTTACTTGCATAATATAAAAAATTTAGTTGCCTAGTAAACAATTTGTCACTATTTTGACAAATTATTTTCTCTTTGAATAGAGTTCATGCTGAAATATACTTAATTTACATGTAAATTCAATAATATTATTTTTTTATTAATTACATACAAATCAGGTAAGTAGGTACCTATCTTGTTTCTGGTGTCTACTACCAAACTAAACTACCTACATTATAAAAATATAGGCAATCCAAAATAAACAGCATGTGTTTTTGTAGCTATTCAATTTAGATACAGATAAGTAGACACAAATTTTCGTATTATTTACAAAGATATTTTTTTATAAAAGTTAATAAATTCTACTTAGCTACTTATTATGCATTACATTGTTTTCAAATAGTGCACTAACAGGAGTCATAAAATGTTAAATTAAAAGTTCATTATACTTATTTTAAGTCAGTAAAAAAATCTTAAATTAAAACAACTTAAATACAACTTTTTTGTTGTAACCAATGCACTGCAATAAGTATTCAGAACTCATAACAATATGAGTCTTCTGTATACATATAAGTTCATGAAAGATCAGAATGCTGTGCTTCTTAAAGGCAATTTGCTGGACTTTGGGCTATCTGACTCGGTAAGAGAGCTTGATGTTGTACCTACACTATCCTGCTCTTCTGGACTATTGTATATTGATATGTTACGGCGCTTGAATGTTTTCTTAACACCAGATACAGGTGTTTCACAATCAGTGATGTTATCTGTACTCTCTGATAAAACGGATGTTGTGGGAGAAGATGTTGTATTCCTAGTTATGTCTTCACTTTCGTTTTCACTTGGTGTGACTGGTGCAGGCAGAGACAATTTGGAATGTTTAATTGGTGTTCTCACTTGATGAGACTCAGTACTAGGAGATGAAATGCCATTGTTGATAGAAAATTCAACTTCAGCAGAAGGATTTGTCATGACACGTCCAGATCTAGCCATAATAACTTGTACTGGGTCATCAATACCAAGCTTTTCGCACAAATTTACCGTTTGAGGATTTAGCACTGGGTTTGATGGAGCGGTTTTGTGTGCATTTGGATTATAAATAGGAGCAGTTTTGACAAACATGTCTTCTGTTATTGTTAAACTTGGTAACAGTTGGGCAATAACCTCCTTTTCTGATACAGTTGGAGTGAAATCATACCTGAAAGATTAAATTTACCTTAGAAATAGGAAATTAATGTGACACTTTTGTTTTAGCTCTGGGTTTTTCAGGAACTAGCACAGAAATGATAATTTTCATGATGGTCTGGATATTAATAAACTTAAAATAACAGAATATATAAGGCACCACCACAAGATAACACACACTAAAAAGCCCCTCACTATTTTTTAAATTTGAGATTTTAAGTAATATACTAGAAAAAGTTCAACTTACACCAGATCATATATTTAGGCGGGAATCAAAACCTGAGACCTTTGAAAGTCCGGTCCAATGCTATTCCAACGTACTTGGACTTGGTAGCTCAGTTGGAAGAGCATTGGACTGGACTTCCAAAGGTCGCGGGTTCGATTCCTGCTTGAGAATATGATCTGGTGCGAGATTTTAGTATATTATTTAGTATTGCCCCTTAACTTAGTTGATTATCAAAACACACTAACCTTTCAGTACCACCTGGGCCTGGCATGTGGCAGTCAATATTTTTGACACTCAAGAGATGGTTTGTACTCTTCAAAATGGCCAGCCATTCTTCATCATATTTCAACAGTTTATCACCATCATATTCTTCAGGCAAATCTAAAATTTGAAGATGCCTGCGCTTGGGAAGACATTTGTCTAGTGCCAAAAATTTTGTTTCTCTGTTCTCCTCCTCATGTTTGACCAGTGCAACAAATTGACAATGCAAATGAGCCGCAAACCAATAATCTGGTTTAATACAGTGTAGCAGTTTTTCAGCTGGAACACTCCCTAGTTGGTTAGATTCAATTTCTTCCCTAAAGGGCAAAAGGAAATTACTGTGACAGCCTATACCTATTATAGATGAAATGCTTAGTACAAGAGTATTAAGAAAGAAATAATATAAAAAATAGAATGAATAACCTACCGAAAGAATGGTTTGAACCGCAACAATTGCTCTACATCTCCATAGTTTGTAATACCACGAGGCCAATCGTGTGACAACATTACATGAACTCTATCCTTTAATTGACTGAGTCGGAAGACATCTAATGATCGCACATGATAGACAGACCTCAATGAACCTTGATTATAAGGGGGGCATTCCCATAGTCCTTGTAAGTAATCATGCCCTTTGTAAATCCCAGAAATACCTTAAAATAACCAAAAATACTTCTGATTAAAAAATACTAAACCTTGTGAAATACATATTAAACCATGTGAGGAATTAACATAAACACAAATTTTAACAGAATTAATAAAATTTTCATAGATTTCAATCACCTCCAACCCTGAGGTTTCCGAATTGTATGACTCCAGCTCGACCCAAGTAATAAATGTTAGGAGCCACCCAACCTCCGAAAGGTAATTCTTGTAAGTAATTGGATGCTTCATGGTTTCCACCTATAAAAATAGTAAGAACAGGTGCTCTCTTCTCACCACTGTAGTACCTAAAACAAGAAAATATAACCTACAAAAACAAACACTAACCTTAGGTTGGTATTCAACACAACAAGATTTTAATAAAATTAACAACAGGTTTAAACACTACAATCGATTAAATAAGAGTGTGATTAATATTGCATTTGCAAAAATATTTCTACTACTTACTTATGAAAAGTGCAGATATGTTGGTATTTCTGAGGCACTGCCATCGATCGCAAATCTCCATTATTTCGTACAGATTGAAAGTCTCCACAGCAAATTAATAAATCAATTTTTATTTTTTCTCTTTGCTGAAGAGTTTCTATGCATTCATAGATTTTATCAAGTTCTCCATGAGCACAACCTTCTACTGCAATTTTCATTGTATTTTACAATATTCTACAATCGAAACTTATTCCCAATGAAAGAGTTAAAAATATTAGTTAAAAGCAAATAATTACGATCTGTAATCACGGTCAAAAAGAAAATTAATTACAAAGCCTAAAATACAACTAACAAAACAACCACAACGACAAAACCTCTCAGGACTCGGAGAATAATTTTATTTAATATTATTATTGTGACCTGCGGCTCTATCGGCTAAAAACATTGAAGTTCATGTTAACTGTGTTTTGACAGATGTATGTGATACATTGCTACTTCGTAATGGCACAAATAAAAACTTACCAAAGAAAAGTAGCAATGTATTACATACATCTGTTAAAACACAGTTAACATGAACTTCAATGTTTTTAGCTGATACCGCCGCTGGGGCTCTATCGGCTAAAAACATTGAAGTTCATGTTAACTGTGTTTTGACAGATGTATATGATACATTGCTACTTTGTTTTGGCACAAATAAAAACTTATCAAAGAAAAGTAGCAATGTATAACATATATCTGTCAAAACACAGTTAACATGAACTTCAATGTTTTTAGCCTTAATGCTCTAAGTTTTTAGCCGATACCGCCGCTTAACAGTAACTGTCATTTGACACTGACAGTCTGTCAGTGTCAAAGTGACAGGCACTGTCCCATCCCATAGACAGTAGTAGTAGTAGTTATATTCGTCCTTTTCAGGACAGGCGAAGGTCTAAGCCATACTGCCAGTTCTTGAGTTGATATTATTTCATTTTTCATTAGAATGCGGGTGCATCGTATTCCAATGCTGCTTGGAGCATTTGACACCAAGTATATCAAGACAGTTTACTTGGTTAGTTCTGCCGAGGAAGCCACCACTTCAATAAAAGTCTCAGCTTCACACAACCAAGATCGCTCCTATTTCAATTATCCCACATATTGTTCAGTTGCGTAGACACTTGTACCATATAACTGCACCAATTTTAAGACACAATATCCACTATGAATCAATTTGAAAATAATTAAAATAGACACCAAACCGAACTCGACAAAATGGCGCCAAAAACTCCCCATCCCATAGACAATAGAGATTAGGCACAGATTATACTGAACGTCTTGATGGCCGGCACGCAGGCCAGACTGACCGCTCTGGCGGGCAAATTAAAATGCCTTGGCGAGCCACCTGGGTTTGGCCGATCTTGAGCTATAGTCATAAAATAGTACCTACGAGGTACCTACTTACAAAAATTCGTATCCCAGCAAAACATTTTGTTGCCAATTGCCCATAAGGAAAAAATATCTATAACCTATTGTATGTGGTGTCGAACGAAAGGGTTTTCTGGGCCAATTCTAAAAATATAAGGTAAGCGTAGTAGGGTAAGGGTATGGTAAGGTAAGGTAACCGTAATGATGTGGTTCTGGTGATTACGGTTCCTATCTTAAATTCGAAATTTCTCTGTACGATTTTTAGTATGCCAAAATCGTTTTCCTTTTTTTTGTTTTCCATAATTATCATTTTTCTGAAAACGGTAATGGAATTCCGCATTGCACTTATATATTTATTTCCTAATTCTATGTGTTTTGTAATACCACTCCACATTGTTCGAAGCTATTATTACAGTACAGATTAGATGATTTAGTATCCAGAAAAACGTCTCACATATTATTAAAAGTATTACTCACAAAGTATTACTATTTACTAAAACATCTACGAAATAATTATTATTGCAATCTAACAAAGTTACATTATTGTAATAAAAATGCATGCATGCAAGCAGTTTGCAGCATACAAGCAAGCAAGCAAGCAAGCATGCAAGCAAGCAAGCAAGCATTCAGCATGCCAGCAGGTATAAAGCAAGCAATTAAGTATGCAGCATGCAAGCAGACATATATCGTGCGAGCAAGTATGCAGCATGTAAGCATGCATATAGCGTTCAAGCAAGTATGCATGCATGCAAGCAAACAAGCAAGCGTGCAAACAGATATAAGGAGTGCAAACAACCATGCATACATGCAAACGAGCAAGCAAGCATGCAACTTGCAGTATGCAACATGCATGCAAGCATTATGGAGTGTTCAAAACACTAAACTAACCTTATCTTCCAATGGTGGTCACATAAATTATTATGTAAAACAACCAACCTGATATTTACAACTTCGACATACCGTTTTCGTACATTTGAAATTCGAACAGAAAAGTTTCGAAAGTATGATAGGTTACCTATTAAAACATCTGTCAGAAGAAAAAATATTAAAGTTACTTCGATCTTTCAAAATTTCTAGAAAAGAAAATTGTGGTAAGTAAAACAACTGTCAGAAGAAAAAAAAGTGATTTGATATTTTAGTTACCTACTGTTTTTCTGGAAAATGAAATTTAAGTAAAATAAATGTTCGAACAAAATTATGTAAAACAACCAATCTGCCTGTACTCTCGACAGGAATTAACGAGATCGAGTTCACATCAGGATTGAATAATTGGCAAAAATCTGTTATTTATCACCGTTTTGACGTTACTCAATTTCAACTCGATCTCGATATTCTCGATCGCGTTCGGGAGTCACTCTCCTGGTATTTAAAACTTCGACGTACTGTTTTCGAACAACTGAAATTCGAACAGAAAAAATTCTAAAGTATGATAGGTTACCCATCATTACATTTCAGCCACTTGTTTTAAATTAAACCAAAAACATTTTCAAAAGTTCGGGCTTTCTCCTCCAGATCCGATAAGGTGAATGATTTTTCTTAAAATACTTACACCTAAATGATACATAGGTAATTTATCCTCATATCCTACCTCAAGAAAGCAATGTTGAAATTTTTTTGTTGCGAAGTAAGATCTAGTGCGAAACGGGAACGGGAACAGGAAAGTTGAATGACGGGGAAGTAGGGCAGCGCTTGGAGGAGACCCGCCTATTTAAACGGCTGATCGGATCTTGATGAAATCAAATGATAGAAAACTATTTATCCTGGTTTAAGGTTCCTTAAGGATTTTCTCGAATATGCACGCGGATGAAGTCGCAGGTGGAAGCTAGTTCTTCATAAAATAGGTACCTCTTAGGTGGCTGTACTAATTAAATAAAAATTAGATACTTTCTGATTTACAAAACAAACAGAACATCTTCAATTTGTGAAACAGAGTAATTTTTATTACGTATTTTTAGATAAAACCATTAATTACCGATTGTCCCTACTAACTACCACTAACTACTTACTTATAAGGCTAACTGAAACCTGCTAAACGAGATCACCGGTTACCGTGTTTTTGTTTACCCTATGCCATGATTTTAGTTTATTTGTTAAACAGTATTTATTGGAACTTTAGCAATACGAAGATAGAGGAAAAGCACACTTATTGGGTAGCAAGAACGATAACATTGCATCAGTGGCGTCACCGACAGTCCATTTGACAGATAAGTTGGGTCGCAAGAGGCGAAGATACGGCGTGTGACGTCAGAGTGGCCGCGCGGCTTGGCCCAATGGCAGAGCAAGGCGGCGCCTGCGCACCGCCCACTCCGCCAACTATGGAAACTCGGAAAATCTTCACGGACAACTTGATTGATGATAGCGATGCGGGCTCTTTGAAGAGCTTTTTAATTGAAAAAATAAATACCTACATAGTTAATTATCATACTTCTAGTTACCTAATCTTTTGTATGTATTAATTACCTACACTACGTACATCTAATGTTCTCTTCTCAAAGACAAAAGTTTGGACGAAAAAGTAAACAAACTAGGTACTTGTGAGTTTTATATAAAACTTGAATGGAACTTAAAAATATTATGTTCGAATACTTTGACTTTTGTCCCTTATTCGTTAAAATTTAAACTTGCATAATGTTATAAAACAATATAGAATTTTTATTTTTTTATTTTATGCTACGATATTTTTTTTTCTTCTATTTAAGATACCCGTATAGTTTCAGTAGGTATAAATGCATTTTAAACAACATTGCTACTATTCTATCTGATACCGATAATGTAAACATCGATATCAGCTGAAGCGCTTCCCATCTGTAGCGAGCTTATAGTATGCGCAAGAGCATAAGGGGCTCTTTATAGTCGTGCGCGCGAGTCGACCGCACGCGCGTCTCCCGGTATCGACGCGAAAGAGATTTCGAATCATCCGACAACTTCCGAATAGTCCAAAATGAGTTGGGATCAAGATCATGATCGTCCCTGTGACAAAATTGAAATCAACGAGGCGGTGGGCAAGCTGCTTCGGAACTTCAACTATGACAATATTGTGCCACAACCTTCTAGGTGAGTAGAATTTATTTATTGTATTTTTTTTATCAGAATTGATTTCCATTTTCCTTAGTAATTCCGGTAGTAAACCTAAACTTATGAGACTCACGGATACCGTAGGATGATTTTTGTGTAGCTTTCTATTGGACAGAGAACTCTTCAATTCAAATGAGTAATTTAAGAATATTATACCTATTGCTTCCAAACTTATATTACAATAAAGCTACGAGTATTATACTTTCAGCAGTCAGTTACTGTATTGTAAAATTGAAATTGAACACTACTCAAATGTTGCTCAATACCTACGAAAATTGCTATTTAGCTTTAAATACATACCTAATGATTTTGAAAATCATTAAGTTCAATAATGATTCATTAGTGCATTAAGGTAGGTACCTTTTTAAAGTTAAGTTTTAAAATAGGTAGAAAAACTATCTTCAACCCGCCGACTTGCTAATGATGATGATAGCGTCTCGATAACTAATTAATTACTTATACAAATTAATAGGTATGTAATTTTACATAATCAACGTTTTCATTCAGACGATTTTAATTCGTAATTTAGAAAACAAAAGTAACTAAAATATTTTTGTGAAGTTTGTGGTCAACTTTTGTATTTGTACTTTAAAAAAACTAAAAAAAGGATTTCTATCCTTTCAAAATTGAAACAAAACTCTTTTAACGGATGGTACTTTTATTTAAAGTTCAAATCGTAAAAAGCTTTTTATATAACTACCTAAATGAGTAGGCGAAAATCTTAGAAGTGAATATTCCATAAAAAAATATTTTTTTAATACTACTTTATAAATTCTGTAAAAAAGGTACCTGCCTATGTGAAAAGAAACATAAATGCTTTATTTATTGCACCGCAAAAACAAAAACATCAACCGCTACGACAAGGGCTCAAATGCTAGGTACTTCCAAACCAGTGTGCTTACACGTTCATCTTTCGTCTTCCGATTCGTCTTGCGTCAAGTCTCAAATGAAGTAGGCATAGGGCACGCGCTATTGCATGCCTTATGACGCTTCAGATAAAAGGGCAAGACGAACATGAAAGCGAACTGGTGTAGACGTAGCAAAACGGGAAACCAAGGAAAACCGTGCGATTGCTCTTCATATGACTATTATACTGAGAGCACGCAAGAAATAGATGTACCTACTTATCAATTTATACAGACCATTATTATAGGGTTAAAAAAAACATTTTGACAGTATTTTATTAGTTCCAACTTATTTTATATTCTTACACGAGCTTTCATAAGGTTTTTTTTATGTTTGCATATAAGTGTTAGTTGCCTAACAGTTTATCTAGATCGGGGCTATCCATTTCTGTGGATTGACTTTTAATCGTTAATAGATTTTGTATGTGTTTTCTTTCATTTAAGAGCCTAATAAAATTGCCAGTGATTATTATAAAAAACTTAAAAAAAAATCCCTAGACCGAACAAAACTGGGCATTAATGTTACTTTTGTTTTGTGGTAAGCACATCCTGTAAACAAAAAACAAATTCTTTAAATAAAATCTAAGTAAGGTAGAAATCAAAGTTGGTGATATCCTTCATTACGGATGAATAATCTACTTATGGGTTTTGCCAGATTTCCTGTACTTATTGGTAGTTAAACATAGTGTACGCGCAAGAAAATATAACTACCTATAAAATTAATGGAAAATCATATTAATAATTTTATTAACTACTTAGTTTTTAATCTTTCCGAGCATCATCAGCCCATCGAGTATTATATCATGCATTATACTCGTATCTAGCTCTTGACGAATGTTAAAAAAACTTACAAAAGTAAAGGCAGTTTCAGCTACGGTTAGATTTTTTCTTATTATAGCTGCCTGCTTGAAATTTGATACTTTTAAATGTTGAATTAATTCCTTAAGCTCTCGACCGATTGTAGCGGATACAGTCATCCTTTTAAGTGATCCACACTCAGATTATGTGGTGTACAAATGAAACTGAGCGGCGATACTTGTATACATTTCTTCAAAGTTGTTTTTCTATCGTTGGTTATACAAAGCACACAGATTTTTAGCTATCTTCAATGATTTTAGTTAGGTAATATGACTGACATCGAAAACCGAATATTCTTAAAACTCAACGATGAAGACAAATTTTATTATCAGTCTATAAATTTACATCTATATCCACTAACAAGATCCAAAATATTAATTCATTGACAAGGGTAAATTAAAAAATAATAATAAATTGTAGGGAAAATCATTAGAAGGATGTTTGGATAGCCGTGCAATTCCTAATGTGGTAGATGGCAATCCCGGAAAATTATTAAAAAGCCTAAAAACCACTATTAAATTGCATGGATAACGGCAAAGTAACAACTCTAGACGTAGATTGACTATTGTTAGGGTTCCGTACCAAAATGGTAAAAAGGAACCCTTATGGTGCGACTCAGTCTGTCTGTCTGTCACAGCTGGATATCTAGAGAACTACTAATGCTATCAACTTGAAATTCGGAATAGTTTGAAATGGCGTTTGCCAACTATTTATATATTTTTTTGCAACATGGACTGAAAGGGGGTCTTAAAAATTCAAAGTGAGGCTACTAGGGCATATGGGGTATATATGAAAGAGCGCTGCGCTTGCACATTCTCAAACATTTTTTTAAGCCGCATAGTTTTCGACTTTTGATGAAAAATGTAAAAAAGGAAACCGTGGTGGTTTTCAGACTTTTTCAATTTTCCGGGATTTAATATATGCATGGTAGACCCCATCCACCTAATTCGGGACTATCAAACATCCTGTAAGGCATGTCGCTTCAACAAATCAATAACTACATGTAAGCACATATACATAGTGGGCGGAGTTACAAAAGATATTAAATGCTATCGAAAGCTAATAAGCTCATATAGAGACGGTAGAGTCCTCTTCATTATCATTCAATTACAAATAAATTATTCCGTAGCATTTCGCTTGAACTCGTTTTATTGATAACAAAGTATAATTATTCATAAAAAAAATAATGTCCATTACATTACTGAGAATTATAAGGACGATGAATCATATTAAAGTTGAGATGAGTGCCTGCCTACCTAAATAATGTTGACTGTTAGTAAGTCATTTAATAATAATTTGATGAGGTTTTTGTTCTAATTCTTAGATCATAATATTAAAGAGAGGCAAACAGAGATTGTGATTAATATGTAAAGGTATAGATAATGTTTAACAAAAATGCAATTTTATGTAGTAGGTTTACTTTAAAAAAACGGTTAAGAGCGAGTGGGACTCGCGCACCGAGGGTTCCGTATCATCATTCTGAAAAAAGTTTACTATCTAGAGACATCGTTTTATTTTTCCTGTAATCTTTACATAAATTTCTATCACATAAAATAATTTCAGATTTTTCTCTATGCAAACTTCGGAGATAAGGGGGGGCGAACGGTTTTTTTTTTTTAATTTTTCAAAGTCGAATACTATGCGGCCTAAAAAATGTTTGAGAATGTGCAAGCAGCGCTCTTTCATATGAGACTCTCTTCGAACTTTTAAGACCCCCTTCAGCCCCTGTTGCAAAAAATATATAAATAATTTTACTTCTCTCTTATTTGCAAAATAGTTGGACAAACGAAATTTCAAGTTGATAGCATTAGTATTTGTCGAGATATCCAGTTGTGACAGACAGACGGACTAAGTCGCACCATAAGGGAGGAACCCTAAAAACAAACTGACTGACCCCGTATACCATATCTTACCGCGTATGTCATTCGAAGCATCAAAACACATATCGGCAATTTCAAAGATTTCACCCTTACTAATGTCCCGACGCAAACGATATGGTGCCCCATAATTATTTGCCCATAAATATGAGTGGCGATAATAAGGTCGGAGGCGTGACACTTGGCCTGCCGCAATTGGTCTCTTATCAGTCCCTTGTTTATTAATTCTCTATCAACGTCGGCGTTTCCCGTCGTCTTTGATCTATGATCTGATGTATGCTCACGGAAAGCTTCGCAATACGCTTGCGCATCTTTGATATTAATCGAAATAACTGTTTTAATTTATTTTTGTACTTCCATTGAGCATTTGTCGAAAGATAAGGCTCTATTTCTAAATGTATAGTAGTTCTATTCAAGTTTGTATTTAAAATTGTAACTTAGATGTTGTAAATACAACGATCTGTTTACTTTAAAACTATGACTTGCGTAGAGCCGACACCACCTGTCTCCTCGGTCCGGTGTCCAATTTCTGGTGGGATCAATGAAGAAAGTCGAATAATTTATTATACTAAAAAAGACGAAAATTAAATGATAAAATATCCGATCAAGTTTAAAATAAAATGACAAACAAAATAGTCTCAAAATGCAGGCATCAAAACGCAACGTCCTGCAGAAGCATGTCTAAAAGTGAATTCGTAGATAACGTTATCAAGGGCAAATGGCAACATTATACCTCAAACACCTTTCGGTTACCCCGAGGTTGGTTTGGGGCGAGCCGTGTGACGATCATTATCTCCTTCCTGTCGGAGATTTATTTCCGCGTTCGTTCAGATAGTGCGCGAGTGAGCGCAAACATAGCGCGTTATCTCAGGGAGTCCCCGCTCCACGACCCCCATCCCGTCTTCTGGGTAATGTCAACAATAGGAAAACATGGTAATCAAACGTGATGCTATGTCGGCACATAGTAATTTCTTGAAACTATTTCGGCTGGCACTAAGACTATTAATGTTATCAAAGCCGGTACCTTTCATTGTTATTGCCTGTTGAATAATTCTGCAAACATAATTAAAGTTTTTATATAATAAATACTTATTACGGTTACCTAATGGAACGCATAACTTTTTTTGTCCTAAACATGAAACGCATACTGTTAGATGGCATAATCATCATTTGGCATAATAATTTAATGCACAATTTTATAACGCATAATATTGTAAGGCCGAATTTTGTTAAGCATAAATATTGAATGGCATATACGCAAAAACAACGCATGCAGGAAAGCATGGAGCATGCAAGCAAGCATGCAATATGCAGTTAGACGCTCCGGTGCGCGTGGTCACAAATCTAACCTAACCTAAACCTAAACCAACCAAAACCTAACCTAACCTACTACAAATTTTTATCTATAGCAGGGGGCCTCAAATTAGTAGGTTTAAACCTATTAAAATTAGTTATGCTTTATTTTACCCGTATATTATGCTTTAAAACAATAATGCTTATGTAAATAAGGCATTACAAAATTATGCTTTTCAAAAATTATGCTTAATGACAATATTCCATTCGATATTAGGAATTCTAACTATTATGCTTTGATATATTATGCTTTTTAAAAGTTATGCAATACAATGTTTATGCATTCTAAAATTATGCCTTTCAAAATAGGCTTAATGACAATATGCCATTCGATATTAGGAATACAAATTATTATGCTTAAAAATATTATGCTTTTTAAAAGATATGCAATACAATGTTTATGCGTTTAAAAATTTATGCTAAATGAATAGTGATTATTATGCCAATCGAGTTATGCCAAGTGACTTTAGGACAAATGAAATTATGCGATGCGAAGGGTCCCCACTTATTACATGTCTTTATAATGAAAAAATCCTGAGCAAACGCGTTGATGTCTTTTCTGTTAAAATCATTAAAATGTTTATTCCAATAACATTAAATAATTACACTTACACCCGTATTCACAAACATAACTATGAGATCTCACAGTGTTCATGAACGCACAGCGTTCGAACTACCATCACACGTAATACGTTAAACAAACGAACCAATCACAGAGCTATATTTAAACGCAGTGCGTTTGCATAGGCAAGGGTAGTTTGATTATTAGTATTGTTCTTGAATACGGGTGCTCTAAACATTAACTCGATAGATTTTGTATTTTTTGTAGCGTTTGACGGCGTGTGTGTATGTTATACTTCGCTATTTAAAATACTCGGTACGCAGGAGCTTACGAACAAGAGCGGTTTATAGCGGTATAGTTTTATGAATATTGGTATCGAATAAGATATTGGCGTACATATCGTGTTCTACTTATAATTCTGTGCATTTTCTTGTGTAATTTAAAGTTGTATTATTACTAATTATCTATATAAATTTTTTAAAGAAAAAATAATCAACATAGTCTTTGCTCCTACTTTTTTTACATTTTATAAGTTTTAAAAACAAAGTAAATATTCTAAATTTAAGTTCTTAATTTATTTTTAAGAAAAGATACTAAACTTGGAACTGTTTTTGGTCTTGTTGAAACTAAAAAAATACTAATGTGCTGTAATATAACGATGGAAACCACATACGTCTAAACCACGTCTAAACACAAATTTGCCGAACAATTAGCGAGTCCCTGCTGCTTGGGTTTCCATCTAAATCAGGCCAATGCTACTGGCTGTGCTTACGTAAATATCACTAACAACCTCAGTGTAATTGTAAATAAACAAAATAAACGACGAACATCTAATAATAACCATCTATAACGAAACGATACAATTTTTGGCTATGGAATATCATATACACTTTTAAGACTTCCGCGCGTAATGTTCATTGAAATCCAAACACATTTCACGGATTACAGCGCGTATATTATTATTAATTCTAAAATAATACCTGAATTAATAATATACGCGCTGTAATCCGTAAAAAGTGTTTTATTTATTATGGAATATAATTTTTATGTTTTATTTTTTACAATGGTCAACTATTTTTTGTCTTTAAATTAATTTAAAAATCCAATATAAAATTAAGATCCGTCCATAAATATATAATATTCGAACTTTTATTCCATGTTTCTAAGTTCATAAGTTAGGCATTTATTCCATAAAACAATACAATGTGAAATAACTACAAACAATGGTAGTTGTTTATTATATTTGAAGACACACGAGAAAATTGGCCGGTCTATACCAATTAAACAACCATTCGTCCGTCCGTCCGTCTATTACTACCTCAATAAAAACGCCTTGCTAACCAATCTGGTCTATAGAATCTACACAATAAACCAACGACAAATATCAGAATTGTTTCAAAAATGCATTCCAAATCCGAATGGTGCGCTTCAAAGAGGCCGCCAGATAAAGACTTCCTCGCCTGCGCGTGGCGTGCGTTTGCGCAGTGTTTCGAGCGCGCGCAGTAAGTAGCCGTGCAAACACCACACAGGTGCCGCCACCACCACCCTGTTTGTTCAGGCCACTGAGTCGGACGTGCACTTTGACATTTGTTCCTCTTCTCTAAGTGTTTATTGATCTGATGCGTTGAGGAGTTGCAAGATTTGTTTGATAAATGAACCCAAAATCAATCAACAAACTAAATAACTTGTGGCGAATTTAGAATTGAGCACATTAACAGCTCTTTTGTAACAGTTATTACGTAACTTATGAAAACAAACTTTTACTTACACATTTTTATATTACATTAATTTTTCATGGGAGTTCTGTAGTAAGTATTATATTGTATACGTATCTTAAGAGACAATTAAAAATTTTCATTTCTTTTGCCGTGACGGATTGTAATTTTAAGCTTCTTCCATTTATTAAAAAGTTGTTTGATTGATACAATTTAAGTAGTTCAAATATTTTAACTCAATTTAAAACATTCCTGAATCGATTTTATTATGAGGTGCAACACCTCAGATACTCCGCAGGCGGTGAAAACCGTAAGCTTTTGCACATTCCTAGGTTCAACAAATATTGACTAGGCGTAATCTGGGCGGGCAAGTTAGCGGGCGCTCGGTAATGCGCGCAGTTAACAGCGCTCTTCATTACGGCGGCGTATCCGAACGCATCTACGCGCTAAATGTTATTCGCGTACCCTTCCTATGTTAGAGCATCGCACTTTGAATAAACATCGGTCGCTAAGTAGGAAAATTAAGGGAAAATGTTAAGGCTTGAGCGCTCGGAATAACTGTTCTTCAAGAGCAAGTAAGATTGTTATAAAATATTAGAAATATTAATCCCAGTTGTGTAAAAGAGTTTAAGAAAGAAAATTACAATGACCTTTCTAGTATATCCCACTCTTTCGCTGCATGTCTAGAAAGGTTTCAACAATGCCACTAGTGACTCGGTAGCTCAGTTGGTAAAAGTATTGGACCGTACTTCCAAGGGTCACGGGTTCGATTCCCGCCTAAGATCCTGGTGAGGAGTCGAATTTTTCTAGTATATTATTTATTATTAAATATATACTCGATAAAGACTCAGTTTTATTGTAGATATTTGTCGCTGAATATTATGTTTGCACACTGGTGAAATCGAAATGTTTACAAGACGATATATCGCGAATAGGTTAAAAAGATAAACTAAAATGAAATAGCGCAGCGCATTTATGAGAACAAGTCAGTACAAGGGCTGGCAAGTTTGAAACGCTACTTTTCGTTCAAGTTTTGTGACTGTAAATATTGTGGGATAAAAAATATTTAAAAACATTTTGATTCATCTCATAGGTACAAGTTTAATATTATAATAATTTTGAAAGTAGTGGTGGCGACAAATCACAAGAAAAAGTTTGTAAGACAGCAATTAAAGAAAATAAATTAAATATTGCAAGCATAAGCAATCATGAATCTTAAAATAAAATTAAGACCTAAAATCATAATGTAAAACGGTAGGTGCAACATTTTTATACATAAATAAATAAATAAATAAATAAATAGCCTTTATTGCTGTTTACAAGAAAGTTAATTAAATTATTTTCGGCAACCGGTGTTCCTTCCAACAGCTTGTCTTTCGACAAAGGCCTCCTCTAAAGTTTTCCACCTTTCTCTATCCCTCGCAGTGCGAATCCATTCTGGACCAGTAACAGCTTTAAAGTCATCCTCCCACCGTTTTTGCTGTCTACCTCGGCTTCTTTTATTTCCTCTTGGGTACCATTCTGTTATTGTTTTAGTCCACTTTTCGATCTTTTCTCTTAACATGTGTCCCGTCCAACGCCATTTTAGTTTTCTGTATACCGTCTGTACCTTCTTAAATTTTGTTTTTTCTTTTATTTCCTTTAACCGTTTTTATACATATTTTTATACATAAACCTAAGTAAATCATTAGTGACATTATAATAATGCCTTTGATTTATTTAATTCCATTTATTTACACATCAAATACAGGCGATACACAAGTATTTAATAATTATAATTGTTGCTTAATCTGTTGTATTTCACCACAGGGCATGCAAATTAAAAAACAAAAGTTGATCTCTTAAGACTGATTAGTTGCCTTTACGAGTAAAGTACATGTAATACTAATGGGCTATTTACATGGGTCGGCTTTAGTCACCTGTGACGGTCGACTTTAGTCACCTAGCAAGTCACTTGTAAAATTTAATTTGTTGCTGTCGTCTATGTAGTCGATGGCGTAACCTAGGTGACAATAATGTAATAACACATAGTTCCAGTTTTGGATACCGGATCAGTACAATTAGCACGAACAGCTAACGAAAAAAAATTACGCGCGTAAAAACATTCGATAGAGTAATTTTGTATGAGAAAATTTGTACAGTGCCGTCTACCGTCGAAAAGCGAAATGATATTTTCCATAGAGAATTCTCTATCGAGTACTTTTACGCGCGTTTTTTTTTCTCGAAAGATGTTCATGCTAAGGGTACGTATACGTTTGTTCAGTCACCTGCGGCCTAGGTCGAATTGCCATTTACACAGTAAATTTTCGCCATGCGGCAAAAGTCGTTCGGCTTAAGTCACTCGTGTAAATATCACATTACCCTGACAGTAAGTTGGGAGCCCTATCCCCTATATATCACGTCAATCGTTATCATCGCGTGTGGACACAGATGCGTTCCCATGCGATGCGCCCTTACCCTTCACTGCGAACTAATTGATGCTCGGGAATCGAACTCAAGGACCTGCTACTGACTACTGAGCTATACTACCTACTACTGGAAATTATGTTCGAGGGTCAAAGTCAAGGGCTGACTATAAAAAAATTATGTTCAGCTTGTGCTGGTCATGTTTCTGATAATTAAGATGTAAGATTTAGGGCCTATTTCACAGTCAAATAGTAAGGTCTGAGTAGCTTACTTGGCAGATGATTTGACATATTTATCATATCACAACTGTCAAATCATTTATCAAGTAAGCAACTCAGAAGTTATTGTTTGATTGTGAAACAGGCCCTTAAACTTATTATTGTTCGCCCTGTTAAAGTAATATTACGGCATTTTATTCAATCATTATACGATTGACAATTGATCAAGGAATAAAAAATTGCATTACGAATTCAATGATACTTAGCAAATCTTTTTAAATAAGTTGGAGTTACTTGAGGATTTTAGTTCAACCATGTCGTAGTAAACACACAAGCCATATTACCTATCAAAGAACTTGGAACATTTCCATTACATTTAGTACTGTTATTTCTAAGAAATATATTGTATCTATTGATTTATTGGCTAATGTATATATTTAACATACATAAAAATACTTACCGGGTATAAGTTTACTTCCGGGATGCGACGGCCAATCGGACAACTTCTCGGAATGAGATAGTTTATCAATAAACATAATAAATATTAAATATGCGCATTCGCGTATAGGCCACGCCTTAATGCTACCTACCACAAAATAAAACCAATAAAATACAAATATATTTTTTGTACATATTACCACTTATCTATTCTGTGGTATTACATAGCTAAAGTTTTTCAAAATTAAGTCAATCAATACAATACAGATAACAGGGAAAAATGTCAGTAAATCATTTCTCTCATACAGAGAGAATTTTGATCTGGAATTTCGAAACGGAATCATTCCGAACGCCGCAAATCCATACAAACCTTTGGGCCTACCACATACATGCAGTAATTTTCCGTTCGAAATTTTAAACTACTGAACCGATTTGGATTAAATTTGGTATAGAGATAAAGTAGAGCTTGAGAAAGGACACAGGCTACCTTTTATCGCGAAATTTATGGGATTTTGATTGCAAAAATGGCATTTATTTTGAAATCAAACACGCTGGACATCATTCAACTCCTAAAGGGTTAAAATAGGGGTTAAAATTTTGTATTAAAAATAATATAAAGTAGACATTTCTACTTTGAAACACCGTAGGAGTATGTACCTACTTCTAAAAACAAACTTAAAAATCGATATGGATGTCGTTATTGAGGTTTAATGGGGTGTTGATTGCAAAAATATAATTTATTTTGAGTCACGGTGGACATGATTCACGGACATGATTACACGAGAACGGACACTAATATCTCTGGCTGGACCCAATTCTAAATATTATAACCAACCGCGACTTCGTCCGCGTGCGGACATTCGAGAAAATCCTACGGGAATCTATAAACCTATAACAAGTAATTCACGTAGAAACGGCTGATCCAATTTTGATGTAATTAAAACATAGAATACTTTTTATCCTGGTTAAAGGTTTTCTAAGGTTTTTCTCGAATGTTCACGCGGACGGAGTCGCGGGCGGAAGCTAGTTCTTGATATAAAAGAAATCAGTCCACCTTTGCCTCAGGCAAGCACCTTTCAGCGGGACCTGTGTGAACAAAATTTTCCCCATTCGTTGTAAACATTCCACAACATGATAATAACCCTAATAGATACTATTTACTCATATAAACTTTCCCAGGGGTACTTTTGTAACCGGTGGTATTTTATCGAAAACAAACAAGTTGCAAGGGGAACTTTTATAAAGTTTAAATATCGTTGGGTGTAATTATTTCCTTTTTATATAGAAGATATTGATAAACCTTGTTTTATTTTTTGCTTTCAACAGTAAGTTCTACTTAAAAAATATATAAATAAAATATATGTTGTTCAGTTTCAATCGAGCAAGATTTTGAAAGTTTTCCAACAATTGATTTCAGTATTCCTAAAATAAAAGATTTTCTTATTTTCATAGCAATCACATAAACCTTTTTCTTTCATATTATTTCTGTTACGGTCATATTTTTTAGAATCAAAAAAATTTTCCAACCCGAAATCATGTTAAGACTAAAGACAGTATTTTTCCACTAATGGTTAATGTTTTACAAACCCATCAACAGTTATAGCCGTTGTTTCAAGGGTTGTGTAGATAACTCTAGTCCTTGGGGACATTCAGTGGCCCCAGAAAGTTGATTTAAAATTGATTTCGTAAGATACATTTTTTCAATCGATCAGTTTTTATAAAAAAACCTATAATATTATTTATAAACGAGACGATTTTACCATCCCTAAATTTTATTTTTTTCAATAGTAATGACAGTGTTTTCTAACGAATGGTTAATGTTTTACAAACCCATCAAGAGTTTACGGTGCTCGGGGACATTGAGTGGCCACAGAAGGGAGAGTTATGGCTGATTTACTGATTGTTAAAAGATTTTATGTCGCCATTGCACTTGATGTAAACAATCGAAGGATAAACAACGTAAATTGAACGCTTGAATGACTAAAAGTAGTAGGTACTTAAAGGTTTTTGTCTGCTCTCTTATTTTTATAACATTAAAAAACTGGACGTTAAAATTTAACATAATAATAAAAAACATGATATATTGTTTTAAATTTCCATGGTTATTGACGTTATTAGAATAAACTATATCGGGATGTACACGATATATTTTCATTTAGTCTCAAAAATAAACAGGTACATGGTGTAAATCCCGATATAGTTTATTCTAATAAAAACATGATAATATTAAAAATTATTATTAATCATTGTTAGCACGTTTTTATTAGGTTGTTTTCTTATTTGTTTGTTTGTTTGTCCACAAATTTAGCAAACGATTTTATACTAGCTTCCCTAGCTAGAGACTTGAAATTTTGTGAACATAGGTCAGAACTGGAACGCAATGCAATATTATAATGTCATGAAGCTGTATTGAGGAAGCCGGAAGAAGGCAACAGAAACTCAGAACTGAAACCATGCAACCCCATCGAGTTTGGGCTCGTTTGATTCGTCTTGACTCCGATAGAAGATGGTGTATTGTTAGTTATAGATCGTTGACTAAAAACCAGAAAATAATAATTAATTGAAACAAAACACATTTTTTTATAAAAAGACACGTTTTTTAAACAGCGACCACGATCTTAAACTTCGAGTAAAACAATGCTACAAAACAGTGCAATACCCATACTTTGAAATAAAAACAGAGTTCTTCTGAAAAAGTTGTCACAATTATATAATTTTGCGTGTTCTTCTGTGGTTACCACTTTGAAGCTGTCTGAAGCCTGCAATAAGGCTAAGGCTGAGAAAGCGACATAAGATTTTTTATTCCGTAGTTAATATACCTACTTGTGAGGATTTGGCGACATGCAGCAGTTCGACTATTTGATGTTGCATTGCACTGTCCCCGTTATTTTTTGTTCCGTGGGACAAGGAGTTAGAATTCCTAATACCAGACAAGATAATTTCGAGTGATCGCAAACCAGAGTGAGTTTCCACGTCACAAACGATAAACTAGCAAGTTTACTGGAATCGCGACAAGAGAAACGGGAGTAAAAGCTATCTGCGTGTCGTAACGTTTAGCGCAACGGCGCGGGGCGGCGCACACGCAGAAATAGCGTGGGCGGGCGCCGCACGACAGCGCACGCTTTACGACTTCCTCAGCCAATGGCCTGGCCACTACTCTAAATTGTTTTTATAAGTAGGTACAGCTTTTAAGTATTTCGTAAACAACCCTTAAGTGTCTTAACTTGTGTGGTGGACAATTTCATCTCTTGCATAATTAATTTCATATTAACACTTTCTACGTCCTACCTAATAAAATATTATTTTTTTTGGTTCAATAATTTGTTCTATTACTTTTATCAAAATTTTCGATCAATATTTTTACATATTTATAAATTACACAACGACAATGACAGAGAATAGTACGATTAAGTATCTCTTTTTTACTAGATTTTTTAATTATAAATTTTCGGCAAAAATATTGTTATTGTAGCCATGTTGTTATAAATATTGCTATAATATTTTATGATATCTGAAAGCAGGGGCCGTACCGGCTAACGCATCGAACTTTGGAAAGTCTACCGGGCTTCAAATTAAAACAGATAAATCAAGCCCCAATATGGCCAAAATGGCGAACCCCAATTCATGATGTCACACGAACATCGATATCTTCTAAATAACTTCGGTGAATAGTACAATACGAAACTCCTTACTTCGATTTACCTGTTTTAAGTTGAAGCTCGACCCATGTCCGATAATTATATACTTAGGTATAATTTTTTGGTCGATACAGTTTTTCGATGTTTTTCAAAATGGCGGAGATGTGTAAAAACATATTTCAGCCGTTTTGGAAAATGTTCGAAAATTAACTCTTTTTTTTAGCGGTGCAAAGCAAATTTTGTTTTTTTATTTTATTTTAGAAGACTCAAAGTTCATAGTTCAAAATTAATCAACATATTTCTGGTCAATATTCGAAATTTGAAAATAATAAGGTTGTGACCATGTTGTGACAGAACTTATGACTGCGTATATTATTTATTTGTTTTTGAACAACATAGGGTAATACCAAATAATATACTAGAAAAAATACGACTCGCACCAGATCAGTGACTCGGTAGCTCAGCGGTCAGAGCATTGGACCGGACATCCAAAGGTCGCGGGTTCGATTCCCGTCCGAGAACATGATCTGGTGCGAGTCGTATTTTTCTAGTATATTAATTGGTATTATATAAAAATAAGCATTGTGAATGCTAAAGTCTCAAAATTTAAAAACATAGATACAACTTGAGCTATTTTTTAACGCGATGCCTACAGCTTACGGAGCCAGTAGTTAATAAATATTAATAAAAATTTTGGTAGCTTACACCGTCAGGTTACATTAACAAAACAACTGCCAAAATTAGCACTAAGCAAATATTTCTGTAACCTTATCTGTGTTTACAACTATTAATCATAGTAACTATGTTCCCGGTACAAAGCCTACGGCACCCGAAAGACCGTGTCAACTTCAGTAAAACAATCCATGACAGCGTAGAAAAAAAGCAAAATAACTCTTATAGCCACCGCTTGGGGGTCATAACTGTACAGTTTCATATGTGTGTGATTGTACCTGAACTTGGAAAATAATAAACTCGACGTATCGTACGTGACTAAGCAACAATTGGGTGTACACTAAATTGTAAAATAATTTATTCGTTTTCGGTTCTGTGACCCCATAATATTTATAATTTCGGGTCATATTCTAAATTAGAAGTTAAAAAATCACTTACCAATTATAAAATACTTAAGCAAAAGAATAAAATAAAATTAAAAAGCAATGTGTACACGTAGACTCAAGCAAACGAGGCATGCAGCCTCTTTGCAATTTATTATTTTTTTCTTTTCAATGACGTCTTCGTTTGTATCGTCTTTCTAAAATTGTTAGAGCTTGAAACCTCTTACCAAACGAAGGGAAAGTACCTTAAATATTGAATATAGGAATTTTTACTAAAAGAAGAAGACATTTTGTTTTGTAAAAATAATTGCGCGTTGAGTTTGCGGCAAAGTATTTTTTTATTTTATTTCTAACACCACCTTTTGAAATAGTAAAGAAAAAAGAAATGAGACTTGTAAAATTGATATGTAAGTAAAGGATAGATATAATGCTTTATGTTGTCGGACATAGATTGAAAAGTACCTACTTATAAAAAATAAAATTCACGGATATACAAAGGAGTTTTAGGCCCGTATTTATAAACCATTCTCAAAGTTGAGAGCTATCTTGAGATCATATTTGAGACGCTCTTCTTAAGGAACAACATCTCAGGTATGATCTCAAGATTGCTCTCAACGTTGAGAGCGGTTTATAAATACGGGCCTTAAACAAGGGTTGTTGAAAAAGAAGGTTGATAATTCGAAATAAAGAGTATGGACGAAATTTGGTTGCATGTATGAAATAAATATCAAATAAGAAAAATTAATGAAATATAATAACAAATTAGTGCTTTATGATTGTAAATAAATAAATAAGATGGAATATTGATAAATAAGAGAAAAACACAACGTACAGCTCGCGCAAAATAATTTGTCGATGTCAAAGTAATTATAAACTATACAAAAAACTATGTCGCCGTCGAGAAGGCAATAAATTATAAACCAGAAAAAATATAATAACTAATAACGTACACGTGCTTTGAATGGCGGCGTTTGATTTTGACATTGATAATTAAACAATCAACATATGTTTTAAAATGTTCACTATGATTTTGTTGCGTAATTAAAACGCTATTTACGTTTGCAACTTCTGACTAATTCTTCGGGCAAATTCTTCATATCATACAATATGATTATCTTAGTTATGAGTTATCGATTAGTACACAATGATTTCTCAACTAGTTGAAAGTTATTTTACCTACCCATTGAATAAACACTTTGTTTATTATTGGTAAAAAGAAACCCTTATGGTGCGACTCAGTCTGTCTGTCTGTCTGTCTCAGCTGGATATCTCGAGAAACACTAATGCTATCAACTTGAAATTTGTAATAGTTTTTGATGACGTTTGACCAACTATTTTGCAAATAAGAGAGAAATAAAAATATTAAAGAATACAGGAAAAATAAAACGATGTCTATGATCTCTGATTAACGAGTTTCTTGCCGTATCTTCTCGTTACAAGGTCTCCCGCTTAGGGTTTGCAAACCGACGGCGTAGCTTCTTTGACATTCACAAGTGCTTGTAATTATAACAGCCTAGACTGAATAAATGAGTTCTGAATTGAATTTGAAAAAAGAATTGTAAGATTCCAAACATAGAATAAAGACGTTGTAAACTTACCTAAGTGGTAAACTTGTCAAATACCTGTTATGTATGACCATTACTAAAATTAGTAATTACTAACATTAGTAATTACTAACTTCAGTAGCTTTTGGATTTAAATATGTAAATAAATACCTAAACGAAAAAAACTTTGGAAAGGCAACATTTTTGACGAACTATGCATACCAATGCGACTGTGAAATTAGAAATAAATCATAGAACAACAATAAACTTTTTATCACCATTCACACCATTGGTACCAGGAAGGGTTATAAATATCCTGAGAACTAGCACAGCACAAAACTAAAACATAATTCTTCTAGAGGTAATTAATAATTAATTATTTATAATAGGGTTATAAAACTTGAGTAATAGAGAAAAGCAATATCCTTAAATTCAATTTTAACTTATTAGTTTAATTTCACAATCAAAATTAAGAGTGTTGACGCAAACGGCATTTCATACAAACTTTCAAGTTAGTTGAAAACATTTTTGAAATGTCTTATTTTAAAAAAGATATAGAAAATTTAAAATCGGTCTTTAGCTGTAAAACTATTTACCGAAAATGTTTTCAACTAACTTTTTAGACCAATGTAATCTGTTTATGTGTACGAAGCTTCATTAAATTCGGTTCATTCATTTTGAAAAATAAGGACTTTAAAGTTTATATGAAATGCCGTTGGCCGTCAACGCTCTTAAGTTATCAGTTTTTTTTTTTCATTTACAACGCCATTTATCTTTGTCACTTCCTTATAAGTTTAATCCATTTATCGTTTTTTTGGAAAATATGAAGCAGGTTTATTAAGTTAAAACACCGCCTTGATAAATAACACACTATCGGTAAATTCTTATTCAGTTTTTTTGTTTTTGTATAATTAAAACTATCGCCTAAGATTATTACTATTAAAACACTGAAGCTCAGCTATAAATCGCTTACACAAAAACTAAAAACATAATGAACAACACCAGACTACTAAATCCAACAAAGGCAGGACATAAATTATCGCCAGGGATAACTATAATAGGTGACTATTAGTACTTATAGTACGAATACTTGTACTCCGAAGTACTCCGAGCTTGCGGTATCTGCGATTGTCAAGTCTGGCGTTACTAACCAGATGCCCGAATGCGGTAGGTCCGAATGAACTCTTAACTCTCAGTCGATTTGGTATCTATTGTTAGAAAATTACCATGTAAGATAAGGATACGTTTTAATTTAATGTGATCACACTCTTATCACAATGATGTTGAGCAGAGCGTAAGCAGAGTGAAGATCTCTACCAAATATCTAAGAGGGATTCACTTTTCTGCCATTTGATTATTGAGATTAAAATGGCCATTATACTTTGTGTTTAATTTGAAAGCATAGCTAAATGCTAATGACGAAAGAAGTAAATTTCAAAATCATCTTAGACCTACCATTTCGTAGTCATTCGTCTAAATTTCGTTACCAGAAATCATTCCAATAAACAAGGAAACAGCCGGCAGTTCGCCGAAGCAGTAAGTAATTATTCCGCTCGTATTGCTTCCCGAGAGTAATCCGTTAGAAATCGATCGACTTTTAGTGCCGTGTCAGAGTTCGAAAAGCATAATTTATTGACAGCATTCAGATCGCGAGGAAACCTGAACGCGTTAGAAAATAAAAAGGAGCAATAAAATATGGATGTTTACGAGCGTAAAATGACGTACGGCCGCTCCACTTGGCCGTTCACAAGTCTCCGTGCGCCGCGCATGTTTACAGCAGCACGTAAAGGGTTACTCGTAATTTATTTTCTTTATTATAGTCGTCACTTGATGGTTTTGGTTACCTTGTAATTATCGGGCGCGCGCCGAAAGCTAAACCAATTTGAGTAGAGTCGATGCCGCCCGCCTCAAGTGCGCATTTCGTATTGTTTATGTCAACATTAGCTTTTTGTTCGATTCCGAGTCTAAGCCGACTATTTATAGCTTTGCTCAAAGGTCGCTCCACGTGTCTACAACTTGAATACGTACGAAGTGAAACATTATTTCAATCTTTTGATAGTCCCTATAGTTATAATATACTACTCTTCCATACAAACGAGCTCATTTCTGTACAAACGAGCTAATTTCTGTAAAAAAACGAGATAATTTCTGAAAGGTTTTTTAAATAATAACTGACACACGGCAAATAGGTGAAATTATACAGTAAAGTTCGCAAGTTTAGTACAGCTTTCGAACAATATGAAATTCAAATAAAATCAGATTGATTATCATAAAAATACCCTTCAGAAGTTAGCTTTTTTGTATGGAAGATCAACCATAGTAAGGGTGTTAATTCCTTGCTGGTTGGAGGATACCGGGCGCAAAGGATTTCCTTCAGCCATATAAAATGATGGCCATGCTTCACCGTAAACACCATTAAAAACCATAACTATTGCTACTCCCATAGAGACGGCTATGCTTCTGCGCATTAAATTTCACCGCTCAAGATCCGTGCCGAGGCCTGTAAGTATTTTCCATTTTCGCAGGGGTGGCGGTTGCATGCGTCGCGCCCACGTTAAGCGGCCGATGAACGCATTTATGGTGTTCGCGCAGGCGATGCGCAGGCGGCTCTCTGAGCAACGGCCTGCACTGCACAACGCCGAGCTGAGCAAGTCGCTGGGGACTATGTGGAAGTAAGTTGGTCATTGACTATTATTTTCCACAAACAACATTAAAACTTCGAATAATTAAAACAACAAAAAATTTTATAAAATCGCAGTGGGTGTGCAGTGTTTAAATTTCAATATGATTACGCCCAAAAAAAAAAGGCCGTAAGAAATTTTTAATTATAGTTTTCGCAATTCAAATCATAAACTGTTACACTAAACCAATATTTTAGTAGACAAATATGATTAATGTTGACCTGAAAATCAACTACACAACTAACAGAGCCTTCCCATATAAAAATTAAAACGCATCTGAAACTCACAGAATGCTCACCGATGCAAACATTCCTAACCTATATTCCATTACCATTCTCAAATTCTTATTTGGCACAAAAATATTAATTTACAGGAGACGGAACTAATCATTGAGCAAATCTCTACAAACCATGACGAGGCAATGTAAACTTTACCAGATATGACCGTGAAAGCGAGTGGGGCGGTGCGCGTGCGGCGCCCTACGGAGCGGCGTGCATCGATTGTTTACTCATTAAAATGCTATCGCCGCTAACCGAGCAGATACTATCTATAACTGTCTCGAAACCAATTCCGAGAGCGATCGGATAGAAAATTGTGGACCGAAATCGCGAGATGCCGAACAATTACAATCGGCTTGATTTACATCCGATGTTGAGACGGTTGATATCGAAGTTTGCAGTTTTGCTGATCCAGATTATGTATGTGTAAATTCATATCCACCGTCCTAGCATGGCTAGCTGAAAATTAAAACTTAACTAGTATAAAAGTGTCTCTGTTAGAGATATTAAATAATGGCAACCACTTACGAGTAATATTTAAAACTTAATTAAGCTAAATCGACCTAATGAACGAAGTTTATTTTGGTTTATACATTATGGAACCCAAATTGTTCAATTATTTGGAACATTAGAACGCTATGCACAAACGGTTTAACAAAAGGCAAAAACTGTTTTCAATTTCATCAAACCTTATATAAAGTTTCGGTAAGGAAAAGCGGAATCCACTTGAACGGGAATAAATAGGGAATAATTTTAGGCCACCCGCGCACTCGGTATCATGTTATGACACAAGAATGACACAGCTATGCGGCCCAAACTCTTGAATCATCTAAGAAAACAGCCGTTGAACTGCGCCTGATTGCTGACTCGCCTCTCCGACTGTCATCGCAATCTCGATCATGTAGATTAGCAAGGTTAAAAGTCGTTAGATGTTCCACTGATAACGATTCAATTAAAGCTTAACAGTAAAGAGATGTTTTTCTTAGTTAAATCGAAAACAACTATTTACTTGAGGACATTGCCGCAGCATGGCTGGAACTATCTTTTCGATAACAAAACTTGACATGGGTAGAAATAAAACACACTTTAATATTATTAAGGCTTCACTATCAATAAAAAGCAAAAAGTTTTGTTCTATGTCACCATGTGATTTTTCTGACTTAACTATATACTCGTACTTGCGAATAAATTCGGTTAATAAAATTAAATATCACTTAGCACGAGGTCAAATGTCCCGAAATCGTCAAGTCTCAGACAGACATAAATAATCACAAATAGAACTAATTATAACTAGCCAGACGTTCGCTACGGTCACCGCGCATCTTGTAAAATTATCTGATCCGACATACAGACTGTCGTCGTTGGAATTTATTTTAATGATTATATCAAGTAATATTATTAAATAACTAGATGGCTGAAAGCAGCCACGAAATATTAAAAGTTTATTCTGTTTCACCATCGGAATTATTTTTGGGAATCTATCTCAAAGACCTAAAATTAAAGTTCTGTTTGTTCCTAGCGGCTGTAGGTGTTGTCTAAGACATACGAGTATAAGAAACAAAAATTCAGAAAAACTCTAAAAAAATCTTCTTCTTCCAGAGAAACAGTCGATGAGGTATTTCCAAAATTCAATGGAATGGAATATGAGCTTAACCTAAAGCTAAGTTACGAACAGCCGCCAGCCGCTAGTAAAAAACAAAACACCAACGTGAAGTGATGACACATCGGAAATAGTCTGGACGATGTTATCGCCGATGCTGGCGCTTCGCCTAGACAGTGCGGCCTAAAATCTGCGATTTCGATGTACCGCGATGCTAACTCTCCAATTTGAGAAAAAGTCATCGTACTACTATTTTACTAACTCGGGTCGCAGACAGTGCACTAGAATATGAGCTTTTATACGATTATGAGCTTTCAGTGTTTCGTTTTCCAAAAGAATATAGTTCCTTAATAATAATTTTCATCAATTAAGTCTTACTAACTCAACAATATTGTCAACAGAGGGTTATCGGAGGAGCAGAAACTGCCATTCATCAAAGAAGCTGACAAACTCCGAACTCAACACAAGAGAGAGTACCCCGACTACAAATACCAGCCGAGGCGTCGCAAACCACCACCTGCTACCAGCACGAGGCTGAAAAGAGAGCCATCGCCAGACAGAGACCAGATCGACTTCTCTGGCATGCCTGAGCTTTCGCCAGCGTTGTTGCCAGACGGGCCGCCAGAGAGCACGGAGCTCGACCAGTACCTTAAACCAGGGCCGATACCTGATTACCATGAGCTGCAGCCGCGGTACACGCATAGTCTCACACACCACCCCCCGCCGCCGCTGTATGCCCCCGTCCCCCCGCACCTCCACCCCTCTTGCACGGACTGGCAACACTACACGCATCCTTAATGTAGATAAGAAACTTTTTTTTTTCAATATTGTGTAACTTTAAAACTGTAAATACTTAAAAAGAGGCAGCCTATGTTTACAAAGAGTTTAAATTTTCAGGGCTAAAACCGTTACGGAAATATTTAGTACTTCAATTATCTTTCATACTGTTTTCGAATACCTAATGGATTTTGTGAACACAAAATAAGCTCGCAAATTTGGAAAGTATGAATTTTCTTTATATAAGTATTTATTTAACTTTATATAATCTCAAAACCATATAATATGTAGGGTTAACCCTGAAATCGATTCAGAACTTTATTTGAACTCTGGTAAATATATGAAAAAACTTAAACGTTTTACATATGATTTTTAAATTTGCACATTTTACCAATGTCAATATTTATAATTGTTGTTTAAAAATAACAGACACCCAAACTTCCCCATAATACCTTTAACACAAAATAAAAAGTCTGTTATCCTTTAAGTTGAAAAGACTCGTAATTTTAAGCTCTCGGAAAGAAGTTTTATATAAGTTATTCAAAACTTTATTGCTTAAGTACCACAAGTACCCACTTTTTTGTAGTCGTTAAAATAGGTCATAATAATATGGATATTTTGTAAATAGCACGTCGGCGTCGCCATG
This sequence comes from Catoptria pinella, assembly GCA_963556745.1. NCBI lineage: Eukaryota > Metazoa > Arthropoda > Insecta > Lepidoptera > Crambidae > Catoptria > Catoptria pinella. Next base: position 5,461,484 of record OY750771.1, read on the forward strand.
CGAGTGCCTCGCATCGCACGTGTCTCTAATCACGGGCAAACATTTGCAGATCAAATAACATTATTATTAAATTGTACATTTTAGATTATCTATCTATAGATAATATTTAAGTATAAGCTTCAGTTCAACTTCACCACGTTCAAGATTCACTTTAAAATATTAGCTTTGCTTTCAGTTTGCAATTTTTTGGGAAATAATTTTTTTTCCTCTTAGCTTTATATCGAGGTTATCAAATGTTTAAGAATATCGTGATATTTTTTCTACATACAGTCATTAATTAGATAGCTATACAGTCGTTAATAAGGTGCATCATATCACAGGCTGTAACTGTTCTTTAGTGTATTTTCCTCAAGCAAACTTAAAGAAATTAAAACCATCTACGAGACGGCAAGATACCACAGTAAAGAAGTAGGCAGTAGAAAACATAAGTTGAATTTTATTTTTATTGACCGAGCGATGTGTCTCCGTTTCAGCTTGGGCAAAAATGCTTTTGTACGTCTGTCTGTTCAGCTGTTTTCCTCTACAGGTCGCAACTCTCAACAGATTCTCGTGAAATTTTGGGGGCAGATTATTTTTTTGGACTAATCAGTTTTTCAAAATGGCGGCGAAATGGTATGGTGCTTGAAAACGTTACAAAAATCATATTTCAGCCATTAAAAAAAATATAAAAAATGTGACAAACACGAGGTCTATAGCTCACAGAGCCACTTAGTTTAGATGATTTTGAATACTAGGTAATAAAGAATATTTGGTGAAAAGGTACGTCAAGAGTTTTTAATTATAAAGAAAATCTCAGGTTCCAAAGTTAGATAAGAAATGTTAATTGATAAGTTTAATTAAGAGAATGGGGCTTAATTTAGTTTGAAATAAAAATAATTGTTTTTTATGTACATCTTTTAAGTTATTGCTATTTTATCTACTTAAATGTTATTAAGTATTTAATTATTTAGAAAATATATCAGCAATAGGCTGGTATACTTACTACTTTCTTATTGTTTAAGTTTATTTTGTAAATAGTTTCAATATTATTATCAAAGAAACCAAGCCTTTCCAATTAAAATGGTTGATATTGTTTTGTTGATACTACTCGCTATGACACAAATAAAGTTTATTGAAACAAACATGACTTTTTTTCTTTTAGTTACGAGTTAACTATCAACACTCCCTCCGTAGTGAACACTTATAAAATTTTTGTAAATAATTTGGCATTGGCACACAAGTGACATTACTGTGTAAGGTCTAAAAATAATTAAAACAATCTTTGTAAGTTTCTTAAGCATCATTCATTAGATGTATAGTTTAATACAAGTACGTACTATTAGAAAGGAGGTAAAATTATGAAAATAATTATTAATTTTAGCATTGTGTAATGAAGATCTTTTTAAATTCAAATCTTACAATCAAACTATTCAGTAAAAATACCGTCGACTTGATAACCTCCTCCTTTTTTGAAGTCGGGTAAAAAAAATATTATGTAGAATATTCAATGACAGATGCAATTTGTTACATTTTGCTCTGAGGTTTAGTAAATTTACAAACGCAGTCAAACAAACGCAAAAATTTAAAAATGTTATATGGCTACCTGATTCCTGAAGCAAATAAATGTTTTGAAACAATTTTAAGCATTTTCGACACACTTTTATTTCAAATTTGAATTTTATATAGACAACTTCATTCGTTTTTCACATTGTCTTCAAAGTAAACTGCAACATCGTTACAGTTAAACTCGCATTGGAAGTAATTAGCGCGGTTCGCTGCGTTCTTGGAAACGTTATCCTGTAGGTTACGAGATGAGCCCCCGCGCGACCCCTGCCGGCCGGTTTCCGCCGCAAACAGGTCTCTTTGTTACCCCTATCTTATCACTCTCACATTTTCGCGATTAATGAGGCCGTTATACATATCGATGGATTATGTAATTACGCAACTTCATGTGAATTTATGTCGGATAAGGATGATTTATCGCGACCCACTTCAGATGTTCCGACGAACAGATAGGAGATCAAATGTCTCTCTTCTTTTACAAAAATCAAACTGCAAATGGAAAGTTTTTGGCAAAATAAGTTTTTTGTCAGATATAACCTATTATATTTTATATGTTCTAAGTATATATAGATAGGTAGGTGCCTACTAAGAAGTTTAAATTCATAATTATTAATCATAATACGAATTTAATCTTCTTGGTACCTACCTTACTAGAAAAGTTCTTGCTACCTTAACATAAAAATGTGTAGGGAGTATAAAATGTATGTACATATATCTTTACTAAAAAATACACCACAGGTTTGCGGTTATATCAGTATTTGTTGTATGGTCTGTGGGTCATTACACCTGTTACCCCAAATAATCTACCCTGAGGTGAATTCTAAGAAACGGAAATCCGAGAATTTACCTTAATTAAGGTAGGGAGGTGGCATAGGATATGAAGGAGTAGGCTCACAAAATATTTTTTCAACTTTTTCAGGAAATAAATGAACATTTCATATTTTTTATGCTACCGACTCACTGAGTAAATTGACCTTTGAACTAGGTCGTTAAACCAGTGTTTGAATATAAAATATACTGTAAATCGCAGCGTAGAGCTTCAAAGTTCGTTTTAGTTCTTCAATACTTACATATAAAGTAAAAACGATGAAGGGAGGTAAATGTGCTGTTCTTATGAACTGTTCCAATGAGCGAAATAAAAAATATTTCCTACAATAAATCATGGTTTCAAAAAAGGAAAAATGGTCGCGTCCGTCAACAGAATTCAAAGAGGATTAGTCAACACCCCAGTGATTCGAATACCAAACTGGTATAGGCAAAAACGTAAAAAGCGCCGTTTATTATATTGTAATGGTGCATCATGGCTGCAATATTAAGATTGAGAGCAAATGGTGCGCGAGTCGCGTGCGCAGGCGCACAGCTCGCGTTACAGGCCGGCACGAATGATACGTCCGAGTTTTTGTGCCAGCCAACACATAAGATATTAATTACTGGGGCGGAGGGCAACGCATAATTTCACGCTTCATTTTGTTTAGTTTTTTGTTTGTCGGCTTGACGAGGATGTGACGTTTTATATATGTAGCTTGGCTTTTCCTACTTCAATTTAGAAATACTTAAGTATAACCAATGTTCAAGTTTCAATTATTCCTTTTTGTAAAACAAAACGGCAACCTACTTACACAAGCAAATCTGTGTGTATGTTTGTCTTCTATCTATGCGTTCCTAGCTTCGATATAAATTATGATCGAAGGTTAGCCATATAATCCCTACCAAATTTTACTTCACTTTCGCTGCACTTTCGAAAAATGTATGGATTGGACACTATACTTATGACAATATTAGATCTATCAAGCGCAGCGATAGCCAAGATTTTTGCAAGTGTGACGTTGTACAGGTTGTATGTAGGTACCTATACTAATCCTTGTGCACGGCAGTAAAACCCGATCAATACATCAAAAAACCTGTAACAAAATCGGGTTATGTTTAAAAGTAAGGGAACCACTTTACATTTTTTCAATGCCTTTGCACAGATTTTTTCATTTGGAGAATGCTACGAACGATAATGCTACGAACTTTGCAAATACATAGTTCGTAGTAACTACGGACATTTCCTATACATGTAGGTAACTAAGTTTGTAAATGTAAAATAAAATATTGGCTAGAACTTAGAAACTGTTTATTTTTCTCGAAAATATCTCGGCTCTAGCCATGAAAGCTAACTTTTTATATTTTTAAGGACAGAAGACATCGCAAGTTCTAGTGCCTAGGCACAAAATAGTAGCCTATGTGTTTTAGTCTTCGATCATATAAGTATACCTGCCGCCCTAGCATTGCCTCTGAAACTCGATATGATATAGCGATATAACACGTTTAACTGTCAAAAGACAATGGATATTGACATTTGAGTGTCGATAAAACGCTATATCACGCCAATTGTAAAATATAAATAAAATAATAGACCACACAGACTTTTTATTTTGTGACTAGTGATACGGTGCCATAAGAGTGTGACGGTGCTAATAGTCTCTAAATTAGATTTTAAAAAATCTATTCTGTGAGTGAAGACAGCGACAAGAGTTCAAGTGGGCATGGTCCGTGTGAATCTGATCGGCCTGTAAGCCGACACCGCGCGTCTGGTGAACATCGCACATCGCGCATCGCTGAGAAATCCGACTTAATCAAACCATGCGCCCGGGCACGCAATCCTAACATGTGTGCTTATGAAGACGGAAGACATCGGCATATGTTTTGTCGGTATACCTAGGTACTCTGCTCTTGGAAGTTTATGAAATCGTTTTTCCTTTTTTCAGTTCATAGGTATTTTTGTAGTTACTTGCCTACTGTAAGGGCGTTCACATTCGGTTTCGGTTCGAATTCGATACGTGAATTCTCACTTCGAGTCGTTTTTACCAGCGTTGCCAGATTGGGAGTTGGGAGGTTGTTGCAATTTTAGGGGAAAAAATATTATTGGGGAACAAAGAAATTCCCTTTGGGGAAATTTTCATCTTCACATTATAACAAAAGAAACCTTATAAAATAATCATTAGGTATTTATTTTTGTTTTCCTAGTAACAATCATCTAGGTACACTTGCAGTAATTAATCAATACAACTAAAATTTAGCATAATGTCAAGACTTTTAAGTAAAAAAGTAAAAAATCTGGCTTTTTCTCAGGATTTTCTAGGTATACCATCTAGGCCCCATTTAATAAATGTGACAATTTGTCACGTGTCAAGACAATTTTATATCCATTGCGTCAATTATTTTGGAATTAGAACAAACTACTCCGAAATGTCAACTAAATTGTCATGACAGTTGACAAACTGTCACGTTATTAAATAGGGCCCTGGTAACCCTCGTCTCGAATACGAACCCAAACAGAATAAGTGCGCAACGCTAGTAAGAGAAATTTTGCGGCCATCTTTTCACGTATCGAATTCGAACCGAAATCGAGTAAGTGCGCGAGCGCCCTAAGTTGTTGAGTTCTTTTAACTTCGCGTTCTTGAAGGCTCTAGCGTTCAATAGAGTATTAATTAACCTAATACTTATACTCTATAATATACTAGAAAAAATTCGACTTGAAACCACATCATTATCTTAGGCGAGAATCGAACCCGAGACTTATTTTGGAAGTCCGGTCAAATGCTCTCCAACTAAGCTACCGAGTTTGAAAGCATTTGACAGAACTTCCAAAGGTCGCGGGTTCAATTCCCGCCTGAGAAAGTGATCTAGTGACGAATCGAAGTTTTTCTAGTAATAATGTTATACAAAAATAGCATTGTGAATGCAAAAAAGCTAAAATCTCCTAAAAGAGTACCTACCTGCTACTTTTTTAAATTCCGTATAATTTTTTAGTGGAAGTGGGGAGGGAGACTCGCATGCTAGCTACAGGCTAACGAAACAAGTCGAAATCTTTTGTAACGTTTTGTATTTATTGCTGGTACTTTTTTTAAATAATGGCTCGTCGGGATGATGAAAAGACTTTGCTATTAATTTCATTATATCGCGAACAACAGTGTTTGTGGAATTCTTCTTCTCCGCTATATAAAAATAAAATTCAATAAAACGAAACCACAATTACGAAAACGGACTAAAGGAAATCTTTAATGCACGTCTCTGTCACATTAGCAGATTTCTAGTAACTGGCATGCTAGATAAAGGCATGTGTATCAGTTCGCACAGATTGCTATACAGCTTAATATGCCGCATGTGTATCACGGCCATAACTTGTCTGAATTCCAAGCAATACCAAAGCTGCGGTCCGCATAGCGATAATATCGATATTAGTCCGCATGAACGTTAGTGCTTTTACAATATCTAGCGTGACGTCTCATATGACGTCATTATTAGCGCCATATTGAGCTAACAGCGAACAAGGGTTCTTTCGGCTAAAAACATTGAAGTTAATGTTAACTGTGTTTTGACACACGTATATGATACATTGCTACTTCGTTTGGGCACAAATAAAAACTTACCAAAGAAAAGTAGCAATGTACCTACCTATCACATACATTTGTCAAAACACAGTTAACATTAACTTCAATGTTTTTAGCCGATACCGCCGCATGTCATAAAGCGTCAATTTCTGTAAGTATCCTATCAAAAGTGTCAGCGTCTCTCAAACGAGTTGAATATCAGAATTTTATTTCGTCAATAAAAAAAACAAAAAATAATAGATCTCATTAGAGAAGGACCTTTTCCGAACTCTATAAAAAAGGAATAGAGCAATATATATTGGTAAGCATTTTGTTAATAATATAATGTTGGGCTTATTAAAATAGGTGGCTGATATTACGGCTCCATCTCCACAAGCGAGAAAATCGCGGCGATATTATCGTCGTGCCACGTATTTCTATATACTCTCTATGAATGCGTCTCCACAGGGCAATGTTATCGCGGCGATGTGACGATAGAAGAAGCGCTTCCTCGTCGCGATTCTCTCACCCGTAAGGACATCACCAAAACTGTAGAAAAACAGCTGTGTAGGGTGAACACGACTCAATAATTAAACGCTTTTAATCATTTTCGTCGCTTACGAGAGCGAAAACAATTTCTAGCCTTCAAACCATTTTGTTTTTGAGGTTGGAATTAAATGTTAGCGCGCTTAATTTTATTAGCGCGATATAGAATGTGGATCGCACGTGACCGTTGCAAATGCCATTAACCATTATCGATATTATTGCCATGCGGACCGCAGTCAAGTTTGAATGTACTAAATCCATGATTCCAAGACCGTGATAAATAAAAATAAAAAATCAACTGTCAATGTCAACTGTCATGTCACTATCAGAATCTATGCTAAGTTTGTTTTGTTTATGGACAGGGTCAGTTAATTGAAGGAAAATGTTATCAATGATTGTGCTGTGGTGAATAATTTCATAATTTTATAGTTCCCATTCAGTTTCTTTAAACTCTAGCCTTATATAATGAAGAATATTTAGAGCCAGTATTGATGGCCAAACTACCGAATGGCTGGGTTCAGCTGGTAAGCTATTTACTATTGTTTCAGTTTCTAATTAAGATTCAATAACGGACTTGTTATTTTTTGTATGTCTACATAGCGTTCCATTGTATAATTGGATGAAATTGCCCAATTGAGTACCCAATGTATGTACCTTCTCAATAGACTGGTGGTTATCTTGATAACAAGTGTACTCTACAATATTATGCATTCTATTTGTAACTAACATTGCGAAACTGTAGTGTTGACTACTATGTCAGTAACTTTACAACTTTATTATATTTAGAACAAGAATAAGGTGAACTGGTGACTCACCTAGAACCCAGGCAGTATTTTCTCATAATTGTTATTACTGTGTGGCATGCTATATTATTTTTATTATTTAAGAAGGAAGGTCTGTTCTGTTGCCAAATCTGTGCCTCAGCAGTAGGATGTTCCTGATGATTATAATAACCATATATTATTCAATAGGTACCTTTCTGAAGGCTTTCAAGTGATTATTGAAAAGTCCAAAGAAGCAAAATGTTCTCTAAAAGATGTTCAGTTGCGTTTCTTGTGCCCTGATGACTTGGAAGAGGTAAGTTAATCATGTTAGTAAATTGTTTTTTATTATTTCAATGGGAAGTACCTAGTATTCCATGCTGACAATGCTTTAACAAAGATGTAGAAAAGTACAAAAATCTTTTTGAAAATATCTTACTGCATTTAAATCAATACATAAATTTCATATTATAAGGAAATAAATAAATTAAAATTATTATCGTATTTATCTACCTGCTGATTTCAGGTTCGATGTCTTTGCAGAGACTGGTTTCCAATAGAATACCCACAGTCATGGTATGAAGACATAACATCATCAGAGAGATTTTTTGCACTTGCTGCAGTGTATAAATCGCAAATTATTGGCCTCATAGTAGCTGAAATCAAACCTTATCTAAAGTTGAATGCAGAGGACAGAGGCATATTGTCAAGATGGTTTGCATCAAAGGACACATTGGTTGCATACATTCTATCTTTAGGTAAATATTACTGCACAATGACTAAGTGAGACATGAGTAATGATTTAAAATTTCTAAAGATAAGACAATCTATAGAAATTTTAAATCATTACTCACTATTCATTTTGTTCTGTAATACCTACAGTTGCATGGCTACAGACGATATCTGTATATTTACTTATATCAGTGCTTGAACTACATTTAAAAGTATACTTTTATTTATTTTTAGGTAGGTAGGGCTACCGTAGGTGAGGCTGTTAGGCACCTATTCTGCCACACTCCAGGGGGCACTTTTCTTTTTATTACATAAATTAAAAAGAATCAAAATTGCCAAAACAAAAATTAGAAGCTACAGCTATCCTTAAGGTTTTAAGGATATTTCATTTCCAATGGACGTAATGAATGCCAAGAAAATGTTTACTGAATTACAATTTTATTTTATTAATTTATGTAATAAAAATGAATTATATTTATAACTCTTTAACAATGTTTAAATATTATTTATATTACCAAAAATTTTAAAAAAATTGGGGGGCTACCCGGCCGGGAGCGTGGCGGAATGGATACTCATCAGCCGGACTTTTGATCGGGATCGTTACCCTGTCCACACGGCCAAGTTACCATTGTAATCATTACGTTATTTTAAGTTTGACGCTGTACCGCGCCTGGGTGGTGACAGACGTAGCGGGGAGTGGGAAAGCGGCTATCTACTCAGTTCGCGGCACTGCTACTTTACGCATTAGGCAGGCGTGGGCCAGGTACGCCGATCTGGGCGCGTCCAATAATGTGCTCTATTGACACATCAGAAGACATACTTTCCGTTGCGTCGCGTAATAGTGGATCGCGTCGCAAGGCGTAGATACACGTGGATGTAGTGTAGCTCGAAATGACTAGCCTCTATGTGAGATGTATGGTGACCAACGCGCCCAGATTAGGCCCACGTACGCCGGTACGTGGGCCTAATGTAGTCCCCGCTCATAGCTATCATACGTCATTTTTTGTGCAGGAGTGGTCCGTTCGTACCGACGGTCGGGCGTGGCCACGATGCTGTTGGACGTGCTGATCAACCACCTGTCGGGTCCGATGCCGCAGCCGCCCCACGAGCACAGGGTTAAGGCTATCTTCCTTCATGTGCTTACTACTAACTCAGAGGCTATACTCTTTTATGAGAAGAGAAGGTAAGGACCCTTTTTAGGATTCCGTAGTCAAGGCATAATTTCGTTTTGAAGTTTCGCCATGTCCGTCTGCGTCTTAGCTCAGAGGCCCTTAATATAAAAAGAATAAAATCTTGAAATATATTTCTTTTTAGTGTACCTCCCTTATATGTAAAGTGGGGATGTTTTGTTTTGAAAAAATTCAGGACAGTAGTACATATAATTAATTGAAAAGGAAAACTATCACTGCTAGGTAGGTAGGCTTTACAAGTTAATTTTATTCAATAGTTAGGTATTATACTTCTTTTTATTTCCCTATGGTATGGTATGAGGTTACTACGGAACCCTATAATGCGCGTGGCCCAACATGCACTTGGCTGGGTTTTTTACTTTATTGGAGTGTTTGAATATGGATGGATAGAGGATCGGCCACAATAATCCACCATGTCGACATAATGCGGATAGGTGGGCTGACGACTACACACGTGTTTACGCGCACTTACCCTCCAAAGCACGAAGGAGCTCGAGATTATAAATTGGTCAGCCATCCCATGACCGGCTCTTGCAAAAGTTGCTCAACGGCCGCAATCGCAGGGTAAATGCGTTAACCCACTGCGCCTTTCTGGTTGTAGTTAACGATTTTCATTTTCGCTCAATCGCACAATGTTCAGTCGCAGTACGGCAACCCTCGCAAAAAACGTACCTTTCGCAAAATGCACCTGTCGCAAAACGTACCTTCCGTATTATTTTTTTCGCAAAAGGTACCTTTTTGGAGAAAGCTGCTACTGTTTTACAGGTGATGAAAAAACTAAAATATATCATTATAGTATTATTAATATGAAAAATAAAATGATATATTTTGTCGACTAATCCAAGCTTACTCTAAAAAAAGTACTTTTTGCGAAAGGTGCGTTATGCAACTAAACCTCGCACAAAATAGTTTCTTTATTTTGACGACCTCCGTGGTCGAGTGGCTTTGTACACCGATTTTCAAGGTGTCGCCATCTCTGAGGTCCCGGGTTCGATCCCCGGTTGGGTCAATTTAGAAAACGAACTTTTCTATATTGGCTCTGGTCTGGGTGTTTGTGATACCACCGTTGTCTCTGATTTCCATAACACAAGTGCTTTAGCTACTTACTTTGGAATCAAAGCAATGTATGTGATGTTGTCAAATATTTATTTATTATTAAATATTTATATTTATTTAAATGCGATACGTAACTAAAAATCACATTTTTATAAATAGTAAAGAAAATTACCTTAAATATCCACCATATAAATTACGCATTAAAATGTTTTAGGTTTAAGCAACGTTAAATTTAATCATACATAAAATAGTAATAATTAAAATTAATCCACATTAATATGAAGTCATCCTTATTTGAGATTATTTTGTCTAAAGCAAAAAATTATTACAGAAAAGGTCTATTGTATTTGTACAGACAGATGCATGCATAAGTTTACTGCTCTGAAAACTGTTTATTTTTTACGCGAGTACTTCGTCAGCTGTTGTAGGTAAATTAAAGAGTGTAATATAAACAAGATTAGCATACGATCTGCAGCAGAATGATGTTTTTATTTTTAGCAGCTCCATGTTGTCATGCTCGTTGTCGAGTGACCTTGCAGTTTGGCTTTCTGTTTGATAAAGTATATAGTTTTCGAAAACACAATACTTAACTAAAAGTAATTTAGGTCGCTTTAAAATATGTGATAGTTTCAATGTGCTTAAAACTAGTTAGTTGTGTCTCTAAATATTTGTGATATTGCCGCGCGTCCTATTCATAGAAATTAATTATATTTTTTTGCATTTATAATTCTGAGTTCTCTAATGCTGTGTTCACATTATTCCAGTGAGCAATTCAGTCCGGCGATCGAATCCTGCGATGTAAATATTGTAACTGGACATTAGATCAATTTGTGTATATTTACTGTTAAATAAAAAAAATATCAGAACACGGCGTAAACAACGAACCTCCGTCAACTCCACTCTTTTTCCTTTCAGATTCCGCCTGCACTCGTTCCTACCTTACTACTACTCTATAAAAGGCCGTTGCAAAGACGGCTTCACGTACGTGTACTACGTGAACGGTGGCCACGCCCCCTGGGGGCTGTACGACTACGTGAAGTACGTCGCGCGCGCGGCGTGGCGCGGCGGCGGGCTGTACCCGTGGCTGTGGGGGAAACTAAGGACGGCTCTCACCATCGCCTGGCACAGGTAGTCTACGGCATTCCTACCCTTTTTGATACATACCTCTCCAGTATTCAACCTCCTTAGGAACTTAACAACTTACAGTTAGGAGACGCGAACCTCTAACTAAAGTGTTCCACCTCCGGTTCACGATCAACGTGGCACAGGTAGTCTACGGCATTCCTCCTTTTCTGATACGATTTTTTGTGTTAGATCTCCTTAGAAACTCAACGATAGTTAGGAGACGCGAACCTCTAAAGTGTGCGACCTTCTTGAAGACTCGGCAACAATGATTTGCCCTGGTCATGAAATTGAACATTGATCATAACATTCGGCGGTCTATTAAGCTGACTGCACTCACTATACCGTGGCCCATGACTCGACACTCAAACCTTATGACATGTTTGATCTCCTTAAATTGAAGACTTGAAATTAAAGTTGGACTTAAAAATTACCGATTATTTCTTTGCGATTATGAGAATTACCTATTATGTATATTTATGATAACGTTCAACTGAATAGTTAAAAATTTTAAAGGTTCTTTGTCACCGACCAAAAATTAAGAAAGACCTATTTCACATCAAAAAGACTACACCAACCGTAACCGTGATTAATAGTTGATTTTATCTTTTTACAGACATGGTTTACAATTGCATGACGCGGCCTTTACAATGCGACGGAGACGTGCGGCGATGCGCGACTGCGAACGGTTTCCGATGGCTATGTAATTTCGATCTGCGGATTTATGACACGTTCACGTTAATTAAAACGCGAATTGATCGCACCACGTCATCCGTTACATCCGTAAGGTGTGAAATAGGCCTTCTGACCTAAAAACAAATACTTTATTCAACTGACTTTGAATTTGGTAAGTGTACCAAGCTATTTCATGATGTGTTATAAATTGTGTTGCATGTCTCGACATGTAAAAAAATCATGATTGACATATTTTTGATTGGTAAATGACAGTTAATAAGTTTTTGTCCTTAATATTCCTTCGGCATACGCTATTATACGCTAGTACTATTATTTATTCTGTGCTATTACTTTATACATATAATGAATGCCTTTTTTAAATTATTTTTCGCGATCGCATTGTATTAACTATTTTTATAATCAGTATTGTAAGGTTTGTCTAACCGAGAGGCATAGATTACTAAATAGTTACTACAGAGGCTTACCAACAGCTGTCACCGCGATGCAAAAGAGTCAGTGGTTTTAGAATATTTATTTAAAAAATTCTAAAATAGGCATCATGTTATGCCTCACGCAAATAATCATTTAGTCAACTGATAAAATATGTGCATAAACAAACATGTATAAATGTAGCCACATCACGCGGAGCATGGTGCTTTTTTGTGTGTGAGTGCAAGCCATTAATTTTTAACTAAAACTGCATGCTTTTTCGACCTCTATTAAAAAAAAACAATATTTGCAGAACAAAGGTAGACAAAACAAAAAAAAAAGTATGGCCATTTTGTATGTAGTAAGATCGGGTATTCTCTGCTTCAATAGGGCAATGCTTATTATTATCTACAATAATTTGTATTATAGCCCAATGGGGCTATATTCTAACTTTTTTGGCTATTGGATGAAGTAAGGAGCAAACGCGCCCGCTGACTGTCTGGCCATATTTTGCATCGCGTCCACACCTGAAAGTAGCGTTAGTGTGCGAGTGGAGGGCGCATCGCGTATGCAGAAACACGAACGAACAAGAACATTGTGAATACGAACATCGATCACTACCATTTAGTTCGTACGTATAAACATAAATGAACAGAGCGAACAAGAACACTATATAGTCCGCGCGGAATGAGAATGGGATGTAACCTTGATAAAGTAAATCGAATATTGACTAATTAGTTAATTTTAATTTATTTAACCAACTAATTGTTTATTTGTTACCTTACTTGAAGTTGCAGCAAAAGTACTCTCACCTGGGATGCGTGACACCGTGTTTTTGGATATCCCTGTGGCTGGCCGGCGTACCGTGCGCGTCTCAGTTTGACAAGGTTCCATCCCATTATAATCGCGCGTGGATTATACGAACAAATTTCGACTCGAGATCACGCACAACCGCCTCGTTCTGACAGTGAAGTCCCATTCCAATGTCGCATCAAACATTTTTGACAGCGTTCGATGTTCGTTAATGGTACGCACATGCGAACAAACTGTTAGTTGTTCACCATGTTATTTTTCGTTCGTGCGTACACGCCTTGCGTCTGTCCGGAGTGCAAGCGGGCGGGCACTAAGGCGCGCTCTCTATCGTGCACCACAAAAGAGACAAGGACAGCCATATAACAGCGTGGTCCTCCGCTCCGCGACCCGCGTATGCGATGCGTTGCGCCGTCACTCAGAGCGCCAAAGATTTAAATTGCAGGACGCACGCGTAGGAAAAACCGGCCATTTGCCGTACAAAGTCAATTAGTCCTTATAGTATTAATATTATTTTTAAATTTGTTAAGGATGATTTGAGCACACTAATAGGAGTTTATGATATGTTTTTATAGTTTTTATTGTTTTATCAGAAAATGCGATAACATGCTAATGAAAATGGCAATGAAAAAGACCACAAACGAAAATTAATAAATGTACACAGATGTCATGTAATTCCTTATGTACCTACCTACTTCAAACTTATGTTTATAATGTTAAATAATTCAAACATAACTTATATTAACCAAAAAGTCGAATATTATTTTATATCCCCTTATTTCTCTACCAGTAACCTTTCTCACGTCAGTTACTCACTATTATTAGTTCTTTAGTTTTAAGTAAAAATACGATAGTTCACAGTTCACTTGCTTTTCCTTGAAAAGAATAGTCTCTTCACCAAAATTAATTGATATGATCAAGTTGCATTTGAATGTATTTTAGATATTATTTATAGATATCACATATTACTGCATTTTCAGAAATTCCCACAAAGTTAGAGGTGTTGTACGAACCAGACATTGAAACAAGAGAATTTTTAAAATATTACAATACAATAATTATTTTTAGAGCACTAGAAATTTTGAAAATTAAACGTAACCGCGAAAAAGTAAGCTGACACATTATGGGTCTTACCCGACATTTTCCTAAATGTCGTTATTGAGTAACCAGTGCCACGGTGTCAACTCAGTGAGCTTATATTGTGCCAGTTTAACAACATGTTTGTGATAATTTTAGTACTCAAAGCTTTAAATTCGGATCAGGATGTAGAGCACTTTAATTTTATGGCATCGATCATCCATGCCTGCGTATGAACGAAATAATCTACGCTGCTTAATGGAATTTTCATCTAATTTTTACCTTTGATTTCATAATTGCGATGTATCGATTTTAGTAAATTGTCATTCATAAAATGCTGATTTGAAAAGGTTATAGTTTAGTTTTTCCTATCTAGAGAACTTACCTTGACATCTTAACGCGATATTGAACTTCAAGAGACCGCCGGAGGTTGTGGCTAGCAGTGGCACACACTAGTGCCACTTTAAACTCTAATTAACTAGTAATAAGTTTGACATTTGTTTGTTGTGCCGTAAATTAAAACCCTGATCACACGTACTAAGTAGAGTGGCGAGAGAGTGCCCTCGGCCACGTGCTCGGTTCGCGTGTGCCTCATAGAGTACATTGTAACATAAGGAAAGTATACCTTGTGACGAGTACTCGATCCTGCAGGGTGGCGAACGAGTCACTTAGAACTTGTTTTGTTTACTATGCCGAGTGCCCATTCCCGCGCGCATCTCAGCGTACAATCCGCGCGCGACGTGAATGGGATGGATCCTTGTCAAAGTAAATCTTTATTGACGCACAAGTGTTCACGAATCTCTAAACTTCGAAACTGAACTAACTCGTCCGGAAAAGCAAAATGCGCGTGTACTCCTACTCGCCCACTCTACTCTCTCGGCCGTATACCAATTTACTGTCTCGTCATTGTACTTGGCACGTGTGATCAAGGCATTACCATTGGTTGTTCTGCCGTGTCACTTATTCATCACTAATAAACTTTGCTTTAAGACCTCATGGTAAGCTCTTACAGGTAGAGATGGTCGATGTATTGCGTTAATATTTATTACGTTAGTTTTACGTGTCACGCACGTTTCGATGTACGTTTTTGCGTAATGGGTGTTGCAGAAATATTGTATATTATACAGTATTGTGTGCCATGATTAACTGCCAAGAAATTTAAAGTAAGGTGCCTGTGTGTTCAGTATAAGGTGTAATTATTACGAATAAACAATAAACGCTAAACTTAATGTGATCGTCGGGATGGCTGAACATAGAATGTTAAAATATTGGGTATTACTATCTAATCTGTGGTATTACTTATATTTTATACAGTTTTGACATATTATCGTGTTTTATTCAATAATTGACATTGGTGTCTAAACGATGAAGTGAGAAAAGCAAATTAAGATTGTTTAAGTACCACTTAAACACAATTTTTAATTAATGTTGCAATTCGCCTTCAGGGTCATAGCCCACAGCTAACAAACAATATATAAATAATAGAGATTATCGCTTATGATTCAAATATTATAAGTAATTCAACCATTCTGACGATCACAACTTATTCAAGTTCAAGTCTGTAAAACTAATAATACTAAAAAAAAATGTAAACCTTAAAATTCATTTAATTCAAAGAAGTGTACCTGGTTTTTGGAACGCCCGCCCGTTCAGTTGTGTTAGTCCAAAAAAATATTTCTGCACTTGTCCTTGTGTGCGTAGTGGTCTATGTGTATACTCATCGCAAACCAAAGTATTTTTAATGATTTCATTAATTTTGTTATTGTAACTCATTTTATCTATTGTTTTAAAAGTATTAAATTAATGGTTAAGTGTTTTTATGATAATGAGTATTATTTTTGGACCACGGTAAATTGTTTTATGATTCCAGTAATTTTGTAATTAGTGATATAATCTGAATTGGATATGTATGTATTATGACAAAAGTGCGCTCATTGGTTTAAATTAATGGTAACGAAACGATACTTGTGTATTTATGATGTACAGGGGCTATGTGGCCTGTTTCTTAACACTAGCACTAATGAATAATGTTGAATATAAAATTTATGTTATATTTCTACTCTACACTTTTAGTACATGACTATTATGGAAAAAGAATTTAGCTTCCAAATAAATATCATTGTTGACTACTTACCTTTTTCATTTTGTTATGGTTCCTGCAGGTTTGTTGCAATGAAAAGTAATCAGTAACAATTTCAGAAAATCTTTAATTTTAATAATTGCTTCTTTTTTCATCAACTATGCTGTACAAACTATATCGCTTAAATTAGAATTAGCAATTAATAATTGCACGTAAAAAAACTTAACAAATAGGTACCTTCAACTTTTCGATTGGAATGAACGATTATTACATTAAGTAATATATATATATTTTTACATTATTTATAATCCTACTAAATGAACATCTCTATTCAACAAGCAGTCACAATCGCCCAATGATATGTTAAAATTATTTATGTATTTTAATAATTTATTGCGATCTAAGTATTTGCGCTAGTGGTTGGGCGGTCGAAGGCGGGCGGGGCTACGAGACGAGGCTGTCGCGCTCTGGGGCGCCGCCTTTCAGGTTCTGCCCTTTGAAGTCTTTCAGTCGAATCGGCGATGATTCGCTTCCCGAATCTCCCTGCAAGCAAAACATTTTATAACATAATATATGTATGTAGTACATACAAAATTTCAAAACAAAGATCAGTGTAGCGTTATAAAAATAAGTCTTGACTACTGCACGTACGTTACGTACGCACACCCATACCTATTATTATGTCAATAAATACCGTAACAGTGAAAGAGACTTTACTACAGGAATATCATTTGCGAATGGGACCAGTGTCGACTAGGACCATTTGCGTCTGCGCGACCAATTGCAAATGGGACAAACTGCTTAAAAACTTCTTTAGGGGTATCCGATCTCTATCGCCGAGAAGGAGTAACAAGAGCTTTAACTGGTGAATATACAGGGTTAATGGAAATATGATGTGTTCCTGCTAAAGGGTTAAGATAACCTTTTTTCGATAAGTTAATTAATACAGTAGTTATTGAAATCAAGGTTTACCAAAAGCACGATTTAAAGCACAAAAAAATAAAAAAGAGAACTACTCACTCGACTCCGTTTTTTAAAAAATATATTTGCTGTTTTCCAAAAATCACGAAAAAAAGTATTTAAGGATATTTTTTTGCAAACGGCTGTAGTTTTAACGATATTTTTATTCATTATCAAAACTCAATAGTTTAACGGAATCGAATGAATAGTAAGTGAATCGTACTTTTGGTAAAATTTTCTTAATTTCAATTATCTTAAAACTAGTTTCGAGAAAAAGTTATCGGAGAAAAAATATTTGTAATGACCTCATCTCTGACCCCTTAGTTAACAGGATTAAGTCATATTTCCATTAACCCTGTATTTGTAAACTAACGTTAGCTCCAAGCGAGGTGCTTTCTTGGAGTAGCAGCTCGCTGTCTGTGCCGCGGGCCTCTTTGTTCTTGAGGATGGAGCGCGAGCGGGAGTCCCCCTCCAGCGGCCAGCCGCCCCCTCGCTTGTTGCCGTTTTTACCTGGATAACGAAGTCCTTGAGATTGAGAATAGTGTCGTATAGAATACTAAACTAATGCCTTGTGTAAGTACCTACCCTTAACTACACATTGGTAAACATGTGTTAGTTATAAAAGTCGTAAAGCCACAGTGATATTACCAAAAAGAATGTGGTGATTGATTATCCTGGTAGCTATCCCTCTCGGTGGCCTCTTCTCCTCCTCCGACCATTCCTGTAAATCAAAAGACTTTGAACTCCTTTTTGGACTGATTAACTACAATATTTTACTAAAGCACTCGGGATAGGGGCATGCATTCAACATTTACCAAACCGTGTTACAGCATGCAGACGGACATGGCATTCAAATACAGACAAATTTTGAACATGCTGTCTTACAAAGAGTCGAGAAGTAAAGATTGACATCGGGTTTATCAGGTTTGTTCTTCATCTTCATAATTTACTAGAATCTGACACCGCCTTGTTCATGGCGGTAATCCTTCTAACTATCGCAACGCAAGCTTGGAAGTCGCTTGTTTGGAGTTCCCATCACGTCTCATTTAAACACGGTCTATCACAGTTTAAATGGTACACTTAGGTTAGTACCTCCTTATTCCCGCCATAGCATACCCATAAAAGCATGTCAGCCTTAAGACGTGGTTGTTCCTCACCTGTTGAAAGCGCGCCTTCCTGTGTTTGGGCTTGGCGTCGTCCGGCGCGGGCGGCGGGTCGTCCGGCTGCGTGAGCCGCGGCGGGTCCGGCGCCAGCGCCGCCGCCAGGCTGCCGCGCGACCCCTGCGGCGACCCCTCGCCCTGCGAACCTTGCGCACACAACACGCCCCCGTCCCCCGACGCGCTCCTGCGCACACCGTTAAACTCCGACCCCCCGCCCCCCGAGCCGCCGCCGCTACCGTCCAGAGGGTTCACATACAAGTTTGACGAGTCGTTCTCGCATGCGATGTCGCCCTCTGAAGGAAAAGGGTGCGTAAGGCATGATGCAAATGTATCTGCAATGTAAGACAGACGCACATAGAGCGAAGTGTTCTGTGCCGCCTGTAACGAACACTAATATGAAAATGAAACACACGTAAACGATAAAATACACGTGCCAGAAACATATTTACGTGAACTATAGTGAAGTACGGTCAAGACAAAGGAGGCTACGGGTACTTAATAATTGAAAGAGGTAAGGTAAGTACCTAAGTACTATTAACATTTAAGTTACAATACTGAAATGCAACCATTCATAAAATGGACATTTGGTTTAAGGACACATTTGTAATGAAAAAATGTTAACAACTCGAATAATAAACAGTTCCTAAAAATTTTCAACGTTCATGTCGAAAAATGGTATAAGTATTGTTGGTTGTTGACATTTGTTCAATGGAAGTAAAGTGGGGATCTTACCAGGGCTGTCTAGGCTATTGGGCGTAGCCTCAGGCAAGGCCTTGGGCGCGGGGTGCCGCTGCAGGCAGGCCAGCTCCACGCACACCGGCTGCCGCAGGTCCGACGTCGACATGGGCATCAGTTGCTCCGCGTCTATGAATTCCTTGTAGCCCTGTCAAGCATATCCATCATTCATATCATAATTCATTTCAATCACTTACGTCCAGACCAATGGTGGCAGGATATGTGGTAGGCGCCTCGCTGGTAGGTGCTAAACTTAGTTTATGATAAGCCAGAGCAAGGTGAAATCGGTGAAATCGGACGGTCAATGTGAACAACGCAACGCCACAACGTTATCGCGTACATACACATTCGTTTGGTAGAATAATTTATTAATCCTGGCACCTAGGCTAGCGTACCTCGATGCGCTTAACCTCCCAACCATTAGTGTGAACGTACACTTAGAATTCACGTGCTTTGCAAGAGATAGTAAATAACAAGACCAGTAAAAAAGATGGAAAAAAAAATTCTGGCATCTGAAATTAGCTTCCGATGAACCAAGTATTTAAAAACTAAAAACAATTCTAAATACTGATCTAAAAAAACTGGGAACTGTTATAAAAATTAAGCAGAAGTACCTACTTATATAATAATAAGGAATAAAATTAGCTTGACATACTTACAGGATCATGGCAGGTGGAACGAACTATTAAACTTAATATAATATTGTTATTATTACTTTTATGTATACAAATGCCACTTAGGTTGCAAATCAAAACATAAATATGTTAATATTTCATACAGAAATGCAAATGGTTAAATTCGTTATAGTTAATTTTAGTGTCTTTAGTACCTTGAACGTGCAAAAACAACATTCAAACTCAGAAGGCAGCTGATCCAAGTCAAGCTGTTTGTCAGCCATCTTCTTTTCCTAGAAAAAGAGAAATCATTAGCAGTTACATATTTGATTCCAGCAGAAATATTAAAAGCATTTTAGAGAACCATTCAATATTATGTTTGTTTAGTCCGTTTTAATATTTAGCGCAGAAGCTTTAGTTTGCTTGTGTGCGTATTGTTAAAATTATTAGTACATATTTGATGCCAGCTGATAATGCATTTCAGTGCTCGTAATTCAACCCCATATATTCTAACTAGATACCGCCCGCTATGAAGGTGAATAAAGCCTTTTAGAAGTATAAGTTTGTAGAAAATATAAAAATCTTACTGGTGTTGGATCAGGATTAATGAGCAAGCGTTTCTCTGGCGAGTCTGGACCTTCGATCGAATACCGGCGTTCTTTCTTAGGACTGCTCTGAAAATGTGGACTACGGTGTTAGCAGAAAGCCTATAGGTACTATTGGTGCTAAGTATCGCTAAAACGGGTGCGTCCGAAACTTTACGTGTAAAGACTAGTTACTTTAAATTGCCTCCATTAAAAAATAGATGTATATAAATGGCTCTTCATAATTAATTAGTGCATGAAGCGCGTTGGCAAAGCTGTGCCTACTGTATTAAAATCTCCAAAGTGGCAGCGATTAGAGAAAACAAATTGAAAAATGAATTCGGAGGAAGTTCAATTTACTAGCTTAAAAATATGTGTCGGCTCACCCTGCCAAAGGCAGTGGACGCACCCATCCATTAGGGGATGCCCATACCTGATTTGGGTCGGTACTCTGAGGTATCTTATTGGAGATAGCATGCTCGTATTGTTTGTAGCAGCCGGTGATGGCGGGTGCCTCCCCCTCCAAGCTAGTGGCATCCGCCTGCGACAAGTTGTGTCCTGAAGACACACACCATCGTCAGTAGCGACAATTTTCAGTTCCTTCTTCTCCCGCACAGCTTCCAATAATATTAGCAGTCTATATATAATTTGTTTATTTAGGTCCATTAAAATGAATAGTATTAGGTTACATTTAACGAATGACGAACAGATAGGTAAGTAGCAGCGTGAACTAACACAACACACATTCCACACAAAGTCTAAATCCAGCGTCCTCCGGATACACACATCGGACATCAGTCCACAACAGAGTGGTTAGTTCTAGAAAGCGTTAGGCTTACGCTGACAATACTATCGACCTTAAAATATAGTGTCTTCGTCGCACATCGCAAGCTACACGCGACGCGATCCCGACCCAAGTTACGGATATAAATATAAGGGTCGAGTGTGACGACTGTGTGATAGTAGCAAGTAGCTCATCTGGTGTCGTCTCTCGCCTCAATGAGGACGCACTTGTCACCTGAAGACAAGGAATAAAACACTCTGAGTGCACCTCGTTGGAACGAACGCGTGAAGATAGCTGTAGCTGCGATGTAACGTGAACTGGTCTGAATTTGAAGATGTCTGCAAGTCCGGAGAGCTAAACGATACGACACATGCGTTCATTCAACATTACACTCATTGCATTCATTAACACAAATGCGGAATGAGCACGGAGAGCATGCGTGCATTATGAAGAAGGAGGTTACATACGCGAACACATAACATAGTATGACATGGACTGAACAAGCGGCGTAAGCAAATGAATGTGGGCGGTACTGACCTGTGTCCACGATGACGTCGATGAGGTCCATGCTCTTGGCGAACGCGTCGCGCAAGTTTATATGGTGGAACGAGACGATCGAGCCCTCGCGCTTTGCACGCTCGAGGGCCTCTCGCCTCTTAAGCGCCTTCTCGCGCCGCATCTGATTCTTGTAAAACTCGGCGAAATTGTTGACGATAATCGGGATGGGTAACGCAATTACCAACACGCCGCAAATACAGCAAACTGAGCCGATGACCTTGCCCAACGGAGTCGTGGGGTAAATGTCACCGTATCCGACTGTGGTCATGGTGATGCCGGCCCACCAGAACGTTTCCGGAATGGAAATGAATTTAGTCCCCGGTTCTTCCTTCTCGGCGAAATAAGCCAATGAAGAAAATATGAGCACTCCCATCGCGAGGAACAGCATGAGCAGTCCCAGTTCTTTATAAGAGTTTCTGAGCGTGAAACCGAGTGATTGAAGCCCAGTAGAATGTCGGGCGAGTTTGAGAATCCGCAGTATTCGCATTATACGGAAGATTTGTACGACACGACGTACGTCTTGAAACTGGTCCGTCGCGTTTTTATTCGTTTCGAGCAGAAAAAGAGATACGAAATACGGCAGTATAGCCAACAAGTCTATAACGTTGAGTCCACCTTTGAAGAACTTCCACTTATCCGGAGAGGCACTGAACCGCAGCACATACTCGAGCGTGAACCACGTGATGCACACGGCTTCTACCATGGCCAGCTGCGGGTTGTCCATGGGCGCGCCCTTGTCGTCGTACACTTGCATCTGAGGTATCGTGTTGAGAGTGAGCCCTATCGTGGACAGCACGATGAAGAGGATCGATATCACCGCAATCACCTGCAATTACGTCACGGATAAGCGACGAGCGGCGAGAGCGCTCCTCGCCACCGCGCTGCCATGGTCGCGACCGCTGGCACATGTGCACCGCATTCATATGTGCCAGGTCGCCTTATAGTGCCAGTGTCTATACAAAACTAATCATCCTACAATTTTTGTACATCGGTCAGACTACGAGCGATCGTAGCAGTCGGTATAGTAATGTAAGTAGATATGTAAGTATGTAATATTTACAAGGCATTTAATATAAAGCCAATATCTTACGTAACAATGTCTTAACATTACGTACAAATTTTGGTGTAAAAATAACATCTATAAGTGTGATTATGTTAGTAGTGTTGTGTGATCGAGGTGTAGATAGTAATATTACATGTGGGTGAACGGACGTGCGTTCAGTCCCGTGGCACGCTCGTCCGTCCATCGCTTTCGTTGCTCGGTTAGTCGGGTCAGTATCACAAAGCGGAAGCGTCGGTGGGGGACCGGAGCCGAGCGGGGAGCTGGACGGGGACGAGGCGGGAAGACGATGGGGAGAGAGAGATAAAGGATGCGAGGGTTAGTGAGAGCGGAGTGGGACGCCGGCGGAGCGGCGCTCAGCCGTGGTGCGAGGCGGCGCGGGCGCGGTGAGCGCACGGCGCACGCCCTGTGCGGCGGGCGCCCCTCCGTCCCGTGCCCCCCCGCACGCGGGCCTCGAGCATCGCCGGCGGCGGCTGGTCACATCGCGTAAGCCCATCCCATATTGCCAACTTTGCGACAACAATTAAGCTTTGTTTATATTTTAATCTCCGTTTGGAGAACGTACGACGCGGCTGTGAACATTTATAAAAAATAACTGTAATAAAATTATACATGAAAATCTCGTGGTGGAATACCACGATAACGAATGAATTATGTAGCAGTACCTAAAGGTCTTAAAATTGCAACGTTTTGTATTGTTGATTTTTAAAATAGATTTTGTGAAAAGAGTAACAAATGTATATAGGTATTTACAATAATTTAATTCATTATCCAAAAAAACTGTTCTGCCTCTAGTGAGCGATAGAGTCAATCGGTATACAATCTAGTTTAAAAATCAGCAAATTTTTCACATTATTAAAATTATATTCTGTACCTACCCAGATATTGGATATGGCTTCAACTTAATTCAAGTACAAACTTAGACAAACTTCGAATTATAAATATAAAGAACCCCAAAAAAACGGTAAACAAGTCTTTTTTAAACATAGTGCCTATCACAAAACTAGGAATGCTGATGACGATAACTTATCGAAGTAAAAAGTTAAAAATTACTTACTAAAGTATGATTTGAAACAATAAATCCTGAATGGTTTGTAAATAATGTGTCAATCGTATATACTTACAACATAAATAATATTAATAAATATGTATTTGGACCTAATTATGAACACATATTCATACTTACATACAGCTAAGAGCACCGCTGTTGTCGAAAAAAAAAATATCAACGAGCTACAAGTATAAAGCAAGAAGAAGGTAACATCGATGCTAGCTAGTTTGGTTCGAATTGGACAAAAGCGGTCACACATCAGGAGGTCACAGAACATGATTCACATTACAACAAGGAAACACAACACCACATTCCATAATACAATACAATAAACAAACACATACATAACACGAAGGGGCAGAGATAGATGTTATTCATGCACCACAAAACTACACAAATAACAGTGTTATAATACAGCTTAATACTCAGCTCACACACATTATGTTAAAAAGATTATTAAATTACTACCTATTTACTATCTACCAAACTCATTTAATTTTAACTGTGACTTGGTACAATGCGATTAATTTAACAATGTACAACAGGAGTGACCAACTTCAGAGCGCTTGCGGTACAAAACGATGTATTTTAATCTGTAAAATGTA
This sequence comes from Catoptria pinella, assembly GCA_963556745.1. Classification (NCBI taxonomy): domain Eukaryota; kingdom Metazoa; phylum Arthropoda; class Insecta; order Lepidoptera; family Crambidae; genus Catoptria; species Catoptria pinella. The sequence goes on from OY750771.1 coordinate 5,485,970, forward strand.
CTCTTTGCCATACATTCTCGAGTGAAGTTGCCGCGGATCACTGTCTATTGCCAATTTAATCCCACTGTATAATTTAACACACCCAGTTAAAAGTTAATCAGATAGTCAGTTAAAAAGGTTTGCAAAGTTATATAGTACCAGGTTTAAAGCGGGTCACATTGGCCTTAGCTGGACCATAGGGAATAACTTATTTGTACCAAACTGTGACTTAATGTAAACGTCTTGATGTGTGTCTTTATCTTAAAAATAATAAAAAAAATAAGAACAATGTTATAACTAATGAGATTCAAACCATTTGAAATAATATCCTTTATTTACTTTAAAATAATATTTTACAGTTTTAAAATCATGTTTTGTATTGAAAGACATGTCATTGTTTAAATTAAGTCTCTCATTAAAATAATACTTACGAAATAGTAGAGACTTATATTACATCGATACTACACCGCGCGTAAGTTTAGAATCCAACTGCAAAAACACAGTGACATGACAGGAATACCAGATTGATTCTCAATTAAGTCCAAAGTTATATGCGAAAAGCCAAAGTCACCCGCCTCTATGGTATGTAAAAGTACAAAAATGTATTGTGTATTCGTTTATGGAGAATTTAATTTAAGTGTACATTCATTTAAAGTCTGTAAGTGCACGCACACAATTGTAAAATATTTTCAGTGCGTGTATTAAAATATATTATTTATTTACAGTTGTTTTTCAATAGGTAAATAAATTAAATACATTTTGTGTATTGTACAGTACTAGCTTGTGCGTGTATGATACTCGATGTGTACTGATAGTGGCAATAATGTTCTTAACATTGGCTTAAAGTTAAACATAACAAAATAACTCCTACTACATCGCATTGCTAATTTGCTTTACAGTGAATGTGCAAAAATTAAATTACCTACTCACAATCAACAAAAGCATTGAATTTAAGTTGTATACCTTTCCCGTGTAAGACCTGACCGTCCTTGGCAGCGATGCTATAGTGGCATGATTAGTTTAATTTGATTTGTATTATGTTTCTCAATGGTGGTACAATACGTTACCCTAGCAGCGATACTGGTGGTAGGCTTCTCGAGTAAGTCCCAGAGCCACTTTTGGTATTGGGCGCAGGTGCCTTGACCGAACTCCTCCTCTTCGCGTTGTCGGAGACTCTCGGCTTCCTTCCTCATCTCTTCGTGCACGTGCTCCTTGCGCTGATGGTACTTGTGTTGGCAGCAGGACTCCAGGTAGAGCTCATCCACTCCCCAGTACTCGAGGTCGTCGCTGAATGCTAGTACGCACATCTCGTCCACCAAATGCAGTTTTCCAGTGCGGTAAAAATTTAGGATGGAACTGAAGCTCTTCGGATGTCTGGAAAGTCAACAATTGGTTTGATTAGTTTTTAATACACCCACAGTGTATTTTGCCAGCCTCTGAAGTTGTGAAGTAAAGGCTGATTAGATGTTACTTGTAAAGCTTAGGAGTTTGACGATCAATCACGTCACGACAAATTTCTTCTAAGCCTTTACGAGCTTAGAAGGAATTTGTTTAGTTTAATCATAAAGTCATTGATTCACAGTAAAGCGCTCAGCATTATCCGCACAATTTTTATAAGACACCAAAAACCCATTATTTATTCACTACCTAGAGAGCTTCTAGGGAGTTTTCATTTTAAGCCGATCTTCTTAGGAACTGACCTGTCGAAGAAGTACTCGTTGTCCTGCAGCGAGTAGTCGTCACAGAGCTCGGTGATGGCCTCGTGCGTGTTGCAGTCGCGCAGCCGGCCGAGCCGCGTGTGCGGCAGCCGCTCGAGCGTCCGCCACAGCACCTCGTGTCGCACACCGCCCACGTTGATGATCACACGTTTGCTCAGCGCTTTCGCGCGAAGCATCATAAACGGCTCCGGCGGTAGCGACGACATCGACCTGGAATTGTTAAGTATATATTTTTTATTTATGTTTGATTCCACTGAAAATGACACAATGATAAAAAGCACTGCTAGTTTTCCGATCCGCTGAAGAATTTTCCTTCTTCCTCAAGCATAACAATAGACTGCAGTGATTTAATAATAGGATTCGAGGAATGAGCTGAAAACTGCAAGCACAATGTTAAAGCTAGGACTTAAATTTCTGGATGCTAAGACTTACAAAGCTAGTCATTAGGTCGCTGTACCTGGAATGCGCCCTCTGCAACGCGTCATTGGTGGCAAGCGCCGGCGCGGGCGCAGGCGCGAGCCCGCGATCGAGCAGCGCGTCCTGCGCGGGCGCCGCGAAGCCCATGGGCGCGCGCGGGGGCGAGTCGCCCACGTGCCAGCGCGCGGCGCCGCGGCCCGCCCCCTCGCCCCCCATGCCCGCTAGCTCATGGCGCCGGGCGCCTCCGCCTCATCTGCTCTATGTTGCTTCACTCGCCACTTTCACCTGAAAATCAACATCTATAATCAGTAATCAGAAAACGATCAACACTTCCCAAGTATAGTTTGCGCGATTATCATAGAACAATGTTAACTACAGAATAAGCCCTATGGGGATAGGGGATCAAGCCACCCATATTTTTGTATAGTAAAGGATAGCTATGAAAAAAAGTGGTGACCTGGCAGACCAATGCAGATCATACTTAGTGACCAGGAAAGACTGATGCACCAGCCATTTTAATATTGCAAGGTACGTTTTACAAATACAATTTAAGTTAAACGTTTCTTGTGTTAAAGAGCCTACGTCCACGGACCTAGATTAACAAAACAAAACAAGTAGCAGCTAACATGCAAATTCCGAATGAGGTCGATCGAATGCTATTTACTTTACAGACTCTTCGGCAAATCGATTTCATAATTTCTGAGAAGCCCTCCGCCGTTTCACCTGCGGCCTACTTTCAGAAAACATTTTATTTCATTTCCTTCACGAATTATTGCGAGTAATCAAACTGTAACGAATTTATACCTTGTTTTACAACACATATTGCTCGCATAAACCTATAAACATTCTATGTTCCTGAATATTTAAAAGGGTTTTATGATCATTTGAAAAAATAAAATATTTTTTAAGGAAAACATGAAAAGGAAAATGCTCCATTTCATTTATTTTATAGCAACCCAGCGTATTTATACACATTACGCATAGACATATTCATACACGATACATATTTCGCATATTTTTAGTGTTAAAATTTAAACCAAATCATTATTCTGTTTTTATTACGACTACCATTGTTTTCACACAAAAAATAAAGAGGGAAATATCTTATATAGGTTTCTTAGGTAAGGTAACTTCTTATCACATATTAATACATAGGTATAAATTAAATTTTATTGGAAATACTCTTTTTGAACGGGTCACTCAAACGCGCACGTCCATTTAATTTAAACCGATCGTATCGCCGACGTTTGGCCACGACAAATTGACAATGGTCTATTAAAATTTCATCGTGTTATGGTTCTAATAGATCGATACTGGTCCCCACTTCCTCGGCCTTTATGGACAACCACTTTGAATAAGAAACTTACATGTCACATCGTGTGTTTTTTCACAAGGTGATTTACGACGTACGATTCCGTGATTGATTTACTATTGTTTCCGTAAGACAGTACAAAAGTTTCAGGGTAACTAACACTCGTATTCACATACACGTTCACATCCGTCACTATGAGGTCTCACAGTGCCCGCGGACGCACAACGTCCGGTCTACCAATCACACGTCATACGTAAAACAAACGAACCAATCACAGAGGTCTATTACAACGCAGTGCGTTCACATAGGCAAGGGTCGTTTGAGTATTGTTCTTGAATACGGGTGTAAGTTAAATCGTATTGACTGGCTATAAATACGAGTATATTCATGTTTCATTTATTCAATCATGTAAGTTATCATGTTGTACGTTATCAAAAAATGTACAATATTGGAAGTATCATAAACATTAACTTCTGTATTTCTAATTCACTACCTGTGTTTACATTAACGCCATAATGTAAAGCCGAGAATTAACTGTCTGTTTATTTATGATTATACCCGATCGTGCCTCCATCATAATATCGCCACTGAGTGTGACCCTCGCAGGTTGTTAGATCCAGAGGCAGACATTTACTTTTAGAATAACAGTTATTTCCTGCGTTTCTGATTGGTCAATTTTGTTTCTTTTTTATTGGAACGATCAAATTTAATGTAAACCCAGTCTATGAACTCTAGTGACCCAGGCATCGCGAATTTTCAACGAAAATCTAAAACTAATTTTACACTATTTTGGATAAAAAATCTTGACTATATCGTTGCGGCTCAGAAAACTCAGATGATCAGCCCCCCTACTCAAAAGGCCAGCATTAATGCGTCTGAACGCTAAGCTTAAAAGCAAGCTATAAAATTACGTGCCGTAAGCTTTAAAGTAACAATACATCAAAGTCTGTGATTTACATAAGTTTGCGACATGTGATTTAATCGTCTATTGCTCATATTTAAGCTTTAATAGTAAGCGTAGCGTTCAAACGTATAGAATGTTAGCCAATTGAGTAGGGGGGCTGATACGCTTTTCAATAGAAATAATTGAGCTAATCTAAAGACTTTTTGATAAACATAACCCAAATGGCAAAATTTTAGTTGGTTGGTTATTATTAATAATATAACATAGCCCAACACGTATTATCACTATCTCGATGCGAACTAGCGAACTACAACGCGATGTTGACATTATTGTGTATGTAGGGCATTATAATTGTAAACTTTAATAGCTTACCTAGGTACTGAAACTAATGGCTTTCATGACATACAACCCTTTTGCTAAAGCAGTTTTGTTTTTTACTTAGAGTTATTAACCTCTTTGTAGCTAGCTATTCGATTGACCCCTTCAAGTTTCCCCGTTCCAGTTACGACTTTTCCCGTTCACTGACTCATCAAATTGGTCACTTAATCCCTTTAAAAGAAAAATCTTTTGTTGATGTATAAATTCTACTTAATCGCAGCAATGGAAGGGAAAAGTATCACCAGGGTCTGACCAAATTATAGATAACCATAAAATGCTAAAGAGATGACAGATTGAGAATCGGAATATTTAGATATCCGAGGGTTCCTAGAAATATTTCTATGTTTTTATTGTACAATCCGGTACCGGTAGATGTCCACCTCAGTCACTGATGTACATTGATATCCGAGACGATGCCAAAAAGGGTTCAAATTGCCATCCTAAACTGAGAGTCTTGTGTAAGACGGCATCTTTGTTGATAATTAATTATTATAAAGTTATAATAACATAAACCTTAAATTAAATTACCAGACAGAGGGTGCATAACGCTAGCGTGCGACTTCAAGAAAAAAATACTTTTCATCCCACATATCTTCTTTTCCATATGATAGATGCGTACTGTTATTGATTTTGGGACCTTGAAGAGATATTTTTGGGTAGGGACCAAAAGGCAAAGCTTACTCGGAACCTTTTCGTGACAAAGGGCATGATGTAACCAGGCTTTCCGCTCGAGGTAATGTCGGAAAAGCATCCGCGGCGAGAGTGGAGGCCGCAGGGGTGTTATCGATTGCAAGGCCGCCCGGCCTCACATCGTAACACCCAAACTCCGTGGAGTTGATGCACTTGTTCATACATGCATGCAATATACGGGCTTAGCCTGTGTGGATCGTGTTATGCATGCAATGTGCCTGGTGATTGTATAATCTCAAGGGGTGTTAAAGTATTCAATTATGTAATGGTGCTATTATTTTTAATATTTCGTAATATATAAAATTAAAAAACCGACCTAGTACGTGTTGGGCCACGCGCAGTATAGGGTTTCAAAGTTACCTTTATACCATACCATATGGTCATAAACTTATATTTTTGACCGAGCGAGCGCGTCTCATAAAATAATAATATATTATTTTATGAGACGCGCTATCTCATAAAATAATATATTATTATTTTTAGACTATCATATGGGGCATAAAAGTTGCTTAAAACGAGTACATAACCAAAGAATACTAACTACGGCTATAACACTCTGACACAGATGTTTTGTCAGAGTGCTATTGTTACCAACCATCTTGTATAAAATATTATATATCTCATTATAAACACTGAACATCTCTTAGAGTGCTGATCAGATCAGTTGGGTTGGGTGTGTATAGCAATTAAATCTCCTCCATTCTCTCTCGATATCCATCATCAGATCACAGATCGATCGATCCCTGGCGGAGAACCAAAGCTTCCAAGTAACCTCGTTTGTACGAAAATCGACTGGTGTGCCACCACTATAAATATATTACCGGTGAAGATATGAGAATTATAATCAAATTTATATAGAACAATTAAGTCTGCCCAGCCGTACACTTAATCCACTTAAGTAAGGTACATTGAATTTACGATCCGACAAGAGGAATTATCCTCTGAATTCCACGATTTTTTTCCTGGTGACGTTTTTTCATTGAAATTTCATTTGAAAGCCATGTGAAATTGTCTAACATAGTTTTGTACAAATAATTGGATTAATTGGTCATTTTAAAATGCATTCATATTGTAATAGTGGTATTTTCACTAAGGTTTTTGAAAAAAATCGAAAAGAAAATCGTTTGATAGCTTTTACCTATACTTATTCTATTCGTAGTATTGTTTATATCATAAAATAAGTGTCATAAGCTGGGGCCTAATAACGTTCAATCGATTTTGTTGTAATTTTATGGATAATCAAACCCTATGGAAATATTAGACCACTTTTATAAATCATCCCTAACGTGACTCCCTGAGGAAGCGCGATGAATTTAATGTGATGTTCCAAATACACATCGCAGATTGGTATTCGCTTCTGATGTTAACGCGCTTACTAAGTATTTGCCTAATTAATATTTTTTTTCTTAGATTATTATTTCTCTTATAAATCATATAATGTGCTTTAATAAAAACGCATAATATAATAGCTACATAGTAAAATAATATTTCACAGTGGATTATGTTAATTATATGCTTCTGCCACCATTGAAATAAGCCACTTTGCATGCCTTTCTAGCTGTTTCATTAACGTTGAAACATTGACATAAAATTGTTTCATTCACCTGTCGGAAACACGCCACTCACTGTGAGGTTTTGTAAAGAAGCATTAAACAACATAATTTGGTAATTTGTGAAAGCAGTTTTCTTTACGATTTGTCAAAATAATTGCTGATTGCATTGTCAAAAAAATAAAAATGGACTTCATGATAAAAAAATAACATGCCCTTTTTATTTGCTTTTCGAAGAAAGAATAAAAAGAGATGACCCATATATTTTAGAAATATATTTTTTTAACTATAATAAAAATGTTTTAATAGATGAAACATTTTGCCGGAAGTGACGTAGCTCTGAGGCTCTATGTAGTGATGTCATTGCCACACAGTGCCTAAGATTAAAAAAAATGACTGACAGCCGACTGTTACCTCAATGTCAAACTAAAATCAAACAAAACAACTACTGCTTGTTGAAATGAAATCGAACGAAAAATAATCGCGAAGATCAACCGCAAAAACATAGATCAAAACGTAGCAAACAAACATTCAGAAAACGCTGTCACTGTCAAACAATGTGACATTTTGAGTGACCTATTTTTTATGTGGCCTACAACGTGAGGAGACCAAATTTTTGATACATTTTATTTCCAGGAGCTACTCATAACTACGTATAAAGCAACAGACTTGCATCGTTTGTGATATTTTTATCACAAACGACACACCACATAGGGCACTTAGGAAAAGAAGAGCCAGGACACGTCATGTAGGCCACAGAATAGAAAATAGGTCATAGTCGAGTTTAGGCGACTTATTACACCATTTTGGTAGTTATGTTTATCATTATCTACATTACCTATAGGTATATCTTATCTTCACATAATTTGTGTGCATATTTACGATGAAAATGAATACCATGAGTTTTAAAAAGAACTAGTTGACCCTTTGCCACGATACAGCGTTGGGCACTTAAAGGCGGACGGTCTAGTAGAATATGGTTCACAACATGCTCACAGCCGGATCTCAGGTATTATTATTACGCACTTTTGGCATGTTTATCTTTCTCTATGCATTATATCGTCACTGAATTGGTGTGCATACGATAAAATCCAAAAACTACGGGAGATTTAAAAAGGACTAGTTGCATCCAACACCCCTTTGCTTTAAACCACAAAGATACAGTGCATAATAGGGCACTTAAGGACGAGCGGCCTAGTAGAATATGGGTCACAGCCGAAGCTGGCGTCATTAGACTGGCGCCATACGGTCTGCCGGCCCGTGTAATCGCCCGGAACGCCCGGAATCACCGGAACGTCTTGCCGGATAAACATATACGAGATGTAGCGGGCATATCTCGTACAGCTACCTGTTTGTTTAAGTCATTGATTTGCAGTACACATTTTTTAATATTCGTAAAAAGAATGGAATAAATGTGTATTAAAAAAATACGTTTTATTTTATTTTATATTTTCAATACAATATTTGCATTTTTTCTCTTAACATTATAATTTTGAAGTAGGCTGTATGTTCACTCACCCCTTTGTTCGCAAAAATGTTCTTGCATTGGGCGATTTGGGCGCGTGAAAGAAAACTTGCACGCCTTTTCCCTTCCCATAATTTTATATTTTGTTTTTGTCGCATTTGTCTGTGTGGTAAATTATTTTGTTTTTTCCTCGCAAATGTGTTAAAACCGTCGTATGAAACTCGTGAGCTCTGCTCATTTGTATCATAACATAATAAACTAATTTAAAATCTTTTTCCAGCTCGAAACTGAAAACTCATGCGACTATAATATTCGGGTGAAGACGGGCTGATATCCTTTAGTAGATGCTGACGCTAAGTTTACCCATTATTTTTATTAACTTTATGCAATTACTTCCTCAACGTTACGAATTAAATGTATATTCGTTACGTTGTTATTACTATTGCTAACGACACCAAAGCCACTTGTCTACGCGGGCTAATCTGTAAAGTGATACGAGCAAGCCCCAATAAAACCTAAGCAATAACAAAATAGCCAGAAAATTTTATCGTTGCTCATCCATCACGTCAGCTAACATATATTTTTCGGTGCCATCGTAATCTCATAATAAGCTACAGATACAGTATAGAGTTATGTAATGTGGGAGCGGAAAGGGGCGAGAAGGAGCGAGATGGGGTGACACGGAGCGATCAGCTGTTTCAATGGAGCCAGATCGGGCTGGAGACAGACTCCGTATCGATCCCACGTCGGGGGCCGACAGTGGTCGACAAATAGTCACAAGAGTCACAACTTCGCAACTTTTGTCGTGCCCCTTACGTAACATCGGGTAACCTGCTTTGTGAAAGTGCGACACCCAAAATCCTCCTTTTTATCTTTTTACAGTTCATCAAACAAACTTTTTCGACGGAGCTTTTCTTAACTTTTTGGAAATCACGTGCTTTTTCGAAGTCGCTTATATTATACCAGTGACTCAGTGAGTTGTAGATCTCGCTCAAATTGTATGTTGTTTAAAAATTAATCTAATAGATGTCGCCACAAGGTTGACACTGCTTTTAAAAAGCAGTTCTTTTGCTGTTTGGTAGGTTGGGCATTCTTTTAGTATATCTATTCTAAGCTAGATAGCGCTTTGAGCATTTATCGAATGGGTAAATTTTATTTTAGCAAGATTATAAAAAAATGGCTTGACAAAAAATCTATATATATATATCGAACCTGCTCACTAAATTTCACGAGAATCGGTTGAGAAATGCGACCTGTAGAGTAGAACAGACGGACAGCCGGAAGGACATGCGAAAGCATTTTTGCCCAGGCTGAAGCAGAGACGCTTCGCTCGCGCTTTGCGCTCGCTCGGTCAATTACCTTATATTACTCGTAGAATTTTAATTCCTAGTTATTAGGTATTTGCTGCACAAGAATTTCTGATTCGACTATCTCAATTTTCTAGAGGTTAGCACGTGTCTCGCGTGGAGTGGGGGTCGATAGACAAATCAATATATTTTTTTCTGAAGTGTCTTGGTGATACTGAAGTGCTAAGACGAGTTATCTTATCAATTAAGCAATGTGGTGTGTTTTAACATTAATACATTATTTCAAAAATTAAACTTGTGTTTAACTCTCTCTGAATACTTTCTTCAATTTGATAAGCTTTTTTACATAACATATAAACTAATTGAATATTTACTACGTTCGAAGCTTTATAATTGCCATCTTTGATAAGAACTATGTCAAACTACAAATGTGTCTATATCTTATACACTCACAACCAACTCGGTAACTTAATACATCATCGCGTGTGCTAAATTCCATAAAGCCACGACTTTCCAAACATTACGAAAGTTGAAACGAGCCTTCAATCTAACTTCAAGGCGAATAACGGGAAATAATTACACATAACTTAAATTTGTTTTTAAACCTGAAAGTTAAACGCTAACCTGCCTTGACCTAGCTATTTAAACCAAAAATAGTGTAGTTTTATTGAATTCAATAGTGACATAAATTTTTTTCACTTATCCTTTATACTTTTTTTAGGTCCAACATCAACTTTTTATTTCAAAATCAATTTCACGCTGTATCTCACGTCGTTACATTTTATTATCTACTGGTCGCATTTATCAACCGATCGTCTAAAATTTTGTGAGCAGGTTCTATAATTATATAGAATTTTTGTAGATTAACTTTTTCGAAATTTTCCAAAATAGTGAAGATTTTAGGAAAATTCATATTTTAACCATTTCGAAAAATGTTCTAAAATGTCACAAACGCGTCACTAGTATATTTTTTCTTAAAGGTAAGTATAAAAATAATATTTAATAAATTCAATTAAATAATAATTCCTCTTTTCAGTGGGAATTCTCAGAAATAAATGGCGGGATCTCTTTTGTAATATTTAATAGGACCGAGTTCTGAAGTCAGGCATTAACTTATTCAACTCTTGAAGAACTCAAAACGAATCGACCCTTCTTTCAGCTCTGAGTGTGCTATAAAAAGAAAGTACAAAGGAAGAAAACCTAAAAAACCTTTTTATTTTGGGAAACAAAAGTTGTACATCAGCTCAGTTTTAAAAGTAAATTAAAAGTATATTTTACAATATATTTTGCTAAGTAAGATCTTAAATTATTATTATAAGGGCGACTTTTACCAAATCTTATTTAAATATCTCATAAATACGTTTAACTAATTTTGTTTAACTCGTTAAACTCGTTAAACAAAATTAACCTAATAATATTTATGAATGTCTTTCACCACATCTGAAATACTATTGTTTAGCTAAATACGTTTAAGGATGCGACATAAGTTAAAACACAAAATATTTTTGACAGATTCATAGAAACACAGAAATAGAATCTGCGTACATTGAATTTTGTCAGTTTGGTTTGACGTTGTTTCATTGATTGTGTCACAGTGTCAGTTATGGCCATCCATTTATTCTTTGGTCGTATCATTTGTCTCCGACATATTGCAATGCTTTCGGCCTATTTAAATAGTCTATTATCTCTTCATCATCATCATCATCCCACAAAAAGTCCCATAAATCCATTTTAAAGTTAAAATAAACTAAGAAATCACATATCCTCTCTTTCTTATGACAAGCTCTTAAATGTATTTAGCAGATTAAACAACCAAAATTGGGCATTTAACTTTGACAGTTCGGTAAACACGTTTAGTAAGCGGTGAAAGACTCTGATTCCTTAAATGTATTTAACATAGCTTAAACAGATTTCCTAAACATGTTTAGTGTTTCGTAAAAGTGGCCCTTAGTGTTTGTTTTCTTTGTACACCGGCAGGTGAAATAAAGTAAAAATACTCATTCGCGGACTTTAATAAGACCGATAAAAGCCTATAAGTAAACTTAGTAAATTCACTTGGTTTCCTATAATACTTAGTAATTTATTAAAAATCACTAATCGTACAAATAGCAGAGCAACAAAAAAAAAGATAAAAACATATTCTGAAACACATCAATCAATTTTGTTTAGCGAAATAGAAAACCTATCGTCATAAAAATCGCTGAATCATAATAATTTTGTGTCAAAACTTTATACACGCTATGTAATAATTTAAGGCAATTTGTGATTTGAAACATAGATGTAGATATTTTAGATAACGGCTCGCTCGATTTATTCCGCATGAATCATATTTTGTTTACACACTCGTTATTCCGAGCGCTTCAATTGGAAAAACAAATGAAAGTAATATGGTGTAATAACAAACGTCTCCGCTGTGTTCGCACCGCGCAATTTTAGGCGCAGTACAAAATACAAGGTGTTACAAAAATACCCCTAATGCCGAATGTGGTATATAGGGACCATCAAACTGATCAACTTTTACAATAGGACCATCTCTGAAATCGCGAAAAAAAAATCAGCTGTTTCATACATTTTGATATTTTCTATTTTATTTTTTGTATGAAACAGCTGTTTTTTTCGATTTCAGAGTTGGCCCCATAGTAAAAGTTGTTCAGTTTGATGGTCCCTATATACCATATTCGGCATTAGGGGTATTTTTGTGACACCTTGTATAATGTGTGTTTAAGACATAGGCGCTGTTTTCTGACCGTATTCGAAAACTTCCGTCATTTGTTTTCATTTATGGTTCTGCTTGAGAGTGTCTGTACGTTATTTCTATGTGTGCGTACACAGAAAACCACGATTTGTTTCGAGCGGCTCTTCTGTCTCTTTTATGAAAACAGGCTTAGAGCGATAAAGTACAAAATATAAGTAACAGCTTTGTGATTTTTTTTCATGACCTGCTTTTGAGCGTCATTTGTTTGCCTTACTGCGAATAGTACTAAACGAATACTAACTACTGAGAAATATGACTAGAGTTAACCACGTAATGTTTTAATTAAAATGTCATTGTTTTAGCAGGTGATTAATTTCATTCATATTTGAATACTTCAGCTTAATTTAGGTAAAAATCATTTCAATTTCAATATACATCCCCAAACCCAATAGCGATGATATAAGTTGCTCGTAGTAGCATCACAGTTCGCAGCGTAGCAATATCGTGGAGTAAGTGCTACGAGCGATCGTAGCAAGTTGCTACGGTTCACCTCTGACCTTTCGTGGCCATAGCTCCGAACTTTTCGGTTAACGCAGCCAGCGCGACCCGCTCGCTGAGCTTCAGTAATTGAATTCAGAGCACGTGCGCATGAATAAACCATTTTAATACCAGCTTTTCTATAGGACCTGGGCGGCGCCGGGGCGTGCTACATACCTGCCTACGAACTAATAATAACTTTTGCAACGCGCTCATTAGCTTCACTGTCAAAAGATCACCTTTCTGAGCACTCCCCCCATAATGATACTGCACTACAGCAATATACAGCCTATTTAACCATTAAAATTCTACTGTGTAATTGGAAAATAATGAATAACGATCGAACTCCAATTATGGGTTCATATTTCAAGCTTAAATCGAACGGGCTTTAATGACTTTAGCGATTACGGCCCGCTCATACCTACATGTATTGTGCATGTTACTGTGAAATTAATAATAAATCAGTTTTGAGTCGAACTTTTTAATATCAAAGACTATAAATTATAAAATCTGAACTGAATTGTATACTACTCCCATCTATTTTATAATTTAACAAAAAAAACGAAAATGCACATGACACAAGCAACTAGGAATGACAGTCTATAAAGGTAAGATTTATTACAATATCATTTATATATCATATTTATATTTTAAATAATCAAGGAAAGCAAACATCATATAAAAGTAACAACAGTAAAAAACAAGACTTTAGTACGAACATGCCTTAGACAGTTTTCACTTATATTGTCTTATAACTAAATATATCTGCAGGAATAAATTTGGTGGTTCATTAACTAGATCCGAGTCGCCAAATGACGGCAATAATGTCGTCTGCCTCACGAACCGTCTCCTTCGCGGTCCGAATTTGCATCCCAAGTCTGGAGTAAGCAGTAAAGAATGATTTAAGTATTCTTGGGGTATTTAACGCTCCAATTGTCGAAGTAAATTTGGACATTATTTGGGCAGATGAGCTGCATTAATACCTATAGCACAGTTTTACAATCCATACAGTTGAAAAACGAATGTACTTGCGTAGAGCATCGGCCCGGACCTCGCGGGGGGTTGGGCGGCGCGGATCGCGGCGCCCAAAAGCGCTTAGTTTGTGCACTCGAACGCTGAGGGCCGATGCGACCGTGTAAAGCGCCAACACCTACACTGCGTGATTTTTTTTGGCGAGCTACTGTAACCTTCAGCGAATTTTATTGACTATGGTAATGAACTAAAAAACTATTTTAGGTAAAATTTTCATTAATTTGTTGGAAACAATATTTATGAGAAACTATTTAACGTATTAAGTAAAGTAGAATTTAAATTACGGCCATTCTCCTGTTTCCCTCAAACTTTTATGATATGATTGTTTATATGAATGCATTACAAAATTATTTTTATTAATAGAAATAGAACTGAAAACATCTAAAAATCAAGTTCACTATTATGTTTTGGTAAAACAAGGGTTTAGTTAGTATGTAGTGATGCAAAGAGATACTTTTGATTAACAGCTGAGGGTTAATTTTGGTTAACTGGTTAGATATAAATAGCATTTATAGAAATTCTAACACATACGTATAATGTTATCTCTCTTTTACACCTAATGTGCATAGCAGTTGAAGGTTAACCCTGAAATACGATTAGCTATTTATAGCTCTCCAATGACAAAGATACTAAAGACAACTTGTCGTGAATTGCAAATTTATTATTTATAAATAAACGTGCTGCTTATATTATTTCGTCGGACTCCGGAAATAAATATTATTACCTTTTTTAATTAAATGGTTATAAAAAAGGTAATAATATTTATTTCTAAAGTTTAAAAATTGACTATTTTTAAACTTTAGAACAAACATTTGACTCTATCTAAATTGAGTTCTGTGTTGTAAGTTCTTATATAATATTTTTTCCTGAAATGCAAAGAATATCCGATCTAGTGTGAGTAAAAATGAACTAGTCCTTCTGATGCTATATGTGCAGTGACAGTTGGCAGCTCTCCTGGCCTCTTCCCGCTCGTCTCCCGCGAAGCACCGTCACTTCTCGACGCTGACAACTCGCAAACAATCCTCCTTGGGTTTATCTCTATGTTTGTACAAAAGCTAACATATTTAACTTTATGATGGGCATTTGAGAGACACTTGTGCAAGCTACGCAGTTTCTAAACTTATTTTTGTCACGATTAAAAAGGTAAGAACTTATGTAGGTATTCAAATATACTTTAGTATAGATTTTACATTTCCGTGAACAATACGTACAGCTCTTTATAGCAGCTTTACCACTCTTTTTATTAAGATATTAATTTAATTTAAATACTGTAATATAAAAGCTATTTTGGTTAACTTAGTATTGTTATTCCCCATCTCTCTCATATTGTCATATTGTTTTTGTTTATTGGTTAATGCTTGTCTATGTTTAGTCTTTGCCCATCTGTCACTTTCTAGAAATATATGATCAATGATCATGCCAAATCCAACACACGTATCATAATTGTACTTTTGTTTTAAGATTTTTTACTCAGACCTATTTGTTAAGGAAAAAACATGTTAAATAATTAATAAAATAGGTCGCATATTTAAAGACCGCTCATTAAAATATTCATTAGCAAAGACAATGAGCTCGATTTGTAAAGAACGTGTCCTACATAACGCTAATGTACGACAACAAATAACATGCGTATGCGCAAATTCAACTCTTGACTCAGCGTGGCCGGCAACAGCTTTGTTTATTATTGTCGTCGTATGACTCAGCGGCCGACTCAAGAAGAATCCGCAAGAATATTGTCACGACTGTCAATTTTCAACAATTTAGTTTACTGTGTCGTACCGTTTCCTTGACTCCTGTTCCCTTTTGTGTTTAAGTATGAAAATAATGGTTTGAGTGTTAAGTTTCTTCTTTCATCCATACACTTTAAGTTTAAGCCCGTGTTCACTCTAACAATATGTTGTCCCTTATTTAGAGCAAGGTATGTAAGCCAGCATAGAAAAAAATGTATCTGCTAATTTAATTGGACCAAAAAAGGTCAATTTACAAAAGATAATTCCTGGAGCACTCAGAACGACTTTGCCGCAGTCGTAACTGTCTCGCTTAATTTATTGCACGAAGCCCTCGCGTGCGGTTCGTGGAAGTCGACTTTAGCAAAAGCGAACGAAAAAACCGACACAATTTGTCCACATAGAAACACTGCCTTACGCGACCGCTTTCAACAGGTTAGGAATTTATCTATCTACACGCTAGCGAGCCAATTAAAAGCCTATGTGAAGCTAAAATAACAAACTGTTGATTGAGCCGCGGAATTTATACGGAAACTACAGCGGTGTATGACAGTCGCAAAACACAAATATGTCAACGATCATCCGAATAGGCTACAAATCGCATCGCGGGTTGTAACTCTTTGAATTGATTAACCAGAAGTATATTTTAATAAATCAGGTTAGTACATTACAAAGATAATAAGAAACTATTAAAGCTTTTTTACAGCCTAAGCACAACATGAATAATGCTGATGTATAAGATAGAATACCGAGTGCTATTAATTTAATATCATGTTATTTTTTTGCTTACAAAGTTTATAGTCAACTAGCTGTTGCCCGCAACTTCGTCCCCGTAGACAACTGAACATTAACTAAATTAAATATTTAAACTGGTTATGGTCTTTAAAGGTTTATATTCATAATATTTGTCCTAATTCAATGTCAATGGTATAATTTTTTTATTAGATTACAATTTATTGCCTGTTTGCATTGACTTATATATTACCTGTTTGGCACTAAATGAGATAATTTAAAATGCACTATTGCTCGCTTGTATAGAATTTAGAAATTGCTTGGACCGGGGTCGGTCTCCGTACAGCGATTCAATGGCTGCTGTGGTTCTGTGAACGGTTCCAACCGTACTTTTCCGGCAGAGCAGCACATTTTGTTGGGCTCTCTTTTCCACTTCAGCGCCCGGCAATGGCAACACACTTCGGACATGGAGCCAATATATGTGTATCGCTGTGGTAATGTAAGGGTTGTATCTGAACCCTGATTTCTCTTTATTGGTCCAGAGCAGTTCTAGAGGTTTGTAAATCAGCCTGACGTTCACATCCGACAGTTAGGCCAAAGAATAGAAAGCCCCACTATCGACATGGGATTCTAAAGACCTAATCGCCGTCAACCTTTTGGCATTCCTAGATCCCTGGAAAAGACTCGATTTTTTTCTAGCTGGCATTCAATAACGAGGTATATTTTTTAAATAATTAAACAGTTTAGTTAGTGTAAATATTATTCACAAACTTTTGCCAGAAACTAATAGTATTATGAATGGCTGTAATAATAAACATCATCTCGTTTTCAGATAATAAGTAAGTAAAAAGTACTTATTGAAACAGACTACTGCAAATATTGAAGAGAGAGACAAGAATTTTCATTCTGATATTGATTAGGATTCATTTTGACAGATCTACCTAAGCTGTAAGATCAAGTAGTCCGTGTCGTAAAAGTCAGCCCGTCGCGCCATCGCAAAGTAAGTAAATCGCGCTAAAGGCCAACGGCCACAGTTATCTTCGTGCAATGACACACGGACACGCGCGCAAAAGCGACATACTCGGAAATACCGAGGGCGGGCGCGCGGCGCCGCCCGCCGCCCGTAGGTCAAGTCGGGTATTTTAGGCGTTCGCCTTGTTCCAGGGCTACCGCATATCATATCATCGCTGTCAATTCATGTCTCTCATTTGATAATAGAAGCTGTATTTTAAAAGTGACAATGATTAATATGTTTGTAAACATATACGCAAAAGAATGATAAAATGATTTATGATGCTTAATGCGATTTCAAAAGGCTCAATGAAAAAGATCTACTTCACCTCGTGTCGTGTAGGCCGTATTAGGTATCTAGTGTGTTGTAATTTCTCTTGTGAGCTATCGGGGTCGAGGCTTTAATCAAAAACTTTTTTTATAAAGTCTCAGTTAGGGCCTTTACGAATACTTTTCGTTTATATTTTTACGCGAAAGATGAAATCTTTTACAAAATCCGGACTTATCTATATCGTTTATTAGTAACAGGCACTAAAATTTATGGAACAATCATTCCGCTCAAAAAAAACACCACACAAAAATTACAACCAAGTGGGTGGGGCTAAAAATGCTAGCATTTAGTGTGCCGTATAGGCACAAGGCGAATGCACACTGGTTGCATAAATGGCGACCATAATCATTTTCTATACTTAAGAGCACGTAGTCTGCACACTAGCGTCGCCATTGGAAAAAAAATCATAGTGCTTAAATAAAGACGAAATTGTGAATTATCTCTCTGTAGTGCACTACAGAGAGATAATTCACAATTTCGTCTTCAATTTCGAGTGCTCTCCGAGGAAGCTTTGTGGTACTTTTTATCTATTATACAATTTTTTCTAGCCTGCCGTTTAGTTTAATGGAGTTTTTTTTGCGAAAAGTGACCACTTTTAGGCCAAGGAATGACAAGGAAACCTTTAACCTCTTCCTCGCTAGGCAGCGCGCTTGGTGGGGATCCGCCTAATCACCTTAAAATGGCTTATCGGATTTTGATGAAATTAAAACATAGAATACTTGTTTTTTATTCAGATTTTGTTGTATTTTTTTAAGGAGTTTATAATGTATATATGTTATGAATTTAGTTAGTAGGCTAGGTTAGTCCAGATGATAAGAGGGTCATCTAGACTAGCTCAAGACATTGACCTATCTGGTGGCCGCGTGGATCGCCGGCGGGCGCGCCCGCTCCGTCGAGATATTTTTGCCGGAGCAGCTGTCGGATGCGGCCGCGACTCATCTGGCACATCCATCGGGGTACCACACGCAAAACACGCTCAATCGGAAAATATTCCACTCTTAACATTACTATCGCATGACATGTACGGCGGAAATGAAATGCTCGTTCGATGAAACACATTTAATAATCCAAGGTCGTTTTCGGACCGTATTGATGTATTTGATCTTCGTCTTGTTATAGTTTTGACTAATCTTAACTGACTAATCGAAAAGTTGAAATTTTATTTATTTTCGTAAAGTTTTTTCCCAATTGATCTATTTTTTTTTTATTGACGTTTAGTCGTCGAACTGAAGCCCGAACATGCGGTTAAATTTAATTAGGAAATTTAAACATCAACTTATATCTAAATACTGATAGAGAACTTAAGTGGTAAATTGAATTAACTGAGTTTGTATATGGAATGTAAATAAAACCTCGGCGTTCCTGTGTCTGGGTGGACTGCGCAGGTGTAAACAACATAGAACTTTCCCACAGTCAACTTAGTTTACTCTAACATAGAAAGCAATCAAAACTGTCTATTATTCTTAGAGAACTCAACTGAAGTGTAGGTAGGTACATCAGGCAGGACTGTAGCGAAAAATTGTACAGCTGACACCAGCAAAGTAACATACTTAGTGGTAAAGATAAAATATCCTGACCGGGTATTTGAAGCATTCTTGCTTGAGAGAAGGGTTGAAGTAAGTACAGCATGATCTAAATAATTTGCATCAGTCCTCAGTCAATTTTACTAACCTTTGGTTGCTTTTCAAAATATTGTTGGACTACCGCAATATTACAAACCAGGCGGAAACCAGCTAAGTGAGCTGTAAAATTTAATGACTCTGCTCTATGACTATTTAGAAGATGCCAATAAGTCTTGATGGATACGTCCGAGCTCGGGCTTCGGGCTGCCGTCACCGGAGTCTCATAAAGTGTCTCATTTAACGAGCCCCAATAATGGCCGAGCTTATGGACCCATCCTACCAATTTACGACACATTGGCAAGCAGCCGATGCCTTGCGCGTGCCCATTGTTCTCAAACAATCGTACTGAAATTTCAATAATAACGGCATCCAATTTTTAAGCAGCGGAGGGTCTTACCTCATAGACAGACAAGTTGTGGTTTGGATACATATAAACGCTTTCGGCCTTATCACAAAAGATTTTAAAACACAGTTCAACAATCGTTTAACTTAGACACTGTTTAAATGTGATGCTGTCACTTTTTTGACAATATTATTTGAAAGAGACGGCATCACATTTAAACAGTGTCTAAATTAAAGTGCTTAAAATCTCTTAAGTAAGCTACGAGTAATTATTTGTAAAAGCGTACGCAACGTTTAGCCGGTGATTGAACAAAATACATATATATTATAACTCGATACTACATTAGTTGGCAGAATAATAAGACTTTTTAAAAGACTCCTTAAAAGCTTTACAAAAAGCAGGAGACTATAATTATATGTAGTACATAAGGCTTAAAGAAAACAATTCAAAGATCTTTTGATATTTTCGATTTTAATTTTTGTATGAAACAGCTGATTTTTTTGGTTTAATATAAAAATTAATTACGAATATATCAAAATTTATGAAACAGCTGATAGATAATTTTATTTCGCGATTTCAGAGTTAGTCCCATAGTAAATGTTATTCAGTTTGATGGTCCCTATCTACCATATTTGGCATTAGGGGTTATTTTGTAACACGTTGTATAACATGAGGTTTATAAAAAACCAAATAGTAATAATTTATTTATAATGGACACACACCCAAAGACACAACGTAGGTCGTCCATGAATTCACATCGATACCAATTAACTTTGAGTCGTATAACAAAACGTCCATAATAATTTACAGCAATTTTAACATCACTTGTGTATGTGGGAAAATATTTCACAGGATATAAATATCGATTTGTAAGCTGAACTTTGACTATTGTTTGTAACCACGACGGCTGTTAGCCTCAATTGAATTTAAAAAAAACTCTATCTAAAATTTCATGATGATCGGTTAAATAGTCCAGACTTGTAGGCGTAACAAACAAACAAACTTACTTTCGAATTTATAATATTAAGTAAGGATTAGTGAACTTAATTTAAAGAAGTCCTCGATAAACTACAGCTACTGAGCTTGTGTTTTCTTACATCTTGAATCAGTTTGAGTATTCTTCAGCAGAGTGCACTCTCGCGAACAAAGCGACCGCAGACTTATCAGATAACTTCCCTTACTATACCAGATAAGAATTGACAACTGTCTAAAAGGCTTCTTTAAAGCAATAGGCTTTTTTTTTTAACTTGGAAAAGCATGGATAACCTAAGCATAATCATCCGTATAAATTAAAGAGCTTAGATTTTTCCATTTTCTAATTTTATTTTTAACTTTAAAACGACCCTGCCACTAAAGTTGTACATACATATCTTTTTTATTTTATTTCTTATGAATGCTTCCTTCGTAATAGCATGAAATGATGTAAAAACTTGACAAATTAGCAATTTGAAAGCATTGGTAAGAGTTTCCGAGTGCTTCGGAGTGGTTGTGATGTGAGATCAAAGCGACTGTTGATCGATTCTTGTAAACACTCGTTATAGAGGCAGCCACATCGTGTTTATGACTTTATTCCTATGATCGGCGCTTTTTACCCGATACTTACCGACCACAGAAAGTAAAAGTTGAAAAATCGTCAGTAAAAGGCTTCAATTGGCCATTTACTTAGTCATATGCGAAACCGCTGTTCGCATATAACTAAGTAACTGGCCCAAAAACCGAACTAGCAGGAAAAAACCCTACCCTATCCTCCT
Source organism: Catoptria pinella (assembly GCA_963556745.1). Taxonomy (NCBI): domain Eukaryota; kingdom Metazoa; phylum Arthropoda; class Insecta; order Lepidoptera; family Crambidae; genus Catoptria; species Catoptria pinella. The sequence goes on from OY750771.1 coordinate 5,507,471, forward strand.
CAAATGGTAAGGAAAATAAAAAACTCGGAAGTTTGATCTTCAATGTTTTCTACGAACTCACTTCACTAAACTGTTCCTCTTTTACAGAATTAACCTGCACACGGTTAATCCGGCGTAAGATATTAGGCCGACCTTGACAGTCGTAAATATTTATAACGGCCACACGACGGTCAGTGTGAATGTCTTCTAATTTTATACAACCGACGTGTAAATATAAATCTATGAACGTTGTTAACATGTTAACAATCTCTCTCGAATATCTACTAAACATGCATGGAGTATGCCGATCCTCTGATGTTACCAAATGTGTTCCTTTAATGTCGTCGAGGACCTTGGTGGCGCAGTGGTATACCGCCTGGCCCAGCGATTGCGGACGTTAGGCAACTTTCGCAAGGGTCGGTCACGGGATGGGTGACCGAAAATTTACTATCTCGAGCTTCTTCGTGCTTCGGAATGCACGTTTAGCTGTTGGTCCTGGCTGCATTTGCAGTCGTTACCACCCATCAAATCGCATTGAGCCCGCGTGGTGGCTCATGGCCCTTCTTCCTTATCCACCCATAAGGGAGGCCTGTGTCACAGCAGTGGGGACATTAAAAATGTCTGCTGGTAAATGTCTTCAAAGTTGTTTATACGCTACGTTAAATGCTACATAAAATAGACTGAGAAAAATATAATTTTATTTGGAAAAATTACAATATTGAAATAAAGCTACATCATGGCAACATTTAACTAATCATGTTTTTACCTAGCTAATAAAAACAATACTTGAATACTAACGTAGGCCTAAACGAACAGATCCTCATTTACACGTCGTCGACGACTTTACTTCTTTTAATATAATTTCAAACCATTTTGGGCACTGTTTATTTTTGTAGTGTTCTCAGGTAACCAACTATCTACGCCAAATCCGAGATCTTTCTAATTCACTCTTAGAAACTCCTACAATTTTGCCATTGCAAAATCAAACTCTTTAAAAGTTGCATATAACAAAACAATATAAGTAACAGTAAACAATCTAAATTCAACCGAACATCCGTAGCGAGAAGTAAACAAAACCGTCGATTGATACCCAAACCACGGGCCGAGGCGATGGCCGCAGTCAAAACAGCCGCTGGTTGTTTACAACGCACCTCACGTGGTCCTCACCAAGCATTACACAAACGATATGAGCTAGTAAGTTTGATTGAAGTGTGCTTAAAAAATATTTGTACACAAGACAGCACGTCAGGTTATACAGTTAAACTGCGAAAACAGCTTTTATTACGTAGGGGTATAAAGGCGGTCTCAAGGTCAACATGTATAGTCTGAGGTGCCGTCGTGTGTACACAATATAGGTACACTGAAATAATTAACAGGTTTTCCAACTAGGCTGTTGTCCCGGACGCTTAATTTTATAATTGACACAATCATGAGCTATTTGTAGATGAGACCGACTACCTAGTTCGGTTGGAATTGTTTGTCTCGTTTACCAATAATTGTAGCTATACTATAGAGTGTTATAATAATAATGTTAGAAAAACAAAAGATTCTGATTGTCCATCGGTCGAAAATGCTGATAAAAATCTTGCGACACACGAACATGCTGCAAGCCTTAGAATAATCTAAGCTGCAAGCTTATCAGATAAGGGGTACCTAACATTTCACACAAGTACCAGAAACCGAAAAATCAAATTCTTCTTCTCTAGAAATGTTTGTAGTACAGCTATATATTTAAACTTAAAAAACATTATTAATTGTAATACAGACCTTATGAGGTTAAAATCTGCCTATATATCGGCAGACGAAGTCAGAAAAAATAAGAGATAACAGGAAGAATAAAGCCAACGCTCGCGGACACGAGAAAATCCCTCTCAGCCATAATTAAACGCATCACCGGTGTCTGACGTGAAAAACCAGGCCACACGCCTCTTGACTGAAGATTTATTAAAAAATCAAGCATAACGGGTACGTGCTTCAAGAACGACCAATATAGGAACTTTGTTATCAATGAACTTTTTCACCTCTCCAGCACGAAAAGGGCGCTTTTGGCTCGTAAAAACTCGAAGTAAAATCGATCTTTGCTGCAACTTGAGGAAATTTTATTTTTAAATTTCTATCACTACCTTTTAGCCTCTACCTAATGCCACTAGGCCTCCCGCGACTACATCCACGTGGGCTTTGTTCCAGGTCCCCATACCAACTTTCATCGCCCCTATTGCACTCCCTTTTGTCATAAGAATGGATTCAGGAATCTTGTCTCACCAACCGACATGTCGAAAATAAAACATTTTAGTTATTCCCAGAACACCTTGGAAAGCTATCGCACATATTATATTTTAACACCTTATAATATTTTTCGTTAGATGTTTTATACTCTGTTCGTTTTATAGAAACAGTCATTAGAACCGTTAAAGTTTAAAAACTATAGCTATAAAATTATTTCTTGTAAAATAAACGTTTGATGTGTTGTGCGGTTACGCCATAAGATTATTTTAACTAGATTAAAGGTCATTGTTATAGTTTTGTATCACTAAATAGAGCTTAAAATTAGAACACCTATATTTAAAACAGCTGCTGATGTTTAAATTTATTTTATTGCTGTCTGTTACTCAGACATTCCTCCATAAACGGTTGTGATTGTGCCCTCCACTTTAAGTTTCGTGACGATTGATCGAAACGGAGTACTATGCAGGTTTTTTTGTAATTATAAAAATTCAAAAGTTATTTTGTTTTCTACTCTGCACAAAAAGCTAATTCCATCGAGAGCTTTGCTAAAAGTGTGATGTCTCTCAATCTGGCCAATCATCGCGAACGATGGCCGATGGGCCGCTCAATAGGTCGGATGTGGCTCGTTAACGGGTTTATCGCCACAGCCTCAACACAGCGACTACTACGCGAATCACCAACATTCGTTGTTTAACATATCATAATTATCTCGTTTTCTGCACTGTGATTTGTGATAACGGCTGTTTTGCTTCGGTTTATTGCACGTTAAACCACCGATATTCAAGTCCACCATTAACTGACGTAGTTTACGCATTTGAATGGGTTACTTTTATCGCTTTGTCGTACCTAGTTCATTAATAAACTATTTAGGACAAAATATAAAGTAGATAAAAGAGCCGTTTGGAACAAATCGCAGTGTTCCGTACACACACAGACATTTTGGTATAGGCGCCCTCGGGCCAAACCGAGATATATCAAACCAACAAAACAAATGAAGGTGTGTCTAGAGCGTTGCTTCTCGCTAGAACACACAACCTTTATATTATGTTGTGGTTTTTAGACCTCATGCATAATGTATAATAGAATTAGAGACAAGACAAATGTAAGAAAAATATTATCATAAATATCGATCTAAGGAGGAATTTAGTTGGATCAACAGGAAAGTAGGGCAAGTGAATATTCGAATCGAATTGAAGCCGCCTGAAGTGGGAATGGAGGCACACCCTACATTACACTATAACCAAATAAACGTAACACCAGTACTTACTATTGAGTTCATAGTAAGGTTAATCGAAGCTGTGAGAAGGGGCTCTTACGTTATCCAAAATGTTACATTCTGATTCGCTTTAACTGTAATAATTTAACTGTTTAAGTATTGAGAACAAAGACTACAGGTTTGGGGCGCACCAATGGGGCGCCCGCGGCAAACGAATTACCCACTGGTAGTGTTACCGTGGTATCCTAGTGAGATAGGGTCCTTAAAGCATAAAAGTCCCCACTCGACTGGCTTCAATTATCTCTATTTCGTTAATAGTAAGACACTTTAGCATTTTTTCGTAGAAACATAGGTAAGTATATTATTTGTTACCAACTTGTAAATGGTCCTTATGTATAAAAGCTACTGTAGACGGGTTGTGTTAATCATTTTGATACCAAAATGTGCGACATTAATTGCGTTTATCCGCTATAACATCTAATTGTTGGCGTGACAAAACCACATCGAATACGTAGCACCGCTGACGACATCTTGTGTTGCAATGATATTTAAAATGTTATTATATCGTCACATGCTCACAATAAACCTGAATTCTGCTTGACAAAGGTAGTCAAGAAGAGTTAAATTTATTAATTGCTTATATTTCGGAAAACGTAACAAGCAGACATGGTTACTTTCACAATTATGATAATACTAGCGACCCGCCCTCGCTTCGCTTCGGTGTAGTGTGGCATTTGACACCATGGGTTTTTGAGTTTATTGCGAACAGACAGACAGTCAGACGCGGCTGAGGACTTTGTTTTATAATATGTAGTGAAGTATGGTTGAAATAAACAAAGTTTATTAAGTGCGAAATATTTCAACGGCCGAACCGTATAAATATCCATTAATTCGTTATTCGAGTAAGGAACATAAACAACTTTCAGTTATTGCAATCTAATTTTGATTTTACTCAATGATTCACAGTTTATAAAACGGGAACCATTATCGTATAAAATTTATGGGATTGAGAGAGAATTTATAACAGATTTATCATAAAAATTAAGTTGTTCCGCATTGGTCATTTCGATTAAAAGGTTGTAAATCATCTCAAGTAAAAATAGAGCCTGTAATCTTCTTGGTATATTTAGTTAAGTAAACTAAATTAATATCTCAAAATATGTAAAACCATTCTATCAGACATTTCAGTCAACTCGGTAGTTAAATTCCGTGGTCAGATTCAAATTCCCTGTCACAAATCGGTATTTTACCCCACAACGTGGTATTTCAATCTATATATATAAAAGGGAAAATCACTCACTCACTCACTCACTGATCACGAAATCTCAGAAACTACAAGTGCTAGGAGTCTCAAATTTTGCATGGGGGCTCCTTTTAGGGCGTAGGTGCTCACTAAGACGGGATTTTGCGAAATTCAACCCCTAAAGGGGTGAAACAGGGTGGCAAAGTTTGTATGGGAGGACGCGATTCCTGGGCCCGATTGACTTGAAATTTGGCATAGACATTCTTTCACAAAATTAATTGAACACGTGTTTCGTATTTTTTTAATATTTATCACCTAACAGGGTTAAAAAGTGATATAAAGCTAATTTTGCTGTGATTGACTTCGACGTCGGAATTGAAACTTTTTTGTGCATTTGATTGATTAATTAAGAAAAGTAAATATCATTTGTCATCTCGACGTAGTATTACATTCTCTTTGGTCATTTCCCCTGAGAGTAGGTAGAATGCATTTCATTGAATTGTAGGTACCTATGGCGTTATGTTGGCAGTTCTGTCATCTTTTCCTTCCTTGCGTTGTAATATCAGTTTAATTTTAAAAGAATACAATATTCGGTCAAGTCGCCTATGCTATGACAATTAATAAAGCACAGGGACAAAGTTTAAGAGCGGCTGGTGTAGATCGGCAGTGATTGTTTCTCCCATGGCCAGCTCTAATGTCGCCTGCTCGAGAGTCAGCTCGCCGAATAGCCTTTTTATTTTGCAACCTAACATGACAAGAAATCTGGTAGGTATAGAACATGTTACAAAAATACCCCTAATGCCGAATATGGTATATAGGGACCATCAAACTGAACAACTTTTACTATTGGGACCAACTGATTCTCAAATCGCGAAAAAAGAATCAGCAAAAATTCAAATCGAAAATATCAAAACGTATGAAACACATTTTGATATTTTCGATTTGAATTTTTGTATGAAACAGCTGATTTTTATTATAGAGAAGTGTTGGATGATCGAGATTGAGAATCCTGTTAATGCACAACATATTTTTATTTAGAACTAGCTGCACCCGGCATGCGTATATTGCAATGCTCCGTTTTTTTAGCCAGGGACTTTCTCGGTCGAACTTTTAAACTATGCATAAAAAACCGCATCAAAATCGGTCCATAAGTTATGGAAGCTAGGTTGCCTCAAACAGACAGACACACACAAGTCAAACTTATAACACCCCTTGCGTATGTTGTGTACGTCGTATATACATATAGTGGTGGCCACATAATTAAGGACACAAGTCGATTTTCATACAAACGAGGTAATTTAGAAGTCTTGGTTTTCCGCTAGGGATTGAACTGGCTGTGATCTGATGATGGCCATCCAGGGAGTGAATGAAGAAGATTCAGATAGCAATACACACCCAACTGATCTGGTCAGCATTCTAAGAGATGTAAGCATAAGAATTTACAGTTGCAAGTTTTCATACATTGCTATACTATATTCGCGGTTTTCTTAAACATATCCTTACATCTCTTAAAATGCTGGTCAGATCACTTGGGTGTGTATGGAAATCTGAATCACCTCCATTCACTCCCTGGATGGCCATCACCAGATCACCGCTCGGTCAATCCCTGGCGGAGAAGCAATGCTTAAAAGTTACTTCGTTTGTATGAAAATCGACTGGCGTCCTTAATTTTGTGGCCACTACTATACCTATATAGATATCCTGTAGTATAGTCTAATAACTTCACTACATTAGTAACTACATTGTACCCGTGCGAAGCCGGGGCGGGCCACTAGTATTTATATATTTCCCCTACGAAACAATGGAAATGGTATGAACATAATATAAACATAGTGTCGGTTACATTATGGCTGAATAGCTTTATAAGGTGAAAGGTATTTTGGCACATATTGAACCACAGAATAAATAATAGTACCTACCTTAAACGAATGACTATCTTATGATTTATCCAGTGCAATATAATCAAAATAATATAATGTATAATTATATAATTACATAAAATAAAGAACCTAGGCTGTTCCGAAAATTGTTAGCCAATTTTTTTTTCAGCTAGGTACTTATTATTTTTTGTTTCGCTGATTATTTTTGGAGTGATGCTCTACAAGTTTTGTCTTGTACCTCATAGAGTACGTACAGCATAGAGAACTTGGCCAATATACTGCCTTTTCAGCTTGTTCGAAATTATTGAAAAGTTTACAACGCAAGTTTGTTTTCTTAAGGCGAGCGTCGTTATAAGCAAAGTTTGAAAGAAATATAGGAAAGTATCTGCGGGACTGACGACTGCATGGCCGGTTGCCAATTTTCTGTTCCGTCACCCGGATGGAGCGGAAACATTCCGGGGAATTCGAGTCTTATTTGTCTTTCCACCCGAGCAATAGAGTGCGGGAAAATTTCTTAAAATGTGACATATTATGTTCATTCTTTTGTGTATGTGTACCACGAAGGTATAGTACTGGTATTGTGTCCATAGTGACAAAACCTTTTGTTCGTGTAAAATAGTGATTCAATTGTTTTGCTAATGAAAATATTTTGATGCTGCATTTCGTCTTTTCAATACTTGAAAAAAATACCTCAATCCAAACATATAAAACTCTAAATTGATTGATTGATTGATTGTTGGGATACGCCTAAAGCCCTAACAGCTGAAAGTAGAGACACCATTTTTGGAGGGTAGATACCTTTCATGGGGTAGGTATGGTTATTAGTGCTCACTAAGAAAGGATTTTGGAAAATTTACCCCATAAGGGAATGAAAGTTTGTATGGAAGTCTCTTAGTTTCAAAACTAGGATTTTAAAATTTTGTGTTTAGGCTGACGATGACGATTAAAAATTATAAGGGATAGGGGAAGGGCAAGGTGAAGGGGAAGGAGGACGGGGGCACGGGGGGGACGGTGACGGTTACGGTGATGGTAAGTTTAAGTGTAAGTGTTAGCGAAACTGAAACGGAAGCGGAAGCGTAAACATGATAAAGTGAAAAGTGATAAAGTGAATAAGTAAAAAAATATCTTTTTTTTTCCTTCAATTTTTTCAATTTTTACATATGGGTATCAAATGAAAAGCCTTGATAAGCACATTCCAAAATAATATGTTTTATCACTAAATATTAAGAAAAAAATTAACCGAAGCGAAGCGAGGGTTGGAAGAGAGTGTGTTAAAACCTTTTCCAGATAGAAAATGAACTACCTCAATTGAGCTATCTTGATTCATTTTATATAACTGAGGAAAAACAAAATTAAAGATTAAAACAATAAGTAACACCCCGTAGCAAGAAAACTTTGTTGTAGTTTTCTACACTCCAATTCATCGAGTTACAGCTAAGAATGAAAATAAGATAATCTATCATTAGCGACTGACACACTTTGCTCAGAACGCGGTGTCCCTAATAAATAATTCTGAACAATGTTTCATGTTTTAATCATGAGCTGGAGATAAGTGCCTCGGTTGAGAGCTATGAGCTTACAGCCGACCGCCTGGCCACGCGAACCGGCGCGGCGATAACGGCAACGCAACGCGCGAATTGTCTCTTGTATTACACGCCCACCGCACATGTTAATTCACAAGTCGCGGCATCATGGGAAATGTATTGTAGGTATACGAATTCGCGAGTCCCGTCGCCGGTTGCCGCTTCACGTGGCCAGGCCGTTACAGAGCTTTCAATGCGTTGGTGAGATGGTACAGTTCAATGATTCATAGCCATTTTACGAACTTCTCGACTCAAACAAAATGGGAAATCCAGATACTTTTAATTACGGTGTGTTTTTATTTACGGCTTACTTCACTGTTTAATTGAGATGTTTTGAATTCCTAGTTATTACTTCTCATCCCGTCGTTACTTTTTATTAGGAATTACAACGCCTTGTTTATATTTATTTTTTATCTGTCAATACGTTATTCTGTCTGGTCCCACGATAAATAGCTAACATAGCTAGTTTAGCTTTTAACATAACCACCTAATAGTTAGTACTACGTAACATAACTCTAATTTTCCTTGTTCTAGAAACTTTTCCATTCCACTTAAATTTCATAAACAAATAACTACTAATGTAGGTACCTCTACATTATCGATTCCGGACCAAATAAACAGATCTATAAAATAGACTTCAAGTTGAGGTGTTATGATTGTTTCTGGTACCTAAAGACGTTAAATGTTTATCTATGTTCTCAGTTATTCATCGTTCATAATACTTTTCTTTAGAAACCGATAGAAATATGAATAGATTTAATTCAGATCAAATGGGTGGTAAACCAATCATTCCAGTTAAAAAAATGTTTACTTACTTTATTGTTATATCACCAAAAATCGAAAGTAATTTGTAATCGTAGGGTCAGTGTTCAATAGCGACAGGTGTTGCGACATTCAATTAAAGTGGCTCTAATTAGCAGAGTGACATCTGCAGTGACGCAACGCACGCGCAGGAGCCAAGTGTAACGTGCATCGCCCGCCCTAGCAACTAGAGTGTACCACTCAAAAGAAAAGTGAGAGAATTCTTTCACAAGATATAACTCGCTCTACACCGATCAATTTCAGATTTTTGTAACTTATTTTTAAGTGCAATAAATCATAAAATGGAAGAGAGACTTTCTAATTACCACTGTTAACATTGCATTTTAGGGTAAGTTTAGTGTATACACTAGAGTCATCCTCAAGTAAAAACTATATCATTTCAGTTTATACGTAAAAATACAGAAAATTCTAAGTTCATGTACCTATTTATTATTATGGCGGAGACATAAAAGCTCGCGTGAGAAAGGGACACACAAACCGCACAATACCACAAAATTCGAAATAAGTAATTAGCATAACTCGTAAAATATACATACATATAAATTCAAAAAATCGCTAACACATTCGCTTTCTAATGTAAACTTTAATAAGTATGTTGGAAATTCTACTCTATTGAAAATAAATCGATTTTAGTCTTAAATTAAACGTAACTTCGTGATTTATTTTTTATTGCAAAAATATTATGCTTTTATGTTTTTGCTTAATCTAGACTCTCGACTCGAAAGTATTTATGTGTCTTTTTTGGGAAATAACATGTTTTATTACTATTGTAAAAATGAAGATTGGCGATTTGCTTTATACCTCCTATAAAATTATCCATTAAACCATACAAATACAGTATAAAGATGTTTTCAAAAAAATACAAATGCCCAGTAAGGAGTAAGGGGGGTAAACAGCAATAAATAATTACCAATGTACCCAGCAAAACCACATTTAGTTACACGACGTGTTTCATTCTAGTAAATATGCATGCTTATCGTTCGTGAACTACTCGATCCATTCTACTCGTAGCACAGTCTTACTCTAGTGTAGGCACTCGCAAGCAGCGACACCGTGACGTGGCGACTAATATTAACAGTGAGCTATCATGATACCAACGTAACACGGCATATTACATGCTGAACTTCAAACGTCTTTATGAAGATTGAAATAGACACATTTTAAATATTTTACTACTCAAAAATACAATAGTTACGCATGAATGAAATTTGTACGGAAACTATGAATAATTTTTATATTCAAATGTTATGTGATGCATCGGGAATAAATATACCGACGATATTTTACTCGATTAATAATAACTAGCGGCCCGCCCCGGCTTCGCACGGGTACAAAGTAGTTACTAATGTGGTGAGTGTGAAGTTAATTATCAGACTATACTACAGGATATCTATATAAAGTGGTGGCCACATAATTAAGGACGCCAGTCGATTTTCGTACAAACGAAGTAACTTTTAAGCATTGCTTCTCCGCCAGGGGATTGACCGAGCGGTGATCTGGTGATGGCCATCCAAGGAGTGAATGGAGGAGATCCAGATTTCTTTACACACCCAAGTGATCTGACAAGTATTTAAAAAAAAAATAAAAAAAAAAAAAAAATTGTTTATTATCAGACTTCTGTCCATATTTTGTTAGTCACAATATTTCTTAAAAAAGAAGTAAGGATATGTTTAAAAAGACCGCGAATATAGCATAAAAATGTATGAAAATCTTGAAACTGAAAATTCTGATGCTTACATCTCTTAGAATGCTGACCAGATCAGTTGGGTGTGTATTGCGATCTGAATCTTCTCCATTCACTCCCTGGATGGCCATCATCAGATCACCGCTAGTTCAATCCCTAGCGGAAAACCAAGACTTCAAAATTACCTCGTTTGTACGAAAATCGACTTGTGTCCTTAATTATGTGGCCACCACTATACATAGATATCCTGTAGTATAGTCTAATAACTTCACACTCACCACATTAGTAACTACATTGTACCCGTGCAAAGCCGGGGCGAGCCGCTATAGTTTAAAAGATCTAAGTATACAGACGACGGGACTCCTAAACCATTGATCCGATTATGATGAAACTTTAGTGAGTTGTTCTGCTTACGACCGAGAAGGTCCCTGGCTAAAATAACAGAGCATTGCAATACGCATGCCGGGTGCAGCTAGTTCTAATAAAAATATGTTGTGCATTATCAAGATTATCAATCTCGATCATCCAACACTTCTCTATAATATACGTGTTACAAAAATACCCCTAATGCCGAATATGGTATATAGGGACATTTTGATATTTTCGATTTTAATTTATGTATGAAACAGCTGATTTTTATTTCGCGATTTCAGAGTTGGTCCCATAGTAAAAGTTTTTCAGTTTGATGGTCCCTATATACCATATTCGGCATTAGGGGTATTTTTGTAACATGTTGTATACCTACCACATTGCTTGTCATGTTATCCGGTTGCGAAATAAAAAGGCTATTCGGCGAGCTGACTCTCGAGCAGGCGACATTAGAGCTGAACATGGGAGAAACAATCACTGCGCAGATCTACACCAGCCGCTCTTAAACTTTGTCCCTGTGCTTTATTAATTGTCATAGCATAGGCGATTTGACAGAATATTGTATTCTTTTAAAATTAATCTGATAATCAGATGGAATAATTTTGCACCTTTTTACAATGCAATAAGGAAAAAATGTCAGCACGGACAACATAATGCCATAGGTACTATTCAATTCATTCTACCTACTCTCAGGGGAAATGACCAAAGAGAATGTAATACTACGTTGAGATGACAAATGATATTTATTTTTCATAATTAATCAATTAAATCCACAAAGAAGTTTCAATTCCGACGTCGAAGTCAATCACCCCAAAAGTAGCTTTCTGTCACTTTTTAACCCTGTTAGGGGATAAATATTTAAAAAATACGAAACACGTGTTCAATTAATTTTGTGAAAGAATGTCTATGCCAAATTTCAAGTCAATCGAGCCAAGCAATCGCGTTCTCCCATACAAACTTTGCCACCATGTTTCACCCCTTTAGGGATTGAATTTCGCAAAACCCCGTCTTAGTGAGCACCTACGCCCTAAAAGCAGCCCCCATGCAAAATTTGAGACTCCTAGCACTTGTAGTTTCTGAGATTTCGTGATCAGTGAGTGAGTGAGTGAGTGAGTGATTTTCCCTTTTATATATATATAGATGATAGTAAAATCATTTTTTTGTCTTAAATCAACATAATAAACATGCCATGACTAAATAAGTACTAACGGTTAGTACTTATTTAAAACACAAATAATTTAGTTAATGTTTTTTTAATAAAATTTATTTTACCCATATTGTTCGCGGGCGCTTAGATAACAGGCCGCGGGCTACCAGTGGCTCTACCATGAGTTGATGCAAACTGTTTTCGCTACCGTAAACTATCGGATATACTGCTCACAGTCAATGCGAGTGAAAGAGAGAAACCGATAGTTTACGGTAACGTAAACAGTTTGCATCAACTCATGGTAGGGCCACAGGTGCCCGAGGGCTACCGGTTAGGCACTGTACTAACATAACACATTCTAAGACAAAAAGGTTTATGACTCAGTGACCTTGGGTGAAAACCCACAGCTTCTGGTATTTTATGTCGCCCAACAGAAAGACACTAAATGCACTATTTATATAAGCCTGTACCAGACATAAATTACTAAAAAATCATGGTATTACTAAAATTGAGCAATCCTTCTTTGGTTACGCCAAATAATTAATGGGCATCACGCACACTGCGGGCACTTGCCTGCCTAGTATTTACATAAAAATCAAATATTGCTGGAAGTCAAACCTAAGACTTGATTTGCACTGACTAGGTAACCATTTTAGGGTTCCGTAGTCAACAAGGAACCCTTATAGTTTCGCCATGTCCGTCTGTCTGTCTGTCTGCCGTCCTCAGCCTAGCTCATAGACTCTCAGTACTAGAAAGCTGTAATTTGGCACGGATATACATATTAATCACGCAGAAAAAGTGGTGAAGTAAAATTTTGAACAATTTTTTTTTAGGTTACTTCCCCTACACGTGAAGTAGGGATGTATTTTTTTCCTGTCTACCCCATAGTGTGGGATGTCGTTGAATAGCAATTTTAAAAATATAGCGGGTTTGTAGAAACAATTTTTCGATTGGGGCATCCGTTTATGAATTATTAAGCTTTTAAGTGCAAAATTTAGTCACAGTTAAATGTCCCGTCCCCCCCCTGCCAGCCAAATGGTTTTTTAGGATATGTGAAAAAATTTACGGTAGTTGTATGACGAAGTTAAAAGGAAAACTATCACATCTAAGTAGGCTTTACAAGTTTACGAGTAACAGTCGACCAACTTATAAAATGTACTTGGCGCAATATTGCATTGGGAACTACTTAAATAACGTAGGTGTGTGAAACCGGTAGTACCTCTACATTTAGGTATATGAACCATGGGCTACGGAACCCTACACTGCGCATGGCCCGACACGCACTTGGTCGATTTTTTTTTTAACTACCACTGATTCACCTTCTTTTTTGTTCCAATCTCTTTCACTTGTTTGCTTTTTACAAGATCATTAAGGTTGGTTACATTCCCAGAAAATATTGAACCTCATCTCTTGCAATCTGCAAAGGGTAACAGTATCTGGTGTGGTGCCAGTGTCGGCGTGCCAACTGGGTGAGCCGCTGTCCGCTGCACTATCGATCTCACTATTACTGGACCGATAAACATCTACTTATAAACCGCCTAAAATTAGACTCCCACTGATGCTTATTTATATGAGACTTCTGATATGAACTCGAAAATAACTTCATGCGCGAATATAACAGACGGAAGCGGTTCATTAAGTTCCGTTTCAATGTAAGTAAAGTTCTAGACTCATGTTGATAAATTACTTAGGTTTACTGATAAATTAACTCTTTAGTACACAAATTAAGAATGAGCGATTGATTCTTTTTAATTACTGGGAATTGGGAAACATACATCAACGCGTTACATGAAAAACACAAAATATTCCTCTTGATTAGATTTCATTCCATGTCATATTCGTATCGGTATCGTACGTGGCAACTTTTACGTCGTAACATTCGTAACTTCGTTCGACTCGGCTCGGCACAGAACCACCCTGGTTTATTTCAGGGTGAGCTAAAAGCCATTTGGCCCAACCTTTCGCCTTCTCAAGAACTGATTACGATCATGTCAAAGGCTATCTGTCTTAGTTGTAAAGTTTCAAATTCTCATTAGAAATGCAAATACAATGCGTTTATTCCGTGACTCTATCAGTGTAATACGCCAACTGTTTCCTTTGATCGCGTAACCTTTGCTGGGCAGGTAATGCATTGCTGGCATATCTGAAGTGGAACATCTCCGAAGGTTCCGCAAATGGGTCAAGGCTGCATGAAGGCACAGCACGTCCGGGACTCGCGAATATTCATCCTTGGAAACTTAGGAGCTTCTGCTCCACTGCAATGCCTACAAAACTTGTGTATCTCCTTCTTATTATTTTGTTACGATAAGAATAAAATTCTTTAGTGTTGTGTTTCTATTCCTCATAACTATCCTTTGGGATAATCATCATCATTATGTTAACACGCACAAAATGATAAGACAACTGAAGACTCGAAAAGAATCGCCTATTACTGTTCATTGCACTAAATGTTCCCAAGTCATAGCTGTTTTCATACGTTATATAAGTTACTGTCATTGCTACGAATCTTTTCCAAACACACTAAAACGTATAGCCAATGCTAAAAAAAGAAGCTTTGAAACATTTTATTTTTGTCAATACAATGATACGAAAACGAAATTGCATTACAAAAGACGCAGTGATTATACTATTCTAATGAACAAAAGAAATTTTTAGTGGTTAGCTACTCGTAGTTCGAAGAGATTATTATTAAATCAAGACATTTAAAACACAGTTTTGAACATAAATACACTAAATTGCAAATAAACTTCTCATCGATTTTTAAACGTTCAGCAATTACTGAGATTGTCCCGACAGTATTGTTATCAACCATAATAGCCTGATAACAGAAGGACCGTCTATTTGCTGAACTTTTGTTTATCACTAATAACTACATAAAGCTATCGCAATCGCAGTATGAAATACAACATTAACGTCATATAGTACATACATAAATTAATATCCTTAACCATAAACTTACGCTGACAACTAGAGATAGAATCGCAAATTCTAATTAAATAAATTTGAATGGTCTACCAACTTCGATCGTTGAATGAAGTCTGCCAATATTTACTTTGTTAGCAACACAAATCTGCAGGTAATCATTTTTGGTTAGCAATGATTTAAATAATTGCAAAACAAAACAATGGCAATAAATAAAAATTTAGTAGTTTATTTTTTTTTATCTTACCTTAAAATGTACGCTCAAGAAACTACCTAAACTTTACTTTATTCTAAAAAAAAATCCTTTTTAACTATTGATTGAACTTATTAATCTTTGTTTTACATTGCCTATTTCTCACTTTTTGAGATGTAAAAAAGGCCAGCTAAATATTTTCAGCTGTCGCTTGAACTTTTTCTCTGCAGTGAGTTATATAAAAGTCATGCTTACCAGATTACCAGTTAGTTGATTTAAAATAAACTAAGCAAAGTGAATTGGCATAGATGGGACACAGGGAAAAGTTTGTTATACTGATAAGTTGGTCCATGAAATGTAAAAATATTATTTTTTAGAAGTGAACATTATTTTGAGCTATACGAAAATATTTTAATTTACTATCTGGCTCATTTAAAAACGGAAACAGATTTATAATAAAATGTCCAGTTTATTAGTAGAGGAAATGTAGCACTATTTTCACTTTCAATTAGTTTAGAAGCTAACAAACTGTCCTGTCTTTGCTTGAATTTTATTATAATACTTACATAAAAAAAATAACAAATATTTTTTTTTTTTAAATGAATGTAGGGCGAATAATCACAAAAATAGGTACCTAGTTATAAAACGATGATCGTTTAGTAGACTTTTGCTACAAATTCAATATGTACGAGTTCTAAAAGTACCATAACTTTGTACCTGTTCGTTGTTACGTGGGAGGTATCCATTGTGCTAGATCTGCTTCGTTTGGAGACTTGAACTTCAACGTTTTCTGACATCAAAGTGATACAGACTATAAAAACTTGCAGGTGATGCCGTTTTAAGGCTACCGATTAAATGTCTTTTATTTATTGGTGTAGTAGGTAGACGTTAAAATCTTTCCACCTACATACGTCATAATGACGAAGCTTATATTCGCGTGTATATTTAAAAAGGGCGCTATTAATAATGCTTCAGATATTTCCACTCGTCTTCCTCGATCGCGATTAAAAGTCCAACCTTGATTTGGGCGATGTAAACAGCTAGAAGTTGGCAGCGTCGCGCGCCCGCGGCACGCCAGCTATGTCGGCTCATCCCGACCCTACGATTACGTTTAACCACGTTTCTACTTCAAAACAGTCATTATGTACTAATTACAAGCTTTCTCACATGAATGGATGGAAGGACTTGAATCGTTTTGATGAAAAGGTTATACTGAGACTACACTATAGCTTTACGAGTAGCACTCTATAGCCATAGTAGGTACTCAAGAACAGTTGGTTGGTTGGCCAGCAGGTATTAATAATGGTTTCTTAAGAATAAAATGTTTTGCAAATATGATGTTTTGAAAATATGATGATTTGCGAATATAATGTCTCGCTACATATTATGACTATTTGAGAATATCATATACCATAGAATAATAAAAAAAAACCCTTTATAAAAAGTACTAAAAACCAATATACAATATTCAAATCTGCATTATTATTAATTAGGTGCACATCGCCAACCACACCGATCCACTATGCAGATCATAGGCTCTTATATGTACCAGTGTACCATTTTTTACCAGTGGCGAGGGGTAATAATAAATAAATAATAATACAAAAATGTTATGATGTGCACATATATCTAGAACATCTATTGAAGTCGGGTGGGGCCGGATGGATTTTTATTTTTGTTTTCTCAATAAATTGTATTTTTAACCGACTTCAAAATAAGGAGGAGGTTCTATGTTCGACTGTTTATTTGTCTTTTTTTTATTTATTTTTTATGTATGGACATACACGATTTACCGATTACTCGAAAACGGCTGAACCGATTGACATGATTCAAACGCCACTTTATCGGTTTTGGTCTTTAAGAATCAAAAAATCAAATTGAGGAAGAGAAACCACAATAAATGTAATTATGATTAAAAAAAGCTTTTAAAAATTAAAAAGATAACCTCCTTCTAAAAACCTTAAAAAAATTGCTGTAAAAATACAGCTTCAAAAAACAACAGCTCTAAAAAGCAAGAAATAATATTCAAATCTGCATCATTACTATTCAAGTACCTACGCATATCTGATATTAAAAAACGTCTTTTGAAGTCGGGTGGGGCTAAAAGATATTTTTGTTTTTTTATAGCAATTTTTTTAATGATATTATTATACCGACTTCATTTGACGTTCTATAAATTTAGATTTTGATATGGATCATTTAGATTTCATTTTGAAGAGTTCCTTTGTGTATCTTCAAAGTCCAAAGTCTAATGCCAATGATACTCATAATATAATCATCCTCGAAGTATCTTATTTCAAACAAAACGATAATCATCTAAATCGGTCCATAAACAAAGAAGTTATGCTCGATTATACATTAAAAAACTTGTAATGGTTACGAAAATGATAGTATTTTCTAAAACTACGGAACCGATTTAAAAAATTGCTTGCTTAAAAGTCTACGTTAGAAATAGACACATCAACCATAGATATGTAACGTTAATTACTACTCATCCATTCACAAATTATCAGTGTAAGGTCAGAGAATTCAAGCCAACCCTGTACTGAAACACGTTATAAATAACACGCAAAACTAATTACTCTCTAGTATTTGCGTCTTTTAACAGTTTTGCGCTTCGATAACCACGGACTCGACTTGATTGATGAGATAATTATGAAAAACAAACACACAGGTGAGGGGCGCGTGCGTGCTATATAACGGCAACTTGTTAAGGCGTTAACATGCGTCGATCCGTGATGGAGTGAAATCGAACGTAATTCTACTCACTTTGGGTTCAAATCAGTGCGTGTTCCAACGCGGCGGTTGCGTCGAGGCCGAGCGCCGAATTTTCGATTTTTATATGTTTTTATTACTTTTCTTCGTTTTCAAATTATTTAAAATGGATATGTTCAATTAAGATTGAAGGTATTAACAACGCCAATTTTTATGCGTTGGTTTCAACATAAACAAATGTTCTGTTTCTACGAAATTTTGCAAATAAGACCAAAAACCGGGTCTACGGGATATTTTTTTACAGGTAGGAACATTTTTACAAATGCTTTCAATTAAATCTATTGTGTATTATTTCAAGTACATCATATATTTTTTCATTATAGCTTTACGCGCGTAGTCTTTAAATAATTTGAATTTAATATTTTGATTTGACGCATGCGGGATGTTAACGCCTTAAAGGGACCGAGCGTGCTGTTACATGATATAATGGCCGATCCTGATGGTCTTATAATGGAACTGTTACGTGTCAAATCACACGACCTCATTCACAAATTGGTTTGGAAAAAAACTCATTTGATGTAGGTACCAAACCAACACAGTTCACGGGCACCAAAGAACATTATACGGTGTGAAACTGTAAACCAAACATTTCATTCGCAACGTAAATATTTACGCTTCTAACAAATAATAGACTAATGAGCTTTTATACCTTCGAAAATTCTGTTACATTAGTACAGTACATTTCAAACAATGACTAACAAATTGATTTGTTTGCAAAATTGTGACAGGTAAGCGATGGGTACTTCTTTTCAACGTTGATTAATTGAAATGTTATGTTTAAAATCACAATCATTTAAGCAACGATCTTGATAAAAAAAGTTATATATAAGGCTATCTGAACTATATAGTTTCTTTCTATTAATCAAATGAGTTATACCTACTCAAAAAATCGTTAAATCAATGTTTTTGTAACTTCTTCTCTAAGCTATAAAAAAATTCTTAACTATACTGTACACCACAAACATAACAGTTTAGGAGAACTAATAAATCGCCTTCTGTTTATGCCATACGTATATATATTACTCACGAAAAAGCGTTATATGTTTTTTCGTTCCAGCAGTTAATTAAAAATGCCAGTGTGATCGACCACTGTCTGTTTCATTGTTTGAGAACCAAACAACTGTAAATTATTGGCAATAGATTTTACGATGTTCATCTTTCATCTTCAACATCTCGATTCCATGAAAGTTATTGTACCTATATACATTAACGTATTTTTATTGAGTTCGAATTACGAATAAAGTATCGGTTTTAAAATTATGGGAAACTTTCCTGTTTTATATTTCCTGAATTTTCATCTGGATGTTGCTTTGTTAATTTTTAACTGTTTCGTTGCAAATATGTCGACAATCGTGTAAAAAATTGCTACGCATCGTACTTAATTAGTTAGAACTTATCGTGGTACCACAGATTACTAAATAGTTACATGATACTAAGTATAAAATGGCTTCCTTTTCTCATCTGCATGCTATTGCAACTAACGTAACCTGTACAATGCGATTAAATTGACAATAGATAGTGTTCCGCGGCATCTTCTCTTAATAATGTATGGCAAAGAGTAAATTTTACAGATAAAAATATATAGTTTTTTGCCGCAAGCTCAAGTTGGCCAATTTAATTGTACAAAGTTAAGTAATCGCATTGTACCTTGCGTATAATAGTCTTTTCACCCTCGCTAGACAAAAACTGCTCGTAGGTCGGGACTAGAATTCAATCCAAGTTTGAATCGAGCAGATTCCACGACCACAGACTAACAACTAGTAAATAAACAGAACCTTAATCACATCTAAGTTTAGTAACCATGGCTTTTTAAGTTATGGAAAATTATTTAAAAAACATTTTAAATCGTCCTCAATTCAAGTCTAAATACAGGGTTCTCTGAGGAAAGAAAACCCATACGTGAGAAGTTTATCAAGTCGCTAAAGCTATCTCGATTTAATAATCTAATCTCCCCAAGGGGATTGTGAAGACGTGCATCCGCTAGGGTTCAGCCCAAGGTTCATAATTATAGATCTAAGAAAATGTGTTTTAGCATAACTTATCAGAAGTGACAATGACAACAACGACTTGTTACCAAAGTAATGGTGATGATGATATTAATGGCCTCGACTCGACGTATCCGCCGACAGCGACACACTATTGTTTTCTCCGCAAATCCAAACTTAGAACTCAATCATTAGATCTAAAAGTTCAGCTTGTTTTTTTATAACTATGCTTATAATAGCTTTTCTTCTTTGGAACCCCAAGATTATTTGTCAATAATAAATTAATAACTAAATAAAAAAATAGATGACGTCGTACAGATGTTCAAGGAATTAATTGTAAATGGTTTATTTCAATAATAGCTTATGTTTCGGAGAGTATGGCAAGACGTTGTTCCTAATGGTAACCTCCCTCGTTAACACCTAATCCGTACTGAGAATCTTTCCTAAAAGATATCTTATTTTACATCTCGCTATGTTTTGAAGGTAAAAAGTTGACTGGTTGTTAGTGTACTCTCTAAAAATAATGACAACTGCAAATATTTTTGCTGATCAATTTTACCACAAAAAATGATTCTTTAAAAACTTTCAAAAATTATTTTAAATTCACTTGGCCCCAATAATAATTTAAAATTCTTCCCTCGGGTGGCGCAACAAAGCCTTTGTTCTCGGCCACCGATCGATAGCTACGGCCACGCCAGCTCGCCAAGATACCTTGATCGCCGTGTAAGTTG
Source organism: Catoptria pinella (assembly GCA_963556745.1). NCBI lineage: Eukaryota > Metazoa > Arthropoda > Insecta > Lepidoptera > Crambidae > Catoptria > Catoptria pinella. The sequence continues at coordinate 5,528,226 of OY750771.1, forward strand.
CTAATTGGAGGTGAACATAATGCCCACTTAGTACAAAAGATGACAGTCAAGCTGAGCAAATTGTACCTTTTGTTTGAAATTATTAAGTTCACAAATAATAAAAAATCTTGGCAGTCATACCTCTGGATTGTGGCTCTGGCTGCTTTGAACTGAACTGCTTTGACTGCTAATTGACCGAGCGAGCGCGTAGCGCGAGCGAAGCGTCTCCAGCATTTTTGCCCAAGCTGAAACAGCTTTGGCAAAAATGCTTTCGCATGTCCTTCCGGTGTCTGGCTGTCCGTTTGTTCTCCTCTACAAGTCGCATTTCTCAACCGATTCTCGTGAAGGTTTGTGAGCAGGTCCGATAAATAAATAGAAGCTTTTGACGATTCAGTTTTTCGAAATTTTTCAAAACGGCGGAGAAAAATCATATTACAGCCATTTCAAAAAATGACACAAACGCGACGTCTACAGCTCACAAAGACACTAGCAATAAATATGTAAGATGAAAGAATTGTAAAGACAGTCTTTGTCGTGTCTTTGCTCCATGTAAAACGGTGCATATTTTGGTTTCGAGTCAAAAACTTGAGCAAAACCCAATAAACAGTTTAATTATTACATAAAATTATTCCATGTAAAAAAATATTAAAATATTTGTGATATTAAGAAAATTCTTATTTGATAAGATAATATTTCATTAAATACCTACTTAATTATTAAATTAACTTACAGTTTTCAATTAAACAGATGAGTAAATAAACAGTACTGCTTTTAATTCATAAAATATTGACCTTCATTGCTACGGAAAAAAATCGTAGCAATGCGTAGCATCCGTAGCACCCTTACTACGACTACGAAACAAAGATTTTAAAAGCTTTTTTTTAAAATAAATATGCTAGCTGCCTATTGTAAAATGCGTATTCGTGAAATATTGTTTTGACAACCAGCAAAAACAACACATTGCAAGCTGACGTTAAACAAAAAAACGACTGTATTCCCCTTTCCCAACAAAGCATAAAACCTGTTTGTTGACGATCCCTCCAATTACGAGTGCAGGGGACGATACATGACCACGGTTTCACTATTACGGTCACGGAAGACCAACTCACTTAATATGTTGGGATTTCCTGATAAAAAAATATTATAAGAGACTAAATAAAAAAAAAGGTCATTTCTTGTTTTTTTAAACCCGTCTCAATAGAAGTAATTCTTAACCCTCTTCGTTAATTAAGTCCGTCATCACTTAGCTGAAAGGGTCAATGTGAACCCGCATTTACATTTAAACTCTATCAAAACATGAGTAAGCTTTACCTTTCCCAAAAATATTGTGTTTTGTGTCATGCGTATTTTTGGGTACATCTTAGTGTTAGTTTGACTACTTCTGTATCACGAAGGACTTTCCTTCAACGCTTAGTTAAAGGGATTAATTCCAAAGATCTTTGTAAAAGGGAAAATTTTCACTTTAGGTACTACTCGAGTTAATTTTTAGTAATAAATTTTAAAAAATGACGGTTTGTGTAATTTCGTTAGCGAAATCAGTAATATCTACAGTTTATCAATATTCGTATATTGTTTACACATGTAGGAGAAAAAAAGGTACTTGCCAACCCCAGTAGTTTCTTTATTTGAGTGTTTTCAAAATTTATATATATTAAAATTTTGATGCTATATTTAATTTTGATATTATATGGATACAATATGTTAGTTTATGAAATGATATTAAATTTCTTGCAACGTCATTTATTTTCGAAAAATCATCAATTTAACTGTTACTTACTATACTATGGAAAAATGTCGCAAAACCGACGTGGCGTTCTCTTCCCATTTCTAAATTCATTTCAAAATAACATTCTAACGAAAAGTTTTACCAACGTTTTGTTATCAAATATAAATAACATAACATGAGGATATCGCTCATCTGCTGAAAACAGTTACAATATGTAAACTAACATGTCTCAATCCCGACAGAAGAAATCTGGACGGTCGTAGCACTCACATTTACGCGTCTGTTTGCTTGAAATGTATTTAACAACTAGCTTTTTTAATATGGTGGTCGGTATTCGTCAAGGATAATGTTGCCATTTGAAAAACTAAAATAGTCTTCGTAAATTTCCAAATGGTAGTTTTAGCCGTGACAAAACCGTCATGTCCGGTTGGTACCACTTTTTACGATTTTATTGGAAAATCAATATAAATGTATATGTATAAACTATGATGACGATAGGTGACACAAAGGTTTTCAGAATCGCTTCTAGCATCGAGGTACTTGGGTGGACACAACAAAAACTAACACTTCGGTGTTTGAAAATGTTCTTAAAATTTTACACTAAGTCTTATAAAAAATATTGTTTGAATTTACTTAAGTAGTTTGAGTGTGTAATGCATTTCAATCTTCAAAAAAAATTAACCAGATAAAATTTATACTTGTTATTATATTTCTCACGCTCAATCACGGTCAAAAATAAAAATAATTACCACTTAACAAGATGCTGAATTTCATGAGAAGGTACCTATTAGGTATGATGATATTATGGAATGAATGAATGCTCTCTAACCATTCACATTTAAAGGTTAAATTGATGTATTTAATAAATGTACATAATACAGTTTTAATAGGTATACTTAGTTACCTACCATAAAGTGAAATATTAATTTAAGCTCGGAAATATTTGTTATATCCGTTGTTTATACAACGAAAAGTAGGTTCGAAACTGAATAGAGCGATCACGAAAACTACCACCATTTATTTCCGTTACCAACCTCCACATTAATTTCTTTGAGTGTCTCTCAAACAAATACCATTGGAATACGGTCAGGGCAAACACGTTGGATGGTTGCCAGTGGCGGCGGAGCCTCCACTTTCTACTAGTGGAGCCGCCCTAACGACGCCATTTCTCTTATAGGCAAAGTCTTCTTCCAAGTTCTGTGACTGGTAACAACTTTTACTTGCAAACATCACACGTTATTTAAATTTATGGTTACAAAATATTTTTTACTTCTCCAGCACGAAAAGGGCGCTAATAGAAATACCAAGGAGTTTTAATAAGGATTTGTCCATTGAAGTCGGGTAGGGATGTCCTCCAGGACATCTTTTTAGGGTTCCGTACCAAAAAGGTAAAAAGGAACCCTTATGGTGCGACTCAGTCTGTCTGTCTGTCTGTCACAGCTAGATATCTCGAGAACTACTAATGCTGTTAACTTGAAATTTGGAATTCTAAGTGAAGCTACTAGGGCATATGGAGGATCATATAAAAGAACGCTGCTTGCACATTCTCAAACATTTATTTTTTATTTATTTTAAAATACCGCTCCCCCCCCCCCATCACTGAAGTTTGCATACAGAAAAATTTTAATTTATTTTATGTGATAGAAGTTTATGTAAAGATTACAGGAAAAATAAAACGATGTCTCTAAATAGTAAACTTTTTCATAATGATGGTACTTAACCCTCGGTGCGCGAGTCCGACTCGCTCTTGACCGTTTTTTAATTCTAAAAGCCCCACCCGACTTCATTAGACGTTTTTTATTAAAATTAATAATGTGTATCTAGTAATATTTCAATATTATTTTTTGCTTTTTAGAATTACTTAATTTTGAAGCTTTGTATGAAGAATTATCAACCTTCTTTTTCAACAATCCTTTACATTTAAATCCATGTCCGACAACATTTAAAAATGTTAAAATATTCTATCTACCCTTTTCTCATATATCAATTGAACAATACTCATCCTTTGCACTCTATTTCTTTAAACTTAATTATATATAAAAAGTGGTGTTAATAATTAAAAAAAACACTTTTACTCCGCTCGTAAGTAATAATCGATTTTGCTGCGAGTTTCGCCAAAAGCGCCCTTTTCGTGCTGGAGAGGTGAAAAGAACACCTGATTTAGATAATGTCAAAAGAAATTAACAATAGGCTGTGGAAACTATTTAACGTAAGAATCTTATAAATATGCAGGAGAATAAAAATATGACTCTTACAGCTAAAAACATTTGCTCAGTATTCTGTGCAAAGTTACATAATAAGTGAGAAGATTTAAAGGGCTGTTTTAATGGTAGTCCTCTCTATTTTATCGAAATAATTATATCCGGCGTGTTAATTAAGCCACATTCTCTTGTAGATATTTTTCATGCATAATCTTCTTAATTACCGAACAAGAGAATAATTCAGGTTAAAACATTATGCCTAAATTAATTAAGAGCTAATGTTCTTATATCGCTTGGCAGATTTACACGTAAATCCATAATTAAGTTCAATAACATATTTTCAAGTAAGTACTCAGCTTGCCCATGCCCAATGCGATTGGTGGGTGAATTATTATAAATACTTATTATTTGAATTACATATTATGATTTTATAAAAAATAAACTATTTTAACTACTAAATTTAAGTTGAAGCTACGAAAAAAAACTAAAACCAAACCGAGAAAAGTGTATTATTTTTTTAGGAAATTAATTGCTATAGGTAGGTGTAGGTATTCGAGGCATTAGAGGTACAGTAATAATTCTAATAACGGTTCGAGCAGTATATCGATTTATCGCCTCAGTTCTTATGATTTATCGCCGACAATGATGGATATCCTTTGTCGGTGGGAAAATAAAAACAGACTTAACTCCATTGTTGTATCATCTCGTGTTATTTTGTACAAGGAATTACATTATTTAAGTAAGTACCTTTCTCATTTTGTCAGCGCAGAAGCGGTGCAACATCAGCACGATGTCGCACTGCTGTTCAGTCTATTAAGCTTTCGGCACAATTTTCTTTACCCTGTGCTGATGTCGCACCGCGCTGCTGCGCCGACAGTTAGAAAAAAGCCAATTTAAAGTTAAAGAAAATACGTTAAGAATCATATAATTTTCTCTGAAACAAAATAATCATTTCCACTGGAAGCAGAAATCGCAGAAAGGATCCGATATAATAAAAAATATTATTAACAAGTAAGTACATACCTATAACATAAAGTAAAAAAAACAATTTGAAGCGCAAAAAAATAAAACAGAAAATTCCCACAGTAATACAATAACGTTATTATTACGTTATAAACTTACGATATGCCGATACAGTATTTATATGTACATACATGTAGTAACTGAAAAATTTGTGATTCGCAAAATGTCCTCAACGTTAGAAAATGTTCGTTGTCGGTTTTTTTTTTAAGTCAAAAGTAATGAAAAGCGGAAGCGAAGCATATCGCACTGGCACGTAACTTTGTCTGTATGATTCATATGCTTTCGTATACGTATATTAGCCTCCTTTCGTAACACTACAGTCGTATACAAAGCAGTGAGCAGACAAAGGGTACGTGTTATTTCGTGCACGCAACTGTCAAACAAACAAAAGGGGTGGTTGGGCGAAGGTATTTGTTCGCAGTATTTGTTGATCGAACTCCGCTCGCAAACGCGTGCTACTCCTGGAGCTTACCAAGGCTTCCGAGTGCCCAAAGTAGCCACAGTCAGCTACAAAGCGTTGTATTTGTATTACCATAAATCGTAAACACGACTCTAATATCACCAAGCCTGAATACCACTCTCGGCTGACTGACAGTAAGAAATAAAATGTCTTTGAGTATTTTAACTGACGCTGAAGAAGATAGCTAACATTAGTAAAAAGAAAAGATCTTAGTAAAGTTTACACTCTTTAGTAACTCTTTTCAGTAACTATGATAACAAGGTTAAGAATTTTAATGGAACACTTCACTTAGCAAGCCTTATGAATGCAACACATGTATACGCAATAAACAAACCGAAAAAATTTAAACTCTGAATTTCAGGACCTAGCCTATTATTTTACTCAGACTTCAGAGCAATCACACTGAAGTATTCAAATATTATATCGCTAGCACAATACTATAATATACTATTGTCAACAGTACTAATGATTCGTTGTCTCAAAATAGTTTTCAAAGCGGTAGTGAAAGAAAATTATCTCACCTACATATTGCCAAACGATTTAGAGATGCCGAATGTTGAAATGCGAAAATGGGTCACTAGTCGTCATGCACTTCACACATATCGACGTGAACTCGCACCAAATTAAAAATATCAATATCGATGTATTGTAATATCTCAATATTGTTCGCCGAAGCTCTGGGTGCCTATTTGCGGCGTTTTAATACATGTTCATTTAAAATTCATTATAGCTTCACAAAGCTCTCTCTCTCCCTCTGTGAGCTTTCTTCGTTTACTTTAAAAATAAACCATTGTGAATAAGACGGTTCAGATAACACTGACTATAGATTTACTTAATGGCTCTAAAATTAATTATGAATGAAAGTGGACATTGTTTACCTCCCCAATGACCTTGAGGGGGATGGCACGTAGAGGGAAGTATCTTCGCTATCGATTCCGGAGCCACGTGGAGCTGACCCTCGAGATGATCAGCACACTTGGGGCAGCCAGGGTGCCGGGAGCTTTACACTGGTGGATCACTATGGTCAGTTGCTAGTTTGCATCGGTCGTAGAGGTTATAGGGGGCGCTAGTACTGTGGTTGGCTGTGGTCACTGAGGGTGGATCTGATCGCGCGCGATCGAAGGTAGCGGTTGCGACCGCGAGTGCAACGTCGGCGAGAGGCAGGGCGCGGGCGCGGACTGGACGAGCCGAGCCGGCGGGCGGAGTGCCCTGCGCTATTTGCGCCCATCGCCGCCCGCCCCGCGCCCGGAGCTTTCTCTGCGCAACGCAACAACAAACACTTCTTTCTTCTTGTTGTCATTTAATAATAAAATGATTGTGTAAATTATAAAACATTTATTTTTATTTGATAAATACTAGTGCCTCACAATGCTAAGCACGGAACAAAGAAAATGTTTTTAAGATTACGTGAAATTTGGCGCTAATACTTTCTATTAAACTAGGTATTTACCAGCGATCAAAAGACTACTTTGGTTGCCGATGTCGTGAAATGTTTGTCATCTATTTAGTAACAGTTTTTGAAAGCTTACAGTGCTATTGGAGTACTTACAAAAAGCTATCACAAGATCTTCGTATACCTCTTACACGGATTTCATATAGATAAATCAATAATTATTTTTATTATAATACATGCTCTTTGTCTCAAATGGCTCTCAGGCCTCAGCCAATAAAATTTTGTCAAAGAAATACTTTCAGACCTCGCTTGTAGAACAACAAATTTTACTGTTATCGTCTTGGCGAAAAGTCCACAATGTCACTTTATAAAAGTTTCTCATAACGATATTTATTGTGACCATTTGGATTTATTAAAATTTGAATTTATGAAATTTATTGTGACAATTTGAGTTTGAAAATTGACACATTCCCAAAGACTCAACTTGCATGCTGTCGCCCAATACATAGGTAAATATTTCCTTGTACAGTCGACCAAATTCAAACATGAGTCTAGTGACAAAATACTGCAAGAGGTATCTTAAGACCCATCATTCAATATGATATAGTGTTTCTCAAAGTTGAAAATTCGTATCGGTACCTACTGCTTATTATGCATAATTTATGAAAAAAATAGTCAGGACCACAGATTCATGGAACATAGACAGTCAGCAGTCGCTCAAAGCGTACGAAAGCGTGCTGACGCCAGGTGTTCCACTTCCTGGCCTTGCGAGTAGGTGCTTCTGACTCATGTACACCCTAAACAGTATATTATCATCGTATTGAATGATGGGCCTTAAGATACCTCTTGCAGTATATTGTCACTAGCTCTGTAACTATAACTGTCTTTATGGTTTCAAAGGAAATATCGGCAAAGTGGGTCATGATTCAGGTGGATCGACTGTACCTAACACTGCTTAGAAGTTTAGCTAGTCATTTCTAGGAGACCTGCATTATTTCAATGAGTAGTACCCGAGAAGATCTAATTTAATTAGGTACCTACTTTAATAATTGTTAACACAGTATATGGATCCCTAAAAGCTGCATCACCTATTGTAATAGGAATTAGGTATGTATCGATAGCGGAATCAAAGCAACTCCGAAGATGCAGATGTTGCCGTCTTAGGCTGGTTATAAGACTTACCTATTGGAAAGCACTTATACTGATGAAATTCATTAGCGGTAAATCCTGAGTAATAGTTAGTATTCTTTTCCCAGCCGTAGTAACAGTACTATTCCAAAGAATACTAAAATTACTAGTTACTACTGTTAATGTATTCAACTTCTAAAGGATACTACTGTTACTACGGCTGGGGCTAAAGCCCCAGCATACATTTTTTTTCATTCCGATTCAGACTAAAATCAATTTCAGCGCTGACAGTGATAACAGGCACGCGTACCGATTTAGATACCTATCGCCTTAGAGCATGAGCCTATCGCAATCGCGCTTGCTTATAAATGACAGTTTGGACTTGTAAACGATTCGGTACGCTACGCTCGTGAACGCGTTCATAACGCTAACTGATCTCTTGGATCACATAACTTCAAATTCCTACCTTTTTATTTTATATTTTGTTCATAAAATGAATAGGTAATACCATTAACTATTACTTCCATGCGGCACGAATTTTCAATCAATTTTAAATTTACATATAAATGCACCTGAGCTTAACAAAACAAACAAGTGTTAAGCTTCGATAGGACGCTCACAGTGATATCTTTAGGAGCATGGGTGGCGTAAGCGCAAGATGGCGGATGTTATGACGCAATCAGTGACGTCACACGTGCATTCGTGCATCTTTATCGCGCTTAAGTCGCGCTTACGCTTCGATACGCAAACCGTACCGTATTTGCGTACCGAATCACCGAGCGCGATTTCCCTATATTATTTTTAATATGCATAGGCAAAATATAAAAAAGAAAAAGAAGTCAATTTTTTACATATTTTTTAAATCATCATCAAAATCATTATCAAAAATTCTAGAAAAGGCAATGTACGATCGCGTAGTAAAATTCTGTGAAAAATACCAAATTTTTGATGACTCTCAAAATGGTTTCCGGAAAAATCGTTCCACAGTTCTAGCAGTTTATAAATACACTCAGGAAATTATAAAATTAATGAACAATAGACAATACGGTGTAGGGGTTTTATTAGATATGACCAAAGCATATGACAGGGTACAGCATAATATCTTGCTAAATAAATTATTTAATATAGGAATTCGCGGACCAGCTCATAAATGGTTTGCTTCATATCTGAAAGACAGACGTCAGTACGTAGAAATAGAGTATTTCGATAATGTTACCGGAAACATCAGCCGGGTACGATCCGCTTGTAAAATTGTAAACGCCTCCATACCGCAGGGCTGTGTTGTTGGTTGTTTATTGTTTATTGTTTTTAGTTTATATCAATGACCTCCCGAAGAACATAGATGAGACATGCGTATTATTTGCCGATGATATATCCTTACTTACGTCTTGTACAAACAATAACAATAACAACATAAACCAAAATTTAACCCACTTACTCTCTAAGACATCAGATTGGCTAATTAACCATAACTTAAATATAAATTTCACCAAAACTAAAATTATGACTTATCACCCTCCTCAAAAAACAGCGTTAAATATAAATTACAGTTATAATGGCATAAAACTGGAATGTGTGGACGAATTTACGTTACTCGGCGTAACAATAGATAGGCACATTAACTGGAAAGCCCATGTGCAAAAAATTAAATCTAAGCTGTCAAGCTTTACTTACGCGCTGCGCGAAGTAAAAAAGACCACGGATATAGAAACGGCAATAATCTCGTACAATGCCTACGCGCACGCTTGGTTGACCTACGGCGTGGTGCTGTGGGGCAATAGTACGGACGCGACAGAGCTCCTCACCATGCAAAAGAAATTAATTCGCATTATAGCCAATATCGAGCAAACTGAAAGCTGCAAACCATATTTCAAAAAATATTCAATTCTGCCCCTACCGTGTTTATATATTTATGAGGTATGCAAATTTGTACGCAAACACAGCGAATTTTATACAAAACGAGAACAAGTTCCATCAAAATATCCATCCCGCCATAAAAATAAATTAATATTACCCTGTTCTAGGCTAAAACTGACATCAAATAGTACATTACATGCATCTATCAAAATATATAATAAATTACCTCCATCAATAATTAATGAAAATAAATATTCTATCTATATTAATCAATTAAAGAAATTCCTAATAAATAAATGCTATTACACTTTAAATGAATTTTTCAATGACAGTTTTTAACTAAATACATTTTAATGAATAAATACCTTAAATAATAACATACAATTACAAAATGGTAAATTGAAAATGATTGTTACGTATGTATTGAATTGGATTATCAATAATACAACTTTTTATTATTTTTAAGCATACATATAGATAAATCCAAGAATCTAACCATAATAATGCAGTCTTCCCTCTCTCGCTCTGTATTTGCTGTGCCTGACAAGGTCCATAACTGCACTTGTAAATTTTGTAACACCTATTTGTATACATTATGGAAGCAATAAAGTTATTGAGTATTGAGTATTGAGTATCAGAGTGTGTAATGTAAATTAAAATTATTGTCTAAAACTTACATTTTATTGTAACCTACTTGAGAAATGTCTAGCAACTGGGTAAAGCTTAGAGTTAGGGGTAAAGTAAAGAGCTAGCAGTTGGAGTTTTTGGCGCCATTTTGTCGAGTTCGGTTTGGTGTCTATTTTAATTATTTTCAAATTGATTCATAGTGGATATTGTGTCTTAAAATTGGTGCAGTTATATGGTACAAGTGTCTACGCAACTGAACAATATGTGGGATAATTGAAATAGGCGCGATCTTGGTTGTGTGAAGCTGAGACTTTTATTGAAGTGGTGGCTTCCTCGGCAGAACTAACCGAGTAAACTGTCTTGATATACTTGGTGCCAAATGCTCCAAGCAGCATTTACAAAAATTAAACAATATCTACTACTGAACTATTTAAAGAGCTTATTAAACCTTCCTGAATTCCGGATCCGTTATTCAGAGTCCGATTTAGCATCCGTTATTCAGCCGCCAGAGCTTGCTGATTACACCTTCCTTGATTCAGCGTCCTTAATAGAGATGGGTGAATGAATCAAATATATATCGTATCGATATTATTTTAAATATATCGAAACATATTAATATATAAAAATAACAAAATATCGATATATTGATATATCGAGAAAAAAATATTAACGATATTATACTATAGCTATATTAAAAAAAATATCTATATTTTGATATTTTTTACAAGGCAACTAAACACATGCAGCCTACTTTTGTTAAAAAACGTGTTTTTGGTCGGATACAAGACATGATAAGATCTTAAAAAATATCGAATTTGATACGGTTTTCATGTGTGGAAATATCGATATATTGAGAAAAAAAATATCGATCTAATGATAATTATATAAAGAAAAAAATATCAACGATAATATCATATTTAAAAAAATAAATATACCTAACGATATTTTTTACTAGCGATGCACGACTCCGAATGATTCTACTTTTCGACTAATTCGTAACTACTGATTTGGATATTTGAATAGCAATTTAGTACCTAGTATACTAATGTCTATGTTCGAATAATAACTTCTAATAGCTAAGTACTATAAATGTCAAATGTACGTAGATCCCAACCAAGCCCGAGTCGACCCGCCCCCAGATTATTTAACTGTTGCAATCAAGAAACTGACAGAAATCGCAGTTACTTTGTTGCTTTAAGTAACATAGTTGTCACATTTATTCTTACTAAAGCAGCAATGTAACTGCGATTTCTGTCAGTTTCAATCAAAAGTTTTTAGCAACGAGTTACATAATCAGGGGGCCGAATGTATCGACTGACTGTTCGTTTGTTCTCAACTCGAGTCGAATAAAATGGAACTGCGTTGCAGCCATGGATTTTGACACTAATGACATTTTGATGTTCACTATTTGTTCACCACTAGCGACACCACCATTCTACAGATAAAGCGAGTATTCCGATATTTAACCCCATAAATTGCGAGTAACGCAGGGTGTAATCACCAACTTTCAAAATTAAATTTGTAGTTTATATCATTATTAATCGCAAGGTATCGATAAACGCAGTTCATTTAAACAAACCCTAGCGTCGTCAGAAAGAGAGAGAAGGGACGTCGTAGGAACTGTAGCGGTGTCCAATCTGAATTGCGCTTTATTGTGTCGGAGTAAAGTCGCTATTGATTTAAATGACTACTGCGGCGGAGCGTCCTAAATGCGATTACACTGTCCTTAATGTAGCATCCGTTCTGCCGAAGAACATTTCATCCTGAATTAAGGATGCTAGGTAGGATCCTACCTTCCTGACTGCAATTAAACTTCTCTGAATTTAGGAGCGGCTGAATAACGGATCCGGAATTCAGGAAGGTTTAATAAGCTCTTAACACTTGACACTGGCAAAAATTACTTCCAAGAGGAAAGTAGATTGCCATAACAAAAAAGAAGAAGAAGAAAGCTAGCAGTTGGTAACACTGCGCCCCCCCGCCCGCCGCCGGTCGTTGGTCGGTGTGTGTGTTTGTTATTTGCAATTGCAAATTGCAAGCGGTTATGACAAAGAATTCTATCATTTTATACAGTTATTATATGAATCGATAAGCATCATGAATAAGTGGAAATTAATTCGCCAAACATTTGGTACAGAAGAATTTACATTCAATGAGGGTGAAGAGGTGACAATCGGAAGAGGATTTCAAAACACCATAACCTTATCAAGTTTAGTTATATCAAGAAACCATTGTGCATTGAAAATAAAAAAGAATGAAGTTCTCATCACTGATCTGCAGGTACAACCCCGACCCTGACTCTCCGATCCAACTTTTGAAGCTGGTCTCTAAATCTAAATGAACTTCTGTTGAAGTTCTATCAGCTGTTGAGTGAAAGCTAAGTTATAGGGAGTATTACCTTGCTACCTTTGCTAGGTATCCATGCTTCAACAGTAATTATATTTTGTGTAAATTGATCAAATAAATTTCAAATTTTAAAGAATTCATTAAAATCTTAAAAAGAAGGGTCCGATGATAACAACTTAAAAATTATGTACTTTAGAACATATAAATTATTACATTATTAAATCTATAGAGACCCCGAACCTGACTCTCCGACGGATAAGTGGATGGACATGATTATCACTTCGTATTTTAGTTACTTAGTAATTCTAGAACCCCCCCCCCCCCCCTAGATTCAAAATTTTTGAGCAGTTTTTGACATATCAGAAATATAATACTTTTTAGAGATTATGCTCTGTAATTAGTAAAAAGTGTTTTTTTTTCTAATAAACTGTACGCGCGAAAGTCTTACAAGTGTATACACTATTAATTTTTAAGTATATCTAAAAATGAAATGGGGATTTCAGACTACGTGAATGAACAACTTTTACTATGGGGCTAACCACAGAATTGCGAAAAAAAAATCAGTTGTTCCATACATTATAGTTGAGTCGATGTTGTACTTTTCTATGGAACAGCTGATTTTTTTTAGAGATTCCGTGGTCTGAATTAAGTCATTATTAGAGCAAAACACACTAACAAAAATAAGTCAAAAACTTCGATTTCGCGGAACAGGGGAGTGAATTAGATGAGTATTAGTGACCTCTAACACTAGACAGCCCCTGGTACTCATGTTCTGGGACACCCTGTATATCGTAAGGCAATCATATACAGTGGTGGTTTCTAATTATCTGTCCACCACTGTACATAGTACACTATGACAATTTCTCTTAACATAAAAAATGAAATACATGATATATACTTGTTTTCAGAGTTCAAATGGAGTTTATGTTGGGACTAATAAAATTCCACCAAATATTCCATATGCACTTGAAGATTCAGACATAGTTGGTATTGGGTGGACGGCAAATGTGCCTCTTGGTAAAGTGCAAGATAGTGAAAAATATGTATTCAAAGTTATTAAACAACAAGCTCCTCCATCACTGATGAGTAGGATTACATTCCAAAATGATATAGAAGATGAAATGGAAGAAGAATATTTAAATTTTGAGATTTCTAAAAGTACAAGAAATATACCATCCCCAGTTAATGAAGTAAAGCCAACAATAAAAAGAAAAGTTAAAGCTGAAATTAAAGAAAATCAAAATAATGACATTTACAAATCAACAAATGGTCACATAATAGTGCTATCAGACAGTGACAATGAATCAAAACTAAAGCAACAAGAACCTTCTGTTAAAAAGCCAAAGCTGGAGCCAATAACCGAATCCCAAAAACAAGTGATTGAAAACAGAGTTATTAATACTGATATTGATATAAAGAAAAAATGTAACCTTAAAGTCGAAGATGAATATCCTACAATGGAAGCCTTTAATGTTAAACAAGAATATCTGTGTTATGATGATGAACTAATACAAATTGACAGTGATAGTGACAGTGAGTCTGAACAGTGGTATTTGCGACTTTCACAAAGTTCTCCTGGCAAACCTTTTATTAAAGTCGGTGGGGAGAGAAAAGAGTCAAAACCAGATGATAGTTCCTATAGTCAAATTGAGGATGATCTAATGATAGATAGGCTGTCGGACATTGAAGATGATTTGATTAGAATTCTCTCCCCACCACCCACTGGTGATGAACAACCAGTGCTCGAAAGTAATGATCAAGATAAACAAGAAGAACTAGTTATGGTTCAGATGATCGACAATAACTTAGATCTAAATGAATTTCAGTCTGTACAACAAAAAGTTTTATCAAATACTGAAGTCGATGAAATTGATGGGTCTTCTTTAAAAGATCATTCAAATGAAATACAAAATAAAACTGCTTCAACACTTACAGCAAATGATTTGAATTTAACAAAAAGGACACAAATGATAGAACCTCAAGTACACATAACAAAGAAAAGATCAAACATTGGTGAAAGTAAGTTAAATTACATTGTCCTTTTAATGTTATATTTCACTAATTCAGTATATCGTTGGTTTGATTATTATTACTTATTTACTAATGTGCTTAAATAAGCACAGTATATGCATAAAGTTATTAAGATAAAGGAGTAAGTGACTTAGTTTATCTCATAAATCAATGTCAAGATAGATATATAATGTGAGGAAAGTTGCACCAGTAGACAGATACAACTATCTTCACAATACATAACTTTTGTATTCCTATTTTCATACTCATTTAAATACAACAACACTCACTTCATTCCACAGTATTATATTGTAAGGTCAGCAACAAAGGTCGCTTAACACTTTAGTACTTTGTCATAGCAACTTTTTTGTCACACAGTTTGAAACATTAATCAAAAAAGTTGCTACGACAAAGTACTTAAGTGTTAAACGACTTTCGTTGCTGACCGTACCTAAGTCAAAAGCTTCTTAATTGGAGTCCCATGTCGGATTTTTTTCATTTCTCAGATACCAAATCAAAAAGCTCTTCGCATAAACATGACAAAAAGAGAAGCCATTCTTCAAAACGACATATATCCCATTCACAAAAAGAAGAGCGCAAAAAAAAGTTAAAAGAAATAGCTATCAAAGAGAAAGAGGATAATGATCTTAGAAACAGTAAAAACAATCTTAATAATGCCACAAAACCAGTTTCTGGTGTTAGAGTCACTTCATCAAACAGAGGGGCATTTTTAACAGATTCAATCCAGGTTGTGAAACCAATGAAAAGAAAAGAGAACTCACAAAAATCAAAATCTGAAAAAGAAAAAACTGAGAAATGCGATCAATCAAGTAAAGCAGAAGCCATTAAAGGCAAATCTACTATTGAACATAGAACTAAACATGTAGACAAAACTGCAAAGAAAGAGAGCAAGTCAGAAATAAGAGAAAACATAGAAAATAAAAATAAAC
This sequence comes from Catoptria pinella, assembly GCA_963556745.1. NCBI lineage: Eukaryota > Metazoa > Arthropoda > Insecta > Lepidoptera > Crambidae > Catoptria > Catoptria pinella. Next base: position 5,543,923 of record OY750771.1, read on the forward strand.
ATACTGAAAAAAGGGATAAAAAAAAACACAAAACCAAGCATGACAGCAGTCAAATTGAATCGAAAAGTTCGAAAACTGATAGTTCTTCAAACACTAGTAATACTGAATTAAGAGTTCCATTGAAAAATTTAAAACCACTAACAGACAGTGAAGACTTGTTTGCTGGGAAACCATTTTCTAAAGTTGAACCATACAAGAAAACTAAAAAGACAGTTCGTTTCTCAGAAGCAGCACCAGACATACGCTATTTTGAAATCCCAGAAGGCAACAGGATGAAAAAAACCAGTTTAGTGAAAACAACTCTGGTGGATGTCAGAAATATGCCCATTTTCTCCTTGGAGAAGCTCACCTTGATGAAAATTTTGCGCTGGAACCCAAGTTGGTTGGAAGAACAAATTAACAATAATGAACCTCCTCCTATATTGGGGCATAGTAACCCTCCTATGACTGTCTTCCATTCTTTCAGTAATCACAATCAATATGTACAGTAAGTACTCATAATAAATTCATTCAGTTTTAATTGAAAAGATGAAAATAAAAAAATTCTTTATTCAAATAAACTTAGAAATTAAGGCTGCATAGTCTGCACACTAGCGCCGCCATTGGAAAAAAATCATAGTGCTTAAATAAAGCGAAATTGTGAATTATCTCTCTGTAGTGCACTCCGTGGAAGCTTTGTGGTTCTTTTTATCGTTTAAACAATATTTTCTAGCCTGTCTTCTTCTGTTTTCCTTTTACTTTTTTAGCTGACAAGAAGATCGCATCCACCACATTCCCCATTTGTTTAAATTTTAGCAAACATATGTATGTAGACGGTAAATTGTGGATGCCTTGTTATCTTCTTTTTTTACAGGTTAATTGGTGATTTGTTACTGATGGAAATTTGGGAATGTCTATCAATAGCCTACATGAAAAAACGCAATCAACCTGGCGATTTGCAAATGAGAATAGCTTCGTTGGCACCTGTGCCTCCTCCAGACAGACATTTTGACATTTATAATCTGAGTGTTGATGGTAAGAAAGACGGATCATACACCGCCCGCCACGCATCACGCTCCATTAATCATATACGAGTTGAGTTGAGTCGTTCGTGAATGAATCCTTCAATTAAACTAGTTCACCTATCAAGTATATCTCCTTCACTCGTTATTCGGGTCCCAATTACTGCAGTACTTCATTTAGTTCACACTTCACTGAAGGAGAGTAAAGTATAGAGATAGATTACGAACACCGCGTGCGGAAGCGAGACAGTTGCACGGCTCGGCGGCCAGCGGTCGGTCGGAGTCGGAGTCCGCCCGCACTCAATTTGACTTAAACCCCTATTGCGCATATATTAAGGCTTAGTTTTACATAAGGACAAAGTGACTCAAATGGACTACTGAAGTACTGAGCCAAGTGAACTAGATGAACTAAATAAACTAAATGTGTGATATACTTCATCTAGTCCAATTGAACTATATCATTCTTTACACTTCAGTGAAGTATTTTGCGCATGTCTATATACGAGTAGCGTGATTTAATTTTAAGGATCTTCGAAACATAAAAGCCAGACTGATATTTATCTTTTTTAATTACTTATTATTAGTATTTGCATAGAGCTTATAGAGCTTTAAAGTTTCGGAATAGACAAGAAAAACACTACTGTATCGTGACGTGACATGCATACAACTTTAAAATCTGCAGTCACATGATAGAGCGTGATACGTTGCGGTGTGAGACGTGTGATCTGTGGTATGAGATCCATCTAATAATTAGATGATTCTAATTTAATAAAATAAAATGTCCACTCTAACATAAACTATTTTTTTATACAATAATATACTTGACATCAAATGTAGGCTCTGTCCTTTTTACTAAATAATTTAATTTGTTACAGTTTCAATACCTACGGTAGAAGTGAGAAGCTTACCAAGGGTCGGCGAAGTATTGCTGATGTCGTTTGGCCCTGAGAGTACTAAACGGTTTTTCTTTGTACACAATGTTAGAACTCTTCCATCGCCGCCAAGTCAGTATTTTTTTATAATAAATAAGTATGAATTCATTCATCTAATGCTTCTCTTGAGTGGCCAATATCAATACAAAAGATTGTTGAGTCCTGTCTGACTGATCATTCTTCAATATTATTTTATTTGGAAAAAAAATAGAAAACTTTAACATGCTAAACATGAAATTAATATGTTTACAAGAATCTAATGGTGTGTTCAAATTGTAGGTAACAGAAATTCATTTTTCAATATATCGCTTAATACAACTTTTACGGAAAAGATGAAAACGCTAAAGCTTGGAGAAATAATGTTAGCAATCAATTTGGCTTACATTCAAAAGGAGATGTCGCTCTTTGAAGCGATGGCGTACATGGCCGGCTCTCCCCTCAGCGAAGTCATCCTACGGCCGGAACCACGACATTTCATGAAGAATGATAATGCTGTGCCCATCAATATTGAAAATCCCGTGAGTAGTTTTTCTTTGTTTAAATATATTGCTGTTGATTACTGATAATCTCTAATAATAATAAATCTCGAATTACTTTTCTGTGGGTGATAATGAATGCTTCTTTCATAAGCGCTTTTATTATAAACTAGGTGTTAGCTATTGTGGCAGTTAAGGGGCTGACATGAGCCAACTAGCGCCGCCAGTCGATTTTATTTTATTTATTCTAAATAAGCCCAATTTCTTAAAAAAGGAATCAGTCAAGGTCTTGTGAATGACGTCTAATGTTTATTGAATAACGTTACAACATTACAAAATGCGTGCAGTAGTTTAAAAACGGGTTTGAACCAACCACGAACCAACAGTGGCCACTTTTAACAAAATCGCGTTTTAAACTGTTTGCGTGCCTTTTTAAACTGTGTAAAGTTATTAAATAAATATTAAACAACCTTGTTATTTTGAGCTTCTTCAGTGAATGCAGTCGTGAGCACCTTCCAATTAACATTGAACCTACCAAGGTTATGTTATACAGCCCATCCTTTTTATTATTAATCCATAACACTGGGCAGAGGCGTGTGCCCTAGTCCCTAATGCGAGGCTTACACGGGTGACTATAGCCGCACCATTTACTCCGTAAATCACCCGTGTGAACCCTGCATACCAGGAACAACATAAAGTTGTTCGACGACCTCCGTGGTCGAGTGGCTTTGCACACCGGTTTTCAAGGTGTCGCCATCTCTGAGGTCCCGGGTTCGATCCCCGGTTGGATCAAATTAGAAAATGAACTTTTCTATATTGGCTCAGGTCTGGGTGTTTGTGACACCACCGTTGTATCTGATTTCCATAACACAAGTGCTTTAGCTACTTACTTTGGGATCAGAGCAATGTATGTGATGTTGTCAAATATTTATAAATATTTAATATTTATTGTTAATGATGAAACATAACAGTTTTATAGTACTTTATACAGAATTACACAGAAAACTATTGTTTTGTAGTGGACAAATACACTGAATCGGAGTCAGTATAATGCAGTGGAAGCTTCCGTATTGGCAGCACTGAGCGACCAGCCCAGCATCCAGATGGTGCAGGGACCACCAGGGACTGGTATATGTTTTTGTATTATATTATTAAGGCGACTTAAAATTATATTTGTTAAGGCGACTTTATATTGAACACTAGCGCCACTCCCGCAAAAAAAAAATTCCATGTAAATACACAATTTATTAAAAATCCAAGCTTATGGTCACCTTGAAAAATTCATTGTTATTAAAACACACAAACTCAGCTACAAATAATTGTTTGTCGGTCGTTTTGTTTTCCGTCGAGAAAAACCACAATATCTGTCATTAAGTTTGTATGTTTATAACTAACAATTGATATCTTGCAAGGGGACCATAAGCTTTTATTTTTAATAAAAGTACAAGGTAGTGGCGCTAGTGTTGCATATAAAGTGCCTTATGAGCGCGCAGTCTGCAAACTAGCGCCGCCATTAAAAAAAAATCATAGATATAAGATAAATAATGTATTTAGAAAAAATACTAAAAATAATCGACTCACCCGTAGCACCTCAGACGGGACTCGAATCCGCACCCTTCGGATTCCGGCCCAATGCACTGACCAATTATGCTACCGGGTTGCTAGTGGAAGCGGCGAAATTTTCTAGTACTTTTTACTTCTTCGCTGCAAGCCAGCGTAATTTCATCAATGTGAGGAAATACCCCCGACATTCGAAAGAAACATCTTTCCATGTTTTGACACTACTACTACATTTATGCACTATGTTTTTTCCCGATGGCGGCGCTAGTGTGCAGACTACGCGCTCTTAAGTCACCGATTATAGAAGCCAAACAAGCTTTTGCAGAGGCTGGGCTTCGGATGAAAGACCGAAAATTATTATTTTGAGTTCCGAAAATTATTAATTTGGATGACATTAAAAGACTCTTACCTCATCGTTTAACTATAAATATGTGAAAAACCTAATAAATCCAAGTGATCTTAGTATTATTTTTTAATTACAGGAAAATCAAGTGTGATTTGTTCAATAGTCATGACATACTTTTACAATGCAGCGGAAAGAAAGCAGCCGAATAGAGGCAAGATTTTGATATGTGCCACAAGTAACGCTGCTGTTGACGAGTTGGTTCTGAGGTTGCTTGGCATAAGACAACAACTACATAAGCGTAAGTAGTTATACCTTGACGGTGTGAATAATACATAACATCAAGTTATATTATATTCCCAATAAGAAATCCCCTTTGACAGCTAACTACTGCAAAGAAAACTATTTCTTTAATTAATAATAGGTCAAACCAAATCTTTTTTTCTTGAGCTTTATTCCTTTAACATGAGCAAAATTTCGTTAGAGGAGAGATTCCGTATGGTGCGTGTCGGGCGAGTTGAAGCGATGCACGCGCGAGCGCGCGAAGTCAGCTCGCAGACGCTCGCGCAGCGCGAACTGCGCTCGCAGCAGGAACCGGCCATACATACCGGAGTCAGCGAAGAGGTACGTCGCACGAGTGCGTTACGCCAACAAAGTAGCTTCTAACAGGAATTGAGTCCTACCAATCATAGGGCTACGCCAAATATAAAATAAAATCATGCTGGAGTAACACTGTTCTATCTAGCACGAAGATTCTAATCGAATGAGCGGAGAGAAGAATAAAATACATGGATCTATAGCTTATATTAGTGGACCGACTTGAGCCAAATATAAAATAAGTGCGACATATGGTTAAAAGATATTCCATTTCCTGCTAGAGTAACGTTTTGCAGAATCTCTATTCTCGGAAACTTGATTATGCGCCCATGGAGGAAACATATCTATCTGAGTAGCTCTTATCGATCTTGGTGGGTGTATAAGCTTTGCTTTGCCTATAGCAAAACTGTCTCAAAATATTTAATCAAAATCCTCTGATCTTATTTTCATAATTTTACGAATATTCGTATATTTACAGATATCTCGTCTAGAAGCTAAACTAAATATGTGGAAGCAATCTGCGCAGAACGCTTATGAAAGCAAAAACGACGTGCGGGTGGCGTACTGCGAAAGTCGAGTCAGTGAAATAAACAAACGAATCGGCATGGTAAGCATATTTTCGATAAAATACGTTATTATCAGAGTGCACCATAGTTAATATAGGCGACAGTAAAATTAGGATAGGGTAATCCTTTGTAATTATTTGCTCGAAAGTGTTTATAGAAAATAAACTTTCATAACTGTATGTTGTGCTACAACTCAGTGTTCCTCACTTATCTCAAACTAAACTTCTGATCCTGGTCTAACGCAAATAAATTATTCTAGATGTACGACATATTGTATGAGTTTTAAGTTATTATAGCTTCATCTAATAAAACGTCCTAAAACAAGATGTAAGTTGATCGCCTTTTTTGTACGTTGCGTTGAACAAGCAATGTTTTTGATTAGCTACGATCATCGGGCTCTGCTGACGTGTTGCGGCCAGATCAGCTGATAAGTGCGGAGCGGCGTATCATAGAAGGAGCCGACATCGTCGTCACCACGCTATCTAGCGCGTTCAACCATAAAATGAGGGGGTGAGTGTCATCTCTAACAAATTATACAACGTGTTACAAAAATACCCCTAATGCCGAATATGGTAGATAGGGACCATCAAACTGATCAACTTTTACTATGGGACCAACTCTGAAATCGCGAAAAAAAAAATCAGCTGTTTCATACAAAAATAAAAATCGAAAATATCAAAATGTATGAAACAGCTGATTTTTTTTTCGCGATTTCAGAGTTGGTCCCATAGTGAAAGTTGTTCAGTTTGATGGTCCCTATATACCATATTCGGCATTAGGGGTATTTTTGTAACACCTTGTATAAGTTATTAAAGATTTTTCCGCTTCATTCAAAAACTGATTTATTAACGTTTGATATTGAAGATCAAATAAAAAAACTTAAGGAATTAATCTTGATCCTTGGGACCGGCCAAATAATCAAACTGCTGATTTTTTTGCTAACCATTTAGATTATAGCAATTCAAAAAAAATACTTCCCTTAAATAATTACTTGCCTATGCAGTTATGTTTTGTGTTTTATTAATTTATTACATTGGTGACAGTCTTAAGCGTCGTATAGCGCTGTGTGTAGTGGACGAGGCGGGGCAGGCCATCGAGCCGGAGACGCTGATCCCGCTCACGCTGGACGTGGCGCACCTCACGCTCATCGGCGACCCGCAGCAGCTGCCCGGCTACATCTGCTCACAGGTACAATCGCAGGGTTGCCGCTCTCATACTTTGCAAACATTTCATTTTGTTTTGTATCACAATTTTTGCTACGCCCCGCCCACACGACCGTTATCATAATAATAATAATATATTTATTTCATATTAGAAGTTACAAATATCCTCATATGTATTAAGATGGAACATTAAAATTAGATTTATAGCTGTTCAGAGGTTAACGTTGACAGTCGCACTAGTATGAACTGTGTCACAGCTGTCAGCGACAGTCAGCGTCTCCCACCCGCCCTGGTGCAAGAACTATCTATTACAATTTACAAAGAGAAAACCATAAAAATAACAACAATGAAACAATATTACAACAAATCGTCATCTGTTTCCAATATTACAAGCACTAATAAATACCACAAAATGGTGTTTGTGTGTGAAAAAACTTGCTCCACATTTGATTTTTCATCGTTCATATATCATATTGACTTCAATTTACAAAACGTTATTAACAAAACCTTAACTGATTCCTTTTTTAAGAAATTGGGCTTATTAAATTGAGTTGCATAATTGTCGGATCTAATTATTTAATTGTATCCATTTTTTTCGTAGCGCGCGAAACAATACGGATTAGGCGAGAGTTTATTTTCGCGGCTGTCGTCTTGTGCGACATCATGGCCCCAAGGCGCGCCGGTGACCCTACTGGATCAGCAATACCGCATGCAAGAATCCATCGCAGACTATCCCAACCGCGCCTTCTACGATAACCGCGTGAGAACTGTGGCCCCGCCGCGGCCCATGCTGCCAGTGCCGCCGTACATGCTGGTCGGCATCTCCAGCGGCGACAAGGGACAGAGTGAGTCACGTCAATATCTAGTACCGTATAGCTTTTCTGAATACGACCAGAGCGGACCTTTACTCTAAAACACGCACACTTTTTATTTTGAGGTAAAAAATAAAATAAAAAAAAAGATTATGCAGCACAAAGCGGCTGAACAGTGGTTGCATAATAGCGACCATAATTTGTATACTTAGATATTTTCTATACTTAAACGTGCTTAAACGAAAAATTATGATACGTTATTTCTGCATCTTTTTTTACTGCCTTTCTGTCTTTTACACCATTTGACTACACAGGACGTCGTTTCTAGTAAACTCTCTTTCTCTCTTTTCTTATAATACAAACTGCAATTATTCCGTAGCGTACAGACGCTAGCGTTCTTTACAATAATTGACAGCCGGCAGCACCGGGCGCGCGGCTAGCCCGACTAATGCATTATGCAGTGCGAGTTGTCACTTTTTAGCCCCGTGGTGCCTTTTTTAAACAATATTTGTTTGCAATTACACTTCCATAGATTTTAGTTCGCTGGGTTTATGTTATGTGAGTGTGTGCTTTGATGTTCGTGTGATATAGACGCGGCGGGCGCGAACGAGATGGAGGCGTGGGGCGTGGCGCGCGTGGCGGCCGCGCTGGCGGGCGCGCTCCAGCCCGCGCCCCACGCCGGCCCCCACGCCGCGCCCCACGCCGCGCCCCACGCCGCGCCGGCCCCACGCCTCACCCTCGCCGTCATCACGCCCTACAACGCACACAAGGACATCATCAAACGGAACCTGCGGCAGCTGCTCGAACCGTCAGTTACACACCTTATCGTAGCTAGCTAACGTTTGACATGCTATTTTACTTGCGGCGCTCTTGTGACGGGCACGGTCTTATTGTGACATTAAAGTGTGCCATAAGTACGACTTATACCTAATTTACACGCTCGACAAGATATTGCGCATCAATTGTTGCCTTGTAAAAGCATAATAATATAATATCAAAAAGCTTATGGTGCGAGTCTTATCATGCTTTCTCACTGGCAACACTATTTATTGTTCTTGAATTTCACAGATCTTACTGAAGTACGTATATTTTAGTTATTTTTTACATAAAAAGTAATTATGTTATGTTAAAATATAAAAAGATTTATTATAGAGTTAATAGTTTTATGTTACTACTATCTAGTTGACACCGCAAAACAATTACCATACTTTTTAATGAGCAGTGAAAACGAATTTCCCCCGTAGAACTGTTATGTAATGTCTTTCAATTAGTTGACTTATAATTTATTGATTCCAATCCAACTCTACTAAATCGAATTTTTGTTTTATGACTTATCTGTCAGATCTAAAAATAAGTTTTTCAAGAAATCGCGTCTGGGAAATGATCAGTAATGGATTTAGTTACATTTCCCACCCGGTGCCGTAATGTTTTTAACTACCCAATGGCAAGATAATTTAACTGATTCACAAATCATCCACCAGTTGGCACACTACCGCTAACTTGTCGCTAGTGTAGATGTAGACTTGTCATTTTGATGTTTGCTATTAATTTTTGGATGTTGGAAGCGAATTTTCGTAATTATATCAATTTTTCTTCTAACACATTTTGGTTTTCTTCAATCTTTCATTCTCAAACTGTCCAACTTCCATAATAATTATTAAAATAACAGGGCACATAACCCATATGCACTCGTACAAAAGGTATCCATCTACAGCAGCGCCACCAAGCAGGACAAATTTTCTGTCATCCTGCCATTATTTCGCAACCGGATGAAAATGATTCGTCTGTTTGAACAGGACGGATGCTCAGATCGAGGTGAACACGGTGGACAGCTTCCAGGGGCAGGAGAGGGATGTGGTAATAGTGTCCGTCGCGCGCAGCCACGGCGTCGGGTTCCTGACGGACGCCGGCAGGATGAACGTGATGCTCACGCGCGCCAGGCACGCGCTGCTCGTGTGCCTCAACCCGCACGCCGTGCTGGTACTTATCTACACTCACACATAACAACTCATTACGAGACTTAAGCTGGAAACATATTACAGGACGCGGCTTATAACGCGGCTGACAGCCGCGACTGATAAGTGTGCACAGTTAAAAACATCTATGGACTATGGTTACGTCCGCGACTTACGCCCGATAGTTTCCTTTATTCGCAACGAATCACACTGAATCGTGTCACACTGTAACTGTTTGAGAAAAAAATTCGCAACCAATAACATTGAGACTCGATGCGAATTTTTTTTTTCGAATGTGTCCACACTATACAACGTGTTACAAAAGTACCCCTAATGCCGAATATGGTAGATAGGGACCATCAAACTGAACAACTTTTACTATGGGACCAACTCTGGAAAATCGAAAAAAAATCAGCTGTTTCATACATTTTGATATTTTCGTAATTAATTTTTGTATGAAACAGCAGATTTTTTTTCGATGAGGTTCGTGACCACGTTTTGCAGGTTGGTGATCGCAGTGTTGGACGGTTTTCATCTGAAAACGCTGTTTTCTGGTCTACAGGCTGTTAATGTGTACTACCTCTAGTGGCTCTAATCTAAGTGATGGGTTGTTTCTAACATCAAAACTCGTTTACAGAAAAATCGGCAGTGGCGAACGCTACTAGAAGACGCTCAGCAAAGAAAACTGTACAAAACCCTTCCATCTGCAATGTGCCAGCCCACAGGCGCCCCCTCTAGTGAAGAAATCCTTAAACACCTTTCTTTACAATGACGCGAGATTAGTTTACGGAACGTGGTATTGCTATATCGTCATGATTTCAAATAATTATTTATTTTGGACTGAAATGTTCATACATAAAACTAGGTTTACGGAAAGTGATGTAATCTTTAGTAGTATTACCCCTAGAATTGAAGTAAACAACTTTGAGAACTAAAGCTATTGCCTATTACGCAACGTTTAAGTGCTGAAGTCATATAGTCTCGGACGTCCTAATCCATTTCAATTTTTTTCTGATGAAATGAAACCGTAATTCATAGCCCTCTAGCTGTCGAATTTAGTATTATGCATAATCTAATGTCAGAATTCCTTAAAGATGTTTAGTAAAGATGTAATTCTATTTTATATGAAATATCTTTGTGTACTTCATAAAAAAATACGATTTGAATAATTTAAATTATTATTATCAATTTAAATGGTGAATTGTCTTTTTTTATGAAGAGATGAATAAAATTATTATTCAATGTGTATTTTTACGCTTAAATAACCATAGTCAATTTCTTAGGTGAACCGACTTGACAAGTCTGACGAAGTTGTTTGTTACCTACTTTTTTATATATGGCTGGTGCTGGTATAGATCTCTAAGTGTCCGTAATACAATGATTAATCCAGCCTCCTAGCATAATCACTAAAACTCGATATTATATAGCGATTTAGCGCTTTTAACTGTCAAAAGACAATAGGTTTTAACAGTTGTGTCGTTAATATATCGTGTTTCGGTGGTCAAACATCAGTAACGCACTAGTGATAACTATTTTGGTTTGTTGAAACCAATATACTTTTAATTTTATATACCTATGTTCATAATATAGCTACTAACACTGCCAAATTGGTTCGTCTAATGAATGTTCTACTATGCACTAATGTATTTGTTCCAAAATTAGACATCGTTTTGTTATTATTAGGTTTTATAATAAAGTTAGCTTTAATTCATGTTATTTTTGTATAAATTTGAATACTGCTTTAGGAGCGCATATACCTACTCAGAGACTGCTCATATTGAGCCGCATGCTCTACTATGTTTGCACGACACATCTAAATAGTGTGAGATATAAATACGTGTTAAAAAGGCTGAATTTTTTCAGGTTGTACATACTATAAATATTTCTTTCAAGTGCAAGTACCCCTAAAACCAATAAAGATGGTTATTTTTTTCAAAAGTGTCTTTAATTTTTATAAACCCTATTACCACATATAGGATCGCAATTATTTGATACAATGCGATTAATTTGACAATGGACGGTGGTCCGCGGCAACTTCACTCGAGAATGTATGATATGGTGCAGTGCGCACAAAGTGAAATATGTACATCGCATTACAACAAGCGCTCGAAAGTTGATCACATAATTAAGGACACCAGGCGATTTTCATACAATAGAGCTACCTTTGAAACCCTGGTTCTCCGCCAAGAATTGACCTAGCTGTGATCTGATGATGGCCATCCAGGGAGGTAATGGAGAAAATTCGGATCGCTATATACACCCAACTGGTTTGATCAACATTCTAAGCTATAAGATATAGGGTATGTTTAAAAAAACCGCTAAATTAGCATAAAAATGTATGGAAATCCTGAAAACGATCCTATTATCTCTTAAAATGCTGATCATATCAGTTAGATGTGTATAGCGATCTGAATCTCCTTTATTCACTCCCTGGATGGCCACCATCAGATCACAACTACTTCAGTCCTTGGCGGAAAACCAAGGCTTCAAAGTTACCTCGTTTGAATGTACGAAAATCGACAGGTGTCCTTAATTATCTAGCCACCACTGTATGTGTGTCACATCAATCGCATTGTACGTGGTTGTGGCAAGTTTCATGTCTGCACAATTATCCTGCTTGGTTGACGTCAACGCAGCAAGACCACCACTAAGAGTCTGGCGAACAGTAAACTTCCCATACAAACGTAATACCAAAATGATTTGCAATTTGAGCATAACTAACTAATCTTGTGATGTTATTCGGATTATGACAGTAGGTATATGTCTAGGTTTCTATTAAAATAAAAATTACAAAATACTAACCCAATTCAAAATAAATGCCAATTATTTTTTTTCATACAAAACTGTAAATCGCATTAATTTTTATTTGGTTTAGTATTTTGGATTTTTTATTTAATAGAAATCTAGACAAACGCTGTCTTAATCCGAATAACATCACAAGAAGAGTTAATTATGCTCAAATTGCAAATCATTTTGGTATTACGTTTGTATGGGAAGCTCACTTCGCGGCTTCTTAATCGTGAATATCTCCGTGAGTACTAAATGCACCAATTTCATTGTTTTAGATGTTATTATTTATCGGAGATTTGGTTTGTCGAACGAAATAGAACTATGTTTTCAGATAATATTAGTTACTATTTATGCTAACGAGATTCCTTATCAATCCAAGGGCCAATCTTAATTAAATAAAACGGGAGATTCTTATCTTCTGGTTTTTACTTCTTCAGTGGACAGGACAAAAATGTTAATCCACATTAAATTTTAACTTAATATTTTTACAGGCTTCGACAAGGTTAAAATTAAATACTATATAAACTTATTTCAATCTACATTCTTATAACACTATTGACATTTCAACTTTAATAGTATATTAGAATTTCTCGCCTCAAATAACTTCACCAAAATCACGTAAAATAATGCTATACCTACCTACAGTACACTTCCGTACTGCTTCTGCTCAAATATGATTCTTTAAGTTACGGTTTTAGTTAACACATCCCATAACGCTACTAATGAATTCCATTTACAACATTCGTTTGCATAATGTGTCTTTTTACCAATTTTATTATTGCCTGATAAGAGCATTATAGGTTATCGGTTCACTATAGTAAAATAGTGAGTTAAATGTTACATTTCCATGCAAAAATAGATAAGCGTACATAAATTGTATTAATTTTGATTACAGTTGCTAATTTCATTAAATTGAATTAACGAAATTATTAAGACATTATGACTGTTATACTAAAATATCTTGAACATATTTGTTTAAGAAACTTTTATGTGAATCATATACTGGGCGAATTTATTTAAAAAACATGGTTTTAATATTAACTTCGCACACATTCGCATCTCACAAGTGATAACAATAAAGCAAATAATCAATCATTGAATTTTACATGAATGAATTCAAAAGAATGTAATCAAAACACATTACAGTAAAAATAATGAAAAAGAAATATAGTCGCCTCTGCGTCAAATGATACTTTATCAATTATTTATTTACCCAACTTAAAAGTGACGAGAAGCATGTCTAGGAACCGATTCCTCTTTATGAGTTCAACATAAAAACCATAGTATTCTTTATGAAAAGCATAATTTTAAAATATCACCACAAGTTTCACGATATTGATTGCAAATATTCCACCTTAAAATCAATCAGTTGTAAGAAAGAGCCACACAACATCTTTTAAATAAGTAATAATGCATACGACATATAGTTAGGAAATCGAAACACTAAAATAAGTTCTTCTAAATCACAATGAAAAGGACCTTTCGCACAAAACGACTCAATACACAAGGAAATGATCCAAGTTTCAAAAAGGTGATTGTACGCCATCAATGAAACTCCATTCCTCTAAAATTGCAAATTATGTACATCTTTCACCAGTTATGATTAAGTTCATTTCCACCTATCTAGGTTTTTTAACTAGGCTTTGAAAAATGCCCTAGGACATAACATTAGTAATATTCCGAAACCCTAATTTATCACTTGAACCTGCGCTAGTGAGTAAGCGTGATAGCAGCTGGTCACTACGCCACCAGAGGATGGAGACTAGAAAATGTTAACAGATATGAGGTTCATATCTTATCGTTTATGATGAATCAGCAGCTACGAACGCAGCATCCACTTTTCAATCTATTGATGTATGTAACTCATTATTAACAAACGTATAGCGCGTGTAGCATACACGTAAACATTGTCTCGAAACAGTCTGACAGATAATGACTCACTATTTGTCTGACTGTTTCAAGAGGCCAATGTCAATGCAGTGGAAACACACGGTTATGTCATTTATACCCGTGTTCAACAATGCATTCGCTATACATCCACTATTAGTAAGGTAAAGGGACGTTAATGTCTGTTAGTTTGGAACAAAATTTTTTACATACAACCAATGATTAACCAATTATTCGTACACTTTCAAGATTATTAAGACTGTAATCAAGTCAAATGTCTAAAAACATTTATTACAATACGACGTAACATACAAATTTGTATGTTGGGAATCTAAGAGTGAACATTATTACATAATTATGAATAAACAAGAGGTAACAAAATATCTTATTTTAAGAAATTAATAAAAAAACAACATATTACCTAAAAAAAATAAAGTTGGGTCCACCATATCTCTATAAAGACTCGAAGACACTATAGGAAATAAGCTCTATTACATACTTGTAATACCTGCCCGTCATACTTACTCTGATTTTACAGAGACATGCTAAAGCCAACTCTAAATCTGCAGTCATAAAGTTCTTATATTTAATAAATAAAATTTGAGATAACCAAATGCAATTGAACCTAGACCGAACTATAAGAGCAATAGCTAAATTATAGGAGACTGACATTGATACATTATTGAATGTACACATAATATTAATTTTCTTTCCATAACTACGGCATTTGAACTATAAGTAAACGATGAATTATTATAAAATACATGTTTCTAGGCTACAAAATATTTGCGGTTATACACTATAAAGGCTGAACTGGCAGTACATGTATAATTCACTATTTTGTTAACCACAGTCGGCGGCTGCTAGTCTTGGATTCGGTTTGCGAGCAGCGGAATAAGTAATTTCGTAGTATATTAAAATATCACGCTATAATAATAAAGAAAGACTTGACTATGCACGGCTAGTTTCAAAGATTAACTAAAATCATGATGTCCAAATGCTATCTATGTACACCACAAGGACACTGAGCGGCCGGGGTCAATGGTGCCTTGGGTAGTGATGCCCATTGTTGTATCTGAAACAACATGCAACTTGTTACATTCAATTGTATCACTTATTATTTTAAGGTGCTTGTCTAAGGCATCGGCACAAATCTTGAGCGGTGAAATTTAATGCGCAGAAGCATAGCAGTCTCAAAATCCGTTCCGAGTCTTGTAATACATACTATAATTTATGAAATACTTTATACAACTTTGTTAAAAAAATAATAGAGTAGCTTAGTTATAATAAAACCACAGATCAGTCAGCGGAAATAGTTACCTGTTAAATCGTTTGTTGTACTTATTGTTGTGATGCTTGTTGAAGTGGTGGGGTGGCCGTCGGTCTCCACGATACTTGAAATTGCCTCCCCAGTGAGGTTTGTTCTGTTTTTCCTGCAAAATGAATTCTTAGTTAAGACGTGTCTGTCAATTAATTTTACTGTACAGTTATTTATTGAATTGTATGAATTGATATTTATATATATGTTTTTGTAACAGCCTAGACTGAACCTTAAATTTTGAATTAAGCTTGAACCCTGTAAATTCAGTAGAAATGAGCTAATTAAATAATGTTATTTATTTATGAATCTATGTTAATGTAACATGTATGAATGTAATGTCTGGAAGCGATATACATATTTGTAAATATCGTTCCTTCTGATAAAGCTGATAAGTTTTTTGCGCCCATTTTTCTTGTCAGCTACGTCATAATGGGTGGTAGGATAAAAGAATTGACGATTTAAAAATGCTTATTATGTGAGCTTATTTAAATAAAGAATTTTTCAATTTCAATTTCAAATCTAACAACCGCGCAGGAGTAGATTACTAACATCATAGTATGTTTTTAAATTTAGAGATTTGCATTCACAATGCTATTTTTATTACAATTTGGTAGTATGTTTTTAATGCTGAAGCCACATTGTCGCGCTTTCGCCAACCATATCATAAAAGGAAAGCGCTTCTACGTACTTTGGTTAAAAAAAACCTTACAATAATATTGGAACATTTTTGTAATATATCATATGCGACAAACGTAGTTGGCGCGCTCGCGTACGCGGCGCGGCCGGCATCGGCAGCCCTCTGACATCGGCCTCGTTCGAGGACCGCCAGTCGCCACGTCCTTATAGCTGCATGCCTAAAGTGCGGAGTGCGCCTGGACCTGCCTCAGCATTATAAAAAGTAATTACCTGAAAAGGATTGTATCCATTCCTGTTGTTGTTGAAACGGTTGTAGTGGTGGAATTTCTTCACTTTCTTATTGCGCCCCCGATCCATATCGTCGATCGCTTCCATAGCGCGTTTTCGTTCATCACGTTTCTCTTCGAATACCTGGAAAAGAAAAAATAATTTTCTGGAAAATTAAAATTTAAAATAACCCCTTAAAACGTTTTTTCTTTTATTAACATCATATTTATTAAAATATTCAGAAGAACATAATTTCTGGAATCATTGAGTTTTTGAGGACCAAAAGAAAAATAACAAGAAAAGAAACACAAGCAAAAACAAAACAAGTGGAAAACAGAATATGCATTTATAACTGTTGCTAAAAGAGAATGTTCAAACCGGGTTTCACTTTGTATCCTTGTCAAATTCATTTAAAAAATTAGGTTTTAAAAAAAACAACAAAATCTTTTGAAATACAAAGCTTTCGACGGAGAATGAATCTGCGAATTAATAGGAAGGTAGGCGAGTGATTTTATCCCTTTCTTCAAGAAGTTTACTTTTGATATTGTCAGTCACTGTCTCGCAAAGTTTCCAATGTCTCGCAATTTATTTTAAACCACAGACTAACAATTAATACTTACATAGTCTGTTTATCCTTGCTTGTCTCATTTGGTAAACAAACTTCACCCAATTTTTTATTGAAAAAAAACAATTATAAATAAAATACAACTAATAGTTTCCCACACAAATAGATTAAAAAAGAAATTACTAATTATTAGTGAAAATTTGATTTATTAAGTCAACATATTTTTAAATAACGATTTAAATATAAAAGACGTATGAAACTGTCAAAAGATGTTTATTAAATAAGACAAGTAAGGATAAACAGACTGTATCGACATTTGTCTCGTCACCTCGTCGAAGTTAGTTTTTGTTGGATACTGCAGTGCTTTTTATTGAAATTATCGTTTCTATCAGCTTTACGTCAAGTGAATTTAAAGTTCCTCCGTAACAATACAAACTGAACATATTCGAGAAATATACTTTTACTTTTGTCGTGTTTTTTGTAACTTCAAATGTAAAAGAAGACAAACTAAAATCGAAAAATGTAGTGCTCTGTCAAAATAACCTATAATTTGGTGAACTTCATAGGCATATTTCTAAGAATTCCATCAAACTGGAGTAATGATGATTTTTTTAAATGATTATACAGTTAAAACCCTGCGAAGTGAGGGTAGGTTTTATAGAGGTACAAATTCATACAATTCAAAACTAAAGGTCATACTTCAGTGAACTTTCTCCTTTACGAGGGCTTAGCACAAATCTCAGTTAAACAGGCACAAACCTGTCGCGAAATCGCGCTGTGCGTTCCATTCCAGGAGGATACGGGGGCCCCGTATCCCCGATGGGACAGCGATTGCAAGTGGCGCGCGGCGGGGCCCGGCAGCATGGCGGCGCCAGGCGCGGGCGCGGGCGCGGGGGCGCGGGCGGGCGCGGCGGGGGCGCGGGCGGGCGCGGCGGGGGCGCGGACGGGCGCGGCGGGGGCGCGGACGGGCGCGGCGGGGGCGCGGACGGGCGCGGCGGGGGCGCGGACTGGCGCGGGCGCAGGCACGGGCCCCGCGGAGGGCGCGCGCGCCGCGCCCTCGCTGCGGTCGCTCAACGGAGACATGCTGCTCACGCTCGTATTCGGGCTCTTCTCGTTTTCGCCGCAACGCTCTTCTTTCTCTTTCACCCTAATGGAAAATTCGGTCGTTGCAGAAAACTATAACTACTTATATTGGTATGTTTTATTTGGAATACTCATATTTGCCATTAAGACGTGTCGGGGACACACCCTTAGATTAGTCTCATTTGTTAAGGTGTTAACATGCGTCAATCCGAACGGGTCTATCCGCGATTGAGTGGAATCGAACGTAACTCTACTCACTTTGGGATCAAATCAGCGTGCGCTCCAACGCGACGGTTGCGTCGAGGCCGAGCGCCGAATACTCGTTTTTTACAAGTTTTTAATAGGTTTCTTCGCTTTCAAATTAGTTCAAAAAATCTGTTCAATTAAGTTTGAAGTTATTAACATAAACAAAAGTTGTTTCCGAGATTTTTTACAAATAAAACCAAAAACAGGATACACGATATAGTTTTTTACATCAAAGGTGGTAACATTTTTATGCCTTGCTTTCAATTAAATTTGTTGTAATAATACACAACATAGCAACATAATTTATATATTTTTTTTTCATGATAGCTTCACGCACGTAGACTTTAAATAATTTGAATTGAATATTGGAATCTGTCTGACGCATGTTAACGCCTTACGAACTTTGCCCATCTCATATCTTTTACTTTGTAAAGTTTATAAATGTAGTTCATCTGGAGGTCCTTCAACTATGCACTTACTTTTTATTAGTGACGCCGTTCAAACTGGGACTCAGCAGAGGTGCGCTGTTCTCGTTGGAGACGGTCCAGGCGCGGTGCATGGCCGGCGTGGTGGCGACGAGGCCGCGCGGGGCCCGGCAGCGGCTGGGCGCGGGCCGCGCCGTGGCCCGCGGCCGCGACGCCGGCGCCGGCGACGACCCGATTCTTTCGCGCTCGTCCCCACTAGACTCAGAATCGTATGGGACTAACCGCGACCCCGAACACCCGTTGGCCGCCCTCTGCGAAGATCCCGAAGCGTCACTCTTGTTCATCTGCTCCTCCAACTTCTCCAAGGGCGACTTCGGCGGCCTGATTAGTTTACTCGTCGAAGCGACCACCGCTCTCGCCCCCGCACTGTTCGACCTCGAATCCGATTCGCTTTTACAAAGTTTCGCTTTCGTTTGGTTTTCCTCCCCGCTCTGTCTCTTTATGAAGAAACTTATTTTCTTGTCGTCGTCCACTTTGAAGCTCGACCTGTCGACGCCGTTCGACATCTTGGGGGCTTGGACGACTTTTTCCACTTCACCGTTCTGTTTGACGACCCACGGTTCACTGTTCGAATTGTTGGAGTCCGAAGACTTACTTAATGTACTATTTAAAATAATAGGTTGTTTCACTTCAGTCGAAGTACTGTTGAGGCTTATAGGTTTCTTATCGTCGCTTCGGTAAAAAGTTAATTTCAGAGGACTTTTGTCTCTGCTAATACTTTCTGGTAGTTGTGGTCCGTATACTGCACTCGAGGTCGAAGCTATAGGGACAGACGTGTCTTCGATAGTATTATCCTTTTCGAAGAACATAATGTAAGCATTTGTGCCTAAAACGGCAGATAGCGGTAGTGGCCTCACACAACTGTCATCGAACTGATAATAGTTGCTGTTGGGTGCTTGTCCTATGGCTGTATAGTGTCCACAGTTTTGGGATGGGCCAAGATGAGTTACTAGGCTTACGAGCTTGTAAGACTGAAAATAAAATCAGTAATTTAATGTTTAGATACAAATAAAATAACGTTTTCTATCAGGTTAGTGACCAGAGTGACTTTATGTTTTAAAATGATCAAACTAATATGGCTACTCACCAACTGCTGATTATTATTCTTGTTATACATGTATTTTTGTAGTGTAAGCTTTTTGCGGAATTGTACATGTTTTGACAATTTCCCTCCAGTCAGTGAAAATCTTTTCAAAGCTATGCATAACACCATTGGGGCACGCTCTACAAAGAACTGTTTTGTAGCTGACACCTAAGGAAAAATAATATGATGTTTAGTAAATATGTATCTGACTTTATACATTTACGATATTTCTTGGCTGGTATAGACAGGAGCTGTGTTTAATTCTCAGTCAGGCCAGTTAAGAAAATCATAAGAATGTAAATTAACCACCATCACTGCGAAACATCAGTGGGATACGTAAAGGACAACACAAATATTTTTTGCATTAAAGGATGAGACTTGGCACACTTTGTGCCTAAGGTGGACCAGAGTGGAAAACATATTATTAGAAATAAAACACTTTTTACGGATTACAGCGCGTATATTATTAATTCAGGTGTTGTTTTGGAATTATTTAGTTTGTATTTATTGGTTTTTTAGAATTCCCGACGTTTCGACACCTTTCCAGGGGCCGTGGTCACGGGAGGACTAAAGCAAAAAGGCTGCTCATATTTTTATGAAATTACCCGCTCGAAATTTTATAAAAATGTATTCAAGTTTATTAAATTATTTTATAGCTGCGTTCTGATTTTAATAATTATTACCGAATTAAATTGAATAAAGTTAATTAGAAAACAAGATCTAGCTACTGAATCTACTACCAGTTCACAAATTGGGAGGCCTCTGAGAGAAAGAACTGGCGGAAGAAAACTCAGAGAGGATCCGTAAAAAGTGTTTTATTTCTAATGAACTGTACGCGCGAAAATCTTAGAAACATATTATGTTTTTGGCTCTCTTGAGATAGTTTATACTTAAGTTTTCGACCCTGAAACCCGAAAAAGCTCAAAAAACTGGGCACTTGCTTCAGTTATTTAAAAAACGTTTATACGCATTTTTTATGAAACTGTTCCAAAGAAACTTATATTTTTGGAATATGTATGAATATGGCTTTCTAGTCATATTTTTTTAAGTGCCGATATCGGCACTCGTTCGAAATGTATCGACAGTGAAAAAAAAATGTTCTTAAAATTTTGGAATTTTAACGCTAAGTAATTAAATTTTTAGGGTTCCGTAGTCAACAAGGAACCTTATAGTTTCGCCATGTCCGTCTGGCTATCCGTCCCCAGCCTAGCTCATAGACGCTTAGTACTAGAAAGTTTTAATTTGGCATGAATATACATATTAATCATTACCGACGACTCCTTAATAAATATGCTCTGACAGACTGTGCTGTATGTTTGTAGAAATTTTAATATTTTTTCGCATTGTTGCATCACAGCTTTTTCTTTTACCCATTATGTTTCAAGAACTAATTATTACGATTTCGTGCACAAGACAACATGGCGCCAAAATTAAGCAGCATAAGCATGAGAACAAAAATGTATTAACTTTTAAAATTTTAGATGATGTCCTTAATGAGATGTCTAGGTAAAAAACGCAGTATGTACGTAACATAGCAAAGAATTTAATTACTTTAAATGGGACTAATACAATTTATTTTGTAAAAGTTTAAATTATATAAAAAAAAACAGAGTAGAGACTGCATTTAAATTGACAATAGACAGTGTAACTTTACTTGAGAATGTATGGAAAAGAGAGCATTTTACAGATTAAATACGTCGTTTTGTACCTCTGATCTGGGCTCTGAAGTTAGTCACTTCAGTAGTACATTGTCAATTTGATCACATTGTATATTATTTAATGCTTTACTTCCATTTTGACAATGAGATAAGCAGTACATATTTTCTTTATTGTTATGAATGTCCCTAATTAGTTGGCCACAACTGTATATCATTGAACCTCTTGTTATATGTTTCAACACTATGTTTAATGAAGTTATTTCAGCTCTCCTAGCATGACCGACGAAACACGGTTTATATCGCGTGATAATCGGGATATAACACTATATCATATCATGTTTCAGAGGGGGGCTGGTGTACACAGTTGTAAACAAAGGGACAACAAAAAGTTTTTACAAGTGAGAGCCAGGTATACCATAACCTAAGAGTACTAGGTACTCTTACGGTTATTTTTTTCTAAAATATGAGGGGAGTCAACTAATTGTAAAAGTTATAAGTTACCTAATACCAAATAATATACTCGAAAAAATACGACTCGCACCAGATCATGTTCTCGGACGATTCATCAGTGACTCGGTAGCTCAGAGGTCAGAGTATTGGACGGGATATCAAAAGGTCGCGGGTTCGATGCCCGTCCGAGAACATGATCTGGTGCGAGTCGTATTTTTTCTAGTATATTATTTGGTATTATATAAAAATATCATTGTGAATGCTAAACAATCAAAAATTTAAAAACAAGTTACCTTTTTATTACATGCTTCACACTTGTAACCTAAGTCTTCCAATCTTTCTCTTGAAAAGAATGAATCTAATGCTTCGTCCAGAGTAGAGTGCTTCCTTATATCCACTAAGAGGTCCTGAAATTAATTCTTCATTAGTATGGTCTTGTTTACATTAGTACTTATTTGGTCTTTGGATGTTTTCAAAAACTTGTACTGCATATTCTACTTACAATTTAATATTGCTTTAATAAAGTTGTATTCAGTTAAACAAAAATATCAGTTGTCCAACATTATGGCTACGATGATTCTTGATACTAATGATAAAACATAAAAGACCTAAATCTAACATTACTAGAAAATAACAAAAACTAATTTTAGAACGAGCACTTTTCTTCTTCTATATATAATATCGCTTTTAAAATTTACCTGAAAGTGTTGATACGTTGTAGATAGGTGATGACAGGCCAAACACCTGACGGTTGAGCGTAAATAGCCACCAAGGATTTGGTTAAGGGGTGTAGTTTCTTTGCTGTACTGATCCAATTTGTCCGAGTTCACAAAGCGCGACAGATAACATTTCTCCATAGCCTCTACCAAGTACCTGGAAACAGGAACGGGACATGACTCAAGGTATTTATTAAACATATTTCTTTTACACTTTCTCTTATTTCTAATTACATATTGCTCTTAATTCTATTTACATTATGTTATTTCTTAACACTTTTTTATATACTTCTAATTCCTTATTTCTAATCACAATTTCTTAATTAATAGTAAAAACATAAAAGAATTATGCAAATTAATATAGTTGTTTAATTTAAAAAATGTAATTCAAATATCTTCTTCTTATCAAAAGGGACAATCATTATTTTCATTATTCTGTGTAACTTGAAAAAAATCAAGACCAAAATATAAACAACAGAATAAGAAACAAAACAATGTAAGATATTAAAATTCTTAGTATAAAATTAAGCTCATTTGAAATGTAGGGCACAAATTTGATAGCATAGATATACAACACAAAATCCAAATTACCTTAAAAATTCATGAGCATCTTCTTGACGTCCTGGAGTAAGGTGTCGGCATATTAGGCGTAACTTGGAATATACTTGCCAAGGTTTGATAGGAGCTCCTCCACTTTTTTGTGTTGCCATCAGGGTAGCACGCATTCCACATATGACACAAGCTTCTGAAATTATTATAGAACAAATTTCACCATGGTTAATAACAATTACTTGGTATACAGTTCAATGAGAATAACTATAAAAATTATACTAAAAAGATGAAACTTATGCGAAATATATAACATTGAACTTACCATGTTGGTTACATTTCTCAGCATGTGTGGACTCACTCACTAACCAATTGGCTAATGCAGGAACATGAAATAAAGCTTGCAATGTCGAATTCAGGTAACAAGTGTTCCCCACATTCTGCATACCAGCTCCTGCAGCCCATGGGCTTTGCCATCCCAGCTGGACTTTTTCAACAGGAAACAAAACCCTTTTTGGTTTTGGTAAACCTTCCTCAACATGTCTGTTTCCATCTAAAATAAGATATTTAGGGATAGTACCTTTCAAATATTTTGGTGCTATGGTTGTATCAATGGTGCTAAATAATTGGTGAGTACAGAGCAAATAAACAATGAATATATTTATTGGTAAACATAAATACAGTTATGAAAGTATAACCTCCAAACTGACTTCATGACATGGAATTTATCATAAAATATTTCATTTTTTTATAATATAATGTACAAATGTTTACCTTGTGTATGACTGGAGGAAGTTCCTTCCTTTTTTAGCAGCTTACTATCGAGTACAGGTTTTTTAGGTCGTATCACCACGTACTTAGACTTCAATCCGTCAAGAACATTACTTTGAAAATCTCCCGATTCTTCGAAGTCAATTTTTGTCAATAGTACTCCTTTAGCGGAAGAATAAATTCTACTGTCTAATAGCGACGAACTTTGTGATTCGTCTGCAGTAAGAGATAAACGCAATGCGTTTGATACTGGATCACAAATGGAAGCGGGCATTTTACCTCCAAAACTGCACTATCACTTTATCAAATCACGGCACTGCTCATTTTAAGCTTAGTTGTACACAAAACTCGAAACACTTTAGTTTTGACGATTACTAATAATGTTTATTGAATCACGTGTATTTTGAAATAACACCACACAAGGTGAGAAAAAGAAAATTTCACAGCCTGGCACGGCACACGCACACGGCACCACCGAAGTCCGAACGAAACGAGACGAGACGACGTTACTACTTTCCTCTATGGATCACAGATGAATATACTCTATGGATCGACGTCACGTCAAAAAGTAATAGAGAAAAGAGAGAATATAATCACTTGTAGAGAACTACTAGTTCGTTTTTTGTTCTTTTTACCGACACGCCCGTAATAACGGGACGAGTTTCGTTGCAAAAAACAAACAAATCAATAAAAAAGCCTTGACAGACCCGCGGGTCTATCGGCTAAAAACAATGAAGTTAAAATTAACTGAATTTTGACAGATGTATGTGACACATTGCTACTTCGTTTTGACACAGATAAAAACTTACCAAAGAAAAGTAGCAATGTATCACATACATTTGTCAAAATACAGGGGTCTTAAAGCTTATCGCTTCGCTTTTGAAACATGTATGGGATTGACATAAGGTTTCGTTATCAATCGAAATTTAAAACGTCAAAGCATACATTTTTCGAAGCGAAGCGATAGCGAAAATTTGTAAATGTGACATTGGCTACAGGCTCAGTTAACATTAACTTTATTGCGGCTCGATGTCAGAAATCTAATGTGTACATACGTTAGACACAAGACACAAACAAGAATTTTATATTCTTATAAAATTCTTGGGCAAAAACAATATTTGACATCGATTCTGTACTTTACGTGCAAAGACAGAACCAAACAGAATATTGGCTTTATTCCAACATTAAAATATTGGTAATGTAGTGCCTCCGCAGCCGGCGCCAGCTTCCAAAATTTAGGCTGGTCCCAGACCTACCGGTTTCATTTCTTTGCTTTGCTGTTTTAATTGAACAGGGGCTATCAGCTAACGCTAGTGTTGCTATTCTATTGTCGACTTTTAGAAATTATAATTTCTATCAGGGGCTCTATCAGCTAAAAACATTGAAGTTCATGTTAACTGTGTTTTGACAGATGTATGTGATACATTGCTACTTCGTCTTGGCACAAATAACAACTTAACAAAGAAAAATAGCAATGTATCACGTACATCTGTCAAAACACAGTTAACATGAACTTCAATGTTTTTAGCTGATACCGCCGCTGGTAGGTATCAAATTAATTAATAGCCTGATAATTATATTATAAACGCAATGTATGTAATGTAATGTGTGTATATAATGGAATGGTATAATGTGTAATGTTCCTTTATCATAATTATAATGTAATATTCAACACAATGAGAATTGTTCAGAATAAATTGATTGATTGAATTGATTGATTGATTGCATCGAATTTCGGAAAGTCAGCCGGGCTTCAAATTAAAACCGATAAATCGAGCCCCAATCGGGCCAAAATGGCGAACCCTAATTTATGATGTCACACAAACATCGATATCTTCTAAATAACTACAATACAAAACTTCGATTTATCTGTTTTAAGTTGAAGCCCGGCAGATTTTCCGAAGTTCGATGCGTTAGCCGGTACGGCCCCCTGTTCTACTAGAACAGCAAAGCAAAGAAATGAAACCTACCAGTACCGGTATGGGATTGGATATGGGCCAGCCTTATGTGATTGGAAGCGGGCGGTGCACATTATTTAGGACTTCACAAAAATATAAAAATGTAATAAATTAACATTTCTATATTCTATTGTATAAAGTGGACAAAAAATAACCCTTTTACTCTTTTCATTTTTATTCTCTGACCGCCGGTTTAGCGAAAAAATGAGGTTTTTGTGTAAAAATCTGATATGCGTGAACCTTAAATTTAATGATTGTGTTGGATGAAATGGCTAAAAATAAACACTTTTTACTCTTTTCATTTTTTTTTTCTCCGGCCGCCGGTTTAGCGAAAAAGTAAGGAAAAACTACTAAATTAAAAAAAAAACGATTGAGCACGCACGCCATAAAAAACGCCTTGCAAACGGCGCCAACTACCGAATCGGTGGCCGGCGCCGTCTACCGAATCGGTGGCCGGCGCCAGCTGCGGAGGCACACCCTGTGTTAAAATTTAATTTTTGACACTGGCCATCTAATGCATAGACAATAGAACAATGAGTTGACATTTGTCAAACTCAAAGTCATCAAAAAAATCGCTAACCTACTCTTTGATTCAGTGAAAAAAATCCTGAATTTGGGAGTTTATTTCATTGTAAAATAAATTTAAAATTTGATGATAGTCTGCTGTGGGATAGTTTGAGATACTTGAAATATTTAATTTATGGCATTGTTTAATTAGAAGCTTTTGATTTCTATTAGTAGTGCGCGCCGGTGCAGTTGTGATCATGGCGAATCCGTCATCAGGCGTTGGTAAGATTTGTGTCTATAATATCGTGCCTTGATCATTTATGATCAAGGCACGATATTAAATAATAAATTCATGGCTAACTAATTTTGAATTATTGACATCATGTAATTCCTTTTCAGTTGTACCACGAAACTTTCGTCTTCTTGAAGAACTTGAACAAGGCCAAAAGGGAGTTGGTGATGGCACTATTTCATGGGGCTTAGAAAGTGATGATGATATGACCCTTACACATTGGACTGGCATGATAATTGGGCCCCCTAGGGTAAAGTATATTCAAGTTACTAGCTTGGAAATTTTTAGTGTACCAAAAAAGCGAAGTGATAATAACCATTATTTCCATTTCAGACTCCTTATGAAAATAGGATGTACTCTCTTAAAATTGAATGTGGTACTAGATATCCTGATGAACCCCCAACTGCTAGATTTATTTCTAGAATCAACATGAACTGTGTAAACAGTCAAACTGGACTTGTAAGTATTTGTAAAATGTCTATGTGTGTTTTGTTTTGGTGCAAATAACCACATCATTTGTACATGCATCAGGTGGACAATCGACAAGTCCCGATTCTTGCAAGATGGCAACGCGACTACACTATCAAGACAGTTTTGCAGGAGCTTAGACGTCTCATGACTCTGAAGGAGAACATGAAACTCTCTCAGCCACCTGAAGGAAGCACTTTTTAGTTATTCTTGCTGAATATGTCTTAGCAGAAACCCAATCTACTCTTCATTTATATCTGCATTTTCTATTTTATCAATTTTCTAAATGTTTAGCTAATGATATCAACCTTGAGCTATTGTGTTTTATTTCAATTAAACATGAGTTTGTATAAGTATAATGCATTTATCATCTTATTTGGTTTGGCAGTATAATATATTATATTTTCATATTTTATCATATTGCATCCATTGTAGATTGGGCAAGTGATTGCATGTTTTGTAAGAATCATCTCTGAAACTGCTCTGTAATACCCACATAGAGGTACACCATTTATTTATCTTACCTAAATTATTGTGGCCTTTTGAAAAGTTAAACTTGCTTTGGTATTTATAAGGCTAGTTTACTGATCTTGGTTTTAAGTGATTTTTATGTCTATTTATAAACAACAAACTGATATGGGATCATAGCAATGATCGCAAATATAGTATGTTTGTCAACTCTGGCATATTTATATAAAATGTTTCTGATCCTCTAAACTGAAACCTCTAAATTCAAAAGTTTCATTGTTTATCAGATAGTTTGATTGTAATTCTGAATGGTTTGGAGGAATTGTATATTTTAGGAAATTTTTATTTCTTAGGCACATAAGATAAAGTACTACTGGTTCATAAAAGAAGCTTTGCTACAATTAACTGATTCTTAAAACTTAGTTAGGTTTCTATTAATTTGGACGAGGCATATGATGCAAAAATAGATGGACCTCATTGCAGTTTAGCATTAATGCTGTTATGAAGTCTGTCTGTTGTGAAAGATATCCAACTACAATTTAGCTCCCAATTAACAACTGCATGAATTTTTTGTTACAAACCAAATGCTAAGTCAGATTGTTTCATAGCATTAATATTTTTACCAATGTATAACTAGCAAAGGTAAATAAATCAAATAATACTGTCATACATGTAGTTTTATTTAATGTGTCATAGTTCATCAAATACCTATTAAAGTAAGGATAGTTAGGATCAGTCCATAGTTTCCATTTATAGGCAACGAAATTATCAGCCGAACTATCACTAATGTGACACTAGTAGTGTCTCGTCTCGTTGCCAATTAACGATATATTTAGTCCAGTTTATGTCCAAGTTTGCAAACCTGTTTGTGAAAATTTGGCCCTTTTTTCAGATTAACTATCTTAAAGAAATGTTTTTAAAATACCAATCTTTTTTGTTGTATATAAACATCTGTTAAGGTCGTATAAGGACAAACATATCAACTCGGAAAGGGATCGTCACCGCATCAACGAGCCGTTCAGTATCATTTATATGAAACTTCCTACTGCAACGCACACTAACAGGAAATCGTAACGTAATCGCCTCCCTCGGGCTCGGGACAAGCTCGCGCGCCGCGGTGCGGTGCGTGGTCGACTTGCAGTTCCCGCGCTTCCGTCCCTCCGTACCCTAGCTTACGTCTCTTCGTCCACGCCCCTCACATATGATTGAACTGGTGCCGCCTAGCATTCAACCACGACGGTCAGCGAGCCGTAACCGCGGCGTCGTGGTATACCGTGGTCCCACCAACCGTGGGCAAATCGGTAGGTCCACGGGCCCGAAGGGGTCTAACCGTAGCCGAGTCGACGTGCCGGAGCTTCTGATCCGCTTACGTTGAATACGTGGAAGCCGTTGACGGCAAGGAAAAGGCGAGGCGGTGACGATCTGCTCCTGAGCTGATATGTGTGCTGTGACCCTTAGGGTGCGTATCGAATTCGCGCGGCAAACCATCGAACATTGGCTCGCGCGGCAGCCGCGCACTATGGTACAGTGCCGCCGCGCAGTATGTACCTATCTGGACTGGTAGGTATACTGTTAGGCTAGGCTAGGCATGACTGACGAGCTTAGATGTAAATCCATTAACATAGCGGTCCCCCGACGTCTACGATTTTTTCATAGATCTATTTATGACTTGATGATTTATGATTTGTTTGTAGTTACGTATGGATCAACACTATTTTGTCACTGGAGCATTTTTGTTTTTTACCCAACTTTGGAGGGTGTTACAAATCATAGTAAAATTCGTCAAATCGAGCCAAAATTTCGCGTAGGGATTTATTTACTTCCCTTTGAATCCATTCCCAAGTCAAATATCCAATTAGTGACCTAGTTGATGGTAGTGGTATGTACCTACACTGTACAGGCCTCGGCACGGATCTTGAGCGGTGAAATTTAATGCAAGTAAGTTTCACCCTCAAGATCCGTGCCGATGCCTATACTCTGCTGAGTATAGGAATCGGCACTATTTGACCTCATTTTCTTGTCTACTTATTTCTCCAGTTACGAAATGAATCTTTTTGGGGTGGGACAAAACAAACGTTAGTAACTATACTACCTACTGTGACCAAAATTATTAAATTAAAGAAGAAACGCGTTTTATACATTTATTTGAGACAAACATTTTTAGAGAACATTCAAACTAAAAAAATATGTATAATAAAGGTACTATATATTTATTATTTTGTTTCAAAACAAGATTCTTTGATAAAATACAACATACTTTTATAAATTAATATTAGACACAAATACTGGAAAACGATAATTTCTAAATTCCATTTTTATTGGCAAGACAATAGTCTATATAGATTCAAAATCTCAAATCAATGTATTTACTATAAATAAAGTCGGTTTTAGTGATACAGACATATAGATCTAATTAATTGCTACAGGGTCTGGACAATTTGCAAAAGCCTTATTTAAATGCCAAATACAGATGGCAACCAGGTACACAGTTATTTGAATATCAGTTTAAAATGCTATAAGCTATTTACTATAAACAGATGTACTTCAATCATACAAATACAATATAAAATGTACAAATTACAAAGCTCTCATTTGGATATCCTTTTATATTGCACAGACTTAAAAAATAATTCGATTTTTTGTTGGATGTTTGTTTATGTATTACAGTATGATTTTACGTAATAATTAAATGAGTATTAAATAATAAAAAAATATTAATAATCTGTACCAACTAAACACAATGCCAGTGAGATTACTACACCTAATAGGCGTAAACCTCACTGGTGCTGCGTTATTGTATTTTTTATCGAATCAGAATATGAACCCTGATAATAATATTCGGACAAGATATGCAAATCACAAGCATAATCAGCTTCTTTGCTATTGGGGTCCAAAGATATTTTTGATAGGATATCAGATTACTATGAAATTTCAATTGGGTCATTCATAACTTTGAAGTTAAAAGTTTTGTTCAATTATCTATACTATGATCAACTTCATGTAACTTGCGGAAAAAACTATAAAACAAATTTATGAATTTAATTTATCAAATTATCACCCAATGAACTGAAAAATTAACATGTGCTACTATTTATATGATACAATAAATCTAAACAGAAAGTAAATAATTTACTTTAGACTGTTCAAGAGAAATTAATAAAATTGACCTAAGTACTTAATGATTCAAAATAATTTCAAAAAGAAAATAAGATTTTCTGTATATACAGCCTACTCATAACATCATACAAAAGTAAAAATAATTAATGGCTTTCATGACATTCTTCGAGAATAAGAAAAAAACATATTCAACACTTTGGTAGTAGGTACTTAAAATTCAAATGTGTAATTTAGAGTTTCAAATGCATAATTAAAAATACTTTAATGTACGAGATGATACATTGACATGAATCAATATATGTTCGTTACAGAACCAGCAAGCACCAGAGCAGTCAACTTAAGGAGTACAGACGCACGTCATAATAGTTATGAAACCGAGTCCGGCGAACAATGAGCTTCCCATACAAACGTAATACCAAAATGATTAGCAATTTGAGCATAGGTAATTAACTTTTCTTGTGTGATGTTATTCGAAATAAGACAGTATTTGTCTAGGGTTCTATTAAACAAAAAATTGAAAATACTAAACCAAATAAAAATTAATTTGGTTTACAGTTTTGTATGAAAAATTGTAATTGACTTTTATTTTGAATTGGGTTAGTATTTAGGATTTTTTATTTGATAGAACTGACAAATACTGTCTTAGTCTGAATAACATCACAAGCAGAGTTAATTATGCTCAAATTGCAAATCATTATGGTTATTACGTTTTTATGGGAAGCTCACTGTTCGCTTGACTCTTAATCCTCGATCATAACTTAATACATAGGTATTTAATTTTATTATGTTGGCACCGAAAAAGCACAAGACGTCTCATTACAAATGCATTTTATTTAATTTGATTATCTTTGGTGTTGATTCATATTGCGAAACGCAGCACCGCAACACTGCTAATTTATATAACTTTTCATTACAATAGTCACGATAGAATGGTCAACGTGGCATTTTAGTTTTACGCGCGCCGTACGACATAACGACATTACGTATGTAATTTAAATGTTTACTTCAGCAGATACACTGAATATAATTAAAATAAAATCAACTGATGTTATTATGTATTAATTGAGATAACATTATTTATTTACAACAATTTATGTATCTACAATATTTTAACGCACAACATTCAACTTATATGAGTAACATTCCATTTCTAAAATTGATAAAAAAAAGTCGGGACCTAACAATACTTATTTGCTATAATAATTGCTAATATAAAGCGCGACTAGAAAAATGCACGCCAACTTGTAAAATAAATATAAATAACTTTTATAATGCTTAGTTAAATTAAAAAATAAGTGTAGATACAGTCACATACGTTATTGTTAAAAAAAGTATAGAAATAAGACAGCAGATTTATATTTTTCTAGTCGCATTTAAGAAATTTACTATGTATAACAGAACAAAATTACCGAGATAATAACGATAACGTGAAGAAATAGGTGCGAATTGAAGTGCAACAAATGAATGAAGACAACATCTAATTATTGATATTTTTTTTTATCACACCATAATCATATGAATACAACCTATAATAATAATTTAATCTTGCAAACAATTACCTCATTTACTATTTACACCGATGGGTATCTACCAGACTATAGTTTAATAATAAATTATAGGACACAACAGAATAGTAGTAAACTAGAGAAATAGACACCGAGATACGTTATACGACGACGTTGTTTAATTTAGCACTACATAGTTAAACCGGTAATGGTTGGGGATTGCAACAAGAGATATTAATAATCTATGATTGTTTGTTTTATTATATAAAAATATATATATAAAAAATGGAATTATATCAAAGTACAGCTGACATCTCCAAGTTCAATAATTTTTAACATATATTGTATATTAATATAAAGAGTAAATAGGATATTCAATACCCCTTCCGGTATTAAACGTAAGTGAAAGTGGCGTCAGTTTGAATAAAATAAGAAATTTAACATTCCCCATAATCGTGAGACTCGATTAAGTCGTTGACGGAACAATCCCGCGAAATAACATTCGTATGGTCACGAGAACGACAACGCGGCCGGCGACCGATAAAGAGAAATCTGTACGTTCGCGAAGAAACGGAATCGTCAGCGAAACCCTGTTTACCTAAATAAATTCTCGTTCAATGAAAAATCAACGTGAAATCCGTTCGCGATCGAAAATCTTAACGGAAATGGCCCCATGGAGTGAATGAAACACATAATAGATCATCAACTTCAAGCGCTTTTCGTCTGACTTTGCGTTGGTGACGTAGTAGTTATTACAACCCGCACAGATAAACCTCACCTATCGTTCTCTCAGTCACACTCGTCGTGGTAAGCGCGGTGAGCCGCCATTTTCAATCCCATTCTTTATTTGCGCGGATCGTACACTGAACGCGCCCAAACAAGTTCTAGGTCCGAGCGACACCCGGCCGGTCCCTCCGGCAGTATTCTATTGCATCCTCCTGATGTGTCGTGTGTCGCAGCGGCGGACCGCGCTCGCTACGCGGTCGTAGTTTTGGCCGCCGCGCATCGGTGCAATATTCGCAGTAAAAAATAAGCCCGTTACAACGACGACACTCGACTGGCTTCCGTCATTATTCGTTTCTTCCGGTGTCTAGATCATCGCGACACTCCTCCCGAGGTTTCTCCGGCGTCCTAATAGTTGTGTGTGTCGCGGGGGCGGGGTACGCACTCGTCGATATCGATGTTAAATTCGGTGTCGAAACGAGCCCGCCCTCGCAAAGACACTCGAGCGGTTCCTCCTGTCATGCTACGAGGACCGTGCGAATCTCCACCGGAGGTTATTTCGGCGTCCCGATGTGTGGTGTGTCGCGACGGCGGGGCCCGAGAGACGTACCGTGGTCGATGGATTCCTAGCAGAGCCCGTGGAGGCGGCGCGCGGAGGGCGCCGGGCGCGCGGCCGCCAGCAGCCGCAGCAGCGGCCGCCCGCAGAACGCCACGATGCCGCCGCCCGCCCACCGCGCCGCCGCCGCCTCCTACGATACAGTTTAAGGCCCGTATTTATAAACTGCTCTCAACGTCGAGAGCTATCTTGAGATACTTGAGATGCGCATCTCAGGGATTATCTCGAGGTAGTTCTCGACGTCGAGAGCGGTTTATAAATACGGGCCTAAGGTTATAGCACTGGTCGAACCTGAAAACGCATAGGCTCAAACCGAACACATATCCGGAGTAGATCGGATCGTCACCACCGACATAATAAAATTTCAACAGGAGACCGCTAGATGTAAGCGCAGTTACTATTGGCCGAACTGCAAGTGGACCTTTTCCCGAGGCGAGGCGATTTCGATTTCGTACACCCCGACCGGCGGTCGCCAGCGGTGTATTTAGTAAAAGCTTATTATTATGTGACGGGTACATACCTCGACCTCCGCGATGCGGTTCAGCGAGCGCGACTCTCTCAATCTACTCTCGTGCCTCGCACCGCGCCTCCGTCGTCCGCCGCCGCCGCCGCCGCCGCCCGTGGGCGCGCGAGCATCGCCCGCCCCCGCCCCCGCCCCCGCGCCCGCGCCCCCGCCCCCGCCCGCGGGCCCCGCGGTCGCCAGCGCCCGGGCCGCGCTGCGACCGCCGCCCGGCCCGCCTGTGCCCGCGCCGCTGCCGCGTTCTTGGCTGCACACAAATTTTAAAAATGGTAATAGTTCTCATAATTCTATATGCAGTGCACAGTACCCGAGCACTACACCGCAGAGCAGTCGAGCGGCGGTCGGTAGTCCGCGGCACGCTTCTTCAGTACGACTGTAACGTCACTAGCACTACAGTACAGCGAGCCCTTACTGAAGAGAAGTTAAGGCATAAATAAATTGCATTTTATCCCATTGGGCACTGATGACTCGCGTAACCTACTAAGCCGCGAGAGTTTAAAATCAGCATAAAATAGCAGTAGGTAATAAAACGCGTGGCGCTCTGCGCGCGACGCGCGGACGAGCCGAGTGGCAACCTACTAGCTAGGGTTAATCCCCACCGAGTGGTACAATCCGCGCGCGATGAGAATGGGATGGAATCTTGTCAAACTAAGACGCGCACGGTACGCCGGTCAGCCACAGGGATATCCAAAAACACGGTGTCACGCATCCGAGGTGAGAGAACTTTTCTATAGCAACTTCATGATAACAAATAATCAATTAGTTGATTATTTAAAAATAAAATTAACTAATTAGTCAAGTTTGGCAATATTTACTTTGAAAAGGTTCCATCCCATTGTCATCGCTCGCGTATTATAAATGGCAGTGGCATGGTGCGGCGGCCCAGCGTACCTACACTGCGGAGTGAGCCAGGCGTGTTCGTACGCACCTGTCGCTGGAGTCGTCGTGCGAGTCGCGGCGCGCGCGGTCGGGCGGCGGCCGGTGGTCGGCGGCGCGCTTCTTCTTCTCCGAGTCGTCGTCGGAGAGGTCCGACGAGGAACACGAGCCTCCGCGCCGCCGCCGGCACTCCGCCCCGCGCGCTGCGCCCTCGCCCAAGTTTACCTGCATCACCAATCCCTCAAATTATTAACGTTAACAATTTAATCTTTCTATAAAACTTTAATCCGGCTATCGACGGACCAAATTATGTTCCAGTTACGAACATAAAAAACACACATGATTACTTAAATTCGATAATAATTTGGTAATGAATACACCCGTTTGATTATGCACACGAATTTTATGGTGTAGTTGAAATTGTTCGTGATCGGCGGAACTTCATAGTGAAGACGTCAAATTAGTTTTCGGTAACATGCAATGCACCGACACTTTACCTTGGTGAGGTTATGAACAAGTTGCATAGGCTCCGGGCGTGGAAACAGGAGCGTGCGCGGCCACAGTCGCTAGTGTCGTAGCGGGATGCATCAAGACGCAATCGTCGCTAGAAAGTCACCGTCTTCCTCTTCGCGCACTACACTACATGAGCTGTACGTACATTATAGATCCGCTTTACCTCAGTATGGTTATGTTATCACTTTCAGCAAGTTGCGCAGGTCTAGCAGGCGCAGATACGGTAGAAAGTGGGAGTAGATGAATGAGATGATCGATGAGTGAATGAGATAATCGGAGAATGAATAAGATGATGAATTAATGAGATGATCGGAGAATGATTGCGCCCGCAGTCTCTGATGTAGTAGCGGGCTGCAGCCGCGCGACCAAATGCAATCTACCTTAAGAAGTTAAGACCGAGAACGTTCGTCGAATCAGTGTTCCTATTCACGCACTATAACTACACGATGAAGTGTACGCTACCTTAGTAAGGTTATCAGCCAATTGCGCAGATCTCGCGGGCGCGGAGACGGGAGCGGGTACAGGCACGGGCACGGTCACAGGCGCGGGCGCGGGCACAGTCGCAAGTGTAGTAGCGGGCTGCGGCCGCGCGGCTAAATGCAATCTGCCTTCGGACCGCGAGCCACGACGCGTCTCCGCCGTTGTCGTCACTGTCGACTCTTCGTCGTCTTCCTCTTCGCGCACTATACTACATTTGCGCGATCTCTGTGTATGTTAAAAGATTAATGATAGTCAATAGACGGATGCATCAAATGAGCAGAAATCTTCCAATTCAAAGGTTAATGTAATGGCCCAAAAACTAAACAAATAAAGAGCAATGCAGAAAATGTTTCATGCTGAATTTAACTATTATAATATGTACGGTCGTTCAACCCCACATATTAGATCCCGCGTAAGCGTTTTCATAATTAAATATTGTATTTTCGTTTAGATTAGTCTGCATTTACTGAGTACCGCCGCTGCTGCTCGTGTCTTAAAATACTGTGAAAATATACGTTTTTATCTCAACAAGAGCAGCCGTAGGGCGGCGCGCCCGCCCCCAGCGCCACCGCGCCTGCCTCGCCGCCCGCTGTAGTGTATGTATATATACTCACCGGTGGTACATCCTGCGGCGTGCGCGGCGCGGTGGAGAGCGTGGGCGGCGCGAGTAGTGAGCGGCCGGAGAGCGGCGCGCCCGCCCCTAGCGCCACCGCGCCTGCCTCGCCGCCCGCTGTAGTGTATGTATATATACTCACCGGTGGTACATCCTGCGGCGTGCGCGGCGCGGTGGAGAGCGTGGGCGGCGCGAGTAGTGAGCGGCCGGAGAGCGGCGCGCCCGCCCCTAGCGCCACCGCGCCTGCCTCGCCGCCCGCTGTAGTGTATGTATATATACTCACCGGTGGTACATCCTGCGGCGTGCGCGGCGCGGTGGAGAGCGTGGGCGGCGCGAGTAGTGAGCGGCCGGAGAGCGGCGCGCCCGCCCCTAGCGCCACCGCGCCTGCCTCGCCGCCCGCTGTAGTGTATGTATATATACTCACCGGTGGTACATCCTGCGGCGTGCGCGGCGCGGTGGAGAGCGTGGGCGGCGCGAGTAGTGAGCGGCCGGAGAGCGGCGCGCCCGCCCCTAGCGCCACCGCGCCTGCCTCGCCGCCCGCTGTAGTGTATGTATATATACTCACCGGTGGTACATCCTGCGGCGTGCGCGGCGCAGTGGAGAGCGTGGGCGGCGCGAGTAGTGAGCGGCCGGAGGGCGGCGCGCCCGCCCCCAGCGCCGCCGCACTCGCCACGCCACTGCGAGCCACACTGAGAGCCTCCGGACGCCGAGCACCGCGAGTCGCTTCTTGCCTACGAAGCACCTCCAACCTACACATTACAGGATAGCAACTATTGACTTTTGTATCAATTTTTCCAAACACCTGACAAACTCACTGTTTCATTTGTCAAAACCACTAATGAATAAAATGTATTGATGATCGGATTGTATATGGATGAACACACAACTTAATTTTCACTTATCATGCTCGTAAAGTTCGTCTTTATTTTGGGAATAGGCTCCATAAAATCACTTTTCATGCTCTACTGCATAAAGTAAAATCTTCGTCCAAGTCTCAGACTCTTAAGACAAAGCTCGTCAAATAAACAGCCACACGCAATTAAACTTTGTTAAATAAACTTGTTATTTCATTGTTTCTTTATGTTTATACATAATCCATAATACTAAATTAATAAAACTAGGCAATATTAATTAGTTTTCTAAGAAATAAGTATTTCAAGAGCATTATGAACTATGATCTATGCTAAGTCACTGTGCTGCCACTGCCATGTATAAAAAATAAAGAAAAAAATATATACTGGTGGGAAGTTCTTATTTTTTCTTTGTTTTGCAATTTGAAATTGTTTTACAATATTTACGTTTAATTTCCTCACAATCGAATAAAAAAGCATAGTGTATAAATAACTTGTACATAAAACCCATTTTACCCTCGACTTGACTATCCTACGGCTCGGGTAAATATATATGTCTCGGGTAAAATGGGGCTTTTCATGAACTTGTTGTACAATCTACTATTTTTTAATGGGCATTTTAAGCCTCCATAAATTTTATTTAAGTACTCATTTTAAATATTGCGTACCTTTTACTTTTTAGCTTTCTCTCTGCCAAGAGGTAATATGTAGCAGTGATATGATTGTAATCATTTTTCTCCAAACATTCCGAAATTTCTTCTTTAGTAGCAATAGTTCCATTGACCATTTTCTGGATGATAGCTGAACGATCATCCTCAGACAACTGTTCTTTGGTCACTAAAGGGGTGTCAAAATCTTCAACAGTTATACCTTCCCCAGCAGTTACCCAAGGATCAGTAGCTATTTCTGATAGAGTTGCTCTTTTCTCAGGATCTCTTACAAGCATTCTTCCAATGAGCCTAAAATATTAGCTTTTTAAAGTGAGTAACCTTATTTAAGTTACTAAGTGCTTTTAGTATCTTAAATAAGGTCAATGAAATCAAACATTACCTTTTACATGAATTTGATATATGAGGAGGTATTGTATATTTACAGTCCATAATCATTGTTAATGTTTCACTATCATTGGCTTCTTGAAATGGTGCTTGACCACAAACCAGCATATAGAGGATCACTCCAAGAGACCAAACATCAACAGCCGGAGCATCATAAGAATCACCTAACAAAATTTCTGGAGCTGAATAAGCTAATGACCCACAAGAGGTCTCTAACTTTTGCCCTGGACAGAATTTATTGCTAAAACCAAAGTCAGTCAATTTCACTACACCTAGTTTTTCAAAAAATACTACATTTTCAGGTTTCAAGTCCCTGTGTACTACATGTAACCTGCAACAAAAAGTTGGTTAAAATAAAAGTTATAATGACAAAAGAAAATGAGAGCTAAGTAGAGGCCAATCTTGACTAGATCATTGTTTAGATATTTTGGAATAGTTAGCAAAATTAACTGTCATGATATATGAGATATTTACCTATGACAATATGAAATAGCACGAACTATTTGACGGAAGTAGTCACGAGCAAGAGATTCTGATAATCCAGATTCATGCCTCATTATGTAGTCATATAAGTCTCCTCCATCTCCTAGCTCTAATATTAAATAAAGTTTTGTCTGTGTGTCTATTACTTCATAAAGCCGTACAACATTTGGATGTTGTACTAACTTCATGCACCGGACCTACAAATCAAAAATATATTTTAATATTGAATAAGTTTAAAATAATATTCAACTTTGAATATTGATAGTGCTGATTACCTCCTGAAATAAATGTGATTTAGACACCTCATCCAATTTACTTTTGTCTATGACTTTAACTGCAACTTTTTCTCCAGTAAAGACATGCCGTGCCAATTTTACAACAGCAAAATGTCCCGAACCAAGTGTATCAAGTAAGTCATAAAGTCCTGCTATTTTAGTATCATAGGGGCCACTTGGTGCACCCAAACCCGCTCCTATTCCACCACAATTATTCATAGCTGAAAACTGGAATTATGAAGAGAACATTTTGATTAAATATTAGTTAGACCCGATTATTAAATAATCTAAGGGTAGACCTTTCTATATTTACAAAATACATGACCTAAATAAATGCCTTAATCAAATACAGTGAGGGTCAAGATGCTACAGCAACAGCTATTAATAAGTGACTTTACTTACCCAAAGCAAATAATCTATCAATTCAAAGTTCACCAAAGAATTTCACACTTAATTGGAACAAAATTCAATCAACTGATTTCGTGTATCATAATTAAATTATACACAGTTTTCACCAAACTAGTTCTTTATATTACTAAGTATAACTAAATATCTTATGAATAACTACAAAACAGCATTGGTTTACTTATTAAAATGTTAATTGCCGAACATAAAAATAAAGGATATTTCCACAAGAACTAGAAGTCACAATTTCGTTTCGCCATTTCACAAAAATCCACAGACAGACATCTACCTCTACCTATCTAATCTATGGAGATTGGAGTCAGACTGCGGTCCGCATGGCGATAATATCGATATTATAGCGATAACAGCCGGTCCGCATGCACGTTAGCGTGTTTACAATATCTAGTGTGACGTCATTCATGACGTCATCTTTTATGCTATATCAGTCAGAGTACTCTGTGTAGCAGTTCTACCCCTTCCCTGTCTACATACCCCTCAGAACAATGTTTTCTGAGTACTACCACTTCGCTTGTCCTTCTGAAAAGGAAACATAGAAGTCTTTGGAAAAGGACGAATACAACTTACAACTACTTGAGCTCGTACGTTATTCTCCTGAGGCTCGTATTGAGTCCTACACCCACTGACATGAAAAAAAAAATTATGGAGGTCAGTGCCTACACCTGTTTGCACTAAACTAAGAATCGCCTTGTAGTTAGGAAAAGATAAAAGACTTTTCCTAACTACAACTTGACCAAATTAAAACGATGTCATTAACTTAGCTGACATGCAGCTTTCATGCACCTATTTATCTTGGTCGAATTTTAGTTAGGAAAAGACTTAGGCGATTCAAACGGGTGTTAGTAAAGTAACAAAGAAAAAATACTATATTACGAAAAAAGCAAGTAATTTCTTGTTTAATAACTAATTACGAAACAGCGAAAACAATTCCTCTCTCGTAGCCAATTATGGAACCGCAAAATGATTTCCTTGTGTGCGTTCCGTCGTTTTGAGGGTAGTTGTTTGGGTAAATAAATAAAATAAATAAATAAAGTTTAACTCGTTTGAGTTGCAACCAAGCCTAAAAGAACTTTAGATGTCATTAAGTACAAAGTTTTCGTTTTCTATTTTGGAATACGGATAATTTAAACATTCCTATAAACAAAATCAAATAAAATCTGTTTTTTTGGAGGAGCAACCATGAACTTTTAGACACAAAAACAGTAGTAGTAGTAGTAGTTATATTCGTCCTTTTCAGGACAGGCGAAGGTCTAAGCCATACTGCCAGTTCTTGAGGACACAAAAACATCAAAATACAAAATAATGTCAAATGACATTGACATTATGACAAAAGATAAACGTCAGAGCATGTATTATTTTCCTCTTTGGTCAGAGCGTTTTTCAACGACCGATTTAGGCAGCGTTGCCAGAATGTTACAAAAGTAACATTTTACGTTACTTTTGACCCTCTCATGTTACCACCATGTTACACGACTCAATATGTTACTTTATGTTACTTTTTAGATTTTCCAGCAAACAAAAAAATATGGTAAAACGGAACGCATTCAAGATATTTTTGTTCGTCATCTTCTTCACTCACTCACCTGTATTTCTTAATTTTCCATCCCGCTTACTTAAGCACAAGTGAGGCGAGTGGTGACTAGCAGCGAATGATTACAATCAATTTTAAAATTTTAAATGCATAAACAAAATCATTAGGTACAGATTGATTGCAATGATTTTATGACCAAACCGTCATCACCACAGGGCCCGGAGCGCGCGGCGCGCTACGCACGCCGCGACTAGAATTTTACACGAATGGGTACAAACAAAGATGTAGCCATCTTTCAAACACAACCCACCTATGTAGAATTTTAATATAAGAAAAACTAACTAAAATGTTTTTTAAGACTGTTACTAATTAGTTTACTAGTGGATAGGGGTCCACATCAGGCATTTTTCAGAGCATCGCCAGTCGATTATTCGATCAACAATTATTACGAATTTTTCGATGTCTAACAAATGTGACAGGAAACTTATTTTAGTTTTTGTGTAATAAAATGCCATATTAAAGTATTGTGTCATTTTCCACAATAAGTAGGTAATGTTACTTTTCTCGTGAAAATGTTACTTTTTGAGCTGTCTCATGTTATATTTGACTATCTGCCACTGGCAACACTGGATTTAGGTGGTTGTTTGGTTGCTGCACTCTGAGCCACGGAACGGGTGAACCGGTGAAACTACGCTCTGTCTGATATCTTGATACTTAAATGTTTATTGTTATAACTTGTTTCAGATACAAAGAAAAACATGGTTTTAGCACATAATATTAGTGAAGGTCTTAGGACACGTGATATCCAAATTACTCAAGATGTGACTTTTGAAACAATGTTACTTTCATCCACCACATTGCAAGGTTTACAAGAATCCGGTTTCTACAAACCCTCACCAGTTCAACTTCATGGGATTCCTCTTGGAAAATGTGGATTTGGTGAGTCAATTTTCCTATTAGTAGTTATCTTGTAAAAAAGTCCGAACTGACCAAATTCACAACAAAAACAAATACCTACCCTTAATTTCTTTTATTTGAAACCCCAACACTTGTCACCAATTATTTGCATTGAATAGGCCCTCAATTTTGAATATGAAACATACTTTTATCAAACTAAAGATATTATTTTGTTTTATCAAACTAATTATATTATTTTGAATACCAAACATGGTTTTGGCTATTAAAAAACACAACACCCAAGTACAATTTTTTTATGTTTGTTTCTGTCCATTAATTTTTTCACTAAAGTTAAAGTGGTTGGTCGGAGTGTCGGGTTAAATGATCTGTTAAAATACGATTTAAAATATCTGGAAATGAAACTGTATATTTTTCCTATTGTTCAGTATGCACCATTGCCTTGCACCATCAATGCTGCAGATGATACTAATTAGTTTTGTTTGTTCCATCTTTATTAATACAACTACTTCACTATGCTTTCCTTGTCATTTGTAATATTAAAAAAAAACAATATCAGGCCATTTTTTGATTGTGTGATATCACTTTTTATTATTATAAACAATTCAAAAGCGACAACAATATAATTTTTATTAAATTTACAAATGAATGCCTAAAAAACAAAAGACTACACTTATACTATCAATGCGGTTATATATTGCAGTTACGATATTCTACAATAAGTTGTATCAACTCCGTGATCAACATATACCTCATAAATTAGTGAAACAGAACTCATATCCACCATGGTACAACGCTAGTCTCATTAAAGTATTAAAGGAAAAATTTAAATACCACGCTAAATACAAAACTTATGGCAATCTATCTGATTATAACTGTTTCTCTTTGCTGCGCAAAAGGGCAGAGGACCTCAAAAATGACTGTTACAATAAATATATTGAGCGTATTGAGTCCTCAATTATTGAAAACCCAAAAGCATTCTGGTCATTTGTAAAAACAAAACGAAAGAATTGTAGCTTACCTAGTATAATGACATATAAAACAGTTAGCGCTGACACCGGCGAGGACATAAGTAATTTATTTGTGGAATATTTTGACTCGACTTTTTTGGCTAGGAGTCCAAGCATAGGTCATGCCACTAACCCCAACCCTGATGTCGGTCCTTGTAGTATAGGTAATATTGAAGTTGATCCTACCAAAGTACTTAACCTACTGAGATTGCTTGATGTAAGGAAATCTGGTGGCCCTGACTTAATTCCTCCTCTTTTTATTATTAAATGTGCTGAGAGTCTCACAGTACCCCTATGTTTATTATTTAGGCGATCGTTATCTGAGGGTATAGTTCCCAAATTATGGAAATGTGCTTTCATTGCCCCAGTGCTGAAAAAAGGAGATAAAAGCAAAGTGGAGAACTATCGCCCCATATCTAAACTGTGTCTATTTGCTAAGGTTCTTGAAAGGCTGGTTTATCAGGATATATATTCTAGCTTGAAAAGCTACTTTAACGATGAGCAGCATGGCTTCCTAAGGCAACGTTCCACATCCACTAACCTCATAGTGGCCAATGAATTTATAGCAACTGGAATGGAAAGTGGAGCCCAAGTTGACGTGGTTTACACCGATTATCAAAAATGTTTCGATAGAATAGATCATTGCGTACTACTATCTAAGCTACAAGCGGCGGGCATACACGGTAACTTGTATCGGTGGTTTGTATCCTATATTGACAACCGTAGTCAGGCTTTTGTCTTGCAGGGCTATATGTCAAGGTGGACTGAAATACCATCTGGTGTACCACAAGGTTCAATTTTGGCCCCACTTTTATTTATTATATTTATCATGGACATCAGTAGATGCTTTAAGCATTCCAAATGTTTACTTTTTGCGGATGACATCAAAAGGCGTTAGATGGCGCTAACAAGTAAACATTGGCTCCGTACTATTTTATATATTAAAATTGCTAAAGTGCATTGTAATTAAAATATTAGTGAAAATCGGGTAAAGTGACTCCCCAATTTCAAGCACAAATGTTATCTCCAGTGTGTGTGACTTTGTATGTGTGATATTTGATCAAAATACATCAAGACTATTTTATGAAAAAAGTGCAGTTTACAAGTGCATTTGAACATTAAATGACAAATATAATTAACCACAAACACTTATAATGTACGTTTATCAAATAGCTTGAAGTGACTAATTGTGTAACAAGAAAAAATACAAAAAATAGCGAAAATAATAAACAATGACGGTTAATTTTATTTAAAAGAAGTGTTTCGTGATAAGTTAATATCAACACTGGCTTGACTACGATAAGACAGATTTTTCATTGACGTATGAGTTATGAA
Source organism: Catoptria pinella (assembly GCA_963556745.1). NCBI lineage: Eukaryota > Metazoa > Arthropoda > Insecta > Lepidoptera > Crambidae > Catoptria > Catoptria pinella. The sequence continues at coordinate 5,588,370 of OY750771.1, forward strand.
CGACACTAAATTGCCATACTGCTGCCATCTGTACTAATAGAACTTCATTCGTGTCCAAAACTGTGCTTTTTAGCAACAAGCGCCATCTATCACACGTATAAGAACTAGTGACGCATATTCTTAAGTCCGACGCAAATAGCCACTACAAATTTCGCTACTATATCTCATGCTTCTGTGGTGCATTGGTTCTGTAGGTGGATATCGCACTACCATTTCAAGTTCGAATCCAGCCAGGGACGGAATAATTTTTCGTCAAAATTATTTTATTTAATTATGGAGAAGACAAGACGAGGTGCCGCCGCCAGTAAAATGTCAACAACAGTCAACTGCTACAAATGTAAGACTGCTGTAAATGCGAAAAACACAATTCAATGCATTAAATGTAAAAACCATTTCGAGTTCGATTGCATTGGCATGTCGGAGAAACTATACCGTCTAATGGATACGGCAAAAAAACAAACCTGGAAATGTGCGCCTTGCCTACAAAATAAAACACAAATAATTCCGAGCACTGCTGATCAACTAAATAATATTACTACAAGGAGGAAAAATACAAACAAAAGGCCCGTTATCATACAAACTCCTAAGTTGTGCCCATCCCCCTCACCCTCGCTTGAGTCGGAAATCTTCTGCGATTCTCAAAACATCACACAGGACAATATAACAGATGAACTAACGTGCTCGTTCACGGATAGACTATCTAGAAGCATGGAACACACAACAACTAATGATACGTCCATCGATTATGATTTGCTGCGAGATGAAATCGATCAATTAAAAATTAAACTTTTATCTACGGAGAACGAGTTAGAGAATAATATATTAGAAAATAATGAGTTGAAGAAAAATGTTGCGAAATTAACTACTGAACTACAAATACTTAAAAATCTCCTAAAAATTCCGACTATAACTAATCAAGATAGTAAACGACACTCATTGCAGTCCTCAGAGATTTTTACACCACCGAAAGCTCCTTCTTCAGTAGGAAAAACCCGTGCTCCGGATAACTATATTTATCTACAAAAAAGTATAAACGAACTTAAGCGGTCGCTGGCGGATGCGCAACGGGAAATAGAGGTCTTAAATAACGAAATTACTGCTCTTAAAGAAAAGTTAAGTCAGCCGAATGCTGAAGAATTGGATGAAGCAAACAGTACATTTTCACCTATTAAACAAAATAGATCTCTCCACCTCCGGTCGCAAAAGGAACGTACAATTCATATATTGGGAGATGAACAACTAAGAGGTCTATCTGCGATGTTATTACGCTCCAGATCCGGGAAATGGAACGACAGATACAATACAACGGCAACAATACTACCTGGTGCTTCAAGTTCAGAAATGATAAAACATTGTAAGGCCATATCAGATAACTTGCCTCAAGATGATATTGTTATTTTGTGTTTTGGTTCCCATGATAATGATCTTAACTTGCTCCATTCTAATCTATGTATTGCTGTTAATATGTTGGCTAATTCACTTATTTACATTGTCCCTGTACTCAACAATCAACATTTCAACGAAAATCAATTGTTTAAATCTATGAAATTATGGACTAGACATTTTGACAATTGCAATATAATTGACTTAAATTTTAGTTATAATAATTATAATTCTTATGATAACCCGAATATAAACATTATCTGCAACAAAATTAATTCATGTATTGACTATGACGAATATAAAAAACAATTTTTGACATTTAAAAATATACGAAATTTGACGAATAATAACACTAAACTGACTAATACATTGACTAATTCCGCTAATGACACAGAATGCGCAAACTTACCAAAAAAGGGTACGATACCTTTTTACTTTAAGGCATTAAAAAAATCCGAAACTGTTATATGCGCCACGCAGACAATTCAAAGCTCTCCTACATTACAGAACAGCTTAGAATTTTTTCGCGACTAGAAAGAATTCTCTTACTAATAAATTTAAAGTATTTCATCAAAATATTGCAAGTGTTTTGTCAAAAAAAGAAATATTAGATCTTACCATTCAAGAATTATCCGAGGAAAATAATGACCCAGATGTCATATGCCTGAGTGAAACTTTCATTGAGTCAGGCCAGGAAAACTATGTAAGAATTCATAATTATCAACTGATTTCTGCTTTCTCTCGAAATAAAAAAAGAGGTGGAACTGCTATATTGGCTCGTAAAGGCCTTTGCTGTAGGGAGCTGACTTTCATACAAAAATACGCGTCTCAAAAAACTTTTGAGTGTTGTGCTATAGAGATATTAGCCCACAAACTTGTAATAATTTGCCTTTATAGGACACCCAAATCGGACCCTAATATATTATTGAATAAACTGGACTGCTTATTAAATGAAATTTTTAGTAAATATCGGTACAAAATCAATATAGTTATAGCTGGCGACTTAAATATAAATACGCTGCAAAAAAGTAAAATAACTGAATATCTGGAAGACCTATTACAGAGTTACAACTTAACGTCTCACATTAAAGAACCAACTCGGAAACTCTCATGTATCGATCATATAATAAGCAACACTAAAGAGGCGTCCGCCTCAGTTTTGCCGCTTCACCTCTCCGATCATGAAACATCCCAACTTCTGAGTTTTCCTATAAAAAATGAAAAAAGTGAGGTTCAGTCGTATTACATTTATAAAACTGATTTAAGCCAGGAAAATGTTATGAAATTTAGAAAACATTTAAACAGTATTTCATGGTTTTATGTCTATAACGAGCCGGATCTTAACGTAAGTTTTAATAACTTCCATGAGCTTTTTACCTTATTGTATAAGTTATGTTTTCCTAAACTAAGAGTAAAAATTAACTTGAAAAAAAGCAAGGAAAACTGGATTACAAAAGGTTTAAAAATAAGCTGTAAAAATAAACGGAAAGCTCGTTTTAACTATTACAAAAACAAAACTTCAGCGAATAAATTAAGGTACATAAAATATTCGAACATATTAAAGAGATGCATATATAATTCGAAAAAAAACTCAAATATCGCCTTTATATGTCGAAGCAAAAACAAATGCAAAGCATCTTGGACTTTAATAAAAAATGAGTTGAATTTCGCTAAATCTAATAACCATATTGACCAAATTAAAAATAATGAATCGATCCTGACAGACCCAAAAAGCATAGCTAGCGCATTTAATGATTTCTTCACTGCAGTCACTGATGTAGCCTGCAGTCATAATAAAAAAATAGCAAATAAACTACGCATTCCAAACTCAATTTTCCTAAAACCATTGACTGAGGTTGAAGTTAGAAAAGAAGTAATGCTATTAAAACCCACCAACTCAGTAGGATATGATGAAATCAGTACAAAGATTTTAAAAATATGCATTGACGAAATAGTTTCTGTTTTGACACATTTAATAAATTTATCTTTCTCTTCTGGTATCTTCCCTGAAGTTCTAAAACAAACAGAAATAAAACCGATATTTAAAAAAGGAAACCGTAATGAAATGAATAGCTATCGTCCAATTGCACTTATATCGGTACTGTCAAAATTAATTGAAAAATTAATGTATAAACAATTAATAGAATTTTGTAAAAAATATAATATAATCAACACAGAACAGTATGGTTTCCAACAAAATAAATCCACAACGTTAGCTGTACATAAACTTATAGATACGGTGGTAACAAGTATTAATAAAAAACACTTAACCACTGCTCTTTTCATTGACTTATCTAAAGCTTTTGACCGCGTTTCCCATCCATTACTATTAGCTAAACTTGAAGCAATCGGCTTAAGAGGACCTGCTTTTGAGTGGTTAAGGACATACCTTGATAATAGGAAACAGTGTGTTACTATCAGCAAACTAAACAAAAATAATGAAGTCAAGTCGTACTCATCAACCTACAAGAGCAATGAATATGGCGTACCCCAGGGCAGCGTATTGGGACCGGTTTTGTTCTTGCTATACATTAACGACATTACGCAGGTAACCGACCATAAATGTATTTTATTTGCAGACGATATATCTATTGTAGTGACATCAGATAATAAAAATTGTACAACTAATGAACATGAAATTGACATTAATCATACTATCCATAATTTAATTCATTACCTTGACATGCATAATTTAAAAATAAATCTGACTAAAACTAACTATATTCAATTTAATAATCATAAAAGTACTAACCTTGACATTCATTATAATGACGTAAAAATAGAAGAAGTGAAACAGACAAAATTTCTAGGGTTGACATTAGACCGTGATATAAACTGGAAAACTCATGTAGATAATGTTTGTATTAGAATCAATAAGTTCTTGTATGCTCTGAAACAAGTCAAGAATGTAACAAATGTTAAAACAGCCATATCTACTTACCATGCCTATGTGGTGTCTTTATTACGATATGGCTTGATAATCTGGGGTAATAGTACAAATGTTAACAGAGCTTTTATTGCTCAGAAAAAATGTATACGAGCTATATGTGGTGTTCCTCCACTCACATCCTGTCGTGCGTTATTTCTGCGTCTGGGCTTGCTGACTCTGCCATCACTTTACATATTTGAAATCTGTGTATTTGTTAAGCAAAACATGAAACTATTTAAGAGAGCATGTGAAATCTACCCCCGAAATACCAGAAATCCAAATAGATTGGTACTGAAAGAAGCACCTCAAACATTTCAGTATTCTAAGAGCTGCCTCACTATGTGCGTAAAATTGTTTAATAATATACCAGAAAATCTGAAATCTTTAAATATTATTCATTTTAAAAATTGTATGTATAAATGGCTATTGACGGAAAATTTTTACGACATCAAAGAGTTTTTGACTAAAAAATATAAATAAGTAATTAACTGTAATCTAAATTGTAATCAATGCATCCAATATTAGACATTTCAATTGTAATTTAATATTTATTATTTGACATAGGTATAATATTCTGACATATTAATTTAAATCTTCACAAGATTGTATAAATTTGCATGCTTAGTAATAGGCGAAACATGATAATGTACAAACTAATTTTACCTTCCATCTTATTTACCATGTTTGAAGCAAATAAATAAATTATTATTATTATTATTATTATTAATTCTTAAAGTTGTTCATAGTTTAGACGTCCTTGACTTGCAACAAGATTTGCTTCGTTTCGAGCAATATTGTGTTCTAAACAAGTTGGATCTTAACGTATCGAAGTGCTTCTATATGACTTTCACCCGAAAGATACATGTAATAACATCCAAATACACTCTTTCTAACCACAGTTTGGCTAGGGTTGATAATATGAAGGATCTGGGTGTTATTCACGATACCAAATTAACCTATGCAAATCACATCGACTACATTGCTAGTAAGGCGTCTAAGGCTTTAGGCTTCGTGATGCGTATGTCCAACGAATTTAAGACCCTAAAATCTGTTAAGATCTTGTACTGCGCCTTCGTGCGCAGCCATCTGGAATACGCATCAGAAATATGGAATCCTAAGTATAATGTTTACGTTAATCGCCTAGAGAAGATACAAAAAAGATTGTTGAGATATCTCGATTTTAAAGCAGGACAATGGTCCTTAGATTATGAACATCGCTGTAAACGATATCACTTTTTACCCCTTCATATAAGACGTGAAATTAATGACATGTGCTTCTTATCAAAGCTCGCTAATGGTAAAATTGACTGCTCTGAGTTGTTGTCAAAAATTGGTCTCCGTTCTAATCCACCGTCTCTGCGTCGGCGTCCTATGCTTCACGTACCTTTTGCACGCACGAATTACCGGCATAACACTTTTATGATACGAGGTTGTGATACCTACGTCAGGTATAGTACTGAGCACGACTACGATCTGTTTTCTACCAGCACGGCAACTATTAGGAGAACTATTGGTCAGAACTTTTATTGTGATATGGGATATCTTTATAAGATCAAAATAGTTTTATAATGTAGTTTTATAATGTAGTTTGTTATTTGTTACATAGTAATTATATGTGAGGGTTTGTAATTGGCTTTAAGTTGTTAGTTTGTAATTTACTGGGATTTTGACAGCTGTAAACCTTCTTAAAAAATAAAAAATAAATAAAATAAAATAGCTTTTCTTCACAGGTAGTCTTTTGTTTTTCGGCTTTCATAAGTTTTTTTATTCTGCACCATTATCTATCTGTATATAATAGTATCTACAGATGATTGCTACAAAGCAAGATAGGATGCTTTACGTTGTAGTCATAACTGGAATTGTTAAGCCTGCCACCTACACGAATAAGGCTTTCTGAATCTATAAATGGTGATAAGTTCAATAGTTTGTTTTTCTGTGGCAACTCTTTATAGTATAGTGTCATCTCAATGGTGCAGATAACACTATACTATACTATCAATGCAGTTTCGTTTGTACCATTAGTAGAACAAACAAAACTAATTAGTGTCATATGCACCATTGATGGTAAACGGCAATGGTGAATATCGTACAACAGGATATTCTTTCAAGCTACAAATAAAACACTTTTTTTAGATCTTCTCTTGGAAGCTAAATCTGGTACTGGGAAGACTGCTGTTTTTTCTGTCATAGCACTTGAAAAACTGGACCTGAGTAAAGGATTGCAGGTTGTTATACTAGCACCTACAAGGGAAATAGCATCCCAAATATGTGATGTTATCCGACAAATTGGAATTAAGTATGAAGGTACATTTAAATTCTATTCAATCAAGTTGGTTTTAAGAACCAAGATTAGTAGTTTTTAAATTTTGTGGTTTTAGCAATTACTCGGTAGCTCAGCGGTCAGAGCATTGGACCGGATATCCAAAGGTCGTGGGTTCGATTCCCGTCCGAGAACATGATCTGGTGCGAGTCGTATTTTTTCTAGTATAAGAATAAGAATAAGAATAAGAATATCTTTATTTGCTAAAACATGGTATACAAAGTTATTAAATTTAATTCAAGTCGCACATGTTTTGCTAATTTTTATAGCATGCAAATTTTACAACTTATTTTAATTAATTAATGTAATACTTGATTCATTTATCGTCAATTTCCAGATATTTCTTTAATGTCATAAAAAGCCTTTTCACAGAGCCACCTGTACAATGTCTTGGTAAATGAATTTCCAGTTAGTTTTTTTATATCAGTAGGAATTTTGTTAAAAATTCTGATACACATAATCAGACAGCTTTTTGAATATTTAGCTGATTTTGGGATTTCATTAATAACAAGTCTATCAGGGTCCCTTTTTAGTCTACTGTTTATCTCACTAGCCTTAGTAAACAAACTTTTGTGTTTATTTACAAAGTTGCAAATCTCATAAATGTACAGAGATGGCATCGTTAACAAACCAAGGCCTACAAATAGTGGTTTACAAGACTCATCCGGTGCAGCGCCGCAAATAGCTCTGATACACTTTTTTTGTGCTATAAATGCTCGTCTTTTATCCGTACCATTCCCCCATACTGTAATTCCATAGCGCAATATGGATTCTACATACGCGCGGTAGGTGGCAATGACAGTAGCTCTATTTGTGACATTTCTTAATTTCTTAATAGCATACACAAACCTATTAATTCTACTACATAAATTATCTATTTGAATTTTCCAATTTAAATCTTTATCAATATATATTCCTAAAAATTTTAAATATGTCACTTCATTTATTCTATTGATATTCATTTTAAAATTGTATTTAGAATTGTAAGATTGATTAAATTGAATGTAGCATGATTTTTCTAAATTAATTTTCAATTCATTACATTGTAGCCATACTAAGATTTTGTCAAGAGTGTTGTTGATTTCTGTTTCATGATTGTCAATTGTTTTATGCTTTTTGGATGTCACAATAATTGAAATGTCATCTGCGAATAAAATACATTTATGGTTTATAGCATTACTTATGTCATTTATGTAAATTAGAAATAGAATTGGTCCAAGGACACTACCTTGAGGGACACCATTTAAAATCTTTTTATAACATGAGTGAAATGACAATTCTTCATTTTTGACCACCTTGTTAAGGACGACAGACTGCTGACGGTTAGTCAAGTAGGATGATATCCACTGCTGTGCTAGACCTCTAATACCTATTGATTCCAGTTTTTGTAGTAATATTTTATGATTTACTAAATCAAACGCTTTTGATAAGTCTAAAAATAATCCAGTAGTGTAATTATTGTTGTTCAAAGATGATAATACAGTCCGTAGAAGAGTAAAAATTGCCAGTGACGTAGATTTGTTTTTCTGAAACCCGAACTGGCTAGAGTGAATAATATGACTTTTTTCCAAAAAACTACATAATCTCTTACACATACACCGCTCAAACACCTTGGATAATACGGGTATTAGAGTAATAGGGCGGTAATTACTTATAACGTCTTTATCACCCTTTTTGTACAGCGGTTTGACTACTGAAATTTTTAGCAGATCTGGAAAGATTCCCGACGAAAAGGACAGATTTATAAGATGAGTCAATAAGGGCGTTAGTTCGGAACAACATGCTTTAATTATTTTTGTACATATGCCGTCATAGCCTTGAGAGTTAGTATTTTTTAAGTTCATTATTTCTGTTTTTACTTCGGCATCTGATACTGGACTAAGGAACATAGATCCTGAAGTATTTCCTTTAGTAAAACAGCTTTGATGCATATTTTGCGACGTGTTATTTTCAGATTGAACAAAATGGTCATTGAAAGCTGATGCAATGTCGAGCGGATTAGTCAGTGTTTTATCGTCAATTCTAATACTATTTATGTTGCGATCAGTTTTATTGTTCATTATTTCATCTTTTATAATAGACCAAGTTGCACGGCATTTATTGTCACTTTTGTTAATAAATTTTATGTTTGAGTTTTTTTTTGAAAAGTTAAAACATTTTTTCAATATGTTAGAGTAGATAACATATTTATTTCGGTTTTCAGTGGTCTTATTTTTATAGTAGTTGCATCTAAGCAATCTCTTTTTCCGACAGCTATATTTTAACCCTCTGCTTATCCAATTACGCTTTCGTTTATTGTCATTATTTATTTTTATTTTTATTATTGGGAAACACAAATTGTAGAACATGCAAAGTAGCTCATGAAAACTACGAAAAGCCTTATTAATGTCTTCATTCTCCGAGTATATTTCAGTCCACGTTAAAGCACCAATACAATGTTTGAATTTGCGAATATTATTAGGGTGAAAATCTCTCCTCTCTATGTTGTATGATTTCATAATGCAGTTTTTTTGTTGTACTGGAAAACTTAAGAACTGTGCTGTATCATGATCCGACAGAAACAAGGGAAGGACAGAAGCGTCAGCCCCATCGATATTGCTAATGAAATGATCGATACATGCCTTTTTTCTAGTTGGTACTTTAATATATTATTTGGTATCAAGATTAGTAGTAATAAGATTAGCTAGTTTTTTTAATTCAACTCAAGGCTGTTTTAAAACATATTATCTAGGATTAGTGAGTCAAAAAGATTCCTAGACTGAATAATTTATTTTGAATATAAATTTAATAAATAATAAAAAGTTCATACCTAAAATCTCATAAATGTGTCTATTTCAGGTTTGAATGTTGAAGTTGTAATGGGAGGATTGCCTGTAGAAGAAGATGTCAATAAGTTTAAGAAAAATGTGCATATTGTTGTGGGCAGTCCAGGCAGACTGCGCCATTTAGTTCAAGACAAGTATATTGATGTTTCATTTGTAAGACTCCTGGTCCTAGATGAAGCTGACAGGTTGATGGAAAAAAGTTTTCTGCCTGATATAAATTTCATATTCTCTATTTTGCCACATCAGAAACAAGTTATTTTGAGCAGTGCTACATTTACAGAAAACACAAAAGTGTTCATCAAAAAATATGTAAAGAGTGCACAACATGTGTGCCCTGATAGCAATTGTGTTTTATTAGGGGTTGAACAAAAAATCACTCTAGTCAAATTTAATGCAAATATAGTTAGGCAAACACAGAACAGATTTGACGAATTGCTTAAAATATTATCAAAGAAAGTGTTCAAGCAATGTTTGATATTTTGTAACTATCAAGCACGAGTAACAGAAGTACATAAGTTACTTTCGAAGCATAAATGGCCAGTTGAACAATTGTATGGTCAACAAGATCAGACAGATCGCTTGGGAGCATTAAAAACTCTACAAGAATATAAATGTAGGATTCTGATTGCAACAGATTTAGCTGCAAGGGGAATTGATGCTTCAAATGTAGATCTTGTTGTGAATTTCGAACCCCCTTTTGAATGGCAAACATATTTGCATAGAATAGGCCGAGCAGGAAGGTTTGGTTCGTATGGAATGTCTATTACAATACTAAGTGAAGGAAAGGAGGAAAAAAAATTTAGAGACATGTTGGATTTGTTGAAGGTACCATTAAATATAGAATCGTTTTGGACAAGTGACAAAAACTATTCAAATTTAACCCCACAGCTGAAACCACAGATCACAAGTACAAAAAATTATATAATAAACAATTCAGAAGATTCTAAGCTCCAAGAGCTGTGGAAACAATTAACAGGTGATAAACATAATGTAAAGAATAAAGAAGAGAATATAGAAAATTTCGAAGCATTGTGTCATTCATTTGAAGAAACAAAAACAGGAGTTGTTGAGTCTTTTGATGATTTACTTGAATCTTTCCAATGTAAACAAGTAACAGAGAAACCTAATGAATATCAACATCTTCACATTACATCAATAGAAATAGAAAAATATAGTGATTCTCTAAAAGTTTTAAAAGAAACAAATTCCAAGTTGCACAGAAATTGCTCAATGAAAGTTTGCAATGAAACTGGAAAATGCAGAAATAATGTTAAAAAAGTAATTAATGATCATATACATTGTGATACAGACAATAGCAATCATTCAATCTTAAAAAAATATTTTAAGACTGAAGCAGCGGAAAGTCACCCAGATGTTAAGAAATATATTGGGTCTCTACCACCTCTTAAGGAGCCCTATGTCTGTGAAAAACTTGAAGATACTGAAGAATTATACCCAACTACAGCACTAATGGCTGCTGGACTTCCAGTGTCATTTGGTCATTCAAAAAATAAGAAGAAATATATCTCCAATAGTTTCTCAACCAATCTAAAACCACATACAGCACATGGAGCAGAAAAACAAATGGAGAGACAGGTTGATGTTAAAAAAGATGTTGGGTCTCTACCAACTTTTGAAGAAGAGCCCTATGTGTGTGACAAAATTGAAGAATTGACCTCAGTTCTAGTGGGTGGATGTCTACCGGTGTTATTAGGTCATTCAAAAAATAATGTTTCTTCACATATTTCCAGTTGCTCAACACTAAGTCAAGCACCACACTTAGCAGCTGGAACAGAAAAACAATCTAAACCAAATTACCATACTAATACCACCAGTAAAAATTATTCAAGTCATACTAAAAGATTTTATAAACAGCACAGAGCTACGAAAGCAAGAAATCTGAATAAGAATGATGTGTCAAACAATTGGTTATATCATGAAAATGGAAAGTCTTATCACAGTCATAAAGAGATTGAAGAATCTGATTCTGAAGGTAGTGACTACCGTTTAGATGAAAATTATGTAAATTGGTTCAATCAATTTAAATTTAGAATGCAAGAAATTGAATTAGCTTTGTACATAGAGGAAATGTCTCTTTTGTAAGTCAAATGTGAAACCAATATTCATTTAGCAGAATCCAATTAAATAATTTAACCTTTTTTATATCTGTAAATCATTTATTACTTACACCAAAACTCGCACTTCATATAAGGTAACTTACAAAGAAATAAGTACTTGGATTCTTGATTAGTACAATATAATGTAAAAAACATAAACATCACATCAACAAATATAAGTAGTACAAACTAATACACAGAAATTAATAAAGATAGAAGAGAGTCGACGACGTCTACAGTGTGTTTGGTAATAACTTTATAAAACCGAATATGGTAGATATGGTACTATGCATACAACCCTATTATTAGAAACCTGGGCCTGAAAACCACCACTTTTTTGAAAATAAAATACATTTTATGATGCAGTTGCATAGTAGCAGCCCTAAACCTAAATTGGGTTTTGCTTTTGGAATTGATTATCGAATACTATAGTCTATTTGCGGCAAGGGTTATCCATACAGATAAATAAACAAAATTTCTCAGCCATGTGGCCGTTTTCAGAGTTTATATTAATTTTCCGCGGTTGTATGCATGGTAATATCCTATCTACCATATTCGGCTTTTTAAGGCTATTACTAAACAGCCTGTATAATATTGATCGAAGCTGCATGTATAACAATTTTTATAATAAAAATGGGTGTCATCTTTTTTACAAGCCCGCCCACATTGTGACGTTGCAAAAACCAGTATTCATATAATATTAATCTATGGTTGCAATACAAGTTGCGAAAAGAATCACCACGCAGACTGACGAGAGCGTTTGAGATAATTATCTGCACTATATTGCAACTTTGTGGCGCGCGTGAATGTTCTATCCACAACGCCTCAATTCCGTCTCAAAGCCAATGAAACAGTCTCCATTAGACCTTAAATGTAATATTGCCGATTAAAAAAATATTAATATTGACTAATAATCATATGGTTGTTCTTCTTAACCTTTTGAACGCCACGGTCGGCACTGGACGACAAATGAAAAAGTGCCCAACACGCCACCGTCGTGTATGGCCGACGAGAAAACGACATTTTTAAAACACAAAATAAACATACTAAATCAACTTTTCTGTGTTTCTTTTTCCTATTATTTAAAAGTACTTTAATGATGTATTGTAAAATGTGTGCGTTTCGATTGCTCGGCCACAACAAGATTCTGAGAGTTGGACTTTATTAAGTCGTAGCAAAAAAATGTAGAATTCTAACGTTCAAAACCAAAAATTTGTAAAAGTAACTGTTCGGAAGTTATTGAGGTATAATCGTGGCCGAGCCGTTGAAACGCGGAGAACCGCGCGGCCACGCATTACTCCTAAACTAAACCTCTTAGAAATCTAATTCTTTTTGTAAATCACAGGCTTTATTTTGTAAAAAATGTAGATAGTACAAAAAACATGAAAGGCTTACTGTTTTGGTAAATACTGAACTTCAAAGTCGTGGCCGCGCCGTTGAAACGCGGAGAACCGCGCGGCCACGCATTACTCCTAAACTAAACCTCTTAGAAATCTAATTCTTTTTGTAAATCACAGGCTTTATTTTGTAAAAAATGTAGATAGTACAAAAAACATGAAAGGCTTACTGTTTTGGTAAATACTGAACTTCAAAGTCGTGGCCGCGCCGTTGAAACGCGGAGAACCGCGCGGCCACGCATTACTCCTAAACTAAACCTCGTAGAAATCTAGTTCCTTTTGTAAATTACAGGTTTAATTTTGTAAAAAATGTAGAGTGTATCAAAAAGTTCAATTTCTTCTTTTCCACGAAACTATACACAAAATACTTTTCTCGCTTAGAAATTTGCGTTAGGGTGACCATGATTAATGTATGAAATTTTATTTTTCCTAGGGGGAAACAACTCGCACCCATACCCATCCACCCCCTCCCCTGCGGTGGTGTATGAGATTGAATATTTTACCACAGGTACATTAATGACTGTACGGTGCTACCGGGACCCCATACCTACGTATTTTAGAGTAAAAATTAATATGATTTTACAAATAAAACCAAAACGTTTTGATGTAAAAATGATATTTTTAATAATTCCATATTTGATTGATTCCATATTTTATATGATGGCATATGGCTACCAAGTAAATATTTATATTCGAGAACTATTTAATTCAAATATAGTATGCAACTTAATCAGAGAATTTTTAAATATATTGACGCATTCTAAAAACACAAACACTGCATACAAAAAGAGGGAGGAAATAATTACTAAATACTATAAAAATAAAAACAATTTTTACGAATGTTCCAGTAATGTCACATACTTATTTGAACACGTACTTTCGATTTTTTTGTACTCAGCTAAGAGAAGTAAAGAATGTTCAACAGAGACATGTGAATCTTACAATACGAAATTAGAAAGAAACATAGTATTCATATCTATTAACATGGATATCATAAACACGTTTGGAGTTTTAGGGCTTGAAGATTCTATTATTATTGATGATTCAGAACAACAACTGTGTGTTAAATGTAATAATAAAAGTGCAAAATATGTATACGAATTCCAAAATATTGTTTCATTTGATTTGAATGGCACAGAAAAAATTTTGCTGGTCGATGTGCCTCAACACATCAAAGTAAGACGTAAAACGTACAAATTCATAGGCGCCATAGAGTATATTTCTCCATGTATAGGTGTTATTGGCCATTATAAGACTCATATTTTAATAAATGAGTCCGAAATGTTATGCTATGATGACAATAAAACTGTATTGCACGAAAGCTCCAAAGAACCCATGATATTACATACTTTGACATATGCTGCTATTGACAGTTAAGTACCTGATTAATTATAGACATTGTGAAGTTTTTGTATATTAGAAAGTAAGAATATGATTTTAGTGTGATGAAACCTGTGATTTATATGAAAGCTGTGATTTATAATTAAAGCTATGATGGCTATGATGACAATCAAACTGTATTGCGCGATAGCTCCAAAGGACCCATGATATTACATACTTTGACATATTATATGCCGCTATTGACAGTTAAGTATAGACATTGTGACGTTTTTGTATGTAATAGAAAATATTAGAAAGTAAGAATATGATTTTAGTGTGATGAATCCTGTGATTTATAATGAAAGCTGTGATTTACAATTAAAGCTATGATTATAATTATTAAAAATATCATTTTTACATCAAAACGTTTTGGTTTTATTTGTAAAATCATATTAATTTTTACTCTAAAATACGTAGGTATGGGGTCCCGGTAGCACCGTACAGTCATTAATGTACCTGTGGTAAAATATTCAATCTCATACACCACCGCAGGGGAGGGGGTGGATGGGTATGGGTGCGAGTTGTTTCCCCCTAGGAAAAATAAAATTTCATACATTAATCATGGTCACCCTAACGCAAATTTCTAAGCGAGAAAAGTATTTTGTGTATAGTTTCGTGGAAAAGAAGAAATTGAACTTTTTGATACACTCTACATTTTTTACAAAATTAAACCTGTAATTTACAAAAGGAACTAGATTTCTACGAGGTTTAGTTTAGGAGTAATGCGTGGCCGCGCGGTTCTCCGCGTTTCAACGGCGCGGCCACGACTTTGAAGTTCAGTATTTACCAAAACAGTAAGCCTTTCATGTTTTTTGTACTATCTACATTTTTTACAAAATAAAGCCTGTGATTTACAAAAAGAATTAGATTTCTAAGAGGTTTAGTTTAGGAGTAATGCGTGGCCGCGCGGTTCTCCGCGTTTCAACGGCTCGGCCACGATTATACCTCAATAACTTCCGAACAGTTACTTTTACAAATTTTTGGTTTTGAACGTTAGAATTCTACATTTTTTTGCTACGACTTAATAAAGTCCAACTCTCAGAATCTTGTTGTGGCCGAGCAATCGAAACGCACACTGTAAAATGGCACGAAGATATATCCATCAGTTACATTTCACTAGCAAAAATTATCACTAAATATTGCTAACCGAAATGGTGTTCTCCTCACGCCACAGTCGGCAAGACACGACAGCTAGTGATGGGTAAGTTAGGTAAATTAAATTTTGAATTTATGAAATATTTTATTGAAAGCAGCTTACTACTACATCGATAATTATTTTTTAATAGCAACTATTTGTATCTGAATATTCTTAATGCGTAATATTTATGAAATTATTGAAAAATGATTACTATTTATATCTATCGATCGATAGTTAACTGTTCACTCTCGCGCATCCCTACGGAACAGCGCATAGACAGTTACCTGTACGCCACAGTCGGGAAGACACGTCAAGCGGTGACGTCATTAGCGCTACGGGAGACTGCTAGTGATTTCCTATCCTATCTTATTTCGATAAAAACTATAAATACAACTGCAAAATTACTACAAAATATGTGCCGGCCGTCCGAACTCAGCTTTTTCTCGCAGAGTGAAAATTTGTTATACTAAGCATGAATTTATTATCCTATTTCCATAAAAACGATAAATACAACTGGAAAATTACTATAAAATGTGAAAAGGGGCATTTTACGCAAAAATCATGATCGAGATGTAACAGGCCTCTTTAAGTAAAAACGGAGAAAATCAACTAAAGCTAAGTAATTAATTAGTACTCTAATAGACAACCCTTTCTTTACCTTGTTGTTTATAATTTATAATAATAATTATAAGTTTACTTGAAATGTCACATCATTACCTCGCCCGTATTTAAATTTGAAATAATTATATTATTAGCTTATAATTGTGGCATATTCCATTAAATCACGTAACATTTACGTATAATATTAAGTGTAGTGAATATCAACAGTGAGATATTTGTGTATTTTTTGGGCTAATATGTACTTCTCCGCCCCACGACTTGGGAGTTGGCAATTTTTTGTTGAAAAGGTTAGGATTATTGAAGTAATTCTGGAAAGTCACAACGCTAGCAAACCAATAGTTTTTCCGAAAAAAATTTTTAAAGTTCAACATTTTGTACTGCCATTTTGTTGATATTTCGACCAGCCATCGTTTTTTATTCCTTATTACGTTTAGTTACGTGTAGGCAAAGGTGTAAGTTCATATACAGCCACAGATATAAAAGTTATTTTGAATAAAATAAGACTTTAAAGTTTGGAATTGTGTATTAACAATATATTTAAGTAAATTGAACACAATTTGTTTATTTATGCATAAAAAAAGATAAGTTTGAAACATTTATTAATTAAGTATTTATTCCTACACCGCGAAATAAAACGCAAATGACGCGACGCCATTTTGATTGCGACCCAGGGCTGTCATTGTCATTGCGTCAGTCACAGTTCGTTCGTCTTGCAGTCGAGATCGTGTTTACGTACTCCTGTTACTGTAACTTAGGTTTTACTCCTGTAGGTCCTGCGTATAGGTTAGTTTTTTATAACAGACAACAGAAATAACTTATTTATACCCCAATTTAATTTGGAATCGAACCTGCTTTACTCCTGTAGGACCCGGGTTAGGTTAGAAATTTAAGGCGAGCGCGTAGCGCAGCGGAGCGTGAGCCTTAAATTTCGTGGTTATTTTTTTATAACAGACAACAGAAAAAAAATTATACGCAATTAAGCTTTTCACAGAAAAGAACACAAAAAAAAAAATAGAATTAAAGTAGGTACATAAACTAACGTCAAAATTTCACTCAAAAACCATTAGGTTTTGCAATTCCTGCTTCGGGGGGGCCCCCCCCTCCCCCTTTTCATCTGCCCCCCCCCCCCTCCCCCTTTTCATCTGCCCCCCCCTCCCCCCTTTTCACCCCCAAACCCTAATGCAACACTCTATATCCTAAATTTTTACCTTCATAACCTCAAACTTTAACCTTGAATATCTCTGGAAGTATGTGTTTGCTAGGGGGGGGACTGATTTTGGGGGTAGGGGGGACCCCCCCCTCCCCTCCCCCCCCTACCCCCATACCCAAATTCGTGGGGCGGAGAAGTACATTTTTACCATTTTTTGTGTTTTGTGTCGTCTTACTACGGTCACTTTCACTTACCGGTACGTGTTATGACATTGCATTTTTATCTGTCAATCATTGTTATCTCTTTCAAAGTAGTATTATTGTTTTTATTTTTTTTTTTTAACTTAATTTGTTCAGTTTATACTCGTGAGGCTACATTTAAAGCCGACAAGTGTAGTGTTATCAGTTGGATAACCTCACAACAGTTGATTAAACATCCCCTTGGAATTTAGTACTTACAACAAACACCTTTTTATTTTCACAATGTTGACCCGTAAGGCCGCATCTCGCCAGGAGGAAACTAAACTCCATCAAACCCTACAGGAACTAAAGGCCACCAAGGAGTTGGTTAAGCAACTGCACATGGAAAGAGATGATAATGAAAAGGAATTGTTAGATGTGCTTCAAAGCAATACACAATTAAAAAAGGAAATGTCTGAGTTACATATGTCACAACAGAATATAAGTGAGGAACGGAATAGGTTACAAACTTTAATAGATGGGTTCGACCAGTGCAGAGATGAGTATGAGAAGGCCCTCAGGCTTATCTCTGGACTGGAAAAGCAGCTACATGAAGCTAATAACCGTATTTTTAAGTTAGAGTCTGAACAAACCCAAGCGGTAGCCACTCAGAACTTGAGCCTTTACGATGAGTTAGTCTGCTGTGACCCAAAACTTGTTTCTCCCTCACTTAACCATAAGCCAACTATTACAATTGATTTAACATCTGAAGACTCAATTGATTACACTATGAGTCAGGCAATGGTTGGTTGCAGTAGGAACAAGCTGAAGAAATATGTAAAAATTAACAAGTATATTTCAAAAACAAAAAAGTTACTAAATAAGCATAAACACTTTTTTAAAAATATTAGTCACATTAGAGAACGTAGACAACTAACTGAAAAGTTGGATACATGCCAAAGTATAATCAATGAGAATAGACTTACCTATGAAAATAATATTGCTATGTTAAATACTAAAATTCACTCATTACAAGAGTCATTAACTAGGATGTCCCAAAATTATGACCGTTCCAAAAAAGAGATAGGGGAATATATACTGGCACTTAAATGTTTATCCACCCCCTCTCTGTCAGACAATCATTTGACGCATAATAATAGTAGCTCCTTAGCATCAGGCCTTGATGCTCAGGACCATTTAAAAGACCAGTCAGTGTATGAGCCCTTAATCTCCCAACATGTAAATATTTTAGATAGCACAAGTGAAAATAATTCCTTTACCAATAACAAGTGTACAAATATTATGTTGTGTGATGAAATTGGAAAAGATTTAGGCCACTTATTCAACAATCAATTGGGAGAAAATGTTTTAAACTATTGTATGCCGGGTGTGACCCTACATGATATTATAAAAAAAGTTGTAAATATGAACCTAAATGAAAATACCAATTTAATTATATTAATTGGCCAAAGAGGTAATGTAAACAAGAAGGATCTCATCTCATATTACAATAAGTTATGTAGTTTAAATATAAATAAAGTTGTATTGTTTACACTACCTTACAGTAATAGCTTGCCACAGAAAGAAAATAATATTAGATATAATTTAAATTTAGCACTAAGCAACATGACTTATTATAATAGTCAGAGATGTCACATAATAGACATAAATAAATTAATATTTAATTTTAAATTGACAAGAGATAAATATTATCTTCCAAATTATTTTAAAAGACAAGTAGCTTTAGCGCTATCATTTTATTTTAAAAATTTAGCCAATAAATTGGCTATAACTTCTGCTTCTATTGAGCAGAAAAATTTTGACATTTTTAATGAGACCTTGGAATCTGTTCCAAGTAATTATAATATTATTTTTACTTCTGCTCCTATTGAGCAAAAAAATGTTGACATTACAAATAACACATTGGAATTTGTTCCAAGTATTTCTTTTAATAATAATTTAAATTACATAATAAGACAATAGAGGAAGTCTCTAGCCGTGTAATGACTAAGGAAAAGTCTAAATATTTAAATATAGTTCATCAAAACATTCAGGGCTTTTCTGGCAAAGAATTAGAATTAGAACTTTTTTTAATTGAAAATAATGTTAATATTTTATGTGTCACTGAACACTGGCTTAAGAAGTATGAATTAATTACAGGATTCGAAAGTTATAAAATTGCAAGCTCATTTAGTAGGAAATCCACCACTAGAGGGGGATCCTTGATAATTTTGCAAAACAATATGAATTTTAAAGAACGTCAAGATGTGATATCCCTCTCTATTGAACAACACATTGAACTGTCATGTGTGGAATTAGATCAGTTGATAATGATTTGTGTGTATCGCCCCCCATCTGGTAATTACCCTCAATTTGAGTCCGCTATGGAGGATGCTTTAAAATTAGTCACCAAAAAGAATAAAAAAATTGTGGTGTGCGGTGATTTTAATGTAGACATCCTAAAGTCATCATCCATTGCAAGTAGATTTCTGAATTTGTTTAAGTCTTTCAATTTAGTAAACACTTTTTGTGAACCTACACGGGTCACTGTTTCATCTAAAACTTGCCTAGACAATATTTTTAGCAACTGTACTGTACTTGATAAAAGAATATTAAATTGTATTCGCTCTGACCATAGCGGACAAATAGCTTCACTTGAGCACCATCATGTTCCTCATCAGTATAATGTAATTTGCAGACCTCTAACTAAATATAAATTAGAAAATTTTCATAACAATGTCACTGCCAAAACTCATTGCTTACCTGATAATGAGGATCCCAATACTCTTTACAATGATTTATTTAATTTAATTAAAGTAGAATTTGATAAAACATTTAAGCAAAAATCTATTAAATCAAAAGTCTTCGAAAAGAAATTCAGTGATTGGGCAACACCAGGCATTTATGTTAGCAGAAATAAGTTGTTTGAATTATATGGTCAGAAAACAATTTCAAATGATCCCGAATTTCATGAATATGTAAAAAACTATTCAAAAATGTTTAATAAAGTATGTACATTAGCAAAAGCAAAATGTATATCTACAATAATTAATCAGTCAGATAATAAAATAAAAGCCACTTGGAAAATTATAAATAAAGAGACTGGGAAAATTAAAAGTAATGACCGTGAATTCTCATTAGTATCAGACAATAAAATTATTAAGTCAGATGAAGGTGTGGCAACTATTTTCCAAGATTTCTTTTCTAAAATACCTATTGCCACTACTAGTAATTTGAATTCATCTCCCAACCTTTCTGTCTCCCTCTTGGAATCATGTGTTGATAAGTGCAATAATATATTTAAATTTAGACATATCAATAGTGATACCATCCTGAAAACATTTAATTCAATAAATATAAAAAAAACTGAAGATCTTTGGGGCATTTCAACTCACATAATTAAATCAATAATAACTTCTATTGCCCCCCATCTTGCTTTTATTTTCAATAAGTGTGTTGATGAAGGGATATTTCCAGACTTGATGAAATATGGTAAAATTATCCCTCTTTTTAAATCTGGGGACAAAAGCGATCCCGCTAACTTTAGACCCATTTCTATTTTGCCAGCACTTAGCAAAATTTTTGAGAAGATCATTTATGATCAATTATTAGCGCATTTTTTTATCAACAAACTACTTCACGAGAAACAATTTGGGTTTACTCGTGGTAGATGCACAACTGATGCTGGAATTGC
This sequence comes from Catoptria pinella, assembly GCA_963556745.1. NCBI lineage: Eukaryota > Metazoa > Arthropoda > Insecta > Lepidoptera > Crambidae > Catoptria > Catoptria pinella. The sequence continues at coordinate 5,609,503 of OY750771.1, forward strand.
ACTTCTCAAACACGTCTTTGAGGCATGGGAGGGTAGACAAGATGCAATTGGTATTTTTTGTGATCTCTCTAAAGCATTTGATTGTGTCAGTCACAGTACTTTAGTACATAAATTGGAACATTATGGTGTATCAAAAAATGCAGTAAGCCTTCTGCAATCGTATCTATCGGCGAGAACTCAAAAAGTTGTTGTGAATAAAACAGAGTCTTATGAAGCACCCATTACCATGGGCGTGCCGCAAGGATCGATATTGGGTCCATTACTTTTTCTTATATATATTAATGACCTTCCTTACTATACCAAAAACTTGTGTGAAATAGTACTGTTTGCTGATGATACTTCTTTAATTTTTAAAGTCGATAGAGGATGTGATTGCAGTGACGATGTAAACAGCACTCTTTCCAAGGTGATGCATTGGTTTACCATTAATAATCTGAAGCTTAACTCTAGTAAAACTAAATGTGTCAAATTCTCACTTCCTAATGTGAGGCAGGTTCATACTACAATAAATGTAAATGGCGAAACAGTCGAATTGGTAGACTCCACAAAATTTTTAGGTATTATTATTGACTCGCGGTTGCAATGGGACCCTCATATCGATGCCTTGTCAAGTAGACTTAGTTCCGCTGCCTTTGCCGTTAAGAAAATAAGGCTTTTGACTGACATTGAAACAGCAAGATTGGTTTACTTCAGTTATTTTCATAGTCTTATGACTTACGGTTTGTTGTTGTGGGGCTCAGCTGCTAATATTAATAACATATTCATCTTACAAAAAAGGGCAGTGCGCGCTATTTACAACTTACGGTCTAGAGATACCCTTCGTGACTTATTTAAAGAAATTAAAATATTAACAGTTGCTTCCCAATTCATCTATGAAAATATAATGTATGTAAAGAAAAATTTAGATAGTTTTGTAAAGAATAGTAATGTTCATAAATTCAATACAAGAAACAAGGACAAACTTGCTGTTCCAAAGCGCAGACTGCATAAAACCGGAACCTCTTTTTTGTGTAGATGTATTACCTTTTATAATAAGATTCCACAAGAAGTTACAGAACTGCCTTTGGAAAAATTTAAAAATACTGTTAAATCCAATCTCATGAGTAAAGGCTATTACACTATTTGCGATTATTTGAAGGATAATAACGCCTGGGCATAGCTTTTGTATTTTTAATTTTTACTCTAATGTTCAGTATAGATTAAGATAAGTCCGTGGTTCTTTCGTGGGTCTAGTATAAAGTTCTGTACTATAATTTCAAGTGATTCGAGTCATCGATATATTTTTTTTTTTTTTCTTTTCTTTTTAAGTATAGTTTGTAAGAAGTGTCCTACCTACTTAAAAAACGTATTTACAGGTTTCTTGACTCGTCGCCTTAATATGGGTAGCTTTAGTATGTCATGCTCACTTTAAACATTTCTGCGGTAGTGTCGTGTGAGGCGGGTCGTTACGTTCCCTCAAATATGGTTGAGCGAAGCGATGGCTGGTTCATGCGTCATGCTCGTGAACGGGTGCTGCCAGTGGGAATGGGTCTGCTTCTGATTACTTGTATTAAGGACGTCGCATACATATATATATATATATATATATATATATATAAATGTTTAATATTATCTATATGTATGGCACTTCTTACCCAAAAGATAAAATTCATAACTACTACCTTGTTTTGGAATTTTTTTTTATTGCAATCTTTCACTTTCTATAGGCCTATGAAAAGCTTTTGGATATTAGTTTTCAATTCGATGCCTTAACACGGGTAGCCTAAGTATGTCATGCTCTCTTTAATCATTTCTATGGTGGTGTCGTGTGAGGCGGGTCGTTACGTTCCCTCAAATATGGTTGAGCGAAGCGATGGCTGGTTCATGCGTCATGCTCGTGAACGGGTGCTGCCAGTGGGAATGGGTCTGCTTCTGCCTACTTGTCTTAACGTTTATTGAATTGTATGAATAGATATATATATAATTTTTTTGTAATAGCCTAGGCTAAGCCTTAAATTTTGAATTAAGCTTGACACCTGTAATTTGATTCAGTAGAAATGAGCTAATTAAATAATGTTATTTATTTATGAATCTATGTTAATGGTAACATGTATGAATACTTTGAATGTAATGTCTGGAAACGATATACATATTTGTAAATATCGTTCCTTCTAATAAAGCTGATAAGTTTTTTGCGCCCATTTTTCTTGTCAGCTAAAAGACGTCATAATGGGTGGTAGGATAAAAGAATTGACGATTTAAAAATGCTTGTTATGTGAGCTTATTTGAATAAAGAATTTTTCAATTTCAATTTCAATTTCAATTTCAATTTCAATTTCAATTTCACGCAAGAAAGCTGTCAAAGGTCGTGCCAACCACGCCAGAGTCGGGTCTTCCCGACAGCGAATGCCTACACGAACGAGATTAGTGATGTATCTTATTATTACCTGATTTATTCGTTTGTAGTTCTAATGTCTACTTTTACTTTGTATAGAATTTTGTAACTGCTGTTAAATAATACGAAATCAAAAAAATATATTTTATTTCAAAAATATGTGACGAATAGCAGAGATTAAATCGGTTATTGACAACTTATCGATAACATCGTTGGCATTCCTATTTTATTTGTAGGTATTTGCTCTGAATTTATGGCTTGGCGTGGGAAGGGCGCCGATGCGTTTGAGCTCTGGCGTTCAAAAGGTTAACGTGCACTTTTACGGTCTGGCTATGTGGAGCGGCGACCGGCGCCTCGAGAATCGAGAATTCGTAATTTCGTGTGATGCCGAGTCACGGTTTATAGTAGCCGAGTGGTATGTCGAGCGCGCAATGCAAGACACGATGCGCGCGTCGCGTCGTCGCCGCCGCGCCAGTTGGCGTAGCCGCCGGGCCGTTAGTTTATGCCTATTTTCTACACGCAGACGAAGATCCTTCTCAAATTCTAAAAAATGCATGCTGGCCAGTTTTATGAATGAAATTAACCGATCATTATCTTACTTGATTTAGGGAAATGAAATATCTTACACTACAATCTGATGAATTTGTTCAATAAAATCAGTAATTGAGTACAGTTACCAGCACATCAGCTTGTACAAAACTGACACATTTCTCCCATTGACTTTAATTGTTTAAAGATGCCTAGAGCATGTTAACTGTACTTTAATTTCGATTACCTATTTATTTCATGATAAAGTTTAAATAATAATCGTAAAAATATGCTTAATGAAATTATTTTTTACAAAAACAAAACCTATATTTATTGTATAAAACGGAACGGAAGGTTTTGACGCTAGCGCATAATTACTTAGATATATGACAATATAATATAGAGTCATAGACAATGAAAAGTAAATCACTGTCCTCGTCCCTTAATTACCAGCAGTCTTGTATTGTATGTAATGTACCTGAAAGGCTCCAAAACACGGGTGTGAACGGTGAAAGTCAGGACAGATTTTTGTCAACACAATGTAAAGCCACGTTTACAACAAAATACTAAGGAGCATCGACATACACTCGGCGTCACAAAAATCGCACCTTTTCAAAAAAAATCTTCAAAGTACTTTTAATACTATCTTATCAATTGTCAGTGTTGTCATGTCATATACTTCTTTCTACCCCTTCGGATATAGTCAACAGTATCTAGAAACTGTTGGAACTCTCATCGGATATAATTAATGCCTGGAATTTAGTTTCCGAGCAACATTACACTATAATATCTATACATAGAATAAAACCCTAAATTTTATATGTTTTTCGGATCATACAAAAACCGCTGAACGGATTTTGATGGGCTTTTCACAGTTTGGTAGCTTGGGGTTCAACTTAAAATCTAAGACTGATTCATCTAAATCAGGTGGGTAGAACCAGGGAAACAGCTTGAACTCTCCGTAGTACACGCTTTCAAACACTAAGGAGGTCATTTAAACCGGTCGACATATTTTTCTACTGACTAGCTAATCTTTTGCGGAGGCTAGTTAAATAATACGTGTGGTCTAAATCTATTTTCGAGGAGGTGCGATTTTTCTGACGTTGAGTGTATTAATAAGTTAAGGGCCTGCGTCCACAGGCGTGGTTGCCATGGTTACCGAGGCGATCCCTTTCCGCGCTGATATGTCAAGCGCCGACCTTAATTTATAACAAACAAAACTTTCTCCATTAAAAAAACGCTAAGGGATACACTGATATCAAAATACTGATAAAAATGACATTTCAATATTTCTTTGCTATTTTGTTAGTCCTTCTTCTCATGTGTTTCTGAAAAAAAAAACAGTTAACTATTTAATTACGTTATCAGAATGCATGCTTTTATGAGCTTTCTTTAGAAATAGAATTAAAAACATTGTTTTCCAAATTCTTAAATGTCTTTAAATAAGGATCAGCTATCGTACATATCTGCAAAAACCTTGAGTAATTTGTGTGTATGCTGCACACAAATTACAACTATTCATACTTAGCATAAGGTTGATATTTAAATATAATTAAAAAAGTGTTTGCTCAAGGTTTTTGCCGCTATGTCTGATGACCGACATGGCAACTTTAATTATCTTTAGATAAAGTGGAGAAAAAATAACTTACCTAGCTGTTCCTCTTCTTCTGCATCAAGAATATCAGCACAGCATACGGAATAACAGATGAGAGATAGAAACCCGAGAGGCAAGCCGAAGACCAACGCTGTTAGCACGGGGTTGCCGCGCCACATGTTGGTGAGAGTCGTCCTAGCTTCAAAGAACCCTCTGTAAATTCTGACTGGCCAACTGTTACCACCATAAACCTGAAAATTATTAAGGTAAGGTCGAGTTGGTCCGTCTTTATATGTGATACTAGCTCCTCGCTTAGCTTCGGTGTAAACTATAGATAGAAGATTAATCTTTAAAATATTTTGCGTTCCTACCTTTAAAAAAACCTTACAGTAATGCTTAGTCATGGACCAATGATAATTATATCATTGGTCCATTACTTAGTAGGCTGTTAGCTCGCACCGCGTATTTTTCATACTTTTAGCATTTTCATACCTGTCACTTAACTTCTGAAGTCCAATTAGAATAAATTTACATGTAACCAATCAACCTTGATCTTCAACTTTGATAAGGATTCTTTAAATTCTACCCCAGTTTCGATAGACTAAATTGAACAAAATAACTGCTTTTTGTGACTAAACTACATATTATAATAGTAAGACATAATTATATAGGGTCACGGACTTTTTTGTGGGTAATAATGAGAATTATAAATAGTTGGTATATTATTTTATGTATTATCAGATTTATCAGAGTGATTTTCTGATAACATAAAAAAAATAGTTCCCATTATCTCGATTAATGGCGTTAGTAAAAATCTTGTCCTTAGTATATTGCTGCTATTGTAAAAATCAATGCGATGACTGTATTTGTAAACCCAGCAATGCACTTACATATTATGTCAAACCAAAAGCTGGGTAAAGGTGAAACATGCAATGTAACTGATACTGTATCAATCGCAAAGATTTCACCACACCGACAACTAACTTTTTTGTGCTATTATAAGTTATATTGGTTGCTATAAGTAGAAAAAAAGTACCTACATTGTATGGAAATAAAGTATTAATATTCATTTTTAACTTAAATACATACTTTTTGTTGATTTTGGAAATATTTGACAAGCCTTGACCTTAATAGGCAGGGTAGGGCAAGGCATTAATATGTTTGTTTACTTCTCTCGTTATTATAGTAAAAAATAATATTCTATTCTAAATAAAATAAACTAATATTAATTACCGGCGCCGTTTGAGTATGTATTTGATCTAGAAAAATTAAAACTGCTTCAGGAGTCATCAAAACGGGGTCGTCATCAGGAAGATGATGGTGATTAGTTGTGGAGTTCAGCACCAGCAAATTAGGAACTGTGAGCTCACTCATCACTATGGAGTTAGCCACATCTGGATTGCCCATCCAGCCAAATTGGAAACGATGATGAAGGTCCCGTTTTTTCTTCCTAAAAACAAAGTAATTTTCAAATAGTCAGTGTACCCATATACAATATCATATAATGTGTGTAATTGGGTAGTGGTAGTCTAGTTTTATGATTTTAATAGCATTCTTTCAGATTGTACAAGCAAAAAGAATTCTAATTTTTATTATTCAATAAAGATAATTTCCAAAAAAAAACACTAAGTGAAAGCTTGTAATGTACGAGTATCGGGAGATGAAAAGACTGTTATACATTGAGATTACTTTATTACTGACTTAATACATTAGTGCTATATATACTTATACATTACAAGCTATTGCGTTTGTTGGTAAAATTAAAAATAATACTATAACATTTGTTGTTCAGTACCAGAAAACATTAACTTACTTGACTATCCCTTCCACCATTTCCTTAAAGTCCTGTTCAGTCTGAGTGATTTCATTCAATTTATTTTCGGACACAACTACAATTACTATGAATTTCTCCGTGTCCAAGAGATCGTTTATATTGGCTCTAGTAATTTTTGGGAAAAACCCAAATCTTTCTGAATTAATCCACTTGTCCAGTGTTGTGTTTAATGTCTCCTTATCTTCTATAATTTTTTGGTTTGCTAGACAACAAATAAAAATTAATTATTAATTATAAAAATAAATACCAGTTTTGCATATTTTTTTCATACTATGTACTAGTTTTAACACATCATAAGCTCAGCTACTTAATGACATGACTTTGAGTAGTTACATAAAAATATTTTTAAATATGAATGAGATGCTTAATTTTTGGCAATAACTTACCATCAAAAAAGAATATATCATCTTCCTTATAAACAAATATAGCAGTATCATTAGGGGGCTTTACTTCCTGTTTAATAATGTCATGTGATATTGTATAAAACCAAGTGTGAGGCTGGTACTTTTCTGCATGAAGTGAGAAACTTTCCTGTGTTAAAAGAAAAACATTATAGAAATACAAGGTTACACACATTGTATTTGAAAATAATAATATAACATTACCCATAATGGACCTTGTTGCTTTCCAATATACCCAAAGAATATGGGGTGAGTTTCCTTCAAATACCCCAAGCTATCAGCATGAGATACCTTCTGAATGGCAGGTTGAGACATCCTAAGGGCATAATTTACCATGTCTTCTTTGACTCTTTCACCAGTATATTCATGTTGGAAAGCACCTTTTATACTAAAAACAACATTTTGTGATCTAATTTATTAGATGGATTGACAACAGCTAACTAATTTATTAATATTACTAAAATATATTGTTTGAATGTTAACTTTCAAAGTCATCATCTCATCAGTATCATCCTCATTTTATATCAGTCAAAATGCATGACAATGTTTACTTACAACATTATTGTGGGATAAGCTCGTATTTTAAAGTGAGTTGCAACTGCAGAAAACCTTGTACAGTCAACTTTAGCTACTTTTATGGGACTGTTGTATAGATTCTGAGCAACATGGGCCCACACAGGCTCCAAGCGCCGGCAATGGGCACACCACGGAGCATAAAACTTAACGAACCACATTCCATCGTTGCTGATATCGATGAATTTGTCACTTAGTTCCAAAACTCTAGAAGAGGAGACTTTGCATAAGACTGCAAACCAAGATATATTTTTTATTAGATTAGATTAGTGCCTTAACTAAACGTAACATAAAAGAATATTATAGTATTTGACTACTTGCTTAGCTCGAATTCCAGCTACTAAATAAAACACTTATGTATTGATAGAGAAATGTAGCAAAATACTGACCTGCCAAAATAACCAAACATGTTTTAATATTCATTATCATTATTGAGGAACTGCAAACTAGTTACATTAAAAATAATGTAATAAAACTAAAATAATTTCTAAGTATTATTCGAAAATCAATAACAAACCGCAAAAGTCATAGGTACATAAGTTAGAGATTTGACATTGACAATTGACATCATTCTTCTTCTTCTTTTTTTGTTATGGCAATCTACTTTCCTTTTGGAAGTAATTTTTGCCAGTGTCAAGTGTTAAATAGTTCAGTGGTAGATATTGTTTAATTTTTCATTAGAATGCGGGTGCATCGCATTCCAATGCTGCTTGGAGCATTTGGCACCAAGTATATCAAGACAGTTTACTCGGTTAGTTCTGCCGAGGAAGCCACCACTTCAATAAAAGTCTCAGCTTCACACAACCAAGATCGCGCCTATTTCAATTATCCCACATATTGTTCAGTTGCGTAGACACTTGTACCATATAACTGCACCAATTTTAAGACACAACATCCACTATGAATCAATGTGAAAATAATTAAAATAGACACCAAACCGAACTCGACAAAATGGCGCCAAAAACTCCTGACATCATTGTTCGGGCTCATGTTGGGGTGCGTTCCGTCGCTTCGCTCGAGTGCACTCGACCGCGCTCGGGTGCGCACTCTGGCCGTTCAGTTGCTCGGTGAAATTTTACTCTGACAGCTGTCAGAGCGTAGTTTCACCCGTTCCGTGGCTCAGAGTGCAGCAACCAAACAACCACCTAAATCGATCGTTGAAAAACGCTCTGATGTTTATCTTTTGTCATAATGTCAATGTCATTTGACATTATTTTGTATATTAGATGTTTTTGTGTCTTAAAGTTCATGGTTGCTCCTCAAAAAAACAGATTTTATTTGATTTTGTTTACAGAAATGTTTAAATTATCCGTATTCCAAAATAGAAAATGAAAACTTTGTACTTAATGACATCTAAAGTTCTTTTAGGTTATAAAAACTAAAAACTGGATCGTTCTGTGGCTCGGTTGCAACTCAAACGAGTTAAACTTTACCCAAACAACTACACCCAAAACGACGGAACGCACACTTGCTATCGTAACTCTGATTTGACAGATGAATATTATACATTGCTACTTTTTTTGGTATATTTTTATTTGTGCCAAAACGAAGTAGCAATGTACCACATTCATCTGTCAAAACACAGTTTACTTCATTGTTTTTAGCCGATAGACCCGCAGGAGCTCTACCGCGTAATTCTATATTACTTTGTGATTTATATGAAGTTCATGTAAATGTTGACACTAATGCCCGTTTGCACTAAACTTAAGAATCGCCTTAATCTTTTCCTAACTACAACTTGATCAAATTGAAACGGTGTCATTAACTTAGCTGTCATGCAGCTTTCATACGCCTATTTATCTTGGTCGAGTTGTAGTTAGGAAAAGACTTAAGTGATTCTTAAGTCTAGTGAAAACGGCTGTTAAAGTCACTATTATTTGGCTTTTTTGTTGATTTGTTTGTTTTTTGCAACGAAACTCGTCTCGTTTTTTACGACCGTTGTTAAAAAGAACAATAAATAAAAATAGAGAATTATTAAATTAAAATTGGCATTTAAATGTCAACATTTACATGAACTTTATATAGTTGTCTGTGGATTTGACATTCTGATTCTCGCTATCACTAATGACTGCGGTCCGCATGGTGATAAAATCGATAATGGCGTTTGTAACACTCATGCGCGGTCTGCATTCGATATCGCGCCTTAATCGATAAATGACAGTTGGTGATGCGGACCGTTCGTAAGCTAACATTTCATTCTAACCTCAAAAACAAGATGGACTGATGATGATGGCTAGAAATTATTTTTGCTCTCGAGAGCGACGACAGTGATTAAGACCGTTTAATTATTTGACCAAACATCTCTTTTTAACACCTTTTTGCAATCAGACAGCTTTTTTAATAAGTTCAAAATAAATAATAAAATGTATATTAATGCTCTACTTTTTGTTGTGGAGTGGGGAAAAGCACCATCTCTAGTGTATTATTGTTTTTTGATTTTTTTGACGAAATATAATTCTGACACTCGGCTCGTTTGACAGTCACTTGACACTTTTGACAGAACGCACACAGTACCTAATTACGCTCCAACTTAGAGCATTAATGCTCTAAGCGCTCCAAGGTATGCGGCGGTATCAGCTAAAAACATTGATGTTAATGTTAACTGTGTTTTGACAAATGTATGTGATACATTACTACTTTTCTTTGGTAAGTTTTTATTTGTGCCAAAACAACGTAGCTTTGTATCACATACATCTGTCAAAACACAGTAAACATTAGCTTTAATGTTTTTAGCCGATAGAGCCCCATAGTCGGTGTGAGCCCAAGATGGCGTTGGTAGTGAGGTCATGAGTGACGTCACGTTAGATATTGTGAACATGCTAACGTTCATGCGGATCGGCTGTTATCGCGATATCGATATTATCGCTATACGGAACGCAGTCAAAGGCTCAAAGCTTAGGCTTAAAGCAAATCAAACAGAAATTAGGCCCTGCTTGCAGTGCCACTACAAACTGCATACATTCTGAAGCCACTTCAGTTATAAGGTATAGCCCGATTCAAACTTTATGTATGATTTCTGTGAGATGACGTGCAGAACAATAGATGTAAGTGTGTGAGAGAGCCGTGTAGTAGGACACGCGGCACTGCTACGCGTATAGTGGCTAACTTCACAGCGGCCAATAAGACTGAATCGTAGTGGGTCATGATAATAGCTCGTCAGGTTATGCCCCCTAGCATGATCGACCAAACACGATATATATCGCGTGAAATAGCGTTTTATCGACACCCTACTGTCAAATCTATTGTCTTTTGACAGTTGAACGTGATAAATCGCTATCTCATATCGTGTTTCGGTGCTCATGCTAGGGGGGCTGGTCAGTTAAACTGCGAAAACAGCTTTTATTACGTAGGGTGTAAAGGCGGTCTCAAGGTCAACATGTAGTCTGAGGTGCCGTCGTGTGTACGTAGTTACTGTCAGACTGTCACACGGATCACGGAACATTGTTCCATAGAACACTTAATATAAAAAAAAATAAAGTCAATCAATGTCATTGTACTAATCTGTTTTAATGGTATGGTATGAAATAAAATAACCTTAATTAAAACCGCGATTAACGATTAACCTTACTGTTCTGATGATAGAAAGTTTACGCGATAGATTAACTTTCACTCACAGCAGCGTCATTGCATTAACTGCTTTCCATGACGCTTCAAATACTACGCGGCGTACGTAATTCATTTGCAATTCGAATTCAAAATTGTACACATTTCGGACGCCATTGTGAGTCCTTACGTAGCCAATACCGTTATTTGGAGTGGGGACCTAGAGGTGCGAGGGGGGCACGGGCACGTATCGGCGGCACGGTTGGAGCGCGAGTTCACTCTGTCACTCGGTCATTACGGTATTTTTCTGTTGTGCGTCCCACATTTACGATCGAGAAACAAAAAGTGACAATGCCCGAAAACAAACCGTTTCAGAGACTTCCAAAGGACGTAGTGCCTAAACATTATAATTTAGAAATAACTCCAAATCTCGAAACATTAACGTTTACAGGAAAGACCGCAGTGAAAGTATCGGTAAGAGGGAATTTCATCACTCACTACACTTGCAAATGTCTCCTTTCCATGTGCCGCGTTATATAGCTTGCCTAATCTTTCAGATTGCGAATTCGACCAAAGAAATAGTGCTCAACTGCTTGGATTTGGAACTGAAGAGTGTTAAACTGCAGTATAATGAAGGCGGATCTGTCTTGACGTTGGACCCTGTAGACGTCAGCTTAAGCGCGTCTGATGAGACGGCACGTATCGTGTTCGATAAACCCCTGCCGATAGGCGAGGCAAAGCTGTTTTGCGAATTTAATGGCGAAATAAATGATAAGATGAAGGGTCTGTATCGAAGCAAATACATGACCCCAGCCGGCGAGGAGCGCTACGCCGCCGTCACCCAGTTCGAGGCGACCGATGCTCGCCGGTGCTTCCCTTGCTGGGACGAGCCGGCCATCAAAGCGACTTTCGATATAACGCTTAACGTGCCGGCTGATCGAGTCGCGTTGTCCAACATGCCTGTTAAAGAGGAAGTGGTCAATGGAGACAAAAAGCTAATTCGTTTTGATACCACTCCCATTATGTCCACTTATCTTGTAGCTGTAGTAGTTGGTGAATATGACTATGTGGAGAAAAAGTCTCGTGATGGTGTGCTAGTTCGTGTTTACACTCCAGTTGGAAAAAGCAAACAAGGCATGTTTGCTCTGGAAGTGGCTGCTAAAGTTCTGCCCTACTACAAAGAGTACTTTGACATAGCCTATCCTTTGCCTAAGATTGATTTGATAGCCATAGCAGACTTCTCAGCGGGGGCTATGGAAAACTGGGGCCTGGTGACATATAGGGAGACTTGTTTGCTTGTGGATGAGGAGCATACATCAGCAGTCCGCAGGCAGTGGATAGCCTTGGTTGTGGGCCATGAGCTGGCTCACCAGTGGTTTGGCAACCTTGTCACTATGGAGTGGTGGACACATCTCTGGCTTAATGAAGGATATGCTTCTTTTGTTGAGTTTCTTTGCGTTAACCATCTTTTCCCTGAGTATGACATTTGGACACAATTTGTCACTGAAACTTACATCAGGTATGGAAATTAAATTAAATCTAGTGACTTATAAATTAAAGTACTAAAGTATTGAAGTAAATAATAAATCATTATCTAAAAAATATAAACAAAACAAGTCAACATCGAGTTTGGAGGAATGCCAAGATGAGTGTGCATTTTACTAAGAGGGATTTCATTTACTATATCATCATCTTAAACGTGTACCCAGTAAGTTTAATGTATAAACTGTAAATTATCAAATTTTTTTTCTAGGGCACTGGAGTTGGACTGTTTGAAGAATTCTCATCCCATAGAGGTCCCTGTGGGCCATCCCTCTGAAATAGATGAGATATTTGATGACATATCTTACAATAAGGGTGCTTCTGTGATTCGCATGTTGCACAGATACATTGGTGATGATGACTTCAGAAAAGGAATGAATGTTTATTTGACCAGACATCAGGTAGCCTTAAATTTTAAAACAAATTATTGTAAACTAATAACATTCACTACATAATGAGTTATTCCCTCCCTATTCTGTTTTAGTATAAAAACACTTTCACAGAAGATTTATGGGCTGCTCTGGAGGAGGCCTCAAATAAACCTGTAGGTGCTGTTATGTCAACCTGGACTAAACAAATGGGTTTCCCAATGGTGCAGGTTTGTAACATAATTATTATACTGTAATCATTATTGTCATGCTCATTTTTACAAGAAAGTTTTGGTAGATAACATTTTCAATATTCATTCATTTTTGTAAATATTTTTTCTATGAACTTTGAACAGAATTGGCATCTATTAAATATGTACAGACGGCACATCAAGACTATTTGACCTTGAGACTGTCTTTGTGCCCTTCGTAATAAAAGCTGTTTTTGCAGTTTAACTTGATGGGCTGTTGTGTGTTCACAAGTTTGAATGTTTGTGCTTTCGAATATGAGTTGTAAATGTTTATGTCCTAATTTAACCTAACAATGGATTGTCCATATACATGCTGTTGAATCACCCATTGTCATGGTATTATATTAGATACTTTTATTGGCAATATCTACACAGGTATGGATCTGAGTGTTCATTTATAATTATCTGCTATAAATTAAAGAGCGAGGAGCTTAGGTAGCGTAGTGGTTTAGCGCCTGGCCCTGCGATTGCGCGGGTTAAGCAATTTTCGCAAGGGTCAGTCATGGGATAGGTGACCAAAAATTATTATCTAGAGTTCTTCCGTGCTTCAGAAGGCATGTTACGCCGTTACAGTTCCCAGCTGCATTTACAGTCTTTAACACCCTCCCATCCGCATTGGGCCTGTGTGGTAGGTTGTATTATGGCCCACCCATAAGGAAGGCCTGTGCCCTAGTAGTGGGGAAATTAAAAATGGCTGATGTATCGGAAAAAGTTCTTGACCTGCATGACAGGTTCTAGAATGTTTTTAATTTAGGACAAGCTTTACAAATTAATTTAACAGATGCCTTCATATAAAACCTTAATAGATAATAATTAAGAGCTCAAACACACAGGGTGCGTTCCGATCATTCGATCTGATCGCAGATCTATGCGATGTATGGAATTTTACATGCTAATATTTTATTTGGTTAAGTGCCAGTTTTCAACTTATTGTTGATGTCCTCCTTGCTCCAGTCCGGCTCCAGGCGAACACCTGTAATGTACTGTACACAATTACTTACACTGTCATATATCAGGTGGCCTCTTTCGTCACAACCTATTCCGGTAAATTGTCCTGGTTCTCTTATTTTCAGTTTTGGCACTGGCTCGCACGCAATGTCATCCATGCAGTACACTAAAATATTTACGAGTAGTGAAATAAAACAAAAACATTATCATGACCAGTGTTTATTTTTAGGTGACTTCTGAACAAAGAGGGCCAGACCGCGTCCTTACGCTGACTCAGCAGAAGTTTTGTGCAGATGGCAGCTTGGGCGACGATACGCTTTGGATGGTGCCCATCACCATTTCCACTCAGGAGCAACCATCAAAGGTAATTGAAGGTTTTTGATAAGCAAACACTAACATTAAAATGGCTGATGTCGAGGATAAGCAAACACTGCTAAGAAGTATTGACTATTTTATCACATTGACACATTTATTATCTAAAGTGGGAAAAGTTATAAAAAAATTATCTGATGGAAGTATGAAAGTTGATTAAAAGTAAGTAGATTGTGATGGTTGGTACCTAGTAAATATAAATGATTTATTTTGTATGAACAGTTGGATGAAAATATGATGGTTCAAAGATGTACAGATGAAGAATGTGACTGTGGCATTCTTCTTACTGAATCCTTTCAAGATGGAGAGAAGGAAATGAATGTAACAAATATATTAATAAAGCTTAGTGACAACATAGAAAAGTAAATGTAGATAAGATATGTAAAATAATAGATTTCATAATTATTTTTATGTATAATAGTCCTCCAGTTGTAGCTAGTAAATAACTCTAACTAAAACATTCGTAATTCAACTGGTGACAGTGTCAATTTTACTAGTTTACGCCTGCGACTTCGTCTGCGTAGACAGTTATTTTTCTACTAGCTTTCGCCCGCGACTTCGTCCACGTGGACATTCGGAAAATCTTTAGAGGACACCTTTGACCGGGAAAAATATGCTTTAAATTATCTGTGTGCCAATCCCAAGCCGTTCAGCCATTTTTGGGTGATTGAGCAACAAATATCCAAACATCTAAACATCAAAACTTTCACATCTATAATATTAGTAGGATATTCAAATCCCGTTCCTGTTCGTTCCCTTTCCCGTATTATTTTTCCATGGAGCCTCATTTCATCCCTTTAGGGGTTGAATCATGTCCACCGTATTGGGCTTTAATGCCATTTTCGCATTCAATATCCCATAAAACCTCAATAACGACATCCATATCGATTTTTAGGTTTTTATTTGACGACCTCCATGGTCGAGTGGCTTTGTACACCGGTTTTCAAGGTGTCGCCATCTCTGAGGTCCCGGGTTCGATCTCCGGTTGGGTCAATTTCGAAAACTAACTTTTCTATATTGGCTCAGGTCTGGGTGTTTGTGATACCATCGTTGTCTCTGATTTCCATAACACAAGTGCTTTAGCTACTTACTTTGGAATCGGAGCAATGTTGTGACGTTGTCAAATATTTATTTATTTATTATTTCCCCATTTACCCCCTAAGGGGTTGAGTTTAGGAAAAATACGAAATACGTGTTTGATTATTTGTTTTTAGAAGTACTCCTACGAAGTTTCAAGTCAAAATGCAAACCATGAGATATAATAGCTCAATATATAGATTTAAGAAATTGTTTCCTTAATATGTAT
This sequence comes from Catoptria pinella, assembly GCA_963556745.1. NCBI lineage: Eukaryota > Metazoa > Arthropoda > Insecta > Lepidoptera > Crambidae > Catoptria > Catoptria pinella. The sequence goes on from OY750771.1 coordinate 5,625,137, forward strand.
GTATAAGTAACTGTTATAGGTTTTCGAACAAAATAAAATAAAATTACAAAATAAATACAAACAAAATACTGTACATATCTGGGTTCTTAGAAGAGTATACATTAATAGATATGTATACAACATAGAAGTCTTTGTGATTAACCGGCTATCAGCCCGCTATTCATTTTAGATACTAATCTAGAAACAACCAGTGAACAAATAACTAAATAAAGATGTCATCAACACCTTTCATTTTTTCAAAGACACCATCAGTCTAGGATGATTACTTTCCTAGATATTGTTGTTTTAAGTTTGATAGCTGTCTTCTGAAATGAAGATCTCGCTAAGACCTTTAATTTCTTCAAAGACTTGTTTTAAGTTTGACAGCTGTCATGTGAAATGACGTGGAATGCCACAAGATCTATGTAATACTTACAATATAGTTATTTTTTAATTTGAGATTTTAGCATTCACAATGCTATTTTTATACAATACTAAATATTATACTAGAAGAAATTCGACGATGCTACTTGTGACTCGGTAGCTCAGTGGTCAGAGCATTGGACCGGACTTCCAAAGGTCGTGGGTTCGATTCCCGTCCGAGAATATGATCAAGTGCTAGTCGATTTTTTTCTAGTACCTATATTATTTAGTATTATATAGTTATTTATCTAACGGATAAACAAATGTAGGAAATCTTTAACATCAGAGATCACTACATTAAACGATTTAACGATTGCTTAAAGGGCCTATAATTTGCTAGTTTACCCTATTTTTTAGGACACGAAATCATGTATACTTTTTGAGATAATTAGACCAAGAGATGGTGGTTTTTAAAGATCTAGACTCTGTAATACTCTTTAAAAATATATAATTATTATAAGCAGCTTAAACAACATGTATAACATTTTATTCTAATTTTTAAGCGAATATCAATAGGCATCAATAATCTGTGTATGCAACTTTTATTGTTAATTATTTATTAGTAAGGATTAATTTTATTTGGTTTTTCTGTGTACACAAACATTTGGATTGCAATTCAGATCTAAATTATGTAATTTCATATTTATCATTGTAATCATTGTAATCTGTCTTGCTCTTGTGTATCAATAAATAAAAATAAAAAAATCGTTCCATCGTAGATGTGTGATTATAAATCAGTGCTTAGGTAATATGTAATAAGCACACATCTATTAAATAACTTTAGGACATAAATAACATTTAGGATTAGCCTTGGATTAGCCCAAGTACGATAAAGTAAAACGCGTTTATAATTCCTACAGCTACACTATTAGTTACACTTGCACCAGTGTAATAATAGAATCGGGTTTATACAGCATATGTATAAGCAAATTGGTTTGTGAAGTTGCAATCTGAAGATCAAATTACTATTTGCGGGTAATGCAGGCATACTATATATATCTCAATGCGTCTATCTATAGACAACTTATCTAGGTTACAGTGGTTACAGTCAACTAATTCTAAAACAAATAAGGCTTCTGTAGACTATATAGAATTCAACGTCTTATTAGCACTCGTATTTGTACCATAGTTACACTGTTGACTTGCTTATCATGGATCGAAATGCTTAATATGTTTTACTTGGGAATTGAACATTCTAACAAATAACAGTTTGAATGTATTTATTTACATGTTTACATTATGATAAAAATTAAAGATAGGTAGTTAGCTATCGACAAGTAAGCTACTTAACTTACTATTATTAAAAAACATATTTTTTAAATGATAAAATTACTAAAGTTTGTTTTCTATCTCTTAGGTCGCCTTGTCGACAGTGTTAGAGAACAGAACGCAGGAAGTTGTACTGGAGAATGTCTCAGAATCTTCATGGGTCAAACTGAATCCTGGCACAGTAAGTAGTGTTAATATGTGTAAGAAATTATAATATTAAAGACTTTTCTGTATTAGAATTAGCTAAGGTTTTTGATAATTGTTGTAATGTAATAAGTTCCACATGAGAATCGCAGTTAAAAAAGTATGTGTATCTTGCACATGAAACATGTCGCTCAGACAGGAGGTGTCTCAGCGCGGCGGGGCGTAGCCCTATGCCCAGTAGAGTGTATTCAAATTCTCTCGAGCATATTCTAAGATTTGCGCATACTTTACAGTGAAATAAAAAACTTATTTACGGATACTGGTGCTACTGTCGGTCGTGGGCACGGATGTAAAGGTGCTAAAATGCCAGGAAATACAAAAATCCAAAAAACCCAATCAAAACATGAAAAATAAAATGAAATCGCGTTTGAATTAGTATAAGGAATTTATTTAAATGTAAATTAAGTTGTATGCTTTGCTATCTTAAAAAAGACACAGTTTGAAAGGTTTGCACTGACCTTATGCCGTGTATTGACATCACGTGGCTGCTTATCAAATGCTCGCATTAAGCGGTAAGTCGCGAGGTAACGATCAGATGGCTCGAGAGGCAAATTCGTTTCCACTTAGTGAAGGACATGAATTGTTTATGCAGGTGGGTTACTACCGCACGCGGTACCCGGCGTCGATGCTGGAGAAGCTGGTGACGGCGGTGCGCGACGGCTCGCTGCCGCCGCTCGACCGCCTCGGCCTGCTCGACGACTGCTTCGCGCTCGTACAGGCCGGACACACGCACACCGCTGATGTAAGTTGTCACTCACCACCATATAATGTAGAGTATTACTAGTTTAATTGCTATAGGTATATTAATTAATATCAGAAATGAATCACTGGAAATTAGATAATTATTACATTTATTTATTATTTCCTCTTGAAGTAGGTAGTAGTTTTTGCTCTTGATTAAAATTAACTGTTTTTTTTTTTTTTTTTTATTATTATTATTATTGGTAGGGCTGTAAAGATCATCAACATATCTGGGAAGACTAGAAAGTATTGAGTATGATGTTGATAGTCTTTCCGAGGTTCAAGCTAAAACCTTAGGGCGCGATCACACATTCGCGCGTGGCAAGGCGAATAGAGAGCTCGCATGTTTAAACAGTAAGTTCGCTATTCGCCTCGCCATTCGCGCGCATGCGTTGAAAGCGGCATTTCGGACGCGAGTCAAAAGGCACGAGATGGAAAATGTACTCTAAGGTCGCGTACTAGCGTTCGAAATCCAAATGAATACCGCGCGAATGTGTGAACAGTGCTCCGGGACACGAATGTTTCGTCAACTGACGCGAGTGGTGAAGCGAACAGAGAGCACGAATGTGTGATCGTGCCATTATACATTAAAAAAAAACATACTGTAATGTAAGGGATAATGCAGACAGAACATCAAATGTTCGAGTAACACCTGTTTAAATTTAAACCTTATTCCATTCAAATTTTATTTATTAGTATGTATAAGAGTGATCTTACTCCAGCGTACTGCGGCGCGGCGGATACTTTTGCATACTAAATTTACATCTAAGTACACACAAGCAATCTAAGAGGCACATTTAAAATGAAATACAATATCTTCTAACATGTTACAGTCTCTTAAACTGATGGAAGCGTTCAGCAACGAAACAAACTTCACCGTATGGTCTTCAGTATCAAACTGCCTGTCAAAGTTGAGTGCATTGTTCTCTCATACGGCATTAGACAAGCCGTTAAAGAACTACGGGCGCAAGTTGTTTTCGAACGTTACGCGCCGTCTCGGGTGGGATGCTGAAGAAAAGGAGAGCCATCTCGACACGCTGCTGCGGAGCCTAGTCCTCAATAAGATGATCAGCTTTGAGGACCCCGATACCATTAAGGAAGCTAAAGCTCGGTAAGTTTCCTTTTTCTCGTTCAAATGATGTATTTGTATATCAGTACATCAGATTATATGAATTTGTTGAATTTCACAATTTGATTTTAGATTTTAATATTCCTTTTATTTTTTGTACGGTCAGCAACGAAGGCGCTTAACACTTAAATATTTTCTCAAAGCAATTTTTCATACTAATATTTTAAACTTTGAGACATTTTGCCAAAAAAGTTGCAAAGAGAAAGTACTAAAGTGTTCAGCGACTTTCGTCGCTGACAGTACTTTTTTACATGATTAATTATTGAAACAGTTTTATTTTCAAGATTAATATTCTATATAGAAAATGAGTCTACCATTCATTGATTTTCATCCAAATAAAAGAGCAAAGATTTTAGGTTTAATGATAATGAGGAGAGAGTATCTGCGTTTAAACTGAGATCGTGTTCCATAAACAGTTTCGAGAAGCACCTATCGGGCGCGTGCGTCCTGCCGGCAGACCTGCGGTCGGCGTGCTACCGCGCGGTGCTGGCGGGCGCGGACGACGCCACCTTCGAGCGGTTCCTGGAGCTGTACCGCGCCGCCGACCTGCACGAGGAGAAGGACCGCCTCAGCCGCGCTCTCGGGGCCGTCAAGGAGCCCGCGCTGCTCAACAAAGTGCTCGACTTCGCTATATCGGTGGGTACACACTAATACACCCATAGCCGCATATTCGCTATTGAGGCCGTCGCAGTCCCGTCAGCTTTGAATTCTCGATGTGTCGAAGAAATAAATGAAACTCATCTTTCAGGATGAGGTGCGAGCTCAAGATACGGTGTTCGTGATCGTGTCAGTAGCGGTGAGCCGGAACGGACGAGACTTGGCATGGCAATTCTTCAAGGATCATTGGCAAGAATTCATGGAGCGATACCAGGTACGCGACTATATTTATTAAAATTGCTGATTAAAGTAAACTTACAGTTCACTTATTTTGCCAGTCGTATATTGTCGTCGTCGTACGAATAGGTAGGTACGTTTTTTCCGGTAGGGAAAAACGATTTAGTAATCGGCATTATTTTAACTTCTTCCCGTGTCGCGGTCGTTTATATTATCTTTTTCATGAGCCATTTCAACGGTACCACTGCTGAAGCACAGGCTTTCTATTAATAAATATGGATAGGACTCGCGGACGCAACGCGTATCGGTGAGTTCATAGCGACAGAGACCCACAGCTTCGTAGCTCGCGAAGTACGGATGTCGTTCGCTACATACCTACGTCTACCACTCGGTAGTTTCTTTGTACTAAAATATAACTGTTATTAAAATATTTCAGGGTGGTTTCCTCCTGGCGCGTCTAGTAAAATCGACGACGGAAAACTTCGCATCCGAGGCGAGCGCGCACGAGATCGAAGAATTCTTCCGGTCGCATCACTCGCCGGGCACGGAGCGCTCCGTGCAGCAGGCGCTGGAGACCGTGCGCCTCAACGCCGCCTGGCTGCGCCGCGACCTCGCCTCTACCACGGCCTACCTACAGTCCTACCACTGATGGTTACTATATAACTATATCATTTTTCACTTATTCGCACATGTAGACGTGTAAGATATTTTTGATAAGAAAGCCTAACTTCATCTAGACCACTGAAAAGCCAAAATTATCGGCTTCTATAGATTATCTAAATCTCACTTATCTCACGAATGATGCGTCTGCACACTCGAATTACGCACACTAAAATAATTTGCATGTGCACGCCTAGCGACATTCATAGTTGAACCGCATTCGTGAGATAAAACAACTGCTAGATCGATCCCTTTTCCACATTCGCCGACTTCCTTTTTCGCCAATTTCGGATTCGCCAATTCTTTACTGGCGCCAAACCCAAACATTGTATGGGCCAATGTATTTCAATATTTTACTAGGATTAGTTGAGGAGCGTCGGAACAAAAACCGATAGATCACATTTTGATTTTTTTTATTTTTTTGATGGCAATTGGTTGTTCTCGTACATATCTTGCTCTGTGGTTAACGTAACCTGGTCAAAAACTGCTAAATCCGCTCTAGATCTGGCTTCGAAATACCCGAATCTGAACATAAACCGATAAATACACTAATCGTACTAAACAACGATGGCGATCGGAACAGATACCGATAAATCCTTACCATTTTCCTACCAGCGTTTTATCAAACACCGATACATCCTACAGTGTTTTATCAAAAACCAGTTGGTTTGGTCAAAAACCGATATATCCATTTTTTTTTTTATAACTCAACAGGTATTACAGTCACGAATGCCGAATTTAGGTTTCCAAACAGTGGTTCTAACACCAATAAAATGATATATTTCGTTTAACTCTAAATTAGAAAACCATGAACTTGGCCAGTTTTTTACATTTGTCCACAAAAAACACAAATGTGATTTATCGGTTTCTGTTCCGACGCTCCTCAGTTATCTTGCCATTGATGCTACTCAAAACCAACATTACACGTCACACAGCTGCTCGGCGAAAAAAATTAGAAACGGAACAAATTATTTTTAGATTTTGCATATACATATACAAAAGTAGTACCGATAACACTAATGACAAAAAAATGACTCCCCAATATTTTTTATACATTTTTGCTAAGCTGGGGTGGCAGCTTATTGTTCGTATCTTAATATCTTTAGTAAAAAAAATATCAATAACCAAAACTAGTTTTTGCCGTTGTTGCAGGACCAATACCACATAGAAGACTGAGACTACAACGAAAAATCCCCAGTTAAGTTTCAATCGCAAAGCTAAACACTTTATTTATTCCAGTAACATATAATATAAATTTATATGGGACTAATTATTGTATTATAATTATTTACAGGTAGTATTTTATTTATCTAACAGTATAAAACTTTTAAGTTAATCCATTTGTTAATCATCTTCAGATTAAATACCTAATAGGACTTATTGGACATATTATGCTTTGTTTCTATAGCGTTTCTTCGGATGGCTGTTTTTGAGTGCTCTAAGTATCATCTTTAGAGCTAAGCAAACTTTTGGTATGCAAATTGCAAACAGCTGCTATAAAGACTATGTACAAGTGTTACTTGCCGGGTGACATAATAGGGGCTATAATTTTTAGTTTGTTTAAGTTGAGTTTGGTGCAAATAGGTAATTTTCCATTATGCTATTGCAATATGATAAATAGAAACGTTATCCTATACAAAATGATCATAATTCAATAGTGTTTTTTAGATTGGTGTAAAATACGATGCTATCCTAGTTTTTTTTAGATACGCAAACGAGTCATAAAGCATGAATGTGACAAAATTATTTAATTGAATATATGCGTATTGAAAACGATGAATATGTTATATCCCTTTCTGGACAGTTTTATAACTTTCTATATTGTTGTTCCACAGCAAAGTTTTTTGATCCATAACTCACTGAACTATAGGTCACTCACTCATTTATAGGTCAGCCCAGCATGACCACCCAAACACGATATAGTACATCGCGTGATATAGCGATTTATCGACTCTTCAACTGTCATATTCCATTGTCTTTTAACAGTTAAAAGCCATTAATCGCTATATCATATCGCGTTTCGGTGGTCATGCTAGGGGGGCGGGATAGGTAATGCTTCTGTTTATTATGATTGCGTTTTTTATTTGAGCCATATTAGCCACAGGTCTATGTATAAATGTGTAAAAATGTTGTTATAATTATTTTCCTAAGTTACGATACGAGTGATTAATGTTGGTGCTGAATAAGTTTCTTTTTAAACAACATAATACACTCTCTTGTGTAATATATTTTAAAATATTAATTAATTTTGTTACTGTGCTATAAAAGTGCGTACACGTAGATTGCTTTTGAAACTAGATTATTTTGGTATTATGAAGTCAAAATTAATGTGATCATTTAGGTAAAATAATTCGAAGTTACCAAACCTAATTAATTGCCTCGTTTGTTGTCATCTGATTTGTGTTGTAAGACTGTGTTATTGCAATAAATCGTACAAAATATATTTCCTTTTTTTTCTTCTTTTATATAGGACATCCTTCAAACAAAACAATGAAACATGTTAATAAAACAGTACATCTATATTGCACTATAACATTTCACTTGGTATTGTACAAAATAGGTGTTATTATTAAACTGGACAATAATAACACGAAAACACAAACCTTATAATATAACAATGCCGATATCTAGTGAGTGCAGAAAACACACAAGTAATGTTGAAAATGGAAGGTACAACGAAAGGTACAACAGGGCAAATTCAGGAGCAAAATTTATACATATTTTAAAAACACTCAATTATTTAAACATTCACATAAAAATACTTTTAATTATGCTATTCAAGTTTTCAGGCTATACAAAAATATTTTCAGTATTTCATTACTTTACAGGCCTTAAATTGTAAGCAGTTTGTGAACGAAATACGAAAACATTTGAAAATTTTAAATCTTTTTAGCGACTGGTACTCACTTAGCTGAATATATTGCTTGTATTGATTTCGTTACAACCATGAAGTCAGATCTCTTCAATAACATTTTATTTATAATTATTATGTATAGTCTAATAAATTACAATTTGTCATTTATTTATTATATACATTGCAGATTTTAATACCATTAATTCAATAAAATATTCTCATTAATAATTTGTCAGCTCAATCTAGGTGTGTAGTTTGCACCTTGAATGAAAATCTTTTTTATTCAAAAAGGCAACTTCAAATAATACCCTATATATAGAAATAGCTATACAATTAATTGATTTTTTGTATATTTGAGTATGCTGCAAGTCATTGGCGTACTCATATTTTGTTTTACTACTTTATTGGATAGAGAAATTGGAGCACAATTTGTGTTATTTAGTATAATACTATAATTTAACCTAAATATCTAATTATTATTTATTAGGCATGAAATGTTTGTTCAGTTTAGAGGCATGCTACATTATTAGTGTACGTGCAGTTTATATCTGGTTAAGTTAAGCTACCATACGGATACCAGACTTTTGTGTTAATATTATTACCTATTACGAATAAAACACCATTGATAATACTGTACACGACTTTCTAACCCTATTCGATATCAATCACGAAATCGATCATTTATCTAATATCGTCGCATTTATAGTTAGTCAAACAGCTGTCATTTTGATGAAGTCGAAGTTATTGCTTTATGTATGTATGAGTAAAATACGCGCTACATTGCTAACTAATTTGACCCTTTGCATGCGTGCGAACTAAATTTTAAATAGAAATGCAAACTTCCTAGATATGATTTTCGCTTTTCCAACAGAATCTTCAGACATACATTACCTACCACGCACATACCTTGATGACGCGTAGTCGGACGGCGGCATAGCAATGAATAATGCAACGTAAAAATAGTCCGATGTGTGAAATGCGTAGATCAGCCTTAATTTATAACAAAATAATGGATCAAGCGCAGTCTAGATTTCTACTTTGTAACATGCTACATTTCTCTTGTACAGTTAAAAACTAAAGTTGCTTTACATTTAATGTTCATGCAATATGAATTTTGCGTATCTTTTGTCGATTGATGATACGTTCAAATGATTATATGGTCCATTGTCTATTATTATCACCATAAAATTGTAGTGTCTTTAAAAAATAAATTAAAATTAGAACATGTAAATATAGTAAAGTTTGACTAGAAAGAAAGTTACATCGCATTAGAGATCCGAGAATATTTAATATAGTTAGCAACCTGATTTCACACTATTCCTACACGAACATTAAATTATGTCAGTGTACAAAATGCTTAATCGATCACACTTGTCTCTTGAGTCGAAGACTAGAAGATTTTTAGAATATCTAGCAGGAAACACGCAAGTTAACAACAAACACCAACTTATAATGATATGAGAGAACACATATTTTAAAGGTGTATCAACTTATTTAGTAGTTATTGGAAGCAAGAAATAGGTAAAGTCGGTCTCAGAGGCAGCTAAATACTTTAATACAGTCATGTCACTCAAATCATCGAGTTCATATCGGAGGGGTCGCAACCACTACATGCGCGACGGTGTGGGTGTGACAAAATACTAGCACGTTATATATTATACTGTGACAATAGTGTTCAGCTACTTCCGAGCTTGGCTATAAATCTCGCTTTACACGTTTGTAAACATGAAATTATACTAATAATAAGCTTGAGATTCATACTTCTTATAGCTAAAGAAACTATAATAATTTACAATTATTTTCTCACTAATGTAATAAACTATAGGACCTATAAACTCAGATTAAAATCAAACACCACAATATTGTAAATAAATGCTAGTTTCCTAAGAGTACGAAATTTCGCTTTACGTCACCTGTACATAATGTACTAAAGTCCAACGACTTCTTATATGATTCGAAACACTGAACAATATTCAAATGTTTACATTAAAACAAAATAAATTATCACAAAAGAAGTCGTAGTTGTATACACTGTTCCCGTGGCATGTGAAACAATTTGAGCAAACGTTTAGGAATTAATCTGATGACATGTATTCTGCTAGCCATCATTCATTTCTTAACTATAATTAAACAATTAATATTACTTACATTATTCTTCTGTCAAAAATTATAAAATATACAATGTACATAATTCAAATTACTTAAAAAAACTAGTAAAAATGAATTAGTGTGCAATCATAAAAATCAAGTACAGCTTTAAAAAATCCTTAATATTCAAATTATATAAAATTGGGACTGCCACGACCCTAGAATACATTATTAACTGTTGACAAGATGAACGTTAAGTGGTCGACATGATAGTACAAACTGTGATCAATATTGATGAATGATAAAAATAAACCCTAAATTGCTGTTATCTAAATCATTGTCCATGTGAATATATCCAGACTAGAATATAACGAGTGAAGCATGTGATTTGATTACAGAGATGAAGTGATTGCTGATGCTATATTATTTATATATCGATGAGCGAGGCTGTGGGGGGTGGACCCATGTTCTAGGTTTCATCATCATGTCAACACGAAGATTACTCGTTGGGATGTACTCACGTGAAGAGGATGTGCTGTTTCATCCGCGATGATGAAAGCTGAAATACGACAATAGTTTTAGACCGGATGCAAATACTAGTTTCTTGTTACTTTAAATATATGTTTCTTTGTAAATATCGTTACTTCTGATTTCTGACAAAGCTGATAAGTTTCTTGCGCCCATGCTTCTTGTCAGCTAAAAAAGTCGCGAATGGGTGGTAGGAAAATGTAGACAAATCAAAAGCACTTACATCTAAGTTTATTTGAATAAAGAAATTTTCATTTTCATTTTTTCATACAAATAACCGATTAGTGCTTCTCATAAGCAACCGTTTAATAGACCCGGCTTGGTTCCACTCAATGAGGTTCAGCGACGATTTTGTTTAGTGGCTTATCAGAAAGCTTATGCCACCATTGATTAACTGTGAATAAATTTTCACGATATCCCTTAAACCTGAGAAGTTATACAAGCTAGAACGCTGTTTACGCGAACCTTACGTCGTACGTGATAAAGCGCATATTGCATTGAGCTTGGCATTTCCTTTAAACCCTTATAACTCAACCATTTCTAAACGGATTTCAAAAATCTTTCACAAGGGTTCATAGCTGTGAATAGGTTTTTATATTAAATCAATAAAACTTTAGGATTCAAACCTGTCACTGATCATCAATGACTTGCATTAAGGCCGCCCGAAACGATCAATTGCGATTGCAAATTTTTACCTAATTGACACTCATTGATGCGAAAATTGATCGTTTAAGTGTGCAATTGTGTTGTAAATTCAATTAAAGCAGAGTAGCGTTCACCCAAATACTAAATATGTACGAGTATAAATATGTAAACAACTTCTTCAGTCGGACATCTTTATCAGCCTCACATTTTGCAAGTAGTGTCATCAGCCAATGTGGCAAATTAGCATGTATGACACTTGCTGGCCAGTACCAGCCAGACCTCGCATCCTCCAACAAATTGAAGCGATTGTCAATTCTTCTATCTGTCAATCTATGGTATTGACGTATCAATTGACATTGCTATTGTCTGTTACGGGCGACCTTTAGAGCAAATGATCTAATTGTCAGAAAACGTGGTTATCATGGTTGAAGAAAAGTGAAGGTGGGCCGGACATGTTGCTAGACTTAAAACCAGGCATTTGTCACTCCACAGTTTAGGCATAAATAATCGCCTTCTCTCCCGACTTGCATGCGAAATTGAGACTTATAGTGTGGGATAAGCGTTCATATTCTTTTGGGTACCGAAGACTCGTGACGTGATCGACTTAGTTACGAGAACACGGGACTCCCACCCACCGATATAATAAAAACGCGTGCCGCTCAGCGCTCGGCGCACGAACAATGAGCAGAGTATGAACCTACTAGAATACTAATTAACCTAACCGAGTAGTGCACTAAGTGAACCGGCAGTGATACGTACTTGTACACTTTCTGATTCTGTGCTTAAACATAAGATATTAGAAGTAGTTAAAGTAAGTTAACTCACAGCTCAGTGGCGCTACTCTATGATCTGGCAGCGCGGCAGGTGCTCGCGCAGGTAGTCGAACAGCTCGGGCGACGCGCCCGCGCAGTTGGTCAGCTCCAGTTCACGCAGTTGCCGCAACTGGATCAAACTCGACAGCCCGCCAGACGTTAGCAGTGGACAGCCTGACACATCGACCGGTGTTAAAGGTAATAATTGCATGGCAAGTAAGTTACAGTTCGGAATTTTAATTAAACGTTTTGCGTTTCAGATGTGATTTGAATTGCAGATGGTCGTCGATGTGGGTGAAGGTACAACTTAAAAAGGCTAAATGGCTGGAGAAGGCTACTGATAAACTTGTCTGTCGAGTGGTTGATATAAAATTGTTATTTTGATCATTGTGTAGGGCAGTAATATGCAAAAAAGTTACAGCTTAGTTAGACAGCCCAGGGGACGGTAGTGGGGTATGCCCTCGCCCCTACGCATCCCCCGCCAGCCCACAGGTGAGCGGGCGGTGCGTAAAAAACGACTTACAATGTTTATAAGCTTAAACTAATTTACGACTTATCGGGTAACTCTAAAGCGCAGGTACGTTCGTGTCAATATGCTCCCAGTTTGAAAATGTGGCGTTATTTCGAGGGCCATATCGGTATTCTCGATCGAAGCACCCGGTCCCTAGTAGGCTCTATGACACCTCGGGAGGAGGGTCATACCAACTAAAAAGTCATAAAAGACAGGTCGTGTGTGGCATACCGGCCAAAGATAGCAGCTGCAGCGAGCGCATGCCGCAGAGGTGCTGCACGCCGAAGTCCCGCAGCTGCGAGCACCAGCGCAGGAACAGCGCCGCCAGCGACTGCATCGTGCTGATGTAGCCCACGCCGATGTCCGTTATGTGCACGCATCTGCCAGGGAACACGATACAGCCGACTTAGTGTCGCCAGGGGGGTCTCACTCCGCACTTAGGCTCCTATATTATTCTATTGCTCGCGGCTTACTCGGAAGGCCAGCTCACGAGGGACAACGCGCTGTCCGCGAGCACGACTCGACACGTGTTAGTTAAGCGCCGAATGCGAAATATAAAAAGTGCATTTGGGTTTATTACACGAATGCCCAAAGATTCTCATTACAAAATGTCGGAAGACCTCTTTGACTAAAAATTGTTCCTCGGTACGGACCTACGGTCCCTCACTGCAATGACACTTATTTAACTTTTTAGTTCGTTATTGGCAGGGCAGTCATGTTTTTAAAAAATATTTATTTTTATATTCGTTAGTATACGGAATAGTAATTGTTGATTGTTTTGTTACTTTATAGTCAACATTGAAACAACCAGTGTCATGGTAGCCATAATATCGTTCGGATATTATGGTTACTATGACACTGGTTGTTTTAATGTTGGCTATAAGCTAACCGTTTCAAACATTTTATAGAAGATTTAAAGCATGGGTGTAGATAAAAATAATTAAGTATGAGTTAAATAATTGTAAAGGTACGCATCGATAAGTAAAAAACCTAACGTTTCACAAGTTGCGTCGTCAGTCGAGACAGAGCTATGCGATAGAAAGAGGCGCTTTGGAGGTGGCTGGTTAAAATAATAGGCACGCAGCGCTTATTAATTTGAAATTGTACTTTATTACCGAGCAGCCTAGGTAGCTAATAATATGATAATACTTGTGCAGATGATTTTCATAACGTTTAGTACTATTATATATTCTTTGGTGCTGCGTCTGATCAAACTTACTCATCACGAAACAGTCATTAAGAAAATGTGTGAAATGAATGAAAACGCGCGGACACCAGCTCAAGTGGAGTTATTCGCCACATTCATCCGGCACTTACATCTGCTCTATTCAGGCTGCAGACAATTTCATACGCACCTGTCAAGTGTAAGTTCTTCCAAATGGTTGAGATCGCAGGCGATGTACTCGAGCGCGTTGTCCGTGACGCGCGGACACCAGCTCAGGTCGAGGCTGCGGAGACGCGGCAGGTTCTCCGCCAGTAGTTCCACGCCTTCGTCCGTCACTTTGCTGCAGCCGCTTAGCGATAATACTGTCAGGTTGGGCAGCGAGTGAACTGGATTGACAAAAACATTACTAGCACATTTTCTATTTCTAAGTTTTAGAAATTACATTGTTAGAAGAATACACAATTTGGACCCCATTACATTAGCCGTTTCCGACGCAGGCGCCGCGACAGGCGTTAAACGCGGTGTTAGACATGCGTTGTCGCAGCGACTGCACAATATGGATAGGCTAGTGCGAAGAGGCTGTTAAATTATTTAGCTTAATATTATTTTTAGACACTCAATAAAAATATTATAACTTTAATCAAACAATATGTGGCATAACAATTACAAATAATAGTAAGATCACATTTTTGTGCGAATATTTACCAATATTAACGACCCCATGGTTAGTGAGTTCCCAACAACTGTGCAAGCGCAGCACGCTGAGGCTTGCACTCTGCTTGGGCGAGAAGTATCCGAGCGCGGCGTCCGTCACGTGGTACGCTTGCAGAGAGAACTCGTATAGCGACGGCAGCAGTTGGGCTACTGCGCCCACCTGTACGATAACGATGTTTCATGTTAAATGTTGTATCGTATCGTATTTTGTGTGCAAATGGCACGACGAGCATTGAATCTAACGCTGGGGCCCGCTTCGCTTTAATCCATCAGCTGTCGGTTTTAGCGCGAACACAAAGCCGTTTGCTGTACTCATTTGGTCGGCGGTAGTGGCGGTGTTGTAGCGTTAAAAGAATCACCAGCTACAATGATCTATCTATTCGGCATATTCGAAAAAAAAATAGTTGATGAAAGTATAACTCTGAACCAATTTTGATTAATTTTGGTATACTATGGAGATAGACTGAACCACGTGGACACGGCGAAATAAATGGCGATAAAAGTTCGAATGGGCTATGAACTAAGTCTCGGGTGGCCGCTAGTAATATTATGAATTCAGTCACTCAGTCTAGTCTGTTTGCTACCTTTTCCGCCCCAATCAATATTGATGAACTTTGGTATTAATATATGTATGTTGAACCGTGGAGAAAATAATTAGGAATTAAATTCACACGGCAAAAAAACCTATGCTGAAAAAGTCGCGGCCAAAAGCTAGTTAAATAGGAACAGTATTCGTATAATAAGTTGTACTTACAGCCTCGTCAGCAATATTAATGCAGTCAGTAAGCGTGAGTGAGACAATTCGTGGTGTTAGGCATGCCCACAAACCAGCCTCGGTTATTTCATTGCATCCAGTTAATTCTAGCTCAAACAGAACCTAAAAAAATAAAATGAACCTTGTAGTTTCATTGAAATTCAACTTGAACATATGATATTAAATGGAATAAAAATTACATTAAGATTGTTGTGTTTAAAATAATTCTATTATCTTATTTATTATTTTTTTTCTTTCATATGGTTTGGTAAAGAAGATTGGTTTAATAATGTTAAATAAAACGAAATGACTACTTTTATACCTTTAAAACTTCGTAAATGTGTAAATTTAATATGATAGCGTATGGTTAGGATATTAATGAAGCGTTAAAACAAACCTGTAAATGATCCAGTATAGCCTCAAGCCCTCTGTCTGTTATCGTGCAACCTTTCAAGCCAATCGCATGTACGTGGTGCGCGGAGAGGGGGAATTGCCTTATAAATTCGTTGATGTCGTCGTCGGTCGCGGAGACTAGGACGACGCCCCGAATGCCGCGGCGGACGAGCGAGTTGTAGAACCGCTGCGTGCAGCAGCCGGCGGCGGCGCGCACTTCGCGGCAGTCCACTGAGGCCACGAGGCCTGCCCACCATCGCGGCGATGAGTACAGCAGATCCCGCCATTTTGTGCACACCTGACATCGATTTCTTGAGGGTTTAGTTCATTGGACACAATATAAACTCTTTTAGCCGTCAAAAAAACTTAAGCAAGAGGAACAAAAGCTACGATTTCATTAGCGTGTTCTTAATACACCATAAACGCAAACTTCAATCGAATTGAGAAGATTTGTATAAATATTATAATATCAAATTCAAAACTAGTTCAAACATCTCTTCAATGCCCATAATCCAATCTATTGGTGAGTCCTGAGACCGACGGCTAAACATGTCTTACAAAGTATGGAGGCGGATTATCACTCATCCAATGAGCGACCCTAGCGATAGTCGCTTGACTGCCGCAAAATGGCCGAATGCGCTAAGCCACTGCACCATCGACCACCACCTCTTTTAAATAAAGTATTAGCAGTTTAAAGTATTTTTACCTGAGCCAACGTGCGTCGGTCATTCGCGTTGAAATAAAGAAAGAATTTCTCAAGAAATCGTTCTTCTAATATGAACTGTGTCCAGACGAGCGGGCGCGGCGAGGGGCGGCGGCGGCGGGGCACGCGCGGCGCGGCGGCGGCGGCGGCGGGCCCGCACAGCGCGTTGGCCACGCGCTCCACCACGCCCGGCGACCGCTTGCGCCCGCGCAGGCCCAGCCCCGTGATACGCCGCGACAGCTCCGCCGACGCGCGCTCCACTACGCCCTGCGCCGACACCGACGACATCTTCACCTACAAATCCCAATGTGGACGGACCGTTCTCACTAAACTAAATCTTAAACCAAACAGACGTAAACCTGCAAATGCACTAGCTCACTTATACTAAAACTAGTTATCTAACACATCATAAACACATTATGGGTCTTCTTTGGTTAGACATGATAGATATGGCAGTTATAAACCAGGTTTAACTTAAGTCATATTAGTTTATATTATTATTATATTTATATTAAGACTCCATTTATCTACCTCTCAAGAGTCCCGAAAATTGCTCACAGTGTTACCAAGATATAAAATCACCTTAACGCGCCGAATGGTGTCGCCCGGCCCCGCGCCCGCGCCGTGCTCGCAACCCGCCACCTCGCTACTAACAAAATAATTAAAATACATAATATTGTAAGTTTAAATGAAGTGGTAAGTTTAACATATTGTTAAAGCATGAAAGCAGATGGATTACATATATATAGCTGGTACATGTGTACAAAGAGAGTGTTGTAACCACAACAAATCCGAACTGTGTAGTTGATTGCAACAATGATGATTTATGTTAGCAAACTTATGGTCTTTTTTGTATTGACTTTATATCTCTGTTTATGCATAGATGATCTAAGCCCTTTTACGCATTGGTGGTTGACCTCGGTGACAGCTTTTTCCATTATAATCATATGCACTTGCGGTTAAGTAACCAATTCAAAAATATATTACACAAACACCTACTAAATAAAAAGTAAAACAAAGCAAAGATTGTAGGATACAGGCACTATCAGTTGCAACAACTACTCGCCTGTTTAATAATAATAATTCTATTGACAAATATTTTCATAGGAATCTATTCATTGTATCATTGAGTTCCAAAATGACAAAAAAATGGACAAAATTAAGATCATATTAAATATATCTAACTTAAATACAGCTAACTTAAGTACAAAACAAATACAAAATTATTAATCAGTGAGAAGCTGCATGCTAAATAATTGTTTATGTCTTTGTAATGTTAATGCAGTGCAGATTTGCTTCTGGTAAAAGACTAGATTTAGTGCACATTGTACGTAAATAGTTAGGTACATACTGATTTAACCAAAATTGTTAATGAATATTCGTAACGAATACTAAAACTTGGGCCACTTGCAAACAATAAAATATTCTTACCATTTTTAGGTTGAGTATGTGGGCGGCAGTACTATTTTTAAATATCGTTACGTGGTGCATCATTTGATATGAAGGCTTTTATATTATAAATCTTTTTTAAAGGTCTCAACATAGAAAATTGCAATTTATTAAAATGTTAAACTTATAGCTAGAAAATCGATCTATCAATAGCATACAAACCTATATATATTTTTCTTCACAAATATACACCATAATTATTATCACGAAGTCACTGCATTCTCTTATTTCATAATTATTGATTTTTTAAAGATAAAAATTGACTGTTTTTCACAGAAAAGTAAAAAATAAAGCTTAATCTTCGCTTGGCTTGCTTGATCACTGCATTTATTTTTTGACTGTTTTTTTTTTTATTTATTCTGGATTTCTGGCTTAAGAATGAATGAATAATAATTTACTCTATGATGAATACTACGGCGAATCTTCGGGCCTAGACCGCGGTCCGCATAGCAATAATATCGATATTATCGATAACAGCCGATCCGCATGAACGTTATTCCGCATGCGCTGCGCGTATAACTAGTATATTCATTCATCTGCGGTTTGACTTTTATTTAGCTAGTCTGTGACTGCGGTTCATGTCGGCGAAATCTTTGGCGAAATTTGAATAAATAACCTATAAATCGTGTAAAATAACAATAATATTATCTAAAATTAGTGTATTATTAATAATTAATAATGGAATTCGTTGATTCAATACCAGTTACATTCAAGGAAATTACGCCTAATCACAACATACCAGAAAAATGGAAAGAAGTAGCTTTGAATACAGGTTTGTCGTTATTGTATCTATTTTACAGTAAAAAGTAACTCGGTTTATATGCAGCTAAATAATGTTTTGGTTTTTGATTACAGGAGGCACACACAGCACTTTGCAAGACATTAAATTACCACAGAAAGCAGGAGGCTATTGGTATAAAGATTCTATCAAGGCTAACTCTAGAAACCGATTTATTTATTGGTATGTCAGTCTTACTTAGTTAATATAAATATAGCTATGTACATAGAAATAAACATTTAGCCCAAACCATAAGAAGTGTTATCTCATCAGATTAGGTTATGTATGTACCCACTTTTAAAAATAAAATTTTCCATATTTATAAGTAATGACTAGCTTCCAACCGCGATTTCGTCCGCGTGGATATTAGAGAAAATTCTTAGGGAACTTTTAACTAAAAGGAAAGGAGTGGATACCATAAGTAAGAATTAAGAATAACACTAATTCCAATAATCGCAAAGAAATTCAGAGAGTTGCTACGAGATATTACCGCCAGCTATACTCAAAACAGGACTTGATGCTGCCTAATACGGGACAGGAAGACATCGAAAAACGATGTACCAGACATACATACTGGTTTCCGAGGCAATGAAAGCCATATAAATGACTATTAAGTCAAACGCTGGAAAAAGCTCCTGGACCAGACTGAATTCCTAACAAACTCTTAAGAGGTACTGCAGAAGAGATGGGGCCAATACTGGCTAAGGTCTTCAACAAAATACTATGCACGGGTATTATACCTAGACAATGGGCAGAGTCACACATAATACTCCTACATAAGAAAGGACCAAGGGAAGACATAGGAAACTACAGGCTTATTTCACTGATTTCATATGCATAGTCTTTGCAAAAGTCATACTAGAAAGAATATCTGGTAAGCTGGATGAAAATCAACCAATCAAACAGGCTGGATTCAGGAAAAACTATAGTATAATAGATAGATCACATACACACTATCAAACAGCTCATCCAAAAATACAATGAATATAATAAGCCAATTTACTAAGCTTTTATAGACTACTCCAAAGCTTTAAAAAGCCTCAACCATGAGCACATTTGGAAAGCAAGGAATTCACAAAATGTATATAAACACCATACAAAATATTTACAAAGAAGGTATAGTGAGAATCAAACTGGAACCAATAAGCGACCACTCCACTCCACTCACTCAAACTGAGGGACTTTCATATAATCTTTCATCCCCTCTTTATCTTCTTAAGGATTTTTTTCAAAAAACCTTAGTGGATGCCTGCACTGTATAAGGTATCTGTGTGCAAAATTTCATGTCTCTAGGTCCAGTGGTTTGGGCTGTATGTTGATATATCAGTCAGTGTACGATTTTATATATTAAGATACCTAATTATGGGCCAATACAATAAATTATGCAGCTGTCATTGATTCATTATTTTAAGTGTATCATACTTACTATATTACAGGCAAACTACACCTGATTCTATTGAATTGTCTGAAGCATCGCTTGATGTTAATATATCAGGAGGTAATTTAAGATGTAAGGTTGCCCCTGGGACACCACCACTTAACAATATAACAGTATATGAGCGACCAGCGTCACATGAAGTGATTGTGCTAGCAGCCACAGTCTCCTCAGTGCATAGACTAATTTTTCCACATCCAGAAGTTTTAGACAAAAAGGTAAAGCAATCTAATTCAGTAGTCCTTTAACATAAGATAAACTATTTTAAGATATTATTGATTGAAATTGTCTGTTTCTAGTCTACCTATGGATCTATCTGCTCATCATCTCCATCTATATTTAATGACACAAGTGCCATTAACAACCCATGTAATTACTTCATCCTAAACCAGTATTCTAATGCAAGTAGGTACATTTTCTTTATTATAATATAATTAGGAAAATTGCCCATAAATAATTAAATAAGTTTTTAATGTTAATGTTAATTTATACATAGGGTGAGAATAGGGGGGAACCTTGCTGCTTTTCTTAATGCTTCCCAATATTTTGTCTCTAAACATAGAACTATAAAAGCCATGTTAGAATTATTTGTTTTTCATATTCCTGCTTATATGTTGCAGCCACAGGGATAGCACACACATGTGCATCTCTTCTACGTGATAATGGTGAAGCATTGTTTGCATTGGCATATGGGCTCAGTGGGGAGGGAGGGCTTCTTCTGGTTAGATTGCCGGTTTCCGGTACGGCAGTCACCGTCGCTCTTAAAAGAGAATCTGCCGTTCCTAGATTTTTATCTGGAATTACTGGTGCTCTGAGGTAATTATAGAAACTAAGTGAATTATGATTTTATATTCAGTTTGTTTAATCGAACAGATTGAATTATCGTTTGTAAAAACCTTATAAATTATATTCATGCAGTAGCTAATGAATATTAATTTTCTGATTGTGAAGTTTTGTGTGTGTCAGTGCAGAGATTATAGGTACAGAAGGAATCGAAACATACCAGAGATTACGACGTTGTATTTGTTCGTAGGGGTAAAAACACAGATGGAGTCGAAACATACGGCGTCGTGCTAACGGCGGGGCTGGCGGTGGCGGTGTGCGGCGACGCGTGCGTGCGCGCGTGGGCGCTCGACGAGGGCGGCCCGCCCGCCGCCGTCTCCGCCCCGCTCTCACTGACGGTGGCCAGGCCCAAACCGCCGCGTGAGTTACTACCTACTATCGAATAAATGCTGTTATCCGTAAAAGTGTTGTTTCAATGGGGATTCACACGCAAAGCTAATCGCAGATGGCGCCAGCGGCGACCCGGCCGCTATCAATAATTTTGATTGATTAAAATACGTCAGAAGTGACATTTAACATTTGTACCGACCGATCTAAGTCCCATAAAGTCCCATTCGTGTAAAAGCTAACTACGTGACATTGGCGGAATTGTGCATAGACCACAGAGCAAGCCACTCATTAGGAAGAAGAAGAAGAACGATTTTAGGACAGTTGCTCGTGGCGCCATTATTTCCTCAGTATTCATTCCATTGATAAATATCTAATGATTTCTTTATAACGAATCCTAAAAAACACTGCATTGATTCCACTTATTGTTACAGCACACGGACACATGTTACAAAAAACATTCCTGCCAGATGGAAGCATAATTTTGGTGGCATATCTGTCTTTCCCGAATGAGTGTGAGTTTGTAGTGATGAAGATGCATGACTCGGGAGCAGGCATAAAATTCTCACATATTTGTCGTATTTTTGGGCCACAGGTAATAATAATTTTTGTTCTTATTACTTTAATTATTAATACTTGGACTTGTTGTATAAATTAATTTTGTTTTCAGTTGGATTTATTTGATTACTCTATTGGTTATGGTGACGGTGGCAATGTCATTTGGGCACTATGGAGTCAGCCGGATGGCGAGACAGTAATAACTAGTGAGTTAAAATTCAGTTTACGCTGCATACCAGGTTTAACTTCAGATAATGTAAAACATTGTATTGTTTTACGGATCATTTACACAGCTCAGGCACGTCTCAGTCAAATCAATAGTTAGTCAATATAAGCATTGACATCTCAAAATTTTATTGAAATTTGACTGACCATTAACGTGACTGAGACGTGACAGCTGTGTGAATGATCCCTAAATATAATATAACTGAAACCATTTAAACACACTGTATTATTAATAAAAAAACTAAAATGCTTTAGTTATAAAGTGTTCTGTTTCCTCAATTAAACTGACTTCATAAAACTATAGAAAAAAAAGACAAAACACTTTTTAACTAAAATTGGTTTATTATGCGTTTGATATTTTAATGAATAAGACAGTAACGACTCGGTAGCATAATTGGTCAGTGCATTGGGCCGGAATCCCAAGGGTGCGGGTTCGAGTCCCGTCTGAGGTGCTACGGGTGAGTCGATTTTTTCAATTTTTTTTTCTAATACTATTTATCCTAACACTGTAAATCTATAAAGTCGAAAATAAAGACACACGACTTTTAATAAATTTTAAGTTGATGAAATCATAATAAATTAAATCCGGTCTGTTCGTTAGTTTCCACGAGCCACGATATGTCCCTTTACCGAGTATATGGACATGATCGTCGTGCATAGATTAAATAACGATGTTATCAGGCGCCGCCCTCGGCGCGGAGGTGTCGTGGCGGGCGGTGGCGGGGCGCTGCGCGGCGCCGGCGCTGCCGCTGCTGTGCTCCCACCACCACTACCGCGACCGCCTGCTGGCGCCGGGACTGTTCCCGCCCGCGGTCATCAGGAAGGCGCTCGTGGTAACGAACGAGTTCACCTATACGTGCAGGCATACATTTTACAGATTCAACGAAAGAAGAGTGCTCATTTCTGACCTATCTAAATGTTGGTGTATAGAGAAGAAATATGGCTCATAAAATTGCATTTTAATTTTATTCATAAATTGCTAACTAATATAAAAAACGGTAATGTATAAGTAGAGAAAAAATATTAACAAAGATTAGCAATAATTACAATGATTTTACCATCACATATTTTTCAGATTTACAAATTAAAATTCAATAAATACTAGGTTAGGTGTTAATATAGCAACTCTTCAAATATAATTTTATAATCATTATACATCCGCTTTAAAAAAAGCTATTTGACCGGGCAACACTTGTATGGAAAGTGGTCATTGTTCTTTTCGATCCCACTGCGATAGTCTTGGGATTTACTTCGCCAAGACTCTGTCCTTTCTTGTTTTAGTAAATACAAACTTTTTGTTCCTTTCAGATATACCGTCGTACTTGGGGCAGCAACGACACGGCCATAGAAGGCGACCTGAGTGAATCGGCAATGAACGCAGTGCAGTCGCGACTGAGGCACCTCACGGCGCGCGCCTCGTCGCCCGACCATTCGCACCTCATGCATAAGTACATAACATTGAATTTTAATACTTATGCAATTTATTTTCTATTGGCAAGGCTGCTAACAAAGGTTCTGCTTGTTTTAGATGCTGGTCGGAGTTGTATAGTTGGTGCATGCAGTACATGGAAGGATTGCAAAAACCGTTAGGACTTATGGTTTCAACACACGTATGTACACATCATTGCTTTACACTAGTGGCTCCGTGAGCTGTAGACATCGTGTATAAAAGTAAAAACAAATATATACGTAGTCATAAGCTATGTCACAACCTTATTATTTTCAAATTTCGAAAACAAAAGCTGAAATATGTTTTTTTTAACATATTTTCGCCATTTTGAAAAACTAAATCGACTAAAAAATTCTATATAGTTATCGAACTTGCTCACAAAATTTCACGAGAATCGGTTGAGAAATGCGACCTGTAGAGAACAAACGGACACCGGGAGGACATACGAAAGCATTTTTGCCCAAGCTTAACCAGAGACGCTTCGCGCTCGAACGGTAAATTATATGATTTACACATCGTTTTACGATAAGTTTTTTTTGGTTTGTTTTAGTACAATGATTTAGAAAACGGATGGTGGTGTGCAGTGGTGCGCCGAGCAGGAGTTTCATTTGTACGAGAATTAGAACCGCTGGAACGAATGATGCTTTCGCCCGATTCTACATTATTAGATTCTGGTTTGGGTATGTTTGTTATTCACATCTTTTTTTTTTACTCGAAGGATCACATTCGTCAAATCACGTCCGTCTCCAAATTGTATCTTTTGTAAATCACATGTAGTTTTTTTATAAAGGTCTCTTATTTGCAAAATATTGAAAGAAAGAAAATACATTTATTTGAAAACCACACAACGATACACAACATTATAAAGGCAGTACAAAATGATAAACACAAGCAAGGGACATACACTAACATTGCACATGGACCGCATCGTCGCGTGATGCCAAAACTGTACTCGGCTCAGTATAAGCAGCCTGCTGCACTGATATTCTGCCAAGCACAGCATTACCAATATAATATTGCATGTAACAATTTAGTGCGATTATCATACTAAGCCGGACGGCGAATTGGTTGGCGAGTTGGAAGATATCGATGTTCATGTGACATCATGAATTGGGGTTCGCCATTTTCGCCCGATTGGGGCTCGATTTATCTGTTTCAATTTGAAGCTCGGTAGACTTTCCGAAGTTCGATGCATTAGCCGGTACGGCCCCAGGGGCCCTACCGGCTAACTTTTCGAACTTCGGCGGGTCTGCCGAGCTTCAACTTAAAACAGATAAATCGAAGTAAGGAGTTCCGCATTGTACTATTCGCCGAAGTTATTTAGAAGATATCGATGTTCGTGTGATATCATGAATTGGGGTTCACCATTGTGGCCCGATTGGGGCTCGGATTATCTGTTTTAATTTGAAGCCCAGCAGACTTTCTTAAGTTTTAGCCGGTACGGCCCCAGGTCCGAAGCACAGTGGGTGGTGCGTGATGTGAAGCACTGATCCCCTTTTGTGTCGCGCCTAGCACAGCGCGTCGTCCGTGACGTCGGATTTATAATATACATTATTCAACTAAAGGTGTAGGTAGCGAGCTATCCGGAGAAGCGGTTCGCGTGGTAGCCGCAGGTGCGAGATGGGAGCGTGCTGCAACACTAGAGGGCGCACGGGAGCTGGAGCGGCGGTTGTTCGCCGCTATAGCGCCGCAGCACCGGCTGCTGCCGCGACTGCTGCACCTGCTGCAGGCGCCGCCGCCGCCCGCCGCGCCGCACCACGCGCCGGCGCCGGTCAGTGTCCACCACTAGTCTACTGTAGCGGCGGTCGTTCGCCGCTATAGCGCCGCAGCACCGGCTGCTGCCGCGACTGCTGCACCTGCTGCAGGCGCCGCCGCCGCCCGCCGCGCCGCACCACGCGCCGGCGCCGGTCAGTGTCCACCACTAGTCTACTGTAGCGGCGGTCGTTCGCCGCTATAGCGCCGCAGCACCGGCTGCTGCCGCGACTGCTGCACCTGCTGCAGGCGCCGCCGCCGCCCGCCGCGCCGCACCACGCGCCGGCGCCGGTCAGTGTCCACCACTAGTCTACTGTAGCGGCGGTCGTTCGCCGCTATAGCGCCGCAGCACCGGCTGCTGCCGCGACTGCTGCACCTGCTGCAGGCGCCGCCGCCGCCCGCCGCGCCGCACCACGCGCCGGCGCCGGTCAGTGTCCACCACTAGTCTACTGTAGCGGCGGTCGTTCGCCGCTATAGCGCCGCAGCACCGGCTGCTGCCGCGACTGCTGCACCTGCTGCAGGCGCCGCCGCCGCCCGCCGCGCCGCACCACGCGCCGGCGCCGGTCAGTGTCCACCACTAGTCTACTGTAGCGGCGGTCGTTCGCCGCTATAGCGCCGCAGCACCGGCTGCTGCCGCGACTGCTGCACCTGCTGCAGGCGCCGCCGCCGCCCGCCGCGCCGCACCACGCGCCGGCGCCGGTCAGTGTCCACCACTAGTCTACTGTAGCGGCGGTCGTTCGCCGCTATAGCGCCGCAGCACCGGCTGCTGCCGCGACTGCTGCACCTGCTGCAGGCGCCGCCGCCGCCCGCCGCGCCGCACCACGCGCCGGCGCCGGTCAGTGTCCACCACTAGTCTACTGTAGCGGCGGTCGTTCGCCGCTATAGCGCCGCAGCACCGGCTGCTGCCGCGACTGCTGCACCTGCTGCAGGCGCCGCCGCCGCCCGCCGCGCCGCACCACGCGCCGGCGCCGGTCAGTGTCCACTACTAGTCTACTGTAGCGGCGGTCGTTCGCCGCTATAGCGCCGCAGCACCGGCTGCTGCCGCGACTGCTGCACCTGCTGCAGGCGCCGCCGCCGCCCGCCGCGCCGCACCACGCGCCGGCGCCGGTCAGTGTCCACTACTAGTCTACTGTAGCGGCGGTCGTTCGCCGCTATAGCGCCGCAGCACCGGCTGCTGCCGCGACTGCTGCACCTGCTGCAGGCGCCGCCGCCGCCCGCCGCGCCGCACCACGCGCCGGCGCCGGTCAGTGTCCACTACTAGTCTACTGTAGCGGCGGTCGTTCGCCGCTATAGCGCCGCAGCACCGGCTGCTGCCGCGACTGCTGCACCTGCTGCAGGCGCCGCCGCCGCCCGCCGCGCCGCACCACGCGCCGGCGCCGGTCAGTGTCCACTACTAGTCTACTGTAGCGGCGGTTGGCGCTAGAAAGCGCGTGGGAACTATGGTTTTCTTAAGTTGTTTTTCTCCCTTCCGCACGTACGTCTATCGCCGCTTTCTCTCCTCCTGCCACGTCTGTCGCTACCTAAGGCGCGATACAGCGCCGGTCAAACTGTGCGCTGATTGTTCGCTGCTATGATATAGCACCGCCCTTGTTTTTATTTGCTTTATTCTGTAATTCAATCAAATTTAATTTCAGGTATTAACACCCCAACAAGTAGATGAGCTAACGACAATCTTAGAACCAATTAAAGATCTACAGAATGCAGTTCTGGAATTGAACGATGCTTTGAGATTAGATGTGCCAGAAATTGACACCACGAAAAGTAAGATATATTATTGATATTACTACTGTGGTTAAAACGTGATATTTTTTATAATTTAAAACAATGTTTTAGATGAAGATGACGAAGAAAGCATGGAATATGATAATTTATTTGCTAGTGATCTCGGTGTGTCGGTGATTACTGAAGCGATACGTCAAATGGCAGAGATGAGGTGAGTGAGGAAAAATATAATTAAATAAATAATTGAAAATATAAATAGCTTGTACTTTTTTTGTTTTTAATCTGTTGTAAGAATGTCTTCATTTTTACGAAATTTTTACGAACGTCTTCGAACTTCACTTTTACTTGTTAGTGATAAATGTATGATATAAACTGTGTTACGTAGGTCGCGTGTGGTACGCGGGGCACTAGCTGCGCTGGGAGTAGCCCGCGGCTCCGGCGGTGTTCCCGGCGCCGGCCACTGCGCCGTGCACTGGCAGGCGTACCGCGCGCTGCTGTGGCTGCGCGCCGCCTCGCTGCACCGCCCGTACGTACACACACACTACACACTGCGCCGTGCACTGGCAGGCGTACCGCGCGCTGCTGTGGCTGCGCGCCGCCTCGCTGCACCGCCCGTACGTACACACACACTACACACTGCGCCGTGCACTGGCAGGCGTACCGCGCGCTGCTGTGGCTGCGCGCCGCCTCGCTGCACCGCCCGTACGTACACACACACTACACACTGCGCCGTGCACTGGCAGGCGTACCGCGCGCTGCTGTGGCTGCGCGCCGCCTCGCTGCACCGCCCGTACGTACACACACACTACACACTGCGCCGTGCACTGGCAGGCGTACCGCGCGCTGCTGTGGCTGCGCGCCGCCTCGCTGCACCGCCCGTACGTACACACACACTACACACTGCGCCGTGCACTGGCAGGCGTACCGCGCGCTGCTGTGGCTGCGCGCCGCCTCGCTGCACCGCCCGTACGTACACACACACTACACACTGCGCCGTGCACTGGCAGGCGTACCGCGCGCTGCTGTGGCTGCGCGCCGCCTCGCTGCACCGCCCGTACGTACACACACACTACACACTGCGCCGTGCACTGGCAGGCGTACCGCGCGCTGCTGTGGCTGCGCGCCGCCTCGCTGCACCGCCCGTACGTACACACACACTACACACTGCGCCGTGCACTGGCAGGCGTACCGCGCGCTGCTGTGCTTTACTTTACAATCGGAGTAAATGTATCTGATAAGAAATACGTTCTACAGCGCATCAAATTCCGCGGAAGCCTTCCGTCTAAAACTTAGTGCGTTGGGGGCTGACGCAAGTACGGGCAATGACGTAGGCGTAGGGGCGGAGTGGGGCGCGGGCGTGGTGGGCGCGTACGCGCGCGGGGCGGGGGGCCGGCGGGCGCGGTCCCACCTGGCCGCCGCCCGCGCGCCGCTGCTGTGGCACCAAGCGCTGCCGCTGTTTGCCTACCATCTCGCGCACCAACTGTATCCTTTATCAAAAAGGGATCTGGCTGTATCGATAAACCGAATCGATACAGCCAGCAAGCAACCTCGCGAGGCCGCTTCGGGCATGTAAACAATCTCCTCAATACAGAAAATCGATTTGTTCCAATAGTGAAACTAATATAACATCATCTTTTCATATCGACATAAACGTTCACGCGTACACTATATAAACTATATGAACGGATAAATAGAAAAAAAATATTAGCTTTTTATTATCAGTTCCATTTCGCCATTGTAATTTAAACAATGTAATATTTTGATGAGATTTACTATTCACGTTCACTTATAAAGTTCAGTTCTAAGATCACTATGTATGTAGTAGAGAATGTAACGATCGTAATAGCCGATTTCTTGTACTTGAAAATTAGGTTTACTTGACCACGAACTTTTTTTAAGTGCATATCAACTGTTGAATATAATTTTCTGAGCTATACGATTAGCTGGGCTGTGAGCGGCGGCTTCGAGTTCGGATGGTGGCTGGCCACGATAAACCAACCGCGGCTGGTACAGAACTACGTCGCGATGTTGGAGCCATGGTGTGAATGGAACGCGTGCTCACGTGAGTAGACAACAAATAGTGTTAAAATTTATATGAAGTATGAAGTTTTTATCAGTTTATTACCTTTCTTCCTTACTCATTTGTCGGCACGATCAATATGTTCGGCTGCCGATAACATACCGCATGTATACCACGTCGCTTGCACCTACGCATGTGTGAAAAAAAAATATGCAGAGCCGCTTGTGCAGTCGTCGAAAAAAATATACACTACGCGAATAGAAGCAACACTTACGTTGTTTCTTTGGAACAAAGTGTATATAAATGTATAATATGACTTTGATTGGAATTTGGAATATTTTCTGTTGTTATTCTACAAGAGGTGGATATCAAATAAAAATACCAAGTTCCGAGTTACATACTACGTTTTTCATGCTAACATAATGTTAATATTGAACAGGGCAATTCATCCTCGGTCTATCGCTTCTCGACTTGGAGGACGCAGAAGGCGCGTACACCGCGTTCTGCAAAGCGGCGAAGGGCGTCAGCACGGAGCCGTTCCTCAGACAACTAGTCGCCGCGCCGGACGCGCGCCTCACGCAACATCAGGCACTAGTTCTCTACTACATGAAGGTATTCTTTAATATATTAAGTCTGTTACAGGTCATACGTTCTTTTGACGGCTCCGGAAATTTTGCTTGACCGGATGAACCGCTAAACCAGAGCCTCAATCCGAAAGTACCCGTTACAAGTCACGTATAGACTTGTCCACGGCACCGGCGTCCGTCTCCGTCTCCGCCCGACATCTCAGTTGCACCGCAGAGTGATATGTGGTTCGGGATCGGATCGGATCCGGGTGCAATGGACAAACGTGATCAGTCTACGTCATCCGTCTCCGTCAGAACGCCCGGATCCTTCATCCGAGAAAAAACTTGACCGTGGACAAACGCGCTAAAGTTTTCACCGCCCACCCTCAGCGTGGTCAAGCTCGCCAGGTGAGATCCGTTCGGAATGCCCAGCGAGCGACTTGCGAGCGGGCGGTTGACTTATCTTGAGGGGGTATTACCAAAAAGTTTGTGGGTGATTCAACAATATTTTATATAATATAATAAAATTAAAAATGTGGAAGTACCCCCCTCCGCCGTGGCGGTGGGGGGTGATCGAACAAAGACCAAAGAGTACTTATCAAAAAAAAATTTGGAGTCCGAAATGATGTATCGAAAAAAGCTGTTCAGTCAATATGGCTGAAATTTTGAGTAAATATACCCTGAAACAATCTGATCGAAACTGTAAAGTGAAATAATGACTAGATTTAGAGATAGCTATTTTAATATGCATAGTCCCATAACACAGTACGCAGAATGTTCTGTCGTGCCATGTAATCCTATCTGTCGTCTAGTAGCGAAACTATTTGAGCTACTTTCTGCTTACAAGATTAGGAAAGCCATATCTCAAAAACTTCACTTTGCAGTTTCGATCAGTATGTTACAGGGTTACATATTTACTTAAAATTTCAGCCAAATTGACCTAACGGCTTTTTTTGTGTAAGGTAGTAGGTATTAAGTATACTATATTTTAGGCGTTAGTTGTGTAAAACAGGAAGTGTAAATAGAAGTTTATAGCCATATGGTAATTGTATATTAAGGTAACTGCGCGTGGCCCGACACGCACTTAGCCAGTTTTCATCTTTTATGGAAAATATTTTGAGCCCGTTTGCTACAATACAATCGATTGTGGTTTTCTTCTTCATACATTTTTGGACCACGCTTATTACTACTTAAGGAGACGAAAGAGTAGTTCATCAAGTTATTATTATTTAATCTCAAAACGTTGTTGCAGGTCATAAAACTGTTTGATATCCATGACGCCGGTGCTTGTGTGGTTCGTCTCGCGGAGACCGCCATCAGCATAGCTGACAAGGATGATCCCAATTTGGTAAGATGTGACCAAAGTTACTGTCGTTAATTTCAGTCATTTCCTATTAGTAGGTAATTCAAACATTTAACTGATTTTACCTTAAATATGAATTCAACCTCAAGGGAGTTTGAATATGATAAATGTATTTGAAATGGGCCAGCCAGGGCCTTTATTAACAAACGTCCGAATGCGAATCCGATGTGATGCTTTCCATATGGAAAGTATAGCATCGGATACCGAAAGTTAAACCATACCCGCCTCTATTTCTACTCTAGCCATGAACATAAGTTTGGCAACGTCTGCTACTGTCAGTACGTGGTCATGTCGTCAGTCACTCTCCTCATGTATGGGAATCTTTCAATTTTAATAGGTCGATATTATTTTTCCCAAGAATCGTGTGGGGTTGAAAATAGTTTAGTGATTTTATTGAAATGCTTTATTTATTAACCTTTTGAACGCCAGAGCTCAAACGCATCGGCGCCCTTCCCACGCCAAGCCATAAATTCAGAGCAAATACCTACAAATAAAATAGGAATGCCAACGATGTTATCGATAAGTTGTCAATAACCGATTTAATCTCTGCTATTCGTCACATATTTTTGAAATAAAATATATTTTTTTGATTTCGTATTATTTAACAGCAGTTACAAAATTCTATACAAAGTAAAAGTAGACATTAGAACTACAAACGAATAAATCAGGTAATAATAAGATACATCACTAATCTCGTTCGTGTAGGCATTCGCTGTCGGGAAGACCCGACTCTGGCGTGGTTGGCACGACCTTTGACAGCTTTCTTGCGTGCGAGGTAATGATGTGACATTTCAAGTAAACTTATAATTATTATTATAAATTATAAACAACAAGGTAAAGAAAGGGTTGTCTATTAGAGTACTAATTAATTACTTAGCTTTAGTTGATTTTCTCCGTTTTTACTTAAAGAGGCCTGTTACATCTCGATCATGATTTTTGCGTAAAATGCCCCTTTTCACATTTTATAGTAATTTTCCAGTTGTATTTATCGTTTTTATGGAAATAGGATAATAAATTCATGCTTAGTATAACAAATTTTCACTCTGCGAGAAAAAGCTGAGTTCGGACGGCCGGCACATATTTTGTAGTAATTTTGCAGTTGTATTTATAGTTTTTATCGAAATAAGATAGGATAGGAAATCACTAGCAGTCTCCCGTAGCGCTAATGACGTCACCGCTTGACGTGTCTTCCCGACTGTGGCGTACAGGTAACTGTCTATGCGCTGTTCCGTAGGGATGCGCGAGAGTGAACAGTTAACTATCGATCGATAGATATAAATAGTAATCATTTTTCAATAATTTCATAAATATTACGCATTAAGAATATTCAGATACAAATAGTTGCTATTAAAAAATAATTATCGATGTAGTAGTAAGCTGCTTTCAATAAAATATTTCATAAATTCAAAATTTAATTTACCTAACTTACCCATCACTAGCTGTCGTGTCTTGCCGACTGTGGCGTGAGGAGAACACCATTTCGGTTAGCAATATTTAGTGATAATTTTTGCTAGTGAAATGTAACTGATGGATATATCTTCGTGCCATTTTACAATACATCATTAAAGTACTTTTAAATAATAGGAAAAAGAAACACAGAAAAGTTGATTTAGTATGTTTATTTTGTGTTTTAAAAATGTCGTTTTCTCGTCGGCCATACACGACGGTGGCGTGTTGGGCACTTTTTCATTTGTCGTCCAGTGCCGACCGTGGCGTTCAAAAGGTTAAACAATAAGAAAAATATCAGTGGCAACCAGGAAAAAATATCTGTCAAAAATATCTTCTTTTCGTCATATTATCTACACACCCTCTAGCAATGAATGATATATCATTAGATAGGTCTTTTAAAGACAAATATTTGCTGTCAATATACTTTATATCAATTGTTAGTGTTTTCGGAGTTATAGGTTATTTTACTATATATAGCTTTATTTTAAAGTATAAAATTGGTTCACTGGCTATGGGAGTTGATCTACCCCACCTCTAGCAATTAGTGATAAATCATTAGAACATTCTTTATATAAATTATTAGTATTTTCGGAGTTTTAGGTCATTGGTTGAGTTTAGAGCGTTTTATTAATAACTCCTAAAGTACTAATAGGTGACGTTTGCTGTCATACAATAGAATGTTTCTAAAGATCTTTACTTGTGGCAACACGCTTACTTAAGAGCCCCCGAGATACTCACACAGTTCGACTCAAACTCAAACCTTATGTATAATAATCACCAACTTACTAATAAAGATTGTATAGCAGATCTATAGTTGCACAATGGTTCCTCTCTGTCAAACTATTTCAGTTTGATATTAAAAAGAAAGGGACAAAACACTGTAACTATACATCTGTTATACAATCTTTATAAGTACTGGGGTAAGTGTATAATAAATAAATAATAATAATAATAAATAAACAAACCTTCATTGAATAAATCTTACATCACAATTTTATGACTAGGTAGTCTAAACCATGGACTAATGATAATCATTGGTCCATGTCTAAACATAGATAATATAGGAAAAATAAATTATGTGGATTTAAGGGCGTGACCACATGCGACGTTACCGTTCTCCTCACTTCATGGCTTGTACAATAAAGGCTATGGTTCCAACTCATCCGCCAAGCGCCCCGCTACGCAGTCCAAACATTGCATCGTTACGCGACTGCTGTGGACATGTATGGTCGTGGTATAATGTGGCGTGGTCCGCAGGCGACGTTCCAGTGGCTAGTGTTCAAGTGGCACCTGTCCGGCGGGCGCGTGCAGCGCGCGCTGGACGCCGCGGCCGCCAACCCCGCGCCCACCGCGCGCGCCGCCGCCGCCGCCACGCTACTCACTACGCTTGGTATGTTGTAACCTGTTTCTTCCAGCACTTCCCATCAGCCGAACTATTGTCACTTGTCGTTTTAGTTCTCAGACTGAAAGGACAAGTGACAGTACAGTTCGGCTGTGTGTGTGCTGTAGCAGTTAAAAGGTGAGCCTTTTTCAAAGCATGTTTTGTCGTGTACTCGTAATAGTAAAATTGGCCCGTACATGGTATGTTCAAAAGGTTGACACTTATTGTGCTAGGGATACCGAACGGGGACGGGGACGGGAACGGAAACGGGAGAGGAAAAGGGGAAGCAGGGACAGCGCGCTTAGTGGGGACCTGCCTTAGTAATCACGTAAAAAAATTAAAACAATACTATTTATCCTGGTTAAAAGTTCCCTTAGGATCTTCTCGAATATCCACGCGGGCGAAGTCGCGGGCGGAAGCCATATAAAGCCGAATATGGTAGATAGAGTACCATGCATATACAACCCCGAAAAAAATTTATAAAACCACAACTTAAAAAAAATATTTTCATGATAAAATGCATAGTGGCAACCACAGACAGAAATTGTGACTTGTGTTTTGTTTTTGCCCATTGATGGGATTGATTATTGAATACAATAGTCTATTTGCGTCTAGGGTTCTCATTTAGTATTTTTCCTGTAGATATCAAATATCTCATCTTCCAGAGGGTGTATCTCTGGCTTTAACCCCTGTGGAATAAATGCGTGATTATACGTTTTTATTGCAGCGTCTCGCAAGCAACTAGGTGCATTGGTGACGTGCAGTGCGCTCGCAGAAGAAGCAGAAAAGGCTGCGGCCGCGCGCGCGAAATTGCACGACGCGCACGGACACAACCCTTACTACGACTTTCTGTACGCGCTACACGTGTCTCGCCACCACTACCGGAAGGGTGAGTACAGGCTTTATATGCAAGTGCACGCACATTTTTATTTCCAGCTGTAATTACGCGCTGCAAGTAGACACATCATACATATCCTTATAAACGGCTCAAAGTTACCTACGATTTGACATTATATATTTAATCGCTTGCAATTGAACAACTATAACAGTATGTTGTGATTTTTGATAAAAGACGCTAAATAAATTTGTGATTTTCTCCAGCTGCAGCAGTTATGTATGAGCGAGCAACACGTTGCGGCGTAGAGCGGGGCGCGGGCGGCGGGGCGCGGCGACGCTGGCTCGCGGCCGCACTCACCTGCCTGCGGCTGGCACGCCCCGAGCACGCCTTCCTGGCGCGCCCCGCGCCCGAGCACGCGCCCGCGCCCGCCAACAAGGCGCTGCAGGTCACTACCACTATACTGTAATACTGCCAGCACCGGCCCTAGTGTGTGGCCGCACTCACCTGCCTGCGGCTGGCACGCCCCGAGCACGCCTTCCTGGCGCGCCCCGCGCCCGAGCACGCGCCCGCGCCCGCCAACAAGGCGCTGCAGGTCACTACCACTGTACTGTAATACTGCCAGCACCGGCCCTAGTGTGTGGCCGCACTCACCTGCCTGCGGCTGGCACGCCCCGAGCACGCCTTCCTGGCGCGCCCCGCGCCCGAGCACGCGCCCGCGCCCGCCAACAAGGCGCTGCAGGTCACTACCACTGTACTGTAATACTGCCAGCACCGGCCCTAGTGTGTGGCCGCACTCACCTGCCTGCGGCTGGCACGCCCCGAGCACGCCTTCCTGGCGCGCCCCGCGCCCGAGCACGCGCCCGCGCCCGCCAACAAGGCGCTGCAGGTCACTACCACTGTACTGTAATACTGCCAGCACCGGCCCTAGTGTGTGGCCGCACTCACCTGCCTGCGGCTGGCACGCCCCGAGCACGCCTTCCTGGCGCGCCCCGCGCCCGAGCACGCGCCCGCGCCCGCCAACAAGGCGCTGCAGGTCACTACCACTGTACTGTAATACTGCCAGCACCGGCCCTAGTGTGTGGCCGCACTCACCTGCCTGCGGCTGGCACGCCCCGAGCACGCCTTCCTGGCGCGCCCCGCGCCCGAGCACGCGCCCGCGCCCGCCAACAAGGCGCTGCAGGTCACTACCACTGTACTGTAATACTGCCAGCACCGGCCCTAGTGTGTGGCCGCACTCACCTGCCTGCGGCTGGCACGCCCCGAGCACGCCTTCCTGGCGCGCCCCGCGCCCGAGCACGCGCCCGCGCCCGCCAACAAGGCGCTGCAGGTCACTACCACTGTACTGTAATACTGCCAGCACCGGCCCTAGTGTGTGGCCGCACTCACCTGCCTGCGGCTGGCACGCCCCGAGCACGCCTTCCTGGCGCGCCCCGCGCCCGAGCACGCGCCCGCGCCCGCCAACAAGGCGCTGCAGGTCACTACCACTGTACTGTAATACTGCCAGCACCGGCCCTAGTGTGTGGCCGCACTCACCTGCCTGCGGCTGGCACGCCCCGAGCACGCCTTCCTGGCGCGCCCCGCGCCCGAGCACGCGCCCGCGCCCGCCAACAAGGCGCTGCAGGTCACTACCACTGTACTGTAATACTGCCAGCACCGGCCCTAGTGTGTGGCCGCACTCACCTGCCTGCGGCTGGCACGCCCCGAGCACGCCTTCCTGGCGCGCCACGCGCCAGAGCACGCGCCCGCGCCCTATTCTGCTACACATTATTGAATGTGCTACATAAGTTAATCATCCATTTGCAGATTATTGGACCCGAGGAGTTAGCTGCAGAATTACGAGAAGAAGATCCAGATTCTCTGAACCCTGTACAAGAGGCTTTACTGAGTAAGTTTTTTAAACGAAAACTTAATTATTTTCTTTACGATATTATCAGCAGTGCTAATCATAATCTTTGTTTTAGGGAATGAAACTATCGATTTTGAGAAGTTATACCCTCATCTGAAAGATGCAGACGCAGACACTTTACTCGCAGTTACCAAAAGAGTATTGAGCACTGGTCAATTTTTACCTCACTGGTTCCTACAAAGATACATGGTACGTAATAGTTAGTTAGTTGTATTATTCTATTAGTTTAGGAATAAACACCTAGAGCACTTTGTTACATTAATCTATTCTATCTGAAAGATCTCGAAGTGTAAAGCGATCCTAACTTTCTTTTGCTCAGTGCTGGCGCCTATTTATTTATTTATTTATTTTTAAGGTACACCAACAAAATACATACGGTAACATTACATATATTTCGTACACTAAGCTATGCTTTGATGTGTATGATTTCTATTACAGGTATACTCAACATTGATAATGAACTCTAGCTTATTTATAAATTAGTAACTATATCTAAAGGTTTTTAAAGAATTTTAAAAAAATTTGAAATGTTAAATACAGTTTTAAACAATAAACACGTTGAAAAAGAAGATTATGAACAATAAAAAAAAGAGAATTCATAACAAATATTAAACAAAGTTAATATTGTTAAACATCACTAATGCAAAAATTACATTCCCGATCTGAACTCTAAGAGATTGCGTTTAAATTTATAAAAGCTGCAGCCAAAAACCATATTACCATAGGAGAGTGTATTATTTGTAGGAGGTGGACAGTAGCGGTTGTGTGCGAGCGCTAAGCAGCGGTGGTCGTTGCGTGGAAGCGGCGAGTGCGTGCGCTCGGGCCGTCCGGAACGAGCTAGCAGCGTTGAGGCCGCTGCCGGCGTCGCCGCGCGCCGCGCCGCTGGCCCTCGCCGGCGCGCTGCTGCGGGAGCTCGCGCCCCACACGCACCAGCCCTACGTCAGCCAGGTGAGTGCGTGCGCTCGGGCCGGCCGCACGTCGCTAGCGGCGCTGGCCCTCGCCGGCGCGCTGCTGCGGGAGCTCGCGCCCCACACGCACCAGCCCTACGTCAGCCAGGTGAGTGCGTGCGCTCGGGCCGGCCGCACGTCGCTAGCGGCGCTGGCCCTCGCCGGCGCGCTGCTGCGGGAGCTCGCGCCCCACACGCACCAGCCCTACGTCAGCCAGGTGAGTGCGTGCGCTCGGGCCGGCCGCACGTCGCTACCGGCGCTGGCCCTCGCCGGCGCGCTGCTGCGGGAGCTCGCGCCCCACACGCACCAGCCCTACGTCAGCCAGGTGAGTGCGTGCGCTCGGGCCGGCCGCACGTCGCTAGCGGCGCTGGCCCTCGCCGGCGCGCTGCTGCGGGAGCTCGCGCCCCACACGCACCAGCCCTACGTCAGCCAGGTGAGTGCGTGCGCTCGGGCCGGCCGCACGTCGCTAGCGGCGCTGGCCCTCGCCGGCGCGCTGCTGCGGGAGCTCGCGCCCCACACGCACCAGCCCTACGTCAGCCAGGTGAGTGCGTGCGCTCGGGCCGGCCGCACGTCGCTAGCGGCGCTGGCCCTCGCCGGCGCGCTGCTGCGGGAGCTCGCGCCCCACACGCACCAGCCCTACGTCAGCCAGGTGAGTGCGTGCGCTCGGGCCGGCCGCACGTCGCTAGCGGCGCTGGCCCTCGCCGGCGCGCTGCTGCGGGAGCTCGCGCCCCACACGCACCAGCCCTACGTCAGCCAGGTGAGTGCGTGCGCTCGGGCCGGCCGCACGTCGCTAGCGGCGCTGGCCCTCGCCGGCGCGCTGCTGCGGGAGCTCGCGCCCCACACGCACCAGCCCTACGTCAGCCAGGTGAGTGCGTGCGCTCGGGTCGGCCGCACGTCGCTACCGGCGCTGGCCCTCGCCGGCGCGCTGCTGCGGGAGCTCGCGCCCCACACGCACCAGCCCTACGTCAGCCAGGTGAGTGCGTGCGCTCGGGCCGGCCGCACGTCGCTAGCGGCGCTGGCCCTCGCCGGCGCGCTGCTGCGGGAGCTCGCGCCCCACACGCACCAGCCCTACGTCAGCCAGGTGAGTGCGTGCGCTCGGGCCGGCCGCACGTCGCTACCGGCGCTGGCCCTCGCCGGCGCGCTGCTGCGGGAGCTCGCGCCCCACACGCACCAGCCCTACGTCAGCCAGGTGAGTGCGTGCGCTCGGGCCGGCCGCACGTCGCTAGCGGCGCTGGCCCTCGCCGGCGCGCTGCTGCGGGAGCTCGCGCCCCACACGCACCAGCCCTACGTCAGCCAGGTGAGTGCGTGCGCTCGGGCCGGCCGCACGTCGCTAGCGGCGCTGGCCCTCGCCGGCGCGCTGCTGCGGGAGCTCGCGCCCCACACGCACCAGCCCTACGTCAGCCAGGTGAGTGCGTGCGCTCGGGTCGGCCGCACGTCGCTAGCGGCGCTGGCCCTCGCCGGCGCGCTGCTGCGGGAGCTCGCGCCCCACACGCACCAGCCCTACGTCAGCCAGGTGAGTGCGTGCGCTCGGGCCGGCCGCACGTCGCTACCGGCGCTGGCCCTCGCCGGCGCGCTGCTGCGGGAGCTCGCGCCCCACACGCACCAGCCCTACGTCAGCCAGGTGAGTGCGTGCGCTCGGGCCGGCCGCACGTCGCTAGCGGCGCTGGCCCTCGCCGGCGCGCTGCTGCGGGAGCTCGCGCCCCACACGCACCAGCCCTACGTCAGCCAGGTGAGTGCGTGCGCTCGGGCCGGCCGCACGTCGCTACCGGCGCTGGCCCTCGCCGGCGCGCTGCTGCGGGAGCTCGCGCCCCACACGCACCAGCCCTACGTCAGCCAGGTGAGTGCGTGCGCTCGGGCCGGCCGCACGTCGCTAGCGGCGCTGGCCCTCGCCGGCGCGCTGCTGCGGGAGCTCGCGCCCCACACGCACCAGCCCTACGTCAGCCAGGTGAGTGCGTGCGCTCGGGCCGGCCGCACGTCGCTACCGGCGCTGGCCCTCGCCGGCGCGCTGCTGCGGGAGCTCGCGCCCCACACGCACCAGCCCTACGTCAGCCAGGTGAGTGCGTGCGCTCGGGCCGGCCGCACGTCGCTAGCGGCGCTGGCCCTCGCCGGCGCGCTGCTGCGGGAGCTCGCGCCCCACACGCACCAGCCCTACGTCAGCCAGGTGAGTGCGTGCGCTCGGGCCAGCCGCACGTCGCTAGCGGCGCTGGCCCTCGCCGGCGCGCTGCTGCGGGAGCTCGCGCCCCACACGCACCAGCCCTACGTCAGCCAGGTGAGTGCGTGCGCTCGGGCCGGCCGCACGTCGCTAGCGGCGCTGGCCCTCGCCGGCGCGCTGCTGCGGGAGCTCGCGCCCCACACGCACCAGCCCTACGTCAGCCAGGTGAGTGCGTGCGCTCGGGCCGGCCGCACGTCGCTAGCGGCGCTGGCCCTCGCCGGCGCGCTGCTGCGGGAGCTCGCGCCCCACACGCACCAGCCCTACGTCAGCCAGGTGAGTGCGTGCGCTCGGGCCGGCCGCACGTCGGCGGGAGCTCGAAAATGGAAGACCGACAAATTCTATTTTTACGACAAACTCTATCGACTTCATCATAGCATAGTCAAAAAGTCGGATTATTTGTGGTGCAGCTGTAGTGCGGCACACACTCGCCGATGTAATGCAAACTCGGCCTAAAAAAGCAGTAATAAAACGTATGACGCTCAACACGCGGCACATGATGAGCAGAGCGACAACCTACTAATATAAGATTAAAGTGGTGTAGCGGCCGAGGTCACCTAAACTGCAGAGTCAGCAATGCCTACTAAATTGTCCAGCGCGCTGCGGTTTTTTTTTTTTTTTTTTTTTTTTTTTTTTTTTTTTTTTTTTTTTTTTTTTTTTTTTTATTTTATTTCGTGGAAAACTTACGGCTACTATGTTGATATAACAAAGTGTACTATGGTTAGTCATTAGCCAATAATCAAGTTTTCACATGTAGGATAACAGATGAATAATAATTTTTACGAGTAAGTACACGCGTTATTGTGCTAATACGATCATACTATGAACAACAGGAACAATCAACAATTTAGCAATTATTAGACTTACTCATTCAGAGAACAACAATAAAACAAAATAAATGAGAACAATAAAGAAAAGTAAAAGTACATCAATACATAATCCCATTTAATTACTAGTTCCGTATTTACTTAGTAGTTCTGTTGCGAGTGCTCGCTTCAGTGATGCAGTACTATTCGAACATAGATCGATATCATTTTGATGGCTCAATGTGTTGAAGAACCGACACGAACGAACAAAGTAGCTATTCTGTCGATACTTCGTGCGCACACATGGCACATGTAACTTCAATGATTTGCTACGCGTAGTGAAACTACGAGGTACTACAAGCTTCGTGTGTTTTAAAAGTTCGCTCGAGTCTACACTGCCTTTTAGTATTTTTGACAAGTAAGTCAAGTCTGCGATATTTCTACGAACTTCGAGGGGAAGGAGATGGTGCCTTATGCATCGCTCCTTATATGTACTGTCATAAACACCGGTTTTAAATTCAAGGTACTTTAGAAATCTTTTTTGCACTGATTCAAGTTGATTAATATAAACCGAGTAGCGTGGATTCCAGACTTGAGAGTTGTACTCCAATATACTTCGAACTAGTGAGCAATACAAAACTTTTATGGTTTTGG
The DNA here is from genome assembly GCA_963556745.1 of Catoptria pinella. NCBI lineage: Eukaryota > Metazoa > Arthropoda > Insecta > Lepidoptera > Crambidae > Catoptria > Catoptria pinella. The sequence continues at coordinate 5,666,221 of OY750771.1, forward strand.
CTTTTTTGAATTTGGAGCAAGATCTGATTAGAAAGCCCAAAGCTTTAGATGCTTTTTTAGCAATGTGTGTCACGTTAAGATCGAATAGTACTTTGGAGTCTTGAACCACCCCGAGGTCTCTCATGTGATTAACACTAGTGAGAGCTTGGCTTTTAAGTTGATACGTGTATTTCGTGTCACAATGCTTACGCGAGAAAACCATCGAATAACACTTATTAGTATTAAGATCAAGTTTATTTGCATCGCAATAGTCTTCGAACCTACGTAGGTCTTCTTGAAGTAAGAGACAATCGGTTTCGTTAGTTATTTCCTTATAAATTTTCATATCATCAGCATATAGTAGGACTTGAGAGTGCTGAAAGCATGTAGATACGTCATTTATAAATAGTATAAATAGTAATGGGCCCAAGATAGATCCCTGCGGGACCCCAGAAGGTATTGTACCCCAAGCCGATATGAACCCGTTTATAGCCACAGCTTGACATCGGTTTTTTATGTATGAGGTGAACCACCGGTATAAGTTACCATGCACTCCGGCAAGATAGAGTTTTTGAAGAAGAAGGCAATGGTCAATGCGGTCAAAACACTTGCAATAGTCAGTGAATATTACATCAACCTGTTTTCCATCGTCCATTTTTGAGGTAATGAAGTCATTAAACAATACCAAATTAGAAGTTGTAGATCGCTTCTTAACGAAACCGTGCTGGGTTTGCGTGAGTATTGGGCTCATTGTGGTATAAAGTTGTCGGTGCACTAATCTCTCGAGTACTTTAGAGAAAATGCATAATTTAGAAATGGGGCGGTAATTACAAACGTCACTTTTGTTTCCTTTTTTGTGCACGGGTGTTATGAATGCACTTTTCCATATGTCAGGCATTACACCATCTTGCAAGGATCTATTAAAAAGCATACACAGTGGCTCGACTAAACTTGAGGCACAATTTAGAATGAGGATCGGATGAATATGGTCCGGACCTGCACCCTTTCTCACATCCAAGTTCTTCAACAGTTGTAAAACTTCAGTAGGGTCTATGTATATAGTTCCAATGGCTACCATATGATCAATCGACCCAGTAATGTAGCCATCGTGACCATCGTTAACATTGGAGTTTTGCTGAAAGGTTGTTTGAAAGAAGGATGCAAACAGGTCGCATATATCGATACCATACCTACCAGTAATAGAAAACTTTTAAATTTTCAGGTTTATGAAGAATTAGATAATGTCGTGAAAGAGTACACCGAAGTTGTTATAAGAACATCTAATGATATGAAACTAGCAGCAGTACAGTGAAATTCATACTTATTTTTTGTAATAAATGGTTGAAATAAAAAGTCTCTTGTACTATGTTTTTATTTTATTTCGTTTAAACCGTCGTCTTAATAGCTAAAATAAATAAAAAATTATTTTTGGCCACATTTCCATAAAACAAATAAATCACTAGAATGTAACATATCACCATAAGCATGGCATAACAACCTACCGATCCGATTCGACTAAGAACATGGTTCCAAAACCATAGCAACACAAGCACAGAATAGATATAAGTACTACCACACAAGTCAGTGTTCAGGTACTAGGTGCGTTAACAAATAATTGCAGAAAAGTAACAATAATTCTACTATTACAGTACCCGGCACCTAACTTGGCAAGATAAGTTTGCGCATATACACTGGCGTGCAATAAAAAAGGTCACTGATAATATTCATATTATTTTTCAAACATCGTTTTACATATTTTGCATATTTTTAGATGAAAGTATTCTGCAGTCTGTTTTACTGTATTTTTCTCGGTCTTGGCTTGGCTTCCTTTTTCATTAAACAGTAGACATCGTACACCATTATCCTGGCTTGTCTACGTAAAATAATATTTGATCGTGGCATTTTAAGTTAAAAACAGAAAACAGCAATAAGTAACAATAACAATTAATAATAAAAACACAACTCAACGAAAACAAGTGGTTCAATTTCAGTGCACTCAAGTGTACGCGGGAGCGAACGGAACGTGGGACACGACGCGAGAGGCGATGGTCGACTAGCCAGCCAATCACGCGCGCACAACTTTGTTACCTCATACCCTGCGTCTCGCGCTATACCTAAAACATCTAAAAAACGACTTCTGCACATCTGACCACTCTTGCCAACTTAGGTGCCGGGTACTGTACTAGCTAATAAAATAAGGACCAATTAAATGTTTGCAATATTACTTTGAATCATTACATTATTTTGAACGTTATTGTATCTTTGGTGGTACTTGTATGGTGACCTCGCTGATAATCCTAAGTGTTACGTCGTGGCCCGCCCGGCCACCCAGTGCCAAAAAAGGCTGTTGGGTAGTTATGTCAGTAGACTGTACGGGTGCGTACTCTGCGGTACCCGAAAGGAAAAAACACGTACCACGGTATTTCACGAGTTATTTTACTGCTCACCAAAATACGAGTAATTGCTAACCAATTAAACCACACCCATATTATTATAATGTCTATGGCAGCCATTACACACACAATCCAGACCGTGCCAGATTGACAAAGATTGACAGAGATTGAATGTGTAACGTTGTTTGCGATCTAGCGCAATCTGGCGCGATCTGGCGTGATCAGATTGAGCTGGATTGTCAATCTACGTCAATCTGGCTTGGTCTGGCTTAGGGTTGGCACCTTTTTTTCGAGGTAAATAGTATTTTTTTCAAAACATTGAAAAGTATAGTACTAACTTTTGGGATTTTTATGAAAAATGAAGTCCACATTTATTTTTAACTAGCTTCCGCCCGCGACTACTTCCGCGTGGGTGGACATTTGAAAAATCACTACAAAACAATCATACAAACGAACAGAGAACCTCCTCCTTTTTTGAAGTTGGCTGAAAATATCGGATCGCAGATTGCAGTCTTGCTGTATGTTTTTTTTGAAGGCTGAACTGATTTAGATGAAATTTGGCACACAGTTTATAGCCTGGATTAAAACAAAGGATACTTTTTATTTCGGTATTTTAATTTTTTTTCAAACATTGAAATGAATATGTAGTACTTTTGAGAAATTTATAAAAGAATATAGCCCATATAAATTTTTAACTAGCTTCCGACCGCGACTACATCCGGGTGGACATTCGAAAAATAGTCTCAAAAAAACAAACATACAAACGAACAGAGAACCTCCTCCTTTTTTGAAGTCGGTTAAAAATATCGGATCGCAGTAGATCTTGGTAGATTGACAATCAACCACGGTAGATTGACAGTCTACCATGGTAGATTGACAATCTACCAAGATCTACTGCGATCTGATATATTAACCGACTTCAAAAAAGGAGGAGGTTCTCTGTTCGTTTGTAGGTTTGTTTTTTTGATTTGATTTTTCGAATGTTCACCCGGACGTAGTCGCGGTCGGAAGTTAGTTAAAAATAAATACCTATGGGCAATATTTTTTTATAAATTTCCCAAAAGTACTAAGAACACACGACGGCACCTCAGATTATACATGTTGGACTTGAGACCGCCTTTATGCCCTACGTAATAAATGCTGTTTTCGTAGTGTAACTGTATAACCTGACGTCCTGTCGTGTGTACATATAAATTTCAATGTTTTAAAACAATAAAAATCCTTAGGATACCTTTAACCGAGATAAAAAGTATCCTTTGTTTTAATCCAGACTATAAACTGTTTGCCAAATTTCATCCCAATCGGTTCAGCCTTCATAAAAAATTAACATACAGACAAACAAAAAACCTCCTACTTTTCCTACTTTTTTGAAGTCGGTTAAAAACATCAGTTCGCAGTAGATTGTGGTTAGATCTACTGCGTTCTGATATTTTTAACCGACTTCAAAAAAGGAGGAGGTTCTCTGTTCGTTTGTATGTTTGTTTTTTGATTTGATTTTTCGAATGTAGTCGCGGTCGGAAGCTAGTTAAAAATAAATATGGGCAATATTTTTTTACAAATTTCCCAAAAGTACTAAGAACATATTAATATCAATGTTTTAAAACAATAAAAATCCCTAGGGTACCTTTAACCGAGATAAAAAGTATCCTTTGTTTTAATCCAGACTATAAACTGTTTGCCGTTCATCCAAATCAGTTCAGCATTCATAAAAACTAAACATACAGACAAACAAAGAACCTCCTCCTTTTTTAAAGTCGGTTTAAACATCGGATCGCAGTAGATCTTGGTAGATTGACAATCAACCACGGTAGATTGACAGTCTACCATGGTAGATTGACAATCTACCAAGATCTACAGCGATCCGATATTTTTAACCGACTTCACAAAAGGAGGAGGTTCTCTGTTCGTTTGTATGTTTGTTTTTTTAAGGGAATTTTTGATTGATTTGATTGATTGGATTGATTAGAGTGATTGAATTGATTGGATTGATTGGATTAATTAGATTGATAAGATTGATCAGATTGATTGGATTGATAAGATTGATTTGATTGATTCGATTGGGTTGATTGATTGGATTGATTTGATTGATTGGACTGATTGGATTGATTGGATTAATTGGATTGATTTGATTGATTGTATTGATTGATATGATTGATTTGATTGATGTGATTGATTTGATTGATTTGATTGATTTGATTGATTTGATTGATTTGATTGATTTGATTGATTTGATTGCTTTGATTGGTTTGATTGATTATGTTTTTATACAATATGCTAATTTAAAGTGTTATGTTACGTATTTATGCTTTTTGCAAATATTTCATTCAATGTTTCAATCAATCAATCAAATCAATCAAATCAATCAAATCAATAAAATCAATCAAATCAATCAAATCAATCAAATCAATCTAATCAATCAAATCAATCAAATCAATCCAATCAATCTAATCAACCTAATCAATCAATCAATCAAAAATTCCCTTAAAAAACAAATATACAAACAAACAAGTTCTCTTGTTTGTTACCAACTCCTCCTTTTTTGAATATCGGATCGCAGTAGATCTTGGTAGATTGTCAATCTACCATGGTAGACTGTCAATCTACCGTGGTAGATTGACAATCTACCACAATCTACTACGATCTGATGTTTTTAACTGACTTCAAAAAAGAAGGAGGTTCTTTGTTTGTCTGTATTTTAATTTTTTATGAAAGCTGAACTGATTTGGATGAAATTTGGCAAACAGTTTATAGTCTGAATTAAAACAAAGGATACTTTTTATCTCGAATAAGGGTACCCTAGGGATTTTTATTTTTTTAAAACATTGAAATAAATATGCACACACGACAGCACGTCAGGTTATACAGTTAAACTACGAAAACAGCATTTATTACGTAGGGCATAAAGGCGGTCTCAAGTCCAACATGTATAATCTGAGGTGCCGTCGTGTGTTCTTAGTACTTTTGGGAAATTTATAAAAAAATATTGCCCATAGGTATTTATTTTTAACTAGCTTCCGACCGCGACTACATCCGGGTGGACATTCGAAAAATCAAATAAAAAAAACAAACCTACAATTGAACAGAGAACCTCCTCCTTTTTTGAAGTCGGTTAAAAATATCAGATCGCAGTAGATCTTGGTAGATTGTCAATCTACCATGGTTGATTGTCAATCTACCGTGGTAGATTGACAATCTACCACAATCTACTGCGATCTGATGTTTTTAACCGACTTTAAAAAAGGAGGAGGTTCTTTGTTTGTCTGTATGTTAATTTCTTATGAAGGCTGAACTGATTTGGATGAAATTTGGCAAACAGTTTATAGTCTGGATTAAAACAAAGGATACTTTTTATCTCGGTTAAAGGTACCCTGGGGATTTTTATTGTTTTAAAACATACACAGAAATTAAAATTCATCAAATTAATTTCGGCCGGGAATCGAACCGGTACCTCTAGCGTGGTAGACTGGCATGTTGAACACCTGTACCATTCAGGTCATCGATCGATTGCAAAGAAGTTGGCAACCCTACCAAAAACCACATCAGATCGTGGTAGATTGACAATCTACCAAGATCTACAGCGATCCAGATCTTGCTGGATTGACCGTGTAACGTCGCAAACCAACCGCATCAAATTCCATCATTCTGCTACGATCAGCGGTTTTGATCAGATTGAAACCAGATTGACGTGTGTAATGGTCGCCTATCTCCTAAGATTAATCCATAGTAACCATTTTATCTTTTCCACATCAAAAAATGATAAGTTTTGTATCAGATTAATAAATACAGTGTTAATCCTTATTAATCGAATTAAGCTTGTCAGTTAATTTAGCATTTCATTCAAATGAATATATAAATTAGAAAATAATACAGAAGTACTTATTAAGTGCGGGTAGTAGTATTTTTTTTAAAGTAAAATGAAATTAATATAAAGTACAAAATAAAATAAGTAAAGTATTTTTAAAGGTGAATAAGTAGGCACAAATACATTTATAAAAATACTTATTACAAAAACCAGGTAATGTAGACACTATACCGAGGCGAACGAGGGTTCAACATGCGATTTGGCCGAATCACTCTGGGCTTTAAAGTTGTTTGTTCCAACTCAAAAACCCTGTTGATTTCATCCAAGTACCTGGCCAAATTCAACAAGCTTTTGTAGTCTCACTTTTTCAAAAACTTTACTCTAATAACCTGTTGATTTCGGCCAGGTACTTATCCGAAACGCTCTGGCTTTTGTAGTAAAAAAAATCCACTACAAAAGCCGGAGCGTTTCGGCCAAGTACCTGGACGAAAACAACAGGCTTTTGTAATCTCGCACCGCGGTACATGGTTTTTTTTTTGGATACCATAAAGTTCGCAGTAACGCACCCGTATAGTCTACTGACATAACTACATTAACTACAGCCTTTATTGGCACCGTGGGTGGCCGGGCGGGCTACGATGTAACACACAGTAGTCGTCTTTAAAATTTATCAATAATACTACTTTCATAATGTCACCAAAAACAATACCACGCTGATTCAAATGCCGAGTTCAGACAACGACTTACAGAGTATACTTAAGGTTCTTATTAATCGGTAAGCTCTTTGCCATACCCAATTCATTTTATAAGCCTAAGTAAACTTTATATGCAACACAAGCGCCACTTCTGCAAAAAAAAATATAAGTACGTTTAATAATATAATAAACAATTTTTATGCGGGAGTTGCGCTAGTGTTGCATATAAGTCGCCTTAATCATAATTAATTATATCTACTTGGCTTTCCTAAATTCGGAATCTGTAGCCAATGGGCAACTTGTTAATGATTAATATAACTGATATAACTACATAGTTAAAGGAAAATAGTTTGACAACTATTTAAAAAATATATATAATGCATTCACTGTTTTATACTTGAAAGTAAGCATATTTCTGAAACTAAGTGTCTTTTTACAGGTTCCAGATAAGTCACAATTAACTAATTTGACAGATAATTTAATAGAAATTCTATACATTGTTTTAAAGAAGATACTTATTGCTATCCGGAACCTGTGAAACAGACCAATATGTAAAAATAATACTGGTTATTAACTTCCGAGGTTTACGTGCGAACTATCAATGATATAAAACACATCTTACGGACACTAGCACCGGGAAAACAAAAATCTAAGTAATACAAAAAAACCAAACTAAACAGCAAAAGTCGTTTAATAAAACCGCGCTAGTATCCGTAAAGTATTTGACATATTTCAGGTACTGGTTTATATTGAACAATATCAGTTAGCAGCATGTCTGTTTACCACAGGACAAAAAATATTTCCTTATCATTATGAACCTTATATTCCACACGTTAAGGCTTAAAATTATACATTATGTAAACCATTAGCCCTTGATCCTTAACCCATTGTCACGTATGTTAGACTTATCTTACCCAATATCGTCTAAAAGTATTTTAAAATTATTTTGTCATAATATGTTTTGTCATGCGTGTGTAAAGTAACTTGCAGATCAAATGCAAATCATTAATAAAATTAATTCAATGTTTTTTTACCAACCGTACCCTCATTATACTTAAAACCAACTTTACAAGATTTTCGTAAATGAGAAACATCAGAGCAGCAGTCATGACAGTTTGAAGCAATTTTGCTTCAAGACCACGAAACATTATAAGTGGATCAGACTTGAAATCTTTAATGAGAGGCTTTAAGCTCGTGCCAGCTCTAAGTCGCGATTGTATTAGTTGTATGGGGTACGTGACGGTGGTAGCTATCGCTTTTGCTATTGCGCCTATCAAGAAAGCGCTATATGTGTCAAAGCGTTTTCTTGAAACTAAGTCCCTTTTCAACGTTTCATAAACCATAAACTGAATCGCTGGGTTTGAAACTAATAACAATGATGGTATAGTACCTGACCAGAGCCCTTGGGCTCCTTCCTTTTTAGCGATATCTACTAGACCTTCAAATAAGCTACCATAAGATTTCTTATCCAATTTCATTCTGGTATTGACGACCCACAAGGGAGACGTCAGCAAGACATTTATAGTCCCCGCTACTATTCCAAAGAATAGATCTTTTAAAGCAGAGTTATCTTTCGAGGCTACGTTTCGTAATGCATGAAAGGAATAAAAATAAACAAAGTTTGATACCGACAAAGATTGTAAAACAGGAGACAGCCCGCGGTACAAAGATTCGAAACCTTCTTCATCTGCCATTTTGACCAATAGCTCCCAAGGCGAGCCTTGTAGTTTTTTGGTGTCTTCAACTGGAAAGAAATCAATTGAATTAATGGCGATTTTTGTGCGAGATAGCGAAGCGAAAGCGTAGTGGGCACGCTGCGAAGGCGGCGAGCGTAAACGTTTGCGCCGCCGTGCGCGACGAGTTCGCAGCGTGCGATCCATGTTTTGATCAGTTAAAAACAAAATAGATTCTCCGAAGAGGAATCATTGCTATTAGTTTTTTTGTTATTATGAAGACGCAGTTAATACAAAAAAAAGCACATAAGACGAATTTGTTTGCACGCCCGCCGCGCCGCCATTATGACTTCGCTACATGCTTGCTGCGCTCTCGCTTCGCGTTGAACTCGCAAATGGCCAATCAAATGTAAGGTCTTAAAAATATTTTATAGATTGTTTATTTATCGCTTCAGGTATCATAAAGTAATGGAATGTTATCACTAGATATAAAACAAAGTCCCTCGCCGCGTCTGTCTGTCTGTTCACGATAAACTCAAATACTACTGAACGGATTTTCATGAGGTTTTCACAGATAGAGTGCATGCATTGATATAGTGATTCCCGAGGAAGGTTTAGGTGTATAATAAGTTGAGGTTTAAATAAACTGGTAGAAATATGACGATAATTGTTGAAGATGTCGGCAAATATTAAGCTGACTGGGAGCTTGCATCGAAAACGCTGAAAACGATCTACAAAATAAGGCCGCGATGGGACTCGAACGGGTCGGAAACAGACTTTTGGAGCGAATGGCGATCACGACTGTACCTACGGTATTTGTTTTCTTTTTGTGTGTTGTTGGAAGATCGCATTTGGCAAAAAAGGAAGGTACCGAAGCGAAGCGAGGGCGGGTCGCTGGTTAATTCTAATTATCTTAAATAAATAAATAAAATATTAGTTTACTACTCAATAATTCAATTACAGAATTGCGTTAAGACAGCCCCAGTGTAATATTGCCTGTTGTAGCACAGAATACTATTCTTACGCTTGTATGCTCAATAGTTTTTAATATAGCACACAAGCGTAGGACTTTACTATTCTGTGATACAACAGGCAAGGTGGTATAATTAGGTAGGTACTTAATAGTAGATTATGCAATAAGGGCTTAAAGTAGTGTATTGTGTCCCGGGCGCTATTATTGAACCCCGAGTACGAGGGATTCTATGGTTAACTCCCGAGCGGAGCGAGGGAGTTAAGGCTAGAATCCTGAGTACGAGGTGTTCAAAATCGCCCATGACAAATACACATTAAGCCCGCGATGCATACTCTACTTTTTATGCTTTCTGCGAGGCAATTGAAACCAATGACTGTTATAAAGAAAGTACTTAAGTAATTATTTAAAGTTAGAATAATAAAATATGAAAAATTAAGAATATTTATTGAAAATTAAAAGTTATGTTAGAAACATTACACCAATTGTGCAACGACAAAGTTACATTCTTTGGTACATTTATAGTTGGGTTAGAGTCTATGTTTTTGTCGTCTATTCTGTAGTGGTCGGTCAGTTCGACATTCAAATAAATCCTTCTTGGTGCGCGGGTGAAAATGAATTTCGTAAAAAGTTTTCATGATAACATACAGCCTAACTCAGAATAAGATCTCATTGCACCTAAACTTTTTTGCAACCAACATCGATCAAGCACGACTACAAGGGTTGCATTCCAAATTCAAATCACATTATTCCCCATGGGAAAAATGACTTACTTTAGGAAAGGTTTGCATGACACACACAATATGCCATTGCCGAGCAGGTAGTATAAAAAATTTCTTATTATCTTGTGTAAGATAAAGCTATAATATAGTATCCTTGAATGATATTTCATTGTTGAATATTTATTTTTGGTTACAAAATAAAATGGGTGAGTTTGAATGTTAATAGTGGCGGTCACATAATGTCATACAAACGAGCTAACTTTGAAGCCTTTGTTCTCCGCGTTACACATGTAATTTCGTTTGACCTCAGAAAAAAGATATGGCAGCAACATCAAAACATCCAATTAACATATCAAATAAGTAGGAATGTTTAAGTCGGCTATTTATAGTAAGTACATTACTGCTGCTGATGCGGCATTAATGGACGAACGTGAAAATGTTGGCCGAGGCACACATACGTAAGACTATAAATGCCTAGTTGCGGCTAAGGCTTGTATACTAACTTTTCTCACACAATGCGCGGAAATTCAAAATATTTTCATCACTCTCATTTTACTCGCTTGAACTTGAACTGATTTCGTCAAATGAATAGGTACCAAATTGTTCAATGATAATCTCTCATTTGTTTTTTTTTTACTTACACGTGTGACGTCATTTTAAGCCGCCGCCGGCTGTAACGCCCGCGCCAGTTTGAATCGTATGATGTTACAGTGTAACCATGAATCGGACTGGGCGGGCGTTATTAGTGCGCTCATGGCGCCCTGTTAGCGTAATTCGGAACATTCCACTTGCAAAGCCAATTCCTGATGATGGTCACAGGCCTCGGTTGCCGCGTTTCATTGAAAAAGTTCGTTCCATTTTTTACGAGAAATATGCGTTTTAATACGGTAAATATGGATTTACATACAAAATGGCAGGCGTGTTTTAGAACTGTCCAGCTCAATGATATTAAAATTTTATATCATTGGTCCAGCTACTCCGATTTAGCACAAAATCAGTCTGTTACCTTTTCATCACTAATCCAATTTAGATGAATTAAGTAGACCGATTGGACCATAAGGAAGGACATGGGTTAGCTTTTGTCGCGAAAATGAATATCAAAGGGAGTGAACTAGGGGAGGAAATTTAAAATCCACGCAGACGAGACGAGGTCGTGAGCGGCTGCTAGATGTAAGGGCCGACCTAAAGCCGGGTCCACACTTGTATCACTTTATCATGCGATCTCTAACTAGCGACAATGATTCAAACGATACACGTCGATGCCACGCGATGAAGATCTGATACACTAAAATGATATAAGGCTTTACATGAATAAAGTAAAAAGTGAACTGGTATATTTTTAGTTACCTTGTATTCTTGATCTTAATGTATCCAATGGGTAAAATGCGGCCATTCCTATAACACTGCCCTGGAATTAATAATTTGTGAAATTAATATTGGTAAATTAATGAACCAAATTTATGACGCCCTAGCCAAGTCAATAATAACATACTGTATGTTACCAATATGGGCTAGCCCGGCGAGCCGAGGTACCTCGACCGGTAGGGGGCCACCCCTCTGCATTCCAGCAGTACTTAGGCTGTTTCTTCTTCCTCCATGCAACCTCTGCATAGGGGACTGTCCGTGATACCTAAGTTAAAAAGATGTCTGTTAAATTGTCATCTTTTTAACTTAGGTGTCACGGACAGTCCCCTACGCAGATTTTGCATGGATGAAGAAGAAACAGCCACCCACGTACTGCTGGAATGCAGAGGGGTGGCCCCCTGGCCCAGCGTCCAGGAGGTGATCACTAATGTGAAAGCACTTGGAGCGTTCCTGGCTGAGCTGGGCTGGCTGGAGTGATCCGGCCGCACACCCTTCATACGCAAAATAGGCGCAAGAGACGTCGAGCTGCGGAAACTGCCCGTATTGCAAAGAAAAAGAAGATGGGGTGGCGCATTGAAAACTAAATTTCTAGCAGTTGAAAGAGCCCTGTAGCGGCACCTATCTTACCTACGCCGCACATACCACGACACACAGCATGACAACAAGATTCCTCACCCGTGTTACTAGATGGCGCTAGTATCAAGAAACATGAACATTAAAGTATGGAGTAGCAACCTCGCAGTATGGAAATCCTACATCTCGCTAACGAAGTTCACTCAGCGACTTAGCATATATACAACTTCCAACCATCATCGGTTGGACCGCGGTCCCCGGGCTAATACCACCCAGCCCGGAGGAAGATCTTCCCTTTGGCCTTCCTATCAGTGGCTACCTACCTTCCACATCATTTCCATACTATCCCCCTCCTACATTGGTGACCCCCGACGGAGCACATTCAAGCACCTTCAGCAACGCAGCGCCGATCATCACCCCATACCATATCCAGCATCCGCAGCAGTCACACCGCAAGCAGAAGCACAGCAAGCCAGCACCACAGCCTTCAGGTTCCGCAGCATCATTGACGTCGCTTCCTGGACCTTCGGCAATTCTCGACGGCATCATCCCGACCTGGTCTCCGCAGCCCACACCTGGAGCATCACCCTCACTCCGGCGTGGCAGCTCTGCGCACCTCACCAGCAGCTCGGACCCACCGTCACTCTCCACTGTCCCGACTCACCGTGGACAGGTCCCGACTCACCGTGAACACGGATCTACCTGCAGCACTGGCGGACGCGCCCTTCTTCACCCCACAACGTCTCGACTCACCGCAGACTGGGGCATCTCCTGCAACACTACTCTGGCACTTGCACAGCTCTGACGCACTGACAGCTGAGCTTAGACTATCCTTGGACTATCGACCTCCGGTCTCAGGGGGGGAGTGATGTAGCGGCACCTATCTTACCTACGCCGCACATACCACGACACACAGCATGACAACAAGATTCCTCACCCGTGTTACTAGATGGCGCTAGTATCAAGAAACATGAACATTAAAGTATGGAGTAGCAACCTCGCAGTATGGAAATCCTACATCTCGCTAACGAAGTTCACTCAGCGACTTAGCATATATACAACTTCCAACCATCATCGGTTGGACCGCGGTCCCCGGGCTAATACCACCCAGCCCGGAGGAAGATCTTCCCTTTGGCCTTCCTATCAGTGGCTACCTACCTTCCACTTCCTTTCCATCCATACCATCACTCCTACAGCCCAAAGAGCTTTACTACATTTTTTATTATATTAAATATTTATTCAAAGAAGTACATAATATACATTTATAAAAACCAAAGACTTTGCTCTCTAGTATAACAAATTGTGTTCTAAACACTTGACCTGACCTTTCCATGACGTCTTGGCACATATAATGATTTGTATAAAGTCTGTTTTTCTAACACTGAGACAAATATGTAATTTCACAGTTGCACATTTTTCATGGTTGCACATTTCAGTTGTTTGCAAATTATTCTTTAGGTAATTTAAATTGATTTAATCTGAATCCGAATCAAATAACATTAATCGTAATAAAATTATCAAAACAATTATATGGACAGCTAAATCTGTCATTTCGAGAAGGTAAAACATCTCAGTGGACTACTGGAGGACTGGCTGAACATCCCTCTTATTGGAGCAGTATGCGACAAAGTTAAGCCAACCTTCATATTTGACAAAAAGTACAGTATACACCTGATAGACAACATCAGCTCCAAGGTGCAACACAAGTCTCTCCTGATTTACACTGATGGCTCCAAAACCTCATCGGGCACAAGGTCGGGTGTTATCTCGGAGGGCCTTAACATACAGATTGCATTCCCCTTAAGCACATACAACACGGTATTTCAGGCCGAGTGTATGAGCATAATCATGGCGGCTCGGGCAATCGAAACAAGAGAGGTAAAAGACCGCGACATCTTAATTCTCTCTGACAGCAAATCCGTCCCACAGGCTCTCCAGGGCAGTTGCATCACATCAAGCCTTTTACTTGAGTGTCACCACACCCTTAATACAGTAGGTGCACATAATACTATCACTATCCAATGGATCAAAGGTCACAGTGGATCGGGGAAATGATGCAGCTGACAAACTGGCTAGATGCGCATCTGGTTCGATGCCTGTTGGTCCAGAACCGATCGCTCTTATCCCGGCGAGTTGGTATGGAAGTAAGATCCGTGAACGCACTATAGAATTACACCAACAGAACTGGAGCTCTCTGGACTCGTGCAGACAGGCGAAACTCGCACTACCGCGCGTGGACGCTCGTCTGTCCAGGGCCCTGTTACAATTGTGTAGATCGCAACTCCGCCTGGCAACAGGTGCTATTACTGGTCATGGACAATTTAGCAGACATCTTTTTAACTTAGGTGTCATGGACAGTCCCCTGTGCAGAGGTTGCATGGAGGAAGAAGAAACAGCCGCCCATATACTGCTGGAATGCAGAGGGGTGGCTCCCTACCGGAAGAGGTACCTCGGCTCGCCGGGCAGCGTCCAGGAGGCGATCACTACTGTGAAAGCCCTTGGAGCGTTCCTGGCAAAGCTGGGCTGGCTGGAGTGATCCAGCCGCACACCCTCCATACGCAAAATAGGCGCAATAGACGTCGAGTAGCGGAAATCGCCCGTATTGCAAGAAGAAGAAGAAAATAAATCTGTCATTTATGTCTCGAGGATAAAAAGCAGACTTTAGGTTCAATTATTAACAGGATTTGACTCTCCGACCGGATTTTGTAAAAGATTTGAGATTTAAAATGTTTAAGGGAACTCTGCTGGTCATACACCTCCCTAGTACTTTGAATATCAGTATCAATTTCGGAATTTCAGCTCTCTTCCAGCCCACTATAGATGTGCTTTTTCTTTTCTTTTCAAGAGAGCTATGTTGAACACTCAGTTTTGGAGACTTGTAATGTTACTTAAATTGGTTAGCTGTGTACATTGTACTGTATTGGCCTCATCAAGAGGCCATGAGGGCCTCATGGCTGACTGTTTAATGTTCATACCCATAATATAAATGATATAATTGTGAAATATACATACCGTGGCTCCTGCAATAGCGTGAACGAAGGTCTCGTAACTGAATAAGGAGGAAGGCATTTTGTTTATTTTTCAAAAATATTGAGGCTAAGGTCGGTTCCTTGTTTAGATTCTACTTTCCGGCTCTCGTGCCAATATAAGGGCCCAGCTAGTATTTATAATTCAAAGCACTTGTATACTTTAGTATTACTTTTATTTTAAAATAGGTTGGGTACACTAAAAAACGTAAAAAACACAACTTATCAATTTAATTTGACTCAAATTGACTCCCACCAACACCATCCAAACAAGAAACCACAAACACAGATAAATTTACCAACTTTCCGATTCAGACTAAAATCAAATCAATTTCAGCGCTGACAACTGAGATATCGCGCTTATGACGTAACAGTTGGGACCTGTCTACGATTCGGAACGCTCGTGAACGCGCTCATAACGCTCACTCTTAATGCTCTAAGCCAGGGATGCACAGACTACGGCCCGCGGGCCGCATGCGGCCCGCCGGTCGAATACTGGTGGCCCGCCGACAGCAAAAATAATACTCTCGTACATTCGAAAATATTGAGTTCTATTCCAGAATAAAACCAATAACAAATGTTCGAAAAGTAATTTGAATCTCGCGCGCGCGCTCTATCAATCTTATCGGTGCGCCGTGCATGCGTCGGTAACAGCGGTCGGTAATGTTCGTGCTGATCTCGGTTAAATTCGTTTTCTTGAGGAAGCGCGCCGCGTTATACTGTTCGAGCGAGCGAGATAGCAATAGTCCCAAATTCCCGATAGCTCGCGTAGGTAGATACACGAAGCTTCCAGAGTCGGTTTCGAGATTTCTCCAGACAGTTTTCGACTCTATGCGCGTGGTATAAAAGCCACGCTAACCGCAGCGACCGACAGTTCGGTTTTAATTTGAGTAAAGTGTCGTTAGTTCTAGTGTAGATTTTAACTCGACTAGCCGGTGTCATAATTATAATATATTTTGATCCACATTCAACGTAGATTTCCCGTCAAGTGCCGTGTATAATTGTGTTGTGAAATCGTAAGTAAAACTGTTATTAATTTTATCTACATATTTTATCAATTATTTTTGGTAATTAATTAGGAACTGTAATTGGTTTTAGGTGCTGTGGTAATCCTAGTCAGGATTAAAACGCAACATGGACATGCCAGGAACTAGTAAAAAACGTAAGGTTAAAGATGAAAATCGGCAGTTTCAAGAAATTTGGACTGAGAAATACTTTTTTGTATGGTCGCATAACAAAGTCGTTTGTTTAATTTGCAAGAATTCTGTTGCGATTGCAAAGGAATATAATGTAAAAAGGCACTATGAAACGCAGCATCCTACTTTTACGAAGTTTACAGGCGAATTAAGAAAGCAAAAAGTTTTGTCTTTAAAACGGGAGCTTATTGGTCAACAAGCTATGTTTACAAAACCCATTCAAGATACAGAAACAGCTACAGAAGTTAGTTATGAAATTTCTCGAATGATAGCAAAGCGGAGTCGCCCCTTCAATGATGGGGATTTTGTAAAAGAATGCATAGAAATTGCCGCTAAGAAAATGTGTCCAGAAGCAGCAAAAAAGTTTGAGAAAATTCAACTGAATCGTATGACCATCCAAAGACGAATTATGTCTTTGTCAGATAATATTGCGGAACAATTAAATGAAAAAACTAAGATAATTGATTTTTTTTCATTAGCACTCGACGAATCCACTGATATTAGTTCCACAGCTCAACTTCTTATATTCATACGAGGTGTTACTCAAGATTTTGAAGTCTTCGAAGAGTTATTAGGAATGTGTTCATTGAAAGGTCAAACCAGAGGAGTTGATATACTCAATGTACTTTTGGACGAGTGTTCAAAAACTGATTTGGACTTATCGAAATTATCGGGAGTTTCGACTGACGGTGCTCCTTCGATGATTGGTGTCAATTCTGGGCTAGTTACTTTGTTGAAAAAGCATTTGCAAGAAAAAAACTTAAACGCTGAAGATCTCATGCAGTTTCACTGCATTATACACCAAGAAGCCCTCTGTTCTAAAAAAATTGAATTTGAAAATGTCATGAAAGTGGTAGTTTCGACTGTGAATTTCATAAAATCACGAGGACTCAATCACAGGCAATTCAAACAATTCCTTGATGACATTGAATGCGAACATGGAGATTTACTGTATTATACAGAAGTAAGGTGGCTAAGTCGTGGATTGACACTGGAACGATTTTTAAATTTAATAGAAGAAATTGATATTTTTCTGGCGGAAAAGCAAAGGGACGTCCCGGAACTTAAAAGTCCTGATTGGTTGTGTGATTTGGCTTTTTTAGTTGACATTACAAATCATTTGAATGTCTTGAACACACGGCTTCAAGGCAAAAATCAACTGATATCCCAGCTCTACGCACATGTATCATCCTTTCAATGCAAGCTGACACTTTTCAGATCGCAATTGAATTCTGGAAATTACAATCATTTTCCGAATTATAAGAAAATGGCTGAAAAATTCAAAAAAACTGCTATTAATTTCAGATATGTAAAAAAGCTAGATATTTTGATTCAATCTTTTCAAGACAGATTTTCGGAGTTTAAAACAGTGAAACCTCTGTTGGACATATTTAGCAATCCTTTCACGATTTCAGTTGAAAATGCGCCAGAGTTAATGCAGTTAGAAATTATCGACATTCAGAACGACCAAGATTTACGCAACAAATTCAACGAAGGAGACTTGCTGAACTTTTACCGCTGCATTGATAAAAATACGTACAAAGAGTTGCGCATAAACGCTCTGAAATGTGCAAGCTTATTTGGTTCTACCTATATATGTGAACAAACCTTTTCAATCCTAAATAATAATAAAACAAAAAATCGAAACCGCCTTGCAAATGAAAGTTTGGAAGCAGTTTTACGTGTTGCTACAAGTAAATTTGAGCCAAATATAAAAAAGATTGTAAGCACTATGCAGTGCCACGCTTCAAATTAATAAATTCTTTTTCAATTTGAATACATTATTATCAATTTTTCATTGTCTTTAATTACCTATACTTCTGGTGGCCCACCATCAGTTCATAATTTGCCCGAGTGGCCCCTAGTCTTAATAAGTCTGTGCATCCATGCTCTAAGCGCTCACTGATCTCTTGGCCTACAAAACCTCAAATTCCAGCCTTTTTATTTTTATATTGTTCTTAAAATGGATAATCTTCGGCCATCACTTCATGGAAGTATGCGGCACGAATTATCAATTCATTTAAAATTTTTATATAAATGCATCTGAGGTAAACAAAACAAACTAGTGTCAGTTTTGACAGAACGCTCACCGTGATATCGTTCGGTCGGAGCATGGGCGGCGTAAGCGCAGAATGGCGGATGTTATGACGCAATCAGGGGGTCTAGCCAAAGTAACATTTACAAATTTTCGCTATCGCTTCGCTTCGAAAAATGTATATCGCACTTACGGTGATTCGGTACGCAAATCAGCGCGATGATATTGCTGACAGCGCGAATCGGAATGCACCCGTAAAGTACCTACCATACTACCATTTTTTTTTTTGAGTGACTGGCCTCTTCAGTTTATCACAGAAATTCCACCAACGTCGGGGCTCTATCGGCTAAAAACATTGAAGTTCATGTTAAATGTGTTTTGACAGATGTATGTGATTCATTGCTACTTCGTTTTGGCACAAATAAAAATTTTCTAAAGAAAAGTAGCAATGTATCACATACATCTGTCAAAATACAGTTAACATGAACTTCAATGTTTTTAGCGAGTTTTTGGCGCCATTTTGTCGAGTTCGGTTTGGTGTCTATTTTAATTATTTTCAAATTGATTCGTAGTGGATAGTGTCTTAAAATTGGTGCAGTTATATGGTACAAGTGTCTACGCAACTGAACAATATGTGGGATAATTGAAATAGGCGCATCTTGGTTGTGTGAAGCTGAGACTTTTATTGAAGTGGTGGCTTCCTCGGCAGAACTAACCGAGTAAACTGTCTTGATATACTTGGTGCCAAATGCTCCAAGCAGCATTGGAATGCGATGCACCCGCATTCTAATGAAAAATTAAACAATATCTACCACTGAACTATTTAACACTTGACAGTTTTTTTTTGGCGCCATTTTGTCGAGTTCGGTTCGGTGTCTATTTTAATTATTTTCAAATTGATTCATAGTGGATATTGTGTCTTAAAATTGGTGCAGTTATATGGTACAAGTGTCTACGCAACTGAACAATATGTAGGATAATTGAAATAGGCGCGATCTTGGTTGTGTGAAGCGGAGACTTTTATTGAAGTGGTGGCTTCCTCGGCAGAACTAACCGAGTAAACTGTCTTGATATACTTGGTGCCAAATGCTCCAAGCAGCATTGGAATGCGATGCACCCGCATTCTAATGAAAAATTAAACAATATCTACCTACCACTAACTATTTAACACTTGACACTGGCAAAAATTACTTCCAAGAGGAAAGTAGATTGCCATAACAAAAAAGAAGAAAAAGAACACTTGACACTGGCAAAAATTACTTCCAATGTTAACTTTGTTTTGTCAGATGTATGTGATACATTGCTACTTTTCGTTGGTAAGTTTTTATTGATGCCAAAACGAAGTAGCAATGTATCAAATTTTGTAAATTGGGCTACTATGGGCTATCTTTTCATCGCGAAGTGGCGACTTGACCGGTAACTCCGGTAAGGCATTTGGCAACCCTGACATGACAGTGACAGAAGTGGATGTGGATCAAGCTTGGATCTGTCGGATCAAGTTGATTGATGTGGATGTTGGGTTTTGTGGGTGATTACTGATTACATTCTCTTTGGATGTTGTTGGTGGCTTAGAAGTTTAACTAACTAGTACCTATATTCATCTCATCTGTGCTCAGAAGGAAGAATACATTATAATACAATAATAATTATAACATAGGTACTTTAGTACAACAACTATATATAGCTACCTAATTAGTGTTGTAAAATAAGGAAACACAAGTTAGCACAATCAACAAATTCAAGTCAAAATAAAAAAAAAGAAAAATATTGAAAATATTTTTGTCACCAGGAGCAGTTCTTTTGGTTTAAAAATAAAATGAACATCCTACCGAAGAAAAGGTAAGTAATTGGCACAAATAAATAGAAAAACAAATTGTTGAGGCTCAAGTCTTTTCACCAAATATTCAGCTTTCATACTTTTACTAAGTTAGGTCTCTGCCCGAGCTCGGGAATCAACAGATGCAGGCAAATAAAAGTCATTGGACACGGGCATACAAACTTACGACATCAGTCTCTTACATTGTACATATTATTTACGATTTTATTGTACTAAATGCAGACAAATGCTGCATTTCCTTTACTACTTAACTTACTTGTGACACAGTATTTAATAATAACCAAAACTAATATCTTTGTTCAGATGGCACGTAAGGACAAAAGAAAATATTGCAAGAGTTCGAAAAGATGAAGCAGAAGCTGCTGAAAGAGAAAAACAAGAGAGTTTACGTATAGAAACAGCAAATCGTGAAGCAAGGCTTAACATTCTTAAGCAAAAAAGCAAAGAAAAGTTAAGTGCTCTAGGTGTTAATAAAGATACACCAGAACCATCAACTTCAGAGTTTTCAGATCATATCAACTTATTTACAGATATTGATCATGCCGTTAGTATAACAAATAAAGAACATGATAAAGAGTTAAAGGAAAAACAAGAAGAATACGAGAAAAAGATCGGTTACTTAACCTACCTTGGTCAAGATACCAATGAATCCCTGAAAAGGAAAAATTGGTATGAAGTGACTCCTAAAAGTAGATCCACAGAGACGAGTAATATAAAAGAAACATATGAAAAATTAGTCCTAAAAGATACTGATGGAAAACCAAAGGAAAAGGAAATTGATATACACAATGGTGAATATTACTGGAAATCAAAGCAACAACAAGACCCAATCAACAAATTTAGAAAATATTGTGAAAGTAAAACTTTTTCCAAAAACAAACCAAGTGACAAACAAGGTAAGAAAGTAAGCCACAAAGTGCAAGATAAAATTAATAAGAAGAAAGTTAAGGCAAGTAAAGATGACAAAAATAAAAAACTTCAAAAGCTTAGAGAGGCTCGTCTCAGAAGAGAACAGGAAGAAAAATATAAAACAGAAATGTTCCTTAGTGGGCTTAATAAGCCAAAGACCCTATCTGAAAATGAAGCAAAACCGAACACCAGCAATACTAGCACAACCATTATTAAACCAAAATATAATTCACAATTCAATCCAGAATTAGCAAGACAAAACTTCAGATAAATTATATAAAAATTTATTTTATTTTTATTTTTAAGTAATACAATAACAAATAAAAAATATTTAAATGATTGATTATGGTACAAAATAACTAACAAACTAATAACATTCTGTAGACAATTTAAGAGGGCGTAGTCTGCACACTAGCGCCGCCAATTTCGTCTTTAACTAAGCACTACGTTTTTTTTCCAATGGCTGCGCTAGTGTGCAGACTACGCCTAAGATATATATACATATATTCTAATAATTTATAATAATATACAATATATACTTAGAATTCTAAGATAAATTGTGTAAAAGAGACTAAATGAGTACTTAAATGAAAACTTAAATAATAAAAGTATTAAGATTGTTTGTGAATGAATTAATATACACCATAACTGTTAGGATGAATACCTTAATTTTATTTTTGAATAGGATTTGAAAGCAATACCAAAGGTAACTTATCTTCTATTTTCTCAATTGGATATTTGAATGTTTCACAGTACAGCTCTAAAATTCGAACTGCAAATCCACTTTCACCAGTTGTTTCTGATTTACTCCTGGAAAATATGATTTTGCTAGTTTAATAAAGGTGTCTGCGGTGTCTGTCTAACTACACCGTACCATGACCATACCATGACCGTGACCAAGAAAAACAATTTTCTTTGTATTGATAAGTATGACACTATATTCCCACTAGACTGTTGCGTTACCGACAAACACCGTCGCGTACCATGCACGGAGTCAACAATTGTCGGCGAGAATATTTTGCCGGTGCTGATTATGATGAAACTTTTATGAGTTGTTCTGCTTACGACCGAGAAGGTCCCTGGCTAAAAAAAAGTTGTGCATTATCAGGATTATAAGTCTCGATCATCCAACACTTCTCTATAATATACAACGTGTTACAAAAATACCCCTAATGCCGAATATGGTATATAGGGACCATCAAACTGAATTAAAATTAAATTTTCGATTTTAATTATTGTATGAAAATCTGCTATTTCATACAATAATTAAAATCGAAAATATCTAAATGTATGAAACAGCTGAATTTTTTTCGCGATTTGAGAGTTGGTCCCAATAGTGAAAGTTATTCATAAGGGGTATTTTGTAACACGTTGTATAGATGGATTTGATAACCATACGAATCTTTAATGGTAAGTAAGTTTGTTCCACCGGCAAAAGTACCTATACCTACCTACCTGTACCTGTACCTAAAGTATTACGCATATTTCTGTAATCTGCAACTGTTATCAGTTGCAAATTACAGAAATATGCGCTAATCATATAAAAAAGATGATCCTCGTAAGATGGTGTGGTTACAGAGATATAAATTTTTGAAAATATTAATCGAAATTTTGCATTTACAGGAAAAGACAATTTATAAGTTAAAAGACATGAAAAACTATATAATTGTTATCGTTGTTGTAAGATTACATACGGGTAACATACGGGTTGCATACAGGCATCAATCGGGATGTATACGAGCACAGAACCCCGTCGGTCCGTTTCAGTGGGCATAGTAGAGCGTATCGTGTTGCTTTTCGTGTCTGATACGTTCCTAGCACGATCATGGTATGGTACGGTTTAGTGGGCAGACACCTTTTAGTTTTATAATCCAAGGGAGTCCTTACTAATAAAGATGTAGATGTATATATGGTTACACAATGGTTACTCTCTGCCAAACTATTTAAGTTTGACATTAAAAAGAAAGAAACAAAACACTGTAACTATGCATCGGCTATACAATCTTTATTAGTAAGGGGGTAATATTATAAATGCAAAAGTAACTCTGTCTGTTACGTTTTCACGCATAGACTGCTGGCCCGATTTATTTTGACGAAATACGGTACGAATATAGATAGGACTAAGCCTAAGTACTTTTAATCCCATTGCTGGGTACGGGTCTCCACCCGCACGATATTACCTGTAGTCCACGCGGGCGGAGAGCTAGTTATTACATAAATGTTAAAATATATTGTTTTATACCGGTTCAATGTTGCAGTTCTAGCGAAGACACAGAGGTATTCAAGGAAAGCATCCATGTATTCAGTTTTTGTTTGACGCAATAAAGTGTAAATACCAACTAACAGTGGATAACCATCCATGTTTTCACCCAATTTTCTCGTAATTATGTCACCTGTAAATAGAAACTGAATTATATCGTTATTAAATTTAGATTTTTCGCATTCACAATGCAATTTTTATATTAAGATAAATAATATTATTTTTTCTAGTATTTTTTCTAATATTATTTATCTGGATTATATCGGTTACCTAATGGAACGCATAACTTTTTTTGTCCTAAACATGAAACGCATACTGTTAGATGGCATAATCATCATTTGGCATAATATTTTAATTCACAATTTCATAACGCATAATATTGTAAGGCCGATTTTGTTAAGCATAAATATTGAATGGCATATACGCAAAAAGCATGAATATCAAAACATAATTTTTAATTGGCATATTGTTTAAAAAGCATAATTATTAAAAGGCATAAATTTATTACGCATAAGTTAGAAAATGCATAATTTCTTAAGGCATATTTTGCAAACTCATAAATCTTTAAAGAATAATCTCAAATAATATTATGAGTTATTCTTAGTTTTGTCGAATAACTTATAATATTATTTATAACATGCAAGCGAGCATACATGCAACATGCAGTTTGACTCACCGCTCGCTTCGCTGCGCGTGGTTTGTAGCGGGGGGGCCTTCGGCCTTCCCCCCCTGCACCCCTCGCTCGTGCAAACTGCATGGCATAGCATGCAGCACATGCAGGAAAGCATGCAGCATGCACTTAGACGCTCCGTTGCGCGTGGTCACAAGTCTAACCTAACCTAAACCTAAACCAACCAAAACCTAACCTAACCTACTACAAATTTTTATTTATAGCAGGGGGCCTCAAATTAGTAGGTACCTATTAAAATTAGTTATGCTTTATTTTACTCATATATTATGCTTTAAAACAATAGTACTTATGTAAATAAGGCATTACAAAATTATGCTTTTCAAAAATTATGCTTAATGACAATATGCCATTCGATACTAGGAATTCTAACTATTATGCTTTGATATATTATGCTTTTTAAAAGTTATGCAATACAATGTTTATGCATTCTAAAATTATGCCTTTCAAAATATGCTTAATGACAATATGCCATTCGATATTAGGAATTCTAATTATTATGCTTAGAAATATTATGCTTTTTAAAAGTTATGCAATACAATGTTTATGCGTTTAAAAATTTATGCTAAATGAATAGTATGCTTTGGGATTATTATGCCAATCGAGTTATGCCAACTGACTTTAGGACAAATGAAATTATGCGATACGAAGGGTCCCTAATTATATCACAATGTAAGAAGATCTGTTGAAATATAGTATTTATGGAAATAAAATACTCAATACTATTGCTTTTATGATTGAATCTTTTAATAATATTAAGAGGTAAGTATGTACACACAGCAGCACAATAAGTTACTACAAAATGTCAAAAGGAAAGTACATTGTTCATTTGATTTTAAACGTAACGTTCAACACTTGAAGGTTTAAAATCAATTAGTTAATGGAGAAATTTGAAAGTGTAATAGTCTATTATTTTACTTTTACAACTAAAAGTGTAAAAGTGTAGTAGTACTATTACAATTTTTGTAACATGTGGAAATCTTGGTTTTATGGTGGATGAAAGAATCACTAACCTGTTGTGTGACAAACTTGCAGCTTCGGTAGTTGTGATATCAAAAGCAGTGCTAAAACGCGACCCATATCTATATGTGACAGATCTTGGGGTATTCTCATATACAATTTCTCATAAGGTTCATTAATTCCACATCTTACAAGGTATTCTTCTAAGTTTTGTATTAATGTTGGTGAAACCTTACATTTATTTTCAAGACTTGCTGGAGATTGTTTCAATTCGTTAATTAAGGCACTATAACAGAATTATATTACAAATAATTAGGTATCGTAGATGTTTGCCGCGGTGAAAAACATCATGCAATAAAATACAAGTGTTCAGCTATCGTCAACAATTTAGGGTAGAGTTACTTTTACTTACTCATTAAATGTTCTCAAAGCAGCCTCCAGGTGAGCAGAATCAAATTTGCAAGCAGTGTTCAGTTGATAAGCAATGTGTTTTCTGATAATTTGTAGTGTCCCAATCAAAACTAAAACTTCTGATAACTGCTGAAAGATCTTTTGTCCCTTGACAAGAATTTGGTCAATTTCTCTCATTTCGAATTTTGTACTGCCGAATATGGATTTGTCATGACTGCTTCTAAACATTTGGTGAATATTTTGCAATTGATTTTTTATCATATGGGCATACAAAATGTCGAGGCCATATAAACCCACGACACCGACGGCTTCATTCAATTTTGAAAAAGTTTTACTATTCACGATCTCATTTTGATTTCTGACATCATACCAAGCTGCACTCACACTCACATAGACGCAAGTCCTGCAAATAACATAGTTATTTACAATCACAAGATTAATAAAAATTAACCAGATACTTAATCAAAATTTAAAATATCTAAATTCATCAATAAAATGAGTCTTTTTGAAATAACATTTATTTCAAATTTCCTGAACGTTTGAGGTATTCTATACATTACTCGTACCTAGGTATTGAATTTGAAAATATTGAAAAGAATACCGGATTATTCACATTGGCGGTAACAGATATACTTAATTGCCGGCAGTGATTTGCATAGCATCATACATAACGTTATAAAATCCAAATAAATTACCTTGCGTCCGTTAATTGAGCAATCTGTCGAGCTAGACTTCCCATAAAGCCAGCAGATGGGCTATACAATGTGACTCCTTTACGTAAACTGATTTCTTTCGTTACACTGTCGCTTATAATAGCTGAAACCTGTAGATAGTCTTTAGTCAATAAGGATCTGTTTTACAGGTTACAGTAACTACCTTCTGTTTTAGTTGCGAAAAAAAAATCTGCCAAGTGCCAAGTATTCTCCCAGATTCAATCATTTGTGAAACAGGCTCTAAGCACGGTAATGATAGATACCATTACCGTGCTCTAAGACTTACCGCATTACACCTAACAAAACACAAAGCCTGACAACTAACATGAATGTACTGACTGCAGATTGTTTAGGATTATAATAAATAATTCCCTTTTAGTAATCATGTACACACAACAGCAAGTCAGGTTATACATTTAAGCTGCTCAATGTCAACATTGTATAGTCTGAGGTGCCGTCGTGTGTACACATTAAAACCATGGACTGTAAATCTGCGATGAGTACGATGATTTGATGCTGCACATAAACGTTAATTTCTTTCTAGAAAATACACACCTGCTTTTGCCATATTCTTAGACCATGGATATTAATATAGTCCTGTATGTATTCCAAAGATCGTTTGTATCCATCCATACTCTCCGCTAACTTTTGTAGTCGTGGTAATAAATTCGTCGGGGATGGTTTCTTGGCTGGTGGTTCCAGGAACTCCACAAATTTCATACTGATATGTCTGTCTAGTTCTTTTAGCAATCCCACCTCTAATAATTCGGCTGGATCTACTCGAATCACACCGACTAATGTAGATCGCATATCGAGAATACCTACAAGAAGCATATCATTGAATGAATGAGAATAGAATAGATTTAAATGAAAAGACACTTGCCAAACTACATTACATTAATCTAAACTCGACAGTAATATACAGCAAGTCAGCAACAGCAATTACCGATAGCAACGAAATCATCACGTTTAGCAGTGTTTGAGCTTGAAGTTAGTTTAGAATAAATTAAAAGGTAGTTGTATGTACTAGCATATTACCTGTGGTAAAAGTTGATGCCGAGTGAGTTAACTTCGCTACTTCCATTCGCTGCTCTAATTGAGCGAATTCTCGCAATTTATCTTTTTCTAAGCGTGTAGGCACCTCCTTGATAGTCCAAGTTTGTAGTTCAATAATTTTTTCGACTATGCTAAAAACCATCTGTGGTATTATTTGTAAAACTTTTTGGATATATTTTATCAATTCATTACTGTAATATTGAGATACAGAGACTAAATCATCACTATGTGCTTGATTAATTCTAAGCAATGGAATTTCCATAGCACTCGCCAGTTTCAAAAAAAGAGCTCGAAGTCTGCTAGTTACTGCGGGATTTTCTTTTATACTATTTTGCATAATATTTGTGTACGAATCAATAGTACACCAGGCATAACTTACATCTGCTATAGTCTCCAAAGTTACTAAAGAGTCCTCTTTGAGAGTAGCTGCTCTCAAAACGTTCTTTAGTGCTTCTTTACTTTCAGATAGAAATTGCAAAATGGTTGACGTGCTTTTGATGCTATGAAACTCCTCCACTTCATCTAATGCTTGTATAAGTTGTGTTATTTTCTTTACCGATTTAGTTGTAATTGTATCACTCAGTGACGTGATTTGTTTAGCTATATTATCAAACCATAATTTCAACTGTTCGTTTTCCTGTATTTTGGTTATTGGTTTAGTGCCAGAAAATAGTTCAGACAGATTGTTAATGGCTTCTAAAGCAAGACTTTTATTCGTATTCCAAGACTCACTCCTGTTCTCAAGCAATTTATTTAAAATCTCTCTTACTTTCAACTCGAGCTCAGCAGTGCTAATGAGTAATTCTAATATTTTCAATGGATCATAATTAGATTCCTTCTGCACTAAATCTTTGAGCTGTTTAGTTTTTCTACTATTGTCATAGAATATAACATCACTACTGTGCAACAACAACCAACGCAGAACTAAATTAGAATTCAGTAAAAGATTTAAAATCTTATTGATATTATCCAGAACGAAATCCTCAGTTAGAGTGCCTTCTTTTAAGAGCTGATGTGTTTTATCAAGCAACATCTGCACCGAACTGCCTCGTTTATTAAAAACCGGCTTAACCATTTTACTATTACAGGTGTTGAGAAGAGCCGTTTTTGCTGCTTTAAAATTTTCCCAATAATCTATGAGATTGAGGGTTACTCCCATGTAAACGGGTATTATCCAGTTACTTGGAAAAAACTTGTCTACAATCTCCCTCATTTTGGATGTATCTGAATGTAAGTAATGTGGTGTAAAAAATAAACATACGACAAGCATACTAGCTTGAGTAGCCAAAGCAGATGCTTGATGTTCTGGTATTGTATAAACTGATAACTGGTTGTAAATATCTTCAGATCGCAGTTTACCTATTACTTTTTCTATAAAGTCTGGTCGGATAGAAATACGGCTGTAAATAAGTTTATGTATATTGAAATATAATAGAAAGAAACTACACACCCAACCGAAAGACTACGCGCAAGAAAACGACATGTAATATTATGTGTATTATTTTTTGCTTAACTTTGAATTACTTATGTTACTTAAAGCCTACAATTGCAACGTGTGAATCTCATAAAACTGCGTAACGTAAGTCAGTAGCGAATATTATAAACTGGCATTAGGAAATCCCCGAAACAGCTATGCGGATGCCCTCTACGATTGAATGATAATAGACTCTATCGAAGTGTTTATCTTCATGAATTATTGTTTAGATGCGGTAAGCCATAAGTATCATTTGAGTTACTATTTATCAAAAAAGAACGTACCCAAAATATTCAACTGGATAGTCATTAGGTCTTTTGCATTGTTGTTGATTGTAGCCAGTATCTCTTAGCAGTTTACAAACGTCGTCGACATTGGATTGTGACTGACTTGTACTATATCGATAAAATGCAACCAGTAACCTTTCCCTCACTGGCCCAGGTATATACAAGTCACATAATAGTAACATTGCACCATATAGGTATAAAGATTCACACTGTAAAAATGAAAATAATTACAAAAAACAAGAGCAGACGCAGAATATTTTGTGGTCAGATGTGATGTGGGCCTGTGTGCATGGCATTAAGTAAATCTTGCGAACCCAATACTAAAAGTAGACAAACGCCGCCGCCGTTATGACAAGTTATGTTGAATTTTTTTGCTTTGTCATTATCTATTATATTATTTAAATTGTTTGTTTTGCTGCGGGTCGCATGAATACAGCCCGCAGGCCACTATTTGACGACCGCTGCTCTATTGGATATAAAGAAACTTACCAACAGCTGTTTACCTTCAACATCTCTCATGACTGTTTCAATACTTTGCTGTATAAAAGCCCCATCATGAAGTTGATCAATAAAGGTATTCAGGTCCACTATGTACTGGTAAATATTTTCAAAAAGTAAAAAGAACCGATTTATCAACTCCAAATATTTTTCTTTTAAGTCATCATCCAAATCTTGTAGTTTCTGTAAGTAATGTTAAACTTCTTTAGGTTTTTTTTTACTTTGATCAAATAATGTACAAAGCAATGTGTCATGTGCATGCATTGTGTGTTATGTGGGTGCATATTCAAAATTAACACATTAACATACAGTTAGCAGTAATCTCTTAGGCTATAAGTATAGCTAAAAATCTAAAATTAAACCACAATATATGGATGACTATAAAAGTTCTTACTGGGGTCGAAAGTATTTTCTGTTCTTGTATTTCTGAAATTTTAAAGTAGCTGAAATCCATAATAACATCCTGGTACTTCTGCTGTGCATCCTTGTTATCAAGTCTGAATTGGAAAAGAAGAAAATATTTAAGAAAATAATGTTGGAGGGTCGTTTTCGGATATTAGACACCATTTACAAGGTTATTTGAAGTTAGATAGTGCTGGTGCATTGGAATTGTTAAATAATCTATCCAAATGTAGTTAATTAGTGTAGAAATGGCACAGAATAGATATAAGTACTACCGTAGCTAGTTAGTGAATAGAATATACAAGTACCTAGACATTTTCCTATATTCTTGCTCTAACTACTAGATAGATATACACTTCTAAGACTTTCAGTTAGTGTCAGTTACAGTTCATTAGAAATAAAACACTTTTTACGGATTACAGAACGCATATTATTAATTCAGGTGGTACTCTCCAACCACCAGCTTAGGTTTATTCATTCAGCTTGGCCCATAATTCATCAACTAAAATCCCATCCCAAATCACACACTGCAGGATCTAAAGATATAGTTAGTTCGTTTTGTAGATAGGGATCAAAAGGAAGGTTGACACAACCTCTCTGAGTTTTCTTGTGCCAGTTCTTTCTCTCAGAGGCCTCCCAATATGTGAACTGGCAGTAGATTCAGTAGCTAGATCTTGTTTTCTAATTAACTTTATTCAATTTAATTCAGTAATAATTATTAAAATCAGAACGCAGCTATAAAATAATTCAATTACTTGAATAGATTTTTATAAAGTTTCGAGCGAATAATTTCAATAAAATATGAGCAGCCTTTTTTCTTTAGTCTTTCCGTGACCACGGTCCCAGGAAAGTTGTCGAAACGTCGGGAATTCTAAAAACCAATAAATACAAACTAAATAATTCTAAAACAACACCTGAATTAATAATATATGCGCTGGAATCCGTAAAAAGTGTTTTATTTCTACTACATAGTTAAATTGTTTATTTCCATCACATACAGAACACAGGTGATAAATGACAATATTATTAAGAAAAAATTATAATAAACTAAACTGTGTGCCGCATCGACGGAAAAGGCAAAAACTCAGTGATGCCTTTGCTTTAATTAAAGCAAAGCACTGATTTTCATTTTTTGCTCAAAAGTAAGAGTGTGGTCAGCCTGTTACAAAATTACACAATTAGGTATAATTTCATTAAAACTTAACAAATATGATTATTTAAAATGAAAATTTTAAAATTAAATCCTTTCTTTTGATTGTCAATGATCCATCTGATAGCCAATGGGATTTTATTTTATTAGATAATAGGTGCCATGTAATTTGAAAAATATTAAAAATATAAAGAGAAGAACAGGTACAAACTTACAGATAAACAGTGGGTTTGTGATCCTTTAAACGTAAAATTTCCGCAACTATTGCATTTCCATGGGACACCAATTTTAACAAATTTTGAGCACATAAATTATCTTCAGCCATGAAGAGTCGCATGATTTAATTATTTAATTAATACCGATTCCAATAAATCACACAATTTACCGCCGCAATATATTAATATAACTTTGTTCTTACAATAGTTACAATACAACACAATCTTCTTCTAGTAGTAGTAGCTTTTTTTTTTTTGGTTTATTTTTTCTGCTATAAGCAGAAAAGGCAAGGGCTCATTTGCGCCATACAGCCATGACTTCAGAGTTATTTTACAAGATATTTGTACAGCGTATGTTTACAAGTTTTCAGTCTTCATTCTTCTCATATGTCTTCCATTGTGCTTCTTATAAAATTGTATAGAGCAGGAAAGCATTTAAAATTTTTAAGAAAATAATCCTTTGGATGGAGAAGTTCGGACAGTCGAAAAAGATATGATGTAAAGTTTGATTAGAGAAGTTGCAGTACGAACATGTAGGGGAGGAGGTCATGTTCATCCTGTGTAAATGTTCATTAAAGCGTCCATGGGCTCTATCAGCTAAAAACATTGAAGTTCATGTTAACTGTGTTTTGACAGATGTATGTGATACATTGCTACTTTTCTTTGATAAGTTTTTATTTGTGTCAAAAATCCATCACAGATGACAGACACATAAGTTAATGTCACAGGCTAGGCCACATAGTACTTACTATACCACTACATTTAATCTAATAGACTAGACTAGTAAGGAATGCCGTGCGCTTAGAATAATAACTAATTGGAACTTACGCATGCCTTGATTTAACTAGTATATTCATCTGTGGTCTTGGTGTGCGTTCCGTCGTTTTAAGTGTAGTTGTTTGGTTAAAGTTTAACTTGTTTGAGTTGCAACCAAGCCAGTTTAGTTTTCTATTTTGGAATACGGGTAATTTAACATTCCTATAAACAAAATCAAATAAAATCTATTTTTTTTTGAGGAGCAACCATCAACTTTTAGACACAAAAACATCAAAATACAAAATGATGTCAAATGACATTGATATTATGACAAAAGATAAACGTCACGTCAGAGCGTTTTTCAACGACCGATTTAGGTGGTTGTTTAGTTGTTGCACTCTGAGCCACGGAACGGGTGAAACTAAGCTCTGACAGTGCTCAGAGTAAAATTTTAGCAAGCCACGGAACGGTTACAGTGCGCTCGAGTGCAAACGAACGAAGCGACGGAACGCACCCATCATGCCTTAATCTGGCAAAACTGAATGACGCTTCGCTCGCTCCTCCTCTCTTGTCTTTTGCTTGATAAAAATATTCAGTCAGTGAGAAAATTACGCTAAATATCAGCAATTTATTTCGCATTATGTTTTCGATTTTGTTACTATTGTATAAATAATGAAAAGTGCAACGAGTACCTAATTTGTATGTACATACGATTTCGTTTATTTCGTTTGTAAAAATTAGGTTATCAGTCGTTAGTGAAGTGCAACAACACTCGGTTTTATTTCCACACCTTCAGTTGATAGATATGGAAGCTGCTGTAGAACAACCTCCAGACCACTCTTCGACAGAAAATGTAAAATTAAGTGAAGTGGACTATCAAGCGTCTGTTCAAGACGATATAAATCTCAAACCTAATGGAGTCGCAGAGACCGACAACGTAGTTCAATCGGAACTAGGTGGTACCAGCTTGCCAACAGGAAAGTTGGATGCTAATGGGGATACAAGTACTACAGAGCTTGTTGCTGAAAAAGCTGTGGTTAGTGAATGCGATCTTAACGCGACGCAGTCATTAGACGTCGGTGAGTCTGAAGGTTTATTTGAAGACACTGCCTCTGTAGACACCTCTTCTGCAGACACCGCTTCTGCGGAAGTTGTATCTTTCGATGCTGAGTTAGTAGAAAATCAAAACCTTGTAGTTGATACATCTATGGTTATTGAAGAACAGCAAGAAGTATCATCTGAATTGACTTCTGATACTATTGATATTCAGAATAAAAATCCTGAATTGAATGTTGCTGATACTGACAGAGTAGCATCAGAAACTACTATTCCTGATACTGTTGGAGGAGACGGGGATAACATGAGGTTTGAGACAGAAGTAGTAGTTGAAACAAATGACACTGAAGTAAGTGAAGTAGAACCAAGTGCCAATAAGTCACAAAACAATCATAATATTTTGAATGAAATGAATCAAAATATTGAATTAAGTGAAGTTTTAATATCGTCGGATGTGACTGAGAATGTAGAAAATAACAATTGCTCAATAAGACAAGAAGTGTTTAATAAAGAAGAGCTATTAGATATTTTAGAAGGTAATGATGCTCAGAGCACTGAACATCAAGTATTACAGGCCAGCCAAATTGACACTAAAATTAAAGAAACAAAGATGGCGTTAGAACAACTAACTCGGTTAAAGAAATCAAGAAGGCACCGTTTTAGTGATGCAATTATTCAAGCACCAGCACTTAAGAAAAAAAAGAAAGTAAAAAAAGTAAATGAGTCAGCTGAGGAGGATAGTATTGTGATTGATGAGAAAGTAAATGAGACGGCTAAGGAGGATAGTATAGCGAATGCTAAGAAAGTAAAGAAAGTTAATGAGACAGCTAAGGAGGATAGTATAGTGAATGTTAAGAAAGTAAAGAAAGTAAATGAGACGGCTAAGGAGGATAGTATAGTGAATGCTAAGAAATTAAAGAAAGTAAATGAGACAGCTAAGGAGGATAGTATAGTGAATGCTTTAGTGAAAGATTGGGAAGATGATACGGAAGAAGGAGATTCTTTGAATAAAAAGGATGTTTCATCGAATGTTGTGGAACAATTGTCAGAAAGTACTGCCAGTGCTATCAAAGTTGAAAAAAGAGGTTCAGTTGATTCATCAACTAGTGATGGACAAAATTCTGCAGTAAATAAAAGCGTAGATGATGGGCAGCCACAAAGAAGACTAGGCAGAGTAATCAAAAAGAAAGTGATATTTGATCCAGATAATCCAGATACATTTACTAAGGGTAAGACTCCAATTAAAAGTAAAGAACCACAAAATGATAAAGATCAGCCACCACTCAAGAGAGGAAAAATTGAACCAATTGAACTAAGAGCTAAATCAAAGTCTCCTGTCTCGAAAATGCAGTGGAAGAAACCTTCATCAAAGAATATGAAACAGAACAAAAGATTATCTGAAGTGGATAAGTTGCTGATGGATGAAGGAGCTGTAAATATGATTTATCAGTTGACCCCAGAAGCCCCGAAGGGTAAGAAAAATATGAGGACTAAAGCCGAGTTTATAAAGAAAATTCAGAGTTCAACCCCTAAAAGTAAAGAGATGAAATTTAGGGAGAGAAAAAAAGAATGCAAAATGGAAGATGGAGAGATGGCAAAAAAGATTCTGGGTGGCAAACAAAGGTCATCCTTGAGTAGTTCTATAAAGTCTCCTTCAGTTTGCGAAGATTTTGAAACCCACAGTGCTGATGATTCCATAATATACAGACGACACTCATCAAGCTCTTATTCAAGTAGTTGCATGAGTCCCCGCCGCCTCAGTGATGTTGAGGCTGGAGTTCATCAAAATGTCAATGTTTCACAACAACCCAATGAAGTCCAGTCACCTCACACAGTAAAACCTGAGGGCGACAACAATCATTTTGGTGAAGGAGACCTACAGGCAAATTCTGACAAAGATATTATTAATAAAGATGATTGTCTTTCCATCAAAAAGAAATTAAACTCTAAGTTATCATTAGCTTTAAACAAAAGAAAAAGGGACAGCAGCAAGGCAGAAAAACCACTGAAAAAGCAACCAAAGCTAAATGAATCTGAACTCCAGCGTCAGCTTGATCGTTTTCAATTCTTGACAATTAAAATTTATCAACAGGTTGCAGAAATATGTATTAGAAATGCTAAAAATAAATTAAGCACTCAGGTATAAATAGATTTACTTGTAAAAAATGTGTGTTTTATATTAAAGATAGTTAAATATAGTATTTTTTATGTTTTACAGATAATGAAAGAAATGATTGAGGCCTTGTCATATGTGGATTTGAGAACAGATACATCAGTCACCTTGTTAACATCAGAATGTGGAACACTTTGTTCAGAATTGGATTTGAGTCCATCACTTCACAGTCATCTCGAAGAAAGGACAAAAGCTGCAAATGAGATAGCTGAGACAATAAGGTGTTGATTGTCTACTGCAGTTTAATAAAATTGTAGTTATCGTAGTATACAATGACTGTGCTTCAGGATAGTGCAAATAAGTTCTGCACATTCTTATGATGGAACAGAAGTCATCAAATAATTGTAGTAGTACAGCACATGATTACATACTATATTATATTTATGTTCTTTATTTTAAAATGTTATTTTTACTAGCTTCCGCCCGGGATAGAATTGAATCATCACACGGAAATAACCTCTGTGCGGTGAGCTTATAGAGCGCGCAATGCTAGAGACAAGTCGCCGTCATGACGGTTCGCGTGTCCAGGCTGTAACATATGGTATTGTTTTAGATCTCTACTGTGGGCGGTGGTGCAGCACAGCAAGCTGATGTGCGTGGCGGCGCGCGGCGCGTGCGCGGGCGTGGCGCTGGCGCTGGTGGCTCTAGCCGACGTGGCGCTGGCGGCGGAGGGCGCCACGTTTGCGCTGGCGCACCGCCCCGCCACGCCCCCCGCCTCCGGCATCGCGGCCGTAGTTGTGTCATACCGCCAGCTTCCGCAGCCATTGGCTAGTAGAATAAAACTAGTACACCCACACACACACACACAATTATGCGATCTTCTAATAAAACGAAGTCTTTTTTGTTTTGTTATTAATGAATAATACCACTTTGTTTCCAAGCTCATCTCATAGGCAAACAAACACGTTTAAGCCTTACAGCAGTTTGAATGTTTCCTAGCATAATTTATTGAAAAAAGCACTGATTTTGAAATACGTTTTTATTTGCAGTTAAATGATTTGGTGGTATTCGGCCGCCGATTGTCGTCATCTGAAGCTTTGCAAGGCGGTCTCATCAGCCGCGTTTTATGCTCCGCTGGATTTTCCGTTCAACTTCAGGCTGTAGTCAGAGAAATCGCAAGTGAGCCTATAGAGGTGAGTGAGGTCTTAATAATCTTCGTAACTGCTAGCGTTTACTCGTTGACAGAAAGCCTTCCACCCAGTGCCTTGATACAGTAACTCGGATATAATGTCGTGCGCAATGCCTCCGTTGTGCACACAAATGTGGTTTTTGGGACAATAACAAGATTGGTATAACGCATACAGGTTGGCAGTTACGTGACCGCATAATTCTCCTGTCCTGCAAATCGGCAGTGACCCGCACTGGTAATGCCGGTATCCGCTGGCGTAGTCTGCGCTGGGCTTCAGTCGCCAGTAGTTAGGCGTGCGGCATCGACAGCTAAACGTAACGTTTGGCGGCGTTAGTTGTATGTTTTTGTGATGTAGCTCCTCTAGCTCGTCAGGATTCATGCGGTCGTAGTTGTCAGCTATGACTAGAGAAGTTTCACCCGCACGGCATTGACGCCATGTTGTCACTGGTTCACAAAACTGTAAATTCAAACATTGTTATTCAAATGTTAACGTAGTTTTATTGAACGTACAGGGCTAATTTATTTGAAATGCCAAAATTAAAAAAAAAAACATCAAAAACCTATAGTAAAAACTGCGTTAGTATCCGTAAACGTGTTTTAAATCAATGTAAATGCGCGGAAATAGAACATGTAAAATATAAGTTAGGTACCAGACAAATGGACATGGTGGGCAGGAGCGTTTTCCTATCAACTCGCTTGCCATGCGTGGACATTATGGCAACATGCTCTCACAGAAGAGGCCTACATCTTGCAATGGACAATAATGGGCTGTTATGATGATACCTGGAAGTAGGCGCGGTTGTTGAGGTCGATGCGATGGTCGGTCGGCCCGCGCGAGTCGCAGCGGCGGCGGCGCGGGCAGCGGCACAGGCGCACGAGCGCGTCCTCGCGCCAGTACCGCTGCAGTAGCGCCGCGCACGCGCGCCCGCTCTCGCACGCCGGCAGACCGCGCTCGCTCTCCTCCTGTGACACATACCGCTTACTGCCGATATGCCGTGCCATACTTATAGCATAGTTATAGGTCCGATGTGCCTCGGTTACTTCGGTAGGACACTTTTGGTTCAGAC
This sequence comes from Catoptria pinella, assembly GCA_963556745.1. Classification (NCBI taxonomy): domain Eukaryota; kingdom Metazoa; phylum Arthropoda; class Insecta; order Lepidoptera; family Crambidae; genus Catoptria; species Catoptria pinella. The sequence continues at coordinate 5,703,691 of OY750771.1, forward strand.
AGTCGGTGTCTAGTTATTTTGATAGACGCTATTACTGCCCTTTTTGAGCATGAGAGGATTAGGCGCCTTCTACAGAATAGAAGAATACTTACTTACTTACAACTATTTCGATAACATTGAGTACACTCTGGCAACAGTCGAACTATGGATTCAGGCAGAAGTCACTGTTTGTTTTTTATAATCCTACTAATTACAAATGCGAAAGTTTGTGTGTGTGTGTCTGTTTGTACATCTTCACGCCTAAACGGCTAGACGGATTTGTATGAAAGGTTGGTAGACAGATTAGGACCTGGATTAACATATAAGCTCCTTTTTTTATCCTAGTCAAAGGTTCCCTGGTGTCTACGCGGACGAAGTCAATAACATGACGTAAAAACAATACAATATGGAATATCTTAGTCGCAGTTTAACTTCAAAACTACACACGTTAGCAAAAAGTAAACACGTTATTATATCCAAACAAATGGCACTCTTATTTAACTGCGGATCATCGAAACTATCAATCTAAACACTAAAATTAAAACACTTTTTGTCTTGGGTTGTTCTCTCTGCGCATACGCTCCGGAATATTCCAATAGTTATTGTGTTAGAAAAGGATTGTGTGTGTGTGTGTGTGTAGGATTATAAAATGATATGTTACGTCCATCCTAGTAGCGATTTTTTTCCCGATTTTAACCCTAAACGGTAAACTTCCTTCGATTTTAATGTGTAATAATTCAATTCACGAACAATTTTAATTCAAGAATACTTACTATTCCATAATAATATAAAATTGGTTCTTCATCAATCGCATTGCCGTAAATGTAAGCAAATAATAATGCTAATAGGAACAATATATTAGTTGTACACATTAGTGCGAGCGATCGCGACACGGACTGTTCCCATTAATTGTTGTCGTTGGTATCTGTTAAAATAGGTCATCACGGGTTTGATAGCGGTAACCTTGCACGATATGGTTAAACAAAACACGAGCAGAACAATAATGTCGCATTAAACTTTTTCTCTATCGGTGGCTACTTGATTAGTCAGTAGTCTGGATGTTAACTAACAATCTAGAATTCTAGACAGAGCCTTTGGGCTGTTTCACTTATTTACAGAGATTCTGAACTTTGGGTTTATTGAAATACGTATAATGCTTTTTTCTTCAATGCATTAATTAACTCTAGCAATAATACTTACCGACTATGATTTTGTTTCAGACTCTCCTAATGAAGAAGAAATTGCTCGGTCTCAGGAAACCTTCGGACAATGTATTCTTGTCGTCCTTGGAAACAGAAAAGAACCTTATGGTGAAGTACTGGACTTCTGATGACGGCCAAGAAGCTATCCGAACGACCGTGCTACAAGAGCTAAAACTTTAGCTAAGATGAGTTGTCATTATCGATAACCAACACCTATCTGGTAAGATTACACTTTATGGTTTATATTAACCCTTAAAATGTATTAGATCATCTTTTTGGCGTGTACACATTTCCTGGATTTAATTAATAAACTGTACACATTTTCAAAATACCACAAATGGAATGTAGAATAATTTTGCACTATATAACTTTTGTTTTTAAAGTCCAAACAGATTTCAACAAAAAGTTTGAACTAGAAATATAAATTATTGGTGTCTATTATTAGTTATTAATTAGGTAATGTTAGTTTGGACTAGATATACTGACTGGTTAACGACTATCGAATACTTTCGACTAAATCTGAAGACAAAGTCAGTTTTACTCAAAAACAATCAGAAACTGTGTGTGTCTGTGTAGTATTTGTTTTTTGATAAGTACCTTCAACACTTGTATGTGATGTTGAAGTTGAAGGTATACGTCAAAGGAAGTGAAAGGATGCAACAACAGCCAGGATTTTGATAAAATCTGAAATTCGTTGGCAGAGCCTTCAGTTTAATATTGAACTTCGAGCGGCCTGCGTCGTGTATTAGTGGCCTAAATGATTTTAAACACATATTGATGGATCTTTACCTCGATAGACTTCTGTGTGAGTAGTGAGAGTTTTTTACTTACTCGACCGCGTTAACGTAAACAACACGATTCGTATGGGATTGTTGGCCTGCTATCTGGCGGAATACGCGATGAACTTCATCAACGCCATACAAAATACTAACGCGCTCACGATCAAGCGTGAGGTGAAAAGACTCGCACGCATTAGTGGCGTTTGCTATTAGACCCAGAAGTTGACTCGTGCGTACAAGCTAATGCTCTGTGGAGATGACTGGCCCTAAGATTTAATGTTAACATACTATTTCAAGGTAATGGTACCGGGAACAGATGTGAGACTCGAAATTTAGTTTGGTATTTAATTGAGACTGCTTTATTTATGGCGCACGACGAACTTTTGGTCATATAAACTGCTAATATTCCTATTCTATTCTTCAGTAAAGTTTTCTGTTTGTCTCTCTTTACTAATGTATCAGTTTAGCCAAAATAAAGCAGTCTTTTTAAGCGAACTAAAATATTTTAATTTTAGTTATAGATTATTATGTTATGTTATAGATGAAATTGTTTATGTCTTTGTTTTAGATGTTATGTATGAGTTTATAATTTAGAGCAAATATCTTGTTTAACCAGCCAAAGTTCTACATTGATGTACACGCTGTGAAGAAGTGGCTTACATCTTCAAATAACAAGTTATCTTACTAAGAATATTCATTCCTTTCTGATGCAAAATTGACTGTTTCATTAGTTTGTCTATTATCATATTTACTGCTATTTGGTTAGATGTTGTAATAAGTTACATTATATAAGTATAGCAATAATTTGTCTTTTTACTTATCATTATCATTTTTTAAATTTTGAGATTTAAGCATTCACAATGCTATTTTTATACAATACTAAATAATATACTAGAAAAAATAGGACTCGCACCAGATCATGTTCTCGGACGGGAATCGAACCCGCGACCTTTGGATATCCGGTCCAATGCTCTGACCGCTGAGCTACCGAGTGACTCGGTAGCTCAGCACAGATCAGCTCAGATCAGCTCAGAACATGATCTGGTGCGAGTCCTATTTTTTCTAGTATATTATTTAGTATTATCATTATCACCTAAATGAAGTGCCTTTCACCATCATAATATAATTTCGATTAATCTTTACACATGAAATACACCTTAAAAATTTAGACCTTAAGGCCGTAGAATCATAATTATGTATAATATTATTCTTTAATTTCTTGTTCATAAATAATAATTAATGGATTACTACAGGTAAGTTGTGTTTTGTCAGCATACTAATTATTACTTTATTGTATGTATTAGTTCGAGCGAATTGTACCATATAGTACAAAAGAAATGTGGTAATCCAAGATAATCGTTATATTACGGACTTATTGAATAAAACAAAGTTAATAAAGAAAAGAAAAATATTACGCAAACAAAAAAATGACTTAGGCCCGTATTTATAAACCGCTATCAACGTTGAGAGCTATCTTGAGATCATACATGCTCTTTTTATAGGAACAGCATGTCAGGTATAATCTCAAGATAGCTCTCAACTTTGGAGCGGTTTATATAAATACGGGCTTAAGTGCCCGTTCACATAGCGATCCGTTTTCTGGTCCGCTTTATCGGATCCGTTATTATTCGGCGATGGCGTATGTAGTTGTACGAACGTGTTCACACATAAGACAGTATATCGGATCCAGTAAAAATACTAATCCATTTTACAGGTCCGTTTTATCGCATCCGTTATTATTCGGCGATGGCGTATGTAGTTGTACGAGCGTGTTCACACACAACTCAGCGACGGATACGATAAGACGGTTCTGTAAATGCGGTGTGAACATCAGATCCAGGAGCGGAAACGGTCCTGTTAATACGGATCCACTGTGTGAACGCACGGTAAGAATATAGGGTCCATTTATAGAAATCATTGAACTATTATATTAACCTTATTATATATAGCATATGAGTTACATTATAATATGCTATCAGCAAAATCAACTTCATTAATGGTCATTTTGTACGTCTGCAGTGTAAGATTGTATAGACATAATTGCAGTTTAACATAAAAACGCGATCATTATAATTTGCTGTTTTATACAACTCGTAGTCAACGTAACCCAAAGCAGGAACATTTTATTTTATTAGCAAGCATACCAAGGACCCATTACATAAGAAAATCGTATTACATACATAATCGAATCGCTCTTGCTACGATAGCAAAAATTGTTAATTAGTAACTAGATAATATTAGAATTTCATTGCTTTCGTCCGACGACACTTACATTTCGAATTGAATTTGTCACGAGAGAAATATTATTCACTGTTTTAAATTAATAAGTTTTTGTCTAAATTAAGTACTAAAACGGTGTTTTAATGTGTGTGAGAATAAAGCACGAGTGTTTGTCAGTATACAAGCATACCTGAATTACGATTATCATTGCTAAATTGGTCTATCGAGTCTAGATGAATAGTATGTATTTTATGAGTAAAATTAAAAGTGTAAATAATGAATAAGACGTTATGTTTACAATATAATACAAATATTTAGGTCATAATTATAATTGTATTGGTGTAGTTTAAACTACCGGTATATTGTTGCACGTCTGTTAAACATAGAATTTATTGAAGTGTGTATGATTAGTGTTTGGTTCTATTGACAAGTTTGAGTTGCGTAATACGGTTTATATTGGAGATTGACTACAGACACGGTGTTTAATGGTAAGAATGTCAAATATAAAATCTGTCCATTCCTGGTGATAAATAATACTACGCGTTCACTTTGTGATTGCCGTCGACGACCGTTATTACGTCACAGCTAACGGTACTGTAGACAAAAAAGTAATCATGTTTTTCAACTGTTTTTAATTTTTTTTCTTGTTCAAAGAGTGTCATTATTTTATATAACAAGTTAGGTTCGCCATTATGTAGGAACTTTTCTCTTTTAATCATTATAACAACACAAATAACGAACGTAATGATTAAATCAACAGAAACAAAAATTTAGCTTTGCGTTGCTAGCCGTACTAGAAAATGTGTGAACATGCGGTATGACGAAGCGGGCCGGGAGGTAGCGGCAATGATGAAGTGAACGCGTAGTACATTATTTATTGTCTAGGAAATATACGTAAAACATTGTTATAATTGGAATTAGTGTCAGCATTAATTGTTAGAAATTCTTAGCCAGAGTGACAAAAAGATATCTACAGTTGCAATTTATTGTACCGATAAGAATACATACCGTACTGTCTGAATATTTTGAGAAAAAGGGACGTGTAATTTTATCAAACTTATTTTGTGTCTTAATAAATTATATCACTTGGGGATACGACGTTTTATTTAATTTCTTTTATAAATTCATCTCCATTTAAGCCACGCATGGGCAACCTTTGGTAAGTTGCATGCCAAACTTTACTGTAATGCAGTCGCGGGCCATAGTGGGAAATTAAAAAAGTTTTATTATTATATTTATCTATTTATTAAGTTATGTGTAACGGTTAACGTGATATGTGTTTGTTCTTCAGAAACAAGTTTATCAATGTCTGGACGAATTCCACTTGTACATACTCGTCACGAGTTTTCCAGATTTTCATCTGTGAGTCTGTGTGAGTTTCAAAATGTCTCGCGGGCCGGATTGAAAGCAACGTCCGGATGCCTGGTTAAAGTACTGTCGAACAAGTTAAAAGATATTATTAGAGATAGGCTAATAAATTTAGCAAAGTGTGGAAGTTTTGATAAAAAGACATTGTTTTTCTTAATCAAACATTTATTTACAAATCATATTTTTTCCGCAACATGTGATATAATAGGTTTTGGTCTGGATTTGAATATGAGTTTTTTCTTAACGACAGCTCTCACACAATACTTTGTTTTGCCTTCGACGGTGACTTTTTCTATGACGGCCATAGGGTGTTCTAGTTTAGTTTCTTTGCCGTTGAGTACGTGGTGGCCGAGCACGAGGATCGGGTGGCGGTTCCGGTTGAAGTAGTTGAGGTCGCCGACCACGGTCGGGCCCGCGGACTCCGACTTCGTTCGAATCAAACCCTGCAGTTCCACGATAGCCCACTCCGGTACGCCTTTCTCAGTCACCGTTTCGCTGTTAACAAAAATAATGTATTTAACCAACCGCTCAATCGGTTTTAGGGAACACGTCAAGGGGAAAATAAAATGCGTTTTTCTTTATTATTCATCTACGATTTATTGTTTATATACACTGATAAGTTTAGTTTGAATCCTGAAACAAAGATATTTACCATACAGTCGGGTGAGGCGCACAGGGTAAAAGGTCGGGAACCCCTGCACTGACGCATCGTACGGTACAGTCGGTGACGAAAGTAGCTTAACACTTTAGAACTTTGTCATCACAAATTTTGTGTCATATGTCATAGTTTGAATTACTAGTCGCTTCGACAAAGTGCTAAAGTGTCAAGCGAAGGTCGCCGTCGACCGTACCTGCCCCTCTCCGTGGTTCAGTATCGGAATTTCTTGAAGAGCGGGTGCTTGTTGCCTTGGTGACGGCGCTCGAGGTAGAGCGCGTCGTCGGCGCCCGCCAGCGACGCCAGCGAGCCGCCCGCGCGCCGCGCGCCGCCCGCCCCCGCCCCGCCCACGCCGCCTTCACGCTCCTCCTCGCATTCCGTCTCCGACGCCGCCAGAACCTGACGACGACACCACACCCCCGATTACGTTACCCTGTTGCTAACGATTCTCGAATGAAATCGATTGAAACAGTTTGAAATTAATGAAATTCGTCAGTTTCAAACTATGGTTTCAAATGCTAACAGAGAACTCTGTTAGCGACTGAAACTGACAAATTTAATTGACAGGACCGTACTTTATTTAGTACGAGGAGAGATAGAACGGTATGATCTGTTTATCCTTACTTGTCCTATTTAGTAAATAGCTTTTGACAGTTGTCATTCGTCTTTTTAATTTAAATCATTATTTAAACATAAGTTACAATATTAAATCAAATTGTCACTAATAATTAGTTATTTTCTTTCGTAATTTATGTGTTAAAAACCATTTGTTGTATTTTATAATTTTTTTTCAATAAAGAGTTGGGTGAAGATTGTTCGATGCTAGTCCAAAAAGAGACAGCGATAGTTTTTGACAACGAATGTAGTAAAATTTAGAAAAATACAAGAAAAATCGCATTATGAATTCGAAAAATGTCAATTTAATAACGAATTTAGTTTTAATAAACTCGCATCAGAGGTCCAGTGCTTCACAAATCACTGTTCTACTCTGCTTGATCAATTTACGCGACCGAATGATTAAACTCGAATGAACAACAAATATATTTTTGATTTTAACAATAACATTGTTAAAATCGACCTCACCTGCTGAAGCAACATGCCTTGTTCCTCACGCGTCCCATACATCATATCTGGCTCTTGATCCATTCCTTTCAGTTCTGTTATAACCTGTAAAGTTATATACCAAAAGCTAATGCTTATTTATCAAGGATATTAATGTGACACGTTCAAAAAGCTCGAAAGAAAAAATCCTTGTAGTTAAACTTTTACCTTGTAACTATAACCTTGGTTGACTAAAAACCTCTGGCGCTTTCTACTGTACGCCATCTCAAGCGTATCCTGTGACACCAGAGTGTAGAAGAACGCGTTATATTCTTCCGCCAAGGCACCTTTCTTGGCTCTTAAAATACGACCTGTAACAAATAAGTTTAAGAATTAAGCTAAACTATGGAATGGAATGCAAGGGCGGCAGTATTTTTTGTGGGTGGGGCACAAGGGGCAAAAAATCAATAATAACGCTAGAAATGGACAAGAGTTTCAGTTCTTTCTGTTATTTTATTAATATATTTTAACAACTCTAATAATTTGATTTGCCTATAAGTAAGTATGTACTGTCAGGGGGGCACATGGGCGCAAAACAAATGGAATGCATATTAACCTAATCTCTGCGCCTCCTGTCTCCTCGAGCCGCCGTGCGAAGAAATCTGAATGAGCACATTAGCTTCAGGCAAGTCGAAGCTAGTGTCGGCGACCTTGCTCACGAATATAGTATTGACTTTGGGGTTGAACTTGAAGTTCTGCAGGATCTGTATCCGCTCGTTCTGCGAGGTGGGCCCGTAGATGTACGGCTTGTTCATCTTGACGGCGTAGTGGCGTAGTGCGAACACGTTGTCAGAGAACACTATGGTTTTGTCGCCGCGCCGCTCGTGGTAGCGCACGAGGAATTGGCACGCGCGGAACTTTGACGGGTTCATTACGTATAGTAGCATTTTCTTGTTGATTCTGAAAAGATAAGTAATAAAATATTTTTGTTTCTTTTAGTCGTATGTTACTTGTAAGGATCTTGTAACGATGCGGTGTTTTTGTAAGTAGCTTGCCAAAGCCCTATTATAGAAGAGAAACAAGGTTCACAACAAGTTCTTATGCAAGAAAAGTTTTTCATATATGTATGTAGCTAGTTCTATCTGTTTCACAAAGACAAAGACGGCTCGAGCCAGTTGGCTGAAATAGATAGTATTTGTATTGAGCACGAGGGACTCACTTCTGTATGAGGTACTCGCGGTAGAACTCGGGCGTCATGGGGCACCACACCTCGGCGCACTGCACGCGCGCGATGTACCCGGCCGCCTGCAGCTCGAGCCAGTTCGCTTCGTACAGCTTCGGACCGATCAGGAAGTTTAGGTCCGCTATCTTGTCGTCTTCACGGAGTAGTGTCGCCGTTAGACCTGTATCGATTTTGAATATAAAATCTTTTGCATCCTTCACTTAGCGACTGTTCTAACGATGATACAGCAATTTTTTGCAAAAAAACAATAGTCGTAAAACGAATAAAATATCCGTATCCCACCCACATAATAACCCGTTGAGTAAAGTTAGTATTGGAAGCTCACATTTTTATCGTTTTTCGCACCACGAGTCTTGGAACAATTTTTTTTAGTTATCTGATATCTAAAACCAAAGCATCTTTTTTTTTTATATAAAACTAGGCAGGCATTTGACCACCATCTTGTTTAAATTAACAGGATGTGGTCTAAGATGTTGCAAGCTTGCCTAGGAGATGCCTGTTCACTCTGGCCTTGAAGATACCAAGGTTGTAGTTATCTGGAAACACATAGGCAGGCAACGCATTCCATTCCTTACCGGTTCGCATAAGAAACGAATCTGCGAAGCGTTTAGTGCGGACAGGTGGAATGTCAACAACGTAAGGGTGATAGCTAGCCTGCGTCTGGTTCCCCGATGGTGGAAAGGGGCTGGGGGAACAAGGTTGTGCAGTTCTCTCGCACACTCCCCAAAGTGTATTCTATAAACATATATATATCACGGCGATGTATCGTTTTGAGGGAGCTTTATGTGACTCAGGTCAAGAATACAGGATACAAATATAAAATGTTAATCAGTTAGTCAAGATAAATTACCGAGCTTGGCGTGCGAGTGCACGATGGTGAGCACGCGGCGGAACATCTTGGCGGGGATGGTGTGCACCTCGTCCAGCACCACCAGGCCCCACTCCTGCGCCTGCAGCCACTTCATGGTCTGCTCCGCCTCCCACGAGCGCCGCTGCCCGTGCGTTATCATAGAGTACGTTGTTATCAGTATACCCGCGCCCATCGGCTTGTCTTTCGCTTCGGATGTGAACCTATTTCGACAACACAAGTCGCCTAAAATATGAGACGTCACAATGTAACAGGGGATTTTCGAACAACAACCGTTAAGTTATCAAATTAAACGTTTTTGAACTATATTTTCTTTTAAGGACAGGTAACAGTTGTTTGAAATATTAAAATTTGTAAGTCTTCTGCTATAATAGCGAATAATAAACATCAGTTTTAGAAGAACAAATAAAAGGTACTGACCTGCATATCATGCTGTCGTCGGCGGTTGCCCAGCACTTGAACTGTTGTTTCCACTGTTCGACGGAAACACCCGAGTTGCAGAGCACGAGCGCGCGCTTCCGCACCGTACACACGGCCGTCACGCCCACCAGCGACTTGCCCGCGCCGCACGGCAGCACGATCACGCCCGACCTGCCCCACACGACACGGTTATTGCTACTACTATGGGTTCATTCCGATTCGGAATAAAATAAATTTCAGCGCTGACTAGAGTCGAGTCGTTCGTGAATGAATCCTTCAATTGGACTAGTTCACTTATCAAATATATCTCCTTCAGTCGTTCATTCGGGTCCCAATTACTTCAGTACTTCATTTAGTTCACACTTCACTGAAGGAGAGTAAAGCGGACGGATAGATTACGAACACCGCGTGCTGAAGCGGTTCGGCGGCCAGCGGTCGGTCGGAGTCCGCCCGCACTCAATTTGATTTCAACAACCCCTATTGCGCAAACATTAAGGCTTAGTTTTACATAACGACAAAGTGACGAGGTGAAGTGACTACTGAAGTACTGAGCCAAGTGAACTAGATGAACTAAATGTGGACTTCATCTAGTCCAATTGAACTATATCACTCTTTACACTTCAGAGAAGTATTTTGCGCATGTCTAGTGATAATAAGCGTACCGATTAGATATCGCGCTTATGACAGTTGGGACCAGTCAACGATTCGGAACGCCCGTGAACGCGCTCATAACGCTCACTAATCTCTTGGCCCATATAACCTAAAATTCCAAAATTTTATTTAATATTGTCTTCTTATAATGGATAATATCTTCGGCTATTACTTCCATGGTATGCGGCACGAATTATCAATTAATTTAAAATTATCATATAAATGCATATGAGGTAAACAAAGCAAACTAGTGTCAGTTTTGACAGGACGCTCACAGTGATATCGTTCGGAGCATGGCCGGCGTAAGCGCAAGATGGCGAATGTTATGACACATGAGCAGTGACGTCACACGGGCTCTCGTTATCGCGCTTACGGTGATTCGGTACGCAAATCAGCGCGATTACATCGCTGACCACCCTATATTCACACGATAACCCTCTATTGTCAGTTCACACCGAGACACAATGCGAACGCAACAATGCTTTTCGAGGATTAGTAGGCACGTAGTCTTGCAGTTATCGCATAGTCCATTAAACGCTGTTTACACGTAGCATGATGGCATCGCAGTGGCATGGGCCACTACGATGCGATACGTTACGCCGCGCCTTCACTTTAGATTACAAATATACTTCATAGTTAACTGCAAGGTCATTATAAGTCTACAACATTGACATACCTGGCTCGACCGTTTCCAAACATTTTCCTAAGGCTCTTCTCCTGGTAGGGGCGGAGAACAGCGGTGGGTTTTAAGTCTATGTTGATATCGGGGTTCACAGAGTCGTTGCGGAAGTCGTATTCAGCCAGCAATGGATGCTCCAGTTCTATGCACCTCTTTTGTATTACCTGTAAAAGTAGTAAAAAAAAACAGTTTCACGCATTGATTTCGGTAGTTCGTAGGAACAGCGAATTACAGAAATTCTAAAGTGTGACGGTAAGCGCTGTAGAGTAGCAGCCAATCAAAGAATTAGTACATGCCTCAATTTTTTCAGGGTCAACTTCGAAGGCGACGGCACTGTTCGCGGCGACGCCTGTGGCTTCGTCGTCGTCGTCGTCTTTGTCCAGTTGCTGGTAGAACTGGCTGATGTCTTCGGGCACGGACCCATTAGCCGCTGGTTTCGGTTCTTCGCCTTAATAAAACTTTTTTTAACACTGGCAGTATAGACTAGCTAGCTATGATATATTCATAGATTAATAAGAACATTTTATTGTTTACACACATGTCAAAGGAGAAAGGGTACCCCATAGGAAAAATGCTTAACTTGTATACGATTGAATTTGGTTTAAAATAAAGCGAATAATATTCATAGATGAAGTTCTGTCTTATTTTTAGCGGATGTCGTTTTTTTTTTAAATTATCAAATTCTCAACTATGCGTTTGCGACAAGTGTCTCTTCAAGAGAAAGTTGGTTTACTCTAAGGGTAGAAGCATCTGTTAAAGTTTTCGCTAGGGTGCTACTAATCCCTATGTAAAAATATATAGATATGTAGTCTAACCGGGCTTAGCGGGCGCGGCGGGTGCGGCGATGGCGGTGTTATTAGCGGGCAGCGCGGGCGCGAGCAGGTCGTCCTCGCCGTCGCGCCGCAGCCGGCACTGCTGGACCACCGGGTCTTTCAGCAGTTTCTGGAGCACTTCCACGTGCTTGCTCTCTACCAGATACCTGGCACAGGGAGTGTTTTATATGATCCTAAGACTACACTTGAATCAGACACAGTAGATGTACGCCATATTGACCATTTAGGTGCCAGCACATGGGACTCTACCGCCTTTTTTACATGACTATCATAATCGCTTCCATAGACAGATAGATGGATGTTAATATTGCTATTTTTCTTTGGTAAGTTTTTATTTGTTCCAAAAAGAAGAAGCAACGTATCACACCCATCTGTCAAATGAAAGCTTACCTGAACTTCAATGTTTTTAGACAGTAGACTAGCAGGTGACAGACAATGGATGTATTTAAACATCTCAGCTAGGCAATTCATTAAACATCACTGAATCAAGCGATTTGCCTGGCTATCTTGAATACTGAATGTCTGAATATCATTCCACAGATCAGGCCACTGATCAGGCGACGGCGAGCGCCAACCGTTTGAGAAAACGGCTAGCCTGGTAATTGAATGGCTTATTAAGCTAATATTTATTTTACCTTATCTAGCATTTTATTTGATTTACAATTTCTAAAGTGTTGAGTATGAGTAACCGATGTCAGATTGACTCTGTTACTTTTTGTGCGCATAAAACTTACATAGTTTGAATAGACATCATTGAAAATTATTAAAAAAAATTTTAGGTATAATAATATTTTCTACGCAAAAAAACTATGTCTTACCTGTTATGTTTCAATACAAGTTTCACTTTCCCATAGGACAGTGTACAAAGCTGTATAAACTCTACGATGCCGGCAGGCACGGCACATTTGCTGAGTCTCTGCAGGTACTCAATTATGTCTACAGTCTGCAACCCTACTGATACAGCGGCATACAAACTGTATGCTGTCAGCTTGTACTCATGGATGTGTTGTGGTCTAAAATGAAAATTAAATAAAACATATGTTCTTTCTGATTTTATGCCAATAAAAGTTACCTTATCCTATGTGTTTCTTTATTGAGTGCTAATCTAAATTTGAAATCAAAAAGTTTTTCCATGATACTATTGAAATATTCTGTTTCCATTCCATTATCGACATAGACATGGATACATTTTATTACTCATATAGATTTTTGAATTGAATATAGAAAAAATATATAAATAGGCAAATAAAAAATACCTGCACACTGGTTCTGCTATGGCAATTAAGAAATCATGAGCATGTTTATATACTGGGGAGAAAGCTTCTAAAAAAATATGTCCATTTGGAGCCACCCATAATGGACGACTGGCATTATCGGGTTTTAGCGTCATCTGACTCCTGCAACAATAATGTGGAATTTTGTTTAATTTGACTGATACAGACTGAAACTTGTGTGTGCATAAGTCAAGTCAGAAAACTGATAATAAATGAATGTTGAAAATTTGAACAGCATATGTACAATTACAAAAATTACACTGCAATTCATAAAATGAAAATTGTATAAAGAAAAACTTTTTCAGGACTTGTTAAGCGTGTACTCCAGTTAACTTACAGAAATAATGTTCATGAAAAACAGGGTTAAGTAGGTATAAGTTCGAATGTTTTTGATGTAGATGTTCGACATCAAGCTTAGGAACTTATTTTCAGACAAATAATCGGTTCCCAATTAAAAAATAGCTCTAAAACAGCATTAAAAATAAACAGCTCTAAAAATTAAGATACCTTAATGTTGTTTTGAAGGAAGTTTTTCTTTTTAAAAAGCTTTATTTTTTGTAGGTATGCATAATGTAAATGTAAGCGATGATAATTATAAATAATTTTTTTGATATTTCACGCTGTTTGTTGCTAACAAATTCCATTGTTGCTTCATCAAGTCTAGTCCAAAACGTCTTTGGCCATAATTAGGTGCCTAATTTGTTTAAGATTGTCATAATCCGCTAGCAATATTTCAAAGGGTACTCCTCAAAATCAAATCTGTAAAGACAGATTTGATTTTGAGGAGTACCCTTGTATATCTTCTAAATCCAAGGTCCAATGACAATGGAATTAAAATAGAATCATTTTTAAAGTATCCTCTTTCAAACAAAAAAAGAAGCATCTAAATCGGTTCATTAACAAAGAAGTTATGGTAGATTGTTATCCGTAAAAGTTCATATAATGGTAGCAAAAACGACAGTTTTTCCAGGTTAACCTGAAAACAACTGAAACAATTTCAAAATTAAAAAAAATTGATTCACTTCATATTTGTGGAACAAAACCCTATGAAAAATGCACTAAGTTTTGTTTACTACAAACATTGTTTCCACAAGTTGGTTGGAGTATAGCATGGAAGACTTTTGAAGATCTCAATACCAAATTGTGTTTCGTAAATTATTATAATATAAATAAGTATGAGAGAACCTATAATCCTTAGCTCCAAATTCATCTTCTGGTACTTGATCATTCTTTTCAGCATCTTGCATGGCCGCTCCAGGCACACCAACATTTTCAGTGTTATCATCATCCACCAAATCGATGGTCATACTGTCATCTTCCACTTTTTTCTTTTTACCTAAAATTGAACCATTTAAATAAGATTGTATTTCAGATATAATGGTTAAAAATTCTGAAGTAAAATTTGGAACTTCAATAACATTTTTCTGTTTACCTGATCTATCACTAGGTTTTGAATCATATTTCTTGAACTTTTTTGGGGGACCCATTTTGAACCTGTTACAATGTGCTGAAACATAAAAAATATAGCACCAGGCCATCAGTAGAAACGAAACTTCCCTATATATAAATTTACTCTTTGGACGAAACAATTTACGAAAATAACACTTGGATGTTTATAGACTTATGTACTTACTACTATAATTTATTCTTGAAGTTCATTTTGATATTTCACAATTAAAAACACTTTGTTACCTACCAAATACTTTAGTTAGATACCAAATTGTGAACTAATCCAGTTACTGACTGATTTGACTGGATTGGTTAACAATTAATTTAATAAAAAGTCAAGACAAGAAAGAAAAAATAATAGAAAAACAACAAGCTTTGCTTACAACAAGCAATTCCATAATTTCATGCAATTATTTCATGACATGTGTGCAAAGACTTCTATGTGTATGTGTGTGTGATCTTTAATAGAAATAAATAAATAGACTTTGCTCAGTGAATGGACTTGAATTAGGTATATGCATGTATAAATACCACAGATGAATATACTAGTATAAATACCTAAATAAAATAGTCTGAAAAGTAAATAGCACAGAAACTTCTCTTCTTCTGCTTGCTCTGTGGTCTATGCACAATTCCGCCAATGTCATCTCAGAAGGTAAATAGGTAAATAGTAATTTAATTTGTCAATGTTAATATGTCAAGTCAAATCAAACAAATGTCATTAGGTATTAATCTGCGTCTCAGATCTGTGTCATCACAATATTATTATTAGGTCTGCCCAAAAAACGAATGGATATTTACCACGTCATGTACAGTCAACGTAACGGCACACTGGGCTTCCACGACAGGGTAACATATTCAATCAATTTTATACTTCAATGCAAAGATTTTAAGGTTAAAAATTTATTGCACATGTTTGAGTTTTGCATAACAGACGTGCTGCTCACTGTACAATGCCATTAAAGGGGTATGAGTCATTTTCAATGAAGAGGTAAGTAATTTTTGTTCCTATGTCGCTTTCAAATAACTGTTTCATCGCAATGATTTTATCTTAATAAACAAAAAACTATTCAACAGTGTAATGCCCGTTTGCACTAAACTTAAGAACCGCCTAAGTCTTTTTCTAACAACAACTTCACCAATTTAAAACGGTGTCATTAACTTAGCTGTCTTTCATGCGTCTATTTTTCTTGGTCGAGTTGTAGTTATGAAAAGACTTAGGCGATTCTTAAGTTTAGTGCAAACGGGTGAAAGTCTATCATGGGCAGTTTTTGAGTTATTTGGGTCTAAAAATAAAATATATGGGTCTTTTTGGCGATGTCACGTCCAAAAACTTTTTTATCTCAAAGATCTTATCCCAATAAGCAAAAAATTCTTGAACTGTCACTTTTTTCACAATATTGTTTGAAAGAGACGGCATCACATTAAAACAGTGTTTTAAAATCTTCGTCAAAATTCTACCACCCGTAAGCAAAACAAATCGTTTCTCGAATATAGGAATGGGGGGTTTGTTTATTGCGAGCGACCGACAGAAGCAGTTGATGCGCCGCGAAGGTTGGTTGTGACACAATTTTAGTATTGAACAGCTCGTTGTTTTTAGCCGATAGACCCGCAGGTCTTGACTCTTGCCATTGTGGAGTGCGGGTAACGTATCTATTCTATACTTTTATAATATCATCGGTGTGCTCAAACAAAACTTACCATTCCAGTCTATAGTCAATGAACCTATTATCTGCATGGCAATTGGTATAATCAAGGTATTCAAGCAAATCTTACCAGTCAATGTATATTTGCATGTTTATTGGCAAATCGAAACTAACCACTATCCGGCAAATTCACGAAAAGGCAAAAACAAACAGACTAGAGAATTGGAGAAACACAATTCCGTTTTTATGTCGTAAATAAATTACCCAAAAACCAATCACTATTTTCACTTTTTTTTTTTTTTTTTTAGTGACTGGCCTCCTATTTCAGTCAACCTCAGTCAACTGTCAAACAAACAAACGTCAGTCAGAGAGGCAAAGACAAGACAAGTTATTATAGTTTTGAAAATTCTCCCATTACTGAAAAGGCAAAAAAATCTATGCCAATACAGTCAATACTTTGTCGCATTATTTATTTCAGGTTGTTTTTATTTATTTATTAATGACTTGGATGTTAGATAAAATCGCGGATCCATCCATGTGTCGCATCTTGGACGAAAAAGCCCGTATATTGTTAAATCTTAATTATTACCAGTTAATCTTGCGGTCCCCTCCTGGCGAGTCCCACATACCCCCCTCTAGCTCACCTGCGGGAGGGGAAGCGTGTAAATGCGTTTTCTTCGGCTAATTTTTCTAAGTATATGGATATTCCATTGTTATCCCGCCGCATGTGTCAGTTCGGGTGTTGATGAATATACTAGATAAAATCATTTATTTCAATCACCTTTCAGTAATATACAAGGTGTTACAAAAGTACCCCTAATGCCGAATATGGTAGATAGGGACCATCAAACTGAACAACTTACTATGGGACCAACTATGAAATCGCGAAAAAAAATCAGCTGTTTCATACAAAAATTAATTACGAAAATATCAAAGTGTCACCGAAAAGCGAAATGAGATTTGTGACTAACTTGTTCGGAATATTTT
Source organism: Catoptria pinella (assembly GCA_963556745.1). Classification (NCBI taxonomy): domain Eukaryota; kingdom Metazoa; phylum Arthropoda; class Insecta; order Lepidoptera; family Crambidae; genus Catoptria; species Catoptria pinella. The sequence continues at coordinate 5,720,985 of OY750771.1, forward strand.
TTATAATGACTGTGGGGGATGTTGCGTAGTTTCTTCAATTAAAACTCAATTCTTGCGTAAAATAAATTATTATAATTGCGAAATTTGTGAATTGAAACATTAAATTTGTAAATAGCGAAAATGTATGTAAAATAATAAGGATAAAGTTCGTATGCTAATTTGAAATTGTACACCGAAAAGCGGGAAAGAATGTGATTGGCGCTCCTTTTTGCAGCAGGGTCACCGCGCTTGTTATTGGTTGACGCGCAGCCACCGCGCAGCCAACGATTGCTCGTGTACGTTCCGGTGGACGCAGATTCTTATGAATGGTGTTGCCCGAACACGCCCCCGGCCTTGGAAGCACCAGCGTCCAACATCGTGTCTTCAATGTCGATAAGAGGACATATTCTGGGAAAGGCGCGGCGAATCACTCCTGTAGTGGTTTGAATGTCTGCGACTCTTGAAACCCCATCTTTTCCTGGCAAGGTAGAAATAATGCGTCCTATGTTCCATTTTAGAGGTGGAACATTGTCTTCCTTGATGACGACCAAAGTGTTTGGCTGAAGGTCCGTCTTCATACTCCTCCATTTCGTTCTGATTTGCATCTCCGAGATGAACTCCTTACTCCAGCGCGTCCAGAAATGCTGCCGGATTTGTTCTAGCCGTTGGTAGCGAGTCAGTCGATGAACTGGAACATCATCTAGCTGCATAGTTGCTGGTGTAGTTAAAGGCCGACCAATCAGGAAATGGGCAGGACATAACGGATCTAGATCGTTTGGATCAGCGGACATGGGACTAATGGGACGGGAATTTAGGATGGACTCAACCTGTGATAATACTGTGCTAAATTCTTCGAATGTTAAGTGTGCGTTTCCAACGACTCGTAACAGGTGATGCTAACATGCTTTTACCCCAGCTTCCCACAATCCACCGAAATGAGGCGCATACGGAGGGTTGAATGTAAATTTAATATCTTGACTTGTTGCGTATTCAAGGATATCTTTGGAGCATGTTGATAAAAACTTAGCAAATTCATTAGCAACACCTACAAAGTTCCTACCATTATCTGAGACAATTTGAGCCGGTTTTCCGCGACGTGCAATAAATCTCTTTAGCGCGAGAAGATACGCATCCGAAGAAAGGTCACTGACTAGCTCTAAATGTACAGCGCGAGTGACGAAGCAAATAAATAAGCAAATGTAGCTCTTCACTAACTTTGAGCCTCTTCCTTTACGGTTCAATGTGAGCACTGGCCCAGCGTAGTCGACACCGCAGTGAAGAAATGGAAAGCTCGGAGTGACTCTTTCTTGCGGTAAGTTGCCCATAATAGGAGACAAAGTTTTACCCCTCAATCGCTTACAAATAACGCAGTCATGTACAATGCGCCGAGCTAGATCTCTACCTCCTACTGGCCAATATGTTTCGCGTATGTTGTACAACAGCGCCTGCGGCCCGGCATGCTGTAGCCGCTTGTGTTCGTTGCGGAAAAGTAGAAGTGTAAACCAATGCTTTGAAGACAGTAATTGCGGATGTTTTTTATCAAATGCAAAATCTGAAGAATTTTCTATTCTTCCGCCAACGCGTATAGTTTTATCATCACCCATGAATAAATTAAACTTACTTAAGCTATGATTGTCTTTTAAGCGACCGCTATTTAGTAACAGTTTGTATACGTCCGGATATGATTCTTGTTGCGATAACCTTACTAAATACGTGTTTGCTTGCCTTAATTCATCCACAGAAGGTGGTCCGCTACATTTATTTTTATTTTGTTGAATAAAGCGTAAAACATATGCAAAAGCGTACTTCATTCGATTATATTGCGAATATCTTTTAAATGGAAATATAGAAGTTTCCGTTGTTGTAGTTGTAACAAACAAAACTACTGACTTACCTTTAATTTCAGGTAAGTCTTGTTGCAATTTTGTATTTTCAGACACCGGATTATGACTTTCATATTCTACGTTGTGAAGGAATGACGGCCCCTCCCACCACAACGCAGATGATTTAAGCTCGCCTAACCTTAATCCACGAGAAACCAAATCGGCAGGGTTGTCAGTTCCGCTTACGTGACGCCATGGTAATTCTTTAGTTATCTCATGAATTTCAGCAACTCGGTTCTGTACAAAGGTTTTCAACAGATTGGGAGCCATGCGTAGCCAACCCAATACAATAGTGGAGTCAGTCCAAAACAATATTTTATCAAATTGAACTGAATGAAGTGACTCGCGAACTCTTTGAAACAGTTTAGCGCTTAGCAGCGCCCCGCACAATTCTAATTTTGGAACGCTAATAGGCTTCAGCGGCGCTACCTTTCCTTTAGAACAATAAAGTCTGACAGTTACTGAGGAATCATGGTTAATCGTGCGTATATAAATACATGTACCGTACGCAGACTCCGAAGCATCACAAAAAATGTGAAGTTCGCGGCTAACGGGTTCGATTCCCAATACATACCGTGGTACACGTATTTCGCTGAGGATGAGCAACGAATTAGAAAATTGTTTCCAAGTTTCTGCGACGTCCTTAGGCACTTCGTCATCCCAGTCTATTTTTAATAACCATAATTTTTGCAATAGAATTTTGACTAACATTATAAAGGGACTTAACAATCCTAACGGATCAAAAATTTGCGATATTCTAGACATTATAAAGCGTTTTGTAATTATTTGGTTTAAATCATTCAATTGCGTACTAAAATGGAACTGGTCAGTTGTATGATACCAGCCTAAACCTAAAGTTTTTGAATGGACATTTTCACCTAGTGACATCTCCTTTGACAGACTGGAATCGCTGTGTTGCGTATCATTTAAGTTAAAGTTAAACTTCCATTTGCGCAGTGGATAGCCACCAGAACTTAATGTTTTTTCGACAGACTGACATATATTTAATAGCCTTTCTTTATCATCATCACCAGTGATCATATCATCAACAAAAAAGTCCTCGGTAATGACTCCTTTGACGTCACTATCTGTGCTTTCAACAGCTAACTGCTTGAGACACCTACAACTCAAAAACGGCGCGGAAGCGGTTCCGTAGGTTACCGTATTTAATCTGTAAACATCTAAGGGCTGCGAAGGGTCGTCACGCCACAGTATTAGTTGAAAGTCACGTTGATTATTATGAACTACACACTGGCGGTACATTTTTTCTACGTCCGCGCAAGCCGTATATTTATGATATCTAAATCTTAGCAAAATAGCCATAAGATCACCTTGTATTGGTGGCCCGACCATTTGTAATTCGTTTAATGAAATACCATTGCTAGTGCGTGCGCTAGCATCGAATACCACACGCAGCTTGGTTGTAGTACTGTGCTCTCTGAATACACCATGGTGTGGTAAAAAATAGTGGTTAATTGAATACTGGTCGACTTTATTCATGTGACCTAAGCGTATGTATTCATGGATAAAATCAGCATAAAGTTTTTTATAATTTTCATTGCGCTGTAAGCGATTTTCAAGCGATAAAAACCGACGTTCAGCTTGCGCGTAACTTTCACCTAATATTGCAGGGCTTTTCTTAAAAGGTATTTGTACACAAAACCTCCCGTCACTTATGCGCGTAGTAGTTGTAACGAAATGATTTTCACAAGCACGTTCCTCATCAGTACGCGTGTCCCGAGTGGTATTTACTTCCTCGAGCTCCCAGAATTGACGTAACTGGGAGTCAACTGACTGAGTTAAGTTGCAGTGAATATACCGGCCCTGACGTAAAGAAGGTGAAATCGGCCCCGAAATAATCCATCCTAACTTAGATTCTAATAAGAATGGACCATTAGACAGTCTTATTTTATTATTAGTGTTGATTAAATCCCAAAATTTGTCGGCGCCTATTAAAATATCTATATTTTGCGAATTATAGAATTGCGGATCGGCTAACCGAATGTTATCGGGAATATCAAACTTAGCGCTTTGTAGTGTCGTTGCGGGCAGCGATGCCGTAATAATTGGTAAGACGAAACATTGTAGGTGCGTAACATAAGGGTTGGTGCGCGATTTTATCTCAATGTCACACATTTCCGTTGAATTGGTGACCGAGTTCCCAACACCGCGTATTTCGTGTGTGGACTGTATTACTGGCGCTTCAAGTACATCGCATAATGATTGTGTTATAAAACACCTTTGGCTACCGCTATCGAGGAGCGCGCGCGCCACATGATAGTTGTTATGACGATCGGCTATTTCTACTAATGCGGTTGAAAGTAAAACCAGACTCGGTTCGTTTGGTTGAGAGTCATTAAAGTGCATGTGTGCTTTGTTCGCTTGTATCGTAGGAACGTGTGCTAATAAGGACGCAGATGGTGAGCGCGGCGCCGAGCTCGCAGGGCGAGAAGATCGTTTGACCGGGTCTGCGGATGCGAGCGGCGGGCTACCAGTGCCTTGCGGGGAACCAGTTAAAGTAGAACTATCACTTGTTATTGCGTTAATCGGATGAACAAGTGAATTATGTTTTTGATTGCACATTCGGCAAGGGCCGAATCTACAGTTATCTAACGTATGACCGGCGCGTAAACAGTTAATGCAAAGGCTCATGTCTTTTATGAATTTCAGTTTAGAATCTAAGTCGTAATTAAGGAATGTGTTACAAGAATACAGTGGATGATTCGTTTTACATAACAAGCAATTCTTTTTAGTGACATCGCGTAAATAGCGTTCGGGCGGCTTATTTGTGGAAACGTTACAGTGAACTTTAGAATTATTTTGTTGCGTGTAGTGTTTTTTATTTTCTAAATTCATTTTATTGTGCGATAATTGTAACGTTTCTAACATATCAGACCGGCCTTTAAGGAAATTGATTAGATTTTCGACTTTAAGTTGCGTTTTAGTGTCACCGTTAGCGGAATATAAGGTACCTTTGCACTGTTCCCATTCGCGTTCAGTAATTGGGTCAAGTTTTGAAACCATAATGTAAATAACTAAAGTATCCCAATATTCTGTCGGTTCCCCGAGAATTTTTAACGCGCGCAAATTCATTAGGACAGTATCGATCAATTTCCTTAGTAACGCTGGCGATTCTTTACTTACACTTTGCATAGTGAACAGTGACTTGACATGATTCTGCACTAATAGCCTGCTATTATTGTAGCGATTGAGAAGTAACTCCCAGGCAACGTTATAATTGTCACTACAGAATTCGACTGAATTTATTACTAGCTCCGCGCTTCCTTTAAGTGACGACTTAAGGTAGTGAAACTTTTGTATATTAGAAAGTTCACTAGAATTGTGCACTAAAGAAAGAAAAGTATCTCTAAACTCTAACCATTGCTCACATAAGCCGTTAAAGATGGGCATAGAAATAGTAGGTAACTTTACTGATTTATGACTATGATTACACTTATTAGAACTGTCGGCAACCTGACTCGGATTAAGCAGATATTCAGCTTGCGAAAGTATGCTGTAATAACTGTCTTCGAACAACTCTCTTTGTGTTAATTGCTCATCTAAGTCAATAGATAACTCCTCAATCTTGCTCTGGATATCATTAAACTCAGAAAATAAATTAGAAGCTCCTTGAACGCGCAACTTTAGATCAATACGAGTTTGACTAGTAATAGATTCTGCTTTGAAATTAGATACATAATTTGCAAATTTAGTTAGTCTCCCTTTTATAATACCTCTTTTTTTCACTAAATCTTTAATTAAGCTATCGTTAGTGGCTTTATAAGGAGATTTATCACGACTAATAGTAGGCGCCTTTTGAGTCATTTCGATAGAAAGTAGTGAAATGGAGTACTCACGTTTAAAAGTGTCCGTTTACTGCTGTGACTTGGAACGATTCGTTGGCTCGCTACTAAATAAGACACCGATTTTCACACTGAAATTAGGCAAAAAAACACAATATTACACAGTGGAAATGGAGAAGAAAAAGGAAAAGATAGGATTGGCCGGCCGTGGCTCTTATGCGCGTTCCTAAGGCTGGCTGGCTGCTCCCACAATTTGCGGCTCAGTTTCTTTGCTCCTTAGCTTCCTGACTGTTTAAATTGCTGCCTCGCTTTACTTAAGAGTGACTTGTAAGAATAATAAGTTCGTAACTTTGGCGTAGGTTTTCCAACGGCGATCAGATTTCAAGTCCTGTGGCTCTTGCTATGAGGCTCGCAGGTCCGAACGCGGCTCGAAGGTCCAATGTGGGGGATGTTGCGTAGTTTCTTCAATTAAAACTCAATTCTTGCGTAAAATAAATTATTATAATTGCGAAATTTGTGAATTGAAACATTAAATTTGTAAATAGCGAAAATGTATGTAAAATAATAAGGATAAAGTTCGTATGCTAATTTGAAATTGTACACCGAAAAGCGGGAAAGAATGTGATTGGCGCTCCTTTTTGCAGCAGGGTCACCGCGCTTGTTATTGGTTGACGCGCAGCCACCGCGCAGCCAACGATTGCTCGTGTACGTTCCGGTGGACGCAGATTCTTATGAATGGTGTTGCCCGAACAATGACTATTAATTAGTAATCTGTTTTATTATTAATTTTAGTTTTCATCTTTCCGCCCGAGGTGTTAAGTAATGCTGTACCTAGATAATTTGGGCTTTTTCTGCCACTCAAGCTTCGCTCCTTAAAATTAGTAGGTATAGTAAATGCAAGGGTAAGAACACTATTATTATTTTGTTACACTGACTGTAGTAGACTGTAGTATAACAAAATAATAAACTTTTGTGGTAGCACCTACCTACTGTGGGGTATGTAATGTACCTATGTAGTATATTGTTCAAACTATCATACAGCTGAAAGCGCAGGCCACACGGTCGCCGGCCGGCCCTCCGACCAACGGGGTATTTAGCACATTTTTATTTTTTACGATGATCGATATTTTGAATTGATATCATATGTTTAAGCACAGATAATATAATACTATACTAGTATTTTAGGGAAGCGGTTTCGCTCCTTTATTTGTTGCGTGTCATCTACAGCCGAAGGACGCAGGCCTTTTCCGTGTTCCGTGGGAAAATGTTGGCGGGTGGGTTGAAGACTTGCAGATCGCAGTGTTGTACTTGTACCTGTTGCCCATTCTCAGGTTCACTGAGGTAGGTAAGAGGTTTAGTACTATTATACATACTGTGGTAGGAGGTAACCTATGATATACCTAGCTGACTTTTTCTCACACAGAGAATCTCATAATGTTATCAATTTTCCAGGTAGGTAAGTATATTGAATTACTTGTGATCATTACGGTCAACTATCAGCAATAGTAAATATCTTGATTGAGTTACCGTGGAGGTATCTATCCGGTGGAGTGGATAATCACCACCACTTGTAAATACGCCGTGACTTATTTTTCTTCCTTAATACACGACACGTGTTATTAGGTAGCCAAGTACCTATTCAAAATTTGTACTTAAAAAAGGTTTTTAATGTTATTGCGTTCGTTCTAAATTTTGAACATGTTAAAAAAAATGTTAGTCGTTAAAAATTAAGAAAATGTTAGCATGAAAAAAATGTAACTTCCTTCAAATTCTTCATAGGTACAAATCGTCAATTTCACTTGTCAGCCAGCACCTATCTACCTACTATAGTTGCCTTATGCGACACCCTTTTTTGAAAATGGTAAGGATACCAACCTTGTTGTTATTTTACTTTACCGCATGGAGGCCCGGATAGCTGGGTCGGCCGCCCCGCCCTGGGTCTTAAGAGGTGATTCTCAAAAGGGTACCTCAATTTCGCGTCGTCAGGGCAGGATGAGCGCATATTGATATGTTCGCATAGTTGATAACAAAAAATCCAATCTCATTTACATCTTAGTATTTCAATGTGATCTGAGTGAATCGCCCTGTTTAACGAGGTGTATAGGAATTAAAACCAGATTTTCATTATTGGTAGGTCATAATTTAATGCAGTTTTTTTTATTACTTATTAAACATTTGCTTCTGCGCTTACTTATTTATATGACAAATGGAATATTGTTTGCGTCTAGATTATAAATCTATTCTGTGAAACTACTTTAAACAACTTTTATATTTTGTCAGCATTTGGCATAATGTCTGCTTTTCTAATTTGGTCTCGATGTCAGCGAGACAGTTTATAAACAATAGAACTTAAACTTTTATAAATATCGCACAACTCAATTTATTTGAGCCTGAAAGTCGAGTGGCTATCCAACAGAATAAAGCTGTAGATAGCATGGCCTTGAAACAAATGACTATAGTATAAGTAGAGTTAAATAAAACTTACACAAGTCTGCATAAACTGGGTAGAACAGTATTATCATTATTTTTCTATAAAATTGACACATTTTAAGGTTCCAAATTATAATTTCTAAACTTCGAACAATGAATGGCATAGTTCAGTCCTAATATTGGCATGAATAGCCTCGTCTGGACGCTAAAGTTGATTACAAAATAATACATTCTTAAAAAAACTTATTATTTCCATGCGGAACATACCTATATAAAAATGAGGCTACAGGGCTACAGGTGACATTATTATAAATTCATATTTATTGTCAACTCGAGATATAATTTACTTAATAACACAAAATATAGATAATAAGTATTCGACATGTAAATATAAACATCAGTGCTGTAAAGACATAATGATGATTATTATTCGTATCTTCGTATTTATTTTAATAATAATATTTCAAATTAAACAACACAAGATCTTGTGTATGGCCAGAATAATAAACATAAAATAACTCCCGGATAGATATTGACTTACTCTGTTAGCTTAAATATTTATAACCTAATATAACTTCACCATATTTTCATGAGACGTAGGATTTCGTTCATGTTTTTCTTCCTGTACCCCAAGCACGAGCATCTAACAAGAAATAAAACGCATGTAAAAGTACTCGTTAGAGTAAATCTTTGGGAAATTTCATTTTGCTTTTCGGCGGTAAAAAGTCCCATACAATATTAGTCTATCGAATTTTTTTACGCGCGGTTTTTTCTCGATAGATATTCATGCTACGCCGTAGCACACCTCGTTGATCAGTACCCGTAGCAGCTACGGGTACTGGATCAACTGGTTGTGCTACCTGGATAGGACTGTAGGATTACAGTAAATAGTTATATTACATTTTCATAGTATTTTTTGTAGCATGGGAATTACTAACTACTTTATTTTTCTAGTCAGACATAAACATCATAATTTTTTAACCTATCCATTAATTACGTCACACGCAAGGAGTTAGAATTATTGACTGCAAACAGTTAAGGAAAGCGTAATTTTTCATGAATACCTACTATTTTAACGGCTGTTGGGTTTGTGAATGTGTGATGTGATGACATGTGTTTAAATCTAATAGATTACAATACAATCATAGTCCAGACGTGGCTACTAGCGTATAATCTCTCAAGTCTCATTTTGACCACACACATTGTACATTTTTATTACTTACGACCTATATCAAAATATTTAGGTACCTATATGACTTTATCTTGTATCGGCAATAAAGAACGCACAATGTCTGCTTCAATATTCTGTGTCTACTAAGCAACATTTGTCATGCAGCATTTTATGTCGCTAAACGTGCCGCGACGTTGCGGAACTTTTGGTTAGGAACGTTGCCCGTCCGTATTTTATAAATCAGTCATGTCGCGCATCGCGCACTTGTAATATTAATCATGTAGTAATATCATAATACTATGCTAATAGCGCGCGATGTTGCGAAACATATCGAGCGACGTCGCTGCGCATCAATTATTGCTTAATGAATACAAGGTTGTATCATAATAACATAAATAATAAATACATACCTAATTTAAAACTAAGTCAACCAATGCTTTAATTTAAACAACGTCTATTCCCTAATGAGATTTCTATTTAATTGCATTCTAATATCACTCACTAGTCATTATTGTCGGCACGACACGACAATATGTCCGCGGCATACGAGTGAGTTGAGTAGTGATGAAGCGAGAAGGACCACTATTGCATTGCAGGATTTGCAGGCGACAAGCGGCCGGCGTGTACAGTGAGAATATTTCAACATAAATATGGAATGTAGCAAACACTCAATCGAAAAGACCCTCGGATTCGGCGTTCGGCCATTATTTATTAACCTAATATTTACAATTAAATAGTACTATGCTTCGTAAATTAACATTCCTCGCGTTTACCATATTGATATGCATCCCTCCGCACACATCGCGGTTACAAATAAATATAAAAGTTGTTTAAACACAGACATACAGCTGCCGGGTAGAAATTAAACTTCAAACGGGTCACGTCAACATGAAACCGTACACTGCGAGACGTCGGCTAATCGCCGATCGATCTCTCTCATAGCATCTACGTCGTCACGGGGCACAATCGAGAGTTCATCGGACGTTCGTCCGAATCGATCTCGCCCGAGACGACGGCGCGCTCCGACGACGGGGACTCCGGAGCGTATCGTCCGTCTCGTTTCAGTCTTAGCGTTCGCGAAAGTCAGACGGCGGCGCGAGGGACGCGACGACGCGGCCTCGGCCTCGGGGGGCGGCCCGCGTCATCGTCCCGACAATGGAATGTAAGCGTGGTGTGGTGCGCGCGGCTCGGTCACGCGTCGGGCGGCGGCGACGGCACCGGCGGCGCGCGCCTCGGCCGCGGCACCATGACGCACGGGGGCGGCAGCGGGGGCGGCGGCCGCGTGCCCATGCGCACCCACCACCGCGTCGCCTTCTGCAGCAGCCCGTCCTTCTTGCCCGCCACCGCCACCGCACCGCCCCCACCCCCGCCCCCGCCCCCGCCACCGCCCCCGCCCCCGCCCCGCGCGCTGCGCGCTCCCGCCTCCGCCGCGCCCGCCCACTCTGGCACGTCGCTCACGCACTTGTTCGGCGGAGGCTGGAAGCTGCTCGTTGTCAGCTCGGCTTGCTGAAAATTACCAACATGGAAGTTAATAATTTGCGAAAGACTTTAGTTTAACCGACGGCGATGCCAGTTGTCAGGTAATTTTATCTAGAAATTTCTAGTGCGTCAGATAGCACTGAGGACCGTTAATAATACATTTAATTTGCGACCTTGAAAACTGTGTGGAAGTTTAAAAATTAAAAAAAAATTGGGATCGAGCCCTAGTATTTATGATAATATCCGAACTTTAAAAAAATGTCCTAAAAAGAAAATAAATGCTAGAAAAGCAAAGGGAACTAAATTTGCAACAATTTATTATACTGCAACATTTTGATACAATCTATAATTAAAGAGTGACAACACGATCAACATTAGTAAGTGTTACTGATGTTACAAAAAAATACACCCGTACATAGAGTACATTATTATACTAGAACTCGTCATTATGTTGTCACTCTTTAACTACAGATTGTGTCAAAATGTTGTAGTGACCGAGCGAGCGCGGAGCGAGCGAAGCGTCTCCGGGTGAGCTTCGGCAAAAATGCTTTCGTATGTCCTTCCGTATAATATTCCGTAGAATTTAATGTATGATTAACCTGACGCACGAGAAATCAAAACTCCTTGAATTATTTCCAGCTAGTAGGTAGAGTATATCGACCAGGCTACTGGACTATAGAGATGCACACGTATTTCATGTGATAATATTGTTTACACTACTAAAGCATGAGTACTAAGTTTGAGCATACCCCAGGGATCTAATTAGGCCCTCTATATTTTTTAATTCTCATAAATAATTTGTTTCTCATAGCCATTATGAGTCTGAATTTTTAGGGTTCCGTTCACGAAGGGGCCAAACCGAGCCCTATCGCTGTCACTCATGTGTCTGTCCAACCATTTCTCCTTCCTTCTGTGCGTCCGTAGTCTGTCACAAAGTTCTAGCAGTTCACAATTCCGTCTATATTAAAGCACTATGTTTTTTTTCTAATGGCGGCGCAAGTGTGCAGACTAGGCGCTCTTAAATTATTCTCTCAGATGTCGTTCGGACGGATCCGAGTTGCAAATCAATGGGAAATTGGTACTTGAAATGATGACTGATCGATCACGGAAACAATGTTCGATCGTTATCTATTTGGTGAACATAGTTAAGCGTCTAGCCGAGGATAATGTTTCATCGCTTGATAAGAGAAAAAATACGCATAAAATCTGAAGCACTGAATCTCTTGATAAGATATAACTTTTTGACAATTGATAAATGTACCAAAAAGGTAAAAAGCATTGAATTATTTATCAAGAAAGCCACACAATTTGACAAAGAACTTAATTAATATATTGAACATTACATAGTCAAGGCAAAACTGTATTTCTGTTCCTTATATTTAACTAAGAAACAACTCTTAAATAATATTTTTAAATGATACATTACATTCAATCTTCACTGTTTAACTCAGGTCTTTTCTGTTTGAGTAGGTAATTGAATTCCTATGGTATTTCCAACTTGACATCATTGTGTCGGCTGTATTTATTATTATATTTTAATATTACATTTTAGTATTATATAAAAATAGCATTGTGAATGCTAAAATGTCAAATTAAAAAAATATATTATTATTATTGTTTATTTCAGTAGTAGTACCCTACATGATGCACAAAATATGTTTTTTTAATTTAAAATGTGTAAGTACCTATATTAAAAGGGACTCAAATAATGTAGCTGGGAAGTTATTTTAACCATTACAAATATCGTGGAGGCTACTACAACTAAGAAGCAAGGTATTTGATGACGTGGTGGTATGTAAATTTGGTTGTAATTAGATAATGTAAGTAAGTAACTTATTTAATTTGCTAAGCAAACTGATGTAGGTAAATTAGGTCAACATTGGTAAAGTGTTATAAGAGATCCAAGTTGGGTTTTCTTCCAGTATCTCCCACAAGATAGGGTGACCGTGACCATTAGAAAGGGATAGCTTTATCCCATCAATGGAACGAAAGGAGACCTTGAATGCAAAACATCAGTATGTGTAATCACCTGATAAGGGACTCGTAACTGTAAATGAGCGTCTTGGCCGTACTCGCCGTCTGGCAGCTGTATGCTGGGCGGCAACCCGAGCCGCTGTGCCGCGGCGGCGGACCGCGCGCGCGTCTCCTGCTCCACCATCTCCTGGATACGCCCCACCATTGCTTGCAGCCTTTGCTGCTTTTCCCATTCCCTGAAAATTTAGAACAACTGCGTTATTATGGTATAACGTGTGGCGTCAGGCAGTAGAGTAGCACCATCCCTTTATACATAGGGGTGTCGTTAAAGATAGTTGACCATGACTTTAAGAAGAAGCGCATCTAACATCCCGTGGGCCAAAAACAGGGTTTTATACAAGGTGTTACAAAAATACCCCTAAAAAAAATCAGCTGTTTCATACAAAAATTTAAATCGAAAATATCAAAATGTATGAAACAGCTGATTGTTTTTCGCGATTTCAGAGTTGGCCCCATAATAAAAGTTTTTCAGTTTGATGGTCCCTATATACCATATTCGGCATTAGGGGTATTTTTGTAACACCTTGTATAAAGGTGGGGATAGGGTTTGAGTTGGCTGAATCTTGACTAGGCATGGTAGTATGAGGGTAAATAAGGTTGACTTACAATGTGGAATGGTGGTGTCTGTGGTCGTGCCGCAGGCGCGGTCCCCCCGGCGCGCCCAGCCGCTCCATGCCCGCGCACCCCGGCACTTGAACCGAGAGCATCTGCAAATCACAACACACTGCTCTCACTTATGTGGTTCTCATTATACACAATTTTATGGACGCAAGTTATGAACAGCGACGGTGCAATAGAATACCCAATGGCAATACCTAGCTATTAAATTTAGATTTTTCGCATTCACAATGCTATTTTTATATTAAGATAAATAATATTAGAACTCACACGGGATCCCGTCTGAGGTGCTACGGGTGAGTCGATGTTTTCTAGTATTTTTTCTAATATTATTTATCTTAACAGCAATACCTAGCCTTGTGCAAAATTTTCTCTCAAACACGGATGAAATCAAATGAGGTGATAGTCACAGCGATTGGCTAACTAGCAAAACCCGTTTTATTTTGAATATTATATTCTAATTCAAATTGTGTCATGTGTTGTCATTTATTATCATAGTGATTATGAGTTAACTGTGAAGGGTGGGAGATTATACAATATACAAAACTACAAATTTTTGATGCGACAGACACATAGGTACATACACAAATAAAAACTTTTTAAATTATATTAATTTACTATTTCGAAATTATTGAAAGATTTTCATTTGAAGCTCTTTATTCTGCAAAATGAAAAAAATATGTTGAATATTCTTAGAGAAGGAACAAGAATATTTATTTATATTTGATAATATGAAAAATATAAAAAAAACTTCATACGTACGTTTTAAAATGTTTCAAAGGATGCACTGCAAGCAGTTTTTTAAACTTCCTTTTTAATGATTAGTTAACGAGAAACAAAAAAAAATCATTTTCGTTCATTTTGACATCGTAAAACAATAGTTAAGTTTCGCTCCATTTAGCATGTTGTACTTAAGGAATTCTTTTTAAGTTGTCGCGACTTCAGCGTATATGGTATTATATCCATTAAGATTTCCTATGGATCGACAAAACATAGGTATAATATACCTATTACCTACGCTCAGATTACAGTGTATTCCACACAAGAGAATATGAAGCGTAAATACCTACCTCGAATAACTTTTGAGTACCTAGGTACATAACTGAACAAAAGCTACAAAACTTAACATGGAACTCAATAATTTTAAATGTAATATCTCCAGAGATCGTACTTGTGAGCAACTTATCTACTTAAAATTCCCACCCGCCAAGTAGGTAATAAACTATAGGTATCTATAATCCATTTTGTTATTAAAACACTGTATTTACAACAAAATAACACAGATAAGTGTTTGCCATCAGTTGAATTGTAAACATTGGATACTGTAAACAAGTAAAACACACGTCTCCGTTTATAAATTTATGGCCTTACCACAAAAGATTTTAAAACACTGTTCAACAACCTTAGACGCTGTTTAAATGTGATGCTGTCACTTTTTTGACAATATTATTTGAGAGAGACGGCATCACATTTAAACAGTGTCTAAATTAAACAAACGCGACCTTACCACAAAAGATTTTAAGACACTGTTTAATTTAGACACAGTTTAAATGTGATGCCGTCTCTTTCAAACAATATCAGTGTTTTAAAATCTTTTGTTGTAAGGCCTACTATTACCTACTTATCTGTAAATTAAAGACAACCCTTTAATTAAAAGATAAGTAGGTAATGATATCATCATCCCCGCTATTCAAATGGCCAACTTTCTACCCGATTAAACGCTAAAAATAAATCACAGACAAATGTATTGTATGGAAAAGCCTACGACCCCTAATTGTATCATTGATTGCTTATGTAGCGTTAACGATAAAACGAATAGAAAAATTGAAATATTTGCCATTCATTTGAAGCAGCCCCCTATTCAAATGGCTGACATTCTTTTAATTCGCTTGAGTTAAAGCTTAAAAATTAGCATAGATAGACGATTAAGTCACATGTCGCATAATACATTGGATGGATATTTATAAGTTTCAATATTTATAAGTATTAAGATCTGTATTAATTCAATACTTTTTCAGAGAGCGTTCGATTTATTAAACAATTCGAACCCTCATCGATATTTATCAAAACTTGTTTCAGTCACTCACTATTTTTATGTCTCCTTGTAACTTAGACGATTGCAAGACTTGAAAATATTGGGGATATATTGTTAAAATTAGAACAAGGTACACCTATAGGAATATTAGAATAACTATAAAAATATTTTCCCTTGGCATTGCTATGTTTTAGTTTTATGAATGAAGTTTGTAATTTAAATCTTTTTAAACTGCCATAACCAATATAAATAGCTCTATATTCACAAATTTTGTGAATATTCTAAATATAGATAATAAGTGCTATTGAGAACCAGAGTATATCCTGTCGTAACGTAATACTTATATTATTGTTTCATATTTTTTTCTGGTGTTTACACAAACTAACAATAGATTATCTAAAGAAAAAGTTGTTTACGGTAGCCTATTGATTAAACGCATTTTTCATACAAACCTAAGGTTGCCTGAGGTCAAGGTCTCGACCTTGACGCTTTTGCTTTAGTATTATACCACTGCATAATGGGTGCACACTCAGAATCAATTGCCGGTTGAACCAAATAATTAAGCATGAATAAATTAAGAAACTCGTAAATTTAAACATTTGGCTAAATAGTGCGCAGAGTTACTTTGACCATAACGTAGTTTGAAATGTCAAAATCAATCATTTATGTTTACATCATTATTGGAATGATAATATTTCAATGGATGGTCATTTTTGAACTGATAGAGTAGATCGCATGACTTTTCTACCATGTTAAATACTGTGAGACCAAAAACAGATCCTTGTGGTAGTAACACTAGTCAAATCTTATTGGTAGCATTTTATGTTTCTACAAAAGTTCTACAGGATTAAATGTTATTCTTGTTCCATTCAGTAAAAAAAACGACCTGATTAAAAAATACATAATTTTAAAACCTCGACCTTTAACCACGACCTTTAACATGTTTACATGATCAAACGCTTGCTAGGTGTCAATGTTTGCCTGTATGGGGAATATAAGGAGCTGAGCAGAAAGTTCTAACGAAAATCTTTTCTTCATAACTTATTGATTTTTTGTATTAATTATAATTAACCTTTACTGTGATTGTTGTCACAAAAACTAAAATTATGTTCCCATGAATGCCTCATATAAAGGCTTTAGACCAGTCTACAGTGCAGTTTCTAAAGCTGAAAAAACCATTGCTCATGGTTCGTGATGTTTCTCGTAATGCCACAGAATATGTAATAGTACGTAATGCTATCAGTTTTAATCGATGTTCGTTTATAAAAACTTCCATATTGAACAGTTTACGTAAGTAATATTTCTGAATTAATTTAATATAATTTTAGTTTTAGTTTTTTAATTTTGGCATGTAGATTTAAAAATACCGTTATTTTTGTTTCAGACGCGAAGGTTAACTATGATTTGCCATAGGTACTGAAGGTTTTCTATGAAATAGTCTAGATATTATGGATTGAATAATGGGTGCATTTGCTCTGTTTATTAATCGTTTATTAGCTGTTATTTGCTTTTTTGTCTAATTCTGAGTTGTTAATGCGTTACGTCAAAGTGAATTCTGAATAGATATCACTTATTTTTTATCTTTTCTCTTTTTTTTTGAGGGATTAAGAGTTTATCAGATATTCTTGTTAAGTGAGTATTTCCACTTTATTTTCATTATGTTTTTTGTTTCTATTATATCTACCTCTTTGCAAAGTATTTAATATGCCGTTGAATTGGTTTTTTAAGTCTTTAGAGTACGGTTTCCATAAATCCCCTTGGATTTGTGGTCGCATTATCGAGTTAGCATGTCACCATTGTGATATAGCGAGAGGTGATTACGGAACTGTCTGTCATGAAAATTTATTTAAATTCACACAAACAACGTCTGGGTGTGACGTTGCTATCGGCGCGCCTCTTATCACTTGGCACGCTCCCTGCGTCTCGCCGACCGATCCGCCTTGGGCCGCCTTGGGCATTTTTCACTGGATAGATTCTTTATTATCATACTACCTTTTGTCCATTTCCAAGTATATGATAAAGCACTGTATGTGCACGTAACCGTTCGATAAGACGAACATAAAAACGATGTTTGCCCTACTTTATTACATGGTGGTTGAAATAAACAACCTAGTCAGAGACATCTGTAATTATATCACTCACTTTCAAGTGCGTTTTAGATAGATATTTACTTACTATTTGAATCAGTGTCGTCCACAATTCTTGCAGGTTTTCCACCTATGGATGACAGTTTAGTGATGCCTGTGTCGATGAATCCAAACACACCTCAAACGAGTCACTAGCTAATCCGATGATCACTGGATTGCATTACGAATTCATAGTTTTTCCACACGAGCACTGAACTATCTAATTTTTTATTGAAGTTTAAAATATTTAAACAAAACAATCACAGAGCACTGTACGGAGAATACAACACCCGTTTTACAATAATTATCTAGGTTTGATCACTAACAAATAAAAATATTATTTTTAATGCAATAACACTATAAAAATAAATTATTTATAAAATAAGAATAACATAAATTCCACTATCGCGTATTTTGTGATAGAGTCGCTTTACTGTTTTCATATTGGCAGGAATACGCCTGCCATCGAGCGAGTCTTGTTGTTCAATGACGCGGACGCGGCGCGGTGATCGCAGTCGCGTAGCGGGGGACCGGAGCGGGCGGGCGGCGGTGCACCGGCTGTCCCGATGGCGGGCGGCGCACACTACCAGCGCGCCGTGTATCCTCGCCCCATACATACAAACGATCTGTCTAGGTACGTCTGTGTGCCTCAATCGGTACTTCGATCCGGTAGGTACGACGACGGTACAATGTAGTGAGCGAGTGTGAATTTAGTTAGACGGTGGTGAGCGTACGCCATGTGTACACATATGTGGCGGCACACACGCAAAACGAGCTCGATTGCTGCCACACCGTCGTCGTCGGCGTTATAATATGTATGCGCACCTAATTGTAATAGTGAGCGATGACGCGTTTGTCGGCTCGTGAGACGAGACGGTTGGCATTGCTCAATGATCGAGTTGTAGCCATAGAGTCGTACGTAACCAGTGGAGTAAATTAAAACAATTCCCACGACCTTATATTATTAGAGATAATACTAAAAATCGTAAACGGTTTCAGATAGAGATAGATACCTTAGTACTTACCTGAAATAAAGTAGAAGCACCTAGAAGTGACGATACATTCTTAAAAGAGATCATTACCATCTCTTTAGACTCATTTACTACCTAATCAGTTGTTCGGAGTGGAAGGACAGACACCAACTTATACAACTCTACATTTTTATGTCGGTGAAAAATACCAATCATCATAGCTTTGGTGTACGTGTACGTACTTAAATATGTATTATGGAAATCTGGAATTAATGAAAAAATAACTTTCTTTCATGTTATTTAATCAAATGATCTAATTGATCAATTTAAAGGACTAGAGAGCTCATAGAGAGACTTTCTATAATATTTAAGTAGATGAATCTTCGGCCCTACGCCCGAATAAAGCTCGTGTAAGTAATATAGGTAATTTAGGATCATTTTCATCATGCAATTTTCGGAAGCAGACATTTTAGAAAGAAAATAATATATGAAAGAAAAGTTTGGTAGTAGACATTTTGGTTAAGAAACGGACATTAAATTAACAGAAGCTGTGCTGGTGTAACCGGTACCTGTGCAAGTGCAACAGCTCTATACTCTTTATATTTGTTCTGTGCCTTATATTCATACTGCATCGTTTTCAAATAATATTATCGGAAACCCATATCTAAAGACATTGTCATTCACGAGCTTGTCAAATAAATATTTATTGAGAAAAAACTGAAATGCCATGAAAATAAAGTATTATAAAGTTTTACACATATCCTGAGTACTTAAATATTCTTGATTTAAGTACCTACACTTTACTAATTTTATTAGATTTTTGGAGAAAATACTTCAATAATAATCTCTATTACTTTATGTGAAGTAATACATAATATATACTACCTACATTATTTAAAAGGAAAATTTCGTATTTTTTGTGTTTTTCACCCAACTTCAACTGTTAGTTATACTTTTGCCATTTCTTACTAAACATCACAACAGTCTTTATGATTTTTCACCTCTCCAGTACGAGAAGGGTGTTTTTGGCAAAAATCGATTTTGCTGCGAGTTTTTACGCGCCAAAAGCACCCATTTGAAAAAAAAAAAAATTGAAACTAAAGAAAAAAGAAATAAAGTGAAAAAGATTAGACTTGTAAAATTGATATGTGAGAAAAGGATAGATAAAATGCTTTATGTTGTCGGACATGGATTAAAACGTATAAAGAATAGAATACACGGATATACCAAGGAGTTTTAAACAAGGATTGTTGAAAAAGAAGGTTGATAATTCGAAATAAAGAGTATGGACGAAATGAGGTCGCATGTATGAAATAAATATAAAATAAGAAAAATTAGTGAAATATAATAACACACAAGGGTTTTATGATTGTAAAAAAATAAATAAATAAGATGGAATATTAATAAATAAGAGAAAAACACAACGTAATGTAAAACAAAACGACGGGAACTTTACTTTACTTTATGAATAATTTTTTTTCAGCATTGGTCATCGATATCAAAATCGATATTAAAAACGTATCAAACTTGAAGTCAACAACAAAACATGACATGTTGTTTTTCATTTTAATACATTTTTACGGTCATTGAAAATAATTTTTTTATCATACATGTTCTCTCATAAACAATGTATTTTTTTATTTACCCCAAAATCTGAGAACCATTTGCAGAGAAGATCATTTTAAACATTTTCTATGAAAACTAACCTGAACCTGAACACGCGAAAAAAGTAAGTATTTCGTACAAAACTTTATTTGAAATCTGGTAAAATGTATGAAACAGCTGAAACTTTTTCGCGATTTCAGGATTGTTTCCATAGAAAAAGTGGTTTATAATTATCAACTCAACAAATGGTTTTCAGAATAATGTTGTGCAATAGTGTTGGAGGATGCGACAACTGGCTGGAGAGGATTGGCTGGTACTGGTCAGCAAGTGCTAATATAATCTGCCACATTGGCTGATGTCACTTTTTGATGGGGCTAATAAAGATGTCTGATTAAACCATTGTTTATTTATTTAAATAGTATTTGGGTGACCGATACTCCGCTAGTAGGTGTGTATTTACAAAAGAAATACCGGAGGACCTTTTTCTAATTACATTGAATTTAGACTTTTTATTTATACTGTGTTTGAGACAACATGTAAAAAAGCAATCACTTCTTAGGAACTTTCCCCTAACCGTCAAACTAAATAGACGTCAGACGAACCTGGCCGTCAATCTCCGACTCATGATGGTAGATCTTTTCTAAACGGCACTTAGTCTTTTAACGATAGCTCACAGAAAAATTACTCACCAAGAAACATTGCTACACTTCCGCATTCTAATACAAACTAAAGAAAATAATTAAATTCTTGGCTGTATGGACATAGATTCCTTTGCCTCTTCAATGGGGAGAATATTATTAACTGGTAACTCACGGGGTTGGCGGCGGCGGCGGCGAAGAACCGGCGACGTAGGTGCGGCCGAGCCAGCGCGCCGGCGGCACACAACAGCACTGCTGCGCCCACGCATGCGCCCGCCCACCACCATTCTGCGGTAAAACAAACAAAGCTGATCTGCTTAGCTTCAACTTGAAGGTCACTTAATGTACGCAGTTGATGCGGAAGGCTTGCAATCAAATACAGTCAGCATCAAATAAAATTCGCTAATGATAAGTTTGCATATTAATGACTCTACATTTATGTTTTTGTCTTGGCAAAGAGAAAAGAACAACAAGAAAATATCAATAAAGTTGATAATTATCAAAATCTTTAAAAATACAATTGAATGCTTGTTGGTTAGCGCATTTGGCTATTTGTAAAATGTTCGTAAAAGTAAAATTTTCAGGAAAATTTAATTTTTCCTTGCAATGATATCCTAGAAAGTTTTTCTAATTCCGAAAGAGCTAAATATAAATTTTTTCTTCACCACTCACGATTCAATCTATAGAAATGTGTATCCATCGATTGAATCGTGAGATGATGAATGTTACTTATATTTTGTTTTGTTTAATGGTTTTAAAAAAGGTTTCAGGAAAAGAAATAGTTTATTATAGAATTATTTACAATACAAACTATGGTGTCCCAGATATAAAGAGACATTATTCAATGTTCATGGCTACAAAAAAAGTTAAGGAAAAGGAAAAAAAGGAAAAAAATGTTACCATCTTAACTACGGGTAACAGCGCGTGGAATAGTGGGGTTTTACAAATTTTTGCTTATCTTCCGAAACTGAAACAAGACAATCAATAATCGTTTGCTCAATGAGTTATTCATACATAACTATCGACGTAATAAGAAATCAGCGCCAGTTCGTAATTTTATTCAATAAGAAGTAATACTACACCTTATGTACAAATGAGTGAGACTAATTTTAAAAAGATTTTGGAAAGGTGATGTACATAGCAACTAATCGAAATATGAATACGGGAAAAAAGGTTTTTGAGGAGGCACTTTCAGCATCAGTGAGAATTGCGGTGGATAAAGGAAATATATCTTAATCAAATGTAGATGTAAATATAGTTCGATAGTTAGGTTAGAAAGCCTTTGTGAAATTAACCACCCCTAAATAAGTTAAAGATCAGCGTCAAAAAACGGGTTGCTAATCACGTTCACTGAAAATTTGCAGTTTATGGATTTCCAATTTATTCTTACTAAACAAAACATTGCTTATGTTCCTTTTAGCTCTAGGTATCAAAAAGTTTTGGGCATTGCCTAAAAAGTAATGAAAAAAGTATGCAGAAAAACCAGAAACATTGACATCTTTCTAACATAATACAAGGTGTTACAAAAATACCCCTAATGCCGAATATGGTATATAGGGACCATCAAACTGATCAACTTTTACTATGGGACCAACTCTGAAATCGCGAAAAAAAAATCAGCTGTTTCATACAAATATTAAAATCGAAAATATCAAAATGTATGTATTCGGCATTAGGGGTACTTTTGTAACACCTTGTATATTGGTAAGATTAACCAAAAGAGATAGCCGCAGCGTCAAGAAAAGCTGAAAAGAAGTTACGAGATAAGCGGGATTAATTTTATAAAAATCGGCTACAAAGTCATTGATGGCGCAAATTTGATTTAAGTAGATTGATAAAATTCGTATATTTAAAAAAATAAATAATTTGTCTCCTTTTATATCCGGAATACCCCAGTAATTTATAGAAATTCACGTTTGTTTGTCGGTTCAGATAAAAACAACGCTGAAATATTCAGGTTACGTAATTTTTCCTTTTCCATGTTATATCAGCGACATGGCTCTATAGTTTAATAATAATTAAGCAAAAGATTTATACGTTTTAAAGGGAAACCAGAGTACCTATAAGAGTAAAACTATAATTGTTTTTGCTTTTTTTAACCGACTTAAAAAAAGACGGAGGATCTCAATCCGACTGATTTTTTACTGATGAACCTTGACGACTTTGTTTTTTATGAACCGATTTAGATAATTGTTTTTTTATTGGAAAAGGGATACCTTAAGTGTACCTTTAAATTTAATTGACCTACCTTTTAATTAATTACTTTTTTTATTTTTTATTTAGTACCTTTTAATTTCATTGACATTGGACCTTGGACTTCGAAGATACTCAAGGGAATTCCTCAAAGTCATATAGGATATATAAAGTGACTGAGATATTGGTAGGTTTATGACAATCCAAAACAAAGCAAGCTATGGTCTGCAACGTACTGGGACTAGACTTGGACTACGAAGGCACAATGGAACTCCTTATTTACAAACAGCGTGAATTTGGAAATTGAGTTATGGGCATTGTATCATTGAAAATATATAAAGTCAAAAATATTTACACGCTTACATACTACAAAAAAGTTGAAAATAAAAAGCTTAAAAAAAGAAAAACCTCAAAAGAAAAACAAAAACAGCTTCAAAATTAAATTCAAAAATTTAAGGCTGTTTTTGTTTTTTTTTGAAGGTTGTAGTTAAAAAAACTTTAATCCCCATCTGACTTTAATATAAGTGTTTAATTAAAATTATTTTAAAAAATTTGGCGCCTCATGTTTATAGAGTCATGAAATTATTTTATATATTTAGTTCGTTTTTAATTCGTTTTTTATACTTTTTAGTTCGTTTTTAAAACGTGATTTTTTTAATATTTTTTATCTATAAATAATTTTCCCAGCAAATATCTATCGTCCTATACCTTAAGTTTCAAATAAAAAAATCAGTTGAATTTCTCATACTCGGAAAATGGCGGGATTCTAACTCTGGGATCTGTGCCGAAATTTAAAATTTCAAACAGTTCATTTTGTAATTCATAAACATTTTTTTTTCTATATTCGAAATAAAAAGTAGAGTGTTTCGAAAGGGTGAAAATCACAATTCCATACTTTAACTATAGCCGCCCGAGCTCAGCGAGGAAAGATCTCGTATGGACCTCACTTCACTGAGAAAAATAATGGCTAACAAAGTCACAATAAAAGCTTTGCTAAAATTTTCTTGTTGTAGAAACTAAAACCTCTGTTACCACATCCAGGCTCGTTTAGTTTCCATATCAACTTTTTTATTGTTCTGGGTTTGTTGTGATAAGAACAACGCGCAACTTGTTATCATAAAAAAGTTCTTATAGTTAACAATAGTACGTTGTTTTTTTAAGAAAGTATATTTTGATGTAGTATTCAAGTCCAATCTAACAAAATAAATACTGTTATAATAATAACATGTGCATTGTTATTTTAACCATATTAACTAACTTGGTTGAGACGACAATTTGCTTGAAGTGTGCGACAAAGTTAATTTGATAAGTTTTTATTGTAACACGAACAATAAATAATTTGTCTCTGCCAAAAAGTTCAAGTAATTTTGTTGTGATGACAGGATTTTATTGTGAAGTTAAATAAATATGAAGTTAATACGATAACAAAGTGAATCCATCAAAAGCGTTTGTTATGGAGTTCAAACGTAAGCTGTCAATCTAACAATGTACAATGTAAACTTTGTTGTGATAAAAATATTTGAGGGTATGCGGGGAGTAGCGGGGAACGAAGAACTTTGTTATAATATCTATTTGGCATTCATTTCTTTTACGGGTGTTCGTGGATACGCACGGAAAAATGAGTGTAGACTGTGTAATAATGAATTAAGGGACTTTAGTGAAAGTTGGTGTAACTGAAAAGTTGGTATGATTGTCATTTTGTCGTGAAAGTGTCGTGAAAGTAAGAGAAGTATCGGGACCTCCATCACTTAATGAAAATAACATTTTGTAGCTCCAAACTATAATACGTCAAATTTTAACTCCAATTACTTAGCTTACCTAAACTCTGAAATCGAAAAAATCTATTCCGATAGTATGAAATACTTATATATAAAATGAGAGCATTTGTGTGTTAAGGTTGATACCACAATATGTAATTATATTATGGTGATCCCACCACTTTCATGAAAAATGACAACCTTTTTTGTTGAATATCTTTTTCTTAAATAAATGTTTGTATATTTCACAAGAAATTTAAAAAAGCATGGGTCCCGCCATTATGGTCGTGATCCTATGTCAAATGTTTTCTGCACTGATTGTGATTATGTTGAATAAATATTTCAGTTTGTCTATTTAAACTTTCTTTTACTAAAAACCTTTATAATATTATTTCCCACAGATAATGGACCGCAGACGGCTACTACCGACAGTGGCCGCCACTCCCTAAAATTATTAACTACTTTCTGAGAATTAATTAAAACCAAGTTCTATCTAGAAAAGCACTTAAGAATATTTAGAACCAATAGAATTATTGAAACAAGACATTTTCCAGATCTAGTGCCAAATCATGACAGTGCATTACTAGAGAATTTGGTTTCAATATATTTTCAGGCAGTAGTTAATAATTTTACGGAGAGGCGCTACCGTCGCGGGAGTAGCCGTCTTAAAACTGTCACAGAAACAATTTTCATTTGCTAGAGTAGCAAAAAGAAGTTGATAAGAATACAAGGTTATTTTGTTACTGTAATGACATTAACTTAGTACTACAGCAAAGGTGAAGTTACTATCAAACCTAACCTAACAAATTAAGTTTGCCGTAGCAAATATTGGCATTTGCTGTAGTTCTTAGTTAATGTCATTACAGTAACAAAATAACTTTGTATTTTTATCAACTTTTTATGTGACTGTAGTTGCAATAACAAAGGAAAATTGTTAATCTATCAAAGTCTATCAAAGCTCAGTTGTTATAGGAACATAGTTAAATTAACGCCAAAACATTTTTAAATTGTTACAAGAACAGTTTATTGATTGTAGCAATAACAATATAATAATTTTGTTGTTCTAACAATCCCTACGCAGAACGGTAACGTTGTTAGTGTAACAAAAACCAGCTAACAATAAAAACGTTGTAGTGGTAACTGTAGACCTTAAACGGCTCTCCCCTGTTAAAGTTTTATTGTTACACCCAACAATATTTTTCTCTCAGTGTTCCTTTCGACCCTTGTATAACAATCTACCAACAATCTACTAGTTAAACTAAAATCCACCAGGGATTTTAGTTTGCTCTATCGTAGTGGAAAATATTCGAACTGATTTAATCGTCAAAATAATATAATATTTTAACTCGACAATTAAAAACAAATAAAAATTTCTTAAATTGTTGTAAAGTTCGGCACAATCTTGGGTCTGTGGGAACACAAAGAGGTAGGTACGTAAATGCCAATTCGTTGGATTGTGAAAAACAAATCTGTTCTTATCTTTTATAATTATAATCCGTTAATAAATTGGTTATAATTTAAGAACCCACAGTAAATGGTAACAATTGTATCAAAAAACAAGGTCAAAAGTAATGTAGAATATGAAATAAAAAGTTAAATATCCAAAACACAATTGCTCACCGAGTTCACTCACTCACTCACGGAACCCTTTTTAAATTTTAGCCAAATTATCCGAACGGCTTCACCTAAAAATTTTCTACGCGTTCCTTTAATGAATAACTTTTAGGCAGTTATGCTGCCTTAAATAAGTTTTAAATATGGTGGAAGTGTGTAATTTTCCTCCATCATACTTAGACATACAAAAATAGTAGATTATGCAATAAGGGCTTAAAGTAGTGTATTGTGTCCCGGGCGCTATTATTGAACCCCGAGTACGAGGGATTCTATGGTTAACTCCCGAGCGGAGCGAGGGAGTTAAGGCTAGAATCCTGAGTACGAGGTGTTCAAGATCGCCCATGACAAATACACATTTAAGCCCGAGATGCATACTCTACTTTTTATACTTTCTGCGAGGCAATTGAAACCAATGACTGTTATAAAGAAAGTACACACAACGGCACCTCAGACTATACATGTTGACCTTGAGACCTCCTTTATGCCCTACGTAATAAAAGCTGTTTTCGTAGTTTAACTGTAAAACTTGACGTGCTGCCGTCCGTACTTAAGTAATTATTTAAAGTTAGAATAATAAAATATGAAAAATTAAGAATATTTATTGAAAATTAAAAGTTATGTTAGAAACATTACACCAATTGTGCAACGACAAAGTTACATTCTTTGGTACATTTATAGTTGGGTTAGAGTTTATGTTTTTGTCGTCTATTCTGTAGTGGTCAGTTCGACATTCAAATAAATCCTTCTTGGTGCGCGGGTGAAAATGAATTTCGTAAAAAGTTTTCATGATAACATACAGCCTAACTCAGAATAAGATCTCATTGCACCTAAACTTTTTTGAAACCAACATCGATCAAGCACGACTACAAGGGTTGCATTCCAAATTCAAATCACATTATTCCCCATGGGAAAAATGACTTACTTTAGGAAAGGTTTGCATGACACATAATATGCCATTGAAGAGCAGGTAGTATAAAAAAATAATTGAATTGTTATTGAAGTTACCAAAGGAAAGTGTATTTTACACTTTCAGCAAGTTTCAACCATTTGTAAGTTTAATAATTTTATATGTTCACAAATGACATGACAAATTCACTGACAAAACCTTTTGTTTCGACTTTTGATGAAAAATGTCAAAAAAATACCGTCCCCTCCCTTATCTCCGAAGTCTGCATAGAGAAAAATCTGAAATTATTTTATGTGATAGAAGTTTATGTAAAGATTACAGGAAAAATAAAACGATGTCTCGAAATAGGAAACTTTTCAGAATGATGGTTCGGAACCCTCGGAAGTCCGACTCGCTCTTGACCGTTTTCTTCTATTATAATGTTTGCAATAACATCAAACATTTTGAATTGTATGTGAAAAATATGAATCATCGTGATAGTTTGTATTGGCATTATAATTTTCCACCGCATGCAGTAAGATGGAGTACCTGCTTATAGACTTACATTATGTACGATTCTATGTTTATTATGGAGTTTGTTTGCGTGGTCATGCTAATTTTAGCAAACCTTAATCAGAATACCTCGCTCAACAAGCTTGAAGCCGCACGCTCGCGCTTGTTTAGCCCGCGCTCTCCATACCTTTTGTTATTTTATAATTCAATTCGGCTTTCCATTTTAAGTATTTCATCACAGCATGCACAAAGTTTTTGGAGAGTAATACTTATTTAGCCTTAGGTGATAGTATTATTGGGTCCATTCAGAAAGTAACTGTAAAATGGGTGTGCAGGGGGCACTTGCACCCCCATGCCAGAGGGCCTGTTACAAAAAGGCATAGTGATAAGCGTACGATGTTCGTCCCACTCCGTGACATTATTAATTCATCTATAAGGTTCAAAATCAAGCAAATCGATCAACGAACATCGGCCGACTATCGTGATTCTTTTTTGTAATAGGCCCTCTGGTGCTATGTTGTTCCAAAAATAAATGGGTCAACAGTTCCCTAATCGTTGAATTTCGTATAACTTTGTTGCAATTTAAAGGAAAGGTGATCATAGAAATGAGAACATAATGTTTGCTGTGAATGATTTATGCAAGCAGGGCAGTAGACGGTTTGGTTGGCTGCGAGCCGGGCCGCAGGTCGCCCTACGTCGCACCAGCGGTCGACCGCGGTCGAAGGTTAGAGCCGGGGCCAACACAAACGGCATGTGGTCGTGCGTACTCGACAAAAATTCGACATCGTTCGCCCAAGAATGCACAGTATGGTTATTTTTAGAGGTGGAGAGGAGCGCGGGGGCGGCGCCGACGTCTGGTGTCGGTCTGCCGGGGCCTGCCGCCGATCACCGAAATAACTTCTCCAGCTGGCGATACCTGACCACGTGGCGAGCCCGCCTCCTGTGCGCCTGCTTGCTGCCAACCTACCGATCAATCGCCGATGCTGCACTCGGCTACGTCAAACAATCCACTACGACGACAGCGCACGCGGTAAACACTGGCCGCGAGGACGATCCACATAGTTTATCAAAGGTGATCCAGTTTTTGCGATTCGAGTGAAGAATTAAGACTAGGGTGCACGTGTTCATATTAAAAGTTTCAGAGTGATAGACATTATATCACTGACTTATTTCTTAATCTCATGCTCGAGTATGAGTATGAGAGTATACATATCAAATATTTAGCAAAAGCATTAGTTTTTGAAGAGACTGACAAACTATGAAGATTGTGAAGAATTTGTTTTTCTTGTAATTATTTGAAATAGTAAATGTAGATATGAATGAACTGGTAAGGCATCTGCCTATAAATAAATTAAATAATTGCGTTTAGGTGGTGAGCGATGGTATGTAGGATGAAGCTTCTAAAATAAATGTGTTGGTTTGAGTAGTATTCCGAAAACCTAGTTATAGGGAACCTATTCTACAAAGGTGTGCCTGATATAAACGTGGTTAAGAAAAGATTTGGGTTACAAACTGGGCCAAAAGCCGTAACTTTGTTCACTATGCATCCTATTTTCACATGGAATTCTATTGCCTATAGAATTTTGCGGTATTTTGAGTTAAACAAGTATATTTTCACAAGTTTTTTTATTTTACTGGTTTAAAGTACTCATTTATATGTTTTCCCAAGATTCCATTGAGAATTAATTAAATTGGTTTCCATTTTTGAGAAAATCAAAGAACGTATGATTTGAAATGTCGTACGTAGCCGTCAACTTTTCCAATATCTTTTGGAGTAGGTATTTGACGACCTCCATGGTCGAGTAGTTTGTATTTTTCGGTTTTCTATTTTTTTAAAAAAAAAGCTTCACAATCATAACCTTCTTGAAAAAAAACTTCTTTTTTAGAAAGTGCTCCGACTTTTTGGCCTGGGAACGCGGTACCTACTTGATTTATGAATATCTATCTATAATATAATATATAATATGATTGAAAAAAAAATCAAAAATAAAAATCCGACTTGACGAAAACATATTAGAATTACTTTTTTCGGGGGCCTTAATTAAAATTCGAAAAAAACGCATCTGAAGATTGAATTGGACTACAAAATAAGCCCACTTGGTAGATGATCATCAACAGATGTGGGCTGCGGAGGAGTGGTTTGTAGTTCGGTTGCGTTGAGGCAGTCTATATAGCGCATACGCTGTTGTGAGGTCTCAGTATCATTATAAAGTGTTTATGGTTAGTTTTATGTATATTTAACTTACCGAAATTGGTTTTTTTGAAAAAAATAAGTTCTTGGTGAGATCTTCGATTCAGATGACAGCTGTCAAACTTAAAACAACAATATTTTTGAAAATACTCATCCTAGACTGATGGTGTCTATGAACAAATGAAAGGTCTTAGTGAGATATTCATTTCAGACGACAGCTGTCAAACTTAAAAGCGCAATATCTCGGGAAGTACTCATCTAGGCAGGTGCCCTACTTTTCATTGAATGATTAGCAGATATGAAATAACCCCTAGAGAGAACCAAAGTTGAAGAGGAGAGAGGGCGTAGTTTGAGCCTCAAAACAAATATTTGATATTTTTTTATTAGTTTTTAAAGTTCATGGATTTGCTGTGATTTCAAAGTATTGTACTAATTCAATAAAATAAAATATAAACTAAAAAACAAAAAAAAAACAAACTTAAATTTTTCAAAAACAAATCTTAAAAGTGGAACACTCTCCGATTTCAATAGACGAGTAGATGGCTGAACTAGATACTATTAGTAATACTTTTTATTTTTGATGTTCATTTTCAATGTAATTTTTTTAAATTATTTTTTTAAATTTTAAATTAGAGAATCAGTGTCTTGACCCTCCAAAACTAACAATGTTCTTAATTAATTGACAATTGTTTTAGTTGACAACGTTGATAGATAACATTACTTTAATATATTTCTGATGCTCGTTTGTTTAAGATAATACAAGTTATATCTACTGAACCAGTACCTACCTAATCACGCGAGCAGCACGGGTCTTGGCAGTCTTATGTCTTGCTATAAGTACCAATTTATCTTAAAATGTTGAGATATAATAAACATAGCAATCAAGTTGCGGTTATTGATTGCGTCATTTCTAAGAATAATAGTTTTTAAGTAATGTAAGTTTCTATTCTAGATAATTTTTCCTATGATAAAATAGTCTGTGTAGTCCAGTCAATGAATGGCTCAAACAAAAGGGAGTGTAGAGTGCGCGAGTGATTATTCTTCGGAATCTTATTTAGA
The DNA here is from genome assembly GCA_963556745.1 of Catoptria pinella. Taxonomy (NCBI): domain Eukaryota; kingdom Metazoa; phylum Arthropoda; class Insecta; order Lepidoptera; family Crambidae; genus Catoptria; species Catoptria pinella. Next base: position 5,751,970 of record OY750771.1, read on the forward strand.
GTGATTGTAAAGTGAATATACTAACCCCCCCTAAACCCCCCCCCCCCCCCACTCCAGCCCACCTCCTAGATGAGGAGACTTTTAGTATGGTCACTCGGCACCCTAAGCAAGTTTCTGTAGGAATCGCTTAGTTGCCCGCTCGCGCACTCTACAACCCCTTTATTGACTGGACTAATGGGGTATTACACGAGACGATTTTCCAGATGATTCGCTGGTACATTTTAGTCGACTAGCGCTTTTTATCGACAATCGCTTGTAAAACCAAATCGCCACCTCATTGGGATTAGTTTTGCGATTCGATTTTACTGCGATAGTTGGTAAAAGCTGTTTAAGCTAATTACTGTTAACTGTTCTTGGAATCTTGAACTTGATTCTGTTATTTTAGGACATACAAAAGGAACAGTTTTGTTACCGGACATTTTAGGTACGAATTATGGACTAACAGTATCACTGGCATATTAATAAGTAATTTCAAATAATCCAGTTATTTATTAACAATTTGAACTTGAACCCTGCATGCAGATGTTATTGTTCCATATATATTATTATTAGCGAGATATGTTACTAGCAAGATAAATTACATCCATATTTTTTTTATTCACAACGGGTTAGCGCTTGGCCTTCACCTCACCTGATGTTAAGTGACGATAAGGCCGAAGGTGGAAGCGCACTACACCCGAAATCCTCACCACTGAGAGGTGAGGAACTAGTGAGGAACTGGGTATCTTACCTCTAACTGCCGTAACACAGCAATTTTTTTAAAATTGTTGCTATGGCGTCAGACTTAGGAAGATGGTGGTAGCTAGCCAGGCGGACTTAAAATAAGCCCTACCACCAACCAAACCGAGTACAAATGTACCCCCCTCCTGGGAATCGAACCCGGGACTCCTGCGTCTTACATGGATGGACGAACCACTTGACGACAGAAGCGGTTAAAACGGTGGTTATGCCTAGGGCATAGCTGCAATTTGGTTTTGGTATTTCCCAGATACACGAAAATAAGAAAAGTATTGCGTTTTCGTTACAAACTTACTATTTCTTGTATTTCTGTGATAATAATGATACAGGTTACTGAAATAATCTATCTATTATGTCATAACAAATAATAAGTCTGCAAGCGAAGTATAGTAGGCGTTTCTTGAGCTTGAAAATGTTTCGTTACAGAACGAAAATAAAATTAATTGATCAATTATTTTACCACAAAAATATTTTTTACTCTCGACTCCAGCCTCCCTAGCATGACCACCGAAACGCCGATATGATATAGCGATTTATCATGTTTAACTGTCAAAAGACAATGGATTTTGACAGTTGAATGTCGATAAAACGCTATATTACGCGATATATATAGTATTTCAGTTGTGCTAGGGGGTAGGAGTGATAAAAACCGGAAATAATAATGATTTTATTTATATATTTTTAAAAACAAATCTTTAATGTTATAAACGCAGGTTTTAATATAAAATTAAATCCAAACTTTGGCTGCTACCAAATGTAGAGCCGTGAACAGAGGATAACTTGTTTAGGTTGCAAAGAGGTACCAATTCTTTTAGGACTTATTCATTAACATTTAAATCTTAACGAGAAAGCAATAGTTACACGTCCATTAACTCCGACTTTCTCGAAACGCTATTCGTAAACGAATCTGAAATATGAGTTCATTATGAAGCGCGTAACTCGGTTGTCCAATTTCCATACTAATTAACACCAGTTCAGACATACTAGCGATTATTTATTCTGTGCTACTAGTCCCGTAGTGATGTAACGCGCGTCTGGCGACAATTTTTAACACGCCGCCACCGCCACGCAATCTCTAATATTTTGCGTAATGAATCAGATTTAAAAAAAAATAGGTAATTGTCATTATTTTTTAGGACAGATCATCATTATTAGCCATGTACTCATTGCCAGTCAATAGGTTTTCATTATATCATAATCACCACGCAGGCCGAATGCGGATTAGTGGGGCTAACGACTCCAAATAATAATAAAAATAATAATAATAATTTAACTGATCACTGAGAAACGCCAGCCAGTAGCCATATCAAAAGTGGCGCCGCGATGAATTTTATTACACGATTGCTCAAAAAAGAAAAGTGTATTGTGTTAACGGTTCATGTAATGTTTGTATGTATGTGAGTTTCTTTATTCCACCATAACTTCTAAATGCCTGTACAGATTTGGATGTGTGAAGTATTGTTAAAATCCTTACATCACTCCGAGTAACACCGGCTACAGATGTTATTGAAAAAAAGTCGATAAGTTCTGCTTGACGTCATTTTTTAATAAAAAAAAAACGGCTGAACTTATATTTATAAATTATAGCTAAGTACCATCTCGATCACGCCAGCTTTCAAATTAAAAAAAACGCATCAGAATCGATCCATTCGCTCGGGGGCTACGATGCCTCAAACATACAAATATGCTCACTTCCACATGACCTATTGATTTGGAATTTAGATTTCTATTGCAATTTTGTATTTCTTCCCGATAAGTAACGTGTTTGACGAGATAGAGAGATTCTTGTGCAATGCGCTGATTTCACTGCTGGACGCTTTGATTTTGTTGAACATGGCACGCTTTGATAAAGAGGAGCAATAATGAAAATGAGAAACTGCGAAACATCCCCCCCTCCTCTTTCGAGACTGTTGGCAGATAAGCCATTTTTTTAAAGTGCTCAATTGTAGCGCTGCTTTAGCTATGTTCAAGTCCTTACTTAACCACTCATTAAGAATGTGGTCGGTTGTAGAATGTCCACGCGGTAGTGCCATGTTGAGCGTTATCAAGGCGTTATCTTACCGTGCGTTCACACAGCAGGTCCGCATTTACAGGACCGTTTTTAACGGATCCGTCGCAACTGGATGTGATATATGTTCACACCGCATTTGCGGACCGTTTCTATGGAAACAGTACTCATACGGATCCAGTATACTATACTGCGTTGTGTGTGAACACGTTCGTACAACTTCATACTCAATCGCCGAATAATAACGTATCCGATAAAATGGATCGGTATTTTTACTGGATCCGATATACTGTGTTGTAAGTATGTGAATAGTCTCATACAACTACATACACCACAGCCGAATAGAAACGTATCCGATAAAACAAATCGTTGTGTGAACGGGCACTTACTAAACAAACAATTAACGAGAAGTGTAACGAAAGTGTGACATTAATTATCGTAACTTGATTAAAAATAAAGATGTATGTAATTGTAGACAAGAATTTGGATTCTTTACGATCGATAGGCTGACAGTAGCTAACTAGCGCCGCCATAGGCCACCAACATTTTTTTTAAAAGCAAACAGTGATGTCACCTTAATCCTTACTTAATATTATAAATGCGAAAGTAAGTTTGTTTGTTTGTTTGTTTGTTACGCCTTCACGTCTTAACTACTCAACCGATCATCATGAAATTTTCATACACGTTGTCAGGAGTACAGAAAAGGACATCTAGGACATATATTTCATACAGAAAGAAGGTACTGTTCTCGAGGGATAGAAAAAGCTTTCCACGCAGTCACGGGCGGCCGCTAGTCCTTAATATGAGTATCGTACACTCGTATCTATCGTATAAATATTACTATTTATTAGATAGATTTTCAATACTTTGCATTCTTAATCTTAGTTAAAAACCTCCTCTTAAAACCTAGTCTGAAATGATATCTGTTGAATGCAAAAAGCCGCATCGGTTTAGTAGTTTTTGGGAACTCTTCAAGTGCCGACTTATCTGGTTGCTGCAGCGCCCTCTGGTGGTCTACCACCATGAAATATATCTGAGAACCTGCTCTGAAATGAAACTTTTTGAATGCAAAAAACCGTATCGAAATCAGCTAAGTAGTTTCAGAGGAAAATGGTAACTGACATACATACATAGCTTATTGAAGTACTGTCTTCATAGTACGCACACTTTTTATTTTTCAACTACCTTATCGTATTTTATTTTTCTATTCCTGTCCATCCTAAGGTTGCCTGGAAGAAATCGCCCTTTAGTGATAAGGCCGCCAATTGTATGTCTCCTCTGTATTTGTCATTTTCTTTTTGTTCTTTTGTGTGTACAATAAAGTATAAATAAATAAATAAATCCAAACAAACAACCTCTTATATAAACACAAACGCATAATATACCGCCTCCGTTCCGTTCCATCCGTCGTGGATAACTTAAAAAGTGGGATTGTGACGAAAGCAGCCACTCTTGGTTTATTGACCCGATTTAGTTGTAAATGATACCTACTTACACTTACTTTTTTGATTTCATATTTATCATTAATATTTAGAAAAATAATATCATTGTTAGTAATAGCAAATTAGACGAATGTAATATTGAGCACCTGCCTGGCTAGTTTGTAAATGCAAAGGTCGCCTACTGTCTACGTCTATATAAAAAATCGGTCAAGAGCGCTTCTGACTTGCATATGCGGTTCAGTAGGCTGTAGGTGTCTTATCGAGAGTGCTTCAAAATCTAACAAGCATTTATTTTGAATATGATATTATGCTTACTAATGATGCAATATTACATGACTGTATCACATGGCAATGCGGTAACTACTAATGACTATCCTTTATGTAAAATTGTGGTAATAAGTCTTGACTATATTAAGCGTAGGTGTTTAGGGTCCATTAACAAGATAATTTATTGGTGTGGCCGCAGCACCATAAACATTCGTGAAAACTTCACACGTTGAAAAAGATTTATTGGAACAAGAAAGATGGTATGATATACATAGCAGCAACTTAATCTTGGTAACATGAATTTAAGAAAGTAAGTAGGCGTATAGTGGATGTTTCAGCTAGACATAAGTTAGTATTTGATAATAAAAGGGTGGCTGTGACGCGGCGTAACGCGTGCTGGGGGCCAGGGGACGGGGGACGGGGGACGGGGGACGGGGGGGATGAACGGCGGTCGGGACGCAGCGACGTCTGTCTAGACGGAGTGTAATTAGGAAGGTGAGGCGTAGGCTGCGGCGGCGGACTAGCGGCCTAGACGCCTCACTTGCGTCACACTCTAATTAACAGTAATAGGTAAATTGTGCTCATTTGACAGGGAAACAACCGTACCCTTTACGGGCAAAACCGTGACATAACGTAAATTAAGAATCGTCAACCCGAGATCGGCGCAAATTGGATTCAATTACCCAGTATCCTGACCGTAGCGGAGCTGAGAATGTGATAACATTCAGTTTCTCCGCTCATATATTTGCTATATCTCGGTCTCTGCCCCCGAAATGGTTCAATGACGCTTTCGGAGCGATTTGATCTTGTTTATCTTAGTCATTTCTTTGGCGCTGGCGTCTGGATGGCGGACCGGTGATAAAGTTTGAAGAGGAATAGCAGGATGGGAAGGCGATGATTCTGTTAGTGGCTCGATGACGTCGTGGCCCGCGTGACGTAGCCAAGTTGGGAGTGCGGCGCGGCGCGGTCGCGCGCGGCGATATCGCGAAGGTCACCGGAGGATGTCGCGGTGCTTTCATATGATAATGGACGTGTTCCTGCAGCGCGCGCGGCCGCGGCCGGTGCTAATATCCGAGTTGTTTATCAACGTCGAGTGGTGCCGATGTGCCGTCGCTTGCTATAAATAAGTTACGTGTGGCTGGCCCGCCGGCTGTGCAAAATACGTCTCCGGCCCGGTCCGCAAACAATCAGCATTGTCTATGTGCACCACCTTTTCCAAAAAACGTTCCGAGTCCAACATTTAGATTACTCATCAAAATAAGCCATAAAATTATATCATTTATGTTGTAGATAAAGTTTATATCCTCGATTTTCAAAAGTTCACTTCTGAAAATCGAGCATATAAACTAAATAAATATGGGCCACTATTTTCACTAATTTAGATAATAATTTAGAAAAATTAGATTTGATAGAAGAAATGACAAAGACAAGGTTTGAATGTTTGATCATCACACGCATCGTGACTAAAACTCTTTACCTATCTACATGTTTAAATCCATGCTTTTGGCAAGTTTGTAAACAATTTCAAATAACAGATTAAATTTACAAATGATCAATAAAAAATGATGGACAACTAAACAACTAAATGTAAATAGCAGAAAGTACCTATAAGTAAATAAGTTGAATACTTTATTTATTACCTAAGTACTGCGAGCCGGTATAAATGGTTATATTATGTTCATCTCACAATATTGCCGCTAGCGGAATTCGAGTCCACGACCGTGGGTTTTGAAGTCAGGGCCACTATAATATAACGGACTATCTTGCCATCTTGAAGTTATCCTAAAAGAACTCCTAACTTAAATATTAATTCATAATATTTTTTAAGTAGTAAAGTTAGATAGTTTTATTGGATATGTGGGATTTACACGTCTCGATTTTCCAGGTGACTTGCTGGTCGATCTAAGTCAACTAGCGCTATTTATCGACAATCGCTTGTAAAATCTAATCGCAAACCTAGTTTTAATAAGGTGGTAAGGCGATTCGATTTAAAAGCGATTGTCGATAAAACGCGCTAGTTGACTTAGATCGACCAGCAAGTCACCTGGAAAATCGAGACGTGTAAATCCCACATTTATGTAGACATACTTACGAATTCAGATGCCAAAAAATAATTATTACAAAGCTAAGTTTTTATAAGAATATAGGTGTGTCAAAAGACAGTATTTTATTTTAGGATGCTCGTGAATTCCCCCTAATTAGGTAATAGAATAAATATAATAACGTAAACTCAATTCACAAAACAATTTCGTTTTTAGAAGCGAAAACTGCAATGAAGAAGAAGGTGCGTGCGTTAATTGGCATTAGCGAGGGTTGTTTACGTATCGATAAAAAAAAAAACACGCAACAAAAACAACTGACACACAGAAGACTTCATTGAATAAGTGGCCAATTGGTCTTTCACAACAACGAACTAGGTCCCATTACTTTTCGTCCTTAACGAATTTACCAATTATTAATAGGCTAGTAACAATTCCTCGACATCGGAGCTTGGATAGTATACCAATAACTCGGCGAGTTTCGCGAGTGGCAATAAATAACCAGTTATTTCTATCGCTTGTGGTCGCAGCCCTCGACAAAACATCCTCTTGGTACGACAACATTGTTGTGCACTCGCATTAGCTATATTTAAGAAGGTTGTGCCATATGGTGGCATGAAATACTTAAACAAAAAGTACAACATTTACTAACAACAGAGAAGAGCCTTTTCAACAAATCTCAAACAAACAAAACAGTTTTAAATACTTACAAGAGACGGATGTTATGTTATGAATGATATTGTGTGACAACGCAGACGTGCAAATCACTTGAATGCATGTTAGATATATCGAAGGTCGACACATTAGAGATACTGAAACACTAGCGAATGCTTGTGACAGTCACATGAGTTCGTTTTATTCAACTAAAGTTTAACAACAATTTTCATGGAGGATTTCACTGAAACTTAAAGAAAATATGAATATGAAATAAATCGTTTTTCTCTGCGAAAATTGTGAACTGATGAAGTAAAATGGGAAGAATTAGTAATTTGCGATGTAGCAGTAAGGAATGCTTTTTTGAACTTAAGAATGAATCTGAATATAGGTTAGGTCATTGTAGGTGGCAATAAAATCTCTATCCATATAAATACGAAAGCAACACTGTGTGTCTGTCTGTTACGTTTTCACGTTTTTCTGGACCGATTTTGACGAAATTCGGTACGGATATAGATCTTGGGGGATCTTGGGGAATACATTTTATCTCTGGCTGGACACGGGTCTGCGTCCGCATTTTATAACATGTAGTCCACGCGGGCGAAGCTGCGGGCGGAAAGCTAAATATTATAACATAACTCTTTTTTTTATAATAACTATATTCAAAGGTCACTGATATAACGAATAGGGATTTTCTATGAAAAATCTAGTGGTAAATCTAAAAATTATCCTTTTTTGTTAGAAAACATAAAAATTAAAGTGTGTATCAAATCTGAAAAAATCTGCCATCTAGTTAGAAATTTTAAAGTTTGTTTGTTGTATAAAGTTTAACTTTAGCTTCTCAATACAAATAATGTTTATTTGCGCGTATTACAGTGTTGCTTTAGGTTGCGGCAGTGGTTGTAGTTGAAGTAAATGTGTATGTGGTGGTTATTTACACGGCCGCCCGGCTGATTCCATATCGATTCGTCGAGGTGTGCTGGCTGCAGGAGACTGGGTAACCGGGGCTATTTGAATGCTATCTCATACGCAAAACTTTTTCAATCGAGGAAAGAAAATTTAGTACATTTCTGATTATTTTGTGATTCGCGATACTTAAATATTGCGATTGCTATGCTGTTCTAGTTACAGGATCTTAATACAGGCATTATTTCATTAAGAATGCTGATAGTAAAGTGCGAATTTAAAATAGTAGAGACTATTTCAGGGTGGTTCAAAATAACGTTAAGAGCGTTGACGGCAAACGGCATTGCATACAAACTTTCAAGTGAATGAACTGATTTAAATGAAACTTCATACACATAAGCAGAATACATTGGTCTAAAAAAGTTATTTGACAATTTAACTTCCGTTAAGTATGTTTAACACAAGACCAATTTTGTCTCGATGATGTCTCGTGCCTTTGAATCACTCACTGTGCTAAGTAGTCTATATTATTTAAAATTGTAAACTACTTCGCTAGTTCGTGATTTAAAATCGGCACTCGCAGCACAAATTGACTTTGGTCTCTAGTGTGACAAAAAACTATTTAACCTTTTTTAAATATTAAAAGGGCGCTAACGATTGAAAAAAAAAAAAAAAAAACAAAAACTAATAAATGTGAAGTATTCCATTTTTGAAATACTTTTATTTATTTTTTTGTCAACGTTATTTTGAACCAAGGTGTACAAGGTCTCTGCTACAAAACCTGAATACTTTAATACAATGTGTAGGTTGGTTGAGTTGTTTAAGTCCTAAACAGGTAAATCTAAGCGAATTAGGCTTAAATGTTAATTAACAGTTCTTAACAATTATTTTTGTTTTCACACAGAGTGCAAACATTTTGCATAGGTTTTTAAAATCTTTCGCACATATGGCGCACGTGACAAACTCACAAACCACAGAGGTAGTTAAGTAAGTAGAAAAAGTGTCTTAATAGTGTTGGGAGTCAACTTGTTTAGTGTTGTAACGTTGCCGTGTGACCTCCTTCTTAGAGAATATAACTTAAATATAATCTTATTTTTGGACATACGAAACTATCTCAAATTTTAACCTTTGTTATGAAAACCAATGATTCGAATGTGATGTTCGTTGTCATTATATTTGTATTGACTTTTTTACGTCAGTCCTACATAATTCCCTGAAGAAGACTGTTGTGTTTCGGCGAATATTTGAGTAGTGTTTCGTTGAACATACGCAATACCCGTATATTTTAATTGTATTGTAGAACCTGCAACTGTCGAGCAGGTAACAGAATTATGGTATTATGCATCTCTCTACTGCAATTTAAACGGACTATTTTTGATCATGTATTTCTTTTTAGGTTAGGTTAGGTCTTTAATTTTATCTGATTATGCGTTTACTGTGGACTTCTGGAGTTTTATTCAAGTCCACGTAACATTGTCACGTATCATCGAATGCACGTATCAGCGTCATTTTTGCATATTATGCGCGTGAGGGCAGAAGCGCGGGCGTGATTGTTTTCGTCGTGTTACGTAGGTTATTTTGGGCGCGGTGCACGCCACTCGGCACGTCCACGGCCCGTCCCGCAACTACCAATAACAACACTTACATTCTATCATAGACGCGTATTTTGGTTGTATGGGACGCGTGGGTCTTCATTGTGGTCTTCTTCAGTTTATGTTTACCGCTAACGCGTTTAGTTTTGTAATATTGTGATGAAATATATGAAAGGCAGTTATTTTAAGTACTTAAACTTTTAATTTCTTTTACTTTTCTAACTTCCATGGAAAGTGAATCTGAATAACAATGTAAATTAAAAAATGCTTAATTTCGTTGAACTGTCGGGTTAAACGTTTCTTAACTGACCCTATATGTATAATCAGATACCATAACTCAGTTTTTCTGTGCCTACTTCAATTTATTATGGTAAAGGGCAAAAGTTGAATGTGATTTCTAATTAAAAATACTATCTTTATAATAATAAGTTCAGATCATGCATATCGGGAAGATTCCCAGTTTAGATGATGATATTTTTAATTTTATTTTTGCATTAATATGCTATTTATACAATCATTTATATTATTACAATCATTTATATAATTTATATTCGTCTAATTTTTTTATTTTTATTTAATGTCAAATAAATAAAAATAAAAAAATTAGACGACGATGTTAGGATGTTATTAGCTTTAATTGGACTGATTCTATATTTCTTCCGATTCTTTTAATTATATTCACAAGTTCCTTGGCAAGATAAAAAAAATGAGAGGCTTCAGAAGAAATTTATTAAGTCAATAATTAATTATCGAAATTCTTACACACATTCTAGATATGAAAGTCTTAGTGTTACTATCATATTCAGACTCTCGAAGACCGTAGAAATTGTGACGATGCTCTTTTAATACCTAAATTGTTAAATAACCCTGTTGATGATAACAAGTGCCTTCTACACGGTTGCCAACCACGTCCTAGCCAAAGTGACCATGGTTGCCAATCGACACAGCTTGTATCGAAATTTGGTTGTAAACCTCCATCTACACGGCTGTAACCACCAAGATCACTTTGGTTGCAACGTGGTTTGCAGCCGTAAAGCAGACACATAAGAGTACCTAGCAGACTTGAACGTGGTTGTCGCAGTAGAAACTTATTTCACATTCCATTTAGCAGAACATGTTACAGCAATAATAATATATTTACAAGACGTGCATGCAATGTTTGACCAAAATTAGAAACTTACGAATATAGATGTATTAAATTCCTCGATTTAAAGAGTACCTAGGTTGTTTGAGTACTTATGTTAATAAGTATTTTTTTGAGATTAAGAATGATGTATGCGAATAATATTATTTCAACTGAATCTTAAATTTATCTGTAATGTATGAATATTTTATATAAGTAATATCGTATGTTATCTAAGTATGTATATCAATATTATGTCAATAATTTGCACTCCATTGTTCCATTAAGGAAACTATAGGTCTCGTGTAACATGTACTTTAAGGTTTTGTTATTGAATTTGTGTACGACAAATTCAATAACATAACATGTTTCTAAATAAATAAAATAATAAACTTTACTGTTGAAAACCGCAACCTACGAAACTTTGCATATTTATTTATCGAAAATAAATAAAGCCTACAGTGTTACCATGTTTCAAAGATAGTAAAGGTGCACTGTCTAGACGGGTGATTGTCAACAAGTTTTATACATATGGAATAACATAAATGTTTACCTACTTATTCAATTACAAACGATATGGTCTGAATTGACGTGTTTGCCTTGTCGCACTTGCGATAAGTGTAAAGACGATACGTGTCTCGTTTGTATATAATATATTGACGTATGTTTGACAACAAATGTGCGCCAGTAAATGGGTTTCACCGTACTTGGGTAGAAAAACAGCAGCAAACTAATACGTGCATAATACTTATATCCATATACTCGTACCTACACGACTATATCAATGCGTTGCTCTAAACCCAAAGTATATAGCCGAAGCACTTGTGTAAAAGGTATTTTCGAAATTAAAATGTATCGAGTCAAAATCATTGAATCGTGTTTTTGGTTCAATACGAGTCTGGATAAAGAAATATAAATCTTAATTTCAGATCCGTAGGATCTTTTAGCGACCTTTGGCATTACATCAAAAACTGATAATTTTCTTTAACCCTCATCTTAAATTGGCAATGGACAGTGATTCGTTGCAACTTCACCCAAGAATGTATGGCAAAGAGAAAATTATACAGATTAAAATACATCGTTTTGTACCGCAAGCGCTCTAAAGTTGGTCACTTCAGTTGTTCATTGTTTAATTATTCGCATTGTACAAAGATTCGAAAAGTCTTGTTAATAGAAATATGTGTTTTTTCAGACATGTGTTAACCATTTGCATTATCATTTTGTCGTCAACAAAATACGGTTTTCTAGTCTGGATAACCATGTCCAATTCTTTTTTAAATTCTAGAACTCTTTTCTTGGTATGTACCATCTTTTGTTGCAAATAGAAATGTTTTATCGCATTCGCCGTTTCAATGCGGAATACCACGTAGGGTAGTTTTGCCGGTCGTAGGTCGTCGGCTCAGGCCGGCCCCGGCCGACGGCCCGGCGACCCACTTCCCAACCCTGCCCCCTTCCCTCCTTCACACTGCTCTCTGTTCCTCCCCCAACCCATCGCCTCGCTCTCCTTTATCATACTGATAACAGAAGTCTCGCACTAAAGATATCTCAGTGTACGAGTACTCGACATTATTGCCTGGCCTTTGTCCCATTGACTTAATTGAATGCTTAGATCAGCAGCCACAATGTAAACAAACACTCGAATCAGTTGCTATCGTTCTTTTCTGGTAAAATCATACAGATTTGTTTCTCAATGTTCAATCTTGTAATAGACCTATATGCTAGATATTTTGCAATACGTAGACAGATGCTATCATACGCTACGTCAGTGAAAGGTCAGATTTAATAACATGTATACCATGACTATTGACACAATTTAGAAACTAATGTGTCTGGGTAGTTTTCCTAATTACGTTAATGGCGATTGTGGTTGTTTGTCAAAGTTATTTATTACGTACAATATAATATGTAATATTTTATTTAATTAAATGGCGAAGTAGCAACCCTAGTACTCCAAAAAGGCTACAAGATTTCATCTTGGGCATTTATTGGGGCTTGTCTGACTCTACCTAAATTTAGTTAAATTCTAGTGAGCAGGCTACAAAAACTGAATTTTGCTGAAAACTAAGACCGAAATATTTAGACGGATACTTATAATGAAATATACAGGGAGTCCCAAAACTTTGCCACACGAAGGGAAAGTATCTTATATATTGAAGGTAGGAAATTTTGCTTAAAGAAGACTTCATTTTGTTTTTAAAAATAATTAGAATTGCATTCACAGACTGACAGAGTTACTTTCGCATTTATAATATTACTATGGATAAACATAATTCAGCACATTTTAACGGTGTACTGATCATCGCAGTTACCTATGCCATGCCAACACATCATCATAACTGTAAGTAATGTATTTCGGTTTTGTTTAAAACATTTTACTGTAATCTGTATATAAATCTGTATAAAAATCTGTATCTGGGAAACATACAATGTTGATCCATATGCAAATAAGTGAAGTTTCTACACAATATCGAAAATGTTGTCAATTTCATCCAACAATAAGAAAAAAAAATACTTTCGATTTGCCAGATATATGGATTCTTAATCACTTATTAACTGTCAGTTTTACCTATATATATCTAGCTGCCAGGAAACGAACATTATTTATAGCACTTATAGGTAATTAACACGCCTTATTTCATATATCAGTTTCATCTTCTAAAAAACTTACTTATCTTCCTGTCGATCATATAGTAAAATTAAACTATGTGTCTTATAATTATAACGAAACTCCGAATACCTTCGTACATTCACAACTTATTTATGGGTTGCAATGACGTATTCGTTGTTAATCATCAAATTCTACAGAATATTTCAGCACGTGTAGCAATAATTTTGAAAAAAGCCTTCAATAACAGTGAAAATATATAGTTATTCCTATATAAATTCCTTGTTGACACAAACGGACCGGCGATCTCATTAAATTCGATGACCTGTGAAGTTATGTTCTACCTAGCTGCGGTATTTTAATACTCGTGCTAGACATTAAATACGACTTTAAAATATACCTGTTGTGACTATTTTGTATCGAGCGGTATGCATAATCGATGAACCGAATGGTTAGCATAGAGTACATAGATGACCTATGTCCTGGAGTCGTATTGTTTGAATGAGGATGAGATCGATCGGTGTTGGGGAGCCGGTGGGTTCCCCAGACGGGATCGGCTAACCATGGAGCCACGGTGCCCCCTGGCGGCGTTGGCCGACGTCTGGCTGAGGCGCGCCGCGTTCGACGGACGACCTGCGTCTCAAGGCCGCTCTTACACGTGCCACCGGGCGCTTCCTGACGCCGCCATAACAAACCTCCCCTCCCCTCCCCTCGAGGCGCCTTCGTCTCTATTCCGCCCGCACGCAGGGTCCTTCCACCGCGCACGCAGTTAAGCCGAATCCACGATTCGCAGAAATGCTTTCTCTTTAAGTTATTCACCCTAAGCTTATCTTGTCTAAGGTTTCGTTTTGAAATACGTCACTATTTATGAAACTATCCACGTTTATTTGCCTGACAACAATGAGTCGTGGTAACCTTATATCTTTACATCTAGAGTTTAATTACCTTCTCTTGTTGCTGGGTCTGTCTGTAATGTATAAATTAATCGTATCAATAATTGGCTTAGATACTAGATTACATTGCTTTGCTAAAGCCAAGCATTTTAAATTTAACGAGACGACACGTGTAACTTACACTTGTGGTACCTAATCAAGGTAAGTAAATATGATGTCTGGAAACTTACAACGTAACGATTTTCCCGATGTATCAGAGTAAACGTTTTAAATGCTCAATTTTGTACCTTACAATTTAATTTACCTACTTAAATGCTTTTTGACCTCTATTTTAAATAGGGTATCAAAATCATTACCCTTCCTAGATAAGTTTGTACACAATGTACACTTCCGTAAAGTACTCAACTGTTGGTTTTCATTCATTGGCCAGAGATTTTTTGAATATACATAAAATTGATTTTGTTGCACCACAAAATCTTGCTTTCGAAAGACGCATGCTCGATGAACAATTATTATTGCTCGAATGAATTATTTACCTTAAGACTATTGCTCGAGCTATTCGAGACTACGACAGCTCGAGTAAATTTTTAACACTTCAATCTGCTAAATACAGCACAGCCCGCGGTCTACCGTCATCGTGCAGGTGGAGGGGAGATCTAAATTTTTTTTGAGGGGTTTGTTAGATGATTATTTACAAAGAGTTAACTAAATTAAGAAGCATTTTTTATGCAATTTTTGTGGAATGTCCGGTTCGTTAAACAAAATATAATTTAACCTACAAGACACTTTTTTCTGGATTGCACATCAATATTTATAAAAATAATAAATCTTAGTGGCTTGTCCTACCTGTTCTTAAAACTTGTTTTTAGGCTGTGCTGTGCTAGATTTTACTTGCATATAAATAGCATAATATTCATGCATTCGAAAATTCTGTGGTTAGAATCTAGGACAGAAAAGATTTTTATTTCGTTTGCGCTACAAAAGTTACGAGGAAGGCATTTGAACTGACGTTTATAGGAGATACTTTATATGTTTGTGCATATTTTTAGTTTTCGTGACGTAAAAACCAGTTGTTTTGTTTATGTTTACATGCAAGACGTTGTGTATTCAAATATAATTTATTCGAAGTAAATGTGATATTGTCTTTACCTGCTTATATTTTTTTAATGAAATTGTGGATCTCTTAATAACATTACTTACTTATATTAATTTAATATAACAATATAATTTTATTTAATGTGAAATAAATAAGGGGCTTTGTAACAAATAAATCGCGCATACAGTAAAACTGTTTATGTGGCGTGGTGGCGATGGAAATTTTGTATTGAATTGGAATTATATAAGTGAACATATAGCTTCTGCCCACGACATCGACCGCGGGGTGTGGACATTCTAAAAGCCCTTAAGGAACCTTTGATCAAGATAAAAACAATCTCCTATGTGTTTAATCCAGGTTATAATCGATCGTGTTGCTAATTGCGTGATTAAGTAACAAACGTACAAACTTTCACATTTATTTTTTCTTTTTAGGGTTCCGTACCTCGAAAGGAAAGAACGGAACCCTTATAGGATCACTTTGTTTTTACTTTAACATCAGCTAATATTTGTGCATGCGGTCTTGTCAAATTTATAGATCATCTGTAAAAAGGTTCTATTGAAGTGAATTGTTTATTTCGAGTAGTTCTTTTTTTCCTCATTCATTACTATAATTTTTAATTTAGGCTAATATTAAGTATTTATAATACTCTCGCGAGCAAAACTAAGTAGTCACAGGCCTATTTTCATATAAACGAGGTAACTTTGAAGCTTTGCTTCTCCACTCAGGATTAAACGGGGTGTGATCTGATGATGGAAATTTAAAGAATAAATGGCGGAGACCTCAAATGTTAACGGATTAGATGAGTCGTTTAGCTCAGGGTTGAACTTAAAAAATTGCAATTTAAAATCACATCAAAAGTATGAAAAATGTATATGAAAAATAAAAAAATATAAAAACTGTATTAGACTTTTCTTTCGAATTATAATGGCAACACAGTATTAAAAAAAAGGACTCGCTAAAAACTTGTTTTTCATGCAAACTTTAAAGGATCCCACGTAAAGGATGAGGTAACTAACGTAAATTAATTTTTATTGTTCATTCTTATTTTGACTTTCTCGTTCATAATTATTATTGTTATAATAGTTATTTATGCAACTGAGCGACGACACCATCTCCGATGTGATGTTACGTACATGTTTAGTGAAGCGCCAATCGTCGATATATTCGCTCGTTTCGTGACTGCTACGCTATAAAAATGGATTTCAGTGACAGACACAAGACGAAGACTCAAACGAGCCCAAACTCGAAGGGGTTGTAGGGTTTTATTACAGAGTTTCGATGGCGTTCTTCCGGATCCATCATCAAATAAGCTCAATGACACCATAATACTGCACTGTCTTCCAGTTCTGACCAATGTTTAAAGTTTAAAGTTTCTAGCTCATTGGGAAGCTAGTATAAAATCGTTTGCAAAATTTGTGGACAAACAAACACAGAAACAAACAAAAACGACAAAGCAACCTAATAAAAAAATATAAAATACTTACTCAAAACATTATAGAAACATGCAAAAAAATCTCCTGTTGGCAATAAAAAATACTTAAATGACCGATATTGATTATAATGTATAAATTTCTCGATATCGATGTTTAGCAGGATTATCTATTAGAATTTATTTCAGATATAAATATATCGATAAATATCGATATTTTTATCGGCGAAAACACCTTGCATCCCTACCTGTCGCATCACTTGCGTGATGTACGTGATGTGTACGTGTCGTGTGAACACGTGTTAACATACGTTAACGTAACGTTAACGTCAGGGCTGGACTCGTTGGACCTAGAAAGCTGAAATTTTGCACAAAGTATACAAGGAATAAGGAAGGATATTTTAAAAATCAGCTCCTAAACGGATGAAATGGGGTCAAATTTTGTATGGGAAAAAAAATAATAATCAGACATTTCGACTTGAAACTTCGTAGGAGTACTTCTAAAAACAAATAAGCAAACACATATTTCGTGGTTTTCCGAAACTCAACCCCTTAGGGGTAAATGGGTAAATAAACACCCATATTTTTTTTGGATGACGTTATTGATGTTTTATAAGATTGACAAAATTACATTTTTAAGTCCAACATGGTGGACATGATTCAACCCCTAAAGGGATGAAATGGGGGCTCAAATTTTGTACGGAGAATTATTACGGAAACGGGACGGGAACGGGAACGAACAGGAACGGGAAATGGATATCCTACTAATATTATAGATGTGAAAGTTTGGATGCTTAGGTGTTTGGATATACAAAAACGGCTGAACGGCTTTCTTTGGATTGACACACAGATAATTTAAAGCATAGGATACTTTTTAAGTTTTGAGAATTAAGCATTCACATTGCTATTTTATTGCATAGAATACTTTTTATTCCGGTCAAAGGGATAAAAAGTAAAATCTCCGAATGTCCACGTGGACGAAGTCGCGGGCGTAAACTAGTGCGAAATAAGTTTGTAAGTAATATCGTTTTATACTACAAGTACAGAGAAAGAAAACTATACATTTGATATTAAATCATAAAAATATAGTCTTTATTTAAGTACCTACTTTGTACGGAACCCTCGGTGGGCGAGTACGACTCGCACTTGTCCGGTTTTTTTGTAAGGTAATATACCTAAGGTTTTTTAAAGATAGGAAAAAACATTTTATACATTTATCTTTATGTACCACATAAATCTTTAGTTTACACAGAAGCAAAGCGAGGGCGGGTCGCTAGTATTTTATAAAATAGTGAGTATTAAAGCTGTGCTGGCTGTGCGTTACGTGTATATACACGGTCTTTAGGGACAGCTCGTGCGTCCCAATTAACAAATTGAATCATATTCACAGAGAACGCGTATCTGCACATATAATAAGTGGCCGGGAGCTGCGTCGGTTATCGGCACTCAGCTGCCTTGTGACCTGCCTTTGATATGTCTACATTTTACTGTTACGATTCCGAGAAACATGACATGACACTTGTGTTTTGTCTTGCTGATATCGCATTCATGACTAGATTGCGAGGGTTCGAGGGAAGGCGGAGCTGCGCAATGCGAACGAGAGCTAAGGGGTGAGACAAAGGGCGAGGGCACAGCAAACATATAGGTACTTAGCTAAAGCAGTAACGCAACGCAACTCAACATAAAAATATCCGTAACGATGCGCACTAATATTTTTTAATAATAAACCATCCACGAGTGTTGGTATTGTGTTGTTTAAATTCCTGTTATAATCTGTGGGCTAAAGTTGCAAGTTCTATCACTCTCGGCTTAGCTAAACGACGATGATTGCGCTTGTATATTGTAATTATCTCTTTTCGCATTCCCCACCTGGAGAAGACTGGTTAAAATGCGTAATATGTACTCACTTGGCTCATGCATCACGAGCTGCTGTTCATTTTATGTGCTTAGCTCTAGCTAAGCACATAAAAGTCGTTTTTCCCGTAAGTGCTATATGGACTAAATGAGTTATCGACTTTTTGTTGATTGTGCTCTAGAATTCATAATATTATGTTATATTTTCTAATTATTTTTAAGTTTAAATCACTGTAAGACAAAACTAAATTCGATTCAAAAGCGCTTAATTACTAAGTTTATTTGAATAAAGCTATTTTTGACTTTGACTTTACACATGATTATAAAATGGATGAATTATTGTAATCACTTCAATTAGAAAGATATAATGACAAATAAAAATAAAACGCTATGCCATTTTGTTCGTACTTCCCCTATGTGTAGCCCCTATATGCTAAGATACTGCTCAGCTATACGTTTACTGTGGCAAGGGTTGCCTGCGGAGCTTCGCCCTGATAACCTACATCCTAGCTTCCCCACTTCCCTTTCTTCCTTCAGGCGCTTCTAATGACTCCTACACCTTAGCTATACTTTTCGACTGACTATTTATTGACTGTCTGTATTAGCATTCTATTGTGCTCAAAACTGGGGATAGAGAAAAAATTCGACTGTAGGCGGATGGAGTCCCGTATTGATTTTTTTGCCGTAAAGGGATATTACGATAAATATGAATGCTGAATAAGATTATTCACATTGTAAGAATCTATTATATTATAGCTTTGGAATGGAACTGAAATGGTGTTTATGAAGTTTGTGTTTTCAGTGTAACCGCAGTGAAATCAAAATTCTACAAAATGTAAATATACAGAACTTCTTGATTATTTCTAGGAGCAAAGTTCACACGGTCTAGTCTTATCGCGTAGGTACCAAGGTCATATAAATAACGTTATTCTGAAACATTATTTACAAGTTCTTTAGATCGCATACTCAAACAATGTGCCGGAATTGGTAATTTTTTGACGGATTTATATAAAACGCTTTAGACTCATATTTTAAGTAGATAAGTATGCTTACGTCAAAGGTCTAAAAATCTTCTAAGAATAAAAGTATGTACCTACACAACTCTATTACAATAAACATAAAGCATAAATCGAAACATACTAGCATGAACATGATAAATGAATTGTTTCAGAAACTCTTTTAGAAAATTCACATTATAGACACTCTGCTCTCAAATAAAAGAAAAGGGTTTCACTTTTTAACACGCAAAAATACATAAACTTACGTGTTTTCATACGATTTAAAATTTTGTACAAAGTAGTGTGCTAGAGCTTTTATTTAGAATAGTTTTGCTTCGCTATAGTGTCAAGAAACTGGTAAGTGACTAAAATCATAAGAAAGCTGATTCTGTTAGTGATCTATGTATGAACTGCAATAAATAATAACTTTAAAGTATTTACGTAGAAAAAATCAGGATATAGAAACGTATTTAATTATGAAGCCTCTAAAATTGTAGAAAAAATAATGTACAGAAACAGTTACTCGTAATATTTATAAATATTGACAAAGTCTAAGGACATTGTCGTATGAGTTGATACCGACTTCGTTGATTGTGGACAATTTAAAGTACCTACCATCATTTTGTTTATTATTAAACATGTTCATTACATTTTTGCTTATCGCAATAATTCAGATTCATGTTTGGGTACAATAGTATATAGGCAGGTATTGTTGTTTATAATGTAGTAATAACTCATCACAGCATGTCGTCGCACGGTTGTGGGTTCATAATTATGTTGAGTGACGTGGGCTCGAGCTATTACGAGGTGAAAGCGGCAACAGGTGACGACGATTCTCAAAACACATTTAAATCGGTAGCGCGCGTGCACAGAGGGGTAAGAACTCCAAGCCATGTGTTCTTCTGAAAGCTAGATCTCGGTTGGGGAACGGAGCGGCAAGTGAAGCTGGGTGTGCGCGCGAAGTACTAACCGGTGGGCGCAGGCGAGTCGAGTGCCGCAAGCGGCGGCGGCGGCTCGGTGGTGTTGGACGGCGCGATCGCGCAAGCGGCCGCCGACGGCGCATCTTCCGCGGCGCGGGCGGAGGGCGGCGGCGGCGCGCCGACGCCGGACGGGCCGGGGGGAGGCGCACAGAGCGCGACCAGCCGCAGCAGCGCCACGCACCACCACCAGAGCACGGCGGCCAGCGCGCGGGCAGCGCGCCCGACGCGGCCCGGGGCCCTCTCACGACCGAAATACGCGCGACGTCGACTCGAGCACCGGCGAGCTCGTCTTGTCACCCGGGTATTCGTACGGCGTCGACACGGCTGGCGAGGCGACGCGGGTGCGCGCGCGCGGCCTCACGGCGACTGGGGCGCCGCTCCCGAGAGCGTACGACCGCGCCCGAACACTATTTCGGGAGCGACGCTCCGCGCCGCTGCCGCCGCCCGCCCGCCGCTCGCGGCCAATTTCACGCGAAATTGCGGGCGGGCGGTGATGCGATATGCACCGCGGCGCGGCCACCTGCAAGCGCAGCACCGGAGCAGCCGCAGTGGTCCCGAGGGGCATTATTCAATGACAGGGTTCGAGGACCCGCAGCGGGACCTAGTCGCTGCGCCGCGTGTGCCACCCGTCCACTCAAAATAGGTAGCGGCGAACGTGCTGGCCCGTGTCAATAGATACAATGTCGCTGCTATTGGCAAGGAAACAGAGACTCGCACTATTTCACTGTCTCGCGCTCTCTGTGTTGTGAATTCTTATGCACGGTTTATATTTAGACGTAAAATTATTTCTGATATAGATAGGTGTTTGACATTACGTTGAACTCTCATACGTCGGGAACTTCCACCTGTATAAATATTCAGTGGCAAATGCATTCTATTAGCGTAATATTATTACGGGATTTATATATATCTTTGTTACGTAGGTAAATGGACGAAAAAAGATGTTAACAAGGTGAACCACTTTTTGGCAAGGTAATAAAAACAGAGTTATCTTAAATTTTTGTTCACAATTTTTCAGCACTACCTATAATAAATTCTTTGCGTACATATTTTATTAATTTTGGGTTTCAAAAAAAACTTGGCAATAAGAAACTTACAGACGAAACAAATTTTTAAATAAATTTTACAATAATTTTTAGATAAAACATAAATTTAAGCGAATTTCAACATTCTAATGATTCACACCTTATGACACCTATATAGCGCCACCTGGCGGCTGCATCTTACATTAAAACTAGGCTCCCTGAAGGCATGCCTCGGAACGCAACGTCCCAAACTTTACTTTGCTCACAGTACTACAAAGGTTATGTTTAAGACACAGATCATACAACAAATACTAATAAAGACTGTGGTTTAGGAGGATCAGGAATAATGTATTCTAGCTAGCTAGGAGGTAATAATTACTAACGATTGCCAAAACTGAGTATACTTTTTTATGCCTTGTTTGATGCGACTGACTTTTGACAGAAGGGCCGCTCAGAACAAACTGCGGTTTCCCGTGCATGCACTGCATAGACATTTCGTACAGGCAATCTGGGGTAATCTCGGGATTATTCAGTAATGAGTCTTCCTCTTTCCCTCTCCCTTTCTCATCCCCAACTAGGAGTTAAATCATGTCCGCCGTGTAGGACTTCAAAATAAATTCCATCCCATCCCATAAAAAATCAATAACGACATGACATCCCTATCGATTTTTAGGTTATTTACCCATTTCACCCCTCTATAAGGTTGAAATTTCAACAATACCGATATACATTGCGTTCCATGTATACAACTTAGAAATCTTTGGTTGCGTTAGATTCCAACCGAAAGGCTAAATAATAAATTTAGTGATTTTTACTTTGAAAATTAGGGATTTTCTGTACACAAATTCATCCCCCTTTTCACCCCTTCGGAGGTGGAATTATCAAAAACAGTGAGACACATATATGTAAATTAATTCGAAACTGAGGGACTTTCATACAAACTTTCATCCCCTTAGGGATAGATTTTCCAAAAATCCATCCTTTTTAAATCCAATCTGTGTGCGAAATTTTAAGTCTTTAGGTCCAGCGGCAGAGGTTTGGGCTGTGTTGATTCCCAGTCAGTCAGTTTAGTATTTACCATGAAAAGTTAAAAATTAACAAAGCTTTAAAAAATACCAATACCTCCTTCAAAATACTAACACAAAAACAGCTTTAAAAAGCAAGAAATTTATTAAAATCTGCATTACTAAAAGGTACACATATCTGATAAAAAACGTCTTATGGGGCTTTAAGAATAAAAAAATAGAAAACGAAACCACGATAGGTATATGTAGGTATATGTGACTATTTTTGGTGATAGTAAAGGAATAAAAAAGGGCACACTATATACGCAGTTAAGAACACTTCAAAGGCAACTCATATAACGTTTAACGAAATGCAAATAAAAGGTTTCTGAATTGCATATGTTTGGTAACGAGTTGTGCGCGATGCGGGCAATGCGAAGTGACATCGGACAGTGCAGGCTGCGGCAGGCAGGGCGCGGGGGGCGGGTCACTGCACTAAGTGACTAAGGTCGCGATGCACCGGGGCATGTACTCCCCGCCCCGCCCCGCCGCTACAGCCTTGCTTTCAGGCGCAAGTGTTGAGCGTAGCGACTGTATTTTGTTTTGAAAGTAAGACGAGGACAGATACAAATGGTTTTATGCAAAATTAAAAGGTAACGAAATTAATCATTTCAATCATTCGCCATCAGACCAAATTGATAGTAAATTCTACCTCTATTGATAGTAAATTTTACAAAAACGTCGTTTTTAGCACTTCGCTGGCCTATAATATTGATTTATGTTTCCGGGGTGTCCCTTAAATTGCTTATTATTATCGATCCTATTTTGAAAATCCATAACAGACGTGACATAACATTAATTCGCATAACAATAAGAATGTATTAATTAAAAAAATATAACATTATTTAGCATAACAATTGAAACCCATAATTTTAAAATCCATGTTAATAATTATAAAAACTATTACTTAAATTCATAACTTGAAAGAAAGGCCATAGCTATAAAAATCCATAATGTTAAAATATATTGAGTTGAAAGATTTTAGTTTAATAGATAGGAATTGATCTAAAAGGCGAAGCGCCAAAAACGAAGTTATTGTAAAATTTACTGTCAATAGTGGTAGAGGAGCTCGCCGGTCACGCAGTGGCTTAGCGCCTGGCCCAGCGATGGCGTAGGTTAAGCAATTTCTGCAAGCGTCCGTCATGGGACGGGTGACCAAAAATTTATGATCTCGAGTACCTCCGTGCTTCGGAAGACATACCAGTATATTTTGATGGATCTAAAAAAGTCAACCTTTTGTGGGTCACTTCAGCTTATCTGCGTTCGTCAGCTTATACCTCGCGCGAGGCGAATGCTCACACCCCGGTTACTTTAAATTTTCATTAGTAGTGCGCGCCGCCCTCCGCCGCCGCCGCCGCCGCCGTCCAGCGCCGCCGCCCGCCGCTCGCTGCCGTCTGCAATTACATTTCACAATTTACAAATTGTCTTTTATTTACAGTGTTAGCTTCACAGATATTGTCAGCCACTGTCCTTACATTCGATGGACATAAAGCTAAGCTTTGCTACCTACATTATATTATTGGCTCTTTTGAACAACTTCGACAAAATATTAAATGTTAATTTTCACACACCTGTTTTCATATAAGAATACCTTCATTGGAATAACAGTCTTATTCATAAAACAATATGGAAGGCTTATAAGTTTGTTGGAATTTCTCGAAAATCATTATTTATAATCGCTCAATAACTACAAACGTTCTATAAACCTTTGATAAAGTTATAGAAGCTGCCTATTTTATCCCTATTTTAGTGAATAACATGGCCAACTACGTAATAATAACAGCTGATTGAAGTGACAGCCTTCACGTTATTTTACAACATATCGACATTAATTACAGATAATATAATCTATTATAATAATGCGATTATATATTTTATCTACACCCATGCTTTAAATCGTATATAAAAGGTCCTGAAAAAGTTAACTTATAGCCGACATTAAAACAACCAGTGTCGTAGTAACCATAATATTCGCACGATTCAAGGCTGGTCGCGCCCCCCGCGCCCATATAAGCTACTGTTTCAAAATCTTTTATGGAGGATTCATATCATAAGTGTAGATAAAGTCTTGTATGCAACTGTACATATAACACTCATGTGATAAACCCACATTCGTATTTTAATACCCTTCATTATGCATATGTCTTAATATGATTTGTTAGTTAAAAAATTATATACTTATCCTATAACATTTTGATATTTTAGTTTTACAACAGAACGATTTCTTGTAGTTTTAATTTTAACATAAATAAGTGAAATATTTGAAAACTTGTTATAAAATTTTACGCGTTGAAGTCTTTTGTATGGTATGGGAACCAGTTATTTGTTTTGTTAAAATTTCTGTCATACTAATCAAAATGTAGAAGATTTAGAAAGTAATTATTGAAATTAGGAAGTTCTATTTTAATTGATATTGAAATATATAATGTCGTACGCAAGATATAGAAGAGGGATAATGCTATCAATTTTCCTATGCTTGAAAAAAAATACAAATAAAATAAATTAAAATCAGCAGAGTTTAAAAACCTCATATTCTTTTGACGGATATGTTTTATAAAAATTGTTGTGATGTTTTCTACCTGCACGAGCCTAAACTTAGTCCGTGCTATTACAAAAGATTTTTAAACACTATTTAATGTTGTTGTTTTAAGATACGTATATTTTGCCATCTTCTCGTGCTATAAAACATCAAATTGAAAAATTTAAAGACTCTCTAGTGATGTTAAAATGGTTACTGAATATAGTCGATTTTTATCACAAAACCTATTTTCCTGTAGAACGAAAGATTTTACATAGAATCTTGAGCGTAGCGAGATATAACTTGAGATGTGATACAATTGCAGTTGTGTCACAGAATAGATATTAGCACTACGTGTGTGTAAATTTTACCTACATAAGTTTTTCTTTCTATTATAATTGAGAGGTATTATTGCCACATTAGCTTGAGAACAATAAGATAAAAAAATCAAACATTCCGACGAACTGAGAACCTCCTCCTTTTGTTTAAGTCGGTTAATAAAAGATAGTCGGCAAGGGGACACAAGCGATAGTGGCGGTTGAGTGTGTGTGTGTGTGAGTCATTGACTGATTGTGTTCCAATTTGTGCTAATACCTTGTATGTACAGTCAAACAAATTGAATCATGACCCACCTTAAGGTAAAGAGTCATTTAAATACAAGTATGTTGAAATTCGCTTGTATATTATATACATAGAAGTCTTTGTTGTACATACATTAATTTGTTAACCTGTTGTCATTTTATTAGAC
Source organism: Catoptria pinella (assembly GCA_963556745.1). NCBI lineage: Eukaryota > Metazoa > Arthropoda > Insecta > Lepidoptera > Crambidae > Catoptria > Catoptria pinella. Next base: position 5,777,952 of record OY750771.1, read on the forward strand.
ACTGACCGTTACTGACCAGGCTAGGTTAAGATAAATAGATCGGACAAAGTCGTCTATGCTCGTTCGTGACAACAGAGAAATGTTATTACTGTCTCTGTCATTCATTATATTTTTCTCATTGACTGACTATACTTGACATCTGATATACTGTCATTATGACATTTTGTTTTAAATTATAATACCTTTTTTGCAGTGAAAAGAGTTATGAATCATATCTTATTCTAAATTAAAATCACGACTGCTTTATTTAAAAACATATCTAGAGCAGTAATAACAAAGGTTAAAATTGCATAGATCTGTGACCCGTAATGTTGCATTTTTATTCATATTTAAAACGTACTAAGTGCAACATACACGATAGAGAAGAAAACCTATATTTTTATGGTTTCAAAGGAATTATCGGCAAAGTGGATCATGATTCAGATGGGTCGACTGTACCTAAGCATACTGAATAAGCTTACTAATATTAAACTATACTTGTAAGTTTACACGCAAGGTATAAGTGTAAGTAATATACACATCAGCCATTTTAATTTCCCCACTGCTGGGGCACAGACCTTTTTTATAGGTACCTAAATAAAACGGGCCATTGCCCATCACGCATCCCTAATGCGGATCGGTGGGTGTTAACGAATGCAAATGCAGCCGGACCGACGGCTTAACGTATATATACCAAACATTGGGGAGGCCCAAGCACGGAGGAGCTCAAGATGACAAATATTTGGTCACCCATCCCATGAGCAATCCTAGCCACAGCGCAAGCCCACTGCGCCAAAGAGCTCCTCAAGTGCAGCATGATATTTGTGACTGGCAGTTTTGTATTTTCTAAAACCAATAAAAAAGAAAACAACGGAATATAGTTTGTAATGACATCGCAATCAATGTGAGTTATCTGTGAAGCGGTGCATTGACCCCGGGCGGCGCGCCCGCACCTTATCACTTCTCCCGTTGAGTCGCTTTGTTCTGCGTCCAGGGCTGGCGAACAAAGGACCTCGTGTATCAATAAATTTTGTTTTGCTTCTGATACAAGAACACTCACGTAAAATGATAATTAGAAAATACTGTTATTTTTGTTAATCTGCTACGATTTTTTGAGACTGTAGCAGTCAGGCAGTAGGCAGATTTTTTATCCATTCGATATACCTTAATTAATTTTTAGTATTATTTTTTTTGTAGAGAAAAAACAAAGCATGAAATGATCAATAGAGATCTTCAGAGGTTTAATCCTCGTTAGCAGTTATCATTAATGATTGTAGATTGAGTTTCTCCACGTCGTCGTTGGTATGTACTATTACTACTAATTGTATGCAATTGGATCGTGTAGTTAATCATAATTAGAGTTAGGAAACAACAAATAGGTATGTTTATTTGATTTCAATAAGGCACTTGTTGTTTAAAACCCTCTAAGCCAAAGATCCCGGATGAGTTCGACTATCTCGTAGGGCTAAGTATTTGCGCGTGTGATGACTTTAAGCTTTGTTCCCGATGTCATTAAGTTTTTTTATTATTTTAAGATCACAGACGTTGATCTTACCCCAAAGTAATTAACTAAAGCACTTGTGTTATGGTAGTCAGAGACCACGACCCAACCACGAACACCCGGTCCCGAGACGATACGGATACCTAAGCATCTTTTCTACATTGACCCTTTCGCGGCGGCTGCATTCCTGTATAGTTTCTTTGTAATGACTGCTTTACCGAAAAGTACCTATATACGATACGATATTCCTAAGTTGAAGTTTTTATTTGAAGGCACCACACATGAATGCTGTATTGCACATAGGTACTGTGGAGATCGTCTATGTTTCCGCACAGCGAGTGGCCATCACGCCGTTGCTGGCTGAAGTTATTGAATTGTTTAATTTTAAAAGGTAAGTACGCCTATATTGATTTTGGAAATGAAGAAAGTGTAAAAATGCTAATAATAAAACTTTGATATCGATTTAAAACGTCACTTTAATAATATTTACGCCTCACATCGTTATAGTAACTATATTAAGGTCAATGTCCGTGATACGCCTGTAGCTAATAAAGGTACTAATGGGTACATATAAATTGAACCCAGTAAAGCAAACTTTATGCTAATTTATTATTAGGTCCAGGTATTTCAGTAGTAAAAATGTGTCTATATACATATATGTGCCTATGCTGGACTGCATGTCCCAGTGTGTATTATTTGTTACGTAAATTCTATTGACATAGCCTGATAACATGCTGTTGACTTTGTTCAATGAGTCATCATTCAGTCAGCTCAGCTGTGCTGGAATCACAAGAAGTTATGTTGACACTTCTTGTGAAAATCGCAGGTTTTTTGCAACCTTATGATTTACGCTCTTATCCTTTAACTAGAAAGCGTGAGATCTTTATCAGACTACCACTTCGAGAGGACCACGATATCTATTCAACCTCTATTTAATCGTTAAGTAAATTTTCAAAGAGGTTAAAAGCTAACTTATACTTAAATTAAAAAGTAAACATTTTGGTACCCAGTTACATGTATATTAATAAGTTTAACCCTCTGTATTTGACGTGGTAGTCTGACAGACACCGCGAAATAAAAAAAGTTGTCGTGTGTCGACAACTTTTTTTATTTGTGAGCGAGCGCGAAGCTCGAACGAAGCGTCTCTGCTTCAGCTTGAACAAAAATGCATTCGTATGTCCGGTGTCTGTTAGTCCGTTTGTTCTCCTCTACAGGTCGCATTTCTCTACCGATTCTCTTGAAATTTTGTTTTAGATTTTTTTTCAAAATGGTGGATACCACAAATTAGATAGTTATTTGCTGATACATGTAAAAAGTCATATTCCAACTGTTTTGAAAAATGCCCAAAAATAACACTCCTTTTTTGTTAGATGTCCAAAGCAAATCTTGTTTTTTTATTTTTACTAGTTCATAGTTCGAAGTCAATTAAAACATTGGCCAATATTCGAAATATGAAAATAGGAAGGTTGTGACGTTTGACAAAACTTATGAAGCTGCGTACAGTGCGTATATTGTTTATTTCTTTTTAAACAATCATAAACAACATACTTTTTAACGCGAGGTCTACAGCTCACGGAGCTACTATCCTTTTTATTATTTCGAAATTATTTCTTGTGATCGAAGCTTGTACGTGGGTACTTTAAAAGTTATTGAAATTTTAAAAGTGTTGTACTAAGTTTTGAAAGCCAGTGTAGTTGGAAATCGTGAAAATGTTACTTAAATAAGTATAAATAAAACACTTCGTATAAGTGAAGCTAGTTATGAAGGGGATTTTATAAGACTTTTTCGATTGAGTTATTTTTTGCAGCCGAAGAAATAAAATATGTGTGAGTACTTAAGAATACTTACTTACTTTATGATTTGTTTTTTTTTTCGAGTCGGAGATAGTTATGCCGCGGAAAAAAGTTGATAAAAAACAAATTATTTTCTGGCATTTTCCGTAGACCTTTATATATTACTTAGGTCTTTTCTATATGGTTTTTCATTCGTATTTAAATACGGTAGGTATTTTTGTCTGTAATCAAACTATTGTAAAGATAACAAAATAATGTGAAAATAAATTATTTAGATTACATGGATGCGATGCCATCAGCTGAGTGTTGTGATCGGAATTACAGGCTCTGATCTCTGGTGAGTAGCTTGCAATCGTGGCCCGGGGCTTGTCACTCTGTCGGCTTAGTCGGGCTTACCAGCGGATTTTAATCAGCACTGTGTAAGGTAACACGCGGAAATGTTACACAGTGCAAGCGCAAAATATTGAATTTACAGAAGGACCACTCTCGGCGTCCTCGAAAATTGTTACCTAAACTCGCCTGACTCAGTAGGGTTGCTACAATATCAATTCTTAACTTTAAAAAAAGATTAAGTTGGAAGTGCCTTACATACGACGTTACTATACGATGTTTTTCAATACATTTGCGAAAAACATTACAGGTACCTTCTGAAATAAAAAAATATTTACATTATAGTTGTGGTGGTGATGATGGTGGTGGTGATGGTGGTGGTGGTGGTGGTGGTGAAGGTTGTGGTAAAGGTGGTGGTAGTATCATCACCACCACTACCACCATCACCATCATCACTACCAGAATCACCACTACCAAAACCATCATGTAAACTCTTTGGTTGTAAGCTTATTAAACAGTATATAATGTAATAGAAAAAAAAGCGTAAACACGCATGGGGCGTGCGGTAAATTCAACTTTCTGCACGCTGTACTAAACCGTAAACAAAAATGCACGGCGTGCGTAAAAGCAACTTTCCGCACACTGTACTATCATCGAAACCGCAACTTTTTCGAGCAACTGTATTTGTAAACAAAAACAAAAACGAAATCGAAAACAAAAAAAATAATGTGAATCTCTTTATTAAGACTTAAAAGACTCTTGCCTTTTTCATCACTACCCGCGCAGCCCGCGCTAGCACTCGCGACAACAGCTCTGTCCAAAACTGCCGGAGAATCCCTGTAAAATCGTAATGTCAATGTGTGCGTGCAAAATGGCGCTTTGTTCGCAGTGAGCTCTCTGTCTGCGGAGCGCCGCTCCACCCCGCTATGTACTTTGTGATGCAAGCGAAACATTTTATCATAACTTGAATAGATTAAGAATAATGTGACTGTAGGAATATTAAGTTAGAAAAAAAGAAAAGCAACTCCTTATGTATTCTTTTTTATTCAGTATTTCTCGTTTTCAAAGTTCATGTTGAACTAAAAATTTATATTAATTTATTAGTATACTACGAGTTTTTTTGGTTAAGGCCTATCATCTTCACTATAAAAAGTGTGGCGAGAGTCGAGTCCCATACTTGGAATTCACGTTAGCGACATTGTTGTGGCCAATGCAACCGAAGCTGGCCGAACGAGGAAAAATAAATAAAAACGAACCACTTCCTGCTCGGCGGGCCATCGGCGGACTTCGCAACTCGATACTATCATTTTTTTGTTCATTTGGTGGGTGTGTATTGGGATACTGTTTAATGCGAATCAAGTTTGCAACGAAATTTTTAGTCGGGACTCATTTTACCAGTCCGCTTTTGAAAATTAACTTTACATTTTGCAATGTTGCGTCCACGGAAGAAATAAATATTGTTATTGTTCATTAAAAAGTCCTCAAATGATAGGAATTGACCAACTGATACTAACTCATTATAAGTACTGATAGGAAATTTCTCTCTGCAAGAGATTTCTTCAGCTACGCTCCCGAAGTCTGTAGGTAATTTACTTAAGTTTTAAGCTATATTACCAGCGAATTTTAACTCCTGAGAAATTGCACATTATGGGTGAATAGTTGTATACCTACACGGTTAATTTTTAAACATATCTAGTAAGGGGCGTATCTCTTCCCTTTTCTAATCGAGTTTGTACAATTAAAAGCTTTAATATTTAATCATTAGTCAAGATCTTGCGGTTTGATTGTGTACCAAAACTTTACTCATTCATAGACTTTACACCATGGATGCACAGACTTATTAAGACTAGGGGCCACTCGGGAAAATTATGAACTGATGGTGGGCCACCAGAAGTATAGGTAATTAAAGACAATGAAAAATTGATAATAATGTATTCAAATTGAAAAAGAATTTATTAATTTGAAGCGTGGCACTGCATAGTGCTTACAATCTTTTTTATATTTGGCTCAAATTTACTTGTAGCAACACGTAAAACTGCTTCCAAACTTTCATTTGCAAGGCGGTTTCGATTTTTTGTTTTATTATTATTTAGGATTGAAAAGGTTTGTTCACATATATAGGTAGAACCAAATAAGCTTGCACATTTCAGAGCGTTTATGCGCAACTCTTTGTACGTATTTTTATCAATGCAGCGGTAAAAGTTCAGCAAGTCTCCTTCGTTGAATTTGTTGCGTAAATCTTGGTCGTTCTGAATGTCGATAATTTCTAACTGCATTAACTCTGGCGCATTTTCAACTGAAATCGTGAAAGGATTGCTAAATATGTCCAACAGAGGTTTCACTGTTTTAAACTCCGAAAATCTGTCTTGAAAAGATTGAATCAAAATATCTAGCTTTTTTACATAACTGAAATTAATAGCAGTTTTTTTGAATTTTTCAGCCATTTTCTTATAATTCGGAAAATGATTGTAATTTCCAGAATTCAATTGCGATCTGAAAAGTGTCAGCTTGCATTGAAAGGATGATACATGTGCGTAGAGCTGGGATATCAGTTGATTTTTGCCTTGAAGCCGTGTGTTCAAGACATTCAAATGATTTGTAATGTCAACTAAAAAAGCCAAATCACACAACCAATCAGGACTTTTAAGTTCCGGGACGTCCCTTTGCTTTTCCGCCAGAAAAATATCAATTTCTTCTATTAAATTTAAAAATCGTTCCAGTGTCAATCCACGACTTAGCCACCTTACTTCTGTATAATACAGTAAATCTCCATGTTCGCATTCAATGTCATCAAGGAATTGTTTGAATTGCCTGTGATTGAGTCCTCGTGATTTTATGAAATTCACAGTCGAAACTACCACTTTCATGACATTTTCAAATTCAATTTTTTTAGAACAGAGGGCTTCTTGGTGTATAATGCAGTGAAACTGCATGAGATCTTCAGCGTTTAAGTTTTTTTCTTGCAAATGCTTTTTCAACAAAGTAACTAGCCCAGAATTGACACCAATCATCGAAGGAGCACCGTCAGTCGAAACTCCCGATAATTTCGATAAGTCCAAATCAGTTTTTGAACACTCGTCCAAAAGTACATTGAGTATATCAACTCCTCTGGTTTGACCTTTCAATGAACACATTCCTAATAACTCTTCGAAGACTTCAAAATCTTGAGTAACACCTCGTATGAATATAAGAAGTTGAGCTGTGGAACTAATATCAGTGGATTCGTCGAGTGCTAATGAAAAAAAATCAATTATCTTAGTTTTTTCATTTAATTGTTCCGCAATATTATCTGACAAAGACATAATTCGTCTTTGGATGGTCATACGATTCAGTTGAATTTTCTCAAACTTTTTTGCTGCTTCTGGACACATTTTCTTAGCGGCAATTTCTATGCATTCTTTTACAAAATCCCCATCATTGAAGGGGCGACTCCGCTTTGCTATCATTCGAGAAATTTCATAACTAACTTCTGTAGCTGTTTCTGTATCTTGAATGGGTTTTGTAAACATAGCTTGTTGACCAATAAGCTCCCGTTTTAAAGACAAAACTTTTTGCTTTCTTAATTCGCCTGTAAACTTCGTAAAAGTAGGATGCTGCGTTTCATAGTGCCTTTTTACATTATATTCCTTTGCAATCGCAACAGAATTCTTGCAAATTAAACAAACGACTTTGTTATGCGACCATACAAAAAAGTATTTCTCAGTCCAAATTTCTTGAAACTGCCGATTTTCATCTTTAACCTTACGTTTTTTACTAGTTCCTGGCATGTCCATGTTGCGTTTTAATCCTGACTAGGATTACCACAGCACCTAAAACCAATTACAGTTCCTAATTAATTACCAAAAATAATTGATAAAATATGTAGATAAAATTAATAACAGTTTTACTTACGATTTCACAACACAATTATACACGGCACTTGACGGGAAATCTACGTTGAATGTGGATCAAAATATATTATAATTATGACACCGGCTAGTCGAGTTAAAATCTACACTAGAACTAACGACACTTTACTCAAATTAAAACCGAACTGTCGGTCGCTGCGGTTAGCGTGGCTTTTATACCACGCGCATAGAGTCGAAAACTGTCTGGAGAAATCTCGAAACCGACTCTGGAAGCTTCGTGTATCTACCTACGCGAGCTATCGGGAATTTGGGACTATTGCTATCTCGCTCGCTCGAACAGTATAACGCGGCGCGCTTCCTCAAGAAAACGAATTTAACCGAGATCAGCACGAACATTACCGACCGCTGTTACCGACGCATGCACGGCGCACCGATAAGATTGATAGAGCGCGCGCGCGAGATTCAAATTACTTTTCGAACATTTGTTATTGGTTTTATTCTGGAATAGAACTCAATATTTTCGAATGTACGAGAGTATTATTTTTGCTGTCGGCGGGCCACCAGTATTCGACCGGCGGGCCGCATGCGGCCCGCGGGCCGTAGTCTGTGCATCCCTGCTTTACACGCACTTAATCAACTATCTTGTTTACGCAAATCATGAAAAAAATTAATGCGTCTACGCATGCGTCTTGCTATCTTTGTGTGTTTGCCGCGTTATAAATTTTTTACTATTTTTTTTATTTTTTACTGCACATACATATTAAGTAATTTAATTTTTAGATATACTTAATATTAAGGATGTATAACTCCGAAATGGATACGATACTCGTTAGTGACCCTGGCTGCAAAACCAGCAGTTGCGGGTTAGAACCTTTTTAGAGGAAATTGTTGATGCAATGTTTATAGTGTCAAAAACAAAGATATCATAATAATAACCTAGTTAAAAAGAAATTTTCCTAATAATAGATCAGCCTAGTTTGGTATCCCATAGAAATGTCAAGCATATAATATAATAATTTTTATACTACCTGCTCGTCCATGGCATATTATGTGTCATGCAAACCTTTCCTAAAGTAAGTCATTTTTCCCATGGGAATAATGTGATTTGAATTTGGAATGCAACCTATATGTAGTCGTGTTCGATCGAGGTTGGTTTCAAAAATGTTAAGGTGCAATGAGATTTTATTCAGAGTTAGGCTGTATGTTGATGACCTCCGTGGTCGAGTGGCTTTTTTCACCGGTTTTCAAGGTGTCGCCATCTCTGAGGTCCCGGGTTCAATCCCCGGTTGGGTCAATTTAGAAAACGAACTTTTCTATATTGGCTCAGGTCTGGGTGTTTGTGATACCACCACTGCCTACAAATTAAAAAAAAAGAAAAACATGAAAACTTTTTACGATTTTCATTTTCACCCGCGCACCAAGAAGGATTTATTCTAATGTCGAACTGACCACTACGGAATAGACGACAAAAAAATAATACTTAAGTACTTTCTTTATAACAGTCATTGGTTTCAATTGCCTCGCAGAAAGTATAAAAAGTAGAGTATGCATCGCGGGCTTAAATGTGTATTTGTCTTGGGCGATCTTGAACACCTCGTACTCAGGATTCTAGCCTTAACTCCCTCGCTCCGCTCGGGAGTTAACCATAGGATCCCTCGTGCTCGGGGTTCAATATAGCGCCCGTGACATAATACACTACTTTAAGCCCTTATTGCATAATCTACTATTATAATATTATACAACAAAATATGGTCTACAGAACAGAAAATACAGTTTACATACCACTTTTGTGGGTGACTATTCTATCTCTATAAGGACGTACTTGCCAAATAAGAATGACACTATAAAATTTTAGGCGCTAAGCAAGCCACGTCAGTGCGTACGCTGTCACATTGACATTGACAACCGGTACACCGAACTCTAAAGTGTACTCACTCAGGTTCGACCGCGAACGTGGAAGAGTGGGTACCCAGCATAATGTGCGCGCGCGCCTCCGTGTTTTAATAATTACAATTTCAGTGAAAATCTACAGTCAGTTTCCCAGTAAGTACCTTTTCCTTTGATTTGAACGGTTTTTACAGATCCTTGCTGAAAAAGTGAGGTTATACTTAAATCGTACGTACAATCCGTGAAATCCTAAATCTGTCTCTCATACACTACTCAACTCAATAATATACTAGAAAAAATACGAGTCGCACCAGATCATCTTTCTCATATTTTCTTTACAAGTAAGTATAGACACTAATGAGTTTGTTGTAATAAGACAGTTTGGAATACTCATTTTGAATTGTTATTAAAAATTTGTATGTTGCATATATGATGACGTCATTGTTTTGCATCGTATCTCAAGTCTCAAGGGCTCAGACGATGCAACGCCCGTCAGGCAGCCAGAGGTCAGATCGTCGAAGCCGATATATTATGTACAGACAGAATTCTGATTTTTAATATTTTTTCTGTTCCTAACTAAGCGATAGAGCCGAATAAATAAATAAATATAAATAGCTAAGTTATGATAGAAACACCATCATTGATATTTAATAGTTATTTATGCAACTGTAGTATAATGAGGGATATTAAAACGCGAATGTGGTTTTATCACACGAATGAATGAATTAATAAACATTATGAAATGAGGCGAAGCCGAGGATAAGATAGTACACAGGATAATACATAGGATAATACCTGAGTGTTTTAATACCTAATTATGTACAGTTCCATACAAGACTTTATCTACACCCATGACATAAAAAATTTGAAACGGTGGCTTATTGCCAACATTGCAACAACCAGTGTCATGGTAGCCGTAATATCCGAGCAAGTGGCTGATCGCACCCTCCGCGACCGCGTCCGCCGCACGCGCCTTCGTCATTATATCATCCAAACGAGTGTTATAATGTTGTACTGAATGTCATAACGCATCTCCTTCGGGCAAAGGGCGCGGGGAGTGCGACGGGCTGCTCTTTAGGATATTGTGGTTACTATGACACGGGTTGTTTTAATGTTGACTATAAGCTAACTGTATTGGACATTTTATAGATGATTTAAAGCATGGGTGTAGATAAAACATTTTTATGAACTCGAATGCGATTTTATTAAAGACTTTTTGATGAAAAATAATTTTGATTCGAATATTCATTTGAAATGACTGGTTTTCCCAATAGTAGCAAATTATAATAATTGTCACTAAGTATAGTTTAAACCCCCGTTTCCTCGTGGTCATACTAGTTTGTCATACCAGTATGACCACGAGGATCTCCTTAGTTCAAGCAGCCATCGAAAATAGTCCAACAATTTTAAGAACCTCACTGTCAACTGATAATTTCGAACTTTGCGTTAATTATAAAATATGTAAAAATAATTGCTGCATATAAAAATTTGTTGCACGAACACGAATTTTAATAATAATAAAAGTAAAGGATAATATGTGAGCTAACAACGAACCATTTCCTAAGAAGCATTAAATATGCAGTACAGCAACATTTTAAATAAGGTTTGAATTGTACTTGCAATATATAAAAAAAACCCCATATAAAAAAGCTAACTCTTAAAAAGTTAAAAATAATATCATCATATCATCAAGTCATAAATAGATCTATGAAAAACCTAACAGTATATTTATCAGTCCAGACAAGTGTCGAGCTTACATGTAAATCCATCAACTTAGCGGTCCCCCGACGTCTACGATTTTTTCAGACATATGGAAGTTAGTCAGATCCCACCATCAACTAGAAAAGAGCTGATGATCTTCAAACGGCTGATCAGGTCATGGTCACCTTACCATGTTCTTTCAATGTCTTTGAAGTAACACGATACCAAACTCCGAATCGATCGGACATATGGAAGTTATTCAGATCCCCTCATCAACTAGAAAAGAACTGATGATCTTCAAACGGCTTAACAAATTTTCATGAAACATGACTAAGAACATTCCGGATAAAATTATCTTTCACACAAAAAAAACTAAACCAAATCGGTTCATCCGTTGGGGAGCTACGAGACCACAGACAGATACACCCATACACAGATACTCAGACACGTTAAACTTATAATACCTCTCTTTTTGCGTCGGGGGTTAAAAATAATGAAATATTAGAAACAATTATTAACGCTGGCATTTGTCGCTACGTTCAAGAAATATTATGAAACAAAAGGAGTATTTTCATTCAACAATTACTTATGTTGCGACTTTTAGTTATTGAATTTGTAGAGTAGTAATCCTTCTGTATTTTTTGGTTTGTGTCACAGTTGTAGTACTTAGTACTTATATGAATCGGATCGGTGAAATCTGCGATGCACCGGGCAGCGGTGAGCGCGCGGGCGCGGGGCGCGGGCGGCCGGGCGAGGCCTGCTGCGCAGCCTCCGTGCGTCTGCGGCCCGTCTAGACGCCCCGCGCTCGCCTCGTGCCCCGAGCCCGTCCGCCGCCGCCTGCAGTACCCGCGCCCCGCTGCACTGCACACAGGCCATTCCTTTCACTGCACCCGGCCTGCACCCGTCGAACTGCAAGCTGACTCGATGACATGATGTTACTGCACCAACCGACATAAAACTCATTTCGTAGCATTTAAACTAAACAACTTTACATAAATTGCAATCAAAGACATACTTTGCGCTCAAATAAAAAAAAAATATAAAGATTGCTGATATAATTATTATTGAATAAGGATTAAAATATTGTGTCGGCAAAGCTACTTCAAAGTCTGCTTTAAAATGTCTTTGACGTAGCTTTGCCGATACAATGTGATACTATGATTCTAAATAGTTTTCCCACGGCCGACGCACGCAGGTTTTTTTTTAGGGAAATAGATTTTTGTTGTTTCATTACAGTTTTATCGATAATTAACTTTATGGACATAAAATTATTAATACTTTATACAGAAAATAGAAACTTTTTTCAATTTTCCCTACACAAATAATATTATCTATTTGACATAATGAAGCAGAACCAAATATCAAATTTAGGTACATATTAGAGACCTTAATTTGGTGTTAACTTGAAATTTAATTATTCATAAAGCGAATACCTATGTAAAAATAATTGGAAAACTAAGCAAAATAAATATGGTATTGGGCAATGAAAACTTCAATGGAAATCAAAAAGTCTTTGTAGCGTTTCTTCGGGTTCGTTGATATTCAAATTATGTAAACATGGACGCAATATATACTGTAGGTACGCGTAAAATAATTTAAAGCATATTTTTTAACTCTGCTCCAAAATCCTCGTTTTTGGGGTTTATTCAGTTTTTGTCTCATTATGCATATGGAAGAAGAAGAAAATAATGAACTTTTTAAGAAAAATATTTTTTTAAGTATTGTATCGCAGGACCTGCTACAGAAATGTGGTTATGTCAAATTAAAGTTTCTCAACTTTAAAAGTATAGGAGTGTCTTTTTCTATAAGATGCAGTTTTTGAAAGTTGTCAGTCTAAAACTGAGAAAGAGCACCATGCAGACATTCGTATACGGTCTTTTAAAGCTGCAAACTTGGTTCTTCTTTTGCTATCATTGGCTTGAGCTCACAGCAACTTTTCAGCTGTCAAGTGACTGACTTTCTATTGTGTCTAGTCAAAAATTTTATAATAATATTCTCTAAAATTTTCGTGTCTAGCTCAAATGACTGTTAAATGAGTTGAGAGGTGATAAATCGAGACACATTGCAATAATATAAAGGGTGTATTTTTATTCACTCTCCAAATTTTAAGGATCAACAACTTTCTTTAAGAAACGGAGAGCGTGTGTGTGTAGGATTTTTTTTTACAATATTTGGTATAGGACCAAATATTGTAAAAAAAAAATTACTATCCATACAAATTGTTGAGACAGGATCTGTTCTGTTCACTGAAATTCAGCGAACATGAAAGTACTTCCACTAAGCTATATGTCTATGCTCAAGAACATCAGTCTGATGTTGGACTTTGTATTTATGCGAAGTGCTTAGAAAACTTCGATATCGTGAGTAAGGTCTCCATACATCTTCGCTCAATAAAGTCACCCATATCGATTTTTATGTTTATTTACCCTATTTACCCCCTAAGGGGTTTCAGAAAATTACTATTATATATTATAGGTGTTTGCTTATTTGTTTTTAGGAGCACTCCTACAAAGTTTCAAGTCAAAATGTCTATTAAATATTATTTTTCCACACAAAATATGAACCCATTCTCCCTTTTAGGGATAAAATCGTCGCTACCATGTTGGACTTTAATTTAAATGCCATTTTCGCAATCAACATCCCATAAGACTTCAACAACGACATTCATATTGAATTTTTCGATTCATTTACCCCATTTGTCCACTAAGGGGTTGAGTTTTGGAAAACTACGAAATACGTGCTTATTTAAATGTTTTTTAGAAGTAGGTAATCCTACGTAGTTTTGCTTATTTGTTTTTAGAAGCACTCCTACGAAGATTTAAGTCATAGCATCTATTAAATATTATTTTTCCATACAAAATATGAACCCTTTTCACCCCTTTAGGGGTTCAATCATGGCCACCATATTAGACTTCAAAATAAAAGCCATTTTCGCAATTTATCCCCTAATAAAGGGAGTCTCGGAAAACCACGAAATTTGTGTTTGCTTTGATGTTAAAAGTACTCCTACGAAGTTTCAAGTCGAAATGTCGATTAACACTTTTTATTTTTTTTTATTGGTTAAAGTTCTTTTAGATTATTTAGGACTTTATTGTTTCTATTCAGTTTTATGAAAGATCCTACAATCTAATTAAATTATCTACGCTAAAAACAGTATTTACGATAATAATTCGAGCTAACCAATAAACAGGTTGGCTGTCTCTGTCTGTTGGTTAAGAAAAAGAAATACTTACGGTCCAACCAGGTTGACCTGGTTTTTCTTTTTCTTAACCAACTCTCAAGAGTGGTTCGTCGGTTAGTAATAGAGGTAAGTAATTTACTGCTTGGAAAATGCATTCGTGAAAAGTTAAACAACTGTTTAAAACAAAGGAATTACTCGAAATTATTAATAGAAGGCAATCAACTCGGGGGCACTCCTTCTGCGCTCACATACTCTGTGTAAGGACTTGTAGTCGTCGGGTGCACCGCAGACGAGCAAAAAGGTTGAAGTAAGATTAGTCGCGGTCCGGCTTTGCAAGTTCTGCGGCCGCAGCCGGCGGCCGGCCAACATAATAAATACGTGGCGATGCGCCACAACATAGTACCCGCCTATAAATAGCCGAGCCACCTGGCCAGGGTGGTTGCTCGCCAGCCTACACCTAACCCGTTTCACACGATGCTTTTCTTGCGACTTTAATGCTTAATGTTCCATTAAAAGCTGAAATTATCAACAAAGAGTCTAGCCAAGAAGGCTGAGAATTTTGCGGTGTCAAGGGAATTGGCTAAACTCGTGTTAAGTAGAGGGATATAAACCTAAAAGGAATCCTTTCCATCGGGCTATTACTGGGTCATTGCCCTTTAGCAGTGGAAGCCCGACCTGAAGCGTCGTGATCACTGCTGTGAGATGGCTTAATGCATGAGTATGCCTTCATGCCGCCTCCAAATGTAAACGACCGATTGTTGCAAAATGCAGAAGTAAGCATTTCGTATTGTCGATTCGATATAGAACTATAAGTTGAATATATACAAAAATCCACTAGAAGAGGCGGTTCTAAGCTTTTGGTCTGTACTACTACGAAAATTGCCAAGTATAGTGACCAGCCATTTATTTGCATTGCGTGGAATTCGCTAATTCAAGAAACTGCAACAATTTCACTATTGAGGTGAAGCAATTCAAATATCATAATGATGATGATGATAAGTAGCCTGCTAGCTATTAGTTAATACAGCAAAGCACCAGCCAGACAAGTAAGTATGCGATGCAATCATTCATCTTATGACATAAAATACAGTGCCATTTTCTGTGATAAATGGATTAAGATTTCTTCGATAGAGAGCAATGAGAACAATATTAATCCAGAAAATTTTAATGATCTTATTATTTGAACTGAATGATGGTTCAAGATTTGAATTAGCTTTCATGTTACATTTTACTTTTTCTAAGTCTTGTTATTCATACAGATCAAAAGACGTATTTTCTTAACTAGAATAATAAGAAATAAGTACAAGTTTTTATGACCCCTATTACTATGATTACCTATGTCACATTAGACGGCATTGCAAAATGGGTTATGGTATGATTTACAGATTAATTTCTTGCTATAAAATAATTTTACGACAATATTGATACATAGTGTAGAATCCACGGTGTAGATTGAAGAAAGGACACCTTAGATTAGAGTGTTGATTGAGATGTTTTTCCAGTCTACACCACATCTTGAGTAGGTACCAGAAATTATATCAAGTATTTATTTTATTTTGTTCGGGATATTAAGGCACAAATGCTACACGACTACGAGCTTCCACAAATATAGATGACTTGTATGCCCATACTGGAAAAAAGGATGATCTCAAAAAACTTACGTTCTTTGCGGCAATATTAATATGTCATAGAAATTGTCAAGAAGTTCAAATCTTGTTCGAATAATTGATCAAATCAGCAAACAGAATTAATATAATCGAAAATACAAAACAATGCTTCGACCTGTTACCAAACTCAATCTACAGAGAGTTTAATGGAGACTCCAGGGCCGAATTTAGAAGTGTGGAGGCCCCGGGACAATAAAGGGGTGGAGGCCCCTAATTATTTTTCAAATAGGTTATATAATATTTTTCTTGCCAAGTGTTTCAATCGTTTATTTATTTAGTCGTATGACACTAAATAATATTAAAATCAAAATTACTTGGTATGTTTTCAAATCTTAAATTTAGAAAGGTACTCTTTCGTTGTGTAAGATTATTTTTTTAATAAATACAATTTATGTGGAGACCTCTTTTTTGTGGCGGCCCCTTTCTTGTAGAGGCCCCGGGCAGTTGCCCCGGTTGCCCTCCCTTAAATCCGGCCCTGGGAGACTCGGTAGTAGGCGACTTTCAATGAAAATAGTTGATTCTAAATTACGTCACGTAATCGTCGGGTATTGAGGCCTCGTTTGCGTGTTTGTGTGTGAAAGCTGGCTGATGACCTCCTGGATGAGTCGTCTAGACATACTCACGGTCTAGATACGCGATCAGCAAACAGACGGGCTTTACTGCTGTCGAAATAACAAGGATAATCGGTCTGTGTCCAAAGACAATTTGCCTTGTCTTTAGGCACATACACCCCACGGCCTTCACTACTCCGTACAAAATTTATGTTTATGGCAGATGATTATTAGGCAAAACAATTACAACACTACAGTTAAACGACAACAGACTCGTGTAAGGGCATGAATTTTTTAAGATTCTTTGCTTATAATTTTAGAAGGAACCAATTTGTAGGGTATTATATCATAAGGGTATTATGTATATTATTGGGTTGCCACGTCAAATACGCCGTAAATAATGTAATAACCGTGTCAATATGTGCGTAATCGACACCGGTAATAAAATGCGACACAGTAACCGAGAAATCTTTCTAACGACTTTGCTAGGTACCTATTGTTGACTAGCTTCCGCCCGTGACTTCGTCCGCGTGGACATTTGGAAAATCCCTATTAGAGAACCTTTGACCGGAATAAAAAGTATCCCATGTTTTAATCCAGGCTATAGACTAGTGGCTCAGTGAGCTGCAGACCTCGCTCAAATTGTATGTTGTTTAAAAATTAATCTAATAGATGTCGCCACGAGGTTAACATTGGTTTTGAAAAGCAGTATGCTATTTGGTAGCTTAGGTATTCTTTTAGTATCAATATTCTAAGCTAGATGGCGCTTCTAATTTTGAATTTTTTTCGAAATTGTGATGTTTTTTCGAAATATTTCGAAAAATTGTCTCGACATATAAATCTGTATAATTATCGAACCGGCTAACATTATTTCACGAGAATCGGTTGAGAAATGCGACCTGTAGAGGAGAGCAGACCGACATACGAAAGCATTTTTGTCCAAGCTGAAGCAGAGAAGCTTCGCTCGTGCTTCACGCTTGCTCGGTCAAATATCTGTGTAACAAATTTCATCCAAATCCATTAAGTCGTTTTTGCGTGGTAGAGTAACAAACATCAAAACATCCAAACTTTCACATTTACAATATTAGTGTTAGAAGTAGGATAATATTGAATAATTTTCTCTATAAAATGTTAAATATAAGTAACACTATCCGATCGATATTATTTTATCGTCAGTTGAGGTATTTTTGTCACCAAATAACAATGTAGGTACCTACCTAATGTCTGTTTAATAAAATATTTAATTATCTAACGTAAGCAGTGACTGATAGTGATGATAATGGCAAAAATAGGTATGTGCGACATTATCACAGCAGTTTGTCATTAAGTATTATAGAAAAAAAGATACAAGCTTAAAACAGTAACATCATTTGGAATGTAGAGTCTAAGCTATGTTATATCTATTGTTACGTAAAAATGTGTGAAATCAATGTTTTGATTGAGATAGTGAGATTACAAATATTTTATTGAAAACAATGACAAAATCTCTATTCAAAAAGAAATTAGCTAGTACATAATATGATGATTAACAAAGTTATCTTGTAAACAACGAACATACCGATCGACGCACCTATTTATATTTGTGAATAAACATTGTAACTCCATTATAAACCGTAAATTTTTAAGTAATATTATAAAAAATAAATGGGGAAATCACATCACTTTAATCTTAATTAATCGGCAAACTCACAAAGACCGCAAGTCGCGTGCGTAGACGCATTAATAGACAAAATTTCATTTTTAGAAAATACTAAAAATAGAAAACCATTTCGAGATTTTAGTGTTCTTCAATTTTTTTTTCAGAATTTTTAGGTCAGTAGTTTTTACGGTAAATTAAAATGTTTAAAATCTAGTCCAAATTCAGAAAGTCAGGATTTTTTTGTTGAGTCTCTTTGCCTTATATTAAATAAAATCAATCGTCAGTTAGTCAGTTTGACAGCTGTTACTTAGTTACCATTTGCCATGCGCCCGAATGATAGTGCTTGCCCGAATGATAGTGCTTGCTTACCTACAAATAGACACCATTGTCGAGTATCGATATTTTATATTGGATAGCTAAAAAGAATAAGATGTAAAGTAATCAACGAAATAAAAATAGCAGCAGAGGCTGCGCTGCGATGGAGACGACATTTTCTTTCCACATTTGCGCGTCTTATGCTAGTCATTTTGGCAGCAAAACTATAAAACAATAACAATAACCACGAGACACGTTAGAATAAAATTATAAAAAACCAGAGAAAATATCACAGCAGTTTTTCTATTATGAACTTTAATAAAAACTACTAAAATAAAATAATATTATTTTTGAAGTGTTGTCCATTATCGATATCACTTACAGAAATCCCATTGCCATATCGCTATTGAAATCATGGTGGTATTCATAGTGACATATTGTCACAGATTAGAGTCAGTTTTTAGTTTTTTAATCTTGAATTGGCAAAGCGCTACATATTAAAATTCCTGACAATGATCTTTTAGACTTAGTAAAATTTCAAACAGTGATTTAATATAGAAAAAATAGATAAAACATAAAAATAAAAAATACGTGTTCCCTAATATTTTATCTACTTTTATTATACAAAGTAAAATTGACATATTTTATTTTTGTAAGGTTGTCCATTATGTTCATGATTTACGTAAAGAGACTGTCTCTTTTCATTTAGTCTATAAATAAGCTCTAAATGCACAAATCAGTACAATAATAATGTGACACAAAATAAACCTTAATACATTGGCTAATTTATGAAATATGAAACTTTTAACCTATATACCTATCTACTTGATTAATAAAGAGAAGAGATATACCCCCATTACTTTTTTAGATGAAATTAAAAATTAACCGTGTCGTGTATAGCTAGACTACAAAATGTACATATTTCATCACGTAATAACCATAAAGTTTAGTGCGAGGTGATGTCCTTGGTTCAAAGTGTCTGTTGTTGATTTACGAAGGCCTAGCTCCGTGAGTTTATTTAGCCTGTTTCACGTGCTGTGTCGACACAGCTATATAGCTAGTCTGCGGTCGCTCTGTATTAAAAATTCGTCTGCCGCCTGTCTAGACGCCCGCTTACAATGTGACGTCATGCCACAAACACCTAGCTTACTTTGTTACGTACTTTTCTCACTCAATTTTGCGGCTATAATATGATTGAATTTTTATTTAGCGCAGTAGTATTGGCATTTACCAAATAATAAATGTTACTGGTGTAAACAAATTTTAAAAAGAACGTAAGGAAACAAATAAAAAATAGTTCACTTCCATAACCCCACTGTTGCCCCTTATTTAAAAGTATATATGTCAGACTCAATCACCGAAATCACATCGCACACCACAATTGCACCTTAATATTCTATGGAAATTTAAATTTGACCCCTGTAATGTCTACAACTTACTTAACTCTGTAATATGTAATACGTAATAACGTAACTCGTAAATCTAACTAAGATCATGAAGTATTTTATCTGCAGTAGTAAACAAGATTTGAAACGATTCATATTCGATAAAGGATATTGAACAGGATAATTCAGAACTGTGACTGATTAAGTACCTATCAACTTAATGTATAAGTTGGTGGAATGTCCATTACTATCATTTCGTTTCAGTCCATATTATGCATACAGTGAGTCATCTAAACAGAAATAGACAGAGCCATTACAAAACAAACACTACGTCAACCATGTATGCTATCACAAACAATCCTAACATAATCTCACAGTCAACAGAAATACTTGATAGTGCAGCACAAAGTGTTGATGTGAGCATTGTAATCTAAAACAACGAATAGTTTCTGTAAGCTCGTAAAACTCGCGCAAACACGTGAAGCTGTCACGTTAGCGTTATATATCATAGCTTGGAGTGGAGCTGATGCATACTTTATGCGAGTGCAGAATGCACTGGTAATGAAATTTTCTCGTCTGCACTACAACTTGCTGCGGATAATTTAGCTCTTGAAGCTTCTACGAGTCGACGCTCTTGTTAGGGTTCATCACAATCTTGTTTCTCGACTATCACTTTAAATGATTGCAACATAATAGTTTTACTCTACGTTGAGCTTTTTACCTAAATTCATTTTCATTAAATCACTAGTTAATAACAAAATCTTACTAGCTTAGTTAGCTAGTGGGTTGCGAGTGATGGTAAGTTAATTAACCCATAAATACTTATTATGTTTATTGGTTTTAAAGTTAGCTCGGTAACGAAAAATATTTGTTGTTATAGGTAGGTACAAAGAACGTAAAAAATTAATGAATTACTAAGAAGCTTTTTATTTTAGTTGGTAGCCCTAGATGTCTTTGTCTTCTCCTCCGAGATGCACTTTTCACTGTTGCAACGAGTCTTTTACAGATTTTCAGTTTCTATTATTACTGGAACAGATAATACTTTCGAATAAAGGGTGTAATAAATCTGCATTTTGTTAAACAAAATATACAACTTGTTTTTCATGATCATTTTCAGTGGTGAGCTAACATAATGCAGCAAATCTCTTTTGAATTGGTATCGAAAATACAATTAAATACCTACCCTATAAGGTATTGTAATAATCATAGATTGCATAGCTAAAAAAAAGATATAAGGTAATCAGGGTAAGTAAAAAAGAATAAGCATTGAAAATTAAACTTTTATCATGCTGGTCGTGATGTGAGTCGTGTGTCGTCCTGACATATTTTCTAAAAAACTACATAAGTAAAATGGTGTCATATGATGTTTGCTCGTAAGAACATAAAGTGAACATAAGTGAAAAATAAGCTTTAAGAATATTAATCATAATTAGAAAAACTCCGATACTGTCTAAACACAGTTGTCTTGCAACTTTTATTTTACTTTATTGTGATAAAAAAAAGTAAGCTTAACTTTAAATTAATGGTATAGTTACGCCTAGTTGTTCCCAGGCACTTTAGCTGGGATTTATAATATCTAAAACAGAGCAAACATATTGTCATGTACATAATAATATGTCAGCGTGGATATTAATCTCACTAAATCATGAATGAACAGCACAATAGCCATAAATATAAGCAGAATTCAATAGCGATACCATACGAGTATAAGTCGTGCCCGATACGAATCTACAGACTAAACTAATTTTATTCATAGGACAAAAATGGCAGCAAAAAATGAGGCGTGTCAATCATTGTATTCTGTGCACATTTGAGTGCGCTCGCGCACCGCGCAGGCCCGGACCGCGTGCCACCTGGGTTCCGGGTACTTTAACATAGTTGACATAGTCTAGAAAAGTCATATTTAGCAACCTTATTGCACTATGGTACTTGACTAAAATTTTTATTTGGAATTCAAATTGCTA
Organism: Catoptria pinella; assembly: GCA_963556745.1. Lineage (NCBI taxonomy): Eukaryota > Metazoa > Arthropoda > Insecta > Lepidoptera > Crambidae > Catoptria > Catoptria pinella. Next base: position 5,799,693 of record OY750771.1, read on the forward strand.
ATTAAAGTTACTAAAATGGCATGTAGACAGTTAAGGCCCTTATATACCTCAAGTGGCGCCCTCATTTTAATTAAATTTATTGCTCGCTAAGTACATAATGTATTGGAAATTCACATGGTTATTGTTTGTAAATAAACTATAGAACCTTAGCTTCAATCTGTACATGTGAATTTTCGATACATTATGTAAATGAGGGCGCCACTTGAGGTATATAGGAGCGTTCAACGGAGTGTAAAAACTGAGATCCAGGCCTTGCTTACTTGAGTTTTTGGACGCTTTATTCTATTTAATGTATGTTTTACCTACATATACAACAGCAATATATTATAAAAATGATTAAGTACTTCTAAAATAAGACAGAAATTCTAAATTCGACAAAAAATTCGCCAAACTAAAAAAATATTAAATATTATACGTATCGAAGTTCGTATTTGACGAAGAGTATTTTAGTAAATAAGCTATGTGACTGGAGCAGCGGTTGCTGCTGTATGGGGTTAAGGGCGTTGACGAAAACGGCATTTTGATACAAACTTTCAAGTCCTTATTTTTCGAAATGAATGAACCTATTTATAATGAAACATAGGTCTAAAAAGTTAGGTAAGAACATTTTTGAAATGTCTTACTTTAAAAAGAAAATTGGATCTGTTTGTTTTTATGGAAAATTTTAAATCGGTCTAATTTAGCTGTAACACTATTTATCGAAAATATTTTCAATTAACTTTTTAGGCCAATGTATTCTTCTATGTGTATGATGTTTCATAAAAATCGATTCACATTTCGAAAAACAAGGACTCGAAAGTTTGTATGAAATGTCGTATTTGGTCAACGCTGTTCAATGTCAAAAACTAGTCAGTTGGCGTGTAAATAAAATATATTTTTCCCAATGATGCCTACAAAAAAAGGAAAACTTTTCCTACGTATAGAATACAGACCTTGCCCCTGAATCATGCACACAAAAAGATTTTTTAGACCATATAGTACCTATTCAACATAATAATTGACCGAGCGAGCGCGAAGTGCGAGCGAAGCGTTTCTGCTTTAGCTTGAGCAAAAATGCTTTCGTATGTCCGTCCGGCTGTCCGTGTGTTCTCCTCTTTAGGTCGCATTTCTCAACCGATTCTCGTGAAATTTTGTGAGCAGGTTCGATAATTATATAAATAATATTTGTCGAGCCTGTTTGAAATTTTTCGATAAACAAACACATTTCAGCCATTTTGAAAAATGATCGAAAATGTCATAAACGCGAGGTCTACAGCCTACAGAGACTAACTATTATACATTTATGCTACGTTATTTCTAAAGAAATGGAATTTTGAGAAACAATTAAATTCCAAAAATATTTATTTTACATGAACGCACAAGTGCTGACCGAGCAAGCGCGAAGCGTTTCTGCTCCTCTACAGGTCGCAATTCACAATCGATTCTCGTGAAATTTTGTGAGCAGGTTCGATAATTATATAGATTTGGCGAGCAAGCTTTTCGTAATTTTTCGGAAAATAAAATTGAGAAATGGTCATAAATGTCACAAACGCGAGGTCTACAGCTCATAAAGCCACTAGTTTATTTTGTTGTGTGATTTCACAGCCTTTAGTGAGGAAGGTATGACATTTTGACCAGTATGAGTAGGTACCTAACCTAAATGAGTAGATTTCGATTAACACTTCTTAGATTTCTGCGCGTATCTACCCTGGAAAGGCGCCGAAATATCAAGAAGCCAAAAAGCCGATCAACCAACTGAAAGACGCGTTGAAATACATAATTATGTTTTACTTAATAGGTTTCATAATTTATCAGTTTTTGATAATTTCCTAGTTTCGTCTCTGTAATGTGCTAAGCAAACAAGCGTCAGTGGACGTATTTTATGCTAAGCCGTCTCGGATGGCACGTCTAGACGCGCCATTCATACGCGCCTATCTGCAGACTAATCTCGCTGCGACTGGCAAAAACGCAACTAGCCATCGCCGTTCAAAACGAACCCGTATATGTTATGTATAATAGGCGAGCTCATTATTAATGCAGTGTAATTCTACTTTTCCGGAGAAATAGCACAGGAATAATGTTTGTTTTTTACGCTACTGTAATTGAATACAAAAAACATTTTGATAAATGTCTCCTAAAGCAAAAAGTCGTGAGGACGTTATGAACTCGATGTCGCAGTGTGTAGGCCCTGCGATTGTGGCAGTAATGGGATGGATGAATACAAATTTGTAGTATCTCGAGGTCCTCCGTACTACGAAAGGCACGTTGGTCCCGGGTGCATTTGCAGCCGCTAACACCCATCCTTCTGCATTGGGCCCGTGTGGTGGGTTATGGCCCTAATCCACCAATAAAGAAAGCCTGTGCCCCAGCAGTGGGTACATTAAAAATGGCTGAAATACTAAAGCAAAAACACTTGGCGTATGATTATAAAATCATAAGAGAGTTTTTGGACTGAATGGAAGACTGAAAAACTTTTTAAACCGGCGACGGTTTTGACCCGCTGTCATCCTGCTATGATTACTAGTAACTGAAGTTACTAGTAATCATAGTAATCATATTACTAGTTACTGAAGTTACTAGTAATCATAGTAATCATATTACTAGTAACTGAAGTTACTAGTAATCATAGTTTATATTTTATTAAGTTTACCAAACCGCAGTCATTATTTCAGCATGCCATTCGTTTTCCCGTCCTAGTCTTAATTCAACTGGGCTAATTCACCCAGGTGAATTAAGTATTTTATAGGTATAGCTACCTTTAGGTGTTAGTACAACCGCTTCCTTTATAAGTAGGTACCTATAATCTATCGATCTAAAAGTTCAAATCTAGTACCTACATACATATACATATTATTATACATACATATACAGTTTAAATCTGAGTCGCTTTACGTGACATACGAACATAGGTAACACTCGTACGTAGGCGCTGAATGGATTTCCTAACAATATTATTCGATTTCAATAGATTTTTCGTACCTACTCGTACTAAAGGTCGTCCGAAACGGTCAATTGAGATTGTAAATTTTTCGTCAATTCCATAGATAGAAGAATTGACAATCGCTTCAATTGCGCATTTAAATGATAAATTTTCGCATCAATGAGTGTCAATTACGTAAAAATTGACAATGGCAATTGATCGTTTTGGGCGACCTTTTACTGAAGGAAAACCGACGAACAGAAGTAGTATTGCCCTACTATAACTTAGTACTCTAGCGAGTTAGTGCTTTTGCAATGTAGAGTCATTACACTTTGCTGTCTAGACTTGTTGCTTGTGTACACATTACGTGTAGGTAAGTAACCTTCAGAATTGATAATTTAAGGAAATTTTTGACGTTTTAATGGAAGTATATGGAGAAAAACAAATACAGATGGTTACAAATTAATCGGCTGTTTAAGTATGTGGTGAAGTCAGTCCTAAGTATATTAATGTTACAGATACGAAGTATTTGTTATATGGTCTGTGATGTTACATAACACAAAAGACAATGAATAACGGATAGGTGTAAAAAGTATCTCTTCTAGAACTCTCTGATTTGGAAAATTTGTTTATAGTAACTTTGATTGATACGTTCCGTGGGTTACGCCATTGGAAAATGACGAAAATTCGTAGTATGACTGCTCTGATAAACTCTGTCAAAGAGCTTTAAATAAATAAAAATGAATTATAACTTATCCTTTTCTTATATCTTTCTACTAGCAGCCGCCCTCGACGCCATCTGCGTTAACAGTTATTTTTGAAAGTTTTTTTCTTAATGAAGGTACCTTATGTCCTTTTCTATATCCCTGACAAAGTGTATTCATGATAATCGATTGAGTAGTTAAGACGTGAAAACGTAACAAATAAACAAACTCAATATCGCATTAATATTATCAAAACTAGCGCAGCGACCCTCACTTTCGCATTTATGATACTGCTAGTGAGAAAGGGTTATACACATAAACCTTCCGGATTTTTTTTTTAAATAATAGCGAAAACTGCATCAAAATACGTTGCGTAGTTCAAAAGAAACTAAGCGAACACACAGACAGACACGAATAGCGACTTTGTTTTATAAAGTATTTAGTGATTCGCATTTGTAAGGATTATAGGGCTGCATAGGACTAACAGTTCCATGAAAACTAAAGTGTTTTAAGCCTGTGGACAAATAAAATTTACTATCATTACATAATTATCGTTAGTTATGAAAGTACGAAAATAAGATAGGTGGTATTCACCCATAATAACTGAAAAACTTTGAAATACTGAAAAGATTTGAAAAGTGCAGTATCATGTAGGTTCTTCGAACCTTAAGATATAGGTCGCTATAAAATTACGGATTATTAATGCGCTTATTTATCTATGGAACTTTGGAATGTTATTAGTTACGTACGTGTAAATATTATAACTAAATCATTGAACCGATGTCGGGTGCAGGTATTAATAAAGAGGTCGGAATCTGCACTCGTTTTTCTGTTCATCTTAAGCCGTAAGCTGTCGGGGTCTGGACTTTCATATATTATAGCCACTTAGTGTCTGGCAGGTGGTACGTATGTGGGGTTGGTTGGTCGGTGCACCTCGCAACTGGTCAGGGGCGGGGCGGGGCGGGGGCGGGGGCTTGCGGCGCATCGACCTCGCCTCCACCGGCGCCCGCGCCGTGCAAAAAAGCGCCTAACCCAAATTTCGGTAGCCGTCTGGCGCGATCTCTCCGCGGCGGGCCGCCCGCGCCTGTGCGCTGTGCGCTGTGCCGGGCGCCGCAGCCGCAGCCGCGACACGCAATTCAGCTGACACGCTCCGTGGTTACGCTATTGAAAAATGACGTCTGTCTAGCACACATGTTTTTCAGTAACGAAAATAGATTTTAATTACCAGTAAGGCGAAAGGTATACGTATTAGCATCTTTAAACAGGCAAGCACAAGTGTAATTTAGATAGACATCTATCCTGATATTAACTGCAACAATTTTCGTAATAAACTATAATTATTACTTAATTGCTACAACTTAAGTCTCTCAAAATTTGCATACCTAACATTTTTGCTTCTACTTTAAAATAAAACAACTTCATATTCCTTCTGATTGTTGGTTAAAAAAAGGGAAAAGTTTTTACTTGCTGGTGACATTTTGAAACATTCTTCCATTTTCAGTCAGTTTCAGATATTTTTCAATAGCTTACTCTTTAGATTTCTATTTAAGCATTTATTAAATAGAAAAAATAGTATGTAATGTAGGAAAACACTTTAACGCAAATACAGTATCTCAGAGGATTGTTGGTGTTTGTTCACAAGTCTAGGATTCGTCCACAACAAACTTACGAATATCACAAAGCTACATGAAAACTGAATGAAAAATGTAACCTGATTTAGTTTTCAGAACACCCTGAATTGAGACGTTAGGTAATATTAGCCTCCTCCGTAAAACCAATAAACTCTACTCCTTCGTAGTATTTTAGAAGTGAAATGGTTGGGCCTGATATATGCACCTCGCCAGATAGAGAAGGCCGTCACCGCAAAACCTTGAACCCGTCGCGGTAACCGCCCGATAAAATATGTAAGCGTATAATTCGTCTGCTGATTGTTCATTGTGAGCGGCTAGACAACTAGACACTAGACGAGGCCGCCACATCCCAATTAAAGGGCTGCCATTGTTTTTATTTGCGAGTTTAATGGCTCAGTTTTTCATATTCTGATATGAGATACTGTAGTAGACAATCATCCTCATTATACTTGATGGAATACTTAACATTTCGGTTCAACCTGAGTTTGATATAGGTAACTCACCGTAACTCATATGTGGATGTGAATATGTAACTTATGGATAACGAAATAGGTATGTATCTGGTGTCAAAGGTCTGAGTTCAAATCTTAGGATCTTAGCTGCAACCATTTAACCTAATGTCATCATAGCAGTAATGTTGACTATTGTTTTGGCGGTCAGCAAGAATTTTAGAAGACTCGAATATGATTATAAAGTTCTTGACGGTCAGAGATAGAGAGACAGTTCCTCAGTGACTGTTCACTTCACACACGGCTTCTCTTATAAAGTTGACAACCGATGTAGTTATAAAATAATAAAACATTGATAGACTTCTATTACTTTAATCAAATACTTACATCATGCCATTTTGAAATAAAAAAACATATTGCTACACAAGTGGAAGATTCGTGGAATGCCATTCTCTATATATTTAGACGCAGAAAGGTTATTGAATTTTTAATATCTTGATCCAATGAACTGGCTAATAAATATTATCTCCGATACTAAAAATGTTTGAAACTAATTAAGACAGATGGAAATACATATTTTGTAAACCTATTTTAAACGTGTCAACTGTTAAATGTGGTTAAATGTTTAATTAAATAACAGCCGGTGTTTTCTGTGCTTCACTTAGTAAAAACACACATTTACTGATCTTAACTAAAAGTAGATAGCATAGTTATAGATATATGGGTAAGTAAATACCTAAAGTTATTATATATCTGATTCATGTTAACACATTATAAAACTAAAGTTATGAGTTCCTACTATAAAAGCGCATATTTTTGTTATATGATTTTGCAATTGAATATCTCTTTTGCTCTAAGGAATATGGGTAAAAGGCAATTATATATTTATTGTTACCTATTTTGAAAAAAGAAAACTCATGTTACTTACTTACATATTTATAAGTAGCTATGTTTTTTCGGAAGACCAAATTGTAAGTAATTTACTTTTCATTTTGGTAAATGGAAGCTGGAAGCGATGAGAACAGCAAGAGAGTACTGCAAGATAAATATAGGTAGTGTTTCTAAAAGGGTAGGCGGGAAATAGGCTATTCTGCCCACCAAAGCTTCATTTCGTGTTGGTATTGTCTTAGTGAAGACCCTGTCCCTACACAAATTCATATTGGTAAAAGCAATAACACTTATCTAACGATAGATCTCAACCGCGAGACGTAAAAGATGAAGTATGGATTTCACATTGTAAAATTTGTTTTTTTTAGCTGACAAGAAGAGCGGGCGCAGCCATGATTCAATGGGCGCGGGCGCAAGAAACGAATCGGCTTTATCAGCAATCAGTAGTAACGATATTAATTACAATTACCTATACCGTTACCAATTATTTAAACAAAATAACAAAACAATTAAAAAAAAACAATAATTTGAATAAAGTTATTGAAAACGGTAAAATTAAGATAGTTATATTAAAATTGCAATGCATTGCACTCTTTTAAATAATCGTCAATTTTGTAAATGTAACCTTTGCTCATGAACGTTTTTAAATATTTTTTTATAAAATTGTATTCACTTTTTTTACTGCGTAGTTAATATTTGATTCCAAATAACAGCTTTGCTAGTAGTAAGGGTCTCTGAGCTACGCCGCGGACAGGTGAAATAAATAAAAGCTTGTGAAAATGTTAGGATTACGATTCAAAATAACATTATAATGTTGTGGTTATGAACTGAAGCCGGCCGTGACAGGTCGTCAATCAGACATGCTAGGTATCGCATGTACTGAACACGCAAGCCGTTTACACAATTATTACGATAATGTTATCTGGCTGGCGCGACAATGTCTGCACAATTAAGCCAAACTACACAAAATAATGATAATGGTATCATAGCAATCATGTCTGCTGTATTACAGTAGTGGAATAGATGGTTTTTAGTTTATTACAATTTTGTTACTCTGTCCGGAACGATAAGATAAACTAACGTAATACTCGTATTTACCAATATTTTTTTCAATGACAAAGGTTTTGTAATCTTATCCTGATAAATTTCAGGTATGAACCTGACATTTTCGTTTCTGTCAAGTTTTCTGAAGTACTCAATAACTACCCAATCCTGTAATCAAAACAATAATTTATTATTATACAATTCACTACATAACATAGCGTATGCACAGTTACAGATGAAATATGGCATTTATTGTTGACATAAACGGGTGATAAATCTATAAATACTGTAGACAGTGAAGTTTATTAATATACCTATCCGTTATATAGGTAATTGTATAGCATACATTTAAATTCTCAAAATAATATCAGTCCAGTTACAGTATGGGTATTGTATTGTATAACAGGATAAGCATTCTACGCGTCGCTAAATGGCGTGAAATGGAAACACTTTCTGAATGATTACAAGAGTGCACGGATTATAATTAAAAAAAAACAGTAGTAGTGTGGGTAAAGCGCTCAAATTAACAGGTATTTAATTTACGCGCAGCTTGATGACAAAATATTAAGAGGGCGTTGTCTGCACACTAGCGACGCCATTGGAAAAAATCATAGTGCCTAATTAAAGACAAAGTTGTGAATTATCTCTCTGTAGTGCACTCCGTAGAAGATTTGTGGTCCTTTTTATCGCTTAAACAATATTTTCTATCCCGTCGTTTAGTTTAATGGAGATTTTTTGCTATAAGTGGCCACTTTTAACAATTAAACTCCATTTAACTAAACGACACAAGCACTATGATTATTTTTCCAATGGCGGCGCTAATGTGTAGACTATGCAACCTTAAGTAACTGCTACACAATAAAAATATAGTAAAATAAGATCATCATCATCATATCAGCCACACGAAAATAAAAAACCTATTGTTAAGATATAAATTTAACTATGTACTGTCAACGGCATGGTAATTCTTAATTTCTTAATTTAATTAACATATTTTGTTCATTTAATTCAAAATCTTAATAAAAAAGTCATAGACTTAGATCTTTCCAATAAATAAAATGAATAAAACAAAAATGAAGACATATATGTAGAATGTCGATCTAGATATCCGTACGTTATTTAATGAAATTAACAGATATGCAATGATGTTCCAATTATTACTGTTCTAGTCTAGACAGTCATTATTGTGGGTCGTCACTGTCCCAAATATGAGTCGGACGACAATTGGGCAAACAATCATTATATACCGACAGACGGCTTTAGGCTGCGTGGTGCCGTTCAATCAATTCCATTAATCACATTCAATTTATATTGTACCTACATTTGAACTATGGCAGATATATGGTATAATGCTTAAAAAAGGACCCAGTGTCCTCAGACAGGATAGAGACTCAGCACTAACTTATAATGGGTTAGATATAGATAGACCCTGGGGTAATATCTTAAAACACGTGTGAATTGTTGATCATTATGACAGTGTCATAATTCCAAATACTCTTATGGTACCCCACACAATTTTTAACCGACTTCAAAAAAAAGGAGGAGGTTTTTAAGTCGACGATTTTTTTTATATGTTTTACCATAACTTCACCAGTTGTTAACCGATTTAAATAATGATTTCTTTATCTAAAATAACATAGTTCATGTGTAGTCCCATAAAAAATTACAGAGATCTGGCCAGTAGATTTTTCATAATCCTGAAAAATGACACATATTTAGCTTACCATCGCACGAGTTTTTACGATTTTCAGGCATAAATTCATTGTTTATGAACTGATTTAGATGATCCTTTTTTATTTGAATATACCTCAAGAATAGTCACAGATTAATTTCATTCGTATTGAACCTTGGACTTCGAAGATACACAAGGGAACTTCTCAAAGTCAAATAGGCTATGTATAGTTATTGAGATATTGGGAGGTTTATGACAATCTAAAACAAACCGAGCTATGGTCTGCGACGTTTTGGACTAGACTTGGACTAATACGAAGGCATAACGGAACTCTTTTAAAACAAACAGCGTGAATTTGGAATTTGAGTTATTTGAAGGCATTGTACCATTGAAAATTTTATATATAGTAAAAAAATATTTACACGCTATAATTACGCTATAATTATACACAATATTTACACGCAAGTTTTTTTTTCTATTTCAAAAAAACTTACTAGAAAAAAAACTTAAATATAAGAAAAGCCTCCTTCAAAAAACCTGATAACAAAAACAACTTCAAAATTCGATGACCTCGATACAAGTATCAATACATACGAGAAATGTCATCTCAATCACTAATCACTTTTTGGTTTGATTAACGAAATAAAGCATAAAAAATCCAAATAATATTATCTGACACCTACAGACTACACGTGATAAAAACAATTAATTAAAGTATATCTGTATTCAATAAAGTGTCTGCGCAATCAAATTGAGTGACGCGTAAATTCAGCTTTATTCATGGAATATATTATAAAAGCAGGGCGAAAATTGGATATTGGTAGCATAATGTACAGGGGAGCGATTCTGTAACCAAACTCGCATCTCATCACTTCGCGAGAATTTGTTATTGGAAATTAGCTGAATATATTTATATTTATTAGATTTAGCTACCGTGCTATCTAAAGTCTTATGTGCTGAAAAAAACGACCTGTCATTATCTGTTTTATGATTAAAAATTCCCGCGCAGTGCAGTGAGATTCGAAGTGAGGTTCGAGTTTGGCTACAGAATCGACAGGTTGTCTGGCTTGAATAAATAAAACTGAGGTGTGATAATTATAGTTAATATTCATCATCATCTTATCAGCCGCACGACACCTCCTGCTGGCTATAGATAGGCCTCCCCCCTACCTGGGAGATTCTGTTGAAGGAGGATAATATCGGTGTTTCTGGTTATTCTGGTTCTATCAGGTTATTCCCTGATATTAAATTATTAAAGTAGTAGTTGTGTTTGAGGAAATAAGACACCCATATCGTTTCGCTTTCGTAGCCGCGATAATAATGCATAGTGTCAACGTAACGATTCAGCTTCTTATCCTGCGATGACTGTGTACAAGATTATTTATTAGTTTTCTGAAAAGTCGTAGAACAAATGTTGTTGTTTAAGATGTTAGTAATTCACTCCTACGAGGTTGCTGGTGTTTTACAAATAACCCTGTATATCTTTCTAACGTTCAGTCCTAAAGCTCTCTACAGTTATGATTTACTTATGAAACCTCTTTCATAAGTAAATAATAGAGCTTTCGGTTAAAACCAAAATCCCCGCAGACTGTTTAGAGAGTATCGGTTTAATTGCCTAGCAGACAGCGATCCGACAGACAGTCTAGGTCATTAGTCACCGCTGCGCGGTCGAAATAATTTGCGATGCCATCCTAACCCATTGTGTAACGTTACTGCGCGCCAAACGATCACTGGGACAAATAAAGCATTTTAGTAAATGATAATAAACATTATTTTCGCAGTTGAGTTTACAAGATAACTATAGTTTCCGTCAGCCCGCGACTTCATCCGCGTAGGTGCTGGCATGAGCCAACTAGCGCCGCCAGTCGATTTTATTTTATTTATTCTAAATAAGCCCCATTTCTTTAAAAAGGAATCAGTCAATGTTTATTGAATAACGTTACAACATTACAAAATGCGTGCAATAGTTTAAAAACGGGTTTGAACCAACAGTGGCCAATTTAACAAAATCGCGTTTTAAACTGTTTGAATGCCTTTTCAAACTGTGTAAAGTTATTCAATAAATTTTAGACGTTATTAACAAAACCTTGACTGATTCCTTTTTTAAGAAATTTGGCTTATTTAGAATAAATAAAATAAAATCGACTGACGGCTTTAGTTGGCGAATGTCAGAACCTTCGAAATTTTGATGTTCTCGACGAATCACGGATACATCTGTACTTACTCAATATAATAAACACTGATTGATATTGCTTTATTATGTACCAATGGCATATAGGTATTATTTTTTGTCTCTATCCTTCAGTATTAAGAATTTATTTATTTTATTGGTAACATAATCTTAAGTACTATTAAGTAGGTATTCTGAGGCATAACTCCAAATCAGATACATTAATCATGATTCTTGCGCAAAGAAAATCTAACACCTAGGAGCTGTTCCTTCTATTCCTTTCTATCGTTAAAGTGTCGGTGACAATAATTGGATACAATCAATAGGAAAAATTAAGTTTTCTTAAATGTCACAAAAATATTTTTAATTATGGCTTAATAATTACTGCATTACGCTGCTCTTAAATACGAGTATGTAGATATAGATAGTAATGTGCATATTTAATAGGGTGCATCAATTTTTAAACCATAGGTACCTAATGTATTGGAATTCATTTAAGGCGTAATGAGTTTCCTAAAACGCATTTTTTTTATCTTTCTCTGAAATTTCTCTACGTTGATATTTGACAGTCACATGATATAATACTGATGGAATTATTGATGAATCTGATTTTGTGACTTTTTCGTACATAGACATACTTTGGCCACAGGTTTCCGAACTCTTTAAGTATTTCAAGAGAGCAAGCTTTTTTTGCCATTCATTATTATTAACTACGCAGTACTTAAGAATATACATGTGTAAATAATGGTTGTTAAAAATAATGAAAAGTGTTTTTTAGTAAGTGGGATGATCGCCAAAAATGCAAATCTTTAATACAATGCTTCACCTTTTTTGGTGGAATTGAAATAATAAGTTCGGTCTCTGCAGTGCACACTATAATTGCAGTAGAACAAAAAACAAATATCATGATCATATGAATACCAAAAATAATAATCTAGATTACAAATAAATTGTGGTATATAGTTACTTACTTAATACATTAATTTTGACCTCAAATATTTATGTCATTGTAGATGATGTTTGAAAATTTTAAAGAGTCTCTACGGGGCTTCAAAACAAAACTACACTTACTTACAAAGTCATTCCCTAAGAATGACTTTTAAAATATTTAATTATAACTAACAAACAACTTTAGAAAAGGTCTCTTCTCATCGTTTCGATCAAAGTTTTGACTGAAAGGTGCTCTGATTAAGGTATGTGTCAAATATTATGTCTGTCTTGTATTTACCTTAATCACCTTATCGCATTGTGCTAAATTATTAATAAAGATGAGTTTGTTATCAAAAATTTCAATGCCAAAAAAGAGAATCAGTCTGGCTAAGGACTTACGTATTTATAATTCATATCGCATGATTGAGTAGCATGATTATATCTGTAAATGTTTGATAAAAAGATCATTAATCTTTTGCAAAGTTTATTCCTATGGATGAACGCGTGTTCAATTACTCAATGTAATAATAGTGTAAAATTATGAGAAAAAATTGAATGCTTTCTTTAACTTGATGTTTATTCGGATTGAAATCGAGTTTGGAAAAGGGTTATACTTCTGTTTATACTTCTTTAGAGCTTTATAGCTTCTTTAAAGTTCCGACTGGTTTTGGAGTATCGTGCAATCGCGATTGCAGCAAAACAGAGTAGAAGTACCAAGGATGCAGAAAGGCTAAGAGGTCGGTGCATTACTCACGACGGCATCGAGGGCATGCAAGCTGATGGTGTCTGCTGCGCCGCTACATTGCAACATTACCGTTTGAAAGATAAACCGGTGATAGAAACAGTGGTCGAGAGCGGGCGGCGCGTCGGGGAGCGGGGGGTGGCGGCCGTCTAGACACTACGTCACACGGCCTCGCGATACCGTCGGTAAACAACAGTGTGCACTGACCGAATATGTGCAGCCGCGGGCACGCCCGCCATCGCCAGCCGCGGTCGGTCACCGGGCCCGCTGTGGCCCTGGTATCCTCATCATCGACGACAAAAACGGCCCCCTGGTACTTACCAGTCCGGTTAGACTCTACCAGATCGCACATATTAACAACCGGCCACCGTGCCTAACTATACTCTGTCCTGTCTTGTTCAAAACTAAATGATAAAGTATGGGGACAATTTGATTAGCAATTTGGTTTCAATTAAATGAATCACTAGCAAATTGAATTTTAATAATTGACACATTTAACTCATTAACCCATCGTTCTCAATAATATCTGGATGTACAGCATTTATTAGGTCTATTAAAGTAATAACAACAGTAGAAACCAAAATACTATACGTACTAAGTTATTTTTCTTGTTATTGAGTAATTCAAAACAACACTGGTATTTTTATGCATAATTCACATGCAGATTTAGTAAACAAGCCCCGATTTCATTCAATTTATATCGTAAATGTATGTCTGGCCGGAATTCCCAGTCAAAGCAGTTAGGCCCTTCGCACACGGATCGTTAGCGTAGTCGTCTCGTAAGCGTATCGTCAAGACGCAACGAGTACGAGACCTGCAGAGTTCTAGAAACGAATCGTCGCGTAGAGGTAAATATTGTTTCAGCATAAAATGAAGAGCGTTGAAAGAAACGTTGACGGAAATCCACCACCAAACCAGCTTAGTAATTATTTGGCAAAATACTTTTTGAAACCTAGTAGTTCTCTTCCATAACAGTGGCACCGGGAGCATTGTGTATATTTTTTTCTGTAAAAAAATATAAATATTAATATCCTGTTACCTACAGCTGTCAAGATAATTTTTGACGATATGTATTTCTGCCCGAGCTTTATCCATTAATCCTGCCTTAAATTTTATTTCCCCATGGAAAGTATTTTCTACGCTTGCTTTTTTACGCCAGTACGCTGCGACTATCGTAATGACGATAAAAATTTTATACGATACGCTGCAACACCGCGGATGTGCGCGTGTGCGGACTTGTTTGATTATTACGTGCTCGTATTGCTCTCATTCGATTCGCGCGTATTACGATACGCTTACGCTACGACGCGACGCCGTGTGCGAAGGCCCTAACTCTTCACCGAAATTACATCAGCGCGACTGAGTCAATATTCAAACGCTGTCTTTTTCCTCTTCATAATCCAATAAATTATGTGATTCACACTAATTAGTTTTCTAAATTCTTACTCTATGAATGTAGTTTTATTACTTAGTTAGCTTGTTAATAAAAAGTGTTTCAACATTTCCTTGTTAATAAAAAGTGACTCTAACACAGATTATCTCTTAGTAATATTTTTTATTTAAATAGCGTACAAAAATGACATTTAAAGGACATTCAAATGTCATTAATATAATACTAATTCTTCAATGAATAATTATTAAATCTAACCATGATTTTTAACTTTTTTAATAATTTAGAACATTTTACAAAAAATAACTCGTCTGCAGATTTTCCCTGGATAGAAGCCGCCACAAGAGAAGTGAACATTTCTGGGAAAACACATCAGAAATAAAACAGTTCAGTACCATTAGCACAAAGAGCTATTGAAAAAAATGCCGCGCGTGATAACATTCGATAGAGTAATTTTGTATGGGAAATTTGTACAGCGCCATCTACCGCCGAAAAGCGAAATGAAAGTTTCGCGTAGTTTTTAGTTTTCTAGGGTAGTTGGATGCAATGGATGTTCGTGGTAAGGGTTCTGATGGGCTGTATTGGAGTGGTGTGTCTTCACCGAGTCTATTTCCCGTTCCCTTTCGTCTTCAACCATAACTATTTAGTAATCTGTGCTTCAACTTTCAATTCATCTTGCGCCACACGCATGCCATACAAGTAATGTAATTTTTTTTAAAGATGCCTTTGAAGAAAGCGCAAGAGGAAAGGGAAATCGACTAGGTGAAGACAGCGCCTAAGCGCATTAGTTACGTGCTAGTAAATGAAACCGACGCTACTTTAATACAAAGTTTTCCAGTCAAAAAGTGAAAAGTTACGGATCAACGTTTGGAGCCATTTTTTACATAATTAACGTAACCATTACTCAGTAATTTGTGAAGAATCGCATTACAAACATGCCTGGTCTAATGTGTACAATACCATGAATTTGGTCTCGAAATTTGATATTACATCAACAATGCATTTTACGTGATGATGCAATAATTTGCACTTTGAATAATACTTACTTACGCTCCGGTTTGCGTGTGCGTATGCAACTATGCATATAAGGTAAGTCCAAAGTATAGGTCTACGCTACGCTGACATTATTCACCATGACAACAAGTTTGGTGACGTTACGCTACTTTTTGTTTATGTTAGACTCGACTAAGACCGAAATTGCTAATTGAGCGGAAAACCCGCTCACAACGCTTTGTAGTCACTACCAAAAATCCACAACGCGAAATCCATACTCGAATTTTGCGTTGTGGATTTTTGTCAGAATGAGTTAATCCATCCATCCATTAATCCTTCCTTCCTCCCGCACTTCTTCCTTAAGTAACTCCTTCCTTTTGCACAGTTAAACAAAATACATCGTTTTACATAATCGCATAAGTTGAGATAAAAAGAATTCTATGTTTTATTTCAGGCTATAAAC
Source organism: Catoptria pinella (assembly GCA_963556745.1). Taxonomy (NCBI): domain Eukaryota; kingdom Metazoa; phylum Arthropoda; class Insecta; order Lepidoptera; family Crambidae; genus Catoptria; species Catoptria pinella. Next base: position 5,815,668 of record OY750771.1, read on the forward strand.
TGTGTGCTAAATTTCATTCGAATCCGTTCAGCTGTTTTTGAGTTATAAATGGTGTAATTAAGCAGACTCTGTTTTATTTACGAACGTTACCTCGTATTTATACTTCTTTTTAGTTACTTATACACAAGTTACTTAATTTCATTAGGTTGGTTTATCAAGTAAGAGTACCTACGCATCTGCCTTTACAAATCGTAAAAGACCTAAAAGTAGGTAGGTACTTCAATAATTTCCTCACTCCAATCCACAAAGTGAACATAATAGTTTGTTTGAAAGATCAAAGCGCACTAGTTCCTGCCCGTATGAGTGAATGAAAGAACACGTAATTATCACAGTTAGCTGAACGCTAAACACTGGACACGTGCCGGTCGCAATATCGCTCACGTCTCGCGAACTGTTCTCTGAATGTGGATGTGTAGTAAGGAGATAAAGCTGGAATATTTATATAAGTAATTCGATAATCACAATGTAACAAATAAAAAAATAACCCCACGGTCAGGTATCCAAAGTCCACCCAGGGTAACTTGTCATAGGTGTATCACGGGTCGGGAAGGAGCTATATCCACCTCCTCCTCACTGCTGAGGTACAGGCCTTCTTTATGAGTGGATAAAGAGGATGGGCCATTACCCATCACGCAGGCCCAATGCTGATTGGTGGGTGTTAACGACTGCAAATGCAGCCGTGACCAACGGCTTAACGTGCCTGCCGAAGCACGGACGAACTCGAGACAATAAATTTTTGGTCACCGACCCTTGCGAAAGTTGTTTAACCTCTGCAATCGCAGGGCCAAGCGCTAAACCAATGCGCTACCGAGCTCTTCTACCTACGGAAGAAGCTATGTATGTCCAACCAAACTTAAGAAAAGTAGATACACAAAGAATGTATGCAGATAATACCTTTGGCTTAAGTCCTTCCTTTTGTACATTATAGGTGGGCAAATAAAGCGAATAAACACCGTCATTTTGTAGTCGTTTTAATAGTGTTCTACCAAGTCAATGAAACTAAACATTTTTGTCAAAGAAACATGGATAGAAAACGACAAGAAATGTTGGTCCACCCGCACTAACTAGGCAGCTAAAACATTGTATAATTAGTATGGGAAAGTAAAAAAAAATAATGTTTTTCGACCAAATTGTTTAGTTTCAGTAGTAAATAGAACACTTCCTTAAGATTTCATCACACACATTTCACTTCATTAAAACGATCATAAAATGCCAGTGTTAGGTATAAAAATTCACGTTATACATTTTATAAATTTCTTTTATTTATTTATTTTTACTCCTTTTGACATCATAATAATTACACAATTAAGTAGTTATTACATTTTCATGATTTGAGGTCTAGTAATCATATAGGATAATTCAATGTTTATAATATCTCCTACATCACAACACTTTGTGGGATCTTCACACTGCTCGTTAGTTCATTGAGCATTTCTGTTGCGAATCGGTGGGTCGGACGATTCCAGTTCGAGACCCAGTTGTTTTCATGTTCATAAAACGTGTATGTTTAGCTGGAGTACGTTTCTATATAATGTATGTCTGAATGTCCTATATGTGATGATGATTATGGTTGTTATCAGGGAAAAAGTATTGAATTCAATATCGAAAGGCAGTAATAAAAATTTACATTTCCTTGACCAAGATTTGGAAATGAAATAATTTATTTTGCAATATTATTGGGCAAAGGTGCGGTAAGGTTTTTATTATACGTCGGTAGATACAACGTATGGTATGTAATGCAGTGCCCTATTTAATAACGTGACAATTTGTCAATTGTCATGACAATTTGGTTTACATTGCGGTGTAGCTATGAGTTGTTTGTTCTATTTTCAAATTGGTTGGTGCAATGGATATAAAATTGTCATGACAGGTGACAAATTGTCACGTTCTTAAATAACAAAAAATAATTGGTAAAACTTGTTCATATTTTCATAAAAATGCACCTACACGGAACTGCGTATAATCTTTAAGCTTACGTATGACGTGAATATTCTATTTTGAACACATTGTTGAAGTACAATTACCCAGGATATAATTAGAATACACTTGACACGCTTTACATTCCTTGATCTCACATTTTGTAAACACTGCAATAAAATTATTCAGTTAGGAAACCAACGAACCAAGGTTTTATAATTATGTGCTGCGGTCAATTTAACGTTCACATTAGTAAGTGTTACATAAAACCGGCTACACGTTAGAAGAAAACAGCTCACGAGACGAATGCTGACGGCTCGGTATGGCTATAAAATGTTTAATGATACGGACTGGCTGCAGTGGCGGATTACCCACGTAGCAAGAGTAGCAAATGCAACGGGCCCCGCGCATTTGGGGGCCCCAATGCTTCTGATCGTAAAAATGTATAAATTTAGATAAGAGCGTGATTTTTCTTTAATCAATATACTTTAGGTACCTTCACTACTTACCACGAAAGAGATGGTATCAAAAATATAACTATAATTTAAAATTTTAGTACATTTCTAAAAGGGAGGGCTGGTGACATCACAAAATATGTTTTACATCATACCTATACTGAGTGCAAGTTGGCAACGCTGCAAAACTAACGGGGAATTCCCTGATATTGTCATCTAGTCGTAATTAGTAAATCTGACAGGCATTTGCCGCATTTAACGGGCATTTTTTGGTTTAAACAAGCGTGCGACAAGGAAACCAACGAACCAAGGTTTTATAATTATGTGCTGCGGTCAATTTAACGTTCACATTAGTAAGTGTTACATAAAACCGGCTACACGTTAGAAGAAAACAGCTCACGAGACGAATGCTGACGGCTCGGTATGGCTATAAAATGTTTAATGATACGGACTGGCTGCAGTGGCGGATTACCCACGTAGCAAGAGTAGCAAATGCAACGGGCCCCGCGCATTTGGGGGCCCCAATGCTTCTGATCGTAAAAATGTATAAATTTAGATAAGAGCGTGATTTTTCTTTAATCAATATACTTTAGGTACCTTCACTACTTACCACGAAAGAGATGGTATCAAAAATATAACTATAATTTAAAATTTTAGTACATTTCTAAAAGGGAGGGCTGGTGACATCACAAAATATGTTTTACATCATACCTATACTGAGTGCAAGTTGGCAACGCTGCAAAACTAACGGGGAATTCCCTGATATTGTCATCTAGTCGTAATTAGTAAATCTGACAGGCATTTGCCGCATTTAACGGGCATTTTTTGGTTTAAACAAGCGTGCGACCGGCGCCGGCGCTAAGCTGAGACAGGCATTTTTGCATTCAAGGGTGAAAGATCAGGCATTTTCTGAAATATCCTAGACAAGCATCGTTCTTTACGTAAATGGTAACCCTAGTCGTAATATTATAAACTTGATAATTTAAAGCAAACCAAGGGCCCCTTTATAGAATTTGCTAGGCCCCGCGCTGGCTTAATCCGGCACTGACTGGCTGACTATTAAATGCAAACTTGTAAAAGGCTACTAAAATACCTAACTGACGTTTAAGAAGGCATCATCCAGGGGCGGATTCAGGATTCAAATGGGGGGGGGGGCTTGGAGCATCTACGTCGTGTCAATATTTTGTGATAGCACGCAAAAAGATTATTATAACAATACCTACTTAGTTCATATAATGAATAGCTACAAAACCTATAATAAATTAAAGAGAAAAATCCATGATATAATTCATTTAATCATAAGATTAATTACATTGGTCCATATTTGTTAGTAACAGTTTGTTTTTATATTCTATGTTAGTATTTAATTCAAGAACTTAATAATAATAGTTTACAATAAATATTTTAATAAAATTAATAACAATTAAAACCAACAATCGACGTTCCCACTAGTGACTCGGTAGCTCAGCGGTCAGAGCATTGGACCGGATATCCAAAGGTCGCGGGTTCGATTCCCGTCCGAGAACATGATCTGGTGCGAGTCGTATTTTTTGTAATATATTATTTAGTATTATATAAAAATAGCATTGTGAATGCTAAAATCTCAAAATTAAAAATTATAAACATGTCAATTTTATTTTATTGTCCCAATTATAAGTTTTACTTAACACTTCAGTAAAACTTAAAAAATTATACCTACTTATTATAAAGTTTCCGTACGCATTGCACGATGACTGCACGTTATGAAAGTCGTTTCGCGAAAGTTAAAAGAGCGATCGAATGTACACAACTACACAATACAATGTTTATCGCGCGGATGGATGCCAATGAAATTCGTATGACACAATTGTCCCAAAAGCCGTTAGCGCCATTTTAGTTATTGAAAGTGGAGTTTGCATTATGTTGTTTGTGTGCCATTGTTGGATATCTAATATGTTGGCTTGTTCGTACTTCCGCCGACTGCTTTCGCCCCTGCTGCGTCTAGTCTAGACGACACGCTTCGTGGCCTGAGAAAAATGCGCCTAAACGCAAAAGTAGTAGAAAATATTGTTCACCTATGAAACAATTCGGAGTGTCAAGAGGTCATTCACAGCTTTGTTAGGGAATAAGTACGGGAAATGAGCAGAACATTGATGTCTGAATACGGAAGAGAGCATATTCTTATAAGAGTTTTTTGTTTTCCAGTCGCGTGTTTTTTTTTAGATAATTATTAAGTAACTAACACAATAGACCATACATTTTTATCGGACACGCTTCAATAACTATTCTGTATAAATAATTATTAGTATTAATTACTTATATCTTTTATTGATTAAAAAACAATTAGACCTTATTGGCTATGACCCAAGAAAGATTAAAGCTTATCCCTCCTAGAAACAAAGTGTCGATGTTCTGATGTCGTAAGACGCATCAAATAATGAAGACAAAATATCCTCAAAGGGTTTTCATCACGTCCACCAGAAGCATCTGACACACGGAGTGCATCAGTGTCGTCATCCTCTGCACACGCCCACTCGTCTAGACACGCCGCCGCTATCTACCTGCAGATCTGCCCACTGAGATCCTGTTCTTATCGTCAATGTGTTTATAATACTAAATTTTAACTTAATTTAAGCGATTTAAAGAGTATAAACGACTAATTTAGAAAAAAAATGTTGAAAAACGCCTTAAATTCAAAAAGTTAAACACTTGACAACTTATTAATGGGTAACTACTAGAAAAAAATATATTTTCTCGGACGGGAATCGAACTTCTTCTAGTATATTTTTTAGTTTTGTATAAAAATAGCATTCTGAATCCTAAAATTTCAAAATTTAAAATCTTGACAACTTAATACGTGTAAATCGGGCATAAGAAACAATTCGTATTGAAATGACCAAATATTTCTGACGTTCATATAAACTTGCTAGAACTCAGCGCTTGTGATTGAAGTCCTACCACAAAACTTTACCTTTATTTGTAAAGTTCAGACCCACGTTAGTTACTACTCTTTCGACAATATTTCCTGCTACAAATACCTAGATGGTAAGATGGTGTCCAATATAATAACAAGCTGTTCGTTTAAAGAGCACGTACCTTTAAAAGTTATTAGAATGCTTGCAGGACGAACAATAGCATAAGGCATAGTCAAATAGTACGTTAAGCCGTTGGTCCCGGCTGCTTTTGCAGTCCTTAACACCCACCAATCCACATTGGGCCTGCGTGGTGGGTTATGGCCCATCCTCCTTATCCATTCATAAGGAAGGCCTGTGCCCCAGCAGTGGGGACATTAAAAATGGCTGATGGCCCTGGCGTCCGCTATAGGTTGCGCAACCTAATATTTGGGGGAGGAAAGCGGGGTCGGGTTATCACTCGTCAGTTTCCCTGATTAGCCAGTTTCTCTAACTGGTCAGTTTACCTCATTCGTCTGTATTCGTCAATAGGTCAGTTTTCTTTTTTGCCAGTTTCTTTAACTCTTCACTTTACTTAACTTGTTAATTTATGTAATTTCCGGCAAGCGAATGGTGGCGCAATCATGGTGTTCTATACTGGTATAGGGCCCCTTAGCCAGTATAGATAAGGCAGTGTCTGGCAGAGGCGTGTGTGAATAACGAAGCGTGTGACACGTGGTAGGCGCCAGACGTCTAGACGGGCCGTCGGCGTCGTCGCGTCACCTGCAGCCTCTTCCAATCCTGTTCTTATCCAGCCTACGAAGGACACGAGTCGCTTCAAAATTTTTGTAACAAATTCTTGTGCTCCTATTTAATTTACTGATAACTTGGCTTTGACTATGATACCAAAACAAGGTTTTCCAAGGAGAAGAAAGAAGTTAGAAAACAAAAAAATGAGCTGTGTGTCTTGTTCATATTTGAAATTACGTGTTTAAGAAATCAGCTATTTATGGATTAAAAAAACAAAAGTTAATTTCGGAATTTGCTTTTCATTTCTTGACCTCACGACCTTGTACCGAATAGGACAAATAAGTCTTTACACATTATTATGGAACAGACTCGACTGAACTTTTTCCAGTCAGTAGGTATGGAATCTGAAATGGGCTGACAAATGACAATGAATAAGTAAGGCCCTACTTTAATAGCCTCAAAAGTCCAATCAAACTTGGTTCTGAGACATTTCCGGGAACTTGCAACTGCCTGATATAATTTCTGGAAATGTAGTTTCTTGCTTCGAATAGGTTGCGTTAAGTGACTACAGATATTAGATTTTAAATGTGTTTAGTTAAAAGGAAAACTGAATTTTCTATGAGTAAAAGGTAAATTAGTGTTTAGTTAAATTGACAATTGCTATCCATGTTTTCAAACACCGAATACTTCTTACTTATAGAATAGTTTTTAGAATTTGATGCATTAAAAAAACTTAAATCAAGTAAAGATAAACGTTAATTTTACTCACCAGAAATCCTAAAATAAATGTCACTTCTTGTCAGTTTCTTGCGCCCTTCTTCTTCTCAGCTAAAAAAGTCTTGAAGTCGTGGTAAGAAAATATTGACGATTCGAAAGATATTTTTTACTATGAACACCTTAAAACGAATAAATAGTAGTTAGTACTTGTTGGGTTTTGACAACAAGAAAACCGAACATTGAAAAAGAACAAACGATAAATTTGTACATGAGCCAACTGTTTTTTTTTTAAAGTAGGTTCCTAGTTAGATATTCTTTAATATGAATTGTATATTGCTGCTGGATGCGGGCAGCGCAGGACCGATCGTTGTGGAGATCCTGGGGGTGGCTGTGGGTGTCCTGCGGCTGATTATGGTGATGAATTGTTTTCCAACGAGTCTAGTAATAGCTTCGATGCGCCGAAGTAATTTACCCGACCAACTGAATAGTGTTTGTTTCCTAAAAAATGTAAGAGTGTGTTCCATATTCACTAATGCGAAAATACAAGATAGTAAACAAGTTTTGCAAAGTGTGTCAGACAGGCGCGCCTGAAAATTTTCCATAAAACATCAAGCCAGCAAACCAGTGAGCGTTGACCTTATTACAATGTGACCACAACTAATACAAACATTTACGCAGACAGGCTGAACTGAAACAGCTCACCGTATCAAGTGGTTTAGCCCTGATAACGTATTGGCCTGAAAGATAATAATCGGCCTATCTGTCGGGCGGGAATGGTGGGTGTCGGCGGAAGATAACAATTGTATCTAGGTGTCTTAGTCACAGATAAACGGTTTTACATAGGTACCTTTCCTCTTAATTAACAGGCTGGCAAATATTTTCCTTTGCTAAAGATAACAAAACATTTACCTTGTTACCGCAATGAATGATGCAATATTTGAAAGCAAATAAAATGTAACCTGAAATAAAAATAGTCATTATTGACTTGTATTTTTCTATGACGTGCAGAGCATTAGCGTAGCCCGTTTTGTATATATGATAGTTTTTTTTATTAAAAACTAGTGAGCTCAGCTTTTTTCAACATATTTGAGAGGAAAAATAATAATTTTCCACACCGTGACAAAATTAAATTACGTTAAAAACAAAATATGAAAATTAGGGAAGAAGCGCGCAAGTTTTTTTTTTCAATGTTTGTTTGACTATAATGTTCGTGGTTTACACGTTTATCTATTCCAAAAATTGTAAGTAAGTATTTACGGATTTTTAGCGGCATAAAACCCCTTTGTTGTTACTAAAATTATTTTCATCACACTTGCTCGTAAAGTAAGCCTTATTACATCGCTTTTAGGGCCATAAGCCGAGCTGTAACACACACGTGCGTAATAATATTACATACTAGTGCGTAATAGAATTATCCCTACAAAGTTAAATTAGTACCTTACTGCAAGTTATATGCGAGTAAACAGAGTATTCTCAATTTAACCGGGTGATACAGTATTTTTTTTATGCAATCACACAGGAATAAAGCGGCGATAATTTATGTGGTTTTGTCATACTTATTGTGGTTAATATTGTATTTTACCGAATCAAAGTTACGGCTGTTTGTACAAATGAGGTTATGATGGTATTACATAATTAATTTATAATTAAACACATGATGGTAACAAAGTTAAAACATATGAGTTTGGAGCTTACAGGATAACGTACTTATTAAGATAAACTTATAATTAATTACCCATACGAAAGTATAATCCAACTGTATTTTTACTATACAAGGTGTTACAAAAATACCCCTAATGCCGAATATGGTAGATAGCGACCATCAAACTGAACAACTTTTACTATGGGACCAACTTTGAAATCGTGAAACAAAAAATCAGCTGTTTTATACAAAAATTAATTACGAAAATATCAAAATGTATGAAACAGCTGATTTTTTTTCGCGATTTCAGAGTTGGTCCCATAGTAATAGTTGTTCAGTTTGATGGTCCCTATATACCTTATTCAGCATTAGGGGTATTTTTGTAACATGTTGTATACTTCTACATCTTTTTGAAATGGCTTTAATGTAGAGAGGAAAACGGAAAACATATAGGTACTGATAAAGCGAATCAAATCATGTCACGAAGGTTGTGATGTTGGTCGAACGGAGTTTATTCTGGGTTTCTATCGCGATCTACGCAGAGATACGCCCGTGACAGGCGTGAGATGTCGCCGAATCATATCAATACTCCGCTATCTTACACTCTATTTCGCCACTATACACCTCGTTTCTCTATTTTACTGCGGCGTAATGTTTTATTTGTTTGCACCAAAATGAAATAGTTTATATGTTTCACTCACAAAATGGGTGGTAAACCATCATATCCGCCGATCTGATCAACAATGCTGTAAACAAGTACACAAAATGGGTTGCCTAAAAACTTAAGAGTTTTGAAGTCAAGTAAGTAGCTGCTATTTTTCGCTTTATTGCGAAGGTGTTAGCGCACCACATTCGAAATCTTCAACTGAGGAACTCTTTATCTTCTGACAACTGCCAGAACACAGCATGTATACTAGTTACTTATGTTAGTTGGTGGTATTAGCTAACTAGACAGACTTCATTCGTATTCACAAACATTACTATGAGGTCTCATAATGCCCGCGGACGCACAGCGTCCCTAACTACCAATCACAGGTTATACGTAAAACAAACGAACCAATCACAGAGCTCTATTTCGTTCCCATAAGCAAGGGTCGTTTGAGAATTGTTCTTAAATACGGGTGTTAAAATAACCACAGAACAAAAAAAACGCTCCCTTCGATCCCTAACACGGTGGTGGCGAATCCGAAATTGTACAACAGAGTAGGTTTGTATTTTTGCTGTAACTGTCTATATTTTTTTCGATGCAAATACGCAGGTCAGTAATGCAATAGGTGTGCTCATTAGTTATCAAACAAGGTCAGGTCTTCAGGTCAAGGAATAATTGCGTAACGAAACATTTTATCACGTTACTAAACTGCAGTGCAGGAGAACTCGTAAAACTGTATCTGTGTTTAATTTAGCTTTTTTTTATGTTTTCCCTCCGTGTTCCGCAAAGTTCACAAGGTTTTCGCCAAGCGGTAAATTGTATTTCAGACTTTAATTGAAATAAATTCAGTGTTAATTTGTCAACTGTTTACTCACTAAGATATTAGATGAATTCATTTGTCGGAATTTGCATCGTATTAGCACATATTGAATTAATTTATGTCGTGTAATGCAGAAATATTTAAATATTAATTAAATAAATGATACATTGATGTAATACAGTAAATAAATAGTTACAACTACCTCACGTAATATAAGTAACTTAAGGGGCTGACATGATCCAACCGCTCCGCCCCAGTCGAAATTATTTTATTTATTCTAAATAAGCCCAATTTCTTAAAAAAGGAATCAGTCAATGTTTTTTAAATAACGTCTAATATTTATTGAATAATTTTACCCAGTTTGAAAAGGCATTCAAACAGTCTGTTTAAAAAAGCGGTTTTGTTAAAAGTGGCCACTGTTGGTTCAAACCCGTTTTTAAACTATTGCACGCATTTTGTAATGTTCTAACGTTATTCAATAAACATAAGACGTCGTTCACAAGACCTTGACTGATTCCTTTTTTAAGAAATTGGACTTACTTAGAATAAATAAAATAAAATCGACTGGCGGCGCTGGTTGGCTCATGTCAGCCCCTTAACAAAGACCAACTATATTAGTCTACGCTTCGATCAACAATACCCTAGCGTTTCACGTACAAAAACAGCACGCGAATATGGCACCGGCTGACAAAACTAGTAAATGAGAAAAACGACCTCCAGCGTTTATCAGTTTAAACTAATTTATGCCTTATCTGTTAAATTTAAGCGCAATTTTGTTTGAGTCAACATTCACTTATGACCTTACGACATGAATGACAAAAAGCGATTCGAAATTTTGAAATTCGAAACACCAAACTGAGTATTTGTTTATGTGTAGCTACGTACTAAAACTATTTTTTTCAAATTCAATTTTAAGTAGAAAGAATCAAAGAAGAGAATACCTTGTAAATATTTTTACATACGTCATTTTAAAAATCCAGATCAAAATTTTCCTGTTCTAATAATTACCAACAATTGGCCAAACATTGGTGAATGTTGGCGTAAAAATTAAAAAGCTCCGTTTCATTGAAATAATTAGGATGTTTTGTCATTTATATTCTAAAACGATCTAAGCTTAACGAACGTGTGATTTTCCTTTGATATGTATGTTTTTCGATTATTGTTTTTACAGTTCTTAAACAAATTGTAGCACGTGAGTAGGTATGTTTTTTTTTATAAAATTAAAATTTGACAAGATCACATACATCGCTCCGATTCCAAAGTAAGTAGCGAAAGCACTTGTGTTATGGAAATCAGAGACAACGGTGGTATCACAAACACCCAGACCTGAGCCAATATAGAAAAGTTCGTTTTCTAAATTGATCCAACCGGGGATCGAACCCGGGACCTCAGAGATGGCGACACCTTGAAAACCGGCATACAAAGCCACTCGACCACGGAGGTCGTTAAATGTTGGCTCACAATCACAAGCGAACTAAATCAAAATATCAACCCAGTTTGAAACTGTGCCGTATTGGTAGGTTTCGCTACTCAGACTCTGACCTCTCTCTCTAAAGTATTCTTGACCGAAGATTCTACGGCAAAAAATATATTTGTCAGTTATGCAACAAAACTTAATCATGAAATAAAAACAATGCATATAAAAAGATCAATGTATTCAATAATATATGAAAAGTGTTAGAACATTTTTCTAATCACAAGTACAAGGGCACATAATAAACAAAGAGCACCTATAGAGGTAGATTTTTTTTTTTGTGTGTGTGCACTCACCTACTCACCAACCCTGATCGAAGTGATATTTCTAGTGGCTAATTATATCGTGGTTGCAAAACCACTGACTTCATGGTTGGCAACTAGTAAGGTCACCTTTTAGGGGCTGGTTTGCTATCGTGTAGACCCCGCATAAAGCAAACGTAGACAAGAGAGTGTCGCATTGACGTGGTGCGTGCGTCTTATGCAGACATATGTTTTGTCTAGCTAGCGCGTCGCAGACAGGTGAGTGCGCCGGGGCACAGGGCACGTAAACAACCGATCGCGGCACACTAAATATTGAACACAGTACCGCAGCTTTTGGAACACGTTGAATGTGTTAAACTTTGATGACTCCAATAGTGATCTAATTTAAGCCTTGTCTCCCAATTTAATTTCTGTGATTGCAGCCTGCGTCGCTGTTAAAGACACTACTTCACGTCCTACTATTCCTAGTAAGTCAAATTTTTTTTGAAGTGGTTATTGTTATTATAATTAATAACGTGGTTCTTTCTAAATTTCTAAATACGATTTTTTATTGAAATTCTGTTGTAGTGACAGGTGAAACGTTTGAATTCGTTAAGTGATTGCAACATTTGGCGTGATTGATGAAGTAACAAAACTTTAATAAATCCCATTAAAGCTCATTAAAGCTCAGATTACAATTCAAAACCATTGTGTAATAAATATCTGGGTCATGACATGAATGAGTTTTGCGAATTTAGAAAGCAATACCTATTTGAAAGGCTAAAAGAACAGGCCAAAAGGTAAAGTAAAATTACGTTCCTGCACTTTAAAAAGATTGAAAAATTGTCAAGTTATTTCCCTTCCTGAGATTCATACTGATTTCGTTATTGGGTATGCTACACATGGAGACTTCAACAATGGATCGTAAACAGCGTCCCACTGAACAATACATCGCAGAACGTTTCTAACAATTCAATACAATTCTGAAAGTTGCTGAGAACGTTTATTGTATCCCTAAACAGAAGCTAAGGCTGTGTCACCTATCTACAGGCTGCATTTTTATTCACTCTCCAAATTTTAAAGATATGTTCAGTCCATGAAACTGAAAAATTTCTCCAAGGAACATGTGACGAAATACATCACAAAATGGTCATCCCTTACTTCACTGATCACGTGATCTCTTTGATAGCTGTACTAATGTATTCTGTGATGATAATCAGCTTTTTACATATTTGGCCCTATGTTTTTAAAAAAGTCGTTCAGTTTCATGAACTCATCCTTAAAATTTGGAGAGTTGATAAAAATACAGCCTGTATAAAAGGAGAGAGAAAACAGACTGTTTGAGACCTCATGCACTTTATGTATGAATTCGCTGAATCAGAGAACTGTTGTACAGTTCTTCGAAGATGTGGTACCGCATCGGTATTCTCCGTAGCACAGCTGAGTCACGCTGCCGTCTGCGCGCGGTTGTTTGGCGCTGGGGCGGCGGCGGCCGAGACGCGAACTAGTCGCGCCCTCGCGCCGACCTTGTCTCGACACGGATTTATTGATGCGTCATCATTACCACTTCGCTCGCGCTCACTTTGCGAATGTTAAGCGGATTGCGTGTTGCGTGCGAGACCAACCACCGTAACCGAATAGAGTGGCCCGACACTGTTGCGCCGATCTGTTCCACACAAAAATCCGCTAGCATGACTGCATTATGAAAAATGCATAACGTCGCGTCGCGTCGCGTCGCTATATTGTATTATTTCGATGCGTACTTACGAGTACCTACATACTTTTAAAACATGATTCATACATTGTCATAAAACAAGAAAAGGTGAGTGTGTAAAAGTCGCATAATTGAGCTGTTAACTCATAAAAAAGGCGTCTCTTGAAACGTGTGAGATTTTAAATGACAGATAATAGGACTACAATCACATAAATAATTTGAAAATGAAACAAATTATGTTGAAACAACATCCAATTACTATTAATTTTAATAGCAGAGAGAGATGTAGCAAACAAAAAATGGAAAGCAATAATTTAAATAACTACATCGATGACATTTAGAATGAAAAGCAGTTCAGTTACGAAAAAGGCGAGAAATGTAAAAGGTTGTAACCGGTTACGCGTACGGCACTTGACCGTGACGGGCCGCGGAAGGTGGCAGACGTCTAGACGGACTGTCGCGCCGCGTGCCGCGCGCCGGCCTGAAGGCTCTTCAGGAAGGCCGCAGAAACACAACCCCCCCTATTCTACGCGCATTACTCGCAATCCCCTCTGCTCGCGCCTCGGACCGGACACTTATCTCCATTACGCAATCCTCGCACCTATTTAGGACAAATAGGTACATTACATTTCCAACAACATACAATCGACAATAACACTCACATGATGGGGTCCATCGCCTTTACTGTTGCGATATTATTACATTAGCTTGTTTCTAAATCTGTATCACCTTTAAGCCGGACTATAAACGAGTTTAGTATGAATGGTATATTGATCGAAGAAGTAAATTAACATCATTTTAGGGTATATAGAAGTACTAATTATTTATCTGACATTATTTTGCCGACATCCGTAATGCAAGATACCTTCTACTATTCCTATTATTTATAGTAGACAAAGGTATCGGTGTAAGTAACCCGACTTAGTTTTATTTTAAAGATATGTAGAATTTATTTATTTTACTATACAGATTTACTTATTCAGTCCTTTCAATATTTATCAAGTAAGTACATTTTCTTGCATATTATAGTACGTTCGATCCTAAATCTAATATCATAACGGATTCACCTCTTTGGACACACACTTATGTAAGTATTTTAGGTAATTATTTAATCATGACAATAGGGTCATGTGTAAAAAAATCCTTATACTAAATATGAACATCAGACTATACAAGGTGTTACAAAAGTACCCCTAATGCCGAATATGGTAGATAGGGACCATCAAACTGAACAACTTTTACTATGGGACCAACTCTGAAATCGCGAAAAAAAAATCAGCTGTTTCATACAAAAATTAATTACGAAAATATCAAAATGTATGAAACAGCTGATTTTTTTTCGCGATTTCATTGTTGGTCCCATAGTAAAAGTTGTTCAGTTTGATGGTCCCTATCTACCATATTCGGCATTAGAGGTACTTTTGTAACACCTTGTATATGTTGCTGACAGTGACGTAATCGATTTTTAGGGTGCCCGTGTAATTACTGTCCAATCTGCTCATCACCACTTTTGGCACACGCTGATGGTCCCCCAAGCTCATCCAATTTCTTGCTCAATCCAATTATTATGGGTCTGAGCTATAAAGATCCAAAATTCGAGGGAGAGTATCATAATGAAGTTATTTTGACGCTTTTTCATACTTCAATAATATGAATGAAAATTGGTTGGATCATTGTCAGGCGTTCTCTATCTCTGTAGGTATATATCTATATACTCTTATATAAAAATTAATACCTATTTCCCTTGGTCATGGCATCACGCGTGACGGCTGGACCGATTTCGCTAATTCTTTTTTGTTGTGTTTGTCAGGAGAAGGTTCTTATGAAAGAAAAAATTAAGAAAATTGCGCGGAAAATTAGAAAATTTAAGAATACTTAATCTAAGTATAAGATAATCTAAACCGTACCCAAATGGTTAAACGGGAACTCTATTACTAAGACTTCACTGTCTGTCTGTCTGTACGTCTGTCACCAGGCTGTATCTCATGAACCGCTGTAGTTAGACAGTTGAAATTTTTACACATGATGTATTTCTGTTGCCGCTATAACAACAAATACTAAAAACAGAATAAAATAAATATGTAAAGGGGCTCCCATACAACAAACGTGATTTTTTTGATCGTTTTTGCTCGATATTGATAACGGCAACAAGTAGACGCTTGAAATATTATGTATTCACTTTAAAAATAAATAATTAAATTAAAATAAAACATATATTTAAGGAGGGCTCCCATACAACAAACGTGTTTTTTTACGGAACCCTTCGTGCGCGAGTCTGACTCGCACTTGGCCGGTTTTTTTTGTCTTTTTTCGGAAAATTCGTAGAACAAACGTTATTATTTATTATGTTAGTAAAATTACTAAGGAGTAAATACTCCTGCGAGGTTGTTGGTGTTTTACAAATAAAGTGTCAGAATCGTGAAGTAGACGAATAGTTTCAGTCTTCAATTTTATTAAGAACGGTGAAGTTTCTTCAATCGGCAACAATAGCGTCGACTGCATCACATTGCATTGTGCTAAACCCTTTTGCGAAATGGACATTGATAAAGATCGCTTAAAGACACACTTTGTCGAATCCGAGCATGCTGCACGCATTACAAAGAAGTGCATGTCCAAGTATGAAGTGAGATTATGGTAGTGCATTCGACGTCAATGCTCGGTTTATTCGAGAAAAGAATTGATGCAAGTGCGGGCGGGGCGGGGCGCGGGCGGAGCGCGGGCGGGGCGGTTGGATGGGTGCATTCGATGCACCCGTTAGGGTTGCTGCTGGCTTCATTGATCTCATTCAGGTGTTGGATTTTTTAAAATTCTAATTAACTGCAGTAACTGTCACCGTATTAAAACCCCGTTGTACCGTAAGCACCACTGACTTGCACCATCAATGGTGCAGATAACACTAATTAGTTTCGTTTGCTCCACTAATGGTGCAAACAAATCGCATTTCTAGTGTAGTATAGTGTAGGATAGATATGGTGTTAACAGGCAACTTGTTTAAGAGTTTATTTTGTATATTCTGATAGATACCATCTTCTGAATCGGGTACGGTTGTTAAAAAACTATCTTTTCTTACCTTTGGTTACCTTTTTAGTAACGTCGCGTCCGCATATCAACACCACAAGTCATTTATGCAGTTTCATAACACACGACAGTTTTATTCTTCTTAAATTCTATTTCTTTCCTCAGCTCCTCTTCAGCATTCGTAGTTACACAGGAAGACCACAGAGTTATCTATGAATTGTATACAAAAATATATTTGTACGGATCATTGCATATGATAGGTAAACGTTGTTTATGTCAAAGTGGATTATATGCCTTTATAATAGAGATGTGCCGAGTACCAATTTTGCAAAATACCGAGTATTACTCGGTTTTGACTTTACCGAACCGTGTACTCGGCCGAGTTACGCGGTTCAGTTTATATCGGTATTAAGGCGCGAAACCACGTTAAAACATGGTCGCGGAGTATCGCCCCCGTTTCTATATTATTATGTATGTTATAAAATGTCATATCACCATTTATTGTTTACAATAATACATATTTACATAACATTTTCAAATGCTTACCTAATTAAACGGGATACGGTATCAAAATTGATCCACACTTGATAATGAATGAAACAAACACTCATTTTCAATTAATAATAGTTAGATATACGGAAGTTAAGAATTGATAAATAATAATTAACCGTAGACTCACTCTAATAAAATAAAAAAAAGGATTTATGCTCAGCAACCCTACCATGTGCAATGGCCCGGTGCCGGCGGCGGGCTCGGCGTTGCGCTCGCCTCCGCCGCTGGCCGTTGCCACCGATTTCACCAGTGCTCCTGGCGTGGTGTGAGGTTACCGCATAACTCGCCCACTGTCACACAATGTTCAATCATTGAACGGGCTAATCTCAGAAACTACTGGACCGAATTGAAAATATATTTTTGTGTTGGATAGTCCATTTATCGAGGAAGGCTTTATAACATCACGCTACGACCAACAGAAGCGGAGCATTAATGAAAAATGTTGCAGCATTGCGATTCTGTAAGACATCATTCGTGACCTCGCATCTGAATCCGCTGTGAGTTTCTTGATTGGTATTCTCAAAACTCGCTTGATAATTCGCATGTGCACTAGCGCTGCACTTGCGAGCGTGTAAGCGAGTTGAACTAAATTGACCGCGAGAATTTTGACGGGAACCGATAACTTGTCCGAAATTTACTTGTCCTAATTTCATTTAACGGAAACGGTTGACCAAAGTTTTTGTTGCTATATGTATTGTTTGCCATATTTTTAAACCATCGAAATATCATTTGGCATATTATTATGTCTCATTTTACCGAACTACGTTTCACCGATTTTCAAAATGATTTTTTAGTATTGGCACCACCAGAACAACATTTTACCGAATACTATTTGGCCGCAACCGCAACTATGGTATATTTATATTATGTAGGTAACATTTGACATAATCGATATTTGTTATAATAATACATGTTTTATTAAGCAAGCATGCACCATGCATGCAAGCATTATAGAGCTGCGAATGGTCAAAACACTAACCTAACCTAACCTACTTAATGTATTCAAAGTTTTTCATTTGGTGAACTGAAAATATGACAAATAAATCAGTGGTGTAATGAATGTTCGGGAATATAATACTTCGACGAAATGTTCTTTCGACCGCGCATAACTTCGGTAAAAAGTTTTTCGACCAAATAAGACATCGGAGTAACGAAAAAAACGTAATTTCGACGAAGTCAAAAAAGGCGAAACGAAAACAGTCGAAAAGATTTCAGTAAAATGAAATTCGATCAAAAAAATTTCGACCTTGGGATAGGTTACCGATTTTGACAGTTAAAGTATGAGATGATGTAAAAAGTGGCATTCTGTAAGGTATAGACCGAGAGGTGACAGGATTTTTCGTAACGATCAAGGAAACGATTACATTTACTTTTATGGGGTGTAGAGTGGTTGTAGAATGTCCCCTAATGTGAATGATGAATTTCCATACAATATAATGCTATTTTCGCGATTTTTTAGCATATCAAAACAGCTCTTAGAATCCTGATAGATCAGTTGTGTGTATTGCAATCTGGATCTCATCCATTCACTCCCTGGGTAGCTATCTTCAGATCGGCAGAGAACCAAGGCTTCAAAGTTATCTCGTTGGTATGAAAATTATCTGGTGCTTCTAATTATCTAAGGTGAAGGTGCAAGGTGCGTCGCTGTCATGCTAAAATATGCAGGTATTGTGCACTGATATTTTTGTGGTGTGCATGTGCATTTTTTTGCGGGCAGGCGGGCGGTGCATCCTGCATATATATTTTTTGCGGGAGTAAGCTACATATATTTCTCTTTTCACAATTCTAATTATCCGTCCACCTCTCGAATTAAACAACCTCTCGCATCAGATCTCACTTCGCTACTCCCTTCACTCTCACTTAAATTTGCATTCTGTAAGCATCACCTATTTACTTGCGAAGTGAAGTGAGTTCTGTATTGTAGTGACTGCCACACTCAAAAAAATGTTAGTCGAGATTTATTGATTGCAGTTTTTTGATACAATTGTTGAGTTTTTGGTACAGAACTTTATAGCAAATATGCGTTTTTTTAATTAAAATTTCTTATTTTAAGGAATTTGAGGCAGCTAATAGTCTGCGTGTTGAATTAAAATTGACCGTGAGATTTTGACAGATGAAATATGAGATGACATAAGAAGTGGCATTCTGTAAGGAAATTCCGCCCTCACTTCGATGCTCACCTCGCAAGTGAACCCGATTCAAAGTGTCAAATAAAAAGTATCTATTTTACGAGTGAAAATAGAAGAAGTCCTCTACAAACAATGTTAAAATAATATTTTTTTTAGAAATAAAACACTTTTTACGGATTACAGCGCGTATATTATTAATTCAGGTGTTGTTTTAGAATTATTTAGTTTGTATTTATTGGTTTTTAGAATTCCCGACGTTTCGACACCTTTCCAGGGACCGTGGTCACGGGAGGACTAAAAGTGTTTAAAAAGTGTTTTATTTCTAATGAACTGTATACGAGCGAAAGTCTTAGAAGTGAATATTTTTTTATTTTTTAACACTGACAAGTAGTTTTTAACCACAAATTATATAGCTATTTAATTTGTGAAAAACTATTTTTTTTTTATTATTTAACTTTACAAAAACAAAAATTTTTCATCGTAACAAACCAAAAACCACGGCGGTTTGTCCGGAATGCTAGACTTATACACTAACATTATTATATATTTATGGTAACAACAACATATTATAAAATAGGTCACTAGTAAACAATTTACCTGCGGTGATCGTCCAGTTTTAATATTACTTTCTGTAATGCTTTGTAAGAGATGTAAAGGATGGTGAGAAAAGCTTTGAGTTTATATATCCAGATGACTTGTATTTATTCTCAATAATCAGAACAACAGATAGGTGTGTCTGTCAACGGTTTGAATTTCTGGACAATTGCATTGCTATTATTGTTGTGCAAGCAAAGATGTTCATGAGCCACAAGCCTTCCACCACCACCACCTACAAGGATGTTATTTCAGAAAACATTTTTATTTTAATGTCAATTTTTTTTTTTACATGTTATTGTATAAAATTTGATAAAAAAAATTTTTTATATTGTTAGGTAAAACTTATTATACTGGTTTGTAAGACTCCTGGGAATAGAGGGATTTAGGTGCTTGTTAGTACACAGAATGCTCAATTATCATCCAGACATAGTTGCAAAAATAGTTATTGCATGCTGTGTTTTGCACAACATGTGCAATCGCGCAGAAATACCGGCTTTCACAATTTCAGAAGAAGAGAGACTAGAAGAGCTACAAACAATTGCTGAAGTTCAAAGGAGGCAAACTAGGGATTTGCCATCTAACGCCGATTTAGCTCTAGGGCAATTACGTAGACGAAACTTAGTAAATAGCCTATGGCGTTCACGTCATATTTAATTTATCGGTGGTCAAAAACCCTTTACAAGTTTTCTTTCGACATTTCATTCTTGGATAGGCCTTCCAATTTGTGAAATGGTAGTAGATTCAGTAGATTTATACATTTTTAACATGATGTGCTAACAGAAAACCTAAAAAAACTGCTATAAAAACAGCTTAATTTTTTAAAGCTTTATTTATTTAATACCAAATAATATACTAGAAAAAATACGACTCGCACCAGATCATAGTCTCGGACGGGAATAGAACCTGCGACCTTTGGATATCCGGTCCAATGCTCTGACCGCTGAGCTACCGAGCCACTCTTTTCTAGTATATGATTTGGTATTATATAAAAATAGCATTGTGAATGCTAAAATCTCAAAATTTAAAAAGCTTTATTTATTTTTAACATTTTTGGGGCTAGGCATATGTATATGTAATAAAAATGTAAGCGATGATATAAATATATTTTATTAATATTTAAACGACAGTTGATCCTTTCAATCGGTTCAGCCGTCTTCGAGTAGTTCTGGTAGCTCTTCCTTCAGGTGTTCCTTCTGGAGTTCCCTGGTAAGTTCAGACCAGATGTTCTTCAATTTGCTAATATGTAGTGACACTTCACCACTGGATTGCACTGTGTAGCTGAAGAACTTCATGCACAGGCTTTACTCTTTTGCAAGCCATCATACAGGCGGTGAAGTTCTAGCCATACTTCCCTCGCTGTAGAATATCGCAAAACTTTCTCACAGTTGTCTTGTGACAAATTCGTAGTAATAAGTTCGCCTCATGAAGCTCTCGTGTCTCCCACTTGGATTGTTGCTGATTCAACGATAGACTTTTCCATCAACTCTCGACGTAAATTCTATCTGAATTTTATTTCCGGTAGCTTAACGCTCTGCTACCATATTAAAGTACATACTTTTTGATATTATAGGATCTTGGGAAAGAAAATAATAAAATTAAACTGTAAAAACTGTATTAAAAAACGCAAGGAAGAATATTGACAAACAAGACATTGACATTATATTCAATGAGCAATATATACAAAAAGAGTACTTAGGTCGATTTGCAGCAACATTTACTAAATCTCGATTTTGTTAAACCTAGACTTTACTCATACGAATATGTAAAATTTTTAAATCGATATTTAAAATTTTCACAGTTTCATAAGGGCTACATCTAAGTTTGACAAAGTCGAGATTTAGTAAATGTTACTGCAAGTGGGCCTTAATATAGGTAACTATACAAAGCAGGATTCTTAACAAAATATTATAGGTCTGTCCACGGTCCGGTTTTTTCTTGGATGACGGATCCGGGCGTTTCGACGGAGACGGATGACGGAGACGGATCACGTTTGTCCATTGCGTCCGGATCCGATCCAATCCCGAACCACATATCACTCTGCGGTGCAACTGAGATGTCATGTGCACGTGCCTTTTTTTACGTTAGAATGCCGACAACTTCTTGCAATATAGGGTAAACTATAGAGTCATTGGCACCCTAAGCGAAATCTCTCCTTATTTTGTTGATTATTTTATCAGTAAGATATACAGGCGTAATTTATGACTTTTAAAAAAATCTTTAGGGTTTATTTATTACAATAACAACGAAAAAAATATGAAAAAGAAACGTTTTTTATGAAAAAAAAAATAAAACATCTAAAAACATCGAAAACTATAGTCATTGGCACTCCAAGTACAATCAGTGGCACAAACCTACTAGTGATTGGCACTCATTTTTTAGTATGAGATAGGGTGACGTTATTTCTCCAAAACTTAAGTTTTAAAGTTAGAAAGAAAGAATGAAGGTGAGAGAGGGAGGGACGGACTTAAAGAAGGAGGGAGAGAACTAGGTAGGGAGGGAGGGAGAAAAGACTTAGGGAGGGAGGGAGGTAGAAAGTATGGAAGGAAGAAAGGATTAATGAATGGATAGATGAATGGATGGATGGGTGCATGGATGGATGGTTGCATGAATGGATGGATGCATGGACGCATGGGTGGGTGGATTTCAATGAAACTCGGTTCTTGTTACTATTATGACAAGAAAACAGTAACGCAATGTTAAAAATATAAGAAATCCAAGATGGCGGCCAACTTTTTTGTTTGTGTTCCAATTTCGATGAAACTCGGTTTATGGTACTATTTTGACAAGAAAACAACAATGCAATATTAAAAATATTAAAAAATTCAAGATGGCGGCCAACTTTTTTGATTGTGGGCCGATTTCGATGAAACTCAGTTTTTGGTACTATTTTGACAAGAAAACAACAATGCAATATCAAAAATATTAAAAAATCCAAGATGGCGGCCAACTTTTTTGATTGTGGGCGAATTTCGATGAAACTCGGTTTTTGGTACTATTTTGACAAGAAAACAACAATGCAATATTAAAAATATTAAAAAAACAAAGATGGCGGCCAATTTTTTTGTTTATGAACCGATTTCAATTAAACTAGGTTTTTAGTACTATTTTGGCCAGGAATTCAGTAACGCAAAATAGTACCAAAAAACGAGTTTCATCGAAATCGGTACATAAAAAAAAATTTGGCCGCCATCTTGGATTTTTCAATATTTTTAACATTGCGTTGCTGTTTTCTTGTCGAAATAGTACCAAAAACCGAGTTTTATCGAAATCAGCCCACAATCAAAAAAGTTGGCCGCCATATTGGATTTTTCAATATTTTTAATATTGCATTGTTGTTTTCTGGTCAAAATAGAACCAAAAACCGAGTTTTATCGAAATCGGCCCACAAACAAAAAAGTTGGCCGCCATCTTGAATTTTTTAATATTGCATTGTTGTTTTCTTGTCAAAATAGTACCAAAAACCGAGTTTCATCGAAATCAGCCTGCAAACAAAAAAGTTGGCCGCCATCTTGGATTTTTCATATTGCGTTGCTGTTTTCTTGTCAAAATAGTGCCCCAAACCGAGTTTCATCGAAATCGACCCACAAACAAAAAAGTTGGCCGCCATCTTGGATTTTTTAATATTTTTAACATTGTGTTGCTGTTTTCTTATAATGGCAGAGTATGCAGCTGGGGCTCGTGCCACTCGCTTCTCCCCCCTCACGCCCCGCACGATTGGCCTGACTAGATGTCTCCGTCGGCCTACTGTAGGGAAAAAATTGTTTATACTGTGATAATGCAAACACGAAAATGTATGAATAGTACCACCTAAAGTATAGTGCCAATAATTGCAAGTACTGTAGCGCAAATGTTTTTTCAAGTGTATTATGAAAATATTTTAAAATCTAAATAATTTGTGAGTAAAAACATTATTCAAAAAAAAATATTTTAAAATCTAGTGATTGGCACGGTTGCTAAAGAACTACACTTTAGTACAAGCTATTTAATCAATGGTTGGCACATTGTAAATTGAAGTTGTGTTAACAAAACTGGAAGAAATATTATTGAAAACTGTAATATAATTTATAATAATAATAATTAAGGTATTTCGCACCTCTAAGAAAGTCAAAACAATAAAAAACAATATTTTTTTCCATAACTCTTCCTTATTGGATCCGTTAAAATTAGCTAGAAAAAACAAGAAGTTTCTCGCGCGTTCTTATTTCTTAATACTGTGTCGCCATTAGAATCCGGAAGAAATATCTATTATAAAAGTTTTGAAGTGTAGTAATGCCAGATTAAAGAAAATAACAGATTAGTACGATTTTACCATTACAATTATTAAAATCTGCGTTTAAATGTTAAAGTGCCAATCACTGCGGGTGTGCCAAGATAGGTAAAGCTTACCCTACGTACAAAGACGCAGAAGACAAAAAAGTTTTGGGTTTCACCCTCTCCTGCAAGAGAGATACCTCGATGGGGCATTTAATACACTATACGATAAATTACAACAACGTGAAGATATATAATACCAAATAATAAACTAGAAAAAATACGACTCGCACCAGATTATGTTCTCGGACGGAAATCGAACGGGACGGGAGCATTGTAAATGCTAAAATCTCAAATTTAAAAATGATGTAGCTTTCTTATCTTAATCAATTGTTTAAAAATATCTGGAAAGGTATTCAGTTGATGTCGAGGTAATTCCTTGTAATTGGTGAGATGGCGCTGGCTTGCAGCGTAAGAGTTGATATACTAGGAGAAATTCGACATTCCCACTAGTGACTCAGTAGCGCAGCGGTCAGAGCATTGGACCGGATATCCAAAGGTCGCAGGTTCGATTCCCGTCCGAGAACATGATCAGGTGCGAGTCGTATTTTTTCTAGTTTATTATTTGGTATTATATAAAAATAGCATTGTGAATGCTAAAATCTCAAATTTAAAAACGTGAAGATATTTTTTTAACATTTGTTTTTATTAGTAACTCCTTTTTGGTTAGCAGAAATGACCTTTTATTTCGTTGTGACTTAGCCGATACTTATTTTTTTCGCATAACCTAAGTGGCATACGTTATATTAGTGTGTAAACATTAGTGCAAAATGTTTTAAAACGTTAGCGTTCATGGTTGTTAAATAAATTAAGAAAATGTTAGTATGGAAAATTCAAATTCTTTAAAATTCTCCATACAAAACGGCAATTTCATACTTTAACCCCTAATATTAACTTGCCCTAAAAACTTTATTGTGTGAATAAAATAAAGTCGCAGCGCAAGTGCTTGTCGCAATAAGCAAGTTCGGCAAACGCAAAAGATGACGGTTGACGAAGACGGACGTCGGGTGGCTGCGCCGTGGACAAGTCCATATGTATTTTATATTCTAATGGGGTACTTCGAATCGAGGCTCCGGTTTAGCGGTTCATCCGATCAAGCAAAATCTTCGGAGCCCGTCAAAAGAACGGATGACGGATTTCGGACGCCGGATGTCGAGTTGACAAAAGTTCATACAAATATAATATATAGGCCGCTATTCGGTCCGGTTTTTTCTCTCCGAGGAGACGGACGCCGTGGACATACAGTTTAAGGCATAGGGATTATATTCATGGCACGAATTAAGAGTTTTTTATTTTTTTTATTTTTGCTGCATCAAATTCCTTAAAATAAGAAATTTTAATTTAAAACTCACATATTAGCTAAACTGGAATCGATAAAACTCGACTAACATTTTGTTGAGTGTGGTTGTCACTAGGTACAACGCAAGTCAAGGTCAAGGTCAAGCGAGGTGAGATGCGAAGTGAGAGTGAATTGCGAAGGGAGTTGCGAGTTGTCGTCTGATTTTACAGAATCGCAGGGCAGAAACGGGAAAAAATATTTCTTATTAGTAGGTTTTTCCTTTTCTTCAAATTAACGCATGTGATACTGCGGGGCACAGCTAGTCTTTTTACAAGTTAACAATTTTCTAAAAAAGTGCTTATTCTGCGAAGTGCACCAAATGCGAAATGCACCAAATACGAAATGCACATTTTTTGTCGAGTGTACATTTTGCGAAGTGCACATTCTGCGTCAGACCCCAAAAATCACTCTACATCATCGTTCCAAAAGCGAGCCGGATAAAACCAAAGATATAACCCGGGCAAATACGGTGGGTGAGAGGACAATAAAGCTATTTGTTAAAAATGCTGGTTGCATCGGATAATTATCAAGATAATTATATAAGAAAATAATTATCTTTATAATTCACAACCCTGGTAGGTACTCGTATACTATACATACATTGTACCTATCTCATTAAGATATCTAAGTCACTGACAATTTTATAGTATTATAAGCAAAGCGATATAAATCGTCAATATGTTATCAATCGTAGACTCGGCATTATAGAATACTTTATTCTTAATCACAGTCAATAAAAAGTAATACGGGTACAAAGTGTAAAATTCTATCCAAAACAGCTAAATTGTACCAACTTTATATAGTCAGTAACTTTTATAGCAATTATTTGCATTTTGACAATAAGCAGGTGCTTCATCAAAAAGTTTGATTAAAATAATGTTCTACACCGAGTAAACTAGCGAAAGAAGTATTATTCTTATAAAGAAAGGTTTAAATAGGATAAGAAACCCGTCATGAGCCCAGGCACTCCAAAACCATTAGGCGTAAGCCGCGAAGGGTGGTCTTGTATAGTTTCCAGAAGCACTCTTCTCATAAATACCGCTAATATCCCAATGGCGGGGGGCCTTTTATCTGTAGCAATAGAATATGTAGGAATATACCTCTCTCTACCTAGTTGTGCCTTTCTCCAAATAATATAAAAGCATTGCTGGGTGAAAATCATGAAGATAAGATAAGTTTGCAAAGATCTTAAATTAATAGGGTAACTTATAACTATTAATTTAATCTAAGGTATAATATCTATGGTTCATGGTGATGAAATCCCTATGAATATCTTGTTTTTATGAAATTTGTTTTGGGCACATTCTTCCAGCTTAGACAGCCAATATAAACCGGTCCGGAAGTGCGTCGCTGGAGCGGTAAGTTGGAAGCCTTGTTTGAGCACAGTCGCGTGAAACGGCGCCGGAAATGGGCTAAAACACAGTTCTTGTTCCACAGCGGCCGGCCGGCGCGGTGGCGGCGGGCGCTCCCGGCTCACACACTTGTTTTTGCGTCCTCACCTGACTTCATCAGAACAAAGGAATGTCCTCTCTAGCAAAAGTGTATCGAAACAAAGAACAATCGGCCTTGCGAGTACACTGCAGCATGTACCAGCTGTTTTTTTTAACACGTTTCTCATTTTTATTAGGTTTCTTTTTTTATAATATATTTGTTTGCTTGTTTCTTTGTTTGTCCACAAAATTTGCAAATGATTTCATACCAGCTTCCCATTGAGCTAAATACTTAAAACTTTAAACCTTAGTCAGAACTGGAAGACACTGCAATATTATGGTGTCATTGAGCTGATCTGATGATGGAGCCGGAAGAAGGCTCCAGAAACTTTGTAATAAAACCATACAACCCCATCGAGTTTGGGCTCGTTTGGTTCTTCTTGACAAATTCTCTGATGGGAGATGATGTCCAATGTTGAGAAATCGTATCCAGGGTCTGATGATGGAGCCGGAAGAAGGCCACAGGAACTCTGAATTAAAAGTCACAAAAACTCTATAATAAAATCATGTAACCCCATCGAGTTTGGGATGGTTTGATTCGTCTTGACAAGTACTCTGATGGGAGATGTTGATGATCAAGAAGTTTAGGCTCGTTTGATATGTCGATAAGTACTCTGTTGAGAGAACTATCTCTCAACTCTCTGGACACTAGTCCAGGGTCTGATAATAGAGCCGGAGGAGAAGGTCACAAGAACTCTATTATAAAATCATGCAACCCCATCGAATTTGGGATGGTTTGATTCGTCTTGACAAGTACTCTGATGGGAGATAGTGTCTAGGGTCTGATGATGAAGCCGGAACCAAGGCAAAGGAAAAAAAATAGTAATGCGACTAAAACACAGAAAATTTTTTAAAGATTTTTTTCAGTTAATAATTATTAACTGAAAAAAACTTTAAAAAAAGAACATGTTTTTAAACTAATTAACTATTATAAAAATCAGACTTGAAAAAAAGTGTTTTAAAATAAAGTTTTTCTAGTTTCATTTCAATCGTTTCCTAAAATGGGTATACCCTATACCTACTATTTTCTATTTTAATTTCTTTTAATCTTTTGCACCAAGAACACTTTATGATTTAACTCGCTCTAAATGCCTGAATAAGAAAATTTTCAGATGCGAAATAGGTAAAGATGTTTTTATTAGGTATCGATTGAAGAAAAAAGTGGATACAATGTATTGGTTATTGAAAGAGGTGCATACAACAAAACAAGTGCACAACTAACAGATCATCGGCATCGGACGGCATCATCTGTCAGGTGTCATTGCGTCGTTGGCTTTTTGTCCGCTGGCGGGTACCTGCGCCACCTTCGTACGCCCTTCCCTCTATGATTCAACCTTGTTTATGGACTGGGCATTGGCATGAGCATAAGCCCAGTTGAAGTATTCCATTGTTTTCGCTAAGCTGTGAAAATGTTTTAAGTTGGAGATCATTGAGATTTGCGGTGAAAGCGAGTTTGGAGCAACCATGTCCAAACATGTCTTAATGAAATCGTGTTCTCGATCTTAAGACATTAGTCTTAACTTTCAACACAAGTAAAAATGTGGTATGAAGAAGTTTATTTGACGAGTTAATTTTTTTTCACGGACTTCAAAAAAGGAGGAGGTTCTCAGTAATCTCAGTTTGTTAGAATCTTTTTTATGTATGTTACTTAATTATTCGAAGACGGCAGTAATCGGATACTAGCTGTTACCCGCGACTTCGTCCGAGAAACTTAGTATTTGAAATTCGTCACAGAGTGAGAACAGAATGAAATGTTTACCTGAATTACTTAATCTAGGTCGATTTTCAGAGGAACTAGCCCCAGTTCCTCCATTTGAGATTACTTGCGACTAAAGAAAACGCTGGAGCCGCGCCAACTTTATGGCTCTGCTCAAATGTAGAGCTAAATTACGAAATTCACTTGACTTCTTTGAAGATGAATAGATGAGCGTAACATTTAAGGAGATTTTTTTTATCAAATTCAACCCTTAAAAACTTTGATTTAGTAGATTAATGGAATATAATCGTAAATAAAAATGTATACCATAGCTAAAAGACCTAGAGGAAAGTTTAATTGCTATTAAGATTGTATTGAACATTAATATTGATACAGTGGTTTTATCTCACGAATGCGGCTCGGCTATGATTGTTGTTAGACGTGACATCCACATTATTTTAGTGTGCGTAATACGTGAGCGTGCAGACGCACACTAAAACAATGTGCATCTGCATAAACAACTGTAACTATGTCTGACAGAAGATTAACATCTATATAGATCTGAATTTTGATGATGATGACCCTGCATAGGGCACATTTAGGACTAATGATTAAGCAGAATCACTGGACGGGGCACCTTCGCATAACCAAACCACAACAGTAATTCGGCAATGATCCTGTCACGAGGCAGTAAATGAAGCCGTGAAGGGTAAGTAAAGTCATCCAAGTAGACATTATAAATACAATGTGTTACAAAAACACCCCTAATGCCGAATATGGTAGATAGGGACCTTCAACCTGAACAACTTTTTACTAAGAGAACAACTTTGAAATCGTGAAAAAAAACAGCTGTTTCATACAAAAATTTATTACGAAAATATCAAAATGTATGAAACAGCTGGTTATTTTTCGCAATTTAAGTTTAAAATATCAAGAGAGTCGTTTTAACAAGGTTCTATGTTAAAACTTTTCATGCATAGATAGAGATAAGTACCTATCTACTAAATAAAGCACAATCACATCACAAAAAATCATACAACAGTTTTGGGTTGTGCTTATTAGTGGGGTCAAAAAATAATGTATTGCATGTAGATTATAAGAATGATGACATGATGAGTGGACAAGGGTGTTAGTTGAGGCACAGATTAGGTTGAGGGTGCTCCCACAGACCATTTATATATCGTTATATAACAAATGTTATGCAACATTCTCTAACTTTTTTCTCTTACATTTTGTAGCAAAATGTTACACACTGTTATAGAACGTTATCGTGTTACACAATTTTATAAAACGTTATATACCTGCTGTGTGGGAGCACCCTTGACTGACAAGGGTTTATGAGTGTTTGCAAATGTTCAAACATAATATCAAGATAGCTATTGTATCAATACTTTCTAGATTATTATAAGAAAAAAGTATGGAAGGAAGGCCACTTTTGCCTAAAGTTTAAGGTCAAAAGTGGTTTTGACCGGTTATGAGTTTTGACTGTAACATATGCATGTTTGTCAGTTAACACCTTTACTAGGGTCTGTATTTTTCACACGAATGAAAATTTGTACGTGTGGTGTGGAGCTCATCAGTCGATTTATCATCACTTAAAACAAAAAAAAACAACCATGCAAATAAAGCATTTCATCAGTTTTTTCAGATAACGTCTTTGTCCACTCACCCCTTCTTATGACTGTGTATATTAATGACTGATAATTTTATTCTTATTGCAGTATGGCACACGCCAATATTAAACACATAGTAATAATAGAATTGAATCATTCTTGCGATTATTAATACAGCCTTAAAATAAAGTTAACAGAAGTGCACATATCGTTGGTTAATTTAAATTTCGCAAATGACTACTCGTTTGCGATTGTAAAACAAAAGTGGTCAATGTTTTTGAGTGAGCGGTGGGTGATGCGATGACGTCGCGGCGAGACGGCGACCTCTGTCCTTGCGTTGACACTGCACCAACCGCAGACGTTGCTGAAGCCCATTTACAACCAACGACATAGTGACTACTTTGGTAAGCAGATAATCGGTACATTTTCTAATTGTCTAGCTCCACTATTTATTATGTTAAAACAAAACAAGGCAAAGGTAATTTTTGAGTAATGCTGATCGTGTACTACCCACCTTATTATTTGCACAGCTTATTTAACAAAACTCCACACAGAAAAGCTAACTCTTAAAAAGTTAAAAATAATATCATCATGTCATAAATAGATCTATTAGATGAAAGAATCGTAGACGTCTGGGGACCGCTAAGTTGATGGATTTACTGATAGGTATACTGTTAGGTATAGCAATGGAACCTTTGTGTTCTTGAAAGACTTCAAAAAACGGAGGAGGTTCTCTCTCAGTTCGTCGGCCTTTTTTTTCACGGAAAAAGGTCGCGGATTTTCGCATAATAAGTAGCAGTCATTCATGGTATGTATTAACTTATATTATTATCAACATTTTCAAATAAAAGGATATCGTGTCGTATGTTATAATAGTATTGTGCATGACTTGACACCTCGATCGCTCGGCGCATTTTACTCAGATAACTTTGAATTGGCTTTATCATTATATTTAACACAAATTGGATCCTAACAATTAAGCCCAGACGATGACATTGTAAAAGGTACAAAGGCGTTTAAAAATATAGTGACTGGCACTTAATAAGCTTTTGATAAAAAAAATATTAGTTATTGTATCGATTAAGAAGCCGTGCAACGCTTTTCATAGTAAAAAATATCAAAATTATTGACAACATTATCGTTTTTGATTAATAAGTAATAAACTATTTCTTATTTTGGAAAACTGTCAATCACGAAACTAGAGAGTAAGGTTTTACATCAGTGAAAAACTACAAAATTGGAGATCATTTTCCGATTTTTTTCTATTAAGAAAAGTTTTAGCTATCATGTTTCTGTCAATCACATTATGTAGGTACGTGCACTGGACAGTACTACCACAGAATATAATAATAGTACTAACGTGTACTACCGTTTCGCGGACAATTTTGATTGTGGGGGGAAAATATCGTGCAATATTATCGCAACTACCCCTACAATGGCACTGCCTTTTGTTTGTAATTTGACGTTAATGTCGCCAGTGCTGCATAAACTAAGGTCAACACTATGTACAGGTCGAGGGAGACACTCGATAGACAATGATACCTGCAAGTTTGACGTTAGACCTACGTTAGACCCATCGCATATGTACGAGTTTATAATATTTAACGAGGCATGACGTATTTTAAGGTATTCCCCCGTTTAATAATAATGTTAACATTTTAACGTAAAGTACAAAGACCTTGATGCCCTTGGATACCCGCTGCAAAGATAACAATGCTTAAAAATATTTAAGAGATGTAGTGGTGGCCAGATAATTAAGGTCACATTTTCATACAAACGAGGAAACTTTGAAGCCTAGTTTCGCTGCTAAGGATTCACCGAGTGGTGATGGCCATCTAGGGAGTGAATGGAGGAGATTCAGATCGCTATACACACCCAACTGATCTGATCAATATTCTAAGAGATATCAACATTTTGACTGATATGCTAAAGGTTTGTACGAACAATGGCCCTACCATGAGTTGATGCAAACTGTTTACGCTAACCTAAACTATCGGTTATACTGCTCACAGTAAATGCGAGTGAAAGAGAGAAAACGATAGTTTAAGGTAACGTAAACAGTTTGCATCAACTCATGGTAGGGTCACAGGAAGTTAATTTTAACGCACCTTGACGTAGACAAAAACCAAGTTAGTCATACTAATAGGGCAGGAAAAGAAAGAACAACCAAAACCCTAATGTGTGATATTGTGTGTGTAGGTACTAACTGTGTTGTGTACCTAGTATAAATAGCACTAGGGAATTGCGAATGTGCTCGTTTCTAAAATGGGTATAGAAACTGTGCTGTGGCTGCATACTAATAATCGTAAGGCTTGCGCTCGCGCGTGTCACGCGTGTCACCGACATAGCCGCAAGCGCAGCCGGCCCGTCCTACGGATTGATGTCAACGCCTCGATACTTCGCTTGACGAATTTAATTTACAATAAGTTACCAACACTTTTGTATGCGTCCGCGCACAATACCTATTCAGGTTTATTGAGGAACGCTGAATCGGTAATCGGCTGTCTGCCCGGTCGCTCACCCTTCATTATTAATACACTGCCAAAAGGATCCCACTTTACAGGACAAAAGCATTTTTCAAATTTCGTTTTATTTGCCATCACTTGGCCACAACAATAAAAGTTTCTCAAAATGCTGCTAAGGTTGCCAAAATTACATTATTTTACAATTGCTCGCACTTGCACTTTTTATACTAATTTAAGGTCAGGAACTAGTTAATTATAATTAGGAAGGTACCTACTAGCTTAGCTAATTATATAAAATTACAAAATTTAAACTTAAAAGATTCAAAGGTGAAAAACAACTCTATGAGTTATTATGATAGGCGAATTGATAGTAGTTACCTAGTTATTCTTGATAAATTGGTCAATAAGCTGAATATATTTTTCAAGTTTCTTCGACAACCCTGCTGATTCCTGTTGAATTTTTTCTGCTTCTGATGAAGGAATCTTATCGAATTTACTCTTGAGATGATTAAATTCCGCAATTTGTTTGTTAGTTTCTATGGTAATTACCTCTTGAGTTTTATTGAGTTTTCCGATAAAATCGGATTTAAATGGTTGGTTTAATACATCGTCTAGAGGTTTTAGCAAACTCATATAACCGTCGTAAACTGATTTTTTAATTTCTTTTTCTTTTGCGTCAATAAGTTCCTTCAATAAGTTATATGTTTCAGTTTCTTCCATAAATTTATCTGAAAAAGGACAAATGTATTATCGTTTACTGAAAAGCTGAATAATAAGTTCATTTCACTATAAATAATTAATAAATGCTTGGACAATTTCACACAGCACCATTTAGCTTCTAATATGGGTGCTAGATAACTGATATACTACTAATGTACCTTTTAAATATTATATTTATCATACATAGTAACACCCAGACCCGTCACATGAATTAAAATTCATCATTTCAATTTCTGCCCGGCTGGTAATCGAACCCGGTACCTCTTGCGTGGAAGACCGGCATGTCTACCACTACACCACTCAGGTCATTGAAAGAAAAAACTAATAATAATAAAAAAATATTTCTAATACCATATAATGTACTAGAAAAAATACGATTCGCACCAGATCATGTTCTCGGACGGGAATCGAACCCGCGGCCTTTGGATATCCGGTCCAATGCTCTGACCGCTGAGCTACCGAGTCACTAGTGGGAACGTCGAATTTCTCCTAGTATATCAACTCTTACGCTGCAAGCCAGCGCCATCTCACCAATGTACAAGGAATTACCTCGACATCAATTGAATACCTTTCCAGATATTTTTAAACAATTGATTAAGATGAGAAAGCTATATAATTTATAAAATTTTGAGATTTTAGCATTCACAATGCTATTTTATGTAATACCAAATAGTATATAAATAATATACCCGCTGCGCTGCAGGTCAGAGCATTGGACCGGATATCCAAAGGTCGCGGGTTCGATTCCCGTCCGAGAACATGATCTGGTGCGAATCGTATTTTTTCTAGTATATTATTTGGTATTATATAAAAATAGCATTGTGAATGCTAAAATCTCAAAATTTAAAAAATATTTCTAGCTAAAAGTATTTGTGTTAAACACCGAGTGCTCACTTTTAGTTTGACTATATTGAAAAGTTAAATTTTATAGTCACTTACAATCGACAGAACGAGCAATCATATTATTATCATTGTTACATGTTCTGCAATACCGTCCAAACTTATTAACAGCGTCTTCAAATGAAATTACTTTCGAAGATAGCTCCGCCACATTTTGTCTTATTTTCTTGACGTTGGACTCAAAATTGGCTTTGGAAATATTTTCAGATAAATGAATATACAGGTCTTCTAACATAAGTACATCATACATAGTTTGACCGAATTTTTCAAGTATATAATTGACTAATTGATGTTGAACGTTTAGTACTTTTTGTCTATAAGAAGCACTATCATTGCTGATTTTATTATCTAGATCCTTTTGCAGCGATTCTGCGAATTTTTTAAAACTTGTAACGACTTCGACGTGTAATTGAACAAAAGAGCCGCAATAATATTCTTTTGGATCGTAAGACTGCGTTGTACGTAATATTTGTTGTGTATCTAAAAGCAAAATAATTCAAATTAGTTTAAGTTAATCGTTTAAAATACAATTCACTATAAAACTTTACTTACGTGAAATTTCATAGGTGTCATTCATATATTTGCCACAATTCAGATCACATATTTGGTTATTTTTTCTAAATTTTTGTAAAAGTTGCGAAGCTGTATTATTTTTTTCTTGGTAATCTTTTACGTTTACATGATACTTGTCAATAACTCCTGAGATTTTCTCAACAAGTGGGTCTAATTCTTTTCGAGCCTTATTAGTTCCTTCTAAAATATCTTTCAAATGTTCAGGTCGACTTTGCAACCTTTCATATATTTTTTCCATTTTTTGTAAATATTTATTTAGCAAATCAACTGCATTTTTGTGAAAACCATTTGTTATATTCGTAAGTATTTTTGAATTAATAACAATGTCATCAATTAAAATCTGCAAATCTTTTTTGTAAAACAAACTGGAGTCACAAGTTACTGGTTCTGAAATAAAATAAAAGACATTGTTTTATTACTAAATCCTTATTTTATCATATGAAACAAAATATTTCAATTTACAAAAAAAAGCCGTGCATTCGCATCTATCGCACACAGTGCTGAAAAGATAAAACCTAAACACATCATTTCAATACTTATTCACATTATTTCGTACATGATCTCGGTGAGTGGCCACCCCCCATAAGATGACTCTTATTTAATTGCGCATTAAATAGCCTAAATAGAACAAAGGATATATCCATGGCTATTTAAGTAAATGCGTTATCGAGTAGTAGACAGTGATTTCTCAACTAGTTATTTTACATTGAATGTAAACTTTGTTAATTATTGTAATGGAAAATGACGTCACTTTAAATGCTGACTTCATTTTTCAAATTTTGACGACTGTATGAAATATGAGACTGTATGAGAAAAAAGCAGCCTTAACGAGTTTCTTGCCGGTTCTTCTCATAACAAGGTCTCCCGCTTAGGGTTTGCGAACTGATGGCGTAGCTTTTTTGACATTCACAAGTGCTTGTAACAGCCTAGACTGAATAAATGAGTTTTGAATTTTGTTTTTCTTTTATGAAATGGGATCTTACTCTGAAATATTAAAGCAATGGTGTTTTCACAATTTGATGACTCGGTTTGGTATAGCCGCTGCCAATAATAATTTAACTTTAGTCAATCAAAACACTGTAGTAAATAATAATAACCTATTTCCTTTACCTTCTGTCGTAGGTTTCTCTGTAGTAGTAGTTGGTTTTTCAGTGATTGTTGGATTACTCGTAGTCGTTGATTCAGTTGTTGAGGTTTGTTCAGTTGTCGTCGTTGGTTCAGTTGTCGTCGTTAATGCAATTGTTGTTGTGGGTTCAGTTTTCGTCGTTTGTTCCGACGTAGATGATTTTTCAGGCGTTGTAGTTTTCCTATGTGAGGTAAAATAATTTTTGTATGATATTCCTTGGGCCCCATCATAAAACTTGCTGCCAAATATATCGTTGGCTAACAATAATAAAAGACACAATTTCACAAACAACATTGTTGCTGTATACAATCTTTCATGGGTCGTGGTGTTTCCTTATATTGGTAGTAAAAAATGATGGTATTTCCATTAAAATATTTACGTTTTACACATGGTCTTTAAAATTAATTCCATTCCAAATGAAATTCCTAGACGACATGCTTTAAATTTTCAGCTTTATTGTAGCAAATTTCATCGTTATCAAAGGTACGTGAGTGTGTCTAAATTGCGTAGCAATGTGTGACGCAATAGTTATTTATGCACCTTTTGCATAATTAGGGGTATTCAAAATTCAAAATTCAAATCTCATTTATTCAGTCTAGGCTGTTACAAGCACTTGTGAATGTCAAAGAAGCTACGCCATCGGTTCGCAAACCCTAAGCCGGAGACCTTGTAACGAGAAGAACCGGCAAGAAACTCGTCAAGAGCTTCTTTTTTCTCCCTGTATATTTCATACAGAGTCGTCAAAATTTGAAAATTGAGGTCGGCATTTTAAAGTGACGTCATTTTCCATTACAATAATAAACAAAGTTTACATTCAATGGGTAGGTAAAATAAATTTCAACTAGTTGAGAAATCGCTGTCTACTACTCGATAACACATAGCTAAGAAAATCATTGTGTGATGTGAAGAATTAGCCCATAGGTATTAAAACAATCATGTGATACTATTATCACACGAGGTGAATTATGTACAGTTGCATACAAACTTTATCTACATCCGTGATATGAATCCTCTATAAAAGTTTCTGAAACAGTTAGCTCATTGCCAACATTAAAACAACCAGTGTCATAATAACTATAATTTCGAAGGAGTTGCATTATGAAATTTAGTACAACATTATCTATATATATAAAAGGGAAAATCACTCACTCACTCACTCACTCACTCACTGATCACGAAATCTCAGAAACTACAAGTGCCAGGAGTCTCAAATTTTGCATGGAGGCTCCTTTTAGGGCGTAGGTGCTCACTAAGACGGGATTTTGCGAAATTCAACCCCCAAAGGGGTGAAACAGGGTGGCAAAGTTTGTATGGGAGGACGCGATTCCTTGGCCCGATTGACTTGAAATTTGGCATAGACATTCTTTCACAAAATTAATTGAACACGTGTTTCGTATTTTTTTAATATTTATCACCTAACAGGGTTGAAAAGTGATATAAAGCTAATTTTGCTGTGATTGACTTCGACGTCGGAATTGAAACTTTTTTCTGCATTTGATTGATTAATTAAGAAAAATAAATATCATTTGTCATCTCAACGTAGTAACGTTACATTCTCTTTGGTCATTTCCCCTGAGAGTAGGTAGAATGCATTTCATTGAATAGTACCTATGGCGTTATGTTGGCAGTGCTGTCATTTTTTCTTTCCTTGCGTTGTAATAAGGTGCAAAATTATTCCATCTAATTATCAGATTAATTTTAAAAGAATACAATATTCGGTCAAGTCGCCTATGCTATGACAATTAATAAAGCACAGGTACAAAGTTTAAGAGCGGCTGGTGTAGATCTGCAGTGGTTGTTTCTCCCATGGCTAGCTCTAATGTCACCTACTCGAGAGTCAGCTCGCCGAATAGCCTTTTTATTTTGCAACCGGATAACATGACAAGAAATGTGGTAGGTATAGAACATGTTACAAAAATACCCCTAATGCCGAATATGGTATATAGGGACCATCAAACTGAACAACTTTTACTATTGGGACCAACTCTCAAATCGCGAAAAAATAATCAGCAAAAATTCAAATCAAAAATATCAAAACGTATGAAACACATTTTGATATTTTCGATTTGAATTTTTGTATGAAACAGCTGATTTTTATTATAGAGAAGTGTTGGATGATCGAGATTGAGAATCCTGTTAATGCACAACATATTTTTATTTAGAACTAGCTGCACCCGGCATGCGTATATTGCAATGCTCCGTTTTTTTAGCCAGGGACTTTCTCGGTCGTAAGCAGAACAACTCGCCAAAGTTTCATCATAATCGGATCAATGGCTTAGGAGTCCCGCCGTCTGTACACTTAGATCTTTTAAACTATGCATAAAAAACCGCATCAAAATCGGTCCATAAGTTTGGGAGCTAGGTTGCCTCAGACAGACACACACAAGTCAAACTTATAACACCCCTTGCGTATGTTGTGTACGTCGTATATACATATAGTGGTGGCCACATAATTAAGGACACAAGTCGATTTTCATACAAACGAGGTAATTTTGAAGTCTTGGTTTTCCGATAGGGATTGAACTAGCTGTGATCTGATGATGGCCATCCAGGGAGTGAATGGAGAAGATTCAGATAGCAATACACACCCAACTGATCTGGTCAGCATTCTAAGAGATGTAAGCATAAGAATTTACAGTTGCAAGTTTTCATACATTTCTATACTATATTCGCGGTTTTTTTAAATATATCCTTACATCTCTTAAAATGCTGGTCAGATCACTTGGGTGTGTATAGAAATCTGGATCTCCTCCATTCACTCCCTGGATGGCCATCACCAGACCACCGCTCGGTCAATCTCTGGCGGAGAAGCAATGCTTAAAAGTTACTTCGTTTGTATGAAAATCGACTGGCGTCCTTAATTTTGTGGCCACTACTATACCTATATAGACAGTCTAATAACTTCACACTCACCACATTAGTAACTACATTGTACCCGTGCGAAGCCGGGGCGGGCCACTAGTATTATAATATAACACTCGTTTAGATGATATAATATAAAAGATTTAAATAAAGCATGGGTGTAAAATCAAACCATATTCCATGCCATTACCATAGTGTATTCTAATACCAGTCAGAAAACAATTGAACGACGGTCTAACTTTATGTCACTTTTCTTTGAAGTATCAACTGCATGATACTTCTACTTTGTCTAGAATATTTAAATTATCAGTGGCCCA
The DNA here is from genome assembly GCA_963556745.1 of Catoptria pinella. Classification (NCBI taxonomy): domain Eukaryota; kingdom Metazoa; phylum Arthropoda; class Insecta; order Lepidoptera; family Crambidae; genus Catoptria; species Catoptria pinella. The sequence goes on from OY750771.1 coordinate 5,854,626, forward strand.
CAACAAGAGCCTAAAATGATCTCAGATCTGTGAGTGAACGACAGGTAAGTAAGTAGGTGCTTAATGATTTACGTGTTGCTTTGAACAAACTATAAAATCACATTGATACGCAATATTTTTCGTTTTCTTGAATAAAAAATTGTTTTCTACTAAAACATGTTATAATTAAGTTTAAGCTTAACGTTTTCTTTCGGACTGAATCAGTTTTATTTTTCATTTTCATCGTTCTTCAACAAAGAAATCGAAACCAACGTTGGGAACGCGTTATCCAGAATAATAATTACAACCCGATTAATTTACAATGACGACAAAGCTTTCTCTTCATATGATATTAAGTGTATAGGTATAACAGTAAGTAGATAGCATTCACAGACATGGGAAACGATTGGGTAACGGCCGCAGCCATATCAATCATCTAACTGAGGACCGGAGCATAAAGAAACGTCGTGAATTTCGACCCCGAGCTGACCTTAGGGACTTCGATCAAAACCATTTGTCAATATATATTACCACTTGTGTTAGGTAAACATTAGTTTTTCGGTAAGCTAATAACACTGAAATCATTAATCTACCAAAGATATTGAATGAAAATATTTATTATTTCAACGAAACTAACAAACGAACTAATACAGTAGGTAATCTCACTAAAAGCAATCTTTACCCAGGTTGTGTGGAGGTTAGGAAAAAGCCAATGGTACGTGTTTGTTTAAATTTAAACGATGTTTGAAGATATATAAAAATATTGAATATTTGAAAAATAAATATAACATACTGTACAGTGTTGAGTGGATTATTTGTTTATCAAAAGTTTGACAAGAAGTAACATCAACCTGTCAATTAATTGTCAAAAAAAGAATACAAACTCCTTGTTTTAAAAGAAAAACAAAAAAGAAGATTGTTATGCTTGCCTAGTTTATTTTACAGGGTGATGTAAATGTGTTTACCGATTACGAAAAAGGTTAATGTTTTTAAAGGGAAAAAAAATATATTTTTTAGTTGAAAAACATGTACCATTGGTTTATTCTCAACCTACACACAGCCTGGTTAAAAGGATTGCCTTTAGTTAATTTACATACTATATACACTGTCACTAAATTTTTTGCCAAAGAAACATGCATCGAAAAATTGCCCCTTCTCCATAATAACTAGACAGTCAAAACATTGTATTAGTAAGAGAAAGTAAAATTTTGTTATCGTTTTTCGACCCATGTTTCTTTGGCAAAAAATTTAGTTTAGTTTCATTGGTAAAACGGCTGCAAAATAATTCATGATTTAACACTTAAAATAACTTATTATAGAACTCTCTGATTTTAATATAGTAGTGAATTTATTATATTTTTTTAAAAAGTCACGTTTGACTTTTTTTTAAACGGCATTCACTCGGCACGGTATTCAACAGCTAGTTGGATTAAAAAAATGTATTCTTACAAAAGACAGTAATGTCACTAGTCTAATGTCAGCTAAAAGAGGTTAGGTTAGGTTGCTTTTGAGAGACGCAAAGTCTCTTTTAGAAAAATCCTTTTAATAGGTAGTAGTGTAGCCACCATCGATCATAAAAATAATAAACTTGTCAAGTCTAGTGAATTTTTGCATATAATTATGAAGTACATAAGTATGCATTTTCGAGCAGAAGATGTATATTCCTCAACTAGTTGAAAGTTATTTGCTCTCACAATTATTATATATATTATTAAATTTATATTTATATAATTTATATAATATCACTGCAGCTTCTTTCACTGAATAAATGAATTTGAATTTTATATTGGGAATTAAAGACTACAAGTATCAGGAAAATCAACTGGAAATTATCGGCCAAGTCTACGCCTACGCCATAACTAAATAAAAATAGTTTTCAAAATAGAGAATTGAGAAATTGCTTTAAAAACAAATTAAACAAGACATTAAACTGTGTTGACGAGGTGTTGACATAAATGTTGCGGTTACCACAGGAAGTGAATGATGAGACGACATGTCAGCATTCTCGTAACGTATCGCATTTTTATTGTCGAGATTTAAATCGGGCCTAGACTTAAGAAATTAAAAGATTGTGGATATTTTCATTAAGTATTGAGAGCAGTACCGAGCCGCTAGGAACAAATCTAATTTTTCTGCGCGCACACACACACACACACATTATAAGTATTAATACATGTTCGTACAATTCATAATAATTTTCCGGTGACATTATCTTTATGTTTATATAGTGACTGAACAAATTATTATGTGTTTGTATTTGTACGAAATGGCATGCTTTTATTCCTAAAGTTAAAATATGGCGCAAGTTTTAATCCCGCCCGTGATGAATTTTCCCAATAAGATCATTTCTTTTTATTAAAAGGTCATCGCATTTGATTGACCTGATTAGGTAACCGTCGAAAATTTGAAATCAACAACTCGTATTAGTAAGTTTTTTTGCAATATACCAAATATATGTTCAGAACTACCAAACATGCATTACCTGACGTGATGTGTTTTAGATTCCTTCCAATGACCCATAAAATGAACAATGCGCTATTAAACGGATAATAACGGAACGGATAACGGAAATATATTAAATGTGCTTGCAACTTTCAGGTGTACTTCCAAGAAATAATAATATTATTATGATATTCCCATAAATGGGCATCGTATAAATACTTTTCTACGAAAGCTCGTTATTAATGTGCCTGGTGGTTCATCCGTGGGCGACATTGTTACGCTATCTATGCCTATTAGTCGCGTCTGTACACGACAAAAAACGAAGAATACGGCTATTGCTGAACCAAAGGTTTCCTTCGGCAGGATTGATCCAAGATCGTTCCTAAGATGGATTTACGAAATGGAGTCACCTGGATTTTTCATGAAGGAGAGGGGAGGGGTGGATTCAGTCTTAACGATTCAGTCCGAGGTTAATAACTGCGTAATTCTAGGTACTAAGTCAAGTTTGGTATCATTTTCGGCAACATAATAATAATTCTTTAATCGCACAGAACTTGTACGTCCATTGGTGGCCGAACATAGTGATACAATAAGTTATTCCACACCAGCTGTATAACTTTTTACCTATGTTTAAAAATAAATTATTTGTATTTGTATTTGCGATAGTAATATGCTATGTTTTTATGCAGTTTTTTTATTTTGATAGACTATGAAAAACAATTAATTAGTTTATACTAGATTTAATTGGGCTCTTAATAGTAGTGGTGAGTCGGTCTGACGGCGGCGTCCTTCTGCAGCGGAGCTGACGTCAGGTCATGGCATGGTCGCCATGCTGTCTGGAGGACGTTGGGTCACTCTGTCCCTTGCATCATCGCTTGCACGGTACGCTGATTTAATTCTAAACTGCATCAGTGATTTAAAAATGAAATAAAGACTGAATTATTGATGAGTAAACATTTCCGTTGCTAAGTTGCTATCATTACCTAATACGTGTTGCGTAACATTGTTTCATAAAACAATGTTTCATAAAACAATGTTATATCCAATAACTTAGTTCATCAACAATGTTGTTCAATAGTTGCTCAACAAATAACGGCCTTACCACAAGAGATTTTAAAACACTGTTTAATTTAGACACTGTTTAAATGTGATGCCGTATCTCTCAAACAATATTGTCAAAAAAGTGACAGTATTACATTTAAACAGTGTCTAAGTTAAACACTCGTTGAATAGTGTTTTAAAATCTTTTGTGGTAAGGCCATAAATGTTTACCGTGAATACACAATTCTCAAAAATTATAAACGTTATATTCAAAACGTGCAGTAGGTATGCAAATACAAGCGGTGAACACGGAAATGGGGACACTGCTGCAGTTTAGTTCGGGTTTGCCGTTATGCCAAGAGGTTTAAGGTCAAGTAGGTAAGCTAAATTACCAAATTTTGTTATTTTAACTCCAGTTCCTCGTGATCACGACAGCTGCAAAGATGACAAAACGTCGGGAAAATCGAATATCAAATAAAAACCCAAACTAAACATCAAAAATCATAAAATACCGCACTCGTATCGCTAAAATGTGTTTTTTGTTATTATTTATAAAATATTTTGAAATCTCTTTTGATTATTAATATTCTTATTACCTTATTACCTATGACTTATTTTTTTTTCGCAGACTGTAACATAAAAAAATCCAGAAAGTATTGTAACTTTCGGCATTTCAGGCAAGGACAAAACTATGAACTCCTATATTCACTAGAATGGGAGAGATCGTGTATTGGCCCATGATATTCGATATCACGATTATTCACGATCGAGTATCGCGTGAATGTGGCCACTATTAACATGAAGATTTTTTTTAATATTTCTATACAAGTGCAACTCAACAAATGCAGTAAATTTTCAAACAAAGGACCAACCTTCAATGACAATCACATTTCAAGCCGTCTAAATGCGTAAATTAAGTACGAGATGATAAAATCTGCAGCGATTAATGACTTGTAGGAGTTGCGTTGCGTGTATTAACGCGCCCTTAAGCCTTATTTATCGGGCAGGCTAGACGGGAAGGGTGGGGGCGGCGGGGTCAGACGGCTGCGTTCAAGGTTAAGGCCACCCCCCTAGACTATGCATCGGCCTGTATCACTGTGGCCTGTTTGTATGAATGGGGTACACCGCGTCTGCACAAATGAAACTGAATGTCTGAAGTATGCAGTTTGGAGGTGCCTTTGTGTTTTGGCGAAAGGGTTAAAATGGGGAGATATGCCAGCACCATTAAGGATGTCCCATTGGTGGAGAAGCTTGTACACTTCGTGTTTTCACTTTATAATTGATAATTTTCAGTTTAAAAGTATTGGAAAATCTACAGGGAAAATCGTTTGTTTGTAAAAGCAGTTGAGGCTCAATTTCAGAAGACGAATAAAAAGCATAGTGGTCGAGTAGTCACAATAAATTTTGAATACCAATCATGGTAACTGTAACTAACCGATAGAAGTCTTTTTTAACCGACTTTAAAAAAGAAGGGGGAGATTATCAATTCGGTTGTATGTTTTTTATGTTTTTAAGAAGATTCTCGAAATATTAAACGTAATCAAAGAAATAGTAGTGTGAAATACTAATAAAACAATTTAGTCTTCAATAATTAGCATTTTGGCATAGCTATCTTTGCATCATCTAATGTTGGTAGAGCAATAAGCAATAGGGTATTTCGCTTTGCATTGTGTAGTAACTTTAGAAATAAAACACTTTTTACGGATTACAGCGCGTATATTATTAATTCAGGTGTTGCTTTAGAATTATTTAGTTTGGTTTTATTGTATTTTTTAATTCCCAACGTTTCGACGCCTTTCCAGAGGCCGTGGTCACAGGAGGACTAAAGCAAAAAGGCTGCTCATATTTTTATAAAATTACCCGCTCGGAACTTTATGAAAATGCATTCAAGTTTATTAAATTTTATATCTGCATTCTGATTTTAGTTATTATTACTGAATTAAATTGATTAAATTTAATAAGAAAACATAAAATAACACCTGAATTAATAATATACATGGTGAAATCAGTAAAAAGTATTTTGTTTCTAACGAGTGTATAATGTGCAGTAACTTTGCAATATACCTACTACGATACAATAGTATAACCAAAGGATTCTACCTATTTAATGCAGAGAATTATAATTTCATAGCGGGCGGCGGCCGTCTGCTCGAACAGCGTGAAGGGCGGCCGGACACGAGTTAAATACATTCATAATGTATGGAATACGTTTATTAAAATAAACATCAAATATTATAGTCAGCATTCCAGAGCCCTGTACTTAAACATAATTAGGTAATGGATTTAATTTTAATACACAAACTGATTTACTAAGATCATAGTATTAAAGTGGATAATTTAACATTTGATCGTACAATTTTTAAACTCCTAAAGGACCGAAATATTTTGTCTCTGTACGCGATAATATCATATCATACTTATATTTGATCAAATATCATACTTACCTAAGTAAAGAAATTATTTTCTTCAATGAGTCTTTAAGTCGATTAATGAAAATAATTAGTTTTTTCTTTTACATTTTGTGAATGTCTTTATTTCTGTTTATCTAATCGGTTTGGCTTTCAGTTTGGGAGGTTCTAAAATTATTCTTTCACTTAAGTAATAAATGCTCGGCGTACATAATCCTCTCAGATGGAAAGTTACTAAGCTTTGATATTTCATACATAGGTTAGGTAAGTACTTACCTACCATTAAAGCCAGCCTTAAAAACCAACTAAATACCTATTAGAGTGCTCGTCTCGTAAGTTTGTGCTCAAGCAGCGCGAAGGGCAGACAGGCCCGCAAGTTCTACGAAAATTCACATATTATATTCTCTTTTAAATTTTCAAACTAGTGCCCAAAGTCTAGACTTGCCAACTGAAAACAAGCTACATGTTTTTTTCTCCAACACACATCTTTTGTTATATTTGTTGTTTAGCTAAACTTTTAAAATTGTATTTAGCTAAACTTTTAAAATTGTATTTAGCTAAACTTTTAAGATAGTAGTTTAATAAACCAGATTCAAAAATTACCAAAAACACACAAAATGGCAATGATTATGGTTATAAAAAAATAAAAAATAAATATGTATTAAGTACTTTGTTTATCAATTAATTGTAAATTTCACTCGAATGCGCTTTAATGCCAATATAGTCAGTGATTACGATTACTTTTAATCTCGATAAAATGCCATATTCCACATGAGATAAAAATGCAAGATCACGCTTAAATAGTTTTTTTTTACAAACAAAACAAAACAAAACACTATGCTGAAATTTCAACTGTTGTTTTCAGCTGTGTTTAAATCGTTGCTTAATAGTCCCGTACCTAGTTATGTCGGTATACTTCACTCCAGCTAGAAATAATTCAAGGAGTTTTGATTTCTCATGCGTCAGGTAGCACTGAAGGCTGTTAATCGTACAATAAATTTGCGACCTTGAAAAGTGTGTGGAAGTTTAAAAAAATACAAGAATGTGATCGAGCCCTTGGATTTTTTGATAATATCTGAACATTGAAAAATAAATGTTAGGAAAGCAAAGGGGGCTAAATTGGCAACAATTTATTATACGACAACATTTTGATACCATCTATAGTTAAAGAGTGACAAAATAACAAACATGAGTACCTGGGTAAATTGTAGAAACATCAGTAGGTACACTTAATGTTGTTTGTTACAGATTGTATCAAAATGTTGTAATCCAAATACATCACGCGAGAACGGCTTGACCGATATCGTTATTTCCATTTTTGTTGTGTTTGTTATTGTCAGGAGAAGGTTCTTATCAAAGAAAAAAATATGAAAATTGCAAATTTTCGGAAAATAAGAAAATTTAAGAATACTTAAGGCTCCTATATACCTCAAGTGGCGCCCTCATTTTAATTAAATTTATTTCTCGCTAAGTACATAATGTATCGAAAATTCACATGTACAGATTGAAGCTAAGGTTCTATAGTTTATTTACACACAATAACCTTAGTTAAATTTTGTTCGTTGTAGTAGCGCTTTGGACAACTTAAACTTTTTTAATGTAACCTTATGGCGTTTGACATAACATTAGCAGAATGCGTGCAGCAAATATCGTCAAAGAGGATGTAAAAAAATGAATATCGTTTAAAATAGATGCGTCGGTCGGAGTAATTATATTTAAAAAAAATGTTTATGCACATCACGGTTAGTTCAGAGCTATCACGCCTAATATCAAAAGTTCGATTTAATATGGAGTTTTGCTAAGTTTGGATAGACTAACATACACTTTACTAACATAACACGTGGTATACTTGGTTATAGAGAGGACTACAATAGTTTTCTTAAATTTACAGTTAAATTTTCATTTTTAAAAATGCAAGCAATTAGACATACAAACTTAAGTCGCAGAACTCGCCTGTTCCCGTCACAAATTAAATAGTTATTGCCCTAAAGTAATTCCCGTGTCGGAATACCAACAGAACTATTTATATACCTACGCGCCAGAAAAAAAACAAATAATGTTGTATATCATAAAGCATTAGAATAATAAACACTTTGTTTCTGAAATATTTTTTTATTAATTATACCAATTCGAAATCAATATTCATAGTTAAGACAGGACAACGTAGGTCGAGTCCACTAGTATAATAAATTGTTGCTAATTTAGTCCCCTTTGCTTTCCTAACATTCATCTTTCTTTTGAGGCCCTTTTTTTAAGTTCAGATATTATCGAAAATACAAGGGCTCCATCACAATTTTGGATTTTTTTTAAACTTCCACTCAGTTAAAGGCGTACCAGAAATCAAAACTCCTTGAATTATATCCAGGCAAAATTACCTGACTACTGGACGCTGAATCTAGTCTGCGGCTCTAAAGAGCTCGCAGACTGTCCGACACGCGACGTCAGGCAGAATGCTATTATGTGACGTAACGGGTGACATTGTGTAAGGGGACGGATGCCGCCCGCCGCCCGCCCCCCGCCACGCCCGCCTTACGTAACGCGAACGCTGATTCTATAGCCGGTATGGTAGAATTGGATTCCGCGCCTTTTACGTACCAATTGCAGATAGGAGATTTTTAATTTAAATTATAACCACGTATCTCGGACGAATCCGCGTATGTAATATTTTTTTAAATATTTTGTTTTCATACATTTAGTGACAAATTATAAAATTTTTGAATGTGCTTTATGAGCGCATCCCTTTCATTGAATACCCATATTTGTACATATTTGATACCCATAATAAATTTTTTTTCCAGTCGTTTTTCTCAATACCTATTTGGTTTTAGAGCCATTATAGAAATAAAATGAAGCTTCTAATTTTACCGGAATAAAAATACGGGCATTTATACACATAGTCACTCGCCAACAAATCAAAACCAAAAGAAGGAAAATACTTGTATCTGTTTTTTTTCTTATTTAGTCAGCCAAAATTTTTGCAATTTATGGTAGCCGTTGGAGAATGTACACGTACATCAATGTATGGGAGGATATATCACAACAATAAACATTTTTCTAATTTCCAATTTTTTATTCAAAGAGATATTGACGAATATTCTTTCTGAAAAGCTTATGCTGTATTTCCAGATATTTTACACTGCAAAATTAACTTTGTCTTTCAACGCGACGTATAGCAATGCCCCGTATCTAATTTTAAAACAGACTTATACAGTCAACTAATTTGATTATCCTACGTCGCTATGAATTTAAGCACGGTGTTTCCGAATCTGTTTGTTTTACTAAGCTTGAAGTCAGATTTTTTTCTGTAAGAATTCAAAAACTTGTGCAATGTGATAACTAAATGTTTAACTAAATGTAAAATATTATACCTATAGGATCTAACGCTAAGCAACACTTTGATTCATTTGCTAAGAACAGCGATAGTCACCAGTTTAATACAAGAAATAAATAAAAACTTGCCGTTCCAAGATTTAGGCTTGCAAAAACTAGAGGTTCATTTATGGGGAAAAGCATAAGCCTTTTTTAATAAAGTTCCACAACAAGTGATAGATCTTAATTTACATGAATTTAAAAACAATGTTAATAAAAAGACGCTTATGGGTAAAGGTTATACTAAAAGAGCGAAATGCGTGGAAATGATGTAACATGTAACACATAACTTGCTAGTATAAGTTCCTAGTTTGTTGTTATTAATCCTGTTGTACTGTATATAGTAACGATATATTTGAGGTTGTAAATATCGTTACTTATTTCTGTTAAAGTTGATAAGGTTCTTTCGCCCGTTCTTATCAGTTAAAAAAGTCTGCAACGGGTTGTAGGAAAATATAGACGATTGGAAAAGTGCTTAATTATTAAGTTTAATTGAATAAAGAAACTCTTAACAAAGTACTTAGAGCCAAATTACTCTGATAGAATGTTAGAATTTGACGACCTGAGTGGTGCAGTGGTCAACATGCCGGTCTACCACGCAAGAGTATATCTAAAGTCACTTCTTAAATTACTTTAATTCCCAGCCGTTGATAATGTTTCCAGCTATACCCACCGAAGTGTTGAGTGACTATCACACTTGAATATGGCAATAAACATCAGACAGGAACAATAAAAAACCACTCAAGACGTCTAGACTGACTACTGTTATTATAAAATAACTCTTTGCAAATGTTTGCCGACGACGAGACGGCATATATAATAAGACAGTTTAATAAATTAATGATAATATACGCTATATTTTATACAAAAACTCCATTTATCATAAAACAATAATTACAAAAGGATATCTTGATCTCAAAAGAAAAAGTAGCAATTGTACGATTTGGATCAATATTTAGTAGTAATATTTCCTTTTTCGCAATAGCTACAGTTTTTACCCATAGCAAACGGTATCATAATGTGATTAATTAATGTTGAAATTTTGTAAAGATAATTGAAGTTGGCAGAAGTGTTTATCCTACAACACTGCATAGATGAATAATACTTTTATTCCACTATGATTTCCTTTAAACATTAGAACATATCTGACCGTGGCGTTGCTATTACTAGATCTTACCTACTTACAATGTACATTCTATTTATCTTTCCGTGTTAGCGTTCCTGTATATAGCTAAATAAAATATATTTTACAATTTGCACTAAAATTAGGTTTGAAGGCTGGGTTTTCCGGAAGCCAAAATAGCTTACTTCTTCCCGGAGTAGCCAGGTTAGAGATTCACTTCCAAAGTCAATGATTCCAAATTCCAAAAACATGATCAGGGATGTTTGCATTAGGTGTGAATGCGAGATGGAGCAAGCCAAATATGTCACCGCAAAAGCTTTAACTACATATTATACTTATTTGGTTAGATTAGAAGATTAAAAAAATGTAATTAGTTAGATGTGGACAGAATTTTTCAAATACTTATATTATTTGAAGAAGCAATTAACACAAGTATATTTGAAATCTAAAACATGAAAACATAAGGTTTCATTTAATATCCTTCAATTGCTATTTTCATTGGCCTTCATAAATACTGTGAAATTTGTCTATTTATACGTAACTTCCACCCGCTTCCACTCACGACTTCGTCCGCCTGGACATTTGAGAAATCCTTACGAAACCTTTAACCCAGATTTCTCTATTTTAAGTTCATCAAAATCCGATCAGCTGTTTTTACCTGATTAGGCGGGTCCCCATCAAGCGCGCTGCCTCGCGAGGCAGGACGTTTGCCCCGTGTGGCAGGCCTTGCACTAGGCTTCTTACCGTAGCCTCAATAACCACATCTGATTTTTACGTTTATTTACCCCATTTACCCCCTAAGGAGTAAATTTATGGAAAATTACGAAATATGTGTTAGCTTATTTGTTTATAATTTTTAACCATATATAAGCCTAGTTAATTAATTAATTACTTTTACTTTAAAAATGTATGACGTTTTATATACAATTTCATCCTCCTTTTCACCCCTTTGGGAGTAGAATTATCAACAACCGACGAGCGACACTGACGGACTTTCATACAAACTTTCATCCCCTATTTTACCCCCTTAAGGTTGGAGTTTCCAAAAATACTTTCTTCGTTGATGCCTACAATGTATAAGGTATCTATGTGCAAAATTTGAAGTCTGTAGGTTCAGCGGATTTAACTGTGCGTAATCAGTCAGTCAGTCAGTTAGGACTTTGGATTTTATATTATATAATCAAAACAAAGGAAAACAATTGCTATTTGACATGTTACACCTAATTAAATCAACCAAAACATTGTCATCGTAAATCATGAGATCTTTAATGAGCCAGACGAATCAAATGTAGATTACATTACAGATGAACAATACGGATTCTGATTGATCGGCGCGTGACTCAGTTGGCAACGGGCGGCGGAAATGAGTCCTTCCTCTGAAACATCGGCGGGCACTTTTGCTAAATTAAAATGGATGAGGTTTAAAGTGGATGGTGCGGCGGACGGCGCGGCGGCGCGGCACACTAAACGTCTGCGCGCTATTAACAATCTGACGAGAGCATAGGGAGTGCGTGTGATGCTGCATGTGCAGAGAAGACATGTCATACTTTTTTGATAATCCTGGTGCAGCCGTAAAAGATAGAAATACGTATAATCATCTGACTTGTTAGTCTTGACGCCTTGAAATGATATGAATCGGCATTATTCGCGTCAGAAACCATTCTACTTTGTTAAGAAACAAGTTTAATCGTAGCTGCTATAGGCTCAGAAATATTATTGAGAGACAGGTCATGCGTTGGTCTTTTTCCTTCATTTAGACGCGAGTGATTTCATAGATTTCCCAATGGGAGTAATAGAACTACAAATCTTTGCGGGAGTCCCACGAGACAAGACAGTAATGGAATTTTAGCGCTTATTCGTTCTCACTCCATTACTCAAACTTGATTATATATTTACTTAGAAAATGTCTACGATTTGATTGGATGATATTTTAATAGAATAAAACAATCTGATATACAATACAGAATGGGTAGTTAAATGGCGTGGGAAACTTGCCATAAACGAATTACTGCCCGCTTTTTTCGCTATTATTAACTTTTCTGCCATAATTATTTACGAGCTAATTGCTGTCAATAGAAATTAGAATATTATGTCTATAGACCTAGTTTAATCATACTATAGGTATACTTCTGCGCGAATATTTGACATCAAAATTGCTAATTATTATCATTTTAAAGCCAATTCAGAAACCTGTGTAGCATCCAATGCTAGGTAATCGTTTATTCAAAATAATACGTGTGATACGTTCAAAATGCGCTTTGAAAATGTACGTAACGTGTGCCATACAACACACGTCCCGTGTTTATATTCAATATCCTTTCCTCGATATTACCCAGATATCGGGTCCTAATAAAATTAGACCCATAGTACTTAAGGTTGTCTCGTGCAGACTCGTTGAGAATAAAGCCGCAGAATCGACCTACTAGCCGTCTCGTCTGTGACCTAAAATGGGCTCAGACGTATGCGTGCAAATATGCCCCTAAATGTTTGCCTTAAGAATGCCTCAAAGACTTTTTTCTTAAGGTATGTAATAAGAAGTGGCTAAAAATGGGTTTAGATGTCGAATACTTACTCCATATTCCATTTACGGGTTTTATACCCGGTCTTAAGGCAAAAAGACGATTAATTTCTGTATTATAATTTAGGGTGGCTGAATCAAGACTGACTTATCCATATTCATTAATTAAATAAAGAAAATTATTTTTTGTACTAATAATCGTGATAATTAATATACGAACCAAATGTACCTATATCATACTGGTTTGCTAGAAAAATGTCTTTTTAATTCGATGAAACGACTCAAGTCAATGAATAAATATTATAACTACTATACAATATTGTACTACTGTTTATTATCCTGAATAAAATAAAAATAAAAATAAAAATAAAAATAAAATAAACGCAGCCGGTACACATGAACATCTCGATGAGGATAGTGGAGGCCTTCGAAACATAGAGTCGACTCTTACAACAAAAAACTGGTCCATACCTCAAGGAAGTGTCGTACAATGCATCCTTTTCCTAATTTACATTAACGAACTCCCAAAAAATCTGTAATGAACTATTCGTATTATTTACTGATTTCGATCAGTAAGTACTTATTATAGATGCTTACCCTTATGTTTCTTTTGCTGTCCAGCTTAGTTCAAGCCTTTGATCTTTTTGACCGAGCGAGTGCGAAGCGTCTCCGTTATTATTCAGCTTGGGCAAATATGCTTTCGTATTTTTTCCTGCTGTTCTCCTCTACAGGTCGCATTATTAAAAAAAGCTCATAGCTTTACTAATAACTAAAAATTTACTAAAAAAAGCGCATTAGGAATATTCATAAGAAAAAAAAAACAACACGTGCAATGTGAAAACGAAGCTTGCGTCACTTAGGTCGTAGAGTCCGTAGCACGAACATCTATCGAGAAAAAAAAAACGCACGTAAAAGTACTCGGTAGAGTTCTACAAAATTACTCTATCGTGCTTACTCTATCTTAATTACTCTATCTAATAGTGCTTTGGGTGCTGATTCAGACACTCGTTATAATTGTCAATGTCATCATCACCATTCACCACTGCTTATATTTTGTAAACTTGTAAAAAATATATGATAAAATATATATACCTGATAAAATTACAAAAAACAAAATCAATAAGTAACTAAGTAAGAGTTTTTGGGGTGTCGTGCAACTTTCTTTCGTCTTATGTGTATTTGTAACCGCGACCGCGAGTGATTATTTTTAGACATACAGATTATTAACTTTAATAAGGTACATTAGGTAACATGCATAAGAATAAAGAATCAATATTATCGGGTTCTTCTTTTCCTATGAAATTACAGAGAGACCTCATAACTTCTGTGATGTAAAATATTTATCAGTTGCTGGATATTACATCAAATTATGACTAAAGCAGTCAACTATCAGCACAATTAAAGTCAATTTTTTTTCTTAGCATTAAAAAAATGCCTGGAAAGTGTCTCCTTTTTTTGTTAACGAAAATGACCACTTTATCAGTTGTAACTTAGCAGAAACTTATTTTTTTCGCTGAAGTTATATTGCCTAAGTTAGCTTAATGTTCAAACATTTGTACGTAAAAGTTATGTTACAATAGCGTTCAAAAAGAAAGGGACAAAACACTGTGTAACTATATATCTGTTATACAATCTTTATTAGTAAGGGGGTACATAGATGACTATCGTTTTAGATTTCAATACGGCCCATACCTAAATACGATTACGTAGCGAAATTCTTTGGTGAATTCGAAGCGGTTTGTGTAAATAGCCGTCTAGGTATATAAATTTCCATAATGCAATTCGTCTAGACTAGACAAAGTGCGGCAAACACGTGCCAGACGCGTCTGGAGGTGAAATGAGTCGAGGCGCACTGCACTGCACCGCACACGAAGGCTGAGCCAGGAGGCCTTTACTATCGAATTACGCACGCATTTATTTTGCAAAACTAACGACTGCATGTGGAGTTTGTATCTAGTAGAGGATAGCTAGTGGAGGGTGCACTGCATCGCACATGACAGTTAATATTTTATTGCAAAACAAATGACTGCAATTAGTGCAATTGGGTATTGGACTTGGGAATGGATTCTACTTTTAAGGTATAATAGAGCAAAAAGGGAAGCAAAATATTTATTTTTCCCTAGGGATTTCCTAGAAATAATATAAATTTTGAGTCGATTTGACGAATTTTACTATGATTTCTAAGACTCCAAAGTTAGTTAATATCAAAATGTTCCAGTGACAAAATAGTGTTGATTATTAGATCCATAAGTAATTGCAAAAAAAATGATAATCACAATCTTTTGCGCGCCATCTATATACTCGTAGGCCGCGCGGTTAGAAATGTGACGTCACTTTTTGTGTGAGGCGTTTTCACGCGGCCAATATACTGATCGCAGAAAAAAAAACTTTTATGAAACAGTGAACAGTTTTACCCAATATTTTGGGATAAGATCAGAGCAGGTGGATGATGAATCTAAATCATCCAAGCTGAAACATATTGAGTATCTTAATGTGTTATAGGTATATATCTACTGCCTGCAAAACCTGTGAAACATTTGGAATTAAATAACTGCAGCACATTAGCACAGCATCCTGTATAAAAAATAAATAAATATTATAAATATAAATATTTGACAACATCACATACATTGCTCCGATTCTAAAGTAAGTAGCTAAAGCACTTGTGTTATGGAAATCAGAGACAACGGTAGTATCACAAACTCCCAGACCTGAACCAATATAGAAAAGTTCGTTTTTCTAAATTGACCCAACCGGGGATCGAACCCGGGACCTCAGAGATGGCGACACCTTGAAAACCGGTGCACAAAGCCACTCGATCACGGAGGTCGTCATGAATGTGGACCTTCTATTATTTGGTTGGATAAGAATACTTATAATGAAATGTCAGTGCCATTTCATGCGGTAAGAACACGCGAACCTTAAGAAAACTCTACAACAGCATCCACTTGTTGCAGACGCTCATTCAAAACACAATACATGAAGGTATTAAATACAAACAAAAGCCTTTTACCTCCATTTTACAAAACTATTAGCTTTTCTTAAGTACCAAATTTTCTATTGTGCTTTCTTGTAATTAATATAAGGGACTTAAGTATGAAATTACAGTTTTAAATGGAGAATTTTAGACAATTTGAATTTTCACCTTAACATTTTCTTAATTTATTTAACAACTATGAACGCTAATGTTTTAAATTTTTTATGCACTAATGTTTATACACTAAGGTAACGTATGCCACATAGGTTACGCGAAAAAAATAAGTATTGGCTAAGTTACAACGAAATAAAAGGTCATTCCTGCTAACAAAAAAAGGAGTTGCTAATAATAAGGTAAGTACTTTTTAAGATAGGGAAAGAAAATCAGATTCTTTTTGCTTTCTGGTAGTTGGCCGTCATGATCATAATTCGAAATAAACAACCGAAACATCTTTAACATCATAGAAGATATGAGTCTCTGTGTGTGAGAAAAAATCGTAAATTTCATACTTTAACCCCTATTAATTTAACCACTAACTTATTAACTATCGTCACAAAATATAAAGTTTGTGGGTCTAATGTCCATTATCTTTAAAATCCCAGAACATTAAATAAGTGGTAGGTGTAGGAGGGGCTTTAAATGGCGTTTTATTTGCCGGTGTTTAGTGCATTCATCGGCGATCGTATTTATCTAGTCTAGACGGCGAGTAGTGAATAATAGTAGGACAACAAACGAACCGTTCGGATCGTCTGGAGGTGAGATGAAGGCCTCCCTTGCCTTTTAAAGAAAATGCATCACGATTCGAGACTGCGACGCACCGCTCGCTCGTGCGCTTAATCTTGCCTACTTGCAGTGACTTACGCATGACATTGACTGCAAACTGCAAATACTGTCAGTAATTGTTATTGAATACTTAAGGCTGTCAGGTGCGTAACTTACGTTGCTTACATAAATGAAGTGTTATAATACAAATATTGACAAAAATAGTTATTTGTTATACTAGAGACCAAAGTCAAATTTATTCATAATAGTTTATCTTTTTCAGCGCCGAGTATGTAACTTTGTATTTTTTTTTTATTCATTTATTTACAATTCTAAAACACTAATTTAGTTATTATATTTTTTTAATTTTTCTTGCCTATTTTATATTTATTTCATACATGCGACCTCATTTCGTCCATACTCTTTATTACAAACTATCAACCTTATTTTTCAACAATCTTTGTTTAAAACTCCTAGGTATCTGTATCTGTGTATTTTATTTTATACTTTTTAATTAATATCTGACAACATTTAAAAATTTTAAAGTAAGTATCTATCTTTCCTTCTCACATATCAATTTTACAACTGTCATCCTTTCAAAAAATATATTTTTTTTATTTCAAAAGGTTGTTTGTTAACATAACGCTGTCATTTAAGAAATCACTTTTCCTCACGCTCGTAGCAAAAATTGATTTTGCTGCGAGTTTTTCGCGTCAAAAGCGCCCTTTTCCTACCGGAGAGGTGAAAAAGGTTTAATTATTGGAAAAGACTAAAACTAAATAATTTTATGCGGCAAAGAAACTGAAAAACTGTATCATGTCTCTTAAATATTATGTTTAAAAAAAGTTGTCTTATGTCGTCTGACTCACCTATTTTTTTTAAAACAAATCAAACATAATGTTCTTTCAAGGGTAATCAAGGGCAATATAAGTAGGCAAAGGCAAATCAAACTTAAGCGATGTCATTCAAACAAATCTAAAAACCTGTTATTTAACAGACAACCTAGATACGAATTGAGATTTTGAGTTTTATTATCATGCCGGTGAAAAGCGCATTTAATTTTGTAGAAAGTATCTTTATAATAATATACTCACAGGTAAAATTTAAGCCACTAATTAGCATAGTAATAAAAGGTGCCGGACGGTTATATAGCCGTAATTAGTGTCGTGTATGAGTCTAGACTTGGCCGCTGTCTGTAGGCCGGAGGCATCGCAATATGCACTAGAGACGTTCCTAATTATCTTACATGCCCTACATTTATACTCGACAAAAAACCGACAGCTTTTTGAATGTCTATAAAACTGTTTTTATTAAATTACAAACCCAAGACTCGAAGATGTGAAGTTGCCGCGGATCTCCGTCTTGTCAATTTAATCGCATTGTATACAAAGATTTTAATAACATTAAAATAAAATATTTATAGATTAGCTAACTCATTATTTGTCAGGTAGTAATATGCCTAGTTTCGGGCGGTTCCAGTTAACTTAAGGCTCCTATAGCCCTCAAGTGGCGCCTTATCTTAATTTATGTTTTGCTCGCTAAGTACATAATATATAAAAAATTCCTTAATAATTGAAAGATATAATACTTACTTATCATACTCGTCGCTATAACAACGATGCTAACATTTTTACCCCCTTACTAATAAAGATTATATAGCAGATGTAAGTATAGTTACACAATGGTTACTCTGTTGAACTATTTAGGTATGACATTAAAAAGAAGGGGACAAAACACTGTGTAACTATGCATCTGCTACACAATCTTTAAATTCTCAAGTGGTTCAGGATTTAAAATAAAGGTGGTCCGGCCTTTTTAACCGACTTCAAAAAAAGGAGAAGGTTCTCAGTTTGTCGGAATCTTTTATTTTCTTAAATTCCCATTAGATATGAGGATTTTTAACGACACAAAGTTATGTTATACTAATATAGATTCTGTGGTTATGTGACGGGGGGTTTAATTTAATAATACTGTGATTCAGTCAAGATTTTTGGATTTAGGAAAGTAGGTAGGTAGCTACTTAATTTTCTTCTGGGTAGGTACAGCAGCAACATGCAGATACTTAATGTATACGTAGGTAAGTAAAGCTAGATTTACGTAGGGAAAACTAGTTCTAACAAAGGCATTTAGTTATAAAAACTAGTTCTAGCCATGATGAACGCGTTTTAACTAAAACGGGTTTAAATTGTAACATAATAATATAACTAATCCAGCCAGGTTAGGCAACGGTAACAACACTAGCCTGCGCTGAGTCTAGACGACCTACGCCCCCGCGTTATCCGCCACCCGGTTGGGAAGCTCGCCCTGTTCAAAATTCACAAAAAAACTGAACTTCAGTCTGCTAGGGTTGCCTGACTTTGTATTCTTATCTTATTAAGAATCATCTTTGTCCATTCACTTCTAATGATTTGATATTTTAGCATTCACCATGCTATTTTAATATTTACTATGTAATATACCTACTAGAAAAAATACGACTCGCACCATATCATGTTCTCGGACGGGAATCGAACCCTCGACCTTTGGATATCCGGTCCAATGCTCTGACCGCTGAGCTACCGAGTCATTAGTAGGAACGTCGAATTTCTTCTAGTATATCACAACTCTTACGCTGCAAGCCAGCGCCATCTCACCAATGTACAAGGAATTACCTCGACATTCAATTCAAATATCTTTCCGGTATTTTTTAAACAATTGATTAAGATGAGAAAGCTGTATAATTTTTTATTTTGAGATTTTGGCATTCATAATGCTATTTTTATATGATAGTAAATAATATACTAGAAAAAATACGACTCGCACCAGATCATGTATCCAAAGGTTGCGGGTTCGATTCCCGTCCGAGAACATGATATGAAGTTTATGTAAATGTTGACACTTAAAGTCCCTATTTTTATGGCTTTTTTGTTTTTCGGGGTCGTTAAAAAGAACAAAAAACTCGCCAAAAAAAACCATAAAAATTCGGACTTTAAATGTCAACATTCGTGAACTTTTATCAATATTCTTACTAGGTAGACCCGCGGGTCCGGTCTATACGAGTGTAAATCATCACGCCCCCGGTGTTTTACCAACTGTTAAACTCCGAATAGTCGTGTCGCCGATGATCATTTTGACAAGCATTAGGTACATCCTTCGAAGCAGGCAAAATGAAAGGTTCATTTATCTTCATTTAAACTCCACCTGATATCACAGGATCCATTGTGATTTGTGGCTAATGGAAATCATTTCAAACTGTCGCCGCTCCGCCCGGTTTGGATGGACTAGGTATGTTTTTAATTGTAGAAATATATACTTTGCAAACTTAATACATACATACCTACGTAACGTAGACAGAATTAAAAATGAAAATATAATCACAGATGTAGGTTTATGAAGAAGCCTTTATGCGTTATCCATTTGCAAGATCGCGCGCGATCAAACATAATGTCGCGGCTAAAATGTTTGATAATCGCGCGAACTAATTTCGTACGAATGCCCGATCATAAATCTGAATTAAAAAGATGTATAAGTAAGTACTATACTGTTATGTATAATACACGAAAACCTTATTTCAACATGCTTTTCTAGGGATGTCATAAAAATAAATACTTAGGTAACGTTATATTAGAAAAACAGTGTAATAAAACGGGTTAATGGTTAAATCGTAAAGAAATCACACGGCTTATTTTGAGTCACAATTCTGTAATCCTTGGCTTTGTTCTTATTGAGTGCGTACCTATAAACTACGTAGGTATATAGTTAGAATATGGCCGTCTAGACGCGCCTGGGGCGGAAGGTTAGTTCAGTACGTAAGCACTCGCAAGCTCACGACCCTTCAGCCCCACTGCCTCTGCTCTTAACTGGGTCACGTGAAATTATGTGTTCTAATCCAGTGTAAGCGTGCTTGCACACGCACCGAACACGACACGAGTAACAATGATGTACAAATCGAAAAACTCCGATAAATAGGCCTACCCTACAAAAAAGTTGATCATGTCGTGTGTGTTACGCTGAATCGGACTTTAAATGTGCGCATGCGCATAATAATAGTTTCAAATCTCTAGAAGACGCTACTTAAGTACTAAAGAAATTGTTTCTTTGTATTTGTTGTGAAGGCAATTTACTAATATTACTAAGTAGGTAAGTACCTATTAATATAATTATTTTTTTTCGACCAAAATTATAGGTAGGTACACTTACTTTTTAACTAACTGCATCTTACAAACATCTGGTGCCTATGGTTCGTGATACTTTTCTTCAATAAAAGTTACGTCATTCGAGCTCGAAAGCTTACAAACTTACACACAGTCTGTCAGGCGTTTCCAACAGTCAGCGAGGGCACCAGCAACACGCGAACTTAACATTATCTAACTTTTATCACAAAACTCATTTAAATTATATCCTTATCTTGCATTTATAATGCTTATTATCCCTATCATGTAGTTATTTGGAGAAATCTAGAATAATTTTGATTATAAAATGGTACCTATATCTTTAAAACGTAAGTAATCGACGAAAAGATAAATAATATTAAAATAAGAAACAAGTTAGAACCTCCACCAGAGCTATTTCTGTGCCTCTACCTTACATTTCTCATGGCAAGTACCTATACCCAGTATACCCACTTGGATAAGTTGCCGACCTTATTGTGTATATTTATTTATTTACTAGTGTAGTGGCTCTATGAGCTGTTTGCGACATTTTTGTAAATTTTTCGAAATGGCTGAAATAGGTTTTTTTCTTCGAATAACTTTGAAAAACCTGAATCTCACCAGACACAAAAAAATGCACATTTAAGTTGGAATTATTTCAGAATTGTTATGAATAGAGTAAAAAAAAGAACTGATCTTAAAAAGGAAAAAAGTTAAGGAGCTCGGTGGAGCAGTGGTACAGCGTTTGGCCCATCGATTGCGGAGGTTAAGCAACTCTCGCAAGGGTCAGCCATGGGATGGGTGACCAAAAATGTATTATCTCGAGTTCCTCCGTGCTTCGGAAGGCACGTAAAGTCGTTGGTCCGGGCTGCATTTGCAGTCGTTAGCACCCACCAATCCGCATTGGGCTCGCTTGGTGGGTCATGGCCCTTAAAATGGACATTAAAATGGCTGATGGTCAACTATATCGTTACTATCTACTTAAAATAAGTACTATAGTTTCTAAGTTAGAGAAAATGTCTTTCTATTCATGCGTCAAGATCTTTAAGTAAGTAGGTAGGTACTTACTTCAGTACTATAAGTAATAATATAAATTATAATGGCCCCCAAAGGTTTTTCTGACAAAAATTACACTTAGTCATAACTTAGCTAAGTATTTACAGGACCTACTTCTATTCAGTTGTCAAGATCCCTTTTATACTAAAGACATTAAAAAAAACAGACCCTCAAAAGGTCGATATTAAGTCATTTTACAAACGTTATGAAAACAATATATAAAATGGTTTCTCATTTAAATCAATTTGCTATCTTTCCCCGTCTTCAATTTAAAGTAGGTAGGTTACCTATACATTGTATTTTAGGCGGAGAAAGTAAATCGCGTAAAACAGCAACGACGTCACAAAATACATATTTAGTACCTTAGTACTATCTCAGTCGGCTGTGCTCGCTGGTCTCTCGTCTGCCCTTCCGTCGCCCTTCATTTTTAGGTGCCTTTTACATAATAATACACTATCTCGCCTGTCTGGGCCATACCCGCGCGAAATAAACGTAACTCAATCGTAAAGAAAATTATGCGTCAAACTGGCTCAATAAAAAATATATGTTACGTCTATCAAATCATTTTTCTCGTAAGTACCTTCCCTGCGATTCTGTAAAATCAGACGACAACTCGCAACTCCCTTCGCAATTCACTCTCACTTCGCATCTCACCTCGCTTGACCTTGACCTTGACTTGCGTTGTACCTAGTGACAACCACACTCAACAAAATGTTAGTCGAGTTTTATCGATTCCAGTTTAGCTAATATGTGAGTTTTAAATTAAAATTTCTTATTTTAAGGAATTTGATGCAGCAAAAATAAAAAAAATAAAAAAACTCTTAATTCGTGCCATGAATATAATCCCTATGCCTTAAACTGTATGTCCACGGCGTCCGTCTCCTCGGAGAGAAAAAACCGGACCGAATAGCGGCCTATATATTATATTTGTATGAACTTTTGTCAACTCGACATCCGGCGTCCGAAATCCGTCATCCGTTCTTTTGACGGGCTCCGAAGATTTTGCTTGATCGGATGAACCGCTAAACCGGAGCCTCGATTCGAAGTACCCCATTAGAATATAAAATACATATGGACTTGTCCACGGCGCAGCCACCCGACGTCCGTCTTCGTCAACCGTCATCTTTTGCGACTTGCCGAACTTGCTTATTGCGACAAGCACTTGCGCTGCGACTTTATTTTGTTCACACAATAAAGTTTTTAGGGCAAGTTAATATTAGGGGTTAAAGTATGAAATTGCCGTTTTGTATGGAGAATTTTAAAGAATTTGAATTTTCCATACTAACATTTTCTTAATTTATTTAACAACCATGAACGCTAACGTTTTAAAACATTTTGCACTAATGTTTACACACTAATATAACGTATGCCACTTAGGTTATGCGAAAAAAATAAGTATCGGCTAAGTCACAACGAAATAAAAGGTCATTTCTGCTAACCAAAAAGGAGTTACTAATAAAAACAAATGTTAAAAAAATATCTTCACGTTTTTAAATTTGAGATTTTAGCATTCACAATGCTATTTTTATATAATACCAAATAATAAACTAGAAAAAATACGACTCGCACCTGATCATGTTCTCGGACGGGAATCGAACCTGCGACCTTTGGATATCCGGTCCAATGCTCTGACCGCTGCGCTACTGAGTCACTAGTGGGAATGTCAAATTTCTCCTAGTATATCAACTCTTACGCTGCAAGCCAGCGCCATCTCACCAATTACAAGGAATTACCTCGACATCAACTGAATACCTTTCCAGATATTTTTAAACAATTGATTAAGATAAGAAAGCTACATCATTTTTAAATTTGAGATTTTAGCATTTACAATGCTCCCGTCCCGTTCGATTTCCGTCCGAGAACATAATCTGGTGCGAGTCGTATTTTTTCTAGTTTATTATTTGGTATTATATATCTTCACGTTGTTGTAATTTATCGTATAGTGTATTAAATGCCCCATCGAGGTATCTCTCTAGCAGGAGAGGGTGAAACCCAAAACTTTTTTGTCTTCTGCGTCTTTGTACGTATATTGCAAGAAGTTGTCGGCATTCTAACGTAAAAAAAGGCACGTGCACATGACATCTCAGTTGCACCGCAGAGTGATATGTGGTTCGGGATTGGATCGGATCCGGACGCAATGGACAAACGTGATCCGTCTCCGTCATCCGTCTCCGTCGAAACGCCCGGATCCGTCATCCAAGAAAAAACCGGACCGTGGACAGACCTATAATATTTTGTTAAGAATCCTGCTTTGTATAGTTACCTATATTAAGGCCCACTTGCAGTAACATTTACTAAATCTCGACTTTGTTAAACTTAGATGTAGCCCTTATGAAACTGTGAAAATTTTAAATATCGATTTAAAAATTTTACATATTCGTATGAGTAAAGTCTAGGTTTAACAAAATCGAGATTTAGTAAATGTTGCTGCAAATCGACCTAAGTACTCTTTTTGTATATATTGCTCATTGAATATAATGTCAATGTCTTGTTTGTCAATATTCTTCCTTGCGTTTTTTAATACAGTTTTTACAGTTTAATTTTATTATTTTCTTTCCCAAGATCCTATAATATCAAAAAGTATGTACTTTAATATGGTAGCAGAGCGTTAAGTTACCGGAAATAAAATTCAGATAGAATTTACGTCGAGAGTTGATGGAAAAGTCTATCGTTGAATCAGCAACAATCCAAGTGGGAGACACGAGAGCTTCATGAGGCGAACTTATTACTACGAATTTGTCACAAGACAACTGTGAGAAAGTTTTGCGATATTCTACAGCGAGGGAAGTATGGCTAGAACTACACCGCCTGTATGATGGCTTGCAAAAGAGTAAAGCCTGTGCATGAAGTTCTTCAGCTACACAGTGCAATCCAGTGGTGAAGTGTCACTACATATTAGCAAATTGAAGAACATCTGGTCTGAACTTACCAGGGAACTCCAGAAGGAACACCTGAAGGAAGAGCTACCAGAACTACTCGAAGACGGCTGAACCGATTGAAAGGATCAACTGTCATTTAAATATTAATAAAATATATTTATATCATCGCTTACATTTTTATTACATATACATATGCCTAGCCCCAAAAATGTTAAAAATAAATAAAGCTTTTTAAATTTTGAGATTTTAGCATTCACAATGCTATTTTTATATAATACCAAATCATATACTAGAAAAGAGTGGCTCGGTAGCTCAGCGGTCAGAGCATTGGACCGGATATCCAAAGGTCGCGGGTTCGATTCCCGTCCGAGAACATGATCTGGTGCAAGTCTTATTTTTTCTAGTATATTATTTGGTATTAAATAAATAAAGCTTTAAAAAAAATAAGCTGTTTTTATAGCAGTTTTTTTAGGTTTTCTGTTAGCACATCATGTTAAAAATGTATTAATCTACTGAATCTACTACCATTTCACAAATTGGAAGGCCTATCCAAGAATGAAATGACGAAAGAAAACTTGTAAAGGGTTTTTGACAACCGATAAATTAAATATGACGTGAACGCCATAGGCTATTTACTATATTTCGTCTACGTTATTGCCCTAGAGCTAAATCGGCGTAAGATGGCAAACCCCTAGTTTGCCTCCTTTGAACTTCAGCAATTGTTTGTAGCTCTTCTAGTCTCTCTTCTTCTGAAATTGTGAAAGCCGGTATTTCTGCGCGATTGCACATGTTGTGCAAAACACAGCATGCAATAACTATTTTTGCAACTATGTCTGGATGATAATTGAGCATTCTGTGTACTAACAAGCACCTAAATCCCTCTATTCCCAGGAGTCTTACAAACCAGTATAATAAGTTTTACCTAACAATATAAAATTTTTTTTTTATCAAATTTTATACAATAACATGTAAAAAAAAAATTGACATTAAAATAAAAATGTTTTCTGAAATAACATCCTTGTAGGTGGTGGTGGTGGAAGGCTTGTGGCTCATGAACATCTTTGCTTGCACAACAATAATAGCAATGCAATTGTCCAGAAATTCAAACCGTTGACAGACACACCTATCTGTTGTTCTGATTATTGAGAATAAATACAAGTCATCTGGATATATAAACTCAAAGCTTTTCTCACCATCCTTTACATCTCTTACAAAGCATTACAGAAAGTAATATTAAAACTGGACGATCACCGCAGGTAAATTGTTTACTAGTGACCTATTTTATAATATGTTGTTGTTACCATAAATATATAATAATGTTAGTGTATAAGTCTAGCATTCCGGACAAACCGCCGTGGTTTTTGGTTTGTTACGATGAAAAATTTTTGTTTTTGTAAAGTTAAATAATAAAAAAAAATAGTTTTTCACAAATTAAATAGCTATATAATTTGTGGTTAAAAACTACTTGTCAGTGTTAAAAAATAAAAAAATATTCACTTCTAAGACTTTCGCTCGTATACAGTTCATTAGAAATAAAACACTTTTTAAACACTTTTAGTCCTCCCGTGACCACGGTCCCTGGAAAGGTGTCGAAACGTCGGGAATTCTAAAAACCAATAAATACAAACTAAATAATTCTAAAACAACACCTGAATTAATAATATACGCGCTGTAATCCGTAAAAAGTGTTTTATTTCTAAAAAAAATATTATTTTAACATTGTTTGTAGAGGACTTCTTCTATTTTCACTCGTAAAATAGATACTTTTTATTTGACACTTTGAATCGGGTTCACTTGCGAGGTGAGCATCGAAGTGAGGGCGGAATTTCCTTACAGAATGCCACTTCTTATGTCATCTCATATTTCATCTGTCAAAATCTCACGGTCAATTTTAATTCAACACGCAGACTATTAGCTGCCTCAAATTCCTTAAAATAAGAAATTTTAATTAAAAAAACGCATATTTGCTATAAAGTTCTGTACCAAAAACTCAACAATTGTATCAAAAAACTGCAATCAATAAATCTCGACTAACATTTTTTTGAGTGTGGCAGTCACTACAATACAGAACTCACTTCACTTCGCAAGTAAATAGGTGATGCTTACAGAATGCAAATTTAAGTGAGAGTGAAGGGAGTAGCGAAGTGAGATCTGATGCGAGAGGTTGTTTAATTCGAGAGGTGGACGGATAATTAGAATTGTGAAAAGAGAAATATATGTAGCTTACTCCCGCAAAAAATATATATGCAGGATGCACCGCCCGCCTGCCCGCAAAAAAATGCACATGCACACCACAAAAATATCAGTGCACAATACCTGCATTTAGCATGACAGCGACACACCTTGCACCTTCACCTTAGATAATTAGAAGCACCAGATAATTTTCATACCAACGAGATAACTTTGAAGCCTTGGTTCTTTGCCGATCTGAAGATAGCTACCCAGGGAGTGAATGGATGAGATCCAGATTGCAATACACACAACTGATCTATCAGGATTCTAAGAGCTGTTTTGATATGCTAAAAAATCGCGAAAATAGCATTATATTGTATGGAAATTCATCATTCACATTAGGGGACATTCTACAACCACTCTACACCCCATAAAAGTAAAAGTAATCGTTTCCTTGATCGTTACGAAAAATCCTGTCACCTCTCGGTCTATACCTTACAGAATGCCACTTTTTACATCATCTCATACTTTATCTGTCAAAATCGGTAACCTATCCCAAGGTCGAAATTTTTTTGATCGAATTTCATTTTACTGAAATCTTTTCGACTGTTTTCGTTTCGCCTTTTTTGACTTCGTCGAAATTACGTTTTTTTCGTTACTCCGATGTCTTATTTGGTCGAAAAACTTTTTACCGAAGTTATGCGCGGTCGAAAGAACATTTCGTCGAAGTATTATATTCCCGAACATTCATTACACCACTGATTTATTTGTCATATTTTCAGTTCACCAAATGAAAAACTTTGAATACATTAAGTAGGTTAGGTTAGTGTTTTGACCATTCGCAGCTCTATAATGCTTGCATGCATGGTGCATGCTTGCTTAATAAAACATGTATTATTATAACAAATATCGATTATGTCAAATGTTACCTACATAATATAAATATACCATAGTTGCGGTTGCGGCCAAATAGTATTCGGTAAAATGTTGTTCTGGTGGTGCCAATACTAAAAAATCATTTTGAAAATCGGTGAAACGTAGTTCGGTAAAATGAGACATATGCCAAATGATATTTCGATGGTTTAAAAATATGGCAAACAATACATATAGCAACAAAAACTTTGGTAAACCGTTTCCGTTAAATGAAATTAGGACAAGTAAATTTCGGACAAGTTATCGGTTCCCGTCAAAATTCTCGCCGTCAATTTAGTTCAACTCGCTGACACGCTCGCAAGTGCAGCGCTAGTGCACATGCGAATTGTCAAGCGAGTTTTGAGAATACCAATCAAGAAACTCACAGCGGATTCAGATGCGAGGTCACGAATGATGTCTTACAGAATCGCAATGCTTATCTTCTGATTTTTTTTTTGTTTGGCCTACGTTGACAAATTATTGTTCTACATCGTTTCGCTTACAACCAGTTACTGAAAAAAATAACCTTCTTACCTATCAAATTATTTTTTAATAAATCCGCTACTCGATTTTCTCTTGCTGGGTTCGAATTTACGGCACTCTTGCGGCAAATATTGTTACGCAGTATGTATATTGTTACAGCACGGTAAGTTAAACTGTTGATCTACAAAAACGCCTTTATGCCGTCTCAAGGTTGACAAGTATATTCTGACGTGCTGTTGACTGTACTATTAGCGTGTACATGCAGTCCCTATAAACTTATGTTGCTACCTTAATAATGTTATGAACTTTTATTCGTTTCGACTACGACGTTTTACTAGCAGTAGTATAAATTTTCGAAAAGGAATTGTAGGGTGCCTCGCTTGATCGATTACGTAACATAGTAACCCGTATCCAGGGATGCGACGATGTAAGTGTAGGTACCTTACCATCGATGTAGACTAACATTAGCTTGTTACCATTAATCTGAGGCGGACTTACGACAAATGGAGGAGCCTGCTCCGGCACCTGCCCCTCCCGTCGCCGTGGGCAGCCGAAAAGTACCCTCGATCGACCCTGTGAAGGCTCAAGGCATCCTGTAATTATCATTTTTTTACTTACATACCACTTGAGAGTATTTTTCCAAAAAAATATTTTACTATTAGAAATATGGGGCAAGTCGTCCCGTACATAGGTAGTCGTTTAGTCGTTTAAGTATATTCACTAAAAAAAAACATCACTGATTAGAAAAATAGACACTTTACCAAGATCATCAGCCATTTTTAATGTCTCCACTGCTGGGGCACATGGCTTCCTTATGGGTGGAAAAGGAGGATTGGCCATAACCCACCACGCGGGCCCAATGCGGATTGGTGGGTATTTACGACTGCAAATGCAGCTGGGACCAACGACTTAACGTACCTTACGACGCACAAATTTTACAAACAAAATTTTTAGGTATTATATTAGACAATCATATGAATTGGAAAGCTCATATTGACAAAGTATGTACAAAATTAAATAGTTATATTTATCTTCTCAGTAAGCTCAGACGGACAACATCGCATAACACATTAATTATAGCGTACTATGCTTATGTGTATTCAGCGCTGGATTATGGCCTGTTGCTTTGGGGTAACAGTACAGATGCTCATAGGGCCTTTGTTGGCCAAAAAAAATGTATCCGAGCTATGTATGGACTGGCACCGGATGATACTTGTAGGTTTTTATTTAAAAAATTGCATGTCTTGACACTGCCATGTATGTATATTTTGAATTTAGTTTGTTTCGTAAAATCCAATAGTCATCTGTTTACTAAGTTCAAAGACATTACGCAAAGACCCACAAGGAATTCTGAGAAACTTACTTACAATATCAGACCGAAGTCTAAACTCTATTTAAAAAATTGTGCGGCTATGTGTGTCAATGTATTTAATGCACTCCCTAATGAGTTTAAAACTCTTCCAGAAACACGGTTCCGTAGAACCGTAAAGTTATGGCTACAGGAACAGTCCTTCTATTCTGTTAAAGAATATTTAAAATGACATTTATTTTAATATTATGTTTTGTTTTTTCTTTGACTTGGAACGTTTATGGCATGTTTGTTTGTAATAATTAATATAACAATGTAACCTAATAATTTTAATATAATAATTTTAATATAATGATTTTAATGTAATTTAATATTAATGGAAATTAATTTATGACATTCGCATACTAATTTTAGTGAAACATGTTTGGACTTATTATTTTTTATTTTAACATCTGTGTACCGTGTTTCGTGTGAATAAATAAATAATCTAATCTAATCTAATCTAATCTCGAGATACTTCCCATAACCGACCCTTGCTTAAGTCGTTTAACCTCTGCAATCGCTGGGCCAGGCGCTATACCACTGCGCCATCGAGCTCCTCAAATAGATACTTACCTATCGAAATTTCGAAACGAGTTGTGTTGGAACGAGATCTTCTTCTTCTTAAGATGCCGCTTCTTTATTGAAGGTTGGCCGTCAGCTCTTTGAATTTGGCTTTGTCCATGGCGAATCTGAACAACTGTTCAACCGTCTTAACGCCAGTCCACTGGCGGATATATGTTACCTACGAAACCATGACATTTTGCGTCTTCCCACTCTGCGCTTTCCGGCAATCTTTCCCATCATGATGGTCTGGAGAAGACGATACTGCGGAATTCTCAGGATCAGGATCAGGGACGAGATGCACTCGACCCATTAGTTTAGTTAGTAAACTTTGTGCGTTTTACAAGTGAACGTGTCAGAGCAAATAAACAAAGCAAGCTACTGCCATGGAGTACTTGTAACATAAGGCTGGAGTGGAGGTCTGTAGCAAAACGTTTAGTTAGACCCCTTTAATTTTGATGCCTAAAAAGGAGGAAAGTTACCTACTGACATGTAAGTAGTCGTTTTTCATTCGAGCTGTAAGTAATTGTGATGAAATAATGTTGTTTCAAAATTCAATCAAAATTATGCTTAGAATTTATGTTAAATATTTTCTATGTCTGTCTGTATCTTGTAATCTCAAAACATCTTCGTAAGCGAAATTGATAGGTACCTACTGAAATAATAAATCCATGCCTTGGGCAAAAACCTCTGAAATGATTTTCCAGGCGGGCATTAATTTTACAGTTTGTTAGCTTTAGTTCCAACTTAAAGTCTAAGCCATATTTCATCTAATTCGGGTGGGAAGAACCAGGGAAACAGTTACAACAGTTACACATCTTTCTGTAGGGTCGGGTCGGCAACAGTGGCTCGGATTTTTTCGGACACACAAATTATAAAGAAACAGTTGGAGTACCGACCTGAAAATTTCAGTCAACATGCTTTAGTTATTAATGTTTCTCCCTTCATTATTACTTTTTTAAATAAGGCATTATTATAGACGTCCGATATTTATTTTTAAAAAATGGGAAATGGGCCACTGTGTACTGGTACTGGGCTACTGTGACTCGACCCTGTAGTACACAGAGACTCTAACAGTACACAGTTGCTCAACAGTACAAAATTGAATAGAAAACATTTATTATATTTAATCACATTTATTCGTTTAGGTATGTCAGAATTATATTTTAAACATATTAGGCATCAAAATCTGTCTCGTAGTAGCTATAATAAGAATAAAATACTGACAAAATCGAGATCAAGCAATTTCTCAAATTTTTTTCTTTGTTGTTTGAGATCCTTTAAATATTTTTATTTTCAAGCAAGTAATCTAATAGACAACATAATGGTACCTAATTAGAATTTAAAAACAATAAAATTAAAAAAAAAAATGTTTAGTGCAAACAGTCGAGTGCAAAAGTGCTCGACCCTGTAGTACACAGTGACTCTAACAGTACACAGTTGCTCATCAGTACAATATTAAATAAAAAACATTTATTAATCCAATACTTTGCCATTTATTAATCCTTACTTTGTTGATGCTGAAGTGCGTCATTGTTTATAGACTTTTTTTATATAAAATTTATAGCAATCAATCAGATTTTATTTTGTTTCTGCGCAAATAATTTTATTTTAAAAACAAACTTTCAAAAACATTACATTATTTTAGTTAGGTATAAATGGGTTTAAAAGATTGTTTCTCGTTTTGATAATTGGTAGGTACTGCATTATAATTAGGTTTTATGGCATATAATATTATTTCTTCCTTTGTAAAATTAAACTTTTCTATTTATATGTACAAGTACTCAGTGACTCACGTAAGTATACAGTGACTCATGTAAGTATACAGTGTTTCACCGAGTCACTGTATACCTCTGTTTTTTGAGCCACTGAACACGCTGTCGCCATTTTGATTTCACGGACGTACCAATTTTAACAGATTTGACGAAAGGCGAGCAATTCTATGCCATTGCCTAGTATAATAACGTCACTTTCCATATACACACTAACAATTATCAAAATCCTTAAATTTTAGTGTATAAAAACACGTGTAACTTACCTTAAATAGTATTTTTTTAAGCACGAAGACAAATACAGACTCATATCACGACCGAACGGCGCCGGAGCGGGGGGATCACTGGTTTGTACGTGTTTGGCTGTTAAGCGCTACCGATAAATGAGAAATATAGATAGATATTGCTGTTCTTTATGGGAAATATCGTCGCGAGTCATTGTACCCGACTGAGTCACCGTTCCCTACCTGACCCTAGTAACTAGCTTTCATACACTAAATGAAGTCATTTAAACTAGACGTATTTGTCTACTGTCCACGCGGTGAAGTCGCAGGCGGAGGCTAGTTTATAATATTAGTAGGATAAGTGCCTAAAGAAAAGACCTCCAACAATAACTTAACAACAATTGTCCTGACAGCTAAATTATCGTCTTAAGTAGGAGAGTCTGTTGTTTAAAGTCTTTCTAAAGAAACTTTGCGTGTGACCTCCTAAATACAATTCAAACTTATTTTACGAGAATGATTTTAAATTTAATAGAAGTAGTTACTTAATAGCATTAAATAATGATTTTATTGTCCTGCAGAGTTGCTGTTACTAGAAAAACAAAAGACGCAGCGCGTTTGTGGAAACAGCGATGGGGCTTCTACAGTCGAATTCGGGAGATTCAAGAGGAAGAAGCTCAGAAAAGTGGTATTAACTAAATTTCTACACTTATGTCTCTTCTCCATACGGATCACGGTGACGAACTCGACACGGGAGCACATATAAAATGTTTGTAAATGGTGATGTTTTATAAAATCAACGATACCTATATTGTTCAAAAATGTGTTACCTACTTACGTACAACGATAGTTTTCTAATTTCTAAGGGTAGCTCCTTTGAGCCGTGTTCATAAAAGATCTTGTTTTTTTTAATGACTAGTGTGCGCGGAAGTTTACGATAGGTAGGTACTTAGTTAAAAACTACTCTTACATACTAAGAAAACAAAATAGTTCAGGAATAAAACTATACCTACTACGCGCTCACTTCATGATTGCCGCTACCTCCCGGCCCGCTTCGTCATACCGCACCCCCTGCGTCGCCCTTTTATTACGGATAGCAACGGAAAGCTCAATTTTTGTTTTTGTTGATTTATTATTTACGTTCGTCACTCGTGTTGCTATAATGCGTAAAAGAGGAAAGGTCCTACACAATGGCGAACGTAATTTGTGATATAAGTTCATGACATGCTTTGAACAAGAAAAAATGAAAAACAGTTTGATAAAGCCATAATAATTGATGTTTAAGATCTTAATATCAATCAAAACGAATTAATCATAGCGACGTCCTGCTCATTTCTTCGCACTCAAGTCTAACTATATCAGTAAAAAACATTTTTTTTTCTACAGACCGTTAGCTGTGACGTCATAACGGTCGACAACGGCAATCACGAAATGAACGCGTAATAATATGAACGAAATACTCCTTATGTGTTGATATTTCTTAACTCCCAGGCTCTACGTTTTTATAAGTGTGTTAAAATAAATGTTTTAGGGATGACTTTGGAGGAGTACCACATCGCTCTGCAGTCAGTGAGCTGCCAGCCGGAGCCGAAGGAGGATCCAGTGGAAGTTGATCCTTCTCCGAAACCATATCCTCCTACTTCGGCAGGTAAACTACCCAAATAGATAATTCAAATGACGTGAACATAAGTCGATACTTCTATCCATACAAAGTATAAACTGTTTAATAATAGGGGGGAGAACCAATTAAATGTCCTACATACCTTTAAGAAAAGATTATCGTGTTCTAAATTTTAGCTATGTGCGGAAAATTAATCCCAAATTATTAATCAGAATCTTGTGTGTTGCAGGTATGGTAGGTCACAGAGCTATGTGTCCGCTGGAACGGTTCGGCCGCCTAGTGAAGACTGGCCAGGACTACCCCATCAGGCCACCTCCCCGCAGGATGCAAGTCTACGACCCCTTCAAGCAGACCATGGTGTTTTTGGGGTAATTTAATCACATAATTGATGAGTTTCATCTAGCTTTGATCTTATCTAAGAGAATGGTGAGAGGGATGATGTCACTAACTAGGATCCGGTCATCGGGTGTGAACAATTTATCAATCAAGCTCCGCCGTGCAGCAAAAAGCTTATTACCGCACCTCGGCTACGACGACACCGCGCGTGCGTCCTGCGTCTTGCGGATCGGCAACCACTGCGCGGTCGCGACGATGAGCTGAGAGAGGCTGACACATCGAGACAGCGCGCAGTGGTTGCCGATCCGCAAGACGTAGGAAGCGCGCGCGGTGAGGCCGTGGCCGAGCGGTTAAGCTATATTTTCTGTCGTTAGCCAATCTGCATTGAGTTTGCGTGATGGGTTACGGTTACGTACGGCGCAACCTGCTTACCGATTTATTAGGGAAGGCCTATGCCCAAGGAGAGGGGACATGAAATCGGCTGATAATGATATACAAATGGCCGAATACTCAAACGTCACTCAACTTTGGGAGGCTCTCAAACATCGTCCTGGCGCATTAAATGTCAAAAATACGACAAAGACAGCATGATGTTTGAGCGCCCCTCAAAGTTGAGTATCGTTTCAGTATTCAGCCATAAGTCATACTATGTTCCAGGAGTGTGGAAGGCGACCCAATATCGTACAAGCTGCCGCCGGCTCGGTCGGAGGTTACCGAGGAGATGTGGGCGCGCCCGCACCAGCTCACGGTCATGCCGCTCTGCAGGGACAACCTAGACAGAGCGCTGCTTGTATAGACAGATTAGATATATTTCTCAGCCTTAAACTCGCGCCTCCCGAACGACTTACGAAAATCTACACGCCTCCCCTAATAAAATTTAAGTAATTTAGCTCTCTAGTTCAGTCTATTTTATGAGTAAGTAGTAATTTATTTTTGTAAATTATCAAATGCTTCGCGCCCTTCTTCTTCTCTTTCTTTTAAATCTGTGCTAATACTTTTGAATTAATAGAGATTAATAATCCTACTGACAGACTCGGAACTAGAAAAATGAAACAAAAAGTAAACATAAAATCTTTGTATTAAAAAAATACATAATTCAGATTACTTAACAGCTAACACGGGCGGCAACTGCGAGACTATGTTTTCTGGTAGCACTTCTAACATGACTGCCTCGTCATCGCCGATCCAATGAAACCCGGCCAAATACTGTGAAAAATAACTACTTAGAGTATTCATTCTCAGAAACTCTAGTATTCATTCTCTAAAACTGTTAAATTTTAGATTTTTCGCATTCACAATGCTATTTTTAAATTAAGATAAATAATATTGGAAAAAATACTAGAAAAAATCGACTCACCCGTAGCACCTCAGACGGGACTCGAACCCGCACCCTTGGGATTCCGGCCCAATGCACTGACCAATTATGCTACCGAGTCGCTAATATTATTTATCTCTAAAACTGATTAAAAACCTTCTGTAGTCATTAAACTTATTAAAAACGGACGATAGGGAAAAAAACCGCTTTGGATCTGCGTTATTGTCCGTCCCGCTTAGATGACCCACCAAGCAGTGGATTATTATTATTATTATTTATTTGTTGATGAGTCCTGTAATGTTATGACAAAAAGCTCCGCTCGATAGTAGCAATTGCATTGTTATCACTGCAATTGATATTGTTGAGGAAACAAAGAATCATCGTGTGATTAATATTAAATATCATATCTTACTTTCATCGGCACGATTTTCAATCCGAAATTGGTAGTTCCATTCACCTTCTTTTTGGACACAGGTTCTTCTGGTTGTTCCTAAAAATTAAATAAGTCTTTTAAAATTCTACTTCCTATTTCGCTACACAGCTAACAAGCTTTTTACTATTAAAAATGTGATTGAAAATCGTAACATGCCATGTCACATTAGTCAATAAGTTCGGAGCATACAAACTATTTTTAGTCTGTGAGTGTTGCAAGATAATTTAGTGAAGACCAGTACATTATAGGACTGTAGCTAAACTCAATGTGAACCGTAACGTCTTGTGGGGTAAGTGAAACACCGGGGAAAGTGAAACACCTTTTTTATATTAGCTATTAAAATTACCATAGCGACATAATTATGCGAAATACGGGAACTAGTTCGTCATTCCTGATTTATCGACACGTCGCTATGGAGATAAATTTCGATAGCTTCTTGGCCCTTTACTCATTTGTCGGCGCAACATCGACACGACATCAGGGGTCTAGCCAAAGTAACATTTGCAAACACTGATGTAACGCACCGTGTGGACCCAGCGTAACGCTCTGTTAAAATACAGGTGCCCAGTAAGCTTTCGGTAAGGCGTATACCGAGCATGCTGATGTCGTACCGATGCTGCGACAAATGAGTAAAGGCTTTAAATAAGGATAGGTGTTTCACTTACCCCAAACAACATACTTTTATGTAATAACACTCACATAATTGTATTGTTTTCTAATTATTGGTATATTACCTAACATCATGTTCATGGATATTTCTTTGAAAATTTTTCACCCACTTTAGAGATGATTCCTTATTGTTAACTTTAACAAAGTTTACAACGTTACCTGTTTCCTCTCCAAGATCCAAAGCGATGTGTCGTCTTGGAACACGAGCGCGGGGCGTCGCTTGTGCGCGCCCACCCAGCCCGCGGCCGACCGCCGCGAGCCCCACTCCGCGGGCAACGCGCTATTCGTCCACTCTGCAAACTTCTTGTTTAACAGCTCGTATTCTATAATCTAAAGAAGGATAAAAACAGAGTTTATTACTTTAGACTTAAACGAAACTCACTTTTACTTTTTACCTACTTAGACGGTGCAGTGGTCAACATGCCGTCTACCGCGCAAGAGTTCCCGGGTTCGATTCCAGACCGGGCAGGAATTTCTGTGACGGGTCTGGATGTTACTATGTATAATAAGAATATATACTTAAAAATTATATAAGTAGTATATCAGTTGTCTAGCACCCATATTAAAAGCTTTGCTCAGTTTGGGGCTAGATGGCGCTGTGTGAAACTGTCTAAACATTTATTATTATCATTACTTTAAACGAAAACTAGTCTGATTTTGACTCTGATCATCTAGAGGTCTAGTACGAGTACTTCACTTTATCAAAGAGTATTTGTTGCTTCGTTCAACAACAATATTTATACAACAAAATGAGTGTAAAAGAATTATTTTAAGCTACATGTATTACAAAGAAATCAACTAAATGTGTCACTGTTTTACCTTTTGATCCACATAAGTAATGACAAGTGACTCGTGGCCGCAATCCACTGTCAACGCAGAAGGTATACACTTGTAGGTCGGCAACGTGGCGTAATGTTTGAACTTTCTGTTTCCTTTAGTCCAAACGGCGATGGCCCCTTGCGTGTCTGCTGCGACTAGGTAAACCGCCCCGGATGTTGTATTGTCAGATATATGAAGGTGCAGTATTGAGGTGGATTTGAGGTCTGTAACCATAGGTGAACATGTTTGCTATCTGTATAAGAATAGCATCTATTCTTATACAGATAGCATAGGAAATAGGCAAAAACTATTCAAAAGCACTTGGATCAAAAATATTTTGTTGATTTTAACAAAACTCAATTATACTTTAACCAATCAAGGCCCGGAAAATGAGACACAAATCTTAATAGATATTCCAAGCTTGTCCGGCCGCATTCGGCCGCTCGAGCATTGATGAATTAAGTGGGTTTGGGCTTAATGCTCAAGTGAATAAGCTTCTTCTGGGCAAGCTCGCTCCATCTTCGACCTCTTTCTAGCCAAAGAACTTGGATAAAAAATATTTTATAGATTTTAACATAAACTGAAATATACTGTGAAAACGCTTCTTATGGTCAACCTTACTACGTTTTCTGCCTCTTCTTAGTCTTAGGGTTTCGTACCAATGTGGCTAAGAGTAAGCCCATTTGATATGAAAAAAGCATGCATCAATAATACCTACATTTGTCAGTGGAGATGTCATACATGGCGGAGGCACCCGCCTGCGAGTCCAATTGTAAGACAACCAGACGACCTTCGCAGCTAAGAACAGCCTGACGCGAGTCTGCAGTAAATGCTACGCGCTCACACGACTCAGGTGCACCGCTCACACTTAATTTTACCAGTGAAGTGTTTGACAGCTCCTCATCCTAATAAAATTCACAAAGTAATAAATAATGAGTGGATAAAAGTTATGTAACAAAGAAATATTTCATAAAATGGTAAAAAGTTAGAAATAGGTTGCTTTATTCAAAATACAAGGTGTTACAAAAGTACCCCTAATGCCAAATATGGTAGATAGGGACCATCAAACTGAACAACTTTTACTATGGCACCAACTTTGAAATCGCGAAAAAAAAATCAGCTGTTTCATACAAAAATTAATTACGAAAATATCAAAATGTATGAAACAGCTGATTTTTTTTTCACGATTTCAAAGTTGGTCCCATAGTAAAAGTTGTTCAGTTTGATGGTCCCTATCTACCATATTCGGCATTAGGGGTACTTTTGTAACACCTTGTATAACTTACTGTTTCCAATTTTAGCATCCTTATAGCACTATCTGTAGAATAGATAATATATTCCCCATTGGGTGAGAGACCACAGCATCGTATCTGCTTCTTGCCTTTAACTTGAACTGAGACAAGTTTCACTGGATTTTCTGTTATTTTTAAAGACTTATTTTTTCTTTGTTCATTGTTTGCTTTGTGTAAAATTGCAATAGCTGTATCCTGTTCTATCTTATCATTACTATCTTTAGTCACATTATTCACTTTGTTGGAGTTATTTAATACTACTTTTCCACTTTGCTTTGTCGCATAAGAACCTAATTTCCACACTTCTATATAATTTTTGTATCTGAAATTAAGGTCATTTTTATTTTTTTCCACCTAGTTTATTTTCAGTAAGCTTCAAAAGTTGTAAAAACACGGAATGAATTACAATTACCTTAACAAAACTAACTTCTTCATAGAACATACTGAAAACCTGGGTGTTGGTATCATTGGAGGGACTCTCATTACCCATTTTGGTGGATAACTAGAGAGGGTAAGGTAACCATCAGCCCCAAGAGAAACTAGTCTGTCATCATTTATAACTAGACACCTAAAAATAACAATAAATTTATAAGTGAGATAGTAATAACACTCACATAATTGTATTATTTTCTAATTATTGGTATATTACCTAACATCATGTTCATGGATATTTCTTTGAAAATTTTTCACCCACTTTAGAGATGATTCCTTATTGTTAACTTTGACAAAGTTCATAATCGCAGGGTCTACTCCACTGCAGTACAGGCTCCTTTCATCATCGGATACTGCTATTGATAATATATCAGCCTTATGTGTAGTGTATGTTTCAATCTAGGGACATTCAAAATTATAATACTTAAGAACAGTACCACTTAAGCATAGTGTAAAAAAGTGTTTCAAATTGTGTACTGCACATCGTCTCATGCAATGTTCTGAGCCACCATTAACGCGGCGTCATGGAAGTAGGGTCTGTGAGACCCCGCCTATTTTATTTTTGCTCACACATTCTGTTACCCCTCATCTCAGTAGCAGAAGCTATTAAGGTATTCTACACATTGCAAATAACACATTTATCCAACAGTGACCACTGTAGGAGTTACACATTGACAAAGTTGAACAAGGTACCCCCCAGTTAATGTAACAATTTCACCCCCTGTTATATACATATCATATTAATTATTTTAACTATGGTTATGGTTTTATATTCAGTTTTTTGTATATGTTTAACATTTTAGTTCCCAGTATATATTTTTTATTTTATCTGTTTGTTTGTAGGTAGTTAAGAAATGGGTCTAGAAGAAATGTAAAAAGAGGTAGCAACGAAAATAGTGCTAAGAATTGATTAGTATTATTTTTTTCAAAGATAACTAGTCTTATATTAGAAAATTACATATAATATTGAGATTAGACTGTTGATTTAGTAAAAAAAGTTAATTAACTAGAAGGTAATATTTTTGTTGATTTTCTGAAAAAAAAATTATCCACTATTAATAGTTTAAAAAAGAAATGTGTTATTTTCCTTACTCGCTAGTTACACAACGTAAATATCCATATAACATAAATATTTTATTTACTTAAGATATACTCAGATGGACCGGACCAAAAGACAAAAGGAAAGTAGGCAGACCCAGAAAAAGATGGTCCGATGATATTGTGTCCGTGGCAGGCAAGGACTAGCTAGAAAGTGGAAAAGGCAGAAAGAAGTGGAAAGCAATGGAGGAGGCTTTTACCCAGATGGGATCCATGTCTGAAACAACTAATACTAACAAATAAGTAAAATAATGTA
The DNA here is from genome assembly GCA_963556745.1 of Catoptria pinella. Lineage (NCBI taxonomy): Eukaryota > Metazoa > Arthropoda > Insecta > Lepidoptera > Crambidae > Catoptria > Catoptria pinella. The sequence continues at coordinate 5,895,053 of OY750771.1, forward strand.
AGTGACATGGAATAAAAAGCTTTTTATTTATTTATTTTAAGATATACTCTACTAAATTTTACTTTTATATTTGTATGGTACTTATTTAATACATATCCAAAGGATTTGTATGACCCACCCCCGCTGTCCGTGTAACAGTTTTCCACCCCATGGCGCCGGGTTAAGTTTGCCTCAACTGTATACCTGTTCACCAAGAGTTCTATCCCAAAATGTGAGCCTCCCCTTGCTGTCCCCTGATACAACAACATTGTCCGAGAGTACTGCCAAGGTCCATACTATTGTCTCCTTGCCACGTCGACTGGCCAGCATTCGGCATGTGGCATGCCCCGTTTCTACATTCCATACCCTTATGGTATCTATTGACCCTGTAAAGATAAAGATAATTTGTTTGAATCAAATACACAGCTAGCATATTGTGTGTTTTAGCAAATAAACAGTTGTATACCTGTTACGAGTATGTTGCCTGTCTTATCAAATTTACAACACATTATTCTGCCTTCTTGCTTGTCAAATAATTTTTTATACACTATTTCATCATTTTCAACACTGTATAAATTTATGTAGCCCTGCTCTGTACCAACAGCTACTAAAGTGTTTAACGAATTAACATCAAGACACCACGCAGCATATCCTGTGAGGAGCACTGTGGTTTTAATGCTCAATTTATTTAAATCCCATTCAATCAGGGCACCACCCAGTCCTGTCGACAGCAACCGGTTACTGACCCAACCTAGAGCTTCAACAGAACCATTTTCAACACCAGGTATAAACTTAATCAAGTAAGGAGCATAACTCAAGTCCCAGATCTCGATAGAAGCATCTGCCCTGTAACCAAATAGTCAATTATTTTCAGCTTCTCTCAAAGGACAGAAATAAGTATTTTTGACTTTAAAACTTAATTTCTAACCTCGCAAGAGCAATGTGTTTACTTATTTTGTTGTACGATACACAATTTATTGATTCAGGTTTTGGGTTATAATAACGCACTCTATGTACTTTACAAGCCATTTCCTTATTTCTTCATATCACTGACGTTAGATAATTACTAAAAATAAATTGGAAATATGCTTTGCAAGCCTCAGAAGAATAACTAACAGCATGCACAAGCACGCACAATAATAAATTTTGACAGCTGTCAAACTGTCAATCATATAACATTCACACGTGCGTGCACGTCCCCTAAATAAGTAGTAGTAGTAGTAGTAGTAGTTATATTCGTCCTTTTCAGGACAGGCGAAGGTCTAATAAATAAGTAGGTACCTACCTAACTATTTGTTAACAGTATCTTTTGTGCTTTTTATCGAAACCACTACAGCTTGGCCAGAATGAGAATAAATTAAATAAAACTAAAATTTTTTAGTTCAAAATATAGTCAGTGCTGCCAAGTTATTCGTGATTTTGACGTGTTTGCATAGAAAGTGGCGCCCTCATTTTTTGTCAACTCTTTATGGTCAAGGTACAATCTACACTAGATTGGAATTGACAGAAATCGCAGGACATTGCTGCTTTAGTAGGAACCAATGTGACAACCATATTACTTAAAGCAGCAATGTATTCAATCAGAAGTTGAATGGAACCTTGTCAAACTGAGACGCATTTATTCGCCGGAAGACTTTAGTTATTCTTCTGAGGCTAGCACTAGCATAGTAGTTGGCAACATTGAGCTGCTGTGCTGTGTGTGATCTGTGGATGGATGGAATGACGGATGACGGATAATAAGCATATTAATCTGTGGTGGCTGGTGGATCGGATTGGATTGTACAAATAGTATTATTAGTGCATACTTTTTTAGTAAAACAGTTATTTTAGCCATATATTTTAACCCGAAATAATTAAAAGTTTGGTTTATTAATCTGACTTGCGTTTATAATGGGCGACGGACAAAGTGAAAATCAGCCGTTGCTGAGAGATGGTATGGAGACAATGATTTTATTATTATGACAGCTGATGATTCAACCAAAACCCATTCTGTTTTTTTGTTGCTAAACAATTAGATCTTGCCGATTATTGACTTCTGTACTGGATATTTACGTTGTGTAACTAGCGAGTTATGTCTTTAACATGCTATTACATCAGTTAAATAAGGATTTACTTAAGTATTGATTAGGCTCACGCATATTTTGTATTTTGCTCCATCAGAAGAGGTGAATGTCAGCACTATATCGCCAATCGGGCCTGATGAGTTACCTCCTCCGTATCTGCAAGTAGGGATGCCGATGGTGACATGCCGCGTGTGCCAAGCAATGATAGATATCTCGGGCAAGAGAGAACAACATGTTGTAAAGTGTCCTGAATGTAATGAAGCTACGGTAAGGGCCTAGTAAAGCTTTTATCCACTGTTTAATCATTATTATTTGTAACCATTACCTCACTGAACTATATAAAAAAGTGGCTAGTGGTGTGCCTACTTGCGACTTATTCAACAAAATATCTGTGAATTTACTATAAGCTGATTAACTCTTCAACGCCTGTCAAATGAGACACAATACATATTCCATTGTAATTAGTAGTTAACGTTCTTTATACCAAATAGTGTCAATTTACAGTTTCATTCTGTTTAAATAATAGCTATGTTGATAAATTGATAAACATTAAAATAATTTTAATAAATATGCTTATTCTTATCAACAACATAGCAGTAATTATTTCTAATTATGTCATAAAAAGAAGCATAGAATTTAGTAGTGCAAATACTAAAATTAGATATACTTCATCATCCACTTTTTAAACAAATCATAGTCTCTGCTTGTTTATAGCTAACAGAAGTTAAATTTTTCCTTGACTTTGGTCAAAATTGCTCGGTTAAAATTTGAATATTATTTTGATTAAAATAAATAAGATCATTTTCTTTATTCTTTCATATAGTTTACTATATAAAAAAATTTACAAATTACTATAGTTATCCATTTATTTCAACAGCCAATAAGGAATGCTCCACCAGGAAAGAAATATGTGCGTTGCCCATGCAACTGCCTTTTGATCTGCAAATCCTCATCTCAGCGCATTGCCTGTCCAAGGGCCAACTGCAAGCGAATCATCAATCTTGCTCCATCTCCAGTTACACCTCCGGTGCCCACACTACCTGGCATGTGCAGAGTCATCTGTGCACACTGTCAGGATACATTCCTTGTGAGTTTTATCTAATTTATTTACGTTTACTTACAGCCAAACATACTGTGGTGGCCACATAATTGAGGACACCGGTTGATTTTCATACAAACGAAGATAGTTCGTAAAGCAAAAATTAAAATCGAAAATATCAAAATGTATGAAACAGCTGATTTTTTTTCGCGATTTCAGAGTTGGCCCCATAGTAAAAGTTGTTCAGTTTGATGGTCCCTATATACCATATTCGGCATTAGGGGTATTTTTGTAATACATTGTATACAACATTGCCTTTTTATGGTTGCGGTAATACAGTGAGTTACGTGCGTGAGTGAGCTTAGACATGAACTTAGACGTGAGCTTAGACATAATTAGGCACAAAATCTATACTATGTAGTAAAATTTATCACAAGAAGTCACATCGCTTGCAGTACAAAATGAGATATTTTAATCTGTAAAATTGTCTCTTTGCTATACATTCTCAAGTGAAATTGCAGCAGATCACTGTCTATTGTCAATTTAATCGCATTGTTTAATGTAATGTGCCTTCTAGCTTCGTACATTTCTTATACTTTGTTACTTTATTTACACCTTAGCTGCTGCCTGCTGATAGTGAATTGATATAGCACCTTTAAGATTCTTTCATAAATATATTTTCAACAATGAATTCATTTGTGTAAGAACTGTAAGCAAATAAAGAACAAAGCTATGATTCACTTTCTTATCACAAGCTTTGTAAATTATCAATATACTAGGTATATGCAAATATGCTTTTACACAACTCAAATACAAAAAAAATATTGGTTTAACTGATCATAATTTTCCAGTGATAACTATTACTTTAAAGCAATGGGCTTTATTGTTATTATTTAAATTTTATAATACCTAGTTCTTTAAAGTACTTATGTAAAAGTTCTTTTATGAGCACCTCATAGCTCGCACGTGACCATGATATAAGACTAAATTCCGCCGAAGAAAAGATGTTTCAACGTCTAAATGTTGATGTGACAAGTACAAAAGGGACACTCCACATGATCATTTGAATAGTGATCTTGCTCCCATACAATAAAGCGCATTTCAGGTCGCACAGCGCTCCCTTCCCCACAGTCATATTCACCTAGAATTTGCCTCTCTATCGCGTACTTCGTCTCTTCTGACGACGGTAGTAGGATTGTCTTGCTTTAAATGAACTGCGTAGCATATCAATAAAGGAAAGTGATTGTACTTACTATGGTATAATAGGTGAACAAACAAAAATACTGGAACATTAATTTTGTTAAATATCTTAAGCGACAAATTAACTTGGCGCGCGACTATACGCGACGCGGCGATTAAGTCAGTGTCGAACTATAAGGTTAAGTTCAATACAAGTTTTGAAGTCAAAACTTACATACTGTGACTGACCGTTGACGTGACTGAGCTGTGTGAATGATCCTTTAATGTTGTTATTAAGATTAATCTTTTATTATAGTAGAATAGTTACTTGCTGTCTGCAATGTACTATATTGCATTTTATGTTTCAGTATCAAATGTTGAAGAATGCGCCGGTGCGTTGCCCTCACTGCCGCAAGGTGTCGTCGGTGGGGCACCGCATGGCGCGCGTGCGTGGCATAGTGTTCGCGGTGCTCGCTCTCATCTTCCTCGCGATTGCGCTCGGAGTCACTCTCGGCACCCTCTCCACGGCCAAGAGCCACGGAGGCGGAATCTACGTCGCTTACGTCGGAGCCTTCTTGGTCGCATTCCTCCTCGGAAGCAGAGCTGTCTTCTACTTCGCTATGAAAGTGAGTAATATCGAAGGCCCCATGTAAAATCTGGCGCCACATATAGATTTGTGATAAAATTTGTATGATTGACTAGGAAATAATGATTTCTCGATTCCATATTATAACTAGCGTTATTATAGTTTGGTTTTTATACTAAACTAGTGTATAGTCTATAATTTAATACAATATCGATAGTTACGGTGAATTAGTATTTCAAAATGTTATATCAGAATGATCCATAGCCTGTATGGTAGGCATATTCATAGCCCTAAGTTGTCTAGCTTATTTAAATTTATTAAAATTATTTAATAAATTAATAATACCTTATCATTTAATGTTTGATCGCATCTTTCCACCTGTTTTAGTCCTGACAACTTATTTTATAATAAGCAATAAATATTATAGGTGCTATATGGATATGGCAGCTTGATGAGAACATTAATTTTTATAATTTAAGAAAAACTATGTAACTGTAAAATTGACATAATGAATAGATATTTTTACACGAAGAGTTAGCTAAATCATCGATGAAAGAATTCCCCCTGAAGCAAATGTCGATATAAAAGTCGGTAAGTAATTAATGATGAGACAGTTATAAAGACGGTCGGAAATCGCTCTTTGAACTCCACTAATACGTATCATGTCATAACCATAGGAATCACCGATTATTGGCGAAAGCATGGACATCGCCACAGATTACTTAGATAAAAGTACAACTATTTATTCTGTGGTTCCCTTTTTATTTTTATTCCCTTTACGGAGAGAAGGTAATCATTGCTTTTTAATCACCTACTTCATAGAAATTAATAGAAAAAGTATTTTTAGTTTTGAGATTTTAGCATTCACAATGCTATTTTTATATAATACTAAATTATATACTAGAAAAAATTCGACTCGCCACCAGATCATTGTCTCAGGTGGGAATCGGACCTGCGATTAGAGACTCGGTAGCTCAGTTGGAAGAGCATTGTACCGGACTTACAAAGGTCGCGGGTCCGATTTCCTCCCCTTAGAAAATGATCCGGTGACAAGTCGATTTTTTTTAGTATATCATTTAGTATTTAAGAAAATAACTTTTTTATACACAGACACAAAATAGAGAGACTACAGAAGATAGGATTAGTAGGTACAATGGGCAACTTAAATGCTTTACCACTGTGCAGAAAAATTAGTGTGCGCGCGTATCACCCCTGCACGAACAAAACGTATGTTAGTAACGGCGCGGCGTGCATAAGCGATTTTGACCTTAGGAGTGGTAAAGAGGAAGTGTTGTCGATAGTACATACATTACGTAATATTTATTATTCTATCTTATTGTGTGATAACGGCATGATACGATATTGATACTAGTGGGCATCGTGACGATACATTAACATCATAGCACGGTCATATATGATGCGTTTAAAAGACAAAATTATTTGTGGTTTGCTTTACACTGCAACGGTGCTTACTGTGTGTTGACATTTATATGTCCGACTGAATAAAACTGGTGGAAAGGAATCTGTATTTTAGATATACAGAATATTTCAGCACTAGAATATTTGAACTTGTTTGTTTGATGTGTATTTCACATGTAGTTATAAAAGTGTATGGGATTGTGTTATTATGGTATTTTATAGAAACATTTATAAACTAGGTACTATTATGTTAATCTTACTAAATGTAACCATGGTACAGGAATTCAATCAAAATGATAATATTTTGATTATATTCGCCATATTCATTGCTTAGAATATACTATGTAATTAAAATACTCATTCTTTTTTTGACGTCTTTACGTATTCATCGTTTGATCGTAATAAGAAGGACAAAACCAAAATATTATTTTCTCTCAAAATAACACGCAAATCCGGAAAAACACGAACATTGTCATAGGAAAATTTTTTAATGTAACCATAAACTTATCATACTTTACGCTAGTATAATAAGTCTATGAGTTTAACCACAGTAGATAAATAAAAACAGTGAAGTAACAGATCTTTTTATTAAAAGTTAAATTGGGTTTCCTTTATTAGTTATACAGGGGTAGTAATATACTCCTGCGAGGTTGTTAGTGTTTTACAAATACCCTGTATAATTAACTATAGGGCTTTGCAAATTGTATCATCTTTCAATTGACCGAGTGCGTTCACATATCGTCGTTACTGGACGTAATGTTCACACCGCATTCATTTACAGGACCGTTTTAACGGATCTGTTTCTACTGGATACAGACAAAATAGCATCGAATTGTGTGTTTACGGGATATACGGAATACTGTGTTGTGTGTGAACACGCTCTTACAAATACATCCATCGCCGAATTAAAATACGTACCTCCGATAAAACGGACCTGTGAAACGGACCGCTTGTGTGAAAACTTATTACGTTAGGTATAGTACGAAATTGGTACCTACAATAAAAAAAATGGAAAGTAGCGTGTAGTGTGTACGAGACACACTGCACTGAACCTTATTACATCGCTTTTTAGGGCCATAAACCGAGCTATAACACACAAGTGCGTAATAGAATTATCCCTACAAAGTAAAATGCACAAGTGCATCCATCAATTAAATAGGTTTTAGAGAGATTTCATTGGAAATAATAAATAATGTAAACTGTAAATTATTTATTGGTTCTTTGGCAAATATCTAGTCAAGATACTTCAATAAAGATTATAATTTTATTTTAATATAAACGAATATTTCGGTAAAATCGGCATACAGTGACTGAAGTTAGCTCGATTTTTTTGGAGTTAAAATGGTGTTATTTTTGTATACTAGATACTAATATTAAATTATTTCTATCAAATATACTTTATAGGATTGGCCCTCATAATAAAAGCAGATTTTTGCAAAATATTAACATAGCTTAACCCATGTGGCTTAACCTATGGTTTTTGTAATGGAAAAAATTTAAGTATGACATTTCTCATTTATGGACTTATTGTTTGTTTAAAAATGTAGCATAGATGGCTGCTACACGGAGCTGAAATTTTTAAAATACAGACCTGCTTCTTTATGTAAACTTTTTGTTAATCTCTTGATTGATGCCACTGAGAGAACGCTAAATATGGAAATGATTTAACTGGTCAAACAAGCGAGTAGGTATGCAAATGGAGTCTCAAATTTATGCAATATTATGTTAATATATTTGAATTTATGGTGAAACTTACGAAGGTATGTGTTTCATTGATGACGTAATTGAAAGGGTATATGAATAACAAAATTCAATCCATAATGTAGTTTTATTTTGCGCTACTGTGATCCTTACTAGGACCGCTTTTTTATCATCTTAAATTAGACGGATTAATATAAATAATTAAAAAATAGTTTGAATTTAGCTTTGATAATTTTAATTGCTAACCATAGGTAAGTAACCTTTTTTAATTATGGCTCTCATTTGGAGTCGTAAACAGAAGATCCCACTACATTACAGATCTGAAAAGATAGCATTTTTTGTCCAATCGGATCGAATCACATCTGAAACGGTATGGCCACCGATAACACAAATGTTTAGCTTAAGTCAGAATCAAGAAAACCGCAGCCACAACGCAACGCTTATCGTTAACGTAGCGCAGCGTTTCACATACGATAAAATACCTATCAATCCTTACTATCCTTACTAATATTATAAATGCGAAAGTCTGTTTGTTTGTTTGTTACGCCTTCACGTGTTAACTATTGAACCGATCATCATGAAATTATGCATACACGTTGTCAGGGGTACAGAGAAGAACATAGGGTACCTTTCATCCCGAAAAGAAGAATTGTTCCCGAGGGACAGCAAAAAACTTTCCACGCAGACGAAGTCGCGGGCGGTCGCTAGTTACCTATAACTTTACTAGGTGGGATTAGTAGAGGCTCCGTCGGCATATATGTCGTGGGATAATCGTACAAATCGGATTTTTACAAAAATCCTAGTATGAGTCAAATAATATACTAGAAAAAATAGGACTCGCACCAGATCATGTTCTCGGACGGGAATCGAACCCGCGACCTTTGGATATCCGGTCCAATGCTCTGACCGCTGAGCTACCGAGTCACTAGTGGGAACGTCGTTTCTCCTAGTATATCAACTCTTACGCTGCAAGCCAGCGCCATCTCACCAATGTAGAAGGAATTAACTTCGACATTCAACTGAACATCTTTCCAGATATTTTTAAACAGTTGATTAAGATGAGAAAGCTATATAACTTTTTAAATTATTGTGATCTGGTGCGAGTCCTATTTTTTCTAGTATATTATTTGACTTGTATAAAAATAGCATTGTGAATGCTTAAATCTCAAAATTTTAAAAATCCTAGTATGATTTAAAAAAACCGGATTAATTGAAAATCTGAGACTTTACAAAAAATCATCTTAAGTAAATCCTGTATGACCATCATTTTGCACGCGCTGATTGGTTGACGTCAACGTTATGGACTGACGGATGCTTTGATTGGCTAACGGATACCTATACTCCTATAAGAAAGTCATGTTCTGACCAATCAGACTAAATCGACTCTTAGATTTTCCAACGGTCCGAAACATACTAGGATTTTTACAAAGATCCTAAAAGTTGCTCGGACGATTGCGAGAATCTATCTTAGATTCCAATTAGCCGGTTCTTTACAATCGACCTAGGATTTTTGCAAAGATCCGGCTTATACAATTATCCTATGACATATAGATGTTTTGTGTTAGCACACGCTTTAACAAAGTTCTTATTTATTATATTGTCTAAACAAATTCACATAGCATAAAAGATAGATTTTATTATAATGTAGATATGTTAAATTACTAATGACGATGAAAGTTATGTAAGCCATTCTCTTACTGGTTTTGTTGTCTTTAATTCACTCTATACAATTCAGACTAAATATTACAATAATATTCAGTATATTTAAGGCCTTAGCTTTATTTCACCAATATGTTATAATATGTAAATTTTTAAGTAGGTATATTATCTTGTATTGATGTTATTTTCGTGAATATAGGGCTTTAACCATGTATTTTTAGTTATAAGTTAAATAAATGGTACCTATGAATATTATTCTTTATTTTTAAACTAAATATCACCTGATAGATACTTAGGTACATGATATGAGTGTAGTTGAATCGTACGTACGACGTAGCGTAGGTACTTATGTATTTCACTTTTATGTATATGTGCCTATAACTAGCACGTAGTACTAATACCTGTTGTGACCTAGCTATAGCTAGGTAGTTAGTAACATCAGTTCTTGCGCTCTCACATGCAGTTTGTTAGTTATATCTATTCTGTGCACATGTAACAGATTTTGAACTAGAGCCTGCGCCACAATAGACGTCCCTTGGGTGAGCCCTTAAAATATCATTTTGCAGCTCAGATAGGCTGTCTCTCTCGCCACAAAAGTCATTCCTTTGGTGAGGCCACAAAATATCATTTTGCAGCTCAGATAGGCTGTCTCACTCGCTACAAAAGACGTCCCAAGGGTGAGGCCACAAAATTTCATTTTGTAGCTCATATAGGCTGTCTCACTCGCCACTAAAGACGTCCCTTGGGCGAGCCCTTAAATATCATTTTGCAGCTCAGCGGCGGTATCAGCTAAAAACATTGAAGTTCATGTTAACTGTGTTTTGACAGATGTATGTGATACATTGCTATTTTTCTTTGTTAAGTTGTTATTTGTGCCAAGACGAAGTAGCAATGTATCACATACATCTGTCAAAACACAGTTAACATGAACTTCGATGTTTTTAGCTGATAGAGCCCCAGATAAGCTGTCTCACTCGCCACAAAAGTCATCCCTTTGGTGAGGCCACAAAATATCATTTTGTCGCTCAGGTAGGCTGTCTCACTCACACTTTTGAACCTTATTAGAAGATAATGGCGCTGGCTTGCAGCGTAAGAGTTGATATACTAGGAGAAATTCGACGTTCCCACTAGTGACTCGGTAGCTCAGCGGTCAGAGCATTGGACCGGATATCCAAAGGTCGCGGGTTCGATTCCCGTCCGAGAACATGATCTGGTGCGAGTCGTATTTTTTCTAGTATATTATTTGGTAAGATAATAAATGACTCAATATATTTTTTGTGAATGTTTTCAATACATCGTCAATAAAATACCTACTGTCATGAATATTTCACGTACCTACCTAAGTATATTTTTGTATTTGGATACAAGGTGAAATAACGTAAAAAATATAATTATGAACTACTTTTTTTACACTTAAATATAAGTTTTTAACAAAAACAATAAGTTAAAAGTGTGAGTGAGTAGAATACTTACTAGATGTACCTACGCAATAAAAAACCGCAAGTCGATGTAGTATAGCCGATTTCCACGTATATTTTTAGAATTGGCTCAGAAATCCTTTTTATTTTATACCACACACGATAGTTTTTAGAAGAAAAATACATATTTTTTCCCATACAAAAAAATGATGACGTCATAACTCCTTTCATAAGGGTATTTAAGAACTATAGGTACATCGATTTGCGGTTTTCCTTCGATATTGACCTCGTACGCTGACTACTAAAGCGAAAAGAAAAGTAGGTAGGTACTTATATTTTAGTTCCATCTCGTCCCGTGGGACTTCTTTTATGGCGCGGACTCTTAACAGGTAATCGGAAAAGTAAGACTAAGGAAGTCTTACTTTTCTTCCTAGCTGTCTTCGTTGTGAGGTTTCGTCTTGAAGTCTTCGTTCATCTGACAGTGTGAAACCTGAGCTAGACTTGTAGAGCAACAAAATAAAAAGTAAATGAGTAAACAACTGAAGTAAAATATGTATTTATTGTGTTTTTATCAATAAAACAACAAAACGCTGGGGTACATTTAATAACATTTTATTATACACCTAGGTAAGTGATTTGAATTAAGAACCTTTCAAGATTGAATTAAGCATAGTGCATCTTATTTTAATATTATTATGACACTTTAATGTTAACATAAACAAAAGCATGTATGAAGTAGCTTTAGTTCACTCTAAGAAAAGAATCAAAGACATTTATCGTTAGTAAAAAATGTGAATTTTGAACCCAGTAAAGTTACTTAACATATTTTTTATTTAAGTAATAGGACAGGTCTCTGACCTCAGTCTTAATAAAAAAACTTTTCGGTATTAGCTAATTTATACATTAACGATTTAATTTTAGCCCTTTTGTCACCTAGCTGTCCACCGGTGGGTGGACGCAGTGGCGCATGAATGAAAAAAATACTCTTTAAAAGTGTAGAATAATGTCTTTCAATTTTATCCTATAGCTATCTCACAGGAGCTTTCATATCAACTTAGTAAAATAATATGTACAATTAAAAACGCAACAAAAATATAATCATTTTATACCTAGTGGAAAAAAAAGATGATCATCACCATTTCTCGTGCAGACCGCATTCTTACTCTTTTTTGTTAACGCTTCATTTTTATACTTTTATATATTTACCAAAACCAGATATTGTAGCATGCTATGCTATGCTACCAACTACGGACGACTAGACAGACATTAAAACTTTACCTAAATTAAAATATGTAGGTATAAAATCATTAGACGTAAATACGTTTTACAATAGGTAGGTACCTACTTAATAAAATAATTTGGAACAAGAAATGTCGTCACAGCACAACATACAAAGCACTACTTTATTTATACTTTATACTAAACGCTGGATCTTACATCTACAATTTGATATTTACGTAATGAATTTCTATGGTTAAATATAAGTATTACTTTTACATGAAGTTTTTTAAGATACTTAGTAGGTATAATCGCCCATTCTATATTTTCTCAAATTGCTAAGTTTAGTTTTAATTGTATCGCATAACATAATAATTGTTTGAATTTTAGGGCACATCTTGGTTCACAAACAAAGAAACGTTATAAATAGTCTTTTGTTTATGGAATATTATGGCTATATAATGTAATGCTGCATACATTTTAATATTATGATGTTTAAATGTAATAACGATAGGTAGTCAAAGTTGTAATATGTATAGTAAGACCCGCCTCCCTAGCATGATCAATGAAGCACTATACAAGGTGTTACAAAAATACCCCTAATGCCGAATATGGTATATAGGGACCATCAAACTGATCAACTTTTACTATGGGACCAACTCTGAAATCGCGAAAAAAAAATCAGCTGTTTCATACATTTTGATATTTTCGTAATTAATTTTTGTATGAAACGGCTGATTTTTTTTTATGCGGTTTCAGAGTTGGTCCCATAGTAAAAGTTGTTCAGTTTGATGGTCCCTATCTACCATATTCGGCATTAGGGGTACTTTTGAAACACCTTGTATATGGCGGTGATATAGTGTCAACTGTCAGAATCCATTGTCTTTTGACAGTTAAATTTGATAAATGGCTATATTATCATATAGCGTTTCGGTGGTCATGCTAGAGGGGCAGGAGTATACCGCCTAAAACATTGAAGTTCAGGTAAGTAGGTAAGCTTTCATTTGACAGATGGATGCAGCGAAATAAAATCTATGGAACAAACATTCCGCTTAAAAAAATAGCACCACGCAATATTACAACCAAGTGGGTTAAAAATGCTGGCATTTAGTTTTGTGGCACAAAGCGACTGAACACTGGTAGTCTGTATACTCAATTATATTTTCATTTAATACTTATGATATGTTATCTCTGCATCTTTTTACTGCCTTATTTGCGTCTTTTACACCATTTGAATACAACACAGGAGTTAGGACGCCATTTTTAATAAACTCGCTCTTTTCTTTAAAATACAAACTGCAATTACTGTAAAGAACCGCTAATGTCTGCGGGCGCGTGGCTGGCCTGACTAAATGCTGTGCGGGTTAATTGTAATTTTTTTTTAGCCCCGTGGTGCTATTTTTGAGCAATATTTGTTTGCAATTACACAAGGAATGTCGTGTGTCGGTTGAGACAGCTAAGCTACGCGACTAACGCGACAAAAAGAGAAGGTGCATTCATTAACAGGCACGCAGCGCTGTGCAATTTAAAATTGTACTTTATTGCCGTGCAGCGAGAGTAGCTTATTATTTGGTTGTCCTCGTGCAGATAGACTTCCGTACGTAGTCACAGAATTAGTATTAGTACTATTATAATTTATATTCTGTGGTAGCGCCCCAGTAACGTAGATACATATAAGTACAAAAATATGGAAAAATATTTTCAAAGGATGAAGTTCCATAGTAAAAGCTTCAGACACCTTCAGATTATTACTTATGTAGATAGTTAAATAGTGTAAGTTTTAGGTTTGGAGCAGCCATTGATAGATACCTAGGATTAGTACCTACCTATACCTATTTGTATGTACCTATTTATACACCAAATAAATAAAATTTAGTAGATATGATTTTAACAACTGTTATATAAAATAATGAAAGTATTCCCACAGGGCGGGCAGGTAACTTTAGAAAATTTTAACAAAAAAAAATCGTATGAGTTGTTAGATATCAAAACTTACAAACTTCAAGGGTTTTAAAAAAATAAAAGAACTAGATATCAAAAATAAAGTGGTCCATCTCCTCTTTATTCATGAAATCAAAATGGAATGATCTCAAATTTTATTGTGGCCGACCACAGGAAGCGCAGGTGAGTTACTTGTTGGTTATAGGATAGGTAAATGTGGTTGCTAACCAGTTTTCGTATATTTCATCGAACCATCCATCGCAGCTTTATTCTTGTAAATCTTCTTTGTATTTCCTTGGTTCATGAATTGTTCACTCCGTGTGTGGGGTTCAGTAAAAATTGTCCTTACGACCAGTGGCGTAGCTATGTAAATAAGGGCCCCGGCAAAAAAGAAATTGTTGTCTTTGCATAAACGAACCAATGTGTTTCTTTTTTTATCCATAGGTAATCGTCTAAATTATCCAATAACACACCTAAAATAAAAACTTTGCCAAACAAAACAAACCGAATGCTTTATTCGTGTGTGCTCGAGTACTCACTGCACTAAAATGTAATTTTACGTAGTGTTGGATACTGTAAATACGTATTTTGAAATGAAGGATCGCTCGCGCGCTCTATAGCTAATTTAGGAATTTCGAATTCGAATGCTAATTTCGAATTTCTATCAACTGAGTTGTCATGCTTAATGTTGCATTGCAACCTGTTAATTTATGTCCTGGAGGTGGGAGAAATTCATGAGGTCAATTCGAGCGAGGTTTCTTTTTCGAACGTTGCGCAGGGGGCCGAGGAGCCTCCGTAGCTTGGGGACCCTGGGGCCCCGGCTAGCCCTTCGACAGCTACGTCACTGCTTACGGCTGCATTGAAATATTATTGCCTTCTGGTTTCCTGGATACAGTAACTACCTATAACCTATTTGGTTACTCCGTGTACCAATCACAAGATCTTGGTGGTGCGGTTGACATTCCATAGCCTGCACAGTTTTATAAGGTGTAAAGACTAATGAGATTTGTTATAGCTGTCTTTGTGTTGGTAGCCACTGACGTAGCCGGAGCCGTCGACGACGTCCTTTCTGCCGGCGATGCCTTTGCCTTTACCGGTCTCGTCGAAACGCTGTCTGTGGGAGCCTGTATACTTGCTCGTATCGGTGAGCCGATCCACAGCTGCCGCGGCCGCTGGAGATTTTGTCGCCTGGAAAAATTTATGACAACAATAAACTTTAGATACTTGACGAAACCATAACAGACACTACACAGCCAGAAAAAAAAATATTTGTGTTTTTTTTTGTCTATTTCTAAGTGCACAACGACTATTGTAACAGCCCTACACCACGGTGCGCGTTGATCTGAACAATCTGAGTGTTCTCAGCGCCTTAACTTTGACTTTGGACACAAAGTTTGAGATTTCTTCGAAATACCCGTTATTTTTTTATCTAACTAAAGAAGAGTTAGTTCTAACCTAGGTAATCACCGGAAAATTACTAAAGAACATATAAGTACTTAATAGCGATTGCAAGACTTACATGACTCGATATGCCGGGTTGTCCACATGTGGTAAGTTTCCTCTTTATTTCTTCTAGTTCCACCTTCTTGCTCTTGGCCAATTCATCGAGGAATTTCTGATAATCCTCAAGTCCTACTTTCAAAGATTTCAACTTCTTGAAATTGATCGCAGTGTCGGTGGTAGTGATTTTCTTCCCATCTATCACTTTGGCTTGTTTCATCCATTTGTCGCTTTGCGAAAGAGTAATGTGCTTGCCATCCGATTTTGAGTCTCCAAACTTGGAGAATGCCTTGAATGCGTCCTGAAATAAATGAAAGTATTGATTTAGGAAATAGTAAGTAGGTAGAATAGGTTTGACTGACATAAATTCTTCAAGCGATATCCATGACACCTACGCCAAATATTTACTTATACAAGAATATTATAGCAAAGAACCCAAAACACAATAACAACTGAATGGAAACGTACGCTTTTCACAGAAATAATTTACTTAACCGTATTTCTTTAAAAAGCTGTCTTCCGCACATCCTACCTGAATTGAAAACTCAGACACGCTACTGGCTTTTTAACCCCTAAGCAAGAAGTAGGTAAGTAAGTAGTTCAAGGTTTATGGAAATAAATAGCAGTTCCCACTGTAACTAACGAATCCATATGATGATTAATTATCTACACCTATCTAGCCTAATTACCCGCCCGCCCTATAGCATAGGGCAAGAGCCAAAATACCACACATAACATATTAAAATCAAAATACCTTAAAATAAATCTAGGCTCTACCTTCGCCCCATACGTATCGCGTCCTTCGACGGTTTTCTTTTTTCAGTGGTGTCATGTCAGGTATTCTAAAAAAATGTTTTTCATTAGGGTTTACCTTGAACGGTACAGCATTGTTTTCGCCCTTGGGCGGCGTTCCGTTGGCTGGCGGAGCCCCATTCTCCAACTTGACGTCCTTAACCTCCTGCGTCACTTGTTCCACTGCGTCCTGGGCCTCCTGGGCTGCCTGCGCTGTCTGCTCCGACATTGTTTAAAAAAATCTAGAACAAATATTTCATATTACATTAATATCATCAACCGTTACCCCTTCCCTTCCCTGACTCTGAAAGCCAATGGGACAGCTACGATACAAAATAACGCACTAATGGGAAATTAATCTTATTATCAGTGTGGTTCAGCTTTCAAACTTAAACTACAGCTAAATCATACATACATAGGTAAGTATATGATTAGAATTCAATTCGTTAATAATTAGATCTAACACGATGTGTCAGCGGTAACTATAAGAATCGGTCAAGTATCAAGGTTAATGTTTAATTGAATTATGGAAGGAGATGTACGGACAATGATTTCATTCCATTGGGTTATCTACATATGGAAGAGCCGGTATCGGACGGCACATAATTTAAACACTTTAAAATCTTAAAATTATTAAGTTTTTCAGGTACATATCGGCTTACTGCGTCGAAATTCCTGTAACATTATACTACATACCCCTAACTAGATACCTGATCTAGATAGGTTAAGTCTCCATTATTTTTTTAACAGCTCTACCTACCTGCATGCGAATTTGGCAAGGCCAATTTAGTAGGTCAGCTATTTTGTCTTTTAATCCAGGAAATATTAGATGACCTATCTACCTACATAATATTCCAGTCCATTATGTATTAAGGCAAATAACAGTGCAAAAGATCGTACCGGGTGTGATGTCATACAAAAATAACCAAACACAATGTTGTCTATCTATCTATCATAGTATATGTATGAGGGTTGCCAATTTTTTTTACATCAACATAAAATATAATATTTTCGAGATTATTTATTGTATTAAAAAAAAATTGTTGATTGTGAAAAATGTTTATATAAAATTTAATTATTAGTATTTATTTTATAAATATATTTTTTAATTTTTTGATTTGAAAAAAATTTTTAGTACCTAGGTATAGTTTACTATATTTCTTCAAAGAATATAGTTGTCGAGTCATAGGAGGATACAAACCCCGTATTCAAGAACAATACTCAAACGACCCTTGCCTACGCGAACGCACTGCGTTGAAATAGAGCTCTGTGATTGGTTCGTTTGTTTTACGTATTACGTGGGGTTGATGTGCGTCCGCGGGCACTGTGAGACCCCATAGTAATGTTTGTGAATACGGGTGTAAGTATATCCTATAGGTTGGCAACCCTATTTCGTGGTGTTTGAGTGCTAAAAGTAGCAATTACATCAGCGGCCTTGTGAACGAAGCGTTTTACACCAACTGTAATAAACATCAGCTGAGATTATAGCCGGCTTCGATTCTTAAGGTGGAAAGATCAGAAACAAAGCAAATACCTACCGCCAAACTAGTTATCGGAAAATTCTGAAGCGTGCATTTGCATGAGAATAATTTTAAATTAGTAAATATTTAACTCAGATAGCGGACAATTCGGACGATTGCAGGAAATTAACTTTTGTATTTGTCTTCAAATAATTGCATACATGCAGCACTAATTCATTAAAGTATCTTTTGAAATTCCAACGTTTACATGCCTACCTACTTGTGCTACTAAAATAACGCTAGTAGAAAGAATAACAATGTATGGGAATGACATAGCTAACGCCACAGATTGCTAAATAGTCTAACGCTTAGCTGTCAATCCAATACATTGTCATTCTATTCTACTAGCGTTAGACATTATTACTGACTTATTCTACATTTAGGTAAAATGGCCATTTGAGTAGGCCCCTTAGTAACAGCATATCTAGACTAAAGTGACGTTGATTTTGATGACGTTGAACGAATTATGATTGGTCCTATCGATTGGTGGTCATAATTTTTTTTTGCATCAGTGTCGGTTCTGTTCCCGAATACGGCAAGCGTATTTTCAAAAATCCTTAAATGAAGTTTTGGTTCTTTTTAAAAACAAAGGAATGTCCCTTTTGAGTAAAAGCTCCTAGCTCCTACCTATAATCTCCTTTATTTAAAGTACTTTCCCTCCAGGTTAATTCACTTAAAAAAATCCCTCCTGTATGAATTTTAACAGGACGCAAACAATGGCACTCCCTTACTAAATACAATTTCTATGAAAATGTAGTGTTGAGCCACATCATAGTTAATTAGAAGCAGTTTATTCTATTAGCTAAAGAGTTTGCAGTCGAAGATAACATGGACGAAGCAAAAAGAAACAGTATTGTTACCTAGTTATCTATGCATCCGATAAGCGAATCAAGAAAAAAAATGTGCTTGTAAGTTAGTAGGTACTTAGAAAATCTACCGGTCTTGTTATTAGCGACAAATCGCTTGAAATCTTAGAAAATCTACCGGTCTTGTTATTGAAACAATTGGCAATCTTCTTTAACTAATGACATAAGTTCTATATGTATATTACCTACGTTTGGTCATATTAGTAGAGCTTGCTTGGAACATAAATCCCAAAGACAATGGATCCAGAAACAAATTCATTTATCACTTTAACGTCGCGGAGGCGGTAACAATAGCTATTACACCTCCAGTGGTCTCAACTGTGGGTGCTCCAACTATTAGATAGGCTAAATGATCTGACCTACGATCAAGATGGGAACGACGTTGATACTGGAAATGAGGTACCTACATACTCGGTCTGTAGCCATTTTGAATATTCGCTATCGCTTCACTAAAGTTTTCCAATTATCGCTTCAGTAAAGTTTTCCATTTAAAAAATATATAAGTTTGCGCTAACCATAATAAGTTTAAACGTCAAACATCAAGATTTGCAAGTATGACATACCATTATTATTTATAACAAATACTAAAAGCAAAAAGTATGTGTCTGAATTTGAAATCCGCCAATAAATCGAAGAGAAATCTGAATTTGAAAACTGAAATCAGCGTCATACTTTGGCTGTGGCAAAATATTAATATTAAATCTTTCTTTTATCATTATTTGAAGAGCATTGGCCCTAACTATTGATGAATAATAATTTACTTACCACAACAGCTATGTCGATTAAAAACAAATTGGTTAAAGGATTATAAAACTCAACCACAATTTTATTATCAAGTTTACCTGCACCTACACTTGAAATTTTATCCTTTGACATAAAACAATACCTTGCATTGACATTATTACTGCGAAACCCCATGGAAATTTTGGAAAAATAAGTTGATTTCAAAATATATTTTTTTATTTGCAGTGGTGAAATTGGAAACTTTCAGAATTGTCTTGATAAAATGCATATTTATTTTTGTATTTTTATTTATCTTGATCTTCTCCGGCGGGCATTCTATGAAATTATGGGGGTTTGCAATTTAAGATATTAGACAACATAGTTGTGAATAAAGTATGCTGTATTGTATAGCAAATCATTCATTAGTTCATCCCTGTTTATAACTTTTGTGACCTTAAAAGAATGGTTGAATTTACATATGAAACGGTATAGTCATTGTCCGATCAAATGAATAAAAGTCGCAGTGCGCAATAGTCGTGGTATCAACGGTGTCCATCACCAAGGACAAGAAATAATAAGTTGGCACGTATTACTCTGTGACTTTTGTTGTTCGTATGTAGGTATGTACAAAAACTTTAAATTAATATTTAATTAGTGCTGGTGGCCCGCCGTTAGTTAGTTCATCATTTGCCCAAGTGGCCCATGGTCTCAATAAGTCTGTGCATCCCTGAACTATAGGCATGTAAATAAAACACTACGAATATATTTTGTTTGTATTGAAAATATTAGCTTTAGCTATGAAAAGTCGAATTTTTTTCACAAACAGAGAATGTCATAACTTTTATGTTTTAAATTATTAATTTTGCTTGATATTATATCGAATTTTGACCATGATAGTCAACTATAATTAATAATAAAATACTGTTTTTAAGTTTTGGTTGCATTTCTTTCTCAACCGATTCTCGTGAAATTTTGTGAGCGATTCGATTAGTTTTACTAAATTTTTCAAAATGGCGGAATTATGGTGGTTGATAACGTAAAAAAAGACTTGCGAGGTCTACAGCTCACAGACCCAAAAGCGTATTGAATTTCCAGCATATGATAAAGAAGTTAATTAATTTGTCTTTCCAAACTATCAGAAACGACTATTGTTTCTTACACATTTTGGTTTGTTCTAAATTTGAACTTGAGTGGGATTACGTCTCGGTAGTATTACTCAAGTCAAAGTTAGATAATAAATAAACATGCCGGTCTACCACGCAACGGTCCTAGGTTCGATTCCCGGCCAGGCAGAAATTGAAATGATGAATTTTAATTTCTGTGAAGGGTCTGTCTGGGTGGGTGTTATTATGTATAATAAGTCTATATTTAAAAAATATATAAATAGTATATCAGTTGTCTAGCACCCATATTACAAGCTTTGCTTAGTTTGGGGTTAGATGGCACTGTGTGAAATTGACCAAGCATTTATTATTATATTATTATTATATCTTCACTAAGAGGGTCTATTACTCTATTTCCCGTTCCATCATTTTAGAAAATAACTACGTATATACAAATCTTAAGTAGGTACCCGCGCCTTACTATTGGGCGTTTTCAAAATTGGTAATAAGTAGGTGTAGATTCATTCAGAGGAGTGTCCAACATAGTAAACAAATGGCCGTCAGTGGGTCGCGACGGGAGGTCGATGCCGTGCCGTGCCCGACCTACTTCCACCCCGTCCCGAGACGATAACGAACAAGTTCAGCTTGCAATGCACATGCTAGGAAATGGCATGCCTGCTAACGGGTAATTAACCTGTAACTGTACTTTATGCATAACAAAGACTCTTTAAGCTGTTTTCTTTTTACGTGTGAAGTTTTACCATCAGTATCATGAGAGTGAAAGTGTCATGAATCATTTTTAGGGTCTCAAAAAAAAGGAACCATTATAGGATCAGTTTGTTCAGTCTGTCTATCTGTCAAGACCCGTTATCTCCAGAACGCATGGAGGTATCAAGTTGAAATTAAAACCATAACTTACTCAGGTCTACAGTCCCTTGAAAATGTGACAAAAACAAACTTCTAAGTTAACGTGAAAAAATATACGGCCGTTCAGGCCAAAAAAACGCATATATCAACACTCTCAAGGGATTTTTAAATTTTGAGATTTTAGCATTCACAATGCTATTTTTATATAATACCAAATAATATACTAGAAAAAATACGACTCGTACCAGATCATGTTCTCGGACGGGAATCGAACCCGCGACCTTTGGATATCCGGTCCAATGCTCTGACCGCTGAGCTACCGAGTCACTGTCTGAGAACATGATCAGTGCGAGTCGTATTTTTAGTGACTCGGTAGCTCAGCGGTCAGAGCATTGGACCGGATATCCAAAGGTCGCGGGTTCGATTCCCGTCCGAGAACATGATCTGGTACGAGTCGTATTTTTTCTAGTATATTATTTGGTATTACTCTCAAGGGAAACAAATTTTATAGGGTAGGTACCTAGGTACTTCTCGTTGACCTAGAACGATAAAATTTGGCAAGTATTAGTAGAAGTACATTGTCTGTCAAGTCTAAAAACCATACAGTTGTAATTAATTCATAAAAATATAGTCTTTATTTGAGTACCTACACATTTTTACGGAACCCTCGGTGGGCGAGTCCGACTCGCACTTTTCCAGTTTTAATGCATAAGAAAGATAAGAAATTATGGAAAGTCTTTTACATAATGAGGTGATGGACAATTAAATGCGATTCTTATTTAGAAATGTCCTAAAAGAGGTTTTTCTACCTGTTTCTTTGCAAATTATTCAAAATATCTAGCAGCAATTTTATTCGGCAACATGTTCCGATGAATCAGAAAAAACTTAATAAATATCCCATTAGTTCAATTGAGGTAAGCAACATAGTTAAAGTTATTGTAGCAGAACCAGGATTAAAATCTAGTTGAATTAAACAAATATTTTACCTTCCGGAGAAAACACAGTGAAAATAAAAAAATGAAAACCTACTGACTCAATGCTAAAAAAGTTTGCAAAATTTGTGGACGAACAAACAAATAAATAAGAAAGCAACCTAATAAAAACGTGTAGAACTAAGGTGGAATCCATGACCTCGCCCAACCAGTGTGAAAATTCCTAAAGTGTGACCATGATTTCTATACGCTGATTTTTGTCTTTTGTAGTTATACCTAACTTGTTTTTTCTTTTGTTTAGTTTTTGTATTATTTTGATAAATATGTCTACTATAGCACCGCGCGTGACCGCCGGGGGGAGCTTACGTCATTCTGCGTCGAGCGTCACCAGTCGAAATTATGACTCATCCCTGTTAATATTATTTTAGTTGTATGTTCCTTCCGTTACCTATCTAAATTTTGTTACATCAATGTTTATTTACGTCCGTAAACAGAGCGAGCCACTTATGAAGTGTTTCACTTGCCATGAATAGTAAATTACTTATTTCCAAATTTAAATTTTAAATTAAGTATATTAGTAGAAGTGATAGTGGGAACTATATTAGAATTTTGCCATAATTTATTTTCAAGATACCTTTCAAACTTACTTAAGAGAAGGAATCAATCAAAATAATGCTGCTTTATTGGCATAGACAACAGCCACCGTTGACCATCAGCCATTTTTAATGTCCCCACTACTGGGGCACAGGCCTTCCTTATGGGTGGATAAGGAGGATAGGTCACAACCCACCACGCGGGCCCAATGCGGATTGGTGGGTGTTAACGGCAGCAAATGCAGCCGGGACCGGACTAACGTGCCTTCGACTTCCGAAGCATGGAGGAACTCGAGATAATAAATTTTTGGTCACCCATCCCATGACCGACCCTTGCAAATGTTGCTTGACCCCGTGCAATCGCTGGGCCAGGCGCTAAATCACTGCGCACCGAACAGCCACCGTAGCAGCGATAAAAACAATCAAATTCAAAATCTATTTTTTAATATTGATCACTAGAAGATCTAAGATGCAATAATAACGTAACTACGAAAGTCCCCCCGTCCCAAACACAGATGACAAAGTTTTATAAATACCAAACTAATCGTAGCACATCGTAGCAAATCGTAGCATAGTCATGTTTCGTAGCAAAAACGCAAAAATTTGCAAAAAGATTTTAGTTGAAACGATAAGTACTATTTACATAAAAGTACCTTTGCCTAAGTATACGGGCAATAATTTCCTGCCCTGCCATAACTTTTCACTACTTACGATAAGGACCGCGACGCGAGCATGCAGTAAAAAGCGCAGTTTTGCCACAGTTTTTGCTACAAAATGTACGAGAGGTACGAGTAGTAGGCACTTTTTTTAAAGATTACTTATCTATCTAAACATATTTTATCTCTCTAGTTTGTCGTTGAATTAAGAACACAGAAATTATACCCACCTAAAAATACTACATTTTGTTTGATTGTATTTAGAATATTTTGAGAATGTAATATTTTTGTTTTTGCGAACAAAGAAAATAACAGTCTCTGCTGGTGTGTGGTGTGTATTTTAAAGTGTCCACAACCTGTTTTGTCATTGTGTACCTACTTAGGATGTTCAATTGCATCGTTTTATTTTTACGGCACTTGACATTGAAGATAAGTTATCTTGACGCTTAGTACAGTATGAAATCATTGCCTAAATGCAGTATAATAATAACTACAGAGTAGGCACTTTTCCTCAGCATCTGTTTGTTAGAAGTAGTAGTATAGTGTAATACCATGTTTGCAGCTTTGAAAGCCCTGTGCGAACTGCTTCGACATCAGCCATTTTTAACCGACTTCAAAAAAGGAGGAGGTTATCAAGTCGACGGTTTTTAGACCATAGTTCAGGTGTGGTCCGATAAGTAATACTATACGTATCCAATCCAATGATTTGAATATTATTTCCTGCTTTCTAGAGCTATTTAATATAGAAGCTGTTTTTGTTTTTAATTTCAGGTTTTTGAAGGTTTTTCAATTTTTTTTTAAATATTTTTTTAATGTCAATACTGCTGGGGCACCGGCCTTCCTTATGGTTGGATTGGATAAGGAGGATGGTCCATAAGCAACCACGCCAGGCCCGATACGGATTCGTGGATGTTTACGACTGCAATGCAAATGCAGCCGGTACCAACAGTTTAACATGCCTTCCGAAGCACGGAGGAACTCGAGATAAAAAAACTTTTGATCACCCATCCCATGAACGATCCTTGCGAAAGTTGGTGGAGGTTAACCAATCGCAGGGCACGCTAACTGCTTGGTGCTCGAAAAATCTTAAATTTCTCGGATTTTTTCAGGATTTGGCTTATAACTTTTGAAAGCGCTACAGAAAAATCGTAAAAACCTCTAAAAGTAAGTAGATAAAAATTACTGCTTGAGCGTAGCTTTCTAGGTCCAATGAAAGACGAGAAACAGAAACTTCAAAAACTATTAACATTTTTCCCAAAACCGTTCCAATTTGTAGTCGTTCGTACATGTACACGTAGCCGTCTACCAAGCAGGAAATCGGCGAAATAAATTACTAACTCTAATTTTCCGAACACCATGCAGTTATCACGGTATTTCTCACCAAAATTGCAGCTTCAAAAACTGCAAACTTGGACTTTGCTAACAAGTTAGCTACTCTACTATCATTTAAAAAAATCAGTAAAGTGCATTTTTTTGCAACCAATATTGTTTGAAAATTAAATGGTTGGCCTAATTATCTATATATATAAAAGGGAAAATCACTCACTCACTCACTGATCACGAAATCTCAGAAACTACAAGTGCTAGGAGTCTCAAATTTTGCATGGGGGCTCCTTTTAGAGCGTAGGTGCTCACTAAGACGGGATTTTGCGAAATTCAACCCCTAAAGGGATGAAACAGGGTGGTAAAGTTTGTATGGGAGAACGCGATTCCTTGGCCCGATTGACTTGAAATTTGGCATAGACATTCTTTCACAAAATTAATTGAACACGTGTTTCGTATTTTTTTAATATTTATTACCTAACAGGGTTAAAAAGTGATATAAAGCTACTTTTGCTGTGATTGACTTCGACGTCGGAATTGAAACTTTTTTGTGCATTTGATTGATTAATTAAGAAAAATAAATATCATTTGTCATCTACATTCTCTTTGGTCATTTCCCCTGAGAGTAGGTAGAATGCATTTGATTGAATAGTACCTATGGCGTTATGTTGGCAGTGCTGTCATTTTTTCCTTATTGCGTTGTAATAAGGTGCAACATTATTCCATCTAATTATCAGTTTAATTTTAAAAGAATACAATATTCGGTCAAGTCGCCTATGCTATGACAATTAATAAAGCACAGGGACAAAGTTTAAGAGCGGCTGGTGTAGATCTGCGCAGTGATTGTTTCTCCCATGGCCAGCTCTAATGTCGCCTGCTCGAGAGTCAGCTCGCCGAATAGCCTTTTTATTTTGCAACCGGATAACATGACAAGAAATGTGGTAGGTATACAACATGTTACAAAAATACCCCTAATGCCGAATATGGTATATAGGGACCATCAAACTGAACAACTTTTACTATTGGGACCAACTCTCAAATCGCGAAATAAAAATCAGCTGTTTCATACAAAAATTCAAATCGAAAATATCAAAATGTGTTTCATACATTTTAATATTTTCGATTTGAATTTTTGCTGATTTTTTTTTCGCGATTTGAGTTGGTCCCAAAGTAATACAACATATTTTTATTTAGAACTAGCTGCACTCGGCATGCGTATTGCAATGCTCCGTTTTTTTAGCCAGGGACTTTCTCGGTCATAAGCAGAACAACTCACCAAAGTTTCATCATAATCGGATCAATGGTTTAGGAGTCACGTCGTCTGTACACTTAGATCTTTTAAACTATGCATAAAAAACCGCATCAAAATCGGTCCATAAGTTTGGGAGCTAGGTTGCCTCAGACAGACAGACACACACAAGTCAAACTTATAACACCTCTTGCGTATGTTGTGTACGTCGTATATACATATAGTGGTGGCCACATAATTAAGGACACAAGTCGATTTTCATACAAACGAGGTAATTTTGAAGTCTTGGTTTTCCGCTAGGGATTGATCTAGCTGTGATCTGATGATGGCCATCTAGGAAGTGAATGGAGAAGATTCAGATAGCAATACACACCCAACTGATCTGGTCAGTATTCTAAGAGATGTAAGCATAAGAATTTTCAATTGCAAGTTTTCATACATTTCTATACTATATTCGCGGTTTTTTTAAACATATCCTTACATCTCTTAAAATGCTGGTCAGATCACTTGGGTGTGTATAGAAATCTGGATCTCCTCCATTCACTACCTGGATGGCCATCACCAGATCACCGCTCGGTCGCTTCCCTGGCGGAGAAGCAATGCTTAAAAGTTACTTCGTTTGTATGAAAATCGACTGGCATCCTTAATTTTGTGGCCACCACTATATATAGATATCCTGTAGTATAGTCTAATTACCTCACACTCACCACATTAGTAACTACATTGTACCCGTGCGAAGCCGGGGCGGGCCACTAGTAATTATATATTATGCTAGTGTGCGGTCTCTATTTTTACACGTTCACGCGCCCGTTCCATATAAGCTATACATGTGTATCATGTGCACGTAAAATAATAGTTTATTTTATTTACTTACAATATTTCCGTCCTAGTTACCAAAGTCATTGCCGACCGGAGGATAGGTACTACCTTTTATAAGGACGTATATACCCCTCCACTCTGTATTGTTTAACTACATCCACGTGAGGGGCATTATAATCAATGTCATCATATTGTGTCTGTCGTCTAACGTCGATGATGACATGACTAAACATGGAGAACCTTCGATCAGGACATAGCTACCTCATGCTTATTATATCTTCGTGGATTAAATTTGTCAATAAAAAAAAATCGATCAGATTTTCTTTCTACCTATGTAAGTATAAAAATAAGTTAAAGTTCAAAAACAGTCAACTCGATATTTGATTGGTGGTTGATGGGTGAGCGTAGAAATATCAATGAAATGTTTCGTAAATAAAACAAGCGAACTTTAATCGACTTTGAAAACAAGGAAGAGGTTTTCAATTTGTCGCGTACCTACCTATTAAGTAAAAGCTTACAAAGGTTGGTATTATTTTAATGTAGGATAGATTGCTTTTAATTTAAATAAAGTCTGATAGAGGAAATCGATAAAGCTCAACTAGGTACCTACTTAATAGATGATTCTTTCATGTGCATACCAGTTGCCCACTTGGTTTGGCTACGTGCCCGAAATGTAATCTTCGCATTAACTTCGTCTCCGTCTGTACAAGCCATGGGTACGGGGGAAAGTTAATGTTGTCTATAAACACGATTATAGAAACTTGCAAGGCCATTCGACTTGTGTCTAGTTTTTCACACGCAATTTCACTTTCCCGATTTCCCCCCATTTGCAGTAAAATAATGCTTACAACATTTTTACTCTCGCTGGAAGCTAAATTCGATTACGGAAACTGAAGTTTTTATGTTTTATTCATATTTGTTTTCATATTACCTAGGTACCTAATTTTTTTATTGAAATACAAATAAGTATCTAATATGCAACACTAGCGCCACTCTCGCAAAAAATAATTACCGTGTAAATACATAATTTATTAAAAATCCAATCTGAGTCCCCTCGAGGATACGAAAATATCAAAATGTATGAAACAGCTGTTTTTTTTTGCGATTGCAGAGTTGGTTCAATAGTAAAAGTTGTTCAGTTTGACTATCTACCATATTCGGCATTAGGCGTATTTTTGTAACACCTTGTATAACAAAACTGTTAAAAGTGTCCGTTTTTGACACGAATGACTACGAGGGAATGTACCTTCCTTACCTTCTAAAAATACTAGACTATGGGTCCTAAAAATTCCACGTAGAGTTTAATTAAAATCCTTTTCTATCACTGACAATAGAAAACGTAACATTATCTTAACGCTTGAATAACTCCATAAGTAATATTTTACGTGAAATATCTGGCACACACAGGCTGTTGTGTTATTACTAGAGCTTGAATATCATTATCTGTCAAATGAGTAACAAAATAGGTAGGTAGTGACTAATTTGATATAAATGTTATTTTAATGAAGTGTTAAGTTAACTCTACCATTGTTTGTTTTTGTTTGGTTTAAATATTTTTTCTAGAGAAGTCTTGTATTTTTTCATTTCCCGTATTTTGATGTTTGATGCACAACACTTTAGCTAGCAACATTACCTACATTATTACATAGCTAGACGACTTGTTTCTCTAGACTACGACTTATTTCTGTTATCAATTTTCAGCACTACGTTAATTAGTTAGGTAATACTAAATTATCTATGAAAATTTTTGCTCTATCTATAAAAAAATGCACTATCTATGTTCTCTAACTTTTAAAAGTATCACCCAACCTGTAAATATGTGATATTAGTAAACTAATTAAAAGTTAATGCAACTACTATCGAAAATTATCGGCAAATTGCTGGTTGATGTTGACGTAATACATGATACCTACTCGAGATAATGCGTTATCTTTAGGAAGCCAGATATTGTTTATAATCAAATCAGGTATCGTACCAAAATTAATAAAATTATGATCGTTGTTGGGAACACTAATTTCTGAACGTAACAATGTAAGTATTTAAAGATTAATAATTGGAAAAATAAATAGGTTCCGCCCTCAAGCAGGTCTTTACCGGGTTTTATATTTTTTATTTTATAGAGTCGTTAAGTAAAGAATAAAAAGTTTGTACACTTTATATTAATTCCTAAACATGGAAGATTTCATTATTTTGGCGCTCGAATAAAATGCTCAATTTACGAGAAATGCCAGGGAGTGTCGGAGGGCTGCGTGAAACGTGGGGAGGTTTTCACCCTCGCTGAGTTCTTTGTTTTCGGCAGACAAATTTTGGGAACATAAGCTTTATGAACGTTTGCCGAAATAGGTCTAAATATTAGTTTCGGCATTAATATTAAAAACATTCGAAATTAATTTAACAGCACGATAAAAAATAAAACTAATAAGTGAGGTATGTACCTAATATAAATGTTAAATAATAAACAAATAATATTAAATGCGCGCCTCATTTTCCAGCTATTTCAGAATAACTATTTGAAAATCAACCCTTGACACACACTTTAGACAAACAGGGAAAAAAAAATTATCTGGCTGTACACTTACATTGTATGTCTGGTGTTCCTAGATGAGATCACATAAAACGCGAACGGAGCGGCTATCGACGACGCGCACTCTCGCGGTTGCACTGATACTGGCAATGGTTTTGAGACGCGCGAGCCGCGAAACCAAACCGCGCGAGCTGCGAATATTGTTGACAAGCGGAGGTGCGCCACCCGTGGTGCCGTGCCCGTGCACGCATGCGTGTGTTACATCAAATCCACCTCAGACCAAGCCTATACTAGCAAGATTTTTTGGGGGAAATCGCATGCGTTTATTCACCTGTTGATAGATACCCAAGTCACATAATATTTAAAACAATAATATTACCTTATAAATGCACGATTAAAGTTTTGTCTAAGTACCATAATATTTCGTTCTAATATCATGTAGATATTACTAGTTGGGTTTTGGGAAAGAGGCGGGATTTAAAGTACTTTCAAAGACTTATTTCTCTATAGAACTACTTAAACACTAACTACCTACTTAAATAATCATTTTCATTTTTCAATAATCATCGGAGTGTAATTCCTGTTTCCGATCCCAATTCATAAGAACATCCCATCCATAGAATTGTACGCTCTCTTGCGGCTGCAAACTGTTGTCCCAGTTATGCTATTTCAATGAATTATTATGTCCGACATTCTATTTTCAGCGTAGAAGCATAGCATAGCATATGTAAATGTTGATCAGTCGCGATTTTATGTTGTTTGTTGTAGAGTAACGGCTGTGATAACGGTGTAGGAATAAAGAATATCTATTATTGAGAAAAACTGTTTTTAAAAAACACCTTTTCATAATACTTACTTAAGAATTAAGATTTATATTGGTTAGTTGCTGGTATCCTAGAAACCACCATTTTGAATTTATATTTAGAAGGTACATACTCAAATTACCTACATGGTTTTAATGAAAAAAATATATACTTACTCATTTAAATAAATTAAAATTAACTAAGTAACTTACAATGGGTACAAGGTACTGAAGGTACCCAAGTGTGGGGTGTCGTTGGAGAGGCCTTTCAATAATATTGTAGGTTTACTTTTTGATTCAGGGATCCGTTTACGAAATATTAAACTTTAAAGTGCAAAATTTTGTTAGAGTCAAGAGTCCCCCCTCCCTCTACCAAGTAAACGGTTGTTTTTGGAAACGTGAAAAAATTCTGGACAGAAGTACATCATTATTGAAGTTAAAAGAAAAACTGCTTTACAAGTTAACGAGTAATAGTCGATAAAATTACAAAACTAATTTATATTGGAAAGGCTTTTGTAGAACATTTAAAATAGCCATATGGTAATTGTATAAGGTAACTGCGGATGCGGAACCCTATACTGCGCGTTGCCCGACACGCACTTGACCAGTTTTTTTTAACAATCGCATGTGTGACAATTTCAGTAATGGTTGTGTGCTGATTATTGTGGTTAATTTCTAAAACAAAATAGCTAAACTAAAGCTGATTGAGATATTGGTAGGTTTATGACAATCCAAAACAAACCGAGCTATGGTCTGCAACGTTTTGAACTAGACTTGGACTACGAAGTACGAAGGCACATCAACGGAACTCCTTAAAACCAAACAGCGTGAATTTGGAAATTGAGTTATGAGCGTTGTACCATAGAAAATATTATAAGAAGTTAAAAAATATTTACACGCTTACATACCTTGCCACAAATACTATATAAAGTAAAAAAATATTTACACGCGTACCTACATACCTACCACTAAAAAGTAGAAAATAAAAAAACTTAAAAAAAAAAAGAAAGACCTCCTTCAAAAAACCTAAAAACAAAAACAGCTTCAAAATTAAATACCTCTAAAAAGCAAGAAATAATATTCAAATTATTAGTTACGCATAGCAATATTAATAAAACACGTCTAATGAAGTCGGGTGGGGCTTTTAGAATAAGAAAAAGAAAAGATGGTCCTCCCGCCCACCCGACTTCAATAGACGTGTTTTATTAATACTGAAGCTGTTTTGTTTTTGCTTTTAGGTTTTTTGAAGGAGGATTTTAATTTTTTTTCAATCTCTCCTAATACTAATTGTCACGTCCACAACCTTCAATCTATATCTATGATATTCGAAACTAACTTAAGTTTTGCAAACAAATAATAAGCTGGATATAACGAAATAAGTTTATTTTTAACAAATCACTGGTAATATAAAACATTTATGCATTAAGATTTCATATTGTATATCACGCAACAGCTGCGACGAGCATTACGCGGCAGTGCTTTATCATCAGCTTCTAAAGCAATTTAAAAAACGAAAGACACAATTTATCACATTTAACAAGCAAGGCTTAGCTTTGCAATGTTTAAATGTGTAATGTGTAATAACTCTGTTTCAAACAGAAAAAATTTTCTAATTAGTTTAATTACATTAATTCAGACTAATCATGAGTGATGCCCTCTGCAACCACTACTTACTTTGCTAATAACAGTTAATCTCTTAAAGCAATATGCAATGCATAGTAAACAAAGTACTAAAAGTTATACTTAAAAATACTTACAACTGCATTGATAACAGCATAGGATTATCACAATGTTTGAATTGACCTATTGATTTGCACAAATCCTATAGTGTTTTTTTGTCAATATTCAACTATGAAGATACTAGAGAGAGCAGATCTCCTAACTTAGGCAAGACTACATCAGGTAGTGGAGGGTTCTTCTCACTCCGGATCTTTTCCAAATCTTTCTCAGATGTGACTCCCGTTAGCACTAGTAATGTCTGGAATCCACAGCGAACTCCAAGCTCAATGTCAGTGTTGCACCTAAAACATATTAATTATTAAAGGACATTCTAATATAGCTCATAAAATTGCATTATTATAGTTATTTATAAATTACTAACTAAAATAAAAATCGGCGGTACAGAAATAACAAAAATTAATAATAAAGTTTTGCAATAATTACAACTAGAATATATTGATATTACCATTATTAATTTTATTGATTGCCAAATTAAATATCAATAAATACTGCTCTATGGTGACAGCAACTAATCAAATATAATGTTATTATCATCATACATCCACTTTAAGAAAAAAGCTATTTGACAGGTCTACACTTGAATGGGAAGTCATCATTGTTCTTTAGCTTTTAACATTCACAATGCTAATTATTTAGTAATGTATTAATATTTCGTGTATGTGTATTTCCATACTATTTTGTTTATGTCAGTTAATGTCAGCATTTGTTTGAATGCATAGTTTCTGCTTCAATTTAATTAATTAAATTTTAAATTAATTTAATCAAAGTTAACCTGAATTAAGTAATGATGACATGTGGTATTAATTTAAATACTATCATGTAATATTTAGTAAATATATAATAATATAAAAATAATTTAGTAAATGACATTTGTAAATTACCTGTCTCCTATCATGAGAGTTCTTGCAGGATTAAGCCCACAGGATTCCAGAAATTTTCTCACATATTCATGTGGTTTTCCCAAAACAAGAGCCTTCCTCTCTGAACAAGTTTCAACCGCTCTCACTAATGTACCCGTTCCAGGGACAACTATTGAGCCAGCTTTAGGGAACCTCTCGTCAGTGTTAGTGGCAACAAACAGACACTCTTGAGAGGAAAGGTAGCAGGCAGCCTTCATAAACTTTGGATAACTGACATGCTCATCAAAACCAACTACAACAGCACCTACTTCAGGGTCCAATTCAGAAGGAGACATTGATTTAAAATCTGGTTTCACAGGATCAGGCTGGAATAGATTATTGGGAAATTATTTGAAATTTCTCGATGATAAACATAATTTGTTCGGAACATAACTAACAACTAGTGGCTCAGTGAGCTGTAGACCTTGCTCAAATTGTATGTTGTTTAAAAATTAATCAAAAATTATTTTTCCATGCTTATACAATGCTTGCTTATGCTTATAGTATTAGTAAGGCACTTTTTTGCAGGTTATTTTTTCTTAAACCACTTACCCCTACTCCTATATGCCTGATACCAACTGCTTTCAATTCTTCTCCAATACCATTTGAGCCCAGTAAATATACTTTCTTTGTAAAACCAATGCCTTTGAGATAATGAGCGACAAGGTATGCGGTAGAAAGTATTTCTTCCTGTAATTTAAATAAAATCTAATTCAACACCAAACTTTCATAAATACTTAGGTATAAAAATAAAATTTAGTACCAAAATTTTTCATGAGTATCTAGAGTACCTACTACCAATGTTTATAAAAGTAAAAATATATTTTCATTTAAAGCTTACTTGGCTGGCAATAAAGCCTAATTGTTGTGCCTTGGCAGCAAAATCACTGCGTATTTTCGTCGAATTGTTAGTTACATAAAATATCTTCTTGCCCAATTTACGGAAATAATTCATAGTATCTGCCGAGCCGGAAATAGCATTGTTATCAATCCACAGCACACCTGCAAGTTAACAAATTATGAAACAAGTAATTGGATAAGTTGAAAAATATTAATATTTAATGTTTTAACAGGTTAACTTTATAATAGTAACAAGACATATTCATACCATCGCAATCAGTTAAAACTGTGTCAAAAGAATCAAGAAATTCTTGAACTTCATCTCTAGGAGCTTCTAGCAAATTTAAAACTGAGGACTTATACATTGTACTGCTAGTACTTAAACTTTTTGATTCAATGCCCGATATTAAAGTTACTCTCCAAAAATTATTTAATGTAGAAAAACTCGATTGAATAATTTTTGAGAGGTTTGGAATTAATTTGCAGATCATTACTTTTGCTTTATTTATTTTATTTCGTCATTTTAGCAAGTAAAATAAATTTTATCCAACCAACCAATCCAATCGAGAAATTCGAGAAATAAAACGATTTGTTTTACTTAGGTAGGTACGGATTTTGACTTAAGGTCTATAGTAAATGTGTCAAAATCCTCGAACGAATCGTTCTCGATTATAGAAACCGGCTCTTTATCGATTTCACCACCGCACCACGATCGAATAAAAGTGACAATTTTGACATTAAAATGACATTGTGTTGGGATTCCAGCAGACTAATCGTGCCGTACCATAATGCATGAAATAAACCGCAACCCGTCGAGCGCCCCCGTATCACGTGAGAGGATAATATGCTAAAACCATAATGCTATGGCTAAAACACGGGGAACATTGTATTTTCTCGTATTAATTTTACTAAATTAAGAGATACGGTCAAATTTATTTCTGAAAAACGTGACTTCCTTAGAAATACGGGACGTTTGGTTACACTAGGCGACAGACTGATGGAAAATCATCAATACCATCAGTACGTTTTTCAGTGGGTTATACGATCACTCTTCCATCAGTCTAACCAGACTTTTGGGACTTGGACTGATGCAAGACTGATTTTGCCATCTCCCTCGTAAGACTGTGGGAAATAAGTTCCGTTGCTATTCATTTTTTAAAAGAAACAAAATGTCAGCCAACGTCAAACAAATGTCATGTCAATAAAAAAGTTCAAAATGCAAAGTAATCTGTGACTGTGCGTGATCAAAGATCAAAATGTTATCAAGAGTCTATCAGGCTAAAAATTATATCAATCAAATGAATGACCAAAGTCCAAAAGTTTCTAATCTTTTAGAGAACCGAATAAATAGGTGACATCTAATAACAACATAAAAATTGGTATTTACGAAATGGATTTCAATAATATTATCACAGAATCTTTTGTTAATAATGTTACAATAGTGCGATACAATAAACCCAAGAAGAAGAACGCTTTAGACGTCAATATGTATAGAGCAGTTTCGAGAATTTTAGAAGACGCCTCAAGGGACGATAACGTTAATGCAGTGGTGTTGACAGGAACCGGAGACTTTTACAGCAGCGGCAATGATTTATCATCTAGTAACTCCAGTAGCAGTGATTTGTACCCTGCGTTAAGGGACTTCATACAAGCATTTATCAAATTTCCCAAAATTCTGATTGCCATGGTAAATGGACCAGCTATTGGCATTGCAGCGACTACATTAGCCCTATGCGACTTAGTATATGCTTCAGAAAATGTAAGAACATGCGAAAAGCCCATAAATAATTATTATTCTTAATGTAGGTACCGTGTCATAGAATGTTTATTCAGTTTTAAATATTTCTTTTCAGTCTTACTTTTACACTCCATTCACCAAACTTGGAGTTGTTGCTGAAGGATGTTCAACATTTACATTTTCGAGGATAATGGGTGAAAGGAAGGTAGGTAGGCTAAATTATTATCAACTATTGCTATTCTAAATAAGCATATATTAAAAATAAAATTTGTTTTTTTTACACATCCCATACTTATTGCAACAATGATATTTGATATTGATACTGTTTATTTTTTCTAGGCTCTAGAAATGCTGATGCTTAATTACAAGATGTCTGCAAAAGAAGCATTACAATGTGGTTTTATCAATGACGTTTTTAAATCAGAGGAACTTCAAAAAAATGTTTGGGCCAAGATTCAAGATGTGACTAACTTAAGGTTTGAGGCTCTAATAGCAACCAAAAAGTTAATGAGGGGACCAATAGAAGATAAGCTGTTGGAAATCAATGATAAGGAATTATTGACTATTATTGAATTAAGAAATAAGAGTAAATTGTAATCATAATTACAATTTACTCTTATTTCTTAATTCAATAATGTGTGAAATTTCTTCAGTTAAAAATGTGTGAAATTTCTTCAGTTAAAAATGTGTGAAATTTCTTCAGTTAAAAATGTGTGAAATTTCTTCAGTTTTGTGATATTTGTAAGATAATACTCCAAGTAACCTTTATTTATATTTTTTCAGTACAATATATTTAAATACAACCTCTATATTAAGTGACTTTATCTTTGTTCAGTTTAACTAAACTCGTCTATATGAGCTATATCTTTAAGCATTTGATTTCTGGGAACAT
Source organism: Catoptria pinella (assembly GCA_963556745.1). Classification (NCBI taxonomy): domain Eukaryota; kingdom Metazoa; phylum Arthropoda; class Insecta; order Lepidoptera; family Crambidae; genus Catoptria; species Catoptria pinella. Next base: position 5,931,633 of record OY750771.1, read on the forward strand.
GAGTAGTTAAAAGAGAGCAATGATTGTTCTGTAGATATAATAATAGCCTATACATGGTGTTTGGTAATACCCATATAATGCTGCTAATGCATACTACCCATGAAAAAATTATTAACCCTGACCACATGACTGAGATTTTTTTATTTGTATGGTAAACTCCAAAGTGACAAGTCTAGACTTGACAAGGGCAAAGGCAATTTACCATTTCGGTCTAGGGTTGCCTCTAGGCAATCTAGTGGAAACTGGATAGTTCCAGTTTTACATAAAAAGAAATAAAATTGTTCAGACCTGGTGTTTTATGTATATCTTACCTATATTTGGCTCTACAGAGGTGCCGAATCATCCTGTATACAACATTTACTGGCAGACATGCTCAAACAGCACATATGGATGTGGGGGACTACCACAATATTTTTGTATGGTATGCGGAGACTACAAACCAGTGAGTCTATCGGCTAAAATAATGAAGTAAATGTAAACTGTGATTTGACTGTAATATGTGATGTGTAATGTGCTATTTGGTTTTGGCACAAATAAAAACTTACCAAAGAAAAGTAGCAATGTATTGCAATTGCAATCAGAGCGATTACGATAGCAATAAGTTAGCCGATACAGCCCCAGATGGGTAGGGTAGCTGGTGCTGTGAGAAATAAAAGGCTTAAGGACCTACTATTATTAAACTCAAAGATTTCGAAACGCCTACTAAAATAGGTAGAATTTATTTAAGAGGTACCTAGCAAATAAATTCGATAATGTACCTATTTACATACAAAAATAAGTGACATTCTCATCCACAACCATAGCCATCTAGATTCCAAAAAATAATGTGTACAATGAACTGTTGAGGTTTCTTACAAAACTGTAATTTAGAGCAAGCAATATGAAATCTAAGACTGCCAGTTTTTCATCCATAACGGATTTATTCCGGCCGAATAACCCACAAGGTTTGAGGTCAAGGGATTTAAGCAGTACGCGTTTAGATATACTCAAAAAAGAAATACTCACGGACATCCACATGATACCTTTGAGTAAGTACCAACCAACCTATAGCCCGATTTACATGCCTGCCAAGCGTCCACAAGTTCCAAGCCTCGACCAACTTTGACACACGCTTGGATGCCTTTTACACGCTTGTGAGCCAGCTGTGCAGGCAAACATGACCCTACTATACTATTATAGAAGCCGTAATTCCAAAACCAACTGTTTTTATTTCACTTTGATACGATAAGTATAAAACAAAGTTATTGTAAATAATAAATCTGATTAGAACACTATTACGTTTGCATCCGCGAGTCGGCACCATGCGTAGCGAGAGAATTAATGGAATCCGATGACGTCATCGTATCTTCCTCCCTGCCACGGTAGTGATTACTTGCTCAGTGCTTGTCACAAAAACAATAACGCGTGTTCATTTTTACGAATCTTTAAACATTTATTGTGAAGTATGTAGAAGGACTACAGAAAAATAAAAATATAATACTGTCCCAAGCTCTTTAGGCAACCACTCAGATGTAATAATATTTTGCTCATATATTACTCAGATGTAATAGTAGTCTAAGGCCACATTTGGCAATTGGTCGCAGAGAGTGTTTACGAACAGCTCGGAACCGATCCGGTACAGGGGCTGTCGAGTGCCCGCGCAAAAGAGCTACTTGTTTACTATGGACCAAACACACTCACGCCCGCTACGCAGAACGGATGGCTGCGGGTGTTGTTTACATCTCTATGTACAGGTAAATTATCCCTTGGCCTTTACCTATTTCTAACCGCTACAAAACTGTCGACGTTAACCACTGTTGACAACCATAGTGTTACCTTTTTAAGAGCGTTTTCACATAAAGGCGTTTAATACTTGGAAGCGCTGTTGTCGTGCGGCTGGGCATCCATATGTAATGTTTAAGTAGCGCGACTGGGTCCATGGTGCAGCACTGCTGTAGCACAGCAGCTGTAGCGCGACATAAACGCCTATAATATGTGAAAGCGCTTTAACATTCTGACATGGTTGGCAACCTAGCAAGTTCACGTTGAGGAACTAGTAATCGTGTAGTGTAGCCTGTGCATGTCAAAACACTGGTAAGGAATACCTGAAAAATTTGTTAACCCTGTTGTGACCTAAGTAAGTACCTACGCAACTAATCATCATGAAATCACGCATACAAGTTATCAGGGGTGCAGAAAAGGACATAGGGACGTTTTGTACCATTATATTTTCTGTGCATAGGGGTACCTTTTATCCAGAAAAACAATACTGTTCCTGAGGGATAAAAATAACTGTCGGTCCATGCAGACGAAGTCGCGTGTGGTCGCTAGTTAGAAAAAATAAATTACCGTACGCCCATCCCAGTTAAGTATAAATCGATTTTCAGGTTTTTCAATTTTGATTTGGTTCGGAGCTTTGCTTTGTCTACTTGCTTACGTTATGGAGACAACCTCAAAGGCGAACGCCAGCAAGGACAACTTATACTTGGGGTGTGTGCTGATCTGTGTCGATGTCATATGTGGCTTGTTCAGCTTCTACCAAAACTTCAAAAGTACAAAGGTAAACTAAACATAAGTAATTCTACTCGCGACAACGTGAAGTTCCTGTATTCTAAATTAACTTATTTGGCAGATAACTAAGATTTAGATAAGATAAAACATTATTTATTGCAATGCAAGTACCTACACCATGGTTATTTAACTACTCGTTTAACTACTATTTAAAATCAAACCAGAAGTTAGAGGGTACTTGTGAAACAGGTAACTTTAAATAACTACCTGATTGGGTAATTAATTATTGAAAGGCCATCCTGCGTATAATGACTTGCTATTATGATGTTTTGAGAATATCAAATATACGGCGACGGAGAAGTAAAACTCACTGTATAAGTCCAGGTGTTTCATAATAACCCGTTAAATCCTTGTTTTTTATTTGAATATGGAAAACTACAAAGTGACAAGCCTAGACGCATATAGACTTGTTTTCGATAATCCATCCTATCAATGGGTTAAAGCTAAACACAATTTAGGTCTAAGATTGCCACTATGCAGTTATCATGAAAAGAAAAAAATATTTTTAAAAAAATGGCGGTTTTCAGGGTTTACGATAATTTTCCGGGGTTGTATGTATGATACCCATCTTCCATATTCGGCTTTAGGGGTTTTTTTGTAACACGTTGTATACAGAATATCTTCCAAGTTAGTTCCGAGAATGTAAGTAGTAAGTTCAATCAATTTTCGCTATTACCGTCACGCGTTGATGTCTTTTACATGCCAGCAGCGCTTAAAAAATAAGTTCACTCGAAATAAAATTCCAATATTCAATTTTATGATAAAAAACAAATCTACGACATTGATTTTACTATTTTTAAAATTAATTCCTTAATTATTCATTTTTCGTTACGCCACGTTCGTTCGGTATGCAAAGTTATGTTCTTGGTTAGCTTTTTTCTAAAATAGGTAGGTACTTATTACGTATAGAATATGGTTAATTAAAGTACGTTTAGTGGGTACTATTATATGTTCTGTGGTTATAGTAACTATTGGTAACATAGTAGCATTAATCTTACTTTAATATCAATGTTAAATATTAATTTTAAATTTAGCAATATTATTAATTTATTCAATAATAATAATAATTTTCCATGTATTAGTCTATAAGAAATATTTTTTGCATGCCATAATATTATTGGTTAAACATGTTTGGCTACTTACTATTAATCAAATTATCATTATTTTATACCATGTTTACAAACAAATAAAGATTTTGTATTTGTATTTGGTTTCAATTCAAGTCTCTTCCGATTACCATCGTGTTTGCAGAACAATTTACACAATTATGATCAAAATTTTCAAATGTATTGTAGGCAAATTATTTTCCTATTCTTTCCAGATAATGAAAACATTTAACAACATGATACCGCTGCACACGAGGTGTCTTCGCGACGGTGTCATCGATTCGGAGACACCTGTTAGTGACATCGTCAAGGGTGACATCGTTCACATCAAGGCTGGAGATGTAATACCAGCAGATATTCGTGTTATACACAGCAAGGGGTTCAAAGTATGTACCTAGCTAATTTAAAAGCATTTCATATATGACGACCTCCGTGGTCGAGTGGCTTTGTACACCGGTTTTCAAGGTGTCGCCATCTCCGAGGTCCCGGGTTCGAACCCCGGTTGGGTCAATTTAGAAAACGAACTTTTCTATATTGGCTCAGGTCGGTTGTTTGTGATACCACCGTTGTCTTTTATTTTTCATTACACAAGTGCATTAGCTACTTACTTAGAAATCGGAGCAATGTATGTGATGTTATCAAAAATTTATATTAAATTTGGCGTTGTAAAGTTGAGTCTCAAAATAACCTACTGATCGAAGGACCAATTTAGAAGATAGGTGGAGATTTTTTTATCTAACTAGGTAGTTAAATTGCCTATTTAATTAACTTGTAAGTAGGTACTTATTATTTTAAAGCCCGGTCTTTATTGTGGATTTTCATACATAATAACGTTTTCTCTTTATGTTAGGTACTTACTCTTAGAACTTAGGTGCTTTTAGCTGAGTATTTTATAAAATTCACAATCAGATCCGATCACTTCTCTCGAAATCTATTTTTCTTTGCCTCTGTGTTGCTGTTCTGTCCTTGTATTGATTCTAACCGACTTCAGGTTGATAACTCATCGCTGACTGGCGAGTGCGTCGCAGTGCCTCGTGGCAACTTCGAAGGCACAGTCAATATACTGGAGTCACCAAATGTTGCATTCTTCTCAACAATGTGCGTGGAAGGGTGGGCTATAGGTAAATCAGCCTTTTCTTAGACATTTTTACACTATACTTATTTATACATGACTGAGTGAGTACCTACGTATAGACACGATGGATGGATGTAATGTTGCAAGATCCGGTTAAGTGTTAGTTGGCGTTAAACCTTATCTAGGTAAGAGTAGGTACTTATTTGAACCTACCTTAGATAAAAAAAATCCACTTTAAGTAAGTGTACCTTAAAAGGTGTAATGGGAACGCTTCCAAAAAGATAGCATTATAAATTTATTTTTAAAACCGTTCTTTTTTTCAAATGTAATGGTGTGACTTAATCTTTTTACAACGACTTTTATAAAAAAATACATTTTTTTTATTGTTTTTCTAACCACAGTATGTTAACCAGAATCAGTAACTCTACTTGCCTTTTTTCGAAAATGGTTCGGTTACACCCTTTATAAAAATAATCTTCATTCCTCTGCGTTATAAGCCCTCCACATGCATAGGCCCAGCTTGCAGGATCGAACGCAGAGGCGAGGCCCGGCCTCTCCCTACACATATAGAGATTTGCGCCTCTAAGTTCGATCCAGCAGGCCGGACCTGTACATGTGGAGGGTCCATTACAGGAGTAGTGATGTGTTGTGGCGACTTGACGGCATTGGGTCGAGTAGCAGGGTTGGCGGCTCGGCTGCGACCGGCGCCGTCGCCTCTATCCCGGGAGATAACGCGCTTCATGCGCTACGTGTCTGCCTGGGCGCTCTGCCTGGGCATCTTCATTGCAGGAGCGTCGTTGTCCATGGGATATCCGTTCATGCAATCCACCATTTTCGTTATAGGGATAATAGTTGCGAATGTACCTGAAGGTAAGCTACCTATTTGCTTTGCCTTGTTTGATAAGATACGAAATTATTATCATTTTTTAAACGTGGTAATTGTAAATTACAATGTCAATTTGATGTACGTTGTGGTGTCTGTGAGATCAGTAAGTATATTTTCTAGTTTCAAATTGGCTGACGTGAGGCCATGGACACTAAATTGTCATTGTAATTTACAATAATTGTCACGATTATGAATTAGGGGCTGTCAAAGTTTTTGTTATTCGCTAGACCTTCGAATGTATGAAATGTTTATTAATAAAGTAGAGGGGTACTGTACTTCATACATTTTTTGTATGGTTATTGAAATGCCTATTTTACAATTAATTGATTGCCTTGAAGCATTTTATAAATACTTACCTAACTACCTACACCTGCATGCTGAATTCACAACTGCTGAAGTGTTCTAATGTAGGGTTCAAAATATGTTATGATCGTTACATAATTGAGTTAACTACCTAACATTTGATGGATTCTCAATCCTTCAGGACTACAACCGACTATCACAGCGTCACTAACACTGACGGCTCAGCAAATGGTGAAGAAGAATTGCCTGATTAAGAACCTCGAGGCGATAGAAGCCATGGGCGCATGCACCACTATTTGCTCCGATAAAACCGGAACCTTGACCGAAAACAAGATGTGCGTGCAGCACGTTTGGATGGCCAACAAAACATATTCTGTATTAGAACCAGAAGTATCAGGTAAGTAAAAGTTCTGTTCATATATTTTTTATCTAATTTTATAAAAAAAATACAAGTTTCCTGAATTAAAACTCTTTTTGAAAATGGTCAAATGAATAGTGGTATTTGGAATTTTGGATAGTGGTTTAAATACTTAGTTAGCAAAATATTCGTATTTTGGTGAGCAGAAAAATATATTCGGTCGGCCAAAATGGTGTTAGTCAGCAAATTTTGGCTAGCAAATATTTAGAAATCAATCAGCAATTTATGTTATGCTGGAATTCTCTAAATTTTATTAGCTGAATTCAATGACCTACGTTTAATAAACCCAAGTTAAAAAAAAAATTGGTGAGCCACGTTTAAGAAAATAAATAAAAAACGCCGTGGCACGCGGCCACGCGCGCTCCGCTCGTTCGGCTCGCGCCCCTTTTTCTTGCGCTTCCCCCATCCCCTCTCCTACTTATATGTCTGTCTTTTTTGTCTAGGTACTCTGAAAGGCGTTCTAGGTGAGACATTTACAACTTTAAAAATAAAATATTATTAATAAATACCTATTTCATTCATTAACAATTTTTTTCATATTTATTTCTAGCATTTAATGAGTTAAAAACTTGTGGTGCGCTATGTAGCACAGCGACTGTGAGAGAAGGAGGAGCGGTCATTGGCGATGCATCCGAAACAGCTATACTGAAATTTTTAGGGAACTACGATGATATGAGCGCTATCAGAAAGAAGAACCCAAAGGTGGCCGAAATACCATTCACGTCTGCTCACAAATATCAAGTAAGTGGCACGATTTTTAGAGATTAAAAAATTTTTTTTTTAGTTTTTATAGATATCTGCCCTACATGTAAAGTGGGCAGGGATGAAATTTTTTTTTCTGTTGTATATAGGTCATCAAAAATATTATAAGTTTGTGAAAAACACATTTTCAGGAATCTGTTTGCGAAATATTTAACGAGTAATAGTCGATCAACTAACAAAATTAACTTAAACAGGAAGTAAATATAAGTTTATAGCCATATGGCAATTGTATAAGGTAACTGCGGGACCCTATATTGGCCCGTCACGCACTTTGCTATTTTTTTAGCATTAAGTATGTACGTTTGTACAATGTATTTTCGGATATTATACTACAAAATGATAATAATGATACAAATAATGACCCACTTTCGGTTCTTTCCACCTTTTTCAATCGAAAGGAAAGAAAAACAAATAGCGATATAAAATATTTAAAAAAATAACATTGCAGATTAGCATACACCTAAACACAACTTCCTCAAGCTATGTATTGGTGATGAAGGGTGCACCAGAGTATGTCTTGAGCCGTTGCACTACAATAGCAATGGAAAAGGGCAATGGAAGCCTTTCAAAATCTTTAATGGAAGCCATCGATAACGCCACAGAGATGTTAGCAAATACTGGTACCTATTCATCGCTTGATTTCTTTGTCTTTAACGCCTTAATTACCTACCTACTTACATACATTTTGGTACATCCATAGATAGATACTTATTATACCAAGTTATGCTTAGAAACTATAAAGAAAGAAAGAAAGAAAATACATTTATTTCGTTTACCGTCGTATAATGAGCAGATGATATTCAAAGAAACTTTTCAATTTTCGTCAAGTTACCTTAGTATACTTAGTACCTAGGTAGGTACTTATATGAAAGTCTGGAGGCTAATAAAATAGTTTATTGTTCATATAGGCAGTATGTAATTCTTCATAAGTGTTAACATTTAAAATTACTTATTAAGTATTTTGATTTCCTTTAGGTGAAAGAATTTTGGCTTTCGCTGATTTAGCATTAGACCCGAAGAAGTATCCCTTAGATTATAACTTTAACACTGAAGAAATAAACTTCCCAACAGACAATTTACGTTTTCTTGGTATCATGGGTCTGATGGATCCGCCTAGACGAGAGGTAAGTAAGTTTAGTTATCTCTCTAGCAGGTAATTTTATTTAACCCTTGGCATGCCTGGTGGGGTCGATGATAGAAAATCTATCATATCTTTTTAAATATAAATTTAGGTGAACTGTCTGCTCTTGGTAGCTTAGGTTTATGAACTAGCCATCATAACAATCCCTCCCCGTAGTCCCGAGCTGGCTTCCAAGTGAGTAGGACGTGCGTAAAGTAATTCAGGCATAGGACGTTACTTTTTGTCGATGAGTTTATTATAATTTCTTAATCTTTCGCAATTTTGAAGGTAAATCAAAGGGAGGTTACTTTTTGCCTTAAATAATTTTCTGTGGTATAATATTGTTTGTAATTGGGGCCTGCCAGACTTCACCAGGCATGCCATGTAGTGTATTTTTGTTCCCGGCGAGGTCGCCAGGCGCCTCAAGGCTTGTCGGGGTAGAACAAACATACCTTAGAACAAATACTAATAAACCAAACAATCATACAACTACGTTCAACTACCACAATCCTTTCCTGTGTATGAGAAAAATCATTTAACCGACATTTAGGTTTAGTGGCGAGGGGTGAAATTATGGTGAAGGCAAGCCGTTCTACAAGAATGTTATGATCTGCATAATGGATTGGTGGGGTGGTATTTCTAAAAGGTAAAGGTATAATCGGCTTGTATGGACCCTTCGCCACTGGTAGCCCTGGTAGGTACTTACCCGGTTACATTTAGGTGCACAATTCAATACAACGCGTGCGCGCGGCCGGGGTACGCGTGATGATGGTGACAGGCGACCACCCCGCGACGGCGCGCGCCATCGCGCTGGAGGTGGGCATCGCCTCCTCGCCGCACTGCCACGTCGTCACCGGCTCCGAGCTGCGCAGCATGACGCCGCAGCTGCTAAACAGGACGCTGGAGAAACACTACGAGATTGGTTCACAACTCTTTTATTAACACGGCCAGTTGCACAGGTTATAACAGGCAACCTATGAAACTATGCAGCAGTTCCTTAAAATCTCTTTGTTTACCAAGATACCCTATCACCACCCAACACAATCACAGTCTACCTACCTCTAAATAATGGACCCCGCTGCCCAGCACTCATGGACGTTAGTGTATATGTTCTGTGCTCATGGTATAAATAACCAAACCTACTGTATAAATAGTCTAGGTAAAAAAAATTAAGAGACGTAAACAACCTACAAATCTGTATTGGGCAAGCCTTCCAGTGCCAAATTCCAGTGCCAGAAGGCCAGCTGCATGATATTAAATGGCTGATGATGATGATAAAAGTTCAACTTAACAGTATTTGCACGGACATCCCCCACTCAGAAACTCCAGATAGTAGAGGCTTGCCAGCGAGCGGGTGACGTGGTGGCAGTCACAGGCGACGGCGTGAACGATGCGCCGGCGCTGCGCCGCGCAGACATCGGCATCTCTATGGGTATTACTGGCTCTCAGGTTAGTTTTTTTACCCATTTTGAACGTCATATACAAGGTGTTACAAAAATACCCCTAATGCCGAATATGGTAGATAAAGACCATCTTACTGAATAACTTTTACTATGGGATAAACTCTGAAATCGCGAAAAAAAACAGCTGTTTCATACAAAAATTTAAATCGAAAATATCAAAATGTATGAAACAGCTGATTTTTTTTTCGCGATTTCAGAGTTGGTCCCATAGTAAAAGTTGTTCAGTTTGATGGTCCCTATATACCATATTCGGCATTAGGGGTATTTTTGTAACACCTTGTATAATTTATTTCTTATTTATCTACCTACATAGTGTAATAAACGCGAAAAATAAACTGTGCACGCTACTGTGTATTTTAAATAGCTGAATGAAAAATGATTGTTTTTTTTATATTTTTCATTTCTTTACAGGTTTCCAAACAAACAGCTGATATTATTTTGATGGATGATAATTTTACCACATTAGTCTGCGGAATTGAAGAGGGTAGAAAAATATTTGATAACTTGAAAAAATCTGTTTGCTACATTCTTATTTCGAATGTTCCTGAGATACTTCCTGTTTTATTGTTCATCCTTTTTTCGATACCTTTGCCGTTAGGTAAGTATAATGTTTTGGATTAATTATAATGCCTCTTCATTATTCATGCACTCATACTTTACCTACCTACCTATTGGTACCGGGATTTAAATTTAAATGTTCATCGCATTTCATCTTCATTGACTAATAAAAAAATAATCAACACAATATTTGGTTTACTAAATTAAAAAACAAATGCGTCTACTTTTTTTTCTAGGTAGTTCTACCGTATTAGGTATTCTGTGGTTCTATAGATAATCTTATGCGCAAAGGTTAGAGTGTCTTCCGGCGATATGAGAATCCGACCAAGTGCTAATAATTGCCGATTAGGTACCTATGAGATTGAAATAAATGTTGTGTTTGAATCAACTTATCAAACGTTGTACAGGCGTGATGACAATACTGTGTATAGACCTTGGAACGGACATGTGGCCAGCGGTGGCGCTGTCGTACGAGAGGTCGGAGTCGGACGTTATGGCGCGCCCGCCGCGCGTGTCCGACCCGCTGGTGTCCGCGCGCATGCTACGGCTCGTGTACGGACACCTCGGGATGGTAGAGTTCTTCGCTGGCATGTTCGCCTACTTCGTGGTCATGGCTAGCCATGGCTTTTATCCGGCTGTCTTATTTGGTTTGTACAGTTCATTCAATATTTGATTATAGTTTCTTTTATCGTGTCAAACGCTCTTGTGTTGTGATGATGCGTCCGCTGCATGTATCCGATTCGCAAGTGACAGTCGGTGCGATCTTTAAATTACTGGGTTTGTCGCTTCGCTTGCCCACATTACTGCAGTGTTAAATCTGCAGGCATTAGAAGCCAGTGGGACAACGAGGCAATAAGTGACGTGAAAGACTCCCTTGGCCAGGAGTGGACGTACGCGGAGCGCAAGGAGGTGGAACGCGCCTGCCAGGCGGCCTACTTCGTGGCCGTTGTTATGACGCAGATGATGAACGGAATCATCTGCAAGACTAGGTACAACTCGCTGTTTCATGTCGGTAAGTACTAACCAACAAGTTGTTAAATGGTAGTCAAATGATTTTTGAGTTTTAAGCACTTTAGTCACGGTAATGTTAGTTCATGACCAAGTATCATGCTCACATATTGTCAGTGTGAATGAGTTAACTTATTTACAAGAAGTGGCTAGTGTCCTGGCTTTGCTTACCTAATCTATGATGCTTATTTAGTAAGCTCCCATTTAGGTAAATATGGCGTATAATTACGAATAATTTGTGTAAGCAGGTAATCTATTTGTTGGAAACTGGCTGATCGCCATAGAGTACGTATGCTTTTTATTAGCTAAGTGTTAGTTAGTTTTTGCTGTAACGAATGTTATTGAGAGATCTGTAACCGACACTATAGAAATACATTGTTCATTAGTAAAAAAGGTGTTTTTTCATACTTAGTCCACGCTCACGTAGCTAATATTATATATTTTTTTGTATTAGGACCTATATTTTTTAGATAAAGTTAAGTTAAGTTAGTTTTAGAAATTGTAAGTATCATATTATTATTCAAATTAAATAAGTACTTACAGGTACTTACATATAGTTCCTTTAACTGAAATTGTGGTTCTATTGTCTGTTGGAAAGTGATAGATATAAATTTCAGGTATGAAAAACAAGGTATTGAATGCTGGTCTTGTGTTTGAAGTGATATTATCTTGCGCTATATGCTACGTGCCTGGATTGAATGACTTTTTCCGAACATACCCTTTAAGGTGGCAATGGTAAGATTTTAGTCATTTAGTTTGATTGAAAAAAAAACGGTACCACGGCGGCGCGGCGGCCACCCAAACCCTTTGATGTGAGGCCAGAAAGACAGACCTACCTATCATAAATTACACTAATCAGGCCCATCTTTCCCACTGGGCACTCTGGGCACGTGCCCAGGGCCCCACAATCGATAGGGGCCCCCTAGTTTCCCAGATCGCTAAACGATAACGAATACTTATACAAAAAACATATTTTTTTTTATTTTTTTTATTTACATGGCACAATAACAGACAACAGACACAAAATCATAAAAAAAGACAAAAACTTACATAGAACAAGTGCATGTCTGCGCCCTTTTACAATTGCGCACAACATTGGTTTCTAAATATCTTACTGACACATTACAAAAAAATTATTAATCTAAAGTAGCAATAAAACAAAAAATGGATACAAATACAATTAAGTAGCTGGATTATAATGTAAATAGTGTTCTTTTAAAGGACTGGACGTTACATTTAAACATATCAATATTTGCACAGATTTCATTATAAGACATACACATTCTATATATTGGATTGTTTCTAGAAACATTATTACTGGTTCCAGGTATGGTAAACAACTGCGGTTTACGCACTGACCGACTAGGGACTCTAAACTTTAGTAATTCTAATAGTTTACCGTCAGATAGTCCATTGGCAATCGGATGAAGTGTGGACAGGTCATTTATCCACCTACGTTTTTCGAGGCTAATCATATTGAAAATATAAAACATATTTAGGTATTTCGAAAACTTAAACAATAATTACTGACTACAAATACTAAGTACTAGCTTACTAGCTTTTGCATGCGCATAGCTATTCTACTCTTGCCCGAATATCAGGCTTTCTGATCTGATTTCGGCATGTTTAGATAAATTTAAATCACGATCATAGGGGCCCCCTTATCTTAATGTGCACAGGGCCTCAAATAGGTTAAATACGGCCTTGACACTAATGTTTTAATGGTATGCGACAAACAATAGCTACATACCGCACAAGTTACAGTTCAGACCCTAGGGGGTCTTAGGCTAAGGCCAGGGCCTAAGTACAATGCGGATAACTCCTCCACCTCCAACTCAACACTGCATAGCGCTCTCAACTCGCCGCGCGAGTTATACCACCGTTGTCTCCTGGTTTCCTACCTAGTTTCTTTGTGGAATCGTAGAAATGTATAGTTCGGAGCAATGTATAGTTATATTCTATCTCACGAAGTCCGATGAATTAAACAGTTTTGACTTTATTGAAAAGAGATAAGAGCGTCGTCGACGGATTTCGTGAGACAGAACAACTATACCTATGTCGAACTATATTAATTCTGTGCCTATGTGATGTTGTCCAATATTTGTAATTATTTATTTGCTTTATTTTATTCATTGCTTTACAGGTGGTTCCTAGCTTTACCGTTCGCGTTTTTTATGTTTGCCTTTGATGAATTCAGGAAATATTGCATCCGTAGGGAATTATTTCATGGTTGGTATAATAAACTGACATATTACTAAGTCTAACGTCTAATCTGAGCGATACGAGCAACACGACCATATTATGTGAACTAGGCAAGAGGTAATCTAACGGATAAGGAAGAGAACTAGAAATAAAATAAATATTTCCAGAATAAGATTTTTATTACTTACTTTATCAGATAACATTGTTCCCTCTTAAACCTCGATCCACATTCAAACAATAGTTACACAAAAAATATAGTTATACATATAAGACCAAATGAGCAACTTATCTTCTTATAATAAACAACAAAAGACGCAACAAAAATGCTTTAAGTAGGAATTGTTATTTTCGCTTTATCTATCTATGATAGTTTTCTCCACGATCTAACTATAGGTATTATTATAATATTACAAGTATAATACAGGGTTTATTAAAGTACTATGACATATAATACAGGATGTAAAAAAGTACTAATTGTTTATAACATTATGTCATATTTAAAAACATTGCAACCGCGTGTTCCCACCAGCATCGTAAAGGGCGTTGAATTACTTAATCGAATTAATACGAGGATAATTTTGTTTCATTAATTATAAAGAGGCTTATTAAATAGTTTTTTGCTAGTATTTTTTTACATCCTGTATATTCAACTATAAAAACGGCATCTTAGTAACGGAAATAAAAAAACGTAATTTCAAACGTATCTTTCACGTCTATAAATATGTATACAGTTTAGAACTTTGTCACTCTCAAAGCAATTACTTTTCTAAACAGAAATCAATGACAAATGATAACTACAACAAAGTGATTAAGTTCTAAACTGTATTCATATTTTTAAACGTGACTGTAAGTATTTCAACAGTAGTCATAATGGTCATAATATTTGCAAGTAACCAATTATAGGAACTGTGTAACGAAGTTTTACATGACAACTGATAAATAAGGCACGGTTTAATGATACATGCGCAACTCATTAGCCACTACTCTTTATTCCATACATCGAAGTTACTCTATTGGCATTTTAGAACAACAGACATTATTATGAGATAAAGCCGTCTAAATTACCTACTAGCAAAAGTGGGTAGATAATGAACGTGGGAAAAATGAAAAAAATAATCTATTTTTACCCTATACCATTATAGAAGCCGTAATTCCAAAGCCAGCACTTTTTATTTTACTTCAATACGATAAGTTGTTACAAAGTTATTGTAAATAATAAATTACGTTTGCATCCGCGAGTCCGCGTATGCGTCCTTTCCGAACTAGCGAGAGAATGGAATCCGATGACGTCATCGTATCTTCCTGCCTGTTACTACGGTAGTGATTACTTGCTCAGTGCCTGTCACGAAAACAATAACGCGTGGCCATTTATACGAATCTTTAAAAATTTATTGTTAAGTATGTAGAAAAGATACAGACAAAAAAAATGACATATTTTAAGTTAAAATGTATAAGTATATTTAAAAAAACTGTTCCCAAGCTCATTGATAACTAACTACCTGCACCCACAGCTAGGCGAAATATTAGCAGGTTCAATTACCTACTGCTAAGTGAATCCTCAGTCGACATTTAAATTAATATGCAACAATTCGAGGGTTAAAATCAATAATGAAGTTTCCAATTTTTCTATGAAGTTTAATTTCAATAGTACTATTCACATTCAAAGTTTTAATGACATGCATTGAGATATTGAAAAGCAATTTTCTTTAAAGTATTAAAGTATTAAATGCTTAAAATATTTCTGATTTTATTTCTCAAAATTCGACTCAAGGAAACTTCTTTATTGGAGAAAGGAGAACTGGCACTCGCCATAAAAAAAATGCTTAACTTGTATACGATTGAATTTGATTTTTAAACAAAGCATATTGATCAAGTGCTGTCTTATTTTTAACGCAGGTAGAAAAAAGTTATTTCATTATGAATATTTTTTTATATGGAAACAACGAGTCATTGAAAAACGTTATCCACATTCAATTTTTAAAGGGCAGAAAAGTCACTATGCAATGCGTCAATTTGACTTCTGATTTGGCATTGGTCTGTCATTTGGTTGACAGATACAACAGACTAATAAGTGAAAAAGGACAGCAGATTATGATTCATAGATAAAAAAGCGGGTCTCCTTTTACTGTCATAGATGATGTGATGTGGACCGTACATTAAGTATCACGTTTGTTACATTTGTGAGATGACTAGCAGCTTACATAGTTTTATTTTTCCGCGTATTGCGTGCTCTATCTGTACATGACTACAGTAAATTGTTACTTGCTACATTAAATCATAGTGTTAAAACAGTATTATGTCTGTCTGCAATGTATTTACATAAAAAAATAAACATGTGACAAAAACAGACTATTCAAAGAGTGAACTATCTGTCGCATGCGGCGTGCACCGACAGAGTGAATCACTTCTCTATAGCATTTAAGTTTGTTGAATTATTCAGTACCATCAAAGCTCTTTGAAAGACACTTTCGCGTTACAATCATCATACATATCAACGTTGCATGTCAGAAACACGAATACCTGTATTTGCAATAAAATATTTTGATTTGATTCGATTTCTTTTGATCTGACTGATCAGAGGGGCTACTCAAATGACCATTCTACTAAAATTAACGCTAGTGGAATAGAACAGCAATGTATGGGAATGACACTTAACTCCTATTAATTTGGGCACCTAGAATGGTCATTTGAGTAAGGGGGGGGCAGTGGAGCCACGCTCGCGACTGTTAGTAAGTCCATATTCTACACAGTCAAATTATCCAAAATATACAAACAATAAATCACCTGAGATATTATTATTGGTCTACAAAGATTTGTGCCCGCAAAGTACACACAGCAGCACATTGCTACCTTCTAAATCTCAATAGAATTTTGAACACTTAAATTCAATTGGAGTGATAGTTTTGTATAACCTGTTGATGTGCTACTGTCGTACTTATTGCGTCAATCCATGTTACCTTAACATCTTTTGTGAAAGTGATAAAGGTCTAGTGAATTTCACCGTGTCTTGCGCAACACAGATATAGAAGGGTCTTGTGTACTATTATGTATTCTGTGGTTCCGTTTCGACTTGATAAACAAAGTTCTTAGTAAAACAGTTAATTTTAATGAAGCAGTTAATAACATAAGTAAGCTTCACCACTGATAAACAACATTAAGTTGAGATCTCATGTTACGGTATCCATAGTAACCCATAACCTGAACGAAGATGCAGACGTATCTAGACAAGAAACTAACAAATATTTTTATTCATCTTTTTAAAAAAATTAACTATAAACATCGTTTTACTAATTACCAACTATAATTTAAGAATTAAGTAAATAGAAAATGTAAACATTGTAGAAGTCAATATACAATATTTTTAAGAATGTATTAAATGTATAAATAGAAATTTCGACATTATTTTTCCTTATTTTAAGTAATAATATAATCATTAAAGATTCTATTAATAGGAGAAGGTTTTTTAAAGAGATTAAGTATAAATTTGATTATAACTAAACATTACTTAATGAAATCGTTTAACGTAAGTAAAGGGTTTGTACACACAACAGCACGTCAGGTTATACAGTTAAACTGCGAAAACAGCTTTTATTACGTAGGGCATAAAGGCGGTCTCAAGGTCAACATGTATTGTCTGAGGTGCCGCCGTGTGTACTACATACACCCTGATACTAACACAAGTCTTCAAAATGTGAGGCAAGTCTCCGAAACTAATTATTATGTAAGTATCTAATAAAATAAAAATACTTGGTCTTTGACCTAGCTAGACACATTTTATAATAAGTACACTATGATGAAATACTTATCCATATAATAATTTTAAGTTTTTTTTTACACGTCGTCAGTCAAGATAGAATTCGAGAGATTTTTTAATTAACAATTACTAGTTTTTTTAAGCTCAGGTGAATTAAATTCAGTAGGAAGTTAACTTGAAACATGACCTTCCTGTCACATAGTCAAGGAGCCCCACAATTTAACAAATAAGTATATATTTTATAAGTTGGGTAGGTGTAATATCAAGGAGACAGGCGCTACTACCTAAACTACTAAAGTTAAAGTCCCCTCAAAAAGTTAAAGGTGCAAACAAACTGGGCTTACGCTACCCCACGTACGGAGATTACACGCCCGTCATGGGACCAGAGTATATGCATAAACTAGAAGCACACTTAGCTTATGTGTTCAATATCGATCGAGTCGTTTATATTAGTTAGCCATTGAAGTCTTTTTTATTGCTATGAGGGTTTTTTTACTGCATTCTTCTATAGTGTTTTGAGTATTTAATTACACTATCTCGTTTATTTGTTTGTTTGTCCACAAATTTTGCAAACGATTTTAAACTAGCTTCCCAATGAGCTAAAGACTTGAAACTTTAAACATTGGGCAGAACTGGAAAACAATGCAATATTATGGTATCATTAATCCGATCTGATGATGGATCCGGAAGAACGCCACAGAAGGTCTGTAATAAAACCATACAACCCCATCGTGTTTGGGCTTGTTTGATACGACTTGTGTCTGTCTCTGAAATTTTTATAGCGTAACAGTCAGGCACGAAACGAGCAAATATATCGACGATTGGCGCTCTACTAAAAATGTACGTAACATCACATCGGAAAGCGTGTTGTCGCGTAAGCTCAGGGTGCTTCTATCGCTGATGCTCTCTGACGCGTCGCGTCACGTGAGGTGGCGTGATACAAGTGTGCTTCTAGCGTGTCATCACGTGGCGTAAGGGTGTCGTCACGTAAGCCCAATGTGTTTCACCTTAACACCCGTATTCACAACATGACTTTGAGGTCTCACTGTGGCCGCGGACGCATAGCGTCCCAACGTAACACGTAAGACAACAAACGAACCAATCACAATCTTTATTTGAACGCAGTTCGCATAGGCAAGGATCGTTATAGTATTGTTCCTGAATAAGGGTGCTAGTCCGCGCCAGGCCCGCGCGATGCGCACGCTGCACGCACACGAAATGTACCTACGTGAGTCCGCAATTTAAATCTCATATTACAGTCGTCTCATTATGCATAAATAGATTATAGATAAATACATACCTACTGGATTATGCTAATTAATCAATAATTATTTTAACTTCATTAATTTACTACTCACCCATATTACAATAACTTGTCTTTTATTCTTTATTAAACAAAATTTTAATTATATAATTAATAATCTACAATCCCACTAAATACATTTTGTTATAAATGTCTATTAAAAATACAGTATTTTATTTGATATTGCACATTGTTTGGAATCACATAAATTTATGATTATTAGTAACTCTAACACGACTTCGTAAAGATTATTTATCTTTTAGGACCACAGAACATTGGGCAGTGGAACTTCGTCTGTTGGTGATAAAATATAAACAAAATGTAGTGTTGTTTGTGCAGACCACAAGTTTTTATGACGCAGCTGCATGACTTTTAAGAAAACGTTTGCCTCGATTTCGGCAGTGATCCGCACCCGGCAAGATTCCATCGTCAGCAAATAATTAAAAAAAAGGCATTGCTTACTGCGATTTTCCCTCTAAAAGTTTTTTAATAATTATTCAAACGGATCGTGACATGGCAATGGCAGTATTATTAATCAACTCTTCCACCACACCCAATATGTTATTAGTTTCTCTATGATATGCATAACATTTATTTTTATTATTATTATATTAAGGTAAGCTAAAAAATCACCCATTTAATAAAAAATATATCTAATTAATTTCAAATTGATCTAAACAAAACAACATGAATGTACTAATCAACATCAAATTAATCCTTTACCGCAGCAATAAAGGTTTTGTATTTGTACCTCATCTAATAATTTAAATACAATACCAAATAACAATCGTAAGTACTTAGTTATTAAGAAAACCTACCTACGTGATATTATGAGGTTTCACCACGAGTCTTCTAAGTAGAGAACTCACCATTATATGAGCTTGAAATTTTCATTTCCATCAGTATTTATCCATTGCCTAGTGTCTCGGTTCAATGATTACGGAAGCGTGATGGCAGCAGGCCATAGGCGGCAGGCGGGCAGCGCATGTCTGCGATGGAGTGCCGGGGCTTTGTGAGCGCCTCCTCGCGGCTGACGTCGTCCTCGTGTAAGATGCGTTCCATGATTTTAGCTACAATTGTCGACGGTGGAACATGAGGATTCCCTAAAATGCAGGAGTACTTTATGCAAACGGTTTTGATCCGCTTCGAAGAGTAAAGTATTGAAAACATTATGTAAAGACATGGCGCAAGCCACATCTGACGTAGATAAATAATTTAAAGATAAAGCCCCTCACACACTACTGTAGTCATTAACATACTGATGTTTCAGCATAATATATATAATTCCACACTTTTGATAAAATTGTAAGTATACCATTCATTAAAGTAAAGTAATATAATTTTGTTATAATAATAAGGATACTAATTGTAGAATGATTGTTAAAAAATTAGTAAGATTAGCACAATAAGATAATGGTTACTCACTGAACAGCAATCTCAGGAACTTGGTATGATCTATGAAAACTTGAAGACACAGGTTTCATAAAACGGCAAACAGGGGTGCAGTGCTCTGTTGTAAGTTAATTATTTTAGATGTTAGTAAAAGCATCAGTTAATTATGAGTGTTAACTTATTGTAATATTCGATACTTAAGTCTGATATATGAGGTAAAACATCGTAATTTGTGACATGATATCCAATTAAAACAGTTAATCCCATCCCAAACTAATGTTAAATGTTAGTTATGATTTAATTAGTTAGTCAACTTAGTCATTGCAACTGCAATAAGTACCTACTCTGAAAAGATTATGTTATGATTAGAGATCGGATTTTCATAAAGTCAATTGTTGTTAACTTGTGGAAGCAACTTCTTAAAATATTTAAAATTCTTAAAATGAGTATATTCCCATGAGGTTTAATAGGCCTTGTCACAACGTAATAAGATTGTGTTTGCTTCTTCAAAAATCACTGAAAATAAAAGTATAAGTTTGTCAAATGGCCAAATGGAATTTTTGTCAAATCGGGTTTATTTATTACATCTAAGGAGTATACACTAAAATTAGTTAGTTGGTATTCGAAAAAAAAAAATGTTTTCCATAGTACCCGACATTTGAGCTTTAGGTAAATATGCATCTAAATATCCGATCTCTAGTCACAACTCAGTTTCAAAGAATCGACATCACATAAAATCCTATTTACTTACCTGTCAAACCTCTGTATCCAAAAACACCACAATCATGCATTCGCATTGAATGCTGTTCGTTTTTAATGAACTCTTCAGTACTAATTCCTTTTAGCTGAAAATTAAGATATTAAATATAATACAAATTTAATTTGACAATAGTTAAATTAATAATATTTACAAGACCTATAAAATATTCTTACTTTTGATGGTACAAGAAATCTATCGGGTATCCTTTGCAGTTTCTGTTGTTTTTCACTAGGGCCAAATCCTAAGGCTAGTAACACTGACTCTGCATCTACTTTTCTTGCTCCCAACACATTTAAAACAGAACTGCCACTTGATCCACTCGCATCAGACTGGAAAGTAATACAGGATATGATAGGTTAAAGAAAAACAATTTTGTGGTAAGTAAAAAGTTTGTAGTCTGTTTATCCTGACTTGCCTTATTTGGTAAACCATCTTCACCCAACTCTTTATTTAAAAAATCAATTATAAAATACAATAAATGGTTTTCCACAGAAATATTAGGAAAAAAAATAACTAAAGTGACAATTTTATTTAACGAGGCAACATATTTTTGTATAATGATTTATTGTATGACAACTGTCAAAGACTGTTGACTAGATAAGGCAAGTAAGGATAAGCAGACACAAAAATTTCCACCATACAAAAAATTGAGTTTCTTCAAGCAAAAATCATTAATGTTTGCTGGAGTACATTGCTAATTGGAAAGTGGATTGTTACCTGCAGAGAATGATCTCTGAACAAGGGATTCTTAAACCTCGATGAACAGCCTTCAGACTGTACAGAATGATCTCTTTGCAGTTTCTTGATACTGCTGCTCCTAGGAGTGCTACTCAGAACACCACTTTCTAATGATTTTCTTTTCCATGCTTCTTTGTGGCCTGGAACTTCTAATGTGTGATCATCATTTGCTTTTTCTCCAGGTTCTTCAACCACTGTTTTTTCTTCTGCATTTAACTCCACAACAGTGTTCCCAGTTATTGACTCATCTGGATTGTCGGATTTTACTTCAAGAGTGTGTACTTCCTCCTCTGGTTTCTTGGTTTCGTCTACCGTTTCAGGAGGAAGTGAATCCAACCACTGCTGAACAGGACTGCTGCGTCTCATGTCGTCAATCACACCACTTAGCCACCCCCTTACTTTTCTTTCTAATATAGAGGACACTGATTCATTAAATGTATCTGTAAAAAATTTCATTAATATTACTAGAATATCACACCCTAAAAACAATATAAAACCATATGCATACAATAACAGTGATAAAGTCATGCACATTTTATCATTCAACTTTATCAAAGCTAAACCATTTTTAGTAAAAATATTGGCAAAATAAAAGCATATTTCAGTACCTACCTATTATGAATACTCAATGTTATTACTTATTCAATATTATGAGTAATAATATTCACAAGCATTTATTTTTAACAATTTAGTATGTATTGATAAGTGCATATCACAGATTTATATGATAGTATTGTATGATAGTATATTAAACATAAAAAATTCAAAATATACTTACTATAAAGATAATGTGTTTCAAAACCTATACTAACTAAATGAGTTCAAACACATGGACTACACAACTATATCTACAGAACCCAAATCTTTTATGCAGTGTACGAGGGTCCCTTGTGAGGACAAGGGAATGGGTTAACTTATTTGCAGTACCTAAAGGCGCGGTTTTTCTTCTTATTTATGATAAGTTAACTAAATTAACACAAGTAGAATAGAACGACAATGTATGGGAGTGACTTAAGCTAATCCCGTACATTGTAATATGATCAAGGAATAATAAAGTAAAAAATAAGTAGGTAAGTATGTAAATTAGTTGGTGTAACCAAACCAACCTTGTTGATCCATCTTCTGTTCTAGCCTTTTAGGTAACGCTGCATGCAATACGAGAGGTTTATGAAATGGTCGTGCAAAAAAGCTGTTAATACTTGGAACAATTTATAAAATAAATCCAAATTCGTAAGTAAAAAGCTTCTTACCTTGTTACATCAACAGTATGTGGCAAAAGTAAGAATGAGCTCGCCAAATTAAAAAGAGGATTGCCTGAAAATATTGTTCAGCAGGTATCCATTCCAAGTCTTTACAAAGAGTTAGGAGATAAAATTTAATTTATTAAATAGAAATATGTACATAAATACCTATACTGCCTACAATAATTTCTTTCAACACACACCACACAGACAGTACTGACAGTCTGACAGTCTGATCTGACTGACAGACTTTGTTTGGTCAAACACAGACTAACGTTTTACCAGGGATGTGAAAAAATAATCGATTATTACAATAATAGATTATTTTATAGAAAAATCGATTTAAAAAAATATAATTTTCAAATGAAGATTAATTGATTATTAAAAATCGATTTAATTTATTAATTCCAAAATAAGCCAATTGATTTTTTGTTCCGCGCCATCTATCATGTATAATATGCATAATTACGGGCCGTAGCATCAAGTCAAGCACACTCCTACCTAAGCGCCCTGCTACTCTACCTAATACTTCCTTTTATAACTACGAGATGGCGCTGAAGAAACTGTTTTACCGACTGAGAGTTGAGTTGAGACCGTTATTTTTTCATTATTTTCTTTTGAGAATTTGACATTTTGCTTTGTTGTTGTTTTTGAGTTGGTTTGGTTTTGAAGGTTTTTATGTTTTATAAAATAAGGTGCAAAAAAACTATTATTTTTTTTAATATATTCTTTCATTGCAATATAATCGATTTTTCAAATCGACCTTAAAATTTAGATATAATCGATTATTAAAAAAACTATTTTCTTATATGTAGGCCACAATCCCTGCGATTCACCTTTCTTTCTCATTGTACATAGACATAGTAATGGTAGTCTACAGATGAATATTGTATTTGTATTTTGTGTTGTAGTCTGTGGATGCGCGACACAAAGCGCGACTTCGAAAATACCAATCATTCAACTCCCCGAATCATTCGACAGTCGACTACGCTGCGCGTAGATTAAAGACTATTCGTAAAACTTTTTTAAATTCATTTTTATTTAAATAGATTTAGGTTATTTTGCTAACGCTACTTGACTGCTTAACTGTCATTTTCGATTTACTTTGACAAAGTCCCATCAGATTCTAATCGCGCGCGCATTATATTACTATTCTCAGAAGAATAAAACTCAAAACTCCTAAAAGATTACATTTGTTGTTGTTTTTGAATTCTATCCCTTAGAGCATATGCTCTAAGTTCTGTCCTTCTGTCCTAACGAGAAGGCAAAAAAATATATGTCCATACAGCCAAGTTATCAGTAATATAATGTTTATATATCGATTTGCATTAAAATGCGGGTGTAGAGTCTGAACAACTAATTTTGTTAGCCATAATATGGGTGCTTGTGCACTACTGTACACGAAATACTGTTCGGCGGTCTGATTTTAGTTACATTATGTATTTACGCAAATGGTGCTAAACTAAGTAGGTACCGCACCTCGTGAAAAATCAGACTATGTACACAGGCCCATCTTTCCCACTGGGCACTCTGGGCACGTGCCCAGGAGCCCGCCATCGATAGGGCCCCCCCAGTTCCTGTCAGATCGCTAAACGATAGCGGATGCTTATTACCAAAAACATATATAATATATTTAGGTATTTCGAAAACTTAAACAATAATTAATGACTACAAATACTACTTGCTTATTAGCTTTTTCATGCGCATAGCTATCCTACTCTTGCCCGAATATCTCGTTTCGGCATGTTTAGATAAATTTAAGTCAAGATCATAGGGGCCCCCAAATGTGCCCAGGGCCTCAAATAGGTTAAAGACGGCCTTGTACGGCACCTCAAACTAAACATGTTGACCTTGAGGCAGCCTTATGCCCTACGTAATAAAAGCTGTTTTCGCAGTTTAACTGTTTAACCTGACGTGCTGTCGTGTGTACATAAAATGCGATTCATTTAACAATGTACTACTGAAGTGACTAACTTCAGAGCGCTGGCGGTACAAAACGACGTAAGTATTGTAATCTATAAAATTTTCTCTTTACTATAAATTCTCGAGTAAAGTTGCAGCGGATCACTGTTTTTTGTCAATTAGTGCATCGTGGTGCAGTGCACAAGCGCCTTGAGGGTCAGTTTCCTTATACTTCCTTCCAATGACAACAGGGAAAGTTGAGCCACTATTTTGAATGCCAGCTAAATACATGACGTACCTATATTCCTGCCAAGGGGTTATAAATAAATATTTAATAATCACGTTTTAAGTTGCTTTTTGTTTGTCCACAAATTTTGCAAACGATTTTATACTAACTTCCCGATGAACTAAAGACTTGAAATGTTGAACTGTTGGGAAAAGACCATACAACCCCATCGAGTTCGGGCTCGTTTGATTCGTCTTGACAAGTACTCTGATAGATAGTGGTAGACGGGAGATGGTGGTGCAAAAGACAACTATGATGATAAATGACGATAAATCTTACAAAATGCGCCCTACGTTTTTAGTTTTAAAACTAGCTCAACCAGATAGTGCCATGGGAAAAGGAACTGCTATTCCCTTCAGCACTTTTTTTTTATTTTTTTTATACACTTACGTCTCCAAAGTACCAGGATCACATAAATACGTAGAAGGTTAACTTCTTTTTTAAAAAATCCTATAAAATAAAACAAAAAAGGTCTGTTTCCAATAACAAAGGGTATTAATTTAACAGCATTTGGATGTAAGTTTTCTTTAGTTAGACAGACTCCTAGCTGTTTCTGATTGATATTAAATAATATTTAATGAAATTTGAAATGAAGGACTCTTTTATTATAAATAAAGAATATTTATTTTTTCTATAAACACATTATTCCTTTTATAAGTATCGTTTATAAATCGCGAATCGCATTGGGCTTTCGTCAACGAAGTCGTGTGCATGGATGGAGAAGAGTTCAGCGGGTGAACCGCGGGCCAACGCCGAGACGAAGCGCCCAGCGCGCGCGGCTCCTTAGCTAAACAATTTGTGCATCGAGGTCAGGTAGAGATTACTTTAATCGCTAAATCACATTTGGACACTAATATACATGTATAAACTACGATCAACAAGTGTCAATATTGAGCAGTACGAGACGGGCCGCGGTACCACGCGGCGGCGAGCCTGCGTCACGCGGGCCCATAGACGCAGGCGCCGGCGCGGGCCCCCGGGGACTCCTCGCCGGGAAGCACGGCGGCGCGACGCCACTGGTCGCGCACGCGTTCCACGTGCCGTAGCACGCGCACCACGTTCATGCCAGCCAGCTTGCGCACGTCCTCCTCGCTCCAGTCGGGGTCGCGCAGCAGCTCCGCCAGGAGGTGTGGGTACCGAGACACGTCCTCCAACCCCTCAGGCGGTGCGTCGATGCCGTCGTACCCTGCGCCCAACCCCACGTGTTCCACGCCTGCTACTCGCCGCACGTGGTTGATGTGAGCCACCACGTCTTCGACTGTTGCTCTTTCGCCACACGTAACTAACTTTGCATAAAAATTTATCATAACCACGCCACCGTTCGCGGCGATCATCCTCAGCAATTCGTCTGGAACGTTTCGCGTGGAATTACAAAGAGCGGCTGCTCCAGAATGTGAAAATACTACCGGCGCTTGCGAGGTTTCTAAAGCATCGCGAGCCGTTTCTTCTCCCGCATGCGACAAATCTACTATCATACCCAATCGATTCATTTCGCGGACTACTGCTTTGCCAAATTCTGTTAATCCTCCTGATGTGCCCGCCGCCCGAGCCCATTTATTATCGCAAGTGTGTGTGACGGTGAGATATCGAGCGCCTAGTTGGTAGAAGGCGCGTAGTACCGCTAGCGAGTCGCCGAGAGAATGCCCGCCCTCGACTCCTATGAGGGAAGCGATGCGCCCGTCGCGATGTGCCTCGAGCAGCTCCGCCGCGTCCGTAACGAGTGCTAGATGAGCGGCGTTCATTTCCACGATACGTTTAATAACATCCATCTGCTCTAGTGCCAGCTGCACGGCATCTCTGTCGCGAGCGCCACACGGCACGTACGCTGACCAAAATTGAGCGCCAACTTGTCCGAGCCTCAACCTCGGGATATCAGTATGCGACCAGCGCGACCTCGCCCAGGGCTCGAGACCTTCTAATCCAGCGCTCAGATTGAAATCACTTATTTTATTATGCAAAAACTTTCTGACATTCCACGCTAAATCGTTGTGTCCGTCGACGAGAGGTGAATCGCGCAGCATGCGTCGTATGGTGGTCAGCCGCTGCTCAGGGGTAGCACGACCGCCGCCACCTAGCGCGAGAGGAAGTGCGAGCGCGGCGCCTAATGCGGCAAGCACGACCAGCGCCGCCAACGCTATGCGCCAGCGCGGCCGTCGTGGCGTCGGCTTCTCGTCAGAACTACCGGACGCTGATGCCGATAGCGAGTCCGGCGCCCAACGCCCGCACCTCTCGGCCACGTCCGGCAGCGGACCGGGAAATGTCATACCCTCCGGCACCGCAGCCTGGAACAATACACAGGTAATTTAAATAACATGATCAACTTCTTATTTTACTAGCGGCTGCTCGCTGTGTGGACAGTTATTTTTCTATACCTCGAGATGGAGAACAGTACTTTTATCTGGAAGAATTCTCCCGTAGTTAGTGAAGTTTGTTTGAGTTTCTTAAATTCTGTTTATTTATCTTTATGTAGTAATATGTTACATTGGGTGGAATTAATACATAATATATTCTTAACGAGAAATGCCAATGTATATAGTTGTATAGTAGTAGTAGTATGTATATAGTTGTTTAAGATTAAACTAGTGGTTCTGTAGAGCTGTAGCCCTCGCCTTTTTGTGACATATTTGAACATTTTTCGAAATGCAGCCATTTCGAAAAATATTAATAAAACCACAATTTTTTTTAAATTTTGAAATTTTGCTATATAATTATAGAACCTGCTCACAAAACTTCACGAGAATCGGTTGAGAAATGCGACCTGTAGAGGAGAACAACACAAAATTGACATTATGAATTCTTTGACATTGTATGAGCGTATGCTAAACTCATACATTAACTTGATTTATCTGTCTTGATTTGATCTTGATAATGACAACACTCGGAAAATATTCACTTGATTTATTTATGATATGTAAACAAATGTGTGCACACAGAGAAAGGCTGCTTAGAACTGAAATTACATGTTTATGAAATAATTAATTACGATCGATGACGCGTTGTGCAATACTATTTTGCTGACGGTAATGTATTACAAATCTGTACTTCGTACATATTCCGGGGCGGGAGATGCTGGGGAGAAAACTTGATTAATGTAGGCAAATATAAATGCACTTACTTAAATAGTTACATTTCATGATAAAGTAACTTAAAAATGTACATGTCATTAATAATAACTAACTTATAAAAATTACGTAACACAATAACATAGTAATTACGACACTGTGCTATATTCTTGTTCGTGAATAATTACTCTCCTTGGTGTCGGTGAAGTGTTTCTGTCTACTCGACTGGGTGCTTCTGGAACTGGTATCGTGAAGTGCGTGGGAGCGTTTTGGTTGGCGTCAGGGCTGGGCGTGCTGTACCGGATCGGCGGCGGCGGTGGCGGCGGCGCGGCTGCGCTCGGGGCGGCCGGGATGCTGGGCGCCGATCGGGCTGAACAGGGGGCGCACCACTTGCAGTGCAGGCGTTGTTGTATCCATACTATGCATGCTATTCCAATGATGCTGACCACTATGTATATCATTACATAGTGATGCATATCGTGAGATGACAGTGGCTCGGAGGCTGTAATCAGTTGCTCTTCATCCTTTTTGATTGACTTGATCTTGCTATCGATGTCCACTGCACCTTTCAGCAACTGTTTACTTGATAGCTCATCTTCCTTGGTGAAATGAGGTAAAGAGAGGTTGATGATATTGTTTATGGGGGCAACTACAGGAGTATACAACTCGGGGGATATTTTTATCTCGCTTGTGTGAGATCGATGTGGATAAATTGTGAACTTGTCTGTCTTGATTATACAACCATGACCTATAGTAATAAGCCCACTTCCATTCAGTGCATGTGCTGTAATTTGATCGTCGCACATAACTCTCACATTACATCGGTTGCAACAAAAATAAATATAAGTGTTTATTGAAAATGATTCTTTCCATATATCTTGGCATGTTTCTGTATTTATCATACATTCTGATTTTTCTAGTCGGCATAAATTCTTATCTCCCTTCATCTGATATTCAGGACCTTGATTATGACAGAAGTAAGCGACATCTTGATGAAAACATGCTTTCACGTCGTTTTCGGACATAGGGATGTATAAGTCCTTTTTCATGTTGACCGACACGTAGTCCTCCACCGGAATTAAACTTATCATTTTTCCATCTTGATACTTCGGTATTGGAAATATACGCAGCAGTTCAAACGTTTTCCGGCTGATAAGTGGTATCTTTATTTCAAAAATAAAATAATCATCCAGTACTCTTGTTTTTATACTTAGGAAATCATATATCTTGCGTATATCTGAGTGTATGTTATTCACAGGCAGAGATACGTCCGGTGGTGACTGACTTGATATGGTGTTCAGCTCCTTGATAAGTTGTTCTGGTGTGAGAATATGAATATTGAAATATCCTTGATGAATTTCCGTAACTGTATCCAATAAAGTATTTTGTAATATTCTCAAGTTGTTTAACATGTTGCTTGCTATTATAGACTCTAAAGCGAAGTCATTCAGGACAAGATTCACTTGAGCGGCATTTTTCAAGTCTTTTACAGCTTTTTCCAAAGCTAACATATGTTGATTTGCGATTTTGTGTTGTTGATTCATCGTTTCTTCTGTTCTCTTTAAAAGGTTATTTTCGGCTTCCACAATAGATGTTTGATTTTTCCATAAATTCAACATATGTTTTTGATTTGCTTGTAGTAAGTTTATATCTTGTTTATATTGTTTTGCAAAGCGTTCGTCTAATACGCCGAACAAGTCACCTGCGAGGTATCCAATTGCATTGATAATGCCGCGTCGCGTGCGCCGCGCGTGGCGGCCGGCACGAGCTTGAATTTGCTGATTCAGGAGCAGCTGGTTAAAGTATTCAAGTTCAGTGTACTGGTGACGTAATTGGAGTGTTATCGCATTACATTGCGCCTTTTCATTTGTTATAACTGAACATGAATTTTCTAAAGTAGTTATATACTTTTCTAAAGCTTGAGTTCCTTGCCAGTAGGGTTCCATGTCAAAATATGTGACCAGTTTCCACTCGTCCTTGATTAACTGCATGTTGGATAGCTTGTCGAAGTATAGTCCTTGATTTTCTTTGAATGCTGTTATATTCGCCATGCTGTATGAACTTGATATAAAGGTCATGAATATTAAAAATGTTGTAAATAGAGTGGTCACATTGAAACATCTATTTCGTAATGGTCTTGATTGTTGTCTTGTCGTAGTCATGTTGGTATTGTTTTTGTTGACTTCGCTATTTCTTGGAACTTGTGCGTTTGTATTGTTATAATTGAACTTTTGATGTTCAGTGATTACTGATATTTTAGTTACGGGGCGCTTGATGTAGCCACTCTTTGTTTTTAGTGTCACTACTCTGACCTGGTTATCTTGACCTGGGTGTAGCTCAACTATTCTTCCCATGATCCACTTGCCTGGCGGGAGATTTTCGTCGTGAATCAATACAACGTCATCAATACCAACATTCTTTTGAGGGCGTCTCCATTTACTTCTGGTGGTCAATTGAGTTAAATATTCTGAACTCCATCGTTTCCATACATCTTGAAGTATCTTTTGAGTGAGTTGCCAACGTGTCCTCATGTCCCTTTCAGTCTCTACTATGGTGAGCAGGGGCCCACCCGTAAGAAAATGCGATGGTGTAAGGAAGTCTAAGTCATCTGGATCTTCTGATAGCGGACACAGTGGTCTCGAGTTTAGGCATCCCTCTATTTGTGTCAATAGAGTCGAAAACTCTTCAAAAGTGAGTTTTTGTTGTCCGATAACTCTTTTAAGATGAAATTTGAAACTTTTTACTGCAGCTTCGAACAGTCCTCCAGCTGTTGGCCATGCTGGAGCGTTGAAATGCCAAGTTATTTCCATGTTTGTAATTTCTTTCATGAATTCATCTGTGAAAACTTGTTGTATGTCTTGATATTCTTGTTGTAGTACGTTGCTGGCACCCACGAAATTTCGGCCATTGTCACTGTACATGTGACTCGGCGTTCCTCTTCGCGCAGCCATTCTACGTAATGCTGCTATGAATGAAGATGTGGTGAGGTCTGATACTAACTCGAGATGCACGGCCTTGGTCACCATGCATACGAATACTGCTATATAGGCCTTGAGTGTTTTTATTCCTCGGCCCTTGTTGGCCTTAATAAATACATGGCCCGTGAAATCTACTCCAGTGTGAAGAAACGGCCGAGATTGATTTACTCTTGCTCCTGGCAGCTGACCCATGATCTGTTCTTGTTTTAGAGGCTTCTGTTTTTTGCAGATTACACATTTTCTAAGGTTTTTCTTGGTCGCTCGGTTTCCACTTATTACCCAATATTTTTGTCGAATAAACGCTAAAGTAATTCGAGCTCCGCCGTGCAAGGTTAGTTTGTGTGCGTCAGCGATTATGAGTTCAGTCAACCGACTATTGTAGGGAATAATTATTGGATTTTTCATGTCTGGGTTTATATGTGCATTTTGTAATCTTCCGCCCACTCTTAATAGCCCAACTTCATCCAGATACGGGTTAAGGTTCAAAATCTTGCTTTTCGGCGAAATGTTTCTTTCACGTTTTATTTCAGATATTTCTGCATGAAATTCTTCAATCTGTGTTTGCTTGATAATAAGATTTTTTGCTTGTTTTATTTCTGTTAAAGTTAGGTATGATTCGCTCCTTTTATTTTCTCTTGATATAAATCGAAGAATCCATGCTAAGACTCTTACTGCTTTTGATAATGAGCTATATTTCTCCAAAAGGTTCTTGATAATACTTTCTTGTTTCAGGTCTTGTGCAGCTAAGCAAACTTGCTGTGTTTTCATTTCTTGATTAGTAAAAAAGTTATCTTGTGTCTTCTTTTCATCTTTAAATGATGGTAGCCACGAAGGTCCTTGCCACCACAAGCTATGCTGGTTTAACTGTGTGGGGGTGACTCCGCGACTGGCGCAATCAGCTGGATTTTCTGCTGATTTCACATAACGCCACTGTTCAGCGGGCAAAACATTCGTAATTTTTCGTACTCTGTTTGATACGAACGTTTTCCAGCGGTCTGGACTTCCATTCAGCCATCCAAGTACTGCTGTAGAATCAGTCCATCCATATATTTTGACTTGATAATTTTGAAAACAATCCTTAACTTTCTTCATTAATTCAGATAGTAAAAGAGCTCCGTTTAATTCCAATTTCGGTAATGATATATTCTTGTTTCTTGGGACTAATTTTGATTTTCCAACCATTAAAATTATTTTCGACTGTTTTTCATAGTTAAACTTGCAGTAAATAACGCATGCGTAGGCTTTTTGCGATGCGTCACTGAAGCCGTGCAGTTCAATAACTGTGTCAAGTTTCGTACCTAACCATCTTGGTATCGTTATTTTATTTATGTTTACAATGTCTTGTTTTATTTTTATCCATTCAGTATTGATGTTTTCAGGAATCTTCGCATCCCAAGGAATATCGCTTTCCCATACTTGTTGAAATAATACTTTCAATTTTGTAGAAATGGGGGTCAACCATCCGAGTGGGTCGAACAGTTTTGATAAGTCAGATAAAAGTTTTCTTTTTGTGTTATTAGAAATATCTGTAGGGTTGTCGATCGTCGATTGGAAAATAAATATATCTTGCTCAGGGTCCCATCTCAGACCTAATGTTTTTGTCGAGGTCGTGTGTTTAAAGTCGTAATCATCTTGTTTCGTGAAGTTTTCTTTATCTTGTAATAAATCTTGTCGGTTAGATGTCCATTTTCGTAAATTGAGACCTCCGTTTTTCATTAGTTGTATCAGATCTTGTTTTAATTTCAAAGCGTCTGCCATTGAATGACACCCGTGGATGAGGTCATCCATGTAGAAGCTGGTTTCGACGACTTCTGCTGCTTCGGGAAATGACTTCTGTTCATCCTTGGCCAACTGTCTCAGAGTCATCATCGCAAGATATGGTGCGGCCTTGGTGCCGTAAGTGACGGTGGTGAGCTCATATTCCTTTACTTGTTTACAGTTGTCACGCCATAAGATTTTCTGAAATTTCAGGTCTTCAGGGTGCACCCAGATTTGGCGAAAGAGTTTTTCTACGTCGGCGGTGAAAGCGATGCTGTACTGGCGCCACTTTAAAATCAGCGTGAAGAGGTCCTGTTGTAGGTTAGGTCCTTTATGCATGTAATCGTTTAAGCTCTTTCCGTTACTTGTTGTCTGGGATGCGTTAAAGACGACGCGCAGTGGGGTTGTAGTTGAGTCTCTTATTACGCAATGATGTGGTAAAAAATATTCTATTTGTGACGTGCTCGACGCGAGTTTCATATGACCCAGTTCTTGATACTCTTGCATAAATTCTTTATATTGTATAGCTACTTGATGATTTGATCTGAATTTTCTTTCTAATTGCAGGTACTGAGCCATGGCCTTATTTCTTGATTGACCTATTTCATTGATATTTTTCTTAAGTGGGAGGCGTACTTGATATCTTCCATCTTTCATCCTTGTTGTGGTGGAGTTGTACAGGTTCAAACAATCCTGGTCATCAGCTGATTGAGGTGAGTCACTTGATATTTCCTCAATTTCCCAGAATCGCTGAATATCTTCAATATTATTTAATACGATATTACATTGCAACGTTTCAGATTTGCCGTATAAAATCCAACCAAGTTTTGTTTTCTGTGCAACTGGTCGAATATCGTCCGCTCTCCTTATTCCTTCCATTAAAATAGTCGAGTATACATCTGCCCCCAATAATATATCAATTGGCCTACTTATGTAAAATTCTGGATCGGCGAGAGATAATTTTTCTAGGTATTCCCAGTTAGGTTTCTTGAATGTAAAGTTTGGTAAATTCTTTGTTAATCTATTCATTATGAAAGCTTCGGTTGTAAATGAAAAGTTTTCAGCCAATGATGAACAATAAATGATGATTTTTCCTTTGCAGGTGGTGTCCTTGGTGCCGACTCCTGTTATAACACCTGAACATTTTTGTCGGGGCAGAAGTAATTGTTGTGCTGCGTTTTCTGTTATTATGGATATTTGTGATCCCGGGTCGATGAGAGCTCGCATGTTCCGGGATACTCCATCCATTCCTGTGACTTTGATTACGGCGGTTGCTAACAGGACTTCTGTTGATTCCCACTGTTGGGCTGCGTAAGTATTTGCTGGTGCGGAGCTTGATCCCGATATCTCGTTTCTTGATGAAGGGTTATTGAACTTGGAGAAAGCTTCATGAAGAATTGTGTTATGATTGCCGTCACATTCACGACATCGTTTGCTTGATATGCACTTTTTTCCATAGTGACTGCAAAGGCAATTTGCGCAATAATTTAGTTTTGTTATTATTTGTCTTTTTTGCATTGGTGACATTTCTAAAAACCGCTTGCAATAATAAATTCCGTGCTCGTTACTGTCGCAAATTGCGCAATTAAGTCTATTTCTTGATAATTTAGTTTCTTGTAAAATTGTTTTATGACTTGAATGCTGATGATATTTTCTTGTTTGATGAACATGTTCTGGTTTTCCTGAAGTGGATGGTGTACTGTAGTTTGTGTAGTTTGGCTTTTGTGAAGGTTCTTGTTTGCGGCGGGATGACTCCATGGTAGTGAATTTGTTCTCCAGAAACTCCATGAAGTCCTTCAGTCTTGGTAATTCCCTTGGATCTTTCAATGAGCTCATATATTCGCTATGCGTTTCAGGATCCAGTTTTTGAGAAAGAATATGGATTAGTATGGGATCCCAGCTGTCAATGTTAATACCTAAGTTTTTGATGGCATTTAAACATTCGGTCGTGACGTCATGAATACGCTTTATTTGATTGGAAGTAGCTTGTTGTGTTACTGGCATGCTCATCATGATATTCATATGAGATGTGAATATCAGTTTCTTGTTATTGTATCTGTGGTTCAGAATTTCCCAACTTGCAAGGTAATTTTCAGAACCAATCTGTAAATGCTGTATTAAACGTTCAGCCTCGCCTCTTAACTTGCTTTTGAGATGCTGCATCTTCTGTGCGTTTGATAGAGCTGGGTTGTTGTGAATTGTTTCACAGAAAAGATCTTTGAATGACACCCATTGTTGATAATTCCCGGAAAAAACAGGAATGTCAAGTTGTGGCGTTGATTTTTCCCGATGTGAAACAGACCATAGCTTGTTATTAATGGCTCTCTTGATATCATTGTACCTCTTTTCGTGTTGTGTGAAGTTATTTTCATATTTTGCATCTGACCCATTTAAAATACCGTCGATCTCCCAGTGAAGTGTATCTATAGCTTGCCAACGAGAATGTAACGCTCGCAGAGTGTCTTCAAACTCCCATTTGTCGTTGATATTTTCAATGTCAATCTGAGACACGGTTCTTGAGAAAGCCTTAAAGTTGGTAGTTTGCTTCTTAAGCATGTCATCTAGGAGGCTGTTTGTTCCTTGGGACGTGTACTGCTGGGTTAACGGAACTTCATCTGCCCATTTGATTGAAGGTGAAACTGAAGATGCGGTCGGCTCCGGTTCCTTTGCGATGGGCATACGCAACGGTGATGGTTTTGGCGCAGTTATGGTAGCTGAATAAAGGGATTTTTCAAAAAAATCTCTGGCTTCTTGATAGGTTCTGCGCGTAGTATCGTGCTCGTTTTTGGTAAAATATATATGATCCGTTTCAAGTATGTTACACAACTTATGATGGTTGCTTTGATACTCTGCCCAGTATGTATCCAGGCTGTCGATTCTTTTTCTGATGTTTTCAGGTGTCTTTCGTTCTGCTCCATCTTTCTTAAAGTTTCGTAACAGGTTCTTGATAGTTTCAGAAAGCTGGGATTGGTTTGATAGTAGTGTTTCCATGATTTGAATTAACTTGATGTTGAATAAAAATTAAATACCTTGATTGATTGATTGAGTGTTGACCTTGGAGTGAGTTCTGCTTTTCTTGCCTTTCTTGTTCTTGATAGGTACGTACCAACTTGATAAACTTGATAAACTTGATTGTATCTTGCTTTATTTGAAACTTCGGGTAGGACTTGATTCACCACTTTTCGCTTGGTCTTAGTATTTAGGGTTTTTACAGCTTCCGATTGGTCTTTATGCGTCCTCTCAACTCTGTCGGTGAGACCCGCTGGTGGGAGGCCGAAGAGCCGATCGCAACCGCACGAAAAACTGACAAAAACCACTAAAAAATGCTCGAAGGACCACTATTGTATGAGCGTATGCTAAACTCATACATTAACTTGATTTATCTGTCTTGATTTGATCTTGATAATGACAACACTCGGAAAATATTCACTCGATTTATTTATGATATGTAAACAAATGTGTGCACACAGAGAAAGGCTGCTTAGAACTGAAATTACATGTTTATGAAATAATTAATTACGATCGATGACGCGTTGTGCAATACTATTTTGCTGACGGTAATGTATTACAAATCTGTACTTCGTACAGACATGTATCATAAATTGGCTTAATAATAATAATCTTCAATTCAAATCAATATAAATAAAACAAATATAATTAATATCAACAAGTTTTAAAATCAATGGAGAAAATATAAAGTGGGCTTTAAATATTTAAATGTTGTGGGGTGTTTGGGTTATCATTATCGATGTTAAGCTGACATGGAAAGACCATATAGAAAAAGTTATTGGAAAAATAAACAGTGTCGTTTATGATTTATGCTGGCGCGAACGGCATTAATTATGGCGCTAATTAAGCCGGACAGCGGGACAGACATACGAAATCATTTTTGCCCAAGCTGAAGTAGAGACGCGCTCGCTCGGTCAATAATTTAGTTCGTTCTTAAAATTGTTTTGTTGGAGTTAGATAATTGTAACGAAACAAGATTTTATTTTTTTATTTTGTAACCTTTTGTAACGGGTATATATTAATTAAAGTAATAAATTATTTCTTATTTTGGAAAACTGTCAATTACAAAACTAAAGAGTTAGCAAAGTTTCATTTTAATTATAGGTTTCAAGATTATTAGATTTACCATTGGTTGAAAAGTTTGAGAAAAGTTTTAGCTATCATGTTTCTGTCAAATACATAAATAAGTAAGGTACTACTTCTATATCATTTTTTTAGGAACGATAAATCAAGTAATTAGTTTGAAATCGTTGCTGTGTATATGACGTTATATTATACGGCCCATTAAGTATCGCCTTAAGACGAGTTAATGACCGAATGACGCCCGAGGGGTAGTTTCGCGCCTCGAGGCTGGGGTGAAGTTCAACTAATAACTATTTAGCACACGCGAGACTACCGAACACGTGATACCAACTTCTACAGTTGCAGATGTCAGGCGTGACAATATAATTTGCTGCGTGTTCAATTATGCAAGGGGCACATACGGAGCCGGGCGCTGACAGACGGGGGTAGGGGCGCAGGGTTGCGCCCCAATAGCCTCTGACCCATTTTCAGAGAGAACTGCTACCACAGACACGGCCGGATTTCACTCGCCGTGACAGCCCTGAGTGAAATTACACCGCTCATATTTTGCTGTCGCTCTTTCGTAGTAACAAACAAACAACATCATAATACTTAGCTATCTTTTCATTTTTGTTCAAGTCGCAACAAAATTGTAAGGATCGAGCGCTTAAATTGTCTTTCGTCTCTAGAGAAATGAAATGAATGTATTGTTGAAACGTCTGTCCACAAGTTTGGAAACGCTATCAAAAGCGCGTTAGTTAGATGTGATACCTACCTATTACGTTCTTGTCATTTTACGGTTTGTAACTTACCTACTTAGAAAGTATGCATATTTTTGCACTTTGAAATATAAAATGAGGTACCTAAAAAGGTTAATTATCGCCCCAATAATAACACAGTAAATGATTAATTACCCAATAGCTTCACAGCGTAAACCGAAATTAGAAGTAGTTACTCCTACACATAGAAAGTTATAGATAGGAAGAGCATATTGTGTCGGTTCTAATTGAGAGCAATATGCGATATATTTTGTAAGGACTTAGCGGCTCTGTGGCTGACACCGTATAGCTATACGGCTCGCGGTCGCGGTCGTGACGAGAGTGCCACGGGGCGGCGGCGCGGCGGCGGCGGGACGTGCCTTGCCACTCTCTAACTTTTGATTTGGATTCCCGCAGGGAGGACGCGACCGTTTGCGGTTAATAAATAAAAAATTGCGCTACCACGAGTCGAGGCAGTATCTCCAAGTAAACTTATCTTTTCAACGAAATGTTAAATGATGTGCTAACGGGATCGTACCGTTTTACATTATGATAGCAATATTTAACATCGCGGGCGCTTCTTTTCATCTTGATTAAAACATTTAAGATGTGGGTGGTATGGGTAACTTTTTTAGGGTTCCGTACCAAAAATTGTAAAAAGGAATCTTTATGGTGCGACTCAATCTGTCTGTCCGACTG
This sequence comes from Catoptria pinella, assembly GCA_963556745.1. NCBI lineage: Eukaryota > Metazoa > Arthropoda > Insecta > Lepidoptera > Crambidae > Catoptria > Catoptria pinella. Next base: position 5,969,786 of record OY750771.1, read on the forward strand.
TCACAGCTGGATATCTCAAGAACTACTAATGCTATCAACTTGAAATTTGGAATAGTGCTAGATGACGTTTGTCCAACTATTTTGCAAATAAGAAAGAAATAAAAAATATACAGATTGGCTTACGGGCAAAAGGGGATAATCGCGCTTTTTTCCGAAATAGTAGAGTTATATATATCATTGGAATCGCCTTTTTTTCTGCGTCGATCTATCTAATCTACTTTTTGTCGCTTAAACAGTTTGTGAATCGAGGTTTTTAGCCTAATTTTTTGGGCATAAAGAACTGATTTTTTTTTTAATTTGGTAGGTAGGAAAAAATATAATATTAATCCTAAGGGTAACTCTTTCCTGCTTAGAAATACTTAGTTATGTAGAATAATGAATTTATGACAAATTGTTCTTAGAGATTTACTTTGAATATTGCCGTTTAACCTTTTTTACCCTGCCGATTTTCTAAAGAAATTGGTGGTTAAATAATATGAGTCATTTGGTGACTGTTGGTTTTGTATAGATGGATAACAAACATTTAGGCTAGCGTAGGCGAAAGTGGCCTAAGCGCCACGCGTGCACGTGAGCTGTATCGGCGCAGTCTTGATCATACTAATGTAGCAGAAGTATTGCTATTTGGTCTTCTTTGTTAAATTCTTCTATTCGTATTTATTGCGTGAAGTGTAACAAATTGATATTTTGTTGTTGTGTATGCATACCACTTAGATTGGTACTTCATATTTTTTAATCTATATATATAAAAGGGAAAATCACTCACTCACTGATCACGAAATCTCAGAAACTACAAGTGCTAGGAGTCTCAAATTTTGCATGTGGGCTCCTTTTAGGGCGTAGGTGATCACTAAGACGGGATTTTGCGAAATTCAACCCCTAAAGTAGTGAAACAGGGTGACAAAGTTTGTATGGGAGAACGCGATTGCTTGGCCCGATTGACTTGTTTGGCATACACATTCTTTCATAAAATTAAGTGAACACTTGTTTCGTATTTTTTTAATATTCTCTTCTCTCTCTAATCATCTCTTAAAATGCTGGTCAGATCACTTGGGTGTGTATAGAAATCTGGATCTCCTCCATTCACTCCCTGGATGGCCATCACCAGATCACCGCTCGGTCAATCCCTGGCGGAGAAGCAATATGCTTAAAAGTTACTTCGTTTGTATGAAAATCGACTGGCGTCCTTAATTATGTGGCCACCAATATACTTCGTTTGTATGAAAATCGACTGGCGTCCTTAATTATGGGGCCACCACTATATATAAGACTAGTGGCCCGCCCCGGCTTCGCACGGGTACAATGTAGAAAGTTACTAATGTGGTGAGTGTGAAGTTATTAGACTATACTACAGGTTATCTATATATAGTGGTGGCCACAAAATTAAGGACGCCAATCGATTATCATACAAACGAAGTAACTTTTAAGCATTGCTTCTCCGCCAGGGACTGCCCGTGCGGTGATCTGTTGATGGCCATCCAGGGAGTGAATGGAGGAGATCCAGATTTCTATACACACCCAAGTGATCTGACCAGCAGTTTAAGAGATGAAGAGATGTAAGGATGTAAGGATATGTTTAAAAAAACCGCGAATATGGTATAGAAATATATGAAAACTTGCTACTGAAAATGCTGACCAGATCAGTTGGGTGTGTATTGCTATCTGAATCTTCTCCATCCACTCCCTGGATGGCCATCATCAGATCACAGCTAGTTCAATCCCTAGCGGAAAACCAAGACTTCAAAATTACCTCGTTTGTATGAAAATCGATTTGTGTTCTTAATTATGTGGCCACCACTATATGTATATACGACGTACACAACCATACGCAAGGGTTGACTTGTGTGAGTCTGTCTGTCTGAGGCAACCTAGCTCCCAAACTTATGGACCGATTTTGATGCGGTTTTTTATGCATAGTTTAAAAGATCTAAGTGTACAGACGACGGGACTCCTAAAAAATTGATCCGATTATGATGAAACTTTGGTGAGTTGTTCTGCTTACGACCGAGAAAGTCCCTGGCTAAAAAAACGGAGCATTGCAATACGCATGCCGCGTGCAGCTAGTTCTAAATAAAAATATGTTGTGCATTATTGATCAGGATTCTCAATCTCGATCATCCAACACTTCTCTATGATATACAACGTATTACAAAAATACCCCTTATGCCGAATATGGTATATATTATAGGGACCATCAAACTGAACAACTTTTACTTTGGGACCATCTCTAAAATCGCGAAATAAAAATTAGCTGTTTCATACAAAAATTCAAATCGAAAATATCAAAATGCGTTTCATAAATTTTGATATTTTCGATTTAAATTTTTCTGATTTTTTTTTCGCGATTTGAGAGTTGGTCCCAATAGTAAAAGTTGTTCGTTTGATGGTCCCTATATTATATACCATATTCGGCATTAGGGGTATTTTTGTAACATGTTGTATACCTACCACATTTCTTGTCATGTTATCCGGTTGCAAAATAAAAAGGTTATTCGGCGAGCTGACTCTCGAGCAGGCGACATTAGAGCTGGCCATTGGAGAAACATGGCCTGCATCACTGCGCAGATCTACACCAGTCTTAAACTTTGTCCCTGTGCTTTATTAATTGTCATAGCATAGGCGACTTGACCAAATATTGTATTCTTTTAAAATTAAACTGATAATTAGATGAAATAATTTTGCACCTTTTTACAACGCAATAAGGAAAAAATTACAGCATTGCCAACATAACGCCATAGGTACTATTCAATGAAATGCATTCTACCTACTCTCAGGGGACATGACCAAAGAGAATGTAATACTACGTTGAGATGACAAATGATATTTATTTTTCTTAATTAATCAATCAAATGCACAAAAAAGTTTCAATTCCGGCGTCGAAGTCAATCACAGCAAAAGTAGCTTTATATCACTTTTTAACCCTGTTAGGTAATAAATATTAAAAAAATACGAAACACGTATTCAATTAATTTTGTGAAAGTATGTCTATGCCAAATTTCAAGTCAATCGGGCCAAGGAATCGCGTTCTCCCATACAAACTTTACCACCCTGTTTCACCCCTTTAGGGGTTGAATTTCGCAAAATCCCGTCTTAGTGAGCACCTACGTCCTAAAAGGAGCCCCCATGCAAAATTTCAGACTCCTAGCACTTGTAGTTTCTGAGATTTCGTGATCAGTGAGTGAGTGAGTGAGTGAGTGAGTGATTTTCCCTTTTATATATATAGATATCCTGTAGTATAGTCTAATAACTTCACACTCACCACAAGTAACTATATTGTACCCGTGCGAATCCGGGGCGGGCCGCTAGTTTAATAATAATCAGCATTATTTCAGTTAAAATAATGCTGATTATTGTAACAAAGTAGCTTTTTTATATTTTTATTTTTTTTATTTATTTTGGCACATACAGTCATTACATAAATAATTTAAATAAAAGAGTTAGTGGTGTAGACAACGAGTGCCCAAAATTAAACATAATGAAATGTTGGTTTCAGACTTACAGCTAGTTCAAATATTTGTTAATAGTAACATGCTATTAATTTACATATTATGTGGTAAAATAACAAAAATGTAGTGAGGTACAGTCAACGGCACGCTGGTCTAACATGACAGTGTAATTAAATTCAATAAATTTTGTACTAAAATGCGAAGACAATTAAGTTTAAAAAAAATGCAGATTTTTGACAATTGTATAACCTGACGTGCTGATGACTGCCCATTATAACAAGTTCTGACGTTTAGAGACGGAACTACACAACAGGACAAAACAAAACAAAAACAAAACAAAATAAAACAAAACAAAAGAAAAGGCTCACTTTAACATGTTGATTATTTTAGTTTAAAAATTAGTTAAAGTATTGCAAAACAGATCTAAATTTGAAAATTGGTTTTTGTACATTCTAAGACAAGAAGAAGCTATTGCGGGTATATTTTTTTCGATAGGATGGTGGTATAAATATTTTTATAGGGCGTGAGGGGCGTGCGGGTAGTCGCGCTTTAATTATAACGTTTACCTTTGATAAAAGGACCGGGCAATCTATTTTGTAGTTTTAAAAAGAAAAACTAAAGCAAACATCTTTCGGCGATTTTCCAATGACAATAAATTGTGTTTTTTTAAATAATCTGTGTATTCTGTATTTGAAACATTAGCACAGAAATTAAGCATTTTTATGAATTTTTGTTGCACTCTTTCTAAAAGAGCTATGTCTTTCTTATAAAATGGGTTCCAAACAACATTACCGAAATCCAAAATAGAGCGAACAAAACTAAAGAAAAGTATTTTTAAAGTTAAGGTATTACTAAACGGTTTTGAAACCCTATTTATGAAACCTAGGCTGCGATAAGCTCTTTTTTTAATGTGTTCAAAATGCGAACTGAAAGATAGTCCACTGTCCATTATTATTCCTAAATCCCTAATAATATCCACACGTTTTAAAATCATATCATCAATTTTGTATATATGCTTAATTGGTGAAAGTTTTCTAGTAAATGTTATTACGTGACACTTTTCTGCGTTAAGGAACAATTGATTATCGTTGCAGTACACCTGGAGTGAATCCAAATCATCCTGCAATCGCAGACAGACCTCTGCGTCATCGATTACTTTGTAAATTTTCGTGTCGTCTGCATATTGAAGGTGACTGCTATAACACAGGGCTTTGCTGATATCATTTATGTAAATAGAAAAAAGAATTGGCCCAAGGTGAGAGCCCTGTGGAACTCCAGATGATATTGGTAGGAATGTGGAACAGTAGCCCTTCAAACAAACAGCCTGACTGCGATTGCGAATGTAAGATTCAATCCACCGAAGCAGATTACCATGCACACCAAACCTCCAAAGCTTCTGTAAAAATATATTATCGAAAAATCGGTGTAAACAGCATCTACCTGTTTATCCCGCTCCATTGCTTGCTGAACAAACTCTGTAAAAGTGACCATATTGGTATCAACACTGCGAGACTTAAAGAAACCATGCTGCTCCTGAGGTAAGTGATGACGAATAAGGTACGATAACTGAAACGCCACCAACTTTTCCAATAGCTTTCCAAACACACACGTCTTCGAAATGGGGCGATACTGTGTTATTTGTTCTCTTTTTTGATTTTTAGGAATAGGTGTGATAATAGTTTTTTTCCATAGATCAGGAAACACGCCAGAACTAAGAGATTTATTTACTAGACCTATCAATAAATATCTTTATATCAGAGTCCTAGAAAGAATGACTCTGATGCTCATAATCATTGGCTAGTGACCATTTCTGCCGTATTGCACCAACTACAAAATCCCAATTAAGCTATTTTAGTATAATTATTGGTGCAGTTAAATCATTTGGGCTGGTAAACATAATAATAATAATTTTAAACTTATTAAGCGATGCGGTATTATATCATCAGAAGACCTCTATTGATAGTAAATTTAACAAAAAACACGATTTTTTACGAAAAATTTAAGTGCGGCAACTAATGAAAGAGCGCTGTTCGCACAAACGCAAATATTTTTAATTTTTTTAGGCCTCATAGTTTTCGACTAATTTTGAAAAATGTAAAAAAATACCACCCATTTGACTTAAAGAGTTACATTTAATTGAAAATTAAAACTTATACTAAACATAAGACTCTACTGAAATCATATTTCAGGCACAAAATCAACTGATAAAAATATGGAGGCTTCAATCTTTTGTTTTGTATCTTCCCATATTGTTATTATGTCTAGCCCTCTTTTATATGCATGTATCAGTGCGCATGCATACATTATACGCGTGGTCCTGCCTGGCTGCGGAACATGAAGGTAAAATGCAAATGGCGACCTAAGCAGTTCAGTTAAGGTACTAGGCAAAGCGCTTTGTTAGATGGCTCGGTCAATTTCATTCGCCCGATAGACTGGAATGAACATTTAACAAGTCTGTGAACCTTGCTGCGTGGTTAAATTACACAACACAAAGCGGACAACACTGAGTTCTATTCGGTTGAAGGTTTTAAAAGCGGCATCTAAGTTTGCATTACAATAATTGAATTGAATTCGGACGGAATCTATGTACCTAAGTAAATAATATACCTACTACATTATAAATAAATTTCAGTAAGTTTGTACTGAGCTGCACATTTTTCCATAAAACGTAAAACATAAGTTAACTTGTGGCCACTGGGAGCGAAGTTGAGTGAGTGAGAGTGGTGGGTCCGCCGAGCCCGCCGCAGACTGTCCGTATATGTAAGAACAATTACCTACCAAGCTCTGAAGGACGAGATGAAAAGTCAAAATAATACGAATGTTGGGTAGTGCTAGACTATTATATATTCTGTGGTGCTGGTCCTTAAACGTTTTATGCTAAATAAATAGATAAAAATTGTTGAAATAATAATTATGATAGTTGGCGATATAACTAAAAATTCTGAGATAACTTTTTATTCCGCAGAAGCATCCTGAAATTAGAGTGGAAAGTGAGAGTAAGTAAAAACCGACCAAGTGCGTGTCGGGCTTCGCATATTTAGGGTTCCGTACCAAATATAGAATTAAGCCGTCTCTGTGCAAACCTAAATCTAACTGCTACTACTTAGTTGAGGCGTCCATACAGGCGCTGCAAGTGTTACCACTTGGCTAAGGAGCGTTATCTGAACTACGTGTGTAAATATGAAGACTGGTAACTTTAACAATTGAGTACTACAGCTTTATAATGACAACGAAGGGACGGACAGACACATGAGCGACAGCAATAGGTCTTCGTTTGGCCTTCGGGTACGGAACCCTAAAAACTGGAATATGGGAAATGTCTAAAAAAACAAATTGGTGTTTTTTTTTAAAAGGTGCTAGATAAGCTGTCTTATTAATGAAAAAGTTTCAGAAATTTAGGTTGCGTGAAAAAAAATTTCTTCCTATTAATAAGTTCATACCTTTTAAAAAAAAGTGATCCTATAAGGGTTCCGTTTTTTCCTTTTGAGGTACGGAACCCTAAAAAAAGACAATTTGATATTTTCAGACATTCCCCATTGGAGTGAAAAGCTTAAAGTATAAACTTTGACCAAATATTAAGTCAATTGTTGGATCAAAACTACAAACTACAATCAGAAAAACTAACCATAAAATCTTTATTATATAATAGGTCTTAGATAATCTAAGTTATAGTTTGCATCATGAATAACACATATTTGATCCGAAAGCGACCATTTTAAATATCTGTGTAAAAACCAAAAAAGCTACTGTCCCCTACGAATACAATTTAGTAGTAAAGTTTATCGTAAAAAGCGAAACGCTGCCTTAAAAAAAGTGAACGTTCGGTTTCCAGGGCCCCGCGAAGTTGCGACCGTTGGTGCCACAGAGCCGCAGAGCCGGAGGGCTGGGCTCTAACCGGTCCATTTAAAACGAGAAATTGGCTCTAACCTTCGGAACTTTTCGACTTTACGCCCGGACACCTATTAACCTCGTTTTAAAACACTTTTAGAGCAATTTTTACGGACATTAACTTGAAACGTCGCTGTACTCCGCTATCACTAATTCATATTTCTTTTTATAATGTTTCTGGAAACCATTTATCGAGTGTAATGTTAACTCTAAAAATACACATATTTTTTTATCAAACTAATTTCGATTTTGTGATAATCTTTTATCTCTATGACATACTAAACACTGGATCAAACGGAGGAAATTATACGAAATAAATCAGTATGATAGAAATTCAAAATACATTTGATAATAATTTGGGTAGTTCTATCTAGCTAGGAATATTATTTCTTAATTCTATTCTGTGGTATTAATTAAGCTAAAGACTAAAACTTAGTTTTTCTGTAGATGTAGTAGCGAATTGCTTTATATTATGATGCCCACGAACGATGCGAAAATAAGGAAATAAAACCTTGTAACTACATGCTATTCTATTTGCATAATAAGGCAGTTGCATTAAAACATCTTACACCATCATAAAATCTTTTCTAAAATCTATTTCAGTATAATAAAACAAAATAATTATTGACTTCACATCGCTCGTAAAGAGATGATTTCAGTAGGTAATCAAAATAAACTAATGTATACAGGTAAGAGCCAGCGCGCACTTGTGATTTTCAATCGGCCGATAGTTAACAAAATAAAGAGCACAGAAGACAAGCTCATACTTGATTTTCTATCGTTTGTAGGTACTGCTCAAACTGCCGAAAATGATCGCCATACGATACCGACTAAACTATCGGCCGATTAAAATCACAAGTGCGCGCTGGCTCAGAAAGTTGATGGTGCGGCGGCCCTGGCCGTGTCCGGGGCACGGAGGCTGCATCGATTCGCTGCAGCCAGACCCTGGCAGGTGGCCCGGTTAGTGCGCCCCTCGCGACACGCACCCGGCGACACTGCGGCGCGGTCCAATTACCACCTTATTGGCTGTCTGTGCTACGGCCGGTTCTGCTACAATTACCAAATTAATGGCGCTTTGGTTTGTTTATAGCCTGTTTAAGCGAACATTGTCGTAAGGTGTGTTGTGCGATAGCAAGTTGCCTTTAAAGTAAGTATCAATATTCAGATGAAAACCGTTGCAATGTTTATAAATAGCGCATTTGTTTCTCCTCAGTTCGATGTAAAATCTATCTTATTTTGACTTTTTAATTTCTAACCGTATTCCATATAAGCAAATAGGTAAATACATATATAATTGCAGTACTTACTTAACTAAAAGTTTATGATTAATGTATCTATGCAGGATTTTTATTTATATCTAATTAAATTAATTAAGATCGTCAGAAAAAGGTTATTATGATTGAGAGAAGTGGCCTTGGAAAAGGTTTATCCCATTATACCTTCCATTAAAAACGCAATTTCATCCCGATGTGACATTACGGTTTTTTGCAACCGTAATTTATCAAAAGCCCGTAGCTACATTACCGCAATGCCTGACCCTCGAGCCTTGCTGACTGCAAGTTCTGCCGGCATAATGTAGCGTGAAATTCGTGCCCCCATCCTTACATTACGCTCTTCAGTTCTTTTTTGGGTCAGCACGGATATGTTTTCGTAGTTGAATTTAAAACTATATAGCTGAAAGTAAATTAATAAGGTACGTTCTTTATGTGATGAGCTTCCGCATTATTTTATAAGTGAGAGGAGATCGTCCGATTTATACGGCAGAGAAATTACACGAATTAAGTAGTAATACCGGCAGCGCATAATTTTACTTTTATATTACCTAGTATCCTCTGTACAAACAATGCACTTATCAGAATGTAATTATTGAAGATCATGAACAAAGCAAACACGCATACCATCACGATCACGATGGCACCTCAATCAGGGCTAATTATCCCTCATTATTTATAAAAATACGTAACATAAATAGATGGTGTTTGGTAATAGGGTAAAATAGGGTAGGCATGGAAACTAATTTTGTTTTTATGATAAACTACCTAGATTGTGTTTTGCTTTTGCCTGTTAATGGCATTTATTATCGAAAACAATAGTCTAGTTGCGTCTAGGATTGTCACGTCGTAGTTTCCATACAAATAAAAAACAAAATTTCTCAGCCATGAAGTTGTTTTCAGGATTTGTAATTTTCCAGGGTTGTATGCATGGTATCCTATCTACCATATTAATTTGACTTTATAAGGTTATTACCAAACAGCTCGTATACCCCGCTTTTCCTCATCTTGTGTATCCATTTGTAAATAGTATTTGCTTAGCATTCACCTGGAAATAGCGAGCTCACCCCGCGGCCCACAGCGAAATAATGTTGCGTGAAATTTGCCCCCATTGTTACCTCGCCGCCGCGCGCCGCCGCCGCCGAGCGCCGGGCGGGCCGACCTACGGGTACACCGAGCCGACGCAGCTCTCCGGACCGCGCTCCGATTAACGTAAGAATCACCACATCATAATAGAACTCTATCGAGACCGGCACTCGTCTAATCTCAATCACCGACAGCGTACACTTTACTCAAAACAAACTATGTAGTTACCTATAATACAACGAATATTGTGAAACACAATAGAGCGCCGCTATAAGCGTACCCAGAATTACAATGCTGGATGAATGTTTGTTAAACCTCATAACTTCCTGTCATAAGCGTAATATTTATGGGCAAAAGGCAGGTGACTTAAGCACACATAATATTTCCATGGATGGCATCTGGGTGCGTGACGAAGTTTTCAACAACATTAGGTACCTACTCATCCCGTGCGTGCGTTGTCACGCTTTTAAGTAGATTCTTTTTTGGATGACCGAAATTTTCAACTAGGTCATCCTTTAAAATTAGATGGTCCAGCCCTCCCTCATGAGCACATCGCTGCTCTAATGTTTTACAAAGATAGCTCAGATCGATCGCTCAACATGTTTCGTTTTCGGCTAGCGGTCGTGGTCAGGCAATTACGAGAAACATAAAAAAACTTGTGAAGTGAATCACATGATCACTGTTGACCGATACATTTCGGATGTCAAGTTCCCCTAATACTTAAGCGCGTACACAGAGAGGAACTCATAAAATGGTTCCAGGAAAATATTTGTTAAAAGAGGCGAACGCGGAGAGCCGTTTACCCGCCATGATTAAGGAAGAAATATCTGATGTTTTCCTTCCTATCCGTACCGTACCTGCGAGACTAGGTCGTAAGTAGGTACCTACTTAAACTTTCCACTACCGTAATTCATTGGGAGCATAGTGTTTACTTAGGCACCGTCTTTATCAAACAAAAACTTTCACCTCGCACCAGCTAATAAATAATGACACTAGCTAACTTGGATTCTACCTATATGACAAATCTACCTCTGAGTTTCATGAAGAAGTATTCGTTTTGGAAAGCACCTGGAAACTATCCTTTGTAACAAAGTAGTATTAGTTTATCGTGTCATTGATAGTTTTCACGTGGTTTTTTCATTATGTTTTTAATGAAGTGACGAACTTTTTTCACGGTAAAAGTGGCAAGTGGCCACTTAGGTTTCAATACCATTAAAAACTAAATAAAAGAAAAGTATTAAAGAGTAATAAAGACATTCATTATTAGGGGAACTTGGTTTAATTATAAAAATAAATAGGTTGCAGCTATAGTTGACGTATGATGTAGAAGATAGATATACGAACTCATAATAGCAAGCACCTTTACTCAACATTCCTGCTTGAGAAGGTAGAATTACTACCAAGAACACAACAAATACATACATTGTCAAAGGAAAGGACCCTCTGTTTTAGTCTTAAAATCCTTCAGGGACTTACAGGGGCCATAATGGCCTCAGACATATATTAAAACAGGATTCTAAATGTATGAAGTATCTAGGCCGACCTTATTATTACGCGATACACTAAAATAGGACGGAATAAAATTTCCATTTGCCGCTGAGATTGTCAGACGGGGCGGCACAATAGGTATTCGTATTTATCGCCTTCCTTATTTCCCCTATAAAGTTTCCACCACTTTTTTAAGTTGTTTTCCATTAATAAAAAAGTTTTTACTAATATATTTTATTCTTGATATAGATTTGGTAATTTTCTCAAGAAACTCAAGTAAGTACTTAGAATTCTGAAGACTGAGATTTCTTTTCATAATGTCAAGCAATATACAGGGTAAATACGCGCTGTAATCCGTAAAAAGTGTTTTATTTCTAATGAACTGTACGCGCGAAAATCTTAGAAGTGAATATACAGGGTGTTTAGTAATACCCCAATAAATAAAGCCAAATATGGGAGATAGGGTACGTTGCGTTCAACCCCGGAAAATTATTATAAACCCTGAATGAATGATGACGTACGTACCCAGACGGCTGAGTAATTTTGTTTTTTATTTATATGGAAAACTGAAAACTGCAAAGTGACAACCCTAGACGCAGATAGATTATTGTGTTCGATAATCATTTCCATTAATGGGCAAAATCAAAACACTATTTCGATTTAGGGTTGCCACTATGCAGTTTTTATAAAAAGAAACGTAAGAGATAAACAAAGTTTTTCAGTCAGGTGGTGGTTTTCAGAATTTATAAAAAAATTCCGGGGTTGTAATAGGCATAGTATACCCTATTTATCTACCTATAAGCGTAATATTTATGGGCAAATATATATATATTCGGCTTTTTAAGGGTATTGGTACCTATTACCAAACACGTCTTAAAAACAAGTGAGCCGTAAAAACAGCGTTGTTATGGAAAATATAATTCTTATGAAGAAGACACATTGAAAATAAGAAAGCACATAAAAAGCGCACACCTCTTTCACAAACATAGGAAACACATGTCAAAAAGCATGGCACGCGACAAACGGCGAGCCGAGATCGATGAGATAGTCCGATTATACAGCTGAGCGGGAAATGTTGACAACAGGATATTAAATCAGAGCGGCATTGACGAAATGGGGAACAGAATAACCGTAAAATCGTAACTCTTGAAATAGTATTTGTAAAAGTGTTGATCTTACATATAAAGATCAATTTGTCAATATCCATACCAATATTATAAACGCGAATGTAACTCTGTCTGCCTGTCCGTCTGATACGTTTTAAAAACCGCTGGACCGATTTTGACGAAATTTTTTACGGATAGATGGGACCTTTGGGAAGGATATAGGCTACATTTTATCCCACTGCTGGACAGGGGTCTCCGCCTGTACGCAATAACCTGTAATTCACACGGGCGAAGCAGCGGGCGGAGAGCTAGTATAGAAATAAGTACAAAAACAATGTTAAAATAATTTACAGTGACGTAAGGTTGGCAGCGAATGGTAAAGCTGGTTATGCAACATGACTGTGAAAGCAGATGCCGCCTGTGAAAATTGGCATGCTCACATCTTATTATTAACTATATCTACCTACCTATACATGTTTATGATTTCCACTTGTGACTTCTACCCCTTACATCATAATAACAAAGAAGTAGAATTTGAAAACCAAAGAAATGTAAGAAAAAAATTATTAGTTTTTGCCACAACATTCTTTCTTTAATAGAATGGCTTCCTGCATTGTTGTTACTTCGAAGGCCTGAAAGCTTTGTCAAGCCATACTATAGAGTGACTTTATCTTGAGTCCTACCTACGGCGCAGAATTACATAAATATTATTGTGCTGCAATCAACATAATTATTATTATACGTTATTTGTTAATTTAGGTAGTTACATCTAAAAACCAACAGAGGTTGTTAGAATCAAAAACAACTAAGTGCCTACATGTCAAATTGCCAGGGGAAACTTCTTTTAAGTTTACCTCAGTGATCACGTGGTTCACTTTTGTATGGGCCTTGGCAGCCTTTGAATCCACTTTCCCGTAGCGTCACAGGTAGAGTCGATTTTTCTAGTATTTTTTCTAATATTATTTATCTTAATATAAAAATAGCATTGTGAATGCGAAAAATCTAAATTTAATAATGGCTTTAGCTGCATTTGTTTCTAAAATAACAGATTTAAATAGTTAATAAAATTACCTAGATGGCATGATACTCAGTTCATTTTTGTAACATATGGCACTTAGCTGTTTTTGATTCTATATGCCTTTTACGTACAAATTTACGATTACCAATGATGACAAAGTACCCTTTCAAGATTTATGTGCGGCCCACTACTATCAAGTACAATATAAGTTTTATGTCCCTCGTACCTCGCACTTCAGATAGGCAAAGTCCAAACGAGATGTGACGTTAAATCCTTTGGAGTCATAAAATTGAGTGGCCTGAATTGAGATGTGAAGAATATGAGCGTGTGCAGTGCCCGGCGGACCCGAAATGAGCTTGTGGATAAAATTTTATTAACGTCTAACAACTTAATGTCCAAAAATTAAAAATGTCCGACAGTCACTTTATGATTTTTCACCACGATTTTTAATATCAAATTATGTAAGGTACTTAAACGAATGTAAGAGATATAACCTCATGAAAATTATACTAAATTAATTGGTTTTAATTCAATTATCATTTAGCGTAGACTGCTTTACTGTATTCTTTATCCAGTTTACATAAAAATATTTTACGTCCTCTCTAATTATAAACAGTTATTCCGCATGTTAAGTGGTGTTACCGACCAGCAACGTTACAGCCTCTTTGGATTTCTCTTCTCGTCTACGTTCCAAATTCTAAATGTCAGTGATATTATTTTATGAAACAAATGTAAATAAACTGAATCTTTGATAATAACCTTCAATACGGGTAGAACGTGGTCATAGTTGCTCGTGCCCTATCCTCAACAAGTGGTAAATGCTAGTATACAATATAATAATGATACTTAAGTAAAAATCTCTTAAAAACGTTATACAGTTGTTAGTTGACCCATACAAATGTTCATAACACGTTGAATTTATTTCCAAGTTACTTCTCACACTCGTGAACTGAACGTGCGTTCATACGAGCGAAGTCTCAAGTTAACACTTGCGGGTATTATATTAATGATATTGTTAATATTAATCATTGAAGCTATAACTTATATCTAATTACGTTTTGATGACTTCATTTGTTTACAAATCATGAAACTTTTCAATCTTTCTCAGTTGAAAGAGCATTGGACTGGACTTCCAAAGGTTTGATTCCCGCCCGAATTTTAAAAAGAAAAGCCTGAGAAAATTGTCTGGTGACGAGTCGAGTTTTTTGTAGTACATTATTTAGTACTCTATAAATCAATCTAACTAAATACACTGGCCCTTCAAAACTTAGTACAACATTTTTAAAATTACAATTTCCCTTAAACAATTAAAGTTCGAGTTTTGAAATAAAAATTTTTTTTTTTTCAAGGAGGTTATCGATTGTGAAGTTATTATTTAAAAACTTTTTCTAGTCTTTGTATTTCAAAAAAAAAAAATCTTGTGTATTTTAAAATTTATTACAATTTTAAAAGTGTGGTACTAAGTTTTGAAGGCCAGTGTATTTCATCAATCGTTAACTACTTAACTCCTCAGTTATTTAGTTACAAATTCGTATCGCGGGTCTTACAGAGAGAGCTTCAATGGTGTATTCCTCCTTTTTTTTATCCACAACGGATTAGTGTTTGGTCTTCACCTCACCTGATGTTAAGTGACGATAAGGCCGAAGGTGGAAGCGCACTACACCCGGAATCCTCACCACTGAGATCTTATTCCTTCATAAGACTCAACGCTCAAATTATGCACTTACATACAACAGACACGTCCTTTTGAGTATGTGAACAAGGGCCCGAATGTACGTACAAGTCCCATAAATAAAAAGAACCCTTCAGAGTTCAGCAAACAAAAGAAACTACTTTCTTTCTCAGTGGAGACCATCTCGTGACAACCTATGAAATATACAAAAAGTAACGCAGTTGCCGACACAATATACGCTTTTAGGTGAATGTTAAGAAATTCTATGAATTCTAAATAACATAAATTATAACATAACAGCTTACAACCTATTGATTGATGTTAGTAGTCAGCAAGTGACGTAGAGATCTATTTAAACTTGAATATTTTTTGAACGTCTTTTGGCCTTAAATTCAGTAACGTTTTCGATTTATGGTTGATTTTAATTACGAAACAAATTGTTAACATTTACCTACTTTTAGATACATAAAACCAACATTTTCATCATCGTTATTGTGTTACACTGTTCGGAAATTCAAGTATTTAACTATTTAGTAAAGTAGATAATAATTCCAATTCATTATATTTACATTTACGAACATAGATAAAAAAATAGTTATATTTTTATAAAAATATTTAAATTTTCTGTTATCTCATGAATTTCAAAGAGTTCTATAAAAACTGGCCAAGTGCGTGTCGCCTTCACACATTTAGGGTTCCGTAGCAAATAGGGCATGGGGCGGAGCTTATTTGTACTACGTGTTTGACCGCAAAATTAAGTTGGTTTGTAATAGGAATATGAGGGAATTTAAAAGAAAATAAAGACTATATTTTTATGATTTAATTACAAATGTATAGTTTTCTGATTTTTGTGTACTTATAAGACTATATTACTTGCCAAATTTCATAGTTCTAGGTCAACGGAAAGTACCCTATAAATTTTGATTCCCTTGAAAGTGTCAAAATATACGTGGAGTGTGTCAAAATATGCGTTTTTTGCGGCATAAACAGCCTTATCTTTTTTTACGTTATCATAGAAGTTTGATTTTTTTCACAGCTTCAAAGGACTGTAGACCTGAGTAAATGGTTTTGATTTCAACTCGATACCTCCACGTGTTCTCGAGATAAAGGGTCTTGGTAGACAGACAGACAGACAACAAAGGGATCTTATAAGGGTTCCGTTTTTCCTTTTGAGGAACCCTAAAAAATTAATGCAGAAAAAGGTATTTTCATACGAAATATTGTTAAAATAATAATTTTGATATACTTAACAAATTAAGCAAAATAAGTACATTATAACGTTGTAACATAACTACAGAAAAAAAGATTAAAAAGAAAAGACACAACCACAAGACACATTAGACAAGACACACCAGTTAATGAATGAGCATCGGCCATGCATGGCCAGTTAAATATATGTATATATATTATATACATCTGATAAAAATGAAGTCGGAAGCAAATACGACACTTAAAAAATAAAGGCACATATAAACAGGCATTTGAGGTGAATGAACTTGAGTCGCAAGCCTCAAAATGAAATGAAGTGTGTAACCGGAGACTGTTCGCTACGATGACACTCACCGGGGATAGGCACGATTTATATGGTCATGAATACGTTTTGTTTGTATTTCAATTACGGCCATAAAGTTCGCTGTAGTGAAATACTCTGATAATTATTAAGTGAACATTTAACATTTCGGCGCGTAGTACTTTTTCATTGAAATTGTATAACTTGCATTACAACTCTTGCACTTTCCAAGGGCCACGGTCGCGCATGGGCTGACATTTTATTTTTTTGCTCTCGCATCGTGAATCACTTTGTTACTAACATGTTTCTCGATTTTTTTTTTTACTTTTTTTTATGAAGGTATTAAATTAGATATGACAATAAGGCGTTGTGGCTGTGCTACTGGTATGTATGATTAAAGAGTTTTTACATTTATGTGGGTATACCTACTTATATTCAGTTGTCACGATTTATGTCGATGGGAATAATTTTTTACAGAAGTTCAACTTGAAATTTTTGATCCACTGATTTTCAACAGATATTTTAAATTACACTAAGTGTTTTAAAACGTAATAATAACTCAAATATAAAAAATGAACTCTATATTATATGATTCAAAATACACGGTTTTTAATGATAATATCACACATACCTAGGTAGGTACAATTCCTACGTCTACATAATGCTTTAAAAAAAAACTCAATAGTTACTCATATCACAGAACAACATGAATTGCTATCGATGAATGAATGTTGTAAATTCACTTCAACATACAAATATCACGCCAGTCACTACTAACAACACAATATACAATGCAAATACTGCCCGGGTGACATGTGATGTGAGCACTACAAACAAAATCAGCGTGGAGGCGGTCCCTAGAGGACCAGGGTCATGCGGGGCTGGGGCTGAGGGCTGGGGGCTGGCGGCAACACGTACGTGGGCGTGCGGCGAGGTGATCGCGCGGCACAGGCACGCGTGCGCCGGCGGCACCTGGTAGTCCATGTAGTTGCCGTAGCCCATATGGTCGCACGTGCAGGCGCAGTTCTCGATGTGCTGCCGCAGTTCCAGCTCCACCTCCCACGGTGACTCCATGAGCGCGTCGAGGCGGTCGGGCGCGCGCCCCTGGGCCCCGGGCCGCGCCTGCCGCCCCCTCCCTGCGCGGCACGCTCCACCATACACGGCGGGGGTTAGCGCGGGCCCGTGTCGCTATAGCTCTGGCAGTGATTTTGAAGCGTTAAGGTCGTGGGGAAGCTCGCCGCGGCGCGCGCGGCCTCTCGCGTGTAGGCGCGCATAGCGAGGCGGCCGCAGCCGGCAGGGTAATGCCGCGCGCTCGGAGCCCGGACGAGCACCGAGCCCGGGCGGAGCGGCCGCGCCGGCGCCCCGAGCTCCACGTGACAGCGCACCCCTCGCCCCTCGCCCGTGCGCCCTACCGCCTCGCCTCCCGCGCCCTCCCTGGCCCTCACCAACTCACCACCAAACCTCCACCCACCGCGCCGGACAACATCTTTCAGATGCACAATCGTCAGCCATCAATTAACTCTTCAACATAGGTACATTAGTCGGAAATTGGATTTGAGATTACGAAGAAAATCCTTTTGTGTTCTCGTCGTTTGGAACTTCATTAATAACAACAACTTGTACTCCGACTCGAGCATAATCATATTTATATAGAGAAATTTCCATAAAAACATTTAGTGATAAATCATATAGTTTCGTCCCTAGTCAATGGTTTGTTATAAGCAACTGAGTATTTTGGTGTCCTTTGTCAAAATGTATAGATCTCTTGAGCTTTGAACTTTCCCTATTGTACTGTAACTTTAAGTTCTTCATAATTTATAAGGACTTTTTATCTAAACGTTCTTTTTATCTTCTTCTCTTGCTGGATATCAATTTTTAGAATAATGGAATCAATTATTCTAAAAATTGCCTAGTTGATAGAATATTTGCCATTATTAAAGTGTTTATTTGAATATCAAATATGTTACTGATGATAGAGTTTGACATTGTATATAGATATATTATTTTATCTTAATTATATCAATAGTAATTACTTTCTAAAATGCTTCACGGAGTTTTAAGATATTAAAGAAAACTGATAGCTGAATAGCTATTATTAAAGTTTTGATTTATGAGCATCAGTTGCCGTGGCATTTAATATTCTTAGTAAAATGCACCTAAGGACTGTAAAATATTGAGAGCTTCAACAACTTCTTACAAGTTAACTAAATCACTTTGCAAGTGTTTTAATGTTAGTTTTGCAATAAGAAGCCGTAGAGTTAACTTTGCTGTAAGCGATGGCGACTATATACTTAAGTTAGGAAGTTAAATTAAATTATTAACTTATAGTTTCAACTTCCGTCAGGCGAATCCGGATTTTTTTATTAGGTAGTAAAATTTTCTCATAACTGTAATACAATGTTTTTGTGCATATTAATTTTAAAAGCATATTTAAAATGTTGATTATACAGGAACATCGGGCCATATAAGATATAAGAAGATAGCCCATCGTTATTTTTATATTAAGGATATTGTTACAGCGTTTCGAATGACTGTAAACAGACAGAAACGATTTACCCGTTTCTGAAACACTTCCACGATCGCAATTTCCTTCCGAAATACCGCTTGAATTACAACAAGGGCAAGTTACCACCTATAAAAACTTTAGCCAAAAAGTATTATATTTTTAGTTCAAATGAACAAGTGGGGTTGGGTCTGGGACATAACGTTATCACGGTGTCAATCACTAACATTTGTCTTTTGATATGAACCCACGACCGTGGGCTTCGCAGTCAGGCGTTAAAACATTACTACACGTGGTCAATGCTCAGTGCTAGTGGCTGTCTAAAGTCGATAGAAGATAATTATCGATCGAATCGAAAACAATAGCATCGATGCAATAATACAAAATGTATGAGATCGTGAACGAAGTAAAGTGATGGAATCATGGAATCCTAGAACAAAATGACTAATTTGAGAATGAGGATGACTTAAGTTATCGTAATCGAGCTGCTGAAGTTTAGTAATAGGCACACGACATCTGTCATACTAGCAAGCCGTCACCGCCAGCCAGTACGCAGTGTACTATTTGCATATTAACTACCTGACTGCGCAAAACGAAGCAATATAATGGTTTTAATTTAAAGTGGCCATTTTGGGTGTTGCGAGCCTGCATTGCATCACTAGCTTTAAACAGTTTCATCTATTTTCAATGGGAAATTAAATTTTCAGTTAATGCGGTCTGCAATACATGATCGTAGAAGCAGAATCAAGGACCATTTTTTGTTTTTTTTGAAACAACTTTAAATAATATATGTTGAAATTAATTAACCTTAATCATCTTTGTTTCATTTTAGGAAAAGGTCCTTTTTTGGTCAAATATCTCCGGTAAATAAATAAGGCACAAATATAAACATCTATAAATTCACGGTACCGTAGCATCGTAGCTTGATTATTATCGTAGTAGCTACATCGGCTCGTAGCTAAGTTTCGTAGCTATTCTCCGTAGCACTCGGCGACATGCGACGAGCGTATTGAAAACGAAAGACTGCAGCATTATTACACAATATTAAATAGCATAATGATTTTTAAAAGACAGCCTACTCTTAATATATTATTTTTTGTTATTTGTTTCTGAATTAAATAGATAAAAAGACCAAAATGAAAAAAATAATTGTGAATTCGTGAATAGCAATTTTGTTTGTTCCGATTACATAATTATGGTTTATCTACCTAAACCCATTCATGCTTTAAATCCTCTATAAAAATTTCTGAAACAGTTAGCTTATAGCTCTATAGTCTAATCTAGTTTAACCTGCCTTATTTTTATCGTAGGTGGAAAAAGAGTTATTATGAATATTTTTTGATAAAGAAACACCACGGCAACACTGAGTCGGCAAAAACCTTTCGTTAGCCACATTAAATATTGAAAGAGTATAATTATATTACTATAAAACAATGTTAAACTTGGCAGCATAAACCAAAAAATAATTTCTTTGCTTTTTCTAAATTCTCCGTATAATTTTACTTTCATTTATCTTAAACCTAGAAAAAGCTAAGTCAACCATTTCGAATAAAACAGCTTTGTAAAAATATTTCAATATTTTTATTCTATAGCGGCTTTACAAAAATCTTCACGTTTTTAATGAATTATCATTGTCGGTAAAATTTTACGTGGTAGCAACACTAACACGCCAAAAAAACATTATGACAAACACGATCAGAGACCGCGTGTTGCGGTCTTTATAATACAGCGCGTGGTAGTGAAGTTTGCTTCTCTTGTATATTTTATCTCAGTGCATCAATGGTTAAAATGTACTCCGAGGTGATCGATGACTTATACCGATTAGTCGGCTGGAATGAACCCAGTGTTTGGTGTTATTTTACAGTTCCGTATTTATGTAAGTACGTACGTACGTACAGTCTTTTATCCTTACTTGTGTTATTAGTAAACAATCTTCACCCAATTCTTTATGTAACATAATTTTATAAAATACAACCAAATGGTTTTGCACACAAATATTACAAAATAAATAGTTAATTATTAATAATAATTTATCAACAATAATTTGATTTGGTAAGAAAGCATAATTTTTAATAACGATTTAAGTTTAAAAGACATGACATGTGACAACTGTAAAAGACGAGCTGTTCAAAATTAAAATTGTGTCACAACCAACCTTCGCGGCGCATCAATTGTTTCTCTCGGTCGCTCGCAATAGACTTAAGGAGTTGCGGTGCATGCACCGTAACTTAATAAGCAATTTTTCGGTATTGTATAGCCTGTCTACTGTAGTATACACATAGAAGTCTTTGATTTAATACAAGAACTTTATATAGAACAAGTAAAAATAAACTGAATAGCCCTAGCTTCTACTATCTCGCAGAAGGTGTGAAAATCCGGAATAAGTCCTGTCTTCGTCTTGGTTGGGCGGTTTGAACTAAGTTTGAACCCCTCGCTTCACTCAGGACTCTACATAATACTTTATGTAATATACTGCTTTATCCCTTTGATGCATGATCTACTATTTATCGTTGTTCGCGCAACTTCAACATCAAGTGACCGATTTTAAGGATTCTTTTTTGTTTGATTCAGTTTTCTTTCGAGATAGTTTAGTTTTTTTTTAAATTGGGTTAGCATCAGTATTCAAGTATTTCTGAAAATACTGTCTTTTTTTTATTTAAAAGGGTCTATCTATATTTCATTAACAATGTATCTTGAACTTCGAAGATACACAAGGAAACTCCTCAAAGTCAAATAGAATATGTATATTGATTGAGATACTTATTTATTGGGAGGTGTTTTTCAATCCAAAATAAACCGAGCTATGGTGTGCGCAGACCCGTGCGACGAACGTTCTGAACTAGACTTGTACTACGAAGGCACAACGGAACTCCTTAAAAACAAACAGCGTAAATATACAAATTGAGTCATGGGCATTGTACCATTGAAAATATATAAAGTTACAAAAATATTTACTCGTTTTCATTGATACCCACAAAAAAAAGAAAATAAAAAAGACATACCTCCTTCAAAAAACTGTTATTGTTTTTATTTTCAGGTTTTTTTTATATTTTGAAATAATTAATTCTAAATGAAAAATACTCTATTTGTCTGAAAAAAGTTGGCAACCCTACATTCATCTAAGTGACCTGTCAAAGTTCATCGGCACTACATCTACATTTGCCGCCCAAACAGCGCTACATAGGTCTGCATAGGTAACCATATTATATCCCTATACGATTGCAAAATCGATGTGGCACACAGTTCTCGTTGCGAGAGATGCTAAACTACAACATTCACCTCGGATCACTATCTTCGGCAAATGTTAGCAGTGAGATAGTTGAGATTTTTATTGTATTGACATTGTTTTATGTGTTGCAATTAAGGTTCGATTTGTCGGTTGGAATTGGGACGCAGGTGGCCTGGAGCAAGGAAGCTGGATGCGCGCGCAAGGGCGGGAGCGCGGCCGACGGCCGGACGGCAGTCAGCATGCGGCGCGCGCGAAGCGTGACGGGCCCGCTGCGGCGCGCCCACCCCGCCTCGGGCGCCACCTGGAACGTCCAGGTACACAACTACCCCACTCCCGCTCCATCGTCAAAAACGTCTCCTCAACCCTTTTCCAACGACAACTCATCGTCCAAAAGCTCCTCCCACGTACATGCACCCCGTGTCAAAAGTTCAACTATGTGGTGTTTATGATGCTCGCGAATGTGATCACCAAAGGATGGCGACTCAACAGTTGGCCGAGAACTTGTTGCGCACGCAATTCTCTTGAATACATTAAAACTATTGTCAGATGAATGATTATTAATATTGCTGCCGTTACAAATTCCCTCAGCTGTAATAAGCACAAGCCTTATGTTCCACTTATATAGACAAATAGCAAAATTGTATGTAAAATATGTAATTTAATGTCATAAACAACACGAAGTACATTGATTTTACTGAGAGGGTCCATTAACATACACCGCATAAATTCGTTCGTACTTACAAAAGTCTGGTATTACTTGGACAATCTCATATCTGAATATGAGTAGTTATGAGATTTGTTTGGAGTACGTGTTCTACTTTTGCTTTTACAAAAAAATCGAATAGCAAATGCTAATGCAAAATAAGTTAAGTGAGGCAGGATTGAAGATACGGACGTTACTCATCTCTGTTGCTCTTATCTCACTCATTTCAACTTGTTTCATTTTACTAACAACAGCTTAGACTAAATCAGTTTTCAATTTAATACTTATATATTATATGCTTTTCGCTGACCCAACTTACTTGTAAGGTACACTGTCAGTAATCGTTTTGTCGACAAATATCAATTATCATATTATTATTCCCACTGAGTCACTAGGTAAAATGGCATAGACTACAAAGAGTTTAATTAACTAGGAATATGACGTCCTGTCAGTTAACTCTGCCGCAGCGACGAACTTTATCAAGTTATTACGATAATTTAGGCAATATTTTTTCTTATACATATTCATTTCGATAATGGATCTTTACCTTTCACTTTATTTATTACATTTTAAAGATTATTATGTACTTTTTTGCAATTGTTTTCGCATTCATAAACACGCCATAATATACTGCTCAAAGGAAAATAGGGGCCACCATAGTTTTCCATTCAAAGGTTTATCATATAAATTCAATCTGATTTTATTTGAATTTGATTTTAATCGAAAACTGTAATAGTCAACTTGCGGACTTTACTGTCGAATTTGCTGTATAATTTCTCCTATTCGTTGTGTATATTTTGAGTAGTATAAATAACCTAGAAATATTTTTCGTTGATATTATATTTTTTCGATATTTTAGCGAAGATTAATCATTGCAGTGAACAAGTTTACAAGAAACAACAATGTAGTCAATTTGTAAAAAAAAACAATTGACTACAGTGTGTTTCCTCCATAGACTCAGAAAAATTTTCGCATGGTTTCCTCCAAGAATTTTAAATTCATTGAATGAATTTAAAAAACTTTTGTGTCATAGTATATACATACCTAACATCCAAACATTCGGAGTCTTTTCTGAAACAGAGGGCCTAGATAAACAAAGTAACATTTTGCAAATCTTCGTTATTGCTTTCGAAAGCTGTATGGGATTGTCATAATTTTTCGTTAACAATCAATGTTGAACGTGAAATCCATACATGTTTCGAAGGCGAAGCGATAACGAAAATATGCAATGTTACTTTGGCTAGGGGTTCAGTTATAATCCCAAACGTTTGTTATCATAGGAACTACATATGTTAGTTGTTAGCAACTGTTTAAAAACATCCTAAGGGGACCAAACTGCGACAGGTCGTCGCAAACTACAATGTGGTGTGAGCACTTTTAGGTTGAAATAGAATATAAATTACCCAGAAAATGGTTATATAATGATTATTCTTCTGCATCCTTTCTAGGAACTGCCTAAGGAAATTTTGATTCTCAATTCAATTCTCAAATAGGCATTAACAATTACGGGCCTAGTCCACAGCAACAGCGACCTCTTCTGTGCTTCGAAAGACACGTTAAGCAGCTGGTCCCGGTAGAAACCAGCAATAGTGATACAGACAGAACATTAAGGACCCAGTTCGGTAGAAAGAAAACAGACGTTATGGCATTTTCTTTTTTTCTACTTACTTTTATGGCGGCTACACACTCACGCCGAAACACCACGAAACAGCCCGAGAACGAGAATGTAGAATAAAAAGTACATTTTTTTTGTATTTTTTCAGGTGGTGAAGGGTAAAATGAGCTCCACGTGTTTGTGGCATGCGTGCCGAGCACTGTCCGCGGGGCTGCTGTTGATGCTGCTGGGGGCAGCCATGGCCGTCATCGGTATGTTACATCATTACATTACACCATCGAAATTCATACCGAATGATGCTGTCGTACCATCTGTTTTTTATGATTCTATGATTTTTTCTAAGTACAGAACCACATTGTGATAAAGTAAAATGTTTTAGTATTAGTGCCTACATTATTAAGCTCAAAATAATTCTGCGTAAGTTTACTTTTCCAATGTCAAACATATTCATTTGACTAATAATTAAATGAAAGGTGAAGAAGTTATAAATAATTAATACTTATACTTAATCTATTAAGCTACACTAATTGTGTTTCAAAGCGCAAGTACTTGTGCAATACGTCAACAGAATGTAAGTAAGTACTAATTATGTGTACTGTGGTACTACACATGTATGTTTCATAAATGAAACTGAAAAACTTACGAAGCTCGATATTTTCCTTCCGCAAACGGTGAACTACATACTTAAAAATCACATAGCGAGAACTCATCTGGTATGGAACGGTCGGTCTGTAGAGGGGAGGCTGGAGGGAGAGGTGCTTCCTGTCGGCGAACGATTCCGGCGCTGACACTTCCGGCTGATGCGGCCAGTCCGCGCGCGGAACTGACGGCTGCGTTGGGTAACAGAAATGAGTTCTGTTGCTGTCTAATGTTCAATATTGCCACGTAGCATGTATTGACATGCTCTATTGGCATTTGGCTAAACAGCTTTTACGCGCTATATGTAATTCAGGTGTAATTCATGTGTACTTTAGGTTCGTGTTATCTCCTCTTTGTAAGATGGCATTAATTTGATTACATTAGAATTATTCTGTTTCCTTACTTGTATCACATTAGCATATTTTCAAACCATAGCTTGCTTAACGCTTATTACCTATCTTGATTTCAAACCATGATAATCGATAATTAATTATTGCCGCGATCTTTTAGATAATATCTCAAAGATATTTAAAACAAAATAATTGAATCAAAAAAATATTGTTCTAAAATTCATTGATGACAAACAGACACATTCAGAGCTACGCCTTTCACAATATACTTATCCAGATAACTATAATTAATCAAAAAATAATGATGCTGAACAACTGACGTGAACTCTAGTGCAGTATAACACGAGACGAGATGGCTCGTGATACTAATCATGTCAAAAAAAGATGTCATTCAAGAAAAAAAAACCTAGTTAAATATTTTTGTTTGGAACTTTGAGAACCTGTGGCGTCATCTAGCAGCGAGAAAGATTTATCATTCGGTCGATATTCCACGTTCACTCTTTTGGTCTTTACTTCGCTTCATTCATTCGTTGCGATCCCTCCACTGCGATTGAAAATTTTCAAAAATCAATGTTGTAATATTGTACTGTAATTTTATCGAAATAAAAATCGTTAATGAATTCGTCAATAAAGAATATTCATTGAGGAGATATCCTCCGTTCCTGCCACAACAATTTTCTTAATATAATTAAAACATAATATAGTTACCTAGGTAGCAACTACATATTTATTCGTTCCGTTCTTTACCGTTATCTAATTAATATATTTTCACATAATCGGCTGTTAATGCTGTGGTCTTTCAATGGTTTATGTAACTATTTATTTTATTTTAATTATGGTCATTTGAATGGCCACAATGATATTTTTTTCCATCTACGATCTTATTAGAACTTATTGTAGCTCCATCATATTCAACATGTTACAAAAATACCCCTAATGCCGAATATGGTATAAAGGGACCATCAAACTGATAAACTTTTACTATGAGACCAACTCTGAAATCGCGAAAAAAAAATATCAAATATTTTCATACAAAAATTAAATTAAAAAATGTCAAAATGTATAAAACAGCTGATATTTTTTCGCAATTTCAGAGTTGGTCTCATAGTAAAAGTTGTTCAGTTTGATGGTCCCTGTGTACCATATTCGGCATTAGGGGTATTTTTGTAACATGTTTTTATATAAATTTGTATAAAGTTTAAAACAAACACTTATTATTTAATATTTTGTTTCACAGGGTACTACGCAGACACGCTTTCAGTAGCGCAGGAAATACGCGGCAACGCCACTG
This sequence comes from Catoptria pinella, assembly GCA_963556745.1. Classification (NCBI taxonomy): domain Eukaryota; kingdom Metazoa; phylum Arthropoda; class Insecta; order Lepidoptera; family Crambidae; genus Catoptria; species Catoptria pinella. The sequence goes on from OY750771.1 coordinate 5,996,598, forward strand.
TTTCGGTGAAGGACGAGGCTCGAGGCTTCCACCTGAATAATCTCTCCTACGCGGGGCCTATAGTCATGGGCTTTGGAGGTAATCACTTGACCATTTAAAACTAAATTTTTATTTATGGCCGTAAAGAAAAATAAGGTTTCTTTTTTCAAACATTTTATTCTTTACATAATGTTATAATATAATAAGTAAATAATTTTGTAATTAACAAGCATTTGATCGCGACTTTATATGCGAAGCCACGAACCATTGTTTTTCGTAGACTGTGCGAGAAAATAATGTATGAGAATTTCATGTCATCATATTGAATTTCTATAATTTCGGCAAAATTTTATATGATCTACATAATCTTATTAATTTTCTTTATTAAATAAATAACATATTTTATGAGTGAACTGTTGTCAATTATTAAGAGTTGCCTTTACTTATTTGTCGGCGCAGCATCGGCATGACATCAGCATTCTCAGTATACGCGGTACACATGTACCGCGTATACAAATACCAGTAAGCTTTGGTATCACATGGTACCGAAAGCTTTCTGGTATTTTTATTCACTCTCCTTAAGGATGTGTAAAGTCCACTTTCTTTCTTTGAGAAACATAAGGCCAAATATGTAAAAAAATGACTATCCAATCCATACAAATCAAAGAAATCACGTGATCAGTTTAGTAAGGGATGACCAAAATTTTGTAGTGTATTTCGACACATTATGCTTCTTGGAGAAATTTATACAGTTTCATGTACTGAACACATTCTCTAAATTTGGATAGTGAATAAACAAACATACATCCTGTATACTTGTGCGTTTATTTACATTAAATTACCAATATATCCTGCAATTATTAATTATTATATTGTAAATATGTACAATCGACCACACCGGTACTTTATCATTACTAACTCTAAGGCTAAAATCGCTTGTACACCGCGCCGTTACTTCCATGTTTAGCACGCGCTAAAGGCCAAGGGCGATCCGCGCACTCACTATTTTTTGCAAAGTTGTAAAGCACGTGATTGGCCGATCGTAGTCGTATACATATAAATCATACAAACTTACTTTAGAGCTGCTCTACGACTCAAATCCACTACCAAACAGATGTAGATAAAAATAAATAATAAATAAATATTTTCAAATGTTTCAGGCTTCATCGTGGTAGCGGCGTGCGTGATGACTTTCGAGGCGCGGGACAGTGCAGCAAAAGTAACGCCTGCGCGGCCGCAGGCACTGCCACGGCCCATACCGCGGCGCGGCCCGCCTTGCGCTGCGCCCGCGCGTCTCGACCAGTTGGGTACGATTAATTGGAACTGTTACTGACTGAAGTGTAGCACGTACTGTATCAAGCGAGTACGTCAGCACAAGCTCGCTCTACTCGAGAATTGGACGACGTTCGACCTACTCCCTCACAATACCTCGTGTATCAGATTAAAAATCAAGTAAATCGAACGACTAACGTAACTTCAGAATGAGCGATAACCTTGCAAAACTCACTAGACATTAGCGATGTATTTGTTCTGGTAACTCAGAGAATATTTTGCCTATATAGCTCTTCAATCCAACCGATCATAATTTTTGAGTAAATCAGGATAAGCCCAAACTTCACGAACCACTACAATTTTTATAAATTGCTGCACCCTGCACCGTAGGCGTGTACCGCCTTCCGCACGTGCTGCCGCTGGCGCATGCCCTGCCGCTTGCGCCCGCGCATAGGCACCGCCCACTACCCGCATCAAACAGGTACCGTTTCACACAATACAATATGTTCTAACCCCATTATTGATTAAAAAAAACAAATGCTATTTAAACAATTGTTCAGCTAAGAGTCTGTTTTCTTTGTAACATTCAAACTCAATTCATAATTTGAAAGAAAGTGACAGAACAAGGACACACTGATTAGCTAAATAGTATTTCAAAGACGTTTATTATTTTTATGAATAAGATAGTAAAGCTCTTATATATCTTCATATTTCGTTATAAGAAGTATTAATTTTGTTATTAAATATTATAAGAATTGCAATTATATGGAATTATAATAAGAAACCTTCGCAATGTTGACAACTTTCTCAATTAAAAATAAAATTAATAAACACGATTTAAGAGATTTCATCGCTTCTAGTCAAAGACCGATTTGGGACAAAACTAAGCCAGCCCATGTTTGTTACTTATATTTTCATCTTGTGTATTTTAAAATTATTGTTTTGTCTCAAATAAATATTTTTCTTTTTTATTCTAACTAACCCCTACTTAACATTGTTCGCTTTTTTAAATATTTGGTGTTTATTTTCTACATTTCTAAGCCGCCCCCTAACCCCTATTCAAATGCCAATTTCTACTAAAACGTATATGAAGTAACAAAATCATTTTTCGTAACATAGGTACAGTGGAATACCACAGTTACATAGTTACATATTTTCAAAATCTTTCATCTTCAGGCCACTGCAATGTTATCGTTGCCCGACTCTAGTTACGCCCATCCTAAAAATTCGTCTGCTAATTACAAATTGTTCTTTATTTACATATTGTCATGATTTAAAATAAACATTTACTATTATGTTATTATTGTTATACCTCTCATATCATCATAATATCAGCAACACGACACGTGACGACACCCATTGCTGGGGTATAGGTCTCAATAAGTAAATTTTCAGTTTTCGTAAGAAATTTTCTACTAAATTATCTTTAAATGGCTGTGGCTCCTTCAACTATGAATTAACTGATAAGCCTACAATATTAATTATGTGCCCTACTATTATTCGAGTCCATTTACTGTTGGAGGTTATCTGGAATCTGTCTACTGTACAAGGGGTTATAGAACGTGTATACTTGGTAATAGGTCATGAAATTATGTTGCTTTGCTTTTTTATAAATAAAGTTTATATATATTTGCTAAGTAAGCGTAGATCTTAGATTTTACAGTGGCTAGATTTAGTGACCAAGCAACTGGATAATAAAGCAGGTAATAATTACCAGCATCAATAAAAACTAATTATTTAACCCAGTAGTTAAGCGATTCCTGCTCATCGATCAATGTGTGTAACATTAACCATTTCAGCTCATATTAAAAATACATTATATTTTAGCTATGTGACATAGACAAAATAGAACATGATACAGAAGAGATGGTCCGTGCCCCCACGCCAAGACGACCAAGTAGCGAAGCGCAAGGGCACTAACCTACCTTTTCTCGAAGCGCTTCGTCGTTTTTTTGAACCCTCATAACTTGGGTTTGGATCATACCCAATAAACAAAATTCTCGGGATATAATGTCAATAATGCACTTTTTAAACATATAAAGTTTCAATTTGAATAGCTCTTATATATGTACTTCAGATTTTATTAATATCTAAAAACCCCGATTTCGTGACTGATTCACTCACTGATGATCATCAAAAATCTTAGGGTTCTTCCTGAAGTCCTAGAAAGCTCAAATTTTGTATGTAAACATGTATTAGTACATCAACAACAAAAACATTCTAAAACTTGGAACTTTTACCCCCCAACCCCTTAATGGAAGTTTGTATGAGACTTCCGCAAATTTTGATGCTAGAGGTCTGAAAATTGATAAGGGACTCCTTGTTAAAATAGAGAATGAGCTATGTAAAAAAGCACCTCTGATGTGCAAGATATACCTACAAAAAATATCCCAAAAAAGAAAAATAATAAACAAAATAAAAATATATTTTAATGAGTAACTTACGAAAAGCAGTGTTGCTCTAAATAAGAAAATAGTCTGCTCGCGAAGGATTTGGTGTTCTTTATACCTAGGTTAGGTACCTTTATTATGTATAATCCTGAAAGGTGCCCTAACAACTTTGGCAGCTTCAAAGAGCTTTGTGAATATTTTTAATGGCGCCATCTTCTGTATTTATCTATTTTGTCGCGACCGGTGTGTGAGTATGTATGGTACAGAGGTGGCGACGAGCGGGCGAAAAGCCGCACCCGGTTCGGGTCAGCGCCGGACTTGCGCGCCGGTAACACGCGTGCCGTGTCCGCCAGCGCGCTGCGCCGCCCGCTGCGCCGGTACGCGCTGTCCGTCGATGAGCCGCCGCACTCCGCCGTTAGGTAACACTGTCTCATTTATCATCTCGTTTCTACATTTCATTGCGTTCTTCCTCTGCTTATTTGTTGTATGTGTCTTCCTAACCTAATTTTTGACCTGTTGAGGTACTGCCTCTACTTGTTACAATGGCTGCAAGCAAGGCTTGAAACTTCGATCTTTTTTTAGAGTAAATCTCAACTTGCCGTGAGATAACTTGATAGGTACCTACTAAGCTCTTTCGCCAGTGCGGTTGCAAGGTGACTCGTTCAATAATTATTTATTTATTTCTGTAACGTAAGCGATTAAACAAAATGTATTGTTAATTAGCGCCAGTGCAGCTGAATCAGAGTGCGGGTCGCAGTCGTCGCTGGCGCTGGACCTGCACGGCAGCGGCGCGTGCGCTGGCGTCACGTTGCGCGTCCGCGACAATACGCGACGTCGCCCGCTCGCAAGGCAGCAGCGACTTCGTGACGATACTGTGCAACGTCAGTTTTATTCCATTTTTATCTACAAGAGAAAAAACAGCGAATTTTGATAATAATTAATTTATCGAAGAAAATATCGCCTTAGAAATTCCCAAAATGAAGCTGAAAAGATACGCTACGCCCCGTTGCTTTTGAAGCCTTTTAAATTATGCATTATTTTTTTGTTTCAGCAGTGGTCGGAGAAAGTGTTATAAACATAAATGATAACCCAGATGATTCAATATCGAGGTAATAATTTATTCTAAACAAAAACCGACAAATTTCTTTCCTTTGCACTATACACAACTGGATGACACCGACAACCAAATCAAAGTTTGTTCAGTTAATTTAAATGGCGTAAATGGTTAGCAAAGTATAATGCTATTTTTGTAATCAGAAAAATGTATGCGGTCAGCCAAAATGACTATTGGGTTTTACTCATAAAGACACTACTACTGCACTCATTATTTCATACTGATTTCAGAACTGATATTGAAGAGATCATCAACGATGATGTCGAAATTGTGCATTTAGCATGTGAAAGTGATGCAAAAGAGATGCGGGCGAGCAGCGCGCCCCCTGCCGCCGCAGCGTCGCCGCCCCCCTCCCCGCGCCTCGTGGCCACAGCCTGCGTCTTCCCCACTACCCCCCAGTCTTCAGACACTTGCATACTTATAGAAGAACCCACCCCAGACTCCTTAGAAGTCCCCCTGGATGTCTGAGAACAAAGCGTCTCGGAAACCCGAGACCACATCGACTCTTGTTGATAATTTGATATCCATTTTACAAGTTTTTAATTATTCTTTACTATACCTTCGTGACGTGACCGATCACGTGAGGACTTTTCGAGGTGTCTTCGAAAAAGACGACAATTATTAGGTATCTATTTTTTAGACCCACTGTTGTAAAGTAATCGATTGACGTTTAGGATAAGTGTGTTTATGAATTAGAATACAATGTTTCGTGATGGAATTCGCTAAATTTTATACAAATGTATGTAATATTATATGATATTGAGTAGAAGGTGGTTTACGCCATAATGTAAATTCAATGTTTAGGGTACTTTAAGGTGCCATTCATTGACGGAATATGTGAAAATCATAGTTGGTTTTATTTGTAATAAAACACAACTTAAGCAACTAAAGAAATATTTTGCAATAGTTTGCTGACATATGAGTAATAGCGACATTTTCAATTTAATAAAATCTGTTGTCGAAAGCTTTCTTAAATTAATTAATTAAATTAACCTTCAGTTAAAATAATGCGCACTAATAGACGGCCTACTTTATCTCCAATTTTTTAGATTTCCGCCATCCATCTTTTGTTTTCCAAACAAAAATTGTCTCACTAAGGCAACGAAACACAAGCTTTAAACTTGCCTAGCTCACACATTAGTATCATCACATATTAGTACATTAAGTTTCAAGAAAATATTTAATATGTTGTGTATCGCTCTGCCTACATTTCGCTTTGTGTCGTCAGTCATGACCGACCGGCCGGCCCCCTGATTACGTAACTCTGTTGCTAACAATTTTCGTTTGAAATCTATTGAAATCGTTTGAAATCATTTGAAATATTAAATTTGTCAATTTTAATTAATTTCAAACAAGAATTGATAACAACCATTGACTTATATATTACTATCATTGTTAGCAACAGAGTTACGGAATCGGTTATTAAGGGAGCGGTGCAAGCCGCGACTGCATCTAGCGATCATAGCATTCATGGAAATGCACAAGACCAGAATGAAAATGCTCAAACAGTTGAGAATGACTTCGCGGCGGTCCTTGTATAACGTTCAATAACAGCCACAGAACAGTGAAAAACGTATCGTGGCATTCGTAGCGATACCGCAGACGTCGTAGTTGTTGATGTTGACTGACCCCTAGCATGACCACCGAAACACGATAAATATCGCGTGATATAGCGTTTTATCGACAAATAACTGTCAAAATCCATTGCCTTTTGACAGTTAAACGTGATAAATCGCTACATCATATCGCGTTTCGGTGGTCATGCTAAGGGGTCTGAAGTATCTACCTATATTAATTGTTGACCACACTCTTGGAAAATGTGTCCAATGTAGTCACTTAATTCGTTTAAAATACGAAATACCTAACCCTAAACCAGCTAAATAAACTTACCACTTTTTAAATATCAAATAGCATTTATGATAAATGACATTTCCTAGTTCGAAATTTACGATGTAACCCTTTATTAAATTAAAAAGACTGATAAAAGCGAATTTTGTAAAAAACGCATAATAATATTTATTACGACTTAAACCATCATTAAATAATATTAAATCATCATTTACGTCATAAATAGCTACATAATAATAATATGCGTTCATCCTCCGGTACCAAGTTAAAACTATACACAAAGATTATTCATGTTAAGATCCCTCGGCGATTATGGATCCATATGTAAATGCATAAAATTTTAAGTCATATCATAATATACTATGGAATAAGAAGGTGGCTTTTATTCATACATTAAATTATTGCATACATTTTTATCCATAATAATCACTAATCATAACGTTTATCAACATAACAACTTGTGGCATAATGCATACACGCCAGCAAGTCGGTTCTAGTACTTCGCCAGCCGTTGCCGTAACACGCTCGCTTCGCTCAAATGTTTTTATAGTGCCAATCAAATTATAACTATGAATGTTTTAGTACTTAATTAATAAATTATGCCATTTGTGTATTATGTTAAATTACTATAATGCATGTTAAGTTAAAGTTGTGCTTTTAACATTTATGCGCACTTTTATGCCGAATGAAATCAGTACAAGTAATCGTTATGCCAATGAAATCATTCTGCGAATAGGCCATTATGCGAAAAAACTTTATACCGTTCCTGACTTCTGTTGTGCCAAACCATATTATGACTGAACATTTTATGCGAGCACAATTTTAAACCGCACCCGATGATCATAGCATGAATAATACATGAATGTATATCAAATGTGTTTTATAATTGTATCAAAGAAACCTATGTTCCTTTTTCTCTGGTAGTGGAAACTCTTTCTGAAATAATGGTTACAGATTTGATGAAACAGATTAAGTAACTGGTCAAAAAACATAAGTGTTTTATTGTTTCTCATTAACAGAAAAATTAACAAATTGTGATAATGTTGTTAAGTAGTAGAGGCAATATTTGGATTGGTCGTAACCGTTGCACGTTTCGAAGAGACGAAGTGTTAATATGTAAAATTAGAATAAGTTTTTGTAAGTGTACAATGTTACTTTGTAAAGTACTGTGTAACTATAGGGTGTAAGTAGATTTCTTGACAATACCCGACGTAGAGGTGTATCTTCAGAATTATGAAAATTTGTTCCATCAATGTCAATCAAACATAAAAAATAATTTAAAATGTATACTAATATGATCATTTATGTAAAGGTTGAAAGGGTAATATTTAATTACTTTACTAGCGTTTTCATTGTAGGACTATGTAATACAAAATGTTCATGTCGTTTACTGTTAATTCGGTACCCAAACCCAACACATAAAATTACTTATCTCTCATTCTTGCCAAATGAAAATTAATTATTTACCTTAATTAATTATGGAAAAGTGTCTATGAATGGAAGTGTAGTAACAAAAATATAGCGTCGGAAATATAACTTGCGATTGATCGTACTATTTTATGAAAAAATGTATAGATATAAATTAGTTTTTATTAAAAGCAATAAGCACCTGCCACATTGATGGTTTGATCAATTTAGTTTCAAATAGAAATGAGTCAAGCAAAGAAAATCGAATTGGATCAATACTTTAGGCAATTCCATTAAGGCGCTAGCGCTCTAAACGAAGGTTTTATGGTGGAAAATGTAATTTTGAAAAAGTGTGAAATATGGAAAATTCATTTAATAAAAAATATCGGGCTAATTAATGCTAAATGTGTATTAGACCACATTACAGTCAGTAATGTTCCTGTATGTTTGGTATCTTGAGCATGGCACGATGAAAGAGAATTTATCCTGCTTGGTGGCGCTGTTATAGATGAAGACTTTCTGTACGTGTGCATATGTTCCCGGTTATTTTTCAATATATTGTCTAAAAATGGTATAATTATTATTATTGTGAAAGTTAGACATAAAACGAATTAAAGATTGAAGAAAACCAAAATGTGTTGGGACAAAAATGCATATTTACGAAAATTCGCTTCCTACATCCAAAAATTGATTGATTTGCAAACACATGGAAAACAAAAATGACAGTCTACATCTACACTAGCGCCAAGTTAGCGGTAGTGCGCAGACTGGTGCATGATTTGTGAATCACCAAAATTATCCTGCCATTGGAAACATATTTTGTGTAGGTATTGTAGGACCTAATAATTAGAATCATTTTAACAATAATTCATTGTGTTGTGATGTCAATTTTGTTAGTTAACCGAAATGTTCCATAAATACTTGTCTCTTATATTATGAGCAAAGGTTATTGCAAATTTTTACCTATTTTGGTAAGGTCGAAGCGTACTACAAGGAATAATGGACGGCTATTTTTTAAATATAATATTATAAACCCTGAAAATCACTACTTTTATGAAAATGTTTTTTTTCCTTTTACGATAAACTGAATAGTGGCAACCCTAGACCGAAATTGTGTTTTACTTTTGCATTGATGGGATTGATTATCGAAAACAATTGTCTATTTGCGTTTAAGGTTGTCACTTAGCAGTTTCTCAGTCATGTGGAGGTTTTCAGGATTTAAACTAATTTTCCGGGATCGTATGAAGGTTGTATATAACCTATCTAACATTATTCGACTTTATTTCCAAACACCTTGAATAGAACAAAAGGAATAAAAGTTATTTTTAATTAAATTTATATTATTTTATAGCTTTGTACATGTCAGACACACGTACTTTTAGTAATGAGATGTATAGTTTAGGTAAACCTAATATTCAACAAAAGGCGATCGAAAATCGCCCCATTAGTATCAGCCACTGATGCGGTAATTAAGTCATTTTATGTGTCTAAAACACTCGTCACTGACCCGCCAATTCATATTAAACATTTTTTTACACAAACTTGAAGTAGATAAAGTATATATTTACGGTAATTATACAAAATTCTTGTATCGTAGTGCAGTATTATTACCATGAAGTACCTAAATTAAATAATTAACTGTATTCAATCCAAATGGTTGTTGTGATGTCTATTAAATCTGTTGATTACACAAAGTTTTTCATTAAATCAATTTTCGTTCTAAGCTTTGGCGCTAACTATTACTTTTAAGCGTGCTAAGTGTAATATTAAGTAGCTACTTATTTGCAGAAAAAAGCAATCCAAAAAACTTATTTGTCAAATAGAAATCGTCTCTTCCAGGCTTGTACTTGTTTAATTTGCACATTGTTAAACATTCAACAAACTTTGAAATAAATAAAGCTTTCTAATACACTAGTTATACAAAAATAAATGTTTGACAGTTACTACTTGTAGCGGCACCTACCTTACCTACGCCGCACATACCACGACACACGGCATGACAACAAGATTCCTCACCGTGTTTACTAGATGGCGCTAGTATCAAGAAACATGAACATTAAAGTATGGAGTACCAACCTCGCAGTATGGAGTACCAACCTCGCAGTATGGAAATCCTACATCTCGCTAACGAAGTTCACTCAGCGACTTAGCATATATACAACTTCCAACCATCATCGGTTGGACCGCGGTCCCCGGGCTAATACCACCCAGCCCGGAGGAAGATCTTCCCCTTTGGCCTTCCTATCAGTGGCTACCTACCTTCCACATCCTTTCCATACTATTCACCCCTACATTGGTGACCCCCGACGGAGCACATTCAAGCACCTTCAGCAACGCAACGCAGCGCTGACCATCACCCCATACCATATCCAGCATCCGCAGCAGTCACACCGCAAGCAGAAGCACAGCAAGCCAGCACCACAGCCTTCAGGTTCCATCGCAGCATCATTGACGACGCTTCCTGGACCTTCGGCAACTCTCGACGGCATCATCCCGACCTGGTCTCCGCAGCCCACACCTGGAGCATCACTGGGCCCTCACTCCGGCGTGGCAGCTCTGCGCACCTCACCAGCAGCTCGGACCCACCGTCACTCTCCACTGTCCCGACTCATCGTGGACAGGTCCCGACTCACCGTGGACACGGATCTACCTGCAGCACTGGCGGACGCGCCCTTCTTCACCCCACAACGTCTCGACTCACCGCAGACTGGGGCATCTCCTGCAACACACTACTCTGGCACTTGCAAAGCTCTGACGCACTGACAGCTGAGCTTGGACTACCCTTGGACTATCGACCTCCGGTCTCAGGGGGGGAGTGATGTAGCGGCACCTACCTTACCTACGCCGCACATACCACGACACACGGCATGACAACAAGATTCCTCACCGTGTTTACTAGATGGCGCTAGTATCAAGAAACATGAACATTAAAGTATGGAGTACCAACCTCGCAGTATGGAGTACCAACCTCGCAGTATGGAAATCCTACATCTCGCTAACGAAGTTCACTCAGCGACTTAGCATATATACAACTTCCAACCATCATCGGTTGGACCGCGGTCCCCGGGCTAATACCACCCAGCCCGGAGGAAGATCTTCCCCTTTGGCCTTCCTATCAGTGGCTACCTACCTTCCACATCCTTTCCATACTATCCACTCCTACATACTAAAGGAAAAAGGTATCAACTTGATAAACTCAGTCAGCATTGTATGGCTTCGCATAATCGACGTAACATAGCTGCCGCGATTTGATGAAATAAAGCCGTGCTTTTATTAGAAATCTGCGCGCGAGTATGTTTTGTAATCCTATCAAAGGTGTCCGGCTGGATAATCCGTGGAATCTCATTACGGTGCGAATGATATAAAACTGTGTGGGGCGATGCAGCCATCGGCAGTTAGTCAGTCGGGTGGGCTGTAGCCGCTACCGAGGACTGCTCAAGACCGAGCCCGAGCCCTCAACCATGGAGAACCGAACCGACGACTACTACTACGGCGCCCACTTCGCGCCGCTCAGGTATGAAACACTTGTTTATTAGAACTTTCAAAAAGAAGAAGAAGAAATATGTTGCCACTTTGCAAATAAATAAAGAAATATACTTAATCTTAATTTTATTATTTACGCGATCTTGCAAAATATTTATAGAATTCACTAGTAAAAGACATCAACGCACGTAATTGTTTAAATTCGACGTGAACTATACATGAATTATGAAACATGTGGGTTCGTACTCTATATCTGAAACAATCTGTTTTTCATGTCCCGTCCACAGTGGTATAATAGCTGTAAATATTGGAATCAGAACATTTCCTTCAAAGTATTATAATTATAAGCCATACGATGAACAAATAACTTGGAGACTGTATCATGACGAACTTTGAAAATGAAGAGTGTCATTTGCCAGGTTTGTTTTTAGTATCTTTGTGCTACCCGATGCTCTGCTCTGCTGGTGGCATAGAAACGAAGAGCGTGATTATTTGTATTTCTGTAGCCGAGTACAGCAGCACCCCGTCTTTAAATCAAATTACTCGCTCAGTCCATATAGTTTGGAAACTATACTACACTAGGTAAAATTTAAAAACTGCAATAAAATCAACTATTTCGAACAAAAATTCTTACAAATGTATGTATACCTAGATTCTTCTTATATAAAAAGTTGTTTGTATGTAAATGAATAAAATTAGTTTTCAGGTGGTAGGCGAGCCGTATCTAACTTTTTACTAAAGTGCGACACTGCCCTGCGATTCTGTAAAATCAGACGACAACTCGCAACTCCCTTCGCAATTCACTCTCACTTCGCATCTCACCTCGCTTGACCTTGACCTTGACTTGCGTTGTACCTAGTGACAACCACACTCAACAAAATGTTAGTCGAGTTTTATCGATTCCAGTTTAGCTAATATGTGAGTTTTAAAATAAAATTTCTTATTTTAAGGAATTTGATGCAGCAAAAATAAAAAAAATAAAAAACTCTTAATTCGTGCCATGAATATAATCCCTATGCCTTAAACTGTATGTCCACGGCGTCCGTCTCCTCGGAGAGAAAAAACCGGACCGAATAGCGGCCTATATATTATATTTGTATGAACTTTTGTCAACTCGGCATCCGGCGTCCGAAATCCGTCATCCGTTCTTTTGACGGGCTCCGAAGATTTTGCTTGATCGGATGAACCGCTAAACCGGAGCCTCGATTCGAAGTACCCCATTAGAATATAAAATATAAAATACATATGGACTTGTCCACGGCGCAGCCACCCAACGTCCGTCTTCGTCAACCGTCATCTTTTGCGACTTGCCGAACTTGCTTATTGCGACAAGCACTTGCGCTGCGACTTTATTTTGTTCACACAATAAAGTTTTTAGGGCAAGTTAATATTAGGGGTTAAAGTATGAAATTGCCGTTTTGTATGGAGAATTTTAAAGAATTTGAATTTTCCATACTAACATTTTCTTAATTTATTTAACAACCATGAACGCTAACGTTTTAAAACATTTTGCACTAATGTTTACACACTAATATAACGTATGCCACTTAGGTTATGCGAAAAAAATAAGTATCGGCTAAGTCACAACGAAATAAAAGGTCATTTCTGCTAACCAAAAAGGAGTTACTAATAAAAACAAATGTTAAAAAAATATCTTCACGTTTTTAAATTTGAGATTTTAGCATTCACAATGCTATTTTTATATAATACCAAATAATAAACTAGAAAAAATACGACTCGCACCTGATCATGTTCTCGGACGGGAATCGAACCTGCGACCTTTGGATATCCGGTCCAATGCTCTGACCGCTGCGCTACTGAGTCACTAGTGGGAATGTCGAATTTCTCCTAGTATATCAACTCTTACGCTGCAAGCCAGCGCCATCTCACCAATTACAAGGAATTACCTCGACATCAACTGAATACCTTTCCAGATATTTTTAAACAATTGATTAAGATAAGAAAGCTACATCATTTTTAAATTTGAGATTTTAGCATTTACAATGCTCCCGTCCCGTTCGATTTCCGTCCGAGAACATAATCTGGTGCGAGTCGTATTTTTTCTAGTTTATTATTTGGTATTATATATCTTCACGTTGTTGTAATTTATCGTATAGTGTATTAAATGCCCCATCGAGGTATCTCTCTTGCAGGAGAGGGTGAAACCCAAAACTTTTTTGTCTTCTGCGTCTTTGTACGTATATTGCAAGAAGTTGTCGGCATTCTAACGTAAAAAAAGGCACGTGCACATGACATCTCAGTTGCACCGCAGAGTGATATGTGGTTCGGGATTGGATCGGATCCGGACGCAATGGACAAACGTGATCCGTCTCCGTCATCCGTCTCCGTCGAAACGCCCGGATCCGTCATCCAAGAAAAAACCGGACCGTGGACAGACCTATAATATTTTGTTAAGAATCCTGCTTTGTATAGTTACCTATATTAAGGCCCACTTGCAGTAACATTTACTAAATCTCGACTTTGTTAAACTTAGATGTAGCCCTTATGAAACTGTGAAAATTTTAAATATCGATTTAAAAATTTTACATATTCGTATGAGTAAAGTCTAGGTTTAACAAAATCGAGATTTAGTAAATGTTGCTGCAAATCGACCTAAGTACTCTTTTTGTATATATTGCTCATTGAATATAATGTCAATGTCTTGTTTGTCAATATTCTTCTTTGCGTTTTTTAATACAGTTTTTACAGTTTAATTTTATTATTTTCTTTCCCAAGATCCTATAATATCAAAAAGTATGTACTTTAATATGGTAGCAGAGCGTTAAGTTACCGGAAATAAAATTCAGATAGAATTTACGTCGAGAGTTGATGGAAAAGTCTATCGTTGAATCAGCAACAATCCAAGTGGGAGACACGAGAGCTTCATGAGGCGAACTTATTACTACGAATTTGTCACAAGACAACTGTGAGAAAGTTTTGCGATATTCTACAGCGAGGGAAGTATGGCTAGAACTACACCGCCTGTATGATGGCTTGCAAAAGAGTAAAGCCTGTGCATGAAGTTCTTCAGCTACACAGTGCAATCCAGTGGTGAAGTGCCACTACATATTAGCAAATTGAAGAACATCTGGTCTGAACTTACCAGGGAACTCCAGAAGGAACACCTGAAGGAAGAGCTACCAGAACTACTCGAAGACGGCTGAACCGATTGAAAGGATCAACTGTCGTTTAAATATTAATAAAATATATTTATATCATCGCTTACATTTTTATTACATATACATATGCCTAGCCCCAAAAATGTTAAAAATAAATAGAGCTTTTTAAATTTTGAGATTTTAGCATTCACAATGCTATTTTTATATAATACCAAATCATATACTAGAAAAGAGTGGCTCGGTAGCTCAGCGGTCAGAGCATTGGACCGGATATCAAAAGGTCGCGGGTTCGATTCCCGTCCGAGAACATGATCTGGTGCAAGTCTTATTTTTTCTAGTATATTATTTGGTATTAAATAAATAAAGCTTTAAAAAAAATAAGCTGTTTTTATAGCAGTTTTTTTAGGTTTTCTTGTAGCACATCATGTTAAAAATGTATAAATCTACTGAATCTACTACCGTTTCACAAATTGGAAGGCCTATCCAAGAATGAAATGACGAAAGAAAACTTGTAAAGGGTTTTTGACCACCGATAAATTAAATATGACGTGAACGCCATAGGCTATTTACTATATTTCGTCTACGTTATTGCCCTAGAGCTAAATCGGCGTAAGATGGCAAATCCCTAGTTTGCCTCCTTTGAACTTCAGCAATTGTTTGTAGCTCTTCTAGTCTCTCTTCTTCTGAAATTGTGAAAGCCGGTATTTCTGCGCGATTGCACATGTTGTGCAAAACACAGCATGCAATAACTATTTTTGCAACTATGTCTGGATGATAATTGAGCATTCTGTGTACTAACAAGCACCTAAATCCCTCTATTCCCAGGAGTCTTACAAACCAGTATAATAAGTTTTACCTAACAATGTAAAAAAAAAATTGACATTAAAATAAAAATGTTTTCTGAAATAACATCCTTGTAGGTGGTGGTGGTGGAAGGCTTGTGGCTCATGAACATCTTTGCTTGCACAACAATAATAGCAATGCAATTGTCCAGAAATTCAAACCGTTGACAGACACACCTATCTGTTGTTCTGATTATTGAGAATAAATACAAGTCATCTGGATATATAAACTCAAAGCTTTTCTCACCATCCTTTACATCTCTTACAAAGCATTACAGAAAGTAATATTAAAACTGGACGATCACCGCAGGTAAATTGTTTACTAGTGACCTATTTTATAATATGTTGTTGTTACCATAAATATATAATAATGTTAGTGTATAAGTCTAGCATTCCGGACAAACCGCCGTGGTTTTTGGTTTGTTACGATGAAAAATTTTTGTTTTTGTAAAGTTAAATAATAAAAAAAAAAATAGTTTTTCACAAATTAAATAGCTATATAATTTGTGGTTAAAAACTACTTGTCAGTGTTAAAAAATAAAAAAATATTCACTTCTAAGACTTTCGCTCGTATACAGTTCATTAGAAATAAAACACTTTTTAAACACTTTTAGTCCTCCCGTGACCACGGTCCCTGGAAAGGTGTCGAAACGTCTTGAATTCTAAAAACCAATAAATACAAACTAAATAATTCTAAAACAACACCTGAATTAATAATATACGCGCTGTAATCCGTAAAAAGTGTTTTATTTCTAAAAAAAATATTATTTTAACATTGTTTGTAGAGGACTTCTTCTATTTTCACTCGTAAAATAGATACTTTTTATTTGACACTTTGAATCGGGTTCACTTGCGAGGTGAGCATCGAAGTGAGGGCGGAATTTCCTTACAGAATGCCACTTCTTATGTCATCTCATATTTCATCTGTCAAAATCTCACGGTCAATTTTAATTCAACACGCAGACTATTAGCTGCCTCAAATTCCTTAAAATAAGAAATTTTAATTAAAAAAACGCATATTTGCTATAAAGTTCTGTACCAAAAACTCAACAATTGTATCAAAAAACTGCAATCAATAAATCTCGACTAACATTTTTTTGAGTGTGGCAGTCACTACAATACAGAACTCACTTCACTTCGCAAGTAAATAGGTGATGCTTACAGAATGCAAATTTAAGTGAGAGTGAAGGGAGTAGCGAAGTGAGATCTGATGCGAGAGGTTGTTTAATTCGAGAGGTGGACGGAAAATTAGAATTGTGAAAAGAGAAATATATGTAGCTTACTCCCGCAAAAAATATATATGCAGGATGCACCGCCCGCCTGCCCTCAAAAAAATGCACATGCACACCACAAAAATATCAGTGCACAATACCTGCATTTAGCATGACAGCGACACACCTTGCACCTTCACCTTAGATAATTAGAAGCACCAGATAATTTTCATACCAACGAGATAACTTTGAAGCCTTGGTTCTCTGCCGATCTGAAGATAGCTACCCAGGGAGTGAATGGATGAGATCCAGATTGCAATACACACAACTGATCTATCAGGATTCTAAGAGCTGTTTTGATATGCTAAAAAATCGCGAAAATAGCATTATATTGAATGGAAATTCATCATTCACATTAGGGGACATTCTACAACCACTCTACACACCCCATAAAAGTAAATGTAATCGTTTCCTTGATCGTTACGAAAAATCCTGTCACCTCTCGGTCTATACCTTACAGAATGCCACATTTTACATCATCTCATACTTTATCTGTCAAAATCGGTAACCTATCCCAAGGTCGAAATTTTTTTGATCGAATTTCATTTTACTGAAATCTTTTCGACTGTTTTCGTTTCGCCTTTTTTGACTTCGTCGAAATTACGTTTTTTTCGTTACTCCGATGTCTTATTTGGTCGAAAAACTTTTTACCGAAGTTATGCGCGGTCGAAAGAACATTTCGTCGAAGTATTATATTCCCGAACATTCATTACACCACTGATTTATTTGTCATATTTTCAGTTCACCAAATGAAAAACTTTGAATACATTAAGTAGGTTAGGTTAGGTTAGTGTTTTGACCATTCGCAGCTCTATAATCTTGCTTAATAAAACATGTATTATTATAACAAATATCAAATGTCAAATGTTACCTACATAATATAAATATACCATAGTTGCGGTTGCGGCCAAATAGTATTCGGTAAAATGTTGTTCTGGTGGTGCCAATACTAAAAAATCATTTTGAAAATCGGTGAAACGTAGTTCGGTAAAATGAGACATATGCCAAATGATATTTCGATGGTTTAAAAATATGGCAAACAATACATATAGCAAAAAAAACTTTGGTCAACCGTTTCCGTTAAATGAAATTAGGACAAGTAAATTTCGGACAAGTTATCGGTTCCCGTCAAAATTCTCGCGGTCAATTTAGTTCAACTCGCTGACACGCTCGCAAGTGCAGCGCTAGTGCACATGCGAATTATCAAGCGAGTTTTGAGAATACCAATCAAGAAACTCACAGCGGATTCAGATGCGAGGTCACGAATGATGTCTTACAGAATCGCAATGCTGTATAGTCTGTTTATCCTTACTTGTCCTATTTAGTAAACCACTGTTGACATTTGTCATAAGTCTTTTAAATTTATTTTGTTATTTAAAAATATGTTTCCTAGTAAATCAAATTGTCACCAATAAATTAGTCGTAGTCTATGAGTGGAAAATATTTTATATAATTGTTTTTTTCAATAAAGAGTTGGGTAAAGATTGTTTACCAACTAACACATGTAAGGATAAACAGACTTATAGTAATCATTTGTCTGCATATTCATTTCTGTCTGTTACCTCACTATAGGAAAATATATTAGTTTTAAGCTATGGCTCCACTAGCGCACAAGGTAAATAAAAATCTTGTGTGAAGACTCTAGGGGATGCACTCGCCTTGAACTGTTAACATTATGAAGGTCGAGTGGAGCGGCAGGCGTGGAGATGTTGGGCGCGGGGCTCACGGGCGAGGACCTGGCCATGGTGCCGGAGCACTGGTTCTCGTACCCGGCGCCTCCCGCGAGCGCGCACACCGCCCTAGCTCTGCTCTACACATTCTTCACCGGCGCCGCCTGGATCGGAAACGGACTCGTCATCTTCATATTTTCCACGTCCGTATCTTTTTATTTTTATTTCACTACACACATACGAGTACGATAGTACCTAATCAGTTAATGGAAATATGAAACTTGCAAACATTGTGCTTATTTTATTCAAACACCCAACATTACTTTTCTAATCGCGTCATTACATTAGATATATCGTTTACCCGAATTCTGGTTTGCTAGTGTCAAAATTAATCCTTGGGGGTTGGTGTCTTCCTACTCAATTTATCTGAATGTAATGTAACCGCACTAATTACAACAGTAATAATCAACATTATAATATCAGCAACATCTTTATTAATATTTATTGATGTAGATAATTGACGATTTAAAAATGCTTATTATGTGAGCTTATTTGAATAAAGAATTTTTCAATTTCAATTTAAATATAATTAAATTATTATATATATTTTTACAGTACAAAAAGTTTAAGAACGTCAAGTAACCTCCTCATCCTACAATTAGCGATTTTGGACTTTATTATGATGGCCAAGGCGCCGCTTTTCATCTACAATAGTGCAATGCGAGGATTTGCGACGGGAACTGTTGGCTGCCAAATATTTGCGCTCATGGGAGCGTACAGTGGCATTGGAGCGGGTATGACGAACGCTTGCATTGCTTACGACAGGTATATCGTGCACCACATCCACATATTTCTTTTTATGTCGTTAAGCCGTCACGTTCTCTTCATCTTTTCAACCACCACTGCTGTCTGTGATAAAAATCTTAGAACAACGTTAGGCATATTCTGAAATACTCATACAGTGTGTAAGGTACTTGATTAGTAAAGAGAAGAGATACATCCATAACTTTTTTAGTTATAACTTAAAAAATAATCGTTACGTGTACATGCACTGAATAAAAGTTCTCATATACAGGTACCTATGGTACCTATGGTACTGTCACAAAAAGAATAAATGAATAGACGGCTGACATGGCCGCCGTAGGCCCGTAGCACAGAGCGCACTACGAAAGTTTCGTAGCGCGTTGATTTAAGTGTTTGCCGATGGAAGGCAAATAAGATACTTTATTTTTAGGGTTCCGTACAGGAAAAACGAAGCCCTATTGCTGTCACTCATGTGTCCGTCTGTCTGTCCATCCATCGTCTGTAGAGAATGCAATACTTGGATACCAGAATCCCGCATGCTAATTGCGGTACTGATCCCGATCGTAAATTGAAAGAGATCCCGCGCGGGATTGCGGGATTTAATAGAAGCTAAATTCATGCGTATGTGTTACTCCGCGCCCCTCCACTACCTTCAATTCGTCTATAACGCCTTAATGACGATTATCCCTACAAACGTGGAAGCTGAACAAGCGTTTGCAAAGTCAGGAGTTCAGAAGATGAAACAATATATTTTTTGAGATACTACTTTCAAAAATGTGTTTAATTGCCTACTTTTAAAACTTTCTTGTCTGTCTGCCTGTCTGTCTATCTGTCAAGACCCTTTATCTCGGGAACGCGTGGAGTTATTAAGTCTACAGTCCCTTCAAGCTGTGAAAAAATCAAACTTCTAAGTTAACAAAATAAGAGATACGGCCGTTTATGCCGCAAAAAATGCATATTTTGACACTATCGAGGGAATCAAATTTTAGAGGGTACTCTCCGTCGACCTAGAACTATGTTTAGCAAGTAATATCGTCTTATACTACAAGTACAGGGAAAAGTCTGAAAACTATACATTTGTAATCATAATCATAAAAAATATAGTCTCTATTCTTAAATACCTCTGTAGCTACTTAAACCTACAGAGGTGCCGCGATAGATTTTATTTAATTTTAAAATTTTAAAACAGAATTTCAATAAAACTAAACGTGGATTTTTCAAGACCCATAGTCTCGTATTTTTAGAATGTATAATTACGCATTCCCTCGTGGTAATTTCTAGAAGTAGATAGCAAAACTGCCAAAAGTGGCCGGCACGACACATTTACTATACTTACGAATGGCTACGAGGGAATTTAATGACACCTCAAGACTATGGGTCTTAAAAATTCCACGTTTAGTGTTAATAAAATTCTTTTCTATTAAGTAACAACTTATTAAATAAACACCTCTGGGATCCACTGCATGACCCACTTAGCTAGTAGTTGTAAAACAAGTTCCGCGCTTTTTAACATTTTCTTTTTATTGATAATGGTATAAAAAAAAATAGTATTTCTCAACGGATTGGCAATGACAATGACAATATATCGTCTAAAAACGTTTATTGCAGACATTCAACAATCACAAGGCCGTTGGACGGACGTCTCTCCAAGGGAAAAGCTTTGCTAATGATCACTATCATTTGGATCTACGCGACGCCTTGGGCACTGCTGCCCCTCTTTAAAGTCTGGGGCAGATATGTACCTGGTAATATTTATTTATTCATCGTCTCCATAAATTTTAGTTAACCTCATGCTTTAAAATAAAATAATAATTGAATTTGACAAGTCAATGAAAATATTGATGGTTTAATTCAGAGGTGCAGTTAAGTAAAGATCTCTCGTGTTGAACGATGCGAGGTTCAGTGCCTTGATTCAAATGACATGTTTTCTACTCGTTGACTAACTAGCTTAAGAATAAGCAATAAACTCTAAAATTACGTGTCGGCTTGTCAATTCCGTAGAATACAAAAGCAAGCGTGAAGCGCGAGCAAAGCATCTCCGTTTCAGCTTGGGCAAAAATGCTTTCGTATGTCCGACGGTCCATCTGTTCTCCTCTACGTCGCATTTCTTCACTGGTTCTTGAGAAATATTGTGAGCGGGGGCTCTATCGGCTAAAAACATTAAAGTTCATGTTAACTGTGTTTTGACAGATGTGATATATTGCTACTTCGTTTTGGCACAAATAAAAACTTACCAAAGAAAACTAGCAATGTATCACATACATCTGTCAAAACACAGTTAACATGAACTTCAATGTTTTTTGCCGATACCGCCGCTGGTTAGATAATTATTTTTTTTTTTGTGTATTAAATTCGTTTTTTTTGGAAAAAAGTCGAGGTTACGGCTCTCAGAGCAACTAGTTTACATTATGCTTGCAACATGTGTGTGACAACGTCTATGCTTATTTTTAAGCTTTATGTTAGCGAACGAATAGAATGTCGGTCATCATAAATAAAGTAAAAAACGAAATGGTATAGTTTTAGCGTCTGTTGTGACAAATTTTATTTTATATTATTCTATTTTGAACTACATAAATAAATATTATTACATATTTTACCATATTCCTAATAACCATATTTTTTTCTGATTCTAACTTCCAATTCTCTTTAGTTTTATCTATTATAAGATCGCATTTTATGGTGATGAGTAGGTACCATGGTACCATAGTAGTTAAAATCCCGTGAACGCCGCGCCGTCACAACATACGTTTAGTTCGTGGAGGGGCAATACGCGCGCACACGAATTTTGTTGCTAACTGGTTAAGCGACGTTGTTGCCCATAATACTTACCTTAATGTTTCTGCAAATACTTCTTACACTGTATTCTGCTTTAGGCTGTGGCTTTTTGTTATATCTTTTTGTTGTTATGGTTTTAATTTTTGTGTAAACATTTTATGTTATTTTGCTAGGCATCATTATTTGTGAAACTATGGATGACGTATTTGGCCTAATCAATATAGGTTTAACTTTATTGTAAACTAGTAATTATGTTCTTGGCTGTTGTTGTCCCTTAACCCATAAAACAAAACCATTAGGGGGGCAGGCTTGAATCCAGCCAGTAGTGATTTTTCAGTCATCTATAAAATGACAAAAGAAAACATAATTTTTGAGGGTTGTTCACATTACTTCTATTAAAAATGTTTAGGGTGAGAAGTAAACGTCAATATTTAAATTCTGTTTTATAACATATCCCACTATACAAATTAAAATAAAGTTTGGTACTGCTTCATCTAAAGATAGTTTTTATTTGTTTCAGAGGGATATTTAACATCATGCTCCTTCGACTACCTGACCAACACATTCGATACCAAGTTGTTTGTAGGATGCATTTTCTTCTGCAGTTATGTTGTGCCAATGTCCTTTATTCTTTACTTCTATAGTGGCATTGTTAAGCAAGTATTTGCTCATGAAGCCGCGTTAAGGTAAGGAAAATGCAATAATACTACATTACCAAAAAACAAAATTTAAGCTTTAAGTTCATTCATCAATAGTTTAAAATAAAATAATTTAAAAAAAACTGTTAAAAACATAGTTAAACTGACTTTTGACTATTTAAAGCTGGTGGTGCTGGCGAGCCCCCACCTAGGCTTGGGTAAAATAAATCAAAATGGAGAGACATCGCACGTCGTGCGGCCGCCCTGTCCTTCGACAGCCACAACCACTCTGTTAAAAGTGCCCGACTAAGAAGATCTATCCGATAGGCTATCCGCCTTTAACCTATTTGAGGCCCTGGGCACATTTGGGGGCACCTATGATCTTGACTTAAATTTATCTAAACATGCCGAAATCAGATCAGAAAGCCTGATATTCGGGCAAGAGTAGAATAGCTATGCGCATGCAAAAGCTAGTAAGGAAGTAGTATTTGTAGTCAGTAATTATTGTTTAAGTTTTCGAAATTCCTAAATATGTTTTATATGTTTTTGGTAATAAGCATCCGTTATCATTTAGCGATCTGGTAAGAACTAGGGGCCCCTATCGATCGCGGGGCCCTGGGCACGTGCCCAGAGTGCCCAGTAGGAAAGATGGTCCTGATTCATAGGACCGATTATTTTTGGCTATTTATATATATTTGTATATGGGCTTAGTGCTCTTTGCCAGTCCTATAATGGACAAATAATTAATAAAACCAAAAAAAAATACTATGGGTAGAACGGATGACGGGACGGAAAAATTTAGTGTGTGTGTGTGTGTAATGCCGGCGGCTCTTATTATCTTAACTAGTGGCCCGCCCCGGCTTCGCACGGGTACAATGTAGTTACTAATGTGGTGAGTGTGAAGTTATTAGACTATACTACAGGATAACTATATATAGTGGTGGCCACAAAATTAAGGACGCTAGTCGATTTTCTTACAAACGAAGTAACTTTTAAGCATTGCTTCTCCGCCAGGGATTGACCGAGCGGTGATCTGGTGATGGCCATCCAAGGAGTGAATAGAGAAGATCCAGATTTCCATACACACCAAAGTGATCTGACCAGCATTTTAAAAGATGTAATGATATGTTTAAAAAAACTGCGAATATAGTATAGAAATGTATGAAAACTTGCAACTGAAAATTCTTATGCTTACATCTCTTAGAATGCTGACCAGATCAGTTGGCTGTGTATTGCTATCTTAATCTTCTCCATTCACTCCCTGGATGGCCATCATAAGATCACAGCAGCTAGTTCAATCCCTAGCGGAAAACCAAGACTTCAAAATTACCTCGTTTGTATGAAAATCGACTTGTGTCCTTAATTATGTGGCCACCACTATATGTATATACAACGTACACAACATACGCAAGGGGTGTTATAAGTTTGACTTGTGTGTGTCTGTCTGTCTGAGACAACCTAGCTCCCAAACTTATGGACCGATTTTGATGCGGTTTTTTATGCATAGTTTAAAAGATCTAAGTGTACAGATGACGGGACTCCTAAACCATTAATCCGATTATGATGAAACTTTGGTGAGTTGTTCTGCTTACGACCGGGAAAGTCCCTGGCTAAAAAAACGGAGCATTGCAATACGCATGCCGGGTGCAGCTAGTTCTAAATAAAAATATGTTGTGCATTATCAGGATTATCAATCTCGATCATCCAACACTTCTCTATAATATACAACATGTTACAAAAATACCCCTAATGCCGAATACGGTATATAGGGACCATCAAACTGAACAACTTTTACTTTGGGACCAACTCTGAAATCGCGAAATAAAAATCAGCTGTTTCATACAAAAATTCAAATCGAAAATATCAAAATGTATGAAACAGCTGATTTTTTTGGTCCCAGTAGTAAAAGTTGTTCAGTTTGATGGTCCCTATATACCATATTCAGCATTAAGGGTTTTTTTGTAACATGTTGTATACCTACCACATTTCTTGTCATGTTATCCGGTTGCAAAATAAAAAGGCTATTCGGCGAGCTGACTTTCGAGCAGGCTACATTAGAACTGGCCATGTGAGAAACAATCACTGCGCAGATCTACACCAGCTGCTCTTAAACTTTGTCCCTGTGCTTTATTAATTGTCATAGCATAGGCGACTTGACCGAATATAGTATTCTTTTAAAATTAAACTGATAATTAGATGGAATAATTTTGCACCTTATGACAATTGACAACGCAATAAGGAAAAAATGACAGCACTGTCAACTTAACGCCATAGGTACTATTCAATGCCTATGGCGATAATGCATTCTACCTACTCAAAGTTCAAAGTTCAAAGTTCAAAGTTTTTATTGCTTAAATCATGTGGTAGTATAGTTCTTTACAATAAATGGCCAGTACCTAACATGAACCCGGTTCGGGCACAGCAACTAATAATACTATCATTATAATAATATTAACATTAAATTATACAAACTTAATTTTAAACCAATAAAATGTCACCAAAATAAAATTGGAAATAGAATTAAATTAAAATTATTAAATTAAATTAAAATTTCAACACAACAAAAAAGAATGAATAAATCAAACAGCATTATTAAGCACGAAATAAAACAATAGAAAGTCACAGAATTAAAAATTTGAAAATAGAATTAAATTTAAATTACAACATAAATAAAAAGTCTATTTATTATCATCAAAAAACTCCTGCAACGTGTAATAACTTTTATCAATTAAAAATTTTTTCAATTTGTTTTTAAATTCTTTAATATTGTCTATTTTTTTTTATGTCTTTGTCAACTTTATTATACACGTTTACAGCCATAGCAAATGGGCCAGAGTGGATGAAACTTAATTTGGAGATAGGTGGGGCTAACCTTGTGTTTGGTCTCAATCTACTTGGTCGTTCTTGTTGGGGGAATAAGTTTGGGTGTTTTTTTATAAAGACGCATATTTCTAATATGTAGATACTAGCTAGAGGAAGTATTTTTTCTCTTCTAAAGAACGTCCTACAACTTGTTCTTTTGTCAATTTTGACAATAATTCGAAGGCATCGCTTTTGGAGTTTGAAGAGGTTAGTGGAATCTACGCTATTACCCCATAGGACGATTCCATATTGGAGCCAGGAGTGGGCATATGCATAGTATGCTTTCAGGGCAGTTGCTTTGTCTGTACACTTCTTGAGCTCGTATAATGCGTAAGTGAATCGTGATAGTTTTTGAGAAATGTTTTTGATGTGTGTTTTCCAGTTTAAGTTGCAATCTATATTTATTCCTAGAAGTGGATAGGTGTTAACTGTTTCTAAATTTATGCCCTGGAAACTAAGATTTATTTGCAATTTTTCCCTTTGATATGGGCCAAATTCTATGAGTTTGGTTTTGGTAAAATTAATTTTTAAGTTGTGATCTTCCAGCCAATTTTTAACTTCTATGAGTGTTTTTTCTAATTTTATGTTTAATATTTCGTCAGGTTTACAGGGAATCAGTACAGATACATCGTCAGCGAATAATGAGGAAGGATTATCAATAATTGTCGGGAAGTCATTTATGTAAATCAAAAACAGAACACAACCGAGCACACTGCCTTGTGGAATTGATTTACGTACGTTTTCCTTCTGTGATTGGACTTTGCTAATTTCACCGGTATCATGGTCATAGTGCTCTATCTCTACATATTGTGTTCTGTTCCTGAGATAAGATTCAAACCAATTATAAGCTAGTCCTCTCACACCTATGCCGTCGAGTTTTTTTAGAAGTATCTCGTATAGAACTCGGTCGTATGCCTTACTCATATCAAGGAGTAGCCCAATGGCGTGTTGCTTTTTGTTTACAATATCTAAGATGTGATACACATAGTTAAAAACTGCTAATTGTGTGGACCTATTTTTACGGAATCCGTTCTGATTTTCATTTAAGATATTAAATTTTTCGCAATAGGAGTATAAGCGAGTGGTCATTGCAATTTCGTAGATTTTGGAAAATGTAGAAAGCATAGCAATTGGTCGATAATTATTAAGATCTCTTTTGTCATTTTTCTTATGAAGAGGTTTTATTACAGCTAATTTTAGTAGGTCTGGGACAATCCCCTCCGCAAAAGATTGATTAATTAGGTAAGTTAGGGGTGGCACAAGTTCATCGACACATTTTTTTATTAATACTGGAGGAAGCTCATCAAATCCAAAACTCCTCTTGTTTTTTAGGTTTCTAATAATTTTATAAACTTCTTTGTCTGTAACTTCACTAAGGAACATTGAGTTTTCAGGTGTATTTTTTACAGGCCGGCCTAGTGGTAATTCCGTGATTGGGTTGTTTTTGGTGTCACCAACGTCTAGATAAAAGTTGTTGAATGTATTTGCAATGGATATTGGATCATCGATTATGTTGTTATTTACATTTAATTTGATATTTTTGTATTCTCTATTGGGAATTTTATTAGTGTTTTCTTTTATAATGTTCCACATTGATTTTACAATATTATCTGCTTTATTTATTCTGTTTATGTTATTTAACTTTTTAGATGTGACTACTGTTTTTTTTAAAATTTTTTCATATTTTTTGTAGTTGTTTTTAAGTATAGGATTATCGACTTTTGTGTTTAATTGTTTAAGGAGCCTTTTATTTTTACACGAAGTTTTGATTCCTGTAGTTAACCAAGTCTTTTTATTATTGCTCTTTATTTTTACTTTTCTTTTTGGAATTGTATTGTTTAAAATAGTTTGTATAGTGTTCAAAAATGATTCGAAGTTGGCATTTGCATTTTTGTCTAGAGTTATTATTGTACTGAAATCTGTATTGTTTAGTTCTGATTTAAATTTTTTAATGTTAGCTTCACTGAAAATTCTTTTATACATGAACCATTGCTTACGTTGTTTGGGTATTTTGTTGGTTTTAATTAGAACACCTTTATGATCCGAAAACCCGAATTCTTTAACTGAGATATTGTTCTGTCTAACACTAAAGTTTGTAAATATTAAGTCTATACAGGTCGCGCTGTGTTTAGTTACTCTGGTAGGTTCTCTAACGTGTTGGCGAAAATTGAAGCTGGACAAAAGTTCTATTAGTTGTGTAGCTTGTGTGGAAGCCACCAACATGTCTATATTAAAATCGCCTCCTAGGACAATATTTCTTTTATTATATTTATTTTTAGACAAATGTTGCAAGAGTTTTTTTAATGAGCTGAAGAATAATTCAGGGCATCTATTTTTGTCTGGGTAGTAAAGCGTAACAAGTATTAGGTTTAAAGTAGGAATTAGAATTGCACATGTTTCAAAAATTAATTCAATAGACATTTTAGAAATTTCACTTAGTTCCTCATACTCTAAGTGTTCACTCAATAAAATACATACACCACCACCATCACTGTTTGGTCGAATGTATGATGCCGCTGTTTTGAAACCATCTAGATGGAGGAGGTCGAGTTTAGAAGGGGTAATCCACGTTTCTGAGAGGCAAATGGCTTTTATGCTTTCTTCTTCTTCTATCAATGAATCTAGTAGATGGTGTTTTTTCTTAAAGCTGCAGATGTTTTGGTAGAGTATGTGGAGTTCATTACTAGTTCCGAAATAACTGGTTTTGAGGCTGGTTACTGGCTTTACTATTATTTGGCCTGCTGTGTGAATT
The DNA here is from genome assembly GCA_963556745.1 of Catoptria pinella. Lineage (NCBI taxonomy): Eukaryota > Metazoa > Arthropoda > Insecta > Lepidoptera > Crambidae > Catoptria > Catoptria pinella. The sequence continues at coordinate 6,024,824 of OY750771.1, forward strand.
GTGGCTGGTATGTGGATTGCCAGATGAATTTTCTTGAATCTCTACATGGCCTTCAGGTTGACGGCGATCTTCAAAGTTACAGCTTCCGTTTGCAAATGGTGGTGCAACTTCCTTGCCTTCGACTATTAATCTGTTGTTATTTATAAAAGCCTTATAGCCCCTTTTCCTTGCAGATATGAGGTTCTCGATAAGCGACTTTCTATGTTTCAAAGAATCGCCTTCCAATAGCTCTGAAACGGAAATGCCAGTGTTTTTGAAGGCACGACGATTTTTCAAAATGAAATTGGTCTTACTTTTGCTCAACAGTTCGACTAGTACAGGTCGTTTTCTTCCCTTTTTACTTCCCAACCGTTTGATATCTTCCAAATATCCTGATACATTTATATTTAAGATGTCTTGCATAAGGTAAGTAATTCTATCGTGAAGTTCTTGTTCGCTTTCCCAGTCATTTTCCTTCAAACCATATATCACAAACTTCTTATTGTTACTTGACTCAATCTCGTTAGAAACTTTGCTAGTTTTAGGATACTGCTGCCTATATTCTTCTTTAAAGCAGTTTTGTATTCCATCAATTTCTTCACGTAAATTGCAATTTAACTTTTCCAAATCTTTAATTTTTCCGTTTAGCTGGTTGATTTCTTCCTTCAGACAATTTTGCTGTAAAATTATTTCATCAGTGGTAATGGTTATTTCTTTTTTAAATATAGCCATATCTCTCGACATAAGAGAGGTGATATTCTCCATAAGTTCGCTCAACAGTGACTGCTTGTAAGTATTTAATTTTTGGTCTAACAGGTTTTCAAATTGTTGTAATGTAATGGATGGATGTGTAGATTCAGGGGCCGGAATGACTGTTAAGGATTCTTCATTCAATGTGCTGTCCAAAGTGCTCAAGTTATCTATAGTGCTAGACGTGTCGCAGCATTCTTTTTGTTTTGTTTTTGTGGTTCTCAAGGTAATATTGTTGAATGAGAAACTATTATTTATTTCGTCACAAGTTGTTAAATCACTAAACTGCTGGCGAACGGGCGTGTTTGTGTTGTCTTTTCTTGGTGCTTTTAGGCGACATTTATCACATTTCCAGGCTGCTTTATGTTCTATTGTCATTGTATTATAAAATCTTTGAATAGAGACATTTGCGCACTGTAAATCGTACTTATCTTTACACAGGCTACAAGTTAGATATTGCCTATTTGGTATTTTTTGTAGACATCCTGCACAGTTAAACGCCATTCTTCGAGAGTTTTACACAACTTGTTTTGTTCTACTTGGTCTAATGTTTACAATTTGTTATTTTGAAAAATATTTTAACAAATAATAATTTTGTCCGGGCTGAGGTTTGAACTTGGGATTCCAGCGTGGTGCGCGCAACAAAAACTGACACGCGGCGCTCTCCGTCTCCGCCACGCTCGCTCATAGGTGTCTGGTCGAAATAAGCGTACAGGTGATGCGATAGTAGCGAATTTTTAGCGAAGCAAAGGGTTATTGACATTGGGTTCAAAGTCCGTTCACAGGTATTGAGCGATGCATAGGTGACGCGTAGCTAATAAAGCCGTTTAAAATTTAAACATTTTGAAATGACGCTATCACTTATTTAATAAAAAGTTCACTTATTTTTGAGTTTTACACATAGTTATAAACGATTTAATATAGATTGTAATCTATTCTTCCACTTTGTTGTTTGTTTACACAAGAATTTCACTTGTTTCACTTTTTATAATGCACTGAGATACATTGTTCTGTAATTTCAATAGTTCTTCAAGTTATCTTGCAATAACGCTTTTCACTAATATTTAAGATTATAGCAATATTTTAAGACCACTTTTAAGTCGATACACGCAAGAAAACTAATAAAAACGATTTTTTTTCGTGGAGCTAATGTTTACTGTGCGGTCCGTTCCGCGCGACTCTCAGGGGAAATGACCAAAGAGAATGTAATACTACGTTGATATGACAAATGATATTTATTTTTCTTATTTAATCAATGAAATGCACAAAAAAGTTTCAATTCTGACGTCGAAGTCAATCACAGCAAAAGTAGCTTTTTATCACTTTTTAACCCTGTTAGGTAATAAATATTTAAAAAATACGAAACACGTGTTCCATAAATTTTGTGAAAGAATGTCTATGCCAAGTTCCAAGTCAATCGGGCCAAGGAATCGCGTTCTCCCATACAAACTTTACCACCCTGTTTCACCCCTTTAGGGGTTGAATTTCGCAAAATCCCGTCTTAGTGAGCACCTACGCCTTAAAAGGAGCCCCCATGCAAAATTTGAGACTCCTACCACTTGCAGTTTCTGAGATTTCGTGATCAGTGAGTGAGTGAGTGAGTGATTTTCCCTTTTATATATATAGATAGAAGATGTTTGTTGCACAGCCCTCCAAAAAATTTTATATTTTAAAAATTTTTGTTCAGGTGATTATATCACCTGAACATTTTAGGTATTATTTACATTCCTAGGTATTGTATACAACCCCAAATTATACACATTGCCGGTATCATATCAAATCGATCGTGAAGTGACACCAATAAACGTTTTTTTTTGTTTCACAACAGAGAACAAGCGAAGAAGATGAACGTGGAATCACTTAGATCGAACCAAGTTGCTGGTCAACAGTCAGCAGAGATCAGAATAGCCAAGGCTGCACTCACGGTGTGCTTTTTATACGTCGCCTCGTGGACGCCTTACGGTGTAATGTCCTTGATAGGTGCCTTCGGAAACCAGGAATTGCTCACTCCAGGGGTAAGTGTGATGATATTATATAAAACAAGAATATATATATAGTCATCATTGCTTACGTTGGAATAAGTCATAATCGCTCTATGAATGAGGTTAGCGTTAGATCAATCGGTGATAAGTACTAAACTAATTATTATGTTTACTACAAACTGCACTATACACGGTAAACACGTTTGGATGTACACTTACATAAAAAGTTTACTTAAAAATGGGTATCTCTTTTCTTCACTGATTAGTGAAGAAAAGAGATACCCATTTTTTAAGTTCATAAGTCAAGATATGAGGTTTGTTTGGGTCTCAAAATGTGACTTACACGCGCGTAATGAAAAGATACGTGCTTAGTGCGAGTTTTTTACATCACGCTCGATCGTGAGCGCGTTAGAATATTTTGTATGGCTTTGATGAAGTTCATTGCGTATTCCGCCAGATGTCGGGCCACCAACCCTATACATGTAATGAAGATTACCTTAACACGGTCGAGTAAGTAAAAAACTCGCACTACACGTATACTGTCTTATAATTACATTAATTAAGAATGAATACATCTATGCGCGCGTCTTGATCTTTGTGAGTTTGTTTGAATATTTTCAGACTGATTATTTATCATATTAAATAAAGTGGTCTTATATCCCCATGATCTACTTAAAAATTAACGGTGTTTAAAATGCTTTCGAATAGGTATTTATTTACAAGGTTTTTTTTATTTTACTTAGGTGACGATGATTCCGGCTGTGACGTGCAAAGCTGTCGCTTGTATAGACCCATGGGTTTACGCTATTAGTCATCCTAAGTACAGGTAACTATAGGGCGGTTTCAGATTGACGCTTTTTCTGCGCGTATACGGCCGTAATCACAAACATTACTATGAGGTCTGGCAGCGACCGCGGACGCACAGCGTCCCAACTACCAATCACACGTCATACGTAAAACAAAGGAACCAATCTAAAAAGCTCTATGTCAACGCAATGCGTTTGCGTAGTCAAGGGTCGTTTCAGTGTTGTATGTGAATACGGGTGTAAGTGTTCTTATGTAAGTGACGTTTTTTTGAGCGCCGCGGTCTTCTATAGAAGGCAAACATTTCCGTGCCCTCCAGGCTCCACGCCACGGCTTTATTAGAACTAAAGAACTTTGTACTTAACTAGGTATTACCAAAAAAGGAACAGAAAGCCCTTCTTCATTTTCATACTAAAAAGCGGGAGGAAAAGTTGGTATTACTTCTACTGTTTTTTATTTTATTTGACCGTAACGTCATAATGCCAAAGATCAAGTTTTTGTTATAGGTGGGTACAATGCACTGACCTTAAACATTTTTTTGATATGGAAGTCAGTAGTACAATGCGAATAATTTAACAATGTACAACTAACAAACTTCAGAGCGCTTGCGGTACAAAACGACGTATTTTAATTAATCTGTAGAATGTCTCTTTGCCATGCATTCTCGAGTTAAGTTGAAGGAGATCACTGACTATTGTCAATTTAATTGCATTGTACTATGTTATTTTAAACAATTTTTAATAATTGTTTATTTAAATTACGCATTTACGCATTTAAGTACAATTACAAAATATGATTTTCAGTATTTTAATATTCCCTTCTACAGTTTAAACATAACTTTTATATATTTGCGATTCATGTCACCATCCTTATTTATTATTTTTCCAACAGGCAAGAGCTACAGCGACGTATGCCGTGGCTGCAGATCGACGAGCCCGACGACACGACGTCCACAGCCACAGCGAACACAGTCAGCAACGCCCCGCCACCCGCTTCTGCTTAACTATGTCTAACTGTAGGGTGCAATGGTGTGCGATTACAACATTAAGCTGCGCTATGATTTCCTCAAAAGTATTTTTTTGATCTTCGTAAATAATCCAACTTGACTTCGATAATCTTTGTTACTTACTTACGTTTTATTATGAGAAAAAAAGCTCATAAACATCGATGTTTCGAACTCAATCAAAACGTTAACTAAGTCCACAATCCATCGCGTAGCTGACGTCGCACAATGGATCAAACGCTAGCGGGGCCACTGGTACAAGGCCTCGGCACGGATCTTGAGCGATGGGTGACATTTAATGCTCAGAAGTCATTTTTAGGTTTCATTGGCGAGGAAATTGGTGCGGGGCGACTGCAAACATGCGCAGTAGGTACACCGCTCAAGATTCTTACCGGCATCGGCATTAAAAATACACGACCTCTGCAGTAGATGGATAGTCTGCCAGGGGTTGCCTATCTATCTCGCACGAGACTTTCGAAAATATACAAGGCCAACTCGCATCCATAGTGTTATTGCACTGAAGAACAAACATATTTGTACACGATTCGTGCGTACTAGTCGTGTATCCTTTCTGATACTGGTGTTTATTATAACTACTAACCTTTTGTACAAGCTCAAACTGAGATTTTCACTACACATTTATTTCGTTAGAACTTTGATTCATACGACTACAAAGGCTTTCATGACGGACTTTGATATTATGTAGGTACCTAATCTATTTATTTAAACTAAGTATAGTCTTTATTTATTTGAATAAATAAATGGCATATGATCCGGAAAACTGGTTTGATTATATTATCGGTACCTATTACCTTTAGAAAGATATTACCTGATCAGTCTGTACCTGTAGACTTTGAAATTTTTCCAGATTGATGATCCAAAATTTGTACCAGACTGATGGGAATGGACTGGCGCTAAACTGATCATGTAATCTCCCTTGAGCTTTTGTTTCCTAAGATGACGGTGCCGTCATAAAGCGGCCGTAATATAGCGGTAAATGACGTCAGTAAAACGTTTTCTGTTAATTAAACAATACTGCGCGGTTTCCTAGAGAGCAACTTGAACCTGGTCAAAGCAAAATGCTAAATGCCCAATATTATTAGCATAGATATCACGGGCATAAAAAAATACCTCATCAAAGTCAGATGTTGGTGTATAAAGAGAGCCAGTGGGAGGGAACATACTCTCGACCATGAACAAGAAAGAAAGGAGAAAAACCAGTAGCATAGCATATTGAATTTTGTTGAGATGTTAGTCCCAAGAACGATGATCATTATCTACTAAGGCAGCTAATGCGGTTCATCATCATCAGTCGCACGACACCCCACTGCTGGGTATAGGCCTCCTCCAAGGATCTCCACAACGATCGGTCTTGCGCTGCCCGCATCCAGCGGCTTCCCGCGACCTTCACCTTTTATTTGTAGGAATTATTGGAAAATCAACAATTGCCTGAACCTTGGCTGGATCAGCTCGTAAACCCTTACTGCCAACATTGTAACCAAGATACTTCAGTTCGTTTCGAAAGAACTGACTTTTACCAAAGTTTCAGCATGAGAGAGTTTTTGATGAACTTTTATCAAAAGAGAAATAAGTTCTTCAAAAGTATTACTAATAATAATTTTGTTATCGAGACAACAGTACCCGTAGCACGAACAGCTATCGAAAAAAATAACGCGCGTAAAAACATTCGATAGATCATAGAGTCATTTTGTATGGGAAATTTGTACAGCGCCATCTATCACCGAAAAGCGAAATGATATTTCCCATAGAGAATACTCTATCGAGTACTTTTACCTTGAGCGCAGCGAAAATTGAATATCTTTCCAGATATTTGTAAACAATTGATTAAAATGAGAAAGCTATATAATTTTTAAATTTTGAGATTTTAGCATTTACAATGCTATTTTTATATAATACCAAATAATATACTAGAAAAAATACGACTCGCACCAGATCATGTTCTCTGCAATCCAGCGCCATCTCACCAATGTACCTACAAGGAATTACCTCGACATTCAATTGAATATCTCATTATTTTATTAAAAATTATATAGCTTCCAGCATCTTAATCAATTGCTTAAAAATATCTGGAAAGATATTCAATTGAATGTCGAGGTAATTCCTTGTACAATGTTGAGATGGCGCTGGCTTGCAGCGTCAGAGTTGATATACTAGAAGAAATTCGACGTTCCCACTAGTGACTCAGTAGCTCAGCGGTCAGAGTATTGGACCGGATATCCAAGGTCGCGGGTTCGATTCCCGTCCGAGAACATGATCTGGTGCGAGTCGTATTTTTTCTAGTATTATATAAAAATAGCATTGTGAATGCTAAAATCTCAAAATTTAAAAACCTTACAAGAATTTTGAGTAAAAAATTTAACTCACTAGAATGTGGTCAATGCTAGAAAATGTTCCTTGAGACCATAGACTTAGAAAAAAACTTAGAAACTTTTATCGTTTTTTAATTGCTTTTTTTTTATAAAAATAGAAAATATATATAGAAAAAGCGAAGGTGGTGGATGACTGCCATACGTCGTAACAGAACAAGGTAAAACAAAATTATCATTCCTACCCCTGTTGAATTAAATTTTATTTCTAAGAGCCATATTAAAAATAGATTTTCATAATAAGGTATTTTACAGTAAAATACCATATAAAATCGTAAAAATAGTAAAATGGAATACAATAAGAGTTGGCAAGACATCGAGAGTGAACAGAGGTTGTTCCGTCCAAACACAAAACTAGCCGAGAATCGTTTGATGTACCGACATGGAGGCCAATATGCACGAGACAATGCCAACTTATACCAACATCGATCAATACATCCTTGTACACTCTGGTGCTGGCCAATGTTGGCGGAGTTTTGTCGAGAATGTACACCCCGCTTTAGGTGAACAAGTTGATTCGTCTTGTCGTCGGTGATGAACGCACATGGAACAAATGCGACTCGATTCGGCGCAGCTCTGTTATACGCGATTCGACTGTAGTAACTTTGGCTCCTAGCTTGGGAGATGAATCAAACAGCCAGTGTTGCTATAGCGCTAAGAAGCTAAGAACTATGTTTATTCTTTTGAACATCTTATATACTAAATTATAACATATAATTGTATGTGCGTCAGCTGGATGTACCTAACACAGTGTGTGTGAGTTTGCTCTAGATACAAAGTCCGAGCTGACGCTACATCACTCCCCCCTAAAAATAAAGGAAAAGGGAAATAAAGGATGTATATTTACCTAAGCCTATTAAAAGTTAAAATACAAATTACTAATATTGAAGTAAGCTACGATTACTAATGAACAGGTGTTGTAAAATGACACTCTGTTCACTGACCGAGGTTTGCTGTATAGGCAAAATACTCGCGGCGATAAAAATAGATTTGTTTTCATTCAATTAATCATTGCATTCAGTGCATAGGATTAATTGAATTTAAATCTGACGACTGGCTTAGATATTCTGCCGGAACGGGTTGTCTTCACGTTTGCCTTGGCTGGCTGTTGACCCTCAGGACTCGTCGATGGTCCAGGCTTCATCACGGGCGGCGGCCGCGGTTGTTCCGCGCTGAGTTCGCCACTCTGCTCATCGTGAAGTAGGAAGGCTGGCTTGAGACGGTCGATGGAGATAGTGGCTGTTCGGTTTGGCAACTCGACGGAGTAAAACTTCTCGTGACGTTCGAGCACTTTATACGGGCCGTTGTAGGGCGGTGTAAGTGCGCTCTTCATTGCGTCATTGCGTATGAATACATGTGAGCAAGTTCGTAGCTCGTCATGTACGAAGATGTTACGCTGAGTATGTTGTCTCCTCGGTGTCGATAGCAGTGACGTCATCGTTTGCTGTAGTTGCTGTAACATGCCATTCTCGTCTTGAGGTGTCGTCCTGGCGGTGAAGAAATCTCCAGGTAGTCGTAGTGTTGTGCCGTAGGTCAGTTCTGCTGCGCTCACTTTTGTGTCGTCCCGTATTGCGGTGCGAAGTCCGAGCAGGATCATGGGCAATTCTTTGACCCAGTTTACTCGGTTGCACTTCGTCATCAGCGCGGCCTTGAGTGTTCTGTGCCAGCGTTCTACTTGTCCATTCGCTTGCGGATGATAAGCGGTGGTGTGGATGTGGTTGATGCCCAGCTTATTTGTCAGCTTCCGGAATAATTCGGACTCGAACTGTCGTCCTTGATCTGACGTAATCGTCGTCGGTGTTCCGAATCTGGCAATCCAACCTCTGAGTAGAATCTGGCAGATGGTTTCGGCGGTGATGTCCTTGACGGGATACGCTTCTGGCCATTTTGTGCAGCGATCGATCATCGTTACGCAATATTTGCATTCTTCGGACGTAGGTAACGGCCCGATTATGTCAATGTGCAAGTGTGCGAATCGATCGGCCGGCGGAAAGTGCATGATCGGCGAAACATTGTGACGTTGCACTTTGGACTGTTGACATAATAGACATGTCTTTGCCCATTTTCCGATGTCTGTAGTCATCGATGGCCAGAAATAGCGTTGCGCTAGCATGCGTCGTGTTCCTCTGACGCCGGGATGGCTGATGTTGTGCACGATGTCGAATGCTTTTCGTCGGTACAGCGGCGGTAGGTATGGTCGCATATAGCGCGTCGATGTTTCGCAGAATATGACCTTGTCGCTATTCGGTACGGGAAACATTTTAAACTGCAAGTGCGGGTTGTTTCGCAATTCTCTCAGCTCGCTGTCTTTTTCTTGCTCCGCCGACAATTGCTCATAATCGATGGGTGAAGGGAAGGTAATCTCCTCCACTCGAGATAGGCAGTCAGCAACAACATTATCTTTGCCGGAAATATGTTGTATATCAGAGCAAAATTGTGAGATGAAGTCGAGCTGGCGCAGTCTTCTTTCCGTGTCACATGTGCTCGCTGGTTTGTGTAAAGCAAACGTCAGCGGTTTATGGTCTGTATAAACCGTAAATTCTCTTCCTTCAATCATGTGACGGAAATGTTTTATTGCCATGTATATAGCAAGTAGTTCTCTATCGTACGTGCTGTACCGTTTCTGTGTCTCGCTCAGTGTTTTGGAGAAAAAGGATAGAGGTTCCCATTTTCCATTCACGTGCTGCTGTAGTACTGCTCCTGCACATGTGGCCGAACAATCTGTCATCAGGCCGAGACGAGCGGAAGTGGATGGGTGAGATAGTGCAACAGCGCTTTTTATGCTTTCTTTGCACTTCTCAAACGCTTCTTTTGACGTTTGTGTCCACTTTAGTTCGCTTTTGTCCTTCCTCTTGGAGTTGTGCAGGTACTTGTTGAGCTCAGCTTGTATGTTAGCAGCGTGAGGTATACACTGGCGGTAGAAATTCACCATGCCAAGAAAACGTCGCAGCTGTTGGACTGTCGTAGGCAGAGGAAAATTCGATATTGCCTCAGTCCTGTCATCCAGCGGACGTATGCCATCTTTGGATATGTGGTAGCCCAGAAAATCCAGTTCTTCTTTGCCGAATTCGCATTTTTCCACGTTTAGTGTGATGCCGTATTCGTCCATTCTCTCCAGAACTTTTCGAAGTAGGGTCTCGTTATCCTCTTTCGTCCTTGATGGGATAAGGATATCGTCGATAAAAACAAATACATCGAGCCCTTTGAAAACCATGTCGACGAAACGTTGGAACGTTTGGCTGGCATTACGTAATCCAAACGTCATTCTCGTGAATTCGAAAAGTCCGAACGGTGTTGTTATCGCGGTTTTTGGTATGTCATCTTCGAAAATTGGGATGTGATGAAACGATTTTCGGATGTCCAGCTTGGAGAAAACGGTCTTGTCACGCAGCAAGTATGTAAAGTCTTGAAGCCTTGGTATAGGGTAGCGATCAGGAAGTGTGACGGCGTTTAATCGTCTATAATCGCCGCATGGCCTTAATTCGCCATTTTTCTTTGTGACGATGTGCAGCGGCGTTGCCCAAGGACTGTTAGAGGGGCGGCAAATGCCTAACTCCATCATCCTTTGGAATTCCTGTTTCGCGGCTTTGTACTTTGCTGGGTTCAATGGACGAACTTTTGCATAGATCGGCGGCCCCGTCGTATGTAAATAATGCACTATATTATGCTTAGGTGCATTTTTCAGCGTCGACGGCCTTGTTACGTCAGGGAACTCACGTAATAACTCGGCGTAGGGTCCGGTTACATCTATCGTGCGGACCGATGAGTCATTCGAGTGCATTGTGCGCGCGGCAACCGATAATTTCGTTATTTTGTCGATCAATCTCTTTTCGCTTAGATCAATGTTTAGTTGATTTTTAGCGAGAAAATCTGCTCCGAGAATCGATCTGCGCACATCGGCTATGACGAATGTCCACGTGAATGGTCTTCGTAGTCCCAGATCTATGCAAACTGTCTTAAATCCGTAGGTCTTTATTTGCGTTCCGTTGGCGGCATAAATTGCGTAATCGGCATTTGTGGGCTTTTCCTTTGTGCGGGCGAGTACAGATATGTCTGCTCCGGTGTCTATTAAAAATTGTGTCCCACTTTTTCGGTCGGTGACACATAGACGGTAACTTTTTCCGTCAACACCAACTCCCGCCGCGGTTAGTGTCGGAGTTAGTTTTCCGACGGCATATTTCGCTGCGCTTTGTGTGTACAGCGAGCCTTATCTGTACATCGCGTCGATTGATCTCGAAACTTTCGGTGGTACCAGCACATCCAGTCCTTGAGTTTTCGGGAACGTTTCCTGGAGTGAGAGTGGGACTTCGATTTGCGTCTGTCTCTGATGTTTTGCTCTCTCGGCATATGATGCTGAGATTGGCGCATCTCGCGTAATTGTCGCGCAAGAAATTCCACTCTTCTCGACAGGAGTTCTTCTAAGGATTCTGTGGATAGCTGTGGAGACGCCATTGTTGTTCTGAGGATGCCTGTGCTATGGGCTAGCTTGATGTAGCGCTTGACTATGTCTATGAGGCAACTGTGCTGTTTAGTTCGAATCTATGTGCGACTTCTCAATTTGACTGGTGAGACCCGCTTGTGGGAGGCCAGCCAAACCGATCCGCTAGAAAACGAACGACGAAAACAGTTACGTCAGACTGCGTGATTGCGCTTTCCTCAGCTTGTTCTTGCTTGATGGTTACTGGGTGGCTGCGATCTGTTTGTCTCCCTGGTCAACGAAGGACTTCCGTGATTATACGCCTTTTGAAATTTCAATCGGTGGGATCCGCTTGTGGAAGGCCGATTGAAATGTGCGATCACGGAGAAATCCAGCAGAATCACGTCGGGGTCACCAATTTGGCTCCTAGCTTGGGAGATGAATCAAACAGCCAGTGTTGCTATAGCGCTAAGAAGCTAAGAACTATGTTTATTCTTTTGAACATCTTATATACTAAATTATAACATATAATTGTATGTGCGTCAGCTGGATGTACCTAACACAGTGTGTGTGAGTTTGCTCTAGATACAAAGTCCGAGCTGACGCTACATAACTTTACCAATGAGCGTCTTTTTGAAATGGTTTTTAAATTCATGCAAAGGAAGATCAATCACTTGTTGCTGTGCGGTATGACGAAGCGGGCCGGGAGGTAGCGGCAATGATGAAGTGAACGCCTAGTATGCATCTTCAACAGTAATAAAATAACGTTATTAAACGATACGATATGAATTCGGTAACGTTAACAAGCCCTGCGTGGTAGGGATTGGACAAGGTATGTCGTACATACATACCGTTAAAAAGTACACCGTTACCAAAAATACTTTTAAAAACTGTCATTTTTGATTATAAAATAACGTTATTTTTTCGAAATTACCTTATTACGGCCAAATAACGTTAATTTTCAAGTAAGTACAGCTCGCGCAAAGTATTTTGACCCAAACCATAGACAATGAGACATGCGCAGTTAACATTTTTGTACTACTAAATGCTACTGCTCAAGAAACGTGGTATTAAAATATGGGTCAAGTTATTATGCGCGAGCTGTACCGATTTCCAATTCTTGACCCTCAATTCTCTAAAGTCGGAAACGTCATTTTTGTATAGAAAAATAGTTATGACCATCGACGAGCAAGTCGTCCGTGCGCTAGCGTCTATGTGACAGCGTTGCCACATCGTAGAGCTATGTTTAGAGAATCGACACGCTAGAGGAAATTAGGTAGAGGAGTGTTTGCTTGGTTATTTTAATTGTAAAATAACTAGTGGAACATCTAGTGGAACAATAATTCACTACTGGAATAAATATATTGCATAGTCAGTAACAATCTGATAATAAACTATAATTTTTATTTTACGATACTAGTCCCTACGTAGGCAAATCAAACCTCAACAAATGACAACAAAATTAGCCTTTCAAAATATCTAAAAACTTCAACTTGCATTTTCTAGAAACATCCTAATGATTCCGTTCCGACCGACGGACTGACGATATGGTCACCCTACACTTTGATTATTCATAGTAAATAAATTTGCAAATTTCTCCAAATCGAATGAAGATATCGTAGAAATATGTTTTCGGGATGTTTATCGTGATCAAACGGTTAAAAAAATCTGTTTATTTTTAATCTGAATACAATTTTCGCCAATATTTTAGACCTTAAATTACAAAAATCGTATGGACCGGAGGTTCACATGCTTTTAAAACTTTAGATCGCGATATCTTTTTCCCGGTTGCGTTACGCTTAGAGGCGTTACGTGAGCAATGAATGTTTTCGTAGCTGTCACAATGAATATGTGACGGCTACAAATACATCAACCCACTGGTATAGGCTCGGATTGATCTGGAATTCGACGATTTAACCAAAATATAACCTCAAAAAGTAGCGAATCTCCGGTCCACATGCTTTTGTCAATCATTTTGCCGGGAAGCCGTCACAATCGTAACGAAACCTGAAATAAGAACGTATATCATCGGTACATTACTTCTAGGTGGTTTTAGAAAGGAATTATGAAGTGGCACGGAGGTTTGCATGCTCATCATTAGATCTACGGACTTTAATAGAGGCTATCTACGGATTTCTACTGACTTTTGAGCGTCGCCCTACGGACATTTAAAAATTGGATCTGGCAACACTGGTCTGTGGTGTAATGTAATGTGATTTTCATAAGCTCGTGTCATAGAATTAGTACTAAAGCACTAATTCTATGGCTCGTGTCGTGTGTGTGTCGCAGTGTTACCAAACCTCCCGATTTTTCGGTAGATATACCGATTTTGAACTTCATCTCGGGAGATGTTCGTGATCTATGGCCCTACCATGAGTTGATGCAAAGTTTACGCTACAGTAAACTATCGTTCTCTCTCTTTCACTCGCATTGACTGTGAGCAGTATATTCAATAGTTTACGGTAGCGTAAACAGTTTGCATCAACCGTACCGCCCGGCTAACGCATCGAACTTCGGAATCCTTTTTTTTGCTTTGTATAAGAATCAGAAAGTGATGGCATGCTGTATGACTGACAACTTAAGTAAGTTCGGTGGAAACCGGTTTTTCCATTTTGGATTTTAAAGTTTTGACGGATCTTCTTGTAAACAACTTAAAACGATACATTGTCTATTACTATTACAATATGTTATAATAAAAACCTTTTTTAAAAGTGACATCTTTTCTTTGGTATAATCTCCCGAATTCTTGAGATTTTTTGACATTTCTATTTTTTGGTTTGGCTTTTTTTGGTAACACTGGTGTGTCGTACGTACCAGCGTTGCCAGAATGTTACAAAAGTAACATTTTACGTTACTTTTGACCCTATCATGTTACCTCCATGTTACACGACTCAATATGTTACTTTATGTTACTTTTTAGATTTTCCAGCAAACAAAAAAATATCGTGAAACGGAATGAATTCAAGATTTTTTTGTTCGTCATCTTCTTAGAATAATAACTATATTCTAAGGTCATCTTGGCGCACTTGATTTTGTGGACTGACTGAATGCGACATATTCACTCACTCGCCTGTATTTCTTAATTTTCCATCCTGCTTACTTAAGCATGCGCAAGTGAGGCGAGTGGTGACTAGCAGCGAATGATTACAATCGATTTTAAAATTTTAAATGCATATAAACAAAATCATTAGCTACGCACGCCGCGACTAGCCTTTTACACGAATGGGTACAAACAAAGATGTAGCCATCTTTCAAACACAACCCACCTATGTAGAATTTTAATAAAAAATAACTAACTAAAATGTTTTTTTAAGACTGTTACTAATTAGTTTACTAGTGGATAGGGGTCCACATCAGGCATTTTTCAGAGCATCGCCAGTCGATTATTCGATCAACAATTATTACGATTTTTTCGATGTTTAACAAATGAGACAGGAAAGTTATTTTAGTTTTTGTGTAATAAAATGCCATATTATAGTTTTGTGTCGTTTTCAACAATAAGTAGGTAATGTTACTTTTCTCGTGAAAATGTTACTTTTTGAGCTGTCTCATGTTATATTTGACTATCTGCTACTGGCAACACTGGTACGTACGTACAGTGACAGTCGTATCCAGCGTTGCCAGAATGTTACAAAAGTAACATTTTACGTTACTTTTGACCCTCTCATGTTACCTCCATGTTACACGACTCAATATGTTACTTTATGTTACTTTTAAGATTTTCCAGCAAACAAAAAAATATCGTGAAAAGGAACGCATTCTAGATTTTTTTTGGTCGTCATCTTGGCGCACTTGATTTTGTGGACTGACTGAATGCGACATATTCACTCACTCGCCCTTAGAGCACTCGCCTGTATTTCTCAATTTTCCATCCCGCTTACTTAAGCATGCGCAACTGAGGCGAGTGGTGACTAGCAGCGAATGATTACAATCGATTTTAAAATTTTAAATGCATTTACAATATCATTAGGTACAGGTTGATTGTAATGATTTTTTGACCAAACCGTCATCACCGCAGGGCCCGGAGCGCGCGGCGCGCTACGCACGCCGCGACTAGACTTTTACACGAATGGATACAAACAAAGATATAGCCATCTATAAAACACAACCCACCTATGTAGAATTTTATTATATGTATAATAAAACTAACTAAAATGTTTTTTTTTTAAGACTGTTACTAATTAGTTTACTAGTGGATAGGGGTCCACATCAGGCATTTTTCAGCATCGCCAGTCGATTATTCGATGAACAATTATTACGATTTTTTCGATGTTTAACAAATGTGACAGGAAACTTATTTTAGTTTTTGTGTAATAAAATGCCATATATTGTGTCGTTTTCCACAATAAGTAGGTAATGTTACTTTTCTCGTGAAAATGTTACTTTTTGAGCTGGCTCATGTTATATTTGACTATCTGCCACTGGCAACACTGGTCGTATCTCACCGAACCGTATATTCCGTATCGTGCTCGTGTAGAAATATCGTGTACTTTTACGTGCGTAAAAATTTTAACTATGCTTTGTCTTTTCGACGAATTGTGAAAAATAAACTGTAACCGAATATTTCAGTGTCTGAATACAAGTTAATTACAGCAAAGTAAAGGTATTCATCATCTTAATTAGTTAGTTTTTGTAAAAAATCAGGGTTCTTCTTTGGCCTTCACGGCGCCATTTTGATGTGAATGTTGCAGTAAATGGAATTAGTGGTATCGCTACATAAATTTGTACATTTCACTAATGTCATGCTCTAAACTATACTTTTAAATTTAAAACTATAATGGCTGAAAATAATTCAAAAGATCCTCCTATACAAACGATGAATGGAATGCCACCAAATCACAATCCGTGGATGTATGGGCTTTACCAGTACAATGGATATGGTGGCATGTACCCACCGTATTACAATAATTACTTCAATCAACAAATGGGAAACAATGGTGGATTTGCAAGTAATAATTGCAATCAATATCAACAGAATAAAGAGAAAAGCGATTTTGCCCCTCAACAATTTCTTAAACCACCAATGCCCAGTCCTTTGTTAGGAATGTCGCCTCTTGATACTAATCGTCCTTTCTTCAACCAATCTCCAATTCGTTTTAATCTTAATGCAAATAGAAAAACTGCTCCTATTCCACCTAATGAAAATCCTCTATTGTCCAACAATGGTGGATCGAAAAAAAAACGTAAGAAATTTAATAAACTGACTGATGAAAATGTCGTTAATTCTGCTCTGAATGAAACACTGCCCCCTTTGCCAGACCATCCCCCACCACCCTTACCGCCATGCCCACCTCCTGATTTACCTAAACCACCTCCACCACCTTTAGATGTTCCTCTTCCTCCACCTATAGCTACTGAAGATATTCCTGAACCACCAGCAATACAGAAATGCGAAATTGATTTGGATAAAGAATCTAATGACAATTTCCAACTAAACAATTCTGATATACTGAGGTCTTCTTCAATATGTCAGACTTCGTCTGGGACTTGGCCTGAAAGCCTTGAGAGATACATCAAAAGATGCTATGAAAAATGTAAAACAGGTTTTGATCGTGACCAAATTGATATATGTCTTAAGGGTAGAATAACAGCGGCAGCTAACAAAGATGAAATTTGGACTAGAAATTGGGATGAAGAACCTATACCTAGTGTTTATAGTGAGCGCAATAATCTGTCTGTTAAACCAGTACGTGGTACCTTAAACTTGTACCAAAAATCTGAACCAGACACTACAAAGTGTAAAACTGGACACAATTTACGTAGTTTTGGTGGACACAAAACATCACCTCAAAGAAGGCGTAGGCAACAATCTAGAAGTAGATCAAAATCCAGAAGTCCATCGAGGAAGCGGATCAGGTAAACTAAATATTATTATATTCTCACTACTTCTCGCATTGGTTACTCCTATTTATACTAATGTTTGTCTCTCTTTCAGTGCTTCCTCGACTTCTGGTGATGAGTTTGAAGAAAAGAAAAACTTTAAAAGTAAAGGTCGCCAAAAGGTCAAAGACAGATTGTCTTTGGACCAAAAGAAATACAAGAACTCCAAAAAGAAAACTAACTACACTGAATTTATTGAAGAAGATTTTACAGGCAATGCTGAGAAACTTCAAAAAAGAGCTGAAAGGTTTGGAAGTGCTGGTAATGTACCCTCCATAGCAAGTTCTATACAAACAGGTAAGAGAGCTGAACCTAGTGCAAGGAAGCTCATAGTTCAAGATACTGAAGCAGATTATGATTTAAATGAGATGCACATAGTGGGTACATGTTTAGACATTGAAAAGTCATTCCTGAGGCTGACTAAAGCACCCGAAGCTTGTGAAGTACGACCAGTCCCTGTCCTGAGAAACTCTCTGAAAAATGTTAAAGAGAGATGGATAGAGAAACAAGACTACAGATATGCATGTGATCAATTGAAATCAATTCGGCAAGACTTAACAGTGAGTAAATCTTCTAATAAAAAATTACAAAAGTGTATAACATAGCACTTCTTAATTCTTTTATAATTTAATTAAAATCATGTATTGCCAACAATACCACTGGTACTGTGGTGTAGTTTACATTTTTTTTTTTCAATTTCGTTGTCAGGCTGACTCCTACTCTGTCACCTTTAGAAGTAAAGTTTTAATACTAGAATTATATATGCATTCATTGATTCAATTTCTAAGCATTCACGGAATCACGACATCACATCAATGTTCTGTTTGTGCAGATCTTATTTGCCTCTAGGAAAACGAATGCACATTTGCCTCTAGGAAAACGAATGCACATCACTAGTCGGCAGTAGGGTGGTTACAAAAAAAAAATAAGTGACACCCTAGTGGCGTCATTGACAGACAATACATGTTAAAAATCAATACTTTATTGCAGGTTCAAGGTGTTAGAGATAGTTTTACTGTTGAGGTTTACGAAACTCATGCAAGGATAGCACTGGAAAGAGGAGATCATGAAGAATTTAATCAATGTCAGACACAATTGAAAATGCTTTATGATGAGTTACCTGAATGCAGAACAAATACAGCTGAATTCACTGCTTACCGAATATTATACTACATCTTTACAACAAATACTTTAGGTTAGTAATGTCAACTTTATATTTTTAAATTTGAGTTTTTAGCATTCACAAGGTGTTTTTATATAATACTAAATAATATACCTATATAAAATTATCGACTCGTCAGGCTTGTCTCAAGCGTGAATTGAACCTGCGACCTTTAGAAAACTGGTCTAATTTTTTCAGTATATTATTTATTTATTAGTATCGTACAAAAATACCATTGTGAATGCTTAAATCTCAACTTTAAAATTATATAACTATTTCATATTAATCAATTGTCAAAATATCTGGAAGGATATTTCAATTGAATGCCGAGGTAATTCTTCACATTGATGAAATAAAACTGGCTTGCAGCGTAAGAGTGGGATATATATACTACAAAGATTTCGACGATGCCTAGTGACTTGGTAGATCAGTTGGTTAGAGCATTAGACCGGACTTCCAAAGGTTGCGGGTTCGATTCCCTCCCGAGACAATCCTGGTGATGAGTCGAATTTTTTCTAATATATTATTAAGTAATGTCAACTTTATCTTAATATTTAGGAGTTGTTTTCAATATCAGGCAAAACTTATGCCACCTCTTTTGTGTCACTGTGAGACACTGATTGAAGTCTCATAATCTAATAAGTGATTAATATTACTTTTATTTTCAGATATAACTACAATATTCCAAAGCTTATCTAAAGAGGAAAGAGAAAACGAATGTATTAAACATGCCCTTGAAACAAGATGTGCCTGGGCAACTGGAAATTTGCATAAATTTTTCTTGCTTTACAAAACAGCACCGTTAATGGCAGGCTACCTAATAGATTGGTTTGTGGAGAGGGAAAGGAAACTCTACCTCAAATACATCATAAAGTCGTACGTCAATATTTATACATTTTATTAGCTGTTGTTTACCCACTTTCCTAAAAAAACAAAAATAGTAAGGCTATTTTCTAGGAAAAAATTATGCCTCTAATATAGCCTCTTTATTAACTGCAGGTGAATAAATTACGAGGGCATAACAAAGTGAAAACCTCTCTTTTCCAATATCTTGAATCATTGGTTAAACTAGAAATCTTTTTAGGGTTCCGTACCCAAAGGGTAAAACGGGACCCTATTACTAAGTCTCCGTTGTCTGTCACCAGGCCGTATCTCATGAACCGTGATAGTTAGACAGTTAAAATTTTCACAGATGATGTATTTCTGTTGCCGCTATAACAACATACACTAAAAAACAATAAAATAGACGTTAAGGTAGTAGCTTGAAATATTCTCAGAATATTTAGTTATATATTCACTTTAAAAAAAAATTAAACTAAAATAAAAACAAATATTGAAGGGGGGCTCCCATGATATGATTTTTTTTCCGTTTTTATAGATAATGGTACGGAACCCTTCGTGCGCGAGTCCGACTCACACTTGGCCGGTTTTTTGCATTAACTAGGAGTATTGTTTATTTATTCATTTTATCAAACTAAGTACTACCATTACAGTATTTATAAAGTTGTCTATCTGTCATTAAAACAAAAAATATTTATTCAAATAAACTTAGAAAATAAATGCTTTTGCATTTATAAAAAAAACGTTGTCTATCTGTCATTAAATCAAATCAAAAATTATTAATTCAAATAAACTTAGAAATTAAATGCTTTCGAATTTACAAAAAAAAAGCTTTTTACATGGAATGCTGAATCCATTAACCCTTTAGTGCGCTATTATCATATTCAATTTCTTTAATTTAATAAACTATAATTTGCATTACTGCATTTTTATAAGTTTGCATATATCTAGTGCTTTTTAGATTAGATTTACACCACATAAGAATTTTTCAAAAACACAGTTGCATGTTTTATCTGATTATCTTTGACGTCGGTAAAATATTTAATGAAAAGAAATAGTTGAAAACTGGTATTTTTTTCTAATTGTTTTCAGGACTGTCCTCAGTCCTGGTTTTGTTATTTAATAATTTTCTTATATGTGCAGCTACAGGCAGTCGGTTCCTGTGGATTTCATCGTTCGAGAACTGGCGTTCGAGTCGAATGCTAAAGCCTTAGAATTCTTAAAGAAATTCCCTATCACATTTACTGGCGGCGATCAGAATCAAATAGATTGCAAGGCCAGCACCCAAAGCGTAGGGGGTATATAACATTTTCTCCTTGATACATGTCGTGTCGTTATGTCGTATTCTTGCGTGGTGATGTAAAGCACCACGCGAGCGCAGGGTCCGACACCTCAGCAGTTCTCCTGGTTCGTGTCATTCTCAGCATTAATTTTCATCAGCTTAACTAGGATCAAACGGCACAACAAGCAAGACATAGCATTCAAATAATAGAACTCAAAGGAAGTCGCATCAAGAAGACGCCTGATAGAGAAGAATAAAGCGCCCGAGTTTAGTGTTTTTAAAAGAACAATAATGCAAATAGTGTGATTGATTATACAGACATTATGGACCTGCGTAATTTTTACAAAATGGACTTTAAATGTTTACTTCCTCAATCTTCTGTAAATATGTATGTGTTGTAAATTTTATTTCCCGTTAATGGTTTTTTTAACTACTTTATACATAATTTAACACATGCAATATCATATTTAATATTAAACATTATTACCTAATTTTCAAAAACGTCTTTTATTTATCGCTGTTGTTCAGTAACCTTCGCTATTGAGCTCCATCAAACTAAGTACCTGTCTGTAGAGTGTAGCGCGATTAGTCTATTTTGTAATTTTGACAACTTCGCAACCGAGTTATATAATCATACTAGTGAACCCTGTGAACTTCGTATCACCTACAATTTATAGATCCTGGGCCCTATTTAATAACGTGACAATTTGGTTTACTTTGCAGTGTAGCTATAAGTAGTTTGTTTCATTTTCAAATTGCTTGATGCAATGGATCTAAAATTTCATGACGGATGACAAATTGTCAATGTTAATTAAATAGGGCCCTGGGGCCGTACCGGCTAACGTATCGAACTTCAGAAAGTCTGCCGGGCTTCAAATTAAAATAGCTAAATCGAGCCCCAATCGGGCTAAAAATGGCGAGCTACAAGGTAGACATAATAAACGTGAGGGTAGCAATCAGGTAGCAATTACTGAAGTAAAAATAATAACAGGAATTTGTATAGTTTACACAAACGGAGAGTGGCCAGCCATCCTGATATCAGAATGGCTGGACATTTTGAAATCCCTTTATTTTGGTTTATAGTTAGGTAGCAATTTTCTGACTGTAGGTAGCAATTTTTGATCACCAGCTTGACGCGAACCGATGCAGACGACCAGCCATCCTGACGCTACACAATTTTGTAAGCAGGTTCGATAATTAGGTGTATAGTTTTTTTTGTCGACAGTTTTTCGAAATATTGCGATCGCCATCTAGCTTAGAATAGATATACTAAAATAATACCTAACCTACCAAACGGCACATAGTACTGCTTTTTAAAAGCAGTGTCAACCTCTCGGTGACATCTATTAGATACATTTTTAAACAATATACCATTTGAGCGAGATCACAAAATCCGTTTTCTCGTGGTCCCATGATTTTGTCCCATTACTGGGACAACGAGGGATAACTATTTCGACACACAACACTTCACTAAGGTCGAAGGACCGATATGTAGAGTCGCTAATGACTACATAATGATGTTATAATGGCGAGGTCTACAGCTACAGCCACTAATATTAATTAATATGTAATAGATGTCGCCGCGATGTTGACAGTTGACACTGCTTTTGATACACTCGTTAGGTACCATGGTCCCAGTGGGTCGACCCATTGATAAGCAGTACTATGTGCCGTTTGGTAGGTTAGGTATTCTTTTATTACTTATATCTATTCCAAAGCTAGATGGCGCATCTATCTTTATCGCAATATTTCGAAAAACAGGCTCGACGAAAAAGTCTAGATAATTATCGAATTAGAGGAGACTCCTGGGAATAATTGAAAGAAGCAGCAGAAGCAGACAATTCAGAGATAGGGCATGGAATACCGGAATAATTTTCATACCGGTATTGATACCGGTATTGAAATTTCAAATACCGGTATACCGAAATTTCGGTATTTTTTCGGTATTTTTTTAAATAATTGCTAGTTACAGTTTAAATGATTCAAAGAACGATTAGTAAGTCTCGTTTGCGGAGAGTAATCAAAGCAGTTTTCTACGCTATATGGCAGAAACACTCAAACTATTTATCAACTCCTTAGAAACTACAAAATGAGATTTTAAGGTATAGGTTATTAAGAATATTAAAGCAAATACGTTATTTAATTCAATAATTATTTATATTGTTTCATTGGCACAAATATACAATCAACGCGAGTGCTGAATGCCGATAGCAATTTATTTGTAGAAGTAAACCAATAGACGAACAACTGAAGGTATTATCATTAAATACCACCTAGAATATCCAGATTCTAGCTATATGCATGCAGTGTTTTGCATAGTTGATTTTGTGGTGATTTCTTCTATAATCATGATTATTCAAGATTCGTATCATATGAAAACTCATCTGCAGTATGAACAACACTATGAACCATAGGAATCGACCATTCTGCATAGTCTTTAAACATCCTTGCAAATTCACTTCTAAGACTTTCGCGCGTACAGTTCATTAGAAATAAAACACTGTTTACGGATTACAGCGCGTATATTATTGATTTAGGTGTTGTTTTAGAATTATTTAGTTTGTATTTATTGGTTTTTAGAATTTCTGACGTTTCGACACCTTTCCAGGGGCCGTGGTCACGGGAGGACTAAAGCAAAAAAGGCTGGTCATATTTTTATGAAATTACCCGCTCGAAACTTTATAAAAATGTATTCAAGTTTTTTAAATTATTTTCTAGCTGCGTTCTGATTTTAATCATTATTACTGAAATAAATTGAATAAAGTTAATTAGAAAACAAGATCTGCCTACTGAATTTACTACCAGTTTACAAATTGGGAGGCCTCTGAGAGAAAGAACTGGCGGAAGAAAACTCAGAGAGGTTGTGTCGACCTCCCTTTTGATCCCTATCTACAAAACAAACTAACTATTTCTTTAGATCCTGCAGTGTGTGATTTGGGGTGGGATTTTAGTTGATGAATTATGGAGTCCCAAGCTGGTGGTACTCTCCAACCATCTTCTCTATTGTTGATTTCAATAGCCTCGCGTAGCATTCTGGTTGGTTTATCTTCTTCGGCCTACCATCTTCCATCAAGACCTACTATAAGCCGCCGAAAAAGATAAATCAATTCATACAACCTGTCAAGTGTAATATTCCCTTCCAAGATGCAGGCGTCTACAAACTAGATTCTGACTGTGGGCTATCTTACATCGGACAAACAAAGAGAAGTATAGGGACGCGCGTTAAAGAACATGTAGCTGACATGAAGCATCGGCGCGATAACAAGCCTGGAGTGTGTGAACATGCATCAAAGGGGCCCAACCATTACATTAGATTCGATAAACTACAAATACTTGCCAAAGAACAAAGATTCATTCCCAGAATGCTACGCGAGGCTATTGAAATCAACGAACATCAAAATTTCAATAGAGATGACAGTTGGAGAGTACCACCAGCTTGAGATCCCATAATTCATCAACTAAAATCCCATCCCAAATCACACACTGCAGGATCTAAAGATGTAGTTAGTTTGTTTTGTAGATAGGGATCAAAAGGGAGGTCGACACAACCAATCTGAGTTTTCTTCCGCCAGTTCTTTCTCTCAGAGGCCTCCCAATTTGTGAACTGGTAGTAGATTCAGTAGCTAGATCTTGTTTTCCAATTAACTTAATTCAATTTAATTCAGTAATAACGATTAAAATTAGAACGCAGCCATAAAATAATTTAATAAACTTGAATACATTTTAAAGTTTCGTGCGGTTAATTTCATAAAAATATGAGCAGCCTTTTTTGCTTTAGCCCTCCCGTGACCAAGGAAAGGTGTCGAAACGTCGGGAATTCTAAAAACCAATAAATATAGACTAAATAATCCTAAAACAATACCTGAATTAATAATATACGCGCTGTAATCCGTAAAAAGTGTTTTATTTCTAATCCTTGCAAAAATAGATGACTTTTTTCTAAATACCGAAATATCGGTATTTTATCCTCAAATACCGGTATCAAAATACCGAAAAAATTTACCGGTATACCGGTATTTCGGTATACCGGTATACCGGTATCCATGCCCTATTCAGAGACGCTTCGCGCTCGCTCGGTCAATTAGGATCTTAGGATTGACTAGAGGACAAAAAACAAAATGACACATCCGATAGTTATTAAAAAACAGAATAGATCTGCAAAATATTAGGCTGTAGGTATCTTAATATATTGCAAATTTATTCTCTTTATTTAATTTTTATTATTCTTGATTATTATTACTTTTAAATAATAGTGACATTATACCTATATGATAAGTAAACAATACAATACACAGTAGCAGAACATCAGCTCCAGGTACCTACTCAGACAGGTAAAAATAATATTAACCGTTAAAATATAACATTACTATACCGAAGAACAAAGTTACAGCTTGACCATAAAGAGTTGACAAAAAATGAGTGCGCCACTATCTATGCAAACACGTCAAAATCACGACTATATTTTGTACTGACAAAAGCCATCGGTCATTTATGTATGAAGACTGGCACACCCATCCCTTTAAACTCAAATACCTCAGTAAGTATATCACTTACGAGATTTTTTACTTATTACTTTTTGTTTGTAATGACTTATTCTATAGATTGATTTAGAAAATGTCAGATTTTTTGTTTTTCAACTTTAAACTCAAATATCTCGGTAAGTATATCACTTATGAGATTTTTTTACTTATTACTTTTTGTTTGTAATGACTTATTCTATCTTTTCGGCACAACTTTTATCACAGGCCTCCAAAACAGACTTTTTCAAAATGGCGGACAGGTAGGTACGCCAAAAGCACATGATGCTCTTTTAGTTCCATTTTATTTAATTTCTACTCTTTCTGGCCAAGCTGTAACAACAAAATAATGGTATTTTGTTGTAACTTTATAATTTTTTTACCGATAATTCAATCTCTGTACACAATAAGCCAGTGGTGGTGGTGCCATTGAAAAATTAATTCTGGTAAGAGTCATACAGCTTGGCCAGTAAGAGATGAATTTAAATAAAATGGAACTAAAATTTTTCAGTACAAAATATAGTTAGTGTTGCCAAGTTATTTGTGATTTTGACGTATTTGCATAGAAAGTGGCACACACATTTTTTGTCAACTCTTTATGGTCAAGCTGTAATTAATAGTCCATTTAAAAACTTAACTAGTGCAACTAAATTATGTAGTTATTGTTTAATAAGATTATCTGGCTCTTTCTTACATTAAAAATACATTAATTATGTATCGGGTGCACCGAGCCTCCACAAGCGCCGCCAGTTCGGTTCGGTGCGCAGTTAAGGCTGGCCACATACAATGACAATAGACAGTGATCCACTGCAACTTCACTCGAGAATATATTGCAAAGAGAAAATTTTACAGATTAATACGTCATTTTGTACCTCAAGCGCTATGAAATTAGTCACCTCAGTTGTATTAATTAATTTAACTATGAAAATAATCGCATTGTACAGACGGAATTTAATTCGGAAATTGAAAACAAAATATCGACATATACTGACGGCAAAGACTTCTATGTTTAAACTACACTAAACAGGCTGTACAGTACCTTAAAATTGCTCATTAAGTTACGGTGCATGCGCCGCAACTCCTTTAGTCTATTGCGAGCAACCGAAAGAAACAGTTGATGGCTGATGGGTCACGAAAGTAGCTTGTGACACAATTTTAGTTTTAAACAGCTCGCCAATGTAATTGAAGCCATTGACTGACGAAGTTTGATTCGAAATTCCGAAAAAGAATATCGATAATGTATGAAAATTCCGATCGGAAAAATATTGTATGTTTGGTAGGTCCATAGATTTGTATGGATTAGCTTCGTTTGGAATGATTCCGAATCAAAATTCCGTCTGTATGTGGCCAGTCTAATGTATGAAAATTATAAACAGAATAAATACCACATGTATGTGGTAGGTCCATAGATTTGTATGGATTAGCTGCATTCAGTACGATTCTGTTTCGTTATTCCGAATCAAATTCCGTCTGTGTGTGGCCAGTCTAAGTTTTTTGATTAATAATGATATACAGATAAAAGTAAGAACCATCTTTGTGATTTGGCATTGAAATAATAATTGCTTATACAAAATTATTTACATAAAAATCTTAATACGAATCAACCAATTCTGTGATTTGGCATTGAAATAATGAATGCTGATCCAAAATTATTTACATAAAAATCTTAATTGATATAACAACAGTAATAAACTATTATAATTTATCCTAAATATGTCAGATCTTGGTGCTTATAGGTGCCAGCACGAATTGCGAGTCAGTGAGAGAAATTGAGGAGGATTACTGCACATGTTTGCAGTAGCCCTGCACCACATCCCCACCAATGAAACCCAAAAATTACTTCACTGTAACTGTCACTGCTCAAGATCCGTGACGAGGCATGTATCTTACTTATCTTAAAAATGAGGCAGACAAACTTTTCCAGCAAATAGTTCAGATATCACAGTAATCCACAAAGATAATACAAATAATATGTATGATATTCCGACTTGGTGACTGTTAGGTAGTTGATAAGGCTGTCCTCCAATTTCATCAACATGGAATCCCATGGGAAATATGACTGCAGCTAAGCAGAACACCACCACTGAAACCAACATATTTATGATATCACATTGCTCCAAAAGCAATTTTACAATTATAAGTAAAAAACTTACTTGCAGCAAATCCCACCCACCGTGCATAAGGTATGACATTTCGATCAAAATGACTAGACGCTAACAAAATTACAGTTGTTGTTATGCATATGCAACCAATGAATATACAAATTAAAGCCAACAACCACTCTGGTTGTAAATCTGGAGTAAAACAAACTTGTGGTCTGTTATATAGAGTTATACAAGACCACATCAAACCAAGACGAGTATCACCTAGAAACAAAAACAGGAACTATTTTATTATTTATACAATAATATATATATAATTTTATGGTTATATATGATAGTATGGTTGTCCCGTTGGACATAAAATCATAAAATGATACTAATAAAATTGATAATACAATTGGGTAGGTAAGTAGTACCTTGGATGCTAATATAATTGAGAAGACAGTTGGGTAGGTAGGGAGTACCTAGGATGCTAACTTAATTGATAACACAGTTGGGTAGGTAGCGAGTACCTAGGATGCTAATATAATTGATAACACAAGTAGGTACCTACATCACCAATTACACCAGGCAATAGCCTGTAGTTTCAAAAACACTATAAAGATAGGCTATAGCCTTTATTAGTTGATTGTTACTTTGGTTTATCTTACCTCCGACATCTGTAATTATCCAATCCGGCATCGCAAGACTTACTATAGCAAAAACATCAGCAGCCATAAACAGCGTCCCTGAAATAACTGTGAGTTTATCCATGTCGTTTTTGACTGTTTCGATATTTTACTTTCTTCTATGCTGTTTCGAAATGTATCGTAACTAGGTAAACTGGAAAAACAAACAAACAAAACTAGATTTCATAGGTATATTTTTTAGAGGAAAGATTCCATCCATTCTATTGTGATGATAAGGTGATGATGTTTGTTTTTTTATTTTATTTTTTTATATTGGCTCGTACGATTTGTACATTTGCCTTAAACATTTGCCAATGTCTAGTCTAGTAAAGAATAGGGAAACGGAATAATAATTCTTCGCAATGACCAGGGTTGCCATCGCCAGATGTCTAAATCGGTAAATCGCAGAAAATCGGCCCTCAGCCCCTCCTAGCATGACCAACGAAACACGATATGATATAACGATTTATCTCGTTTAACTGTCAAGATACAATGGATTTTGACAGTTGGGCGTTGGTAAAAAGCTATATCACGCGATATATATCGTGTTTCGTCGTTCATGCTAGGGCTGGTAGATTACTTATTCCCACCAGATAATTCTTAATATCCTAAAAACATTGAAGTTCATGTTAACTGTGTTTTGACAGATGTATGTGATACATTGCTACTTTGAGTTGGCACAAATAAAAACTTACCAAAGAAAAGTAGCAATATATCACATCTGTCAAATCACAGTTAACATGAACTTCAATGTTTTAGCCGATACCGCCGCAGGTAAGTAAATGTTAACTTCCTAGTCATATTTTAGAAGGCTCAAATACTCTAGATACTTTTTGCTTTTGCAAGTGTAGTGAGTGAGTGCGTCCAAGTAAAATATTTTGAAGGTCTTGCAAGTATTTCGGAGCGGCACCTGCGGCGGTATCGGCTAAAAACATTGAAGTTCATGTTAACTGTGTTTTGTCAGATGTATGTGATACATTGCTATTTTTATTTGGTAAGTTTTTATTTGTGCCAAAACGAAGTAGCAATGTATCACATACATCTGTCAAAACACAGTTAACATGAACTTCAATGTTTTTAGCCGATAGAGCCGCTGGTTTCCGTTCTTAGAAGCAAAAACCTTGCTTGGTTTTGGAGAAAAATAATTTCAGATTGGGAGAAATAGAAAATAGCCCCTGGCATGTCATTGTCATGTGCATGTCATATTTTGCATAGACTAATATATAATTGGTTTGGTTATATTTTGTTCATTTGTTGATTTTTTGATGTGATTGATAAGGTATATTCGAATTTCGGATCTTTTCGATAAATGAAAATGGTATGAATTTAACCGGTTTCTCATGCCGCTGTTGTTATTTTGATTGCTAGCACACACGTCACACATCACATCAGAAGAACCAAAAAGCGCCCATGTATTTTTTTGGATACCCTCACAACAAATACAATACTTACAGACTTCAATGCAAGTCCGTGGCAATAATAACAGTAATTGCTTTAATGGAATTTCGGTGAAAATTCAGCGTTTTGAGACTGTTGGCCGGACGGAGCCGAACGCATATCCATATCTTTGATTGCATTGCTTCCAAATCATGGATTTACTGAAGACTCCTTCAGTTCAGTCTTTATTAGATTCTGATTTAGAATCAGTAGAAAGTCTTCAGTACTTAGACATTGAAGAAGTAAGTGGTTTTTTTATTCAAGTTTATATAAATATCTTAATGAGAAGAATAATAATGTGCTGCTTTACTTTTTGAAAACTATTTATTTATACTTAGCCAGTTAGTAATCAAAACTTTTTTCATTTCTCGTAATTGTTCCACAATTATTATGTTAAGTTTCAGTGAATTAACACAGTTATTTTCAACTTGGAAAACATAACTATGCTATTATTTATAAAATATGTGATTAAATAACACTTTTTAGTTTTTTAGGTTAACTATGGGCGGTTTGTTTACAAACATTATTTCCCTCTGTAAGTTGGCTGAGTATAGACAGGAACAACCACCGTCTCAAGCTATCTGAACCTTTCCGAATATACGAATATATGATCTTTACTGATGACATTTAATAACAATTTAATTTACAGGGCTTGTTGTAGTGTTATACTAGAAGAAAAGTAATAGTTATCTTTAAGTATGTAATGCTATAAATATTTTGATAAATCTATCTTGTAATTTCAGTTAGATGAAGTTGAATATGCTTTACCACAAAGTGAAGCGCCAACCCTAGCTGAGGTTTTATTAGCTGATGGAGAAGAAACTGAAAGTTTAGCAGCTGACAAAAGCGGCGATGAACCATTTTCTTGTTCAGCCCTCCAAGTGGACTTCTTACAAGCTGTATCTCAGCAGCTTACACAGGCTCAAGTAAGTTTTATCTTTAATCGTCATGTCTTTCTGAAGCCTTTTTTGTAAAATTATTAATAAAAATGTAGATATTTGCAAATCTAGATAAGAAATCAAGATTTGGGTTCACTAGACTATGAGAGTCTGGGGCATCCTCTTTCTGTTTACAATTTTCTGATTGAAACTTAACACATTACAAAAGATTGACTTTGAGTAAGATTACTTCGTAATTATGGGACCGTCTCTAGACAAATTAAATAATAATTCAGTTTATAATATAAACATTTTAAACATAATCTGTGTTATTACAAAAGATCTTTAAACACTTTAACTTAGACAACTGTTTAAATGTTATACTGTCACTTTTTTCACAATATTGTTTGAAAGAAACAGCATCACATTTCTGGTGTCTTAAGTTAAACAGTGTTTAACTTAATCTTTTTTTATATTATAATATAATAACACGGTATTTATTTTACACATTCAGTGCAGTAAATGAAATGTAAAGTAATTTTTAAATTTTGAGATTTTAGCATTCACAATGCTATTTTTATATAATACCAAATAATATACTAGAAAAAATACGACTCGCACCAGATCATGTTCTCGGACGGGAATCGAACCCGCGACCTTTGGATATCCGGTCCAATGCTCTGACCGCTGAGCTACCGAGTGACTCGGTAGCTCCCTCGGTATTCCCGTCCGAGAACATGATCTGGTGCGAGTCGTATTTTTTCTAGTATATTATTTGGTATTATGTAAAGTAATGTTTATTTATTTTAAATAACAGGA
Organism: Catoptria pinella; assembly: GCA_963556745.1. Taxonomy (NCBI): domain Eukaryota; kingdom Metazoa; phylum Arthropoda; class Insecta; order Lepidoptera; family Crambidae; genus Catoptria; species Catoptria pinella. The sequence continues at coordinate 6,055,731 of OY750771.1, forward strand.
ACGCTCATCAGCTGGCGCATCAACCGCATTAAGTGTAGGAAATGGAGGAAAATTGACTGTAGGAACTGGACATGGACAACTTTTGTCATTCTTTGAACAGACTTTACGATGGGTCTGTGATTCTAATGTGGACAAGGGTGCTGTATCATGTTTGTCCTACAATCAGGACAGTACGCGCCTATTAGCAGGTTATGCACAAGGCTTAATATGCCAGTATGAAAGTGTAAGAGGCATATTATTGAGAAGGGTGACTTTGGGTGGAGACATATGGGGAATTCTGCGAGTGACATGGGCAGGAACATCAGGTTTGGCACTCGACACTGGTGGTTCTGTTTGGCTCATAAAATTTTCTAGGCCTTTGGGAGTACGAGCTGCAAGAACATCTTGTCTTTTCTCGGGTGCTCGAGGGGAGGTCGTAGCTATGACGGCTCGAGATGCTCGCATCCTCGCATTGGCGACCCTCTCTAGAGTCATAATCGTGGCTGGCGGCAGAGCTGCCGGCGTACGTCTCGGTGGCCCACCTGACACACTTCCCGTATTAGAATGGTGTGAAAATGATGACAGAGTTCTAGTTTGTGGCCGTGCTAAAACATTACAATGGTTGTCGGTGACTTTGACTGGATCATCAATATCGCTTCGGCCATTAAAACGCGTTGAATTAAAAGCTGCACCTCTATGGTTGGGTTGGCTTGGTGGCAATTTGGCCATTTTTGATGCAGATGAGAACCTAAGATTATGGGGAGAGGATTATGATAAGCCTCTTGATTTATCACACATTGAACCTGTTTATGCATCTGCATTCTTTAAGGTAACTTTTTTACTAATATTTATTGATCTGATTAGTTTAATTTAAGTCTATAATTCTATATGAATACTATACCACGGTAATAATATCTATACAGTATTGTGACTCGGCCCTGTCCTACAGCCGCGCGGTACAGTACGTCAGCACGCGATAGGGCTACCCGCCTACAGTATTTTAATTTCATCTAGGTACCTACTTGAGTTTCTGACCTAATGAAATCTATTTTTAATGCAAAAACTGGCCAAGTGCGAGTCGGACACGCGCACGAAGGGTTCTGTACCATTACCTATAATAACAGCAAAAAAAACATATCTGTTGTATGGGAGCCACACTTATTTTTTTTTAATTTAAAGTAAATATACTAAATATTCTGTGAATATTTCAAACGTCTACCTGTTGCCGTTATCAATATCGAGCAAAACGAGCAAAAAAAATCACGTTTGCTGTATGGGAGCCTCCTTAAATATTTATTTTATTCTGTTTTTAGTATTTGTTGTTATAGCGGCAACAGAAATGCATCATCTGTGAAAATTTCAAATGTCTAACTATCACGGTTCATGAAATACAGCCTGGTGATAGACGGACCGACAGACAGACGGACAGCGGAGTCTTAGTAATAGGGTTCCCTTTTTACCTTTTGGGTACGGAACCCTAATAAAAAAGGTAAATAAAACTAATGATCATAGGTTACATAGAAAGGAGTTCAAAACAAGGATAATTTTAGTCCAGCCATCAGACGCGGACGAAATCGCGGACTAAAGTCAGTAAAATGTTTTAACCATAGTAAATATAGTTAATTTTGACCACCATTTACATGCCTTTCTTCCTCATATAGTTGTTCTAACTCACGAAGACCGTTTTGCTATGAATGTTGTTAAGCGTGCACTGCACATGCACTATGTTAGTGTGCATAATACGAGAGCGTGCAGACACACATTAAAACAATGTGCATGTGCACGCCTAACACATTCATAACAAAACGGACTTCAAAAGATAGAACAACTATAGTATCCCTTTTAAATTCTAAATGTATGGATGGTGGTAATAATGTATTTCTCATTTTCTTAGGGCTTGTTTACTGATGGCAGAGTCTCTCGTGCGATGTGCAAGGCTGGTGTGAGTGCCTTAGGAGGCGCATGCGTCGTAGAGGGAGCGCTGTCTTTGCTGGGCCGGCGCGGTATTGTGCGCGTCCGACCACGAGACCTTATTTCTAGAGCCAAAGCCTTGCTATCCGCCAATCACCACTTACAGGCGCTACGATTACTCTGCAGCGCTCAAGGGTCAGAAGCAAAATCACTAGCAAACCAATTTATTATCAATATATCAGAAAGACCGCATTTGCTATCAACCAGGAATATGGCGGAACAGGTCATAAACCTGTGCCTCAAATTTAATCTAAGGTAAGCTATTCCTCTTTTACGCATTATGTTAAAATAATCATTAGATAAGAAGGTATACGTATATGTATAAACGTTAAAAAGATAGATTGAAGTTGAAACATCATTTCCAGTGATGAATTATGGACAACTTTATGGGAGCACTGTTCCAGTGAAGACGCTTTCGTGGAAGCTCTAGGTGACGCGGCAGTTCGAGGCGATTTAGCCGCTAATGCTCCATCTCCAGATTTGACTCAGGTTGTCATGTATATTTATGCTTGATTGCAGGAAAATGTTGAACACAATTTTAATTATGTTCATTCTGGGTAGGTATGAGAAGATAATCTGGCATCAGTTTTAATGAATAATGTATAAGAACCTGTCCAGCTGGCCTCGTAAACGCACTACGACTATTTGTACTCGTCTCGCGATGCCTTGCCTTTGCTACGACAACAACATTTATGTCGATACATTCGCTAGGATAGGAATACATGTTCATACGTTCATACATGTGAACACTGTTCAGTATTATTTTAAAACCACATCGATGTCCTAATGTTAAGACGATGTGAATTTGTGAAGTAGGCGCTGATAGAGCGGCTGGCGGAGTTCGAGCCGGGCTTGGTGGAGCGCGTGGTGGCGTCGCTGCCGCTCACGGCGCTCGACCCGCACCGCGCCAGCGTCTTCACCAGGGACAGGCGGCTGTGGCGCGGCGTCGGCGCCATCGCTGCTGCGCTCGGTACCTACCTCTGTTAACGCATCGACTATCAAACGACTAAACAACTAAACTGAACAATGTAGTTTTATTCATCCTGGCTCTATCAACAATCAATGTGATTATTATGCATGTGATAAGGGTTACTCACATTGAAGTGAAATATCCGTGTGGGTAGGTGGCAGCTGTGGGGCGATGCGGTCGCTAGCGCCTTACGTGGAGGCGGGATGCGGCGGCGGGCGTGGGTGCCGGTGCGCCGGCGACGCGCTGGTGCTGGCGGCGGCGGACGCGCTGGCGGGCCGCGGCGCCGCCGGCCGCCCGCTGCCGGACCACGCGCGCCCCGCCGCCGCGCACGACGCGCTACATGCGCTGCTAGACCCCGACGTGAGTCACTCCACTACTATACCTGTGCACCGACGCGCTGGTGCTGGCGGCGGCGGACGCGCTGGCGGGCCGCGGCGCCGCCGGCCGCCCGCTGCCGGACCACGCGCGCCCCGCCGCCGCGCACGACGCGCTACATGCGCTGCTAGACCCCGACGTGAGTCACTCCACTACTATACCTGTGCACCGACGCGCTGGTGCTGGCGGCGGCGGACGCGCTGGCGGGCCGCGGCGCCGCCGGCCGCCCGCTGCCGGACCACGCGCGCCCCGCCGCCGCGCACGACGCGCTACATGCGCTGCTAGACCCCGACGTGAGTCACTCCACTACTATACCTGTGCACCGACGCGCTGGTGCTGGCGGCGGCGGACGCGCTGGCGGGCCGCGGCGCCGCCGGCCGCCCGCTGCCGGACCACGCGCGCCCCGCCGCCGCGCACGACGCGCTACATGCGCTGCTAGACCCCGACGTGAGTCACTCCACTACTATACCTGTGCACCGACGCGCTGGTGCTGGCGGCGGCGGACGCGCTGGCGGGCCGCGGCGCCGCCGGCCGCCCGCTGCCGGACCACGCGCGCCCCGCCGCCGCGCACGACGCGCTACACGCGCTGCTAGACCCCGACGTTAGTCACTCCACTACTATACCTGTGCACCGACGCGCTGGTGCTGGCGGCGGCGGACGCGCTGGCGGGCCGCGGCGCCGCCGGCCGCCCGCTGCCGGACCACGCGCGCCCCGCCGCCGCGCACGACGCGCTACACGCGCTGCTAGACCCCGACGTGAGTCACTCCACTACTATACCTGTGCACCGACGCGCTGGTGCTGGCGGCGGCGGACGCGCTAGCGGGCCGCGGCGCCGCCGGCCGCCCGCTGCCGGACCACGCGGCGTATATAACTATACTATATAACTTTTAATTTCAATAAATATTCTTAATTTTTCATATTTTATTATTCTAACTTTTGGTTTCAATTGCCTCGCAGAAAGTATAAAAAGTAGAGTATGCATCGCGGGCTTAAATGTGTATTTGTCATGGGCGATCTTGAACACCTCGTACTCAGGATTCTAGCCTTAACTCCCTCGCTCCGCTCGGGAGTTAAACATAGAATCCCTCGTACTCGGGGTTCAATAATAGCGCCCGGGACACAATACACTACTTTAAGCCCTTATTGCATAATCTACTATTAAGTCTCATTAATTGTATTTTGACAGGCGCGTTGTGGCGGCCAATCGCCGCTCCGCGTGTTGGTGATGCACGACGCGAGCGCGACCGTGCGGCTGCTCGAGCAGTGTGCTCGCGAGCTGCCCTTCGCGGGCCCCCTCGCCAAACAAAATCGCCTTCGTGTCGTACGTGCGCTACTCGCGTTAGCTCCGGAACTACAGGTTATTATTACTCTCACATTATTATGACATTGGATTATATTTATTTTACAAGTGGCTCTGTGTGCTGTAGACCCGCGAGTCTGTCTTTGCTTAGCTTAAAACTGAATAAATGTTCACCGCGCACCTTCAAAACAAAATCCTTAATACAAAAAGTTGAAATGAAGTTTCCTTGCTATTTTATGTGATGTGACACAGGAAAATTTCTTTTTAAATTAATTTCTACCCCCTAGCACCCTCTTGAAGTTTATGCGTCTTAATAAGGGTTTGTAACAAAAAACCTATGTGATAATATGAAACATTTTTCTAAATGGCTGAAATATGTATTTTTTACCGTTTTCCACCCCCATATTTTCGCCGTTTTGAAAAATTACGAAAAACTGAATCGGCAAGAAATCCATATAATTATCGTATCTGCTTACAAAGTTATCGGTATAAATATCGGTTGAAAAATGCGACCTGTAGAAGAGAACAGCCGGACATACAAAAGCAGTTTTGCCCAACCTGAAACGGAGACGCTTTGCGCTCGCTCGGTCAATAACGTACATCTGTTGTTCACAATTTAATCATGCATGCAAAACTCCAAACTTGAGACGTTAAAAACAATAATTCATGACGCAAACCTGCCAGCAGGGAAGTGGGCCCTAGGCCGGGTCATAGACATTCATCCCGGAAAAGATGACCTAGTCCGTGTAGTAAGCGTAAAAACGAAGAGTGGCATTATAAAAAGGCCAGTCGTAAAACTATCTATTCTGCCAGTCAATAAGCAAAGTCATATAGAATCAAGCCCGGTTACCAACGAAGAAATGCCAAAGAAGAGTAAACGAAAAGTAGGTCAGTCATTCAAAACATCATGCCTAAGCTTCGTCACTGCATTCTTCATGTTATTTATGTTATTAATGACGTCATCAGTTCAGGCCGCCTATAACATTTCGACGCTACCAACCAACAATTCTATATATTTTGACAAAGTAACTGATATGAGGCTAATTCAAGACGACTGGAAACTAGTAGTATTTTATGACATGCAACCGTATTGGGACGGCATCGAATTATACGGTAACTACATCAAACATTTAGAAACACAGTGTAATTTCATGATAATAAAGTCCCACTGTGACGTCATAATACTACAACTACGTCACGAGTTCACAGAATTTCAACGCTATGACCGTATGTTGCCTACGCTGCAAAGGAGGCGCACGCGACGAGGCCTCATTGATGGTGTCGGTTACGTAGCAAACAGCTTATTCGGCGTTTTAGACGAACGTTTCGCAGAACAATACCATAAAGACATTTCCCTGATAAAAAAGGATCAAAGGCATTTAATGACTTTGTGGAAGAAACAAACATCCATTATTGAAACAGAAAACAACATGTTAAAGAGGGTTGAAAACATCATTTCAAAACAGCAAAGCATATTCAGTAATCATTTAAATCAATTAGAAGTCGCAGCTTATCAAGTCAAGAAAGAAATAGCGCAAATGGAGATAAGCAAAGAGTTTTTATTTACTATCACAATTGTAAACAACATAGTAAATAACTTAAAGCAGATTCAAAACACGCTATTAGATGCAATCAGCGATCTTCACAACTTCAATATCCACATTTTAACCCCTGAACAACTTCGAGACGAGCTAAGCTCAATATCTGGTCAGCTGTCAAAAGAGTTATCCCTTCCCATCGACAATATACAAACAGATTTGTCTCAGATGTACAAAATCATGAAAGTGAGAGCTAGTATCACGAAACAGTACTTTATTTTCGAGATAAAAATCCCACTAGTAAACAGAGACAGCTATGAGATCTACAAGGCTGTTTCCGTCTCACACCAAAACGGAAACTTTATGGTTAACGTGCAACCAATCTCCCCATTTTTAGCCATGAACATAAAAAAGGATACCTATTTATCTATGTCCGAATATGAATTACAAAAGTGTATCGAATTGGATACTCACACACATCTATGCGAGCTACAGAAAACTATCTATCAAAGAGTAGCGGACGATAACTTTTGTGTAAAAGAATATCAAACGGGCAAATGCAAAACATTTATTAGCCAGTGTCAGGTTACGTGGACAGAATTAGTCACCGTAAATACATTTCTATTTACTTGTTGCGGCCAATGCTCCTTTAGAATCATATGTGGAGATCAAATTACACACGAGACCTTCACAGGTGTAAACATTATCGCACTCGGAAACAGCTGTTTAGTCAAGGGCGACTCATTCACTATAACGTCGCATCAGCATTATGCCAGTGAACTAAATATAGCACCAGACATTTTATCGGTTACGATCGCACCCGTCAATAAAGTTTTGAACATTACGCTCCCGGCTAGCATCACATTCAATGAGACACGTGACTCGAGACTAGACCGAATGAGCGAGCAGTTAGAGAAACTCAAATCGGAGGCAGATCGACTCGATTCGGATGACGCCACAATCAGCTTTCACGACGTGCATCACTACGTCGCTATCTACGGTATAGCGGCATTGGTGGTGGCAGGCGCAGCGGGCGCGTGGTGGTGGCACCGCCGCGCCGCCGCGAGCACCGGGTCCACGCGTGCCACCGCCGCCGCGCCCGCTCTAGCGCCGCCGCCGCCGCCGCCGGCACCGGCGTCACCGCTGCCAGCCGCACCGCGGTTACGCTGCGGTGGCCCTACGAGCGCTAGCGTACCCAGTCTTCATAGTGCAAGTGTTAGTGCGAATCATTGTGCTAAGTGTAGTGTTTATAGTGTAAATGAAAGTGAAAACAGACAATCAAAGTCATTTAGTGAATTAGTGGAGCGTAAAGACAAAGTTACGATGCCGACGTTTGAAACGGTCATTTTTGCAAGTGAATCTTAGTTAAGTTTTCTATATATTTTGTCGGTTATCATTTTGTTATTCATTACGTTTTATTATTGTCGGGAATCATTTGTTGAACTCACAACTCTCATCCCATCACTCATTCATCATTTATCTCGTGCCTCATCTCGCGCCCGGGAATATGTACGATCTATGTATCGACCTACATTTAGTTTGTTTAAAGTCATCATTTTTACAATATTCAGTCAGTCCACATTCAACTCACGACTCATCAATTAGTCATACAATTATTATTTATTAGCGTTGCATTCATTACGCAATAAAAGTTATTTTTACAAATTCTTCAAGTTTTATCATTCATCTCTTTTGGTGTGTGGTCAACCAACCCATACAAATTTAATAAAAATGAGAAACTTACGGGAACATCGTAAGTTAAAGATGCATCTGTATTTTGCCACGATTTCTTTACCGTGATTTTCCTGTTGATTGAAGACGTCTTAAACGTTGTTGCAGGAACATAACGGCCGCACAGATATTTTAGAATTTATAATTGGGCAATACAGTAGTGGGGCGCTGCCTTCAGATCCAGAAGTATTGAAGGCTACCCAGGAACTGGCGGCGATGACGTCGGGCGAGCGCGCCGACCGCGCGTGGCTGGCGCTGGCCGCGCGCGCGCCGACCGCCACCGCCACCGCCACCGCGCTCGCGCCACTCCACGAACAACGCGACCTCGTAATGCACCGCCCCCGCATCCTATGGAAGATCGATGCCGCTCTTCATCGCCACGACGAAGCACTTAAACAGTTTTTTCGAATAGATGACCCGTCCCCTTCCGATGTAGATGAACTTTTTGAATTCATACGATGCAGAATCGAAACGGACGGCGACGAAGTGAATCTCGAACCTTACCTTGCGGCTTTGATAGCGCTTCGACCCAGAGCGATCGCCGCGATTCTACCCGATCGTTACTCGGATGCCGTGTCGCATATATTAACGACGACGCCGAATGAAAACACTCTGGAGTTCGCAGAGAGTTTACTCGAAAACGGTCGGCTTCGAGGCGATTCGACCGCCGCGTACCTGAAAGCGCTCTGCACCGTCCGGCCGGCGGACGTGGCAGATTTCCTAGCGCGAAATCCGGGCGTCGTCCGCCCCGAGCGGGCTCTCACAATCGTGCGCGAAACGGGTGTGAGCGACGCCGAAGCTATCTGTTTAGAGGCCGCCGGCGATCCGAGCGGAGCGCTCGACGCCATCCTGCGGCGCGTGGCGAACGCCGACGGGGCCCGGGCCGCCGCCGCGGTCTGCGAGGCGGCCGAGCTCTGTGCCAGGATCGCTCCCGGCGCGCCGCCCGGCGTCGCCGAAGAGATGTGGACGCGGTTGCTGAGCGGCGTGGAGTCGGCGCCGCCCGCGTTGATCCTGGAGGCGAGCGCGTACGTGCCGGCGGAGACGCTGGTGGCGCGGGCGGGGTCGGCGCGCGGCGTGGCGGCGCTAGTGGCGTGCGCGGCGCGGCGGCGGCGGGGGTGGGCGTGCGCGGCGCGCGTGGCGGGGCGCGAGGCGCACGAGGCGGCGGCGCGCGCGGCGGCGGCGGCGCGGCGCGGGCTGGCGGTGCGCGGCCGGTGCGCGGGCTGCGGCCGCCGGCTAGCGACGCGCCCGCCGGTGCGCACGGCCCACTGCGCCCGCGCCCGCCACCTCGCTTGCGCCGTGGAGGCCGTCTGCCCGTGCGGCCGCCGCGTGCCCGACGCCGTGTGGACGCCCCCGCAGCGCCCGCGCCGCGCTCCCTCCCCGCCTCTGGAACACGCCCTGCGTCTGGTTGCGCCGCCTCGCCCCGATCTCGAAGGCATCGTGTAGTACGGTGACTACGGTGTGATACAGCCTATACGTTCGATCGTCGAGTCGTCTGGTTATTTCGTGATCAAATTACTGCTGCTTTCAAATAGAATTTGTACGAAGTCGAGAATAATTCTTCAAAATATTTAGTCAAACAGCTTTTGTATAGTATAGTAAAAAGCTAAACTGACTAAAATTAACCATCTATTATATTATGTTTAAAGATTCCATACAAATAATAATTATTGTCTCTGTGTACGTATGTGCACATCAGCAGTGCTTGTCATATTATACATATAGTTTTAAAAAATAAGCAAAGCATTGGATTGGTTGCATTTGTGTAAAATGCAAGTAGTAAATTATTATATTTTTCTAATTTATTTTGTATATAAGGAAAAAAATATAATAACATCAGACCAGAAAATATTCACCTACATAAATCTGGTACCTACCTAATAAAGGAACTGCATCCTGTACGTTTTCTGAATTATAATATATTATATTACAAACTATACACGAGTTATTTATGTACTACTGTTGTAAAGATTAGGGTTCATAAATAAAAATATGAGTTCCAATCTATATGACTATCTATGTCACTGACGGACACTCCATACAACCAACCCACTACTGGATCTATGGTAATGCTCTTTTGAGCACCAATTCCACCAATTCTTTATCGCAGGATATTGTATATCAGTTTCTATGCGAGGCCTTAGTTTTTGAGCGACGCGTCAAAATTTCGATATCATTTTTTTGTCATCACCTGATTTGATGGCGTTTTTTTCGTTTTTACCAACCCAGTTGTTCTCATTTTGGATCGCAGTCGTTTGAATCGTGATATTCGATTAGCAAAAGCAAAACACAATTTCGGTCTTGGGTTGCCACTATGCCTTTTAACATAAAGAAAAAAAAATTAAATACTTATATTTTTTTTCAAAGAAGTGGATTTGAGGGTTTATAATATATTTTTTTAAATAGTCACGCAAAATATAAAGTGTAGGTACATTTACTACAGTACAAAAAAATCTCGCCTCACCGTACCCATGCGATACACGTATAGTCTCTAGCTTATTTCTACCGAGACCATACAAATGTGACTCGCCCATAAAAATGACATCAGTAAAAATATGTTAAAATTGAATATTTTTCAAGTGGGTATCCACTATCTATTGCAATATTTGAAAAAAATAAGTTATAGTAGGTAGTTGTAGCAGATTGTTGCTTTGTGTGCCTCCCCAACAAGTAGGTAACAAGATTTATGATGACGATGAGGTAAAGGAAAACAAAGTAAAAGACACTTTAAGAAGTAGAACTATATTTAAACTATTTTTTTACACCAAACACACGCAGAACGACGAACAAAATTACAAATACTTATTACTCGACCATTCCATAAATGTTATGTAAAATCCAATAATTCTCTGAACTTGTCTTATTTAGAAAATAACCCTTACAACATAAGGGAATAACCCTTCGTTATGTTCTAAATTATAATGTATACGTATGCTAAATAAGACAATGAAAAACATGCATATGATTTTGACAAAATTCTAGTGACTAAACTCAGAAGTAGTCAAGTGGTTAATTTAGTAATAATTTGAATAAATATTTACTCAGTGACAAAGTCCGTGCCACCAAATAAGTCCCGATGACGCGGCGCTGATATCCTTTCAATGAGTAAATTAAAAAGACTATTCATTAAACATTCCATATTTTGTTCCTTCAAAATACCACCGCGAGACTTCTTTCGTAGCGCGTACTCGACATGTGTCTCATTCATAATGCCAAGCCAACCGCTCGCTCGCAAAACAACACCTCTTATGGATTTTATAATCAATCAACTTTTTTTGCTTTTATTTCAGTACGAACTTTATAATGGAGTTACCATGATGAAAAGTTTGTGAGGGCTTTTAAGAATTTGACACTGAGTGAACTTAACATTATAAGACCAGCGGGTCTATCGGCTATAAATATAAAAGTTCATGTATGCTTTGGTGAAGATTAGATGTGATACATTGCTACTTCATTTTGGCACAAATTAAAACTTACCAAAGAAATCTAGCAATGTATCATATCCATCCGTCAAATGAAAGCGATTACGATAGCAATGTAAGTTAGTCGATAGAGCTCCAGCCAGGGCTCTATTAATAAACGTGACAATTTTATATCCATTGCATCAACCAATTTGAAATAGAACAAACTAATCATAGCTACACCGCAACGTAAACCAAATTGTCATGACAATTGACACGTTATTAAATAGGGCTCTACCGGCTAACTTTTCGAACTTCGGCGGGTCTGCCGAGCTTGTACTATTCGCCGAAGATATTTAGAAAATATCGATGTTCGTGTGACATCATGAATCGGGGTTCGCCATTTTTGCCCGATTGGGGCTTTTGAAGCGCGGCGGACTTTCCGAAGTTCGATGCGTTAGCCGGTACGGCCCCTGGTGGCCATGTGCATGTGTAGTGTCCAAATTGCAGCAAGTACAAAGCTCTCTTGTACCCAACTGCACGAGTCTAGGTCACGAAACGATTTATCTAGCTGTTAAAGTTTAATAATAAATATTGCTAAGTTGAAACAGTGCAGTGCATATTTCACTTTGTTAACTAAAATGAGATTTATTTCAATCATAATAATTATAAAACTATAAACAGACATGTTCTTGAATGATATACACCTACTCACAACATAGACACTCCTGCCCCGACTGATTTTTATGTTAGTGCCTGTTTCACAATCTATGATTAAAAATCACTAACTTTTGGTTTAATTTAAAAAATGGATCAGAATTTATATGAAATTACTCAAGTATATTAATTTGAACTTAATCGGACTTTGTGAAACAGGCCCTTACGCTACTTACTTAAACCATTAACATACATATATGTGCATTAAAAAAAACTATTTTAAGGCATAAGGCTTAAAATACTTATATTTATTAAGAAAATAAAAACAAAATATATTTTTATATGGATATTTCTAGTTCCTACAATTTCCCATTAAACACGTCGAACCGGCCTTCAGGTTCAAAATGTACATTTCCTATAATGTACCTACATCGGTTTCAAAAGATACCTTACCCGACATGTCCACTTCCCAAAATGTACCTTATGGCATATAGAATAACTGGATACATTTTAAATATGTATAAAATAAAATAAAATCACGTGGTCAATCAAGTTTTAATAGGTTTAGTCGACAAATGCCAGATTTTACAAATGCCAGTTTCTATTAATGGCAGATTCTACAAATGCCACATTTTAGTAGATATGGAGAAATAATATTGTATGCTTGAATATATTATAAAATAATATAATAAAAAAGATTTTTTAATTATAGAAATTAACCTTCTCCCTATTTATGTGATCCTGGTACTTTGGCGACGTTTTTATTAGGAAAGAAAAAAAAAACGCAAAATATATACAAAAGTAATTGAAAATATTATTTCTCCATATCTACTAAAATTTTTATTATAGCATTTGTAGAATCTGGCGTTTTAAACTCATCTGGCATTTGTCGACCAAACCTATTAAAACTTCATTGACCACATGATTTTATTTTATTTTATACTTAATTAAAATGTATCAAATTTATCTGATCTAAGAAGGTACATTTTAAGAAAAGTACATTATGGAAAAGGTTACTTTTTGGGAAGTGGACATTTCGGGAAAGGTACCTTTTGAAACCGATGTACATTTTGAATCTGAACGGTCAAACCGCTTATAATAGAAAAAAATAACGATACAATATTTCTTCTACTTTCTCTTTAATGCTTGAAATTATGTCGAAGATAGAATCCAACACTGACTGCGATAATAATTATTTTATTTGTATTTCTTTTTACAATGGAACTACTGACAACTACTCATTGTCTGGTAACGCCCTGGCGGAAAGACAAAAATGTCTCATTTAAGTATTCTCATGAGATTATTAAGACATACATTGAGACACGAATAAACTATACTACATAACGTTTAGATGTTTTATTAGCTGTCTACGTGTCATACGCATGCCGCTGCCCTGCTGCTTCATGGACAGTTTTGTTTGTTTCTACGCAAGATGCAAACAATAATGACAAAAGCGTGCGCAGTTAGACGTATACGTAAAGGAATCATATAGCATTCGCGACCCAGTAGCCGAGGCTCGGCAGCGACTGCTCGGTCGCATCGCAACGCTTTGTATACAGTGCTACAAGGATCTATCTTATCTATTGGTGCGTGGTAGGAAAATGAACGAATTTTGTCAGTTGTCATACTTTATTTCAAGGACCAGTTTACATTAATATTAAATTAACAGGAAAAGTGGCGCTACCATTGAGTCGCCAATAGATCCTTGTCGCACTGTAGGTTTGTATCCCTTTCCGGTATGTATGCCGGTGGGCGTGATCATCGCGCGACTCCAGCGGCGCTGCTGGGTAGCCTTCGCCATCCAGGTTTTCTAGTCGGCGGCGTTAAGTCGCGATTATAGCGTTGTAGTAGCTTATTATAACATTTTGACGAGTTCGGAACAAAGCTGAGATAATTGACATCTGACAGTATATGTGAAAAAATGATCCTGCTGTTTTGTTCCCACTAGGAGCATACAAAACTTAAGTGTTTCATATGCTCCTACAAGGGAGCATATGAATGGAACACGCGTATGCAACATACGTGTATATAACTAAATATGTCATACGCTCCCAGTGGGGGCGTATGGAACTCTTCGACTTTCATATGCTTCCTTGTAGGAGCATATGAAACACTTAAGTTTTGTATGCTCCCAGTGGGATCATGTGGGATAAGCTCCGTGTCGCGCGCACTGCAGAGCAGCGGCGGTGAGTCGCAGCAGTCGGCCGCGGCTACCGGACCGCGACCGCCAAGCCAAGATCTGAATGAGTTGGATAATACTTCATGGATTTATCCATAGCCGCAGTCATAGTATAATGTTTCACCAGGTATTCTCTTCCCACGATGGGCTAAGACTACGTCACGTCATTCACGATTAGGTGTTACCCGACTGGTCGGAGGGGTTGAACTGCATTCCCAACATTGATTGGTCGTGCCGTGCGTGACGCATTCATAGGCCAATCTCTTGATCCAGCTGTCTTGGGAAAAGACTACAGATTTATTCTACCACGGCGATAACATTCTCCGTTTGATTAGGTATAACGTTGATAGGTATATTTAGCGCATTCTTTGCCTTACTTGCCCTGCCACATAATAATACATCATTCAAGAAAAAAATCATAACTGTACAGTAGGCGTATTATGAGTTTACACTTATTATATTATCTACTTGATAGCGACTGTAGTTAACATTTGTATGAAACTTTTAGTTTAGGGTAGTTACCGCCGGAGGCGCTGTGCCAAATTGCATACAAAATGGGTTGCTACACAACAGTCGCTATCGAGTATAATGAAAGTAACTGTGCGACTAAAAAGGGCAATTCAATTACCGTTATTACTACTGGTACTAAGATTGGTAGTAGCACGGGCAACAAAGGACTCATAATACGCCTGTACTGCCAACCTGCGTGCCTACACAGCACAGTTCAATGTAAATTTAATGGCGGTTGTAAAGTACGTACGTAGCCCACTAGCCTCCCATCCACTAATATCAAAATTGTGTTCTGCGCATTGTCTCGCGCGCTACCGCCAATAAGTATGCATCGACCTGTACTTTAATAATATTAAAAGTCCCGTTTTATTTAAAAAATGTGAATCTTTAAATTTCTGGACATGAAAATATTTACTAAAAAACATTATTGTGCATTTAACCAAACCTTTTATATTAGTTCAAAGGAAAATTGTAGACCATAAACAATAATATTTATTATTTTCCAAATATTCATTCAATCTATCTTAACTTAGTCCGAAAATTTTTGGTACATTCATGAAATGAATGATACAACATTATTGTATACACTATTCTGCATTGTCATAACGCACCCTGAAAAGAAAATAAATAATAATAATAAAGGAGTATATAGCGAGAAAAAAAATTACGTTATTCTATAACTATTCTAACATTTTCTGTCTTCAAAACAAAAAGATACATTTTAACCGAAGCTGCAAATTAATGCAAACCACTGCAAACTACAGCCGCGGCGGGCAGCAGCGCGGTCGCTTTGCAAAATTACACTAAAGCACATAAGGGCGCTACAGACTAGCGTTTCGTATGCGCTTATAAGCTCATTTAGTCACGCGCTCCAAAATTTGCGTTGCATCGAGTGCATTCAGTCCAATGCGTTGTAGTAGCGTAGTAGCGTCTGCTCACGACATAATCCCCCCCCCCCCCCCAATATCAGTTTGTTTTTTTAAAATATTGTTTAAGTATTCAAATAAAAGGAAATATCTTGAAGTGAGGAAACATTTTATTACCTCTGGCGCTGGCCACGCCTCTTGCTAAGCCTGCGTCCCGACGATGGAGCCTGCAATGTGAAACGGTTGGTAGTCTCAGGGGCAACACGCAGGGTTCGTGAATCCGTAGATCGAGCCACACTTACCTAACATAACATAACTTATTAAATAAAACATAGGTTTGCAACAAAACAGCTGTTTCATACATTTTCATATTTTCGTTATTAATTTTTGTATGAAACAGCTGGTTTTTTTCGCGATTTCAGAGTTGGTCCCATAGTAAAAGTTGTTCAGTTTGATGGTCCCTAACCTGTTTATATAAGGTGTTTCCAAACACCTGCATATATAAGGTGTTTCCAAACACCTTATATATGCAGTTGGGCTTGCGGTGCATAGATTTCTTGCATATTTTACCATCTGTTGTGTGAAAACTATTGCTAAATATTGTTTTTGCATCCACTTATAAACAATGATTTTTAACATATTTACAGGACATTATGTGCCTTAAGGGTTTCAAATAATTTTTAGAACATTATACCTATTTAATCCCCTGCTCATAGTTCACAATCTTACCTTATCCATGAATTTTTTAATGAGATCTGGACAGTTCAGATGACTTTCCGGTTCCCAGGAATCAAATTTGCTGGACCATCCCTTCCAATGAATAAGAAACTCTCTTTCTCCATTTTTTTTATGATGAACTTCCAAGATTCTATCCACCTTAAACAGACATTAATGCACACTTAATATGAATAGTTCAGAATAAGATTCTGAAACTCCTCAGCATAATCATTATTTTTAACAGATATTTGTAGCAATAGAGTGCATGCTAATATGCTAAAGTAGGGCCAATGTAATAGATCACATTTGACATCTGACAGTCTATAGTGTTATTTATTTGCTTTCTTTTGAGATAATGTGTATTATTAACTGAAAAAAACTTAAGTAATTGTGGCTTTGAAAAAATAAATATTGTGTGCCTGTTAGAAGGTTGCTTGTCGAATTTTGATGAAGTGTCAAATGTGTTGGCCCTACTTTAGTAAATATTTATTTGTAATATGCGCTTGCTTATGTGGCTTACTTCGTATTCTGCATTTTCATCAGCATTTTCACTGTCCCAATCATTCTTTGATCTTTTAGAAGTCACTTTTGTCTCTTTTACCGCTTTCCTCTTTTTAGCCTTCTTCGCAGGTTTAGCCTCTTTTGTTTTAGAATTTTCTTTCTGAGAAAAAATATTAATCTCAAAAGCGTTGCTGATAAAGTTACGTTTTAGTCCGGTTAGTACTGACACTCACCCCCTTATTAATAAACGAAGAGTAAGTTTACACCTAGTTTAACCAAAAAGTTTGCTCAGGAATATAATGCTTTGAGACGTCAAACGTAAGGACTAATATTGCTAAACAATATTTTCTGTTAAACCACTTACTATTCGTTTATTAATAAGGCCGTCAATGTTTAGCGAGGTCAAAAGGAGATCATTCATTCTGTGCCTCTTCTGAAAGTGCCAGCCAACGTAAAAAATATAGGTAGGTATATGTACCTACCATTTTGCTAGTTGCTAGAACTAATCATCCAAAGCAATTATTATTGTCATATAGTCAGTTATAATTAATTATACTACAGAGTACACTATTTTTTTTGCAAGTATATGAATTACGGTTTTCTTACTTGTTTATCAGAACAGATAATGACCCCACAGCTCTTAGGTAATAATAACAATTGCTTAAAATAATTGGTTCTAGCAATATCTATCATTATTTCCCAACACTTTCAGAATTTAATAAAATTATTATTTTATGAAAATGGCGAACCTTCGAACTGAGATCTGATGATGGCAATTTAAAGAATGCATGGAGGAGACCCAGATCGCTATTTAACTTTTTAATTTTCGCTTGTAATTTTTTTAAAGTTCAACCCTGAGCTCAGTCAAATTAAAAGTCAAAAATATCTTTATTCAAATAAACTTAGTAATTAAGAGCTTTTGAATCGTCTATATTTTCCTACCACCCATTCCAGACTTTTTTAACTGACAAAACTAAAAAAAAAACAACCAAAACTAAGTTAAACGACTCATCTAATCTGTTAGATTTCTTTAACATTATGGGTCTCCACCATTCATTCTTTAATGGGTATTTTTGTAACACCTTGTATATATAGGTGTTACAAAAGTACCCCTAATGCCGAATATGGTAGGTAGGGACCATCATACTGAACAACTTTTACTATGGGACAAACTCTGAAATAGCGAAAAAAAAAATCAGCTGTTTCATACAAAAATTAAAATCGAAAATATCAAAATGTATGAAACAGCTGATTTTTTTTTCGCGATTTCAGAGTTGGCCCCATAGTAAAAGTTGTTCAGTTTGATGGTCCCTATCTACCATATTCGGCATTAGGGGTACTTTTGTAACACCTTGTATATATTACTTTTCTATTAAGATGGTTCTTCATATGCACTTACTTCAGCTTTGAACTTGTTGATCAGTTCTTGGCATGATAATGTATTTTCTGGTTCCCAGGTATCACTATCTGCAGAGTATCCTTTCCAGCGAATAAGGTAATGCAATTTACCTTTAATTCTCTTTGAGTCAATAATTTTATCCACCTGAAAATTATGCAACACATAATATTAGTTATGATAATATAAACTTATAATTTTACAGACGATGATGTGATTATGACTGCTTGGTATTTTTATAGTCCTTTATATATGAAAAACAATATCTTATTGAACTGAAACATCGGTCAAATAGCCATCACAAATATAATATAAGACTATTCAGCAAAGATATTAGATACTCTAAGATTCATACCACATAACATATACAAAACATAATAGTCTTTCTTAACTCACTAAAATAATTATTCAGTAGGTGCATAAGTTTGGTCAATTTATCAATAAAGTTTGAAAACAAATTTTTGAACAAGAATACAACCGGCGCAGCTTAAGAATGGGATTGAAAATGCGACTCACTAAGCCTGTACTGTCCCACCAAAGATTTTAATTGGATTTTTTGTGTATTTTGAAACTTTTAGATAGGTACTTCATAAAAAGTTCGTATTAATATGGATGGGCATTGATTATCAAAAACCACTTACTTTACTACAAGGGTAACACTGAAAGTTTTTAGAACAGGCTAGTTAGTAACATATCAAACGAAAATTTTATTTAAATTTCAAATTTAGAACTCTTTGGTAACCTAATGATGTAAATTAAATTTAGCTGTCATTTGTTTTTATAAATTGGCGGCAATTTGAAAAGTACGAGTAGCACGTCAAGATGAATTTAACAAGAGAAAATTTTCTCTCTATGATTTATTACGACTTTCGCTGTAGTCTTAGTCAACAACAAAGTTATGAAAGACTTCGACTAGCCTTTCATGATGAAGCCCCATCTCGTGCCACTGTTTACAACTGGTTCAATGAGTTCAAGCGTGGTCGTAGGAATCTCACTGATGATCTACGTGAGGGACGACCTCCAACGGCGACAACTGAAGATAACGTCATTGCTGTGCGGTGCATGATAGAGGCTGATAAGAGAGTGACCTACCAACAAATTCGAGCAAGCTTAGGCATTGGTATGAGTCAGGTACGAAAAATCTTACATGAGCATTTAGGCGCTAGGAAGCTATGCACTAGATGGATACCCCACAATTTGACCGAAGATCAAAAACGACGTCGCGTAAATTGGTGCCACGAAATGATAGAAAAGTACGACGGAGGTAACTCGAATGCTGTATTTGACATCGTCACAGGTGATGAAAGCTGGATTTATTGTTACGAACCCGAAACCAAAAGACAATCTGCTCAGTGGGTGTTTCCTTTTGAGAATTTGTCAACAAAAGTAAAGAAAGGACGAAGTGAAGGAAAAAAGATGATTGCCTCATTCTTCGGACGGACGGGTCATTTCGCGACAGTTGTACTGGAAGGCAGACTGGTATAATAACAATTGTTTGCCAGTTGTCTTAGAAAAAGTTCGACAGCAGCGCCCACGAAGCAGGATCGTACTTCACCACGATAACGCTTCAGCACATTCCGCGCGACAGACAGTCGAATATTTGACTATGGCGGGTGTTGAGATAATGAGTCATCCGCCTTACAGTCCCGACCTAGCACCTTGCGACTTTTATTTATTCCCAAAAATCAAAAATAATCTTCGAGGTATTCGCTTTACGAACCCTGAAGCTGCGGTGACTGCGTACGAAATGGCCGTACAAGAGATCCCTAAAGAAGAGTGGGCCCACTGCTTTTCTCAGTGGTTCCATCGAATGCGACGTTGCTTAGAAAGGAATGGGGAATACTTCGAAAAACAAAGGTATAAGCAACATCACGTTTCGTTTATTTTTTTATTTTCTAAGAACTTTCAGTGTGTCCCACGTATTAACTGGTAATATCGGCATAATAGGTACAAGAAATGGAGGAAAACAGTCCAGCCCAAATCAATTCTACTTATTATGGCAGATTTTTCTCAAATGTAACAGATTTTTTATTTGAGGTATATAATTTTCTTGATATATTTTTTTGCTAACAGTATGCGCAGGTGCGAATACAGACAGCGATAGTGTCGGGAGGGGCGTGAGAGCCAAAAAGATGTGGCACCATTTTTACCCGACTGCAAGGTAAGGGTTATGTTTTTCGTATCTTGTATGTATATATTATTATGTAATATTTTTTATTACCTCATATCTATCAAACGGCTAAACAGATTTCTATTATTAATATATCGTTAGATTCGTCTCGTCAGCCGAACTTGACTTGAATATTCCTAACTAGATTTTTTTTTACAACCATTAAATTCAAATGAGACTGTGTTTGATAGACTATATTAACACACTGTTTTCAAGTAAAACATGTAAATTAATAGGAGCTATAGAATTAATTCCTGCAATCAGCAACACTGGCATTGGCCACTACAAATGTCCCTACAAAGGATGAGTTTTGTTTTGACGACTACGATTTAAGCACCGACCAACCAATATTCATTAATTTTATGACTTACTAGCGGCCCGCCCCGGCTTCGCACGGGTACAATATAGTTACTAATGTGGTGAGTGTGAAGTTATTAGACTATACTACAGGATATCTTATATATATTGTGGTGGCCACATAATTAAGGACGATTTTCATACAAACGAAGTAACTTTTAAGCATTGCTTCTCCACCAGGGATTGACCGAGCGGTGATCTGGTGATGGCCATCCAGGGAGTGAATGGAGGAGATCCAGATTTCTATACACACCCAAGTGATCTGACCAGCATTTTAAGAGATGTAAGGATGTTTTAAAAAAAGGAGATAATAGCATAAAAATGTATGAAAATCTTGCAACTGGAATTTCTGATGCTTACATCTCTTAGAATGCTGACCAGATCAGTTGGGTATTGCGATCTGAATCTTCTCCTTTCATTCCCTGGATGGCCATAATCAGATCACAGCTAGTTCAATCCCTAGCGAAAAACCAAGACTTCAAAATTACCTCGTTTGTATGAAATTCGACTTGTGTCCTTAATTATGTGGCCACCATGTATATACGACGTACACAACTAACGCAAGGGGTGTTATAAGTTTGACCTGTGTGTGTGTCTGTCTGTCTGAGGCAACCTAGCTCCCAAACTTATGGACCGATTTTGATGCGGTTTTTTATGCATAGTTTAAAAGATCTAAGTGTACAGACGGCGGGACTCCTAAACCATTTATCCGATTATGATGAAACTTTGGTGAGATGTTCTGCTTACGACCGAGAAGGTCCCTGACTAAAAAACGGAGCATTGCAATACGCATGCCGGGTGCAGCTAGTTCTAAATAAAAATATGTTGTGCATTATCAATCTCAAAAAAAAATCAGCTGTTTCAGACAAAAATCAAAATCGAAAATATCAGCTGATTTTTTTTCGCGATTTCAGAATTGGTCCCATAGTAAAAGTTGTTCAGTTTGATGGTCCCTATCTACCATATTCGGCATTAGGGGTACTTTTGTAACGCCTTGTATAGATTGCAAAATCAACTGTTAAATTGCCAAAACCTGCAGCAGACAGATATTTCTGGTAAATTATATTTTCTTGAACTTCAGCACTATTGAGCCTAAATGTTTAGTATAGTAATACATAATTGCTGCTAAATGATGCGTCATTTTCAAAAATATTCAACTAGCTAGTTCCAGGTGGCTCCTCAATCCTGATGTTTAAATTGAGGAGCCACCTTTGCATTGATATATCTCGTGATATATTTTGCTACTAAATAATGTTGTGAGCTGCGCTTTAAAAGATGATGTGGCTCTTCAATCCATACGGACATAGTTTCTTTACTATCATTTAAAAAGAAAGGCATTAATTAAATATCTCGCATAATGATAAGTATTAAAATTTGAAAAGGTAAAGGTAACTTAGGGAACCTAATATCTTGGCTTGAATTAAAGCACTCCAAAAATTTCAATAGAAATTTTGCGTATAGGATACACTATTTATACATATAAATCACATTGACACAAACTGTATTTCTTGAGGTGCCTGCTAGCTTGACGTCAAGTTAGCAGCCTCACCAAGATACTCAAATATCTTTTGAACCAAAGTAACACTATTTATATAAAAATATTGACATAGTCAAAACCATCTAATTCCATTGTGAGGCTGTCAACTTAACGCTTATGTTTAATCCATGTACATCGTATTGGACTTCAAAATAAATTAGCAATCAAATTCCCAGAAAACCAGAATAAAGACATTGGATATCAATATTTAGGTTTATTTTACCCATTCCACCCCCTAAGGATTAAAATTCCAACAATACCAATACACATTGCGTTTATTTCCAACCATAAGCCTAATAATAAATTTAATAATTTTAGCTTGAAAAATCAAGGATTTTCTATACATAACTCAAAGTCAAAATGCTTAATGATTCATTGTGAAGCGGGCACTTAATCTAAATATATTTATAAATCTATTTAAAATTTAAAATATGAGTTTGAAATGTAGTGGGTGATATAGTTTATCAAGTGATCTTTTAATAAGTTAATTTGTAGCTTCCAAGTTTCATGAAATAATTTTATGTAAAGACTGTTGACTAATAACTTTGAGACTGATTTCTTATCATTGCATTATTGTATTAATATAAACTTGTTTAGAATTTACTAAGTAAGGTAATTTTATGGAAACCTGCAATTGGCCTTGCTAATGGTTAGAATTAGTAGTGTAAACAAAATTGTAACGCTGTTTCAAATAAAATAAAAAAGATAACTTCATCCTCCTTTTCACCCCTTGGGGGTGGAATTGCCATAATGACTGAAACACATAAATATTTTTTTAATTGTAGCTAAAAGCTAATTCAAATTTTGTGTTAATATTAGTATTAATATAGTATACAAGTATGGATTACACACCTCATATTCTTCTTCATCTGCATTTTTATCAACTTTCTCAGCTTTTTTCTTTTTCCCTTTGCCTTTACCAGCTTTGCTCTTCTTAGGGGTATCCTTTTCCTTAGTTAATTCAGGATCATCTTCGGTGTCCCTTTCGACGCTATCATTGGCTTCAGAGTTGGCTTCTTTTTCGTATGTGTCGGATGCGGGTTCAGCATCAGCAGTTTGTTCTTCATTTACCACCGACCCATTGGTAGATGATATGACATCATCATCAGTACGGCTTTTTGAAATTTTTCTCATGATGCAATTGGGATAACAAGAAATTATCAATTTTACAAAATAAGCTTTCGGCGTAGGTAAAAGGAAAAGGAGGGAAATCCAACACAGACGCTCGCTTCACTCCACACACACACGTCACAGACTACAAACAAACAAACCTAGAATAGGCGTACAGCTTGGCCAGAAAGAGACGAAATTGAATAAAATGGAACTAAAATTTTTCAGTACAAAATATAGTCAGTGTTGCCAAAGTTCTTCGTGATTTTCCTAAGAGCATCTTATTCACGCTTAGATATTCACGTTATCCCTGTGATTATCCCCATCCTGACGTACAGACCTATGTAATACGTCTTGCCCTTAGCCAAGTCATGCATTCAAAGATGTATTCAAAGCTGTCATGCATATACTCTATGGTCATGCTTGTCCCCTTAGAGCATTGCTCTAAGCTTGTTCCTCAGGGGCTCTATCGAAAAATATTATACGGCATTTTGTAGAAAAAAAACAGCTTTTTTTTTTAAAAGGTTCTCCTTTGGTTTTTGAGAGGATCACAAAAAAAAACAAACAAAAAATGGGACCTATTTGCTATGGTGAATAGAGCGGTTGCAACGACATGATTTTTTTTTGTATTTAATAGGTATAATATATGCGGCAGTATCGGCTAAAAACATTAAAGTTCATGTTAACTGTGTTTTGACAGATGTATGTGATACATTGTTATTTTTCTTTGGTAAGTTTTTATTTATGCCAAAACGAAGTAGCAATGTATCATATACATCTGCTGTTATTCCGTTGCTTGTCGTAGGTTTTTTATTGACAAAGGTAAAAATTGAGTAAAAAATTAATATTATGTATGCAATGAAAAGAATATATGGATTAAAGTGTTGGACTTGTATAAAGATTTATCACATTTGTGGGATAAAAGAAATAGTAATTATCAAAAATAAACTATACTAAACTAAACTATAGTCACTTTTGCTGGCAATATTGAATAATCGAAATTAAATTGTGAGGGGTTGAATCATGTGTAGAGTAGGGGTACGGTCAACCCCGACTTCAACAAATTGATTCGACAGATTGAATGCGAAATTGAATAATAATTGTGTATAGGACGTTTAAGCAACTTTACGACGGCTGGGCTTGCATACAAAAAAGAAAAAGAAATTAGTTCAAAAAATCGCGATAGATAACGTCATCTATCGCGATTTTTTGAACTAATTTTATTTTTGTTTTTTGATCTCGGTAAATGTCTGTGCGTGTGACGACCGACACTGTCTGTCAGTGACAATACTGACAGTTAGCAAAAGCAAGAAAATGATTTTACTTTAGTACCTACCTACCATGTATTTATATACCTACCTATTCTATTTCTTTTCTTCAGACAAGCAAAGCTAAGCTAATCAGTCTGTTCGATTCGAGATACGAGTGCAAACTTGTTGTATTGTAATTTGTTTGTTTAGACAATGACAAGCAGAACTAATTTAAAAAGTCCGCGAATGAATTATAGAGACCAAAATGAATCAACGGAAGCAAAAGGTACTAAACCAATTCGTGAAGCCTCGTCGATTTTAGAAGTACTGACTCTGATGATTGTGCACGTTTGCAAGAAGATACTATTTTTTGACACCAATTTAAAAATAGCTTTGTATTTAGGAGCGCTGTTCTTACTTTCTCTTATTGCTGATGTTTTGACATTTCCCAAATCATACTTTTCGAGAAGTGATAATGTATTTAATCAATATTTTGTTAAAATTGGTTGGTTTTGGACATTGTTTTTAACAGTGCCTTACGTTCTCTTGACGTCTTATACAATTTGTTGTGGCAAGAAAAGACTTATAGTTACTGCCCATTTAACCAGGCTTATCATAGCTACTATGTTTTGGTATGGATGGACCACACTTTTCAATTACATTGAAACAAAATATGGACGTTGTAACATGAAAACTATCGACGACAAAAGCACTTGTTTAAAGAATGGTCATTTTTGGAATGGATTTGACTTATCTGGACATTGTTTTATACTAATCTATTCAAGTCTGGTTATGATAGAAGAAGCTAGAGCAATTAATGGATGGGAAGGTATCAAAGACTTTATTAGAGATGAGAAATATTCCAGGAGTATAGATGACAGAACAACTCGTACCAACCCATTGAAGAACATAAAGCTGGAAGAGTTAGATGTATTGAAGTTGTCTTATGAAAATTATACACCTTATGTAAGAGGGTTATTAATTGCAATAGCGTTGCTACAATTACTCTGGGATGTCATGTTAGTCTCCACAATACTGTATTACCATATTATGGTTGAGAAATTCATTAGTGGAGTAATTGCAATTTTGACTTGGTTTGTGACTTATAGAGTATGGTTTACAATACCTAATGTGCTACCAAATTCTCCAGGAGATGGAATTTTCAAGTACAACAAAGAAAAGCCTGTAATTGCTTCTCCAGTTTATCGTAAAAAGATGAGTGCATCTAATGGAAAGCATTTTATGGGAGTACCTCTAAATAAAAAACAACAAAGTACAGAAGATGAAGCAAGATAATGTAACTACCTATGTAACTACCTACTTTAAATATAAAGTTATTTGTTACTGTTTTTTGTAAAAGTTTTATGGTGTAGTGTTTGGATATTGCTTATGGTTATTCTAATAAGGTGATTGGGATTGGGATACATTGAAGAGTGTCTGTTAGGTTTAGTTAGAATAAATTAATATTAGCTGGCATATACCGAATTGGGGAGTAGAGAAACAAATTCAATCAATATGAATGAAAATATTTTGTAGTTATAAGAATGTGATAAGATATTCCATGCTTAATTACCAACAGACCTAGTATAAATTTTTTTATTATCCATACACTTGATAGAAATGATTGCTAATCACCTGTACTACAGATATTTTAATTATTGAGTACATGTTTGAACTCTTTTAACTTATTTATTGGTTTCATTAGTAATAGTTAACAGTTATACTTATTAAGTACTATTTATTAATATTATGCCAATTAAAATGATTTAAAAAAATATGGTGCTGCTATTATAATATAATGCATTATCACATAGTATTATAAAGTACAGTTATGTATAATTAGGCCAAATAATAACTACAAAAAATCTTAACAGCTATTTTTACATATTTATTTATAACAATGTAATAAGAAATCAATAAATACTTGCACAAAAATCTATTAAGCACAAAAGATTCTACTTTTTGATGTACCTACTTATTATTTTTCAATATCATGAATTTTACCTGCAATCTAGTTTATTAAAAGTAATCTATATGCTATAGTTTTCAGAATCATCACAATACTTATTTCAAAAAACCAACCGTTTAAAAATGTAAACTAGAGCTACTACAGCACCAATGGATATAGCTCCTGCAGCTCCCACAAAACTAGCGGGTTGTGACATGATGATCATTTTTATGTGGAATGGCAAATTTGGCATTGTTTGTTTGAATGAATCTCTTTGTTTCACCCGGTTAAAGTAGTTCTCTAACAAAGGACGCTTTCCACCTGTCCAAAATCTTCCTTCAAACCCAAGTTCCCATAACCTTTGCAGTAGTATTGCCAAATTTATATCTGCAATACTGAAGTTTTCACAACATAACCAGTTACCTGAAATGTCAATTTTTTTTAGTTAGTGGTAACAAATTTTGTCTGGTGGGCATAGTTCTCATCTGCAATTGTTACAAGGACTCTACCTTGTTGATTTGACTTTGGAACCGTAATCGAAAATCGCGCCGTACTATGAAAACTTGTTTATTTCAATGGACAAAAAGATTGCAATATGGTATAAGCTAATGCAATCTTTATGTTGAAATATCTTTAAAACATGACACTTTCAACAGGGGTGAGCAAATCGGTTTTAGGGTTGATTGTGTGTAAACTTACAAAATCCTACCTTAAAAATAATTATAAAATAAAATAGCAAACCTTCAGTCTGAGTTCTTAATTGTTCCTCTACATGTGATAGCACTTGATCTACAACATTTAGAACCTTAAGGTATTCATCTTCATTAGAAAGTATTTCATGTTTCCTATCCTGAATCTCTGCTTTGTATAGCAGTACCCCTTGAGCTTTAGGGTTTTCTTGTGCCAATTTGCGTAAATTTTTCGAACTTGCTAAATCACCAGCTGGAAAATATAATACCTAAGTATTACCTTTTTAAATACCCACTTGAGTTCAAGAAATAATCTGCTGCAACATTTTTATATGATAGCTTGATATTTTCAAACATGGATCATTTAAGTATCAGATGAGAGTCATTTAGATGGGTATAAACAAATTGTCTAAATATTACTTTTCCCAATTTCAGACACTTCACAATATAAATTGGTAAAATATAGGTACTTACTCTTAAGAACTTCTCGTACTGGCAAAATAAATGGGAGTTTTGGACTTCCACATAGGTGCTGATGGCAAAATGAGCCCACAGTAATGACTCCAGCAGGTAAAGCCTCAATTAAGTCACGAAATTTATTAACATTTTCTATAACTTTTTTGTCATTGGAAACGTTTATGAGAGATGGCAATTCTAAAAGAAAATATTTTTGTTAGTTTTCTGTTCTGAAGAAAATGCCTAAAGGATCTTATATTTTTTACAAACCTGGATTGAAATGAGATTCCAAATAATCTATAATTCTACTGGAATCTGGTATAATCTCTGCATTTACTTTAAGAACTGGGATCTCGCCACGCGGATTAATATCTAAGAACCAGGAAGCATATTGTTCACCCTTCGTAATATCGATAACTATGGGTTCAAATTCAATATTTTTTTCGAGGAGCGCCATTAAAACCTGCGAGACACATATTTAATTAAATCTAAAAACGTTTATAGGTATTTCTTATTTATTTAAATAATAATAGATAAAAAAAACTTTGTACCTTTTGCGAATAGAAACTGTAATAGTTGCAATAAAGAAGAATGTTTGAAACACTACTGCCATTACCCGATGCTTTGTTGGTTTTAGTAACTAAATATTTCTGAATGTAATGCATTTTTCTGAGGGTAACGTTTGTCCAGCAACGTCAACTGTTAATTAATTTTAACTTTAAACAAACAAAATATGTAACTCAAGTGAACTTATTTTGGAATATTTACAGGCGGGCGGGTTTTTTACTAAACAGGTAATACCAACATAACAGAAAAAAATCAGCTGACAAAGTGTTGTCACCCTTGTTAGGCCTTGTTGTCGATGTCGATGAATGATATGTGATGATGTCGACATCGACAGTGAAATGTTAATCACATTTTGATCGTTTAGGAGTGATGCTTGACAAGCCTCTAGGTATCAAGTAAGGTATTAAGTGATAATCGTGTTCTTAATGCTCTAAGACTAAAGCAGTAGTCTGACACTGCATAGAGTACATTTGTGTCCAGCTGCTCTGTCCTGCCTGTCTGTGCCTTTTTACCTAGTGATTACTTACTCAGTGTTTTACCTTTCTCTATGGTCTGTGCAGTTTAGTGTTTGCTTTTTTCATTCAAGTTGTAATTTTTAATTTCTATGATTTACAGTGTTGGTTGATAGAATTACTTAATTAAGTTACTTAACTGATTAAAAATATAGTTTTGCTTTAATCAACTTATATTTGTACTTGTCAGCAGTTTGAGATAATGCAAGCCACTTTGATTATTGCAATCCATTGCACATTGAAGTGATTGAATTGAAAATGGAGGTATCAAACAACACCGACGCCGTCAACCTTGGCGTTGGTGAAGTAGAAGCTGAAATTGGAGAAGAACTGAAACAATTAGAAGAAGGCAAAGATTTTGATACACGGAGTGAAGTATCTAGCTCATCGTCTAGTGAATCAAGCACTCCTCCTAGTATTAGTTCTGTCAGCACAAAATCTAAAGAAAAACGCGCAAATCGTAAACGCAGCAAGTCTAAAAGTCATTCTCCTGTTCAAAGTAAACGTAGTAGATGCGTTACTGATACCAACACCAAAATTAAGACTTATGATTATATGACAAAATTAAATTACTTATTCAGAGATACCCGTTTTTTTTTGATAAAGTCGAACAATGCTGAGAACATAACATTGTCAAAAGCGAAAGGAGTCTGGTCTACACTGCCGCAAAATGAAGCCAATTTAAATCAAGCATACAGGGAATCGAGAAATGTGTTATTAATATTCTCTGTAAAAGAAAGTGGCAAATTTGCTGGCTTTGCACGTTTAGGCAGTGAGTCCCGCCGAGATGTACCACCTATATCTTGGGTGCTACCGCCAGGATTGTCAGCAAAAGTGTTGGATGGCGTTTTTAAAGTTGATTGGATTTGTCGCAAGGAGTTGCCATTTAGCAGTACGCTTCATTTATACAATCCTTGGAATGAAGGTAAATCTGTCAAAATAGGAAGAGATGGCCAAGAGATCGAACCGAAAGTGGCAGAAGAACTTTGCAGACTATTTCCTGAAGATGAAGGTATTGAAATGACCCCAATTTTAAGAAAATCTAAAGAAGCATCTAAAAGAGGTTATATGAAAAGTGGTGGAAGCTACAGAACTTACAGGGCACCACTGTCTTCAAGAGGTTCAAACTTTAGAAGTCGTGCAGGTGCTTCTTCTAGGAGCAGAAGAAAAATTTTCTCATCCCCTAGAAGCAGGCTGGCTCCAAATTCCTACAAAAGGAGGTCTCCCTCACCTTACATGCGTGATCGTATTCCTGGATGGTTTGGTCGTTCAAGAGACACATACAATAGCAGTGGTTCTGCTGCAGCTGAAGCATATGTAGCAGAATACATGCGTTCAATGCATCATCAGCTGCCACCACTGCCATATGTACCACCTCCTGGGTTCAGTGGTGCCTTATCATCATATGATGGATTGCCTCCACCACCTCTTCCTCCACCTCCACGCTATTATGACTTGCATGATTATCCACGTTCAGTGTTGGTATATGATAAAAGATCATATGAACGTTCAGTTGATGAGTTTCTGTGGCGTACGTCTGATCGTTCTCGTGGTCGTAGTCGTGATCGTGAACAACACCGATCATACAGAGATCGGAGATAAACTGTAATTTGACCACCGATGTATTAATGTCTTGGTAATTGCTAATAAATATTTGTGTTTGAACTGTGAACTTTATTGAATGAGAAATCTTTAAAGTGTGTTGTGATGAACAGTTTAAATATTGCTATGGACATATTCTTTAAAACTGACATAGGTCTAAACAAGGACTTGCTGTGTTTAATAGACAGTGATCTGAGAGTGGGAATCTCAGATATACAGGGTATTTGCGTGAAAGTCAATGCTACTTTTTCATGTGTTGACATAGTTTTGCAAACAGATAGTATGTAACATAAACTTTTGATTTATGAATTTACTGCTACTGCAGTTAGTTTATGTTACATTTTATCTTAATTTGTATGTGTAAAACATGGATTCAGAAATCTACTGATTTGTACAACTGTTAGGTTGTGTAATAGCTGTGATAATTTTATTGATTAATGTTTATACTTATAGAAAAATATAAACCAAAGTATTTATTCCTTTTAACACTATAGATTATTTTTGACAGATATTTTAATATGCCTGCTGTACTGTTTAAAATCAACAATTTTTCAATCAGTATTTGGTAATTTTGGTATAAATGTAGCAGCCAACTGGTTTAATCAGCCATTTAATTAACGGCTTAGCCTATTCATTAAACGGGGCGTCATTTAATTAGCAGTCTAAATGACATTCAGCTATTGAATTAATTGGGTAGGCAAATACTTGGTTTAATAATTGGTTAAATAATGTTTAATGACTTGCCTAGTCATATAATTGAAATATAGTTTCATATTCTGCCACTTGCTGTAAGCTGTCCAGTCAATATGGCTTCGACCAGCTGGGATTTATCTAGTGTTTCACATGATTTAAATTATGTTTACAAGAGAACATAGTTTAAATGAAAGTGTTATCGAATGTTTTAAAAAAAATTACGACCAATAAGTAATACAATATGATATGACCAACAGCCTTAAGATTAGTCAATCAAAGCCAACAACATCCAAGTAAGTGTTTTAGTTAGTTTTATATAATAATAATTGTTGCCAGCCAGTTCATAATGTTGTATGTATTAAGCGGCCTTCTTAAGAGGCTGACATGAGCCAACTAGCGCCGCCAGTGGATTTTATTTTATTTATTCTAAATAAGCCCAATTTCTTAAAAAAGGAATCAGTCAAGGTCTTGTGAATGACGTCTAATGTTTATTGAATAACGTTACAACATTACAAAATGCGTGCAATAGTTTAAAAACACAAACAGTGTTAAACAACAGTGGCCACTTTTAACAAAAACACTTTTTAAACTGTTTGAATGCCTTTTCAAACTGTGTAAAGTTATTCAGTAAATATTAGACGTTATTAACAAAATCTTGACTGATTCCTTTTTTAAGAAATTGTGCTGATTTAGAATAAATAAAATAAAATCGACTGGCGGCGCTAGTTGGCTTATGTCAGCCCCTTAACTCAGTATTGTACAGGGCCAATAATATTTTAGATAAAAATATCGGCCCTCCATGCATACAAACAATATCATTGGCAGTGCTACTGTTAAGTACTCTAGATATACCTACTTGTCACTTAAGAATTTAAATCGTCTCGCCGCCGGTGTTTTGCCGACTGTTAAAACTCCGAATAGTCGTTTTGCTAATGGTCATGTTAACGAACCTTTTGTAGATCGATATGTTTACGACCATTTGTTTTGTAAATTGATATTTCTACACCCATTTGTTTTGCCGATGATCATTTTACATAGGCACCTACCTAATATTCGTATAAACCGATTCAAGTAAATAGTGTTATTGACAGCGATTCAAGGAAAAAAACTTTTTAAATACAAAATAGAGAGCCCCGTTTTTCGAATATATTTTACCTTACAATGTAAGCATCCGCTAACAAGTTATTTTAAAACAATAATGTTTCTATAATTAACTGAAAGAAACATCTTTCCAGATGTTTTGACAATCGATATTTCTTATATTATTCATCTTAATATAAAAATAGCATTGTGAATGCAAAAAATCTAAATTTAATGATTATTCGGAGTTTTAACAGTCGGCAAAACACTTGCGGCGCGCGTGATGATTTACACTCATGCGGCCACAGGGAGCGGCGGCGTGGCGCGCGGAGTGGTTAGGGGACTGGGATCCACAAAATGCCTGGTTTTTCAGAAAAATGACAGTCTATATTAAAAAACGGCTCACAGCGCGATTTTTAGTCAGTTTCATCCTAATTTTGAAGTTGTTTTTGTTTTCAGGTTTTTTGAAGTTGGTTTTTTGTTTTTCAAACATTTTTTATTTTTTTTCTTCTTTTTAGTGTATCTTCTGTATTATCTCAGTAGACGTACGGGTGCGTGCGTACTTTATGGTACCCAAAAGGAAAAAACCAGTAGGTACCGACTACCGCTGTACTTCACGAGTTATAGCACATTTCTTGTGGCCCGGCTACACAACGTACATGTGGCCAGGCCCGGCCAAGCATCAACAAAATAAATAGCTAACTTTATTATTATTAGTCACCCCTCGTATAACGCGGGCCCAATGTGGATTGGAGGGTATTAATGACTGCAGATGCAGCCGGGACCAACGGATTCAGCTAAAACAAAAAGCTAATGTTTACATAGATGATTTTACATTACGATTATTAATCGTAATTACGCGAGTCGTATTTTTTCTAGTATATTATTTAGTATTATATAAAAATAGCATTGTGAATGCTAAAATCTAAAAATTTAAAAATTACTTATTATTGTTCTAATTATTCATGACTCCCATGACATTAGGCTTATACTCCGAAGATTATCTCAATGAAACTTATATGGGACCAAATTGAAAGTATACCCAATCGAACAAAAATTATTACAATTATTAAAATCGGCACACCACCAACGCCAGAGTAATCGGTGTACATACAAATAAACAAAAAAAAACGGGTCGAATATAGTAGGTAAGTACCTCCCTCCTTTTGAAGTCGGTAAAAAATTACCTACAGCCGCGCGGTACGTCAGCACGCGATAGGGCTACCCGCCTACAGTATTTTAATTTCATCTAGGTAGGTACCTTAGTTTAGTTTCACCTATTGATATCTATTTTTTAATGTAATAAAATAGGTAAAAAAATCTAATGGTCATAGGTTGCATAGAAAGGAGATCAAAATAAGTAGGTAATAATGTTGCTTTAAAAACTATATTTTGACATTCTGATGTATAATTTATTAAGCAAGCAAACTATGATATTTTGGTTATAAATGAGCAAAATAGAAAAATAATATCTTTTTAATAATAATCTCTTATTGTAATAATAATTAGTCCTCAACTTATGTTTCATCCCTTTTGCGATTTGAAAAAATATACATTTTACGGAGTGCCGAGCTGCGGCGGTACCTACCTATCGGCTAAAAACATTGAAGTTAATGTTAACTGTGTTTTGACAGATGTATGTGATACATTGCTACTTTTCTTTGGTATGTTTTTATTTGTGCCAAAACGAAGTAGCAATGTATCATATACATCTGTCAAAACACAGTTAACATTAACTTCAATGTTTTTAGCCGATAGAGCCCGGCCATTTTGTTCAGCCATATCCATGTGCGTAGGAGAAAGCGTTATTTATTTCACGAGGCGAGCGTACGTGCAATTTTAAAGGGTTTTAACGGCACTGGGTTCTAGCCCTTTATACCACTCTTGGATAGCGTACGTGCAGTGCCGCGCCATGGCTCACGATCAAATGCGCCCCAATACTTTTTTTTGCATTCTCAACCAGGTTCGGAGCAACCTTTCCGGGCGCAAAGGGAAGGAGACGGAAATCCTCATTGAACTTCCCATAGCCGGCTATGGGGGCATGTCAGACTCGTACTGACTAAAACCGCCTTTGTGGTTGGTTTCAACCTAGATCCGAGGCGCGTAGGTATGGCATACAAAAAAAAAAGGTATGGCTCGCCGTCGCCGATCATTTGTGTGAAGACAGAATACTGCACCCCTAGCAGGACCACCGAAACACGATATATATCGCGTGATATAGCGTTTTATCGACACTCAACTGTCAAAATCCATTGTTTTTTTGACAGTTAAACATGATAAATCGCTATATCAGGGGCTCTATCGGCTAAAAAGATTGAAATAAAAACTTGTCAAAGAAAAGTATCCAGCTATGTATTTCATACATCTGTCAAAACACAGTTAACATGAACTTCAATGTTTTTAGCCGATACCGCCGCGCCGCAAATCGCGTTTCTGTGATCATGCATGTTAGGGGGCCCATGGTATATATTATTTTATTACCGTGACATCGCCTCGCCGCGCCAAAGCATAGTATAAATAAGTCTATGCGCCATAGTAGAAAAGGACCTTATAGGTATAGCACGTATTGTATCCATACTGTATCAATCTACAAGTGTGTACTACGACCTACTACGTCTTCTCAATGGTCACCGCGTATCGAACTCCTCCAAGCGCCTTTGTGCTCACGTAAGAACCGCCACCAGGTGGCGGCGCCGGCGCAGGTCGTAGCGTAGCAAGCACACACACCATTAACACGACAAATCTGCAAATCTGGTAATGATAGCGTAAGTGGCTGAATCTGGGTTCACAGGATGGAAGGAGAGTCACTTTCTGATGCTTAATATGTCGGTCTGATTGCGTAAAGTGGTATTATATATATATATATAATACCACTGGTACCTAAATATGTGTAATCTTTACCAAAACAAACAATAAGGTAAATGGCTGAAAATAGTAAGGTAAATGGCAGGCATAGACCCATTTCAAAAAAGCAATACAGAAAGCTTAAGTACAAGATTACTTATAAATAATTATTACATATAAAAAATTAAGTAGGTATCTTATACCTAAAGTCAGAGTCCTTTTTATTGGTTGTACTCACGTGAATTGCGTAAAAACTAAACACAAAAATTCTGTTACCTTGTGGAGCCACGACCCGGCCTTGTTCCGACTCCTCCATCATCAGACCCTGGACATTATTTTTTCCCTAACCGACCCGTGGCGTGGTCACACCAATTTATCAGAAAGCTACATTATCAGCGAGTACTTAACATAAGCTAAATTCTATTTTAAAAAAAAAATTGAGATCCATAGGAAAATTGCAATAATTGAAACCCACGGTGTCAGTACTATACTAAGTGCCCACGGTATCAAAAAAATTGCGCTGCGAAAACTTGATGATAATGTACAATTAAGTACCTCCGACCTCCGTACATATTACCCACAAAAAAGTCCGCGAGGATATACGTCTACTAATAATTAGGATTTGGACTTGAATTGCATCGTAGTGCTTTCGTTAAATCCGAAAGAAATTATAAAAATCCTCGCTTTACTGAGTTGATTGTATTTCGCTCGGCAGCAAAGTTATTTTACGTCCAGTTTTCCTACAGATGAATGTACTGGCTAAAGTTGTTCCGCCTCCGAGTCCTACCTACTGAAATTCCTGGCAAATTTAGGATTGCCGTATTCAAAATCAAAATTGCCGTAAAAAGCCAAAATTTATAATGAATTGCCGTATTTTTGAAAAATATCATAATTATTAGCAGCTTTAAGTTATCAGTTATGAAAATTGCCGTATTTATATGGACATCAGCGTTAATTGTTTGTTGCATGATGCCGTTGCTCGAGTCGCATTCAATCGGATTGCCGTAAACACTGTTTGCGTCCCGTGTACAGTCGATTTATTAATATGTTGGCACTTTTGAAAGGATGTTGATTTTTATTACAAAGGCATAAAGGTTCATAAACTGTCAAAGGTGCGTACACATATTATTGAACTCGACTGTACTTTTAAAATAACTCGCGCCAAATAACAACTTTGCAACCTTGCATAAGTACCTACCTACCTAACAAATATTATTTTGTTTTTCACACATAGATTACAAAATAAACAGTTAATCATTATTGACTATTTGATAAATTTTGATATATTAAGACAAATATTATTATAACAATTTATATAGTTTAAAAGTCGATGAAAGGATAAGGGATATCGGGATGGGGTGTCGGTCGACTTTAGATTAAAATACAAACGACCTATCTGGCGCTACTTAGTAAATTGCGATTTGCTCACTTAGATTAGATGAGTCACTAATAATAATGGTCTTTATGCCGCTTCATGTGAAGTGTGATTTGGTGGTATGTACCTAATAGCTATCACCAACCCCGCATAGCGACCGATTGTCGAGCCCGACGCTCTAGACTCTGAGTGGCATCATCGTGGATGTTTAGACTTATTATGTAATAGGAGGCGTGGAGGTTGTAATGATGTGGACGCAGGCGCGATTCTGGAGGGCGCGCAAGGGGCTAAGGGATGAGGGTGCGTCAGTCGGCGCTCGGCGACTGGAGGTGCAAAGCGCTTCGCGCCGCGCCCCATATCGCCGGAGCGTGGCTCGGGGCGTGGCGCTTACGTAAACACGCGCGGGACACAACTCGCGCTCCGGGCGGCGCGGTGCCGCGCCACTGTCCGTCCTAAAACGACCCCATGTCGGCCCGCGCCGCCGTCTGTGTATGTCGATACCTCCTCGCACGCTGCCGCGCCGCCGCCGCTGCTGCCGCTGCCACTGTTGCTCATTTCCAAGCTTATAGGTATGCTAACATACCTACTTAAGTAATCCAATCCAAGTACTAATGTAAGTTCCTAATCCAATACCCTGTCCCGATGGGATAAAATATTAGGTACGTTTTAAAGTTTTAAGTTAAGTAGGCTATTAGTTACCTATGTTCACTTACTCTGACTTTATGTTGTATCTAAATTCTATAACTTTTAACTAATGTTGCACTCATATTATATAGATACGTTGGTATTGTGGTATTGGCAAGCAAGATTAACGAATATAAATAAAATTAATTTCTGAATAATCGTTTACTAACGATGATCATAATCATACTCAGTAGCAAAACAACTGAATACTGAAATGGACCATAAATCAATTAACAAAGTAGAGTGCCAAATAGGGTTATCATTTCAACATTACAAAACACTGAACAACATATGAATATGCTAAAGTCGCTAACCATCATTAAAACTAACAAAACAGGGTAACTGTCATAGTGACATAAGTATGTATACATCTTACTTATATACCTATACCTACTGACCAACCTTTTTTTAAACCGCCTGTTTAAAAAAAGGTTTTTTTCACATACATTGCTCCAATTCCAAAGTAGCTAAAGCACTTGAAATCAGAGACAACGGACCACCGTTGTCTTCAAATGCGTTTTTAACCGACTTCAAAGAAAGGAGGAGGTTCTATGTTCGTCTGTTGATTTGTTTTTTTTTGGATGTCTACCGATTACTCAAAAACGGCTGAACCGATTGACATGATTCAAACGTTACTTTATCAGGTTTGTTCTCAAGTTGGTCCCATTTTTTGAAAATTTTAAATCGGTTCAGTTATTTTCGAGTAATCCTGAAAATACTGTAATTTTTTAGGTAACTCTTGCACGAGTTTTTACGGATCTTCAGAGACAACTTCTTTGTTTATAAACCGATTTAGATGATTCGTGTTTTGTTAGAAAGGCTCTGGTAATATTTTGGTAACTTTATTAGACTTACACTTAATTCACCTTTTCTACTAAGTTCAAGTAAAGATACTATTTTTAGAATTTTCACTAGAATTGTCACTAGATAATATACTTGTACTATTATGTATATTGTGATAATGTTTTCCTACCTTCACTTTTATTTACTTTGGATTTGACAAATTATATTAAACGGAAATTATCTTCTGATATTCTATCAATTTGTATGAAGAGAAGATTAAAAATTTTCCCAAATAAGATTGTTTTTATTTCGTTAGATAACGTTTTGTATGAAAATAAGTTTATTTTTTTCTCCAATAATTAAAAATGTTCCCAAAATTTCGAAAAAATCCCCTTATCTGCCAACCCTGCTAGCCATGCCGGTGAGGCGCCGGTGATGAGCCATGGCGTAGCAATACGCGTTTGATTTGCCGGTGACGTGCCGGCGACGTGACTGATGTGTGTGAACAGTGTAGTACAATTTGTATGTAACTATATTTTTGCCGTGGGTCGGTGGCGCGCCGTTGCCGCGCCGGAGCTGTGTGAATGATCCTTTATACCATTGAAAAGTGTGAAATATGAACAAAATATATTTATATCATCGCTTAAATCACAAAAAAGTTAAAAATAAAAAAGCCTTCAAAAATTACAAAGAAAAAACTTTAATTTTTTTTTTAATAAAAACAGCTTTCAAAAAAGCGACAGCTCTAAAAAGCAAGAAATAATATTCAAATCTGCATAATAACTATTCAAGTACGCATATCTGATATTAAAAAAACGTCTTTTGAAGTCGGGTGGGGCTAAAAGTTATTTTTCTTTTTTAATTTATATACAAGGTGTTACAAAAGTACCCCTCTAATGCCGAATATGGTAGATAGGGACCATCAAACTGAACAAATTTTACTATGGGAACAACTCTGAAATCGCGAAAAAAAAATCAGCTGTTTCATACAAAAATTTATTACGAAAATATCAAAATGTATGACACAGCTGATTTTTTTTTCGCAACTTTTGTTGGTCGCAACTTTTGTCGGGGTACTTTTGTAACACCTTGTATAGTGGTTTTTCTTTGTCAATTTGATTTTGTAATTCTTAAAGCCCCACCAAACTTAATAAAACGTTTTTTAAATATCAGATGTCGCTTTTTTTGAAGCTGTTTTTATTACAATTTTTTGAAGGTTTTTTGAAGGTTTTTCTTTTTTTAAAACATTGGAATTAATATGTTGTACATTTGGGAAATTTATAAAAAAATATAGCCCATATTTATTTTTAACTAGCTTCCGACCGCGACTACAGGGTGGACATTCGAAAAATCTTTTTAAAAACAAACATACAAACGAACAGAGAACCTTCTCTTTATTTGAAGTCGGTTAAAAATATCGGATCGCAATAGATGTTGGTAGATTGTCAGTCTACCACGGTAGATTGACAATCTACGCAATCCGATATACGCAGACCCGTCACAGAAATTAAAATTCATCATTTCAATTTCGGCCGGGAATCGAACCGGCCTAACAAACAAATTGCTCTTGGGAGTAGGATCTTTATAATGCTATAAGTCTTATACAAGTCACAGGAATGTTATATAAAATGTATGCCAGCTTGTTAATGCACTGCTAAAAGCTAATTTAATGCCAACACTAATAATCTGGTAAAATAATCTAGAAAGCGCATTAGAGATTAAAATATATGACGTATTGAAGTACTTGTTCTATGGTAGCACGATATAGGACTTTAACTCTACGCTAAATACTTTAATATTAATAAAGTCATAGCCAAGTCTAACACTTCTCTATGAAAATGCGTTATTAGGATACAAGTACTACTAGTAGTCTTGGGAACGCCGTTTTTTATGCTAGCTATGTTAGAAATTCTGTATAAGAAAGATTCTTGGCTCTTGCAGGAGTATGAGCATTGGATGAGAGCTTATTGCTCATATATTAGACTAGAAATCCTAAACCAATCTTTGTTTTGCTTTTTTAAAACCTTTTGACTCCATTTTGTAAAAAAAGGTATACATAGAAGAATATTGTACGACATTATGACTTAAATAAATATAAGAACTTAAAACGGAGCGGTAGGTTTAGAAGAAAAGTTATTACTAAATATCGAAAATTGCAAAACATAACCTGTGTTAATCTTAAGAGTAGGATAAGAGTGCTACTGACAATGAAGCTAGTGGTTCTGTACTAAATTTTCTTTTCCTATTTAGTATTGGAATTGCTCGTGTATTGGAATCTGAAATTTAAATCAATATTGGTTACTTATATTTTTACCTTTTAATTTATCGTAGGTTATGGTTTATTCCTTGACTATGATTTTATAAATAAAATTTCCATTATTAATTTTTATAGTTTTCTTTTATTCCACAATCATAAAACATTCAATCTTAATGACAACAGTGTAATCACTGTCATCAATTATAATTAATTTGAGACAATCAGCTAACTCGTAACGCGTGCATAACGTCTTATTGACTACAGTGAAACAGAAAGGCTGTATAAGTTAAAGTCGCAGCAACAACAACAACAACAGCTTCTTCATGTGTGGGTTTTATATGGGATCCTTTATTTAACTGGTCATCAATAACAGGTTGTGGCTGCTCAACTATCGAAATAACTGCTTAAATAATTTTGTTTATTCAAAAAGGCACTAAAAAGAAAAAGTCAATATAAATCATTAAAAAAGCTTTCATTACTTATCAAACTATTTTTATGAAGGATCCCTAACTATTTTCCAAATGGCTGACTAGAAGATCACGATACCTCTTACATAAAGTACTGAAGTCTCATAATAGCACTTGCTCAGCTTTTAGGTTTAGGAACAGTTTTAGTCAAAACGCTTAGTGAAAATCAGTACACATTTAAAATCTAAATTGATCAAAACTTAAAGGGGTATTAAAAATTTGACACAAATACCTACCTCACCTTTGCAACAACAATCAGCCGTTGGTAACTTGATATAAACACCTCAGTCCACCAAACCAGAACTCCACTTATAATGGCCGTATTTATTTACACAATTAAGTTTACTTACAAGAATTGAAATAATTATCCTGTATTAACATTATAACTGACATCAAAGCTTAATTTTGTTCTCAATTTGCACAGTATAAGATTATCAGCACGAAATAAGGCGTTCTCAAGATTATATTAAGAGTAACTAGCATTTTCAACGGCGTTTGCAGAACCAAAGCAAGATTGAAGGTCTTGAATTTTGTGCCCAAAACGGGACTTGTAGAAGACAACAAAACTATTCTGAGACTATTAAAAAATGCATTAAGCAAAGCCAAGACGCATTCATGACTAAAACAAGACCACTTTTTGCTAGTTGGGCGGTACCTCTTGCGTGGTAGACTGGCATGTTGAACACCTGCACCATTCAGGTCATCGATCGATATCACGCGAAAATTGATGCAAAAAAGTTGGCAACCCTACCAAAGACCACAGCAGATCGTGGTAGATTGACAATCTACCAAGATCTACTCCGATCCAGATCTTGCTGGACTGACCGTGTAATGTCGCAAACCAAGCGCATCAAATTCCATCATTCTACTGCGATCAGCGGTTTTGATTGATTGAACCCAGATTGACGTGTGTAATGGTCGCCTATATGGCTCGCATTTCGCCCGTTTGTACTAAGTTAGAATAAGAACGTAGATATCTTTTTTATCTTTTTTATTAAATCTATAGCTCCTACGAAGGTAGGAATATAAAATCATTGTTAATTAAATAAGTATATAAGTAGTTTATAAATTTATCATTCATCATGGTTAACGCCTTGTGAATCATAAATTCTCTTTTTTATAATTCTTTGCATATAACGCATGCCGTGGCAGCCTTTAATTAAGTCTTCACTTAAGATTGTAACCCATAATTATGTAAATGTTAACTTGTGTAAGGTGAATGTACTTGTTGGTTGTCCTTAAATAAATAAATAAATAAATAAATAAATCTTTACCGTGACCAAATTATGTAACAATACTGAAACAGGTGATAGTGTTGCTTAAACTGAACAACATTCTCCAAGGAAAGGTCGAAAAACGAAAAAGAAATTCATACTAAGTACTATTACTATGGCAAGGCGAAAAATAATTAATTTTTATCTATTTTCCTTGGAGAGAAAGTTGGTCAATTTAAGCAACACTATCCCCGGTTTCAGTATCGTTAAATATTTTGGTTCCACCTATTATCATGTTTTGTCGGTCATGCGGGGGGTTGAGCAGATTAGGCACATTTCAAATTCCTTGGCCGCATTTAATTAACTTTATTTTAAGTAAATACGAGTACTTACGATAAAAATCACAATGTTTGTAGTGTTGAAAATATAATCCTTAACCGACACACTGACACAGCATTGTGTGTTTTGTGTGCAGCATGCCCTGCAAGATATCATTACCGTGGCAGGGCTTTGAGTTAGCCGAGTTGCCGTGGAGTTGCCCGCTTTGAAAACCGATGTCATCTAAAGTGCGCAACACAAAGCCTGCATGCCTGTCGTGGAAACCCAGCTCGCCGTTGACTGTACATAAGTTTAAAATAAAATTGATTGAAACTCATGATCTTGTTGTGGTAGTCCAGCGTGCCGTTGACTGTTGTTGACTTTACCTAGTTTGAAATAAAAAATAAAGGTAGATGTAATTTATTTATACAAATTATTTAGCCTAAGTTATTGTTTTACAGCATCAACTGAGGAAATGCAGGCGCGTACAGCGTTGGTAGCGTTGGCGGCGCTGGGCGCGTTAGCGACAGCGACGGCAGCGGCTGAGCGCGGCGGTGGCATCAAAGTGGGCGGCGGTGCGGTGGGCGGCGCGGGCCGGGACGGCGGCCGTGGCAGCGGCGTGAGGCTCGGCCTCGGCGACGGCATACGCCGCGCGCGAACGTCGCCCGCACCACCGCCACCACGAGCACCATCTATTATAACTGCCGCTCTCGTTGTTCCACATAAAGCCTTCGGAACGCGTGATTATACGAAAGCCGAAAAGGCAGCTCTGTCTAAACTGCCGCGCAAACTAAAACTCTTCACGCAAGTGCGTCTCAATGTTACGCTTTCTACGCAAGGCCTAACGCCAAGTCCAATGTGTAAGTGTGATCCTGATAAATATATAAAATTATGTTATAACTAAGACAAACGTTTCTTCGTATTTTAGCTAAACAATTTAACCTGCGACTCGCTATCATTTTATTTCAGCTATTCTAGATTCGTTGTGTAAAGAGTTTTTGGCAGTCAACGTATCAGCCATTCTCTATCTCATGAATCACGAACAATACGGACGTTCAACGGCCTCTGCTCAATACTTTTTACAACTTGCAGGGTATCTCGGAATACCGGTAAACAAACTTGATTTTTACATCTTGTATCATCCCGATTCAGAATAAAAACTTCACGGAAAAATTATTCCAGGTTATAGCATGGAATGCAGATAACAGTGGCCTGGAGAAACGAGCATCGCACGCGTCTCTACGCCTGCAGCTGGCCCCGTCCATAGAACATCAAACGGCAGCAATGTTATCTATATTAGAGCGATATAAGTGGCACCAATTTAGTGTCGTTACTTCAGCTATTGCTGGACATGATGACTTTATACAAGCGGTGCGCGAAAGAGTAACAGCTTTGCAGGTGGGTCCAAAAATATGCAGATTGCATTTTGAGGGTTCTGATTCTAATTTAAAATTAAATAATTTAGTAAGCAATTATATTATATACAGCATAGTAAATACTAGTGGCCCGCCCCGGCTTCGCACGGGTACAATGTAGTTACTAATGTGGTGAGTGTGAAGTTATTAGACTATACTACAGGATAACTATATATAGTGGTGGCCATAAAATTAAGCGCTAGTCGATTTTCTTACAAACGAAGTAACTTTTAAGCATTGCTTCTCCGCCAGGGATTGACCGAGCGGTGATCTGGTGATGGCCATCCAAGGAGTGAATAGAGGAGATCCAGATTTCTATACACACCAAAGTGATCTGACCAGCATTTTAAGAGATGTAATTTTAAGATATCATTAAAAATACCATTCAAAAGCACTTAATATCTAAGTTTATTTGAATAAAGAATATTTCATTTCATTTCATTTTATTTCATTTCAATACCGCGAATATAGTATAGAAATGTATGAAAACTTGCAACTGAAAATTCTTATGCTTACATCTCTTAGAATGCTGACCAGATCAGTTGGGTGTGTATTGCTATCTTAATCTTCTCCATTCACTCCCTGGATGGCCATCATCAGATCACAGCTAGTTCAATCCCTAGCGGAAAACCAAGACTTTAAAATTACCTCGTTTGAATGAAAATCGACTTGTGTCCTTAATTATGTGGCCACCACTATATGTATATACGACGTACACAACATACG
Organism: Catoptria pinella; assembly: GCA_963556745.1. NCBI lineage: Eukaryota > Metazoa > Arthropoda > Insecta > Lepidoptera > Crambidae > Catoptria > Catoptria pinella. The sequence goes on from OY750771.1 coordinate 6,099,873, forward strand.
CAAGGGGTGTTATAAGTTTGACTTGTCGTGTGTGTCTGTCTGTCTGAGACAACCTAGCTCCCAAACTTATGGACCGATTTTGATGCGGTTTTTTATGCATAGTTTAAAAGATCTAAGTGTACAGACGACGGGACTCCTAAACCATTGATCCGATTATGATGAAACTTTGGTGAGTTGTTCTGCTTACGACCGGGAAAGTCCCTGCATTGCAATACGCATGCCGGGTGCAGCTAGTTCTAAATAAAAATATGTTGTGCATTATCAGCATTATCAATCTCGATCATCCAACACTTCTCTATAATATACAACATGTTACAAAAATACCCCTAATGCCGAATACGGTATAAAGGGACCATAAAACTGAACAACTTTTACTTTAGATCCAATTCTGAAATCGCGAAATAAAAATCAGCTGTTTCATACAAAAATTCAAATTGAAAATATCAAAATGTATGAAACAGCTGATTTTTTTCGCGATTTGAGAGTTGGTCCCAATAGTAAAAGTTGTTCAGTTTGATGGTCCCTATATACCATATTCAGCATTAAGGGTATTTTTGTAACATGTTGTATACCTACCACATTTCTTGTCATGTTATCCGGTTGCAAAATAAAAAGGCTATTCGGCGAGCTGACTTTCGAGCAGGCTACATTAGAGCTGGCCATGGGAGAAACAATCACTGCGCAGATCTACACCAGCCGCTCTTTAACTTTGTCCCTGTGCTTTATTAATTGTCATAGCATAGGCGACTTGACTGAATATTGTATTCTTTTAAAATTAAACTGATAATTACATGGAATAATTTTGCACCTTATTACAACGCAATAAGGAAAAAATTACAGCACTGCCAACATAACGCCATAGGTACTATTCAATGAAATGCATTCTACCTACTCTCATGGGAAATGACCAAAGAGAATGTAATACTACGTTGAGGTGACAAATGATATTTATTTTTCTTAATTAATCAATCAAATGCCCAAAAAAGTTTCAATTCCGACGTCGAAGTCAATCACAGCAAAAGTAGCTTTATATCACTTTTTAACCCTGTTAGGTAATAAATATTAAAAAAATACGAAACACGTGTTCAATTAATTTTGTGAAAGAATGTCTATGCCAAATTTCAAGTCAATCGGGCCAAGGAATCGCGTTCTCTCATACAAACTTTACCACCCTGTTTCACCCCTTTAGAGGTTGAATTTCGCAAAATCCCGTCTTAGTGAGCACCTACGCCTTAAAAGGAGCCCCCATGCAAAATTTGAGACTCCTAGCACTTGCAGATTCTGAGATTTCGTGATCAGTGAGTGAGTGAGTGAGTGAGTGATTTTCCCTTTTATATATATAGATTAAACAAATACTTACATTATTATTAGCTTGCGCTCTATTTTGTTAAGTGTACCTAATAATCATAATTTTATCTAACAGGATCGCTTTAAGTTTACTATACTGAACGCTGTCGTCGTGAAGCAACCATCTGATCTTAAAGAGTTAGTTACAAGCGAGGCACGTGTGATGCTGCTGTACGCCACTCGCGAGGAAGCGGCGGACATCTTGTCGACGGCAAGTGATCTCCATCTTATCGGAGAGAACTTCGTTTGGATCGTTACTCAGAGTGTCCTCGGCTCATTACAGCAGCCTAACAAATTCCCCGTCGGCATGTTAGGTAAATAGTTCAACGAATATTTCCTATTCGTATATAACATGACAATCTTCTACATTTTCACATTCAAGATTTATCAGATCTTACAATTAAGCAACGAAAAAAGAGCACGTGTGGCACGGTTTAAGATGTGATCATGGCGTAGGGATTCTAATTTTTGGGGCAGGCGAAGATATTTTTTAATTAACTCACCGATTTTTATTTGCTTAGCATACACCCTTGTAAAGTGCATGCCCATACCTTACTTTACCTACGCCCTTGAATGTGATTATATTAACTTTGCATTACTTACCTGGGTGAGTTGTGTTTCTAATTGATGTCTGATTGAACGTGTTCCGTAGGCGTACACTTCGACACGTCAAGTTCTTCACTCATCACGGAGATAGCAACAGCAGTCAAGGTGTTTGCGTATGGAGTGGAGTCATACATTTCCGACGCTAAGAATATCCGTTACCCACTCGGCACCCGGCTATCCTGCAGTGGAGTCGGCGCGGGCGAGGCTCGCTGGTCTACAGGAGAAAGGTTCTATCAACATTTGCGTAATGTTAGCGTTGATGGCGAAGCAGGCAGACCGAACATTGAATTTACTCCTGATGGAGAATTAAGAGCTGCAGAACTCAAAATTATGAATCTTCGCCCTGCTATAGGCGAACAGGTAGGTTTACTAGTACTGACCACTGTTATGTAAGTATAGGGAGAGTAAGTAGGTACAATTACTTGACTAAATTCGTTATTTTTTTTCTTCCTAGTTGGTATGGGAAGAAATTGGAACGTGGAATTCGTATCCTAAAGAACGTCTAGTCATTAAGGATATTGTTTGGCCAGGGGGGCTGCATACTCCTCCCCAAGGAGTTCCTGAAAAATTTCATATGCGTATAACATTTCTGGAGGAACCACCATACATAAATCTTGCTCCCCCTGACCCTGTTAGTGGCAGATGTTCTCTGGATCGAGGAGTAATCTGTCGAGTTGCACCAGAGGTAGATGTAGCTGGGTAAGTAAACTATAAATATTTCATAACTTAGAATAGAACAAAAACGTTAAAAATAATACTAACGCTTCAGGTTAGAGGCTGGATCTGCGCATGGAAATAGTTCTCTTTACCAGTGCTGCAGTGGATTTTGCATTGACTTGCTACAACAGCTAGCAGAACAACTGGGTTTCACATACGAACTTATGCGTGTGGAAGACGGACGCTGGGGAACACTTCATCATGGCAAATGGAATGGTCTCATAGCTGACCTTGTAAACAAGAAAACTGACATGGTTTGTACATACCAAAGCTAAGCATTTATTAGTACAGACGACGGCACATTGTGTTGACCTTGACGACCGTCTTTTCTTTATGTACTACGTAATAAAAGTGCCAATAAATTAACAAACTTATTTTAGACAAAAAATACAAAGAAAATAAAAATGTTTCAGGTACTGACATCATTGATAATCAATTCAGACCGAGAAGCTGTTGTAGACTTCAGCGTACCATTCATGGAGACAGGAGTTGCAATTGTTGTAGCTAAACGAACAGGAATCATTTCGCCGACAGCTTTCCTCGAGCCGTTTGACACCGCTTCTTGGATGCTCGTTGGAGCAGTTGCGATACAAGCAGCGACATTTTCCATATTCTTCTTTGAGTGGCTGTCGCCCAGTGGATTTGATTGCTCAACTGGACTGAATTCAAAAAGAGTGCCACAAAATCGTTTTTCATTATGTCGCACATATTGGATAGTCTGGGCCGTCCTGTTTCAGGTGAATATTTAGATTGTACACTGTTATAACATTTTTCTCATTTTAAAATATTTGACTACTCATTTTTATTGTCCCCCAGGCGTCAGTCCATGTGGATTCACCAAGGGGGTTTACAGCTCGATTTATGACGAATATGTGGGCTATGTTTGCTGTAGTATTTCTTGCCATCTATACTGCTAACCTTGCAGCATTCATGATAACAAGAGAAGAGTTTCACGAATTAAGTGGAGTTGACGATCCAAGGATATCACGACCGTTGTCACATAAGCCTGCCCTAAAATTTGGAACAGTGCCATGGTCTCATACTGATGCTACACTAGCAAAATACTTTCCAGAACCGCACGCATATATGGCACAGTAAGTATTTTAAAATAAGGTTGTTACTTACCTACTTATTTTTATTAATCAAGAAGGTTAGACAGTCAAAAATGCATCAAACTAAAATTGTCTTTCTTTACTATTAATATTAAAGCATGTAGGTAGTAGTTGATTAGGGTAGGTTAAACATGCATTTGTTTCAGATATAATCGTAGTACTGTGAGCGCTGGTGTTACGAGTATATTGACGAGTGAGCTGGATGCTTTCATATACGATGGGACTGTTTTAGACTACTTAGTCTCACAAGTGAGCAAAATTTATTCTTATCATGATAACATTTTAAAATGTAATCGCCACTGCCATAAAAATTATGATACTTATCTGCACTTTTTGTGTATATTTCTGTTTAGGACGAAGACTGCAGACTCTTGACCGTTGGCTCATGGTACGCTATGTCAGGTTATGGTTTAGCATTTACTCGAAACTCAAAATATCTTAGTATGTTCAATAAAAGATTACTAGATCTGCGCTCTAATGGAGATCTGGAAAGATTACGCAGGTCAGTAATATGTAATATTTTTCAGAAAAAGTGGGCAGAAAGCCAATTGTACTATCTCGTTATTCTTGTATTATGTTCATTACAGGTATTGGATGACAGGAACATGCAAGCCAAATAAGCAGGAGCATAAGTCATCAGACCCGCTCGCATTGGAGCAGTTTTTGTCAGCATTCCTGCTGCTGATGGCTGGCATTTTATTAGCCGCGCTCCTGTTGCTTCTAGAACATGTCTACTTCCGCTATATGCGGACACACCTGGCCGCCTCTAGTGCGGGCTCGTGTTGCGCACTTGTGTCACTCTCTATGGGTAATACAATACATCTCCTTCAATAAGTACCACTGGCCAGTTAACGACTTAAATAACATAGCTTTATATTTATGATTTATGATTTACAGGACAATCATTGTCGTTCCATGGTGCAGTGGTTGAAGCTGCGTCACGAGGGTTTGGAGCCGGAGGTCGTGGACATTGTCGTTCTGCTGTTTGTGCTGCGCAGGTAACTTTGTTTTCCATCGAACCTCCAATAGCCTCCAAGACTCTTTTAAAACTGTAAAATGCCTACAGATCTAAGGTAGGTACTAACAAAATTTTACATAAAACCAGAAGTAGTAGTAAATAGGGCCCAAATATAAACCCTGAGGAACGCTTATTCGGAAGCCAGTTTCTTCAAGAGACAGCTAGACTAAAGGATTAACTTTATCAAAGTCTACTGAAGTCGGTGTTTTGTATAATGACATCGACCATCAGTTCCGTAACAACTTTTCTGACACCTATGCTTTCATATAATACAAATGTATAAAACAGACATTCCGTCTGTGTAAAGTGTAAACCATATACTTATTTATACTAGCGAGTATTATAAATACTATGTAACAGTAAAAACCCGTTTTTAGCTAAACGATATTTATAGCCATCTAATTAGATGCCTTGGCCAATGACGAAGCGCCATATATAAACTTTTCTCATTATAGGTGTGGCGTGCGCGGCACGAGCGTGATGCAGCGGTAGCACGCGCTCGGCAGCTCGCAGCGGCGTTGGCGGCGCACGGGCTGCAGCCGCCGCCTCGCCGGCTTGCTTCTGCGGCCGCATTGCTAGCGGGCGGCGAGCAAGACGCCACGCACCCGCGTACGCTACACGCGCCCGCCGATCTTTTGCCTGACCTCGACCGTCCGCTCTCCTGCGGTGATTTGCGCGCAAGGTTTGCAATTAAGATCGTATAATCTGCACACTAGCGCCGCCATTGGAAAAAAATCATAGTGCTTAAATAAAGACGAAATTGTGAATTATCTCTTTGTACTGTAGTGCACTCCGAAGAAGCTTTTTGGTACATTTTATAGCTTAAACAATATTTCCTATCTATTTTCTTTTTTTTGCGAAAAGTAGCCACTTTTAGCCATAAAACTCCATTAAACTAAACGACAACTAGAAAATATTGCGTAAGTGATAAAAAGTAACACAAAGCTTCCTCGGAGTGCACTACGGAGAGATAATTCGCAATTTCGTCTTTATCTAAGCACTGTTTTCTTTCCAATTGCAGCGCTAGTGTGCAGACTACGCGCCCTTAATAATTAATTAGAGCATAAGCATTTCGTCATGTGATTTGTTAAGTCCTTATTACCCATCTTAACTAGATAAACGCTAGCTAGGTACAGTCACCAACGGAAATTCTTGTATATAATTTGGTTTAAAATTGATTTGGAATAAATGGGGATCAAACTCGACACTTATACTACATTATGCAAAACGTGATCTTAATCGCGTTTAAAATCAATGGTGATCGAAAGTGCTTTACATTACTAATGACAAAATTAAAAGATGTCAATTATAAGTATACAAAAATCGCTGAACAAAACATGTTTCCGTCCTATATTTCTGTATATTACACTCAGGATCGTTTAGTAGCAAACCTAGCGACACTTCGCCAGATTTGCAACCATTTATGTGCTTAGCATTTTTGACCGTTTAGTGAAGTTTTTTTATTTTACTCTTAGTAAAATAAAAAAAACTTCCTCTTTTTACCCGACTTTTGACCGAAGGAAAGGGTTCTGTTTTTCGCGCGTATCTTGTATGTAGTATGTTTATAGGTAAATTCTTTATTACCACATAATATATCTAAATGGCTGAACTGATTTCTAGCATTAATAATATCGTTAGATTTGTCTTGACAGCCCAAGTGTTCTTAAGGTAAGTGACGTTAAAAACAACATGGCGGCTGTGCGGCGTTTTTATTTGAAGTGAAAAAAAAAGGTTTTTCAAATACTGCAATATCAAATTAAACAGCTTGTCATAAAAATTTCAGAAAGTTATATCATGCGTAATACATAATATCTAAAAAGACATAAATAAATTTAAAAACTAAAAAACCTGCATGTGTCAAAAGACAAACTGAAAAGTTGGTAACAAGATCAAATATTAAAAGCAACATAATGATGTCGGCAAAAATTAAGCCGTTTGGGAGCTTGCATCGAAAACGCTGCATAAACCTTTTGAGCTAACCAAATTATGTATTTTATTTTTTTTAGCATTCACCATGATATTTTTATACAGTAGTAAATAATATACTAGGTACTTACTAGAAAAAATTCGACTCGTCACCATTGTCTCAGGTGGGAATCGAACCAGAGACCTTTGGAAGTCCGGTCCAATGCTCTGACCGCTGAGCTACCGAGTCAATAGTGGCATTGTCGAAACGTTTCCCGCTTTTTTTCTAGTAGGTTGTATCCATGGTACGGTACCCCTTTACCATTTTCGGCTTTATAAGGGTATTACTAACAGCCTGTATAATATTGCATTGGGAATGCTGAAATATCAAACAAATATTTTTATCATATTTCCCTTCTATAACGGGCATTTTTCAATCTGCGCAAGTATTATGAATTATGCCCTAATTAATCACTTTGCCCATAACATAACAAAAAACATTGATGACAAATGAAACTCGCCAAAAAGTTTATTACTTAGTACGTACAAACGTCCAATAGCAATAGATAGGTTTGTTTTCCTAAGCAACAAACGTTATGTTAATATGTAGGTACCTTATTTATTTATAGGTAGGTAGCGGAGGTAAGGTAGGAGGTAGGTATAATGCGCGCACGATGAGAATGGGATGGAACTTTGTCAAGATAAACCTCGGATGCGTGACACCGTGTTTTTGGATATCCCCGTCACGGTAAATATCTTTACCGTGACCCGTAGCTTACGGCCGGCGTACCATGCGCGTCTCAGTTTGACAGTGGAATACCTGGTTCCATCCCATTCTCAATATTCTCATCGCGCGCGGATTATACAAACAATGCAATTTTTTACTTTGGACAACAGAAGTGACCAACTACAGACCGCTTGCGGTTCAAATGACGTATTTTAATTTGTTGCAATCCGAAGTTCACTGATTCACACAGTTCAGGATCCCTGTCAAATTAGTCGCGTTACATCCAAGGTTCTTTGTTATATCAATTCGAATTTGTTTTTCATTTTGTTTTAGAGAGCGGACACGAGTAGAAATGGAAACAGTGCTGTGAGGCGTATATTGCGCCATCTTATTTCAATTCCTGAAGGCTGTTCTTACACCAAGTTATACAAGACGAAGTTAGTTATACCTAATGTTAAAATACGGACAGATAAAAAAGCGTTGTAATTATTAAATAAATTATTCCAATTATTAAAACAGAGGGCTGGATGTAGATAGCGAAGCGTTGTTGTGGGACGCGCGCGCAGCGCGGGCTGGGCGCCGGGCGCGCGTCTTCATGTTGTCTACTACAATAAAATATATTTTTTGGACAATATCTTTGTGTTTTTATGATGAGCGACCTTAAACATGTTTATGAATAAATGGCTGTAATTTTTAAAACAATTAAACGTTTATATATTTTCTTATCATAACTACCTGCTTAAAAGACTACCTGCATTGTTTCAAAATAGAAAAAGCTGAGTTTAAGGTTTTTATTTTTCTCGTACCTACTTATAAGTCCGTAGGAGTTATTTTACTCTCAGTTGACATGATTTTTCCTATTCCTATTCACATTTATCACCTAAATTTGTCGGCCCCGATCAAATCGTCCCGTGATCCCGTCCCGACCAAGTTGGATCGTGAGTAGAGGCATTTATTCCTTGGTCTGTGGTCTGGAATGAATGCCCTGCCCCCTAGCATAACCACCGATGAAAAAAAATCTCTAATTTTATTAATAAGTTGTCCTCAACTCATTTTATTTATTTAATAGGTAAGCTAACAGCTAACATATACAATTTATTATAGAAGAATATTCAAAAACAAAAGACCTTATATGTTAGCCTAATAAAAGCTTACACAACAACTTATGTTTCATCCCTTTTGCGATTTAAAAATATATATATTAAATATTTTATTATAAAAAGCACAATATAGTTTATAATTGCAATTTGCTATAGAAAGTACTTGAATGTCAATATAATATTCACAAATCACTCACGAAACCGTCACACACCGTTCGTTCGTCACTGCGACGCATTCGCGACTGTAATAAGCTTAGAGCATGCACTAAAGTAGTAAGTAGTGTAAGTACCGTACCGAACTAAGTTACTTCGATACTTTTTACTACTTCGGCGACTTCGGCAAAGTACAGCTTGACCACCTCAGAGCTTTAGTTATTTTTCTGAATTGACCATAAAAAGTTAACAAAAATTGAGTGCGCCACTTTCTATGGAAACACGTCAAAGTTACGAATGACTTGGCAGATCGTCTTGTAAAACGAGACGCAGCCATTCACCCACAGAGTAATGACAGTATACCATTCATTCAGCGCACTCATAAAAGTTGAAGTTGAAGTTGGAGGATTTGGATTGTTTATTGAAATTTTATGTATGAAAAATACGAAAAATCTTAAAATTCAACTCATGCTGTCGTCACTTTTATGAGTTGTTGTGTGTGTGGTGTTTGTATCGTGATAAAATCGTTTCTAACCAGCTTATACTTTGACTTTACGAATTAAATTTTCTGTTTCCTAAGGGTAAAGGTAAGTTATTATACCTTCTTCGTTACTTTTTTATGAATTCAGCAAAAACAATTAATTATATTATTAATTAAGCACTCACGCACCACGGCCAGCCCCCTAATTTTGTAACTCATTTGCATTCAATTTCTGATTAAAACTGACAGAAATCTCAGTTACATGCCAATTTACATAACCTATTCTCAGTAAGAGATAGGCTTACTAAAGATTTACTGCCTAGATATTTTTGCTAAATGACGAGAAATAACAACAGTTGCTTATTAACAAATCCATAGTAGGTTACTAAAGGTATACGATTGACATTGGCCGTATGCTTATGCAGTAAGTAACTTAGTTGTCACATTGATCGTTACTATATCACTTACAGCAACAAAGTTACACAATCAGGGGACAGAAAACACGACACAATATCTGAAATAAACTTAAATCAAAGAAACTTTTAGCATTGGTGATTAAGCTGCTTTACGGAAGCTAATCGCTGGATCTTGCTTTTAAGCTAGATCAAAGAGTAAAAGCTAGATTCAGTGACTGTGAACGCAGCTGCTGCTCGCACTTGTTTAAATGCGTGTCATTGCTACTTTTGGTCGCATTAGGTGGGTCCACATCTAATTATCAAGCCCTATATGATATTGGTTGTACAGTTGTCTAAATACATCACGTTTTTGTATAATTTTGCTAGAGTGGATGCTAAATGATAGCAATTATGAAATTATTGAAACAAAAAGGTTTCCAAAACATGGTTCAGCTCAGAAAAATTTCATTGCAATAACATAAAAGCCAATACTAAAAGTATTTGTTTCAATGATAAAACAAATAGAGTAGGTATGTATAGTAATGAGTTGGCACTATGCAATACTTATGATTTTTGAACCAAATTACAGATCAATAAACTTGGATAGAAAAGGTTTTTGCTTGCAAGCAAGATGTCTAAAGATATTATTGTTCTCACTCCGAATGGAAGACAACAGAAAGTGCACTGCACACCGGACACCAACATGTTACAGGTAAGACTCTGATAAATTTAGTCTTAATTCTTAGCTACAAAGAAACTTAATTGGTGGTCCAACATTAATACAAGTTAAGCTCGTTATGTTATGTTAAATACAGGGAAATTATCAAAATCCCAAGTTGTTTTGAGGAACTCAGTGGTGCAGTGCATTAGCGCATCACCCTGCGATTGTTGTGGCAGTTAAGCAACTTTCGCAAGGGAATACGAATCTATCATGGAATAGGAATCTATCATGGAATAGGAATCTATCATGGAATAGGTGACCAAAAATGTATTTCCTTGAGCTCTGTGTTGCGGAAGTCAAGCCATTGGTCCTGCCTGCATTTGCAGTCTAGCACCCGTTATGGCCCAAACTTCATCCACCCACCACCCATGTGGTTTAAATGGTTAGCAAAATATTCGTATTTTGGTGAGCAGAAATTTTTTTTCTGCAGCCAAAATGGTAAGTTAGTCAGCAACTTTTGGCTAGCAAATATTTCTAAATCAATCAGCAATTAATATCATACTGAACTGCTTTAAATTTTTTTAAGCTGCAATTACTATCTGCTTTTAATACATTTTTGGTGAGCAATTTAGTGACCCATATTCATTAAAATGGTGAGCAATTCAGTGACCCACGTTTGATAATATTTTGATGACCGATTCAGTGACCTACGTCTAATAAAATTTGGCTTGTTTGATTCATCATGACAAGTACTCTCGTAGGAGACGGTGACCAGGGTCTGGTGATGGAGAAGAAAAAAGGTAAGGCAACTTTAGGATAGGCCGTGTGTAATGTGGGTGTCCATGTAGGAGTGCGATAACGAAAGTTAAGAAACTTAAGGAAAGGCCGTGTATGAGATGGGTGACTGTTTCGGACTGCAATAATGACGGATTTGGGGAATGGTATATGAAGTATGCAGTAAGGGGAGGGACTCTTCCACTCATTCACCTGTTAAGGGTCAATGACACATTTTTTAACAACAATTTCACACAGTATTACCACAGTCTATAATATAATAATCCTTACAGTCGGCCAACGGGCACGTCTAGACAGAGCAATCGTGTGGGGTGCGCGGGGGAAGCGGGACGCGGCGCGACTCGGGCTCGCCATACACCTCACTCGAGACACATGCGTCAGGAGTGTCACAATGTATTAAGTGAAAAAATATAGCAGATTAAGAATCACAGTTTAAAAAAAATAATAAATATACAACTCTAGAATAAAAGGACAGGTCTCCTTTAAAAAAATGTACCGTTTGTTTCTTTTCAACTGACACACAGTCTAGTTAAAAGGGTTACCTTTACTTAATTTACATATCGTTTTTGTCACCATTAAGCATCACCCAATTGTAATATTTCCCAATAAATATTGTACTCATTAATAAAAACGGTCTCCTAGTTCGTATCATCAAATGAATGCAAATTGGTATCTAAAAAATACTTTATTTACACATATTAAAGATAATTTTTTATGCTCTTTTCATTGTTGACATCGAGGTCGAGGGGCAGGGGATGAAATACTTTTCTTTGTTGTAAAGGTGGAAACCGACGGTGCGCGATTCTACGAGCCTGGTTCGGTGCGGCGCGGCTTGCAGAATCGCGCACCGTCGGTTTTCACCTTAAGATGTGGGGCAATTTTGTCCGTTCTTCTTTGCCTGGAGTTAAAAAGGCCTTACTTTTCCCAATATTTTTGCAGATATTGGAAGATGTTTGTCAAAAACAAGGCTTCCAAGCATCAGACTATGACTTAAAGCATCATAATCATCTTATTGATTTAACAACGACTATAAGATTCTCCAATTTACCTAATAAAGCCATGCTTGAAATGGTTGAAACAGAAAGAAGGAGGGAAGAAACTATTGTCACCATTGGATTACTATTAGATGATGGTATGATATTCCATTGTACGCTTGGTCTGACGCGGCTCACCCTGCATTTACTACCCGTGGTCTTCACCAATTCGCCTGTCCATCTTGTACAGTATGCAAGTGGTCTGTTTACTATGCCAACGGGTATTGTCCGAATATTTTCCGTAGTGCCGAATGCTGCCCATCCGAGCAGTCGGAAACAACTTTGTCATCAAAGTGATAATCACAAGGCTCAATTTCAATGGTCGATGGGCCCGCCCGGTGCTGCCGGTGTCCGGGAGACTTCCATAAGGGCTGCCTACGGGCCTACATACGAGAAACCATTTTCATGATGCGCGACTTAGTATTCGAATACCGTGAAGTAAACGTCACCACGATTAAAGTCCTTTTAATGAAGCTTTAGTTTATCGTGTAAGTCATTAGAAAATGAGCTTTACAACAATAATGATAATATTTATTAGATTTCTGTACGTAGGATTCCGTACCTACTTAAACAATAAAATTGCCCAATAAACTTGGTAACATTCATAATGACCAGTCAGTGTGATAGATAATGAAGTTTAAAATCTATCTATTGCCCAATTTGTCATTTTTTATTTTTTGTCATTATTTATACTGCCTGGGCATTACGTACAAGGCAACTTATTGATCAAGTTGTCCGTAACATATCGACCAATTAGCAGTCCCCCGACGTACTAGTTTGTTTTTTAAATTTAACCTGTATTTTCAAAATCTTGTCTTGCCAATAGGTTAACCTATCACGTATTGATTTAATTTACACTCACCGTAATCTTATCGTCGTCTCGCTGCCAGTGTCCAAAAAAAATTGATTTAATTATTTAAATTTTTCTTTGAGTTATAGAGTCCGTAAATGATGGGCTTATTTTGTATCGTATCACATACTTAATTATCATTCAAGGTGAAAGAAGAACTGCAGATTTTGCGCCAAATACATCTTTATTTGAGATAATCACAAAATTAGCATCTGCTGAATTAAAAACACTACCACAACCAACAATATTGTACATGAGACAAGAAGTTATTGGAGTATTGGCATTACAAGAAAAAACATTGAGGCAGCTCGGACTAATAAGCGGCAGGGCGATATTGCGATTGCTAAATAAAGGCGAGGAGGGAAAGTATGGCTAAGTATTATTCCTATCCTACCCTTCATTAGTACCTAGATCAGTGGTTCCCAAATAGTTTTTTCTACGTACCCCTCCAAAAAGCCCTAAAACTCGCGTACCTCTTATAACAGGAATGATAAATAAAATTGTATCAGATGTAGATGAGATTGCTGCGCGTACCCCCTGATACAACTTCGCGTACCCCTAGGAGTACGCGTACCACTAATAGAGAAACACTGACCTGATGTATTCTTTGGGATATTGTGTACCTGGATATATTATATTGTTACATGTTTTTTTGCTTGCACAGACAAGCCAATGTATCAGCCGTATACAGAAAAGCTGTTTCTGAGAAACCACCTTCAATCCACACTGAACAAGTCAAAAAATCCCCTCCAATCGATCCTCCAGTGACGAGCTATAAAGACGAACATACAAACGAAGAAAACTCAGCTCCTGGACCTTCTAATGAAAACAAGGTTGAGAAAAATATTACCAACCTTCTTAAACTACTCAAGAATGAGAATTTGAATAAAAATCAAAAGACTAATGAAATTAAAGATAAGGATGAAGAGGAAATGGATCCTCCCTTTGAAGTGCCTTTGAAACCAGCGACTGCTTCGATAATGTCAATAGATACGCAGGAAACCTTGGAAAGGCGATTAAACATAGAGGAAGAAGTGACATTTGTAAGTATGTGCCAAGAACGGTCAGCAGCACATAAAGACGGTTGTTTTATCTCACGAAGGCGCGTCGGCTATGAATGTTGTTAGGCGTGCACATGCACATTGTTTGAGTGTGCGTTACCTCGAGAGCGTTAGTTATTTGCTCGTGCGGCCACGCACACTAAAACCAATGCATGCAATGCATGTGGGTGCACGCCTAATTCGCCCTCTAGCTAGACGATCAAGCATGCCTTGCTTGTCAAACACGCACGTACACGTATTAATCACGTTATACCTACGTGCTTGATATCAAGCATCGCTCCTAGACGATCAAAATGTGATTGACGAGAAATTTACGTGCTTGACAAGCCATGCTTGACCGTTTAACAACATTCATAGCCGACGCGCCATCGTGAGATAAACCATTTATGGCCCTACCATGAGTTGATGCAAACTCTTAACGCTACAGTATATCGGATATATTTGCACTGCTCACAGCCAATGCAAGTGAAAGAGAAAAAAGATAGTTTACGGTAGCGTAAACAGTCTGCATTAACTCATGTTGGGGCCACTGTTGTACTGTATACGAAACGTCAGACGTAACAATTTTCTGCTTATTAACCCTTACTCGTTGGATATTAAGTCCAAAGATTGTGAATAAATTCGAAGAAATTTCATTTTTTCTGTTCGCTAGATGTATCTACTGTTTGTGCATAACCGTTGATTGGAATACATACATACTATACTTGACTTTGATGACTCACATACAAGTCATTATTATACAGGGTTATTTGTAAATACCAACAACCTCGCAGGATTAGATTACTAACATCATAAACAACAACATCCCTTGTTCTACGACGACTTTCCGAAAAGATAAAAAGAAATCGACTTACAAAGCTGGGGCCGTACCGGCTAACGCATCGAACTTCAGAAAGTCTGCCGAGCTTCAAATTAAAACAGATAAATCGAACCCCTATTGGACCAAAATGGCGAACCCCAATTCACTCGATCATCTATATCTTCTAAATAACTTCGGCAAAATAGTACAATACGAAACTCCTTACTTTGATTTATCTGTTTTAAGTTGAAGCTCGGCAGACCCGCCGAAGTTCGAAAAGTTAGCCGGTAGGGCCCCTGTTCGGAAATTTTTATGGAAAGACTTTTTTCGGAAAACTCGTAGAACAAACATTATTGTTTATGATGTTAGTAATCTACTCTGAGGGGTTGTTGGTGTTTTACAAATACCCTGTATAAACCTAGGTATTTTAATTGACAGTTGGGGACGCAAAAGGCGATTGCGTATATGCAACCAGAACACTCATATGAAGAATTGAATGACCTACCAGACGACTTCTACGAATTGACTATTGAAGAAGTACGAAAATTATACCACGATCTGCAAAAAAATCGCTCGGAATTAGAAAACACACCTCTCCTTACGGCTTCGAAAAAACAGGAAATTCAGAAACAGGTACGTACCTACCTAGATATTAACTAACATGGTTATAGATAGCACTATAGTGAAGGGCAAAGTCACGGTGCAAAGTCGTCATCCACCCGTTGGATACATTTGTCGTACATTATAGTAGGGTACTTGAAAGTTTTGGCAGTACAGTGCGATTCAAACTTTTTGGCGGGTGTGAAGTTAGGCGCCGCAAGTCGCTGAGCAATACACAATTTACCGTATGCTTAACCCTGTGGCTAAACCCCAGCAAAATGTTGCGCCTTAGAAATGAGAGTATACAGATAATTAGTTCATAGTTAGTTGCAATTTGTTCAAGTACTTATGTCAATTCCAGTTGTATTTTCCAAGTTATTCGAGTGACACTGATTTAACTGGGGTTACGTTACCCCAGCAAAATATTTTTCGAAGAGGCGTTTAGCCTGATGAATATGAAAAGATAGCTCTTGATGAGTTGTAAAACTGAATACCAATAGCAAAATTTGTTCATCTTATAGTTTTTGAGATATACAAGATTTTGCCGGAGTAACGTTTTGGGATTTTTCATATCTCGAAAACGGTTTGTCGCAAAGTTTAAAAAAAATAACAATTATAAGCCTTAATTTAGAATTGTTTTTAATCACCGGAAAAAATATATTTTCTCGTAGACTACTTAGTACTTTTAAAAACAAATATAAAAAAACAGTTACATATTATTATACCCTTTTAACGTGTATAAATCTGGATTAACAAACTTTACGCGATTGAAGATATAGAGTGATTTCATCGAATTTCAAGCTTGTTATCAAATTTCTACTTTGGGCGATCGAATATGCAGCTCCTTTTGAATACAAAACGATAGACTATAGTGAACAAATTTGTTCAGTTTGTTAAAAAACATTCCTGAAAGTTTCAGCTTTAAATCCCCGATGGAATAAAAGTTATTCAAAAAACAAGAAAGTGCCAGCAATTCTCTTATAAACCGGCTAAACTACGGAGGTTACGTAAAAGCGATCGCGCCATACTTGAGCGTAACCATCTGAAAAACCGGTATAATACTTAATCATTTTTAGGTGGTACAGTCGCGTATAAAAAGATTTTCTTGCTATTGTTAACGATTTTATACTAGCTTCCCGATGAGCTAGAGACTTGAAACATTTGAACATAGGTCAGAACTGGAAGACAATGCAATATTATAGTGTCATTGAGCTGATCTGATGATGGAGCCGGAAGAAGGCTACAGGAACTCTGTAATAAAACCATACAACCCCATCGAGTTTGAGCTCGTTAGAATCGTCTTGACAAGTACTCTGACGATAGCAATGTAAGTTAGCCGATGGAGCCCCAGGTCGCTAGTGCATAATAAATCGAAAAGGATGACTTTTTTGCATCTAATTATTATTACAAGCTTATAGAACCGACATCTCCACTCCACGATAAAAATTACGCGACGATCGCAAAGATGGCGGCTAAGCATGCGCAGTGCGAGTTTGAGTTTTCAAAGAAAAAGTAGCATGCACATCGATGCGACACATTCTCCATAATGATTATGATATACCTACTTGGTAATTATTACATAAAAAAAACAAACATTCCGATGAACTGAGAACCTCCTCCTTTTTTTGAAGTCGGTTAATTAAAGTACGTAATAACGCAATTTAATTAGGTAAGTTGGTGCATGTTAATATTTAGTAGAAAAATAAGAAAGTAGGATGGGCATTTTGGTACTCGCACTAATAGCAATCACTGTGTTGTCACGATAATAATTATATATACTCTGCTATATACTTATTATATTAAAATATTTACATCATACTGCTCGGTAACTAGGATTTACTAGTATGGTAAGAGGCTGTTTAAGTTGGCATGTGCAACACAGTGCATTGTTTAGATAGAACGTTCCATTTTCAAATCACTTTACAAATTCAAACATAGGGTGAATGCTTTAATTGTAAAGTACACTTTACCATTCAAGCTGTGTAAAACTCCTTGGTGAACCAATCTCTTTTCTTATAAAAGGACGAAACTTTTTGCTGAAAAAAAAAGCAATGAAAATGGTGGCATTTCATTTCAGCTCAAGCTATGCAAAACTCCTTGGTCATACCAATATAACACCCTTATTCAAGAACAATACTCAAACAACTCTTGCCTATGGGAACGAAATAGAGCTTGACTGGTTCGTTTGTTTTACGTATAACCTGTGATTGGTAGTTGGGGACGCTGTGCGTCCGCGGGCATTGTGAGACTTCATAGTAATGTTTGTGAATACGGGTGTAAATGTTTTATTTACCTCGCATGAATGATGTAAAGTAGAATGCTTACCTCGGTTGTAAGTACCTATTTCACCCTCGAACTTATATTCGGGTGGGTCTAAATATCTCGGGTGCACTTGATCCATTAGCGCCCTTTGCGAGCTGCGCTTGCACGGGCGCCTAATTGGATCTTGTTCTGTAATAGCTGTCATAGCATTAAAGAAATAAACAAAGTCTCGTAAGTAAAGTTTCGTAAAAATAATTCTGTTGAATTTGAAATATACTTGTTCGGTAAGTAAGTACCTATTGAAATTTACTCCCCGCACTGAATTTCAAGAACGTGATGAACCTGACCACCACGTAAATGATAATATTTCAAAGCATAAGTGAGTGAAAACCTTTCTGCACTGTCTACTTTAAGCTTTCGTTGATGAGCTTTTTTATGATTGTTTATTTACAGACATCTCAACAAAGAGTGGAATCGTATAAAAATGTAGTAGTGAGAATTCAATTCCCGGACCACATAATACTACAAGGAGTCTTTGCGCCTACAGATAAGATACAAGATGTTAGCAAC
Organism: Catoptria pinella; assembly: GCA_963556745.1. Classification (NCBI taxonomy): domain Eukaryota; kingdom Metazoa; phylum Arthropoda; class Insecta; order Lepidoptera; family Crambidae; genus Catoptria; species Catoptria pinella. The sequence continues at coordinate 6,118,066 of OY750771.1, forward strand.
TTTATAAAAACCCATCTTCATAATCCTGAAAGATCCTTCCACATTTGTAAGTACAATAATTAAAGCAATTAAACCACGACGATTTTTGACGACATGAGTGATACCGTGTTCGATTCCCGGCCGGACTGAAATTGAAATAATGAATTTTATTCCTTTGGCGGGTCTGGATGTTATTATAAATAAGATTATTAAAGTAGTATATCAAAACGTATATAAGTAGTATAACAATTGTCTAGCACCCATACTACAAACTTTGCCTAGTTTGGGAATTGGGACTAAATGGTGCTATGTGAAATTGTCCAAGCATTTATTATTTAATTAAAGATTTTCTTAGCGACTCAATTCACCGCAGTAGTCACATACTACTGCGGTAAATTGATTTATTGATTTTTATTTTTTTACGTTTTTCTCAAATATGACATGCTTGGAAATTCGAACATTATGTTGACAACATTCTTCGAGATGAGTCGTCGTTGCCGTTCGGTCAAATACACGCCTGCAATGTTACTATGAGAACTCATCAAATGGAACGAACTTTTTCAATGAAACACAGCAATCAAAGAATTGACTCATAATATTTGACCTACAGCGCAATTTTGCTGATTTTCTAAAAACAGGCTGAGAAAATTAATAAGTAGCATTAATTGCACCTTTTTGGAAAGCTTATGAAACTAGTTAGTTATTTTACTACCAACTTTATTTTACGGTAATTTTAGGAAAAAACGCAAAAATATAGAAAAAATGTTATTAAAGACCTTTTAATTTGTGATTTAGAATGAGATTATGTAAGTTTTGGGCAAGCATTTTTTTTAAGTGATCACTCATTTTTCAGCTTTCAGAAAAGTTTCAATTTAATGTTTAGAGTGAAGTTTTTAGTTTTTATTTTTAGAAGACTCAAAAGTTCATAGTTCAAAATCAATCAAAACATTTCTGGCCAACATTCGAAATTTGAAAATATTAAAGTTGCGACAGAACGGTCCGGTCTTGACTGCGTTTTAAAAAACATAAAATTTGAACTACTTTTTAACGCGCGGTCTGCAGTAGCTCACGGAGCCACTAGTACTTATTAGATTTTTTCAACAAAGAGTTGGTCGAAGATTGTTTATCAAATAAGACAAGTAAGGATATTACAACCTTTATCTAAGAAATACTTCTTCTCATTGATCTACCAAAAATTGCTTAGTTAAACAATACATTACATACATTTGCAGATACAACACCTTTAAAGGAGACTCTAGACCCGAACATGACTCTCATGGAAGCTAAATTTGTACCTTGTGTGCATATGCATTTCAAGTGGTTGGATGAGAAAGCAAATGATGTTTACCTTAAGAAAGAAATTTATACAAGAAAGACGTCTAGTGATGCGGCGAGCATTCTCGCTTCCAAATACAGGTTTATTATTTACATTAATAACGAGTTTATTCGTAAATAAATATACCCATAAACCAGCGCGCCCAGGGTGAGTTCAGACAGAATGGGAAAATGCTTGCGCAATTAAACACAATAATCTAAACCAGAAAATTTTATGAATATCGACGCATTAGTCTCGCGCATGCTCACGGCTCGCGAGCATGCGCGAGACCACTGTTACTGTTTTTGTAATACGGCCGTTTTCAATGAAGCCAGAAAATTGGTCGGGCTTTTTTCCGTTCTGTCTGAACGGACCCTAATTATGTCCGTTTCGTTGGACTCCTCGGCCAGAGTGTCGTAGTAGAAAAACGACCAACATTAAAAAGGAATTTGCAAAAAACTAACAATGAAAGTAGCAAATTCGTAGATCCAATATTCAGTCTCAAAAAGAAACCATGGCCGCGCGGTCAAAACGTGGAGAACCGCGCGGCCACGCTGTTCTTCAATACGGAGCTTAGTAGAAGTCCCTTTCTTTTTGCTAATCGCTGATACGATTTCAAAGTAAATGTAGACAGTATGAATAAAGCCCTAATGTAACTTAGGTTAGTTCGTTACACCCATCTCACTAGGGAGGCAGATATTCGATCGAGCATTTAGATATCAAAGCAATGTAATTTAGTTGTATTTGTTTTGCTTTGAATATTTTAGGTAATAAGTAACATATTATGGTTATGCATTTACATAAATATTTCGTTTTTAGGGCACCAAGTAGAAGAAAGATGGAAGAAGCTAGCTCTTCGAAAAACAACCAGACAGCGGGTTCATCATCGACTTCTAAGAATAGTAAAGTGCCAAAATGGTTTAAGACTTAAAGAGTAGACTTGTGTGAAAAATGTTTTGTTATTATTTATGAATAAAAGTTATCAACAAGCAAATAAAGATTTCTTTTAAAAAAACTACTATTTTCTTGTTCAAATCTGATGACCCTTGGGTCATCTTGGGAACATTATGTTCGCTAGGTAACTGCTCGTAAATGTATCGCATGGTATAGGTTAGTACTATTATATATATATTCTGTGGTATAGGCTAGGTAGGCACCTGTGGTTGGACATATTTATTTAGTGGTTGGTAAAATAAAACTCATTAGGTATTATTTTTCTATTAACATATTTTATAAAAATACAAAATACATGATACATATTACTAAAAACTGAGCACGTAACTACCTACTAAAACACTGAGTCTCAGAGTACAGTATATATAGAGAAAATATTAGTGTAAAGATAAGTACCTATGTCACCCTCATCGCGCGTGCGGCTACCGTATTGATAAATCAACTAATCAAAGAAAAACTCTGAAAAGGTACCTACTTAGGCCACTGGGTATTATACTTATCTGCATTTAACGATGCCAAAAATGGCTGTAGTTATGTGGGCAGACTGTACGGGTGCGTACTTTATGGTACCCAAAAGAAAAAACGTGTACCGAGGTATGTGGAATACCACAATAGCACATTTCTTGTGGCCTGACGTATAACGTATGCGGCCTGGCCCAGCCACGCTGTGTGCGGTGACTGTACGTGTTGTATACCACAGAGTAGTAGTTTGGGTACCATAAAGTACGCACCCATACACTTTACTGACATAACTACCGCCTTTTTAGCACCGTGCGTGGCCGGGCCACGACGTATCGCACGATTACAGACAGCAATGAAAGTAGCTTATCACTTCAGTTTGATTGAAATATTAGACAAAACAGTTGATACAACGAAGTAGTAAATTGTATATTTTTTACTTTCCTCTATGAGTAAATTATTCAGCGATTTTTGTTGCTAACCGTACCCTACAGTGCTTACTAATAAATTAAAACTTTATATAAGATGGCAAAGTACCTAACTTACATCTTGTTGGTTTTATGACTTCATTTGTTTCGCCATCTTCCGATTTTGTCATTACTTTATTAAAATAGTATCTATTTTCGCTTTCAGTTGTTTCTCCTGAGTTTTGCTTTTGATCATGTTCAACTTTTTTCAAAGCTTTGATGTCTACGTCCTTACTAGTATTTTTGAAGTGACAACTGTTCGATTTCTTTCTTATTGTTTTCGAACTAATGGGATGGTTTGTCGGTGGTTTGCTTTGCTTATATGAATTAACATGGATGTGACGGTTTAAACACATATCACCTTTCTCACAATATCCTTTACAAAAATCTTGGCATACTTTGGACTTCTCATTTAATTTCACGTGCAAGTATGGACAGTCAGTTTTTGTACATATGCCTTTTAAATAAAAATAACAAGTTGGCATTTTTTTTGTGGAGACGTCATGAGACAGAAGGCAAGCCTCGTCTCGGCATAAACCTTTTAAAAACTTCCTGCATATAGACACATGTTTCTTGTCATGTAAAAATTCACAAGTGCCAATAATACTTCTTAAACATTTACCATATTTTCTATATAATGGACAAGGTATGTTGTTCTTTTTTAGACTTTTCTTAGTCATTTTCAATTTAATGTTTCGATATTTTTTATCAAACGAAAACCTGTTTCGTGGCTTAGCTTCTGTTGCAAATCTCACGGAAGGGTTTGGTTTGCTAAATCTGTACTTATTATTATAACATTTCTCAGGGTGTGAAGTATTTTGAACACTATAAGCAGTACTTTTATACGTAATTGGAGTATTCTTTAGCGTCATGTTTGATAAACCTTTCGGGACTTCTAGATTCTTTCTAAATTTGCTTAAAGCTACAGTTTTGTATTTGTCAATTTTCACAGTTGTCGTTATTTTATCAGTAATTGGAATCCTTTCCGAGTGTTCTACATTGTTCGTAAAATTGTTGATACTTACAGATTTGTACTTGTTTATTTTTATAGTGGTAGTCGCTCTAACAAAAGGATTGTTTCTGGCAACTTTACCAGTATTTTGACGTACTAAAGTGTATCTGGTTCTTGATGTAGATTGTTCCATAGAAGCTTCGTCTGGTTTTGTGTCGACTATAGGTACGTTTAACTGATTAGTTGAAACTATTCTGTTATTTACATAATCTAAATTAGAATCTGTATCGTTCGACCTAATATGCACTTCTGTATTGACAAAATTAGGGTTGATATAAATTTTATTTCTATTAGACAAAACTTGAGAGAAGTTTGGATTAACATGCATTATTATTTTATTTTGTGCGAGTGCCATAGGATCTCGTGTTGGATGCATTCTATTGAAGTTTGGATTTACATAAACTTTATGCTTGTTTGCCATTGCATATGCTGTAAAACAATGACCACTGAAGTAAAGACTGTTCTTTGAAATGTAAGTATTTTCTTCACTTCAAACAGTATTGATAATATTTATTTCCAATTTTACAATACAACGTGTCCACTGAAACTGGCTTTAAGGAGGTTTCAATCTCTTCTAGTAATAAGGCATTAAATTTGTCTAGTTGCTTAGAAAGTTCATTCTTCCTGTCACCGTTGAACCACAATATACTTACATGAAATGATGGATTCTGTGAAATAAAAACCACATATCACCTTTCTGAAGAGCAAGAAATATTGCTGGTGGGGCTTTCAAAATAAAAAAATACAATACTTCTTGAGAAAACGACACAAAAAAAGTCAATAATTACCTACAGCCCCACCCGACTTCAATACACATTACTTTTATTTAAGTGACTTGAACATTATTTCTTGCTTTTGTTCACGATTATGTCAAGCCAGAAATAATGTGCAAGTCACTTAAATAAAAGTAATTAATGGGTATTGAAGTGGGGCTGTAGGTAATTATTGGTCGTTTTCTCAAGAAGTATTGTATTTTTTTATTCTAAAAGCCCCACCAGACTTCATTAGAATTTTTTAGGGTTCTGCACCTAAAGGGTAAAATGGGAACCCTATTACTAAGACTCCGCTGTCCGTCTGTCACCAGGCTGTATCTCATGAACCGTGATAGTTAGACAGTTGAAATTTTCACAAATTTCTTTTGCCGCTATAACAACATATATCTACAAAAACAGAATTAAAAAGTTCTTAAGGGGGCCCCCATACAACAAACGTTTTTCTCATTTTTGCTCGATATTAATTATATTATATTGCATATTTAGGTATATATTCACTTTAAATTAAAAATAAATAATTAAATTAAAATAAAAAAATATTTAAGGAAGGCTCCCATACAGACATGATTTTTTGTCGTTCTTATAGATAACGATACGGAACCCTTCGTGCGCGAGTCCGACTCGCACTTGGCCGGTTTTTAATTAATTGATTTGAACATCTTTTCTTGCTTTTTTAAGAGCTGTTTTTAAAGGTTTTATTTATGATTATTTATTCTGTGCCAGCCAATGCAAAAATATGTGGCTTACCTCATAAAATAAAGGCAGTTTGAAATCTTCCAATACTTGATCGACTTTGCTACTAAGCTTCAACAAACATTTCCTTGTGAAATAATCAACTTCAAGCGCAATAAATGTTCTTGTTTTAGTTTCGTTGCAGTAAATCTTAATAGAGGAAAATTCTAAGTCAAAGCTGAAACAAATAAATAGCTTTGTAAAAATAGTGAACCTACAACCCGCGCAGATAAAGAATGGGATTGAAAATGGCAGCTCACCGCGCTTACCACCACAACGAGTTTGGGTGAGAGAGCGATAGGTGTGGCGTTTAGTGTGCGAGCGAGAAGCCGCTACCCGATGACTTCGCGGCGTGCTCGACCAAGACTCCACACTCGCAAAAGTTCACGGTAAGTTCGCATCCATGCATCAAGAATCTTTAATTTGATTTTGTGATCATTTTGTTTCGGGTCCCACAATACAGGTAGGAATATTCGAGAAATTGAATCTCCTTCTCGCTTGTCCATGTCACACTCATTTCTTCGGCACTAACTACCTACTCAGACGACGTCTCAATCAACATTGACCGCGGTACGCCCGCGAGTGTGGAGTCAAAGCGTGTTCGCGCTGCGTTCGCGCTTCGTGGTTCCTTTGACACAGGACAAAAACCGACAAAATTCGGGGAACATGCCGCGAAAGTGCGAAGAATATGTGACTCAGCTCCACACTTAGCGTTCGCGCTCTGTCGCGGCCTTTGCGCGCGATTCGCGCACTAAGTGTAGAGCGCGCTTTATCTGCGCGGGTTGTTATATTTTTATCAATGGAAGAAAGCGTAATTGTTATATCTCAAAATATTTTTTTTGTTAATTCATTACATTTTAGTAATTCAGTTAAAAGACAAAATTGCCCTCGAGTTATTTCTTCACTTATTTTTAGGAGATACAGGTAGTGTAAAACGCGCGTGTCTGTGATATCCTGCATTCTTAATGATGAACAAGGAGAATACATACCATTCTAAATCACTAAAAATTTCTTGTAACGATTGAGTGAATGTTGTAATTAAGTGATACTGCAAAACTACAGTTTTAGATAGACTTATATGATATTCATCACTTCTGTGGCCATTAGTTTGAAGACATTCAAGAGTTTCTCTTTCAATTTTCAAAACCAAATTTTGGAGAGTGTCTTCTTTTGGATCTGAAATAATAACAAAAATAACATCTTTACTAAAAAGGGCGACTTGCACCCTTAGAACATTCAGAACATAAATTAAATATGTTTAAGGTGCATACATATACATATGCGACCGAATAGTAATATGATATTGTAAATGCGAAAGTAAGTTTGTATGTTACGCTTTTACGTCTTAACTACTCAACCAGTCTTCATGAAATTTTGCATACACGTTGTCAGGGGTACAGAAAAGGATATAGGGTACCTTTCATCCCGAAAAAATGAATTGTTACCGAAGAATAGAAAAAAACATCCGCGCAGACTAAGTCGCGGGCGGCCGCTAGTAAATCAATAATAATAATAAAGGCAGTCCAAACCCACTTACTCAGCGACATAACCACGGTAAAGAAATCTACCAGTATTCTAACTTAGTACAAACGGTCGAAATACTATGCTCCGCGCCTCGAGTCTGCACTCGGTATACAACAGTCGCGAATGCGCCGCAGTGACGAACGAACGGTATTTGTGATCAGTGAGCGTGATAGCTGTGAATTAGTAAGATTGATTGAAATAAAAGTAATTGCAACTATAGACTATATTGTGCTGTTTATGGTTGCCTCAGTTCATCACTAGCGCACCCAGGGATAACATAGCCATTTTAATGTCCTACTTAATACACATGTGTTTAAGGAACTCACTATAAACGGTATATAATAGTTCTTTATAAACAATAAATAAGAAGCCATTTAATGTGCAGAAGTAATTATTTTAGCCTCATTGGCGGGGGACGAGGTTCGGGCCAACAATCGCCTACAATTTCTCTCACCACTGCTCTTGATTTGTGTCGAGGCCTGTACTATATTTTTTTTTAAGATGGATACTTACATTTGATGTAAACAAATGATGCCCAGTTTCCTCTTACATGAGGAAAAGCTCTTATTCTACCATTGTGCTCCTGTGGATTATCTAGGTGAATATCAGTGGACACTACAGGAACCCTGATCAAATTAGGCACCTTCAACTTTATTCTGAAAAAAGACAATGCTTGATTATTCCTCTGTATTTCATTGTATAGGAGGCAAAAAGTAAGGAAATGCTAAAAGAAAAAAAAATCAGTTTTGAGGTTTTTCACACACTAAGAGGGTTAGCAACATAATATGCATGTTGACTAGGCTGGCCAGTGGCCAGATGCCCCGTATTTTTCACACTACGCTACAAACATTTAGGAACCAGCCCATCATTAGCAAAATTTAATATGAGATAGTTTGTCATTCAATAAAGCAGTATTTATTTGCTCCTGCAACAAAAAATCTTAAAAATGTTGTTTTGATGCTCGTAGCCCTGATCATCAATACCCTAGCGCCAAACCAAACCAGCATGCAAATATGGCACCTCTTTAGCAGTGTATTCACTTAGGTGTACACCTTTAAGTGAGTAACTTTTAGTTTGTGGCACTCACTGACAAAACTTGTCAATGAAAAAAAAGTTATTTGAAAAGAAATTCAAATCCCCATTGAATATTTTTATAAGGGTACAATAATTTTTTTTTCGAATTGTACTTTAAATAGTATTATTTGGAAGGGGGGATGCCAGCAAAGCTGGACGGGTGATCAGTCTCCCTAATCGAAACCATTTCACTCTATTCCCCAAATCCTCTGAAAGCTGAAAGCAGGGGAAACCTTAAATAGTAAGAAACAAAGAAGAGACCCGTTTAAAAACGGGGCCTTATTTTGCGGTGCTGATTTAGAGACTCTGACTGGACTAAGATATTGTTGATTAAAAAGCAACCCTGACTAACAACTCAGAACTCACAAAGTAAAAAGTCTGTGTGTTTCCATAGTACCATGAATACAAACTATTCTAATGCAAAGTTAAAAAGAGTTCACCACTATTATACATAGTAAGCGTCACGTAAAAAGACCGCTGATACCAATCAGCAATCTTTCTACCTTATTCCATGTTTTTTACCGACATCAAAAGGAGGAAGGTACTTAATTCGACCCATTTTTTTTGTTTTATGTAAACAGCTTCTGAACGTTGTCATAAGTCTTTTAAAAAATCGTTATTTAAAAAATATATTGTCTTATTACACCAAAATTGTCACTAATAATGAGTAATTTCTTTCGTAATTTATATATGCGGAAAACAATTTATTGTATTTTATCACAATTTTTACAATACAGAGTTGGTGAAGATTGTTTACCAAATAAAACAAGACATAATATAATTTAAATAGCACAACAAGCTCACCATTCCTTTATTTAGAACACGTTTAGTTCACTCTACAACATCTACAAAAGTAAGTATACTTGGTTTCTGCTGCGCTGGTCGCAGAAAAATATTAGTTATTCTTCTGAGGTGCTTGCTACACAGGCTGGTATATAATATAACAATGGTTGATGGAAATTATTGGTTAAAAATTAGATTAGTTTCTTACTTAAGCTTTTCAGATTTGTTGTTTTCACACTCACTGTCACTTTCATCAGTACTAGTACCGTAGTCAGCGATAAAAGACAATGCAGACATGAGATAAAAAAAAGATTTCTTTTTAAAGAAATATAGGTACATGCAATACTTTATTAGTTATGTGCCTGCCTACTTATTATGTACACTTTTTATTTTATTTTACCACACTGATTTTAGTTACCTACGCACGCACAGTAGTAGGTAAGTAAAATAGTAAAATCGACATCACCAGTGTTGCCAAATTAAGTAGAGAAAAAAAGCACAAATAGGTTCTACCACCCTAATTTGCCAGATGTTTTAAGATTGAAGTTGAAAATAGAAAATACATACAAATACATACTGGGGCTCTATGATCTATCGGCTAACTTATATTGCTATCATAACACGTAATCACTGTTTTTACAGATGGACGTAATACATTGCTACTTTCCTTGGGTAAGTTTTTATTGCTGCCAAAACGAAGTAGCAATGTATCAAATACATCTGTCAGAACATAGTTCACTAAGGCGAACCCTTAGAAGAATAACTAATTCTTCCTTAGAGCATTAAGAACGGGAGATGCCAACAGCACTCTTCTACACTAGATTTTGTTCACCGATTTTTGAGGGGGACGAGGTAAACACGCACAGCACACAACTTCATATTCACGCACACTCTTGTAGAAAAAAGTCTTGTTGTTACACACGCACACAAAAACAAAATCCCACACAATTATAAAATTGTGGGTGGTCAAATTTGGAACTAACAATCTCAGTACAAATTCTGACAGATCACGCTACGGCAGCGCCAAACTTAACAACAACAGCTAGTGATGTGCCGTCAAAAGACCGATGAAATTGAATGATTGGAAGATGAGTGATTGATTAGGAACAAGATTATGTTAAAAGGTTTTCATTTGATTTTGTGATATACACCAACAATCACTAAAATGCGCTTATAATTAAATGTTCAACATACATTTTTTATTTATTTATTTATAAAACAAAGTAAAACATACAATTTATAGAAAAACCCAGCGACTAAAACGTAAAACCCGATTAGGTTTGTCCAGTCACTACGTATTCGTCAAAATAGATAGTCGGTATACAACTAAGCAGTATTGAAAAGAAAAAACAAATTGCTTCATTCTTATGAATAAAAAAAAATAAAAAAAGAATATGTATACACCATGTTACAAAATGCCCCTAATGCCGAATATGGTATATAGGGACCATCAAATTAAACTCTCAAATCGCGAAATAAAAAAACAGCTGTTTCATACATTTTGATCTGATTTGATTTCGCGATTTCAGTTTGATAGTCACTATCTACCATATTCGGCATTAGAGGTACTTTTGTAACACGTTGTATACATATATATATTATTTTAAGGTCTTAAAAAATACTTAATAAACACAATATTTGATCGTAAATGCGAGTGCACAGGATGATGTTAAGAAAAAGCTGACTGTTGTTTAAATACGAGAAATTCTAAAGCAAATTTTTGGTAGAACAATAAATTTTGAGTTTTTGCTTCACACTTTTGTGTTTGAGGTCATCCAGAATAACCTATAATTCTTTAGGTAGATTGTTAATTATGACAGGAAGAAGACAAGTAAATTTTCTCTTTCCGTAAAAGTTATTTGAGCGGCCCTTGAGAAGTTTCTTCTGCGTAATCTGTCTTGTTTGTATTCTATGATTAATCCTCGGCAAAGAAGCAACGTTATCGAGTTGTTCAGTTCTAATTGCGTAACTCACTTTGTCATGAACCGATATGACCTTGCAATACCTAAAGAGTTCGTCATACTTATCTTTATAGATACGATTTACTTTCTTACTAACTATAAGCTTTAATATTCGTAATTGTAGATTATGCATTTTCTCTAAGTAGGTTGAAATGTGCGTCCATAGCTTGAAATTCCATATGAAATTATAGGATCTACCAAGAATTTGTACAGGATTAATAGAACTTGGAACGGTATTTTATTTTTGATTATGACAAATTTAGCTAACAGAGCACGAAGTTATGGCACACAGTTTCGATATGAGGACCCTAGTTGTGGCGGTTGTCAATTGATAGGCCTAAATACTTTTGCTGTTGCACCGTTTCTATTGGTTTGCATTGGCAAGATGATACTTTATTGTGCATACAATCGTGATTGTGTATTACTATTGAAACGTCGTGGTCTCTACAATACGAGTTGTTAATAAAACATAATAGTACAAAAAAGTGAAATAAAATAATAAATGCTTGGAAAACAAGTGATTTGTGTTTCATTTTTATTAGGTATTATTAAATTTTTGTATACATGTTCTGCCAAAACATGATTAGTTCGTTCCGATGCCAAGGTAGGCTTTATCCAGAAGCCTTGTGTGCTGGAAGGCCCACAGCTCCGCTTTTCAAGCCAAAATATAAGCTGTAGTGAATGCTTGCAGCCACCTTAAAATGAAAAAGTTGGTATGATAATATGTTAATACCTATAATCTACAAATAAATATGTATTGGTTGAATTGAAAACCTCCTTTTTGGTAGTTAGTAATTTTTTTGCAAGGAAAGTTTAAGTAAACAAAAGTTTTGAAATTTCTTACCTGCAGAAGCTGCACAATCGGAACAATTTGACTTGAGGATCTCGGCATCAGTTTCCTTTATTTTGGTTAATGATTTTGGTGTCCTATGCCCGGGCTTTGACAGGACTGATTTATAAGATTCTCTCCACTTCTACATAACCGACAGACAGCCGAGGACTAGTAACTATCCCGGGATGACTTAAAAGAAAGAGAAGATTAAAAAAGGCGAACATCACACCCGTAAAACAGTGTCTCCAATTAATACTATGTATAGATTTTGCAAAAAAGTCAATACCTACCTATTACATATTAAATATAAAAAATAATATTTGACAATTTATGTGCTGGTCTGATCACATCAAAATAATAGTTAAAACTCATTCACTTGATCATTCATTCGTTCTTAGAGCATAAGCATTCGTTCTCTTTGTCGCAGCACTACGACTTTTATTATGGTATTCGACATGTGTTTGGTATCGTTTTGCTATCGCAATGTCGTCATTATCTTACACAAACAAAGTGCGTTTTCTTCGTAATTATATTATAGTTTGGTAATAAAATTATACTTACGTGTGATAGAAAATCCCGTTCTTAGTAAAATTTGAATTTTCAGATCGTCTTTTGCACGAAAACACTGCACAATTCACCATTTTTGCGGAGCTGCGATTGGTGACATGTGTTCTTACAAAATGACGGGTGTTCGAGACCAACTAGTTTTTATAAACTGTCACGATCAAATTGGTCATGTACTTTGGTGAAAGGGGAACGTGTATTTGCCATCTCCCGTTCTTAATGCTCTAAGAATTCTTCTAAGGGCGAACCCCTACACGCACGGTAGGTAAATACTGTGCTGTGATCCAACTGTGTGATATGGAATGATGGATCACATTCCGTCGATGGAATAAACTTGAGCGTTCTAGCTCGTAAAGAAAAGGGCAAGAACCCAGAGCCGTTAAACGGGTAAAACCCAAATAAAAAAAAAACCACTCAAAAAGGAAGGAAGGAGCCTCGGCTCGAGGAATAACTTTATTTATATTTCTGAGGAAGGAGCAAAGCAAGCAAGCAAAGTTAAGCAAGCCAGCAAGCAAGCCTAGCAAGGCATTCATTAAGAAGAAGAAGTGATTCTAAACCTCCGAAGAATAATTTAAAGTATATTCTGAGTTCTAAACCTACATTTTCTTTGGAATACATTTTTCAGAGTTTTTGACGAAACCACAAAGGAAATAATCACTACCTACGTTTTATTTAGACCAAACATTATATTTGTTGATACAAAGTACACACACTTTATAAAAACCACACACAATACCCTTGAAAATGTCTGAGCCAAAGATGAAATTTACAACAGTGTCGGAAGATACCGTACATGTAAATTATTACTCGTTTGAATTTTCAAAAAAGTGCCCAGAAACAGCAACCTTGGAAAAACTGTGTGACAGTATCAACCAAACCATAAAGACATTATCCACTGATTTTTTGTGGCACAAGGAAAACTTGAAAGTATATCTTCCTATTACAAATCAAGAAAAAGGTTAGTTTTTATTTATGCTGAGCTGAGCGAGGGAATCCGAAAATTTCTGAAGACAACCCTCAGACCAATACTTACATCACAGTCTCTTAAATAAAAAAGGTTAATGTGCATCTCTGCAATTTAATATGTCTCAATGGCTTGTTAAAATTATCATCTGTTCAATAAACACTAACCTGACTCTCCAACCTAATTAGCTACATACCTATCTCAATTTCGTCTTAGATGCAGTAAAGTACCTACTGCATTAATTCAATTGCATAGAATGAGAAAATTGGCTTGCCTTTCTCTTTGAATAAAATTAGGAGTCTATACTTAATTGACATTCTTAATCGAAAGGTAAACACCTGACTAAACTATCAACATACAAATCATTGCAGAGATGCACAACCTTTTTATTTATGAGACTGAAGTGAGCATGTTTGTATCAAAATGATGGTGTAGGTAGTTTGTGCCTTCGAGTGTATATGTATAATACATATATATCTAACCAACAGATAAGATAAATTAATCCTGGAAAATGGAGTTATGATGTTGATTTCTAAAGAATCTGATAAGGTATTCTTTTTTATCTTTTTTAGGTATTCCTATCCATCTGAAAAGCACTACCTGCTTTGGTGATAACATAGAAGATGAATGGTATATTGTTTATCTAATATTCAAAATAAGTACCAAGTTTGAAGACCTCATCATACAAATGACTGACAATGACGGTGACTTTCTTCTAATAGAAGCTGCAAACTATTTGCCACCATGGGCTAATCCTGAGAATACAGAAAATAGAGTAAGTCCTGTCTTTGTTATTCCAAACTTTCAGATATTAACAATAAATTGTTGCATTTGTACTGTATGCCCTTGAATACTTAATTCTGTATTTTTGTCTAAGAAGTTTGGGTCAGAGTGTACTTTGTGTTTTGAATTGTTATGTGACAAACCAGATATAATTTCGAAATTCTAATCAACATAGTATCTGAACAAATTTTCAACTAATATTATTAAAACAGATCAATTTGAAACATACTATGCATTAACAGATCCATTTTTTATGAATGTTGTAGGTACGAAATGTTTAAAAAAATATCAAGCTAAACAAGAAAACTGCTTTATTTCAGGTATTTATTTATAATGGACATATACATATAATTCCACCCACACTTGTAGACATGAGCACTAATTTGACAACTAACGAAGCCTTAAAATTGATTGCCCAGTTACCAGAACAAACCAAAGTATCAAAGGAAATTGAAGAAGCAGTTTTAACTAGAATAAGTAAATATCCACATAAAATGTATGAAAATTTTCACAATGCTGTTGTGAAGGTGCCAGTTGATTTAGCAGCTTTATTGATATTTAATCCAGGATTCATATCTGCTATTGTCGATTCATATTGCAACCATGACATGTTTGATATTAAGTGTTGCCAAAACATTGAATACAAAGATCCAATATATGTTAAAGTTAAGTTCACAAAGTGTTTGTACGCTATGTTATTGCATACAAAACCAATTCGGACAAAAAGTTATAAAGGGCCAGAAAATGACAAAAAAAGTATTCTTGGTTTTAAACTGATATGTGGCTTAAATATTTTGATGAAAAAACTGACAAAAGATATATTTTCTACCAAAGAATTTACAAGATTTTTAAACAATCTAATGGACAATGGATATTTTCGTGGAAATATCAAAGATTCAAAAGAATATAATATGTTATTAGAAAAAGCCAAGCAGTATTTTCTTGATATGGAATGTCCAATTAACACACATGTATGTAAAGACATTACTGAAGTGATGACTTCAAGTGAATACCAAAATATTAAAGCTTCATTGAAGAATTATAATTTTACTGCAGAAGACTTAAGCGATGATAGTGATGAGTGGTTGAATATTAATTCTGATCAATTGAATGAGTTGTTAAATACTCATTATGAGAATAAAATACATTTTGATAAAGATGATTCCATTACCCCTCAAGGAATCACAAATAAATTAACAGACTTCTTGAAACAAACATCTGATTATGAAGGTATTGATACAAGAGAAACAATAGAACAAGATAGTCAAAGTATTGAGTTTGACTCAAATGATTTTGTCAATTGTGTACAGAAAATGTTGAATATTTTGGCTCCTAATAGTAATGTTTATAACGATTCTGAAATGGAGTCTGATAACTCCGATGACGTCGATGAGGTGATAGAAGAATTAGCATCGCATGCTAATTTCAACCCAAGCAACATAGAAGACAGTAAGGAAGTCATGTATAATATAACTCAAAGTCTTAAAGAGGAAGGATTATCAGGACCATCAAGCAATTTACTCAAAACTATTGGAATCAATAAAAGTGAAATACTGTTAGACTCAGATGATGATTGATATTTCGTTAGTTGAAGTATTTATTATGGGGTGTCCTAGGAATCCTGCGATGTTTATAGAAACATGAAAGTAATGAATATGCTATAAATTGTTTGTAAATAACTGTTTTTTAACTTAAAATTGAAAATATTGTGTCTCGACAACAACAGCAGACTAAGTAAGAAGTAGAAAAATTTGGAACAAAACTATCAGCAAAAAAATCATTTTAACAGTGGCCTATACTACTTAGCTAAACAGTTACAGGTAAGTAGGTATGTATAGTTGTGGCCAGGCGCACTCCGCACTTTAGGCATGAAGCTATAAGAATTTTACCTAGAAGTTATATGGTCAATAAGCAATCTGAATCAACTAGTGTTATTAATGTTTGTGGTCACTAAATATAGAGAGCACAGAAGTCAAACTTTACACATTTCCGCTCGTCTAGATTAGGCGAATGTGTGCCATGAAAATAATTGAGTAACAGACAAAAGTCAGAAATATGTAGGTACACGAAACATAAAAATAAATAGTAAGTCGAGTTGTAATTAAGAATTTATTTATAATCTGTTAGTCTAAATAAATATTTTATTGGGTCGGGCCACGGGTGGGGAGAAGTTGGGACATAGGAGACTAAAGAATTATGTCAATAAAACGAGATTAATAATTAAAAAATATAAATATATTTTGTGAAAAACATCAAATAATATACACTACATACACACCCCCATTCCCAAGTCCCAACTTTAATATTATTTTATTTATTTTAGCCTTAACCATGTTATTGTTTATTTTCCCTTAACCAAATCTCTATATAGAAAGTTACAGTCCTTTCTATTGCGTGCATTTGAAAGATATCTATCTACAAATGGGCCTGGGCTCCTCCGGCCACAACGATAGTTTCACCTGTTATGTAGCTTGCGTCTTCAGACACTAAAAAGGCGATGGCACCCGCTATCTCATCAGTTTTTCCAAATCTTCTCATTGGTACTGTCTCCAAAGCGCGTTCCTTAGCGGATTCTGAACTTGTTAGCTACAAATATTCAAGTTACTTAGTTATGGCTATTAATTATGGCTTAAAAATAGATTTCGTTATCGGAGGTATATTCTAAAAAAAACTCTAATTTGAACACTCAAATTAAGTTAATTGTAAGTTAATTGAAACAATAATTTTATAATAATATTTAAATAAGTAATGACTATTTTTAAACACCAAAATGTTTGTTTTTGTGTGTCCCCCACCCAAGTTCCTTGATGTTAGAAGCGATTCTGAAAAATGTTGTATTAGAATAGTAGAAGTTTTTGGTATCATTTGAATGTACTCTGTGTCGCCCGTCGTCATCGGTAGAATATATTTTAAGTCTTTTATCTAATTCAATACAAATTGATTTCTAGTAAAATAAAAAAATAAAAAATGGTACAGACCGGACATAACGGTTTTGTCACGGCTAATAACTCGGTAAAAAGTGACATAGTCACATAACCAAACAAAAACCAATAATTTTGGTTAATCCTTGAAACTAGAGCTTCACAATATGCCTTGAAGTAGCAAAGCAGTCTGTAGATTTAAAAAAAAAACCCCTAAGCAAGTCACTCGACACTGGCGAAATCTACAAGGGAACCGCCAAAACATAAAACGAAGAAGAAGAAGAAGAAACTAGAGCTATTAGATCACATGTATATTTAGTCTAAATAAATTTTAAAAAAGGCGCATTAGTTTCACAGTTTTCTTTTATTATGCTTTTAAATTTAGTCACACAAGGGAGAAGTCAGTTTTGTTTCGATATTATCGCGAAAATACCTCGAATTCCGCGTTCCTTTTTAGTTTTCTCTATAATTCATTATATGTCTTATTATATTATGATTAAATTTGTAAAAAAAATTGTTTATGAAGTGGGAACACTTTTTTTAAATTGCTCAAATCAAACAGCGTCCACACTAATTCCTACTTTAATGTATGAAATGTATTGTCCTAAAGTTATCAATACCGCGGTTAGATTTTTAGTTTAAATTTTAAAAAGATTGCTGATGACTTCAATTTCACCCTGTATGTAAGTATGTAAAATAATTATACTCACGAAGGATGCAAATTTCGTCGCAACTATACCCGGAGCAACGCAGTTTACTCTTATATTATCGGATACGAGCTCCATCGAAAGAGCTTTTGTTAGCCCCAATAATGCAGTCTTGCTTACTCCATAGGGCCCCAACGGCTGAAAATAATAATCAAGTATTATAGAAATGTCAACGTGGAGCATGTTCTAGCTTCCAAATGCAAAGGCGCAAGTTGGTAGGTGCGTGAACCCGATTAAAATGCTGTCTACTTCGAAATGTCACATTTGCAAATTTATTGTCTACCTCTGTCCTAAAAATACTAGCTAAATACCTAGCTTTGCCGCGGCTTTAATATAGGATTTGAATATAGTTGTTTCTCTAATATTTTAATAAATTGCTTTAAGAACCTATTTTCGTCACAACTTTTAAGTATAAATAAACAATAAATAAACACAGTTGAACTGCAACCAAATAGAAGCTCACGTGTAACTTCAAGTGCCCTGGTTCACTTCTAACAAGTAGAAGGTATTTACAGGAAATCGATATTAACTAGGTATAAACACTTACAAAAATGGGTTGGTAAGCAGCTATGGATGATACAAATACTATGTTACCACCGCCTCGCTTCATTAATTCCGGATGGGCTTCTTTAGCCAATAACCAAGCAGATTTTACGTTTATGTCAAAAATTTTATCCCATGCTTCTTCAGGTGTCTGAAAAAATAAACGGCTTAACAAAAATGAATCATTACAACGCGATATATGAGCTAATAAGTATAAAGATAATAAGTAAAGTATAGCCACTTGATTTATTATTTTTAGTGAAAGTTTTCAATACATATCGCACACTGTCCGGTCCTCATACAAGTGTGGTGGACGAAAAAGGTCATCTCCGTTTATCGATTGCACTAGCTATAACGACAGCCAATAGGTACCCTAGATATCAGGATTCGAGTATATTTATTTTCAAATCCCCTCATATTCTAAAATATTTTTTTAAGTGCAATAAGTTGGGTAGAATATTGTAAAATTAGTAAGTATAATTATATAGTCGCATTCTCTGAAGAAACTCTGGAACACTATTGGTCTCATGGCACTTTTGTATTTGCATATCGCATCACTTCCTCGACAACCTCTTCGTTTTTTCCAGTGTTCGTAATCGATTTGAGGAGGATCATTATTATAAAAAAAATATTTTTAAAAGTCTTTCTTCGTCTTTTCATTTGTTTTAATAAATAACAATTATAATAAGTTTCTTGTTTTTCTATTTCATCCGAAATCATCGGATCGTTCCGAGACATCTTGTATGAATATAAGCTTGGCCGCACCCAAGAACTTTATAATTCTAAAATTTGCCGCACCCAAACAAAGGTGACATTGGTCTCGCTTCAGATTAACTCAAGAACTTTATAATCATAATTAAACTTATGACTCGTTATTATAGCTGTTGACTATCTATGGTGCGGTGCAATGCATGACCAGGTATCGACTATCGGCTGCAAGTAGGAAGTACTTACATATTTATTTATACCTAACCTACCTACATAACCCTCTGAAAATCCGCCCTATTCTTTCAATATGAATGAACCACCAGTGAAAATGGATCGTTATCTACATTATACTAATTTTGTATAGATAATTATTATAGTTGTTCTATCTCACGAAGACCGTTTTGCTATGAATGTCAGTAGTTAGGCGTGCACATGCACATTATTTTAGGGTGCATACGAGAGCTTGCAGACGCACACTAAAACAAAGTGCATAATGCACGTCTAACTACTGACATTCATAGCAAAACTGTCTTCGTGAGATAGAAGAACTATACTATATAATTGACCCTGTGGTGTTGATTACCTACAATAGTTACATAATACTTATGGCTTACCAGCCTTATGGCTAGGCATGAATGGTACGTACGTACTTACATCGAGTGTTGAACCCACAGTTGGGTTTACAGCAGCATTTGATACCAGTATGTCTATTCCTCCAAACTTGCTAACAGCCTGTTGACAATTAAACATTGAAACATGAAAAAAAGGTACTGTAGAGGTCGTCTATGCTCCCACATGAGCAGGCCATAATTGAACTATTTTTCTTTTATAATTGATATTCGATTATAGTTGCATCTGCTCACGACACGACATAAAAGTTCAATTAAGTGAGATCGAGGGATATCCTTTCGCAGGCAGAGAGAACCATCTGAACCCTTAGATCAGTTTCGAGCTCGAGTTCGTGTTCGTGTTCGGTTCTGACCAGTTTTGTGCTAAGATTCGGTTCGGGTTCGGGTTCGGGTAAATTTTGGGTTCAGGTTCGGGGAGCCATCTTAGATTTGTATATGGGTGGGAGGGAGTATTAATATAATACTAATATTTTTGAAAGGGCTTCTTGAGCTGATTCCAAATATATACAATAGGTACTAGTTTTCCGCCCCGATTGAGTATCGTGTCGTGTTTAACAGATATTATGTAGGCTAATATCGTGACCTTGAGCACGTCCGGAGCGGGAGTTTCCTTTCTATCTAGTTTTATTTATTCTTATGGTCTTTCGCCAAGGTCCCATCTATATCCCCTTTTGCAGTAAAGGGGTGATCTCCCCCCTTCTTCCGCGTTTTAATGTTCCAATGCGCTGTATGACACCTCTCCCCCAAAATCAGTTTTATTTTTGTCAATTGTTATGACAATTTGGTTTACATTGTGGTGTAGCTATGAGTAGTTCTATTTTTTTCATCAAAAGTCGAAAACTATGCGACCTAAAAAAATGAAAAATATAATTGAGAATGTGCAAGCAGCATTCTTTCAAATAATAAACCCCATATGCCCTAGTAGCCTCACTTCGAATTTTTAAGACCCCCTTTCAGTCCCTGTTGCAAAAAATATTTAAATATTTTTATTTCTTTCTTATTTGCAAAATAGTTGGGCAAACGTCATCTAAAATTATTCTAAACGAGTTGATAGCATTAGTAGTTCTCGAGATATCCAGCTGTGACAGACAGACAGACAGAATCGCACCATAATGGTTCCTTTTTACCTTTTCGGTACGGAACCCTAAAAACTGACTAATCTGTGACAATATGTCACCATGATTTCAATAGGTAGTGATGTGACAATGGAATTTCTGTATCGATAATGGACAACATTTCAAAAATAATAGCACAGGACGTTAGACAAGAGTATAAATTACGAATTATTTTGCGTGTTTCATAAGAATTCATTCCGTTTTCTTCATGCAAAAGCGCAAACAGAAAAAAAAAATATTAAGTACGCACGACAGCACGTTAGGTTATACAGTTAAACTGCGAAAACAGCTTTTATTAAGTAGGGCATAAAGGCGGTCTCAAGATCAACATGTATAGTCTGAGGTGGCGTCGTGTGTACCCTATACATTAGCATTACCTACTACAACATACTAAATGATTGGAAAATGTTTTTATTTTTTTAACTAGTAGCTGTAATATAATAATATTGTAAGTGTATTTGGAATCAGCCAAAGAAGCCCTTTCATTCAACACCCCACACGACGGGTTTAAAAAAAATCTATACAAAAAAAATATTGTTGTATTTATAACTCCCTCCCACATAAAAATTCTAAATGGCTTCCCTTCTTAAAAGTAAAAAAATCTACATTCTTTAATATTTTATATTATTTTAAAATTTATGTTACTTACGCGAATTGTTGTTTTATTCCTTTTTTAACATTGAAAAACATCAAATAAAAGGATTTAAGGGTAAAGATACTATGGATGTAGGTATATGTAGGTATTACGTCTGAACAGAAATATAGTTCCCCTGTGCGTTACTTGCCTAGTACCTATTTTTACGTCGAAGACAGTCTCTATTTCCTTATGTTACATTACAATATGACGGCCGCCTAGCTATTCAATTATAAATGTGAAAACATAGATCAATTGATAAAATTCCATTTCTCTACGTCTCCACACCCACATAAACAATGTGTTACAAAAAAACACTAAAGCCGAATATAGCATATAGGGTACAAAATGCATACGATTATTAGAAAACCGCCACTCTTTTGAAAAAAAAAACTTTTCATAATAAATTGCATAGTGGCAACCCTAAAACTAAATTGTGTTTTGCTTTTGCCCATTAATGGGATTGATTATCGAAAACTATTAGATAATCAATACCATTAATGTGTCTAGGGCTGTCACATTGCAGTTATCCATATAAAAAAAAAAAATACGGGTTATTATGAAACACAGTAAGAATGTATTTTACATAATATTTCATTTGAGACATACCGTGTCGAACAACTTTTTTCTCTGGTCCTTATTTCCGACGTGGCATACAACACCTTCCACACTGATACCGTCATTCCGCAAATTGTCCACTGCTTTACTAACGTTGTCCTGTTTTCTACTGCTTACTATAATGGATGCACCTTCATCTCCAAGTCTTTTTGCAATAGCATATCCAATTCTATAAACAACAAGTTCCTAGTTATCTATTTCGAGATCCCAGATGGTGGATTTAAATTTTTAAAAATCGCTATGGGTATTATGGTTTTCGGGGTGCTGCTGATTACGAGTATAACATCTAAGTATTTTGAAATCCTATATAGCGGACTCGACTTGTTACTGATTCGATTCTGAACTATTTAGAATATAGGTAGGTACGGAACCCTCGGTGGGCGAGCCCGACTCGCACTTGTCCGGTTTTTTTAAAATTAAGAATTAATATACAATGTGTTACAAAAGTACCCCTAATGCCGAATATGGTGGATAGGGAACATCAAACTGAACAACTTTTACTATAGGACCAACTCTGAAATCGCGGAAATAAAATCAGCTGTTTCATACAATTTGATATTTTCGTAATTAATTTTTGTATGAAACAGCTGTTTTTTTTTCGCGATTTCATAGTTGGTCCCATAGTAAAAGTTGTTCAGTTTGATGGTCCCTATCCACCATATTCGGCATTAGGGGTACTTTTGTAACACGTTGTATACAACGTGTATACAATATACGTTGTATACACGTTGTATACAACGTGTTACTAAATAACCCCTAATGCCGAATATGGCATATAGGCACCATCAAACTTAATAACTTTTACTATGGGACCAACTCTGAAATCGTGAAAAATATCAGCTGTTTCATACTATTTTATATTTTCATAATTAATTTTTGTATGAAACAGCTGATTTTTCGCTGTTTCAGAGTTGGTCCCATAGTAAAAGTTGGTCAGTTTGTTGTTCCCTATATACCATATTCGGCATTAAGGGTATTTTTGTAATATGTTGTATATAGTAGCAGTCCTAGTAAGTCTGGCAAGTTTAGCTGACAATTTTCAAGGAGGAGTGGTCCTTCCTCAGAAGAATCCTTCCGTAAATTCAATAAGTACGTACCTGCCTATATTGTGCCAAAATGCCTATCATCCTATCCTTCCTTTCTATTTGAAACGGATTACTGGATATTTTTTGATATTTCTCCAATTCCGAGTGGTGCAGTGGTCAACATGCCAGTCTAGCACGCAAGAGGTCCCGGATTCGATTCCTGGCCGGGCAGAAATCTAAATGATGAATTTTAGTTTCTGTGACGGGTCTGGGTGTTATTATGTATAACAAGTATACATTTAATAAGTATGTAAGTAGTATATCAGTTGTCTAGCACCCATATTACAAGCTTTGCTTAGTTTGGGGCTAGATGGCGCTGTGTCACAATCACAAATGACCCTTGTTTTACTCTAAAACCCAATCCAATCACCATAGTTTTTACTTTTAGCTGAGGGAGCAAAGCTTACTCCCTAAAATTATAAATTACTTAATAAGCCCTTAACTCCTTATCTAAAGCTCTTTTAATCTACAACTGGATAATGCTTGGCCTTCACCTCACCTAAAGTTAAGTGACGATAAGGCTGAAAGTGTTAGCGCACTACACCCAGAATAGGCCAGCCATCACCAAAATTACGAAACCCGGACAATAATTTCAAAAACCCCGGACATTTGAGTGCAAGTGCAAAGAATTTTACCCGGATGCACTTAAAATAAAATAAAAACCTAGAATCAGGACTCTATTTAAGAACTGCACTCAGACGCACCCACCACGAGAGATAAAATAAGCACTACCAACCAAACCGAACACAAATTGTATCCCCCCTCCTGGGTATCGAATCCGGGACCGCTGCGTATTCTACTTCTTCGTTTTCGCCAGTGTCGAGTGTTTTGCTTGGTGGAGTATTTATATCACAAATTAGGTATAAAGTTATTTTAAATCCAATAATTTATCATATAAAATACTTGCCCGTCAGTTGATGCTGTTACTATGGCCACTTTTCCTTTTAACCTTTTACTGTGAATATTTCTCGCACTTACGAAGAATGGTAAGAGTGTATTTGACTTAGATATTATTTTAGGAGAAATCATTGTTTAGTTTGTTTGCTAAACTTTGTTAACAAAAAAAATACTCTTACAACTCGGCTACTAAAATATTATAACAAGAAAGTACAGATTTCAAGCATTTCAACTAATAAAATCAAAATTATCAAAGTTCAATGTGCAAACAAGATAATTTCGAATTGAAACTATTGCATGCATTCAACAAGTCCTAAATCCAACACAACAATCGTTGAGTCATCGATCACCATAGAGTACATTTTAACCAAGGAAAGTAATAAAATTGAACATAAAAAAACCTTCGATCATAATTATAAACCCTAATGTACCCTAGCGTAAGCGCACTAAAAGTGACGTTGCGAGCGAGCGAACGAATGCTCCAATCGAAAATATGAAAGTAAGTATTAGTTCGATCTCAGTATAGTCATTTGACTGCTGTTGTAACGTGCTACGCGTTCCCTTCATCATTGCCTCTACCTCCCGGCCCGCTTCGTCATACCGCAGCGCACCCCCTGCGTCGCCTTTTTAGTACGGCTAGCAACGCAAAGCTTAATTTTTGTTTCTGTTGATTTAATCATTACGTTCGCTATTTGTATTGTTATAATGATTAAAAGAGTAAAGTTCCTACATAATGGCGAACCTAATTTATTATAAATTAATGACACTCTTTGAACACGAAAAAAATTAAAACAGTTGATAAACATGATTACTTTTCTGTCTACAGTACCGTTAGCTGTGACGTAATAGGGCGAATCTACGTTGTTTCTTACTTCCTGCGTCATTGTCGTTTACTCGAAAATCTTTAAAAATCCAATGCATCGCAATAAATAAGTTAAAAATATGCAAATTAATATATATTAAAATCGTACTCTAACGTAAATGATGGCAAATTCCGTTGTGATGCATAAAGATTTTCGATCGAGTAAACGACAATGACGCAGGAAGTAAAAAACATAACAAAACAACGTAGATTCACCAATAACGGTCGTCGACAGCAATCACGAAGTGAACGCGTAGTAAATGTGCTGTGCATTTGTGCAAAATCAACTCAAAAAAAGATGAAATATCATATTTTCAGTAAGTATTGAGCGTACACACATAATTCACTGTGAATTTAAAGTCAAACACATACTAAATCCACCTCATTTTCTTTATTTAAATAAAATTATTACAATATTCCATTCCATTCCATGCCGTGGAACCGTTTCTTCTATTTGCGTTAGTAAAACAGAGATTGAGATAGAGTAGCGTCTGTCGGCGACATGACTACTGATTAGTGGCGGATGACCTCGTGTGCATTTCATGTAATAACATCGTAAGTACCACCACTGCCGTCCGAATTTAAAACCAGTTACTAATAAAGCAAGGTCGAATATCAAATTTGGAAGCCGTCCGAATTTAAAACCAGTTACTAATAAAGCAAGGTCGAATATCAAATTTGGAAGCATGGCTTGTCAATCACTTACATTGCATTGCCACCACCTTAATACTCTAAGGCCACCACTACCATTTGGGTGCGTGCGTGCCCTACCTTTGATAGGCCACGGTAAACACGTGATATCTACGTGTTTGTCAAGCATCTCTCCTAGACGATCAAAATGTGATTGACAAGCCGATGCAGCAATATAAATGATTGATAAGTTTAGGGGCGAACCTTTCAAATCACTTTTTCGAACGCATTTAGTATGGGATTGTGTATCAGGGTTTTTAGGGTCGGACACAAGACGTCATGATAAGATCTTAAAAAAATATCGAATTTGATACGGTTTTCATATTTGGAAATATCGATATATTGAGAAAAAAAATCGATCTAATGATAAATAAATCGAGAAAAAAAATCAACGATAATATCGTTGATATTTATTACCTATATATTTATTATATATAACATTATTTGACATACAAAAAACATACTCAATGATATTTTTTACTAGCGATGCGCGAGTCCGAATGATTCTACTTTTTGACTAACTACCTACTAATTTGGATATTTGAATGGCAAATTAGTACCTAGTATACAAATGTCTATGATCGAATAATAACAACTAATGTTCCGCCCTTGGAGCCGCAAAGTATCGATAACGTAGTTCATTTAAACAAACCCTAGCGTCGCCAGAAAGAGAGAGAAGAGACGTCGCAAGAACTGTAGCGGTGTCCGATCTGAATTGCGCTTTATTGTGTCGGAGCAAAAGTCGCTATTTATTTAAATGACTACTGTGGCGGAGCGTCCTAAATGCGATTACACTCTCCTTAATTTAGCATCCGTTATGTCGGAGACCATTTCATCCTGAGTTAAGGATGCTAAATCGGATCCTACCTTCCTGAATGCAATTAAACTTCTCTGAATTTAGGAGCGACTGAATATCGGATCCTTAATTCAAGAAGATTTAATAAACTCTTAAGACTTGACCTCAATGAACCCATCCTCAATCCGTCTTCTCTAGAGCAAACTCCAGTCTCCTAAAATTCTTGGTTCCACAGTCCACACCTCAGAAGAATAACTAAAGCATAGAAACCGCGCTAAAATAGCAAGTGAAGACAATATACTTATCCTTGATTTTCTTACGACATATTCTACGCGTTAGAAAGAGATGTATGATGTTTTGTCTTGTCCTAATTTGTGTAGGTTGTCACTGGTTTTTTCCTACGCTAGTGACGTGCTTGTCGACGTTTTATTTCGACAAAATCTAAATAATGTTGAAGTGAAGTACCTACATATTAAAATTGTATTTTTCATTAATTATGACATTAAGTAGGTACTATCGACAACACTTCCGCTTTACCACTCCTAAGGTTAAAATAGCTTTCTTACGAATTTTTATATACGCGCACACACGAATTTTTCTTCAAAGTGGTAAAGTACGTGAGTTGCCGATCGTACTTACCTATTTCTGTTATGTGGAACCACAAAAATATGTTTTTGATAAAGATTTGTTATAATTAAGCACTGATAAAGTCAAAATTTTCAAAGTCTGAAATTGTATGAGTATTAATAGTGTAATAGCTATAGGTACACACGACGGCACCAGAATATACATGTTGACCTTGAGACAACCTTTATGTCCTACTTGATAAAAGTCGCAACCGGAAGCTAGCTAAGGAAATAAAAGAACAGGTAAAAAACGTCAGTCTTTATTAATTGAAGGCGTTCGCTGGGAAACTTTTTCAACTTTTTCTAGATGTCGCTGCAAACTAGAAAAAATTGCTTCATGTCGACAGCACGCAGGCTCTCCTGACGTGTTACATTTTTGTGTTTTGTTGGATAAAGACACCTAAAACAAAAAAATGAGCTTGTAGTAGTACCTAACTACAGTCATTTTTATGAAACTGAATTTCAGTTTTCAAATGTAAATCACGTGATTATTATTTATTTAAAAGAAAGATGTGCCAGGCTAGCCAAGCTATGTGATGGCTTTCTACTTTTTTGTTCCCATCAAATATAAAGTAAAAAGGTACAATACAACAAATATCGATATAGAAATGCACATCACTATGCGAAAAAACATAACCTCTACAACCTAATAAAAATTCTGATATTTGCAAAAATCGGCAAAGAACTGGACACAAACGACTATTTACACAAATTATTAGTATATTATAATAGTTTCAGACTATTTACATAACATAAAAACATTGAAAACGATATGAACTCACCGATTAAATGATAATGTCTATTGACTATTTTCTTTTCTTCATGTGTGAGATTTACAGCCCTCAATCACACAACACATAATGTCAGGTATAAATATCACAAACAATGCTATAACTTTCTTTTAAGTTTTCTAACAAGAATACTTTAAAAATATCTAAATTTTACTGAGCAGCTATGAAATTCACTCGAAAGACATTCAGTCATTATAACACAACCAGGTTAAGTAGTCACCTAATTACACTGCAGCAAGGTACACTAAGGGCACGTTAATCTAGTCGTATAATAGTACATCCGGTGCATCCAATGGTACATCCATTTGACATTTAACTTCAAAAACTTGTGACAACCTACAAGAAATAGGAACCGAATGTTGATTATTTGTTTCATTCACTCTTATAGGCAAACTTCATTGAGTCATGTGAGTAAGATAACTGTTTTGAACTCTTAATTATTATTTAGCACGGTTTCTATGCTTTAGTTATTTTTCTGAGGTCCACACCAAATCCAAACCGCAGAGTTTCGCCTGTCCTGAAAAGGACGAATATAACTACTACTACTACTACTACCAAACCGCAGATTACTATTTTCCTATTATCTATAATTTGCTCTGATAAATATAATATACCTACTAGCTTTTGCCCGCGACTTTGTTGGCGTGATTAAGATAATAATTATTGTGCACTTCGTTTTGGCACAAATAAAAACTTACCAAAGAAAAGTAGCAATGTATCACATACATCTGTCAAAACACAAACATTAACTTCAATGTTTTTCACTAAAGTGACATGACAGCAGAGCTGTCGGCTATTATAAAAAGTACTCTGTGGCTGTCGGTGTCCGGCTGTCGAATCGAATTAAGTATATAATACTTATAAATAAGATATAATACAATAGAACTGACAAATGTATAAATAAGTCGATACAAATACAATTCCCAATATTCCCATTTTTTCCTTCGAACGAGCTTCCAACTGAATGTAATCAAATCACTTGGATGGAGATAGGGAGTGTCGGAAACATCGCTACGCAAAGCGCCCAGAGCAAGCCCAAAAGTTCTTGCTGGTTCTTGTTGATTTAATGCATGAATTGAATTAGTTTTGAGTTAGTTCATTAATTTCAAAATAATGGTATATATTATTATGAAATTAGATTCAATCTATCGTTTTAATTTGAAATGGCGTGTATGTTTCGTCGAATTTATTACAGATATACTAAGTGTCTGGTAATATCTGTTTTGGTGGCATTTTTCGTACAACTACTTATTGCAATCCGTTTTTTTCCTTCTGCTGAAAATGAGATGTTAATCAAAAGAGAAACCCTCTCAGTTAATAAACAAGAAGCCGCCGATGTATCGGCTAGAAAAGCAGATTCTAGATTTACTGATGATGAAGATTTTTTGAAAGTGAAACCGCAAACAATTTCTCATTTAAGACTTGCAGAGCTAGATTTCAAGCCTCCGTGTGAGATACAAAGTAAAGAAGCTATATCAGCTGTTCATCGTGCTAAAACACAGGCTTGCAAACAAGAAATAGTTAATGTAACATGTCTCATCCAAAATGGAAATTTTTATCCTAAAATCTTACCAAATAATTGTCCAGCACCAAATACGACATATGGCAAGAATTTAGGATGCTACCAAGATGAAAAGAAACTAAGAATACTTTCTAGTTTTTATGGAAATTATGCTACATCAAACACACCTACCAACTGTCTAGATATTTGTGTTCTAGCTGGGTTTCCCTATGCCGGTATACAATATGGGTAAGTTGGATTTTTAAAGGTTTGTATAAATAATAAAAATATTTGTGAGAAATTTAAGTTGTTAACTAACTATATAACTAAACTAGCTTCCGCCTGCAATTTTGTCCATGTGTGTAAAATTTCATCCAAATCTGTTCAACCGTTTTTGCATGATTGAGTAACTAACATACAAACTTTCACATTTATAATATTAGAAGGATTGAAATTCTGTTAGTTGTTTTTTTAGGTAAAGTTTAAAATATTTTGCAGGTCAGAATGTTTTTGTGGAGAGAATGTACCATCTGCTTCATCCAAAATTAATGACAATCTTTGTGATATGAAGTGCTCTGGTGATTCTACAAAGATCTGCGGGGGTTACTTTACCATGAATGTAATGGAGACTGGATTATCAAGTGAGTGCCGGATTGTAAAAAAAGTACCACGTATCCTTCTTCCTCCTCATATTTATTTTATTTTTTATTATTTTTATTATTTCGGAATAGATGTTTGCATAGCAGTTTGGCAGACCTTAACTGCATTGGTCCAACGGGTCGGTGATCTTCCATGGCTCCATCTTCCTTCCATGTGGCCTGCGACAATGAGCTTCTCAAAGTTATCGGGTTCCCTTTAATTTTTATTACGGGTCTGGGTGTTACTTACTATGTATGATAAGTATAGTATATTTAAAAAAATATATAAGTAGTATATATATATCAGTTGTATAGCACCCATATTACAAGCTTTGAAATTTAAGTTGTAATTGAAATTGAAAAATTATTTGTTCAAATAAACTCACATAATAATTTTTTACGACCGAGTCAATATGTGCGTGTGGTTTGAGTGACATTCTCTTAGAAATTTCTTTAACCATAAGAAGAATTTAAGAAATAATTGTGAAAACATCATGGTAAATCCAAAAAAATTATGAAACCTATGTAAACAAAGTTCTCTTTAATTAAATAGAACACTCATACTGCCCGCCTCCATAAACACCATTACTTAAATTCATACAATATTATTATGTACAAGACATAATATGTTTAAAAAATATTCCTGACGAATTTGTGTCAACTATTCACAAATATTCACAATTTCGGATGCAGCCTCCACTTGTATACGAGGTCTGGTTAATCAAATAATACCCGTATTCACAAAGATTACTATAAAGTCTCACAGTGTCTATGGACGCACAGCGTTCCAGAAACCAATCACGTTACACGTAAAACAAACTAACCAATCAAAGAGCTTTATTTCAATGCAGTGTGTTCACGTAGTCAAGGGTCGTTTGAGTGTTGTTTGTGAATACTGTAATTGTTTAGGGGTGTAAGTAAGTGCCAAAATATAGAACACTTATGGTAATGTTCGATTCAAACCAACCGGCCCGCGTCACGGGAGCGCATTTTACTTTTGCCAGAGGAAAATAAAGCGTCTATACAGAAATTAAATTTTATATTGCGGGCGGCGGGCGCCGACACCGCCTGCCGCGGCATGCGTACCGTACGGAGCCAACCGGCTGCCGCGGCTTGTCAATTTTCATACAAATATGGAATTAGCTACCTTATAGACGCTTTAATTCCTTTTGGCAGAGGTAAAATACGCTTCGGCACAGGCCGACTCCTTGGTTGAGTGTATCCCATCTGGCCCGGTTTGGATCATAATAAATATTTTACCTTGCAAAAGGTCAGGTATCCACCGTTTTTGGATATGCTATACGGGTATAAGCTTTTATAAAAAATCCAAGTTTGCGACTTTGCCGTGGGCTCTGCCATGACCAAAAAGCAATGAAAATACCGTTTTATCAGTTTCCGTTAATTTAATTCTAAAACATATTACATCAAAATTGTCTTGTAGAGAGAATTAACTAGACTAAATAAGCTAGAACTTGGTTTTAATCTTTTTATATTTATTACTTCCTAAGATACGACACAGGGCTTGTTTCACAATGTAGTAAGTTCTGAGTAGCTTACTTAACAGATGATTTGACATATTTTTTTTGGACCCCTTAAGAGAGAGTATTATTAGTAAGTATTTAGGAAATTTCTACGCATCGAAATTTTTATTGTTCATGCCAGAGCCCGCGGCAGGACCCCAAGGTCGCATACTTGTATTTTCCAAAAAATGGCGGATATTACAATTTTATTCAGCTAAAGTTGGCGATTTGAACACTCAGTCTGTCGCGTATGTGGATTTAGTGTTCCTAATAAACCCTTATAAAGTCCAAACAAACCATGCAAAATTAATTTAATATTTGTGAATAGTTGACACTAATTCATCACAATTTTTCAAAATATTTTTTTAACATAATAGTCGTTATGTCTAGTATTGTATGATATTGAGTAATGGTGTTTTCCAAGGCGGACGGTATGTGTGTTTGCCTAGAAAGGTACCACAATTTTTTTGGTTTAACCGTGATGTTTTCATAATTATTTCTTAAATTCTTTTCCAGCTGGCAAATGCCGTTAATTAAGGCAAATCAGTGAGGTTAGGGTTTCAGAATATAGTCAGAAATTTAACAGAACGTCGGCACAGCTTGTTTCGAGGTTGCAACCTTGACGTGGTTGGCAGCCGTGTAGCAGACACTTAATTATCTTGGTCGAGCAGTACTATATTATATTAGTGGGGTGGCAAACTGGCAACCCTACTACTGAGCGAGCGTTATGTGTGGACGGTAAACGAACATGTTTGTGCCCTAAAACCGACAAGCCGGCGGATGGGTGTTCGGCTTTACTTTATATTGTTCGTGAAAATACGATAGTAATTGACGAATAGATCTACGTGTATGTATAACTAACAATTTTTGTGTCAATAGCATTTTTAATCGACTATAACCTTGTATTATTAAGTATTTATAAGTGCCATTACTATCATCACTTATACTTAGAACTTAGCCTTAGCAATAAGTAGGTAGGTACTCAAATTATCAAGATCCGTGACTCGTAATGTTTCTTTCGGGACTTAGTGATAAATATTAATGAGCTGATAATATTATGTAGAAAGGTAATTATTTGTATCAGAGTTTAGTATTTTAGATTTAGCATTTTTGTTCTTATTTTTATTGTTAAAACGATATCTATAAACAACAGCCCCTCGAACCCGAGACCTTTGGCTCAAGAAGCAGAATTACGGCTACAACCTGTAATCCTGCTTCTTGCACAGTTCAAGATGCAGGTCTTGCTTGGCAAGGTCGTCAAGCGATAAAATGATTCCAAAACTAAAAGTTTGTTTCTTTATCACCACTCAAAATCTTCATTTCAAATACACATTATAATAGGACTTAACAATGTAAAACTTGAATTATAATGCTATTTCTCCACCTGCGTTAACGTTAATGGTAATATCCAATTACGCTTCAGCTAAGGCGTTAAAAATGCGTATTGGCTACATTAAGGTGTTAACGCCGCTAAAGTTAATTTCTAGTAAAGTAACGCGTTAGACAAAAATGAGGTTGAAGCACACTAAAGAGTCAAACTCGTCAGTGGTTTTTTCTTAAAATCATACACAGCCTTAGCAAAAAATATTTTAAAACACTGTTTTATTTAGACACTGTTTAAATGTGATGCCATCTCTTTCAAGCAATACCGTCAAAAGTGACAGCATCACATTTAAACAGTCTCCAAGTTAAAGACTTGTTGAACAGTGTTTTATAAAATCTTTTGTAGTAAGGCTGACAATGTCACTCGAAGATTTTCCCCTAAAAAATATGTTATACCTTAAAAATTACCCTTAACGTGTAAAACTACCATAAAAAGGAAAATACCCTAAGGTTGGAACACTGGCCCCACAGAATGAAACGGCGTTACTTGCCGTTAATGTAGCCAACATCGCTTAGTGCCCTAAGCTATGTGCTAAAACCCTTTGATGTATAAAAAAACCGACACCCGAGCTATCGCCTAACGTTTAATGCCATTTGTAATGTCGTTTGAAAATAACACGTTAAAGTCTTGGCCACATCTGCGTAACGCCTAATTAAAGTGTTAGGCTACGCGTTAATAAGACGCAGGTGGAGCAGTACAATTATAAATTAAATTTGATCAATGTTTTTATTTCAGAGTTCCTTCCGAGAACGCCGGAGAGTTTCGTGAATAACGACATAAATAACGTTAGAATAATCTTCCTCTTGACTTTGAACGGTCGAGCCTTTAGACAAGTTAATCGGTTGATCAATACTCTTTACACACAGAATCATTACTTTTTCATTCACGTCGACAAAGTAAGTACATTACATTGATATTTTTTTAAATAGTACCTAATCAAAGTAATCACTACATTATAAAACAACGTCCCTCGCCGCGTCTGTCTGTTTGTCTGCCTGTCTGTTCGCGATAAACTCAAAAACTACTGAACGGATTTTTATGCGGTTTGGACCAATTGATAGAGTGATTCCTGAGAAAGGTTTAGGTGTATAATAAGTTGAAGTTTTATATAAATTGGTAGAAATATGACGATAATTGTTGAAGATGCCGGCAAAAATTAAGCCCACTGAGAGCTTAAACCGCTGCATAAACCTTTTGAGCTTTAACAAAATAATGTAAGTGTAAGTATAATCGAATTGTTCCTCTTTTATAAATCTACAAAAAAGATGTCTATCTTTTAAGGATAGCGATTTATGAAAGCCGAGCCGTAAAGTAAAACCCCCTTCACACTAAGCAATTTATCGCATGCAATTTTTTGAAAATGCTGTATGTACCCTTCCACCTTGGAAAGTGATAAACGAGGCGGGGGTGTTTTACGAAGGAACCGAAGCGAAGCGAGGGTGGGTCGCTAGTAACAAATAATTGATAATTGAGAAAAAAGTGAATAAAGTGTAGAACATGTTTATTGTACTGTACGTAACGTACACACAGATGTACCTATTAGGATTATTATTATAACGAATGACAAAGTTGTTAACGTGCACTGTTTGTTTCAGCGTCAAGATTATTTGCATCGCAAGCTATTAGAGTTGGAGAAACGTTTCCCAAATATAAAACTAGCTAAGCATAGATATTCCTCTATCTGGGGAGGAGCTTCTTTGCTTCAAATGCTGCTGACCTGTATGAAAGATATTTCTGCTCTTGGTTGGAAGTGGGACTATGTGATAAATTTAAGTGAAAGCGATTACCCTATAAAGTCTATAGAACAATTAGACAACTTTTTAACTGCAAACAAGGGATTAAATTTTGTAAAATCTCATGGTCGTGAGGTACAGAGATTTATAAAAAAGCAAGGCTTAGACAAGTCATTTATTGAATGTGAAACGCACATGTGGCGTATAGGTGACAGAAAGTTGCCTCGTGGGATTGTAATTGACGGCGGCAGCGATTGGATTGCTCTTTCTCCCGATTTTGTCTCATATGTGGTTGGCGCGCAAGACGAACTCCTGACTGGATTGGGTGTCGTTTTTCGACACACTCTTTTACCAGCTGAATCTTTTTTTCATACAGTCCTTCGAAACTCCAAATTTTGTGACACATACGTAGATAATAACTTGCACGTAACAAACTGGAAAAGAAAACTTGGTTGTAAATGTCAATACAAACATGTGGTAGATTGGTGCGGTTGCTCACCGAACGATTTCCGGACGGAAGATTGGCCAAGAATACAAAATACCCAAGATAGACAGTTATTTTTTGCTAGAAAATTTGAACCCATCATTAATCAGGAGATAATAACTAGAGTGGAACAGTTTATTGGATATGATGATCACTATTTATTAAAAAATTACGAAGCATACTGGCAAAGCATTTATAATATCGAGGATCTGACATCTAGTTCAGACGATCTTCTTTTGACACA
Organism: Catoptria pinella; assembly: GCA_963556745.1. NCBI lineage: Eukaryota > Metazoa > Arthropoda > Insecta > Lepidoptera > Crambidae > Catoptria > Catoptria pinella. The sequence continues at coordinate 6,153,368 of OY750771.1, forward strand.
TGCTGGTAGTATAATGCGACTAAACGCAAAAATTTTACAAGAAGAAGGCTGTTTTGTTGAACCTTTTGAAGTTATTGAAATAAACTTATACAATAATGCCGATGTTTACAAAGGAAATTTAATATTACATAGAGCTACACTAGCAAGTGGAAGTGAAATACTTTTAGAAACTTGGTATAAGCCTAAAAAACATTTTGAAGTAAATTCTGAAAATAGTCACGTAGATAGTGTTAAAATTTTTAGAGTAAGCTCTGATTACGATCAAAAAGAAACAATGTTCCGAAATTTTGCGAATATTTTAGGTCCTTTATCTGAACCAAATTTAATGTACCAGTTTTCTCCAGAAATAGATGGGAAAGGAGACAATCTAAATATAATATGGTTAGACCCTGCTGGTTTAATCGCAGACGTTAACACTTTACGTGTTGATGAAAATAATTTAACCAACTTCATTAAACCTAGTTTAAAAGTCCCCTTACTACCAGGAGTTTGGAAAGTTGGGCTATTCGAAAGAACTAATTTAATTGCGACAACTAAGTTTTTAATCACACCTCTGGAATACTTTTCTGGTAAAGAAACAACACAGCAAGAAGTTTCAATTATTCACAGTGGCTCACAAAATTCTTACAAAAAGTATTCAAATAGTCCAGTTAACTTTCTACCAAACGCAGAAGAAAGTTTGTTGCTGCAAAAAATTGCTCAAGCTAATATTAAAAGGATAAGTGGCGACCTGAAGGAATGGATAGATAATTTAACCACTGGATTTTACAGTATATTAGGTTCTTGTGTAAATGCTTTAAATAATAATGTAATAGGTAAAATGAAATGTGGAAATCATGAATTCGAGTACTGTTCCTCAACTATTTGGAGTTCCTTATCTCCGGATCCGAAAGGTACGATAGGAAAATTAAATGAGAAAACTGGACGTTTAGAAAGAATTTGACACACAATTCTATTAACTTTGGTTTACTCCACTATTAACAACATCAAAATAATTTATTTGAGACCTAGGTATGTGAAAATTGTTAATTTCATTGTAATTGTAAATATATTTTAATACAAAAATGTAAGTACTTACAGCTTGGCCAGAAAGAGAAGAAATTAAATAAAATGGAACTAATATTTTTCAGTACAAAATATAGTCAGTGTTGCCAGGTTATTCGTGATTTTGACGTGTATGCATAGAATATTAAGGAGGTTGCAAAACCAATGTTTTTTGTTACTATGACAGAGGACAGAGGTTGTCATTGAGTTTTGTTTATACTAGAGACGATTTTTGTTATGTGAATTTATTCCTCATTGCTTACGCGTTTATATTTCCACTGAAGCTACTAAATAAGAGAGCCCATAACCCTAACAGAAAGTGGCGCCCTCATTTTTTGTCAACTCTTTCTGGTCAAGCTGGTACAGTCAACGGCACGCTGGGCTACCACGATAATAGGGTAATCAAATTTAATCAATTTTATACAGACCTTGTGCACGGATTTTGAGCGGTGACATTTAATGCGCAAAAGTAATATTTTAGGTCTCGTTGGCGGAGAACGTGGTGCGGGGCGACTGCAAACATGCACAGTAAAGTAATCCCCTCCAATTTCTCTGACTGCTCATGATTCATGCCGAGCCGAAAGACATTAAATTAAGGGGTTTAATTCCTGCCTCCTACGTATGTCCTTTCGGCACGATTTCTACGCGTTCCGGTAGCACTGCAACATCACACCTACGCGCGCATCCGCGTCATGTCCAACAGACTTGCTTGTAATTAACCTTTTATATTACTTAATTGTATTGCAAGACTTACATCCAGGAAAAAAGTAATGTTCCCGAGGGGTAAAAAAATAACTGTCCTCTCAGACGAAATCGCGGGCGATCACTAGATTTTAAATAAACTAATTATTTTATTCTAATCCCTCTTTTATTTCTAAATTTCCTTTAAATTGCATCCGTTACCTCCAGTAACGTGACAACTTCACAATAATTTATTTGAATTTTTATTTTATTATCATGTGAATAAAAAGGTTGTTTTTACTACTACCTATAGGTAGGTACGTACTATATTATTGTGATTATTTACTAAAATGTAACGTTATTATAATTATTACGTACTTACATAAAGTTAATGATGATTTTATTACCTCCTAATAATATTTTATTTTCTATTATTTTATTACACAAGGGAGTGCTTCAACTGCCGGCGCCGCCGGCTGGCTTCCACAACTATCGCCATTGGGAACCGGCCCGCAGATAAAAAACGTCGTTTCTGGCGCTTCGCCGGCCGCTGCCGCGTTACCTAGTTTAAAAACTGCGATCAAAAAACACGCGAGCCGAACAAGCGGAGCGAGCGTGCTGTAGCAGCGGGCAGCGAAGCGCCAGAAAAAATATATATTGCGAACTCAATAGCTGGGGCGGGATGTCATGTCAGATAAATTATCCCACTTGGAAAGCGCTGCTGTAGATGGAGACCGTTGACGTGCTCGAAAAATAACTGGGAAAATAACCAATATCAATCATATCTTATCTAAAAATAACATATCTTATCTAAATAATAAAGTATCACTTTAATAATAATAATTATTATTATTATGGACGTTTGACAGTACCTAAACGAAATAAAGATCGAATTGAAAAAAGAAAACCAAAATGTGTTGGAAGAAAAATTGATATTTACGAGAATTCGCTTCCAACTTCAAATTTTTCGTTAATTATGCTCATAGTTTATTTAATTTTGACACAGTTAACAAACAAAGCCTCAAAACTATTAAACTAACCGTTACATACTTGTCATAGTTCTGCGCATTCTTCCGAGCTTCCAACATACGAAAATTGATAGCATACAACAAAATGACAGGTCTACATTAAGTCGCGTCTCCTGCGACTGTTTTTTCGAAACATTACACAAAAAATCAAAACATTGGGGCGTGGCTATACACATTTTGTATTCATACAGAATGTTTTTGTTTTTCGCGGCCGACGGAAAATATTCACCGCGCGGGTAGAGAGCGAGGGGATTGTTTTTTACATCTACAACTAGCGCCAAGTTGGCTATAGTGCGCTGACTGGTGGACCATTTGTGAATCAGCAAAATTATCCTGCCAAACTGCCGTTGGTGGAAGTGCATTTTATTATTTAACCAATTACCTAAATGAAAGAAAGGCTTGTAAGTACTAAACATTATATTTTGAATATAAGACATTTTAAGTTTAAATCATTTGAACTTACTCTTTTATCTGACCGTTTTATTTTTTTTAGTTTTAGACATTTTAACTTTTGCTAATCTAAAACTATTCAAAAGCTCAAGTTGATAGCATTAGTAGTTCGTGAGATATCCAGCTGTGACAGATAGACAGATTGAGTCGAACCTTAGGGATTCCCTTAGTTAGACTGAGTTACACCATAAGGATTCCTTTTTACCATTTTGGTACGGAACCCTAAAAAAGAAAGGAACCGAAGCGAAGCGAGGGCGGGTCGCTACAATAATAATAAAAATCACATACATATCTACTTTATTTAATATTACTACCTACTTATCTGTAATTAATTCCCTTCAATCCATTTTCATACATATGATTTGTTCCGTAGCTACTCTTAATATACCATAGAAATCTTCATGAATGTGCGACCGCCAAAATTTACATCTACCCCAAACTATTGCTGGGTAATTTGGGGATGATATTCCCTGAAATATTCTTGCTACACTGCGGCCTGTAAAGTCGCAATCCTTGTAGGATGATATCAGTGCACGTATATCTGACGTAACACGTACAGCATCAAGTGGCCGCTGTTCAAGGGTAACATTGGTTGGAATTGTATCATTTCTTTCAAAATAGTTTCTTATTGTTGACTTTAATTCATCCGATTTAGAATTAAGAAAATCGTCAGTTAGATAGTCATTTTCCAAAGAGTAATTTCCCAATTTGCTGAAAGCAGAGTTAATCTCCTCTAATTGGTATAATCTTGTTTTCTCTTGAGTTACAACAGAATTATGAAGGTCATCTAATATGTTGTCTAATTCTGTTGGACTTAAATCTCCAGGAGCTTTGATTCTGAATCCTAGGGTATTAAACTCAACTTTTAGTTGAGATCTTTTTGTTGAACCATTTTCTGTTATCCATTCCAAATTTTTCAAATTATACTTTGTCACTCCACTTTCCCAACCAATGGCTGCAGCAACTTCAATGACATTAAATTCTAAAACATTTTGTTTTATTATTGCAGGGTCTTTTTTACTTTCGATTAAATACGCCATAGCAAGTGGTGCGCAGCCTTTTGCCGCTTCCAGAATTTTTTTTGGCCCACCATATGAAGAAATTTTACACATTATGTATGCATTATTAAGTACTTTGATATATTGTTTAGGGTGAAGCTCAACATAGCATAATAGCGTAGCAATATTTTCAGAAGGCATATCCAATTCCTCTACAGTTCTATCAATTGGTATTCCAACTTCGTGCCCTTTACATTTCACATTGTCCAAAGTTGAACTTGATGCAGGTTTGTCTTGAGTATCACATTCACAAGGAATAAATACCCTTTGAAGCAATTTCCTGATTATAGGCCTGTCTATAGTATTGGCATGGATATGTTTCAAGAGCTCATTTCTATCATTATTGCTATTATTCATTAAAACATGACAATATGCTGCTTTTCCATCACGCCCTGCTCTTCCAACTTCTTGCACGTAAGATTCAAAACTACTTGGCATGTTGTAGTGTATAATACACCTTATATTTGATTTATTTATACCCATACCAAATGCTACAGTTGCCACAATAATTCTCAAAGTTCCATTCATAAAGTGCTGCTGTATTTTTTTTCTCTGAGCTGCAGACATTCCAGCATGGTATGCTTCTGATACATATGACATCCTTTTTCGCTTATTGTTCTTTTTCTCCATATTAATTTTATTAGGTTCTTGAAGACATGATCTCAGTATTGCTGCAACTCTTTCACACTCATCTCTTCTAATACAGTACACTATTATTGAATTAAACGATTGCATTCTTTCTGAAGCAATATATGACACTAATGCTCTATCTTTATCTTTTTCAAATGAAACAGACAAGATAAGGTTGTCTGGTAATGTTGGGTTTGTTATGACACCATCAAAACCATCAGGAATGTTAATGTGACTAATTATACTTTTTATTGTTGGCTGGCTTGCAGTAGCTGTAAGTCCAAGTATGCAGTGTACATTTAATTTTTCTCTAAGAATTCTGCAGATCATCAGATAACTTGGTCTGAAATTGTGGCTCCATTGAGATACACAATGAGCCTCATCAATGCAAGCAAAGGCAATTTTTGGCAAACATTTAAAGAGTCCCATAAAACCTTTTGATGAATCTCCTGAAATCAATGCTTCTGGAGAAATGAGGAGGATATTAATTTCACCATCCTTAAGACACTGAATTATTTTGCTTCGTTGAGTTGGTGGCTGGTTAGAGTGCAAACATCCTGCCTTTAAAAATTCAGGCATACTTAATACTTGATCTTCCATCAATGACACTAGAGGAGATATAACTAAGGTAATACATTTGTAGTGCTGACTATACATAAAAGCAGGAAGCTGATAACATAAAGATTTTCCTCCTCCAGTTGATAAAATTAGTAATGTTGACTTTCCACATAGTACTCTCATAATAGCAGTTTCTTGACCTGATCTAAAACATTCATGACCAAACTTTTTAAGAATGTCATACAATTCCTTTGGAGCTTTTTGCCTGTGATTATCATATATAGGTTTAATATCACTGTTTGTAAAATTACAGTTAGTGTTCTCCAGCAATTTCATAAAAGAATCTGGTATTTTGCTAGTTGTGGATACAGCCATACTTAGTGTTTTTTCAACAGGAACTTTTTCAGTTTCTTGTAATATAACACTTTGCATGTCTTCTAAAGTCGGCAATTCATTATCGTCATAACTATCTAAGGGTAGAAGTGTGTCACCCTTATGAGCAGTGCAGTATCTAGCCATATGTCCTGTTAACCCACATTTGAAACAATTAATTTTACCTTTTTCAGGAAACTCCATGCCAGCATGCAGAGCTTTTTTGTCTTTCCACTGTTGTTTTTTAAACTTTGAAAAATTTTTGGATTTCTTTCCTCGAACAAATACTTTCTTTTCTATATTAATCTTTACAAAATTTTCATTTAAGCTTCCACTTTTAATTTTATCCTCTAATTTGTTTTCCATTGCATTTTCTTTATCCTGTGCTGGTAAGTTAGAAGATGAATCAATATTTTTTAAAATATCTGTAATGTTATGGTGGCGTGGGGTAACTGCCTCATCTAAACCGAATGGTATGTATTCCATAATATCTGGAGGTTGTTGTTCATTAACATCTTGGGAGACTTCAGTTTTATGTTTCTTTTTACTTATACTTTTGCTACCTTTCTTGGATATAATATAATTAGTACTAGGAGAGACAACAGAGTTGTTGACTTCTGCGTCATCTGAGGACAGCAGTTTTGATTGAGATGCATTTAAAACTGTCAATTCATTCAATTTTCTCTTTTTTAAAGCAGGTTTTAATTTAGTAATTTCTTTTTCTTCATCAGATTCACTATTTTCAATAAAGTCATTTGATTTCTGTATAGTAATTGGCACTGCAATATTACTTAAACCAAACTTACGTAATTTGGTGTCACAATTATCATTTTTATTGGTTTCCACATTTTCAAGATTAATAGCACGACTAAGCCAGGCATCATTAACTACTCTATTAGGGGCTTTACTTTCTAAGGGAAGTTGTATATTCCCAGAGACAGATATATTTTTAGCACTTTTAACAGTATTACAAGTAAATGACCCATAATGTTCAGTACTATCAAAAGAAAGTACATTTATATCTTTTTCTATATTATCATGCTGCTTATCTGCCACAGTAGATTGTGTTTTAGACAGTGATTGTTTTCTTGGATTTCTGATAGAAAATTGTCTGTTATTAAACAGTTTCTTTGACAAATTTTCAACAAAGGGGTTAGGGCCATCTTCATTTTGTTTCGACTGAATGAGAAGTTCATGGAGTTCTTGACCACTTGGTAGAGCAGGTAACAATTCTTCAGATTGAGAATTCTGGGCTTCAAAAGCCAACTTGTCCAATTGTTGCTTAAATTCAGGAGATTTTGGTTCTGATTCGTCTTCGGGGTCACAGATACCGAGGGAATTTTCTAAGAATGCGCTCTTTAACTGAAAATACTTTTTATATGCGTACTTTATGTTCACCGGAGCTTCTTTGATGTCAAACTTGGAAGGTGTACGAGAGAATTGGGTTTTGAAGTCTTTTTCCCAATTTTTTACAATTAATTTACACTTAAGATAAGCTTTATCTTTCTTGATTGATTCAACAATATCCATTCTGATAAATGAATTTCATTTCCCTCCAAAAATATTAATTTAATGTTTGTTCGTCTGTCTGCCTAGATTTAATCAGACGTAAATAGGGATGCAACGATACACCGATTTTAAAAACATCGATATATCGTTCATATCATAAACATCGATATTGAAGAGGATAACATCGATGAAATATCGTTCTTCAAGAACAATGTTATGAACGATGTTTTTTTTTTCTGCGCTGTCTGTGTATTGGTTCGTAGTATACCTACGCCTATGTATTGGTTGTCAAAATTATTATTTTTAAACTGTTATGAGATCCAATTAACTTTTTTGTAACAACTAATTAAAAATAATATGATATTTTCTTGTATTTAATGTGTTCTACTCCTAATTCCTAGCTAAAGTATAATTTATATCCATATTACATCGATGTATAAATGTTTATACATTGAGAAAATGCGTTTTTTCCGTGTTTCAAAGCAGTGCCCGGTCTTGAAAAACATCGATATATCGTTCATAAAATGTCGATGTTTTCAACATCGATGTTACACTTTCAAAAACATCGATGTTTTTTAGGAACTATGTTGTATCCCTATCACGTAAATAAATATGTTCTGTCCACAGACTACTAATACTAAGTGAACAAGTTCTTCTGAGATTCGGGAGGACTGCAATCTTTTTCGCTCAAGTGCACTGACTGAGAAAAAATTTGGTCTAAGGCCCTGTTCACACACGAGCGATTTTTTAAACGCTCGATTCTACCGAAGTGCTTCCAGTGTGGCCAGATTAGGCGATTTATCGCAAATTATGTTGTAACAAGGCCTAAAAGAACAAAGTTAAATAAAAAATTAACGGTTAATAAAAGGCTAATAAATTTATGACGCAATGTGAAGAATTATTAAGATATCCTGAGAAGATATTTTATTATGTATTAACTAATTCAGAATGTATGTACTATAATTATGTAGCTGTGTGGGCTCATAGATCAGCGGCGGCATCGGCTAAAAACATTGAAGTTCATGTTAACTGTGTTTTGACAGATATATGTGATACATTGCTACTTTTCTTTGGTAAGTTTTTATTCGTGCCAAATCAAAGTAACAATGTATCATATACATCTGTCAAAACACAGTTAAAATGAACTTCAATGTTTTTAGCCGATAGAGCCCCAGGCCTTCGAGGTTTGAAGTAAGCATAAAGCGGCGTCCCCATTAGTAATATTCTGTACTACTAGGGCTCCGTGAGGCCTAGCCGCGCGGCTTACCAAAGACGCACGGCCAGCCTCGCTCAACCCAACGATTGTCGGATTTGTCGGTCTACTTCAAAGGAAGCCGCGCGACCCGCGCGTTTCTGCGTGGCGAGGACGGGCCGCGCGGCCGGCCGCCAGTCCAAGGAACATTTTTACGACTGCGGGTCGAAGTGGGGACGCCGCTTTATGATTTCAATAGTGATGTGGCAGTGGGATTTCTGTAAGTGGTATACATAGAGAAACAAATTTCTCTCTTTCCTTAGTATAGCGTCCTCTATTTCTAATGGGAATAAAATTAAAAAAAGCTTGTTTTTTAAAAATAGTTTTTACGCATATTTATTTTTAACTTTTTAGTATTTATGATTTTAGATCGTTAATTTACTGATTCAATGTAGGAATTATAGTTTGGTATGGTAGGGAGGTAGGTAGCCACTGATAGGAAGGCCAAAGAGAATATCTTCCTCCAGGCTGGGTGGTATAGCCCAGGGGGGACACTTGACTCTAACTTTGGCACTCTAACGTTTAATATTTCGCAAACGCATATCTAAATCAAAGAGTGATCTTCACAAACCTACTATGTTTTCAAAATACCTATCCAACGACACCCTACATAATAAGATCGATGAGAAAAAATCATTACGTAGAGGAGTACCTACACTAAAAAAATATTAATCATAATTTTTTCCTACCACTTTTTCGCCGTGATAAATATACACATTCATGTCAAATTAGAGCTTATTAGTACTAAGGGCCTCTGAGCTAAGCCGCGGACGGACAAACACCGGGTGAAACTAAATAAAAGCTTGTAATGACTACGATAAAATGTTTATTTTACCGTCATTGGCTAGAAATAGTCGTTAATGCAAATTGTAGCATTAGATCAAGGTATCAAAGATGACAATACAAAGACTATTTGTGTAATTAGTTAATCGCTTATACAAAATTCAGCAAATTAAGGACATTTTCTAATTTGTCGGCGCACGCAGCAGCGCGCAGCGGTGCGACATCAACATTCGGTATAGGTACGCGATAACGAAAACTTACCGAACTAATCAGAGCCCGTAGCCAATGTCACATTTACAAATTTTCGTTATCGCTTCGCTTTTGAAACATGTATGGGATTGACATAAGGTTTCGTTATCAATCGAAATTTAAAACGTGAAATCCATACATTTTTTGAAGCGAAGCGATAGCGAATTTTTAAATGTGACATTGGCTATGGGCTCAGGGATGCTTTATTGAAATATAGGCGCTCGGTAAGGTTTCGGCACCGCGTATACCGAGCATGCTGACTTAGCACCACTGCGCGCTGCTGCACCGACAAATATGAAAACGGTTAAACGAAACAATTTCTGACTAAGGGCTCTTTTGCACTTTTACGTATTCAGTTCGAATTCGATTCTGATCCGCCCTAACTATGGACGTTTCGTATCATTGTAGTCTGTCTGTGGGACGTTTTCACACTCTCACAAAGTTTATTATCGCTTCTTGATGTTCGCGAAAGTTACTAATCTTAGTATAAGTTAATTCATTGTGATTGATTTTTGATATTGAAAAAAGTCCGTAAGTAAAATTATGCTTTAGCACAACACTGAAAGGTTCGTTTTAGCTTAGCGACAGATGCTATGGATAATCGAAAATGCCGACTTGAGTAGTATTGACGATCCACCACTGTTTTGTGGCGCTAGTGTCAACGCAATTTATTGCGTTGATACTAGCGCCACATAACAGTGGTGGATCGTCTCTAATACTGAACTAGACTTGTAAAGTGTTATTTAAATATTAAGTCTGGCACAAAGGGGCTTAGTACTCGGTGCCGTGAAGAATGATTAAAAAAGCGTCTCGAACACGAATCGGTAAGTGCGCAGACGCTAGAATGATAAATTTTCTGTACATCTCATCTTTTCACGTATCGAATTCGTACCGAATACATAAGTAAGAGCAAAAGGGCCTTTACACCACCACAATAAGGTATTTTACTTTTATGTGAAAAACAATTTAAAAATTTATATTTATGATTGTTTTAAGCCTTGTGCAATCGTAAAATGTTGGTTTAATCCAAAAAATTATAAATACATTTATTATTTCATTAGATTTAACTTTTTAGACACTTTTAAAAAAAGGGTAATACACTTGTACTATTATGTATTCTGTGGTAATACCCTATTGGTGGTTGGCGCACACCGCACCGGTGCGGTGGATCTTATTATTCACTTTATAAAGTACAAAAATATACGTACAGGTAAACAATGTATTTTTGGAAAAAGAATGCATCGATAAAAGTATCTTTAGGCAAGTAAGCAAATCCTTTATACAGATAGAAAAAAAATATCCATGCATAAATGACAAATTAATAATGCACCGCGCGCTGCCAATGGAAACGCCTTTGTGGTTCAGTTCTTTGGCTAACCAGTATGACATTTATTTCTGATGTTAAAAATTAGTCATTAATTACTACCGATGTATCATTTAAAGTCAGCCTCAGAAGTAACTGACCACTTTAAGGCAGCATTCTGATGTTGGCGACCGCGACCCGATGATGTGTAGTATGAATTGGTCGCGGGTCGCGGTCGCTTGCGTTGTTTAATGCTCAATACAAATTCATACTAAGCAGTGTGTCGCACGGTCGCGGATAGTGGTCAACCTACATCGGACTGCCACCTTTACTGCCATGACATGGTACTAGAAGTGTTCAACTCAACAGCTATCATACACACAAACAGTTCCGGGAATACACTTTCGTAAAATTAGCTGCATCACGAAGTCCTAGAGAATTTCATGAAACAGTCACATGTCATGAAATATTACACTGTTGGTAAGCACATACAATGCGATTAAATTGACAATGTACAATTGAAGTGACTAACTTCAGAGCGCTTGCGGTACAAAACTACGTATTTTAATCTGTAAAACTGTCTCTCTTCCGTACATTATCGAGTGAAGTTGCAGCGGATCACTGGTTATTGTCAATTTAATCGCATTGTACTGTATTGGTTTGGCCGGATCAATAAAGATTTCAGCCTTCATTTAAGATATGATAATCATAAAATAGTTACGTTAGTCACCGTCGAGCCGCAGATAGTACAGTCAATGGCACGCTGGGCTACCACGACAGGGTAATCAAATTAAATCAATTTTAAGTGCAAAGACATTAAAGTTCAAAATAAATTGCAATTTTTAACAGTTTTGTATAACCTGACGTGCTGTCTACTGTACCATATTTTTTGCGAATTAAGTGTTTTAGCTTGTATAGTATACTTGGTTATTTTGTTTCAATATAAATAAAACTATGATGGATACCTTAAGTCTAACATAAGGTACACATAAACATTCAAGTACACGCACGTGTTTATGCAATATTTACAGCCACTTATAAATCACATGTAATAATATTTCAATTAAAAAGCTACTATTGCCTTGAGAAATTATTCTTTAACAATGTTCCACAAGTAACTCTATAGTTCATTGTAACCTTTCATATTGGAACTACTGCGTTATACCTATCGAAAACAATATTAAGTTCCGTGTTTACAATAAACTTTATGCTTTATGCAAATACAACTTTATGCTAAATATTCAATACACGTTCCTTCGTCAATACAAACAATTGTAACACCATTGGCTGACGAATGATCACAAACCCGTACAAGGTCTCAGTCTGTAGGTTGTTTGAGAACATATTGTTGTGGTCTTGTCGTTTGACCATTCATAAGTGTTGCCGCTCATCCAGTAATTATATATCTATTCAATTGACAATCACTTAACTCGTATGTGTTAAGTATGATTTGCCCTTTATTTTTTATATTATACTGAACAATGTTAGTTAGTAAAATAGTCATTATAATATGAGATATTTCATTGAATTGAATAACTTATAAGTAACTAGTGTAATGTATGTTCATAAATACGTTGAGTGGCATCGCACCATTCGATATTTATATCTAACGTAAAAACCTTTAATTACAAACATTTAAAAGAGCTTTTAGAAATAAATATTTGACGTAAATCTGTAAAAGCTCAACTTATTTTAGTTTTGGTATGATCCGATCAGATTTCAAACATTCGCAATCTGATAAGGTCCTTTCTATATTATTAACAAAAGCAATTAAAAAAAATATTTCTTACTAATGGATAAACATCATTGTTGTATTGTTAGATAAATACCCTCGATCAATTATAAACCCTAGATGTAGCGTAAGCGCAATAAAAGTGACGCCGCCAACGAATGCTCCTCGAAAGTGAGCATTAGATCGATCTCAGTAGTCATTTGACCGCCTGGGCGTAAAGCTGTGAATTTGTGCAAAAACAACTCAACCAGTTACGGTGTACTCCGATTCCAAAGTAAGTAGCTAAAGCACTTGTGTTGTGGAAATCAGAGACAACGGTGGTATTACAAACACCCAGACCTGAGCCAAAATAGAAAAGTTCGTTTTCAAAATTTACCCAACCGGGGATCAAACCCGGGACCTCGGATGGCGACACCTTGAAAACCGGTGTACCGGTGTATCTAGAGCTTATATGATTGAAGATAAATACAGACAAAGTGGTTTCCAGATTTTCTTATGTTTCTTAGTTATTATGGAACATTATTTTAACAATCTTATGCATTTAAAAAGGCATGTGGATGGGAAGCAGGCGCAATATTTGGAAGGGAACAAAATCTTACTAGATAATTAGATATATAATAATATACTTACTTAAAAAAATACACAATTATAATTTTTTAATATGAACATATAGTTTTTTCTAAATTAGTACTATAACACCTTCATTGCCACAAATAAAAATATAGGTATAATATATTAAGTTTTTATTAGACTACGTTTGAATGTTGTTTCTATTTTTTATTATTATTATGAAACACGGTTTTTTACAGGGTGTCCTGTAAATAGCGGGACATGTTGTGAGGTGATAGCTTGTGTTGTTATGATATGTTGACCGATCAAACTAGCTCAAAGCTTTTATAGCTTAAAGCTTAAAAGGTTTGAGCTAACTTTTTATAGATTTCAAGTTATATGGAATTATAGTTATATGGAAAACTAAAAATACTACCTCGCATCAGATACTACATTACAACTACAACATTAAGGGTTTTATATTATTTTAGTTAAAAACCTGATGCCATGCGAGGTAAACATTTTTTAATTTTCCCAATAACTTGAAAAGTTTAAAAGTCACGGAACATAGCTTGAGCTTGTTTGATATATCATAATAACCCAAGCTATCTCCTCACACAATATGTCGTGCTATTTACAGGACACCTGTAGGTACTGTAAATATTTATCTCGCAATATCGTGTGAGTGGCCATACATGAGATAATTCTTTCCGAGATGTCCGAATAACGATGATATCGCGTAAATATATCATATTAAGGGCCTGTATCACAATCAAAAAGTAACCCTCCTAGCATGACCATCGAAACGCGATATGATAAAGCGATTTATCACGCGATATGATAAAGCGATTTATCACGCGATATGATAAAACGATTTATCACGTTTAACTGCCAAAAGGCAATAGATTTTGACAGTTGAGTATCGATAAAAGGCACGTGTTTCAGTGGTCATGCTGGGGGGCTGGGTTGCTTAATCGACAGATGATTTAACATATTTTCGTATCACAACTGTTAAATCAGCTGAGTCAAGTAAGCTACTCAGAACTTACTTTTTGATTATGAAAGAGGTCCTAAATTAGGCAATTGTGCAAATATGTTAAATGTATTTACCAGTAAAAAAAACAAATATTATTGATTTCGAACCAAGCCAACAGTCCAAAGACAAGTCGTTTCATATTATCAATTTCAATATTACCTATCTTGTGATCTGCAGCTCTACCATGAGTTGATGCAAACTGTTTTCTCTACCGTAAACTATCGGACATTCTGCTCACAGTCAATACGAGTGAAAGAGAAATAACTATAGTTTACGGTGGCGGAAACAGTTTGCATCAACTCATGGTAGGGCCACTGGCAATTAACATGTTAAAAGAAAGATATTTGTACACCATATTTGTAGTCCCTTAAACTGCCAAAGGACCATTGTCCTTGTTATTACACGCCTTAATTTTAATGCTATAATTTTCTGAACACATGTTATACAGATAAAGATACAAAACTATTATATTGTGCAATATTTCTTTTCAAGATATCAGCACACAGACCCAGCACCCTTTCAAACCTGAAAAATGATATACGACTAGTTAATAAAATGTTTTTTTTTGTAAAAGTAAAGTTTTTAAGATAATTCAGCACTTCATTATTTTGACTTGTCCGAAGATAAACCCTTATAGGTAAACTAGCATTTGCGTATTGTTAATCGGAGCTCAACTACGATTCAACAAAAAAATATATTTTTACTTGTTAAAAACTGACAATACACAAGAATTCTGAGTAATAATCCAAGATTATAGGGCCGCCAGACGTTATGCACTGTTTACACGAAGCCAGTGGCGCTAGCGTAAGACACAAGAAAAACCAAAGAAAGACCGGCATCATCATCAAAACAACACTGGCCTGGCCAGCCGCCTAGCCAAAGTGACATTTGAAAATTTTCGTTATCGCTTCGCTTTCGAAACATGCATGGGATTGACATAAGGTTTCGTTTACAATACACGTTGAGTTATAATGTGTAGTTTTACCTGGCGCGGTCGAGCTTAACGCACTTGAGGGCACCGGCGGCGCGCACGGTGGCGGCGCGCGGCCGGTCGAGCAGGAGCGCGATCTCGCCGAAGTAGTCCGACGGGCCCAGTCTGCCCACCTCCACCGCCTCACCCTGCCCGCTACGCTGTTGCAGTACCACTGCGCAACCTAATACCACACAATTACTACACTACTGACGTACAGAACGGCCACGCTCTGCCTCCCGCCGACCCGAGATACCGCACCTCCCCCACGATCGGGGCGGTTAGATCAGCGGTTCATTCTCCGGGGACGTGTCGCGCGCGCGAGTTGTTTTTACTAACATACGAGCTCAACAGTTGTCAAGAGTCAACCCTAAAAGGCACACATTCGCAGCGTTAACAAACGTAATCTGTTTATGTTGTAGTTAAAACGCACTTTTTATATGGAGTGTCCGGGGTGTGCTAATACCCCAACAACCTGACATTATTACAATATTAGATTACTAAGCGTGGTCAGACCGGGATTCTGCAAATTATTTTTGATCAAATTTCACTTCCCAAAAAACGTATCGCACTAGTTTCATTTTCCAAATAAATCTTTAGCAAATTTACATTTCGCCTTTTATTCACTTGGTCAAATTATCATTTGGCATATTTTTACTTTGTCTCAAACGTTTCATCTCGGCAAATAAGTATTATATTCAAAAAAATTGTTTGTTCAATCAAATTGTCACTTCACACACTTGACTTATAGCGAGGCTCGGGGGGGCTCGAAAAATAGTGTAATCACATAAAGGCGGCACAAAAGTAACACAAAAACGGGGGTCGGGGGACCCGCCCGAGCGAGCGCGCTGCGGTAGCGGCCGGCGAAGCGCCAGAAACGATGTTTTTGTACGTGAAACTTCCCTGCTCTCGTCTATTACACACATTTCCGGAGTATGTTATGCCAAACGATACATTTAACTAAATGATACTATTTGCTAAACAATAACTTGACAAAAAGAGTTTTGCTATCTGAAAAATTGCGATAAGTTGTTTTGACAAATGAAAATTTGCGTAAAATAGTTTCCGATGTGATATTTTGCGAAACGTTTTTTGACCAAATATTAGTAATCCGTTTTTAATCAATAAAAATGTATTGAATCAACAAAATAAAAATTGGTTATTTATTACAATGTTTATATTTTTCTCAATTTATTATGTCTAATTCATCATACCTACATGTATATTTTAAAGAAGGTAAGTACCTACTTTTTAAAAACATATTTTACCTTCTACTATGATGTAAAAGTCATTTCCAGGTTCTCCTTGTCGAACTATTATTTCGCCATCAGTAAAAGACACCGGTTCTAATGCATCTGCTACAGTTAACCGCTCCCATTTCTCTAAGCTTTCTGAGAAAATTAAACAATATCTTAATTAGTAATGCCTCGTGATTTAGAAAATAAATTGAATGGTTAGAAAATAAAGGAAACACAAAATTAAGATATTTATTTTAAGCGGATTTCCAGTCAGTTACTCAAATCAAATAATTATAACACCCTGAAATAGCTATCATGTAACTATCATTTTGGTCTGCTATTAATACCTACCTAAAATGGAAACACGCGACAGGAACTCATCGTACATGCGTCGTTTTCTAATAGTAGAACCCATTAGAATTCGACGATATGAATCGCGGTCTAAGCCCCATAGTTTGAGCGGCGTGCGCGCGCGCACCGTCGCTGCGCGCGGAGTACCGTATATTAATGCCAGTTCACCAAAGCTACCACCTTCCCCAATTGTTGTTACAGGCTCTCCATTCACTAAAACCTGTAAGTAAATAAGTAGTATTTTAAGACATACCGGTTTCGTATAAAACAAAAATTTAAATTTAAGGTAACAAAGCTTCAAGGCCGTATTGTGATTTTGTTAACTTTAATAAAAAATAGTGAAATCAACCACTTGTTTTCAAATTATAAATAAAAATTAAAAAGTACAAATCAAGAATTGGAAAAAATTTCAAACTGTAATAATTAATGGATATCAATACAAAAACTAATGCTGAAATAAAAAAATAAAAAGCATGCTCTGGGGCACTGCTTTTTAAGGTTCCGTAGGCTTGACAACAAGGAACCCTAATAGTGTCGCCATGTCCGTCTGTCCGTCTGCGGCTTAGCTCAGAGGCCCTTAATACTAGAAAGCTATAATTTGGCATGAATATAACGCCGATAAGACACAAGTAGGTAGGTATTAACAGTGTTTACCTCGACTTCCCCAGAATCAACAATATAAAAATTGTCTCCTTCATCACCCTGCCTGATGACTGTTTCCCCTGGAAGACATTGCACTGGAAACATTGCATCAAACATGTCTGCTCTTTCCGATTCATCAAGATGAGTAAATAAAACATTTGACGCAATTGCTCGTGATAGAGCACCCATTGTCTTATAATCTTTAGGCACAACCTGTAAAAAAAATATATTATTAAATTAAAGGCGCACCGAGCCTCCACTAGCGCCGCGCGCCGCCAATCAAGAAAAACACATTACAAAGAAATAACTATGTTCAATAAAATTCTGAAAAATAAAAACACTAGTTTTTTTTTTTGGATGAAAGATACCCTATGCTATGTCCTTTTCTATACCCCTGAAAACGTGTTGCAAAATTTCATGATTATTGTTATTGTCATATTGGTAGTTAAGACGTGAAGGCGTAACAAACAAACAATCTGATTTTCGCATTTATCATATTTTTAGGCATTTTGCTACTTAGACTTCGTCTGCCTGCACAGTTATTTGTTTATGTCCTTTTTTTCTGGATGAAAGGTACCCAATGTCCTTTTCCGTACCTCTGAAAACGTATATGCAAAATTTAATGATTATTGGTTGAGTAGAAGATGTAACAAAACAAACATATAGGTAACTTCATCAAAGTCCAATCATGGCCTAATCTCATAGTAAATTGGGCATGACCCAATTAAAAGAGGTATCAGATTTTTAGGTATTCTTTCGTTTATCATTATTATTTGTAATATTTCATTTGTCATAATGATCCTCGGTTATAATATTGTTATTTAAACTAACAACGTACGACCTAACAATCTATTCATATCTTTCATTGGCCATATAATTAGGTGCCATAATAACAAGTGTCATAATTATTAGTTTATATAATTATTATTTTAAGTACACATCAATACATATTATAAAAATAAGTCACTCGCCGCGTCTGTCTGTTCACGATGAACTCAAAAACTACTGAACAGATTTTTATGCTATTTTCACCAATTGATAGAGTGATTCCTGAGAAAGGTTAAGTTGTATAATATGTTGAGGTTTTATGTAAATTGGTAGAGATATGACGATGACTGTTGAAGATGTTGGCAAAAATTAAGCCGACTGGGAGCTTGTTTCGAAAACACTGCATAAACCTTTTGAGCTATAACAAAATAATATATGATAGAATTATTATTATTATTAACAGGCAAGCAGTTGTTATAACTGCTAACACCTGTTGCATTTTATATGTCTACTAAAAAGCCTGAGATGGCATATGTCTACCTTTTAAGGATAGCTAAGTATAGCCATTTTAACTTTTTTTTAATATTCACAATTAATGTGGTAATTGGAAAGGTATTAAGACAGATGTAGTTCTTAAATTTCTAGTTATTTTTATATCTGATAGACAGGACCGTCTGGGGTGCTACGGGTGAGTGGACTTTTCTAGTATTTATTTATCTTAATATAAAAATAGACAGATATAGTATTATCTAATAAAAAAATATATTTGTTACCTTAAACATTTCATGCACATAATGTCAGCCCTTTAGTGTTTTAAATGTTTATCTATCAGTTATCACAAAATTAAAACTATCGCAAGTGAAAAAGATGTGCACTACTGCCCTAAATTTTTCATGCAAAATCATCATGATATGCAAAATTGCATGACACATAAAATAGCAAAGGCATTTTTTCAGGGCCCGAGCTCTGTTGTGGGGTGCCCCCCATCTTTTATGTCTACCCCTTTTATGTGATTAGGTACTTATTTATTAAAGGAGAATGACGATTTTTTTAGGACAAAACATATCACTGTAAATATGTTTGTGCTCTAGTGATTGTAATTTAATTTAGTAGCTGGAAAGGCCTTAAGCTTTAATCATTCGATTTTCTTTTCTTTTCATGGTATTATTTATAAGTATATTTAATTTTCTGTAGTGTTTTAAGGTTAGATACTAGACAATATAAAGGATGTTGACTGAGTGTCAATATATCATAAGAAATGTAAATACAATATTATTGGATTATAAAAAACAGTGCCGTAAAACACATTAAATAAAAAAAGTACTTAAGGATATGGAGGATGTTGACTGAGACAAGTCAAATGAATTAGCTACTCAATAAAACTGTCTTCAATCTCAAAAAGGTATCATTATTGGTCATACTCCTTATGGGGGGAGGGGGGGATAAGGGGATATGCTCTCTCCCTTCTAAATTAGTCCAGGCGTGAAGAGGTAACAAACATACACACAAACTTTCGCATTTATAATATTAAGTAGGACATGTTTGACCTTTTTTACATAGCTAGTGGCATCTTCCTCAGTAACTGGTTCTGCACTGATGCCTCCACGACGTCGTGATGGTTGTACGCCAGGAACTGGCAATGGTGACAGTTCTCCATCAGCTTCACCCTCCGACGCAGCAGCAGCCGCAGCAGCGGCCTTGACCTGTTCCTGTCATAGATAATTTAAATACATATAAAACAAAACTATACTACTTTTGATGAAAATGCACAATAAGCTTGTAAACTACAAAATAACACCCCAAGAAATTAACGTACATTAAGTGATCGATTTGTGTTTATTACTTAAGAAGAAATTCGCAGATAAACCTTCGTAGGAGTTTTACAAGACTTTAAAACTCACCCGCTCCAATTTTTGGAAATACTGCCTCAAAAAAGAAACTGGGTTTTCTGGTTTGTTTACACAAAGCTGTACAATGCAATCTTTAAGCAAGTGCTGAATATTGTGAGTTTGTATATAGCTCTCACATTCGTGTAAGCATTGCTCTTCCTCCATTTCAGGCGCAATTAACATTTAAATACCTTCAAATTTTTATAATATTAAGAATTTTAATAATACCAGTTGAGCACAAATCACATCACAAATCTCATTTTTTTTTCATTTTACACACAACAACACACACGCAACTCAAATCAAAATGAAGAATCTCAACTCAAAGTCTCTAAAGTTGGTTTGGTTGACTGACTGTTGACAAATTGTCAATGTCAGCCAAATGTTTTTTTTTTATTCTCTCGTTTTGGAAAAGGCAAAAGAACTTAGGCCCTGCGAAGATTAAAGGACGCTGTATAAGTAACGGAAAAAGCCCCGGACATGATGGGGACGTGCTGTGCGCCATATGTGCGTGTGATCGTCTCGTTCCAGGCTTTGTTCAACCATAAAACTTCTAGAAATACTTACAGTTTTTTAACTGTAAGATCACGTTTGTAAAATTACGTAAATTAGCAAAGCGGCAAAATTTCTCAATCGTCTAGTATTTTTATCCAAAGAATTAAAAACTAGCCTCCATCAACCTACATCATTATTATTTGATTCTTAAAAAGTATTCATTACGTCTCCAAAAACAAATAAGAACTTATATGTTAAAGGTGACGAACTGAATCTCTTGCTACGAAATAACGCGAGCAACAAAGCCTAGTCGATCTTGTCACCCAGAGGTAGACATTTAGTGAACTAAGGTTTCCCATACTATTCATTTTCATTCTCAAATTTCGTTCTCTTCTCTCCGTGCTGAGACGTGATGAACAAGGGAAGCTATAACGCGGCCAGTCCGCCATGGTCGGTCATGCATCAATGCAGGCGCGTCAATTGCCGTCAATTTCGTAGAAAAAATGACAATCGCTTCATTTGCTCGTGTAAGCGATAAATTTTCGCACCAATGAGCGTCATTTGCTTAAAAATTTACTATCGATCAATCGATTTACTAACGATCAATTGCGAGCGCTTAAAGGCCCTCCGTATCCTGCCCCTTGGAGTAATAGTATTCTGTGGCCCTGTCTACTAGGAGTAATAATGTTCTGTGGTCCTGTCTCTCTTGTATACATAGTCTGTGGTGAGGAGTAGTAAAGATGGAAGCTGCGGGTTTTGAAGCCGGGGCAAAAAATCATTTAAACGATGTGTTATCAGAAACAGAATATGCCAGTATTCCTATTCCCGTTGCGGAGAAGATAAACACATATATTGATAAAAAATTTGAAGAGTATTTGACATCTAAGGCTCTTCATGAAACCAGTAAATCCCAGATAGGTAAGCAAAAATTAACCGGCGCGCTTTCAGCTTGCAAAGGTAGTGAGTGACGCTTTTGTCTTCTTTTTAGATTCTCTTAGACCGAATTTGTAATTGGGTAAATATACTATTGCTTTGGTATGAGTTTATTTTTAAATCCGTAGAAATTGAAGGTAGGCACAGTTTTGATGTTAGGTAGGATGTACTGAACTGTATAACCTACTTAGGTACCTAATATATACATAACATAAGAAAAATTGTTGGATAAGTAAGGAAAATACAGGGCAATTTCGAGTACTATTCCAGTATACTTACTAGATACTTCAATAAGAAGAAGTTAATATAATCTTGAGTACATTAAGGGCCACTAAAGATTAAGCAAACAACATTATGCAAAAGTTATATTTATGTACAAACAGAGAAACATTAGTTAGGGGGTATAGTGTTTAGATTTTTTATATGATGCCATAAGGGCTGATTTACTTTTATAACTCGGTAAGATTTCATAAAATAAATAATTTTTACTCTTGATCTTATTTCGTAAACTTAGTTTCTTAGAAAACTGAGTTTAAGAATCAGTAATAAAAAAATCTTTAAAGTTAAAAAGGTTAAGGGGCTGACATGAGCTAGCGAGCGCTGCCAATTGATTTTATTTTATTTATTTTAAATAAGCCCAATTTTTTAAAAAAGGAATTGGTCAAGGTCTTGTGAATGACGTCTAATGTTTATTGAATAACGTTACAACATTACAAAATGTGTGCAATAGTTTAAAAATGGGTTTGCACCAACAGTGGCCACTTTTAACAAAATCGCGTTTTAAACTGTTTGAATGCCTTTTCAAACCGTGTAAAGTAATTCAATAAATATTATTTATTCAGAGTATACAGTTTCTTTTTTTTTTAATAATTATATAATATTTTAGTATTTTGGTTGTGCTCTTCTGTGTGCCCTACGGCAAAGGCCTCCTCCAAATTCTTCCACTTTTCCCTACCATACCCATCCAGTTTCTTCCTGCCAGCTTAACCAAATCATCCTCCCATCTCTTCAGTGGCTTCCTTTTCCCTCTTTTTCCCTCTCTAGGTTACCAATTGGTTACCACCTTACTCCATCTTTCATCCCCCTTATTCTGTGACCAGCCCATTTTCATTTTAGGGTTTTCAGTTTTACCACAACATCTTGTACTTTGGT
Source organism: Catoptria pinella (assembly GCA_963556745.1). Taxonomy (NCBI): domain Eukaryota; kingdom Metazoa; phylum Arthropoda; class Insecta; order Lepidoptera; family Crambidae; genus Catoptria; species Catoptria pinella. The sequence goes on from OY750771.1 coordinate 6,176,040, forward strand.
AGCTTTTCTTATATTGGTGTGCTTGATTTTGTCTATTTTCCTCTTGCCTATCATGCTTCGTTCCATGGCCCGTTGACAGGTTTGTAATTTAGTTTGCTGATATTTAGTTAACGCCCATGTCTGGCACCCATATGTTTAGGTTGGGTGCTAGTGTTGAATAGCTTACCCTTAACTGAGACGTTGATTTTGCTGTCTTTCATTATCTCTTTGTATGACCAGTATCTATTCCATGCATGCCCTATTTGTGTCTTAATCTCTTTGCTTGATGTATTATTTGTAGCAATTATTTGGCCAAGGTATGTGTATTCATCTACATATTCTATTTCAGTGTTGTTTACTAAAATTGTTTCTTTAGCTCTGTTGGTCATTGCTTTAGTTTTGGAGGTGTTCATACTTAGGCCTACTTGTTTGCTGTATGTATCCAGATCTGTCATCATTTCTTGCAATTCCTGTGGGGGGGCTTATTTAGAATAAATAAAATCGACTGGAAGCGCTAGTTGGATCATGTCAGCTCCTTAATGGCTTAGGCTAGGTTAGAACAGTGACCAAAATTTATTTATTGGCTTTTAAGCCAGAATCTAACTTTGTTTGGTCAGTAAATGTCCAATGTGAGGATGTTTGACTTCCATTAGCTATTAGGTACTTAGCTACTTGTTGAATAACCAAATTTTTTTTTTTTTATAAAAAATCTATGAGGTGGGCTTTATTCATTCTTCTTATTATGATGCTGCTTAAAGCGACGCAGCCATAGTACCCAAAAATTGAATTGAATTGATGCTGCTCATTCACCAGTGGTTAATCTTAATTTGAATGAAATAGCCATGAAGTTAAAATATCTGTAAAAAGCAGTACGGATGGCATAAAATGAAGTCACCACAATTATATAAATTAACATTACATTCATATAATACTTAATAATATACTAGAAAAAATATGACTCGCTCCGTTTTTCTAGTATATTATTTAGTATTATATAAAAATTGCATTGTGAATGCTAAAATCTCAAAATTTAAAAAATTATGTTGATTATGTTAATGATTGTAACAAAAAATAAAGTCATAAATAGATAGCTTTTCTTTGAATATATATTTTGAAGTTACAGGCGCTTCCCCACAGTTGAATTCCAGACATTCACACTAGTTTTAGCGAGGTTTAGCATATAAGTAGTTTGTTGTCTATTGATAGTTTAGTGTTTAAGTCAGTGAGCAAGTAAAGATTCTTGTATTGAACCTACAGGTTCAATTTCTCTCTTTTTGTATTGTTTCTATGAAAATGAATGCTTATTTTACAATGTTGCTGTGCGGTAGTATAGCATTTTCAATTTGAACCGATGCACAGTTTTTTATTATAAGGGTAAGGGTGACATGGACTGAATTCATTTCAATTAACCTGTACGCGAATTCATGTGTAAACGCTCGCGCAAGTTGACTTCTGTGAGTTTTGTGACTTGCCGAACTTGCCGCAAGTCGCACGTGTATACGGTTATTTTGACCTTGCAACAAGTGCTTACAACTTTATTTTGTCCACAGATATAAAGTTGCAAGCGTTTAGAGCAACTTAATATTTTTTCACTTCTCATGCTCGAGGTCGTAAATCGCTTTTCATGCTTTACTAAAATCTTCGTCGTAAACAGCCACACACGCAATTAAACTTCGTTAAATAAACTTGTTATTTCATTCTGTTTCTTCATTTTCATACCTACATAATCCATGTTATAAATACTAAATTAATAAAATTAGGCAATATTCATGAGTTTTCTAGAAATAAGTACCTATTTCAAGAGCATTATAGACTACGATCTATGCTAAGTGCCACTGCCACATATAGAAAAAAAGAAAAAAAAAATATATCAGTGGAGAGTCCGTTTTTGTTTGTACTACAATCTACTATTGCTGGAAATTATTTTTTAAGTACCTAATTGCTGGATTCACTCAATTTGCGTCGAAACGGTTCTGCAAGTTCTTGCAGGAAGTTAACTTCTACAAACTTCTCCAAGCGACTTGCAAATAGAGAAATTGCAGTCAGTAGAAACAGTTGTCAGTTGACTTCTGCAAGAAATTGCGGAAGTTACATGCCAGTGGACATCTCGCTTAATAATTGAAAAAAAAAATGTTTAAAACGTGGAGGGTTATATCTTTTTTTATATTTGTCTATGCTTTTTTATCTTTTTTACTGAGGTTTTTGTTTTATACTGTCTCTTTGTCATATAGATATTTGCTAAACAGTCGCGTTGTTTTTGTTTCCTATTTGCAGTCCCTAATCCTCACATTTTTGGCTCGTATTCACATTTGAAAGTGGTGTCGTACAGTAGACATTTTAATATTTTTTTTTTTTAAAATTATACCCACTAACTTCCCACAAACATATATGAACACATTACACTCTCTTTTTTTGGGCAGTCATGTAAAAATAGTAAACACAGGCTTCATTTCTGTTACTTGAACTATGGTTTTTTATATAATACTAAATAATATACTAGAAAAAATACGACTCGCACCAGATCATGTACTCGGACAGGAATCGAACCCGCGACCTTTGGATATCCGGTCCAATGCTTTGACCGCTGAGCTACCGAGTCACTAGTGGGAACGTCGAATTTCTTCTAGTATATCAACTCTTACGCTGCAAGCCAGCGCCATTTCACCAATGTACAAGGAATTACCTCGACATACAATTGAATATCTTTCCAGATATTTTTAAACAATTGATTAAGATGAGAAAGCTATATAATTTTTAAATTTGAGATTTTAGCATTCCCAATGCTATTCTTATATAATACTAAATAATATACTAGAAAAAATACGACTCGCACCAGATTATGATCTCGGACGGGAATCGAACCCGCGACCTTAGGATATCCGGTGAAATGCTCTGACCGCTGAACTTTTTAGTATTAAAACCATAATTCACAAGGTACATTTGTTTCGAGAATTATTATTTAGTTTATCTTTTTATGTAATTATAATATGTATTTAAAATTGTTTTAGGTGACAAAATTACTACTTCCGAAGCTACAATCCTTGAACTAACAATAAAATATGAAGAAGCTTCTAAAAAGTTATTGGCTGCAGATGAAACAATTGCTGAACTGGGAAAACAGGTCGAGAGTCTCAATTCAGAATTAGATAAATCTCGTGACAAAGTAAGCCGCTTAGAAAATGAAATTATATCTCTTAAAAGTTCCCGAGATGCAGCAGTGGATGAAAGAAATGACTTGACCCGAATATTGCAACGGCGAGATGTAGAAATAGAGCGTATGACAGCCAGTGAGGCAGCGCTATCCCAGCAATTGCGTGCTGCCATTGATGCGAAATGTGAAGCTTTAGCTTTGAATGATGAAATTCAGAGTAAAGAGCTTTCGCTTCAATACCGTGAAAAAAGAATAGAACAAGAAAGGGTATTACTGAACTCTCAAATAGCTGGCCTAACTGAAGAAGTGAATAGACTAACTTCAGAACTACAGACAGTACGTTTAAATAATACTAGCAGATTGGTTAATTTAGAAACACAATTAGCTGAAAAAGTAGAGGAATTAAGTGCTGCTAATGAAACTATATCTCAGTTGAATGAAGTCAAAAAGAACCTCAATAATCGTGCTGAGAATTTAACACAACGTTTAATGGAGCAGAGAGAAATCGAAAATAAAATGACAGAAAATTACAAAAAAGAATTAGATGCGAAAACTAAATTAGCAGACTTATTCAAAACTATGCACGATGATGCAGAGGCGAAAACAATGGAACTGACTGAAGGAATTACTGAACTTCAAAGATTATTAAATGAAGCAACTGAAAAATATGGTGATTTAGAGACCAAATATAAACAAGCCGAATTAGACCATGACGAATTAATGGAAAAGAAAAATGAAGTAATTGCCTCTCTGAAAAGTGAAATTGAACATGCAAATGATTTATTAAAAGCTGCTAATGCTCAAAACCTGGATATGGCGTTAAGTGATTTAGCTCCATCTGCAGCAACAGCCAGTAAGCTATTAAAATCGGGTATGTCACTCACACAGATTTATTCACAATTAGTAAAAGTTACTGATGAACTGGCTCAAGAAAAAGAAGAAAACAGACGTCTGAATATTACTATCAATACAATTGTACAGGAACTAGAAGAAAAGGCACCAATGTTACAAAAACAAAAATCTGAATATGAAGAAGCTGTAGAGAGCAATACTGCTTTGACTCAGCAAATAGATTCTCTTTTGATTGAATGTAATAGGTTGAGAGATGACTACAGTGAAACATCTAAAATCGCTAATCATTATAGCCGCGAAAATGCGAAGTTAAAAGGAGAATTAGCCGATTTAGGAAGACAGGTATGTTTCTTACTTAAAGAAATAGAACATACTCGTGGAGGTCTTTTGCCAAATGGTGATCATGATTCCTCTCATACTACATCTAATACTACAAATTCTTCTGAAATGAGTTCTTCACGTATTATTTCGAAGACTTTAGTGACCTTCAGTGATATTCAGGAATTGCAGACAAATAATCAAAAGCTTTTGAGAATGGTTCGTGAACTTACCGAAAAACAAGAAGAATTTGAACACCACAAAGAACAATTTGAGAGTGGAGATATGCAAAATAAAATAGAGACTTTAAAAAATAGAGTTACGGAATTGACAGAAGCTCAGGAAAGACAAACTAAAATGGTGAATGGGCTAATCAGGCAACGAGATATGTTTAAAAAACTTTATCATGATTTTATGAAAGGTAAACGTCACGAAATGTCTTCCGTAATGGATGTTTCGGATTTAGATAAAGGAGAGTCTTTTACAACAGAAGTGTCTCCTGAAAAAGCTTCCAAGCCTGCTGATACTGAGATAACTGGATTCGAGATCAAATACAGAGAAACCGAAAAGCATCTAGAATTATTGAAAGAAGAATATAAGACATATAAGGAAGAAAAAGTAACAAATGAACGAATGCTGTTTGAACAAATTGATAACATGAGACAAGAAATTGCAAAGCTTACTGCAGCTAACAGTAAATGTTCTTCTACTTCGGAATATAATAACGAACGCCTTAAAATATTACAAACAAACATAACAACATATAAAAAACAAATAACATCATTAGAGGAAAAGAATAAAGCCTATAATGCAACTATTGCCAAACATGAAGTTTCGTTACAACACTTGAGAGATGAAGCTTTAAACGCTCAAAGTAAACTTGCTGCTGCTGAAATTCAATTAGAAAATTTAAAACTAGAATGTAAACTACTGAAAGACTCAGAGGTACGTCTTCAAACTGAAAAAGAAGTGCAAAACCGCGAACGACAAGGTCAGTCGTTACTGCTGAAAAACTTAGAACTGATTAAAGCCAGCTTGGAACGGGTCGAGGCTGAAAATCGCGCTAAGCTTGAGTCAAGATTAGATGAAGCTACAAGAGAATGCTCAGCCTTAAGGAGACGTTTACAGGAAGAACAAGATCGCTTCAGAGAATTAGCTGCACATCTGGAGAGACAAACTGATACAGCCAAATCTCGCATGCAAGAAGAAAAAGACGCTGCAGATCTAATGAGAAAAGAAGTCACTCAATTGCGGCAAGACTTAATAGATAAAAATAAGTCAAATGAAGAACTTGCAAAAAAGCTGAAAATGGCTCTGGCGCCAAACACTGATGGATCATTTGATACCATAAAGAAAATAAAAGAACTCGAAAATAAATTGTCTGACCGAGATAATGAACTAAAGTCCCTCCAAGAACAATTAAATGTAGCTAAAGAACACATAAAACAATATTGCGATATATCAGAAGGTGCTGAAAAAGAGTTAAAAATTCTGAATGATGAGTATGACAAATACAAATCTGAAACAGAAGTTAAGCTATCAAATTACGAACAAAAGCTACAAAAACTTGAGAACAAATGTGCTGAACTGGAAGCAGAGTTGTCACTTCACTCTAATGGCGAACATTCTGCAAGCAACAATGCGTTAAGAAATGAGTTAGCAAATGTCAAAGACGAACTTAAAGCAGCTATATCTAGTTACGATAGCTGTAAGACAGAACTGGACACTGCACGTTCGGAAATAACAAAACTATCAGAAGCATACCAAAAATCTGAAGAAAAGTATACTCATGAAATGATATTACATTCTACCGATATTCAGACTCTGTCTAAGGTAAAAGAAGATTTATTCATAGCTCAGAACCAACTGAATGAGTTAGTCGCTTTGAAAAATAGTGCCTTTGAAACTCTAGAAGAGGAAAAAGCTTCTTGGGCCGAACGTCAAAAAATATTGATAAACGAAAACGAGCAACTGACACAACGACTAAAAGATTTGAATGACCAAAATTCATTACTGCATGATCAAATTCAGGCTTTAGGCACACAGCTCTCAGTATCACATGCATCCAGATCGCACTCTGAAAGCATGAATGAATCTGCAAATGAATCTATAAATGTTTCTGTCAGTGAAGATGATGGAAGATCGTCAGAGCAACTTTTCCAGATTGTGAAATTCTTGAGAAAAGAAAAGGATATTGCTATGGCTAAATTTGATATCATACAAGCTGAAACAATGAGACTTAAATCTCAACTCGAAATAACTGAAAAACAGCTTGATGATACAAAACTAGCCTTAGCAGCTGAAAGAGAAAGATCGGAAGTAACTATGGTAACAGTCGGGAGACAATCTGATATTTTGCGAAAAGTAGAGACATTGAATGCTCTTACTGATAGTAACAGAATTTTAAGAGAAGAGCGTGATCATTTGGCTGCTCGCGTTGAAGAACTAACCACATCTATCAAAGTTATGGAAGAACAGTTAGTTCCGATGCAAGAAAAGTTATCTGATCTTACATCTAAAAACGAAACATATCAATCTGAAAACACATCTCTTAGAGCTGACTGCGCTAGATGGAGAACTAGAGTCAATGCTCTTGTTGAAAGAGCAAACAAAACAAGCCCAGAAGACTGGAAGCGCCTGCAGAATGAAAGAGAAACATTAGCTAAAATGCTCACAAACGAGAAGGAAACTGTTAGGAAGCTGAATGAAGAGCTTAGTGCAGTCAAATTAGAAAAGTCGAAACTAGAAGAGCAATATACCGTCCTATCCCGACAGCAAACTAATTTAGTAGAAGAAAATAAAAAACTAAGTGAAGAATTGCAAGTCCTTAAAGAAGACATGTCACGTTTGACTGAAGAATTAACGAAAGTTAAACAAGAACTTTCTTCAAGCAACGAATCAAATACAAAGTTGTCTGAAGAAATAACCAGTAAAGATGCTTCTTTGAATGATATTAGAAATAAGGAAATGCAAATAAGAAAAATTGCCAAAAAATACAAAGGTCAATATGAGGACTTGGTTAAAACTGTGGAAGAAGATAAAAAGAAATCGGAGGGTGAAGCCATTGCCGCTGATACTGCACTTGCAGAAAGTACAAAGAAACTGGAAGAGCAATTAAATGAGTTACAGTCCCAGTTAGAAACGGAAAAGACTAATAATGAAAAGTTAAAACAAGAGCTTGAAAGTCTTCGTACTAACAATTTAGATAAAGAGGAAAAGGCTAAACAAGTATTGAAACAGGCTAAAAGTAAAATAGTTCAACTGACGGAATTAAAAAATACTTTGAGTAGGGAACTTGACGAAACACGAAATAAAATAGGAACAATTGAACAAGTAGCTCAGAGCACGCGTGACGAGCAAGATGTGCGGCTTGCTCTTATAAAATCTCAATACGAAGGGCGTTTATCAAGATTAGAAAAAGAAAAAGTGGAAGCGCAAGAGAGAGTCAACTTGCTGCAGAGACAACTGGCAGCCAGCCAGGCGTCGGCATCCAAACAGCAAGTCACTACTGAAAAAACTACCACTGATCCGCCAACAGCGAATATTAAACCAATGGCCGGTAAGTCAACATTTTTTTCCTAATATTACATTAATTTTGAGTCCTGAGTACGATTGGCACCACCACTAAATCGCTATTTATAGCAATCAGCCCTCTTAGACAAAGTCACATTTTTTTAAATCCTTCGTTTATTTAGAAATTCATTATTAAAGTATAACATTAATCAATATACACAATTATACCTGTGTCTGTATTATTAGTTTGCACAATTACGTTTACTATACTCGATAGCGACTAGTAAGAAATGGCAGGATAATTTGGCTGATTCACAAATCCTCCAGCAGTAGGCACACTACCGCTAACTTGGCGCTAGTGTAGATGTAGATCTGTTTTTTGGATGTTGGAAGCGAATTTTCGTAAATATAAATTATTCTTTCAACACATTTTGGTTTTCTTTAATTTCTAATTCGTTTCCTATCCAACTTCCATAACTATTAATATTATTATCAACTATTTTTAGATATAATTGAAAACTAACCCACCCTACCATTTTGTATGCAATTTGGCACAGCGCCTCTGGCGGTAACTATACTGAACTAAAAGTTGTCATACAAATGCCAACTACAGACGCTATCGAGTATAGTAAGCGTAAACTCATACTACGCCTACTGTTTATTTTTGTTGTAAGTGACACTTAAGTGTGGTTTGTTATGTAACAGGAGTGGCTCAACAGAGCGTGTCGGGTAGCCGGCGCGGCGGTGAGACGCCGCTGGCGTCGATCCGGCCGATGGCCCAAGTGGGCCCGACGGCGCCGCACGACGCGCACACCACTGAGTACATGCCCGCGTCCTCCTCCCGCCCGCTGACACGCGCCGCCATCGCCGCTTCCACGGCCCCCCCAGAATCCACGCAGGTAACAAAGCAGCTTCTGACCTTCTTGATCGACAGCGTCGACATCGGTAGCGACGGTCGGTCACGTATGCCAGCGAGAAATAAAATACCATAGTGCAATACCGACCGCTCTACGGTACTAGCGGTCGTCTGATAAGTGGATTTCAAGCTGAGCATCGGTAACAGACTGAGGGTGGTCGCACGCACTATTCCACGCTCGTCGGTCGGGCGGGTTGATCGACGTAAGCGGCGCTGACGAGCGAGCCCGACGCGCGCGATACGTTAGCTCCGCTGACGTAGTGGTGCTACATAGAACACAATGCATATTCGTACGCGTAGCAGGAATTCAGCCCTAAGAGTGGGATGTTACTAGAAGAATTTCGACGTTGCCACAAGTGCTTGTAATAACCTAGACTGAATAAAAGATTTTTGAATTTTGTCATCTCAGAAAAAAATGCCTGCTACACGGCTGTCAACCACGTCCCAAGCAAAGTGATCTCGGTGGTTTACAGCCGTGTAGATGGTGGTTTACAACCAAATCTCGTCACAGCATCACAACTTATTTTCGTCTCAGGATATGGAAACAAGTGAAGCTGGTATGGGTAGTTCAGGAGCTAGTGACAGCAGCACACAGCCTTCCTCGCATTCACAACCACCACAGCAGGTTTGTAACTCTCTCATTAAACAAGTGGGGCTCATTCTTAGAAAATACATACCTTGGTTAGTATTTTCAGGTATGTATTGTAAGGTTGAACCCCACTTGTCAGCACGGAATAGCATTTTTACAAGCTCTATCCTCTTCTATAACTGAGGATCGCCATTTGCTAGAACCGATGCTGCCGCGCGCGATAGCACTAGTAGATATTATACAATGCGATTCAATCAACTATGTAGGTATTATTTCTCTCGGTATAAGCAAACGATTGATATATAGCTTGTTCGTAATTATTCTGTTTTTTTTTACCATTTCCTTCACTCTTTCCTTACATTCTCGAGTGAAGTTGCCGCTTCTGTCGTACTTTAACTTCTCACATGTTTGTTGCATTCGTGTGTAGGCTGTGGCACTAGTGATGCCGCGTATAGAGCAGCCGAGTGGCACGAGCTCTGGTGGCGCGGGCGGCGGCGGCGGCGGGGGCGGGGGCGGGGTGTCCGCGGCCAGCTCCGTCGCCCCCAGCGTCGCCGCGCCCGCCGCGCCCGCGCCCGCACCGCCCCCTACGGGTAAGTTCATCACGGATTTTACGTATTACAGAGGGATGACGATCATTCAGACTGATACAGGGCTTTTTTATACCGGAGAAAATGCATTTGTGCATCCCCCCCATTCCCTCTGACAGACTTCATCAAATAACTACTATTTTTGTTTTTAATATCAACCTTAAGCTATAACCCACTTTGATTCGCGAATTATCGCGCTCCGCGAATCTTCACCAAAAATTTTTACCCTGCGACAGTGCGCCATAGAAGTTCGCGAACTTAGGTTAAATACTGGATAATCAGGAACATACAGACGTGTAAAATAAGGAACTGTGCAAAATTAAACGGCCTTACCACAAAACACTGTTCTAATTTAATCAGTGTGTCTAAATTAATCAGTGTTTAAAATTTTTTTGTGGTAAGGCCGATAATAATAGTTTATAAGACATGGAGATAAAATTAAACTGAATTGAACAGGAACAGCTAGCGTGACTCAAACTGCAGCCAGTATCGCGCAGCCATCAGGTGGCGTGAGCACATCTCACGCGCCACCTGGAGTGAGCACATCTCACGCGCCACCTGGAGTGAGCACTTCGCAAGCACCACCTGGAGTGAGCACTTCGCAAGCACCGCCTGGAGTGAGCACTTCGCAAGCACTGCCTGGAGTGAGCACTTCGCAAGCACCGCCTGGAGTGAGCACATCTCACGCGCCGCCCGGAGTGAGCACGTCCCAGCCGCCGCCGGATGCCCGTCCGCAAAAGAGACGCTTACAGTCTCGACCGGTCACTGCGAAAAGAACACGCGTGCAGGTTAGTTTACTAATATCACCAATCGATGTTTAATCGGTTTTAGGCATACATTTTCAAGTGTGTTGATGTATTGTTTTATATCTACGTGTAGTGTATATGCAAATACTTCAAGATTTCAATTTTATAACTCCACTTTTGTAGGGCTTTGTGGAAGTTGAGTACCAAGTTCCGACGTCGTCACGATGCGACCAGGACGACGAGGGCGTCATAGTCGTCGACTCCGAGGAAGACGAGGAGAGGTGTACGGGTACTATGTATAGGGTAAATTTATTTCTGTCTCCGTCTAGTTATTTTGTTTTCCTTAACAAAGTCTAATAATAATTATTAAATTAAAATCATAAATGTTGTAAGCATACGCGTTTAATTTTAAAAAATGAAAATAGTTTTTCAGAAATATAAAATTATATATGAAAGGCGACTTGTGACGTCACAAATTCCGTAAAATTTTGTATAAAAATGCAAGTCATTTAATTTTTTTTTTGTTGGCTTTAATAGGAAGGCGAAGATGACGAGGATATGGAAGAAGAACAGGAGGTCGAGGGAGGTGATGAGGAGGAAGAAGTGGAGGGTGATGAGAGTGAAAATGCCACACGACAGGTAAGTCATAGCTTACTATATTACTGCAGCGGCCGGCAAAACATCAATGCCTAGTTGGGGCCAAGACTTGTATTGTAGATTACTGCAGCGGCAGGCAACAAAGGCAAATGTAAAGTGGGGATGATTTTTTTTCTCATCAATCTCATAGTGTGTGGTGTCGTTGGATACGTCTTTCAAGAATATTTATAAGTATGTTTAGACCACTTTTTGATTCAGGGATCCGTATCGATATAAATATCGTAAGTACTTATCTATGTACGGAATACTATTAATTGTTGTATTATATAAATTATTATTCCAATAAATAAAGATTGCTTACAAAAAGGGACATAAGAATAAACGAACTTAATTGATTACTATTATTACCCATAGATAGACGAGTATTTCTTCTTACATTTCGAAGTCCTTTGGATGTGAGAAAAACGTGAAGTTCGGATCTTTGTTATTATTTAAGCAGCCCATTGCTATGCAATAGGCAAATTTTGGTTAATATCATAAGCGAACGGACGACGCGGGTGACGGGCGCGTGAGTGAGAATATCTCGGGCGGCGCGCGGCAGCCCGCTGCATGGCCCGGCCGGCCGAGCCCGCCCGCCGCGTACTTATAGCTTCATACCTAAAGTGCTGAGTGTCACTGGCTTGCTTGCGTCAAACTCATGCCATACAAATTTTGACGTTTTTGTAGGGGAGTGTAATTTGGCTATATTTCCGAAAGTTATAAAGATAAACGAAAGGCAGTGGTGTCAATAGATGAAAGAGCTCGCGGGGCATCGTATGGTACTAAATTTTCGAAAATCGGTCCATAACTTTTTTTGGAAAATCGAAAATGGTTGAAAAAAACGTCAAGATTTCCCGTTTTTTCTGACAAAAAGTAGATTATTTAAAAAATCTCCAAAAATCATCATCATTTTGGGGATCAATAAATCGCGTTGGGGGAAATTTTTAGTTGTGTTGGAGTTTTATTTTGAGGTTGATCGTGTAAGTTATGTACACTTAAATACGAATAAACGAATCCTGAGCGTAAGATAAAGAGGAGAGAGGGCGTAGTTTGAGGCCCGAGGCGAAGCCGATGGACTTGTACTATTATCACAGAACATGCTCCTTTGACGACCTCCGTGGTCGAGTGGTTTGTACGCCGGTTTTCAAGGTGTGCCAATTTAGAAAACGAACTTATCTATATTGGCTCAGGTCTGGGTGTTTGTAGTTCCACAGTTGTCTTTGATTTCCATGACACAAGTGCATTATTTACTTACTTTGGGATCACAGCAATGTTTGTGATGTTGTCTGATATTTATTATATATTTATGGTATTATTATGTATTCTGTGCCAAACAAATCTCGATTTTTTTTGAAGTTTTAGGTTATAGTACTACCTTTCAATGCAATCTAATGTTTATAACAACTAAATATTTTCTTTTTCTTTATATGAAATTCATACATACACATGAATAGATACAGAAAAGTATATCCAAAATGATTATGTTCGTTTGTTTGCTGTGATATCAAAGTATTGTACTAATTCAATAAAATTCTAATGTTTAAAACATATTATCAATCACAGTTTACCGTAATTGTTTGGATTTTAGTTCTGTTGCGCGATCGTATTAATGTAATAATAAAATTTAAAAAAAATTAACTCTCCGATTACAATGGACGGGTAGATGGTTGAACAAGTTACAATTTATAGTAATTTTTATTTTTGTTATTCATTTTCAATGTCCTCCGATAAAGCGCGAAATCTGTAAATTTTTTGAGAAGATAGATCCTATCTTGGCAGGCACGCAAAAAAACTCAATCGGCCCACGATTGTATCTCGTCACAAATATTAACGTCCCTCATATGAAAAAAATAAGTACCTAACCTACTGAAATGTATGCTTTAAAAATACTGTATTTCACAAAAATGCGGTCAGTTTTTGATGCCCCTTTGTAGGGGAAATAGATTGCATTTACAATCTATACAATCTATTTCCCCATCCCTGAGATAGGGCATACGCTATTGCATGCAACGAGACATGCCTCTGTTGAAAGCGCAAAAGATCGGGCTAGCGACTGTGTGAAGACAGAGCCTATGATGGTCAATTAAATGTTTGTTTATTTTACTTATTTATTAATTCATGGAAAACAAACAGCATTTATATAATGATATAATAGATAAAGTAAAACTAGACTTTATCAGTTTTCACACGTATAACTTTAGAAAAACCTAATAGTAGTATGTTAAATGGTAATTTGTCGTGTTCAGGAATCCCCAGCGCAGTCGCCTGAGGCGGGCGATGAGGGCGACGAGAGCGAACCGGGCGACAGCGTCGCGGCCGAGCCCGACAGCGAGCCCGCGCCCGCGCACCAGCAGATGGAGGCCATCAGCAGCGGCACTGAACGTAACCACCACATAGCTACTGACTTTATTATTAATGGCCACAGAGGCAGTAATTAAAAAAAAATGCATTGTTCTCTCAGCCTCACATATCAATTAATACAACTTGAAATTGATACATTAGACCAGTGGTTCTTAACCGGTGGTCCGCAACCACAGGTGGTCCCTGAAGTAAAAAAAAAAAATAAGGAAGTAATTTTACATTGTAAACTATTGTTACAGCGAGTGGTGCTTTATCAATCGGTGGTAATGGAGGAGACGATGGCGACGACAGTATAGTACCGTCAACGCCTACGCTCTACGTGCCGAGACGGAACGACGGGTACGAACTTTGGCAAATAGACACCAGACAGACACCGTACTCGCTGACGTTAGGCTCTAGAAATAATCAACGGTCGTTTATTACAGACAACAAGGTTTATAAAGTATTTTAAAATATGGTTTTTATTAATAGGTTTGGAGAGGCTGTGGTGTCACCAGTAGGAGGCAGTTCTGGCGCCAGATTCACATTCGCAGAAGCGGGCGCTCCGCCGGGCGCCGCGTCGCACCACGACACGCACCCCGACCTGGCCGCCGCGCTGCCCGCCGCGCCCGCCGTCACCGACTCCCGTCAGTACCGCCACCCAATATATACTACACACTAGAGCCGCGTCGCACCACGACACGCACCCCGACCTGGCCGCCGCGCTGCCCGCCGCGCCCGCCGTCACCGACTCCCGTCAGTACCGCCACCCAATATATACTACACACTAGAGCCGCGTCGCACCACGACACGCACCCCGACCTGGCCGCCGCGCCCGCCGTCACCGACTCCCGTCAGTACCGCCACCCAATATATACTACACACTAGAGCCGCGTCGCACCACGACACGCACCCCGACCTGGCCGCCGCGCTGCCCGCCGCGCCCGCCGTCACCGACTCCCGTCAGTACCGCCACCCAATATATACTACACACTAGAGCCGCGTCGCACCACGACACGCACCCCGACCATCAACCATGATCATGAATGTCACCATGATTTCAGTGGCAGTGGGATTTCTGTAAGTGATATCGATAATGGGCAACACTTCAAAAATAATATTGTTTTATGTTAAAGTTCATAATAGAAAAACTGCTGTGATATTTTCTCTTGTTTTTTATAATTTTATTGTAACGTGTCTCATGGTTATTGTTATTGTTTTATAGTTTTGTTGCCACAATGACTGAAGAAAGTCGCGCACATGTGTACAAACGACACGATAGCCCTAGACTTCACACACAGTCGCGCCTGTACAATAAACGTCATCTGTTTATGATGGGACGGTTGTATGGAGTGTCCGGGTGTGCCGATACCCCCGATACCCCCTTAACCCCTTTCCGATTGTTATTAAACAGATGAACAACACGAAAGTAAGAAATAGTATCGGATCTATGTCGTAAATTTTAATTTAGGAACTTACTCATTTAGGTTGTTCTAGTCGTGTAGTGTAATGTAATTATTTAATTTTGAACAGGAGTGGAAGGTGGAGAGACACGTGATTGGGATGAATCAAGAGGAGAAGAGGAAACAACAGCAGTCAGTTCACAGGGTAGTGAACCATCATCTCCTCACCAAGTGAGTAATGGAGATCAAATAAAAATTATGTATGCTCTCTTCAAACCGTTACAGTAAGCAGTCTTAAACAAAAATAATTTTTATGCATCAAAGATCCTATTTTTACGTAATAAAATGTGAAGCTTGCATCGCTTTTTTTTGTTAGATTCGACACTGGTGTGATTTAAGATTAAAGCTCCTTGTACTCATTAATTTACACCCTCGTTAGTAAATTACTTTCGCGGTTCACCCCTCGATTTACAATGTTTGTTCGCGTGCCAGATGGCGGAGGAGGGTCGCGAAGCCGAGGCGAGCGCGGTCGTGGCGGCCCCGCGGCGCGCGCCATCCGCGCCCGCGCCCCACGCCTCCCCGCACCAGCGCTGGATGAGGGCCGCAGGTAATACACTTGTTGCACCCACTCTACAGGCGAGCGCGGTCGTGGCGGCCCCGCGGCGCGCGCCATCCGCGCCCGCGCCCCACGCCTCCCCGCACCAGCGCTGGATGAGGGCCGCAGGTAATACACTTGTTGCACCCACTCTACAGGCGAGCGCGGTAGTGGCGGTCAAATGCACTAAGAAGTTTCAATTCCGACGTCGAAGTCAATCACCCCAAAAGTAGCTTTCTACCACTTTTTAACCCTGTTAGGAGATAAATATAAAAAAAATACGAAACACGTGTTCAATTAACTTTGACTATGCCAAATTTCAAGTCAATCGGGCCAAGGAATCGCTTTCTCCCATACAAACTTTGCCACCCTGTTTCACCCCTTTAGGGGTTGAATTTAGCAAAATCCCGTCTTAGTGAGCACCTACGCCCTAAAAGGAGTCCCCATGCAAAATTTGAGACTCCTAGCACTTGTAGTTTTTGAGATTTCGTGATAAGTGAGTGAGTGAGTGAATTTCTCTTTTAAATACAACGTGTTACAAAAGTACCCCTAATGCCGATTATGGTAGATAGGGACCATCAAACTGAACAACTTTTACTATGGGACCAACTTTGAAATCGCGAAAAAAAATCAGCTGTTTCATACATTTTGATATTTTCGATTTTAATTTTTGTATATATTCGGCATTAGGGGTATTTTTGTAACATGTTGTATATAGATGTATAGTTTTTAAAAATGGTAATAATGTCTCGCTAATTGTTGTCGAATTTTATTTTATCCTATTGTATATTTTATTATTATTATTATCCTATTGTTTGGAATAGTATTTATAACTAGCGGCCACTCGTGAATTCGTCTACGTGGACAGACATTTTTGTATCCCTCGGAAACAGTAGGTACATTTCTTTGTTTCTAGATGAAAGGTACCTATGCCCTTTTATGTACCCCTGACAACGTGTACGTAAAATTTTATGATGATTGGTTAAAAGGGTAACAAAATAACTCACTTTTGTGGTTTTAAGTACTGGTGCTGAATTAGTTAAATGCATTCAAAGAACGTGTGTTAGCCCGACCCTTGAACAAGGTTGCCACCTTTATAAATTAAAAAAAAAAACAATATTAATAAATAATATATAAAGGTAATGACTTAAATTTTTAGTCCAATGGCCATACGATTTTTCAAAATTAAATATTGCTCTAATTAGATTACTAAGCGCACTTATTTATCATATCGTTCGTATGGTATGAAATATCAAGTCAGGCTGGGTCATACATTGTATTTACTCATGTTTTAGTGTTTTTGTTAATAGGTACTTAAAAATGTTAGGTTTTTTTTTGCGCGGCAGTCTTAATAATTACTTAGAAATTATGATTCGCATATAGCGACCCTGATCCACTAATTTAATTGAACAATTAAATTCTCATTATTATTCTTTAGTTTTTTATTGATTGAACTTAGTTTTAACGTTTGATTGAACTAAAAGAAAAGCGTCTAAAAACGATTGACATTGTTTTGTATTGTAATGTGTGTAAAGTAATAATGCATGTATTCTGTGGCATAATTGGAATAATAACCCTTTATTTGCTGTCAGTTTCTCAAAGTTTTGTGTGTCATGCGAACTAAGTACCTGCATCGGCTGGTTTTAAATCGAGGTTCTGACCTCCAGACGGAATAACTGTTAAGTTACTACTTTACTTATATCGCTTTTAGTAGGTAGTTTAAATATTGCGATCATTATTTGACGACCTCCGTGGTCGAGTGGTTTGTATGCCGGTTTTCAAGGTGTCGCCACCTCTGAGGTCCCGGGTTCGAACCCCGGTTGGTTCCATTTAGAAAACGAACTTTTCTATATTGGCTCAGGTCTGGGTGTGTGTGTTTACCACCGTTGTTTCTGATTTTCATAACACAAGTGCTTTAGCTACTTCCTTTGGGATCACAGCAATGGTTGTGATGTTGTCTAATATTTATTATAATTTATTTATAAAAAAAAATATCATTCAAATCACTTAAATAAATATAAATATACCACGTTAGACCTACAAAATGTGCACGCACGTACATTTGCTTCGGACAATTGTCATGGTAGGTCCACGTGGTACAAGTCCCTTTACAATACGATATTAGTAAAGAAACATGCATTTTCCTAGTTAGATTGAATTCACATTCTAAGAAATTGCTCGTGTTTTTGTGCATGAGAAAGAGAACAAAATAATCACGCAGCGCATTAAAATACTATTTTATACTGATTACGTGGCAGCTTTCTTAAGGGGCTGACATGAGCCAACTAGCGCCGCCAGTCGATTTTATTTTATTTATTTTAAATAAGCCCAATTTCTTAAAAAAGGAATCAGACAAGGTTTTGTTAATAACGTCTAATACATTTATTAAATAACATTACACAGTTTAAAAAGGCATTCAAACAGTTTAAAACGCGATTCTGTTAAAATTGGTTCAAACCCGTTTTTAAACTATTGTACGCATTTTGTAATGTTGTAACGTTATTCAATAAACATTAGACGTTATTCACAAGACCTTGACTGATTAATTTTTAAGAAATTAGGCTTATTTAGAATAAATAAAATAAAATCGACTGGCGGGCGGCGCTAGTTGGCTCATGTCAGCCCCTTAAGGGCGCATCGTGCGTGAATCCTCTAGCGCCGCCAATCAAGAACAAAACATTACAACGCAATAACTTTATGAATAAAATTCTGACAAATATAAAAAGTAATATTTGTTATCATAATTTTCATTATGTAAATGTATACAAGGTGTTACAAAAATACCCCTAATGCCGAATATGATACATAGGGACCATCAAACTGAACAACTTTTACTATGGGGACAACTCTGAAATCGCAAAAAAAGAATCTGCTGTTTCATACATTTTGATATTTTCGATTTTAATTATTGTATGAAACAGCTGATTTTTTTTCGCGATTTCAGAGTTGGTCCCATAGTAAAAGTTGATCAGTTTGATGGTCCCTATACACCATAGTTGGCATTAGGGGTATTTTTGTAACACCTTGTATAGTAACTTAAACTCTGCAATACTGGCGGAATTTTTGTTTAGCTAAAAGCTTAACGATAAAATGTACTAGTAATTAGTTAAGTATACGTAATAGTGTTTTATTACAATGATTAATATTCATTACGTCGTGAATTTATAAGATTGCAGCCTACGTCTATGATTTTCAGGGTAGTGGTGACGTCCAAATGTTTATTGTGTAGTGTCATGTGGTCCATGGGAGGGTAGACGACATAACTTATATAATCTTGTTTCAATGTCGTAATATCTAATATGGCTTAATTCCTGAAGTGCTCGCTAGCACGGTAGCATAAAAACAAATTTAATATAATACTTCACGCCTGTTTCACTATCAAAACGTAAGTTCTGAGTAGCTTACTTGACAGAAGATTTGACAGTAGTGGTATAAAAAACATGATCTGGTGCGAGTCGTATTTCTTCTAGTATATTATTTAGTATTATATTAAAAATATGTCAAATCATCAGTCAATTAAGCGACTCAGAACTCACTTTTCGATTGTGAAACAGGCAGAAAATAACAAGTAAAATATGCTAACTTGCTATGCCATTTCATAATTTACTAGTAAAGACTCGGTTATCGGACGAATAATAATATAATAGGTAGATATCGCACGTATGGTAAACACACGAAATACGATTCGACTGAATTGTTTCAGTTATCTTGCCTCGGTCGGTTGCATCGAGGTTGAAGGACGTAACAACATTAATAGTGGTAACTGTTAGCCTAATGTGCTAACATATTATTTTATTATTAAGATTGTATATTATATGATGTTGTTTCCAAAACAAAAAAAAAATATTTGCGTATTAGCTTTATAATTTTGGAAAGCCCGGGAAAGAAAGTCATCTGAGTAATTCTAAAATTTAAATACAAAAATCGTGATATCGTTTCATAGTTCAATCTTTTTAATTATTATTTAACGAATCAAACAGTATGAAACTGTAGCTAATATGTACCTAGTTTTGTTCTCCTTGTACGAGTAACACTTTTGTATTGTCCACAGACAGTGAGAGCGGAGCGCGAGGCCGCGGCATGCGATCTCGGGGGCGACCTTCACGGAGATCACATAGTTACATGAGGTTCTAGTTCCATAAGTACGTTTTCCTATCAAATATCCATTTTCAGATAATAATGTAACAACTTAATTATATGAGTATGACAGGTACCGGATAGTTTTCAGGGATATCCATTAAAATGCGGATTGACTTAAAATTACTTTGCTCTTTTTTTATTTGCTGAGCCCATCCTAGTTAAGTATATTTCTATGTTTATAAATGCCTATCAAATGACACACGCTGAAGTCGCTGAAGTATATAATTGATTATTGTAAAAGGATTATTAAGTCTTCATAGTTTAGTGTTTAAGAAATACATTTCCATATTAATAATTGTATCTTAATACGTAGACATCAATAAAAATGCTTAAGCTGTGAAAAGAGTATTTTATTAAATATTCAACGAAACGAAGTATGCTACTCCGTCGTACTCTCGTCGCCGTGCATCGTCGTTGTTCCGTCTCTTCGAGTATGTGAATGGTCCTTCAGATCGTTCACTCCCTGTATTTGCAACAATTGAAATTTTCCAGCGCAATGCATTGACAATGCACATGTCCTTCCCTTGCTTTATAAGAGTTGAAATAGTTTTGTTATAAAATATGACTCATAAGTCCCGTCCCCTAAGGATTTTCTCGAATGTCCACGCGGACGAAGTCGCGGGCAGAAGCTAGTTTATAATATTCAAAATTGGATCTATTAGTATTTGTTGCCATTCCCAAATACCGTTCCCGTTTCCGTTTTCGTTCCACTTCTAGACCCCGAATCACCACTACAGGGGCTCTACCAACTATCTTTTCGAACTTCGGCGGGTCTGCCGAGCTTGAACTTAAAACAAATAAATCGAAGTAATGAGTTTCGCATTGTACTATTCGCTGAAGTTATTTAGAAGATATCGATGTTCGTGTGACATAATGAATTGGGGTTCGTCATTTTGGCCCGATTGGAACTCGATTTATCTGTTTTAATTTGAAGCTCGGCAGACTTTCCAAAGTTAGCCGGTACGGGCCCTGGATACACTTCAACTTCACTCGAGAATGTATGGCAGGGAGAAAATTTGACAGATTAAAATACGTGGTTTGTACCGCAAGCGCTCTGAAGTTAGCCACTTCTGTGTTGTACCACAGAATAGAATACTTAGTACAAATACCTACACTCAGCAAGATCATTTAAATAAATAGCGACTCTTGCTCCTATACAATAAAGCACCATTGCACTTTTTTGCAATTTTAAGGCATCGAATTGAAAACTAATATTTAAAAGCTTTTTATAGGCCTTTACTTACAAAACTACTGACTACAGAAAGTAAAAAGATTGCAATTAAAGAAATCAAAACAAGTTATTAGTTATGTTATGAATTTTATGTTTTGAGTAAGAGGTGCCATTATACAAGGTGTTACAAAAGTACCCCTAATGCCGAATATGGTAGATAGGAACCATCAAACTGAACAACTTTTACTACGGGACCAACTCTGAAATCGCGAAAAAAAAATCAGCTGTTTCATACATTTTGATATTTTCGTAATTAAATTTTGTATGAAACAGCTGTTTTTTTTTTCGCGATTACAAAGTTGGTCCCATAGTAAAAGTTGTTCAGTTTGATGGTCCCTATCTACCATATTCGGTATTAGGGGTACTTTTGTAACACCTTGTATAGAAAATATTCAACAATAATATTTTTTTAGTTAAAGGGAGAGACTGGGAATAACCCCAACTAGTATTACCATGACTGTATGGTGATATAATTTGCATACTAATGTTTAATGTACACATTTGGTTCATTCAATATGATAAGATACTTACTAATTGAATATTATCTTGGTTACACAGGTGTTTTGTGAAAAACAAGATAGGTAGGTAGGTGTACTATTTCAATTTTATTGAATACAGTATTTTGAATTCAGTAAAGGCATAAGTAATTTTAAATAATTATATAAACCGTTTAATAGTAAATTCTTTATACCTTACGCCTATTATTTAGTCCTAATCCTAAACTAAGTAGCTTTCACATTTAAGGTCAAAACTTAAATTAAATATGTACCTAATCAATTTCAATTTGATTTGAAAGGGAAAATGTTAATTTTGTTTGCAAGTATTTTATTTTTCTTAGTTTATATCTGTACTATAAAAAAAGAAAAATAAAATGATTGTCCTCTTCTACATCAAATAACATGCATCTAGCGATCCAAAAGTAATTTCAGAGCTGAGCAAAAATCAATCTTAATTTAATAAAGTTAAGGGTGGATAAAAAATAAAAACACCAAATGTATTTTTATTTATTTATTGTGTTGATACAGAAATAGTCACACTCCTAAACCAAACAAAAAGTTTAAAACAATGCGATATTTTAACATTATTGATGTTAAACTTCAACAAGATTGAATTCTCAAAGTTTTACATGGAATTGCAAATTAAAATTAATTATCACCATTGTAACATAATACATCAATTATTAAGCTAAACCTTATTCTTATTTTATCACCATATGGTCAAAATAAGTTTAATATGCTGATTAGATAATGGAATTTAGAATTAATAACCATAAACATTTTCATCAGAGAATGCTATATACAGGAAAAAATCTTCGTCATGGTGTTCTTGGTACAGCGATCCCATTGTGGCCGATGTGGGAGGAATTACATTGTTCACGAAAAAGAACAGCGCGTCCTCGGGCCTCAGATGAATGCGTTTTCTGATGAGGAAATAGAACTGGCCGACGGTCAAATCAGACGGTACCAAATATTTCTTTTTATCGAGGTCTCCCAGTCTCGCCTTTGGAGCTTTCTCAACAATCACTGGCACTCTATCAGGATACTTCCTGCGTATTTTCTCACCTTCAGTCTTCCTTCTCTCGAAGGAATGCTCTTCTTTGTATTGGAATTTCATTTTGAGATTGAAAATACACTGAAATTTCTGCAGTTACCAAAAGATAGCACAGTTGGATACTACGACTTGTTTTTTGTTTTTGCGTTAATGTCTGTCTGTATTGTATTCCAATGACGCAATCAGCTGTTATGACAATGCAACGCACGCAACAAGGAAGTAGGTAGCAAAATGGAGTTGTGCTGTGCTACTGTCAATAAAAACGATGCTAGCGACCTCTACAAAAGTGTATCGATTTTCGGAAATTCGATTCTAAAGATACCAAAGGTCTCACTTATTCTTCTGAGCACTCACCTCACCAAAAGGTATCAAGTCAGAGAGTTGGACGAACAAAAGTGCTAAATATCTTGCTAAAAGCTTTTTCGGCAAGTGGTAGAATGAGTTAAAATACGTAAGTAGTGTTTGTTGTATCTAAAAATAGGCTAAAAATGAGGAACGGTTTCTTGATTTCACACATAAAAAGCCGAGTAAAATGCGTTTCATTGCCGTTGTGTTGGCAGTTTACTCATTGTATTATTAATAAGGTAAAAATTATGTAGATTTTCGGAAAACCAACATAAAGGAACTATTTGATAAAACGCACTCTACTCACTTGGTATATTTATCTTTCTCTATGGCTGAACACTCTCGCGCAAGTGCTCTCGTTTGCACTGCAGTTGCGGTGTTCCAAAGGTAACCCCGTTTATTCTGATATTCTTACCCATGCGTCATGACACTTTTTTATTTTTTGGAATTTGTGAGTCCGTTCCCATATTCAAGGCCATCTTTAACCTATTTGAGGCTTTGGGCACATTAAGATAAGGGGCCCCCTATGATCTTGACTTAAATTTATCTAAACATGCCGAATAGCTATGCGCATGAAAAAGCTAATAAGCAAGTAGTATTTGTAGTCAGTAATTATTATTGTTTAAGTTTTCGAAATACCTAAATATGTTTTATATGTTTTTGATAATAAGCATCCGCTATCGTTTACCGATCTGACAGGAACTAGGGGGCCCCTATTGATGGCGGGGCCCTGGGCACGTGCCCAGAGTGCCCAGTGGGAAAGATGGGCCTGCCTATATTACTCATATTACTCGGTTGCTCGTTGTGCACTGAAGCACGCGAGAGTGTACAGCAATGCTCTCGGCGTTCCTTGGAAGGCATACCGAGACCCTTTGACTTGGGCGCACCACCACGGGAGCGAGAGCAGGCGAGACACCTGGAGGGCAGCCCGAAACATCACGAGGTGAGGCGGGCGCCACTACACCATGTACACTCTCATATGAGTGCACTCGATCGAGAGTGTACAGCCGCCATAACAGTAGCCAAGAACCATAAATGCCATAAAGACCCCATGTAGTAGTGGCCCTATAAGCTGAGGCCCTAGGGCTTTGAGAAGCCCGCTTTAGGCCCGCCACATAAACGGAATCAGAGCCCGTAGACAATGTTACATTTACAAATTTTCGCTATCGTTCGCTTCGAAAAATGTATGGATTTGACGTTTTAAATTTCGATTGATAACGAAACCTTATATCAATCCTATACGCGTTTCAAAAGCAAAGCGATAACGAAGATATGCAAATATTACTTTGGATAGACCCTCTGATTCGGAATTCTGGAACGGAATATCGATCGATCGGAGTATGAAAATTTTGAAAATTATCGCATGGTGGTTGGTCCATAGATCAGCCCTTCTATTTTCTAATTTCAAAATCTATCGCAATCGCTTTCAAGATGTAACACATTGATGCTTCTTTTTGGCATAAATAAAAACTTACCAAAGAAATGCAGCAATGTGTCACATCCATCTGTCAAATGAAAGCGATTGCGATAGATTTTGAAAATAGACAATTAGCCCCCTGTATGGATTTGTATTTGCTGTGTTCAGAAAGACAGTTTGTATGTTGCTGTGGTCTGTGGTGTGGTGTAATCTAATCTGTCACATATTCATTTAAAGATCTGTGGTTTGTTCGTTCGCTTTCGTTTGTGGTTGATCGGGTTGCGTTTGCTTTGATAATTACTTACTAGTGGCGTGGGTTTGATTCCTTGTCTACAACCGTTTTAATTAGTTTTCTTCAAACTTAAAATATGCGCAAACGTAAGTCTGTAAAAAAAGACGACGAATCCGACGGGTCGGAACCAGCAGCTGAACCAGAAGATTTTCAAGACTCGGGGGAAGATTGGACGCCGGATGCCGATTCGGTAATACATAGTGTTTCGATTCTGTAAAACAACTCTTTTGTACCAATAAATAATGCTTATTATAAATAAGGGTGTCATTCTCAAAATAATAATTTTATTATGCTTCATATGACATTTGTGCTAGTGTGTTTAAGGTTATGCTGGTGTTTGAGACGGCATTTTGATCGATACTATTCAGTTTCTTTTAAATTTCCATAGAACGAACAACCACCTCGTGCAGGCCGAAAACGCACATCCAAGTCTGCACCAAACAACACTAAAAAGAAACGCAAAAATGATGAATCCTCAGAAGAAAGTGAAGGAGAGGGTGAGGAGGATGAAGAAGGTGAAGATGAAGAAGGTGAGCTGGACGAAGAAGAAGGTTCAGATGACGAGAAGAATGGCTCAGATGGAAACAAGTCCGATTCCAGCCAATCTAAAGATGTACCAAAGCATTTCCATGTAAGCTACATAATATTTAAATATATATTATAACTGTTAGGCTCAAAGACCGAAATCGCTTGAGCTAAAATACCACTCAAAATACGTTGTGGTCTCTGCCAAAAATACACAACTTGAAATTTGTGTTGTGACTGTTTTATAAATGCCCACGACGTGTTGTGTTAATCACAGAAAGGCCACAAAGCAAAATTTATTTATTTAATCTTTATTGCAAGTATCAATTACATACTAATGGCGGACTTAATGCCATTAGGCATTATCTCCCAGTCAACCAGATATTGTGTCGGAGAACACTGTGCAGGCAATAAACAGACTAAAGAGAAAAAACACTATGAGACTACATTGAATTTAAATTAATAAATATTTAACTATAAAAACTATTTACTGACTATAAATTCACTGTCATTTTGTGGTAATGAAGCAAAGCCATGACACCGAGCACTAGTTGGTGCAACCATTATACAAAGGACAGGTAATTATAGTTTCTAATGATGAGTTTTTTTAACACAATAAATGTTTTTCAAATCAACATACATAGTAAACCCCTTACTAATAAAGATTGTATAGCAGATGTATATTGGTATTGGTGGTGGGCACTTTTCTCCGCATTTAGACCAATTTGGTCCGTTAAAGTTAGCAGATGTATAGTTACACAGTGGTTACTCTCTGTCAAACTATTTAAGTTTGACATTAAAAAGAAAGGGACAAAACACTGTAACTATGCATCTGCTATACAATCTTTATTAGTAGGGGTTAGGTTACAAATTGTTGAACATTATAAAAAATATCAGGCATTGGAAACTACAAGTACCTGTCCAAGTAGTGCTCAGAATGCACAATGGCTTTTCTTTATTGCCACAACGCATTGTGGTTGTTTGGTATGATGACCAAGAGATGTCAAATCAAATCAAACTTTATTAACCTTTAAAGACATAAGTCATAACTAGACATCGGATTTTTGCAAATGCATATAACTTTCTAATTAGGACGTTAATTAGCCTTTTTTCCCAATAGTGCATATTTCTTTTAGTAGCGGGAGCTATTTAAGCTAGCCTGTATTGAAATCAATAGAGACATTGGAAACAATTATTGAACTAGCCAGCCAACACTTTTCCTAATTCAATATAAAAAAAATTGTAACCATTTACGACGCTATTTTGCATAAAAAAGCCGAGTCTTGAAGACATGAAGAACATTGCCAGTGGGATATACGAACCGACTCCTCGACGACCGTTCAAAACTAAGGAATCATTATTTCCTTTAATGTATACGGTGAGGGTTACGGTGATGGCAAATGTAAGTGTTAGCGAAAGCGGAAACGGAAGCGTGAACGTGAAGTGAAAAGTGAATAAGTAAAAAAAAAACAATTTTTCCTTGAATTTTTTCACTTTTAGGGTTCCGTACCAAAATGGTAAAAAGGAACCCTTATGGTGCGCCTCTGTCAGTCTGTCACAGCTGCTATGCTATCTACTTGAAATTTGGAATAATTAGATAATGTTTGCCCAACTATTTTGCAAATAAGAGAGAAATAAAAATATTTATATTTTCTTTTGCAACAGGGACTAAAAGGGGGTCTTAAAAAATTCGAAGTGAGGCTACTAGGGCATTGCGGTATCATATGAAAGAGCGCTGCTTGCACATTCTCAAACATTTTTTTTATTATTTAGGCCGTATAGTTTTCGACTTTTGATGAAAAATGTAAAAAAAAATACCGTCCGTCCCCCATTATCTCCGAAGTTTGCATAGAGAAAAATCTGAAAGGACGGAACCCTCGGTGCGCGAGTCCGACTAGGTCTTGACCGTTTTTTAGATATGGGTATCAAATGAGGTCTTGATGAGCACATTCCAAAATTAAATGTTTTGTCACTAAATCACAAAAAAAAATCACCGAAGCTAAGCGAGGGCGGGTTGCTAGTGGTTACTATGACACTGGTTGTTATAATGTTGGCAGTAAGCTAACTGTTTCAGAACCTTTTATAGAGGATTTATAGCATGGGTGTAACAATAATAAATAATTTAAACAATATAACATTATTTACATAAAAAATAATTAATTGTGTAAAAAGCATTATTCATCAGTTTGATTTTAAATTCATCGGCAAATTATTATACATTACCTACTAATTTTATTATTGTGGTTTTTCTATGATTACCTCAACGCATCATGTCTGTTTTAATAAGAGCCATGACACGAATTTGCGTTATGGATTTTTGGCAGTGACCACAACGCGTTGTGAGCAGTTTTTACGCTCAACGAGCGATTTCGGTCTTCGAGCCTAACATATCCAACTAACAAAACTTGAAGTTTAACTAAACAACATACATTATTTGTTTCAGTCTGGCAACTTTGTTTTGCTGAAATCTGATGTAAAATGGGATGGAGACACAGTGATATCTAAGCTGGATGAACTAAATTTGTGGAAAATAGATGGAAAAGCTTTGCTGCAAAAGTTTATCCCCATGGAGTCGAATGGAAAGATATTGCACAAATGCACCTGTGTGGTAAATAGCCGATTATACATATAAGAAATTGTGGAATCAAGCATACATTAGTAACTATTATATGGAATTTAACCAAACATTTCTTTTTCAGTATTCGGGCTGGAATGTTGATAACAGAGAAAACTACTACCCTATAACTGAAATATTGGACCGAAATCCTCGTACAGACTCTAAGGAAATATGTGTAGCATTAGATCTAAATGATCTTATTAAAGTAAGAGACAAGTAATTTCATGGAGTTTTTTACTTAATTGAATTAGATAAGTGGAAATAAATTTATGAATTAAAGTTTCCTTTGGCACTTCATTCCAATTTACTTTATGTAATGCAAACATTTTATAAAAAAATGGGAATTAATAAATGTTCAGTGCAGTATGAAATGGCTTTTAATTTTAGCCTTTTTTTACAGAAATGACTCGTACCTGAGGGTCTGCCCTTATATCACTTGTCAACTGTTTTTATCCATCCTTTAGGCGCGCGCATGGTCCAACTCACCTTTTTCTCAAATACTCTCGCGATCGGTAAGCCAGTAGGGTTATTCATAGCTGGTGTAAAAAGAGAACATGTTTATGAAGTGTTTGTATTTTGATCAGCTTAATTTACACTGGTTTGGAAGGAATGGAAGCGAATGGTAGGTAGGTACATAGTTTATGGAGTCTTATAAAATATAACTCAGAAGAATAGCTAAATTATTCTTCTGAAAGTAGACACAAATACAACTTCGTTATTTCTTTACCGTGGTTATACTAAAGGTTTACTAAGGTAAAGTAAGGTAAGCCTTTAGTATACCCAGGCCCAGGCCCATCTTTTCCATTGGCACTGAGCACGTACCCATGGCCCCGCGATCGATAGGGGCCCCTAATTCCTGCCAGATCGCTAATGCCGAATATGGTATGTAGGAACCATAAAACTGAACAGCTTTTATTATGGGACCAACTCTCAAATCGGGAAAAATAATCAGCTATTTCATACAATAATTAAAATCGAAAATATGAAAATGTATGAAACGGCCGTTAACTTTTTCGCGATTTCAGAGTTGGTCCCATAGTAAAAGTTATTCAGTTTGATGGTCCCTATCTACCATATTCCGCACTAGGGGTTATATTTTGTAACACGTTGTATAGTGGTGGCCTGATAATAAAATTAAGGACACCAGTCGATTATCATACAAACGAGGCAACTTTGAAGAACCAAGGCTTCAAAGATCAATCGACCTAGCTGTGATCTGAAGATGGCCATCCAGGGAATGAATGTAGGAGATTCAGATAACCATACACACCTAACTGATCCGATCTACCTTCTCGGAGATATAAGGCGAAACTAGTTAACCTGTATGAAAATCGACTGGTGTTCTTAATTATCTGGCAACCACACTGTATGTCCATCCTGTAAAGTGTACTTGCATAGGTGTATCGTGGGGTACGCGGAATGCGCGGTAAATAAACGCACCCCTACTGGCGCTGCTTGCGGAGTTTCACGCGACGTTACTTCGCATTGCGGGAAATTAGAACATTGTGTGTTGTGTGCGGAGGCAGTTGGAAAAACTGTTCGACGGTGGATGAAGATTTTACTGCAGAGGACGCCACGGCCGATGCAACTCAGTCGAAACGTCGCGTCGGAAAAAGGTAGGTGTTTAAACACCTGTTTTAGTTTAAACGCGTTTAAAACGTGTGATTTTAATCTGTAAGTAATAAAAATGTGTGTGTTACTTATCAGATTTATTTTAGCTTTTGTAATTAATGAGATAAAGTAGGAACTGTGATTGCAAAGGTCCTCGACAGACTCCTAAGTGACGAACTGGATAAATGCCTTCTGCTCCATGATGCCTAATTTGGTTTCCGGACAGGGCTATCGACAGAAAGCGCCATGTTAGGATTAAAACACAGGAACTACACAGATCGCAAGACGCCTGTGTATGGATGCTTTTTAGACCTGTCTAGGGCTTTGGATCTAGTATCATACGAGATTCTCCCTTTGGACCCGTGGTTACACTGTTTTGTTACACTGGTGTAACTGTTGAGCGTATCTATGACCGGTGCTTACACTAGAAAAGGATCAACATAAAAAAAGGTTTGAAGTTGGAAAAACTTGCAGAATGTAACTTACCACCTGATCTCCTGGCTATCTTTCGCTATTGGTACAAATATCAAACTAACCATATGTTAAATGAGCAAACAAGTTATCAGAGCCCTATAAAAATGCGGTGTACGACAATGTAGGCTTAGTTAACTTCATTTGTTCAACTTGTATAAGTATACACGAGCTGCTCGTGAGACTCAGCAGCACTCAGGTCGGTTGTCATGTAGATGGAAAGTGTGTTAACAACCTAAGTTTTGCAGACGACATAATTATGGTGCTGCTGAGTCCCTCGGTCAGTGCGCTTAGAAAACTGTTAGCTATGTGAGGACTACGCCACTGTGTAGTGGCGTAGTCCTCACATAGGGGGCTTATATTTATAATGTGGGAAAAAGCGAGTCGAGTTATATTTTAAGCGGCAAATAAAAGCCCGAGCTTCATACCACCAATGCTGTTTAACACTGCTCTGGCGAGGGTCTCACGTTTTAAGTATCTTAAGGATTTGTGTGTTGAAGAGGGAGCGGAGAGCTTTAGCGACCAAGAGTAATAATGCTGGCTAGGAGGTTTGCACGATGTAGTAGTAACGTTAAGATAACTTTGTTCAAAATCGTTCTGTCAATCCTTCTACTCGTGCTCCCTCTGGCTCTGGGTCAGCTATACTCAAAGGGCGCTAAAAGCATTAAAAGTGCAATACAATAATGCATTTAGTGTAGGTACCTACTGTTGAGACTGCCTCGTTACTGCAGCGCCTCGGGCATGTTCTGCGAGGCGCGCACGGATGGATTTGACGCGATAATGCGCAAAAAGGCTGCTTCACTTCTAGCAAGAACGAGGAGCAGTACCAACAGTATCCTAACTGTAATAGCCCTAAAAAACGACTGCCCTATAATCAGGCAGCTCGTGAGGACTTGCAGCTAGATTTAAAAGTTTTGCCTTGTGTAATTTATAAATATAAATCTATAATGTTGTCCGAAATAAAGTTTTATTATTATTATTAGTGGCGCTGCTGGGATGATGGCCACCGGCCGTCACGGGCACACGGTCTATGGGGACCTCGGGAATACAGGACAAAGTTGATGTATATACCTACTCAATATTTTATTGAGTAGGTATATGGACACCAAAAATACGAACTGGGATATTTAAGTACTACCTATAAATCATAAATAGTATATTTATTTTGCGAAAACAATTTTTACCTTATACTTTCTGTACAAACAATAATACCTAATTGACAGTACTATACAAAAACCTCAATATTGTCACATCAATTTATAATCACGTATCCTCCATTGTCGGCGACTGTCTCCTCGGAAGGTCTGCGTCTGATAGATTTATAGCGCTGAAAGAATAAATATTTTATTTGTATCAAATCAATTTTATTGTGATGTTGCAAAGCTTGCTAGTCATGCGAATGTGTAAATGCTCTTTAAAACCTAACGCGCACCACGATCTTTATAGCCTGATAATTGTAGCAAAAATGCAACGTATGAGCTTTATCTTCTTATACTTATGTGGCGTCTGCAAAGAGGTCACCACTCCTCTATGGTTAATAAGCAAAAAGAAAGATCATTCTGATTTCTGTCTTACGTGCTGATGTGACAGAATTTTATTGTTGCTTTCTTTCTATTGTAAATTAATATTATTCCTTCCTTACTCGTCCGTGTTCCTTCCTATTTTAATGTGACTCATCCATGTAAATATTCACTATATATAACACGTGTGAAGTAAATGTATTAAAACCACACAAGCTGTGTTTATTCTATTAAACCCAGAGTCAATTTGCCGAGGGCATCTACAACACACTTCCATCATAGTTTTTAACAACGAACGCAAGTATAGTGCGGGCAGGAACCAAAGCCCGCACACTTACATAAAAATGAATTGCTGTTAGTAAGTCTAGCAAAAACTCAAAAACGGCTAGACCGATTGGAACAATATTTTTTTTGTTTTGTTCGCTATAAATAGTACTGGGGTGGTAACAAAAAAATATAGGGAAAACCCAAACAAAACAGCTAAATAATCAAAAATTGAACAATGACAATTTTGTAGGGAATCACCATTTCGGACTACTTTTGACAGCTAACTTTTTTTAAAGAGATTGTCAAATAGAGGTCATTGTCTGAAAAATCGGTTTGATAAAAAGCACTGGATGAAATGAAGCATAACGTAGTGTTGCTTTCGTTTTAGTATTCCGTCAGTCTATGCTTTGTTAACTAACCAATAAAATGGATGGCGCTGGTTTGTTGCCCGTGCTACTACCAATCCTACTACCAGATACTTAGAAAAATAAGTTATTCTTCTGAGACCAGATATTATTTTTAAATTCTCAAGGATATTCAAAATGGATAAACATGGAAATTGTAGGTGATATGAAGTTCTCCGGGTGACATAAAATATAACCCACTACGTTGCATTTTTGCGACAAAATTTGTGCGATCCCTTAATCTGAGGATTCTTTAAACCGTGGTGCATACTAACATAATGTTTTAGCCGGGTCTCCGGCGCATGTTTCATCTACAGAAAATATTGTTTCGCGAAACATGTAATTCGTTGATTATACATAGTGTTGGACGGATAATTAGAAACACAGCGACGCGATCGCACGAATTGTTTGTTTCTAGCATTGCGCATGCGCACTCGACAATCATAACATGTTTACCGCACAGAACAGCGGTTTAAGACGAGGTCAGTTCACGATCTGATGAAAATATTGATTTTTAAGCTTCTAATATATAGAATTCTACTTCACAAAAATTACTGTAGACTGAAAAAGAAACATAGAAACAAGTTAACCGAACAGAATATTGAAAAATGGCTGAATAACACCATAAAAGCTTAGAAAAATAAACTACCAATCGTCAGTTCTCGTAGTTTTCAACGACAGTGATGTTTTTTTTATGCAAAAAGGAAATCTTTTTTAGTGATCTAACACTTTAACCAAGTAGATTTTTAATAAATTATCCAGTATTCCAGAGATCAATAAAAATGTACTAAATTTCGTCAAATAATTCGACAATTAAAGCTATGCAATAATCAACCATATTCCAAAGAGATGGTGAAAAAGTAGATTTCGTTAACTGGCCTTGCCTTAATTCACAATTTTACTGCGGCGTCACAATATGAAATGTGTTACGAATTCGCAAGTCGCGTCGCCGGTCGCCGCTTCGCGTGCATGGATCGGAAGTCAAATAAACATTTTGTTTTCTTAATTTAAAAAAAAGGAAAATAATTATATTTTGTGCAATACACTTTTTTACATGCGCTAAAAATAATACAGAACTTGATCATGTCAGTACACATTATTATAATGTATTCAAATAAATGAGTAAATAAATAAATAAAAATAATAAATATATAAAATATAATAATTCCAAAATCTACGTTATGTATGTATGTCTACATCATAATAACTAAGTGACTTTCACCTCGATCCATCCAGGACTTTGGAGTTGGGGCATTTCAACCTATAATTTAACCAGTTTTATTTGCTATACAGCGAGAAAGAGACGTATCGATAGCCATTCAGAAAATTGACAAGTTTTAAGAGGTTGTAATACCCCCCTGTGCGTTGATAGATTACCTTTGCCTTTATATATTTTTTTGGATTATCGATAATAATGTAGATAAACAAATAAATTAAAATGGCTAATTTACCTACTGTTGCGGAAGAAGAAGTAAAATAGTTCACCGCCTTTTCAAAATATTTTATACGCACACCACGGACGCACACATAACAATATAATTTTGTATAGGGACGAACAGTCAGGAAAAAACAACCGTTGCTTAGAAACTTACAGAATACAAAACAAAGCCTAAATAACCATCACACCTACTTACCTAAGAACATGAATGATTTCAATAGATGAATTAGAATCTAGATTAGATCTAGAATCGGTACTCTCATTTGCTGTGACGTCAGCGTCGCCCTCCTCGTCATCTTCAATCACTATGACTTCATTTGCAGGTTCGCTTATTAATATGACAGAATCGTCGTTGGAATTTTCTTCATTATTACTTTTTGTTTGTTCTGTTTGTCTGTTTTCAAAGGACTTGATCCCTGCAACACCTATGGATTCATAACAGAAAAAATCAGTTATGTGCTGGCCTGTCCTCGTTTATGATAATATTATTTAATAGCAAAAATGACATCCCTAATGTCCAGATTACACGAGGACAGTTTTCGATGCCAGAATACTCAAAGTAGTATCAGTAAGCCAGCAAGCCAGTAACTCTGGCTTCATTTAAACGGCTCTAGTGATGAAAAAGACTAGGTCTTAATAAAGAGACTCGCTTCGTTTTCAACGCCTCACGACTCGACGAGACTTAAAAGACTCAAAGATCAAGACTAATTGAGTCGAAGTCTTTTACCTCAAGGTTACAAAACTACCTAGCCTATGAACCTACCTACTAGTTTTATCAACGCGATTTTAGGTCATTTTCTACCCTATCCACTTATTTATTTTATGAATCCAGGTATTTTACTCGGTGGAAAAATCTAAATGCCTACCTATTTAAAAAAGAAACAAATTACGTAGGGACTAGTAGGTTTAAAAAATTAAGTAAGTATTTTATAGACCTTTCGGACGCTCCAGGTAATTTTAAATATGTTATCCCTGGGTGCGTTATTGATGAATTGAGGCAACCATAAACAGCACAATATACTCTATTGTTGCACTTTGCCATTTTAATAAAATTATTTTTATACTACCTGCTCGTCAATGGCATATTATGTAACATGCAAACCTTTCCTAAAGTAAGTCATTTTTCCCATGGGGAATAAAGTGATTTGAATTTGGAATGCAACCCTTGTAGTCGTGCTTGATCGATGTTGGTTTCAAAAAAGTTTAGGTGCAATGAGATCTTATTCTGAGTTAGGCTGTATGTTATCATGAAAACTTTTTACGAAATTCATTTTCACCCGCGCACCAAGAAGGATTTATTTGAATGTCGAACTGACCACTACAGAATAGACGACAAAAACATAAACTCTAACCTAACTATAAATGTACCAAAGAATGTAACTTTGTCGTTGCACAATTGGTGTAATGTTTCTAACATAACTTTTAATTTTCAATAAATATTCTTAATTTTTCATATTTTATTAGTCTAACTTTAAATAATTACTTAAATGAAAACTTTTTACGAAATTAATTTTCACCCGCGCACCAAGAAGGATTTATTTGAATTGTAATGTATGAGTATATATATATAGCGTGCACTTATGTATTAAGACAGTCAGTAATAAAGTACTCTTCATATCTAACACTCGTATACTCTCTCGATATGGCGACCCTGCCGGCCAAAACAATAATGTGAATAGTGCGTTGCGCAAGCGCCCGGCGCTCTGCGCCGCGGCCGCTGTCGATGGCTGCGATGCAAGCCATCACAATTAATAATAAAGACATTTTAAATAAAAATAAAGTGAACTTATAAAAAAGATAAAAATATCGACTAAATTGTTAGAAAAAAGTCTCTACGACGTGATTTACGTAAATTACAGAAGAAAAACAGAAGATAAAGACAATATAAGTAACGAGAGAGCCCAATACTCAGAACTTCATTATTAGAGGAATTAAATGCATGCATCGTGTAACGGTAGATATGAAGAGAATTAAGAAAACTATCTAGTGTAGTGAGCCCATGAGTAACACCTGTGACAAAATCGTTGACAGACAAAATTATAAGATTTTTTTTTTAGTGTGTTCCAATTCAAATACCTTAATAATGTAATGTGTTTGTATTTCAGTAATTAAGTATATTTTGACGAATAATTGCACGTAACACGATAATAATTTTGTTTTTTTAAGATGTTCTACTAATAATTTTGTTTCTTTTTTACTTTTTTTTAGTAATGTTAATATTTTATTACCTCTAAATCCTAATTAAGCAAGTATAGATTTGTCGTTTCTCAAATAATTTTACGTTGGTAAGGATAAACGGACTAAGTAAGTAATGTGATAATTAATTTATCATTTTATAGCGATATTTTCAACAGTTATGACTTTGTTTAATATAAAATGAGTATGTAGGTAGTTCATTTGAGAAATATAAGAAAATATGGATTTATTTTATTTCAACAAATACGATAGTTTACAATAAATCTTTATTTAGTAAAAAAATAATGGAGGTCAGTGGTCGGAATTATGGAATTATGAAATTCATTCCCAATCAAACAATAACAATACATCATACACCTTTTGTTTGTTTGTACCATTGTTTGCGACCATTGTCTTAATTTGTTAAGACATCGTTTAACATTTGCCGGACTTCTCAGAAGAAAATGAATTGATTTTGCAAACTGATGCATCCCACTTTGCATTAGGAGTGTTGTGTCAATGTTTTTTTTTTGTAATGTGATGAATGGAAAACGAATAAGTAATTTCGTTAAAAGTTATGCTTAGCAACAGTTCTCCAATTATTCTTGAAAAGGGGGATGGCCAACCTCTAGTTTCAGAAATATTAAGAAAACCAAGCGATAGTATAGATACGTTTTAAAAGGAAAAGGTGACAAAATGAATAATAAAATAATAATATTATTGCTAATTGTAATGTTTAATATGAAGTACTTATAAACAACGTTACACCCGAGCGGATTTCGTTGATTTATTTACTCATGTAAAAGATAATAAATAAAGATATACAATATGAAATATATTGTAGAAAAAAAAACTGGGATATATTTTTAATACCAGAAAATATTTTTTGAATTGTGAAATAAAATGGAGTATAGTTAAAATAACTGGGATATACATTTTTTACCAGAAGATATTTTTGTAATAAAGTAAATGGATTGACATTTGATTAGTAAATATAAAAGAATATTTTAAGATAGCAAAACTGATGTTTTTATAAAATAATTTATGTGAGATATTTGATAATATTAATATTTCATGAAATCGTAGTTATACAAGTACATAATTCTTTATTTTTGTGTGAATGTTAGTTAAGTTCTAACCTTAATGTCATTTTTTTATTTTAAGCTTTGTAGAAGTTTTTAAAAGCAGACGTCTGTAGTAAGATAATATTCTTCGTCTGTAATAAGATAATATTCTTCGTCTATAGTAAGTTAATATTCTTTGTCTGTTAATATATAATTTTAGTTCAGTCTGTAGTTAAGAAAAAATATTTAAAATTGCACTCATTGTTTTTTTTATGTTTACATGTATTTAATGTTTCATTTATAATACTGTTTACCTATAGTTTAAACTTTTTTTTTCTGTTTTTTTTTGTGTACCCCGGTGGTGTAATGTATGAGTATATATATATATATAGCGTGCACTTCTGTATTAAGACAGTAGTAATAAAGTACTCTTCAGTTATAACACTCGTACACTCTCTCGATAGAATGTCGAACTGACCACTACAGAATAGACGACAAAAACATAAACTCTAACCTAACTATAAATGTACCAAAGAATGTAACTTTGTCGTTGCACAATTGGTGTAATGTTTCTAACATAACTTTTAATTTTCAATAAATATTCTTAATTTTTCATATTTTATTATTCTAACTTTAAATAATTACTTAAGTACTTTCTTTATAACAGTCATTGGTTTCAATTGCCTCGCAGAAAGTATAAAAAGTAGAGTACGCATCGCGGGCTTAAATGTGTATTTGTCATGGGCGATCTTGAACACCTCGTACTCAGGATTCTAGCCTTAACTCCCTCGCTCCGCTCGGGAGTTAACCATAGAATCCCTCGTACTCGGGGTTCAATAATAGCGCCCGGGACACAATACAGTACTTTAAGCCCTTATTGCATAATCTACTATTATTTCAACTAACCACAAACCACCGTTCGTTCGTCACTGCGGCGCATTCGCGACTGATGCGTACCGAGTGCAAACCGAAATCGGGGCGCGTAGGTATGGCTCGCATTTTGACCGTCTGTACTAAGTTAGAATACGACCTCCGTGGTCGAGTGGCTTTGTACACCGGTCTTCAAGGTGTCGCCATCTCTGACGTCCCGGGTTCGATCCCCGGTTGGGTCAATTTAGAAAACGAACTTATCCATATTGGCTCAGGTCTGGGTGTTTGTGATACCACCGTTGTCTCTGATTTCCATAACACAAGTGCTTTAGCTACTTACTTTGTAATCAGGGCAATGTATGTGATGTTGTCAAATATATTTATATTTATTTATATATCTTTACCGTGATACGGCTGCCCGCTTTACGGGTAACTAAATACCGATAAATTATAATCTATCTCGCGAGATTTGAAACTGTCGAAAAATTGTGATCCGTTACATACTGCTTACAATTTAACGCATTATTTTTCGATAGATTATAATAATAACCGCATGAAAATCCGTGCAGTAGTTTTTGAGTTTATCGCGAACAGACAGACGCGGCGGAGGAATTTATTTTATTATAATATGTAGTGATACCATTTATCATCATTATCATATCAGCCGCGTGTTGATAGCGTCGGTAGCCGCATTATACCTCATCTACATAGCTCAATTGATTACCTTTAGCGGGTAGCGTAGAATTTTCGCGGCGCACTTTGCGGCGCCGCGTCGGGTCGCTTCGCCGCACCTGCACCATGCTTTGAAAGTCTATGCTGTATACCGCTCCGGCCAAGAGCAGTGAGCAGTTTGCTGCGCCTGCGTTAAATGCCGCCTCTAACTCGTCATTGCTACGCTCGTCGTATTTCCACCAACCTTTAAAATAATATTTTTACAGCTAAGTTAAAAGTGAATGTATAATCTGATTGTAATTCTGTGATGATTATAAATGATGAATAATACTTTTAAAAATCTTTACTCCTATTATCTCGCTTTACTTCTTTGGAAAAAATGCCCATAAGAGGTAGGTAAGTGATCCCACAAATCAAAAATTATATTTGATGTTATCAGTGGGGCATAGTCTTTTTTTGCCCAATCGGCCCGTAGTCACAACAATTTACCACACCGGTGTGACTAACGGTCATTTTATTACCCGTAGTCACACTCACCCTTGACATGAAAAATGACAAACAAATTATTAACTTTTTTTCCGTAAAACAATACGTCATAAGTACCAGGATCACATTTATATGTATATGGAGACGGTTTAACTTCTATATTTTTAATAACTTATATTTTTCATATTTTACGTAATACAATACGTTACCAAAGTAGATTTAGAGGAGGTTAACTTTATGAAACATATTTGTATTAAGTCTGGTCACGAAGCAGAAAGAATTTTGTACAATGACCCGTCTATGCTTATCTCTGTCGCTCGTGCGCTAACATATTGCCATTGCGTTCGCACAGACCGAGATCATAGCATCTGGTGAATGTGACAACAATAATGTTAGCACAAGGTATAGACGGGTTATAGTACAAAATTCCTATGCTTCGCGACCGGATTTAAGAAATATGTTTAATAAAGTTAAACTCTTCTGAATCTATGCTACCCTGGTACTTTGATAACGTAATTTAAAGAGATTTTTTTTATTTATCAACTGCAGCAGTCAAAAAGGCTTGATGTCGGCTCACGCGCTTCCCAAAATAAGTGTGAGTGAGAGAGCGATAGCATGTGAGCAAGAAGAATGCATGTGCGACGCCATTTCTAATTCTATTCTTTAACTGCGCGGGTTATATTATTTATAAAATAAGATTTTATGCAAATGGTGCGTTTCTGTCTGAACGCATGCGCAAGCTTTCTTTTTTGTATAAAATAAGGACCTACTTATAAATATTGAAATAATTAACACGGGATAAGCAAATTAGGTCAAGGGTGTGTTGGTGTGACTAGTAGTCACTGACTACGGATCGGGATAACTTATCCTGGTCATTATTCACACCGGTGTGGTAAATTGGTGTGTGTTACTACTGGTCGATTGCGTTTTTTACCCGGCTGCAAGGAAAGGGTTATGTTCTTCGCGCGTATCTTGTATGTATGTATGTAAGTATTGTATGTATGTACGTTTGTATGTAATATTCTTTATTACCGGCATATCTTTCAAACGGCTGAACGGATTTCTATCATTAATACTTATATCGTTAGATTTATCTTGATAGCCCAAGTGTTCTTAGGTAAGTGACGTTGAAAAAAAATGGCAATTGTGCGGTATAGTAAAAAAAAATTTTTTTTAGAATACTGCAAAATAGGTATCAAATTAAAGGGCATATCATAAGGATTTAAAAAAGGTATATCATGACTGTAATATATAATAACTAAAAAGATAAATAAAACTAAATAAATTTCAAAAACTAAAAAACCCGCCTGCATTTAAAAAAAAGACAAGTCAACTGAAAAGATGGGAACAAGATCAAATATTAATATTAATAAGGCAACATGCAGTCGGAGGCACAGAATTTAATGATTAGTCAAATCATTCATAATGTCACATTATACATGAAAGTTATTGTAACATAATCTTGGAGCCAGATTATCAAGTAAAAACTTACCATTACGGCCCTCATAATACCATAGATAATTTTCATTTACGTGACCTAAAGATGACTGTTGTGGAGATAACTTTTCCAGTAATATGGGATGATCAAGATAATCTGATGGAATTTCTGCTCTACACATGGCACATTTTTTATTTTGTATAGCAACACCCTGAAAGAAATAAAAATAAAATTAATTTACATCCTTCCATCATAGCAGATGTATAGTTACACATTGTTTTGTCTCTTTCTTTTTAATGTCAAACTTGAATAGTATGACAAGGAGTAACCATTGTGTAACTATACATCTGCTAAACAATCTTTATTAGTAAGAGGGGAAAAGTGTAATTTTTACGAAATCATTATATTCATGTGTGTGGTGTTTAACAAAGAGGTTTGAAAATTTTCGTATGGAGCGTGGCATAGTCCTTGTCCATTTAAACTCACGTCACACTATTCAACTTGTATGCAATCTTTTTGTCCAAATATCTCTAAAACGTGAAGTTTTAGACCCTTAACTACTTAATGTAAACTAAATATAACTACAAAGCGAAAACACCGAATACCTAACAAAACATTTTACTTGCAAACACATAAAAAAACCCGAAAACAAAAACAGCTTTAAAAATTCAATACCTCTAAAAGGTAAGAAATAAAATTCAAATTATTAGTAACGCATATCAATATTAATAAACCACCTCTATTGAAATCGGGTGGGATAACTTCTTTTTTTAATTCTAAAAGCCTCACAACACTAGACACAAGTCAATAGTTTTGTCAGGTTTGGGGCAGTCATGCAGCCTAAGGGTTTTGTTTTTGCATGATTTTTGCTTATTGAGCGTTAATGTATCATAGTATTTAATAGGTATGTTTTCTATAAGTAGATACTAGATATGTATGTTAATCACACATACATAGAACATATACGTCAAGTGTTTATTTACAATATTGAAATATATATACCTTGACACAAAGAAAACAGAAAACATGTCCACATGGCAATTGGGTTGGGTGATGACATTTTTGTAAGCATACCGCACAATCTTGCTCTGAAATTAATGTTACAGAATAATAACCACTTACGCACTTATTCAAAAGTAATTTAGGATTTTAAGCAGGTCCCTAATTTATTTTTATTGACCTTCAAGTCACGAAATAGATGTGAAACAATTTTTATCTATTATATTTATTAGAAGATTTTTAGCTATCAAACCCTGTTTGTTAACTTTGGCTTATAAAAATATATTTATTCTAGTGTTTTTAAAGGGAATTATAGTTTTTATTTGAAAGTTGTAATAGATACAATGTATCTCATTTAAATGCAAAGATATTCCTTACCTTCTACGTCCAAGTTCATTTTTATAAATTATATTAATTTTTTCCACTTCACTTTCACAAGTTTCACAACCGAACATAGATAGGTACAGAACAAACAACAAACAACAAAAGTCAAAATAATAATCACATTCACACCGATCACTTCTTTTCTTTTTTTTTGGCTTGCACGGTTTGTACATTTGCCACATACAGTAAAGGTACAAAGGGAAATCATTTCACTTCTTTTCTTTTCAGCTGTCTATACACAGATAATATCCGCTAGTACTACTGTACTACTAGCGGCGGTATCGGCTAAAACATCATGTTACTGTGTTTTGACAGATGTATGTGATACATTGCTATTTTTCATTGGTAAGTTTTTATTTGTGCCAAAACGAAGTAGCAATGTATCACATACATCTGTCAAAACACAGTTAACATGAACTTCAATGTTTTTAGCCGATACCGCCGCAGGTATGTACTAGGCTTTGTTCACACGAGCGCTTTTTCAACTTTTCGTATTCGTAATAGACCATACCTACGTGGACTTAGGAGGATAGATATTGGTTTAGGGATGTAGCTCATGTAGCATCGGTAGTATAGTATTGGTAAGGTATTGGTACAAGTCTAAATTGATTGCAAAGTGATGTGAAAATAATTTTACCAGGGACCATTAAACTGAACAACTTTTAATATGAGACAAACTCTGAAATCGCGAAGAAAAAATCAGCTGTTTGTTTCTTACAGAACTAATAAAGAAAATATCAAAATGTATGAAACTGCTGTTATTTTTCGCGATTTCAGAGTTGATCCCATAGTATAGTAAAAGTTGTTCAGTTTCATGGTCCCTATCTACCATCATAATATTCGGCTTCATAATAAAAAATAATCGGCGAAATGTATGTAAGCGCATAACTTCAGAACGACTGCACCAAATTCGATAAATCTTTTTTGTTGTGTTTTTATATCAGGATAAGGTTAGTATAAAAGGTAATTTAAAAAAATAACGGACTGACGTAAAAATATTTTTTTCTCTTTTCCGTCATTTTATCGCAATATAACTAATAGATGGCGCCACGCGTGCGAAGCCGCGGCGGGCAGCTAGATATAAAAATATAGCAAGGTGGAAAAAAACGGAAGTTGGAGGGAAAGTACTTATCCTAAATATTGATGATGCAAAATTTTACTTAAAGGAAACATGCCTTTATTTTAAAAAAATATTAAAATTGCATTCGAAGATTTTTGTTAAACAACTTGTGTCAACCGGGAATCGAACTTTTATGATACTTATCAATAGGGTCAAGGATAGGGTCAATTTCTTCTAAACAACAAAGTATCATAAATTAAAAGCAGACCTAAAAATGTTTTTTTCGGATTTTAGTCCATTCTATTCCCGGTTGAGTTCGAGACAACAAGTGATTTATCGAAAATATTTGAAATACTTATTTAGGTATTTTTTAAAACAACAAACTTTTTACAATAACAGATTAGGTACTGTACTTATTGCATTGTAAGTACTGTGTAATAAAAAACTCTTACTAATAGCACCTAATAGGTACTGTGGGCAGGTAGTCTGGCCAGCGAGTTATGTCATCTTAAACCACCACAAATATTGATGCTTTATACATTAAAAATACTGCGAAATATTAATTTATCATAAGTATAGGCTCCAGCACGGGCCTTGAGCGGTGATATTAAATGAGCAGAAGCATAGCCGTCTCTATTGGAGTAGCAATAGAGGCGGCTATGCTTCTGCACATTAAATTTCGCTCAAGATCCATGCCACGGCTTTTACATACACCTTGACAAAAGTCCAAGCTAAAAAATATAATGAAAGTATACTA
Organism: Catoptria pinella; assembly: GCA_963556745.1. Taxonomy (NCBI): domain Eukaryota; kingdom Metazoa; phylum Arthropoda; class Insecta; order Lepidoptera; family Crambidae; genus Catoptria; species Catoptria pinella. The sequence continues at coordinate 6,219,399 of OY750771.1, forward strand.
CTTGTATTTCGCAGTATTTTGAGTGTATAAAGCTTCAACATTTTCAAATTTGATGGTGGTTTGAGATGACAAGACTTGCTAGCCAGACTGTATTACAAAACCTTTCTTGCCCGTGGTCCACCTATTAAGTTCACCTGGATGTAGCAGGGGTATGCACTTATTTCTACATAAAATAAAGAAAGTATGGTTACAATCAATTTATTTAAATGTACTACTTACTTAAATTATCTAACATTAAAAATAATTATTTGTATCACCAGGGTCTCACTGGGCTTTGGCTTGCATGTGTTAATATGTATCTGTTATGAGGTTTTTGCCTCATCGCCATTTGTTTGTGACGAGGAAACTTGGGGCATATTATATAGTACCGGTTATCTCTTACAACAAAATAGCAAGATTTGCAACGTCTTCGTACTTTTCCTTTCACTTTAAAATTACAAATAGAATTTATCATTGGTATGACTGGAGTAAGTAACCTGCAATTAAATCCATTCTGCAACTCTCCAAATAAATTTGGCATAGTACCAACACTTTTGTTCGATAGTGTATTTGATATTGTCTTCACTACGGATAGTATTTTTTGCATTTTGGAGCTGCACTAAGTTCTTTTGTGGTCTGTTTTCTTCAGTTCTTCAGCTACAGTCAGTACAGTCACAGAATAAAGAGGTGAACAAAACAAGTAAAATGAACTGTGCCTGCCTGACTGTCATACAATTTTTTTTCTCAGATGATTTTTTTTTTGCTGGACTCAGGGTTGCCACATGTCTAATTCATTTCTGATTGAAGTAGCCCAAAATCGCAAACATTTTTATCGAAATAGCCCAAAAAGTGACTGCAGTCATGATCAAAATATCGATTTCAATCTCACTCATGGCCTTACTTTCCTAGTAAGGCCTAGTAATTTTGAATTTCCAACAAAATAAAACAAAAATATTTCAATGAGTAATTTTTTATTTGAAATAATATTTATAATGATACATTATGTATTAATGTGGCATAAAGTTAGGAAATTTGGTGATTTTATGTATACCTACGTGTTAAACTCATTAATAATTTATTCATGACTTGGATACAGAGTCCTTCTTTTCTTAATTGGATGTTGCCATTGCCACCGAAGTGAAGTAGCCCAAAAATCACGCAAAAAAAATTGTGAAGTCGCCCAATTTGAGACTATCGCAATATACGAAAATCAAGCACAATCTCGGCCGCGAGGTAACCCAAATCGCGACATATCGCCCAATATGGCAACCCTGGCTTGACTTGACATGACATTCACATTGCATCAGTGCTACCACCCTCTGATATTGGTTTTCCCCGGACTCCTTGTGAAATGTGAAATATTGGCACTTTTCAAAATATGTCGCTACGACCATACCAGTCACAATGTTTGAGGTGGCAGGACAATACGAATAGAATAAGTGCTGCTATATCTTTGTCGATGTCAAGAAAGTGTGCCTGTATTTTTTATCTTGTCAAAGCTAAATCTTAGCATAGTTCACTAAAATACTAGTGGCTCTGTAAGCTGTAAATGGAAAATTGAATCGACCGAAAAATTCTATATAGCTATTGAACCTGCTCACAATATAATAATAATAATAATAATAAATGCTTGGACAATTCCACGCAGCGCCATCTAGCCCCAAACTAAGCAAAGATTGTAATATGGCTGCTAGACAACTGATGTACCTACTACTTATACACTTTTTAAATATATACTTATTATACATACATAGTAACACCCAAACCCGTCACAGAAATTAAAATTGATCATTTCAATTTCTGCCCGGCCGGGAATCAAACCCTGGACCTCTTGCGCTGTCTGAACTATGTATTAAAAGAGTACGTCTCCCTCTGGTTACAAATGCTATAAAATAGTGTACGTCCCGCTGGTTACAATTGCTATAAACAAGGGTACGTCCCAGTGATTACAATCGATCGTCACCCTCTCTAGGGTGCGCAGGGCCGCAGCCGATGGCATAATACAAATACTATGGCTAAGGGCTTGGGCAAAGACCCTAGGGATCCCTATTAAGTCCACTACTAAGAAGGGCGAGAGCACGTGCAGCTCTGCATTGCACCTTGGGACGGAGTGGGATGTAGGACATGGCCCAGTCGTCCTGCAGGACGAACCTGAGTCCTGTGTGCTTGAACTATAATGAGCGTGCGGCCTGTGTATCTGAAACAGAACATGATGCACGGGCTGCGTGCGGGCGGCTAAAGAGAAGAAAATATATACAAGGTGTTACAAAAATACCCCTAATGCCGAATATGGTATATAGCGACCATCAAACTGATCAACTTTTACTATGGGACCAACTCTGTAACTCAATAACGAAAAAAAAAATTTGCTGGTTCATACAAAAATTAAAATCGAAAACATCAAAATGTATGAAACAGCATATTTTTTTTATACCGTCAAGATCATACCGTCTTGATGGTGTGATCCTAGGGTTTAGTGTCACTACGCACAGTGGTGTCATAAATTTATTTCATTACACAGATGATGAAGGTGAGGTGACGGGAGGCGCAGACAGATATCTGCTTGTAATTGAAGGTACATACAGGAGGAGAAACGGTTAGTGCTCGCTTTGATCATTTGAACCTCCTTATAGCGTGTCCATCGTCAATTCTCGGGAGGCGCGCGCGATGGATACGCTAATATCACAGATATTTAACTCCCCCAAGGACCAAGGGCCTCGCGATAAAATATTTTTCCCTAAACTAAACATTCATTCTAAGAAATAAAACACAAATTGAAGTGAACTTATTATACTTAATAATTATAAAGCTTGTTATGTGTCGAACATAAAGACGGATCAATACATTTATTATTTTAAAATAAAAAATACATTTCACTGACCTGAAAAAATTGTGTGAAATATATGGAGGTCAGTGATACAAAAGTGACATGTCAAATCAAAGAAATTTCTGTCAGTGATGCCACAGTATTTTTATTTGGTAACTTAAGAAATATGGAAAGAAATACACTCAACACAGACTTAGAAAATTTTTCGCTGCGCTCAAGACTCAACATAATATCTGTAGGTAGGTGTAAGACTACAAAAAAATTTTTCAGGTCAGTGGTGTTAGTACTTTATAAACTAACTACTGCTAATCTATGGGTGTACATAATAAATACGATAGTACCTAGCATAACTTGGCCGGTTACTTTATGATAAAACCCAGTATGACTGATAAAACTCAAAACGTTTGTCACTTTTGGCAGCTATGGCATGACAAACAAAATTTTGAGACCTCTTCAACATAAACACAGATAAAAGATCAATAAATTAATTAAATGTAGGTACATAAAGTAAATTTCAAGTTAAGATAACTATTTTCGTCATCTTACCTATACAATGAGACTTGTAACTGATAAGTGTTGACCTTTATAAACTTCTATCAGCAATATGAGTTCAGAACCAATGCCAGCGACGCCAAAAGCGGACGTGATCTCGAAAGCTGTGCTTTTAAAAAGCAACAATTCCAAAACCAACATGCACAAAGTGACAAAAACAATCGTTACCTCTCCCGATGTCTACAAACCGGTTGGACCTTACAGGTACGTGTTACATTACTAGGTATATAGGATAACGTGTTAGGTACCAGATTAAAATTATAGACTACCGTGCTGACAGATTTTAATTATCGTGCACACTGTGTTTCAGGTTTCAGGCAAAAAATACAGTGCAATTACCGTGAAAAATATAAAAGCTATTAAGAATTTTGCTATTTTCATTTAAATTTAAACCATTTTATGACCAATTTTTTCATATGTAAAATCGTATTAAATCTGGCAATCGTAAAACCTTTTAAACTACTTTTTATTTAATAAGGTTTTTGAGGTTTTTGACGACCTCCGTGGTCGAGTGGCTTTGAACACCGGTTTTCAAGGTGTCGCCATCTCTGAGGTCCCGGGTTCGATCCCGAACTTTTCTATATTGGCTCAGGTCTGGGTGTTTGTGATACCACCTTTGTCTCTGATTTCCATAACACAAGTGCTTTAGCTACTTACTTTGGAATCGGAGCAATGTATGTGATGTTGTCGAATATTTATTATTTATTATTATATTTAATACTTTTTATCCGTCAAAGCTGCCCTGTCGCGCAATGAAGTCGCGGGCGGAAGTCAGTTTATAATACTGTAAAGTTTGTGCGCACGCAAACACCGCTGAAATGATTTTGATGGGCTTTCCACAGTTGGTAGCTAAAAATCCTACTCCTCCTTGGAGTCCTACATAAAACCTAAGCCATGTTTCATCTAATTCAGGTGGGTGGAACCAGGGAAACAGTAGCCTGAACTCTCCGAAGTACTAACTTTCATACACTAAGGAAGTCATTTAATTTTTTCTACCTGAACGGTTTTGGCTTATTATTTATTAATAAAACACGTCTATTGAAGTCTGCTAAATAATTGATATTTTTCAGGATCTTATGAAAAAACTACTAGCCAGATCTCTGTAATTTTTTTTATGGGACCACCCACAAACTATTTTCTTTCAAATAAAAAAAAGAATAATTGAAATCGGTTAACAACTGGCGAAGTTAAGTTAAAATAAAAAAAAAATAAAAAAAAAATACCGTCTACTTGATAACCTGCTCCTTTTTTTGAAGTCGGTTAAAAACGCACAGAGATGCCACTATTAATTCGATCGGAAAGAACTTGTTCCGGTCTGCGCTTAGTTGGATGCGGACTGCCCTCTTACAAACTACCTACGCCAATTTTTAACAAATACACTAACGAAGTATTTATTTACCGTCGAGTATTTTCCTGCTATTCGGCATCGTCTGCTCTAGCCGCGACAAACTTGGGCCATCGTTCACAACCACTTTTCCTGCTACTCGGCATCGTCTGCTCTAGCCGCGACAAACTTGGGCCATAGTTCACAACCACTGGGTCAACTGACTCCATTTCAACATCAGTAACATCAGAGACTGGCTTATTTTTTTAGCTACTTTTTGCCTCATTCGATACTTGTCTGCGTGTTTAATTGCTTTTGCTCGGGCGATTGCGCTTGTTTTTCTTTATTTTTTCCAACATAACCCGTTTTCACTTAGTCATTTTGCGATTAGTGGCTACAAAACCAAAGTTAAACTTTAAAGTTAAATTACACTCAACTAGCACCACTCGGTACTCACTCACGAGTAAGTTAAAGTTTATCACACAAATCGGTCTTTTATCTTTTATTTAGTAGGTTCAATCTCAATCGTATGAAAGTAGATAAAGTAGTGTATTAAACTGCACGTAACTAGGTATATACAACTGTTTCTTTATTTTTAGTCAGGCGATTCTAGCTGATAAAACTCTGTACGTGTCTGGCGTAATCGGTATGGACCGCGACGCGCAGCTGGTGTGCGGCGGGGCGGAGGCGCAGACGCGGCAGGTGCTGGACAACCTGCGCCATATCCTGGAGGCCGGCGGAGCCTCCCTCGAGTCCGTCGTCAAGGTCACCATCCTGCTCAATAGTATCGACGACTTCCAGGTCATCAACCAGGTCTACGCTGAATGTGAGCATACTAAAATATTAAACTCGATGAATGAAGTAATTAAGTACTAGAAAACTCAATGAGCTTGAATTAATTTTATAAAAGCGAAAGTAACATGATTCTGTAAGACCTCATTTCAAACTTCGAATCTGAATCCGCTGTAAGTTCCTTAATTGGTTTCAGTTGATAATTCAAATTTACTAGCGTTACCCTTGCGAGCGTGGCAGCGAATTAAACTAAATTGACCGTGAGATTTTGACAGATAAAGTATATTGGGTGGTAAGTTGCTGGATGTTACGTCAAATTATGACCATAGCCGTCAAATATCAGCATAATTAAAGTCTATTTATTTTGTTTTCCTAGCATTAAAAATATACCTTGAAAGTGACTCCTTTTTTTGTTAGCAAAAATGACCTTTTTTCCGTTGTAACTTAGCCTAAACTTATTTTATGTTGCCTAAGTTAGCCTAAGTTTCAAACATTTATACATAAAAGTTTTGTTACAATAGCGTTCAAGGTTCTTTAATAAATTATGGAAATGCTAGTATCTATTGAAAATGCAATTTGTTAAAAATTCTCCATACAAAACGTCAAATTATTATTACCTAACATACATTCTGTGTACTAAGTATCGGGAATTTGTCAATAAAACAAAAAATACAAATTATTCATCTAAATTTATTTTATCGCCTTCAAAGTAGGCCCCGTCGCTTGCAATACAACATCTCCACCGCTTCACCCAGTCTTACATACATTTTTCAAAGGCTATTTGCGGTATGGCCTTTAGCTCATTCAGCGAATTTTCTTTTATTTCTTCTATCGACTCAAAACGTTTTCCTCGAAGTGGTAATTTTAACTTGGGAAATAAAAAAAAGTCAGACAGAGCCATATCAGGTGAATACGGTGCTTGGTCGAGAACTTTTGTTGAATTTTTCGCTAAAAACTCTTTCACTATAATGGCTATGTGTGATTGTGCATTATCATGGTGCAGCATCCATGAGTTGTGTTGCCACAAATCTGGACGTTTTCGGCGGATACTCTCACGCAAACGCTTCATGACGCCTAAATAATATTCTTTATTCACTGTTTCTCCCTCTGGAAGGAATTCGGAGTTAACCACACCACGGTAGTCAAAAAAAACTGTCAGCATCACCTTGATTTTAGAGCGACTTTGCCGCGGTTTTTTGGGTTTTGGCTCGTTTTCGAAACGCCATTCTGAAGACTGTTGGCTTGTTTGCATGTCGTACTCATAAACCCATGTCTCGTCGCCAGTTATTATACGTTTCATAAGGTCGGATCCGTAGAAGCTCGGAAAACCATGTCTTTAGCGACATGCTTTCGCTGCGCTTTTTGAACAAAATTAAACTCTTTTGGAACTAGTCGAGCGGCGACGCGTTTCATGCCTAAAATGTCAATGACAATGTTGTGGACGGACTTAAAAGATATGTTCACCTCACTAGCCAACTCTCTTAGACTCATCCGTCGATTTTCGAGCACTAGCTTCTTGATTCTGTCGATGTTTTCTTTGGTCGTAGCGGTTGAAGGTCTACCAGAACGAGGCAAGTCTACTACTACTTCTCGGCCTTCTTTAAAAGCCTTATACCATTCATAAGCCCTTGTTTTCGATATACACGATTCGCCGTAGGTATTTCGCAACATTTTTAGTGATTCACCACATGAAATATCATTCGAAACACAAAATTTAAGGCACACTCTTTGTTCAACAATATTTTCCATTGTAAAAATCGCCGAGGACTCAAAACTATCACCAACAAAAAGTGTAGTTTAAAACAAATTAAATTACAGATCCCGCTCAAATCTTGCGCGCTTAATCAGTACAGTGCTACCAACATGCAGTAAAAAAATTAGAACGACCTCTTTTACGCGGGTCTTTTTATTGACATAATATTCCCGATACTTTTTACACAGAGTAGTATAATTATCACCTAATACATGCGCGTACTTTAAAAATTACAAAGGTCAATTTTATAAGACGTAGGTACCTAAGAAGCGGCAGTCCTGTTTTTTTGTAACCTTGACCGCTCAAATTAAAGCTGATTAGAATTTGGAGAAGCACATAATATCTACTGTTCCCGATATTCCCCGGGAAACTAAATTCCCACCTAATAAGGTTTTAAGTTGCTTTATTCTAATAAAAAAAAGGGTTAAGTTAAGAATTGAACTAAAGGAATATTTACCTTCAGTTAATCATTCGTTGTTTCTTGACCTACATATTTCGACAGGAAACGTTTTAAAGTTCAATATTTCACAGCAGACGACAAAAAAGGAGGAAAATGCGTGTTTGGCGCTCATTAATCTGGATTTTCTTGCCTGATTAAGTTTTAACAAATAAGTATATAATAAACTAGTAATTTAGGCTTAGAACTAGCATGTATTCTGTGCTAAAAGCTTAGTACTAATGTATTCTGTGATAAAAGCTACAACTGTGGGTAGGTACTTCATTCCTTGGTATTAATATTATATTTAACTAGATACCGCCCGCGACTTCATCCGTGGGGACATTGGAGAAAATCCAAAAATTCGCCTTTTCATTCCCTCCGGGGGTGGAATTATAAAAAACACTGAGACACATACTAATATTATTTGTTAATCGTCAGCTTAAATACAAAATTTGAAGATCCCAGCTTCGAAACCGAGGGACTATCATACAAACTTTCATCCCCTATTTCAACCCCTTTTTTCGCGATAAAAGTTATGTCATTTCCCAAGCTCTACTATATCTCCGTACCAAATTTTATCAAAATCGGTTCAGTAGTTTAGGCGTGGAAGTGTAACAGGCAGACAGACAGACAGAGTTACTTTCGCGTTTATAATATTAAATGTAATTTATTATAAGTATGGATTAAAAAACTGTAGTTTTGTCTGCGACCTCACCCGGTTGGGATTTGTTTCCCGTGGGAATTCTTAGAATAATATGATCTTCGGATTCGAACTACTAGGCCAATCTATTAAAAGTACTCGATAGAGTAATTATTCTCTATGAAAAATTTGTACAGCGCCATCTACCGCCGAAAAGCGAAATAAAATTTCCCATAGACTATATACTAGTACAGATATTACTGCTATAGCTACTGGTACAGATATTATCGAAAATCCAAGGGCCCGATCACATTTTTGTATTCCCTTTCTATATTTGCAGATTTCCCGAAGGATGCCCCCGCTCGGGCCACGTACCAAGTGGGCAAGCTGCCCCTTGGCGCGGCGGTGGAAATCGAGGCAATCGCGCTGAGCGGCGACCTCGTGGTGGCGGAGGCGGGGCCCTGCCCATGTGCGCGCACCTAACTCATTTGTATGCAAGGTTACGAGAGCCCATGACCTCTGAGTTTGGTTTAATACAATTTGCCGAAACGTAAACAATTTGAAAATTGAATATTTGATAATTTAACATTTTCTAATTGATTTAATGGAACTGGCAGAACTACATAATAGCTGACTTATAGTATCTACTCGTATTATGTGCCTCCTACTTTAAAATCAGATACTTTTCTTTAATTACAAGGTTTAATTAAATAGTTGAAAATATTAATATTCAATTTACTTAGTACGTACATTTGGACATTATCATATTGATCAAAACAAAAATAAGTTTAGAGCAAACTTAAGTACCCGAGGTGATATCTCATGTGCACTCTTCTTCTTCTATTTGCATCTTCTATGGCAACTCACTCCTCATAAGTGGGAGAATATTGCCATTGACAATTTTTTCAAATTAAATTAATAGACTTTCTATGTGATTTGTCTCAAAGTAGATGTAAATGCATTCCAATCCTTCGTAGAAAGTTAAAATTTAGTCATCAAAATCGAGATGATTTTAGCATCGAACCCGTGACTTCCGGCATCCGGAGTTCGCTCCTAATGGTTTGGTTACCTAATCCGTTAGTAAACGCATCATGCCACAGAATAAATAATAGTGTCATGCTGAATCATGCGTAATTGCAGATTGTAAATATGCTTGTAAAGTGCCAAGTCTTATTTTTCATTGTTTGTTTCTCTTTTTGTTTTGTAGGTGATTCGCGTGCCTCCAACTTCGATGGCGCGGCATTAGAGATGTCAAAACTATGAATCAAGATGTAAAAGCAAGTCTTGTTGTCGCGCAAAACATTAACAAGTTTAATAAGTTCCCCTTTACATATTCAATTTAAATTCAAACATACCGTACATTGCGCTCACAATTCTTACGACTCGAGCAATTATTTATGATATTTTTGTAACGGAGGTTATAGTAATTTAAATAAAAATGTGTACCTAAACGGTAAATTTATTCATACAGGGAAAAATGGATGAAGATACGGAAAACATAACTGTATTGTATATTGTTCCTTACCTCAGATGGTTTTTGTGTGTACCACAGTAGACTGCTAGCCAACTTTGAAGTAACTATCACAGAATATTTGTTTCTTGTTCAATTAATTTTCTATGTAACTTGTATAAATGTTGTCTATTCTATTCTATTTTTATGTACCTACTTAGCTTATTTTTTGCATTGTTATTTTATTTTATGTTTAAATGCAACCTATTGTTTGACTATTACTTAATAAATGTTTTAAATATTAATTGTTATTTCAATCAGACTGTTAACTTTAAACTTTTGTTGTTATGTTTATTTATAGGTCCTAATCGGAGCTGAAAACAATTTTCTATCACATTCCACAAATGACGACACCGGTTTAATATCTATTCTGTGACACTGGCCTAAGATCTATTCTGTGACACCGGCCGCAAACTGCCGAGAGTCCGTCCCGTAGACTCCGTCATCCGTAGCCGTATAGGCTTTCGTAGTTAGAGCGTGCTACGAAAGCCGTGTACGTAGTCTGAAAAGACTGCAATGGCGCTGTCAAAATTAGCCTTTAAGATCCCACCCAGACTAATGTATATTAAATTGTTGCCCCTCGTCTTGTGGTCGTTTAAAAACGCCGCAAGCAGAGCCTCAAATTATTTTTTGCAATATTCATTATATAGTAGGGTACCTAATCGGTTTCAGTCCATGTGACTAGAAAAAGTGTAAGTAGTTGCTAAATTAATGTTTAGTAGCAATTTTATAGGTCATGGACCTTTCAAATGTTCAACTTTGACATAGAAAAGTGCGTGTTTACAGCAATGACTTTAGTACCTACCAAGTTAGTTATTAATTGTGTGACATTGATTTCTTCAATTTTACTATGTACAAGTAAGTAAAACATAATTATTGTGTAGGCTATCTACATCAATAACACACAACGCATTATCATAAACATTACCGGTACCGTTTGGTTAAGGTTTTATTTATTTTGTTTCGGAGTAATTGTAAGAAATGTGCATTAAAAACGTTTGAAAAACCAAACGAAACGATTTACAAAATTTCTTTAAACATAAACCAGAAACCCTAGTCCCATAAATAGAGCTTTAATTGTTAGCTAGTCTACGAGTACAAATTGCTTCAGTGCGATCCAAAGGCACCCAGCTAAATACCTAAAAGGAAATCATTCTTTTAATATGCAAATTTTCAGTTTAATAAAGTAATTTCAAAGCTCATATTAGGGGCCTTAAGCAATTTCTTACGTTCTAAAAATAAGACATCGTTTTAGACTAGAGAGTGTATTGATGACCTAGAGGGGGTTGTGTGGTCATGAAATCCGTGAAAACCTCAGACGAAATACTAACAATAATAGCCAGAGTGCATGCAACGGAATTCGACTGACTTTGCAAAAAGTTTGTTTTTTGTGATTCATAATTTTTTAAACAGACTTTCCTTAACCTTGTATAATAATAATTATTACCTATGATTTTAGAGGCTTTAGGAATATAAACTGTTAAAAGTTTCAAGATTACAATTTTATTTCACTAACGTAATTAATTTTACCTTGGTTACCTTTGGTGAGTTTTTAAAAGATTTTTGTACTAATAAGACAGATTTTAAGATTTCCGTTTATTTGAATTGTTATCTATTTGCGTAGTTTTTATGGCTGTGGGAGAACAGTGGCCGGGGCGGGCGGGCGCTCGCTGGGCGGAGACGCCGTAATTTATAAAGGTAGCCACCCGAGCTGTTGCGTGAACTATGAACCGCTGTGTTTGAGAACAAAGAGTTTTCGTTTGCCATTAAGTTATGTTTAAGTATCGTTTCCGAACCACGCACCATGGATTGCTCGAGAGAAAATGAACACTACCTAGGTACTGACACTTTGGAATCGTAATTGTATGATGGAAAAATACCTTTTTATTTATTTAAAAAACAAACATCTTAAAAGCTTACAGAAGAGTCATCCAAAGCGCTTAAATATTAATTATTTAATCAATTTACATTGTTCACTATTACATGTCAATTCATTAAAACAATTATTAATTAAATTAAGACAATTTTAAATAAAACATTGAAAAAAAAAATCGAACAACTAAGTCAGTATACGTTGCCTAAAATTGCTCTGATCTGAAGTTTTATTCAGTATGTAAAAGGCAAGGCGCAAAGGCAATCCTTTTAACCAGGTTGTGTGTAGGGTGGGAAAAAGTCAATGGTACATGTTTGTTTAAATTAAAACGGTGTTTAAAGATTTATAAAAAATATTGAATTTTCGAAAAATTAATATGACACTTTACAGTTTTGAGTCGATTTTTGTTTATCAATTTGATAAGAAGTAACATCATCCTGCATCCTGCCAATTAATTGTCAATAAAGGAATACAGACTAAGTATAAAGTCCTTCATACAGACTCCTTGTTTTAAAAGAAAACAATAAAGAAGTTTGTTATGCTTGCCTAGTTTATTTTACAGGGGTGTATTTTACCGATTACGAAAGAGTTTAATGTTTTTTAATATGAAATAACATTTATTTTTTTAATTGAAAAAAACATGTAGGTTGCCGTTGGCTTATTCTCGACATACACACAGCCTGGTTAAAAGGATTGCCATTAGTTCAAAATTCAAAACTCATTTATTCAGTCTAGGCTGTTACAAGCACTTGTGAATGTCAAAGAAGCTACGCCATCGGTTCGCAAACCTTAACCCTTAAGCGGGAAACCTTGTAACGAGAAGAACCGGCAAGAAACTCGTCAAGGGCTGCTTTTTTCTCCTTGTATATTTCATACATAGTCGTCAAAAATTTAAAAATTAGGCCAGCGTTTAAAATGACGTCATTTTCCATCACAATAATTAACAAAGTTTACATTCAATGGGTAGGTAAAATAGCTTTCAACTAGTTGAGAAATCACTGTCTAGTACTCGATAACGCATAGCTAAGAAATAGTAGATTGTTACACACGGGTCAAAAGGAAGCAATTCCCATACGAGATATTTAGACTTTAGTTCGAGTATGAAATTGATGACTTTTACCTGTGTTAACACTCTACTTTTCATTTCGAAAATAAGGAAAGTAAAAAATACGTAGTTTTTACAAAATATTTATTAATAAAAACATGTAGTAACTACAAAGGTTAAGTATTTATTTCTTATTTCAAATTTGGAACAGCCCGCGTCGCCACTCCGCCCAATGATGTTTTTAATTTTGCACTGGTTGTTATACCAACTCTATGGTCGACTATGTAACCAAATTCAGTTCTAATTTTAAAATTCTTTTACACCCTAGGGTGGAACGCAGAGTTTTTAACCCGCTGCTCAGTTTAAATATACATCACTTTCCGAATATGAGAAATGAAAATCATATTGTATGATATGAAGAATTAGCCAGGCCCAGTCTACGACGGGGCAACATTGACTGGAAGTCACTTGACGTACAAGTTAGCATTAATAATTTAAAAAAAAATGCAATTATTACAATATCTTGCACAATTTACACTTAGAAAAGAAAAATCTACGACCAAGCTGTTTTATCAATTAAATAATCTTGAAGGGTATTTTTAAAATAAAACTTTATACCTATAGATCTATGAAAGAACCACGGACTTTTTCTAATCTATACCGAGGCATTACAAGTTTGTCTTTACTTCTGGTGTTCTGATTGTGTCAATTACTAAGTATGTTTTGTATAGAAGTTAATATTGCGACGCACATAAAGTATGCAGTTTAATTCATCAACGCCCGAGCGGACGCAGGCGGCCGGATAACAACACAACAACGAAATATCTATTGTGTTCATTTTCAGGGCGTTGAAGGGTTAATATAAATTGAGATACTGCCGTCAATATACCGATCTCCTTGAACCTATCCCTATGAGATGCTCTAGAACTTAGTTGATAAATGGTCGTTTTTGTAAAACAAAAATAGTATTTACTTATATCGGCTGCTTTCCCCCTCAAAAGAATATAGTATGACATAATGCTATGAAAATAACTGAAATAATGGCATAAAAGAATATAGTATGACATAATGCTATGAAAATAACTGAAATAATGGCATAGCTTGCCGACCAGCGATGCGATATGCATATTCCATTGTAATTTACTGTCAAGAGTTACACCCAAGAAAACTGTTGAATCGATCAAATTTAATTTCTCATTATCAATTACAATTTTAGTAGGATTCGCCTGTACATTAGCTAAAGCGAATTTTACACATTTGGTTTTCTTAGCATTAAGCTGGAGATTATTTATATTAAACCAAGTAAGAACCTGCGAGAGTTAATTTTCGTTCTGTATAAGTAGGTCACATCTTTGCTGAGTTGGTAATGGAAGAAAGGTTGGAGAGCGTATCAATACCTAAGTCTTATCCGTGCAGGAGTAAAAAGCAGTCTCCTTCTTCATTTGAACCTTCGCAAATATTAACCATTTTGAATGTAGCAAATCTGTTTCAACAAAAATACTCGAACTAATTAAATGAAAGATGTATGAATAAAAAGAACCGGAATACGACCACAGAATTGGTTTTATTGTTCAAAAATAGCGAGATTAATAGGCTCCACTTTGCTTTTATATGTTATAAATTATAATAACATAATTATGTTTTTAGATATTTCAATATTTTATAATCTATCTATATATAAAAGGGAAAATCACTCACTCACTGATCACGAAATCTCAGAAACTACAAGTGCTAGCACTTTTCAAAGTGCTCAAATTTTGCATGGGGGCTCCTTTTAGGGCGTAGGTGCTCACTAAGACGGGATTTTGCGAAATTCAACCCCCAAAGGGATGAAACAGGGTGGCAAAGTTTGTATGGGAGAACGCGATTCCTTGACTCGATTGACTTGAAATTTGGTATAGACATTCTTTCACAAAATTAATTGAATACGTGTTTCGTATTTTTTAAATAATTATCCCCTAACAGGGTTAAAAAGTGGTAGGAAGCTACTTTTGGGGTGAGTGACTTCGACATCGGAATTGAAACTTCTTAGTGCATTTGATTGATTAATTAAGAAAAATGAATATCATTTGTCATCTCAACGTAGTATTACATTCTCTTTGGTCATTTCCCCTGTAGGTAAAATGCGTTTCATTGAATAATACCTATGGCGTTATGTTGGCAGTAATGATATTTTTTCCTTATTGTGTTGTAATAAGGTGCAAAATTACGTTGATTTTCGGAAAACCAACATAACGTCTTAGGTACTATTCAATGAAACGCACTATGTTCCTTGATTGTCACCGCACGAGCTGACATTTCGTTTCTTTTTTTCCGTAATTTTAGTCAAATGAAACGTTTATAACTTTTTTTACTTTTAAAACTGATTTGTCGGTAATAAACGTCTGGTTAACTTATTATAGATGGCGCTGGTTTTCAATATTTTAAAATTCTCAAGGTAAAATTGATTATCATATAAATTGTAGGTGATACGTAGTTCACAGGGTCCACTATGTTGTATATACAATGTTGACGATTTGGATTTCTGGCCAAAAAAGTCTGGCGTTTTAAAATATGAAAATTTGTCTTGCTGAAAAAAACATAGTAGGACTAATCTCGCTAATTTTGATTAGAACAATTAAACCAATTCTGTGGGGGTAAGTAGGTACCTATTCTAGTTCTTTTTATGCTCAAATCTTTAATTAAGTTCTAGTAATTTTTCGGTGCGATTGGCATCATCTTAAATAGGTGTACATATTCTCCAAAGTTAAAATGACTAGTTTTGTAAGCATACTTACGTAATAACTTTATAGAAATTCTAAATTAGTTACCTATTTTTAAAATGCTTTATTTGTGAAGGTTGTTTTATTGCGTGTGATAGTACACGCACCATCGATTTAGCGATCTATTTCTAAAAGACCTTTCGCTATCATATCGATAATTTAGCTCTAGTACCTCTCCAACACGTCTGGCAAATTGAGTAAATTGTAACGAAGCTACAACTGACTGATTGAAATGTTAATATTAACTATTTTATTCAATGAGGTCAATAAGGTGCCTGTAAAGGTTTACAAAAAAAAATAGGTATCTATTTGACTTCTAATTTTATACAAATTGTTTAAAATAAATTGTCAAAGTTGTTAAATTAAATCAATTTTCTATTTTTGGATAGTAAGTAATAAAATAATTTCACCACAATAAACAACTTTACCTGCCAGGCACCTTGTAAAAAAGTGAGAACATTTTTATATTTACACAGAAAGGCCAACAGCCTGATAAGTTAATGGATTAGCCCCAGTGAGATATTATTATCAGAAAATCAAACCTAGTAAATGGGTAAGTGAACATTTATACAATATAATACAACATGTTTCAAAAATATCCTTAATGTCGAATATGGTATATAGGGACCATCAGGCCGATCAACTTTTACTATGGGACCAACTCTGAAATCCCTAAAAAATCAGCTGATTCAAACATAAATTTAAATCGAAAATATCAAAATGTATGAAACAGCTGATTTTTTTTCGCGGGGTATTTTTGTAACATTTTGTATATTCCGGCTTCATTAATAAATTCTTCACGAATGTTGGCATCGACCCCACGCTGTCTCCCTCAAACATTCACACAACACCTTCATTTATGAACGTGGGGGCGTTAAACTTTCTGATTCTCTGAATAAGTAGGCAGTCAAATAATTGAAACGAAAACAAATTATTCCGCTTCATATTTTTTATTTTATTTTGCAATTTAACGAAATTGTTTGGAAGTAGGGTAAAGAGATAGTAAAACTAGCATTCTTATCGTTACTTACCTTATCAGGAATATTTTGTTTAAGACGGTACCCAGACCGAAAGTGGCGTCGTATTTAATACTTATTGTAATTATAATAAGTATATTATATTAATAAAACTTTACGTGAAATTTTTAAGACCCATAGTTTAGTTTGCTCTTGATCCATTATCTACTTCTACGAATGACTACAACGGAATGTAATGATGCCTTCTAAAAATACTAGACTATGTTTTATTAAGATCAATAAATACTAGAAAAAATCGTCACACCCGTAGCACAAAAGAAGCGTAGAATTAGCGCAGAAAATTTCGTCGCTCCCAATCCCAGTGGTCGAGTCCCGTCTGACGCGTGAGTTGATTTTTTCTAGTATTTATTTATCTTAATATAAATATAGCATTGTGAAATGCAAAAAATCAAAAATGTATTAACTAGACTATCTCTTAAAAATTAACGATTTTGGATCCAATCTCAAATTGGAAACGACGCCCCAAATTGTATCCAATTTGGGGATTCAACAGGGTTGCCTTTCTTGCCAAGGATATATTCTTTTAGTATTATTATAAAAAAAACATTTAAAGATTCTGCTTACTAAACTTACCTCACTTCAATTTTTATTCATTTAATATTGTAAAACCTAATAGGTACCTACCCTACGCAAATGCCTAAATTTTCGTAAACTCTTGAAGACAATACCTAAATATATATAGTACTATATAGTATGATAGAGACAAGAATCGAAAAAAAATCATAAACAATGTTAACTTTTCCGTTATTAGTGTAATTCGCTGTTTAAAATCGAAATTTTTATACAATATCTTATTGTTAACTACGGGTGGCAAGCTTAATCGGTGAAATCAGATAAAATTTGGGATATGTTGTGATTGCTATATCCAATTTAGCTTCCTAAATTGGACACTAGATTGGCTAATGTAATGGCACTTAACCACTTGCACCTAGGTTCTGCAAAATACGAATTCGTTGATTTTGTACCCATGTATCTAGGTTTAAGCAAGACCTTAGCTGAATTAGAATAAAGAGTCTAACATACAGGTAGGCACTGTACCCAAATAGTACCTACCTACATCTTTTACTCAATTTACGCACAATTTTAGACTAATGACGGACATATCAGATACAGTACCTACTTACCACAAACAGGTAAGTATATTTCGGGGAAAGCTAGCTGCTAGGTTAATGAGTACTACAAAAACGGAAGTGGTTAGTGTACCTTTAGATAAGTTACGAAACCCTGACATTTCGCTAGTTTAGTCGTAAGTAAACGTTGAAAGTATTTGCTTTTGAGAAATTGTTAAACAGTTTTCATTTAACTAACTCAGAATATACAGGGTGGAAAAATAAGACGGTAGTTAGAGGAAAGTAGTTACAATAAATATATATCATGGCAATTTTTACTGAAAGGAAACATTCCTTTATTTTTTTAAATAAGTAAAACTTCATGTGTATTATTAAGTAGGTACATATTTATATCCCAAATCCCAGAATAGGATTGATAACAGTTGATAAGTTTTCGGTAACCATAGAGCTTCAAATGGACAGATGGGTACTTATCATAAAAAAAACTAAGTTGCCGTCGGGGGAATCACGTCTTCAGTAATGAGATAAGGTACACTACACCACGCGAGGAGGGAAGAGAGTTTATTTTTGACGATGTTCAATATCCCTTTTAAGTTTACACAATAACGTTGCTTTGTCTAGCTCTAGAGAATCTAGCGGAACTGAGATCCAATTTGGTTTTTAGCAATAATATTGTCATCTTTCGGTAGGGTAGACTGGGGGCAGTAGTAACAGTGGACAATTGTAACATTGGCGATATTTCTACTACAAAGCCATTTATATGTGTGTGCGTCAGCAAGACTATGCGCCGAACGAGTCCCGACCTGCTCACCAATCGACGGCGCGCGAGCTGCGAAACGGACGAGTCGACGACGGATTTTCGTTTTCTGCAGAACCAAAGTAAGTTATTCGTTCTTATTATCGGTGTGACATTCCCTTAAAATCACTATATTCTCTCCAGGTTTTTTATTAAGTCAACTACAGAGTTATCAGACTTGACAAAGGCAAGTTTTGGTCCATTAATATCCAGTAAATTATAAGATATTTACATTTTTCCATAGATTGTTAGTAAAGGACAGTTGTACCACCACCAATGGGGAAAATTGTAACGTTACAATCGTCCTCGTGTTATAATTGTCCCCGTGTCTGTTGGCAATAAATATATGTAATTGTTTTATAAATTATATGATGGTCAGTCAGCTGGGGCCTGCATAGTGGGTAGGTAGGTAGGTAAATATGTATGTTGGAATCTATACTGCATGTAGTCGAATACTATTTGTTAACTGTTAATCTCCGTCTTCGCCGTCGGTTGCAAGTTTTACTAAATATATGAAACTCTTTTAAATTGATATATTTTCTTTCAGATGCCACGGAACAGAGTAAGAAAGACGGAACGAGGAACCAAACGTATTCCTTTACTTTAATTACGTGGATATGCCAAATAATATGAGTCACGTGGCTGGGGATATTTGTAACGGTGGACAATTGTAACACCATACAAATAAAAATTGTTGAATATTTAGAATTTTAATAGAGATTTAATGCTAATAATAAGCTTAAATTTAATGTAAGATTTAAAATTATCATTTGTCAAACAAAGAAGTCATTTTCGTTTATTTTGTTAAGCTAGAGAAGCTTTGTTATTTTTTATGAATACTATTATGTATAGTTTTAATATTTTAGGAAGTAACTTGTTAATTTGATTTAAGACTGATTCCTTACCTATGAGACTGCAAATAAATAATAGTCTAAGTTTTTCTAATTAACTTACTGGTGTTTTATTTCATATAAAACTTTTGTTACAATTGACCACATAATGGGTACAATTGTAACACTCGTCTTCGTTCGGGATAAATTGTTTTTTTACGATTCTCTTATGTGTTAAGTTCAATATTAGGAGAAAATATTGTAGATGAATAACCTTAGTCCCTTAGTCCACAGACAAAGTATCTTAAAAACAAAGAGATTTTGCACCAGAGTCCGTCAAACAAAAAGTGTTACTTTGGCCCCCAGTCTACCCTACTGGAAAACCCAAGCCTTGAATTATAATTGAAATACCGGATCCTGAATGTCCTTTTAGTGTCTTTAGAAAAATACAATACTACCTATTTCTAATTATACAAACAAAGACAAATTAATTTCAAGGCTTTACGATTCTAAAAAAGGAAGACGTCTACTAAAAATTATGCGCGTCAGAGTAATGGAATGTACTACGTCCGTTTAATTGGAAAAACGCGATGGGGGTGCGAGGTCAGTTGAGTGGACTCCCTCCTCCTCTAATAGGTAGCCACGATACGATCTCAGGCCGGCAGTTGAGCGACGTTGCTGCGGCCGGCTGGAAGTAGCGGCCGCCGCCTTCACCACGACCGCCCGCCCGCCCGCCGCCGCCGCGACACCACAGCCGAGCCGCGTCCGCTTACTGTTGGTATCTGACCAACTCACTCATGGCTGCTCGTTGAACCGAATCCATGCATCATGGGCTGTACAAGCAGTGCTCCAAACATGACGACGACAAACCCAAATGCTACAGGTATTCCAATAATTGTTTCACTCCGACATGCCAAGAATAACCTCGCTCAAACGCAATGAGAAATACCCGACAACATTTTCAATGTTTACTAACCGTACCTACCTTGAAATGTAAATATTGACCCGACGAGTTAATTGTTAAGTGCCGCGTGCCGTTTTATTACTTGAAAACTGTGTCAAAAAGTTATAAATCTCGTAAAATCTTTGTGATCCACTAACTAACTAGGTATAACAGACTGATCGAGATGAATAAAGTTAAATAGGTAGTTATCAAAAATGCAACTTAATTTTTTCAGATACCAAAAAAGAAACTTATGATGAAAAAAATAGTGATCCTATTAAAAAGGATGCAGCAACAATGTATGGAGAAGAAGAAAACGATATAAAGGTGCTTCCTGCGTGTGATACTTTAGCCGAACCTATACAATTAGATAGTAATAATAAATCTACGATAGATACGTCCAAATCGGACCTGGAGAAAGGTATTACATCTTAACGCGTTATAAATTTAAGTGGATGTCACACGATTCGTTAAATAACACATTTTTATGCAACATAAATTACTGTTGTACAATTTTTATTTCCATCAGCAGGCCTATTACATAAAAATAATCACGATAATCGGACGCAATTCGTCGTTCAATTTACTTGATATTGAACCTTATTCGTGAGTTAATAGTGTCACGAACGAGTGGGACGAACATCGTCCGCTTATTGCTATTGTTCTTATGTAATAGGCCTACAGCTTTCAATGTATACGCGCATTCACGTTTCCTTCAGTTTTGAATCTAATTAATAATTTAATCTTTAAATATTCTATAAACACACTCGACGTGTTGACGACTATCCTATTTCAACAAAATACATTTTGCAATCTTGCATATTCTTGCTGCGTTAAATTAAATATATCTATCTCCTGCAATATGAATACTTTACTTCACTTACTTTACTTTACTTACTAGTGATTTTGACAGAATTTATAATTTACCAGCAAGCGCTTACATAATATAGGTAAATATTTACTTAGTTACAATTCTGACACTAGGTTCAATTTTTTTCTATAGTTGTGTGAAATTGTGAAACATTAAAACTAGATCAATAAACAATACAATAATATACGAAATCTGATATTCTAGATAAATACTACCAGCAAAAATACAGAGTGTGGAAACATTTTGGTCGTAGCTCGTAGCACCTAGACCGTAGCACGTATTGAGTCGTAGTACGTAGCACGTAGCACGCGGTCGCTACCGCGCCGTAGTCCGTTGCACGCGGCCGCCTATACGCCCGTAGTCCGTAGCCTTCCGTAGCACGAAGCGAGCGGCCGCTTACCCGCCCGTAGCATGTAGCAGGCGGACGCCTCCGCACCCATAGCTCGTAGCACGTAGCCGCCTTCGCGCCACGCCCGTAGCTCGCAGCACTATCCACGCGGCCGCCGCCGCCGCCACCTCTGCCCCAGCCCGTAGCACACGCCTACCTCCACACTCGTAGCCCGTAGCACCTAGCAAGTATAAGTTTAACATTTCCTGTTTTTTTTATTCACAACACAATTAAAAAAAGATGATATTGAGGATTTTTAGCATGTCCTTGTCTTTGAACTAGGTATTGAATATTATTGGATAACGTAATTATATAATAATTTTATATTTTTTATTTGAAATAAAACACTTTTTACGGATTACAACGCGTATATTATTAATTCAGGTGTTATTTTACAATTATTTAGTTTAGCTATTTTAGTTACATTTTTTATATTAATTTATTTAAATTATTAAATTTAGGACCAAGTATCTAACTCTACAAGCCCCAACTTCACAAACTCTAACACCTTAGTCAAAATATGTGGCTTGGCCGTTTCGTTAGTTACATGAACTATTGTATAACAGAAAAGTAATGCACAGTGAATAAATTTTTCACCTACGCTACTTTCCAGGTACGGTTTTTTGTGAATCTAGCGAAATGGCCTAACCACATATTTTGACTAAAGTTGCGTAGAGTTTGTGAAGTTAACAGGTGTAGAGTTATAGCTTGGCTCTACTCTACATGAGGTCTGATATTTTTTTGACAGTGCGAACCATATGGTCTCGTCTTGGCTACATTTTACAAAAAAATATTGTTGGTGGGGTTGATTTTACCAATAGATATTTTTCGGATTGCCAAATTAAAATAAATACTAGTGTTCTATGGTCATAGCAACTATTCTAATATAATTTTAGTATTATTATACTTACTTTAAAAAAAACAGGTGCGGTTCCGACTTCGCACATTTAGGGTTCCGTAAGCCGTCTATTCCGTCTATGCAAAGCTAAATATCGTTGCTGCTGTCTTCACGGGCACCGCGTGTCGCATGCGTGCGAGGTGATTGCATGGCCGAGGCCTATGGCCATTGAGCCGGGGAGCCCCCCTACTAAAATTAACTCTAGTAAAATAGAATTATGTTTATAAGCTAACGCTTAGCTCCTGTCAATCCCATTCATTGTCACTCTATTCAACTAGCGTTAATTTTAGTAGAATGGCCATTTGGGTAGGCCCTCAGACGTTTAGTACTATTATATATTTGGTGCCCTCAGGCCCGGTCTTCAGGGTCACCCCTCCTACTGAAATTAACCAGTTAAGTTAAAATCTTTAAAAATTGCTTTTAGACATTTTTATTTCGTCAGTTGGTTTGAAGTGATTTTTGTATTGAAAATAACTGATTTTGCTTGGAATTAATACAACATGTTACAAAAGTACTAATGCCGAATATGGTATATAGGGACCATCAAACTGAGCACAACTTTTATTATGGGACCAACTCTGAAATCGCGAAAAAAAAATCAGCTGTACAAAAATTAAAATCGAAAATATCAAAATGCATGAAACAGCTGATTTTTTTTTCGCGATTCCAGAGTTGGTCCCATAGTAAAAGTTGATCAGTTTGATGGTCCCTATATACCATATTCGGCATTAGGGGTATTTTTGTAACACGTTGTATAATTATCGGGTAGGATTTAATAAATCAAGGCCTTAGCATATTGTTTGCTGCTTCTTGAGTAGGTACCTAGTTAACTATAAGTATTATTGTTCCGTCGCTCCTTATTTAATGTCTTTTGCTCTATGAGCCTTCTTGAAGGAACTGCTTTGTATTAAATGAATAATATATCAAAATTATTTTCAGAAACACATAAAGACCACGTTATTGAAAGAAGTCCTCCAAAAGAGGATAATGATATTGTAATAGAAGAAAAATTGTCTTGTTTAGAGGACGTTGTCGAAAAAGTAGTAGAGTTATTCGTCGCCGATAACTATATTAGTTCAATAGAAGAAAAAATAGAACGAAAGGAGTTGACCAGCCAAAGTAAAGAAAGTCTCAACCACAAGGAACAAAACACCATCGCGAATGATAATGTACAAGAACAAAAATCCGATATTGAGCCAAATGAGCAAGAGTAAGTTATGCCCATAATTCAGTTTAAACTTGTTTACGTAGATAGGGGTGTTTAGTAGATTTGATTGAGGAGCTCGATAGCACATCCGTGGCAGGTAAGCAACTAAGGCTGCCCTTACACGATCAATCCAGATCACGATCCGTTAATCGTGATCGGGATTGCATAATTTTATTATACAGAGTTCCTTTAGCCTTCTTCCAACACAATCATCAGATCAGCTCAATGACACCATATTATTGCATTGTCATTCAGTTCTGACCTATGTTCCAAGTCTCTAGCTCTTCGGGAAGCTAGTTTCAAATAGTTTGCTTTTGTGGACAAACAAGCAAACAAGAAAGCGACCTAATAAAAAAGTGTTAAAATAATTACTTTTAGTCATTTATTTAAACATTATAATATAACTCGTGCCACACTTCTAGCTCGCTCTGAAGTTGCTAATCCTAGTACCTACTTTTAGTGGCTAAGCTTTATTTTCAATATATTTCAATATCTAAAATAGGTATTTATATTAACATAATACTTGCAAGTGCGAAAACTCTGCGCATGCGCGAACGGCACGCTGGACTGGCTACAACAACAGGGTTATTATTTTTTTCGGTTTGTCGGTTGGTAATAGACGCGACCCCATTAATAAATCCGTAAAAAGTTGGTCCGTTAATACTTAGAATTCATATAAATCTGTAAAAAGTTGGTCGGTTAATACTTAAAATTCACATTGTTAGTAGAAAAAAAAACTAACCGTCCCGTAGTTGCTCGGTTAGAAATAGAGGATTTTGATCCATTGACTGTGTAACGAATATTCTTTCTTTGTTCTGTGGTGTAATGTAACGTATGAAGTGGGAACTACAAAAAATCCTTTATGTAAAATGTATGGGGGCCGACGCGCCCATGGCCCATGGCCTGCGCCACGTCGGCCTAATGTATTTCCCGCTTTAGATTGACAGATCGCGAACACGTTACACAATCAATATCACTGGGATTAAAGGATCGTGATTCGTGATCAGGATTGAATGTAAGTATAATGGCAGCGAGTCAGTTGTCGGATGGGGAATACACAATTTACTTTCTTGAGCTCCCTGCTTCGGAAGGCACGCTTAGCCTTTGGTTCCGGCTGGATTTGCAGTCGGTCAATCTACATCCACAAATCCGCTCTATGTATAGAAAATATACGGAGCTAGGCCTCATCATTTCGTGCGATCTATCTATGCTATACGTTTACGTACCTGGAACGATTTCACGTAAGTTTAACGGGCCGTCGTAAACGCAGCACATAAATATAAAAAGCTAGGTAGCTGAAAATCCTAGCTTAGTTATCACAATGACATATTTATCTAACAAAATATTTTTATTTTCAGTACTTAAGCCATTAAATTTTGCAAAAAAAAAACTTGTCATTACATTGAAGTTACTGTCCCTGTCCACTCTCTGACGTGATCAGATGTTCTAATCTTCTGTTGTCTGATAGGCTATGTATAATGTCTATTAATGATATAATATTTTAACGGATGCAGAATTGAAGGTGCAACGAGTCCCAGTCAGTCAACCAGCAGCCGCGCCACCCGCTGGGAAGCACTTGCCGACATCGCTGCCGAGCTGCCGCCCTCGCTCACTGTCGACCCACTCACAGGACAAATATACGCACTATCCAAATAAATCTAAATAAATAAAACAAAGTCGGGTTATTTACACCATTTTTACCTAAAAAACGACTAAACGGATTTGGATGAAAAAATTAAAACATAGTTTTAATCCAGGTATAAACTATCTGTGTGCCTGTGTATACTTTTTTATCCCGGTCAAAGGTTCCCTAGGGATTTTTTCCTAATATCCACGCGGATTAAATCGCGGGCGGAAGCTAGTATAATAATAAACGCTATTCTAATAAGAAATTATTTTAATTATCGAGTTATCATTAGAAATACCTGCCTACCTACAAGCTTGCAACTTTTTGCGAATTGTTATGTTATGACAAGGTTACGGCGCAGGTGAATCTACGCTGTTTCTTACTTTTTGCGTCATTCGTTACTCAAAAATCTTTAAAATCCAATGCATCACAAGGAAATATGCCATCATTTACGTTGGAGTACGATTATAAATTATATTAATTTGCATATTTTTAATTTATTTATTGCGATGCATGCATTGGATTTTTAAAGATTTTGGAGTAACGACAATTACGCAGGAAGTAAGAAACAACGTAGATTCACCCCGCATTGACAAATTCTAAGCAGCACGTTAGGGTATAATACAACTGTCAAACTACAATACCTATTTTTTTTTAAACCTTTAAGGGCTGATTTTTCAATCCTCATAATTAGTGATAATTATCAACCAAATCATAATAAAAAGTGTAATAAGTACCTAAGGCCAAAATCGATTGAGGAAGTGCATGTTCGGTAACCGAAGGTGCTGTTGGTTATACTTTTTCTTTTATGCCAAGGAAAATGATCTTACGCATCCCCCACCCACTTGAGCAGGTGGTAAATATGTGAGACTCGCCAGCACCACCAGCTATTGCTGGCAGCGCCGGCGGTACCCTCCATGACCGTATTCCCTGATCCTATCCTGTCCCTAGTGGACTGGATCGGACCTAGGGATGGGGGCCATGCATACCCACTAAAAACCCTGGCAATTGCCCTCACACTTGTACTATTTTAATCTAGCTGTATTTTTCCGTATGAGGCATTGGAAGGGATGGTGGGTAGATATAGCTAGTAAACAATAAAATAATGTACGATTAATAAAACCTATAATAATGAAAATTATACAGAATGTTTGGCATTGGAATATATAAAACAGATTATGGTAGAAAGGGTAACCTGCTTTACCGTGGTTACATTACTTTTACATTACCAACGATGGTTTATAATATTCTTCCGTTCGGGTTCGTGAGTAATGGACTGAAGAATATTATAAACCCTGAAAACCACTAAATGGCCGAGAATTTTAGTTTTTATTTGTACGGAAAATAGTAAAGTGACAACTTTAGTGCCTATTTACGGAGATGTGGGACGTCAGGCGTCGCGTGCAACGTGGCGTGTGGCGTGGCGTCGGACGTTTTTCCCATTTAAAGAGGCGGGGCGTGCAGCGTGCACGCGTAACCACAAACATATAGCAATGTACGATGATGTTTACAGGGTTGCAAGGGTTGCCATGTTTTTCATAAAAATAAACAAAATGTTTTAGTCAAGTGGTGATTTTCAGGCCATATAATTTGCTGTAGTTGTATGCCATATCTACCATAATCGGCCTTACAGGGGTATTACCAAATAACCTGTATTTATACAGAAAATATTAAGCTTATCTCAATAGGCTTAAATTTACATTAACAAATTAACATTTCACTTTCATCATAGCTACACCATTGTCATCTGTTGTTCCACCAAACACAATCACACACAAAGCATTTTGTTTCACACTTCCCCAAATCGTATTTATCCATTTATCTACTGTTAGCATCTGCTCAGACTCTGTGCTACTATTAAATTCAAGCTTTAAATGGGCCATTGCAAAATTGTAATCTTGAGTGGCTTCTTTAAGTGTTGCTATCACTTCTTCCGTTTCGTCTACAGTGTGGAGTTTCACTTTTTTGGGTTTACCTTTTTTTAAATGTGATGTGACACTTTCTTTAGCCTGAGTCAGATATGAATGGTAATCACCTGTGATATTATCACATCCAACGATAATGGATGATTTACGTTGCTCAATCATATGGTTAAATATTGATAGTGCTAGCTCAGGTGTTTTAGATATTTTATTAATAATATTTTCTTTATATTTTTGTCTGTTGGTATGGACAGCATCTCCAAATTCAATATCTTTACTTAATTTTAATTGGACTAATTTCAATGATGCTAAAGAATCCTCAACTGAACAGTGACCATTCTTTCCGGACTGAATGTCTTCATTAAGGAACTCTTTTGCTAATGTCTTGAGTTTTGGTTTTCGTGTTCTCTCTCCTGTAAAGTTGTATATTAAACTAGTATCTATTATGTATGGATGCATCATTTTTAAAGCATGCAAATCTATATTCAGAGATTGACCAACTAGAATAGCATCAGGGGGCAATAATTTTCTTATATCATCTTGAACATTTTCCAATCTTTTACTAACATCGCTCAAAAGAGTTTGAGTTATTCCAGAAAACCTTGTCAAGTAGTCTGTGATGTCATTATAAGGTTTAACTAAAGATTCATAAATAGTTTCATGTTTTTCATTAACTATTGATACTCTGGTTAGTTCAGAACCAGCATTTGTGATGCACATTTCACAGTCTAGCCCAAACATTGGTGAAGCAGCAGTAACTGACATATACTCATCTTTTGTCATCACATAATCTGAGTAAGCATTCTTTAATTTACCTTTTAAGGGAATTGGATAATTTTCTTCAATTAATTGCCAAGCTGATAGTATCAACTGAGTTCTAGGAAATTTATCTTCAACAGTAAAATCAATAGTTTCTTTTTCTTTATCACTTATCGGAAAAACTGCCCTCATCATAACCATCAAATCTTTTCGAGCTTCCAGTGCTAAATTCATGCTTCCATATTTCTGTACGATTCCTTCTTTATCAATCTCGGACAGTGGTACTAGGGCTAATTCCTGAACAAGTGAACCATTATAAACTGATGGTGTCAGTATTTCAACAAAATCAGAGAAAATATTTTTTGTGTAATCTAAATTATCACAGTGTTTTTCCCAATGTTGGATAGAGACACCTTCTAGTATGAGACAAGTAGTTTGGCTGATATGATCACATTTTTCCAGTACATACCATCGTGGTGGCTGAGACAAATTTAGATTACCTAGTAGCGAATGTAATAGTAGATGTTGTATATCTGTTAGCATCAGAGGAACTCTCTCATTTAATGGTGTTTCTAGTGAAGCATTTTCACCTGTTGTATTCTTTAAGCGAAACTTTGGAGTATGATTTCTTTTCTTCTTAATCAACTTTTTGGGAACTTCTACATTTGTATAGTTTTCTGACACAGTAGATAATTTTTCATCTGAAATAAAAAAGTTATCCTTACTATGTATTATAGGAAACATGGAATAATCTTGGAAAAAATGTTATAGTTATTGTGCCGGATTCCTAGGAGTTCCGAGTTCCGTTTGAAAATTTACGGGTGAGTCGATTTTTCCTAGTTCCTAAACTATTTATAATAATTAAAAAATTGCATTGTGAATGCAAAAATTGTAATAAATAAACATGTAATCTTACTGATGCCAATTCTTCGTTTTTTCTTCATTGGGCAGTCCATTGCTTTGATTCACAGATTTATAAATATAGCACTTGCCACCTTGCTTTGATTATAATTATCAAAGTTCCATTACTGTTTTTTATCTTTCCAAGAGAAAAGAAATATTTTCTTTCCTCCGTTTACTCGTTCGTGTCGTGACTCGTGTCCACAGCAGTGTTGCCAGTGGCAGATAGTCAAATATAACATGAGACAGCTCAAAAAGTAACATTTTCACGAGAAAAGTAACATTACCTACTTATTGTGGAAAACGACACAATACTATAATATGGCATTTTATTACACAAAAACTAAAATAAGTTTCCTGTCACATTTGTTAAACATCGAAAAAATCGTAATAATTGTTGATCGAATAATCGACAGGCGATGCTCTGAAAAATGCCTGATGTGGACCCCTATCCACAGTCTTAAAAAAACATTTTAGTTTTTTTTTATATTAAAATTCCACATAGGTGGGTTGTGTTTGAAAGATGGCTACATTTTTGTTTGTACCCATTCGTGTAAAAGTCTAGTCGCGGCGTGCGTAGCGCGCCGCGCGCTCCGGGCCCTGCGGTGATGACGGTTTGGTCAAAAAATCATTACAATCAATCTGTACCTAATGATTTTGTTTATGCATCTAAAATTTTAAAATCGATTGTAATCATTCGCTGCTAGTCACCACTCGCCTCACTTGTGCTTAAGTAAGCGGGATGGAAAATTAAGAAATACAGGCGAGTGAGTGAATATGTCCCATTCAGTCAGTCCACAAAATCAAGTACGCCAAGATGACCTTAGAATATAGTTATTATTCTAAGAAGATGACGAACAAAAAAATCTTGAATGCGTTCCGTTTCACGATTTTTTTTGTTTGCTGGAAAATCTAAAAAGTAACATAAAGTAACATATTGAGTCGTGTAACATGGAGGTAACATGAGAGGGTCAAAAGTAACGTAAAATGTTACTTTTGTAACATTCTGGCAACGCTGG
The DNA here is from genome assembly GCA_963556745.1 of Catoptria pinella. NCBI lineage: Eukaryota > Metazoa > Arthropoda > Insecta > Lepidoptera > Crambidae > Catoptria > Catoptria pinella. The sequence goes on from OY750771.1 coordinate 6,249,162, forward strand.
TCCACAGCCACAGCATACATTTTTTGTGTCACCGTGACACTGTCACGGTGGCGGTAGGTGTCAGTGTCAGTGTCAGTGTCTTCTTCTTCTTCTTCTTTTTTTGTTATGGCAATCTACTTTCTTCTTGGAAGTAATTTTTGCCAGTGTCAAGTGTTAAATAGTTCTTCTTCTTCTTTTTTGTTATGGCAATCTACTTTCCTCTTGGAAGTAATTTTTGCCAGTGTCAAGTGTTAAATAGTTCAGTGGTAGATATTGTTTAATTTTTCATTAGAATGCGGGTGCATCGCATTCCAATGCTGCTTGGAGCATTTGGCACCAAGTATATCAAGACAGTTTACTCGGTTAGTTCTGCCGACTTTTATTGAAGTGGTTTCAATAAAAGTCTCAGCTTCACACAACCAAGATCGCGCCTATTTCAATTATCCCACATATTGTTCAGTTGCGTAGACACTTGTACCATATAACTGCACCAATTTTAAGACACAATATCCACTATGAATCAATTTGAAAATAATTAAAATAGACACCAAACCGAACTCGACAAAATGGCGCCAAAAACTCCGAACGAACGATCACGAATCGATGAACGAATATCAGTGTTACCAACCTTTACCAAACTATATTCAACGAAAAATAATGTGATTGGACCTAACTAATGTGGAAAGTTGTTGTAAACTAACTTACCAATGGTCAGTTAGTTGGTTAGACCATGGGTACATTAATTCCCTGTGGTACTTAGCAATTCACAATAAATTATTATCCTACCTACCATTTTGCTTGAAATAATAACTCATTTGCTAAATGTTATACTTTATTTCATATATTCCATTTATTTCTACTGACAGGTAGTTAGGTACTTTATTAAGTTTCATTTCAAATAAAACTTGGACGAACATGTTCAAACTAGATTTATCAAACAATTCGTGTTATCATTCATGGGAGGAGACTGAAAATGTTTTGCTTGATTATTACGTATAAAGTATAAGGTAGAGTTCATTAAGTTGATGCAACGTAACAGGCTGATAAAATGACGTGAACTGGAACACCTAATCTTCTAAAGTTATTTAACAGCGGGCAAAGTTTTGTCGATAAAAGCCCTCATATCCTTGAGTTCCGCCTCCGAAGAGCTATGAGTGAGACCTTGGTATGTATTGAATTCAATGTTCTTCATGAAAGTCTTGAGGAAAGAGGCTGTCATTTGACCCCATTTAAAAGGTACAACTGGATCGCAATCTCCGTGGGCTTGGAAAATCTGTAAGAAAGAAATAAAAGTTTAGTGAAGAACTTCTTTACTGTGTGATGTTATTGAGGTAGGCGAGACAATTTCAAATTATCACAGACATCGCATGCGATGCGTATCTGTTAGCAGGCTGTGTGGTGCCGCATAGAGACTACGCGATAATTAAGTTCGCGACCCCTAATCAAAGCAAGATATGCTTATGTATGTTCGTTATATTTATACTTTTATCTATATCTGTTCTCCATCCTATAAATGCATTCAATTCTCCTAGGTCCTCTTCTTCTAATCACTAATCAAGGAAGGTGGCTTGCAAGAAATTGCTACTTAAGGTGTGATTTCTTTTGTTTTTTTTTTGCTATTTGTCCTGGCTTAATGTGCAATTAAGTGCCATTGTTATTGTAAAGGTACAACACTGTACAATCAAAGACGCCACGTCACGAGCTACGCTTAGCTAAAAATATAAGTCATATAATAACAGAAAAGGCGAGAATATCCCACTTAATGACATTTTGAGATAAACGATTTTTTTCAATTTTGATTTTGCATAGGACGATACCAGGTTTGTTACAAACTCTTATTTTTTAAACAGTATTTTTTAAAGATAATGCCACGTTAAATGTGTAATGTGTTTACTTAAATAAACTACGTCTAGTTTGCTTAATAAAACGCCATTTTTGTGTCATTTTTGACATTGAGTGGATATTGCCGCCTTTGTTAGTATATCGGCGTTCGCGCACTTACTTAGTTTCGGTTCGAATTCGATACATGAAATAAAGGCGCAAAATTTCTCGTCCTAGTTTCTCGCACTTATCCGTTTTCGATTTCTATAAGATGGTACACCTATAAAATTCTGCCAAAAAGACTGATTTCTACTAAAAAATTATGCTAAGTTTCAGTTGTGTTGATTATTTACTGCAAATGTAGTTGATTGTTACTAGGAAAAGAAAAATAAATATTTAAAGCTTAATACTGTAATGCTAACATTAAAAACCCTAAGCGTGATTTATTTTACGTTTAATATGAAAAGATTTTCTTTGTCCCACAATAATCAAAGTTTTCCTCAAAATGGCGAAAAAAGCCCTCAATGTGCCAACCTGATAAAAACGACTCGAAGTGAGAATTCACGTATCGAATTCGAACCAAAACCGAGGAGTGCGCGAGCGTCCATACAATTACTATGGCGGCCAAACCGGATCGGAATCGAATTCGAACGAAAACTGAGTAAGTGCGCAGTGGTATAGCGCCTGGCCCAGCGATTGCGGAGTTTAAGCAACTTTCGCAAGGGTCGGTCATGGGATGGGTGACCAAAAATTTATTATCTTGAGCTCTTCTGTGCTTCGGAAGGCACGTGCTTCGGCAAGCCGTTGATCCTGGCTGCATTTGCGGTCATTAGCACCCACCAAACCGCATTGGGCCCGCGTGGTTGGTTTTGGCCCATTCCCCTTATCCACCCATACGTGCCCCAGCAGACAACTCAACACCGACATCTCAACCCCGACAACTCGACTTTGAACTGATTCTAGCGGTAATGTTGTATGCAAAATTCATCATTATGTATTTATGAAAATGAAACAATAGGTGCTTTGGAATAATTTTAACAGTTCATTAGACCTTTGAACCTATATCCTCATTCTAACTTAAAGGGGTTTGTAAACATAGTCAGTCAGTGTCATCTTAAAGAAATTCCTATTGTAAAATGTATAAATTATGCATGTTTTTAAGTTAACATACTGCTTTACTACCTATTATCTAATCAGTTATGAAAGAAAAATATTACAATACCGGAATATCTAGAGGAGCCTTGACCCCATCAGGGAAATGAGCGTGTCTCGGGAGCCAACATGATAGTGACATAACACCAGCCAGTCTGTCAGGATAGGTGAGCGCAGCATGGAGGGCCAAAGCTCCTCCTTGGGAAAAACCGCCAACCAATATACGACTTGCAGGAATACCAGCCTTGAAAAACAAATGAAAATTTATTTCGTATGTTAGTAATAATCACTTATACTAAGTTACATAACATCATTAATTAACTTAAGAGCCATACTTGTCAGAGAAGTATTCTCCACTACCAAAATAAAATAGCACGCAGACAGAAATATGACTTTATAAAATATTCATCACACTAGTCAGTGTCAGTTTATAAATAACAAATATAAATTTAAAAAATCTAGAATTAAAATAGTTTTTACCTTGACTTCATCTGAAATTAGTCCATGAACCAGACTTGTAGCTCGTAATATTCCTACTTCATCTTCAGGAGCAGTGGCATCAAGAGTTCTTAAGTCGAACCACGATGGCATTCGGAATCCAGCATTTAATGTTACTGGCATAGTAGAAGCAGTTGGGCAGATAACTTTTACATGTGGACCCCTTATTGCTGCAATTGTGCTAGCCCAACCATGTCTGCAGTAACAGTAAAATATTTACAAAATATTGAATTATTAGAATTCCAAGTTACCATGCTATAGCAGCTCCTTAAATCAAATTGATGAATAAATTGACAATAAAATTAATACACACCCGGTATCGCCTAACCCATGAAAGAAGATAAGCTGAAAAATAAAAAGCAACATTAGTTATTAAAATAAAGATTACAAGTCCATATAATGATGCAAGTACACTCACTGATGCTGTATGCTTTGCCGTCGCAGCAATAATAACAGGATTTGGTTCCATATCTTACAGCTGGTTCTGAAAATCAATACAATTTATGACTGCAACAAAAGCAGGAAAAAATTACCGTAACGGCTTGAAATAGTCGAATTAAAGTTAAACCTGCAAGCCTCGTGTACACAATATTTAATGGTCTTAAATTCGTTAAATTAAATTATTATTACTAAACTAATACAGAAATTAAGCATATTATACCACAGTATTATAGGTCCCTAAACAACACACAAGCAATGACAATCACAGACTAATAAATAAAGTACTAGTAGTAGTTCTTCTTCTTCTTCTTTTTGAAGTGGCAATCCACTCCTCTTCACGTCAGGGTGAAGTTCCCCAACGAGGAATACTTCTGCCAGTTTCGGGTGAGGGAGGGGGAAGGATGGGTTTGGAGTTGGGCATGGGTCGTACTCGTAAATATATTTAATATTCGGGTAAATATGGAATATGGGTAGATTGGATTATAAATAGATATTATGGTGAGATAAAAACTTAATTAGACATCTTACTAGTAGTAGTTATATTCGTCCTTTTCAGGACAGGCGAAGGTCTAAGCCATACTGCCAGTTCTTGAGTCTAATAAATAAATATGGCCTTTATGGCAATGACATGAACCACAGACTAACTAGACACTATTATAAGTTCCTATACCATAGAATTAGTACTAGCATAGAAACTGTGCCAAAATAAAAGTTTAAAACAGCTATCTTACTCACATGACGTCAATGACGTTTGCTTCTAAGAGTGAATGAAACAAATAAAAAAAAAAGTTCCCAGCGAACGCCATCAAATAATAAAGACTGTAATTTTTTACCTGTTCTTTTATTTCCTGGGCTAGCTTCCGCTTGCGACTTCGTCTGCATGGTATATCTTTAACCAGAGGGCTAATTGTCTAATTTAAAAATCTATCGCAATCGCTTTCATTTGACAGTTGGATCCGACACATTGCTGCATTTCTTTGGTAAGTTTTTATTTGTGCCAAAAAGAAGCATCAATGTGTTTCATCCTGAAAGCGATTGCGATAGATTTTTAAATTAGACAATAGAAAGGCAGGATCAAAAAAAATCTTATCATCTAATTCATGTGTGTGCCTTTTATCCAAAATGAGTTCAGCCATTTTGCGTGATTGAGTAAGATTATTATAAGAAACAAACTTTCACCTTTATTATATTAAAAGTAGGATAGTCCTCTCGTATTATTGATATTGTTCATTTGTACAAAAAGTAAATAATTTTAATGGGTAAGTAAGTACTTTTAGTATTGAAAAGCAATAACATTTTTCAAGTTAAAAGTTTTTTAATTTAAATTAGTCAAAGTTACTTATATCACTTATTCGAGAAAAATTATAGCATGTTTTTATAAAAGCCAATCTTGGTAGGTTAGGTACACACGACAGTACGTCAAAAAATACAGTTAACTGTGAAAACGGCTTGTATCAAGTAGGACATAAAGGTTGTCTCAAGGTCAACATGTATAGTCTGGTGCCGTCGTGTGTACCTATAGCTTTTTACACGATTATACTAATACAATTTCAGACTTTGAATTTTTTTTTTTATCGGTGCTTATTTATTACAAATCTTTATCAAAAACATATTTTTGTGGTTTCACATAGCAGAAATAGGTAACTACGATCGGCAAATCACGTACTTTACCACTTAGCAGAAAAATTCGTGTGTGCGCGTATATAAAAATTTGTGTGAAAGCTATTTTAACCTTAGGAGAGGTAAAGCGGTGTGCGGTAGGAAAAAAACTAGTGACAACCTCCACAAATTAGGACAAGACAAAACGTCATACATCTCATTTTAATGCATAGAATATGTCGTAAGACAATCAAGGATAAGTATATTGTCTTCACTTGCTATTTTAGCGCGGTTTCTATGCTTTAGTAATTATTCTATGTCCTATACGATTTGGTTTGAAAAATCCTGATAAAAAGCCAGATTTCTACTAAAAAGTTCTGACATTATGCTAAGTTTTAGATATTGTGTTGATTATTTACTGCAAATGTATCTAGTGGATTGTTATGAAGAAAAGAAAAATAAATACTTAAAGCTTAAATTGTAAAGTTTCCTTTACTGTAATGTAAAGATTGTTTTCCCTCAACGCGATTTTGTTTGTTTTATTTTGTTCCCCAAATGATACGTTTTATATGAAAAGATTTTCTTTTTCCCTTCTTTTCTTCTTTTTTATGTAGTGTTAAAGAAAAACGTTAACCTTTGGTATACTAAGGGCCTGTTTCACAATGTAAAAGTAAGGTTTGAGTATTACTTGAGAGATGATTTGACAGCTGTGATATGAAAAATATGTCAAATCGTCTGCCAAGTAAGCTACTCAGAAATTACTTTTATTTTGTAAAACAGGCCCTCAACAAATTCATCAATTCCACTGAGCAAATTAATGTCGGGAAAATAAGGGAAGGTAGGAAAACATTGTCTAGTGTTAATCTGTAGTTAAAATAACAGGTGCAAGCGATTTTTGACCTTATTTCTATTTGAAATTCGGTTATTTTTATCATATTTCATTTAAAAAAACGTTAATGTGATAAATGTTAATAAGGCAAAAAATCACTTGCACCCATTTTTTGAACTAGTGATCACTAGATATATGTTTTCTGACTTTTACTTTTATTGCACCCAGGTTCAAGGCAGGCATGCAAGAAGTCTACTTAAGAGTGCACTTAAATGACCAGGGTGAATTAAGTTTACTATTTGGGAGGCTTAATGCAACCAGCCCGGTAAATAAGCAAGTTTGCAATTTTATTTTTGTGATTATTAAATTTAATTTAAACGCTTATGCTTAAAATATTAATGATTTTATATCTCAAAATTTTATTCGACTTTAGGAAACTTCCTTATTACAACTGAAGGATTTTAATCTCTAATATTGCGAAAAAAAACATCAATCTGGCAACCCTGATAACGGCGGGGCGGGAACCGAAACCGAGTGACGATTGAATTGAATTTCATCACAGATCATGTAAACATACAAGTCATTCAATTCAATGTGCGCCTTTAAACAAAGTGAATTAATTTGGTTGAACCATGTGATTTCAGCATTAAACAAATTATATGAAAAAAAATACACATCGTCAGAGTTAAAATAATGGACTTAACAGTTTGGCCAGAAAGTGTAGAAATGATATATATTATAATTAGAATTTGATAAAAACAAAATTTTCAGTTGGTACGTACAATATTATATTGTCAGTCAGTGTTGTCAAGTTATTCGTGAATTTAATGTGAGGTGTATTGTATGCTTAGAGCGTTTGCTCTAAAGATTGTATGTGGAGGTCTACAACTTAGAGGTCTACAAGCATAGTAAGTGGCTGCCTTAGAGCATTAAGGTGGCTGCAGTGGTGCTCATTTTCGGATTCGGTAAACTCTGCTCTGCGTAAATACGCACCATCCGTACTAGTGGCAACACTGGCCATGACGCATTTATTTATTAAAATCGCTCACTTTTTGTTTCAAAATACAATAAACTAAACGAAGAGTAATTTTAAAGAGCTCGTAGTGTGCTGCAATAGTAAGTAACTTTTTAACAAAAAATAGCATTGGTCCTGTATGTAACTGGTAAGTCCTATTTTTGCTGTAAGTAGGTATGTTATTACTCTTGTCAGTAGGCCAAACCGAATGCATGATTCTGCCACTAATTAAGTAGCGAATGGTGTATTCACGGATTAATTAAATAAGAAATGGTATATTCATGGATTAGAACACAAGTGACTACCACTTGACTTGAGACTTCACTGCTCAGATTATTGCTTAGATAAACATTGAATTTCTTCCACATTTTCTACCATTGATTTCTACTTAAACCTATCTTCAGTATTAAAATTTACACATCTTCATTGTTGCAGATTTTTGTAAAATGGCCAAGGAAGATTTACTGTTGGGTGTAGAAATGGGAAAATTGGAAATAGAACCTACTAAAACACTAAAGAATGTCAATGATGAAAATCCTTTCATTCAGTCATCAAAGCATACAATGACCCTTTCTTCAAGAAACAATTCACAATATCACAAATGCTCATGCAACTCACGGAAGGTTGTTTCAATTTGTAAGAAAAAACCAAACAAAATCATCAAAGATCCTGTTTTGAAAATATTGCAGAATTGTAAAACTAACAAGGAAACAAATTTATTGACTAGCAATGCTCCAAGTCTGGATGAAAACTCAGATTTATTAAATTTATGTGCTCTTGTAGATAACTGTAATCAATTAAGAATTTCTTCAGGCGCTAAGCAAAATAACTCTATAGATACTGAAATTTCTTGTCGTACTAAATGGTGGAAAAATGATTCATCACATATCAAGCAAGTTAAAAAACCAGTTGTAGAAACAAGCAAAGCTGGTTCTTGTTCACAACAAGCTTTGAATCCTCCCTGCGATGTAACTATTGATGAGCTAGCTAGTTATTTCGAAACATTAGTTCACATACCTAAAAAAATGTCATCAATGGCTGAAATGATGTATATTTAGTATTTTTAATTTACAAACAATCACAAGGATTATGAGTTATTAAAGATTGAATGATTAAGATAACTCATGCGATGATGATCAATGGTGCAATTAGTTGAAATATTACTTACAAAATTAAGCCAGTCCAAAATGTGTGATTATGATGCAGGACTTTTATATATCTGATTCTGAATGTAGTCATATTCATTACCATTTTTATTCTGTGAAGATATTGTGGTCCAAATTTAATTTTGTAATTCTTTTATTCTCAATATAATTATTGATTGATTATCTTTATGATTATAATTTTGTGTATAGAAATAAGATTAAATGTGTTCTCTCATGAAATAGTATTTTCAGTAATGCTACATTTATCGATTTATTAATTTAAGAAATGGGAACTTAGGTATGTTATATTTATAGAAATATCATTATAATCTATGAATGTGTGATGTCCTAATAATAATAACATCACTGTTTAAAAAGTTTATTTTTAATCTAATACCTACTTTAGACAGCAACTAACTCCAGGAGATCCACTTCTGCCTATTTATTTTTATTGTATAGGAAATCTGATTTATTACATGCCCCATATAAAGTTAGTAGGCAAGCGCGCCAATGAGGTAAAAGCGCGCCACCCATAAAAATATCAAAAATACAGATAAATAAACAACGAACGACATCGTATATCCATGCAACGAACTAAAACACAGTTCCACTTCACAAACACAGATGGCTCTGTTCACCTTTGAAATATCCGCCATTTTAGTTTGTTGTTCCATTGTTGTCCAGCCGCTCGGGCATTGATGTATACATAAATAAATATTTGACAAAATCACATACATTGCTACGATTCCAAAGTAAGTAGCTAACACCCGTATTCACAAACATTACTATGAGGTCTCACAATGCCCGCGGACGCACAGCGTCCCCAACAACCTCAACTACCAATCACAGGTTATACGTAAAACAAACAAACCAATCACAGAGCTCTATTTCGTTCCCATTGGCGAAACGACCCTTGTTTGAGTATACAAGGTGTTACAAAAATACCCCTAATGCCGAATATGGTATATAGGGACCATCAAACTAAACAGCTTTTACTATGGGACCAACTCTGAAATCGCGAAAAAAAAATATCAGCTGTTTCATACAAAAAATAAAATCGAAAACATCAAAATGTATGAAACAGCAAATTTTTTTTCGCTATTTCAGAGTTGGTCCTATGGTAAAAGTTGATCAGTTTGATGGTCCCTTGTATTGTTCTTGAAGACGGGTTTAAAGCACTTGTGAAATCAGAGACAACGGTGGTATCACAAATACCCAGACCTGGGGCCCTATTATTGAAATCATTCGGCTGGCGTCGATCGAGCGCTCCTTATTACTCATTTTCATTTTTACACATTTAATTTTACTCTTTTTGATTAGTCCATTAATCATCATCTCGCTTTCTGTCAGTCATTAGATCTAGGTACTCAAGAATCTTGGTAGGTACCTACTCTGTCAATGAATTTGTGATGAATTCTTGATTTTATGACAATTATTAGTATTTACAGCGCTACATTACAATATTATTGTACCATGGCGTTACATAGAGGAAAGTAAAAAATATAGTAGCGCTATTACCTCTACACTACCTGAACATGAGCCACAGGTCTTCCACGTGAAAAAAAGGACTCCAAAAAATGCAGTTTGATTCTAACAGTTTTTATTGGCATGAATTTTTTATGGATGCATATACCTACTCCTGTAAATATCTCCTTTTTGTACTTTCTATCCTAATGGCTGCTGTGTTATGTTTGTGGATTTATGAAAAGCCTTGTTTCTATAAAGTAAGTTTAGTTTACACGTACAGGTAGGCATATATATCACTATTACTTATTAGGTAAGTATTAATCTATCAGATTCACTTTTAGGGTTACGCGCGTACTACGTACCTTGATATTAAAATAATACACTGATTACTGATGATTACTTAGTATTTAGTTTGATTTTCAAATTTTCCCGCCTTTTTTATAAAACCGTGCTAGTTACGTTAATTTTAATAGTTTATCAGTCTTTCAACACATTTAAGGGGCAAGCGACGCGAGAGGTAAAAAAAAGAGAAATAACTGGATAGAAGTAGGTAGATAGTCCCTATATGTAGGCAGTTTCCTGTGTTCGCAATCTTTCCAAGATGCCCTTATAATCACATTACATTCGCAGTCGCAGTATGGGTGATAGGTAAATAATGTAGTATCTAGCTCCTCAGTTCGAAATTAAAGTTATTATTCGGTTTCAGTTGATAAGTAAAAGCAAGCAGTCGGCTGTTTCGAGTGCAGCGCAAAGCGAACAAACCCTCGAGGATAAATACAGTGGATATCTAGTGAACCAGGAAGTAAATCCAAAAGCTAGTGGAAGTATCGAAAGACGAAGAACATGAAAAGACATCAGTAACAGCCTGAATGCACTAAAAACAATTCAGTATCTTAAAAAATCTTGCAGAGGTTGACTTCCGCAAGCTGTTACAATGTGTAAACAGGTGTGCAAGCTAAATAATTATCAAAGTATTGCAGCTTGCAGAACTTGCTCTCTCAATAAATTGAAGGAAGATCTTGCTTGTCTAAACCTCGCTTTGCAGAAATGACCTCTGAAAACAATATTTTATAACGATTTCGGTATGTACGGTAAAAACATAATTATTTCATTATGTACCTATAAACTGCAATTTTATTTTAGAAAGAGAAAAAATCTTGTTTTATTTAGAGTGAAAAAGAAAAAAACAAATACTTATTATCAGCTTTTTTATAACAAAGACAATCTGTTCAAGCGGAATTTTAAATTTTGGAAAGCTGTAACATTTGATGTGTGTTGCTACTACAGCATTTCAGCTAAAAGACTAAAGCCGGAAACATATTATCGGACGCGGCCAAGACGCGAATGACAGCCGCGACTTGGACTATGAAATTCACTGATGTGTGCAAACTATCGGACGTAACTATAGACTAATATGACGATTATGACGTCATCGGACGTCTGACAGAAATCTGGTGCGCGTTTTCAACCGTACACACGTATCAGTCGCTGCTGTCAGAAGCGCCCGATAATTAAGTTTCCAGCTTTACAGCCGCGATTTAAGTATTAGGACTATGAAAATACGCTGAGGTGTGGTGTGCAAACTATGGGACGTAACCACAAACTAATCAGGGGGCCGGACACCAAAGGGGTATTGCACCCCCTAACTAAACGATCAAAACTGCTTGTCAATCATTTACATTGCATTGGCTTATCAATCACATTTTGATCGTCTAGGAGCGATGCTTGACAAGCACGTAGGTATCACGTGATTACCGTTGGCCTAATAATATCATGCCTATTGTATAAAACCAGCCAAGTGCGAGTCGGACTCGCGCACGAAGGGTTCCGTACCATTATCTATAAAAACGGCAAAAAAAATCATGTCTGTTGTATGAGAGCCCCCCTTAAATATTTTTTATTTTAATTTAACTATATATTTTTAAAGTGAATATAATAACTAAATATTCTGTGAGTATTTCAAGCGTCTACCTGTTGCCGTTATCAATATCGAGCAAAAAAATCACGTTTGTTGTATGGAAGGGCCCCCTTTTAAATATTTATTTTATTCTGTTTTTTAGTATTTGTTGTTATAGCAGCAACGTGTGAAAATTTCAACTGTCTAACTATCACGGTTCATGAGATACAGCCTGGTGACAGACGGACAGCAGTCTTAGTAATACATTTTACCCTTTGAGTACGGAACCCTATAAAACGGCCGCGCAGCGCGATTTATAGTAGTTTCATTCACTAATCTTTAATCTTTCCAGTCTATTGCAAAAAAACGGCCGCGCAACGCGATTTTTAGTCAGTTTCCTAATCTTGTAATCTGTGATTTTATACGCGAAATTCAAAAAATAAAATCAATGACCCCCAGCAATCCATTCTAAAACCCAACAGTCCGGTTATTAAGGGCCGATATTCTATTTTTTTTGTGTAGACAAAGCCCTATGCATTGGCCCTGCGGCAGGGCTTTGAGTAGCGCGTTTCAGAATTAGAATTTTATTAAAGATAGTTATTTCCTTGTAATGATTTTTCTTAATTTGTGGCGCTAGTGGACTTACGATGCGCCCAAGCTTGAAACGTATTGTACCTAAATATTTTTTAAAGACCGCACCGCCCCGCCTCTTTGCATCACTACTTGTCGAAAATATGAATTACCTAAAAGTCATTGGGGTTGCCGGGGAGCATGACGTAAATCATGATCATCATTCTTGTAAACTATGGTTTGAAGTACGTTTTTAAGAGTATTTTATACAACATTTCCATATATTTTAAAGAGTATATAGAACTATATTTTCAAATATCTCCATCGACCTTAACTGTAATAATCAACTTCAATAAATGTTGTAACTTAAATGCAAAGACATTAAGGTTCAAAAAAAAATTGAAATTTTTTGCAAAAAAAACCGAAAAAAGATTTCACTTATTAATTTTATTCGTGTTTTTTTTATTTAGGGGGGGGGGAATGTTTGAACCCGCAAATCCCCTCCCTGGCTACGCCCATGATTAAGCATTTTGGCTTGAACTTTGCTCTATAATTATTTAATGGGAAAACAACCCAGGCCCGTAGACAGGTGGACTATGGGTGACCTATCGGCCCCGAAATCTTGGAACTTATATGAACACGTTACGTTACACGACACGTAGTTATGTTTTACATACATTTCTAAAAATTTCGATCCCCAAAAATAAATCAGTTATTAGTACTTTCATGGCTACGGGCCTGCAACATCGGCACATAACTACAGTATAGCTAAAACAATGAACTATTGGGAATAATTAGGTCAAAGAAGCAATGTTTACTGAGTTTATTCGAAATTAACTATAAATGTATTTTTAAATAATTTGATTTCTCTTAACTTATTTAGTAACTTCTGATTTACACGTTCGCTTAATTAAACCAACACGATGTATCGCACCTTTGAATCTAATGCAGATATATATCATTGCTTGAATTTAATTCAATTCTTACATAATATTTATAATATAACTATTATACAGAGTTTAACAATAGCAAATATTAATGCAGCCTAATATTTCAATATCTTAAACTGTACAAATCATGATACAATAAAAGAAATTCACATCAGCAAAATGCTTATAAATTCTACTGAATAAGATATAAAAAAAATGAACTATCCATCCATAAGCTTCATGTCCATAGCCCGCGGCCGACTACTTCAAACACATGATTTGTTATAATTCATTTCATCAAAATTATGTATTTATCAGGTATTGTCTTTTATGAATAGTCACTTATATCTACACAGATAATCATGATTAGTATTTATCATTAGCATAAACATACAAAGTGCCTATTATAATAAAAGTAAAAAATGTCCATGAAGTTGGTTTGATCTTTTTACAAGTCACTTAATTTACATGATTCTATCTCATTTTATGATATAATAAGAATCGTAGTAGTAATACATATCTCGAAAGCAACATTAGTATTTCATAGGATATTACTTATTGTGCAATTTGTTTTAGAAACCACTGTATACATACATATAAATAGATGAAATATTTTATTATATATAACATGATTGACTACAACACCCCAAATATTGTCCAGCTTAATCTTCGCTGATGGGGTGTTTCATGAAGTATTAATATACATTTTCATACACAATTCCACAGCTCACATAGCGCACCATTATAAAAATAAATTATAGATGCTCCTAAACTAATTTCCAACTTATCTTGGCATATGTTCACTGCATACCTGAAACGAAAGAAAGATACATCTTTGATTATTTTATGTAGTTACAGACATTTATTCTAACATGTAGAATATCGAGATAGAACCGCGATGTTGCAGAATTTGAGATCTTATGTCCCAATGTGGCCTTGTATGAGCACAATATGTACCTACACAACCTTGTATGCCAAGTATGAACTTGGATCCACACCATTAAAAGACCACACCTGAGTTCGCGGTGTGATATGAAAATCCATTAGTCAGTCTTTCTCAAAATGGGCGATAACGCCTCCTTGTGGGCGTTGCAGGCCTCCAGGTGGATGGTGAAGGGCCCAGAGAAAGTGATTTTAAAATGTGTATCACACAGATGTGGGGAAAGGAGACCCTAAAAAATAATTTATTTTCAAAGTGGGCAGTAAACGAAATAAGTTTAAGAACCTCTGGATTAGAGACATAGATTTATACTCACAGCAGTTGAGCAGGAGAGCGATGCGTAGTTAGACTGTGAGTTGGGCGAGCCAGGGAATGTGCTCACCGGCACGTGTGGATGTTGGTGCGGCGGCGGCGGCGGCGGCGGGTGCGTGGCGAGCGGCGACACCGGCGGGGCGCCGCCGCTCGCGCCCGCGCCCCCGCCCACGCCCACGCCCACGCCCACGCCGCTCGGGCTACCAGTCGTAGAAAGTCGTGAGAACGCCGCTAATGCGTCCGGAAAATTCGGTGGAGTTGCTGGTGTGTTGCATGGTGTCATCAGTTGCTGCGACAAAAATATTGATTTGTCTAGTTAAAAATAAAGGAACATAAGATTGGGATCGTATGTTACACCCGGACCGAGGAATTTTCTTGCGCCCGTTCTTCTTATCAGTTAAAAAAGTCTGGAACGGATGGTAGGAAAATATAGACGATTCAAAAGCGCTTAATTACTAAGTTTATTTGAATAAAGATATTTTGACTTTGACTTTGGACCTATGGATATCTGTGGAAATTCTAGTAGTCGGTCGCGCGCGTCAGTCGCACCCCTCGGAAGCGGCACCGTACGTTATTATAGAGCTAGAGTTTGGTCAACGAAAGATGAGACTCAGTTAGAAAAGGCACTAATATTGCGCCTTATTTTAGGAGTTAAGTTTCCAATAACTTATTTATTTAACAGGGAAAGTAGCGCCACCATTTCAGTCTCATCTTTCGTTGACCAGACTAGCAAGTACAAGTATTGTCGTACTAATCGTGGGAAGGATGCGATCGGCCGCTACCTAGGGAAGTGCACGTTTATGCACAAACTACACCGCTCGCAACAACCGACTAACGTGTCACTATTACTCTACCAGCGTTTTATATCCAATCTTAGTTTGTATAAAATATATAGATTCAAATTTAAAATCATATAAGCACAGCTAGTTCATATAAAAATAATTATTTATTTACTCATAATGTGTGCTGACTGACAGGGCTCCCAAGGACTGCTGTCAATGAGGTGGTAGTGGCAGCATATTATTTTAATTAGCTCATTAATTACCTGACGATAATGTGGAGCTGCAATACCATTGGCCCCAGAAGGGATGGCAACCTCTTGAAAGAATATTGATAGTGCTGTCTGAAAAAACATAAAATTCCAATTCTAATATATATAATTTTAACTTAAATACAAACTTATTTAGTGATAATGTGTATAGTAGATAAAATACTGCTCAAAAGAAAATAGGGGGCACCATACCTATGGTTTTCCATACAAAGCCAATTTCTGAAATTTTTTTATGTTAATTCAATCTGATTTGATTTGAATTCGATATTGTTCGAAAGCTGTAATAGTCAACTTGCGGACTTGTAATAATCGGAAAAAGCAGACATATGTGTCAGATTGTCGAGACAATTCGAATGTCTTAATTCGAATAACATCAAAAGAAGAGTGAATTATAATCAAATTGCAAATTATTTTGGTATTACGTTTGTATGAGAGGTTCACTGTTCACCGGGCTATTAAGAGAGCGTAGTTTGCACAGTAGTGCCGCCGGCGCCGTACTAGAAGTTTTGTTAAAAGTGTCCACTTTTCGCAAAAAAGCTCCATTAAACTAAACGACAAGCTAGAAAATATTGTTTATGCGATAAGAAGTACCACAAAGTTTCTTCGGAGTGCACTACAGAGAGATAATTCATATAATACTAAATAATATACTAGAAAAAATAGGACTCGCACCAGATCATGTTCTCGGACGGGAATCGAACCCGCGACCTTTGGATAACCGGTCCAATGCTCTGACCGCTGAGCTGCCGAGTCACTAGTGGGAACGTCGAATTTCTTCTAGTATATCAACTCTTACGCTGCAAGCCAGCGCCAGTCCTATTTTTTCTAGTATACTATTTAGTATTATATAAAAATAGCATTGTGAATGCTTAAATCTCAAAATTTCAAATAGATAATTCATAGTTTCGTCTCTATTTAAGCACTGTTTTTGTTCCAATGGCAGCGCTAGTGTGCAGATTACGCGCTCTTAAAATTAACATTTTGTTCGCCTCCGCTATATGTTTGCGCCTGATTCAAAATCAAAATGTTTTGTTGGTACGTAGTATGTTTGAGGGCAGTTATTAAAAAATAAAAAACACAGTTATTTACTAATTGCTAACAATAACTTACCTGTACCGACAGGTCTTTTATACAAGACTTGTCATGACAATGGTTTTATAAAACAAACAGAAAAAAATTACAATTTACCAGTATATTCTTGTATACAATTATATAATATGTCAAGTTTTATGAAACGGCCATTTTTGTGACAATCCGACATATTATGTCATGATTTCTGACAAATTGTCGACTTGTCAAGCTTTATGAAATAGGGCCCTGATTGAATTTATATGTAAAAAACCTTTCAGAAATTTGTTCTACCTAAATCTATTTTGAGTAGTAGCTAGTATACATATTTTTAAACAAACATAGTGTATATTTTATTAATTTGAAATATTAATTTTCAAATCCTACCAATACAAATGTGAAAGTTTGTACGCTTGGATGTTTGTTTCTCAATCATGAAAAATGGCTGAACGGATTTGGATTGAATTTGGATCACAGACAGTTTAAAACCAGGTCATTTTTTATCCTGATCAAAAATTCTCTAGGGATTAAGGATAGGGATTCCATGTCGCGGGTGCTCTGCATACTGAGCTAATATTACCATATTAGCTCAGTATGCAGAGCACCCGTAGCTAGCACAGGTTTCGTCAAAACTTATTCAAGGCTGATTGATACACAGACAATAGTTATGTACACTATGGACGACATAGTCTTATAGAGATTGCATAGGGTGGGAGGACAACTCCCATAACTTTAACAACCACACCCTGGACACGCCATACAAAAATTGAGATTCAATTACAACATTAACAGATTACGTTTGTACACGCTGCAAATATGTGCGTGAACCTTAGGGTTGACTTTTGACATCTGTTGAGCTCTATGTTATTATTATTTGGAAGGGGGGACGCCAGCGAAGCCGGACGGGTGATCAGTCTCCCTAGTTGGAACCATTTCACCCAGTTCCCCAAGTCCCCTGAGGCGGGTTATCGTTTACCCCACCGGCGTCGAACCCTCGAACCTGCCTGTGCGCTTACAATACCTGCTGAGTCGACTTATCGTTAACTGCTTTAGATCCTCTTCCTTTAGCTTGTCCACTCCAAAGACCTCCCAACGCAGCGATGCATACTTCGGGCACTCTGCCATTAAGTGGTAGCTTGTCTCTTATTTTTCTTTACACAGCGGACAGATGGTGCCAGGTGTCTGTTTAGTGGACAGTGTCCTGTCAGTACTCCTACTATGGTTCTTATATTTTTTCTACTTCGTTTCAGCAACTCTCTGGTTTTCTTCTTGTCAACTGATTTGATGAATATCTTAGACTGTCTGCAGTCGTTCCTTTCCCCCATCTTTTGTTGGTTTCTCTAGTTGTTTTGATCTCGATAATATTCTTGGTAATTCTATGTGAGATTGGTAGTCAAGACTACCAATCAAGGGTTCATGACCAATGAAGGATTCATCAACTCCAGCCCCTTTCCTGGCCAATTCATCGGCTTCCTCATTGCCTTTGTTACCTTCATATCCAGGTACCCAGACAATTTCTACCTCAACGAGATTTGCAAGTTCCTGTATGCTTTGTTTGCATTCCTTTACCAATGCTGAGGTAGTCTCCATTTTGTCAAGGGCTTTGATGGCAGCTTGACTGTCGCTGTATATTATTATTTTTCCACATCAGTATCGCGAATACTTCCGCCTGGAATACGCTAGTGTATTTGCCCAGATTGAAAGTGACTCTTTTGGTGTCAGGTTTAGCAATGTAGACCCCTGCTCCCGAAAGCTTGGTTGATTATTTTCTAGACCCATCAGTGTAGCATACTGCGATGCTATCCAGATCATCTTGTTCTAGGTTCCAGTCTTCTCTAGTTCTGATGCTTATTCTATACCTTTTGTCGAAGATCCTTTCCTTTTTTATTAGGCCATTATTGACCAGTATCATAGTAAGGTTTTCTTCATACTTGTTCCCTATTTCAGTGTGACCTTTTTCATTGTGCCTACCTATCCATAGGTATTGTTCTATAGCACTCTTTTTGATTTCAAGGTCTATTGGACTGAGGCCTAGTATCATTTCTAAAGCTGCCGTGGGCGTTTTTCTCATGGCTCCTGATACCATGATGCTAGCTAGTCTTTGAACTTTTGTGAGTTCTTTTCTGTTGTATTCTAATGGTGCCTTATGCCACCATACTAATGCTCCGTGGAGAATTCTCGGTATGATAATTACCTTATAGATCCATTGGACTACTTCGGGTTTCATGCCCCAGTTCCTACCAACTCTTCTACACTGCATGAGAGCTGTCATTGCCTTTTTGCTAGTTTCTTTTATGTGTGTTCGATAACTTAGGGTGCTGTCTAAGACTATCCTTAAGTATTTAAACTCCTTTACTGACTCAAGTTCTTCATTCTCAATGTTTATTGGGATCATAGCTATCAATCTTTCTTTTATTTTCCAGTGTCTTCAATAGGAACGAAGAGAGGCTGATGCATCTAAAGGACTTTGCCTCTTGATATGTAGCCTTTCCTGGTTTCGGTATAAAGACGGCCCTAACCTTTTTCCAGCCACTTGGTATATAGCTAGTCGCTAGGCTGCTTCGATATAGAACTAGCAGATCTTCTTTTATAAACCTTATAGCAGCTTGTAACATCTTTGGGAAGATGCCGTCTGGTATCGCTGCTTTGTATGGTTGAAAGGAGGTAATACTCCACACTAACCTGTCATCTGTAATTATTTTTCTGACCTCTGCCTCACCGTCTGACACATGTTCTGCAGACAGGGTGTTCATCTCCTCCTCCATGAGCTCTATGTTAGTCTCTGTGCTCGTACCACTGACAACTCGCGCGCGCGACACGGCCCGAGAATGAACCGCTGATCTTACCGCCGATTGTCGGGGTGAGGTGCGGTGTCTCGGCTCGGCGCGAGGCGGAGCATGGCCGTTCTGTACGTCAGTACTATACTAATTCTGTGACACAACATTAAAACTATCATGACATGATAAGAATTAAGACTTTATTCTAAGTGGGTTTTAAAATTACAACCTAGTTAAATTATAATTAGCAGTGCAATTTGTGGTAACATTATAATTTTTTAACCAGTGGACTCCCTGATGTCTGTAGTGCCTTAATTTTTTTAACATTATGAATGATACATGCAGCCGTGACTAAGCTTTTAATGTGCCTTCCGAAGCAAAATAAAAACAACTGTGTCTCATTTTCCGGGCGTTGAAGGGTTAAATTTTATCACTTCATTAAATTAATAGGTAATAAAATTGATACCCATTGTTTTGATACAAGTAGTTTTTCATTAAATATTTATATGCTGTTGTTCTGTTCAATGTTCCAATGGTGTTATTATTCTAAGGTTCCAATTTATTAATTTTAATTCTATTTGCATATTAATAATGGATAGTATAATGAAGGTGATTATCATGTTGTCACATCATTATATTGATTAATAAAAACAAAATATGAAGGTTCAGTTGCAGAAAAATATATATTTTCCCGGAAGTTATCACTACCCATCACTTGTCATGATTATTGTCTCAATTGCGTATTATCACATTTGATAACCTGTACAATACTATTATGCAAAAGCAAGCAAATAATATGCGCAAATAGCAAGTAAAGATGGCTCAAATGTTTTTCGTGGATAAAGTGCTAAGATATCACTGTACAAAGTAATATGGAAACTTGGATACCCTGTAAATGAACCAGGGCTCGAGGCAAGTTATTGCTAAACACAAAATAAAGCAGCCATTTCATGATTAGTACCGTTTGTTTACATATATTATGAAATCTACTTACCTCAAATTGCCAATGAGCGGCTTGCAATAATTGCCTGGCTTGTTCTTGAGCACATCCTGCTGCCAGTACGAATTGATTTATCATAACTTGCTCACGTAAAGCTGAATCCATTGTACTCAATATTCAACTATAAATAAAAGTCCACCGTCCTGTCTAAGTAGGAAATAGAGGCAAACAACAACCAACAAACAAGCGAGCGATAGTCTCGCAGTGCTGCCAGATCTAATTTTTAAAAATCCGTAGTATGACCTTCACTCCTTCGAAAATCCGTAGAAGTCCGTAGATTGAGGTCATTTAAACTCGTCACCACATTTTTTTACTATCCACGCAGACCTACGAAGTCGTGGGCGGAGGCTATATTTTATAAGCTAATAGCGGCCATACACTCAATGGTATACCGTCCGGTATATTTGACAGCGATTTTGTTCGGAATAATACCTGACAGGTATTAGCACATATAATAATGCGTTTAAATTGACAATAGACAGTGATCTGCTGCAACTTCACTCTAGTATGGTAAAGAGAATAGGAGGCCCTGCCTTTTATGCTAAAGTTGTAATGGTATATTTTTAATTTTTTAATCTGATTCATAATACCATTAAAATAATGTAGCTGTAAATTTATATTTTGATCCTGTTTTACACTATTATCGCCTAAAACGAAGTATACTTAATATCTAACTATTCAATGAAAGTTCTACGAAAACTTTTCCAATATAAATTAATTTTGTAAATTGATCGACTATTATTTGATAACTTGTAAAGCAGCAAACTTCCTAGCAGTGATAGTTTTCCTTTTATATTCAATATAATTATGTTAATTAAATAACATATTTCACGTTTTTTTCACGATTCCAGAAGCAACCATTTACCGGTGCTCTTTATCGGTAATCCTGTCAGGTATATCATTGCATGTATGGCCAAATAAGATAATGATAAACATTTTAATTCTTATACTATTGCTTGGGTGCGCAGATTGATAACGTTACTTAAAAAATAATGTTATTTGACCGTAATTACCGTTATTTTCAATAAATAACGTTATTTACCGTAAAATACAGTTACATCCGATAAAATACCATTAAAAATCACAGTTTTAACCGTATTTTGGTAAAGTTATAACTTTTTTACGGTAATTCAATCCCTGCTTGGGTGGATAGAACAAACAAAAATGCGTAGACTGTCCACTAAAATCCGTATGTGTGTAGACAAGATCTAAAATCCGTAAATCTGAGGACAAATCCGTAGGTCTGGTGAATGTGTAGTGTTCTAGTTACAAATATCAATGAGCACCTAGTGAAATACAAGATGCCACATTACATTAGAAAAAAAGAGAATTATTCCATATAATAGTCCGAAGAAGCCCGAACAGCACAAACGAGCGAAAAATCGCGACGGACACCGACGAACTACACACAGTCACCAAGAAGTATTATTCTTATTCAGTTCCAAAGGCTCTATTTAATGCTCTACAGCTCTATCGACTAAAACATTGAAGTTAATGTTAACTGTGTTACGACAGATGTATATGATACATTGCTAATTCGTTTTGGCACAAATAAAAACTTACCAAAAAAAGTAGCAATGTATCACATACATCTGCCAAAACACAGTTAACATTAACTTCAATGTTTTTAGCCGATACCGCCGCTGAAGTAAACAAAACAAACGTGTCAGTTGTGACAGGACGCTCACATGACGCATTCAGTGACGTCACACAGGCTGAAGGGCTGTCGTTATCGGCCTTAGCTAAGTTATCGACTATCGCGCTCACGGTGATTCGGTACGCAAATCATCTGTCAAAACGCACACCATGCTAACTTCGTTAACTTCAATGTTTTTAGCCGATACAGCCCCGGTGCATTTAAGTCTAAGATTTAAATTAAAAAATCGTGCCGCATACCGTGGAAGTAACAGTCGAAGATATTATCCATTCTAAGAACACAATATGAATAAAAAGGTAGAATCCGAATCGTTGACTGTTGTCATAAACGCGATATTCGGAATGCACCTTTAGTTAGAAGTGATAGAAAGAAATAGAACCATTCTCTGAGGGCCTAGTATGAGTTATAATTTCTTTCATTTTTCGCGCATAGTTAACTATCGCACTGCTCATAATAAATGTGAGAAGTGAATGAGTGAAAGAGACAAAACAATAGTAAACTATTCGAAAAGTGAAAACACCAACTCATACTAGGCCCTCGGAATCAGAAAGAAATTAATTTCTGTTCTCTGACGACATTCTGTTGATTCTGTCAATCGATTGCCTGCTATTGCTATTTGTTTCTGTGATTTTATTCATTTTCTGGTGGATTTTAGAGAAATATTGGGAAATTTGGGAATAATTTAATAATCAAATATACGATAAACATACAGCAGCAGCTATTTCAAATCTTAAAAAATTTTTAATCTGCTTCCTAGGTACCTGCCGCCGCCGTGATCACGTGAAGGTCGTGAAGTCGTGAAGTCAGACCTAATACAGTAGAAGTCATACATTGCGTGAAGTGAATTTTGCAATTGCATTCACAAAATGTTGCAAATGCGAAAAGAAGTGCTATGGATTAGTTTATTCTGTATTTGTTGTATATCCAATGCGAAAAAGGATGCAGATTTTACAAACGACGAGCATAATGCTAAGTTAAATAATATTAAAGTCCAAGATGTGTATGGGAGAGTGGAAAATAATTTGTCAAGGTCAAAACGACTTAGTGAAGTAACAGTGTCTAGTTCCAGCGAACCTAACCCTATGGCGGAAAGTTCCCTCAACATTTCGCTGAGTTCCTCATCGGAAAGCCCCCATGTAGTATTTGAAATAGGGCCTTCTGATTCTAGTATTCTGTCCGTAGTTGCATTGAATTCATCATCTTCTGTAGTAGCTACAGCAAATGCTTCTGTTCCTAGTCCATCTGATGCTGCTCCATTACCAGAGAAAAGTTCTGCCGAGGATGAACACAACAGTTCTATGGCTATATTTTTTGTGTTGTGCATTCTTGCACTTGGCATATTGTTGATTCACCTCATGCTGCAGACTGGTTTTTCATATTTACCAGAAAGTGTTGTTATTGTGTTTCTTGGAGCTTTGATAGGCATGATTATCAACCTTATGTCTATAAGAAATATAGCAAATTGGAGGAAAGAGGAAGCATTTTCACCTACTGCATTCTTTCTTGTCTTATTGCCTCCTATAATTTTTGAATCTGGCTATAACCTTCATAAAGGAAATTTCTTCCAAAATATTGGGTCCATATTGTTATTTGCCATTGTAGGAACGGCAATATCTGCTTTTGTGATTGGAGCTGGCATTTATCTATTAGGATTGGCTCAAGTTGTTTATAAATTGAGTTTTGTAGAGTCATTTGCATTTGGGTCTCTGATATCTGCCGTTGATCCTGTAGCTACCGTCGCCATATTCCACGCTCTAGATGTCGATCCTGTTCTGAATATGTTGGTGTTTGGTGAAAGTATTCTTAACGATGCAGTAGCTATTGTGCTAACAACTGCAGTGCTGGATTCAAATGATCCATTGATGTCTACTGGAGAAGCAATTCTGTCAGCTATTAACCGTTTCTGGTTGATGTTCTTTGCATCTGCTGGTATTGGGGTTCTCTTTGCTCTAGTCAGTGCCCTTTTACTCAAACATGTTGATTTACGAAAAAATCCTTCACTTGAATTTGGAATGATGCTAGTTTTTACATATGCTCCATATGTATTAGCTGAAGGTATTCACTTATCAGGTAATTATATTTTGATGAAATCCTCTACAAAAATAATGCACATAATATTATAATACTTTGTTTGCTTATGGAAATACAATTTCAGGTATAATGGCAATATTGTTTTGTGGAATAGTAATGTCCCATTACACACATTTTAACTTGTCAACTGTAACTCAAGTCACAATGCAACAGACCATGAGGACTTTAGCCTTCATTGCTGAGACATGTGTGTTTGCATATTTGGGATTGGCTATTTTCAGGTATCTATGATTTTTATACTAATATGCATTGTCTTGGTGGAAACATGTTGAATCATATAGTATTGTAATGTATGAAGCTATGAGGATTGTTATTTTAATATTTTGTTAAAATTGAAGTTTGTTTGATTTATCAATCAATCAAAAATAAAGCCAAATTTAAGTTTTTCATCTTAATATCTTGACAACTTTTTCAGCTTTCGTCACCGAGTGGAACCAGCCTTCGTGGTGTGGAGCATTGTCATGTGCCTCCTTGGTAGAGCTGCAAACATTTTTCCACTAGCTCTTTTGTGCAACAAGTTTAGGGAACATAAAATCACTAAGAAGATGATGTTTATTATGTGGTTTAGTGGTAAATTCAGTTTCTATGCATATTTCATTTTATATCTGTATATCTGTATGTTAACACATGTCTTCAAAGTATACATAAAACACCATTATGACCTTGATTTAAGCAGTTGTTATTTTAGTCTGAAACAATCCAATGATCTTTGTTTGGTTTGGAGCTTATGGATATGATTTACATGTTGCACCATGCTCTCTTTCGATTCACGCATTCCCTTACTAATTGACTTGTTTTATGATTGCGTTTCCTCGCCCACTCATTTCTCTTTCCAAATAAAAAAGCAGCAAATGATATGTAATAACCTTTCATACAACATTTCAGGCTTACGAGGTGCAATTTCATATGCGCTGTCTCTACATCTTGGCTTTTCGGATGAAACTCGTCATGTTATAATTACAACAACACTTATAATAGTGCTGTTTACAACGTTGTTCTTGGGCGGCTCGACAATGCCTCTGCTGAAGTTTTTGCGGGTAACTTGACTACCTTATCATCTATAGCTAAGATTACCATAAAATATCAAACAGTCAATGTTAAAAAATATCAACATTGATCTATTCAAACTCACAGCTGATATCTATTCACGAAAATTATTGAGTTTAGTTTTTGTGACGGCTCCTATTAATTCTGCTGTATGTGTTTCTATGATAATTTAATTACATTTTTACCTCTCCACCACAAAAAAGAGGCCTCTGGTGGGTAAAAGGTTATTGCTGTGAGTTTTCTCGCTGGTAGAGTAGAGGTGAAAAGTCGTGTTTCACACGAGTGCATGTGTTTTTTATGTCTCGTGCTTTTAAATCACTCACTGTGTGAACAAGTCTATATTAGACTACTTCGCTAGTTCGTGATGTAAACAGCACTCGCAGCAAAATATAACTTTGCTCACTAGTTGAGCAAGTAACTATTCTTCAACAAGTGTGCAAAGTTATATTTTGGTTCGAGTGCAGACATAAAATCACGTTACAAAAAAAATGCTCTTGTGTGATACATATACAACTTTTCACCTCTACCAACGAAGAAACTCGCAGCAAAATCGCTCTTTGTTGCGAGTGTGAGGACAAGTGATTAGATATTCACGCTCGCAGCAGAAAGCGATTTTGTTGCGAGTTTTTGCACACCAAAAGGACACCCTTTTCGTGCTGGGGAGATAACTTTTTCCAGAATTCTTGTTAAATTATTGATTAATCAGCTTAGAAACATACTATTTACATAAGGATTTGTCACCATGGTCTACAATTCTTTTAATTTCTTTATAGGCTAATAAAAAGACGAAGCGGTCTCGTTCTTTACGAAAACAAAAGGAAGTAAGTCTGTCTAAAACAAAGGAATGGGGCCAAGCTATTGATTCTGAGCACTTGTCTGAAATAACTGAAGAGGAATTGGAGGTAGGTACATTATTGTATTGATACACATTGTCAATTTTAAAATGGGTAATATTCAGTGTTCATAAATATTTTATTTAATCTTTATTTAGGTTAATTACTCCAATGCAACAAGATTAAAAGGATTTGTAAGGCTGGATATGAAATATTTGACCCCTTTCTTCACAAGACGTTTTACGCATCAGGTTAGTAAATATTTTTTTTAATAGACTTGTTTTATCTGATGAACACACGACAGCACGTCAGGTTATACAGTTAAACTGCGGAAACAGCTTTTATTACGTAGGGCATAAAGGCGGTCTCAAGGTCAACATGTATAGTCTTGAGGTGCCGTCGTGTGTACTACCAACTACCAACTACACTGGCCTTCAAAACTTAGTACCACACTTTTAAAATTGTAGTTTCTCTTAAACAATAGAAGTTAGCGTTTCGAATTAAAATTCAAATCATAGACTTAGAAAAATTTTCGCTGCGCTCAAGAAGACCAATAGAGCGTGGAAAAGAGAAATTATCGTTATACGGACACGGTCTATGAAAAAAAGAGACATAGGATCAAGTGACAGTGTGCCAACATTTTTTACAGTAAGAGCCCCTAGCGTCCCGTCTTGCAAATGAGCAATCACATTTTGCTTAAAATATTTGAGAATCTTAATTAAAATTTTTAATAAAGGTATCGTGGAGCCACGGTGTCTTGTTCTTTATGTAATTGTGATGTGACAAAAAGAAACAATCCAAGTAATCACAATTTTCACAGGTAAATAAGACATTGCCACACATTTCTTTAAAAACAAAATTTTACTACATTTTATTCGTTTATCGACGAAGAAAACAGTATGGAACATAGTTTATTAATTTCATTTGCCATATATAGTCATATTTTATATGTACAATAAATAATTTAGTTTATTTTACGTAAAATAGTAAAATTTTGTTTTACGATAGGGCTTGACTAACTGATGACGTAACGAGTATCGATAAAATCGATAAACTAGGACTGGCAGTCCAATTGGCCATACTGTTTATTTTTGAGATATTTTTTATTTATTTATTTTGAAAATAAAGACCATTTTAAGAAACTGATTTCGTTATTTTCAAGTTTTATTGATTCTGACTATTTTTAATACTTTTCTAAAATTTTACTTTTAATTCATTGTGACAGCTACGAATACATTCGTTGCTCATGTAACGCAACCGGGACAAAGATATCGCGATCTAAAGTTTTAAAAGCATGCGAACCTCCAGTTCATACTATTTTTGTAATGTAAAGTCTAAAATATTAGTGAAAATTGTATTCAGATTAAAAATAAACAGATTTTCTTAACCGTTTGATCACGATAAACGTCCCGAAAACATATTTCCACGATATCTTCATTCGTTTTAGAGAAATTTGCAAATTTATTTACTATGAATAATCAAAGTGTAGGGTGACCATATCGTCAGTCGGTCGGTCGGAACTGGAGAAGCGGCAAGCGAATTCGGTAATCGGTTGTGACGACGAGCTGAAAGGCCGCCATCGATATAGCGTGCAGTGATTATTGAATTCGCTTGCCGCGCCGGTTGTTTTTAGAAAATGTAAGTTTAAGTTTTTAGATATTATGAAAGGCTAATTTTGTTGACATTGTTGAGGTTTGATTTTCCTACGTACTCGAATCGTAAAAAAATACTTATAGTTCATTAATCAGATTGTTACTGACTAGGTACATATCTAAGTACCTATGCAAAAGTTAAATACCTATTTTAGTTTTTGGTGGGTATTTTGCTTAGGTATTTTGTTATTTTATTAAGATGTGCCAGTAGTAAATTTACTAATATGATAAATGCGAAAGTCCGTTTGTTTGTTTCTTGTCTTAACTACTGAACCAATAATCATGAAATTTTACATACACGTTGTCAGGGGTACAGAAAAGGTTATAGAGTACCTTTCATCCCGAAAAAATAATTGTTCCCGAGGGATAGCAAAAAACTTTCCACGCAGACAAGGTCGCGGGTGGTCGCTAGTCATAATCATAATTCTTTATATCCCAGAATATGATAGTATACATTAATGACATATAAGATAAGATCTGCTACTCTGCTTCCGTCAGGTGTGGAAATCTGTTAGTACACTCGACGGCACCTCAGACTATACATGTTGACCTTGAGACCGCCTTTATGCCTACGTAATAAAAGCTGTTTTCGCAGTTTCACTGTATAACCTGACGTGCTGTCGTGCGTACTTACCTAATTATAGAATTTAAGAAAGACCTAATTAGAAAAATCAACGTAATCAAAATCAATTTACTTATTTACTCAAACAAAAAAGTACGTGTACCTACAGTACTAACGTAAGTCAAATCACGTTAGTACTGTAGGTATGATATTATTTTTGTGCTTGTCCATATAAATATATTATGTCATACATTACACACCCATTGATAATTATTCGAACTATACGCAATGTTTTAATTACCTGCCTACGAATCCTACGATACTGAGTTGAGTGCACTAACCACCTGCGCCATCGACCTACAATACAACTACGGGTTGTAGTTGTATTGTAGGTCGATGGCGCAGATGAAAAATTGGATTGAAAATGTCAATATCACCACTATGTAAGCCACACAGAAAGACGTAAGTAGGTACAGTCATCGATAACATTATTAAGTAGTGTACACAACACTATTTCACTCACACATTTGCACTTCGTTTTTCGGATCACTTGTTCATTGACATTGTTGTTCTTGACATTCTATTTCTATGATTCAAATGATTTTTTTCAAAAAGGTTATTGATTGTGAAGTTATTATAAAAATGAAAATGTTTTTAGTCCTTTTTATTTCGAAAATATTATCTTGTGTATTTTTTTTATAATTTTAAAAGTGTGGTAAGTACTAAGGTTTGAATTGAAAGCCAGTGTAGATGAATTTTGTTTTTATTTTTGTCTGATGAATTTTGAAAGTTAATGAATGCGCCTAAATGCGTTTTTCTACGGCATATAAAAAAAGGCCGCCAAGTGGTTAGGCTAACCACATAAGGAACCCATTCACTAGGTTGTGTATGTCACGTACGCCTGACAGGTGGCTTTCTTAGCGCCTCCTAGTACCTAGCGAGAAAGAGAAACGTTCCCGAATGTTTGCAATCGGCCGCACTGCGCGCTTGGCGCCTTCGCTAGGCGACTAGCTACAGGCAACTAGCGAGGCCATGGTTCGCAACCAGTGGGGCGCGCCCCACTAGGGGGCGTGGAGTTATCCAAAGGGGCTAGCTTCTGGGAGCTAAGCAAGCCGCCTGTAGTGTGTACCGTACGTGGCCTAAGTCTCACTCAAAGAAAGCAATATGGCGGCGACACTTAGCACTAATATTTAAATAAATAAAATAAAAATCATTTATTTCAGGCGAGTGCCCATAGTGTTAGTAACAGTGTGACCTATCCTATGTTAGTCGTTTTACAAAAAATATTATTATTATAGGACAGCTTGGTGTCCTTCAACAGATGGACCCGTGTCCAATGCTGTGTATTTAAGCCACGCTTGTATTAATAATAAAAATGTTACAGGAGCTTAAAGACTGCAAGAGTCAAATGACGGATCTAACTAACCAATGGTATCAAGCGATAAGAATAACTAATGATCGAGAGACGGACGAAGATGAGAGCCTGGAGCCAAGCTCGCTCTCCAACTCGCGAAGCAGCTTACAAAGAGGTGTATAATGTGTTTAATTATGTTTTAGCTAATTTACCAACATTCAAGTACAGGCGGCATGTCTAAGGGCCGGTTTACATTATCTTAGTTGTTAGTGGAGTGCTTTACTAGAGTGCGAATCGTACTTAAATACGAGTGCATTAGTATTTTTGGTACCTTTCCAGTGAGCGTTTACACTTTTTCCAGTAGAGTGTCATTTAACTAATGCACTCTACTAAAATGTCGATTTACATCCTTCCAGTAGCGAGGAGTGTCGCGCGGGGCATGAGCGGGCGCGCAGGGGGCTACTCGAAACAAAAAATATTTTGTTTCAAGTTGAATGGCAACTAGAACGTTACTCGCTATAGTCTTTAATACGACCGTTTACACGTATCTACTAATGCACTCTACTAACAACTAAGACATTGTAAACCAGCCATAAAAGACTTTGTTAAAGGGTATTGTAGTTTAGGTTTTATTTATAATTCTCGTTTTATATACGCACAGCGGCGAAATTAGACAAATTTAAAGTTATTATTCAAGTAAGTAATAGTATTCATAAAAGTATTAATCTAGATTTAAATCATGGTGTCAGTGGTTTAAAGTTCTACAAGCTACATGTTGTATTAGTGTACACAAACCTACATTTCGTTTCTATTATACAGAGATAGCGTTTCCGGCTTGGTATAACCCAAAACGGGAGCGAAATATCGCAATCACAATAATAGGGTTTTTTAATGTTGTATTAATTTTTTTAATGTGTAGATTGACATAGTTGTTAGTATTATAATATGATGAATTAGTCAGATTTGTGATATTTTGCTGGTGATACCGTAATATTTTGTTCCTTATTAGTATTGTAACTTCGCCAAATCGGATTGCAAAGCGTGATGTATCCGAAGGTGCGTTTTCGCTGAGGCGGAGCTGAGCGGAGCAGTGCTTCGATTTATTTGTAATATAAATATTTTATATATATACAAGGTGTTACAAAAATACCCCTAATCCCGAAAGGTGGTTGAAGTACATCATGTAAAGAGTCCTCTGTAAATTTCTCAAATCCCTAATATTAAGTTTTAATTTCGTCTAAAATTAGCTATTTTTAATCGTGAATAAAAATATCGACAATGTTAATCCACATCTCTATTTTCGGTCTATGACCTTGTTCATACTACTTTGTGCGCGCACCGATTTGTTCGCGAACATGTAGGCGGAGCCACGACGGGTCTAGGACTGATCAACGAAAGTTACATGTCATCGAAAATTCACTTCAGCGATGGGCTATTTTACCTTTGGGTCATTTCACTGAAAATCAATTTGACGAAAAACTTAAATCACCGATAGTCCATTTCTTCGAACGCCATATTATCGAAAGAGAAATAAAATCTAAGAAAATCGATGTTGACTACTAAACTACTAAATACTTTTTATTTCTTAATAATGCGAATAGTGGTTTATTTTTATAAAAGTAATTTAGCGTCACTTAAAATTTATGATTATTAAATAAAACTTTTTAATTGAGACTATTTTATTTGCCTTTCGATAATATGGCGTTCGAAGAAATGTACTATCGGTGATGTAAATTTTCCGTCAAATGGCTTTTTGGTGAAATGACCCATCGGTAAAATAGCCCATCGATTTCGACGAAATAACTTTCGATTTTCAGTACTAGACCCCCGACGACGCGCGACGGACTGACCCGCACCAATTTAAAAGTATAAAACTACGCGCGCTTCATAGAAACGCCACCGCTGCCCACAGTTTGTATGTGTGACAAAAAAATCGTTTCATTTCAACCAAGAATTACATTACTTACATTACATGCTCAAAAGATGTAGCTCGAACTGCACTCCATTCATCTCGAGCCGTTCAAATGATATGCTAAATAAAAACCAGTCTCTTGCCAATAAAGGCAAGAGAAGCATAGCCACATGCTTCTACTAAACCATAACACATCACTATGTACCCGTATTCCCAAGCACTGCGAACGTACGGGCATGATTAAAATAACTAATAATAGTTTTATTACACTTAAAATAAATTAACAACTAATCAAACTTAACGAAAAACCTGGGTAGAATCCGTTTCATTGAATAGTACCTATGGCGTTATGTTGGCAGTACTGTATTTTTTTCTTATTGTGATAAGGTGCAAAATTAAGTTGATTTTAGGATTTTCCGATAGAGTCTGATTAATTGAATTGTAGCATTTTTTTCCATGTCGTTTGATTCCATTTTTATCACACACACGCACACAGTACTGCTTGAAGGCAGGAAAGCGACTAACCGTAGTCCGTACGCACGGCGCCTGGCACGGTTGTTCGCGTGTTCGTCGAGCGAACACGCGAACAACCGGTCGGTCAGTGCGTCGTGCCACACCGCACAAGCTTGTCCAGTAGGCAGGGCCGGATTTAAGGGAGGGCAACCGGGGCAACCGCCCGGGGCCTCCACAAGAGAGTGGCCTCCACATAAATTGTATTTATTAAAAAAGAATCTTATATACACAACGAAAGAGTACCTACCTAATATTACGATTTGAAAACATACCTAGTAATTTTGATTTTAATATTATTTGTGACTAGCGGTGTGTGTCATTTATTTTGTGCCATACGACTAAATAAATAAATGATTGAAACACTTTGTAGGAAAAATATTATATAACCTATTTGAAAAATAATTAGGGGCCTCCACTCCCTTGTTGTCCCGGGGCCTCCACACCTCTAAATCCGGCCCTGCCAGTAGGCCTATTTTTCACACAAGTTACCTAGGTACCTAATAAAAGGAATAACTGACCTGACCACGACGAAGTCACGGGTGGCAAGCTAGTTCTCCATAAAAGGCGCAAGCATAATTAAATCAATCTACCTCAAAATTAATCAATCTGCTTACCTACTTACAGGTTTTTAAAATAATTCATTTTTCATGATCTTTTTTTAAAATTCATGTTATTTTTCCAACACTGCTCAACCTAGTCTTTGCGTCAATAACAACAGTAGAAATTTCATACATTTCTTTTCATAAGGTCCGATAGTATTTTTTCTCCTACCATCCTACATCTTATTCAAATAAAAATAAAATGCGATTAAATTGACAATAGACAGTGATCCGCGGCAACTTCTCTCGAGAATGTATGATGCGGTGCACACAGATTTCAACAGATTAAAATACATCCTTTTGTTTCGCAAGCGCTCTGAAGGTGTTCACTTCTGTTGTACAAAGTTAAATTATTCGTATTGTACCTACATACATCTTAATACCATAAAAACTATTAACGAATTTTATGCTAATCGGAACAACTAAAACTACTGACATTTTTTTAACTGTGCCATAGCGCGCGCCGCGGCGGAATCGTTTGATGGCTTTGTGTGATGCCGACTTTTGTTCGCGGACAAGCCCGGCGCGCGCGCGTCTCAAACACGATTTCAAAGATTAAACAACAACAGAT
Organism: Catoptria pinella; assembly: GCA_963556745.1. Lineage (NCBI taxonomy): Eukaryota > Metazoa > Arthropoda > Insecta > Lepidoptera > Crambidae > Catoptria > Catoptria pinella. Next base: position 6,282,443 of record OY750771.1, read on the forward strand.
AGGACTTCTGGTACCTGCTTGAAATTACCTATCAAAGCAAGAATTCTCTAGGTAAAATTAGTAATTTACTTAACTTATCCATGGTATTTAAATACTGATGATGATGCTTACGTGTCTTTTAGAAATTAATTTTACATTTTTGTAATAATTGATTCAGTAACTATGTAATTTAGAAATTACGTTACTGTAATGTCTCAGGTATTTATTTTATTTTAAATACGCTTATGTCGTAATTAGCTTAATACTTAGGTCACTGTACTGTAAACGTAGGTACAAATATCAACAGATGTAACCAGTCTGCAGAACGAATAGTCTTTGATTTGGAAGCCAATGACCGGAACAGGCCGGAACAGCTGATCAGGCAGAGATGGGAATCTTTCAAAATCTTGTCGATATTTTTGCAAACCTTCGATACTGTTTTTCTCCGTAAATATTATAGCTAATAAATAAAGAACAGTGCCCATCATTTCAATTTCATTAATTCTCTCACTCATTGGCATTTCCGGCATTAGGGGTATTTTTGTAACACCTTGTATATATTTCAAAGTTTTTGTTAATTATTATGTACCCTGTAGACATCGATAGAAATAGGAAACTGCAGTTAAGAATCCACGCTATACTTTGTAAGTATAATTTTATTTTAGCAATTATGTTTGTGAAATGTTCAGTTCCATATTCGATTGCAGTTAATTAACGAAGGAGAACATTCCTTTATGCCTACAAATATTATATAGCTATCAAGAAATTATATAATCAAATAATTACAAATCTTACAATAATTTAACATATTATTCTGTACTTGGATTGTTGGATATTGTTGCAATGTCGTCCATTGTTTATTTCAGTTCTGTGATATTGTATTTTGATTATTTATAAGCAAAAGCTGCTACTTAGCTTTAATATTGAATTAGTCACAAACATAATAAAATTATGTTTAAATAAAATAGTAAGTGATAAGCAATGATTATTTTACTTTGCGACTGTGTGACAAGACAAGGCTTTTAATTTTGATTATTGAATCATTAGATTGTTTTGGATCACTTTTTAGTTATAAATATTATCATACTATTTAAATTTGCTCACTTTACATGCTAAAGATTATTGCATAGTTTTGTTTGTTACTAGCTTAATTATTTCGTAGATACTGTAGTTTTTTCGGAAAAGTGTAAGTCAGTACCAAGTGCCCTAGTATTTTGCTATGTACGGTACGTAAATGAGGTTACATAAGAAATGTGATAATTTTACAATTTTTTTACGATTTCCTAATTTTGTTTGAGGTGACTTAAACAGTAACTAGAACTAGCATAAGACTAGTCTGCCTACCATTATATAAAGGTACTATATTGAAAATATCTATTTCATTCAATTCTTTCAAGTAGGTACGTACTTAGGTACTGATAAATCAGGGCTGTTATACATGATAGGCGTTTCATTTTCCAAATGTTTTTTAGTCAAACTTTAACTGGGAACAAGTGTTTTAAAACATAGATGTGCTTAGTTTGCAAAATTATTTTAATACCTTTAACAATTATGATCACAGAAATAAGAGTGAAAAATACATAGTTTATGCAAGTTTTTAACACTGTGATTATACACTGCACATAGAACAATACCATTTCTTTTGCCAAGTGTGAATAGTATGCGGCCCCTGAAAAACAGGTTATACTAAAAAGTGGTGGTGACAACTTATTCACTGTATTTTCTTGCAAACCAAATAATTAAAATTTCAAAATTATTAGATTAGATTATATATTTATTCAACAGAGTAATATGTGGTAATAGGAAGCTGGCTTATAATATAAGAAAAGAAATTGATAAATAAAAAATTGTGACATTTAATCATTAAAGTATCAACATTGTTATCTTTCAAACAGCTATAATTTTTATTCAACATCAAACAAATCATTTAAGAGTGCGGCAAACAGTGAGCTTCCCATACAAACGTATTACCAAAATCATTTGCGATTTGAGCATAAGTAACTCTTGCTGTGATGTTATTCGGATTAAGACAGTATTTGTCTAGGGTTCTATTAAAAAAAAAATCCAAAATACTAACCCAATTCAAAATAAATGCAACATAATGCCTATTACATTTTTCATACAAAACTGTGAATCACATTAATTTTTATTAAGTTTGGTATTTTGGATTTTTTATTTAATAGAACCCTAGACAAATACTGTCTTAATCCGAATAACATCACAACAAGAGTTAATTATTATATTGTTTGTATAGGAAGCTCACTGTTCGCAGGACTCTTAATCAATATGATTTGTAAGTTATCTAAATCAGATGTTCAAAGGTATAAATGGAGTCTGTAAATCTATTTTAATTTAAGTGTAAGTACTAGTAAATTTGTCAAATGTTTGAACATTAACAGAGCAAGGAGTTAATTGTGTATCTTAGCTCTATTTGCTAAAACAGTAGAAGAACAGACTACATGTTTTATTTATAGTAGAAGTCAGTTTCAATGCCATTTTATATAGTTACGATGAATGTAATTGGATTTTATTGCAATACAGTATAATAAATAAATAGTAATATGTAATGCTGTGTCTTATTCTTCTTCATTTTCTAAATTAATGTGGCTCCCGAATTTACCATATAAATGTGCTTTCAATTCACTCATTTGAGATTTTAGTTCTTCGCACTTTGTTTTCAGATCTCCTATTTCTCCTTCTTTTTTAGTTTTAGCATCTTCTAGTGACTTCTGAAATACAAATTTCTTATATTTAATTGAATTTAGTTAACAATTTTCTTGAGAGTTAAAACATTTATGTGAGCTATCTCATGATTGCCTTTAGATTCCCACATTATATTACTTACAAGAGTGTCTTCCAGATTTTGGCAAATAAATACTTCACCAATCAAGTAAGGAATCAGTTCAGAATCATCAGCAAGGCTCAGTTCCTCTACAGCTTCCTCCAAGTTCTTCATGTCATTCTGTTTTACTTTTAGTTCATCCTTTATATCTTCTACTTTAGCGTTAAGTGTAGCAAACTTGTTAATTTTTTGTTGGTCTTCATAGGAAATGTGGACATCTGAATCCTAAAGTAAATGAATAATTAGTTATTGTGATTTTATCAACCATTAGGTTTGGATTTGCTGAGATGTATACCTAACCTATAAAAGAAATATTGTGGTTAGTTGGAATAACGGGAATAACTTACAGGTTGAAAAGTACCCTTGCCAGAATTAGCCATAGTAGTAAAATTTCACAGTTCCTTTTTAATAATTTACGTACGTAGGTAAATTGGGATAAAGTTATAACCAAGTTTTAACAATTTTATTAGATTTTTGACTTTTGTTTTTTTTAATGGGTTTAACGGCACTGGTTTCTTGCCCTTTTATGCCAAACATGACAGAACAAGTCATAAATTCGACAAGGGTTGCCATTGCCAGGTCCAAAAACACAAAATCCGGATTCGGCTAATTTGGTCGGACATTTACACTTAAAAGTTGCATATAAGGTAAGGTAGGTATATTTTTCTGAGGAAATACCTACCTTTTTTAATAGCTGCTAATTACTTATAGCTTTTTAAAAGCTGGACATATGTTCTAGAGCGGAGTCCAAAGCAATTTTTTCGAAAACTTTCAACAAAACACATAGGTACACAAAACTTTGTTTCTGAAACATGTTTCATGAACAAAGTTCTCAACAAACGCCAATTAATAGACCACACGCCGTCTACTGATCGCGCCCTTTGGCCGTATGCCGTATAGCAAACCGTATGCTCGTAACCAGTTGCGGATAAGGAAAATTATCCTGTACGAAACCGGGGTTTCGTTTAAGGAAGAAAAATTTTACAAGATCTTTTTTTCTCCTTGCCACACCGGTTGGATTGGACCACAGGTTATTTATTTTGTTTACCGTATGTATTTATTTTCTCAAAGTTTAAAACTTTTTGGGGTTTTTTATACTTAGTACTTCCGTAACTGGAGGTTTTGTACAAGGAAGAAAAATTCTTATTTCGAAACCGGTTTCGTACAAGGATCATTTTTCCTCATTCGCAACGGTTACGAACATAGATACGGTTTTGTATGCGGCCAAAGGGTGATCGCGTGGCTTGTGTAGACAAAAGTTAGTTTATCTAGCAAAAAAATGAGTCCGGATGAGGAAAATATACTTTCAACAAAGGTTATTTATTTTGTTTACCGTATGTATTTATTTTCTCAAAGTTTAAAACTTTTTGGGGTTTTTTATGATTATCAGAGTACCAGGGTTACATAAATATTGAGAAAGTTAAGTTCTATATATTTTCAATATCTATAACCTAATGTAACTCCCTATGTAAGTTTCTTCTTTGAAACTATATTAGTCCTAGTACTTCCAGTGGCTAAGCTTTAATTATTTAATTTCGATTGGTATCTATTTTTTTTATCAATAGGATTTATTATCAAAAACGTCATATAGACTTATATGCGCCTGGACTGATGCGGGTTGAACTTTGCAGTTTTCCATATAAATAAAAAAATAAAATTTCTCAGCCATGTGATGGTTTTCAGGATTTATAATAATTTTCCGGGTTTGTATGCATGGTACCCTATCTTTATTAGATTATTACCAAACACTCTGTTATATAAGTATGACTAACGGTAAATAAAATTACCAGTGGTCACACCCGTATGACAGCTTGGTATTATGCCGGGCCGCAGCGGGTCGGGTCGCATTGCAAAAATCCGCTCATGTCGCTCGTATGTGTTTTATACGAACTATCGCACACGCCGGGGCGCAGCGGGCCGCCTGCAAAAATCCGCTCACGTCGCTCTTATGTATTTTATACGAACTATCGCACACGCCGGGGTGCAGCGGGCCGCCTGCAAAAATCCGCTCACGTCGCTCGTATGTATTTTATATGAACTATCGGGGGACGGTATTTTTTTAATATTTTCATCAAAAGTCGAAAACTATGCGGCCTAAAAAATTTTTAGGCAGGCCGCATAGTTTTCGTATGAAACTGGCTCTTTCATATGATATTTTTTATTTTTTTCATACGATTCATATGATTAAGACTCCTTTCAGTCACTGTGCAAAAAATACAAATATTTTTATTTCTCTCTTATTTGCAAAATAGTTGGGCAAACGTCATCTAAATTTCAAGTTGATAGCATTAGTAGTTCTCGAGATATCCAGCTGTGACAGACAGACTGAGTCGCACCGTAAGGGTTCCTTTTTACCAATTTGTAGTCGCACGCGACGTCTGGCAGTACACTGTACTTCGCCCGGTGCTATTTTGCAGCGAGCTGCCAACTGCAATTGCCGACTGCACGAGTTTTTTTTATATGAAGCGATCACGCTTGGCCGCGGCACGTGCAGCCGCGTTTCATAGAAAATAAAGGTAGGATTCCGCGGGACGCGGCAGACGGCAGGCGGCAACAGCAGTTGAACGGCAGCAAATGCTGTCGGGCGTCAGTTGCCGTCGTATAGATTCCGAAGCCGGCAGCAAACACTGCAGTTACTACGCAACATTACTAACTTGCGGTTGTGTTTTCGATATACAGTAATGAATAATCAAATGTTGCAAATTTTATTGCAAGAAGAAGAAGACAACGATGATTTTTTGATTTTATTGATTTCTTGAGCGATCTCTTTCCAAATATTTTCTTTAATACGTGCATCTTTATAATTAGGATGTTTGCAATCAAATAAACACGGATGTTTAGACACTAAATTAATAAAATCTTCGCTTTCGTCGTCTGTCAACACGTCCATAATGTTAAACTTCAACGGCAGTACTGTGTTTGTGCGGTAGTGCCGTCTGCCGCTACGCGTCAAAACAAGTGACGGCCTGTCGCGCGGCAGATGCAGTCGTATGTCGGAATCGGTCTCATACAAATGAATAGGTACTACAAAGTAGTGCCGTCTGCCGTTGCGGCACATGCCATCGTCATCTGCTGTTGCCGCCTGCCGTCTGCCGCGTCCCGCGGAATCCTACCTTAACACGAGCTGTCGGCAGTTGCAGTTGGCAGCTCGCTGCGAAATAGCACCCTAACGCTGTAATTATCTTTTGAGGGAGTTCTGAGGGAACCAGTCCCGTTTAAGAAAAAATAACTTCTTTTTTAATTAGTACTTCCGTAACTGGAGGTTTCGTACAAGTTGTAGTAGTAGATCGCAAAAGTGCTAAAAGTGGCCACTTTTAGCACTTTTGCGAACTACTACTACAACGAACTGTATTTTAATGAAGTTATTGTTTGTAAATAAACTATAGAATCTTAGCTTCAATCTGTACATGTGAATTTTCGATACATTATGTACTTAGCGAGCAATAAATTTAATTAAAATGAGGGCGCCACTTGAGGTATATAGGGGCATTAAAAAAATATTCCTTTGTTCTGTGAGCTTACTTACACGTCGGTCGGTACATACAAGCACAACTGTTTTTAGACAAAATAAGAGATAAGAGAGAGATTATATAAGATCCTGTAACTATCTTATTTTGTCTAAAAAGTCTTATTTACTTTTGTCTACCCAATAATAATTATTTTGTGAAAGCTAAATGAAGTCCCTACCTAATAAGGCACCAAAGTCTAACATAGTTTCTTTCTATACAGTATTTCATAAATGAAGTGTGGGTCGCCGGCTATGTCACCTCCACTGCCATGTAAGTGAGCGCGGTGGCCGGCCCCACCACAACCTACGCTGTTCCCATTCACTCGCGCGCATTTCTACTTCGACCGTCAAACATCGCGCGCGCACCTACAAAAGAGTTTATTTTATTTGTGAAGAATTTGTTCGTAATGGAGAAGGAGCATCAACCCGACTCCATGGCCACCATAACAATGAAACCCGAGTATCCGCCATCCGAGGTATACAGCACATCGGAACCGCCACCGGTATGAGACACCCGTTATTTGCTTCACTTTATGTTAGGCACGTAAAATACGGACCTACTTGTCAGTTTCTAACGACCTAAACACCGCAATTTGTATGCCGGTTACCACAGATATGGTCTTGACAAATAAATATGATTTTGGTACCTACGTATTCTGTTAGTCAATTACGTATTTATATTTTTAGTAAGTATACTTATGCAACAGTTTCTTAATAAAAAAGGAATAATATCTCAAAAAGTATTTCACTTTTATCGTTATTTCTTTTTAGTTTTGAAAATACATCCAGTTTGATTTTCGTGTAGATTTTTAAAAAACCGTAGTCAGTGTTCGCAGTTTTTTCATGATAAGGTCTTTTCATGAGTATAAATTTCTATAAGTTATCTTGTGAGAGGTATCAGTGTAGGTAATAATAGATTGAATCGACATAATCGTGTTGGTGGCTAAGTGCAGTGTAAGTGGTGGAAAGCGCCTTTCTCTCGATGCAGCGGCCGCTGACGCGTATCAGCTGTTTGTAAACAGCGCGGCGGCGGCGGGCGCGGGCGCAGTAACAGAATACGACCACTGCGCAGTGCTAATGAACCGCCGATCTCTACAATTCAAACAAAAGATTATTCCAATAAAAAAGTAATGAATAAAGCCTTCAACTTTCTACGCACCATATTATAATAGGTAGTTAGTTAGTAGCGTTTTGGTTGTTAGCCATTCAATTCAATTATTAATAAAATGACATAATTACTTAAATTCAGTTTCACTTAACGTGGTCTTAAACTCTTAATCATGTGATTTCTTTATAAACGCTTCAAAAGTTAAGGAAAATTAATTAAAAATACAGTACTCATGGAGATTCCTTAACTAATTTAGCTAAAATCTATCCGGGGAAAGGCTTCGAATCTGCGCTTAATTGGTAACCTGAAGTTTTATTTATTATGGCCATTTGACTACACAGGTACTAATAACTGGGTACTTACGACACAAATAATTGACATCGGTGTGTCAGTTCATAAGACAAACAACGACACATCCAGTAAGTAATTCAGAGACGTAAAAAAGTTTAAAATAGCCGTGTCCGTATTCGAATAATCTTTTAATACTTTAGTTTTAAATATTACGAAGACTCATTTGATCAGATTCAATTGCATATCAGTATCAATACGTTTTCTCTCTCCATATTTACCAACATTACATTTACAATCACACTGAAAGGCGTTAGTTGACTGACAATGGCCATTATGTAAAATTAGTTAATTAAAGATCTCCCTTTCACTGTCATTGGTTTACGTTTAACGATTCCACTGTTCATTTGTTTCGTGCATTTTATGTATTACTTACTTTTAGTTTACATACAAATGTTTTGCCAACATGGAAGTAATTATGTAAAGCGTACAGCCTTGTTTTCTTCCGGGGAAAATGCCTTCGCATGCCACCCCCACGCGGGAACACGGGTGCGTTTATGTGGTGTAGCCACTTAAAACCCCGGGTATTCCTTCCACTCATTGGTCAATGATAACAAGACCAAGGTCCGTTAAAGTCTGCGCCGGTCCTTTCGGACTCCAGCTTTCTGGACGCTAAACATCTCCACCATGAAGGGCCGCTCGGAACACTTGAGCGTCCCTCCTCCATAGGCCCTAAACGGACGACGGAGTTCCCAGTTCCGCCGCCATGACCCACTTTGAATAAACAATGTTAAAAAATACCTGGATTTAGCACAAGGAAATAATATAGCTAAGTACTTAGATAAACTTAAGATTATGCACTATTCTGAGAACTACGACATGCATGAATGTGGGAAAGCCATTGTTCCATTGTCCGTGGTCATTTATTATCATAGCAGTTGTCTGCCATCACGCTAGTCCATTAAAAGTGGTCGTCAGAATTATATAGATATAAGTAATCGACCCAATGGATTTATTCCCCAAAAATTAAATGTCATAAAGTTGTTCTATCTCACGAAGTCCTTTCGGCTAACTATATGAATGTAGAGCGTGCACATGCTCATTGTTTTAGCACTAGTGTGCGTCTGCACGCTCTCGTATTACACACACTAAAATAATGTGTATGTGCACGCCTAACAACATTCATTCATAGCCGAACGGACTTCGTGAGATAGAAGAACTATAAAATATATATTTTACGATGGTGTCCTTATGGGCAGATAAGGATGTTTTAATAAGACAGATTACATGCATACATGCCCTAAACTTTACAGTTGAACAAAGAGAAACACATCAACTGACTATTGTCATCGGTGACAATAAAAACAAGAATTAGTACAAATAGTTAAACAATAAACGACACGGTTTGAGTGAAATCGTTATTGGCCAGTTGACTAAACGGACACAATGGGTTGCGTCACGGCGGGCCGTGGTGGCTGTGTCGTGTCCGTGCTGCAAACTAGATATAACGCTTTAGCCGTAACATCCTACTTTGGTGCTTCGGAAAACTTGCTTGTTTACATGGAAAATAAACAAGTCTTTGTCGATTTGACAAGCCGGAATCCTCCTACTACGCAGTACACAGTACATAATTTGCCGAGATAAGATCAAATCACGACGTACCTACATAATTGGCTGGTGACTATGCTGAAACGCATCTGTACAATTGCCTTGATTGTAATGATTTGCTTTTTTATCTGTAGTAAACGCTAAATCAGTAACCTATACACGAGCTGATTTAAAAGGCCATGAACACAGTGATTAGTTAACTAATTTAACATCATATTTTACTTAAGTTCTTTAGGTCGATTCCCGTCCGAGAATATGATCTGGTGCGTGTCGAATTTTTTCTAGTATATTATTTAGGTAGTATAGGTTAACTATGTTAAATATATAGATATGGTACCGTATATAGAGTTAACCAAGTTTCTGTTTTTCATTATATAATATAAACAGTGCGATTCAAAAATTAAAATGATAATCTACAAGTATCCTGTTTTTAATCTATGCACCTATAATAGTCAAAAACTTTACCCCTGAAATATTTTATCAAATCCTAAAAGAGTCTACATTTTAAACACTTTTTGGCTTATCAAAACATAATTTTCGGCTGTCTCCCTTCTTAAAGTCATCGCCAAGACAGTAGTCAAGTCACTTACTATAATAAAAATATTAATAGTAAACTCAATCACTAAATTACGTCACGTTATTAGCTACACGTTTAATCATAATATTTTGTTGAAATGAATTTTCTGCCATTTATAATAAAACTATATAACGCAGGTACTTCAATTGTCTTGTAAGTAATAAGGTTTAAATGAGTTTGCATCACAAATTGAGGATTACATCACAAACACGAATTGCCAAAATTTTAAGAAAACAAATCGTAAAAATTGAAATTAGATGTCGTACAAAACACGCGAAAGTAATTTTCTTTGGTGAGTGCATTACAGTGGAAGCACTTTCACTGCGATTCGCCTGCGTTTGCCGGCGCCGGCGCTTTGTGGATCTTATGTAATCCTGCGTGTTATGACTTGTATAGTCTAGCTGCTCTAGCTAGAGGCAACTTCATCCTAGGTTTATGTAAATGTTATTTTGAGAAGAACATGAGTATAAAGCTGAAAACAACAAAAAAATAACAGTTTATATTTTCTTTACAAAATAAAGCAATTTAGTACATATTTTAATTGGTTTATGTTAATTCATGCAAAATTCCCAGCAAATTACCATTTTATATTCAACTTTTTCACGGATGATGCGCATACAGAAGCGAATTTGTTTCATCAACGTTATGCAATAACAACACTTTTCATTGACCCTTGATCTAATTGTGATAATTGAGTAACTAATTGTCAATTGATTAATAACTTATTAACGTAATTTTGAATGTAGCCAATTGATGAAGTAATAACTTTTCTAAATTTGAGTTAATTAAATGTGTTTTAAGCATTATTTTTATAAAGATTTTTAGAGGATGCTTGAAGTCAAGCTTGAACAATTTTTTATTATTTTATCAAATTCTTTTTACAAGAAATTTAAATTAGTTTTTGTGAGAGATAATAACATCAATTAAATAAATTTTCTATACTGACAGAGCAGTGCGACTATCATTTAAAATTATCCACTGTTTTCTTCAGATTCTTATTTTTTAAATTTTTATTTAATGTGCTTGATCACTGAACGGAGTGAACATGTCGCTTAATTACATTTTCTTAAAACTTCATAAGAAATATTTTTTTCTTATTTTATTATCAAAATAATTTTAAATATTATACGATTAAAGCGAAGCTAGAACTAAATTACAATAACCAATCATTCTTAATTTGCCTGCAAAATACATTTTTAATGACTTCGCACATTGCACCATCACAATGTTAATGCGTCTTGACATGACATGACAAAAATAATTATTTTTTATTTTTTGGTTTACTAGGCATATCGGCAGCGGGTGTCTTCGTCGGTGCAGATCGCGCGGATCGCGGCGCTGACGGTGGTGGCTGCCTCATTCATCCTGGGAGCGTTCATCCTGGCCTCAAGCTGGATCGCCGCGAGGGCCTCATGCCACCAGCTGGAACAACTCGACGCCATGTTAGATAAGGAGCTGGCTTTGGAAGGCAGGGCATATGGAAATGATGGTCTGTTGCCGGTAAGTGAGCTTTAATTAAATAACAAGTGACACTAATTATTTTGTTGTAAGCAAATGTGATGATACAAATCTATTTAAAGGAAATATCATAAAAAAGCTAAATAAAATAATAGCAGTTTATGATACAAGGTTGATAAGAAGGTTTTTAAAACGACTTGACGTTTTATAATCGCTTATAATCGTCACGAGTTTTAAAAAAACCCTAACAACCGTGGACCATGGGACGTTTTTCAATACATTTGCGAGAAAACATTATAGCCTACCTAATGAAATTGTAACAGAAATTAGAAAAATCCGTAAACAAACACGCACGGCGTGCGGTAAAATCAACGTTACGCACGCTTTACTGTCATCAAAAGCACCCATTTTCGAGCAACTGTATTGAAAAAAACTCACTTATTGTCGAGATTAACGGCGTCATTCATAAACGCCAAATAATTATATTTCAGCTATAGCACCGTTAAAATATGTTCTGTCTTTATTTTTAGTCAAAAGAGTAAAAGAAACAAAACACTTTAAAAGCCTTCTATAACTTTGCTTGTTTTTATGAATAAGGCGGTAAGAATAGAAGTACGACTAGAAAATTCTAACGCTACGAAATAATCGTACCTATTGGGAAATGCCGTTCGGTTTGCATTAGCTAATCGTATTAATTTAAATAAATTATAATAGTACCTACGGCATTGATTATTTGCCGTAGTATCATCAATGGAACTTTCACTGAAAGGATGGGAAATAACCTCCTCCCTTTTTTGAAGTCAGTTAAAAAGGGCTCTTTCACAAGTTTTACATTCAAGTAGTACTACCTAACCTACCATGTCTTATATAACTTGTTTTTGTACGACGAATACGACGACCTAACTAAGACCGATTTGTTCCCAAATACTCCCTAGTATTGTCATACGTTATATCTGTTATAGTTAGGCGAAGCCTTTACTTTTGTGGAAGCACTTTATAAAAAAAGTTGTTCATTACAACTGCGCGTTGAATTCTTTTTAAGCAATACCAAAAGCTTTAATTACAGACTCCAAAATTAAATAAAAAAATTTAAAGTCTGTGGATTTTGGAGACACAAAAATACTTTTAACAGTTAAAAATGAAATGTGTCGGTCGGCCTTCTATAATTTGTACCAAGTAGTAATATTAAAATTCGTCTTGAGTGCACCTCCACATACCAAAATGCAATATCCTAAGTAGTAACATATCTCAATTTCCTAAAAATCTACGTGAGCTTCCGCACTCTACAGCTCATTGGATCATGAGAGTACCAATTTGAATGTTGATCTAAAATAATACCTAGGAACTTTGCAGTTTTAACTTTCTCTACAATAGTACATGTACAAGTTTGTGATTAGTACCATTATTTTGGGAGCTACGTTGCCTCAGACAGACAGACAGGAACACACTCACGCCAAACTTATAACACACTTCTTTTTGGGTCGGGGCTTAAAAAAAGCATTAATGGTTTGACTATGTCACATAATAGGTACTGACCTAGGCACATCATTAAAATAAGTTCCCAATGTTGTTTTCACCCGACTGCAAGGAAAGGGTTATGTTTTTCGCGGGTATCTTGATTATATGTATGTTTGTATGTAATATTCTTTATTACCTCATATCTTTCAAACGGCTAAACAGATTTCTATGATTAATATATCGTTAGATTTGTCTTGACAGCCCAAGTGTTTTTAGATAAGTGACGTTAAAAAACCAATATGGCGGCTGTGCGGTGCTATTATATAGGCCTGCCATCACCTAAATTACGGAACCCGGACAATTTTTTTAGAATACTGCAATATAGGTATCAAATTAAAAAGCTTATCATAAAGATTTCAAAGAGGTATATCCTGCTTAATATATAATAACTAAAAACACATAAATAAAGTTTAAAAAACCCACCTTTTTATTACCCACCGGTTTATGTGCCTGATCTTGTTTCCATCTTTTCAGTTGACTTGTCTTTTGATGCAGGCGGGTTTTTTTTAAATATATTTATTTTTTGTTGTAAATGTCCTATATCTCTTTGTAATAATAATAATAAATTATTTCGGAAAATCATCCATATGTGTGTAACATTGAGAGTATATCTAGTGTTAGTGATTAAATCTAAGACTTAACTGCAAGAAATTATATATAATTAAAATAATAAAACGTTCTTAAAACAGTTGGTTAAATAATATTGTTGCTTATAAACAGACGTTAGTCGTAAGTCAATTAAGGTAACCTTGACTCGCCTCTGTTATTGGCACGTAAGGCACGTTACTGGTGTTTATTTTAGTTATTTTCCCCATTATTGCATTACAATATGTGACAACATATTCGTTATTGAAGTATAAAAAATGGCCTTTGTACTGAAAAACATTTTTATTATATTCAAATTGGTTTTATATAATGTTTCTCAACTAGGATACCTACTGATAGTTTCATAGCTGTTCATGTTGTTTATGTGTTTCATGTGTGTAGTGTAGAGAGCAAACGACAACTTAACTCATTTAAAAGCCACCGAATAATCATAAGATGTAACTACACGCAATAATTCTACGAATTGTCAACTTTCGAATAGGTAATGAACTAGGCTGCAACTAATTGATCATTAGACATTTTCTCTATTTAATTACGTCGTAAGATTTTAAAGAACTGCAAATTTTTTCCTTTCAAATTCATTGGTTTGGCTTTTGAAACTGTGTGAACTTGAAGCCTTTTGAAATGCACGTTTGTACAAGAGATAAATAATTCTTAATGTAGTAGTAAACATTTTGTAGACAGCGTTTCAGTACTTCTTACATGTATTTACAAATAATTAAGCTGTACTTGTGTGCTTTTTGTACTAGGTAGGCTTTCTAATTTTGCAATCATAGTTGTCTTGGTAGTTATTTCTAGGTAATGTTCCAGCCTTCACTGCGAGGTAAAACCGGCTATCAAATAAGTTACTGTTACAGGGTTTTCATTATTGCTGGTGGTTGCTTTTTGTAGTGTTGCGATTTTTCTATGTTTATTGGCGGGCTTGATATTTCTCGAACGTTCGCTTGTCATTTGTCGCCGTTGTTGCCATAATAGTGATTTGGTCAAAGTGGCTTGGCGGCGCAAGGCGCGTCTCCGCAGAGTCGCAGGCGCAGCGCAGTGGACCTGCTCACCTTGAATCTCTTGTTAGTGACGCAACAACTCTAACACTAGTTATCGCAGTTTGAGCTAAGAAGCTCCGGGATGCGTCTTGAGGTTATTTCAATTGGCACATTTACGTACCGCTCTTTCGTCTATACTGTTCCTCAACTAGCGCAAGGTTGGAAAAAATTAGAACAAAAGTTTCACGTTTTCCACGGCTTTCGGTGTTGCAACAGATTCTAGATTGTTCTTTTGGTGTTATTTACCAAAAAGAAATGAAGCAATTCATGAAATTCAGTAAGCTGTGTAACGCGCGCGGGTCAGTTTGGTTTGAAAACACGTGAATCGTTCTACTATTATTTTCGTTATCTATCACATCAATAAATAATACAAAATAATGCGCACATGCGGGAAATAGGACAATCACAAGACGGTGAAATAGTCAAGTTCTACTATGGGGAGCATGATACATTTTTTAAGCAATCTAGGTACTTACATATTTAAAATTATATATCAACTGAAATATGTGTATTGTATTCTAAAAGTTAGTATTTAAGTCTTTTAGTCAATATACAGAAATCATGCAGGGAAACAGAATGACTGAGCGATGCTGCAATCTATGAAGTAACAATGTATTGGCTACAGAGGAGAGGAGGGATAAGTCAAAGGTCAGAAGCGATTCGTGCCATCAAAGCCTTCACAAGCGAGCACGTACAATGTATCTGTAGCGAAAGTGGTGGTAGCGGTCATTGAACCCTAGCGGGTTGCATCCGTCCGCACCGCATGAAAATCATCGCGTTTCGAATGTGACACCCATTTGTTACTCGAGATTTTATGTCAATAGAGAGCAGAGCGAATGTACCTACTCATTACTCACGCCTCACACCTAGTTGCATAAGGGGAGTATTAAGTAATTGTGATATCGATGATATCGAAGAGATTTTGATAGTTTTCAGATAGGCCATATTAAAATTAGGTATTGTACAACCACATCTTTTTTTGTACTACTATCTTCGTTAATGCCTTGGTTGGTTTATGATTATTAACGTCAAAGTTATTTAGTGATGTACCCATGTTTTAAGCTTTCACTTAGCTTTGTTATGCAAAAACCTGAATGTACAGACTTTGTGCAGCACAATAAGCTGTGAAACAAAGTCACTTTATGCTAATCATAACCTTTTTCCGTGCTTTCCAATATGTTCGATGAATATTAAGTCGTAGTTTTGAAGCACTATACTTTTAAAACACATTTAAGCGTCAAAGTAAAATAATTTACAGCATCTTTCCTGATATATTGAGGGACAAACCAAATAGGGGTGTAAAGATGTGAGTCGGTTCCTTAGTTCAAGTAAGTCAGCGCTAAATATTTGTATTTAGTTCGAAACTCACCAATCCGCATTAGGTCCGCGTGGTGGGTTATGGCCCATCCTTCCTATCCCATAAGGAAGGCGTGTGCCCCTGCAGTGGGGGACATTTAAAAATGGCTGATGGTCATTTATCCGCCGTTTTACTAAAACGTGGATAAGGGTTAGTCTCTGTCTTCCTTTTAGCAAAAAAGCAAATAAATAAAGGAAGATGTCAATAACTTAAACACTATTGTAATGATATTATTGATCCCTTTGAATAGGGTTTCCAGATGTCCGGATTTAGCCGGACATGTTTGGCTTTTTGACCTTTTGTCCGGCTAAATTTGACTGCGTCCGGCCTGTCCGGCTTTTGTTAGGCTTTTTGTGTGGCTGCCGCGCGAGTCGCAAGTAATGCCACCACACGACTACCCCGCTGACTGACCACTTGCAAGGCGGTAATAAACATTGTCCGGCTTTTGAAACATATGTTTGGCTTGAAAAAAAGCTATGATTAGGTGTAAAAAAGGTATATCCGGCTTTTAGGGTAGAATATCCGGCCAAATTAAGCACCGAATCCGGCTTTTATGTTTTACCTGGCAAACCTATCTTTGAATATGTTTATATGTTCATAAGCATTCAATAATAAGAAAATAAAATAGGTTCATGATAATAATAATATTATATTTTCATAAAGCGAAATTAGCATGTTGTTCACTTCAAAGCAGTGTTGCCAGTGACAGATAGTCAAATATAACATGAGACAGCTCAAAAAGTAACATTTTCACGAGAAAAGTAACATTACCTACTTATTGTTGACAACGACACAATACTATAATATGGCATTTTATTACACCAAAACTAAAATAAGTTTCCTGTCCCATTTGTTAAACATCGGAAAAATCGTAATAATTGTTGATCGAATAATCGACTGGCGATGCTGAAAAATATCTGATGTGGGCCCCTATCCACTAGTAAACTAATTAGTATCAGTCTTAAAAAAACCATTTTAGTTAGGTTTTTTTAATATTAAATTTCTACATAGGTGGGTTGTGTTTGAAAGATGGCTATAAATCTTTGTTTGTACCCATCCGTGTAAAGGCCTAGTCGCGGCGTGCGAAGCGTGCCGCGCGCTCGGGCCCTGCGGTGATGACGGTTTAGTCAAAAAATCATTACAATCAACCTGTACCTAATGATTTTGTTTATGCATTTAATAAAATCGATTGTAATCATTCGCTGCTAGTCACCACTCGCCTCACTTGCGCATGCTTAAGTAAGCGGGATGGAAAATTGAGAAATACAGGCGAGTGAGTGAATATGTCGCATTCAGTCAGTCCACAAAATCAAGTGCGCCAAGATAACGAATAAAAAAAATCTTGAATGCGTTCCGTTTCACGATATTTTTTTGTTTGCTGGAAAATCTAAAAAGTAACACAAAGTAACATATTGAGTCGTGTAACATGGAGGTAACATGAGAGGATCAAAAGTAACGTAAAATGTTACTTTTGTAACATTCTGGCAACGCTGCTTCAAAGTCACGCAGGGTCAAGGTAACAGCAAGGTAACTCATTCCGTTCAAAATCATTGAATTAGTCAATGCAAAAAAAATAAGCTAAACCATCTGTTAACTACTGTTTTAATCATCTACATCCGTAGTTGTGTGTACGACCCCCAATATGATATTAAAGCTGCTTGGATTGTATCATTAAATTGTCATTTACCAAGAAACTAGTCAAGTCGAACAAAAGTGCTAAAGGACTATCAAAACATTTCTTAGTTATTTTGACTTTTTCTTTTCTATTTCAAACTTTATGTTATGACTTCTGTGAACATCGCGCGAGAAGATGCGCAGAATACAAATTCGATGTAAGTGTGTGAGAGAGACGTGTGGTGGCTACGCGCATAGTGGCTAACTTCACAGAAGTCTTAACATTTGAATTGGGTCATACCTATAGAACTTCACTTAGGACTATGCAATTTTATTGTTTCTTTACATTTAAAACTTAAAAGAGTTTTTTATTACACCTGGTTGCTTGCCCTACGTATAGTTTTACCATCTAATTATGAAAACTATAGAATTACAGTATTGAGTGCCTATTTCCTTTTTTGTCCATGATGTAAAAAAATCTACAACACATAGCAGCGTAGACGAGTGGATATTGGAATTATTGTCTGCCTACAATTTAGGAATTGGTTAAGAACTTTGTTCTAGCTAGACAGTTAAAATGATTTTCAAAATTACGTTTTTCATATTTATAAAGAGATATAAGGGTACAAGTTTGTAAATACTCGTTTCAAATAAATTATATTGATTGAATATAGTTCTTTGCTATTAACGGTATGTAATTATGTAATAACCATTGAAAGTTACCAGCAAGGCAATAAACTGCGACGATTTAAAATAATATTTCGATTGCGGCTGGGATAGAATGTAAACATTTGAGGAGCATAAAAGTCCTTGAACATTGCCGTAGCCAATCACGTTGCAAATTAAACACGTAGGTAACTCGTTGCGTAAACGTTGCACTGTTAAGTACACTTTATTTTAAGCATCCGATTGGGTAGGCGAGGCGAGAATGACAAGGTCCTTAGTTTTTTTACCGAACATCATCTAGCTTGCTAGAGTCTAGATGAGATTCGTAGTTCGTACGTTTAGTAAAGCTTCATTAAATTGTCTCTAAAAACAAGTGAAGCTTTACTTCCTTCGTCAATTAATTTGGTTCTAATTTTTTGTAAAGTATTATTACTTGTAGGACTCGTAAGATTTTTTAGAACCTATTTATATTTTCTGTTTTGATGGTCTGGATATTTGTTTTGTCTTATCCACTAAACGTTTTTAACTAACGTAACAAAAATGTTAAATAGTTTCTTGACTTAATTGCCTATAAAAATATAACTAAACAGAGACATTACTAAATGAGTATACTTGATGAAAGGATTGAGTAATCTATTTGGAGCCGGGATGTTGATTTTATAAACATTTCGTCAGCAGAACAATTCAAATGTTTTGGTTATTAAAATTGTAATAAAAAATACATTTAAGATGTTGACAAATCTTTTACAAGACAAGTTTTACAAACAGTGGAACAATTTTCATGTTTAATATTGTTTATTTAGAAGGAACAATGGCATCTTCAATAGATTTATCAAAAACCGTGTACGTTTCGCCTGAATCTATGATTTTATTATGGCGTTATTTATAATGACATGTAATTTTATGTGGCTCTGTCACGTGTACTTTACTGTACACGTACACATAGAATTAGCTTGCCGGGCGGAAGTTGATAATTTTACGCATACACGAGCCACAATGATCTTCGTTTAAATCCCGCTGTCGCCTCTCCTGTTATTGTCATCGATTTATCTGTGATTTTAATTTAACATTGTCGGATAATCTCAGCTACTGATTATCACAGGTTAATTATGTATACTTTGCAGGATACATTTATATAACCGGGTTTGCAACTATGCACGTTTCTAGTTCTACGTGCTGTTGTATCTACAACACTTTGTTAACTTTATGTGTCTATTAGGTTTAGAATTTAGGTAGTGAGTTCTAAGACTGAAAATGAAAGACTTAGAACTTGCACTCTAACTTTAATGCAATCGAAGCTTAAGTAAAACGTCAGACTAAAAAGTTTTGCGTAAAAGCATCAACCTAAACAGTGTATATAATTAATTTTATGCATGGAGGAAACATATTACACACAACGATATTATACAAATAGCGACAAGGTTTTTAGGGTTCCGTAGCAAAATGGTAAAAAGATACCGTTCCCTCCTTATCTCCGAAGTTTGCATAGACAAAAAACTGAAATTATTTTATGTGATAGAAGTTTATATGTAAAGGTAACAGGAAAAATAAAACGATGTCTCTAAATAGTCAACTTTTTCAGAATGATGGTACGGAGCCCTCGGTGCGCTCGCTCTTGACCGTATTTTTTTAAAATAAAACAAGAATCAATTATGTCGAGTGACTGTGAAATTTCCAGTTTTTTACATTTTGGCTATGACTTTTCACCGTTTTCGAGCCGGTAAGCAAAATAAACACCTGTAGGGATTTTAAAAAAAGGAAAACACACCAATGTTACCAGGATAAGTTAATAACTTACCCTAACAATGTCATCACTAAATATATTTTTACCCCGTGCCAATGTCATATCCTTTGAACTGGATCCGGCCCCCTGTTCACAGAATGGCTAGTCCTGTCTTAAACAATTTCTTTCCTCGAGAAGACTAGACCTAGACTAGAATGTTAGTGCTTAGCCTAAATACCAACGAAGCAACAAAGATGCTTGTGTACGCCACAAACGGGTTGAATGGATATCGGTTTAACTTTGTTTCCTTTATCTATACGTCTTCCTTATCCTATTTAAAAATACTAGCGTTCGCCAAAACAGTCGGAGTTTGGCCATAATTAATCATAATAAAAAATTGAGGAAAACTTATTTCCATATTGATGACAGTAAAGCTTCTCACTAGCTACTTAACAAAGAAAAAAACAAGATGTTTTGTATTTACGTACAAGAAAACGTTATTAGAATAAACTATATCGGGATTTACACCAGATTTACATCAAAAACCATGGAAATTTAAAACACAAGAAAACGTTGTATAACAAGTGATTAGTTACATAGACTTATTTATGTTACACAGTGTTTTGTACCTTTCTTTTTAATGTCAAACTTAAATAGTTTGACAGAGTGTTACCACTGTGTAGCTTATACATCTGATATACAATCTTTATTAGTAAGGGGCTACGTATAATTATGCAAGTACACGCAGTAAATAAAGGCTTCATTAAGGTTTTTGCATGACAACCCCAAAGCTCATACAGTAAAAGAGCTACATATTTGTATTTCAGTTTTCAAAATTCTGAAAGTTATTTTAATATATTTTTTTTACTTTATTTAAGGAACAGTAACGTGCCTATTCTTTAATGTTTTCTTCCCTAAGGAAGGATTCGTTAGTTTTAATTTACTTAGTTACATTATTTATCACTTTTTTATTATAATTACATGTTTCTACGGCATAGCGTTGAGAGATGTGTTCGTTTGGCAATAAATCAGCTAATAATGACTGTCCATTACAAGAAAAATACTTGTTCTTCTTGTTATGAAAACGTAAATATATCTTTACGGTACTTATTCTAGCATTGATTTACGTTATCCATAAATATCAGTTATACATTAACCCCCTTAGTAATAAAGATTGTATAACAGATGTATAGTTACACAGTGTTTTGTCCCATTCTTTTTAATGTCAAACTTAAATAGTTTGTCAGAGAGTAACCATTGTGTAACTATACATCTGCTATACAATCTTTATTAGTAAGGGGGACAGGGTTTAAGGAGAACGTTTCCGTATGAGTCTAGCGCGGGTCAGTATAGGTACCACCATAATAAGTCTGCCATCACCTAAATAACGGAACCTGGACGAAAATTTAAAAAATTACGGACATTTGAGTGAAATAAATAATTTTACCGGACGCACTTGAAAAAATTTTTTTACATTAAAATAAAAACCTAATACCCTTTTCCCTAACACAGTGTCCAGGTTTTACCCAGACACTATTTAAGAACATCGCTCGGTCGCTCCCCGGATGCCCTACAAACTAGGACAATTCGGGGAAACCCGGACGGATGGCAGCCCTACGTCGGCGTCGCGCCGCAGCCGATGTGGTTGATTTATTTTCGATGATTACGGTGTACTTAGAAAAACAATAAATAAAAAAATATTTTTTATAAAAGTCGTTATATCTAATAAGTATTAGTAAGTAAACATTTATTTTTAATGCTATCTTATCCAGAATCAGTAACTCTACCACCTGCCTTTTCCGGAAGCGTTCCTCTTACATCCTGTATATACAGAACAAGTGCCCATAATTTTTAGTTACTTACCTTATAGATAAAATACAATCTATTTAAATGTCACAAATACAGTGCAAATAGGTCTTTATGTTTATGAGTAAAAACATATTATTCTTGTTTGTATTCTTATTTGTTAATAAATATGACATTACTTTTTAATAACAAATAAGAATACCATTATTGCAGCATCCTTTTCTAAAGGTAGACGATTGATTATCATTTCATCGAGCCTTCTGATCTGAGCAATTTCCTTGTTACCACGCAATGTTTGGTTGGGAAGGTAACTAAGATTGTTAAATGTTTATAATGTTTCGTAAAGCCGGTAAAAGTGCTGTGGGCGTAGTGCACAATGCGACAATCACGGCGGCGACGTAATCGCAGTTTTCTATCAGTTGCGGTTGCGAACACTTCTCGCTCCGTTGCAGCTGGTTGTTGCCGCACTGTCTAACTAAACAAACACCGTTTTAGCACTTACAAAGTGTGCCTCGAACCCAGGGCCGGATTTAGAGGTGTGGAGGCTCCGGGACAACAGGGGAGTGGAGGCCCCTAATTATTTTTCGAATAGGTTATATAATATTTTTCTTGCAAAGTGTTTCAAATGACACACACCGCTAGTAATAAATAATATTAATATCAAAATTACTAGGTATGTTTTCAAATCGTAATATTAGGTAGGTACTCTTTCGTTGTGTAAGATTCTTTTTTTATAAATACTATTTATGTGGAGGCCTCTCTGTTGTGGAGGCCCCGGGCAGTTGCCCCGCTTGCCCTCCCTTAGATCCGGCCCTGCTCGAACCTAACTCAATCACATAATTGTCGATGTTATCTGTAATCAGAAGAAACAAAAGAGACATGACAGAAGATAATTCATTTCTATAAGCACACGGTATGATTAAATTTTTGCGATGCTATGTGTCCCATTTATTTAATTAGGTATAGTAATATATGTAGAGTCTCATCAAGTAGGGATTGATTATCTAACTAATTCAAACGTTATACAGTTGCCATTTAAATGGTAACGCATTTAATGTATAATACTGTCGATGTAAACGGTGACTTTAACTAGACCGGTGACCTTGCAACATAGCTTGAAGGTTTTTAAATACTTCGCATGACTGTGTTAGTCGTCAATCCCAGTGATTATTCAGTGAGAACTGACTTGAACAATGACGAACTTAATGCCGCGCAGTTCATATTATTGTACACACATAAGTACCCTATGTAACCACGAGACTTACGTAAGAGCGGAGCTGCATGCAAAAAGGTATCCGCCATTTTGCGATGAGCTCTTGGATAGTTTTTGTGCTTAAAGTGAACGCCACCGGGCAGTACTAGTTAGCTACGTTTTTGTCTTGAAATTTCCGATACTATTAGAAATACTTCATATTACAAAGCACATGAATTTTAATTTCTGTGACGGGTCTGGGTGTTACTATGTATATATGTAATAAGTATCCCCCTTACTAATAAAGATTATATAGCAGATATATAAGTTACACAGTGTTTTGTCCCTTTCTTTTTAATGTCAAACTTAAATAGTTTGACAGAGAGTCACCTCTGTGTAACTTATACATCTGCTATATAATCTTTATTAGTAAGGGGGGTATATATTTAAACAGTATCTAAGACTTATCTTAGATTCTAAGTAGTATTGTATAGGTTTGCTTAGTTTGGGACTAGATGGCACTGTGTGAAATAGTCCAAGCATTTATTATTTTATTTTATATACAGTTATTGCTCTTTATAAAAAAATATGATCTGAAACCAATAACTGACAACTATAAGGCAGCATGACAAAATTGTTTTTGAATGATGTTTGGCGATATTGTTATTTAATTCCTGTGAAAGTTTGGGAAAATCAGACAAAGGGTATTTAGGTCATAGAAACAAGAACTCGAAATTATTTTTGATGGCAATCTCTGCGTGGCCAAATAACTGGCTAGCCTAACGTCTAGCATTGCCATCTGTGAAGCTAGTTTCGATTTTCAGTCGGACAGACAAGCTTTGGTGAAGTACTATCGGGTTTATGGGGGCGTAGTTACAGATTAAAAGGACTTTAATATATTATTTCGACTTTATTTCATATTTTACGGGCTAATTATAAACCCGTAATTGAATTATTCTAGACATATTTCTTCTATCTGTCAGGACGAGCTTTCAAAGATAATTCTAAATAAAACATTCTTTTTTTAATTTACTACTTGCCAAATGGCCAAGAAGTTTTTAAGCGATGCAGTCAAGCATCACAGTACACCAGATCATCGTTATTATTATTCAAATGGCACAAGAACTTAGCTGCTTATTTTGGTTTCAAAATTAATATTTATTCATTAAAAATAAATGGGTTTACGTAAAGTCTGGCAAAAAATTGATGAGGTGAAAAAACAGACAATAGACAATGGTTAGTTGACTTAAATAATTACTTAAACCCGCGCCAAATACCTTTTTTATTATTCCAACTATTCATTGTATAGGTGAAGGTCAAAAATGAAGCACCGTTCACATAAACAATTTAGCTACAGAAAATTGACGTATCTTGGTCATTCAAAACATCATCAAGCTAGAGAGAAATAGAGATTTCGACGATCATAATGTTGGTTTGCGACATCTATTTCAAATATTTTAGAGAAAGTTGTTTTGTAAGTAGATTTTAAATTGGTTTCTTTTTCAGGATGAACCATTACCAGTGGGTAATGCACATGCTCTACACGGAGTTCCTCCGCCGATGACGTTATCGTCGCAAGCGCAGCCGAACTCCCAACAATCCGACAGCCAAGTAAAGGAGGACCCCCTTAACCAAGCGGAGTCCAAACTAGACGAGGATAAACTACAGGTACGTAATTTTTTATATCTCTATAATTTATTGTAGCATCATTTCCTCCTACCTTGCACATTTAGATTGCATGATACGAAATGACCTTGTATGCAAAGCTTAATAATGATAACTATGTGGTCACGAGGTATCCGTTGAAACTCGAAACACTTGAGTATTTTGCAATTTGGATGTTTTCCAAAAAAGGTAAACGACTGCAGCTGACCTTTGCTCGTTTACGCGACACAGTCTTTTGTGTTTGTTATTTGCAAAGCAATCAAGCTCTTATTTAAAAGTCATCGCTTTCAAATGACTCTCGATCGACTGATGGTCGAGTGAGATGAGATAAATGATTGTGCTGTCATCCGTGTCTGGCTCTCTAAGAATTATAAGCCGAACCGTGAATGATTCGTTGTAGAAAGTACAGATCTATAAGAGTCAGGGCAATAATGTTATACCTTTATTGAAGTCAAAAGACATGGTCTATTCTAGGTTATTACATAAACATCTATATACCTGCTAATCAAGTAACTAAGATGGATGGATCATCATTAAAACTTGTTTGAATTGCTAATCAATGGGATATACTTAACAACCCTATGGAATTTAACAGACAAGTGTTGTGTTTATTCTTCTTGTACAACGGAGAAGCAACTAACGTTTATAGTGTGGTCATAAAGGCGTCGATTTGAATAAGTCAACGTTAAAGATCTTCTATGTTCGAAACCGTACGTTGATGAGATTTCTTAACATGTTTATGGCGCGGTCTCTTGCACAGTACTGGTTGCACAATGCTGGTTGTTCCTAGGGTTGCCATCTTCTTTGGGCTTCTGATTTTTTTAAATTAAGTTAATATCAACTAAATTATTCTACCTACATTAGTTTGTAAATAAAGTATAACACTTGAATAACAAATAAAATAGGTACAATAATTTAAGGACGCAATACACATAGAATATATTAAACTTTTCCTATTTAGAAAACTATAAAATAAAATCCCTTGTTCGAAGAAACACTACACTTATTCTAAGACTTTCGCGCGTACAGTTCATCAGTCCTCCCGTGACCACGAAGAAACGTCGGGAATTCCAAAAAACCAAAATAAATACAAACTAAATAATTCTAAAACAACACCTGAATTAATAATATACGCGCTGTAATCCGTAAAACGTGTTTTATTTCTAAAAAACATACGAGCTTCCGCCCGCATGGACAGGTATTTTTCTATCCCTCGGGAACAGTACAACTTTTCTGGATGATAGGTACCCTTTGTCCTTTTTTGTACCACTGACAATGTGTATGCAAAATTTAATTATAATCGGTTGAGTAGTTAAGACGTGAAGTAGTAAGCAACAAGCAAATAAACAAACAAACTTACTTTCGGATTTATAATATTAAGAGGGTTCCTTACCTTACTAATATTATAAATCCGAAAGTGTATGCAGGTGTCAACCCTGAGTCCTCCCTACATGGTGTGTGATGAAGCGCGTTGATTCTGTGCAAGTAGTGACGTCACTTGCGCCCGCGCCGTGCGCTTTCACTTGCGACCCGGTGCGGTGTGCTGCTGCGGTTGACCGATGCACTGTGAAAGTACATCTCCTAAAAATAACTGAAACACATGTATGACTTGAGGCAATGATACTCGATTGATGACAGTCGTTTAATTGCTAAAAAATAAAAATAATTTAAACCGGTGAATCAAAACTGTTTTTAATCTTCTTCTGTTTTATGCTACTTTGGATCGTTTTCAAGTTTAATTTTTCCATCTATGGTTACAGAAAACAGAAAACCATATTTACTATCTACTATCATAATTAGAATTGTTTTTTTTAATACTTTTTTAATTAATTATAGTTTTAGATTAGATTCTTGATAGACCCTTTGACAGATTGTCTCAACTATTTTTTTTATAAGTCTAACATAGAGTTAAATGTAGTCACAAATAATATAATATTATACTAGTATATTATTTGGTACATTTTTTATTGCTAACGTTTGTACAAATATCCAACTATCTCGGAGCAATAATGAGCACAGTGTGGTAGGAGTGGTGAAGGGTCCATACAAGCAGATTCCCATCGGCTAACCTTTAAAAATCCCACCCCACTGATCCACTATGCAGATCATTACATTTTTTGTAGAACGGCTTACCTTCGACATAATTTCACCCCTCGCTACTGTTATTTCCTTCCAATTTTCTTACCGTAGTATAAATAGTAGGTAGTTTAGTGTATCGATAGTTGATTTACCATTTACGGGTATCCACCTACAGACGCACATTACGATTAAAGTTAAGCAAGAAATTATTAATAAAAGTATGCTTGATGATTAAGGTTTCGATTCAAAGTCAAATATATTCTTTTTCGTATCTGTAAATTACGGAACAATTTACGTGATATCTTCAGTTTATTGTTTCATTAACGAATCCATTCCGAAATAACTTCAATAACAGAAAAAGCCTTCAGCCACCTTCAGCTTCATAATAGCATAGATTACTTGAACATTTCACGTCAACGGCGTGTTACGAGCCGAGGAGAAAACATTATTTATTCTGTTGATGTGTTATGTCACGAGAAGCTATTTTCTTGGAACAACAACAAAAATTCTCTGCCATTTTACCTTTTACCGACGTGTGACGTGTTATAAGACTGTCGGCGAAAAAGCATTTTCGTTCCTGACTGCTCTCGAAAGATAAATGCATAATTCTGTTGTGATAGCGTTTTTACAGCTGTCAAGTTCCCTTTAAGTCTTTTTTTTAATGTGATAAGAATTAACCTTTCTTTCGTCTACATTTATTATGCGACTTGACGTTTTTATATTAGTTGCTGATCGCACAGTAACTATGATTCTCTGACAGGAGGAGGTTTGAATAATACCTTTATAATGAAAATTATAATTTTATTTTAAACGTTTGAACTCTTCAAGTCTGATAAATAATATTAGAAAAAATACTAGAAAAAATCGACTAACCCGTAGCACCTCAGACGGGACTTCAAGTCTTCAAGTCTGTGCAAAATTTTCTAGGGGAAGGTTACAACATTTTCGGGCTATTAGCATAGTCATAAGTGGACTAAGCTATGAGTTGTCTATATCGCGTTGTAAATGGTAAACGGAGGGTGATGGGCGTCGCGACGAAACAATGGCGCGGCCCATTATGCAGCGCAGGATGTCCGAGCAATTGTGTCTGGCAAACAGCACAGAACGAGATGAATCGCTCCCGTGCTAGAAGGCGCCATTGCCACTGTTTGTTTTTATTTTTGATACGGTTAGCAAGGAGCATTTGATGCATTTGAAGTCAATACAGCGTGATGCTTAGTGTAAGTGGCTCTGGTTAAAGCCATGGGGTATGCGAGTATACGAGTATGAATTATAAATACTTATATGTTAATATTTGTTGCATTTTCTTGGATTTAGTATTTGCCACTTTCACTGTTTTGATTAGGTACTTACTCGATATAACTTGTGTGTGATTAATTGTAGGATGGGTTTGTCGTTTACACATTTTGAGCATCCTTCTTTCGATTTGGACAAAAAACTTGCATCACGGAATCCTATTATTTCATAAACGTTGTCGAACCACTTGTAAAATTAGTTTTAGATTAGTTAGTCAGTGAACGTGTCTAACGGTAATAAAGTACGTACTACGTAACTATCATGTAACAAGCTAAGTACCTATACTACCTATATCTATAATGCATGTGTTTCAAATACTACTACAGGAAATATTATATGGGTTGTAATTTAAATAAATTCATACTTTCTACATACAATTTGCGTTGCTTTATATTGTTTTGTTAGGATAATGTCATGCTTGCTATAACAGAAATTCAAAGACCAGTGTATTCTCCGTTTAAGAGTAAACTAGATTACTGGAATATTAAAAAAATCCCATTTTTTTTTAAATATATTGAATAGTTGTATAAAAAAACTACAACTGTTGTGAAAAAAGAAATATATGTAGCTTGTTTCCGCAAAAAGTATATGCAAGATGCACCGCCTGCCAGCCCGCAAAAAATGCACATGCATACCACAAAATTTCAATGCACAATACCTGCATTTAGCAAGACAGCAACACACCTTGCTCTTTCACCAATTAGACTACTCTACACGTGCTTCGCCCCAACTCGGAGCATCCTCAGGAGTTAGATCTGCGTAAACCATAGACTTAGAAATATTTTCGCTGCGCTCAATGCGTAAACCAACACCGAAACTCGGTTTCTTCTCGGGGACTTCCGCCAAGTGACGTCTGATTCAATTTAATAACTACAACTGATTCAGTGAAAAAAAAATATGCTGGCGTCTTCTTAAAAATACTTTTTTAAATAAAATCTTCCGCGTGCCTGCACTAAATCAATTTAGTTATAAATATCGAATAATGAAATAAAGTATTGCAATTGCAGTGCTACAAGGAAGTATCTGCGATACAAACCTTGTTTGTGCTCGTTTTTTCCACTAACTTTCACGGCTAAATCCTTGAAACGGTTTTCTTCGTAAGTTATGAGTTTTACCTTCGAGAACATTTTATATATTACATTTCTTTCGATGGCAAGAAATTTTCTGTTCTCAAAGCGAACTTATTACTTTTCTCTTTGTATTAAAAAGACATAATAGCAAAAGTTTCAAAATGTCAAGTTGTGGTGAAGCTCTCTTGAGGTTAAATGAATTTCAATACTGATATTAATGTTTTTTTCTTGCCACATATATTTATGTAGCTTTGTAAATAAAATATTCTTATTAAGATAAATAATATTAGAAAAAATACTAGAAAAAATCGACTCACCCGTAGCACCTCAGACGGGACTCGAACCCGCACACTTGGGATTCCGGCCCAATGCACTGACCAATTATGCTACTGAGTCGCTAAAGCATAATTGGTCAGTGCATTGGGCCGGAATCCCAAGTGTGCGGGTTCGAGTCCCGTCTGAGGTGCTACGGGTGAGTCGATTTTTTCTAATATTATTTATCTTAATATAAAAATAGCATTGTGAATGCGAAAAATCAAAATTTAATAAAATATTCTTATTATTGTAACAAACATTGTATTTATTGGTATCTTTATAACAAACATTTCTTCCCTGTTTATTTTAGAGTGAAATAAAAACAGAGAGTATAGGTACCTAGCTGTTGCTTCAGCTAATTCAAGTTTTAAAAGTCGACGTAGGGTTTATAGCATAGAGACAGGGAACCTGTCGCTGTTTAATATGCATCTGTTGACCTAACTCTTTTAAGCAAACCAACCAACACAATTTACGACATAGCACACTGACAAACTACAGCGCGATTCGTGTATTTACGAACGGTCTTAGTTAAAGCACAGATTAATTATGGTTATATCTAACTAAATGGATAGGCTGATATAAATATCGGTTCTAAAAATACCTGTTGTTTTTTTGCAGAAAATTGATGATGACAACTCAAAGAACGACTCGCCGAATTCCGGTAGTGAAGAGAGTTCTGAATCGGACAGCTCCGCCGAAGACGACGAGGAGTTGGACGCCATCAGGCCCATGTTCAAGCTGCCCATCCAGTTCGACCTCGACGAGCTCGCGGGCGCCTTCTTGGCCAACAATCAGAAGTAAGCTGTCGGACACAATTCACTAACAATAAACTATCTAGTAACCTTAGCACGAAAAACTATCGAGTACTAATTAAATTCTTATCGAGCTCTTTTAAAAATTTTGTATTGAAAATACAGCGCCACCTACCACGAAGAGAGAACTAAGATTTCAATTGTGTTTACATTCAAATTCTGTACCTAGTTTTTCGTGCTACCGGTACTGACTTTGCACTTATCAATAAATAAAGACAATGATTCAGTGCCTTTTTCTCCTTTGTTTGTCAACTGATTTCCATATTGTTTTGTTTAGTAGCTATTTTAATAGCTTCAAGGTTATCAACAAAAAAATGAAAATTCATTGTTTTCCTCAAATTTAAATAAAGGGTCGAATTTAAACCATTGGGTGAACACTAACAAGTAGGTATATCAAAGTACAGTTGTAATCAATTTTATTATTGAACTATATTATCGAACACTCATGATTTAATACTGCTCTTTATAGCAGTTGCAATAACTAATGTGCTGTGACAATAACAATAACAATTTGTCAGTAATAAAATGTATGCATATAGGTACTGCCCATATAAATTGGTTGCTTATATCGCAGATAACAATACAAAACTGGCCTTCAAAACTTAGTACCTAACAGACTTTTGAAATGTTAATAACTTTTAAAATACACAAGATATATTTGAAATAAAAGTTTATAAATTTTTACTATATTTTAAATAATAACTTTACAATCGATAACCTTCTTGAAAAAAACCTTTTTTTATTCTATTGTTATTCTATCAGTTAGAAGTTATTCTATTGTTTAAGATGAATTGCAATTTTAGAAGCGTGGTACTAAGTTTTGAAGGCTTGTAGTACAGCTCGCGCAAAATAACTTGACCCATATTTTAGTACTACACCAAAAATGTTTAGTGCGCAAGCCTCATTGTCTATGGGTTGGTTTAAGTTATATTGCGCGAGCTGTACGTATATGGAACAGAAGGATAAGTGTTAAGAATAGTCGAAAATTAACTTTGTTGTTGAAATATCTTTCTTGTCACTATGTTCAACGATTGAACTTTAAGTTTTCAACATTGAGATAGAGAGCTATAGGTAGTTAGATGATTTTAAAAAGTTTTAACGAAAGAAAAGGTTTTAATAATAAATAATGATGATTGTTTTGTTTCCAGGGGTCGCATGAACTGCGTGGTGGAGCGTCGCCGTGATGACCCCATGGAGAGGCGGTTCCCCTTCAACATCTTGGGTGCGTTCGCGCCGCGCAACGCGCACGCCGAGAGGGTTGCTATCATTTGCCACGGAGGAGATGAACCTAAGTACGTTTCTATACATATAAGGCCACTTGATTGCCACGTTCTATAGAAAGAAGGAGTGAAATGGTTATCTCAAAAGCGGTTGGACAAAAAAGCTATTGAACAAAAAAAAAATTGTAGTTTAATTTTGATTCTATGGCAAACGTTCTTTGATAATTTGAGTACCTAGGTATATCAAGGGAGCAAAAACCTAGACACGACGCACGTATTTGAAAGAGAGCTAGATATATGTGTTACAGGGATAACGCATTATCTTTAGTATGGTACTTATCTGTTCCCCGTTAAATCATTCTTTCCAACTTTCTACGAAATAAGCGCCGTTTGAATTTACTATCTTTAACTAGGTACTACAGCTAGGAATAATCGTCCAAGTAAGTACTTCAAGTAGGTAGGTACTACAATGACAAAATTATTAGAACTTTCTAATTTTATTTTAAATGTACGTTTGTAATGTTGTAATGACTAGAACTTTATAATTTTGAATGTATGTTTGTAATGTTTAAATGAACTTTAAATTGTTAGAAATTATTAGAGCTGTTGATACCTGTCACAGAGTTATTAAAGTTCGTGCGTAACACCATACCATATCCATTAGCTATTTCAAAATTTAACGACGCAGCTTGAAGATTGTCAATAGCTTCAACAAGTCATAAAAACAAAGCTTTCTGAAATCATTCTATATTCGTAGTAGCTTATGAAACCACGAGCTTCGTTATCTAAGTTACTAGAGCGCATTATTTCTAACACTGTATTACCCTATTTATTCAGTGAATAATCTATTTCTAGATTTTCCACATGTAGGTACTTGTATATCTTGCAAAGATCTTAAGCTGCTTTCAGTGTTTTCCACTAAATGATATTGAATAAACTACGAGATGTATGTAGGTGTACAGAGAATTCTTCGTAGCAAAATATGTTTGTAGTATTTAATGTTATAAACCTTCTCATTTGAGGTATTTTTAATTTACTTGGAACCCGACAATATTACAAGAATTCGCGTAGGCGTCCTGGCGCAGGTGC
Organism: Catoptria pinella; assembly: GCA_963556745.1. Classification (NCBI taxonomy): domain Eukaryota; kingdom Metazoa; phylum Arthropoda; class Insecta; order Lepidoptera; family Crambidae; genus Catoptria; species Catoptria pinella. The sequence goes on from OY750771.1 coordinate 6,314,879, forward strand.
GGATTAGCAACGAGTGAAGCGTCGTATTTAATGAAATAGCAAAAACGTTTTTAACACACTCATATTCCATCTTTATGGTGCGTTTCATTGAAATAAAATGAATGAAGAAAGCTTCCAGACATGAAATAACATTTTACACGAGATTGCATTGGATGGAGGAAAAATGTCACGACGACATTGTTTTTAAATGAATCAAGTTATTGTATTATAGTATCTGGACCATAAAACTAGTGGCTTCGTGTCGCGTTAAAAAGTAGCTCAAATTGTATGTTGTTTAAAAACAATTAGTTACCTAATATATTATGCAGTCATATGTCACTTTATTATTTTCAAATTTCGGATGCCAGAAATGTTTTGATTGATTTTGAAGTATGAAGTTTTGAGTCTTGTAAAAATAAAAAACAATATTTACTTTGCACCGCGCTAACAAAAAAGTTTGTGTTATTTTATTTACATATCTCCGCCATTTTGAAAAAAAATCAAAAAACTGTATCGACCAACAAATTCTATATGATTATCGAACCTACTCACAAAATTTCACGAGAATCGGTTGAGAAATGCGACCTGTAGAGGAGAACAAACGGACATCCGGACACCGGAAAGACATACGAAGGCACTTTTGCCCAAGCTGAACCAGAGACGCTTTGTTCGCTCGGTCAATTATAAATATTTAATTGAGATATACTTACTTTTAGATTATTTTTATATCGTTGTAGAACATCTACAATGCAAATTGATGTTACCAAAGAAAAACGGGTAAATAGCATATGCGTAGTTATAGTAAAAGGTCCTGCCCGTAGAGTATTTCTTGACCATCACAAGTGTTGTAACTACTTAGTAAATGATATCAAAATCACTTCGTTGAGAATGAGTTTTGCTGAACAATCAACAGATCAATGAATGATCCAACCACAGCGGAGTTAACGAATCATTTAGTCTGATGGGAATTGTTGTAGGCAGTTAATTTACAATTACATAACGATTCCTATTAGAAAGTTGAGACGTGCGTGATCAGCGAGCGAGCTTTACGAATGTCGGTACCTACTATTGCAGCGTTCATACTAACGAAATATGAACTTTTATTACTTATTCGAGGAACCACTGTAGTACATAATGCTGTCATATAACACTGTTAACAACAACTCCGTATCCTGTATATTTGACAGAAATAGAATTTAATACTGTCTTAAATAAAGATTTTTACGCACGTGTAAGCAATAAGGTTAACTTTTAATTAAGCCAACTTTTATTTGGATATTCACGTATTAATCGTCCATTTTGAAGTCAGCTAACTACCTAAATTCTCGCGACTAAAGAATAACCTGCGTATAATCGAGACTTAACGAGACGACGTAACGATATCTCATTTGTCAAATTATAATACCTAGGTATTTATCTGGGACTTACGTCAAATTATAAAGTTTTCAGCTAATAGTGCTATTTGAAACTACTGTAGAATTAAAAGTTCATTCACGTTAATAGGTAAAGTGACTTGGAATTTTGTAAAATGCCTGCTGCCGGTAACGAGTCGATTCTGTGGCCAAATAACTACACTACTAGAGTACGAGAGTATTAAGTATACTATAATGGTCCAAAAAAAATATATTTTTTACATATCGAGTTAAGAATCAATTTGTTTCCAAATAAATAGTTTATGGACTTGACTTTAATTGAAATTATTATTTAATTTAATTAAAACATGCTTGGAATTTAATTTAGTGTTTTGCTATACAGATCAAATATACACATGTAGGCATCGGCTGATAAAGTTAATATGAAAATCCACTTATTATGAAAACTTAGTCGGTTTTCATACAAACGAGGTAACTTTGAAGCAATGGTTCTCCGTCAGGGATTGATCGAGCTCTGATCGGATGATGGCCATCAGCTCTGATCTGGAAGAGATCCAGATTGCTATATACACACCCAATTGATCTGACCAACATTCTAAGATGTCCTTACTCTGATCCTTATCAGAGATCTCAATTTCATGATTTCCATAAATTTTAATGCTATTTTCGCGGTTTTCTTAAACATATCCTTACATCTCTTAGAATGCTGAACAGATCAGTTGAGTGTCTATAGCGATCTGGATTTCCTCCATTCACTTACAGAATCACACTAGGACGGCCATTCACAGCTCGGTCAATCCTTGGTGGAGAACCAAGGCTTTAATTTACTTCGTGTGTATTAAAATTGACTGGCGTCCTTAATTATGTGACCACCACTTCTTTCTTTTTCCAAAACACGACAATCCAAGAGGCAACTCATCAAAGACTCGAAGATGTTATGTAAAAGAATTGGCTTGCAAATAGATTAGTGATTAATGCTCTTTGATAGAAAGCTCTGAAAGTTGAAAGTACAAACAAACAAATGAACATTTGTTTTATATTTCATTAGCAGGCCAATGGGCAGCTTCCCGGAGCCCCAGTCGCAGGTGTTCGCTTTCCCGCTGTCGGGCCCCGCGCGGCTGCCGCTGCGGCCCCAGGAGCGCGCCCCGGCCCCCGACGCCATGATCCCGCCCCCCTTCGGCCCCATGAGGCGCCCCGCACCTTTCCCTCTACCGGTGAGTACTTTTATTAGTTCACTATTTGTACCGCATGCTTTGCAATGCCACGAACGGATTTTAAACATAGGTTATATTAGTAGTTCTTTGGTAATACTGTTACCGAATATCGGAGTCGCGCTCACGACATGACACTACTGTGTCACAGAGTGAGTAAATTAAAATAATGATTGGTTGATCGGAGTTTAGTTTTTAAAATAGGTAAGTGAAAAGTAATAGTGACATTTGTCTTTCCCTTTATTATTAGATAAAATAACGTATGGAGTTTAATTTTGCAAATAGGTGAAAGGTAATAATAATAAGAGTAGCAATGTAAATTAAGTGCCTGCTCAACATGAAACGCTTCACGTATACCGACCGACGACGTGTTGCCAACATCTCCGTTTACTGGAGTTAATTATCATACTTTATAATGAGTATTATGTCTCACAATTGTTACAAATTATAACTGTGAAATTTAAGTTTTGCTATTCAACAATTACGCTATACACAGCTTTTTAATCTGAAAATCTGAACCTACACATTGTTTTTTGAAACTCTCTTTGAACTAGAAAATTACAATACTTCGATTTCTTAAGTTAACACTTGGAAATGCATTCTTAAATCGTACCAATTTCAGTATTTGATTTTTAAAGTGTTTTCGCTCGAATATGTGTGCTTTCGATGACAGTACAGCGTGCGGAAAGTTGATTTTACCACACGCCGTGCGATTTAGTTTACGGTTAGTACGGTTTTTTATAATATCTGTGTTTCATGTTTTCTCGCAAGTTCCGTTGTTAAGGTTTTTTAAACTCGTGACGATTATAAGCGATTTTAAAACGTCAACCCGCTTTAAAAACCCGTAGTAAAAACCTCCTTACTAACCTTAACTATTACAGGTCCTGAATTTTATTCTGACATTTATACGGACTTTCTGAAAAAGCTTTGATACCTTCTATCACAAGACAATGAGGTATAGTTAGTGTTTGATCAAAGTTCGTTATTGCACAGAATACATAATAGTAACAGTTTATGGCTGGTTTAAAGTCCACGCTAGGGGGTAAACCACCTGGCACATCTTGCCCCGAGGCGTGCATATTGTAATAAATACACATGGAAGACATTCATTTTGAAAATTTCTCACGTAGGTAAATAAGGAAGCGTTCTATTTACTCGAAAAAATGCGAACCTCTCATTACATAGAATACGGTGCGTCTATTGCGCTTGTGTATGCGTACTACGACTAGTTAGCAAAAATCTTGTTTTGTTGGTAGAACACTTTCTATAATGGATGTTGTAGGTATGTAATAATAGCAACCTTGTATAAATGTTTATGTAAAACATGCTCATAACAAATATCTACCTACTGATAAAGATATAATATAAATATGTAGTTGTATTTATAGTTAGTGGTTTGAGCTGTAACCGTTTTACAGTTCAAATATTTAAGTATGTCTGCCGTAATAAAAGACTACGACCCACGTCAAAAAAGTTGAAAGTTTCTAGGCAGGCACACGAGTCGGGCTGCCTGATAAATCTTGTTACAGATCTGCATTTCAGCTGAGAGAGCACAGTTTTTCAGGTCCATGCTGATAGTTGTGTAATATAATAGAGTTTACAATTTTTATTCTATCTACTGGATTTTACATATTTGGTTTTTGGAATGCTTGTACAGTCGAGTTCATTAATATGTTGGCACTTTTGACAGTTCATCAACCTTTATGGCTCTGTAATAAAAGTCAACATTCTGTCAAAAGTGCCAACATATTAATGAACTCGACTGTACATATAGGTAAATGAAAGGACATCAAATATGTTTTGTACTTAAGGATCGATCCTTCTGTAATCCTGTATGTAACCGATTACATACAAGAAGTGTGTTCTGGGATTGTCATAAGTTTATATGAAAACGTAACGTAAACGTAACAAAAAAAATCTGAGTTTAACTTGTCGCTAATTAAATCGAATTGTGAATACGTGCAAAAAGCCAATGCTTTTAACATGAATGAATTTTAATTGATTGTATGAACAAAAAATACAAAGAACCCACAAATGTTTATGTTTTCTTCTGTTTTGTGTAAAAAATTCGCAATCCGCCGCCCAAAATCTTCTTACTTTAAAAAATTCACCATCTTTGCGAATTTTTTCGCAGAACAGAAGTATTGTTACTTATGGAAGAATTCATCAGCGCCTTTTTGGACTGGGTAGTCTAGCTGTAAATAAATAAAATTCATTATGTATTTGTTTTTTATTTTCGCCAAAGTTATGACAATACTATAATATATTTCAAAAAAACGACGAAGCGCTTCGAGAACAGGTAGGTAGTGCTCTTGCGCTTCGCTTGGTCGTCTTGGCTGTTAACAAATAGCTAGATAATGAAAGCAAAGCTAATATAGTATTTTATAAATCAGCAAAACGATAAACGTGGATGTCTCAGTATTTATCTAAAAAATCGCGTAGAAAATATATGTATTTTTCACATGTAGCAGTAAGATTTTAGCAACATTGATCTCTGATTCCTAGATTAACGAAAATATCTAAAAAGCAAAGATTCCCTTAATTTACATTTATTAAAAATATCTTTATTATTCATAACATCACAAACTTTTGCTATTCTTACTCTCCCTTGAGTTACTTTCAAACTTTATTAAAGACACAAGTGGGAGTCAAAAGTAGGGGTCAGTTTTTAAATAAATAATTTTCCTTTCTGCAATCTGTCAAACTAAGTTGCTCTGTTAAAGAAAAACAAAGTGATATTTCCTGCAAAGAATTAATTATATTATTTGGTATATTTATCACTTTAAAATGCCTAATTTTCCTTTTATAAATCGTTATTGATCCGTACTTAAATCATAAATATTAAAACAGAAACTTTCACAAGTGAGAATTAAGACATTCTGTTAAAACAAAAAAATATTTATCACCACTTACTGCAAGCAACGTTACAAAACCTGCTACTACTTCAAAAGAATATAAAATCTTGGTTAATATTATAAGTAATATTAGCGTGCAAAATATTAGGTCCAATTTCTGCGTAGATGTCAACAGATGCTATGATGCCATTATAAAATAAAAGTAAAAATCTCTAACTCAGTTATGTCTTTCAATATGTTCGAAAAGAATTACGTAACCAAATATTAATGGAAAATCTCGTCTAAACGCTATTTTATGAGGAGACGAAGACGTGGCATTATCCGAGCTTTCACGTTAGTAACGTGATATGGAAAAGAGATGATTAAATTTCTAACGATGCTCTCCTTTCTCCATGTTACTTGATTAGGCACGCGTCATTTAAATGGAGCCCACGTGTTTTATTTTTTTGACACGTGTTTAGTCGTTGATTGACTAGAAAAGGCAGCGTTGTATCGAAATATTTTAATAATTAAAATAATAGCATCATGATACTTTTCAAACGTAAGTATATCATGCTTTTTTGTGTTTCATCTTTTAAAGTGGCCAATCATATAGCAATGGAAAATACATTGTTGGAATGTCCTAATCCAAAAGGGTTAAGTTTTTATGTGAATCAAAAGTAAACACAATAGCTTAACCACGAAACTGTAGACGTCGATCGGCCTTCGACTGACTCATAAAACTCAATTAGTGTTGTGACAGTTTTTCACGCTTTTCTCTAAAGCGCGAAAAATTGCCACCACCGGCACAGTCTAATTTTAAAATTCTAGGCCGAGCTGACTACAATATTATATTATAGTCAATTGACCTTACTCTAGACTACACTAAAGTATAGACTAGGTGATACTTTCAAATGAGAAATTGCGGAAAGCCGTTACAGTTAACAAACCAACGCTTGAGCCTGCGTCCGCGGTCGCGTACGCGGTGGCGATATTAGGGCGTGCAAAACCAGATCACACCAAACACGGGTAATCATTATTGACGTGGGTTTTTTTGTGTCACTTTTTATGAAGCAGGTTGTAAAAATCAAATATAACAATATACTATTATTATATTTTTTTAAGTAAAAACAAATATATTTTTTGTATTATGGATGAGAAGTATCATCATAATATTATTATTATATATTTTGTTTTACCATCGTTATTGACTTTATTATATTAGAATAAACTATGTCGGGATTGTACCTGTTTATTTTTTGAGGCTCCGATATTATCGCGCGGGCGAACGTTGTATTTCGAGCCGCCGGCCGTACGCACATGTCCCTACAAACGCTATTGCAGTACCTGATCGCCACCGCGGTCGCAAGCCGAACGCGTTGGTTTCTCCTTCGCTTTAGGGTAAATGTGGCCGCAGAACTATTCTATTAGGATAAAAATTCTAATTGCTCAATTGAGCATCGAAGTGATGGGGGAATTTTCCTATAAAATAATAATAGCAAACTTATAATAAAACAATTGAAACCGGTTATGATTGAGTTTTCTCAGTGGTCACAATAAATTGATATCTATTTCCTGATCCAACGCGGTTTTTTATTTAAAGCATTTGTGTCCGATCGTGTGAAATCGAATAACTGCCTTGAACGAAACAGGGTTCAATGATCAGTTCGAAAAAATCACAAAATAAAGGGTTTCGGGGTCGTTGTCCTGGAAACTGGCTGTTGGGACCAGAATGCATGGACTTATGCAATTTTGTACTTTCCGGTTTTGGTTAACTTGTTTTTTAGTCCTTTAATCATTATCGAGTACAACAGCCTGTACGTCCAGCAATGCAATAAGCATTTTATACTCGAATCCCCTTAGATCGCTACAGGATTTAGTTATTTCTGTTCTGTTTATATTGTTGTCAATGGCAACAAATTTAGTAGGTACTAATCGTACTAATGTACCTACCCAGCATAATTTTTAGAAAAAAAATCTTTAAATCTAACCTTAATCCTTTTAGTGTTGATTAAAGTGAAATATTTGATGTTTGAAAGTACGTTTGGTTGAGTCCCGATCCTGTTATATCGATTCTTGATGCGTAATTGAATTGAGTCTAAACCACAGATACTTCACTTCGTATCTAGCTTTACTGATTCGTATCCATTGAATGGAAGAAGTCCATTGCAACAACAATTACAATGCTTTCGATATTTTCATGATTTAATTTTTCATTATGATATAAGTCGTGGTTTTGAAATGAAGGCGACAAAAACTTTCAATCAGGTTTAAATGTATATGCTCTTGATGCAGTCATTCAAAATTACAGATACGAACTACTATTATGTTTTTGAATAATCTTCGATACAAACAACATTAGTTTAATAGAAAGCAGTTTATCGAACACCGAAATTTTTAATCCTTAATGGACGTATTCAAATTCTTTGCATTTACGAAGATCCGTCTCAGGAATGTGTTGATATTTTATTGATACATCGAGTGAAACGCCGCGAGCGGAATTAAGCACTACCTAAACATTGCGTAACGTAACTTCAAAAGGTTCCGTGGTAGCGGTGGGATTGGAAGCCTCTGAGTTTGGCCGGGGACCGGGGAGAGGGGGCTAAGGGTTGCTATACACATATTCGGCACGATTTATTTGATTACTCTTATAGCTTTGTTTGGCGTCTAATGCGTATTGACTTCGGATTCGGGTATTCAGGTCAGCCGATAGCGATTATAAGGTTTTACTGGCAGTTAGTATTTTTCTTAGTAATATTTTATTATCAGAATGAAAGAAAATCGTCTAATAACTTCGTATAAAACTTATTTGTTCTGCTTTTGCTAGAGTAATTTTGAGAATGTGTGCAACCCACTGAAATCAAATGAATGTAAATGCCGCCGATCATAGCAAACAAACTAAATAAAGGTGGACCTTAGGTTTTCGCCCCACCTCGTTTCCCGAGTCTGCGCCAGAGTACACAAACGCAGAGAACGCGAAATGTGACCGAAATACTCTGCTTTTTTAAATGGTTTAAGTATGAAATTTTTAACATCAAAAAATTTTATGTGATCACCAGTGTATGTGCCCGATGTTCAGCCAAAAGTGCGACATGGCCGTAAATCAGTCATGATTGAAGGTATTTCCATGGGAGAGGTGACAAAATATGCAAGGCGCGGAGATCTATCGTATGGCGCTTGAATTTTGAAAATCAGTCGGGTAATTTTTGAGAATTTTCGAAAAAATCTAAAAAGAATGAAAAAATATCTGACTTAATTCGAATAACCTTTTTTCGTTTCCAAATGTGGGAGTGGTTTTTATAGTTCGGCCGTGTTGAGGCAGTCCATAAAGCGCATAAGCTGTCTCACTACCTTTCAATAAAGTTCATGGGTTTGCTGTGATTTCAAAGTATTGTACTAATCAAGAGTCAAGAGACAAAATTTCTTTATTCAAATAAATTTTAGTAACTAAGCACTTTTGAATCGTCTATATATTTACCTGCCACCCGTTCCAGACTTTATTTAACTGATAAGAAGAATGGGCGCAAGAAACTCATCAGCTTTAACAGAAATAAGTTAGAATATTTACAAACTTAAATACATCGTTACCAAATACGGTACAACAGGATTATTAATAAAACAAACTTTGAACTATATCACCGAGGGTTCCGTACAAATTGTAAGTAGCTAAACTATAACATGCAATAATAATACTATCGAGAAATTAACGAATGTTAGTTTTTTTCTTTTTATTGTGCTGTGAGAGTGAGACCTTGTTGCATTAGATATTTTAAAGTTAACGGAAATTATTACACGTCTCCGCTGTTTTCATGTCTATTATTGATGCATATGATCACCTCATCTAATGGTCATGACATCATGGCGTTTAACAGTGTATTTTATGTTTTCTCGCAAAAAAGTAAGCAATAACGATACAATAGTTTTTTGCCTGGCAAGAGATTTCGTTTCTGATGTCCACCACCCTAAGGGTGTGTTTCCAGCAGAGACGTGCGAGGATGCGTAGCTAGGGATGTGTTTGTTAAGAACAGATAGAATCGCTTATACCACTGCAAATTTCATTGGGAAGGTTCGAAAGAGTTAACCCTTTATATTAACATGTTTAAGATGATAATTGTGTAATCGATTTCAAGCCATGTGACAATATTTTTCACCAAAAATCCATAATATGCCTTAAAGAATTTTAAGTGGTTCACACACATACTACGCATAGGTCCACAGAATAAAGTACCTAGTCAAGATCTACTAACTTTCATTTATTTCTTGTTTTCTATTTAATTTGAAGCTTGGTTAATATTTTTATTGAATGTTTATTTAAAATAAAAGAGGTGTTAAATTGAAGACGTTGTCAGATAAAAATCGACCTTCGAGATAAAACCACAATAATTTTGCATTTTTTCTTTCAATGTCTAATAATAAATGTCAGCGATAAATCTGCAGAAAACTAAGGTACTTTATTGTGGTAAGCAATTTGAAAGCTTTAATGTCTATAGGCTTTTGTTCCTTATGCTTAAAATACTGAATCAATTTGTATTTTTTGTTTTGAGGCTCACTATAACAATACAATAAGTGCCAGCGAGAAGTGAATATGAACGACGCCATTTCTAATCCCATTCTTTATCTGCGTGGATTTGGTGTATATTATAGTGATATGACACACCGCTAGGATAAGACAAAAATCATATTAAGACGAGAAAAACCTATATCGAATGACAGCGACTAGTAGTAGTTGGTTTCTAGTGAACTACTTGGGAAAGTGGACAAGATAGGAAGTGGATGATTAAGGAAGTGGAGCAGATAGGGAGTGGACGAGGTAGGATGTGGACGAGATAGGAAATTGGACGAGTTAGGAAGTGGACGAGATCGGAATTTGGACGGTTGGGAAAGTGGGCGAAGTCTTCCTGAAGGAAAAAAATTAGTCTTGCTATTAGCTTTTATTATTTATTCCCAAATTAAAACATAATTATCCCACCTGTCCCATTGGGGACAGGCGGGATAGACAGTACGTACCTCGGCGTGGAAAAACACCAACTGTTCACTTCATTGAAGACTACCAGGCGTTTTCCAATCATTTAAAAATACACTGCTTGTTGATTCTAAAATACAAAATAAGACTTTCCGTAAACTTTCAACCTTTTTAGAAAAGCTTACTCGATATTAGTATTCAAAGTTTCAACACAAACAGAAGGTTTCTGATGTTCGCAGTAATAATAAAATTAATCCACTAGTATCAGTTCTGTTTATTTGATTTATTAACATCGCCCATGTTATACACGTCACGTTGTGGGTGCCTCTACGTTATGTATTCTCGATACGGTTATGATTGATTGCGATATAATTACGAGCGTTGGTGAAGATATCAATTAACATAAAAAAGATCGGTTTCTTGTATTTGTTTATTTACTTAAATCTATTTGAAATTTAAGTCTATAGCAACTAGAGATTTTTTGTGGTAGTATTAAACGAAATCGTGATTATGAAACTTTATATAATATTAGAATAATGTTTGTAAGTTTTGGATGGGATGTTGAAGATCTGAAACTCCAATTGGATCAGAATACCCAATGTCAAAAAATTTTACTTCACTATCCCTGAGTGTCATAAGCTATAATTATATTTTAACAGAAAGTCTGATGGTAAATAAAATAATGGATTGTTCAAGTATTTAAATGTGTTTAAACTGGGCATCGAACTATTATTTAACAATTCGATGATACTGGGTCCACATCTGCATACGTGCACAAATAGTGCATTTCGCGAGTATTCCGCGATACTATACGAACATAGCATGCATACCATCAATACCTACCCTAGTCATTCAATTAAGCTTAAGCATGCCTCTTGCTGTCAGACAATAACGAACGATTGCAAGTCACAATATTGTGTGACATAAATTCAAAAAACATTTTCTTTTGTATTTATTTTGCATGCGGTAGGTAATAACAATAACAAGATTTCACAGATGTATTATGCTGACGCGGAAGTTGTATGACAGACATGACATTTACATGAGTATCGTAGCATATTAACATTCATTAGTTGGATTTGGTTAGACGTACATTATTAACTAGCACTATACATACTCAGTATGTATTTCTAGATATTTCGTACAAACATAATTCAGCGATCTTTAATTTGCAAAGATATTTGATACTGTGGGCGGTGGATGTACTCAGAAAACCTCTGTGGGTCGTACTCATATCATTTGAATAAAACTCTCTTCGAAGTATTCTTATTACAAAGATATCTCACATAAAAAGTTTTTAAAATATTTTTTGAGATTTTGTACAATTTTATAGTATGCTTGTATTGTAGAAATAAAATTGATCTGGTCGTCATAAATTCTCGTTTGTTGTTAATTACTAATAGTAATATGTGTTAATTTTATTTAAATGTAAATGGCTTTGCGTTAGGCTGAGAGTCACAAAATCGATCGTCACTTTTCCTCAAAAAATTGTCACAACCACCTTCGCGGCGCATCAACTGTTTCTATCGGTCGCTCGCAATAGACTAAAGGAGTTTCGGTGCATGCACCGTAACTTAATGAGCAATTTTTCGGTACCGTACAGCCTGTCTAGTGTAGTATATACATAGAAGTCTTTGCTTTTCCTCTAAAATGTCTCTTTAGGAAAAAAATCAGTAGCATTGGCAGAAAACAGGTTTTGCCGTGAGTCATTGTGTATATTGCCAAAAAGTCCAAATAAGTGTTAATGGAGAGGCACCCCATGAGAGGAGACTAGAGCTATATTCTATATTACAAGTTATATATTTTAAATCTTAACATAAACGCTATTGTAAACGTTAGAACGTTCAACTTACACTAAATGGCTAGTAAGGTCTAAATGGCGTAGCTGGCAAGCAGTAACGAGATCACGTACCGCGCCGATATTTTGGCTAGATATGTTTTTATTGCTAGTTGACTCATCGCTAACTACCTCCGAACACTATCGATACGTTCCTGATGAGTTTTTGATTGTTATTACTGCAATTTAATACCTCGGGCCAAAGCCAATGCTCTTATTAGATTCGCTGTTGATTTGGTATTACTTTGTACTCAATTAATGATTTTTAAACATTAAGTAGATCATTTAAAACTTCTAAGACTTTCGCGTGTATTAATAAAACACTTTTTAATTGGAAAGTACCATAAGCTTGGGACCCCATAATTCATCAACTAAAATCCCATGGCAAATCACACACTGCAAGATCTAAACAGATAGTTCGTTTTGTAGATAGATAAGGATCGAAAGGGAAGTCAACACAATCTCTCTGAGTTTTCTTCCGCCAGTTCTTTCTTTGAGAGGCCTCCCAATTTGAGAATAGGTGGTAGATTCAGTTTAGTCTTGTTTTCTAAATAACTTTAATTTAATTATTAAAGTCAAAATGCTGCTATAAAGTAATTTAATAAATTTGAATGCATTTTTATAAAGTTCCAAGCGGGTAATTTTGATAAAATTATGAGCAGCCTTTGCTTCAGTCATCCCTAGACCACGGCCCCTGAAAAGGTGTAGAAACGTCGGGAAATCCAAAAACCAATAAATCAAAACTAAATAAGTCTAAAATAACAACTGAATTAATAGTATACGCGATGTAATCCGAAATACCGATACGAACGAAAATCTTCAGTCAAACATTATATGCATTTGATGCGCCAGTGAAAACAGAGAATCTGAAGACCAATTATTTATTTTAAAGTATGTATCTGTGAAAATAACCGAATATTTCCGTTCTACTCAAATTTTAATGTTAACAGGGCTTTTCGTCATGTCTCTCTTTCAATCGGAAATATTTATAGAAATTGAATTATTTTCAGTGGGTTCGTGCAATATTAAAGTGGAATTTCAGAGATATCTAATAATCAATTTCAACTGTTTTGAAAAATGTTCAAAAATAACACAAACCTTTTATGTTAGCGGTGCAAAGCAAATTTTATTTTTATTTTTAGAAGACTCAAAAGTTCATAGCCCAAAATCAATAAAAAAACATTTCTGGCCAATATTCGAAATTTGAAAAAAAATAAGGTTGAGTCCGAATTTATGACTTATTAAGTATTTATTTGTTTTTAAACAACATACAATTTGAGCTACTTTTTAACGCGAGGTCTACAGCTCACGGAGCCACTAGTGAAAGAGTACTTTTTTAAATTACGTTCTTCACTAAATTAGTGATTGCGTACTGACACACATGACTTGGCTTCACCACCGACTGCATAGCGGTACATGATTGTGAGGGCAGAAGACAATTAGGTGTTAGTGGGTCAGTTTCTCGAGTGATCGCTCTTGTATGGATAACTGTAAGTGATGTTCTTTTGTACACTTCATACCATTGACGCGTGATGACGACTGTCACGTGGCTCATCTTAGAGAAAGTTTGGAAAGAAATGTTTTAGTACCTTTTCCATTTGGTGTTCGCTTTATTTATTTGATTTTCACGTCCGGGTTAGCGAAGTGACCCCGACTGCAAAAGCCGCAGATGCGGTTTCGAATTTGCTAGGAGCGAATTTGTGTTTACTTTAGAATGAGTACATACGTAGGTACGATGAATGGTACTATTTTTATGTGTTTTAAAAGGAAATCACTCCTCTTTTAAACTGTTAAAAAGCGTAGCTTCAAGTGAGTATTTGAGAGGATACGGTAAATGCTCGTTATACAGGTTAGTGAGGCTGAGCTAGGTCCCGAGCGAACAGCCCAGCACCACCCACGTGTCGTACTGTCATCCTCCGACATTATTAGGTATCTCGTTTCTTTTCTCTTTGAGAAATGACATTCCATTATCTAACTTTTTAAAGGATCTCTACATTACCTGTTATGCCTGGGTTTCTCTTTGTTGTTAATTTATTTAATTGTTCTCTCCGTTGTCATATGTGTTCAGTTTGTTAGTTATTATTTCATTTGCATCTTTTTAAAAAGTTACGTTTTAAGACTTAAGCAGTCAAGAAACATTGCTATCAATTTCTATACCAATAAGTAATTTTACAACACAGTACTTTTCTTTGTACACCCACGAATCGTGTGCCGCTGTTAGTGGAACACAAAATATAGAGTGCTTTTTGAGGATACTTCAAGAATTCTGAAGATCCTTGTGACAGAACTAGTCTATTGCGAAAGCGTTGTTACTGTTTATTAGTGTTTTCATGCCGCACATAGTGTTATTTTACATAATTATGATTTCTTATCATCGGTGTGAAAAAAAATGTCTGTGGAAATCGTTGCATGTCAGTAATTAACGATGTTATCCTATTGCGACAGGCAAACCCTGTTTGACGGTATCATCAAATCGAGCGTAACTCAACAATTAGCTGCACCAGCCCTGGGCCGGCGCTGGGCCCCGTGACACCGATTGTGCCAACTGCATTTTAAATCAGCATACATTATGCTTCATTGTTCCCATTACAACACAACACTAATTACAGTAATATCCTTAAACTACCTTCGTGTCTACGAAACGCACGCAATCCTTATACTGTGGCTCAAATCTTACAAGCAGCGCTTCATAAAATGTACAGATATAGGTAGCATGTACATTTTATTCCGATAAACTTATTGAAAAACAATATTTCCTTTTATTTTTTTATTCCCACGTCGTCGTGGTATGAAGGGATGTTATAATTAGTTGTTGTTACGCATATTTAAGCGCAATGAATGTACATTTTTTGTATTACTAAGATTGCGTAAAACGAAATTAAATTCAGGGTCATAGACGAGATTTGTAAAGTTACGTAGTTCTAGGTTCTAGGTCAATATCAAATTAGTTGGGGCAGTAAAGAAGTGTTAACACCAAAGATTCAACATTTTGGAAGTTGTTAGCCTACCTCATCTAATTTTGTGAAAATTAAGAAAAGCGTTGTTTTCCGCATTAAATATTTTGTGGTAGATAGGTAATGTTTTATTATTTTAAAAATGTGGTAAAAAATATTGATTGGTTTGCGATATAATTTTATAAGTTGAATATATCTTGGGAATATACTATAGGATCTATTGTTTTGAGCTGAAAGCTTCATAAGAAATAATTACTCTGAACCAATCAAAATTAGTTTATTCCTTTGTACTGTGTATATTTAATATTATTTCAAAACAATTTGCCCCATCAAGTGGGTCGAGGGGACTTGAAGCTCTTCAAGTAAGCCAGTAACCCAGCAACAGAAAATCAATGTGTTAATGACTAGTCCGACGATATTTCCATAATAATAAACACTAGAATCTATACACGTCATGATATTTATTTGGACAGCTACTTGTTAAAAACCTTGAACTTTTGAGGAACAATTGAAACTGCATAAATTTATTTTTAAATTAATCACCTTATAATTCCTTAGATATTATCAATACTTATCACTGTTTTACTTAATTTAGTTAACACGCTAGAATCTGTCAATCGTTGCTATAAGCCATACAAATACCGGCATAATAAGAGCGTTCGATCACAGCCACTTGATACAGTATAAAGTATCATAACAAAGTCCAGTTTGCGCACGCGCATGCACGGGAGATGCGCTCAAGGCACGGCGGGATCACTGTGGCGTCAGCGCAACCTTGACATTTGGCGGAGACGCGCGGCGGCGCAGGCCGCTTCGGCGGCGGCGGCCACTAGCCCCATCGGCGAAAACGACTATACTGCGGCACGGGTAGATAGGGATACCGAGCCGGCACCCGCACGTTCTCCAGGTTGTATCCTCGTCGCTGCCGTACCAATTCTTGCCCATTTTCATTCTCCCGCTTTTTCGTCGGCCGTAGAATTGTCACTACATTTGACTCCAATAACACGTTATCCGATGCGACCACATCATCCGGTCTTGCGCGGGTTATCAGCTTTGCTCTACTATTCTTTTGCGCTGCGAGGTACTGGTCGCTCAGCACGTAGTCCAGAAGCTTAGGCACTTGGTTGTAGCTGGTGTCGATCTCCCGCTCGTAGCCGAGGCGGTCCCGAGGCGCGGCGAGCGCCGGCGCTGCTAGCGCGAGTGCGAGCGCGAGGTACGCGTGCATGTTGCGGTGTGTATCGACTGTTTGAGCCGCGCGGACCCAACACACATTTTATATATGCGAGCGATCGATACGATTCGTTCCCAATTTGGGTACATTTTTTTTGTTATTGTATAGACGAGGTGCGATGCTCTTGAACTTGGGAGCGTTTGTGTGGATATGCAGATGTCAGGGTATGAAGATCATTTCGTCGTCTGGTGATAGAGTCGTGCGCTGCGATTGCTTGATGCAATTATTCACATAATTTGATGCACCGGTGGCTTCGAACGCTCATGAACCTTGTTCTACTTACATTATAGCCGACATTACCCGCCGTTACTCTCAAACCTACAAGGTGACCATTACACCTGTGCTGGTGCAGTGGCTGGCGTTCATTATCACACTTTATATCTAATGTTGTGGCATTAAGATCGCTTTGCATAGGCACTTACACGACTGCGTGTAATTATCATGCGGTTCCCTTGTAACCTATGTATTTATGTGTGCAGTTTATAAAATCAAGTTTGGATATGCCTTATCATTTTTAATTTGTAAGCATATTATATGACTCCTTTGTAAACTTAAACTGGACATACACTGGCCTTCAAAACTTTCAAAATTGTAAAAACTTTTAAAATACACAAGATATATTTTCAAAATAAAAAGGACTAAAAGATAATAATATATTTTAAACAATAACTTCACAATTTATAACCTTCTTGAAAAAAACCTTTTTTTATTTCAAAATTCTAACTTCTATTATTTATGAGAAATTGCAATGTTAAAAGTGTGGTTCTAAGTTTTGAAGGCCAGTGTTAGTTTATCAGAGTATAGGTAAAAAGCATCGAAAAATGGATGTCTTCAATATTTTTAACAGCTCATAGTTTTCTATTTTTCAAAGACTGTAGTTATCATCGAAAATATAATTTTGTGTGATTTACGGAAAAGCTCGAGATTCTTAAAATTTTTTTGTGTACCCGTTTGATGATTTCTTTGGGTTTTCTTTGTCTATTTTGAGCTAATGTACATACTATTCACTTTTACAACGATGATTGCTTCTAAACAATGTTTATCAGAATAATCAGCAGTTCCATAATATTTAACCAACTCCCCTCATTGTATTTATTATAGCCAATTTTCAAAGAATTTCAAAAAATGTCTTAGTCAAGACTTTATAAGGTCTCATACTAATTTTCTAATTTAAAAGGCAAATTTTCTGGTCCCCTTACCGATTGGCAATAATTTTGTTAGGGTTTCAGACGACTCTCAATGCTTAGGGCTGTTTTATAAAATTCCTCTACTACGAATATGACCACTCAATTCATTACTCAATGTTGAAGGCTTGACTCCAATTTGTGCTCTGTGCATAACCACCTTAAATTGCGCATTTATGGACATAGAACACGATTTCTTCAAGGATAATATTTAAACTCATGGAGATGAATAATCACTAAGTACATAAAATATTTATAAACAAAACTCCATATTACAGATTCTGTAAGGGCCTTTTTCGAAATTCTAATATAAAATATATCAATACATTTGATTATTAGGTAATTTGAATCGACACTGATCCTATGTTTACAAATTCTATGCTACGAGTTTTACACACACACAATCACTTACAGTTGATTGTGTGTGTGTATGCAATGTGAGAACTTGTGGATCGGAGTAATGATGCTCAAATACATAAATAAAACTACTACATTATTTTAAACCTTGTTTTCAAATGAGATGAAGGCTACCTCTAAAATTTAATAATGTGAAACGCATATGTTCATAATATCTTTTGTATTTGTATAAATGTTACTTTTCGGTTGGTCGTACATTTTTTCGTTAGAAAATTAAACGTTTTAATGCTCTTAGTATCGTAATGTTTATTTAATAACAGTGGTAACAGTAAAGAAGTTGTACTCGCCGGAGTGTTTTGAAATAGAAAGCCGAAGTTTTACTCATTGTTCCGGAACTAAGATATCGAGGTCATGTCCAAAATGTCGATAGAAAACCTGAATGCAGGAAGCTGTAGGCAGGCATGAGCTGCCGACCTTCCAAGATCATTCTTGCCCCGACGACTACGTTCAACTGAGTAAGTAAATTAACTACGACGACGAGGCTTTAATGACTGGTACAAAATGTAAACAACACATTAGCGTAATCGATGCAATGCTTACAGCTACTCAGATACGAGGCCTAGTACGTAAAGCGAGGAAAGTGGACGGTTACGTTTGTGCGTAATTTATCGGAATTTTATTGAAATGTATCGGACACTATGCAGATGAGGTAACGTTTATGTTCTTTTATTCTGCTATCCAGTAATAAATAAACGCCGAGCTTAGTCGGATACGATTTAGAAACTTGATTAAGTATTCTATATATATTTAATGTTAATGAGGAGTCAAGTTTCGGATGCAGTAATAGCACGGAAATAAGTTCAATGTAAACGGAAGTCGACGACCGGTGGATTCGAATATGCAGAGAGCGGGTTGGAAGCAGCCAAGGTGCCTCGGCGCGTCCAATGATGGCTTCCGAATCGTGTTATCGTCCACTGGGAAGTAGTTATTGCGAAACATCTAGGCAGTATTTGATTTGTAAATGGGCCTCTGGATCGCCGACAGCGACGAGTAATTACTTCAGGAACGATTTTCCAAGCGCGGATGAGATTATACGAACGAGCGACGACAAACATTTGTTAAGTGCTTTTGAAGAAAAAGTTTTCGACGAAGGTAATTTGTTTCGAAATGCGTTTAGAATTGTTGCTGCGGACTGATTAATTGGTGCCACCGTGTGAATGAAATATAATTGTGGTTACAAGGTAACGTCCAGTACCGTCAAAGATAAACTAATCGCGCAATTAATTCAATTACTCTTCTAGAAAAAGTGGTCCGAGCCGGTTCTAGGCTGGGGGATCAAATGGTCGCAATTACGCGTCCACAAAGCCTCACGGCGCTGCGGGCGGCATGTGGCATGATGTGGCTGAGCCGGGCATGATATTTTCTTCACAATACGCGCCAAACGACACACGCCCAAGGACTCGTGGACAAGCGAGGACCGATGCGTCTTCCGTGTTTTTGTTTTGTTCTATACGCTAATCGTACGGCCGTTATTAGAATATTAATATTCGTAAGATATTTCCTAACTAAACAAACCGATACCTAATAGATTATTCCTTTGTTTGTGTTTCCAAGTTTTTTGTGGCTACTTTTTGTAAGTGAAGCAAATTAAAACTAGTGATGATTCGTTCGATGTTAAATAAATAAAAAGATCCATTTTGCGATCTTTGGATTTAGGCAACGTATAATCCCCGTTTTAAGTGCCCTAGCTAGCACGTTGATATAAAGTGAGACTGGTGTAGTTTCGATAATGATTTCAAGATTGACGTACTCGTAATTCAAATGATTCATAGTAATAATTTGATTTTGAATAGCTAATCTTGTAATTATAATTCATAGTTTAGTTTCGAGAAGAAAAATATATTTGAGTAGAACTACGTATTTTATTGCATTATTTTCATGGTCTAACAAGCCTACCTAATTACCATTTTGACTTGAATTTAAACGCTTTTTGATATTTTTCGCAATATTTCGTTTTTTGTGCTGTACAAGTTTAACTCTAAAGTATGGAAAGAAATCAGTTTTGACTGTTTGTTTGACACTAAAAATACAGCTTAAGGCCATGACACTGCGAGTTCGTTGGCATCGACCGACTGACGACTGTTTGTGTAAATTATACTTTTATATTAATGCACTTTGTATTGGCATATTCAACTAAGCTCTCAAATTGATTCTTATAATAACATGTCTTTTTGCGAGTCAAATTTATATTAACAACAACATCTAAGTGTATTATGGCTTGGCGTGGCTTATTAATACACGTTGATTACAATAAAAATGGAAGTCTTTTGTGTTGTATTGTCGTTTAAACGTATATACGTATAACATATATTTTTTGCCTTGAAACTAGAAACCAACTGTTTTGTATTGGCTTAGCCCAACCGTTTTCGGATGCGCCGTCCGTGACTTGGAAGTTTGTTTTGGCTCATTGTGCATGCGTTCAGTTGCGTGATGAGTTCGTCGGCTTTGTCTACCATCCTCATGCGCCGGTCACTGCTTCCTGATTGTGGTTCATCTTGAGTGACGCTCCCGTTGCGTTTGCGCAACTCGCATAGTTATTAGTAGTACATACATGTTGGCATTATAGAGCCTTTATTGTCCTTTGTTCTCTTATAATTTTTTTGCTATTGTCAATTGTGACAGATTGAATCATTGTGATGAACTGATGATGATATCAGAAAGTAAATTATTAATAGCCTTTAACCTTTAAAGGGAAGTCGTTTCTGTAAGTTATGTTTCGCTTATTAATATTCCATTTATATGCAAAAGACATGTTTAACCTAACGACATTGTTTTTGACCACAGTATTATTATCTCTATTTATGGATTGAAATTTCATTTTTGTTATTTCCACGGAGAAAACTAAGTTCTAATGTTCGCTTTGATGTACCGTAAAAATACGTCGCGATACTAATGGCGAAGCTTTTAATAAGGTCCCTCTGTTATTGCGATTCGCTTTCGTTAACACTTTTATGTTCGTTGTTCTCAGATGCCATGGGAGTCGTCTGAGGAGCAGATGGGCGCACCCCGCGAGATGCGCATCCACGTGCAGCGCGTGATCGCCATCCCGGCGCCCCACAACATGCCGTCGCCCCCAGAGACCATGGGCCCCTTCGCGCCCCCCCCGCTGCCCCCGCAGCAACACCAACAGAATGAGGTACTGATAACGCGCGTGATCGCCATTCCGCGGGCTTATTAACAATCTTCAAGTGACAGTTGCAAAACGATTGCCACTGTCACTTGAAGATCTATAGTAAGCCAGTCGGCACACCACAACGTGCCACCGCCCCCCGAGATCATAGGCCCCTTAGCACCCTATTCGCCACCCCCGCAACAACACCAACAGAATGAGAGAAAAATCAAAGAAAAATAGAGACAACTCAAATGTTGAACTTTGGCCCGAACTTAGCAATGCTTGTAATACGGATACTGGATGGATATTGAAATCATCACTCAAATACTTACTGGTCTCGAGTTTATTCAAACTAGCAACAGTACATATATGTTTTGTAGGGAGGGTGTTAAGAACTCCTTTCCCTAAAATAGGTTTCTATGCTTTGTATAAAAATATTGACACTGACAATATGAATAAAGAAAGAAAAAGCTATCGAAGGAATAATGGATATTTTATTATTTTAATGTAGATTTATTATGTTCTACAGAGGGTTTTTAACTTCTAGGGTCATCAAAATAAAAACGTTATTGCTAAAACTCCCCCCAAACGTAACTGTGTACTGTAATGTTTCTTATTTTTTTTTCTCCTATTTTTCTTAGGTTTTTTATGTTGTTAGCAACTTTGGTTGTTTAGGTAACCATCAGCCAGTTCTTAATTTTCACTTTTAAGGCATTTTTATTTTACATAAGGTTCTATGAGAGAACTCTCTTCAAAAGCTCGTTGCTTGATAATTCAGTCAGTAAAATCTAGACATTAGTGTCACGAGACATTACTTATGATGAGTTCGCTTTGGAAATTAATATGCGCCAGGTGATTCGTAACGATCGATCTTTCTAAAATGTAATTTATTCCACCAAGTCCAAAGAAAGAGATTATGAGTTTTTTTGTGTTAGCATTTTTACCAATTTCTCTTTTTATCGAGAGAATAATAAATTCACTCACGCATCGCACCGGTTAGTCGTTGACTTTCAATAAGTTCGCTCGCTACAGAGTGTTCATAATGATAATAATTTTACTAGCTTTCTTGATGTTGCCAGTGTAAATGAGTATATCATAGTCACATGTTGTAAGCAGTGTTGCAGAAGGTTAACGGGATGCGGTATGATGATACATCACAACTAAGCGTCTGAAACGTTAACGATTTTCAATTTATTAGTAAGCAGCCAAAGTTGTCTGAAAGCTTTTGGTCTGCGAATGATTAAAATTGATAGCTGTTGCACAGCATTAGTATAGTACTTAAAAGAGGTTTTTAAAAGTAAGATTTTCGCTATGTATAAATCAGAATTTCTGACTACCTAGTAATTTAGACGTAGTTTATATATTTATAAAATACATATTAATTACATACTCGTATGATACATTTTAATTTCGAAAAAAAATATTAATTTTAAAATTATTTAGAAACAACATTAGATGTTCAAGTAGAGATTGCTTTAAGTAATATGTATCATAAATATTCACATAGTGTAGAAGTATGTCTCTATAATCGCTATAGTTATTTACTACGAATTAATTTCGTAATTTTTTTCGCCAAATCTGCCAAATCGGTTTCGCTCCCGCGCGCATCGCACGCGCGTCGTTCTCATTGCCATTCGCTTTAATCGTATAGCGTCTTAAGTATAGAGGCATACGACAGACATGTTCGTTAGGTACTATTGTTTGCTAAGACAATGTTTGCTGTCTATGATTTGACGTGAAATGGATATTAGGCGTACCTTATAGTATTAGTTTGTTTAACTGCTTTTCAGAAAATAATATTTTATACAAGCTTACGTACCTACGTATTTGGCCGCATGAAACAATATTTGATTTCCTGATTTTATTGCGCTCTTCAAAGAACTTATAAGAAAAGAGAAAGTATTAACAGAATAGGAAAACTGTCTTTTTCTGAAAATTCAATCATTCTACTGCGATTTGTTGTTTGATAAGAGACATATTGGTTAACGACCTCCGTCGAGTGGCTTTGTACACCGGTTTTCTAGGTGTCGCCATCTCTGAGGTCCCGGGTTCGATCCCCGGTTGGGTCAATTTAGAAAAACGAACTTTTCTATATTGTCTCAGGTCTGGGTGTTTGTGATACCACCGTTGTCTGCGATTTCCATAACACAAGTGCTTTAGCTACTTACTTTGGAATCGGAGCAATGTATGTGATGTTGTCAAATATTTATTTATTTATTTATTTATATGAGGATATAATGTAATGATTCTGTAAGTATTTAATATAAACACATTGAATAAAGAATACCCATATGAAATGAAAAGACTATCTAACTCGTCTCTACCAAATAAAAGAGTCAAAAAACTTTACTAGAGCACTCATAAAAAACTTCCGTTACTCGGCAACTTACACGATCGCGAGCGCAAATTGTATGGCAGTATATTATTATGAAGGCGGAAAAATCGCGTAATGACACCTGCTAAGAATCACAAAAACATTTCAAACAAATAATGCTATTTTTATAACAATAATGTTATTTTAAAATCTTCAGGGACGTTACTTATTGTTATGTGAAGCAAAGTTGAATTTAGGGCAATCGGTTGAATAATGATAATATAAAAAGACTGTGATTTTTGAGGCAATCAGGTATTAATTTATTTAAATTCTGACTACCATCAAGAAACTTGTGAAGTTGTGACATTTTATCGCCCTCACAGTTTACTTGCCTAATGTTAGTTAATAGTTATATGTTTTTAGGTAAGTCTTACAAAGAATATTATTTCATTAAATTCTTTGTTGAATTACATAAAATTCGAGATTCTTCAATTGACTTTCGATACAAAGAAAGACTCATTACTCGATTACATTTGATACGCTCAAGTGAAACAGAGCAAGTAGCAATTTTGACAACTATGTTAGGTTCACCGGGTGTATAATGACGTCATAATTCACCCCAAAATAACAGTGTTCTAGTCCATATAGATTCTCAGGTTTAAGATATATGGTGAAAATATCTTTACAATTATTCTTCTGGTATCATAGGCTATTGGAAAAGTCACTTAACAAAAATAGTGAGACAAACCCATTAGACATGGTATAAATTGGTTATATACAGTTGCAAGTAGGTAACTGTAGGTACGGTTTGATAACAATTAAATTTACTTGAACTCCATTGTTAGTATGGAACAGATGCGTGGAATACATAATAATAGGTAGTCGGAAAAGTTTGCGGCCTTTTCGAAGCATTAATTTTGCGTGTTATATTACTGGCAATACTGAACTTAGGCGGGAATCTTGGCGGGAATGTAATATATTGTTTGACAGCTGACTATTTGGTAATAGCGGTAAAATAAAAAAAAAAGAATTGTACCGACTACCTAATAAATAATACATAATACTACAGGGATTAGTAACTAAAACCGCTATATCTTATTTTCTTTTATCTTTATTAAAAATTCTTGACTCGAAATAATAAATAACATTGTCCACTTTACTATCGGAGAATAGTTTTCATAAGCGAAGAAGCGAAGCGTTTTCAGAACCAAGTTAGCTTTTATTTCCACTGAAACATTTCATTCTGGGTTCCGATGGCGTTCGTCACTTCTTGGCATATGAAAGGTCAATTTATCATTCAACGAAAGTAAAATAAGTATTTGCGTTTTCCTCGGTACCTACATTGAAAGAGAATTGGCATATATTTTTACATTCTAAGTATTTCAGGCGTCTTTTCGTATGTGTTTGCTACATTTGTATTCCTTTTGCATTTTTAGAGATTTCAGTTTCGATAATATCCTTGAATCAATAACTTAATATGATATGGTTATTCAAAACAAAAATATCTTAAAATGCATAAAACCCAGTAATCCGAGGAAACGCAGATCGTTCAAACCTAACAGAATAGTACCTAATCTAGACGCAGTTTCATAAAAACTTTCAAAAATAATATCATTGTTTGAAATGGATAAACGAATTCTAACGAAATTTATTTGAATAAAGGTCTAAAAAGTTAATTAAAAACGCTAAAGACTTAAAAACACAAAGACTTTTAAAAACTTTCTCAATTTTTTTTAGATTTATGCACTCGATTCATTCATTTCAAAGAATTTAAGTAGAAAGTTGTATGAAATGCCCTATGGCGTAGACGCTCCTAATATCTGATTTTATTCTATTTGAGTTATTCAACAAAATTTCTAGTAGGTACTTTTATACAGTATTAATATTAGTGATGCAACGAATACTACTTTAACGAATACTTCAACAAGGTAATGAATAATACACGTACACTATTATTTTTTTACTTAGACATTTAAATCATTGAAATTAACTGCTGACAAATGTTTGTTCAAAAAGCACAACATTTGTAACTTCTCAGGCATGAGGTTTATTTCTTTTTTCTGTTTCTACATTCCCAGCGGTCGAAAATATTTTTTCTGAGGCGACAGTAGAAGGCTTTAATGATACAATTGCATAGGTGCGTTCGTATACACGGTGCACAGACAAACCGTAATTTGGGTAACGTTCAGTTATAATATAAATAGTTTATTTTTAATATTCGTGATGATATTCGGTAAATATCTACTATTCGGCGAATACGAATATTCGTATTCGTTGCATCACTAATTAATATATTTTGAATGTTTCTGTTTTTTTAGTTTTAATCATGTTTTTATTATTTTTCTAACAGCAGCCTGCTGTCCTTCACCAATTCGTGCCACAATCTGCCCCCACTCAAGAGTTGGAACAACCTGAAGTAAGTGATTAATTGGTAGTATTTTTTTATTTTTTTTCTGTTTGTCATTTATGTAAAAAGTTTTCACTTCCTCAGCAACAGAACAAGTCAGGTTTGGTGCCTTGCCCTTTGTTTGCTTTGTGTTTTTAGAAGCATTTAAAGAGATTATTTAGGAATTCAAAGCTTAAAATATTGCAATATTGTGGTAGCTATTTTGCTTATCCTTATTTCTCATGGTTTTCTATTCTTTCCTCAACTGTGGCGGGATACATGAAGGAATTGCTTAATTGTCGTTCAAAATTTTAGATTAGCTATGGATTCTTAATGACCATACTAAATAATAGATTTCCAAGTTTTGAGAATATTAATGTTATGTGATGTGCGTACTCACCATTAAGACCATTAACCTTGATTTGCTTTAATGACTTGTCAAATATGCCAACAGTTTTTCGGTGATAAATTGTAACTGAACGTACATACTTTAATAAATGACTAGCTATTGCTTATTAATAAATTATTCGTGTCAAATTGTTGTTAAGGATTTTTTGTGACAAAATTTTAATGCTTACTTATATTTTTTTAAGCATTTTATAGATTGTTTAAACGACTTCAATTATAAATCAAATGACCATTATTATACCAGAAGCTAAAAATTCGGTAGGTATAACAGTTTAAAAGTTAATAGTTATTCATACCAAAAAATACTCATCCCTAAATACTCGAATGGGAATCGAACCCATGACCACGACTTTTCGAACTGGGCTCTGACCTTTAACCGCTAAGCTACCACAAGGTTAGAAAATTTTCGCTGTAAAGCATTTTAAGTGAGGAGTTTGCAAATTTTTTCTTTATCGTACTCTCATTTAATGAATGGTGGCGACAGAAGCTGACTTATTCATTATTCAACAGGTACAGAAGA
Organism: Catoptria pinella; assembly: GCA_963556745.1. Classification (NCBI taxonomy): domain Eukaryota; kingdom Metazoa; phylum Arthropoda; class Insecta; order Lepidoptera; family Crambidae; genus Catoptria; species Catoptria pinella. Next base: position 6,341,602 of record OY750771.1, read on the forward strand.
TTCAGATGGACGGCACCCCGGTACAAATGAACTTGCCGTGGGAGCTGACGCCAGAGGACATCCACGTGATCCACCGCACCGCCCAGGACGCCGCCGCCAGCCAGCGCCGCGAGCAGCAGATGGACAACGATATGCAAGAGGTACTACACTCATATTATGTTTTTAACCTCCTACAAACAATAAGGTCGGTAAAGTCAACGTCCTTTACGCATACTAAACTTCCCGAAATGCCTTCCCACGTCCCTATTTGACAATCTGCGTGGTGCAGTGGTCAACATGAGGTCTACGCAAGAGGTCCCGGGTTCGATTCCCGGCCGGGTAGAAATTGAAATGATGAATTTTAATTTCTGTGACGGGTCTGGGTTTTACTATGTATGATAAGAATATATTTAAAAAGTATATAAGTTAATATCAGTTGTCTAGCACCCTTATTACAAGCTTCGCTTAGTTTGGGGCTAGATGGCGCTGTGTGAAATTGACCAAGCATTTATTATTATTATTTCCATTGAACTAGCGGCTGGCTCCTGGAGGTTGCGAACCAAAGTTTTATAGTTTGATTTTTAAATGTAGTAAACATTAATACTAAATAATATACTAGCAAACAAAAAACGACGGATGATAGTAAGTACTCGTGCCCACAATTGTGTATTTTTTTATCTCGACATTATTTCACAATCATCTATTTTGCTAATCATGCTGCAACCAACATTGGTAACGTAGTGATTGATTGAATTGAATCAACATGATTCAAGAAGCCGATTCCAAGAACGGGCTAAGGATGAAACTCAGTCTCCTTTATTCCAGGTGAAAACCATCGTGAACACCCTCGCGGCCGCCGCGGAGGCCGAGGCAGAGGCGGAGGCGCAGGCGCAGGCGCAGGCGCGCGCCGAGGAGCACCACCGACAGGAGCAGCAGCGCCAGGCGGACGCCATGCAGGAGGCGCCCGAGCAGGCCCCGCGCGCCCCACGCACGCTGCTGCTGCCTCAAGACATGCCCATGGATGAGAGGCCACACTGTAAGATTTTTGTTTTGTTTTTACAATTAAATAAGCTAATGGCTTCTCTGACCGTGAGCAGTCATACTCACGCGCTGATAACTATGACTGATTTTTCACATTTTTCTTTGTTTATATCTATACTTAAGTAGGTACCTACCTATGTGAAATATATTTGTTAGAATTAGGCGTTACCTAGCGGGAGATCATGACAAGAGAGGTAAAACTCATTTAGATAAGCTACCCACATGTTATTCTTAAGTTACAATTTTGAGTCTAGTCAAAGAAAATAAGACTCAATAACTTCTTTGAAAATATTACTGTATCATAGCATCAATCTAGTCCCTTGTCAACCTTATTATAAAATATTGCCCAAGGTTATTACCTACAAAAGGTTGATTTATTTACGAGGTCGAATTAATTAAGCACCCTGATAAATGACGCTTTTGTCGAAACCATCTTTATAATACTACTGGGCAAATTAATTTGTTGTTTAATCTCTAATACGATTAGTTGTTGCAATCAAATTAATGTTGTTACGAGTTCGCTATAAATAGAGCAGTGGAATTTATTGCCCTTTTATTCATGTTCATTGCTTTATTTTCAGTTATTCTTTCTTACTTGTAATCATGTTTGATTACTTAGGTTTGTAGAATCGTGAAAAACAGAAAACTCAACATAGTTTCAATCGAAAACTTGGAAAGAAGAAAAACAATATCAAATATTCCGAGATAAGGAACTGTTATTTTATGTAACAATAGATAAAAAATATTTAATTATAATCTTTTTGCAACTATCTCGGCTCATGTGCCCTCATCTTTATTAACTTTTTTAAATTTTAGACTTTCTTTGCGCTATTGGTATTTCTGTACATTCAGAATTCTTATGTTTTCCTGTTCCAACTGTCGCACTTTGTAAATATTTAAAATTAATAATTTTGAATGTTATACTTGTCTGAAAAATAACCATAACAGAGTGTGTTTATGGGTTTATTACCTACGTAGGTATTAGAATGATAATGTTTGAGGAAATTCACACACATAAATTCACACAATTCTAATAATTTAGTTGCATACATTGTTTATTAGAATTTATTACATTATATGAATTACCGTTAACGGAACGTCCTTCATCATTACTACGGCTTACCACAAACACGGTTTATCAATAAATTGAACCGTCAGTTGGTTCATTAGACAATTGGGTACATATATTTATTTATCTTTATTGTACCAAAGAATAAATAATGCTACTAGCTTGTACAACGATATATCAAGTATGGTAGGTACAAGGGCGGACTTGAGTTAAAAAAGAGGTAATAAAACAAAAAACCATGTGACGTCAAAATTTAAAATTAAATATGAACCACAGAGGCTCATTTTGATACTTCTTAGATGACGCATCTAACTAAATTACGGATAGAATTAAACCTGCCATGCTATTCCGAAACAAAACTAGAAACTCACCTCTAAAGTCACCTTGCTTCGCACGAGTTTAATGTTAGAAATGAAATAATAATAGACTAATGTATTAATTGCAAGAGATTTCAGGTTTCTGTAGTTAGGTGACTTTCGAAGTGCGTTGCGAGTTTCGTTTCGGAATCGCCCGGCTGCTCCTAACCAATGGTCATACTAAACTTATTTTAATTTATAGAATAGAGGTTTTTTTGTTAATTATCAATAAGTTCCTAATTGCAGCTCTTCTCGACACAAATTACCGCGACGTACCTATGTTCTTGAGATTATGTTACTTAGTTGTGTAACGTTGTAGCTTTGTCGATAAGCACATTGTAAGGTTTTCTTTATTGCTAGCATAAATGCATAACATTTATTTTGATGATAATTATTATGATGAACATGAGGACTTATTACGAAAAAATATCGCGACAATCGGGCGATGTTAGTTTCTCACGTTTACGTATGCCGTAAAAGTTTTCTTTTTATTTTTAGACATGCAACCACGCTCCGTTCGCAGCGTTGACAACTTGCTGCATCGTGAGAAACGCGTCAAGCGCTGTGCGTGCAGTTGCGCTTAAGCGCTAGCGACTGCTTTAACAGCGCAGCAGCGGCTTGAAAGCAAAGCACCTCCATCCGTCCATACATTCCCTTTTTGTAACAAAATACTTTTGTTCCAATCCAACTAGGATAACTAGACCTTACCATGTAAATAAAGTTGTTAATTCCTCAGCTTTGAAATACCATTTTTTTACCTACCAAAACGTTAATGAATGATAGGTATTTATTACATTTTATGTTTGTTAAATAATGAAATTAATTTATGGTCCGTTTTGGTGTTTAAATTGTACATCCGTATAGGCATGGTTTCTTTAAAGAACTGTATTAGAATACCAGATTAAGGTATTTAATATTAATTTCTGTAAATGACCAGTAAGAACCTACGAAAGTATTATGTGCAAGTTAAGGTAAGTATATTCTGTATTAAATGCATGATTAAGTTTAAAGTCGTTTGTTTTATTGTACTGGCAAGTTTGACATGGCATAACGTTTGGGCCTCGTGCAAACAACTGCATTTATATCTGAACAGATTCATTAACATGTGAACCTATCAAAAAAGTTTATGAACTTTGTGATATTGTAATCTAAAATTAAACTTACAATCTATTGTGATCCTAAATTAAACTTTTATTAGTTTTAATGTGACTTTCATTTATGAAATCTAGGTTTTTTATTTAAATTGCCTACCTATACCATTAATTTGTCGATAGTATTATATTGCTGTTAAATTCATCTACCTAAGTTAAAATGTATTAACTATTTTGAGATAAAAACTTGTGGGCTCATTATCTAAATAAGTATGTTATTTATGCAACTGTAGTATAATGAGGGTTATTATAACACGAATGGGGGTTTATCACACTAGTGCTTTAATATATAATTATTTTATTAAAGACTATCTACACTTGACATGAATCCTCAATAAAAGGTATTGAAACAGTAGCTTATAACCAACATTAAAACAACCAGTGTCATGGTAGCCGTAATATCCAAGCTGGTCGCAGCCCTCGCACCTGCCTCCGTCATTATATCATCCAAACGAGTGTTATAACATAATGTTGACCAGCCTTTACTCGTTCGGATATTATGGTTACTATGACACTAGTTGTTTTAATGTAGGCTATAAGCTGACTGTTTCAGAACCTTTTATAGAAGATTTAAAGCATGGGTGTAGATAAATACCCTAAACAAGCTAGTGGTCTTAGGTAGGTTATGATGACAACTTGATTAATTAGCATTAGTAACAAGTAATGTAAGTAGGTAAACAAACAAATTACATATTTAGGAATCAAGTGGTATCAACGGTGCATGGCGTCATTCGACAGGAAAAATAAACAACGCAAATAGGTACCTAAATAAATAAAAATCCGGACTATTCATTGAACAATAGTTACTAAACTTAGAAGAACTTTCAAAGAATTTGTAGCAGTGGACACTTTCTTTACATAATCAAAAGATGTATTTACATCACGTCACGAGACTTATTTGCACCTGCCGGGATTCGATCCCACAACCTTTGGCCTCCTTTGGCTCATTTGTAGGGTCGAATACCGCTGCCCAAATGGCCGACAATAATTTTGACTATTACTATTATAAGAACGTTTCGATTTTCCACTGATGAATATCAGAACATGAATATGTTCCCTGAAAAAAAAGGTTGGTTTTCTCCAACCGTGAAAATCTACTAAATGTATAACAATGTGAGAGCTGAAAATTGGTGACAATTAATGTGGCGGTTTATGCCTACCTATTAGCTATCATGTAACCGTATTAGTAGTGAGGCTTATCTCATTTTGTTTCAAAATCTTCTACTAATTGATAGTCGATAGTGATTAACAAGACTGTCACAATCTTTTTGTAAAAGAAAAAGATTTAAAATGTTAAATCGCAGACTTTCGAACAACCTTTGAAACCCTGGGGCATTCCGATCGTGAGCTGTCATGAATTAATTAAATGGTATTTGAAGTACGCAACGAAGCGTAGTGATTGTACAGTTGGTAACAATTGAGCTCTTCTATATTGCACCTTGCGACCACATCACAAGATTTATTTTGGAATAGAAAGACTTTCCTGTTTGTTGGGTGAAATAATATCACTCCCTTAAAAGTTTGAGGGCCGCGAACTCCGCATTCTCGCGCCCTTTGCTAGCTAAATAAGGAAAATTGCAGGTCGCACTGGTATTTTGAGTACCCACACAAGTATACGCCGATATTAGGTTATCCTTGTCCAATACGATAAAAGGGTCCTTTGTGCAACAATAGGTAGGTTACTTATATTTTCATTACACTTCATCGACAAATCAATTATTAGCGGACAGTTGAAAGAAAAACCGTTAGAATTACTTTCTCCTCTGTATTCTAGAGGAATAAAGAATGCTAGCTTATTTGTCTAGAAAGAACAAAACAGTAAAGTTAAAGCTGCATTTACTTTGAATAGCGGTTTTTGTGGAGGCGGGCAGGGTGCAGGGTGCAGGGTGGAATATTGCGAACTAGAAAGCTATTTTCTATTTCGAAGCCAAGATTATTGCCTCTTTTTCTGTCGAGAGCCTGTCGGGGTACGTTCGTTAAACGCTCACCTTTCTGCGATCAAAAGTATTTAGATTTTGTTTTACTCCGAAAACTCGTTAGAAACTGCAAAGGGAATAATAAAAAGAAAAGGTATGATATTTACAAATTTTATTTATTCTTTTGTAGTAATTTTCGTCTGAGAACTTTCATTAGTTTTAGGTACTTAAATAGATATCACGATAGTAGCCAACTTTATCTGAATCTAATAAATATTCATTTATCAATTGAAATGCTATAATTTGGTATTGATTCTGATGTTTTTGATTTAAAATTCAATATAATGAGTATGATGTAGAACGTAAGAATTAAAAAGTTCATTAGAAAACCTGAAACGTAATTAATTAGTGTAGTTAAAAATGATTTTAAGCACCATAATTCTATTACATCCTTAGAAAATAGGTAAAAATTTATAACGAGACACAATAGGAAAGTAATAATTGTGAGACTTCTAGCGAACTTCCTTATTTGATCTTTTAAAACTCTGTAAAGAATGGTCATGTACAAAATTGTTCCTAACAACATGAGGGGCCATCTGAACAGACAGCATACTAGCAAGTACATCAACCAAGTCTCCAGCACTCCGTTAACAATGATGGCTGTGCACGCGACGCTGATGGGAATAGGCAGTAACCATGCATACGTCAGAACTCGCCACAAATTCATCTCACTTATCTTCACTAACACTACTATTAAGCTATCATACATATGTTTAATGAAGAAGAACACTAAGATAACAATAACAAAGTCAATGTAAATTTCAAATCCAAGCAATGCTATTTTAACTCCACTTGTGTTTGCAAGAATTCCTTTTTTGTTCAGGAAGCTGATTAAAAACACTAATCTTTTGATAAATCTCACAACACTTAGCTGCATCAACATTTGGTTCCTGTAGTTTTTCTTCCAGCGATTTATTTTAATAGCTGCCACGGTCCATACAATCAACTCGAGGGCTGTCATCACTATTTCGATTATAACGAAAATCTGGAACACTGTCGCAGTATCCAGAGAGTCGTTGTAAAATAGCTGCTCTTGTTCTCCATCAGAGACGCTCTTCGTAATCGTAACATTTTGTCGAGAGGTCGATCCAATGGATTCGCCGTTGTCTTCATTATTTGATATTGCCTTGGTGTAGAAGGATTCTGTGGAGAAATCCACTCCAGATTCACCGTCTTGTGGCACGTCACTCACCTCTGCCATTTTGATAACATTTAGGTATAATAAGTGATCTATCCGTATGTAATTACAACGACAGTCAATAAAAACAAATAATGCGTCGCGTGTGTCGCAGCGCAGCAGTGCCAATCAGACTGGCTCTAGTCAATGTTTAACAAAACAGGAAACCACTTGTAATATTGGTCATTAGTAAACGTTCATTGGATTTATTGGAATTGTGAGTGACTGACGTCATACACCGGTGAAACAAAATCCCCACGGATGGTTCATGTTCGTGACGTACCTAGATAAGTGTTACTTACATTACTTCACAAATAAACTTCTTGATAAACATTAGAAGCCGTTAACATTGCTAGCGAAGATCAGATAATATTGAATAAAGTAGGGATATACCGATTTTTAAATTAGATATGAAAAAATCTTAATTTCTTGTTAAAGAATGCTGACAAAAGCATTCTTGTGTGTGTACTGACAAGAATGCTTGAAGAGTTTATTACATACGCCAATGATTTTTTTTTAAATGTAGATTGGAACCTAATTCCAAAAAATATTGTGAATCATGTATTTAATTTATCTTTTAGACCGTTTTAAAATCGTTGCTATCGGACGGGAAATAACAATTTCAGGTTATTATTTACCTTCATTATATACGTTAATGTACAAACAAGTAGGTACTGAAGTATGCCGGTTATTGCCATTTTGATTTGATTGAACTGTCTCATAAGATAGCATGTATTCAAAATAGTCTTTAGAAAACGTCACACTTTTTTGACTTTAGAAAAAAATCGAATCACCTCAGATTATATTTTAATTAACTCACTCATTGTAAGTAAATCATTGAATATACAAGGTGTTACAAAAGTACCCTTAATGCCGAAAATGGTAGATAGGGATCATGAAACTAAACAACTTTTACTATGAGACCAACATTGAAATCGCGAAAAAAAAATCAGCTGTTTCATACAAAAATTAATTACGAAAATATCAAAATGTATGAAACAGCTGATTTTTTTTCGCGATTTCAGAGTTAGTCCCATAGTAAAAGTTGTTCAGATTGATGGTCCCTATCTACCATATTCGGCATTAGGGGTACTTTTGTAACACCTTGTATAATATAGAACTCATGGGAATACATCCAACAGTCTCCAGACATTAGATAAACATGCCAATAAAGTAATGAAGCCAATAAATTGTCTTAATTTCATCAATGCCTGACCGGCCGAATGCGGCCGGACAACAATGGAATATATTATTGTGTCTCATTTTCCAGGCCTTAATGGGTTAATACAGTTTATGACAGGTCTTACCTAAAAGCCGATGTTAATACAAATTGTTGGCGGTCGTTTGACTGAATCACTTTTAAAGCAAACTGTTTGCTACGACTACCTATATAAAAATATTTGACTAAAACATAAGTTGTTTGAAGATGTGTATTGTATAAGATATTAAAAAGAAAAAAAAAACAGAATTTAAGTAATTTTATATTGTTTTAGTTGGAACGTTTCGCTTTGTGCGATCGATTGGTTGAAAAATATGGGTCAAGCTCGGGTCCTCACGTTTTCCGGCAAAGTCTGTGTTCCACCAACCGTGTCCAGTAGGGCGAAGGTATTTTAGTTTCAACAAAGCTAGAAGGAGTCTACATATTAGTTACATAAATTTACAAATTAGGATTTTGTTACTTGACAGGGTGATTTTAAGTTTGATTAGAAATCATAACTTCTTAAATCAAAGTAAACATTTAAAATGCTCCGAAACCCATCAAAATAAATGTTCATTAATCAGTCTGGAGATAAGTAAACTTTGACTTTTGTCTTGTTAACAATGGTTTTCCAAAGAGTTTGAATTTTCCTCGTCTGTTAAGGTATTCACTGACAAGAAATCAATCTAGTGTGTAGGTAATACGATTATTCTTTAACAGTACAAAACGAGTTGAACATTTGCAAAAAGAGTGCCAGATCTTTGACTAAGAATTGAATTGAGAAAAAGATCAAGCTATAATGGGAAATCATAGTACTAATTAAAGGTATTGTGAAAAGAGAAATATATGTAGCTTACTCCCGCAAAAAATATATGCAGGATGCACCGCCCGCCCGCCCGCAAAAAAAAAAATGCACATGCACACCACAAAAATATCAGTGCACAATACTTGCATTTAGCATGACAGCGACACGACACACGACAGGTGCAAGGTGTGTCGCTGTCATGCTATATGCAAGTATTGTGCACTGATATTTTTGTGGTGTGCATGTGCATTTTTTTTGCGGGCGGGCGGGCGGTGCATCCTGCATTATATTTTTTGCGGGAGTAAGCTACATATATTTCTCTTTTCACAATGGTTTGTGACTTCCAAGTAATGCCTGATTCAATCAAATAATCAAAGGTAATTTTATTAGTACCATAGGCTGGTTTTTACTTCTGCCTCCCTTAAGGCACGTCTCCTGCGACAGATTTTTTTAAACTTTACACAAAAACATCAAAACATTGGGGCGTATTCATATACAATGTTTTTGTTTTCCGCGGCCGACCAAAAACATTCCCCGCGCGGGGTAGGGAGGGGAAGGGTTTGTTTCATTTCTTGACAACTACCGAACGCGCACAACCTTTCTATAATCTGTTTGTGTATGAAAACCAATGCTTTTTTTATGTTTATTTTCCTGCAGGAGACGGTTTGTGTATGAAAACAAATGTTTTTGTTTTATGTTTTTTTGCGTAATGTTTCGAAAAAACTCGAGCAGGAGACTCGCCTTTATGACTACCGAAACACGATATATATCGCGTGATATACTTACCGTTTAATCAACACTCAACTGTCAAAATCCATTGTCTTTTGAAAATTAAACGTGTTAAATCGCTATATCAAAAAGCGTCTTTGTGTGCTAGGGGGCAGCTCATAGGTACCTATTACACGATAATCAGTATAACGAGAACTTTACGCAAACCTAATATTAATACGACAATTGAAACTTTTAATAACATTGTAATCATTCTAAGTAACTTTTCTATTTCTTTTTTTCTTTATTGTTTCAAAAGGTGGTGTTAGAAATTAAAGAATCACTTTACCTCACGCTCGCAGCAAAAATCGATTTTGCTGCGAGTTTTTACGCGCCAAAAACGCCCTTTTCGTGCTGGAGAGGTAAACAAGTGATTTTTTATACTATTTCGTATCTTAAGACTACTATTTCGTATTGTTTATTTTCTAAACATACTTCAATCAGTTTATTCAATGAACATTAAAGTCTAATGAATTGTCATTATAACTATGTTTAACAATTTACTTCTTGTTACAGACGGCTGTGCAAGTTTCCCTTCACTTTACGTCGCGATGAGTAAGTTGCTGCGATCAAACTTTGAGTCCTTTCTTTCTTCGCATCGACGAGTATCAATCCTCTTCCATAGCTGCGCAAGTTGAAGTTGAAGTTTTTCTTTCTCATACATTATTCACGCTCATCATCTTATCCTTTGCAGTGACAGGGTACAGTGAAGTTTATTCACTTTTTTGCACATCGTTGCCCGTTTCGCGTTGACGTTATCAACTTGATGCTTGTTATCGTTTGACAAGCTAGGAGATAACACTTTATTTTGTGGCTCTTTATCACGGCTCTGGTGCGGAGCGAGATATGGCCTGTTTAGGCCCTGTCCCTGAGCTTTATTGAACATAATGGTGGTTACTGTCGTTACATCTGACGTCAGAGCTTGTGATAAAACACAAGTTTGATGGGGCAGTTAATTTACGAGCTCGTAACTCATCAACATAATATTCTTAATGACTGAAGAACAATGAAATGAGGGTTAAGAAAGTAATTACGATTTACAGCAATCCTTTAATGCCCTTTTGTACGCAAGAGGTGATCGACTGAATTAATTGCATCACAAGCGGGCCGACGATTGCTTGTGAAAATGAATTTGTATTAAAAAAAACATGTTTATCAATTAAACCTAACTAATGACAGTATAATGTTAAGGCAAGGATGCACGGCGAAAGATTTAATAAACAGCCTATGAGCTCAGTAGGTATCTGAAAGCTTGATTTGTTAAAGTAGTTTATACATACTCTTTTCAAAAGTGGGCCCTAGGAAAATAATAAAAAAAAAAGTAATCGTTATCACGACTACAAAGTGCTAAACACACGCTTTGAAAAAAATACAAACAGGTACAAATATTGTTATATTTTCACGTTGAATAAAAAGTATTTTTATTAATTCAGCCTTTTTCGATGCAACAAAGTATGAATGATATCCGAGTTTTAAATGAATTCAAAATAGTTACGATTCGTGGAAGCTGGCTATCGATCTCTAGGAGTAACGTTTCAGAGTTTCAGGGCGATTAGTTGACTAATTGGATCTTCGTTTCAGTCTCTGCTGAAGTTCGATAAGGCGCCGAGGTATTTCCCAGTCCACAAAGGAAACAATGAACTTGAATTTCTAGCCAGCACTACCGAATATTGTAGTTATTGGCTCTTAATACTTTGGTCAGCTTTGTTGATTTAATATTTGAAATAATATTGATTTATTCTGCTATAATACTGCATGGAATCTTCATGAGTCTAATGACATCGGGTGACATCATACTTAAAGCTACACACCGTTAAGTATGGCATTGGTAAATGCAATTTTTTAATCGGTACAAATCGGCAATTTCATAGGTAAACACATAATACGAAGAGTACCATCACATTGGATTATTCTAAGTATGATACTTCAATATCATCATTATTAATAAAAATATTTAAAACAGAACATTATCCAATTTAATGCTACGTTAATAATACTGGGTATTTGATGATTTCAGTATTTGTATTACCAACTTACAAACAAGAAATAACACAACATTACTTGAAGTGTAGTTTGATGGGCGGATTTTTATTTTATCGTGGGATCCAAGTGGCAAGCGAACGAAACTTTCTTAATCACTGTTCGAAGGACCACTCGCTTAACGAATAAATTACCGACCAGACGGAACTTCGATGAAAGTAATTACGTTATCGGAGTGAAGTTCCCACTCGGAACACCACACATGCAATAACTTTGTGATAGATCTGATCGGTTCCAACGAAACTATAAAATTTGCTCAAACGTTAAAAGTTGTGACAACCAATTTTTAGTTCAGAAAAATTAATAGTTTGCCTCTGTAGTGAAAGGGGATTGAAACAGAAGATGTACCGCGTCATCAATTTATCGAAATCTATTCAATAACGCACACAGTACAAATAAGAATAATGACCACGACAGATGTTGATCTATAGTCAAGTATAGGGTCAAAAGCCTATCGTGTGTGCAGCATTTTAACCGACTTCAAAAAAAGGAGGAGGTTATCAAGTCGACTGTATGTTTTTATTTTATTTTTTATGTATGTTTTAATATAACTTCACCAGTTGTTAACTGATTTCAATTATTCTTTTTTTATTTGAAAGAACATAGTTCGTGTGTGGTCCCATAAAAAAAATACAGAGATCTGGCTAGTAGGTTTTTCATAATCCTGAAAAATAACAATTATTTAGCTTACCATCGCACGAGTTTTTACGGATTTTCAGGTATAACTTCTTTGTTTATGAACCGATTTCGATGATTCTTTTTTTTGTTTGAAAGGGTATACCTCAAGAGTGGTCACATTTTAATTTCATTGGTATTGGACCTTGGACTTCGAAGATACACAAGGGAACTCCTCAAAGTCAAATAGGATATGTTAGTGATTGAGATATTGGTAGGTTTATGACAATCCAAAACAAACCGAACTATGGTCTACGACGTTTAGGACTAGACTTGGACTACGAAGTACGAAGGCACAACGGAACTCCTTAAAAACAAACAGCGTGAATTTGGAAATTGAGTTATGGGCGTTGTACCATAGAAAATATTATATGAAGTTAAAAAAAATTACACGCGTACATACCTTACCACAACTACTATATGAAGTAAAAAAATATTTACATGCGTATATACCTACCAATAAGAAGTAGAAAATAAAAAAGCTTTTTAAAAAAAAAGAAAAACCTCCTTCAAAAAACCAAAAATTAAAAACAAAAACAGCTTTAAAATTAAATACCTGTAAAAAAGCAAGAAATAATATTCAAATTATTATTAATATAACACGTCTTATGAAGTCGGGTGGGACTTTTAGAATTAGAAAAAGAAACCCCACCCGACTTCAATAGACGTGTTATATTAATATTCATATGCGTAACTAATAATTTGAATATTATTTCTTGCTTTTTAAAGGTATTTAATTTTAAATCTGTTTTTGTTTTTTAGAAGCAGTTTAGACTAGAAGAGACAACCGCGTTTACGCACTTCAAATTGACCGTACCTACTAATTGGTTGGAAACACAAAATGGTTGCGTCCTATTACGTATACGATTCGAATAAACATTTTGATAGTATTGTTGTTTGATCTCAAATCTTTGATTATATTTTATTTTTATTATTTTAATATTAAATCGATTTTTAAAATCATAGACTTTTAGCATTCACAATGTTGTTATATATGTTTATAATAAGTAAATAATATACTTACTAGAAAAAAAATCGACTCATGCGTTGCTTCTCAGACAGGACTCGACTCGATTCGTTTCGTTGTCTAGCGTAGCTTTGAAATTATGCTTTCGTTATAATAAAAATGTTAGGTGATTTACAGTTCATATTTTTCCGATTATTTATTTCATGGAAAGGCAAACTAAATGAAAAACCAGCTCTAATCACGATGTTATTGAAACAGAATCGATAAGAAATCAATTAAGGGTGGTATCGAGGAGTTATCAATCATGAACTGTAGTTTTTGATTAAAAGATCCGAAGCACCTGTCGCTTACGCGATCAACAGGAAGCGGGTCCGGGCGAGGCTCGAGCGAGGCGGAGGACGCGGCGTCAGTCGCCGCCCAGCCGCCCTCGCGACAACCGCCCTGCGCCGCGAACACTCCCACAACGATTATTCATACGAACGATCTTATTCTCAACAACCATATCTATATCCCTATATCAAATCCTAAAATTAAAATAAAAAAACATTTGAAAGATTTCCTAAGTTCTATTTTTCAAATACTCTAAACAAGTTAGTCTCGCGAAAAAAAGGCTTTTGAAGTTTACTAAGTGCTAACGGATACCGGAGGATTCTCTGTGCCCTTTCACCGTTTTGCTTGGGGCGAGGTAAGTTTATGAGATTCCATTTAGTAATATGTTCGGTGACTTATTGGATTTTATTCATAACGTATGCCTATTTTCGTCTTCACATAATGGCTTTAATGGAACTTTCACGAAAAAATATTTCGTGAAGTATTATTTTATTATTATAGTTGAGCTAGGATTTTTAAGTACTTAAAATATTGAAATATATAGTTTTTAATATTGGACGGAACCTATGTTTTTTTTCTGGTATGAAAGATAAATAAGATAACATTAGACAGAGACAATAGGCCCTAGAATAGACATTGGTAAATCATACTCATGCTAGGCTTTATACACTTTTGTAATTTTATGTTAAAGTACTCTTTTTTTATAAAACTAGCAAACATCCTGGTATGTTCAATCAATTTTATAAGAAGTGCAGTTGTCTACAAGCAACCGCGGTGCTTTGGTTGGTCTGTTTTCAGACAGTGACGATGCTGAAGTCTTATGGAATTTAACTAGTTGCATTACTACATAATTTATTTTTAAATTTAGATTTTATACAATACTAAATAATATACTAGAAAAAATAGGACTCGCACCAGATCATGTTCTCGGACGGGAATCGAACCCGCGACCTTTGGATATCCGGTCCAATGCTCTGACCGCTGAGCTACCGAGTCACCGGTGAGAACGTCGAATTTCTTCTACTATATCAACTCTTACGCTGCAAGCCAGCGCCATCTCACCAATGTAGAAATTACCTTCGACATTCAACTGAACATCTTTCCAGATATTTTTAAACAGTTGATTAAGATGAGAAAGCTATATAACTTTTTCGCATTCACAATGCTATTTTTATATTAAGATAAATAATATTAGAAAAAATACTAGAAAAAATTGACTCACCCGTAGCACCTCAGACGGGACCAAATGCACTGACCAATTATGCTACCGAGTCGCGACTCGGTAGCATAATTGGTCAGTGCATTGGGCCGGAATCCCAAGGGTGCGGGTTCGAGTCCCGTCTGAGGTGCTACGGGTGAGTCGATTTTTTCTAGTATTTTTTCTAATATTATTTATCTACATACTTTATGTTTATACTACATAGTTGAAAAATTGCATTAGTGGTGTAAATAACGCCATCAAATCTAATGCTTATTATACAGTATGTAAATTAACTCAAGGCAATCCTATCAACCGGGCTGTGTGTAGGTTGGGAAGAATCTAACGGTGAATGTTTTTTTCAGTTTAAAAAATAATATATTTATTTCAAATTTAAAAACATTAAGCTCTTTCGTAATCGGTAAACAAAACATCACCCTGTAAAGGGGAGATTCCTGCTCGTGTTTTTTCGAAACATTACACAAAAAACATAAAACAAAAACATTTGTTTGCATACAAACCGTCTCCTGCAGGAAAATGTTTCTGCGTTGTTGTTTTAAAATAAAGCACTGTCTCTTTATTCCACTCTATCACAATAATTAATTACATTTTAGCAAGCATGCACTAGAACTTAGGTTAGAAAAATTGGCCACAGATTATAGAAAGGTTGTGCGCGTTCGACAGTTGTCAAGAAATGAAACAAACCCTTCCCCTCTCTACACGCGCGGGGAATGTTTTCCGTCGACCGCGGAAAACAAAAACATTGATGAACACAAAAATGTGTATCGCCCCAATGTTTTGATGTTTTTGAGTAATGTTTTAAAAAACAGTCGCAGGAGACGCGACTTCAAATAGAGTAGGCAAGAATAACAAACTTCTTTCCTGTTTTTCTTTTGAAACAAGTAGTTTGTATTCTTTTATTGACAATTAATTGATAGGTTGATGTTAGTTCTTGTTAAATTTTGGATAAACAAATACCCTACTCAACAGTGTACAGAATGATACATTTATTTTTTGAACAAGCAATTTATTTTTATAAATCTTTAAAAATCGATTAAATTAAAAACAAACATGTACCGTTAGCTTCTTCTCAACCTACACATAACCTGGTCAAAAGGATTGCCTTTAATTAATTTACATACTGTATTATTATATACTAGCGGCCCGCCCCGGCTTCGCACGGGTAAAATGTAGTTACTAACGTGGTGAGTGTGAGGTTATTCTGTAGTATACTACAGAATATCATATATATAGTGGTGGACACATAATTAAGGACGCCAGTCGATTTTCATACAAACGAAGTAACTTTTAAGCATTGCTTCTCCGCCAGGGATTGACCGAGCGGTATCTGGTGATGGCCATCCAGGGAGTGAATGGAGGAGATTCCGATCTTATAAATGGTAAATGGTAAACCATTTATCCGATGATGAAACTTTGGTGAGTTGTTCTGCTTACGACCGAGAAGGTCCCTGACTAAAAAAACGGAGCATTGCAAAACGCATGCCGGGTGCAGCTAGTTCTAAATAAAAATATGTTGTGCATTAACAGGATTTTCAATATCGATTATCCAACACTTCTCTATAATAAAAATCAGCTGTTTCATACAAAAATTCAAATCGAAAATATCAAAATGTGTTTCATACGTTTTGACATTTTCGATTTGAATTTTTGCTGATTATTTTTTCGCGATTTGAGAGTTGGTCCCAATAGTAAAAGTTGTTCAGTTTGATGGTCCCTATATACCATATTCAGCATTAGGCGTATTTTTGTAACATTTTCTATACCTACCACATTTCTTGTCATGTTATCCGGTTGCAAAATAAAAAGGTTATTCGGCGAGCTGACTCTCGAGCAGGCGACATTAGAGCTTGCCATGGGAGAAACAATCACTGCAGATCTACACCAGCCGCTCTTAAACTTTGTCCCTGTGCTTTATTAATTGTCATAGCATAGGCGACTTGACCGAATATTGTATTCTTTTAAAATTAAACTGATAATTAGATGGAATAATTTTGCACCTTATTACAACGCAAGGAAGGAAAAAATAACAGCACTGCCAACATAACGCCATAGGTACTATTCAATGAAATGCATTCTACCTACTCTCAGGGGAAATGACCAAAGAGAATGTAATACTACGTTGAGGTGACAAATGATATTTATTTTTCTTAATTAATCAATCAAATGCACAAAAAAGTTTCAATTCCGACGTCGAAGTCAATCACAGCAAAATTAGCTTTATATCACTTTTTAACCCAGTTAGGTGATAAATATTTAAAAAATACGAAACACGTGTTCAATTAATTTTGTGAAAGAATGTGTATGTCAAATTTCAAGTCAATCGAGCCATGGAATCGCGTTCTCCCATACAAACTTTGCCACCCTGTTTTACCCCTTTAGGGATTGAATTTCGCAAAATCCCGTCTTAGTGAGCACCTACGTCTTAAAAGGAGCCCCCATGCAAAATTTGAGACTCCTAGCACTTGTAGTTTCTGAGATTTCGTGATCAGTGAGTGAGTGAGTGAGTGAGTGAGTGAGTGATTTTCCCTTTTATATATATAGATGTATTTCATGTTGAAATCTCTTAAAGTCCTTTGTCAGTTTAAATGTAACATATTACATTTATTAAAACATAAATTTACTGAAAGTGCTTTCAACAAAGTTATTATCAGTGTGTGCGGGCTGAAGTCAAACATATTGTTGAAACGTACACGTTTACTTTACAAATAGGAGTTTCATACCACGTATGTGAAAGTTGGGAGTTATTATTTATTGCTAGTGGCGCGTTTGAGAGCAAACTTGCCGGGGGATAAGTCGTCTATTACAAGTCTCGCTAAAGTTGGGGTGAGTCGCGCAACGACTATCTTTTGAGACTCCGTCGCGAAGATATGCCGCCGTCGTCGGGCGGCAACGGTCGGTATGAATCAACCGAGTTGCCACTGTGTTACTACACCTGAAAAAAAAACTTAGACGTACCAAATTAGAAATATTCAATCGGGTATTACGTATAAACATTTCTTAAATCCCTTAAGAGTGCTCATTTATAATATCAAATCTATCATGCTAAGCTAGAAGTTCCTTTATACAGTGTCTTTTATTCCGAGTATAATCCAATCTAAAGATTTATAACATATACAGAAGTTTTAAACCTAAAAACGTGAGACGTACGCAAAAGACAATTGATGATAAATCTTACAAAATGCGCTCCACGTTTTTAGGTTTAAAACTGTATAGGGTTATAAATCTTAACGGGAGAAATTATTTTAAACTTTTTAGTCCGATTTTAATACTTTTTGGTTCGTTTTAAAATATGTTTTTTTTGTAAATTTAATTTATCCCTGTCAAACTATTTATTACTGCACCCAAAGGGGCAGACATGAGCCAACTAGCGCCGCCAGTCGGTTTTATTTTATTTATTCTAAATAAGCCCAATTTCTTAAAAAAGGAATCAGTCAAGGTCTTGTGAATGACGTCTAATGTTTATTGAATAACGTTACAACATTATAAAATGCGTGCAATACTTTAAAAACGGGTTTGAACCAACAGTGGCCACTTTTAACAAAAACGCGTTTTAAACTGTTTAATTGCCTTTTCAAACTGTGTAAAGTTATTCAATAAATATTAGACTTTATTAAAAAAACCTTGATAGATTCCTTTTTTAAGAAACTGGGCTTATTTAGAATAAATAAAATAAAATCGCCTGGCGGCGCTAGTTGGCTCATGTCAGCCCCTTATAAAAGGTTCTGAAACAGTTAGCTTATAGCCAACATAGTAACCATAATATCCGAACTAGTCAAGGCTGTCGCACCCCCCGTGCTCACGCCCGCGAGTTGCATTATGAAATTCAGTACATCATTATAACACTCATTTGGATGATATAATGACGGAGGCGCGCACGGCAGTCGTGGGCGCGAGGGGCGCAATTACCCACTGGATAAGCGGATAATATATACTTTTATAGAGGATTCATATGATGGGTGTAGATAAAGTCTTATGCAACTGTATGTAATTAGGTATTAAAACACCCATGTGATACTATTCCACATTCGTGTTTTAATACCCCTCATTTAGTACTGTAGTAAAGTTGCATAAATAACTATTACAAAAATTTGCAATTTTTATATAGTCTAGTATTCTAACAATAGCTTAATTTTCAAGTTTTCTCATACTACTGACGAAGTTTCAGTATCGCAAATTGAACTCAGACGTGCAAGTTTGTTTCACAAATATGAGTTTCTGTCTAGAAAGTTGTAATTTATCGGTAGTTCCTAGAGAATGCCAGAGACGTGGCTCACACGTCGGGGATTAGTGCCATCCTACATGACTTTGGAAACTTTAGGGCGTTTAATAGAACGATTATCCTGTGAGTCCCTGAGCAGCGATCAGCGGGTGTGTCGCTGGATGACTGATATCACCGTTTCTAATAAGTATTATCAATACGGCATTAAAGATGACTCTAAGACCTTTCTGGACTAGGGTGGCAGCAGATAGGCAATAATGGAAAAAGGTGCAGGAGGCCTCTGCCAAAAGGCACACCGAGTTAAGAGATATGATATAAATTAATATACGAGAAGTGATATAATTAAATGTATTTAACATTTAAAATTATTATTACTCCGAAAGAAAAGCTTATTATTTTTTTATTATAATACGGCATAGTTGTGACTTTTTACATAATAATAAAATATGGTTTTGATCTTTATTAATTTATAATAGGTTTGCTAATTAAATGAAGCTTTGAATTTGAAGTTAAAAAATCTTAATTATTTGTAACCTACAAAAACCTAATTTGATGTACCTTCCTAAGATCTTTTTTATATTACTTAGTACGTTCATATATATATTATATATTATTGAGAAGATATGAGTAGTTTTATATAAAAGAAGCACCAAACCCAAAACCCACATGTGTGAAATAAGGGTAAAATAGATGCAGCCTAGCAATATTTGATTAATCGTCAGGATAATTTATAGGCAACTTTAGACGAAATAGGTAACCGTTAAAATTATTCTACAAATCCACAGAAGTGCTATTATGATCGTTGTAAAAAAATAACTTTTTATTTGAAATTTAAACAACACTTTGTAATTTCTACTGATGTTAACTTATATTATTTTGTCACAAACACATTTAATTTAAAAGTTCATTTGGCTAAAAATAACGTGGCCTTTCCACAATACAGTTGCACACAGTGACAAAACAAAATCAAAAGAATATCAATTATTGACAAATTTTCGCTCGATTAAAAAAAAATAGTGAAAAGAGTTTATAATTTTCTTTACCTTGTGCTTCTGAAATGGAGTCGCGCTTTTGCAGTGAACTCTACCGTATACCTACCTACGTGCGTCGATCGTGAGGGCGGCGACTTCTGAAGGGCAAACTTACAGTAAAAAGAAAATAGCCCAAAATGTATTTACGGGTCGTTGCCAACGTTATTCTATGAAAGGCAAATGTCAAAATATTATGACCTCAAACGCAAAGATAATCGAAATGGGACTGGAACAAAATCATTAGGCGACAAGGCAACATAAAAAATAATCTCAAATTTAATCATATATTTTGGCCTAATATAAACTTTAGAAAATTTTAATATGATTATTATTAAATATTGTTATGTGAATATGATAATGGTATTAGGCTGTATTTCAAAATTTTCTGTCATAAAGACTATTGAGGTGAAACTTTTAAGGTAAGTATAATTACTCTGTGTGTATTTAGATCTCTGGTTGTCTGTATTCCAAAAATGAAATCTCTTACCTGCTTAACCATCAGGCGCCCACGTAATTTTATTCGCTTGCCCGAAATGCGTATTCAATTATAATAAACACATCTGATGTAAAGTGCTCTAAATCAAAGCAGTTCCCACTTGACATTTATAATTTGTAACAAAATAATTTAATAACAGCATAGAAAGCCTCATAAATGTAACGACAAAATTTGTTTTCTTATTTACAATTGAAATTAATAACCCAAATATGTATCCGTTTACTTTGATAATAATAAAAACGAACCAAAAATACCTAGGTACTTCGTGATTTTAAAAGAAAACAAGTTTTTTCCTTTTATTTAATCAACTTCCACCGTAACTGACATAAATCGCAATAGACGTAAAACACCTATTTCGGGTCATATTAAGCTAAGCAAAGTGTTCATAAAAACGTCCTTCAATTTACGTCCAAGCTGACATTAGGGGCGCGTCGCGATCCTATAATCAGAGGTGACGGAGACGACAAAAGGCATCGTACGCCTAATTGTCACCAGAAAAGAGAGTGCGGCAGCGAACTGTTTACCTTCTTTTATACACTAAAAGCGAATTACGATCAAAATGAAATTACATGACAAAATGTACGTAAATAAAAATTATCCACTGTTTTCGTTTTAGAGCTTTGAAAGATTGAGTCTTCTGTAAAAGAGAGGTATATACGTTAACCCAAGTTCAGAAGGTTTTAAACCCAGTGGTACATTTCCTCTTTTTATATGAAAAAGTGGTTAATAGAGCTTTTAAAGTTTACATGTGTTTTAGGAAGAAAGAAAAAGAAGTAAGAAAGTAGTTAGTTTATTTTGTGAATTTCATACAGAAGCAGTTTTGGTGTGGTTTGGTTATAATAAAAAATAAATGTAGTTTGTTGGTATCTAACTATTCAACCCGTTGAATTGTAACTTTTCAATTCATTGTTAGTTGACTGCTTTTGATTTCTGGCAATGGAGCTTCAACCCATTCAGCGGCATTCCCAGGGCCGGATCTAAGGGAGGGCAAGCGGGGCAACTGCCCGGGGCCTCCACAACAGAGAGGCCTCCACATAAATAGTATTTATAAAAAAAGAATCTTACACAACGAAAGAGTACCTACCTACCTAATATTACGATTTGAAAACATACCTAGTAATTTTGATATTAATATTATTTATTACTAGCGGTGTGTGTCATTTGAAACACTTTGCAAGAAAAATATTATAATAATATAACCTATTCGAAAAATAATTAGGGGCCTCCACTCCCCTGTTGTCCCGGAGCCTCCACACCTCTAAATCCGGCCCTGGGCATTCCTGTATTTCTATCAAGTAATCTGAGGGCCTTTACAAAGAAAAAGGGCAAGAAGAAATATTATAATAAAAGGTCTCATGGAAATTTATCCAAAAGATGTAATTACAACCTCATTCCACAGTTCTGGATACGCACTTGTCCCTTGAGCTTTCTTTTATACGTACTTAGGTACCTAATCCCGAACGAGTAATCATACTACAAAGGCCTTCAAAACTAAGTACCACTCTTTTAAAATTGTAATAACTTTTAAAATACACAAGATATATTTTTGAAATAAGAAGGTTAAAAGAAGAAGAAAATATATAACTCCACAATTGATAACCTTCTTAAAAATAACCTTTTTTAGAGGAAAACCGGCTTGAGAGGAATTGCAATTTTAAAAGTGTGGTAACTACTAAGTTTTGAAAGCTGTATTAGCATAGTGAAATAATAGTTAGTCTGTGTCGTACTAGCAGATAATGAATATGTAATACTGCATAATATTATTATACTAGTGGCTCTGTGATACGCGCGCACACGAATTTTTCTGCAAAGTTGGATGGTGTTCTTTTATTGACAAAAATTGCCCGTAGTACTACTGGTAGTACCAACGGTAGTACCAGGGGCAAGAACAGGAAAGCACGTGAGTTTCCGATCGTAACTACCTCTACTACGTGTAAAGACGGAATAAATAAATTGTCTCGTCAATTCAATCGTTGAATAGGTCTTTTGAAAATATTGTAGGTTTGTGAAGACTAAGTTCTTATCGATTCAGGGATTCGTTTGCGAAATATTCATCTTTAAAGCGCAAAATTTTGTTAGAGTCAAGTTCATACATTTTGATATTTTCGATTTTAATTTTTGTATGAAACAGCTGACTTTTTTTCGCGATTTTAGAGTTGGTCCCATAGTAAAAGTTGATCAGTTTGATAGTACCCATATACCATATTCGGCATTAGGGGTATTTTTGTAATATGTTGTATATAACTTGCTCTGAAAATAGACGAGGTCATTTGTATGCACTTCCCATAGGAATATTCTAGAACAATAACTTTGTAAGCCGCTTAAGTTTGACGTACCTACTGCCGCCGGTGCGGCACCGCGCCGTCTGCGCCGCCCGAGCGTGCAATGCAACTTTTTTTTTTTGTGTAGATAGTTCTCAACTGAATTAAAGTAACCAGAAGTAACTAGTTTCTGTTAAAATAATAATACTTCATAAAGTTATTATTACCCTTTATTTAGGAAAATGTAAAAAACTTGTATTTATTTTCCTTACTAATGGTCGCCCGCGACTTTGAATGAGTTTTCGTTCAGATAAGAAAGATTCTGTGCAGAGTCAAACTGTATAAGATTAAGATTGTATTTATAATTTCAACTAAGTACTACATTTGTGTCAAGATGGTCGTCATAGTATGTGCAAAATACATTTACATACACAAGTAGGTACCATAGTATAATTATGTCATAAATTCTTTTCAAAATAGAATAGAGACTTTCATACATAAATAATGTATAAAACTTTACCCGTTAAGTAAAAGTGTATCAGCCATCGTTAACCCCACAGAGCCTTGGGGAAAACTTTAAGTTTTGGGTTTACTTCTGCGATAAAAGTTGAAGAACATCCTTTTTAGATACATTTATGTTTTTATTACATTGTACATACAGTCGGCCCATTAAAATGTTGAGCATACTTAGAACCTTGTCATATTTAAACTTCTGTTATACTAACATGTCGCTGTCACTCTTTGCCTTATCTGTTAAGCCAAATTTACATAACGAAATTAGTGGCATAAAATTAATGTCGCGACACTAATTTCAATCAACAAATGTACGTGTAAACAATTAATTTTATGATACTAAAATAGTTTCGTGCCATGCGCAATTTTTTGGTAAAACTAATGTCGTGCAACTAATTTTACCGTGTAAACGCGACGTTAGGTATTTAATTTGACACAGTACCAAAGTGCTCAACGTTTTCATGGGCCGACTGTACTAAATGCAATCAATTAGTTTTCAGAACGAAACGAACGAAGTGTAGAAACGAATAATATACACCGACGAAGGAGAACCGTTTAGGATTTTATCTTTAATGCACCCATGCTTCAAATCCTCTCCTTCATTCATTGGTGTAGATAAAGTCTTGTATGCAACTGTACATAATTAGGTAAGAAAACAGTCATATGATAAACCCTCATTCGTGTTTTAAACCCCTCATTATACGACAGTTGCATAAATAACTATCGCGCACCCCACATCAATTTTAAATTGAAATTAACTTTTGTTTCATTACAGAAAAAGAAAACTTGAGTGAATCATGTTGAAGGAAATGAGTTTTTTCCTATTTGAATGCATGCAAGTACGGTACAACTAAAATAATTTTATTTTTCTTCGAGTTTCTTCTATTAGCTATGTTATTTTCATTTAATTAATTAAATGAATCTCACGTTTGGCATTAACCCCACACGTGAGATTCTATGTACACAAAACGCTTCAGCGGTTTCAAATGCTCGCCTCGGTGCCGAGATATTAAGAGCCACTGACCAAAAACAGCACTAGTTTCAACTCAAAGGGCCTTTTTGTTTGCATGTTATGAAGAACGGGTCAGTTTGATTATTAAAAATGTAGCCATAGAGTCACAATTCACGTTACCAGTCGTTGTGTTTTCTGATTAAAAAGGAACTAAACAGCCACAATGTATAGTTTAGTGAAATTTCTTTTTTCTTTTTTACATAAACCATGGGAAAGATAAGACACGTATTCAGTAACATTTAGGAACAATCAAAGAAAAATATACTTTGAAGATTCGTCCAAGTTATGTTATGTTGTGTTGTATCTTCAGTATTCCATGTAATGTTCTAACTATCGTTTTTATTGAATCTAAACAAAGGAAAACTTATTAAATTGAGATTTTTGCATTCACAATGTCATTTTTATATTAAGATAAATATTATATTGGAAGTAAAATTGTTTTAAAATACTAGAAAAAATCTACTTACCCTCTCTTACAAGAAAACTTATTATTATCTGTGAAAAATCTTTTGATATTCACTCTATTAAATGTGTGACTTTAGCTCGGATTCAAAGAAGAGATTTAATTTTTAAAAATTGTAAGGTACTGTTTTCGTTTGCTTCAAAATATAATATTTTCGCTGGTTTTGTCCCTATAGAAGAATAGTTAGATCAGTTAGGGGTCACAGCAAACATTATAGTATATTATGCAATTAGATAATAAAAGTTTTATTCAAGAGTTGCATACTATATTTTTATACCATGACTATACTAATTCTCTGCCATGATTTCGAGAAAAAGAAAGATTTAAGCGAAAAAATTTTTTTCACAAGGATTTTGTATATTGAGTACTCTTTGCACAAGGAGTTTGTATCGAGTATTTTTTTGCACAAGGAGGTTGTATAATATTGAGATGGAGGTCGAATTGTGTTCTAAATTCAAATACCGAAATAGTGATTAAAAGTGCTTTTTATTCACTGTTTTCAGTGAATAAAGTAAAATAAAATGACATTCTACGAAAAAATGTATTTGTAAGAACTGTTTAGATTTAGATGTTTAGAGAGTAGTCGTGTAGAGTGTGCCAATTCCTAGGTTATTCCAATACTTGTAGATAATAATAATAAATCATTAATTTCAGACTACAAACTACATGATAGAGACTATCTTTGGCTCGCGATTTCGTCCACGTGGTCATTCTGAAAATCCCTAGGGAACCTTTGACCGGGATAAAAAGTAAAACTATCTGTGTGCCATTCCAAATCCGTTCAGGCTTTTTCGCGTGATTGAATAACAAACATCAAAACAGCTAAACCAAACTTTCACATTAGTATTAGTGTATAGGATATCCATATCCGGTTTCTGCCCCGTTTTTGTACCCGTTCTTGTTCCTGTTCCTGTTCCTGTATTATCTCTTTCAGCCCTTTAGGGGTTGATTCATGGCCACCATGTTGAACTTCAATATAAATAACATTTTCGCAATCAACATCCCATAAAACCTCAATAACGCCATCCTTATTGAATTTTTAGGTTCATTTATTCCCTAAGGGGTTGAGTTTCAGAAAGCAACGAAATATATGTTTGCCTATTTGTTTTTAGAAGTACTCCTACGAAGTTTCAAGTGGAAATGTACATTTATTTTTCATAAAAAATTTGAACCCCCATTTCACCACTTTAGGGGTGGAAATTCCAAAAATCCTTTCTAAGTAAATGCTTACACTGTATAAATTATCATGTACAAAATTTAAAGCCTCTAGGTCCAGTGGTTTGGTCTGGGCGTTGATATATTATGTCAGTCAGCCTTCATTTTTATTTTTATGAAAGGATTATAAGCATATTATAAGTCTATAATGTCAGATCAAAATCAAAATTACGTCGTACTCAAATTTTATTTAACACTTTTGCGACTCCTCTCTCACGTCGCGTTTACACGGTGAAATTAATTGCATGACATAATTTCATCAAAAAAATGCGCGTGGCGAAACCAAATTTAATGCATGCATGCACGTGAAACTGCTGTTGAAAGTATTAGTATCGTGAAACTACTTTTGTGCCGCTAGTTTCGTTATGTTTTGGCTTAAAACAAAGACTTTAACAACAAAATCTTTAATGTAGCTAACAATCTGCAAGTAACAACGCCACCTAGAGGACCTCAACAAAAGGCTTAGGAATTCTCGCAAAAATAGGTATGGAATTACAGTGAGAAATGTGAGAATGCATATTTCCATCAGATTAAATAAATGCAGGTAATTGAATACGAAAATAGAAAAAAATATTAATTGCATGTGCCTACATAGATTCAGCCTTGAAGTAATTATATGAAATTGGAAAAACCTAATGAGCTTGGGAACAGTATTTTTTTTAATGTATAGGTACGTACATTTTAATTTAAAATACGTAATTTTTTCTGTAGCCATTCTACATACTTCACAGTAAATCTTTAAAGATTCGTAAAAATTACCACGTGCCATTGTTTTCGTGACAGGCACTGAGCAAGTAATCACTACCATGATCACAGGCAGGCCCAGGTCCGGTGACGTCATCGGACTCCATTCTCTCGCTAGTCTCGTTCGGAAAGGACGCATTGCGTCTACTTGCGGATGCAAACGTAATAGTGTTTTAAGCAGATTAATTATTTACAATAACTTTTTAAATATTCATTGTATCGAAGTGAAATAAAACTGTTGGTTTTGGAATTACTGCTTCTATAATAATATAGAGTAAAAATGATTTTTTTTTTCATATTTCCCAAGTCCATTTCTCGTAGCTCAAAAGTTCTCCAGTATATCGGTACAGTTTATACTCTGGCCCTCTTATTAATAAACGAAGAGTAACTTTACACCTAGTTTAACCGAAAAGTTTGCTTAGGAATATGACGCTTAGAGACGTCTAGCATAAGGAGTAATGTTGTTAAGCCAAATTTTTGGTTAAACCGGGTGTAAACTTACACTTAGTTTATTAATAAGGCCGTGGATGTCTCTATTCCATTCCCTGTCTGGTAAATTTCAATCTTGGATTGGTGTAATGTAATGATAACATAATATACTTTTATTTGCTACACAAGAGATAGGACCGTGCGACCTTTCTGACTACAATGTATAAAAGCGATTCGATGTTATCTTCATCCTACCTCAGTGTCTCAAGACGAAAGTCTATGACAAGTGTGAGATGCCAGTGAAACGTGGTCGCTAACTATCTATCTATATATATAAAAGGGTAAATCACTCACTCACTGATCACGAAATCTCAGAAACTACAAGTGCTAGGAGTCTCAAATTTTGCATGGGAGTTCCTTTTAGGGCGTAGGTGCTCACTAAGACGGGGTTTCGCGAAATTCAACCCCTAAAGGGGTGAAACAGGGTGGCAAAGTTTGTATGGGAGAACGCGATTCCTTGGCCCGATTGACTTGAAATTTGGCATACACATTCTTTCACAAAATTAATTGAATACCTGTTTCGTATTTTTTTAATATTTATCCCTTAACAGGGTTAAAAAGTGATAAAAGGCTACTTTTGGGGTGCTTGACTTCGACGTCGGAATTGAAACTTCTTTGTGCACTTGATTGATTAATTAAGAAAAATAAATATCATTTGTCATCTCAACGTAGTATTATTACATTCTCTTTTGTCATTTCCCCTGAGAGTAGGTAGAATGCATTTCATTGAATAGTACCTATGGCGTTATGTTGGCAGTGCTGTCATTTTTCCTTATTGCGTTGTAATAAGGTGCAAAATTATTCCATCTGATCATCAGATTAATTTTAATAGATAATACAATATCCGGTCAAGTCGCCTATGCTATGACAATTAATAAAGCACAGGGACAAAGTTTAAGAGCGTTTGGTGTAGAACTGCGCAGTGATTGTTTCTCCCATGGCCAGCTCTAATGTCACCTGCTCGAGAGTCAGCTTGCCAAATAGCCTTTTTATTTTGCAACCGGATCAAATGACAAGAAATGTGGTAGGTATTTAGAGAAGTGTTGGATGATCGATCGAGATTGATAATCCTGATAATGCATAACATATTTTTATTTAGAACTGCTCCCGGCATGCGTATTGCAATGCTCCGTTTTTTTAGCCAGGGACTTTCTCGGTCGTAAGCAGAACAACTCACCAAAGTTTCATCATAATCGGATAAATGTTTAAGGAGTCCCGCCGTCTGTACACTTAGATCTTTTAAACTATGCATAAAATCGCATCAAAATCGGTCCATAAGTTTGGGAGCTAGGTTGCCTTAGACAGACAGACACCCACACAGGTCAAACTTATAACACCGCTTGCGTTAGTTGTGTACGTCGTATATACATATACATATGGTGGTGGCCACTTAATTATGGACACAAGTCGATTTTCATACAAATGAGGTAATTTTGAAGTCTTGGTTTTTCACTAGGGATTGAACTAGCTGTGATCTGATGATGGCCATCCAGGAAGTGAATGGAGAAGATTCGGATCGCAATACACACCCAACTGATCTGGTCGGCATTCTAAGAGATGTAGCATCAGAATTGTCAGTTGCAAGATTTTCATACATTTTAATGCTATATTCGCGGTTTTTTTAACATATCCTTACATCTCTTAAAATGCTGGTCAGATCACTTGGGTGGCCATCACCAGATCACCGCTCGGTCAATCCCAGGCGGAGAAGCAATGCTTAAAAGTTACTTCGTTTGTATGAAAATCGACTGGCGTCCTTAATTATGTGGCCACTATATGTTACAAAAGTACCCCTAATGCCGAATAGGGTATATAAGGACCATCAAACTTAACAACTTTTACTATGGGACCAACTCTCAAATAGCGAAAAAAAATCAGCTGTTTCATACATTTTGATATTTTCGTTTTTAAGTTTTTGTATGAAACAGCTGATTTTATTTTCGCGATTTCAGAGTTGGTCCGATAGTAAAAGTTGATCAAGTTAATGTCCCTATGTACCATATTCGGCATAAGGGGTATTTTTGTAACATGTTGTATAAGATATCCTGTAGTATAGTCTAATAACTTCACACTCACCACATTAGTAACTATATTGTACCCGTGCGAAGCCGGGGCGGGCCGCTAGTATAATATATAATAGGTTGTCTTTCAGCCAGTAATGCTATGAAACAAAATTAAAAAGAACAAAGGTGTAAACAAATAAAATTTGCAATTAAAAACACATTCACATTTTGTTACTTGAAAATAAATTATCTTAATAACCACCCACGCCACGCACCAAATTTTAATATTATAAGAAGTTGAAAAAGAGCAATTACTTCAGCGAAATACGAACGAGATTGTTACAATTAAAAAGTATTGGACGATTTAAATCGGCATAAGGAAAAGTCTGGCTGGAGTAATGCAGTGGGGCAGCGGGTGGCGGAGACGTGGCGATTTATGAACTTTATTTAGGCACAGACACGGAGCAGCCTTAATTAAACGGGCCGCAGGAAGCCCACCCTGTCTTGCCAGATTATTTTGTAATTGGCTTTTATAATATGACTGTGATGACGGTAATCTTTTGAAATATTCTGACAGTATAATTTAACAAAGATGTTTCGAGAGTAGTCTTTATTTTTAATTAAGATCAACGATAGTTTTAATGCCATGTGAAGTAACGCTGCGCACACAATTTAAAGTTACCTACACAAACTAAAATATTTAATAATTAATAAATCTCTAGCTTAAGAGTGTATTTGCAAATGGCTTGTTATTAATGAACTAAGTTAAAATTCAATTACGTAGACTAACGATACTTAAATTAAACAGATATTTAAAGATTTTAGATTTTGCATTTTGACTAATTTGAAATAAATATAAATCTCTTTTTAAAATGTAAAAATATAAAGCTCGTGCATACACATGTTGTACATAAATGACGAGAATAATGTCTAAACTGTAAAATATATAGGTTTTCCAAAAAAGTAATAACAATAATTCGTTTTCACAAAAAAAAATATGTTGATGCCCTATACATAACCCGCTAGGGGTTACGAGGATATAGCTCTAACTCTAAACGCTTAAAACTTGTTTTTTTTTTTAAAGAAGAAGCCACTTAACAGCTAACTACACAAAAATTATAAACAATTATTATTCCACCCAGATAATTTGTGTCGTTATTCGGTAGTGGCCACGCTATAAGCAAGTGTTCCACAATACTTGCTGGCAGCTTTGTAATTGTTACTCTGTGGGTGACCTTATGCT
The DNA here is from genome assembly GCA_963556745.1 of Catoptria pinella. Taxonomy (NCBI): domain Eukaryota; kingdom Metazoa; phylum Arthropoda; class Insecta; order Lepidoptera; family Crambidae; genus Catoptria; species Catoptria pinella. The sequence goes on from OY750771.1 coordinate 6,372,042, forward strand.
CTAGAAAATGATTATAAATTTCTTGGCTCAGTCTTATTAATATGTACTAAGTAGAAACGTACAAATTCTACTTTCTGGATGTGACAACGCTGATTGTGTTTCCAGTAATCCTTGTTCAAATTAAATCTATTCTCGAATGAAATTCGATGAACAAGAGAATGAAGGGGGAAAGACGAGAGTAAGACCTATTAAGGGAAAACACGATTTAGTGACACAATGCGATATCTACATAAAGACGAGATTGCGCGTCGAAGTTTCGAGGATCCAGAATTATAATACAAATAGCGTTACTTTACAATGTACTTAGTAACAAATTCATAAGTAGGTAGATACTCGTATTTAAAGTATATTTTGTCTGTAGTCTTGTTGTTCAAAGTATTTATTCGTAAACAATCTTAAATGTCAAAATTCCTTTTATCTTCATACTTTACATTAGCACTTGATAAGTTGTTTTGTTTACATTTCACGACGACGTTGATCCTACCCTATTGGGGGCAAAGATTACGATATAAATCTTTGATTGAGGGGAATCAAATTCTTATGAGACTTTGACATGTCACGTTATTCGACTTATTTTACCATATTTAATTGGTTATAACGTTTAATGGTTTTTAATTTTACTCGACTGCAAGGAAAGGGTTATGTTTTTCGCGCGTATCTTGTATGTATGTTTGTATGTAATATTATTTATTACTTCATATCTATCAAACGGCTGAACGGATTTCTATAATTAAAATATAGTTAGATTCGTCTCTATAGCCCAAGTGTTATTAGGTAAGTGACTTAAAAAAACTAACATGGCGGCTGTGTGTATTTGAAGTGCAAAGAAAAAATATGTTGCCTTTTATATTTGATCTTGTTTTCATCTTTTCAGTTGACTTTTTCTTTGATGCAGGCGGGTTTTTTTAAATAAATACTTGGTGATTTTGGAACCTGAAAGATATGTAGACAAATGCATTTTACAATGTCATATATTTTGAGCACGTCGGTAGTAACCGTGCGTTTGCACTAGTCAATCAACAATGTTTGTTGAAAGCATCATCCCAAAGGCTAGTAATATCGCAGACATCATCATACAAAAATAATTGAACTTCTAAACCGCTCTAAAAGATAGAGATTCACGCGTAGAAATTAAACAGAGTCTAGTGTGTTTTCTTCTAGTATCGAGGTTCCACTTTACACGAATGCTGCCAAGTGGGCGGCGGTGTTGACAGCTCTGGCCGTCGCTTCCCGCAGGTCCAGCTCAGTGCAGGAGTACGGGCATGTAGGGCATGCCAGTAGGTGGCTCATAGTTTGCGTCGCGGTGATACATACGCATACAGTCGATTCATCTCGCAGTAATCCCCATCTGGTCATGTTAAGTTTGCAGCGGCCGACTTGACACTTGAGAGTGTTCTGCGATTTCCATATGTGCCAAGGTTCAATATGTCCAGGAGGCAGACCCTCAGAGGACTGCACGTACGTCTCGGGCTCTGTCAAAAATGTTTATAATTGACAAGTTGGCTAAACAAGTAAATGCAATGGAAACGCACGCTTAGAATGAATTCACGCAGTAGCACCATGTTAATTTAAAATGCTTTCATTTTTCCACAAATATAAAATATTGTTTTCCTCGCCTGTTTGCATTGAAACGAAATTGTGTTACGAGCCCGACGAAAATTGAAGCGGCAAAAAATTAATTGGAAGAGAAAGCCAGTTTAGGCTAATTTCGCTCTCCAAATGTTTGACTAATTGAATATTTTTAACGAATTGAGCACCTACTTGCTGCAAGGCCTGCCTGAAAATTACTTTTGAAGTTTGCAAATTTTGACGAGTGACTATTTATTTTGTTTTCTTCTTGGACAACGATATACATTTTTAAGACTCGTTTTCTTATATATTTTCAAAATTTAAAGAGGATGTGCTATCGTTGTTTGCCTACAGCATCAATGATTAATGCTTATCAGCACGGATAACTTTGCTTTGTATTGTGATAGTACTACCAGATGTAATTGACGTCTAATAAGCTTATTGATGAGAGAACGCTGATGATAGCAATTTTCTCATCCTGATTCTAACGTGTGTGCGTAAGATGGGTATAGTGTAATTTGTTTTTGGATGGGGTGGTTACCTAATCAGTACACTGTATAACAGTTTTGGTTGTATTGCACAAGCGGCAATTTCCCATTTCCATCATAAGCACGATTCAATCAAAATCAAATCAATATCACACTCAAACACGATTCGAATTCGCTCAATTTACTACACTTTGAATTGGTGAAACATGTAATAATTATCAGTGTATCAAGCATAATACGATACCTACTAACTGAAGGATCACCAATGCACCTAGATTGGAGGCAACAATATTCAATATTGAGCACAATACTGTGTGCTACCTACCTATATAGTATGGTGCACAAAATCAAAGACAACAAAGGCGGTGCACAGGGAACGCGTTATCACCCACTACCGACCGTCAAGCTCGATTTATGCTGCCCGGCTTATCCGCGCAACTTACTTGAATTGAATAGCTTAACGGTTCACGAGTGCATCCGACTAGCAATTTGCGTGATTGAAAGGTGGAAGATAATTCAATCCACCTCTTTCAATGGAAATACTAATCTTACAAAATAAACTAATTTGATAGGTTTGGTTTATTAGTAAGTGTTTTTGTCTTAATGAGATTTAGTTCTTTTTCAGAATCTTTTATTATTAAGAAACTAGAATCTTTTCTTGAAATCTTGCTCTAATTTCTATCGTATTTCCACATGTACAGATGTCGATGTAATTACCTCAAAGTTCTATTAACGCTCAGTTTGGGAGAGAGACGAATTAGATTGCTTTGCACAATATTTACATTGGGTACTTTAATTAACTTCGGATCGGATCAAACCAATATGATCGTTCCCAAAATTTAGAACTTTTGTCGTTGTTATTTAAATAGAAATTCCCCTTGCCCATTGTAAGAGTGAGTACCCACTTACGTTCGCGAACCTCGTGATCCGCGAACCTATGTTGCAGGTTCGCCGAGCTCAAAGTGGACGCTATTGCGAACTTCTACTTGCTCCCCCTTTGTGTTCGTTCGCATCGGATCGCATAATGCGGAGCGCGCACTGAGGTTCGCACATGTACACACTATGGCGCACTGCTGCAGGTTCGCAGAGCGCGGAGGTTCGCGAACCAAAGAGAGTACCCGACTACCCACCCTAAGAGAAAATTTTTTTTTTCTTCCTTTGTCTTTTTGTGCAATACTTATTTTTTATATATTATTATACTACTTAGATACTTAAATATTTGTATTATTATAGTGTACTTAATGATTACAGACGATCGAAACTTATACATACTATACAAAGCAGAAAGAAAAAACCATAATAATTTGTAAATGTGAAATTTTTGATTTCAAATACGTAGCTTTGTTTGTATAAAGAAATGAAACCCTTATAAGCTAAATGGAAGGTGATTTTAAGAAATTAAGTACCCACTATGTATGTACAATTTCTGTTATTTGAATAGTAGTAGTAATCAACATAATATAATGTTGCTATGTTTAATCTACGTAATTCATAAGACTACAATGTAAACACAAAGCTAAGGTACACAAAATACAAATATACAATAATAATCTTACGGGTTGCTGTCCATTTTCTGTAGTTAAATAAACGATTGCACAAATACAAAGCGTGTTAGCCAGCACGCGGCGTCACGCCAAGCGCACGTTATCACCTGCCGCCTACCCCCGCAATTTGTCAATGTTGCCATTGTTTAATCTATGTGATTCATTGGACTAAAACCACACCAATGTTAATCTCTTGTAGGTTAGGTACAGGTTGAGTATGCTAATTTCACCACGTAATTTCACTGTCCAATATAATTATGTTGGAATTACGCTCTACATCTACATGAAGTAGTAAAGGACGCAGCCCTAAAACAAACAAACCAACAAAATCTCTAGAATGATGCATCAACAAACCACGACTACCTAGTGTGTGGAATTTACGGGACATGAAAAGAATGTTAAACTAAAGAAAGTTCAGTGACTAAAAATATTTTTTATAAAAAATAAACATAAATTTTTATTTATTTCTTAAAAAATTAGTGTTTAAAACTAGAACGTTTATTCTTTCACTACATTAAAGAAACATGGGTCGAAGTCTTTTTTAGGGTTCCGTAGTCAACAACAAACCCTTAAAGTTTCTCCATGTCCGTCCGTCCGTCTGTCCGCAACCTAGCTCATGGACTCTTAGTACTAGAAAGCTGTAATTTGGCATATAATATATGTCGTGGGCCAATCGTTGAACTGGGCCGATCGAGATCTGCCTGGGCTGATCTCGATACGCCGGCATTTCTTGATTTGCCTTTTCAAAACCCGCCATATCGTTCAAAGCATAACGTTTGACGATTTGTCCGGCCAAGCTTGGGCAAATCGATTCTGTAGGGTGACCAAAGTACAAGCAAATAAAATGAAGTTTAGATTATAATTATTTTACTAGATAATAAAGATTTAACCAGCCATGCTGGGATAAATAGTCTGTAAGGTGACCAAATTATTAGTAAAATAAAAAGAATGTACCTATATTAATTATTTTATTATTTTTATTATTTTATTATTATTTTACGATGCGCCCAGTCATATCTCGATGTGGCCAAGTACTAGTAGGCCAAATCAACGAGGTTGCTTTTATCGATCTGCCTAATTTTTGATTGGGCACATCATGAAATTATTGGCCAGATCATGAAATGCCGGCACATCGTGATCTTACCAGGCAGATCTCGATCGGCCCAGTTCAACGATTAGCCCACGACATATACATATTAATCACGCTGACAAAGTGGTGAAGTAAAATTTTGAAAAATATTTTTTTTAGGCTACCTCCCCTACACGTGAAGTGGGGTAGTAATTATTTTTTCTTGTCTACCCCATAGAGTGGGGTGTCGTTGGATAGCGATTTTAAAAATATTGTTAAGTGGGTTTGCGAAAACCGTTTTTTGATTGAAGCATCCGTTTGTGAATTATTAAGCTTTGTCCCCACCTGCCAGGCAAATGGTTGTTTTTGGATACGTGAAAAAATTCACGGTAGTTGTATATATGACGAAGTTAAAAGGAAAACTATCGCAGCTGAGTAGGCTTTACAAGTTTACGAGTAACAGTAGAAAATGTACTTGGCGCAGTAGAATCGCTTTTTTTGTTGCTTTTCGACCAATGTTTTTTTGGCAAACATGTTTAGTTTCATTAGTAGAACACTCCCTTAAGTTAGTTAACACGTCTAAAATAACGGTGTATACACAGTCGAAGATCTAGGTATTAATTATTTAGATAAATAATATTGGAAAAATACTAGAAAAAGTCGACTCACCCGTAGCACCTCAGACGGGATGACAAGACGTCTGAGGTGCTACGGGTAAGTCGATTTTTTCTAATATTATTTATCTTAATATGAAAATAGCATTGTGAATGCAAAAATCTAAATTTAATCATTAATTATTTTATAAATAAGTAGATTTTCTAAGTTTTATAAATGCCACCGTCTTGATAACGATTGCCGTCGTTTTCAGAATTGTCTTAAGATAATTATTTACATAAACATGTTAGATTTGCGAAACGAGACTTATTATTGTAAACGCATCTGTTGCTAAAAGCTTTTGTGAGCTATTTAACATTAATTGAATTTACAATTACTTGCGCAAGATAAACAGAAACATGTATATTCATTTGTGATAGTTTAGGACTGTGAATTTGTAACCTATGTTATATGAGTAAATCAGTTTCAGCATACAATTAAGGTGTATAATAATATAAAAAATTAGACAACATCGCAAACATTGCTCTGATCCCAAAGTAAGTAGCTAAAGCACTTGTGTTATGGAAATCAGAGACAACGGTGGAACTACAAACACCCAGACCTGAGCCAATATAGAAAAGTTCGTTTTCTAAATTGACCCAACCGGGGATCGAAGCCGGGATCTCTGAGATGGCGACACCTTGAAAACCGGCGTACAAACCACTCGACCACGGAGGTCGTCATATTTAATGTTTATCTTTTGCATGAATAAACCTGAATGAAGCGGTACAATTAAACATTGTACGATTATTGTTTTGATACTAAAACAAATTTTCATTCAGAACAAAACTTTAAAAAAGTTGCAAAGTAGGTAGTTAAAAACAGCCAAGTTCTTAATTCTCCAAGAACTGAAGCTTCTATCATTTTTAAGGCCATAGTTAGTAAATAGGCATTTAATGACTGCGCGGGTCGTTCTTCTTGTCACTTAGGTGAAAGTGAGGTCAAATACGCAGACAGTCTATAAATAAAAAGGTAATATTATATTATGTCGTATGCCACAGAGGAGTTTTCTAAAAACTGTGGAATTCAGTCCGATAGGATGAAAATTCCGCCACAGCTCTGGCGAACTATTCGCGCGCAATATTCACAGGCAGACTGAAGTGCACCTGTTACACGTAGGTTATGATATGAGAGTTGGTATTGAGGTTGAGTGAAGTTTAGTTTTGGAATTTAATGTCGTGTCAGGTGCCTTGTTACCATTTTCACATAAGTTAGGCTTCATCAACATCGTCGAGCATCGTTATAAAGGTATATTATGTTGTTCTCATTCGTCGACTTAATTCTTTGTCATTTCGTTCATTCGTTCCACACAGCTGTGATTAGATACAGGGTTTACAAAGTACATTCGTATGCTTGAAGATACGTTCTCGAACGATAACTTGAAAATTAATATCTCGTAAATAAGAATAAATGTAGATAAAAATAATTTCAGAGAAAGGAAATAAAACAAAATTATTCCTTATTACGGCTATGACTGTATTGATGAAAAAAGTTTGTGAAAAAAAATAATAGCTCCCTCCTTTCCGCTGTACAAAAACTTCAGCAACCGCAAAGAATATTCTCCTACAAAAGGTTACGTAATAAGTATTCCACCGCAATTGTTCGGAAGATCACTGAGGAATGGCCAAGGTAATTTCGCAAAACGTTTTTAAGAAAAAAAAAGAAGTTGGTAATTTATACAATACTTAATAATACCTAATACACTAGAAAAAAATCGACGCTCACGACGTATTATATTCTCGGACGGGAATCGAAAGCATTGGACCGGACTTCCAAAGGTCGCGGGGTCGATTCCCGTCCGAGAATATGATCTGGTGCGAGTCGAATTTTTCTAGTATATTATTTAGTATTGTATAAAAATAGGAATTATAAATGCTAAAATCACAAAAAAAAAATAAGTTGTTTTCTAAAAAATAAATGACTCTTATACTTGCCTGTAGGTAGACTAGAGATACTTCTAATATCATTAGAAATTAGTTAAGTACTTTATATCATGAAACGTATTCTTACTATTACATTAAAATAAGTGTGTAAACCCAGGTACAGCGACCGATCGTTATAAAGATCATCAAATATATGAAAATAAAAAATAGATTTCTGTTTTATTTTAACTGGGTTAATATATACTGTTATACCCTATTTAAAAACTATTTGTGTTTTTAAATCTTATTAAAAATTAAGCGAAGGAATAAATCTATAATAAAAAACGCTCATACAGCAGAGTAGATAGCTGTAAACATTTTAACTGATTACATTGTTTAAATCTTTTATGAAAGGCGGCTCGGTCACTTCTTTAATTGCGTTTTCCCTAGTGTTTGTCAACGAAAGGTAATTAAAGTTACTTTTTTCTAACATTATTTATCTTAATTACTTTGGCACATTCGGTCAAATAAAATTCTGTGTAATTAACTTTGTTACCGTTACATGCTCGTAATTGAGCGTTTCGTTCATCGTTCGTTTATCTTCTTTGAAATTTGAAAACAATCTTTAAGTATTTGAAGTATTTTCGAAGTTGTATAGGTTTTTGACTTTGTCCGTAATGTTATTATGTATACATAATGCAAGTGTACCTAACCTACATGGTATACAGACAGAATATGACGTACATATTTGGTATCTAATGTAAAAATTAAAACGAGAATGAACAACATTATTCGTAGATAATTTTCACATTCCAATCGACCATGAAAAAAAAAATCCGATTAATAATGCCTGGATGCCAATACAATTTTTCCAGAAGCGTCCAAGACTTTCGTGACATAATATCTCTACATTGTTTATAATCGAAAAGGTAGTGCTACCTACCTCGACGACGTGGTTTGTACACCGGTTTTCAAGGTGTCGCTATCTCTGAGGTCCCGGGTTCGATCCCGATTTTTTCTATATTGGCTCAGGTCTGGGTGTTTGTAGTTCCACCGTTGTGTCTGATTTCCATAAAACAAGTGCTTTAGCTACTTATTTTGGGTTCAGAGCAATGTTTGTGATGTCGTCAAATATATATTAAAAAAACCAAAAACGTTTACTTCTATTCACGGTTGTATACCAAACTGTGTATGATAAAGTTTCACTGCTCCTAGAGCCTGTACTTTTAATATTAATATCAATCGGATATCGCCACGCTTGCCCTAGAAAAAGGGTCTTGTCTTGTCACAGACAGAGCCAGTCAGATGGTCAAAAAATCGACAACGAAGTGATCGCCCGCAGTTCTAAATGCAACGTTAGTCTACAAGTCATAAAGCAAAACATTGTTTTATACTCCTTGCTCAATTTATTACTCCCCCGAGATTCATTTACCTAAAACATTTTATACGCTAGCTTCCAAGACTCGAGTTATCCTTCTCGAGCCGTGCTGAAATCGCTACACACACAAACTTTTTCCAAAGCAGATTTCGAACCTCTTAAACACAAACATTTACTTTGAAACTTTTAATGAAAAGCTGATATACCTAGGTAGGTACCTAAAGAATTGACAATTTCTGAATAGGCGCTTAATTATGTTCAACTTTGCTGCTGTTGAGAGGCTATGAAAGGCTCGATCTCTGTAACTAAAGAACCTAAGTAGCTACTAAGGGTTACTAGCACACACCTAGCACATTGTTTGAGTTAACTGATTAAGTCAATATGAACATCAATATATTACTATATATTATATAAAATTCAAAGTCCTGACTGACTGACTGATAGGTATATCAAGGCACAGCCCAAACCACTTGACCTAGAAACATGAAATTTTGTACAAAGATACTTAATACAGTGTAGGCATACACTAAGATCAGATTTTTGGAAATTTCACCCCTAAGGGAGTAAAATAGTGGATGAAAGTTTGTATAAAAGTTCGTCAGTTTCGAAGCGTTACTTTGGTAAAAACTTTCTCCACCAAATTAGACGTCGGAGTAACGAAAAAACTAAACAGAAGCAAACGTGATTTCAGCGAAGTAAAAAAAGACGGAACGAAAATTTTCAAACTTATGATAGGTAACCGGAAAAAAAGTATTTTCTGTTTTAACATCAAAATCCGATCAGCGGTTTTTACGGTTGGTCTTCGCAACGCCTCGCGAGGAAGGGCGTTTGCCACGTGTGGCAGGGCTCACACGAGGCAGCTCGCTTGGTGGGGACCCGGCCTAATAACGTAAAAATGACTGATCGGATTTTGATGTATTAAAACAGAGAATACTTTTTATCCAGGTTAAAGGTTTCTCAAGGATTTTCTCGAATGTCTACGATGACGAAGTCGCGGGCGGAGGTTGTCACCGTCCCCGTCACCGTCACTATTTATTTCCGTTTCGCCAGATTTTCATTTCGTCTGTTTTTTGTTTCGGCAGAAAAAGTACAGTCTTAACGAAAATTTGTCAAAATGTGATCTATAAAAAATCTGACGAAAAGAAAGTAGCATACGCTTATATATTTTTAACCGACTTCAAAAAAAGGAGGAGGTTCTATGTTCGACTGTTTATTTGTTTTTTTTTTTTTTTTTTTTTTATGTATGTCCACCGATAACTCGAAAACGGCTGAACCGATTGACATGATTCAAACGCCACTTTATCAGGTTTGCTCCCCAGGTGGTCCCATTTTTTGAAAATTTTAAATCTGTTCAGTAGTTTTCGAGTAATCCTGAAAATACTGTAATTTTTTAGGTAACTTTTGCACGAATTTTAACGGATCTTCAGACATAACTTCTTTGTTTATAAACCGATTTAGATGATTCTTGTTTCGTTAGAAAGGGGATACTTTAAGGATGTTTTCATTCAAATTTCCTTTACATTGGACCTTGGACTTCGAAGATACACAAGAGAACTCTTCAAAATCAAATATGATAGTGTATTAGTGATTACTCTACGGTATTGAAAGGTTTCGCATCAGCCATTTTTATTGTTTACACTACTGGGGCTGTGATACAAGCCTTACTTATGGGCTGATGAATAGGATGGGCCATAACCTACCGCGCGGGCCCAATGCGGATTGGTGGGTGTTAATGTGCAAATGTAGCTGGAACTAACGGCTTAACGTGTCTTCTGAAGCACGGAGGAGATAATACACTTTGGTCACCTACCCCATGTCTGACCCTTGCTAAAATTAACAGTGCGAAAAGTGGATATTGAGTTACTAGGCGTATTATACCATTGAAATGTGTGAAATATGAATAAAATATATTTATATCATCGCTTACATTTACTTATACATACCTACCACAAAAAAGTTAAAAATAAAAAAACTTTTAAAAATTAAAAAGAAAAACCTCCTTCAAAAAACCTTAAAAAAATTGCTATAAAAAAACAGCTTCAAAAAACAGCAGCTCTAAAAAGCAAGAAATAATATTCAAATCTGCATAATTACTATTCAAGTACCTACGCATATCTGATATTAAAAAAACGTCTTATGAAGTCGGGTGGGGCTTTAAGAATTAAAAAATCAAATTGAGAAAGAGAAACCACGATAAATGTTATTATGATTAAAAAAGGAAATTATCTTTAGCCCCACCCGACTTCAAAAGACGTTTTTTTAATATCAGATATGCGTAGGTACTTGAATAGTAATTATGCAGATTTGAATATTATTTCTTGCTTTTTAGAGCTGCTGTTTTTTGAAGCTGTTTTTTTATAGCAATTTTTTTAAGGTTTTTGAAGGAGGTTTTTCTTTTTAATTTTTTTTGAATTCAATACAATATAATTCAATTTATATATGTTAGGTACCTCTTTGTCATTTTATAGATTAAATATATTTTACTGTCTTTGTAACTGAGCTAAATTGAAAATAATTGTGTAACAAATAATTTTACGATCATTTGCTCGTCTTACATTTTGGTAAAATATGAGAAACTATATTTAGGATTTTTAGATCTTAATGTACCATATTTTATGCTAATAAATTATCCTTCTCATCTTATCTTTATCTCTTTGAATAAAAATAAAGTACTTAATATGTTTCACTTGCCCACTCCATGTTACCTCCATGTAGCATAATATATGTCTACACGGTAAATTATGTATGTAAGCAGTAGGTAGGTTCAACAGAGACAAAGGTAATCAAACACCATAGGGCGTTCTGTTGTCCCGCCCGCCCTGTTGCCAGTGTGGTTCGGAGTGTAGCGATTTCGGTACACCAATGAATTTCTTTATTATACTCTTGATTGCACTCATAAAACCAGTTTCACAAAAATAATATGAGAATATAAGAATATATGAGAATATAATAAGAGAAATGTACACAAAGGAGGACTTATCTCTAAAAGAGATTTCTTCCAGACAACCTTTTTTTTGTTATGCCGAAGAAATAGTAGATTATGCAATAAGGGCTTAAAGTAGTGTATTGTGTCCCGGGCGCTATTATTGAACCCCGAGTACGAGGGATTCTATGGTTAACTCCCGAGCGGAGCGAGGGAGTTAAGGCTAGAATCCTGAGTACGAGGTGTTCAAGATCGCCCATGACAAATACACATTTAAGCCCGCGATGCATACTCTACTTTTTATACTTTCTGCGAGGCAATTGAAACCAATGACTGTTATAAAGAAAGTACTTAAGTAATTATTTAAAGTTAGAATAATAAAATATGAAAAATTAAGAATATTGATTGAAAATTAAAAGTTATGTTAGAAACATTACACCAATTGTGCAACGACAAAGTTACATTCTTTGGTACATTTATAGTTGGGTTAGAGTTTATGTTTTTGTCGTCTATTCTGTAGTGGTCAGTTCGACATTCAAATAAACCCTTCTTGGTGCGCGGGTGAAAATGAATTTCGTAAAAAGTTTTCATGATAACATACAGCCTAACTCAGAATAAGATCTCATTGTACCTAAACTTTTTTGAAACCAACATCGATCAAGCACGGCTACAAGGGTTGCATTCCAAATTCAAATCACTTTATTCCCCATGGGAAAAATGACTTACTTTAGGAAAGGTTTGCATGACACATAATATGCCATTGACGAGCAGGTAGTATAAAAATACATTTACGCATCTCCCTCGAGACGTATTAGAGAATTCAATATTAAGCGGGTGACATAAAGTGCAATACTTAAATAAGAAAATTTAATGTCAATTTAAAATCCAAAATATTTTTAGTACAATATATAAATAAATACATGAACTTAAACTAGGTATGTATGTACCTATACAAACATACATAGCCTATACTTTACATATGGATCTCATGATTCTGATTGGGATAATTGTGATAGAAAGTGCGAGTTAACTTTGGATGCTTGGAGAGTCCTGAATGTTTATTCCAAAGCCATTCAGAAGTTTATTCCAAAGCCGTACTGTTTTGGCAGAAACGGGAAGAAAGGTATTTGGGTGAGTTTTAGAATAAGGTTCGAGGATGTGCATACGACGACAAAGGCGAATAGGAAGCCATTTTAGTTTACGGCGAAAGATTGACACATGATCGTACTTGTGCAAACCGAATGACCCAATTTTGTAAGCGTTTTTAATTTTGTAACTTGTTCAGCTGTTCCTCGGTCACATCCAGATAACAAACATCAGGGGAACAACAAATAAAATAATAAATAAACATAAATATTTGACAACATCACATACATTGCTCCGATTCCAAAGTAAGTAGCTAAAGCACTTGCGTTATGGAAATCAGAGACAACGATGGTATTTAAACACCCAGACTTGAGCCAATATAGAAAAGTTTGTTTTCTAAATTGACCCAACCGGGGATCGAACCCGGGACCTCAGAGATGGCGACACCTTGAAAACCGGTGTTCAAAGCCACTCGACCACGGAGGTCGTCACAAGGAAGGAGAAGCGATAGCTCTTAAAAGATGGTCAAGTGTTTCTTTCAAAAACAATCATTTAACGACGCTTAAATGAAAAATAAACATAGAAATAAAATTAAATATTTATGATTTAACAAATATAAATAAACATTTTGTAGTTTTTTTCTGATAAAAGTTTTATTAAATCCGAACAAAAATCAATCAACAATATCCTAAAACTAATATTATAAATGCGAAGGTGAATTTGTTTGTTTGTTTGTAACGCATGTTATTTGAAATTTTGCACACACGTTGTCAGGGGTACTATCATCCATAAAGTATGATAATATGAAAGTACTGTTCTTGAAGATAGCGATATGTATAATGTGCACTGCACCTGATGTCCACGTACAATACATAGACGAAGTCGCGGGGGCCTTAAGTTTGAAATAAAAATAAACAATAGTTAGGTAAGTATCTGTTAATCAACTTAACAATTTTTTTTATAAAACAATCTCACAACAGTTTACTTCTCCTAAACAGTATACTTACGCCTCCGCCGATATTTACTCATTCAAAATAAACTTGAAAGTAAGTACAAAAGTATAATGCCAACATAAATGCCCAGTGGGCGGGAATTAATGGGCGTTTATTAGTAATATTCCCAATCTGCCAAAAAGTTTTAGTTTCTGACTCTTAAGGGAATAATGGTTATCGATGTCACTTTTTCGCTGACAATCTTTAATGAGCTTAAATTATTTTTTAGTATTTAATAGGTATTAGCTTAAGGGTTATGGTTGGCATAAGTACTGTGTTACTCAACCACAAATAATAGGCATGATCGAAACTTAACCCAACAGTCCTTTTCTTTGGTGTGGTTTAGCTTTGAAGTAAAACTAAAAGCTCTGGTGAACCTTTGTACGATAGGATCGTAATTATATGTATGTTTGTATTTAATTGCATTGTGTTCCATTCTGTCTCGCTGTGTATATGGCCCCACCGCCAGGGTCAATCCCAATATTGCAACTAGTGAGGAGCTGAGATTACGTGGGATCGGGCTCAGAGCTTAATGGATTTACTGCTAGTTGTTGTCCACAAATAGGTACCTACCGGCCTTTGTTTACGTTCTAAGCAGCCTTGATAATTACAACAGCGGCCATTTAATTAAATCCTCGGCATGTTTATGACGTAGATAAGTACCAAGCGCTAACGATACAGGACCTGCTTTTGCCAAAATCACACGTTGAGTTCCAGACTCAAAGTAAAACTATGTCGTTACAAAGATTATATTCCCGGACTATGTAATTTATAATCCACTTTAAAGTAAAGCAAGACCGTTGATATGGATTGCAATATATTAACAAGAATTTTTAAAAGTTACCTATGTGACTTGAAAATCTAACACGTATTAGGTTGGCTAGAAGAGATCTATTTGAGATTATTACAACTTAGGATACAATACTTAAATTGTATAAGTACCTACCATGTACCTAAGTCATTTTCATGTTAGTTTGTGATGGGGAAAGTAAACGCATATTATTAATTATTATTTTCAAATTATTACTGTGTAATCATTTAATTGGTGCATTAATGAGTTGAATGAATCGATAGGTACGTATGCATGAATGTCTTGATGAATGAAATGAATTGATGAATGTCTTTTGCGTGCGTCCCACGTTTCAGGTTTAAAACTTCTGTATAGGGTTATCAATCTTTACGGAATATTTTTTATTTGTATTTCGGCCGATTTTACACTTCTTAGTCCATTTCAAAGACGTGTTTTTCAAAAATAAATCAGTATATTATTATTTTCAGCTTTTTAGTCATATCCGTGTTAATTTTTTCCTGTGGCCTTTTTCCGTTTTTTCGTCCGGCTCCATCATCGGACTCTGGACACTCCCAACAGAGTACTTGTCAAGGCGAATCAAACGAAGCCAAACTCGATGAGGTTACATGGTTTTAGTACAGAAATCCTGTGGCCTTCTTCCGGCTCCATCACCAGACCCCAGACTCAGTCTTTCATCAGAGTACTTGTCAAGACGAAATATAGTTGTGTTAATATTACTGCATGCTTACCGTAAGAATAATCTTCTAAGCGCTTTGGATCTAGAAATCTGTTAGCTTTTAAGATCATGTATGAATAAATAAATAAATAAATAAATAAATAAATAAATAAACGAGCTCAAACTCGATAGGGTTGCATGGTTTAATAGGTACTGTTCGCGAGGGATAAAAAAATAACTGCCCACGCAGACGAAGTCTCGGGCGGCCGCTAGTAAGAAATAGGTAATTTTATACCACCTTTCTCCCGATTGCCATGTAGTAGATAGATCTACAGCCAAGATATCAATTTCGGCTAAATTTTATGACAGTTTAATGAAATAAAATGATTGTTGTAACATTAAAAGGTTTTTACTACTTTGTACTTCGTAAATTAAAGTTCCTGCGTTAAAAAGCCGTATTAACTTTCATTTACGTCTGAAATATTCTTAAAATTTTCCCGTTCCTGAAACTTCTAACGAAGAAATATTAAAGTGCAGAAAAATTTCGCAACGACCGTAAAATGTTTATTACTGAGAAGAAATATTAGGGCTATTCTGACTCCGTTCCTCAATGTTAATACCTTGGATTTTTGGAAATATAATTGATGTTGCATATTAAAGGAAACGACGTATTTGTATGATAGTAGTTAGGTATGATGAAAATTTAAAAGGTCTTCTGTAGTATTTGCTATCCGTACTTGCAACATTATCATTATCATATAACTGCTTCATAATACTCACGTTTGTTATTGTTCCAAGTTTTAATAAACACTGAATCTTATTTAAACCTGGTGCAGGCGAACCGGAGCAAAGTTACAAAGAATTTTTAAAACTTTGTTTCCATACCTCGTGAAAGTTAATTGAAACCTAAAACCTTACCTGGTGCTCTGTGTTCGCTGCAAACTACTCAGCACTGATAAAATACTTCCAAGGAACACTTAATTCATTAAGACTTTCTTTGTTACAGAATCCCCAGTGAAAAGTTAGTGAAGTGTAAAATGTGGGAGAGTGTTTAGTGTTCTTGTGTAAGCAGATGTGCGGTGAAGTTTAGTGACAATGAGTTTTTTAACGTCACTCGGGCAGTATGTAGCTGGCATGGCGGACAGTGTGGCGGGCCTAGCGCTATCGCCGCGCCGAGCGCCCCCCTCCCGCCACCGCTCTGCTGAGGAGTCGCAGGCGCAGCAGCCGCAGCCGCCGCCATCCACAGCCACTATGAGGGGTAAGAGAATGGCGTGAAACTTATATACAACATGTTACAAAAATACCCCTAATGCCAAATATGGTATACAGGGGACCATCAAACTGAACAACTTTTACTATGGGTCCAACTCTGAAATCGCGAAAAAAAAATCAGCTGTGTCATACAAAAATTAAAATCGAAAATTTCAAAATGTATGAAACAGCTGATTTTTTTTCGCGATTTCAGAGTTGGGCCCATAGTAAAAGTTGTTCAGTTTGATGGTCCCTATATACCATATTCGGCATTAGGGGTTATTTTGTAACACGTTGTATAGGTGGTTATTTCGTCGTCGCAGTCGTTGTCAGCTTGGTCGCCTTTAGCTAGTCTCGTCGTCTGTTCCTCTGGTACGTCGTCCCTCTCATGATTTGTCATAGGTCTGTTAGCCTGTCAGTCATCAGTCATTTGAAGAAAGCTGGACGCCGCGACAGTGGAGAAGGTAATTGATAGTCAGAGTTAAAACATCGTACCTAAGCAAATTTAATTTAAAAAAAAATACAAGTAGGTACTTGTATTGTAATAAATGATTACGTCTAGTTAAGATAATTATGACTATACTTGTACGCATTAACTCAACACCTGCTTTTGAGTGCATACCTGGGTAACACCCATTCGCCTTATCGTATCCGCACCGCACCGCGCCACCGCGCCGCTCTGTTTTGCCTTATTCACTGAATGTAAAGGTACCTACCATCATAAAAATAAAAAATGTTTACACTTAATATTACTCTAACACTAAAGACTAAACACCTTATGGGTAATTGTTAGAACAAGTAGGTGAATCATAGCAAAAAAGAACCGAATGTACCTATAACTTGGCAAGATAGTATAGAAAATTAATACGAGCGCAACTTCCTATATTTAATTAGTGTTATTGTATGGCAACACTCGACTGCTTTTTTATGTAAAAACCACGTGTTTCTTAGTAAATATAAATTCAGTTCCGTTTCTAAACGGAAGCCAAGCTTTAAGTATGTTGGACTTATTTCAAGTTACTTGAAATAATGTATTAGGACTCTAATGCGCTTTGTAGGTACTACCCTTTGTCCCGTAAGCCTAACGGCTATCCATAAAACTTATCGACAGCGGTCTCGTCTCGAATAAAATGAGCGAAGTCGAAAGGTTGACAAATGAAAACTGCTATGTTAGTGCCTGCGGGCGTGGAAAACATATGGCTCCCAAATTGGTACGATTTTTTTTAACATCAAATCGTTTTGTATTTACGTGTCGATTCAATACGTTTTAACTTTTTCTGGGCTTAGAATACTAAAATACTGACACAAACCACTTTTTTTGCTACACAATAATAACATATGCGTAAAAGTGTATTATACCTACAGATTCAAATTATATGTGGTTTTAAGTGTAATTAACATTAAAAAACCATTATACTTACCTAATTAATTTATGTGACTTAGTATAAGGTATAAAAATACTAAAAATCCGTCGACATAATATGGACAATAATACATAGGTACATAATAATATAATTCATTTTGTAGAACTACATAATTAAACATAAGTACATAAGTACTTCCAATGTGGATGAGGAAACATGTTGTTATTATTTCTCTTAATGATTATTAAAATCATCGTATTTTTGTGAAACATAATATGAATCAACTAACTTTCGCTATGACGAGGCGCCAAAAATAATATGGGATTTACATGGGTTGATTTTCCAGGCGACATGCTGGTCCATTTTAGTAAACTAGCGCTTGTTTTCAAAATCGAATCACCTCATTGAAATTAGGATTGCGATCAGCTCAGATTCATTTTATTATACAAAATTTACCAGCAAATCGTTTGGAAAATCGACCCGTGTAAATCCCACATAACTAAGCAAATATATTTTAGGGTTTCCACGTGTGGTCCCAACGGAGGGTGCGACTGCTCTGAGCGCGCGGCGTCGAACCCTGGACTGCCTGGCACCTGCTGCCCCTCCACGTAGAGGAGGATCACTGCGCGTGCCCCGCCACCCCCCACCTCAAGAAAAACCTACCATGGCTTTTTGCAAGAGGCGTCTCTCCTGGCCAGAAGTAGACAACTCTGTAAATTCAGGGTAAGTACGTAGAACGTACACGATTTTTTATTTTTATTTTATCGCTAATTGAACATGAAAAAAGCAATTTCGGAAACGGATTGCAAACCCCTACTACGGTATGATAGCTATAAAACATTAATGTATGAAAATGAAACTCAGGTAATGTAATGAAATTAAATGTGATGTTCATTTTCAATATTTGTATGTCTGAAAAGACTAATTGTGAGATGGTTATTAATAATTTAAAAATTGTACCACTTTTAAAGCAAATAAATGAATCTGAATCTGAACAGAAATTAACTTGTTGCCAGCTCATCTATCAGAATAAGATCGCTGGCGTGCCATTTTAGTAGTAAACTGTAACAATAAGTTTAAAAGCAGGTCTTTTTAAGCAAGGTATGTGTTATTCCAAAATGTATACTTAAAATTTGTCAACTCCGAAATAACCTACTTGCTAGACCACTATTAAACACATTCACCGCAACAAAGACCATCAAGACAAATAATGATATTGGGGAAATCACAGGCTCTCGAAGGATATTAA
Organism: Catoptria pinella; assembly: GCA_963556745.1. NCBI lineage: Eukaryota > Metazoa > Arthropoda > Insecta > Lepidoptera > Crambidae > Catoptria > Catoptria pinella. Next base: position 6,390,937 of record OY750771.1, read on the forward strand.
CGTGTTTCCTCGGAAGGGGAATTGCAAATTAGCGGCACTCCTTGCGACCGACACGGCCTGTCGGGAATAAAGATGAGACGCTCTCAATACAAGAGTAAGGAACTCTGAGGACGTGAACTGAGTGCCAGTTTATTTACGAGCCAAGCTAACATAATATCCATCCCAATGGTACGCATAACTGTGTTGTATGTTCTATGTAATGTAAGTAAGCACATGAATTTTACACAATGGTCGTTTGAATATGTACGTGATCTGTCCCGTGAATGACGCATAAGAACAACTCGGTACGTGAGATGAGGTAGTTTCAAGTTTTACTCCCTCTTGGTTATCTGATATTATTGATGCTCCCTCCATTTTTCGCATTTTTATTACAAAGAAAGGTTACGAATTGAAATGAAGCTTATTTCTTCGATGAATGAAATACCATAGCTAATAAAAATCTCTCTCTACAAATTCGCACAAGCTTTCTCCGAAAAGTTTGTATAAGTATTTTTCGTATGGAAATGTGGAATACAATCCAGTTGTAATTACATCATGAATTACAGTCATTGTGACTCTTAAAAAGATTGGATTGGAAGACCTATATAGTTTTAATGATATATTACCTACTATTTTGTGAATAATGTAATTCGAAAAATAACTTCAGATTGATGCTTATTTCATTTTATGTTGCACTATAAAATACAATACTTCCCTATAGCCGTAGTTGCTACAAATAAGAAGAAGATTTTTCGTGTATTTACGTTTACCCTTCGTTTTACTTTCCAAAATAAACATACCTATGGGTTAAACTCATGCAATAGGATATCAAAAATATATTGATAGCCACTGAGTGGCTACTGTCTACTAATTTCTTAATATTTTCTTATGCCAGTTAGATGTTTACAAAATGTTACATGGAATCACTAGATTCGGCTACGACAGATGAAAAAGCCTCTATTACTAGCTGACAAACCACTCTGTCCACCCGGTTGGACGGTTACTTAAATATTATGTTATGAAATAGCACTTTAATTTTTATTTTAACTATAACATTTATATACCATGCTTTAAATCCTCTATAAATGGTTCTGAAACAGTTAGCTTATAGCCAACATTAAAACAACCAGTGTCATGGTATACATAATATCCGAACGAGTCAAGGATCGTCGCACCCCCCGCGTCCACGCCCGCCAGTTGCATTATGAAATTCAGAACAACATTATAACAGCCGTTTGGATGATATAATGACGGAGGCGCGCGACCAGTTATTCGGATATTATGGTTACTGTGACATTAGTTCTTTTAATGTTTGCTATAAGCTATTGTTTCAAAACCTTTTATAGAGGATAAGTCTTGTATGCAACTGTACATAATTAGGTATTAAAACACTCATGTGCTAATCCCACATTAGTGTTTTATTACCCCTATACTACATATATAACTATTAACATAGCACTCAATAATGTCCTTGGCTCTGGTGCAGCAATGGCTTAATCTAACATCTAATATTTATTCAAGACACAAGCGTCAAGCTGAGTATTTAATTTTGGTAATGGGTGTCAATAAACAAAGTGGGTAGAGTCGCGGATAGAGCCGGCCTCCCGGAGCTAGATGAGTCAATTTGTCAGCGGGACTCCCATTTGGTAGAATAGAAAATTTGATTAAACTCGGTGCCTATTGCTCCTTATTTTGGTCGGAGTCCGCTGAAATTACAACTAAATTTGTTGTCAAAAATATATTGGAGTTCGCCTCCTCGAATCTTTAAAATACCACTGATGTCAAATGCTTAGTTTGTTTTTGTTTTTAGGGTTCCATACCTTAAAAGGAAAAAAGTGAACCCTTATAGAATCACTTTGTTGTCCGTCCGTCTGTCTGTCAAGACCCTTTATCTCTGGAACGCGTGGAAGTATCGAGTTGAAATTAAAACCAATACTCAAGTCTACAGTCCCTTAAAACTGAGAAAAAACAAACTTCAAAATTAACTTAAAAAAAATTACGGCCGTTTTTCCCAAAAAACGCATATTTCGACACTAGACACAAGGGAATCAAAATTTATAGGGTACTTCCCGTTGACCTAGAACTATGAAATATGTCAAGTAATATCGTCTTATACTACAAGTACAGGGAAAAGTCTGAAAACTATACATTTGTAATTAAATCATAAAAAATATAGTCTTTATTTAAGTACCTACAAATTTCTACGGAACCCTCGGTGGGGGTCGCACTTGTCTGGTTTTTCCATTTCAGTAAAGCATTGTGTTTTTGTACAAATAAAATATTGGATATGTTAGTTTAATAAAAAAACTATTTCAGTAGTAAAGAAAATTGATAGAGTAGTTGCTCAAACTTGTTATATTTATTCTTGTAAGTACTTAAACATCGGGTAAGTTGACTTACTTTTCGAATAGCCGAAATTGCCGAAAAAATTAGTACACAACCTAATTTTCCACACAGAACAGCGACAATTTATTCTTACCTAATTGATGATTATTTTCTCAGTTTCAGTATAAATTTCAAGGTTAGGTCCTCAGTAATCATAATGTGCTACTTAAACCGATCATCACTCACCCGTTGTTTAAATTGAATTATTAAGCCTCATGAAGTCATGAATATACTACAGGTTGGTCATTTCATTCACTTCCTTTGGAGACAGCTTGCATAATTGGCTTGTATCCATAATGGGAGCAATTAGGGGCTGACATCCTATATGCCACACAAGGGAAATTCAATTTGTTACGCGCCCCCGATAAACTTTATCTATTTATTGATGCCATCCGATAGTCCATAAGGTAAAACGCGCGTACACGCTGACAAAATACCGATTTTTCATTCCATTCAAATGATCTGTGATTTCTTTGCCAAACACTGATTGAACAGAACTAGTAAGAAAAATACTTACGGCCTATTTCAAAGGCTCCATAAATCTAATGGTCTAATACCTAAAAATGGAACCAAATATTTATGAAATTATCTTATCTGCCAAGAAATCAGCAAATTATCTGGAATCAGGGAAACTGGCCCTCAGGCAGGGATTAAAAATGTTATTTTGAAATTAACGTTACTTGCCGTAATTACCGTTATTATTTTATATTACGTTATATAGCGTTCTTTTACCATTATTATACCGTTAAATAATAATACTTACTATAGATTATGGAGGGGCTTAAGAGCGCCATAACTAATTTTATTATTTTAGTATGTTTTGACCAAGAAATTAATATTTTTCACTCCTCTTGCTCAAGAAGTCCGTCATTGTAGCGTACCAGAGCTGGGATAAAATAGCATATTCTTGTGAAATTTTGTGAGCAGAGCCAGTTTTTGGAAATTTACTTAGTACTTATCGAAAAAACAAATCACCAATTTCGAAAAATGATCATAATTAGAAGCGCCATCTAGCTTCAATTATACGCCTTGTTGTCTCGTCCTCTATGATGAAATTTACACTTGTAGTATCGCCTTTGCGCACTCGCTGACGCCACAGACAACAAGGCGTATAATTTCAATCGAACTACACTTGGTAATTTTGTTTGATTGTACAATTATATCTCATTATATTCCAAACAGCCCATAGTACTTTTTGCACATAGTGCTTTGAAAACCTCGGGGCGACATCTATTAGATTAATTTTTAAACAAACATACAATTTCAGTTATTTTTAACGCACCAATGCGAGGTCTACAGCTCACGGAGCCACTAGTTCATACTAGGGGAGAATCGTAGAATGCGTGCATTGTGCTGCGGCTACAGAAGAAATAAAAAAAAAATCATTGGCGCGTAATCTTTACAATTATTCTCTTATTACAAATTGATTAAATTGTGTGTCGGTAATTTATTTTATAACAGTGAAAATGTCATCATCTAGTGAGAACGGAGACCCTAATTTGCAGATGGAAGAGAAAGGAAAAGAAATAATTTTCAATCAACTGATTGAAAACTGCCGTCATGGTCACAAAGTAGGTATTTATTTAAATACTTACGAAAAGTTTATGAAGTGGAGGATAGAAGAACGAGTGGATTCGCTTACAAAGAGTTTTCTTACGTATTTTGATGAACTTTACAAAAAATATTGAATTGAACCTTTTGGAGCACATATTCAATGTTACGAACAACTACCTACCCACACAGACAAGATATAATGTCAATATAAAGACGGCTTTTCTCAAGAAATTATCCACCGGCTACAAGGCCAAGAAATCCAAAGTTTTCAAGAGAAAAGACTTCCTACAAGAACTATTTTATGACAGAAAAGTAATGAACAATATTTTTTTCACCTTACGCTCATGTAAGTGTAGCGAAATGGCCAAGCCACATATTTTGACTAAGGCGTAGAGTTTGTGAAGTTTGAGCTTGTAGAGTTAGGGCGTGTAGAGTTAAAAGCTTGGCTCTGATAACTTGATGAGGCTGATAACTTTTTGACAGAGAGTGAGCCATCTACGATACAATATTTTTCGCTATACGTGATAGTTTGTTTTTGTTTTAATTTATACGCCGCTTCTGTGAATATTTTGTAATTTTTTAAAATTTAATTATTAATTTAATTGTATGTAATTGGTTAATAACTTTTAAGTAGTAATGTAAATCCTCATTAGCCTGAAACACAGGTGAAACCTAGTTCAGGCACATTGTATTCCTTTACCCTGTTAGTTAGTACTTATTTTTAGATTAGTTGTAATATTGTGATATATTAAGTTTATTTCAATAAAGATTTATTATTATTATTAGTTGAAAATTATCAAAACTCATAGAGTTACTCCTGTCTACGCAGTTACTTTATGTTATGTGTAAACAGCTAGTTCCGAGTTGCCTGTTTGGCAACAACGGAGATCAAAATTACTCTGTCTACGGAGCAGCTGAGTGATGAGATGAAAGTATTTTGTTATTATTTTTGTGTTAGTATACAACGTGTTAGAAAAAACCCCTAAAGCAGAATAAAGTAGATGGACCATCAAACTGAACAACTTTTACTTTGGGACTATGAAGTCGCGAAAAAAAAACAGTTGTTTCGCCACTATTTTCATTACCATATTCGGATTTAGGGGTTTTTTGTAACACGTTGTATATCACAATATTCCAAAAACCTTTTCCTATTTTTCAAAATGTAATATTACCCGGAAAATGTAGTACACAAAATTATAACAATTATGTCACAATGTATGGAACAGCTGATTTTTTTTTCGCGTTTTTATAGTTGGTCCAATAGTAAAAGTTGTTCAGTTTAAGGGTCCCTACCTACCATATTCGGCTTTAGGGGTTTTTTGTAACACTTTTCTTATTTTCCAAAATTGAAATATTGCCCGGAAAAATGTAGTAGGTTATTTAAATTTTGAGATTTAAGCATTCACAATGCTATTTTTATATAATACTAAATAATATACTAGAAAAAATAGGACTCGCACCAGATCATGTTCTCGGACGGGAATCGAACCCGCGACCTTAGGATGTAGTAGGTTGTAGTAGGTTGTCTAAAAGACTGATAATAATAAAACTCTGTTTGTCCCGGCGCTAATACTATTATTTACTCTGTGGCCCGGGGGAACATGTGTGCCAAATCTATAGTATTCTCGCTCTAAGGTTGTAACAAAAGGTCAGAGTGTCATGCGTCAGAAACCTAAAATCCCTTTCCAATGATAGCCCTACAATGGGGGGAGATCTCGTAGGGAGTGGGGGGTGCAAGGACGTGCATAGCAACAGGTCGCCCGATGACCTACTTACAATAAAGTTAACATCGTAAATACACGCACGCACAACTCGATTCATCTCATTATTCACTTATTGAGTATTGAGTTTTATCATCAAGGGAGGTATTATATAAAGCTTGTATGTGCTACAATAGTTTTAAATCGATCAATAATTAATCTTAATTAAGAAATTTAATAGCATTTGCTCGATGTGAAAGTAGTATCAATAATTATTCTAGACAGTTTGGCAAAGGTTCGGAGTCTATTGGACAAACTCATAGTGCTATGAATATTTTTTCGTATATTTAAAATAAATAATATTTAAAATTAAGGCCCCTATATACCTCAAGTGGCGCCCTCATTTTAATTAAAAGTGGCCACTTTTAGCACTTTTGCGAACTACTACTACAACGAACAAAATTTTACTGAGGTTATTGTTTGTCAATAAACTATAGAACCTAAGCTTCTATCTGTACATGTGAATTTTCAATACACTATGTACTTAGCGAGCAATAAATTGAATTAAAATAAGGCCCCCCCCTTGAGGTATATAGGAGCCTTAAATAAGTTCTCGCGCTATAATTCTATTTTGTATCGCAACCGACAGGTGGCTTGCTAGTTAGAGGTTCTACTGGCTCTGGCGCGAAATTAAAAACAAATGACGCGCGTTGAAACAAAATACCCGTGATAATTTTGCTAGTAAGTGTCCGTTGATTTTATAAAGTCCAAAGTAAACAATATTCCGTCAGCTACGCGACATATGTGAGTAAGCAAATAAAAAATAAACGTCTCTAGATGAAATGTAAATAGAATCCTAATAATGTTTTATACGTTTGAGTGAACATGCATAAAGAGTACTGCGTGAAGGATTCGCACTCACAGTGAATCAGCGCAGTGGGGCATACCAAAATGAAAAGATATTTCACTCGTAAACATTCGTGAAAGATAATGTATATCTCGAAAGTATCATAAACAGTCTTGAAGGGTAAACAAAGTTACTTTTTTCTACTTATCTTGTTTCATATAACGAGAGCATACGGGCTGCCTAATATCGAATTCACTTTTGGAAATTGCAACATGTTATTATACTTTTACTACATAATTTTAAAAAAAAGTTGGCACTTATTAGGACGATATGGAAAGAGAAATATTGATGCGAGATTGGTTAGATTGCACTACTACGCCCCAATTCTGGGCAGCGGCCTCGAAGGTTAAGACAGCCATGATGTTGTCCAACCTCGGATAGGACCGGAACACGAAGAAGAAGGAGAGATAACATTAAGCCGAGTTTGTTTGTCAACTTTTATGATTTTATAGATATCAAGTTTAAGTAGCAAGTTTCGCGTACAATCATTATTGAAAATATATTTTGTTAGAAACTTTTTATAACCAAACATTTGCATTTTAATGCAAACTTTTTGTTTTTTTTATGCGAAATGTTTGCTTTATTGCCCAAAATTTAACTTTTTAAATATACAGCTATTTAGTTAGATAATAATGTTTGACATCTCCAGCACGAATAGGGTGCTTTTGGGGCGTAAAAACTAAAAGAAAAACAGTAAAAAGAAGAGTTTTACAAGTCTCATCGACTTGTAAAATTGATATGTTAGAACAGGATAGATAGAACTTAGCTTTTTACCAGGAATGTCACGTGAAAATTACTATTCTTACATATAACACACTTTTCTAGCTGGTAGAGGTCAAAAGTTGTACTTATGTTTAACACTAGTCCAATTTTTTGCGATGTGTCGCTGTGCTTAGTAGTTTATATTAGAATCAATCGCAAAGTCGCCACTCGCAACACAAATTGACTTTGGTCTCTAGTATAACAAATCTAATAACTAAATCTTTTAGAATTCCTAATAATATGTAAGAATTGTTAGACGAATAAAATAAGGATAACGTATGTAGGTACGTTTGATAAATGTATCCCTTTTAATCGTGTAAAAGCCGTACCTTTAATATGTTCCGGGCATCGGGCACGTTCATTCATCACATGCAACATTGGGTAGCTGCGTTCACAGATAACAGATTTGTTTCACAGTGGCACTCATCTCATTTATATATATGCGATCTTTTTTAACGAAATAATGTTATTATTGACAGCTTCACTTTATTGTGTTTTATACTATTATTAATTTTGCACTAGAAAAAATAACTGTTTGCTTGCAAATAATATGTATCGGCATTCGTCAGTGCTCTTTTGTTAACTTTATCTTACTCCATCATACTGAAAAAAATCCAGTGGTCCAAAAGCTAACATTACTAAATATAGGTAATGATCATTAATCATGATGATCATTAATGGTCATATAAACAATCAGCGGGTAATGAAACCAGTTTATTAAGTTTTCGCAATTTATTCAAATCAACTGGTAGAGTTTTTGCACAGACTGGCAGAGTTTTTGCTTAATGAATGTACAGCACAAGAATTACTCGGAAAATGACATACATCCGCTTAAATAGGCTTACCCCCACTTTAAAGTTCAGAACCGGTCAATACTAGATTGTCTATGGTAGTCAATCCGATAACTACAATCATTCGAGTCAATTGACAAATCGTTATTTTAAAAACAAAGACTAATGCATTCTTAAATAAAAGGTTGTGTAACATCGTCATGACATCGGTCAATATTTTACAATCATTAGCTACATATATTTTGCCTCAAAGACTTTCATTACTATTTTTATATAACCCGATCAAAGTCAGACGTGTGTCCTTTTACTCGGGCAAAGCTGTATTTTATTACTTTCTGACATCGTCGGGTACATGCGGTGGTAATCCATCACCGGCCACTGCCTTTACAGGTAAAAGCTTTTCAACTACGTTCTGGTCGTTACATTTCTCATTCCTATGAAATATCACATTTATGAAAACTTAAATGGAAGCAAACTTAAATGTGATTCACGATATGTTTGCTTTATAATTCGTTGAAGGACATAAATGTTTACTTCTTTGGGACAGCAAACGAATTAGTTGCTGTCCATAACATATTATTATAATCATAATCATAATTCTTTATTTGCGTAAAACACGGTGAAAATGTTTTTACAATAATATTAAAGTGCACGTCATGTTTTGCCCTCATTAAAGAAGCATGCAAATTTTAACATGTTTAAATCACTAATGGGTGTCAACGATATATATATGATATGTGTGTATATTATATAACAGAAACATCCTGTTTGTGTTTGTTGTAATAAACAGGATCCTATAATACAATATTTTTTATGAAGATTAACGCTCCGCTGACCTTTGAGCGAAGCTCGTTAAAATTGATCGTTGAACTGAAGCACTCACTATTTAAGACTATTAAGACTGTTCTTTTTCTTAGATATCGTATTTTATATTTGTTGTGATAGTCAGCGATGGTTCGTAGTTACTAATAAACTTTTAGTGTTAACTTTTGTACAAAAAACAGTACCGAAAACAGGCAATATATGTGTTGTTAGAACTAATAATACTAATCTATTTATATTATGGCGACTCCGTTTTCACTAGATCGAATAATAAAATTGATTGTTAATAGAAAATCAAATAGCGTCGAATAATGCAAAAATCAAATAAGAAACAAATAAAAAGATCAAAGATGCGAACGCGCGCGGAAATCGCTGAAGTGAATAAACAAAATATATTTTCGTTTGAAGATTCATGTAGTGTTTTAAATAAATTAATAAATATAATTACAGCCGCATTTAGGTTCAGTTTTGCATAATTGTGTTAAAATATTAGAAAACAGCAATTCATCCTAATCACTGTAATGGGAATCGAACCACGATATACAAATTATTTAAGTAACACAAAAAATTTGGGCAACAATTATCTAGTTATCTAGGTACTGCATTTTCGCCGGTGCTGGGTCGTAGATCACGCTTGCGTCCGGTGCCAACTGATAATGTCTTCATCCTTTTATTTACAGCAGCTCACTCCAACTTCGGGAAAGATGATTTCGCCACCAACAATGGTTTCCAACGCACACATTATTTCAATATATTTTTCTTAGTTTTGAAATTTCTTTAATTGTGAAAACATTGTTTGCTCAACAAAACTTTCAGGTATATCCTTACTAATCCTTACTTAATATTATAAATGCAAAAGTTCGTTTGTTTGTTTGTTACGCCTTCACGTCTTAACATGACCGATCATCATGAAATTTTGCATACCCGTGGTCAGGGGTACAGAGAAGGACATATTGTTCCCGAGGGATAGCAATAAAACTTTCCACGCAGACGAAGTCGCGGGCGGTCGCTGGTTTTGTAATAAAAGTAAAAGAAACCTACCATACTATTTCTTTACTTTTGAAATCAAAGCTCGTATAAATATTTTTCCTTTGATACACTAGCCTGACAGAAACAAAATTAAATACAATCGAGTTCGTTTTGAACTACTGATTGCGTCTACGGATTGTTTCATGTTTTTCATTAGATACTTTTCATAGATTGAAAATAATAAAGACCGTCATTATAAACGATTCGAGGGGCACAAACAATAGATTGTCACACACACACGGCGTCTCCTTGTCGACCACTCTCCACTGAACCGAATTTCATAGATAATATAATACGGTCACACGATTCAGTCGGCGGCGCGGAAAGGTCTCGATAGAAAATGCTACGTTTTGTTGATGTTGACTTTTGTTGTTGGCTTTCTCATATATATCGTATAGATAAAATGTACCCACGTCGTACGACTCATTTCACTGACAATAGCATCTGAAGTCTTTCTGTCTTCATTTCTATGTTTTAGCATTTCTACGAGTTCATCGGGATACTCTATGAGGGTTATGTAGTTAGCTTAATATATGTTAATGGAAAATTTATTATGGTACCCACCTAAATAAAATTTAAACTTCGCAACTAACCTTAATTTGCTTCTTAACGTAAGTTCAATAATTCTTCTTACTAAACTGCTTGTTACTGGAAAAAAAAAAAGGCCTGAGGTGATTATACCATCTCGCAATCAAAGCAAGTGTCCTAACCCAAATTTTAATCTACAAGGTAAAAAATCCCTTTTGTCCAGGGTTCAAGACACAGATGGGTCTTACTTCGAAAGCTTCACGGCTCTTTCATGGCGGCAAGAGAACCGCCGCTTGGCTGCGTTGCGGCTGGCTGAAGCTAGGGCGGAGCGGCCGCCGCCCGCCCCTCACGACCTCGGGCTTCCTAGCGTCTCTGCCCAGCTTTCGCACAAGGAACATGAGCATTTGTACACAGAGGTAAGCAAATTGTGAACGAAAATGTTTAATTAAAGATACATTCAATTTTAGTTTTTACCAGCTTACGAAGAAGACAAAATGCGGATTTTATACTCTTGAGTTTGTTTTGTATTGAACCAATTTTATTACTCTAAAAGTACAGTACTACAATGAAAGATAAAATCAATATTTACTATGTGTAGGCGTGTCATTATAGCATGTCGATTGTAGTCAAACCTTATAAAATTTGTGTTGATCAGTAATTTCGTCGGTAACAAAGTAATTGTCGGACTATACAGCTAATTGATTAATTGAGTAACAGGCAGCGAGGTAGCTCTTGCCACTGCGGTCGCTGTGGTCAAGTCTCTAATCTCAAACTAAAGTAAAGTTATCTCTGAGAAATGACCCTTTAGTCGACGAAACTTTACTAAGGCACGGTGATCAATCAACGTTAACAGACAGTGTTTCATTAGTCAGCGGAATAATTACGTTGGTATGTCGGCGGAATAATGGTAAAATGATAGTGCCATACGCTGATGATGATAAACTGATTCACAATTTGTCACAACCATCAATCAATACACCTTTATAAAAAAAAGCAATTCACAAATGTATTAGATGTCTCGATAGTAGAAATCTTCTAATTGATTATGAAGAACAATAAATGCCTCTAAACTGCCCAAGAAAGTAGCTTAAAAATGTTTTTTGGGAAATTTTCTTATTTTCTTTTTGAAATTTTTTATTTTTCTTATTTTTTTAAATTTTCTTATTGAAATATTATAGTTGAAAAGGCAATTATTAAGGTTGTAGAAATGTCACACGTTTCCCAAAGTTACTTTCTGAGCTTTAATGCCAGAAAAGCTCTAAGTTTTTCAATACGGACTTCAGGGTCTTACAAAGGTTCTTTCACGAACTACGTAGTCCTAAGTAGTATAAAAATCACAGCTTAAATGGATAAGTTCCTTAGTCTTTCTTCCTGACCTTTTTATTACTAAAAGGGCAGGAGCCTAGTTGAATAAAATGTATCTACCATGCTACATCAAAAGAGACAATCTAATTGAATATCTTGTCTAGGTAACGATCTCGGGACATGCAAAGTCGCCCTTTCGTTACGTTAAGCACATATTCCTGTGAGCCTTTTTACGCCGCCCTCACTGAATAATGAACTCCTTATGCCAGAAAGATTTAAGTGATACTTCTTTTTGCGCTGAACTAGAGTACAGAAGATAGTCAGATTTTCTTCAGACCAATGATAGCTACACTTGTATGAGATGGTTTGACACTTTTAATATAGATTCCTTATTTTTTTACGATCGACTTCTCTTGCGTGTGTAATATTAAATCGTTATTAAATTATTGAAATGTATGTTGTGTATTAAAATATTTTATTTTTTATTATCGTTATTTAGTGGTGGTGCAGATCTATTAATTACAAAACAAAATATTAAAAAATGAAGTAAGTCTTCTATGAAATTTTACCACAATTTATTAATTAATTACCAAACAGAGAGAATGTATCTCAGTCAAAACCTGTATGTCAATGAATTGTTAAAAAATCTTACAGCCTTCAAACACTGAAATGTTTTAGGTAATATTCTATTTATCAGGTACTGTACTGCATTGAGAATGCAGTGGGTGCGCCCGCCCCCGATGGACAATTCGCATCGTACAAAGAAGAGGTGATTGAATACGCACGTCGCGCGTTCCGCGTGTCGCAGGAAGTGCACGCGCGTGCGATGCGCGCGGCGGGCAGCGAGCGACCGCCGACTGTCGTGCTCGGTTGTTCAGTCCTCGAGGCTGATGGATTGGAAGCTAAAGACGCTAATGGTTGGTGCAATTTATTTTTATATATATATTTTAGGCACAGCTTTTTTCATTGGCAAGAAAAGTATATTCGTATTTGTTTTCCTTCAAATTCAGCGTAAAGAGACTCCATGAAGGAAAAATAAGTAGTAATCTCCTACAAACTTCCGTCGCGTAACCAGTTTTCGTGGACTTCTAAATCAGGCTCATACTTATAACAAATGACAAGAGTCGCCCTGCATAAATTTCCCGACGCGCTTCAGTTGAGTTCTCGAGGTGACGTTTTCAACATTTATTATGATAAATCTGAGGTTGCACTTAGAATTTTCTCGCCACTTTATCATTTTGTCCCACGCGACACGTATTTGTTAGGAATATCTTCTTTCTCTTTATTAATTCACTTTATCAATCTTCGAATATATTTCCGTAACGGAATGACAAAAGTTGAGATTTAATGCGATTATTTTTCATACTATAGCATTAAAGAAGTAGTACATTACAGGCGAGCGCGGAAAGTTAGCATTTACATTTTAGAGGATGGTTTGATCATTCAAGGCAATGTGAATTGCTTCCCACACAAGGCTTGTATAGTGTTTTTCTCAAGAAATGCGAGGAAATCAAATACGAGAATCGGTTGAGAAATGCGACATGTAGGAGAATAGACGAGCATTTTTGCCCAAGCTGAAGCAGAGACGCTTCGCTCGTGCTTCGCGCTCGCAGGGTCAATAACAGAAAGATACCTATATCACAAAACAATTAGTACCTAAGTGTATTATAAGGTAAAGAATATGAGTATACACATTCAACTTGTAAATATGTGTCTTGAACGCCGGTTTCATGGCTTAACTAAAAGCAGTTTATAAAGCCCCTAAAAATGTCACTCGCTCAGTTAATGTGCACAATATTACACACAAATGAAATTGTGTTACAAAGAATGTAGGTACGGCGCATGACGGAGACGACACGCTCCCGCTCTGTATTGAATTACGAGACAGAAGCGCACGGGCGGGCGTCGGGCGACTGAAGCTTTCGCCAAACTCCAATTTGTGATTATTACGAAAATTCACAAAATTTTTGTACTTTATACACCAATAATTTATCAATCACCAGACATTATTATTTGTTTTATTTTATATTACAAACAATATGACTGGAATACATTAAATTTAAAGTAACCAACCAAAAAATGTCAAACGTAACCCTAAAAACCAGTTAAAGTAATAAAATATCAATAAATTAAATATCGTCCTGATAAATGAATATAATGTTATGGAATGGCGATGTTGTATTGCGTAGGTATAATTAATTAAACATAATGGCTTAAAAAGGCCTTTGATATCTTCAATGAAGCAGAAAATAATTTTAAACCGTGCAATATTCTCACTACCTATTTAAACAAATAGTAATTAGTAGTTTTTTGTCTTCACAATAAAAGGAAAGACAAAAAAATAGTTATACAGGTTTTCATGCTGTGTCTAAGCACGAGCAATCATTGACAGACTGGTGTTCGCAAAAAGCGACGTGCTACCAATGTGAATGGGGCCTTAGATTGATCGCTCGATGAACCAGTAGTCGGACGTATGATAGAAGCAAGTTTGATGGACGAATTCTCGGTTATTTCCAATCATTCGCGGCTTTTGGGCCCGCGGGTTATTTGCGTTGTGTTCGCGTTCGGGAGATTTGGTTAGGAATTCAGTTCGCTTCACAAAGGTATTATGTTATTCATGCCATTTGAAATTACGATGGTCGGTCTGTGAATTCACGCCTATAACTTGAACCAATGAGTTTAGTTTAATTATTAATTAATATCCATGAAATTTCGACGATCATTTTTAAATATTATAATGATCTTTCGGAATTATACATTCACAATGTCTGAGGTAAAGTTTTAACAGAATTTAAATACTAAATAATATATTAGAAAAAAATCGACTCGTCACCAGGATTATCTCGAACCCGCGACCTTTGGAAATCCGGTCTAATGCTTGTTAAGCTAACGATGTCTAACATAGTGTCTGATGTAAAATTATAATAGATCTTAAATGTTAAGCCACATACCATATAACAAATACTATTACGCTAACGATTTCTAACATAGTTGTGTTTCGTACATGAAGTTATATTTAATGCAGGTATGTTTGTCTAGAAATTTGATTCGTTAAGCAAACAACACTATATTAGCGTTTCAATGTTTCAGTTCAGATTTTGTGTACGTCACTCGTACACGCCGGAATATAATAAGCCCAGAGAGAGTTTAAACAAATTTTCTATTCAAGAAAAGTTTGTTTCGACATCGTCGTGATGTTTCCCGAGTTGAACGGTATTCAATTAGGTACGTTTCACCGAGTTTTACGGGCCATATAACCAGGAGTGCTGCTAAACCCTTATGTGAAATCCCATAGAGTAATATTCCATTATAAGAACATTATGGTGCTTGGGTCCGAACAACGCCTTAACGGTTATTGAATTGAACAACATAAACATTGTTACGTAGGTCCTACGTGATGTTTCTGTGCTTTAAGAATTAACCCCTTATGGCTTAATACAGAATATTGTCATATGAATGATAATGAAAAACGCTGTCAAATTAAATAAAATAGAATCTTCTAATTATACAAACTCTACTATTTCTACATACTCAATCGTAATACGAAAAATCGGTTGTTTGCAGTTATAGTAAGGTTTTTATTAAAACGTACAAACACTTGTTTTATATTGAATATCTACGTACACAATGGCAATAAAAGAAATAGTTTGGTTTCAAGTTTTATCGCTTTACTCGCCAGCGAAATTAAAAACAGACATTGTAGTTCTTCATTATTATAGACCCACGTTTGTTTGTAGAACGATAAATAGCATTCGTGGAGGACAGTTTGTCCCGTAGATCTATACGCGAGTACCATTTACTGTAATGTACCTTTATTAAATATATTTTACTTAAATAATAACCTTAAGCGTCACCGCCCACGAGCGATTAATCGTTGAGAGATTTTTGTCGTTCTTCACATTTTGATCAAAACTTAAAACTTTAACACTTTTCCCACGCGATTATAAAAATAGATTGAACTCATTTGATATTAGGCCCGTATACTTGAGATGCTGTTCTTATAAGAATCAGCATCTCAGGTATGATCTCAAGATAGCTCTCAACGTTGAGAGCGGTTTATAAATACGGGCCTAAGCAACTATCGAGTATCATAAAAGACAACGCAGCTAAATTATTGTGCCTGTGTATAGGTACTTTAAGTTTAAAGTACAGTTAATTAATAATATTTTCATCTTTATTTCTTTGCGTCTAGGTTTTAGCGATCCGTACTGCATGCTCGGTATTCAACCGGCATCACTGCCTGCTTCGCCGCGCGCCTCCGAGGACGAGGGCCGCAAGCACGGCTTCAGGCTCAGCTTCAAGAGACGCGACGGGAGGCAGCAGCGCGACAGCCTGGGCAGGCTCCCCGCCCGCTATATACGGGCCACCAGCGTCAGACCGCATACGCTCTCGCCGAAATGGAATGAGACCTTCAAATTGTGAGTTTTTAAGATTTGAGCTTTAAGGAAAAAGAATCATTATTGTAAACGGACGATGTTCGTTGATCGACTGACTTGATTTTGAACCTTATACATGAGCTAATAATGTCACGGAATGGGACGAACGTCGTGCGCTTATCGCGATGTTTTTTTTATAATAGACCCTATGTTTCGCAGGTCCTATTAAAACAATATTTTATGGATTTTTTAAATTATAACAAAATAGTATTATCTGCCAAGAAGTTATTTTGGACTTGTAAAATAGGCCATAAGTACCCCTTTTTAATATAGGCATAATCTTCCTCAACTTTGATGCGATGCAATGTCTATCAGAACGATTAAAGATATTTTTTAATTTATTTATCAATTTTTATATATACATGCTGGGTTGTTAGGCGAGCACAGACACATTATTTTAGTGTGCATAAAACAATGTGCATGTGCACGCCTAATACATTCATAGCAAATCGGTCTTCGTGAGATAGAACAACTATACTAACTTGTAAAACTACATAGTTGGTAGGGCAACTGGAACGCCGTCAATATGGTCGATAATTTCGTGCTATAATTCACTTAGATATGTATTCTTTTACACTTGTCTATAATTTAAGTATTTTTCTTATTACTATTGCATTGTATTTATTAATTAATGTGTATACTAAACTAGTATGTGTCAAAATAAAGAGAAAAAAATACGTAAAGCTAAGTATCACGATACCAGGAACTTCGTTTTTAAAGACACCGTGTTAAAAAAAAGTGAACTATAGCGTCCTTCAATAATTCTTTAAGGATCGGTGGCATGCGGTAAGAATAAAAGAGCTACATCTCAGCATCATCACAGAAAATACAATACATCACTACTTGGCGCATTAATTTTGCAAAGAATCGTTTTGATAATTATCCTATCTCAGTCATAAAGGAATTTAATGATTTCAATCCGATTTTTTTCAGATGTGCCTGTAGCCATGCGTAAACTCGAAGCTTCGTCTTGTGTGTATTGCGTAATGGATTACGTTGCATTAATTATTAGCCTTATGTTTGGATATTGATTAATCGCAGGGGACTCAATTACTGAATTTAAGTACACTTTGTGTAAAGCTTATCATCTGAGAGTTAATTTCCGGGTGCTGCCCATTTCAAAAGGGCACAGATTAATGGACTACGTAGGATTAATTTAGCTATAATAATGCTATGAACGTGAACCAATAACGATTCCCGTCGCCAACGATGGAAACAATGCGACGATTATGCGCGTTGAAGCCTGTAGCCATCTCGGGGGAAATTTAGGCTGTATAATAGTTTGATCGGGTAGCAGAAAAGTTTTCGCGTTTTGTGATGAAATAGCGAATATAACGAATGATGTAGTGACGAATCATAAGACATTATTATGTTTTAAGGTCTGTCTAAGGCTTTACCTATCTAGTAAAGCGTTTATATAACGACAACGCAAATTGCAAACCAATGATTTTGCCTGCGACATATAAATCAAATGCATTATGTACCTTTTTTGTATCATTTTTATCTAATCTATACAGTTTTTGCTATAACAGTATGATACTGTGAATTAGTAGCCATTTTGCTTTCGTGTCATTACTTCCACGTTGCCTGCGTTTTTACATTCAAGAAGGCGAAATGCGAAAAATGCCCGGATATATAATTTCCTTTTCATTCTCCCTTCTGATTAAAGTGAATGTACATTTTGTGACAATTCCTTTTTTTCGCTGACAAGACTTATCTTTTCAGACATTTTAAAGTTTAAATAAGATATTTTTACTACTACGTAGGTACTTTTAATGAAACTCCAATACTTGATCCAGGTACGTTTATTTGCGTTATAATTAAGGTATGACCTTTATATTAGTTTGGTGGTTTAGAGAATAGCCCTACTGGGTAGCAGACGCTGAACTCGCTTCACCGGGCTAGAGGCTATTTAACAATCTGAAAATGATGAAGTATATGAAAACCGAAACTCAATTATTAAAATTCGGGCACCTTGCTTTAACGGAACTCATTTGTAAAACCCAACTGGTTATTTTATCACACTCTTATTTTTTCTATCGATTCGAATCAGTTATGTTATGATGTTAGTTGCAAGGAGACCCTGTCTTTTATGCTGAAGTTGTATATTTTTTATTTTTTTTATCTGTGATTCATAATTTGCTTTACTTTTTCCCTTTTTAGTCGGTGGTATCTGTCAACCAAATAACAGATCAATGCCAAATCGGAAGAAAAATTGACATTTTGTTTTACTAATTTCGAAAAAGGAAAATAATTATGGTTTATGCCGCAATTTTATTCTTTGTTCCCTTTAAAAATTGAATGTAATGAAATGTGGGACTCCAGCTACTAACTGTTATTTTTTAAATATTAAAGAAAATAAAGATTAAAGATTAATAATAATAAATGTGGATAACCGAACGTTTTTCAATGACTCGTTGTTTCCGTAGAGTTTTATTTTTCTTTTTTTCTACATGCCGCTAAAAATAAAAAAGAATTTGATAAATGTAGCAAATGTTTTTGTTGTCTTTATTTTAAGACCAAACTCAATCGTATACAAGTTAAGCTCGTTAGCTCCAAATAACCTAACTATTGGAAGCAAGGCAACTACACTAGTATGTGAATCGGCTGTAACTGACCATAGTGCGCTGATAGTTTCGCTAAAGTGTCAAGTACAAACTAGTGAGAAATGTAAAACGATAACAAAAACTGACTACGCTAAGGCAATAAAAGTACTAACTGAAATTAATTGGGCTGAAGTTACTGATTGCTCAGATGCTGAAGTAGCTACTTGTAAATTCTTACAGATCTTAACGTTTATCCTTAGAGATTGCACGACTCATCATAAAATACCCAACAGAAAGATCATCATTAAGCCATGGATCACAACAGGTTTAATTAGGTGCATGAAATGGCGAGATAAGCTACATATCAAACATAAAAAAGATCCTAACAATACAATTCTTGCTATCACTTATAAACGATACAGAAATTTTTGTAACCGATTGCTTCATAAACTAAAAATGGCATATGAAAGATCCCAAATTAACAAATATAAAGCTGACACTAAAAATACGTGGAAAGTGATACGACGCATATGCAACCTTGATGATAACTCCAAACCTGCGAGAGAATTATTGTATAGTAAAAGTACTCCTCTGACCTCTGTTAACTATGTTAATAAGTATTTTAGGGATGTTGGACAGACACTTGCCGATAAAATTATATCTAAATTGAATAAAAGCCAATTTGAACTTGCTGATTCCATCTGTAATAAATCAGGTCCTATAAATTCACTAATGCTACTACCTACTGATGACTACGAAATAATAAAAATAATACAAAACCTTAAATCTACACCATCAACTGGCTGGGATGGAGTTTCATCTACATTTCTAAAAATGGGAGCTAAATACTTAGCGGAACCAATATCACACATCTGTAACATCTCATTTTCAACAGGCGTGTTCCCTGAAGCATTAAAAAAGTCAGTTGTTATTCCTATATACAAGTCTGGGGATAGAGATAGTGTCACCAACTACAGGCCAATTTCCCTTTTGCCAACTCTTGCAAAGATATTGGAAAAGGCTATAAATTCGAGATTAATCAAGTATCTTGAATTCAATAATTTTTTGTCTCCAAACCAATTCGGATTTAGAGAAAAAATGTCAACTTCGGACGCAATTGAAAGTGTAATTCAACATGTCGCGGACAAGTTGGATGCAAAAAGAAAGTGTGTGGCTGTCTTTTTAGATTTGGCAAAGGCTTTTGACACTGTCTCTATCCCCATCCTTATGCGTAAGTTGGAATGTGTAGGAGTTCGCGGTGTCCCTCTTAAATTGTTTCTTTCCTACCTGTCTAATAGAAAACAGTGTGTCTGCATTGACGGTATACGGAGTGAGGACCTGAATGTTGACTTTGGCGTTCCGCAAGGGTCAGTCCTTGGCCCAACGCTATTTTTGATATACCTCAATGACCTCAGTCAAATGGTTTTAAGAGACTCCAAAATTATATCCTTTGCTGATGACACTGTGCTGCTGTTCGACGGACCGACGTGGAGTGATGTTAGGAAGAATAGTGAATCTGGATTTGAAGAGGTACTAAAATGGCTCGATAACAATATGTTGACTCTAAACCTTGAGAAAACCAAATATATGACATTCAGCATCTACGAAAATAGCCAACCTTCTGATTTCTCTCTAACTGCTCACTCTTGTGCCGATCGGTCGGCATGTGCTTGCCAAAAACTTAAATCTGTCGTATCAATAAAATACTTGGGGTTAGTATTGGATCGGAATCTAAATTGGAAAAATCAAATAACGGCAATATCGAAGAGAGTTAGGCAATTAATTTGTATTTGTAAAAAAATAAGACATGTTAAAGACAGTAAAACCATTAAAACTGTTTATTACTCCTTATGCCAGTCCCTAATAACTTATGGTATAACTGCCTGGGGTGGAGCTAAAAAATCTAATCTAATTACCATCGAACGTGCACAAAGGGCCATAATCAAGGTTTTAAACTTTAAAAGTATTCGATATCCAACAATTAAATTGTACAAAGAGTTTGGTGTACTAACAGTGCGCCAACTATTTATAAAATCTATCATACTAAGACAACATCGTATACCACCACCTCAAATCACATCTAGACGACGTGTTCCTCCCGTTTACCTTGTACCTACAACTAAAACTATATTCTCGCGCAGCTTCCACTTTTACCTGGGTCCCTGGCTCTATAACAAAATTTCTCGCATGCATGAACCATTGCGTAACAAAAATTACTATAATTGCAAAATATCAATATCAGCTTTTCTATCGTCAATGGATTACACAGCTACAGAGGAGTTATTAAAAATATAGGGCACGTGCATGATATACAATAAGAAAAATCGTTAAATATATAAAATCAACATAATTATTTATATATACCATGAAAATAAAATTTCGGCTAATAATCATACACTTAAATTACTACATTATAATTATATATTCCGACAAATTATGTAGGTAAAATAAATAAATTGTTCCTAATAAGTATTTGGTTTATTGTGTGCATATCATAATATAAATAAATAAATAAAAATATATACATATTTATTTACATATAAATACCTATACAAAAGTTTTTATTATACAAACATTTAAAATGAAAATTAAGAATGTTATAAAGTTGACACATTAACATTAATATTAGTAAGTTGAGTGTGTTTAGTTAAGTCAATTTGATCTGTTCACTTTGCGTATACTGCAAACTTTACTTATGTTGGCTATCTAGTAGACGACGATACTACTCTGCCGCAACACAGTTTTTTAACTAGCGCGGAGGGTAGCTGTCATTATCTGCTACAACTGTTATTATCCAAAATTGTAATGACAAACTGTATTAATCATTGTGAATGGACAAATAAAGTTATTATTATTATTATTATTATTATTATTATACGGTCCCATCCGGCAGAAAGCATGAAACTTGGCATGTATGCAGCTTTTACGTACTTATATATAAAATATAGAAGTGGAAACAAGTCGTCAAGAGATTTTTCTCTTGTGTGTCCCTAATTGAAGTTTTCACTTAAAAAAAACATTCACTTCTATGTTATATTTTTTATTATATACGTAAAAGCTACATGCATGCGAATTTTCATGCTTTCTGCCGGATGGGACCATCATCTTAAATTCGAGCTAACTAGCCGTACAATGTTCAAGACGTACGTCTCCGACGAGCCGTAATGTTCAAGATCTAAAGCTATAGATATATATTGGGATATCTAGCGAGTCTGGGTCTATATCAGTTGCGCTCTGATGTAATCGAATAACGCCTATGAATAAAAAAATATAAGTATGGAAAAGATTCTGAAATAAATGATTGAAATTATTAGTGCCGTATTTTGCCAGCAGTGATATTGACGACATATCGTCGGACGTTCTGCATCTAGACATCTGGGATCACGACGATGAGAGCTCTGTCCTCGACGCAGTGTCACGCCTCAACGAAGTGCGAGGCGTTCGCGGCCTCGGGCGGTTCTTCAAGCAGGTCTGCCAGAGCGCCCGCCAAGGCAGCCAGGATGATTTCCTTGGTAAGTGAAAATGATATTTTTTTTAGAACGGACAGCAAACGAGTGAAGTCTGTCTTCAACGCAGTGTCACGCCTCAACGAAACGCGAGGCGTACAGGGAGGTGTACTTAAACCAGTTATTTTTTAACCCGTCGAATGACTGAGTCTTTATTTTTTAATTAAACGAAAAATAAATTGAAGTATCGCCACTTTTTTTACCTTCTTACAAAAGTAATAAAGGAAATTCCGTTGTTGAAATTCAATGAATTCATCATTTCATTTGATACCAAATAATTACTTCACTATTCGAAAAAACCAGCTCATATAAATTACAATATTATTTTATTAAATTTTGATCCTACTATTATTGCGTCGATGATATGAGTTATTTTAAGCTCTACTATATTATATTTTAAGCTCTGGTAATTACTTATTGGAAAAATAGATTGCATTTAACGAACAGATTCTCAGAATTATACCGTTGTTTTCGAATCAATTCTACATCCTTTGCGAAAACTGGGTCAACAGAATTCACATTCCATTTCACTTTGAATTCCATTACACTTTACACAAGTCCAGACTTGTACTCTACTTACAGCATTTAATTATCGAGTTTCATTCAGAAAACTAGCATAGTGAGTATCTACGAGTATGTAAAGGTACTCACAAAGTTTTATAACTTCTGCGGGGAATATCACAAAATTACCTTCTATATGCCACAAGATTTTTTGTTATTGTTATTGGGTTCGAATAGGTACTGTCGTGAGGAAGGCGAGAAATTATAAAAAATCTTTTCACTTTAATATAGTTATTTATTTTAAACACACACTGTCACGGCGTAGCCTAGAATGGTCGTCCACAAAACAAAATAGCGAACTGCCGATCGCATTCGAATTTAATTCAAAATCCATTATTCTTTTTTAGACTGTAATAAAATAGTTACAGAACCCAAAAAGTTTGAATATGAGGCTAAGGCCTCACAGTACCTTGTAAGAGACGAGTAGTTTTTTTCTTCTTTATAGTTTAGTTTATGAAAAATTTTCTTGTAAATGCTTATATCTAAATGAAAATAATCCATCACTGCACTCTTCATTAATTGTTAATAATCATTATTAAAATTAAACTTTTTCATCTTTCATAAGTTTCGCCTTTTGTTATCTTTGTCCTAATTGGAGTCAGTCGTGTATTTACCTGTGAAGGTTTTGGCGTTTTTGTATGAATAAAGGAATGTTCTTTGAAGTTATTTAAATATTAAATTCAACTACTGTTAAAAAATGTTACTTACGAACTTATTGGAAATATTCATTTCCAGAAGATTTTGTGCGATTTTCTTTATTAAGAGTCCGGCGAACCGAGAGCTTCCCATACAAACGCAATACCAAAATGATTTACAGTTTGAGCATAATTAACTCTTCTTGTGATGTTATTCGAAAGAAATGCCAATTACATTTTTTCATACAAAACTTTAAATCGCATTTATTTTTATTTGGTTTAGAATTTTGGATTTTTTATTTAATAGAAACCTAGACAAATACTGTCTTAATCCGAATAACATCACAAGAAGAATTAATTATGCTCAAATTACAAATCATTTTGGTATTACGTTTGTATGGGAAGCTCACTGTTCGCCGGAGCCTTAATCGATGTAAATCTACATAAATTAATACAGATTCAAATGTGTTTCAGAATTTTCCTTTTTTCAAACTAAACCGTACTTTACCCCTGGGTGTGATAAGGCTAGTAAAGTGACCCAACTCACAAGCTACCAATGAAGGTAGCAATAGCTACGTTATAACGTTGGTAGGAACTTCTTTAATGGTTGAGACCTTTTGTTCTTACAGCCTTACTAATATTATAAACGCGAAAGTTCGTTTGTTCGTTACGCCGTCATGTCTTAACTACTGAACCGATCATCATGAAATTTTGCATACACGTTGTCAGTAGTACAGAAAAGGACATAGGGTACTTTTCAGCCCGAAAAAAATAATTATTCCCGAGGGATAGCAAAAAACTTTCCACGCTGACGAAGTCGCGGGCGGTCGCTAGTAGGGCATAAAATTGTAATGTAATTTACTAAGTATTATTACGATCCCGAAACACCAAACAAGCAAGTATGAAATATATAAGAAATAATTAAACTATATATATTCTTAATTTAACAAACTTTGTTATATTCTAAACAACAAGTTCTTAATTATGAGTTCTGTGGCATGGTTATTTTCTAAACCAGTGTATAATTGACCGAGCGAGAGCGAAGCGTCTCCGTTTCAGCTTGGGCAAAAATGCTCTCGTATGTCTGTCCGTAAACCGATTCGCGTGAAATTTTGTGAGCAGGTTCAATAATTATATAGAATTTTTTCGTTAATTCAGTTTTTCAAAATAAAATCATAAGCATTTCAGACTTTCGAAAACTGTTCCAAAATGTCACAAGCGTGAAGTCTACAGCTCCCAGAATCACTAGTATTATCATAGCTAAAATACCTTATACAGGGTTAACTTCTTAATATCCTTTTCAAATATAAAATTCCATACATGACCCTCTGGTAATAAATAGCCTATGCTTTAGTACCGCAATAAAGTCGCTAATCGAAAAAAAAATATTGGAAAGAAGTCCATAATCATTTGAAATATTATTTACGGTTATAGTCAGTTAATCCAATGTTATTATTTAGACAAATCTTTTCGTATCAATAATAATGGTAAATAACCTAACGCGCACCACGCAACCCTACACGCGAAAAGTATAATAATGAAAGATATTCGAAAATGAAAACCAAGGATAATTAATAAGTAGCCAGTTATGATGACTTTAAGACAGTCTTTATGCGCTACGTAATGAAAGCGGTTTTCGCAGTTCAACTATATAACTTTATGTGCTATCGTGTTTACGAGATACGCAACTAAAAAGACTGTTTTACAGTTTAATTGAAGTGAGACAGAAATAATAATAATAGTTCATTTTAAACTGTGATAATAGGCTAAGGCACCATCTTGCTGTAAAATTATTCGGTTTAGTTCTTCCTCCGGTAAATAAGTTTTTATTTCAAAAAAATAAAGGAATGTCTCCTTTGATCTACTTTATTTATAGTACTTTCCTTTCCTTTCAAGATCACTTCAAAATCCATCCTAAAAAGCCAGAATTTTACACACACCGAACATTCCGATCCGGGTCGCGGAAAAGCTGTACTAAGTTATACTGAGACAGTTTAATATTCGTCAGGGGAATTAGTCGTTGTCGGCTGCAAGGCCCGGCCTTCCAACCGCTCCCTAAGGTACGATACGGCACGTGACCGCTCACGTGTCCGTATGGATATGATGTAACTATACCTGTCACTGACAGTTGTCAGTACGATTTACAATTGCTGAGTGAAAGTGGAAGGAATTTAATAGAAAAACATAGCTCAACTGTTACTTTAATTTTTCTTTCGAGTTATTTTCAATGTATAATTGTGTTTTCATTACATGATGCAGCGTACTTGCAGAACGTAGGACGTAAAGTTCGTGCCCCAGATAGCTCCAGAGATGAGATACGCTACTAATAAAATTATTATTTAAAAAGTCATTGTAAGTTATATAAAACGTATGCATGTTTTTTACATTGTAATAATTTGCTATCACAGAACAGAAAAAAATATCTGTTCTGTGTTTGCTATTGAATGTCAGCCTTTGTTTTATTTGATTACAAATCTATTGGCTCAAATAGAAGAGACTGTGTCAACTCAATGAAACTCGGATCTCAATGAAACTTATATGGAACCAAATTGAAAGTATACCCAATCGAACAAAAAAACAATTATTAAAATCGGCACACCAACTCCAGAGTTATTGGTGTACATACAAAAAAAAAGAATTAGCGAAATCGGTCCAGCCGTTCAAAGGGAAATAGGGATTAATTTTTTATGCTTTTCTCTCTATACGACACTAATTTCAGAATTTTGCTACCTTAAACAAAAGTTTACATCAATAATAAGTAATGCTTTCATTCTTTAGATTTTGTTTTTAGAAAAACGCCAATCTGCCTTAAACATGATACAACATATTTCACCTATTTTAATTTCACCAGATTTTTGCGCCCCGTTAACCCAAATAACAGACCGCCTATTTTTCTTAGCAAAATATTTGAAACGTCCGTGAGTTTAGGTAATTATACTTTTTATCCTTGTACGCATTTCCTTTAACCAGACTTTCATCAGATTAATCTCAATTTACCCTTGAATATCAGTGAAATTATTGTTTGCTTTGCTTTGTAAATTCTTTTTTTACTTGGGTTTACATCTGCACTTATTTAGAAACTTCCAATTATATAAAATACAGCAATATTTATAGGGCAAAAGTATACTTCTAGTCATGTCACAGAATACAAGTCATGCTTGAGTCACTTTTCATATTTAATAATAGGGGTATATCTTCTACATGCTTCGGTTTAACAGCCAAGCAATAAAAATATTTCTGATTTTCTTTCCTTAACTTCAAAAAAGTACCTTATTATTAGTAACTCCTTTTTTGTTAGCAGACATGTTCTCTTACTTCGTTGTAACTTAGCCGATACTTATTTTTTTCGCGTAACCTAAGTGGCATACGTTATCTGTGTTTTAACATTAGTGCATAAAAGTTTTAAAACATTAGCGTTCATGGTTGTTAATTAATTAAATGTATTTAAAAAAAATGGTAAGTATAATTTTCTTCTTCAAATTTTGCATTTTGTGATTGGTTTCATTTTGTTTTGTTTAAATAATCATTGGTGTAGCCAGGGAGGGAATTTGGAAATTCCAACTTCTCCAAAATAAAAACACGGATATTCGAGTAATTACTAACTAAAATCCCTTTTTCTGTCAAGCGTTTTTTTAAACATGGATCGAAAAACTAGCCATGGTAAGTATGTCCGATAATCAATCGATTCGAATGACCCATACACAATACCACAGTCTCTGTAACATTATCTCTAATAGGACCGAAAATAATAAGATCGGAGGATATTCCAAATATTCCAATCCTAGTGTCATCATTATCATAAACGCGTGAAATGAGATATCCATATAATATTCCACCTATGAGATATTCCAATGTTATTCTCTATACATATTAACTACGACATATTTACGTAATGTACCCAAGAACAAAGGACTGAAATAGGTTGTGCTCTTGTTGCGTCTATTATTAATTATTGAATGGCACTCTATATATTCCTCAGCAAGTAAATGAAGAAAATGTGTGTATGTATCCAAGATAAATCATGTGTAGGCATAAAGTCTACTTACTGTATAATTTATGCTTCGCTATAATAATCATTTTTAGGGTTCTGTAGTCAAGTCAAGAAGGAACCCTTATAGTTTCGCTATGTCCCTCTGTTCGTTCGTCTGTGACTTAGATCTGAGGTCCTAAGTACTAAAAAAGTTGGTCGAATATAACCTTGAAACATATTTTTAGGGTACCTCCCCTATACCTATGTGAAGTGGGGATGAAAAAAAATGTTTCTCATCAATCTCATAGTGTGGGGTGTCATTGGATAGGTCTATTAGTAATATTGTAGGTTTGTGAAAACCACTTTTTGATTTAGGGATCCGTTTTCGAAATATTAGCTTTAAAGTGCAAAATGTTAAGAGTCAAGTGTCCCCCACCTACCATATAAACGGTTGCCTTTGGAAACCGTGAAAAAATTCAGGACACTAGTACATTAATAATGAAGTTTAAAGGAAAACTATTTACTGCTAGGTAGGCTTTACCAGTCAAAGAGAAATAGTCGATCAACAAAATTTTATAAATGAAAAGTTTTAGTAGAACAAATTTCATTGAAAAGTTAGGTGTTATACTTAGTTTTAAACGTTAGTTGTGTAAAACAGAGAGTAAATATAAGTTTATAGCTATAAGATAACTGCGGAACCCTATACTGAGCGTGGCTCGACTCGCACATGGCCAGTTTTTTTTATTTTTTTACTATTGTTATTTATTTATATTATTGCATAAAAATACTAGGTACTTTATGACCTAACAAGCAACCCGCTAAGAGAACGGTTCTTTGAATTTCTTGATCCTTGACACGTGTTGCCTTTACTCAACAGCTGTATTTTACTGCAAATATGATAAAAGTACGAGTAGGTACTATTCTTTTGTTTGTTATGTAAATTGCAAATACACATCAGGTTGTTTTTTTTTATAATGCTAGCTAATTGCAATGAACCAATTTTGGTAATAACAAAACTTAGGTATATCGTACATTACTCTTAGCTTTATAATTAAACCAACGAATTTGGATATCTCTAAGAAGGGCCTAGGAGTTTCACATGTTTCATATTGTTATCTGAATAATTTCGAAAAATGGTCATAAATGTAATCAATCAATTATAATGAAATGTACTAGTTCATTATAATTGATTGATTAATTATTTATTTACCGAGCGAGCGCGAAATGTCTTCGTTTCAGCTTACCATTCAGCTGTCTAGTTAGAATGG
Organism: Catoptria pinella; assembly: GCA_963556745.1. NCBI lineage: Eukaryota > Metazoa > Arthropoda > Insecta > Lepidoptera > Crambidae > Catoptria > Catoptria pinella. The sequence goes on from OY750771.1 coordinate 6,419,621, forward strand.
GTGGACCAAAATTGTTGTCGTTTTTTGACCGAAGAAACTTTTTCTTTGGCATATAATTATTAGTTTTATTGGTAGATGATTGATGGATTAAAACGACTACAAAATAACGGTGTATTTATTTTATTTCAACATCACTATTTACGAAAATAATCTCGAATACAAAATCAAATAAGTGAGTACTAACATTAAGATATTTAAGACTGGCTCATCATTTAAATTCAAATCACACTTAAGGTTTCTTTTAAGTTTATTACGATTTGAGAGTGCTAAAAATACTTTTGACACGAAGCACAAGTACAAATTCCAATTCCATTTAAAGTTATTATAGACGTCCAAACTCAAAGGGCTTGCAAAGATTCGAAACTAAAATTAAGCAATTTAGATTAAGTTAGGGAATATAGATACCGAAAGGAACTTGCAAATTTTCTGATTCTTATTTAAATTGGAAGCTATTTCACAGCTGGGTCATCTTAGAGCTATATTTTAAGGAATGGAAGCAGATAATTACTTTCCACCCTTTTTTGAAGCAACTTTTTTACTTGAGAAGGTTTTATTTAGACAAACTCGCCACCTACGAAATAATAGTTTAGACATGTGAACTTTGTATATGGCTGTAAGTTAGATGCTCTTTATCTTTTCGAAAATTCTTCAGTTCCCCAGCCTGCAAATACCGCAATGCCAACTCAATCACAGAATTCATCCCTTCGGAACCTAGCTGGCTGCCTTCATAATTGACCGAGCGAGCGCGAAGCGTCTCTGCTTCAACTTGCTAAAGCAAAAAAGCTTTTTAAAAAAAAAGAAAAACCTCCTTCTAAAAACCCGAAAACAAAAACAAAAACAGCTTTAAAATAAAATAACTTTAAAAAGCAAGAAATAATTTTCTAATAATTAGTTACGCATATCCTATTTTATCATATTAATAAAACACGTCTATTGAAATACATAAAAAAAAACATACAGTCGACTTAATAACCTCCTCCTTTTTTTGAAGTCGGTTAAAAATGCTTTCTTATGTCTGTTCGGCTTTCCAGCTGTCCATCTGTTCTTTTGTACAAGTCGCATTTCTCAACCGATTCTTGTGAAATTTTGTGGGCAGGTTCGATAATTATATAGAATTTTGTCGACTGAGATTTAAAAAATTTTCGAATAAAATTACCCATTCGAAAAATGATCAAATTAGATGCGTTATCTTCAAGCTTCAAATAGATAGATATAATAAAGTAAAAAAGTAAAAAATTGCTTTATTCAAATAAACTTAGTAGTTAAGCGCTTTTGAATCGTCGAAAAAAGAATACCTATCAAACAGTACATAGTTAGTACTGATTTTGAAAACCTCATAGCGACATCTATTAGATTAATTTTTAAACAACATACAATTTGAGCTACATTTTAACACTCAAACGCAAGGTCTACAGCTCACTGAGCCACTAGTAACTTATTCAAAAGACGAAGCACGTCGCAACCGTGAAGTACACACAAATTTGGTCGTTGTATTGCAAGTGGCTACGCCTGAATTCATAACGTGATATTATTTTGTTCGAAATCACAGCATATACTCTGAGAGCATTTTAATATTTACATAAGACGGTTTTAATTTTCAGATAAAAGAGAAAGAAAGAATAAATAGTATATTAGAAAAAATACCGTAGCACCTCAGACGGGACTCAAACCCGCACCCTTGGGATTCCGGCCCAATGCACAGACCAATTAATTGGTTAAAAAGATTTAGTTATTAGTAAAGAAGATTATAATAAAGATGATTATTAATAATAAAGAAGATTATATTGACGTAAAAATATTATTGTCTAGCGACAACCTTTGACTGGATCTCTCTCCGGGGAAATGTGTTTTAATAACGTTAGGCTATGACTGCGTTATTATTCTAAAAACAACGAATATAAACACGTGTTGGGTTGTACATATTATCGTGAACTAGTTGCTATTGCTAAGTAAACTATTTGTTTCTTTGTGAATTTCTATGTTAAAGAATTGTTTTGTTTTGTGTTTTTCTTTTATTTATTATTTGAATCGATTGTCTTTTGGGGGTCTGAATATTTTTTTAAATAAAATTACGTGCACATAAAAATACTTTTTGATTATAATATTTAAAAAAAACACGACTACCCTGCCCAAAAAAGAACTAAAACATTAAAAAACAAGGTGTTATTGCAGTGGGGGACCGTTCTGGAGAACAAATTTTAATCTTAGAAGGCCCCCGACTGCAAAATGACACTTGTTTTTAAATGTTTAGTTCGTTTTTGGGCAAGGCAGTCGTGTCTTTATATCAAACTGATGGTATTAATAGAAAAGAAATATAAGATTAATATTAAAGCTTATTATTATGTCGAAGTAAAAATCTTTTTAAAACATCACAGTACACACATTTAGAGCCCGTCGTCGTACCCGCTCAATACTTTCACAATAATACTCTTTATTAAAATAACATCGCTTTTCTATCAGTAATCCTCCCCCTGTGACCTCTTAAAGTCCCTTTCGTTGATTTATCCATGTAATGCCCAAAAGCCTCCTTTATGGTGCCCTCGACTGTTTGAAATCTCTCGGCCATTCGTGTCGAAATATTAGATGTATGTAATACTGATGTAACTATTTGCTTTTATCTTTTATTTTATTTATTTAAAACATGTACCTACATTGCATTGTGTTCATGTGCTTAGAAAAGGATTTTAGAGCATAGTGACTCAACCATTCGTGACACAAAAACGAGCACGCGGCACTTGTTATATTTTTGGTGTGTATGAAAATGTAAACTTTATTCAATATGAAAGCACTTTGTTCGTTATCATTTAAATAGGTTTTGTTAGTGTAACAATAGTTGTTGAGTATATAGTTTTACCCGATGAAATATTCTGTCCTGGGAACAGAATTAAATGTATGGTGTCTCTGAATTGCAATGAAACCAAATTGGTTTCGCGATTGGTCTATGGTTGATTAGTAACCGCCCGTGACTTCGTCTGCGTGGACAGTTTTTCTATCCCTCGGAAACCGTAATTGTTTTCCTGAAAACAATTACAGAAAAGGATATAAGGTACCTTTAATCCTGATAAAAGGTACCATATGTCCTTTTCTGTACCCCTAACAATGTGTATGCAAAATTTCATGATGATCGGTTGAGTAGTTGATGTGAAGACTTGACAAACAAACAAACTTACTTTCGCATGTCTAATATCAGTAAGGATTAAAATAAAACTGCATACACTACAATTCGCAGATAGCCGTAAAACAATGTTACTATGCCAGGTTCATTATTTGAAAACGCTACACTGGTAAATTTTCTTGGTGGCAGGTTGTGTGAACATCCCCCTCCGTGAGATCCCTTCAACCGGCGTGGAGGGCTGGTACAAGCTGGAGGCTCGCTCGCAGCGCTCGTCAGTCCAAGGCCGCATCAGGCTGCGCCTCTGGCTGTCGGCCAGGGAGGCCGGTCGACACGACGACGATAACTGGCAACAGGTACTTAACTCTTACTAATATACCTTGTTTAGTTCAATAACTTTAACTTTGCCATATTAATTAATTTTTAATGGCCATTCTACTAAAATTAACGCTAGTAGAATAGAATGACAGCGTATGAGATTGACAGGAGCTAAGCGTTAGCTTATATCATTTCCATACATTGTAATTTTATTCCACTAGCGTTAATATTAGAGGAATGGCCATTTGAGTGAGTGAGAATGGCTGGTGTGCTGTAGGATTGAATCGCACGTGCCCGGTATTGTCAATTGGAGAGTTCTGCTGTCAACGAACATTTTCGACATGGTTAGGTAAAATTATACGTTGTCAATTTAGAAGCAGTTCCTAAACTACTTAGAGCTTCTACAAATAATGTAAGTAATGTAATAATATAATGTAGAATAAATAAATAAAAAAAAATATAGGTAAGCCTACATTTATTGACAACACTCAAATACATTATAACATGCAGATCACTAGCCAAAAACAAATTCAATACAGAATATAGATAGAAGACAAGAGTGGCCCTACCACGAGTTGATGCAAACTGTTTTCGCAACCGTAAACTATCGTTTTCTCTCTTTCACTCTCATTGACTGCGAGCAGTATATCCGATAGTCTCCGGTAACTTAAGCAGTTTGCACTGACTCAAGGTAGAGATACTGAAGATGAAATAAGATTGTATTTGCAATGAAGTATCTTGATATGTAGTAACATTACGTAATTCGCCACTGCCACAGAATATAATACACTACCTCTGATTACGTTTATGTATTGTTATTACGTTAATGCAGTGAATATCATTTTGTGGTCTCGTTGTTAATCTGATTTCCGTGTATCTATACCAATAATTGACGACTTTATACCACGAAGTCCGCTTATTCATAGCAACAAAAACAGTTTTTACTAATCAACATATCCCCTTATAATATGCTAAATTGATTATTGTGTCAGTTCTTCATATAGAAAATTACTTTATAATTACATAATGTTATTCCCTAGTGCTCGAGTTTGCTCAGCTTAACCAATTCTATAAAAAAATATGAGAATGCTAAATGACTAAAGGCCTGCACAGTTTATTTTTAGCGCTTTATTGAACAAATAGTAGAAAATGTAATAGTCGATAAAATGTGAAGAACATAACATTTGTCAACTCTGGTAACACAAAATGAAAACCATTCGTATATGAAACATTTTTTTCACAAAGATTGCCCACAAATCTCTCGGAAATGTGACTTGAGAATATGATATTTTTGTCTATTTCGTGCATTAAAGTGCACGAAATAGACAAATCGTACCTAAAGATATAACTTCGACGGTACCAGAAAATTGTTTGCGACATTTCATATAAAAGGGAACAATTGAAAAAAATACGTAGGTGAGGTCAGGCGGATGTGTAATCGGAAACCGAAGTACTTTTCCGACTCCGTGGGTACGTCTCTTACAGTCAGGGCTACGAGCCTTCGTCTCCATTAGCAGAGTCTTAATACAGTGCCATTAGTCTAATTTTACGACCAAATGCCCTACATATTAATAACGCAAGTCGTATACGTGTATAATAAAATAGGTTATCATGGCTGGAATGGCAGTGTATCAGTCCTATATTGCTAATCAAAGGCAATGCACCGTTCGTAAACCATTTTATTGGCTTTTTGCAGCGAACCATTAGTTGCTACTCGTATAGTTATGTAGCACAGGCTCGTTTGCCGGCGGGCGCACCGAACAGAATTTTACCAACGACTATTTGAAAAGATTACCATTATTCTAGCGATGGCTCCCGTAATACTTTTCTAACAACATTATGTGAATTTTAGCAAACTGCTGACTTCGAGATGGGTAATAAAATAATAAAAAATACTGTGATAAAAAAACGTAATTTTGTCAAACAGCATTATATTAATTAGCTTTTTTGTGTTATTTCACGATTTCAAACCATTTAAAGTTGGTCCTTTCATTTATCTTAGAACTTCTGGCCGTCTTTATTGATTTTTCATACTCGGAATGTAATGTATATTTTAATCCGAGAAGTATTAAACTACTTATATTCGAAATGAAAAATATAGTATTTAACACGGGTGAATGTCATCAGTTCGGAGAATCGGTTGAGAAATGCGACCTATAGAGGTAAACAGACAGATGGACAGCCGGACGACGGACAAGGAAAGCATTTTTGCCCGAGCTGAAACAGAATCGCTTCGCGCTCACTGGGTCATTTATTATGTGTTATCTTATCTTTGCTATTTACTATCAGCTATTGTCGCTAGTTCACATGAAAACTCGCCCTAACCTGCTTGTGTGCGGTCAGCCTTCGTCCCCGAGATCGCGATACGTTCGCGCCGATCGCCCGCGCCCCGCACGCTCCATCGCCCATACATGTTGTTATTTTCGCCCACTCACGCCACGCTAGCCCCGTTTATTTACTTAACAACCTAAAGCCAATGATGATATTAAAGACTTTATCTGCCCATTATTAGCTTTCAATATGCGCTAGCAAAGAATGCTAATTAAAGCCAAAGAGAGCTATTATGATTTACCATTATGAAATACTTAAATAGGTATCATGCTTCTGTAAGTTTACAGAAGTGTGATATATTTTATTTTGAGACATTAAAGGGTATTTTTGTCATAATAAAAACACCTATTTTAAATTATGAGCCTTGTTGAGCTAGCCAGAAACAGCAAACACAATAAATAACTCTTTTTTGAAAAAATAAATAAAGCGCAAATGGAATTTACTAATAAAAACTGTACCGAACGACATTGTTTCGCCCCGGCGAACATTAATCATTGCCATTGCGGAGTGCTTTTCACACCGGCGTCAATTAACGCGCATCATGTGATCTACATCCATTATTTCGCTCAACCGTATCTAATAAAACTATCTATCCTCAAAAAAAATTTGACATATTTCTATAGTGTTAATAAAAAGTATTCAATAAATCTAAGTAATCCATTAAGAATTTGAAATTATTATTAAATCTTTCAATAAATCATAGTTATATAAAGCCCGCCATAAATTATGTCCCTCACTCGAGATAGTCGGCGACCTCATTTCCTTCCAAGGTGGGTGCTGCCGCTGCATTTTAATGAGTCTATTTGACACTGAATACCAACTTACCAACTTTTTAGTCGCTTAAAATAAATCACCAGTCTCTATAACGTATTCAGAGGATGAAACTCTCTTTTAGTCTAACGTAATCAAGTGAGCGAGTGAGTGAAGCGAAATTGCGATTACACGATAAATCCAATTCATTCCTCCTCGTAGGTACTTTTACTTCAGTGTGTATCAATGGGACCAACTAGAGATTGGTCCGAAGGTTTTCATAGCCCGATTATTATTCTAACATTTTTATTTTACGTGTATTTGAGTTTAGTAAATCGAAATATTTTGACAACAATGACGAGTTTATTAAAACACAAGCGGGCGCCCGTAACTTCGTCTGCGCGTAAGGTTTTTTGCTATCTCTCAGGAACAGTACTTTTTCCTGAATGAAATGTACTTCATGTCCTTCTCCGTACCGCTGACAACGTGTATGCAAAATTTTAAGACGTGAAGGCGTAGCAAAGAAACAAACTTACGAGTACTTCCTCATTTATAGGGTCAAATCGAAGTTTTAGCAATCTTTTTAACTGAATCTAGCCGCGATATTTGACCGAGCGAGCGCGAAGTCTCTGTTCGAGCCTGGGCAAAAATATAGGTTGCATTTCTCAACTGATTCTTGTTAATTTATGTGAGCAGATAATTAATTTAATTAATTAATAATTATAATACATGTTTTTTATCAAAGCAGTTTTTCGAAAATTTTCGAAAAAAAAACATGATGTGACTAGACTTATTATTAGATCACGCTAGTAATATAATAAGTCTATGGGATAAGTATTTTTTTTACATTTCAACTGCTTTGATCTTCGAATGTAAATACTCGTCGTAAATGTCATTGGAATAATTAATAGCACCAAAGAGAATTTAATCACTAGCACTAAAATAATAAAGTAGGTGGAATCTGTTTTTCCTACAAACCAATAAATAATTAAATAATTTGACTTAGCTGGATTTCGACGACAGAATGAGTTATATAAATATTTTACACTTTATATGAATTTATTCATACATAATCACACAAAATATTGTTTTTAGGTCATCCCAACCTACTGTGCTTAAAGTTACGACAAGTAAGCGAAGTTGGGACGTTCATCATATTCTCTGTTTACTTAGGTGCGGCAACATGAGCGTCTATTCGGCGTTCTGCTCGCTCATGAAGTGGAAACAGCTGGTAGCGGAGCGTCGAGCGGGTCCGAAGGCGACAGTTGTTCCTCTTGGGAGGGAGAATTGTGTGGGCCAGCGCAGACCCTGCTGCATCAACACGCTATACAAGGAGACATGAGCTCGCTACAAGCGGCCATCGCGAGATTCGCGGCGACCTGCAGACTCAACAGCGATGCACCGCTTGATCCAAAGTACTCATATGCTCATAATCATACTCATAATAATGTTTATTTGTTTTGACCATAATGTACTGAGAATGTTAATATAATAAAATAGATCATTATGGACCCTGTCAGGCACAGCAAAACTGGGTAAGAGGGGAGACCTTTCTATTTATTTCGAGTTTCAGTAATCTGACAAAATTTTAGCATCTTTTAGTAATCTGACAAAATTTTATTTTTATATTAGTTGTTTAGTTTAGTAGTTTATTATGTAAACATTCAGTACATACAATAAACAATAATTATGTGTTAAGCCCGGTTTCCACCAAAGCGGAGAGGAGAGGAGATGTCTCATTTTTCTATAGAATATTTCCACATCTCTCCGCTTAGCTCGCGCGCGGCACAAGATTCTATAGAAAATGAGACATCCTCTCCTCTCCGCTTTGATGGAAATCGGGCCTTATAAAGTTAAAATATTTTTTACTTATTGAAAAGGTTCTTTTTTAGTCCTTTTCTATTTAAGGATATCCTACTTTGAACTCAATAACGACTTGTTCATGGCTTTTTGGGTTAGATATCATTTATATGAGTCAAATCTCGGATGTCCCAGTAGAAACAATGTTTTTTACACTGTTTTAATCTGCTTGTGGTACCCTCAGTGTTTTAAAAAAACTCAAGCACTTTGTCTTTTTATTAGAGTCAACGCTCCTTTTTCAATAGGTATATGTGGAAATTGCTGATGGAGCTAGAACGTGCTTGGTGTGCGAGCGAGAGTTTGGGTAGCGGGAGTGGAGACACTGGCAGTGTGTCGCGCGACGAAGAGCGCTGGCTCGCCGACTGCTTCGGGGAGTTTGTGGAGCGAGCACTGCACCAGATGCGGTTGCATAGAGACCTGTACCCTGTACTACATCACCACAGCTTGAACAAGTATGTAAAAGATAGTTTGGGTAGCGGGAGCGGTGGCGTATCGTGAAACGAGGAGCTCTGGCTCGCCGACTGTTTCAGACAGTTAGGGAGCAAGCACTGCATGAGATGCGGTTGCATAGAGACCAGCGCCCTGTAATACATATCACCACAGCTTGAACAAGTATGTAGAAGATAGTTTGGGTAGCGGGAGCGGCGGCGTGACGTGTAAAATTGATCGTTGAGCATATTAGCTGGTCACAAGATTACCCGATGTGTGGCTACAACACAACACACACAAAAGATATTCCATTGTTGACCGGCCGCATTCGGCCGCTCGGGCATTGATAAATTAAATATCATTTTTACTGTCTCGAATTAAAAATTGAAGGATAGTAGAATCTATTCGTGATTGACAGAATCGGTAGCGCTACTTCAACGTATTATATCGTATATGCTGCAAAATCATAATTTAATTTAATAATAACGTTACGTTTGCATGTTATTTTTTTATTAAAATATTACTTTGCTTTGGAGAATTTTTAACAAATTACATTTTCCATTCTAGCATTTTCATAATTTATTTAACTACTGTGAACGCTATTATAACGAATTTTTTATGTACAAATGTTTGAACATTAAGCTAACTTAGGCAACATAACTTAAGCGAAAAAAATAAGTTTTGGCTAAGTTGCAACGAATAAAGTGGTCATTTTCACTAACAAAAAAAGAGTCACTTTCAATGTATTTGTTTAATGCTAAGAAAACAAAATAAACATACTTTAATAATGCTGATAGTTGACGGCTATAGTCATAATTTGATGTAATATCCAGCAACTGATATATATTTTAAATCACAGAAGTTATGAGGTTCTCTGTGTGTAAGAAAAAACACTGATTTCATAGGTAAGGACCTAATATTTTGTCAATATTCCATAATTTCGTAGAGCATTAAGAGTAACATTGGTTAATAGTTTTCATGTTGATAAGTTTATATGATTAATTTATCACTGTATGAAAACAAGAAACTGAAATATATTTTTTGTTTTAAAATTAGTTAATATGAAAAAGATATTCAGTTTAATCATTTTAATATTAAAAAAGCATGCCCTAACGCAAACCCATTAGAGTCGAAAGTCTTTCTGAATTCCAATAATGTTTTGTGAAAAAATTCGATACTCATTTTATCTTAGCTGTCGTGACAAATTCTTAGCCTCGAGGTGTAAAAGGGCATATTTCAGGACAACCTAAAATAGAGACTGGTTTACGCGTAATTTGAAAGGTGGAATAATAAATTAGGAGCCGTCCACAATACCTCGAGGGATCAGCTCACTGGTGACATTAATTGGCTACTTTATTTAGGTATAACGTCGCGAACAATTGGTTGAAATCCAATAAAGCGACCGCGTCCATAACCGCGTCTTAATATAATATGTAACGATTTTCAACCAAAGCAACGCTTAATTATTCTTTGCATAAACTGTTAATAATAGGATGATGTACCTGTAGTCTATCTTGCTTTGTTGAACAGAATCGAAAAATAGCATTACTCTGCTAAATCAAAGGTAATTTGCAATACGTAGATATACTAAAAAAACTGAAAAACCCGCTTGCATCTATAGACATGTCAACTGAAAAAATGGAAACAAGATCAAATATTAAAGGCAACATAAATTATGCAATCTTGCCTTTAATATTTGATCTTGTTTCCATCTTTTCAATTGATTTGTCTTTTGATATAGGTGGGTTTTTTTTTTATTTTTATTTAAGTTTCTTTAGTTATTGTTATATTAACTTGTACTACTAATGTAACTACAATTACTAATATTGAAATCCCTATGAGAAGCCCTATGCCATGTGTGACTATCAAATTTAATTTATTAAAATTTTGTTTTACTTCTAATAATAGAACCGCGCAGCTGCTATGTTGTTATTTTTTAATGTCACATCCTAATTATATAAATCCGTCTTGTCGTTAAAACATATGAACTAAATAATATTACATACAAACATACATACATACATACATACATACCTATGTAGATACATACTTACAAGATACGCGCGAATAAAACATAACCCTTTCATGTTAGTAGGTATTAAGATAATTTGAAATACAGTTTTTATTTTAAAAACCTACCTAGGAAAAACATTAAGCCACATTTATTTTCAGGGACTGTGAGTGACATGACAAAAGACTTTTCTGTCCCCCACTGTCTGTACCGGAGATTACAATATGCCTCAGCTTTAGTTGATTGCTTTATATTGCCTCTTTTCAATACTTATAAGACCATTTCAAGTTTATGGAGATTATAAAAATGTGAAGAAGACATTCAGTTTCATTGTTCTTTTTAACTTCTTCAGACAGCTTATCAGTAAGAGTCGACTAAACTCAACCCAAAAAAAGGGTTCCTTGACTAAAACAAGTATCCTTATTGTTGGAACACAGGTTGGAGTATCTACTGCGCTGTTTGAGTCAGCTGTCACAAATGAAAGCCTTCTGGAGATGTTGTCCTTTCAACAAAGAAATCAGGCGAGTACTTAAAGTAGAAAGTTTCTTATGATAATGGGCCTCTTAAATCTGAAATTGAATGTTTAATGCTTCTATAATTATATTCAAACAATTCGTCTTTTAATACTGAAGTGTTAGCAGAAGTTTATCGCTGTCTGCGTGGAAACCTTTAATTTGAATTACACAGTTAGTTCTCGCCAGCCAATTAAGGCCACGTTACTGGACATTTTGATATTATAAGATTCAATAAATACATCGGTACTTGAAACGGCTTATTGAAACGAGTAGATTAAGTATTTTAGAGGGAGAAATCGAATCTGTACCTATTTTTCCAGAAGCAAAATAAACAAATACAATAACAATAAAGAAGTTGTTCTTTATTATTATTGTATTTGTAATAAATTTCTAAATAGGTAGTAATAACACAATTTCAAATATTTTATCCTTTTATGATCTGAAGACGTGTTGGCCGAAGCATCAACGAACACCCATAATTTGGTGGTAAAGCTGTGTTCTCATTAAAACTCCGTGATGCGGAAGAAAACAATACGTAGTGTTAGGCTGCTGTAACAATGTTTTAGTCATATGTCCTAACTCTATGTGCTCTCTCATGAAGTCTACAGGGAGACGCTTCATGTTTGGGTCTCTATCTAAGCTTGGCATGGCAAGGCCCCATTATTCTTTGTGTGAGTGCTGATTTTGTTTCTCATAAAATATATTGTTTCAGGACTGAAATCGTAGGTGCCCTCCGCAAAGGTACAGCAGAGTGGTACGAAGCACTGTGCGCGCAAGACACCGAGTCGGAGCGCGGTGAAGATCTTGTCAACCTCATCACACTGGTCCAGATTGACCTGCAGCAAGGACTCACTTATTACCACCCTCTTTTCGAGACGTAAGTTTTAAATACAATGGTGATTTGATAATGGTGTTTGAGTTTGAAATAGGTCAAGAAGGGACAAACTTTAGAACAAAGTCACTAATAATTTCTAGTGACACAGTAATATCTTATTCAGTACACGACAAAACATTAATGTCTGTAATGTTTTGCCGTGTACTGAATAATTAATTAAAAAATATAAGATTTAATTCTCCTCACAAAGACAAAAGTAAAAATTGTTGCCCTTAATCGTTTAATTATATCGGTCATATCATACCCAGTACTACGATTGCTACGACGTAACGATAATGCTACGAGACACCTCGTAACGGAAATACAATATAATGATTAAGTTTTACTCTTTCATCAAGAGCTTTTTTACTGTCCCCACTGCTGGAGCATAGTATTCCTTATGGATAGGGAGGATGACCTCGACGCTGCTGGACCAATCCGGATTAGCTACAGCAAATACATCCGGGACCAATGGATTAACGTACTTTCCGAAGCATAGATGAGCTCTTATGGTCGACCCAAGAGAGATAGCAAGTAGCTTAAGCGGCGCAATCGTAGGCCGAACGTCTGTAAACTACAGCACCGCCGAGCTGGTCACTATTAACATATTACGTTTAACTTATTACTATAATAAATAATTTTGTTTCAGGACCAATAATGTTCCCTACTTCAGTGTTGTTTTCACGCAAATCGACAAAATGGTGAGAAAAAGCATAGTTTATACACGCTATTTATTATTGTTTCATTAATGAAAATTTACGAAGTTATGTTCAGAAAAACTTTAAACCGTAAACCTTAAGTAAAAAACGTGTTTACTAAATACACAGACAAACTAAATACGACGGTCAACAGTTTGACACAAAGGTCGCATTCCAAATATTAATTAAACTTGGACTGCTTAGTCAATTACGAAATGTTGCATAATATTAAAAAGCGGGTTACCATGTTTTAGTTATTAAATTGAATAACTATACATTTTATTAAAATCACATTTCTCTTTTTATTAAAACTAGGGTAAAAAATACTAAATAATATACTAGAAAAAATAGGACTCGCACCAGATCATGTTCTCAGCGGTCAGAGCTTTGGACCGGATATCCAAAGGTCGCGGGTTCGATTCCCGTCCGAGAACATGATCTGGTGCGAGTCCTATTTTTCTAGTATATTATTTAGTATTATATAAAATAGCATTGTGAATGCTTAAATCTCAAAATTTAAATAGGTTAAAAAAATTACCTGTAAATGATTAAAATATAAAAATTTCGCTATGATACAAAACGGGGTAGAAAAGAATGACAAACCTTTTATTCTTATGATAATGTTACCATACTAAATAATATACTAGAAAAAATAGGACTCGCACCAGATCATGTTCTCGGACGGGAATCGAACCCGCGACCTTTGGATATCCGGTCCAATGCTCTGACCGCTGAGCTACCGAGTCACTAGTGGGAACGTCGAATTTCTCCTAGTATATCAACTCTTACGCTGCAAGCCAGCGCCATCTCACCAATGTAGAAGGAATTAACTTCGACATTCAACTGAACATCTTTCCAGATATTTTTAAACAGTTGATTAAGATGAGAAAGCTATATAACTTTTTAAATTTTTTTGAGATTTAAGCATTCACAATGCTATTTTTATACAATACTAAATAATATACTAGAAAAAATAGGACTCGCACCAGATCATGTTCTCGGACGGGAATCGAACCCGCGACCTTTGGATATCCGGTCCAATGCTCTGACCGCTGAGCTACCGAGTCACTAGTGGGAACGTCGAATTTCTCCTAGTATATCAACTCTTACGCTGCAAGCCAGCGCCATCTCACCAATGTAGAATAATGTTACCAATTCAAAAATTGAAGCAATTTGATTTGTCAAGCAGAATCGAAATAAAACTCCACAATCACATTATTATTTTCTAACGTGCCCTTTAGGTTCCCGCTAAAAAACAGGTTACTTTTATGATTTCGGGTCGGGTCGTTGCCGGCAATGCTACCAACTTTTTACCACCTTACCTTACCCGTTTTTTACCCGTGTCCGAGTTGGAATACAAATGCTTCGTTAAAAAGTTCTCCAGTGTCTGTGCACAAACGCCAGAGGAACTACGCAGACAAGTGCTTTGTCTTCCCACAAACGGAATTGTATATTTTTTTATTTTTTCCTCCTGCTCCTTATTTAAGTATCAGTAAAAGTGATCTATGAAGGAGGTTAGGAAATAACCTTTTTATTTGCATTTATTGAGGAAAAAGTACGCGTCCGTGCAGATGAGAAACAAACTTACCAAAAATATAGCGACAATGCTGGTATGAATATTGTATCCAGTATTGAAAGAGCAGTTTTTAGTAAAACAAATGTAACTATTTTAAGTTTCATTAACATTACCACGATAAGTGTACTTTTACCAAAAAATAGTTTTAATTAAAAACTAATTAACTGATCAATTATGCAGAAGTAAATAAAACTTAGTTTTATACGAATACAAAGCGTTCTATAACTTCATACTTATTTCAATAACAATGCCATTATTATAACTGAAGTTGCATTCTACTTGGCTCTACTCTATCATTAGGAATGAAGAATGAAGGAAAAACTTTATGCTGAATTATTTAATAACTTGTGTATCGAGCTATGACCTAGTCCCAAGACTTGCGCTTGTTACACTTCGAACAAGTATGACACCCACCGAGTGGGGAACCGTCACCGTAATCTATACCTACCGATGCTTAGGACTCTACCATATCACTCACTCATTCGAGGACTCATACGTTGTTAGAGTTTCGGCAGCCTAATCACCTAGAGAACATAACACTACCCAAAAGTAGGTAAATGGATAGTACTGGATTGCGATTTTTGGAGACGTTCTGGTAACTTGAGTGGTAATTGATCATATAATTTTCTTCAAGGTATCGGAAGACGTCAGACAGTGTGTGGAACACTGGATCCACGAGGGTTGGTGTGGGGTTGCCGAAGAGGAAGTCTTTGATGAGCAAGGGAACGGAGGTAAACTATAATTGTAACAATGCTTTTTAGCAATGAATTAACTAAACAGAAGGTAAAATTCTTTATAAGTAAAAGATAAGGTAAGATTATTTGATGCATGCAAACATATTAGCACATTTTTAATCCTGTTATATTAGTATAGACTCTTTACTACTCTATTTAGAGAGCTATTTAAACTGTTCTTGTTGACTTAATTTGTTTATTTAAAAGTATTAAGGCAAAAATAAAATTATAGTCATTTTCGTTAATTTTTGAAGGCGCTATTTACCATAATCACAAAAAGTAAAAAATAAAATCCCCTCCTTCGTATGATGGTCGTGGTTGAGACTGCCAGCCAGTTATATATATTTGTGTGCAGTGTGCATAGTGTCAGCCAAGACGCTGCCATTCGAGGTGCTGTCAGCCGTGCGCGAGCTGTTCGCGGCGGCTGCGCCTGCGCCCACACCGCACCCCGCGCACGACCCGCCGCCGCAACTGCTTGACGCCTACAGGCAAGAACTGATCATTTTAGCACATACAATTTTCGTGGAAAGCAAACGTTCTAAAACAAAATGGCTTATAAGCAAGTGGTCCAAAAAAGTTTCATAACAAAAAGCATAGCTAAAGGTGATATTCTTTTTTTTTTGCAAGATTTAGGTAGCCAACGTACGTATTACGCCATAAACATTTTCCACGTACACAGCGCATAAAATACAATCTAGACCCTTAGATCTGTGCCGCTATATTGTATCGACATACTTAACCTACACTACGTGAAACCGCGTACATTTATAATTCAAAGAAGAGGGATACCAACTTGAAGCATGCATACTGCCTGTCACAAACATAATAATATCTTCAATGAGAAAAATAAATATAGTCTACGATGTCTTTGAAGAAAACTTGACTGGTTGCTAAGAGTATATATAATACAGAGAAAAAATCATACAAACGTTCATATTAAAATACCAAAATAAGTAAGTATCTCTTCCTTTTCAACGAACTAAAAGTAGATCATTGTAATTTTAACAGTATGGTGAAATATAAAAAAATTGCCTAAAATTAAGCTTCGGAAAATGGAAATCAGATGCGCCTTCGTTGTGAAGCAGCAAGTGCAAAATATTGTTTTTCGATTGGTTTACAGTATAATATGCAGTATAGCAACGGGTGAACGAGGCCTAATTGACTTTCAGATTTTAGTAATTTCAGACCCGCTTCAATAAGCGATCGAGAAGATGAAACCAGTATACTGGGTTATTTGTATAACACCAACTAACTAGCAGGAGTAGATTACTACCATATTTTGTTCTACGACTTTTCCGAAAACAAATGTCCGAACAGCTGATTGAGTATTATAATAAAAGTATTTTTTTTTTGTCTGTTTTCGCAAAAGTCATAAAACAAATGTTGTTGTTTATGATGTTAGTATTCTACTCCTGCGAGGTTGTTGGTGTTTAACAAATAACCCTGTATAGTATGTTTATTCTTACTTGTCTTATTTGGTAAACAATCTTCAACCAACTCTTTATTTAAAAAAACAATTATAAAATACAATAAATTGTTTTCCACATATAGATTACAACAGAAATTACTTATTATTAGTGGCAATTTCATTTAACTAGACAACATATTTTTAAATACTGATTTAAATTTAAAAGATGTATGACAACTGTTAAAAGCTGTTTACTAAATGGGACAAGTAAAGATAAACAGACTATACAAAAATAATTTATTCGTCCAAAATAAATACGAGTATATTAAAATGTACTTCTTGATGAAATTCAGTGGTACAATAAAATTCAAATCGCTGGTTTGTTCAATAAAAAGGAGAATAATTTAACATAATAATATTCATTCAAGCTGGCTGGTTTCATAGTGACGACGAAGATATTGTAAACAATTTGGCATATTACTTTATTGGAACGAACAGCTTTTAAAAGTTACCTATTTTTGTGTGGTAAAATTTTATAACATAGAATTTGGGTAGGTCTTGGTATTTAATTTGTCACAGAATTTTCTTAGAAAAGCCATCAAAACTGTTAGTAAATAAGGATAGAATTATTGTATTCGCTACTAATAATTGTCATACATTTTTACAGATGCTTTAGAAAAATTTAGAAAACCTTCAAAAAAATTACCAAATAATGTGCTACATTATTGATTTCGTATAAAATCACTACGTTTCATCGATTATGGTGAACTTTCATAATCTTAACTAGTGATCAAGTTGCGTGGGTCATGGGAGAACTTATAAACGCTTATTAAGATGATGATTTACGAGTCTAATTAAGCAGTTAACACGCAGTTAAGTAAGCTTTAATGGCAGCGTTTAATAATATCATAATATATGTAAGTAATGAGCTTTTAAAATGTGTTCAGAATCAATTCAGAATGTTATTTTATTAAACTGTGCTTTAAGTAACTCATTGTGTCATCTGCTTACTTATAGCTGATTTTTTATTGTACCAAAACCATTTTAGACTTGAATACAAAAATAGATGATACATTTCTTTGAAGTAAAGTATAGAACAATCACTTTTATTATTCCTAAGTTCTATAAAATACAGTTTGGGAGTTATTTTTGTCAGTTATACGGAATATTATATTTTTTTCACAATAATGAAGCAAATATTATATGCGAATCGTTGCGAATCAAATGTCTTCAGATCCTATTACCGTCAAAATAGTGTAAATTTTGAACTAAAATTCTGCATTTACTTTTTGCGTAAATTCAAGAATTGATAAATGATAGTTACCTATTGGGGTTTTGTCCCGAAAAAGAAATTACGAGTCGCAAAAAAAAGTCTTTAGTTGCAGAAATAAGCTAGTTTTTGTATTACAACATTTTAAAACATATTAAAATAGTAATTTATTTTTTTCAAATTGAATGATAACATTTCAGAGCATTTAGCAAAAACTAATATATATACTGTGACATAATAAATGAGAAAAGTATTTTACTTACCGCCACTAATCAAGAAACATGTGGCTTAAGACATTTACTTACTTAAGTGCCTTAAGTCACATTTTTAATGAATTTTCCGTTGTACGTAGATGGTTTGAGCCGCTCATCGATCGGTGGTTGGCCGTCACTAAAACCATGGCTTTGCAGCGGGTTCGAGTCGCCGTCGAGCTAGGTATGTTCTTTAGAGAAATAGAAGACTAAATAAAGACTTACATTTTCTTCATAACATTATTAATGTATCTTTCATAAAGCTGTTTTATGTAGATTTGATCTACGTTATCGTTACATCTCGAAATCGGTACGAGTATCACCGTATTCGATTTGTTACATTGTGTATAACAACACATGCATGAATATTATTGGTAATTTACAAGTCGCAACTGTCAAAGGTTTTCAAATATAAAACATGAAACCCGATACCAAAATTAACTGTATTAACGGTTTCATTGTGATATTTCAATATTAATAGGCTATTGAAACGTTTTAAAATAGACAGTGTGTGCGCTGTGGAAAAGGACAAAAGACGAATTTCAAAACATCAGTATGAAATTAGACCTTCTTTGTGTTTTTTTTTAAGTTGTGTCGCGGCGTCCAGCCTCCTTCGACTAGTGACTGACAGGCTGACAGACATACGACAGAGGTTGACAGGGATGACGTACCGGAGAGACGGACAGATGACTATCGGAAAACGGACGGACGGGAGACTAGGACTGACCCCTGACCCGCAGACGGACAACTGCGCCAATATAAGTTGTATAGCGTCAACAGACTTACAAATTATAGAAAAAATCATTCCATAACACAATTGTTACCCAAGAATTGTTTTGTAAATTATTTAATACCAACGCAACACCCTCAATTGTGTTATCGCCACACTACGCTCTAAACCCGACACCCATCCAAATTCCAGTTGCACCATTTCCGATCCAAACTTATAAGCTGGTATCGTAAACTGCGCAAAAAATCTTTTGCGTACTTCAGCCGAAATTACGACCTAAAACAGAAGGAACAAGAATTACTTTTCAATAATGAAGTCAACGCTTAGACGGCAAAAGGCGAAGGTTCACACTGCTAGGGCACCCAGCCATTTAGATAAGTATCGAAATCCAAACTGGGCCGTAACACGAAACCTTTTATTGACTCCGGACAATTAGGAAGGCTTCCGAATTGTGTTCTTATTCAATGTTTACTACCAGTTATTTACGCTTTTCTAGCTTAATCTGTAGCGCGCTTAGGCTGTCATAAACAGCCCCTTTACAAATAAACTTCGCGTTCAATTCCATTGTTATCCTTAATCGAAGATAATAGAACATAAATTCCTATCGCAGATACATTAATACATTCTAACAAGAATTATTGGAATTCCATTCTTTATTTTAACAAAAGCTTTTGGTATTATTATAAGAAGGAGCTTCACCCGCCTAATGCTCATTTTAGAATAGTAAAAAAGATAATCTGTTGAATAATCAAAGTAAGTATTCATTTTACTTCAAAATAAGTGTCTTTTAATAATTACTCTTTTGTTTAGTTACAACAATGTGATTAATAATGTAAAAATGCCAATTTGCTCATAGGTATAGTCTTTGTGACTCTATTACGTTGATCTTAAAAAACTGTAGGCAGCCATTACACACACAATCTAGACCGTGCGAGGCTGATATGTATAAGGAAATATACTGACCGACTAATTGACTGGCGCACAGCCTAAGTTGCTAATACTTGAAACCTGTAGCACAAGGATTCCATTTGTAAAATAGGCGAGCATTAGGGAAAGCTTTTTGAAAATTCCTACGGGAAGTGGAATTCTGCGAGCACTGCTAGTGCTGTATACAATTGTTTTGGAAAAATACAAAACTGTTACGACCAGTGATCGTTTATTGACCAAGCAATAAATGTCGCTTTTCAAAGTTACTTGCTTTTTTGTTGAATAGATCGACCAGTGGAAGGTGAGCATCTTGTAAAACACAGCACGTCTTCAGTGGACACGGCTGCCTGGTAAGTCAATGAAAAATAATAATAATAATATAATAACGTTTAATCGTTACAAATAATTCGCTGTTATGTGATCATAACATAATTATGTGGTGTTGATTTAAAACAATTTCTGGATGTCTGGACATTTCGTAACATGTTTGTATCATTCCATTACTGACATTATGTGATATTTTGCATCTACTTTCGGAGCTAGTTCCGAGATACTACCAATAACTTAGTATTTTCAATTCAATTAACCTTGATCGAGTTTATCAAATTACTGACAGTCAGTATTTTTTTTGGTAAACCTGAAAATATGTTAAAATCCATTTAATATTGATTGTGCTTCTTTTGAAACTTTTTTTATCATAAGTCCTTGACGACATTGCTCCATAAATTTAATTTTAAACTAAGACATTATAAAGTGAAAAGTTAGTTAATTTTAACCTTTGAATAGAAATAAAAAACCTTTGTTCGTATTTTTTCCGTGATTAATTTTATCCTTTGTTGCCCGTGCTACTTACTATCGGTTGTAATAACGGTAATTTGGTTTCCAATACAATTTAAATTTCTAGAACTCTTTGTAGAGATTACTTACTCGCGACGGGGTGCCGCCGCCGCCGTAGCGAAGGTGTACAACTAATAATGTGCAGTTGTATGCAATTACATTTTCTTGTTAAATGATTCATAATACCCATTATGTGGTCAATAATTTGCCAATTCATGTGTCTGCGATTAAAGTTATAAGCACTGTCTTGAGTGTATAGGTTTCCAAATATACTTTTTCATTATTTAAATATTAATCAAATTGAAAACCTTCACTCTTCATTTACGTTTTCCATTTTAGTTTGAATGGATTCAAAAAAATATAAAATATGTTGGTCTATCGTAAAAAAACACTTGTTTAAAAAATATAAATGAATAAATAAATATAAATATTTGACAACATCAGATACATTGCTCTGATTCGAAAGTAAGTAGCTAAAGCACTTGTGTTATGGAAATCACAGACAACGGTGGTATCACAAACACCTGGGTGTTTGTGATACCTCAAACCTGATATCAAACGTGATATCACAAACACCCAGGTGTTTGTGATACCTCTCTCACCGTTGTCCCAGGTCTGGACCTGGGCCAATATGGAAAAGTTCGTTTTTTAAAACCGGTGTACAAAGCCACTCGACCACGGAGGTCGTAAAGAACTTTTATTTTGTTTTTATGAGCTTAGCATAATATGTCATAGAATAGTTTCAATGTATAACGGCTTAACAAGACTTTTATTTTATATACTTTGCTCAAAGTATGTAATTAATTGAGTTTAATTGAGATAATAAAATAAACGTATTCAATTTCAATTTAAATTTTAGCTGGAATATAGACTTATTATGAAATATTTAACCTTTATGGATTAAAATTCTCTTGAACAAAATCTTTGGAATTCTAATATAATCTGATAATTGCGCGATATTTCAATAAATATTTTAACTTATAAATCTTCTCATCCCTTGATTTTGCCTCGCTTTTATTGAATGAATTGAAGACTTCAAATTTTGTTGTTAATTTGCTTTAAAAATAAATAAACATTGTGTACGGCATGTAAACGTTTTGTTTACGCCTTCTTTAAAATATTTTACTTCAATTTTAAATCGATGTCCCTAAGTTGTTTTGCTACAATGAACTCGTATTTAAACATAAACAATGTTGCTGAATTACTTATTGTTAACACAGTCCGTTAAGTAACTGAACGCCTGCTACCGTTATTAAATCGCAAGTGCTTGTCTCACCAAATTTATTCAGAAAAGGAAGGACTCTGTCTAATCAAGTAAAGTGATTCCTTAAGCAATGTCTACCCAGTGGACACTACGATTATGGAACAGGGGCTATAAACTTGTTCACTAACCTTAAAGAGCAAACACACAGAACTGCATTACAGGTTCTCACGGATACTTTCTCCGACAAACGATAAATATAGGTAAATTGTTTCATCCTTTATCCTGTGCCTTGGCGTGGCGAGTCCTTCTCGCTTTGGCATTAATAAATTGCCGAAAATAAATAATACAGACGTAAATTAGCTTGAAACAAATTGCTCCTGGCATTATTGACAAGCCTCAGTGGATTGTGCCGATTCGTATTATGTTGTAATTCTTTTAGTCTTCGATGCGAAATAAATATTTATTTCTTGGAGACAATATAGTTTCTCTGCATTTCAGATAATGGTTTTAACATGATTTATAGCAAAACTTTTTTTTTTATAATTATGCTCGTGATTTACAGGATTATGCAAGATTATAGTAATTATGTTTCCACCACATAACTGCTGTACCCGTGTTTATGTAAATTACTTGTAATATTCGCTTAGCCTGTGGCATGTGTTGTCTACCAGTCTGTACCACATGCGGCTGGTGTGGCGCGCCATCGGGGGCTCGGAGGAGGGCACGGGTGGCGGAAGCCTGCGCCTGCTGGAGGCGGCGTGCGCCACAGCGCTGCATTACGCTGACCTCGTGCATGGCGCCCTTGCTGACCAGAACTACTACGAGAACCACGGTAAATCACCTAGAATATGTTTTTTTTATTTTACAAGCTAAGTTTTAAAAATAACATTTGCTATTTTTTATTTACATAAGATATTGTTTAAGCTGTTTCTTTGATAATGTAATTGCCATATAAAATAACTACTATGAAATATTTTACTGCACACCATAATTATTAAAACCCCACAAATAAAACACTAAATAATTTTATCCCCACATGTCTATAAATTACAAGGTAGCATGCACCGATTCCGGCAGGGATTCGGTCTGTTTTGTACTGTCAGCAGTGTGTAAACACACCCGCCCGCTCTAGAATATTGGAACGTGATCCGGCTTCCCTCCTACGTGGCATGGATGCAGAATAAATCGAGCCACCAGGTTGCGATGCGATCACATTACATCTGCATCACTACTGCTACGGACAGACATGAGAAACTATACAAAAAGATTATGACCTCTTGATATTGCCAAAATATATCGCATATTGCATAAAGTTTGGGGTTCGGGATAAATTATTGTAAAGTATGTTTAAGTAAATGACATTGACCATTAAAAATACCCAATTCAAAATGTATCTGTATTAAAAAACCATTTAGGCCAAGGTATAGCTGTGACTCTACGACTTAAATTCAGGTTGCGAGCATTATTCTTCTCTTCGCTCAACAATTGGCGTTATTTTTTCTACTTTTGTAGGATGATATATAAACAGCTGATGTAGATTTTCATGTTTCGCCTAGATAAGTGATTTTTAACTAACAAGATTTAAAGTAAAATCTCATCAATCTTGACAACATATCGGTGAATAAGTGATGCAAACTGATATGCGATGTCGCCGGCGTCGCGTCGTTCAATCAAATCGAAGCTATTGTCGATCCGATGCGGATCCGGAATACGACGTATTTTTGTCGTATCCGCCGGCTATTGCTACCAAAAATTTGAGCTCGTTTAAATGTGAATTTGATTATCACCAGACGATGTAACTAATTCGAAGGTGTTGCTTGTAGACTCGAATAATTACTTCTTAAAACAGAACTATGTAAATGTATTCTACATAATTATCTATAACATTATAAAGTAAAATTAGTTAACATGATATTATAAGTCTTTACTTTAGTATGCCAATGAATTAATTTCTGAATATTGTAGCTTTCGCAATATTTTTGACATTAACGGATATGATTGAGTAGGTTATGTACCTAGATATCAATACTTATGGAACGTAAACATCTTTGTGCTAATTAATAATAAAATGTATGTGCTATACAAAACACAAGTATGTTTCCAGGTCGGAAAAGTACCCACTCGTTGGGTAACATAATATTTGCGTCCCAACTCTGTTTTTTTTCCAAGTTAAAGCTGAATTTTCTCATTATATTATTTTCGTTATAAAGATTAATAGTTAAATATTGGAGGCACGAGTATTGAATTTATGAAAAGCTCCCCACTCCAAACGAGCCTGAAAGGTTTGGACTCGATAGTCATTAGGTAACTGAAATTGCTATTTTCATCAAACCTCGCAATTATTACAAGCCATATCGGAGACCCTCTTACCGAGCTATTCCATTTCATTATATGGAAATTTTGAAAACAAATCAATAAATTAATATATCAATCTAGGTTATATTTATTTCAAAAACTAACAAAATAAACCAATAGATCATGCCTGAAAGTATCTTCTAACTGCTAAGTGTCGGAAACCGATGAATAGCATTCAGCATCGATCGGAAAAAGTTTTCGCTAAACACAAATAGTCCTTGAATCGGATGTTATTGGTATTCGGAGCACGTATTAAAGATTACTGCGTTTTCCTTGTGATTGGCCAGCGTTTATTTTAGTCGGATGAGTACACCATCGCCTATGGTTCTCGCCCTTCGTAGCCGACAAACTGGCGCCGCTTGCTACGACAACAATCTATTAATCCCTCTCGCCACCATTGTCTCACAGCGAGGCACCTCATTGAACAACACCATTTCAGAGAATTCATATTCCATGTTGTTCTACAACAGTTTAATGCTGAAAATGGTATTCTTTTACGTTTCATAACTTTTGTAAGCAGGGTTGAATAATATCTTATTATAATAGCTATATCATTTTGGCATGTAATGGTAATATTTTCAGTCAGTCTTTTGGCCAGCTGCCTAGTCTTAGATTAGCTAACTTTAAAAAAGCACTTCAAAAGATTTTCTTTGCAGGTCAAAATAAGACTACGGAAGAAATCTGCACTATCGTGAATAATCTAGAGTACGTGCGGCGTTCTCTAGCGGAGTATGACGACGAACATATGTAAGCTAGCTTATTTAGCTATCGTTTTTTTTTTTCACGTTCTTATAGTATACATCATACAACAGATAAATTGTGGTCTGTGGTGGAAATAGAGGGGTAGGTACTTAATATTAGAATTTGTACTTTATTTAGGTGTTTTATTCCATATCAATGTTTGCATAGAACTCCTTTCTTTATTTTTTTTTTAATCCTAGCTCTTGATTACCTTACTTTCCTTATAGTATCAAATATTTTATATGGAAAACTTTCGGTTAGTTTCATTTAACAGGTTCTCATAGATAATTAAGTAAATGTACACACGATAATAAATTACACTAATGCGCCTACTTAATTACTGCTTAGAGATTCCAACCATTGTGTTACCCGAGACGACCTCAAATTATATTAAGCACATTTGTTAATAAACCCTAGCTCATTTCGTGGAGGTAAACACAAGAATGTAGGAGATTAAGAATTAGACATTTAGTGGATTCGCACACAAGCACGCACAATACAGAGAGAATATCAAATGCTGCTATTTATATATCCTCTTACGATTGTAATAATTTAATTTAATTAGCGTATCTACGAATATAAAAAGAAAGTTCTGTCGAGTTTCTTATTTTTAATTGAATCCTCCATTTGCGTGTTAAACATTTACTTATGATATGTAAGTATTTATACATTTACCCCCATACTAATAACAATTAGTATAGCAGATGTATAGTTACACAGTCTTGTTGACAGAGAGTCACCATTGTGTAACTATACATCTGCTATACAATCTTTATTAGTAAGGGGGTTAAAACATTATACCTTTTATTACATGGATTGTGAGTTTTTACTCACAATAAACAAACGAAATGTTTTTCCAGGCTGTGGGTTAGTTCGTACTTCATAATTTTCATGCATAATAAAGGCACTTTTCTTTTTTTATTCGACACACAGTTAATAACTGTGCTGTTATTATAAATTTTTAATTACCGCCAATTCATGGCATGTAGGTCTAACGCAACTGGATAAAAGTTCTAAATGTGTTTAGATTGTTATCGTATCGTTATTTGGAAACGTTAATGGATTTTCACCATTGTGTAACTTTTGTGAAATGTAAAATATACCCGATAGAAATAAATGGGACATTGTTTTTCCTAGTTCAGGATTTTAATTATTGTATTTTTGGCAGTTTAGGAATGATTATATTATTTTAAAACGTTCTTCTTTGGTTTTACTACATAACGCCTCTTAATTCCGAATTTCTGTTGATAGGTCAACTTTTTTGTCTTTTGTCAATGTTTACAAAACCACTTATATGTTTACCAACAGAACAGATTACCTATCTAATTTACGGTTAGGTCCTTTTATGGTTAAAAACTTACAAATATTCGACTTTAGGTTTAGCAACAGAACAGACCACTTGGGTGCAGCAACTGACGAGAGCGCTCGCCAGCTGGTTCGTGGCGCGCTAGGAACACTAGACGCGCGCTCGGCTCGAGCCGCCGCTCCGCTGTCCGCGCGCGCCAGACCACCATTGCGGAAAGCAGTTTTCCACCTGGCCTGGTCACCAGACACGCTGCCTACTTCGCAGGTAAGATTTTAGGGCGTTCAAAAGCATAGAACTTAATTTTTCAGTAATTTACGACGACCTCCGTGGTCGAGTGGCTTTGTACACCGGTTTTCAAGGTGTCGCCATCTCTGAGGTCCCGGGTTCGATCCCCGGTTGGGCCAATTTAGAAAACGAACTTTTCTATATTGACTCAGGTCTGGGTGTTTGTGATACCACCGTTGTCTCTGATTTCCATAACACAATTGCTTTAGCTACTTACTTTGGAATCGGAGCAATGTATGTGATGTATCAAGTTGTAAACCTTTTCATTCTTTAAAACAGCCCCCTCACAAGTTGATACACATGTATTTAAATGCATACATACATACCAGAAACACAAACTACCTGTTTACTGTATAACATTATTATGTGACATACTATTAATGAAGATAGTCATATTGGTTGGTCCTTCCACCCTTATAAAAGACATCGTTTAGGTAGAGAAGACCCACATAGTAATTAATTTGTGACTAATAGGGGAGTGGTGTGTGCTTGCGCTAATTGAATTGGGTCCTGTTGTGAAATCGATTAAAGTATGTACCTTTATAACAGGGGCCCAATAGCGCTAATTCTGAACGATAAAATCCAAAACCGTTACGTTGACATTTAGGTTTTTTTGTTTTTTTTTTGACGACTCCGTGGTCGTGTGGCTTCGTACACCGGTTAGCAAAGTGTCGCCATCTCTGAGGTCCCGGGTTTGATCCCCGGTTAGGTCAATTTAGAAAACGATCTTTTCTATATTGGCTCAGGTCTGGGTGTTTGTGATACCACCGTTGTCTCTGATTACCATAACATTTATTTTATTAATCAAAATAAAATATTTATTTATTTATCTTAAAATCCTTGATTTAGCTTAAGAATTCTCATTAAAATTGTCCAAGATTGGCATCCTAGGCTCCCTAGGCATAACTTTAACAAAAATTAACAAAACTAACGAGTATTTTTATGTAAACAAAGTTGAAACGGTAACGATTAAGCTTTGGTTTTATCGTTGAAAATAGCGCGATTGGGTCTCAGTTAATAATAAATAATAAATAAAATCATTTATTTGCTAGAATATGGTTACATTGCGGTCTTATGTTTAAATTAATCCAACATATTCTATCGAGTAGTTCGATGTGCAAATTCTTAGTAATTACATGTCATAGAGTTGTATTTGTCCAATGAATAAGTACTCGTAAAATAAAGAAAGGTTAATTTTTAAATGTTATGTTTGGTGCTGTTGGTACATACTATGTGTACACTGTAAGGAAACTTTAAGGAAAAACATTACCGATGGCCACCAAACAGAACAAAAATAAACGAACGTTTTTCCTCCTTTGAGAGTCACCCATCAAAATCCGAATGTCTGCTTGTGATTTTATTTGAAATTTGGTACGTTTACGTAAAATAGTTGATCTCTACATCTTAAAATAAAGGCGTTAAATAATTGTATAAGTATTATAGTATTATTTCAGTTTAATTTTTATTTTTAATGTTTTTTAAATCTCTATTATCTATTTCTTTAATATCCTGGAATACAGTTTCAATAAAGTATTGCAGTAAAAACTTGTAATGCTTATTATTATACTTATATATCTTTTTTTTAGATATCTGTTACAATGTAGTTTATTGCACTTAATTCGTTGAAACAAAAGAAATATAGAGTCAAAAGACGTAATATCATCAATTCTGGTTTAGGCTATCACTCCACTGTTGGAGTTTTTGGATCAGCACCTTTCTTCACTGAACACTTGGTTGCTGCCGAGGGCCTTCACAAGGGCCCTGGCCGGCTGCTGGAGTGCTGTTCTCAAGGAAGTGTCATCGCAAGCCGATGCAGGGGGTGCTGAAAGACCTAGGGTCTACCATCACAGGCTCAGGGAGGCCTTGGATCTCCTTGCTGACTTCTTCCACGCGGAAGGAAAAGGTACAGCTTAATAAAAAGACGTCAAATCTCATAGTTTACTGCTGCATAATATGCCGCTACGTAGTTGCAAGTGAGAGTAGTAACACCAAACTCATTAAAGTAGCACTAGAATTAACTCTTAATTACGGTGTAAAGTTTCCACAGGCCACCGACTTGATAATACACAACATGACACGAACGGGTGCTAATGGGCAATTTATTTAATTAAAACTTGTCGTTTCAGTTTCAAGGGCGGTAATATTTACTTTCTTTCAGTCGATATTTCTTTTTACTGGCCACATCTTTCATAATGGAATGAAGATGAACAATCTCAATCAATGTATATGAACAACAATAATTATTGACCTCAACTTTAACAATAATCGTGATGGATCTTCATTATTTTAGTAATTGTCAAGTTAAAGCAAGTTTTAAAACAAATAAATAAAAATAAACAAGAAAGCGGCCTAGTTAAAACGTGTTAAAATGGACCTAATTAGATAAATCAATTAATTTAATGTGTTACGGTTGTTATTCGTGAAAATTATTAGTTGTTTCATTTGCAATAGTAACCAAATATTATTAGATGTCAATTTAGTCTTAGGGCCAGTTTCACAGGTTCCGAATAAGTTTCTGTTCTTATCAAACCAGAAAATAGGTCCTATCAGGAACCAGTTAAACAGACACTTAAGTCAATCGAGTTCTTCAGGTCTTCCGATGCACGAAGTCCACAATGCAGAATGGAGTCGTGTTGAGCAGCGAATGCAGTACCACCAGGCGCCGACTGAAGAACTCCTGGAGATTTGGCTTGCCGACAGGCTGACTGAACAAATGCGCACACCCTTGCCATCGCCTTACGGATCTATTCTTGTCAGGTATCTGATAACACAGCTCACCTTTGAATGTAGTGGAACAGCTTTCATACCTTTAGGTACACAATTAAAACAGTATAAGTTTAATATTTGAAAAAGCTTTATTTTTAATATTTAAAGTTTTATTTAGCTTTTCCTTGCGTCCCAAACATCATAATAGTGTAGTACCTGCAGTAGCACGCGCACTCGGTGAAAATGGGTGCAGTTTCGCTCACATACATTTTTTGGTCATAATATGGTCTGGTTTTTTTTTTCGCATGATGGCATATTTGCATATTCGCAGATTTATTTCATTGGCATAACGATTACTTGTACTAATTTCATTTAGCATAAAGGTGAGGTTAAATGTTGAACGCATAATTTTAACACGCATAATATTATTTTAATATAATATATAAATTGCATAAATTATTACTATATCCTTTATAGTCATAATTTGATTGGCACTATTAAAACTTTTGGTGGACTATATGTTAGGATCTTTGTTGGTAAACAGACGATTAGGTATGACGACGAGCGAGCGTAGCAAGCGAGGAGGAGGTTAAGTTTCATTGCGACCAACAACGCACGAGCCGAGCGAGCGAAGTGAGCGTGCCGTGCAGAGGCCGGCAAATTGCCAGAACCGACTTGCTGGCGTGTATGCATTATGACACAAGTTGTTATGCTAATAAACGTTATAATTTTGTTACTAATCGTTATGGGTAAAAAAAGTATGAAATAAAATTTTATGCTTTTAGATCATTGTAATAATATTATTTATGCGGAATAAAAGTATGCCTTAACATTTATTCTGTATTAAAGTTATGCGATTGATTATTATGCCAAAAAAACCATATGCCATGCCAGTATATTATGACTTAAAATTGTATGCATTCACAATTATGGACCCGACCCTGCGATGTCCATGGCGCCTGGAACATTTTTTGAGCTCTCCTTTTTGTTATAATACACGAGAACTATTATTTAGTTTTTTAAATATTAAGTCGCTCAATACTCTCTATAATTAAAATTGATTAAGGGTTTCTGGCTATAGCATATTGCACAACTACTAGACAACAACCATAAGGTGTGTCTTCATACGATCGCTTTCCCGATCCCTTTCACTTTCATCTGACTTGATCTGACGCAGTCAATAGCGCACGCTGACCGCGTGCTTTCGCTTACTCTTGCGCTTTCAACAGAGTCATGCCTCAGGGCATGCAATAGCGCATGCCATATCTTCTCAAAAAACAACAAATTTGTATGGCAGAAAGTTGAACGTGAAAGCGCACGGTTTGGAGGCAATATTGCATGCGTCTGACGCAAGTTGACTTGAAAGTTGAAGCGACTCGGTGAAGACAGACCAGTAGATGTGTATGTTTTCTTAAAAATACTCATGCGAAATTTCTTCGCGGTCTTACGTCCCTTATTCTCCACAGAGTTTACTTCAACCACGATTCACTATGCGTGGAGGTGCTGTCGGCCCGCGACGTAATCCCTCTTGATCCAAACGGGTTAAGCGATCCATTTGTCGTTTTGGAACTTTTACCAAAACGGCTCTTTCCAAAAGCTCACGAGCAAACTACTAATGTTCAGAAGGTAAGAATCACATTGTTACACACTATAGTATCTACCGAGGGGTGAAAGTATGGCGGAGGTAAGCCGTTCGCGCCGTAATGTAATGGTCTGCATAGTGGATCGGTATGGTGGGATTTCTAAATGGTAAGCCGTTGGGAATCGACTTAAAATATGGACCTTTCGCTACTGTTATCTACTACAAATAAAAATATGTTGCACTGTAAATGCTAAAATCTCAAAATAAAAAAATATATAGCTGTTTCATTTTAATCGATTGTCAAATATCTGGAAAGATATTTCAATTGGATGTCGAGGGTAATTCCTTACATCGATGAAATAACGCTGGCTTACAGTATAAGAGTAGGATATACTAGAAAAATGTCGACGATGCCACTAGTGATTCGGTAGCTAAGTTGGAAGAGCATCGGACCGGACGTCCAAAGGTCACGGGTTCGATTCCCGCCTGTGAAAATGATATGGTGACGAATCGAATTATTTCTTGTATAATATTTAGTAATATATAAAAATAGCATTGTGAATGCTAAAATCTCAAAACAGCTAAGTAGAATGTTATTTCATTTGGTACTTATATTTGTCAACTCAAATAAATGTCACTTTGCTCGCAAATTCAATAGGTATATTTCCATCCAATATTTGTTTAATGTTAAGCTACATTTCCTGTATCTGTTTTGCAAACTGTCTGGTATTTAATGTTGTCAATACAAAGTGTGACAAAAGTTTAACATTTAACAGAAAACCCTAAACCCCATTTGGGACGAGTGCTTCGAGTTCGCTGTATCACTGGAATCGTGCCGGTCAGCACAGGCTGCGCTGTCACTGTCAGTGTGGGACCGCGATGTGCTGACGGCCGACGACTTTGCTGGCGAGGCGTTCGTGGCGCTGGCCCGAGTGCCTGGCGTCAACAGCCACGCGCCGCCCGACCCGCTGCGTCCGCTAGAACTGCCGCTCATGCAACTGCACGATAGAAGTGAGTATTTTCTTCTAATTATTTACATATGAGTTCCCCAGAAATAAAGTGAGTTCCTGGCATCAAAATGCAGATCCCTGTTGTTAGACCTGCCGTACAGGTTGTACATACTATTCTGAGTACTAAACCTGCGATATCCTGGCGCTGGCTGGCTCTAGCGCTCGCTCGCTAGAACTACCTACCTCATGAAAGTTGTTCGTGGCTTTTGCAGCTCTATAGTAACCGCCACTCGACAAGAATATACCATCACGGATCTCTGAAACTTCACTCTAATCTTTAAATGTCACTTCGTTTGTAAATTTCAAGTCTCACTTTAAGTAGAATGTCTTTCTTAAAGTAGAACATTAAACAAACTGCCAGTACTACTGGTTCATTAAACTGAGATTAGACTTCACATAGTTCCCAGTCAACATCAAAATTCGCAGCTCAACTCGCTCGATATAATGCAGCCAGATGACCGCAGACACGAATTCACGAACGGTTATATGCCGTTACAATAAAACTTAATGAATGAATGAATTTAGAGTTCAACTGTGAATTTAGTTGAACACTCAAAAAACTAGTAACACTGTAGGTACTATATTATAGAAGCAGACAGCGTTTAAAATTCCATTCCATTTATTCTTAGATAAAAATATAATACTAATTTCTTTTCACAATATAACAATACACTAATGTTACTTATTACGAGTAAAGATACAACGATAAATATACGATAAAAAATTCTTCTCAAAGTTAAAAAAAATCTTCTCAAAGTAAAAATTATATTTCTTAGTAATGACAGTGTTATAAATCGTAACACATTATGAAATATAGAATTTAATTTCAAGTTAAATCTGATCGTCCAACTTAGAGGGATCAGGCTAAATATCAATATTCATGACTCCGAAGTCTTATCTAAACAAACGGAAATTAAATAAGGTCTCACGCTAAGTTTACCTTACAGATCACCCCATCTTACAAATACTGGAGTCCCGAACTACCGACAAGATGGCCATAGATTTCGTCAAGAAACAAAAGTTAAGATTTGCTGAACAGTAAAATAATCTTCAATCGTCTATTTTCTGGTTGAGTTCCGTTGTTCACATTACGCACAACGTCCATTAAAATTTCGACAATATATTTTACAAAAAAGAGTTTAATATTTATGAAAACAAACATTTGTTTATTTATTATATTAAATGAGTATTTATATTTACCTATTTATTACTATATTGAGATTTGAGATATATTGACACATCAGTATTAATTATTATTGTATAAATTACTACAAAGACTGTGTAATTCTTCTATTCATGAGAGAATATAAATATTGTGTACGTGTACTTTCCAAAATTTTATAAGTGTATAGAAGCAGCCTCGGAGCTTATGTCCCTAGTCGTTAGTATCTATTAGAAATTCCCGACCAAGTACTTTAAGTCTCGTTGTTAAACAATATTTCATACGCTAATCCTTAGAATAACACAAGCACTCTTATCTTCTGAATAACAGCTGCACCGCCGAGAACACGCTGAAATCAAAATTTTGCCTTCCTTAGAACTATGAAAATTGTTGCTTTAACAAGCTTACTTCTCGTACAGAAGTCATTTTTTATGTATCTACCTACTCGAGTATTTTCTAAGTCTTTTTATAAAGAGTAATTTTTTCGTCTTTATATACCTTTTATATTTATGCTTATATACAACTTACGTACAACATTGTATTCTATTGCGCGTCAATCGAGCTTCTTACACGTGTCCGTCGCATAATCTTTACACCTTGTCTTTGAGGACTGATTTTCATGGTTAGTTTAATGTATGAGTATTATAAAATTTTATAAATGTGAAAAGTTCACTGTGTATACAAATACAAATGGATATATTATTTCTATAATTGTACTTAGAGGAAGTGTATTGATGTTTGTAATTAGAAAATGAATATTATATACTAACAATATACCTATTATAATAAAATACCTAGGTACGTAATTTTAAGGGTAATTGTATTTAATATGTTCGAGGCGGTTAGGTAAATTGCGTTTGTATGACGTATTTAATCAAAATAACAAAAATGTGAACCAATGCCGTTTGAAGTGAATTATTAAATTATGAGATCTGTTTCCTTTCATCATATAATAATATTAGGTTTCATTAATGATAATAACTGTTTGTTTTATATCGTAATAAATGATGGTTTGACTTTTAATAACTAGGAAGTTACAATAATTTGATAATTTCGTGTTGATTACCTAAAAGATAAGTAATTAACATTTTTCATGTTGAACTGAATCTGCTAAGCAGGAACATATTTTATGTAAGTACCTATATAAATATCGGACATTTCATGGTAGCTATTTTTCCTTAATTCAACCTTTTGTATCCGTTAAATATTAGATTCTGATATTATACGTCATACAAACTCACATTAACAGAGTTAAAAGAAGATGTTCGATAAATAAAAAACTGAGATTGTGCTAAAGGTAACTGCGAAATTGTTGTAACACCGACGCAGACTGCACTGAACTATCATTCCGCACATCATCCAAGTAAACAAGGCCTGGCATTCCGGATGACACTTCTGCACAGGGGCCCATTCTCCGCAATTTTCAACGATAAAATCGAAACTAAATCTTTCAGTTTCGTTTACGGAAAAATACTCGCTTTAGTTTTGTTACAATGAGAATCAGCGACAGGTTTGAATCCTAAAGTTTTATTGATATAATATAAAAACATATTCATAACTCTGTACCCCAGTGAAAGGTTTTTTGAAATCCGTTTAGATATGGTTGATTTATAAGGGTTTAAGGGAAATGCCAAGCTCAAAGCAATATATGCTTTATCACGTACGACGTAAGGTTCGGGCACATGGCGGATGACGTTATAAGGACCCCCAAAATAACAGCATTCTAGCTCGTATTACTTCTCAGGTTTAAGAGATATCGTGAAAATTTCTTTGCAGTTAATCATGTTGTGGCATAAGCTTTCTGATAAGCTTCGAAACAAAAATCGTCGCTGATCCTCATTGTTGAATAATATGCCTAAGGAGCCTAGGATGCCAATCTTGGAGGATTCAAATGAGATTTCTAAAGCTAAACCAAAGATTTTTAGCTATACAAGGTGTTACAAAAATACCCCTAATGCCGAATAAGGTATATAGGGACCATCAAACTGAACAACTTTTACTATGGGACCAACTCTGAAATCGCGAAAAGAATATCAGCTGTTTCATACAAAAATTAAAATCGAAAATATCAAAATGTATGAAACAGATTTTTTTTTCGCGATTTCAGAGTTGGTCCCATAGTAAAAGTTGTTCAGTTTGATGGTCCCTATATACCATATTCGGCATTAGGGGTATTTTTGTAACACCTTGTACATAACCTAAATGTCAACGTAACTGTTTTGATTTTATCGAACAGAATTATCACAATCTTACTGCAGGCCTACGTCATCCAGGGTTCTACTATTTAGTTGCCACTATATGGTAACAAACAAAGAATGAAGGATTTTTTCAGTCATCTTTCATTACAAAATTATTATAATGCTTTTTAATTGTGATTATTTTGTTTCTCTTAGCAAACGAAACAGTTCAAGTTAAAAAGATGAATGAATGTAATTTTCTCTATAGTTTTATGAAACCTGTTACAGGTATTATATGGGAGTCAGTAAGTTTGATTTCATATGACTGGTAACACAGAAACAGCAAGAGTAGACCACGTAACCTTGTCTCTCGGAATGCTATACCTGGCGCGTATATTATTTTACCATGGTTCCGCAGATGTTTCGCTACCGCAATGGTTTCGCAGATCTGCCGCATGCAAACGCGTCACCATCGTCGTCAGTGCAATGCACTACGGTTAACAACTCGAAAACTTTGACAATTATTTGAAAAAATACCTACTAGTGAATGTTTGGGTCCATCCCTCATCATCGTCTCCAGAGTGCTATTAGGGGTTTAAGTATAAAATTGCCGTTTTGTATAGAGAATTTAAAAGAATTTGCATTTTCCATACTAGCATTTTCTTAGTTTATATAACAACCATGAATGCTAATGTTTTAAAACTTTTATGCACCAATGTTTAAACACTCAGCGAATTAATGCCACACAATATGTTAAGTGGTCATTTCTGCTAACAAAAAAGGAGTCACTTCTAAATCAGAAATAGTTTTATTGTTGATAGTTGGCAATTTCATACTTTAACCCATATTATTACGAGTTAAAGAGATTGTTAAACCGTGACAAAAGTTATTGTATGACATCCTGATTGGATTAAGGCTAAGTTAAATAATACTGCAAAAAATAAACTCAAAAAACAAAATCAATTCTTCTTCTAACTACTTGGCAAAAAAGTATGGAAATTAATAAGTGCGCCACTTCTATCATTAGTGTTATTGGATGGCAACACTCGACTACTTTTGTAGGCAAAACCACGTGTTGCTACTAATAAATATTTTAGTTCCGCTTCTAAACTTTTTTGCCAAGCTGTATATTAGATTTTCTACGCTCATGTGTGCTAAATATGCAATTACCGACAGTTGGTAATTTTATAGCTTCGGTTAAGCTTTAATGTCATATCTTACTCAAATCCAACCATATCGCTGACCTTTTATAACTTTGAAAACAAAATTCATATCAATTCAACTTTACAGAAAAATTAAGAAACTGTTACCAATATACTCACTTAAGTACAGGAATTGTGAACATACTTGAAAAGTTTTATCTAAAAAATAAAGATTGTCGACATAAAAAACCTAAACGTGACCATTTTCAGAGTCAATTATTTATACATAGGTAATATACTATGAACTTTACTTTAATGTAATTCAAACAAAACTATTTTGAGACCGTGACGCTTGTATTAATTTTTAAATAAATTACAAAACTTTATTATATTCAATTCCGAACATTACATAAATGGCTTCCTACTTATGAAAATAACTGAAACATACCTACTTATAATACGATTGATTAAAGTAATCAAAAACTGGAAGAAACTTCGATCGTACGAGCAAACGATGCATTTTCGTCGCACGACGAGATTAAACCATATTTCTTTATAATTTCCTAATTTGAAGCTTGCAAGTCATCGCGCATCACTCTATCTATAGAAATGTGTTTTTGTACGACGAAATTGCATCGTTTGCTCGTACTATCATAGACTAGAGGCGTCGTCCTAATTGGCTTCGATCGTACGAGCAAACGATTCCTTTGCTCGTGTCGCGTGATGATTAATTAGGACACTCTAAACTCTAAATAAATGTGTGTGTTAAATCTCGTCATGCGACGAAAACGCATCGTTTGCTCGCGCACGCCTTGTTATCAATGAGAAGATAAACACGAAAAATAACACTATAGAAATTATTCCTTTGTGATGCTGTTAGGTACCGTAATATTATGTGTGGAAAACCTGTCTGAGTATACCTAATAAATAAAATAATTGTGAAAGTAGTTGCACTACCTTATACGAAACCGCAATATCTGTGTCTGATTATTGATTAAATATATTATTACTTTATGGCCATGTATCGGACTTTATTGGATGTATTAACACTTGTGTTCCAGGCTTTAATAAACTCTGTGAATTAATTACTGTATTTTTTTATTTCCAACTTTGTTGTTAAAAAGTATAACATGATAGATAAGTAGGTAGGTACTTAGATGTATTATAAATTTAAAATTTTAGTATATTTAGAACTGTGGTTAGAACACCAAACATAGGTAGTGCTTAGCCAAGCAACTTGCATTATTGTTAATATTATGTTTTTTTTATTAAATAACCCAAAAAACTGTAATAAATTAGAAACTATCTAAACGGACTGACGTTGTCCTATCAATTGAGTTTGTGATCATTTTGTGAAAACCTTTATATTTGAAAGTGGTAAAAAAAGGGAGAGAAACATTTGTTTTTGATTGAACCTAATATCTAATAAGGACTATTACGAATATTTTTAGACAAATTAATCGGTCCAGCCGTTTTCAAATGCGCTTACCTACGATACGAACAACATTAAAATGAATGAAGTGTTAAATTTTGATTTTAATGAAGGTTTAATTGAAGCCCGCCGTAGACTTAATTTGAAGGTCAGTCTCATCGTAACTATAATACTCGTATTATAACTATGTACACTAATTACTATCACTATCTAACCTAATTGTTTATTTATATATCAAGAAATAAACTAAATAAATAATAGAGCCATGTAATAAAAATTGTTGGGATAATACAACTGCGGGTCTATCGGCTTAAAATAATGGAGTTGATGTAAGCTTTGATTTGACAGAATATATAGATGTGATAATTGCTTATTTTCTTTGGTAAGTTTTTATTTGTGTCAAAAATAATAAGTAAATAATAAATGCTTGGACAATTTCACACAGTGCTATCTAGCCCCAAACTAAGCAAATCTAGTAATATGGATGCTAGACAACTGATATACTTTTCAAATATGTACTTATTTATTATACATAACTTAACACCCAGACCTCTCACAGAAATTAAAATTTTTCACTTCAATTCCTGCCCGGCCGGGAATCGAACCCTCTCGCGTGGTAGACCGGATGTTGACCCTGCAGCACTCAGGTCGTCCAAAAAAGAAGTACACAGTTATGTATCAAATCCATCTGTCAAATCAAAGCTTAAGCCGATAGACCCCCTGAAGCTTAATAAAATAAGTAACTTAAATAGCACTGTCATCTTCTTACATTTAGCGATGGAAGGAAAAGTAGCTGTTTCATGGGAGGAAAATAAATGAAACAAACAACTCCAGGGATTTCGTCGAAACCAACGAAATGAAATCGAAGTACAGTCAAATATTTATTCAGCGTCGTTGCTATTGAATTGTGCAAAGTTTGTGAGCAAACAGATGACCCTTGCTTGGTTATGGGATAAACTTTATTTATTTTAACATTGTACGAAATTAGTGTACTGTCTGTATGTACTTTTTTGCACCGTACAGCCGAATTGAGTTGTATTTTGGTATTTAATGATACAATTATTATTGTCGTTTATATAGAATTATGAATATTTTAGTTGTTGTTTTTTCCTAACACTGCATGTGAAATGGGTCCTTACACTTTCTAATATACCTATTAATTAATTAGAAGTATTTTTTCGATCTGCAATTTAAGGAGGGAGAAACGAGGATTGGGGGAGCCACTCCCCTAGCCCTCTCTATAACCCCCACTCCATGCAACATACACCATACCTCATACTACATACCCGTTATTATTGCAGCCCCAAACAGTCACATATCCTAAACCCGACCCTTTTTCAAAGTTGCTTAACATTCTTTATCGCCGTCCCAAACGGTCACCCATCTCATACCCGGTCTTTCCTAGAGCTGCTTAACTTTCATTATTGCAATCCCACATGGTCACCCATCTTATATCCAGTATTTCCTAAAGTTTCCTTACGTTATGGCAATGGCAATCTAATTAAATCTATTTGTACCGTCACTCACCTAAATTTTATTAAACGTAGGTCACTAAATTGCTCACCAAAACTTATCTAAACGCAGATAGCAGCTTAAAAAAATTAAAGCAGTCCAGTATTACATAGTTGGTGACCAACTAACCATTTTGGCTGACCGCATAGATTTTTCTGCTCACCAGAATACAAATATTTTGCTAACCAGTTAAACCACACCTTTTAATTAATTAGATTTTGTAACAGTACCTATTACTTCATTCCTAAAAGTAAGTACTATAATTACGTAAAATCGTTTGTGGACTAACAAACAAAGAAACAAATAAATAATAAAAATCATGGTAATAAGGTAGGTAACTTTAGTAACAGCTCAAGTAACGCCTGAATACTTGGTGGAAATGGAACAATTATCGTATTATGATAACGTGTAACCGAATCCTCCACGGATTCTTGATCACGTACGTGAGGTCAGAGGGTCGTGCGGCTTGTCTGATCATTAACAAAACTCGGCGGGCGCCGCGGTCAAAAGCTCGTTAGCGAACTTCGGCCGGCGATGCGCTGTTATGAAAGCTATCTAACGCGACGCTACTTGCATACGCTGACACCCTGCCGGGTGCCTGTCTTACTAACGACCAAATTTCTATTCGTTTGAACACTAACGCTTAAAAATAACGATTGACGATTAAACCGCATGTCGCAAGCTTTGAACGATTATGTCGAATTGTTATTTGTTTGTTGAAAAGTTATTGCTTTTACTTTAATTTAGCGTTCATACGAATAAAAAGTTTGTCATTTGAATCCCTATTCCGAGCCGAGCCCACGATGTACGCAGAGGTATTAACCATAATGCAGGAATGTATACAAGGTGTTACAAAAGTACCCCTAATGCCGAATATGGTAGACAGGGACCATCAAACTGAACAACTTTTACTATGGGACCAACTCTGAAATCGCGTAAAAAAAATCAGCTGTTTCATACAAAACTTAAAATCGAAAATTTTAAAATGTATGAAACAGCTGATTTTTTTTTCGCGTTTTTAGAGTTGGCCCCATAGTAACAGTTGTTCAGTTTGATGGTCCCTATATGCCATATTTCGGCATTAGGGGTATTTTTGTAACACCTTGTATAGCTTATAACATTTTAAAAACATCGTTTTATTTTAATATTGAATGCAAGCAATTATTGCTTTTACTTAGATTTGTCTGACTGTCTGATTATATACTAAGCTACAGTAAAAAAATAGAGTCACTGAAGTATTGATATTTTATAATAATTATTTAATTATAATTATCTTTTTTAATCCATGACTTAATTAATTGCCAATCTTTATACTTGGAATTTGTTTTGAAAATACGGTATGCGCTATCTTAGTTTATGCTGACGTTTTATTACGATCTTCTGTTTTTGTTATTAATCATAATTATTATTGTAGATAATAATTCTAATCCTTCATGATTGGCTTAAATTGCAAATTAAATAAATATACAAAGCTAAAACTTCTAAACTCCCATGGTGAGTAATAATTTACCTGTGCAATTACAAAATTCGCGTGTTACCTGATTATATCACATCACTCAGAAACATTATAACTAGCGATAAAATATCAACATAAATATGTATTTGTGTTATCGACACCTGCCATTTTTAATGTCCCCACTGCTGGGGCACAGGTCTTCCTTATGGGTGGCTCACCACGCAGGCCCAATGCGGATTAGTGAGTGTTAACGACTGCAAATGCAGCCTGCCTTAACGTGCCTTCCGAAGCACGGAGGAACTCGAGATAATACATTTTTGGTCACCCATCCCATGAACGACCCTTGCGAAATTTGCTTAAAGTGGCCAGGCGCTAAATCGCTGCGCCACCGAGCTCCTCAATTTATTAGGGTTCCGTATCGAAATAGTAAAAAGAAACCCTTATGGTGCGACTCAGTCTGTCTGTCTGTCTGTCTATCACAGCTGGATATCTCGAGAACTACTAATGCTATGAACTTGAAATTTGGAATAGTTTAGATGACGTTTGCCCAATTTTTTTTGCAAATAAGAGAAATAAAAATATTTATATTTTTTTGCAGCAGGGACTGAAAGGGGCTGAGGCTACTTATCATATGAAAGAGCGCTGCTTGTACATTCTCAAACATTTTGAATCTTATTTTATGTGATAGAAGTTTAAGTAAAGATTACCGGCAACGATGTCTCTAAATAGTAAACTTTTTCAGAATAATGGTACGGAACCCTCGGTGCGCGAGTCCGATTCGCTCTTGACTGTTTTTTTCTGTGTTATAAACTATGTAATTTTATCAGCTAAATCATCTCAGCCAGTTAGTAAATTGTTAAAGCGGTTCTAAGTTTTTTTTTATATAAGAGAGATTCTCAATTCATCACACCATTTCTTTGCAATTTTGTGTGAAGCAATATTTATAGTTAAGATTAAATCCGATTTGTCCGATCCGTTCAAAGCGGCGTGTGAATCTGACTGAGCAAATACCTTATATGCACGTTTCCTAATTGCTTACTCTATCACATCGAAGGATCACTAGCAAATCAATCTAGAGAAAAGAATTTATTATCTGTTTAATAACGTTATCGGCCTTGTTAAATAATATAAAAATGAAATATGATTTCACTCTTGGATGTTATTCGGTCATCTGCAAACGATGATGATCAAAGCGCTCTTGGTATTGTGTGGTGTGGCGTTGGTGAAGGGTTCGCCACATGCCGACCTGATCGCGGAGTTGGCAAAAGCCCCGGATTCCAGAATTGTTCACGATATCCTTGAAGATGCCTCTCTTGATGTGGTAAATAGCTATTTGATGTAATAACCAAATCGTTCTAGCAATTTAACATTTTGTGCTGTCCCTGTATCGATTGGTAATTTGAATTTGAGTTATGAAATTATTCTGAATAAACAGTATTTATTTTCTTTCTATTAATCACGTTTTTTTAAATATTAATATTTTCTTCCAGCCTGATCTGGTTAGGAAGTATGGCTACCCCTTGGAAGTTCACAGCGTAACTACTGACGATGGGTACATTCTTGAAATGCATCGTATTCCCCACGGCAGGGACAAGAACAACAAACCTGGCCCTAGGCCTGTTGTATTCTTGATGCACGGACTGCTTTCTTCATCAGCTGATTGGATCGTAAAAGGGCCTGGAACTGCTTTTGGTAATTACTTACTTGTTTTCTATAATCAGTTACCATTTCTAATAGTATACTTCTCCGCCAATTTGGAAAATATAATAAAGACTGGCTGCAAGCAAGCTACCTACAATGGGCTTATTTTCTTCATAAGCATTATTACTTGGCACTCAGGGATGATGATCATTATTGCAGGGTACATTCTAGCTGAAGAGGGCTTTGACGTATGGATGGGCAACGCTCGTGGTACATACTACTCTCGCAAACATGTACGATTAAACCCTGACGCATCCAGGGATACTACCTTTTGGAGGTTCTCGTGGGACGAAATTGGAAACAGAGATTTGCCTGCGATGATCGACTACGCTCTCGTGGACACCGGCAGGGACGCCTTGCACTATGTCGGCCATTCTCAGGGCACCACAGTTTTCTTTGTCATGAGTGCTCTGCGTCCTGTCTATAATCAAAAGATTATATCCATGCATGCATACGGACCTGTAGCATACATGGCACACAACGAAAACAGATTGTTCCGTGTTCTTGCCCCAATTGCACGTCAAATCGAGGTAAAGTATAAACACAATTTATCTAGAATTAAAAGCCTTTTTCCTAAGTCTAACCGTTATTCAATTTTCAGCTGGCATTGTCCTTTGTTGGTGTTGGCGAATTTTTTCCAAACAATCAAATAATGACCTGGGCTGGTCAAGCTTTATGCATGGATGAAGCTATTTTACAACCCCTCTGCACCAATATACTGTTCCTGTTGGCTGGACATAATGAAGCACAGCTGAACGCGGTAAGTTAATTTAGAATATGAGCATTATTTATTCTGTGATACGAACCAAGCCACTCTTTACTATTTAATTCTTGCAGACTTTGTTGCCGTTGAAATTGGGACATGCACCGGCTGGAGCATCTAGTAGGCAACTGGTACATTATGCTCAAGGTATCACTGGCAAAGAGTTCCGTCGCTTTGACCACGGTACAACTATTGGTAACTTGTTGGCGTACCAGCGACCTGAGCCTCCTCTGTACGACCTATCACGGGTCACCGCGCCAGTATTTCTTCACTACTCTCTGAACGATCCTTTCTGCCACGTGAGTGACGTCGAAAGGTTGTATCAGGAACTCTCAAGTCCCATCAAGGCCAGAGTTGCTATGGAAACATTCAACCATGTCGATTTCATCTGGGCTATCGACGCAAGTACGATATTATACTATCCAACTATAGAACTGATGAAATCTCTAGATACTCATAATTTCTCAAATGAATAGTGTAGTCATCTAGCTATAAGTTGTGATTGTAATGTAAATATGTGAATAATATGATGTAGAATAAATGTTAAGCCAACTATAAGACTTTGACTACCCAGTTTTTCA
The DNA here is from genome assembly GCA_963556745.1 of Catoptria pinella. NCBI lineage: Eukaryota > Metazoa > Arthropoda > Insecta > Lepidoptera > Crambidae > Catoptria > Catoptria pinella. The sequence goes on from OY750771.1 coordinate 6,463,367, forward strand.
TTTCAATATTATTATTATCATTTACGCTATACAGAGGAATGCTTCCGTATGAGCACAAAGTACGTAGCGGGGTGGGCGGCGCGCCGTATGAAGTCTCGCGCGGGTCAGTAACTGCCGCAGCCGATCAGCAGGTTTATTTTCAATAAATTAGTCTAGTTAGAAAAACGGTAAAAAATATTAGATTACGCAATAAGGGCTTAAAGCAGTGTGTTATGTCCCGGGCGCTATATTGAACCCCGAGCACGAGGGATTCTATGGTTAACTCCCGAGTAGAGCAAAGGAGTTAAGGCTAGAATCCTGAGTACGAGGTGTTCAAGATCGCCCAAGACAAATTCACATTTAAGTCCGCGATGCATACTCTACTTTTTATACTTTCTGCGAGGCAATTGAAACCAAAGACTGTTATAGAGAAAGTACTTAAGTATTTTTTTATACTACCTGCTCGTCAATGGCATATTATGTGTCATGCAAACCTTTCCTAAAGTAAGTCATTTTTCCCATGGGAATAATGTGATTTGAATTTGGAATGCAACCTATGTAGTCGTGCTTGATCGAGGTTGGTTTCAAAAATGTTAAGGTGCAATGAGATTTTATTCAGAGTTAGGCTGTATGTTGACGACCTCCGTGGTCGAGTGGCTTTGTACACCGGTTTTCAAGATGTCGCCATCTCTGAGGTCCCGGGTTCGATCCCCGGCTGGGTCAATTTAGAAAACGAACTTTTCTATATTGGCTCAGGTCTGGGTGTTCGTGATACCACCGTTGTCTCTGATTTCCAAAACACAAGTGCTTTAGCTGCTTACTTTGGAATCGGAGCAATGTATGTGATGTTGTCAAATATTTATTATTTAAAAAAAATAATGAGATTTTATTCTGAATTAGGCTGCATGTTATCATTTTCTTTGCACTGCCTATACAAATTAAAAAAAGAAAAACGTAAACTTTTTACGAAATTTATTTTCACCAGCGCATCAAGAAGGATTTATTCGAACGTCGAACTGACCACTACAGAATAGATGAAAAAAAAATACTTAAGTACTTTCTTTATAACAGTCATTGGTTTCAGTTGCCTCGCAGAAAGTATAAAAAGTAGAGTATGCATCGCGGGCTTAAATGTGTATTTGTCTTGGGCGATCTTGAACACCTCGTACTCAGGATTCTAGCCTTAACTCCCTCGCTCCGCTCGGGAGTTAACCATAGAATCCCTCGTACTCGGGGTTCAATATAGCGCCCGGGACAGAATACACTACTTTAAGCCCTTATTGCATAATCTACTATTTTTTTTGTCGACTTTTCTGTAGTGGTCAGTTCGACATTCGAATAAATCCTTCTTGATGAGCGGGTGAAAATGAATTTCGTAAAAAGTTTTAATGTTTTAATTTGTACATAACATAACATGCAGCCTAACTCAGAATCAAAATCTCATTGCAACTAAACATTTTTGAAACCAACCTCAATCAAGCACGACTACATGAGTTGCATTTCAAATTCAAATCACATTATTTCCCATGGGAAAAATGACTTACTTTAGAAAAGGTTTGCATGACACATAATATGCCATTGACGAGCAGGTAGTGTAAAAAGAATTATTTTAAATAAAAGTCATTGTAATAAGTTTATTTCACACCGTTGCAGTTGAAAAAAGCGGTGTATAAAATGTATAATAAATCTTAATCCAGAATCAGAAACTCTACCACGGAAGTGTTCAAGGGAAAACTTCCGAAAAAAAAGTGTAAGGATACATCCTGACTCCTGTATAGTTTTTAAGCGTAGGTTTTTTACCTGCTAGTATGGTAACCCTGCATGAATAATTTTCTTATTTTGACGACCTAAGTGGTGAAGTGATCAACATAACACGGAAAACAAGAGGTCCCGGTTTCTATTCTCGGCCCGGCAAATATAAATGATGAATTCTTATTTCTGTGACGGGTTAATAAGTTATTATGTGTATAAGTAGTATATCAGTTGTCTAGCACACATATTACAAGCTTTGCTTAGTTTGGGGCTAGAAAGCGCTATGTGAAATTGTCCAAGCATTAATTTATCTTATGATTTATTTACTAATATTATACTTCTTATAAGGTTAAAGTTAAGCTATTGAACATAGGCCTCAATGTAAACAAATAATTAAATTAACTGGGAATGATCAAACAATCAACCGTCTTCTACCAATGAAACTAAATATTTTTTCCATAAAAACAGGTCGAAAAACGACAAAAGAATACTTTCTATGTTTTAGCTGTCTAGTTAGTCCTTTTTGTCGTTTCTCGACCCATATTTTTCTTTGGCAAAAATGTTTAGTTTCATTGGCAGAACACTCCCAACAAATTATTGTGAATTATGAATAATTTGATAATACTAAATGTTTGTTTGACTTCCAAAAATGAAAATGGGTTTTCAGCGACATAAAACCTATTTGTTGTTGCTAAAAAAATAACTGTATTGACCATCAGCTATTTTTAATATCCCCACTGCTGGGGCACAGGCCTCCCATGGGTGGATAAGGAGGATGGCCCATGACCCACCACTCGAGCCCAATGCGGATTGGTGGGTGCTAACGACTGCAAATTCAGCCAGGACCAACGGCTTAACGTGCCTTCCGAAGCACGGAGGAGCTCGAGATAAAACATTTTTGGTCACCCATCCCATGACCGACCCTTGCGAAAGTTGCTTAACCTCCGCAATCGCTGAGCCAGGCGCTATACCACTGCGCCACCGAGCTCCTCAAGTAGTACCTAGGTACTTATAGTCGTGGTCAGTACCTACCGTACGATTCATGTTACTATCTCCTACGAAGAAACTACACAGAAATGGTTGTTATTCTTATAATTGTAAGCAACTGAAATAAAATATTTCATTTTAAATATAATTCAATGTAAAACACTGTCTGAACGCGAAAGCATTTTATTAAAAAGAAAAACATGTTTTGCTAAAAGGATTTACAAATTCGATTTACGTATTACCTAATGAGCAAATCTGCCTAAAAACCGCCCACAGACGTGTTATCATAATTTATTATCATTTGAACTTGAAACGCTACCGGTTTTGTTTTGTCCTATAATGAACTTATTAGCTATACTTATCAACAAGATTTGCTAGATTAAACTGAAATCAGACCTTATCTACCTACCAGCTTAACGTCGTATAATCCTCTTTTATCCTATCGTAATCATAGCAAATTGATAATTATAAAATTATAATACAACGGAAAAATGTTTAGGTAAGTATATTAGGTAGTTTGCGACTGTTTGTTGTCAAAATTATTATTATCTAATTCGAAACACGGAAAATAACAAGTTACAAATATCTCAACGAATAATTATCTTGACTGATTAAGCATTGCCATAGCATACAGCGTGAAATTTTAATCATTTGATTCCCGCAGTGCGTGGTTCCACTCATCATTACGAGCAACATTTACTATGGGCAAAATTTAAAAAATCAGCTGTTCCATACATTAAGATCGAGTAGGTATTGCGCTTTTGTATGGAAAGCTGATTTTTTTTAACCATATCAGATTTGACCTCATAGTAAAAGTTGCTTGCAATCATGAGTGGAACCACTCCACTGCGGGAACCTAATGACTAAAATTTCAGCATATATATCTTTAAAACAAATAATAAAACATATTTTTTTAAGTAAGAATACCTACTTCGTTAATTTAAAAGCATAATCATAGTGGGGAGTGAGTGAACTCTTTAAAAATCTTTGATCCCTTAGCCTTAGCCGTGCAGACTGTCGAGAGCCGAGACAAACAACGTTTTTATATGCAGATTACTTTGACATGCTAATCGTGGGCGCGCAGAATCATCAAGCCTTTCTCGAAAATTATCTGAAAGTAAAAACTCCAACGCATTTCAAACACTTTTGTTTTTGTTTTAACCAACTTCAAAAAAAGGAGGAGGTTCTATGTTCGTCTGTTTATATGTTTTTTTTATTTTAATGTATGTGTTCTTGAAGCCTCTTGTATAACTCGAAGTTGCGACAACTGAGAGCAGACATCATTCCCATTAGGGGACCTATAAAAATGAATCTAACCGTTTCTTTGATCGTTCTGAAAAATCCCGTCACCTCTCAGTCTACATCCTAGCAGTGATAGTTTTCCTTTTAACTCCATTATAAGTACTACTGTCCTAAATTTTTTAGGATTACGTAGTCAAGTCAACAAGGAACCCTTATAGTTTCGCCACGCCCATCTGTCCGTCCGTCCGTCCATCCGCGGTTAGCTCAGAGGCCCTAAGTACTAGAAAGCTGTAATTTAGCATTGGACGAGCATGGCGAAACTATAAGTTCCTCGTTGACTTGATTACGGAACGCAAAAAAGCTTTAAAAAAGAAAAACCTTCTTCAAAAAACCTGAAAATAAAAATAAAAACAGCTTCAAAATTAAATACCTCTAAAAAGCAAGAAATAATATTCAAATCATTAGATACGTTTATCAATTTTAAGAAACACGTCTAACGAAGTCGTGTGGGGCTTTTAGAATTAAAAAAAAGAAGTGGTCAGCCAATATATTGTCAGCTTAATTTGAAATCTCTTGCGAAACTGTATTATTTAGAAAGTCTATTTACTCTCCGTTTTAAGTAATTAACTGTCCCCAAACTCAACGTAAAATAATAATAATAATAATAAAGTTTTTAATTTTCCAAAAAAATCACATTACAATGAAGTCTGTGAGGCATCTCCAGAAAGTAATAATAATACTTGTGTTGGAAATGACTCGCTCTTACCTACCCTTAGCTACAAAGGAAAATATAATGCTAAAAAGAACTTATTATAAATTGGAAGATATACATAAAATTATGATATAGAATAGAACTATTGTACTTAAATAGAACTGCGACTTCTTTTAAAAAACTAACTTTTCTTTTACTTTCTTACCTTAATCACCAATGAATTCAGTTGTTTATCACTTTACCCGAGAGAGTACAATTCAAATAATATCATTTGTGGTTTTGCTTCAAGATTACGATAGAGCTGAAGGCCAAGGGAAACTGATTAGGATTCAATGCAGGATGTAAGTAGCCTATTCAAGATGGCCGGTGGGCAAATTCGTCTTAAGTAAGGACGACCGAAGCTAATCGATTCGGTATCATAAAAATAAAGAATCAGTCTAAATAACTTGCGTTTACTTAAGTACTTGTTTACTTATATGGTTGGTTCAATCTATCGTTTGTTCGTTCTTGAACGATTTATATCCTTCTACTACGAATTAACAAGCTTCTTTGAAAATAGTTTTTAAGGTTATAGTCAAGAATGTTTCATACACAAGAACCTAAAGCACACTTCTTAAAATTATTTCTTAAACTAAAAATCGAATTCAAAGGTTACATTCTAGTACTATAGAAGAATATTGTAATGATTACTATTATATAGTGGGGTAACTCGGCCGTGTTAACAGGGCTACGTGATGAGGTGGGGTGCGGGGCAGGAGGACGTCCCCCCACCACTGTCACGGTTTGCGTGATCATGGCCGAAACAAAGGAGTTATCTTACTATAGGAAAATAAGATATTAACTAGTAGCTCTGACCCCGTGTTTATGACATTTTTGAATATTTTTCAAAAGGGTTGAAAAGGGCTTTTTTTCGAAAAAATTCAATAAATGTGTCGACAATAAAAATATAATTATCGAACCTGCTCACAAAATTTCACGAGAATCGGTTGGGAAATGCTATCTGTAGAGGAGAACAGACGGACAGTCGGACATACGAAAGCATTTTTGTCCAAGCTAGAACGAAGACACTTCGCGCTCGCTCGGTCAATTAACACACTATGTTATTACATACGTTATCACACCCTGAACATTCATTTTAAGGATTCGTGGTACGCCCCATAACTCTACATCCTATTCATGCTCCTTCTTGAATCGAATGAAATTCCAGCAACAAGCACCATCACTACATTTCCGTTGAATGAAAGCTTTATAAACTCCCTTTACTGTAGACAATTTCTGTACAAAGCGGATTTGCGACTATTGTTAACAAGGTTCTTATAAAAGCAGCTGTTTGTTTGTTGTTTTGTTGTTAAAGGAGATTTACCTTGAATTAAGTTCTTTATTTAAAGTTTGGTTCTTAGATTTAAATCTTTACTTAACGTCGTTTCACATAGCTTAAATTCCTAAGGAAAAATATGGAACCCAAATAGAACCTTCCTGTCTATCAAGACCTTTTTTTCCCAGGAACACGTGAGGTATCAAGTTGTTTAGAACTTGACTTGACTTGTCTACAGTCATTTTATGTAGCTGAAAAAAACAATGTGCTAAAGTCAACTCAACCAAACTAATTAAGTAATGATATGTTTTTATTATGACACCTTTTTGACTCTGAATAAATCAGTATTATTAATTCCCGATCCCGTTGACCTGGAATCAAGGACACAGTACAAGCACAGTCTGGTTTATAATTCTGTGGTACCTACAAGTTAAGTAAAAATTTTAATAGTTCTGGGAAAAGGTAAGTTAATACAAAACTGTGATCTTTTGTTGTTCTAGCGAACGACATGTCGCTATAGGACAAAACAGTTTGATTGCATCCTACGATTGCGTGCTTGCGTACTTTGCGTGACGCAAAGAGCATAATCACTACCTTTCCATAAGTCATAATATGTCAAAGTGTTGTCAAATATTATCTATGGTTAGATAAATAGCAATAAACAGTGTTCTACTGTGTTCAACTCTCATACACATTTTACTATTGAAATGTACACTTAAAAACCTTGAAATGAAGAAATTTAATCATGAATTCACAAGAACACCATGCAGTGGAGGAATTGTGTGGCATACCATATAAAAAGAAAGTAATTCTTGCAGATGTAAATATACCATACAAATTTTCTTTGGACAGATCTACAGATTGTCTCTTTTTCTGCATAAATGCAGACGAATTTTCAGAACAAAGTTTTCACTCAGCCGTATTGGAACTCCATACAGGCTCTGCCACAATTGTTCCGAGTATTCGGAACGGATTTGCGAGCGCAATTGACCAAGCCTCGGGCGCCGTGTACCTCGGAGGTAGCGATGGTATATACAGGTTCAACTACCAAACAAAAGACGTGGCAAAGCCTGCCTTGATACCCGGAATCGATATTTTCGACATGTTCTTTCACAAATATTTGTACTTCGTAGACACTGCAAATCAAAACCTGCACATTTGTAAAGACAGTAAAGTATCTATCGTACCAGAATTGAAAGATCACCAGATACAACACTTCCTCGTAGATTCCGAGGATAACATCATATTTGTAAATGCAGCAGGTCTGTTTGTACTACCGAAAGGTGCAATGTCAGCTATATTGTATGACAGTAGGAACATAAACATTAGAGGAGCAACCATCGATACAACTGGTTTGCCTTATTTTATCGCACAAGACGGAATCTACAAAATCGATGATAATAAGGAATTACTAAATATAATGCTTCTCGAAAATGGCTACGGATTAGCTTTTGATAAAAATAACAATATTGTTTACAGTGACGAAAGAACTGTTAATAAGTTAATCTATCATGAAAAACATAAGCATTAGATAAGCTTCTGTATCTATTTAATGCGAAAAGAAAAAATCAGTTTGATAATTAGATATTTAGAATAACTTCTGTATCTATTTAATGCGAAAATCAATTTGATAATAATTATTAAACCGTGATTTGTGATCTTCGCAGATTGCTTTTAGTATTTAATTCAAGCAATAAATTCAAGACCTACTACTTATTAGTTAAAGTTGTGCGTGATATTTTTGAATCGAATGTCGACATCAACCCATTAAATAAATTTTCTATGGTTTAAGCTGGGTTTATCCAAATCTGCAATTTTATACTTAAGTATGAAATTGCAGATTTTTTTTCTCACACAGAGAGACCCTCATATTATCTTCTATGATTTTTAAGATGCTTCAGTTGTTAGTTATTATTTCGAATTATGATCATGGCCGCAAACTATCTGCAAATAATTATTTTTGATGTTCTTTCCTCAATGTTAAAACAATACTTACTTACCTTAATTAGCAGAAATGACCACTTAAATCGTTGTAACTTAATAGATACTTATTTTTTTCACTTAAGACATGTGGCATTAGTTAGGTTATTGCTAAACATTTTGTACGTTTAGGACAGTAGAAATTAAGAAAATATTAGTATAGAAAATTCAACTTCTTTAAAATTCTCCATACAAAACGGCAATTTCATACTTCACTTCTAAATTATAGGGGTTAAGTATGAAATATATACATACGTTTAGTATACTATACGTAGGTGACCATATATAGGGTCACCTTTAGAACAAAGGGTAAAAATGATTTGTCAAAATACAAAGAGGAAGGTGACCCAAATAATGAATAACCAAAATAGGTACTTAATCAACAATCTAGGTATCAAGTGAATAATCCAGACGGATTAAATATTTACAGACTTACGGATTTACTTGAGTAGATGTTATACCTATCTACTTTTACAGTGAAAGGTGGATAAAAAAGTAAAATCTAGAGGTACATTGTCAATAATAAGTTTAACAACAAAATGTAAGTACTTAGGTACTAATTAGGTACCCCTTTTATATTTCAGCAGCAGAGAAATAAATCGAAAAACGTTTCATTTCATTGTTCATAAAAAAGCTAAGCTTAACTCGGGAACGCGTGGGGATATCGAGTTAAAATTACAAAAAAACCATATACTCAGGTCTACAGTCAAGGGACTGTAGACCTAAGACCAGACAGTATGTATTATAATGGAAATAAAAAAAAACAGACAAAAACGTACGGCGTGCGTAAAATCAACTTTCCGCACGCTGTACTCATCAGTAAAAAAAATCTTTACTGCGAGTAAAATGTTATCTGGGAATTAATGACTGGCGTTCTTTCCCGAACTGGGCTGGCACAGTGCCGTTTTGTTTTTGTTTTATAAACGAAAACGAAAACAAAAACAGTTAAGTGTGAACTCTTTATAAAGACTTAAAAGACTCAGTCTTTTTGATCACTATCCGCGCTAGCACTCGCGACAGCCGCGACTGAGCTCTGTTCAAAACTGCCCGAGAATTCCTGAAAAATCGTAATGTCAATGTGTGGGAGCAAAATGGCGCATTGTTCGCAGTGGGCTCTGTCTGCGGAGCACCGCCGCCGCTACGTACTTTGTGATACAGACGAATATAGAACCTCCTCCTTTTTTAAGTCGGTTAAAAATTAAACTGTACTACTAATGTACATTTATTTTGACATCTATGTGTAACTCAAATTTTGTTTAGTCGTTATTTAATTGCAATTTGAATTCGATAAGTACAACGAGAGTGCTTCGGAGGGCACGTTAAACCGTCGGTCCCGGCTCTTGTCATCTAATAACAGTCTTAAAGCCAAGTCAGAGGCCTTACAGGCGGCTTGATAAACTCTAACACCAGAAGTGGCCACTAATCTTCATACGATAAGAATAAGAAGAAGAACAAGATTATTTGTTTCCTGAATTCCTTTATATTCCTAGTAATGTTGGTGATTGTGTGGGGTGAGACAGAATCACAGTAATTAAATAGGTAAAGAGTTTTTAATTTATTTATTTTGTTTTGATATCGTTTCAGTATTCGTATTGATCGATATTTACTCAATTTAAGTACTTATACAAAAATATGAGGTAGACAAAATCAGTGGTTTACAATAACAATTGTCATAACAAACTATTGCTTATCTCTAACCGCGTCGTTATTGTTGAAACAAAGAGGCAACTCTTGAATGTTATTGTCAATTCAAGTAACATTGACTAGAACTTTTATACCATATACCATTAATGAGGAATTAGTGAATCTAGAGAACTGTATTGCATACAATCATTTTATTCATCGGCGACACCATGTGCATCCATTGACCTAATGAGATTAATAGTTCTGTGATACAATAAATCCTTTGCGTCGATACCCCAAATGAAATCGAGATGGCTGAAACGTGCCATGGGGACGCGGAATAAGCCGATGGGTCTACCAAGTTCCCGGAACAGTCTAAAGACGTCATTCACATGGGCAAGGGGGTCGTTGTCGGAGTAATGTAGGAACACCGGCGTAGTGATGCGACTGAGGTCGTAGCGTGGAGGTCGGATGCGGCCGTACGCCCGCCTGTTGGCAATGATGTTGCCGTGGTCATAACGACGGAACTCCTTACCGGAGATGCCTTGACCAAAGTGCACGAGCTGTCTGGATGCCGCTCCAGCTGGCGTGTGCCCCAACTTCAAGGGCAACAAGGTCTGGAAGAATTATTTTTTTAATATCTTATATTCTTCGGGAATTCAAGTATTACGGGAATTACGAGGTATTGCCTACTTAACTAATTTTGTACTTACAGCATTATGTTGGTCTTCATTCCATCCACCAACTAGGAAGAGTATGTTGCTGCAAAGAGGTTGCATCACAACCTCATCCATGCACATAGCTTGACCCGCCCATGACATCACATTGCTGTTAGGCAAGAACTCGCCAATGCCGATCAAGGATAAAGCGAACTAAAACAACAAAATATTATCGAATAATCAAGACAATATTCTCATCAATTAGTGTCCTAAAATGGTTCACTTTTCACGATTACTTACTTAAGTAGGTACTTATTGTTTTAGAATTACTTAGATGAATTTTATCGTCGTAAAATATAAATAAGAGGCATTGTTTATTATACAGTTGTTGGAAAATAGGAAACAATAGCAACTCTCATAACCAGTCCTGGCTACTTAGCTACTAGATAAATAAAAAGAGCTAAATTGCTTACCTCGATGTCGTTGGCATAGCGAGACAAAATCCACAAAAGTGGATTTCTATTATGAGCCATATAAGCTACTGGTGCAAATGCGTGCATCGATATAATCTTCTGGTTGTACTCGGGACGAAGAGAACCCATCACGAAGAAAGCTGTGGTTCCCTGTGAGTGGCCGACGTAGTGAAGTCTGTCTATGCCGGACTTTTCGAGAGCATAATCAATCATTGTTGGCAAATCGATATTGCCTATTTCATCCCAGGAGAACCTCCAGAAAGCAGTGCTTAGAAGTGCATCAGGGTTCAACCTAACGTGCTTCCGGGAATAATAATTACCGCGAGCATTGCCCATCCACACATCGAAGCCCTCTTCTGCTAGAATGTAGGCTGTCAAAAAATAATATCTTAGTATTAAAATCTGAAGTTGCCGATAAATAATATTATTTGATAAAAGCATTTTTTTTATTTTAATTAATTAAATTTCTAGATCTACGTTAATTACCAAAAGCACATCCAGGACCTTTCACGACCCAGTCAGCTGATGAAGAAAGCAGACCATGCATTAGGAACACGACAGGCCTGGGTCCTGGTTGGTTGTTCTGGTCCCTGCCATGTGGGATACGATGCATTTGAAGAATGTATCCATCCTCAGTTTCTACGTTGTGGACTTCCAAAGGGTACCTGTACTTCCTGACGAGATCAGGCTGAAAATTTAATTAATACAAATGAATAATTTACCCGGTCAATTAAAAAGTGACTCTTCGAACCAAATAAAAAGACAATAGGGCTCCACAATCTTTAATTTAAGATTTTTGTCTGCCTTTGTATAATTATTGAATTTTTAATTTAAATAAACAGTTAAGTATTATTTTATCCACTAATAAGATTTTAAATAGTAATGTAACTTACCACATCCAAAGCAGCATCTTCCAAGACATTGTCAACAATTCTTCCAGTCGAATGTTTCGCCAATTCCTCAATAAAATCAGCGTGTGGTGAACATTTCGTTACCACCACAATACACAAAACCAATATGGCTTCTCGTAACATCGTTGGATGTGTCCATACAAACATTTACTAGGGCTTTTTATAACTTTTTGCAAGTCTGATAAAGTACTTAGTTGGTGCGATAAGTTATAAATAATTAATCATACCTACTAATTAATAACTCAAGATTCTCTCCAACAGTATGTCTGATAATTTTGCTACAACGAACGACAAGTTCAAAAATAATTAGGTATACGAATTAAAACTTTAAAGACGTAGATTATAATTAGACATTTTATTTGCGGTTAATTATATCTCATACCTATACACACGCTACCTACATAAAACTCAATAAACGCACGCAGTTTGTTTTAGGACATAATAAGCAAGTAATTTTATCTACTGGGGAAAAAACCTCTAAATAATTTAACTAAAATTTGTCAACACATTGCTAGAAGAACTAGGACCAAAACCAAAACCGAAACCGAAATCGAGACCGAGACCAAGACCAAGTAAGTAAAGGCCTAGGTATGAAAAACTTTTGGATATTAGTTTTCAATTCGATGCCTTAACATGGCTAGCCTAACGGCTAAATACTCAAACAAATCTTAAAGTTAAGGCCACCTTTAATTCCTAAAAGTTGTCAGATTTGACATAAACTAACAGCTTCCCTTAAAGTTTAGGAGACCTTAACTAAAGATTTTAGCAAAGAAGCCTTTGAGTATTCGGTCGTAAGTGTATGTCATACTCTCTTTAATCATTTCTGCGGTGGTGGTGGGTCGTTACGTTCCCTCAAATATGTTTGAGCGAAGCGATGGCTGGTTCATGCGTCACGCTCGTGAACGGGTGCTGCCAGTGGGAATGGGTCTGCTTCTGCCTACCTATCTTAACGTTTATTGAATTGTATGAATTACATATTTTTTTCGTAATAGGCTATTATGAAACTGTGTACTGTATAATGACTTTAAATTTTGAATTTAGCTTGAACCCTGTAAATTGATTCATTAAGAAATGAGCTAATAAAATATTGTTATTTATTTATTAATCTATGTTAAATGTAACATATACACCGTTAATTTTAAAGTATATCTAAAAATGAAATGGGGATATCAGACCACTATATTAGACCATATATTATAGTCGATTCGATGTTATACTTTTCTATGGAACAGCTGATTTTTTTTTCGCGATTCCGTGGTTGGCCCATAGTAAAAGTTGTTCATTCACGTGGTTCGAAAATTCTTTGTTCAAATAACTCACTACCACCACAGAATATACAACATGTTACAATATGGTAGACAGGGACCATCAAACTGATCAACTTTTACTATGGGACCAACTCTGAAATTGCGAAAAATAAATCAGCTGTTTCATACTAAAATTAAAATCGAAAATATCAAAATGTATGAAACAGCTGATTTTTTTTTCGCGATTTGAGAGTTGGTACCATAGCAAAAGTGGATCAGTTTGATAAAAGCTAGTTAGCAATTATTGTTTATGTTTTCGAAATACCTAAATATGTTTTATATGTTTTTTGGTAATAAGCATCCGTTATCGTTTAGCGATCTGGCAGGAACTAGGGGGCCCCTATCGTTCGCGGGGCCCTGGGCACGTGCCCAGAGTGCCCAGTGGGAAAGATAGGCCTGTTTATGCCACAGTAAATAGCGCTCCGTTTAACGATCATTTGCTATTGTCCATTTTTACGTAATTGAGGCTCATTGACGCAAAAATTGTTCGTTTACATGTGCAATTGAAGCGATTGTCGGCCATTTTGTCGAGTTCGGTTTGGTGTCTATTTTAATTATTTTCAAATTGATTCATAGTGGATATTGTGTCTTAAAATTGGTGCAGTTATATGGTACAAGTGTCTACGCAACTGAACAATATGTGGGATAATTGAAATAGGCGCGATCTTGGTTGTGTGAAGCTGAGACTTTTATTGAAGTGGTGGCTTCCTCGGCAGAACAAACCGAGTAAACTGTCTTGATATACTTGGTGCCAAATGCTCCAAGCAGCATTGGAATGCGATGCACCCGCATTCTAATGAAAAATTAAACAATATCTACCACTGAACTATTTAACACTTGACACTGGCAAAAATTACTTCCAAGAGGAAAGTAGATTGCCATAACAAAAAAAGAAGAAGAAGAAGAAGCGATTGTCAATAGCTCTAAAAATGGCATTGACGGAAAAATTGACAATCGCAATTATTGATAGTTACCAGGGGCCTTTAGAAGTTGTTTTTGTAGTACAACTGTTACATCGAGTTTTTGGCGCCATTTTGTCGAGTTCGGTTTGGTGTGTATTTTAATTATTTTCAAATTGATTCATAGTGGATATTGTGTCTTAAAATTGGTGCAATTATATGGTACAAGTGTCTACGCAACTGATCAATATGTGGGATAATTGAAATAGGCGCGATCTTGGTTGTGTGAAGCTGAGACTTTTATTGAAGTGGTGGCTTCCTCGGCAGAACTAACCGAGTAAACTGTCTTGCTCATAGAAATAGAATGTCAAAGAACAACAATGTCAATAAACAAGTGATCCGAAAAACGAAGTGCAAATGTGTGAGTGAAATAGTGTTGTGTACACTACTTAATAATGTTATCGATGACTGTACCTACTTACGTCTTTCTGTGTGGCTTACATAGTGGTGATATTGACATTTTCAATCCAATTTTTCATCTGTGCCATCGACCTACAATACAACTACAACCCGTAGTTGTATTGTAAGTCGATGGCGCAGGTGGTTAGTGAATTCAACTCAGTATCGTAGGATTCGTAGGTATGCAATTAAAACATTGCGTATAGTTCGAATAATTATTAATGGGTGTGTAATGTATGACATAATATATTTATATGGACAAGCACAAAAATAATATCATACCTACAGTGTTAACGTGATTTCACTTACGTACACGTACTTTTTTGTTTGAGTAAATAAGTAAATTGATTTTGATGACGTTAATTTTTCTAATTAGGTCTTTCTTAAATTTTATAATTAGGTAAGTACTAACAGATTTCCACACCTGACGGAGGCAGAGTAGAAGATCTTATCTTATATGTCATTAATGTATACTATCATATTCTGGGATATAAAGGATTATGATTATGACTAGCGACCGCCCGCGACCTTGTCTGCGTGGAAAGTTTTTTGCTATCCCTCGGGAACAATATTTTTTCGGGATGAAAGGTATCCTATAACTTTTTCTGTATCCCTGACAACTTGTATGTAAAATTTCATGATGATTGGTTCAGTAGTTAAGACATGAAGGCGTAACAAACGGACTTTCGCATTTATCATATTAGTAAATTTACTACTGGCACATCTTAATAAAATAACAAAATACCCACCAAAAACTAAAATAGGTATTTAACTTTTGCATAGGTACTTAGATATGTACCTACCTAGTCAGTAACAATCTGATTAATGAAATAAGTATTTTTTTACGATTCGAGTACGTAGGAAAATCAAACCTCAACAATATGTCAACAATATTAGCCTTTCATAATATCTAAAAACTTAAACTTAAACAATGTTTTATAAAACTACCGTCCATAAGTACGTATCTCTAAGTATTTTTTATTTTGTAAATTGTGTTGTTCTCATGTAAGTGAATTTATGTGTAATTCTTAATGAGAATAAATATCTAAACCCTAAAACTTACATTTTTTAGAAATAACCGGCGCGGCAAGCGAATTCAATAATCACTGCACGCTATATCGATGGCGTCCTCTCAGTTCGTCGTCACAACCGATTACCGAATTCGCTTGCCGCTCCTCCAGTTCCGACCGACCGACTGACGATATGGTCACCCTACACTTTGATTATTCATAGTGAATAAATTTGCAAATGTCTCTAAAACGAATGAAGATATCGTGGAAATATGTTTTCGGGACGTTTATCGTAATCAAACGGTTAAGAAAATCTGTTTATTTTTAATCTGATTACAATTTTCACCAATATTTAGACTTTACATTACAAAAATAGTATGAACTGGAGGTTCGCATGCTTTTAAAACTTTAGATCGCGATATCTTTGTCCCGGTTGCGTTACATGAGCAAAGAATGTATTCCTAGCTGTCACAATGAATATGTGACGTCTACAAATACATCAACCCACCGGTATAGGCTCGGATTGATCTGGAATTCGACGATTTAACCAAAACATGTTTTTGTAAATAATTCTGCCGGGGAAGCCGTCACAATCATAACGAAACCTAAAATACGAACGTATATCATCGGTACTTCTAGGTGGTTTTAGGAAGGAATTATGCAAGTGGCACGGACGTTCGCATGCTCACCTTTTTCTGGTGTGTAGGCAAAGACATATTTCGTTGTTCAAGCTCTAGCTACGTCACATCCGGTAAAATTTTAGAAAAGTATTAAAAATAGTCAGAATCAATAAAACTTGAAAATAACGAAATCAGTTTCTTAAAATGGTCTTTATTTAAAAAAAAAAATATATAATAAAAATACATCAAAAATAAATAGCATGGCCAATTGGACTGCCAGTCCTAGTTTATCGATTTTATCGATACTCGTGACGTCATCAGTTAGTCAAGCCCTATCGTAAAACAACATTTTACTATTTTACGTAAAATAAACTAAATTATTTATTATACATATAAAATATGACTATATATGGCAAATGAAATTAATAAACTATGTTCCATACTGTTTTCTTCGTTGATAAACGAATAAATATAGCAAAATTTTATTTTTAAAGAAATGTGTGGCAATATCTTATTTACCTGTGAAAAGTGTGATTACTTGGATTGTTTCTTTTTGTCACATCACAATTACATAAAGAACAAGACACCGTGGCTCCACGATACCTTTATTTAAAATTCTAATTAAGATTCTCAAATATTTTAAGCAAAATGTGATTGCTCATTTGCAAGACGGGACGCTAGGGGCTCTTACTGTAAAAAATGTTGGCACACTGTCACTTGATCCTATGTCTCTTTTTTTCATAGACCGTGTCCGTATAACGATAACTTCTCTTTTCCACGCTCTATTGGTCTTCTTGAGCGCAGCGAAAATTTTTCTAAGTCTATGGTCTTGCTTGATATACTTGGTGCCAAACTTAGAGCATTAAGAACGGGAGATGCCAACAGCACTCTTCTACACTAGATTTTGTTCACCGATTTTGGAGGGGGACGAGGTAAACACGCACAGTACACAACTTCATATTCACGCACACTCTTGTAGAAAAAAGTCTTGTTGTTACACACGCACACAAAAACAAAATCCCACACAGTTATAATTGTGGGTGGTCAAATTTGGAACTAACAATCTCAGTACAAATTCTGACAGATCACGCTACGGCAGCGCCAAACTTAACAACAACAGCTAGTGATGTGCCGTCAAAAGACCGATGAAATTGAATGATTGGAAGATGAGTGATTGATTACGAACAAGATTATATTAAATGGTTTTCATTTGATTTTGTGATATACACCAACAATCACTAAAATGCGCTTATAATTAAATGTTCAACATACATTTTTTATTTATTTATTTATCAAACAAAGTAAAACATACAATTTATAGAAAAACCCAGCGACTAAAACGTAAAACCCGATTAGGTTTGTCCAGTGACTACGTATTCGTCAAAATAGATAGTCGGTATACAACTAAGCAGTATTGAAAAGACAAAACAAATTGCTTCATTCTTATGAATAAAAAAAAATATGTATACACCATGTTACAAAATACCCCTAATGCCGAATATGGTATATAGGGACCATCAAACTAAACTCTCAAATCGCGAAATAAAAAAACAGCTGTTTCATACATTTTGATCTGATTTGATTTCGCGATTTCAGTTTGATAGTCCCTACCTACCATATTCGGCATTAGAAGTACTTTTGTAACACGTTGTATACATATATATATTATTTTAAGGTCTTAAAAAAATACTTAATAAACACAATATTTGATCGTAAATGCGTGTGCACAGGATGATCTTAAGAAAAAGCTGACTATTGTTTAAATACGAGAAATTCTAAAGCAAATTTTAGGTAGAACAATAAATTTTGAGTTTTTGCTTCACACTTTTGTGTTTGAGGTCATCCAGAATAACCTATAATTCTTTAGGTACATTGTTAATTATGACAGGAAGAAGACAAGTAAAATTTTCTCTTTCCGTAAAAGTTATTTGAGCGGCCCTTGAGAAGTTTCTTCTGCGTAATCTGTCTTGTTTGTATTCTATGATTAATCCTCGGCAAAGAAGCAACATTATCGAGTTGTTCAGTTATAATTGCGTAACTCACTTTGTCATGAACCGATATGACCTTGCATTACCTAAAGAGTTCGTCATACTTATCTTTATAGATACGATTTACTTTCTTACTAACTATAAGCTTTAATATTCGTAATTGCAGATTATACATTTTCTCTAAGTAGGTTGAAATGTGCGTCCATAGCTTGAAATTCCATATGAAATTATAGGATCTACCATGGATTTGTACAGGATTAATAGAGCTTGGAACGGTATTTTATTTTTGATTATGACAAATTTAGCTAAAAGAGCACGAAGTTTTTGGCACACAGTTTCGATATGAGGACCCCAGTTGTGGCGGTTGTCAATTGATAGGCCTAAATACTTTTGCTGTTGCACCGTTTCTATTGGTTTGCATTGGCAAGATGATAATTTATTGTGCATACAATCGTGATTGTGTATTACTATTGAAACGTCGTGGTCTCTACAATACGAGTTGTTAATAAAACAATAGTACAAAAAAGTGAAATAAAATAATAAATGCTTGGAAAACAAGTGATTTGTGTTTCATTTTTATTAGGTATTATTAAATTTTTGTATACATGTTCTGCCAAAACATGATTAGTTCGTTCCGATGCCAAGGTAGGCTTTATCCAGAAGCCTTGTGTAGATGTGCTGGAAGGCTCACAGCTCCGCTTTTTAAGCCAAAATATAAGCAGTAGTGAATGCTTGCAGCCACCTTAAAATGAAAAAATTGGTATGATAATATGTTAATACCTATAATCTACAAATAAATATGTATTGGTTGAATTGAAAACCTCCTTTTTGGTAGTTAGTAATTTTTTTGCAAGGAAAGTTTAAGTAAACAAAAGTTTTGAAATATCTTACCTGCAGAAGCTGCACAATCGGAACAATTTGACTTGAGGATCTCGGCATCAGTTTCCTTTATTTTGGTTAATGGTTTTGGTGTCCTATGCTCGGGCTTTGACAGGACTGATTTATAAGATTCTCTCCACTTCTACATAACCGACAGACAGCCGAGGACTAGTAACTATCTCGGGATGACCTAAAAGAAAGAGAAGATTAAAAAAGGAGAACATCACACCCGTAAAACAGTGTCTCCAATTAATACTATGTATAGATTTTGCAAAAAAAGTCAATACCTACCTATTACATATTAAATATAAAAAATAATATTTGACAATTTATGTGCTGGTCTGATCACATCAAAATAATAGTTAAAACTCATTCACTTGATCATTCATTCGTTCTTAGAGCATAAGCATTCGTTCTCTTTGTCGCAGCACTACGACTTTTATTATGGTATTCGACATGTGTTTGGTATCGTTTTGCTATCGCAATGTCGTCATTATCTTACACAAACAAAGTGCGTTTTCTTCGTAATTATATTATAGTTTGGTAATAAAATTATACTTACGTGTGATAGAAAATCCCGTTCTTAGTAAAATTTGAATTTTCAGATCGTCTTTTGCACGAAAACACTGCACAATTCACCATTTTTGCGGAGCTGCGATCGGTGACATGTGTTCTTACAAAATGACGGGTGTTCGAGACCAACTAGTTTTTATAAACTGTCACGATCAAATTGGTCATGTACTTTGGTGAAAGGGGAACGTGTATTTGCCATCTCCCGTTCTTAATGCTCTAAGGTGCCAAATGATCCAAGCGGCATTGGAATGCGATGCACCCGCATTCTAATGAAAAATGAAACTATATCTACCACTGAACTATTTAACACTTGACACTGGCAAAAATTACTTCCAGCAAGAGGAAAGTAGATTGCCATAACAAAAAAAAGAAGAACTGTTACATCTGACATGCCGTCGTATTAACAGTTAGACTCCTGTTTACACCACGCAATTTAACGACCCAATTTATCGTGCGGACTCGTCCGCAGCAAGTAATAATCTACTCTAGTAATGATGTTTTTTTTAAATTAATATAGGGTTAAAACCCTGCAAAATGAGGGTAGGTTTTATAATGGTACATACATTTTGAAAATAAAGTTGATACTTAGCTACTTCAGTTTACTTTCTCCTTTTCGACATATTTTAGAACTAAAGCCAATTAAATGTTAGGCGTCTAACTTTGCCCCTAACGATACTTACTTGATTTGTTACCAAATTATGATAGTAGCTTAGAAGTTATGTATGAGGGAACAGATGATCATACATACATACATACCCAATTACCAACATAAATACAGACATACCGGTCATAATCATAACATAACCCTTCTTTTTGCTTCGCCGTAGTCGGGTAATAAAAAATAGCAATTTCAATAAGCGTCGGATTTGCATTAATTAGGTAAGTAGGTATTTGCTTTAGAATACTATGTAATTTTTAAATTGCCAGGTGCAGCTGTCGTGGTTGTTGGTAGCCGAACCGCACCTATTCTTATTACCCAAATAGCGGGGCTGCTAAGGACTGGTGGTGTATTCATACTTTTGCTTGCCACGCTAGGCAAGCGGGTTGGCGATCGCAGTAGGACCAAAGTTTTTAGTGTGCGAGCGGGAAGTGAATATGAACGACGCCATTTCTAATACCATTCTTTATCTGCGCGGGTTGTAGGTACTTAATCATTCAGCTAATTTTGTGGCTTACCGTATTATTTCTTAGATCTTTTTGATGGAATTTCATAAAAAAAATATCGAACAGGTCTCAGATATAATAATATTATGTGTGATAAAAGTAAGGTAAGCCACAGAAGTGGCTAGTGATCCAGAAGACTCTAGGCTTTTAGCCATTTTTTGAAGGCTAGCCTCGCTTTTGAACGCCTACTGGGACTAAAAACCTAAAAAGTCCTTTAGGCTTCGAGGCTATTCAATAAAAAGGCTTGGCTCGCGAGAATATTAACCTTTTTCAAGCCCTATTTTCTTAAATGATTTGATGTTTTAAAAGCTTTCTAAAAAGGTTGAAACCTTTAGACTTAAAGTCCTTAAAAAAGGCTCTAGGCTTTTTTAGTACCTACCACGAACCTTTTGAAGTCCGTAGGCTAGTCCTGAAAAAGACTCGAGAGCCTGAATTAAAGGGCTAAAAGACTAAGGTATTTTGAATAACTGGAAGTGGCTGAATGATTAGTACCTACTCTGTCACACTATTGCGCTTTTCTAGTACCACAGAACAAATATTAGTATGCTAGTACGAACAATTATAAATAAGTCTATGGTACGAACGATGCTCCCCGTGTTCAGTTAAGTCACAGAATACATAATAGTACAAGACAGTGTTAAGTGTAAAAAAACTACTTCTGAGGCTAGGCTGACTGGGGTACCTACCTACCCCTGATTTGTCCAGACTTTTTTGATCCTCTTTACTAGACTTAGGAAAACAAGTTAAAATATGTAGTGATAATTTACTTTCAGTACTTTTTTAATAAACAATAATAATGGTTATAATAGTTAATAATAACAAAGAAAAAAAATTTCTTTATTCTGTGGTTTGCATTGCGATTCACTTTTCACACTATCACACAGGAATAGGCTATCGCAGTTCAGACAGAATGCACATGGTGTCTTTCATAGTACTACAGAATATTTTAAAAACAAACAGAGTGTTGTAACACTCTGTTCGGTTACAATTAATCTCTTTTTTTACCAACATTAGTTACAGATGAGAAAACAAAAATAAAGAATAGTTGAAAGAAACTTGTTATATTAATTTAAAGAGAATAAAAATAATCAGCAATCCTAAGAAATTATAGCTTTTGTGAAAAATTGCTTTGAGTTATACAAATTATACACATTAAACAGTGTTTTTTGCTTGACAAACTTAAAACTAGAGTCAGTCTGCTACAAATCATCATCAGAATCCAGAGCAGCTCTTCTCCGGTCAAACTTGACAGTACTTGTGGATTTCGGCATTTGTTGATTAAGTGACTCGACTAGTTGAATTAATTCCTGTTCAGAAATTTTGTTGTTTACTTGTCCCATCTGTACCATTCTGCAGATCATATTTTCCACCATTGCACCTTTCTCAGGTCTGCCAAGTTTGATTAGGTTCACTGTAAATTAAAATAAGTAGTAATTTATTTAAAACACAATACCTAAGATAAGTAAACATAATAATGAGCAAAATGGATTACTATTATTTATCACACATAGCATAATAGTATCAACTTATTTAAGTTTATTATTTAGTTAATTTGGATAATACTATACTTAGTTTGAAGACTGTACAAAAGTTATGAAGCAAAATATTAGACAATTTTATTACATCTGGCTCTAGCATCTTGACTGAGTGCCTGGCTAAGAATTGAATGCTTTGCTTCCTCCATTGCTTGCATTCTTTCGTGTTGCGCCTTGGCTTGGTTTGGGTCTCCTCCCTACAAAGCATTAATTATAAAGGTTTAATACGACCAATAAAAAGGTTTAGTCGAACTTATTAATGTCCATCTCCAAAATAGTATTGAGTATTTATAATAACCTATCGATCGTGACATTATTACTCACCCCATGTTGAGCTTGTAGTTGAGCTAATCGTTGCTTTCTAATCTTTTCCAATTCTGGATCAGCCATAATGCTGTTTTATGAAGATTATACGCTGATTTATCACTTTTCTCAAATGAAAAAAATAAAGTGCAGTGAGTGACTACTGACTGAATTGAATTGAATTGGAATTGAATTTGAATAGAATAATTGAATCCAAAAAATATTTTGAGTTGACATGACAGTGACAGTTGCCTGTTGACATTGACATGACTGCTGACACTTCAGTGACATTTTTTGTTTTTATTTACTAAGAAATATACGGCTTAACCCTAAAACTAGTATGAAATGCGAAGTGAGTTTCTTTTAAGTTTGTTACGCTATCATACAAATATGACAGGTTTTTTTTTTTGGCGCCATTTTGTCGAGTTCGGTTTGGTGTCTATTTTAATTATTTTCAAATTGATTCATAGTGGATATTGTGTCTTAAAATTGGTGCAGTTATATGGTACAAGTGTCTACACAACTGAACAATATGTGGGATAATTGAAATAGGCGCGATCTTGGTTGTGTGAAGCTGAGACTGTTATTGAAGTGTTGGCTTCCTCAGCAGAACTAACCGAGTTAACTGTCTTGATATACTTGGTGCCAAATGCTCCAAGCAGCATTAGAATGCGATGCACCCGCATTCTAATGAAAAATTAAACAATATCTACCACTGAACTATTTAACACTTGACACTGGCAAAAATTACTTCCAAGAGGAAAGTAGATTGCCATAACAAAAAAAGAAGAAGAAAGATATGACAAAGATCTTAGGCTCTAAGACAAAGATATACCGGTAAACTGGGGTGATTAGCAACTTCCGTGGTGAATAAAAACATTTTTGATAGAAAAAGATAAATAAAATCAAAATGACCTTATTAGTTTTATAGAAAATGTTCTATGAACAGGCCCAAGCGGTTCATTTTGAATTTTTGTTATTTTTCCATCGAAAATGTCTCTGTTGTTATTCACCACGCAAGTTGCTAATCAACCCAGT
The DNA here is from genome assembly GCA_963556745.1 of Catoptria pinella. Classification (NCBI taxonomy): domain Eukaryota; kingdom Metazoa; phylum Arthropoda; class Insecta; order Lepidoptera; family Crambidae; genus Catoptria; species Catoptria pinella. The sequence continues at coordinate 6,486,775 of OY750771.1, forward strand.
TTACGGTACCATATTAATCATTTAAGGAAGGCCTATAGGCTAAATCATTATTCATAATCGCTCATTGCGTTAAACGCTCTATTAACCTTTGATAAAGTTATAGAAAGGTGCTGGCTATTTACCGACTTCTTTATACCTATTTTAGTGAATAACAGTCATGGCCGAAGCACTGACACGGAAGATGTGGATATCAGACTATCAGTCAGTGGATTTGCCTGTTTTTTCTGATGGCGGTTGTACACTCTCGTCGAGACACCTAGACTAGACAGGCCATGCTCTCTCTCTCGCACTCGCAACCAGGGCACTCGTGCGTACTCTCGTACGAGTGCACTCGGACGATAGTGTACAGCCACGACATGAGATTTTGTTCAGGGTTTTGTCAATGGATTCGTCTGACAGAACGACAACATAATAATCATAATCATAATTATATATTATTCGCATTATAATCGTTACCGAGTTTAAAAAAATAAAAAGGGCATGTTGTTTTTATGTCGTATCTATTGTCCAATTCGTTTTTGTTCCCGAACGCGATGCCTCCGACCTTGCTGCCACGTATACAAGGTGTTGCAAAAATACCCCTAATGCCGAATATGGTATATAGGGACCATCAAACTGATCAGCTGTTTCATACATTTTGATATATTCGATTTTAATTTTTGTATGAAACAGCTGATTTTTCTTTCGCGATTTCAGAGTTGGTCCCATAGTAAAAGTTGATCAGTTTGATGGTCCCTATATACCATATTCGGCATTAGGGGTATTTTTGTAACACCTCGTATAGCTTTCCATCTTCACCACTTCCGATTTCGTTGGCCTAATGCGAATGACGGCGGCAGCGTTGCCAGAATGTTACAAAAATAACATTTTACGTTACTTTTGACCCTCTCATGTTACCTCCATGTTACACGACTCAATATGTTACTTTATGTTACTTTTTAGATTTTCCAGCAAACAAAAATTGAACGCATTCAAGATTTTTTTTGTTCGTCATCTTCTTAGAATAATAACTATATTCTAAGGTCATCTTGGCGCACTTGATTTTGTGGACTGACTGAATGCGACATATTTACTCACTCGCCTGTATTTCTTAATTTTCCATCCCGCTTACTTAAGCATGCGCTAGTGAGGCGAGTGGTGACTAGCAGCGAAAGATTACAATCGATTTTAAAATTTTAAATGCATAAACAAAATCATTATGTACAGGTTGATTGTAATGATTTTTTGACCAAACCGTCATCACCGCAGGGCCCGGAGCGCGCGGCGCGCTACGCACACTGCGACTAGACTTTTACACGAATGGATACAAACAATGATGTAGCCATCTCTCAAACACAACCCACCTATATGTAGGTATAGAATTTTATTATAAAAAAACTAACTAAAATGTTTTTTTTAAGACTGTTACTAATTAGTTTACTAGTGGATAGGGGTCCACATCAGACATTTTTCAGCATCGCCAGTCGATTGTTCGATCAACAATTATTACGATTTTTTCGATGTTTAACAAATGTGACAGGAAACTTATTTTAGTTTTTGTGTAATAAAATGCAATATTATAGTATTGTGTCGTTTTCCACAATAGGTAGGTAATGTTACTTTTCTCGTGAAAATGTTACTTTTTGAGCTGTCTCATGTTATATTTGACTGTCTGCCACTGGCAACACTGGTCGAGATTGACTGTGGATTGAACGGCGGAGTAGAACTTGTGGAAGGATCTCACCAAGATCTCACTGTTGTGTGTTGCTGTAAGATGTTTCTCGCAGTTATCTTCTTTATCTATGGATGGATGAGAAAATAAAACAAAAAAATGTCCTGAACATTTTGCTTAGCTTAATACTCAATTAATCATAGATTTAGGCTATCGTGCCACTGTAAAGTTTGATATTCAACCTTATCACTACATTTGTTAGAAAACGCTAATACAGCTAATTTATTTACAGCTACAGCCAATCTTCCAAAAGTGACTAGATTGGCAGGACGAAATGATGTTTTGGTGTCGTTTATACAGCGCACCATATACGTAGCGTGAAATTTTACAGGATCACCTGAAATAAAACAAAAATTGAAGTAAAAGCAGTATCTTCTTAAGGTTCAATGTAAAGGTTCAAAATCAATTGGACTAAGTCAGTTTTGTAAAACCTGATGAGTTGTTTAGTGCACAACATGCGTTTCTTACCTGGATATACAAGATAATCTGAACCAAACTTTAATCCATTTGTAACATGGTGTCCTTTCTCCCACAAATCTTTAAATACAGAATACCGGAAAGAACCATCTTTATTCAAAATACTTGGTTTCAAAACATTTATTGAAACTGTTTCTGCATCTGAAATGAAAAGAGAATATTTTACTACGCATTCATTTCATGGTTGCCGCTACCTTCAGATCCGCTCCGTCATACCGCACCCCTTACGTCACACTTTTTTATTTTTTGTTACTGTTCATTTATTATTTACGTTCTGCATTTGTGTTAATATAATGATTAAAAGAGGAAACGTCCTACACAATGGCCAACGTGATTTGTTATCATGTTAATGACTGTTTCTTTGTGTGCAGGACTGGATAGGTAAAGAAAACGAATATGATTTGATTGCTAGTTTTCCCTGCAGACGAAGTCTCAGGTGGCCGCTAGTCAGAACTATTTGCATTAAGTGGTACTGATTATAGCTCTTGAAAGAAGCTATAATTTGTTACCTATTTAAGCATTATTTTCATACCTGAGTTAATATAATGTTCTGTAGGTAAATGCACAAGAAGATAAGCCGGAGATAGTTTAGGTAATTTATTAATTTCTTCTTGCAGTAAAGTCTCCTTATCCAACTGTATGTCTAAAACAAAAAAGCTATAATTGTTATTATTGATAGTATCTTTACTAATTTAAATAAGTACTTAAATCATAATATTTTCATAAGTTTAAAATTATGGTTGTGCAAAACTATTTTTCTGAAATAGAATATGACAAATAATACTAAATAATATACTAGTATTGTATAAAAATAGCATTGTGAACGCATAAAAGAAAAATAATTTATTTTGTGAATTTTACCCGTAATGCCTTTGGATAACAACTTTTGTTTCTTGCCTGCTACTATAATGTCCAGTTTTTGGGACATCTGTTCAATTCGTCTCCTTTTTAAACCCTCAGTTTGCTCTTCTGTTACTCTGAAACATTCAACACAATACATTAGAGAAGGATAAAAGCAGCTAAAATGCTGCATTAATTTGTAGTTAACAAATTAAAGACAACTGTTGATCAAGTATCAAAATTGAGTGATGTTTAGGTATTATTATTATAAAATTTAAAGCATTGCAATTTACCTATTTTCACAAGCCTTGATTAAACTTTTGTCTTTCTCTGATGGTGCTTCGGTTAAAGTAGGAATTGTACATAATTCACAAACACCCTTTTCCACAAGAAGTGCTGCTTCTTCGGACATAAGAGCCATTGGTAAGCCTGCAAAAGTTTAATTTCATATAAGCACCAACAAAAGCAGAAAATTAATACTTACCCCCTTACTAATAAGATTGTATAGCAGATGTAAAGTTACAGTGTTTTGTTCCTTTCTTTTAAATGTCAAACCTAAATAGTTGGACAGGGAGTAACCATTGTGTAACTATTACATCTGCTATACAATCTACTGGTAAGGGGAATAGTATATACTCAATATTTTGTTTTCATTGCATCTGATTTTTTGATGCTAATGAAACTTCATATGTTACTACCTCACCTAGAAAATCGTTCTGCCGGGGATATGTTGCTATAGAACCTAATAAAGACCCACAAATTCTATGTTCACTTCTAAGTAGATACCAATCTAAAAAAAAAGATAATTTACTATGTTTAAGTTTAATAAACATCAAAATGATTTGACAGTAAGTAGATATAAATTAGTATAAATGAAACAGGATAAAATTGAGTTTGCTACAAAAATGAATATTTTTGTAATTTAATACAAATAAAAAAACAAATAGCAAAGAGTTATTTTATTTGCGTACCATCACTATTCCAAACATAAGCAACACCATTAACTACGAACAACCGAATCATTTTGACTTGATGAAAAATCTAAAAAAGGTAACGTGAGAGAACTAAATAAATAACAAAAAGTGTTTTAATCTAAGTTATGCAGTGCTAAGTATTAAAAAATTAATATAAATAAAGCCCTAGAAAAACAATTTCGACATTGACATTGACTTGACTGATGACTGCAGTGCTGCCAGTGGCAGATGGTCAAAATCAGTCAAATATAACATGAGATAGCTCAAAAAGTAACATTTTCACGAGAAAAGTAACATTACCTACCTTGTTTATTGTGGAAAACGACACAATACTATAATATGGCATTTTATTACACAAAAACTAAAATAAGTTTCTGTCCCATTTTTTAAACATCGAAATAATCGTAATAATTGTTGATCGAATAATCGACTGACGATGCTGAAAAATGCCTGCGGCGGTATCGGCTAAAAACATTGAAGTTCATGTTAACTGTGTTTTGACAGATGTATGTGATACATTGCTATTTTTCTTTGATAAGTTTTTATTTGTGCCAAAACATAGAGCCCCTGATGTGGGCCCCTATCCAAAAGTAAACTAATTAGTATCAGTTTAAAAAAAACTTTTAGTTAGTTTTATAGATTAAAATTCTACATAGGTGGGTTGTGTTTGAAACATAGCTATATTTTTATACCCATTCGTGTAAAAGCCTAGTCGCGGCGTGTCTAGCGCGCCGCGCGCTCCGGGCCTTGCGGTGATGATGGTTTGGTCAAAAAATCATTATAATCAACCTGTACCTAATGACTTTGTTTATGCATTTAAAATTTTAAAATCGATTGTAATCATTCGCTGCTAGTCACCACTCGACTCATTTGCACATGCTTAAGTAAGCGGGGTGGAAAATTGAGAAATACAAACGAGTGAGTGAATATGTCGCATTCAGTAGTTCACAAAATCAAGTGCGCCAAGATGACGAACAAAAAAATTCTTGGATGCGTTCCGTTTCACGATATTTTTTGTTTGCTGGAAAATCTAAAAAGTAACACAAAGTAACATATTGAGTCGTGTAACATGGAGGTAACATGAGAGGGTCAAAAGTAACGTAAAATGTTATTTTTGTAACATTCTGGCAACGCTGTATGACTGACACTCTAACATAACAGTGTTTTTTTTTATAAGGCAGTGCTGCCACCCTCTGATATTGATTTTCCCCGGACTCACTTGTGAAATTACCCTAAATTAGGCCCTTTTCAAAATATTTTCCCCTAAACATTAATTCTTAAATAAAACACAATTTGAAGTTAATTTATTGTATATTTTAAACTTTTTCTTTAATATAAATAATGTTAGAAAATACAAAATGTTACTTTGTGTTAGTTTTTCTTTAATATTTCTATATAATCTTGGAATGCATCCATTGTTTTTTTACGCGAACCAAATATTTGTTTGCTGGCCAAATAATTAAACTATATTAATGGCAGATCAAAAAAGGAATTCTCAATGGTAAATGAGACAAGCATTTTGCTCGTCTAGAGGGCACTTAACATAAATTAGTGAATAGTTTGCCAGTGTCAATGTCAAATAAAAAATCAGCTGTTTTGTTTGTTTGTTTTGTTTGATTTTTATAAAAAAAAAACAAAAACAGTTTGGTTGTATTAAGTAAATTGCAAAATTACAGTAGGTATTGTGTAAAATAAATTACTTTGGAGTTTAGTTACACTACTTACATAAAAATTATAAGTTACAGCAGGTGAATCGGCATTTTGCCAAGTAATTATATAACATGGCAGCGAGGAATATCCTAATTGGTACCTATGTTTTATATAAGTATTTCAAAGATTACCTACTTTACTTTACAATATCAATTACTTAATAGCATTGTGAAATGAAATTATATCATAACCTAATCTATATTACATTGATTATTCTATATTCAATAAGTTTTTTTAAAGTTGTTAAGCCATTCAGATTTTTAACAATATTATTTTTCATTTTAAGCTTATACAAGACCTCTAGCTGCATTTTGAATAATGCAATAATACTTCTGTCTAGGTGGTGGTACAGGCTTCATTGGGAAGCATTTGGGAGAGCTTCTTACATCAAATGGCTATATTGTTGTGAATGTGGCTCGCATGCCGGGCACTAGCAACATCTCATGGTCCACCCTAGATCATTCTGGTTTGCCTAAACGTACCTGTGCTGTGGTCAACCTTGCAGGACAACAGTTCATGGACTTCACTAAAAGTTGGACACCTGGGTCAGTGGATGAAACTATGACATATTCACACCCAACCTCACTCTCTGACCTAACAGCCTAGACACTAAACACTAGTGTTTCCCAATTAGTGGTACGTGTACCCCCAGGGGTACGTAAGGTTGCATCAAGTGGTATGCTCAGCATTCTCTTAACTAAGATATAGATACTGATACATCTGATTTCATTTTTTAGGGTTCCGTACCTAAAAAGTTAAATGGGACCCTATTACTAAGACTCTGCTATCCGTCTGTCTGTCCATCAGTCACCAGGCTGCATCTCATGAACCGTGATAGTTAGACAGTTGAAATTTTCACAGATGATGTATTGCTGTTGCCTGCCACTATAACAACAAATGCCACTAAAAAACAGAATAAAATAAATATTTATGGGGGCTAACAAAAAAAACATGTTAAATATTTAACATGATTTTTTTGCTCAATATTGATAACAGCAACAGGTAGACGCTTGAAATATTCACAGAATATTTCGTTATACACATGTTATACAACATGTTATAAAAATACCCCTAATGCCGAATATGGTATATAGGGACCATTAAACTGATCAACTTTTACTACGGGACCAACTCTTAAATCACGAAAAAAAAATTAGCTGTTGTTGCTGTGTCAAAGTTGAAATCGAAAATATCAATATGAATGAAACAGCTGATTTTTTTTTCGCAATTTGAGAGTTGGTCCCATATTAAAAGTTGTTCAGTTTGATGGTCCCTATATACCATATTCGGCATTAGGGGTATTTTTGTAACATGTTGTATATTAACTTTAACATTTTTTTTATTATTTATTCTCTCTATTTACAGCTTTAATTAAATCTTATGAGTTCGAAAAAACTTTAAGGGTATAACACATCCTATGATGTGTCATCCCATGCAATGGTATTATAGCTTTAAATGGAAGCTAGTCTTGTCCTTTTTTTTTGACACGAAAATAAATAATAAAACAAATATTTAAGGGGGGCTCCCATACAACAAACATGATTTTTATGGAACCCTTTGTGCGCGAGTCCGACTCACACTTGGCCGGTTTTTATTTATCATGCCTGCTTTAAGGGGTAAGTTTGAGGTCTTTCTTGAAGGGGTACTTACATATAAAAAAATTGGGAACCACCAGTTTAGACTGAATAAATGAATTTGAGTTTGATTTTAACCAAAATTGTTTCAGGTTCAAACAAAATGTCCAGAATTCAAGAGTATATACGACAAAGGCATTAGCTAAAGCCATAAATGAGAGCACAGACAAGCCAAAAGTATTTGTTTTGGTGACTGGGGTTGGTGCTTATGAGCCATCAGTGAGTAACAAATATGACGAGAGCAGTCCCACTACCGGTGCTGATTTTTTCTCTAGACTCACTGTAGAGTGGGAGAAAGCCGCTTGCGTAAATCCTCCTGTCAGACTTGTAAGTTATAGGTATTTTATATTAAATTATATTAGAGGAAAGCAAAGAATTTTCTTTTTTTTTTCATGCACAAGCTAGTATTTATGTCTAATATTGATACCAATATCACAATGATTAAACAGAATTCGTTAGCACCCCTTATTTAAGACTTCATTCTATTTTAAAATCCTACTGCAGTACGTCACCGTTGAGACGACGAATAGGATGAGGGTTCCCAGCACTTTAAAGCGTTAATGAACAAGGAAACCCTACTCAAATACGTCACCGTCTGAGATGTATTGAGGTAGGATTAACGCGTGTTTACCGGCTGGAAAATGCTAACTCAGTTCGCCACAGCCTGCGGGGACGTATTGAGGTAGCATTCCCATATACGCGGCCTGGCCGTTCGCCTCGGCCATGCATGTGGCGTATAAAGCCTCTGCCTCGAATTTTGCCGGCCGCGGGGCGGCGTCGGCGGCGCGGGAGCACTGTACTGAAGTGCACCACTTGTCGCCCGCTGAAGCGCTGCTGTTTTCGAGATCCAGCCCTTTTGATTTTACGCATAAAATCCTGCCGCTCCCGCGCCGCCGCCGCCGCCCCGCTGCCCGCAAAATTTGAGGCAGAGGCCTTAAGGGTTCGGGCGGCGAGCGCGAGCAAGCGTCAGTGAAATACGGGAACCATGTATGAACCTGTATTTTTCTTATTAAAATACAGGACACGGTCAAAATGATAGGTTGTAAAACGGGACGTTCTGTAAAATATAGTTGGTCAGCCAGCTTGTGCATGCCATTAAAATTAACAATAGGTAATAACAATATATATTGTTAGTGGCAGTTTTATTTTTCATAATTTTGCAACTTCTGATGATGATAAACATGTATTGTAAATAGATGCTAAAATTATAAAAATTTTAGGTGATCATCAGGTCTGGGGTAGTGCTCGGTCGCTGGGGTGGTATGATAAAGAATATGTTCCTGCCATTTTACTTCGGTTTCGGTGGCCGTATTGGTTCTGGTAAACAGTACTTACCATGGATTCACATTGATGACCTCACCGGACTTATCAAGTTTGCAGTGGAAAATGATAATGTCCAAGGTGTACTGAATGGTGTAGCCCCTCAAGTTATAACTAATGAAGAGTTCACAAAGGTAAGTTAGCTGCGAAGCCTCCAAAAAATTATAAAATATTTTAACTTTACAATCTAGTGTCCAGTCTCGACTTACATGGAGAGATTCAAACATACTTTTTGGGGCGAGACACCGTGCCATGCGAGAATATTTAGCAAGCATAGTCGCCGTACAATTTTATATGTAATAATATTTTTGTTATAATATTATGTATAAAATATATCTGGCAAGAACCTAAAATTGGAGTAAGAGATAGCTATACAAAAACTCTTTACTTTGTATTGATATTAGTTCATAGACTACTTTTAGAAAGTCTCCTTTGCCCGATTTGGTAAAAAAGCTAATAAATGGAAAACAAAACTTTTGTAGGTGGCGCTCTCGGCAATGGTACCTTTTTTACAAATTATGACATTTGCTTTTGCGAGTTTGTTTAATTTAGCTGGAAATAATGTATTCTACACTATCAGTGACTCGACTAAAAGATGAATTACGTAAGCGGAAAGCATCATTAAAGGGAAAGAAGGCTGATTTAGTAGAGTAGTAATAGTAAAAGATAACTCTAAATAATATCTTGCCGAACTCAGATTTTTCGTCAATTATACGTAGATTCCTATTAAATATAATGTTTCATTGTCGTAGACTGGAATCGTACGACCGAAATTATAATTTTGGTGCTATAGAAGAAGACTGACTAGATGATGATAAATATGATCATCCACCTGCTGAAACATTTAAAGTTATTAATACCAGCACAGCTTTGCCACCTCTGTTTAAACCATAGACTTAGAAAAATTTTCGCTGCGCTCAAGAAGACCAATAGAGCGTGGAAAAGAGAAGTTATCGTTATACGGACACGGTCTATGAAAAAAAGAGACAAAGGATCAAGTGACAGTGTGCCAACTTTTTTTACAGTAAGAGCCCCTAGCGTCCCGTCTTGCAAATGAGCAATCACATTTTGCTTAAAATATTTGAGAATCTTAATTAAAATTTTTAATAAAGGTATCGTGGAGCCACGGTGTCTTGTCCTTTATGTAATTGTGATGTGACAAAAAGAAACAATCCAAGTAATCACAATTTTCACAGGTAAATAAGATATTGCCACACATTTCTTTAAAAACAAAATTTTACTACATTTATTCGTTTATCGACGAAGAAAACAGTATGGAACATAGTTTATTAATTTCATTTGCCATATATAGTCATATTTTATATGTACAATAAATAATTTAGTTTATTTTACGTAAAATAGTAAAATGTTGTTTTACGATAGGGCTTGACTAACTGATGACGTCACGAGTATCGATAAAATCGATAAACTAGGACTGGCAGGCCAATTGGCCATACTATTTATTTTTGATGTTTTTTTTTTTAAATAAAGACCATTTTAAGAAACTGATTTCGTTATTTTCAAGTTTTATTGATTCTGAATATTTTTAATACTTTTCTAAAATTTTACCGGATGTGACATCGCTAGAGCTTGAACAACGAAATATGTCTTTGCCTACACACCAAAAAAAGGTGAGCACGCGAACGTCCGTGCCACTTGCATAATTCCTTCCTAAAACCACCTAGAAGTAATGTACCGATGATATACGTTCTTATTTTAGGTTTCGTTATGATTGTGACGGCTTCCCCGGCAGAATTTTTTACAAAAACATGTGGGCCGGAGATCCGCCACTTTTTGAGGTAATGTTTTGGTTAAATCGTCGAATTTCAGATCAATCCGAGCCTATACCGGTGGATTGATGTATTTGTAGCCGTCACATATTCATTGTGACAGCTACGAATACATTCGTTGCTCATTTAACGCAACCGGGACAAAGATATAGCGATCTAAATTTTTAAAAGCATGCGAACCTCCAGTTCATACTATTTTTGTAATGTAAAGTCTAAAATATTGGTGAAAATTGTATTCAGATTAAAAATAAACAGATTTTCACGATATCTTCATTCGTTTTAGAGAAATTTGCAAATTTATTTATTATGAATAATCAAAGTGTAGGGTGACCATATCGTCAGTCGGTCGGTCGGAACTGGAGGAGCGGCAAGCGAATTCGGTAATCGGTTGTGACGACGAGCTGAGAGGCCGCCATAGATATAGCGTGCAGTGATAATTGAATTCGCTTGCCGCGCCGGTTGTTTTTAGAAAATGTAAGTTTAAGTTTTTAGATATTATGAAAGGCTAATTTAGCTGACATATTGTTGAGGTTTGATTTTCCTACGTACTCGAATCGTAAAAAATTATTTATAGTTCATTAATCAGATTGTTACTGACTAGGTAGGTACATATCTAAGTACCTTTGCAAAAGTAAAATACCTATTTTAGTTTTTGGTGGGCATTTTGCTTAGGTATTTTGTTATTTTATTAAGAAGTGCCAGTAGTAAATTTACTAATATGATAAATGCGAAAGTCCGTTTGTTTGTTTGTTTGTTACGCCTTCATGTCTTAACTACTGAACCAATAATCATGAAATTTTACATACACGTTGTCAGGGGTACAGAAAAGGTTATAGGGTACCTTTCATTCCGAAAAAATAATTGTTCCCGAGGGATAGCAATAAAACTTTCCACGCAGACAAGGTCGCGGGCGGTCGCTAGTCATAATCATAATCCTTTATATCCCAGAATATGATAGTATACATTAATGACATATAAGATAAGATCTGCTACTCTGCCTCCGTCAGGTGTGGAAATCTGTTAGTACTTACCTAATTATAGAATTTAAGTAAGACCTAATTAGAAAAATTAACGTCATCAAAATCAATTTACTTATTTACTCAAACAAAAAGTACGTGTACGTAAGTCAAATCACGTTAATACTGTAGGTATGATATTATTTTTGTGCTTGTCTATATAAATAAATTATGTCATACATTACACACCCAGTAATAATTATTCGAACTATACGCAATGTTTTAATTACCTACCTACGAATCCTACGATACTGAATTGAGTGCACTAACCACCTGCGCCATCGACCTACAATACAACTACGGGTTGTAGTTGTATTGTAGGTCGATGGCGCAGATGAAAAATTGGATTGAAAATGTCAATATCACCACTATGTAAGACACACAGAAAGACGTAAGTAGGTACAGTCATCGATAACATTATTAAGTAGTGTACACAACACTATTTCACTCACACATTTGCACTTCGTTTTTCGGATCACTTGTTCATTGACATTGTTGTTCTTTGACATTCTATTTCTATGGTTTAAACATAATTTCCAGGAATTTATAGAAAAATAGTAAAATGTTTCCTTGTCTTTCGGAAAACGATGGACACCTAGATTTTTCCAATTAAAAGTACGCACACTGAGGCATTATCACAGTATTTTATGAAAATGATAAAAATAGGTCAACTTTCTTATGAAACTGACAGTTCAATTGGGTACCATCGGTAATGCACCATCTAGCGGGAGAAAAAAGCAGTGATACACCCCATTTTAAAACATATCTTATTTCGAGAATTGAGATTAAAACTTGAACGAACCTTCAATGATGATTTGTATTTTTCTAATTTCAGTCCTTCGCAAAAGCCCTACGGCGTCCAGCCCTTTTCCCAGTACCAGAAACAATACTCGACTTCTTTCTGAATCCAGAGCGCGCCATGCTTATGACCAAAGGCCAGTACGTTATGCCTAAGCGAGTGCTAGAATATGGCTATAAATACAGGTATGAAGACATCGACGAAGCTTGCAGGGAATTTGCACACCTTTGCCCTAAAAAACACCCACTTAAGTAGTCAATCAATAAAATGAAACTAAATTATTGTTACGTAATTATTTTCAGTTTAGAAAAAGAAGACACTATGTAATAAAGTTGTTAAATTTAATTACCTATTCAATTGTTATGCATTTTGAAAGTTTTGTAATGTAAATAATTTATTGTTTTATTTGTAATTTTAGGTACTTAAGTCTATGCCAATATTAAAGCACGTAAATAAAACACTTTGTATTTAAATTAATTATGTTTCTTTTAACAAAAGATTTCTTATATAATAAGATCAAAATTGACCTGCAATTTTATAGGTAGGTACTTAGTTATCTTATAATGACAATAAATTTCACTATAATTTATGTACTTTGTTTTTAAAAATATAATATAATGGATTTAATCTATAATCTCTAATTATAAAGTTTATATAAAATAGAAAAACTTAATTTACAATTTCACTATCATTAAAATCAAATAATGTCATTGCCATACAAGTCATAAGACTCATACACGTAAGTAGTTGTGCACGTATTTCGTTTTGTATGGAGAAGTCATAACTTACATCAAGGCAGTGAAATAAAATAAATTATACAAAATGATTGTTTTTCTAACTACCAATAATAACTAGATACTACTTATTTATATTTTTTTATAATCGTTACCTGCCTCAATAAATAAATAAACTGGCACATAGAGAAATTAAATCCTGCCGATTTTAACACTGACAATTGTACGTGAACTTAAAAGTTTAAGTAAGTGGCTTAATAATTTACCTATAAAATATTCAAAACTAGACCTGCAGACGCTTAAATTTCTTGATACCCTCTATTTTACTATTTTCCAGTAAAATATGGGAGTTGGACATTGTCCACAAATTCTTCAGTAGAGTGTACATTAAAAGTTTCATGGTGAGGGCGTGTCTTTGTTGAATGTAGCGACTAGCCTCGAGACGTATTTGCGCAGAATGTCCTGGCGCATTCTGCCTACGTCAAGGACTTCTTCATGGTTGGCCTCAGCGTCATCATAGCTGGTGACGCATTCGTTCGTGATCAGGGAGAGTGCAAACACGTTCATGTCGCAGTGTCGGGCTGTGATTACCTAAAATTGTTAAGTTGAAAAAGCAAGTTAGTCGACAACATACTATAGTAATTGTTGAGCCACCTTTTAAAGGTCGAAGTATCGAAGATGTTCAAGGAAAAGCACAGTTGATTGGTACTATGTATGTTAAGTATCTACCTATCAGAATGAAAATTAAAACCTCCTAAGAACGTAATATGTCGACCGTTGTTTTAGTCGTCCGATTTTTATCGTCTTTGTATGTAATAAGTAGAATAACATCGTCACCGTGCTTTAGAAAAAGACACGTTAAGACCTCTTAACGGAGAACAGTAAACTTCCTATACAAACGTTATAACAAAATCAAGTATTTGCAATTTGAGCATAATTGACTCATCTGACAAATACTATCTTATCATCATTAGACAAATACTATCTTAATCCGAATAACATCACAAGGAGAGTTAATTATTCTCAAATTGCCAATCATTTTGGTATTACGTTTGTATAGGAAGTTCACTCACTCTCCTCCGCCGACCTTTTTTAACGGCCGTTAACATAACACCCAACGACCCGCAGATGGCCCGCGTGGTGGGTTATGTTATGGTATTTCCTCCTTGTCCATCCATAAGAAAGGCCTGTACTCCAGCAGTAGGTCATGTAATGGCTGACGATGATGATATTATTATATGACGCGGACTTTAAAAATATCATACTTGGTACTATAACTAACCTCATGCACGGTGGACATGCCGACTGCGTCGACTCCCACCATCTTGAGCATATTGAGTTCCGCGACGGTCTCGAAGTTGGGTCCGCCTAGGCACGTGTACACGCCTTCCCGGACAATGCCTTCGATGTTCAGCTCTTTGGCCATCTGGTGAAATTAATGAAATAGAGTTTAAAATGATTAAGTACCTACCACCTACCATGGGTTTCCTACTCTAGATCGAATACCACAAGACCTATAAGTTCTTACATAGTGTGATGTGACGCCATTACAAAAACTTTAACATTTAGTCCAGTCAACGAATGGCTCAAAAGGGGGTGTCGAGTGCGCGAGCGTGTAACTAAGCGATTCCTTCAGAAACTTGTTTAGTGGGTCGTAGAGAAAAGAGTTCTTCTACCGAATTAAAATTTGCTTTAATTCGGTAGAAGAACTCTTTTCTCTATGACCCACTCCGGCTTACCTCCTAGACGAGGGGACATATAGTATGTGGTATGTTCACTCCCTAAGGATCCTAAACAAGTTTGAGTTCTCGCGTACTCTACAACCCCTTTTTGACTGGACTAATTGTTGAGTTCTGGTAAGTTGTAGCTAAGATAGCCGCAACTCCTCAGTGACTTAGGATTTCGGGTGAAGTGAGCTTCCACCTTAAATTTTATCGTCACTTAACATCGGTGAGATAAAGAACAAATAGGTAGGTATAGGTAGCTACTACGTTAATACGTTTACTAGTAGGAATTAAAAATCAGATAAATACACATGTAAATGGTAAGCTTATATACGTTTGCAAATCAATAACCTTACCTCTCTTGCAATTTTCCTGAACTCAACCTTATAAGCTTTGTTCATTGGTGGGAAACGGGGTCCAAATCTCTCGTCGTTCGGTCCGTGCAGCGGGTTGTTCCCGGCGAAGCCCATCATGTTGATGTGGTCCCTCACGATCATCAGGTCCCCGATTTTATAGCTCGGGTTGAGTCCACCCGCTGCGTTCGTGACTATTAACGTTTCTACTCCTACAAGCTTCATCACTCGCACTGGCAGGCAACACTGCGGAAAAAAAGCAGGTTAGTATCTGCCTTCATGTTATACCTAAATGACGGTTACAGAACTCATGAGTTCTATCATGGTAATAATATTATTACTGTGGTTCTACCTACCAGAAAATAAAAACTTCTTACACAAAATATACAAATACTATGCAAATATTGACTGTAATATTTACTGACTTAAGCTTTTTACCAGGAAACTCACGTGAAAATAACTGTTCTTACCTATACCACTTTTCTCTCTATAGTAGAGGTGAAAAGTTTTACACGAGACTTTTTTTAACACGAGACCAAATTTTTGTTCTGCCTCGTGCCTTTAAATCTCTCACTGTGCTCAGTAGTATACTTACTTATATTAGAATTACTCGCTACGCTTATGATTCAATTCTAGACTACTTCGCTAGTTCATGATTTAAAGTCGGCACTCGCAGCACAAATTGACTTTGGTCTCTTGTATAACAAATAACTATTTCACCATTACGATACAGGGACCATGGATTTAGTATATTACGCCTTTGTTGTATCTATGGTCTGTGGTCGCGCCATCCGCGCCATTTTTATATTTTTAATTTTAAAGCAATACAAAAAGTTTTGATTTCAATTTTTAGTTTTTGTTGTTAGTAGGTAAGTACTGAATTTCGTGTGAATGTGTAAAAATTTTGCTCCACCCGATATTTGAGGTGCATCGACGGAAATGACTCATAAAGGAGGTAATACCAGCAAAGTCTCGCTCTCTTTTTTAACATTGATCTTTTATTTAGTAAGATGAATCTCAATTGTATGAGAGTAGATAAAATAGTGTATGAAACAATATCTATTCTCTGTGACTGCACATAATTATTATACCCCTCATTATGCAACAGTTTCATAAACTGCTAATGTTATTATTGTCCTTTGAACCGCATCGTAATTATGTAAAACTATTGGATGATGAATTGATGATACGTCCTTAACTCTCTTTCGTTCCAAACACCGATAACCTCTTGCCTGAGGTCGAGAAGGTCTTTGCGTCAGCCATCCAGATAGTTCCAAACAATAATTTTTACAGCGCTTATCTATGATAATGGGGATGCTACTACGGATTGTTAAAAAAACAAAGTGTTTCAATCGCTTCACATCATTACGCAGAGCCTTATCGATTGTATATATTTATTACTATAATGTATTTATCCTTCTTCTCTTATTTGTAAACAATCTTCACTCAACTCTTTATGGAAAAAAACAATTACTTATAAAATACAACAAATAGTTTTCCACGCATAGATTACGAAAGAAATTACTTATTATTAGTGAATATTTGATTTAATGAGACAACATATTTTTTAATAATGATTTTAATTTAAAAGACGTATGACAATAAATTTTCAAAAGCTATTTACTAAATAGGTAAGACAAGTAAGGATAAACAAACTATACTTATTATTACTCGTATTATAGTTATCTAAGTATCTTTAGTATCCAGAATAGTAGTGAAATCACGTACCTACTTATAAGTAAACGTATAATATGGGTTTAAACACCAGATATCACATTTCTTGAAAAATTCTTTGTTTTATTATGAAAAGATTCTATTATTAAATTAACTAAGGGCTGATTGCCTGATTTTTCAATGTCCATATAAAATTTATTCCTTTGATAACGTATTATACCGCCAAATTGAAAATGTTTGTCATTCGTTTGTCTGTAAAAGTTTTTGAATGACTTTTATTTTATATGGTTAATCATTTAACTGGCTGATATCTTTTATGTGAGGATTGAAAAATTAGCCCTAAATCTCAAAAATGCAACGCAATGTTTAATGCGAAACTATCACAAAACTAAACAAAACAAGTTGTGTCTAGAAGCCTTACACGTGACACGAATGTTTTCATTTGGTTACACTCTGTTAGTTACGTCATATTACTAAGTAATTGATGAAACCATCGTATTTATTTACTCACTGATAACGTTTACTACTGAGTTATTTCTGCGTTTGGTAGGCGTGAATTGATATATCTTGTTGACAGTGCAATCCATTTGAAGACACGATATCTACCGGTATATTTCCGTTTCTGTTTCCACTTTAATAATGATCTTCCATTCATGCTAATGGATCATGGATCCTTTATAATTTCCCTTTGGTCCATGTCCTTAACAATTTCTTGTATCCTGACTTATTGCACACAAACTGAGATTGACCGTGTTGTAATTAATTCGACCACTAGTGTAAGAAGTGGTCGAAGATCGTAGTTAACCTATGCATAAATACCTAGATGCATTTTTTTATTTATTTATTTTGTTTGCATTCGTTTGGTGTGCAACAAAATAATTACTTTAATAATTAGTTTTGGTTACTATTATGTACTGTTTAACAATAAAAGTTTTATAAATAAATGTACGTACCTACCTACTTATAAAAAAATATGTGTCTATCCCGATTTATTTTAGGTGTTTTACTCGTAGGTATGTAAATATACTTAAAGTAAAGAGGTCTAACTATGTAATTATACAAGGTGTTACAGAAATACCCCTAATGCCGAATATAGTATTTAGGGACCATCAAACGGATCAACTTTTACTATACATTTTGATATTTTCGATTTTAATTTTTGTATGAAACAGCTGATTTTTTTTTCGCGATTTAAGAGTTGGCCCCATAGTAAAAGTTGTTCAGTTTGATGGTCCCTATATACCATATTCGGCATTAGGGGTATTTTTGTAACACCTTGTATATTTAAATAATATACTAGAAAAAATACGATTCGCACCAGATCATAATTTATTCTCGGACGGGAGTCGACACCGCGACCTTTGGAAGTCGGTTCCAATGCGCTTAATTACCGCTGAGCTACCGAGTGATTTTTCTAGTATATTGTTTAGTATTGTATAAAAATGGCGTTGTGAATGCTTAAATTTAAAAATTCAATATTTAAAAAAAATACCTTCCACAGAGGATATCCTTCGTAGTAATGAAAGCGGCCCTGCATGGCTACCACGGGGACGCCTTCCAACTTCCCAAACACTAACTTTCCGTGGTGGCCTTCCACAGTACTAATGGGGAAATTGGGAATCTCCTCATAGGGTATGCATTCAGGCTCCACTATGTTCTCTGCTAGGGATCCTGTAACAATAATAAAACATTCGTTATTATTTGGAAAATGGGATGTACTTAGCTACCTATGAATATTATAAAGCTTCACGAAAGAAAAAGATGTGTTTTGGTTGACTTTATGCCATAAGGAGGTATTCGAAGAGTAAAGCTATCACGACACAACAACTCATTAGTTGTAAAATTGCGAATATATTTAAAGTTTACTGATTACCTATAGGCAACACATAATTGAATTTAAGTATATCGTGTCATAAAAAATGAAGTAAAACTATTAAAACAGATTACGTTAATTAAAAAAAGAGTAGGTAATAATGTTTCTCGGTTATGACTCACTCTGTCATAACAAAAGAATTGAAAAATTTAATTCGATATTGAAGTTTCTCATTGATTAATAGCATTGAAATTGCTGCAGATCTTATGTAATAGTTTTATTTCAATCACTGGCCTTGAATAAATATAGGTAATTTAAAGCAATAAGTACCCTCTTTCCAATACGAACCCATCCCGGAGCCGCAAATGACGCCGATGCGCGGGCGCACCGATGTCCGGGACAGCAAGAAATTGGCGGTTTCAAGTAGCGTTTCATAGGAGTATCTGTAAAAAAAATACCCAACTAATTAATACGCACATAAGTAGTCACAAAAACAATAAATTAGAAATTGCACCACTGTGAGTTTTTTATTGTTATGCCGCGCTCTTACTATACTAAAAAGATTGGTACTTATAGTTTAGCAGTTGTATAGTTACACAGTCTTTTGTTTTTTTAACCCATCAAGGCCCGGAAAATGAGACACAATTGATATTATATTGTTGTCCGGCCGCATTCGGCCGCTCGGGCGTAGTTTGCCAGATACATCTGATACAATCTATTTTAGTAAGGGCACAGAATTAATAATAGTACTGGTGAGGAGGTAACACTTTATGGAGTCTTATTTTGAATTTAATTGTTCCATAGAAAATATAAATACTTATTAGTTGGAAAAACTTCTACAAATGCAGCCATTGTATAATACAGTGAGTAAGTGTGTTATGATAAAAGGAACCGAATTGACTGCTATTATTTATGCAATAATTAACATTGGTTTTAAATTACGATACCTAGACTGATACGGGCTTCTTCAAGTAATTGGAACCCTAAGCATTTTTTGGACTATTTTTATTCAGATGTTTTTTTTATAAATAACGCTCAAAGTTCGTAGCAGTTTATATTGCAAAATAATTTTGGCATTTGAAATTCCAGCCCTGGAGCAATAATAAGTACGTAGTTAGCCACCTTCCTATGATTTAAAAGGTAATGCTGCCATAAATAGGGTTGCCAAACACGGATAGGGTTCCCTTCGGGATACGCCATGGCTAGCATAATAAGCACTAAAGTTATTCTTTCTACCCACGACGATAATAAAGTAACTATTCAAAACTTAGTCAAATTAACATTATAGGTAAGTATTCTGATATTTTCGAACTATCTTTGTTTATTCCCAAATACGCACACAATGTTCGGAAAAGTGCGTTTCGATAACGTTTGGATGAGATTTGGTAAAGAACTACTTTAGTCCATTTACCAACAGAAGTGTAGGGTTTTAATTATAATGCTTTTTATATAAAACGCTCTTTCCAACTTGAAATCTGAATCTAGGACGAGATTCAAATGTTATATTGAATTGAATAAGTAACTCGGTATAACCAGTGGGGATCAAGATAAACGCGGTAGTGAAATGTAGAGATATGACATTGTAGACAGGCAAAACTCCTTCAAAACTATTCTAAAATATTTTATTTGATTATAGTATCTCTGTTTTCCCTTAATTTAGTATTGATACTGTTTTATCTATAAGTTAAGTGATAGATTTCAATCACAATCTTTATCTATCATAAGTTCATAAATCATATAACCTATAGCCGATTTAAATGGTCATTTGAATTCCAAAATATATTTGTATAAGTTATGTACGTTAATTAAGTACTTAAATTAATTTAAAACTTTTGCGACTTTCCGAAGTCAAAGATAAATCGCTTTGCGGCAGTATACTTTCAGTAAAAAGGACAATCAAAATGGCGATTTTAGAACCTGTCTCAACTCATAAATTAAAATCCTTCTACAGTCATGGTCGACGTCAACATGATTGACGACATTCTCGACAGATTCTCGTTTATCTCTAGAATGTATCAAACCCATTACGAGTAATAGATAAATAGTTGTATGCTTCATAAATTAGCTCCTCAATGAAAGCTTGTGATATCAAGTTCAAATTGATTGATCGACGGAAGACTCACGCGTCTCTCCATGTGTTGTTACCGTTGACATACGTACCTACTTACATAATAATAATATATCGAATATCAATTATATAAAAATGTGTAACCTTGATGAATAAATATCCAAAATTTGCCTAACTTTTAGTTGTTCAACAATTATTATAGTCGACCGCTGATTTGTTTTAAAAACACCACATGGTAAATGGTCTACTCCCTATTTTTATTTCCTTGAAACATCCTAAGTATTGTTATTATTCTAGAACATTTTAACAAGTGTTGTTTATTGTTTTTCTAGGAACTAATATGAATAGAAATCTGAAGAAGATCCAAAATGTTCCAAAGTACTCATACCTCTTTCTCTTTCGACTAATGAACCGATGCAGTGTATGCTCTTAATTGTTCTCACTTGTTCTCAATTAAATTCATAACTTACCCTGTTGCCAAATTGCCATTTTCCGTTTCAACTTCTGGCAGCGCTTTTTTCACCGCTACATAGGCCTGCCTGCCATTAACATCCGCGTTTACTGGCGCCATCACTAAACAAAGAGACGAAACTAAGTCGATTTTTAGACGATTTTTAACTGTAATACAGAGCAGCACAGTGTCCAGTGTCCGCGCATAAAATGAACTAACAGAGACCTCTCGCACTTGTCTTATATATAGGGCGCCGTGGTCAGTAATTATGACCGACACATCTCGTATGATTTCAGACGTTGTTTTTGTTTAGTGCCATTATTACTATTATCAGCACGATTATTTGTAGCGATGTGTTTTGCGAGTTCGTCTGATGGCTAGGTGCAAAAAGTTGCCACTTTGTTTTCATGTTACCTTCGTAAGAAAGTTTATGGGGCAATATTATATCAAAACAATAATCACAATAGTGCATTGATGCATTCCCACAAAAAGATGTAACTACTTGTGCCTTAATTAATGCTTTTAAGATTTTATGAAATAAATGATAAGTGATTGATTGTAGCTTAATATTCTTAACAAAAACTGATGCAACACCTTTATCAGCGAGCATACAGATATTATACCTATCATTTTTGCACATAAATAACTACTTATGGCTTTTAACTTTTATAGTAGTATCAGAACTTAAGCTAGCAACATAAATCCCTTATACAATGTAAGCTGGAGTTTGTATAGGATTATAATTTGTTAGTTGATGTGGAGATGGGTCCTTGTTAATTTTGAAACATACCCATACAACATGGCATCCCTGTATTCTCGAATTTTGTAAAACATTGTTATAGATAGACCCTGCAGGGCAGCTGTATTTATTTTGCCTCAAACCCAATTTTTTACCTGCCCGTAAAGGGGATGGTTCTCATCTGTCAGATATAGGTCTGTGGTCAGACTCTTTTCGAAACGATGTTTATAACATTATTAATCATTGACAAGTGGAAACGCACGGTTAGAATACATTATCCGCATATCGCATAGATAGACAGTTGTCAGCCATGATAAAAAAACCCAAGAGGCTCATCCATCCCATCAAATTCAAACCACATCTAGTATCTAGGTACCTAATCAAACTCCATGGAGGTCTGCCTAATATAAATAAGTAAATAAATAAACGTCATACTTTGTGACGTTTTAGTTTTTAAGTAGTGATCATAGACTTACGGACAAGACTTAAAGGCTTCTTAGCTAAAATCTTTGGTTAAGGTCACCTTAACTTTAAAGAAGCTGTCAGTTTCATAGAGTTTCTCTCGATTTGACAACTTTTTTGAATTTAATTCGTTTGAGTTCTAATAATTCTATGGTAGTGATCATGCGACCGACACGAATCAAATACGTAATTGCATCTGCAGTTATAATGGATACGTAACATATTACATTGTGCAGATGTAAATGACACAACCGTTCATTGCATTCGTTAGTTGAAACATAAAACCCGCTGCGTAAATTATTGCTCCTACGACCAATCTAATCTCCAAAGATTAGGTAGATAGGTTTACAACATGTTACAAAAACACCCGTAATGCCGAATATGGTATAAAGGGACCATCAAACTGAATAACTTTTACTATGGGACTAACTCTCAAACCGCGAAAAAAATCAGCTGTTTCAAACATTTTGATATTTTCGATTTTAATTTTTGTATGAAAAAGCAGTTTTTTTTTCACGATTTCAGAGTTGGTCCCATGGTAAAAGTTGTTCAGTTTGATGGTCCCTATCTACCATATTCGGCATAAGGGGTATTTTGGTAACATGTTGTACAGTAGATTCCAAATATAATATTTTATAGCCTATCGTTTAGTTTAATAGTAGATTATGCAATAAGGGCTTAAAGTAGTGTATTCTGTCCCGGGCGCTATATTGAACCCCGAGTACGAGGGATACTATGGTTAACTCCCGAGCGGAGCGAGGGAGTTAAGGCTAGAATCCTGAGTACGAGGTGTTCAAGATCGCCCAAGACAAATACACATTTAAGCCCGCGATGCATACTCTACTTTTTATACTTTCTGCGAGGCAACTGAAACCAATGACTCTTATAAAGAAGGTACTTAAGTATTTTTTTTTTTCATCTATTCTGTAGTGGTCAGTTCGACATTCGAATAAATCCTTCTTGATGCGCTGGTGAAAATAAATTTCGTAAAAAGTTTACGTTTTTATTTTTTTAATTTGTATAGGCAGTGCAAAGAAAATGATAACATGCAGCTTAACTCAGAATAAAATCTCATTATTTTTTTTAAATAATAAATATTTGACAACATCACATACATTGCTCCGATTCCAAAGTAAGCAGCTAAAGCACTTGTGTTTTGGAAATCAGAGACAACGGTGGTATCACAAACACCCAGACCTGAGCCAATATAGAAAAGTTCGTTTTCTAAATTGACCCAGCCGGGGATCGAACCCGGGACCTCAGAGATGGCGACATCTTGAAAACCGGTGTACAAAGCCACTCGACCACGGAGGTCGTCAACATACAGCCTAACTCTGAATAAAATGTCATTGCACCTTAACATTTTTGAAACCAACCGCGATCAAGCACGGCTACATAGGTTGCATTCCAAATTCAAATCACATTATTCCCATGGGAAAAATTACTTACTTTAGGAAAGGTTTGCATGACACATAATATGCCATTGACGAGCAGGTAGTATAAAAAGGAGTTTTATTGCTAAAAGTGGCCACTTTTAGCAAAAAATCTCAAGTAAACTAAAAGACAGGCCAGAAATTATTGTCAAAGCTATAAAAAGTACTACAAAGCTTTTACGGAGTGCAATACAGAGAGACAATTCACAATTTCGTCTTTATTTAAGCACTATGATTTTTTTTCTTTCCAATGGCGGCGCTAGTGTGCAGAAGCACAGGCTTTGGTTCTATTCAGGACAAAGTTACATCACAAAGACAAAGACATACAAAAATAGAAAAGCAAATATTTTCTCTATCGATTATGGTAACGAGAATTTTATAGGACTGCTCATTACGGAGGAGATGCACAGACAAGCAAAAGTTTTATTTTTGTATTAGGTCTTAAAAATATTTTTTAATAAAAAGTGGAATCGAAAGGCAAAAACGTTGTAAAAGTACCTACATATATACAACGTGTTACAAAAGTACCCCTAATGCCGAATATGGGAGATAGGGACCATCAAACTGAACAACTTTTACTATGGGACCAACTTAGAAATCGTTTGATGGTCTCTATCTACCATATTCGGCATTAGGGGTACGTTTGTAACACGTTGTATATTGAAAAGCTGCTTAAACGCTTTTTTTATTGCACAAATTCAAAGATTAAAAATTATTGTAACCGCACAGTTCTTGAAAATAAACCGTAAAGTCGCGAAAGAATTAAAAAACCAACCGTACACTCCAAAAGTCTAAATTTTTTTTTAGTTTGGTTGTTGTTACATACCTTAGTATTTCAGCATCAGCTATGTTATCGACCCCACTGCTGGGGCAGGGTGGATAAGGAGGAGGACACCCAAGCATAACTTATGAATGTTATTTTTGACTAAAATACTATCCATGTGAGAAAATTCAAACAGGATTATGCATGCAAATTGTATGTACATATTTAAACCCAAGCACACAAAAAGATGAACAACTTAAGATAAACTGTTTTAACTTGTGGAGAGAACCCTCCAAGCAGTTAAAAGTCAAACACTGTAACGTAAGGATGTGGGTGCTAACAGTCATAATAGTTATAATATTCTTCCTCGTCAAGGAAAATTTCAAGATTCCTATTGATTTTCCACCAGGTCCTAATAAATAAACTTAAACTTTTCTTGTAATAAACTACTTAACAACTCATTTTACAATAATTGTTTTAGGGCCTAAACCTTTGCCATTGGTTGGAAACCTTTTTTCTGTTTTACTCGAATTGAGAAGGGTGAAATACCACCATAGTGTATGGCAATCATGGTCAAAAAAACATGGAAACTTGCTTGGTTTAAGGCTCGTCTCTATCAACACTGTGGTTGTCTTTGGAAAGGAAATGATAAAGGAAGTATACTCTAGGGATGTTTTCAATGGAAGACCCGATGGATTCGTGTATACGCTAAGATCTTTCGGGAAAAAATTGGGTATTTAAGTCCTTTTATTTAGTGACCGAAGATAAAGTATATTTATATTTATATCTCAAACCTTTTAAAATAAAATTAATTTAGTATGACTATCAAATTGTATCTAAATTAAATTTCATCGAGGGCACATCTACATAAAAAAATATTGTGAACAAAAATTGAGATTTAATTTTAGGTATCGCTTTTAACGACGGTGACTCTTGGGGTAAAACTAGACGTATAGTACTGCAATATCTTAAACGTTTTGGCTATGGATCGCGTATCATGGAAGAACATATTGTTCAGGAGTGTATGGAGCTCGTGAGCCTACTTAGTCAGACCAAGGGACCAGTACTAGCAAACACCATCTTTAACGTATCCATTATCAATATTGTGTGGCAATTGGTAGCTGGTAAACGGTAAGACAGAATAATTATTTCTATCGAAGTTTTTATGAAGTAAATCGTTTGGAATAAAATCAGAACGTATATTTAAAAGGCTTATCCTGAAAATAAGATGTATCTATCTACCTACAGAACTTTTTAGAAAACTCGAAAATGTGGAAAACTTTTATGTTTAATGCTTAATAGAAGACTCAGATACAAAAGGATTTGAAGGCTTCGCACAACCTTGGCAAATGCTCCGACCACTGACGAGTATTTTTCTGCAATTTCTATATTCAGTTGGATACTGGTACATACTGTTAGGTTATTGATGTAATTAAATAGTTAGTTCAATATTTGTAAAATTGAGAGTACCAACACACTGCCTTCCAAAACACGTTCTATCTAAACAAACCATGTGATCATAGAGCAGATGCTGTTGCCAATTTCCTATAGATATCATGGTACTTTTACGACCACATGTATTCCAGATACAATCTCGGAGATAAAGATTTAAAAAAGCTATGCGAATTGATCACTCGCTGCTTTAAAGCAGTCGACATGAGTGGCGGTGTGATGACATTCATGCCTTTCCTAAGGCACTTCATCCCAGGTCTTATTGGGTACACGGAGATGACAACTATCCACAGGGCTCTTCATAAATTCCTCGCAGTAAGTCGATCAAAATAAGGAACAAGATAGCGAGTTCAAGTACACTGATACTATAAAAATATTTGTTGTTAATGAACGTCATCAAATATCACTATTTTGCGCACTCACAAACAAGGTTATCTGCTAATAAGTTTCTTGAAAATTGTTTAAAGAAGTCATAACTATTGGTGTAACTAAACTATCTTGAGTTAAAATATAATAGTACGGTTTCTAGTAAATTTTGAATTTTCTGGGAGTTTTAGTAAAAAAATAAAGATTCGATCGATTTATTATTTGTAATGTTTTTTTTTTGATATTGCAGGATACTATTGCAGAGCATAGAGCTTCCCTTGATATTCACAACCCTAGAGATGTAATAGATGCTTTTTTAATAGAAATGCACGAAAATAAAGAAAGCACTTGTAAGTTACAAAAAACTAAGTTCGGAAAAGTCTTTAGGTACTATTATTGACCATCAAAAATAAGAATTGTTTTTTTTTTTCTGAAATGAACGGTAATGAAATGAATGCATAGTAGAACTAATGGTCGTTTTTTAGGTCCAAATAACAAACCTACGATGAAATTTTGTCTACTAAAAATAGTAGGCAAAACCTTACATTTAGATATATTTTTTTGAAATTATAAGACTCGTATCGAGAAACAGTCTTTTTCAATTCAAATCTAAGGCTAAACGAATGAACATAGCCTTGACTTACCAAGTGAAATCAAATAATTAGTTACAGAGGAAGAGCTTCAAGTGGTCTGCTTAGACATGTTTGAGGCTGGCGTGGAAACTGTGAACAATACAGCAGCGTTCATGCTACTCCACCTGGTCCGCGAAGAACGAGTTCAGAAACGGGTACAAGTAGAGATAGATGAGGTTGTTGGGAAGGCAAGACTACCTTCTTTGAGTGACAGACCCAGGTATGTAACTGATATCAGGATATTTCAGGCAAAAGAGACAAAATCTCAAAGCAATTAACAGTAGGTATTAGTATTTATTCATGTGTAGCTCTATCATGAGTTGATGCAAACTGTTTTCGCTGCCGATACCGAAAACTATCGGATATACTTACTGCTCACAGTCAATGGGAGTGAAAGAGAGAATGCGATAGTTTACGGTAGCGAAAACAGTTTGCATCAACTCATGCATGGTAGGGCCAATGTTCTGCAGCTCTACCATGAGTTGATGCAAACTGTTCACAGTACCGAAAACTATCGGATATACTGCTCACAGTCAATACGTGTGAAAGAGAGAAAACGATAGTTTACGGTAGTGAAAACAGTTTACACCAACTCAAGGTAGGGCAACTGTTCACTACTTTATTACAGCTAGTTCTATCTCACACTACGAAGTCAAACAATATCTTACTTAAGTAGTCAAGTTTTCGACTTTCTTGTACGTGGGAATTGAGATCAAGCTTCAAAAAATACGTTCACCAAATCTAAATTATTGTTATTGTAGTTAGGTATATGTTTAACAATAATAAAGAAAACAAGTACCTAGTTATAGCAATGGTAATAAATTATGAAAGAGATAAAAATAAGTATGAAAACACTGCTTTTAATCGGTACATGTAATTATTATTTACGACCATGTTTTGTCCTATTTTATCTGGTCTCCGACTTGTCTATGAGTTAAAAAAAGTTACTCCTTATTTCGGTATGTTCTGAATGCTCTAAGTTCGGTATGCTCGGTATTAAGTCCTTTTATGATTGAAAATTGTTTTGACATTACTATAAAATTACAGAATGGTGTATACGGAAGCAATGATACAAGAAATATTAAGAATATCAACTGTAGCACCAGTCGGTGTTCCACACATGGCAACATCTGACGCAGCACTTGGAGGCTACAAAATACCTAAGGTAATATACTCCACAACTTATTCGTCACTAATCAAGTCCCTTCGGTTTTACAAATGCAGCTAATATCGTTAATTATTTACATCGGAATCATTGCTTTTGACTTGACTTCACTCGCTAAAAATAATATATAGATTAATGAAACGATTTAAGTGGCGAAATATAGGATGGTTATACTTATACAGGCTGGTCCAAGTAGTGTCGACCAAAATTTTTTTTTGATTACTCACATCACACCTGGGGCTCTATCGGCTAAAAACATCGAAGTTCAAGTTAACTGTGTTTTGACAGATGTATGTGATACATTGCTACTTCGTTTTGGCACAAATAAAAATTTACCAAAGAAAAGTAGCAATGTATCACATACATCTGTCAAAACACAGTTAACATGAACTTCAATGTTTTTAGCCGATACCGCCGCTGGGGTGCATTCGAAAATACCCCATGACATGGGGTATTCCGCGGTTTTTTCGTAGTTTAGAAGTTAGGATTTTTTATAAAAATATGTGTATTTGCGAATTGTCTACCAGATTGTTGGCTTTCAAAAAATTCATAACTCCTTTCATATTAAGAACTTTTTGCTTTTTATTTTTGCAACATCATCGTCTTGAATCATTTCTTCCATACGTAAAATAATCAAGTACACAACATCCAGCCTACTTCCCGAAAAAGGGTCGAAAGTGATAGGTTTTACTTCCACGTAGCTAATATAAATAATTTTATAAATACAAAATGGATGTGTCATAGGTTCAAACTGACTTTAAAAACTTAAGCGTAAAAGTAGCTTAGCAAAAATCTGCTTTCAAAGTTTCTAAGGTGAAAAATCCATTAACAAAATAATTATTTTTGAAAAATTCATTCAACTATTTATTCATTCTTATCGCTAAAATGAGTAAAATATCATCGAAAGCATTTACTGAAACTCAAAAGACTAAATGAAAACCATTTTTTGAAAACAATAGAGCTGTGAAGCTTCGGGAATAACCCATTTCAAGCGTGCGATATCTATAATAGTCTGTCTTAAAATCGAATAAGTCTGCTGGCTAATTATTATTATCGTATCACCCTAATTATCGCACGCTCGACCGTGCTTACTGGTTACTGTCATAGTAAAAGGGAAAGAAATAAGTCTCTGATGCCTTTGTTTGAACTTTGACCCGATGAAACATCCATTTTGTAATTGTTAAAATGTTACTTCGTCGAAGAAAAACGTAAACTTTTTCACTTTCGACTTTTTTCAGGAACTTGTCTGATGTTGTGTACTTGGTTATTTTACGTATGGAACAGTAATTCAAGAGGATTATGTTACAAAACGAAAATAACAAAAAACATTATAACTAAGTAACAAAACCGGCGATAGCAGCCAAAATGTGTAGATGAGACAATATTTTCACATAAATTTCCACAGGGAACTTTCATTTTGCTGGCATTGCATGACCTCCATAACGGTGCACACTGGAAGAACCCCACTGAATTCAAGCCAGAGCGGTTTCTCACCAATGATGGAAATCTTATGCAGAACGACAGATTTATGCCGTTTGGCTGTGGTAAGACCATTTGCTCTAAAAAAACACCCCATACAGTTAGTTTAAGGCTTCGCATAGGTAACATAGGTAACAGCTTTATCTCAGTAAATTGCCAATGCGGGACTTACGAAGCAATAATATATGGCATATATATATCACAGATATTCATAGATTTTATATGAATGCTAACTAAATTCGTAATTTTTTATTTTGGAAAACTGTCAAACATACAACTAGAGAGCTAGCTAAGGTTCTTTTCTGAGTACTCTTCTTAATATCTTTCTTCTCTGATAATCTTCTTTCTATATAATTTTTTTGGAACCGATAATTCAAGTATACTGTGTGAAATCTTTGTTCAAAAAGTTGTATTTGACATTGTTCGGCCCCTTAAGATTGCATTTTTCCTTACAGGTAAAAGAAGATGCATCGGGGAAGGTTTAGCCAGATCCGAGTTGTTTCTATTCATTACGCACATACTGCAAAAGTTCCACTTAAAACTGCCCGATGGGGAGCCTCTCCCATCACTGGAACCCATAGATGGCGTTACTTTGTCTGCAAAACCATTTCACATCATGTTTGAAGCAAGAAATTAATAAACTAATAAAAGAAACTAAGTCAATCGCCACTTCTGCCGAAAATACGCGCCGTCAGGTGGGGGACCTGCAAAATGACACTTGTTATTTAGCTTTTTAGATCGTTTTGGCCGGTAATTCGTCTTTAAAAAAAATACCACATTTAGTGACAAATTAATAGTTTGGAATGTGCTAATCAAGGTCTTTCATTTGATGCCCATATTGTAATAATTGAAGAAAATATAAAAAAAATAACATTTGAAAGTGACGTCATACAGTCGCCATTTAATTTTTTTTAAATATATCCAGTGTCGCTCGGTATGATGTAAGGATTTTAAGTTCTAACGATACCCCCATGCATCAAAATCTGTTAAGGCATTCAGAAGTTATGGTGGACTAAAGAAACTCACATTCACATACCCACAAACATACATGAACCCTGAACACATTACATTCTCTATTTTTTTGGACTGTTGTTTGGGCACTCTGTTTTTTGGGCAGTAGTGTAAAAATAGCTGGAAAAACAATATTTCATAGTTGTAGATTAAGTATATATAGATCCAGTTTTGTGGAAACTTAATTTACGTCAAAATTACTAAATAATACACTAGAAAAAATTCGACTGATCTGGGTGGGAGTCGAATTTTTTCTAGTGTATTATTTAGTATTGTATAAAAATAGCATTGTGAATCATGCTAAAATCACTTTAAAAATTATTTTGAAATGGATATAGTATTTCGAATGATATAAATAACATTCTTGTATCACGTTTCCGGGTTTCTCAAGTATCAGTGCTATATCAATTAAATATGTATACCCTTAAGCTGAGTGCCATTTTTTGTAGCTTGACGAGTAACAGTCTCCATCCAACCGAACCGTTAATGATAGAGGATATTCAATCAAGCAAAATAATGGAATGCCTGTGATAACTTTTATTGACGGCAATTCAGTCTTTAACACAGGGTAAACATAAATCTTTATTCATGTGTCCTTACGGTGCAATGCAATTTAAGTGATAGGTTGGCAAATGCATCAAAAATCCTGGGTTCAATAAGGGGCATTGGTTTATAGGTAATGCATACGATTATTAGCGCCAGAATCATAGTAAGTATAATTAGCTTTGATTTTACTATGTACGTACCTCTAACTTCTAGTAACAAGAAGAGTACAAGTTTTTTCAAAAACAAAATTAGGTGATGTTCTTTTATATGAAACTGTCAACTAAACAGTAAACTTATTTACAGTTAACCTGTAGATTGCAAACGTTTTGTTTTTGCTACTGAACATAATTGTTATCACTGGAGTAGCAATCTAAATTCTATTTTTGGTGTGGAATTAGTGCATTTTTTTATTATACCTATCATACGTATTATATATAGCGTTCGTATCTTTTACTAGAATGTTTTATTTTTTTATATCCCAGATATTAGTTCCAATAAGCTGTCTTTTCTTCATCCCTGAAAATCAATGTGCCACGCGCATGCGTGGGCTATTCTTCGCACAGCTGTCATGTCAAGTGCCACTGGCCAAAATTATTTGTTATTGTTAGAATCAGTGCAGTTTAGTTCAATAATCGCATAAAAACATTTTAAAATGTATGACGATATTAAACTTGTCATGTCACTCATTTCAGAACAACGAAAATGCAAACGGTGAAGTTTGTGAAATGCAAACCTAAAAAAGAAACTAATTTAAAAATGGCAGTGCTAGTGTCAAAACTGAGATTTAAAGCAATTGATATTCTTAAAAAAACAATCACTGTGAATTGAACAAGAGAACATCGTATTACGAAAATGACAACAGAATAAACAAGTGCAGACATGAATGAAACTCTTGGACGCGGATATGCCCGCATAGAGGCGATCCGAGCTGCCCGCGGCGAGGCTCTGGCTCCGATAACAGAACCGGGTGCTCCGCCCCCCGACCCATATAAAACTGTTTACTGCACCCTGTTTCTGGCCGGTGCCGCTTTCCTACTTCCTTTTAACAGGCAAGTTCTAGCTTCAAGTCGTAAAGGAATTTTCCCTAATTAGCAGATTTGGTCCGCTCAGCTTTTATGTAGAATCACGAGCAATAAAATGTCTAAATCCTATAGCGTTTGAAAAACAGTAAGCTCCGCAGTCTGCTTCGCAACATTTTTTTAAATAGAACAAATACTAAATTGCCTTAATTCATGCAAATAGTAGATATTTAGAGGAATAATTCTAAAAATAGTATGCACTGCAAAGATAATGAAAAGAGTCTCCGTATAATGAGGTTTAGGTGCAATAACAACAGTTATTAGTGTTGGGGGTGATTATAGTCATCGTAAATTATAGGAAATTTTACAGATGTTATCTCTATTTTAAATTACTATAATGAGGTAGGTACATAACGTGAAAATAAATAAATAAACGTACCAACATAGGCAAAACATTTTAAAATAATAGACGAAGGAAAATAAACCATCAAAACATTTTTGCATTGACTCTACTTGCGTTATAAATCGTCTGCACTATCGGCCTAATTAAAGAGTATAGTATAGAACATAACTGCAGCGCCATGCAACACAGGCATTGATGGACGAACGTGAAAATAACAGATACGTGAGTCTATTAATGCCTAGTTGCGGACAAGGCTTGTTAGTACTTTTCTCAAACAATGGGCGAAAATTTAAAATATTTACCATTTGCAATGCCAGTTCTAATTTCAAATATTGTTGATGATTTCAATGAAACAAGATCTGATTTTTTCAATGAAATAAGGCAACCAAGGATGGTTGCCTTGTTTCATTGAAAAAAATCGTTACATTTTTGAATTTTGAATTACTTGAGAAATATTATGAGTTTTCATGTCACTTAACACGGTAAATATGGATTTTCATACTTGCATTGCAGGCATGTTTGGGCCTGTCCAGCTACTCCGATTTGGCTCGAAGAAGGTTGTCAAAACAGTCTTCGAATTTTCAAGCATATTTTAGAAAATGCAATTTAATACTCTTAACAAGATTTGTGGTCCATATTTCACGCAAAAATGGCTGGCCGGATTTTCGTGAAATATGTTTCGATCATATAAATATGATCGAAGGAAACATGGAACATAGTTTGTTTATAACCTGGATTACATAGGATACTTTTTATTCTGGTCAAAGATTCGACGCGGACGAAGTCGCGGGTGGAAACTAGTATACACAACACAATATACAAGGTGTTACAAAAGTACCCCTAATGCCGAATATGGTATATATGGACCATCAAACTAAACAACTTTTACTATGGGACCAACTTTGAAATCGCGAAAAAAAAATCAGCTGTTTCATACAAAAATTAATTAGGAAAATATCAAAATGTATGAAACAGCTGATTGTTTTTTCGCGATTTCAGAGTTGGTCCCATAGGAAAAGTTGTTCAGTTTGATGGTCCCTATCTACCATATTCGGCATTAGGGGTACTTTTGTAACACCTAGTATAATAAACAAGTAGCTACTACTACTTCATGTAACATTGCTCCGGACGGACAGAACCAAGATTTCCAAAAACATAATGATTTGATACAGTTTCATCATGGCTGTAGACTACTTCCAGCACCACTACCCCAACACGACCATCATGTTCGACATGTCGACCGTCTACATCGCTTCTGCGTGTGTGGCAGTCGTTATAAACAACCTTCTGCTGGACCTCTTCACTTACAACACCAGAATTACCTTTGGTAAGTAAAAACGGACAAAAAGTAATTATTAGCATCTCAAACAATTGGGATTTTTCAAGAAAATTTCAATATTGTTGAGTCTGTGGATTTTATACTATTTAATAATCATAAAATAATAAAACTGATAATCTGTATTTAAATAAAGGATGTTAGTGAAAACGATTATTTATTATCTCCTGGATTTTTGTTTTGTTCTGTAACTGTAATGAACCAAGAAGTAGATTAACATAGAAAGGTAAAGTAAATGAAGCCTGCAGATTTGTGGACTACTAGTAAATTATGGTCTGGCTTTAATAATTCTCCTCTAGATATTTTAAAAAGACATCTTTAAATAGGCGTGATTTAACTTTAAAGCATTATTAAGAAAATACCAAATTTAGTGAACCTAGCTTTAATGACACCCCTATCAACCCCTGAGAGAACATACTGGCCACTAGAAAATGAATATGAACGTGATGTCTCTCTACATTACGTTAGGACCTACAGAGATAGTAGGCGCCTCTTACATTTGTGATAGCAAACACATTTTAAAGTAACTAGACATTGGGTAATTAAACAATTTGTTAATTTTTTATATTTTGAGATTTTGGCATTCACAATGCTATTTTTATATAATGCTAAATAAATTACTAGAAAAAATACGACTCGCACCAGATCATGTTCTCGGACGGGAATCGAACCCGCGACCTTTGGATATCCGGTCCAATGCTCTGACCGCTGAGCTACCGAGTCACTAGTGGGAACATCAAATTTCTTCTAATATACAACTCTGCAATCTCACCAATTTGTTAAATTTTTTACTTTTTTTGTTTAAGGTATTCTAGTATCCCTCGCGACGATGCTCTTTGTAGCAGTATGTAACATTGGCTGGGACGGCTTCTCGTTAAAGGTGTCGTACACGATCAATTTGGTTGCTATCGGAGTGGTTGCCTTTGGCTGTACCGTCCAGCAGGCATCGTATTACGGATTCACTGGATATTTACCACCACAATATACTCAGGCTGTGATGGCTGGAGAAAGTAAGTCTTAAGTTTAAGTGGGTCTGTGCTATTATTTTACCGTACATAAAATATAGAATGATAGATAATAGTCAATAAATAGCGCCTGATCCGGATCGTAGAAAAGCCATGGTTTTTTCAATTTTTTTTATAGTAAAACGAGAAAAATGTATGTATTTCTAATTGTTTATAACATCTCATAATGACCTCTCTTATGATATTTGCGCCTAACGTTCTGAGTAGAAAATCTGCTATAGATACTTTTGAATAATATTACTGTGTACTGACAATGTCGCGCAAAGGCCAATTCAATACTTAACAAGTTAAATAACAAAAACTCAATGCTTATATTTTTTAATAGGCGCAGCCGGGTTCTTCGTTTCTCTAGACCGGATCATCACCAAGCATGCGTTTGAGAAACCCCGTCGTAGCACATTCATGTTTTTTGTCTTCTCAATCTTTATACTTTTGGTACATTCTGCTATGCATCATGTGATGATGCGGCACCCCTTGGTTCAATACTACCTGAAGTTGAGTAACGAATCTCGTCATCGCAGGCGCATACAGTTACATTTGAATCCAAATGAAGATGCTACTTTGGTGAGTAACAAATTTTAAAGCTTTTCAGTTTTCTTACATAACAATACTTACTAAAAGTTCCTAGCTCTATAAAAAAAGATGTCATGATTTACAACAAAATCTACCACTGAACTATTTAACACTTGACACTGGCAAAAATTACTTCCAAGAGAAAAGTAGATTGCCATAACAAAAAAAGAAGAAGAAATACGGCCGAGCGGCCCTTCTGCCTAAAACCACCGAATAAATAATAGTACTTACTCTAAAACACAAAAGACTTTATATTATGTGCTTAGTCCTTCAAATGTTATTCTTTTGTCTTACAACTAAAATAAAAAAATAGTTTTGAGATTTAGCGACTTTTTCAGATGGAAAGTGAAGCAGGCGATGCTAGTTACGGAGTACTGAAACTGCAAAGTCCAATTGTATCCGCTACAGGTAGGTGGTTTTATTTATATGTATATGCTTTACGAATCCACCATAATTATTATAGTTACAATAGAAAACTTCAATTTCCTTGAAATAAAACACTTTTTAACGGATACTATAGCGTGGTTTTATTGAAAGTATTTTGGTAATTAGTTGGTATTTGGCTAGATTTTTTATTTTTCCGACGTTTCCGCACCTTTGCAGCTGCTTTTAACGTAATGTTACCGTACAACATAACTTGTAATGTAAAAAATACTCTATCGTCATTTTAGCAGGAAACTTCTGCCTTTTTACCCGACTACGACGAAATACTTATTAACTTTGTATTACCTTTTTTTTATTTACATATAAACATTAAACCTTTTTTACAGCGGAAACGGAAAACAAATTTAGCTTCGCAAATCCGGTATACTCACCAACGGCGACTGCGCCGGTGTCACCTCCCAGCGTGTCAGTGTCTACTGAGCCAGGGGCTTCCCCGTCCATGCTTCGCTCTCCCAGGCCCTCGTATAAAGTGGAAGACGTCGTCTTCGAAGCGCCGGAGAGACCAATCTCATGGAGAGCTTTTAAACGTAAGTTAAAACCACGTAGAGCTAAAGACTATATTACACCATTGAGGCAATAAAAACTAAAGTTACGTGTAACGAAAGAATATATTTTATACAGCGTGTTACAAAAATACCCCTAACGCCGAATATGGTATATAGGGACCATTAAACTGAACAACTTTTACTATGGGACCAACTCTGAAATCGCGAAAAAAAATCAGCTGTTTCATACATTTTGATATTTTCGATTTTAATTTTTGTATGAAACAGCTGATTTCTTGTTCGCGATTTCAATGCATGCAAATGCAGCATAAAATGTAGCAAAAAAACTTAAACAAAATCGTTTATGGAATTTTCAATGAAAATTTCGTGCCGTCCCACCGGATGGAAAGTTTGTCGGTTAGTAATAGAGAGTTTATCGTCCTCTCTATCAGTATGACCAGTTAGAGGGAAGACGATTTGGTCAGGACGAAATAAAAGCAAAATACCTAAAAAGTCGGAAGACAGTGCTATAAATTGTAATGTAAATTCTTAATCGTCTACTTTCTTCATTTTAGCAGAAAACTTCTGCCTTTTTACCCGACTGCGGCAAATTTTGTAATAGAGAGTTTGTCGGTTAGTAATAGAGGCATTTACCAAGGAATTTTCCAACGGAATAGGAAAATTTTGGAAAATAATAAATTATTTTGATTCTTTTTATTTTCCGTATCGTAACTCTCAGAATTTAATTTACGTGTATAAGTCCTTACTTTTGTACAGTTGAGTCTTAAGTTTTTTTTTTCAGGTGGAGTTCTAGCACGTTGGGCAGTCGCTCGCGCAATCTACCCTTATATGGTGTCCATCGGGCTGGTTTACTTCACCACACTCAGTCTTTACCCCGGTATAGCATCAGAAGTTCCCTCCTGCCGCCTTGGTTCCTGGATGCCCATCGCGCTCATGTCAGCATTCAACCTCTTCGACTTCATTGGAAAGGTAAGTTCTATTAATTTAATGCTTTTTGTCTTATGAGATTTACATGGTGTTTCTTGGAAATCTAAAAAAAATATGTTCTTACTTCCACAGCTAGCAGCAGCCTGGCCATACGAGTGGAGTCGCAGCCAGCTGCTGATGGCCAGCGGCGTGCGACTGTTGCTCGTGCCTCTGTTGCTGCTCTGTGCAGCTCCGAGGCACTCTCCACACATTGTAGGCGATGTAAGTGTAATGATATCGGATAATATTCCGACATTAAATGTATCCGAACCACATCCGATTTAGTTTAAAAGTGGCGAAGTCTGAATATGTTTTTCCTTTCACATTTCCTAAGAAATCTAAAATAATGTTTGTCACTGAAATTTACCGAAACTATCAGTACCCCTAGCATGAACATCTATCGAGAGGTAAAAACGCTCGATACAGTAATAATAATTATCTATGGAAAATTTCATTTCGATTTTCGATTAGATGGCGCTGTACAAATTTCCCATGCAAAATTACTCTATAGAATGTTTCTACGCGCGTTTTTTTTCTCGATAGGTGTTCGTGCTAGGGGTGTCGTGCAAGACAAATTATTAGCAATACCAAACTGAACTTTACAAAAAAAGTTAAGTTAAGTAGGTACCTACCTACTCCAAAGTCGTACATAATAGTCGTACAAAAAGAAACCACTAAGTAATAGCAAAACTTTTATTATCAATCCATAAAGATACATAAATCAGATCAAAATTATTTCAGATATATCCCATCATGTTTTCTGTAATCCTTGGGTTCAGCAATGGGTTATTTGGCTCCATTCCTATGATAATGGCTCCTTCGAGAGTGGGAACGGAACACAAGGAAATTGCTGGTAAGTGGGAACTCTTGTTAAATTTTGTAAAAAATACTGTTGTGTAGGCAGTACTAAATACTTAGTAGTAAAGTTAAAAATGCATAATTTCTCTACATATAAAATATTGTATAGATGTTATTGTTTTATTTTTGGACAAAATTATTACGTTGTTACTGTCTCATCATTTTACTTTTCTATAAGAAACTCTAAAGTTTGCATGGTCATAATCATGAAAAAGTGCACTTACTAGTTTCTTTGCCGTTGTGTGTTTTTCTGTACTCCAATTTACTATTAATTCTTTCAGGTAATATGATGACGTTATCCTACAATGGAGGTCTTCTGTCAGGGACGCTAGTGTCGTACCTCCTGCTAAGTATGTTAGGGCCGCCTCCCGGGGTTCCCCCGTGCCGTCTGTACCCCACTCCTCCGTTGCCCACCATAGCTCCTATTACCACCACCCCTGGTAACCTGACATTCGTCACAATCCCGCACTGAACCAAAGAAACAAAAACCGCGACTGAATATGTAGTGTAATATAAAACAGTTGTAGTTAGTGTATTTCAAAAGATAACTTCACTATCTGTGAATCCCTTGAACTCTACACCCCATTGTATTTCTGGTTGTGTTTAGAGGGATTTCTTTTTTATTAAGAATTGTTGAATTTAATCAATTATGTGATAGAATAGAAGTTACAGAGACATTAGTAAACAGCAGCACGCGCCTTTTATTTCACATAGAAAACATATTGTGCGATATGCAGGGACTATTACATAAAAAGAATCACGATAATCGGACGCAATTCGTCGTTCAATTTACTTGATATTGAATCTTATTTGTGAGTTAATAGTGTCACGGAGTGGGACGAACATTGTCCACTTATTGCGAATGTTGTTATGTAATAGGTCTTCTTTTTTGTTTTTGTACCTAAAATTACAAATTTCTACCACAAACGAAATTATATTTAATCAAAATTATTATTCAATCTCTGCCAATCCAAAATCAAAATCCAAAAATTTGTGCTATTGAAGTTGTGCTACAAACTCAGGAACGCAAATAGTAGATTATGCAATAAGGGCTTAAAGTAGTGTATTGTGTCCCGGGCGCTATTATTGAACCCCGAGTACGAGGGATTCTATGGTTAACTCCCGAGCGGAGCGAGGGAGTTAAGGCTAGAATCCTGAGTACGAGGTGTTCAAGATCGCCCATGACAAATACACATTTAAGCCCGCGATGCATACTCTACTTTTTATACTTTCTGCGAGGCAATTGAAACCAATGACTGTTATAAAGAAAGTACTTAAGTAATTATTTAAAGTTAGAATAATAAAATATGAAAAATTAAGAATATTTATTGAAAATTAAAAGTTATGTTAAATAAGTATAAAAAAAATATTTTTATACTACCTGCTCGTCAATGGCATATTATGTGTCATGCAAACCTTTCCCAAAGTAAGTCATTTTTCCCATGGGGAATAAAGTGATTTGAATTTGGAATGCAACCCTTGTAGTCGTGCTTGATCGATGTTGGTTTCAAAAAAGTTTAGGTGCAATGAGATCTTATTCTGAGTTAGGCTGTATGTTATCATGAAAACTTTTTACGAAATTCATTTTCACCCGCGCACCAAGAAGGATTTATTTGAATGTCGAACTGACCACTACAGAATAGACGACAAAAACATAAACTCTAACCCAACTATAAATGTACCAAAGAATGTAACTTTGTCGTTGCACAATTGGTGTAATGTTTCTAACATAACTTTTAATTTTCAATAAATATTCTTAATTTTTCATATTTTATTATTCTAACTTTAAATAATTACTTAAGTACTTTCTTTATAACAGTCATTGGTTTCATTTGCCTCGCAGAAAGTATAAAAAGTAGAGTATGCATCGCGGGCTTAAATGTGTATTTGTCATGGGCGATCTTGAACACCTCGTACTCAGGATTCTAGCCTTAACTCCCTCGCTCCGCTCGGGAGTTAACCATAGAATCCCTCGAACTCGGGTTCAATAATAGCGCCCGGGACACAATACACTACTTTAAGCCCTTATTGCATAATCTACTATAACATCCGTTACACCGGTAATGGAAATCAGTAAATTTTCCTTTATGAAGCATTATCATATATTTTAGTTCGTAGTTATTTATATCACATTTTAGCAAATACGTAATCATATCGACAAATTTATTAGCAAGATTATGTGGAACTAAGGGTCAAGATTTGACACCAACAAATAATCGTACGCCCGAATCACAATCAATCTTGTTTCCAAGCTAATTATTCTGTGTTTTTTGTCAGTAAGTATAAATATTTTTGGAATAAGTGCAAACTAATTATCTTGAGATAAACTGTGAGTGTTTTTCATCCTATTCTTATCACTTATGTATAATGGAAAATACAAAGTGCAATTAAAATTGTTTTGGTCGCATTTTCGAAAATAATTATCTAATCTATTATGTAGGTACTGTACTTTTATAGTATTGTTAATCAAATAAGTAGAAACAAAATACCAAAAGCAGATATTTTAGATATCAATAACATGATAAAATCACTTGCCAACTTGCCAATAACTGTGCCTTAATTTTTTTTGTGCCTCTTCGTTCCTTTGTAATAAACATTATCTATAATAATGATCGTAAAAAAACCTAGACTATAAAATAAACCAAAAAATCCTCCATGAAAAATATAATGTTAAATAATTGCAAAACATTTGTGGAGAACCGTAGCACAGATTTTTGTGACCGTAGCACACTCGTAGCGATGTAGCAATATTATTTTGTATTACATAATACGTGCTAACTAAACAGCCATAGAGTATTTGACGTCAACAACTTTACAATCATAAAAAAAATTCATACACCCTTAAAATGTTAAGTATATCTAAAAATAAAATGGGGATATCAGACCTACTAATATACCACTAATCTTCGTTTGTGGATAATCATAATTTATTATACGCAGTAGGTCATACGCAACTTTAGAAATGAAATGGAATATGCTATACCTTTCTATTACAGTTACATAAATGTATCAAATGGAAATTGCCAACATTTCGCCGATCGTGTTATTTTTCCTTGAAATTAATCGCTGTCGTCGGCTCCACACGTTGGCCTAAACCTCGACCAATGTATTGTTCGTTGATGCTTTTAGAATGACCCTTTGTTTGACACATTTGTTAAAAAACCGGCAATGAATAATGAATTGGCTGAGATTTGGGCCAACATGAGCAGCCGACAAAAACTGTCTATGTAAATATATTTGTAAATATTTAACTTCTTTATACATATCTTTAAAGTATGTAATTGACGTTCCTACATATACACACAACAACTTGTACAAAAAGTACCTATTATTTGCAGTGGTCGAAATGGACCGGAACGCACCGTGAAAAGTTCTTTTTATATCATTCCGGTAAAATACTTATATCTAATCGCTATCAGTCAGAAGGTTTGAAAGGAAATGCGTTCCGGCTCGTGGGCTTAAAATAATAACACCTAGACGCCATGTTCTCGTATGTAAAGTGAGGCAACCAAAACAGAGCCATATAATGGTTCAGTTTTCAGATTTATATCCTTCATACTTTACATAATCGTAACTAAAACCCGGTAAAATCGTAACTAATCCCCTATAAGGTAGGGAAATTGAAACTGTTTCGTACTTATAGGTACGATTAGGTAACGTATGAAGGATAAAAATTTGAAAACTGAGCCACTATCACAGAATATATAATAGTGCCACTATGACTCTGTCTTAGATGCCTTACTTTTGACAGTGTGCTTTTTATGGAAATTTCGTTCTAGGTATTATTCTATGCTATTGAGTAAGGCCAATTCGACCACTGGTTATTTGTAAATACAAAGTAAACTTTTCAGTAAAGTATATTAATGTGCGTAAATTAGTTAGAGTGCAGATTTACGGGTCGAGTCCGTTAAAGTGGAAAAAAGAAAAAAAAAAATCAGTTCTTACATTAACTAGGTAATCTGCAGACTAACGATGGACGACCAAGTATCAGTTAAGGTTCTTTAAAAGTCTTAAAGAGTTCAGGTTAGGTTAGAACTGCGACCAAAACGCGCGAGCCGAGCGAGCAGAGCGAGCGTGCCACGGCAGCGGCCGGCGAAGCGCCAGAAATCTCATTTTTGTAAAATTTTCTTTCAATACAGATCTTAAACTAACTTTTTCCTGAAGCCTTGGCTATTTCTCTGACTGTTTTCCGCACTTTAACGGTGTAGCATCCGTTAATATGCAGATTAACTAGGTAAAGTGCGGAAATCTTCTACTTTAAGAAAAAAATCGCAATTTAACGGATCGTACCCAGTAATTTGCAGATTACCTAGTTAATTCGCTCATTAACGTATTCCGCACTTTAGCAGTATCATATACACTTCTTAGATTTCCGCATAAGTACTATTAATGAAGTTAAATAATTCTACGGATATTGGATAAGTTTTTTTGTACACAAATTTTTTTTTAAAAGCGTTTTGTGTTATTTAGTCTGTTTTTTTAATTTAAATGTACCTATCGTCTGTTTTTCAGAGACCGTGGAGACTTGATTATTCTTATTGTTAAGTAATTCATAAAAGCGAATTTTTTATTTAAATTACCAATAATGTTAATATTAAAGACAGTAAGTTTCTGACTTCGATATGTATCACCATTCAAAGAAATCGAAAACGTTACCTAGTAACTAATTGATTAGCAAATGTGTATAAAGATTTTTAAATATTTCAGATTAATTGTACCGTTACACAATGGCAAAGATAACATAATTTTGTTACATAAAAAAACAAGTGCTGACTTAGAATAATAACAACCTAGAACGATACGATAGTTCCTTACAAAGCGCACTGTCAAAAGTGAGGCAAAATATACAGAGCCAAAATGGCTTAGTTTTCAGATTTTTATCCTTCATACGTTACCTAATCGTACCTATAAGAACGAAATAGTATTAATTTCCCTACCTTTAGGGGATTAGTTACTATTTTATTGGATTTTAGTTACGATTAGGTAGCGTATAAAGGATATAGGTAAATCTGAAAACTAAGTCATTTTGGATCAGTATTTTTTGCCTCACTTTACATACAAGGACTCGGATTCTACTGTTATTGCTGATAACTGTCAAGTTAAAACTAAAAGGAGAAATTTTCTACGGTAGGTAGTTTGGTTATAATGGCTCTATAGTTTGTGTTGTATATGTATAGTATCTAACGAGACCAGTGACTGTGGTTATACCTACTAATGAATGAAAAATCAACCAAATCACTGCGTAACTAATTACTCGCTATACAACGATTAATAGTAATGAAATGGTGATCATAATTTTATTTAATCATTGCTTAAGTCACGATGTAACGCAGAAAAGGGTAAGTAATAAAATAATCAGACCTCTTGACAAATTCCTTTGACATAAAATAATCTATGTGGGAAAATTCATACAAAATCTATTCTATTGTTAAGTTAGAATAAAACATAAGATTGATATAAGTAGTCCGCGCGAGATGACAATAGGATGGAACCTTGTCAAACTGAGACGCGTTTGTTTGCCGGCCAGCTACAGGGATATCCAAAAACACTGTGTCACTCATCCGAGGCGAGGGAACTTTTGCTACAGCAACTTCAAGTAAGATAACAAGTTAACAATTAGTTGATTAATCAAACTAAAATTAACTAATTAGTCAATTTTTTAATTACTTTGACAAGGTTCCATCCCATTCTCATCGCGCTGCTTATACCTCTCTATCTGGAACCTGTAAACTTGACCCGCCCTAAATAAGTACGTCAATCAGCATAAAGAATCATATTAATTAAATAAATATGAATGCCTTTAGAAAATGTAGTTTATAAGTTACAAGGTAGGTATGGAACATTTATAACATATGCACTCTGCAATTTGCAGTATGCACGGCATGT
Organism: Catoptria pinella; assembly: GCA_963556745.1. Classification (NCBI taxonomy): domain Eukaryota; kingdom Metazoa; phylum Arthropoda; class Insecta; order Lepidoptera; family Crambidae; genus Catoptria; species Catoptria pinella. The sequence continues at coordinate 6,530,927 of OY750771.1, forward strand.
CAGTGAAAACAATAAAATTGTCAAACATTTATGGTTTTTTTTTTAATTTTTACAATACAACGTGTTATTAGCTTTTTAGTCATATAACTAGCTATGTTGTAAGTTATTGAACATTGTAAATAATGAAGCTGATGATTTACGGATTAAAAAATAACTTTTTACCCTGAGAAGCGAATTCTGAACGCTAAATTAGATTCCAATATTAGTATATATTCATTCTAGATTTTCTAGTTTCCTAGGTATTTGTAATTCACAAGGGTATTTTGCGAACGCTGATACCCATATTGTTATAAAAAAATCTCCTAGCTACAGGTGTCCCAGATATACAGAAACAAATTGAATTATTATTTTTTGTATAAAAAATTAAATGAAAGCTGATCAGTTTAATATACAAATTAACGTTAAATATACGAATTTTATCAAACTAAATCTTTGTTCCATCAATGACTTTGTAGCCTAGACAATGCCCAAAACTTTTTGATTCCTAGAGCTAAAAGGAACATAAGCAATGTTTTGCTTAGTAAGAATAAATTCGAAATCCATAAACTGCAAATTTTTATTGAACGTGATTGGCAACCTCTTTTGACGCGCTTCCTGATCTTTAACTTATTTGGGGGGGTTAATTTCACAAAGGCTTTCAAGCTTAACTATCGAACTATATTTACATCCACATTTGATTAAGATATTTTTATATAATACCAAATAATATACCAAATAATTTATAAGATATTTTTCCTTTATCCACCGCAATACTCATTGATGTTGAAGGTGCCTCCTCAAAAACCTTACGAATATTGATTGCTTCTTAAATAATTTTAAAATATTAAAAATGCCCAACGGTCAGTGCAACATGAAGTTTCAAGGGGAAGATTTGTGCATGCGGTGGTCGGTAAATATTATAAACAAAATCAGTAAAACCGGAAAATAATTATAAATAAAATACTTTTAACTACTGATACTAGCGCTAGTATCCGTTAAAGGTGTTTTATTTCAAAATTAATTGCCTCAATATGAACATACCCTTACACATAGGTACTTACATAATGTTACACAAAAATCAAATAAATTCAATTAATTATACTACAAAATATTAACAGATGTCAAAGTAGACTTAGTGAAGTTGAATTAAATCAAAATGAATAGATTCAATTCACCCTGATTGGAAAATGATGATATTTATTACGCACAAAGCAAAGCGATTCTTCTCGTGTTTTAGCTGGAGATCAACGTTCGACATATGACACCGGAGACCTCTGTCTATACCCATTCATGTATATCAGTATATGAAACCGTGATGTAGATACAAATATGATTATTCAGATAGAACGATATTTTTTCAATTAAGACATACTGAAAAAAAAGTTACTTGACAGTTGACACTATTTTTGGGAGTACATTTAATTGGCCATTTACTGCTTGCTATACCTGTGGCTCTACCATGAGTTGCAAACTGTTTTCGCTATCGAAATCTATCGGATAAAAACAAGTGAAAGAGAGAAAATGATTGTTTTCAATAGCGAGGGCGGTTTGCAGGAACTCATGGAAGAGCAACTGTTACTTATTTTATTACTGTTTGTTGCTTTTGGTCTACCTAAAAACAAATAAATAAATGGGTCTTAATTAAATAATAACTTACATAAAAAACTGAATCCACAATCAAAGCTTTTTATTCAATTTTATTATTAAAACAGTGTTATTTATTGATCCACCAACACGTACAATAATCTATTATTACTTTGAAGCGAAAATTAGCGCAAATGTTATGATTTTTTTTTTCTAGATTACTTATCTTAGAAAAAAAAGTTATTTTGCCGGCTTTATTTGTTTAGTCCGGAACTCAACCTAAATTTTTAAAATTGTATAAACTTAGATTTTTGGCTCTGTTAGGTCTTTTTGTTATTTACATCAACAATATATATCGCATGACATAACAAGTATAATGACTGTTTGATGCCACAACAAAGAAAAATACCAAAAAAAATACGTTATCACAGAGGGCTCGAATTTAGTCCAAATTCTGGAATACCTACATACACAATTCAAATGATTACATATTAAAAACTTGTTTCTCCAACGATAAAACGGGGAGCCACCTTTTATAGCATTTTGTATTATACTCAGCCAGTCACGTTCTTAACACTTTATAACTAATCTATAGCAATTGACCTACTTAATAATTTATTATTGTTATCAAGTCCAAATGATTTGGCCATCTAGTTTAGCCTAGAGAGACTTAGAAATACAGATATAATCTACGAGTACGTAAGTCTTAGGCCACGTACGCACCAAAACAAGGTAGGCGCTAGGCGCTAAGCAAACTAGATAATAAGACTATCTAGATAGTCACCTAGCGTGTAGCTAAGTAAAAGAAATGTTCTATAATGTTCCCAAATCACCTAGCGAGTCACCTAGCGTGGAACGAATGGAATGTTCTCTATAATCTTCACAACCGGCCACATAGCGAAGGCGCCAAGCGCGCATGTCTGTGGCGCAGTGCGGCCGGCTGGCCTATCCAGGCGCCTGGCGCTAAGCAAGCTGTCGTCGGTGCGTACGTGGCCAAGTATATGAAGAGTGGCTAGAACTGTAGCATTTATTATAGTTAGTATTTCATTAAGTTCAACTTTTTGCAGTAGTTTTAGGATTACTTACAGTGGTTAGTTTCAATATTAATTTTAAGTACAAATGAATGGTTTATTTAAAGCCAAAGCAAACGATTAACTTATTTTAATTAATATAATACTAAATAATATACTAGAAAAAATAGGACTCGCACCAGATCATGTTCTCGGACGGGAATCGAACCCGCGACCTTTGGATAACCGGTCCAATGCTCTGACCGCTGAGCTACCGAGTCACTAGTGGGAACGTCGAATTTCTTCTAGTATATCAACTCTTACGCTGCAAGCCAGCGCCATCTCACCAATGTAGAAGGAATTAACCTCAACATTCAACTGAACATCTTTCCAGATATTTTTAAACAGTTGATTAAGATGAGAAAGCTTTTTAACTATTTGAAATTTTGAGATTTAAGCATTCACAATGCTATTTTTATATAATACTAAATAATATACTAGAAAAAATAGGACTCGCACCAGATCATGTTCTCGGACGGGAATCGAACCCGCGACCTTTGGATAACCGGTCCAATGCTCTGACCGCTGAGCTACCGAGTCACTAGTGGGAACGTCGAATTTCTTCTAGTATATCAACTCTTACGCTGCAAGCCAGCGCCATCTCACCAATGTAGAAGGAATTAACCTCAACATTCAACTGAACATCTTTCCAGATATTTTTAAACAGTTGATTAAGATGAGAAAGCTTTTTAACTATTTGAAATTTTGAGATTTAAGCATTCACAATGCTATTTTTATATAATACTAAATAATATACTAGAAAAAATAGGACTCGCACCAGATCATGTTCTCTGACGGGAATCGAACCCGCGACCTTTGGATAACCGGTCCAATGCTCTGACCGCTGAGCTACCGAGAACATGATCTGGTGCGAGTCCTATTTTTTCTAGTATATTATTTAGTATTATATAAAAATAGCATTGTGAATGCTTAAATCTCAAAATTTCAAATTATTTTAATTAAGTTTAGAAATCAATTATAATATTGTTAAAACATCGTTCATGTTTAATTATCTATCGCCGTCGTTAGTTCGGATGTTCGAATGAACTTTGTGCCAAATTATACGCGGATAGACTTATGTTCGTCAGTTCATTAACAATTATTGACTTTTTATAAATAATACTCAGATAAGCAGGCTGGGGACACTCAAACAAAACGTGGAGATAAAGTTATCATAGTAAAGAAATTATATGGCTACAACTCGGAAGACAAATATTTTTGCTAAATTGATTATGTTCAAAGTTAAAACTTATCTAAAGATTTATCGAAAAATATCACACGTTGCCTATTCAAGCTTATTTTAGTCGTTGCAATGTAGGTATTCTGATATTAATTAGAAAACATTACTTACATAAATAACATTTACAATAAGAGATATTGGTATCACATAACAGTGCCGAATCTGACGTCATAAAAAAGTTTTTATTCCAGATGATATTCATTTCATTCCCACCTGCATTTTCCGTAATTATTAAGTTACAATATGTTAATATTTTAAAAATAATTGCAAATCGTTGCAAAAGTGCATAAAAGAATCATCCTGATCGAACTTATTGTGCGAATAGGTAGGTACCTGCCTACCGTCATCACACACATTTAATGAGTGTATACCCAGTAGTTATATAAGTTAAAAAGGACCATTTTAGGTATTGAACTTCTTCAGGATGCTTAATTTTTCAGCAAACCAAATAAAAAAGTATCTTCTAAAGTATCTTCTTTGTCTTTGGTTTAAAAATATTTAAGTACTTACTAATTTTTATAGAATTATTGTTCTGTTCTGTATTCATAAAAAAATATTAACTATTAATAAACTATCAGTATTAGTAAACTTTCATCAGTTAAATGATGTAGTCCAGCGTGAAAGGGATTGGAAAATAAATTAAAAAAGTAGATATTGAAATAGTTGTATTATTACAATTCTTTTAGAAAATCACTGTACAAGATCTTGTAGCTGCATAGCATCTCGAGGAGCTTGTGGTGGACGCCACACCAAAGCTTCGTAAGTGGCTATACGTGATGTCGCCTACCGAAACTCGGTAAAGGGTTAAGAAAGTCGTGTTGACCACACGATGCTGTTCCTGCTGTCTACCTCTTGTGCCTCCGCGAACGAGACCGGTGGGACGACCGAGAGCTCCACTCCAAGCTCAAATCACTCGACGATGTTGGAGTTTCAGGGAACTGAGCATCTGATGTCCAACGACACGACGCGCACACTGACTTCGGAGATTCCGGGGGTTTCGTAGTCCCACCACCAGGACCATAAGCGTCCAAAATATGTTTGTACGCACATTCCACTGGCTCCAGACGCCTGCCTCTCGCCGCGTCAAGTCGCAGCCGAACACATGCGTTGCAGTAACCGCAGATATCACCGCGTAGTGCACTTTTCACCATTTTATAATATGATTTATGAACAGTCCGTATCGCAGCTCTCATTAACCACTAATAAACGTGAATAGACTCGCGCGACATATTTATGGGCCGGTCACCGAGCGCGCTGGCGTCGCGCACGCGCCTCGAGATAACCCTAGGCGCCAGCTGTCATTACTCTAATGAAAGAAAAATAAATCGACCACTTATCACTTCACTACAATGACTATTGTTTGCTATGCAATTAGCTTGAACGGTTTTTTATTCTAGCTATACAAATCGGGCATCCGTTTGGTTGGGCTATAGGACTATTATATGGCATCAGTGAATCAGTTGCAGAATAGTTTTTTTTATACCTGCCTACGTACCTGAAGATCATTTGCTTTGCCCATAACATCACACATTTAAATTTTCGCTTAGAAATGCATATACAAACTGCAACACCCTGTAGCATCCTGTATAACGGGAATTTTCCAAAACCCTTTCCTAGTGCTCATTTACACCATGAAAGGTATCTACCCTCCAAAAATGGTGACTCTACCCTACCTTCAGCCGTTAGGGCTCTATTACATATTTGAATTTACCTATACAAATTCCCATACAAACTTTCATCCCCAATTTTATCCCCTTAGGAGGTGATTTTTTAAAAATACTTTCTTATGGCTCACCTACACCATAACAGGTCTACCCTCCGAAAATGGTGTCTCTAGCTTCAGCCGTTAGGACTCTAGCTGCATGCCAACAATGAATCAATCAATTTATAGTTATAGATGTATACTCGTAGGTATTTAACAAGAATTTGCAGGAAAGTTCCAAATTCACTGGATGATTTTTAAATTAAACTAAGTGCGTTGGTTTTAAAGTTGGTTCAAATCTGTTGAGCCAGAACCATGCTCATTGCACTGTCATGGCTACAGGAAACTAAGGTGTTGTTGATAAAATATTATAGGAGGCTATATCCAACAATACAAATACCTAAATATACTTACTTATAGTGAACAAAGTTACTATAATCCGCGCGCGATTAGAATGTGACGGAACCTTTTCAACCTGAGACGCGCACAGTACGCCCGCCGGCCACCTAGTTAGGTAGGTACCAGGGCTATAAAAAAACACGGTGTCACGCATCCAAGGTGAGGGAACTTTTGCTGCAGCAACTTCAAGTAAGATAACTAGTAAACAATTGGTTGATTAATTTAATTAAAATCTAATTTGACGATTTTCAAATTAATTTGACAAGGTTCCATCCCATTCTTATCGCGCGCGGATTATACTTTACTTCTTATTTTAAAAAATCATGTTTGAGACCGCCATGGAAGCACGAAGCACCTATTTTTAACAGACCTCAAAAAAGGAGGAGGTTATCAAGTCGTAGGTAAAAAAAAGGGTCCGGCCGTTACGCCCTCGTTCCGCGAGGCGCTCGGCCGGGACGCCCACGAATTTTAAAATTTGTTTTTCCGCGACGCCCTCGGCCGCGACGCTCATGATTTTTATTTTATTTTGCAAATTTCTTGAGAAAGTACTGTTGCGATTAAAATTGTTAAAACAAAATAATAAATTATGTTAGTCTGAGTTGAACTAAGTATGTATTTTTTTTTTTGTTTAAATGTGAATAAGTAAGTTGAATTGTATAGAAATATTAGGTGAAATAAAAGTTAGTGGATTTTGTTTGAATAATATATTTTTTTCCTTTCCTTCTCCTTTTTATCTTTTGTTAAAATTAATAATCTCAATCGTTTTGAATATAAAAATCTACAGACAAACAAAATTGAAAAATCAACAAGTAATTAAATAATTTGGGCATGCAAAATCGTTCAGACACCCAATAAGTCTACAATACTACAGTTACCGGGTAAAGTTTGATTTATATAAACTTAGAGATAAATAAAATATGTAAAATATAAAAATTTAACAAATCCATATAGGCTTTAGGAATATAAAAAAAAAACAAGACATACCTATTCACTTAAAGAAATTAAATCTAGATCATACTTTTGGTTCAGTTCCCTATGGGCAGCAGGTGTATCGTTTTCTTACTATAAGTATTTGTACAATAAAAGATATATAAATATCGGTAATATTTGAATATTTAAAATTAACAATAAAATATTTGTCTCTAACTAAATTTTAGATGGCAAAAAAACTAAAAAAGTTAACAATAAAATATGACCATACAAAATCAACTAAAACAAAATTATCGTAAAGTCAATGTTGAAAGATACTTAATTAAAAACACTTCTATTCACAACAGTACTTCCTCAAATTTTGAGTAAAAAAAAGATTTTTTTTACAACTGTGGGCGTCACGGCCGAGGGCGACGCGGACAAATAAATTTTGAAAATCGTGGGCGTCCCGGCCGAGCGCCTCGCGGAATGAGGGCGTAACGGCCGGACCCAAAAAAAAGGAGGAGGTTATCAAGATATTTTTTTTAATTTTTTTATGTATGTTTTAACATAACTTCACCGGTTGTTAACTGATTTCATTTTTTTTTTTATTTGATCGAAAATAGTTCATGTCTGGTCCCATAAAAGAATTACAGAGATCTGGCTAGTAGTTTTTTCAAATTCTGAAAAATATCAATTATTTAGATTACCATCGCACAAGTTTTTACGGATTTTCATTTCAGGTAGGTATAACTTCTTTGTTTTTATAAGTTCTAAAGTTCATATTGACCGTTCACCTTGTCGTAGCGTAGATAACTCTGTCGAGTGCAACGCAATTCTGGTGTTTTCTAGATAATGTCAATAGTAAGTAGGTACTGCTCCAGTTCGTTACTGGTTAAGACTAATTACCAGCCTCAATCAACACTGCACTAATAGTAGGCAGACAAATATTATAATTATCTTTGCTTATTATCATGTTCTAAGACGCATTTACTAAGGGCTTACAAAAATCCAACTAGCCATTTATAAAGATGGTCAACTGCCTGCTGAAACGGTAAAAAATACAGAGGAGGTGGTGCTTTGACTAAAATAATGTACACCCTGGGCGAATTTAGATGAAATAAAAAAAATTTTTTGGTGGCCATTTTTTTGCCGCCATTTTGTTTTTTTTTTCTTGCACCTAAATTTGCCCAAGGTGAACTTACATTATTTTAAAGGTGGTAAAGTCGTTCGTACAGACACACAAACATAGGTACGTTATATTCTGTGACATAGTCTTCAAACTTATTAACACCCCTCTTTGCGCTGCGACGGGGTTTAAAAATAACATGAGCTAAGTAGTAAGTACAATTCCTTCTTATAACAAGGTTAAGTACTAGGCAGTAGATAAAAGCAAAAGAAGGTAAGTAGGTACCTAGTTCTGATAACTTATCATATCATCATAATCAGTCACGGAACCTTATTACACGACTAGGTACCTACCAAGAAGAATAATATTTTTAATACTACCTGCTCATCAATGGCATATTATGTGTCATGCAAACCTTTCCTAAAGTAAGTCATTTTTCCCATGGGAATAATGTGATTTGAAGTTGGAATGCAACCTATGTAGTCGTGCTTGATCGAGGTTGGTTTCAAAAATGTTAAGGTGCGATGAGATTTTATTCAGAGTTAGGCTGTATGTTGGCGACCTCCGTTGTCGAGTGGCTTTGTACACCGGTTTTCAAGGTGTCGTTATCTCTGAGGTACCGGGTTTGATCCCCGGTTGGGTCAATTTAGAAAACGAACTTTTCTATATTGGCTCAGATCTGGGTGTTTGTGATACCACCGTTGTCTCTGATTTTCATAACACTGCTTTAGCTACTTACTTTGGAATCGGAGCAAAGCATCAGCGAAAATTTTTCTAAGTCTATGGAGCAAAGTATGTGATGCTGTCAAATATTTATTTATTTATTTATGTTATAATTTTCTTTGCACTGCCTAAAAATTAAGAAAAAGAAAAACATGAAAACTTTTTACGAAATTCATTTTCACCCGCGCACCAAGAAGGATTTATTCTTGGTGCGCGGGTGAAAATGAATTTCGTAAAAAGTTTTCATGTTTTTCTTTTGAATGAATGTCGAACTGACCACTACAGAATAGACGACAAAAAAAATTAAATAAATACTTAAGTACTTTCTTTATAACAGTCATTTGTTTCAATTGCCTCGCAGAAAGTATAAAAAGTAGAGTATGCATCGCGGGCTTAAATGTGTATTTGTCTTGGGCGAACTTGAACACCTCGTATTCAGGATTCTAGCCTTAACTCCCTCGCTCCGCTCGGGAGTCAATCATAGCATCCCTCGTCCTCGGGGTTCAATATAGCGCCCGGGACATAATACACTGCTTTAAGCCCTTGTTGCATAATCTACTATTGTGTAGGTAGGTATTCCGATATCAACCCAATGCCCGTCTACACTGTCTACACTGCCTTGTCTACCTACATCTAGACTTTGCGGAATTACCTTGGCAGGTAACATTTTCGATCCAAGACATCAAATATGAAAATAAGTACTTAAAAAAACAAATAATTCCTATAGGTAACCTGTTAAAGCAATGTTAAGCTTACCTTTTTTTTTTAACGAATGAAAAAATGCGTTTTTATGCATACTCCGTCGCTTGGGGGAGCGACGGCAGTTATGTGGGACTCTCCCACGGAAACCACCAGCGACTCAACGCCGGCAACACCGCTTTCCGCCTAGCCGATCCCCCACTCAGCCCCTGCGGGCTGGATGGGGGACCGGAAGGGGGGGCCTACCCACTAAAAAAACACCCGCTGTGCACTCTGCCCACTATGTGCCAAGGCTACGGGAATCGCTTTCGCATTACTTCCGCGACCAAGGCAGTGAGTTGCTCGCTTTCGCAAGTCCACCACGGGATGCAGAAACTACTTCTGCCATCCCAAGGGATTTCTCCCAGCCACCAGGAAGCGCACAGCACAGATGCGCACTAACTAGTTTGGAGTCCATAAACCTCAGAGCGGGGCCTCCCAACCAACGCTCAGGACCCACTAATAGCGTACTGCCTGAAGGTCTCCGCATTCATGTAAACATAAACGCGTAACCCCTTACAGGCCTCCACATTCGATCGGAAACGTATGTACGTCTCAGAGCGTTCATCTCGCAGAGACATTCGCTCGCAGTAGGTTAGGTACTAGTGCCGTCTGCACGATCCCAGAGCAGTCGCCTCTGAGAGACTTTCACTCCCCTCGCGCGTACTGTCTTAATGGTTTCCGCCCCCATGTTAAACATAGAAGCGTACTCCCACTTAGATCTCCGCAATCGTTCGAGTTGTGAGTTTCCAAGGGAAAATAGTGCGCCACCTGCGCTTTCCCTCAATCACTCGGGTGGTGCGTACTGCCTGGGTGGATACAGCGATCCTCACCGAGTGGTCTTGGAGGTGGTAGGTATATACACATTAACATTATTACCGTGTTTGTTTACTTAGGTACTCTACTCATACTGGACGTCATCATACTTACATAACACATACAAAAAGGTACTTTGACCTCTTGATAAGTTATAATGACAAGTTTTTTTACGTTTGATTGAACTTTTGACAATACAATACACAGGGTACTCAGGTATTTATTATTAAGTCCAACTGAAAAAATACACAGGGTAATATCAAAGTCATTGGCAGAATCTAATCGCGATATTGATAAAATAATGCAATTCCAATTATTTTTTAAATCAAAATAAAGACTTCTTTCAGTAAAGTTTCGTAACATCAATATTTCGTGTGATTGTCCTTCGTGTGGCAAAGTTTTGGGACACCTATATAATAGTAATAAACGTGTGTAGGTAGGTATTCTAAGAAAGAAAATAAAAAAGCGTTATTTACGATAGGATTTTTACGATAGGGAAATACGCTACAAATTAATATCACTAAGTCAATGTAGGGAAATTGATTGTAATTCATACGTAAACGACCCTTATCTGTCTCTTGAACATGGTGTAAACAACTCGAGGCTATTTATAAAGTACTACAAATAACTTGACCGTTGATCTTTCCAGGCATATCGAGCGTTTTCGAAAAGTTATCTTCGTTCTTAATAGTGTGTACGGACGGCAGCACGTCAGGTTATACAGTTAAACTACGAAAACAGCTTTTATTACGTAGGGCATAAAGGCGGTCTCAAGGTCAACATGTATAGTCTGAGGTGCCGTCGTGTGTACTGTGTACCCACCGCAGCGAGGTCGCGCGCGGGGCGGTCGCGATCTTCGGCTGAGATTTAGGCCCCGCGCAGACGGAAAGATTTCAGCCCATAGAATACATTGTTCAGCAGTTGGAGTTCTGCGATCAGTACCCGTAGCACGAACATCTATCGAGAAAAAAACACACGTAAAAAAATCGATAGGTACTTAAGAATTATTTTATCTAGCACGAAGAACTTTCATTTCGGTGGTAGATGGCGCTGTACAAAGCCAAACAAAATTAAACTATCAAGTTTTTTTACGCGCGTTGTTTTTTAGATATATGTTCGTGCTAAGGGTACTGATGGCGCGTTCTATACCCCTCTGGGAAATTTTGTACAGCGCCAAAAAATAAAAGTAAAAGCGCGTAAAAGTATTTGATGGTGTAATTTTGTATAGGATTTGTACAGCGCCATGTATAACCGAAAAGCGAAATTAAACTGATGACAATTACTCTTTCAAGAAGGTAGCGAAATGATATTTCGCTTTTCGGCGATATTTCGCTATGGCTTCGCTCCAAAAAAATTATGGATTTGACGTTTTAAAATTCGATTGTTAACGAAACCTTATGTCAATCCCATACATAAATGTTTCGAAAGCGAAGCGATAACGAATATTTGCAAATGTTACTTTGGCTAGGGGGTATGATCTACCCTTAGCCCCTGCTCCTACAAATGCTCTAAGCTTAGCCTGAACATCTAAGTATAGAGAAAATAGAGTAATTGTCTATGGTAAATTTCATCTCGCTTTTCCTCAGTAGATGGCGCTATACAAAATTACTCTATCGAATGTTTTTACGCGCGTTATTTTTCGTGTGCTAGATCACTGGAAATATGAAATTATCAGATTGGATTGGATAATTTATAGCGTGGAAAGTGTACTATGTTGGTACACTTTATCTCTTTAGTTCGACATGTCGCCGGTAAAAGTTAACATGTTTTGATGTAGCCTTCCAGCTAATTAAGCCTACTCATTTCTTTAGGTTCCCCTTGGAATATGTACCTATACAACATGGTTACAAAAATTACCCCTTATGCCGAATATGGTTTATAGGGACCATCAAACTGATCAACTTTTGCTATGGGACCGACTCTGAAATCGCGAAAAAAAATCTGCTGTTTCATACAAAAATTAAAATCAAATATATCATAATGTATGAAACAGCGGATTTTTTTTCGTTGTTGTGTAAAATTAATGTTTTCATAAATACCTACTCAGACAGAATACTAGTAGTAGGTATACAAGTATTTTCCAACTTAGAAGTAAGTAACTAATTAAGTGCAGTTATTGTTAAAAAAACCGTAGATAACACGACTATCACATTTACTGTTGCCGAGCCATGTCAAAAATATACTTATTTTTGAGCAATTAAAGAGTTAACTGCTTATTTTTAAGCATGCTTCTTTATCTCTCTGATAAGCGGAGCAATTAATTGACTTGTATGTTAAACTACTTAGCCAAAACAGGAATGAGCGACTAAATACTACTTAGGTATATTACGCAAGAAAAGATTGCTATGGCGATTGTATTTTAAGTATGTTTCCATGGGAACGTAAAAAACGAATTTTATCAAAGATATCACTCATATCATAAATCATCAGGGTCATCACCTACTTAAAGTAAAGCACTGCCATCTCTGCACTCTGTCGACTTCTGTAGTCTAGTGGCTCTTCATGGTGTCGCGTCGCCATCTCTATGGTTGGTCCCGATTCCCGATCCTGGGGCCGTACCAGGGGCCCTACCGGCTAACTTTTCGAACTTCGACGGGTTTGCCGAGCTTCAACTTAAAACAGATAAATCGAAGTAAGGAGTTTCATATTGTACTTGTATTGTGAAAAGTTAGCCGGTAAGGCCCCTGAGTTAGATCTCCGGCGGCCAAGTCAATTTCGAAAGTGAACTTTTCTATATTGTTTAAAAATAAGACCGATGAAAAACGAGCGAATGTATGAGCGTCAGCGGTCTTTTTACATGACGCAGATTACCTAATAGCGTTCACGGTTGTTAAATAAATTTTGAAAATGCTGGTATGGAAATTGCAATTTGTTAAAACAATCTCCATACAAAACGTCAATTTCATAGGTAAGGACCTAGTATAAAGCTGCTGGATGAGAACTCGCCGACTCTTTCTGACAAGCGCTCGACATAGATAGATACCTATCCGTAGAAATAAAATTTTATATTTTCATAGAACTGTGTGCACTCAGACCAAATAAAAAAAAGTTTGGGCATAGAGAAGTATAAATTACATAACTGTGAGCAAATATATTCCATCGTTACATTTGTAGAAAGCGATAGGTAGTTAAAAAATAAAACCTTTGTAATTGTATAGAACTTTAATGCATAATTATAATACAGCTGACATAGAGAAAAGGCGCATTACAGCAACTATTTTTATTTAAATACCTACTTATTCAACAACGTCAATTATACAAACAACAACATAATTCATTTACATTATATTACATCATTAGCTTATTTTTTCTGTCTTATATGTCAATATAAAATAATAACGAGTCTATCAAGGGAACCCAATTACGAGCGCGTAGTCTGCACACTAGCACCGCCATTGGAAAAAAAATAGTACTTAAATAAAGACGAAATTGTGAATTATCTCTGTAGTGCACTCCGAAGAAGCTTTGTGGTACTTTATATCGCTCAAACAATAATTTCTAGTCTGTCGTTTAGTATAAAAAACGAATTATTGTTTAAGCGATTAAAAGTACCACAAAGCTTCTTGGGAGTGCACTACAGAGTGATTATTCACAATTTCGTTTTTATTCAAGCACTATGATTTGTTTTCTAAAGGCGGCGCTAGTGTGCAGACTATGCGCCTTAATTATCCGAACGTCTTTGTAGCTATCCCAGTAGAAGTAAAATAGAGGGTAATTTTTGTCGACTAAGATGAAATAAGAAAAACTATTCATGCGATTAAAAATAAAGCAACTTATTAAATTAAATTATTTAAGTAATGATACTTACCTAATTAGAATGAAAATTTAAAAAAAGAGAGTTTTAAGAAATAAGATTTTAAAGACAGACATTGTGGTTATATATTAATATACTTACTATAACATGTGATTTAACAAATAGAAAAATTATATTAAAGTAGTAAGATTTTTAACTAATTCAGGTTTAATACTTCAAAATAAATTCTAGCCCACTGGGAGACACATGTGACAATGATATGTACAGTACAATACAAATACTAAATGTACCTGTAAATTCTAACCACCTTCATAAAAAAACAGTTTAATTAATGCATTTTTAAGATAGTGTTTTGTTCATGTCATTATACATATAGACGGAATTTCGATTCGGAATCATACCGGACGCAGTAAATCCATACAAAAATATGGAACTACCACATCCATGCGGCATTTTTCCGTTCCAAATTTTCATACATTATCGATATTCCGTTTCGGAATTCCGAATCAGAATCAGTCTGTATGTGGCGGGCTTATTTGGAGTATTTATAAGTGACAAAACACTGTACTATAAAATGCTTAAACACTGCTTATGAATATGGTTAATATTAATAAATATTTTTTCTGTGAAGCTTAACTTTGTAGTGCAGAATAATAGCATTATCAAGTGAATCAATCTTCTTTACGTAAACACAAACTCTTACTAAGATTATTCAAGGAATCATTGTTACATAAAATATTTAGAGACTTAAGGTAATGACAATAACGATTATTTCTTTTCGTATTGGTATCGGTTTTCGACTTTTCTATACGACAAATGGATCGGCAACTGGACCAATAATCTAGTGCTAGGGCTCTTCTATCTAAAGAAGCAGAGGAGTTCAAATAATCTGTCAGATTATTATGTCGCGACATTATTTTGTCTCTGTCCCTGTAAAAAAAAGTATAAAATTAGGTCATAATATTCATGTGTTTAAGTTTTATTACGCAGTTTAGATACTTCTCATTTTAATATTTACCTTTTAACAGCTATATTGGGGACATCTAAATGATTGTTTTGGTCTATTCCCAAAATTTTCTGAGAATTAACTATGCAGCCTGTTACAAGCTCATGTGATATTTCTTCAGCAGTTATATCATATTTACTGTAACTCCCTGTATGTTCTTGTTCTGACACACTGTTTTGTTCTAAATTAAGCCATGGTGAATCAGTTATGTCAGTAACAAAATTCTTACTAAAACAACCAGCTACAGAAATTGTATCAAGTGCATTTGATAATGTCTCCATTTCTGTAATAGTTTTAGCTACTTTTGTTTCATCAACGTTTTCTTTTTGAAGATTGTCTAAAGGCACAATTAAAAATTTTGGTACATTCCACCATATATTGAAAAGCTGCATAGGACATTCAAATTGTTGTAAACTATTTCTCTCATCCGAAAAATACTGAGAAACACTGTTTATATTACTGAAATTAGAATGAGCAATATTGTTTTTTTCTTCTATAATTTCTCTATCTGGCCAAGACATACTTGAACTTTCATCTTCCACATTTATTTTAGCATAATCATTGTTTTGAGTTGCAGTGCCATCAGCTGTAAGTTTATTTTTAGGGAAGTAAAATTGTAGGTAGTTAATAGTCTTCCTAATATCCCCTCGAAAGCTGCTTAAAACTTGTGCTCCTATTCCAGGACACCAACTGTTGTTTTCTACTAAACACATTATATCTAGCCATGTTCCCAACATTTTTGGTAACAATGGTTGTGTTTTTAATATCTTTGCAGTATGAATAAACCTTTGTAAATGTGGACATGTCATTGATGAAGTAATTAAGATAACAGGACGCTTTGAACATTGAACTAATTGGACGATTGCTGAACAAAATCCATCATCCTGTTCAAAGACTATGTCAGCATCATCTATGAGAATCAAAGACATACATGTTCGAGTGCTATCTTGACTGACTGGAGATTGGCTAGATCCTTCCTGGTTAGCTACACTCTCCAACTTTTTTGATGATTTTTCTAGTAACTTTTTTGGTCGTCCACGCTTCTTGGCTTTTGTTAATACTTCCAACTGAATAACTTCTTGTAATTTTTGAGAACATTCTTGGCTGCCGCTCTTCCCTCTGTTAACTTTGTGTGATTGAGTTGCTTCTTGTAAATCTTGCAACATAATTTTTCCAGTCCTTTTACTACTAGCATTGACTTCAAGCACTTTTATAGCTAATTCAGAAGCCACCGCATAAACAATTGATGTTTTTCCACTTCCTACAGGTCCATTCAATATCAGAAGGTTGTTAGTAACCTTCATGCAGTCTTTGCTATCAGTATCCGAATAGTAATAAAAATCAGAGGAGTCTGAATCAGAATTATTGTATTTGTTTGTTTTACAATCATTTTCTGTCCAGGTAATCAACCATTTCTTTAGCTCTTTAGTTGTCTCAAAATTTCCAATTATTTCTTTAGATGACATAGGTTTATATTTATCAGTCCAATTCATTCTATCAGGACTATCAACAGTCACATCAATCATACTATTAATTACTTCTATACTATTATCGAGATCAAGAAAAGCACTATCCCTGTGGTGTCCTCTACATTTATCTTTTAGCAACCTATATGTACGATAAACTGGGAACTTGGGATAACTTTTCTTTATATCTTGTAACACAATTTGAACTTGATTTTCAGTTGATACTTGGATGATATTATTGTGAGCATTTTTATTATGAACAGTTTTATGACATAATATTTTTTCAAATAAGTTTTTCTCTTCCCCTAGTGATATACAATCATCATCAGATTCTACTGTATTACAATTTACTTCATTTGGTCTAAAAGCAAATTTTGTTTCATTTTGTTGGACATGCACCACAGCTTCGAAAGTGTTTGTAAACACATATTTATTCTTTTGCTTTTCAATTATTTTTTTCAGCTTATCTGGAACCCCACTACTTAAAAATCTTTGTTTAGCTTCTACTGCTGCAGCATCCAACTGTGGTTTTGCATTAAAAATTGGTGCCAGTTTAGCTACTTTCTTTTCATCATTGATAATCATAGCACTATTTTTAACTTTAGTTGTATTCAAAACTTTAGGTGCTTTTTTGCTTTCTAAAGACAATCTTGGTTTAGACTCCTCACTATTAATCTTGTTGCTTGTATCAGTTTGTCTTAAACTCTGTTTTTTCTTTTTGGGTGTAAATATATGAAATTCTTCATCAGAACTAGAAACCAAAACCTCATCAATGTATTGAGCTGGCCTTTTGATGTTTCGTTTGGGTCTCAATGTATTAACTTCTAAATCATTCTTATTGGTAACAATATTGTGGTCATTTTCTAGATTAGTAACATTCCCATCATTTTCTTTTTTATTTTGAATTAGTAGCTCCTTTTCTGCTGTCTCATCATGGTTGATGACACTTAAATTATTAGTTTTATGAATAACTTTTGAATCATCATTAACTTCAATATTTTTATTAAGACTTAATTTATTTTTCTTTGTTTTCTTTTTTGATTTTGTTGATATTTTAACTTTAATTAAAACATTATTATCATCATCATCGTAATTTAAATCTGCACTTTCAACATCTTCATCTTTTTCAATTTTTTTGAAGTAACATAACATATTTTCACGCTTTTTTAAAGAAGGTGACAGTTTCTTTAAAAATTCTTTATCTTCCTTAGGGACTGGTGTTTTACTGGCTGCTTTAGCTTCAACTTCTTGGAATAAGTCAACTAAGCGCAGCTTATTTGTTTTTAATGCTTTACCATTATCAGTCTCGGACTGACCTTCTTTTACAGTTTCTCTTTCTTTTGTACTACTCTTGCTTTCTTTAGATGAAGGTTTTGGTTCATATTTCAAGATCAAGCTTTTCAATCTTGTGGCACGCTTTTCCATCTTTTTTCTGATCTCTTTTTCTTGAAACTCTTCCATTGCTTTATTTTTAAGTGAACCTTTAGCTTCTGCCATTTTTTGTAAAAGTAATGTTCTTTTAACTTTTGCATTTCTTTTCTCAATAACTTCTTGTGATTGACATTCATCAACAACTTTATCTTTGCCAGGCGAATTAGTACCAATACTCTTATTTCGAGAATCCATCAATAACTGAAATGCATTGGTCTGTTTCTTATTGTTCTCCTTAGTTGTTGAAAAGTTAATGTCATTTTCATCTGCAATCTGAGAAGTAGATTGGACAGCTCTTTTTTTCTTATCTGTTTTCTCTTTTGGTAAATCTTTTGTAATGTCATTATTGACTTTATCCGTTTCATTTACAACTATACAGGAGCGATCAGTACTTGTTTTACTAAGAATTTGCTTGCGTTTTCCCATTTTAAATAAGTAGTTTTTGGGTCTTAGCTCATCTTTAAAAGAACATTCCTGAATATTAGTATTTTCTTTGTGATTGGGCGATTTGATTTTTAATAATGATACTAAAATTTTGGACACATCTAAAACATCAGGATCTTCCTGTCCATCATGCCGTAGCTTGTACTTTTTCAACTTTTTTTTTAAGTCTCTATGGCATTTATGTCGAGGGATTTTTTCTTTGGATTTCAAAATATGCTTTACCTTATTACAATTTGAATCTCTTTTCAATCGCTTATTACTGCAAGAAATTACAGGCTGCTCTACAAGTCGTAGTGAAGTGAACATCACCTGGAAATAAGTAATATTATTGTTAAACTGAACTTGTTAAACTACCTAGCTCTTTGCATTACACAGCTCCGACGATATAAATAAAATATGCATTACAAACTAACTAGGTTACAGTTGATAAATACGATGAAATTACATTGGATTTAAATACCAACCGATCACAGTCCATAGGCAGTAAAACTGAGGATCATTAATAGACGGAAAACATAATTAACTATTTGTAATACATATGATCAAAGAAAAATTGGTAAAACATACAGCCATTATTCCTATCAAACAATTCACAAAACAAATTGGCGGGCAGCGTAACGCAGCAGCTTATTTTATTTTTGTGACGTTATATGTCAATGTCAATACCGTCAGTTTTTTTCTTTTCCGTGTGCTTCGTCTGCTTTAACTTTAGAGCATTACTTTAACTTAACCATAGAATACCTAATAGCTAAATTGAGAATGTAACATAGGAAAATTAACTTGAGCTTTCAATCTGCGCTGAGCCCGTAGCCAATGTCACATTTACAAATTTTCGCTATCGCTTCACTTACCGCCTTGTTTCGAACTTCTGCCTGTTGCTCACGTGCTAGTACAAAGCATGCCAGGAGTTCGCGAGCTATTTGGCGAACCCTAGACCGAATCGCCTAAGTCTTTTTCTTACAACAACTCGACACACCGTCGCCAAGTGAGTTAGGTAACATACATTTCAATATTAACTGCTTGGAGACGTAGCCGGCTACGTCGCCATGGCGTCTTAATGAGGCAGAGGTCTTAGGTATTTACGGACCGTCAGTGTACCATCTACTAGATATGCACATGCAAGCACAGCTGTGCTCTATTATGGTGCTAGCCATAGAATTAGTACTAAAGCATAGAAACCGTGCCAAAATAAGAGTTCAAAATAGCTATCTTACTCACATGACGTCAATGACGTTTGCCTATAAGAGTGAATGAAACAAATAATTACATTCGGTTCCCATTTTTTGTAGGTTGTCACAAGTTTTTAAAGTTAAATGTCAATTGGATGTACATTGGATGCACTATGATACGACAAGCGTGCCCTTAGTGTTCGTTGCTGCAGTGTAATTAGGTGACAACTTAACCTGGTTGTGTTGTAATGACTGGGTGTCTTTCGAGTGAATTTCATAGCTGCTCAGTAAAATTTAGATATTTTTAAAATATTCTTGTAAGAAAACTTAAAAGAAAGTTGTAGCAACGTTTGTGACATTTATGCGTTCCCTGTGACATTATGTGTTGTGTGATTGAGGGCTGTAAATCTCACACAGGAAGAAAAGAAAATAATCAATAGACGTCATCATTTAATCGGTGAGTTCATATCGTCAACGATGTTTTTATTATGTAAATAGCCTAAAATTTTTTTATATTATGTTATGTAAATAGCCTGAAACTATTATAATATACTAACAATTTGTGCAAATAGTCGTTTGTGTCCAGTTCTTTGCCGATTTTTGCAAATACCAGAATTTTTATTGGTTGTAGAGGTTATGTTTTTTCGCATAGTAATGTGCATTTCTATATCGATATTTGTTTTATTGTACTTTCTTACATTATATTTGATGGGAACAAAAAGTAGAAAACCATCACATAGCTTGGCAAGTCTGGTACATCTTTCTTTTAAATAAATAATAATCATGTGGTTTACATTTGAAAACTGAAATTCAGTTTCAACAAAATGTCTTTATGTAGGTACTACTACAAGTTCATTTTTTTTGTTTTAGGTGCCGTTATCCAACATAACAAAATTATTATACGTCAGGAGAGCCTGCGTGCTGTCGACATGAAGCAACTATTTCTAGTTAGAAAAGAGTTGAAAAAGTTTCCCAGCGTAAGCCTTCAAATAATAAAGACTGACATTTTTTACCTGTTCTTTTATTTCCTTAGCTAGCTTCCGCTTGCGACTTCGTCTGCATGGACATTCAAGAAGGTCCTTAGGTATATTTTATCTTTAACCATGATCAAAAAATCTTATCATCTAATTCAGGTTTTATAAACTATGTGTGTGCCTTTTATCCAAAATGAGTTCAGCCATTTTAACATGATTGAGTAAGAATTATAAGAAACAAACTTTCACCTTTATTATAATATTATTAGTAGGATAGTCCTCTCGTATTATTGATGTTGTTCATTTGTACGTACAAAAAGTAAATAATTTTAATGAGTAAGTACTTTTAGCATTGAAAAGTAAAAACATTTTTAAGTTAAAAGTTTTTTAATTTAAATTAGTCAAAGTTACTTATATCACTTATTCGAGAAAAATTATAGCATGTTTTTTATAAAAGGCAATCTTGGTAGGTTAGGTTCACACGACAGCACGTCAAATTATACAGTTAACTCTGAAAACGGCTTTTATCAAGTAGGACATAAAGGTTGTCTCAAGGTCAACATGTATAGTCTGGTGCCGTCGTGTGTACCTATAGCTTTTTACACGATTAATACTAATATAATTTCAGACATGGAAATTTTTTGATTTTATCGGTGCTTATTTATTGCAAATCTTTATCAAAAACATATTTTTGTGGTTTTACATAGCAGAAATAGGTAACTACGATCGGCAACTCACGTACTTTACCACTTTGCAGAAAAATTTGTGTGTGCGCGTATATAAAAAATTGTGTGAAAGCTATTTTAACCTTAGGAGTAGTAAAGCGGAAGTATTGTCGATAGTACGTACTTAATGTCATAATTAATGAAAAATACAATTTTAATATGTATTTCACTTCAACATTATTTAGATTTTGTCGAAATAAAACACCGATAAGCACGTCACTAGCGTAGGAAACAAAACTAGTGACAACCTACACAAATTAGGACAAGACAAAACGTCATACATCTCATTCTAACGCATAGAATATGTCGTAAGAAAATCAAGGATAAGTATATCCTGTCTTCACTTGCTATTTTAGCGCGGTTTCTATGCTTTAGTACTAATTCTATGGTGCTAGCTAATATGTCTGTGCTGTGCTACTACAATCTAATTATAATCTGTGTCACCCACCATCATTTTTCGGTTCCCGACTTAGTTCCCGACTTTTATTGAGTGCAAGAATAATTTGTGATACCTAATGGCCTCAAAAGCTTTTACAAACCCTTTTATTCGCCATGTCGCGGTAAATGCCAGCTTTTACCAATTACTGTAATTCAGACCTTGCCGTAGTTGTTCTGAAATATTGATAATTTCATAGCTGTCAAACCCCTGTTATGTAAAAGTTTCTGTAGTATTTGTGAGTACCTTTAGATTTTTTTACGGTTGCAGACAAGGGGTTACGCTCAAGCTGCACCAGCTGTAAAGAGAGAAGTCCGAGTTCAGTCTGCTGTTTTACCGAACAAAACTTTTGTAGCTGCTCTTGACAATGGCTCGCCTGTTACTCGAGTCACCATTGCTTTCAAGTAAGTTTCTTCCAATTTTTCATAAATACCAGTAATTTCAATTCTCTCCCTTCAAATATATGGCTCTTGAGTTTATTCTTCCTACTTTAAATTCCTGTTTCTTTCAGAGCGGGCTCTCGATTTGAGCCAATTACTGATTTGGGAGTTGCTCATGTACTGCGGTCTGCTGCTGGGCTCACTACCAAAAATGCCAGCAGCTTCATGATCGCTCGTAAGCTGGCTCAGATTGGAGCATCAGTTACCGCTTCTGGGGACCGTGAATTTGTCTATTATACTCTGGAGGTATGGATCTAATTGACAAGTTAATAATTGCAGAAAATCTGTAATTCCATTTTTTTATTTTTAATATAATCTTTGGTTAACTGTGATATGTAAAAGATGCACATAGTAGGTATAAGAATTGTTGTCTGTGCCCATTCTAGGCTACTCAAGACAACTTCCAAGAAGCTGTGGAAATGTTGAACAACATTGTCTCCAACCAGGAGTTTAGACCTTGGGAACTGAGTGACAATGCTCCTCGTCTCAAATATGATGTTACTGCTCTTCCACCACAGGTATTTTGATCTTATTGCAAGATTTACTTTATAATATTTCTGTAAATTGTTAGTTGTACTTGTAGTCATACTGTTTGGTTTTATTCCAAGATTATTAGTAAATACTGAAATTACATAGTTCAACGAAATTGATTCACTTTATTTGAAAGGCACAGAAATGTATGAAAATTTTGTTGGACAATGACATTGATTCACTTCTTTAAGTACATGATTCAATTTATTTGCTTCAACCAAATTATAAGGAAAAAGTGGACCGTGTAATTTTACCATAAGGAAAAGCAAGTATTTAAACAAATGCATTCTTATACTTAGCATATCAATTGAAGAGTATTTTGCTGTTGGTTGGTTATTTTTATTCTGATAAAATAAAACTCATTCACTTCACTAGTCCTACAATACTCATAAAAAAACTAAAGCAGCACAGTAAAATGCTAGAACACAAGTCTGTCATTAATGAGACGATATGTTGTGTGATAGTCCTACTAGCTAATAAAAGCAGAAACAGGTAACTAAAATAACCTAAAAGCACAGTGATGCTGGGGACTATCAATGTTTGGTCATCCATTGTATATGAAAATGTATAGCCTTCACAATTCCACTGTGTAATTAATATAGAGCCTGTAATTTTTGCAAAACAGCTAAAAATAAATGTTTGCAGGTGCGTGCTGTCGATCTGCTACACAAGGCAGCATACCGTCGTGGCCTCGGCAACTCGCTGTATATTTCACCAAAAAGGATTGGAAAGGTCTCATCAGAATCGATGCAACACTTTGCTGCCACTAATCTGACTTCTGGTAGATGTGCTGTCATTGTTGTTGGTGACTCACAAGTGAGTATCACACATTCTAGGTCACATTTAGTGATTTATATAAAAATATGTTAATTTTATCTATCAATTTACTTTTCTTTTAGGAGAAGGCTGGTTTGGTTGCTAATGCACTTCAGCTCAGCTCATCTGGTGAAGCTAACTATGAGGCTTCTAAGTACTACAGTGGTGAACTTAGGTAAGTTTGGTACTTTATTGTTTAATATTTATTGGTGCCTGCTTATAAGTTACTTAAATATACCTTCCTAATCAAAGCTTACCTACCATAGGGAAGTTTATTTATCCTGATGATGATACATGATTTGATAGATGATATTATTTTTTGTTTAAAAAACAAAAGTCCCGTGGAGGAGGTGCTGTGCTGGAATAGTTTAAGTCATAGGAAGGAAAGCTTTAACTATTCCAATAGCAATTAGACTTGTTGTTGTTGACTTTATAATTGTTTTAGTCTAATTGTCCAAAATTTAAGGATTTTTAATGGCGTGAACTCTAGATATTAACAGAATGAACTTGTTTGTTTTTTAATTTACGTCCTACTAATATTATAAATGTGATTGTACTTAGATGTTTGTTACTTAATCACGCAAAAACAGCTGAACTGCTTTAGATGAAATTTTGTACACAAATAGTTTATAGCCTGAATCAAAACAGGATACTTTTTATCCCAGTCAAAGGTTCCTTAGGGTTTTTTTACGAATATCCACTTGGGCGGATGCTAGTATATTATATTTGTGTAGGAAGGAGATGGGCGGAGAGCTGGCGCACGTAGCGCTCGCGGTGCAGGGCGCGCCCGCCGGCTCGGCGCAGGCGCTCGCCTTGGCTGTTGCGGCTAAAGGTACCTACTGCGTATACAAATAAGACTCATTATAGATTGTTGTGATAAAACTTATGAGAATTCTGCTCTTGAAAGAATATAGGTTTAAAAACCTTTCATCTAGAAATGAGCTTTGAGAAGTTGCTTGTTAATGAAGTTTAAATGAAAATATCTAGATAATTGTCACAAAAGAATATGAGTTGATGCCTCAGTTTCCTGAAGTATGCTTTGTTTAATGGCTTTTCTCAAAACTCTTCTGAATTGGGAACTTTTTATAGATTCGGTACTTACTTATTATAGAACAAGACTAACTTGATTCAGTAGTATAAAACAGTGTAAGCCGGTACTTACCAGTGAGCTGTAACAATAATTCAGTTTCTTCACAAGAAACGTTCGTCGCTTATAAAAAGACCACCTAGTTTATAACCGCTCGCGGGCCACTTACGCATTTTGATTTTTGTTAAAGTCAAGTCTAAAAATTTGTATACAGTTTAGAACTTTGTCACTTTGTTGTAGTTGTCATTTGTCATTGATTAGACTCTAAAAGCTATTACTTTTTTGAACAGAGCAGACTTTTTATGAGCTTTTACAGTTATGAGCTTTGTCACTCGATTTAGAGTGACAATGCTCATAACTGTATTCATATTTATAGACGTGAGTGTACAGTTACGGTTACAGTTCACTAATGAGTACCCATCTTAAACTATATTGCTTCGGCAGCATTAGGCAACGGTCCCGTAACGAAGTGGGGCACCGACAACTCCCCCCTGGCGAAGGCCATCGGCAACATCGGCCCGTTCGCGGCCGCCGGCTTCAACGCCTCCTACTCCGACAACGGCCTGTTTGGTGTAGTCCTCTCCGTACCCAAAGACGAAGCTGCCACTGTATGTATTTGCTTAAGTTGTGGTTACAGTATTTATTTTCATAATAACATTAATTCCGGTCCGATGCTCTTAACGACTGAGCTACTGAGTCGGTTGGTAAGAGCATTGGACCGGACTTCCAAAGGTCGCGGGTTCGATTCCCGCCTGAGATAATCCTAGGGACGAGTCGAATTTTTTCTAGTACTTATATTATTTAGTATTGTATAAAAATGGCATTGTGAATACTAAAGTCTCCAATCTAAAAATAACACTAATGACTAGGAGACAAATTAGGTTTTATGAGCTGCACCTAGAATCCCGATTACTACAGCTAGAACAAATTGATTGAAACAAAATAAAATAAAATGTAATTTCAAATAAATCTTTTGAAATTAGACAGTTTCAGTTTGATAACAGAGTGCTATAATAGCACTTTGCTAATAAATAAAACTGTCTCAATTTCAAATTATTTAAATCGATATAGTGTACGTAAGGGGGAAGTACTCAGATAAATGAATGAAATAAATAGATCAATAGGTCTTTAGATTTGACGTTTTAAAAATCGATTGTTAGCGAAGGCTTATGTCAATCCCATACATCTTTTGAAAGTGAAGCGAAAACGAAGATTTGCAAATGTTACTTTGGCTAGGCTCTCAGATTCTCCTTACACAACTATTGCTATAGTTTTACACAAAATCAATATGTTGTCTCTTCCAGGCTGTGTGTGCAGTAGCCAAAGTGCTGAGGTCCGGTAGTCTCAGTGCTGAGGCCATCAACGCCGGTAAAAACCAGTTGAAGTTGCAAGTCCTGAGCGAGGCCGAGGACTGTTCATCCCTCTCAGAGTCGTTCGCAGTCCAGGGCTTGTACCAAGGCGTCGCTAAAACTCCCGCTGACATCGCTAGGGAAATCGACCAGATCAACAGCGGTGCTGTCTGCCAGGTGGGTTTTTAATACAACTCACATATATCGAAATCCGACAACACAAAGCATTTAAAAAGTATGGTTGACGTCAAAAGTAGCCTAAACACTTCAGTACCATGTCTTAACGAACACTATATCCAATATAGTAGCCCCTTATTAATAAAAATTGTATAGCCGATGTATAGTTACACAACGGTGACTCTCTGTTAAACTATTTTGAGTTCAACATTAATAAAAAAAGGGACAAAACACTATGTAACTATACATCTGCTACACAGTCTTTATTAGTAAGGGGGTAAGGCTGCAACTTACTGAACAAGCCTAATATTTGGTGTGTTAAAGTAGGTACATAAGTGAACAGCTACTTATGAGCATGCTTATACAATGTGTTACAAAAACCCATAAAGCGGAATATGGTAATAGGGACCACCAAACTGAACAACTTTTACCAACTTTGTGACTGGAAAACAAAGAGTTCAATCTACATATTTTACTTATTATTCTATTACAGGTACTAGCCAATGCAGCAAAGATCAAAATGTCAATGGGTGCTGTTGGAAACCTTGCATTTGTCCCTTATGTTGATGAACTCTAAATTAGAAACAAATTAGATGTTTACAAAATATTTTGATTTGTATATTCCATCAAATAAGTTTACTTATTAGTCTAGAGTGATTTGTAATTTATTGTTTTAAAAAATAAACTTTGTTTTAGTGATAAATCTATGTTGCAAGTTTATTTTATTTTTTTGGATTAAATTTTTTTGAAAGATATAAAATAATGATAAGTTGTAAATCTCTTTAATTATGAATCCATTGCCCATAACTGATTCCTCCATAATTACAAATGGTAAGTATCTCCCACTACATTGTAATATTCCTGTTGGTTTTTTAAATAAATTCTATCGCATAAACATAATCTTTGAATTCTTACATATAAATATCATGTATTCATCAGAGCAAATCTTGCAACAGTTTCTCGTCAATGAGATCCTTGTCTTCATTTATGCTTTGTCTTATAAGGGAAGGCTTAAGTTGATTGAGTTCATGTAGCCACCAATCTAATTTGGTAGACACATCAAACTGATAAACAGTTACAATCCACTAATCCAATGTGATATGTAAAAGCTGTGAATTATTAAAAATAAGCCTAAAGTTCTAAGACTTTTGTGCATACAGTTTTATGAATTACAGTGCCTATATTATTAATTCATGTGTTGTTTTAGAATTATTTAGTTTGTATTTATTGGTTTTTAAAACCTGAATAAATATTATACGCACTGTAATCCGTAAAAAGTGTTTTATTTCTAATAAGTCTAAAGTATAAAATGAATTGCAAGCTATTAATCAGTAACATGGTTCATGGAAAATGTTAAAAGTAAAAAATTGGACTGCTAACAATTATTATTATAGGGTTAAATAAAAAGAGAAAAATCTATCAATATAATGATTTTACTGTACTTCTGCTTCTGTAAGTAACATATTTGGGATGCCTTTAGAAATTGGAAACTGTCTTCCTGATTCAGGACAGGTAAGATGACCTTCTTCTACCTCAACTTCTAGTAATACTCTATGAGCTTTTTTAAGAAATTCTTCATTTTCTTCAAACTTAGGCTCAATTGTCTTGGGTAATCCCTCACTGTGTCCAATGCTATTTGCAGCAACCCATAATACCTCCCAATCCAGTTTTGGTATAACGCGCGTAATAAACTCCGGGTTAAAGTCGACTTCCGTCACTTTTACGTCTGTTGCATTAATAGCTAAAGGATAACCCGTCATTACTCCTTTTAGGCATTTCGAGGTTAGCATATTGTGTGTAATCAGTTTCATTTTTGCGGGATCCAAGTAGCTGTGGTGTGAAGGTTATGTTACAATCATCCTCGGTGCACGCTAAGTTATAAATAACGAATAAACCCTTGCCCCTGAATACTGTAAATACCTACTTTACATTTGAAAACAATATATAATACATATACTACACAACTCAACACCTGCACAACACACTAAAAGAAAGAAAATTGAAATTAGTACCTACATAACCCAAATAGTAATAAGTGGAATTCTTCTTCTTAGGAGAATAGGAGAAATTCTGTCTGACTGACAGACTGACAGTGAAGTCTGTCTGCTGCGGCGGTATCGGCTAAAAACATTGAAGTTCATGTTAACTGTGTTTTGACAGATGTTTGTGATACATTGTTACTTTTCTTTGGTAAGTTTTTATTTGTGCCAAAACGAAGTAGCAATGTATCATATACATCTGTCAAAACACAGTTAACATGAACTTCAATGTTTTTAGCTGATACCGCCGCAGGTGTGTGTTCCGTCATTTTGGGTGTAGTTGTGCTGCACTCCGAGCGACGGAACGGGTGAAACTACGCTCTGACAGCTGTTAGAGTAAAATTTTACCGAGCCACTGAACGGTCAGAGTGCGCACCCAAACGCGCTCGAGTGCACTCGAGCGAAGCGACGGAACGCACCCTTGTTAGGTAAAGTTTTACTTGTTTGAGTTGCAACCAAGCCACAGAACGATCGAGTTGTTTTTATAACCTAAAAGAACTTTAGATGTCATAACCTAAAAGAACTTTAGATGTCTAAAAGAACTTTTGAAGTACAAAGTTTTCGTTTTCTATTTTGGAATACGGATAATTTAAACATTCCTATAAACAAAATCAAATAAAATCTGTTTTTTGAGGAGCAACCATGAACTTTTAGACACAAAAACATCTAAAATTCTAAATACAAAATAATGTCAAATGACATTGACATTATGACAAAAGATAAACGTCAGAGTGTTTTTCAACGACCGATTTAGGTGGTTGTTTGGTTGCTGCACTCTGAGCCACGGAACAGGGGCTCTATCAGCTAAAAACATTGAAGTTCATGTTAACTGTGTTTTGACAGATGTATCTGATACATTGCTACTTCGTCTTGGCACAAATAACAACTTAACAAAGAAAAATAGCAATGTATCACATACATCTGTCAAAACACAGTTAACATGAACTTCAATGTTTTTAGCTGATACCGCCGCTGGTGAAACTACGCTCTGACAGCTGTATGATTAAAATTTCACCAAAGCCACTGAACGGTCAGAGTGCGCAACCGAGCGCGCTCAAGTGCACTCGAGCGAAACGACGGAACGCACCCCTGGGGGACCTGGGGCCGTACCGGCTAACGCATCGAACTTCGGAAAGTCTGCTGGGCTTCAAATTAAAACAGATAAACCGAACACCAATCGGGCCATAATGGCGAACCCCAATTCATGATGTCACATGAACATCGATATCTTTTAAATAACTTCGGCAAATAGTACAATACGAAACTCTTCACTTCGATATATCTGTTTTAAGTTGAAGCTCGGCAGACCCGCCGAAGTTCAAAAAGTTAGCCCATGGGGGTGCATTCCGATTCAGACCAAAATCGAATTTCGCGCTGTCATCGTTACATAGCATTCCGAAACAGTAAGCGCGATGATAGCGAGATCATGACAATAATTGTGATTAGGAACACGAAAAATAACGCTAACGGTTTTGTTTGGTTGAGTGGCCACTGTTTGATAGCTAACCTCGCGTGCGCAGCATTGGTATTTGTATTTAATAATTTAATTGTGTTTCTTGGTTTCTTGTGGTAAAATCGTGGCAATTTATTTGATTTCGTGCAAGGGATTTTGTGTGAGTTATTGATAAACATTTTGCTTAAGAGCTTGACTTCCATAGTCTCTTCCATTTTCACAAACACGTGTGGTCGCAGGTTCGGAGTAGGGATCCGGCAAAACAGGTCACTGAAGAATTAGACTACACCGATCATTCGGTGTTGGTTCACGCACGATCTAACTCCTGAGGATGCTCCGGGTTGGTGCGAAACACGTGTAGACTAGTCTGATTGGTGAAGGTGCAAGGTGTGTCGCTGTCATGCTAAGTGCAAGTATTGTGCACTGATATTTCTGTGGTGTGCATGTGCATTTTTTTGCGGGCGGGTGGGCGGTGCATCCTGCATATATTTTTTGCGGGAGTAAGCTACATATATTTCTCTTTTCACAATGGTTTGGGACTTCCGCCAAGTAATGCCTGAGTCAATCAAATGCATGGATTTGACATTTTAAAATAACGAAACCTTGTCAATCTTATACATGTTTCAAATGCGAAGCGATAACGAAGATTTGCAAATGTTACTTTGGCTAGGAGTTGTCTTCTTTTGAACAGGGGCCCTACCGGTTAATTTATGGCTATCGTAATCGCTTTCATTTGACAGAAGGGTGTGATTTCTTTGGTGGGTAAGTTTTAATTTATGCCAAAAAAGAAGTAGCATATGTCACATCAAACGAAAGCGATTACGATAGCCATGTAAGTTATTCGGTAGGGCCCCTGCGTAACATATCACCAAAGGAAATTGTAAGACAAAAACCATTTTTGCGATTTTTTTTCTAAGTCTATGATTTTTCCTGATTTAATTTTTAATTTTTTAACTTTTAAACACATAAAATACACCTATATTTATTGACAAAAACACCCACATGTTGGGGTCTATCCTTTCCTTTGTTGGAATGGCCACCATTTTATTTGAGTTTTTAATTCTGTACCTTCCGTGAAAAGAGGTATAACTCTAAAAACATGATTTTCGGGAAATTGACTTTAAAGTTAAAAAAAATCTCACTCTTCAACTGAGAATGATAAAATAAAATAAGTGCTTGTAGACTGTAGATGGTTAAGCTAACTTTGTTTTCTTGTATTATTTAAAGAGAAATGTCTTACAGATTTTTCAGTATTCATGAAATTGTTTAGTTACATCACTAATCACATTTATTTGTTTTGTGTATATTGATGTAATAAGACTTATATCATTTTTCACCATGAAAATCTGCTTTCGTGTAAAATGTTAACTGACTTTATTTTTTTGTGTCTGCCTTTTCAATTGTATGTTTTTTTTAAAGTTGTAGAACAAACATTGTTGAGCACACTCTAAATGTTAGTGATTAGAGTTTAGTTTTGTAGAATCGTTTAAAAAAATCGAATTATATCAATTTACACAACTTTTTTGAAAAAAAATCGATGTGGATATTGTTATAACTTTTATCACAAACGATATAACTAGTACGTATACTATGTGAATAGTGATATAACTTATGATAAAATACTAAATAATATCATGAGGTAATGTTTGCTGTTATTAAAACCCAAAAATATTTCGGTAATTTATTACTAACACTTTGGTAATCATATAAAATACTAAATCTTGCTTCATTAGCGCTTAAATCAACTTGAATAAGCAGAACAATGTGTTTTAAATTTAGAAAAATTAACATAACAATATTAAACTTAAAGGTTTACTTAAACAAAACATAACAGATCTTTAGACTTGTTAAAACCGTTGTTGTATCGAAATTCAATGTAACATAATATAGAAAACAGGCTGGTATTTAAACACCTACTCAGAGAAAAGAAAATGAATATAAAAGTTTATTCCGTTGAGCTGATCGGGAATTGATCCCATTGGCTTTATATTGACTTGACTACGGAGTGCTTCATGTAAAGACAACACAATCATTACTACAGTCATTCAGACTCAAACTTAGCCAACTTGTAAATGACAACTAGCAACAAACCGATCTTAAAAAAACCATTCATAAGTCCCATTTCCATTCAGTAGCAAATTAAAATAAATTAATTTACTCCCAAAATAGTACATTTAATGATTGTAAATTAATTATTCTTAAAAACTCCCGACACAGAAAAGCTAACTCTTAATAAAAACCCCCCATACAAAAAAGCTAACCTCTTAAAAAGTTAAATATAATATCATCATTATTATCAAGTTATAAATAAATCTATGGAAAAATCGTAGACGTCGGTGGACCGCGAAGTTAATGTGACGATATACACTTCTAAGATTTTTTTTTAATTTTTAATGTGACGAGCTTACATGTAAATCCATTAACTTAGCGGTCCCCCGACGTCTACGATTTTTTCATAGATCTATTTAAGACTTGATGATATAATGACATTATTTTCAACTTTTTAAGAGTTAGCTTTTTTGTATGGGGGTATTTTATTAAGAGTTAGCTTTTTTGTATCGGGGGTTTATTAAATTTTTAATTTCAGTTTTATTTGAAGCTTTTTAAACTAAATTTTTGGCGGCTATTATCATTGAAGTAACACGGTACCAAATTTTGAATTCAATTTCAAAAAGCTGATGAGTTGATTACCAATCTAGGAGTATAACCTAATCATCGAGACCATTCCAATGAGCCCAAACACGATACCTCTGCTGTATGTTATTGAAGAGTTGGGTATCCTTCAGATTCTAGATGATGCCTCATCATCACCGCCTATTATACTTTATTCGCAATTTACTCATTAAAGACCATTCTAGTAATCCCAAACACGATACCTCTGCTGTATGTTGTTGAAGAGTTGGGTATCCTTCAGATTCTAGATGATGCCTCATCATCACCACCTATTATACTTTATTCGCAATTTACTCATTAAAGACCATTCTAGTGATCCCAAACACGATATCTCTGCTGTATGTTGTTGAAGAGTTGGGTATCCTTCAGATTCTAGATGATGCCTCATCATCACCACCTATTATACTTTATTCGCAATCTACTCATTAAAAACCATTCTAGTGATCCCAAACACTATACCTCTGCTGTATCTTGGTGAGGAGTTGAGTATTCTGCAGATTCCAGTTGATGCTTAAGCTTCAGGTCATGGTTACCTTACCATGTTCTTTTAATATCATTGCAGTAACACGGTACCAAATTTCGAATTGACTGGACATATGGAACTTAGCTAGATCCCCTCATCAACTAGAAAAGAGCTGATGATCTTCTAACGGCTGATCAGGTCATGGTTGCCTTACTATGTTCTTTCAATGTCATTGAAGTAATACTGTACCAAATTCTGAATCGATCGGACATAAAGAAGTTAGCCAGATCCCGTCATCAACTAGAAAAGAGCTGATGATCTTCAAGCAGCTGAACAAATGAACAATCAGGATAAAATTATCTTCAAACAAAAAACTAAACCAAAATCAGTTCATCCGTTTGGGAGCTACGATACCATAGACAGATACACAGACACGTTAAACTTATAACACCTCTCTTTTTACGTCGGGGGTCAAAAAGCAGTTAAGAACACAACTCTTTTTCCACGTGTTAGTAAGACAGGCAATAATGAATAAAAATAAACAAAAAATACGCCCGAATCAAAAATACTATGAATTGAATTTTTTGTAAAAAAAACGTGCAATGGTGTTAAAAAAGTTAGTGTATATTGGGCAGTTTTATCATTTTACACAATAAGTAATCAAACGTTTTACTTCGTTTATTAATAATATTTTTTGATATAAGTCAATTATATCATTTTATACCTTTCCCAAACCTATATGTGATTATTGATTCAACTTGCATTATATCGATAAACACAAAATAAAACTTGATTATTACTTCATTTTTAAAGCTATAAGTCGAGTTAAATCAATGTTCACAAACTAGCATACTGTGAAATTATATGTGTGTATTGATATAATTATAGATAAATCACTACGCACAATTTAAGTCAGTTGTTATTGAATTGTGTGTAAAGTTTTAAAACGAGTTATATTTCTAGACACTAATTTAAAGAGAAATAAGTTTCGGTACACATTGTTTTAACTAGAGATATATTAATATACACATTTTATTTCAAAAAAATCATAGAAAAGCAAGCACTTATATTACTATGCACAAAATTTATCTCTGTTGATATAAGTCGTAAAAATACACCGATTAGACACAAAAAAAGCTAATTTTTCGATGACTTGAATAGTGAAATAAATTCAAAATCGATATAACTCGAGTTAGATCAGTTTTCACTGAAGGTACAGAATTTAGATGGACCTGCCGAAAAGTAATAATTTCTCCGGATTTAGAAGTCCTACACTTATAAAAAAAATATTCGAAAGTTTTTTATTTCTCAATAAAAATCATTGGCAATAAATAGGTTTTTTTATTTCTCAATAAAAAATATTGGCTGTAAAGAGGTAAGATAGCCAGTTCCTCAGTGGTGATGATTCCGGGTGTAGTGCGCTTCCACCTTCGGCCTTATCGTCACTTAACATCGGTGAGGTGAAGGCCAACCCGTTTAAAAAAAACTTATTAACTATCAGCGGCGGTATCAGCTAAAAACATTGAAGTTCATGTTAACTGTGTTTTGACAGATGTATGTGATACATTGCTATTTTTCTTTGTTAAGTTGTTATTTGTGCCAAGACGAAGTAGCAATGTATCATATGAGCATTTTCCAAAAAAAGTGTACCGCCCACTTTCGGACTGTCCCCTGTGTTTGAAGTGTAATATAACAAGTAAAATTTATAGACGGTTAAAGATTTTAATGTGTCAAAGCATTAGACACACTCTAAACTAGTTAAATTCAAACAATAATTTTACTACTTTGCGTTATAATTTAAATAATGTTAATTTTTAAACATCAAGGTGGCAATTTTTGGCGTGTCCCCCACTTACAATCCTAGACGCAACAAGTGATTCTGTTTTTTTTACCAGGGTAAATTATGAGTATTTGGTATCATTTGAAAAATCTCTGAGTTGTCTATCGTCGTCGGCAGTTAATAATTTAAGTCATAAGATCATTTAAATACAGTTAAATTTTTTAAAAAAACGTAAAAAGTGGTATCGACTGGACATGTCGATTTTGTCACGGCTAAAACTCCCACTAGAAATTTACAAACACATTTTTAATTTTTGAAATGGCAACATCAAATCGCATTTCACCGACCGCCATTTAAACAACTTAGTTGTCAAAATACCCTTAAAGAAAACGGGACGTGGTTTGTGACGTGCAACGGCCGTCGAGGTTTCTTCTGTCGGCTTTGAGATAATATATTACTGATTCAGGTTAGTATACAAGATTTGACTGTTTTTAAGTAGATGGACAATATTCTAATGTGACGTTATTTACCTGTGGTAATAAACGTAGGTAATTGTTTTCGCCAGAATATAATTTTAATATAAATTGGTAACAGAACGTCACGTCAGTTTTGCGACATTTTGCCTCGTGACCTACTGGCTGACCAGCAAAGTCGCAAAACTGACACCATAAAGCTTAGACTACATTAGGGCTTTTTACACTTTTAGGTTTCACGATGCCACTTTCTAGCGCAGAACGATCTCAGAGGTATCGGGAAAAATTGAAGCGAGAGAATCCTGAAAATTTAGAAGCTCAGAGATTGAAAAATTTGAAAAGAATAAAATCTAAGAAAAACAAGTTTCGGAAATGACAGAAGACGAAGTTGAGAAAAGGAGAAAAGCTTGGCGCGAAGAAAAACACGCTAGCAGACAGAAACGAAAAAACAGTAGTCAAGGTACTATTACTTAGAATGTTAATGTTGTAGCCCATAACAGCAATAATTACGGTAATGAACAGTCACAAAATATAGCTTCTGAATAATAGTACCTTGACTACTGTTTTTTCGTTTCTGTCTGCTAGCGTGTTTTTCTTCGCGCCAAGCTTTTCTCCTTTTCTCAACTTCGTCTTCTGTCATTTCCGAAACTTTTTTTTTCTTAGATATTATTCTTTTCAAATTTTTTTATTGCGAAATATATTTAAATAGAAAAACACTAGAATCCAGCTTAAGGTGATTTTTCAACACATTATTTTAGTGTTTTTTTATTTAAATATACAAAATATTTATATTCATAATCTTGACTTCATTTAGCCATGTATATTTTTGGATTTTCACAAGTGTATACCAAACTTTAGAAAAATTGGTCTGTCGGTTTTACGACTGTCTCCTGTTTTGCGACAAGGAATTTCTAAGTTTTTACCAATTTTTAACACGAAAAGGTACAAATAATTTTAATACAATTAATAAAAATGGTTTCAACTGTCCCAAATATAATAATTACTTTTCAATTAAACTACATATTCACTATTATAACGTAAAAGTAATGGTTACTTTAATATCAGCTGTGACAAAACCGAACTTAAAACTGGCATACTTAGTAAATAATATTGATTTGATGACTAATTGTCTTATTTTAAAATAATATTATGACAAATCTTCGCAACACAATTAAAATATTTTGTGTCTTTCTTTACAGTTAATAGATAATTAGCTTTTAAAACTGTCGCAAAACAGACATTTTTTTCTACAATTCTACTTTAATTTGTTAATATCTCGTAAAATAGATTAGTACGAAAACATTTAAATGTATTTCATGAATAACCATAAACCCTTCATAAGATCTAAATCAAAAAATCATCAAAAAGTGATATCTAAAATATTAACCATAAATTCACGGAATGGTACACTTTTTTTGGAAAATGCTCATATACATCTGTCAAAACACAGTTAACATGAACTTCAATGTTTTTAGCTGATAGAGCCCCAGCCCCCTAGCAGAACCACCGAAACACGATAATTATAAGTTTAGCGCGTGATCGGCGTGATTAGCGGCCTAAGTAGCGTTTTATCGACACTCAACTGCCAAAATCTATTGTCTTTTGACAGTTGAAAGTGATAAATTGGTATATCATATAGTTTTTTGTATGTGGCATAATTTTGGCATTTTCTGGAGTCGAGTTTGGCAGATTTTTTGCCAGTGTCGAGCAGATTCGCCATACTTGAGATGATCACCCTGGGGCTCTATCTAAAAACATTGAAGTTCATGTTAACAGTGTTTTGACAGATGTAGGTAATACATTGCTCTTTCGTTTTGGCACAAATAAAAATTAACCAAAAAAAAGTAGCAATGTATTACATACATCTGTCAAAACTAACATAAACTTCAATGTTTTTAGCCGATACCGCCGCTGGGGCTCTATCGGCTAAAAACATTGAAGTTGCTATTTCGTATTGGCACAAATAAAAACTTACCATACTTAACATACTTAACATACATCTGTCAAAACTAACATAAACTTCAATGTTTTTAGCTGATACCGCCGCAGTGGCGGTATCGGCTAAAAACATTGAAGTTCATGTTAACTGTATTTTGACAGATGTATGTGATACATTGCTATTTTTCTTTGTTAAGTTGTTATTTGTGCCAAGACGAAGTAGCAATGTATCACATACATCTGTCAAAACACAGTTAACATGAACTTCAATGTTTTTAGCTGATAGAGCCCCTGGTCAGCCAGTGATCAGTTGATCAAATCACACCACATAATGGTATGGTGGGTTGGTGGGTGATCACAAGGTAATTACTGGGGCTCTATCGGCTAAAAACATTGAAGTTCATGTTAACTGTGTTTTGACAGATGTATGTGATACATTGCTATTTCGTTTTGGCACAAATAAAAACTTACCAAAGAAAAGTAGCAATGTATCATATACATCTGTCAAAACACAGTTAACATGAACTTCAATGTTTTTAGCCGATACCGCCGCTTGTCAGTCTATAATAAAATTATTTTACTCTTTGATTGAGTCGAGTCAGTCACTTCGTGGTCACTTCACTCACTTGACTCAAGTTCACTCACTACTCAACTCACTCATTTCTTTACAAAAAAAAAAACAGAAAGTTAGGTTAAGTTGCTGTCAATTATTGACATCATTTAATTAATAATTTGATTCGAACTATATCAAAATTTATTGTTCAATCCGAGCTTTCTGCTATAATTATTACTTATAATAAAATGTCCAATTTACGTGATAGCATGTCTGAACGAAATATTGACCTAAGTAGACCATCTACTTCGCATACGTCCACGTCGCAACCAGTACGATCAAAAAGCTCGGTAAACAGTAAAGTGAAAGATAACAAGGCGTCTCCATCCAAAAAATCATCTAAGAACTCGGTTACACCAAGGCAAAAACAAGAAGAGAGTAAGACTAAAGCGCACACTGGCATGGCTATTGGCGAGATTTCGAGCCAATGTCGTAATATGAATTTGAACAATGAAAGAGATGAAGTTGATCAAGGAGATAATCGGGAAATCCCCAAAAAGAAAAATGCGAGGAAGAAAGAAAGACTGAAGCGGCTGGCTATGCCTCAGCCTCAGCCATCAGATAACATTCAAGAGGCGCAAAGTGGCTTTAATTACACTGTACCAAACGAAATGATGCCAATCCAAGAGTATTTCATGAAGTGTATTACACCAATGTACGCAACTACTAGTTCTAGATTCTTAGAAAATCTCAGTTACCACCCACAATTTCAGTTAATGCATAATATCCCAGTTGCTGGGCCTGGGAGTGCTCCAAGTACACCATTATTGAATAATTCACTTAAAATGGCTAATTCTTCAAGTAATAATTCACCTATTGTGCAATCAGAACCTAACACCCCAAAATTCCTGCAAAATGTTATGCAACATCCATTATTAGGTAAAACATACTTAATGGACAATCAAAAAAACTTTAAGTTAAGACACCCAAGAACTCTGTCTGGAACAAGCCATGAGGACAAAACTTATTCACCAAGAAATAGAAAAAAAGACAAGAAGAAAGAGCCTGTTGAAGATAAAATGTTTGAGCCATACTTATCTGAAGAGGAAGTTGAGGCAGGCCTGACAAACAATACTCTCATCGAAGGAGTTTTGAGAATAAATCCAAAACAGTTCCAGCATTCATATGTTTCAAGTAACGACCGTAGTGAACAGGATATACTTATAGACGGCTTGAAAAATCGCAATAGAGCTTTAGAGGGAGACCTAGTTGTAGTACAACTCATAGATGAAAGTGACAATGAAGATGGTAATGACAGCAATAAACAAAAGAAAGGTAAAGTGGTCAGTATCAAAGAAAAAATACATACTCGTAAATGTATTGGAAATCTGAAGTTAATGGCTGATAAAAATAGACAGAAAGCTTTGTTTGTGCCTCGAGACCACAGGATTCCAAGACTCAACATACCTTTTACATGCTGGCCTGACAACTTTTATCAAGACTGTAAGAAGTATGAAAGTACATTGTTTTTAGCTATAATTGAAGATTGGTATGATACAAGATTTGCAGTGGGCAAAATTGTATGCAATATTGGACAATCAGGGGATATGATAACTGAATCCAGAGCAATATTAGCTCAAAATGATCTAGATGTGACTCCTTTTGGACCTGAAGTCAGGCATTTATATCCTCGACTTGATTACACTATTCCTGATGATGAAATCAAGATAAGGGAAGACTGTCGAAAATTATGTGTATTTAGCATTGACCCTCCAAATTGTAGAGACATTGATGATGCAGTTTCATGTAGACAGCTAGAAAACGGTAATTATGAAATAGGTGTCCATATATCAGATGTTGCACATTTCTTAACTGAGAACACACTACTGGACGAAAAGGTAGCTGATAAAGCTACCACTATTTATTTGGTTGAAAAAGCATATCACATGTTGCCTGATGACCTATGCATGCTATGTTCTCTCTTTCCTGGAGTGGACAAATTAGCTTTCTCTGTTTTCTGGGAAATAACTGAAAATGCTGAAGTATTAAGTCATAGGTTTTCAAAGACTGTGATACATTCATGTGCCCAATTAGCCTATGACCATGCTCAAGCTATACTTGAGAATAGGGAAGATGCAGAAGAAATTTTCCCAGAAACCTACAATGGATTTGTGTATGAAGATATACGTAATGTTATAAAAGTTCTTGGAAAAATTTCTGCTTTATTCCGTAAAAACAGGTTTGATGGTGGAGCTTTGAGAATTGACCAGCCAAAGGTTTCCTTTAAATTAAATGCCAGTAATGGATTACCTGAATCTTTTTGGCTTTATGAGAACCAAGAAAGTCATCAATTAATTGAAGAGTTTATGTTGCTAGCTAATATGACAGTTGCACAAAAAATATATGAGGATCACCCAAAACTAGCATTTTTGAGATGTCACCCACCACCTAGTGGCTTTATGTTGAAACAGCTTGTTAAATCACTAGAACCTATGGGTATAAAGTTAAAAACATCATCTGCTGGAACACTCCACAAATCCTTAATGCAGTATATTACTGCAGAAGACAAAGGCAGAGCTATGGTATTGAACATGTTATGTGCAAAACCAATGGCAAGAGCAAAATACTTTTGTGCCCATGGATGTGATGATGATGATTTTCATCATTATGCTCTTAATGTTCCACTCTACACTCATTTTACTAGCCCAATACGTCGATATGCTGACATAATGGTTCATAGGTAAATATTTGAAGCAAAAACAACTTTCTATCTCATTAAGATCAATATTGCCTACTGAAATAATGACAAGTTTTAATTAAATACTGATTCTTAAATTTGTTCCAGGTTGTTAGCTGCAAGTATAAATTTTAGAGATGCACCAGTTTGGGAAGTTGATAAAGTGCGCATGGTAGCTGCACAGTGCAATAAGCAGAAATATAATGCAAAGAAAGCAGGAGAAATGTCGACAGAATTGTACACCCTTAAGTACATAGAATTGAATTCTCCTGTTAATGCTGAAGCTGTAGTGGTTGACGTCAGGGAGAAATACATTGACACCATAATTGTCCCCATGGGGTTGAACAGAAGGATTTTCTTTAATAATGTATGTTTGAATTTGATTATTTTAAAAAATATTGCTAATAGTATGACTGCAAGCTCTGTACCGCACCTTGGGTAGAAGAGAAGAGAGAAAGCGGCGATAGACATCCTTGCGAGAGGGAGAAATTAAGGCTGCTCTGCCCGTCTGTTCCTGCCCTCACCACTGCGTACACACAACATTAATACTCCACAAGGGAGACCGCACATCTTCCCAAGGCGTGACACAGCACTTGTGGTCAAACTATAGCAAACAATATTCTGGAAATAAATTAGTTTCATTAGTTTTGGTCCAGGCCCCTATTTCATAAACGTGACAATACTATTGTTAATTACAATGACAATTTGGTGTCCATGGTGTCAGCTAATTTGAAAGTAGAAAATATACTTACTAATCTACTACTCAGGGTAAATATTTTGTAATAATAAGATAATGACTTGAACAGAACACATTTTTTTTTACAGGATTTTCCAGGAGAATACAAGTGCATTAAAAATGAAGCTGGTGCTCGACTTTCGAAGATGGAACTGACTTGGAAACCAGCTGAGCACTTACCAGAAATAAAACAAACTATCGAAGTATTCTCCATTCTGAAAGTTGAGCTTGTAAAGGGCGATGACATGGTGAAAGTAGAGTCTAAATTAGTAAGACCTCTCTAGTTTCAAATTAAATAGACTAATATTCTATTTATCATAATAATTTTACATTTCAACAATAATTATTGTTTATTTGGTAGTAGACTATGGTATGTAATACTATGACATCTATTTTTTAATGGACTATATAATGTGGAATGTGGATAGATATCAATTATATTTTATTATATTTATTTTCTTTAGACTGATTGACTTTTTTTGTGAAATGTATTTAAAATGTTGCCCTGTACAAAATATTTGGCCAACTTTTATGGAGAATAATTTATAGTTTGTCAAAAGTAATAATGATGTTTGATTTATATTCTATTTATATTGTCAAAGTGTTCTTTGTGGTATTGTGTGGTTATTACCACTAGTACAAGTAGATGTTAAAAACTAAGTATAAGATGAAAAGCTCAATCAGCTTGTTAACGTTACGCCTATGGCGGTAATTAAATTCATAAAAAAGTACCTACACTTTTGTATATTAATTTCTTATCATTTTATGTCGATTGCACTGTGGGCAGTAGTACTTGTTTACTAATAACAAATATTTAAAGCCACAAAATAAACTAAAAACCCTCACATTTTGCAGAAAATTATCTATCTACAAGGTGTTACAAAAGTACCCCTAATGCCGAATATGGTAGGTAGGGACCATCAAACTGAACAACTTTTACTATGGGACCAGCTTTGAAATCGCGAAAAAAAAATCAGCTGTTTTATACATTTTGATATTTTCGTAATTAATTTTTGTATGAAACAGCTGATTTTTTTTTCGCGATTTCAAAGTTGGTCCCATAGTAAAAGTTGTTCAGTTTGATGGTCCCTATCTACCATATTCGGCATTAGGGGTACTTTTGTAACACCTTGTATAATGTTCTACTGACGACTGAATCTCCATATATGATTAAAAAGCTAGGGAGAACAAATGCGAATGTGGCGCTCCCAGAACAACCTTGTTTATCTGCGGGTCTAAAGGACCGTAAACGTTCAAACACGTTTGTCAAATATTTGTTGTTCCTTGACCTTAGAGTATTTTCCCCTAAATGAAAACAGCTACATCATTTTTAAATTTGAGATTTTAGCATTCACTATGCTATTTTTGTACAATACTAAATAATTTACTAATAAAAATTCAACTCGTCACCAGAATTCGGGACTTCCAAAGGTCGCGGGTGACGAGTCGAATTTTCTAGTACACCTATGTTATGTATAAAAATTGTGAATGCTAAAATCTATCTTAAAAAATACCTCGAAGCCGAGTAGAAGCTTAAATCAATCAATATATCATTGAAATCAATGCGCTTTTATTGATAGGTACCCAAGAATTGGAGCCAAAGAATAACGAACGCTAAGGTCCTGGTCGGCTGACGTAAATCATAATTTTATTACCTATAAGCCTATACATTTAGATCTAGTGGTTTTTAAGTTATTACCTACGTTGTAAGTAGCGGGATTACCAGGATCTTTTTCTTGGTTAAACATCTTGATATTATAGATTGCAATATTTCTGGGGAGTCGAGCATTTTGTTTATGATGAACAAAATACCAAAAAATAAGAGGTCTAAAAAACAATATTACCGAAAACAAAGCTGAATGAACAAACATTCGTTTGCTTTTTGTTATGTCAAACCTGTCAAACAACATATTTCACAATTTTATGTCAATGTCAAGTCAAGTCAACTAACACTGTCACTTTTTTTGAGGTTGTTTTTGTTTTGCATTTAAGTTTTGCATTGCATGCACGGTTCTTCAAAAATTTATTTTTGTTTGTTTTGTTTGGCAAAGAAAGAAATGAAATATTTTGATGAAGTAAATTTGTTTGAAGATATTGAAAAGTGTTTTCTCGAAGAACATAATAGTGATGCGACAGATATAATGCATTTTCTCCAGTATGTATTAAATAAAAATATAAAAACCACCGACAACATAAAGTGTGATTTAATCGACTTGGAGTTTTTAGAAGATATTAGACACATAGTTTCCTATGAAAACATCCCCGTATTATTTGGAAAAACAACGAGGGACATCAAATTTTTATTGATAGATGATAATTTTAGAGAACATGAAGTTTTTGTTCAATACAGGGATCCTAAAAAGGTAGTTATAACTTCTGTAAATTTACCATATTCACCACTACAAGATTGCGAGTATAACTCATTACGAGAAATCGTTCAGGCATTCCGAGCACATGTTGAGAGTCTAAGCAGTTACTTCAGTGCACTTGAATGTATAGATAAATTTTGTACAGTAATGGAGCCTCTTGAGCCAACGTTCAAAGATGAATTTAGAAGAATACTTTTAGGTAAAACATATTGTTTGCTTTTATTTTTCAAATTAAAATATCGTAGAGTATTTGAACCTAAAATCATACACCACACAGATAAAGAATGAGTTTGAAAATTAAAAGCAGCTCACCGCACTTACCACAAAGAGTGTTGGTGGGAGAGTGATAGGTGTGGCGTTTAGTGTGCGAGCAAGAAGTGAATATGATTGACACTATTTCAAATCCCATTCTTTATCTGTGCGGGTTGTAAATAATGTATGAATCTGTTTTTCAAACAAATCAGCAAATATTTAGGTTTTTATCAACCATAAGCAAAATGTCAATACTTGGATCTTCCAATAAATCTATTTA
Organism: Catoptria pinella; assembly: GCA_963556745.1. NCBI lineage: Eukaryota > Metazoa > Arthropoda > Insecta > Lepidoptera > Crambidae > Catoptria > Catoptria pinella. The sequence goes on from OY750771.1 coordinate 6,574,767, forward strand.
ATTTCAGTCAATCACTTTCATGGGACATTCTTTTATTTCATTTTAAAGTATATGTATTTTAATCTAGATGAAAGAACATGGCTACATGTGGAGGTATCACCTGAAGGGCTGGCCACCAATATGCACCTAGTCGGTCAGTCAGAATTGTGGAGCAACAAATTGCAGTCAGGCCTATTATCTTGGGATCATGATAAAGATATTGTGGAAAATATTATGCATGTCTTTGGTGAGCTTTCTTGCATTGTAATAAATAAATTATAGGAGGCCATTATTTTTGATGCTGACAATAATTGATCAATATAATTATAGAATCTGTTTAAAAAAGCCATTGATTTGAGATTCTATCTTTGCCTTTTTCATATACAAAATTTTGAGGGAGGAAAGAATGTGCATGGTAAAGAAGAATATACTTAAGTACAAGTGTAGTAAAGTAACATTCTGAATCTTTTTCTAATATGTAATTATATTTCAGATTTACAGACATTTCCAACCACAACAATATGCGAGAAGTCTTTAGCAACAGACACTGTAGTGGCACCTGTAGAGGCTTCCTTATGCAGTATATGTCTTTGTTCGGTTCTTCCCGACAATCCTGCTGTACCCCTACCATTATGCCAAAATGCTGTTTGTGGGGTTTATTTTCACCGAAACTGTCTCTTTCAGGTATTACTTAATTTGTTTAAAGATTTTACTTAAAAATATTCTTTGACAAAGTCGTTAACTCCACGGCCTAAGTAATCGTGAAGATATTATTATCATTTCGCCACTCAATACCATAATAACTGTATGAGTGTCTCCACTCCATACAGCAATATTATAGCGGCGTTATGGCGAGTGGCTATGATGAGCAAAACGTCTACGACTCGCCGAAGAACGGAACTTACTCGCCGTCGCGCGCGAAAATCGACGAGCGGAATAATCGTGATTCTTTTGCTCGTGGGGGTGGCGCCAAAGTATGTATAAGTAGCTGGCTGATTAACTCTTATGTTAATTACTAGCTTCCGCCCACGACTTCGTCCACAACATTCGAGAAAATCCTTAGTGGACCCTAAAGACCTATAACTAGGATAAAAGTGCCTTTAAGTTTTAATTTCATCAAAATGTTAATTTCACCAGCTGTTTTTATTTTATAAGGCGGGTCACATGAAAACAGCTGGCTGCGCGAGGCATGACGTTTGCTCGTGTGGCGGTCCTCGCACGAGGCTGCCCGCTTGGTGGAGACTCGCCTAATCACGTGGGGTTAATGGCCTAGAATAATCTACCTATTGTCATAACTTGTTGGGGAATAAGAAGTATTTTTTATGCAGTATAATAATAAATATATGCAGTAAAATAATGTATGATGTATTATTTTGTTGCAGTGGTTGGTGGCTTGTTCAGGGGGCCGCCCTCCGGCATTCGGAGTTGCTACGGGAAGTTGCCCTGCTTGTTTTCAAACTATCGCATGTAATGAGAAAGACGAATAGTACCTATAGTCACAAAATAGATAGGGACAGTAGTCAAGCTTAGTACTTCGTGCGCTCGAGCCACGGACACGGAATAATAACCGGAATCTCGGACCAATCTTAAAACGAGTTCCGAGTGCGTGACGCTGTGTCGTCGCTCGTCTGTGGTGCGAGCTGTCTATGTATGTGTGCGTTGCGCGTGTAATAAGTACTAAGCTTGACTTCTGTTCTCTCTCTATTTTGAGGTATAGTGAAGTTTTAAAACAAAGAAAATGATAGCAATGTATGTGTGATCTTTAAGTTTTGGTCTCACAAGCTTCTCCTTCGCCTTTTGGGCATCCGCATGTCAGCGTGCGCGTCCTTGAATGTTCATCTATTTAAAAGGGTAAAGGCAGATTGTTTCGCCTTTTGCCACATGGGAGAGAGTTTGTCACTTGGTTTTTTACAAGAATCAAAATTTTTGTCTTGTAGGTTGTATAAAAAATACCTGTCATAGCTTCTTATAATAAAATATTCTGATAGAATTCAATAACTGTGTTTTTATTGAATGTGGGTATGGTTGATCTCGGAGACGTAGCTTACTTTTAGCACATGTTTTAACTGAAAGTGTATTTATGAGAAGTAGTAAAAAGTTGGTAATTTATTGATCTAGCATCTGCTTGGTTTGACAAAGCCCTAAAGTCAGCTATTTTCAGACTGAAGTAGTTTTCAGCGACTTGTTTAAAACAACGACGAACGACACTCGACTATCAACAAAATCCATTGAGTTATTTGACAGAAGCGTTAAATAAATGGTTCGGTGGAAGTTTGGTGGTCATGCTATAGGGGGCTGTATTCCCCTCCCTGTACACTCCTGAGTCCTAAGTTTTACTTTTCTAATACAATGCTAATCTTGATTATTTAATAAATTATATAAGGCTAGACAAAAGCTCATAACTGATAGAAGTCTGCTCACGCTTGAGATATAACAAAAACAAAGTTCTACTTCCTTCTTTCTCCTTGCACTTTTCTAACCAATATCTTGAATGTAAGTAATGTTAGTTGCTAATTAGGTAACACAGACTAATATAGGTACAATGCTAAGTAATCGTCAACTTTAGGTACGGATGCACACGTAGACTTGGTAGAATGTTGATGTTCGTGTAAGTAGGTACTTATATGCCCGTGACTATTCCGCAAGGCACTACGTTAGCCGTGGGAGTGATAGGTATCTACTACTACCTACTAGATACCTACTGTCCTTATCAAAAATAATTAATCCCTATATCAAACATCAAGTGGTTCAGCTTTCAAAATATAATGGGCCCTCCACATGCACAGACCCGGCCTGGCAGGATCGTACGGAGGCGCGGCCTTCCGGCAAAATCTACGTGTGTAGGGGGAGTCGCGGCCTCCTCAGGACTGAAGAGGCCGTCTCCCCCTACACACGCTGAGGCCGGAAGGCCGCGCCTCTCCGTACGATCCTACGGGCCGAGCCTGTGCACGTGGAGGGCCCATTAAAGTATTTTCGGATTTATATTAGTAAGTAGTAGACCTCTCATGGATTAATCAAAAATGTTTCTAATAGTGTGTGTAATCAAACACACCAATTTATCTAACGTTTGTTGTGATTTCATAATCAATAAATTATTTATACAGGGCGAAATCGAAGTCATTAGCAATTTTTTAAACTAAGAATCTAACTGCGATATTGATAACTTTGGGACAAAAATTTCTTAAATAATAACAATGAAAGGTGAAATAAACAAAAAATCATAAGTCGTAAGTAAAAGATTACAGGTGCTAAAAATCATGATTTCATTTTACTAAAAGGCTAATAAAATAAATAACACACCAAGAACGCCCGGACGCTATCAAAGATCGCCGCGAAAGTGTAAACAAAAAACGTCCACACTAATTCCTACTTTAATGTAAGAGATGGACATAAAGAACAAACCTTTTGATGCCTTTACTTTTTAATTAAAAATTACGGAGACATAATATTTTGTGGTTACATAGAATAATTCAGTATAAACAATGTTCGCACCAGCTTTTTTAAGTTGTGATTGCTGATTAACTTTTTTTTGTATTAACTTTTCACAATGGTTTAGTAAATTGTCCAAACCATGACAGCCCACTCCTTTGTTCTTACTAAATAAGAAAAAAAAGCAGATAGTACATTTCACAAAACAGTTCTTTTAACACATACATTTTGTATGACAATTAAATTATAGTATTCTACTTAGAGCGACAGAGCGAATAGCGACTGAAAATTCCACTTAGAGCAACTTTCAATATTTTCACAAGTTGCTCTAAATATTGGATAAAATAAAATGTTGCTCTTAATGGAATACTTCAGCTCATATTCGCTCAGTTGCTTTAAGTGGTTACTTCATTAAATTAGGTAAGGTTATTTATTGTAGAAAAAAGCAAATTGATCATGGTTGTTCACATAGCACTGCATAGGACAAGTTGATACTAAAATTGTCATACAAAAGTAACAAATGTTCTATGTTCTTGAGTAAAATCATCACAAGGTCACTGTGTCAAAAGTGCGAGTTGGGATGCTGGTGCTTGAGCCAGGGGCTTCACCGCTCTGGGGGCCCGTGTCACGGCCAACATTCTGAAAAATACAACTTTTAAGAATAATGTTCTAAGATAAATAATTTATAAATAATTTTTAGAATTATATTTATATATGTATATTGCTTTTATGGTTACTAAAGTAAAAATTAAATTTAAATATTTTTTTTCATTCAACTTTTATAGATGTAAAGTATCTTTGAAGCTGACAAGAATGTTCACAAGAAACTTATCAGCTTTAAAAATACAATCTTGAATAAAGAAACTAACCTTCACATGTATTTGATTTTTGAGCATTGCAGCACGTAATATCAACATGGACGTCCGCCGTTGGTAATCCTTACCCATGGCCAGACTTTTCTCAAAGGTGGTGCTTCTCTGATCTACATCTTTAGCATACAATATTTTATTGTGAGAATCGATGCGAGCCTGAATCTGTCCGTCCAATATTAATTGCATAAGCTCATCTTCAAGAGCAGTTACTGTGCGATTAAAAGCTGCAGCCATTAGTCGCATATCAGCAGACAAATATGGACTGAAGTACTGGATGAGTGCTCTGTTGCGTATTTGCATGTATAGTGAATTAAGGTGTGGTGCTAAATACATATCTAGTAAAAGATTGTCCTTTATTTCATCCAGTAACCTTAAGCATGATGCATACTTAGATTCATAGAATTTGAAAATGATGTCACGTAACTGAGGCTCTAGTTCTAAAAATAATTTAAAAGAACTGCTAACTATGACTTGCTTTTGTAATTCGGACCGGTCAAACGTAGCCAACGCACACAAGCCCCCATAAACTGCTACATTGTTGCTGCTAAGCAGCTCAGAATAATCACAGTGATCAATGCTAGCCGCTAAGAAATGCTTTGCTGCAGATTTATACTTTTTAGTAGCTAGTTCAGCCAGTCCGGCGGCACATTTTAAGCGTGTGAGTATCGACTGATTGGAGTCCTTTCCTGGTACTTCATTGAAATCTGGGGTGCCTTCTGCTTTTGACACATAATTAAGAACATGTGCCCAATTTTGCAAATACACTGACACTTTCACTACATTGAGGCACATCATTATTATGTGTTTCCCACTAGTGCAGTAATCTCTAGCTCTTGAGTAACATTTAAGGGCTCCTGTCAGATCTCCACAGTCAAGGTAATGGTCACCTAAATCGTCATGTCCTCTTCGAATGCTCTCTTTTATAGAATTAGTTTTATAGTTTTTGAGGTCTGTGTCTAACTTTTCCAATTTGATGGCAGCTTTTTTAGTTCTGGATTCTACCCACATCGCATCAAGAACTGGTATATCTTGTGATCCCATTTGAACAGCCACATCAGGTAATCCTGCAGATGCTACAGCTTCAGCAAGCTTTTTGTGAAGCGTTTGATAAAGACTTACGTTATACGTGGTCATCACATACGATATGGCCATTTTCAGGGCTTCTAGCCTAAGTGAAGGGCAGTGATCTGCTACAAACATGAGTCTGTACAATTTCGCAAAGCCAGTGTATGACGCCGCATATGTTTCCAAGTCCAGCGTTGGGTTTTCGACAACATAACATTCGGTCTCATTATTTTCATTATCTTCCATTGGAACATCCACCTGCATTGGTTCGGCCGTATTCTGAAAACAATGACATTTTGTAACCCGTACATATCACCAAATAACTTATATTACACTCATTGTTGTAACTAAAGAGAAGAAGTGAATAAAATACTAACCATTTCGAACATTTTATCCTATTTATTTGACTTAAAAAAGAAAATACGCGATCTTCACTGTCAACGCAGAAAACCAACCTATAACGAAATTCAATGGAATTATTAACAAGTCACGGCAACTAATGCAGGTGTCAAACTGTTTGAATAATAAAATTGTCTTTTGGGGATAAAAATTGCATTACAAATCCTCTTGAAGTCCAATTATTAACAAAATACCTTTATCATTACGTTTCTTCTTGGCAGCGGCATTTTTCTTTTGACGAGGAATCTGACGTATTGCCATCCTAAAATATGTATTTATAAGGCCATTCACGGCTAGACACAAGAGAGCACAAATCAAAACCACAGAGCAGAAAAAGATGTACCTATTTCCTTATGCACGATTTCATTCAGTGAGCACAGGATAAAAAGTTATTGGTGGTATGAGCCCTGTGATGTTATGAGCATGGAATCAAGATCCAATAAAAATAAAGTTTGAATTAAGGCACGATTCAATTTTGCCATTCAATAATTTGAATGGATCACAGTGTTTCTTTTTATTTCCTAATTACCACAGTCATGCTGAAAAAAGTCAACTGACAAACTGTTTTCGACATATTTCTGCATAGGCATTAAAACACTGACCTGAAAAAAAATTTTGTAGTTAACATGGAGGTCCGTGCATTAAAAGCATAGACATTTTATGTCAACTTCTGCACTCGCTATAGGAAAAATGCTTAATGTATGTATATGATTGAATTTGGTCTTAAAATAAAGCTTATTACTTAATTTACTATGTTATTTTTAGCGCATGCAGAAAAAAAGTTTTTAATTATGAATATTTTTTGATATGGAAACACTACAGTAACGACGAGTCATTGAAAAACGTTCCATTATCCACATTCAATTTTCAAACGGGAGAAAAGTCACTATAAAATGAACAAGCGTGGCTGCATTTTGCAATTCTTTTAATTTTTTCAAATTAAGAAAACCAAATGTCAATTTGACTTCCGTGGCATTGATCTGTCATTTGGTTGACAGATACCACAGACTAATAAGTGAAAAGGTTTCAGAGGAAAAACTACAGCAGATTACACTGACCTCCATATAAAAAAAATTTTCAGGGCCTAGTGGCAGATTATGAATCACATATTAAAAATTAAAAAAAGTATACAACTTTAGCATAAAAGGCCGTCTGCTAAGCTGCTAACTGCTTTTCTTTATGGTTCTTGGCTTTCCTAATTTCCTATACAATGCAAAATAACTATCGAATTTTTTAAGCACGTTTTTTTCGCGATAGAAGTTTGTGCTACGGGTACAGATTGAAATATTTAGTTTAGGTAGATAGGTACTTATTCTACATCATTTGTTTTTAGATGAAACTGATTCCCGCAAGCGAATGCGCAGAGAGAGACTGTAGCGTTACAGGAGAGTAGAGAAAGAGAGAGACTACCTAAGAGAGGATGGATAGTATCTAACTAGTAAGGAGTGAAGTGGAAAGATAAAATAGTTTACAATTATTATTTATTTACAAATTAAACCTAAACTTAAAGTATGGGGAAGAGGATAAGAGGGCGAGTCTTCAGGGGATAGAGGGTCAGTCTTCAGGGGATAGAGGGTCAGGGGACGAGATCTTGCGTACGGAGAGGAGCACGGATGGGTCGCAGAGTGTCGACGTGGAGCGTAGACGCAGCTCGTACGTAGGTGGTTGAAGAATTCGTGCAGCGGTTGAAGAGTTCGTACAGCGGTTGAAGAATTCGTGCAGCGGTTGAAGAGTTCGTGCAGCGGTTGAAGAGTTCGTGCAGCGGTTGAAGAGTTCGTGCAGCGGCTGAAGAGGTCGTGCAGCGGCTGAAGAGGTCGTGCAGCGGTTGGAGAGGTCGAGCAGCGGTAACAGAGTCGAAGGTGCTGACCGGCGAGGGGTTGGAAACTTCTGTCACTGGTAGCGCGGGGCTTTCTTGAGTCCCGGGCCTTTGCCTAAGGCCCGGGAACGGCCACTTGTTCGAATTACGCGGAGTAAAACTCGACGAAGAACTGACTCCCGAATCAAAGAAACGGAGCCTTTTATACACGCTAGGAATTTTGAAAACCGAAAGAAATCGCGTAGAAGAAAAATAATTTAAGATTTTGAAATGAGAATTTGTGTACTCACTCGGTAGCAATATGAAAGAGCGAGAAGAATAATAAAAAGATATACAACCTCCTGAAATGTGAGGAAAAGCTGAGATAAAGCAAATAAAACAAACCGTCATGAAAAACAAGGAGATGTCAAAATAAATACAAAATTGTAACCTCACTTTTTCAATAAAACATGGAAATTTGTATGAAAGCGAACAAAAATGTACGAAAGATGGTAAAACTATAAACATAATAAGAATCGCCGTGAATTGGTGATTAATTTGCTACCAGGTGAGCACTTATATTCAAAGAATTTAGAAAGTTATTGCCAAAAATACTTATTTACTAGAAATCTTAAACTAATTAAAACTAGTTAAAAACTAAGAATTTAGGAGCGACAGGCAACACGCTACATTATTCCCCCCCCAAAGAGAAAAATTTTCCTTCGGAAAATTTTTAAAAACAAAATAAATCAAGTAGAATATGTACAGTACTTTACAAATTCACCCCACTGTGCTTTAGAGACACAAAAGAGGCATTATACTGCAGAGCTTAGCTACTCTGCAGCAAAGAGAGTAAAGATAGAGAAAAGAAGCGATATCATCTCTGGAGAGCTTAGCTACTCTCCAGTAGAGAGTAAAGCATAGAGACGTTGTGCACTATGGCCGCCTGAATGCAAAACATAAAAATAATATAATATACAAAATAATTTTACAATTACACAGAATATACAGAGTAGTGTGCCTGCCGTCCAAATATGTACAATTATACAAATACATTACAAAATAAAACAAACATAACAAAACAAAATTACAATTTAAAATCTTTTATGTGCCACTTGCCTCTGGCTCCATTTTGGTCTTCTAAAATATATACAAGAGGAGAAAGCTTATCAATAACTGTACATTTTATAAATTTTGGTGCCAATTTTGCTGAAAAATATGCGCCAGCATCACTATGAACATAATTTCGACGCCAAACAGTATCGCCAACATTAAATTCCTTAAAAGAGCGCCTTAAATTATAGGGACCAGTGTTCTTAACAAACGCATTATATAAAGCAACTTGAACCTGGTCGAAATAAGATGCTAAATGCCCAAGATTATTAGCGTAGATCTCACGAGGCATAAAAATTACCTCGTCAAAGTTAGATGTCGGTGTATAAAGAGAGCCAGTGGGAATATACTCTCGACCATGCACAAGAAAGAAAGGAGAAAAACCAGTAGATAAGTTTACACTAGAGTTCATAGCGGATTGAATTTTGTTAAGATGTTTGTCCCAAGAGCGATGATCATTACCCACTAAGGCAGCTAACGCGGTTACAATTGTACGATTATATCGCTCGGTAAGATTAACCTGTGGGCAGTAACGAGGAGTAAAGGATACAAAAGGGATATTATAACGTGAGAGAAAATTTGAGAATTGATGAGATTGGAACTGTGAACCATTGTCCATAATAATAGTTTGAGGAACGCCATGAACAAGAAAGACAGAATTTTCCAAATGAAAAATAACATTTTCGGTAGTTGCGCGTTTGAGGGGAAAAATAAGTGTATATTTGGAAAAGCAACAATTAACAACTAAAATATATTGATTTCTTTGTCTGGTCATTGGAAAAGGACCCATTAAATCTAATGATATAGATTGAAATGGTCTTGAACATATTTTAGGTTTTCCCATTGGACCAAAAGGAGAATGATTCAAATGTTTATACGCCAAACACGTTTCACAAGAAGAAATAAGTTTTGAAATTTGTTTGAACATGCCAGACCAATAATAAAGAATAGAGAGTTTTTTGTAAGTTTTAAAAATACCAAAATGAGGACTTGAAGCGTCACCGTGAGCGGCTTTAATAAGGTCTTCTCTAACAGAAGGTGGTGGTACTTCTTTCCAAAGGAAATCTTGGTTCAGCGGTTCAGATGAATCAATACGACGGTACAACTTTCCATCCCGAACACTGAAATTAGGACATGAATCCGGGTTATCGCGACAATTGTTAAAGATATTGTTAAAACGGTCAATTTCTGAAGTTTCACTAGGAATAGCAATAGGTTCGATCATATTAGGTTTTGATCGAGAAAGTAAATCAGGCACAACATTTTCTTTACCCCTTTTATGTTTTAAGATAAAATTAAAGCACGACAGACGAAGAGCCCATCGGGCAAGTCTACCGGTTGGGTTGGACATATTTAAAAACCATTTCAGAGCTGCATGGTCAGTAAAAACAGTAAATTGTTTGCCACTATCCAAGTAACAACGCCAGTGTTCTATAGATGTGAGCACTGCTAAAGTTTCTCGTTCAGTTGTCGAGTAATTTTGTTCATTTTTATTGAGAGATTTGCTCATGTAAGCAATAACTACCTCGTTAGAGCCTTGGGTTTGGGTAAGCATGGCACCTACACCAACATTCGAAGCGTCACAATGGACGGAAAAGGGGAGATCAAAATCAGGACATGAAAGAATAGGAGCAGAGATAAGTGCTTCCTTTAGTTTGCGGAAAGCAGCTTCAGCATCAGGATTCCAAATAAATTTAGAAATTGAACAAGAAGTCAATTTATTTAGAGGAGAAGCTACAGAGCTAAAATTGGGAATGAAACGTCTAAACCAACTACATGTTCCTAAAAATTTTCTCATTTCTCTTTTATTAGAAGGAATCGGAAAATCAAGAATTGCTTGAACCTTGGCTGGGTCAGCTCGTAAACCCTTACTGTCAACAATATAACCAAGGTATTTCAGTTCGTTACGAAAGAATTGACTTTTACCAAAGTTGATTGTGAGACCAGCATGAGAGAGTTTTTGATGAACTTTCATCAAAAGAGAAATATGCTCTTTAAAAGTATTACTAATAATAATTATGTCATCGAGATAGCAGAATACTCTATTCTCGAATTCTGGAGTAAATAAATGGTCCATTAAACGTTGTTGGGTAGCGGGAGCGTTGGTCAGACCAAAGGGCATTACCGTAAAACGATACATTCCTCTGCCAGGTACATAAAAAGCTGTCTTATCCCTATCATTTGGATCCAAAGGTATTTCCCAAAATGCTTTTGCGATGTCAATGCTAGAAAGATATCGAGCATCCCTAAGGTTATCCAAAATTTCACTTATTAACGGAAGACTATAGGCATCCTTCTTTGTGATTGAATTTAGTTTGCGACTGTCAACACAAAACCGCCAATCGCCATCCTTCTTTGGTGTTATTAAAACTGGAGAAAGCCAGGGGCTCTCACATTTCTCAATAACGTCAAGTTCTAACATTTTATCCACCTCATTAACGAGAGCTTTCTGTTTCTCCGGGGAAAGTCTGTAACAGCGCTGGCGAATAGGTAGGGCATCACCCGTGTCAATTTTGTGACAGATTAAATTTGTACGACCAAGCTTGCCATTCTGTTCAAAAGAAATAATTTTAAATTGATCAATGACATCAGAAGCGACAGTTTTCTGAACGTCAGACAAATGGGAAAAAGATAAAACCTGAGTATCAATTGAACTATTTATAACATTAATTTGGGAAGAAACATCTTGTAAGGGTACTTTGGGAATTAAGTCAAACTTCTTCCAAAAGTCAATACCAAGAATAAGAGAAGGATATATATCGGAAAACACAAATGCTTTAATTAAATGAGTAGAACCATTAAAGGTCATAGGCAAAAGCATATAGCCAGAAGATTTCACAGTATTTTTATTTGCAACCATTACTTTTGTAGATGACTTGAATAGAGTAAACCCAAGGTTTTCAAATTGTTTATAAGAGTCATTACCTAATACAGTAACACAGCTTCCACTATCCAATAATCCAGAAAATGATTTACCGGCTATGCAGACATTGGCAAAAGGACGCTGGTTATCAATTTCCTCGATAAAAATGGAAGTGCTAAAATAATTTAACAAATCTTGATTATTTTTAGAGTTTAGGGAAGAACTACTATTCAAGTCGTTGCTTAGTTTTTTGGAGACGAAGGCCTATTACACTTAGGACAATCGGTAGCCTTAACACCTTTAAAGCCACATTTAAAACAAACGGGATCTCGAGGTTTGTCACAGTTATTAATTGAATGCCCATTAGTTCTGCAACGCACGCAAAATAAATGGGACTGAAAAGAAGGCGCATTATCAGCACTATTGAAATAATTACCCGGGCTGGAAGGTTGACCGGAAAAACGATTAGAGGATAGACCTGGGGTAGAACGAAGTCCAGAATCAACAGGAGGTGAGAATTGGGAAGTATGTCTAACGGGTGAATGGTTTGTAGCAGAAGTAGGAGTTCTATAACCTGGTTGTGAAATGAAACTACGAGAGGAATACTGGGAAACACCTGAAGGAGCAATAGAACCGCGATTGGAGTACTGGGAGTTACCAGAACGTGTGATATTATTCCGATGGGAATACTGGGAAGTACTCGAAGGTGCGATAGAATAATCTTGAGAAAAATGAACAGTCCGAGCAGAAGGTCTTGCTACGTAATTAAATTCTGTGGCACAATTATTTAGGGGCTTTGGTTCATGAAAACTTTTGTCTCTTTCGACCATGTGATCATAAGATTGACACGTTCTTATAAGTGTGTCTATTGAGAAAATATTATTAAGGGCAACAAACGTGGAATAACAAGGGCGAATGTTATGAAGTAGAATATCAAGCTGTTCTTGCTCAGATAGTTTCCTAGAAAGCCTGGAAAACATCCCAAACATAACAGAAACATAAACTATTATGGATTCCGTTAAGCCCTGAGTACGATTACGAATGGCTTCCATTAGCTTATAATCGTAATCATGAGCACCAAAATCTTTTATCAGTGATTCTGTTAGCTGGTCCCAAGAAATATCAGGATTCCGAAATAGCTGGAACCGGAACCAATGTAGGGCGTCTTCAGTAAAAATTTCGAATGCATGATTTCGGAGAGTACTTTTGTCAATATTACGAGAAATAGAAAATTCCTGAATATTTTGAAGAAAAGAACGAGGACAGGACTTGCCGTTAAACGAAAATGATTTTAATTCCTTAATTGAAACTGAATGAGGAGCACTTACCTGATTGAACGTTGGTCTGTCAAGATGAGGGTTTATAGGGGCAGGGTAAAGAGTTGGACTGGGAGGAGAGATGGAACGTTGGTCATTAACCGCGACTTTATGACTTGGTTCTGCCGCTTCGAAAGTCAACGGTTCGAATCTTTTTTCCAAGAGATCAAATTTCTGTTTAATATTGAAATAAAGTTCACTATTTTCGGGGCAAAGGAGAATATCGATCCTATCCAATCGGAAATAGGCATGGTTCAGAAAGGTCTCGATTTTCCTTATTAAATTCCTTTTCCCACCTTCTATTTGGTCAATCTTAGCGCCGATATAATCAAGGGTAAGCGATAGTTGCTGAAGATCGGTCTCGGCTGACAAAATGGAGTCCACGACTTCATCAGATGGTAAAATCTCTAGCAATGTGGAAACTTGAGTACGCAGCTTAATAATTGTATCGAGTGGTACTTCACCCCTAACTTCAACTTCGTACACCAACTCTGCCTTATTAAGGTAAACTACATTAATAGAGCGAGCCATTTTTCAAAGAGAATTAAATACCTAAAGAGGCAAGCAGCAAAAAGATAAAACCTCCTTACTTGAAAGATAAAATCCTCCTTAACTAAACAAGTATTTATGGAAAATAATTTAGAGTGAAAGTTAAATTTAGAGTAGAGAGAAATAAAATTTATGGAGAAATTTAATGAAAGTAAATTTTGAAAGTGAAGTTAAATTTGCCAAAGGTTGTCCAAAATCGACTAACTTGTGTAAGTTTAAATTTAGGATTTTGAAGAGTGGGTTAATGTGGATTAATCCCGTTGGGCGCCAAAACTGTAGCGTTACAGGAGAGTAGAGAAAGAGAGAGACTACCTAAGAGAGGATGGATAGTATCTAACTAGTAAGGAGTGAAGTGGAAAGATAAAATAGTTTACAATTATTATTTATTTACAAATTAAACCTAAACTTAAAGTATGGGGAAGAGGATAAGAGGGCGAGTCTTCAGGGGATAGAGGGTCAGTCTTCAGGGGATAGAGGGTCAGGGGACGAGATCTTGCGTACGGAGAGGAGCACGGATGGGTCGCAGAGTGTCGACGTGGAGCGTAGACGCAGCTCGTACGTAGGTGGTTGAAGAATTCGTGCAGCGGTTGAAGAGTTCGTACAGCGGTTGAAGAATTCGTGCAGCGGTTGAAGAGTTCGTGCAGCGGTTGAAGAGTTCGTGCAGCGGTTGAAGAGTTCGTGCAGCGGCTGAAGAGGTCGTGCAGCGGCTGAAGAGGTCGTGCAGCGGTTGGAGAGGTCGAGCAGCGGTAACAGAGTCGAAGGTGCTGACCGGCGAGGGGTTGGAAACTTCTGTCACTGGTAGCGCGGGGCTTTCTTGAGTCCCGGGCCTTTGCCTAAGGCCCGGGAACGGCCACTTGTTCGAATTACGCGGAGTAAAACTCGACGAAGAACTGACTCCCGAATCAAAGAAACGGAGCCTTTTATACACGCTAGGAATTTTGAAAACCGAAAGAAATCGCGTAGAAGAAAAATAATTTAAGATTTTGAAATGAGAATTTGTGTACTCACTCGGTAGCAATATGAAAGAGCGAGAAGAATAATAAAAAGATATACAACCTCCTGAAATGTGAGGAAAAGCTGAGATAAAGCAAATAAAACAAACCGTCATGAAAAACAAGGAGATGTCAAAATAAATACAAAATTGTAACCTCACTTTTTCAATAAAACATGGAAATTTGTATGAAAGCGAACAAAAATGTACGAAAGATGGTAAAACTATAAACATAATAAGAATCGCCGTGAATTGGTGATTAATTTGCTACCAGGTGAGCACTTATATTCAAAGAATTTAGAAAGTTATTGCCAAAAATACTTATTTACTAGAAATCTTAAACTAATTAAAACTAGTTAAAAACTAAGAATTTAGGAGCGACAGGCAACACGCTACAAGACAGGCGCGGATCCAGCCTCCAAAAAAGGTTGTGGTCACAGCCACCCGAAAATCGGCCAAGTGCGAGTTGGAGTACGAACTCGCTCATGAACAATCATGACTCATGAATTTTGAATGTGATTATTACTTTTTAAATTTTGAGATTTAAGCATTCACAATGCTATTTTTATACAATACTAAATAATATACTAGAAAAAATAGGACTCGCACCAGATCATGTTCTCGGACGGGAATCGAACCCGCGACCTTTGGATATCCGGTCCAATGCTCTGACCGCTGAGCTACCGAGTCACTAGTGAGAACGTCGAATTTCTTCTAGTATATCAACTCTTACGTTCTCACTAGTGACTCGGTAGCTCAGCGGTCAGAGCATTGGACCGGATATCCAAAGGTCGCGGGTTCGATTCCCGTCCGAGAACATGATCTGGTGCGAGTCCTATTTTTTCTAGTATATTATTTAGTAATGTGATTATTAACTTTTTTCTGCGCATCAGGACTTTGGCCTTAGGAATGGAAATCATCATTGGAGGAAGTCAGATCCGATTTCATCCAATTAAATAGATTTTAACAGTTTCGATTAAATACCAAATAGGGACACTGACTAGACTAGGTAAATAGGTATCTTAACGCTGTCTCAGGAGTCGTAAGTATAGTATGACCAGCAAGTGAGATGCACCAGGCGAGACTAAATTAGGCTTGTGGGCATGCCCATAGTGCTGACAACGGTGGATCCGCGCCTGGAGAGACATTATGTCGTGGATATCGTTAACAGCAGAGCTTAAAGAGCTTATTAGACCTAACCTAACCTAACTAATGTGTTCAAGCTTAGATGAAATTGTTCAAGCAGTACGAGCTTAATATCTTTATTAACCTCCCATCGTCGTCGGGTACCGTTATTTTGTATGGACTGGTAAAAAAAAATATACTTGGTTACAAATCGTAAGCGCGACAAATCGTTACACTTAGACCCTATTTTTGAACCCTTCGGCTGACGTCGAGCGCTCTTTACGAATGAAAATGAGTAGTAAAGTCTTTAATACTCATTTTCATTCGATACCTTGTGTTGTGTGTGACATTATAAGTGAAGCGAGCGATTAATAAAAGTGTTCCTGTCTGATCCCGACAGGAACCTAGTTCAAATCTTGGTAGGGGTAGAGTAAGTTCAAATCTTGTGTTAAATGCATGCATTTGTTTCCGAGTCACTGATGTTTATAATTTTGTTTCGTTTGTATTTATAGGTAGCTGTAATATTCGCAGTTATTGTTTGGCGATAACTGGCAGGTAAGTAGGTATAATCCGGGCGCGATTAGAATGGAATGGGACCTTGTCAAAGTAAATCGAAAATGGGATTGATTTTCGAAAACAATCGCCTATTTGTATCTAAGGTTGTCACTACTAATTTACTTAATAGAGTTCATACTAATTTTCCGGGGCTTTATGCAAGTACCCTATAGATCTACTTTATTTGGCTTTATAAGGCTATTTCCAAACACCCTATATACTTAAGTAGTTAAGATTATTTAATTTAACTGTATGTATTGTAGGTAGGTACTGACTACTAATAATCATTCGTCTCAAACTTTAAAATATGCGCAGAGGCTAAGCGGCGAAGACCTAGAGCCGACGTTGAGGTATTATCTAGCTAGGATTTTACGCAATGACTTTCCGTATGACGCTGTGTGTAGGAGCATCGCCTTGCGATTGCAGTTGAATGAAGCAACTTTCACCAGGGTCGATGATGAGATGGCTGGCCAAAAATGTACTCTCGATTTCTCGATTCTCCTTATCCACTCACAAGGAAGGCCTGTGCCCCACCGCTGGGGCACAGGCAGAACCAAATTCTATTGAAATGTTTTAAATAAACGAACAGAGTTTAACTACACGCCCTAACCAACTACACTGGCTTTCAAAACTTAGTACCTACCACACTTTAAAAGTTGAAATAACTTTTTAAATACACAAGATATATTTTCGAAATAAAAAAGACTAAAAAGTTTTTTTGATTAATAACTTCATAATCAATAACCTTCTTGAAAAAAACTTTTTTTTGTTTCTAATCTCTAACTTCTATTGTTTAACAGAAATTGCAATTTTAAAAGCATGGTACTAAGTTTTGAAGGCCAGTGTATTATTAATTCTGTGCCCTATGTAACGAAGTTCCTGAAAGAAATATTTACTTTTGAGTACGCATGCGTGGTTCATTGATTGGAGTCTCTGTAGTCAGCTTCTGTTTCAGAATAATAATTTTATTAACAGCTAAAGCTTTTAATGTTTTTATTAAAATCTAATGTTACATTTGATAATAGCATTGCTTATCCATTGCAAAATGTTATGTCATGTGTTGTGCACATTTATAGGTAGAAAGAGAAGTGGAGGTGAGTGGATTGACGTCCCTTATTTACATTATTAGTATTACCTATGCACAAAATAAGTTTATTTTAGAATGCGACATTACAATATTATCATTTTCTACATATTTGTGGGAACATCAAATGAATCATTGTTATCATTTTAGCTGTAATAAACAAGATATAAAATTATGTAGTTGCCTAGCAAAATACCTGCATAACCTATTTTTTCAACCACGTATTTATAATTATTATTTAATCGCTTAGCGATCATCAGTAGAATACTAATAGTCTTGTTCGATGTGAACAGAAAGTAAATTTAATAAAGTTTAATAATTCGCGTTCATAGTCAATTAGGTAAGTTCTTTAGAGCAAATTATAAATACCTATATAGGTATTTTGTAAAAGCGATAACGCCTTCGCAGAGAAAAGACTTATAGGTTGCTTCGAGTTCAAAAGTAGCCAAAGCAGTTGTGTTTTGAAAATCAGATACAACACGGCGATACTTCAAACACAAAATGCAAGAAATATAGAAAAGTTCGCTATCTAAATTGTTCCAGTTGAGGATTGAACCTAGGACCCGGGACCTCACACAACAGAATTCTATATAAATATTTATTTTGGAAAGTACTATCACTTTTTAAAATTGTCGGGCAGCGCCGGACTTAGGGTAGAGCGAGAGGGCACTGTTGTCAGGTGACAAAGGGTGACTAAAGCAAAATAACTATTTCCAGCGAAGCGGCGTCAGATCGCAACGAACGCTGTTGGTTACGGATTTTTATAATGTATCTGAAAAGCAACTATAGCACCTTTGTGCCATTTTTCTTAAAATAAACGTACCTACAACCCAGTCTCAGGCACCTGAAGCGAAAGCGACCCCTCTCCTTTTCTCCTTGCCTCACGCCACCGTCGTCAATTTTTTGAAAATTTTCGATAGGGTTATCGATATATTATCGCTAAGACGCTAATATTTTAAGTTGAAACTATCTGGGTGATGATTTTATTTAACGTAATCAATAAAAATGAATTGACTTTATCGATTCAATTGGTATATATCAAGATTTGATTTAATTATTTATCTGATAACATGCTATATAATGTTGTAGGATGGAAGTTGACGTCTTTGCCCAGTTATGGCTGCGCTAAGTACTATATTACTGCTATTAGTAGTATATTTTTTGCGCTGCGAAGGTGCTGCGGTGGCCAAAGATGGGATCCCACCGGTGGTTAATGACCGCCCTATAGTTGGGGTTCTATCTCAAGAACAGTCCTTCTACCTCCATAGTAAATACCCTGAAGAGAACTATACGAGTTATATAGCTGCCAGTTATGTCAAGGATGTGGAGGCTTCGGGGGCAAGAGTTGTTCCTATACTGTAAGAAAACACAGAAAAGATTTATTTATTTATATTGCATTACATGCAACTTAACTACTATATATAATATATTATCTAAAAGTAACTAATTATTGCATGCACGTTGACTTATTGACTTTTGTGACTTTTTTATACTGTAATTTAAAAGAGTATTCAATGTATTCCAGGATTGGGAAAAACCGTGAATATTACAAGGATTTAATGACTAAATTGAATGGGTAAGTTCTTCGGAATTTTGAGAAGCTAGCTTTTTGATAAAACAGCAATATTTTGTAGTGAGTGTATAGTGAAGAAATAATATGTGAAATGTAATAATAATAAGACGCTCACGTCACGATAATAGGCTATAATAAATTACACAAAACGAATAATTCAAAGAAGAATCTGAATTTAAAAATAATTCTCATTTTTTACTTATTTTTATTACTTAATTGATACCAAATAATATTGCTACGAAATAATTTGTGCTACGACGCGACGTAGCAGCAGCTTTTGTCATTCTACTAAAATGTTCAAAAACATGTATTGTGACGATCATGGAACTTTGATCTTGCTGACCTCCGTGGTCGAGTGGCTTGTACACTGGTTTTCAAGGAGTCGATCCATCTCTCTCTGAGGGTTCTATCCCCGGCCGGCCACCTAATTGTCTAATTCAAAATCTATCGCAATCGCTTTGAATTTGGCACGAATGCTACGTCCATTGCTGTGGCATTACAGGGCACTGTGACAAACTGTCTTTGAGACCCAGTGATTGAACACGATTGCCAAATTAAAAGCGATCGTGATAGATTTTGAGTAAAGCAATAAAGCCCGGGGTTAATGTATATTGTAAAAACTAACTTTTCTTTAGGTGTTTGTGGTACAAAAGTCGCTGATCACTCTAGTATTTTTTGACAGATGTCTAACAGTTTAGTTTGTTAATTATACCTACATTAGCCAAAAAAGTTAATATGATAAAGTACAAAAAAAAGCGATTTGTCTTGTTGAGCTTACCGTTGTTGTTTCAAAGCATCAGATGTGATGTTGTATAATATCTAATTAACAAATTATATTTTCAGGGTCTTCTTGCCTGGAGGTGCAACGTACTTCAACCAGTCAAATGGCTACGCAGACGCAGGCCAGTATATCTACGAAGTCGCCAAGGAGATGAACGACGCTGGCGATTACTTCCCCATATTCGGGACGTGTCTCGGCTTCGAGTTGCTGATCATCTTGGCTTCGGGGCGTGGGGAGCCCGAGAATAGAATCCGATGCTACTCGTATACGAATCTGCCTCTTGATTTTACACCAGGTGAGAAAAACGATTCAATTATTAAGAGCGTTGATTCGTTACAGCATTTCATACATACTTTCAAGTCTTTATTTTTCGAAAGGGATGAACCGATTTTAATAAAACTTCAAATACATATGCAGAGTACATTGGTTTAAAAAGTTAATTGAAAATTTGTTTCGATAAACAGTGTTTTAGCTAAATCAGACCAATTTTATTTTTTTCATAGAAACAGAAATTTTCTTATTATCTTTTTTAAAATAAGACATTTCAAAAATGTCTACTACTAACTAAATGTTACTACTAACTAAAGTACAAAAGGCGGACTTAATACATCCGCCTATAGCTTCATTTATATTTTTCCACTGCTACTTGATGTCGAATTTGCTACTCTTGAAGTCAAATCTCTTGATGATTTCTATTCCCGCTCATTTCCAGACTTCCGCAACAGCAAAATGTTTGCTGAGGCCCCCCACGATGTCGTGGACATTTTGGCGACAGAGGACGTAACAGTAAACGCACATCAGTTTTGCATAGTGGACGAGGTGAGAATTACGATGGGTTAATTTTGCAACAAACTAAATAAGCTGACAGAAACGTGTTACCGTTAACTTAACAGGGGCTTTACTGTAATTATGGGCTCTAATAATAGATTAAAAAAAATGAGATTAAACCGGGAAAAGTAAACACTCTTCAATTAAACTCGACGAATTTAAATTCCAATCAGATAACTTTAGTTTTCTTGAAGATACGTCGAAAATCAAAGTGCTTAAAAATTACATTCTTGTTCTATTCCAACATTTTGCGGTATAACAATGGCCAGTTTAAAGAATTATTCTTATAATATGTATTTTTTCAGAATCTATATGCTTTTAACTTGACAAAGGATTGGTTGGTGACCTCATATTCTGATGATGACTATGGTGTGCAGTTCATAGCTACGATAGAGCATACCAGGTAGGTACATTAACATCCCCATGCCACAGAATAGATATAAGTATCACGTACAGAAACATAGTATAAATAAGGCTATGTACAGAAAGGACACTCCCCGCGCTAGAAACAATTACCTCACTCACCCTCCCCGCGAGTTCATGCGCCGATTCGTGTGCTCGTTTAGTCGTATTTCTCAACTGTCAACTTTATTTTGATATTCAAAGCAATGCGTCGTAACTTTATTTACCAAAAAGTTCGAATTATGAATTTAACTCCAAACTGCACGGTAGTCCTAAACACACACAGTTGCGCGTGTACAAAACGTCATCTGACGTCATCTGTTTATAATGGGGCGTTTGTATGGAGTGTCCGGGGTGTGCCCATGCATAATAAAATTAAACTAAGTAAAATTAGCAGTCTCGGTCAGCTGTTAAAGCGTTTCAAATGCAAGCATGTTAGTTCGGTTAAAAAGCCAAAAGTCCTGAAAAGTCTACTCAATTGTGTTACCGCAGCTTTATCAATTATATTTAGTGTAAAATCTTTTGATTTCAGCAAAAAACTTATGTGTATTTTACTACAGGTATCCCTTCTATGGCGTTCAATTTCATCCAGAAAAGAATGCGTTTGAGTGGAAACTGTCAAAACAATACCCTCATTCTATTAACGCGATCAAAGCCAACAGATACTTCATGGACTTCTTCGTGAAGGAATCCAGAAGAAACCTTCACGCCTTCAGAAATGCAGCTGAAGAAAACCAATACGCAATATATAATTATGAGGCAAAATTCACTGGCGTTTTGGGCAGTCAACACCACGAATGTTACTTCTTTGAACCCAGACCAGTAGGCGCCAATTAACGATTGAAGAGAGTTTAAGTAAATAAAAGTTATTCAAGCAAGATGTCTTTACTTACTGAGCGATAATGGTATTACCTTTTAAAAATCTATGGAGGCAAATGCCATCTCCCTTAATCGTCTAAGTCTTTAGGGTTGCTCCAATTTTAGCAAGAAACATTTTATACTCACTAATTTGTTAGAAAAGCAGAAGCTCCGTATTTGTTCCTGAGATAAGTAAAGTAAAAGTAAAGTAAAAAATTGCTTTATTCAAATAAACTTAGTAATTAAGCGCTTTTGAATCGTCTATATTTTTCTACCACCTGTTCCAGACTTTTTTTTCAAAGGCATGAGACATCTTATATCATCACTCAGACTCAGTACCTATCCCAAATTATAAGATGCTCCTAAAACATTATTATTATATTAATTCGTCAAAATAGAAATTTAAGTAATGTTTCCAAAATTTACCCTGGATTTTAGAGACAATGTTTTTTGTGGTTAACCGAAATTGTTTGGAAGTAAGATAAATAAGCTTGACATTATTGATATTATAAGTACCTAATTATCTGAGGTGATTGCTCGACAATATAATGACAAAATAATTATGAACTGAAAATAATTGATTAGTTTTTATCAGAATGTTATTGATAGCAACAGGAAACAAAGGGACTGTGAAGTGATAGAATAGATATCAAAAAGGATGCAAATAAAAAATACTAAATAACTGCAATTAATACCTACTCGTTGGTCATATTATGTAGGGTAACTCCAGTTTGCGAAACTTTTTTGCTGAAATACATTGATTTCAAGTGTATCAGTTGGAATGCGTAGTCTGTTTAGTTTGGGATTGAATGGTTATGTCTATTAAAAAGAAATATTCATTGCCTAAACTAGCTTTATATTTTTATATAAGATACTTAGTAAATCAGAGTTACGTGTAGCACAAAATCAATATCTAGAGGCAAGTCCCCCGGTCACGATGGTCTCAGTATTGAACATCTTCTGCATGCTGGGCCACATATATCAAGTGTATTGGCAATGTTTTATAATTTGTGTATTAGTCACTCTTATATGCCAGATGAGCTAATGAAAATTATAATAGTGCCGATAGTCAAAATTAAGACAGGTGACCTGTCAGATAAAAACAATTATCGTCCTATATCTTTGGCCACCATTATAGCAAAGGTGTTTGACGGTGTGCTTAATATACAGTTAAATAAATATATAACACCCCATGACAATTAATTTGGATTCCGCCCAGGTCTGTCAACAGAAAGTGCAATCAGAAAGTGCAATACTGTGTCTTAAGCACACTGTTAGATACTATTTGCTTTTGTTAGATATTATATGCTTGCTTTTTCGACCTGTCCAAAGCATTTGACCTTGTGTCTTATGATATACTGTGGAAGAAATTACAGTCGAGTCATGTACCCTTTGATGTCATAAATATTTTAAAGTATTGGTATGGAGGACAGACCAATTGTGTTAAGTGGGCGGGTACTATGTCAGAACCATACAGTTTGGAGTGTGGAGTGAGACAAGGTGGGCTAACCTCTCCTACACTCTTCAACTTGTATATAAATGACTTGATCGTCAAACTCAGCAGCCAGCCAGTCGGATGTCATATAGATGGACTAAGCATCAACAACCTGAGCTATGCTGATGATATGGTGCTGTTGAGTGCGTCGGTGTGTGGTATTCGAAAACTGCTAAATATTTGTGAAATCTATGCTTTAGAACATGGGTTAATTTACAATGTCAAGAAAATAGACGGCATGCCGCCGATCAGGCTCAAGGGAATCTCTTTAAGTGTGGTACATAGTTTTAAATATCTAGGCCATATACTTACCACTGACCTTAGGGACGACACTGATATCGAAAGGGAACGGAGAGCTCTATCTGTAAGGGCTAATATGATAGCCCGTAGGTTTGCATGTTGTTCCACTTAGGTAAAACTCACTCTCTTTAAAGCATACTATACCACATTTTACACATGCAGCCTATGGCAAAAATACACCAAAAAAACATTTGGAGCTCTCCGGATCCAGTATAATAATGCTTTTAGAAGCTGATGGGGTTGCCCCGCTTTTGTAGTGCCTCGAGCATGTTTGCAATAGCAAACATGGATTGTTTCTATGCTACAATGCGCAAACGTGCGGCTTCACTGGTACACAGAGTGCGGGGCAGCGCCAATAGCATTCTAAACATAATAAGTGAACGTTATGATTGCCCGTACCTAAGTCACTGCTGGGGATTGCATGCGCCCTGCAGGGATTTTATTTATTAACACTTAGTATATAATTTTACTAACAATATACGAGTAACTTGTAACTTGAATAACTTTAACTTTGTAACTTGTAATAAATAATTTTTATTTTTATTTTTTATTTATTTTATAATTTATTGGCTAAATTTGGTAGAGTCAGCTACGCAGTTTAATCTTTAAATTTGAGATTTTAGCATTCACAATGCAATTTTTATACAAAACTCAATAATATACTAGAAACAATGGAGGAAAAATCTGGGGCGTGGCAAATTTTTTATAGTATATTATTTTGTACGTTTTTATTTTATTTTCGATAGTTAAGTTTATCGTTTTTGCAAAATGTGAGTTTGGTATTGTGGACTAATCTCATTCTTGAACCCTTCGGTGCACTGGTAACTCTACTCACCCACGCGCAATCAGTATCATAATGCGGTATCGATCAGTCAGCTGAATTCGCGAGTGACAATCGTATCAATGAGAGTTTCGCCAAAGATAATATAGATAAGCAAAACCTTCGTGGTAAATTATCATTTAGTATAATCTGACGGACGTTATCGATTATTCTGCTTCTGTCTTACAATGCACATTATAAATAAACAATCCAGCGAGGTGCCCGGAGTTGTTTAACCATTCCACGTTAATTTTACCGTCTAACCAGGAGGCAACGTCTATTTTGGTGCAGTGTTATAATAATGTTGTTGAAAACAAAATGCAGACCAGAATATATTTATATTTACATGACTAATGACGTTCTAACTGTTTTACTAATGTGGTCAGTTTCATTGAGATTGCAGCCGTATTTGCTTTGTTATTTATTATCTATTGTTTTCTGTAGCAATTTAGTTAAAGTGTAAATTTTTTATTTCGTTTTAGGTGGATGGGCATATTATTTAAAGATAGCATAATGATAATTGCTTTGAAATTACTATTTATACTAAGTGCAGTGCTTCTCTTGTGTAGTAATGGTGAGATAGTGGTCAGAAGTGAGCCAAAAACAGTGAACAAACGGCCAGTAATCGGCATTCTTTCTCAAGAACAACATTATAGATTAAAAGATAAATATGCGAAAGAGAATTACACAAGTTACATAGCGGCTTCTTATGTAAAAAGCGTTGAAGCTTCAGGCGCAAGAGTAGTACCAATTCTGTGAGTAAAGTAAGCAAATGAGATTTTACTGGTGAATAACATCATTTGAAAATGTTTACGAATTGTTTTTCAGCATTGGCAAGAGTCGTGATTACTATAAAGATATTCTTGGCAAGATCAATGGGTGAGTATTTTGATATTATTACGTTGATTAAAATATTGCTTTTTTAGAGAAAGATGTGTGATTTAAATAGTGTTTCATAGTTCACACATTAGTTGAAAATTTATTGACTGTTTCAATATAAAATATAAATCTAATAAATTAGGTACGCCCGGGTAGTGCGTCTCTATTATTTTTGGTTTTAGTTGCGATTTTGCTTTTTCGGGCGTGCGCAAAATACGACTTTTTTATAACGAATTGAAACATGCATACTCGGGAACAAATGGTTATGCTCATCACACGAACATATGCTCATACCAGGATTCGAACCCAGGATCTTCGGCTCAAGAGGTAGGATCGCTACCAAGCGCCAAGCGGTCGTGAACAAAACAGAACTATGATGAGGTGCTTTACTCTGTGTCTAAAGAAAAAGTTGTTAATTTAAAAAGTTAAGGACCTAATGTTATGATACAGAGTCTTACTGCCTGGAGGTGCGACGTATTTCAATAAATCGAATGGTTACGCCGATGCTGGCCAGCATATCTACGAGATAGCCCAGGAGTTAAACAACGCTGGAGACTACTTCCCAATCTTCGGCACTTGCCTCGGGTTCGAACTGCTCATCATATTAGCATCGGGCAGGGGCGAGCCTGAAAACAGAAACACTTGCCAAGCTTATGGGAATGACCCTATAAGTTTTACTAGAGGTGAGATTTTAAGATTTGGAAGCAGCAGCTCGTTTAACTAATTGAGAGCAATAGTAATAGAATATAATTGCCCTATTTGACTTTACTTTCACGTAAAAGTAGGTACTAACGCCGCCCATAGTTTCCGAGATATTTATGATCCAGTTTCTAAAGTTTACCCTGTCTTATTTTTATCTGCAAAAATATGAGGGATAATGGGATAATTCCTTTTTAAAAGTCGGTTAAAAAAGTACCACGAATTTTTTTACCTATTACGTGACCTACAGAGAAAGAGCGTTTGTGCACTATACTGAATTTCACCGTCCATAAAATTCAGTTTGTAGTATGTACATTGCCAGCATTCCGTATATTAACGTACTCAGTATGAGCGCGTTTTACGCAATGCTCTCATTTTTACCCTCCTCCTTGCCCCTTAAATTACTTATTTCATACATTTTGTGGTTAGCGTTAATGAAATTTCAAATGCACATATCTCTATAACTATGTACTGGAGGATAGCTTCTCCCCCCTTACAAATATAGCAAAAACGTGAATTTATAAAAGAATACATTATTTACCAAAACATTTTATTATTATTATAACAGACAATGTATGTAACATCAGAGGTAACGGAGTAACCTATCACAAATTCTCCGCGAATATGGGAAAACCAATAATATATTTTTTATACTACCTGCTCGTCAATGGCATATTATGTGTCATGCAAACCTTTCCTAAAGTAAGTCATTTTTCCCAATGGGAATAATGTGATTTGAATTTGGAATGCAACCCATGTAGTCGTGCTTGATCGAGGTTGGTTTCAAAAATGTTAACGTGCAATGAGATTTTATTCAGAGTTAGGCTGTATGTTGACGACCTCCGTGGTCGAGTGGCTTTATACACCGGTTTTCAAGGTGTCGACATCTCCGAGGTCCAGGGTTCGATCCCCGGTTGGGTCAATTTAGAAAACGAACTTTTCTATATTGGCTCAGGTCTGGGTGTTTGTGATACCACCGTTGTCTCTGATTTTCATAACACAAGTGCTTTAGCTACTTACTTTGGAATCGGAGCGATGTATGTGATGCTGTCAATATTTATTTATTTATGTTCTTCTTCTTTTTTTTGTTATGGCAATCTACTTTCCTCTAGGAAGTAATTTTTGCCAGTGTCAAGTGTTAAATAGTTCAGTGGTAGATATTGTTTAATTTTTCATTAGAATGCGGGTGCATCGCATTCCAATGCTGCTTGGAGCATTTGGCACCAAGTATATCAAGACAGTTTACTCGATTAGTTCTGCCGAGGAAGCCACCACTTCAATAAAAGTCTCAGCTTCACACAACCAAGATCGCGCCTATTTCAATTATCCCACATATTGTTCAGTTGCGTAGACACTTGTACCATATAACTGCACCAATTTTAAGACACAATATCCACTATGAATCAATTTGAAAATAATTAAAATAAACACCAAACCGAATTCCACAAAATGGCGCCAAAAACTCCTTTATTTATGTTATCATTTTCTTTGCACTGCCTACAAATTAAAAAAAGAAAAACATGAAAACTATTTACGAAATTCATTTGCACCCGCGCACCAAGAAGGATTTATTCGAATGTCGAACTGACCACTACAGAATATATAAAAAAATAAGTACTTTCTTTATAGCAGTCATTGGTTTCAATTGCCTCGCAGAAAGTATAAAAAGTAGAGTATGCATCGCGGGCTTAAATGTGTATTTGTCTTGGGCGATCTTGAACACCTCGTACTCAGGATTCTAGCCATAGAATCCCTCGTACTCGGGGTTCAATATAGCGCCCGGGACATAAATACACTACTTTAAGCCCTTATTGCATAATCTACTATTTAGTGGTAGCACTGAACCTAAATTACGGTATGAGATGCATATATCTGTTTTTGCGTTTTTAACGTTAATAAAAAAATAAAATAAAATGATACACGTGAAATTGATATGTGAGAAAAGGATCGATAGAATGCTTTATGTTGTCAGACTTGGATTAAAAACATTTAAAAAAACAGCCGAAATATACCAAGGAGTTTTAAATAAGGATTGTTGAAACAAAAGGTTGATACGTTTAAATAAAGAGTATGGACGAAATGAGATCGCATGTATGAAATAAATATATAAATTATGAAATATAATAACAAATTAGTGTTTTGAAAAAAAAAATAAGTTGGGATATTCCTAGACTACTTCGCTTATTCTTGATTTATAGTCGACACTCGCAGCACAAATTGACTTTGGTCTCTTGTATAACAAATAACTATTTTTTAAATATGTCCAACTCAGAATAGTAACACCCATAATAATACTATTTTTTGCCAAATAATAAATAATAATGGATTTTAAAATTATCTCTAACAAAAAAGGTTCATAGTTCAAAACCTAGTCGTGATGTTTTTCTTTACTTTTTCATTTCTTAGTTTTTTTTATAGTTACGAATATTTTGCACTTTTCACAGACTACCGGAGTAGCAAGCTGTTCAGTCGCATCAGCAGTAAAGCAGTGGGTATCTTAGAAAACGAAGATTCTACCATCAACGTTCACAAGTATTGTATTCAAGATGAGGTGAGTTAGTTTGTCAGCGACATAATAATGTACTTCCTTTTTTAAATGAATCGCCCGCGCTATCAGCCATGTAGACAGTAGGTACAATAATAATTATTTATATTATGTCGTTTTGCATTTTAATAACTTATTAAATAAACACAGCTTAAGTTTGAACTTATCTTTCAGAATTTACAAAGGTTTAACTTAAAACAGGACTGGCTTGTGTCGTCCTACAGCTATGATGAAAAGGAGAAAAAATATATCTCTAGCATAGAACACAAAAGGTAAGTAATTTATAATATTATTAAGTATTCAAAATTGAAATATCAATCACCAAATATAGATATTGTTATAAATCTCCACGCTTGGCAAGTGGGTTATGTTATTGTGATCGCTTTCTCCGAAAACGCTGCTGCTCATTGGACCGCGGAGGTGATTGAAGTTGTACCTCTTAGTCATTAGTCCAATGTTTCCCAATTAGTGGTACGAGTACCCCCAGGGGTACGCAAAGTTGCATTAAGTGGTGCGCGCAGCACTCTCTTAACTATCTGAGCCGGTGGCCAAAACTTGAACTAAGTGTTATTAAATATTGTTACCTAGGTTACGCTATAGACGACAGCGACGCTGTCACCGAGTCAGCGACGCTGTCAGTTTGTGCCTGTTAAAGATAAGGTTAAAACAAGATAATGCAACCCAGCCTAAGACATCATACATCAAATTTATTTTTTTATTTATATTTCTTGCAATAAGAGGTTGAGGATTATCTTGAAGTGGTAACTACGTAGAGAATACTAATTGAGAACCACTGCATTAGTCGATACGATACGGCACCCTTAAGTGTAGGGGTAGGTGATATTTACTCAGCCTGATGACAAGGCTGATTTTAAATTTAGTTTTAATATTAGTTATCTAAACGTATTTTAAAACATGTCTGTCAAATGTTCATGTATGGTACGGAGCAATATACAAAGAGGGAATAACAAACGTGCACATGACAGACGGACAGGTTTTAAACTTAACCGATACCAAACTAAATTGCTACGGATAATTCTGTACATTGGATGCATATCTGTGTAAAGCAAAGCAAATTCTTACTTTACTGTAAATAGTAAATAGTCTATCATTAGGATCAGATAAGGAAGTTACTATATGAACATAGTAACTACAGACATTAAGAAAAAAGTTAACGTTCAGTCAGCTCTTAAAGAATACAAAATGATATCCAAGAAAACATAATTATAGTCTTATTCTTATAGGAGAGTCTTATAGGAGAGGGCAACACTCACTGCTCACGTCAACATCGATATTATAATTTAATAACAATTAAAACAATTATAGTGCTTAATATTGGTTAAAAACCTAATAATTTTGTAAATAAAGTGCTCAAACAAAAGAGTAAATGAAGACAAAAAAGTGATTACACCGAAAATAAGAAAGTTATAACCAAAAATATTTTACAACTATCATTGACAAGAAAACACAGTGTATTTTACAGTGATTGGAGTTAATTTCACCTGAAAATGAAGCAAGTTCAGTTACATCACTTCTGCATTAACGAAAAACATATGAAACAACTATTTTGAAGATTTGCAAAGAACATAACTTACATAACCTCAAAATTAGCCTCGAAACTGCCTACTTCAGAATAAGTGCTTCGATCAACAGCAAAGGAAGCGTGTTATTGTGCAAAACTCCTTTTATAACCATAAGAATACTACAATTACGCGCTGTGACAAAATGAATGGTCAAAAAGTAAACAAAGACCCCTTGGGCGATTCACAAACATTATGTGCAGGTTGTCACCAACCATTACCGAAAAGAGAACATTTAAAATGTGCTTTTTGCTCAAACCTGTACGACCTGGACTGTGCTAACGTGACTATTAATCGATTTAATAATACAATGCAACGGGAGCACAAAGAAAACTGGAAATGTCAAGCCTGCTATTGCAAAATGTCTAAAAGAAATAACACTGATACTCCAATATGCACCCGAATACATGAAGAAACACAACTGAACATGATGCCACATGATGAGGAAAAAAATAATGTGACTATCCGCAGGAAAGCCATAAGCGTAACCGACAACTCATTTAGTTCTGAGAATATCAGCTTATTGGGAGATACAATAAATATTGACCTACAAGAAAATGATTTAAACACAAACAGCCCAACGGAATTGACAATTGAAAGCTTGAAGAAAATGTTTAACACACAATTAAAAGAAAATAATAAATCATTAATAGCGGAATTCCAAAGTACAATTCAAAGAGAAATAAACAAAGCGATAATGAAATTTAGATATGAAATAAAAGAAGAAACTTC
Source organism: Catoptria pinella (assembly GCA_963556745.1). Taxonomy (NCBI): domain Eukaryota; kingdom Metazoa; phylum Arthropoda; class Insecta; order Lepidoptera; family Crambidae; genus Catoptria; species Catoptria pinella. The sequence continues at coordinate 6,605,394 of OY750771.1, forward strand.
TTCACTAATGAGAGAAAATTCACAAAGAAAAATGGAAATTGAGAAAATAAATACTACTATAAAAAAGCTAGAAAGAGATAACGAACAGCTAAAACAGGAAATAAAAGACCTGCACTCAAAAACCACAAATATTAAACCAACAACAGCCGAAAGTTGCAAAAATAAATTAGTTTTATACGGCCTAACCGAATACTACAAAGAGCAAGAGAACGAAACAGAAAATTCAATTATACAAATATTCCTAGATACTCTAAACATAGATTTAACTGGATACATTGAAAATATACACAGAGTTGGAAAATACAATAACAATCGCAGCCGGCCTCTAGTGATAGAACTAATCAGTAAACGAATGGTAAAATATATAATAAATAACACCTTTTATCTTAAGGGAACTGGACTAGCGGTATCGGAGTTTTTGAATAAAGAGGAAAGACAAGAAAGAAAAATAATTCGAGACAAAATGATAATGGCTCGCAAGAGGGGACTACATGCTGTTATTAAGAATAGGGAACTATACATTGAAGGTAACAAAGTGAACATTAAGGACAACAACCCGAAAAATTCCAATCACACAACTACTGAAACATCAGAAGACCCCAATGCAGTGGATAGAAACAGCACCAAAGTGCACGAACAACCAAAGCAACCGGATCACAGAAAATCAAGTAACAATTCCTTTCGAAGAAACTGATACACAATTTAAAATTCTCTTCCAAAATTTCCAAAGTATATACAATAAACAACATATTTTAGAAGCCTTTATTGATCAAGACCCATCTCACCAAGCTATCTGCATCTCCGAGTCCTGGCTATCTTCATCAAAATTAAGTCTTGTTAAATTTACTGGCTATAAAACTGCAGCATCCTTTTGTCGAGACAGAAGAGTTGGAGGTGGTGTATGCATCCTTCTGCAAGATCACATTGAGAGCATCGAGATTCAAGAAATAAGCGAGATGTCAACTGAGTACTGCCTTGAAGCCTGCGCCACATACTTACCTGAAGAAAACATTTTATTAGTTACAATGTACTGGAATGGTAAAGACAATAACTTATTTTTTGACAATCTAAATACAATAGTTAAATTTATAAATAGAAAATATTCCAAGTCAAATATCATAATTGGCGGAGATTTTAATATAGATATGCTTAAAAATAGTCCTATGGCTCTACAACTTCTAGAACTTATGTCAGAAAACAAACTAATTCAACTAATTAAAAAACCAACTCATTTTACAGAAACCTCGTCAACATGCTTAGACCTAATATTTACAAATTTTAATAATAATGATTTACACACATCTGTTGAAGATTATGGATTTACCAACCACTTTTCAACTATCTTACAAATGAAAATACCCAAGTATAAACAACAAATTGCCTGGTATACAACTAAAAGACTATTTAGCAATAAAAACATACTCAAATTCAAATCGAAACTTGATAAAATTAATTGGACCGAAATAATAAAAAGTGAAAGAAATATTAATGAAAATTATAATTCATTCCAAAACATTCTAATAAATATCTTAAATGAAACTGTACCAAAAATCAAAATAAAACTTAAAACATCCTCAAAAAAATATTGGCTGACAACAGGTATAAAGAAAGCATCCAAAAACAAAAGACTACTAAAATCCTTAACCTTAAAATTTAACAACCCTATACTAACAAATTACTACAAAAAATATGAAAAGACCTTAAAAGAAACTGTTAACGTCTCAAAAAAACTCAATTATATTAACAGAATAAAAAAATCAAATAATGTTATAAAAACGACGTGGAACATTGTAAATGAGCGCACAAATAAAAAACAAAATAAAGACAAAAATAATATAACGATACATGACAATGGTTCAGTCTATACCGATCCAAAACAAATAGTAAACATCTTCAATAACTTTTTTGCGTCAATTGGAGAAAATAACTCTAATAATAATAATACTGCACAGCCAACGTCACCAAACAGACAACCTATGCTGCAGCCTTCAGTAAACTCGTTTTTCCTTTATCCTGTAAAAGAGTCCGAAATATTAAAAGCTATAAAACACCTCAAAAATAAACAGAGTCATGGCATTGATGAACTTCCCCCCACCCTCTTTAAAAATTGCGCGGAACAGTTAGTTAAGCCACTCCATATGTTAATAAACCAATCATTAAATGAAAGCGTTTTCCCGGATCTCCTAAAAATATCATTAGTAAAGCCAATCCATAAAAAGAATAAAAAAACAGACCCTAACAACTACCGCCCAATAGCCCTCTTACCGACTGCTTCAAAAATATTTGAGCAAATTGTATGTGACCGCGTCTACAAATTTCTAGAAAAATTTAAACTTTTTGATGAATCACAAAATGGCTTTCGTAAGAAAAAATCTACAACCCTAGCTGTCTATAACTATATAGAACAAGCTCTTAAAATCATAAACAACAAAAAGTACGCATTAGGAATACTTATCGACATGACGAAAGCATACGACAAAGTCAAATATAAAATATTATTAGAAAAATTATATAATATAGGTATACGAGGTGACATGCATAAATGGTTCAAATCTTATTTACTAAATAGACAGCAATTGGTCGAAATAGAGTATTATAACCATAAAACTAGAGAAATACAAAAAATCAGGTCCAAAAGCAGAGTTATGACGTCATCTATTCCACAAGGCAGTGTGATTGGCTGCCTTCTTTTCCTTATTTACATTAATGATCTTCCCAAATCAATAGATGAACCTTGTGTTTTATTCGCCGATGACATCTCCATAATAACATCATGTAACAATAATTTAGATTTAAATAACAAACTCAAATGTATACTTGACAAAACCGTAAGATGGCTACAAGACCACAATTTAGAAATTAACTTTAATAAAACAAAATTAATGACATTTCATCCCTACCAGAAGACACAAATTGAAATAAATTTTTCTTATGACAATATTCCTCTTGAAAAAGTAGATAATTTCTCACTATTAGGATTAGATATTGACTCCCATATTAATTGGAAAAGCCACATTGCCAAAATCAGATTGAAACTATCAAAACTCTCATACGCTCTATACGAAGTTAAGAAAACCACCAACTTGAAAACCGCGCTTATGGTATATTATGCTTATGCATACTCATGGTTTAACTACGGCATACTTCTTTGGGGAAATAGTGTTGACATCTCTGCTCTCTTTACTACTCAAAAAAAACTAATTAGAATCTTAGTTAACATCAAAAAGACAGACACATGTCGACCACACTTCAGGAACCTTAATATTCTAACCCTACCAAGCATATATATACTCGAAGCCTGTAAATTCGTACGAAAAAATCCGGAGTTATATACGAAACGAGAAAACTTAAAAATGTTGTACTCACTTAGGCCTACTCGTAAAAACAAATTAGTACCGCCAACCTCTAACTTGCACCTACATTCATCAGGCCCAATGTGCATGTCAATAAAAATATACAATAAGATTCCAGAATACATAAAAAATGAAGCAAATGACATAAAATTCATAAAGATACTAAAAGAACTACTGATTAAAAAATGCTATTACACACTAAGTGAATTCATGACTGATAAATTTTAATATAAATACTTATAACTTACATAAAATTAGAAACAAATACTAAATATTCTAAATTAAATTATTTAACAACTAGACATATACTTTAAAATAATATAGATAATAGTATAAAATTCAATAAAATTAATATATTAACCTTTTGACACAAATATAGATAAATATATATACTATAATAGGTATCTACTTAGATACCTTTTATAACCAAACATAATTACAATATCTAATTTAATTAAAATTAAAACAATATTATTTATGAAATTACTAAAAAACAGACATAGTTTAAAGGAAAAAATATATATAAAATGTGCAATACCTACTTTTAAGAATAATAGCATGTAATGTATAGTATTTGATTATATAAGATTATTCATTGTGATTTAAGTTTAAGATTTGTTTGTATAAAAAAATGTTGCTCCTCATTCGAATATTGCTATGCCTTATCAAGGTCCTTAATGATACCAACTCATGTATGAACATCTGTAATGTACTTAAGGAATGCAATAAAGAACTTTGACTTTGACTTTGACTTTGACTTATCGTTATCTCTTATTCCCGTTAAACGTTACTAATACTAATAATAATAATAAATGCCTGATCAATTTCACACAGCGCTATCTAGCTTGTATTATGATTTATTATAAATAGTAACACCCAGACCCGTCACAGAAATTAAAATTCATCATTTAAATTTCTGCCCAACCGGGAATCGAACCTGGGACCTCTTGCGTGGTAGACCGGCATGTTGACCACTACACCACTCAAACCGTCATTATTGGTGATTAATTGGGTACTATTTTACATTCATTTAAATGTCAGATATGGGTATACATAATGTATAGTATACAATCATAATTTATTCTACATAACACAAAATATAACCAATTATTCAAAGAAAGTTGCAATAAATTTATACTTACCGTAGGACTGTTTCAATTTCAGGTATCCATTCTATGGAGTCCAATTTCATCCCGAGAAGACAGCTTTTGAGTGGAAAGCTCATAAAAGCTATGTACATTCAGCCAGTGCGATAGAAGCTAATAGATATTTTATGGATTTCTTCGTTGAAGAGTGTAGGAAAAATATACATAGTTTCAAAGATGTGAATGAAGAGAACGAATACTTAATATACAAATACCAGCCCTTTTTCACAGAAAACGACAGTGACTATACTCAATGTTATTTCTTTGAGCCTAAAGAATGACGAACGAAACCATACTTCAATATATATCACTGTTGGAATAATAATAATGTTTGGTAATCGTGCTTTTTAATGTAATAAATATCCGTAATTGCCGTAAGTAACCTTAGACTTGGCAGCGCCAAGCCAAGTCTAAGGTTCCTAGACTAAGAGATTTCATCACTTTTAATAGAGAAATAAGCAGCTTCATCGAGGCTTGGATAGATTTTTAACAGACTTCAAAAAAGGAGGAGGTTCAATGTTCGTCTGTTTATTTGTTTTTTTTATGTAAGTCCACCGATTATTCAAAGCGGCTGAACCGATTGACATGATTCAAACGTTACTTTATCAGGTTTGTTCCCAAGTTGGTCCCATTTTTTGAAAATTTTCAATCTGTTCACTAGTTTTCGAGTAATCCTGAAAATACAGTAATTCTTTAGGTCACTTTTGCACGAGTTTTTTTACATCTTGTAAAAAAACTCGTGTTTTTGGTGGGAATTCACTTCTTTTTGCATAAAGCAAATATTTTCTACCATTATTGTGGTTTCACACCTATTTAAATTTTTAAAAATAATAATTAGGCAAACGGTACTACATTCTACCTTCTTAATAAAGTATGTTTTACATAATCTCTAGAATTTGGTACTTACTTGTAAAATCTCACACGCGCAAGCACAATCACTCATATACATACACACACACACAAATCAAATATGTATATATATTATTAATGTATCAATTTTAATGAAAATAATCATCCTTAAAGCAATATTTATTAAAGTAAAAATATGATAGAGAAAGTAAAAAAAAAGATATTTGTCTAATAGATTTTTCTGTGTGAAAAGAAAACTTTATTATATTAAAAATAATATTTTTTTCGAAAATGTTAGAGATCTCGTGTGTTTTTCCGCTTTCATCAAAAAACGCTTTTTCCGCTACCCTTGCCTAAGCGAACGCACTGTGTTGAAATAGGGCTCTGTTGGTTCGTTTGTTTTACGTATTACGTGTGATTGGTAGTTAGGACGCTGTGCGTCCGCGGACACTGTGAGACCTCATAGTAATATTTGTGAATACGTTTGTTAGTTCAGGTCACCTTTGACTACACACTGAAGGGTTAGTAGTGCTATTCCACTCTATCGGATGCCACACGACTAATGAAATATATCTGGGGCACTTTCGCCGAACTTACATTGCTATCGTAATCGCTTTGAAGTAGCAATGTATCACATCCATCTGTCAAATCAAAGCTTACTTGAACTTCATTGTTTTTAGCCAATAGACCCGCTGTAAGTTATAACAAACAGGTAGTTTGCATGCATGCACTAGGTTGTTAACACATTTTCTAAACAAAGTTGCCAAGCTTCTAGAATGTATCGGACCTAAACAATTAAACAATAGCCCGCCCACAGCGTTCGCTAGAATAGAACAAACAAACTATAACACAAGTTATCCTTCACCAAACCACATAACCGTAGAGTAATAGACTGTAATACTGTTGGTGAATTATCTGCATTAAATTCTGGAACATCAAACAATTGAATGGCGACACAATACATATCTGCGTTTGACACTGTGTTTGGGTCAGAAATAAACGCGTTGCAAACTGACATTACATAACGAATACAACTACCTAGGTACTACCTAATTAGGCTGTGTGATGTTATTTGTTTTCGTGTTCAATGAGCGGAAGGCTAAAATTCTGTAACTGCTTGTTAACGAAAAGTTGCCAGTTAGATAATTCATTTGAATTCACGACTTAATAACAACCAATAGAAATAAGAACATTAATATCTATATGTATATTTGTAAAGTGTATCGCTAGATAGGTATAAGATTTCATTTATATTTTTTGAGACTTGAGTATTTTTTATTTTATGACTGCTCTTGAAGATTACCAAGAGATAATGATGAAAGAAAAACCGGCCAAGTGCATGTCGGGCCACGCGCAGTGTAGGGTTCCGTAGCCCATGGTTCATTTACTTAAATGTAGATACTACCGGTTTCACACACCTGAAAACGTTATTTGAGTAGTTACCAATGAGGAATTTGTATTACGCCAAGTACATTTTATAAGTTGGTCGACCGTCACTCGTAAACTTGTAAAGCCTACTTAGCTGTGATAGTTTTCCTTTTAACTTCGTCATATATACAACTACCGGGAATTTTTCACGTATTCAAAAACAACCATTTGGCTTGCAGGGGGGAGGGGACACTTAACTCTAACAAAATTTTGCTTTTAAAAGCTTAATAATTCACAAACGCATGCCTCAATCAAAAAATTGTTTACACAAATCCGCAACATTTTTAAAATTGCTATCCAACGACACCCCACACTATGAGGTAGACAAGAAAATAAAATTACATCCCCACTTCACGTGTAGGGGAGGTAACCTAAACAAAAATATTTTTCAAAATTTTACTTCACCACTTTGTCGGCCATATTATCTATGCCAAATTACAGCTTTCTAGTACCAAGAGTCTATGAGCTAGGCTTAGGACGGACAGACGGACATGGCGAAACTATAAGGACTGTTGAATACGGAACCCTAAAAATAACAAATACATTACACTATAAAAATAATGTCTTTAAAATCTGTATGTAGGTATTACATACCTACTAAATACCACTAATTAAAATTTACACTTTACAGGAATAAGATGAATGATTCTTCATAAAATTAATAAGTAGGTACTTTTTTTACGAAAGAAACAAAGAAGTTTCACCCCCGTATTCACAAACAACATATAAACGACCCTCGACTACGCGAACGCACTGCGTTAAAAAAGAGCTTATTGTGATTGGTTCGTTTGTTTTGTCGTATTACGTGTGATTGGTTCGTGGGATGTGCGTCCGCGGGCACTGTGAGACCTCAAAGTAATGTTTGTGAATACGGATGTTACTCTGTTGATTTGACCATATTATTTCTTATATACAAACAAAATTAAACAAACAAGCTAGAGGTAGTTCAATAAATATATGGTAGAACTACGCACTACGCAGCTTCAATGTTGATGGGTAAAGTTAAATTGTGAATTGTAATCGTTCGTCGTGATCTAGGGTTGTTGACATCGTAAAGGTACTACTACATTTGGATTCACCTATGGGACTAGGGTCAAGCTACGTTGCTCCGTTCATCACCGCATTTTCCTTAGTAAATATCTCTAGAGCTTAAAATAACAATAAAATGATTAAATAAAAATGCTTTATTGTATAATGAAGTTGTAACAATCATTCGATTCGTCTATCTTCAACACTAGACATTTGTCTGTGGTCTGTGTTATGGAAAACAGAGTCCTCTCCCTTAGCATGATACTTTTGACAATAAAGACTAATATTTAATAATCCAACACCAAAAAAAAAAAAAAAAATTGACAACATCACATACATTGCTCCGATTCCAAAGTAAGTAGCTAAAGCACTTGTGTTATGGAAATCCGAGACAACGGTGGCATCACAAACACCCAGACCTGAGCCAATATAGAAAAGTTCGTTTTCTAAACTGACGACCCAACCGGGGATCGAACCCGGGACCTCAGAGATGGCGACACCTTGAAAACCGGTGTACAAAGCCACTCGACCACGGAGGTCGTCGTTTATACTACTAAGAAAAATAACGCATTATTATTCTAAGATGGAGAGATTATCCTATCAAGAGATAGAGCTATGACTCCATATAGCTTAACTCTTAAACGAGATAGAAGTTGGACTAATTGATCATAGTGATCTTGTAGGGGTACTAGACTTGTTCTGAATTAATTTAGTCTTTTTGTTTGCGAGCCGTCAACCTGTGTTTCATAATGTATCGTTCATCATGATATATCATGTCCAGTCTGGTCAGTAAAACTTTTATTGGCAGGTTATATAAAGATTTCATAGAATTATAAATTGATCAACTTTAGTTTTTTTGGAGTATGGGGTAGCATGAGGTAACATAACGTACAGTCACGTCTAAAAATATGTATAAACTTTGTCATTTCGTTGTAATTGCCATTTGTCATTGATTTCTGTTCAAAAAAGTAAAAACTTTTAGAGTGACAAAGTTCGAAACTGTATACATATTTATAGACGTGACTGTAATAAGGTTTTAGATTATGATGATTGAGGTCGGAATCATGTAAAAATTTTAAAGTTAAATTGTTTTTGCCCGCGACATCAATCGCGTGGCAAACGCATATAAGACTTTCTGTTTAAAATACATAATATTAGCACATAATATATGTAGTATGGATACTTATAAAAAATACGCTTAATTTGCTAGTAGCAGATATGTAAAGCACATAAGGTGAGATTTTTTATTAAAAGAATAACTCGATTGCGCTTTAATACTTGGGTCACAGTCATTTTATAAAAAAAAAACAATAAAAAAATAGTAACATCTCAAATCAAATTTCTTAAATAATTTTTTTACAACAAATGAGATATCAAAATAATTATTGTAACTTATTAGTCATTTTTTTCCGATGTTTCCGATTTGCAAATAATCATATCTACAGACACTATTTTGATGATATAATAATGACTATCAGGTTGCGAGCGAAATAACGTAAAAAGGAGAGAGTCGATGACCTCCTAGCTTTGGCTTTTCTTATTAAAGGGAACTATTTATTGGCAAGTGTGATAAATGAGACAGGCCATATTGACACGATAGATTCAATGCTACCTGAGACGTAGGGGGACTTTGTGATTCAAACTAGTTTTGTATAACAATGATAGATTGTCAGGACATTCTAAGAAAAACAATAATAAATAGGTATTTAAACATCAGACGAGGTAAAAAGAATATTCCATATAAACATACATACATACCTTACCTTGCAGTCGGGTAAAAAGGTTTTTTATTTTATTTTCAACACATATTCTAATCTGAAAATTGTGATAATTAGTTAATTACATGACATTGTCCTACATAAATTAATTTACAATAATGATAAATTCGCATTTCTGTGAAGTATTATCTAATCATTATCAATTTAAACTGTTAACACATCGTTTACCTTGAGATAAAAATGTGAGTAAGTGGATTGAAGTGAAATATTGCTTTGCTGTCTGGTAGTTACGGATTTTAATTTACCTGAAAGCTTACGAAGGAATCTCCTTTTGAAATCTTAATTTAACACGTTAGCTGCGGCACCAATTTTTGCATACTTTCCGTTCCTGCGGCACGAGGTATAATCGGCCCGTACCGTGACCAGACGTTAGGGCGACACGCGGTCTATTAGACCCCACCTCCTTTTACAGACTAAAATCCATTTTCTGGCGCGAAATCAAAGATAAATGAGAATTTTGGTCCTTATTGATATAGACAGTGAATTGATGAACCCTAATCCACCGTCGCCCCGGGATCTGATGGCTAGTTTAGGAATTATTAGCAAAACAAAATATGGGATCTTGTACACCTCGTAACGCACTGAAATAGGGCAAATTTTCGCTGAGATTAGTGATGGGAAAAATAATATCGACGTTTTTAAACTGTCTTAACTACGCAACGACTTGACCGATTTTGATCAATTATATCTCATTAGATCGTTTGAAGGGCAAAACCTGGCAAAACAACACAAAGCTATCAAAGGATACATTTTTTTTAATAATCTAAATTGTGCTTGAAGGCGCCATAAAGAAAAAAAAACCGGCCAAGTGCGAGTCGGACTCGCGCACGAAGCGTTCCATTCTATACCATTAAGAGGCACCTATTACAGACTTATTATTGGAAAATAATGGATCACGGTTTATGCATAAGGTTTATCTATCTATTTGTATATGAAAATCTTAATGCGGTTCACAGAATAGAAAAAAAAGATTAAATTAACTTCTTCCGACATCGTTTAGACATGTTCGGCGCTGTAAAAGGACGTGCTCTCCAATCGACGTGATGCACAACACTGGTCGCGGGAAGCTCGCGTTGGGTGCGGTACGAGGTCAGGGGGGATATGGGACGTTTTAGCCTCGTTCCGCACTGCATTAAAATTATATTAATTCAGTGCGGCACGAGGCCTAAGACATCCGGTACCAAGGTAGGTACACCACCGAGTACGGAACCATTAGCGCATCTCAAATATATATTTATCTCTTTCCTACACTGGACCAAACCAAAGCTATGCCATTCGCACGACAGAGAAACTCACGTTTTTCCTTGCCGCACCACAGGGAAGTTGCATCAGGGGTGATTTAGGCCTCGCTTCGCACTTAACGTGTTAAAAACTGTTTTGTATACACCAGAGGTTACGTGAGGTCATGCGATAAGGTTAATTTGTCAGTAAAACCGTCTTTGTGTACTGGACAGGCGTTTAACGCGGTGTACGGCATGATTGATGCGTTTCTCTTGTGTCATAACATTATGCACAAGTCATCTATTCCCCTAATTATGACGCATTAACTTCCAGTGTCACATTATGTTGAGACAGGATCGGTAATACTTTGAAGGAATTCTTGAGGTGGGGTTAACACCCTAAGCTTTATTTTCGTTAACTTTAGTTATAAGACCTGTAAGAATGGATGCGTCAAAGTTTAAAAAGCCGGGCAAGTGCGAGTTGGACTCGCGCACGAAGGGTTCCGTACTATTATCTATTAAAACTGCAAAAAAATCATCTTTGTTGTACGGGGCCCCCCCTTAAATATTATTTTTGATTTAAAAGAAAAAAAAAACAGATTTTTCATAATATTTTTATTTGTTGTTAAAATATACGCAATAAACCATTATCACCAAATTTTAAGTTCATAGGTCAATTGAAAGTTAAAAAATACTTCGGTACAAAATTTTGGAAAAAAGCTGACTTTGGAGGCTTCTCATGCCTTTGTTTTCTAATATTTTTAAAACAAAAATACAGTCATTGTTGACATAACGAGCTCTAAACAATGAGACCCCCCATGTGTGGGTAAACGAAATTTTTTTTCACGTTCCCTTCACTTTCGATGCCCCAAGAATTTTAGAATAGAATTCTTGGGGCACCTCTTCTAAAATATTTTAAAACATTTTTATAATTTACATGGCTTTAGGTCAGCAAGACACATCATGCAAGAAGGCAATACATTAACATTTTTCAAATATGAAGACTGTAGCTTCAACGATTTAGCTGCTAGGGCTCTGTGATAGACGACGGACAAACCGACACATCAGTGACAGATATAGTCGGCTCCGTTTGGCCCCTTCAGGTACGGAACCCTAAAAATGTAAAGTGGGGGCCTTCAAGTCTAGGCGAGCACTTTTTATCGAAGATCGGCATCATCACTTACCACCACCGGCGTGATAGCAGTCAAGCGCTTGCTTATCTACTTTTTGAATATCTTTTTTTATACTACCTGCTCGTCAATGGCATATTATGTGCCATTGTCAAGTCATTGCAGCCCTACAGTCTAGCCGGGTCATAATGTTGTACTGAATATCATTTTTCCCATGGGAAATAATGTGATTTGAATTTGGAATGCAACCCGTGTAGTCGTGCTTGATCGAGGTTGGTTTCAAAAATGGTTAGGTGCAATGAGATTTTGTTCTGAGTTAGGCTGTATGTTATCATTATCTTTGCACTAACTTTTTTGCTAAAAAATTAAAAAAATGTTTGTTTTAATGTTTCTAACATTACTTTTAATTTTCGATAAATATTCTTAATTTTTTCATATTTTATTATTCTAACTTTAAATAAACACTTAAGTACTTTCTTTATAAAAGTCATTGGTTTCAATTGCCTCGCCGAAAGTATAAAAAGTAGAGTAAGCAACGCTAAATGTGTATTTGTCTTTGGCGATCTTGAATCCCTCGTACTCGGGATTCTAGCCAATAATAGTAATATAGCGCTCGGGACATAATACACTGCTTTAAGCCCTTGTTGCATAATCTACTATTAGCCAACAGTATGCAACTCCTAATAATCCAATCTTACAGTGTAAGCATTACAACATCTATATATACCAGTGCTACAGTGTAAGCGTAGATTTCATCTACGACATAAATCTCTATGGGTAAAGATCTTCCCTGATATACCTACATTGAAGTCATAAATCAAAAGGCCCTTTGATCAAACACAACAAGGGTAAAATGTATCGGATGGCAGCATAATGTAATATGTAGCGCGGAAAAAGGGGGAACTCTAAGAAAGTGTTTTTTCATTGTAACAAGTTATCACAACCTTACCAATAAGTTGGGAGGTCGTTGAACTCATTTGTTACTTTCCCGAATGCGGATGTTAGGTGTCGGGATAATGATTTCCTTATCAAGAGTTTGTACAGTAAGACTAATTAGATGGAGATGATTAATTCGTTAGAAACCAAGAGCTTTCTCATTGCTGTTTGTAAAAATATTACATTTGCTATTATTATTTGTATGTTCATATTCCTGATAGTTATAAAATTTATAAAATTATTCGCAAATCTCAACGCGTATAGAGAAAGTTTCAAACGGACGCTCGGATGGATGGTTCCAAGGTATTTAAAAATAGCATTGTATGACCACTGACATAACACTGACATACTGTAACGGATAATAATAAGTAACGTCTTTGTCCTCTAACAGAAATCGCTGTGAGATCTTTTAAAGGCATTACAGAGTAACCTAGCTAAACTATGCTCAGGCTTGGCTATGATGCTCTACGATTTAACTACTAAAAAAAACTATACGTTAAAAATGTAAATTAGTTTTTAAGGCTCGATGGAACTGGCATGTTTTAATAAAAAAAGTTCCTAAATAAATAAAGAGAGAATAAAAAAGAGATCTTTCAAAATGCTGACATGATTTTGACCATCTAGGTTTCTGGAACCAGCAAAACATATTGTAATGTGATATTGATGACCTGAGTGGTGCAGTGGTCAACATGCCGGTCTACCACGCAAGAGGTCCCGGGTTCGATTCCCAGCCGGGTAGAAATTGAATTGTAGAATTTTAATTTCTGTGACGGGTCTGGGTATTACTATGTATAATAAGTATATATTTAAAATGTATATAAGTAGTATATCAGTTGTCTAGCACCCATATTACAAGCTTTGCTTAGTTTGGGGCTAGATGGCGCTATGTGAAATTGTCCAAGCAATTATTTATTGTAACTTAATTGTCACTTTCTTCTGCTTTAACTACAAACTTGCAAATACAACGTTGCAACCGAGGAACCTTTTCTACGTTTGATTAAAAAAAGACAGAAAATGTTCCATGAATTTTATATAGATTATTTTACCGAACAAAGCCACAGAAGTATGCCGCATCTCTGATACATGATTTGTTTATTCGTAATGAAGTTGGGGGTTCACTGAACTTTTTGTATACTAAGCCTACGCAAATTGTAGTTGTTTCTTGCGAAGATCTGACAATCAGATACAAACCTGTAGCGTACGTGCGCTATCTAAGGGTGACTTTTCACGGGTCAAAGTATTCAGAGACGTAAAACAATGTAGTCAAACGATAATGAAATGTTCATGAAAGAGCTACAGTTGAAGAATATTAAAGCCCGTATAATGATGTTTCATCCTTTTGTACAACTTCTGAAGATGTATGATGGGGTTCATTCGAGTTCGTGTATTCGTGTATTCGTGTGTTCTTGTAGTGTATTCGTAGTGCGTTACAATAAGAAATTACTACTACTGTAGATTATTAGAAAATCTATTGGACAAAATTCTGCTGAAGAGAAGATTTCCGGTAGAGTTATTTTCTAAAGTCCAATATTGTGAATAGCAAATGATAGTGTTTTTATACACCCTTAATTTTTAAGTATATCTAAAAATGTAATGATTATATCAGACCACGTTGCTAAATATGTATGTGCAGTTAAAAATTAATAATTTGAAAATATCGAAAAAATAACTTTATTAATCGGGAAACTCACAAAGATAGCAAGATGCGTGCGTAGACGCATTCATTCTTTTCATAATTTACGTAAACAAGATTGTCTCTTTTGATTACGCGCGTTAAGTCTAATTTGAATGAGCTTTTTGCAGCTCATTCTGGATTTGTTTAGAAATCAGTAAAAATTTTGGGACACAAACAAACCTCAATATCTTGACTAATAACTGTACATACTTGATCAGAAAACGTAAGAGATACTACCATTACTTTTATGAGATCTACTTAAAAATTTACCGTGTATAAAACATGCATTTTTACATTCACTTCGGGATCGGTGGTTACCGGTAGTTAAGTGTTTTGTAGCTATATAAATTGTGTGTTGTGTTATTAGCAATCTTCGCTTGTCGTTCATGGAGAAGAGTGATATTGCCCAAATGTTCGAGTTGTTTTAGGTAATAATAGTCACATAGACACATACCGACTTGGTTTTTCATCATAGAAATATAATATTTTAACATGATATGTTGTTATATGAACCGCAGCTTCGAGTCTATTAGATTCGGTTGGGACAGTTAGTATCGAAGTCATTGTGTTATTAGCAATCTTCGCTTGTCGTTCTTGGAGAATAGTCATATTGCTCAAATGTTCGAGTTGTGTTAGGTAATAACAGTCACATAGACACATACCGACTTGGTTTTTCATCATATAAATATAATATTTTAACATGATATTGTATTATTAAATTTAGATTTTTCGCATTCACAATACTATTTATATTAAGATAAATAATAGTCCCGTCTGAGGTGCTACGGGTGAGTCGATTTTTTCTAGTATTTTTTCTAATATTATTTATCATGATATTGTATACTCTACATTGGTGTGTGACTGAAATGTGAGCATCAAGGTATATATTCAGCATCATAAGAAGATGACAAGGCTCTTTGTACCCTGTCACCAATAGAATTACGTTTTTAAAGCAGTGTTCCAACTTACTGAACAAGAGTTAAGTTATATACTAGTGTATCAACAATAAAAGTATGATCCTATGTTAATTAGATCTTTATCTAATAAAAAGTGAATGACCTAAAATGGGACAACAAAATTGATCTACTCAAACGCGGTCGACGATTCTTTGTCTGGTAAATTTACTTAGGCACAAACCCTTTTATATCAATATTTAATTAAAGGAGATAAGGTATATATAGTAATTTTACTCACGGCTGAATAATTTGTTTGGCCTAAATGATGTCGCTAGCAACCACTACACCGGGTGTTTTGTCAATCAAAAGTATTTATCGTTCTTTTCAACTTGAGAATCAATAATGGTTCCTCATAGTTCAAGCTGTTTTCGTACAAAATTCCGTATAATTAGCATCGAGACGCCTAGTTGAGATTAATTCAGTGCGGGGTCAAAACTATGATTCGATTCGCTTATTTGATTTTACTATACAAAAAAGAAAGAGAAAAACACAACGTAATGTAAAACAAAACGACGAGAATCTAGAATATATTTTTTTCAGCATAGGTTTGTTCGAACTATTTTTCTGATATATCACAAAAACCGACCATGTGCGTGTCGGGCCACGTGCTGTGTAGGGCTCCGTAGCCCATGGTTCATATACTTAAATGTAGATAATACCGGTTCACACCCTGACAACGTTATTTTAGTAGTTCCCAATGAGGAATTTGTACTGCGCCAAGTTCATTTTATAAGTTGGTCGACTGTTACTCGTAAACTTGTAGAGCCTGCATAGCTGTGATAGTTTTCTTTTTAACTTCGCCATATATACAACTACTATGAATTTTTTCAAGTATCCAAAAACAACCATTTGTGGCAGGGGGGGGGGGGGACACTTAACTATAACAAAATTTTGCACTTCAAACCTGTAATATTTTTAAATTTGGGGTAGAAACAAGAAAAAAATACATCCCCACTTCACGTGTAGGGGAGGTAACCTAAAAATATTTTTTTTCAAAATTTTACTTCACCACTTTGTCGGCGTGATTAATATGTATATCCATGCCAAATTACAGCTTTCCAGTACTAAGTGTCTATGAGCTAAGTTGGGGACGGGCAGACGGACAGACGGATATGGCGAAACTATAAGGGTTCCTTGTTGACTACGGAACCCTAAAAATGAGTACGTCCATGAAGATAGTTGTCTAAATCCAAAAAGTTGAGAGAACAAGTTTCTAATGCTGAATTTAGCATTTTACTAGTAAAGTCACGTGAAAATAACTGTTCTTACCTATAACACTTCTCGCTGGTAGAGGTGAAAAGTTGAATGTTTAACACGAGATCAAATTTTTTTCTGCCACGAGGCAGTGATTCTAAAATTTCTGAGCACAATGAGTGATTAAAAGGCTCATCAATATTAGAATCACTCGCTAATCGTATAATTTTGTATGAATAGATAGATACTGCGAAGTGAATAGGTCGATTTTTAATTAAAAGGGCAGTCAATAATTCATATTAATGTATCAAAATAAATATTTATAAGTTCTGAAATCCCTAACGCCTTTATCATAACACCAATACCGTATGATCAAAGAAATAAGCTTGTTATTTTTATATATTTTTTTGCCTGAATAGCTGCAGGCACTGAAATAAAACCCGGAACGTAGGCTTCCCTGGGGTAGGGAGACAGAAATATTGTTATTGAAGCCATGCAAACACTGATTCCAAAACTTATTGGCCTATTTAGACCTGCGAAAAGGTGGTCGACTCTTGGGCCATTGACATTGTGAAACTATAAAAATATTGATGTTTATTTATAAACGCATCGGATACTTAAACAAGAAAAAAATAGAAAATGGTGAATAAATTTCAAGATATTACAAGATTCAATCTTTCAATGCATTTTAGATAAGGTTAACCCATGTGAGCAGGGTAAATTTTGGAAACATAATTATTAAGTATTAATTTCAAAATCGATTAATTAAATTAGATCCAGATCATTCTTGTGGCTAAATTAATTAAAGCAGAATTCAAATATCTGAAGTAAAATATCTTATAAAATCATCCATAATTAGAAATAAGCACTATCTTAAAATGTTACTTGATAATTTGTGGTTACAAAGTTTGAGGTTGCTTTTCAAACGCCGCTGTCTTTATCGGAATTTTCTGTAAATAATAAGTACATTTTCAAGTAATTATTAAACTCTTCGTCCATTTCTGCCAGAGCATCTGCTTCCTCTCCTTCAACTCTTTACAAACTTTCAGTTTTTGAGTCAGGGCATTGACACCTTAGCTCTGACTAACGGGAACTATAGCAAAGCAACGGATTACGTTATTTACATAAATTGCGCAACATACCAAGGCGAAAGCATTATTTTATGAAATCCTGACAGTTTGTTCGGTGTTATAATATTTACTCAATGAGAGAGTCCCGTCTCGACGTCTAAAAACAAAAGGGTTTTAACCTATTAAGCTTATTTAATGCCTGCAGAAGTTGATGAGGCATGTTGCGTTGTTTCCGTCATAAAATCTGTTAAATACATTGTTTAACCCCCTCGCGCCGGGCGCGCCGGAGACTTTTATAAAGGTTTTCCAATTTAAGTAAACGACAAACAGAACAAAAAAAAACCGTATTTACCCCGTATTTTTTACCCGATAACTTCGCAATTGAACTACATTTATTCCTTATTTATTCAATCAGTAAATTGTGTTCTAATTATGAATATGTTGGCCATATTTAAATACTTTCAATTGAAGACTAAAACATTTTCATTATTTAGTTCTACACGATAATAATAATCTGTATTTTCCGATTTCCCGGGCGGACGCAGGAGTCCGCGCGGGCGCGAGACACAACGGCAATTAGTGATTTTTACACTACCTGCTCGTCAATTGCATATATTATGTGTCATGCAAACCTTTCCTAAAGTAAGTCATTTTTCCCATGGGAAATATGTGATTTTAATTTGGAATGCAACTCATGTAGTCGTGCTTGATTGAGGTTGCTTTCAAAAATGTTTAGGTGCAATGAGATTTTATTCTGAGTAAGGCTGCATGTTATGTTATCTACAAATTAAAAAAAGCAAAACATGAAATTTTTTTACGATATTCATTTTTACCCGCGCATCAAGAAGGATTTATTCGAATGTCGAACTGACCACTACAGAATAGAACAGACGACAAAAAAAAATTAAATAAATACTTAAGTACTTTCTTTATAACAGTCACTGGTTTCAATTGCCTCGCAGAAAGTATAAAAAGTAGATAGCATCGCAGGCTTAAATGTGTATTTGTCTTGGGCGATCTTGAATACCTCGTACTCAGGATTCTACCGGCCATAATACACTACTTTAAGCCCTTATTGCATAATCTACTATTATAACTAGGCGTCCGGGCCGGCGTTGAAGGGTTAAAATTGATGAAGCTTTTACTTTAATGGCTCTTATAAAGTTCAAAATGAATTGAAAAATACTTATACCTAAGGATATACTGATGTAAAGATTTCCACTCTCTATAGAGGGGACTCCTGGGAATAATTGCAAAGAAAGAGCAATGTGCTAAAACAACATTTTACCTTTTTAAGCTTTAATTTACGTGCTCGTATTAGACGAGCACATAACATATTATTATACTCACGTACCTAATCCTCTTGAATTAGTAAGTTACGTGAGTGAGATTTCGTTGCATAACATAGAGTTCCGAGCATCCTTCATTAACAGACATTTGGCGAAATACATATTGCGTAATCTGATACATGTCGTTAGGTTTATGCGGTTGTCTGAAGCGTCTAAGTTAATCAGGTAGAAATAGTGCCTATACTATACTATACATTATCATAATGTTGGCTTTCGTTAGTTTGCTGGAGTGGAGATTAGCTTCGAACGTTATTATGTTTTGCATCATTGTATAAGATTAATACTAAATAATATACTAGAAAAAATACGACTGGCACCAGATCATGTTCTCGGACGGGAATCGAACCCGCGACCTTTGGATATCCGGTCCAATGCGCTGACCGCTGAGCTACCGAGTCACTCGGTAGCTCAGATCAGCTAAGTTTTTTCAGTGAATTTGTGTTTTTTGTGTGTGTGTGAATTTCGGTGATTTATATGATATTACTAACATCATTTACTTTAGGTATATGATAGTGTGAATGTGAAGAAAGAAATTCTTCTGTGTTACACTGGTGTGACAAAATAGTGCGACAGCCGAGTTTTCACTACCGTATACTAATTCTGTGCTACCGTTTGTAAGCTTGGCAGAATACAATAACCTTTTTTCTAAAAGATATCAATTTCTTAAAAAGACGAAAACATTTAACGACAAAAATGTAAAAATGACCTGTGATGAAGATTAATAAACATACAACTTATTATACTAGCGTAAGTCTATGTTAATAAATGATACTTCTCATAGATATTTTCCGTCTGTTGTATGTCACTTTTATTTGCACGTGGGTGAATGAAGATCGAAGCCCCCTTTTAACACGTATGACGCAGTCATTCACCCATTTAAGGTGCATTCACTATGAATGAGGCTATACGCATGTGTCAGGGGTGGCAGCCAATGTATAAAAATATTCAGGTGTTACCTATAATTAGGTGTCTTTTCCAGTACCTGCAGTTACGTTAGTACAGTTGTTTTATCTCACGAATGCGGTTCGGCTATGAATGTTGTTAGGCGTGCACATGCACATTGTTTTAGTGTGCGTCTGCACGCTCTCGTATTACGCACACTAAAACAATGTGCATGTGCACGCCTAATTACATCCATAGCCGAACCGCATTCGTGAGATAAAACAACTATACGTACGTATGACTATGACTAACGTATGACTTGTAGTAAATATTTCATGTAACAAAAAATATAATATAATTTATTTCCCTACCTTTTTTAATTTCCAAAATACCATCTAGAAGTCAAAAATTGTGATAATCAGTTCGTCTCTCATCAAACTGTTATGTTGAAAATATACGCTGGCTTGCAGCGTAAGAGTTGATATACTAGAAGAAATTCGACGTTCCCACTAGTGACTCGGTAGCTCAGCGGTCAGAGCATTGGACCGGATATCCAAAGGTCGCGGGTTCGATTCCCGTCCGAGAACATGATCTGGTGTGAGTCCTATTTTTTCTAGTATATTATTTGGTATAATATACATAAACTCAAACGATATGCAATTATCGTTTATTATCCATCCCTAAGCCGAGTTTACATATGCGTCATACGTGAAGGAACGCTTTGTATGAAACTAAGAACTGTATATAATACAGTATAAAGTTCTTGTATGAAACTTTTAAAAGACTACATTGTATAAATTATATTCTTTTACAATGTTAGAGGCACGTGTTTTTAATAAACGTGCCTAAGTTCCTTCGTAGGTCAATGAAATTGTTAATGCGACCTTTTACGTACAACGAATATTTCGTGTCACACTTTTGCGACTATTTCGTCATGTTATGAATTCTAACGCTTTTTCAGGTCAGCGCTTGTTTGTAGCTTGTAATATTTTTTTATCTTTTGGGACGTCCGTCAATTTTAGTTTTTTTATGTACCTATGATATGGTTAATGGTGGTCGAAAACATCGATCTTCCGTATTTATCATCCTATAGGTATTGTAAGACATAAATTGAATCCGTGATTTATGAAATTGGATAAATCAAAATAAAGACAAATTGCAATTACTATGAAAGATAAGTATAGTAAAAGGAAAGATATACAGAGTGTCCCAAAACTTTGCCACACGGAGGAAAATACCTTAAATATTGAAGATGCAAATTTTACTGATAGAAGACTTCATTTTGTTGTTAAAAATAATTGGAACAGCATTCAAAGATTAAAAAAAAACCCACACAATACGTAAAACAAATATTACTTTAATGTTAAATTTCATGGCCTTATTTAAGATGCTGTGTTTTCAAAGAATAATCCTGATGAGTAACCCTTTCGATTGGTATCCTAAAAATGAAATATTGTTTTTTTTTGACTGAGTGAGCGCCAAGCGCGAACGAAGCTCCTCACTTTCAGCTTGGGCAAAAATGCTTTCGTATGTCTGGCTGTCCCGCTGTCGGGCTGTCATTTTGTTTTTCGCATTTCTCAACCGCTTCTCGTGAAATTTTGTGAGCAGGTTCTATAATTATATATATTTGTTTGCCGATTCAGTTTTCCGAATTTTTTCAAAATGGCGGAATGGGGAAAATTATTAAAAATGTTAAAAATTATGCTCAAAATCATGTGACTGCAAACGCCAATCAGAGCGCATTACATAACAGTGTAAGATACGCATAGACTTAGAAAAATTTTCGCTGAGATACGAGATACCACTCAAACGAGACATGACAAGCCGTCAAACTTTCTGTCATACATAGTGTCATCATAATTTGTTTATTTGATTTGTTTATTTATCACATCGTTACGTAATCAAGATCACGTGCTACGTGACATTGGCGGAATTGTGCATAGACCACAGAGCAAGCCACTCATTAAGAAGAAGAAGAAGAAGATCACGTGACTGTTTGGAGTGTTTAGGCGGAAAAATGAAACATTAAATAATTCACTTTGATATTTTATTGAAATTAAGTGATATTTTTTATATAGTTTTCGTATTATTTATATGTCTACCTATAAAATTAAAGCGGTTCCAAAAAATAGTCACAATCCATATTAAAAAGACGAACGAAAAGAAGATTGAAATGGCTATCTAAATTCAAGTTACTAGAAGGTTCTAACAGATATATAAGCAGCGGTGAAACGTATTTTCAATGTAGTCAGATTAGTCAGTTCAAGAAGACCGATGGGAAAGGAAGAAAAAGAAGAAGAAGAAGGAAGATAAAGAATAAAATAAAGTTTTCAATAAAAAATAATACTTACCTTTTATGTATATTTTTTATTCCAACTACAACCCAATCTCATATCAACACCCTGAGCCAAGCCGGTCATCACAGCTAGTTTATTGAATATTTTGGTACGGATGCTTGACTGACGGTCGATTTGAAAGTGACGTCAACGTAAGGGCAACGACTGCGAAATTATTGAGATGAACATAAAATTCATCGGTAAGTTCTATTCGTAGTTTTCTGTACAAAATATTAGTCAAAAAGTTATATTTAACATGTTGGTTTCGCAGGGGTAATGTACTCATAAATCATTTCTTTACTAAAAAGCTTAAAACATCCTTTGATAGTGTCGATCGGTTACAATGTCGGCTGGTTACTAGATAATATAATAGTTCGGTGATTTGATGTTATTTCTGAGGTAGCGAAGCTCTGAGGTAATTCTGTAGTGTTGTAGGCTGTTTCATTTACAAAATTTAATAATTACTTTTGGATGAACATAGTGTCCAAAGAGTTTTTGAAGAATGTTTAGTCATATCACAGAGTAAACAAAAATCTTCTACGGAATAATATTGGTTTGACATTGGAAAAATTAAATCTTTAGTTAACTTAAACACTGTCTTTAGTGAGTTTATTAATTAGATCATTGTAAAGTTGATTACTTAAAATGTAGTTTGTATGATATGAAATGTTTATTCTGATATATCTATTTCATAACTTTTTAGATTATTTTAATGATAACGTTATGTACTATCAAGCAAAAAAATGGAATATGGTAGGAATACTTATATTTAAAGAATTATTTAAGACAGACAGAACGTAGTAACCTCCGTTGTTATCGTTAAATCAGGCATAGGGAATCTGGGATCCTTAAATAAATAAAATATTTTATCAACAGTCTGTAACCCATTTTCATTTCCTCAAAAACGACGATAGTTCACAAAAAATTCTCTTGGCCTGCTTAGTAAGAGAAGTGTCTATAATCTCTAATCCTAAATGAATCTTACAATCCTGATTGTGTAATAGAAAATTTGTGAACAAACTAACAAGCAAACGCGAAAGCAACCTAATAAAAACGGCACGGATAGGTTAGGCGCGTTAGTTTCCAATGCCTACTATCTACTACTATCAATAATAATAAAAACATATTACCAAAATTATCTTAATATGTAGTAGGTGCCTATTTTTTTTATGACTTTGCTGGAGAATATTTGTAAAAAACTTTGCTGTACTAAAAAATAGCTCATCTTTTTTCGTCACTTGTGAAAAGGCCTTGTGTTCTATTTTTAGTGGCTCTTTTGCAGGGGGCTGGTGCTCATTGACGCCGGCGGGGCGCTTCGATCGAAGGCGCGGCTGGGCTGCAGTGTGATGTGACCCAGTTCGCACGCTCAATGGGGTGGCGCGGTTATAGGCATCACAAACTCTGCAACTGAGAATTTTATTTTTTTCTTGATACGCTTCTTTAGGTTTTTATCACTATCAGCCTCAACGTCTATGAAACACCTTAGAAATTTTATCTAGTTTTTCTTTGTCTACTTTTATTTAATCCTTTAGTTAAAAACCAGAACTTGCAATAAAAAAATGAGTTTCAAACTTTTTGGAAACTGTATTTGGAAATGTTATGGTAGCGCATAATGAGGAACAACAAATACGATCTTCTACAACAACAACATCATCCAGGGAAAAATGGTTGAACAACTTGCGCCAATGGAACAACAAGAGTACTGTTCCAAGCGGCGGCGGCATCAAAAGTTGAGATCGCCATTATGATCGCCAACCTTTGTAATAAGACTGCACCATAAGAAGAAGCAGATGGTAGTGTAGGTAATACTTCTGGCGGATACACAAAAATATTCTCAGACATTGTCTCTTCGTCATCTATTTGATAAATTTTTGTTCATGCATAATCAATTAATATTTTTAATTTACGCTTGAATCTACAAAATATGAAATAAGATGAGTATTGAGATTTTGCATTGCGTTTATTAATTACAGACTGTGTTAAAAACTTTTATTAATCTTCCTACTATATTTGTTAAGACTCATCAAGTACATCAATATAATTTTTATATAAACATGGAAAAAAGACCTATGAAAAAAAATCAATTTTCCGACTTATACCGCTCTTTATTCGAGTGCAAGGACGGAACAGCTACGGCTGCAGTTCCCGGGTCGTTGACCGCGCGACCTACTTTCAGTTGACGTCACGGATACGCCTCTATGACGTCACTCGCGAGCCTCCATTCAAAACTAGATCACAGCCCCCACCACCAACACCAACACAATCATTGTATGTAGCAGCGGAGGTCGTTTCTCTCGGTCTTTCTATTTGTGGCCTTAAGGACAGGTACTCGAAACATCTGCATGCTATGTGGAATCGAGTTTTCTGGGGCGATGCAGCTATTATAATATACCATAAGACGCAAGTGACGCAATAGCGTTGTCAGACACCAAAGTGTTACATGAATTAATATTAATATACCTACTCGTATTTACGTGCAGACTGTGCTGTTACGCTTTTCTGTTGCAAGTAAATCGTTTTTTTTTCTGTAATATCTACTTAGAATCCCCACTTCGAATTGATGAGCTAAGAGAAAAGCACTGTCAAACGCTTACATTACTTGAAATATCCAGAAGTAAACTAACCCCCTTACTAATAAAGATTGCATAACTAACTACGTTACACAGTGTTTTGTCCCTTTCTTTTAAATGTCAAACTTAAATAGTTGGATAGAGAGTGATCATTGTGTAACTATGCATCTGCTAAATAATCTTTATTAGTAAGGGGGTAAATGTGATATTTTCAGTTTATAATATCTAACAATCTTCAGCCTTACGACTAAAGTAAACGCCCTCAACGTCCTGCAGTTATCGAAAAATCGCATTTAATTTGCTCTCCTTCCACGTATGAAATGTATTTAATAAGGTAATGTATAAAAACGTATCGAATATGGTATTAGAAGAAGGAACTATATTTATTAGGATTTATTTTCATCAGTGAGACAACCCATAAAAGAGCCGCCTTTTTATAAACTATTTATAGCCCTTTTAAGAAAATACTTATATGTATTATACAATATGTAACAAAAATACCCCTAATGCCGAATATGCCGAATATAGGAACCACCAAACTGGACAACTTTAACTAAAGGACCAACTCACAAATCGCGAAAAAAAATCTGCTGTTTCATACATTGTATGAAACAGTTGATGAGTTTGATGGTCCATATATACCTTATTCGGCATTAGGGGAATTTTTGTAACATGTTGTATATTGTATTATCAGTAAAGTGCAAGGTCTTCTATGTAGCAAACTGGAAGTGTCTATTTGAAACAATATCCTTGACATGGTTCTGCCCGGGTCATGCCCTTTACGCTGACTCCACGGGTCCCAAGGATCTCTCAATGAACATTTTGCTACGCACATCTGTTTGTTCTATAATAATAATAATAATAATTCATTTATTTCGGAATCAATCCATATCATACAACTATAGAATAATAATTAATAATATTAACCATTTTTTTTAAATGATGGAAAATACGTGTTTGGAAAAAAAGTAATTTCAAAAGAAACATTTCCTTTACTGTTTTGTAAAAAAAAAAAAATATTACTTATATTTATTAGAAACGGTACTATTTACACTAAAAATTTACAGATTTCAAGCTCCTCGCAACTATCAGAGTACTTGCATTGAAAATGAATAACAAAATTAAAAATAAAACTGGCCAAGTGCATGTCGGGCCACGCGCAGTATAGGGTTCTGCAGTTACCTTATACAATTACCAAACTTATATTTGCTTTCTGTTTTACACAACTAATGCCCAAAACTAAGTATACTTAATACCTAACTATCCAATGAAATTTGTTCTAAGAAAACTTTTCCCTTATAAATTAATTTTGTAAGTTGATCGACTATTACTCGTTTTCCTTTTAACTTTAATATATGTAGTTCTGTCCTAAATTTTTTAATGTTTCCAGAAGCAACCGTTTACCTGTTAGGGGGGACACACTTGACTATAACAAAATTTTGCACTTCAAAGCTCATTATTTCGCAAACGGATCCTTGAATCAAGAAGTGGTTTCCACAAACCTACAATGTCCAACGACACACGACACCCCAAATATAAAAATTGATGAGAAAAAAAATTTCATCCCCTCTTGTGGGGAGGTACACTAATAAAATTATTATTTTTTGATGTTTTATTTTGCCACTTTTTTGGCGTAATTAATTTACACATTCATGCTAAATTACAGCTTTTGAGTACTTAAGGCCTCTGAGCTAAGCCGCGGACGGACGGACGGACGGACGGACAGACAGACATGGCGAAAGACCTTGTCGATTTGATTACGGAACCCTAAAAAGTACTATTTATTATTAATAATACTTCTTATTTAGCCATCTGCTCGTCCATTTAAATCGTAGAATGTTCAATTTTTAAGATTTGTTTTGAGGCCCTCTGGCATCTGTCCAGGTGAGTACTTTCCGAGATATTGCTTTTTTAAGTTTGACAGCTGTCATCTGAAATAAGTATGTCACTAAGACCTTTCATTTTTCAAAGTCACCATCAGTCTAGGATGGGTATTTTCCAAAATATTGTTGTTTTAAGTTTGACAGCTGTCATCCAGTGGGCTTATTTTTTAATCTAATTCAATCTCCAGATGCAGTTTTTTTTTCAGAATTTTTTGATTAAGACTTCCGAAAAATAGTTATTCCAATTTTTGTCCGGCAAGGCTGATCTTTTCATTGTATAATTTTATTTTTTTTGAAATTTCTCAAAAACTACTAGAACGATTTTCAAAATTCAAGCGCCATACCACGCCATACGATAGATCTCAGCACCCTGCATATTTTGACACTTCTCCCATAGAGATGTCTCCTTGACCGATCTACGGCCATGTCGCACTTTTAGCTGAACATCAGGCACATACACTGGTAATCACATAAACATTTTCAATGTTAAAAACTATTTACTCAAGAAGTACTATACTTTCAAGTAAGTAGAATAACGCCATAAAGCAACATTCATTTGTTATCTTCTATAGAAATGGCTGTGCAGTTCATTAATATAAATCCACAATCCTAAGGTTGCGGCCCGGCCTAGCTCCAGTTGCGTTAACGATGTGTCATAAAAGCTATACTGCATGGTCATCAACAGGACATTTCATGCAATAAACAAGTGCAAATCACTCGTCAGTAAACATTGCAGCAGATAGTGTTGACTGAAAGGGGACGTGATTTAATTACTAGCGACTAAGGGATCCCTAAAAACCAACCAAGGTAATCGGCCGACGCTCGTCCCTAATCGTGACATTATTAGCTCAGGAGTAAGGCCCAAAATTAAATAAATCGAACGACGAAACTTTTTTGATTCTTTCGATTTATTATTACAGTAGGTTCTCTGGTGACTTTGATTTGAACCCGTATGTTATTTATGGATAAGGTCATTTATGCTCGGTCTTGTTGGTGATAAGGTGTGTCTCGACTTAGTCGCTTTCCCGTTCCTCTTGCGCTTTCAACATAGACATGCCTCATTGCATTCAGAAACGCATGCCCTATCTTTAAAAAAAAACGTCATATTTAAATGGCAGAAAGTTGAAAGAGAAAGCGCACGGTTTGGAGGGATGATTGCATACGTCTGTCTGACTGTGAAAGTTGAAGCGACTCGGTAAATACAAACCATGGGGGTTTGTCTAAAGATCTCATAAAAAATCTCTTGCCATGACAACTAAATACAATCCTTAATACAAACTTAACTCAAGCGTAACAAAATAGTTTTTGTTTACATCCTTGTGTTCCTTGTGTTTAGCCTGTCAGACACAAAATAGCCATTTCCCCAGTGATTGACGTTAGGGAAAAGTGTTTTCAAGGTTATTTTCTTTTTTCATAAATAATGTTGTTTTTAATGTATTTGTAGTCGAGAAATAGCCTAGATTTTTTATTATTGTAAAAACAGTTTTAAATATTTTGGTCACATCCTTGATTTTTTAAATATCAAGATAGACCATAGACTTATTTATACTAGTAGACAGATCGTGTATTGTAAATCAGCCCTCATAGCCAAAGTCACATTAGAAAAGAGGATGACGAACTTTGCGTTTGATAATCGATGGTAAACCGAAAACTCATGCCAATCCCATACGTCTTTCGATAGCTCAAATCGTTATATCTATTTCAAAAATACTTATTTAAAATACTACTTTTGGCTAAATATAATTGTAATTCAGTAATTATCATAAAATCATAAAACTTCATGATTTTATTTTTTCGGATTTTAGCCCGCTTGATTCCTGACTAAGACAAGCGATTTATCAAAAAACTATGAATGCAGTGTTACTTCTTTTTAACCGACTTCGAAAAAAAGGAAGAGGTTCTATGTTCGTCTGTTTATTCGTTTTTTTAAGTATGTCCACTGCTTTAAGAATTAAAAAATCAAATTGAGAAAGAGAAACCACGATAAATGTTTATATTAATTAAAAAAGGAAAATATCTTTTAGCCCCATCCGACTTCAAAAGACGTTTTTTTTAATATCAGATATGCGTAGGTATGTACTTGAATAGTAATTATGCAGATTTTAATAATATTTCTTGCTTTTTAGAGCTGTTGCTTTTTGAAGCTGTTTTTTATTTAAGGTTTTTTTTTAAAATAAAGGAATGATTTATTTCAGTAATATACCTATTTATGTACAATATAATATTTAGGGTACTTTATTATTAGGGTAATTAAATTTAGTATATCTAATAACGGTCTTAGTCTTCATAAAAGAAATGAATAAAAATATCAAATAGTTTAGGCATAAGAAATATTTTTTCATTTCTCATACTCGGAAAGTGATGTATATTCAAATCGAGCAAAGTGGTCATATTTGACGTTCCCAAAAGGACATTTTCTGGGACATTTCGACTGGTTGTTTACACACTAAGGCTTAAAGGCATTAATTATGGCGCTAATTTTCCTTAGCCTATACATATAAGGTTCATCAATTCGAAAATTCAACGGCGTTGGCCGTTAGTGTGGCCCCAGCATTATGCGTATAGGCATAAGAAAAATTAGCGCCATAATTAATGCCGTTAAGCCGTGTGGCCCCAGCATTTTTGGCACCTATAAAGAAGTCATCAATAGAAAGTTTGACAAAATATTTAATTAAACCTCTGTGGAGGCTATATATCCACTGCTTGGTTGAAAATAGCGGTTTATAAAGACACATTCTCTCTCTCTGGGTCCGTCTGTAATATGTAATGTATGAAAAGCACAGACCATACAACAAATACTATGTAAAGTACCCATAGCACGAACATCTACCGACAAAAAAACACGCGTAAAAAAATTCGATAGATTAATTTTCTATAGGAAAATTGTACACCGCCATCTACTGCCGAAGCGAAATGAAATTTCCCATAGACAATTAATCTATCGAGCACTTTTTTTTTCTCGGTAAATCTTTGTTTTAGCTAGGGGTAATGACGAGAGAGTATTTTAAATTAATATCCTAAAAATAATGACAAGCACCTACTACGCCTTTAAAAACTTTCACGGCCGCGGCATACCACCTTTAAGCTAAAAACATGCAAATGTCAAGTTTAATTATAGAAGTGTTTATAAATACTTACTCCTTTTTTGGCAGCTCTTTTCGCAGTAAGACCATAGAAATGTATAGGTAGCTGATCACGTTATCAAACACGCAGCGCGGCCCCTGCTCGTGAAGAAACGGCTGCCGATAAAAACACGATGGAAGAATGTTGTATAATAGTTTTATAAATTGTCGGTTGTCGGCACACGATGGAGCTTATGGGGAAAGCGGTCGCCTTGATAATATGAATTTGAACCCATAATATATTTCGGTTTTGAAGTAAAGTAATCAATCTGAATAGATTCATCTGAATAGATTGATTACTTTACTTCAAGAAGAAATATATTATGGGTTCAAATGTCCAAAGGGGGTATTTTAAGGCGACCGCTTTCCCCATAAGCCCCATCGTGTGCCGACAATCGACAATTTTAAAACTATAAATATATTCGAATATATACAGCTCTAATATATGAATATCTACAGCCCTAATATATGAATAAATACAGCTTTTAATTGATTGATTGATTGTTGGCATAGCCCTGACGGCTCAAGATAGAGACACCATTTTTGGTCGTAGATACTTTCATGGTACAAGTGAGCACTAAAAAAGGATTTTTGAAAATTCACCTCCTAAGGGGATGAAATAGGGGATGAAAGTTTGTGTAAGAATTTATATAGGAAAATTGAAATGTGTGAAGGTAAAACACAATTTTGAAGGGTAGATATATATTTTATGGCGTAGGTATATCATACACGTAGCCCAAACGGTTGCCTGATTTATAATTAAGTATAGCTAGAGTAAAAAACCAAGCCAACAAGTCTTTGTTCACTTGGTTTTGTTGATTGTTGACATGATGGGTCGAGTCTTCTAACCCATCAAATAAGAGAGAAATAATAATAATATTTTTTGCAATAGGGACTGAAAGGGGGTCTTAAAAATTGGAAGTGAGGCTACTAGGGCATATGGGATATATGAAAGAGCGCTGCTTGCACATTC
This sequence comes from Catoptria pinella, assembly GCA_963556745.1. Lineage (NCBI taxonomy): Eukaryota > Metazoa > Arthropoda > Insecta > Lepidoptera > Crambidae > Catoptria > Catoptria pinella. Next base: position 6,636,272 of record OY750771.1, read on the forward strand.
TCAAGTTTATTTTATTTTTTAGGCCGCATTGTTTTCGTCTTTTGATGAAAAATGTAAAATACCGTTCCTCCGCCCTTATCTCCGAAGTTTGCATAGTGAAAATCTGAAATTAAAGTTTATGTAAAGATTACAGGAAAAAAAAACGATGTCTCTAAACTTAAACTTTTTCAGAATGATGGTACGAAACCCTCGGTGCGCGAGTCCGACTCGCTCTTGACCGTTTTTTTTCTAGTATAAAACTTAGCTTAAGCTTTATTGCAAATTATACTAACTTAGTTTGTCACTTTTTGATGAAACTTGCTCGTAACAAAGAATTTAAATCTTTGGCTTGTGAAGCATAATTGCTTCTTCGTAGAGACTCACCATGAGAATAATTATTTCATTTCATATTTCATTTATTCATTGCTAGTCACAGTACATAGAAAGTTGTTAACAAAAGTTTTGAGATCAGTGTGACACAAGGGCACTGCAACTTAAAATCTAAAGCTTATCATTAAAGAGTTCTTTTAACGTATAGTAGGCCTTATTGAATTATTAAAGGGCAATTGAATATTTCTACAGGTTGTAGGGTAAAACCCTCGGTCACGTTATGGAGCACGCTATTGAGGAGTCCGAGTCTAAAAATAGCCCTTGCACCAGTGCACGCCAGGGAACCGATTAGATTGCTATTGTCTTCCAATACAAAGTCTTAGCTCTTTTCAAACAATAATCTAGACTCCTTTCTTCCTTAGTTAGAAATACTTAAAACACTTTTTACGGATTTTAAAAAGTATATGCAAGTAGTTTATCTTTTGTCTAGCACCCATATTACAAGGCGCTTTGCTTACTTTGGGGCTAGATGGCACTGTGTGAAATTGTCCAAGCATTTGTTTTTCCAAGTATTTTTGTCATTTGTTTTGTTTTGATTGTAGTGCTTTTTATTTTAAAACTATTTAGTTTTGATTTATTGGTTTTTTGATTTTCCGACTTTTCGCACCTTTCCAGGGGCCGTGGTCGCGGGATGACGGATAATTATTACTATGGATAATTTAAAATATTAAAAAATAAAAAGTTTACTATCATTTCCTTCGAACAGGGTTTATATGATCGAAGATCATTTCACAAAATCAGATAGGCCGATCTTCATGCTTAGAACAATTATCACAAATAAATTAATTGTAGTTTATTTTCCCACTATCTAAAACAGTACATATTAAGGATAGTAAGTATTTTAGTTTAATTTTAGTTTGTTCTTCGTATAAATTATTACAAAGACACAAGTTTAGTCGACTTAGAAGGACCTTTACGGCCTTACCACAAAAGTTTTCGAAACACTGTTTTATTTAGACACTATTTAAATGTAATGCCGCCCCTTTGAAATCACATTGTCAAAAAAGTGACAGCATCATATTTAAACAGTGTCTAAGTGAAACACTTGTTGAACAGTGTTTTAAAATCTTTTGTGGTGAGGGCGTTAATGTTTTGAAAATCTTGTAATTAAAGTTAAAATGTAGGGTAATTTTTTTAAAGTTTGTTTAAAGGTCATTGCTCCGGAAGTCACAATAGCATGACACACGATGACCTGAGTGGTGCAGTGGTCAACATGCCGGTCTACCACGCAAGAGGTCCCGGATTTGATTCTCGGCCGGGCAGAAATTGAAATAATGAATTTTAATTTCGGTGACGGGTCTGGGTGTTACTATGTATAATTAGTATAAATTTAAAAAGTGTTAATTTTAATTACACTTATAGTGTATATCAGTTGTCTAGCACTCATATCACAAGCGTTGTTTAGTTTGAGATGGCGCTGTGTAAAATTGTCCAAGCATTTATTATTATTATTACACATACACTGTAACATAATATATTAAAACTATTTGGTAACTCCTCTGAAATTCAATGATGTAGAAAATTAATTAAGCGTCTTTGAAATGAAAAATAAAGAATATAGCGATGTTGCCGTACTGACCATACTTACGCTGTGACTTTATACCAAAATAGCAGTTAAAATATTATTTTTCTACATTCTTTTCTAAAACAGGAAAATTACTCAAGTGACTCACGGTTATTTTTAGACTGTTATTGTTGTAATTTTGAGCTAAAAAAAAGAGATTTATTTTTTGCTCAGAATGTAATTTGCAGTACTTACTATGTTTTTTCTTTTTACTTTCACCATTTTGGCATTACCTAGATTTTGTTATTGACTGAGCGTCCGTTACCTCCGTTTCAGTTTGGTCAAAAATGCCTCCGTATGTCGGTCCGTCTGTCCGACTTCCCGGCTGTCCGTTTGTTCTCCTCTATAAGTTGCATTTCTCAAAATGACGAAGATAAGGAGAAAATCAAATTTCAGCCATTCCGAACAATTTTCAAAAATGCCATAAACGCGAAATTTAAAGTTCTACAGAGCTACTAGTTTTTAAAACTGTTCCGTTTCAAATTGAAATTTTCTTTAAAAAATATTGTGTTGCGTTAACAGGAACCTTGGCTAGTCACTTGAAACTCTTGAAAGCCTCCTGATTTGAGAACAATAAAGAAATGTGATATTACACGTGACCAGGGCCGGCGCAATTGAAAAAAAAAAAAACTCAACTGTTCTCAAACTATTTCATTATTTTTCGAATGGCATTCACTTATTACAATCAATTTTAACATGAAAAATTTGTTCAGTGAACAATAAAATTTACCGTGTTATGTTGAGTTTTGATTGCATGGAATCATTATTATTTTGTCAATATGCAACTAATTATATCAAAGATAATTTTATTACTCACATAATAAAAAATCACTAAGTAACTAAGCATAAAAGCAAAAAACCGGTCAAGAGCGAGTCGGACTTGCGTACCGAGGGTTCCGTACCATATCATACGTATACACCCTTAATTTTTAAGTATATCTAAAATTAAATGGAGATATCAGACCACTTTACTGAATATGTATGTGCATTTAAAAAAAAAAAAAATTAAAGGCCGAAAATATTTGTAAAAAAACAAAGATAGCAAAACGCGTGTGTGACGCATTAATTTCTTTTTCATGATTTACGTTAACAGGTCACTTACTTTTCATTACGCGCGTCTAATCTAAAAATGAAATGAAATGCTCTAAATCCAGAAATAAGAAAGAAATAATCATACTTTTTTTTCTTTAATAAGAAAGAAATAATTATACTTTTTTTTTGCTAATGCAAAATAGTTGGGCAAACGTCATCTAAAACTATTCCACAGACGGGACAAACACGTCACACAAGTCGCACCTTATGGGTTCTATTTTACCATTTTGGCACGGAACCCTAAAGAAGGTTTATAGAATGAAAAAAATAATTAAAAGACCTGACATAATATGAAACCTACTTAATATATTTTTGTATTCATTAAAGTTTTGTCAAAAAAATATCAAACGTATATGTTCTAAGACAAACTTCTTGCACACTATCTAAATAATTTTATTAGATGTAGGTACAGTTTGAGCGCCTCTTGCTGATCACGAGCGAGTCCCTCGCGACGCTGTCCTCGTGGAAAGAAAAACGTGGTACAACACGCAAAAGAAAAACTGCGTCAAGTGCATTTGTAGAATGAGATTTGATTAAATTGACAGCCAAGATAGTCCTACGACTGCGGATTGTGCAACCTTCGGCCACGTGTAAAAACCTCGATGTGAGTAAATCGACTGCAGAATTAATTAACCCAGGTGAATAAAGTAAACTACTGGGTTCGCGCCCAAAGTTGATGTATATGATGCTATTTAAGGTTTGTTTAGAAGGGTTCAATATTTATGAGTGGAGTACCTACCTCATTCATCCTTTAAGATAGGTACTATCGACAACATTTCCGCTTTACCTCTCTAGGTACACTCGTAGGGTTAAAATCGCTTGCACACCGCGTCGTCACTAACATACGTTTAGTTCAGTCAGGGGCGATACGCACGCGCTCGATTTTTTCTACAAAATGGTAAAGCACGTGAGTTGCGGATCGTACATTTAAAATTAAAGAAAATGATAAATAGAACTTATGCAGATAGATCATCATATAAATTGTTTTCCATGTACTAAAGTGGCATAACCTTACATGGTTTACCGATAGGGGCAAGGGTATGTCTAAAAGCATCGTAGTAACGAATTACAAACTTACATTTTATGCTATGAAATTGTCCAATTATTGTTACATTACCGTGCCGAATGTTTGTTGTTAACTTCACATCTTCTCACATGAAGTCACTGGCAGAGCTTGTTATATCTAAAATCTCTTGACATTTAATATACTGTCGAGCAAGAATAAATAACTAGATAGATATGTAAATTATAATATTATTCCAAAGGATTAAAGGTTGACATCGCGAAGTAATATACTCTCATATTAGTGTACTCTGACTAGATTCCGCCCGCGGTTTCGTCTGCGTGGACACTTTTTCTATTCCTCAAGAACAGTAACTTTTTTCAGGATGAAAGGTACTCTATGTCCTTTTCTGTACCGCTGACTATGATAATCGATTTAGTAGTTAAGACGTGAATGTATAACAAACAAACAAACACACTTTATCATTTAAAGTATTATTATAGGTAAGGATAGATAGTATTAGCACGTATTAGTAAGGATTATAGTATCAAAGTACCTACTGAGGAGATCGATGACGCAGTAGCTTGGCGTATTCGACCTGCGATTGCGGCAGTTAAGCAAATGTCGCTAGGGTTGTTCATCAGATGGGTGACCAAAATTATCTCGGGCTCTTTCGCACTTCCGAAGTCACGATTACATGTTAACAGGCTGTAGACTGTATAAGACCTTAGACTGTACCTAAGTTCGAGATAAGTACATTTTTCTTTTATGGTCACAGTACATTTTTCTTTTCTAATTTCTTTCGAAATAGCTACCCAAATAATGAATAAACTGTTCCAATTTAAGTCTAAACTTTTATTAGAATACATGGGTCATCGTTGCAGGACTATGCAAGCCACTTGTATTTTTTTTAAGATGGAATGGAGAGTAGTCGGACGCCCTTAGTATTTTCTACAAGTTGTAAGTCAAAAATATTTTTTGATAAACCAAATCACGATTACAATTATTAGTGTGAAAACATACTTGTGAAATAAACAATCACACTTGTAGCCTGTAATTAACACGTGTAGTTTTGATAAACACATAAGTGTATTAATGAAAATGTTCACAAGGAAAATGTCTGTAATACTAGTCTTGTAAGTTTGGATAAACAAGGTGTAAGACACTTGTAAAATTGTAAGATGGAATGGTGAGTCGCCGGACACCCACAGGATGTTATTTTACAAGTTGTAAGTTGAAAAGATTTTTCATTTCTCATACTCGGAAAGTGATAAGTATTTAAACCGAGCAGTGGGCTTACTCAGGCACTTTTATTTTGCTCGGCAGTGTATATAGGTATGTCGCTTTATAAGAAAATATATTGCTACTATCCTAAGCTAATAATGCGGTAAGGTCTGACAGGCTTCCGAATTTGTAATCCGGTTTCATCATACGCATTTGTGAGTATTTGATATCGTCGAGTCGTTTATTTAGAAATTGAGATATCGTTGGAGGTTATTGAACTTTCTACACAAGATATACAAGTGAATATCAAACGTGCTTCGAAGTTATTAAATAATAATAAACAGACGACCTCCGTGGTCGAGTGACTTTTATACACCGGTTTTCAAGGTATCGCCATTTCTGAGGTCCCGGCTTCGATCCCCGGTTGGGTCAATTGAGAAAACGAACTTTTCTATATTGGCTCTGGTCTAGGCGTTTGTGATACCACCTAACACAAGTGCTTTAGCTACTTACTTTGGAATCGGAGCAATGTATGTGATGTTGTCAAATATATTAAATATATGATTATAGTATATTAGTTGTGTATAGTTTCTGGTCTACTTATAAATTGCTTAACATTATCGTAAAAAAATCTCTGCGAATGTAGTGCTTATATATGGCTCTACATTTTTTAAATGCAAATGTCTATTGTTAGTGTGGCTTTTTAACCGACTAAAAAAAAAAGAGGTTCTCAATTCTATTGTATATACATATATTTTTTGTTGTTCGCGCATAATTCCGACATTTATGGACTTATTTTGATGGTTATTTTTTTGTATGATTGAGGTTTCCTTGCGAGATGGTCCAATTTTTTTTCTTAAATCGTTTGAGTAATTTTTACGAAATCCTGAAAATACTGTAATATTCGTTACCATAACAATAAATTCTTTGTTTATGTTTATTTTAATGATGATACGATTTTAATTTTTGTGCTTGGATTTTGCAGATACACAAGGAAACTCTTCAAAATCAAATAGGAACTGTATTGCTGTGATTGAAATATTTGTAGGTTTATGACAATCAAAAACAAGGTATCTTACTATGATCAAAGATTTGGACTAAAGAGACGCAACAACAACACAACAGAACTCCTTAACTTAAAAACAGCGCGGATGTGGAAACTGAGTTATTAGGGGTATTGTACCGTTGGAAAGTGTGAAATATGAAAACTTTTGATTAACATGTCATCGCTTACATACCACAAAAATGTTGGAAATAAAAATCTTTAAAAAAAGTAAAACCTCGTAGCACCTCAGACGGAATTTTTTCTAGTATTTTTTCTAATATTATTTATCTTAATATAAAAACAGCATTGTGAATGCAAAAAATCTAAATTTAAAAAGTAAAACCTCCTTCAAAAACTCTTAAAACAGCTCTAAAAACCAAGAAATAATATTCAAATCTCCATTATTATCTTTTAAAGAACGTCAAATGAAGTCGGTTGGGGCTTTTAGAATAAAAAAAACTTCATCTGACGTTCCTCCGACTTCATCTGACGTTCTTTAAATTTAGATAATATTGCTTTATTGATAGTATTTAAAATGTTAGATAATGTAATTTATTAAGAATTATGTGCTGTAATTACTAAACCCTGGTTCTATAGTGCTCATTGTTACTAACGCTAATCTGGGCTCTGCCTGAAATAAAGAATAATAATAATAATAATTGCAGATTTAAATATTATATCTTGATTTTGAGAGCTGTTTTTTAAGCTTTTTTTATCTACCTATTGTTTTGACGTAAGCTTGTAAATAATAAGTAGAATTAAAGTCAGCGTGGCTTTGTTTACTATCACGCCCTTGCAGAAAATATTGCGTCGTAGTTTATCTGGGTGACCACATTGTTTACCATCAAACATTACAATGACACATAGACGACTTACTTTAGGATCGAAAAATGCAATACGTGAAAAATTTCATAAGGTCAGATAACTATTTTAGTGGTTAAGTAGGTACTTGGATTTTTTACTTTTTTTTTTGCGGAAATATCCAGTTAGTAAGTAAGTAAGTATATTTAATTTATAGTTTACAAAAATAAACTGATTACAAAAATAGTCTGATTTTGTTTTGTGTTACATAACTGCAAAATATAGGTTTTTGGATCCTATCCTTAGTTGAAACGTGTCTTTCCAATTCCTGCCAAATTTTAAGATTGTAGCTCAACGGAAAATAAGATTTGAATTCTTTTTAAAGGAAAAATTTGTTAAGCGACTTAAATGGCCGTGCCTTTTGATTGAGTTAGAAGCTTAGCATTTCCACTATTATATTAGGGCTATTGACCTTAGTATGTAAGACTAATTTGAACATTCATGCATTCTTGAGAAAAACAATCATGATAGATAGACAGAAAGAAAAGTCACTGATTCTATAAAGTATCCGTGTTTCATTCTGAAATACATAGGGACCCCTAAATATCCCAAATGTCTGAAAATTGTGGCCCAAATAAAGCCAAGCCATTTCCTTGTATTTAATTTATTAAAGTCACACTTCAATGCTTCAGTTCCTGGGATGGATAACGCCTTCGCAATGTCATCTACGGCGTAGCCCGTAGTCCGTAGACGACTACGACGTACGAATTCAGCGTAATTACCTATGATAATGATTTTGGTATCCACCAATTCTGTTCAAGAGAACAGAAATTCCAAGATGAATTTATGATTGCACTAGCTTTCGCCCGCGACTTCATCAGGTTGGAGCCAAAAAACCCTAGGGAACTTTTGACTAGGATAAAAAGTAACCTATTAAAATCCTTGTTTTAAACAATACTGTGGTAAATTCCACGCAAAATCGTTCAGCCGTTTTCGCGTTATCAGGTAACAAGTATTTAAACTTTCACATTCATAATTAGTAGATTTTGAAACCAGCTAATCCAAATATTATGTGACTGGCGTGATTTCCAGTTATTTAAGATTTGTAATAAAGTAATTAAGACACTCAAGGTAAGAAAGATGTTAAGATGTTTATTATGATTTTAATAAAGTTTACTGAGACGTGTTTATTACATACATACATTTGTATCATATAATATCAAAGGCGGCAATATCCACTTAATGACATTTTCAGTAAAACGATAATGTGTTTTTTTATTTTTTATTGATTTGTATAAGACAAATGCCGGGTTTGTTACGAACTCAATTTTTTAAACAGTATATTGTGAAGGATATTGCCACATTTAATGTATACCTACCTATATAAACTACGTCCATAGTCCAAAAAAACGCACTTTTTAGTTCATTTTGGACATTGAGTGGATATTGCCACCTTTGATATTATATGATTCATTTATCTTACATGTTTAGGCTCGGCGACTCGCTTTATAGTATGGCTGGATTGTTAGCTTTGTCCATATGCCAGATTCACGTAAGAATCATATTGCAGGATTGACAGATCTATATGTATGGCTCCGTCACTATCACGTACGGTCATCAACACCAGTCTATCAGTGGCCCTACCATGAGTTGATGCAAATTGTTTATGCTACCGTAAACAATCGGATATACTGTTCACAGTGCGAGTGTAAGAGAGAAAACGATAGTTTACGGTAATGTCAACAGTTTGCATCAACTCATAGGAGGGCCAGAGAGTGTGTCTATAGTTACCGACTCGCTACGTTTATTCTCCGCAATATGAATGTTGACGAAGGAGTAATAGAATCCAGGTGTTTGTGGGTTCAAAACATTACATGTTTATAAAAATAAACGCCTGATGCTTAATATTTTTTCAAATAACACTTAAACATTAAAGTAATATAACTATTTCGTTACTATTTACACACATTTTCTTATAATCAAAGTATTACCGCACTTATGGCGATATTTCTTACTGCCCGTGCTGTCACGTACAAGAGATAGTCAATTCCCGCGTTCTAATATCGCCCTAATAAGGCCACAATTAATTTTGCCTTCATCCGGCAAAAATCCGATTGTGGACAAAGGTGAAAAGATTGATTTAGTATGCAGATCTGTCGAAAATTCTTTTCGTGGACAAGAGCCCTAACTTTTCGTGAATTCGTCGTCAATTAAAGAAAAAAGTCAATAATAAAATTTGAAATGAGTTACTATGACAACTCTTATAAGAATAAGACAACTTACCTTTGTCCCTATTATTTAGTTCGAAAAGCTAAGGGAAGGATCTCTACATCTTTTTTGTTTGGTCTAGAAAACAAATACCGTTAGACAAATAACCACAGTTATATCTAGGACTTTTGAGAGAAAATAAAAGATATACGAGTACATAATTGAAAAACGTCGTTACTTATAATTATGGCTTATCTGTTATATGTTTATTTTATTAAATAAATAAATAATTTTTTGCAACTCTTGTCGTTTCTTATGCAAATATAATAATATATATAGGCTTATTTAATTGTAGTAATTCTTCCTATTACAAAAACTTTACATTAAATTCTTACTAATAATGTAAAAAAAAAATTGCGAAAATTATTGTTTATACTGTACAAACAAAAATCCTGTAAGGCTATAGCTAGGGTATTGACTCAGAAAATTATTGTATCCCTAATTTTAACTATCTTCTTGTATCTAATCAATCAAGAGAAAGTCTATCAAATAACGAATCACATTTTCCTTCAAATTACCTTCAAAAGTAAGCATTCATTATGTTGATGGCAGACCAAATTAACTATGAATTGGCTAGGTCGTGGTCTCCACAGGCGGTCTAACAAGTATCTTGTTAAGGTTGTTTATTCTCATATCTCTCTTACATATAATACACTATTGATTTCTTATGGAAAACAACCAGATACGATAGTAACAGAGTTATTCCATTGCCTCGGCTACAAAAACAATTACTAATGTAGTTTAGTTTTGCCTTATAAGCTATCAAGCTAAATAAGTAACGTAGAGTACAGACATGTCAAAATACATGTATACAGTTTAGAACTGTCACTTTGTTGTAGTTGTAAATTGTCATTGATTTCTATTCAAAAAATAAGAGCTTTTAGACTAATAAAGTTTTAAACTATATACACATTTATAGACGTGACTGTACTTATGTAAGACGATTCTATCGAGTCCAAACTCGATGGGATTGTATGATTTTATCACAGAGTTCCTGTGGCCTTCTTCCGGCTCCATCATCAGATCAGCTCAACGACACCATAATATTGCATTGCCTTCTAGTTCTGACCTATGTTCAAAGTTTCAAGTCTCTAGCTCATCGGGAAGCTAGTATAAAATCGTTTGCAAAATTAGTGGACAGACAAACAAACAAACGAGAAAGCAACCTAATAAAAACGTGTTAAAATAGTAATGACAGTAAAGAATAAATCAAAAAGATAATGAAAAATATTTAAGGGTTTTACTGAAAGGCAATTTGAAAAAATGCAAACTCTAATTTTAAAAGTCCGAAAAATTGTCTCTTTTTTATAAAATCCTTACATACCAGTTGCTATGTAAGAAATCTTAGGAGATTTTCTAGTAAAACCTAAGATTTTCCAATATACGGGCTTTTACAGTAACATATACATTTGAGTTCTTTCTTGTTTCTAACTTAATGTATGCTTGTTTTTTGCTTTAATTGATAATGTATCGTCTATACGCTTTAAAGCACTCAATGTGAAAGTATTATGTATTGTATAGCAGTGATATATATGCGAATGCATACCACTGCTAAGGCAAAATTGCTTTTTAAATATGTATGTCTCTATGACTACTTAAATATGTTTTTAAATAGATATATAAATAAAAAAGAGGTATACTTATGTTAGCTGTTTTAAACCATCAATGATTGCGGATAACGAGTTTTTGTGTTGACAATCCCCCTCATAACATTATATTATGGAGATGTCTTTATAACGTTTTATTGCATACATGTGAGTATAAAATCTAAACTGCCCCATTAGGATTATGATTGTAGATGACAACGATGTTTAAAAGGTATTATTTGTTGAAAATCCTTTCTAATTTCCCACAGAAAATATTGTCTGAAAAAATATGAAATAAGTCCTCTAAAAGTCAGTCTAGTTAGAAATCATTAGTTAATTTTTATTATATTTTATTAAACGGTTTTGTTCATTGGAGCGTGATTTTCAAAATTCTTTGACTAAACTGATATATTTAGGAGCACTGGAAACTGGTACCTAATAAGAATAGATTACTTACCTAAATACATGAAATTATTAATTATGTAAACTTAGATATCAATTTACAGCGCACGTGAATCACGTGCCTGTATGTAATACTTGTTTACAATTCGAATTGTTAAATTTTGTAATACTTGTTTACAATTCGAAACTTTTTGGCACATAATTATATTTGCCCAAAACACTAACACTAGTGAGTCACTTATAAAATGTTTCATCATTTCAGTTTCAACGTGTCATTCACTATAAGTATTTTAATATTATCCTCCAATAGATAGGTACCTATGTAAAGTTATTCTTTACTAACCCGCAGTCACAGTTTGTGTAATAAAAACATTTTGGTGGTCACATTTACACGACAAGATTAACGTCATTTTTAAAACCCACGGGTAGTAATTAGCTAAGGAAATCCCTTTATAATAACAGTTGTGTAAATGTTCCATGCAGCTTTCCCGTGATGTTTCCTTGAAGCTCGTGCGTCACAGAGAAGCCCGCTCACTGTTCACCTTTCAGTGGATGTACAATGGGACAATCACGTGCTTTACTTTGCAGAAAAGTTCATGTACGCACGCATCGTCACGCGCGAACTATATCCATGTCTCTTAACGTAGTTAATAAATTTGTTTAATTACTTAGATAATAAAGCTTATTAAATGACGCAAGTAAAAGTTAGATGTTGACTGTATATTTAAGGTTTTATTTAATATGCATTAGTGCTGAAAAAAAGTGTTACTAAAATTGAATACTGTACAATTTGCAATTAAGACGTTAAATTCAGAATCTTTTATGGTTTTTAGTGCAAATATTTTTTACTGAAATTGTAAACCTTTTTCAAAGATGCAATTGCAGTGTACGTGGTCCTGTGTGATTTGACTTTATGAATTGGGTTTTCCTTATAATAACCTTAGTAATTATAAGTTTTGTTACCTTTTCACTAAAACAAACTAAAGAATGACAAGCTAAATAACTTTTTTTTTGTAACAATAATTTGTAAGTAGTTTATTTTATTATCATCACATCTATACATTTATTAACGTATTACCTGAAAAGTCGACCCGGATTTAAAAAAAAAAAATTAATAAAAAGTATTCAATACTAAAGTGGTCTTAATAATTAAGCAACTTCAAGTAGAGGGGGTGAGAAAGAGAGTAATGTTTCACAACTCAGAAAAACTAATTTACAGCCGTCATTTAACTCTCAACGCTGTTAATGGTCACGTGAAATCGTAGACGTCACGTGAACGGCAAGGTGTACGAGTGTCATAGAATATGAATATAAAATTCTTGGGTACGAGCTAATGAAATCATTTAATGAAGTTACAGTTTTCCGGTTTCACGAGCACGCGAGCGCCGCGGTGGATGTTTACAGGTGATCAAAATCAATAAATATCTAAACAACATGATAATCTATGTCCACACCAGTTCGCTTTCATGTTCATTTTTAACCGACTTCAAAAAAAGGAGGAGGTTCTATGTTCGTCTGTTTATTTGTTTTTTTTTATTTTTTTTTTATGTATTTATGTATGTCCACTGATTACTCGAGAACGGCTGAACCGATTGACATGATTCAAACGCCACTTTATCAGGTTTGTTCCCCAGGTGGTCCCATTTTTTTTAAATTTTAAATCGGTTCAGTGGTTTTCGAGTAATTCTGAAAATACTGTAATTTTTTAGATGACTTTTGCACGAGTTTCAACGGATCTTCAGACATAACTTCTTTGTTTATAAACCGATTGAGATAATTCTTGTTTTGTTAGAAAGAGGATACTTTAAGGGTGCTTTCATTAAAATTTCCTGTACATTGGACCTTGGACTTCGAAGATATTCAAGAGAACTCTTCAAAATCAAATTGGATAGTGTATTAGTGATTACTCTACGGTATTGAAAGGTTTCGCATCAGCCATTTTTAGTGTCACTGTTGGGGCTGGAATACAAGCCTTACTTATGGGCTACTGAATAGGATGGACCATAACCCACCGCGCGGGCCCAATGCGGATTGGTGGGTGTTAATGAGTGCAAATGTAGCTGGGACTAACGGCTTAACGTGTCTTCTGAAGCACGGAGGAGCTCGCGATAATACACTTTGGTCACCCACCCCATGACTGACCCTTGCTAAAATTAACAGCGCGAAAAGTGGAAATTGAGTTATTCGGAGTAGGTATTATACGAGTACCATTGAAAAGTGTTGAAAATATGAATAAAATATATTTATATCATTGCTTACATTTACTTGTACATACCTACCACAAAAAAGTGAAAAATAAAAAAGCTTTTAAAAATTAAAAAGAAAAACCTCCTTCAAAAAACCTTAAAAAAATTGCTATAAAAAAACAGCTTCCAAAAACAACAGCTCTAAAAAGCAAGAAATAATATTCAAATCTGCATAATTACTATTCAAGTACCTACGCATATCTGATATTAAAAAATCGTCTTATGAAGTCGGGTGGGGCTTTAAGAATTAAAAAATCAAATTGAGAAAGAGAAACCACGATAAATGTTATTATGATTAAAAAAGAAAAATATATTTAGCCCCACCCGACTTCAAAAGACGATTTTTTAATATCAGATATGCGTAGGTACTTGAATAGTAATTATGCAGATTTGAATATTATTTCTTGCTTTTTAGAGCTGTTGTTTTTGGAAGCTGTTTTTAAATAGCAATTTTTTTAAGGTTTTTTGAAGGAGGTTTTTTCATCTTCATGTTTCAATTCCTCTTGCGTCAAGCGCTTGCAATATTGATTGACTCCACACCTCCACTCTTTTAAGTTTTTCTTTTAGAACTTCCAATAATTGGTCTTATGTCAAACGCCTTGCGATTAAATTTTGGAAAGTTTCTGGTGAGTTAGTAGGTTGGTTGGTGGTTGGTTGCATGGTTGGTAGTGAGGTGTGAAAACGACCTCAAATCAAGAACAATACAACAAAAGGGTGTTTTTTTATACAACTAATTTACGAATTAAAGCTTCTGTACGTATGACAACGGGTAGAGGAACTTATCTAATTTAATATAAGATATTTACTGAAGAAAAAAAAAATATCGTCAATTGTCATTTATTTATCATCAATAAGTATATTATCGAGTTAATGTGATTAGTTATAGAAAGGCTATAGACGACTTTCGCTGTAATTGAATAAGGAAATTGAAAAAACCGGTATGAAGAGTGATCGGGGTGATTCGAATTTAAAAGTTGGCCCTCTGGTACTCGTGATCTGGTTTCCACAAGGACTTGTTTGATGACGTCCTTCCGCCCCTCGGACCTTCAAACATCGACACAACTGTAGCTAAGATGGCTATAAGGTCACCAGACATAGCTTCATAGGTTTCTAGCTTTTTTGTTTTTTGATACTTACCGTTACGAAATGAGAACAAGGCTATTAATAGTTAATTAAAGTCCGGTAATATGTACAGTCGAACCAACTGAATCATGATTTATGACCCACTTTGCCGATAATTCCTTTGAAACCATAAAAATAGTTAAGTTTTCTTCTCTATCTGTATATTGCACTTAGTACGTTTTCAATATGAATAAAAATTCGTCATTACGGGTCAGATCTATGTAATTTTAACTTTTATTATCACTGCACGAGATTTGTTTTTCAGTAAAGCAGTCATAATTTGAATTTCGAATAAGGTAATATGGTTCATAATCCTAAGTCTTTTAACTGCAGAAAAAGTATTATAATTTTAAAAATAAAATGACATTATGACACATATGAAAGTGTGTCAGATGTCAAATAGTAGTCAGTCAATGAGAAAAAATATAATGAATGACAGAGACAGTGAGAATAGCACTTCTCTGTTGTCAGGAACGAGTATAGTCGAGTCTGTACAATCTATTTACCATAGCCAAGTCAGTGACTGTCAGTGTCTAATAAAATAATAACAGGTTCGTTACCAAGGTAATGTATGTTCAAGCGAATTTTAACCTATTTGTATTTGAATGACTGTAAGAAAATAACCTTAAGGGGAGTCATGATTCAATTTGGTCGACTGCACCTATCGTCAAGTCTTTAAATGAACGTATGATATTTGTTAGGGAAGAAACTAATAAATTAAAAAGAGGTGATCAAGAGGGATATACCTAGATTTTGATTTGACCTGCTTACCAATTTCATTTAGGCAACAATAACAAGCAAATTAATTCTTGTCATGTACGTTTAATTTGAGTGACGTCTGCAACTGCACCAGCAGAATGACCTTAATCATAACAGATGTGGACCTTGTTTGACCTACTTAAAGCACCAATCGACCTATTCATTCATCATTCAAGGCGGGGCGCGCGGGGGGCTCGCGTTATATGACGTCACTCTTTGGCTTAAAAACCATACCTCCCCCCCTGCACAATCCAGCTGCAGTCCTTTCCCGTGACCTACTAACCCAAAATGGGTCTCCGGTGACGTGAGCTGTACAAACGGCAATGAAGTACAGTATTGAACCTTGGGTAGAGTAAGAGAGAACAGGCGGGACATCTTAGGACGACTGTCCTGTTGCGTTTTCAATGAAAGTTTCTACGCTATCGGAGTACTCCCTGTGTGTGTTGAGGTAATAGCAGTGTGTGTGCAACGGCCATGGCTCGGCTGAATTTAAACTACCTTCCGCATCCTTCGCTGATTTATTGTGAACCATCGGACCTTGATATCAAGGTCCTTTGTTTCAGAAATCGAGTATATAATTAGATCAGTCGGAAGATGTAGGGGCTATTTTTAGATTTTGAGTATGTTATACTTGCTTTTCGGTTTCCTGACTAACCGTTACCTATATTAACATTACATACAAGGACAAAATAAAGTGTGTCTCAAATCACTCAAACAATTTCACTCTAACATGTAGTTTTCATTTTGAATATTAAAGGCATGAGTGTTTATAATTACCTATTTTGAAACATTGCTTTTCCATTAATCTTCATCTATCTACGGGTTATTTACATACTTGTTTAAGTACTTACGCTATTGATTCAATAGTCAGACCGCAAGAACAGTTACGATTGACCATTTTTTAAGGACAAAAAAATTGGAAACAAAAAACCCGCCTGCATCATACTTTGTCAACTGAAAAGATGGAAACAAGATCAAATATTCAAGAAAAACTTAAAACATATTGATGGTAGTGTTTAGAACTTTTGTTCAACATAATAACATGCAGTCGGAGGCATATAACAATAATAAATCACTATGCGGCATTCCGCAAATTTGCGTGTCAAAAATAAAGGCTATTTATCTTCTTTTGTAGTTCCATTGTATGAAAGCCATTTTTGCGGCCCTTCATGTGATGGACTTCATGAGTGCTTCTTCGAAATTGAGAGTGAGAAATGCAGAGTTAAAATTATTTTTTTGTCATAAACAACTGAAATTATCTAATCACGAGAGAATCTCCTCAATTTTTTATAAAGAGGAATAAGTTTCGAAAAGACAAGGAAAATTATTGTTTTCTATCGGAAATAGTTTATACAGAGTATATAAATTGAATGCCGCAACTTTTGTAAGGTTTTCCGTGGCACGCGTTAAAAGGTCAACCCTCGAACGTAATCGCAGCGCGTGCTACCTTACCGATGAAGAGAAATGATTATACAAGGTGTTACAAAAATACCCCTAATGCCGAATATGGTATATAGGGACCATCAAACTGAACAACTTTTACTATGGGACCAACTCTGAAATGGCGAAAAAAAACCAGCTGTTTTATACAAAAATTAAAATCAAAAATATCAAAATGTATGAAACAGCTGATTTTTTTTCGCGATTTCAGAGTTGGCCCCATAGTAAAAGTTGTTCAGTTTGATGGTCCCTATATACCATATTCGGCATTAGGGGTATTTTTGTAACAGGTTGTATACTCAGTAACATGACGCGCATATATTATGATAATTAATCACTAGCGTCACAGCTTTGTCGACTACTCCGGGCTACGATGTGTGCCCATTGTTTTCAGTCACGGATGTTGATTAACACTTCAGAATCGACAAATTAATTTCCATCTTGTTTTTTAATAAATAAAAGCCGATAACTGACTGCCTTTTATTAATAAGAGCTGACCGTTGCTTGTGGAACTAGTTCCACTTCGTTTTTATAAGAAATCCATGCCTATGTCCATCCATCAGGATCAGGAAATGCGCAAAATTCAAACATTAACATTATTGTGAATAAAAAAATATAGGTATTTAGTTTTCTGTTATTTGATGCTTGATTTTGCAACAATAGTTATGTACTTATTCTTTATTGAATTTTCCACATTTCCTAATAATAAATAAAACTAATAGACATAATAATATCTCAAACTCTGAACTCGGAGCACAGATTTGATAATTTTTTCTTCTAATCAGTGTGGATGAACTTGGAACTTTTCTAACTTTATTATCCGCAAAATAAGATTTTAAAAGCTTTTACAGAAAAGAAGATTAATGTCTTAGCAACAAACAATGGAAATAGACAACGACCTCGTTCGGCCGACGAACTTATCAGTTCAATTTACTTTCATATGATTTATTAACATCGTGTTAAGCGTTAACAGGTTTCAATACATAGTTACTTTCAGAGGCATTGCATATAACGACATACTGACACTTATTGCTATTCATATTCTTTATTTCCGTTCTCGTTATTGTGTATGTGTGGTTCCTTTAAGAACGTCTGCCTTTTGTTTCACATTAATTTAAATAGATAAGTAGGGTTTACTATTAAAATCCATAATCTGTTGATACTTATGGATTCGAGTGGTTAGTTAGTTATACCGTTATAAAATTAGACTAGTGAGTTTGACCATCGTCCATCTTTAATCTCATTGCTTATAGGTGGTTTTAAGAAGGAATGCCTTTCAATGTACTAGCTCTAAAGAATACTCATCTGATGACCGACATTAGCGCAGCCACAGAACAGAATAACATGTAGCATGGCGATGGTCGCTGAACCACCCCGCCATCATCGTATTCATTAGATCGTAGGATTCGTACTTCGTATGTAATATTGACAATACTATGGACTTGTGCCTACTGCCTAATTTTTATTTTTTTATACAGCTGCCCCCCGCTTTTTGGCAGGACCTTTTCTGCCATTTTTCTTGTTTTTATTTAGCTTTAAGAGCTCTAGTTTGTGTTTTATTACTTACTCTTTTTTAATTCCAATTTTACAATGTTACTTTCTAACACAGTATTTTTCTTTTCCTTGATATTGTTTACTTACTGCCTGAATTTAGTACCAAGGCCCTATTTAATAACGTGACAGTTTGTCAATTGGTTTACATTGCGGTGTAGCTATTAGAGTAGTTTATTATATTTTCACATCGGTTGACGCAATGGTTATAAAATTGTGATGACAGGTGATAAATTTGTCACATTTATTAAATAAGGCCCTGCTCGTATGTGAAGATTTGGGATGTCTGGAAGTTTAGGTGTTTGGATTTTTATCACTCAATCACGCAAAAACGGCTGAATGGATTAGATAGTTTATAACCTGGATTAAACATAGGATACTTTTTCCCAGTCAAAGGTTCCCTAAAGGATCTTCCGAATGTCCACGCGGACGAAGTCGCGGGCGGAAGCAGATGAAGAGAAATGATAATCAAATTAATGAAGGACCGACCTGCTAGGTTCTTGTTTGGTACATATGGTACACTTACCAAATACCATGATTCGTCATACCATAAAAATAATTTCTTACTTATACGATACCACAAATAATAACCGCGGGTGATTTTGAACCAACCAAGAACAGAACCAATCGTTTAAGCCATCCGCTAAATCAGTTTCAGATGATTTCCAGAGTTGATATAAACATGATTAAAATAGGTAGCTGCTTCGTTTCTCACAAAGAAAAATAATTCGGAATAAGAAACCCATTCGACAGATATATTTTTGAGGTTTGCCTCCACCGCCCAGCCTACCGCTGCCCAGGTCGATAGGTGCATCGGTCACTCACCTTTCTATCCTTGTCCAACTTATAGCGAGGTCTACTGCCCTCATTATGCACAAACCGCAATGCAGCTCGAAGCCACTTTATTTAGAAAATGGTGGGTCTAGCCTATGGTATGTGTTCACATATTCTTAAATTAAACTGACGATGACGGCGGGTTGAAGCATTTAGCGTTAGCCTAACGCTAAATGCTTGATGTGAATAATTAAATTGAATGCATAACATTTTTTATACTTGCATGTAAAGTTGTATATCTAAAATTCCTACAAAAATGTCTTCATAGATACATCTGTCTTATAAATCCTAATAGTCTAATCTAAAAGACTTCATTTTTGAAATTTACAAAGTAGAAGAACTTACGCTTAAAGCTTTCTAACAGTATAACAATCAGGCCACAAATACTTCACAGTTGGGTATGATTTTTTAAATCTTTGAAACGCTATATCTCGAAACTACGTTTTTTTGAGTTATGACTGTTATTGAAGTTTTGTTGATTATTATCATGAGCGAATGTTTTTGATGCAATTTTTGATGTTAAGAGTTTCACATTAGAAAAATTCAATTTCATGAAGGATTTAGCAAAAAATAGTCGTTGGGCCATTTAATATATAATTTACATGCTGTTCTTGCCACAACAACATTTTTCATTACTTTACTCTTGAATTTTGCTTATAGGATTGCCAAAATGTTTCCGCCTTTGGAGAAAAATGTTGCTATGGAGAAAAACTACGATAGTTTCTTAATTATGGTTGGGTGCTTCACTTACCTAGGTGTTTCACTTACCTCGGTGTTTCCCTTACCTCGATGTTTCTTTTCACCTTAACTTTGTTAGTTGCCAAAACTAGAAAGCTTTGAATTGATAGACGAGTTAGGTAGCTATTGTAACGAATAAGTACGATAATTATCTGAAATTTAATATCGAGTTTATCAACTATTTGTAACACCAAACTTAACTTACCTTAAAAGGGGTTGCTAGGTATTATACATTTGTCTAGAATCAAAGGTCGTTTCTATGAGGGGTTAAAAAAAGGTCTTACAGGTCGTTCACTATCTGTTGGGACATACCTATATCAGTTTTCTATAATGGCGGCTGTAATGGAGCTTTTTAACATTTTTTTAGCTTAATCATCACGTGTGGATACTGCGTAGGTGGCGCGCGTGAGGTGTGCCCGGAGCAGGCGGGCAGGTGACTGGTACATAGTATACGGGGCAAAGATTTTGTCGCGGTGTAAAGAGGTTTTTATTTCATCGATCAGTCCCGATTCCGATAGCTTTCAACGATAAAAATAAAGTTAAGTCAGTTTGCCTTAACCAAAATGACTAAAGTTTTAATTATCGTATTTTTTACTATATTTATGAAAAATTGCAAGTTAGCTTAAATATTTTAATTTTGGTGGTCTTAAAACTATAACTCGTTAAAAATACGGAAAGAAGTTTCAGCGTTATCGTCCACAAGAGCCCCAAGCCCAAATTGGCGTAAACCACCGGATCAGTCTGTGGTCCAACTTAGTGATCTCGATTATGAATTCATATTCGATTTTCTAACTTCATATTTATTTTGAATGGCTGTTGGTCAGTACAATAATGCTTTAAACATAAAGATATAGGGGTAAATTAAAAAAAAGTTGATCTCTATCTTTATTTTTTAAGTATTATATTTCAATACTAAATGATGTAGGTACTAGAAAAAATTTGACTCGCACCAGATCCATCGAATATTTTCAAGTATATGATTTAGTATTGTGAATGTAATAGATAGATAGATAGATAATTCGTTTATTGCTGCTTAACACACAATTGATAGATTAACAACTAGCACAATTTCACATATTATCATTTATGTATGCACGTGTGTACAGCAGCAACAGGGCCAAGGCTCGGCGTGATTTTGGCGAGTCAATTTTTTCTAGTATTTTTTCTAATATTATTTATCTTAATATAAAATAGCATTGTGAATGCAAAAAATCTAAATTTAATAATCATATTTGTATTTGAATACGAAATAATATATATGATTTTGTGCATCGACATATGAAGCTAAAGCCCAACACTTAATCTAGATGGCATCTGTAGGGTAATCACATGCTTCACTGCCATACCTCGCATTCGCGCTGTTCGCTACTACCTCGCTAGCTACCAGCAGCAAGCAGCCTTCGACTATATATCCTCCGGCATGTGCGTGTTATTAGCATGAATTTGTATTACCCTACATGGAGGTGACATCGAGGTATCGTGTGCTACAATTATCGCTGTTATCTATAGTCTGAAGCTTTTGAAACACAGTTTCTTTTAATGTATTTTTCATCGAACATTTCTTTATTCGATTTCGATAATAGTGAGATACTTTTTGTTTTAATCAAAGATGTACATAATTTCGCTGCTTACAGGTGATATTTATAGCTCTTTTCTTTTATGCTAATTTGAAATCTTTATTTTCTCTCCGACAATTAGGATGAAAGAAAAATATTTATTACTAAAATATTACGTAAGTAAGTAAGTAAATTATTTATTTGCAAAAATATGGTTACAAAATGTTCTTAAATTAATAATTGATGTCCAGTCTAACATATTCAATCGATAAACAATCGATTCGCAAATATTTTAAAATCATTTATATATTATGAAGTTATAGTCCAATCCCTACATAATTAAAAAACAAATCCTATTTTAAATAAATATATATATTATTTACATGACAATTTTATTATTATTTTTCAAAATCCATGTATTCTCTTACACTATAAAATCATTTTTTCTTCAGCCATTTCGTTAGGTCTCTTTTGAACATATTCCCATTCAATATTTTAATACTGTCTGTTTAATGTATTTTAGTAGCAAAGGTTCCTCGTTTTTAGTGTTCCGTACCTCAAAAGGAAAAAAACGAAACTCCTCTAGGATTACTTTGTTGTCTGTCTGTCTGTCTGTGAAGACCATTTATCTCAGGAATGCATGGAAATATCGAGTTGAAATTAAAACCATTTACAGTAGATAAAAGTTAAAAGTCTACAGTCCCTTGAAACAGTGAAAAAATAAAACTTCTAAGTTATCGTTAAAAAAGACACGGCCGTTTATGCCGCATAAAACGCATATTTTGACACTCTCAATGGAATCAAAATTTATAGGGTATACTTCCAGTTGACCTAGTACTAGTCTTATACTACAAGTACAGGGAAAAGTCTGAAAACTATTTTGTAATTAAATCATAAAAATATAGACTTTATTTTAGTATTTTTTTTGCACGGAACCTTCGATGGAAGAGTCTGACTCGCACATGTCCGGTTTTTTAATGTTCATTTCATTCATTTCACTTAGTCCTAATAGTTTTGATAAGGGTTGTAGAATAAAAATCAGAAGTTTATTTATATTTGTTTTATTGAATACGAAAGTGTATTTTACTTCGCAATAAAAATGACTTACATACTAATTGATTTAATATTTTATACTATTACTTATAATACAGCAATATCGACTAGTTAGTTATATTGAACCGTAAGTTATGAACAAACAGTTCAATAGTTAAAGTGTATCAAATTCGAAATGTCGTAAGTGATAGAATTAAGAAGGTATTTGATAAAATGGATGTAGTTACAGTGTAAAATACCTACATAAATTCCATTTAGCACAGCGTTTTAAATTGGTTGGACAAGGTACACGATTCTTACGTTAATAGTATACATTACAACTATGCCTACTTAGGTCAAAATTTGGAAAGGCACTAATACTTGAATTATGGAAACTTTGACCACCGATTCAGAAATGAAATGATTTTTTGAATTAACCAAGTCAAGTACCTATTTCTAATGGTCAACACAAACACCTTAAGATTTTCAATGAATTACAATATTTAACTTATTCACAATTTTATATCAATGGCTAATTTGAAGGTGTTAGAAACTTTTTTTATATCACCGATGGAATTTACAACTATTGTTTTACACAGCACTATTCTATTACAATACATGTACTTTATTTTGACATAATCAATTCATTTAACTACACAACGGTAAGTTTAGAAATCTAATCTTCTATGTCAAAATACATGCATTTTAATTGTGACCGAAAACAAATTGGTGAGTTTAGAAAATGCTAAATAATAATGAATAGACTAGGCTTACGCCTATTATGGTGCACAATTTACACAAATTATGTCCTGCTTATATCCAAAGGATTTACACAGTCTTATTGTCTCTTAAAAATAACTTAAGCGATTCACAGCTCAACGTGCAGCGCGGGCTGCGAGCGCTAGAATACCAAGGCGGTCCCAGCATCCTCAACCTTGGTCCTTCCTGAAGACAACGTTATTTCAGTATGTCGTCCTGGATTCAGCAATATCTACTGATATGATGAGAACATTTTTCTCTAGCGCTTTTTACACTACTCGTTTTGTTAACCAGTCTTAAACTCCACCAGTCTCTGATCCGAAATATTCATAATATGTAAACACCTTATCGGTTTAGCCCCATTGATGAACAACATACTGTATGGCGTGGCACCCTCTGCGTCGGTAGACCTGAGAGACCTCGTACATATGTGTATGTGACGGGTGGCCGCAGGATGCGTTTGGGCTGTTGCTGTTTTTTCTGGTGTTGGCGTTCTGTTGGTGAGCATGACTGCGAGCGTGATGTCAAGTTTAGGCTTTGGAACATACGGCGTAGGGAAACAGTTGACCGATGCCGGCGGTGTCGTTTAGAACCGTCGCTTCCGGAGTCGCTGGCGGAGCTTGAGGATGGGTCGTCATTCCTGCCTTGCTCACAAGATACACTGTCACTGCTGCTCGAGCTGCCGAGGAAGTCGGCATCAGCGCCGCGTCTTGAGAGTCGTCGGCTCAGCGCTTTCAGGAGGCGACCGCCGCGAGGAGTTGACACTGGTTCAGGCATTTCTTCAGCTGGTGGGCACACTACTATCTTCGGAGTATTCGACGCGCGTCAAGATCTGCTTTTCTGGCAACGCTGCTGGCTCACAACGTTCACTGACAAGTCGCCGACAAACTTTTCTTTAGCCACAAATTCGATTGGTAGTTTGTTTTTCATAAGTTCGATCAAAACACCACTTTCTTCTTTCGAATGAACCGACCTATATTAGATTTTGCTTTAGGAAGCAAAGTTGTTTATTTTTCATAAACTTTTATGTTTATCGCAAGTAGTAAAGTTAAAGGGAAGTAAGGTTCGCTTCACGGAGGTGTGTCGCGAACTGATGGTGGGCGGGAAGCCGTGCCCTTTATATAAGGGTTGCCGGCACATGCGCAGAATCTCGACTGGTTGTCCGTTTGCCAACGCACGTAGATAGTTGCATGCTTTGTGGCCACTAGGACGCTGCCCCAACCCCTTCTATGTGTATCAAGGCTTAACTCGTATTAATGTTAATGACTGTGCTATAAAAATAGATGCATCCGCTATCTGCACTTCAGAAATCTACTTACCTACTAAGGTATCCACCTTTTTTGCAATTAAAGGATAGATCTTATAGACAAGTTAGGAAATCGGGTATTTATCAATTAAATTTCATATGACTACCTATTTGACACAAGAATATTTGTAAATTATTGGTATATCCTTATTATTGTAAAGCTTGATATTATAGTGTCCACGAACGCCTGAAGATATTTTAAAACTGTTCCCGCATTATAACTTTGCTCGTTAAACTCCGTCTGAATTTGAATTTCACTCTCTCAACTCATCAACATTTAAATAAAATGATTTAAATGTTTTTGAAGTACTATTTTAGTATTTTAGCTGTGCAACATAGTGAATCGAAATAAACGATAATAGAATTTGGACAAAATTTAGAGCTAATAAACAAAAAAAGAAAAACCTCCTTCAAAAAAACCTTAAAAAAATTGCTGTAAAAAAACAGCAGCTCTAAAAAGCAAGAAATAATATTTAAATCTGCATAATTACTATTCAAGTACCTACGCATATCTGATATTAAAAAAACGTCTTTTGAAGTCGGGTGGGGCTAAAGATATTTTTCTTTTTTAATCATTATCGTGGTTTCTCTTTCTCAATTTGATTTTTTAATTCTTAAAGTCCCACCCGACTTCATAAGACGTTTTTTTAATATCAGATATGCGTAGGTACTTGAATAGTAATTATGCAGATTTAAATATTATTTCTTGCTTTTTAGAGCTGCTGTTTTTTTACAGCAATTTTTTTAAGGTTTTTTTGAAGGAGGTTTTTCTTTTTAATTTTTAAAAGTTTTTTTTATTTTTAACTTTTTTGTGGTAGGTATGTATAAGTAAATGTTAGCGATGATATAAATATATTTTATTCATATTTCACACATTTGAATGGTATAATACGCCTAGTAACTCAATATCCACTTTTCGCACTGTTAATAAGCAAGGGTCAGACATGGGGTAGGTGACCAAAGTGTATTATCTCGAGCTCCTCCGTGCTTCAGAAGACACGTTAAGCCGTTAGTTCCAGCTACATTTGCACATTAACACCCACCAATCCGCATTGGGCCCGCGCGGTGGGTTATGGTCCATCCTATTCATCAGCCCATAAGTAAGGCTTGTATCCCAGCCCCAGTAGTGACAATAAAAATGGCTGATGCGAAACCTTCCAATACCGTAGAGTAATCACTAATACACTATCATATTTGATTTTGAAGAGTTCTCTTGTGTATCTTCGAAGTCCAAGGTCCAATGTGCAGGAAATTTTAATGAAAACACCCTTAAAGTATCCCCTTTCTAACAAAACAAGAATTATCTCAATCGGTTTATAAACAAAGAAGTTATGTCTGAAGATCCGTTGAAACTCGTGCAAAAGTTACCTAAAAAATTACAGTATTTTCAGGATTACTCGAAAACCACTGAACCGATTTAAAATTTAAAAAAATGGGACCACCTGGGGAACAAACCTAATAAAGTGGCGTTTGAATCATGTCAATCGGTTCAGCCGTTCTCGAGTAATCGGTGGACATACATAAAAAAAAAAAAAAAAAAAAAAAAAACAAATAAACAGACGAACATAGAACCTCCTCCTTTTTTTGAAGTCGGTTAAAAAGGAGAAACTAGTAGGTAACTAGTTATTGGGTGTTTAATACAAAATGAAAGCTTCTACAGAGTAAGTTATAGTCTAGGTACTGTGCAAGTTTATATTAAGTAAGCTGTAACTATTATACGAAGTTCGACGCCGTTTTAGTCTGACGTCTTAATGTTATAACATCACGTGCCACTTGGTCACATTTTATTTTGCAGCGTGCCGACGTTGGTTACCACATAATAAAATAATGGGAATGCTACTTGGTCCCATAGTAAAAGTTGTTCAGTTTGATGGTCCCTATCTACCATATTCGGCATTAGGGGTACTTTTGTAACACGTTGTATAATTGGTGTGACGATAAAGCATCTTGTAGCTAAAACATGAGATCGAACATGGGGTAGGTAAGTCGTGAAAGTAAAAGATCTTTACCTCTTCATGAAATGTCGATATGTTGAAGTAACTATTCCTGTCGTTCTAAGTAACAGGAAGAGAGACAATAACCTTATTGTGTATTCTGTGCTACAGTGTCACTTAAAGTAAAAAGTTCTCAGTTTCAATACATTGAATAAAATAACTTTTCCATTTTCTCACGTGCCCCACGTGAACAGTTAAAACGTTTTATTGTTTTAATTGATTGGAAAGTTAAGCGTCAATATTGGTTTAAGGAAAGTTGACGTTTTATTAATTGCGGTTATTGTAGGTATTTATGTATAAGTTTTATGAAAGTGAATTTACGTTTTTAAATTTGAGATTTTAGCATTCACAATGCTATTTTTATATAATACTCTTACCGCTGAGCTACCGAGTCACTAGTCACTAGCTACAGAGAGACTCGGTAGCTTAGCGGTAAGAGCATTGGACTGGACGTCCAAAGGTCGCGGGTTCGATTCCCGTCCGAGAAAATAATCTGGTGCGAGTCGTATTTTTTTAGTATATTATTTAGTACTATATAAAAATAGCATTGTGAATGCTAAAATCTCACACTACCGAGTCACTAGCTACCGAATGACTCGGTAGCTCAGCGGTAAGAGCATTGGACCGGACATTCAAAGGTCGCGGGTTCTATTCCCGTTCGAGAATATGATCTGATGCGAGTCGTATTTTTTCTAGTATATTATTTAGTATTGAATTTATGTTATTTATCAGTCCGTTGATGTTAACGGATGATGTCCGGTGGTGTATGTACACTATAGTATATAACATATACTGTGCATATACACTATTTATTTCCCGCCCAAATTATTGGTTACGAACTTGACCTCAAGCAAACGTCATTTAATGTCAAGTTCTCTGAACTTATTGGAAATGAGAGATTTGACCCACTATTGTCCGTCCTAGTTAATCTAGATTAGATTAAGCCAGACTTTGTAAATATAGGCCAACACTCCAAGTTTAATTAAGAGACAATGAAATTCAGACAACAGAAAAAGAATAAAAAATATTTACATTGTGATTTCGAGTTTTTAATTAAGTAGGCACCTACCTATATTTATAGCACGGTTACCGCATTGTACGTGATAATTTTTTATAAAAATATAATGGGTATAGTAAGCTATTCTTAAAAGATAGATAAATGCCATTGCGGACTTTTTTGTAGATCTATAAAAAAAAAAACAAATAGCCGAACATAGAACCTCCTCCTTTTTTTGAAGTCGGTTAAAAAGAGGAACTATTCCATCATACATTATTTTGTTACATAAAAAAGGTATATGCAGCGTTTTCGATGCAAGCTTCCAGTCGGCTTAATTTTTGCCGACATCTTCAATAATGGTCGTCATTTCTACCAATTTACATAAAATCTCAACAGTACTATTATAATATTCTGTGCCTCCACTTTTTATACACCTAAACCTTCAAAATCGAAGTATAATAATATACAATCGGTCGACTATATTTATAATATGTGACTACATATTACATATAAATGATAGACTATAAAAACTAACTGCTAGAAAAAATCAACTCACCTGAAGCACCTCAGATGGGACTCGTCCGCACCCTTGAGATTTCAGCCCAATGCACTGGAGTAGTTAGGTATCGAGGGTATTTTGTGTGTTCTTTCATTGACTTATTTAAATTTATAACCCTTAGGGCCTGTTTCCCAATGAAAAAGATGATTTAACATACCTATTCTTCATAGTTACCTATGCCTAAACGCATAGGTTCCTCCTCTAGACGATCGTCTGTTCCTAATCGCTAGACATTATCCCTCTTACTAATAAAGATTGTATAGCAGATGTATAGTTACACAATGATGACTCTCTGTCCAACTATTTAAGTTTGACATTAAAAAGAAAGGGAAAAAACACTGTGTAACTCATAGACTTAGAAAAATTTTCGCTGCGCTCAAGGTGTAACTATATATCTGCTATACAATCTTTATTAGTAAGGGGGTTAGTAAAATTCATTGGGCTTTTGAATAATATTATTAAGAATTGAATTCTTCATAATCTCATCTAAAATTGTCACACATCTTTTGGACTGAAACCTTTGAAAACTACTTAGATAAGTGAGTCACACTGCCATTTTAGGGTTGTGCTTGTGACTTAAAATAACTTGAATGTGATTGATGTCGAGACTATTTTGCAATGTTAAACACATTCAAAACAATATTAGGTTGATTTGTGCCAGACTAGACGTAACCAGATATCCTATGAGCCGTTTTGACATCCAAGTGATAATCTAAATCGTATTTTTATATCACAGAATGATATATTTTTTACTGCGAATATTTCAACATATTTATCACATAAAATATATTTTTTGCATGGATTATTTTATCTTTATTTTTATTTGAACTTAGATAGATAAAATGAGTCTATATGAGGCCTTAATGTATTTTTAACACAAACCTACAAAATAACCTATTCACAGAAGAAAATTAAAATAAAATAGTTTGCCTACCTTAACCGATGCATGTTATACATACTAACATACTAACATAGTAAACATTATATTTTCAGTCATCGCCAGTGTAAAGGTGTTAGGTGCATGCATTGCATAAGCTCACTGGTTGTATGTACATTATAATTGTACTTTTTAAAGCCTAAATATTTTTCTTTGCTGTTATGTTTAGGCCAATTTATACAAAAATAAAATAAGTTATGTGACATCTGTTTGATATACTAATGAGAGTAAACAAGTGTTATGTGTACGATCATAAGATTAAGGTTTAAAACGAAGCTTAGGATCCAACTATTGTCAAGCTTGTACCTCATCATATCAGCCGCACGACACCCACTGCCGGGTATGGGCCGTGGCTGAATATAGATTCCGTACGGAGTAACGAGATCTTAGGCTCATGACCGGGAAGCTAATGAGCTTTCCTCATTACAAACCAGGCCACATACACCTTTACTAATAAAGATTGTATAACAGATGTATACTTACACAGTGTTTTGTTCCTTTCTAATGACAAACTTAAATAGTTTGGCAGAGAGTAACCATTTGTAACTATACATCTAAGCGTGTGATGTGGGGGTATACCAAAGCATTTTGTCAAAACCCACATCTAATGCAGCCAAACTTGTTTGCGAAATGGTGTTGGCTAGCCGCGCTAGCATTTAAAAATAGTGTAAAGTTTAGTTTTTAAGTTAATATATTTATGTAGTAGAAATTAAAATTAGTTTAGGATATGATGGGACTGACATGACGTGACGTTAAAGTCCCTAATTAAAATAAGAATAAAAAAAAAAAAAAAAAAAAAAATCTATACATCTGCTATACAATCTTTATTAGTAAGGGGGTTAATGTATAGTATTAGGAATTTAAGTGTCGTTTTGTATGGAGAAAAAGAAGTTGCATTTTCCTTACTAACATTTTCTTAATTTATTTAACAACCAATGAACGCTAATGTCCTAAAACTTTTATGCACAAATGTTTTAAAACTAAGCTATGTATTACGTGAAAAATCGGCTAAGTTACAACGATACCGTCATTTCTGCTAACAAAAGAAGGAGTCACTTTTAAAGTGAGGTCAGGTGGGGAATAGAAACACCGAGGCAAGTGAGACATCCATCATAACTAAAAAACTATCGTAGTTTTTCTCCATAGCGACGTTTCGATAAAGCAGGTAGGAATTAGTTCCTGTATTACAACACAGATACTGCTACTATCATTAAACTAGCTAGTAAAACAAAAAGAATTTATTAGATGTCAAAACGCAAAACACGAGTGAAAAGCGGGAACATTTTGGCAATCATAAATTAAAGAGTAATTAAATTTTTTGTTATGGCAAGTGCAGCATGTAAAGTGTATAATATAACATGGTCCAACGAAGATTTTTAGCTAAATCCTTCATGAAATTGAGTTTTTCTAATGTGAAAATCTTAACATCAAAAAGTGCTAAAAGGAGGAAGAGAAACATATTGCGCATTTCCCCCGTATCAGATGTTATAAACCTTTTGTTCCATGTGAAAGTTATATATTTTTTATTGAAACGACGTAATTCCAAAGATCATTTTTTTTTAGGTATGAGTAACTAACTAACTACTGTGCTATTGTATTTAATCTATACAAAAGTGAAAATATCTCAGAAACAGGGCGTTGGAGCCAAAAAATAAGAATTCTGGAGGTAGATATTTTATGTAATGTCAAAAAACAGTCAAGTGCGAGTTTTTTTATTTTAGCCATACAGTTTTTAATATAAAATTAAAAAAAACGATATCTGTGTAGTGTCTGTGTTATAAGTAGTTATATTACGGGGCAGTTGTAAGGAGTGTCCGGAGGGTTGAATTAATGTCGTTAAGAAATTATATTGTTACAAAATACCTTTAAAAATAACGTTATTTAATTGTTAACGTTATTTTTACGGTACTACAACGTTAATTTTACGAACTAGCTTGGAGCCTAATTTCGAACAGTCAAAATTTAAACTGTCACACCGACCCACGGCACATCAAAACAATTTCATTATTGTTGATTATTTTTGTTACCTACATACTCCTTGGCCCGTGTAAATGTTGTTATTATTTTATATGGCCCGTCTCTAAACCTATTTCCCCTTTCTGTAATATTATGCAAAGATTTGGTAGTCTGTTTACTCGTTCCAAATGAAAAACCTAAAACGACTAATGTACTTATATATTTTACTAGTATTTCGCCCTGGTGCGCGGGCTGCTGAAGCAGCCCGCGGGCACCGTTCTATTGGTCTTTAAGTGGCGGTCTTTGGAGAGTCGGACTGTGAATTGTGGAATGCGGTATTGCCATCAGATCAAACACATTGCGATTTGTCTGCAAGTTGCAGTGCGGTGTGGTGATGCGTGCGTGGTTAACTTGTGTTGCAGCCCGGTGAAATGAATGCTCTATATATTTTTTTTCTTAGAGTTTCGCTGGCTGATATCATCATAGTAATGAAACATCCAATCACATTGAGGAAGTAGTGGGCCCAGCATAGTCTGCCTATTTTTGACGAACCCGAACCCGAATCTAAACCTAAAACTGAACCCGAACTCGAACGCGAACCCGAACGCGAACCCGAACACGAACCCGAGACCGAAAACGAACCAAACTCAAACTTGAACCCAAGCCTGAACCCGAAACCAAATCTGAACCCGAACCCAAAACCGAACCGAATCCAAACCCGAACCGAACCTGAATCCGAACCCGATCCTTAACCCAAGACCGAGCCAAATCAAACCCAAACCCGAACCGAATCCGAATTTGAACCAGAGCCCGAGCCCGAAACCGAACCTGAACCCGAACCTAAGACCGAACCGAATTCGAACCCGAACCTGAACCCGAACCTCCTTGTCGATTCTGTAACTAAACTCGAACCTCACTTCGAATCTCACTTAACTGCGCGGGTATTTTAAATCATAAATGGGAAAATGATAGGCTGTTTTTTTAATCACAAAAGATTTTAGATAGCTACAGTATAGCTACCTAAAACCTTTTGCAACCGGTAAAGTAGCTTATATTCAACTTATTTATAATAACATATTCACGCGAAGTGAAGTGAGGTTCGAAGTGAGATGCGAGTTTGGTTACAGAATCGACAGTCTCAACCCGAAGCCGAAGCCAAACACGAACCGAACCCGAACCCGAGCCCGAGCCCGAAACGCATCCTGAACCCGAGCCCAGGACTGAAACGAATCCGAACCGGAACACGAACCCGAACCGAAACACGAACCCGAACCTAAACCTGAATACGAGCCCGAACCCGCATTTGAACTTGAACCAGAACCCAAACTCGAGCCCGAGCCCGAACCCGAACCCAAACCCGAACCAGAACCCGAAACTGAACCTGAACCCAAAACCGAACCGAATCCAAACCAGCACCCGAACCGGAGTCCGAGCCCGAGCCCAAGACTGAGTCCGAGCCCGAGACCGAGTCCGAGGCCCGAGCCCGAGACCGAGTCCGAGGCCCAAGCCCGAGTCCGAGTCTGAGTCCGAGCCCAAATCCGAACCCGAAAGTGAACCCGAATCCGAATCTGAACCCGAACCTAAACCCGAACCAAAACCCGTACCAAAACCCGAAACTGAACTCGAACCCGAACCAAAAACGGAACTGAATCCAAACCCAAAACTGTCCCAAACCCGAACGCGAACCCGAATTTTAACCCAAACCCAAACCCGAACATAAAATCGAACCGAATCCGAACCCAAAACCTGACCGTATCTGAACCCGAACCCAAGACCGAACCGAATTTGAACCCAAAACTGGACCAAACCCGAGCCTGAACCCGAGCCCGAGCTTGAACCTGAACCCGAAACCGAAGCCGAAGTTAGCCGAACCCAAATCCGAATCCGAACCCGAACCCGTACCCGTACCCGAACCCGAACCCGAACTCGAACCCGAACCCGAAACCTATCCTGAACCCAAACGAAAGACCGAACCGAATCTGAACCCGAACACGAACCTGAACTTGAACTTCAACCCGAAGTCGAAGCCAAACCCGAACCCGAACGCGAACCGAATCCAAACACGAACCGAACCCGAACCCGAGCCCGAGCCCGAAACGCATCCTGAACCCGAGCCCAGGACTGAAACGAATCCGAACCGGAACACGAACCCGAACCGGAACACGAACCCGAACCTAAACCCGAATACGAGCCCGAACCCGAACGCGAACTCGTACTCGAATCCGAACCCGAACCCGCATTTGAACTTGAACCAGAACCCAAACTCGAGCCCGAGCCCGAACCCGAACCCAAACCCGAACCAGAACCCGAAACCGAACCTGAACCCAAAACCGAACCGAATCCAAACCAGCACCCGAACCGGAGTCCGAGCCCGAGCCCAAGACTGAGTCCGAGCCCGAGACCGAGTCCGAGGCCCGAGCCCGAGACCGAGTCCGAGGCCCGAGTCCGAGACCGAGTCTGAGTCCGAGCCCAAATCCAAACCCGAAAGTGAACCCGAATCCGAATCTGAACCCGAACCTAAACCCGAACCAAAACCCAAACCAAAACCCGAATCTGAACTCGAACCCGAACCAAAAACGGAACTGAATCCGAACCCAAAACTGTCCCAAACCCGAACGCGAACCCGAACTCAAACCCGAATTTTAACCCAAACCCAAACCCGAACATAAAATCGAACCGAATCCGAACCCAAAACCTGACCGTATCTGAACCCGAACCCAAGACCGAACCGAATTTGAACCCAAAACTGGACCAAACCCGAGCCTGAACCCGAGCCCGAGCTTGAACCTGAACCCGAAACCGAAGCCGAAGTTAGCCGAACCCAAATCCGAATCCGAACCCGTGCCCGTACCCGTACCCGTACCCGTACCCGTACTTGTACCCGTACCCGAACCCGAACCCGTACCCATACCCGAACCCGAACCCGAACCCGAACCCGAACTCGAACCCGAACCCGAACCCGAAACCTATCCTGAACCCAAACGAACGACCGAACTGAATCTGAACCCAAAACCAGATCGTATCCGAACCCGAACCATATCCAGACCAAACCCGAGCCTGAACTCGAACCCAAGACCGAAAAGAATTTGAACCCAAAACTGGACCAAACCCAAGCCTGAACTCGAGCCCGAGCCCGAGCTTGAACATGAACCCGAAACCGAAGCCGAACCCGAACCCGAAACCGAACCCGAAACCAATCCTGAATCCAAACGAAAGTCCGAACTAAATTTGAACCCTAAACCGCCGCACCCAAGACGGAACCGAATCCGAACCCATAACCGAACCAAACCCGAGCCTGAACCCGAGCCCTAGCCCGAACTCGAAACCGAACCTGAACTTGAACCCAAGAACAAACCGAATCCGAATCCAAAACCGAACCGAATCCAAACCCGAAACCGAACCCGAACCTCTATTAATTGCTCGTATTTTGTATGGCGGCCATTTGAATATTTTTTCCTCGCTTCAGTATCTGCTAAGAGTTCTCTACAACTTTAGTTTGAGCACCAACTACCTATGTAGTACCATTTTGGCGGGGAGCACCCCGTCATGAGGATCTTAACCTGGACTTCCACTTTCCCGAGACCGAAACTCGAACCCGAACGCGAACCCAAACCCGAACGCGAACCCAAACCCGAACGCGAACCCAAACGCGAACGCGAACCCAAACCCGAACCCGAACTCGAGCCGAAACCAAACCCGAACCCGAACCTGAACTCGAATCCAAACCAGAACCCGAACCCGAGACCGAAACCAAACCCGAAACCGAACCCAAGACTGAAACAAATCCGAACCCGTGCACGAACCCTAACCCAAACCCGAACGCGAATCCGAACCCGAACTTGAACCTGAACCCGAAACCGAACTCGAACCCGAACCAGGGGCCCTACCGCGCAAGTAATACATTGCTACTTTTCTTTGGTGAGTTTTTATTTGTGCCAAAAAGAAGTAGCAATGGTTCTCATCTATCTGTCAAATGAAGCCGACGGCGAAGTCGACGACACTTGCGTGGTAGCCTCTTGCGCGGTAGCCTTACAGAATCTGAACCCGAACCTGAACTCGAACCCAAGCCAGAACCCGAACCCGTGACCGAAACCAAACCCGAAACCGAATCCGAACCCGAACTCGAACCTGAACCCGAACCCGAACCCGAACTCGAACCTGAACCCGATACCGAACTTGAACCCGAACCGGCCCTACCGCGCAAATAATACATTGCTACTTTTCTTTGGTGAGTTTTTATTTGTGCCAAAAAAGAAGTAGCAATGGTTCTCATCTAGCTGTCAAATGAAGCCGACGGCGAAGTCGACGACACTTGCGCGGTAGCCTTACAGAATCTGAACCCGAACCCGAACTCGAACTCGAACCCAAACCCGAACCCGAACCCGAGCCCGAACCCGAAGCCGAAGCCGACCCCGAGGCCGAGACCGAACACAAGCCCGAGCGAGACCGAGCCCGAGCCTGAACCTAAATCCGAACTTGATCCCAAACCCGAACCCAAACTCGAGCCTGAGCCCGAACCCGAAACCGAACCCGAACCCGAACCCGAACCCCGAACCCCGAACCCGAATCCGAACCCGAGCCCGAGCCCGAACCCGAAGCCGAAGCCGACCCCGAGGCCGAGCCCGAGCCCGAACCCGAACCCGAACCCGAACCGAATCTTAGCACAAACCTGGTCCGAACCGAACGCGAACACGAACTCGAACTCGAGCTCGAACCTGAACTCGAAACCGAACTCGAACCCGAACCGAATCTTAACACAAAACTGGCTCGACCCGAACGCAAACACGAACTCGAACCTTGTCAAGTATTTCCTGGCCCGGCGAAAAAACAGGAAATAGTGAGCAGATTTTTAAATATTTACAAATAAAACAAGTAGACTAAAGATGTACAAGTATGTTAAATAAATAAGACATTAAAAGAGATGTAAGAAAAACTTAAAACAAAGACTTATGTATGGTAAGTAGGTAGGTGATGAAATGATTGATATTACACTAACTGTACAAAATGAATGGGGTGGGCACCTTATCTTTTGCTCTCTTAAATTATGAAATAATATGAAAAAAATATTTAGTTGTTGAAATTAAGAGTTGTTTTTACGAAATCGTGGTCTTCTATGGTACAATTTAATACCATCGTCTCGCTGCAACGAAGACGCAGTTTTTCTTGTTAAATAAAATCATAAAAATAAAAAAACGCCCTTACTTGAAACAGACGAAAAGCACGTATAAAAACTTCCAAGATCAGGACTGGAGCTGCCCCGCATAATGTAGGTACTAATTAATAGTAATTTAATCATCAAATTATAAAAACAAAAATTAATCAATATCTTTCCTCCTCTGCCCTCCTGGAATTGAAAAAGAAAAAATAGAGTTAATAAAAGGAATAAGAAAAATATATATATAAATAAATGCGAA
Source organism: Catoptria pinella (assembly GCA_963556745.1). Lineage (NCBI taxonomy): Eukaryota > Metazoa > Arthropoda > Insecta > Lepidoptera > Crambidae > Catoptria > Catoptria pinella. Next base: position 6,672,826 of record OY750771.1, read on the forward strand.
GAACAGTTAAAAGAAATTACTTAGAATACATACATACCCTTTATACATACCCTTTATTGATTAATGCAAATGTCATGAAAATTATATTTACAGCGGTTTTTCACAGTATTTAATATTAGCTGTTTGTGTTTCTCCAACGAGATTTTCCAAAAAAAGCCTTAAAAAATCAAACGATTTCATCAACCATGTGAAGACTTTATAAAAATCAACATTTAATATACTTCTAACATACTTAGGCTGAGTTGCATCATCTTGATTTAACCTTAACTTTAACAGACACAAACTTATCTGGCTCAGTGACAGCGTCGCTGTCGTCTATGGCGTAACCTAGGTAACAATATGTAATAACAGTTAGTTCCAGTTTTGGCCACCGGGTCAGATAAGTTTGTGTCATGTACTGTTATAGTTAAATTAAGATGATGCAACCGAACCTTACTGAACAAAAATATTATGTTATTCACAAAAGGAATCAACAAAATTTCAACATTTGTTTTAAAATTATACGTCTCCTTAAAGTTCGGAATAAAAATAAGCTTCGCGCCGTGTAGAGTGAAAATTTTCCCAAGAAAAGGCGGGAAAAACCACGCAAACGGCCAACGCAAGAAAAAAGTATTAGAGTGAAAAGGATGAATGATGTAAAATGGAAGTGTGAGAAAAGGATAGTAGAATACTTGAATATTTTTAAATGTTGTCGAACATGAACAAAATGTAATAAAAAATAAATACATAGATACCAAGAAGTTTTTTACAAGAAAGTTGACAGTTTGAATTGGGAGTATGGATGAAATGAGGTCGCATGTATTAAATAAATATAGAATAAGGAAAATTAATGAAATATAATAACATATTATTATTAGTGTTTTATGTTTGTAAATAAATAAATAAGATGGAATATTAATACATATGAGAATGTGACGTTGTTTTTCTATGTAAAAAATACACAACGGTCGTGACGGTTACGATTACGATTACGGTTAAGGTTTTGGCTACGGTTCTGGTTACGGTTAGGTACGGTTTTACGATTACGATTACGATTAAGAGTTACTGTGGTGAAACGGTAAAAATATTTTTCTCGAACCAAACAAACAACACTTCAAAGCTGTGGGCCCCGTGGTTTGCGGTCCAAAATTTTTTTTTTCAAAATTCCAGTGCGGAGTCTATCTCATTTTTCAAAATTTTAAATAACAAAATCTACCATTCTGGAAAGTTTGAACAAAACCGGTTCGAAAAAAAATAACAAACCTCGCCACATATTTCCCAAATGTTATCATTTTTCCCCAGTTCGATTGGGGTTTTGCACATTTCCCCCAAATATCATCATCTTGTTTTTCCCAAATGTCATAATTTTTCTTCAGTTCTATTTATTGGGGTTTTGCACATTTTACCCAAACATCATAATAATAATTTATACTTTCGAGATAGAAATCTCCATTTTTATTACGTGCTGGGTTTTCTGTAATTTTGTATGGCGGCCATTTTGTTTTACCGCCATTTTGAATATTTTTTCGTCGCTTCAGGATCTGCTTAGAGTCTTCTACAACATTAGTTTGAGCACCACCTACCTATGTAGTACCATTTTTGCGGGCAGCACCCCGTCATGAGGATCTTAACCAAGACTTCTACTTTTATTTTATTTTTTCTGAGAGTTTTCTAGATTCTTAAATTTTTTTCATACATTGTATCCCTCTACAACTGCTCTTTTTTGGTAATAAAAATGATGCGGTACCTGGAAAATGAGCGGCCGTTTTGTTTTTTCGCTATTTCGAATATTTTTTCGTCGCTTCAAGATCTGCTTAGAGTCTTCTACAACATTAGTTTGAGCACCACCTACCTATGTAGTACCATTTTTGCGGGCAGCACCCCGTCATGAGGATCTTAACCAGGACTTCCACTTTTATTTTATTTTTTCTGAGAGTTTTCTAAATTCTTAATTTTTTTTTCATACATTGTACCCCTCTACAACTGCTCTTTTTTGGTAATAAAAATGATGCGGTACCTGGAAAATGAGCGGCCATTTTGTTTTTCCGCCATTTTGAATATTTTTTCCTCGCTTCAGAATCTGCTTAAAGTTCTCTACAACTTTAGTTTGAGCACCATCTACCTATGTAGTACCATTTTGGCGGGCAGCACCCCATCATGAGGATCCTAACCTGGTCTTCCACTTTTAGTTTATTTTTTTGAGAGTTTTTTAGATCTTGAATACTTTCTTCATACATTACAGCCCTCTACAACTGATCCTTTTTGGTAATAATAAAGGCGGTACCCGGAAAATAAACCTTACTTCCAATTCCAGTGTTGCCATCTGATCGATATAAAAATAGTCAAATGTCATTAGTATGGACAAAATCTAATGGTTTTTGATAAAAAATATTTAAAAATGGCGCTATTTCTATTTTTCTCTTTTTTGGGGTAAATCTCAAAAAGTACCCGGAAAATGGGTAATTATTTTTTACATGGCAATACTCCTTGATATGTTGCATACTTTGCCAATACATGCCAACCTTCTCAAGTGCTGTGAACTGCCTCAAAATAGCCTAAGAATATTTAAAAAATGTATAAAATTTACAAAATGGCCGCCACCGCGTCCGCCATATTGATTTTTCTATTGTTCATATTTTTCCTATATTCTGCAGCATATACTGCGTGCAACCACGTTTTGATTTTTTTTCTCACTTGCACCCAGCCGCCGCAATAGGACGTGAAAAAATGGTATCTCAAAAATGACTTTTTCCTCAGCAGTTTCCAGGGTTGCCAGACGTTGTCGACCAAAATACCAAAATGTCATTTGTATACAGACAATACATAAACCCTCATACTCGAAATTCCGAAAAAGTGGTCGATTCACTTTTTTTCATTTTGGGGTAAATCTCGAAAATTACCCCGAAATGAGGTAAAAATATTCTACCAATCTATACTCTGTGTCTATACCTACAACTGTTCTATGAACTTCAAAACGCTCCAGTGTTGCCATCTGGAAGAAAATTGACTTTGAAAATGGCATGTTTTCGTACCTCAAAGAAAATGGCCACTACAACAGGCGCCATCTTGTTTTTTTTTTAAATTTCCTAGTTTTGTCAAAATTGAGGGCTATTGTGGTGAAACGGTAAAAATATTTTTCTCAAACCAAACAACACTTCAGAGCTGTGGCCCCGCAGTTTGCGGTCCAAAAATCGATTTTTTTAAAGCTCTCCAGCGCGGCCGCCATTTTGTTTTTGTCACTTTTTCTCATTTTTCTAAACATTGTACGTCAAAATCTACCCGTCTTGAAAGTTTGAACACAATCGGTTGGAAAACAAAAAAGTTACGAATCTCCCCACAGCCGCCATCTTGTTTTTCCCAAATGTCATAATTTTTCCCCAGTTCGATTGGGGTTTTGCACATTTTCCCCAAACATCATTATACCCTTTTCCACCTCCTTCTGGGAGAACAATTATGTCAATGAGTCAGTCAGTCAGTGAGTGGTAATCGAGCTATATATAGTATAAATAATAATTCATAACAGCAAGTTGAATCAATTCACACTAATGACAACTCCTTACGATTTAAGAATATAGAATGCTGATTTTGACATAAACATCAAAACAATCATGGATCTATATTTTAATTTAATAATTATTTTTCATTATACTTAACAGAACCAATCCTTTTTGCACACAGAACTAGAAACTAGTGATGTTTCCATAATATTTAAGACGGTACGCAGACCGAAAGCGGCACTGCGGTAATTTTATTTAATATTGTAATTTTAATACACAATTTAAATAAAACTTTACGTGGAATTTTTAAGTCCCATAGTCTAATATTTTTAGAAGGTATCATTACATTTCCTCGTAGTCATTTCTAGACGTAGATAGCAAAATTGCCTCAAGTGGCCGTTTTCGACACATTTGCCATCTACTTCTATGAATGACTACGATGGAATGTAATGATACTCGTACCTTCCAAAAATACTATGGGTCTTAAAAAAATCCACGTAAAGTTTTATTAAAAACTTTTCTTTTAACAATTTATTAAATAAAAATCACTGAAGGCGCCACTTTAGGTAATTAATGCTCTAATATTATCTATCTGCTCTAATATTATTAATAATCCAATAATGTTTGGTTTCAGCATTTGATATTTTCAGTACGAATTTGTCTTATTTTGAATCTTATGAAAATGAAAAACTTGCTAAAGTAGTTGTACGAAGGATGGTATAATTAATTGCAAGAAAAGGGGTTTTAAGTAACTGCAATTCATTTATTTATCAGAGTCCAAAAGCAAATCCGGTCATTTTAAATCAAGAAAGGTAGTAGCTTTCAACGCAGGTAGTAGGCGCCGGCGGGGTAGGTCGGGTAGGCGGAATAGGCGAGGGGGGCGGCGCCGTACGGCGAGTACACGGCGGGAGCCACGCCGGCGGCGGAGGGCAGCACGTAGTCCAGCCCTGCCGAGTACGTCAGCACCTGCGGCGCGGGCGCAGGCTTGGGCGCGGCGAACGCCACCGCCAGCACAGCGAACAAGGCGAACTGGAACAAAAATTGTACTTAGTTGACTTCTGAACAGCTCTATAATAGACTATGCTTAGCTAAATATCATATTTAACTGAATCTGAACTGAACTTCAAATTAGAATTAATGTAACAGAAGTTAACATCCTTTAAGTAATATTATAAATGCGAAAGTGTGTTTGTTTGTAACGCTTTCACGTCTTCAATCGATCATCATGAAATATTGCATTACACGTTGATTTTTTAGAATTTTTTACAGCTTGCCTTTCTCATTGATGTTAAGAAGGGCCTGCATTAATCTTCAAGCAATAAAAACTTTGATGGTTTTTATATTAAGTTTATAAATCAATTATGCATATGCTTTAATTCTCTTATCATTGTAACTATAATAAAATTTCTTGTCGCAATAATATCATCACGAGTTGTAATATTAAAGATACAAAATATTATCAACTAGGTACTTACGATTTTAGCGAACATGTTGATGTGTTGATTTAGTGTATTGTATGATACCAACGATCAGGAAGCCGGTGTTTATATAGCAAAGAGCTTAGTACAGGCCTTGATCTTTATTTCAAGTGCTCCATATTGTTTGGTGACGCAATGACAGAACAAGAACAAAGTAAGGTCGATGATCTCAGAAACAGGAGTCGCAGATCATGTGCCCTACAAGGAATGATCTACGAGTAGTTACAATGAAGCGCATGGGCGGTTGCCACATGTAAAGATTTTTAGGGTTTTCCAAGTATACTCGATTTCATTAATAATTATTACCTGTGAATTCGCATTTGACATATCAGCAACCATTTGTCCTTTGTAATAAAAGTTAACATCTATGAGAACGATTGTACATACTTGTCGAAGTGGTGTGCTGTGTTTCATATAAATATTAGGCAAGGACTAAAGTTTAATTTATTTGATAATTTATTAATAAAACTTGAAAGAAACCTAAACTTTGTATTAAAAAAATAAACATGAGTTCAGCCATTTACTTTTTGAATAAAACATTGAAAAAAGATTTACGTTAATTATTACACATCTGACAGGTTCTTAATAGAAATAAATTTCATATTAACCTTACAATGAACGTTTAATGAAGTAGGTACAGTCACGTTTATAAATATGTATACAGTTTAGAACTTTGTCACTCAAAAGCTATTACTTTTTTGAACAGAAATCAATGAAAAATGAGAACTACAACAATGTTACAAAGATCTAAACTGTATACATATTTTTAGACATGACTGTACATATCGGGTGTCTCAAAACTTTATCACACGGAGGGAAAGTATACCTTAAATATTGAAGATACGAAATTTAACGGAAAGAACACTTCATTTTGATTTTACAAACAAATGGAACTGCACTCGTCTTAATAGCGAATTTACTCGCATTTTCGGAAATTGAACCGTATTGATTGCCATTTATGGTGGCAAAAGTAATAGCACATTAAGCGATTGATTGTGGTGAATGTGATGTTTAGTATTATTAAATCAAACGATTATTTTAATAGTTCATACTTTCAATATATCAATACTAAATTAATAACACACAGTAGCAGATGGAAATGTCAACGTTTTCAATGAGTTGTGATTTTTACGACGCTGAACTTGTGACATTACAACTATTTTATTCTGTGTTTTATTATTTATTCTATAATATTCTGTGGTTTTTTCATGTCATTATTTTCTTGACTCGTTCACTCAATCCGTAATCCGTACCATGAGCTCTCCATGAGCCTGAGCATAGACTTATTTATACTAGCGTGTATAATAAGTTTATGAGCCTGAGTTAGTTTGAAAGCCTGAGCCATAAGCTGCCTTTTGAGGATCATTATTTTAACGTCAATTATGTCAAATCCAGCGATCTTTTCTTTCAGCGATCATTAAAAAGGTATTTTCGTGCGACGGAATCAACATTAATTACCTATAGTAAAATGTTCCAAAAGTCGATTGTTCATAGTGCAAGTATGTATAATTTACTCATATTTATGTATTTTTTTTATACAAATTACTCATAAGGTATCTTTTAACATTTTAAGAGGGCAAAACAATAGGTATCAGAGGTAGTCGGTACGAAATCTTGAAGTTTCTTGAAAAGTTTCGTAAGTACGAAGATTTACTGTCAAGAATAAAGCGTCGTATTCAACTACGCCCAGAATGTGACCCATTTGAAATTGATGATGATTTGTTCATCAGGGGCCCTACCGGCTAACTTTTCGAACTTCGGCGTGTCTGCCGAGCTTCAACTTAAAACAGATAAATCGAAGTAAGGAGTTTCGTATGGTACTATTCGCCGAAGTTTTTTAGAAGATATCGCTATTCGTGTGACATCATGAAGTGGGATTCGCCATTTTGGCCCTATTAGGGCTCGATTTATCTGTTTTAATTTGAAGCCCGGCAGACTTTCCAAAGTTCGATGCGTTAGCCGGTACGGCCCCAGGTGATATCATTTGTAGAAGAACCAACTTGCCCATTACCTGTGTAATAAATGTGATAATTGGAGGCCTGTGATTTAAAGTCCCAAATTCTACTGATTTGTTTGTGAGTTCTCATATTTTGAGCTTGTGCTCTTATAAATCTACAAATCTCCCTTATAAAATAAAACAGTACATGTATTAAATGACTTTTTACTAACCACAATTCTAAATAAAATTCTGAATGGAAACATGTGACTAAGTCGCGTCTCCTGCGACTGTTTTTCGAAACATTACACAAAAACATCAAAACATTGGGGGCGTGGCTATACACATTTTTGTATGCATACACAATGATTTTGTTTTCTGCGGCCGACGGAAAACATTCCCCGCACGGGGGAAAGGGATAGCGTATGTTTCATTTCTTGACAACTACCGAACGCGCAAAACCACCTTTCTATAATCTGTGGCAAATTTTTCAAACCTTAAAGTGCTAGTGCAAGCTTGCTAGAATATAATAAATAAATTATTGTTGTAAAGTGCAATAAAGAGACTGTGCTTTATTTTTAAAACTTAATTCGGGAGATACCCGTTATTTGGTTTGTATTATTATTTTTAGGGGATTTACACAAACGTGTATGAAAACAAATGTTTTTGTTTCATGTTTTTTGTGTAATGTTTCGAAAAAACACTAGCAGGAGACTCGCCATTAGATAAATCGGATTTAAATTACAGCACGCCCACCTATGATGGTGCTAAGCTATGTTTACCCTAGATTTTATAAAGCCATGGTCCCTTCCTAAACCCTAGCTAGCACAAGAGCAAGAAGCCAAGAAAGGTTTGTGTTTAATTAATTTATTTATAATTTTAATTAAGCGGTTATGAGTACTTCAGTATTAAGGACTTCTTTACACTTCTTGCTTTTTACACCCTAAAATACTTTTGAATCTTTTGTTTAGTGCAAAGAATTTACCAGTTCGAAGCATAGGTACCTATTAAATTGTATACTTTTTTGGTATCACAATACTAACGTGTGTGGTGATTTTAAACAGTAAAATTAATAATAAACTTATGTATTGGTTATAGCTATTTTTTAAATTAATAATTGTTTCATCACGAGACAAATGACATAAATACCTATTTGTTTTTGTATATTGTTGAAGCCACAGAATAAATTATCACAACATAGCGTATTTTTTCTGTATTATCTAAGCAAGGTAAAGGCAAATAATTAGTGAAATTTTTCGTTCTTTCCCAGTACTTCAGCAGGAACAATGCAAGGTTATTCGTTTGATTGATATGTTATGGTTCTATGTGATGTTATTTAGAGCTCATAACAAACTTGCTGGAAATAAGCATTAAGGCTGGTTTAAACAAGCTGTGTATTGCCATTACAACACGTTACATTTTGCTTTGATATTTCATCATCAAGACTTCCTTATCATGAGCACAAAATGCTTTAAATCCTCTATAAAAGGTTCTGAAACAGTTAACTTATAGACAACATTAAAACAACCAGTGTCATAGTAACCATAATATCCGAACTAGTCAAGGCTGGTCGCGCCATCGCCCGTGAGTTGCTTTATGAAATTCACACGTACGAAATATTCGTGTTTATCATGCTCTTGTTCGTTCGTGTGTACATGCCTTAAGAGGACGCATCGGACTTTTTGGTGGCAGGGATATCGATTTTTCTCATGAATTTCAAAATATTTAAAAGTGATATTTAATAACCTGATTATTTATTTCATTGACTTCATTTTGTCAGTTGCAGAAACACGATTTGTTAATTTTTATAACAGAGAAAAAAATGTCAAAGAAACCTCTTTTAAAACAGAGATTTGCATTTTACAGACAAACCTGACCGATTTAAGCCTTTAAATTTTCTTAATAGATTAATTTAAACACACACTTTAAAATGCCAGTTGGATTTAAAAAAATATTTTAAAGATTTTTATTTCAACGAAAAAAACCGGTATGCCGTCGCAAAACTGCTTGCCGTGAGTGAGATAGTTAAGTGTAATTTATGAGATTTGAGCGAGACAGTCGATACGAAAATAGCTTATCGATGCGTCGCCTTAATAACTTTGATTCCGTCCTATCACTTTTATGATCCCTAAAAGGACGTGAGTTACTAACTAACTATATCGTATCCAGCGATAATTCTCTTCTTCATGGGTATGGTTTAAAGGACGTTGTGGTACGAAAAGTCAATGTCAGATGAAAACGACATTGCTGTAAGAGCTTGTGGTAAGGCACCCTGGTGCGAGTCGTATTTTTTCCAGTATATTATTTAGTATTGTTTAAAAATAGCACTTTGAATGCTAAAATCTCAAAGTTTAAAAGAAAAGCCATATTAAAATTATTTAAACATTTTCGGTATGCACATTATAATTAAAAGTTTGATAACAAATTGAAACACTCGTATTATTATTTTTTAAATCACGCAAAGCAAAAACGTCGTCGGTGTCTTTATTTTATACTATATTTGACCTTTTAGAGTTCGTGATTTGAATACGAATCATCAATTATTGCACCTGTTTTAGGGTTTCGTTATATAATACAAAACATGTGAAACAAAGAGAATTTTTTTTTCTCCCGAAGTGTAAATGTGTAAGATTTTGTAACAAGCAAGAGCTTGCTACTCTATTTAAGCTCAGAAAACTTTTGTTTTAATGTTATGCAAATATTTAATCAGAAACTAAGCAGTATAAATAAAACACTTATTAGAAACAGAACGGGTAGACATAGACGCAGAGTGTCGGAAAATATATATATAATAATCCGAAAATTAAATTAACGACTCTTTGACTTTGACTTATTTTGGGAGATCTGCAGAAATGTTGTTGTAGACATGATGTTAATATAAAAACATTATAATGTAAGTACCTACCTAGTGATAATCATAACCTAGCTTGCCGATGCGGAAAAATTATAAATAGTGTTTCGCATTTAACTGAATATAAAGTGATAATTTTGGAGTCTTTGTCAATGATGAGACAGAAACAAGGCTCAGTTTCTTATTTGGAATGGTCCATCAGCTTAATACCTACGTCTGTATGCGGTAGTTAAGCAATTTCCTTCATAAAACCAACTAAATAGCCGGAACAACACTTAACGACGTATAACTTTGTACGTAAGCTAGCGATTTGCTAGTTCGACTTTTGGAGAATAACAAAGGCGGACTAATTGTGAATGGGGAGCGCGTCTGAGCCTCAAGTGCGTGTGTCCATAATTTACATTGATTCCCAACAGACGCTCTGTGTTATTCTGTTATTGTTTTGCTGATTTCAAGGACGGATACCTTGTATAAAATGCCGAAAGAATTATAAAAATAAACAGTATCAAATCCAAGGGATTGTCATCAGGACGTCGTGCCACTTGCAAGTTCTAGAAATATGTTCGCGAAACTGGTGAGTTTTCTTTCGAACTTCCAGTGTTAGGGCCAAATGTTTTTACGCTTCTTAGCTAATATCTTGGTTGATATCTCCTTAACTTAAAGAAATCTGTTAGTTTCATAGTGTCTCTGTCAAATCTGACAGCTAATTTGTTGAATATAGATTGTCTTAACTTTAAGAATCGTTTAAGTATTTGGCCGTATCGTCCTTAAAATAACTGATATTAACAGATTGGTAAAATATGGACTGACGAGCTTGATAGTCACGGCACCACCGTTGCATATTTTCTCGATTTCCATGTGTTTTGGCAGTGTACGATATATTAATCTTTGAATTTAATATGAAATTACTAAAACTAACAAAAATAATTCGAATCATTTTTTAAGCCTTGTCCTACCTACGTCACTCATCACAGATTAACTGCTTTTAGTTTTCTTTACAAAAAGTCATCAATATTTCTTCCAATTATTCATTCAGAAGTGACAATCAAAACTTATTTTTGGGTTAATAAAAAAAAAAAAAATTCACTTTAGGTTTCGTAAGATTTTATAAGGTATGCGATTGTATGATTTGTCACTCGTGACCACGGCAGCTGCAAAGGTGTTGATTAATCAAAACCAAACTAAACATAAAAAAATCAATAAAACCGTGCTAGTATTCATCAAAAGTGTTTCATTTCATTGTATACATTCATTTCATACACAATATGTAGGAAACCTGTTTCAACTTGCGTTACGGAACCCTCAGAGCCTAAAAATTAAATTCAAGCTAATCGATTGTCACAATATTGGTCGCGATGCAGAACAATAGGGAACAAAAAAATGTTCTATTTGCAGACCAGTGATGTACTTGTACCAATAAATATTCTGTGCGTGTATTCAAAGTTGACTGCGTATAAATATGTTGTGGTATCGTTAGTACCTACTTATAAATTCTCTTGACATTTTATAGAAGCGTAATTTTATTTGTGAATCAAAAAGAAATGAATAGGATAAAATATAGGGAAAGGAACGAGTATTGACACGATTGATTTTACGAGAGATGGAATTGCTAAAACAGCTGAGACCCGAGTCCACGAAAGTAATCTATATTATTCGAATCTAATGTATTTTTTATTTCATTCACATTGGATACAAAATAAATTCAGTAGTCAGAACCATCCCAGGAAGCATGTGAACAGGCCTGGGTTGGATAGTTCTGCTCTTCCTTAGATCAGAATTATTTGTGTGTGTGTGTGTGTGTGTGTGTGTGTGAGTGTGTGTGTGCGCGCGCGTGTGTGCGTGTGTGTGTGTGTGTGTGTGTGTGTGTGTGCGCGCGTGAGTATGGTATTATGAGTGGTGTGTGTGTGTGTGTGTGTGTGTGTGTGTGAAATGTATCTCCAATTTCCAACTCAGGCCAAGTGGGTAGCAGTGCACAGAGGATCTACTTCTATAGCCCAAAACCACGACTATCTTATTATTATTAGCTCAATTTAGCTCTAAAATAAGGTCTAAATTAAGTAAGCAGAACGGCTAATCGATTATCGCTTCTCTATTTTCGTAGTAGGCCCATCATATTTGCATGTTCCTTAATGTTGGATTATTGTTCACAGCTACTCCTGTGCGTAGTGCTGGCGCTCGCCGCGGCCGCGCCCCAGTACTACCCCAGCTACGGTTACGGCAGCTACAGCAGCTACCCCAGCTACAGCTACGGCTACTCCGGCTACAGTCCGCTCAGCTACGGCTCCTACGGGACCTATGGATCTTCCCCTTATAACTACGGATATGGATATTACTGATAATCAACCAAGATAATAGGTTTCGGCAGTTTGTTGTACAATATACATGTTTTATTTCTTGATTGGACTTTTATGTATCTTATTAAGGGTGATTTTATTTTTTTCTGTCATATTGAGTTGTAGTTTATAAGCTTTGGTTTAATTTGAGATTTCTCTAGTTAACTAGTCCATAAAAATATCTAATTTCAACTACGGCTCCTACGGGCCCTATGGTATGGATCCTTCCGTTATAACTACGGATATGGCTATTACTGACAAAATTTGGTTTCGGCAGTTTATTGTATATACTTACAAGTTTGATTAGATTGTACTTTTTTGTCAATTTGAGTTGTAGTAGGTATTACATGCTGTGATTTAATTTGAGTTTTATTGAGTTAACTAGTCCAAAACAATCTAGGTACACGATTTTCAATAAACTATGAGTTTTTAAAACTACAGCTTTAATTACTACTATTACTAATTAATTTTACAGCTTTGATACTAGTGACAATTAAATATATGACACAAAGGACGACCCAAATTTTTTTCTGGCATATCAATGATTAACATAAAGTTTAGGAATAAAAAATACGTCGACCCGCAATCACGATTGGCAATTCGATACTTTGGTCGCATATAAATGAGTAATGGCCGTTGGTTTGAAAAAAAAAGTGTCATAAGAACTTATAATTTCGTATCAAGGTTGGGTCCTCAAGGAGATGGGAGCCGCCTCACACGGATGTGGATTGAATTGATAGTTGTTTGATTTATGTACATGAGTACATCGTGTTTGTGGGCGGTATTCATCTATTTTTTGTTTTTTTGCCCAATTCTAACATGAAGATAGACTAACTGCCACACGAATGAACAGGGTGGAAGCCAAAATAGACATAAATAAGATACCTACTGTATAGGTTCGACATTTTTTAAGTACTTACATTGTGTTTATCTACCTCGATATTAGGGTCAAAGTAACTTCATTTTAGTAAAATCAGGCTTTACCTGGTGGAAGTCAATTATAATGGGTGCCAAAGACAACAAAATTTAGCAATTACTTCCATACAACAGATAGTAAAACTTACAATATATATCTGAATTCTATGCACCTTGTATGCACCGCCCTCCAGCCCGCACTACACAACCGGCAAATAACACATAATGAACTTATCACCAACTAATCGACGCGTGTTTCACTATAAAGTGATATCCATTTAGTTAGAACTAGCTTCCGCACGCGACTTCGTCCACGTGGACATTCGAAAAGTCCCTAGGGAACCATTAACCAGGATAAAAAGTATTTCATGTTTTAATAGCATCAAAATCTGATCAGCCATTTTGACGTGATTAGGCGGGTCCCCACCAAATGCGCCTCGTAAAGGTTTTTATTTTCGGAAAATTACGAAAAACGTGTTATTGTTTTTTGTTTCTAACCATAACTTTAAATAATAAAATCGATTTTTACTTTGATAATTTTACAATTTTACGGTGACAGGTTTAAGTTAAGTGTGCAAACAAAACCACGCACCTGATAATAATCTAAACTATTTTTAAAGAAGGTTTTGACTAAGAAAGTGTGACAAAAAAGATAGTTATAAATCTATGTCTACTGATAATAATATATGTGACCAGTACAACGAATTTACTTATTATTTGAAGATCAAGGACGCTTTTTGTTATGATTCGACGAGACAACTTGTCAGGCGTGGTTGTATCTAACACTATATAAGCCTCGTGTACTCAGAATTCGATATCAGTTGTGATAAGTCCACAAACCACTATAACAATGTTCTTCAAACTGGTGAGTACCTTCATAATATAAAAGAACTCTTTAGTTTGCTGCTCACCCTATTTTTTGCCACTGCTCTCATTTCTAAAGAAAAGGTCTGCAAAATCTTTTCCCTCATAAAATGAATGCGTGTTAATTTATCAATAAAATTAGCACTTTTTTTAAAATTTAATTTATCAATAGCATTTCCGACCTTATTGTCCACATATTCATTCGTTCAATGTAAAATGGCAGGATAATTTTGCTGATTCACAAATAGTGCTCACTAGTGCTCACTAATCGTCAAATAGAGCTATATTTTGTCATTTTCTGTTAGTTTTTGGATGTTGGAAGTGAATTTTCGTAAAAATAACAATTTTTATTCCAACATATTGTGGTTTTCTTTTTTCAATTCGATCTTTAATTCGTTTACTTTCTAACTTTCATGAAAATTATAATTATTATCATCCATTTATAGACATAATTGAAAAAGCGACCGCGAAAGTAGCCGTTATGCACACCTACAAAATCTTCAACAGCACCACCAAGCGGGATAAATTTTCTGTCATCATCATGCCATTGTTAAAAATAGTTGCATTGATCATGGTTGTCATAATTTATTCGAAGATCGAATACCTCTTGTCTTCAGGTACGAACTAGAAGCACAGAATACATAATAGTACACTAAAAGTCAGAAGTTTATAACCTGGCGCGGTAATGAAATGAATGATAGTGAGCTTTTATCAGCATCAGCACGTATGAAAAAATCTGCACATTTCTTTACGCAGATTTCTCGATCTCTTCAACAGTTCGTCAGATTTCAAACACTTTAGTCCTAATATATTTAGCACGTATAAATGTTTAGTTAGGGGATTGGGAACAAGTAGATATCACGCTCTCTCCCTATGCAAATTAGTAAATTATGTAATGAAACAAAACTACAAAAATACTTATACCTAATAGTAGAATCACTGACGCGTCTATAATGACTGCGTTGATGGGAGCGATGATGATGGCCAGTCATTGTGCACCAAGGCTTGTATAGTGCTCTACTCAAACAATGCGGGTACTACCTACTATATAAACGCCGAAGGTAGATAAGGTGTATTTAATGAAATGTCAAAAATGGTCAAGTGCGAGTTTCTATATTTTTCATACTATGTTATATAAAAATACATAAACGTCATCTGTAGTCAATAGGGCTTTCTCCGCTCTATGTAGAATGTACTATTTTTCACCTGTCTATGTTTGAAACAAAACTCGAAAATAATGGTTTCTCAAAGGAAGCTGCTGGTGGCTAAAACTCAACAACAATGAAATTCCGTACAACTTTGCTGCGCTACCATCCGAGTAGCACGAAAGTGATTCAAGAATAATAGAGACTAATATTTTTAAAATTAAGAGACTATTACTCATATAAATGAAAGAAATAGATCAATATAGTTCCTAACTTCAAAATATTACGAACTATTTGAGTAGTTTGTTTACAAAATAAGACCTGAAATTGGAATATACCTACATTTGTATGTAAATATCATGTAATCGCTGCCGTACGTACAGCCTTAACAAGTTGTTGATAAAAACGTGGCCTTTGACACAATTTGACCGCCCCGGGCGGACCGTGCGTCACATTAACCCTCTCACAGCTTACTACACAAAACGGGTCATAATCGCCCTTAACCCTCCACCGAAGATTGCTCCTGACATTTTATTTCGATGACGTACATCGGAATCGTTCGTATGTAAGCCAATGCTTATGATTTTTCGCTCATTAACCCAAAAAAGGTTAGATTACATTTTATTACTATGGCCTACTTTTCTCGTGACTACGGCCGTAAAAGAAAATTTAAAAAAAATACCTAATTAGGTCGTATTACCCGAATTTATAAGAATTAAGCTTGAAAATGATTGTAGGTACTTATTTTAATAGTTCTTGAGATTAAAACATTCATGTCATGTACTTATTAAGTTTTGGTATGTTTAGTATATTTAATTAAATAGGTGTAAGCTATCTTACAAGTGTGCAATAAAGCTATGAAAGGATGTAATTAGATCCTATAAAAATATAAACAGCAATGCTGGCAATCATCAGTCTGAGTTTCTAAGCTTGCAGTACCTGTCACGAAAATACACTGGGCCGCAAAGAAACCGGGCCAGCACATTATTTTCATACAAACAAGGTAACTTTAAAGCCTTGGTTCTCCGCCAGGAATTGACCTAGCTGTGATCTGATGATGGCTAACCAGGAAGTGAATGGAGGAGATCCAGATCGCTATACACACCCAACTGATCTGATCAGCATTCTAAGAGATGTGAAGTTCAGAGTTCTCAGTTTCAGGATTACCATACATTTTAATGCAATTTTCGCGGTTTTATAAAACATATCCTTACATTTCTTAGAATTTTGATCAGATCAGTTGGGTGTGTATAGCAATCTGAATCTCCTCCATTTACTGCCTAGATAACTATCATCAGATCACAACTAGGTCAATCCTTGGCCGAGAACCAAGGCTTCAAAGTTACCTTGTTTGTATGAAAATAACGTGGAGGCCCGGTTTCTTTGCGGCCCAGTGTAATAACGCGTGGTAATTTTTATGAAAAATGTATTGTGATGTAGAAGGGCTACAGAAAAAAGGTACATGTTAAGTTAAAATGTATATATCTCAAAAAATACTGCTCCTGTTGATTTTATAGAATTATTGTCGCAGAGCGCGAGCGATAGATTCATTAAACTTAAGTTGCTATCGAATGATAGTCTTCAATAATTAATAAGATACGACCATTTATGCCGCAAAAACGCATATTTCGACACTCTCAAAGAAATCAAAATTTATAGGGTACTTCCCGTTGACCTAGAACTATGAAATTTAGCAAGTAATAACATCTTATACTACAAAAATAGGGAAAAGTCTGAAAACTACACATTTGTAATGAGATCATAAAAAATATTTTATTTAAGTACCGACTAATTTGTACGGAACCCTCTGTGGGCGAGTCCGACTCGCACTTGACCGTTTTTTTTTTTAATTTTTATTATTTTCTTCCACAGTTCTCCATCTTCGCTATGCTGGCGGTGGCTTTCGCCAACCCTAAACCTGACGTGTTTACGTACGCTGCCGCTCCCGGCGGTGTGCTCCCCGTCGCCTACTCCGGCTACTCAGCGCCAATCGCTTACACCGCCGGTGGCGTCGCATACGGCGCTGCCCCCGTACCGTACGCTTACTCTGGATACTACGTACGCTAACCACCTCCACATACCTGACTCCGATACGCCAAATGTTAATTAAATAGAATATAGTTTTTGCAGCATACTTTTTGTTTCATTCTTATGTCGTCACGTCAAGCTTTATAACACCTTGTGATTATGCGGAAATATAATTGATTTATGAATAATGCAAACACAATTATTATTGATCTAAGTTATTGTTTGAAACATAGCTTTTCAACCATTTCTAGGGCATGTTTTTGCTGTTGAACATACATAATAGTAATAATAAAATAATATAAATGCTTGGACAAATTCAGACAGCGCCATCTAGCCCAAAACAAGGCAAAGCTTGTAATATGGGTGCTAGACAACTGATATACTACTTTTATACTTTTTTAAATATATACTTATTATACATAGTAACACCCAGACTCGTCACAGAAATTTAAATTTCTGCTCGGCCGGGAATCGATCTCGGGACCTCGTGCATGGTAGGCATGTTGACCACTGTACTACTCAGGTCGTCATTCATACATTGTTGGTATTACATAATAACATAGGAGTCAACAGTGTCTGATAAAGAATACTTATTTGATAATTTTTATTTAGTTCAGACAAGCTAGATGAACCCATGTTATTGCCCAGCGTCCTTATTCATCCACATGAAAAATGTCTGTGTCTGTGCCCAACCAGCGGGGACAGAATGAGCTTTTGCTTTTGTGACGCCATATTTTCCGTCCAATAGATTATTTGTTCTAAATTATATATTAACTTTTTGTCGACTCAGATTTTCGAAATATGAAAATAAAAACATCCATTCAAAAAAATATCAAAAGTAGAAACGCCATCTAGCTTAGAACAGATATGCTAAAATAATACCTAACCTACCAAACAGCGCATAGAAGTTACTGCTTTTTAAAAAACTCGTAGCGACATCTATTAGATTATTTTTTAAACAACATACAATTTAAGATACTTTTTAACACTTTTTAATGCACAAGCGCGAGGTCAATGTAATGAAAAAAAAACAAAACCTATCTTAGGCGGAACGGTAATTTATTGCGAACTAAGAAACACTATTTTTTCATGCCAGAAAGGGTGAGAATCTCAAGAAACAGCTTAGTAGAGTTTGCTGTAGGTGATGGGTGCGGGGTACGCAGCGTACGGGTAGGACGAGTATGCTAGAGGCGCGCCGTACGCTATTGGCGCGCTGGGTAGAGCGGCGTACCCAAGTGGCGCTGACGGGTAGTACGCCAGAGGCGCCTTGTACGCGATGGAGGCTATCGCCGCGCCTGGCTCGGGGGCTGGAGCGGCGAACGCAACGGCCAGGACGACGAGGAGAGACCACTGAAACGGAAATTGAGTACACACTTTATTCTATAGTATTTTGCAGCAAACAAATTGTCATACTTAATCAACTAAATACTGCGATTAATTTGTGCCGTTTACAAAAAAGAAATAAGCGTTGCTCTAATTTTAATGCCACGACATCTTGTTATCATAAAAAAAATATATACTTTGTTACGAATAAATGAACATTGCTAAGAATATATTTTAGAATGCAATAAAGAATACCGTATTTTAATGTCGAAGGATTTGGAACTTGCTTTTCGTCATTCGTCACTTCTTACTTACTTTTTTTGTAATGTTCCCTTTTTGTAGATAGTTTACAGCTTTTTTTAAATCAGTTGTAACATCTCATTGCAAGTTAAGAGGTTATGTCATTTTGTCAATGTAGTCTAAAAACTTGTATTATAGGTACCCACTATGATATAAACGTAATGGCCCATTACATTTTAACGCAAACTTTGTTTTATGCTTTATTACTTAAGAATTGGCTGTTGTTATCCCTTGTGATATAAAATAAAAATAAAAGATTTAGGGACAGGTTAAATTTTTAGTTGCGAGCTGAAAAATTTAGACTTCCACTCCACTCGCCCACTCAGGTGGAAGGCACTCACTCGCCTAAATCATGATATTCCAGCAAAAACCCATAAATAAGAATAATTACCACTGTCTGATTGTCCGTCATACAAAAGCTGCAATATGAAAACCATAACTTTGAACACTGTTTCGGTACAACGACCTTTTCATTTTCAGGGAAGCATTATTTTGTTCCGGTTCAACACCCGAATATTGTGAATATTGAAAACTCGAGCAAGTAGAACGCAATTTACATAATTTCGTTTGCTTTTTTATGTAAATCGGGAAGTAAAATATAGAGCACTGGATTAATATACAATTGTTCGTAGTAGAGTAAAGATTTACTCGAATTGGGACACTCGATATTGAGTTAGACACTTGTTGGCTTTTTATTTTAGCGATGGAGGGTGATTTGCCACTTTTGTATTATTCGTAATGGTTAAACGTTATTTAGGCTTGTTTCAAAGATTTGCAGCCAAATGAATAAGATAATAAGATATAAAACAACATGGATCGTCAGGTACTGCAATAACTGCGGTTTTTTAGACAAGACTAATATCCCGAAAAAGGAAGACTATTTTTTAATTTAAAATTCGTACCTCGTATTGTACGTCAATAAAGATAAAAGAAACTTCTATTATTAAACCTTCAGTATGTTTTGCTTTTTCTGAGATAATAATAAAAATAAATAATTTAGTCAAAATCGTCTAACATAATACTTGTAGTTTCAATTTCCTTTATAAAAAGAGAATTCAAATCAAATTCTTGTTTCTCACCAGTTTATACATGATGCTGGGTGCGGTTGGTGCAGGGGTGTGTGATGCCCAGCAGAGGGTCCGACCCGTTTTATACCAGTGCAGCGGGCCAGTCATTGACCTACTCGGACGAGGTGTGGATACTCGGTACCTTAATGAAAGGGATGGACTTGTTTTTCTTTTACTTAATTAAGGTCAGCTTTAATCAACACGGCTAATTTAATTGATAGATACCAAGTTTTCATACAAGTTTTAAGCGTAGCAATAAGCATTGTTCTGTACTGAATTTTCTTGGTGACAAATTTTTAATTTTTTAGTTTACGCATATAAGTAAATGTAAGTAAAAGACCTGTCTTTTACACAAAGCACCCTGGTGCTTTTTCTAAAGTAGTGTGTACATTTAATAAAATCAATAATGTCTTCTTACAAACTGTACAATATTTTTAGTATTATATAATAGTGTAACAATAATGGCTATAAATAACCCTAGTTACTTTACTTAACAAACCCAACAGCAGCAATACTATTTACATAACGGTAATAAATCTAATTGTCATCAATAGTTTTACAATTAGAAGTATAAATATTATTATTCATTATAATAACATGCTCAGGCGTGCATAATGCCGGTCGCAAGCTGACCTTGAGCTTGCAATGTTATCTCCACGTTGGTAGAGCTAACCTAGCTTACTGGACCTGTTGTAGTTGCGAGTAGCTGGCTAGTGAAATATATAGAGCCGCGATAACCATGATGTTTTTCTTAACTCGTGGAAACTAAGATTATGAAAAACTCATAAGTTTTTCATAATCTCTCGAAAGCTCTGTTTAATCATGCCCTAATAGTAGTAAACATTATTCAGTAGAACTTTTTTTATCAGTCTTGCTACTTAAAACTATTTAAAAAGCCCAAATCAAAAAGTATTTATAAAACTGACACTCACGTTGATTCGAATGATGTCCTCCTACAATAAAAAATAAAAGTTAAAAAAGAACACAACAAGAATTCTATGACTATGCTAATTCAAAATAAAATGCAGATTATTATGGTGTTCCATAATTGACCGAGCGAGCGCAAAACGCGCGCGAATCATCTCTGTTTTCGTATGGTGTCCGTTTGATTTCCTCTACAGGTCGCAATTTTCAAGCGATTCACGAGAAATGTGAGCAGGTTCGATAATTATATACATAGAACTTTAACATTTTGGATAGTTGCGTAGAGCGTGAAATCTGTATTATTTTTCCGAGCCAGATTTTCTAAACTTGATCAAAAATATCACAAACGCGAGGTCTACAACTCACAGAGCTACTACTAATATATGGTTCTGCTTGTGAATAATGATTATTATTTTAAAATAAAAATATACGTTCTACTCATTGTAGTTGTAACATCTTTATATGAATTTATAGTAATCTTTCTGCGGTGATGTTTTAATCTTTACAAAAACCGGAGTTTTTAGTAATAATACAAAAGTAAGTCTATTTTTAATCCTTCGGAGTGCATTTGCTCGAGCAAGATGTAGATGGCGTAGCTCTCCTTCCTTTTGTGCTTCTTCTTCTTCTTACCAGTCTTAAAGATGTTCTTTTGAGCCTTGTTGTCACTTCGTTATTTATTTCTTTAGTTGTATGGTTGTCTTGAGATCTCAAAATTTTATAAGCCAGAATATTACAGAACTAAACTATTAACTTTAGACTACTCTAAGATATATTTTATTGAAATAAAAACAACATACTTTGCGTCAAATAATGTTTATACAGGTAAGCGTTTGGTATAACTCCAGCATCACATCACAGCATCGTAATAAATACAAAAAAATATTATTATCGACTAACGAATTTAAAAAGTACTATCGGCGGTAGAAATAGTCCGCAGCATAAGCATACGGTAGGCTGTACGCTGCATACGAAGCCGGTGCTGGGTTTACCACCGGCAAGTAGTCTTGAATGCTGTAGCTTGACCCATAAGAGTACGCTGACACTGAAGAGTATGGGACAGTGGGGTAAGCGGGTCCGGCAGCCGGTACGGCGGCAGGTACGGTGGGTACGGCGGAGACAGCGGCGGTGGGGTACGTGGCGACAGGTGCGGCGACAACTTGCGCCGGCGGCGCACTCAGGTAGGCCGATGTGTATGGTGACGCGACCAGTGGAGCGCTGAAGAGAAACTGTTGAGGTTCAGCTTTGATTGCTGCTAACACTACCGCGGTTATCTGAAAGGCAAAACAGTAATTTATGCATTTGTCCACGATCATAAACATTCAGACATTTATAAACCAGAAAAAAGAACTCGTCTCCAACCATTCGTGGGACTTTGGTGATACGGACCAAAGCTTGAACTATCCTAGAGGAATAAAATACGTAATCTTTAAAAAGTAGTAGTATGGAACTAAACATTTCATAGACACCTTTCATTTAACTGAATTTCCCAATGTATATCCATCACGGAAAATTAAGTAGGTAGTTGTTAAATTTCTAAAAATAACTTTACTTTAAACAACGCCAACGACGTTAAAGTATTACTGGTAATTTAAGGGAAACCTATTATTAGTCATACTAACTAACACATGTACCTAATGTTAAGTAATTTTATTAATACGCTGTTGGTTTTTTCAATTAAGTAAAATAAAATAAAATAGAAAATGAAAATAAATAAAATAAAACTTTTTTCTAGAGTGTTCGAATGAAACACCGTACATTACTAAACTATTTAATAAATTATAAATATTGGACACCATAGACCAGACTATCCGTCATTTATAATGTCCCCACTGCTGGGGCACAGGCCTTCCTTATGGGTGGATAAGGAGGACGGGCCATAACTCACCACGCGGGCCCAATGCGGATTGATGTTATCGACTGCAAATGCCTCGGAAGGCACTTTAAGCCGTTGGTCCCGGATGCATCTGCAGTCGTTAAAACCAACCAATCCGCATTTGGCCCACGTGGTAGGTTATGGCCCATCCTCTTTATCTGGATAAGGAGGATAGGTGAGGCATGGAGGAGGTGGATTTGGATCCACCCATAAGAAAGGTCTGTGCCCCAGCAGTGGGGACATTAAAAAATGGCTGATGTCGAGTCGAGATGTAATAAAGCACAAAATGTCACGGTTTGCATTAACAACTTTACTGCGAAATGGATCATTTATTGGCGTTATGATTTGCATTTATTAGCAATTTTCGTGTTAGTAAGCGATAAAGATAAAAAGATAACAGATGCGCAACATTTTAGTATTTTTCGAAATGTCAGTGACAAACGGAACAGACTTTTTCGATATTATGTAATACATTCGATGGATGAGTAGGTGTATACATTTACAAGGTGTTACAAAAATACCCCTAATGCCGAATATGGTATATAGGGACCATCAAACTGATCAACTTTTACTATGGGACCAACTCTGAAATCGCGAAAAATAAATCAGCTGTTTCATACAAAAATTAAAATCGGAAATATCAAAATGTATGAAACAGCTGATTTTTTTTTCGCGATTTCAGAGTTGGTCCTATACCTATATCTGTCTCGTTATAAAGTACACTAGCAAACCTTACACGTGTAAGTAACATATCTTTCAATTTATTTCTTTCCTTGCCTTGGAAGCTGCTTATAAGTTAATTTATATGAAAAAATTTCTATTAAAATTAAACAAAGCAAGAAAAATCCTTTAGTACTTTTACTGGTATAAAAGAAAAGCAATATGTTTTTGTATTTAGGTCGAAAACTTGGTTTTAGCAAAGTCGAATCGAAGCTAAATTTGGATTAACAACTCATAATAACATCATTATCTTTAACCATAGTTTAGAAAAGTAAGCCACTTCTTATTTTGGTACTTCGAATTTAGGAAAGTAATTATTGTAGGATAAGTTATATTGGTCCAGAAAAACGTTAAAAGTAGAACAAAGTAAATTGGTGATGACTACTGAATTTCATTTTTACTAGCCTGTGCTATGATATCAGCCATTTAATAATGTCCGCACTGCTGGGGCACAGGCCTTCCTTATGGATGGATAAGGAGGATGGGCCATAACGCACCACGCAGGCCCAATGCGGATTGGTGGATGTTAACGACTGCAAATGCAGCCGGGACCAATGGCTTAAAGCACGGAGGAACTCGAGATAATACATTTTTTGCAATCGCAGGGCCAGGTGCTAAACCACTGCGCCACCGAGTTCCTCTATGCAGGTGCTATGATTTACCGTAATCGCCTGAATTATACAGTATTAAATAATATACATACCAAAAGAACTTTCCACATTTCGATGTCTTTTTCGTGATACCACAACACGTTTCAAAGGCTGTTAAAGATGCACTACCTGTTTAAAGTAGTACATACCTTATATATAATTGTCCCACTCCGTATGGAAACAGTCACAAAACATTGTGGAAAAGAATCGATTCTTTGTATAGTTTGGCCAAGGTTTCGTTGAATAGTTTCGGTGAAAACAAAAGAATGTATAATTGCAGCAGAAACACACGTGAGACAAGATCTGTCGTTTAGAGATCCGCCGGCAGATTATTATCGAACCGAAGAACTATTATGTAAGGAAATAATTGGAATTTAATAAATAACGCGATAAAAGTACAGGTACAGGCCAATAAAAAGGCAACTATTATTTTAAATAAATCACAATCACCTAACTGAATAATTCATCTTACTCAACACACATACATATCCACACTCACAAACATACACATGCAGTCACATATACAGGTTGTTAGTAGCAGCCTAGCGAAAGGGCATAGTCGACTCATGATTCTGAGTCTATCTGAAGTGGAATTTTCTGTCACAAAATTCATGAAAAGTTGAGTGGTGATTTTAAATTTTTTCTTTCATACAGAGTCTGTCTTAGTTGCATAGAACAGAAAAGTAATTAAAATACCAAAATTTTATAAACCCGCAATGTATGTACAACATCAGGTATTTGCTCGCGGTCGAAGGTCGTGGCTTTGTTGTAAGCGCGCGCACGCTCCCTCGATGTTATCATCTTGTTACGCGTACATTGCTGCTCAACGAAAAATCAAAATCTCAACTTAAACTGTATTTGCGACAAGTGGTTCCATAGACAAAGTTGCTTGGGTAGAATCAATCCTTTAAAGTTTTCGCTATGGTGCTACTAACACCCTGTATAATAGATTTTTACTATCTATGACCATAATCAGTATCTTATTTTTAAAGTTCTTTAAGATTTTATAACTTGCTCTCATTGCACGGGTGTTCTGCCTATTTCTCATGTTATTTTATGTGTTCATTAAACAAAATGTAAATCCGTTAAATCTTTACTTTAATGTAGCTAACTGACTATAAACTTGCATGTGCAAAATTGGAACCTAAACATTTTCACCATTTTATGCTTTACTGTCTTTCTATCAGCCTTGTTGTTTTAGTTGAAACATTATATTTCATTACTGACGTTTCGTTTGTATCAGGAAGTAAATGACCGTCAAAACTTACACAAACAGAAATTTGGTTTAAATAATTAATATCATCATAGATATTTTTAGCAATGCAAGTAAAACAAGTTATTTTTTATGTCATACTAATGATACGCTCTCCGTTTGGTGCATTGGATTTACTCGTATCAAAATTTTAATGCAGTATTTAAGTAATATCAATAATTACTGTTTCAATGGTTCATATTATTAGGTCACTATCAAATTTTGGACTCGACCATAATGCCACATGTACAACAAGAATACTTTACCAAATTAAGTAAATATTTAGTTTTTTCAGTTAATGTTCCAAGTTATAGGGGTGTGAATTAGCGAAATAAAAATACATATGTAAACTCAAAAGCAAAAATCTATTCCAGTTTTCATCGACACATGTTGCAAAATATTTAAAGGTAGTAATTACTAAAAATATTTAAAAAGGTGGGCTTCTTACTTCTTCTTCCAGGCGAAAGGAGAAGAAGAGTAAACTGCTGGGGAGGAGTAGGCTGAGTAGACTGGGGAAGAGTACGCGGAGTAAGAGAAGGGAGCGGCGTACGAGGAGTATGTGAGAGGGGAGGAGTATGTAAGGGGAGAGGAGTAAGTGACGGGGGCGGAGTAGGCTACGGCGGGTTGTTCGTACACAGCGGGCTTGGAGTAGGTGACAACTGGCTTACTAATTGTGGTTACGGGCTGGGAGACGACCACGGGTTTTGAGTAAGTGACGGCTGGTTGCGAGTAGACTACTGGTTTAGAGGGTAGGTAGGTTGTAGCGGGTTGAGAATATACGACGGGTTTAGCGTAAGAGACGGCCTGTTGCGAGTAGACGACGGGTTTGCTGTAAGTGACGGCGGGTTGTGAGTAAGTGACGGCGGGTTGAGAGTAGGCAACGGCGGCGGGTTGCGAGACTTGCGCGTAGGCGACGGCGGGTTGCGAATAGGCGACGGCGGGTTGCGAGTAGGTGACAGCGGGTTGCGAGTAGGTGACGACGGGTGATGTCTGGACGGATACTGTGGGGTTTGAGTAGGCCACGGAGGCTACTTGCTCGTACACGCTAGGCTTAGGCTTGGCTGCTGCCAGCCCAAGGACGAATGCGACAACAAACTGAAAACAAATAAATTTGATTGAAGGACACCTCTTGCTTTTTTTCCACCATAACTAAAAAAGGTAGGTAAAGTATACATAGGTTAATTGTATGTCAGCCTGTAAGATTGTTTCTTTAAATACAAATAGGAAGGAATGCTAAACTAAAGATAAGAATAAAATTATTATGTAACATTTAGGAACAGGCTGAACAGGTGTCTAGGAAAATCTTTTAGCGACTTTGTTATTTATGAATTCTACATTCTTTTTATAGCAGAATATGGCTAATATGTTTTTTGTATAAAGTTTATAAAACTTGGCTGCTAGGCGTTGAAATAACAATTACGAAATAGCCAAATGAAGGAAAATACATAATATATTGTAATTTTTAGTAATATAGGTACCAAAATAAAATTATACAATCGTATATTTTAGTATTATACAATCGTATCCATAGTACAAAGCTCGGCTTATATGAATTGAATATCACTAATTGGTGTAAGTTTTGGTACCTACATGATTACATTATATATAGAGGGTGTCCCAGGAAATATGTAACAGTGGCTGTCTGGTGTTAGAAGTCACTAATCTAATATAACTATAGGTCTAATAGCACTAGTGAAGCGAAAAATCCGAAAGCCATAAGTTTTCTGGCGATATTTGAGGCCAAAATATGCATCCCACCAAACTTGAAAGGTTTTCGAAATGGTTGAAAAAAATTGAGTTTTAGTCAGGGGTGGCGCAATTTAATTGGGCTAATTTTTTGTCTACCTATCTAAGGCCACAATTTGACAGAATATTATTAAGAAAACTGGTTGGAGAATTTAAGTATGTTTGTCCGTTCTACTTATTTTGGTTGAAATATTGAAATGAAGGCGTGAAAGCAGACAAATGAAATTTACAGGGCCGTTAGATAACTAAACGAGGAAGTTTTTAAGATGCTCACCAAAACAATTTGTAGGGAACTTTTTTCTTGCTAGAGGGCTATAAAGTAAGAGAAAAAAAATGCAAAAGTATGAAGATGACTTAACCCAATTGTTTATTTTCAAACTGGTGTGCGAGAGAGCCTAAATTGTATTTCACTCTAAGAGGCTAGTAAGGAAAAAAATAAAAGTCTAGCCTTAATAGTTAAGAAGTTACAGGTGTTTTTAAGAGTCAAGTCAATATGAGAGAAAACACGTTTCAACATGAATAAGACGAAAACTATCCAATTTCACGGAACATATGTATGTTCCGTGAAATTAGCGGGTAAGTATTAGTGACCTCTAACACCAGGCAGCCCCTGGTACACATTTTTCGGGACACCTGTATATTACTAGGTACTTTTATTTACTATTATTATAGTTCAACAGTAAAAGTACGATCATCTAATATGATTCATGTTTATTATGGATAATTGTGTGAAATTAAAATAATAATAAAAATGGAATTTTCGATGGTGCGGATAATTATTTGGTTTAACAAAAAACTATACTTACCAATTTGTACATTTTGGAAGATCGTTTTCAGACTGCTCGCAACTGAATGATAGTAAGCTCATCTCCAGTTGCGGTTTTATATGATTCCGAAAACCGGACTCTTCCTAAATTATGCATGTGCATTATTAGGAAATCAATCGCCTTACTTATATTGGTTTAAGGTTTAAATTCAGACCGAACTGTGTGGGTCGAGAAATGTATCAGATAAAAAAAATATTCGATTTTGTCATAATGTTCTGTCCCCAAGGTTAGTTTTGAAAAACTAGTCCAATTTATAGCATCATGTTCTTGACTGATCGCTCTAAAATTTTGTCAAATTTAACTGAATCAATATCAGAATTAAAGTCTGTAAATTCTTTTATAGTTTCATAAAGAGATCTGATGATTATGCTATTATTCGTCGGAAGTCTGGTATACTTGGAATTTTCTTAGAACATAATAAAATTACTCAAAGAGCTCGATGGCGCAGTGTTTAAACGCTTGGCCCGGCGATTTTCGCAAGAGTCGGTCATGGGTCGGGTGACAAATAATGTATTCTCTCGAGTTCTTCCGTGCTTCGGAAGACACGTTAAGCCGTTGGTCCCGGCTGCATTTGCAGTCGTTAACACACACCAACCAGAATTGGGCCCGCGTGATGGTTTATAGCCCATCCTCCTTATCCCCCCATAAAGAAAGCCTGTGCCCCAGCAGAGGGGACAATAAAAATGCCTGATGGTCAATAAAATAAAATTACCTACGTACTTGTAATTCATCATCATATCAACCGCACGACACCCACTCTGTAATAAATTGAAGACCTTTTTACAAAAACAGCACATGTCAAAAGAAAGATCTTTTCAGTAGATCAAAAAAGCTTATATTTCTCCACTTATTTCATGTTTCTCTAAATAATAGTGCTATGATATTTTGTAAGAGGATATAGAGATTTTAATGTGCCACTCAATCTACATCTACCTATTTGCTTGTCCTTGACATATTATGTAGTTTGTATTGAATATTATTTGTTTTCGGTATTTCAAAAACTATCTTGGCCAAATAAAACCTCAAGGCTGAAAAATTATACAGACGAGGACAAAAGAGCGCAGTTATAAGCGAAACAAATATTGTATATGTAACCCAACATAAATAGGTATACTAAATACATAGGATATAGCTAGTCTTCAAAATACAACATAGTTCAATTTTCTTTGACAGAAAATAATTTATTTTTGAAATGTTTTTAACGGCCTACGTAAATCTCCAAGTTATCAAAGTGTAACCAGTTAAATAATTTTATTCATGATTGCATTTCTACATTTAATAAAATAATCTTGTGGTCACAGGCTTACCCCAATTATCTATACTACTATTGTTTATTTATATTTTACGACGATGTCCATCAGTCAGGACAATAACTTTTTCAGATATTGCTGTTTCAAATTTGACAGCTGTTATCTGAAATGAAGTTCTTACTAAGACCTTTAATTTTTTCAAAGACACTCGGCTGTACACTCTCGCCCGAGTGCACTCGTACGAGGGTACGCACGAGTGCCCTGGGTGCGAGTGCGAGAGAGAGAGCATGGCCTGTCTCGCGGTGTCTCGGCGAGAATGTACAGCCGGTATAAGATGAGTACCTACTTTCCAAGATATTGTTTTTTTAAGTTTGGCAGCTGTCATCTGAAACGAAGATCTCACCAAGACCTTCCATTATTTCAAAGACAACATACTTATTTTTTTCGTCATTTATTACACATAACTATCCATTTACACTTTACTCTATAGTAATGCGCTATATAGACTGCCTCAACGCGGCCGAACTACAAACCACTCCCAGCTTTGGGAACCTCCGCAGCCCACATCTGTCGTCCGATCATCTAACCAGTGGGCTTATTTTGTAGCCCAATTCAATCTCCAGAAACTTTTTTCCGAATTTAGATTCGGAAAAGGCTTCCGAAAAAGTTCTTCTACCAGAAGCGGAAAAAAGTCGGATGTTTTGTGATTTTATCAATTTTTTTGAAATTTCTCAAAAACTACTTGACCGATTTTTTAAATTTAAGCTCCATACGATAGATCACGGCGCCCTGCATATTTTCAATTCACTTCTCCAATAGAGATATCTTCAATTTTGACCGATCTATGGCCATACGTAGCACTTTAGCCTGAACATCGGGCAAATACACTGGTGATCACATAAACATTTTCAATGTTAAATATATTGTAGTCAATACAGTAGTTTTTGTTCAGCTGTATTTTGAGGTAATGACATGAACATTTAGAAGAGGACTTACTGTGCTGACCTCGGATGAAATGGGCTAAGGACAGTAAACGAAGAATCACACATAACGTATTAAATAAAAAGATAAACTTAGAATGCAAAAACTAACTTTATTATATTATCTGTTCATAATCGGAATATTCAGCGCCAAAATTGTTCATTTCTTCCAGTAGTAAGCGGGGTACGATGAGGAGTAGGCAAGAGGAGCGCTGTATCCAGAGTAGGCGAACGGAGAAGAGTACGACAGAGGGGTAGAGTACGACAGAGGAGCAGAGTACGCCACGGGGCTGTAGGCTGAGGAGTACACGTAGGGCGAAGAGTACGCAACAGGAGACACAGAGTAGAAGCCAGGCTTAGCGACGGCCAGTCCGAGGACTGCCAGAACGGCGACGATCTGGAAAAAGACAAATAACTTAGTTGAAGACATATTTTGTGGGATGAGAAGTAGGGGACTTTAAATTTGGGACCAACTCTCTAAAAGTAGTACCTAATACCACACGAGTTAATTCGATTAATCTAACTATTCAACTTTAGAAAAAATACCTGAGCACGAATTTGAACCTCAGCCTGTCGAATAAAACTACTAGTAAAAAGTTAACCCCAGGGTTGTAATTCCACCAATTAATAATTTGAACTGTTCCATTCAAATGCAGTAGCAATGGCGTTTAAGTAACAAAGCAATCGGAAACTGTACCGATGCCAATGTGTTGTATTTAAAATGTCGTCTAGTTAAAATATGTTACTAGAATAGAGTATCAGGTGTCTCGAATGTTATTAGGTTGTAACTGATATACCTACGTGACAGTCTAACATCAGTAAAGCAGTTTTTTTCTTTATAACTATGTTAATATTTAAAAATCAGCATACAACTTTGGTGTCATCTTAATTTTATTACATAAAATTAAATGTAGTTTGACTGCCTTTAAGCAGGTTTACTGAATCCTTTACAGATTTATTGCAATGATGCCTAAAAGATGTTATATAATTAGAATCTATAAATAATGCATGATATGTCCATTAAAAGCAAACTAGATCAATTCTAAAGTCCCCTCTGAGGTGCTACGGGTGAGTCGATTTATTCTAGTATTTTTTCTAATATAAATAAATAAATATAAATATTTGACAAAATCACATACATTGCTCCGATTCCAAAGTAAGTAGCCAAAGCACTTGTGTTATGGAAATCAGAGACAACGGTGGAACTACAAACACTCAGACCTGAGCCAATATAGAAAAGTTCGTTTTCTAAATTAACCCAATCAGGGATCGAACCCGGGACTTCGGAGATGGCGACACCTTGAAAACCGGTGTACAAAGCCACTCGACCGCGGAGGTCGTATTTTTATCTTAATATTATATATTATTTATATTAATATAAAAATTATCTCTCACCCAAAAGAAAAACTAAACCAAAATTGATTCATCCGTTTGGGCTACGATACTACAGACAGATACACAGACACTTTAAACTTATAACACCCCTCTTTTTACGTCGGGTGTTAAAAAATAGCATTGTGAATGCGAAAAATTTTAATTTAATACATCACTTCTAGCGAAATAATGCGGTTGCCTTATTTCGTGTGTGGGAAATGATGAGACAATATTCCAAAAATAATTTGTTTGTTCTGAAAGAGTACATGAAAACAAATTATAATCATGCTTCTAAAATTACCTTTCATTAAAAATAAATAACTTTTATAAATCGCATCGTAGGCGTAGAATATTACAATATGGCGTTAATCAATTTTATTAGCTAAGTATGTACGTTGCTAATAATAATCCGGACAAGTCATACCAGTCTTAGTAAAAAAAAACAAAACTGTTTGACTGGGAGAAAAAAATAAATAGGATACTTATACATTTTTGATTTGCAAACATCATAGGTACTATTCTGTATTCCCTTTAACTTAGGACTATGTAAACAATCTTGATGTATCTCTTTATCTAAGAAGTCATTAATTGAATAAGAATAATGTTTTGACTACATACTTAATTTTAAAACTTTTACATTATCTCGAAAATTTACTCCGAAATAATATAATTATCACAATTTTAAATTCATGGTGTATTAAAATACATCAAGATTGCTTACGATATATTTCTTGTTAAAACAAATACAGTATGGTTCCTGTAGCATGATCACTGAAACACGATACGTAATAATATCGCGTGATTAACGTTTTATCGACATTCAACTGTCAAAATCCATTGTCTTTTGACAGTTAGAATATAACCTTAATGATGAGGTAACAGTTTTGGTTTTATCGTTGAGAATAGCGCAATTGGGAACCAGGATACGAACCCGGGAGTTTGTTACTTAAGAGGCAGGATTGCTGCCGTTACGCCGTTACGCTAAGTGGTCGTCATGGCAATGATACCAAAATTTCTCAATGCCTAAAACTTAAGTTGGCCGCTAGGCGCTGGGACTTCATACCTCTGAGATTAGTGAGTTTGAAACTAACATAGTGTCGAAAAAAATTGTTTAGTTTTCGAATATTCAGAATGTGCGGAATATTTGATTCACAAGGTATGCACTCATAATAAACTTTGCCATTTACTTATTATAAAAATATTTTAAATAAAATTTTTACTTACCAATTTGAACATGGTTGAAGATGTTTTCAGACAAAGTAAAGCTGAATACTAGCAAAATTGTTAATTGTACGCAATTTATATAATTCTATGAAACCGGACTAGCCCAAACTATTAATAAGACCTTTAATAAAACCGAACTTTAGGTAATGATTTTAAGATTCAATTTACTTGGAATTCCGATTAATCTATGACCAGCGTAAGGATACTCGTAAATACAAGAATATTTGTCATAAAGTAAATTCAAGGCTAAATTGGCAAAAATGTGTAATATAAACTACTTTAAAATTGGTTAATGCACTCATAAATGAAGGAAGTTGTTATAGATTTTATATACCTACTTGCATAGATTAATGTTAGATTTTGAATATTAATTGTCAAAGAGTAATAAAATTATAATGAAAACGTAATCAATTGATACCTACTTAATTTACTTTTATTGTTACTAATTTAATAACTGGAGTATTTACAGAAATATACCCATAATAGATATTTTTTTTTATAAAATACGTAAATCATACGTATAAAATCGTTTGGAGTACGCGGTGAAGGCGGAGTACGCGCAACCGACCCGTAGTCATACGTTGCGTTGCGAGGGCTCTTATGAAAAACATAACTTTAGGACGTAAGTCGAACAAAATTGTAAAAAAATGACTTTGTCATGTTAGTAACATAATTATTTATGAACTCTTGCCAATTTTGTATTATTACCAATGTACTCGTAAGTACCTATACAGAATAGAAAATAAATAAAACCAATTTGTAGATACTTCATAAGTATAACTAATAAACTTAAAATACAATCACAACATATTGAAATCAGTAATTTAACGATAAATAAATCTCATGACGACATAAGCGTTGATCACTCTAAATATAGTAAGAGTAAGGCGCGGTGTAAGAATAAGCGGAATAGGCGACGGGGGAGTAGGCGGAGTAG
This sequence comes from Catoptria pinella, assembly GCA_963556745.1. Classification (NCBI taxonomy): domain Eukaryota; kingdom Metazoa; phylum Arthropoda; class Insecta; order Lepidoptera; family Crambidae; genus Catoptria; species Catoptria pinella. The sequence goes on from OY750771.1 coordinate 6,706,299, forward strand.
GCGGAGTAGGCGACGGGGGCGGAGTACGCTGCGTAGGGGGCTGAGTACGCTGCCAGGGGGGCTGAGTATGTGTAGACGAGGGGCTTAGCGGCGGTAAACGCCAAGAGAGCAGCGAAGATCAGCAACTGTGAACAAAAGAAGAAGTTAGTAAACGGAAATAGTAAAAGGATATTGTTTATGATACAAGGTTGGCAAAGAGATTTTTAAAACGAGTTGACGTTTTATAATCTTTATAATTGACACGAGTTTTAAAAACTTTAACAACCGTGTATAATACAACGTTTTTCAATACATTTGCGAGAAAACATTATAAGCAACTTCTGAAATTGTAATAGAAATAAAATAAACCGTAAACAAAACGCACGGCGTGCGGTAAATGGAAAAATATAAACTCTAACGACACTAGGGTAGTAGAAATATATTTTTTTTAACGTACCTAATGTATTTATTTTGTTTATTAAAATAAAATATCCATTTTGTACGTAATCTCCTTGACAGTTTTGAAAGTGAACTTATTTTAAATTGCGAACTTAATCCACAATATTTATTTAGTGCGCCCTAAATGTTTATTGTATTTCGTTATCGCCCTCAATTATTCAAAAATTTTTATTCACAGATAACAACAAACCTCTCCTGAGTACATAACATATTTTTTTCTCATCTACATTTTTCAGCCATTTTAAAAAATCTTTCAAAATTGTCATAAACGCGAGGTCTACAGCTCACGGAGCCACTAGTGTGGTTTTATGTTTTAAGCACTGTATTGTTTCATAATAGTTATTTAAGTAACTATTGTTTAATACCTAATTATGTACAGTTGCATACAAGACTTTATCTACACCCATGATATGAATCCTATATAAAAGGTTCCGAAACAGCTTATTACCAACATTAAAACAATCAACCCCAAAACCACTCAACCCCAAAAAAACTAAATGTGTTAAATTTTCATTACCGAATGTTGAGCACGTCGAATTGAATATTAATCTGAATGACGTTGAAGTTGAGTTTACGGAGAGTACAAAATTTCTAGGTATTACACTAGATTCACGACTGCAATGGGATCCTCATATTGAAGCTTTGTCAAGTAGACTTAGTTCTGCGGCCTTGGCCGTTAAGAAAATAAGACTTTTAACTGATATTGAAACGGCAAGGTTGGTATATTTTAGTTATTTTCACAGTATAATGTCTTATGGTCTACTATTGTGGGGCTCGGCTGCCAATATTCAAAATAATTTCATACTTCAAAAAAGAGCTGTTCGTGCCATATATAATCTTCGTCAAAGAGATTCCCTGAGAGAATTGTTTAAAGAAATAAATATACTAACTTTGGCTGGCCAATACATATATGAAAATTTACTATGTGTAAGGAAACACTATGATTCATTTGCTAAGAACAGCGATAATCTCCATATTAATACAAGGAATAAAGATAAACTTGCCGTTCCAAGATTTGCTTGCAAAAACTAGAGGTTCATTTATGGGGAAACGCATAACCTTGTTTAATAAAGTTCCACAACAAGTGATTGATCTACCTTTGCATGAATTTAAAAATCATGTCAAAAAGACGCTCATGGGTAAAGGTTATTATAAAGTAGACGATTATTTGAAAGACCGGAATGCGTGGAAATGATGTAACACAATAACTCGCTAGTAAGTACTTTGTTGTTAATAACCTGTTGTATTTTTTTGTATTTGGTAACGATATATTTAAGTTTGTAAATATCGTTACTTATTTCTGTTAAAGCTGATAAGTTTCTTGCGCCTGTTCTTCTTGTCAGTTAAAAAAGTCTGGAACAGGTGGTAGAAAAATATAGACGATTCAATAGCGCTTAATTACTAAGTTTATTTGAATAAAGCAATTTATTACTTTACTTTTACTTTTACAATCAGTGTCATAGTAACCATAATTTGGAAGGAGTTGCATTATGAAATTGAGAACAACATTATAACACTAGTTTGAATGATATAATGGCAGCGGAGTGCGCGGTGGGCTCGGGCGCCTATCCAAAGACGGCGCGACGTGGTGTGGCCAAAAATTCACCCTCTAAGGGGGTGAAACGAGGGTCCAAAGTTTGTATGAAAGTCCGTCAGTTTCTAAGTTAGGATTTTCGAATTTTGTTTTTAGGCTGACGATTGATTTGATACGTGTCTCAGCGTTTTTATTTAACACTAGTACATATACTGAGACATAGAATGTTTATAGAAAATAAAAGCTCATATCTAAGTCGTTATAGATGCGGCGGCTTTGCAAAAACCAATGATAGTGAAACTCAAGAAAAACTATTTGGTAATTTTTCATACATTTTGATAATTTTACCAAAAATACCCTTAAAATTGTTGGTGAATGAATTTTAGATCAGTGGCGTAAACATTGACATCAAAACAATGGATCTTGTAAATTAATGATTATAATGAATTTCTGATTGAAATGAAACGAGAGTGAAATACTGAAACTGCTAACTTTTCATCATTTGAAAGAATAGCTTAGAAAATTGGTACTTACAAATTTGTACATCTTGTCCGTTTGTGTTGTCGTATTGTACTGACTGATGATGTAGGATGACCAGGCCCATATATAAGCTTCACCAATGACCCCATTGTGTTGGCGTCGTCTGCGTCTGCGCACCTTGGCACCGCGATCGGGACGCGCACGCGACTTGCATACTACACAAGCTTGGCCAGGATGTTTTAGCATTAGTCCGTGTATTGTAATGCTCGTTGTTTTGGGAACTAAACGTAATAACTACCTTCTCGAAGGTTCGTATGTCATTTTATTTCATTAACGCCCAAGCGGTCGAATGCGTCCGGGCAACAATAGAATATTTATTGTGTCTCATTTTCCGGGCCTTGATGGGTTAAAACTACTTTATTGATGTTAATGAAACGATGAGAACAGAAAAACTAAACGCAAAGCCTTAATTTTAACTTCAAGTTTGATAGTGTGGTATTTTACACGGGTCAACTTGGCAGGCGAATTGCTTGTCGATTTTGGTCAACTAGCGCTTTTAATCGACAATCGCTTATAAAATCAAATCGCCACCTCATTGAAATTAGGTTTGCGATTAGATTTTACAAGCGATTGTAGATAAAAAGCGCTGATTGATTAAAATTGACCAGCAAATCATCTGCCAAGTCGACCCGTGTAGACAGCACAGCGAGAGAAGAAAGTCTTGTAACGTAAAATGACGATGTTGTTTTGAGATAAATATTATTTTAGGCACCAATTAAGTTAAGCAATCAGCAGACGTAACATGATGAGCCCGAGAAAAGTATTGTCTAAATACATCAATTTTTCAGTTTGATGAAATATATTTTGTGTGAATAACATCAAATTTTTAGGCAAATTACATGATAATATAGCATTGACTTTTACATTCACAAGCTATTTATTTTTCTTTATTAGGTTAACCTCTAATATGCGACCCATCTGAGGAGCTGATGATGAGTCTTTTTTAGGGTAACGCACCACCCTGAAATTATTTTATATATTATAGAAGTTTCTGTAAAGATTACAGGAAAATGAAACGATGAAAATAGTACACTTTTCAGAAATCATCAACAAAAATTATATTAGCTTCACAATCGGTCAAGATATGGCGTATTGTCAAGAGATACACCGCCAGTGCATTTATTTATATAATGATGGTACGGAACCCTCGGTGCGCTAGTCCGACTCGCTCTTGACCATGTTTTTCTAGTAATATTAATATGAAATACTAGCGACTTCGTCCGCGTGGACGTTCGGAAAATCCCTAGGGAACCTTTAACCGGTATAAAAACTATTCTATGTTTTAATCCAGGCTATAAACTATCTATGTGTCAAATTTCATCGAAATCCGTTCAGCTGTTTTTTCGTGATCTTCCAAACTTTCACATTTATAATATAATATAATACTTGTAAGTTCGATAAGTTTTACATATTTCAACTACTCTATTTCGAAAGTCAAATCTTTAAATACGGTTAGAACTGGTTGTATGACGGAACAGCCATCACATTTGCTGATAAGGATCAGTGTAGGCAGAACATTCCGTGCATACGACATCAAACAATCCTGACGCATGTGACAAAGCTGTCTAAATCCGTCATGGAGTACCTTCATATTATAATACGACTATTTCATTCTAAATAATTACTCGTAATACCTGAACAAGAAATAAATAACCTTATCATATTACGGAAAACTGATGTACACACGACGGCACCTCAGACTATACATGTTGACCTTGAGATCACCTTTATGCCTTACGTAATAAAAGCTGTTTTCGCAGTTTAACTGTATAACCTGACGTGCTGCCGTGTGTACAAATTATTGACCCAGCGAGCGCGAAGCGTCTCCGTTTTAGCTTGGGCAAAAATGCTGTCGTATTGTAGTCGTAGTTATCCATTTGTTCTCCTCTACAGTTCGCATTTCTCAACTGGTTCTCGTGAAATTTTGTGAGCAGTATTTTTTGGCGATTCAATTTTTCGAAAATTTTCAAATGGCGGAGATATGGGGAAAATAATATTCCAGCCATTTCGAAAATGTTCAAAAATGTCACAAACGCGAGGTCTACCAGCTCTACAGAGCCACTAGTCTACTGATATTGGCGTAAATCTGACACAAAACTAGTAAAAAATTGTCACAGCAAGTGCGAAGCGTTTGTAGGCGTGGTGGTATGGAAATGATGGTGGGTCCGTGCTGCTGGTGAGGTGCGCAGAGCTGCCACGCCGGAGTGAGGGGGCCCGGTGAGGCTCCAGTCGTAGCACGTCACACACACACACGGGCTGCGGAGACCAGGTCGGGATGATGCCGTCGAGAGTTGCCGAAGGTCCAGGAAGCGTCGTCAACGATGCTTGAACATTGGAAAATTGAATTTATTTTGTTGTCAAGATTTACTCATAGGTACATAATAAAATATCTAAATGTGTTATATTATATTAAATTACAGAGTAGGTATTAAAATCTGCCAGTTGTTGGCAGTGTTTCGCATGATTCTAACATTATGACGTAGTTGCATCCTTTTTCAGTTTTGCAGGTATCGGCGAAATGGTCGTTACACTGACGCTCACATTTCGCTAATGGTGTTTTCGTTCGTTACACAGATATTTCGCGACTGCTAGCTATTCGCTTCCGCACACGGACGCCTCAGTGTACTGAGGGCGTTAGTTTAGAGTTCAGTTAGATGTTCTTATCAAACAAGAGAGTGTGCTCTACTTTAAGTATTGCCCATCAAAATCACCAAATCCGAAAGAAATTGCTAGCTGCAGCACACATTATTTAATAGTTGTTCATTCAAGTTGATTTAAAAATTATAATGTAAGTACGTTTTGTTTGTGTTACATGGTAATTGAAGTATGCTATTTTGTGACAACTACTAATTATTCTCAAACTGTTGGAGATCCTTCTACATCAGGCACAAATATAATAAGGGCCATTATCCACTGCCAAACCGGTAGCACAGTAGAACATTCTGTGCGTTGTGAACTTGTGACGCATTGACATCCTTATTCGACCGACGATCAAGGCCGCCATTAAAATGGACCGTGAACTTGATATTCATCAACTTACTACATTTCTGTATTAGAATTGCAAAAGCATTTATAATTGTATAATTGATTCATGTTCAAACTAGTTACATCTGGCAAAAAAAACGATCCCCTAATCTGTTTTATATTTTAATAAGGTTTTTTTTATAAAACCTTATTATTATTTATTTATTTTCGATCATTACAAATTACGTTCATTACTATAATTTTTATGGGTACAATTTCTGGTGTTTTACAATACTGCGAAATAACTTAACTTCCTTTGAGTTACGAAAATATGAGCGCGAATAAGTCAGTTGGTAAATTGAGTAATCAAACGGGAGGAATGCCTGTGATGTCATTATAGTTGATAGAGGCGTAGCACGTCACACACACACGTTGAACAAAGTGACGTCGTATAGGTAATCAATACTGAAACAGTAAATATTTTTAAACTACTTACGTTTTCTTTATTACATTAAAAATCAGATAATGTAATGATTTAATATTTATATTAAATCAGTGTTTCCCCGTGTTCTTCTCAAATAAATATTATGAATTATAAAACATTGGCTAATATGATCGAAGGCTTATAGTCAAAATATGCATTACTCGCTAAATCAATTTTTGAATAGGACTGTGCTTTGGAAATCATGTTGGATGTGCAAGTTGTTCGCACCTAGTAATCGGCACTGCCCATATGAACTGAGGTTCCATTCACTGGTATCATTTGACGTCGATGGTAAAAAAGCCAAGTAATGGTATCAAACAGTCGTTTTTATTAAAATATTGTTAAAACTGTATTTTCATTTGAGCAGGACAGGGGCTTTGTAGGCTGCAGCTACCACAGGAGCGGCCACTGGTGCGGTGTACGCGGCAGCAACGGGAGCGGTGTACGCGGCAGCAACAGGGGCAGTGTACGCAGCGGCTACTGGGGCTGTATACGCAGCATATGGTGAAGTGTACGCAGCAAATGGTGAAGTGTACGCAGCAGCTACTGGTGCGGTGTACGCAGCAGCTACTGGTGCGGTATATGCAGCGGTGTATGCGGCGTATGCTGGTGCCGCTACAACGGGCGCTGTGTAGGCGATGGAGTGGATGCCAGGCTTCGCAGCCGTGACGACAAGGAGGGTAGCGAAGATTACCTTAAAAAAAGATATAACTTTTTGTTTATGCAAAATTTTTATAAACTGTAAAAGGTCGGTTTGAAAGTCGTATCATTCTTTTTTATGTTTCATTCAACATTTTTTTAAGTACTAATTTCGGAATAGAAATCTCATAATTACCAGTTTGTACATGTTGATGGTTTGTTAACTTGCTGCTCCACAAGACTGATTGAAATCGGTGGAAATGTTAGTATAAATACTGTGTCGGCCACAAGAGACAGTTTCGCGATTTTACGAGGGTTAGCTTGCATTACACTAACCACTCCAAATTCCAGATAACGATCAAACGATATATGCGCAAGTGAGCAATGCAATTTTTACGAGGGTGGCTGTTTAGCTTAGCTAGATATCTAACTAGAAACAAAATGAGAATGAATGTAAGTTAATATGAAAATGAATTAAAAAATTAATTCTATACTAGCCTCCGCCCGCGACTTCGTCCGCGTGGACAATAGAAAAATATGGCGACCAGTTTAAATAATGATTAATTGATGAAAGCTTCAACTTTCAACGGAGAGTTCAAGCTCTTTTCCTGGTTCTACCCACCCACATTAGACGAAACATGGCTTAGATTTTACTTGGTCTCCAAGTCAACTGTGAAAATCCTATCAAAATCCGGTTAGTGGATTTCGCGTGATGCGCGCATAAACATTTAGAATTTACAGATTTAATATATGTATGATTCGTAGTAAGATAGAAAAAAGCCGTGATATAACTTTATCTCTAGGAATATAGCTATGTACCGGATGATAGCTATTTGAAAGCGGTTCATAATAGGCTTCAGATTTGGATTCGGCTTCGAATTCTAAGCAAAGAACAAGAAAGCTACCTATAACATAATCGATTTAGTTTACTTAATTTATAAACGAACCAGTGTTAACTAAATTACAATGTTATTCTAATATGTAGTAGTATACATAAAATCTTGGCTCCATCTCGTATACACCACTCAGAAATAAACATTCAGGATGCGCAAACGCAGTTGCGTCAGAGGTCAGTTGGTGCGTGTCTACGTTTACAAGTCACGTTGCGACAACCCTGGAGGTCAATGCGCCTATTCCATCTGGATTACTATACAAAGGGATGGCCGTCAAAAAATGACGTTATTATAATGTACCCATGGTAATATGGGTATGGGTATGACTTATGCCAACATCTGAGGGCCTATTACAAAAAAACTGGCCAAGTGCGTGTCGGGTATGGCTATAAACATATATTTACTTCCTGTTTTACACAACTTTAATTAATAGTCGGACGATGTTTGTTGATTGATTTACTTGATTTGAACTTTATACATGAGTTAATAATGTCACGGAATGGGACGAACATCGCTTATCACGATGCTTTTTTGTAATAGGGCCTCTGTTAGGATCATTATACAAGATCAATATATGAATCTTATAAGTGACATTGAAGTAGGAACTAAGACCTTTTTTATTGTTTTGTATCAGAAGTAAAAAAAGGATAAAGGAAGGAAGGAATTTTCGGGCAATAGAGTCATAATCCCTTCTCCTTGTACCAAAATAATAAAAGAAACATTCATTCCCTATTTCACTTCCATCGATGTTAATTTTCGCGACAAAAGGCCTTCAACCATGGTCTAATCCATGGGTCGCCAAATTTTTAGCCTATGGGCCAGATTAACCCCTCCACGAAGTCCCAAGGGCCAGAGCCTAGCTAGCTTATCGTACCAATATACTGTAAAAAACAGTATGTTGGTACGATCCGGACCGCTTGCGCGGGCCGGATTGTTGGTGCTCTCGGGCCGGAGTTGTCCCGCGGGCCGTAGTTTGGAGACGTCTGGTCTAATCTATCTAATACTAAAATTAACTTTAATAGGTTCGTGGTGAAAGATAATCGACATCATAAATAACAAAGTTTGTTCAAATATTTTCATTATTTGTGTTATATTTGCAGTCCATACTAATAATGAACTTCCACGTTACTTAAATTGCAATCAATCAGCATAGTTTGTACCTCTACACCTTTGTAGTTAGATATTGATGGCATTTTTATAATTTGTCATAAAACTAAATATTTTGTTATTTCACATTTATATTAATATGAGTATGGATTAGTATGGAAATAAGGATGGTTGCTTTTAATTTTCGATCCCACATTGAATGTTTATGACTTTTTTCTAAATAAGCATTCGCTCCTATATTAAATAAAGCATTAGCTATTTTATTTCAGCTAATTTAGATTTTATTTATAAACATTCTTAATTTATTCCGTAGCCAAATAAGTTAATGTAAGATATATATAAAATGTCAGCGGTTTGATAGCTATCAACTCGGTAAGATGTTTTTAAATTAGTTATAAAAAGGTGACCTAAGCATTAAAAATTATTAATTTAGTGTGACTTTAAATCGCCAATTAGTTAAGCAATAGCAATTTGGATCAATACGGATACGAAATCAATTAGACTTTTGTTCTATGTGTCTTGGAATATAGATAGGGATGATCAGGACAATAATTGGGAAGATGCATGCTTTTGAGACAAAGTGCAGAAAAAACATATTTTAATAAGTATCTATTTAAATAAGGAGAAATATTAATCGATCAAATGTAATTGAATCGATAAAGTGAAAACACTTTTGTATAAGGTTTATATTGAGTCAAGCGGTATTTTAATGACATTTAACTACTTACTTCAATACTGACACAAGTACAATATTTAGACAAAGCCAGCTGAGATGAAGTTTTCTATATTGAAAGTGCGATGAAGTTTTTTTTCAAGAAAAAGCCCAACATGGAACATTTTTACTTTATACATACCTAAACCACTAACAGAGCTCTAAACTATTACTCAGTAGATCAGTGGGTCACAAGTGTTGTCGTCATTCTGTCAAATGAAGCCGATAGCCACATCCATCGATCAAATGAAGCCGATAGCGATACCGTCAGATCAGCCATTTAACATGTTTGCCAATGTGACATGTGTGTTGCACTTACAAACAAGTTAGGTTTACTTAAAACACTGAACAAATTATGCTGGATTATAATTGGAGCTTCAATATAAACAAACTGATTTAATTTACTCAGCAAATAGTTAAATCTTTAATAGCTATTAACGACTTACTGGGTTACTATAACGCATTTGGGGGTTTCTCAATTTAGTAATTAATTTATCTGAGAAATTGGAGTGTATTAATTATGAATTATTGAGCTAAATAACAATTATAAATAGCTTATTTTAAGAGGACCTATGGACTTAACTATAAATAACTACGAATAAAAATACACTTCAAACTTTGTTTTTTTATGATTGCCGTCCGTCGTAGCGGCACTTTTAAGTTTTCTTCTCTTGAGACGAATTCTGCGTCAAAGCTTGATATTTACCTACTATACGAAGAAAATATGACTTAACGAAAGTTTGTCACCCGTATTCAAGAAATACTCAAACGGCCCTTGCCTATGCGAACGCACTGCGTTCAAATAGAGCTCCGCGATTGGTTCGTTTGTTTTACGTATTACTTGTGATTGGTAGATAGTTGGGACGCTGTGCGTCCGCGGGCATTGTGAGACCTCATTAATGTTTGTGAATACGGGTGTAAATGTTTTCTAAGTTTGCTAATTAATGCGTCTTCACTTCGGATATTTCCATGCGTACGTATAATATAATGTAATTGAAATAAATTAATTTTCATCTTTCTTTTTTTAATGAGGTCATGTTTTCGATGTATTTGGTCAAAAAGGTTCGCTTTAGATGTATAAACTAGGGACAACTATTTTTCAATAATATGCTTTACGACAGAAAAGATTTGAACTTGAGGGGTCGTTGCTACTGTTACGGCAAATGCTCCTACACCTAGAAATTTCTTTCATTTATTGTAAATTATGTGAGTTAGGTATTTATGTAGCAAAACAATAAAAAGTATACTAGTTATCATAATTTATTGGTGGTGATCGATTGAGGGCCATTTTCTTATTATTTTCAACGAAGGTAGTAAGCATAGGGTGAAGCGTATGCGTATGGGGAGTAGGCTACTGGCGCGGTGTACGCTGAGTAGGCGGCAACTGGCGCGGTGTACGCGGAGTACGCGAGGGGTGCGGTGTACGCCGCCGCCACGGGTGCGGTGTACGCCACAGGTGCCACGATACCGGGCTTGGCGGCGGCAAAGGCCAGGAAGCAGGCGAAGATGAACTGAAACATATAATATAGTGTCATTAGATAATGTTAAACTGAATGGATGAAAAAAGTGAGAATATTTATAACATAAAAAAATATATAGATTCAATTTACATCATTGATCGTTAAATTTCTATTTAACTTTTTATCTAATGAGATAATAATAATGTATCATGTTTATTTCTTGCATTGCAATCAATTATTTGATAATGTTTCCTACTCACCAGCTTGAACATTTTGTTAGATTGTTGTCACTGAGCTACAGCTGAGCTGAATGATGCTCAATAATTGTCCGTAGCGAACTTTATACTAAACTACGAAGGCCAGTGCACGCAATGTAAGTATTGTCATTCATGCCGTACATACGATGAATTACGATTTCTTGAATGCCGAACGAAGCTATTCGAATAATTTTCTTTGTTTGATGTCTAAAGTTGATACATTTTGATATTGGGTGTTTTTGCTATAGTAATTCAACCAATTCGCACAATCTGCGACCATTTTTTGTTAGATTAATTATTATCTAAGTACCTACGAGTTCAAAAAGACTATCTTTTTTAACCGACTTCAAATATCGAAAAGGAGGAGGTTATCTATTCGTCGCATATATATGTATATATTTTTTATGTATAACATGAGGATTGTTTACAAGTTGGTCCCATTTTTTTAAATTGGTTCAGTAGTTTTGAGCAAATCATGAAAATACTATAGTTTTCGTTACCATTTTATATTAATTAAGATGATTCTTTTTTAATTTGAAAGAAGATACTTTATGAATGATAACATATTATTATTAATATACCATATTAACTTCATTGGCATTGGACCTTGGAATATATACAAGGGAACTCCTACAAATACGAACTGTTTTTGCTATTTAGAGCTGTTTTTTTTAAGGTTTATGAGGAGGTTTAGCTTTTTTTATAAAGCTCTTTTTTCGAAAGTAAAATCTCTTCTCCTGAAAAATGACGATGATGATAGAGAATTAAAAAATCAAATCGGCTGAAATTTTTTATAGGTAGTAAAAAACCTGTTTCAGTATTTTTGGTTGTGTGAAAAAATCGCAAAAGTACAGGAGCAACACTAACAGCTGTAGCACAAACATCTATCGAGAAAAAAAAACGAACTGAGTAGGTACTCGATAGAGTAATTTTGTATGGAACATTTATACAGTGCCATCTACCGCCGAAAAATGAAATGAAATTTCCCCTAGCTAATTACTCTTTCGAATACTTTTACGCGCGTTTTTTTTCTCGCTAGATGTTCGTCCTACACGGGTACAGAAAGAAGATTAGTCCATAGCCACCACCTCACACAGCCACAACATGAATTAAAAAAAAATCAACACAATTTTCTATGGTTATGCAGAAAAGTCAAAATGGTATCAAAACTTTTTTAATACATGTTGTGGTTGTGGCAGGAGGTGGCATAATCTCAAATAATATTCGTTATTCATGAGAAATAATTATCTATGGAAAATTACATTTAATTTTCAGCGGTAGTTGGCGCTGTACAAATTTCTCATACAAAATTACTCTATCGAATATATTTACGTGCGTTATTTTTCTCGATCGATAAACCAGTGACCTAATTCGCAAATAGAAAATCTAGTTATTACTGACATTTATTAATAATTCAGCGTTGGAAAAGTCTTAATGAATGATTCAACATAAAATTGAATTATTAACTAATTGCGTTCTTGTCTCCGTTTTAGCTTGGGCAAAAATTGCCTGGCCCTGCGATTGCGGAGGTTAAGCAACTTTCGCAAGGGTCGGTCAAAGGATGGGCAACCAACTATTTATTATCTCGAGTTCCTCTGTGCTTCGGAAGGCACGTTAAGCCGTTGGTCCCGGCTGCATTTGCAGTCTTTAACACCCACCAATCCACGAGGGGCCTGCGTGGTGGGTTATGGCCCATTCTCCTTATCCACCCATAAGGAAGGCCTGTGCCCCAGCAGTAGGGACATTTAAAATGGCTGATGTCGATGCCTGTCCGGCACGGCAGTCCAGCTTTCCGGCTGTCCGTCTGTTCTGAGAAATGTGACCTGTAGAGGACAGGTCACATTTCTCAACCGATTCTTGTGAAATTTTGTGAGCAAGTTCTATAATTATATTGAATATTTTTGACAATTCTGTTTTCGAAATTTTTCAAAATGGCGGAGATATGAGGAAAGTCATATTTGAGACATTTCGAAAAATGATCAAAAATGTCACAAACGCGTGATTTACAACTGTGACATAAACTTCTAATTTGTATGAGAAATAAGGTTAATTAAGGTTTTGCTCCTAATACTGTTTTCCTCTTAATTTTGCATGTGACTGTCACGTGTAACAGTTATTTGTGACACCACATGACATGAGTCTATATTAGACCTTTGATTATTTAAATGTCTATTAGACGTAGGTTGATTAATATCAGATAAAATTTTAAAGATATTGTAGTAGCGGACTAAACATTGTAAAGACAATTGTATATTATTATAAAACTATAAGCATAATAGTGTGGAACCAAATTATTTGCCAGGATTTCAGGGGGTGGCTAGGTCAAATGTGTAGAACACATTGATGAAGATTTGCTTCTACTTCATTTTTTTCAATTGCCGATAACAGCTGAGTCAATTGTTGTTATCGGGCGAGGTTAAGGACCGGCGCGGTAAAGCCAGCGACTTCATTTTATATATATATTTTTGAGTTGTTTAAGTTAAATGCTGAACGAATCGACCACGATTATAAAATCATAAAATAAAAATTGGATTTTATATACATTAAAATCAAGCCATTAAAATGGGCTACTAACTCTGTGGTTCCAAGTTCTATTCTGGCATCAAAAAAGTTATATTCTACATTTACTTGCTTATTGCATATGAACTGAAATAAAATATAGATCAATTAAGAAGAGGGCCTATTACATAACAACGATCGCAATAAACGTACGATGTTCGTCCCACTCCGTGACATTATTAACTCATGTAAAAGGTTCAAAATCAAGTAAATCTATCAACGTACATCGTCTGACTATCGTGATTCTTTTTTGTAATCAATAATCAATTGACTTCGTTAAAGAAGGTATTCATAAAGCACATCATAATCCACATCACGCATCATGGTAAATAAACTAAAAAAAACCGGTCAAGAACGAGTCGGACTCACGCACCGAGGGTTCCGTACCATATATAAATACACTGCCAGCGTACAATAATTATCGCAGTTTTAGGTCAGCGCCATCTTTTGACCGATAGTGGAATGAATGTATTTATATTGATGATTTTTGAAAAAGTGTGCTTTAAAGAGACATCGTTTTATTTTTCCTGTAATATTAACATACACTTCTCTACATTTTTCATCAAAAGTAAAACTGTTGCAAATTTCAAGTTGATAGCATTAGTAGTTCTTGAGATATCCAGCTGCGACAGACAGACAGACTGAGTCGCACCATAAGGGTTCCTTTTTACCATTTTGGTACGGAACCCTAAAAACGATGTGCAATTTTTACAATGTATACGAGAGAAGAGGTATCTCTTCTCTTGCTTCTGCTTGCTTTATTTTATTCTTATTTTATTGTTCCTAAAATCGTATGCATTTCGGTTAGGCTCTAAAAAACAGTGACGCAGTCTATGACTTGTGCAGTGAACCTCTACGTAAATGTAGGTACTTAACATGGCTTTTAAATAAAGCCTATAAAAACGTATAATAATTACGAATATTAAGAAGTACTTAATCAGGCATATACATTGATTCACCACATTCACACTTTTCTGGTTTTACAGTGAGTTATTACTACTAGTAATTTACTTTCATAACCGAAACAAATGGCTAATTCGTTATACCTTTGGCATTTTCAGACATATTGGGGTTCCTATATATAGTGATAAAACTCTAAAATTTACTTCAGGTAGAGGCAGTTGTCGATAAAGCTGTGACTATGTTTGAAATCAAAATGAACTTCTTGCTGGTCGTAAGTCAAACATATTTATTTTCTTCTTCAGGACCCTTAGCACAAACATCTATCGAGAAAAACGCGCGTAAAAGTACTCGATAGAGTAATAATATATGGAAAATTTCATTTCGCTTTTTGGCGGTAGATGGCGCTGTACAAATTTCCCAAACAAAATTACTCAATCGAATGTTTTTCCGCGCGTTTTTTTTCTAGATAGATGTTCGTGCTTTAGTACAGATTTCATTTCGACCATCAGCCATTTTTAATGTCCCCACTGCTGGGGCACAGGCCTTCCTTATGGGTGGATAAGGAGGATGGGCCATAACCAACCACGCGGGCCCAATGCGGATTGGTAGGTGTTGACGACTGCAAATGCAGCCGAAACCAACGGCTTAACTTGCCTTCCGAAGCACGGAGGAGCTTGAGATAATACGTTTTTGGTCACCCATCCCATGACCGACCCTTGCGAAAGTTGCTTAACCTCCGCAATCGCTGGGCCAGGCGCTATACCACTGCGCCATCGAGCTCCTCAGACTTTATTTACTTCTTCATATTTTGAAGAGAATGCAGCTAAGTGTTATAAACGATAAAAATACAGTATTCCGATCCAAACATTATTCGTACTATTACTAATTAAGAAATATCAAGTTTTTTCAAAAAAGTCTTCAAAGTTATTAGATATAAAAAAAAGGAATTGGTTCTAAGGAACAGCGTAAAGTTAAAATGAGGGAAAGAGGTGATAAGGTGGGTACATAATTTGTGTTTTTTTTTTGTTATTTCTTGGCTCGTAACCTTCAATCATCCTCGTAACATAATGTCATAATAGTATAGAAATACGATTGAAAGTTCTCCTTCTTTCAAAATATGTTCTAACGATTTTGTGAAAACAGAAAAAAATAATATAATTACTTAGGATGATTGGTTTCTTTTTTATCTATTGGGGGTGGAGGGAACTAATTTGCAGGAAAATTGTCAATTCACTTAACCCTTCATGGCCCGGAAAATGAGACATAATAGATATTCAGATTGTTATCTGGCCGCATTCGGCCGCTGCGCTGCATCAACACTGTTTGTGCGATTCCACTGCTCGCTACACTTTGTCGCTGTGTTGTGGCGTCGTAGTGGTTAGTGAACTTAGTCATACCCATGGCCATAACGAATTTTAACTCTACAATTTGCTATTGTGACTCCGCTATGATAACAACGTTGCATATTTATGTAGGTATGCTAATGTGTACTAATTTTTGCAGGTACTAGCCTTTGCTGTTCAATCCAATGCACAATACGCACAACGCCTTCCCATTGGTGGTGCCGCAAGAATGGGATACATCGGACAAATTTCCCCTTACGGTGGGCAAATAGGCAATCCATATGGTGGGCAAATAGGCAATCCATATGCTGGGCAAATAGGCAATCCATATGGTGGGCAAATAGGCAATCCATATGCTGGGCAAATAGGAAATCCCTATGGTGGCGGATATGGTGGAGGTATAGGAGGGTATAATCTACCTGGTCGAATATTCTCTTAGATACTCGTATAAAAAATAAAAAAAGGGTCGATACTCGATACCCCTTTTTTGATAAATTGATCCGTGCCAAATCCTTAATGAATTCTCTAATACAACAAACATTTGATGCAACTGTTTTTTCTTTTAATCGTTAGTGATTAATAAAGCAAGGGAAATAAATAATGTCATAATAAACGTGCATTTTTTTTTCAACGACATTTTCGCTCATGTTGTCCTTTAACAAATGTCCCGTACTTTTTGCCCGCAACTTCATCTGCATGAAGATTTGTATCCCATGGAAATTTTTGAAATTATGGAATCCTAAGTTTTTCTCCAAATTAGTCCTAATCCATAGCAAGTCTACCAAAATAAGGTTAAAAAGTTATATTCGCAAATTTTTATAATATTAGCACAGTCTTAGTAGGTGGTTCATAATACCGTGATATTAGTATGAACTGTCCATACCTGTCAACTTTAAAGCCAAACTTTTTGTGAGTGTCACAGACTGTTAAGTTTTAGTGCCTTTCTCAGATATTAGGTTTATGAAGAAAGATATTTGTTTAAGTTACAATAATTGGTTATGTCATCGATAAGGTTATTTGCATGAAAATGTAATTATTTTGTGACGCCAGTGCACATACACATAGGTGTACAATAACAATAATTACATATACATATACAGTAACAATAGTTACATAAATATAGATGGCTATGACGAATTCATTTATTTATAGCAATTTGAAGGGCTATTTTATTTTATTACAATACAATAAAAATTGTTACTTAAATTATACAGAAAAATAAACTAAATGATAAAAAAATATAAAATTAATAAATGAAGTCACGTGATAGTTTTCATTTTAAATTTCCTTACACCGCTTGGCTTATAATTATGTCCGTTACTTGCAAATGTATTGGGAAATCTTGGACTAACAACTTTTATTATAACTCGTCCTAGATCAAAGATCGAGAGAAATATTGATTCAAACTAAATATAGAAATATTTTTAAATTTATTATTTTTAAAATATAGAAATATTTTTAATTTAAATTTATACAGAAGTCACAAGTAGTTAATTCAATAATAATAATAATAATAACATCGTGATTGGAACTTGAACTCTATAATCGAACTACTCAGTAACTAAATAATAAAATGTTCACTGTTATTGTATATGATAAAATACTTACTAAAATTTGATAACTGAAATTAAAATAATACAAAATCCTATTATTACTTTACTTTATGTTAATAAATTAGTGAAAATTAGAAGACAGTTTTTTTAAACAAACATCTCTATCAACGAGTCAAAACATATGTATAAGGAGCGCTATAACTGTACGCAAGTAAAGGCCCTGACGCACTGTACGAAGAGTACGTGGCCGGGGCGGTGGAGTACGCAGCCAGTGGTGAAGTGTACACAGCTGGAACATTGTACGCCAGTGAGAAGAGGGCGGGCTTGGCGGCAGCCATCCCCAAGCAACACACGAACAAAACCTATAGGAAAACATTAATAATTATGTTCTTATTGCACACATAATTGGTATTCTTGAAAGTGATAAAGAAACAAAACGTTTCTAAAATTCACTTATAGAATGCTACTTATAACGGCATCTATGACTGATACACACAATCCATTAGTGCAATATTCATACCATCAATTTTGGTGTCACTACAGGTAAATGGAACTAGGAATAGCCGAACAATTAGATCTTTGAAAAAATTTAATTGAAATAAATAAAATCTTCGCAGTTAGTTAACTATACAATAATATCGCGATGCGATACTAAATAACTAATTAATAGTAGAAGTTCACATTTTACAAAAATTTGAAATAATAATTTAAAGAGGAGAAAACGAAATTGAAACTCACAAACTTCAACATACTTGTTTGAAATAGATTTTACACTCAATAAACTGTTGTCGAATTTAAAACAATTGTGAACAGTTCTACTGAAATTCGGTCCAATTTATACTTTAACGCCCGTGTTGAACTAATTATAAGAGACAACCTTGCAATGTCCTCTGGAAACAAATAATAAGCAGACAGATACTCTTCACATCAGTCATTCCAATGACAAACTGAGGTATCATTTTTAAATTAGATATACATCGTTTGGTGAACTTTTTTGTTAAATATTTTATAATGATGCAAAATGATGAGGTTCGGTAACACAACCTTCTTCCTACTATAGGAAATTGCTTGTGTGTGATGTTCATAAAGCAAAACAAGGGTAAAGTATACCGGTGCTATGCGGTGGCTATAATAGTTTAAAATATTTGCACAAGCTGAGTTTTGATCCCTTACCTTCAGTTTTCACCCCTCCAGTACCTTAAAACACATAGATTGGCAAAAATAATACAAAACAATAGGTGGATTTTAAATGGTGATAATTCGCCAGTCATACTACACATTTTACACCTATGTATCCTGCTTATGCGTGAAGTTTCATTAAAATCGGTTTAAGTGCAAAGAGCGGCACTAAACAAAAGACGATCGTAATTATTATACAAAGAAATGTTGGTCCTGCGGAGGTTGCATACGTTGCTGCTATACAACCTGCGTTGGTTTGATTCTAGACACGGTTCTTCTTCTTCTTTTTTTGTTATGGCAATCTACTTTCCTCTTGGAAGTAATTTTTGCCAGTGCCAAGTGTTAAATAGTTCAGTGGTAGATATTGTTTAATTTTTCATTAGAATGCGGGTGCATCGCATTCCAATGCTGCTTGGAGCATTTGGCACCAAGTATATCAAGACAGTTTACTCGGTTAGTTCTGCCGAGGAAGCCACCACTTCAATAAAAGTCTCAGCTTCACACAACCAAGATCGCGCCTATTTCAATTATCCCACATATTGTTCAGTTGCGTAGACACTTGTACCATATAACTGCACCAATTTTAAGACACAATATCCACTATGAATCAATTTGAAAATAATTAAAATAGACACCAACCCGAACTCGACAAAATGGCGCCAAAAACCCTAGACACGGTTAATTCATTTCGAAAAATAAAGACTAAAAATATATATGAATTGCCGTGACAAAAGTTACGTAACATTTCATTTATATGATCATACTTCGTTTTGAAATTCATATGACCATAAACTTCATCGATGTTTTGTCTATTATTATTAAAAAACAGAATATGTTAGGGTAAATAAGTATATGGATACCCATACACCTTTTGTACAGAGATCTTCTTAATTATGTTAATACTTATGCTAATAGGGTACAACGTTATATAAACACTAAAATATGCTATTCACTAGTTTTGCTAGGCACTTTACCAACTAGCAACTATTAGCTGTTAACACTTTATACATTTTAAGTATTTAATATTTGTTTACAGCTGTCAAATAGGTTCATATAGGAATGGCAACTTATTGCAGTTTCGCATGTCACATCACTCTAACTTTTTTTGAGGGGCTTTGCAAATAGCCATATTACATTGAAGCGAAGGGAAGCGACTGATTAGAATTTATAAACAAAACAACCTAAAACTTTTTCCAGTGACTTATGCATTAACCATGTACGAATGTTGCATTATATTGTTTGTTGGTTGCGGAAATCTTACCGTCCCACCAGGTGGAAAGATTGGTTTGTTGGTAAGTAATAGAGGATTATTATAATTATAATGTTTTGTTTCTTTGACATTGGGGGTGGATAATTATTAGGTTTCTATTGTAAAACCCTGAATCCTATTTGTTTGCGTGATTGGATGACATTCATATTTATATATATATATATATATAGTGCTGTTTAATTATTTCTATAAAATCGCTGTCCCTACAAATAATGAACTTCAATATTCACGTATTCAAAAACGTTTTTCTTGATTTGTAATCACCATAATGTATTTGTCTAAAGTTGGATATATTGATAATATTTTTTTTAATACAGTTGTCGAAAACAGGTACATTTTCGATGACATACAGCGTGTGGTAAGTTGGTTTTACCGCACGCCGTGCGTTTTTGTTTACGGTTTTTTTTATTTCAGGAGGTACGTACCTTTAATGTTTTCTCGCAAATATATTAAAAAACGGAGTATGGCACACGGTTGTTAAGGTTTTTTAAAACTCCTTATAATAATTTATTATAATTTGTTATAAAACTAGATAAAAAATGGATAATTTAAAAAATGCGAGTGTAGAATATTAATCAACATTTATTTTTGGTTAGGTCCCTCGTAAGTTTTTTATAATTACATATTAACGGCGTAAGTAGTAAGCGGCGTACGGAGAAGCATATGAGTAGGCAGAGTAGGCGGCAACTGGCGCAGTGTACGCGGAGTAGGCAGCAACTGGCGCGGTGTACGCGGAGTACGCAAGAGGAGCGGTGTACGCAGCTGCCACTGGTGCGGTGTACGCTACTGGAGCCAAGAGTCCGGGCTTGGCGGCAGCGAGGGCCAGGAAGCAGGCGAAGATGAACTGAAATAAGACAATCGATTAAAGACTAATTTGGTTTTAATTTAAGTTGGCGATGAAACCAACTTTTAAGTAATTAAAAATATTTATAAAATTTATCCTTCTTATCCAACCATAACGAAGGCCTATGCCCTAGGACAGGATATTATTTCTTTTGTTTTTTAAAAGTCTATTATTTACTTACCAGTTTGAACATTTTGTTGGGTATGGTTGTTGAGCTGATCAAGTCGAGTGACTGCAAAAAGCAAGGAAGATGTGATATCTCCAAACAGCATTCTGTTCGTTTTATACGTTTGCTACTTCTACGGCCTGAGGAACGACCTTGCGGAACACGTCCTGAATATCAAACGACTCCAAAGGCGAACTGTCCTCATTTAACTTTTAAATGAACTATCTTGTGATAGCAAGATCATGAAACGGTTACTGATACAAATGCAACACATTCTATGAATTTAGGAAAATTCGATGAATGAATAGCCTAACTAGACATTGCAAAAACATGTCCGAAATACGATACTTTCTGGTACACTACGTAGTATCGTAATACTTTTTGATTTTCAATTCGATAATGTTCTACTTAATTTATCGTGAGGAAAACCAGCAATTAGTTAAATAATCATTAATCAAGTTATTATTATAATTTCTTGTCTTATTGTTGTCTACTGAGCAATAATAACAGTACGGTGTTTTATATTATCATAAGGCTCCACAGATCTGGAATGGACTGCCCAATTAAAAATAATAGTTTGGTCATAATTACTAAAATAACTCACGAAATAGGTTGCACGGAAGTGCGCGTGTGCCCAATCAAAGGGAAATAGCCTCTAAAACCTTAATCTATTCCTGGTAATATGTACCAAGTATTTATAGCGAAATTTCCTTATAGCCTTCTATTAATGTGATATACAGCTATTATTGGTTTCTCAAATATCATTTTGAAGATCTGCGTGTAAATCACAATCACCAATTTTCTTTTTTTTATAATTTTAATACAAAGCAGCTATTACTAACCACTACTAAAGCATTTTTTGCATAGGGGCACATGAAACGAGCTTGACTTTCTAATTTTGCTCTGCTTACCCATCTTTTTACAATAGCATGCAACCAAAGTAACGTTTGGTTTGTTAGGTTGTAAGCTTAATTGTAAGCCACCACTCCACCGAGTGCCTTAACTTTTTTAAATTAAGAAATTATTACAATTATTATAAATAGAAATTATCAGTTTTATTATAAATAACAATTTCGTGTTTTTTTTTGTTTCGACCCCAAAGAAGCTTTATTTCAGTCCTACTTTGGACGGGACCAAGTTCACATTAGGATCGCATTATCGTCAAAAATCTGTTATTTTGGTAATTTGGAAACGGTTGCCATGGTTTCCATTATACTGTTTTGACGTTTATTCGATTCGAACTTGAACTCGATCTTGTCGGTTGTACAATTCTCTGTTTTATGGTGTGTGCTAACGCAAACAATTGATTAAACCTAATTAAAACTTTTAAAATAAATTTTAATGTTAATATTAGCTGTGACGAAGCTATTGACTAATATAAGTTTATTGTAGTTGATAATTTTTCATTTCAATTGAAGTTTTGGTATGGTTTGTTTTTAGTATTAGTACAGATATTAGGTGAGTAAGTGCTTATATTTTTTCTCTCTTTTAGATATTGTTAAAATCTTACCCGATTATGTCCATAAATGGTAAATAAGCTATCATGTTTAGGATTTCGTACATCAAAAGGAAAAAACGGAACCCTTATAATATCACTTTGTTGTCCGTCCGTCTGTCAAGTCAAGACCCTTTAT
Organism: Catoptria pinella; assembly: GCA_963556745.1. Lineage (NCBI taxonomy): Eukaryota > Metazoa > Arthropoda > Insecta > Lepidoptera > Crambidae > Catoptria > Catoptria pinella. The sequence continues at coordinate 6,728,778 of OY750771.1, forward strand.
CTCGTAAACGCGTAGAAGTATCGAGTTGAAATTAAAACCATAATATACTCAGGTCTACTGTCCCTTGAAAAACATCAAACTTCTAAGTTAACGTAAAAAAAGATACGGCCGTTTATGCCGCAAAAAATGCAAATTTCGACACTCAAGGGAATCAAAATACATAGGGTACTTTCCGTTGACATAGAACTATGAAATTTGGCAAGTAATATCGTCTTATACTACAAGTACAGTGAAAAATCTGAAAACTATACATTTGTAATTAAATCATAAAACATTCTCGGAAAAAGATCGAAAAAAACTGCGAGGCTCGATTTCTGAACTATTATAATTATTATCCTATTCTTAAGTTAAGCGATAGTTGTACTATTTGTTATTGAAGTACTTACTTAACTAAAACTTGAACTCAAATTGTATCCAGCCAATGTCGCAAATGCAGTAAAGGAATATGGTGCAGGTGATTCAAAGGAGATATAAAAAATGTTTTGTAGTGTTTTTCTTTGTTTATTTCATTTCAGACTTAGCGGCGGAGGTAGTAAGCAGCGTACGGTGATGCGTATGTGTATGGGGAGTAGGCAGTATACGCGGAGTAAGCTGCAACTGGCGCGGTGTACGCGGAGTACGCCAGTGGTGCGGTGTACGCAGCTGCCACGGGAACGGTGTATGCCGCTGCCAATGGAGCGGTATACGCAACTGGTGCCACGATACCGGGTTTAGCGGTGGCGAAGGCCAAGAAACAGGTGAAAATAAACTGAAAAAAGAGAAAAATATAATAAATACAAGACATAATAAAATTTGAACAGTCAGATCAAGAGACTTGTTGACATGCTCTTATAAAAACACACACAAATTGAGAAGGATTTAGCAAGACCTTCGACTATGCTTTATCTCTTGATGTGGCTACTCCAGAAAGTGCTTTAAAAACAGCTATGGTTTTATTTCAAAAAAATTATGGCCATTAAATTATGTCATGAGATTGTTTATTAAAACTTTTTAATATTTTGTACAAATTACTGATTAATATCAACTCAAATATTTTTGTTACTAATGAATTTACTTTGTAACTTGTAACCAATTTTTGTTAATTTACTTATTCATTTATAACAACTTACCAATTTGAACATTTTGAGAAGTTTAAAAGTTTTTGGTAAAGTTAACAAACAAGCTTGTTAAGAACAAGTGCGAAAGTGATGTCCTGTGTCGGGATCGCCTCTATTTTATACTTTGAATTGCCAGCCGCCGATGAAGAAACAATCTTGTAGCGCATGATCCGAATTTTAATACGGAACCTGCTACACATACTACTTAAAATTTCCTCATTATGAAGTTTGTTTTTCATTTATTTAAAGGTAATTAGACTATTAGTCTATTCTGGGAAAAAAATATATATGATTAGTATTGTAAAAAATTGTAAAGTATAATTAATAGTTCTGTCCTTCTAGATGCTAACTACTGATGATTGCAGAATTTAAAGTTCACTAAGTTTGTCGATCCAAAACAGTAAGTTTCATAATAATGACCATAAACATGCGCATTATACCTATTTCTCGTGACGCAAAAGCATGCTTATCAAATTGATAGAGGTAAGTAATAAGTTACGCAAATTACTTATATTTTCAAAAACTTGCGCCATGTCGCAGACCTCAAAATTCTCAAATCTGTCTATTATGCTCTTTGCCAATCCTAGTTACTGTATTGTATCATTTGCTGGGGATGCATTCCCAAGACTGCTCTTCTATCTGTGGAGAGGGCTCAAAGGATGATTTTGAAAGTTTGTACTTTTAAGCCTCGACTCTTCCCTACTGCTGAACAGCACTCCCTAACTATATTCCCGAGTCCTCCCTCCATACAACGAAGTCGTAGATCTCACCAGGTCTGTGGAAGTAGTTTTATAGTAGAAGATTGTTTGCGGTGGGTACCCACATTTTAGTGTCTTAATTTGTAACATAGATATGTTACACCTACCCTCTGCTGCTTTTATATTTTAAATTGTAAGTTACCTAATAAGTTTTGTAATGTATGATTGTGCAAATAAAAATAAATCATTCATTCATTTTTTAAATAAATTCTTTATTCATCATCAGAATTGAGATTATTTTATAAATCAATGCAAGGAAATTTTTTCTTTGCAGTAAAAAAACTTCGATTCCCTGTGTTATTTTTAAAGAAAAAGTTACTGTTCATTTGCACTGCCGACTTAAATTATGTTTTCTGTAACCCAATCTGGTTTTTTATTCTATTATTATTAATTGTGCACAGTATTTTACAAAAACTGTATACTAAAAGTGAATTTAACTTTTATATTATATGAATCACACAAGTATAAACTTTTCTCATACACCTTTGTCTGCCGTAATTATTGTGACTATGCTATAATTAATTAACAAGTTTTAAAATAGCTATTAAAATTAAGCTATTTTAAGATTAAGCTTTCTAAGAACTCTGAAAAAAACGCTTTGGTCTACTAATATTTATTCTACCGGACATTGGAAAACTTTTTTATTTTTTTTATTTTTAAAAGCAACTGATTCTGCTATATCTATGCATAATGCGCTTTCATCAGGTACCACTATCATTACTTAAGGCGAGCTTTAGGGAAATTTACATTTTTTTTGTAATGCCATTAGGTCTCTATTAGAGATATAATTCTTGATATCTTTATCCAGACACGTATTGAATCAGAAACACGATTCAGTGATTTTGGCTCCATATATTTTAACTTATAAAATACCTCTTAAAATTCTTAAGTTTGAGATTATTTAGAAACTATATTAGGTATTCGAGTCGAAATTGCTTCAAGTAATTTGTATTATCGATATTCCGAATCGTATAAGAAGCATTTCTCTTTAATCGCTATGATGGTTATTAACTACGAATTTTTTCGCCTAATTTGCCAAATGCTAAGACTACCAACCAAGAGTAGTAGTAATTTATAACGCTACGAAATAAGGATTAAAATCGTCAAATAACCTTTCAACTAGCTACTTCTTTTTGATTGAAATAATTGTTTTTGTTTAAATAATGAAAACTACAGAAAAAAAAAATAAAAACCTAACGGTTGTCTTAAGTTATTTCTTTTATAAAAAATGGGTTAGTATGTTGTTGTTGCTCAGAATATAGAATCAACAAGTTGCATTAGGATACTTTCCCATTATTTGTATACCTACTCCTATCATTTGTAATTTGCGGATTCATTTATTTGGTCGAGTATACATTTTATTTTATATTCTTGCCTGTAGTCTATATTTTTCTTGGATTCATATGTACTGAGAGATATATTTTGTCATAAAAGACACTTTAACACATTTCAAGTTAGGACGTATTATTTTTTTAATTATTATCGAGGTACCTATTATTTGAAGTCAGAATCAAACATGCGATATTTAAATAAGATTTTAAAATGTAATTTCCTTACATTTTTAAAGGTTTAAGGTAATTTTTGATATATTTGATAGACTTTTTTAGCTAATATCAAGCATTGATAAATTGCGTCGGTGCTGTAGATGCTAAGGATCCTCATTTGGGAGAACAGAATTGGTTGAAATCTGGATGTGGTTGTATTTTTTAATTCAAACCAACTTCTTTAGTAAAAATGATTCACATTGACATTTGTTTTAGGCAGTAACTAAAAATTAAATTATATGTATCTTCACAAAGTATTCAAATTCAATAACATGTCATTGATGTGCAATTTAACTGTTTTGCTATTTTCTCGTATTCTATGCCAAAAAAGGATTGGGAGTTGAATAAAATGCTTATTTTACCAGAATTATTATCTATATTTGTTTTTGGTCATCATCGTGATAAAAAAGTATATTGAGTCTATGGCTAACGGCGGAGGTAGTAAGCAGCGTAGGGCGAAGCATATGTGTACGGGGAGTAAGCAGCCACTGGCGCGGTGTACGCGGAGTATGCGGCAACTGGCGCGGTGTACGCGGAGTAAGCGGAGTACGCGAGGGGTGCAGTATACGCAGCTGCCACGGGGGCGGTGTACGCAACTGGAGCCACGATACCGGGCTTGGCGGTGGCGAAGGCCAGGAAACAGACGAAGATGAACTAAAAAAAGAAATTAACAATTAGATAACATTTTAATTTAATTTTAAATATATAGTATATATGTATTTTACTTCGATTATGATAAGGTTGCATTTATGTTGCCCAACATTATTTATTAAAGTTCATGAGCTCCGAATGATTTATAGAATTCATTGCTTTGAACTCAAAAAATGAAGCAATAAACGAAAAACAAGAAATATATTGTTTCAAGAATTCGAATACGATATCCCAGAGATATCGATGTTTGATTGGCGTACTAAATAGATTTATATGCGTACTCAAAAGGCAAAAATTAAATTGTTTATTATTATTCAATGGTGAAAACAAACAAAAATGTGTCTTTTGACAATATACAGTAATCAAGACCTTCTTTTTTATTTTGTACTTTTGTACAGTTTCAGTTAATTTGGATTTCGTTAAGACAACTTCACGTTTACTTACCAACTTGAACATTTTTATAGGGTTGTTTGGTTGGTTCAAAAATAGACAAGTGAACTAGCTTAAAGCAAATTACAATGTGATGCCCCAGACTGGAATTGTTACCATTTTATACGTTTACCTTTGTATTTGACACTGGCTATGAAGAAACTCATGGACGTGATTTGAATGAGGAAAGCGTATGTTGGAACTGCCCTAGTGCTACGAAAAGACTACCATTTGGAATGGATGCTAAACTTACTAAGTTACTGCATTATAAATAGGTAAATATTCTTATCATGTAAACATTTAAGTTTAGAAAATGGATACGAGTATTTAATTATCCATGATCTTTCATTTGAAGAAAATTCACTGCCACAGTCTAAGCTAGAATAAAGCAAGAAAGCAAAGCAAAGTATAATTCTATCACGATTTATTTCACTGATCTTCAGCAGCAAACATAAAAAGGATGAATAAATGGTAGAATATGTATTCGAGTATAAAAAAGCGAAACAGTAATCGGAGAGATTTTTTAACTTTTTAGTTTGTAGTTATTTCAAAAGTCTTTATAAAAATATTTATTTTTATTTTAAACCTTGAAATGGCATGTGCTCTGTTATTTATGTATAGATTAGTTAGTTAATTAATAAAAGTTAAGATGTTTTGCATTCCAACTTTAATATAAAGTAATTACTCCGCGTTAGTTGCCACGGCTCTTATCAAATACGTAAATGTAATAAACGCGTGGCTGCGTCAACGTGTTAATTTTGTCATTAATTAATCGCAAATAGGAGAATCGTCACGGGTTTCAGACTGTAATCACGTGTGATTAAAGTTACGGATATATGAACCAAGTTAGTAGGCACAGACTCGATCTGTTTCTTCGAACGGCGATATGCTTCTGAAATCAGTAAGTGGATATAACACATAAGTACTTTGTTGTTAATAATCCTGTTGTACTGTATTTGGTAACGATATATTTAAGTTTGTAAATGTCGTTACTTGATTCTGTTAAAGCTGATAAGTATCTTGCGCCTGTTCTTCTTGTCAGTAAAAAAACGTCTGGAACAGGTGGTAGGAAAATATAGACGATTCAAACGAGCTTAATTATTAAGTTTATTTGAATAAAGAAATTTTGACTATTTGACTATTGACTAAGCTGAAAACTGAGCAATTTTGGCTTAGTTTTTTTTTGCCTCACTTTACATACAAAGACTCGGCTTCTACGTGAAGTTATTTTAAGCGTAAAACGCATTAAATAAATAAAGTATACTGTGGACAACATAAAGGAAGTTAACTGAGCTAAGTCAAATCAATTATCTATTCAATAAAACTGTCTTCAATCTCAGGAAACGAAAGATAGTTTCAAAGATATCGCTATGAATTAAAAAAGAATAAAATATTGTTAAAGGCACAGGAACAAAGATCAGTTGTTTTCTTTCAGTGCGTATTCTATTCCTTAACTCTAACATTACATTTTGTTTCTTTTTTCAGTGGATTCTGTTATTACTTGTGGCACTACCAGCCATATTGCCAGGATCACTAGCAGGAAGAGTATTGAGGCGTCGCCCAGTGGTCCTGGTTAAAAAGATAATACCTAGATATGCCCGGGGCGTCAGACTAGCACCATAGCAAAAATCGGAGTGACAACGAATTATGACGAATAAAAGAGATCCAAATTAACGTACTTTTCGTTCTCCTTTCATCCTTTTTTGTGAAATGTGTAATGTTGTGAAAGTGTGATTTAAACTAAATCTTTTGTTATTTATAAAAAAAAAAATAGGTCAGCGGTTATAATGTGTATCTGGAATGCTTTTTAGCCACAGTGAACAGTAATTTTCTCCAAACTCAAATTAAAATAGTTAAGAGTCTTTCTTAACTATTTTTTAAACAAAACTACTATTTATTTTTTTGCTACGAGCGATAATAATATGCCACATAACATCAACATTTATGACGTTTTCCTGAGACTTTTCGGAAGCAGTAGTCACTGGAGAAACACAAGATAAAACGAGAATATACCAAATACTTACTTCACTAATAAAAATGCTGTCAAGTCTGCAAATATTGTAAGTAATCATACTTATTGCGTTCTATTAATTAGCAATGTGCTTCACAGCGTCAAAAGTATAAGACATTAGGTCTTACTTAAGGTCTGCATTTAGATTAGCTATATCCTTGTGTACTAAGTTATGCCCTTCACTTCCCTAACAGAAAGGACGACTGAGACTCGTGCTACAATTAAATCCATTATATGTTATTAGAAAAACATTTATTCTAAGCTGTCTTACATAATCTATACTCATTTGAATCAGTAGGCTACTACTTAAATACGAGTGCAATAATGTTTGCCGGTTTTCAGATGTCTTCTTTTGAAGAACTTAGTTTTTTTCTGAACAAAAAGAAGGCGCGATATTATTTTAATTCTATTTTTTTTATTAACTACATTGGGACCAAAGACTTATTTATACTAGGACTAAAACTTACTGAGAAAGTAATGTCAGGTTAATTTACGTCAGTTCTAATAGGTTTTTTATTCGTTTTTTAAAATTAGGACGTGTGGAAAAGATTGGCAATGACAATGAAAACATTTGTAATTTGATGGTCAGACTTTTTACTTCTATTAAAATAATAATTAATAGTGATCGATGAGTACTCTATACTTTTTTTTATACACAACGAGTAAGTACTTGGCCTTCATCTCATCTGATATTAAGTGAAGATAAGGGTGAAGGTGGAAGCGCACTTTACCTGGAATCCTCAACCACTGAGAAACTGGCAATCTTGATTCTCCCCTCTATCTGCCGGAACATAAACAATGTTAAATTGTTGTTATGGCGTTAAACTAAGGTAAGATGGATTAGTAGCAAGCTGTGCGAGCTTAAATCAAGGCTTACCACCAACCAGAACGAGTACTAATGTAGCTACTCCCCTCCTTAGAATCGAAATTAGGACCCCTGCGTCTAAGCCGCTGGAAAATTATTTAAGAATGATAAATTTTAGTACAGAGGTAGTTGAAAAAAACAAAGCTTATATTATTATCAAAATATTCAACGAAATAGCGGACCAAAGTGCAGTGGTTTCTTTTATTCACCGGTTTTGTTATAGAAGTTACATGTTGACTTTATATTCAATTTCTGATTTAACGGAAAATGTAATTACTATAATTTAAGTATTAAAATTTTAACCACAATCATAGCAATGGTATGCAGTAACTGTACAATTATACATTCTACTACATATACAATCTCAAAGCACAAAATTATATTTAAAAAAATATTTGAATGTCCAAGATAACATTTTTGTCCTTGATCTAATATCACCACTGTCGGACAAGGCTGCACGTGATGATGATAACTAATGAGACAAGGAGGATATATGTCCAGTTATCCGGTTTGCCATCCATAGCTTACCTAGTCGATATGTCAACTATATAAAAGGAGACGCGTCCACGTTCATCACATTCGAACTGCATTCAAGTCTTAGCAACAGACAAACATAACCATCAAAATGTTCAAATACGTAAGTATTCATTTTATTGATTTCAATCAAAGCAAATTAGGTTAATTTCTATGTAAGGTGTTTTTGTCAGTAGTTGGATGTATTGTGAATAATTCATAAATCAAATCAAAGGATTAAAGTCACACAATGTACAATCAACCATAAACTTTTTATGCAGATTTTTCTTTTTAATTTTATTTGCAAAATCTGGGAGCATTTATTATACAGTGAATATACTCTATACCTACTCTAATCATTTAGGTCGCCAACTTCTTAAATGCCGTTTGATTAACAAATAATGTTATTATATAAACGTATTTTCTTTCAGGTGCTCTTCGCCGCTCTTCTGGCTTTCGCCGCCGCTAAGCCTCTAGTAGTGGAATACCCAGTGGCAGCCGCGTACACCGCACCAGTGGCCGCGTACACCGCACCAGTGGCGTACTCAGCGTACCCGTACTCACCAGTGGCGTACTCCGCGTCCTACACCTACGCCTCTCCGTACGCTTACTACCTCAAATAATGACTAAGCTATGGACACATTTAGATCAAAGCTGACACCAATTATACCTGATAATTTATTCGTATAATATATCATTAAAAGGCCAAATACTATGTTTTATTTTACACAGTTTAATTCATTGTTTAGTGCAGTCTGGTTGCGTACACAACTCTCTCTTACCGTCATACTACGCGTTTCTTTAAGCCTGGGTCAAACCGAATGCAGCACAGCGCGTTGCGTAGCTTGACGGCAAACGACGTTGTAATGTTTGAAATGCTATGGTATATGTCATATACAGGTCAAACGCAACACAACGAACACGCATAGATGTGACCCAGGCTCAGTACTTACTACTTACCTATTACACGGTAATGGTATTGATCCATTACCGTGCCTATTACGTCAAATAATAATACATTTAAAGCTGACACCAATTTAGATATTAAAATCTAAGCGATGTCACATTTAAGTGATACCTGTTAATTTATTCGTAATATTAAAACCGCAGTGTTCGGACAGAATCTTAGACTATTTTCCTGATTAATTTGTACAATACCTACATCTGCTACTATTATGCAAAATTTCTTTGGTCTCAGCTCGAGAATATGAGAGTTCGCAGTCGTCGCACATTTAATTTTGAGGTCGTCGAGGAGAAAGGAGATGACTCGCAGATCAAGGATGAAGAAGGAGAGCCAAGGGGCAAAAAGGCGAAATTGTCAAATAATGCCGAAGGCAAAGCTTTGTCACCCAAGAAGAACGCCAAGAAAAGAAAGGGTGTTTGTGAGGCGGCGGTCGCAGACTATTCGATCCTGTGCGGCTGCCGACGACCGAGCATGATTCGTTCACAGAAATTTTTAATGATTTTTTTTCTAAACTTTTTTTCTTTCCTTACTGTGGTATAGTGTTATGGATGTCAAATTTAATATTATAGCAAGACTTGAATTCACACAGATGTATTTTTAAGTGAAGACCTAATTAAGACATAATGTGTGTATTTTAAACATTGATCGAGTCCTAGCCGTTGACTTAAATTGAATTTAAAGTCAAAGGGAAATTTTCCTGAGTGATAAAAAAACTAACTGTGTAGAAATTTCAAAAAGCTCAATATAAAAATGAACGGGTTTAATTAAAGTTTGATTACTTATTCTTTTTTCAATTTGATGAAAATTACCAATAATCTTACGTTTACCACCCAGTCAATGCACTGTTGAGTACAAAGCACTCTACTGTGTTATTTATAGCCTATTCGAATATTACCCTATTATCACGTTTCTACCTTTTATCAAATCGAAGCAGTCATATGTGATCGCTCAAAATACTATTGTGAAGTACACAGGCTATTGAATTTTACGTAATAATGCGGCAAATCGGCCATCGTAATTGTATCTTGGTGTAATCGTAATCGTCTGTGTGAGGTCCGCCTTAGCCACTGAAGTACATTAAACCTCAGTGGTTTGTTGTTGGTACACGCTTAGAAAATCTACCATCATATCTGCTACAGAGTAGCAGACAAGACTAATGTGAGCATACACAACAATATTTTTATACTTTTAAATTTTGAGATTTAAGCATTCACAATGCTATTTTATATAATACCAAATAATATACTAGAAAAAATACGACTCGCACCAGATCATGTTCTCGGACGGGACGGATGATCTGGTGGGAGTCGTATTTTTTCTAGTATATTATTTGGTATTATATAATATTTTTATAATTAAAAAAAAATTGTGTAGTAGGTATGCTTGTGCATGTGTGTACCTATGCTAATAGTTGTTGTGACTGCTGCCGATAAAGATAATTATGAACTTGTACAGACGACGTGTGAACAATGACGCCAAATACTGAAATTAAATTAGAAATATACCTACTTCTTTAAATTAAGATAATATTAATTTTAAAAATATTAAAAATCAAATAAAATAATTTTAATAATCGCGCTCCGTAGGATTCCACTTTAATAACGAGACTGAGGGAATGGTCTGGAGCGCTAGACTGATCATGTAATCTAATAACATTACATGACACTTCTACAGTAGACATGGGCGTTTTCGATATTTTATGATAACCGAGATGTAACCGATATAGAGTTTTAATATCGGGTATGATATACGATATCACATATCGATATACCTATTTGTATGCTTTGCTAACTAAGAACGGTTATACGGTTTATCCAGATATCAATATTGCCTAGTTGTACGGTTTGCTAACTAAAACCGGATATACGATAGGTACAAGATAAATTGACTCTTTTTGCTAGCAAATTAAGTGGAAATCGCCAACTCATTACGCCATAATATCTGAATAACCGCGTCATCTCTTATACTCCAATGTAAGTATACCGTCTCAGAAAGAGAAAAAGCCAATATCAACTGAACTAAGATATCGTTGTACGTTAGGTTATGAATAGTCTCGTCGATTTGAGTTTAGTGGTTTCGTTACAGTTTTTCGATATTAATAAATAAATAAATATTTGACAACATCACATACATTGCTTCGATTCCAAAGTAAGTAGCTAAAGCACTTGTGTTATGGAAATCGGAGACAACGGTGGTATCACAAACACCCAGACATGAGCCAATATAGAAAAGTTCGTTTTCTAAATTGACCCAACCGGGGATCGAACCTGGGACCTCAGAGATGGCGACACCTTGAAAACCGGTGTACAAAGCCACTCGACCAAGGAGGTCGTCATATACAATTTTGAGTTTTGGTCTTGATATTATAGATTTTGAAATATCGGTTACATAAAATCTTATATCGATATGATATGATATCTAACTGATAGCCGATATAAGATACGTTTTGATATATCGGTCTCATGTCTATTCTACAGTGTACTAAACTAACATCATTGGTCTTAAAATAGATAAAATTACTAAAGTAAATTTCAAGATTATATCACTGTACCTAATGGGAAAATGTATGATGTCCATTGGGATTCCTTATGTTATTACGAGAGTATATCACTCCACTGCCATTTGAAGTCTTCAACACGTGATTCTTGTCACGTGAGTGCTTTTAATTAAGTAACCAATCAAGTTTCTTCTGAAAAAATATCATAGACAGGATTGGCAAATCAATTAAAAGTTACGCCCTTCTGAAAGTGCCAATAATTGGCACCGGAGACAAATAATGTTTTCAATCAAATCTTACTAATTTTTTTCCTGTTATGAAAAAGCATTCATTAAAAAAAATACCGTAGTACGATTTTTTTACAAACTTACTAAAATACAACGACAATTAGTATTTTTGAGTTAGTCGGTACACCTATAAATGCAAACAATATTTAATTTAATTTTTAAATTTGAGATTTTAGCAATCACAATGCTATTTTTATACAACACTAAATAATATATACTCATAAAAATATCTATTGTGAAAAGATATGTAGCTTACTCCCGCAAAAAAGTATTTTTTTTTTGCGGGAGTAAGCTACATAATATTTCTCTTTTCACAATGGTTCGGGACTTTCGCCAAGTGACGCCTGATAAAAAAAAAAATATTTCAATTGAATGTCGAGGTCGAATTCCTCATATTGATAGATATTTCCTCACTAGTGACTCGGTAGCTCAGTGGTCAGAGCATTGGACTGGACTTCCAAAGGTCGCGGTTTCGATTCTGTCGACGCGCGACAAGACGGTTTTTTCTAGTACGTACTTATATTATTTAGTATAATTTTTAATTTGATGAATATTTCTGGAAAAGGGTTGTGACGATGATGTCGTATCTGATAAGCTGAAATATCCATTTTTATATACTGCAAGAAAATGCATCTTTACTTTATGTGTAACACTTTACGCATCCGCCGCTCGCAGGTGAGCAGGCGGTAGTGTGGCGGCTGGTGTGTATGTGGGATCCGATCCGATTGAAGGGGCTCGCCGGCAGTGTCCATTCAAATCAATTTCGTTTAAATATTGGTGTTACGTCTTATTTTATTTTGTGATAAAGAAAAAAAATATAATTAAATTAAAATTTCCCTTAAATAACCTAGTTAAAATCTAGGTTGTTTTTAAATTACTTCAAGAACTAACTTTGATAAATACGTTGTATCCAGTTCTTTGTAGTAGTATGGATTTTAGTGGATCTAGGGGTATGGTTTGTTACCTACCCGCCGTTTTTTTTTCTTGGGTGTCGTGGGGTGTCTTTTCTATAGTGGTATTGTGTCTTTCAGGTGTCACCAGCCGGCCCTCAAATGGGGGTGGTGCATCATACTGATCCACAGGCGCTCTGCAAACTCTTACCAATGGCTCCAAGAAGCTGTTGTGCACGCAGCGGCCTCGCCCCGGGAAATTACGTCGGCTCATGGGCTAAACCTGCTTGAGGGGAGTCTGCACGCTATGGCCCAATGCGGATTGGTGGATGTTAACAACTGCAAATGCAGCCGGGACCAACGACTAAAGGTGCCTTCCGAAGCGCGGAGGAGCTCGAGATAACACATTTTTGGTCACCCATCCCATGACCGACCCTCGCGAAAGTTGCTTAACCTACGCAATCGCCGGGCCAGGCGCTAAACCACTGCGCCACCGAGCTCCTAGTAGAACGGCTTACCTTCGCCATAATTTCCCCTTCGCCACTGTTACCTATAATAAATTAACTGTGTATTATTTAAAATATAAAGGCTTCATAGTTTCAATACGTCCTTGGCTATTTACACGAGACTTGTTGAACGGCAATGCAAGGCTTTGTCACGAAAACAACACTTTTGTTTAGAGCTTCCTTTAGATTGAAAGCAGTTGAAGGCTATAGTTTACGGTATATACAGAATTAAAGGATAATTTTATATATCATTTTTATCTTTGTTTTTTAACTGCTGATTATGGTAAGACTGTGTCTACTGTAAGCCCTTGCAGACTGATCCCCACCTTCCCTATCTTTAGTTGTGTAAGTCCAAAATATATTAGTAAAGAACTAAACCAAAATCGGTTCATCCGTTTGGGAGCTACGATACCACAGACAGATACACAGATACACAGACACGTTAAACTTATAACACCCCTCTTTTGGCGTCGGGGGTTAAATACTGCAGAACAGCGAAATATTTTCTTTAGAAAAACCATGAACTACAAGTTGGTAATAATTCATATGTGTTGTAGCTTACTTGGGTAATTAAACATTACTTCACAATTATGTTATTTCAGTTGCATCTTAAATTTTCTTATATACTAGTTTCTATAAAGCATGTACGTATGTCCATCGATACACGTGGATACGTGGAACAATCTATTGTGAAACCTGCTATTTCTCTTAAAGCTTCCTAAGCACTTCTTTGTGTTTTTCAGAAATAGGACAAGTCAAGTCGCACGAGTATGCACCATCTCATTTCACTTCGCGGATAAGCATATTATAAAGACATGTTTATGTTAAGATAAATAATATTAGACATGTTTATGAACAAACGGAACCCTAAAATAAAAAAGGTTCCTGTGTGTATTACTACAGAATCTTCATAATTTTATAGTATTCTTGAAATCTTGAACAAAGCTGAACATCAAACATCAGTATTTTTAATCTAAATAGGCTACTCGTTTTTTTTTTTGTTTCGTTTTCATGGATTGTTCCATAGATAAAGACCGCTGTTTTTTACTGATACTAGCGCTGTTTCATTTAAAAAAAAATAGTAGTTTCGTTTAGTTTAGTAGTTTTTTTGGGTTTCTCGAATATTCGGACTTTGCAGCTGTCGCTAAATTACAAATCGATGTTTCACGAAGTTAATATCAAAGTATCAGAATGAAAGTTAGACTCGGTACGTCAAGAAAAGGGACCATTACATGCGTTGGCGACTATTCCTTTGAGATTTATTTTATTTATGATAGCCATGAACAAAGTTTGTATGATAATTTATTTGCGACCGTGAGGTGAAAGTGAATTAGGTACAGTGACAAAAAAATAGTGTTGTTTACTAAAAAATAGGTCATAAAACTATTACGAACACATTCAAACTTTGGTAAAACTTGTTTGGGTGAACTACGAGTATCTTTGTTAAAAAAGTAAGTTAGTAGGTAAGTGGGATGTTAAGGAAAGCGCGGCGGTCCCTATTTAAGTACTTACTTATGTTATGTATGAGGCTAGCACGCTCATCCTAGTGTTATTCCCTCAGAGATCGCAGATCTACAACTAAGAACTAATGTTTATTTTTGAAATTGTCTCAGGTCACAAGCACTTCATTGGGTCTCTGTTGTTCTTTCTACTTACTTCTCACTCACTTTTAAAAGTGAGGTTTCTAGGAACTTCCTTATCAATAAATATACCCAATGTTATCTTTAATTAATAGAGAAAAACAAATTCACAATATGTCAAACAAGTCATAAAAGGAATACTTAAATTCTAGAAAGTTTTCTGTGTCTGTACATAGGTACAGGCATGTCAAAATCTTGTGATACAAATTATATTGCATAATGGAACACATTAATACTGATCTGTTGGCCTGTTGGGGGGTGAATAGGGTGCGTCATATGCAGATCTTGCCGCACCGAAGCGACTTATTTCATAGACCCACAAAGGGCATGAAAATAAGACACTGGCACAGAATTAGATACTGGTTCCGACTGTTCTATAAACGCTCATTATAAGTTCATGCTGGAACCTTCTAGGATTTACTTGTTTTTGTTGGTAACTGTTTACGTTCATAATATAGCCGAAAACATAATAATATGAAAGCTAGTTTGTTATTTCCTAATATTGTTTACGTGTTAACGTATGATTTGTTCGGTATTACAATGGAATAATTGTTACGCAAACAAGGAAATCAGCCATATAGCGATTAGGCTCCTTTAATTTGGATGTAATCTCACGTTGACCAAAACGTTTCTAATTTGTTGTTTTGATTAAGTATATTAGCAAAAACACAAGCGTCTGTATTGTATTCGTCTGTTAGCAAACTTTAGAAATCTGCTAACATCAAAGTCTTGTGACCCCGACTGGATAAATCGGTATATAGCCTTCTTCTGACGTTTTACAGGTGAAGTGATTAATCCCAAAAGGTACGCCACAAATCGGATGCGCATCACGTATCGCTCAATGCCAGAATCGACCCAAGTTGCGCCACCACGCGACTCTTTGCTATAAAATGACCAGTTGCATCAATATCCAGTACGAGTCCTGTGCTTGAGCCAAGACAGCAAACAAACAAACAAAATGTTTAAAATCGTAAGTTCTTGCTTGTTTTTGGTTTCCCCGTTAGTATTTTATAGCCAATATAGCTATGTAATTATTGGTCTTAATATAAAAATATTTGCCTTTGATACCGAAATAAATGTATCACAAGCCCACTCTTTGAAACAAAAATATTTAATTTACGTGGGATTCAGTAGAACTTAAATCAATGAATACTCAAAAATAGTTGCTGTCTAGCCACTCGTTTTGATCTGACGTGGTTCTGACTGTTGATGATATAACGTTGGTTCCAGGACATAACGTATACCACCTCACAAGTTTTAACAAATCATTTCACTTTTGTTTCAGTTCGTTCTCCTCGCCGCTCTAGTAGCCATCTCGGCTGCCAAGCCCTTGATAGTAAGCGCCCCCTTGATTGCCGCTCCAGCGCCGGTCGTCACTGCCACTAGCTCTCAGTACTACCACCGCTTCAACAATGGATTGGCTGCGTACGTCGCTGCGCCCGCTGCGTATGTCGCCCCCGCTGCACCAGTGGTTGCATCAGCCCCTTACGTCGCCTCAGCCCCATATGTTGCCGCTCCATACTACACTGCGCCTGTGGTTGTTTGAGTCTGACCAAGCATAGAACTGAAAAAATAAAAATGACTAGTAGCCGCTACTACTTTCTTTTATTTCATCAATTAAAGAAACTACGCCAAAACACATGAATTTGGATTGAAAAACATCTTCCAGTATTGCCATCTCTGAAATTTATATGTGGAATTATATTATTATCTGGAATAACACTTAGTTATTCCAGATAATCTCTCAGATGAGTTAAGTTATGATGACCAACAATGGTCAACAATGCATTTCAACCCCTCACGTATTGTTTAAGTCTGACAGGGCATAAAAATGACGAAAAAAAAATGTTTGCCGCTACTACTTACTTTTATTTCATAAATTAAAGTCATAAGCCCATTTATATAGGCTTGTCCAACTTATTCTGGAATTGCCACTTGCCACCATTGAGATTTATTAATAAAACGTAAAGTTTTTTTTTTATATTAGGGTGCTATAAATTTTCTAAATTCATTGTTACCCCCAAATCTGCTGCGCTTGAGCTAATTCTGAGGTGTTGTGGCGGTCACCAGGTTCAAGAAATGTTCCTGGGTGAAACTAACACTGTTTGTGGTGTACGGTCGCCCTCAGAAGTAACTGAACACTTCAGTAACACTTTAGTATTAATTACTGCGTTTTCAAACGAGGGTTGCCACTTAGGAAATAAGCCTTTAGTTGGTGGTAAAGAACTTTAGCACCTGTTCTGAAGCCGACTGCAACTAGAAAAAAATTAAAGTCGATATGTTATCATGTCACCAAGATTGTACCCATAAACATAATTTTTCCGTAATGATTAAAATATTTACACGAAGGAAATTTCTTTTTTCATCAGAACCTTTAATTGACAAACACCTAGTTATGGCTAATTTTAGAATTCCTTGTAATTAACAAAACTGTTTACTTACATAAAATATTTCCATTTGAACTCTCGCAAGGAGTTTGAGCAGGTTGACAAGGTTTTGTTTACATTTTTCCGCTGAATTACCGTTTCAAGAATACCCAGTATACATAGATGTATTTATTTTATAATATGTATTTTTGTAGTGAGCATTTCAGTTCTATGAGTCAGATTCACAGGTTCCAATTTTGAGAACTTCCAAGGTCCCATTTGCCTTGCCGCCAGTCGAAACAGGCCTTATAAAAAGCAGTTGTGTAAGGCGTTACAACTTTAAAAAAAATTGGTAATATTCACCATGAGCTATATATGTGTGCTTCGTACCTAAGAGCCGAATGCTATTGATACTGTACAAAACATTTAGACAGATATATTAACCGTTTAGTAAAAGATAATAAAGATTGAAGATATTTTTATTAGCAAATAAAGTTATGAAAAAGTTACTTTTTTTTGTACTTCAACTCGCTTTGTCAACGACAACGACAACAGCCACAAGAATACGAAATGGGGGAAAAGGTTAAAGCCAGGTTAGTGTCCAGTTAAAAAGTCCCTAAGTACCTATTAGATACACTTATAAACGTGAACACCTTGCAAAAAGAGTTGAGCAAAGAAGTCTATCATCTGTTTATAAGCAACTTCGGTATCAGGCAAATGCTTGAGTGTGAATGTTTATAGTTGACATCTAAATAAACGAAATTTTTCAATAACAAATTAAGAGTTCCAGTTGAATTCCAGTTTATTTCATTTGAAAATTATTTCATATAAATTCCGTAAAATATCCGGAATCATAAAGAATGATTACTGTTTCACAGGTTTCGCATATTTCCAGGAATTTCTATTAAATCATCTCAACAGCGAAAAATAATACCCATATTAAATTTATTTGATTTGTACCTATTTAGTTACCAAAGTCCAGGCTTCGTTAAGTATGGGACTAAATGATCAGTGGGATTAGTCCAGCCAGAATATAGTTGAAGTGATTTGTCACAAAGCACTAAATAAAGTGTTAAGCTACTGCTGAGACCGACGTTCCTAATCTTTTGTCATCGCCACATTTATATCAAGAACAGCTTATTTGGACTATACATACATGTTTGCATTCAAAGACAATCTATGGGGTTTTACGAATACAATTATTTGAGTATCTACTATTTCCTGAAAACATTACCTTGGTTTAAGCTTAGTGACTCTAATAAATAATTCTGGACCATTCACGCCAATCATTTATGATGATGCTCGTCAAATATGCACATGAATCATTTTAGAATCATGGAGAGAACATCTACAAATTTTCTTAAAATCTTTCAAAAATAATCTCTCATTGTTCTTCTAATTGCGGCGTAGTCTGAAAAATACGAGATGAGGTATGTATCCAAAATCATATTATTATTGTCTTTGTTATGACTGGACCACTCGATTACTCGATAAACTGTCACTTGCAGAAACATAGCCAAATTTTGACCCGCTCAAACACATACATGAACGGAGTAGGTGGACGTTCGCTCACGTGTTACATTATATTTTCGTCGTTTTGTTGTGACAGCATCCATGGAAGAACAATTTGTTATTACGCATCAGTATCAGTGTACCTTTGTCAGTGTCTAGCCTGGCGGTTGTGCTCGTCTGTACATACTAAGGGCACGTCTGGAAATATCGTTGCTAAGCAATTTATTGTAATCGGACTCGATAGCTCTTGTCAAATCATAACTCTTTGTGGCACAACTGGCTGTTATCAACAGATATATGTAACCTTAACGGTATACTATTGAAAATCTGAACATATGAATAAATAATGGGATTGGGGACTGAGACATAAATTTAATGAAATGCATGTGTATTTTTTTTTAATTTTCTTGAAATAAGTAAATAATTTAGATATCCTTGCTTTGTCTTACTCATACTGGGGAAAGCCTGCTCGTTCGTATCAATGCTACGTAAAAAATAAGTTTACAATGAATTGGTATCAGTTTTCTACCATAATTCACTCGGCAAAGTACGAGTGACTTGATGTCTAATGTGATCTACAAAACATATGTTACGTTGGTTAAATCCTTTCGAAACATACAAATCAACTTGATTTAATTTACAATAACTGACAGCCGCGGGTGGTTTCCCAATAGCATATCATGTGTATTATTATTCTTTGGTCGTTTCGATACGATTTTCGTAGCCATCAAGGTCCCTGTCCTTACCCATTGAACCATTAGGTATTCCGGTACACCCGCATCGTTGCCTCACTACAATGCAAAATTTGTTACACCTATATAAAAGACAGGGCTACAATTTCTAGCGTCCGCATTATAATTTCAATGGCGGTCAGGCAAGGGTACACAGCCATGATAAGAACGGTATGATTCCAATGACATAAATCAGCAAAAAGATCATTAGGTCTCTATAATGACGTGTATTTTTTTTGTTACAGATTCTTGCCGTATCAGTGTTTGGCTTGGTGAGTGGTTCAGTAGAACATGGGGCGGCCCCTGTACCACTTTTCTCAACACATGTAGCTACAGTGCCCGTCCCGCCACCTGTGGTGACGTCATCAAGCTCTCAGTACTTTGAGAGAAACTTCAATAGATTAGTTGTCCCACACGCAGTTGTGCCGGTTGCTCCTGCGCCTCCCGTAGTTCACGTTGCACCGGCGCTGCCTGTCATCCCAGCACCACCCATTGCACCTGCACCACCAGTATTTGTTCAACCAACGGCAAATGATCCAGTAACACCTGTGCACAATGGACCCATCCAACCAAACATAGCAATAGCAGTTGCTACAGCTCAAGCTGCGCCAGTTGCGACATTTCTAATCCCACCATACCCATTCGGAATACCACCCAACATTGGCTTTATACCCCCAACTCCGGCTAACATTGCACCAGATGATTCACGAAAGGAGACAACCACACCAACCACGACGCAAACCGTTGTGGAAACAACAACGAAACAAATCGAAACAACTACGCCACTAACAGCATCGAATTCAGATAACAGTTTCGTGCAAGCAGCACCGTCTAATCAGAACACCAACTTGAACTCCTACGGGCCTCCAAGACCGCAGTGGCCTCAACAACAGCCACAGACACCTCAGCCTCAATGGACTCAGCAGCAGAGGCCTCAATGGACGCAGCAGCAGAGGCCTCAATGGCCTGAACAAAAACCACGACAAAAGCCCCTAAAATTAAAGACGTCTGTAGAGATTGTACCTGTACCATTAGCGTACATTGCTCCGCCCCCGCTACAGAAATACCAAGCCGTGAAAACCGTGAAACATATTCATACGTTTGTGCCAACGAAAGCTAAACTCATCATTCGACCGATATCTTCTCCTATCAAAATTCGCAGTGTTCGGGTTCCGGCGAAGTTGGTGTATAAATTGCCAATAACCGCCCGTGGAGGCCCACCTAGGCCAGTTGCTAGAGAAATTGAACCAGTCACTTTCAGACCTTTTGCGCTACCGGGGACGAAGCCTCCAAGGTTATAAAATAATTAACTATAAGTATTATTAGTCAATGTTACACTTGTTAATTGTTATACACTTTACATAATAAGAATGATAACAAAGTTCATTAATGTAAATAAATATTTTTACGTTTTTTACTTTTTGTTTTACTTGGTACTCTCCTTGGTAGAAAATAATATGTTGTAACAAAATTTCTTCTTTATATTAGTATTAGTATGGGAAAGATGTATGTTTTATCAATTTTTTCCATTCTTATTCTATAAGTACTAGGTAAGTAACATACATCTTACTAGTCAGAACACCAGACACTCTTCATAAGCAGAAAGAAAGAAATCATTTTCCAGGTAAACTTATCATTATGTGAATATTGTAATCAGATCGCACCAAGAACCACTCACGGTCACGACGACGCTCTGTTATAATGATTGAGATGACAATTTCGGTTGGTATAAAAAAAAACGTGTTAAAAAAGTAATAGAAATTGACATCTTGGTTACAATATTCACATATAAGTTTATCGGATAAAGCAATCGGACCAGAACGGTGATTTTCTTTCTTTCTACTTAGGAAAAGTGTCTGGTGTTCTGACTAGTAAGATGTAACTTACTTAACTGGAACTTGAAGGTGTGAACTAACACACACACACACATTCACATTCTTACTTCGCTTTGTATTTTATATTCCGATCTATCTCTTAATCAAAATTCATCGAAACTCGTTAAGCTCTAGCGTGAAAAGGTAATAAACAAACACACAGATACATAGTTATTTTCGCATATGTAATAATAGTATGTTTAAGAAAATATGTCTACACACTATGATGAGTTTTCTAATATGTAATCTATAGAGAATATTTGGATAAACTGTAATCATTTCATAATTTTCTATATAGTCTATTTACCAATAAATTGGCTATTTGCTTACACCAAAAACAAAATTATTATCTTCTCTAGACAAAGGGTCATTGAACTTTGCAGGTCAACGACCGTTCAAGACCTCAAGTCCATAGCAGGAGCTTTGTTATGTGTAAATGTGTATGTAGTAAGCCTATATGGCTACCCTAAACTTTTTAAATTAGCCATATATTTAGTCCGCATAAGCTGTGAGCACATTAGGAGTGCTAATGTAAACAATTTAGGATTATTTACTTAAATTAATAACGTGTACTCAAAATTAATTTTAATAGCAGAAACCCTTGTATTTTCAGAACCACATAAAGGCTTAGCGTGTCATGAACTAAATATATAATTTTTAATACTCTAATATAGCCTTAAAAACATGTAATGGTAAGTAACGGTAACTATTATCAGGCGTTTTGATATCTAATAACGTTAAAAAATGGGTTTGAGAAAGTTCGAGCTTGAGATTTGCCAAGAAAATCAAACTTTATTTGGTCATTGAACGGATCTCCCATTCATTGAACACATACACGTAGAAAATATGAACCTAAGAAAATAAATTACATTCATATAGCTTTAACAAAACTAATTCAGTTTGGATTCTTTCATTTTACTCGTCGATGGTTTTTTGTTCTTCTTATTTAAAACTATGCAAAACCACCACAAAAGTTGAAACAGTATTGCTTTAGAGCCAATATAGAAATTCATTTTCTAAAATGATCCAGCCGGGGTTCGAACCTGGGACCTCAGTGATGACGACACCTTGAAAACCAGCATACGAGCCACTCGACCACGGAGGTCGTCGATCTTTATCCACACTTTCAAAGTTTTACTAAAATCTAGTTACAATGTCAACTTATACATCCCCGGATTGTAAACTTGGTAAACAACAAACGTAGCTCTAACCATCCATTAAATGATCATACAGTCAGATTAAACTCAAAACTGGCAAACTGCTCCAATATTACGTTATTGGGCAGTCAGTCCACTGTCGTAATGACGTGTGTCCCCGTTGCGTGCTTTGATTTAACTAGGCAATGCAACTCTGACGAAAGGAAACACAAGGTGAATCTTACTATTGTCTTTACGTATAAAAGGTATTGTCACTTGACTGTGGACATCACACTCACAGTGAGACCAGCAAACTTCGCACAATGTACAAGATTGTAAGTCCAAATTCACTTAACAAAAATCCTTATAAAACTGAAGAGAATCAAATATATATTGAATAAAACTTTACTTTGCAGGCTTTCTTCCTTGCCACTCTCGCTCTGGCTGCTGCTGAGCCCAGCGTAGCCCCAGCCCCTCTTGTCGCAGCGCCTGCGCCATTAGTCGCAGCTCCAGCTCCGTTCGTCACCGCTTCAAGCTCCCAATACATCTCAAGGAACTACAACGGTATAGCAGCCGCTCCTATTGTCGCTGCACCTGTTGTTGCTCCTGCTAGGATCGTCGCTCCGGCTCCATATGTCGCCTCTGCGCCATATGTGGCCCCTGCTCCTTACGTAGCCGCAGCCCCGTACGCGGCCCCAGCCTCCTATGTGGCCCCAGGTCCATACCTGGCCCCCGCAGCCAGGCTCGTAGCTCCGCCCACTGCTCCTCTATTCGCCCCATCGCCATACACCTTTGCGCGATACGCTGATCCTTTCTTAGCCCCAGCTGCTCCTGTAGTTGCTCTTAAATGAACGAAGACTGATAGACCCATTTTATAGATGAAATAAAATTTGCATATCTTGTACAGTACAATGATGACTTTATATTTTAACCATTTTCCTTGAATAGACATAAAAAAACTTATATAATACTAAATAATATACTAGAAAAAATAGGACTCGCACCAGATCATGTTCTCGGACGGGAATCGAACCCGCGACCTTTGGATAACCGGTCCAATGCTCTGACCGCTGAGCTACCGAGTCACTAGTGGGAACGTCGAATTTCTTCTAGTATATCAACTCTTACGCTGCAAGCCAGCGCCATCTCACCCATGTAGAAGGAATTAACTTCAACATTCAACTGAACATCTTTCCAATTATTATTAAACAGTTGATTAAGATGAGATGTTCAGTTGAATGTTGAAGTTAATTCCTTCTACATTGGTGAGATGGCGCTGGCTTGCAGCGTAAGAGTTGATATACTAGAAGAAATTCGACGTTCCCACTAGTGACTCGGTAGCTCAGCGGTCAGAGCATTGGACCGGTTATTCAAAGGTCGCGGGTTCGATTCCCGTCCGAGAACATGATCTGGTGCGAGTCCTATTTTTTCTAGTATATTATTTAGTATTATATAAAAATAGCATTGTGAATGCTTAAATCTCAAAATTTCAAATAGATAAAAAAACTTACCATTCAGTAGAATTAATTAAGTATTTTGGTTATCCCAGGACGAGTAGTTGTTGCTAGAAGCCTATGATTTTAAATCATTATTAGGCAGGTAGTCATTTGGTTGAGGATCCCGAGTGGACTGCACTTCCACCCTTAAAGTAAATTAAAAAAAATAGTTTAATTACGTATGGCCTCCAAAACAAATAAATTATGTTTAACTTATTGATCACAATTTGTTTTGTACATATTATGTCATCTTACTCCTGCAGCTTTCCGCTGCTTGAAATATAATTGTAAAGGCTGATTACATCACATATCATCAACAGTTTTAGTTTCAGAAAAGTTACAAGTCCTTCGGAAACGGACGTGTAAGTACTCTGTTACGTAAGAAGCCGTAGAACAAGACAAAAGGAACCTATTACAAGGATCTATTACAATGGTTTAATTCTGTACATTATTTGTCCGAACAACACCAATAATAGGCATAAATTTTCAGAGTCCTTACAACAAAAAATCAATGCTTTAAGCTTTTTGAACATTTTTATGCAAAATTTAATATAGGTTTTAGTGGAGCTTTCTCGTTGACTTGACTACTATTTGTAACAAAAGGCCATGAAAAAACAAAATCTTAATTACTTACCTACTTAATATTTGCAAAATGTGTCAGGCGTGCGTGAAAATAAAAAAAATCCGGTCAAGAGCGAGTTGCACTCGCGCACCGAAGGTAATAATAATATACTATAAATACACTGCGGTGTGGAATATAGTAGTTTTAAGTCAGCGCCATCTCTTGACCGATTTTGGAACTAATATTATTTAAGTCGATAATTTCTGAAAAAGAATACACTGCGGTGTAGTATATTGCAGTTTTAGGTCGGCGCCATGTCTTGACCGATAGTGGAACTAATGTAATTTGTGTTGATGATTTCTAAAAGAGTATGCCATTAAGAGACATTGTTTCATTTTTCCTGTAATCTTTACATAAACTTATATCACAGAATAATTTCCGATTTTTCTGTACACAAACTTCAGAGATAAGGGAGAGGAACAGTATTTTTTTTACATTCTTCAAAAGTCGAAAACTATGCGGCCTAAAAAAGGAAAAAGTTTAAGAATTTGCAAACAGCGCTTTTTCATATGATACCCCACATGCTCTAGTAGCCACTTCGGATTTTTGAGACCCCTATTGGTCCCTGTATATTTATTTCTTTATTATTTGCAAAATAGTTGGGCAAACGTCACCTAAAACTATTCCAAGTTTCAAGTTGATAGCATAGTGGTTCTTGAGATATACAGCTGTGACAGACAGACAGACTGAGTCGCACCATAAGGGTTCCTTTATAACCGACTTCAAAAATAGGAGGAGGTTCTTAGTTCGTCGGAATGTTTGTTTTTACCATTTTGGTTCGTGGAACCCTAAAATGCGATTATGTCATTCAATGCAATATTTTGAGTTATAATATCTTTTATTATGTAAAGTAATATTTTAATGAAATACCATTTCTAGAACTGTACCTACTAATGAAAATTTAAAATTAATGAACACAAATTTCTCATATTTTAATTTGTTTTTATAGAGAATATTTTACGAAATTAATATTTCTTTCTATTATGTGAGCAGATGGCATTGCATGCGCAACTCATCGAAGAAAATAAAATGTACTTTATAATATTTAAAAAGAGTAATTTCTCATGACGGTACGGTAATCCCCATAGACTTGGGATCCGATCCCACACCACTTCTGTAACAAAACTGGAATGCATTCTATTCAATAACCATGTTGTCATCAGTTTTGATGAACTTTGATGAAATATTTGTTAGTACATATACACAAGATATATAAATGAACATACCTTACATCATGGGCACATTAAAGTGTTTTGACTAATTGAAACATAATCTAGAACTTTAGATATTTCTCAAATATCTAAAGTTCTAGATTTAAACTTAAATTAGGTTCTAGATGTAAACTTAGATTAATTAAACTTTTCTTGTGTTCCTTTATCAGGTAACCTTGTAACAATAATTTGTATTAATGAATAATTTTCTAAAATGCAATGCTATACTTCAGTAACAAATAACGTGTGTTTATAACATTAACATAACGAACATAATTATTATTATTAACAAATATACTACGAATAATAATCTGTATTATGTAAATATCATAAAAGCAAACACACAATCATTTCTCAGAAGAACACCGGGTGAATTCTGATCAGAACCATTCTATGAAATGCCAATTACAAATTCGATTCAGCAATCTAGTATTCTACTTACTGTGCATAAAATCGAGGGCGTCCTTTTCTCGAAGATGTATTTGTGTCAATAATTACGTTTAGTCTACTTAGTTCCCGTACTGAGTTCAGAGAAGCCTATTTTTGGGAGATCATAAATCCTCTTTATATTTAGGTTGAACATTCTACGAGCTTTGGCACTTCCGGAGCCTTTGGGAATATTTTTCACAGTAGAGAATTTTATGAACATATTTGCAATATAACGAGGCAAATGCAGATAGCTGTTTACAATTCAATCAACTGCATTTAACACATTTTAACCATATTTTGGTAACAAACTTCTTTTCAATCTGTATTTTCAAATAATATATCTGACTGAATATAATTTTATCCAATTATGTTTCCACTTCGTTCAAATGATATATTTTAATCGACGAACTTCATGGTAGAATGGTTTGTACAACTGTTTTGAATTTAAGGTGTCGCCATCTCTGAGGTGCCGGGTTCGATCCTCAGCTGGGTCAATTTTAGAAAACGAACTTTTCTATATTGGCACTGGTGTTTGTAGTTCCACCTTTGTCTCTGATTTCCATAACATAAGTGCTTTAGCTACTTACTTTGGAATCAGAGCAATGTTTGTGATGTGTTCAAATATTTTATTTCTTATAGAATATTACGCTAAACAATTATCAAATCTCCTCTATTCTCTCCCATATTACGTTCCTAGCAAGGTAAACACAATTTATGAAGCTTAAAAAGCTATAATTTCTAAGACTTCCGCGCGTACAGTTCACTAGAAATAAAACACTTTTTACGGATTACAGCGCGTATTATTATAGTATAAGGATAGATATAGTATAAGTACCAAAAGGGAGGTCGACACAACCTCTCTGAGTTTTCTTCCGCTAGTGCTTTCTTTGAGAGGCCTCCCAATTTGTGAACAGGTGGTAGATTCAGTAGCAAGATCTTGTTTTCTAATTAACTTTCATGAATTTAATTCAGCAATAATCATTAAAACCAAAACGCAGCTATAAAATAATTTAATAAACTTGAATGCATTTTTATAAAGTTGCGAGCGGGTAATTTCATAATAATATGAGCAGTCTTTCTGCTTAAGTCCTCCCGTGACCACGGTCCCTGGAAATGTGTCGAATCGAAACGTCGGGAATTAAAAAAACCAATAAATCCAAACTAAATAATTCTAAAATAATACCTAAATTAATAATACGCGCTGTAATCCGTAAAATGTGTTTTATTACTAAAGAAGCTATAATTGTTTGAAATACTTTAAAAATTCAAGGTAAAGGTTATATCAGAAACAATAATTACCTGTTTGAAGACCTTCATTAAAACTATAAATAAAAGATGGTTACCACATGCCCCCTAAACCTCATTTGATTATATAACACAGCTACCGATGGTCAACATGTATCAGATTCAGCATCGAATGGTAGTCGATCACCTATTTGAGTATTCGATTGTCCTGCCTAAGGAAAGTGAAACCTACTCCGACCGAACAGCCATCGTAATGCTTGCAACAGTTTGTACTATATAACGACTTGTGACACATTCATCAACACACTTCTATATTGACAATCGACTCATCAAGTCGTACCTAAATCCACAATGTCGTTACTAAGATTAGTAAGTATTACTTCATTAAAACCTAGGTAGCGTCATACTCAGTCGCATCAAAGTAAATTTTATATATTTTTTTCATTTCTCAGGTCGTCCTCGCCATGGCTGTCATAGCTAGCTGCAATGCTAGCGGCATTGGCCACTTAGTACCAGCAGTGAAATCATTTCCAATAGTACGCTACGCGCCATTCTACAATTTCCCTAATTCAGTCAGATCGGTACATGCTGTGGCCCCAGCACCTGTGTTCCCAGCGCCAGCACCAGTTGGTCATGCCTTCCCTGCGCCGACTCCGTTATTTCCGGCACCAGTCGCCCACGCGCATGCCTTCCCAGCACCTGCGCAAGTTTTACCAGCACCAGTGACCCACGCCCACGCCTTTCCAGCGCCAGTAGCCCACGCTTTCCCAGCGCCAGTAGCTCACGCCCATGCCTTTCCAGCGCCAGCAGCCCACGCCCACGCCTTCCCTGCGCCAGTAGCCCACGCGTTCCCAGCCCCCGCCCCAGTTTTCCCCGCGCCAGCTTTTGCTTCAGCCGCGCCAGTGTTCAGTCCCTTTGGACCTGCTCTACCTAGGCTTGTCCCGGGAATTCCGGCTCTTCCCCCACTTGCTGCCAGAGCCGTTGCCGCTTGGCCGGCAGCACCTTTTTCACCTATAGTGAGGCCTGTGGCTGTTCCGGGTCCAGCCCCCGTTTTTGCCCCTGCGCCAGTTCCTGTCGCAAGAGCTCTCCCCTTACACGCGTACGCTAAATTCTTTGCGCCAGCTCCTTTATTAGGCACGCCTGTACTGAAACACGCAGCTTGGAAGTGAATCTAGTCTTGTAACGTATACTTGTTAATGTCTGTTGTTATGTTGTGTATTAAGTAATTGTTATAGGTACATAGATAGATTTAGTAATATTTTGTAAATAAAAAATTTAAAAAATAGTTTTAATGTATTTACATCCCTGAAGAATTACTTATCTCCTCGAATACTCATTTTCCTATTACGATCCTACTAGCTTAATCTAGTCACGCTTTGGTTTGGCTCAGATTAATAACAAAGAAACACATTATTAAAATAAATAATATTAGAAAAAATACTAGAAAAAATCGACTCACCCGTAGCACCTCAGACGGGACTCGAACCCGCACCCTTGGGAATCCGGCCCAATGCACTGACCAATTTATGCTACCGAGTCGCTAGTGGGAGCGGCGAAATTTTCTAGTACTTTTTAACTTCTTCGCTGCAAGCCAGCGCAATTTCATTATTTTTAATTTTCCAATGCCCGCGAGAATTTCGTATTATATAAACACTTTACGGAAGCTTTTCTATACTTATATATTAATTATAGTTCATTTATACTCGAAATCAAATTAAATATAAAATACATACCTAATACCGGATGGAACGGAATCAGGGATTTTTCGCCGAATGTGATATTATCAGGTTCGTTAGGTAGATCTCATTGTTCTCAAAGAAACACATTCAAAAGTTAAGACTATAACAAACTCAAGCATTTCTCAAAACAGTAAGTAAATAACTTAGAACAGAAAATATTAAGAGAAGAAAATTGGTACCAACATTAATAAATTATAAATAATCTGAATTTTCAGGTATCTCCAGCTTTGGTCATATTTTTTTTCGTTTAAGGGCCCTATCTCACTAATAACACAGTGGTTGCGCCAGCAGCGGGTGATTCGCTTGTCGCTCCCAAATTATTACCTTTAGCTTACCTGGTGACCCGTACCACAGGTTTTTTTTTCTTCTTCGGGCGCCAGATCTTATACTTAACTTAAGGTAAAGAAACTGTACCGTACATACAACATGTTACAAAAATACCCCTAATGCCAAATATGGTATATAGGGACCATCAAACTGAACAACTTTTACTATGGGACCAACTCTGAAATCCCAAAAAAAAATCAGCTGTTTCATACAAAAAATTAAATCGAAAATATCAAAATGTATGAAACAGCTGATTGTTTTTCGCTTAAGTTTGAGATAAATAAAGCCTATTTTTATTATTATTTATTTTTATTTAAATTTGTTGCGCAACCAAGTAGACACCAGAGGTACCTACGCTCTATACTGTATGTATAATTTACCGCTAGAGTATTGAATACGTTAATATGCGTTTAATGCGCATTAACTAGGTAATCTGCTTGAAATGTAAAAACTTGCTCGATGCTCTTAATTCGTAAAATTACTTTTAGTTTTGCGCTTCAATAGAAAGAAAATTAAAGTAAATTAATTTAAACTATTGCTAATATTATTATAAGGTATTTTGAAGTTGTTGTGCCTTGTGATTTTGTAAGCCATGGAGACAATAAAGAGTTGAATTAAATTATTGCACCATTCGATGAACCATTCAAAAGATGATCAAAGGTTCATGGAAGTACTTCAGCTTCAGCAGAGGACAGATTATTTCCACTAATGCGGCTAGTAATAATAATGCAATAACTATTTTTTACAATTATATATTTATTTTTTCTATATATAAAAAAAACAATCTTTTACAACTACTTAAACCAAATATTAGAGGAAGTCAGTTTGTTTTCTTAAATCTATCGCACAAACGCTGGCGCAAGGTATGGAGAGCGGATAAGTGGAGAGGAATACGGGAAGGGAGCGGCATACGGTCCGGAGAGAGCGTACGGCGCGGGGCCGGCTAGGAACGGCGCTGAGGCGTAAGGGGTAGCATAGGGGGCTGCGTATGGGGCGGGGAATGGAGCAGCAAGTGGGGCAGCGGCGGGCGCAGCAAATGGACCAGCAAAAGGAGCAGCCAAAGGAGCAGCAATCCTAGCCGCTACAGGAGCGGCCACCAATGGACTGAACGCTCTGTTGTAAACGCTATACTGTGACGCATAAGGTGGGATGTTTTGAGGTATAGCATGAGCATATCCGACTGCTGCAGACGATACTAATGGTGCTGCTGCCACCGCTGGAACTCCACTGCTCTCAACTCCAGCCGCGAAAGCAACAGCGATGAGAACGATCTGGAAAAAAGTTAAAGTTAAGAAAATCTCTAAGTTTTTATTACAATACAACACTAGATTTAGTTCCAAAAATTATCCTTACAGATTTAAAAGAGAACATTTTGCTTAGTAGTGAACCTTCCTTGTTGAAAAGAAGACGAGTTGTGTGAATATTTGCACTATTCCCAGCCTTTTTATACATTGTTAATCTTTATTCGTTTAACGTGCTACAAAATCAACATTTGACGTATTGCGTTGGTCATTTGGGATTCGCTGAAGCACGCACGGAGAAATGGAGCACTGTGATCCGTTGTGAAATTTTTCTTTGCTTACGCACTGTGTGCGATGCAATTGCAATGAGGTCTGCATACACAGTTTCGATAGCCAAAGATAAAACACGGATTTCCTGTAGCTTACTTTTTAATTGCAGTTATTCGTTGTCTATTATAAACTTGACAAAATTAAGAAATAAGTGTGCCACTGGTTGACCCTTATGCAAATATTTTTAGGGTGCCTACCTGAGGACCCGATTGTCACGAAAAAGGCAAAAGTTATTTTTTTTCTGTCTGTAATTTAGCATTGTATTCATAAATTTATTCAAGAAAATCTTTTGCAATTTCGTTATTAGATTCAAACGAATTAAGGATTTTTGTCTTTTGTTACGAGTAGAATAAAATGATAAGTGTTTTTTATGTCATACTACTATAAAAATCTCGAAGACCATGACCAAGATCTCTCTTATACATATCTAAAGATATGAAAAAAACTGACCGTAATACTACTCTCATAAGTAACACTAGAAGAATAATGTATCAGATACAAACTGGACCAGCTAAGAAATATTGCATATTGTTGACTTATCTTTTACAACTCATGCCATTATAACTATGTATCTACTCAATGTACTGCATTCAGAACTAATTATTGTTTTATTTCCAACAACATCTGGCAATTAAACTTCTTAATAAGAGGGCATAATACAACAAATAATAATACAACATTAGGTAGCTGTTCATATTCTTCAAGTATGTGTAGTCAACTAATTGGATTCCTATGCCATCATAGAACCTTGTCTCTTTAACTGCTTTGACATTTACTGACCTCATTGGATAAGATGAACAAAAGATTTAGAGTTTTTGATAATAATATAATGCCATAGGTCGCAGAAAGATCCTTTGGATCTGAAATTAAGATATTTCTTTATATTTTTATCCAGATACGTATTGAAGCATACACGATTTAACGATTTGGCTCGAAACATTTTAATTTCGAAGATATCTCTTTTAAAGCCTAAAGTTTGAGATTATTTAGAAACAACATTAGGTATTCAAGTCAAAGTTGCTTTAAATAATTTGTATCATTAATATTCACAATCGTGTAAAAGCATTTCTCTTTAATTGCTATCGCTATTTACTTCGAATTGATTTCTATATTTTTTGGCCTAATTTGCCAAAACGGTCTCACTCCGGCGCGCGACGTTTTCTCATTGCTATCTTGCTTTACTGATATAGCACCTTAAGGTTCTATATTATGTATAAAGGTCTAGGAATCCAATCGGTTGACAGTACATTTAACATGTTACACATTTTTATAGAGTCGCTACCGTGATATAGACCTTAAGAATTAAAGAACCATGTATACGGTTTCCCTTTCGGCGCTTACATAAGATTACGGTGAAATTGATGCGCACAAAGTTGAAATTAGAATGCACGGGACGTGCGCGTAGTCTGGGTCAAAAATCGTGGTGCCTATGTCGCGATGCTCGTCGCATTATTCAGCTACTGGCATGGCATGCGTCGACGCAATATTGCTCAACGATATGACCAGTCGGTATAAAATAGAGTGATACCCTGGAGACGATACAGTCCACAGGATTTTTTAACGTGAGCAGTCACACAAACCAAGCAAAATGATCGCTAAATTCGTTGTAAGTCTATTAAGTAATTAGTCTACATAAGTTTTCTTGTCTTCGAACAATATTTATTTTTAGTTCCATCCCTTATAAAAGTTTTTGCACCTTTCTTAATATGCAGTTAAGGCTCAAAGCAGATGAACCCTTGAAGACATTTGATTTATAAACGCAACATTTCTATCCACAGGTTGTTCTCGCCCTAGCATTAGCCGCTTCCGCCGCTCCTTTAGTCCCTGTCGCTGCGCCCGCAGCCTTTGTCGCACCCGCTGTCGCGCCAGTTGCATCTGCGGCCTACATCGCACCATACGCAAGCTCTTACTCCGCGCACACAATCAACCATGCAGTTGCAACTCCCGTAGTAGAGCCATACGTCGCAGCGCCCGCCGCACCGCTCGTCGCACCCGCTGCACCAGTCATCTCTGCAGCCAGATACATCTCTGCACCTTTCTACTTCTAAACGGATTTAACGATATCATTGCCCAGTGACTTGCTCAACAGCATCCATCAATTTTGTATCCTATTTTATATGTAATAAAGTTTAGATGGACTATTTGTATGTATCATTAAAATTACTGTAAAATTCACAATCCACAATATAAGGTATTACACGAGACTCGAACGAAACGATAGCACAAAAATTGGTCTTACAAAAGAAAATATAGCCAAATAAGTTTCTCATACTATCCCATTGGGCCTACAATTGTTACAGTTTCTGTTTTCACGTCTTGACAACCTTTGGTTCCTATCCATGTGATTATATTTATTCACAGACCTGATTAAGCCCTAAGGGCCCAGAGTGCAAAATAAACTTTACTTATAATAAAATAACAACTATTATAATAAATTTAATAACTATAATAATAAAATAGCAAAAACAAAAGCGGGGGGACGGGGCCGTAGCCCCCTCGTAAGGAGGGCCCGGGGGGCTCAATAGAGGTCTTTAACTTAAATTTCCTGAAGCCTTGGCCATTTCACTCAGTGTCTTCTGTGATTTAATGATGTAGTATCCGTTAATATGCAGACTAACTTTTTTCGATGTGCTTTCGCGCATGTAAAGACTATGTAGAGATATTATATTTATTATTCTTTCGTATATGCCTACAATGAATAACGTATGTAATTGTTATCTTATGTACATACAGTACGTACTTATAAATCTTATTTGAATTATCTTTATTAAATAAGTGCTTAGTACATTTCAATGCAAAAACGGTAATATCAATTTAACATAGTATTACCTCGGTATTTAGCGAATAATAAAATTGGTAACAATAGCACGTTTATGCACTGGGTGATAAGTGGTAAGCTTTTGCCTTCGAATAAGTTTTATTTTAAAAGCTCCAAAACAAATAAAGATAAAAAAAAGTTTTATTTTGAAGTTAATCTTATTATTAATAATCTTGTTTTACATTCAGATAATCAATACTAAATAATATTCTAGAAAAAATAGGACTCGCACCAGATCATGTTCTCGGACGGGAATCGAACCCGCGACCTTTGGATATCCGGTCCAATGCTCTGACCGCTGAGCTACCGAGTCACTAGTGGGAACGTCGAATTTCTTCTAGAATATCAACTCTTACGCTGCAAGCCAGCGCCATCTCACCAATGTAGAAGGAATTAACTTCGACATTCAACTGAACATCTTTCCAGATATTTTTAAACAGTTGATTACGTAAGAGTTGATATACTAGAAGAAATTCGACGTTCCCACTAGTGACTCGGTAGCTCAGCGGTCAGAGCATTGGACCGGATATCCAAAGGTCGCGGGTTCGATTCCCGTCCGAGAACATGATCTGGTGCGAGTCCTATTTTTTCTAGTATATTATTTAGTATTGTATAAAAATAGCATTGTGAATGCTTAAATCTCAAAATTTAAAAAGTTATATAGCTTTCTCATCTTAATCAACTGTTTAAAAATATCTGGAAAGATGTTCAGTTGAAAGTCGAAGTTAATTCCTTCTACATTGGTGAGATGGCGCTGGCTTGCAGCGTTAGAGTTGATATACTAGAAGAAATTCGACGTTCCCACTAGTGACTCGGTAGCTCAGCGGTCAGAGCATTGGACCGGATATCCAAAGGTCGCGGGTTCGATTCCCGTCCGAGAACATGATCTGGTGCGAGTCCTATTTTTTCTAGTATATTATTTAGTATTATATAAAAATAGCATTGTGAATGCTTAAATCTCAAAATTTAAAAAGTTCAGATAATCAGTTCTTCAATACTTATTGGAAATCAGTCAATAAAGGCTTAATTATATTATAAATAATACATAAACAAAAAATTCTATCTAGTTATTTTTCTTTAATACCGAAACAATTATTTTACCAGCAGTCGACTTCATAAGTAAATTACCACTTTATCACCATGTCATACCAATGATTGCCTACCTAAGCGGGTTGCAACTTTCTAAACAGCCGCATAGTTAGTGTGACATGGTACCAAAACGATCTACTACTTCTAAGGCTAACTGTAGACATTAACAGATTGAGTTTAATGAACGTATGGCTTATGATATGTTACCAGTCAGCTGACTGATATATAATGGTGTCATTGAAACTGACTGCCCTCGGCCCTCCTTAGATGATTGACTTTTGCAGGGCAATTTTCACGTAGTATAAATAAATAAAGAAACAAAGTTGAAGTTACTAACTTAGTGCGATTAAGAAAGTTGATAATACTTTTTTTATTTAATTAACAAAAGAATTGTAATAATATCGCAAATTAATTAAAAAAAACTACTAGCTAATTACTATAGACAGTAGCTAAACACGTATTCAAGAATGAAATTCATTTCTTTTGGATTTAAAAAAATAATTCCTCCGGCCCCATCCGACTTCAATAGACGAGTTTTATTAAAATTGATATGCATATCTAATGATTTGAAAATTATTTCTTGCGTTTTAGACGTAACTGTTTTTGTTTTTATTTTCAGGTTTTTGAAAGGAGTTTTTATTCATTTCTTAAAAGCTTTTTTTTCAACTTTTTGGTTGTAGGTATGTAAGCATGTAAATATTGTTTTACTTTATAATAATATTTTCAATGAAAATAGCCCATAACTCAATTTCCAAATTCTCGCTGTTTGTTTTTAAGGAGTTCCGTTGTGCCGTAGTCCATGGTCCAAGTCTAGTCCAGAACGTCGCAGACCAAAGTTCGGTTTGTTTTGGATTGTAAGAAACCTGCCAATATCTCAATCACTTTCCTATTTGACTTCGTTAATTAAAGTCTAAATGTTAAATTAAGTTTAGACCGAAATTGCGTTTACGTTTAGTTGAAAATGTCTGTTGAATCGGGTCCCAGGTTTTGACGTATGAAATTATAATCCAAAGCATTCTAAAACGTAATAATTGAAATTGCTGACTGAAAATCATAAAATTGTTCAAGTATCAAAGCATTTTATAACGATTACAACAACGTATGAATGTGTCGCATGAGTATAACTAATAGAGAAACTGCTGCGCTGCGTTTTAGGTACGGTTAGCCGCAAAATAATAGATATTTTATTTTACATTACATGCCAACAGAAAATCTACAAAAAGTCCAGTTTTTTTTTCTTATCGGTTAGAGTAGTGTCCCTTATAGTGAAATAAGCAGGTTCAGTTCTCGCCTGAAAAAAAAAAATAATCACGAAGATCTTTCTTTTTCTTATATTTATATAAGTTTTTACTTTATCGAATTTAATTATTATAAATAAGGATGACTATATTGATTAAATACTAAACTCATTATAACGAATTTATGTAAAGCACATGTTACAGTATCACTAGATCGTACTGAGTGTGATGGTTTGAAAATATACCTAGGTACCCTGCTAGGGTGTTGGTTATCGTACGTCACTTGTGAAACAAGAGTAGAACATAGTATTTATCAGCTGTGTATCACCCAAGAACCTTATAAGGTTCTTGGTATCATCATTTTCAGATACGACAGCACGGACCTGAAATCAGGTCCATGTACAACAACTGATGAATTTGGGTGGAAATGACAAACTGTCACTAATTAGTCCACTATAAGGCTGGCTCATACAGCCGGAATGCCTTTCTGAAATTCAGAAACGTAATTCAGAAATTTAATTAATTAATTAATTCCATATAAAGTCGTTACGTTCCACACACATTCTGATAAATTCATGATCTGAAAAAATCAGAATGTGTGTGGAACGTAACGACTTTATATGGAATTCTGGGCCTTCTGAATTAAGATTCTGAATTCCGTTTCTGAATTTCAGAAATGCATTCCGGCTGTATGAGGTCAGCCTAATAACTCAAAAGTGATTAATCTGTCAAATGCAAACCACTTCAAATGTCAAAGTCAAACGTTCTCCAAACTTTTGCAAACTCCTGTGGGATAAGAGCGTTATCTATTTCCTGATCTTATACGGAATTAAGACCAGGAAAATATTCAAATTATATTTTATGAAAACAACTATCACTTCCATAAAGGCAATGATGTAATAATTGCCAATTATTTCTATTGCTCTTATAAAATCTGGTTGTAGCTAAATATTTCTCGTATTCAAGGCAGGAATGTCGCTATATCTAAGACCAATTTAGAGAATAAAAAGTAGGTTAAACAACAAAAATCTGGAAGTCCTTGCATCAGATTCTTAGGTGGGTAGTTCTTAGGAGTAACTCTGTATCCTCCATATGGTTATAATAAAAACATCATCCGACCCCATCATGGTATAAGAATATTCTTGAACAAGACGTCAAACCTGTGTAGTAAATACATAGATGTCTTTGCTTTAAATACTACTTACTTTACTTTAAAGTCTTAGGATACGGAACGATGCATGCTTAAAATACTGAGTATGCGGCGTTTTCCATTATTTTGTATACTGCTAATTAATCGTGCAATGATATCGATCGCGATGATGTAACTTACAAACTCACACATTACCTATGATAAAATAAACAGAACCTAGCTGTCAAAATCTATTGTCTTTTGACAGTCAAGTGTTGACAAAACGGCCGATACACGATATGATATATAGCGTTTTACGTGGGTATCACCACTGAAAACGCTAAAACTAGGTGGTCATGCTGCATGATCAGGTGATACAGCGTTTTATCGCGGCCCAACTGTCAAAATCCATTGTATTTAAACAGTTGAACGTGATAAATCGCTATATCATATCGCGTATCGGTGGTCATGCTTGTGGGTCATGCTAGGGGACTAATATCATAAAACACACAGCATATTTCTAATCATGAATTACTAGAAATAATAAAATATAACCTTTTCTTAATTGGTAAAGTTTATATATAGAAATAGTTATTTGTTATACAAGTGACCAAAGTCTGCTTTGCCGACTTTATTTGTGCTACGAGTATTATAGACTACTGAGCACAGTTAGTGATTTAAAGGCACGAGACATCACAAAAATTTGGTCTCGTGTTAAACATACAACTTTTTACCTCTACCAGTAAGAAAAGTGTTATAGGTAATTTATTTTCACGTGACTTTCCTGGTAAAAAGCTAAATTCAGCATTAAAAACTTGTTCTCTCAACTATTTTGGAGTTTGACAACTATCTTCCACGCTGTACGGACTCATTTTTTGTAATAAATCACAAAAATAGTTCAATCAAACCTATGCCGAAAAAAATTGATTCATAAATTTAAGAGTAAAGTCATTTTGTTTCACATTACGTTGAGTTTTTCTCTTATTTATTAATATTCCATCTCATTTATTCATTTACAATTATAAAACTATTGTTATTATAATATTTACTAATATTTAATATTTGTTATTATATTTCATTATTTTTTCTTAATTTATATTTATTTTATACATGCGATCTCATTTCGTCCATACTCTTTACCAACCTTCTTTTTCAACAATCCTGTTTTTTAAAACTCCTTGGTATATCCGTGTATTTTTTTTTCTTTTTAATCCATGTCCGACAACCAGCGAAAATTTATGCCGAAGAGTTTAAAAATTGAATTTATCCTTTTCCCACTTATTTTACTTTTAATTTTACAAGTCTCATCCTTGTCACTCTATTTCTGTTTTCTTCATTATTTCAAAAGGTGGTCTTTGCCACACGCTCGTAGCAAAAATCAATTATGCTGCGAAGCAGGAAAACAATATTATTTTCAAAACATGAAGTGTATAAATACGTCATAAAAAAGTAGTGGCTTTAACAATACATACAATATCAACGCGAAAGAAACGACGAAAAGGTGACCTACAAAGAGAACAAATATTAGACGAGACTATCGGCAAATAAGTGCCTATAAAAAGGGCTGTTTTTTTGCTTTCCGTACCTAGATACTCGAAGGCTAGTACAAATGACCTAGGCTCAGGCCATAGGTATGGTTGTGGTGATTAGGTCCATGTGTCTAATAGTATATAAAGCCCTCAATACGTGATCTGGGCACATTCAGTCTAAACCCTTTTCAAACACTTAAGTCAACCCACCCACCTTCCAAAATGTACAAACTGGTAAGTGATATGTTACAATTAAATAATAAAATTAAACAAAATAGAATTAAAACAAAAAAAAAATTTTTTAAAAGTACTCATTTAAAACTGCATAATTTTTAATATAAAAATGCTTTGTGCATAACTTTTTTTCACATGTTATGTGAACTACATTTGACCTACTTTAAAAACTTTGAATTATTAAATAATGAAGTTTTCTTACTGAAACTTGTTTTTGAACTGAAACCAATAAGTTCGTTGAGGTATACATCTGCTAGATCTGCTAGATGCGAAAGATTGTGAGTGTCTTTGTTACCTCTTCACGCCTAAACGGCTGGACGGATTTAGATGAAATTTGGCACACCGGTAGTTCATAACCTGGATTCAAAAATAGAATACTTTTATCCTGGTCAAAGGTTCCCTAGGGACCTTTGACCAGGATAAAAGTATTATATATATCCAAGCAGACGAATTCGCAGGCGGTTGCTAGTAGGTAAATAATTTTATTCTATTGCTGGTCGAGAAATCTCTGACGTCTGTTTTTATAATAAAGTAACTATACACTTCTAAGATTTTCGCGCGTACAGTTCATTAGAAATAAAACACTTTTTACGGATTACAGCGCGTATATTATTAATTCAGGTGTTGTTTTGGAATTATTTAGTTTGTATTTATTGGTTTACTGGCCTTTGTAGTAGCCTTTTTGCTTTAGTCCTCCCGTGACCACGGCCCCTGGAAAGGTGTCGAAACGTCGGGAATTCTAAAAAACCAATAAATACAAACTAAATAATTCCAAAACAACACCTGAATTAATAATATACGCGCTGTAATCCGTAAAAAGTGTTTTATTTCTAATAAAGTAACTACCTAATTTACTTACTAGTGGCTCCGTGAGCTGTAGACCTCGCGTTGTTTAAAAACAAATAAATACTTAATATACGAAGTCATAAATTCTGTCACAACCTTATTATTTTCAAATTTCGAATATTGCAAGCTAGAAATGTTTTGATTGATTTTAAACTACGAACTTTTGAGTCTTCTTAAAATGAAATAACAAAATTTGCTTTGCACCGCTAACAAAAAGGTTTGTGTTATTTTTTGAACATTTTTCAAAACGGCTGAAATATGTTTTTGTACATATCTTGCTATTTTGAAATGAAATCGAAAAATTGGATCGACCAAAAAATTATATATAATTATCGAACCTGCTCACAAAATTTCACGAGAATCGGGTGAGAAATGCGACCTGTAGAGGAGAACAAACGGACACCGGAAGGACATACGAAAGCATTTTTGCCGAAGCTGAACCTGAGACGCTTCGCTCGCACTTCGCACTCGCTCGCACTTCGCACTCGCTCAGTCAATAATAACGTCAATGCAAAAGTTAAGTGATGATGATATTTTTTCTTTTGTTCTTAAAAACAGCGTTATGAAATTCGACGTTAGGAGAGTATTTAAAGTCATAAGTGTCATAACAAAATGATTGCGTCCAACGTCCAACCTACTCTGAATAACAACTATTGAAAAGACGTAGTAGGCTCAGCAATACAGTCCTTATCGACCAAAAAGAACCTATTTAACCAACTTACTTTCACGACTTAATTGAAGCGCCTCAGACAACCTTCACAGAGGTTGTCTAACTCTTTGGAGTAAATAAAGCTAAAAACGACCATGTATTTATAAGGATCAATCAGTTTTTATCATTGGCTGACATTCTCCTGCGACAACGACCGACCGAGGCCGCTGGTTGCCATCCGGTAGTCAATATGTTACGCCTTTTTTCATATTGATCTTTTGAATTTCAGACCAATGACATTTCATATCTCAGTAACTCCCTCATCAAAATATAAATGTTTATATTTTCTGTATATTTTTCTCTTTTTTTGCGCTCAAACTTTGTGTTTAACTGCTTTTTTATTTATTGTGTTCTGAAGTATCCTTTAATTCATCAACGCCCGAGCGGACGCATGCGGCCGTATAACAATGGAATATCTATTATGTCTCATTTTCCGGGCGTTGAAGGATCAAAACAAGCATTAAGTTTTATTGAAATTAGTCATAGTTTTATAAATTTTATTGTGACTGTGGTAGGTGCAAAGAAACCATTTTCATCGTTTGAGGTAATGATAAGTTAGCGTAAGAATACTAAAGCTTGAACATATTTCAAGACAAGAAAACTCTAAAAAAAGATATTATCTAGAAACCCTTTTTTAATTTGTTCATATTAAATCTATAATGAGGTTAGCAGTTAATCGAAACCTTTATAACAAAACAATTGAGTATTTCAAAGCCAACAATAGCATTATAATGTAAAATAGGTATGTCATCTTTGTTGTAATTTTTTTATTGAAGCTTTTCTCGTTCCAAATAAACAAGTTGTTTATGGCGTTATTACTGGTAGGTCTTCTCCAATCTTTGAAATTATTTTCGGAGCTTATAACACGATTACAAATTAGAAATGAGCCCTAATAAAAAAATATTACCCTGGATAGAGTTTATGATGTATTTATCCTGTAAGTCATCAATGATAAGAGTACAAGTAGAGACACTACGTAAGTAAATTTTTATAAAACAGTATTATTTTAAAATAGTGAATTACATTTGACGCGAATTTTTCTAAAGTATTTTTTTAAGTAAAGTAATTGCTTAATATAATATTGGTTAAAATTCATTAATTGAAACATAATCCTTTTTTTAACTTTTAAAATAAAGAGACTCATCAAGATAGTTAACATTATGACTCTCGTCAAAACGAATACAGTAAAAAATATTCAACAATCAAGTGGATTAGTTAGTGGAAACACAAACTTGCTAATTAACGTATGCCAACAGTTAAAGCTAAGCTAATTTGAATTTTAAATAAGTAACTACCTAAGAATATTAAATTCCTACTCATAATTGGGTGAACAGTAAAAATTGTATCTCCATTTCATTAGCCGACGATTATAATATGTTATTTGACGACCTCCTTGGTCGAGTGGCTTTGTACACCGGTTTTCAAGGTCCCGGGTTCGATCCCCTGTTGGGTCAATTTAGAAAACGAACTTTTCTATATTGGCTCAGGTCTGGGTGTTTGTGTTACCACCATTGTCTGCGATTTCTATAACACAAGTACTTTAGCTACTTACTTTGGAATCGGAGCAATGTATGTGATGTTGTCAAATATTTATTTATTTATTATTTATTTCATACAAAACTCAATGAGCTTACGGTGCATGCACCGTAACTTAATGCGCATTTTTTTCAGTACTGTACAGCCTGTCTAGTGTAGTATATACATAGAAGTCTTTGTGGAAAGTCGATTGTTTTTGTCTTTTTATGAAAAATCGTAGAACGAAAACGTTGATATTAGTAATCTACTCCTGAGAGGTTAATTGGTGTTTTACAAAATAACCCTAACTATAAGTTATACCTTATACGGTAAGTTAACCGTAGGTACTATAAGTGGTATAGATTTATGTTGTTATTTGGTAAAGGTACTTATTAATACTTCATAAAACTTAACATACGAGGCTGTAGAGTACCGAAAAATTCATGCTCATTAAGTTACGGTGCATGCACCAAAACTCCTTTAGTCTATTGCGAGCGACCGATAGAAACAGTTGATGCGCCGCCAAGGTTGGTTGTGACACAATTTTAGTTTTGAACAGCTCGTCTATGTAATTGAGTCATTGACGAGATACAAGACCTAAAATAAAATATATTTACTTCAAACAAAATATTTTTCAATTTCAAATATAACCTTATTCCGACCGAATCCTGCTAAAAATAGCCGCTTAAGCCCACTCAAAACAGCCAAAGGACACCTGGTAGAACGATGTCAAGTGCTACAAAATAAATTGCAGGCGATTGTTCAGACCGGTTGGTTTAGAAAGGCAGTGATCTAGCCCAGATTGGTTCAGACCACTCGAATGTCCTACAAATGTCCTAAAGGTTTTTTAACGGAAACAATAAAGCGAAATATAGTTTCGAAGAAAGGAAAGTTATTTTGATATTTCTATTTAGAAAACAATATAGAAGTTTTTAGGTACTTTTCTACCTACAAATATATCTAACACCATGTTAATAAAAGTTCAAACGACAAGGGTCGTGTTGTTTTTACAGTCTTCCTAATATTTAGAAATAATAATATAATTATTGGATTTGTTTAGTTTACTGGCATTTTCTTCCTAGTATTGAACTTTCTAGAAATAAATAATTATGATCAGTATTATTTGGACGTGTTTACTGTTTCTCGGTGTTTATTGTTTTTTCCTTTCAATTTGGTAATGAAGGAAATCAGTTAAGTTGTTTCTGATGTAACTGTAATAAGGGTATGTTTGTACCTACTATTAACCTAATTTCTATTTGCGTCTTATTTAACATTTATTTAAAAAAAATCTTACCTCATTGTTTAAAAAAATACAGTGGCCAATTTTCCGAATTTGCAAAACAGCTCATTCTGCGCCGTTATAAAAATTATAAATATTTTAATGATGAAAATATTAATTACCGAAATAATATATGAATTCGCTATAGTTGCATCACCTTATGTGACGTCCACCTGAGCTCAAGACATCTATGCCAGTAAAAATATCCTATTCCAGCTGTGACTTCGTTTTCCTCCTTTTCGTTTTGACGACCTCCTTGGTCGAGTGGCTTGACAAACTAGTATGACTACGAGGAAACGGGGCTTTGTAGACCGGTTTTCAAGGTGAGGTGAGGATCTCTGAGGTCCCGGGTTCGATCCCCGGTTGGGTCAATTT
The DNA here is from genome assembly GCA_963556745.1 of Catoptria pinella. Classification (NCBI taxonomy): domain Eukaryota; kingdom Metazoa; phylum Arthropoda; class Insecta; order Lepidoptera; family Crambidae; genus Catoptria; species Catoptria pinella. The sequence continues at coordinate 6,772,450 of OY750771.1, forward strand.
AGAAAACGAACTTTTCTATATTGGCTCAGGCCTGGTTGTTTGTGATACCACCGTTGTCTCCGATTTCCATAACACCAGTGCTTTAGCTACTTACTTTGGAATCGGAGCAATGTATGTGAAATATTTATTTAATTATTTATTATTCCTTTACAGTTCATCTTCGCCGCCATCCTGGCCTACACCGCTGCCGCCCCCGGGCTCCTCGCCTCCCCCTACGGAGGGTACGCCGCCCCCCTAGCCTCCCCCTGGGGCCATGGTGTAGTCAGCGCTCCCTACTACGGAGCCCCCGTAGTCAAGGCCGCTGTACCTGTCGCCACTTCCTACGCCAACACTGTCAGGGTACGTATCGTCGTCGTTATCAGCCATTTTTTATGTCCCCACTGCTGTGGCACAGGCCTACCTTATGATGTCGATGAGGATGGGCCATTATGTGGATTGGCGGGAACGTATGGTAGCTACGAATTAGATAATCCGAGATAAAAAAAATAAGCTTGTTACTTTTTCTAATATGGCGTGTTTGCCGATGAAAGACGCCGCACACGATTGTGTAGAAAGAAGTATATTCGTCCATAGTCGGCGATCATAATCATCATCACCGATCGATAATCGATAATGATTATGACTTTTATAGACGAAGACTGATGTAGATGATCATCGAAGTTTATAAAAAAATATCATTGTATTAAAATAATAAAAAAAAATAACAGCAAGAGCAGATTTTTGAACGATTCGTGTTAATAAGGATCACATATTATGCTAATTACCTACCCTACTATATTAACCTAAATAGTATAGCAAGCTGTCTTTAACAAAATTACTGTGATACTTTACAGAAATAAAATGTGATAGGAATAAAAATTCAATCGTCTTTTCAAACCCCTTAAAGCTTTTAAGCCTAAAGGTATAAAGTCTTAAATCTTAAACAAAAACGGCTCAATTGTTCTAAATAAATGTTATAGATAAGGATGGAGTTATCGCTATCGAAACTAGTTTTCAGGGTCACTGCTCAAATAATTAGTTCACTGAGTACATCAGATACACGTGTACATTCCGAAGACTTAATTAACACTGTTGATGACATAATTCAATCGTTTCATAATACAACATAGAAACGGTTACATCTTAAAACAGTATGGAAAAGACATTTTGGCTGACGGTTTTTTCTTAAAGTTTGGATTTGATAATTTATTTTATTCTATTTAAAACATTTAACAAAGTCAGAGAATGAGCTTGGATACAGTATTTGTTTTTTTTAATTTAATTTTTTAAACTTAAAATATGACATTATTGTTTATTGTTTTCGTGACAGGCACTGAGCAAGTAATCACTACCGTGGTGACAGGCAAGATACGCTGACGTCATCGGATTCCATTCTCTCGTTAGTCTCTTTCGGAAAGGACGCATGATGCCCACTCGCGGATGCAAACGATAGTGTTTAAGCAGATTAATTATTTGCAATAACTTTGTAAATACTTATCGCATCGTAGTGAAATAAAAACAGTTTGTTTGTAGTTTTGGAATTACGGCTTCTATAATGATATAGGGTAAAAATAAACTTTTTTTTTCATTTTTCCCACGTCCATGAACCATCAATTTCTCATTTCGTCTTTCTCTGTCTCAGTTACTTAGCCAGTAGTTTGCATGTATAATCATTTACATAAAGCAAAAAAATATATACTATATCGGTTCCTTTCTATTGATCATTATTGATATCTCGTGAAATAATGTTTGCTTTAAGAGATTAAAATTAACTCTTCATATAACATAACTTCTTAAGTTTTATTATTTAACTCTAAAAAAATATATAAAATGTCCAACAAATGAACTGTTTCACCTCTTGGCTAGACGTGGTGTCGTAGTGGTATTACCTTTTTCCTATTTATATTTACTTTCTATTTACATTAGTGCAACATTTTAAATAAGTGTTTCTTTTTTCAGATCGCTTCTCCCGCTGTCGCCGTGGCCCCCGCTCCGTACGTCGCTCACGCTCCCGTCTATGCTTCTCCCCTCGCTCACGGTTGGTAAATTTCTTCAACACTAGGCCAACACCAACCAGGCCTCCACATCTAGGCTAGAAACAACAGGCCTTCTAAAAACATAGGCCAAAAACAATAGCTCTTTTACAAAGGCTAGAAACAACAGGCCTAATACCAACATAGGCCAGCAACAACAGGTCTAATACCAACACAGGCCAGAAACAACAGGCCTAATACCAACAAGGCCTGAAATATCAGACATAATACCGCAAAGCAAGTGCAACAGTCAACGTACTAAATTATTTATTTTTTAGTTATAATTCAGAATGTCAGATTTGAAGCAAAAGCCTAACTCGGATGAGTTGGAACGTTGTGCCCTTAAGTTTGGTAAATAAAGTGCATTAGTATAATACAGTCATTTTTTTTCGGATATTTCCATCTCCCGCTTCGCATCACGCGTCCCGCTTCGCTGACGTACAGCCGGAGCTTAAACAAAAAGCAATTTGTCTTTGAACAAAGGACTACTTATCCGTTAAAGTTTGCGTTGTTTTGCCCAAGTTTCCACCGAGCCAGTTATAGGAGTTGATATTCAACTCCGTATAAGGGCCAGCGTATTCCGCATGCCACTAACGACCATTTTTAATGACGCTGATACATATATTACGAGAGCTGCTACGTCTGACACTGAAGGAAAAACGAGTATGACAAGATTAATCAGACTGTCTTTGGGACTTTTCAACGATATAATTATTTAATTTGATACTTGTAACAAAACTTATTTCATTAGTAATTCAACTAAAAAAAAACAAATACATTATTTGTATCTAAGCTTAAGTTTTTAGGAACTTATCTTTAACTAAGACCACATAGAATATATAGTAAGTAGGTACAACATACTATCAACACAAATAAGATTTTTCTAAAATCGATAAATCTAGTAAAAACCTGAAAATATTATAATACATTATTCGTTTCCACCACACAATACAATAGTAGGTCTATTGTATTGTTACAATTTAGCACACAAACAAATACAACCAATTAATGTACTTACATACAAAATTTATTTCAAACCTTACAAGTCTTACAACTATGATCACATACTTGTTGCACCTTCGGCCCTCGCGAGCCGTACCGGCGAGGGCCTGCATGGGAACGACTCATGATGCTATGACAACTACTATTATGAATTCTGTGGTTATGATTCAAAGTTATAGTTTAAACCACCCAAAGTTATAGTGTGAAGTATTTTTTATATTGAACTGACGTAAATGATTAAGAGCATCATTAAAATTATTGAAGAGGTTGTATCCGCTCTTTAACGCTACGGACAGTGTTAACGCCCAAGTGTCCACTCCAGCGACTTGTATGAAAGCAACCTCAAGGTCGCTCATTCAAACCTTAACATTTTGCTTTATCGAACGCCGCCTCACTGGGCAAAAAATAAACCAGATTTTTTTATGTAATGACAACTATTATTATTCCAGTGTTTATTTTGATACTAAAATTTTTAGGTACCGGACTCTACATGTCATCATTTTCATCGTCTTTAAATAGAAAAGTTATATTATTTATCTTAATATAAAAATAGCATTGTGAATGCGAAAAATCTAAATTTAATAGAACAGTTATTTTAAGAAAGTTATTTTAAGTTTATAGTCATATCAGAAAAGAGAGTAAACACAATTAACTAAGTATAACATTTAAGTAATTTATAAGTCATTCGTCAAAGAACATAAGCCGAATCTGAGAAAACTTCACGATCTGCAGAAAAATGTGACAAACGGAAAAGTCTCAAGCAAAATAATAAATGACAATGATATATCTTAAAAGTAAATGCTAATTTGAACGAAGATATGCTAGCTCACGTCAGACCTCTGATGATAAGTTTGATGTTTATAGGTGATTTGAAACTTTAACTGTTCTAGTGAGATACATAATTATGTCACGGATAAGGTAATAAGTGCAATATTGACTTTTATTTATTTAGTAATGTATGTTTTTTTTAAAAATTGCAATATACAACTCGTTTACTGAGGCTTACAATAAAGTGACTAACTGTACCAGTTGAACTTGACTTTCCTTTAAACAACATCGCGATCAGTATAAAAACATACGTTCGCGGGAAAGAAAGCATCAGTCTCATTCGTTTCTCGTCTTTGTTTGTATCTGAACTAACACAGACCACGATGAACTCGCTGGTGGTGTTGTTTTCTCTGGTGGCGCTGGTGGCGGCTAAGCCTTCGGGTCTTCTTCATTCGGAAGCACTGACATATACCGCGCCAGCTATTGCTGCGATACCAGCCGCAGTTTCCTCCCAATCGCGCATAGACATTAAGTCATCACCAGCTTACGTCGCCACTGCGGTGGAACCAATCGCCCATACAGTGATCGCTGAGCCGGTCATTGCTGCACCAGCCGCCATCGCCCCCGCTGCTGTATCGCACCAGTCCCGCATCGATATCAAGTCTTCGCCAGCAGTTGTGAGCAGCTACATCTCCGCGCCCATCGCCACAGCCGCCATTGCCCCCACTTTCATCAAGACGGCCATCGCTGCGCCCGTCAACACTTACGCTGCGCCTGCTGTATTCAAGACTGAAGCTATCGCTGAGCCCTCAGTGCCTCTGGATACCCCAGAGGTTGCCGCTGCTCGTTTCGCTCACTTCCAAGCGAAGGCTGCGTCCTCCATTACTGCACCCGCCATTACTTACGCTGCGCCTGCAGTGTTCAAGACCGAAGCTTTCTCTGCTCTGGATACCCCGGAGGCAATCGCTGCTCGCTTCGCTTATTTCCAAGCAAAGGCTGAGGATCTGCAAGGTCACTACATCCACAAGCGATCTGCGCCTTTGATTGCTGCGCCAGCACTCACTACCTACGCTGCTCCCCTGGTCTCGACCTACGCCGTAGCTCCCGTGGTGCACGCTGCCCCCATCGCCTATTCTACCCACCTTGCCTACCACGCCCCCCTCCTCACCAAGGCCTACAGCGTGCACCCCTGGTAAGCGCCACCAAGAAAACGAAGAACTTAGTTCTTCGGTTCAGAACTGACAAACGACTGAAATGACAGGCTTGTAAATAAAAATTAAATAAATAATGATAAAAACATTAACTGGAGTACTTCCTAAAACCCTCCTTTGTATTAACTTATTCATCAATGCCCGAGCGGCCGAATGCGGCCGGACAACAATGGGATATATAATATTGTGTATCATTTTCCGGGCCTTGGTAGATTAAAATCATTAATATTTATGATTTAATATTCATAATGATGATAATAACATATGTATTACATAGTTCACATTATATCCAATAAATATATAAACCAATTTCAAAGGGCCTCTACGTATTGGACCTCTGTGATTGGACCCAGCGTTGGACCCATGTCCCCCCGCAAGCCTGGCAAAAGGACCCAACTTTGTCCAGTGAAACCTAAGCCAAGATACAGCAATATTAGTAAAAATAATAACTTTATTGACATAAAACATATTACACACACAGACATAATGAAGTCTATGATTCCTAAACTAGGTAAAATACCTGTATCTCAGTAATCAGAAAAAAATACATTAGATAACAAAACATCGTTTGAGTTTGTGTGTGTGTGTGTGTGTGTGTTTTTGTCAGTTTCCCTACGGCATAGTTATTTCAGGTCGAAAACCAAGTTAATTGTCTGACAAAATTTTGTGTTTTTCTAAGAAAGATATGTCTTTTATTTAAAATAGTTTTTAAAAAATTTGATAGTGCGATAATACTGAGATAAATAAATATTTGACAACATCACATACATTGCTCCGATTCCAATGTAAGTAGCTAAAGCACTTGTGTTATGGAAATCGCAGACAACGGTGGTATCACAAACACCCAGACTTGAGCCAATATAGAAAAGTTCGTTTTCTAAATTGACCCAACCGGGGTTCGAATCCGGGACCTCAGAGATGGCGACACCTTGAAAACCGGTGTACAAAGCCACTCGACCAAGGAGGTCGTCAAAAGATTGGCCTCTAGTGTGTAACACTGTCCCGATTTCCACCCTTGTGGACTGGAATTTACTCTTGCCAAATATCTAATTACTGCCTTCTTAGAAACTTTAGGGAATGTGCCCTGTTCAAAGCATAGTCCTTAAATCAATAATCCTTCGCCAATTTTAAAAATATATATACCATCCCAACCCATAGCACAGTCGAGTCGATTATTATGAATCAGTTTTAAGATTCATAATAATCCATTAATTCATAATCATCAAACCTGGTTGTAAAAATCTAAAAAGGAGAAATATTAACTCTTGCCAAATATCTATCTCCGGAAGATATTTGGCAAATAAACGATTTTCAATTTATTTTTCATTACCATTAGCAGCAGCCTTTTTAATGCCCTTCTGGGACACATGCCTTCCTCATGAATACCTAGATGAGGATAGGCCACAACCCGATGACCGACCCTAGCCAAAATTGGTTGAACTCCGTAATCAAAACTCCGGATTCAGATGTGAAGTTAACTGATGTGAAAATGTGAGATTGTAAAGGTGTTCAATTAATAATTTAGTTATGTACTGTACATGTAACAAAGTTATTTCCCATAGCTCTTTCTCAAAAACCTAATCTTAAAAGTGTGTACAATTATCATTTATTATTTCTCATAAGAATGAGATTATGACGCAATGTCATTGATATTGAGACTATCTCCAGTTATTCATACGAAACAAATCAATGGAGGAAACAATTATTAAATTACATGGACATAATTATTAAATTACTTTTCTATGCAGTTGCATTGTCTAATAAGATATAGCAAACGAAATTCTGTGTTTTAGGGTGCAACCCGTAGATTCATTGTTGAGTCTATTGCATGACACAATTTGTCTTATCCTTACTAATTATTATAAATGCGAAAGTAAGTTTGTTTGTTTGTTACGCCTTCACGTCTTAACTGTTACTCAACCGATCATCATGACATTTTGCATACACGTTGTCAAGGGGTACAGAGAATGACATAGAGTACTTTTCATCCCGGAAAAAAATACTGTTTCCGAGGGATAAGAAAATAACTGGTTACGCAGAAAAAATCGCGGGCGCCCGCTTGTAGATTTTTAAAACTCTGATTTTGTGTTGGCTAACGCAATGGACATGGAAGTCTTCTTATTAAATTTCAGTGTATGATATATTAACTTTTCCAGGAAACTGTCGCTAGATGCATTCAAATTGTCTTTGAGGAACTGCGTAGTTTGATACCATCGCGTGCAAAGTAATAATTTATCACAAATTATAATAAAATTTTATAATTAACATGTAACCAAGTCAGTAAAAAAATATTAAAGCATTGAAAAAATTTTAAGTTATTGTTTTAATTATTTTAATATCTTATTTTTAATGTTTCATATTGCTTCAATATAACAAATGCAGGCTGGCTTCCGCGTGAAAAAATGTTTGCGCACACGCCAGCCGTAATAATCCAACTTTGAATATCAAGGCATACAGCGATTTGAAGGTGACTATGTGGCATTTTTTTGTCAGGCAATTATTCTTATTAGATAAGCACCAGTATAAAAGGATCTATTGACATCGTCTTAGCATCAGTCGATCCTTACTCATCGATCAGACAACTCAACACAGACCACAATGTTCAAGCTGGTGGTGTTGTTCTCCGTGTTGGCTTTGGCAGCGGCCAAACCCGGTTTGGTGACTCCTTTGGCGTACAGTGCTGCTGTGCCAGTTAGCTCTGTGTCACAATACAGCTCGAGTGTAATCCATGGACCCGCTGTGTACGGTGCCTCCGTCTACAGCGCGCCTGGCGTGTACAGCGCGCCTGGCGTGTACAGCGCCCCTGCGGTGTACAGCGCCCCTGCCGTGGTTCCTGCCTTCACTGCCTTATCTCAAGCCCCCAATTCCCCCGCCGTGGTCCTCGACGCCGTTAACGGAGTGCCCCTCGACACCCCTGAGGTGGTAGCTGCCCGCGCCGCCCACTATCAAGCCAAGGCTCTTGCCGGCCACCACCTTCGTAAGCGCTCCGCTCCCCTCGCCTACAGTGCCGTCGTCTCCCCCGTTGTTTCTTCTTACTCCTCTCCCGTGGTCTCCGCTTACTCCACCCCCGTAGTTTCCGCTTACCCCACCCATGTGGTTTCCCCTTACTCCACCCCCGTCGTTTCATCTTACTCTTCCCCACTTGTTTCCGCTTACTCTGCTCCCGCTGTAGTAAGCTCTCCACTAACTTACTCTGCTGTGGCCCCTAAAGCCCTCAGCTTCCACCCTTGGTAATTTACTGATCATCGAACAACGACCCAATTCAAAAGATGTCTGATCGAGTCAAAAAAGTAAATTGTATATAATAAAGTTTCACTGCCAAATATAACTCTGAAAAATACATATGTTTTATTTTACTTATATAATTCTTTATTATATTGACTGTAAGTATATGCGCTGACTCCAAATAAATTGTAACAAGGATAGAGATGATGATGATAATTGATTGTGTGTTAACAGAATAACTAGCTAGCTAGTTACATTACAACACATTTCTTTAAAATATGCAACTTATCGTTTATTTCCATTTAGTAACTTCAGTCTAATTTTCTAATGCCAGCAAGTTTTATTAGGATACAGTGTAAAATAAATGTTGACAATGTAATTTTATAAGGTCTGATTAGAATCAAATTTTATGGGCAAAAGAAGTAAACAATGCAATCAGTTTTAACACACGTCATAATGAAGGGTATAACAATAAAAGTGCGAAGTATCCACAATTTTATATAATTGCCTTAGTTAATGCCTTATAATAATAATCAATACATACAAGCTCAGTTCCAATCATCACAAGTTTGCTTTCTTTGTTAAAGACATCAATTTGATAGACCGATTGACTAGTAATGTCCTAGATGCGATAATCCATTATATCCGTGGCCAGATGCGTAGTGTCCGTAGCCCAGATGGCCACCTCCTAAGTGACTACCGAGATGACCGCCAATATATCCAGCGCCCAAATTGCCTTCACCAAAACTTCCTCCAAGGTGTCCAGCGCCGAGGAAACCACCGAGGTGACCACCACCGAGGTGACCACCACCGAGATGACCACCGCCAAGGTAACCCCCGCCGAGGTGGCCACCACCAAGTCCATGTCCAACGGCTAGAAGTGGAGCGGCCACCACTGGAGCCACCACGTGCTTCACCACAGCAGGAGAAGTGTGAACGTCCACTCGAGACTGATGAGAAACTGCTGCTGGTACGACATGGGCGATTGGAGCGACGGCAGCAATATGACCGAGGTGTCCATGAGCAAATGGTTCAACGACGTGAGGAGAGCGCTTGAAGACGTGATGACCCAACGGCTTAATCACACTGTGCCCGTAGCCATATCCAAGACCGTACCCATGACCAAGACCGTGCCCGAATCCGAAGCCTAGTCCATGACCGTAACCGTGACCTAAGCCGTGGCTTAAGCCGTGATAAGATGTTGCAACTGGCACATGAACGGAATGCACCGCTGGCACAACTAATGGTAACACCGCATGAGAGTGCCCCAAGGCGAGACAAGCCAAAAATATGACGAAACGGAACATTTTTATTGTATCTGCGCACTACAACCGAATTTGTCGACTGATACCAGAAATTTGTAAGGACTGCCTACTTATACACTGAAATCAAAGTGACAGGATCGAAAAAACTCATAGTAGATTCGTCACGCTATTGAACAATGAAATTAGATTACAAAAAACATAAGTACAAATAACGTGTTCTTGTCACTTAAAATAGGCTTTTGTGTATTTCCATAAAGTTCTTTGTCGGCAATATATAATTGTAAAAAATAAATATATTAAGATATATGCATAAACTAGTACTAAAGTTAATATTCCTACTATTGCGATGAAATTGAACAATTTTTATAGGTATTCTAGCACCTATATGACGTATTTTAATACGTCATATAGGGCTATAGAAGTCCGTGAAAACAAATGGTGTTAAAGTAATACATTTTAAGTAAAGCTTTTCGTGAAGAACAACCATAGCAAATAAAGATAAGACCAAAGAAAATTAAACTTTAAAGTATCATAAAAACAATAAGTACTCTCACCACTTGTTATTTAATAGCTAATCTATGATTTGTATTTGGAAACAGAACTCAAGTTGATAAGTCATACATATTCATAAGTACGCGAGTGACGCGTTGCACGCATCTCAATCCGGCCAGTGCCCCTGCGCATGTGACGCAACGCAACCGGCCGAGAACTTGACCCGTTGTCGCATCTACCGTTACAAGACTATAAAACGGCGACGTCAGAGATGCACATCGCACAACGTACGGCAAAATGATTAGAATACTGTTTATTGTGTTCGTGACAACGGCGCGCGGGCAACTCGCGCCGCTTATTTACGCAGCCCCGAGTGCAGTGTCTCATCAGTCAAGGATTGATATTAAACATACTCCTGGTTTCATATCTGGGCCACTCGTATACAGCCCGGCAATTATATCTAGCCCTAAAGATGTGACACGTGAAGCAGTTCTCACGCCAGTTTTAGCGATGGATACCGTTCTGACTCCTATAGCCTTTAGTTTTTACAATAATCTACCACTAGCAAGGGCTTTAAAGGATCCAATATCTATTGAAATTATGCAAAAAGAAGTTGAAGAAGAAGAAGACAGATTGAATGAAAGTCATCCGAAATCAGAACAAGAAGGTACAGACGATACAATAGATAGTGTAATATTAGTAAATAAACCAAGTGACAATGCAGTACAAACCGAAGACAGTGCTTTGGAAAATAGTGAAAATGTTACTAGTGGACCCAATGAAATGGTTATTATACAATAATCGCAATGATACAGAAAGAGAAAAAAGACTTCAGTATATTGTTTATAGTTTTATTTTACAAATTAAGTTAAGCTGTAGTTAAAAAAACTAAACGCACTTCATATTTTCCCTGTATGCTATTTAGTTATTTGGAAAATAAAACCATACAAGAGTCCCGTTGCTTTTATTCTAACGACAATCTTTTATTTTGAAATTAATTCAATAAAACCACGACCGTGATAAAACACTATTGGCGTCATCGTTTGTTTTCGTATTTTATTTACAAATCTTTCATCACCAATACTCCACCATTGAGGTTAAATAGGTTGATTTTGGACCTCTAACCTGCGTCCTGAAGTGAAATTCATAACATTACATAACAGAAGGTGTTGTGACGGTGTTTTGTGAAGAGATGTCATTTCGAGTGACATGACGAATTTATTTCGTAATTGAACCTTGAAATAGTCGTTAAATATGTTATACACAAAAGTTTTTTGGTGTAAATAGATTAAACAAACAACTTTTTGTTATAAATAAATAATAGAATGCCTATTATTAGAGGAATGTATTAATAAGTATTGTGTATTTTTTTTTCTCTGAAAAGGAATAGTTACTTATACACTACTTTATTCAGTTTTATTTTTAAACCTGCCAGCTTTGTAGCGCAAAGATTATTTTTTTTTTTTTTTTAAATCATCAGAATAGATATATTATGTGCAAAGAGGAATTCCTCAAGAATGAAAAGTCAGTTTTTATTTATTTATAATGACTTTAATAATTCAAGCTTAATTAAAGCTTATCTATTTTGAGCAAAGTTAAAAAAGTTAGATGTTGCTAGTCATTATAATCCTTATAAATAGAACTCAACTTGTTTTCAGATCAAATAAAACGAAGTATTTTATTGTCATTTTTAGTTTTTTATTTTCACTTCACTGTATTATGTACAAAATGTTATGAGTTCAGAAATTTTGAAAAAGTACATGTTTGAATAATTTTACGATTGAACATTTTAAAAGATATGGCTATAGCCAAGATTACTGGAGTAAGCGATGGGAGAAGAGTAAGTGGTTACATAGGGAGCGGAGTGCGTGTAGTCAACTCGAGATTGATGGGAGTAAGAGCTAGGGAGAGTGGTGTATGGGGTCAAGAGAGCTGTGGAACGCTTCTTGATGAAGTGGGGGGAGTAAGTGATAGGGTGGGAGATAAAAGGAGTAGAAGAGATCAGAGGCGTGGCAGCGTAAGTTGAAGTTATAATAGGGGCAGCAGCTGCGTACGTGGTGGGGGTGTGGTACGTGGTCGGGGTGTGGTACGTGGTCGGCAGGAAAGACACAGACCTCTTCTTGATTAAGTGAGCAGCAACGTAGGGCAGAGGGGCTGACAAAAAGGGCGCTGAGTGGGCGACTGGTGTGGTGTGGATAAGCGGAGCACTGTAGGTAGTCAAAGGCGCGCTGATCAAGGGAGTGCTGTCGAAGTAAGTTGCAGCATATGGCAGAGCGGCGACGGAGCGCTTCTTGATGAAGTGTGTGAAGGTGAGCGGAGACGAGTAGACGAGTGGAGGTGATGGATGCACGACGCCACTGGCCTGCTTCGTGATGGTTGTGGTCCCGGGAGCAATCACCGTCGAGTATGCAGTCGGGCCAACTATCAGCGCGCCGGGTTCAGCGGCCACCACAGCGAGGAAACTAAACACCACCAGCTTGAACATTGTGGTCTGTGTAGTTCAGGTAACGACTGATGCCAGACAATATCATGTATTGTATTTATACAAAGTAAAAACTGAAGCAAAGGGCGATCTTGTTTTCGAACCGGTGTAATGCATCCAGGAAGCTGATATTTATTTATCAACGAGGCCAACGAGAGCTCCGGCTATTCAGTTCATCACCGTCATGTCTGTGCAACAAAGAGGTTTAAAAAAACAAATGTAGTTTTATAGGGCAATATACATATCAGTATACGCTATCGGATTAAGATCGATTCAACTTTATTAAATGGCAGCTTAATTCTTTTACACTTTTATAATAAATAACTTAGTAAGTATAATATACACTTCTAAGACTTCAGCGCGTATAGTTCATTAGAAATAAAACACACTTTACGGATTACAGCGCGTAAATTATCGCGCAAATCACACACTGCAGGATCTAATGATACAGTTAGTTCGTTTTGTAGATAGGGATCAAAAGGGAGGTCGACACAACCTCTCCGAGCTTTCTTCCGCCAGTTCTTTCTCTGAGAGGCCTTCCAATTTGTGAATTGGTGGTAGATTCAGTATCTAGATCTAGTTTACTAATTAACTTTAACCAATTTAATTCTGTAATAATAAATAAAATCAGAACGCAGCTGTAAAATAAATTAATAAACTTGAATGCGTTTTTATAAAGTTCCAAGCGGGAAATTTTGTATAATCATGAGCAGCCTTTTTTGCTTCAGTCATCCGGTGACCACGGCCCCTGGAAAGGTGTCGAAACGTCGGGAATTCAAAAAACCAATTAATTCAAACTAAATAATTCTAAAATAACACCTGAATTAAAAATTTACGCGCTATAATCCGTATAAAGTGTTTTATTTGTAGTAAGCATTACTTATGTATTTGGAGCCATGTTTATTAAATGCCTGATTTTGCTTTCTAATTTCGGTCTGTAATTACCAAACCGACTACGCTTCAGTGAAGATGCTAACATATCTCATACGAAAGAGTCTGAACAGTTGTATTTATTAAATCTCATTAGTACCTGAATGTATGTTGCTAAGGGCCATACAATACTTTCATTAAAATTGTGGCAACATTTTAGGCAATCAAACAAAAGAAAGCTTAACAAATACTTTCGCTGTTGCCAACCAGCCAGATTTAATATTAGACAGGTTTGAAGCTTTAATATCTAGGGTACAGCCACACAGTTGATGTTTTGCGTAGTTAATAGCTAGTTTAACAGGTTTCGTCTATGTTCCGGTTAAAATACCTATCAGAAAATTACATACAAATTCTATTCCATCTATAGACTAAACTCTGGTTTAGTTTAATAATCTTCTGAGATTATGTGCTATTCGAAACCTGTAAAAGAGAAACATATAACATAACAAGTCGATCGTTAATATCTTTTGCCTAGATAAAGATCCTGAAGGTTGGAAAATAAGTACTTATAAAATGGTCGTGATCGATCCTGCGTTGAAACTACACATTTTATTGAAAAGATAATATTGACACTATGATGAATTCGATCCCATTGCCAAGAACGAGAAAAATATGACACACAGGATCGGTTACCACTACCACACTATATTCGAAAAAAAAAAAATTTAAAGATATGAACGGCATCTCTTGCTGTAAGACAAATCTTTATTTCATGATAGATGCAAGTGCTTAACTGATGATGCGATCTACGATGAAACGCGCTTGCCTAGAAGATATGTACCTAATCACTTGCGACTTGAAGGCCCCCAGATTGTAGTTTCTATCGGGAAAATCACACTTAGGCAAGGAATTCCACTCTCTAGTGGTACGGATAATAAACCTTTTTTGAAATTTACTATGCTGTTGAATTAACAAAACAAACTAAAAAAAAAATTAAACTAGACATATGTACGTGTTTATCTGATTTTCATGCGTTGAGCAGCAGTCAACCAAAATCGGAAGCGAAAAAAACAATCACTTGTGGGTTTCAAGATTTAGTAGCCAGTAGTACAAACCAGATTGTTCAGCAAATAAATTAAACCTTAATGACTCTTAACCGATATCAGAGTTGATGTAGCGTTTATTGAAAGTAATAATAAAATTTTATCGTTCACACCATACAGTTTTCGTTCGAGAACTCGTAATAATAATAAATCAATAAAACTGGTTTTCACGGACGAAATTTCGCGTGATCGTGTCAGAATCTTCGTCTCAATTACTCAATAATTAAGGTAATAAAAATTCAACAAATGCCATTTATTCCATAACAGACATTCTCGCTTGTTATTAAATTATATATTTTTTAAAGTAGCGAGAGTTTAAGTGGTCATAAACAACGAAATATCGCCGACTGCTAACATTTTTAACCGACTTCAAAAAAAGGAGGAGGTTCTATGTTCGTCTGTTTATTTGTTTTTTTTTTTTTTTTTTTTTATGTATGTCCACCGATTACTCGAGAACGGCTGAACCGATTGACATGATTCAAACGCCACTTTATCAGGTTTGTTCCCCAGGTGGTCCCATTTTTTGAAAATTTTAAATCGGTTTAGTAGTTTTTGAGTAATCCTGAAAATACTGTAATTTTTTAGGTAACTTTTGCACGAGTTTTAACGGATCTTCAGACATAACTTCTTTGTTTATAAACCGATTTAGATGATTCTTGTTTCGTTAGAAAGGGGATACTTTAAGGATGTTTTCATTCAAATTTCCTTCACATTGGACCTTGGACTTCGAAGATACACAAGAGAACTCTTCAAAATCAAATATGACAGTGTATTAGTGATTACTCTACGGTATTGAAAGGTTTCGCATCAGCCATTTTTATTGTCACTACTGGGGCTGGGATACAAGCCTTACTTATGGGCTGATGAATAGGATGGACCATAACCCACCGCGCGGGCCCAATGCGGATTGGTGGGTGTTAATGTGCAAATGTAGCTGGAACTAACGGCTTAACGTGTCTTCTGAAGCACGGAGGAGCTCGAGATAATACACTTTGGTCACCTACCCCATGTCTGACCCTTGCTAAATTTAACAGTGCGAAAACTGGAAATTGAGTTACTAGGCGTATTATACCATTGAAAAGTGTGAAATATGAATAAAATATATTTATATCATCGCTAACATTTACTTATACATACCTACCACAAAAAAGTTAAAAATAAAAAAGCTTTTAAAAATTAAAAAGAAAAACCTCCTTCAAAAAAACCTTAAAAAAATTGCTGTAAAAAAACAGCTTCAAAAAACAGCAGCTCTAAAAAGCAAGAAATAATATTCAAATCTGCATAATTACTATTCAAGTACCTACGCATATCTGATTTTAAAAAAACGTCTTGTGAAGTCGGGTGGGGCTTTAAGAATTAAAAAATCAAATTGAGAAAGAGAAACCACAATAAATGTTATTATGATTAAAAAAGGAAAATATCTTTAGCCCCACCCGACTTCAAAAGACGTTTTTTTAAAATCAGATATGCGTAGGTACTTGAATAGTAATTATGCAGATTTGAATATTATTTCTTGCTTTTTAGAGCTGCTGTTTTTTGAAGCTGTTTTTTTACAGCAATTTTTTTAAGGTTTTTTTGAAGGAGGTTTTTCTTTTTAATTTTTAAAAGCTTTTCATCTAGTATAAATCAAAATACTTAAAAAATAAAACATTATTTACATCAAAAATCTAACAACACATATGAACCCAGAACACAATTCCCTCGTTCTTATGGGCAGCCGTGTAACAAACTTTTTGCTGAAATAACAATTAAAAGAGTTTCTACCTATTTTCGTAAAGTTGTTTACCATACAAAGAGACAAAACTTTTTTATCTATCTAATGCTTGTTGTTGTACCCTCTTACTAATAAAGATTGCATAGCAGATGTACAAGTTACACAGTGTTTTGTCCCTTTCTTTTTAATGTCAAACTTAAATTGTTTGACAGAGAGTCACCGCTGTGTAACTTATACATCTGCTATACAATCTTTATTAGTAAGGGGGTAAGTATCGTAGGTTTCCATCATAATCGGTTTATTAATTACCACTATTTTAAACTTCAAAGTTTGTGTGAAATGCCCTACGGGTAAAATGTACTACTACCATATAAATAATCTAAGGGTACTAAACTATACCATGAAGGCGTCATGCCTTGGCAAGCCTTGGGGCCGCGAAATATTATAATATTAAATGTAAATAATACTCAGCTACCAATATAAATACCCAGTTACGATTGACTTAATCAAATGCAACAAGTGTAAATTAATTATAACGACATTTCAATTCGCACTTATGCTAGAACTATCGTGGAATGCGAGTCGCTACCACAGAATATATAATAGTTCTAAACATTAGCGTCTTTGTACTTATTAATCTTTAGTAAGACAAATATGTAACCTACTTAGATAAACTTATTTTAATAAGTCAGGGAATTTATAATCGGATAAATTAATAATGTAACAGACACTTAGTAGCACTTCCATATTGAAAATAAAGAATCGTAAAATATAAAAATATTACCTACTAGAGCCAATTTATCTTTATCAGTACAAGCGAAAACAGTCAAGTTATGTCTCAAAGAATTTGCATTTATGCGTTGCATGCTCTCTCATATTGTAATGATTGAAACAAAAACATACATTGAGCTAGACAACTTAAATATTGCCCAACCTTTTCTCATTTACGTCTGTATCCTTTTGATCTGAAGCTTTCAACACCTTGATATTTGATCACTTAGCTGCTGTCACATATAAGTTATTCAGTAATCGATTACTTAAGTGTTTCACTTTATTAACGGTCATAATTACTTGCAGTACGGTACAACAATGCAAATAAGCCGAGCCAATGTCAATCAGTTATTGATTCAACAAATATTTATCAAATGTCACGATCAATATGAAGTCTGTATAGATTTCTGTCTAACATTTTGTTTTTAACGTTTAGCGCTTACTGTTTTTATTATGACCATTATCAGAATGTTTTATAGATTTTTTCTTGTGATAAATAATTTTTCTTATTTTTTTAGATAGTAGCTCATTTTAAAACTTACACGGAACGGAACCTACACAGTAAGAATGTTTTATAAACTACTAATACATTTTCGTCATGTTTTGTTCGAATAATAAATATGAAACTTGAATATCAATAGCCTATAATTTACTCGTTTACTTAATTCGATCAAATTACAGTACCAACGTTATAAATATTGGTGAGAGATAAACCTATGAAAAATAATAAGTAAATATATACGAATAGCATAAAAAAAATCTGGCTTAAATATTGATCAATATATACATGGTTATAAATAGAAGATGTCACCCGGTGGCATATCGTGATTTGCAATGAACCATGAAATAACTGCCTGCCGTTGACAGGCATACACGGTGCACTCTAAATAAGTACGCACTTAATTAAAAAGCTACATGGCACAAAGAAAAAGAGGCAAAAGTAGTCTTCTCAGGGCCGTCAATATGTTCCGGCAACGCCTGTCGCATAGTCAAGATGCTAGTATAAAAACGTGTTGCAACTCTGCAAGTGCATCAGTGTTTCTGAGTACAGAAAGCAACACAGACCTTAATCAAAATGATGAAACTGGTGGTGTTGTCCTGCCTGTTGGCCGCCGCGTCCGCGAGTGTGCTCGCTCCGTTCGCACCGATCGCTTACACCGCTCCTTACCTGGCTCCTTACAACTACAGGGGGCCGTTGTCGCTGGCTCCTGGACAGCCGGCCAACATCTTGGGCGCTGATGGCAGGCCTTTGGACACTTTGGAAGTGAACTTGGACCGCTCCGCTCACCTGACTGCCAAGGCTTTCGATGGGGTCCACATCCTAAAGAAACGATCTGCCCCCTTGATCGCAGCGCCCATCAGCCGCATCGCATACACCGCCCCCGGCGCCCTCACCTACTCGGCCCACATTGCCGCCCCCATCGCAGCCCCCATCGCAGCCCCCATCGCCTCCTATGGCTACCCATACGCATACAGCGCCCCCTATTACCACTACTAAACAGCGTCTACTAGAGAAACCTGATGTAAATACGAATTACAAGTAAATTCAATTTAAAAAGAAATATAGTTCTTTATTTATTTCAAATGCAAAAAATGCACCGGAATCCCAACCAATTTCGTCTCTTAATCAATCAAATATATATGATTTTAATGCCTCTTTTTCTAGTAGATATTTACAAAAGATATGTTTGCTAAAGAAAAGACAAATGTGACAAGAAAATTAGCCTATCAATCTTACTTATGGTAGAATTGAAAACAGCCTATATCGTTTTCTAATTATTATCCACAAATGATATAGGTACTCGATTTTACAGATTTAAAAATCGCGCTGTAAAAAGTAAGAAACAAGAAAAATTTTATTGTAGTCCAAAATTAATTAAAAAGATAACCTACCTCCAGCCGATAGCCATTCGTGTCTTGCGTCTAGCACAAAGTGGTATACTACTACGTAATTGAATTTTGGACTTGAATATTTTCTTGTTTCTTAATTTTTAGAGCGCCATTTTTCCGTAGTTAGGTTTTAGTTTTTAAACTTCTTTTTTATTTAAATATTTTGGGGTTATAAATCAGGTAAAAGCAATCGAAGTCGCGAGCAAAAGCTAAGAATGTGATTCATTAATTCATTCAATAGGTATATATGTTTATCTGCTCCCTCATAACTTCTAAACTACATAATTTGCGGCAAATGAGGTATCGTTTTGATCATCCGCTGGTTACAGATAGGCTATGTGACGTCACATTAAATTGTATATGGCGCCCTCTAGAGCAGGGGTGTCAGACTGATTTTTCTAAAGGGCCATAAATTAAAAAATTCAAACGCATAC
Organism: Catoptria pinella; assembly: GCA_963556745.1. Classification (NCBI taxonomy): domain Eukaryota; kingdom Metazoa; phylum Arthropoda; class Insecta; order Lepidoptera; family Crambidae; genus Catoptria; species Catoptria pinella. The sequence goes on from OY750771.1 coordinate 6,791,689, forward strand.
TAAATTATAATCTTTATTTATTTAGTTTAAGTACTTAAATCATACAAAGGTAACAAAAAGGAGTTATCTTGAGCTTGAGAGTAAATAAATAAATAGATTCTGGTCGTGGGCCGCGGGCCGTATCTTTGACACCCCTGCTCTATAGAACTGTAAGTCGTGATCTAAAAAAATATATTTCCTTATGATGCCGTGTTAGGTATCAAATATATATATACAATTTAATGTGACATAACACATAAACAAATAAACAGAAACATACATACCGGTCAAAATCATAACCCTAATTTTTGCGTTGCCGTAGTCGGGTAAAAAAGCACACAGCTATTGATCTATATTATTGGATACTTGAATTAATTATTTAGTGAATGCTATGACAGACATTAACTGCTGTTTATTGCTCCAGAAGGTTTACAACTTTCAACATCTAACAAGTATATTAACTTCATCAGAGTCTAATAATAGACCAATAAGACAACTAGTTTATTCATCAACAGTTAAGCGAGTTTTTATAGCATTAAACCATGGCGTCCAAAATGTTAAATAAAAACAAACACTTTATTATAAATTATTGTTAATTATTTTTTTCCGACTTCAAAAGGAGGGAGGTACTCATCTAGTTAGCATTCCGTCAAGTTGTTTAAAGATAGATATTTTTTTTACTAGAAATTTTTAGATCGTTAAATAATAAACGTTTGACCATCCCACAATAATAAATTATGATTCGATATAATAATTATTATATACAACGTGTAACAGAATGTATAGCTAAACCAGATGGTAAATAGGGATCATCAAACTGAACAACTTTTACTATGCCAGTACTGAAATCGCGAAAAAAAAATCTGCTGTTTCATACACAAATTATAGCGAAAATATGAAAATGTATAAAAAAAGCAGATAGTTTTTCGCTATTTCAATTTGGTCATCATTTATGACTATCTTTGACAATTTGTCATAATCCATAGGTGCATTTCAGCAGACTAATCGTTAAGTCATCGATCACCATATAATAAATTTTAACTAAAATTATTTGTCTTTTCGAGAGTTAAGAAATTTACTCTACTCTACACTAACTAATCGCTAAGTTATCGGTATGAAATGTGGGTGCATTTCATACCGATGACTTAGCGATTAGTTGTCATTAGTTGGAGTAGAGTAAAATTTTTATTGTCAATGTCAATGGGAATAGACTAATAAAGAGAAATCCTTACATTGCAACAGCATATTGGCTCCATGTCACGCGAAAAGAAAAATAACTGTTCATGCAGATGTAATTGCGGGCGGCCGCTAGTTTTCAATATTATTTTTTCATTAAGATTTCTAACCAGTTCCAAAAAAAGAAAAAATCGATTGGTAATACTTTACTGATTAATTTTCACAATTTTTTTCGTTCTTCTTTTTGTTTTGAATGAATATCGATTTCTTTTCGATAAACTTCTGACATCAATAAAGGCAGACATCATTTAAAAAGGTATGAGATCACATCGAATCACCTACCTGTAAAAGAGTGTGACGCATAATTGGAAACAATTTTATAGTATAGTGGTAACTCTCTTTATAAATTATAATTAGATAAGTACATTGTTGAATTTCTTAGGTAGGTATATCATATTATGTACAATTTAACCGAGGTGGCCGAGCACCCCAGCGTGGCCCAAGGCACCAACGCCCCATGGGGCAGCGAGGGGCGCGCCCCAGCCGACTCGTGCACCGGGCCAGCCGGCGGCGGCGGCGGGCCAGGCGGCGGCAGCGGGCCACGCAGCGGCGGCGGGCCAAGCGGCCGCAGCGGGCGCCACCAGGCGTGCGGGAACGTCGATGCGGGCGGTGTGCGACCAAGCAGCAGCCGGCGCTACCAAGGGCGCGGACCTCTTCTTTAGCAGATGGCCACCGCTCACGGCACGAGCGGTGTAGTGCGCAGCACGGTCCAAGTTCACGCTGAGGGTATCAAGTGGCCTGCCGTCGGCGGCGAGGATGTTGGCGGGCTGTCCAGGTGCCAGTGATAGCGGGCCCCTGTAGTTGTACGCATGTCCGAGAACAGGCGCAGCGGCTACAGCGGGAGCGACGGCCACACCGTGGCCAGCCACAGCATGACCCCAGGGCGCGGCGGCCAGCGGAGCGGCCAACCCAGCCCAGCCCAATCCACCCCAACCCAACCCGTACGCTCCGAGAGCGCTGGGCGAGGCGGCTGTCAGAGCCAACACGGAGGACAACACCACCAGCTTCAACATTGTGGTCTGTGTTGTTTTGGTCAAATGACTGTTGCATTTACCTAATTTCGTGCAGCTTATATACTAGTTAGTCTAGTAGGCGTATCCCAGATACCTTTGTGACGTAGTCAAGTATGCAACTAGGCGTTGGCCGTAGCGCGGTCGTTAGCGGGCCGACCCTAAGGGCGGCGCGGGCGCCACGAGCTTTTGCGTTTGAATATTTAACCGAGCTTAGACCTTATAATGTTCATGATTAATTCTAAAATGGTACCAGCCTGCACTGGACATTGTTTCCGTGTTCACCTTGAACAATTTGATAAAGGGACATTCACTTCACCTGATTACATTAATTAAATACCTATTCAAATCAAATTCAATAGTTCCTACTTTTCAATTAACCATCCGCTTCTAAAGTTACTTACAACTTAACTAGATATTAAGGACCTACCAACTTTTTTCAATCTTGATCCTTGACATCAAAATACACAATTATTAAAATGACTCCTACTGTACCAACATACTTATTAAAACAAACAATAACTTCACCGCACGATAGTTATCAACTACGTACTTTACGACGACAACGGCTACATAATACAACTATGCATTTTCACAATATCCAATACGCTATCGGAGACTGTCAGTATCGCATCGAAATACTAAAGTTCGTTCGAAAAACATACTCTAAAAACTAAGTATGTATTTTTATTTTGTAATGGTTCCGAAAAATCTAAAATGACGAATAAGTGAATAAATGTTGTAAGTAAACGATTTTTTTAAGTATGGGTATCGAAATCAAAACCCTTTTATAAAAAAAACACACATTCCACAAAATGTTGGAAACATTCGTAAACACAAAGACATAATTATTGTTATCTGCGAATATAATGTATACATTTTTTCTTTAAACTTGAAAATAAGTAAACAGAACACCTGTAAATCATATAAGTTAGATTAATCATTTTTTTTATGCCAGGTGATATCAAGCTCTCATATATCGTATGCTCATTAATCTTTTTCATTCTGACTTACCAGAATTTCAATATTTCCATAATATAATTTATGATATTTCGATAAAATATTTTGACTCTCAAAATTCCTCTATTTCCTCCTAGTTATTCTAATTTTCACCAATTCGCCACTTTTTAGTTTTCCTATTTTTGACATTTTGGACTTTTTCATCTAGATTCGTAATCTGGAATTACGATACACAGATAGAGTCCACCTTCGATCGAACGAACAAACGGATTATACTTATTTTTTCAAATGACACAGATCACGTTGAAAAGATTCAAATTATCTGTTTTTAATTAATAAATTATATAGTTTATGAAACAAATTGAGAACAACTTTGCACGCACTGTGCCTCTGATCTAACTTTTGAGAATTATAAACCTTTATAATATCATTATCCGTTCATTGACTTCTGGAGTTTTCTGCTCAGTGAAATGAGCGGGCAGCGCTAATGAATTGAGTTTTAACTCCTTAAACTCGCTACAGGAAATCGTTCATTTGTAAATGAAATAAAAAAATATTTACTTCTTCCACAAAGTTTACAACAACAAACAAGGTACATATAGTGTCATTAGTTACCTAAATCTACAATATTACACTTTGAAGTTACTCAATTACTGACTGTAATAATGTTATTTACATTAATGACACCTTATAAATAAATACAATAAACAGAAAAGCTTTATAATTTTATTTTACATTGCCAAACAGAAATTAACAACGATTACGTGGGATCCTTTACACACATTTCACAAAGGCCAAGCTACTTCTAAGCACTGACAATGTTATGTAGAATTAATAACAAACGAGATTTTTATATGATTTATATGTAAGGAATGATTTAACCATCAATATTTAGACGAGAACGGTAGGTACATGAGCAGCGTAAGTCAGTGGAACGGTGTGAACCAATGGTTGGTGAACCAATTGTTGATAACCCAATGGTTGGTGGACTAAGCGTTGTTGGACCACTGGCACCACGGAAAGGGGAGAGCCATGAACGACATTGTTGGAGTATGCTGAGTAGCTGGTGACCGCAGGGGAGACAAGCACTGGAGACACCACAGGGGAGGAGTAGGCCAGCAGGCCGTGAGGGCGGGGGGCGGCCAAAGCCACAGCCAAGATGGCGGATAAGATGATCTGCGGAAAGAATGACAAAATGTTAGTTAGAGAAAACGGCATAGATACATACTTACGGTCTTAGGAAGCGACGAATAGGTACTGATCTGATTCCGTGTTTTGTCTGTTTTAGAACGACGTTTTTGTGATAAGAAATATCTCAAGTTTACTGTATGCCGACCCTTGTGCTTTTATCGTGTGATATATTTAGCATATATTAATATTCAGGTTCCAGAATATCCGTTTCAATAGGTTTCAACTTTAGCCTCGAGATTTCCTTATTGTTTTCGTATTGATTTCCGGAAAAGTATTTACCTACAGACACTGCAATCAGAGTTCAACACCCTACCCTTATCATTCATACTTAACGCCTAAGATTTGTTACCGAGAATATAAATTGTTCAATCGTAGAATTAGGTCGCACAATATTGGTTGGATTGATGAAAGTGTTCGTGGGACGTGACGAATAATCGTAATTTTCCCAAGAACAATAATATAGGTCTAGTATCATTCATTTATTATTCTGGTTTTAAAACAAAATATTTTCAGTCCATTTGTAAGGGCTTTAACCCTTTCATATGACAAATAGCAAACCATTAAAAGGTATTAAAAGGTAGCGAACATCTGGAACCTATGTTTTAGTAACTTTGAGGGCTCCGGTAACGATAAATTTTCGCGTCAACGAGCGTCAATTACGAAAAATTGACAATCGCAAATGATCGTTACCAGAGCGCTTAAGAATTGGTGACCGACTTCAGATTTTTATTACAATTCTAATGGTTCTGTATAGTAATTTATTTAATGACTTGAATTAAGTGTATTAAACATCCTATTAAACATTTATTTTTCCCACTTTCCAACATCTATGCACAGGATGCAGCGAAACAAACTTGGAGCTTTTTAAAAACAGACTTTTTCATAGCAAAAACTGTGTTGATGATTTTTCGGACTATTATGTTATTAACCAAGATAATAACACTGAGTGTCTGGCCAGCAACGCCAGCACCTAATTGTTAATAACAGCATCATAACAATAGACAAAAAGATTAGGGTTGTCGGCCTGTTATCGCAAATTTCTCTAAAAGGGTGTCTGCTCCAAAAAGTTCAAAGAACTTTGAGGAAAACCGTGTTGAAAAATTCCGACAACAACTTGTCGCGTGGGTACAAAATAATTACCTGTATTGTACAACAAACAAGTAATATATCGGTTGATATTCTCTGTTACAATTTTCAAAAGAATAATTAAATTATGGTATTTAATCCACCAATTAAAATTTGCCTTTAAATTTTAAATACACGCATATTCTCAATATTGTTTTAAATTTCACGGTTATTGACGTTATTAGAATAAACTATGTCGGGATAAAAAGGTACATGGTGTAAATCCCGACATAGTTTATTCTAATAACGCGTATTCTCGTCATAATATTATATTTTGTTAAAATTGGTCTATAAATATAGTATTTAAGGACATGTATTTTTTTTTTTTTAATCTGTGATAGAACGAGCTAATTTGTCGAAGTTTAATACTTCTAGATCTATTATACACTTTGTTACGGTTAAAATGCTGATATTTATATTACTAAATGTTTAATTTACATATACCTAATACATATACTTACATCAAAAAAATATCTATTTTATAATCAAAATCAACAATAGGTTGTTGTTACAGGTCATACTAATTTATTATTCGCCTAGAAAATTCTACAACAATATTTTATAAAAGTGTCATGATGTTTAAACCCCGATTTAATTAATATTTTTAATTAGGTAGGTACCTACCTAATTCTTGTTTTGTACAATCACGTCTATATAAATATATGTATACAGTTTAGAACTTTGTCACTATGAAAGCTAAGTATTACTTTTTGAACAGAATCAATGACAAATGACATCTACAACAGAGTGAAAAAGTTCTAAAACATATTTTTAGAGGTGACTGTCTCTCTGTACTCTGTACTCGAGTTTAACGGAGATAAATAAATTACCTAGTGATTTCCCACTGGGTGACTTTTAGTATGAGATCTATACTGAGATGCTCCAACCAATTATTATGAACTTACTACAGTGGCTCCGTGAGCTGTAGCCCTCCCTCGCGTTATAAAGTAGCTCTAATTGTTCTGTCACAACCTTATTATTTTCAAATTTCGAATATTGGCCAGAAACATTTGAACTAGGTATGAACTTTTGATTATTTCAACACTTTAATTAATGTATAAAAGCTAAGGATGTACTTAGACACTGAATTACTTAAAACTTTATCTCTCGTTATCACAAATAATGCCGGTGAGTTTACCTGCAAATTAATACTAAACGACTTTCTATAACTCACCAATTTGTACATGTTGATTAGATATATATCCCGTCTGACGAGCAAAGCCAGCAGTCACTACAAGGTCGAATGTCAACTGTACAAGCTAATCTTCGTTAAAAAACTTATTTTTATACTTTATTTAATTAAGGGCCGATTTTTCAATACCCAGATAAAATGTATTCACTTGATAACGTCTTAAACCGCCAAATAGAAAATGTTTGTCATTCGCTTGTCTGTCAAATATTTTGAATGCCACTTATTTTATTTGGTTAATAATTTAACTGACTGATATCTGTTATCTGAGGATTGAAAAATCAGACCTAAGGGATTTTTACACAGAGTAAATAAAAACCTTATTGTCGTCAAAGGTTCGTCACAAAAAACAGGTAACTCCAACTAGTAACACTAATTTTATCTTTAATCACCTATCATGCCGATGGGCTTACTTACAATTACAACTAAACAACTTTCCGTAACTCACCAGTTTGTACATGATGATTAGATAAGTATAACAATTATGTCCCGTCTGACGAGCAAAGCCAGCTGTCACTACGAGGTCGAATTTAGACTGTTCAAGCTAATCTTCGTACAGAACTTTTATATCGTCGTCACGAAAGAACAGGCCCAACTAGAAACTCTTTTGTCCAATTTGACCATAACAATCGGATACTCACGATATAAAACATAGTACCTTATAACGTGGTACTAAAGGTCAAAATATTAACGTAGTTTTAATTCTAACACGCATCTATAACAGGTTAGGTGTCTTACGAAGACACCATAAAATTGTTCGATTACTTAATTAAATATCTTATATACTCATCATAGGTACTCATCTATATTTTTGATAAATACAAAATATAATAATTTATAAGCGCTTCCTGTTCCACTTAGGAACGTGATGATTTAAAAATACGATTTTAAAAATGACGTCAACAATTAATAAGAAACTGGAATTAAATAAGGAAATGGACCTTTTGTCAACATATCGACTACCTCCATGGTCGAGTGGCTTTGTACACTGGTTTTCAAGGTGTCGCCATCTCTGAGGTCCCAGGTTCGATCCCCGGTTGGGTCAATTTAGAAAACTAACTTTTCGTGATACCACCGTTATCTCTGATTTCCATAACACAAGTGCTTAGCTACTTACTCTGGAATCGGAACAATGTATATGATGTCAAATATTTATTTATTTACTAGCGGTCCCGACAGAGCCCCTTAATGGTTTTAGTTCTTTTTTAAGACTTATGGCATGTCTAAAAGGTAATGCTAATTCAAGAAGCAAACAAAGTCTACAAAAATTACCATTACCAAAAAAAAAAATTTCTTTAGAAAACCGAATTTTGGCTAATTTATGGTTAACAACTCTTCAATTTTAGATGAGATTAACGCACGGGTAAGTGCTCTCTAACTTTTAATTGAAATAACCGAAAATCAGCCAGAAAACTTAACAACTTCAAAATGTTATTTGATTAAATAAGCCATTATCTATACTAGGTATTAAATGACTTGAAATAATAATAATTAATATGAAATTAATTAAATCTTTCTAACCGGTTGTTAGCCATTTTTGTATTTCAAAAAAATATCGTATAGTTTGAATTATAAACTCAAGTTTATATTGACATACTAGAGTAACGAAAATAAAAATTATATTATAACACTTCTTCGCTAACAAAACAATGTAATTAATTTATATTTTTTACCATTTTGATACAGGGAGCATGGATTTAGTACATTTCTCCTTTGTAGCTCAAGTATCTGTGGTCTGTGGTAGTATATATCGCTCAAGCGGGGCGCACCATCCGCGCCATTTTTATAAGACTGCTCGAAAAGCAAAGTGTTATGTGTTCAGGGTTCATGTATGTTTACGCGTATGAAAGTTTATTTATTCCACCATAACTTTTAACAATTCATCATTTAAATTTCTGCTCGGACGGTAATCGAACCCGGGACCTCTTGCGTAGTAGACCGGCATGTTGGCCACTGCACCACTCAGACCGTCATTGGTTATGTTAGGATCTTTGACAATATGTTTTGAATATGTTATATATTTATATTATGCAGCAAAAGTTCCCTCATCTCGGATGCGTAACACCGTATTTTGGATATCCCTGTGGCTGACCGGCGAACATATGTGTCTCAGTTTGACAAGGTTCCATCCCATTCTCATGGCGCGTGGATTTCATATTAATCATCAAATATAAAAGTATTACACAATCATCCTTATTATTTTTGATAATCTTCTATAATCCAATAGCTAAAATTTTGACGCGTTCAAAGGTAGTCGATCCGCTCAAGTGTTATGTAACATTTTATCAAGAAAAAATAACTTGTCCGAGAATAAACTTGTTCTATAACGTCCTAACAAATTCAAGTACTCAATTAATCTATCAGTTTCACAAACAAAAAATCAGGACAATTGACATTTGAACTTTGTCAAAATTACACGGATAGATAGGTACTGTGATATTCTTGTATATTGTTGCCTAACTTTTTCAATACCAATTATATAATAAAACTTCTGGAGTAAACAAATCCCTAATAAACTTTTATAAGTGCCTAATTATTTTTTTCGTCGCACATTATTGAGTAAGTAGGTATATAAAGTCGCCATAACATAAGGGTTCTTACGATACCTCATTCATCAAAATCGGTTAAGGCCTTTAGTAGTTATGGTGGAAATGAAAAATTCGCATACATAGTGATGAACCAATACAATAGACTCCTTTTTTGGGCAGGTGTGTGAAAACAGACCCTATTTGCTTTGTTGATTTAGACTTCTCATTACTTTACGTAGTTGAAACAATCGTAAACGAAACGATCTATCGCTGAAAGTTGACAAGTCCTGCCGTAACAGCCACATACGTATAATTCTGTCGGCGAAACGTCGCATAGGTGAATGGTTACGGCGAAACTCTCAGAAATGAAACGTCCTATCATTCCAAAGGCGAAACGACTGTCGGAGAACGCTGGCTGGGAGTTTCGAGAAATGTATTTATGATGATAAAATAAATGTTTCTTATCGAAGTAGGATAGGAAGCTATGTTTCTTATGATTGATTATCAGATACTTATGTTAAAATAAAGACAAAACACGGTGTGTCAAGAGATTTGCTAGTGACTACTCATCGTCCTAATTGACTATGACTATAAATTACTAAATAGTATGGAAAAATGCAAATAATATATGTTTCCCTCATCAAATATGATAATGGTCGAATCACGACTAGGAACACTAGTTGTTAAAAACACTTTGACCGATAATACATATGATTTTATATTAAGTATGTTGCCACAATTATATTTGTTAAGTTCTGATCATGAAAATCATGAAAATAAATATGAAGGTAATATATGCGTGATTGATTATGGAACAAAGCTGCATTGCAGATTTCAGATACATTATATAACACACATACCACGTGGACAGTTAGCTTTTTATCATTCGCTTTTTAACAAAGATTGGTGCAATACTATTTATTACATTACAACCATGCCTCGCCTCCAAGGTGAAGGTCACTGACCGGTTGATGCACACTGTTGAACAACATTTGTTGTCTAAGCCTCTTCCGTGTCCGGTCCAACAACAATAATCGTGAGGTGAATTATCCAAGTTTTCGGAACAACGAAGACCTACAGCATCAAGGGTATCGGATTCGAATCCCGTTGGTGTTGTGTGTGCGATGAGCATAACCATTCGTTACCGAGGATCGTCGTTCATGGCAGTCTTTGAGCCAAATTGCTGTTTTCTGTTTAGTTATCATACACAGTCTACTTAATTGGGTATTGGACACCATTACCCAATAATTTCAAAACACAACTTCTATAAAACAACAATTTGCTTTGCAATCAAGAAAAGGTTAGTCGATTGATTTGGCTAATTAGTGACGTCACAAGTCGATATAGCCGTACAAAAATTTTCACGCAAAATAATACTCCCTGTTAAAGAGGGGGAAAAGGAGAAGGCTCAAAGTTAGGCAAAGAAATTATATTAATCATAATAAAATATACAAACCAACAGCGAAACAGAAAACCGAAGCGAAGACAGGTAGATGACAGAAAAGAGCAAAGATTAAAGATATAACAAATACAAACATATTTACACCCGGCCTGATGGCCAGTTCGTAACACTCACATTTGAGACTAAAATTAATTTAAAAACTAGGATTGGTACCTTTGAGAGTTAAAAAATACTTGAATTTATTAACACTGTTTAATGAGATGAGTGTTATCCCCCAATCTTGCGGTGACAGTTACAGTAAAGTTATGAAACCATGTAATTTGTTTTACTGTTACGAAATTTTCAAACTCATTTATATAATAAAAAAAATGTGTTCAACTTAGCATGATAAGCAAGTGAGCTGTAATTATCAATAAAGTATTACCATAATAAGTAATTAAATATAATAATTTAATTATTCGACGTAAGTAATTTCATTATAAACAAAATTATAAAAGCAATCAGATATGCGCCTTCTTTTTTCTTTAAGTTCTTTCGTAATTCTTCGGGTAAGTGCTACACTAAATGCGCTAAATTTAATTAAAACAAAAGACTCCTTCTTAGGGTTCCGTAGTCAAGTTAACAAGAAACCATTATAGTTTCACCATATCCGTCTGTCTGCCTGTCTGTCCGTCCACCTGTAATTTGGCATGAAAGTGTATATTTTTCACACCGAAAAAGTGGTAGAGTAAAAATTTAAAATTATTTGTTTAAGTGTACCTATACTACAAAGTGGGGATGAAAAATGTTTTTCTCGTCAATCTCATAGTAGTGTCGTTGAATAGGTCTTTTGAAAATATGAAAAAGAAGAGGTGAAGGCCACTTTTCGATTCAGGGATCCGTTTGTGAAATATTAAACTTTATAGTGCAAAATTTTGTTACAATCAAGTGTGTCCACTGTCCACTCCCCCAACCCCTGACCCGACACGCACTTGACCACATTTTTCCCTTATTTTCTTTATTTTTTGGTTTCATTTGATTAAGCTAATAAAAGATACTATTTAACAGTTTTTATAATTGTTTTTTTTTTAATTTAACGAAAAAATTATGATGATCGATAGAGTTGAGTTGAGTAGGCAAACGTGAAAGCGTAAAATTCTCGCACTCGTAACATTACCTTAAAATAATCAAATCAATTGATTTCATATTTTTTGATCATTTCTGAAATTACAAGTTTTGTGTTACTGATGCACGATTATAGCTATTCACTATACTATAGATATCACTTTTAGTATGACAGAGGCTTTATAACGTGCGCACACGCATCGTACGACGTCAGACACACCTCTCGCTTCAAGGGGAAGGTCGTTTGTTCGGCTCATAGTGACCGGTGCCGGTGCACAACACTCAATATTAGCTTTGTTACACAACTGGTTCGTTCATAATTATGTTTGTTTTGAAAGCAACAAATCGTTTTAGATAAAAGCTTTATGAATAGCGGTAATAGAGCGTGCTTAGAAGTGTTATCAAATATTATTCTACCCTATTCAAAAGCAAATAAATTCATTAATTCATCATTACGTGATTTTGATTAATTAAGTTGTGAAGTTTTCTTATACTTCTATCTATTTTAGGGATAGTTTTTTCGTCATAATATCAAACACTCATTTTAATTCTACAATCATAGGAAAGCCAGCTGTTAAAATTCGTGATGGACAATAGTTTTTTTTTAGTTGTATTAAAGTATTTTTAAAATTCTCAGTTTGGCTATATGAAAGAAGGATAAAAATTAATATTTTCAACCAATATTTAAAGCAAACACCCTATAGCGCGGAAGTCTAAACTAAATATGAGTGTTTTTTTAATCACATTCTATTCATAAAGTTTTAATAGTTTCCCTATTGAGCTTATTGATTAAAAACATTATTTTTACCTCTTCCAACACACCTCATGCAAAAAAATACCTTAAACACGCGGCCCTTCAAGGCCTTACCGATAATAGACCTTGTTCAATTTTGCGTAATAACAAGCCAATGAGTAATACTATTATATACAACGGCTAATTGTACAATAGTGTATAAAATTAGATAGACAAACATCATACACATACTTCGTCTAATTATGTCATTTATTCAACTTATTAATTTCTGTCTTGGCCTTTCTTATAGATGAAAGCAACATAAGTTTACAATACAAAGGTCTGGCAATAAGAAAGTTTCCTTTTGAGAAATAATATCATAAATATTTTAAGCATAAACTTTAAATAGTTTTTCAACATCTCAATAAAAAAATATAAGATTAATGAAAGGAGACTTGTGACGTCACAAATTCCGTAAAATTTAGTATGAAAAATGCAACTCATTAAACCATATCTTCGTTGTTTATTGTAAAATAAAAATATTTAATATTTTAATTGCGGTACTTTTATTTATCGGTATGACGACATACCTATTAAATACTATTTCCTCATATTTTGATTCCTTAATTTTTCGGTACTTCAACATAGGTACCTACCGAAATTTCGGTACCGCTATATTTCGGTGGTTTTATACCGAAATTTGATTAATCGGTATCTTAAGTAAGGGTAGAAACTGAAATGTAACAACCACAAGCAATCCCTGCTTTAGTGATGTCTTTCAGTCATAGCCTACCAATTTAATATTAAACATAGGAAACCACGAACAGAAAGTCATCTATTTATATTTAAAACCTGTTTATTATCATCAGTCTTATCATACTTTGACAGTCGAACATAAAGTCGCCACACGACGACGTATTTCGTATGACTGGTTTTATTTTATTTCCTGAGTGTCATATCTTAACATAAGCGGATATAAAGTATCACAAGCTCAATAATAATTTTGATTAGAAACATTGATTGCGTTCTACATAGATCTAAAATTCTAGACTGTGGTTTAGGTTACAAGTCCTGATATTTTTTGTAAATCGTATTATTTTGTACCAAAAAACAGTAAATTTTCTTTTGTGTGCTACCATTTGAATTAAGTCAAAGTCTTCTTACTCAATTTAAATAGCACACAAAAGAAAATTCAAGGCCTCCGGTAACGATCAATTGCGATTGTCAATTTTTCCATCAATGCCATTGTAGGAGCAATTGACAATCGCTTCAATTGCACATGTTAACAATCAATTTTCGCGTCAATGAGTGTGAATTACTTAAAAATTGACAATCGCAAACAATTTCTTGTAGTCCGATTAATGGAACTAACAGAAAAAAAGTTCATGTCGTCCGATCGGTAGAACAAAGGCAATCGGACCACGTGGCACGAGGGGTAACCGAACGCTTTATTTTTTTGGTACAAAATAATACGATTTACAAAAAATATCAGGACTTGTTACCTAAACCACAGTCTAGATCTATGTAGAGTAGAACCACAAGAACCATGTGCACACGCACAGTAATAATGAAATTATTAAATTCCATTCCACACAGAGTTTTAATAAATTATCAACGCAACTAAATCGGCAGGAAAGATAAAGTGCAATGAAATGTAATAATGTTCCGTTACGTTTTTAGGGATTGTAACAAGGCACCGGTTATAAAGTCAAAGTATAATATAAGTAGGTGTGTTAAGATTATGTATGTTCAATATTATCCGTTCAATAAACGAATAAAAACACCAAAACTATTCGAATTTAGAATCACATCATGATATAATTCTACCGAAGAATTCTATGTGTATACTACACTAGACAGGCTGTACAGTACCGAAAAATCACTCATTAAGTTACGGTGCATGCACCGCAACTCCTTTAGTCTATTGCGAGCGACCGAGAGAAACAGTTGGTGCGCCGCGCCGCGAAGGTTCGTTGTGACACAATTTTAATTTTGAACAGCTCGTCTATGTAATTGAAGTCATTGAATTCTACCAATTATTATCTTACCTTTAAATACTATAGAAATTAATATCATTTTATACAAACAAAAAAACAGCGTCTTGTGAGATAAATAACATATCTGTCATTAAACTTATAATTTTTTTACCTACAATGCGATTAAATTGACAATAGACGTGATCCGCTGCAACTTCGCTCAAGAATGTATAGTAAAGAGAAAATTTTACAGATTAAAATACGTCATTTTGTACCGCAAGCGCTCTGAAGTTAGTCACTTCAGTTTTACATTGTTAAATTAATTGCATTGTATGTTATTATATCTATGATTAGTATCACGAACTCGGTGACTTATGGTGGTCACTGGTGTATTATTGAGAGTGACATTCCTGCCCTAGTTTTGCAGTACTATTATTTACTCGTATTATGTGGTTTTACAGCTAATACTTGTTAAAACAAGAACATAGTAATAGTACTGTCACCCGTGGACATTTAAATCACGAAAAAGGTTACCGTTTGCCTTTGTGTTAAAGTTATTTATTACGCCATTATAAATAAATAAGTATTTGACAACATCACAAACATTGCTCCGATTCCAAACTAAGTAGCTAAAGCACTTGTGTTATGAAAATCAGAGACAACGTTGGTATCACAAACACCCAGACCTGAGCCAATATAAGAAAGTTCGTTTTCTAAATTGACCCAACCGGGGATCGAACCCGGGACCTCACAGATGGCGACACTTTGAAAACCGGTGTACAAAACCCCTCGACCACGGAGGTCGTCAATTATAAATACTAAATCAACCGCAACCGGTCGTAACCTATTTGTATGATCTCCAAAAGTGATATTTTCTTTTATTTTTCGAGGTTTACCACATGGTTTTAGCTATTGTCGTGTTCCGCAGCTTTGTTTGATTACCGTTGATAATAGTAAGACTATGGAAAATGGCCATACACAGATTCAAGACAAGATAAAGTCCAGCTATTTTCATCTGGTCTTAAATCTGTGTTTAGCCACTTTCCATAGTCTTACTATTATCTATGGCAATCAAACAAAGCTATAAAACAATAATAAGCCTCGAAAAGTTAAAAAAATATTAAAAGAAGAAGTAGATACTAGAAACATTCATCCATTCATCCAATATTTACGCTGTTACTATTTTATGGTCAGAAACAAAGGCATTACGGTACGTTTTCAATGATTTACAATATTATGTTACCTACAAGTACAACTTTGCAAAGGTTGTCTTCTTTTATAATGTAAGAAGCTAAAAATACTGATACTTGAGTGATTTGGTCAATTGCGTAAGAAATAAAATTGTTTTCAATATGACGCATTAAGTATAAGATACTTTAATTCTTTGTTCGCCTAACCAACATTACTTCCGCGTAGCTTGCTGATCAAAATAAGGCCTTTTAGTACCAATCGAATACTTTTAAGTTAAATACTATACAATTATACCTACCTGTTTCTTGAAAACACCATTTATGACTTCTATCGCCAGCCGTTACTTAGGTAGGTACTTCTACAGTTTTGTTAGTAAACCATGTTAATTTTATTTCTCTATAATTTATTTTATTATTTGTTTATGTTACAAAAGTTTCATTTCTGTTTCTATCATTGTTATTTATATGAATTATTTCTTTTTATTTTCAACTTTTGTAAGGTAGATAGACCCATAATTATTTTTATCATACTATTTATAATATATAATAAGCAGCAATAAATGATGCATCTATCTATTTTAAAGGTAAATAAGTGTTTTACAATATTAGTGACAAAAACCAAACATGTTGAAGAATTTGTCACCCATCGATCTCTTATAACTGGTTTCTGAAAAGCTCCTCATGAAATTTATTATCTAACGTTAGTATGTAATACATATCAGAGTAAGAGAAGTTACATAAAGCGAGTTTACACAAACTTCGGATGTTATTAGCTTTTGGTCAGTTAAACCGCAGGTTAACTTTGTACAAAAAGATAACAAGGTACATGTCGCAGCGCATGCATAGGATTATACAAAACTGTAAGATTCATCAAATGGTTTTAAACCGCAATGGGTGGGAAGTAAACTTCACTCACAGTGGGCGATTTAGTATGAATGGAAACCATCAAGTTTCTTTGGACAACCGAAGCCCCCATTCATAAGTCATTTGCCACATAAAACGCTAGAATGAGCTTCAGTACAGTTTTTTTAATATACAATGTCATGGGACCAACTCTGAAATCGCGAAAAAAAGCAGCTGTTTTTTTTTCGCGTTTTTAGAGTTGGTCCCATAGTAAAAGTTGTTCAGTTTGATGGTCCCTTGATACCATATTCGGCATTAAAGGTATTTTTGTAACATGTTGTATACATTTTAACTTAAAATATGTCTTTTTTTTTCTGTAGCCCTTTTTTATACTTCACAATAAATTAAAGATTCATAAATATTACCACGTGAATTGTTTTCATGACAGGCTCTGAGCAAGTAATCACTACCGTGGTGACATACAACAACTTTGTAAATACTTATCGTATCGAAGTGAAATAAAATTGATTTTTTTTTTTCAGGTGAGCAAAACAAAACATCGTGTGATTATCAAATTCGTATCAAGCAGTAACTGCACAGTGTGTAGTATCGGAAATTAAAGTTCTTACGGTGGTAGGTTGCGTTTACAAATTTCAATAAGTACACAAATATGACATTTCTGCTCGATTCAAAATCGAGTGACAGCGCAGCTGCCTGTACTTATTAGTACCATAGTTAAACAGGAGGGCGGGGGAAGTGGTTAGCTTATTTCCGCCGATCGATCGCCTTGAACTAGTAAAGCTAAACTCTTGATTACATAGTAACAGATCCATAGCAGGCCTATTCTCTTACTGAAGACAGATTATTGAAATCGGCCGTTAGTAAATAAAAACGAATCGATAAAACAAAACTTGAATTTTTTCCTACAAAATTCCTTTTAAATGATAATAGGAATGATCAGCTTTAACTTTAACAGAATAAATTATTTCGTACCTGTTAGTTTTAGGCGCGTTTTCTTTTGGACACCATATCACAGAATATCTGTACCCCTAGCACCAACAGTCATTTTGTATGGAAAAGTCGCCATCTACCGCCGAAAAGCGAAATGAAATTTCTCATAGACAATTGCTCAATCGAGTACATTTACGCGCGTTTTGCTGTACGAGTTGTCATTTTTAGCGCCGTGGTGCCATTTTTAAGCAATAATTGTTCGCAATTACACTTCCATAGATTTTAGCTTAAGTTTTACTTATCTACTAAAATCATGCCCGGTGACAGACGTTCTTTACAATAATTGTAGTTTGTATTGTAAAGAAAAAAGAGAAAGATAGAATTTATTGCATAATCATTTATCCATTCATACGAGTATCAAAGTAATAGGTAGATAGGAAATCAACAATTTCTTCAAATATTTGCCACCTGGATTGAATGACATCACCACCGTAAAAACACGTAAATTCAAAAATAATTATATTACTAATAATACTAATACTATAATTATATTAATAATAATTAATTTACTTTTGTTTTTAAAAATAATTGGGGTTCCGTACCAAAATGGTATAAAGGAACCCTTATGGTGTAACATAGTCTGTCTGTCTGTATGTTTTTCCATCTGTCACAGCTGGATATTTGGAATAGTTTTAGATTACGTTTGCCCAATTATTTTGCAAAAAAGAAAAAATATGTTATTTATTTGCAAAGGGACTGTATTAGCTACGTGAGCGTGGACTAAGAATGAAGAAACACCTTTTTATAAATGAATAATAATATATTTCTATGTATCGGTTACAGATATTTTCGTGACAGTGAAAAACAAACTGACACTTAGCTAATAAAGAGCATAAGTGCTCTATGGCGACCAGCCAGTTTCCAACAGACTGAATGTTAGGTGGTCTTAAAAATTCGACATAGGGTTACTAGGGCATGTGGGGTGTGTGGATGTTGTATCAAAGAGCGCTGTTTGCACATTCTCAATCATTATTATTATGTTGGTACAGAACCATCGGTGCGTGAGTCCGACTCGCTCTTGGCCAGTAGTTAGATAAAGTTTGAGGTGGGCGCTAATAACTGCGACTGTAGTTATTAACGTTAATATAGATCTGTAGGCATTTATAGCATAAATAAAGATTAGGTACTGTTGTTAATAAAACCGTGTTTCCAATGTTTTACAAGATAACTAAAACTTTAAAAGGTACAAACATATTTTAAATTAAGTATGAAATAAAGACTAATTAAAAAAAACTAGTCAAATTAAGACTTTGGCCATTTTAATAATAATAGGATTGAAAATTGTTATCATAAAATTATCTATTCTATTATGCGTTATTATATCGCTGAAGGATTTTGCTTTCACATTCGTTACTTCACTGAGAACTTTTAGTAGGTACCTAAGTAATAATTTTGCTCTATACTAGTGGATCCATTAGGCAATGGTAGCACTTAAATTTTAGATTGAGAGCTATTTTTATTGTATTGATTACTCAATGGGGAACGTCTGAAAAAATGACTGAATATTTTTTTTAATGGTAGGAACAAGTTTCAAAATTTTTCGTTGCGTGGAAAAAAAAGTGCAAAGCTTTTATTTGAACAAATTGTAAAAAATAAAACTAAGTATAAATGTATAAACATATTAATTAAATATATCAAAAGTAATAAACATTTTCTTCGAACTCATACTCAAAATAAAGTGTAATTTGTAAGTGTAAAGTATATTAATATTTATCAAAAAGCAAAATACTCGTGAAAACTTCTTACATCACATAATGCCTTTTTTTTACTTGATATATTTTGTCAAGTATGTTATGAACTGAGAAGACACGTGTTCCCATTCATTTCAGTTACACACAGAAAAATATATTTAGAATGGAATAACTACACTTCTTATGTAATATGGTACGTTTACAGGCTGTTTGGTAATAATAACCTTAGGAAGCCGAATATGGTAGATCTTCGGCATAAAAAAACGGTCAAGAGCGATTCGGACTCGCGCATCGAGGGTTCCGTACCATAATCGTACTGTAATCTTTACATTAACTTTTATCACGTAAAATAATTTCAGAGTTTTGTCTATGCAAACTTCGGGGATAAGGGGGAAGGGTATTTTTTTACATTTTTCATCAAAAAACCTAGTAGACTACCCTAGTAGACTCAATTCGAATTTTTAAGGACCCCCTTTCAGTCCCTGTTGCAAAAAAAAATGAAATTTTTTATTTCTCTCTTATTTGCAAAATAGTTGGGCAAACGTCATCTAAAATTATTCCTTCAAGTTGATACCCTTAGTAGTCGAGATATCCAGCCGAGACAGACTGAGTCGCACCATAAGGGTTCCTTTTTACCATTTCGCACGGAACCCTAAAAAGAGTACCAGGCATACAACCCGAAAAATTATTATAAACACTATACAACATCAACCAGTACCTACTTATTATTATACTATGATACAACACAATTTCGTTCTAGGGTTGCCACTATGTAGTTTATCATTAAAATATAATATTTTTTCAGTCAGTGTTTATAATGTTTTTTTAGGTTTTTCCTATATTAATTTGTTGTTTCTTAACCACCTCAGTACCATAGCGAACAAAGCAAAAAAAATATTCCAATTGGTTAAGCCGTTTTTTTTAGTTTTATCCAGACTAACGAACAGCAATTCATTTTTACATACTCGTAATATAAGAAGATTTTATTTACCACACCAAACGTTTACTTAGAAAGAAGTAGGTGATATGAATATAAATATACTTCAAATGGCATAAAGAATGTCATTTGTATATCATTCATAAAACAAACCAATGTAATTTTTACTAATTTATGTATCTAAAAATAGCTTTTTCTAATTTTATTACCTATGCATGCCGTTTAAGCCCACATAAACGTAACATACAGTTTCTGACGTCAATGACGCCTAACGGCTTTGTTGTATCCTTTAGATGTGTCACATGCCACCTATCACACCGAAACGACTGTTATTGTTTACTGCCGTAACAGAAACGTCATTTTTATTCAGTTTAATGCTTCATATATCTATTGTGTATTCGTGCCGGATTATGGAAAAGAAAGAGATGGCACCAACTTAATTAACGTCTCTGATCACGGCAGTACTTAATTTATTTCTGATTTTGTAGTTGCTCAATCTATACCAGGCGGAAGTTCGATCGTATATGGAGTACTTAGCACAATCGAGAAAAATCAAAGATCGGTAGAGTAATTTTGTGTGAGTTTGTACAGCGCTGTCTTCCGCCGAAAAGTGAAATGAGATTTCTCATATTTATTTGGTTCACTAAAGATTGTTTCATAAACAGCAGGTTGGGTCTGCCTAGTGAGTATAATAACACTTGTGACAGACAGCCAGCCATTTATTTATAATAATGCGTAT
Organism: Catoptria pinella; assembly: GCA_963556745.1. Classification (NCBI taxonomy): domain Eukaryota; kingdom Metazoa; phylum Arthropoda; class Insecta; order Lepidoptera; family Crambidae; genus Catoptria; species Catoptria pinella. The sequence continues at coordinate 6,812,533 of OY750771.1, forward strand.
TCCGATGCAATGACCGAACCGACTGACGAATTATTAGAAATTACATGACTGTGTAAAATGAACTCCTCTTATACAAGCAGTCGCTAAGCTGTTTAACGTATATTGTGAATGAAACGCCACACAGATGTCTCCGGTTATCAGATCGCCCCAGTTTACCGCTGGCTTTGTAACGCCCACTCGATTGGAAAATGCCATATAATAATTGTCTAGCGACTTTGAAACTTGTATTCATAGATACAACCACATTGTTGTGATTTTACCGGAAACGGAAACTTTTTGTAGAACTCCCTCTAGCCCCCAGAAATTTACATGACAAAGGATATACAGCTGTGAATTACTTATATGTTATTATAGTTGGTTTTCCATTTTATTCAACTTCAGTCAAATCTAACATTTATATTAAGCTCTATTTAAAAGGTATATGATTCTGTTTGGAAATTAATTTGTTTCTTGAGTAATTGTAGGTCACTTACTGTACAGCTGTACTGTAATCACAGAACACATAATTATAGTACAAGACTGTAATATAGAGTTTAACCTTAGTTTATCTAATTATACAGAATCACTATTACTCTTTTAATATAATTCACCTTTCAAACAAAAAAAAAAACAAAGTCAAAATTGATTCATCCTTTCGGGAGCTACGATGCCACAGACACACACGCAGACACGTCAAACTTATAACACCCCGTCGTTTTTGCGTCGGGGGTTAAAAAACATTGAAAGCAAAGGGTTTTCAACAAGATGTTTTTTAGTATCTTTTACATGTTATTCACTTTTTTGATACAGTCCAAAAAACCATACGTACGACTATACATATACCTACCTAAGTACTTTTGTATTTGTCTTCAGCATTCCTTATATTAAGATAAATAATATTAGAAAAAATCGAATCACCCGTAGCACCTCAGACGGGACTCGAACCCGCACCTTTAGGATTCCGGCCCAATGCGCTGACCAATAATTATGCTACCGAGTCGCTCGGTTAATATTATTTATCTAAATATAAAAATAGCATTGTGAATGCGAAAAATCTAAATTTAATAATTCCTTATACTGTTTGATTGTTGTCATGAACATAGGGTTCGAAATTAAGCACCGGCAACTTAAGGACTTATAGTGTCAAATATTGGCAATAACTACCAATGCCGTTCTACTTTGACGCTAGCAGTTCCTGTTTGCGCAACGAACGGGATGACGAAATTCGCCTAACAATTGCATCAAGATTATAAATTATTACTACTTTTAAGCGGAATAGGGACAACGTACGGTCTTTTATAATCGAGCTTTGATGTCAATCTCTGAATAATTGCATACAAATCACGTTTTTTTTAAAGTGTCAGATTTAAGTCCTTAACAAGTAGAGATTACGTTACAATTACATTGAAATTGTACGTTAATAAATGAACGAACATTAGGCCCTTGCTAGCTACTACTATTTATTCTGTGCCCTTGTGAACAAAACGTACTAACCTTATATTTAGAGAATTGTTTCAGTGGATTTCATGTAGCTTTTTAGCTAAGTTGTCAAGTCTACCAAATTAGTATACTCTGTTCACCCTGGTGAAATAAGTGCACTTCAAATTTTGAATTGCATCGTCATTTAATTCATCAACGCCCCAGCGGACGCATGCGGCCGGATAACAATGGAATATCTATTGTGCCTCATTTTCCGGGCGTTGAAGGGTTAATAACCGATAAGGATAGTTAAGAGCATGCTAAGGTACAAATCTATTTAAAAAAATACAATGAAACTTTTAAGAATAACATTCTACGCCTATTGTGTTCCAAATGAAATCCGATACTTTTCATTCGATACATTACTTAATCAGCAACTAATATTTATCAGATCAGATCTTTTAATAAAACATCGACTACGAACATAATATTTAATTACAAAGAATTGCGGAACACACGACTTCGCGATACAAAAAATAAGGCAACCTAATTTCATAACTAAGAACAAAGACGTAAGTAAGGCTATCTACTGCTATTTTGATGTATTATGGACTTAACTGACATTTAATGTGCTTAAGAGCGATAAGATTTTGCTAAGTAAAAGTCACGGATAATGCATTAAATAGGTATTTTTTATTAATTTTGAAAGACCTTTATGGAGTTTACTCTTTAACAGATGCAATCGTTAGTCCTTTTTTGCATATCATTACACAGCAAACTTTAAGTAATGTGGTCACGAAATTAACGAAATAAAGGTAATAAAAATCTTGGATCGAGAGCATAAAACCTATTTTACATCATGATGACACACTTCAGGGTTTTACAATTGAATAGGGTGTAAATAAACTTTGTAATTCAATGTTTTGCATATTTTGGTTGAAATCAAGGTGATGGAACAAATACCGCAGTATTTAACTCGAACTGTTATTAAATAATAATCTTTGCTATATTTATAGAAATGAAGCATATTGACTATAAAGTAAATACAATAATTCCAAAATATACGACATAATTTCATTAAGTATTATAATATGTGAACTGAATTAAATTAAGAAATGCACAATACCGTGTCTCTAGCGAAAAATACAGATATTCCTATTTCAATCAAATAGTATAAAACTATTCAGTTTAAGCTGTTACAAGCACATCTTGTCAGATAGACGGACAACGAAGCGATCCTATCCTTTGAGATATGAAAGCTAAAAAAGGTAAACGTATTTTTCTTGGAGAACATATTCACAATAGAGATCAGCTGAAAAAATGTACACTGAATTAAATTACGTCAACCGTCGTCTGAAAACGGACAGGCACTCAATCCTTTGGTCTGTACTCGAACCGGCGTAACCCAGTGGGCCACTCTCAGAGGTCAACGGCCTTTTGGCTGGCCTGTGTAGACCAATCAACCCCATATCCTTGTTCTACTCGTATAGTGCCCTCGAAATTTCAAAAAATATCCAAATACGGAAAGTGTCGATGTAGCTTCATAAGTTCTAAAGTGTGCAATATTTGAGATGAAAGTACCGGAATAGATACGGATTAAAACAGTGATTATGGTGTCTTCTTATACATGTTAGGCTCAAAGACCGAAGTCGCTCAATGAGAGAAAACAACGCTCATCGCGTGTGGTCACTGCCAAAAATCCACAACGCGAAATTCGTGTTGTGGCTCTTATAAAAACGCCGATGACGCGTTGTTGTAATCACAGAAAGCTGACCACAAAGCGAAATTCACGTCGTGGTCATCATATCAAACGACCACAACGCGTTGTGGAAATGTAGAAAAGCCATAATCCGTTGTGGAAATGTAGAAAAACCAGTTGTTGCAACCCTAGTATAAATAAGTCTATGGTGCAACCATAACAAAACGGACAAATCAATCAAACAAACAGTACAAGGTTCTTAGAAAAATACAACTAATAAAGCATCTTAGTATGGATAAGTGACAAGATTAGGCAGTTAGTCTACGAACTGAACCACTGAGTTGATTCATGTACCCTCCGTGTTAGTATAAAACTGTGCCACGGTAGGGTAAACAATCCTCGTCCCCAGGTGTAGTATATGCGCGACAATCACAATTTTTTTCCGATGTCAACATTATACAACCTCAGCAAACATGTTTTATTTTATAATATCTACTAATGTCTTAATCTTAATGTATCCTAAATAAATGTTTTTAAACTTTGAGATTTTGGAATTCACTTTTTTTGGACAGGTAATTATGTAGATTTATATTTATGAAAATATATTTTCAATGAAAGCTTTGAAAACATATTTTGACGAATTCTCATGGTAACAGGATGACAGTAAAGTATTTTGGGAGTACTGTGGAACAACTTCGCCCTTGCTGGTAGAAAATGAATTATTTCGATGTCACTGACCTACATAGAACAGCGAACATCTATTCTCGAATCTCTATTGATCTGTTTTCACCGAGTCGCTCCTACTTTCAAGTCAACTTGCATTAAATGCATGCAATATTGATTGTCCCCAAACCATGCGCTTTCACGTTCAACTTTCTGCCATACAAATTTGTCGTTTTTCTACAAGAAAAGGCATGCGCTATTGCATGCTCTGAGGCATGCGTCAGATGAAGTGAAAGGGAATGGGAAAGCAATCGTATGAAGACACACCTTATCGACACCAAATTTGTAGTTAACCTCTGTAAGAACTCTAAACTCTTACGTAAGAACTCTAAATCTAAACTCTCATTCACTCCCAAGTAAAGGATTCCAAGAGATTGGTTGAAACGCTTGGTTTTTTTTTTAAACAATCTGTGACGGTTTTGACTGGGTCCTCTCATAATTACCGTTCTTATACTACAATGAGCTTAGAGATTTATTAACTATTCGACGTCAGAATCAGAACACTAATAAAGTCCTGCTTAACTAATGATCATTGATATGCTATTATTAAATTACAACTTTATTGTACTTGTAAATATACCGTTCTTGTAGTACTAGAATGAGATCAAAATAATTAATAAACGTCAAACATAGTTCTGTCTATTCTATCCGGTGATAAAGACTTCAATATAACCACATAATATATAATAGGTATATTATAACTAATGCTAATGTTCAATGGATTTGAGAATGATACTATTAGGAAGCTTAATTGCCCAGACCATGACTATCAGCAATTTTTAATGTCCCTACTGCTGGAGCACAGGCCTTTCTTAAGGGTGAATAAGGAGGATGGGCCATAACTACGCGGGCCCAATGCGGATTGGTGGGTGTTAACGACTGCAAATGCAGCCGGGACCAACGGCTTAACGCGCCTTCCGAAGCACGGAGGAGCTCGATGTAATAAATTTTTAGTCACTCATCCCGTGACCGACCCTTGCAAAAGTTGCTTAACCTCCGCAATCGCTGGGTCAGGCGCTAAACCACTGCGCCGTCGAGCTCCTCTCGATATATCAAGTGATCATTGTACGAATTCTGTTGAAGCTTATGATTGTTTTGATTCCATTAACTAACGGATTTGAACTACACATGTTTTTATTTGATTTAAGGTTTAAACAAGTTCTGACACTAGTACAGAGGATTATACCTTGCTTTCTCGTGGTCCCAGGATTTTGTCCCATTAATGGGACTATGAGGGAGAACACTGTACCTACTTCCTTCGTAATAAACATGAATATATAAATATTATTTAATATACACTAATATTAGGGTGATCTTTGTAGATTTATTTTAAGTACAGCTTATAAGCTTGGTGTGCGAATCTTAAGCTTGTAAGCTTAAAAAAGGCTTAAAGATAATTTAATTTTTTAGTTTTTGAACTAAATAAAAATTCACTAATTACATTTTAATGTAGTTTAATATTAATATGATGCAACGTAAGATAAACCATCACTTTCAAGCTCTTCAGTTTTTCCTCGTCACATAATCACTATATGTATTAGTGATACGGAAAGTCCCAAAAACTTTTGATACTGACCTACAAACTATTAATTGTTTACTTATATATCCCCACATCCTGTTGATGTTCTCCGTCCGGGCCTGTAATTGATTGCAACCAACTTAGCTCTGAAATAGATATCGACGATGAACGCAAATCTACATTTTACATAAGTCAAGAATACTCGTATCATGCAATATCCTTTGAAAAAATACTTTGACATTTCCAAGTTGAATAATGCCATCATAAATTACTATTCGACGATCAAAGAAAACCACTGTGGTTTATATTGTTTAGGTTATATGTAATTTCTAAATGAAAAATTTCTACGCTCTTGAACTTTACCAAGACAGAATAATAATATTTTCTTGGGCCAAAAAGCTAACTCATAACTCTGAATTACTTAATCCTTACTAATATTATAAATGCGAAAGTCCGTTTGTTTTTTTTCTTAACTACTGAACCGACCATCATTAAATTTTGCATACACGTTGCCAAGGGTACAGAGAAGGAAATAGGGCACCTTTCATCCCGAAAAAAATAATTGTTCCCGAGAGATAACAAAAAAACTGTCCACGCAGACGAAGTCGCGGGCGGTCGCTAGTACATAATAAACCTTAGTACAAAATCACTGGAACCGTAAAATTTCACCTAAAGCTCTTATTGAAACTTCGGTTCGCTTCGCAGTACTCGTATATTTATCGCCCGTATTATCCGTGCATTGCCTTTTAAGTATCACGGAACTAAAGTATTAGTAATCGAATAATTCCTTCTCGTGTCGTGGACACTACCTACGGTTGATTGGTCTGGTGCCTTTCTTCGCGGCGCGTGCGCTCAGTCCAAGTCATTCACGTCCTTTTGTCCAAAGATTTAAAGACAATTTTAGACTATGATTACAATTTATCTGCGACCTTCTAAAGCGCATGAAGATTGCAAGGACGTTCATACAAACTAGACTTTATTCAAGACACTATCCGGTAAAGGCAATAAATTGGTCGTATCGATATAATTCGATGAGGTCAACACTGGAATTCAATCAGTCTTGTTATTTGGGTAAACAAAATCAATGAAAAGCTTTTAAAACCGATGCTTTTGAAATAACCGTGTACCAGTTATTTCTGAGGCTATAGGCATCTTACAGATAATTTAGACACCTTTTTAGTTTCACTGCAAAGCTTGCCCATAACTTTTAATATATGTAGAAGGAACCATGAAGCGATGTTATCTCCTAACGAAGCAAGCGACCGCGGTTGCGCACTATATACTATGGCCACGAAATTCTTTCATTATGACCGGCACATACTCACCGAGGTCACACATTTTATTGACAACTGACATTGTTCTAACAGATATTATTACGTTTTGAATTCGCCTTACCTTTTAATCATGTCCGGTCAGTATAAATATGAGGGAGGGCAACACAATTTTATCAGTCGACCGTGTGCGGTTTGAAGTGATCTAGTTCGTCAGTTAAACACAGACCACGTTCATTATGAAATCGATGGTGGTGTTGTTCGCTCTGGTGGCGGCGGCGTGCGGCTCCCTGGTGCCGCTGGCTCAGCCCGCGCACCACCCCGCGCTGGTGCTGGACCCGCACGGCCGCCCGCTGGACACCGCTGAGGTGATCGGCGCGCGGGCCTTGCATCTGCAGGCTAAAGCTCTCGAGGGCCACTACGCGCCTCTCGCACACTCCGTGCTCGCCGCCCCTGCCGTGTACGCCGCACCCGCCGTGTACGCAGCCCCAGCCGCGTACGCTGCCCCAGCCGCCGTCTCGCACCAATCCCGCGTCGATGTGCGCACCAGCCCCGCCATCGTTTCCCACGTCGCCGCCGCCCCGGTGCTCGCGCACTCCGCCTACGCTGCACCCCTCTTCGGAAACTCCTACGGCCTGCAGCACGGACTCGGACACCTGCTGAAGAAGCGCTCCTTGGGCTACCTCTCCTACAGCGCCCCCGTCATCGCCCACGCAGCCCCCGTCTATGGTGTGGCTCCTTCCGCCGTGTCCCACCAGTCCCGCGTGGATGTGCGCACTAGCCCCGCCGTGGTGTCCCACTCCGTGGTCGCCCCCGTGGTCGCTCACTCCCCCGTGTACGCTGTAGCTCCCTCCGCTGTGTCCCACCAGTCCCGCGTGGATGTGCGCACCAGCCCAGCTGTGGTGTCCCACTCGGTGGTCGCCCCTGTCGCACACAGCGTGTACGCCGCCCCTCTGGCGCATTCCTCCTACCTCCATTCCTCCCCCTTGGTCCATGCCTGGTGAAGAGCGAAACTGACGAACCTAAGAACTAGTTAATAAGGAAATGTAAAAAGTAAAACAAATAAAACTAATTGCCTAATTTACGTATGACTTTGGTTTTATTAATGTAGGTAGGTACACCGTATTACGTAATAATGTAGGAAGCATTTAACTCGGATAATCCTATTTCCTCAATACAGCCGAGAAAGGTAAAAGGGGCTTCATAAAGAAAGATCACTGAAGATTTTACATTTTTAGTGGCATCAAACAAGTTTCATAAAAAAACCTGTATTATATTACATTTATAGGAACACAGCATTTTGGAAATAAAAAATTAACACACAGGTCTGTTTCGTTAGAAATGAAAATATTATCACACAATCAATGACTTCTATATTGTAGTATTTAAGGTATTTTTCTATGGGTCATTGTTGCCTGATATAAATGAATAAATAAATAAAATAATATAAAAAATAACCGATAAACTTATAACATTAGACCGAGCCTAAAGGCTTTTGACAAAAATGAATGCAAAATGTAATCGTTGCCAAAAAGCTTTTTATAAAGCAAAAAACCTTCAAAGAAACAGATCTAAAAAAGCAAGAAATAATGTTCAAATCAACTAATTAAATAAACGTCTATTAAAGATAAAGATAAAGTATTTGCTTGAAATACGGTAAAAATACGGGTGTGTAATATTTGATGTAATAACATATCGTATAATACTCACAAAATATAACAACAGATTACATAAAATCATTTCATATAACGTTTATTTCGTATAATCAACGAATAATATAAATTCAAAATATACAAGGTGTTACAAAAATACCCCTAAAACCGAATATGGTATATAGGGACCATCAAACTGAACAACTTTTTGACCAACTCTGAAATCGCGAAAAAAAAATCGGCTGTTTCATACGTTTTGATATTTTCGATTTTAATTTTTGTATGAAACAGCTGATTTTTTTTCGCGATTTCACAGTTGGTCCCATAGTAAAAGTTGATCAGTTTGATGGTCCCTATATACCATATTCGGTATTAGGGGTATTTTTGTAACACCTTGTATAATTTTTAAACGTATATAATGAACATTTGATATAACAACGTTTCATATAATAAACATTTACTATAAAACTTACAATGTATAATATTCAAAACATATAATAATCATATAACATTTCGTATAATCAACGAATTATATAAATTAAAAAAAAAAAAAAATATTTCCTTAGCATACAGTAAAGTAAAAAAGTAAAAAATTGCTTTATGCAAATAAACTTAGTAATTAAGCGCTTTTGAATCGTCTATATTTTTCTACCACCTGTTCCAGACTTTTTTAACTGACAAGAAGAACAGGCGCAAGAAACTTATATCAGCTTTAACAGAAATAGGTAACGATATTTACAAACTTAAATATATCGTTACCAAATACAAAAAAATACAACAGGTTATTAACAATTAAGTACTTACTAGCGAGTTATTGTGTTACATCATTTCCACGCATTCCGGTCTTTCAAATAATCGTCTACTTTATAATAACCTTTACCCATGAGCGTCTTTTTGACATGATTTTTAAATTCATGCAATGGTAGATCAATCACTTGTTGTGGAACTTTATTAAACAAGGTTATGCGTTTCCCCATAAATGAACCTCTAGTTTTTGCAAGCCTAAATCTTGGAACGGCAAGTTTATCTTTATTCCTTGTATTAATATGGTGATTATCGCTGTTCTTAGCAAATGAATCATAGTGTTTCCTTACACATAGTAAATTTTCATATATGTATTGGCCAGCCAAAGTTAGTATATTTATTTCTTTAAACAATTCTCTCAGGGAATCTCTTCGACGAAGATTATATATGGCACGAACAGCTCTTTTTTGAAGTATAAAAATATTTTGAATGTTGGCAGCCGAGCCCCACAATAGTAGCCCATAAGACATTACACTGTGAAAATAACTAAAATATACCAACCTTGCCGTTTCAATATCAGTTAAAAGTCTTATTTTCTTAACGGCGAAGGCCGCAGAACTAAGTCTACTTGACAAAGCTTCAATATGAGGATCCCTTTGCAGTCGTGAATCTAGTGTAATACCTAGAAATTTTGTACTTTCCGTAAACTCAACTTCAACGTCATTCAGATTAATATTCAATTCGACGTGCTCAACATTCGGTAATGAAAATTTAACACATTTAGTTTTTTTGGGGTTGAGTGCTCAATTATTACTATTAAACCAGTATGAAACTTTAGAGAGAGCGCTATTTACTTCGTCAGAACAGTTATTACCTCTGTTGACTTTGAAAACTAAAGAAGTAACATCCGCAAATAGCACTGTCTCACATAAATTATTCGCGTAGTTAGGAAGGTCATTTATATAAATTAAAAACAGCAAAGGGCCCAATATTGATCCCTGTGGCACGCCCATATTGATGGGGGCTCCAGTAGATTCAGTTCTATTAATCACTACTTTCTGGGTTCTATTGTACAAATAAGATTTCATAAGACTAACTGATTTAACAGAGACACTATAATGTTCTAGCTTCTTTAATAGTGTTTGGTGATCAACGCAATCGAATGCCTTAGAAAGGTCACAAAAAATACCAATCACATCTTGCTTTCCCTCCCAAGCATCAAGGATATGTTTGAGAAGAGCAATTCCAGCATCAGTAGTACTTTTACCTTTGGAAAATCCAAACTGATTTTTATGAAGTATATTATTTGATGTAAAGTAATCTAATAATTGAAGTATTATTATAAGCTGTATTTTACCTATGAACTTTGTTTCGAACTGCATTAGAGAAAAAAATGTATGTACAACCATGTATTTCTGGCGCTTTACCGGCCGCTGCCGTGGCACGCTCGCTTCGCTCGCTCGGCTCGCGCTGTTTTGGTCACAGTCTAACCTAACCTATCAACAATTGTAGCTTTTTCCTGCCCTATAAATTTAATTGACTAATATTTAGTTTCATCATTTGTAATAGGTACTTAAAAAAGATTTCTCTGGCGCTTCGCCGCCCGGCTGTCTTTATTATTATAAAGTTATTGGTAATAACACTTCGGTCAGATTTTGTGTCACTGATTACATAAGCGAAGGAAAGTTGATCATTTATACAAACGTAACTTTGTCTATGGGGGCAGGCGTAAAGGGTGGCTGCTTTGTTTGTCGCAACTATGATACGGACTCTAACACATAGAAAAAATACCAGATTATTTGTCATAATAAGAGGAAAAATATACTTCAATGTGACGTTATCATAAACAAATTTTTAAAATAGTTGGTTGAATTAAAATATTTCTAATACACGCCATCTTTAAATTTTGGGTGTTTTGTAATTTAATCCAATAATCCTGAGTATGTGGTAGATAGGGATATAGGGACCATGCATACAGCCCCGGAAAATTATTAAAATCTCTGAAAACCAAAGGGGTTGTCAACCCTAGACGCAGCTGGACTATTATTTTTGGTAAACAGAACACCATTTTGGTCTAAAGTTGCTATACTTAATGCAGTTTTTTATAAAAACAAACGAACATAATTGTATATACTTTGTTTATCATACTATTACCAAACACCCTGTTATAATTATATTAACTAGGTATTTTCAAGTTTTAGGAATTTCTCCAGAGACAAAACGAAGGATCGAAAAGCGTCAAAATCAGTGTTGAGGTAGTTTTTCGACTCTCCGTCAATCACTTAGGAAACATTTTTGAAAGCAGGTTGGATGAAAGCTAATATTTTTAAGCCTGAAATAATCATCCAGAAGCTGAAATTTGAAAAATGAACATATTTCCTAATCAATTTGAAGGTGTGTTCTATGATCTAGAACTGATTTTTTTGTTTTAACAACGTAATTAAGTTTTATTTAGTTTAAAAGTAACCCAAAAAATTATTAGACTGTAAAGTACGCGGAAGTCTACATACTTAATGACTATATTAACACTCGTTATAAACAAGTTAAATAAAAAGGCGTTTTATGATGTGTAAAATTGTATAATTGTCTATTCATTTTAATAAAATATTATCAAAACGAAAACTACAACATTCGTCGAATCTAGTTTTCGCATCTAATGGCGGCGGCTTTGTGAAGAAGGGCTTAACAATTATGCAAATTAGGCACTTCTTCCAAAGATGCCCCTGATGTTTAAAAAATGTCATTGGTTTATTTCTTTAGTTTCGCTATTACCAGGCATGGACCAAGGGGGAGGAATGGAGGTAGGAGGAGTGCGCCAAAGGGGCGGCGTACACGCTGTGTGCGACAGGGGCGACCACCGAGTGGGACACCACAGCTGGGCTGGTGCGCACATCCACGCGGGACTGGTGGGACACAGCGGAGGGAGCTACAGCGTACACGGGGGCGTGAGCGACCACAGGGGCGACCACGGAGTGAGACACCACGGCGGGGCTAGTGCGCACATCCACGCGGGACTGGTGGGACACGGCGGAGGGAGCCACGCTATAGACGGGGGCTGCGTGGGCGATGACGGGGGCGCTGTAGGTGAGGTGGCCCAAGGAGCGCTTCTTCAGCAGGTGTCCGAGTCCGTGCTGCAGGCCGTAGGAGTTTCCGAAGAGGGGTGCAGCGTAGGCGGAGTGCGCGAGCACCGGGGCGGCGGCGACGTGGGAAACGACGGCGGGGCTGGTGCGCACGTCGACGCGGGACTGGTGCGAGACGGCGGCGGGAGCGGCGTACACGGCGGGCGCGGCAAGCACGGCAGGGGCGGCGAGCACGGAGTGCGCGAGAGGCGCGTAGTGGCCCTCGAGAGCTTTAGCCTGCAGATGCAAGGCGCGCGCACCAATCACCTCAGCGGTGTCCAGCGGGCGGCCGTGCGGGTCCAGCACCAGCGCGGGGTGGTGCGCGGGCTGAGCCAGCGGCACCAGGGAGCCGCACGCCGCCGCCACCAGAGCGAACAACACCACCATCGATTTCATTATGAACGTGGTCTGTGTTTTGATTCGACGAAATACAAGATCACTTCAAACCGTAAAGCGGCAGACTGATATTGCTTATTTAATGCACGCGCTTTTTATACTAACAGCATTGAAGTAATTAACTTATTATATTACGAGGCTTAAATTATTTGAGAACCGACAGGCAATGTCAAGTGTGAGGTGAAAGTAATCGACCTTGCACTTCGAGTAGCTTTTGCGCACTGATTAAACTCATTTCCGTTTTAGGGACTTTTCAATAATATTTACAACTTTTTTCCCTTAAGAAGTTTTAAAAAATATTTAAGACATCTAAAAGTAATGACTAATCAGATAAAAACGCTGATCATTGTTATATGTTTCTCAGAAGTACCTGTTCGTGCATTTTATTTTTATTTTATTTTTATTATATTATATTTACGGTAAAACATTTATTGGGCTTGCTAATAGCTTTAAACCCATGCATATACGAGTGCGAAAAAGTAAATCCTTTTTTTTTAACTAGGTACCTAAGAAAGTATAAAGTAAAGCAAGTTTTCTACAGTTTCGATTTTGAACACCTTGTGAAAATAAATATGAGGTTAAGGAATAAATGAAATAATTGTGGATTTTTATTGTTATTAATGTTTCTTTACACTTTATGATTATATTCTTTTTGACAAACCCTAAATTTCCAGGCGCGTCGCGTACGCTCACCATCGCGCGAGCGGGTTCGTCGTGGGGTGGCGGAGGGCCAGTGTTGCCGGATATTTATAATGTAATCAAAGAATCTGCACAAATATATTATTTATATGGCAATTATAAAATAAAAATCTGTATTCTTACAAAATTTAGTCAAGGAAAATCTTTATAAGGTTAAAATTTGTATGAAAAGCTAGTTCATATCGACCTGTATATTTTTACGAAAATCTGTATCAATACAGATAAATCTGTGTATATGGCAGCACTGGAGGGGGTTCCCGCTGGTCGATGTGTGCGATGCGCAATTAAACAAGTGACAACAATTTTATTTGTGTATGGAAATGTATGGTACATTTTTTTTATTTTTTATTTCATAACTTGTACTGCTGTAATAGAATGTCGTAACAAAATGACATGGGGTGCAATAGTGACCTGAATAAATATTTTTTTATCTATTGATAAAAAATATATATTAAGGTCATTATTGTATTGTATTAAAGTCATTACTACTCTGAAACTTGTAAATAGATATTTTAAAAAATGACAGTTGACTAACAGGGGAGAAAAAGGTACTGTTTGCCTCCTTTTTCAAGTTCTCATTTTAGTTCCACCCAAAGGTTTCGCCCGTTACTATGTAAAAAAAATTGCAAGTTTTTGACCCACTTCCGGTTTCTGATTTAAAATTTTGCATGCTTATGTAAAACGGATGTCAATGCCATATTGTTATGACATGGAGGATCTGATGTTCCATGACCACCGTTAAGATGGAACATATTAACAGCAAAATATAAATACACGGTTAAAGTCTATTTATCTAAAAAAGTAATGGACGTATCTCTTCCCTCTTCTAATCAAGTATGTGCAGTTAAAAGTTTCAATAATATATATTAATTAGTCAAGATATTTTTTATTTTTTATTTGACAACATCACATACTGATTTCTGGATTTAGATTAGGAGTTATAAAAATATCTAGTTGTGAAACAGTAAATATTTACAGTTATGAAAGTTGAATAAAAGTTTATTATTTGATAACTTGTTATTGAACGAGAAAAAAAATATTTTTTTTGTATATATTTTATGAAAAAATTTTACGTAGACGGAACAAGAGATCTTGTTTACGTAAATCATGAAAAAAATAATGCGTCTATGCACGAGTCTTTGCTATCTTTGTGAGTTTGCCGATTAATCAAGATTATTCTGATATTTTCAAACTATTAATTTTTAACTTTTAACTTCACATACCTACATATTCGGTCCTGAGTTTTGATATCCCCATTTAATTTTATACTTTAAAATTAAAGACGTTTAGTTGATCGAGCGAGTGCGAAGCGCGAGTGAAGCGTCTCTGCTTCAACTTGGGCAAAATGCTTTCGACTGTCTGTTCGTCGGTTCTCCTCTACGGGTCGTATTTCTCAACCAATTCTCGTAAAATTTTGTGAGCAGGTTCGATAGTTATATAGATTTTTTTGTCGAGACAGCTAGTATTCCGAAATTTTTAAAATATAAAAATAAATGCTTGGACAATTTCACACAGCGCTATCTAGCCACAAACTAAGCAAAGCTTGTAATATGGGTGCTTTTAATAAATACTTATTAAACATAGTAATACCCAGACATATAGATATTTTATAGAGGGTGTATACTATTAGTTAGGAAGTCAGAATTTCACAGATTACCTAATAGTTACCTTCGTCGATCGATATGCCAAGTGTAGCAAAAAACCATATAAAATAAAATTATGATCGATCTTATATTAAATTACACCCGATCGAGACTTTGTTTGTTTAGCCCAGTTATTTCATATTTTATCCGAAAAAATAGAATTCAAGGAAAATAAATTAAAACATAATTTACAAATTCATCAGCAAACAAGTGCACAATAAAACTTTTGTAGCCAATATTAGTAATATTACAAAACAAAATAAGAAATATTTTCAAAGAAATATTGAAGAAGTTGCAAATATTGAATATTTACATCTGATAAACAATTTTTATATTAAAAACATTGTCTGCCCTACTGAACTGAGGTGATCTAATTGGCCTAAATTATTTTTAGGGTCCCATCCCTGAAAAAGAAAAATGCTCCACATCTTTGTCCGTCTGACAGTCTGCCTGGCAAGATCTCAATAACGCGAGGAAGTAGTAATTTGGTATTATTACCAAAAACTTAGGTCTACGGTTCCTTGAATGTAGCTTCTAAATCAGGGATTTCAAACTATTATGACATTAGATTAGACCCCCATAGCCAAATTACTTTAAATATCATATGAAATATCAAGTATAATTAATAATTATTATTTTATTTGTTCATTTATGTCGACCCCTGGGTAACCGATATCGACCACTTTGGGAATCCCTGTTCTAAATGAACGCATGAAAAAAATGCCGATGAAATAAAATCCGAAATATAGGGTACTGTAAGGATAGTTAATTGTAGGCTGTAATTAGCTGATAATAAATGTTTACTCTGTGAGTAGGTAAGCCTTTTTAAAATAGATATGAATATTTGAAAAGTAAATTAAAAAGGAAGGCTTGCGATGTAGTTTTTGACAGTGTCTAATTTGAACCGGCATTGCGAGATCAATATGGAATATTATAAAAGATAAAGTGAAATACAATAAATTCGGTTTTATCCTATCTTCTGTTTAATTTAATAGGAAGACCTAACAAAGGTCTCCACAGTACCTAGTGCCCGTTCAGGTAACAATCAGTCACCCTTAAATCATGAAATTTAGCAAGAAGCCAGGTAAATGACAACATTTGCAGTACATTTATAGTTCATGATAATACAATTTTGTACGGAACTCTCGGTGCGGGAGCATAACTCGCATTTGTCCGTTTTTTTAAGTTCTGAGATCTAATAATAAGTCTGGTAACGATAATTATATTACCTTTGTCGTGCCCTACATACTTTGGATTTCTGATTTAACTTTTATCACATTTGACGTATAAAAAATATAATTGTACAATACACGAAATACTACAAGCAGTTAGGTGTATTAAAATACCATAAACTTAATTTGTTTTGACACAGAATAAAATTTACTATTTTAAGGTTTTTTCAGATTTTTATTGATTTTTTTCTTCTTAATTTTACATATCCTTTACAAGTCTTATTGGATCCTTAACGCTGTAATCACCAAGCATATACAGAAGGCGCGTAGACCGAGCGGGCAGCAAACACGGCAGGAGCAACCACTTCTTGGGTCACCACGGCTGGGGATGACTGAACGTCTACGCGGGACTGGTGGGACACTGCAGAGGCGCCAGTGTAGACAGTAGCGGCAGGGTACACGGCGCGGGCTTCGACAACGGGCTGAGCAACCACGGCTTGGGCAACAACCGGCGATGTGGCAACAACGGCGGGGGATGAACGCACGTCAACACGGGACTGATGGGAGACTGCTGAACCGCCAACGTAAGTTGTGGCAGCTGGGGCGTACACGGTAGGAGCATACACGGAGCGAGCCTCGACAACAGCTGGGGAAGACTTAACGTCCACACGTGACTGATGAGAGACAGCTGAGCCGCCAACGTAGGTTGTGGCAACTGGGGCGTAGACAGAGCGCGCTTCAATCACAGCTGGCTCAGCGACCACAGGAGCGGCGACTAACACTGGAGCAGCGGCGACCACAGCTGGCGAAGAATGTACGTCCACTCTTGACTGGTGGGACACCGCCGCCGGTACTGAGTAGGCCACCACACTTGGCTTCGCCGTCACAGCGGCGACCACAGCGAGCAACACCACCAACGATCTCATTGTGAACGAGGTCTGTGTTGGGATCCGAATAAGGAAGATCACTTCGTACTGAGCACGGTCGACTGATGCCAAATTTTAATTCGTCCTGCTATTTATACACATGATTAATATCTAACGAGATACTGGGCGTCTAGGAGCACAAAAGTGATCGTCCTTGCGTGTTGTCGCCGAAAAGAGCTACCAAAGGTCGTAATATCTTGTTACAGTAACTAAAATTACGGTAGTAGTAATGTATAGTTGACATTTGACGATGGCATTAGCTGACGACGTGGTAGGCGGACTACGCAAAAAGCTGATTATGCATTGTGATCTAAAAACACTTAGCCAAGGGCGCCCAACATCCGCTTCACATCCGCAATAAATCTGCGACAGTAATCGAACCTGATAGTTTTAATAAGTATCATGGTTTCTGAGTAGCAATTAGGATTTAATTAAAAATATTCAATTAGCATATCTAGTTGGTTGGGAATGTTTCCACAAAAAACCAAACTAATAACCATATCGAGAGTCAATAAAATCGGAATAGTTCGAGAACACCACAAAATTTTAACACGACTGCGGACCTTTTTCATTAATTCATGATGATGTGATTGATAATGATTTACCAATCATAGTAGTCGTGTTTTTATTATTTTTTAAGTTTAATTATTATTATTCCAAACATTTTAGTGACAAATTATATATTTTTGGAATGTGCTCATCAAGGCCTTTCATTTGATACCAATATTGTTCTTCACATTACAAAATAGCGTGGAGCAGCTGACATATTGACTTTTTTAGAAAATCTTTAGCCAGTGTCACTCAGGGTGATATAAGGATTCTAACGATATCTAATTCTGTTCAGGCTTTTAGAAGTTATGGTGAAATAAAAAAACTCACATACACGGCAAAATTGTACAAAAAATGAAACTATGTTTATAACTTCATCTTGGTAGTAGAAGTAATGATCTGCAGAGTTCGTCCAAAATGTTGACGTCCTACCCCCTTCCATCGTTCAAGGGGTATGGTATGGCCGGTATGGGCAGGAGGAACTTTTGAAAGCAGCTCATTTTACAAAGTAGGTCGAGGAACTGTAAAGTATTGTTTTCCATATATTTTTTGCACTGAATCGACTGAGACCATCCCCATGCTTTTACGATCAATATTCTGCGAGATAATGAAGAGAGTTTCTGTTGGGAAAAATTAAAATCAACTTTTCAAGTCTAAAGTAGGATGTAATCAGATAAAATTGAAAATAATGTTGCAAAACATTTCTTTTGAGCTTTAATTAAATTATTAGTTGTAGCTAGAACAATAAAAAAAAATTGATACCACCCATTTAATATTTTATTGTATGTAGAGTTCTTTAATTTCAACTTAATAATATACTAGGCTTACTTATATTGTTTATGTTATTTGTGATATTTATCAATTTGATACGGTGATTTATGAAACAATTATGACTTCACTTGGATCCATCGTGAAGAGGCCTATTTCGTGCTCTACATAATGTCTCTCTGCATTTAACGCCATCTGTATTGAACACAGCAGACTAATAGCAAAGCTAAAGAATTAAGCAAACATTCGCTATGCTATTTTTGAACTAACAAGTATGCGCCAAGTTATAAATTGAAAATAGTCCTTTATAATAGCTTGCATCGATCCAAAGCCAAATTTAAAACCATTTCTAACACCCAAATGATAAAGACATAACAATAATAAAACCTTTTGGGTTTCTAAACGGATTCCTCAAAGCTAGGAACTGCCATCTGTTTAAAGTGAACAGAACTAACAAGGACATTATCTTGTTTGCTACGAAAAGATAGAGTCACGTCAATTTAATTCTAGGTGGATCTATAACTGAAACTACGGTAATAATTTTATATGCCAAATAAATTTCAAATAAACAATTATATTTTTTCAAATGCTGACTTCTGTCTATAGCCAAAAACGACATCGTTTTAATTTTTTAAAGTGAAAGTAGGTAATACTACTCAAAACTAAATAGGGGCCACTATGTGGTTCAGCGAAAATTTTTCTAAGTCTATGGGTTTTCCATAAAACGAGCTAATTTCTAAAAGGTATTTTAATATAAAATCAATATGATTTTATTTGAATTCGATATTGTTCGAAAGCAGTTGTAGTCAACTTGCGGACTTTACTATCGAATTTTCCGTATATTTTTTTCTATTCACCGTGTGTCAATTAGAATAGAAAGAAATTGGAGTTTAAAATACGCGAAACGATAGTAAAGTCCGCAAGTTGTCTATAATAAAAATAAAACCATATAGTAGCCCAATTTTTTTTTGAGCAGTACCTACAGTATTAATGCTTTCTTAGTTAAGTACAGATTTTTTTTAAAAAAGCTTGATTTGGTTACAGTTCATACGGTTAAGATAGCTATAAACATTTTTTCCATTCAATAATGTTTTTGATATTTTAGTTGGAGAAAGCAACTAAGTATTTCGTTAAAAATAATTATGGAGGGAATATTTTTTGGAAATTATTAATGTCCTTTCTAACCTGAACCTGGTTCTTTTTAGTTCCTCCAATTGCTAGAGTATTTCATTATTGTATACTTATCTTTATTTTCTTACCAGAAGAATCATGGGGAAAAATATGTTTTTTCAACTAAGTGTCATACTTACCTAATTTTTATCGTAATCGGCAGTTTTTTTATGTATATTACACATACATAATACGTACTATATGTTTTAGTGCTTTCTCCGAGAAGGATGTGACGTCGCGGTTCGGCGCCTGCGCATCGCACCGACACGGTTTCCAATTTCCATTGTTTTTTTCTTGCAAACTACTACTTAAGTACCTACTTATAAAGATTCAACGTTCCCTTTCAATCAATTGAAAAATACTAAAGAGATTTATAATTTTTTTTTTTTTTAATTTGAGGTTTTAGCATTCACAATGTTATGTTTTTACGATACTAAATAATATACTAGAAAAACTCAACTCGTCACCAGAATTGTCTCAGGCGGGAATCGAACCCGCGACCTTTGGAAGTCCGGTCCAATAAGATTTATAATATCAACATTGCCCAGAAATGTACAGGCTGTGCGTGTGAAATAATTAGGATCTTACAGACTTTACCTACCTAATTGAATATTAAAAATATAAGAAATAAATAATATGCATTGTATGTATATGTGTGTGATATGCAAGTGGCAAAATAATGCATATTTTTTTCATTCATTAAAATTACATATGTAGCATATTATGTCATACATACATACATACATATACTCACGCCTGTTTCCCATGGGGGTAGGCAGAGACTATGGATCGCCACCTGCTACGATCCTTGCACACTTCTTTCGCTTCATTTACATCCATCAACCTTTTCATACATGCCCGGCGGTTTTTCTCACTGCGTACACCAGCCTTTTTTATTAAAACCGTTAAATGTAAAATAGTAAAATCACAAAAAAAATCACAAAATTAACTCTATTTATTATATTTTTTTCTTATTGAACCTCACAATGAAGATCGAGAACAAGCTACTTACAAGAAACTTAGCGAGAGCTTTTCCGCCCTTTCAGTAGTTAAAATAAATTTTTTCTTTATTCAAAAACTGTTGGTTACTTTATTAATAAAAAGTATAACTATCTAATAAAGCCAATAATTCTCCTTGAAACTAGATGATTTCTATAAATTTTTTGAATTGGGTTTTACCCTAGCCCGAGAAAGGCTGCGCAGGAGTCCTTGGGAGGCGCAGGGAAGCCCAGTTGCGTGGCGCCGACAATTGACCCGAAGTAGGCCATCATATAATATCGCAGAGCAATGGAGTGGAGTCGCTGCATTGTTTATTAAGGGCACTGTTGCCACTGTAATAAATTATTGAGGACACATTCAGTATATTTGCTTGTGAATTTAGCAGCATAACTTACATACTTATAAGTTTTCATTAAATTAATTAAAATTAATAACAAAATTAGATAAACTACATAATCGGAGTTTGAACTGAAAACTCTTTTATAACAATACTAAATAATATTCTTTTATAAAAAAATAAGTTTCAAGTATTTTCTCAGTCAAACTCACACATGTGTGTTAAAGTGTTAGTTAAAGAGATCCGTTTATTGTTTCAAATAATTTACTTAATAAGCTGTGGATTTTCAGTTTAAAAGAAATAATCTTATGTATAATCTTAGCATTGTAGTGACAATAACGAACAACGAACAACAACGATTAGTGATTCGTTGACATTATAATTTGAATACCTACTTAGCTAACTATTAAAACCTTAACTTACAACAATGTTTGTATAAGATATTATATTCAAATTTAAAGAAAGAACTCGAGGCAACCTATCTTTAACCCAATGAATATTTTGCGAGTCGACCGACTCCACGGCTGCCTTGTTCTGGCTCGCGTGGCCTCCGCGCTGTGCAATAGACGCAGTACGGAAAATACGTCTTGCAACAGTAGTGAATCGGCCGAAATAACAAGGCAATAACAATGTGGTACTTGATCGGTTAGTCAACGTTGTATTTTATTACCTATCAAAATTCAGTTAGTCCACAGACTATGTGCATGAACTGAGAACATAATTATGTGACTTGGTAGACCTTTATTACAAAATCTTATTTATAAGAAAATTGTTTAATTCTTTAATTATGTACACGATAATTTTTATGAACAAAAATATGATATTTCAAGAGCATCAAAGAGCTATTGTAGCAGAATTCACTGCTTATTTTTAAGTAGGAATTAAGTATAAGTAAATTAATTTACATGCAAGCTGTGGTCTCCTATAATTGGAGAAGCACGCACAACAATTAACTGTACCACCCATTCATCTATGTATGGTGTATTCTCTGTTGGAGATCCATAAATAAAGAAAAAAAACGATATTTTAAATATCATATTCTCAGTTAATTTTCATTAGGTTCATGCAGAAGATTAACAAACAGATGTTACAAAAAGATCTTCTAATTTACGTATAGTAATAATAACACTTGACCAACTTTAATATTGAGGCACAAGACAACGACCAAAGGATTAAGTTCAAAATGACCACACAAGTCTATGATACTATCAAAATTATCAAAGACTCTATTATATTCAACTTTAGTTTACTTCATAAAGCATCCCAGGTCATTGAACGGTTGCGTAACGTACATTACTCTGTTCTACAGCGCAAACCTGATGGAGTCGAACAAAAAATGTAAACAGAAACCATCTTCGGATGCTGCCCTGTTCGTTACGTCACATACCAGTCCGACTATTTACTGATCTTGGACCCAGTAGCCATTAAGTAGATCTTGATAGAAAAAATCGCATAGATATATCACATTTAGGCCAGTCATGTAGTTCAGATATAAATAATAATAATAATAAATAAATATTTGACAACATCAAATACATTGCTCCGATTCCAAAGTAAGCAGCTAAAGCACTTGTGTTATGGAAATCAGAGACAACGGTGGTATCACAAACACCTAGACCTGAGCCAATATAGTAGAAAAGTTCGTATTTTTCTAAATTAACCCAACCGGGGATCGAACCCGGGACCTCAGAGATGGCGACACCTTGAAAACCGGTGTACAAAAGCCACTAGACCGCGGAGGTCGTCAATATGTATACCTTTTTGTTTGTCAATATCAGGATAACGGCTATTATATATATTTGTGACACTATAATGTTGTCTGTCTGATTAGCTAAATAATTTGAAAACTAATAGAGATATCGTTAACTTTGGATTTAACATAGGCATACAAGAATTGGTTTCTTACATTCTTAAAACCAACAAGGTAATAACATCATGCCTGGCTAAAGCAGATCACATTTTTTCGAGAAATCTTGGTATGAGATAGACCCTCTGGTGTACTACAGAATAAATAATAATGGTTGCAGTATTTATTCCCTCTGAACTAAACGTAGAGTATTCATCTTTAAAGTTATTGTATTGTCATGCATGAGTTAAGTAACGCAAAAATGAATATTTACATAACTTTTCAATATTCAAGAATATGGAGTCGGTACCTACCTACCGTTAAGTTATTTCTAAATCCTTGACACAATTTTGAGCACAGTTACTTTAGTTGGGATGAGAATGAAACAGAAATTCTTTGAAATACTCTGTCAAGTAAAATAATTAAAACTTATCCGGAACTTCTGAAACGACCCCTTAGTAATAAGAGTTATTTGTTTTCGAGTACCAATACTAATTTAATAAGAACTCCGTTTTTGTGTGAAATGTGTGCAACTGAATTTTATTCTTCTGTCCATTGCCTTTAAATCCCTTTTTGTAAATATTAGTTGGCATACTTAACAAAGTTTTTGTTTCAACTCCAGTTTCATACTTCAGTAGTTAAGATGACGGCTTATTTTGAACATCGACCATTAACGCGTGGTCACAGATTACTTAATAGTTACTACGCGTGGTCACTCAATCGAGAATTGAAGTCATAGAAATGGTTCGCTGAACCGTTGCACAACGCAACCGGGTCCGGGTTGACGACTCGTTGGGAAGCCCGCCTTGTGCAACCCGCCCGATTAACGCCCAAAACTATGTACGTACCGATCCATGCAAAAGTATGCTATTGTTGAAATCTTAGTTTCATACGAATAAATTGTTGTTTACAACTCTTTCATTCGGGGGTCTAGAAGTTAATGAGACTGAATCTCACTGGAGGCAAATGCCTGATAAAAACAATTTTGTAGAAAAAATAAAAAAAATGTTGAATAAATGAATGAAAACTTTATCACAAGTAGAATTCAATTACTTATAAGAATAGTCAGTCAAAGCACAAAGTAAACAAAAATCGTCGTGGCCAAAGGCTACTCTTATCAACCACAAGGATCTCATCTCTAGTGATCGCTAGGTTTTATTATAGATCAGTTATTAGGAAACTGTCGTAATTTGTCGTCAGTTAACAGAAATATCTAAAGTAAAGGAACAAATCTTTGGTAGGCCTATCTCAAACTGGGGATAGATATAGAACTGAAGCATTACTCAACTCGTCAAAAGATCCTCAGTTTGACATAAGCACCTGTCAAGAGACGATGATCTTAATGGTGTTTGCAAAAAGGAAAAATTTTTGAAACTTTACGAGAAATTCTTACTTAACAGATTCTTGATACTTTGTGTTTATTTGTTGTGGGATAGCCCGAATGTCATCGGTACTGTATGGCATCAAAGGCCAGTGAGTCAGACAGTGACCTCAAGCAGATTGCATTAGCAGGCAGAACACGCAATCAATGTTGATGTAAATGTTACCGGCAATCTGTGTAATTCAGGTAATGTATTAAATACCTGGGGCGCCCAGGCAATGTATGGAATACTATGAATATTACACATACTTTACCTAGGAAATGCATGCAATTCCTAGGGACAGTATAGGATAACCGCGAGGAGGCCTGGATAACCGGGCCGGCCGCCGGGTCCAATGAGGTGAATCCCACAAGGGTCCCTCATGACCAACCGGCGGCGAGAGGGCAAGTGCCGGAGTTTTTAGTGGGTATTTTCCGTCCTCCCGGGATCCCACCGAGCCACTCGGCTGGGTGGGATCACGGGAGGCAGTCGTAGAGGGAGCCGCAACGTTGAATGTCGCGGTCCCCTCCTGGCGAGTCCCACATGCCCCCCTCTCGCTCACCTGCGGGAGAGGAAGCGCGTAAATGCGTTTTCTTCGGCATAAAAAAGTGACAGTATAGGATACCTGCTGGTCCACTGGCAATGTGTAAATAAGTAGATTTCGGTCTTAGTTGGTTAGGGGGCAGTAACCAGTAAAATCACAATAAAATTAACGTATAACTCCCCTTTATACACTTTGCCCGCTACGCATTTGGTATTGTATAGAATACATAGGTAAATTATAATATTAATAATATTTCATACATTACCTGAACGCTTCAAGTATTCTATACATTACCTAGGTATTGTATACAATACCAGATTATACACATTGCCGGTAACATATATAGCTACAATAACAATAATCATATTTTATAAACAATCTCATTTTATCCAACAACAAATTCAAATAGAATCTCAATTTCATAATACATTATGTACCAAAAGTATTAATGAATCTTTGAATTTAAAAAAAATATATGTAGCTAATCATTCCTTTGTTTTGTCAAACGAGAAAAAAATATACTTACAAAAGTGTAGCGCGTTGATGTCTTTTTAACGCGCTGCACGCGTGTATCGTTCCGTCATAAGTTTCGGGTTATTTACACCATTTATAACTCAAGAAAAATTTGGTTGGTGACAGATTAGGACCTGGATTAACATGTGAGCTACTTTTTGTCCCAGTTAAAGGTTCCCTAGGGCCCACGCGAACAAAGTTGCGGGCGGCCGCTAGTGATGGAATAAATTATTGTTTCGTATAATTTTCGCCTTTCCAAGCAAAAATCCTGACTATTCGTTCAAAGGTCCCGGATTGGAATCCTGGAAAGCGCATATGTATGTGTTCCCGAGTTATTTATGTATTTCTATCCGTTGTTCAATTGCCATAGTGCAAACATGTTTAGGGCTAAATAATGGGCGTGATTTGTCCCGAATATTTATTTATTCATAAAAAACACACATGATTAAAAAGAAAAAAAAATATCTGCCTTAATAAAAAAATACTGTCATGGCATTTATCAGGACGGTTATAATTCAGTGTAGGTATATGTTGCGCCACAATGGAGTTATCTAACAATGTTTCTGGCATGCTCTTTATTTGGCCAATATAGCACTTTCCCCGGGTCACAGCGGGCTAAAAAGGTCGAACGAGTCCATTAAGATGTTTATGGTCTCCTTAGAAGTATAGTTACGTATGTTATGGTATTGGCTTGCAATTTACGTCTATAGGTCTATTGATTCTTATTTAAATCCATGAATAAAGTAACAAAACTTTTGATGATGCAGAAATTAATAACACTTTATCAAATATCGGTATAATATAAATGAAAATTAAAAATATAACAAACTTAGGTCAATTTGATATGACGCCGTAAAAATAAGCTCTTAGGGCCAACACTCAAACGAATCTTGAAGTTAAGGCCACCTCAATTCAAAAAAGTTGTCAGATTTAACATAAACTCTATGAATCTGACAGCTTCCTTAAAGTTAAGGAGAACATAACTAAAGATTTTGCTAAGAAACCTTTGAGTATTCGAACCCTAATACTGCGCGTGGCCCGACTCGCACTTGGCCGGTTGATTTTGTTTAACATTTACTGCACATGAATAAATAAATAAATAAAATTAAGTCACCTTGATACCAAAAATTGCTACTAAATACTTTTTAAAGTTCCAAATCAATGTCGTACAAGATCCGCAAAGACGACCTCAATCGAACCCATTGCCTAACATCTACTCGGAACACATAGTGAATGAAACTCCAGGGTTGATCAATGAGCAGTGCTCTGACGTCATTGCCTTTACCACTTCATGGTAAAAACAAATATTCCTATCGCTCGTCGTCACCAAAACCAAGTCATTATTCTCTAAGATGATATCGCAAACTGTTTATTGGTAGGAGGTTACGTCGGCCGTCTTACAAAACCGCACTGCGTGCATCTTTGGCTCAGACGAAGTATAAAGCAGTGTTGTTGTAGTTTTGTCAGTCATTCGTACCCAAACAGTGCGACGGTAGTGATATCTTAAGAAAATTATAGTGTTATATAAGGGATACCTATAACTGAAGTAAGTGTTCAAAGTGATATAATGAAGTGGTTGATTGCTTTTTTACAAATTTTAGCAGTGACTAGTGATCTTCTTTATACCTAATCAAAAATATATCGTATATTCATCTCATCAGAATTTTAAAAAAATACCTACCTACACTTCAGATTCTTTCTATCGTTTTAAAAGTATTTTATGCCAAGTATTTTTTTGTCTCAAAATATTTTTTTATTATTTGTGAACTTATTTGCTATGTCTTGAAGTAAAATGCCTAAATCTCTAGACCTAATTACCTATACCCTAATCTGTAATAATATAGCACAAATTATGTGTGAATGAATAGGGTACGTAGAGGGGTAGTGTGAGTACCCTCTTTTAATAATTTACACATAAACACTTAATGATTTTAGGGCTATTATTATTTAAAGAATCAACTTTTCACTTAATTTCGTAGTGCACTTAAGTTTTACACGTAACTTAGATAATAACGTTTATGTCCGCAGTTTCTCCTGCGCAAGTTAATGACTTGATCCTCCAATTGCAGAAGCTTTCACTTTTCACTTAACTGACTGTCCCCGTCGTACAAACAAAACATTAATTCCTAGTTAAAACAAGAGCAGATGAAAATCCGAAAATTTCTAAAAGCTATTTTATAGCAAATCTTTATATTTTTGTGTGACTAATGAAACTCTATGAAAAAGTAAAAAGTTCGAAAAACATTCAGTGATAAATTCTCAAACAATACCTATTATTTTAACTTAAGTTAAAGATAAAAGTTAACTCAAGAAAACATTAATTTCAAGTCAAATACGACTGTTTAACTAACGGTCTCACGCGACTGACTCGAAATTTTCACAGACTTTCTTTGCTATTGTTTTCGAATAGTATTTGAATGGTATCTCGATTTCTATCCGTTATTACTTTAACTAAAGAAAATCACATACAAGCGGACGCATAATAAGTAATTTAATGCCGTAACTGGTTGCATAAATAAACAAGATAGAACATTTCCGAGCTTGCATAACACCAGCGGTTACACCGAAATGACGCATCAAGACGCGACCGACCTACCAAAGAACACCCGTGCCGGTTTTCGGTGACACTGACACCAATAACACTTTCTTTCATAACAAAAACAATGGATGACACCATTTTATGACACGATAATTAATATTAGGCCGTGTAGTTAGCATCAGCATCTCATACAGTAGCAGACAATGTTAACAATTAGCACAATTAGGCAGTGATATTTCATTGCATTATAAAGTGCTCAAAGCTACGATACGGATTGAGTAGTGCACACAATATAATCAATTTTAACGTGTGAGAGTGCTTTCGCATAGCCTGCGTCGGCGCAGCGCCGCAGTGCGCTGACATTATGAAGTCTTATATAACCGGACCGACCGCGAAAGTAAAAGTGATTCTTCGCCTACTAAAGTTTCGAAACAACCGCTTACTTTGGCAAGGATTAAATCACATCCGATTTTAGCTCACCGAGAAATTGTATTGTTTTTCAGATCATGCGGTGGTTTACTATTAGCTGTATACTATTGCAATTAATAATAGCGGGTACATCGGCTGAATGGTCATGGGGAAAAGATACACAAACAACTGAACAACCACAACCTGAAGAAAAAAAAAGTGATTTGTTGCAAGGGGAGGAATTTCCAGAGGCTGAGGAAAAGAGTGGCGATTCTAACAGTACCGTGCTCGACGATATTGTCGACGAACTCATAAGCAGCCCGCAAGGAAGAAGTTTGGGAGGCTTTGATGACGTTTACAGCGATCCCACGATCAAGGACGCCTTGGACGCAGGTGATGACGCTGAAGCCAGAAACTTGATAAAAGGACGCCTTTGCACTTTGGGTCTTATTCAAGTAAGTTTCAACACAAATCGATAACTTACTACACTTATTCAGACACACAAATAGCAAGCTTTAAGTTTTCCTATTTTTTTTAATTTAATCCTCTCTTTTTTTTAGTGCGATGATGAAGAAGATAACCAAGAAAAACGCATGTATTATTCACCTGACGAACTAATCTACGCACAGCCAGTTGACATTAAACCCATCGGAAGACCTGTAGCATCAATCCCCGTACGAGGACCACCAAAAGCTTACGGACCAGCCGTGCCTATGCCACATCGTCCTCGCCCACAGAAACTTCCCCCTAAGCGAGTCGGATATGTCGGCAATTCCCGTCCTGGTTTCTCAGACAAATATGGTGTCGCCGGTGGTAATTTCCAATTCTCTCAAAGCAGTAATCACTATAATGGCCATGAAATGAACTACGTGACAAGACCTCCAACTTACGCTAGTGAAAGTCCTTATGCTTTTGAACATAACAAACCCGGTTACAATAAAGTACCTTCTGCGCAATCGGGAACCAAAACAGAAGTTGTTCAGCAACACGTCCACCATCATTACGTACACGGTGATAATGAAAAAGATCCCAAAGTCATTATCAAACCAGTAGCCATTCCAGTTGGATCAATTGGTCACTTACAATCACCTACACAAGCATCATCATCAGCAGGATTTGCATCACAAAGCTTCGGGCAACAGTCTTCTGATGTCATCACAGCCGGTGGAGGTGATTTCAGTGGCTTTTCTTCAGGTGGTTTCAAACCTATGACAGGAGATTATTTAAATAGCAAACCCGTTTATGAAGCCGATACAATTTATGGTTCCCAATATGGTCACAGTGCGTTTAACAAAGAAGGTTCAGGAGCTCTGACCCAATCATTACCGAACCGTTACCAAAACAACTTATTTGAAGATCAACAAAAGTACGGAAACTCACTAGGATCGTATGGCTCACAAGGACAGAATACTGAATTTTACAAAAAGGAACTCCATGTTGGCTCAGCCAATAATCTGTACAACCAAGGCCCTGCTTCTTTTGGGATAAATGGTGCTTATCAAGAAAATTATCATGAAGCCAAAGAACAAGGTTTTGATTGTGTATGTGTTAATTATGATCAATGCCCAAGCCAGGAAATTATTGGCCGTAGAGACGATTTATACTTGCCAATTGACCCTCGCAACAAAGGCACCGAAATCAGCGCACTAACTGACGAACAGATAGATAATATTACCAGATCCGATGCCATTGAATCAACTACAGCCCAAAACTCAACTGAAACTAAAAAAGTTAGCAAGCGTGAAACTAAAGATAGTAATGTAAATGAATCTACAAAAGAAGCTGAACCCGTAAGTAAAACTACTTAACATTATTATTTTAAGCCTTTTTTTACCTCACTAACTTTTTATGTTTTTCATTTTCACTAATTGATTACATTGTAGGACACGCCTACAAACTCATATTGTCATATATAAAATGTGCTCATAAATTTGGGTGAAGATGCATTCGTGTAAAGTGTATAAGGTCTGAGTGTAACTGCTTACAAAAGAAACACTAAACATTGGGACTGACATTTTTAGCTAACAATAAATTTTAAAACTCAATTAATTCACAAGAGCAATATTACTGCAGCGCCTCATTGGACTGGCCGGCTACGGCGGCAATGGCGTCAATAACAACAAACAAGTGCAGCCCACGTTTGGTGTCTCTTTTGGGTTGCCCCAGCCATCTAACGGATATCCTATAAATCCCTTCAATTCTAATCCTTTACACAATCCATATGGTCCAGCCCTAAATAGCGGAGGCTTGAACTTAGGTCTTCTTTCTGTAAATCCACTTTTAGCTGTTCAAATTACAAAAAATGATTATGGAGAGAAAATCGTAAAGCCATTCGTGAATTTACACGTAACACCAAACGAACATGTCGTAAACAAATTATCTCATTTATTCCACGAAAAAAAGTTATATCTTTTAAATAAGCATGAACACTATCATCACTATAACCCGAATGGCGCTCATCATTATCCAAGGCCAGGATTTCCTCCCCATGGTCATCCTCCACCACACTCATATCCACCTCACAGTAATGGTCCGCCACATCCTTATCCTCCTCATAGTAATGGTCCACCACTACATTATCCTCCCCACGGTAACAGCCCCCCACTACCTTATCCTCCCCCTTACGATCACGGCCCACAAGTTTACTCTCCTCAATTCACTCATTATAATCCGGCTTATGGTAATGTACAACCGTATAAAGTACAAAATCCAACGTCACATAATGAGGACTATTACGATGATGACGAAAATCCTAGTGAATACGATGATAGCTCTGACTTTAACAATGCTTACCAGGGTGGTTTTTACAATCCTGGTTTTGAAAGATCCGCTAACAACAGTGGCATAAAAGATAGGCAAATGACATACGCTAATCGACATGGTTACTCCCGTTCCCTTACCCTTTCTCCTAAGAATACTGGGGCTAACCGAGGAGGTCAAACCATTCGGTTTCCTGAGAACAGAAAGAAGAGGGAAGTCTCAATAGAAAAAAGTAGTGAAAAAATAGAAGAGGTAATCAGAATACACTCAGAGAACTTAACATAATATACACTGACCCTTTTTAAATAGTTTTTCCCTATATTTATACATTTGTTTTCTCTTTTCAGCGCCAAGGTTACATCGGGCGTCCCCCTGTCCAGCAATGCAGACAAAACCAAGTGTGCTGTCGCAGACCGCTAAAGCCTCAAGCCGGAAATCGGGGTCAGTGTGGTATAAGACACTCACAAGGAATCAACGGCAGAATCAAGACTCCTTCATATGTTGACGGAGAGAGTGAATTTGGAGAGTATCCATGGCAAGCGGCTATATTGAAAAAGGACCCCAAAGAATCAGTTTACGTATGTGGAGGAACCCTTATCGATCCTCTTCACATAATGACTGCTGCTCATTGCATCAAATCGTGAGTATTGCAATAATCCATATTTTATCGACGGTGTTGATTTAATGTATTGAACAAAACCATCAAACTGTTATTTTGATATAGTTATAAATCAATATTTAAGTAACATTTAGCACAATTATTTGCAGGTACAAAGGATTCGAGTTGAGGGTGCGTCTTGGAGAGTGGGATGTCAATAGAGATGTCGAATTCTTCCCATATATCGAAAGGGACGTTGTTTCTGTCCAAGTACACCCTTTGTACTACGCCGGCACCTTGGACAACGACTTAGCGATTTTGAAAATGGACCACCCAGTAGAATGGACCAAATACCCCCACATCAGTCCTGCTTGCTTACCGGATAAATACACTGACTACTCTGGCCAAAGATGTTGGACCACTGGATGGGGTAAGGACGCTTTCGGAGACTACGGAAAATACCAAAATGTGCTTAAAGAGGTCGATGTGCCAATACTATCGCACAATGTGTGCCAACAGCAATTGAAACAAACTCGATTGGGTTACAACTATGAACTTAACCAAGGTTTCCTCTGCGCTGGTGGAGAAGAAGGAAAGGATGCCTGCAAGGGTGATGGTGGTGGCCCGTTGGTGTGCGAGCGAGGTGGAACCTGGCAATTGGTTGGAGTAGTTTCTTGGGGAATCGGTTGCGGACAACCAGGCGTCCCCGGAGTATACGTCAAGGTTGCTCACTACTTAGACTGGATATCGCAAGTTACTGGAAAATTCTCCCCTTATTAAAAATAGGCCATCTTACTTGCAAAGTTAAAAGTATGTCACAAATTGACTGACGCGATATGTATTTATTTTAGGCGCTAATTATATTTATAATTTTTAATTTATTATAACTTTGGATGGTAATATCCAGAGAATACGAGTAATTGCTTATGCAGACTTTTGTACCGTGTAAAATAAACTTTTAAAAACATAAATCAACTCTTGTCTTTTTATATCCCATTTTATGCTTATCCAATTAAGACTAATTATTTTATTATTTTATATAGTTGATATATTAGATATTAGTTTAATACTCTTAACAAGTATTCAACTAATATACTTAGGCATAAAAGTAGTAGGTATAACAGTATTATGTTGTTTTCAGAGTCGTTATCGTCTGAACAAGTTTTTGCTATTTATCTCCTTTGATTATATATTCTAAATGTGGGCAATAGCCCACATTTAGAATGATAACTTTATAAGAGTATTCGACACACCACAGATTTATAAATTGGGTATAGTACTAAACTTGGACCACATAACTGTACTAACTAAAAAATAAAAATATTGGTTACAAACATATAGGTACAATTAACCTTATGTTTGAAGCAATGATCATACACCAAAATTTAATAGTAGGTACCTATTAAATTTTGCCTAATGCCATTTTTCATTTGAGAAAGATAAACAAATTTTTTTTATATTTACATTTTTTTTTCATGTTTCATGAGTTCAAAAAGATTATAATTAATTGGAAATTATTATGAAGTGATGATAACAGCAATGTCAACCGTGTCAAAATCAAAAACATTATTTACGACGACAGTACTGAAATGCTTATGAACAAAATATTGGCAAAATAGTTTCAGAAGTGCCTAAATAAAAAACACAAATTAATCTCCCAATACCTATATTTCCAATATATAGCTAGTAGTCCGAATATGGCCGGTAGAACTACTGATCGCAAGAAGACCAAAGAGTCAAAATCAGGTGCCAGCGAGCTATCTGAGAATTTAGCAGCTTTTACTTTACCAGACAGTTTGCCGTGCTCCGAAGTAGACTTTCCTGTACTGATTCGGGAAAAAAGGGGAGCCAGTTGGAAGGACATCTTGGAAAAGAGTAACCAACAGTTCAAAGAAGTAGAAGTGTACAATGAAAGCAAGAAGGAGGCAGTGCCGAAGTCACCGTTCCTCAGTGATTATTTGTTTTAATTTGTCATTGCTTAAGTATTTCGAGGATTCTTAATTGGCCATGGTTAAATGATACTTTAACCATTTTTAGACGTATAAATGCTAACTGAAGGCCTTACGCAATACGCAGTAGGTCTGGTAATTCTTCACCTTGCCTAGGAGAAATTACGATGACTATTCTATTTGCTTTACTTCGACTAACTGTAAATTATATGATGTATGTTATGTATATGTATATTCTTGACGTCACTTTGCGGTTTTCCATACAAATAAAATACAAAATTTTACAGGTTATTATGAATCACCTTGTAGATATTTAGATTCGTAATTTTTATGTATTCTATCGTAATAAACATAGTCTTCTATCCGTTATTAAGCGTCAAATAGGGGTTCATTCGGGAATTTGGAATTCAATGATTGGTGAGTGAATTTTTATTAATATTCCAGTGTAATTATTATTATTCCAGAGACCGAATGCGATTACATAAAAAACGAAGTATTTGTACATCTGATACCTGCTTTGGAAGAAGCTCTCAATAAAGCAAAAATATGGGAAGCTTTGCTTAAGCAAAAGTGTTTCTTCAATGGCATAGATCATATTGTTCAGGTGAGATCTGAAAACTTTGTTAGGTGGTGTAATGTTGTTCTTCTTTTAGAAAAATCAGAACCTGAACATTTGATTACCTCGTCAAACCAATTACTCATAAGGCTTGGTTGTCCAACAAGTTGCATCTCTGCTAAATGATCGTAGTTGAAATAGCTAATAACTTCTGATTTCATGGTCTTTCTTTTATTTAAGATGCTGTTACTCAAGAAAAAATATCCTAATGTGTAACTCTTTCGATGGGCATCGTAATTGTTTTTTTCTTTTTTATTTATTTATTAAAGAAACCAACAGCGATTATAAAAATACGATTATTTTTTACCTGGCTGGGTAGGGGATTTTTCAAAAACCTTTGAATGTAGTTCGAATTATTGTTAGAATCAAAAAATTTCTAATTTCAATATTGAAGGTACTTTCACTTAACAAAATATGCGTTTTGATATTTATACTTTTTGCAAATATGCCATTCAATATTTATGCTTAACAAAATTCGTTTTATGCTTAGGACAAAAAAGTTATGGTTCCATTAGGTAATGTCTTGGAGTTATTATTATTTGGCCAGTGACCACTGATTTCCATAGATCTATACTTTTCAGGTGCTGTGGAACAACAATCCTCGGTACCCTGAGCGACAAGATAAAAACATGCATGTATTCAACATGCCCTGGGTTCGACAGTATCTGAAAGAGCAGTATGTTATGCAACTTTATTTTGACAGTTGACCAATTATTTTACTCCCAATCAGAGACAATCACGGCCTTACCACACAAGATTTTAAAACAATGTTTAATGTAGACACTTTTTAAATGTAATGCTGTCTCTTTCAAACAATATTGTCAAAAAAGTGACAGCATCACATTGCATAGCATTGTGATGTAAATGCTAAAAACTAAAATTTAAAATTATATAATTTTTAAATATTCTCGGACGGGAATCGAAACCTGCGACCTTTGGATGTGACACGGGTTCAATTCCCATCCGAGAATATGATCTGGTTGGGAGTCGAATTTTTTCTAGTATATTATTTAGTATTATATAAAAAATAGCATTGTGAATGCTAAAATCTCAAATTTAAAAATAATTAGGTTTAAGTATTAACGGACTGTACTAATTTGTCAATAATTTGGTTATCACAGGCTCCTCCGTACCTACTTCGGAAGACACTTTAATAGGTAACACCACGGTCGAGAGAATTGAAAAATTCCTATAGAAAGTTGACAAAATCAACGTTTCGTAGTCCCTATTTCCTCCTTCAAAACTAGACCTTTTTACATAAAAAAAATAAAGAAAGGATTTGGCTGTGTTTCTACGTTTTGCTTTTTTATATAATCTCGTCAAAGAGCAAGCATCATGTGCTTTTGGCATACCTACCTGTCCGCCATTTTGAAAAAAGTGGTGCCAATCGATAGAATAATTTATTACAAACAAAAAGTAATAAGTAAAAAAATCTCGTACGTGGTACACTTTCCGAGATATTTGAGTTTAAAGTTGAAAAATAAAATCTGTAATTTTCTAAATCAATCGATAGAATAAGTCATTACAAACAAAAAGTAATAAGTAAAAAAATCTGGTAAGTAATATACTTAAATAATAACATAATAACTTACTGAGATATTTGAGACACTTTTAGCACTGGCCTCCAAAACCGACTTTTTTCAAAATGGCGGACAGGTAGGTATGCCAGTCTTCATACATAAATGACCGATGGCTTTTGATTGCTGTTTGTCTAAACAATAGCAGTTTTTTTTTAGGTTTTTGGAGATTCTTTCTCTTTTAATAATTATTCTATAAAAAAAAAGAAACAGGAACACAGCAAATTCATTCCTGTAAATTTTAATGAAAAAACTATTTAAATCGATCTAGTTTTGGAGGAGGAAACAGGGGACTACCAAACGTTAATTTTGTCAACCTTCTATAGGAATTTTTCAATTCTCTCGACCGTGGTGTTTTCTCTCAAGCCGTTGGTTCCGACTGCAAGTAGTTAGCCACCAATTTATATTATGCCCGCGCTGTGGGTTTTGAGTTTTGACCCATTCTCCTGAACATCCATGGAGGCTGGGCTGTGCCCACCAATGGCGAAGTTGAAATGGCTCATAATGATGGTGAAACATTGTCAACTACCTATAATACAAAAACCTCGCACTTACATACAAGACTTTTATACCATAAAACTATCGAAATGTCAAGGCAAATAGAACCAAACTCACAAAAATGTTGTTGCGGTTTCAGCCCTAGACCTTATTACCCTAAATCGTGGTTGTGGCCAGAGGAATACGCTGCTACACTGATACAGAAAACCGTACGTCAGTACTTCGTACAGAGAGAAGAAGAAGTGCAGGAAATGAGAGATTTCTGGAAGGTTAGCAATGAGTGACATTGATTTTTTTATTAACATTCCAGTTTGCCTCTATATTGGGGGAAGAGAAGTGACTAAATATTAATAACTAAATAAGAGAAACTTTCTTAAATCTTCCTCGATTTTTAAATATTTGTAGATACGAGAATTGTAGGTAAGGGTCGCATCACAACGGGCCGTCCACCAAGTCTAACGATAAGATTCCTACAAGGGTCCCTCAGGGCCAACCGATGGCGCGAGGGCAAATACCGGAGTTTTTAGTGGGCATTCCCCCCTCCCGGGATCCTATCAAGCCACTAGGGCTGGATGGGATCACGGGAGGTGGTCGTGGGGGGGACCGCAGCGCTAAATGTTGCAGCCCCCTCCAGGCGAGCCAGGGTGATGCGTAAATGCATTTACTCCGGTATACAAACAAAATAAGGCAAGTGTCGCAAACCAACTTTAACTTAAATACCAATATGATTTTCACTCCCCGTTAATTTTACAGAAAGTTGCACCTTATCACCTACTACAATAATTTTTCTGATGTTGTTTCAGAAACTAGAAATGGAGCCCAATATTCCCGCAATGGATACGAATCCATTTCTGGCCAAAAAGTTTGCATCTGTGCAAAATTTTCGAAAATGAGAACACTTTGTTAGTTACAATGTTATTTCAATTTAATATTACTTCTAGATAACTATAATAACAGTATATTTCAAAAACTACTTCTATTGTTTTATTTGAGGGGTATTCCTTCGTAAAGTGATGGGCTCACTGGCTTACCCAAGCCCATTGTGAATTCGATGGTGGGTTTCTCACCACTTTTTGCTATCCTTTGTACTCGGTTCGGACTGTGGTTGTAACTGAGAGGCATTACTAGATCTTTCATGACCTGAAATAAAATATCAGTATAATTATCCAATTTAGTTTATCGTTGAACAAGGCAAAATGCGTAAGTGTGTAATAATGTAGAAATATGTCATGTTGTTTATAAAGTCTAATTACATGAACTTAGTTCGATCAAGAATACCCTAGATGCCCGGTCAGTCTCAAAAATGGCACCTCAAAATAACGCCTCACTTTCAAACTGGGAGGCTAATTATCATTAAATTATTTTATATTAACCTGTCATTTAATTTTATATATATTAAGGGCTGATATTTCAATGCCTAGATAAAATTTATTTACTTGCTATCGTATCAAACTTCGATTGAATTGAAAATGTTTGTTATTTGCTTGTCTGTCAAATGGTTTGAATGCCATTTATTTTATTTGGTTAATAATTTAACTGACTGATATCTTATAATAATCTGAGTATAAAAAATCAGCCCTAAGTTTACTGAAACATTTGCATGCTAAATCGGAAAACAACAATAAGTATTTAAGATCTTGATGATATACCCATTACAATGCAAATAAATAATTTGATTGATTTGAAACTCATAAAAACATTCTTACCTCTAAGCCCTTTTTCTCATGATCTTTAACAATGAATTTTTTCATCAATGGAGGCATTTCAATAGTGCTAGGCAAAATCACATCAGGGTAATTATGCTCTTTGACTACTGTCAGGAATTTGGACTCCTCATTTTTAGGTATGAGCTGATAATCTGGTTTGTATGATGTTCTGTAAATTTCAGTAAGATTCGGCAACTTCCGACCTCTAAAAGTTTTTTCAACCCAAACTCGCACTCTGCGCCTTTCCTGGAATTATTTGAAGAAAATGGTCAGTGCTAAATAATAGCAAAATGAGATCTTTGAATTTATCAATTGATTGCATTCAATTAGAAGATAAGATATTTAGAACATGTTTTAATTGTTTGAAGCAAAGTTGTTAACTCTTCTATGGCAGAATATTGTGTGAAATATGGGTGTGTTTTGGCACTATCATTAAATTCTATTGTTGATGATGATGAAAAATAAATAGGTAGATGAAGTAAAAAAAAATTGGGTAGGAGAAAAGCAAAGGGTGCGCAAGGCGTTTAGGACTTCACAAAAAAAATCTAATAACTAAACATTTTTATATTCTATTGTATTCTAAAAACAAACACTTTTTACTCTTTTC
Organism: Catoptria pinella; assembly: GCA_963556745.1. Taxonomy (NCBI): domain Eukaryota; kingdom Metazoa; phylum Arthropoda; class Insecta; order Lepidoptera; family Crambidae; genus Catoptria; species Catoptria pinella. Next base: position 6,850,839 of record OY750771.1, read on the forward strand.
TTTTTTTTTCTCCGACCGCCGGTTTAACAAAAAAGTGAGGAAAACAACCAAAATAAAAAACGATTGAGAACGCACGCCATGAAAAGCCTGGAGTTCATTAGGTGAGGTTAGGTTAGTATGGTGACCAAAAACGCGCAAGCCGAGCGAGCGGATAGAGCGTGCCGCGGCAGCAGCCGGCGAAGCGCCAGAAACGACGCCTTTGCCATACTTCAACCAGGATTTTAGATACATTACTATAAGAAAATATTAATTTATTATCATTGACATAGGTAGGTAGGCCAAGCAAAACTTACTTCATCGGGGCATGTCTCAATCTTTACAATTTTCATAAAACTGGGTTCAGGATACCTTTCGAAAACAGACCGTATGATAATTCTTCCAACACCTAAATTCTTCAGACTACCAACTATTTCCCAAAGAGTTTTTCCTTTGAAATTTGTTGTTCTTCCGACGTATTTGATAACTGGTGTAGTCATATTACTATTGTTTCTAATGATATATGATCCGAAGATTGTTATGAATTAACTTTCCTGTGACCTATTTAATATTTTGTAAGTCTCTAACTAAATAAAAGTCTAAACTAACCTCACTAAACTTCACTTGCAGCTTGCAGCTGACTGACCACTGACCAGGGTTGCCAGATGTCTAAATCGGTAAATCGCAGAAAATCGGCCCTCAGGTAGTCCAAAATCCCGCAAATCTATTTCTGATGCTCTAAGGATTAAAATAACCCAGAATCGCAAACATTTTTATCGAAATAGCTCAAAAAAGTGACCAAAATATCAATTTAAATCTCACTCATGCCTTACTAGGAATATTTTGAATTTTCAACAAAATACAGGTTGGCCAGAAAAAGTAGAAATCAAATAAAATTAAAAATAAAATTTTGTCAGTACATAATATAGTCAATGTTGCCAAGTTATTCGTGATTTTGACGTGTTTGCATAGAAAGTGGCGCCCTCATTTTTTGTCAACTCTTTATGGTCAAGCTATAAAACAATAATATTTAAATGAGTTTGGTTTTTTGGCGCCATTTTGTCGAGTTCGGTTAGGTGTCTATTTTAATTATTTTCAAATTGATTCATAGTGGATATTGTGTTTTAAAATTGGTGCAGTTATATGGTACAAGTGTCTACGCAACTGAACAATATGTGGGATAATTGAAATAGGCGCGATCTTGGTTATGTGAAGCTGAGACTTTTATTGAAGTGGTGGCTTCCTCGGCAGAACTAACCGAGTAAACTGTCTTGATATACTTGGTGCCAAATGCTCCAAGCAGCATTGGAATACGATGCACCCGCATTCTAATGAAAAATGAAACAACTTGAAACAATATCAACTCAAGAACTGGCAGTATGGCTTAGACCTTCGCCTGTCCTGAAAACGACGAATATAACTACTACTACTACTACTACTACTTAAATGCGTATTTTTTATTTCAAATATTTGTAATGTATACCATATTTAAACAAAAGAAAAATTGTATTAGTATTAATATGGCCTATGTGAGGAAATTCGGTGGTTTTTGTCTTAGAGTTTTTGTACTCACGTTTTTTTATTTGGGTGTTGCCATTGCCAGCAAAGTAAAGTAGCCCAAAAATCACGCAAAAATTGTGAAGTCGCCCAATTTGAGACTATCGCAAAATACGAAAAACAAGTCGCAATTTCGGACGCGAGGTAGCCCAAATCACGATATATTGCCCAATATAGCAAGCCTGTGACTGACAGACATAATATATAAAGCTCAGATATAAAGTTCTCTGTGCAGCTGTGCTGACACTAAGGCTCTTCTTCTTCTTTATTTATTATGGCAATCTACTTTCCTCTTGGAAGTAATTTTTGCCTGTGTCAAGTGTTGAATAGTTCAGTGGTAGATATTGTTTAATTTTTCATTAGAATGCGGGTGCATCGCATTCCAATGCTGCTTGGAGCATTTGGCACCAAGTATATCAAGACAGTTTACTTGGTTAGTTCTGCCGAGGAAGCCACCACTTCAATAAAAGTTTCAGCTTCACACAACCAAGATCGCGCCTATTTCAATTATCCCACATATATTGTTCAGTTGCGTAGACACTTGCACCATATAACTGCACCAATTTTAAGACACAATATCCACTATGAATCAATTTGAAAATAATTAAAATAGACACCAAAACGAACTCGACAAAATGGCGCCAAAAAACTCCACTGGGGCTCTATCGGCTATGATATACAGAGAATGTCCGTGTCCGATGATCAATAATCGATTTCCGATGAACATCGATGTTAAGAGATATAATATCGATACCTGCTTTATGTCAAACAAAGGGGGCTCTATCGGCTAAAACCTTAGAGGCTAAAACCATTGAAGTTTGAAGTTCATGTTAACTGTGTTTTGACAGATGTATGTGATACATTGGTACTTTATTTTGGCACAAATAAAAACTTACCACATACATATACATCTGTCAAAACACAGTTAAAGTGAACTTCAATGTTTTTATGATCTAAGTTTTTAGCCGATAACGCCGCTGTTCTATTACTGTACCCCCAACCCACAGGCGCGGATCCAGCCCTCAAAAAAGGTTGTGGTCACAGCCACCCGAAAATCGGCCAAGTGCGAGTCGAAGTACGAACTCGCTCATGAAAAATTATGACTCGTGAATAGTCCTACCATTACCTAAATTACGGAACCCGGAAAAAAATTTGAAAAAACCCGAAAATCTATGTAAAGGGAGGATGCCTGACTAGGATCCACATAATGCCTGGTTTTTTAGAAAAATGTAAAAAACGGCCACGCAGCGCGATTTTTAGTCAGTTTTAATCGACTTATCTTGTAATCTTGCCTGTCTATAGTGAAAAACGGCTTCGCAGCGCGATTTTTAGTCAGTTTTAATCGACTAACCTTGCCTGTTTATAGTGAAAAAGGGCCGCGCAGCGCGATTTTTAGTCAGTTTTAATCGACTAATCTTGTAATATTGCCTGTCTACAGTAAAAAAACGGCCGCGCAGCGCTATTTTTTAGTCAGTTTAAATCGACTTAATCTTGTAATCTTGCCTGTCTATAGTGAAAAACGGCCGCGCAGCGCTATTTTTAGTCAGTTTTAATTGACTAATCTTGTAATCTTGCCTGTCTATAGTGAAAAACAGCTGCGCAGCGTGATTTCGTGTCAGATAGTATCCCTTTTTTATTTTTTATGCCGAAGAAAACGCAGTTAGTTGAAAACAGATGAACGAAACCGCGCGAGAAAATAAATAAAAAAATTGTTACTTAACCTATCTTAATAGGGTCGGAGTCAAGTCAGTTAATTAAATTCTTTTAAGTCAATTAAGTGCATTGGTGGATCGGATGATATTTTAAGTTCTTAACACGGAAAGGACTTTTCTCGTAAAGTTCTTTGCCATAGTTTGGTCGGAGTCAGGTTCGTTTGATATCCAGGAAGTAGGCAAGTACTTCAGTATTACTTTTAAAACACATACAATGCGATTTAATTAACTATGTACAACATACAACAGAAGTGATCAAATTCAGAGCGCTTGCGGTGGGTACAAAACGATGTATTTAAAATACGTTGTTTTGTACCGCAAGTGCTCTGAAGTTGGTCACTTCTGTTGTACATGTTAAAATAATTGCATTGTACACACGACGGCACCTCAGACTATACATGTTGACCTTGAGAGCGCCTTAATGCTCTACGTAATAAAAGCTATTTTTGCAGTTTAACTGTATATCCTGATGTGCTGTCGTGTGTACATAGCTAGTTAAATTAATCACATTGCATTATAGTTAAGTACCTACCTATAATCGCGTCAGCACCATCAATGGTACTGTCTAATAGTGGTACAACAGTCAAGAAAGGTTCCTATAGGTACACACGACAGTACTTCAGGTTATACAGTTAGACTGCGAAAACAGCTTTTATTACTAGCGGTATAGTCTTGAGGTGCCGTCGTGTGTACCTACTAATGCCAATATATAAAATTAAGTACCTAATCCAGTTCTGGGAAAGCTGTAGTTATTAACTGGCACTTATACTGGTTTATTATTTCTTGTTAATAGTTATTTATTTTAATTGAGCTTATTTGGGTGATTACTTAAAAATAAAAGACAAAATATCAAAAATCAACTTCAATTTACTCTCAATTTCTTATTTTGTTACTTTATGGAATTTACGCAATACAAATGTTGTAACATAATTACAATAGTTAACAGTTATTAAATTTTAAATGCAGATTCATAATTATTAATTATTATTAACAATGTCATGGAATAATCAGATTGCCGCTATTAACTATGTTTTGAATGACACTGTCCAAACACATTTTACTACTGAAAATAAAATAATCAGTTTTTCACATTAGTGTGCCTTAGGGCTGAAATTCTAAGTACTTACTATATTTTACTAAATGAGGGTTTTACATTGAACTATGGATTTTATCCAATTTTATAATAATTATAATAATCCCTATTTTACATATTCCAGGCAAGTTTTAGGCATTTAATACACTATTTAAACAGGCTATTCATAAATTATTCATTTCAGTGAAAATCAATCAAACTAAGATGTAATGCCATGCCATGACATTGATTGTTCGCAATGGCGCATACAATATTTCAATGCAACAATACAAATTATTGAAAACATATTAATTAGATTTACTATTATAAATAACCTGATATTTAAACAAATCATAAGGAATTTGAATATGAAAACAGCATTCCAATAGCGTAATCGTCACCTCAAGTAACGATATTATCCGTATACCTTTGCTAAATTAGGATTAGCGTGCATGATTACAATGCACGGTACAAGCATTGCTCTCGACGACACGCATGCGTGCGCGCGGAGAGCGAGGAGCCAGTTAGTGCGCTAACACATTTAATTTCCTATTCATGTGTTGGTGCATATGGCCAGCTCCGCAAGAAGCTATCCTTCTTACATCAGACTGTTTCCTGTCCCACGAACCTTGTGTCTAAACAGTCGTTTTATGCAAACCATTCCACGCTATATCACACGAAATCTTCAACAAAATTAATAATAATAACATAGTTTTAGCGACACACAACGCAAAACAAGGAAACAGGCCGATTAATAATTCCCTACTGTTATAACTGTACAGCAGACACATTCCGTTGGCAAATAATTAAAATTAAAATAAATAATATTTTATTTAGCTATAAATTGCCTAGTTACCAACCGGAATGGGCTTTGTGAACACGCAGGTGGTGAATAACAAGTCCATTCTTACAGAGGGCCGTGCAAGACTACAACGGCCCACGATTATACATTACATTCTAACCTAAGCGATTGCAATAATAATAATAATTTAAGACAAATATTTACACATCATCACCGATATCCACAAATTAAATAAGGACTTAACTAGAATAATTTATGATAAGATAGTCGGGATATACTAATAATAGGAATCAGTCATTCAGTTATCAACAGCGGTCGGTGTGGCTGATGTCGTCTCGTGGCGTCTCGTGGGCGCGGGCGCAGTAGTGCGCTGCAACATATGTGGCGGCGCCACGCGCCCCACGGCGCTCGGGCGGTGCAACGCTCCAGGACGCGACTCGTTGCGGAAGCATTTGAGGCTAGTTGGTCTCCATGCTGAATACGAAGACTTACAGTAACCTAGAAGTATGCACACGCCGAGCGGGGGGCGGGAAGGTGCGGGCGCGAGTCCCAGTGGCCGCGGCGGCGGCGCGGGCGCGACTCGGGGCGACATCGCGCCGGATTAAGTCGTGTCCCGCCCGTATGTGCCGATGCGGACCTCGTCGATTACGCGCGTCCACTCTAACGCATATGATTCTGGATCTTCTAGATAGTAGGTGCGATTGGGCTGCGAACAAAAGATAACAGTTTAAGAACCCAGACGAAATAGTCCATATATTTAAATATAAATTCACAATAAAGTCTGTATGAAATTTACAATAAAATCTAAATTAACAATTCATTAAATTCTATACTCGACACAAAGAGTAGCGGCAGGACGGTGCAATCAAACGTGGAAATGAGACAGCGCACGTCATGTTCTCTCTCGCACTTACACTGTTTAAGGGTGACGTCACGAAGTAGAGATGCGCGTTGTGTGGATACGCATGTTTATCGACACCAATGGGCTTTAAAGTGGGGTATTTTTATTATAACACAACTTAGTTGTTGAATATTCCTCAGAACACTGGATATATTATTTTCTAATAAATGATTCCATCTCGAAAGAAATTATCAATTTGAATGATTTTAATGATGATCAGCGACTTATGCCCTTTTGCACTAAACTTAAGAATCTCCTAAGTCTTTTCCTAACTACAACTTGACCAAATTAAAACGGTGTCATTAATTTAGCTGTCATGCAGCTTTCGTGCGCCTATTTATCTTAGTCGAGTTGTAGTTAGGAATAGACTTGGGCGCTTCTTAAGTATAGTGCAAATGGGTATTAGTGTTTTATACAATATTTACGCACAACTAGAGGGTAACCTACTGTGTACCATGCATGGGCAACAGTGATGTTTTACCAGTTAGCGACAAAATTCGTATGAGCGCGTATCGTCCCTGCACGAACTAAACGTATGTTGTAACTACGCGGCGTGCAAGCGATTTTAACCTTAGAAGTGGTAAAGCGACGCTGTTGCCCATAGTACCTTCTATACATATGTAATTATGAAATGGTATAATAATTATTAGTTATTATCAACACTTTAATGACGTGATTTGTGCTGCGATGACGCACGCACATTGCATTTTATCGACAATCCAGGAAATTTGCGCGTGCGCATCTCTATTACAAAAGTGATAGAATGGCACCGTCTGCCGCGAGTCTTCGTGTCGAGTATAGTAGGTACATGAAAAGTATGAAAACTCACCGTGTGTACTAAAAATATTCTGAAGTTCTTAGCTTCTACACGGAGTTCAGGCGACCAAGGAATTTCTCCCTTGAGAACCATGTTAGTAGGATCTACGTAGAAAAGGCGAGGACCGGTTGTGAGCAGAAGCATACGGCGACGTGGAAACAATCCCTTTCTTTTGTCTACATAGCCTTGTTTTAATATTAATTCTCCATCGACAAATTGGTGCCATTTATTTTCGCGGGCTTGAATTTCCAGACGGCGTCGTTTTTCTTCCGGACTGATGTCTATAATACCTGTAAACAATAAGGTGACAAAATTAGAACAAGAAGAAATAGGTAAAATGTTTGGCTTCATAACAAAATATAGTAATTAGACAACAATAATCATTCTTAGACTATGAACGCATTAGTAAACGCGAATAAACAATGCAGTATGCGCTTCGTCAGCTGACATAAGGTCGTTAATAATAAAGAGCTGGAATGGGCTCATTCATGATTTCATGTGGCGCAGGCGGCAGAGAGCGTGGAACTCGGCCCTGCGCGTCGGCGCGCGGCGGCTGCGGCGCGCCGGAAGGCTGACGTCATACTAGAACCGTACGTAAGAACTGAGGACATCCGTTCTGAATTGTGAATACAAGCCAATGCGATGACGTAGCAGTATGTTTGCAGAAACTGTGACAAGACTGACAATTTTTTGTTAAACCAAAATTTAAGCGTTATTCCATGCCGCCATAGTTGTAGTAAAAGAACCGTATAAACGGAACATCACGGACTTGATGAAGTTATGAAACGAGACTCGTATAAATTTGCCAAGAATTTAGGCCACGGACGCCCCAGTCGCCTCTTACTTGTCGCTTCACTGCACTCGCTCAAGCCTTTGTAAAATTGTCCACATCTATGCACTAGAACCGCTAACTAACTTAACATAATAATTATTAACTTGGCGTTAAGTGAAATTATTACTGCGTAAATTCAATGGTAGTAAAGAAATTTACCTTTAGATGTAGACAGGTCGAATTCCCACAGGCGCACGAGTTGATTGTTGCCCAATCCGGGTTCGAGGTGATCAGGTATGTTATATTCTTCTTCAAATGAACCTCCAGGTAGGTAGGGACTAATAGTAGGTGGAGTCTGTTCCCAAATGTTTTCCCAATCTATTCCAGCGAAAAATGGGTGGTTTCGAATACTTTCATAAGTATCTCCCTTGTCATTGGCTCCGATCCTCTTACTATGATCCAATACCAACAATTTCTCAACCAAATCTTTGGCGTCTGCGGGAAAGCCTTCTGGGAATTCGTAGTCCATTTTAAGGATTTTTTGGAAGGTCAGGAACTCTGTAGCAGCGCGGAAAGGTGGTAGTCCAGAGATCATTTGGTAGATGATGCAACCTAACGCCCACAAGTCGGAAGTGCGGGTGTCTACGCAGTTGTGCAGTAGTTCGGGGCTAACATATTGTGGTGTTCCAACAAAACTAATTTTTCTAGAGCGTTCATTTCTTGTAGGGTCTTCTTCTTGATCAATAGGAGCAGATTTAATTTCTTCGGGATCCATAATTTTTGCAGTTCCAAAATCGGCAATTTGCAAATGCATATTTTCATCGAGCAAAATATTTTCCGGTTTTAAATCACGGTGGATTATTCCTTTAGCGTGCATCTTTTCTAATGCCGATAAAAGCTCGGCGGCATAAAATTTTGCTACATTTAACTCGAATGATCCAACTTTATTAATGTAAGACAACAACTCGCCATTCTTTGCGTACGACAAAACGAAGTATAATCTTTCTGTGTCTTGGAACGTACAATACAGTTTCACAAAACCGTGTGGAATTTTGAAAAGCATGTTTAAGGCATCTTTTTCCCGTTTAATATATTCCATTTTCTTCTTACGTATAATATGCCGCTTTTCGCAAACTTTAACTGTAAAAGAAAAACATATTTTTAATTTCTTCGTAATAAAGACAGTTTTTAATTTGTATTTTTAATTCAGTACAGTCTACAAACTTTAAAGATGACATAAGATAACAATATTAAACTTACTTGCGTACTCCTTTCCGCTGTGAATATCTTTAGCGAGGAACACTGTACTGAACATTCCATCTCCAATGAGTTTTCCGAATATGTAGTCTTTAGCCGTTCGTTTGGTGGGTTTGAATGACTGACTGGGCGCCGGCGACGACGTGGGTGCTGTCGTAGTGGCAGCAGGAGCTGGCGATGCTTGCATCTTGATCGGGGATTCAATGACGACTTCGGCAGCGGCAATAGGGGCCCGAACTTCGTTAATGGGTCGACTGTTTGTCTGTAACAACGTAAAAGTTCGTTTAGTTGTCTGAATATTATTGTACGATTTCACCGTGGCAGCGTTCGACGCGTCAACGCTCTCTGAAAGCGTGCACTTGTTTATCGGATGGCGAGCACAACGTCGGCGGCGGCGACGCACGGTGGGTTGGTGGCTTACACGTCATGCGCGGTGGGGGCCAGGGGGCAACGCGCCGTCTGGCGTACCGGTGTCTTGGAAATTAGGTGACCACTAACGGAGCTAAACAAATTTCAACATTTGCTGACTCACTATTTAAGTAATATGTTACTAAAATTAAGGCACAAGGTATTGTGTAGGGCCTATACCATAGTATGGGCGATATCTATAACTGATATTAGTGCCACGCAGTAGTGTCACGGAAGGATAATGACACCGTCCCCAAACACACTTGTGTATAAAAAATGAAAGTAATGAACATTATTTTGCGTCCCCAATCCGAGTAGAAAATGTTTTCGCACTGGCTCTGATTTCTGTGCGGACTACTTTCTCATGAATCTTTTTTATTAGTGCAGCCATACAAGATTGACATCACTCTAGTATGTTGTGTACAACACAACGAGATCATGTGGAGCGTGAACTTTTTTAAGTCAAACAATCATAGTTGTGTTTATCTTTTACTGAATTTTTCTTGGTTCGATTGTACTCGAGTCGAAATAATGCCACCCGCCACGTTCGTTGGCCTCACCTACAGTTCGATGATCTAATTTCTAGAACCCGCGACTCGTATTTTTTGTTCATTTTATGATAGAGGCGTCGTCGTCTAAAAAACGGCTTCCATTCAATAACAAAAGTGAGGTGAGAAAGAGTGTACAGCCATTCGCAATTCTTTCTCTTTCTAAAATCGCAACGACGCAACGTTCAAGACGTGGATAACGGTTAAAATTGGCCAAAACAAACTCGATAAAAAGTAAATGAAAGTACAGAATGCCGTTGCTTAAAGTTTGGCATTTTTTGCGAAGTATTTATCTATATATAGTTGGTTTCTATTTCAGTTTTGTAAAATTATAGTATTTGGGCTAAGTATTGATAGTTTATTTGCGCTAATCGTCAAGGTGTCGGTAAGGTAAAATCCAACGTATAGCATAGCATACATACTGGCTATAATTACCACTAGATCATAGCTAATTATGTACCTACCAATGGTGACATACCGAGATAAACAACAATGCGATACTAGATAACAATTACCGACGTATGAACAACAATGAAATACTAGTACTTATCATTTGTAATCATGCATGTCATTCAAAAATGTAAACATATTGTCTACACTGTAAACTGCGGCATTTTAGCATTATGCTATATTTTGTACCTGGGTATTTCAAAACTAATTTATTAAAGTTGTGTCTATAATGAGCAGTCCTTCTGAGAAACTATTGATAAAGGGCGGGCGCAAATTATAAAAAAAATCTGCCATAAAAGACAAGAAGACTTTGAAGAGGCCATGGGCCACGAATGAGTCACCCAATATTCAGTTGGCGTGGCAGTAAATTGGTCTCGAATTCCGCGGCGGGCGACGCGGTGCGACCAACGTAGACTGGCGCGCGGCGCAACGGTACTTAGAGCGCATTCCCACAGTAAACGCATTCCGCATCGTACGCTCCGGCCATGCTCGGCCTCAATCCCCACCACAATGCCCTCCGCCACACACATCCATCAACTAATTTTTATTGCACAAGCGACATGCCGCCGACAGTTAATGCGCTTCGAACAAGTTTGAGAGTGGCTTTGAAAAAGCCGCCATACTTCAACAGTGTCCAAATATTGCAAGCAGCATAAGGACTGGAAAGCATTTATATCAAAGCATTTACGAGCCAATATAAGACAAATCACTACTGAAGAGAAATTGATTTAAGCAAGTATTATACTTACATATTCTTGACCCAATAATTGCGTGAAAGTTAAAAATACTGGTTGTGTTTCATTTAACAGTATAAAATACAAGCAAAGTTTTGAAAATATACGTGTCCTGTTTTGTTGATTTGTCTGCAAGAGTTTGTCATAGAATAAGGACCTTGCCCCAAATAAGTTAAGCGGATGTGGAGCCTGCCGTATTGCAAGACCGTTTACTTGCATCCGGCTGCAGCTTGTCGATTGGTTAGCTGTAGCAGCGCGAATACTATTTATTTATTGCGTTCACTGTAATATGTTGCGTCGCGTAGGACATATTTATATTTTACTAATATACACAAGATTTGTGTTAGTATTATAATTTGTTACAAACAAATTATCTGTCAAATCAACATTGTTGATGCGATTTTCCATATATCGCAAAAGTTCTTCATGGTTATTTAATTACAATTTACATAGGTAAATGTTTTTATTGCAATTATATATTATACGAGTACAATACAATGTACTTACATAAGAAAGAATTTTTGTTATTACAATTGATCATAAATAAATTCATAACTTATTGGACCAGTTAAGTGATTAAAAAAACGGTCAAGAGCGAGTCGGACTCGCGCACCGAGGGTTCGCGGTTTCCTGTAATCTTTGCATAAACTTCTATCACGTAAAATAATTTCAGATTTTTCTCTATGGAAACTTCGGAGATAACGAGGCGAAACGGTATTTTTTTACATTTTTCATCAAAAGCTGAAAACTATGCGGCCTAAAAAATGATTGAGAATGTGCAAGCAGCTCTCTTTCATGCGCAAAGAGGGGTGTTATAAGTTTGAAGCTTATGTTTGTGTCTGTACTGTACGAATATTCGTAGTGCCTAAACGGATCAAGCGATTTCAATGCATTTTTTTTTATTGAAAGCTAATCTAATCGAGATGGATCTTAGCCACTTTTGATGGAAATCCATCTAGCCATTATGGAGATGGTCAACTGCCTGCCGAAACGGTAAAAGATACAGAGGTGGTGCTTTGACTAAAATAATGTACACCTCGGACAAATTTAGGTGCAAGAGAAAAAAAACAAAATGGCGGCAAACAATTTTTTTTTACTTTATTTATTGCATTTGTCCAGGGTGTACATTATTTTAGTCGAAGCACCACTTCTATATCTTTTACCATTTTGGTACGGAACCCTAAAAACACGTTTGTCCTCTACGTTTTGTTATTTTTGCGCCACATCGATAAGGTGCAACGATGATCGTAGTATGAATGCAATGGCTGATTTAAAGGAAATATCATTGGGTGTCGTCATTACGGATGAGCCGATGAATGCTGATCGTGAGGCGTCCGTAGTGGTACAAAAGTGGTCACGCCGACGGCGCGTGAACAAACAAGTGCGCGGCGCGCCCGCTCTTTAGTCAGTCTTCTGTTTTTGTTGCATCACAGCATGAACAACCGCTGCCGCGAGCGGTGCCTTGACATGAGTAGCGGATCCGTAATGCGCGGGAAAATATTGAGCGAAAGTGCACTCGCTCGTAGGTATGCTATGTAGGTAGGCGAAAGACTATTATTTAAATTCTGAGAAAAACCTAATTTACCAATAAGTACCACAAAATTTAGCGAAATGCTGTATTATTTAAATTTCGACAAAAACATAATTTACCAATAAGTAAACCACCACAAAATTTTTCATAAGTTGGTATACAATATTTTTTTGAACCTCCAATAACAAAAACATTTAGGCCAACGAATTTATCACTCATAAAACACTAAATAAAAAAATATATATGTAGGTAGGTATTTGAATATTATTCATAAATACAATGATGGCTTGAATAGAATATAATTTCAAGACTAAGTATGTACCTACTTCACTTTGAGACGTTGCTTACACTCCCATCCTTTCACTCATAAAAATAAAGTTTTACTTTTAAAATGAATTTTAATAAAAAAAAACTCACTATCAAAACACTAATATGAATAAAATCTACAATCGTGTGAGTAAAATAATTATTGTACCTATTGCAGACTTCACAAACAAGCGGGTTCATGGGAGTAACGCGTGGAGTCGTTGACCTTACCTTAGATTTGGGCGAGGGCTGTTTCCCGCGCTTCGATGAGCTAACGCCTAGTAGCCTGAGAATCCTGTTAGCTGCTTCAACAAGAGTAGCACTACCCCTCGATCCTCGTTTAACTCTGATGGTCAATCCACTCATTTCGACCCGTCGTCGTACAGGTTTAAATTGTCGTTTTATTATTGTTCCAAACAGTCAAAAACACGATCACAGTTCATGAAGAAATCGTAGATAATTTTATGAGAATTTGGTTTTAAGTATATATAAAATTTTACTAAGGAATGCAGTATGCAACTACAATTAACTATAATAACAAATAAACACTCGTTAATGTGAGCTTAGAAATCACGAGGACGCGTGCGTTCTGTACAGCAGCGCGTTGCGGACTAACAGAACGAAGCGAGCGAGCGACAACCGAACGAACACGCTCAATGCAAACGAAGCATTGACTACGTCCCCGCTCGCTCGCTAGACGGAATAATCGCACGGAACGTACGGGGGCGACGCGCAGCGGCGCGGGCGGGCGGGCGCTCGTAGTAGTGTTGTGCGCCGTGTTGTTTGTGTAGATGTGGATGTGGCGCCTCGACCCCTACCTTGCGTCTCCGAGTCGCGCGGGTGCATCGCAAGACACCCCACCAACCAACCTCCCACTTACCTTCTACCACTTACTAAAATCATACTATAGGTCCTTATTTGTCTAGATTACAGTATGTGAAGATCATTAGTGTAGTAAAGAAAAAAAATATTAATTTTAAGCTTTTTTCAGATAAGTAATAGAAAATACTAAAAAAACTTTAAAAACAACTTTTGATGTCACGTGGTATGAGCCATGTGGCCGTATTTTGTTAACTTATTTGGGGGTGAGTTGAACACGAGGCGGGAAGGTGTGTGAGGCGGGCACGGGGAGGGACTCTTGACGAGCGAGCGCGGGAAACGAACAAAATCAATAGCGCCAAGATGCAATGAGAATGGAATTATGCTGCAAATGCCTCTTGCACCGCGGAAGACGTGAAATGCGGCTTTTCCTTTTACTGGTTTTGACTAATTTTCTAATTCTTATTTTTAGAGCACTTGAAGAGCTACGCTACGCATCACGTAGTTTAACAGATTTAGTTACTTAGATATTTATAATGAAAGAAATGAAAATATCAAACTATATTGAACTAGTTACCCTAACTAACTTGACTCCAAATTCGAAGATATTTACGGAATAAACAACCTGCATCATTCAAGCATTGTTTCAATATGAATAGTACGGGTGTTGGTCATCGGTTACAAGAAAAATCGTGTTTTTCACGTTTGCTTTGAAACTCTTCTAAAATATAACAAAGTGCAATGACGATCGTGAGTTCCGCTGAAACATGCAGAAAGAAAATAAGGAAACGGTTTAGCAAACATCGTTATTATTTTCTGTCCATTTTATTATGCATAAAACAATATCGACCGAAGAACATGCTTTAAAATCCATTAGACCGTAAAATTAAGATAAATCTGATGTTTAAAAGAAAGCATTACAATGAACCATTGTGGGATCGGTTTAAAAATAAGATCTGAGTTGGTTTGCCGCTGTCGGCGTGCCACTTGAATGGGCGGCCGTTATGCAGTGATAGTAACCCTGGGTAGCAAGAACGTCTATCGAGAGAAAAAACGCGCGTAAAAGTAATCGATATGAGATTTGTCTATGAGAAATCTCATTTCGTTTTTTTATATCCATTACATTATTCAATGGGACCCTGTTCGCGATACGGGTACGTACAGTAGGTACCCGAAGTAATTTTGTATGAGAAATTTGTACAGCGCATCTATCGCCGAAAAGTGAAATGATATTTCCCATAGAGAATTACTCTATCGAGTACTTATACGCGCGTTTTTTTTTCTCGTTAGCTGTTCGTACCAAGGGTACTGATGAGAGGACGCGCGCGCGCATGCGGGCGGACGAAGGCCAACGACATGCATCCAAATCCAACCAATTCAATCACTTTATTATTATAAAATCCTGAACTCAACTAACGTGTCGTTCTTTAAATATACTTAAGTACACAAAAATAATACTTACCTATATCTATAAAGATTTTGTGGTAAAGTAATAAATTATGGGTCATTATTTTCGTCAGCAAAATTAATGGCGACATGAGCACAGAATGAATATTAGTACTAGGTAACACGAGTAACCTACGCCTGTGTAATGCTTGACATAAAAATTACATTCAAAATATATTATACATAACAAACTGTTGTTGTTGCGTGTTAATTAGAGTTCCGTACCAAACTGGTAAAAAGGAGCCCTTATGTGCAACTCAGTCTGTCTGTAAGTCTGTCTGTCACAGCTGGATATCGTAGTAATAGTTTTAGATGACGTTTGGCAAACTTTTTTTTAAAACAACTAAGAGTTTTTTTTTTAAATAAGAGAGTAATAAAATATATACTATTTTTTTGCAACAGCAACTGAAAGGGGGTATTAAAGATTCGAAGTGAGGCTACTAGGGCATATGGGATATCAGGTATCATAATAATATGAAAGAGCGCTGATTGCATATTCTCAAACATATTTTTTAGGCCGCACAGTTTTCCTCTTTTAATGAAAAATTAAAAAAAAACCGTTTACTACACTCCCCCTCCCCATCTCCGAAGTTTGCATAGAGAAAAATCTGAAATTATTTTATGTGATAGAAGTTTATGTAAACATTACAGGAAAAATTAAACGATGTCTCTAAATAGTAAACTTTTTCGGAATGATGTTAAGGAACCCTCGGTGCGCGAGTCCGACTCGCTCTTGACCGTTTTTTTTTAAGATAATTTTTTTTCCTTTGTAAACAGTGACAGTCTGACGGACCATTGTGGAAGGTTCCACCATGCATCGCGCAGCTGTCGCGAGCACGTGCGGCTGGCCCGTGCTCAACCTTTATTCCAACAAATGTGAACAACATGGCTGTATTATTAATTATTACAGAACGATTTTTCACCCACCTGACGAGACGCCATCACGCCAATGCTGCATAGGAATAGATATTGATATAGAAATTCTACAGTAAAATATACTAATTGTAAAAAAGACCTTTAATTTTAGCCGTAAATTTAATAACATTTGAGATCTGACAAAAGCGATACCGAGCTATTTAGCAACCATCTTTGTTTTGGTAAGATAACAAAGCACAACAACAATTTGGGAGTTTTTGGCGCCATTTTGTCGAGTTCGGTTTGGTGTCTATTTTAATTATTTTCAAATTGATTCATAGTGGATATTGTGTCTTAAAATTGGTGCAGTTATATGGTACAAGTGTCTATGCAACTGAACAATATGTGGGATAATTGAAATAGGCGCGATCTTGGTTGTGTGAAGCTGAGACTTTTATTGAAGTGGTGGCTTCCTCGGCAGAACTAACCGAGTAAACTGTCTTGATATACTTGGTGCCAAATGCTCCAAGCAGCATTGGAATGCGATGCACCCGCATTCTAATGAAAAATTAAACAATATCTACCACTGAACTATTTAACACTTGACACTGGCAAAAATTACTTCCAAGAGGAAAGTAGATTGCCATAACAAAAAAAGAAGAAGAAGAACAACAATTTGACAGAAAGTGCTTCGAGTTGAAAGAATAGAGGACATTCACAAAGCTTTTCTTGGATGTCATTCACTAATACTTTAACCGTTGCTAGACACTTACCAATTTTCAAAAAGATTATTGTTTTGTCATAGAAAATAATGAAAAAAAAGGTTTCATTTAAGTACACCACAAAAGAGATAGGTACATAGCCAGGTGGTTCGGACGGTTTTTTGCAGTCGAGACGTGGGCCGCCAACCAACCCCTGCCTGGAGCTTCAGTTCAAAACGAAATAAAAGCTGCCTCGAGAGCAATGAACCCGCCACCTGGCAATGTTTTTATGTGATAGGTATGTCGTTCACACCACATGGCGGGATGGAAACAGGTAAAATGGTTTTTTTATCCATGTTTACTCGTAGCAAATGAAATCAACAAGCTTTCTGTACAAAGCTCTTTCTGTAGCTTCAAAGCTCGGATTGTTTGATAAATAATTGTTTACATTATAATGACAAGAGGAAAAACCTATAAATTACCTGTTATTTGATTGACTTCATAACCATGAATTAAAAATCTTGTTTACAAATTAACTTCTGACGGGCATATATTTATTTTTATCATCAACTGCGATTTATTACAGAGTTAGGCCCGATTCACACATATCAGAATTTGCAAACACGGACACCTAGGTATAAAGTCTGTTAATCCTTACTTTTCCTATTAGGTGAACAATCTTCACCTAACTCTTTATTGAAATATTCATTTACAAAATACAAGAAACGGTTTTCCACTCATAGATTTCGAGGTAAATAGTTAATTATTAATGTTAATTTGATTTAATAAGATAACAAATTTTTAAATAACGATTCAAGTTAATAAGACGTAGGTATGACAATGTCAGAAGTTGTGTACTAAATAGGTCAGGTTAGGATAAACAGACTATACCTACGTAAATAAAAGTACCAAGATGTCCGTGTTTGCAAAAATCCACTAGGAAAGTGTTCACAAAGATCCACTAGGAAAGTGTTCACCTTTATAATGTTTTTCATTGTTTACAACAAGTAAATATTAAATGTAGTTCATCGAATGTCACTTTGCTTGTCCGCTGCGATGAATTATTTCAATTCAGTTCAATAACACTTGTGTCTGCATTGCATAATAAACAAGATTATTTGTCCATATTTCTTACAACAAACTGCGACGAAATGTTCATTTCGACTTATTCGTCTCCGTGGTAGCTAGGCTAACAGCTAACAGGTGATTGCGATAATACGAATCTACAAAGTTGCGAATGAACCAAACAGTTTTATTACCTATCATATTTGTGGACACAATAATAATCGATAAGGTTGTAATTGAACCTGATAATATGATATGATAAGGGGCGACTCGGCGCCGAGGGCGAGCCGCACGCGATATGGATGGCGGCCGGCGACGCGGCAAGCTCCGATACAATCTCTTGATATCAAACCATATCGTTTGTGGAAATTTGATCATACTCCATTTTCATCGCATAACAAAAGATCAGGTTATTTTAATCTAAAAATAATAGGCGTAGAGTGTTTACTAAAGCTCATTAAATCAAAGTATAGCATCGAGTATGCTTTTGATAAGCAGGAAATTTCATTTTTACGAGTTCAGATGAAAAATAGAACACAATAATGTCAAAATGGCCGCAACTCTTAAGCCAACATCGATGATGGTCTATCTGTAATGCTCCAGTTTGCAACTTTCGAAGGTGCTTTCTCAGTAATGAAGTTCAACAAACAAAAAATACGTCGTCGGTCATCGGTTTTAGGATACTTGAATGTCATGTAATAATGGCCACAAATACGAGAGCAGATTGATAAGTTTCCGAAATGACTAAAAAAAACTTATTTCTTAATGTAGTTTCATTATAGCTCGATTAATTTAGTCCTGCGCTGCGCTCCTCCAATGCCGTTACACCAGTTTAAAAAAAAAATCTCCAACTCCTCGAAATACTTATCTACGGTAAAAATGACTTCATCATTTAATGAAAATCTCATCTCTGGCCACGTTACCATTTCTTAAGGTTCAAGTTTGGCGACCGCAATAACAACGACGAACAAGCGCGTTGTCATGGTGTAACAATATTTTCACGACAGAGAGAATTCTAGGGTCCTCTGGTAGAAATTCCATCAGTGCGATTGAATTCAAATTCGGCGTTCTTAGTTCGAAAAGATAATGTGATTCTTTATTTGCGTTATTTTTTTTAGGTTTGTCATTTCGGAAACTTATCAATCTGCCCACGTAGTTACCGCAATTAACAATTATATTTTTAATTGCAAACATAATATTTGTTTGCTGGGCGTATAATTAAATAGCTGATATTTTGTTGCTAACCAATTGAATGATGGCAGACCAAATAATTATAATTATTATTTTCAGCTGCGGAGACACCATACTTCGAATATGTACACACAACAGCACGTCAGGTTATACAGCTAAACTGCGAAAACAGCTTTTATTACGTAGGGCATAAAGGCGGTCTCAAGGTCGACATGTATAGTCTGAGAGTCTGAGGTGCCGTGCCGCCCTGTGTACTAAAACTGACCATTTATCTGATCATGTTTGTTGCAACCCATAAAAATGAATCTAACCTTATCCTTGATAATTCTAAAAAATTTTGTGACTTCTTGGACAGATCTTTTAAACATTGTCATATAATACAACACGCGGCGTCCATTACTTCGCGAAGGTATGTAAATCCAAGAATGCAGTTATAACCGCATTTGCAGTTAGAAACGACCTCGTAGTTCCTACCTGTCATTGAACTGCAACTAAATAGTTTCATTTACACATGTAACGTACGGTTGCCAACAAAATTGTTCCATTTTACGATTTTGCATTTCTCGACTTTGTGTAACATTAGAAGTATTAGAACGATGAAATCGTAGGTAATATACCTACGATTTCATCTTTCTTATACTTCTATATATACTTATATTTACATATACATATATTTACTTAAACAAGGCTTGTTGGCGCCATTATAGTTTTATTAACTGCTTTTTGACAGTCGGCATTTGGGCGCGGTAGCTAATATTGGTCATGTTAATTAACCTTTTAATTCGTATATTGGTTAGTATGTTGATTCCCTGAAGAGTGAGTTGTTTCTGAGCGTCGTCAGTCTAATAAATAACCCACAGTAAGTACTTTGATATTGGCAGCGCAGCAGCCTTACTAAACAAATATTAATCATTTTATGGTAAAACCTGCTTTTTATGACATTTCTCCTAATGTTTCAAGAATTTTTGTATGATCAATAATCTAATACTTTTTTTACTATGTCCTATAAGTAGTGAATTATTAAAGCGGTGCGCGCGCGGTGCAAAGCAATCAAACACCTTTAAATTTTAAAGCAGTCATCCTCACTCAACCGATTGAACTGTCATTTTTAAATGGATGCGTATAATACTAAATAATATACTAGGGGTGCGTATCTCAAAGTCTATACAGCTTCCTTTAAATTAGGGAGACCTTAAAAAAAGATTTTAGCTAAGAAGCCTTTATTGAGTATTCGGCCATTGAACGGGAGTGCCTTCGTCACAGACTTGAAGTATTTTTTGTACGGTCTGTGGCCTCACTAAATAAGTAATTTTTGTGGAATAAAATAAAAGATTAAGGGTCTGTTTCACTGTCAAAAAGTAAGTTCTGAGTAGCTCACTCGATGATTTGTCATTTTTTTCATATCACAACTGTCAAATCATTTGTCAAAATACTCAATACTTACTTTTTGAATGTGAAACAGGTCCTCAGGTCTAAGATGGTTTTAGATCTGGTAAGGCGACCAGTGATGCCATGGTTAAAGAAAGAAAGAAAGAAAAATAGGTTTATCAAACATTTTTTTATGAATAATACGGTTTGTTAGGAATCTGCTTTTTGTTTGACATGCATCTGGCGTTCTTCCAGGTGCTAGGAAAAAGCGCAGTTGTTAAAACTGCGTTCATTTGTTATGTAGGTATAGTTTTATAGAAATAGTAACTTACGAACTGCATAAAAGCTATATCATAAAAGCTGAGAGGCATGTTTGTGGCTGCATATAAATACTTATAGAGTTTACGACTTCTGCCTACACGTGGATGGACGTATACATACATACGATTATTATTGATGCATGTACGTACACTACATAAACTTACGCACCATAAACTACATAAACAATGTTCCGAGCCGTAAATTTTGATCTGAAAACATCATCATAGGTTAGTAACTTTTACACAAAGCGTAACAATAGTCGTACCGTTCGTATGAAAAGACACGCCATAAATTATTATTATTAACCCTCATAATTATTAACCCTCTCCATATTTATGTGATCCTGGTACTTTGGTGACGTACTAAGAAAAAAAGAAAAAAAAATCTACAACTTTTGTGCCATATTAATTACTGCTACAAATGGCTAGTTCTAACAATATGTACCATTGTTTTCTTGGCCGGCACTTTCAGAAAAAAACCCAAAGGAATAATCTCCTTTGTTCCATATATTTTGAACTTCTGTATCGCAGTAAGTATTTGGTCAAAACTCAATTTTCACATATGACAATGAAAGGAAATTTGATGCTTTACAATTTTGTCGTCAACGCTTTTCCAGAAAAACCCATGGTTTAGAAGATATTTTTTTTATCCGCAACGGGATAGTGCTTGGCCTTTACCTCACCTGATGTTGAATGACCCTCTTAGCTGGCTATCTTACCTTTAACTGCTGAAACACAACTTTTTTTAAATTGTTGTCATGGCATCAGACTTAGGTAAGATGGTGGTAGCTAGCCAGGCGACTTGAAATAAGCCTTACCACCAACCAAAACGAGTACAAATGTGGGGTACATTTGTACTCGGTTTGGTTGGTGGTCTGGGAATCGAACCCGGGACCCCTGCGTCTTACACGGGTGGTCGAACCACTAGACCCCGGAGGCGATTAAAGATTAGATATAAGCGCAAGTCTAAAAAAAGTCCGATATTTCCAAGGTTTTTTTGCTTCCCCCTAAGTTTCCAAAGGCTTCTCGAGGTTAACATTGATATACTTAAAGATTGTATTTGCCCTCACTCTAAAAAAAAAGGCTTCTCGAGGCCAAAAACTTAGATTCCACATCCCACACCATCCCCAAACAATATCCAAAAACTTCATTAAATTGGGAATTGATTCCAGTTCCCCTATTTATGTACTTACCTGCCGGACTGGGCTACTAATCTATTCTGTGCTACTAGTCTGGTTACTAAATTGTTTAGTTTTGCCTCCTTTAAAATGAAAAACTATAGTTATCAAACTTTGCTGCCTACTTTCCAACTTGGTGACGTGACACATGTTTGATTGGTATTAAAACGTCACTTCTGCATAAAAATGCTAGCCTGTCTTTCTATCTATTGGTAGTTATTTCATATACGCCATCGCCATCGCCATCATGAATGTAATAATAACATAATAAAATTAGTAAGGAATGGTTAGTCAATTTATCTTTATTATAATATAATAAGTTTGATTACAAACATAATAACTGTGCGTCTGTCAACAAGCTTTCTGTGTGTACACAAGTATTGAGTTTGGAGGCGCCTAGCCGAAGGTTATGGACTCCGCAAAATGTCTTGGCCGTGGCCTTCAGTGGGTCCTTTGACCCTAGATTGGAAGCAATATCCGCCGAGCGCGAGCCACCTGCGCGTGTGCCCCTCGCACGTTACTTAACGGACAAATCTAACAAATTAGATGAATACTTACCTAAATGGAAAAACAGAAATATATTTCTGATTTTATTGTTTATTTATTAGAGTAGTAGCAAGTATTTATTAGGTAGGCGTAAAGAATTTGCCGCAAAGAGCAGTCGCAATTTGAAAATTTCCTTCAGTTTGGTACTTGACTGGGTATATTTTCTAGAACCTTGTTTAGCTTTAACCTAATAGATGTTATCAATGGATTGAAAATTAATCACCAGCATTATGGCATACCTACCAAATTATACCTAAACAAACATATAAGTAACAAGAAATCGATAAGGTAACCAAACGCAAAATTTAAAAAAATCCTGATTCTTGGTAATCCCACCGAAGCAAGACGGTCATCGTCCTAAGATATTGAACCTGATGCGACATAAATAACAACGTGGCGAAAAAACACGCTACGTATACGGAAAATGTATATCGAAAATGTATTTGCCGGTGATTAAGTTCAAGCGGATCGGTTTCTAAATATGGCCGACCAATTTTATTTGGAAGTACAAAAAGGATTCAAACGAAATCCACACTGAATACAAATTATTACATGATTATATTACTTAATGAATATCAAAACATATTATTTTAGAATGACTTCTTTTTATTAATTTTATTTGCAAAATACATGTTTTGGTCGATAATACACGACGAACCCGTTCACTGTTTTTAGAATTAAAACTTGCTTCGGTAATATGCAAATGTAATGGAGCGATTGTGATGCGACTTTATTTTTGGTTAATTCAATTATTCTGCTATACGTAGGTACCTACTAAGCTGGGTCAGGTACGTTGACCGAGTAAAATATTCAAGGGTTAAAATTGTGCTTTGTAATTCTATCAGCCTTGAGGAGGCTCACAGTCACAGGCCGTAAACGAAAGGCCCACAGACAGAACAAAGAAAAAAAATTTCTGTGGAAAGGCCCGATTGGCGATTAGTCTTCCCATAGCAATAGCAGCATCCTTGTTTTTTTTTAAACATACTTAGTGATCGTAGGCGTCCCGAAGACACAGAATAGATATTAGTACTCCGTAGGTAACGCAGTTTTTTTTGTTCTACAAGTATATTAAACACTGCCCAAAGCCGCCCGCAACTTCGTACTTTGGATACGTGGATCTTTATTTTTCATTATTACAGAGTTCCAGTTGTCTTCTTCCGGCTCCAATATCAGACCCTGGACACTATTTCTCAACAGAGTACTTGTCAAGACGATTTAAACGAACCCAAACTCGATGGGGTTGCATGGTTTCAATATTGAGTTCCTATGGCATAGCCTTCCGGCTTCATCATTAGACCCTTGACCTCGTCTTCCATGGGGTTGTATGGTTTCATCATAGGGCTCCTGTGGCTTTCTTCCGGCTCCATCATCAGATCAGCTCAATGACACCATAATATTGCATTGCCTTCCAGTTCTGACTATGTTCAAGGTTTCAAGTTTCTAGCGTTTCTAGCATCGGGAAGCTAGTATAAAATCGTTTGCAAAATTTGTGGACACACAAACAAACAAACGAACCAACCAAAAGCAACCTAATAAAAACGTGTTAAAAACAAAAGTAACTCGGAATCCGTTAATGGTAGAAAATCCAAAAGATTTAATTTAGTTTTAAATGTATCCGGAAAAACAATAAGTGAAATTATACTATAGGAAGCATTTTCGAAACTTTAATTAAACATACTTTTTTCCCATTGACATTATGTTAGCAGTCAAACGTTACATACAAGGTATTACTGCGATAAACCATGGATGAACTAAATAATAGGAAATTTGATGCCGTTCTCTATTAGTGGAACTTCCTCTAGGTTAAAAGGTTTCTTTCCGGTGCTTAATATTTAATTACACAACAGAACCCCCGCTTTAAAACGTAATGTAGTTGTGTTCTGTAATGAAACTAACATATTAGTATTACCTACTTTTTTATTAACATTTATAAAGTTATATTTTTGCGGTTCAACAGCTGCTCACATAACAATTCTATAGCAATCTTTAAATTTTTAAAGGAATAAGTAAATAATTTGTTTAACGGCATTTTTTATACCTATCATAAGAGATTTATGCTCCATTGCCCCGGGGCAGTTTAAATATTTTATTTTAATTTCTTGGGTTCTCTACTGACCCCGATTAATAGTTCCCATTACCCCGAAACATAATAAAATTATAGTTTTTCTCAATTGACCCGAATTTATATTCTCCATTTCCCCGTAATATTTTATAAAAGGAAAAATATATTTTACCTCGTAATTGAATTTAAAAAACAACATGTGTGTATTATTAAGTTGTCGTTGTTGTGCGGAACTACCAGCACAACATATTTAGTTACAAAGGAGATATGTGACAAACTCTTCATTTTACTTCAGATGTTGTAAGTAAATATATCACCTGAATATATTGAAGATTTATGTGACCCTACTTTGATAACGTATTTCAAAGAAGAGACTAGTCTATCACATTAATAAACCTGTAACTGACTGTACTTTGGATTTCATGGCAATGGAGCAATGGAGATTATTTTAGGTTAATGGGGAATTACTCTTAAATAATCCTTACTAATGCCTATTATAAATGCGAAAGTCAGTCTGTTTGTTTTTTTGTTACGCCTTCACGTCTTAACTACTCAACCGAATGTTGTCAGGGGTACAGCAAAGAACATGGGATTCCTTTCATAAAAAAAGTCATGTCCCGAGGGATAAAAAAATAACTGTCCACGCAAACGAAATCGCGGGTAGACGCTAGTAAAATAATATTAAATCTTCCCCGAGACAGTGAAGCATAAATCTCATAAGAAACTATTAATTTGCTATAATCATAAAAACAATGGACATTTTTGGTAAAAGATTCGTTCACTACTTCGCAACATTACCGGCCAAGTGCGAGTCGGACTCGCCCACGAAGGGTTCCGTACCATTATCTATGAAATGCAAAAAAAAACGTGTCTGTTGTATGGGAGCCCCCCCTTAAATATTTGTTTTATTTTAATTTAATTATTATTTTTTAAAGTGAATATAATAACTAAATAAATATTCTGTAATTATTTCAAGCATCTAACTGTTGCCGTTATCAATATCGAGTAAAAACGAGCAAAAAAATCACGTTTATTGTATGAGAGCCTCCTTAAATATTTATTTTATTCCGGTTTTTAGTAATTGTTGTTATAGCGGCAACATAAATACATCATCTGTAATTTCAACTGTCTAACTATCACGGTTCATGAGATACAGCCTGGTGACAAACGGATGGACGGACGGACAGCCGAGCTAAGACTCCGCCAACTATAATAGTGTCCTGTTTTTACCCTTGGGTACGGAATCCTAAAAACTACGAAATTGAAATTATGCGAGAATGGATTTCAATCAGATTAATTTAGTGTCATTCGCACCTAAATTATCTGCATAAAATTAATGGTATGATCAGAGAAAACAATTAGTTCGACAATATCTATTAATATCTGACAGAGAACAGAGACAATTGCAATCTACAAAATAGATGTTTTTGTCAATGATTAATGATTTATTTATCGTACAGTTATTTATAATTATATCACTTGGTGGTTTGACATGTGCCTAATGTTCAACCACCCACAAATGATGATAAAATAACAAGAGTTCTATAGTCTCATTGGAAAACAATTAACGCACAACAAACATCTTGTTATTGGTAAATGGTAACAGATAGTTAACTAACCGGGCCGAAGTCGAAGTACAGGAATTCGTGTCGAGATAAACTACATTAAATTATATCGTAATGTAATGACACACATTGTAAATAGTATGCTCTTGATAGCACGTGCTTGATGTGCTGTGCGTAAATATTTTCTCTTTAAGAAGAAAATAAGTTAATGGCCATACGAGTAAATATAAACACTTATATTATGATAAAAAAAACAACATTAACATGCAGCAATTAACCAACAATAATAATAAAAAAACATTAAAAAAGGAAAACAATTATGAACCAGAAAATAATTTAAATTAATCTTGCTTACAAAGTTAACTTTCTCCAGAACAAAACACGTGATGATACATCGGAAATAAAATTTAGGGCTTTGAGTGACGCGCACATAAATCTTGGAAGTAACAATGCATAGTCATCTACGCTTTAGTTTAGATCCTTCGTAGTGGTAGTGCGGTTCTATTTTAACTTGTAGCGAGTTATAAATAAAATGGGCTGTACGCAAAGGAAACTATGGCGAAGCGCGCGGGGCTGCTGCCCTGCGAGGACGCCACCGCACGCACATGGTATTCGGTCGGGCGCACGGCGCGGCGCGGCGGCGGGCGGGCGGTGGCGGGCGGAATGCCTTCACTTCCCTCGCGTCTAGACGCCGACCTCTACCTTCTCCCACCCTGCCCTCAAAACTCAAACTTAACCTAACCTCCTAAGGTCCTTAATGCACTGCGAACTGTTTAACACTAATGCCTAATAAAAACCAACTCACTGTCCTCGTAAAGTGCATTGATCTCGGGCCGCGTCCTTCTGTAGCACAAAAATCGCTGCACGTGAGTTTTGTGTCTCTTTTCTTCCAGGAATAGTGTAATATGCGAGAAGGAGATGCAACAACCGTAGAAGCAGGATGCGCGTGGCGGGCCGCGGCCAATACACCCAGGCGGGCGCAATGAACGGCAGCGTACGTGGAAGTAGGTACCACAATCCACGATGCGTTTTGGCGCCACAACAGACACTCTAAAAAAACTAACAGTTTAACTAGAACTTGAACTTTGAATTTTGATTGAATAATTAAAATTAGTCAGTAGTCTTTCATTACCTGATTTTAAATAAAATAAGTACCTATACTTAAGCACGGTAATGTTATCTTAATACTAGAGAAGAGATACTATTACCATGGTATAAGTACCTATTTGTTTATGCATTATATATTTTTTTAAAGATTTTATTGTTATCACAATCATTCACGTATTAACAACATGAATATAATATAATAAAATTATTTTTCTTTAAAATAATCAAAATAAAGGGCATCGATCGATCCAGCATGTTATCAACGGAAGAAGATAGATAAAAAGCAATAAAAACTAATAATATATAATCTTGCTGGCACCATTATCGATACCGGAAAACGGAACATCAACAAACATGCGTAGGTTGTCGTCGCACGCAGCGCGTGAATTCGTTCGCCACTTCGCGCCAAAAGATGCGTGATCAAGATGGCTGCGCTTTGCGATATGTGTTATGGGCGGCGGCGGGCCCACGTGCTCGGTAGAGGGAAAAGCTTCTCAAGGCTTTTTGGGACTTACCTATCACCTAACTTTGGGGTCACTCTACATTTTAACGCTCTAATTTTCACGCTAAAGTTAGTGTGGTTCCCGCATTATACTAGAGTGCAAGGGTGTTGTTTGTTTTGCTAAATCAGATTTTTGCATTTACAATGCTATTCATATTATGTTAATAATAATAATAATATTAAAAAAAACTACTCGTCAACCATTTCGTCAGGAGGGACTCGAACCCGCAACCTTTGGATTAGCAGTTACCGATTAAATAATAAATGTTTACAATAGATACCTAAGTATTTGTTAGAACAATAAAGGTGCTTAATTATGCTCTTCAAAAATGTTTTTGAAATTAACAGACATTAAAAAGGACTAAAATTTCGAATTGGGTTTTTGAGTTGTTTCTTTGCAAGATTAGTTGTCGATACCTGCGAATAAAACAGTGTTCTCAGAACTGCAAGCCGGGGACTTCAAACAAAGATTACTGTTACAAAAGGAAGAAGAGAGGCAGGCGGTAATATAAAGTATTGATGTGTGGGTGCGAATTCCACGAAGGATGAAATGCTCGCCAATACGTTCAACTTAGCTCAACCGGCTCTTCGCAAGTCTCCTCGCCCGCCGCCGTCAACAGCCAAGCAAGCCACGGTTATGCGATGACCGTTTTATTTGAAATTGTGAATCGCAGGCACAATATATTATACTCGCAGGCATACCTGGGTATACTGCTTAGCTTAGTGATGTAACATGAAATTTTTTCACAATCAACGCTATAGTCTGGCCAGCAAGTCGTGTTATCTCAAACCCGCGATAATTAAAAAAAATTGAAACTATACACTCAAAATACTGCGAAATATCAATTTTATCCTAAGCACAATACTTATGACAAAATTCCAAGCTAAAAAAATATAATGAAAGTGTAAAATTTATCGCAGTATTTGGAGCGTATAAATATTCAAAAAGAGATGGTCCAAAAATATATGGAGCTTAGACCAGGTCTCTGTACGGCATAGAAAAATTAAGGAAATAAAAATTTATGTCGATTCCAACCATTAAAATTTCTTAATTAAGCTTTATTTTCTGGCTCAAAGCATTTTAAAATACTTTGTGACATTTAGATAACCGAGATAGCGGCACGGCAACTCTTCGTCAGTGTCAATGTCAACTGATGAAGGATAGAGGGAGTTGTCTGTCACTGTCACTGACAATGACAAGCGTCAAACAGTTTCGTTTCGAAATTCATTAATGTTTGCGCTGCATTAAAATAATGCTATTTACATTTTTAAATACTATTCTTCACACCGTAGGTGAACAAATAATATAAGTTCCTGGAGTTTTGAAATTTTTAACTTCTTTAAACTTCTTTATATAATTAGATTACTTTTAAACACTTTTACTAGTGTCAGTGTTTCCATTGTTTTTGAACGCCACCACGCATTGCCAATGTTGCCAATGCTTACTTGCATGGAAAATCACAACATAAGTCATCGATGAGCCGAAAAATTACGAGCATAAGAAAAAAATAATCTGAGAATCCTTATATTTTTCCTGTTTTTTGGTGTGCCGTACATATACCTGGCCCAGATTGGACCTTCTCCTTTTAAAATTATCGCGGGTTTGAGATGACACGACTTGCTGGCCAGACTACCGTTGATTTTTTTCTAAATTTGTTTCTTTTTTTCAAGGAAACCTTCTCAGGAAAATAAATGTTTTATTTAATCAAATCAATCTGATTCTTATTATGGACCCTATCGGTTGGCACCATAAGAGATATAAAAATAGTGCAGGTTGACTTAGCGTCGATTCGATTCCCGTCTACAGCAAGCGTATTTAAGAAAATCCTTGAATGCAGTTTTGTTTCTTTTTAAAAATAAAGGAATGTCTCCTTAGAGCAAAAACTCCTATCTCCCCTTATTTAGAGTAGGTAGGAACTTATCTCCAGAGTCCAGATTCACTTAAAGAATTCCACCCTGTATAATGAAAACAATCAAAAGTGAACAGGAACGAACAAGTCGCGAAAATCTGACAGGTCATTGCTAATAGCCTTGAAATGGCGAAAAACCTTTGGTAAACTGCGCGTTAAATTTAGAGGTCTGCGAACTCTGGTTAAGTTACTGGTGCCTATATTGCGCAATAAAGTTTTATTCTTTGTTATTACTTATATCAATCGTCGCTAAACTTATTGGTAACATGTTCCTAGTTTCATCAAGTTTAAGTAGGAAAATAAAGACAATTCAAAAGCACTTAATTTCTAAGTTTATTTGAATAAAGAGTTTTTAAATTTCAATTTCATCTAAGAACATTTTCGAAGATCCAAATAATTCGTACAAGAGACGACATTTGAAAATTTTAAATTGATGTTTAAAAACACGAACGAATACTAAAATCTCTTGGAATTAATAGAAAGGGACAAAACACTGTGTAACTCTACATCTGTTGTACAATCT
Organism: Catoptria pinella; assembly: GCA_963556745.1. Lineage (NCBI taxonomy): Eukaryota > Metazoa > Arthropoda > Insecta > Lepidoptera > Crambidae > Catoptria > Catoptria pinella. The sequence continues at coordinate 6,880,840 of OY750771.1, forward strand.
TTATTAGTAAGGGGGTTATAGTTTAATAAAATACATTTAAAAAGTATCTAAGGATTACGTAAAGGTAAAAAAACTATAGATCCTCAAAGAAAAAATTATTGGTAGCCCTGAGTAAGGGCGAATCGTTCGCGCGACACGACTACATTCCGCGCATATACTTCGACTCGCCATTCCTGGGTCCTCGTGTTCTCAATCCAAATAGCAAGTCAAAGGCAATCTGTCTTAGGTAAGCTATTGTTTGATAACAGTCGCGATATGCCATAGAAAAAATCATGGATAATGCATAACAAGTACTAAGAAGAATCAAGATTTTCAGACAGCAGAAATTGATGAATATGCAGTGCGAATTTCTATGAGTTGTATTTTTATCTCTAATGTGGAAAATTATTATTTTAATTGCAACTATTGTATTATACTTTAACGCTTGTAATTATATAGTAAAAACAGTGATGTATATAGTTACACAGTGTTGTCACTTTCTTTTTAATGTCAAACATAAATAGTTTGACAGAGAGTAACCATTGTACATCTGCAATACTATCTTTATTAGTAAGGGGTTAAAAGTTTAAAGCGTCTTACTGCTTATTTTTTTTAATAAATGTTAATAAGTTTATAGATAGGAGCTTCTTTTTATTATTATCCACGATTTAAATCTTTAATTATTCACAGACAAACGAAACGCTACATACTCACATGTATAACATTACCAAATACTTATTGTATTTTATTAGCGCAGGTAAGGAAACTACAACATTGCAGAAATGTTTACACTCAAGGACGCACAGGATTGTTGGCCTCAGAATACGTCACCGCTAACTCAGGTTATAGCCCGAGGCATTAACCCGCATCGCATGGAGTTCGCGGCGCCTCGTCACAAGATTAGCCGTTGACCGGCAAATGAACAATTAATGCAATACACTTCCTAATTAAATCACTGGCCATCTTGTACGCACTGTATTGAACATTGACCAACACATAAAAGGACGTCATTCAACGGTTTACATCCTGCAAGTCTTTCCTTTCCACCCTTTTAAGGGCACTTTGCGTCATTTCCATTATGTGAGAACATCCATCATACTTTATAAGTATTTAAGTTTCATGCCGAGTAGGGTGTTAAAATATAAAGTACCTATCTACAACACCTTTAATGGAAACAAGAACAAGAAGTGGGGGCTTACAATAGAAATATTTACTGTCAACATAACCACATAACATACCTACACTAACTTCATATTTAATTTTACACTTGTTTATAAACTATCTTGTTTATTAGCCCATAAATTTTATAGAAATCTAATTATAAGTAACGTAGAACAAATATTTTATGTTATGCATCTAATCACTTTTCTATCTTGAACTAATCATGATAATTCCAGCTTCAATAGCCTATAAGACTCTTAAAGCGAGTGTGGTAAATAGAGTGTCTTACTAAGTGTCCATATAGAGGCTTGAAGCATCGTGAGTAAAATGGGCGTGGGTGGTCTGTTTGCTTAGGGCTGTCATTCATTAAAATACTTGCCGTATGTTTACATTATTCAAGAGCAGCAGGACGTGTTCTTCCAGCTCGAAATATGAATGAAGAATATTTAAAGATTCTATTTTAACATTTTTGGAAATGGCATAGTGATGTCACTTTGCTAGCTCACGTAGACAGGGCCGGATAAAGAGATGTGGAGGCTCCGGGACAGCAGGGGAGTGGAGGCCCCTAATTATTTTTCAAATAGGTTATATAATATTTTTCTTGCAAAGTGTTTCAAATGACACACACCGCTAGTAATAAATAATATTAATATCAAAATTACTAGGTATGTTTTCAAATCGTAATATTAGGTAGGTACTCTTTCGTGGTGTAAGATTCTTTTTTTATAAATACTATTTATGTGGAGGCCTCTCTGTTGTGGAGGCCCCGGGCAGTTGCCCCGCTTGCCCTCCCTTAAATCCGGCCCTGCACGTAGAAGAGAGGATTATTACTCTCGTCCAAAAAAAGGACAGCCATATTGTTAACAGACGAAGAAACGTTTTTGTTGCAAGCGCCTCGCCTACTTACTTCTATGTTTATCAATGACAGCATTCCGTTAAGCTGGTCGTTATCTTATTATAATTGGTAATCTAATTGTTGTGGTGACCCTATAGCCATGAGTCACTGTCGTCGCCGGGCCGGCACTCATTGTCCACCATTCACGACTCCGGCACACGGCCTCTGCGGCGCGGCGGCGCCTGCGCAATTTCCCACCGTGCACATATTGGGCAAGGACCACCGCCGCGCATGCGCAGTAATGCGAACAGAGAACAATGACTAAGCCTTCGCTTTAAATCCTCTTTCATTGTATACGTGCCTGTTTCTCATTAGGATGTGGGTGAAATATTACGAACTTAAAACTGCAAACTTATGACAGCTCTACAATTGTATACTTACAACTTTATTCTATATTTCAATGCGAATTAAAGATAGATAAATGCTTCAATAAAAACAATACAATAAATCGAACTAATTACAGTCCCTTGAACCTTAAAGATGCTTCCTAGTACATGAAGACCACTGTTTCTCTAAATAAACCTTCCGTGCTAAGTACTTGACGGCTTATTTTTAGTCATCCTAATGGGTATGCTATACGTGTTCGTCTGCAAATGTCTCAAGATAACTTCGAGATCGAGACACTCAGCAGACGGTTTATTTTCAGTCTTTGTTATTTCTTTGATGTTCGTATAATATGGATCTTATTTAAATAAAATAATATTTGTAAGGCAACGAAGCGAACTACTCGAAGAAAAAAAACATAATGGTAAATAAAAGAATATCTTTTCTACAACTCAGAAAATAAAATTAAGTAAAGATGTCTTTTATTTTTATATTATAAATGACCCATGTTAATAGGAGTCAGAATGAATACGAGAAATGTGTATGATGGGGTCCTTTAGAATATTAGTTTTTTTTATATTCTTTGTTAGATAGGTACATTATATACAATATAGTAAGCAAACAATTTTTTTTTCCTGATTCATGAATTATTTGTCACTTCAATCGAATGCTACATGAGAAATCATACAAGTTATAAGTGAATTGAAGTTCAAACATGTTATATTAATCCATTCGTCGATCTGTCGCTCTCCCGGGCTAGGTACTAAGGTTGTCTGGAGAGCAATCGGTGCGATCCGACTCTGGCTGTGACCGTATTTTCTAAAAGCCTAGTTCATACACCTCACTTAGTCTCGTCTACTCTTTCTTTAGAAAATACAATTTACTATTACATTTTTAGTATCTAACATAGCCGCTTTATTTAATGCCCTCATGAGCGCGACGGCTAAAACGCAAAATACCTTAGTAGCGAAATTCCTAAATCACATGTGTAACGAACAAACGTGTGGAATGTTTTTTCACACCGCGGCTATAATATTCATAGACTTTTCCCAGGGAACATCAGTAAGAATTAATCTTACCCTATTCAATAACAAAATCTATGTACTGGATAAGTTTTAGTAAACTAAAAACTGAAAATAACCATAATATTTCATTCAGCTATTTTATAAAACATAACAATTATTTCGATTGTTAGAACGATAAAATATTTTGTTAGTAATAAAGATTGATAATTTTCTTACCATTTTCCTTAAGATAAACGAATTAAGTACTACCATATATCTGCCAGTGTCTGACCGACCAGTTGCAGTAAGTTGCGTGGACGATTTTTTTTTCAATAAATAGCTTCTACAAATATTATTATTATAATACTGTTGTTTATGTGTTCTACGTATAATTATAAGATCGCCTAGAAAACACGATGATTTTCATAGAAATTGTTTTTTTTCTTCTTTAAGATTTTTTAAAAATATGGTTATACATAAGAATGATGTTATAAAAAAGACGTATACATTTAAAATGATCAAACGTGTACATTTACACAGTCACTGCTATAATATTAGGGGTTTAAGTATGAAATTGCCGTTTTGTATTTAAAATTTTTAAAGAATTTGCATTTTCCATACTAACATTTCTTAATTTATTTAACAACTATGAACGCTAATGTTTTAATACTTTTATAACACAAAAGTTTAAACACTCAGCTAACTAATGTCACATGTGTTCAGTGAAAAAAAAAGTATAACTACCTATCGGCTAAGTTTTAAGTGGTCATTTCTGCTAACAATAAAGGAGTCACTTTTAAGGTACTTTTTTAAGGTTATGCGGAAATAAAAATCAGAGAGAATATATTGTTGCCGTCATAGTTGCCGTCATGATCACAATTCGAAATAGTAACGAGCAACTGAAGTATCTCTAACATCACAGAAGATATGAGAGTCACTGTGTGTGAGAAAAAACCGGCAATTTCATTCTTAACCCATATGATCGAAGTTTAACCCAAGACGCAGGCATAATGGAATTCTATTGTTTGTCAGTCACTTTATGTTAATGAGTTAAGCGAAAATCCAAAAAGTCAGGAGCCAAAAGCATCACCTCCTGACAACCTCCATGTCGAGTGGCATACACCACCACCAGTTTTCATAGTGTCGCCATGCGTTCGATCCCCGGTTAAGTCAATTTAAGAAACGATTGTGTTTTTAATACATTTGTAAAACACCAACAACCTCGCAGGAGTAGATTACTAACATCATAAACAACAACGTTTGTTCTACGACTTTTTCGAAAACAGACAAAAATAATTCAACTTTCTTCCACAAAAATGTCCGAACAGCTGATCGAGTGGTGGGGTGGAGCTGATTTTGTGTGGTTTTGTATGAAAAGTAGATTTTTTGTTTGTTTTCGGAAAAATTGTAGAACAGACGTTGTTGTTAACGGTGTTATAATCTACTCCTGCGAGGTTATGTTGGTGTTTTACAAATAACCCTGTATAATAATAATATCCCAAGCTCTAGGTGTTTGTGGTACCTTCGTAGTTTCTGATTTCCATAGCACAAGTGCCACTTACTATGGCATCGGAGATCAAGTTATGTGTTATCATTTTTTTTCTAGAGTGATCAACCCTACCTTCGCCCTGTATTCGCATTCGCAGTAAGTTTGTTAGCGCGGTAGGGCGCAGGGCGGGGGCGCGGGCGCGGGCGCGGGCGAGCATTCACCCGAGCCGCCGCGTCGCCCTTCGGCCGCCGCCGGGCGGGATCCCCAACCAATTTCGCCCTTTCCCCTCGACCGACCGACGACGGGGCGGCGCGTCGTCGTCCCGGCCCGTCTGATACGTACCATCTGTCACCGATCCTCGGTCCAGCCGTTACCCTCACTGATATTTGAAGATTAAAAATACAATATGATTTTTTTATCAAATTCGATTACGCCTGTCAAACGCCACCAGCTCGGCAGAATTGACGGCAGAAGACTATGCTGCTCTGATCCCAAAGAATAGTTATGGAAATCGTAAATAACAAACACATAGACCCAAGACCATAGAGAAAAGTATATTTTTATATTTTCGGTCGGGAACCAAACTCGGCACCTCAGAGATGGCGACTCTATGAATCTGAAAACAGGTGTGTAGTGTATCTACTCGATCACAAAGGCCGTCACTTTGTAGTAAGCAGAACCGGTAGCATAATCATTATGTTATTATTTATTCATTTCGTTTCGCTAAATCAAAATGTCAATGATTTTTCGAATTAAACACAAACGACTAAAAAACTACAAAATAATAAGATATTCCATTAAGTAAGTTCTAAGAATAATATTATCTACTGACCGATAGTACATTTTTGGGCGATGACATAATAAACAGGGAAATGTGACAAACCCCATTTGATTGCTTTTATTTTACGTTTCTCGCTATGTATAAAAGCCAGGCGAAAATATTGGGAGCGCAGCGGCAGTGATTTCCCCATATTGTAATGTAAATGCGGCCTGGGACTTCATTGCTATTGTAGTTCGTTGGCTAACGGAATTAACATCAATAGGTCATATCATAATATTTGCAACATATGGACAAGGTTATCGTCCTTACTTTACTCCTTAAACGTTTCCTAAACTCTCGATACACGTGCGGCGTGGAAGATGGACTGCTAATAAATTAATTCAGTTCTCAGTACGTTTAATGGTCGAGTTTTCCTTAGTTGCAAATAAGTGTTACTACAATCTACGTTTAAAGCGTAAAACAACTATAAAAACTATAATTACCTGGCCAGTACCAACGAATTAATCACTAACTAGTGGTGATAACTGGTGACAAGCTCTTTGTCTGAAACAACAATAAAATACTCATTATTATAAAACTACTATTTATAATAGTTTTAAAATAATTTATTTGCAATATTAAACTGCTCAAAATAAAATAGGGCCCACTCCACTCTATTACTTTCTACAAAAGAGTTAATTTCTGAAAGGTATTTTTACGATAGATTCAATCTGATTTTATTGGAATTTAATATTGCTCGAAAGCTGAAATGGTCAGTAAGGAAACGGTGTTTTAAATTTTACTAATACTTACACAATATTTCGTAAGTATTCGTAGTGCGTGCGTCGGTTAGAAATTAGAGTTTCATACAAGAATACGCGAAATTAAAGATTATTCCATTCTAACTGACACATGGCGGCGAATAGAAGAAATTATATAGTAATTCGACAGTAAGGTCAACTATTCCAGCTTTGAAACAACATCAAATTCAAATAAAATCAGATTGAATTTATCATAAATATACCTTTCAAAAAAGCTTTTTTGTATGGAAAATAATAGAGTGGAGCCTAGTTTCTTTTGAGCAGTTTATATAAAATGACCAAAGTGTTATCTGTGTTATAATAATACCTGCAACACAAAATAATTATCACTTATGTCTTATCAATTATATAATTAGAAAATATAAAAACAAAAAAGTGTTATTGCCTATTTTCATATAGTTCCGGAATTCCTGAACGTTTATATGGAGCTGTTCTAAGGAGCACTAGGCGTACTCGTTAGGGCCATAATCATTCTTGGAGGGCGCGTAATGCGTTATAAAGCACCATAATTCACCATATTATATGTCTGAGAGCATTTTGTTAGCGCGATCCCTATATGTTCCTCCATTGTGAGGATTGCTCAGTGTCTGGATGGGGTCGAATAACTGACTGGTAATCTTTTTAATCGCCTTGTTTTGTTAGAAATACTATAAAAGAGTGCTTAAAAAGCAGACGACGTGTATTAATATTATTAGGGACGTAATTAACTTGGTTATTATATTTATAAATATAATTTCTCTGTGTTGTGTACTATCTCTAATAACTTAATAATGTACTGATAGGACGACAACATTACGTAATTAATGGATAATAATAAAAGAAATAAAGAGCACAGGATCTCAGTTTTGTGGATAACAACGAGAGTTAAGTACTTATAACAAGAATTGTTTACCTGACGAGATCAAATAAAAAACTGTTTGGGAGAAAATTAGTAATCAGAATTAGCGACAGATTTAATTTACGTATTATTCACAAGGTTGTGGACTTATCATTATCTTTCAATAATTATCACTTTATTTTGTATTTATTATAAGTAAGAGAATGTCATAACAAAATTTTAATTGTCTTTATAATAATATTGTGAAACTTTGCAAAGTGAACAAAAACAGTTTTCATAACTTACATGTGATTCATGCGTGGGTATTGAACAAAAATGTTTATTAAATAATTACTCAAAAACAGTAAGAAAACACAATAGTAATACGTATTGCGATGTCTGCGTATTCTTAAGGAGCTGCGAGTAGTATAGTATAGCTCTTAGTGAACTTGTTGCCGCTGCATATTGACATACTCGCCAGACGGTGTTGAATTTCTATAGCGACTATAAAAGACATGATTTAATTTAGAAACCAGTAAGTCTGGAATGGAGGTCGTCGTGCCGGGCGTCTCGCCGCCTCGCCGTCTGCTCACCTTGGATGGGCGAACCCGCCGCTATACAAATGTGTATTAAATTAACTGTTTTATATTAAATCATTTGCATGTTGCTCAACCTGAACGAAACGTAAACGGACAGTTACTTTCATCCGTTACGTGAACGTCTCACACTCACAACGCGCTCGGGGGCATTCTGAGACCCGTGTGAAAATTTATTTATTTTCCTACATCTACAATAACAAAGGCGGTTGGCATACCATACGGGTAATCGGACACAATTGACGGACAGTTTTGATTCTTAATAAGGATCCCACATAAAAGCGTTATAGTAAATTATTTCCAATTTCGCCGTTCCTAATAGAGTGCAAATAGAATGAATCAGAATCGTAGCGTGTGCGTAGTCGTGATTTCTGAAAACTGAATAGAGCCGATTGGCGCGCTTTTTCTGGCAGAAACTAGCATTTATCGCGGTATAGTAAACTGTAGCACGTGTATGCCGATAAGCGTGTACGTACAATGCTTACGCGGTGCATTTATCGATTATTCACAGTCCTAGGAAGGTCGTAAACCTAATCTTAGATGACTGATTGCATAACAACAGAAGCAGCGTTCCACGCTTACACGACCGCAACTTGCATGAAAAACGGCGCGTGTAAGCAGCTTACACGTGGTTACTACGCTCGGAGGCATTAACTCGTTATCGGTTACAAGAAATAATATTAGTGAGCACGAAAAACAATGAAATTTTCCATTATGGGCGTGAACTCCTGTAGAAAGAAACCAAAACCAACCAAATAACTGCACGTGTAACATCTACAGATCACTGTCAACAGAAAAAGCACGTTTTAACACTGCAGTATCCAATAATAGATTGTTTGTTTATTGATAACGGTAGCAATAACAAGTTTTACATTGTACATATTCAATAACATTAATACCTTAACCTTTATAGAGGATTTAAAGCATGGGTGTAGATAAAACATTTTGGGAACAATATTTTCTGTCACCTAAGTTTAGATGTCGATCACGGAAATATGAATTAATGTAAGGGACAATATACCGAAAATGAGTTATATACACCGTTGGATTTGGAATTTTACGCTCCATCGAATGGTGTACTTGAAATGTTGATATCTTGAAAAAAAATCATTTTTTTGTCCCTTACAGTACACATTTTGAGAGGTCCTAAACAAATCTTAACGACAAATTTTGACGTATCATACACTTGTACAAAATGTCATTTTTAGTTTTAAGGTATGTCTCATAAAAAGTTATATATGGCCTTTACCCTAACCACGTTTTCGTTTTTCTAAACCTGATCAGCCTTACGTTACTTTATGATTTATGTATTTGGCAATGATGTCCCTTACATTAATATGCCAGCGTGTGTAATAATTTACGTGTTTCTTACATTACTTTAATAGAATATGAATTCATTTTATTTTTCTAATATTACAATATAACTAGTAGAGAGCAAAACAGAAAACTAGAGCCCGTCCCCGCCTGCTCCGCCCGCTGCATGCTTCGTGTATCGTAGGTAAACATTAATCGATTATGGAAATATAAATTAATGTAAGGGACAAAGTTCTACTTTTCAGGAGGAGCAAAAAACAAATTTTATTTATAACAATTGCTTGTATTTTTTTAACTTTTTATTCTACTAATTTGATGCCTATAGCAAAGTTGCTTAGGTTTAAGAGCTCTATAAAGCTATGCAAGCAAAACTAAGATTATCTTTATGGATTTCAAAATAGCATGTCTATTATATAAAAAATAAATTTAAATGCGTTGTATACCTTAATAAAAATAATATTAGTAATTTTAGAAGTAACTGGTTTAGTACTAGTTATTGCTGTATCTTAATTAAATACTATAATAAAATTGTACTTTCAAAAGCAATTAATCATTAAAAGTATTTATTTTTATTCTGCGTTTAACAATAATTAGTCTCAATATTAACAATGATGGCACATTATAGGAAAAATCATTTTTGAATGATAATCAACTGTTTATATAACCAAAAAAATATATTCCAAAATTTCAAGTTCAATAGATTTTTTAAAGTAATTATGGTTATTAAATTATAATTAAAAAAACAATTCAATTTGAAATTTTAGTATTATAGCAATTTAATATAAAGAACTCAGTAAGATAATAACGATGTTCACACTATTAATTTATACTTAACCGTATTAATTAAGGACCGATTGTTGCAAGGTCAGGTAAAATTTAATCGTAGAGTAAACTTTATAATGTAATACAAACGATTGTTAAATATGTCACGTCAATTATCAAGGCATTTAACGATGGTTAGAGCTTACTCAACGACTAAATTTTATCTGACTTAGGTAAAATTTGCCTAAAGCGAAAATACTACAACCTAATTGTTAACTGCAGCAGTTTGCATTATCAACAATCCAACGAAACATTATAAACAACATAACAACGTTATCAAATATCCAAAAAAAGCTCAAACAGGTTAAGTGGAGGAAATTATTCCCTACTAGAGTCTTCGTCTTAGTCTTATTTAAAGTGTCTTTAATTTTATTTTTATAAGGAATACTTAAGTAATCCTTCTGATATGTTTTAGGTATAATACCCTTTTCACAAAGTTTTATTAAATCATGAAACTTGATGACGAAGACTCTAGAAGGGAATAAGTTCCTCCACTTATTAAATTTTTATGATTTTCATTCTTATTTTTAATCGCATCGCGACCTGTTTCTCTTCCTCCTCTTTTTTTGGATTGTAGATAACGTTTTCATGTTGTTTATAATGTTTCGTTGGATTGTTGATAATGCAAACTGCTGCAGTTAACAATTAGGTTGTAGTATTTTCGCTTTAGGCAAATTTTTCCTAAGTCAGATAAAATTTAGTCGTTGAGTAAGCTCTAACCATCGTTCAATGCCTTGATATTTGACGTGACATTTAAAAATCGTTCGTATTACATTATAAATTTTACCCTACGATTAAATTTTACCTGACTTTGGAACAATCGGCTCTTAATTAATATGGTTAAGTATAAATTAGTAGTGTGTATATTGTTATTATCTTGCTTAAGTTCTTTATATTAAATTGCTATAATACTCAAATTTCAAATAGAATTGATTTTTTAATTATAATTTAATAACCATAATTACTTGAAAAAATCTATTGAACTTGAAATTTTGGAAACTATTTTTTTAGTTATATAAACAGTTGATTATCATTCAAAAATGTTTTTCCTATAATCTGCCATCATTGTTAACATTGAGACTGATTATGTTTAACGCTGAATAAAAATAAATACTTTAAATGATCAATTTTTGTATCATTTTATGTATTCACAATAATAGCAATTTTTTTTTATCTAAATTAAATCAAGTTAACCAATTTGCTTTTGAAAGTAAAATTTTATTATAGTATTTAGTTAGGATACAGCAATAATTAAACCCAAAAGGGTACCTTACTTCAAAAAATACTAATATAATTTTTGTAAATATGACTGTTACATTACTGCGGAGTATTTTTGTGTTAAATGCAATTAAGGTAAAGAACGCATCTACATTTATTTTTAATGTAAGAGACATGCTATTTCGGAATCCATAAAGATAATCTTAATTTTGCTTGCATAGCTTTATAGAGCTCTCAAACCTAAGCAACTTTGCTATAGGCATCAAGTAAGTAGAATAAAAAGTGAAAAAAATACAAGCAATTATTATGAATAAAATTTGTTTTTTGCTCCTCCTGAAAAGTAGACCTTTGTCCCTTACATTAATTCATATTTCCACTATCGATGTGTCACTAATCTGCAATACCCCAATTATAATATCTATCCCCAAGAAATATATTAGTCATCATATTTATCAAATCTGTCTCTAAGTATAAATCACCGTATTAATGTAATGTCTCTTAAATTATAGTTTGATCACTTTTTTCTATAACCTAAATTAAAGATCTGTCCTCTAAAAAGTAAGTCCCTGGCAGCAATAATATATTTGTACCTAAAATAGTAAATATATCACCATTTTAATCGTTCAATCATCAAAATAATAGATGTGTCACTTAATTAATAGAAAAATTCCTAAGTAGGGGCGGAGTCAAATTGGCGGGCTGTGAAAATTTAAATGCACTAGGTAGGTTAGGTTAGGTTAGTGTTTAGACCACTCGCAGCGGAGCGAGCGAAGCTCCATAAATATCAGGATCAACTAGTTTGGCCATAATGCTTATATCAGGATCAACTAGTTTGCCCTAGCCTAAACTGGTTTATCCTATCTGGCTTAGGACAAACTATGTAGTTTGGTCTAGGCTATACCAGTTAATACCATCGCGTATAGGAAGAACTAGTTTAACCTAGGCCAAACTAGTTTGTCCTGAAAATCGGGTTTGGCCGGTAACAAATATACCTAACTAACTCGCACAGCTCGCACTTGACTGCAGTGTTTTGTTTAGTTTTAGATAAGTAGTGTTTTTGTTTCGATTTTAAATGTAAATTATATGATTAAAACCTATTGTAGTTTAATTTAATTAATTGTACCCATATTTTCAAGTTTCAGTTGAATTATGTAATAAATTTATATTATTTTTCAATAATCAAATATATTTTTTAGGTAAACATTTTTAATTGTATGGTGATTCAGTTTTAGTGACACTTTTATTATTTAGAAACCCAATATAATTATTTGATGATTGATATTATTTCCAAGTAATTATTAATTAATATTTAGGTAAGCGTTTTTATATTATTTGGTGATTAAATTTAAGTGACAGATCTACTATTTTAGGAACAAATATTATTTATTAGGTCACTGAAAATGCATTTATTAGGTAATTGATAAAATCATACCCAAACATTTTAAGACATTTTTACATCATTTTTTATTAAGTTATTTACTTTTTCAATTTGACTCGATGATTTGTCATATCAAGTCAAGGAGCCGTCGTATATGCACACATTGCATTATTGCATATAACAATCCCGTAATTGTAATGAGCAATTACATACTGCGATAAAGAATCTATTTTTAATTAATTGTTTATTCATAAGACATTCCCAATATCTTTATCCATAGTAGTAGTTTACTGTAGATCCAAGCTCAAATAGAAGAATGAATGAATGAAATCACTATGTCCTCCATAATATCAAAGTTACTTAAAAAACATTATGTCCACAGAGTAAAGATAACAATATTATGAGTTTCTTTCGATATCTATAATTTAAACAAAAAAACAACAAAAATGTATTTATAGAAAAGACATCAACGAAATCTCACACTTGTAAGTACTTCATTAATTTAAAAAAATATGGGTTAAATAATCTTCACGTATTGACACATTTCTTTTTCATAAAAACTATTTAGATTATTAATCGGTCAACTAAGATTTCAAATGTTATTGAATTCGGTCAATTAAGTAGTTTGAAAGTTTAGCAAATTGGTAAAACAAATGTGAAGCAAAGTTAAGTAATTTATAAGACTGTCTGAAAAAAATATTGTGAATAAACGAACTTTTTTTATGACATTGAACGTTCAATGCAATGTCATAAAAAATTGCTAATCTTAGCATAAAATAAGAATGATTGAACTCAATATTGTTTCTCCAATTTGACCTCATTTATAACAAGCGCCGAATGCGCGAATTATTAAAGACACACGTGTGTAACTGTGTAATATTGATGATTTGATATTTAGAAAATAAAGTATTTTATAAATAACTTTTTCGATTACATTAAATAGAATGTGTTTAATTTTATTAGTGTTGGTAAAAGTGTTTTTTTATGAAAATCTTTATGCAACACTTCTAGGATCTATATCTCAAAAGTTAGGACATTAATGTGATTTTTTTGCATTATTCTAATACACAGGGAATACAGAGATATTATCTACAAAACGACATCAAAATCATTTCTCTGGGTTGCATGTTTCAAGAGTCATTGTTGTTTGAATATGATCCCTACAAGCACTAATTGTTAAGTTTGGAAAATTGACAAAATTCAAAACTCATAAACAATTTTTTTTATTATTTAATGACATTTATATTCAAATAGAATTATCAACTTAATTTATAAATGTAAAAAATGTTTTTAAATTTGCCCATTTTCGAAAATAAAATTATTATTGGTTACCCAATGACTAATCGAAATATGCAACACAGAGCAAAGATTTTGATGTCGTTTTGCAAATAATGTTTTTGTATAATAATGCAAAAAATGTGTAAACTTTCAACTTTAATACGTCATAAATAAATTATAAAGTCAATTTTAATCCGAAATCTCAGGACTCAGGACAAAACTAGGACATTAAGGCGAGGCCAGTTCACGATTTGATGATTTTTGAGCTTCCAATGTGAAGAACTGATGTAGAATAATTCTACTCCATAAAAATTACTGTAGACGGAAAAAGAAACAAAGAAACACAATAACCGAAATGAATATTGAAAAATGGCTTGGTAACTCTGTAAAAAAATGAATAACACCATAAAAACTTATAAAAAAAAAACTTACAATCGTCAGATTTCATAATTTTCAACGATAGTGCAAAGACTTCTATGTATATAGTCATTGCGAAAGTGTTATGATTTTTATACAAAAAGGATAGCTTTTTTATTGATCTCACAGAATAGCCGAGTATATTTTTAATAAATGATCAAGTTTTCCAGAAACCAATGAAAATTTATTAAATTTCGTCAAATTTCTGCCGAAGCGACAATTAAAGCTATGCAATAATCAACCATATTCTAAAGAGATAAAGTAGATTTTGTGAACTGCCTTGCCTTAATGTCCTAGTTTTGTCCTGAGTCCTGAGAAAATCTATAAAAACGCATACTTATTTCGGATTAAAATTGACTTTATAATTTATTTATGACGTATTAAAGTTGAAAGTTTACAAATTTTTTTTTACTTGATAGATGATATTTTAAGCTTTTGAAACTAGAAAAAAAAAAGAATAATTACTAACTTACTAACTACTTAATATTACTGACTAGCGACCGCCCGCGACTTCGTCTGCGTGGAAAGTTCTCCTCGGGAACAATATTTTTTTTCGGTATGAATGGTACCCTATGTCCTTCTCTGTATCCCTGACAACGTGTATGCATCAGTAGTTAAGACGTGAAGGCGTAACAAACAAACAAACAAACGGACTTTCGAATTTATAATATTAGTAAGGATTATAGAAGGGCGCAAAAATATTTATAGCGTTATCCTTTCGAAGGGTAAGTCTTAGAAAGTGGTCATTCTCTTTTCATAGTTCTAGGTCAACGGAAAGTACCCTATAAATTTTGGTTCCTTTGAGAGTGTCAAAATATGCGTTTTTGTAGCATAAACAGCCGTATCATTTTTTTTACGTTAACTTAGAATTGATTCTTTCACTGCTTCAAGGGACTGTAGACCTGAGTTTTAATTTCAACTCGATACCTCCACGCGTTCCCGAGATAAACGGTCTTGACAGATAGACAGACGGACAACAAAGTGATCTTATAAGGGTTCAGTTTTTTCCTTTTGAGGTACGGAACCCTAAAAATTGAAGAATCAGACTCGGAAATTTAACAAGCGCGGTAATAAGAAGTTAACTATCTTCAATTTGCCAGTCGTATAAAAATGGCACATCTGCAAGAAGCGTACAAGAGTAAAGTACATGAAAACGTATCGATTATCAAGCGAATGATACTAGTACACTTACTCCATTGTTTCGATATGAGACGATCATTCAACGGACTTTGACCTGGCGCCTGCCACAACGTTCATTACTCGTATCGTATACAATGCGTGTGCGATGCACATATCATTACATTTGACCGCATTTTAATTTAATGTAGATGAAGGTGCATCATTACGCAAATGAGCAGATAACGAGTGTGATGTGAAAACAACGCTGGTGTATAAACATAAAGCGCTGTTGCATCTATTTTTTTTTAACATCACATCTATAACCACAGAATATTATTTATATTGTGGTTATAGATCGATATTAAACGTTAAATTGATTTCTTTGGTACCTAATAGAGTTAAGGAAAAAAGTACTTATATCTAACATGATATGAATTACAGCAACAACAGGAATGAAAATAAAAAAATACCAACTAGCTAATAAAAATCGATTAGTCATCTCTTCTCAATATAGATTAATAACAAAACACGATCACAATTTGTTTTTCCCACTTTATGCTCCGAAATGCTATCATTTCATTTGAAAAAAGAATGCGGGGCCTTCCACATTGACTTGGTGGCTGGTTCACAACTTTCTAAATTTGAAATTCAGTGCGGGGAATGAATTCCAATACTTACTTCCCGATAAAGTACCTATTCCAAATTCAAAATTACCATTTTTGAACTCATATGAATATGACTGGTCACACGAAAAATTAAAATTTTATTAAGAAATTTTATTTCCTCGCATTTCTTGAGAAAAGCATTATACAAGCCTTGTACTGGAATTAACATTACCTTGAATGATTAACCAACCATCCTTGACAATGTAAATGCTAACTTCCCGTTCTTGGCTGTAATGTACTATTTATACGGTAAAGGTTGAAACGATTCAATTTCGTACACACACTGTAAGTGTTCATTTCCATACAGTATTAAATATCGCTCTACGAATCCTTATAGTTGCTACGTTGCTAGCTATACGTGGTAAAATGTCTTATTGGTTTACGTAATAAAATAAACTAAATAACACCCAACCTGCGTATATAGCTGACGTAAAACTTAAATAAACTGTACTCTATTGTTTCGAATTTTTATTATGCAGCAAGTTATTGACGTACGATAGTAAATCATGACGACTTTCACGGCACTGTAAACTGTCAGCCTAAACACAGAATACAAACATAATAGTACATGTACCTACAAGGCCTGAAACATATTGTCTAGTCTAGACACTAGCGATATTATTGTTTTTTAATTTCCCAAATAGTTTAAACACTTATCTAGAAATCAAGCAATGTAGTTGTTGTCCAGAGCTTGAACAGTATCTGTAATCGACATAATGTATTTTTAAAGTATTGTACAAAAGTCCACAATGAAGTGATATACGTATCTCCTCACATGCCTGACGGAGAAAATAATAAAATACTACAAATTAATGTTATTCCAAACTGCACGGAATAAACGCGAGATCGATGTTTGAATATCTTCTAAGCACGATGTTTACGAATGGTAAAACGGTATTATCAATTTGCTACTTTAATGCGGACCGTCCTCCTTGAAAGTTGTTTATTTACGAACTTAAATGCAAACAGAATTGCAACAACAAGGTCCTAGCATCATACACTGGAAAACAAAACATAGTACTTACCACACTTTTAAAATTGTAATAACTTTTAAAACATACCAGGTATATTTTCGAAATAAAAAGGACTATAAAAGATTTTTTATTAAATATCTTCACAATCGATAACCTTCTTTAAACAAAAACCTTTTTTTATTACAAAACTCTTAACTTCTATTGTTTAAGAGAAATTGCAAACTAAAAGGGTGGTGCTAAGTTTTGAAGGCCAGTGTATATCATTCCAACCACATTCCAACTATGATGAAAATTATTATGCCGCACAATTTCGAGCATTACTATACAAGAAGTGCTTAGGAGCAGCAAAATGTTACAAGTCATACAATCTACTCCGTATAAGCAATTGCATAACATTGCTACAATTTTTTTAATTAGACTTTTTTACTTACTCTAAAAAAATTACCTATTCGTGTTTTATGTTTTGAATTTTCAACATTCGCGGGCAAATTATTTTGCATTATCTATCAATTAAGTACCTACATCATAAAGTTTCTGTGTACAAATATTGACATTATTTCGTGTATTTTGAACAGTGTTTTTTTATTTATACTGAGACATCATTATTCGTTGAAATTCCAGGAAAACGTAGTTTACAAGTAAGTATATTAAGTACGGTAAGCGATTAGCAAATTAAAAAACATAAAGCGAAAAAAATAAATATTTCCATGTAAACTGATGTTTTCCTCACGGTTTTCGCGGAATGGCAAAGCAGATTAGCAGGCCATGTCGTCTGCTTTATTTATATTTTCATTGAGGTTCACGTCATGGCGCTGGCGGCGCCCGCGCCCCCGCGACCCGCCCTCGCCCCGCGACCACCGAACGCCCGCGGTGTGCCCGCGGCTGCAACTAGACACGTTGAAAAAAATAACACCGACCTTTGAAAAATGTCGTTGTAAAACCTTTGTAAAACATTCAAATATTTTCAACACCATCAAAGAGTTTTGGAACGGTGTCCGATTGTTTTCAGCGGAAAATATTTTAAAATGTACGGTATTACTGTGCTCTTTGAAACCTAAAACGATTGAGGTTCCATGTTTGACTTACTTATACATAACCTATAAAAACTAATGAAATGCCATATAATCAAAATAAACAAGACAAACAAAAATACAAGTTATAAATATTATGAGTAGTTTTCATTGCCAATCATATTTTGCAAAGTTGTCCTGTATTTGACATTAAAGACTTACCTACCTTAAAGAACAATATCAACATGGCTATTGAATTTCCACGTTATAAATATCAGACAGATATAATATGATTATATAAACATTCAAAATAAAGACATAGGTAATGAAGAGTTGCCACAAAAGATGTACGTTCATAGAAAGATAACAGAGAATTGCGAATATTTTTTACAGATGCCTCCGTATTGGCAGCAGTGATGTTTGGTATTATTTCCATTACACACGTTCCATAAGCAATTTACACAGGTGCAGTTACAGCACAGTATCGGAATCCACAACAAGAATAGATAATAACCGTCCCGTCCCGTCCTATTGTCGGCCGGCGCCAAAGACATTAGCATAGTGCAATGCATCTACGTACGGATTCTTCAATGAGCGATCAGCGAGATTACGCGAGATCGCAAATTATTTTCATTGAACCGAAATTCTCTGTTTTTATTATTTTTACAAAAAATCCATGTATTATTTCACATAAGATCAAGCTCCAAACCATTCTATTTTGAATTAAGAAGAAAACATGGTGAACTTGTCTTGCCATCGCTATGAAACGACACTTCG
This sequence comes from Catoptria pinella, assembly GCA_963556745.1. NCBI lineage: Eukaryota > Metazoa > Arthropoda > Insecta > Lepidoptera > Crambidae > Catoptria > Catoptria pinella. The sequence continues at coordinate 6,899,658 of OY750771.1, forward strand.
AACAAAGTAACTTATCCGTGACTAAATTAGTTCATTTATATATTGTTAATATATAAATGAACAAATAGGACTCGCACCAGATCATGTTCTTGGACGGGAATCGAACCCGCGACCTTTGGATATCCGGTCCAATGCTCTGACCGCTGAGCTACCGAGTCACTAACAAGTAACACTACAAAGGTCGCGGGTTCGATTCCCGTCCGAGAACATGATCTGGTGCGAGTCCTATTTTTTCTAGTATATTATTTAGTATTATATAAAAATAGCATTGTGAATGCTTAAATCTCAAAATTTAAAAAAAATAAATGAACAAATTTAGACAATCAGGCTCTTGACATTTATTATGAAGATCCAACCGGTCCGGCTGGGTTTGCATCGTGGGAAAAGGATCAGCACGTGTGCGTACCATAAAAAATAGTCACGTTGTATTATTGATGAATAAATTAATTTAAAAGTTCGACAGCAGGATTTAGAGCTTGCCATTTGTAAATTCTAAAGCTATTTGGCATTATCACAATTTGGCATTTTGTAAACTAAGCCAGATGAAGGTTACGGTTTGAATTAATAATTAATACAATTGCAAGCATTCTATGTTTTAACAATAGTGCCTCTGTGAGCTGTAGACTCACAGCTGAGCTGTAGTTTGTGACATTTTTAAACATTTTTCGAAATGGTTGAAATATGATTTCTTTGGACAAATCCTGAATCGACAATAGTTATTTGTTATATTAGAGACCAAAGACTTCCCAAAAATTTGGTCTCGTGTTAAACATACAACTTTTCACCTCTACCAGCGAGAAAACCTGGTAAAAAGCTAAATTCAGCATAAGATTCTTGTTCTCTCAATTCTTTTGGTGTTAGACATCTATTTTAATTATCAACTTATCAACCTTATTTTTCAACAATTATTGTTTAAAACTCCTTATCTGTGTATTTTATTTTATATACTTTTTAATCCATGTCCTATTCTCACATACCTATAAATTTTACAAGTCTCATCCTTTTCACTCTCATACTTTTTTCTTTAATATTTCAAAAGGTGGAGTTAGAAATAAAAAAATCACTTTGCCCTATTTTTCTTATTTTATACTTATTTCATGCATTTGCATAATTTGAAAGTATATACTAGGAACAATTTTTACTTTTAAGCACGAATCAATCAAGTACCTACCAAAAAGCTCATAATGGAAAATTTTGATCATGTGTGTTAAAGTAATTACTAATTATTAGTACTATTACCTACTGCATTTAACTTTAGTACCGTTTGGCGGTCGTCGGCGATGCATCAGCGAGGCGACTGCACGGTCGAGCGCGGCTCAAGTTGCGGCTAAAAGCGGCTGCGACGGCGCGGGCGGCGGCCGCGTTTTAAAATAAACGCAAACAAACAACACCTCTACCGGCAGCATAAAATATAAAGTAGACAGAAGAGTCGCTCACGGTTTTCCATGCACGCACACATAGACATTTCGTACAGGTAGTCTCAGGCCAATGCAACCTAACTAGGAGTTTCTAGCGCAACACAACAAAGACGTAATTATTTTCAAATACGGCCAGGCGGCCTTTCTGGCTCAAACACACATACAATTTTGTGCCGGCAGACGGCACCGACCGACACGCCGCTGCCAACACCGTGGCGAAAACGGGATACTCTGGCACAGACACGCGCGACCCATGAATGATCTGCAGCTAAAATCGCGAAAGGCTTTCAAAACGGCGAAACGGTATTATGGTTTGCGACTCGAACTGCTGCTCCAAATTTTACAATATGTTTCATTCACATAAAATGTGTTCCGTACATTATTTCGTATACCTACTTTAAAATCTACAGTTTAAATACAAAAGCTCTTGATTGCTAATAAATAAGTATATTGACAACGATTAGGTTCATCTCTAGATACTCGGACATACCAACGAAAATTAGATAAATGAATTGTTCCAAAAGAAGATCACCACAACAATGCAACAGAAAAACGCTAAGAAAGCCTAATGTGTTCGGGGTCGGGAGCTTTTAAATAGCGTTTCTTCCAACACCAGCATCGTCTACGCTTTGATTTCCCTCTGAAACATCCGCTACGTGGCGCTGAAAAATGCAGGAACTGTGAGGGACTTCCTGCCCTGCATTACCTGTAAGCAAGACAAATCGTTTTGGACGACGAAGTTTAGCCCCCAAGATTGATCGCTCGGCCCCAACCCTAGACATACATTTTACAAGAAAAATGTTGGGAGTTGGGCTCTTTATTTTTTGTCTCATTCCGTTTCTTTCATTTATAATAATATAGTATGTGCCTAATTGCCTATTAATAACATTGATACTTAAACTTATCTCATTGTGTTGGTGCATTCAACATTGTTCGATACTGAGTCAATGTTTCCCTTCATTCGTCATTAACTTTGTTACTACAGTGAATCAGCATGTGGAAGCATTACCGAATGCCATTAAAACAGTCACTTATTTGTTTACATTTTTGTCTAAGAAAATCCAGATAGGCGTGTCATTCCAGTATGGGACGATTAGTCATACATAACATAGAAATTCCTGTCCATAATATTATGTACAAAGGAAAACACAACCACAGTAAATTTTTAAAGACAAGACACTGTGTTTTTCTTGTAGAGCATCTAGTTTAAAACATTAACTTTATCACCGAGTCCATTAATGCAGTTCCATTTAGGTAAGTACCTATAGAAATAGTAAAAACTCCTTGTCGCCTTGTGGGCGGATATCTTTGACGGCAACTCATGCCTCATCCTCACTCATTAAATATGAGACACAAAATCGGCTTCAGCCAAATAATTCTAAATCATACAAGAATTAATTTGGTACCCTTTATGTCACAATTCAGGACATGACCGATATCTCGTAGTTAAGCTATCAATTCTGAGTAATTAACGATGTGACAAATACATGAGAATGCGTGTTTGTAAACAGTTGTAAACAACTTGTAAACAGCGTTTTTTATCATATAGGTCTCAAAAGTTACTTAACTTAGCCGAGCTCGTCACCAGAAACGTTTTTCACTTAACCGCTTTTTCGACCAGAATTGTATTTTTTTTTGTTGAATATTTTCTGACTAGTCCTATGTTAAACCAGAGGTTATTGTGGAATTATAAATTAAATTATACCTATACGCTTTAATGGTTACAATAAAAAATCACATCTTCTTTAACGAGATTGCTACAACGATAACACAGTCGCGTAATAAGTTAGGGAACAGTTTATTTTTTTTAATATATATATTTTAACTTAAAATATGGCAGTAAAAAAATTTCCGTATCCCTTCTTCATACTTCACAGTATTATCACTACTGTGGTGACAGGCAGGTCTAGATCCAAAGACGTCATCGGACTCTATTCTCTCGCTAGTCTCGTTCGAAAAGGCCGCATGGCGCCTACTCGCGAATGCAAACGTAATTTTTAAGCAGATTAATTATTTATAATAACTTTTTAAATACTTATCGAATCGAAGTAAAATAAAAACAGTTGGTTATAAAATTACGACTTCTATAATAGGATGCTATTATAACAGTATACTGTAAAAAATAACTTTTTTTTTTTTTCATTTTTCCAATGTCCATTTCATGACCATTTGAAGTTACATTGACTTCATAATACGTAACAAGCAAGACTCGTGCGTGACATAGTGAAAAGAAATATAAATTATGCTTGTGATGCAAACATATTAGCTGTCAAAACATTGGCTCGCATCGACGCAGTTCATGTACCGTCAACAACCCGCCAAACTTAACACTTTGACCTTTAAACCCGCCTTATACTGAATGCAACAAGACCCACATCAGCACAGCTATGATACTCCGAATATGTTGCGGACTGGACGAAGAATGTAATTAGGGTAATGTTTACCGTTGCGCGGCCAAACGGGAATGAATCACGAGTTCAGTGGGCGAAGGCATCGCGGCCGCCGAATCCGTCTTGTCCTGCCTCGCTCCTAATTTAACCGGTCCCTATAAATAATTACTCTGACGAATGCCGCTGACGCCAGCCAACGAAAAATACACAACTCAAAATACAACTACGCGACGTCACGTGCCAAGTCATTTAACGAGGTGTTATGTGTTAAACAACACAATCCTCCTACGTGTGCAATAGTGTGCACACTACAATACTGGTAATAATCATTGGCTTATAAACGAAGGCCCCTCATGATATTTAGCAGAACCGAGCTTCAAAGGTGCTCTTTATCGTATATATTTGTTGTATGACTTCAAGAAGACCATAATTATGAGAAAATCTCAATGTCGAAATAAATTAGGCCTATTATATGGCAGGTAAACCAGAAAACCAAAAACTAGTTATTGGGAAGCTTACTTTTGAAAATTTTCAATAATTATTTTAGTATTGTCGCATTTTCCCGCTGTTCCATTGAGGAGAGCGTTAACGCAAACGGCATTTCATACAAACTTTCAAGTCCTTATTTTTCAAAATGAATGAACCGATTTCAATTAAACTTCATAAGCATACATTGGTCTAAAAAGTTAGTAGAAATCATTTTTGATATGTTTTCATTTAAAAAAGATAATTAAAAAAAGAGGTCTAATTTAGCTGTAACACTATTTGTGTGTTTCATTAAAATCGGTTCATTAATTTCGAAAAATAAGGACTTGAAAGTTTGTATGAAATGCCGTTGCCGTCAACGCTCTTAATAATGTAAAGAACCGTAGTCAAGTCATACAAAACTAAATAGTTTATTTTCGTTTTATGACCATGGATTTTTAAAGTGAAACAAGCGCTTACTGCGCCTGCATACCTATCGTGAAACATAAGAACGGAAAAAAGTCATACGATTTCCTTTGAAAATAAAAGGGCAAGTTATTAAATAACATTCGTTTACTAACGTACGCCTATAAAAGCGTCATCAATTGATCATCATATCTGGTTTGAATGCAAAATCCCAATCATTACATCACTGACTGATCATTCATGATTATTACGTCACATCCAATGTGATCACGAGTGTACAACTACAAATACATCACCTTTGTAGTTTATTTCCATGCAGCGCATGCATAAAATTACAAACACGAACAATTTATGTAGGTCTCAAACTGTAAGGACGCTATACAAAACCGTGCGTTTAGTTACTCCGTCCATGTGTGCATTTAAAAGACGCCATGTAACACGAAGTCAACACCGTCTCCGTTTCACTCAAGCGGCGAGGACGCGTCATGTATTCGTCAGTAACTGTTCATCCATCATCTATGAATAGAACCGACCTACTCTCTCATTCCTCGAATTCCGGTCGATGTAAACAGTTCCGCCATACCGTTAACGAACAATCGGAATTGTTCTTAAGCTTTTCCTGCTCGTTCATTCATTCACCGCACAGATTACGTTGCAAGATAACCCATTATCACAATCATGTTTATAAACACAACACGACGGCTTTACATTTTACTCATGCCTACACGGTTTCGGGTCGTAAGGTCATGTTTGAATAAATCTCAGTACGATAATAAAACTTATCTCTTTAAAAAATAACAAATGAATGTTGGGTGTTTTAATGCAGCTACTTATATTATAATTGTGGATTTAACAAAAACGGCTTCAATAATAAACGGCTCTAAAAAGCAAGAAATAAAATTTTCTAATTGGAAAAGAAGAATCAGTTCAGCCGTCTTCGGAGTAATCGAGTAACATACCTAAAAAAACTAAGATCCCGACGAACTGAGAACCTCCTCCTTTTTTTGAAGTCGGTTAAAAATGGTCGTTTAATATAATAGCGCCCCGCAAAGCATCGTTTCCTACAGAAAACTATTATATTTTTTTTATAGGCACATTCCTTATAAATGTCAATTATTTTACTCTTGAAGCATCTGGGAAATTGTGCAAACTCTCATATCAATGTAATACAAAAACAGCATCATTGCTCAACAACGACAAAAAAAGAAGCCGACGAACTGAGAACCTCCTTCTTTTTTTGAAGTCGCTATATTTTCTTTTACAGACACATTCCTCCAAAGTCAATTCTTTTACTCTTGAAGCATTTGGAAAATGGTGCAATTTACCTATCAATGTAACAACAGCATCATTGCTCAACAACGACACTACGGCAAATGTCGTTCGATCCCCGGTTGGGTCAATTTAGAAAACGAACTTTTCTATATTGGCTCAGGTCTGGGTGTTTGTGGTACCACCGTTGTCTCTGATTTCCATAACACAAGTGCTTTAGCTACTTACTTTGGAATCGAAGCAATGTATGTGATGTTGTCAATTTTTTTTTTTAATGATAAAGACGCGCCGTGTTTTGTTTACCGTTCACTCGAGTCGAGTCAACGCGCACCTCTTGTGGAAACTTTTTCTGTTACCATAAATAAATTACTTAAGTAATTGAATGACAAATGAAGATCAGATAATTTGATGCGTATGGGTAAATTCCAACCTGTTTTACAGTATAACATAATTATGTTATACTGTCGTTTGTTCACTGTGTTGATGCTATACTTAATGATGCCAGAACTAACTAATAGAACAAAAAACTACATCTTGTAAAAAATATCAAGAATAATATTAACTGACAAGGTTTGTAAAACATCGCCAGTCGCAACGCAATACCGCTTGACTTGACTGATAAATTAGAGGAAATCAAAAAGTTACAGATAATCAATGTATGTACAGGAAAAACTATCTAGGCTAGTCGGGTAATACGACTCTATGTTTTTTCATTCAATTCCCTTTATAAAATATTCCATTCGTACCCACATCAATGGCGCCTCGCTTGTGAACCGATGACCCTTGCTTGATATTTGTTTACTTACAAAGTAGAATTAGTGATAATCATGCGTCCTTCGCATGAAAGTAAGTATGAGGCCAGCGATACGACTCCAAATTGTAAGTAATAATAAAATTACTTTCTTGACTTTGTGTTTGAACTTTTTAAAATAAGATTTTTTTCAAACTTATTGGATTATACCATGGATGCACAGACTTATTAAGACTAGGGGCCACTCGGGAAAATTATGAACTGATGGTGGGCCACCAGAAGTATAGGTAATTAAAGACAATGAAAAATTGATAATAATGTATTCAAATTGAAAAAGAATTTATTAATTTGAAGCGTGGCACTGCATAGTGCTTACAATCTTTTTTATATTTGGCTCAAATTTACTTGTAGCAACACGTAAAACTGCTTCCAAACTTTCATTTGCAAGGCGGTTTCGATTTTTTGTTTTATTATTATTTAGGATTGAAAAGGTTTGTTCACATATATAGGTAGAACCAAATAAGCTTGCACATTTCAGAGCGTTTATGCGCAACTCTTTGTACGTATTTTTATCAATGCAGCGGTAAAAGTTCAGCAAGTCTCCTTCGTTGAATTTGTTGCGTAAATCTTGGTCGTTCTGAATGTCGATAATTTCTAACTGCATTAACTCTGGCGCATTTTCAACTGAAATCGTGAAAGGATTGCTAAATATGTCCAACAGAGGTTTCACTGTTTTAAACTCCGAAAATCTGTCTTGAAAAGATTGAATCAAAATATCTAGCTTTTTTACATAACTGAAATTAATAGCAGTTTTTTTGAATTTTTCAGCCATTTTCTTATAATTCGGAAAATGATTGTAATTTCCAGAATTCAATTGCGATCTGAAAAGTGTCAGCTTGCATTGAAAGGATGATACATGTGCGTAGAGCTGGGATATCAGTTGATTTTTGCCTTGAAGCCGTGTGTTCAAGACATTCAAATGATTTGTAATATCAACTAAAAAAGCCAAATCACACAACCAATCAGGACTTTTAAGTTCCGGGACGTCCCTTTGCTTTTCCGCCAGAAAAATATCAATTTCTTCTATTAAATTTAAAAATCGTTCCAGTGTCAATCCACGACTTAGCCACCTTACTTCTGTATAATACAGTAAATCTCCATGTTCGCATTCAATGTCATCAAGGAATTGTTTGAATTGCCTGTGATTGAGTCCTCGTGATTTTATGAAATTCACAGTCGAAACTACCACTTTCATGACATTTTCAAATTCAATTTTTTTAGAACAGAGGGCTTCTTGGTGTATAATGCAGTGAAACTGCATGAGATCTTCAGCGTTTAAGTTTTTTTCTTGCAAATGCTTTTTCAACAAAGTAACTAGCCCAGAATTGACACCAATCATCGAAGGAGCACCGTCAGTCGAAACTCCCGATAATTTCGATAAGTCCAAATCAGTTTTTGAACACTCGTCCAAAAGTACATTGAGTATATCAACTCCTCTGGTTTGACCTTTCAATGAACACATTCCTAATAACTCTTCGAAGACTTCAAAATCTTGAGTAACACCTCGTATGAATATAAGAAGTTGAGCTGTGGAACTAATATCAGTGGATTCGTCGAGTGCTAATGAAAAAAAATCAATTATCTTAGTTTTTTCATTTAATTGTTCCGCAATATTATCTGACAAAGACATAATTCGTCTTTGGATGGTCATACGATTCAGTTGAATTTTCTCAAACTTTTTTGCTGCTTCTGGACACATTTTCTTAGCGGCAATTTCTATGCATTCTTTTACAAAATCCCCATCATTGAAGGGGCGACTCCGCTTTGCTATCATTCGAGAAATTTCATAACTAACTTCTGTAGCTGTTTCTGTATCTTGAATGGGTTTTGTAAACATAGCTTGTTGACCAATAAGCTCCCGTTTTAAAGACAAAACTTTTTGCTTTCTTAATTCGCCTGTAAACTTCGTAAAAGTAGGATGCTGCGTTTCATAGTGCCTTTTTACATTATATTCCTTTGCAATCGCAACAGAATTCTTGCAAATTAAACAAACGACTTTGTTATGCGACCATACAAAAAAGTATTTCTCAGTCCAAATTTCTTGAAACTGCCGATTTTCATCTTTAACCTTACGTTTTTTACTAGTTCCTGGCATGTCCATGTTGCGTTTTAATCCTGACTAGGATTACCACAGCACCTAAAACCAATTACAGTTCCTAATTAATTACCAAAAATAATTGATAAAATATGTAGATAAAATTAATAACAGTTTTACTTACGATTTCACAACACAATTATACACGGCACTTGACGGGAAATCTACGTTGAATGTGGATCAAAATATATTATAATTATGACACCGGCTAGTCGAGTTAAAATCTACACTAGAACTAACGACACTTTACTCAAATTAAAACCGAACTGTCGGTCGCTGCGGTTAGCGTGGCTTTTATACCACGCGCATAGAGTCGAAAACTGTCTGGAGAAATCTCGAAACCGACTCTGGAAGCTTCGTGTATCTACCTACGCGAGCTATCGGGAATTTGGGACTATTGCTATCTCGCTCGCTCGAACAGTATAACGCGGCGCGCTTCCTCAAGAAAACGAATTTAACCGAGATCAGCACGAACATTACCGACCGCTGTTACCGACGCATGCACGGCGCACCGATAAGATTGATAGAGCGCGCGCGCGAGATTCAAATTACTTTTCGAACATTTGTTATTGGTTTTATTCTGGAATAGAACTCAATATTTTCGAATGTACGAGAGTATTATTTTTGCTGTCGGCGGGCCACCAGTATTCGACCGGCGGGCCGCATGCGGCCCGCGGGCCGTAGTCTGTGCATCCCTGGATTATACACTCGTAAGTAAAACTATTGAATTACAGGCATATTTTCATAAAAAAGGGTAACTTTGAAGCCTTTGTTCTCCGTCAGGGATTGAATGGAGTGTGAACAGATGTTGGTCATTTAAAGAGTGAATGGAGGAGGCCCAGTCAAAAAGCATAAAATTTTTATGCATACATTTTTTACCAATAACGATTACTAATCATAGCGTTTATTAGCGGGTACGGTTTCGCCCGCATAAAATTTTTAGTCATAATATAGTTTGGCATAACAGGTACGGCATAAAGTTTTTTCGCATAATGGCATATGAACCTAACCTCCACATTGCTCGCTACGCTCGCTCGTCGTCGCACCTAGTCGTCTGTTTAGCAAAAGTCCTAACATAACTAGTCCATCAAATGTTTTTATAGTGCCAATCACAGTATGATGCACATGCACAAAATAATAAATTATGCCACTTGAATACTATTTTGCGTGTTAACGTTATGCGTTTAACATTTTTGCTCACCAAATGAAATTATTAAAAGTAATCGTTATGCCAATGAAACCATTAAAACTTAATGCCGTAACAGTTATGCTTAACCATATTATAACAAAAAAATATGCAAGCGAAAACGCCCCTCTTCTACATATTTGGTCAAAAAATCAGAAGCATACTCAAATCGTAAGGACGCAAATCTCATCCAATTACAAAGATACATAAGATACGTCCGCAAATTCCGCAATATGTTTTCCATATAACTACGTTTGTAAGCGTAAACAGGGGCATTGCTCTTCGACAATGCCGAGAATATTCCGTTGGACTCTGTTCCAACAAACAGCCAACGGAAATGCGCCGAATATTGCTCCACACTTCCACACACTACAAGCATGGCACCAACAATTGAGAGTTTCGACAGCTAAGACCCTCGAGTGGAGCTAGGATCGTGTTATCAAATCAAAGAGAAAATCAGCGCCACCAAGTATTTCCTTACGAGTGAAAATAAAATAATAATAAATACTTGGATTAGCAAACATACATAATTGTGATCATTTGTACTTCCCCTACGTATTCTTGTTTGTAAGTTAAAGACTACATTTTAAATATTTACAAAACTCAGTATTACTTACGATAACAGCTAAGTATAGACTATTAGGTAACGGGGAATTCCTTTGACAAATCATAATTTACACTTTTGTACGTAGTGATATTACAGAAGAACTTGCAATGTATTCATATCCTGGTCCTTTGTTATGATTATTTCAAAGACATATTGTACTGAGAACTCAAAAATTCAGGAAGTGTTTAACGATACCGGATATTTTGCAGAACAGCACCCATTGAACTGTGCTACTGCGTACTACCAATTGTCGGTTATCTGTTACATATTAGGTGGTATTGAACTTTGAAGGCCAATCGAGTTTTTGTCCACGTTACCCTAATATGCTCGGGTTAGTCAGTTGGGTACTTGGCCTCTGATTTTTTCCAAGATTAAGTCAGTAACCGACGACGGTCAGTCACCGGCACCGCCACGCTTAGGTGCTCCAAGGTCCGCGAAAATATATGGAGAACGTGTCTCGATTAGTTTATGGCTTTTGATTTTATGGTTTCCGCTAAGAGATTTAAAGAATTGTAATAGGATTGTATGTATTCGAGTTGACGTACCTCGCTCGACTGTCCGATTCTAATTATAATATGTCAGTTCGTAAGAGCACTGCGAAATATGCTGCTTACAACCATGTCAATATATTTGACGTTACAATAATACACTGGCCTTCAAAACTTAGTACTACATTTTTAAAATCGCAATTTCGCTTAAACAATAGAAGTTAGTTTTTAAATGAATTTTTTTTTTCATTAAGGTTATCGATTGTGAAGTTGTTATAAAAAATATTATTTTTGAAGTCATTTTTATTTCGGAAATATATATTGTTTATTTCAAAAGTTTGGTACTAAATTTTGAAGGCCTGTGTATTAAAATTCAAACTAACTTTACCTTGAATTGATTAGTTCCCCATCCCTACTGAAAAGCTCACTAAGTTTACTATAACGGTACACCGCCTATTTGCAGTAGCAAAGCTAATTAATCCGCTACCAATAAGTAAAAGAAAGACATTGATTGAATGTTTTGGGATAGCAAACAAATTCATTCAATGCTATATTTTTTTACTACAACATAATTTATGACTAATATTGTTTTTTGTTTATATGGTATTCTTTATTGACAGGCAACATATTTTTTAGATTGATTGATACTATTCCATTAGTCCGTTATTCTTGTTTTACACAGACAATCACATTATGACGTCATTCCGGCATCCTATACGACAACTGGCATTGTTCATACAAACGAATGAAACAGAACAGTTTTTTCAAGTGAACAGTAAGTTGACTAACCAACCAATGATGTCAGATAGCCGATGGCGAGATGTTTGCGATTGCGGATGATTCAGGGCGGCTGTAAACAGATTCGTGGAACGCTGGTGAGCTCCGGAGCCGAGGACGGCTTTCAAGCGTGACCAGAAATAGATATTATACGAGCCAATAAAGTTGTTTAGAAAATTATATACAAGCATATTTATTTTATGATAACCTAAAGATTATAAACAAATAATTAAAAAAGCTTTTTTGTTACTTTTATGACATTATTTATTCAATTAATAATAAATTGTCTCAGGCTCAAAGCTAATGAGATTAAGAAAATATATTCAAAGTAAAACAATGTTAAGTTAAAAATAACACTCGAAGATAATCAAATGACTTAGCAACGTAAAACACTTAAATGGTAGGTAACTTTTTCGCGATTAACCTCATTAAGTTTTAAAAACAAGTTGAACGATGCCTCCGCTATCGCATAACTTCAAGACTTGTTTTCGTGAATAACTAGATACTTAAGTGACATTATTATCTACCTCGATAAAGTAAATGTCATACTTGTAATTTGGTGTTAAATCCGAAAAAACTTCACTTATTAAAAGGAATATTCACTTGGCATTAAAATCTCCCACTTAGGAAGATGATTGAGTGTATAAATATAGAGAAATAAAGGTGCAATTTGCAATAAGGCTCATTTGGAAAACTGAAATTTAAAAAGAAAATATTTCACAACTCGCTCCAAGTTGCAACCTAGCATTAATTGTTCAACAAAACATTTTGCTGCGTCATTCGATGTCACGTGTGTGTATCGTACGTTATCAACAACACATCAAACAATGTTTATCAAATGAATTTTGTGAAGGAATATTGCTGACGTAGGGCGAATAACATACCTATCTCCTGTGTAATTAAATACCATTATTATTAACAGGTACATAAATAACTTAAATTTTGTAGGTATTACCAAAATAAAAGCAAAAAGAAAATATGAATGTATTAGCAAATAAACTAAACATTCGAAAATGAAAAGTGCAGAAAATAATGCGCAACTGAACCAATAAAACAAGTGAAGCGTAGTGACCAACGAATAGGTTGAGAGAAAACCACAAGAAACGCGAAGAAATTTCAAGACATCCACTTTCCAGTGAGAATTTATCATTCGGTGCGATACCGGAGAAATACTAATGCTGCAAAGAGATAAATTGCATTTATACAATATCTTTGATCTTGTAGGTACTAGCGATAATTTAAAGGCGTAAAATATACCTTATTTTTATTGACAAATATACCTACATTTTGGGGTCCTTCATCCCCTCTTCTTTTGGAACGACAGCGATTTTAAATTTTACTTTTTATTTAGATGGTCCTGCCAAAAAAGTCCTACAGATATAAAATTAAATCTTCTTACGTACCTCAAAAACTAGGACATAAATCTATTTTTTTCCGATTCTTATTTTTATCTGAGTTGCATATTTTGAGAGTTATTGTTGTTTGAACCCTTACCTAACCAATAAAATGTTAATTTTTGAAAATCGACAAAATTAAAATGAGATCTTTTTAAAATTAAGTTGATCATTATATCTAAATACAAATGTCATTAAACGATAAAATCAAGTTTTTATAAGTTTTGAATTGTTTCGAAAATTAATGGAACTCTATTTCTTTTTCTATTTAGTTCTATACTATATTTTGATATCATTCAACGTTTGGCCGAAGCTATCAATGTAAGACGGTTTAGTTTCCAGAAAAATGAATATTATTAAAATACATTTTTTTTACATATGTGATATTTAAAACTTCGACATAAGTACCGTTTTCAAACAATTGAAATTCGAACAGAAAAGTTTCGAAAGTATGATAAGTTACCAACGAAAAGAAATATCTTGTGCATCTTATCTTATTGCATATCAGAGAACAGTTCTTGATCAAATAAATATTGTAAGAATTGCTTTGTGCCAGTTAAGTTGAGAGCGGCGATATCAGGGTGATATTATGATGTAAATAAACTAAAATTAGCTAATATACTGCGGCAAAATAAATGTGCTAGCATAGCACATAATAGTACGAGCTAGTTACATCACTAAACTCGAACCCATTTCATCTTCGACTGTGCTTCGACCAAGAATAACCTAGATGTCCGGTTAGTCTCCAAAACGGCAACTCGAAATAACACCCCACTTACAAACTGGGCGCTTATCATGTACAAAGTATCTTCTTTGTTACTTACTATTTAATGTTTGTAATTTGGAAAGAAAGGTAATTTGTACCCAGATAAAAAATGTAGAATGTCAAAATTTCGAATCGCTTTATGTTTTGTCAGTCGGTGCCACATTTATACAAGGTTACTTGGTAATATGTCGTATTCCTACGGGTTATAGATGAGGTCAAAAAAAATATTATTTATAAAATACTAAATAATATACTAGAAAAATACGACTCGCACCAGATCATATTCTCAGGCGGGAATCGAACCCGCGACCTTTGGAAGTCCGGTCCAATGCTCTTCCAACTGAGCTACCGAGTCAGTAATCCTGTATATACTGTGTTTACGTGCTGTTTTAGTTCGTGAAGCGTTATCTAGGATATTTTTGATCGAAATATATAATTATAGCAACATTATTTACAAGAAACATGAGAAATGCAAACCGACGGCGCCGCAGAGGCGCAGGACGTCTGTCTATCAGTACAACTGTTTACGTCAGAGGCACGACAAATATTGACACCAAATGATCCACCATTGTCTACAACGTAGAGCTGTCAACTTACAACACGGTTGTTCAATCAATACCATAATCACTACATATAAAACAAAGTCCCTCGCCACATCTGTCTGTCTGTCTGTTTGATTGCGATAAACTCAAAAACTACTGAACGGATTTCATGCGGTTTCATTGATAGTGATTCCTGAGAAAGGTTTAGATGTATTTGTTTGACAACCTCCGTGGTTGAGTGGGTTTGTACGCCGGTTTTCAAGGTGTCGCCATCTCTGAGGTCCCGGGTTCGATCCCCGGCTAACTTTTCTATGTTGGCGCAGGTTTGGGTGTTTGTAGTTCCACCGTTGTCTGTGATTTCCATAACACAAGCTACTTACTTTGGAATCAGAGCAATGTTCGTGATGTTGTCCAAAATAAAATAAAAAGTTGAGTTTTTATGTAAATTGGTAGAAATATGACGATAATTGTTGAAGATGTCGGCAAAAATGAAGCCGACTGGGAGCTTGTATCGAAAACGCTGCATAAACCGTCGTTTTATTCTTCCTAGCAAGTACTCTGATGGGAGTTGGTATCCAAGGTCTGACGATGGAGCCGGAAAAAGTCAACAGGAATAGTAGTTTATGATACAAGGTTGGTAAGGGGGTTTTTAAAACGAGTTGACGTTTTATATAATCTATATAATCATCACGAGTTTTAAAAAACCTTAACAACCGTGTCCGTACGACTTCTTTCAATAGATTTGCGAGAAAACATTATTAGTGAAATTGTAATAGAAATTATAAAAGAAAACGTAAACAAAAACGCACATTTTTATAAGCAAATTAATTGGTAAGCAAATAAATTAATAACTGCTTCATCTAGCTTCGCAACTTTGGATCAAACTTTTATACATTGTTATAAATTTTAATATAAAAGACATGCTGGCTTTAGATTTTTTTACTTTTGCTCATCACGCCAAATACGAGTGAGTTATTGAACGCAAATACTGCCCGGGCTGCGCGGCGGCGGGCCTCCGCGCTATCGCAATCGCAATAGATTAGAATAGGTAGGTATCTATAATTACGTCGTTCGACTAACACGGTGCTTAGTTTATTTACTTCTAAGTCGTCACGTGGCGATGGCGCCTGAAACGCGTAAATAGGTTCAACGACCGCCCCGCCGCCCCGACCTTGGCGGCCGGCGCGGCGCGGCGCGCGGTGCTTGCTGTTGACGCAAACAATATTCTTAACAATCGCAACTTTAAACAATCGGAATATGTATGTAAGTACTGATAAAGAGTATAACTGAATATTCAACATCTTTTTCTGGGTTACTTAAGATTTTATTAAATACATTATTGAAGTGACTAAGCTACAATGATGAATGATTATTTATTCTCAAAACAGTTAATTTCTGAATAAAAAACAAAATTTTAATTATTTAAGTCAAGCCCTTGTCACATTGAATTCAATCAAGATGAATATACTTAATTCCCATTTTTTAGAATTGCACCCTTGTTTCATGGAAATAAAGGAAACGCAACCGCTCAGAATAGAGGAAACGAACAGGCAATTCATAAAAATTAGGTGATTTAAAAATAATGTAGAAACAGAGAATAATATTATTTAACCTAAATTAGGTAAGTACTTACTTATTTATTATTAAAATAAAAATAATTAATAAAAAAATATGCTTCATACATACAAACAATAGTGTCTTTGAGTGCGTCATTTTAAGAATCGAATGACGTTAATGATTACGTTTTGGTGTAAAAAAACAAATTGTTTGTAGCATAGACTATGACAAAGGGCAGACACTTGACTTATTCATCAACGCCTTGTGGTTTGATGATCATGTAGTAAATTGTTTACTATTGACTGATAATGACTTCTGTAAGACCATTTTTCTCACTTATGCTCTGATATATTATCATTACATTTGAAAAAAGAATGCAGGAGGTTCCACATTTACGTGGTAGTCTGGTTCATCACGTTGAGCAGGGAATAAATGAATGAACTTACTTCGGTAGAACTTCAAAACGGTAGAAATCATCTCAGCAGCTAGCGTTATTTTTATTAAACTTTATAGCTCCATGACTGGTCGTTTCACATGGCCACACGAAACAATTTAAAAGTTTCATTTTTGGTAAGAAATTTTATTTCCTGGTATTTCTTGAGAAAAGCATTTTAGCAGAATATTTAAGAAGTCAGTATTTTCATGTACAAATGTGTCTGTATTTAAGTGCTATCTCGAAATAATAATTAAAATCATTACGACAAGTTCAGAGCGCGTAGTCTGCACAATAGCGCTAATTGATTTCAGTGGCCTTTCACCAGAAACGTAAACGAGAGGTTTTAAAAACGTTGTTACACAACGTCCCTCTGTAGGTCGGCTACGAAGGCTGGGCCGTGGGCCTGTACATGTACAATGCGCGTGGGAACCGGGCGCGGCCCACGCGACCGCGAGACTCTCCCACGCGTGTACTGCGCCCGCACAGGAGCTCCATTTTTGAGTCATTCGACTATCAGTTACGGCGGCACGATTGCTACGATCTTCACTCAACATCGTAATTTTGAATTACGGTGAAACTCCATTTTCGAATTACTTGTCTCGCATTCGATTACTATTGTTAGTTGTTACTGATTCAATCAGCATCGTACTTCTGAATCTCTCGACTCAGACAAGTGCTTGTAATTTGTACCACTCCTCGGTCCTACCACAAGAGGAACCCAAAAAGGACCAAATGTCCAAGTTATTGTTTGAATTTTTTATTGTGTCTTTTGCCGTGCCGCAGGCAATATTTTCTGTCGAGTTTGTTTGAATTTTTCGTTACTTCTTTAGCTGCAGTTTCAATGTGTTAAAATAATCAGATTTCGCGTTTTTATCTATATTCTATAAATCATACGAGTGTCGTGATTCAAAAATAGTGCTCAAGAGTACTTCATGGTGACCGACTTGCAAGCTCCGGCAGAGGCGCGTGCGACTTAAAGTTCCATGTCTAACACATGATTTATTCAGCCATTATATTCATCAGATTCGTTTTCGTTGGTTTAGTATTGGTATAATGTTAATTAAGCATTGATAATGGTCCAAGACGAATATGTCATTACACATTATACCAACTATACTTACTTCCTACAAGCGAATAAATATTAGCTGGACGACCTCCGTGGTCGAGTAGCTTTGAACGCCGGCTTTCAAGGTGTCGCCATCTCTGAGGTCCCGGATTCGATTCCCGGTTGGGTCAATTTAGAAAACGAACTTTTCTATATTGGCTCAAGTGTTTGTGATACCACCATAGTCTCTGATTTCCATAACACAAGTGCTTTGGCTATTTACGTTGTCAAATATTATTAAAAAAAAACTGTCACCGTTCAAGATCCGTGCCGAGACCTATACTTATGAATCAGACGTATTAACTTTGTTATTGTCAATTTGACATCGCTCGCAAGGTCAATAGGTCATAGTGATCGTGTATTATACATTTTGTTATCAGCCTTATAAATGCATATAGGTTACAAAACAATGTTATTAAAATTACCTACATACCTATACCTAGGTACTGCTTGATAGCTTTGCTGGCCTGTGTTAAGAGAGAAAGGATAAATATTGTTTTAATAAAATACTGGGATTTACGCGTCCTCACGCTAAAAATAATCAAACGATTATACCATGGGATTTCCAAGCAAATATACGTAACTGATAGACGACCTAATTTTACAGTTATTGGCAGGTCAAAAAAATAATTGAGTATTTTGATATGGGCATAATTAGTTGTGTTTACGTTTAATTAATATTATGGAAAATGTACCTAATTCTGTAACAAAACTTAATTAATGGGAATCCTAAATGGATTTTTAAGAGATAATAAAATTATTCATTCCCGGCAGCTCAGTTACTTGTGAGTTTGGGATTATGTGTTCTGTGGTTTGTCGCTTCAGAAAAGACTATGCTCAATGGTTCAAACGTAGATAGATATACGGGTGTCCCAAAACATTGCCACATGGAGGGAAAGTACCTTAAAGATAGGAAATTTTACTGAAAGAAGACTTCATTTTAATTTCAAAATTATAGGAACTGCATTCAAATATTTTTTAAAATCGCATACGATTCGGATACAATACAAATATCGTATGCGAATTTTGTATTATACAACACCTACGTTACGTAATAATTAAAATAGTACACGGTCTTCCTTTTGTTCAAGATGCTATATTCAAGAAAAAATAATCTTCATGAGTAACCCTTTCAATCGCTATCGAAAAATAAAAGTTTTTTCATATTTTGTGGGTTTGATTCCTGGTTAAGGCAGGAGATTTTTCAAAAATATTTTCCTATTATTTTCAAAATCGACATGAAGTCTTCTTTTAGCAAAATTCCCAGTAAACATATTTTGATTTGATTTGATTTCCCATTTTCAACATTTAAGGTACTTTCCCTCCTTGTGGCAAAGTTTTGGGACACACTGTGTATTTTTTTTAATTAATCTTTAACGATTTTTAGGGTTCCGTACCCAAGGGGTAAAACGGGACCCTATTACTAAGACTCCGCTGTCCATCTGCCTGTCTGTCCGTCTGTCACCAGGCTGTATCTCATGAACCATAATAGTTAGACAGTTGAAATTTTTACAGATGATGTATTTCTTTTGCCGCTATAACAACAAATATATAGTATACTAAAAAACGGAATAAAATAAATATTAAAGGGGGCTCCCATATAACAAACGTGATTTTTACGGAACCCTTCGTGCGCGAGTCAGACTCGCACCTGGTCGGCTTTTTCTTTTTCCTCTTTTCATTTTGTTTGATACGCTTTGTTGCGCGTGAATTTTATTAAAGTTTGATTTGGCAATCCCATTTTGTGCTTTAATAATAAAATATATTGAATCTTGGAGACAAACTAGGCTACTAATGATGATTCCCTCGGTAAACAAAATACCACACGCGGTATACGGTACGCGGGCAGTAGCTAGTTGGTTTCTTATGCACATTCATACGAGTGCAGATCGTGACAAATATCAGTGTCGGCAAAGACTGTACGCGGGCAAGCAACCGGAATAGGAATGTTATGTGGCAGCCGCGCGGAACTAACAACCGGCCTCCAGGCCGCCGGCCAGGGAGCCGGGAGCTAATGAGAGACGCCTGGCTGGCCACATCTAATAGGCCCCCGCACGAGCCACGCTCTCGAGCCGAATACCAAGTGCTTGATAACACGCAGCTAAAGGAAACGTAATGCGCAAATAGAATCAAGAAAAATATGATAAATAAACGAAGATGAAACAACTCAGACAGAACCTAACCAATCTTCTTCTAGGTCTGCCTTTGATCACGCAATTCAATCACACAAGGTGCTTGAAAATGCTCAACCGAAAATACTCTAGGGAGCCAGAGGCTTAATGAGAGACGCATCCCTGCTTTCCAGTGTCCACCTCTATAAGCCTCAGCAGGAGTCACGCAACTGCTAGATAACACGCAGATGAATTTAAGATTCTATACTGGTAGTAAAGGCGCTATATCAGTAAAGCGAAATAGCAATGAGAAAATGTCGCGCGCCGGAGAGAGACCGATTTGGCAGATTAGGCGAAAAAAATACGAAAAAAGTGGCGATGTTATCTTGGCGCTAGTGTAGATGTGGACCTGTCATTTTGCTGTTTGCTATTATACATTTTTGTATGTTGGGAGCGAATTTTCGTAAATATCAATTTTACTTCTAACACATTTTGGTTTTCATTTTTTTCAATTCGATCTTTAATGCGTTAAGCTGTCCAACTTCCATACAAATAATAATTATTATCAACTATTTTTAAACATGAGTTACTGAAAAATAACCGGGAAATAACCCAAATGCACACGTATCTCCATCTACAGCAGCCACCAAGCGGGATACATTTGTCATGCTGCCATTAGATTGACATAAAACTAACCATACTTCCACCCAACAGTTTTCTTTTAATCACGGTGCTATAAGAGAAGGTGTAATGTCAGGAAATCTCGGAGATAGCGTGGTTGAATCCAAAAAGGTGTTTTATTTCAACACCTTTTTGGAAACGATCAAAGATCTAACTATATTAGCTACTAACTACGTAGGTAGGATACTCAAAATTAATGGCTCAATAGAATAGCAGGAACTGAACTGAGTATCTAAGTCTACCTCTTTAGGTAAATAAGCATGATGCATTTCAAACTTTTGTATCTGGAGATGTACCTAAACACACCGTCATTTTGTAGTCGTTTTAATCCCCCTAAGGAAATGTGTGAAACCAATGAAACTAATTATTTTTTCTAAAGAAACATTTAACAAAATGACAGTGTATATGTAAATATGACAGAGAGTAAATGAACAGGGCCCTATTTTTTACTTACTACTCATTTTCATCGGACAGTATGGCTGTCGAATGAAAATGAGTAGAAAGAACGGCCGACGCCTTTCAAAAATAGGGCTCCAGATAATGTGTTTATTAAGATTACAAATAAATTGCTGACTTCTGGTTATTATTGTCACATGTGTAGACATATGGTACGAGCATATTTTCAATTTATTTAAATTTGTTTTTAACGCAACCAAAGGTTTAAACAAATTGACGAAGAACAATGAATGTTCTCAAGAGGCATTAATTTTAAACGCATTTAACGTACCGCTTATTATACATACAATGTTGTGATCGGATTATCTCCACCTGGCACGTATTGCGATTGTGACAGATCAATCGAGGGTTTCTAAATAAAGACGTTCTCATAACACAGGAAACAATGGCTAGAAAGTACCTACATGCAAATTGACTGAGATCATCCCGCTTATTCATTGACGACATTGTATGTACATACAACACAAATAGGGAACAATAGGATCCAACAAAAATGTGAATGGTAATCATCTATTTTCTTAATAAACAAGATATTGGCAACTTTAATTAAAATAAATTGGGATTCAGTTCTCTCCAAATTCAGCATTTTGATCAGTATCAAAATTTTGTAGTTTTTGAGAACGTTTCAAGTGCCAAATTATCAGGTTGCTGCTGCACCCCCTGGCGGTATACCACATGAAACATATCTAATAACCTGCTCTGAAACGAAACATTTTGAATGCAAAAAAACACATCGAAATCGGCACAGTCGTTTCCGAGAAAAAGGGTAACAAACATACATACAAACTCCAAGTGTTTTTTCGCAATAAAAGCCTATGTCCTTTCCGAAGGTCTACTCTATCTCTGTACCAAATTTCATCAAAATCTGTTCAGTAGTTAAGGCGCGAAAGCGTAACAGACAGACATAGTAACTTTCGCATTCATAATATTAGTATGGATATATGCATATTGTACAATATGGGATACGAAGAAGATAATTTAAAAGGTAATGCTATTATCTACATTTTACTTCAGAATTTTTCGATGTTCCAAGACGAACTATGATCTTAGAATCTCAAGACTTAATTGCATTATTGCATACTTTCGCCATGTCATTCCTGTGATAGAAGTCAAGTAGGCTGGCTTATAGCCTACAACGACGCGACGGTCCACCAGACCAACAAAACAATGACACAGCGAATCGCGACGCGAACAATAATAATTCACGGACGACCGGACGTTGCGTGTTTCCGCGTATCCTTCTATGTGCCCGAGTCGAAACAGCTGCATGCAATGTGACTGCGAAATGACGATTGTTCCGAGCACGTGATAACGATGCACAAACAACTCTGCTAATAATCATGTTTTCGCAGATTGCTGTGACATTCTGAAGCTGTAATAGTCACGTTATTGTCGGCCAATTATTTATGGAATAACTAGAGACGCGATACTGATTTTCTTCTAAGAGTAAACGAATAAAAGGAATTTGAAAATCAGGAAAATTTACATCGAGGTAAAAAGTGATAATTAATATACCACGACTATAAAAGACTTACATATTTTCTAAAGCTACATCGTACGACTCCCTCGCTCGTTGAATGAAGTCTATCGCAAGTTCGTTCACATTGCTTATTACATATGGATTAGTAAGGGAACATTAAACTTCATTAATGCTTACGATTG
This sequence comes from Catoptria pinella, assembly GCA_963556745.1. NCBI lineage: Eukaryota > Metazoa > Arthropoda > Insecta > Lepidoptera > Crambidae > Catoptria > Catoptria pinella. The sequence goes on from OY750771.1 coordinate 6,922,300, forward strand.
GCGCGTACATATAATTACGGAGCTACTTGGATGTTTACCTGCAAAAGAAGAAAATAAAGTTATTTTAAACACATTAAATCATTAAGTGTCATTTTTCAAACAAACAAAATTTTTACTGCATCGTAAAATGGAACAAACGATGTGCTTAATTTTTTTATTTTATTAATTGATCACCATCTTGGGATACTGTGTTATTTTTTTTTACTCAGATCAGACCCCTTTAAAAATTCTGTTTAAAATTTTACTAACTTATAAGCTGCTGTTATAAGATAAATTTCAGTGAGCAAAGACATTCCATTCCCTTTAGCTAGGAACATCTGTCTAGAATGGTGTGATCGTCCCCGAGTGGCAGCAGTAGTGAGGTCACGGGTCGTCTAGACTGAACTATAACCTAGCGCACTCCAGACGTCTGTATTATTTACTTTTACATGCAATTCGACGATTCGAGTTCCAAGTACTTACCTAAACTACCTACCTATTATTCATCGTCGTTGAAGATCGTCGCCTTTTGTGCGGTTAAACTTATTTAGTTTTATTGAAGGTTCTTTACTTTACATATTCTTAATTTATACCTGCGATAGCCAAGATACTAGGAAACTTAATAACATCTAATTCACAGATAAAATTGATAATAATGTGAATAGAAACTCGCTGTAGAGAATACGTTAACAAAAAAGGCAATGAACCATATACCACCGTACGTGTTTGAATATCCCCGCATAACATATCAATATCACATAATAGTATTTATTCTTATTTGTTACAGAAATGTATAAACTTCCCCATTTTCCACCATTCCCAAAGGGCGTGTCCATATAGCTAATTTACCATTAATTTCGGCTTTGACAAAGATTTTTTTATATTTATAAACGCAGACCTAAACTAAAAAATCATCAAGTGGCTGGATGTGATAACATTTTACCACATTTTACTATGTTAATAGTAAAACAGCACACCCCTTCTTCCGTCATAAGGTAAACCTTTATTACTTATTGTTCATTTCCTGCAAGGATAATTCCACATTAAATATGAAAACACCACGTGCTTGTCTAAGATTGTCCGCAGTAGTAATATGAGTAGGTCACTACTAATGGATCATTATTGACATAACGTGGCATATAAAGACAGTACCTAAGTATCAAGTCAACAGGATGTTATAGTATACTTAGAGCTAATTTTTTTCGCATCGCGTGACCTACCTCAACGCTAATCGGCTCGGGTAAGATAAGACTTTTGTCAGAGGTAATGGCAGAACGAAATACAAAGAATATTATACATAACTCGATAGCATATCAGTTATTTAAGCGCGTTATCGCGCCTGCACGAGAGATCAAAATGCCACTTGCATTATTATAAGTAGGTACCTAGTCACAATAATAAACTTATTATTGATTATAACATAATGAGCTCAAGTATTCGGTATTTGCGATAAAGGCCATTCACAGTTTAAAGGATATAATTATTAATATTACATTAATTAAGGTCATGGGATTTTCATAACCATAAAATAAGTTATGTTCATCTTTTCCTTTTAGCCTCGACTTATGGAATCTCGTTGAGGATAAAAAATGTTGCATAAATGCAGCGATTCAAATATAAGTAAGTACTACCTACCTTACCTACATTTAAATTAATCAGGAAATTACAAAGACACTTAAATATCTACAGTGCCAATCATTATTTAACAAATCAGCACACAGAGATCATATTATGTGTGTTATGATTCTCTCTCTTATTTATTTGATAGTTATTATCGAAAAAAAACCGGACAAGTGCGAGTCGGACTCACCCACCGAGGGTTCCGTACAAATTCGTAGGTACCTACTTTAATTAAGACTATATTTTCTATGATTAAATGAATAGTTTTCAGATTTTTCCCTGTAGTTGTAGTATAAGACGATATTACTTGCCAAATTTCATAGTTCTAGGTCAACTGAAAGTGGCATAGAGAGTGTCGAAAAATGCGTTTTGCAGCATAAACGGCCGTATCTTTTTTTTGCGTAACCTAGAAGTTTTATTTTTTTCTACAGCTTTAAGAGACTGTAGACTTGAGTATATGGTTATAATTTCAACTCGATACCTCCACGCGTTTCCAAGATAAGAGGGTCTTGACAGACAAATGGACAGCAAAACAGAGTGATCCTATTAAGGCTCCGTTTTTCCTTTTGAGATACGGAACCCTAAAACTATGGTTTTAATTTATTAAATTATTGTTACCTAAAAATGACACATTACTAGCTATTAATATCTTACAGTCATTTGATGCAAAAAGCGACCTACTATAAACAAACAGAAAACAGGGAAAAACATTTATGGAAAGCCCGCATCACCATAACGGTTCTGTAAATGTTATAAATAGTGTTGCTTTTTTCCTTCCAATGTTGACAAATCAGAATATTGAAGAAAGAGTTAAAAAATAATAAGTTTGCGAGTAGGAGTAACGCATGTCGCGATGAAAAGAATCAAGATTCTATAACTAATAAGATACATATTTTTTTTCCACTGACATCAATGAAGTTTCTTGAAATTTCCAGAGCAATACTATCAATCAACACTTATACATTTTAGTTAGTTCGACGAACATGAACAGCATGGTTTCCGGTTTTAATCTTTTGAAGCTCGAAACCTTGCAAATTAACTCCCTTGCTATGAATGGAACTAAAAAGCTACAGGCTACTACAAATTTGACAAAAGGTACAAAATACACCTGATAGACGACATCAGCTCCAAGGCGCAGTACAAGGCTCTCCTGATTTACACTGACGGTTCCAAAACCTCATCGGCACAGGGTCGGTGTCGTCTCGGAGGACCACAACATACAAATTTCATCTCCCTTAAGTTCATACAACACGGTCTTCCAGGCCGAGTGCATGGACATAATTATGACGGCTCGGACAATTGAAACAAGGGAGGTAAAAGACCGCCACATCTTAATTCTCTCTGACAGCAAATCCGTTCTACAGGCTCTTCAGGGCAGTCGCATCACCTCGAGATTTCTAGGTGCACTTATTACTATCACTATCCAATGGATCAAAGGTCACAGTGGATCACGCACGGTGCAACAATGCAGCCGACGACCTGGCTATAGATGCGCATCTGATTAGACGCCTGTTAACCCGGAACCGATCGCTCCTATCCCAGCGAGCTGGTTTGCAGGTAAGATCCGTGAATGCACAATAGAATTACACCAACAGAACTGGAGCTCCTTGGACTCGTACAGACAGGCGAAACTCGCACTACCGCGCGTGTACGCCCGTTTATCCAGATTCAGTCCTGTTACAACTGTTTAGACCGCACTCTGCCTGGTAATAGGTGCTAGTACCAGTCCCGTGACTGGTTTTAATTTAACAGACATCTCTTTAATTTAGGTGTCACGGACAGTGCCCTATGCAGAGGCTGCATGGAGGAAGAAGAAACAGCCGCCCACGTACTGGTGGAATGCAGGCAGAGGGGTGGCCCCCTACCGGGCGAGGTACCTCGGCTCGTCGGGCAGCGCCCAGAAAGCGATCACAAATGTGAAAGCGCTTGGAGCGTTCTTGGCTGAGCTGCCTGGAGTGAACCGGCCGCATACCTTCCAGACGCAAAATAAACGCAGTAGACGTGGAGTTGCGGAAATCGCCCGTAATACTAAAAAGAAGGTGTAGCGGCACCTACCTTACCTACGCCGCACATACCACGACACACGGCACGACAACAAGAATCCTCACCGTGTTACTAGATGGCGCTAGTATCAAGTAACATGAACATTAAAGTATGAAGTAGCAACCTCGCAGTATGGAAATCCTACATCTCGCTAACGAAGTTCACTCAGCGACTTAGCAATATATACAACTTCCAACCATCATCGGTTGGACCGCGGTCCCCGGGCTAATACCATCCAGCCCGGAGGAAGATCTTCCCTTTGGCCTTCCTATCAGTGGCTACCTACCTCCACATCCTTTCCATACTATCCACTCCTACATTGGTGACCCCCGACGGAGCACATTCAAGCACCTTCAGCAACGCAGCGCCGACCATCACCCCATACCTTATCCAGCATCCGCAGCAGTCACACCGCAAGCAGAGAAGCACAGCAAGCCAGCACCACAGCCTTCTGGTTCCATCGCAGCATCATTGACGACGCTTCCTGGACCTTCGGCAACTCTCGACGGCATCATCCCGACCTGGTCTTCGCAGCCCACGACTGGAGCATCACTGGGCCCTTTCCCTCACTTCGGCGTGGCAGCTCTGCGCACCTCACCAGCAGCTCGGACCCACCGTCACTCTCCACTGTCCCGACTCACCGTGGACAGGTCCCGACTCACCGTGGACACGGATCTACTTGCAGCACTGGCGGACGCGCCCTTCTTCACCCCACAACGTCTCGACTCACCGCAGACTGGGGCATCTCCTGCAACACTACTCTGGCACTTGCAAAGCTCTGACGCACTGACAGCTGAGCTTGGACTACCCTTGGACTATCGACCTCCGGTCTCAGGGGGGGAGTGATGTAGCGGCACCTACCTTACCTACGCCGCACATACCACGACACACGGCACGACAACAAGAATCCTCACCGTGTTACTAGATGGCGCTAGTATCAAGTAACATGAACATTAAAGTATGAAGTAGCAACCTCGCAGTATGGAAATCCTACATCTCGCTAACGAAGTTCACTCAGCGACTTAGCAATATATACAACTTCCAACCATCATCGGTTGGACCGCGGTCCCCGGGCTAATACCATCCAGCCCGGAGGAAGATCTTCCCTTTGGCCTTCCTATCAGTGGCTACCTACCTCCACATCCTTTCCATACTATCCACTCCTACAAAGGAAAAGAAGAAGAACTCGCTTACTTTATTATTATTAAATGTTTTATTTAACCCTCGCCTGTTTTTTTATTAAACTTTTCAACTTGAACAATATAATTTTCTAAGGTAATACATTCGATTAAAGGAAAATGGGACCACAAAACCAATTACCGTGACAAAACAATTATAAACCTTTTTGGCCATTTGCGTTTGAATCGGCCATTTCTACATCACAAGTAATTTCGAAGTATTCTCCAATATGCTAAATTTGAACTCTCCAAACAAACAAATATTTTTTATTTAAACATCGTGTAAACATCTAATAATACTGAGGGTCTATTAATAGCAATTAGAAAATGGGTTACGTAACCAAGGAAAACCATTAACAACGAACATTCATATTTTTAATTAATCACACCAATATAATGAACTTACTCTCATACATTGCTCTGATTCCAAAGAAAGCTGCATATAGCACTAGTTACGTTCCTCGAATTTTCCTACTTGGTAGTATAAAAAAATAAACCTCTGGGTCTATATAAGTAACTAAATTAACTTGATATACATTACAAATCTGACAAAGTACGACAAGTATACTTGACGAGTAATTTCATATAAATTATGTACCATTTTTAAGTTAAACCAAATTAATGCCTAGATTGTGAATGAAACAGGCATATATAAACCAAGAACAAAAGAGGGCGAAATGTTGAAGAATGTTTTCACAAGACACAGCATCACCCATCACACCATGCTTCGTGTTTGTCTAATCACGGGATACTCTGATGGTGAAACTTATGATTGTTAGGTACAATATTCTTATCAACATACGTAAACCCGAAATATGTTATTTATTTATGACATACAGAGAAACTTATCACTGGCGGCGCCGGCACGCGTTGTTTACAATAGATAACCGAACACAATGCCGATAATGTACAAGCGTCTTCATAACATCCTGTACACTAATCGCACTGGCGATTGTGTTGAAAGCCTTTAGTTTATTGCTCTGAAGATGTTTTCGCATGAAGAAAGGACAGCAAATGTCTCCTCGTTTGAATTCTCGTTTTTTACATGTTTTATAAATAATATACTAGAAAAAAATCGACTCATCACCAAATCATATTCTCAGGCGGGAATCAAACCCGCGAAGTCCGGTCCAATGCTCTTCCAACTGAGCTACCGAGTCACTACAGGCATTTTATACTAGCTTCCCGATGAGCTAAAGACTTGAAACTTTAAACGTAGGTCAAAACCGAAAGACAAAACAATATTATGGTGTCATTGAGCTGAGCTAATGATGGAGCCCACAGAAGACCACAGGAACTCTGTATTAAAACCATGCAATCCCATCGTTTGATTCGTCTTGACGAGTACTCTGTTAGGAAATAGTGTCTAGGGTCTGATGATGGGGCCAGAAATAGGCTACAGGAATTCTGTTTTAAAACCAAACAACCCCATCGAGTTTAGGCTCGTTTGATTCGCCTTGACAAGTACTCTGTTGGGAAATAGTGTCCAGTGTCTGATGATGTAGTCGGAAGACTTGACTTTTATTCATATTTATCAAAAATAATTAGAAAGAACTGGGTACCCGGTTCTTGAAGATAACGGCCGGTTCTCGATGCCCTAATTGTGATAACTTCTCGTAGTCTTTCAATAATTAGAATTGAATATTGAGATTGTAAAGGTAAATAACCTCATCCTTTTCGAAGTTAAAAAAAGAAAAAGGTTATTTTAACGTAACCGGTATATTTACCAAAATATTTAGTAACCGAACGCCCCGGTTTCGCACGGGTGGCGCCATCTATAGTAATATTGCGATTTAAAATGACGGAAAAATAAAAATAAATTACGTCATTCCGCACATATTTTTTTTTTATTTTATTTTATTGTCCTGTCCTTGTCCTTGTTCTGATAAAAACAAACACCAAAAAAATATCTAATTTGGTATAGTTGTTCTTTAGTTATGCGCTAACATACATTTCAGCGATTCATTTCATTTATATAAATTGATAAGTTATCTAACTAACGATTTGGTGTTGATCTAACCGGAAACAACGCGTATCTAGTGGTTGAGTTTAAAGAATTATTAGAACGATAAGACACGGTTTAATGTTCCTGTCGTTCATTGTTGAAAGTTATTGGTGACGTGAATAATACAAATTCGTGCATGTTCAATTTCAGCGTTTATTCCTAAATTCCTAACTTTATCTTACTAAAGATAACATGGAATGTTAAGTAATTGTTGTTTTATAATAATTCCATCAGTCATCGACATTATTGAAGATAAGCAAATTAACGATAAATCAATAATATCACGTATACATTTCTTAGGTAATAATAACATATATTATTTTCAGTGGTATTACACAAGTGAAAATAACTTTCCATGTTATTTATTTCCACATTGTCTATTGTCAAAATATTAATTTTCTTTTTTTTAATATAGAGCGATAACGGACTTAAATATAGGCCTCTAGGATACGTGAAAAATGACATTGCAATTTGCACTACACAATCACAAGTGTATATTTTCGTTGACGCTAACATGGGATTCCCATTCCACGTTTTCCTGATTGCGATTACAAACTTTTTATACTACAAATAATAAAATACTAAGTATATGGTTTGCACATTTTATTGCATCTAACTGTTACAATAAACAAGTAAGTTCAAATTTTTAATGGATAATATTTTGTCTTTCTATGACAAGCAATACAAATAAAAAAATGATTCAAAATGTAAGTAGATAGAAATTTTCCTCATGACATGATTGTATAGTCAACTCAACAGATTTTACAATCTGGGCTTGCTTAAATAGCCAACACCAGGAAAGAATGAAGCTTAAACCAAAACAAATTCAAGACGAATTACCGATTCCTGAATTATAGTAGGTAGTCGACACTCCTTACAACTCTCGACTTCTTGAGGTAGCCGCAATGGTCAAAGTTATTTAAGCATTAGAACTGACCCCATTTGGCAGTAAGTTGTAATAACAAACAAGTTAAAACTATTCTCACCCCCTTGCCGTCACGACCCCGAATGCTAAGCAGTACGAAGTCGACGAGTCACTGTGAGTGAACATGGTTATACGGACCGTGAAATTTATTTTATTTGATAAGATACAGTTTTGGGGTTAAGTCATTTATTACTTTTCGCAAGGGTCATTTGCACTTCATTTTGGTGCATTGATTACTTGAGAAAACCTTCTAAAAGTGTAATATAGAAATTGCCTACTATAGAATAGATTTGAATTGTTAGTAATGTCAGGGAAAGTTGACTAAACTATGTGGCCATTTAAAACGTAACACTTTCAGATTTCCCACAATAAATATGTTTACACACGTAGGCACACATTTTTACTTCCGCTGTTAAATGGTTGACAATTCTGTAGTGTGTAGAAAACAAAGATTTTTTGTAAGTTTATTCATAAATAAAATAAACAAATATATATTCATCTTTATTAATGAGTGAATTATTGTTTGTGGGAATCTTGCTAACATGGATGTTAAGATATTAATAAAGGTAAATAAGGATTAAGAAGAAAAATAATATGATCAGTAGCTAACATTTTATGGGCGGCGGCTATACAATAATACAGTTACCAAATGAATCATAAAACTTTCTTATCGCTAATAATGACTTTGGCAAGTAAACAAGCGTCAGGCCAACGAATCGTATACTTGTAAATGCACAAACACTCGACAAAGAAGTTTATGCGAGTTGCAGGAAAAAGAAAAACGTCACACGTAAACACGACGAACTTGGCAAAAAAAATATTATAAAAAACATCTGCCGATTCACTACACTTTTGTATCTGGTACAAAAGAATGGAAAATTTGTAAGACGCGAGTGGAAAAATTAAGAAATATTTTTATCCTAGGAAAAAAGCGAGTTTTTTTAGTATGGAAAGATTCTAATAAACATCTCTTATGCGTATAAAAATGAATCCCGACGCAAAAAACCTTTAAAAAGTAAGAAAAAATACCTAGTAATATTTTGAGGGTATCGTTAAAGTAAAGAAATATTTTCATTATTTCCGCTGGTTATAATACCTTGGCTAAATCTGGGTATTTTTGTTTCTGTATATTTGTAGTAACTAGTAAAACATAATTATAAAACACCTTCAAATAAACCTTTTTTAACATTTACCGTGACGTTCAGGTTCAGGTTAAACCTAAGATTCACCGAAGATTGAAATGGACTATGATTACAGGACAGTAGGGACTTATACCAGTAAGAGTTGGTAAATCTTAGGATTTCCTGGAAAATCTTAGGATTGATCTAATTCTGTATCATAAGGAAGAATATTTCGAAACCAACCCTTTAACCTATCAAGGCCCGGAAAATGAGACATAATAGGTAGATAAATTCGATTGTTGTTCGGCCGCATTTGGCCGCTCGGGCATTGATGAATTAAAGGGGTGAAACAAGGGTTAAAAGTTTATAATGGAAAAAAATACATTTGGTCTTGCAACTTCATAGAAGTACTTCTAAAACAAACACTTATTTCGTGAATTTCCGAAAATCAACTTCTCAGGAGGTAAATTAAAAAATCAAAATGAATGCTGTTATTGAGATTTTATGGGATGTTGATTGCGAAAATGGCACTATGGGGTCCAAATTTTGTATGGAATAATCATAAAATTATGAATGTGAAAATTAAGATTAAGTTTAGATGTTTGTTACTAAATCACGCAAAAACGGCTGAACGGAATTGGTTTGGCAAACAGATAGTTTATAGCCTAGATTAAAAAACATAGGATACTTTTTTCCCGGTCAAAGGTTCCGTAGGGATTTTTCTACTGTCGACGCGGGCGAAATGTATACAAATAAATAAATATATCACCTTACTTACTTTTACAACCATAAAGCGATTTTTTTAAATGAAACGAGACCGAAACTAGTGCACATAAAATAACAATTCCATCATTCGTGTCTCGAAAGTTAATTGATGTTGTTTATTTACAGCTGTAACAGTCTCGATGATACTTTTCTTGTTGCGAAACATTCAAGTGTGGAAAACAAGTTGCGTCACATTTCTCTGAAACCCAAACAAGCTCGGATTTTTGATGTCAGAAAATTGTTTACGACTTTCAAAAAGGTATTTATTTAATTAATTGCCCTTTGCAATCAAATGACATAACGAAATAATTTGCGTTTTCTATTTAAAAAAAATGGTTTAGCTGGAAATTTAAATTTGGATTGTCCATGTTTCTCTTTGAGGTCTTCCACATCTTTGAAAAATATGAAATTGAGGTACTAAACAATTAAGGTAGGTAATCCACCAAAATACTGCTGCCACAGAACAGAATAAGTAAGTCATGAAGTAAACATTGTTTTTTTCCGCAATGTCAAAAACGAAAACACGTTGCACCAGCACCGAGACGTCACACGACACGACATGACTTTGAGCCGACGGTGTTTGTTTACAACCAGAAACGAGGACACCTTTCTTCTTGCAAAACATTCAAGTGTCTAAGTGGAGTCGGCAAAACAACTTGCGTCACAGACGGTCTCGGCCGCCGCGGCCTACATTCTCGTCAAAACATTTGTATTCGAAAAAAACATTAATGTTTTGGACCAAACCTATGAATGTTTTTTTTTATTTTATTGTAAACGGCGTATTCCAATGGCTGTACTGTGTAATGATACTAGCAAAACAAGGTTACTGTAAACTGGTAAACAAACAATATTGATTGAAAGTGTCCTCAGTTAGAAAGGCGTAAATCTATAGTAAGAAGGAAATACGTCAAAATTTACTTAAATACGAACTTCGGCATTATGTATTTTGTGCTTCGGCCCGAGTGTTGATTGTTATCGTCGGACTGGATTGCTTGCTGTAATAATCTCCTGGGAACCAACACGTTACTGACGTTACGTAAATTGTGTGGAGCAAGAAACGTTCCATTTACACACAGTCCTTTAGTTATCACATTTAATTGCATACGATTAATATTTTAATTAATCCATTTTCCATCAGACATCTTTCTTTACGTAGTCATTTAGTGCATTTTTTAGCTTTTTTGGGCATAGATGATAAACGTAGATCGGAGCCAGTCATCGGGTGGAGTTCCCGAGCAATAGATTTGAATGAAAAGATGAGTTAAAGCATCTATATGGTATGTTTTCTGATCCGAGGGCTTTCCCGGTTTTAGCCATTGTCTTGCTGTGGTCAAACCACTGGTTCTTCTTGAGGCGTCAGCAAACATTTTACCTATAATTATAGTCGCTCCATGTTCTCATTTTATTACTTACCTACTTAGGTTCAGGAGAGGCTTACCATAAATATCATAAAGCACGTTAAAATTGGGTCTTTTTTGAGTCCCGCTAGTTCTATTACCTTTATATGTAGATTCAAACTGTCATGTTTTTGTTTTGATTCGGTAGCACGCACTTATCCCTGTAAAAAATCTCTGGCAGTTCCAACTTTTATGTTTATGAATTTATCCAAATCTAAGTATTTTTCTGGATCAGCCCTACCGGATAACTTACATAGCTATCGTAATCGCCTTCATTTGACATATGGATGTGACAAATTGCTACTTTATTTTGGCATAAATAAAAAACTTACCAAAGAAAAGTAGCAATGTATCACATCTATCTGTCAAATGACAGCGATTACGATAGCCATGTAAGTTAGCTGGTAGGGCCCCTGTGGATAGACCAGTAGTAGGTATTAATTAACATTAAATATAGTATTATAAAAGACCATAAGAACTTATATACAATTCAAAGAACCAACAACTTCTAATAGATATCATTATGTTGACATTTCCAGCAGATCCAAGTTAAGTGTTTTTCTATTAATCGAGATAGGTCGTTTACGTGGGCAACAAGCAACAGCAACGTAACTGCTCCGCTATCGGATATAGGCAGTACGAGTGGATAACCTCCTTAGGTATATCAAAAAAATAATAATTAATGATTAAAATCTTTTGCCAATAACCCTACCTCTTTTATTTATTTAATGTCATTCGCCAATAATTATCTAAACTTTAGTTATTGTACTAACAGTTTCTGCCCGCGACTTCGTCCGCGTTGGCATTTAAATAACCCCTAGTAGGGATCCTTTGACCGGGATAAAAAGTATCCTATGTTTTAATCCAGGTAGTAAACTATCTGTGTGCCAAATTTCGTCCAAATCCGTTCAGCCGTATTGCGTGATTAAGTAACAAACATCCAAACTTAAATTTATGCAAAATTATTTTAACTGTTGACATGACATGTCTTACTGTACTTTACAACAATGACAACTCAGTTAAGTATTTAATTTACATTTAATTTCATAATTCATAGTTTAAATTTTTAGACATGAAATAAACAACGTTTAATTTATATTAAGGATTTTAATATTTGCATGTCAAAACATTAAATAAAATGTGCTGGAAAATAACGTTTAATACGATCTGTGTCTGTCTGTACCTACTATATTTTGCAAATAAATATGAATGAGTAAGCTTTTATTAAGTGGATGATCAGTTGATCACTTTTTAATAATAAATAAATGCTTGGACAATTTCAAACTGATATACTACTTAAATACTTTTTAAATATATGCTTATTTATACATAGTAACACCCAGACCTGTCACAGAAATTAAAATTCATCAATTCAATTTCTGCTTGACCGGGGGAATCGAACCCGAAACTTCTTGCGTGGTAGACCGCCATGTTGAACATTGCACCAGTCAGGTCGTCATTTTAAAAGCTGCTTCTTTAAAAGCCACGTGTAATTTCTTTTTTCTAATCTCGAAAGCATGCTAATGCATTATACAAAATAAATTATAATTCTGAAAAAAAATAGTTTGAATAAACCGCGATTTACATAGCAATAGCAAAGAAAATGTACTCGCAATAGTTGCGGTTGCAATATTTATTACTTTTAGGGCAGATTTTTCAATCCTCAAATAACAGATATCAGACAGTTAAATTATTAACCAAATAAAATAAAAGTCATCCAAAAAATTTGACAGACAAACGAATGACAAAAATTTTCAATTTGGTGGTACAATACGTTATCAAACGAATAAAATGTACCTATCTGGGCATTGAAGACTCAAAATCCAGCCCTTAGCTATCTATTTAAAATTTTCATGCATAGAGTGCAATACCGATTGACAAACATACTACAATGAGCAAATCATAAAGGAAGCAATTTTTGTCCATAGCAAGTACCGAGTACATTGATAAAAACGTGTGTACCTCTACCCACTAAGTAGGTACTTATCGATGGTGATTTCATATCTTATCGCAAGTTACAAAAGTGGGGTGTCAGAAGTAAGTCAGTGTCGCTCCTGTCGTTTGCAATGATGTAAACAAACAAGCAACGCAAACCATACCCATTGTATATCATCATTTACTTAATATTAATTTAGGAACAATCTTTATATCAAATCAGGAGTCAGGGCTCAGGCCTCATATTACTTGTGTACCAATGTCTGTCACTACCACCTACTGTGTTCATATAAGGGTTGACCATCAGACATTTTTAATGTCCACACGCTGGGGCCTTCCTTATGGGTAGATAAGAAGGATGGGATATGACCCACCACGCGGGCCCAATGCGGATTAGAGGGTGCTAACGACTGCAAATGCAGCCGGGACCAACGGCTTAACGTGCCTTCCGAAGCACGGAGGAGCTCGAGATAATACACTTATAGTTACCCATCCCACCCCATGCCCAACCCTATTGCGAAAGTTGCTTAACCTCCGCAATCGCTGGGCCAGGCGCTATACCACTGCGCCACCGAGCTCCTCAAACATATGAGAGCATAATTATAAGGGTGGCAAGTTACAAATGAAGGTTTTACCTACTTAGTTAATTTTGACGTGACATACATAGAAGTTGTTTTTAACCGACTTCAAAAAAATGAGGAGGTTATCAAGACGACGGTTTCCTTTTTTTTTATGTGTTTATATTTTATGTATGTTTTAACATAACTTCACCAGTTGTTAAACCGATTTCAATTATTCTTTTTTTTTTTTGAAAGAGAATAGTTCGGGTGTGGTCCCATAAAAAAGTTAGAGAGATCTGGCTAGTATTTATTTCATAATACTAAAAAATATCAATTATTTAGCTTACCATCGCACGAGTTTTTACGGATTTTCAGGTATAACTTCTTTGTTTATGAACCAATTTCGATGATTCTTTTTTGTTTGAAAGGGTATACCTTAAGAGTGGTCACATTATAATTTCATTGGTATTGGACCTTGGACTTCGAAGATACACGAGGGAACTCCTCAAAGTCCAATAGGATATTATTGTGTTATTGATTGAGATATTGGTAGGTTTATGACAATTCAAAACAAACCGAGCTATGGTCTGCGACGTTTTGGACTAGACTTGGGCTATGAATTACGAAGGCACAACGGAACTCCTTAAAAACAAACAGCGTGAATTTGGAAATTGAGTTATGGGCGTTGTACCATAGAAAATATTATATGAAGTTAAAAAATATTTACACGCGTACATACCTACCACTAAAAAGTAGAAAATAAAAAAGCTTTTTTTTTAAAAGAAAATCCTCCTTCAAAAAACCTAAACACAAAAACAGCTTCAAAATTTAATGCCTCTAAAAAGTAAGAACTAATATTCAAAGTATTAGTTACGCATATCAATATTGTCGTGTATTGACGTGTTTTATTAATATTGATATGCGTAACTAATCATTTGAATATTATTTCTTGCCTTTTAGAGGTTTGAAATTTTGAAGCTGTTTTTGTTTTTAGGTTTTTTGGAGGTTTTTTTTTTTATCTTTTTTTGCTACTTCCGAGGCCCTTAACTTTGTGCTTTTTTGTTTAGCCCGTGGTTTAGCATTAAATATTTATTTAGTGTCAGACTGACATTGGTTGAAAAATATCAATAGATGTACATTAATACTGAAAGAAATAAAATTGGGAAAATTTGAAGTAAAAGGCAGCTCGAGCGGTGACAACTGAATATATATTGACATTAAAAAAAGAACCAAAAAGAGTAAAAAATACAGACAAAAAGAAACATTGTGTAAATCCTCCTTTGTCGGTAACATACATAATTAAAAACAATCATCAATATCAGTCCTAACTATGTAGTTTTGAGGCATCATTAAATTGACCTATCTCTACAAGACCGAGTGATCAACTAATCAATTTTTTATGGAATCGGTACATTATTTTTTATATTACGTTGCACCCACGTTTCTATGGAATTCAAGAAACGTGATTAGTAAGTGGAACGATGTTCACTCTGCTTTGTTTTAAAAGTAGATCTGAGATTGTAAACATTATAGTATTATAAAATACTTAGTGTACCATAGCTCTTTGAACGATGGAAACCTTTTTTTGCTCGTCCACGACACGAATATTTTGAAAGACTGTCTTCCGCGTACGTAATTAATGAACAGGATGACCGGCAGAAACAACGGAAAACTGACAAGTTTAAATAATACAAGCAGTTTTTTCTTTATACCACAAGCAGTTTTTACTTTTGTATGAAATCGTGCAAAAACAAAGTATTGTATACTATCAGAAGTCCTCTAAAACTCAAGCAAAAAGTGTGTGTGCGGAGAACTGCAGTGTAAATCTCCGCAAACAACTCAAAACAAGACTCGTACGTCAAAACCTTACCGGTACTTATATAAGCGTAGGTACAATGAAACAATGGCGGCGTACAGCCGTTGTCGTCGTGGCCCAGACATCCGACCTTACGGCGCAGCAACCTTCGGAACTCGGCGAGTAGTCCGCTTAGTCTTGTGGGGGTTACCTAACGCTTTAATCCATGGATGCACAGACTTATTAAGACTAGGGGCCACTCGGGAAAATTATGAACTGATGGTGGGCCACCAGAAGTATAGGTAATTAAAGACAATGAAAAATTGATAATAATGTATTCAAATTGAAAAAGAATTTATTAATTTGAAGCGTGGCACTGCATAGTGCTTACAATCTTTTTTATATTTGGCTCAAATTTACTTGTAGCAACACGTAAAACTGCTTCCAAACTTTCATTTGCAAGGCGGTTTCGATTTTTTGTTTTATTATTATTTAGGATTGAAAAGGTTTGTTCACATATATAGGTAGAACCAAATAAGCTTGCACATTTCAGAGCGTTTATGCGCAACTCTTTGTACGTATTTTTATCAATGCAGCGGTAAAAGTTCAGCAAGTCTCCTTCGTTGAATTTGTTGCGTAAATCTTGGTCGTTCTGAATGTCGATAATTTCTAACTGCATTAACTCTGGCGCATTTTCAACTGAAATCGTGAAAGGATTGCTAAATATGTCCAACAGAGGTTTCACTGTTTTAAACTCCGAAAATCTGTCTTGAAAAGATTGAATCAAAATATCTAGCTTTTTTACATAACTGAAATTAATAGCAGTTTTTTTGAATTTTTCAGCCATTTTCTTATAATTCGGAAAATGATTGTAATTTCCAGAATTCAATTGCGATCTGAAAAGTGTCAGCTTGCATTGAAAGGATGATACATGTGCGTAGAGCTGGGATATCAGTTGATTTTTGCCTTGAAGCCGTGTGTTCAAGACATTCAAATGATTTGTAATATCAACTAAAAAAGCCAAATCACACAACCAATCAGGACTTTTAAGTTCCGGGACGTCCCTTTGCTTTTCCGCCAGAAAAATATCAATTTCTTCTATTAAATTTAAAAATCGTTCCAGTGTCAATCCACGACTTAGCCACCTTACTTCTGTATAATACAGTAAATCTCCATGTTCGCATTCAATGTCATCAAGGAATTGTTTGAATTGCCTGTGATTGAGTCCTCGTGATTTTATGAAATTCACAGTCGAAACTACCACTTTCATGACATTTTCAAATTCAATTTTTTTAGAACAGAGGGCTTCTTGGTGTATAATGCAGTGAAACTGCATGAGATCTTCAGCGTTTAAGTTTTTTTCTTGCAAATGCTTTTTCAACAAAGTAACTAGCCCAGAATTGACACCAATCATCGAAGGAGCACCGTCAGTCGAAACTCCCGATAATTTCGATAAGTCCAAATCAGTTTTTGAACACTCGTCCAAAAGTACATTGAGTATATCAACTCCTCTGGTTTGACCTTTCAATGAACACATTCCTAATAACTCTTCGAAGACTTCAAAATCTTGAGTAACACCTCGTATGAATATAAGAAGTTGAGCTGTGGAACTAATATCAGTGGATTCGTCGAGTGCTAATGAAAAAAAATCAATTATCTTAGTTTTTTCATTTAATTGTTCCGCAATATTATCTGACAAAGACATAATTCGTCTTTGGATGGTCATACGATTCAGTTGAATTTTCTCAAACTTTTTTGCTGCTTCTGGACACATTTTCTTAGCGGCAATTTCTATGCATTCTTTTACAAAATCCCCATCATTGAAGGGGCGACTCCGCTTTGCTATCATTCGAGAAATTTCATAACTAACTTCTGTAGCTGTTTCTGTATCTTGAATGGGTTTTGTAAACATAGCTTGTTGACCAATAAGCTCCCGTTTTAAAGACAAAACTTTTTGCTTTCTTAATTCGCCTGTAAACTTCGTAAAAGTAGGATGCTGCGTTTCATAGTGCCTTTTTACATTATATTCCTTTGCAATCGCAACAGAATTCTTGCAAATTAAACAAACGACTTTGTTATGCGACCATACAAAAAAGTATTTCTCAGTCCAAATTTCTTGAAACTGCCGATTTTCATCTTTAACCTTACGTTTTTTACTAGTTCCTGGCATGTCCATGTTGCGTTTTAATCCTGACTAGGATTACCACAGCACCTAAAACCAATTACAGTTCCTAATTAATTACCAAAAATAATTGATAAAATATGTAGATAAAATTAATAACAGTTTTACTTACGATTTCACAACACAATTATACACGGCACTTGACGGGAAATCTACGTTGAATGTGGATCAAAATATATTATAATTATGACACCGGCTAGTCGAGTTAAAATCTACACTAGAACTAACGACACTTTACTCAAATTAAAACCGAACTGTCGGTCGCTGCGGTTAGCGTGGCTTTTATACCACGCGCATAGAGTCGAAAACTGTCTGGAGAAATCTCGAAACCGACTCTGGAAGCTTCGTGTATCTACCTACGCGAGCTATCGGGAATTTGGGACTATTGCTATCTCGCTCGCTCGAACAGTATAACGCGGCGCGCTTCCTCAAGAAAACGAATTTAACCGAGATCAGCACGAACATTACCGACCGCTGTTACCGACGCATGCACGGCGCACCGATAAGATTGATAGAGCGCGCGCGCGAGATTCAAATTACTTTTCGAACATTTGTTATTGGTTTTATTCTGGAATAGAACTCAATATTTTCGAATGTACGAGAGTATTATTTTTGCTGTCGGCGGGCCACCAGTATTCGACCGGCGGGCCGCATGCGGCCCGCGGGCCGTAGTCTGTGCATCCCTGCTTTAATCGATTAGACGCCTCACATCACAGGTCTTAGGAATTATGAGGTTGAAGTAATAACGATGTAGCATTTTTTTCACTTTTTTACTGGTAATGAACTTATGGAATAAAAATATTTTAACTTTATTAATTCTGAATAAATATACATTAGACATGACATGACATGTAGTGAAGTTACTTAATCAAGGCACACCAAAGGGGTTTTCACCTCAGTGTAAGCATGGTCGTATCTTAGACGTTTGTATGCTTGCCAGGTGCCAGCCAGTTAGTCTAGTTAACTATAGTGTTATGAGCACTTTATGTTTAACCCTTCCGCGCCGGGCGCGCCGGAGACTTTTATAAAGGTTTTCTAATTTATGTAAATCACTATGAAGAGGAGCAAACAAAACAAAAAAAATATCCGTATTTTTTCACGATAACTTCGTAATTACACTATATTTATTCAATCAGTAAATTGTGTTCTAATTGTGAATATGTCGGCCATATTCAAATACTAACAATTGAAGACTAAAACATCTTCATTATTTAGTTTTACGCGATCAAACCGTGGTTATTTTTTCTGTATTTCCCGGGTGGACGCATGAAGCCGGACGCAGGAGTCCGCGCGGGTTTGGCAAAATTGACATAACGGCATATAGTGATTTTATAGCCGGAAGCAGACGTCCAGGCGGGCGTTGAAGGGTTAAAAATAAATTGAATAATATTCTTTATGAGAATTCGCTCGACTGAAACAAAATGAATGTTAGCTGGTTGGTAATATGATTTCGACATTTTTACCAGCAAAAAAGTGGATTGCCAAGTCCGCCTCTACTCGTATCGTAGGTAGACTTGAATGAAGCTCAATATAAGCAGGCTCTAAACTCCCACGCCCACCCCCGCCCCGCAGCACTGCGACACTGCAGCTGCACTGCGAATGAATGCGACCTCTGGCCTTTGCAGCTACGCCATCCAGCCAGAGACCTACTGACCTCACGGAAGCTATGAAATAATGTAACATGAACTTGACTATACTAACGTATTTTCAGCTGACACAAATTATGTTATTTTGATTACGACACAATTTGTAAAATACTGTGTCACAAGAACAACTAATAACACCTATAGGTAGGTACACAATTTTTTTAAGTGGTGGTTTAAGACATCGAAATACTGAAACTATTCAAGGTTAATAATAAACCTGTAAACAAACGTAAACGTTAACATAACTAACCAAACTTAGCAGCATTTAACATTGAGTTAACACTTGATTGAGGAAGCATACAACATTTAACATTTTATTGAGGAAGCGTTTAAAACTCACTACAATAAACAAAAATAAAACAATAATTTCAGTAATCAAAATGACTAATTACTGCTTCCCACGTTACTGCAGCTAACTTTACCTTTTGCAGATAGAGTAAGCAACCAATGTAAAGTGTTTATTTCCTAAAAAGTTATGATAAAATAAGTGCTTTTGTCAACTACGAAGCTGTGTATTTATTTACAATAGACCATAACAATTAAAACGAACTAAAAACGGACATTTTATATTTAATACTTTTTAGTCCGTTTTAAAACGTTTTTTTTTAAGTTTTTTTTTTCGTTATATAACTATTTTCTGCTTTTTAGTCTTATCTGTATTAATTTTTTCCTCAGGCTTATTTCGGGGTTCATCATCAGACCCTGGACACCATCTCCCATCAAAGTACTTGTCAAGACGATAGAATCGAAGGAACCCAAACTCGATGGGGTTGCATGGTTTCATTACAGAGTTCCTGTGGTCTTCACCCGGGTCCATCATCAGACCCTGGACACTATTTCCCAACAGAGTACTCGTCAAGACGAATCAAACGAGCCCAAACTCGATGGGGTCGTATGGTTTTATTACACAGTTCCAGTGGCCTTCTTCCGGCTCCAGCATCAGATCAGTTCAATAACACCATAATATCGCATTGTTTTCCAGTTCTGACCTACGTTTAAAGTTTCAAGTCTTTAGCTCATCGGGAAGCTAGTATAAAATCGTTATCAAAATTTGTGGACAAACAAATAAATAATCAAGAAAGCAACATAATAAAAACGTGTTAACGTGTTAAAATTACAAATGAGACAATCTTTTCATTACATTCATGTAAATTGCCACCTACATCAGCCAAGCACCCACCCCTTGTATAATAAATACCAAGCAACGCCTACGCATAACCTTTTTAATATGGAGAAAAGTGAACGCTCTAGGTCTCGACGTAATCAACTCTAACCTTCTTACAGTTCTTGACATGACTATAGACCTTCTAGCTAGAATAACTTTGTAAAACACGAAGGACATTAGGCATATCATATATACACATTCGAATCTACCTCTGTCCTATCCCTATCTAACCTTTTCGTACACCCTACGCAAATACATCAGCGAAGGGTAAGTGCAGTAATTAAATTCTACGTGTTGTTCTTTCAATCTAGAACAATCTCTCATCTCCTACGTCGTAGGCGTAACACGTCACTATTATCTACCCCTGCCTTATTTTCACGCCTACCTGCAACTAATATTAATCATAGTACACACTGGCATTGTTTACTCTTTAACTAAACAAAGCCATCCCTAATTGGCGCATCTAAACTTAGCTGTATCAAACAGACTACTCTACTTAATTGGCAATGAGAAGAAGAAGGAGACAATGAGGTAGATGCGCCTAAGTATTTCATTCACTGTATTGTGTTTCTTATTACAATAATTATGTATTATTTAATTAAAAGAACGTCACTACCACTTTACTCATTAAAAATGACGCTGACGTTTAAATGGCGTGCCGTGAATAAAACGTTGTCAAATTTTCTTATTATTATTTATCTTGACAGAATAAAATACGTAACGCAACGCAACTTATTAATTCATCAACGCCCGAGCGGCCGAATGCGGCCGGACAACAATAGAATATCTATTGTGTCTAATTTTCCTGGCCTTGATGGGTTAAACACATGTTGCAAACATTATTAAGATCACATACTATGCAGCAAATCCTTTCAAAAATATAAACATATTTTCACTTTCACGTTGACACGTAATAATCTAAAACTTCAAATCTGTAAACCATTTTGAGAGGCAGTAAAACACAATTATTTAACTCATTATAACATTCGATACGCTTGTCTCATAAATAAAAAAGTGTAGTAAATCATAGAAGCCTTCACTAAGCGGTGCGTCTACGTCACATTTCAATAGGAGGATTAACGAAGGTTGTATACAAATTGCGCAGTTAGCCACGTGATGACGACGCACGACGCACGACGCGCGGCGGCGGCGGCGGCGGCCGTGGGCGGACGGTCGTTTTCAGTTTCACGTTCCAGCAATTTTCTATTACGCAACTAAATGCAATGAAAAACAGTTCTCATTATTTGAAAAAAAAATACGGTTCTGATATGAACAAAAAATAGACGCAGGGAAGAGAGAACATAACAGCGTGAATTACATTAATTTGATTATTCAGGAAATAAGCAGGTGTATTTTTTAAACTGGATCATTACGAGTTAAGTCTTAAAGCAATGATTTAAATGTCAAGAAAACAGATATCTGGATAATCACGTTAAAAACGAACCATCTTAACATTAAGTGAACTTCAAAGTAATTTTTAAAAGGTTTTTCATTTGTGTAAAAGGCCCCTTTTTTGTTTTCACTCTAATTTAATTTTCATGACGCCATACAAACGTAAATATTTTTTTATCGAGTGACGAACGAATTCTCCTACTCAGTTGCGATTGGTTGCGACAAAATAATTGCACAACAAAGATAAAAACTTGAAACAGTTATGTGAAATTATCTCATTATGTTTAATTACGCATGAAATTTTTAGAGGTGACTCAAATAGCAGACTGTGACTTTATATACTTTTTGATTGTTTGTATTATATGATTGTACTTAAAACCTATCTACGCATAAAAATAATCTGTTATGGAATAATATTATTTGCACTACGAATATGCGTTAAACTATGAATTCTTGAAAATAACATAAAAACATCTTAATAAGTTAACTACCTTAAGTATATATCGTATGCAAACTATTTGGGTTTTGTAACTCTTTGGTTACAGACTAACCCCCTTACTAATAGATTGTATAGCAGATGTATAGTTACACAATGGCTACTCTCTGACAAACTATTTAAGTTTGACATTAAAAAGAAAGGGACAAAACACTGTGTAACTATCCATCTGCTTTACAATCTTTATTAGTAAGGGGGTAAAGATAAAAAAAAGAATTTTATTATATTTTCAAATAACGGCAGTTCTCTTATTTTGTTTGATAGATCATTCTGGAGTCTAGATTCTAGGCCGCGCCTATACTTAAAACATTTTTTATTTTAAAGGCTTCGCCTGTACAATACCTGCCTACCCTAGACTAGGGATCTTAGTGATAGTATTTTCATACGTAATCACAACAACGAAAACCATACGAGGTGTTAACTTTTAAATACAATGTTAAGTGTTTAAATACAATGTACTACCAAGACAAAAAGCCATTATCTTCCATTCAAAATTACCTAATAGCAATGACGGATTTCTCTTAACAAAGCATAATGTGGATTAGAAAGCTTAATTTGTTATTAGTTAACAATCCCTAGTAGCTTTTAGAGATTTTGTTTATAAAATGAATAGGAAAAAGCTGGCACGTGCAAGTCCAACTTTCTCTCCGAGGGTTCCGTAGTATCAGTATTCACTTTTTTTCTTTACGATTCCTGCCAAAGGTTGCCGGTTTAAAGTTCGGAGGTGAGGGCGGGGGCATGTCTACGCGCATAGCGGCTAACTTCATAACCACCATTAAGTTTGAATCACACTAGTGAGTGCTATTATTTATTCTGTGCTACGAGCTACGAGGGAGCATTATTATATTTGATATAATTTGATGTAATTTTCAATTTCCTACCGAACCTTAACAATCTAAAACATATGGGTATAGCTTCACGCCCAACACTGTGGAAATAACCGGCACGTGCAACGGAAAGTTAAACAGAAACAATATAACATGGCCTTATTTTAGTAGTTCAGAAAATTATTGTTATTTACTTTCAGTCAGATCAAAGTCGATTTTAAACGTTATTCGTATAGATATATAGTGGTATATTTAAACTATTCACTGATATGTCGAATAATATTGCACAATTGTGTATTTGACTTGAGAATGGAATCTACTTTCACGCGAAATTTTGGCTCGATTTGACGAATTTTACTATGATTTCTATGACTCCAAAGTTAGTAAAAAATCAAAATGCTCCAGTGACAAAATAGAATGAACAATCAACACAAATGTGAAACAACAAAAATGTGTTGTAATGGAAACATTGGAAAAACATTTTTTGTTTAGATAATCACAAACTTGTGCGCGCCATACATATCGACCGCGCGGTGAAATGTGACGTCACAGAATGTTGACGTCACATTTCACAATGCACGGCCGATACGTATGGCGCGCAAAAGAACTTGTAACTTTGGGAGTCTTAGAAATCATAGTAAAATTCGTCAAATGAGCCAAAATTTCGCGTAGGGGTTTATTTGCTTTCCTTCCTGTTCTTTTATACTTACCTTAAAAGTAAGAATCCATTCTCAAGTTTTGTAGTCAAAAAAGTTTTCTTTTATTTCATTTCGTGTTCACAGAAAAAAACCTTGTAACATAAAACTACTTTAGTTGTAGGACTTAAGCCGTTCCATGCCTTGGATGCGGATTCGCGTTAAGTTTAAAGTAAGTTTGCGTTTTTTTTGGATTTTTTATTTTCTTTGTTTAAATCAGACATGTATTTATAAACTTAAAAATCTTATAAGTATGATACAGTTAAATCTTATTGGCTGCTGTGAAGTAAGCCTCTAATGCGCGTAGCCGTGCCCCACCACACACATCTCTCTCGCACACTTAAATCGAATTTGTGTTCTGCGCATCGTCTCGCGCGATGTTCACAGAAGTCATAAAGTGTGAATCGGGCTTAAATCCCTTAAAACTAATCTCCAAAAACTATCAAGTATAAGCAGATAAAAATATGATAAATATGTAGTACTCGTAGCACGTTGAAAGTATTGATTGTTCATTTCATTATTTCAATACACATTATTTCGCTAAATTGAACAAGGTTTAGGAATCCATAAAATGTCTTCAAGTAAGCACTCGTACGTAAATACTTAGCACACCTTTACCAGGTAAAATCGAAGCTAAACAAACATTAACTTTATCCGTTATCGATTAGCATTGACGTCAATACGTTCTGCAAAAATAATGGAAAAAGTGTATTTATCAATATTAGCTTTATCACTGCTTCAATAATTCCAAGAACACTGACTAATACGGCTACCATTAAATAAACCTATATCAACGATAAAGTTCAGTGATTGTGTCTAATCTATTAAAAGAGGTAAACATGAATTCAGGACATTGATTTTTGTAGCGATTAATTTATAAATCAGTTCGTCAGGAAACCCATCAATGTCATATATATATTATAAACATATCTCTACTATCTACATATACACTTAAATAATCAACTGTTTTTAATAAAACATAATTGTAGGTTCAATCTATTTTTATCCTCATAATACTAGTTATATGCAAGCAGTATCAATCGTGACAATGCATTAGGTATGCTTTACATAAAGTCAAGTCTAGCCACCACCACACAGATTTTCCGAAAAAAAACAAGACGGCAGAAGTGGGTACTTGAGCATTCATTAAGGTTTAAAAACTAGGCTTACGCACGAGCAGGGCCGTTATTAAATGCAGGCGAATGCAACGGTTGGGGGATGAGAGGCGCCGGGGTGAGAGTGGTACGGTGGTACGGTGAGTGGGGGTGGGTGTAGGGAGGGAGTAGTATCGACGCGCCAGCCGCTACGTCACACACGGCGCCACGTGCGGATCAATAGTGACGTCGTAGTGGCGGCGCCGTACGCCGGGCGGCTGCGCGCGCACCCATCCAACGACCTACTTACGATTACGTTTCACGTACCGTCTACGTAACGCGATCGAACGAACACGGGGGTGGTAGACGGCCGAGGCGCAGGCGCGCATCGCGAACTTGCCAGACGAAACGCTCTGCAGTGTGCCCGTTCCGGTATTATTGCATAATATTGCGAATTTTGCCAGATGGAGGAACACTTTTAATGAGCGAGCGCACGTAACTATTAACTCGATCAAACAAAACTTAATTAAAACAAAAATTATGCTCGCGTGGCTATATCAAATTGGGAATATCTCATATAAACATTCCTTTCGTAATGTCAAATTAAATTCTGTTTTAACTGCTATACTGAGGAATACTTTAATTACTTACTAAAATAAAAAGTTTATTTACTGGTTAATTTATTCATTACACCTATAAAAGTTTTTATGTCATTTCTATTGCTTCCGTCTATTTAAAGATCCTCATTACAATTCATTTCCTGTGCGGCGGCGTCGCTATGTCTATAATTTGAAGTTTATACCAACAATGCAAAGCAGATACTTAAATATCAGTCCCTGTTGGAGGATAAGAACAACATTAGCATAAGAAATTTTGAATTTTATTTCGCTTTACACTAATGACATCGAATTTATCCTCAATATTGTTGGTACTAAGCTCAAACATGCTATGAAATTATGGATGAATATTTTGAATAGATGAATGTAAGTACTTAGTTATAGAAAAGATATTGCTGTTTGTTTTTTTTTAAGTAGGTACTAACTTATGGCAGAGAGGACGATGTTTTAAAAAAATAACCACGGATAATAAAGTAATATTAGATCCGTAAACTATTGTTTGTTATTTTTAAATAACCAAAATCATTTAAATATGTACTTAAGACACAACTAAA
Organism: Catoptria pinella; assembly: GCA_963556745.1. Lineage (NCBI taxonomy): Eukaryota > Metazoa > Arthropoda > Insecta > Lepidoptera > Crambidae > Catoptria > Catoptria pinella. The sequence continues at coordinate 6,948,291 of OY750771.1, forward strand.
TAAGGCAAATAACGAAACTCGAATACGATGCTGTTTCAGAGTTAACAAACACATTTTTATTTTTATTCCATATGCAGGTCTTGTATATCTGTCGTAGGGTATTCGTATAAATCGGATCTTTACAAAAACCCTAGTATGATTGCAAAAAACAGGATAATTAGAATCTGAGGCAGATTTTTGCAATAGTCTTAGATTCCAATTCTCCGGTCCCTTACAATCTACCTAGGATTTTTGCAAAGATTGGTTTATACAATTATTCTACTATCCAATCTGTGGTTTTGGTATATGTGTTAAGTGAAATACCGCGAAACCGTATAACATACATTTACGTCGGCCGCACTTATCAGCTTATTAATCCTAGAGTAATTATTATTTATTCTGTGGTAATCAATGGTGGTAATGTATGCAAATAACAGTAGTATCCATTACATGAACAAACCTATTACGAGGAATATGACAGCAATCATCGGTTGCCGACTTGCCGTGGCCTGGATGCCGCCAGGCGCCACTATGCAAAAAAAAAAGTTACATAAAATTCAAAGTCCTAACTGACTGATATATCAACGCACAGCCCAAACCACTGGACCTAGTACATAGATATTTTATACAGTAGGGTAGGCATCTACTAAGAAACGATTTTTGGGAATTCCACCCCTAAGGGAGTAAAAAAGTTTGCATGAAAGTCCTTCAGTTGCGAAGTTAAGATCTTCAAATTTTGTGTTTAGGCTCACGATTGAAATTCACGTGTGCCAGTGTTTTTGATAATTCCACCCCTGAAGGGGTGAAAAGAGAGATAAAGTAGTATATGGAAAATCCTTCATTTTCACAATAAAAATCACTACATAGATTTATTATTTAGGATTATGGTTGGAAACTAAAACAATAACATATTTTTCGTAATTTTCCGAAAATCAACCCCTCAGGGGGTAAATAAAGCTAAAAATCGATATGGATGCCCTATGAGGTTTTGTGGGGTGTTGATTGCAAAAATTGCATTTATTTTGAAGGCCCACATGGTGGACATGATTCAACTCCTAAAAGATTGAAATAAGGGCTCAAGTTTTGTATGAAAAAAATAATGTAAAATAGACATTTGGACTTGGAACTTCTTAGATTAGAACCTTGTAATAGTGAAAAGGGATTCCAGAGATGGAACGGGAACTGGGATGGGAACGGGAACGGATACTAATATCTCTTGCTGGACCCAATTATGAATATTATAAACTGGCTTCCACCCGCGTGGAAATTCGAGAAAATCCATAGGGGACCTATAACTAGGATAAAAAGTATCATGTTTTAATTTCATTAAAATCCGATCAGCCGTTTTTACGTGATCAGGCGGGTCCCCACCAAGCGAGACCGCCACAAATGTCCTGCCGCGCGAGGCAGCGCGCTTGGTGTGCTGGAGACCCGTCTAATGACGTAGAAATAGAAATAGAAATAGAAATTTTATTGCAGAACTAAGTGTATACATACAGAAAACAGCTGGTCGTATTTCGATGAAATTAAAGCATAATAATATAATACTTTTTCTACGAAGTCACGAGCGGAAACTAGTATAATGATATGGGAATACCATAGTGAACGTAAACAAAATACTTCATGGACACGTACATACACTTGGGCGGGTTATAAGGCGTGTATATGTACACACGACGGCACCTCATACTATACATTGTCCTATACATTGGTGACCTTGAGACCGCCTTTATGCCCTACGTAATAAAAGCTGTTTTCGCAGTTTCACTGTATAACCTGGGGCCGTACCGGCTAACGCAGCGAACTTCAGAAAGTCTGCCGGGCTTCAAATTAAAACAGATAAATCGATCCTCAATCGGGCCAAAATGGCAAACCCTAATTCATGATGTCACACGAACATCGATATCTTCTAAATAACTTCGGCGAATAGTACAATACGAAACTCCATACTTCGATTTATCTGTTTTAAGTTGAAGCTCGGCAGACCCGCCGAAGTTCGAAAAGTTAGCCGGTAGGGCCCCTGACGTGCTGTCGCGTCCATGATGTATTTTCTCGGTTGGATTTATTTATTTGAGTTTACTTACATTGTATACCTAGATAGGCCTTATAAAATATAACGTAACGGCTTTATTTGTATCAAGTACATTAGTTATACTTTGTATATCACGTCACGACATTCACAACCTATTTCACGAGTGACTATCAAGTCAGAAAAAGCCATTCTCATAGAAAATGAAGTGAAAAGATTGATATTTCCCATAGAAATAAGATCAGCTGATCACTCGGTGTACGGAAGGTTTTTTTACATTCCATTATCTCCGATTCATACAGCATTAGAAGTTAAGATGCATCAATTAAATACAAATAGGTACAGTTTAATCAGATACTTGAGTTGTGGTGCTGTATCCGTTTGATATGGACAAACATTATTGTGTTTGTATTTCTAACAGCGTAATAAATAATATCCTACTGATTTTGTTCGTTTCTCTCGTGAAACTGGAGAGTATTGGTTTAATCAATCTTACTAAATTACTGGTTGTCTAATTATTATAGAGTATAAAATTATTCTCGATTATCATACATATTATTAAGCCGCTTATGTGTACTTGCCAGATTTTGATAATATTATCAGTGAGATTACCTATATAATGTCCTTGTTCTAAACATAATAGAACACATTATAATGGAAACATACTATAGGTTTGACCGCAAGTGCAGTGTCGCGTTTTGGGTAAGTGCGCAGTGAGGAAAGGGGGAGGAGGAGAAAAACAGCCTCTTTTATCTCTCCCCGCCCCGCCACGTCTGCCGCTCGCTAATGTACAACGGACGGTCCAACTATAACAAATCCATCAACATTAGATAAATATTACACATGGTACTCCAAACCTGTCTGTTGTAGCTATTCATCAAACATATCAATCATAAAATATTACCTATAGTCTGAAAAACGTAACACTAATGAACAATTTTAAATATTGTATGTTTATTTTTAGAACTCTTTTTAACGAAGTGTCACGGTAAGTTACTATGATAATTTTGTTTGAAATATTTTTAACACAAACAGAGACTACAGTCTGCTTTCATTTCATACTAATATTAGGCTATTTTAAAAAATAACAAGTAATGAGATATCTCGTTACGTAACTGTGACTGCGACTGCAGTTACGTTTCGCAAACCCAGCCGCGCACCAGCCTGATCAATACCGGGGACCCAAACAAACGCTCTGCGGCAGCGTGGGCGATTGACCTAGTTACCCACGAGCACGACCCACAACCCAGGCGCAGTGGATTACCCACCTCAATAACCGAAAATCAAGGCTGCAGCCTGCCTAATGACTATCGAACACGTATTTTAATAATTGTTAATGCGAGATTCTGGACACATCCTTTACATTTGGGGTTATGCTTGCTTATCATTACTTTTTTATTGTTCTATCAATAATAGCAGTCTTTTATAGCATCGTCTTTCTCTCAAAAGTGATAGATATACGAGTAGTATGTCCACGAACATGTATGGACGATACGATAATTTCAGCACTATTTTTCATTAAATATTTATCATTAAATTGTAAAAGTAGCTACTATTATATTGAAAATATCTTGATTGATTATTTTTCCCTGCACGTGGAATAAAAACTTCAGTGTATCGAGACTGGTGCAACACAAGAATTCCGTATAAATAATATCAAGCAAATTATTTTCTTACGATAAAATAAATAGATAGCACCCTAAATTCATAGAGATAAATCACAAAATTATAGGTTTCTAATTCTATTTTAGTCACAGGAGTGATTATCTAATCAAAAAAAGTTCAACCATTTCTCTATGGTTGGCAGAATTGGAACCTAACAAATGCAGAAATAAACATCGACATCAAAGCATATTGCATTGCAGTATAATGTCAATATGAAACACGCACTTGCAGTGACACAACCTGATGGGAATGCAAGCGTGGTATGCGTTCAAAAGCGGCTACAAAAATAGAGACGGCCGACGCGGGCGGCGCGCGGCGGCGGCGGGGTGCGACGCCAAAGGTTGTCGTATTATTAACACACACTAATTCGGGGGGACCCAAACAAACCATGTAGCAAACAGGTGACCTACATTCGAAGCGCGTCTACGAGCCGGGAATGAGATACGAGCTGTAGGGTTACCAGGTATGCAGCAGCATACATAATTTTTTGGCAGACTGATTTTATGAGATTTTCCTTCTAAACATGTTGTATTATGCGTACTAACGAACAAACCAACGATTTCGTCAATGTCTGATTAAGTGGTTCTCTCATAGATATAGCAAAAAAGACAATATTATTTTGTAAACAGGAGGCACTTGTTGTATCACATTAAATGACCAGCTTATGTCATATAAATTATTACTATCAAATGTAGTTTTTAATGAGATCGGAAACCCAATACATTTTAAGGCGATTGAATAAATTGTCTCGATGTAACACCAGACCAAAGTTAAATAAAACGTGTAAAATATAATTTCACATACACTTTGATTAATTAAAATCGTAATTACTAAAAAAAATACTAGATATAATCATTATAATAAGTAGAAATCAATAGAATACCGTGTTTCCTAAACGATTGCTAAACAAACGATGAAAAACGGTCTTAAATCACTTATCATAAATTGCGGCAGTTCCGTGAATACTTCAAAGAAATGAACAGGCATCATTGATTAGCGTTAGGTAATATTTTCCTGCTAAGCTGTATCCGCGGAGGGGCGCGATACTTGGAAACCCTAGGCATGATTCATGAGGGCGCGTCGTAGGCCGAGTCGAGCGATCGAAGCGCCACCCTTCGCCAATCCGAAGCCAAGTCGATTGCAAAGGTGAATTGATGGTTTTTCCGAGTTTAGACTTTCCAAGAAATTCCCTTGAACGATTTTTATAATTTAATCAAGTTTACAAGGTATTACTTTAATCAGAACTAACCGAGTGCAATGTTTATATTAAAATTTGTATTGCTATACAGATATATTTCAAAATGTTAAATGTGTGACGGCTATATTTCCCCGATTGGTTTAGTGCTGTATAAATAGATAAAAGAATTCCAATTGCGATAAAACCGATATCATCATATCATAATAAATAACATTGGCGCCAATACGAATGATTCAAAATTACAAGCCACTGGGTTTTTTCACGGAAAATAGCACTTGAGTAATATCGATACAAGTTTTGTTTGCTTTGCAATTGAGTTCGTCTACTTCGATATTTTTAACTAGAATTAGAGTTAGGTAAGTATTCGTTATTATTTTCTTTTAACCTATAAAGTAAAGAAATGTACATTGTATTTACAACAGCTCAACTAACCAATATCTTACATATTCTTTCAAGCACAAAATAAAGACTCTATTTTGTGTTTCGAAGAGAGATAAATAAGGTAAAATTTTTCGAAAGTTACACCGTGTGGCTAGTATTCAAATAAAATTAAGCCGTTTTCAACCGTAAATTTCTATAACTCTTTATTGCTTTTCCCTACTCATGGTTTTTCAAAATCCATTTTCTGTTGTCAGTTAGAAGCTATAAATTCCTATATATCATACGTAATTATCACGTTTCGGTGGTCATGCTAGGGGCGCCGAATTGTCATAGATACATTTACAATTTATATACCACAATAAGGTACAATCGTATCGTAAACGACAGGGAGCGTGCGTACAGTACCGATCGGGTCGGCGGCGGCGGCGGCGGGTGACCCACATTCCAGCGCAGTCGCAGCCGCAGCGCAGGCGGGTTTCACAACGATGCACCGGCGACGCCACCCCACCTCGGCGTGAACATTCAGCCCAGAGTGGCCCAGTAGTCCAATCAATAAAGGATTTGTAGAGTGCGCGAGCGGGTACCATATACGCGATTTCTTCAGAAACTTGTTTAGGGTGTGGACATACTCAAAGTCATCTCGTCTAGGTGAGCCGGAGTAGGGGGGGTTTAAGATTTCACGCTATGGAAATGTGAATTTTCACGACGGGCAAGACCCAAGGTGTTGGTCTACCTACCGACCCTATACTAACGAGTGATATATCATTGGAAAGGCCTTTTTAGGCAAGTAGGTATTTGCTGCATACATACTTCAATTGTTATTATTTTTGGAGTTATAGGTATACATAAAAAAGTCGGGTTATTTATAACTCAAAAATGACTGAACGGATTTGGATGAAATTAGCATTCAGATAGTTTATAACCCGGATTAAAACATAGGTACTTATTACTCTGATCAAAGGTTTCCCTAGGGTCCAGGTGGACGAAGTCGCAGGTGAAAGCTAGTGTTCGCTAATTGAGTATCTTCAAAAAAACCGGCCAAGTGCGAGTCGGACTCGCAAACAAAGGGTTCCGTAAAAATCACGTTTGTTGTATGGGAGCCCCCCTTAAATATTTGTTTTATTCTGTTTTTTAGTATTTGTTGTTATAACGGCAACAGCAACTACATCATCTGGGAAAATTTTATCTATCTATCTATCACGGTTCACTAGATACATCCTGGTAACAGACGGATGGACGGACGGACAACGGAGTCTTAGTAATAGGGTCCCGTTTTACCCTTTGGGTACGGAACCCTAAAAAAGGTGCGTCGTAGGATAAAGTGTTTTTCTAAAAATAAAAGCCTATAAAATTCTCTAGAACTTTAACCGTGTTTTTTTTTTTAAAATCATCTCGGTCCTTTATATCCCTCGTATTAAATTCCCTTTTATTCACTTGTATAATCTACTATTATCAGAAAGATTCCAAGCAGAGAATCTCTTTATTTAATGTTTCAACAGGAAGTAACCAAAACAGTCACGGGAAATTATAATAATAGTAAAGTTATGTATGTCTTATTTATGACAGACCGTAATTGTTTCATTGATTTTTTTAAAGATATTTTCTTTGAACGTTAAATACTTTTATGGCAAAGCCTTGTGAATGACTGCATGTGCAATTCACTTTTAGTTTCATTCTTCTGTATATTCGTGAGCCTAACAAAATCTGGTTTCAATTTATGAAACTATTTACTCAAAGGATAATAATTCATCTTTTATAGCTATTCCTGTTTACCATACAACAGAGAAAACGTATATGTCTAACTAAACATTATGTAACAATAATAACCTTATATGCGATGCCAAACTGCACACGTCAAGCATGCCACTGTCATACCCAAACGGTATTATTTCAGGCCCGCCAAGTATTTATAGCTTATTATAAGCTGGGGCTTGCGAGCTATTCGTATGTCTATGCCATATATTATATTCCTTATAAATGCGTGACGTGTAATCTATCACGTGATGCCAATCACGAGCACTTTTACTGTGGCCAACTTTAGAATTAGGCAAAACTAAAACCAATTATTGCATAACTATACAACGTGTTACAAAAGTACCCCTAATGCCGAATATGGTGGATAGGGACCATCAAACTGAACAACTTTTACTATGAGACCAACCAAGACCAAGACAACCAAGAGAAATTTGTAACACATTGTATAGCTAATTACTAACTCATAAAATGTGGCATTTAAAAAAAAGATTCCAGACGCCCAGGTTATACCTAATCATAGGGAATTGGTAATTTACACATTATTATGTATGCAACAAAAACAGAAAAAGTAAACACTTTTTCCTATAAGTATTTTTATCGTCAATGAATAAACATTTCTTGCTGAACTAAAGGCATTAAGGTTGTTAAAATAAAGGTCAAGTACTATCAGTTGAAAACGCAAATTAACTTTATGTCCTCCTAACCAACTAGTGGGACACCGTTTGGTCATGAATCTCGTGACAATGAAATAAACTTGCAACTCAATGAAATCACCGATCATTAGAGGTGATGACGTATAACGGATACTATGATTTAAACGCAGTTACACTAACGTTAAACTTCAAATAATTGACCAAAGTTCAACTCGATAATTAATAGCTATTGCCTAAGTCGCAATTCATTAGGTAAAAATAAACAAACAAATGTGATTTCATAGATATAATCATAAATTGATAGATATCATCGTTAGTATGTTTTAAGTCGCCCGGTTAACTCAACAAATTATAAACGTTTTATAAAAACCTGTGAAAAGAACAGCGCCCATTTGTGACCTGTCCAAATCAATTATCGTGTATAGAGAATTAATATATCAAGCTCATAAAATTGCATTTTTATCGTTATTTAAAGATGTAAAAAAATATCTTTTACGTCATTTTAAATCGCAATATCGACGACGTCCTTCCTGATCACAATATAGACGTAGAAAATGTGTCGTCATAGAGATTTTTTTTATTCCTATAACCATGTGGTATACCGAATAAAAGGGCTTTGTAAGTAGATTACAAAAATAATGTCGCAAATTAAATGTTATAGATAGCACTAAGTGCTGTTAATTATTAACAGGCCTTAGTGCTATCTGACGCACAAGAAATCAAAACTCCTTGAATTATTATTCCAGCTAGAGTTAAGTGGACTATACCACCGACCTGACTACTGGACTATTATAGGAGTCGTAGGAGTCTGAGAACTTCTAAATGTAAATGCCTGAGCAAATTTGGATGTGTGGGGTATCTTTAGAATCTTTACATCATCCCGAGTGACACAGGTTATAGATTTTATGAAAAACTCAATATTTTTTTTTGGCGGCTATATGACGCCATTATGACTGTAATTGTGACTTTGATTATGAGTGACTTTTATTTTTTCGAAAATTAAGGATTTTCTATACACCTTCCTCCTTTTCACCCCTTCGGGGGTGAAATTATCATCCCATCAAGCTCTACTCTCTGTACTAGTGTTAAGACTTCAGCAAAATCGGTTCAGTAGTTTAGTCGTGAAAGCGTAACAGACAGACAGACAGACATTATTTACTTTCGCAGAAGGGTACACGGGAAACCGGACGGGGTATGAAGTAAAATAAAAAATTATAATTAAAAAAAATACTAAAAAACGACTGCCCTGCTCACAAACCACAAACCACATCAAAAACGAAACAAAAATTTAGTAAAGTCTTGTGTTCGCTAGAGGTAGGTCATTCTTTCCCGAACATTACTACAGCCTAACTTTTTATCTTATTCGCACGAGTCCAACATTATTTATGATGTTTGACGTTTCGTGGGAAGCGTTTAAACGACGTTACTCTATAAAAAGGCACAAAATGTAAAGTGGTATTCTGGTTTGATTAGTAAATTAGTGTTGCCTATAGTAGAATACTCCACAAACGCGGTTGTGTAACAGTATCCGTGTGACACAGGCGAGCATGTACGATGAAAATGGTACGAACGACCTTAGCCTAGTTGCCGCAGCGACGCTGTCCCACTACTGCCTTAGCCAGGTACTCGGACTGTGCTAATGCACTAGCCAAGCTGCCACCGTCGACCTTGGCAGCATTTTTACTAGAAGTGACACGATTCCCTGCACGAACCGCTAAGGTATACCTATTCGGAGACCGACATCCGTTTTTAGACTTCACTGGAAATTGCTTTTACAAGTAAATCTTTTTATCACTTTTAGTGGGCAAATCGATAAAAGTGAATTAATGTCAAAGTACCTATAAAGTAACACTAGCCAAAGACCTCCAAACGATGTAAAATGGCGCCGCAAGAAGAGGGGTTAGCAAATAAAACACTTTAGACCAGTTTAAAATGCTGCAAAGAATTTAGATTTTTGTTTTCTGATAAACCATGATATTATCCGCAAAGAAATCATAAAAAAGTGATTAAAATAATAATTTAAAAGCATGTAAAGTAGGTATACGTGTACATCAGTTTCCTTGTCACTCGCATTTTAGCGGACTATGTTAAGCCAACAAGGCTATTAATAGCTAATTTTGTAATTAACAGTATCACATAAGTATATTTAGCATGGATGAACATACAATCTTATCAGAAAGTAAGCAGACATACAATTTATAAGACAGTTTGGATTTTTCAATCATAACATTGCGGTTCACTTCATAATCTTCATATGTATAAAAATGGCTTAATGATGCTATTAAGTCTCGTACAATTTGGTAAAGCCAAAAGTCAGGTGTAATGGGATTAACAAAGAATATATTTTGAAAAAAAAAACTAATACCGTATATACACGAAGGGAAAGTTTCTTAAATATTGAAGGTAGGAAACTTTACTAAAATAAGACTTCATTTTGATTTTAAACATAATTGGAACTACATTTAAAGATTTTTGAACAATCACCAGCCTTAAACAAGAATAGACCACAAAAAATATGAAAAAGAAACAATCTTTTATTTTTACGATACCGCTCGAAAGGGTCACTCATTAGGATTATTTTTTCTTGAATAATACAGTATCTTAAACAAAAATAAAACCACGAAATTATTAAATTTTAAATATCACATATTGCATGGTATCGTATGCGGTTTTTTTAAATTTTTTTTAATGCAGTTCCAATTATTTTTAAAAATAAAATTAAGTCTTCTTCTAGGCGACACATTTTTCATATCAGAACTGTCAAATCATCTGTCAAGTAAGCTACTCAGAACTTACTTTTGCATTGTGTAAAAGGCCCTTAGTAAAATTTCCAACCTTCAATATACTTTGTACTACTAATGTACTTTCCCTTCGTGTGGCTAATTTTTGGGACATCTTGTATACTACTACAGTATAAATCAAGAATTAACCATATGTGGAGATTTTAATAATAATATTAAACAACTGTTTCAGATACAATAATAGTTCAATGGATCCAGAAATCAAAATTCTTATGTAACCTCTCACGATATCTTAATGCCGTTAATCACGCGCGCAAGTCAATCAAAATTAGCACGCAGCGTTTTGTCGGTGTCACCCAAGAATAATAAATAAAGTGTTAGGCTGGCCCCAGACCTACCGGTTTCATTTCTTTGCTTTGCTGTTCTAGTAGAACAGAGGGCCGTACCGGCTAACGCATCGAACTTCGGAAAGTCTGCCGGGCGTCCACTTAAAACAGATTAATCGAAGTAAGAAGTTTCGTATTGTAGTTATTTAGAAGATATCGATGTTCGTGTGACATCATAAATTAGGTTTCGCCATTTTGGCCCAATTGGGGCTCGATTTATCTGTTTTAATTTGAAGTCCGGCGGACTTTCCGAAGTTCGATGCGTTAGCTGGTAGCCCCTGTTCAACTAAAACAGCGAAGCAAAGAAATGAAACCGGTAGGTCTGGGGCCAGCCTTAGGGCCGCCGCCGGCCGCCCGGCGCGCGGCCACACGGCAAGCGCGGCCTTGCCGAACGTCATAGTCAGCGGTTACAAAACACAGCCTGCGACTGCTCTATTCCGTTTGTAAACAGGAAACTGAAAACCGCTGGCAAATAAAATTGTCAACAATGAACATTGCACTTTATGTAACTGAAGCAAAACTAGATTTTATCACGTTGCATTGTAATAAAATAATTGCATTTTAAAATTATCGTGCGGACCTGATAATATTTAAAAAAAAACAAAGATATTAATGAAAAAGCATTTTTCACTTTTTACATTTTATACATTTCTCTCCAGCGCAAAAAGGGCGCGTTTGGCGCCTATAAAAGCGTGAAGCAGTGTTTTTTTTATTGATTTCTAACACAACCTTTTGAAATAATAAAAAAGAAATAGAGTAAAACACAGACTTTATATTATAACGAAAAGACCACGCTTCTATCTATATTTCTATCTTATTCCACAAAACTAGAAAGTTAGTTGAGGTTTTTTTATTATAGTTTCAAGATATGTTTATTATTGGTTGGCACATCAGTGAAAAACTACAAAAGTGGAGGTTTTTTTACGATTTTTTCTATCGAGAAAAGTGTTAGCTAGGTATCATGTTTCTGTCAATCACATAACTGAGTACTGTATCTACTTTCTAAATTATTTTTTTTGGACTGATAAATCAAGTAATACTGTGTGAAATCGTTGATCAATAAAGTGTATTTGACGGTGTACGGACTCTTAAAGAAGAAACACGACAGTGATATGTAAACAAATATAACAAAATAAATACTTTCCGTATATTTCCGAAAACAATGAAAATATTTATGCAATGCAACTTTAGGAAATCCAGTGACATTACGACTGAATCAACATTACAAACATTGTCTTATAGTTTGTCACAGTCATCTTTCTTAGCGAAATATAAAGACGTTTTTGCTGCGTCTCATTTTCACAACAACGAATGGTCTTAACAAAAGCTTTATGATATTTCAGCATAACGTTACAAGTCACGCCAGGATTTGCCTAAGCATTAAAGAAAATAAATCTACAATTCATAGCATTTCTGGTACCGTATATCAACAAAGGTACATATTACATTTTATTTAATAGCTCTGTTCCTATTATGAAGGTCTATTTACTGTCGAAGGACGGCGCGCGGCGCTGGCAAAATAAACGTGACAGTGCAGTTTTCACGATCAATATACCCTTAGAAGAATCGGCCTACTTCTGAGGCTTTTCATAAACATGATGCCTTGTTTTCACAATTGAAAGCATTTGTTATACTCTGCCGTGGTCTTTATAATAACGCGTTGTCATCAACGCTGGGATAGTAAACAACCTTAGGACTATTTATTTTTGCAATGAAACAAAACGGATGTGAAACCAGCGCGCAAACAAGGTCGTTGCTGTCGTCAAACACTTATTATGAAGAATGATTTGAAGTGCTCGACTCTGAGTTGAGAAATTAGAGTTATTGAATCACAGAAAAAAAATATTTGTTCTATGTATTGAAAAATAGGCATTAAGGCTTTCTTTTGAAATCCTCTCCTAAAAATTTGCGTAATAAATATTCTGAGTTGAAAAAAATATCAGTATTTCAAGAATCAAGAACCGTTTATAAAATTATTTGAATAACCAAAGACTTAAAATAATTCTGTGGAAATTAACAGCTTTGTTAATGAATGCAGAACGAATCTCTCTCACCTATTTCTAGGAAAAAAAATCAAATTTAAAGCAAGCTTCAAACCAAACGCATTTCAATCAATATATAGGTACCTAATTAGTTTTGCTTCTGAGATTCATTTACAAAGAAAAATTGCAAGTAAGTAGCAGATTTAAGAAACCGTTTAAATACTGAGAGAAACTATATTTTTTGATATTTTTGTTATTATTTTTTGTATGAAACAGCAGATTTTTGCGATTTCAGAGTTGGTGTAAAATTTGTTCAGTTTGATGGTCCAAAGAAACGGTTTCCCCATTTTTTTTGGTTCATTTATTAACATGTTGTAGTTATAAATGATCAAGTTATGATTAATTCAATAAAAGTAACATTTACTTCATCAAAAACTTAAAATTACTATAAGGTAATAAGTTGAAGGCTTAAATTAAAGTAAGACAGGCAAACACATTCCAAGTGAGTCGCTCAGTATTGAATCCGGTAGGTATAGGTTGTAGTACAGGCAGAGCACTGGCTGCGTTCAACGTTCCTCTATTTATAGCGCGATCTATTCTCGTGAGACGCAAAAGAGAGAGTCGGGCCATGCCGACGTGTGTTGCAACTGTTTGTTTTGCAAAAACGCCGCCGCTGGCAAGGCTGCCGCGAATCCTGTATCACCTCACTGACACTACGACCAAGTACTGATGTATATACTATATTGTGCTACGACTTTCAAAACAAATGGACGCTATTCAGTTTATTACAAAGCACAAATACAATGGGGAATGTATGAAAACAATCAAATTGGTTGAATATAATAATAATATGTAGGAATAAGTTTCAGAATTTTGGGTTGCGTAGAATTTTCTTAATAATTAAAAGTTAGTTAGTTTCGCTAACTAACAAAAGCACAGAAGTAACAGCAGAATGTTTCTTCTGTGCTTCTGTATTTCCTTGCTATTCCGTAATCACCGCATATAAAAAAAATCAACTGACACATTACTTGCAAACATTAACTTTGATTACAGATTAAACGGAAAATAATTTAAAAGTTTACAATGTAGAGCTTACTGTAAAATGTGCTACAACCGAGCAGTAAACAGCGTTTAATTATTACCACCACACCAACTTGTTATTTCTGAGAAAGGCACAACAGCACTCAGTTTTTACTATGTATTGTGCTAACAACGCTTTATAAGCAAATCATTTATATACCTGACATAATTCAAATATTAGGTCCTTACCGATGACATTGACGTTTTGTATGGAGAATTTTTAACAAATCGCATTTTCCATACTAGTATTTTCATAATTTATTTAACAACCGTGAAAACTATTGTTACAAAATCTTTTATGTATACAAATGTTTGGACATTAAGCTGAATTAGGCAACATAACTTAAGCGAAAAAAATAAGTTTCGGCTAAGTTACAACGGATTAAGTGTTAGCGCTAACAAAAAAAGAGTCACAACATATATTTTTTTTAAATCCTAAGAAAACAAATAAATAGACTTTAATGATGCTGGTAGTTGACGGCTATGGTCATATTTTGATGTAATATCCAACAACTGATAAATATTTTAAATAACAGAAGTTATGAGGTTCTCTGTGTGTGAGAAAAAAAACCCCAATTTCATAGGACCCAATACCTACGGTAACCATATTAAAATGAGGAATGCGTGAGTAAATTTTTCTTACGACAGTAAGAGTTAGAAGACGTTTTAAATATATTTAATTAAATTCATTCTTTAATATTTAATAACCAAAAGTGCGTTAGTTAAATTTTATGGTTAAAAGGGGGGAAAACCTTAAAATATTCCTATATATTTTAAGGTATTCCATAAAATAGCGAAATCACTTTTTTTGAATTCTTTAAATTCACTGAGACCTTTTATTATTATGACGGTATTTTTAATTAAAGTCATTTTATCAATCAATCACAAGTATTCAAAACTCTTAATATTTGATTCATTAATAAAAGTAAAACCATGAATTAGGTTGCGAGATCATCGCTAAACTTGAATCAAAGAGTAATTTCAAGAACTACAAAATCAACGGACCGACCGTGACCTTATAAATCAAGGAAAAAAACAAGATTTATTGACAAAACAAAATTACAACTGCGAAGCACCGTGTCTTGGTGTCTTGTATCTGTAAAGCGTTACGAGGTTGTGGTGCAACGCGCGCGCCGCCGCCGCGCCGTCAAAACATGTTGCGCAAGCGCCGCTCGGCGCTCGCATTCCGATCCAAGCCAACCGCGGCGGCTACGGTTGGCTACGGTGTCAAGCTCTCTAAACTTTTCATTTAAATTTCTACGGCTAATGAATTAACTACATATACATTTACTGTGAATATTTATCTACACTCTATTACCTTATCACCCAACAGGAACACTGATGGGCGAATATTTGGCGGCGACAGAAGAACCTGAACCTGAAGTTCAAGTTTGAATGCGGGACAAGTGAGAGTATTCGTTAACTGTAGACTCTGTGTCGCTAGTCGAATTTTTACTTCGAGTGTGCCACATTTAAGAACCGAAGTTAAATAATGTGATACTTTGGGTCATATGCTCAATGCAAACCTGTATAAAATAGTCGCAATGATTTAAAAATAGGTAGTGAACTAGATATAGAAACTTTTTTGTCTACATAAACTCATGAATATCCTTTTTCACTTACGGTACTCATTAGTTAATTAATGTCTTATGACTATTTTGGCCATAGATTTCGACTCTTTCGTAAAGTGAGTGCAGCATGATTGAAGTCCAGCTTCGCTACACCAAAGGAAAACAATTTTGTCCTTCAACAAGTAACGAACAACTAAACAGCTTTAGCCGCTGTCGTAACTTCGCGGAATCAATTACATCATTCCTAAATTAGGTAGTTAAATAACAGCGATAAAATCGATGCAATTATCCGTAATTCAACTACAACATCAAAACCAATATGATCAAATGGATTGAAGTGTGACAATCAGAACTTCAAAACATCGCATTCTCAAAACAATCGTATTGACGTTAGGATTTGTGTTATGGCTTTAGTTAGAAGAATGTCAACATTTTTTACCCTGTTAGAGTTTTCATGAGATGTTGCGATTGCGAGTTTGTTTTGCATGTTATTGCAAACAAGTCTCGGTTATGACACCGCTCCGTAGTTGTTTCAAAACAAACGCAGAACACGAACGTTACCTAACTTAGAAAGTTTAAATAAATATACATCTAAAGGTAGGGGTTCTTTGACGCGTATAAACGCACCGTAAAGTCACGTCTACAAATATGTATACAGCTTAGAACTTTGTCACTCTAAACGCTATTACTTTTCGGAACAGAAATCAATGACAAATGACAACTACAGCATAGTGACATAGTTCTAAACTGTATACATATTTTTAGACGACTGTACATGCGCGGAAGTTGATTCATATCGAAATATAGCAAGCTGGGTTGTTTGTTAATTGCGCACAAACTCTCTGTGCATCGTCTACACGTTGCGTTCGACGTACGCACCGTCATTGCGTCAGTAGGCAACTTCTGCGCTGCGCGTATGCGTCGAACGTTTGAAGAACAAAATAATTCTTTTATAAGATTATCTTTATTTTTACATATTGCCAAAACATTAATTCAAATTTAGTAAGGAACAGGACGAATTATTAATAGAAAAGGAGAAAAATAATCCCGTTCACTTTGATTTATGTGACAAAGATTATAAAAATGTTATATTGAAAGATAATATAAATGAAGTATAATGAACTTATCTTCTTCGGCTTCAATTAAATTATACCTCTAAACAAAATTCATATCTGTCTTTTGTCTGTCTCATGCGTTGCGTTTTGTATTAAAACACAAAACGCAACGCATGTACAGTCAGCGGCACGTCAGACTATACCTTGGTTGACCTTGCGACCGTCTTTATGCCGTACATAAAAAAGCTGTTTTCGTAGTTCAACTGTTTAACTTACCGTGCTGTTGTGCGTATGTCAAGCACGCGCATATGCTCTGCGTACACGCGTTAAACAACCCCTACCTTAAGTAAAACTGGACTTAATGCTAAACCGATTTTGATGAAATTTAGTACAGAGATATAGTAGAGCTTGGGAAAGGCTACGTTTTATCGTGAAAAAAAGGCTTGAAGGGGTAGATGAAAGTATGTATAAAAGTCTCTCGGTTTCGAAGGTAGGATCTTCGAATTTTGTGTTTAGGCTGACGATTTTAAAATAATATATGTGTCTCAGCATTTTTAATAATTGTGAAAAGGGAGATGAAGTTGTGTACAGAAAATCAAGAGGAAAGGGACATCTCTGGACCCAATTCTGAACGGAGACGGGGACGGGAACGGCTGAACGGATTTTGATGAAATTAAAGCATAGAATACTATTTATCCTGGTTAAAAGTTCCCTAAGAATTTTCTCGAATATCCACGCGGACGAAGTCGCTGGCGGAAGCTAGTTTTAAATAAATACAAAGCAATTTTGTTTTTTTTGGAGACCTAGCTAATTCGTTATTTATTATTTGTTTAATTTTGTTGAAGTTACAAATGAGAAGAGTACACGAGTGCAAAACTTTCTTCATTTTCATTCAACAATATTTATTTTCTTGATTTATTTAGATAATATACGAGACGGATTTCGTCATTGTATCGGAACAACACATAAAAATGAGCACGCGCTGACGCATCTGCACACTGAATTAGC
Source organism: Catoptria pinella (assembly GCA_963556745.1). Lineage (NCBI taxonomy): Eukaryota > Metazoa > Arthropoda > Insecta > Lepidoptera > Crambidae > Catoptria > Catoptria pinella. Next base: position 6,965,774 of record OY750771.1, read on the forward strand.
TAAATTACCACAAATTTTAATAATTGAGCAATGAAACCGGAACTTTTTGTACGGGGCGGAGAAATGTTTGTATATCTGTCACACAAAAGAATTTCATTTCAGATTTCTGAAGGGAGACATTACTAGACGACAATCTATAGTATCGTGCAGTAGAAAGAACCCTATCTAAAGAAATACTTCAGTGATTAAAACTCCTGAATTAAAATTCAAGCAATATTTTTACCTTTGAAAAACAACAGCTTCATTTCCAGTGATTGCTGGAAATGAATCTTTTTTGAAAGTTAGTTTTGATTATTTTAATTCTCTGGTTATAATAACTGACATTGTACGCGTTATTGCCAGTCCAGTCGAATTGTACGTCGCGTTGCGTTTTGTTTGTAAACAACGCACAATGAAGGTTGCCCTCGGGTTTCACCTTACAATAACTTTGGTGTGACGTATGATTTCCTGTAAATACAACAGACGATCCGTCTGCTGTCTTAATCTTTCAAGGCCCGGAAAATGAGACACAATAGATATTCCATTGTTATCCGGCCGCATTCGGCCGCTCGGGCGTTGATGAATTAATGCCATTTGTTGAATACATCACCGAGTTTGAATAAAAATGTTAAAAAAAGGAATAGACGTTTAGCAGTTTCATAGTTTCATTTGTATTGTACCGGCAATACATTCAGTGTTTATCTGGATTCAGTCAAAAATTCCCCTCCGAATCAGAAGGTCAACCTAGGAAATCTTCATGTTTAAAAAATAATTATACTGCTATTTTGAATTTTATCCAAGTCAGTACACATGATATTCATATTATTGAAGTCGCTTACTCATTTACTTCATTAAGAATAATCACTTTATTCATATTTGGTATCCAATCCACTAAGGGTGGTCACAAAACATCGTCAAATGAAGTTCCACATTGGCTACAAAGGCTGTTCTTACGGCGGCGCCCCACCTTACTTAGTCGGTAGTTATTTTCTTACCTTGCAGTCGACCTAGTTGTAGTATGACGCAGTAACCTAGTTACTGCTGCCCTTGATGGCCATCTGCCAGTCTTCTAGCGAGTCCTAGAAAGGAATAATAGAAATGAGACCTTTATCGCACAACATTTGAATCGATTTTAGCCAGTAGCTCAATAAGTAACTGTCCGTCCAAGAAGACAGGTATATAAATTACGTATTTGCCTAGTAAGGCAATTTGTATAGGTATTTGTATAGGTAATTGTATTATTGAGGACCTTATTGAAAATGTATAGTCTTTTAAAGGAAACGACGAATGACCAAGTAAATAATCTAACACTTAATTTCGAGTCGTTTACGTGTAGATAAACTATTTAGTTTAAGACACGACACGAGCAACAATCACAATCTTATATGTATGACACCCGTATTCACAAACATTACTATGAGGTCTCTCAATGCCCGCGGACGCACAGCGTCCCAATTACCAATCACACGTTGTACGTTAAACAAACGAACCAATCACAGAGCTCTAATTCACCGCAGTGCGTTCGAAATTTCGCATGGGCAAGAGTCGTTTCAGTCTGTTTATCTTTTACTTGCCTTATTTATGCAACGTGGATAAATCTATAAAGAAACTATGTTTTTTTCTTTAATCTGTCAAAATTGACATAGTATTTTAATACAGCCCCCAGATTGTAACTCAGTTGCTAACAACTTTTGATTGAAACTGACAGAAATTTGGTAAGAATCAATGTGTCTGTGTGTCAATCACAACTATGTTTTAAAGCAGCAATGTAGCTGCGATTTCTATCAGTTTCAATCTGAAGTTACAAAATCTGGGAGCAGGAAAATCTAACGTAATTGTTTTTGCTTGAACTAAATATATTTTTGTTTAAATTATATTCTAAAATGGATACAATAGGTTCATTTAATGCTGGCTCTAGAAAAAAAAATCAATTTGTAATTTTTTTATCCAAATATCTCTGAAACATGACGTACTAGACCCATATGTTATTGAAGTAACATTTCTTTCTCGTCTTTATGTCCGCAATCAAAATATACCTTTAAGTTTCATAGCGCGACGCAATTAAAAAAATGGCGGCCAGGCAGGACTATGCCATGCTTCATACTAAAATTTTTAAACCCCTTTCGCACGTTTTATTAGCAGTCCGCCTGTCGCTTGTCTTTAGCTCACTAGTTTCACTAGTTTGTAACTTTTGAAAGTACGTATACATATAATGTAAGTCCGTATAGGTACTACGTAGGTATTTATATTTAACCTGTAAATGATGCTGTAAGCTCCACAATGGAAATAAAATACTTGCCTATACAAAAAAAATTACTTACCTACTTACCCCCTTACTAATAAAGATTGTATAGCAGATGTATAAGTTACACTGTGTTTTGTCCCTTTTTTTTAATGTCTAACTTAAATAGTTGGACAGAGAGTACCACTGTGTAGTACACACGACGGCACGTCAGGTTATACAGTTAAATTGCGAAAACAGCTTTTATTACGTAGGGCATAAAGGCGGTCTCAAGATCAACATGTATAGTCTGAGGTGCCGCCGTGTGTACATCTGCTATACAATCTTTATTAGTAAGGGGGCTAGAAACAGGTAAACAATCTTAAAACTCTAATGAATTTAGATGGATTTAACGATTCACGCCTCAATTCCATGGGAAGATGGGATTCTAAAAGACTTGCATAATTTCTGTTCTGTGCATTGATTTACCTAAGTACCTATATCTCTATATTTAATTCTAGTTAACTAGCTTTTGCTAGCGACTTCGCCGGTGTGGTTTCTCTTAGGTACGTAAGTCAGTGGCGTATTTTGAAATTTGCCGCCCCGGGTAGGGTTACCATCTGACAGGCATTTGCCGCATTTGACAGGCATTTCTTGGTTTAGACAGGCGTGAGGCCGGCGCCGAGCCGCGACAGGCATTTTTGCATTTCGCGAGTCTCGCTGAAATTTGAAAGCTCGCATACTTTTTCACTATTAACAGGCATTTTTCTGAAAAATCAGGCATTTTGTGCATTCTAGACAGGCATCCTCTCTTACGTAGATGGTAACCCTAGCCCCGGGCCAATAAGTTTCGCCGCCCCAGGGGTCAAGGAAAAAAAACGATTTAAATTAAAAATTCTTCATTTTTAATTATTTTTCAATAGCGTTTACATTTTTTGCGGTGTACCAATTTATTAATGAAGTCATTAATGATGATTTCGTTACTAAGTTGTTTTGTTAAATCGCGTATTTACATAATTGCAAATCGCAATATTGACGAGTGTTATCGACCAAATGACTTACTAGTTCTTGTTTTTTTATCTTAATTTTAAATTGAGTTTGATAAGAAAAAATAAAAAAAGGTGAGCAGTAAAGGCCGTAGCAGGATAAGGGAAGGGAAAATGCCCTTTTATGATTAAGAGCTGACTTTTTATATAGCATGTGCATATGTTTGTAGCATGTGATGTAATGTAACAAACAATGTAGTGTAGTGTAGTAGGTAGGTGCCTATTTTACATAAGATATGATTTCTATTTACTTTTCTGAATTCAACTACTTCTTCGTGGCACCGAATTCATATTAGATCTAGCTAGATGAATCCAATGATAAGTGTTTGGATGAAACTGATAAACAAACGACATTGACTTGACAAGATTAGATTCAAGGCCATCTAGTCTAGCGAAAGTTTGGTTATGTGGCATTCGGAAAATATTTTTTCAGGTTAGACCTTAGATCAACGCAAATTTTACGATATAAAACTACTTCTACATGCTCTAGATCAAAAGGGCTATTAGAAGAACGAGTATCTTACTTATATAATTACAATAAACTGTACGTACCATCAAATTTACTCCCATTGCAATTGCAAATGACCTCGTTACAATCGTTGTTACAGTTTCTTCACAAGCACTTGAATGAAGCACAGACTATTGAAATTTTAGACGCACACTATCCTAAACGCATTTAAAAAACACTGTTATTGATTTAGAGACACAATCACTATTTATTTAGCAAAATTACCAAAAATTGTGTGAATTATCATATTATCAGACATTCAACCCAGATGTCAAATAAAAATCAACACATTTGATCTGACAAACAACAACGACATCTCGTGTTTAGATTAAAAACTTTATGCAGTGGCGACACGACGATGCAATGGTGCTTTTCGTATAGCATGCTATCTGACAAACAACCGACCTTAGAGCATTAATGCTCTAAGCAACCGACGACATCTCGTATAAAAAAAACTTTATGCAATGGCGACGCGACGACGCAATGGTGCTTTTAGCATAGCATGCTTCTAGGATCACTTCTTGGGAGGAAGAACTATGTGACTGGGTGGTGTGGTATGGTACTCGGAAGAATATTAGTGTGGTAGTAGTGGTACACATTCGAGTTCATTAATGTTATCACTTTTGACAGTTCGCTGTGTAATAAACGTCAAAATCCTGTCAAAAGTGCAAACATATTAATGAACTCGACTGTACCAAGAACTTTATACATTGCGTGGTTTACAGCCCCACACAATGAGCGCGTATTCTGCACACTAGCGCTGCCATTGGAAAAAAATCATAATGCTTAAATACTTAATGCTCTAAGCTTAAATAAATATGAAATTGTGAATTATCTCTCTGTAGTGCAGTCCGAAGAAGTTTTGTGGTACTTTTTATTGTTTAGACAATATTTTCTAGCCTGTCGTTTTGTTTAATGGAGTATTTTTGCGAAAAGTGGCACCTTTAAGCAAAGTGGTAATGGTAAAAAATGGACATTTCATTTTCAGAAAGTCAGCACTAAAATTAGTAAACCATTTCAAAATTTTAGTGTTCTAAGCTCATTTTTTTCAGAATTTATAGATCAGTAGTTTATACGTTAATTAAAAAAATCTTAAAAGCTAGTCCAAATTGAGAGTCAGGAATTTTGAGTGGAGTCTTTTTGCCTTTTAATAAATAAAATCAATAGTCATTAGACAGTTAGTTCTTCTTCTTTTTTTGTTTTGGCAATCTACTTTCCTTTTGGAAGTAATTTTTGCCAGTGTCAAGTGTTAAATAGTTCAGTGGTAGATATTGTTTAATTTTTCATTAGAATGCGGGTGCATCGCATTCCAATGCTGCTTGGAGCATTTGGCACCAAGTATATCAAGACAGTTTACTCGGTTAGTTCTGCCGAGGAAGCCACCACTAACCACTTCAATAAAAGTCTCAGCTTCACACAACCAAGATCGCGCCTATTTCAATTATCCCACATATTGTTCAGTTGCGTAGACACTTGTACCATATAACTGCACCAATTTTAAGACACAATATCCACTATGAATCAATTTGAAAATAATTAAAATAGACACCAAACCGAACTCGACAAAATGGCGCCAAAAACTCCTAGACAGTTAGTTACCTGCCATGTGCCCGAACGATAGCGCTTGCCTACCACCTTAGAATGCTCTTCTAAGCCTACCACAAACTATCGTGAGCGTCAGAATATCGACACCATTGTGGAGTATCGATATTTTTCCTACATGAAGAATAAATTGACAAAATTATGACTTGATCTCGCGGTTCCATCATTCACAAAAAGTGTTTATTAAATAAGACAAGCATCAGACTAGGTATCATTAGGGTTATTAATAAATGTTAACGGGAGAAATTATTTTTTAAGTACATTTTCTAGAGATTAATTCAGTAAATAATTATTTGCTTCTTAGTCGCTTCATCGGACAACATCTCCCATCAAAGTACTTGTCAAGACGAATCAAACGAGCCCAAGCTTGATGGGGTGTTGTGTGGTTTTGTTTCCATAATGCAGTTGTATGGTTTTTCACCCCCCCCCCCCCCCCTTACGCAAAAAACGGTGTGCTACATGTTGGAAAGGATCACTTCGAATACCGCAATTCTGACTCCTGGTCAATTAGTCCCAATGCGTCCCGTCCTATATTTTTGTCGGAATTTGAGAAATAATATGCATCGAGTAATAATTTTACATTCATTTATTAATCTGAATTTAATACTGTATTACATAGAAGAAATGCACTTCTTAGAAACATCCAGAAGACTTCCCTTTGGGACAGTTATATAAGGAGCCTCTCTCCGTATAATTTTATAGATTGAATACAACAAACGTAGTTTGCCGTGGTATAATATTAATTAATATTTATGAAGATCTGCATTGCCACATACTTAAAAATCTATGTATATTTTTCAATCACTTGCAGTATTTTTGAAATAATTCTTAATAATAAAGCATGAAAGTACGATTGCCTATGAAATATGGGTTGAATAAATAAATATTTGCAAATTAACAACAAAAATAATATACTCTATGTAGTGTTTGTTTATTTAACTGTCGCTGCTACCTAATTTGTCAACAACATTTTTCATCACAACAAAAGGTATTAGAAATTAATGAATAAAAACAAATGACGATATTTTTCATCAATTTGGTGACCGCATAGAAAGGCGTTTTGACACATATCCAACATAGTGAATACTCAATTTAAAGAGAAACACACAGCAAGAGAGAAATATTCTACCAATAAATACAGACATCTTAATTCATTCAGTCAAAGTGGAACATGTATAAAATATTTATTAATAAGAAATAATCAGTCTTGTTTAGAGAAAACGTTCAGTCAAAACGCAATACAGGTTGCGTCTTGATATTTTATCACAATACAGTATGTCAGATATGATGTCGTCATCCCTTCTCTTGGACGTAACTAGAATATAAATCGCCTGCTACGCTACTTAGTGTTATTATCACAGTTGTTTAGTAGAGGTGGGTGCAGTACTTTGTACATAATAATACAGGAGCTACCTGCGATCCGCGACCATACTCGACACGACACGCACCAGCTGTCGCTACGATATGCACGCAAGCCAGCCCGATACGCGCGTCCTGTCGCCACACACGATACACTACTTCAGACAAAACCTACAAGTCCGAATATAACACTGCGACGATTCAATGTAGCCGGGCCAGCACTTACGAAATCATCTCCGAGATGAATTAAGCACATATACACATCCTTTCATGGCAGTCTTTCTCGTAAAATGTACACAAATAACAAAGTAAATCCCGCACAGTAACGAATGCGAGACTCACGAACACGATGTTCACCCCTTATTAGCTCAAACCCGTAGCTTTACATCGTACCTGAGATGTACCAAAAAACGGGATTCCTATAAAGATAATAACGTTTACGTCCCTTTTGAACTGGTTCAATTTCGTCACCTAACAGTAATCGGAAAACTAAACTGAATAACAATAAATTATTAAATCTTATAACTATCATATCATTATATTATATCTGTGAACGACTTGCGAGCTTTGATGTCACAAATATTCGTGAAATTCGTTCAAATAGTCAAAAAATATATCTTTTTTGTCTAAAACACGTTCCGAAAGCGCGAAGTGTTGTATCCATAGCAATTGACCAACGCAACGACAGGTTATATAGTAATGACATATCACAGATTTTTCTAATCTTTGGACAGCAACGGGCATCTACAAAACTGCTTCAGTAGATAATTTGTACCTATTGACATTCTATTACATATTTAGCCCTTAGAACCCGTTTACGTACAAAGAAAATCCAGTAATTAACTAGATGAATATCTGAAATCACACCCTAAAAAAATAATCGAAAATCAATAGAAGAAAATACTTATTTTGCTAAGAAACGAAAGCAATCATTGTTCGATTATTTATTATCACGCTCAAAATACTAATCTCCCTAAGATAAATGCATGTTATTTACATACTTTCTACATTTTTGAGTATGGTAAAACCAGCTTTGAACATTTCCATAGTTCAACTGTTGTCCGTCCAAGTCCAATTGACCACAGACTATAAATACCCTAGACGTAATATTCAAGTTTATAAAGATCTAATCTTCAATAAAAAAATAACCTTGAAATCAGTGACTGAAATGTCATTGACATCATTTTACATAAGAAAAATATTCACAATTTTATCTGGCAATACAGATTGTTACAAGGAAGTATATTCAAAAACCTTTTAAATTCAATGTGTTTTTTATAAGTATTAATTTTTAAGTCTAAGTTGTCCCACTTTTCACTGGATAAGATCAATTTATTAGTAATAAAAATAATTTATATAAAATATCTCAGATAAAGTTTTCTACCCCTTTACCCTTCCCCCTATAATTTCACTCATCTTCTTTATGTTTCGTGCATTTCGTACATCATACAGACATTTAAAGAAAAAACGAAAGGCACCCGGGATTACACAAAAGGGTACCCACACCAACTACTCTAAAATATAATGATTAAATCTAAAGGTAGAACAGACAGTTAATGTTCCACCGCTCTTAATTTGGATTAAGAATTCTCTACTGGTCACAATTGCATTTCGTAACATTTTTGTTATTACGGAAAGGAGTACCTTATATATCTAAGATGCATTATCTCTTCCCATGTGAAACAGAAATCAGTCGGTGCACTGCACCTTATTTCAGCAGCTTCCATTACAACATTCATTGTACATTGATTCTTGCCGGTACCAGAAAGGCGAATGTGACGCAATATAGAATGCAATCCCTTATAAAACTAACACACAATATTATACTTGTTAATCCAAGTCGATCTGAAGATAATTCACAAAACGTAATAATTATCGTGATACTGTTGTAACTCTTCGAGGACACGGCGCCATGTCCTTTGAATCGTAGATAAGTTACAGTTTTATACAATAAATATTGTCGATTCTTCTAAAGTGTAATTTTGTAAGCTTTCATTCAGATCTGCAAAATATTCTAATTAAAAATAAACTGAAATATCATATGAGTAAAACACAACATCCCGCATGGTCAAACATTTAGAAGTTTAAATTTACACATCTAAGTACATCGAGACGATCAGATTGAAAACTTGAGATAATTTTAGTGGAATTAAACTGTAGAGAGACATCGAGAGACGCGTGTTCCAGTTTCGAGGACGCTCGATCGATGGTATCAGTGATCGTACATGTGGTGGTTGATGTTGCGTGCGTGTTTACTGTTGTACGGGCGCCGCGTAGAGGAGCGGGCCGGGCGGCAGGTGCGCGTAGGGCACGCTCGCGCCCACCGCCGTCGCCTGGTAGCCGCACGGCCCGCCGCCGCCCACGCCGCCTCCGTAGAACTTGCCGCCTGATACAAACACACGCCGATCGACACATTACAAACACAACCTTACTCATATTATAAATGCGAAAGTCAGCACCACTAATGAATTCAAATTTAATTTCATTGAGAGAAAGGAGTTTAAGTCCAAGGCAGAGTTTCTCAGGTAATGGATGAATAATTACAAGATAAAGCAACCGTTTCGATATCTATTGAAATGCCCCATGTTAGTTTCAGAAGTGTCTGTATTATTACAACTCACCGAGCATATCCTGGTGGTGAGGATGCATTTGCGGGAAATGAGGAGGTGTAGCGAAGTGTGGTGGTGGAGATCCATAGGATGAGCCAGATCCATTTGATTTGTTGCCATTCGAGTTGTTATTACGGAATTGTTGATTTCCATTGCGGGAGTCTGCAAAAGGCACTGAATTAAAACAGTGTTATAAAATCTTTATAAAAATTAGATTTGGTTAAATCTAATGAGCATTTACTTACTGTTATAGGATCGTTGGCCATAGTTATTTTGATTGTTATATCCATTTTGATAGCCATTGTTGTAACCGCCTTGGTAGCCACCCATAGAATCAAAAACATTAGGGCTTGGGAAAGGAACCTGCTGTTTCTGATAATTGTTTTGCCTGTAACCCTGGTTTGGCTGATTTTGATTGGAAAAACGTGGAGGTTGCTGATTAGTGTTTCTATTCTGGTATGCGTTGGTATTTGAATCATCTTCGTTAGTAGCATTGGCCATTTTGTTGTTCCATTGGTTGTTCTGCTGACGTGGCGAGCTGGAGCCACTGTTGTTTTCTTTCCTCTGTTGCCAACGGTTACGACCTGCGTAAAACATATTGTTATTACACATTTTATTTTTAATTCATTTAACATCACAAAGTACTTTATTTTGTATTGTGACTTGCCTGAATTGTTGTTGTTGTTTCTAGCCATGTCACTGAGCTTTGCGGGCGGGTTCTGGCCAGTTTCACGCAGCACTGCTACTAAACCGCGAGACTGACGAGCATCTCCACTGGTGAAATATGTGTAAGCAGTTCCAGATTGTTGGCAGCGTCCAGTACGACCTTCAAAATTATAACAAACACTTAAGTATAAGCACAGTAAATTACAAAAATTAGCAAATTAAGATATAAAAAAAGCAGTGTTAAATTGGTTTTACAAGTAATGGATGGTTTCTTAATAAGTAATTATTGTAAATTGTTCCACTCACCAATCCTATGAATGTAATCTTCAGAAGAGTTTGGATAATCAAAGTTGACAACAAACTTGACATCTTCAACATCCAGACCACGGGCAGCCACATCAGTTGCAATGAGAATAGTTGTGGCGCCATTCCTAAACTCGGTGAGGACAGCATCGCGCTCTGGTTGCGACTTATCGCCATGAATAGCAAGAGCCTTATATCCATTGCGACGGACAGCTCTCGCGATGTCATCAACCTAAAAAGATGTTGTTATTTTAAATAAATATTTAATTAAACAAATTAATGTATCAAATGTTATAATAAATGTATGAATTTTACCTTCTTCTTAGTCTCTACAAAAACAATAACTTTATTGTCTCTCTCAGAAGCTATTTCTTTTAATAAACCAGATAATTTGTTTTCTTTTTCATGTTCTTCACAAATTTCGATAATCTGCTTGATGTTATTGTTCGCAGACAAATTCAGAGATCCAATATTAACCTTAATATAATCATTTAAGAAATCTTCTGCAAGGGCTTGGATTTCCTTGGGCCATGTGGCAGACCACATAAGAACTTGGCGATCAGGACGAATTTGTTCAATAATTTTACGAATTTGGGGCTCAAAGCCCATATCCAACATTCTATCTGCTTCATCTAATACCAAGTAAGTGCATCGGCGTAAATTAGTTGTTCCACGTTCCAAGAAATCAATCAACCTTCCAGGTGTAGCAATAACAATCTCAACACCTCTTTCTAAATCTCTAGCCTGAGGTCCTTTAGGAGACCCTCCAAAGAGACAAGTGTTTCTGATACAGCCTCGTGCACTATAGGCTTGAGCTACTGACTGAATCTGCTGAGCCAATTCTCTTGTAGGAGCCAAAATCAGGGCGACTGGACCATCTCCTCTTTGTATTCTCTGTTGATGCACAATGTGTACTGCAGCTGGGAGCATGTAAGCCAGGGTTTTCCCAGATCCAGTTGATGCAATACCAACCATATCCCGACCAGACAAAGCAATAGGCCAACCTTGAGCTTGAATGCCAGTAGGTTCAGTCCACCCTTGTTCTTTGATCGTAGTCATAATATGATCAGGGAAGTTGCCCTCATCAAAAACTTGGTTTGGACGAGGAACATTATTTCCACTAACTGTAATCTCTTTTGCTGCACGGAACATTTCAACTTCATCTTCTGATCGGCTCTCAACATTAGGGTGTGGCTTATAAAAATCTTTCTGAATCGGTTCAAGATTTCCCAAGTCCCACATTGGCTTCACTAAACTGTCCCCAGGATGTTTTGCTTTCTTGCTCTGTAATTTCCGTGCATTAAAGTCATTTGATTGCTGTCCAGCAGTTTGATTGGGAAACACTTTCTTTGCAGCATAATTTTGTTGACCATTGTTATTACCATTCTGGTTGTTAAAGTTTTTGGGTCCATAATTGTTCTTTTGGAAATTTGGTTTGGGTCCACCAAAATCATTTTTAGGGTTATAAAATTGCATATTTCCTCCTGGTCCATTTTCATAATCCTTCTTCTGACCTTGGTTGTTGAAATTGTTCCTAGGCCTGTATTCCTTTGGTCCTCCAAAGTCATTTTGACTGCCATCATTCTTCTGATAGTTCATACCATCATTTCTTACACCATTAAAGTCATTTCGTGGCCTGAAATTATTTTTAGCAGCTGGATTGTTCCTAGGACCTCCAAAATTTTTAGGCCCTCCAAATTCAGGAAATCCATTAAAAAATGGAATTTTGCCGAATTGTTCATTCCGGTCTGGTCGAGGCCTGTAACTAATAAATGAAACATCACATACAAAAATAATTTTTTGCCTGCTATAATTTTAACTTCCATCTCCAAATCCAAATTGTCAGGTTTTAGTAAATGTTTAGAAAGCTTTGCAAAAAGGGGTTTGCATATTTTACATACAACCTTAAGCTCAGCATCTCCAGCAGAGGACTATAGTGATTATTATGCATTAAAAATTACCTACCTATCTACATTGAAATGAAGCTTTTTTTTTATTGGAGCCATGACTTCAACATCAACCTTTGCTACATACTTACCTATTAGACATCAAGGACAAACACATGAGGGGTGTCAAACCTTTACTTAACCCAGAGAGGATGTGGTGTCTGTCGATGGCTGTCAATAATGTGGACGGTCATTATGACCCTGTACTTTATTAGAATTATATTATTTATTTACTGATATTAAAAAGGCAATAAGCAAACTTACGAAGTATAATAATAAATATTGCATCAGAAAGTCTCAGACTCCAAGGTCATTTAACAGAAATATACAAAAAATCTTAAGTAAACCTATCTCTTACCAAGGATAGCTTATTGAAATTGACCATTAAAGATCATGTTAAGAGAAGAGTTTTTTTTAACTCAAATAATGTTATCTATAGAGCTTGGTGGCACAGTGGTATAGCGCCTGGCCCATCGATTGTGGAGGTTAAGCAACTTTCGCAAGGGTCATGGGATATGTGACCAAAATTTACTATCCCAAGCTCCTCTGTGCTTTAGATGGCACGTTAAGCTGTTGGTCCCGGATGCATTTGCAGTCGTTAGCAACCACCAATCTGCATTGGATCAGCATCGTGGGGCAAAGCCCATCCTCCTTCCTATCGACCCATAAGGAAGGCCTGTGCCCCAGCAGTGGGGACATTAAAATGGCTAATGGTCAAATTACTCATTTATATTATTCTCCTAAACTAGTGGTTCCCAACAAGTTTTTTTCTATGTACCCCTCCAAGAAAGACCTCAAACACTGTCCTAAACCATGAAATTTAATATTTATCCTTTAGTTTTTTGTATATTCTTATTATGTCCTTTAAAGTGCACCTATTCCTCTATTGTTCTATTTTTTTCAATTATTTTTTCGCCCAAGTTTACCTGGAATAACTAATTATGTCCAGTGGAATAAAATCTTATTATTATTATTCTAAAATAATAAACAACAGTTACTAGCATTGCACAATAAAACCAGGTAGTTTCATCCATCACAACACAACTAATTCAAATGTTGCAGTGCCGTCCAACAACCAATCAGGTAACACTTCATGAATAGCTTGGGCCATCCGTGGGAAGAGAATACAGAAACATAATTGCCGTGGTCACTAGTACCTACTTTTTAATTAGTATTTTTAAGATTATTCATCTTACATCACAAAATCAGTAGGTAATAAATCAGATAGAGTCAAATTGACCCTTTCTTCTTCATTCTCATATCAACACAACTGGTGAAACTTGTAAAAATTTCACATTTAACATAACTTTTTTACTTCTATTTTATGAAATAAGAAGTTATATAAGTATTGAGCTGTTTGATTAAAACTAAAGCATTGCCTTTTGCTTCTATTATTTGAAGTAAATGCCTTGGGTTTGATGAATAATTAAGACATTATTCATTAAATTCGAAAGATGTTATCCAAAGCATTTAAATACTACAAATAATAGAAGCAAAAGGCAATGCTTTAATTTTATTCAATTGAGCCACTAGGTCTCTACTAAACAATTTTCATTCATATTTATGTGTTAGTATATTTCTATGGGCACCTGGCCAACTTAATAAATTGCAAGAGAAATAGGAATGAGAGAAAGGAGTTCATGATTTTCTGAACTTCAAGCAATTGCTGCTTGGTTACTTAGTTTAGTAGGTAGGTATATTTATCTATGACTAAACAAAAAAAAATTAAATTGTGGGAAATAAAAACCAGTTTCAAGGTCGATTTTGTAAACTATAAGTAGGTACTTATGAGCTTTGACAAGAATTTAATAAGAGACGAATTAATAATAATAGATTGATTCAAATAGTATAAAAAAATACCTACATTCTAGTTCTACCTACCTACATCCTTTCAACACGCGAATTGAAATAAAGGGAAAGTGGCGTTTATGCAATTATCTAGCTAGCTAGACAAAGCAATAGAATATCTCTAACTGTATAACAGCGAAGTGGAAACTTCCACAAAGGAACGAATAATATGTGGTTTCTTATTATGTTAGTAATTTTAGATTCATAATATAACTGGGTAGGTATCTGTACCTACAAATAAGCGATCAAGCGACCATTATCAGCTGAGCTGAACATTTCACAAAATGGCCGCTACGCTAGGTATGGAAAGTTTATATTCTTTAAAGGTAAGATCGGAACTAATCGGCGACATTTTAAGACAAGTAATAATTCAGACAGAAAATACTCACATAGGATGCTGATTGTGGAATCCGTTGTACTGCATGATTGGGCTTGTGAATAAGTTCTTTGATGAACTTACGTGGTGGCTCGGTGGTAAACGCTCGGGTGGATATCTGGTACAAAATTCAAACGAGCAATCAGTTTTATGGAATATAAAAAAACGAATCGAAAAGACCTTTAGTAGCTTATTAAATCATTAACTTACCTCTCGATTAGGAGAGAATTTGAAGATAAATTTGGTTTTTCATTCACGCCAGCCAGACCCTACACAGACCCGGCGAAAGAACAATTCGGTAATGGCCGTCGGAAACGGAAAAACGCCTAGCCTTGAACGAAAATGGGTCAGAAAGTTGCCATTAAAAATATTAAGTATTGATTTTGACATTATTTGAAAGTTTATGGTCAGTCTGTCGGAGGATTGCAACAATTCTATTGTTGTATTTACACTACAGTACTGTGCGCTTAACAAGAGAGAGACAGCATCTGGAAATGGGCATACCCAACCAACCTATTGCTCAACTTATTGTACATTGTACCATACTTGGTACATACATACCAAGAATTTTATATATGGCACTGGATGATGCTAAACCAAATAAAGCAAGGTTTACACTAGCAATAAATCTTGCAGAAGTTGACTTCCGCAAGCTGTTACCACTGTGTAAACAGTGTGTTGCAGCTTGCAGAACTTGCTCTCTCAAGAGATTGCAGGAAGATCTTGCTAGTCTAAACCTCGCTTAAGGCTTGAAGAATAAAAAGTGACCTAAAATTTAAAATGTTAAAACATTTAATTTTAGTCAAAATTACAGTAATACACGAAATCACACCGTGTTGAGTTTCTTTTCTACGTCTTTAACATAAATACTGTATATGTCGTTACATTATCATGAACCGAAAATTTCAAAAATCAAACCTGCAACAAAAATAAAGAACGTGAAAAGTTGTGATATTAGTTTATTTAACTAAAACAAAGTGGTAAATGTACTTACCAATACGAAAACTTACTTTTAGATCCAAGTGCACACTGTCTGTACTTCTGACAAAAACATTTGCACGTTTGATGCAGACAGATTTCTATACCCTTGTAAATCGCATGATGTTACACGTCCGCCATTTGTACCTTACTTTGTGTATTTGTACAATAAAGATTTATAAATAAATAAAATAAATTATTTTTTAACCGAATAACATTGTACTGGGAGAGCCAATGAGAATGTAACCACTCCGTCTCCGTTTTAGGGTGACCGTAAGTATACTGTTGTCTTACTGTTGTATGTACACAAAGTCGTAATAAAAGGCACGATCTGGCAACATTACCACTTCATAAATAGTGAGCTTAGAGCATTAAGAACATCTCTAAGAAGAACATAGTGAGCGTCTAGCCCTTAGAGCATTAAGGTCTAGCCATGCGTGTTTATTCCATTGACGGAATGTGATCCATCATTCCCAGAACTTAGAGATCATTCCATATCTCACCTTTAGATCATAGTATTTACCGTGTGTGTAAGGTTCGCCTGACAATCCCCCTGGACTCTACCTAAAAAAAAACATATAACTGAAGACGAGGCAGTATGGTTTAAGACCTTAGCTTGTTCTTCGGAACGAATAAAAACAAAAAAAAACACTGTCATTGTCAATTACTTTACTCTTTGGTCATGGTCATGTCAAGGAAATCACTCCACTCACTGTGTCGAGTCAACTTCTAATAATATGACTGTGATTATTGAAAGAGTCTTCGAAACTTGATCATTTTTAACATTATGGAGAAAGTAACATCTTTAAGCCTTGGTGATGCAACTGCTGATAACTTATATCCAGCTTTATTTCAATGTTTCACTATAATTTTGTGTGGGTAAGTATGTACCTATACTTGCATAAAATTTGGACTGTTAAAATTAATTAAATAATGTATGAAAATGATATAATTATTGTTTTGTTTTATGGCAGGTACATAGCAGGACGACTTAATGTTGTGACTTCAATAGAATCTAAAGGAATTGCTACCTTTGTTGGCACATTTGCTTTGCCATCATTGATATTTCTCTCACTTGCAAGGCTTGATTTTACAACTGTTAATTGGACATTTTTACTAGCAATTTTACTTGCCAAAGGAGCTATATTCTTTTCGGTTATATTAGTTACAGTGTTGGTTTCAAAACCTGTAGACTTGGGGAGAGCTGGTATTTTTGCAATATTTTGTACTCAGAGCAATGATTTTGCTCTGGGGTATCCCATCAGTAAGTATCTTTATATTAATTTATTTTCAGTTTTTTTAAGCTATAATTATTTTGATAGTGTTCTTTATTAATACCCAAAGAACTGTCTGTGAATATAAAAACAATTAAGTGCTCTATTTTTATTTCAGTCAATGCTATATATGAGAAGACTCATCCAGAGTATGCATTGTATTTGTATTTGATGGCACCCATATCCCTGGCAATTTTAAATCCCATTGCATTTGTTTTAATGGAAATTAACAAGCAGAAGGAGAGTTCACAAATTTCTCATGATTCTGTTGGCAATGTTAAGCCTGATATTTCAAAATTGAAACTGATAAAACAAATAATCAAAGGTATACTGTTTAATCCAGTGTTAGTGATGACAATCTTGGGTATTCTTGGAAATATTGTTTTTAAACATAAAATATCAATTTACATTGAAGGATTATTAGAGGTAAGAGATTTGTTAAACTCACTAAATAACCCTGCTGCACTTACGAAAAACGCACTAACTACATCTTGACACAAAGTTTTTATTATTATTTTGTTCATATATCTGAAAGTACTTGGGATACGAACATGAAATTAACATCAATAAATAAAGAATATTGTCGAAAATACAAATATACCACATAATAGTTAAATTATTATTGAGGAAATCTTAACTAAAGATTTTACCTAAGAAGCCTTTGAGTATTTGGCCGTATACATCCTAGTTGATCCATTTATGCTTAGCAAATCAATATATTACAATTTTGTGTCAATCTTTTATTGCAAGATACATGTTAGCATTAACTCTATTAGTGCGTTCTTGATATGTGGAACTCCAACAGGAATCCTAGATAATGCGTTTTTAAAATCTGAAAACTGGTGTTGCTGATTTATTCATGAATTGTTACTTTGGGAAAGTTTTTGATCTCGTTCTCCTGATGTCAGGTATATAATTTAACTCATTTTGCACCAAAAACCAAGATGATGCGTTTTTCATAAGCACGGCAGAACCAGTGTTTACACAATGGTGTATAACTTGCCAGTATCATATGATTGAGTAGAGTATCTAAAAAAATGGGGCCATATTATGAGGGGCATCCCTTATAATATGGCCCCATTTTTTCCTTATCCTTAAATACATTTTAAATACTTGTGTCTAATTTTTGTAGGTGTTTGGCCAATCTTTCTCAGCATCTGCCCTGTTTTTGCTTGGTTTGAGGATGGTGGGACAGATACATAGACTGAGAGGTCCAGCTCTAGTTCTGCCATGTGTGTTGATAATGGTTAAGCTGTAAGTAATACTAAATTTTTCTTACTATTTTTTGACACTGATATCATCATTGTTGAATGCAGACAACATAATAAAAAATAAATTATATTTACATCTAATACAATTGAATCTGGCCGAAGTATGTACATAGAAGATATTTAAGAAAAAATAAAATAAGGTGTCTATACAATAAGACGAATAGAAGCCAAAATATATATTTTAATTTTTGTCTGTCTGTATGTTTGTTTGCGCATCACGTTAAAACTACAGCACAAAATTAAATGCAGGTTTCACAGTTGTATTTCTGAGAGTCTTACTTAAAATCTGGTGCATGTTTCATCACGGGCGGCCCCTAGTTATTCATAAATTATTTCCCGCTAGGAATACCGCGCTCCCAGTCTTCATCATTAATTCAATATGTGATTTTCTCGCAACTCAAAGTCATAATCTGCATATCTTATATAGCACATTTTTACAATCCATACAGTTGGGAAACTAATGTAATTGCATAGAGCAACAAAGGAGATCTCGAGGGGGTTGATGGGTGCGGATCGCGGCCCCCAAAACTCTTGCGCTTGCTTAGTTTGCGCACTCGGAACCCTGAGGGCCGACGCGTCGTCGCGTGATTCTCTTGGTGGGTTAAAGTTTGAATACTGTCATGAACTAGAAACCATTTTAGACAGAACGTAATTAACGAGATACATTATGAGATTAGGATACATATTATTTAACGAGAATTATTAAGTAGTATGTATTAAGTAAAGTTGAATTCAAATTACGGCCTCTCATGTTTCCCTCATACTTTTATGATAAGTTTGTTCAATGCAAATTCATAAAAATAGAATAGAATAGAACATTTATTAACAAAACATAAAGTAAAAGAAAAACCGTATAGGTACAATGAAACAAGAAACAAATAAGAACAGATAAATAAATACATAATAAATCGATAATAACAAAAAGTGTGCTGCTAATGGCTCTGTCTCGGCAAAATAACTTCTGGGTCATTAGCTGATGTTCTGAATGACCAGAAGCACGGGTATTACACACACTCGTATTATATTAGGTACATATTTGAAAGAAAACTGAAAACATCCAAAAGTAAAGTGTCCGTAAACATCTGGCAGTGCAACAAATGTAAATGTAATTAGGTACATAGGTACTTGTAAATAAATGATTACATTATATTACACACACTCGTATTACATTAGGTACATAATTGAAAGAAAACTGAAAACATCTAAAACTAAAGTGTCCGTAAACATCTGGCAGTGCAACAAATGTAAATGTAATTAGGTACATAGGTACTTGTAAATAAATGATTACATTATATTACACACACTCGTATTACATTAGGTACATAATTGAAAGAAAACTGAAAACATCCAAAAGTAAAGTGTCCGTAAACATCTGGCAGTGCAACAAATGTAAATGTAATTAGGTACATAGGTACTTGTAAATAAATGATTACATTATAATTAATCATATTATTTTATTTTTCTTTTTGGACAACCCTTGCACATTCGCGACTGATAGCGTAAAGAACCTACACGGGTGGACGTCAAAGGCGTTGCTCAACTGTATGGATTGTAAAACTGTGCTAATAGTTTGCGCTTGTATGTACAGGACTGGTGGCTTTTTTGGTCCATAGCTAAATACTCAGTTCAGTTATGAAGTCAGATCAATTTATGAAAGTTTTCTTTATTTCCAGATTAGTTTTACCGATGGTGATGAGGGAGAGCGTGAGCGCTTTCCACGCAGGTGCTAATGACAGTGAGACCTTGTCTCTGTCCACTTACGCGTTCCTTTACGGAACCATACCTACCGCGCCCGCCGTCTTTGTGTTTTCTAATTTATATCAATTGGAGATTGATTTGGTTAGTAGCATATTGTATTTATTTATTTAGGTGTCATTTTAAGGAAAGTATACAATCAGCATATTATATTTATTTATTTAGGTGTCATATACAAACAATTTTAAGGAAAGTATACAATCAGTCCTATAGTACCATAAATTAATATATATTAGACTAGAGTGGTGCATACAAGTGACGGATAAATGCAAGACAAAGTTATTAATACACTTTTCATTTTCTTTAAGTAAAATTACAAAAGAAACATACCACAAGTTACAGGAAATTATATATTAGTATTGTTATCATACTTTTGCCTTCTTTCTATAGTCCGTCTATCTCGCCGATTGATCTCAAACTAGATTATATTAGGAATTAAATCCGAAGTTTATTTAGAAAGAAACACATTACCAGTATAATTATTTTAAAAGCATGCTGCTGTGTATATGTTGCAGCCATCTGGTTTAATCAGCCACTCAATTAACGGCCTAGTAATTTAATTGAACAGCGCTGTTTAATCACCGGCCTAAGTGACATTTAACCAATGCGTATAATACAACATTTAATCAACAGGCTGGCGGATGCTTAGGCCGTAAAAAACACAAATCAAATTCATATTAAACTTGTGGCAGTACCATTGTATACCCAAGTACCGCCTAACAAACTATAAATTACTAAAAATTACACAAAAAACACTATTGCCTACATGCTGTTGGTCATATCATATCCAATAAAATTGTGGTCAACATGTTCTTTAAAACATTCGTTAACAGATAATATTTACACAATTTTTATAACCACACATTTCCATTCAACTATATTCTCGTGAAAACGTGAGAAACACCAAAAATATCACAGCTGGTCGACGTTAAGTGAACGACTGATTAAGCTGGTTGGCTGCGACATATACATAAGCATTGTAACTACTTGGCTGACTATTCTTATCACTGGGGGTTTTACTTTGAGTTTAATGATTTCTATATCTATTATGAACTTCATACTTATATTCCAAGTATCTGATTCTTTCAGATGGCTTCCTCAATGGTGATTTGTACTTTCCTATCAGCACCCATGATGTTCTTGTCCGCCCAAGTGATATCCATAAACAAGGACTATGCAGACAAGTTGAAGAAATTTGGCTTCGATCTTTCTATAGTAGCACTGGTGGCGGCTCTTTGGGTTCTCTTTGTATTCACTATTACTAAGAAATACAAACGTATGCCTCATAGACTGACGATGTGTTTGATCGTATCTCAGGTAAATGTTTCCTATTTACTTAAGCAATTTTAGATTTAGACTTTTGCATTCAGAATGCTATTTTTATAAGCTTTAGCTTAAGAATATTAAGTAAGTTAGACTTGAGTTAAGTACTTTATTCAATGATACATGAGTGCATGACGCATTCATATAGGTTATTGGAGTCATGAAGGACATTATTATGTACCATGTTATTACGTTTCTGAGCGTGACGAACTGTACACTTAACAATGAATCATCTAGCGTGACCACCGAAACGCGATACGATATAGTGATATATCGTTTTTGAGTGTCAAAAAGACAATGATAAATCGCTATATCACGCGATATGTATCGTATTTCGGTGGTCATGCTACGGGGGCTGATGAAGTAATATTATCGTCCGTCAATAGTACAATACAACAACAACAACCTAAAGAAGAACACTTTAAGGTCCAAAATTATTTAGATTTTTGTCAGTTTTGTATAACTTGATGTGCTGCTGACTGTACATTTTCCTATCTACAATATCAAAGGGGCTGCATCATAATGAATTATCAATCTTTCAAGATTTCTCTGCAAGCTTTTCATTAAAATACAATTAAATAAGCGTTGATTAATCGATAATTATAGGTATAATTGGATTAAATACAATGCGTATTATATCCGAAAGAATACGTTGCTTCGAGTTGATCCCATCCCATCATATGTTAGTGAAAATTGGCTCTTATTATTAGATTAGCAACTTTCAAAATTATTTTTTAAACCGCTCGCCAATTTATTTCAAAAGGCAATCAACGAATTCGTTCTCAGAACAAACCGAAACTATTATTTTTTGTAAATTAAATATTATATTCAGATTCTGCTGGCCGTGAGTGTAATATGGGGAGGTCCGCTACCGAACCACAAAGTTTCGTGGTACTACACACTGCAAGAGGCCCTTCGGACTTTCAGCATGTTCTCGTGCCTGCTGTGGACCTCCATGCTGTCTGTTGGTCTGCTTATGTTAGAGGTAAATGTAGTATTTTTTACATACTTACTGATAAACTATTTATTTTTGATTAAATATCATCATTGCCCTTACCCCAGCCAGCTAAGTTGTCGGCGGCGTAGTACCACCTTCCTTCCTCTTCCATTCTATCAATCCGATTAAATTGACAATAACAGAGATTCGCTGCAACTTCACTCGAAAATGTATGGAAAAGAGGAAATTTTACAGATTAAAATACGTTGTTTTGTACTGCAAGCGCTCTGAAGTTGGTCACTTCAGTTGGTTCATTTTGGCTGACCGAATAGATATTTCTGCTCTGTTCACTAAAATGCGAATATTTTGATAACCAGTTATAACACACACTTAAATTAATCGCATTATACAATCGCTGCTTTTCGTCAGTCAACATCTCCATCGCTCTTCTAGCAACATCCCTTCATACGCCCGCTACTAAGCTAGACAGCATGCTTGCTCCTGAAATCAATCCCGGTCGACTTTGGTAACATTTCATTACCTAACTTATTTTGCAACACCAAAGCCACATTATGTTGCGTGAAATTTTAACAAAATTTGTTAGTATGGCTCTTGAATTCAAGAGCACTGTTTTTGTCATCATTGAAATTGAATTTGGATTGAGATTAAGATAACATATTGGATTGGAATTATTATTGGATTCAAGAGTACTAGATCTTAAGCCCTCTTACGCACTAGCGGCCAACAGCGCGGGGGCGGCCAACCGCGAGGTTCCATTTTTATATGAAATTGCGTGGCGGTTACTTAACCGCAAGTGCGTACGACCACGAGCGGTTGCATATCAAAATGGAAAAAGCGGTTAGCCGCGCGGCTCAATCGCCTGTGCGTAAGAGGGCTAAGAGAGCTTTTGGCTATAATATTTCGAATCAAAATATCAGAAATGACATCCCGATGTCATAAATTAAATCACGATGTGTTGACAATTTTTTTCGGGTTTACTATGCTACGCCCACAGAGTAAATAATCAATACGTTTTAGCTACCCTACTGCAGTTCCGTTTGATCTATCATTTTAATTCAATAATATCAGTAATAATCATTCGCTAGTATAAATTCTATAGAGTCGCGGGCCATGCTTCGTGGTGACTCTATGGCCCGTGCTGGGGTTCGTGGCGTGGGGCGCGCCGGGCGTGATGACGGCCGTGCTGCTCGCCACCAAGGGCAGCCAGGCCGACTTGGACGGGAAGGCCACCGACGCCATCAGGCTCTGTCTCCTTGTGTTTTGTTTGACCGGTAAGTAGTCATATAGGGTTATTTGCAGGGATGTAAAGGATAGAAATTTGGGATCTGCATGGATTTCGGACCGGTATATCTGACCGGTTTCGGATACGGTTACGAATATGAAATTATTTCGGATTATCCGTTAGTTTCGGTTACGGTTACGAATATTACATTATTAAGAAATTTTAATAGTAAAACTAGAATGTCGGCTCGGCCGGGCTCATAACATTTCTCATTTAGACTCCGCCCCTATACGAAATTATACGAAACTTTTATTTTATACTAGTGGCCCGCCCCGGCTTCGCACGGGTACAATGTAGTTACTAATGTGGTGAGTGTGAAGTTATTAGACTATACTACAGGATATCTATATATGTATAGTAGTGGCCACAAAATTAAGGACGCTAGTCGATTTTCATACAAACGAAGTAACTTTTAAGCATTGCTTCTCCGCCAGGGATTGACCGAGCGGTGATCTGGTGATGGCCATCCAGGGAGTGAATGGAGGAGATCCAGATTTCTATACACACCCAAGTGATCTGACCAGCATTTTAAGAGATGTAAGGATATGTTTAAAAAACCGCGAATAAAGTATAGAAATGTATGAAAACTTGCAACTGTAAATTCTTATGCTTACATCTCTTAGAATGCTGACCAGATCAGTTGGGTGTGTATTGCTATCTGAATCTTCTCCATTCACTCCCTGGATGGCCATCATCAGATCACAGCTAGTTCAATCCCTAGCGGAAAACCAAGACTTCAAAATTACCTCGTTTGTATGAAAATCGACTTGTGTCCTTAATTATGTGGCCACCACTATTTATGTATATACGACGTACACAACATACGCAAGGGGTGTTATAAGTTTGACTTGTGTGTGTCTGTCTGTCTGAGGCAACCTAGCTCCCAAACTTATGGACCGATTTTGATGCGGTTTTTTATGCATAGTTTAAAAGATCTAAGTGTACAGACGGCGGGACTCCTAAACCATTGATCCGATTATGTTAAAACTTTGGCGAGTCCTTTTGCTTACGACCGAGAAAGTCCCAAAACGGAGCATTGCAATATACCCATGCCGGGTGCAGCTAGTTCTAAATAAAAATATGTTGTGCATTAACAGGATTCTCAATCTCGATCATCCAACACTTCTCTATAATAAAAATCAGCTGTTTCATACAAAAATTCAAATCGAAAATATCAAAATGTGTTTCATACGTTTTGATATTTTCGATTTGAATTTTTGCTGATTATTTTTTCGCGATTTGAGAGTTGGTCCCAATAGTAAAAGTTGTTCAGTTTGATGGTCCCTATATACCATATTCGGCATTAGGGGTATTTTTGTAACATGTTCTATACCTACCACATTTCTTGTCATGTTATCCGGTTGCAAAATAAAAAGGCTATTCGGCGAGCTGACTCTCGAGCAGGCGACATTAGAGCTGGCCATGGGAGAAACAATCACTGCAAATCTACACCAGCCGTTCTTAAACTTTGTCCCTGTGCTTTATTAATTGTCATAGCATAGGCGACTTGACCGAATATTGTATTCTTTTAAAATTAAACTGATAATTTGATGGAATAATTTTGCACTTTATTACAACGCAAGGAAGGAAAAAATGACAGCACTGCCAACATAACGCCATAGGTACTATTCAATGAAATGCATTCTACCTACTCTCAGGGGAAATGACTAAAGAGAATGTAATACTACGTTGAGATGACAAATGATATTTATTTTTCTTAATTAATCAATCAAATGCACAAAAAAGTTTCAATTCCGACGTCGAAGTCAATCACAGCAAAATTAACTTTATATTACTTTTCAACCCTGTTAGGTGATAAATATTAAAAAAATACGAAACACGTGTTCAATTAATTTTGTGAAAGAATGTCTATGCCAAATTTCAAGTCAATCGGGCCAAGGAATCGCGTCCTCCCATACAAACTTTGCCACCCTGTTTCACCCCTTTGGGGGTTGAATTTCGCAAAATCCCGTCTTAGTGAGCACCTACGCCCTAAAAGGAGCCCCCATGCAAAATTTGAGACTCCTGGCACTTGTAGTTTCTGAGATTTCGTGATCAGTGAGTGAGTGATTTTCCCTTTTATATATATAGATTTCGAATATTCGATAGATTCCGTTTTGGTTACGGAGCTTGATTATTTGTAAAACACCAACAACTTAGCAGGAGCAGATTACTAACATCATCATCACAATTTGTTCTACGACTTTTTCGAAAAAACACAAAAAAAAACAACTTTCCATACAAACGTCTGAACAGCTGATAGAGTTTAGAATGAAAAGCCTTTTGTTTTTTGTTTTTTGGAAGTCGTAGAATAGACGTTGTTGTTTATGATATTAGTGATTCACTCCTGCGAGGTTGTTGGTGGTTTTACAAATAACCCTGTATAGGCTGTTCATGCTTCGTGATGTCTCTATAGAGCACGGAAAACTTAGCCTAAATTATTTTGTATGTAGACTAAAACCACAGTGGACCATAAGTTTGACACTGCGATCTCCGTCCCGGTTGCTAAACGTGGCACTATCCTTCCACTGGAGAGAGAGGGTGGATGGTAACACCCTACGTAGGCACGTAGCCTACGTAGATTTTTGTTAGATCAAAAATACCCTAGATAACGCTTCACGCACTAAAACAGCACGCAAATATGCCACCGACTGACAAAATAAAAAGCTATTCGATGAAATTCGAATCTCAACATCTATTTTTATCTAGGTACAAATTGCTATTTTTTCCCAATTCAAATAAAGAAGATAATACTTTATGTAAAATAAGCACCCGGTTTGAAAGTGGGGCGTTATTTCGAGATGCCGTATTTGAGACTAACCGGAGAGAGAACCGGACATATAGGGTATTCTTGATCGAAGGAAACTATCCTATTTTCTTACTCCGCAGTGACGTCCGGCTGCCTGATAGTGTACGTCCGCTTCCGACGTCGCAGTGCTCAGTTTGCTACTCTATCCGCCGAAGTATCAGGATCGCCCCCCGACGAATCGACCAGCCTCGTGGAAAATGTAGAGCCTATATCAAACACACAGTCTTTATCCAACAATGGTAATTATTTTTCATTCAATTTCAGATTTTAGCATTCGCAATGCTATTTTTTTAAACATGTTAAATGATGTACTAGAAAAAATCGACTTGTTTATTCCTAGAGTTCGAGTTCCGCCTGAAAATCTAGCTAGTGACGAGTCGATTTTTTTCTATAGAATTCGCGATTGAAAATCAAGATCTGCTGATTAAACATTATTTTTCTTTGTTCCAATATGTCCCACGCAGAAGACCAAGGTATGTTTTTAATTTCTTTAAATTAATTCTATTTTACGTTAATTAAGTTCCTGTAAAAAATATATTCTGTAAATGAACGGAACATACACTATTTTTCTTAACAACAAGTGACGAGTGTTGCCATAAAACAAACACTAATGACCAATAATTTGACGACCTCCGTGGTCGAGTGGTATTGTACACCGGTTTTCAAGGTGTCGCCATCTCTGAGGTCCCGGGTTCGATCCCCGGTTGGGTCAATTTAGAAAACGAACTTTTCTATATTACGTTGCTACCCCATTATTTTACTCTTTTTACCAAACTGTATCGTAGTTAGTAAAGAATTTGAGAATAAGACACTGAGTGCCCGTTCACACAGAAGTCCGTTTTATCGGATACGTTTTTATTCGGTGATGGCGACACAGTATTCCGGATCCAGTAAACACAAACTGATGCGATTTTGTTTCTGTATCCAGTAGCGACGGATTCTTTAAAACGATCCTGTAAATGCATTGTAAACATTACGTCCAGTAACGACGTCCGTTGAAAACGGTCCTGTAAAACAGATCGCTGTGTGAACGCACGCTCATTTTAAGTAACAGTTGCACTGCAAAAATAACTTTTATTACGAAATAAAGATTTATTTTATATTTAAAAATATATATATTAAGTAGGGCATATAAAGCGGGCTGAAGGTCAACATTTTAAGTGTGATGTGCCGGTGTCTGTACATACATGTAAAATTAACAAATTTATTTTGACTTAGGATGTTACGGCACGATAACAGCCACTCCGTCGCCTAATATAAACATCAATTCCGCCTGTTGTTCCGACGACCCCAACTGCCAGAACGGCCTCGTGCACAGCCACGACATCGAGGACATCGCCAATGGCAGTGTTCCGCTGTAAGTTGTAGTTTATTTACGCACAATTCTTACTTTAGTAACTTGTTCCTCGCTACCCTCTATATCATGGATGCACAGACTTATTAAGACTAGGGGCCACTCGGGCAAATTATGAACTGATGGTGGGCCACCAGAAGTATAGGTAATTAAAGACAATGAAAAATTGATAATAATGTATTCAAATTGAAAAAGAATTTATTAATTTGAAGCGTGGCACTGCATAGTGCTTACAATCTTTTTTATATTTGGCTCAAATTTACTTGTAGCAACACGTAAAACTGCTTCCAAACTTTCATTTGCAAGGCGGTTTCGATTTTTTGTTTTATTATTATTTAGGATTGAAAAGGTTTGTTCACATATATAGGTAGAACCAAATAAGCTTGCACATTTCAGAGCGTTTATGCGCAACTCTTTGTACGTATTTTTATCAATGCAGCGGTAAAAGTTCAGCAAGTCTCCTTCGTTGAATTTGTTGCGTAAATCTTGGTCGTTCTGAATGTCGATAATTTCTAACTGCATTAACTCTGGCGCATTTTCAACTGAAATCGTGAAAGGATTGCTAAATATGTCCAACAGAGGTTTCACTGTTTTAAACTCCGAAAATCTGTCTTGAAAAGATTGAATCAAAATATCTAGCTTTTTTACATAACTGAAATTAATAGCCATTTTCTTATAATTCGGAAAATGATTGTAATTTCCAGAATTCAATTGCGATCTGAAAAGTGTCAGCTTGCATTGAAAGGATGATACATGTGCGTAGAGCTGGGATATCAGTTGATTTTTGCCTTGAAGCCGTGTGTTCAAGACATTCAAATGATTTGTAATGTCAACTAAAAAAGCCAAATCACACAACCAATCAGGACTTTTAAGTTCCGGGACGTCCCTTTGCTTTTCCGCCAGAAAAATATCAATTTCTTCTATTAAATTTAAAAATCGTTCCAGTGTCAATCCACGACTTAGCCACCTTACTTCTGTATAATACAGTAAATCTCCATGTTCGCATTCAATGTCATCAAGGAATTGTTTGAATTGCCTGTGATTGAGTCCTCGTGATTTTATGAAATTCACAGTCGAAACTACCACTTTCATGACATTTTCAAATTCAATTTTTTTAGAACAGAGGGCTTCTTGGTGTATAATGCAGTGAAACTGCATGAGATCTTCAGCGTTTAAGTTTTTTTCTTGCAAATGCTTTTTCAACAAAGTAACTAGCCCAGAATTGACACCAATCATCGAAGGAGCACCGTCAGTCGAAACTCCCGATAATTTCGATAAGTCCAAATCAGTTTTTGAACACTCGTCCAAAAGTACATTGAGTATATCAACTCCTCTGGTTTGACCTTTCAATGAACACATTCCTAATAACTCTTCGAAGACTTCAAAATCTTGAGTAACACCTCGTATGAATATAAGAAGTTGAGCTGTGGAACTAATATCAGTGGATTCGTCGAGTGCTAATGAAAAAAAATCAATTATCTTAGTTTTTTCATTTAATTGTTCCGCAATATTATCTGACAAAGACATAATTCGTCTTTGGATGGTCATACGATTCAGTTGAATTTTCTCAAACTTTTTTGCTGCTTCTGGACACATTTTCTTAGCGGCAATTTCTATGCATTCTTTTACAAAATCCCCATCATTGAAGGGGCGACTCCGCTTTGCTATCATTCGAGAAATTTCATAACTAACTTCTGTAGCTGTTTCTGTATCTTGAATGGGTTTTGTAAACATAGCTTGTTGACCAATAAGCTCCCGTTTTAAAGACAAAACTTTTTGCTTTCTTAATTCGCCTGTAAACTTCGTAAAAGTAGGATGCTGCGTTTCATAGTGCCTTTTTACATTATATTCCTTTGCAATCGCAACAGAATTCTTGCAAATTAAACAAACGACTTTGTTATGCGACCATACAAAAAAGTATTTCTCAGTCCAAATTTCTTGAAACTGCCGATTTTCATCTTTAACCTTACGTTTTTTACTAGTTCCTGGCATGTCCATGTTGCGTTTTAATCCTGACTAGGATTACCACAGCACCTAAAACCAATTACAGTTCCTAATTAATTACCAAAAATAATTGATAAAATATGTAGATAAAATTAATAACAGTTTTACTTACGATTTCACAACACAATTATACACGGCACTTGACGGGAAATCTACGTTGAATGTGGATCAAAATATATTATAATTATGACACCGGCTAGTCGAGTTAAAATCTACACTAGAACTAACGACACTTTACTCAAATTAAAACCGAACTGTCGGTCGCTGCGGTTAGCGTGGCTTTTATACCACGCGCATAGAGTCGAAAACTGTCTGGAGAAATCTCGAAACCGACTCTGGAAGCTTCGTGTATCTACCTACGCGAGCTATCGGGAATTTGGGACTATTGCTATCTCGCTCGCTCGAACAGTATAACGCGGCGCGCTTCCTCAAGAAAACGAATTTAACCGAGATCAGCACGAACATTACCGACCGCTGTTACCGACGCATGCACGGCGCACCGATAAGATTGATAGAGCGCGCGCGCGAGATTCAAATTACTTTTCGAACATTTGTTATTGGTTTTATTCTGGAATAGAACTCAATATTTTCGAATGTACGAGAGTATTATTTTTGCTGTCGGCGGGCCACCAGTATTCGACCGGCGGGCCGCATGCGGCCCGCGGGCCGTAGTCTGTGCATCCCTGCTCTATATCCAATACAGCAACTTACACTTATCGATCAATCTCTCAATAGTCACAGTAAGGACTGCGCGTATCCCCCGTCTGAGAGGCCGCGCTGAAACGCGACGGATCGTGTTCGTATCTGAACGAGTGGCATGTCAGCTGGGGCTCTTGCCATTATCGCCCTCTTTATACAACATGTTACAAAAATACCCCTAATGCCGAATATGGTATATAGGGACCATCAAACTGAACAACTTTTACTGTGGGACCAACTCCGAAATCGCGAAAAATAAATCGGCTGTTTCATATATTTTGATATTTTCGATTTTAATTTTTGAATGAAACAGCTGTTTTTTTTTTCGAGATTTCAGAGTAGGTCCCTATAAACCACATTCGGCATTAGGGGTATTTTTGTAACATGTTGTATAATACACCAACCTAAATTAATCGATCAATCTCTCAATTGTCACAGTAAGGACTGCGCGTGTCCCCCGTCTCAGAGGCCGCGCTGTAACGCGCCCGACGGGTCTTGTTCGTACCTGAACGAGTTGGAACGAGCGGCTAGTCAACTAGGCCTGTTGCCGCCGGAACAGACGCGCGGACGCGGCGGACAGCTATTGAAGCATACTGTCCTCATTATCGCTTATAGCCTTACCATGTTTATAGTAAGTATTACATAGATAGGAACGTCTTAGAACTGCAGAAACTGTTTCCTAAATAGAACAAGAGACGACAAACTTTCTTTCCACGCATTGCATTAAAGGACGGAACGCACGTATGTCCGCTTCGGTCTACTTGAACACACGATACACAATCAATTTTATGGTTCAATTAGGCTCAGGCCTAGCTCAAAGTAGCTGAAGATGTACTTTGTCACGCAAACATCTATAAGGCTCGAGTCGCAACCCTACACTGTATGAACGTACACATTACTTACTAAAGAGCAATTTTCTTTTTTAATATATTGCAGATAATTAAATTAAACTCATTTCAGGGTATCACATACACAACTTGGAGGATGATGTTGAGGGATGAAAGCGGAGTGTTTATCGAGATTGAATTCTTGGATATTGCCGCTAATTATGGACAGGCGCTTGTTATCTTTATTCTTTTTGGCCTTGATCCTGAAGAGATACTTATTCCGACGGTCAGATACTTTAAATCGAAATGGTAAGTGTTCTTAATGAACATATAATGATAGCTTACTACTAGTGGCTCTGTGAGCTGTAGACCTCGCGTTTATGCCATTTTTCGAACAGGCTAAAATGATAAACAGAGAAAAATTTCGAAAAAATGAATCGGCGGATAAATTTATATAATTATCGAACTTGCTCACAAAATTTAACGAGAATCGGTTGAGAAATGCGACCTGTAGAGGAGAACAGCCGGATAGACAGACATACGAAAGAATGTTTGCCCAAGCTGAAACGGAGACGCTTCGCTCGCTCGGTCAATAATACTCCTATACAAATACATAATTATGTTTCTTTATATTTATTTCTATATCTTATATATTTTAATAATTCCTTTAGGCATGGCAATTCTGATGCAGTGGTGTTGCCAGGAATTGAAGATCTCAGTTTTGAAACGAAGCATGTTTGTGACCAGTTTATAACTCACCACCTCGAAAGATGCAGGGAAGCTATCGCTAAAGATACAAGGTACAATATTATTTATGACAGGTTTCAATAAAGCTCATTATCTCTCTTCCCCGTTGCATGCAATGTAGGATACTTTGCGCGCTAGGCAGTCAATTTGGCTAACTTCATTTTATAAACTTTTCTAATTATTAAGGTGTTACTGCTTTAGCAGTTTTAGGCCCTTACTTATAACACAACAATGATAAATTGTTGTTATGGCGTCAGACGGTAGGAAGGTGGTAGCAAGCCAGGTGGGCTTGAAACAAGCCCTACCACCAACCAAACCCAAGTAAAAATGTACCCTCCTCCTGGCAATTGAACCCAGGACCCCTGCGTCTTACACTAGAATTACTAGACCACAGACACAGAATTAGTATAGTAGTGACGTACAGTACGGCCACGCTCCGCCTCCCGCCGAGCCGAGATACCGCCCCTCCCCCCGACAATCGGCGGTAAGATCAGCGGTTCATTCTCGGGCCGTGTCGCACGCGCAAGTTGTCAGTGGTACGATCACAGAGACTAACATAGAGCTCAACAGATGTCAAAAGTCAACCCTAAGGTTCACGCACACATTCGCAGCGTGTACAAACGTAATCTGTTAATGTTGTAGTTGAATCTCACTTTTTGTATGGCGTGTCCAGGGTGTGCCACAAAGGTGGTTTTCTATTCTAATTCATATATGAGGAAAGATGATGATTGTGAAGATATCCGATGGTGTCCGCAGATGGCGTATGCGCATATACCACGGCGTATTCCGCGGATCGTGCCTCGTCCGGTGGCTGGTGAACTGTGGATTGGCGAAGGACGAACACGAGGCGACTCAGTACGGTCGCCATTTACTAGACGGACGACTCATAGCTCACGTAAACAACGCACATCATTTCACCAACTCACCGCTGCTATATACATTCATATAAAATAAGTTTATGAATCATTCAATGACATGTAGGTGTATCAATAGCCGTATAAACCCCGAAAGGGTGTTAAAGTAATCATAATAAAGAACTTTCATTATAATATCACACTCACATAAAATCAATAAATCTGAAATCGTTATAATTACGTCCAATATGAATAAAACTTGAGATTGAATGTAGTGAGTGAGCAAATGTTGATCTTTTGTAAAGATATTGAACAAGAACAAATAGTCTTTTCTAGCTTTTATATATTTTTAAGTAGGTAATATTGCTGGTTTTAGTGTTATTATAACACATTTTTTTTATTAAGTCACTCTCTCGCTTATTTATTTATTTGTTTTTTTTTTTACTTTGATTGTTAAGAACAATCTTCACCTAAACTTTTTATGGAAATATCAGAGATAGTGAGAATTATCATACAATGCCAAAGAGTATGTTATTAATAAACTTACTTTAAACTTTAGTTGACAAGATGGTAAGGAAAATACAATATTTACTCAAGCTCGGATTGCGAATAATTAAATGCTATACAATTAATAGTCCTTCCTCCATTTTGAGATTTTGAAGACTAATTTTCCAGTCTTAATTTACCATTGAAAAAAAATCTGCACAAAAAATAAATCATTTAATGTGTACTTAATTATAAGTAATGACATGAAGTAAATATTTATTGGTAAGTTGACAAGAAGTGTTATTTATAAGTCGGTGAACTGAGGTAATTTAAAATATATTTATTTTTGTACATTTTTAGTTGCATAGGTGTATCTGGCTGTTACCCTTGAGAGTATTTTAACAAAAATAAGACAAAGTCGAAACCGGATCTCGCAATCACTGCCATAGGCATGCGATGCGATCGTTTACCTCGAGGCTTTTATTTTGATGTAATACCTAGATAAGTACTACTTATCTAGCTTCTTATTAAGTAGCTATCCTATCTTCTAGTGGCATTTTACGTGGCTGTATAATTCGTCTTTGTTCTTCAAAATAAGGCTGAATAGACAAAAAAAGGTGTGTTTGAAAAGATTTAAATCGTGTTTGGGCATAAATGGCAAATACACTAACACCCGTATTCACAAACATTGCTATGAGATCTCACAATGCCCGCGCACAGCGCCCCCAACTACCAATCACAGGTTATACGTAAAACAAACGAACCAATCACAGGTTATACGTAAAACAAACTAACCAATCACAGGTTATACGTAAAACAAACGAACCAATCACAGAGCTCTATTTCGTTCCCATAGGCAAGGGTCGTTTGAGTATTGTTCTTGAATATGGGTGTAACACGAATAGCCAAGTGAAGTACCACTGCAGTAGGTATAGTATTATTTGACTGTGGTGCCACTAATGTAAATAATTATACTGACGCTGTAAAACTTCTCGAGGAGATTATTTGGGTAATTATAAATATGGGACCATCGAGTGTAACCTACCTACGTAGTAAATGCATCTTTATTGCTCGTTTTAAATATGATTTGCAATGTCATCTTAATCTAAGTAGTTAGAGAGAAGAGAATGCTGTAATTTATGTATGTCACAGTGAAAGATATTGTTTAGGACCTATAAAGTTACACACTACAGCACGTCAGGTTATACAGTTAAACTGCGAAAACAGCTTTTATTACGTAGGGCATAAAGGCGGTCTCAAGGTCAACATGTATAGTCTGAGGTGCCGTCGTGTGTACTTTACACTGCGTAATTTATTTATCAGACATAACTCAATACAAAATCGTTAATTGTCTAGGCAGCGATAACGATTTGCAGATCTGAATAAATGTAATTTGTTTAATATGCAAAATCAATAATATTTAATACAGTGATGATTAAAATTAAATGTTCACTATCTTATCATTATTATTAAGCAATTTTTATAAAGCTTATTGGTGCTGCAATGCAAATATGGAAGATGGTTGTTGATTTTGGGCTCAAAAATTGGTTAGCTATATATAAATTTAGTTACCTAGCTATATAAAAAATGGGCTCTGAACTTAAGATATTCTCCATATTGTTATAAATTGGGTTTAATATAACAAGGCTACCTAAAAGTAAAGAACAGTGCAGTGGTGTCATTTCGATTGGCAACAACTTCGACACCAGTACCTACCTATTTTCTATTACAACAAGGTCGACAATGGTTAGGTAAATTACCAACAAAAAACATAATATGACAAATCACGAAGTTTGTATGAATTCTAGAGATGTTTTTAAATTACTAATGGTTTGATATTTCTCGGAGTAGA
Organism: Catoptria pinella; assembly: GCA_963556745.1. NCBI lineage: Eukaryota > Metazoa > Arthropoda > Insecta > Lepidoptera > Crambidae > Catoptria > Catoptria pinella. The sequence goes on from OY750771.1 coordinate 7,000,710, forward strand.
AAAGGTAGGTTATGGGTTGGATTGTGTAAATCATAGATTAAAGATGTCACGCTGACTGCACACAGCTTAACGCATGGCATTTGGCATAGGTAGATAATTTTATTTTACTATTTATATTATGTTTAAGATAAGTACCCAAGATATGGAAATGCTATATCATAAGGGAATACTACGTAATTATTACTTGTTAATGGCGCTTTAATACCTTGCGCTGAGTTATTACCACTCCAATGAATTGAAAAACCTAAAGATTCAATATGAAAGTTGAAGGGAATGCGTTTATTGCTGGATGTCACTGGTGGCAAGATTTATTTTAATCCCCGTATTATAATACTGGGGCAATTCCTTATGCAGTAACGCCTCTTCCTACATATTTGGCAGTAGGATTCCCTAATCAGTGATCTCAAGTTATCATTTAATATTTTAGTTAAGTCAAGAACATAGGGTGTCTGGGTACAAAGCCAAAGTTTAATAGTGTGAACAACTGTAGTGAGAATTAGGTCTTAGTTATTATTTGGAATAAGTGCCAGACTACCAGTGGTTTTTTTAATTATATTTGCTATTCTAGCCTACATTCTCCACTTATGGGAATAAAAGTGAAAAAATAGATTAAGATCAGATGATTCAGATGTATTGCTTGTATCAGGACAATGCCCTTTTGATTTGCTTTTCGAAAAGAGAATGAAAAAAGAGATGACCCGTATATTTTAGATTTTGTTAAATACATATATTTATTTTACTAAAAAAAATTTTAAAGTTATCATTTTGCCGGAAGTGACGTTGCTCTGAGGCTCTATGTAGTGATGTCATTGCCACACAGTGCCTAGAATTTAAAAAAAATACTGACACCCGATTGTTACCTCAATGTCAAACAAAACAACTGCTGCTTGTTGAAATGAAATTGAACGAAAAAAAATCGCGAGGATTAACCGCAAAAACTTAGATCAAACCGTAGCAAACAAACATTCAGAAAACACGTGGAAAACCGCTCACTGTCAAACAATGTGACATTTTGAGTGACCTACTTATTTTTTTATGTGGCCTACAATGTAAGTAACGGTGTATGCTTTTGTCGTGCCGAGCTGTGACGTCACTAAGGGTTTTTTACATTTAATTTATTTTCTCCATAAATATTGCTTTAATAATTATTTTTCTCGCACTCTTGAGGGGCAAATCTAGAAACGGTTTTTTTTTATTTTGACTAAATATTTTTTGTCGTACTGTCCATTGTGTATTTCAAATAATAAACAAACAAAAACTTAAGTCTGTTCAAAATAACAAGACATGTTCCTATGAGCAGCAAGAGTGGCTTGCCATTCCAATTTAGTGTTAAGGTTTTATCCCTTGCGACAAGGTAATTATCATATATTGTGTAGTTTAATAAAGTGTAATCACAATCTATTTAAAATTATATTGTTATTGTTAAAAGTGTATTGTCAGAATCAGCAAACGAAAATGTAAAAAAAAAATATATTTATTGTTGCAACTGCATCGAGTTCTTTAATTTCAAGTCCTAAAAAGCAGTTGATTAGAGCAGGTGTTCCAAATCTTCTTTATTTTGCAACTCCCTTTACATTTTTTTGCGGCTCTTTTGTAAAAGAAGATACCCACGTGTAGCTTTTGAATTACTATACGATTGAGTTGAGTATACGCATACGGGTTCGCAATGCCCCTGGGCATCGCGACGCACAGTTTGGGAACCACTTAGAGGTTTAGGTAAATGTTTGGGTCTTTGCAAATTCAAAAGAATAATGAGTCATAAAAATTAAAAAACACTTTATTATTCATCATTATCATTTTCATTGTCATCTCCATCATCTTGCTCTGGTGATTCCCACCATGTTAACAATCCTAGTCCTGGTTCATTAATTCCGCCAATTAATCTATAGGGAGCTACAGTTTGCACAGCACATTCAGTTCCTGGAGGGCCTGATGGGAAACTTTCTTCAAATGCTTCACTTGTCACTCTAAATCTTATTGGTTCTCCTGTTAATTGGATTTTATAAGTTAGTTGACAATATATTTGTCCTTTTACTCATGTCACTACTTTGTCCCTTTACTCATGTTACTACCATTATTGTAACAAAACATAGGAAGTATACCCAGCAATAAAAACGAAATATTAGCTAAATAAACATAATAAGAAATAATACTATTTCTTAATAACAACAAGAACTTGTTCAGTGAATTTAACAAATGAACTACCTAATCTTAAATTAATCTAAAATCTATAGGTAAGTAATAACTTTATTTTAGTTTTCAAAACCATTCTTTTACTGTATGGGTTGTACAAATAATAATTTAATACGGGTTGTACAAATATATTAAATTTAATCTCCTCTTTGTGTTACCCTGATATTTTGATAGCATATTCAAAGATGATAATAATAGTATATTATGCATCACGAGCAAGTGAAGGATTCTAACGATGTATTTTTTTAGAATCCTGAACGATGCGAGTTATTCATGGCCCTTGATATAAATCCGTTTTATTCAAGAGTTGCATACTATATTTTATACCATGACTACGAGAAAAAGAAAGGTTTAAGCGAAAATATTTTTTCCACAAGGAGTTTGTTTAACGAGTACTATTTGCACAAGTATTGAGATGGAGGCCGAATTGTGTTCTAAATTCAAATACCAAAATAGTGATTAAAAGTGATTTTTATGCACTGTTTTCAATGAATAAAATAAGCTTTTTAGAGGGGGAATGGTATATATATATTTTGTTTACCAGTGCAGCAGAACCTACTCCATTTTTTTCTCAGTTCTTAGCCAGAAGGGGATCAGAAAAAATTAGAAAAGGAAAATAATATGCAACTTCTTAATAGCAGCATAACCAATTCACAATAGGTTACTCTCTTGACACACACCACACCACACCTTTCGAACTTTTCTCTAGTTAATCTCCTCTTTTATGTTACTATTGTAACCGAGAAACTAATTAAAACACTAATTAGAATCGCATGATGTTTATTCAGCTAGGTAGCCTGAACAGAAGTGTCACAACAGTATCTGCATACCCTCCACTTACTTACATTATTATAAATCAATAAAGTAATAAGTACCCACACTAAAATCAACCCAATGACAGTATATGACATACCTTCCCCTTATATAAGATACATTAGACTTATCTATTTTTTAAACATCACTAATAAAGCTAATCCACATACACTTGATCCTAACACAACTATAGACTCTAATTTTCAACTTTAATTATATAGACCAAAATGTCAAAATCATCTATTGTAAGTAACAATATGACTATTTATCCCTCGAGCAACCTTCCCTCTGATAAGGACTCTTAGAATGAACATTTAATTTATTTCTCATTTTTCCTGGTCCTGGCTGAGTCATATCACAGGATGGTGGTATACCCAACATGTCTGCCCATTTCTCTGCATCAGGAATCTCAATAATAATATCTTCATCTTGACTATCTCCAAGATCACAATTTTCTTCGGTGCCACTGGCAACTATTGGAATTTCTATACCACTAACTCGTGTGCACGGCTTAATAACCTCTTCTCCTTCCTTTTGTGGTGTAGGAGCCAAGGTTTTAAATATTTGATCTATGTGGCGATTTACCATTACACCATCCTCATTTTGAATTTTATAATTTGCCGGACCAGTTTTACTAATGATTTTACCTGGTATCCATTTCGGACCAAAATTACTATAATTTCTGTACATAACATTTTCACCAACATTTCTTTCTCTATTCTTACTTTGGCTATTATTGTTATTATTAGTAATCTGTGCCTCTACTCTTTTGTTTTGTCTATTATCTGGGTGTAACGCATCCAACAAAGTACGCAAGCGTCTGTTCATTAGCATTTCTGCTGGACATTTATTTGTAACAGTGCAAGGGGTTACACGTAAACCCAGAAGTAAATTTGGTATTCTCACATCCCATGATAAATCGTCCATTTTCTTCAATTTATCCTTAATAGTCTGTACCATACGCTCAGCCAAACCATTGGTGGCTGGGTGATAAGGGGCTGTTGTTATATGACGAATTTTATTGGCTAGCAAAAACTGCTCCATTTCGTTAGACACAAAAGGTGTGCCATTATCCGACACTAAAATTTCACAAAGACCATGTGTCGCAAAAGTCATTCTCAACAGTCGTATAACTGTACTTGAAGTGGTATTATTTACCATGAATAATTCTGGCCACTTAGAGTAAGAGTCGACGATAATCAAAAAGAATTTATTGTGAAATGGCCCCGCAAAATCAACGTGTATCCTGGACCACGGTCGAGTAGGTGTTACCCATTCGTGCTTAGTCTTAGGAGGCATATGCCTGTGTTCGAGGCACTTTGAACAGCTTGCTACCAATGTCTCAATATCCTGATTAAGGTGTGGCCACCACACATAGCTTCTGGCAACAGCTTTAGTTTGTACAACCCCTGTATGTATTTTGTGTAAAATACGTAACGTTGTCTGCCTTAGTGATTGTGGTATCACTACCCGGCTCCCTAATAGAATACAATCATTTTGTAAAGAAAATTCTGAGCGTTGTAGCCAAAACGGTCGTAATTCCATATTTGTTTCTTTAACAGGCCATCCCCTTTGAATATAATGTATCACCTTACTTAAAATCTGATCACGTTTGGTTTCTCTAGCTACATCTTCGACATCATAAGGAAAATCTTCCGGTCTCTCAGCCATTAACAAGATCTCTTGTGGAAAACATTCTTCGGCTTGATCGGGTACTGGTTGTGGCCAACGGCTCAAATTGTCTGCATTGCCTATCTGCGGCCCTGGTTTATAAGTTATTTCATAACTGTGTGACGTTAAAGCGATCGCAATTCTAGTCAAACGAGGTGACAACATATGAGGTATAGGCTTTTTGGGGTCAAATATTCCAAGTAGTGGCTTATGGTCGGTTACTACGCGGAAATGTCTTCCCATTAGGTAATTGTGAAATTTAGTTATTCCAAACATAATCGATGTAGCTTCTTTGTCTAGTTGGGAGTAGCGTCGTTCATGAGAATGTAACGTCCTCGAAGACATGGCTATAGGACGTTCTTGACCATTTTCCATTTCATGAGACAACACCGCGCCTACGCCATACTCGGAACTGTCACAAGTCAAAATCAATGGTTTCTTAATATCATAATGCACCAAAGTTAAATCAAATGAAAGTAAACGTTTAGCTGTATCAAAAGCGCTTTGTTCCATTTCAGTCCATTTCCATGTTTGTGCCGTATCTAGTAGACGATGAAGTGGTTCTAGCAGAGTAGCTTTATGCGGCACAAATCTCTCGTAAAAGTTATACAAGCCCAGAAACGCTTGTAGTTCTGGCTTGTTTTTAGGTGCTGGAGTGTTTACTATTGACTCCACTTTACTCGGAGCGGGATGAATCCCATCGGCATCAATCACGAAACCCAGAAATTCCACCTTGTTTTTCGCAAACTTACATTTGTTTTTGTTAAGACGTAAACCTGCTTTTTCAATGCGTTCCAATGTGGTGTCGAGTCTTTCCTGCATCTGTGGCATAGTGCGTCCACTGATGATAATATCATCAATAAGAACAGCCACCCCAGGTATACCAGCCAAAAGAGAAGTCATTAAACGTTGAAAAATGCCCGGACAAGCTTTAACACCAAAAGCTAGTCGATGTACAGTGTATAAACCCTTGCAAGTATTCAGGGTTAGCAGCTTTGCTGTATTGTTGTCAACGACCACTTGTGTATACGCACGTTCAAGGTCAAGCGTCGTAAAAAATTGTCCTCCTGCCACTGTGGCGAAAACTTCATTAGCTGTCGGCATTGGAAACGTATCTGATTCAGTTGCCATGTTTACTGTGCTTCGGTAATCACCGCAAAGTCTTATTTCACCAGTCTTTTTAATAATGGGTACTACCGGTGTCATCATCATCATCATCAGCCTATCGCAGTCCACTGCTGGACATAGGCCTCTCCAAGTGCACGCCACTGAGATCTGTTTTCGGCTCTTCGCATCCAGCTCCTGCCAGCCGTCTTGCGCAAATCATCACTCCACCGTGTCTGAGGACGTCCTACACTACGTTTGCCGAGGCGTGGTCTCCACTCTAGAACTCGTTTACCCCAACGGTTATCGGTTCTACGGCTAATATGGCCAGCCCATTGCCACTTCAGCTTGCTAATCCGGTGTGCTATGTCGACGACTTTGGTTCTCTGACGGATCACCTCATTTCTGATGCGATCCCTAAGAGAGACACCGAGCATAGCCCTTTCCATAGCCCGCTGAGCAACTTTGAACTTGTGGACCAGCCGTGCCGTTAGTGTCCACGTTTCGGCTCCGTAAGTCATGACGGGTAGGACGCACTGATTGAAGACCTTCGTCTTTAGGCACTGTGGGATCGACGATGTTAGGATTCGACGTAGCTTTCCAAATGCAGCCCAACCCAACTGAATTCTCCTATTCACCTCGTCCTCAAAATTGTTTCTACCCAACTGCAATGTCTGCCCGAGGTATACATATTTGCGAACAACTTCGAGGACGGCGCCGTGTATAGCAATCGGTTCCGGTAGAACATGTTCGTTGAACATGACCTTGGTTTTGTCCAAGTTCATCCGAAGGCCGATGCGTAGAGAAGATTCAGCTAGGTCGTTCAGCATTTGTTGTAAGTCCTCCAGCGTCTCTGCCATGATGACGATATCGTCAGCAAATCGCAAGTGAGAGATGTGTTCGCCATTGATGTTGATGCCTCGTCCTTTCCAGTTCAGCGTCTTGAACATATCCTCCATTGCATTAGTGAACAATTTCGGGGAAATGACATCCCCTTGTCTCACTACCGGTGTAGCCCATTCTGAAAAAGATGTCGGCCGTAGTACTCCTTCTCGCTGCAACCTGTCTATTTCTGCTTCGACTCTATCCTTTATTGCATACGGTACAGATCGAGCTCTTAAAAATCTTGGGGTCACTTCCGGTTTCAAATGTATGGCAACTGGTTTGCCTCGGTAGGTACCGAGACCGTCCTTAAAAACTTCTTCATGTCGTTGTAATATTTTGTCGAATTCTATATGTTCCTCGTTTGAAATTAAATTAATATTCATTGAAATATTAAGTGGTGAAAGCCAGTCTCTGCCAACTAAGTTAGGCCCATTGCCTTTTGCTATAATAACCGTAAGGTTTTGTGTCTCCTTCTTATACAATACGGGTAATGTTGCTTGTCCCACCAATCTTACTGGCGTTTCTGTCCACGTGCGTAGTGTGAGTGACGCTGGACGTAATACATTGTCTGGCAATTTGTCTTTAAGCTTATTCCAAGTGCGCTCATTAATTATAGAAAAACTTGCACCCGTATCCACTTGCATACAAGTAGGTATTCCCGCCAAGGATATTATAATTTCATAAGGAGGTACACGACTTCCACTCAATACACAATAAATTCCATTTAAATGATCTTCTGTTTCGTAAGTGTAATTTACGCCACGGTTCGCATTTTTCTTCTTACTAAGACATATTTTTTCCAAGTGTCCTTTCTTTTTGCAATAACGGCAAACGGTATTAACGAAACGACAGTCTCCGGGATGACGGTCACCACAACGGTAACAAAATCGAGTGAAAGTTTTTGGTTGCACTGCATTAATATCCATCGGCTCTGCGCCACCAACACCGGCGGCCCCCATGTTGCCTGGTGGCGGCCCTGGCGCGCAGCTGACGCCCGTCGTCGGCGTCGACGAATTCGCGGCGGCGGCGGCGGCGGTATCCTGGATCATTCTCACGTCTCGCCCCGCACTTTCAGATGATAACATAGCGTCCACAACATGTTGATAACTCAAATTATCACGTTTTAATAGTTCGTATTGTAATTTATCGTCCGACATCCCGCATACTAGCCGGTCTCGTAACATTCTTTCTAAGTCGGTAAAATTACACCCCGTGCTAAGTTTTCTAAGTTGTGCGATATAATCAGATGCCGATTCACCACGTTTTTGATTACGATTGTAGAATTTGAAAGACACTGATATTTCATTAGGTTTCGGGCTATAATGTTTTGTTAGAATTGTAACTATTTCTGTAAATGTCACATCACTAGTATTTCTTGGAGTAATTAATGCCACCAAAGTTTCATATACGCGTGAACCACACACTGTCACAAAATTAGCACGTTTTGCTTGTTCAGATGTAATGTCATTTGCCTCAAAGCAAAATTTTAGTCTGTCAATATAAATGTTCCAATTGTCTGTTTGAGGGTTAAATTCCTCAAACTTCACCGGTTTACCGTCTTTCACGATATTTTGCAACATATTTTTCACCTGTCGCCACTATTGTAACCGAGAAACTAATTAAAACACTAATTAGAATCGCATGATGTTTATTCAGCTAGGTAGCCTGAACAGAAGTGTCACAACAGTATCTGCATACCCTCCACTTACTTACATTATTATAAATCAATAAAGTAATAAGTACCCACACTAAAATCAACCCAATGACAGTATATGACAGTTACCCTGGTACTTTGTCAACATAACTCTAAGATAAAGGGGTAGTAATACGGGCAATTTAACATTTCCTTATCTTACAACAGTTTCAACTGCAGTAGTAGGTAACAAAGGCAATTAAATTACCTATATAACTGCTGGTAGTAAGATTGGTAGTACCACGGGCAACAAAGGATATTTCTAAAGGACAATCACAACCGAAGAGAAAAAAAATCACACATCTACGTGCTTGAATTTTCTATGATAATCTAATCGACTGAGTGTGATGCGGGGCAATGTACAATCCATATATTATAAGCAAAACAGCCTGACTAATCAGATGTCATTTACTTACCCGAATCCATGAACAAATCATGCTTTTCACCATCTTCTTTTGGATATTCCCAAACCCATGCTTGATCTGTCTCATCAAATCTTGATGGGTGTTGCAAAGCATTTACTGGTATTAAAATATCATCGAAAAATCCTAGGGTAACTAAAACAAAAACTTAAGTGTTATTTGAATATCAAATTTATTAATAAAATTTTCGAATAAAAAACCTCTTCTCACCATGAACACCATCCCGACTGCAGCTTCGAATTTTTCCAATAAAAATTTCTTCAGCCACAGGCCTAAATACAATGTATCTAAATTTTACTTCAGTGTGTGATGAACCATCTCCAGGAAATATGTAAGAATGGCCTATATGTGTAATATCAAAAAGAGCTATGCATAAACCAACATTTAAAACTACCTGAAATTACAGTACAGTAGGTATCACTTTATCAAACTCAAACCAAGTAGGAAATTGCAATTCATCGAAACTTAAAAAGCTTTGATACCTAAATGTTATAAAACTAACCTTGTTTGCTAGTTTCCTATTTAGCAAAGTTGTTATTGACTCAGTTAGACTCTGATGGAAATGTTCAGGAGTAACTCTAATCACATCTTTCATTTCGGCTAAAACAAACATTTTTCATGAAAGTTCGAGTTATCCATCGAGGAAACGTAAGTAAATAAAAAACGCCGAAAGAAAAGCACAAGAATCATTCAATAACAAACAAGTACATTGGTTGTTTGGACATGACACATGACATTTTGTAAAAAAATCACTGAGTCGAACCATAGAGAAAGATAAATATACCAAAAATCGAGCTAGTGCCGGCGCCGCCGGCTTTTACTCTTTTAGAAGTCGCTAATTCGCTATCGCTATCAATCACTAATATCATTATATATACTACGCGTTCACTTCATCATTGCCGCTACCTCCCGGCCCGCTTCGTCATACCGCACCCCCTGCGTCACCTTTCTAGTACGGCTAGCAGCGCAAAGCTTAATTTTTGTTTCTATTGATTTAATCATTACGTTCGTTATTTGTGTTGTTATAATGATTAACAGAGTGAAGTTCCTACATAATGGTGAATCTAACTTGTTATATAAATTAATGACACTCTTTTAACAAGAGAAAAATGAAAAACAGTTGAAAAACATGCTTACTTTTTTGTCTACCGTACCGTTAGCTGTAATGTAATAACGGTCGCCGTCGGCAATCACCTAAGGCAATCACGAAGTGAACGCGTAGTATGTATATAGTCTGTGGTCGAGCTAAAAAAAAGTCTGTGGTCGCTATTCTGAATTTCTATTCTACGTGAAAGAAAAGAATAATTTTTATTTATCTCTTGAGTCTGCTGTGAGCGATTTCATTTATCAGCTCAGCATCACATCATCAAAAAAATACTGAACGATCATGAGTAAGTAGATTATAACCCATTTATTTTTTTGTAGCCTGAGTGCATCGTGGATTTTAGTATTTTCGTTATCCAATAATAACTCATTTAATTTCACTCATATTTTTCTTTCTGCTTCGGTAAATTAATCACTTTCAAACATTCTTTTCTTAGATCGAAGAGATAGGTCTCGTTCACCAATGCGGATAGACGGCGGCGTGGGAAAGAGGAGAGACGTTAAACATGATAACAATATGAAGCCTTCTGATATGAATAATATGATGAATCCAATGATGATGCAGAATATGTACCAACAAGGTAAATAAAACAACGCCTAAAATGTAACTCAGTTTTTTATTGTCACACTGACTATAATCAGGTGTAAATAAATTAAACAACCTTTAAATCATTTATGGAGATACTATATTTCTTGGTCTCTACTACGTCCCAACCATAATTTAAGATAAAGTAACCATTAGGATGAGACTGACCGAAATGAAATGAGACGGACTGAGAAATTTTTATGAAATGCAAGTAATACATAACTATGATAAAATACACCAGACTAAAAGTACCTTTTTCAATTTCTACTGAATCCAACAAAAAGTATAGTTTATAAAATTTAGTTTGGCTCCTATATCAGCATTTAATTTTTGTTAATAATTATATTTGTATGAAAATGCTTAATTAAGATTTTTTGATTTACATTATGATCAAATAGCAGAGATTTCTGTTTAATATTATTTATAATACTTGTAAGGTAAAATTATGCACTAATTTCTTGTATCTGATTATTATTATTATTATGTACCTATGTGAAAAGAAACACTGAATGAAGTGCTTTGCAAAATTTTAGAATTTGATAGCTTTGAATGTTTGTTAATGTCAAAAAAATATGAAGAGAAAGCAGCCTACACCCACTGTAACAAAACACAGAAATCATACATAATTGATACTGAATAATATATTAGAAAAAAATCGACTTGTTACCAGAATTGTCTAGGACAGGAGCTACTGAGTCACTAGTGGCATCATCGTAACCTTCCTAGTATATCCCACTCTAACACTGCAAGCCAGCGTTATTTCATCAATGTGAGGAATTACCTCAACATTCAATTCATATATTTTGACAATTAAGATGAAACAGTTATATAATTTTCACAAGTCGAATTTTTTCTAATATTGTATAAAAATAGCATTGTGAATACTAAAATCTCAAATTTAAAAATAAATAATTGAGTTACATCAAAAATTTTTATATGTAGGTAATATGATGATGGGAGGTGGTATGTATCCTAATATGATGATGGGAGGTGCAATGATGGGAGGTCCAATGATGCCTTCTACTGGCATGGAGATGATGCCTGCAACGGGAATGGAAATGATGCCACAACCACCAATGGACATGGCAGCAATGGGGGCTACTATGGGGGGCAGCATGGGAGCTCAGAACATAAATTCCACAGCACCAACTCCTATGGACATGTCAATGATGGGTGGGATGGTTATGGATCCTTCTATGATGGGAATGTACTCAGGCATGCCCGGTGACATGACAGGTACCCAAGAGAAAAAAGAGATTGTACTGAAACATTGTAAGTTGATTCCTCCAGCTTTGGGTACACCACAACCACCTAGAAGAGCACGTCCTCCCGGTTGCAGAACTATTTTTGTTGGAGGTCTACCTGAAAAAATTAGAGAAAGTACTGTACGTGACATATTTGAACCTTATGGCAGAATACATACGTTGAGATTGTCCAAAAAAGATTTTTGTCATATCAGATTTGACAGGGAGAACTCTGTTGATGCAGCTATTCAGTTATCTGGATACCGTATCAAACTTACAAACAAGGATAGTAAGGAAGATGATGATGAAGAAGATTCAAAATCAAATTCTGGCTGGCTTCATGTGGATTATGCATTGGTAAATATGTTAAAGCTTAATTTTAAATTTTTTTTATAATTATTTTGTTAAATATGCATACTAATAATAAGAATTTTACCTAAAATGTAGTTATCTCTTGAAATTTAAAAAATTGCTTGGTTTGTTCCTTAAACTTTAGTAAATTCAATTAGTTGAACTGATCGAATGGATGAGCAGCATGTCTGATGTTTAAGTCAGTTATTTTGAAAGATAATGCTAGTCCTGTTCTAAGACGTCTAGTGTAGGTTCTGTGAGTTGGAATTACGAGATATGTTTTATAAATTTTATAATAAATAAAAAAATTAAAACTTTTACTTGTTTACTTATAATTCAGAGCCGTGATGATCAAAATGAATATGAGAGGAAGCAGCGTCAAGCATTACGAGTACAACAAGCTCAGATGCAACAACTAACTGCACAGCAAGAGCTTGTGCGTAGTAATACTAGCTCTTCATACCGAAGATCGCCATCACCTGTGAGGATTCAACCTTTTTCAAATGCTGCTATACTGCAGCTTGTGGAGAAAATAAAGAATGAAGAACATTTTGCGAACACCCTGCCTGTGAGTAAAATTATAATTGTCTAATCTTTAAGTAAAATTATAATTGTATAATATTGTTTTTCATATATATTTTTTTGATGATGACAATGATGATATATTAATACAACTTGGGTCTGTAGACTATGTCACATTTGTAAAACCTCCCAACCCAAAAATGATTTCAGACTTTGGTTGCATGGTTAGAGCGTGGAGAGTGTTCTAAGAAGAATTCCAATCAATTCTATTCTATGATACAAGCAACTAACTCTCATATTCGACGATTATTCAATGAAAAAATGCAGTCTGAAGAAGAGCTACTTGAATGCAGAGAAAGGGTTAAGAATCACATTGAAAAAGTCTTTGATCAACGTGAGTACAAAACTGACGTTTAGAATTTACTTGTATACCGGACCTCCAATATCTTCTCCTCAAAGAAGGTAAAAATTTAAACTAAGGTAAGATAAGGTCGCTCTCTGTTTTCATAAGAAAACAATCAGTACATACTCTTGATGCTCCATAATGTAGGTAGAGTCTATATTATATGGTACATAAGAATTATCTTGTAAATACAAGTCATGTGTTAATTAGATCAACTGTGAAGTACATAGCTGTGTAAGACAAGACAACTAGCTCACCAACCTGTTTTGTATTACTCTCATCTCTCTCTGCATTCTTATAACTGGTCACTTGGACATATATTTGTGGGACTGGATCTCTGGGTCGCTGATCAACACATCGGGACTTGACTTTCACTTGAAAAATACTGCTGAAATGATGGGGCTTCTTGTGTAAGTTACTAATGTTCTGAGGATCAATAATTGCTTAGTTAGAAAAAAACTATCAATATTCTCAGAATATTACGCGAATTTCTCTTTGTTTGGACCACAGACATGTAATTAGCTTAAACAATATAGGTAACAATAATAATGCCACAATGACCCTTGTTTTGTTAAATTCCTAATTTGTAAACTTGTAATTTAAAAAGGATACACTAGAAGATATGTATTTCTTTGATGACAATAGATTAGAATAATAAATTATAAGTGTGCAAAAATGTGTACCTACTCATCATCATGTTACCAATAAATAACTATTATAAACCTATTTTCCATCACTCTGGGACAAATTTTGTATATTTCTGGTAATGTGTCTGTGGTTCGAACACACCGTCATGTGTCCTGTGTAGGGTTGCCAACATTTATTCAACTGAATTTTTCAGAATAAGCTGCAAAAAATATAGTACTCTTCAAAAATGTTGTTTGATAAGAGTATGAAAATAGTAATTTTTATGTATATTATTTCTTCAACAGTAAACAGGTTGGAAATTTTTGAGTGAATCTAGAGGAAAAGTACTCAAATAAAGGAGATGGGAGTTTTTGCTCAAAGAAGTTTATTTTTAAAAAGAATTAAAACTGTATTCAAGTATTTTTTTAATTATATTCGGGAACTGAACCAACCCTGATGCCAAAAACTACACCCTGTGTTTTGATGGCACCAATCAATAGGGTCAAAAATAAGAATATATATTATAATGAACATATCATCTTGTAATATTAATATTACAAGATAGTATGTTTATTTGAAGGAGGAAGGAAGTATTATAAGAAGGAAGTATACCATCTGTAATAACCAACATGTTGCAATAAATATTATGACTATTATGACTATGACTATGACTATTATGTAGTCTGTGATTGGACTTTCTAAGAAATTAGTTAAATTCTTTATTGTTAGAATGATTTGATTCTTATTATCGACCTTATCGATTGGTACCATAAAAATACGGCTTGCATTTTTTTTAAATTAGTGTCGGTTCGATTCCCGGCTATAAAATCCTTGAATGCAATTTTGCTTAATTAAAAAAAAAATAATGTCTGCTCTTTCTCTTCGTTTTTGCTCTTTCTCAAAAGCAAAATCTCCTATGTCCTTTATTTAGAGTACTTTCCCTCTAAATTCACCTAAAAATGTCCACCCTGTATAGTATGCAGACCCTAAATATAGTGCGTTACCTAGTGCATATAGTACGGTTGGCAACCCTAGTCCTGTGGCACGTCTCAGTACCGAGGTTCTGCGCGACATTACCACCGACCATGCCGCGGTATCTAGGTAGTCGTAGTACCTCGGAAGCGACACTCGACATTGTTGAGCGAGGGGCGTCTGGTCGCGATTTTACTGTGGTATGTTTGGTCTCGCGGTCTCTGGCGCCACTCTTAACATAATTTTGTAAACCTCAGTCGAGCAGGTGGCGAAAGTGTTTACAGCAGCCGCACACCAACGCGTCTGGGATCACTTCACTAAACCCCAAAGGAAGAATATCGAGACTTGGCAGAAAATGACCCAGGTACACCAGATATTTTTAATTCATTTTTGTTAATATTACAGCCAGCTTAGCGAAACATTCCTAGTACCAGCCTTAACAATAATTTAGGAACTGTTAAAACGAATAAATAACTTTAATATTAATAAAACAATGACAGGCGGAGCAGAAGACAGCAGTGTAAGGTAAAAGTTGATAAATTCTTACAGGTAATTATGTATTCAACACACTAACTATACACACTAACCAACTCCAGTTGTGAAAAAGGAATTTCTTTTTCAAATTAGGTAATTTAAAATTTTCAGGACTTCAATACATTGAAGGAAGAGTTTCATGAGAAATTCTTTGGAGAGGACAATGAGTTCAATGGTTACAATAATAAGCCATTAGAAATGGGTGGTAATAACTCGGTGAACAATGAAGAATATATGCAACTCAAGGTATTTAGATTTTTTAGTTGCGCAAAACAAAGTTGCGACACGATGACGGCGCCTCTGTTAATGATTACTGATTTTAAATTCAATTACATACCAAAAATGAAACTTTCACGAGCGTTTCGAGTTGCTTGTTATTACCGTGCGCTCACACAGCGGATCCGTATTAACAGGACTGTTTTAACTGATCGCCGCTACTGGATGTGATGTTCACACCGCATTTACTGGACCGTTTTAACGTATCCGTTGCTATGGATACAGTACAGATACAGATCCGATATACTGTGTTGTGTTGTGTTTGCCTGTAAAAGGGATCGCTGTGTGAACGGGCACTTAGTTCAAGTCGTGCTGTCATTTTCTTCGGTGGCTGATGGCATTTCTCTTTTGAAGGTTGAAAATGACAGTCTCAAATTTCAACTGGAGGCATATAAAAATGAGGTTGATGTAATCAAGGCAGATGCTAAGAAGGAAATGGAAAAATTCAGAGCACAGTTCATTGCGAGGCAAGCACTGCAAGGCGCAATGGAATCTAAAAATGTAAGAATCATATTTTTTATCAATACCATATCGTAAATAACAGTCCTGCAAGGGCTAAAATAAAATCAATTCGGTACAAAAAATATTCAAAGCCTTGAAAACAAATTAACTAAAATGAAATATTATACATCACAGACACTCTATGTTCAATAATAGGGATAGGGATATTGTTGTAAGACATAAGATCTAAATCAAGTCTAGCCCAAGCGTGCACTGGCGGTCAGGCCGCGGCGGCCAACGGCTGCGGCTGCCAATAAGATCATTGCGACCCGTATTGGCTGCTGGCCGCCGCGACTACTAGGATTCAAGTATTGTAGGATTGTGCGCCAGTGTGCGCGTACTGGCCGCCGCGGGCAGACGTGTTTACTTGTTTACACAGTGTTCAAATTACATCGTTATGTCTTTGGCCGCAGTTCTGGCGGCACACTTGCGGCCTAGTCGCAATACTGGCCGCTGCGACCTAACCGCCAGTGCGCACTTGCCTCAAGACTGCCAAAGGCTCAATTTACATTAAAGGCGACGCGTAGCGACTTTTCTAGTATCTACATAAGATTAAGAATATTTATTTCGCTATAATGTGGTACATTGAAGTTGATATTGTGTCATTATAGAGTGCGATACAGATTCACCCAGACAAGGCATGCAAAAATCAATTGTCATTATAATAAAATAATAAGTATTAATCAATGAAATAATTAAATAAATAAAAAAAAAATATCTAATAATATCTAATATAACTTCATTGAATATCTTAAGCTTTATAAAAAACTATAAAATATCGATATATCGGCCAACTAGACCGATATATCAATATCGACTTAGTTCGATATACAAGGTGTTACAAAAATACCCCTAATGCCGAATATGGTAGATAGGGACCATGCAACTGAATAACTTTTACTAAGAGACCAACTCTGAAATTGCAAAAAAAAACAGCTGTTTCCTACATTTTGATATTTATGATTTTAATTTTTGTATGAAACAGCTGATATTGTTTTTCGCGATTTCAGAGTTGGTCCCATAGTAAAAGTTCTTCAGTTTGATGGTGGCCTATATAAACAATATTCGGCATTAGGGGTATTTTTGTAACATGTCGTATATCGATATTATGAACTCCAGCCACCGCTGCCGCAGCCGGTAGAGAAGCCGCCGCCGCCGCCGCCGCTGCCCGACGACCTGGACGCCAGGGTGCACCTGAAGGAGGCCGTGGAGGCCGGCTGCGGCGAGGCGAAGCTGATCGGTGTTATGGCCGCCTTTTTGCAGGTTATTCATAGTTTTTAACTCATCATTTCATTAGTGTAGATGCATTTAGTATCGGACTAACACTTTAAATATACTTGTGTCTACCTTTAAAACAACAAAGTCGTGTCTATAAATAGTCAAACAGTGATGGAAAATATGTTACAAAGTCTTTATTCATGAAGACGTAATTTTATTTAGTATAGTGACGTAATCGTACCCGACGCATAAGTTAATAAGAACACGTTTACAATACGTATTATAGTTATGATCTACGATCAGCGAAGATGGGGGGCACAGGCAGTGCTTAGCGACTCGCCTTGTCTAGGCATTCTGAAGGCTCTTGAAGCATAGATTTTGGAACATGGCCAATTCTTATGACACAGCATACTTAAGCATAGGTACTGCAGCCTCATTGTACCAGTATAATTAAAATTTTCAATTTGATCGTCATTATTTAGTTAGTCAAAACCTAGAAATTTCATGCCGTGCCGCCAGTCTGCGCTCTAATATCCTTGTCATTTCATCTCTGCCCTTATTCCAGTTTATTTGGTGACGGCGCAGTATATCCTTCTTTTAGATTTTTCTTCTTTAATTCATCCATTTATGGTTCTCTTCCTCTCCATCCCTCAACATTCATATCCATCACTCTTCAAGCAATAAGCCTTTCTATCCTCTCTATCGTATAATCATTTGGCTTGGTGGTAGGTTCACCTACTCTACGTAGACTACTATACGTAGTAGTGTCGTGCGCGCGCTGTTCCCGCACGTATCGCAGGCGACCGTCCACCACGTGCTACAGTTCATGCACTATAATGTCTCTATCGTATAATCATTTGGCGGTAGGTCCACCCGCACGGCGCCAGCCTAGACTACGTAGTGTCGTACGTGCGCGCGCTGTTCCCGCACGTATCGCAGGCGACCATCCACCACGTGCTACAGAAGCACGCCGACGTATTCCAGCGCACCACCTCCGGCGTCGGCGCCAACATCGAACACCGATGGTCCTTCGTCGGGTTCAACAAGGAAGAAGCTGCTTAGTTTTACTACTTGGACTCATATCATTAACAAAAGTTATATCGTAATATTGGGTCAAACCAATTTGTAATGAAGAAACAGTAAGCTTTATGCATTTATTAAGATCAAATTATGAAGCCCGATTTCATAGGATAGAGATGAGATCGTTTTATTAATGGCGTAAGTTATTTTTTTAAGTCAAAAGTTTCTGAATAAAACAAGTATTCCGAGATCTTTTTAAGCTAAATGTTTTGGTACGGGCTGTGTTTCCCTTTAAAATATATAACAGACTCAATGAGATTGCCAACTTTGGCCCATTTGTTTAAATGGGTTTACAGCATTTGTGTAGTGACAAAACACATTGATGTGTAAAAATATTCCTTTGTTTTTTATCTATAACAATATAAATGTATATCGTACAATAGATTTTTTATTTCATTTCTAAGCCTGCAGGCGTAGCATGACAAACCTGGCCAAATTTTTGTTTACCCGTTGAATGTCATTTTTGACAGATATACAAAAGGTTTATCTACGACGATAGCTCTCGAGCTCGTCCTGTTACGGTAGCAGTTGAACAGTTTCTCTCTCGGGAAGCACGCTAGGCTAACAAATTATTCATGGCGCGGCATGACCCTTTATCGTAACGAGTCACACTGAACCGTGTTACGTCACAGTTTAAAAATTCGCAACAAGTGTCTTAACGGTGTGACTCGATGCGTTTTTTTTCCGAATGTGTTACACTATAAACGAACCAGTATTGCTAGAGAATAAAAATTCGTATTGAGTCACACTGTTACTCGTTGCGAATTTTTTTTTTCAACCAGTCACAGTGTGACACGTTGCGAAGGCTCAACTCACACCGAAAGAGCGGCGAAGGGCAGCGAAGCGGAGCGCACTTTCAGTGTCATATGAATCGCAGTTGCGTGAATGGACAAGACTAGCGGGGATGGTATCAAATAATCATAAGTTTAGTATGTGGTTATCGGTTTAAGTCTGTGAGTATTTTTGGTTCGCCTGCAGCTCGGCGATGATCTGGTCGTAGTCGGCGGCGGCCTCGAGCAGGTCGCGGTCGCCGGCGGCGGCGCTGTCGGCGGGCGGCGGGGCGCCGTGCTCCAGACGCATCTTGAGCCGGAGCTCCCTCATGCGCGCTTCTAGTATGCGCTCGCGCTTGTTCTCGCGATCGAACACCTAACATTAAAATTATCAAATTCCACTGAAAAAAATTCAAAATAAGAACACTGGTCTATTTTAGATGTTTTTTGTTGCCATTGTTTTTCATGCAGTGCAGATATGGCAGCGATTATTATACGATTTTTTAATTGTAATAAAAAATCCAAAATCGATGTTTGAGTATGAATCGAAAGAAATACCTTTTTATGGACTCGCTAAATGCCAAATTACCAATAGTTTTTAATGGATTTAAGTACTTCTCATTATCATTTTTTTGTCGATACGTACTTGAGTAAGAAGTTGTTTATCATTTTTATCTGCCGTGCCCAAGTTCTGTGATAGTTCCGCTAAGTATACGGTGCCTTTGCTGCTGCCACATGCTACTAGTTGACCCTGAAATTAATTTTAAGATAAGTAACATAATTATCATCATCAGGACGGACTTTGATTCTCTCAATTATAAGTTACCCCTTCATGTGCTCGTAGTCTCAGTAAAGGCTCATCGCACAGCTGAGCAGTGACTATCGGCGCACTTCTTCTACGCAATAGATCCCAACATGAGAGGCAGCCATCCCATTGCGTTAGGAGCATACAAGAAAACCTGGAAGTTTTGTAAGGGAAATTCTCATGTTTCTACTAATGACTGCTCTCATGGAAAACACTACAACAAAGCATCGATCAATTTTAAATAAGTCGGGTTTTTCGGTTCCCTATTGTTTTGTTTCAGTTCATTGCACTGATTTCAAATAACAACAAAATTCGTAGAACTTTTGCGACATTTTTTGATTATCAGTTTATCTGACCTGACTGGGTTCCATGTGCCATCAGTAAGCTTAGTCCGATGTGAATAAGTCCACAGAATGGGGGACTCGCGGCAGTCTTCGCTCCACACCTTGGCTGTCCAGTCTCCAACGGTGAGGAAGTTCTTCACAAATGTTGGATTCCTCTGTAGAGAGTATACTGGTCCGAGATGGGCTTCATACTGAAAGACGTTACATTAGGGTCAGATCACACCGAGACGCGTCGCGACGTTGCGCGTGCATTTTAATTGCACAACTCAAAATTTGACTTTATTTACTACACGAAAAGATACACATTTCCGCGCGACGCCGCCGGGCGTAGCCTGAGACCGCCCCTTGGCGAATTGTCTCGTCGCGTCGCGTCGCGCCTCGATGTGAACTGACCACTGTATTATTTACATATAATTTTGTATTTCGATATATTAATATTAGGCTACATGTACTTTTAAAATGCATTCGTTTTAAATAAGCCCATGTTTTGGAACAAGAATAGGCGATTGTGTTCTTCGTGTCGTCTGTGCATAGTCACCTTAGATGGTAGTTTTTCAACGGAATTTTTGCCTTTACGATTGCCACCAATCACAAGTCCTGTTTCAGTTCCCACCATGAATCTGTAAAATTAATTTCGATTTGTACTTAGTGGTAATACCTATCATCAAATCAAATGCTTTATACTCGTAACAACCTCGTGGGTATGGTAGATTCATATTCTAAGGCAGAAATTCCAATTGATTTATCGACGCTTGGAACATCAGTTGGATTTTTTACTATGTCAATAATCATGGAATCAGTTGGTTCACTAACATTTCGGGTATCCCACCTGAAATATTTTAAAATATTAGTTTATCTCCTATACAATTTGTTAGAATTATTTTTAATTCGAACAAATTACAACAATTACACAAGAGACCTTTTGGTAGTCTCTTGAACAAAATATTGTTTGGCTTCTCAACGGGGTTTACCGTTGGCTAAAAAAGTGTTTACTGTTGCAGTAGTGGGTCTATGCCAGCACGTTTTCACTCACGTTTGCTAGTTTATTACCCTTAAACGCTGCTAGCTAAGACATCAGCAGGAGGCCAACTCTGTTCATACCATTTGACTACACCATCTGGAGAAGCCGAAAAGAATTCTGCTCCAATTTTGGTGTTGATAAAGAGTACGTTCCTCACGAGGTCTCTATGCGAGCTGTACGGTTCACAGACACCAGCTGGATCACCGCCTTTACGCATGTCCCACCAACCAACCTATAATATGAAATACTAAATGAGTGTTAATTTCTGAAAGAATTGCCGGAAACAACTGAAAAAAAAACAACTATTTTCACCCAAACATGATGCGTGATACTAGATGTCACTGCTTGAAAATAAACACCTTTTGCTTGCAGAATTTCTTTTGTGCCGTGTGAGTGTGAGGCAACATTTAATTATTTTGGCAAGGCTGGAAATCGTAAACCACAACCGGTATATTAGCTAAACGATCTATTCGTCATCAGTTAATTAGTGTACCATCCATCCCATTTCAACAACAGCCCATTCATATTTTTTGTTGGATTCATAACTATTTAATAAGATAAGTAAGTATAGTATCAATAATAAAATACCTGTCCATTAAACATGCCTCCGATAATTATGTTTTGGTCACGAGGATTGTACACCAGGTCTAACAATGGTGATGGCGGTCTAATTATCATTTCTGGTGCGTTTGCGTTTTCTGTAAGAAATATCAGTTCTAGTTTTATGCACGTTGTATGTTGACGTAACTTTAGGTTTGATGATTTGGAAGATGTATTGACCGACCCAACTACGGATATGATAACCTTTACCCATCAACACTGCTTCCTTTTCGATCCATTAATAGCTAGTTAACAGTTCAACGTGCAAACTAAATATGACGTTCATTGATAAAAAGTGTTGTTGCAGTGAAAACAATTTACAAAACAATGTAAGTATTACTTTTTCATATTGTGGCCATTAATTTTAACTTCATTGGACATCTTTTTTTTAAATTTTGATATTTTAGCATTCACAATGCTACTGAGATACCGAGTCACTCGGTAGCTCAGCGGTCAGAGCATTGGACTGGATATCCAAAGGTCGCGGGTTCGATTCCCGTCCGAGAACATGATCTCATCTCATGATCATGACCGAGTCACTCGGTAGCTCAGCGGTCAGAGCATTGGACCGGATATCCAAAGGTCGCGGGTTCGATTCCCGTCCGAGAACATGATCTGGTGCGAGTCGTATTTTTTCTAGTATATTATTTGGACATCTCTGGTGAATGAATTTACTCTACCAGTCAAATCAAACAACTATTAGAAGTTACCTAGTATGGGAGCAGTGGCGTAGGAGGGGGGGGGGAGTGGGGCGTGACCAAGATGATGGACAAGACGCACCAATATCCCAAATGTAAGAGCACTGTTGAGTCCTCTGGCTCCTCGTGAGGTCTATATCAGCATGAGCAGCGGCCAGCTTGGCGCCTCCGTCGGCCTGCCACGAGAGGGACCGCACCGGCCTCCTCGCGCCGGGCTCTCTGTACACGTTCACGGTCTGGCAACTGCTCTTCTCTACCGGCGATACAGTGGGCAGCTCAGAATAATATATTTGGTATATGTCCAACGCATTGTTTTGGAGAATGTTGTGTTCCATGCTCTGCAGTTGAAAAAGAGTGAGGCTTTGTTTTTTAACCATGAAGGATTAATTATATTTTACAAAAAGTAAAAGGTGCCCGATTGTAAGAAAAGCACATTAAACATGTAACTTACGTTTCCCAAATGCATTACTGCGTGAATATAAGCATCGTCTTTTTCTATCTTGCGCCGATATCTTTGTGTGGCTTCAGGATCAGCCATATTGATATCTTTTGGCCATCCGCCTTCTATATGGTTCACACCAGAACTTGAGTACTGAGATCTATTAAAGTTTAAAAATAAGTAGGTACCTATAAATAAATATTTGACAACATCACATACGTTGCGCTCTGATTTCAAAGTAAGTAGCTAAAGCACTTGTGTTATGGAAATCGGAGACTACGGTGGTATCACAAACACCCAGACCTGAGCCAATATAGAAAAGTTTGTTTTCTAAATTGACCCAACCCGGGACCTCAGAGATGGCGACACCTTGAAACCGATGTACAAAGCCACTCGACCACGAAAGTCGTCGCCTATCGTGCGTTTGAATCTATGTCCAGCCACTAAATATTGCTATCAAAGTATTATACTGAAAAATACTTTTTAGCTGCCAATATTTACCCATACTATTATTGTCTTCACCCTCGTGTTCGATTTTTAGCAATATCTTATTACTTCCTTTAGTACAAAATAATAGTAACCTAATTTTAACTTAATTTAAATAACTGACCTTTCAGAATTGACCCAATGTTCCGAGAAAGACTTCGTATGTTGAACGGCGGTGTGAACTGGATTTCGAAGAACGTAATTCTTATAAACGGCGGGATTGCTGGGTATACTAGCTCGTATCTCCGGGCCATAATCTTCGAATAGAGTTTGTCTGCCATATTCCTTCCTACGTCTCGAATATTCGTAGGTAAGTTCAGATTTTTCCGGTCTTTCCATGTTGAGAACAGGGTTTGGCACAATGCAATAGTGAATTTGTGTGATCGATATTCCCTTAGTGACTCTAAGATTTCCAAGGAAAGTCAGTTGCCATATAAAACTTGGCTATTTTATTTCGTCCGTAAATATAATAAAGTTATTTCTGACTACTTACATATTTTTTTAATTAGGTAGGTAGGTCCGGTACACCATGTTGGGGTGAATGCCACACCGGTCCCCCACACAGCCCCATGGCTGGCGGCACTGGCGGCGAGAGGGGAAGTTCTATGTTGCCAAGTTTCATAGTCCCCTCGAGTGTCGAAATATGCTTTTATTGCGGCATAAACGGCCGTATCTTCTTGCACGAACTTAGAAGTTTGATTTGTTCACAGCTTCAAGGGACTGTAGACCTGAGTATATGGTTTTAATTTCAACTCGATATCTCCACGCGTTCCTGAGATAAAGGGTCTTGACAGACAGACGTACAACAAAGTGATAAAGGTTCAGTTTTTTCTTTTGAGGTACAAAACCCTAATTACATTAATGCCTTTATCACAGGGTAAAAAAACATTATTCCTTTGCCTTTATCTAGGTAGAATAAGTAGTGCTTAGGAATATAACTAATGATTGCGTCTAGGCATTTGGCATTATATATTCTGTGGTCTAGGGGCCTATTTCATAAACATTACAATTTGTAATTTACTATGGCAATCCGCATACACTGCGGTGTCTGTGAGTAGTTTATTTTCCAGTTTGAAATTGGCAAGGCAATGAACACAAACGACTGTTGTTATTTAATACGGTAATGTTTATGAAAAGGCCTAGGAGAAATAAACAATAACAATAATTTGGTTATGCAGAACATTGGTTAGAATAATAATTTCTAGGCCGTTCTTAGATAAAAGCATACAAGAAATGTGTCTAATGTCTAACAGTAACAAAAAGAAAACAAATGCAAATAATAATTAACATTTTTATTCAATAAGGTGAGAGTGTGAATCTTTTATTAGGTCTAAATGACATTAAACTAGGTAAGTCGTGTCAAAATAAACTTTAATACAAGGGTATAGGGTCGGCCGGCGAGGCGCGCCTGAGTGCGAGCACCAGCAGTCGCGGCGGAGATCCCGCGAGCCTCGCGGTGCACTGCTCCAACAGGAGCCTCCAGCGAATGGCGGCACGACTTTCCGACGACATTCCTAGCAGTTCTGCTGACTAAAAAAAAAAACGGTCAAGAGCGAGTCGGACTCGCGCACCGAGGGTTCCGTACCGTCATATATGTAACTAAATAAACACACTGCGGTGTAGAATATTGCAGTCAAGAACTTTATAAGTTTTAGGTTAGGCCATCTCTTTTGGAGACAAAGTTTAATTTTACTGTAATCTTAACATAAACTTCTGTCACATAGAATAATCACAGATTTATCTCGCTTTTTGGCGATAGATGGCGCTGTACAAATTTCCCATACAAAATTATTTTATCGAATGTCTTTACGCGTGTTATTTTTTTCGATAGCTGTTCGTGCTAAGGTTACAGTTGTGGTAGAAGATAGTTACTGTTGGAATGATCGGATTGAGTGATACTTACTGAACATCTGAGAGCGTCTTCTAATACGTTGACCGGAATTCGTGCGTTTAGTTCTCCTGTATGATCAGCGAAGCGCACACGCAGCTCATCATTTTGGTCTCTAAGATAGAAGATTGAGTTAAGGCGCCGTACAGATTTTTGAGCAACTATATGACAAAGTATACTTTATTTATTAGTCCCAAAAAATAATGTAGAAAGTAGATTATAGTACCTACTTAGTTATGTGATTGTCAGAAACATGATAGCTAAAACATTTCTCGATAGAAAAGAATCGTAATTGATCTCCAATTTTGTAGTTTTTCAATGTTGTGCCAACCAATAATAAGTAAACTTATAATCTTGAAACTATAATAAAAAAACCTGAACTAGTTCTCTAGTTCTGTGATTCTCATTTTTTCCAAAATAAGAAATTATTTATTAGCTATTAATTGAAAACGATAACGTCAATAATTAAGATTATTTTTACTATGATTTATTCCAGCGTTGTAGCATCGTAAAGAGAATTTAAAGTATGTATGTACACACGACGGCACCTCAGACTATACACGTTGACCTTATACCCTACGTAATAAAAGCTATCTTCGCAGTTTCACTGTATAGCCTGACGTGCTGTCGTGTGTACCTAGTTAGCTGAACTGGTGACCTAGTTTTCTTTAGGTACACTATGATTAAAAATAGGTATCATTTTTCTAGGATAGGATCAATATAGTTAAGATGATTAAATAAATACTAAAGTAAGAGTGTCAATAATCTTTTGCCGCTGTTAACTTTTAGCTTCCTCACTGTTAGCATTACCGTAGATCATTTTGAATTTGTGTCTTCTTACGATTGGAAAGCTGAAAATCACCGATTGTGAAATGATAATTAAGTTGACTGACGTGACATTGTCCAGGTCGTCTAGGTCCAGGTGCGTCAGCAGCGCATGCAGCGAGGCGCAGAAGGGCGCGCCGGTGGCGGCGGCGGCGGCGAGGCGGTCGCGCACGTGCGCCGCGGACGCCGCGCCGGCGCGCTCGCCGCTCCAGCACGCCCACGCGCCCGCCTCGCCACCTTCTGTGCCCGAGTTTATTATATTTTTTAATACAGTCGCTCCAAAATGTGTGTGTGTGAAGGATGAGAACGAAATTCAGATCAAGGAGTTGTTATTTCACGGCTATTAAAGTATTTAATAAGATTCCTGATGACATTAAAGATCTGTCTTTTAATCAATTTAAAACTATGTTAAAGATATAGCTAGTAAAAAACTATTTTTATACTTTAACTGATTTTTTTTAATTTTAAACGTTAATAATTTTATAAATTTAAAAGAATTTGACTTGTAATTTTAATGATATTAATGTTGACATATTATATTTTCCACTATTATATTTTGCATGCCAGCTCCTGCTGAATGTGATATGACAATATTAAATATATTGACCTTTATGTACCGCATTATAGCAAATAAATTCTTGATTCTGAATGTTTTATCATTTTCAAGGTATTTTTTTTAATGTTAAAAAAACTAAAATAAGATTTTTTTTACTATTGATATTATTCAATTAGGATGGCTAAAAAGAAACTGCTAACCGTTTTGCTGAAGATTATGGGTAATATTTAGATTCCTAAATAATATCTGCTCCAACCAATCTTTAAAGTGAGATTGTTATACACAGAGACGCACAGAAGGTTGCGCCGGCGGCGAGCTGTTCGTGGATTTATACCATTCTGAATGTGTAAATGTACTGTATTTGCTCGGGAAGCGGGGCTCCCATGCCAAGACGATTTTCATTTTCTCTACGCTACTTATTACATTAAAATCATTACTTGTATTCGCCTGGTTGCGTATGTACAGCCGCAGAGCTTCAGCATCAGCAGTGTGCGGCTGATGTGTGACGATTGTCTTGGAACAGACTTGCACGTTCACTCCGCGGCGCCAGGACACGCGCGCGTCTGCTACGAACAACACGCTCTCTAGAGGGCGCCACTCTTCGGCCCTGCAATTTGATATTTTTTTTTTTTTATTCACAACGGGTTAGCGCTTGGCCTTCTCCTCACCTGATTTTAAGTGACGATAAGGCCGAAGGTGGAAGCGCACTACACCTGGAATCCTCATCACTGAGGAACTGGCCATCATACCTTTAACTGCCGGAACACAACAATTTTTGTTATGGCCTCAGACTTAGTGCAGATGGTGATAGCTAGTCAGGCGGACTTGAAATAAGCCCTACCACCAACCAAACCGAGTACACATGTACCCCTCTTGGGAATCGAACCTGGGACCCCTGCGTCTTACACGAGTGGGCGAACCACTAGACTACAGAGGCGGTTGATATTATTCTGTATGCTTTTTTCTAAGGAGATGCTCAGTATGATTCCCGGACAAAGTTTACTTTAATAGCTTAATGAAGTTGGATGTGTACATTCCGTAAGAGTAGAAAGTAGATCTGAGTTAATTCTACACAAAAAGTCCGGGTCAAAGGACCATCATTTTTTTTTAATAAATTGATAGCTACATTGATTGGTTACGCCATGTAGACCAATTAGTGAATAGTTTACTGGTGTCATTTTAGAATTGATGGATTTGGGAGAAAACAATACTTTTTAATCATTAAACACTGATATGGCTTAAAATAAACTGTTTACCTTTGTATGATATCAATATCAAAAAGATCCAATGTTAGAGGAGCGGGTGTGGTGTTGTCCACGATCTCTACACTTCGAATTGTCATATCGACACCTAGCACATGGAAAATAAAAATACAATGATACGAAAGACTTTAAAGTAAAACAAAAACAAATTAAGTATATTTTATGCGTCGGTGAAGAGTAAACAGCAGAAATTGCAATTTTCTTACCTGTTTTAGTTTTGATGGTTTTCACTGGCTTGACTGATTTTACTACGACTAGAAGGTCTACGTAGACATTATTGTTTTCTAAAATAATAAATAAGTTTTAATAAATGCTCATATTAATTGTATTTGAGTTTAGAGCAAAGTTAACTCTCAGGTTCTCACCTCTAAGTTTGAGCACCTCGGCTATACCATAGTAACCTGCAGCAGGCTTGGAGGGAATGTGAAGTAAGGGCAAATACAAACTGAACGTGTCACCACTGTGAATAGTCACATCCGACAATCCCTCGTTCAATGATAAATAAAATGGTGATGACACCTAAACAGAAAACTTTGCTGATAAACATTTCATTTATGTAGGTACTTACAGCAAAACTAAAAATAATTAAATTTTAAGTAACCTACCTGAGGTCTGTAAATCTCATTCTCACCATTCTTTATACAAATTTTAGGAGACGAAATTTCGACTGAAATTAAAACTCATAATATAGGTATAAAAGACTTTTGGAGTTAAATACCCAGGTAAAACTTTATTCAGTGAAATGCCTCTCATAAGAAATATTTTAACATACCTACGTCACCTACAAGAAACCTTTCGTAAAAAGTAATAACGAAATATTGAGATCCCCAAACTTCGACGTTTAAAGTATCAATATCGGAATCTCTCAATGTGAAAGATGTGACTCCTCTAGAATCACCATTTTTCTTCTTTGAACCGATTGTGCGAGGACTATTTTTTGCTATTATTATACCTATAATCAAAGCATTTCTTAAATTTGTATTTAAATTATTAAGACGAACTTTTTGAATACCCGCCATTTTCGCAAGTGACAGGAAGAACAATGCTCTAAGGAAGAACAGCTATTTTGCCCTGAGATTTTGTCTATAGTTAGTTAGTGAGATGTCACAGCACAGACAGAACACAGAAAAGGTTTAAATATACATACATCACTTTCCGAATATGAGAGAAGTGAAAAATATGTTTTGGATTAATGGGCCCATTCACTATCCTGCCTTGCAGGACTGCGAAGCTGTCAGGTATTGCATGAACAATACAGTTTCGTTTTTCACTATACTGATCCGACGTCGGACTCATGTAAACTAACCTCAAGTGTTCTTTCCCGATTATAATGTTTAAACTATTAATTTTCTTCCTGATTGATGCGATGTTGTTTGCAGTGCTGTTGCGTTCTTTTATTAAAATATATTATTATTATTAATTTGTGAATTTTGATCCCATATACACCGGTTTTCTTTATAAATGTATTTTAATAAAATATCCTAAAACCATGTAGCCCATTTGATGTAAGATGTATATTGCACGGTGTTACCGGATGTCATGCAGGCTGCGACAACATTCATAATCCTGCATATAAAGCGGCAGACGGCAAGGCAGACCGACGGGCAGGATAGTGAATGGGCCCCATTTAGTTTAGTGCAGTCTTTATTCAGGTGTGCGTTCCGTCGTTTTGGGTGTAGTTGTTTGGGTAAAGTCTAACTCGTTTGAGTTGCAACCAAGCCACAGAACGATCAAGTTGTTTTTATAACCTAAAAGAACTTTAGATGTCATTAAGCACAAAGCTTTCGTTTTCTATTTTGGAATACGGATAATTTAAACATTCCTATAAACGAAATCACATAAAGTCTGTTTTTTTGAGGAGCAACCATGAACTATTAGACACAAAAACATCTAAATACAAAATAATGTCAAATGACATTGACATTGTGACAAAAGATAAACGTCAGAGCGTTTTTCAACGACCGATTTAGGTGGTTGTTTGGTTGCTGCACTCTGAGCCACGGAATACGCTCTGACAGCTGTCAGAGTAAAATTTCACCGAGCCACTAAACGGTCTGGTGTGCGTTCCGTCGTTTTGGGTGTAGTTGTTTGGTTAAAGTTTCACTCGTTTGAGTTGCAACCGAGCCACGGAACGCTTAAGTTGTTTTTATAACCTAAAAGAACTTTAGATGTCATTAAGTTCACAGTTTCCGTTTTCTATTTTGGAACACGGATAATTTAAACATTTCTATAAACAAAATCAGTGTTTTTGAGGAGCAACCATGAACTTTTAGACACAAAAACATCAAAATACTAAATAATGTCAAATTACATTGACATTATGATAAAAGATAAACGTCAGAGCGTTTTTCAACGACCGAATTAGGTGGTTGTTTGGTTGCTGCACTCTGAGCCACGGAACGGGTGAAACTACGCTCTGACAGCTGTCAGAGTAAAATTTCACGAAGCCACTGAACGGTCAGAGTGCGCACCCGAGCGCGCTCAAGTGCACTCGAACGAAGCGACGGAACGCACCCCAGAGTGCGCACCCGAGCGCGCTCGAGTGCACTCGAGCGAAGCGACGGAACGCACCCCCGTCAGCGAATCAATCCACAGACTAGAGTTAACCGGGTTGTCAACACGTCATGTGTCAAAATAAAAAGTCAATTTTCAACTCGATTTCAACTCGATTTGGCGGGCCGGTTTTGTAAAGAAATTAGAAAAAGGATTCTTTTATTTTAATTTAGTTTAGCAATAGCAACCTAAGGTCATAATGTTATTTAAAGTTGAAAGTGGTTCTTCGACAAATTCGCAAAGTGATTTTGTTTCCCGTGAATTAGAACGACATTCATTACAGTACACAGATTGCTCAAAAAGATTTTATCAAGTATCTCGGGACTTCTCTAAACAATATGCCCATATTTATTCTGCAAGACTCAATACATATCGAAACATCATGTTCCCGATCATTAGAAAGAAATGGTCGAATAGCTATAAGATATTAAAGTTATGTGAACTTCGTGATAAGAATACCACATGCATTATCGTTGGAACATTATTCAAATTGCAAGAATTGAAACCAAGCATTCTGAAGGAACTATCTGACCAACTGGAAATTATCCCTCAGCCCACAAGGTAATATTTGTTGTACCTTCAAATAGTGATAGTGATATATTTAATAGATTGAAATTGGCTATAGTTTTTGTATTCATTCCAGAACCCATTTTGTCCATGATTCAGATAGTTTAGTCTTAGAAGATGAACTGCAGCGAATTAAATTGGTTGGTGATTCTATAGAAGTTCATCAAGTTGTTACTGGAGTTGTATGTGCAGTTTTAGGTAAGATGATGACATTGCACATCATCACCTGATGAAATTTATGGTAATTAAATGAACTAAAGTTATATTATGACAAATGGTTAGAATATGATATTTTGTTATAGGTTCTGAAGAGGAAGATGGAGTATTTTCTGTAAAAGATGTATGTTGGGCAGGTTGTAATATTCAAAAACCATTACCCCAACTTAGTGCTGACAGGTGAACTATTGTCCCAAATTTTATATATTTATCTCAGATGTTTAAATTCATAACATTGATTGTATCATACAGGTACATAGTATTGCTATCTGGACTAAACATGGCATCAAAGAAAGCTGACCATCTTTTCTCTCTACACTTATTATTAGAATGGCTCTCTGGTCTATCAGGTACCAGCCAATATCAAGAAGAACTGTCTAAGATTGTAAGAGTAATTATTGCAGGTAAATTACTTCTTTAATTACTTATAATACAAACATCATTAGGCTCATAAACCATACAGAGAAAGATAATCTGACATCATGAGCTGTATAAAGATTTACCACATTTTCTGGGTCAGTCATATAAATGCACGATTGAAAAATAATTTATTTTCAGGTGGTATATTTGCAAACAATGCCATTGAAGAATTGAGTGAATCAAGTGTCATAGCTTCAGCAGAGTCTGTAGATGCTTTTTGCAGTGCTGTTAGTTCAGTAGCACCTTTGGATGTTATGCCGGGCTGCAGGGACCCAGCAGGAGCTATGCTACCACAAAAACCCTTCCACCATTGTAAGACATTAATTCAACATCAGCCATTGTATTCTCCCCACAGCTGGGACACAGGCCTTCCTCATGGGTGGATAAGGAGGATGGGCCATGCGGGCCCAACGCGGATTGGTTATCTGTTAGCAATCGTAATTGACTCCTATGGCATGGTGCTTTAATTTTTTGTGGTTGATCCACTAACCTGTACCTACATACCTTGTATGTAAATGTAACTAATGTATTTGATGTATTTTTCATAACATTTTGATTGTGATTTGCGATAAGACATATGTTAAATGATTGGGACTATTTTCTTTGTTAATAAAATTCTGTTTTATATTTCAGGTTTGTTCCCAAAAGCGATTGAGTATAAATCATTCAATAGGGTTTCTAATCCATATGAATGTGATGTTGGAGGTATATAAATGTTAAGAGTGACATAATTAAAATAAAACATATTTGCAACTTGATTGAACTGTAATTAATTTATTATTTTTAGGTGTAATTTGCGTAGGGAGTTCTGGAGAACCGGTAAAAGATATCAAGAGATATAGTCAGCTGGAAAGTGATTTAGAAGTAATGAAGAAGACTTTACAGTGGCGCCACCTAGCGCCCACTTGCCCTGATACTGTGCCTTGCACACCTTGTGTGGAAACTGACCCTTTCATTATGTATAACTGTCCTTCTGTCTACTTCAATGGTAACTGTGATGAGTTTGCCACTGATATTTACGAAGGTAGGTACTGATATTTGCAGTAAATGTAAACTATGAATAGATCAGCCATGGGGAGTATCACAACCTCTTAAAACTTGTCAGTTTTCTTAATGGCTATCAATGCGTATCTTTCTTGCTGTATAGCAAATAAAAAAGACGCATTGATAGCAATGTTGTATTACTGCTAAAAACTGTCTATATTCAAAACGTTGACTAACTGAGATCTATCCACATTTAGTAGTTTTGTTGCTGTACTCAAATGATTGTTAACAGATAAAGTACTTTGTTGACTCCTTAAGCTATAAATAAAATACCTATTTATTTGTTTGCAGGTGAAGATGGTCAGCGAGTAAGACTAGTGTGTCTACCCGATTTTTGCAGTTCAAAAACTGTAGCGTTGGTTAATATAGCAAATCTTGAGTGCTACAGTATGTCTTTTTCTTAAAACAAACTCTTATACAAACTTTATATTTTTTATGATGTGACCTACAAGTTTAAATTCAAGTACCTACCTATTTTTTATTAAATAACTAAATAAATAGAGATTGATACATGCTCAAAAGTCAACCATAAATATTATAGAACTTCTAATGAATGATTATGTTTTTCCATGTATCTATTTTTTATTTGTTCAAAATGTACTTTTTTTATGATATTAGTTACATTTTATGGGTGATTGTATAATTGTTACCTGTAGAGGTTTATAAGAGCTCAGTGTGATAAATGTAGTTGTATGTACTATCCTTTCTGTTCATCAAAAATATTTTTTTAATAAACTTTTACTCAAGATAAACCAGTGCTTTGTTCCAGGATTTTCCACTTTCTTCCCTTACGCGTTATTCAATATTCATTTTCGCGACAAAATGTAGCCAGTTAACTGTGACTGACTGTTAACTGACAAATGTAATCTGAAACCAACCACTAGTTAGCGCTGCGATCGCGCGACCAAGAATCACGTATGTACCCTACATCTTCATCATCTACCGATCGTTATCGCTTTGACAAATATGACATTGGTTTGTTATAATAATAATGTAGATAGTAGAAGCTATCTAATAAATAAATTGATTCCTATGGCATGGGGCTTTACTTTTTCGTGGTTGATCCACTAATAATAGATGATGTTGGTACCTTCGCACCTTGTATGTAACGTAGTTGATGTATTTTTGATTCAAATTAGCAACATTTTGATTGCTATGCTATTACCCCTCACATAAGATCTCGTGTATTTATGAAATTGTTCTAACTATAGTGTTAATAAAATATTGGCTCTAACCACTGAGCCACCGAGAGATGTTCATGCCATTGAGGTATTAATGGTTCATGTTTAAAGTACATACTTATCCGAATTAAAATAAAGTTTGGTCAAGCAATAACAACGAAACCAAAGGAAAGGAAAACTAAACAAAAACCGTTCAACAAATAATTTAACTGTTTAGTTCGTTTTTAGCAGGGCAGTCGTGTTTTTAATATTTTTTAAAATGATTTATTTTTGTTTCATACATTTTAGTGACAAATTATATACTTTGGAATTAATTACAAGGCCTCGATGGGCATCGAGGCCTTGTAATTAATTTGATATCCATATTGTAATAATTAAACAAAAACATTTTAAAATCACTCGGGGTGATGTATGGATTTTATCGATACCTCACACATCCAAATCTATTCAGGCATTTAGAAGTTATGGTGGGATAAAGAAAGTCATACATACATACATACAAACATACACGAACCTTACACAACACTTTGATTTTTGGGTAAAAATACTAACACAGTAGGTATTTCATACCGACTGAAAGTTTTTAAATTAACTAAGAGGCAAAATACCGATTAAAAATAAAAATATCGATATCTTCATGATTTTCGAGTTAACCTCATTGTAAACCTTAGTCTACGTAAACGTAATTTTATAAATATTAATTTCACCTAAGCATCTACACTGAATATCTAGTTACTATTATTAACAATAAAAAATGCCTTAAAATACACGTATCTACAGTAAAATTATGAATAAAATTGAGTTTATGGCCAAAATGCCGAGTTACAACTATTCGTTTTAATCGATACTTCTCGAATAGAATCGCGTTCGCGTGAATCGTGTCTGCCTGCTCCCCTCCGTCCGCCTCCCTCCTTCGTTCTATTACTCATCAATGTTTCAGTGATATTAGACGTGCATTTTGTTTTTTCCGTGCTTTTATCGCAGCTACGATGGGTTTCTAGTACCTAAACGTTTGCACACCTGCGTGTGCCTTCACGCATTATAGTAAAAATGCCGTAAGTACAATTTTCATTATTTTCTATAGTTAATTTATTGGTTAGTCTTTATGGCGACGGTTTTGTATTCTGACATAGCGTACCTTGCTTTCACTCATGTCTTGGTTAGCGCGGGCAGCCTATTATTGTATTGCGACAGATTACGAAGTCACTCGCCATGCTAGTGATGCCATGTTTCGATATCGATACTAATCTTTCAACGGTTAATTGATGGGGTCACTAACAAAATATAATAAATTGAGATACGATACGATACCGCCAAAAGTTCCGTTACAAGAATAGAAGAAGGCCTTGGAAGTTATCCCTTGACCCTTGAGTATCATCATGTTGATATTTTGTAGAATTTTCAGTGTTGAATCGTAGGATACTACTCATTATTTAGTTGCACTATTCTGCTCTGCTTACATGGTCATATAATAACTTAACAAAATACCCAAAGCGAATGTAATCACAAAATACCATGCAATGTTTTCATAAGACAAAAGAGTGCTTTTTATTAAAATATTTTTGGCCAGGTAGGTACTAATGTAGGTAGGTACCTATTTGTGTTTCTAATTATGTAAAGAAAGGTGTAGTTAAACTTATTTTCATTCAACTTACCAACACAAGCTGTGGGTAAGTTGAATTCTGTAACTTAAGTTGGTAGTTTATCTACAGCACTCCTACAGACAACGAAACAAAATATTTAAATTAACATTACTGAAATACTTTTTAGTCTATTTTTGTTCTAAAATGAAGAAAAGCTCAAACCAGTCTTTCTACTAGGTAGGTACTTGCTTGTCTTCCATATTAATATTAGCCTCATCATTCTCATCAAAGTCATCAAACAACAATTTTCTGAATTCTTATTTTCACCTTAGGTAGGAACTTACCTATCTAAGTATTTTTATTATAATGTGAATTGTCATATATGTTGTTAAGTTAACTTAAGTATACAGACCTAGGTATAACCGAAACCTAGGAAACTGGACTTTTGATTTGACCACAACACATGATAAATAGCTTTTCTCACTGAGGTAAATATTTACATCAGTGGCTGCTTTAAAATAAAGTTAAGGTTAAACATTTTCACTTAATGTGTGTTATTTATTACTCTTTTTATTATTTAATTAAACACTGGACAGTCGACACTGTGTTATGTTAATGTATGAATTTGTGTGTGTTAATAAATTATGTAATACGACAATATTTACACTACAATCTATCTAATTTTCGCACAGTTATGGCTATTTTATGATGATAGCTATAGGCCTACGTTTCACTACGTCACGAAGACTACCTGCAGTGGCTGAACTTCGTGCTGTCCATGTGACGATGACTCACAATATTTGTATTCTCACACAAACACTCTCAGTAGGTAAATCACTAGAGCTATTATGAAACATCAAGCGAATGCTAACTATACTTAACTAAGTGTATCACCGTAAGCGCCAGTTTGCAATAATATGTTACAAAATATTTTGCAACTTGGTAAGGAGAGCCGTGGTTTCGTATGGTTTTTTTATTTAGATTGCTGACGACATCGGTTTTAGTTGCTAGCATCATGATTTTTTTCAAATGCAGAAGTTTGCAATGACGTACAAACGCTAATTACGGGTTAGTTAGCATACATTTTCATGGTTTTTGCCACGTTTTAGCCAAATTATTGGCTTAGCTGCTTAAATTAGACCAACTGGAAACAGAACAAACCTTATAATTTATAATTTTAGGAGACTGATATTTCACAACCTCAATTTTTTCGTCATTGTAAGATATTTCCTAAATATTCATTGAGGCTGAACTAGACTAACCATCAACTAAATTACGGAACCCGGACAACAATTTCAAAAACTCCGGACATTTGAGTGAAAAAAAGAAGTTTACGTGGACGCACTTGAAAAAAAAATCTTTAAAATAAAAACCTAACACCCGACACTGTTTAAGAACCCGCCCGGACGCTTCCCGGACGCCCTACAAACTAGGAAAAATCCGAAGAAACGGGACGGATGGCAGCCCTAGACTGAACTATGAATACAATGAATACTACGATCGAATATTTTGTCATGATTAAGATAGAGCTTTAGTTTTACTTTTAAGTAATAAGTAATTAGAAAGAATTTATATTATTTATATAAGTTTTTGAAATACTTTCCTCTTGACGACGCCAATTCTCCTACTTTCAAGGTGTCGCCAATTCTGAGGTCCCGGGTTCGGTCCCCGGCTGGGTCAATTTAGAAAACGAACTTTTCTATATTGGTTCAGGTCTGGGTGTTTGTAGTTCCACCGTTGTCTCTATTTTCCACAACATAAGTGCAAGTACATACACAGTATGCAAGTACAAGTAGCAAACATTGCTGTGATTCCAAATTACTTTGGAATTACAGCAATGTTAGTGATGTTGTCTAATATATATATATTATTAATTTATTTCTGGTGAATCTATAATAAGCTAGGTACTGAGTTTTTGCACAAAGAAATGGCTGTTCTGTGGGTTTATAGATGTGTTAAGTTAACAACCTTAATAATCGACTTCATAATGAGTCGTAATATTTACGAGCTTGTAGAAAGTTTGGTGCATTTAGTTAAGATTGAACTTTGATTAGGCAGTCTTGATTGGGAACCAGTGCTAGCTGTGTAAAAAGTTTTGGCCAATAAATATTATTATTGTTATTATTTAGGTATTAAGATCAATATTATTTTAAATTTCAGTGCCACGATGGCGCCCTCACCGGACAGCTTCGTCCTACGACCACAACCACCATCAATCACTTCGGACTCTGATCTCTTTGGGCTTGTACTTTCTTCTGTGGTAAGTATCGATGAGAAAATGGAGAAAACAAATACATAAGTACTTTAGTGCACACGATATATATAAGGAAATAAACAGACATTATAAAGGGGAAATCATTTAAAAGGATAAGTCACAATGTCTTCCAATTCCAAACACAAATAACTGTAACTATATGAATTAAAAAAGAAAAATAGTAGATGAAAATATTAGAAGGGCAGAAACTGCATTCTATCAGGTCTCTATATATATAAATTACTTAATATATAAGACTCAGGTAAATAGTAGTGGGTACCAGATTTTCAAACAAATTACATAAGTAACACAGATTTGACTCTTGAAAGATTATAATTTTCTACACAGAACGTAAGACAGCATTTTCCACAAATTACAATTCCACTATTAATACCTCGGTCGTGAGTGCAGCGAAGTATATGCCGTACTATTATTTAGGCTTATGATAAGGAAGAATCAGAGAGAGAAGATATTGTACCTAAAACAAATTTTACAATAAACTATTTATTGCATAATCTCTTTGTTGCTGAAAAAAGTTGCCTATTAGGTAAAAGTATAGACAGAATCGTGACTTTTACAAATGAAATGACTTTCGAAACAACAGAAGCGGATAAGCGATTGTTTACGTTAGAACCAATGCTTGTTGTGAAACTAGAGTTTCATTAGAAACTATGCACGAATCGACTTGACATATCGTCAATTACATAAGTAATGATTAAAGAGAAAGCTGCACCATGTATTCGAATGTAATACAGTTGATTAATCAGTAATTTTACAAGAACAATGCATGTCTATCTTGTCAATTAATTTTTTAGTTCATTATTCGGTTTTTATATCTAATGTTTCTCCCGCAATGAAATTGATAAAATAAAATGTTGGTTAATCGTTGATGTCTTTTATATGGTAAAAAGCTGTGTATGTTATTTGTAAAATACTTAATGGCCTCGCAGGATAGACTACTAATATCATAAACAACAACGTTTGTTCTACGACTTTTCCGAAAAAGACAAATCAATTTTCGACTTTTCATACAAAACTCCATCGCATGTTTGAAAATTGTATCGAAATTGTATTTTTTTCTTTTTTGGAAAAGTCGTAGAACAAACGTTGTTGGTTCAAGATGTTAGAAATCTACTCCTGCGAGGAGCCTCTTAGAGTTTTACAATTAAAAAACCTTGTCTATTATTATGAGACCAAGTCGTGTCAAAGACACAGTAGCTGTCGCTAACCCTCTGGACTCGTGTCTCCCCATATATTTCCCTCGGGGAGATATATAAGGTTTTTCATGGTAATCTCTCGTCTCCTCTAGATCGGGGAGATAACAGTTCTTAAAATACTTTAAAAAAGGAATTTTAAGAACTCATGTAAGTATTCCCTGTCAGGCATAACATAAAGCCATTAAAAGATAGACGTACTAACTTACTTATTAATAGGGGTTAAAGTATGAAATTGCCGAATTTTTTCTCTCACACACACACACACACACACACACACACACACACACACACACACAGATACTCATATATGTGAGTATCTGTGTGTATGACGTTAAAGATGCTTCGGTTGTTTATTTCGAATTATGATCATGACGGCACTACCTGTCAGCAATAATAGTAGATTGTTAGACAAGGGTCAGAAGGAAGCAATTCCCATACGAGATATTTAAACTATAGTTCGGCTATAGATCGGGTATGGAATTGATTACCCGTTAGTTTTTCAAAAATATTTATTAATAAAAACATGTAGTAACTACACAGGTAGTCCCATAGACTTATTTATACTTTGGGTAGACCATATTTATTTATTATTTCAAATTTGCAACGAACAACAGAACTGAAATAAAAGCCTGGAGGGGAGCTAATGCAGTCATCAACCGGGGCTTCAAAAATTATTTAATATAAGTTTTGCTGCCATATTCCGAGACAGTATTATATGACGCGTTATTGATCAATTCGGCACGGCATGCGGCATACGGCAGCGCCGGGGCGACTGTTGATACGATAACGATGTAGATTAGTTTTTCAAATACCGGAATGACTGAACTATGAATGAGGGTATAAATCCAGTAAACTATTACTTAATCCGAAACATGGGACTCGACGTATCTTCTAAATAGAAATCGAAAAATAGCCCGTTTTAATAAAATACTGTTTTGTTCATAATGTTCAAAATGGTAAGTAGCAATTCTTAAAGTTCCCATTCCAAATCAGTTAAGCCGTATTTCCTCTTCGCCTGAAATAATCACGCTAATAATTCTTTCAGACTGTTGTTTTTGAAATTAAAATGAAGAAAAGGCTGTACTTAGAAATAGTCTTAAAATGTATTTGTCTATTTCAGATACCTACGTTACGCTTCTCACTGGAAACTTTTATTTTTAACACACAACATGTTTCAATTTCAGAGTGTAACCATTACCTCCAAGCATGAGTGCGAGCCAATGGGATCGGTCGCCGGCTTCGGCCGATGGTCTGCTTACTAATGAAGACTGCTATATGCTGCTCGAACTTGACTTCTTCGATGACGATAATGGTATGTACGTCTGCAGTAGTTTATTTTATTTATATTTTTTTTTACATTAATGTAGGTCCCTCAAATCAAGTGAAGCCGAGGAAAAATAATTATTTAGTGATCATACTACAAGAATAATTAAAAGAGGAAAAAAATAAAATAAGTACTTAAGTAGGTACTTACTGTTTAAACAGAATCAATTTTGCTATGGTGATGGTGAAATTGCACCGCTCACGCTGAGAGCGTTATCCCTGCAATATTAACTCCATGTCATGAAAATCGACCAAAAGTTTAAAATTCATTTATTTAGGTAACAAACAGTCATATGGAATTTAATATTCATAATAATTAATACTGCCTAATACTAGCACTAAGGTGTGATGAGATCAGTGTTTCTAAGCCAAAATTCTCCCGGGAGACCATTAAGAGGTACCTGTCTAGTGCCTGACAGAAACGTTAAGAGGTTCGGGGGAGCGGAGTGAGTCCCCCGGCGCTTGTGCGACTTCGCGTTCGCCCGCCTACCTACACATTTTTCTCCGAGGGCGCGCTAGGGCTCTAGCTAACTAGAGTACCTGTCTAGTGCCTGACAGAAACGTTGGATAATTGAAACCTCCAATAAAATAAATTAAATACACTTCTAAGACTTTCGTACAGTTCATTAGAAATAAAACACTTTTTACGGATTACAGCGCGTATATTATTAACTCAGGTGTTGTATTAAAATTATTTAGTTTGTATTTATTGGTTTTTTACCTCTCGTGACCCCGTGGTTCAGGGGCCGTCCCCTGGAAAGGTGTCGAAACGTCGGGAATTAAAAAAATCAATAAATACAAAAGAAATTATATTAAAATAACTTTGAAAAATGCTATAAAAATAAAGTTGATTGTGTTGGAGTGTAGTGAATTGTTTTTAAATTAAGAATCAACGTCCTGCTAGACTCTAGCTGCTAGAAGAGGTATTAATGTCTTACATTTATATGCTTACATTTTGTGCATAAAGGGTGGATTGTAGGTAAATATAAGTAAAACTCACTGGTATGCTTGGTGACTGAAGGCAGGGTTTATTTTGGGTAGCAAATTAGCACACACAACTTGTATTTAACTCAAATATAATAAAATACGGGAACACGGTTGACACACGCGATGGTGCCCGGAAATGGAGAGAGCGAAGCGCCACTCCAAGCGAAGTAGTGATGTACACACGACAGCACGTCAGGCTATACAGTTAAACTACGAGAACAGCTTTTATTACGTAGGGGCATAAAGGCGGTCTCAAGGTCAACATGTATAATCTGAGGTGCCGTCGTGTGTATAGTAAAAAGAGCTGGGTGACATGCCAACACGTGTTTTGAAACTATAGGCTGTATTTAGTGCTACACGGACGGTCCGCACAGGCAACCACCACGGAGCTATCTTATAGTAAAGTAAAAGTAAAGTAAAGTAAAAAATTGCTTTATTCAAATAAACTTAGTAATTAAGCGCTTTTGAATCGTCTATATTTTTCTACCACCTGTTCCAGACTTTTTTAACTGACAAGAAGAACAGGCGCAAGAAACTTATCAGCTTTAACAGAAATAAGTAACGATATTTACAAACTTAATTTATAGAAATCAACTATGTCGTGTAGTGTAGTACCTGTATTCCCGTTGAAACACGGTAGATGGATACAATTATTAAAAATACTTCTTGTTGTCTCTGTGCTCTGCCCTCGTTTTTGACTGCTGAAGTAGCACACTGCGTTGACGGTGCATACGACCCCTACTACGTATATCCACACGGACGTCCGTACGAACCGTCCGTGTACCACTAAATACAGCCTTAAAAACATGTTTTTATCACAATATTATGCTCATAAAATCAATGAGATCATAAACTATTTCAGAAACGACATCTGTTATTCTATAAAATAAACAAATAAATATTATTTGTATTGATACAGATCAATTTTACACGAGTATCTGAAGATAACTAATGTTAGTTTATTTTGAAGAAAACGGCAATAACTGATTGAGATAATCGTCAATATTGTTGTTCTATCTACATCAACTAAGTTTATATGATGTTTTGATGGGTTAACGATTTTGAGGTAAATAATAATTTTATAAAACATATAGGTACCTACACATTTCAACATATATTTTTATTCAAACAAAAAATAACACAACAAAAATATTTTAAGCGGGCGACTTTTGACCTCCAATTTTGTTCTGTGCCAACCAATAATAAACCTATAATCTTGTAACTATTATAAAGAACCTATAAAGAAGGTTCAAACTGACAAACTGGCAAACCTTCTTAAAACTGACAACTGTGATTGTCAGTTTTCCAAAATAAGTAGTAGTTTATTAGTTATTAATTAAAAACGATAATGTTGTCAATAATTTAGATAAGAAGAAGGTGAAGGGAAGAATTTAGATAAAGACGTGGTGGACGTCTG
Source organism: Catoptria pinella (assembly GCA_963556745.1). Classification (NCBI taxonomy): domain Eukaryota; kingdom Metazoa; phylum Arthropoda; class Insecta; order Lepidoptera; family Crambidae; genus Catoptria; species Catoptria pinella. The sequence continues at coordinate 7,043,365 of OY750771.1, forward strand.
GCTTTCAGGTAGCTATGTGAAACCCCTAACACCAATGATGTTCTTACAAGGATCACCATCTACGGATACTACAGACCTTGATGAAATTGATCACAAGACCTTGAATATTACATATGAATTGTGAAAATTTCTTCTAGCGTTGTACGCCCCCTTATGAACTATTTTGTTGCTTTGCATACCTACATTATTACATTAGAGTCTGGTAATCTGTAATACAGTTCTACTATACAGATACCAGTCTCTCACATAGATTACTCAAAGTATTGTTTAACTCTAGGTTATGATAATTTCCTGTATTTACTTTGTGTGAGAGAACAATAAAGTCTTTTTATTATTATTATTATTATCTCTTTTTATTTTTCACTCAATAATGAGGTAAATTCATGACTATGCGGGTTTTTGACCAAGCATAGCATGTTTAAATACGGAGACGTATGTGAATATGTGTGTGTGTGTGTGTGTGTGTGTGCGTGGGTGTGTGTGTGTGCGTGTGTGTGTGTGTGTTGTGTGTGTGTTTCTGTTGTGTGTGTTTGTTTGTTTATGATTGTGTCCATACTTATATTATTATATTATTATTATAAATAGAATAGTAGATTGTTAGACAAGGGTCAAAAGGAAGCAATTCCCATACGAGATATTTAGACTCTTTCTATAGATATTTCTATCTTCGAGTACGGAATTGATGACTTTTACCCGTGTTTAACACTCTACTTTTCATTTCGAATATAAGGAAAGTAAAAAAAGCGTAGTTTTGCCAAAATATTTATTAATAAAAACATGTAGTAACTACATTGGTAAACCATATTTATTTATTTATTATTTCAAATTTGGAACAGCCCGCGTCGTCGCTCCGCAATGTTTTTAATTTTGCACTGGCTGTATACCAACTCTATGGTCGACTATGTAACCAAATTCAGTTCTATTTTTAACGGGTGGAACGCAGAGTTTTTAACCAACTACTCAGTTTAAATATACATCACTTTTCGAATATGAGAATTGAAAAAACATTTCCATAAAGCCTATGTTTCAATAATTGAAAAAATCTATTGTAACGTTGTAATCCTGCGCCCGCTGCAGAGTAAGTTTTTGTCGCGGGGGATGCGACGAAAAATTTAAAACATAGTAGATAGTCGCGCAACAGCGCATGAGTTAACAGCGCGACATATATCCACCGTGTATAATTTTATCTAACTAGTGACAAAAAGGCATTGCCATATACAACCTGGAGACGACAAAGCGACAATAAATTAAATGTCGTATAGCTAAGAACGCTCCCATACAGTCTCATAAAAAAACAATTAAAAATATTCAATAGTTTAGTCACAGGAAATATTTTTCAGTTTAATACGATTTTTAGTAATTATTTGATAGTTTTAAAATACTCCTATGAACTGGTGTCACAAATGTTTTCATTTATTGTCGTATTGTCATCTCCACCCCATATATGTATTTTTGCTGTAACACTAAAGTCAAAGTAAAAAAATATTCAAATAAACTTAATAATTAGGTAAGTGCTTTTGAATCGTCTATATTTTCCTAACACCCGTTCCAGACTTTTTCATCATTCAGACTAAATCATTCAATTAGTATTGTTGTAAATCATTTTAGTCAATCTGTAATTTAAAGCATCATCCGGGCCGGAAAATCTTACGAAACAAATTTTGATTTTATTGATCACAGGCAGATTGAAAATATTTTCTGTCATGTTTATAATATTCGTCATATTTGCGATTATCTTGAGGCTGTGAAGTCGTAGCTTCCCCGTGCATGGTTTATAAATTTGGCCCTATGATAGGCCCTTACCGTCACAGTGCAAAACTAAGTGATACATTCATAGAAAAAAAAAATCCGGTGCTTTAACTCCGATTGTATTTTTTCGAAAACTATCATAGCGAGGCTCGTGGGAGTTTTACTCTTGCATCAAAACTAGGATGTCTCAAAATGAGGGTCAAAAAAATACTGTGCGACGCTATAACGTACACCAGGCTAAAAAAGTTGGCTCGTTTGATTTAGTACGTCAAAGGCACAACACTCTATCTAGACTTATAAATAATCAAAGATAAAATATTAAGGGCCACTTTTACGAAACACTAAACATGTTTAGGAAATATGTTTAAGCTATGTTAAATACATTTTAGGAATCAGAGTCTTTCACCACTTACTAAACGTGTTTACCGAACTGTCAAAGTTAAATGCCCAATTTTGGTTGTTTAATCTGCTAAATACATTTAAGAGCTTGTCATGAGAAAAAGAGGTTATGTGATTTCTTAGTTTATTTTAACTTGATTTATGAGACGTTTTGTGGGATGATGATGATGAAGAGATAATAGACTATTTAAATAGGCCGAGAGCATTGCGATATGTCGGAGACAGAACAAATTTTATTGAAACTATGTCAGACAAAAAATATGTCGCATCCCTAAACGTATTTAGCTAAACAATGGTATTTCAGATGTGGTGAAAGACATACTTAAATATGATTAAGTTAATTTTGTTTAACGAGTTTAACCAAATTAGTTAAGCGTGTTTAGGAGATATTTAAATAACATTTGGTAAAAGTCGCCCTTAAAACTCTCTCATGCACGCTGTGACGTTTTATCTACGTAGACGCGACTAACCCCGCAACATAATGTATCTTTTATCGCGGCCTTATGCAACGGGCGTTGGCTGGTTTTGATTTCATAGAAAGGTGTCATTTAAAAAAGGAAAAGGTAATAAAAGTTTTTCATCGTTTTTAAATTGTTTTTCTGTCTACCAAGATAGTGAACAAATTCGATAAACTAGTGGCTCTGTGAGCTGCAGACCATAGAGTACATTGTAACATCTGCAGACCTCGCGTTTGTGACATTTCTGACGACTGCTCTGCTGAACACCCGGACCCTTGTGCTCCTTTAGTGGTTAAGTAGGCAAATTCTTAATTTACCTGTCGTGCTCTTGGGCACACTGGAGAGACTTCTTAAAATTAAATACAAGATTTCTACAACGTTAAGTAGGTATATTTTTCCCTTGAATTTCAGTTTTTCCGTGATGCGCGCATAAACATTTAGTATTTAAAGTTTTATTATTATGTACAGACCTCGGCACGGATTTTGAGCGGTGAGAGAAATTGAAGGGGATTACTGCGCATGTGTACGGTCGCGAACGCAACCTTAAAGTTGACAAACTTACATTTGCGATTGTATGCATTTATTTGTATGAAATGAACTACAAACATAAGTTTGTTATTGTTTTTTATGTGATATAATTACAAATTACTATTTTTTATCCTATACAGCATATTACAATATAAAGATTTTATTATATTATTTTATTATTTTTTATTTGTACGTTATTGTAAAGTTAGGTAACTTCCAAATATAATAAAAAATAGTAATCATAATTAGTATATAATGTGAATATTGTTATTTTTTCTCTAATTTTTTTGGTTACAAAATCACAAACACTTTAATTAATAATGTTCATATAAAAATGTTTATTTTGTCGAGCGCGACCGAGCGCGACTGTACTCAGGAAGCGCGTACTGGACGAAGTCCGACAACAAGCCAATCAACGCTTGCGTCACTTAGAGCCGCCAATCAGAGCTTCACACGGCTGCTGCACGGCACGGTGCGTACGTCTTCACCCGCGTACCCCGCAAACGAGACCTAAAAATGACGGCGCATAAAATTTCACCGCTCAAGATTCGTGCCGAGGCCTGCATATCTAATAAAACTGTAAATACTAAATGTTTGTGCGCGCATCACGTAAAAATCGCTGAACGGATTTGATGGACTTCGGACTCACAATGTGGCAGCTTGGGGTTTAACTTAAAATCTAAGCCATGTTTTATCTAATTCAGGTGGGTAGAACATACACTAAGGAAGTCATTAAACTAATCGCCTTTTTTTTCTACTGTCCACGCAGACGAAGTTGCGGGCGGAGGCTAGTAATAAATAAATAAATAATACATATGTGAAAAATAGAGCTTCTTTTTCTTGATAGGTAGTTTAATTATTTTTTTAAGTGTTAAAAATTCCGATATACCCGACCTTAATCGTTTAGCTTTAAATTTAGATATACTAACGTAGTTTATGGTTTTATTGCATCATCCGTGATCTGAACTCAGTATTTGGTTATCTCTTTAAAAATATGTCGTTATGCTATGCTTTCATTAACACACCCCCAGCCCCCAGCAATGTGTTATTTTTTCTAATTTTTCTCTAAAATGGGTAACATAATCTCTCCAAGTTAGCTGTATGACGTCAGACAGAGTATACCATCAACCCTTCTACGTAGTAACTATTATCTAATCTGTGCCTTCACATTATAGGGTCACAAATTATATAATGATAGGGTGTCGTAAAAAGCGACTCAGTTATAGGAATATTGTGATGTACCACCAACCACGTACCACATGGTGGTACATCAAAATATTCCGTGGAGCAGAAAATGGGCATTAGAATATTCCGATGCAACACTCAAACCTGCGCAGCAGACTCCGCAATGGTATAACGTCATTTATTGGATCAGATGTTATCAAAAAGTTCCGTTGTATCTTGACACGTCTCTAATTATAATAATTTTAATGCTATTCTTATACTGAGCGCGAGCCCCCCACGAATTCACCTCATGCACGATAAACGATAGGTCAAAATTATCAGACACATTATCCTATTAAAGTTGCGTACATTTCCATTACATACAGCCATGTCATATTATGCTGATATTTAAATAAAATAAAATTTAATTAACGTCATTGACAGAATCTATCGGCAGATTGTTGTGTAATTTTTTGAACTTTGCGCCTTTGAGATTTGATAATAGACCTACTTCATTCAAGGGAGATGAGAAATGATAGTGGTTTAAGGTCATTATTCAGTGGCGGATTTACCAGCAGGCTGAGTAGGCTTGAGCCTAGGGCGGCAGATTTTTGGGGCGGCAAATTTGGGGACCGATTTTTTTTTTTTCTACCAGAAATCAAAAAGATTTCTGGACGACGGTTTTCTGTATTCTGTTTTCTGATGTTTTACAGATAGAAGTCTGCAACAAATTTTGCCGACGACTTTCCCTTCTCACTTATCATTTGTCATTGTACGTTCCGTGAATCGATTTAGCAATCTTCCATATTCTAGAGTAAAACAGCTAGTAGATTTTTCGTGATAGGATAACAAAAATTGACAAAAATTGACAAATTTAACATGACAATTTGACAATTGTGGAGGCAAGGGCGGCAAAAGCTTTACAGCCTATACCTTGAAAATTTGTAAATCCGCCACTGTCATTATTGAACTTCTAAAACGAGGTATTTCTAATCGTAATATTTTTTTACTATTAGTAATTTTTTACTAACGTTTTTAACTTCTTAGTTCTTTTTTTTTGAAGTGTAAACAAGTAATAAAAGCTTGTTTCAAAATTTTATTCTATTTTCGATGTGATTAACATACACATTCATGTCAAATTACAGCTTACTAGTACCTACTTAGGGCCTCTAAGCCAGGGCGCGGACGGACAAAAACTAAATAAAAGCTTGTAAAATAGACAAATTCCCTCTTGAGCTCATAATGCTGCAGGGGCTGATATAAAAAAAATGTTTTCAGCGGGCCCAGTATAAGTAGCGATTTTAATGACGGTAAAGTAGATAAATTTATATATTTATTATAACACGTGGCCAGCAGATATTCTTCATGAAAGGAATTAAATCTTACATAACTCACTTATCTTATTAATATTACATACCTACCTCCTGTAAGCACGTGGGTAGACAAAAAATGGTAGTCTCTTAAAATGTGATTAAGCATCTGCAATCTGTTATTATGTAAGTTTAAAATGAACATTAACGGCGATGTCTCCGTGGCATTATCAATGAACTATCGAAGAGGAGCAATATTTTTGCCCTCTGCGTTGCTATGCCGAAATCGTGGGTGTGTCTGCATCTCGCCATCCTTGTCACACAGCGGCTTCGTGATCACGCTTTCCTGATAAAAGCCTCGCATGACGTCCATCCCGAACTTAAAAACATATTTGTTTTCGAGTTGCTAGCCCTCTGTCCATGTTTTCAATTGCATATCGCCAAGTTGACTGTTTTTCCACTATTTATCTTGTCTCCAGTGAAAATATGTTTTGATATATTTTATAACATCTTGTTTATCATAACTGATAATTAATAGTATATTACCTTTAGGTTAAAGATCAGATATTTTAGGGGTCGTCCATTAATCACGTGAGACTCGAATGGAGGGGAGGGGGTTTGGAAAAAATCACGAAATATCACAAGGGGGGCCTTCCCCCCTTGTGATATTTCTTTTGTTCGTAGTTAGATATCACGTGCTTAGGTGCTTAGACGTTGCTAGGATGACCTACTTAGCTAATGATTAAAAATTGTGGACATTTTAGTAAACCTGATACCGAGTCACATAAAAAATGGGTACAAATTTAACTATCGTCAAATAAACGCACGTTCAATGACCTAATTAATAAGATTTGTCTCTATAATAGTAATTCTGTCGCCAAAATCGAATAACCAAACAATATCGAAACGATTATCTAAAAATGTATTAAAAATGAAGTACCTGCAAACAATATCAATGGACAAAATAATACACTTGTCTTCAAAATAGTAGATCTGTCGATAAAATAGAATCACATATTGATAGTAAATTTTAAAGAGATCCTATAATCAGCCAATAAATAAAGTGTTTTTAGATACCAATTTGCCTTAATTTTATGATGTATGTATACGAACTGAGATCGCTTTGATTACCAAAAATAAGTAATTGTTGTGAATAGAATAAATATTATAATTAGGTGATACTCAATTGGTGACAAACATAAACATAGGTGATATATATAATTGTCCCCTAAAATAAATACGAAAGATATTCCTAAAAATGAAATTTATACTATTTATATGAAGTACCTACTTAAACCCGCGTCAAGCAGAAATAGGCCTGGCTATTTGTTTTCCTGCTAACTGTACTGTAGATACTCAAAGCTGTGCGCTGTGATAATGTTTATTGCTTATTTATCTAGAATCTTCATGTCCCCGTATGGGGTTCAGTATGTTGTTGTTGATGAAGACGTCCCTTTACATAATATTTGTTTGACAGAACGAGTTGGAACTTATTTTAATAATGACTCGTCAAATTGTAAATCGTGACTCCTAACAACGCGCTGGAGAAAACTCACGTTGAGAATTTTCTCCATCCAATTAATTCGCAGCATTCTTCGGTAGCACACCATTTCGAAGGATTCAAGAAACTTCTGTCCCAATCCCAATCCCAACTCATGTGAAGTCATAAATTATATGTTTTGTAGTTAAATATTTCTTTACTTTATCTATCATCTTTATCATCATAGTACAAGTTTTGCTTAATTTGAGACTTAATGATTGCTGTGGACGACAGGATTTAAAAAAAAATCACTACTTCAAAAGTGCATATTTTTAAGTTTATTTGTATAAATATTATTAGATTAGATTTAAATCACATTAAAATCACAAAACATAGGTGTTTAAACACCTGCAATAAAATGCAACGCGAAAGTTTAAAAATACCTATATAAAGATTATTTGATTTTGACCTTGACTTCAAGAGACTTGCAGTCCATTTTGATCCTCATGTCTCCTGACAATGGTCCGACCCACGATATCTTTCTAGCAGGCGACCTGTATAGAGGCTCCTTTGGCTTTCTCTCCACATTCAAAATTCAAAAATTCAAAATTCAAAACTCATTTATTCAGTCTAGGCTGTTACAAGCTCTTATGAATGTCAAAGATGCTAAGCCATCGGTTCGCAAACCCTAATCGAGACGGAGACCTTGTAACGAGAAGAACCGGCAAGAAACTTGTCAAGGGCTGCTTTTTTCTCCCTGTATATTTCATACAGAGTCGTCAAAAGTTGAAAAATGAGGTCAGCATTTAAAGTGACGTCATTTTCCATCACAATAATTAACAAAAACATTGAATAACTTGGTTATCACTACAGGCATCTTGCTTTCATTCATCATCTTTCTATCTTAGAAAGATTTCAAACTAAGGTGTACAATCGTAAATTATTATGGTATTTTACGGTCTCTGTGCAGTTCTGACTGGTAAATTTTTATTTATTTGCTTCTGGATTTGGATGTTACAAATGACTTGTACCGCTAGCACTGCCGAAGAATTACTTTTTGCTTCAGTGAAAACAAAACCGAAAAAACTCCAGATTTAAATTTTCGAAAACTTTGCAAAAATACAAGTTTTCTCCTTGAAAATTCCACATTTGAAATATAAAGTTTTAAAGAAGCCACATGTTTTAAGGGTAGTTGCGTTGCGCGTTTTTGATAACCTTGCGGAACCCTAATGTAACAAATAGAAACAATATATTGAAGATGTTTTTAAATAAATTATTGTCACATTATCGGTAACAATTTAAAGCATCACGACATCTGGGCGTTGCTTTGACGTAATGTCATGCGACGGTTATCGTTCATATATATATTGACGTCTTCTCACTCCCCGATGTATTTTGTCCATTACTTATCTAAGCTCCTTACCTTGAAGCTTCTCTGATACTTCGGGCGACTGCGCTAATTATTTCAATAATTACGCCCGCATAATCTACCAGTATTCCAATATCAACATACAAGTATTAAAGATATACTTAATTATTTATTTGATCAACTGTTAATCATAATTGAGTGCAAAATGTGTTGTTACAAGAAAATTGGAATGTGTGATCTCTGTAGAGAATTCCAGTTGTCTCTTCTGCAAAGTAAGGTTTATTATTTCATTTTTAAAATATGTATGCTTTAACAATATATTTATTGATAAATTCTTTGATTATTTTAACAGCTACCTACTAAAAAAAATATGACAAAAATATTATAAGAATATGTCCTTCTTTCTGGGGCTTTGATCAAAAATACTGTACAGCTATGATATTCGTGGGTTATTAAACTCCACAACGAAAATTTGTGATAGAATTGAGCATCAAAATCTCATAATTATGTGGAAATGTGACGGGTTATTAAAAGAATAGTCTGCAGGTAATTCTGGGCGGTTTTTACACCGTTGTTTCGGAATTTCCTGCACGTTCCACCTTCCATAATAGTATAATTGATTTAATCTTCTCAACTTGTCCTCAGATCTGCTCAAGTCGATCCCAAGCGCTGCACCGAAGCTCGAGTCGGGCAAGCTGTGCCAGGATGACTCGCACAGCATGTACCCGCCGTCGCCGCCGGACACCAAGCCCAGCCGCGCCGAGCTCGCCAATGACCTGCTGCAGCAGCTAGACAACCACTGCAAACAAGGTTCGTACTCATCATCAGTCACTTTATGTTGTCCCCACTGCTGCGGCACAGGCCTGATACTGATACTCCTGATATATGGACCCATGAACGCGTCACGCCAATGCGGATTAAATGCAGCTGGAAACGATGGCTTAATCCTCATGGAGTCGAGATAATAAAATAATTAACTGATTTTTGGCAGCTGTCCGATGATCAACCGAACGATCTTATATATTAAATATTATATATTTAATATTTCGTGGATGTTTTATGATAACTTCATAGAGAACATAAATGACATAAATTTGTTCTGAACATCGACAGACCAAGTGTTTTCCAATCATAATAATTTCATATTTTAAAGTATGGAAATTAGTGACTTACTAAAATATAATTTTTCACATGACACATACGTATTTATCGATTGGGATGGGCTCACTCGCATTACTCGCGTATGTTTTCTAAAATCGATAGGTTAAAATGTTAACGCGCAGTTATTTATAAGATTAAATAAACTTATACTTAATGGTTGTATTATTATGGTGAAACCGGACTGAACTACATTTTTTTCTTATCATCCAATTATACAATATTATTCGTTCGTCTAATTATTAGGTGCAAGTCACTTCGCCTCTTGTTTTATCGCCTATCTTAAGTTAAAGTAAATTATGTCAAAATTTTGCCAATCATTTTGTGGAGTTGTGGCGCCGCACATGTTCCTAAATAAAAATATCCCCTGGCGGTAAAAAAACAATTTTCAAAATATCGTTTTTTCAAAGAAATGAAAAAAGTTTATTAACAGAAGTCTGAGGTAGACTTTTGTTACAGATCTGTGTTTTTGACACACCTTTTAGGAATAGGTGTAACTTTTCCTGTTCGTTTTACATCTGTTTGACCTAATTTATCACTACATTAACATGCATAATATTATTAGGAATAGTCTTGAAAAGTTATTATTCGGTAACAATTATTGGTATTGTAACGGTCTCAGTAAATAAGACACACCTCTGATTAATTTTAATCATTTATGTCGAACGTGATCTTGATCTAATGTCGGCTTATCATTTATAGCCAATTATTATGAGTTTAAGTTTTTTTGAATAGGGTCATCAGATAAATTATTGATATTTAACGGCTTTAACATGGAAATCGAAATGTCGGATGATAGTTCAGAATTAGGTATTATAAAGTTTTGTATTACTTAAGTTAACATACAATACATACCTACATATAACAACTTTAATAAAATTTTAAAATAAAATAAAAAAAACCAGTGACTTATAAAATATTAATTCTGAAAAAACGTTTATGTTTCAGCTCAGACTAGATCACAATAAATATCAATACTGAAATAAATAAAACTGGTATTTACTTAAAAATTACTATAAAGAGGTTGAGTTTGTTAGTTATCGCAATTCTTGAAAACATTATCGTTTTTAGTTGATTGCTAATAAACTGTTTCTTAATTTGGAAAACTGTTGACCACAAAACAAGACAGCTAAGGCTTTTTTATTAAAGTTTCAAGATTATCGGCCTTACCACAAAAGATTTTAAAACACTGTTTAATTTAGACACTGTTTAAAAGTGATACCGTCTCTTTCAAACAATATTGTCAAAAAGTGACAGCATCACATTTAAACAGTGTCTAAGTTAGACACTTGTTGAACAGTGTTTAAAAATCTTTTGAGGAATGGCCGTAAAGGTTTAATAAAACACGGCATTAAGAAACTACAAAATTTGAGGTCACTTAACTATATTTTTCTATAGAGAAAAGTTTTAGCATGTTTCTGTTAATCACATAACTATAGTCTACTAATTGCATTATTTTGGGACCGATAAATCAAGTAATACTGTGTAAAATCGTTGCTCAATATAATTATGGAATAATTATGGGCATTTGTGACTATCCATGACGCCTGTAGCACCTCCGTCGCGAAACAATACCAGCGAAACTGCAGTAGGCTCCGCCACCATGACTTGTCTTCTATCGACGACGATATATTATTATGACGATCACATCTACGTAGCGGTTTCGCGTCATTATTCTCGTGGCGGAGCCGGAGGTGTGCCAACGGTCCGATCCGAGCCGATCGAGCGGGATCAAACGTGAAAGAGACAGCACCATAGATAAAAATACTGTGGTTAAATATATGCAATAGATCAGGCTGTTTCGCATCTGTATCGCTTGTCTGTTGTACAACTGACAAGTCATGGATGAAACAAACCTACAGCGGTTTCGCTGGTATTGTTTCGTGGCGCAGGCTTAAGTGATAGTGTGAAATTTCACGCGGACGATGTCGCAGTCAGAAGCTAGTAATAATAAATACAGATAAAATTTGAACTAATATCCGAAACTACTCGTCGGATTTCTAAAAATCTTTCACCAAAAAAGCGATAACTTTTTTTGGTGAAAGATTTACTCAGGGGTAGGGATAGCCGATAAGCTATCCCTGAGTGTGAGTAACATATTTCCAGGGGTATTGGGATCAGACGTGGACGAAGTCGCGCGCGGCAGCTACCCGCATAAATTATCATTACGAATGATTAGTCTCTTTATTTTAATGAAAGTATTATTGATGTATTCATTCATTGACTGCTGATTTTACATCAGTTTGCTTGATGCTTTAATTAAACTTTAGATTTTCCTTATTTTACATAATTAAATTCGCATTTGGAAAAACAAAAACCCATTTAAAAGTTTCCAATTTGTTTGCTCTACTTAAAATAGGTTTTTTTTTCTCAAAATCTTGATTCATAACATTAGGTTTGCTACTTGTGGCCTTAGCATGAAAAACTATCCTGTGACTAGTGGTGTTATGTGAGCTGTCGGCCTCGCTTTACATTTCTCTGCCATTTTGAAAAATTTCGAAAATCTGAATCGACAAAAAAATCTATACAAGGTGTTACAAAAGTAGCCCTAATGCCGAATATGGTAGATAGGGACCATTAAACTGAACAACTTTTACTATAGGACCAACTCTGATATCGTGAAAAAAAAAATCAGCTGTTTTATACATTTGATATTTTCGATTTCAATTTTTGTATGAAACAGCTGATTTTTTTTTTACTTATTTTAATACTAAATAATATACTAGAAAAAATACGACTCGCACCAGATCATGTTCTCGGATGGGAATCGAACCCGCGACCTTTGGATATCCGGTCCAATGCTCTGACTCGGTAGCTCAGCGGTCAGAGCATTGGATTGGACCGGATAACCGTCCGAGAACATGATCTGGTGCGAGTCGCATTTTTTCTAGTATATTATTTGGTATTATATAAAAATAGCATTGTGAATGCTAAAATCTCGAAATTTAAAAACACTTATTTTCACTCACTGGCTGTATGTTCACTCACTCCTTTTGTACGCAAAATATTCCTGCATTGGACGCGAGAAAAAACCTCCTTTTCCCATAATTTCCATATTTTGTTTTTATCGTATTTGTCGCTGTGTGGTAAATGATTTTGGTTTTTCCTCGCAAATGTGTTGAAAAACGTCGTATGAAACTCGTGAGCTCTGCTCACTTGTATTGTATCATATCATAACATTTCGCTCCAGCGTCATTCGCGCCCAAGTAGTGAGGCACCCTAATTGTTCTTCCATAATCGGCCTTATCGTTACTTTCACGCACAAAATTACATATTTCTAAAGATCTTTCTCGTTTTGGAATAAAAAAGCAATTACTTATGGTTTAATTTCTCGAGACTTGATTACTTTATTTTCCTCTTAAATTAACAACTATTGAAGGCTGAGCTTGGGTCTTTCCCAATAATTTACATTGAACTTTACGATAACAATTAATTGCAATTTACATAAATTATTTGATCTATAGTGATATTTTTTCCAATTGCCCTATCTCTGGAAGGTAGGCAAGGTGGCCTCAGTGTTGACATTACCGGCCCTACCACAAAACATTTTAATTTAGACACTGTTTAAATGTGATGCTGTCTCTTATAAACAGTAGGTATTGTCAAAAAAGTGACAGCATCACATTTACACAGTATCTAAGTTAAACACTTCTTAAACAGGGTTTTGTGGTAAGGCCGTACATATCTTTACGTATCATCTCCTAAAACAAAATAGAAACATATACTCATATGTAGGTAAAGATTTAACTAACTTCATAAGGAACATCGTCTTGTCTGTAGGAGAGCACAACAGGGACAGAACGATGTAGTGGTGAGGTCGGGCGTGAATTTATTTGACAAAATAAAAATTACAGATAAAATATTAAGAAGGTTTTCCTTCTAAATATTTTATCTGTAATTTTTAAGTCCAATTGGCTGACACTAGTTGACACTAGTATCTTCTGCATTTAATTTGATAAGCTCTACGAACAATGCGACGTGAAAGCATGGACCAATAATATTTTATTATAATTGTTTTAATGAAGGCCGTCTCATCAAAGGTTTTGTGAAAATTAACATTTCTTATGAATGGGGCGCTGAAAAGATAACGAACAATTAATTGGTTTTGATGTCAAAAATAATAAAGACCAGATTTTCTTCAGAAGAAAATATCTTTTATGCCTTTTTTTGTTAAAGTTTCTTAGTAGTGTGAAGTGTAAAATAAAATGACAATTCCATTTTACAGTTATTTATGTATTGGCAACAGAGTATAGATTGTGCAGTTATTTTTAATTTAGAAGCAATTTGACCTCAAACCATAGGTAACGCTTTGAGGTCAAATTACATTGACCTTCACAAAGGAATTAGGTATTACGATTTATTGCGTTTAGTTTTGTTACTTCTTTTTTTTACTGATTTTCGATTTAGCTGAAACTACTGGTTTCGTTTCTTGGAATTTTAAATTTTAAGAGAAAACACTACGTTTGTACGTATAAAATAAAGCAAAACTTTTTATTTAAGTAATAGGGCTCATAATAATGAATAACTTTTTGAATGGAAGCAATCCTAAAATCGCGGAAAAAAAACAGCTGCTTAATACAACATTTTTAGCGTGCTTTGCTATTATAATGTATGAAACAGTATTTATACCTACTTCTAAATTTTTTGGGCAGTCGTGTTAAAAGCAAGAAAGTGTTTTTAGAAGTATTTAATTTTAGAGCTGTTTTTGTTTTTGAAGGAGGTTTTCCTTTTTTTAAAAAGTTTTTTATTTTGAACTTTTTTAATACCAATAAATAACGAAAAGATTTACACTGCTATGTTGCAAACGCATGCATTGATTTGGTTATGTACCAAAAATAAATATTATATTTTGATTTAAAACCAATTCCATAAAATCACTTCCATCAATTTGTGAAAACCGTCGCATAGGTATATTAGTCTGCATACAATACGGTAACAATTTATGTGCAATACAGTTTCCTCCCCTGTTAACTTGGTTACTAACCAATGCTCCTATTTACATGTTTGCCCACTAATATGTTATACTTATTTGCTTTTAATTGATTCGGTTTAAGTAACGTCAGTATCTGATGTCCGGGCGCGGCAGGGGGCAGGCGCGGCGGGGCATGCGCGCGCGCACTCTTCTCAGTACCTTAGTGTTCCGCGCCGCGTTTACAGGTGTCGATTGTATTCCATCACCCGTGACAATAAATTCGATTCGAGGAGGAAAGTTTGAGCGTTCGCGCTCACCAACCAACCTATGTCTGCCGCGATTCATGCGCCCATTGGATTCTGTTAGAATGAAGTGCCACTATCGCTGCATTTGGAACAAAGAGATTGTGTTTAACTCACAGAAACTAGTGAAGAGACGTTAGATCCTCCTTACTGTCAGGATTATCTACGACGACCACAGCTCTCATCACGAGGATCTTACACCACTGCCCATTTATTTGTATTCAAGTTATTTGTAATCTGTATCGTAGCAGTTAGGATTGAAAAGACATTTTCGTGAGGACTTGTTTACCTATTGGTATACGAATCTACTTTCGTGATGGCAATGTCAGATTTTTATGTTGGTACGTATGATATTCTACGGAGCGTGGCTTTATTTGTTTTGGACTGTTGAGACTTTAGAGCCACTCTGGCGGATAGGCTCAAGGTCTGAATGCTCTGGTTCCTATACGGTGTTTATGCAAGAACCGCTACGATTTATGATTCTGCGAAGAACTGTAACGAAGGCCTTGCGATAAAATGTTCATGTTAAGCTCTGAATTGTGTAAGTTTTCGATCGAAATTGGAACGTTTACTTACTACGCAACAAACTTGTTTGTTTGCCTCACACTTCCATGTCCGTTAATAATAAAACTATACTCTTATGTTAAGAAAACAAGTTAGGGTAATAATTAGTCTTTCGTTTAGTATATCTGTAATCGAATCTGTATCTGACGTGGCTAATGGTAATTTTATTGCTTTTTCAAAGATATATTTGTATTCGAGTTTTAAAGTTTACTGATTAAAACAGCACTTATAATCAATTTTCTTATGCGTTCGTTGTTTGCCATGCGTGGAATTCGCATGGCTCGGCGAATAATGCACCGCAGACGAAGGGCGCTGGTGTAAGCGATTAGCGTAAGGCGTTAGAGCCGTGCTATTTCACATTTGCGAGGCTTCGTTCGTTCGGTGAATGCATAGCTGATATTCTCTCTACACTTGCGCCAGGATTCGTAAACCAGTTAGTTGACAAGGCGACCTCGCTTGCCGCCCGGCCAATAATTAAACCGACTTATTGGTAACTTTTCCATTCGAACAGATTGATACAGATATCAACGAATGTTCAGTTTTGCATGGAAAACGAAAAAGTTGCTGGCCACGCGGCTCGCGCGTGATTGCAAAGCAGTTTTGGCCAACTTTTTGACAACAACTGACATGTGGTTCTGAAGTAACTTAAACATGTTTATTAGGAAATGCCAGCAACTGCAAGTGATTAATTTTTTATTTTTAAATTTTAAATATAAATAGTCAACAGGAAAACATAAAATTAGCACGTCAGTATTTTGCGTCGTATTTTTTAATTTGCATAGTGTCATTGACACTTAACGGTTATTAGAGTAACGATGTTTAAACATGTCGATGCTGCTGATGTCACAATTATCGGCGAGGGCGGCGAGCCAGCGAACTCTCAGATTGTACGAGTTTATCAGAGGTCGACGCAGCAACTCGCATAGATATTTGTCGCCTCTTTGAAAGAAGTAAATAACCAACAATTTACTAAACATTATTAAAATCCGAGACACCAATCCCGTCAATTAGTGTCAATTGATTCTGAATGCGTCTGTTGGTAAACCATACAATGTTGATTCGTATGCTCCACTCCTCTGCAAACACTTAATGTGTTCAAATTGAAACGGTCGTTATTGATATGTAAATTCATTATTAATGCCCTTGTGGTATTGAGAACGAGACCGATCGGAAAGTATAAATTATAACAATGGTGCGTAATGAACCATTTTCTTGAAACAGACGTTATCTACTGAATGTTTGAATACACTGATATCAAAATAAAATACTCACACAGAATTATTTTTGTAACTGTTCATTTAGGAGCGTTATATTGCAACATGATGGTCAGAAGATAATGCCCCATTTGAACAATGGCTCCGCAAGCTTCGCTCTGCGTGCCGTGCAACATGAGATAATGTTTATTCCGTTCAGGGAGCCTTCGTATAGTCGACACGGACTTATCAAACGAATCGTTCGATCCGATTTTGAGTCAATATCATAAGAATCAATTTACGTAAAATATATTTTGCATTTGACTCTTTAATCACTGGTAAGGCAAGTCTGCCTACGCCGCAGTTAATATTCACCTACTGGATGTAACAAAACTAGTTTAATTAGCATTGTATTGATAATTTATTAATAAAATTCATACACTTAAACCTCGATCTGCGCATGGCTTTAATGATTATTGACCGAAAGATCATTGGGTATTATGTCGTTTTAGTTGTAAACAATTGTAACAATATTGCAGAAAATATTAATATAATAATAATACTTAATTGTAAAAGAATACTGCGTACATTGATGGCCGAGGTCCTTTTGTTTGGTCGACCTGTCATTGAGGTTATTCGTGCAGAACGTGCCTGAATTAATTGACCTTAAAACGACTCTTAGAGACAAAACTACCTAAAAGAACAATCAAACCATTTTAAGTTTTTAATTACAGTAGATTTATTAACATTTTTTTATTCTTTACAGAAAACATATTTTCAAATTGGCTGGAGGAGAAGGTGGACCTGCCCATCTTCGAGAACATTAACCAATTGCCGGAGCGCGTCGAAGCGTTGCCGCCGATTGCCGTGCCAGTGCCGAATGCATATCCGGCGCCGCAGCAGACAGAAGAACTATTGCGGGAATTTGAGACGGTGTACGGTGCCGTCGAGCTGACGCACCTCACGCCGCCTCAGAGCCCGCCCGGCCCCGCCACGCAGCTGCTGCTGAGTTACGCGCAAAACGCTCAGTGCGCTCCCCTCGCGCCGTTGTCCATCGCCCAGCACGAGCCGTGGCCCGTGGTAGCGCCGGTCGCGGCCATCCCCGCGGAGTACGACACCGAGCTCCAGGCA
This sequence comes from Catoptria pinella, assembly GCA_963556745.1. Classification (NCBI taxonomy): domain Eukaryota; kingdom Metazoa; phylum Arthropoda; class Insecta; order Lepidoptera; family Crambidae; genus Catoptria; species Catoptria pinella. The sequence continues at coordinate 7,061,082 of OY750771.1, forward strand.
GTCGAGGAGTTGGTCCGACACCGCGCCGCGCAGCTGTCGTCGCCGCTGCCTTACGTGGACAGCGCCAGCAACTCGCCCCGCTCCACCCCGCCGTCCTCCCCGCGCTCGTCCTCCACCGACGAGGAGTGGAGCGCGCCGTCCCGCCCGAAACCGTACTCCCGGTCCTCCGACGACCGCCGCTCTCGCAAGAAGGAGCAGAACAAAAATGCCGCCACCCGCTATCGCCAGAAGAAGAAGGCCGAAATCGAGGTCTTGCTCGGCGAGGAACAAGCGCTTCGCCAACGTCACTCGGATCTCGACGACAAGTGCTCCGATCTGCAACGCGAGATCCGGTACCTGAAAGGGCTCATGCGCGATCTCTTCAAGGCCAAAGGCCTGATCAAGTAAATTCATACCTGACGCCGCCTATAGCGAACGAATACTGACCGTATAAGCGCCAAATGAAGCGCAGCTATTAAATCGTCCCCTAAGAAGGAGTTATGTTATTTTGAAGAATTAACATTTAAGTTAAAATAATCCTGTTAATGTTTTATTTTAAGTTTTCGATGAGCAGAATTAACGTCATTCGAGCAGCATATTGCACCAGATTTAGTTAGTCGAGAAATTTATCACCTTAAAACATCAGGTGGCGCCATTTCCATCATTTTCATTCATTTGTCATTATTAGAGGATAGGTCGCATTTGTTGTTATGAAAATTGAACCTATTTTGAATCTTAATATCGTCAATCGTCATCCTCATTATACTTTTGGATTTTATTGATTTTGTATTAATTAATTTGTAATGTACCAATTAGAAATTTTATGAAATAATTTTACAGTTTATCTTAATGTTTATATATATTTTCATACAATATATGAAATGCGACGGCGGATAGCACTGTTTTATTTCCCCTTTGTGATATAGCATTTTAGTATACGAATCCGCAGAACAAAGAAATATTTTTTTCCCCTTGTTCTGTGTACGAATGACATGCTAGACAGAGTAAATATCAAAATACTCCTATTATGACCATTGAAACGCGATATGATATAGCAATTTATCACGTTTTTCTGTCAAAAGCAATGGATTTTCACAGTTGAATGTCGATAAAACGCTATATTACACGATACATATCGTGTTTCGGTGGTCATGCTAGGGGGCCAGACCCCTTAGCCAAAGAAACATTTGCAAATCTTCGTTATCGCTTCGCTTTCAAAACATGTTTGGGATTGACCTAAGGAATTAACAATCGAATTTTAAACGTCAAATCCATACATTTTTCGGCGCGAAGCGATGGTGAAAATTTGTAAATGTGACATTGGCTACAGGCTCTGGTTGCGGTAAGAGTAGGACCGATCGTCGTGTTCGTGAACATCCTTGGGGTGGTTAAATACCCAGCAGTGAGAATCGCGCTCATTCGCGCCGCTGATAAAGATGAATGACGATTACATTAGAAATAAATAGTAACACAAATTCATAAGTGTTACAAAGTCATATTTACGAATACGAGGAAAGGAATAAACCGACATTGAATAGAAAAGAGTTATTTAAAATTATAGTAAAGCCTAAAAAGCGAGGAGCTCGATGGCGCAGTGGTTTAGCGCCTGGCCCAGCGATTGCGGAGGTTAAGCAACTTTCGCAAGGGTCGGCCTTGCGAAAGTTGCTTAACCTCCGCTTGGGTCTCACGGGTTGTTTCACCAAAAATATATTATCTCGAGCTCCTCCTTGTTTCGGAAGGCACGTTAAACCGTCGGTCGGGACCGAAATGCACTCGGGGGTGCATTTGCAGTCGTTAACACCAACTTTGGGCCCGCGTGGTGGGTTATAGCCCATCCTCCTTATCCACCCAGGAAGGCCTGTGTGAGTGGGGACATTAAAAATGGCTGATGGTCGCAAAGCCTAAAAAAGCTTCCAAAAAGATAATAGAAAAGAATATTTTCGAAACCCGAACTATGCTCTAAACCCGAACTATACCCAATTTTGATTATCGTAAAAGACTGCGAAAGAAATAGACAATCAAGTGATCGCTCCTTGTCATTACTTCTTGCAAAAGCAATTTGTTTATTATTAAGTACCGAATAATTACAGTAATTATTTACTCGTTAAAGGGCTTCATAAAAAAGTCCTCAATAAATCGTTGAATTGTTTGTTGCTTTGACTTCAAGGACAACGTCTTTGAACAGTAGGTCAGATTTAGCGAAGTTCGAGTTTTTAAGTACTCGACGAGACTTGACAAAAAACAAGGATACGGTGATCTTGAAGGTACTTGTAGATACTATTGAACTGGTAATAATTTATGACAGGTACAGTTGCGAGAGAGCGAGATCTGTATTCAAGTTCGAAAACAATTTCAGAACAATTTTATTCATTCTTTTTAATGGCTCTATAATCTATAGGGAAAATGTTCATAAAATTTTAGATTTTCCGATTCTTCCGTTTACTTGTGCTGTGCGTGAAACTTGCTTCCTGCTTTTTATGAAATTAAGTGAAATAGAGAATAATAATATATCTATCCATAAAATATTCATTAATTCAGTGTTGAAATATGCGACGTAGATCGAATTTTATATTACTTATAGTAATTAGAGAATCAGTTATTGTGCGTGAAATGAAAGATAATGTTAGTGTAGTGACGTCTGTGTTCTATTTATAAGAATTTATAACACTGAGTGAAGTCCAGCTTAATGACATCGAATAATCAATCTTAACAACGATGTCACTACCTAAGTAGTTGCGTAGAAAAAAAATATAAGAAACAACTTATATCAATAGTCACTAAAAAAGTATGTACCTACCTTCTTGACTACTTATGCTCAAACCCATAGTTAGGTTTATCTGACACAAACGTGATAAACTTGACCAAACAGTCAGTTGTTTTGCTGCTAAAATTTCTACCTGACACGATGGAGTGCGACAGTTGGCGCTAGTTGTTGATATAATAAAGCAAACTTTTCAAATAAGAGAGGAGACTTTGGGTCATAAGTATGCATATAACGTTTTCGTTAATGGCGTGAGGAGAGGGAAGAGTCCCGGAGCGTCCCGGAGGTTATGAATGTATTACAAGGTCGGCGGAGGCGTTTCCACGGGTTCGCTGCGGTTGGCCGTCATCACTAATCTCTAGCTTTGAGGCTTACATTTTAGTAAACTCCTTCTTATGGAGCCTAAATTTAATAATGCAGAAAGGGAACCACCTGTGACGTATTGTGATGAAAAGTTAAGCTTTAACATAATGAGGTCTTGGAAAATTAAGTTTTATTCGACTAAAATATTGTTACTTATTTTTTTTATACAAATGAAGACATTGATCGATTGCTGTTCGTGAAAGAAACGAATAGCAAAATTATAAAAAGTTAATTTAAGAAACAAATATCTGATAATAATCATATCATCATTTCATTGCATGGCGTCTACTGAGTGTATTTTTTGTTACTGATAGGACAAACGAACAACACTGAAGATGAAGACCTGACACTGGACTGAGAGAAAACGAAGATGTTGTACTTACAACCAAATTTTTTTTAACCAAGATTTATTGTAGGTAGGTATCTAATTTAAGACTCAAAAAACTTTATGAATGGATCAGGTATTTTAATACCCGATCACGATCACGATGGAAGCTGAGAAGATGTTGTATGGAACCCCCCCTTAAATATTTGTTTTATTCTGTATTTTAGTATTTTTTGTTATAGCGCTAGAACAGAAATACATCATCTGTAAAACTTTCAACTGTCTATAACTATCACGGTTCACGAGATACAGCCCGGACGGATGGACAGCGGAGTAATAGGGTCTCGTTTTACCCTTTGGGTACGGAACCCTAAAAAATGAATTGCTGTTCGTTCGTAGTCTAGTTAAAACTCAAAAACGGCTTGACCGATCGGAATATTTTTTTTTTGTTTTTTTCGCTGTGTACCTATTGTGGTGATTTATAAAGGAAGAAAATCAACTTTTTTTATATAAAACGAATTAGGGAATCCATTCCATCAGTCTGGAAAAAAATCGAAGTCTATCCGTTTAAAAACGTGCGTGTGCGCATAAAAAGCACTCGGTGAATTAAATACGTGTACGTAGTGTTGCTATCGTTTTAGTATTCAGCTGCTTTGTTCAGGTGGTCAGTCTGGGTACCGCCTAATTTTTAGACTGAATGTTAATACTTACTATCTGTTTGTCTACCGTATTTAATTATATGAGATGAGGTGATAATGGTTTGCAAATATTTATAAACCTATTTGCATTTGTCACCTCATTCTGTAGATTCCCAACGAAATGAGCGTTAAAAGAAGATATAATGTCTTTATCTTTATATAAATACTGGAATTTTTAAATAAAATGTGACATGCACGTAACAGGTTATCACTAATGTTTACAAAAGTATGTGGCTAAATTTAGATTAGGCAGGTACTGAAGTCACAATTGAAAAAAACACTGATTACTCCACAGATTTAAATAATACAGGTGTAACAACATAGGTACTTTGGTTCTGAAAGGGCCACTGGATATTCGTCAGAGGTCAAATTATTCTGTTTGCGTAAGACATCGATACTTGTGTGCAGCGAGCCATCTCTTCACCTCACTTGAATCGAAGAAAAAGGGACCTCAAGTCGCTCCAAATCCAGAAATAACTTCGCAGAAAAAACGAAATGCCAATATGATGCGGTAAATACATAATGTAATGTATAAGCTATGTATCACAATCTGTCTTTTATAACGGCTTGACTGCGTAAGTAAGTAACAACTTTTCATATTAATGCTATATACAAGTATGATATTAGCTGAGGAAATGTGTAGGTGCTGTAATTTTAAATCATGTTCGAAATGGGTGGGGTGAGAATATTACCATCCGCGATTATTCATTTTTATAAAGCAAACTTTATTATGTCGTTTGGGTTTACCGGGACACGGGAAGAATTTCAATGAGAACAAAAAAAAAATGTTTGTAGAATATGCGTTTATTACTTTTTATTTTACGCATTACTGTATTAACAGTTTTAAACCTTGTTTTTTGAAGAAAATGTAAAGATTTTTTTTAAAATACACAACAATTTTATTGTGACATTATGACAAAAAAATTATTTAAGTTAGATAATTAGTTGTTTCACACAAACATCTTTCGTTTGATGTTGTCTCCTTATTCATATTTTGATTTGTAAAAAAAATCAGACATAAAATTCGTTTAAGTACCGGTAAACTGGACTGATTAGCAACTGCAGGGTGAATAGCAACAACGATACACTGAGGACGTGTGGACATTTTAGCGAATTAATTGCTATATTTCAATTAAATTCCTTTTTATGGGATGAACCAAAATGATAAAGGCACTCTTAACTCATGTAAGTTCTTAAGTTACTTTTAACATGCGACACAAATTGTCAAAAATATGAACCATTGAATCCAAAACATTGTTGTTATTCACCCCAATTTACTGTTATACTTTCTGCCAAATCAGCGTCCCAAGCGGTCCTCCTATCATGATTGCCAACTATCCACCCAACACCCAAGATTTACGTTGCTTAGGTAACACGTTAGCTGCGGCACCAATTTTTGCATACTTTCCGTTCCTGCGGCACGAGGTATAATCGGCCCGTACCGTGACCAGACGTTAGGGCGACACGCGGTCTATTAGACCCCACCTCCTTTTACAGACTAAAATCCATTTTCTGGCGCGAAATCAAAGATAAATGAGAATTTTGGTCCTTATTGATATAGACAGTGAATTGATGAACCCTAATCCACCGTCGCCCCGGGATCTGATGGCTAGTTTAGGAATTATTAGCAAAACAAAATATGGGATCTTATACACCTCGTAACGCACTGAAATAGGGCAAATTTTCGCTGAGATTAGTGATGGGAAAAATAATATCGACGTTTTTAAACTGTCTTAACTACGCAACGACTTGACCGATTTTGATCAATTATATCTCATTAGATCGTTTTAAGGGCAAAACCTGGCAAAACAACACAAAGCTATCAAAGGATACATTTTTTTTTAATAATCTAAATTGTGCTTGAAGGCGCCATAAAGAAAAAAAAACCGGCCAAGTGCGAGTCGGACTCGCGCACGAAGCATTCCATTCTATACCATTAAGAGGCACCTATTACAGACTTATTATTGGAAAATAATGGATCACGGTTTATGCATAAGGTTTATCTATCTATTTGTATATGAAAATCTTAATGCGGTTCACAGAATAGAAAAAAAAGGCAACCAGAAGTAGAAAAGAAACTGTCCTATTTATTCTGCCTCGGGCTTTAAAAATACACTTATTAGAACTTGAATTAACATTAAAAAATCAGTATCAATATACTTTTTTTTATAAAAATCTCAATATATATGTTGTACTTATTTATGAGTGTTTTTCATTGAAACAGGGTAGACAATAAGATTTTTTGCACTGAGTGCACTGAGTCAAAATCTTTTTGGATTTTTTATCAGCTTCTCCAATCGACGTGATGCACAACACTGGTCGCGGGAAGCTCGCGTTGGGTGCGGTACGAGGTCAGGGGGGATATGGGACGTTTTAGCCTCGTTCCGCACTGTATTAAAATTATATTAATTCAGTGCGGCACGAGGCCTAAGACATCCGGTACCAAGGTAGGTACACCACCGAGTACGGAACCATTAGCGCATCTCAAATATATATTTATCTCTTTCCTACACTGGACCAAACCAAAGCTATGCCATTCGCACGACAGAGAAACTCACGTTTTTCCTTGCCGCACCACAGGGAAGTTGCATCAGGGGTGATTTAGGCCTCGCTTCGCACTTAACGTGTTAAAGAATGACACAGTGAAAGGCAATTCGGAGTTGTGTGCCAGATGCGTTTGGACCAGGCCAGCAAAAATTTAAACGTAAGAAAAATCAGTCGTGTTCGCTTTACATCGCTGTTTTTGTTAAAGGTTACTCAAGAAGGTCAAATACTAAAGTTGACGTGTCAAGTAAATACAGCCTATTATTGTTTCAATTGAAGGGAGAGTGACACAAACTCGACACTCGATGGACGGGCCTCTAGAGGAGACCCTTCGTTGTCGCTCTCTACAAATTGTTTTATATTCCACATGAAACTCGGAAAGGGTTCAAGAAACTAGCCTCCCTTTTTGTTTACTTTTTAAAGAGTATTTACGATCAACCATAGGTACGTATCTCCGTTATTAACAATTGTTACTTTCTATCCATTATCATTTCCTCATCCATTTTGATTATGAAATAAAGAAAATGATATTATTTAAAAGCAAGTAAATTCGAAATTCAAAGTGCACAAGATTAGCAGTTCGTGTATTTTGCTGTCCGGCGTCCGCGTATGCGTTTTCAAGACACAATAGTAGGTACTTAGGCTACAATCTCTCCTTTTTACGCCTTTCACACCATTTGCTGTACAAGTAACAGTCTCCAGTAATGTTTTCGATTGTTCCAGCTTACAGAGCAGGAGCGCTGGGCAGACGTACTGCATGGATTGATTTCACTTCTCTCATGATGCGAACTGATTGGACTCTTTCACATACTGATACAGCTGTAACATTGACCATCAGCCATTTTTTATTTACCCCCACTGCTGGGGTACAGGCTTTCCTTATGGGTGGATAAGGAGGATGAGCCATGACCCACCACGCGGGCCCAATGCGGATTGGTAAGTGCTAACGACTGCAAATAAAGCCGGTACCAACGGCATAACGTGCCTTTCGAAGCACGGAGGACGAGATAATACATTTTTGGTCACCCATCCCATGCCCGACCCTTGCGAAAGTTGCTTAACCTCCGTAATCGCTGGGCCAGGCGCTATATACCACTGCGCCACTGAGCTCCTCACAGCTATAACATTTGGTATTTACCATAACAAATGTATTTAAAAAAGTACTTAATGTTTCTGTAGAAAGGATTACCTTTTTCATATTTCACTTAAAATATTGCAAAACTAAGTTAGTGGTTTATTTTCCTTTCATATAGTTTTTTTTAACTTTCTTGATTTGATTTCACTTTCACATAGTTACTTTATAGTACCTTTATAGTTACTTTTAGAGGTTGAGGAGGTTTGAGATCATTAAAAAATAAAGGGCAAATATCTGAAGTTGTAAGCTGTTGATTGCATGTTTTAAGTTATGTAAAAATAGGCAGGTAATGAAGAAATAGACACCTACAAAATTATACGATTTTTACGAGAGCACGTAGACATGGCGCCGACGGTGTCAAGTAAACAGAAAAGAATAAAGTCATTAAAGCAATATTTATTCACTCAGTCCTCAGGGTGCTTTCGGTACCTGGGCTTATAATAATAAATTGCATTTTAAGCGCTAAATCTGGAGCTGCGAATTAAAATGTAGATTATGCAAATCTTCTTTAATAAATCCTTGGCTTTGGAATAATTCCTGGATGTTTTATTATTTCCACATACATATTATATTCCGGTCTTGAAGTGGAAAAACATATTTTAGGTGCACGATCGTTTTTTCAAAAAGTTCTAAAGGCAAAGATTAACAAAGTTTATTTGTTTATAACATTATATTGTTAGAATTATTTACTTGGCGCAGGTAGGTAGTACACTTTTTCGCAGCGATACATGCCAAGAAACATAGTAAGACTTGTTAATTAAGGAAATCTCGACCTCCTTTGAAGTTGAAGATGTTGGTTATCGATTACCACATCAACCGCGCAGTCAGCTAACACACAGCATAGGAATTTCCGAGTTTCCTCACTCAAGGTTCTTTTTAATAGGTACTTACTTGTACTTACACAATACATATATTAGTTATATCGATACGTTGGAGACAATGATTAATAAAAATAATAGTTTGAATCAGGTAGTGAGAGAAGTAGGACTGATGGTAGAATCTATGGCACATCCAGGTTATCTAAATCTGTCAATCTCCAATTAGATGTTTCGTTTGAAATTGAAGAAATCGGAATTTTGTCAGGCGGTTGAACATCTTCAGGCGGGTTTAGTTCGAGAGGAAAATTATTGTAGTGAATTTTTATAGTCCATTACAATGATACATTCCGTTTCCAAAATCTTGATATGATTATTTAATTAGTTTATTGTAAGGATATCATATAAAATAGTATTGGGTTAAGTGGACTGGCCATGGGGAGTTAGTGTGGCTTATTATGTAAAAGGTTTATGTTAACGACGTGAATTATGACATTCTTTAGTTAAACGAATGAGACATACGATCGCTTCGATGTTGAGGTGAGAAAATATTATTGGCACTGACATATATCTCTACCTTTTAGTTTGTAACTTTATGAATCATCATTAAATAAAATAAATAAATTGAATAAACATTCAGTTGTGTAAATCTGTCTTGCTAACGTAGCATTATACCCAGCTGATGTATTTTCACTTGGATATAATGAGATATGTAGGTACCTATAATAGGCTCAGTCGACGAAGGTTCTGAATTTGCTGTTTTCTGCAAGGCGGGAAATATTGCACCCGAAGACCACGTGAAATCTTAGATAACTACCTATTAATAAAATTAAACTACTGAATTAAAATAACAGGAATTAAACGCGTACCTACCTAACACACAACTACCTATTTTCCCGGCGTTTCGACCGAGTTGCATTGGCCGTGGTCACGGGCTGCCCAGCGCGAAAGGTGTATAAAATTAAACTAGCTAGACGATGTCAAAATTGCCTGCCACGTTTTCTGCAAAATGTACGAAAATAATAAGGAAGATGGCTGAATAACTGCAATTTACTGTGACGCCTATTCAACGTGAGTTAAGAGAAATGTGTTTGCTTTTTTTAATGCGCCAAAACCCTATTCGATTTTATATTCATTTTGTACTTTCATGAGATGGGACTTCTGTAGTTAGTGAATCGAGCTTCTTGGTGTCTATGGAGGTAACGGGATTGATAAAGTACCTAATTTCTTTTCTAAATCACTTTTTATTGAATATTTGGTACAGATTAAGTACCGAATTTCATCATAGCGGTTTAGTAATTTATCTGGCAAATATAAACAAGTTGATGAGTTTTCCAGTTTATAAAATAAATAGATAGGAAGGTATCTCATGAATGAGCGTCGCTTTCAGCTTTAGGCATCACATCTAATCGGGTGACACCTGAGAAAAACGATCTCCGATGGACGTTTCTACGTAGCCAGGGGAGTAAAAAGGATGCTGAGTGTAGCTGTGATATTGGTGTGCGCGGGGCGGGGTTGGCGGGGCGGGCGCGGGGGCGCGGGCCAGGGTGAGCGCGCAGGGCGGGCGGCGGGTGGCACGTAACAAGTGAAGCGGCCCCGGGAGCAACAGTCTGCCGCTGCCCGGCCACGCGCCCACATATTACAAGTGTCGCGCCCCGGTTCGGACCGTGCTTCTCGCGTAAGTAGCACTTAGCGGACCTATTTGCTTGTCATTTAGTCCTGCAGGCCACCAGCGGAGCCCCTAAGGCCCGTGGGACACTCGTGCGCCGCCTCCGCGACCCGCCCGCGCGCGCTCCCGACCTTACTCACTTCATGGATACTGCTTCGATACGGTGTACCTGTTGAATGCATGACGAGAAACGATATGTCTTCAAAAAAATAGACACGTCCAATTACAAATATCCCTTTTTATACATCATGTTTGAATTGTCTTTTTCTCGATGTTCCTTTCAGCTAGCGTTATTATTCCTTAGATAATCTTAACCAAATATTAAATGTTTTTAACTTAGTAAATACGAAATTTTAATTCATTTAATAACACAATGTTAAATAACTTCTTCATTCGATTACTCGAAGCTTTACAGATAGATAGAAACTCGACACTGAAACCGCTGACAATTTTCTATTTGCCGATATAAATGTCGAACTTAGGAAAATGTTGAGGTACAAAAGATGTTCTTTGACTACATCCGAACAAATAAGTAGCAATCTTTTTAACGTTTCAATCAAACCATTAATAGGACGTCCTATTATTTTGTACAAGTTTTGGAAATAAGAAATCGACAATCATAGCCCTCAAGTGATTTAACATAAATTGCTTATTTACTTGAGTTTCAATTCACTTGAAAAGCAGCAAGCTTGTGTTTTCAGAGTCAGCCGCCATCAGAAACAAATTACGACTTAATGCCAGTTCGAATTTAAAGTTATAAGCTAGGGGTAGAAGATACCAGACAGGTAGCAACTCCAATTAAAATAATCAGCCCACGCTATGAAGCCTGCATCACGCGGACAGTGGTTTATCGTCAATTTATTTTTGTTTGACAGACAACGATTTTGTGAGGTTAGCCTCCTTTATTCGTAGTATGGTATAATCACGTTTTCTAGACTAGTTTCTTATTATGGAGTTTCTGTATACTAATATAGGTAGTAAAGCGATAAACTAATTGCGTTGGGGAAGACCTTGTTCAGAAAGGGCGAATTCGCCACGTATTGACACGCGATTTTGGTTACACTGTTGTTAATATTGCACACGTTGCTGACGTCGGTAGCTGGTCTTAAGCGAACATTGAACAACCGAAGCGTCTCTTTCGCGCGTATAGGGTTGCCAGGTGTCCGCATTTAGCCGGACATGTTTGGCTTTTTGACCTCTTGTCCGGCCAAATTTGACTGCGTCCGGCCTGTCCGGCTTTTGTTTGGCTTTTTGTGTGGCTGCCGCGCAATGACACGACTGCCCCGCTGACGGACCGCTGTTAATAAATATTGTCCGGCTTTTAAAAAGCTATGGTTAGCTGTTAAAAAAGGTATATTAGGCTTTAAGGTTAAAATGTCTGACTAAATTAAGCACCGAGTCAGGCTTTTGTGTTTTTGGACCTCGCAACCCTACCCGCGTAGGTATACAGCTAGTATTTAACATCATACAGGCTGTTCAGAATAGGAAACTTTTGAAAATGATGACAAAGGAACTCGTTTATGGAGATATAAAAATGCACTGACAGTCCAGTGAATAAAAAAAGTGCCGAAAGTTTAAATTTTACTGAATTTGAATAATTATATTCACAATATGCCAATTACTTGTTTTAAGTCACTTACAATAATTACTGAACTAAGCAGTTGAACAACGTCTTTGAAGTTTCTAGTGATAAGAGTTATTTTGACATCTTTCTGTTTCGAGTGGACAGTAAATTCGGAGGCTGAAATGTAATGTTGATAAATTAAATAGTGAAAGCGAGCACAAGTAACTTAATTATTTGAAGAGAGAAATTGACTTTTAAGACCGCTTTCAGGTCGACCACGTGAAAAATGGGACGACTATTACATTCATGCTTTGCGCTTTTGTTTTCTAGAATAAACAAGACTAAAATTAATGATAAGCTTTTGAAGTAACAGAAAGCATTAAATCATAAGTGGAGATTCAAAAAATATATAAACGTAAACGTACGACATAAACAAACACATTTTATAAACAAATTAAAAACGTCCTTATCTTTTAATTTCAGGACATACCTATGTACCTTCGGAAACATGCGGAACTCACACTCTGTCACAAAGTTCCCTCATTTGTTATTTTTATTTGTGTATCTGTCAGAGTCGTGTATGGCGACCGTCAGCTGAGCGACGAAGATTAATTTAATTTGTCAAAATGTTTAGATCGGCGTACCATACCGCGTGGTGATACGATTTCCATTTGGAATCTGGAATTTTAATTAACTTATATATGAACTATATACCGAAGTGAAACCCAAATCAATAGGTTTTTTAACTTAATTACTAGGAATGAGATGTTTATTTCGGTGCGATAGATTAGCTCAGAATACATAATAGTACCTTATAAGTGTATTGGTTTATAGTTTTGGATTACCTATTTAAATTGATTACTTATTTATTAATCAACATACAATTTGAGCTACCTTTTAACGCACAAACGCGAGGTCTACAGTTCACTGAGCAAGTGAATAGTTTTTCACCAACTTTTGGAGGTATAACTCAATAGGGTTAAATGGGCTCAAATAGTAAATTATATACTTTTGATACAGTGTGACTTGTTTGTTTATCACACTTGTACGACAGATATTTTTATTGAACTGAATTTTAATTTAATTTTGACCACACATGATATTTTTTTCATTACAAGATTTTGACTACTAAAGTAAAGATTTCAGTTGACCTCACGATCAGAAGTAACGCTCTCGAACTCCAATAAAATCGAAGAGATCACTTTGCAAAATTGCTGTAATAAAATTCAGGATGAAGATGGCATCTTTTGATAGAACACTGATCATTCTTATCAGATTCACTTTCAGTGTATTCGATGATTGAGGAGTTATTTTGTAAGCTTTCTTGTTGTAATGTAGATATAACTTTTATCTTCACTTAAAGCATGTTTCAAATATCGCACTTTACTCGCGAAGGCTTGGCCATCGTGAAGGTTACACATTAAAAAAGAAATTTCTTCAAACTTTTTTTGTGGCCATAATTTGTCGCAGCATATTGCAAAGGTCCATTCTAGCCGGCAATAAAAAGATAAGGGCACGCAGCTCGCAACTAACGGAGACAATAAAGGCTTATCGTCACAAGCGCTACATACACCTGAACGTAGCTCGTGCACGCCAGATCTAGTCGTGGTATTCACTGTACTTTACTCCTAGTGATTGTTTCGAAAGTCAGTAGACGTACTCAAGTTACAGACGAGGGTGTCCCATTATTTTGCTGGATGGAGATAAAGGCAACGTTGAGATAGGCTCCCTTTGACAAACTGCATAGAAGTTTCAGGCTCGAATACTATACAATACTAATATCGAATCGAATACTATTTCAACATATAAAGAATTGTGAGGGTTTTAACATTTCTTTTATATACGATTATGATTTGGAATAAAAGTAGTTGTGTTAAAAGATTTGAAACGATTGTCCAATGTTTGTTAAAGTATTTTTTTCAGCTGCCACAAGTAGGTAGCGTTTGCGGCCAAGTTCTAGAAAATTTAAGTGTGTGTACTGTTCACAATCAGTTAACGAAAATGTGCCTAGCTGTTTCATCAAGAGAGTGTGTCCGGTGATCCTCTCGGGACTTTTGTCGTCAGAAGACGGAGACTTTGAGCGGCTTTAGCTTGTGCTACACCCGAGTTGTTCGCTGATGTCTCGTGAGACCTTTATTTGTGACTAGCTAATTTCCGCGTCGTGTTCATGAGAGTGAGGAAAATTGCGTATTTCTGGAATACTTACTTAAAGATAAGGCTGACGGGGTTTCTTGTTGTAATCTCATTAATTCACTGGTGTTCACAAGTTTTTATTCGGCAAAATACGTATCCACCTTTTTCCTCAAAAAGTAGAGTTCTTTGTCTATTTTAAATTATACCTAACTGGGTAACTGTAGATCAATTTAACGTGTCCATATTTCATGTAATGGAAAACTGCGAATATTTCAAGGATCGTAAATTGTGGGTGAACAGGCTATAAAACACCAAGAACAAAATTATTATAGTTTTAGGAGTAAAATAGGAGTTTCATAATAAGTACTTTTACGAGTATAATCTCCATTACATAGGATCTTTTTAATGACTAAAGTGTGTCTTTGCGTTAATATTGAACTTAGCAGGTAAGCATGCAACAAGATCATTATTGAAAAAAAAGGTTGAAAAAAAGAAAAACCTCCTTTTTCTTGAAGTTTTTTTGAAGGTTTTTCTTTTTTTAAATGTAATCGTGTTAATATTTTTTAACTTTACATCGTGGGGTGACAGGAAAATTTCACTAAGTACAAAAAACAGGAAAATGTTTTTTTTAAATTAAAATATCAACAACTTTCCCAAGAAAAAGTCATCATATCCATAGGTGCATTACTTTACGAAATACTTTACTAAATCCAAAATATTTGTTGAACTCGGCAGGTAAATTAGACTTACTTAGTGAAGTTACCAGTGAATTTTTCATGTCACCCTACAGGTCGTTACTTAGTAAACTAAGTAAATAATTCCTAAATAATATGATATTTTTATAAAATTGGTTTATAGTTACAGAATGTAGAATAAAGCATCATAACCATATAAATAGTTTTTTTTTACAAAAATTTAATATTGACATAAAAAACGTATTCAAATGCTATTTTCTCCATTGTTTATGTTCGTCATTTAGTGAACGATTCCTGTCTCCCCACGTCCAATGGTATAATGCCCATAACTCAATTTCCAAATTCACGCTCTTTGATGCGCCTTCGTAGTCCAAGTCTAGTCCCTGAATGTTGCAGACCATAACTCGGTTTATTTTGGATTTGCATAAACCTACCAATATCTCAATCACTATTACATATCCTATTTGACTTTGATGAATTCCCTTGGGTATCTTCGAAGTCTAAGGTCCAAAGTCAATGAAATTATAAGGTACTAAATAAAAAGAATTAATTAACAGGTTGGTAAATGAAATTTAAGGGTAACTACACTTAAGGTATCCCTTTTTGACATTTATATATTAAATGATAAATTAATAATGAAAGGAAAAAGGGGTATGACTTTTTCGGTTTTTTTAAAATTCATTATTATTTAAATAGATTCAGAATTTTTTGCAAAAGTTACTTGACTGCTTAACTGTCATTTTCGATTTACTTTGTCAAGGTCCCATCTTATTCTAATCGCGCATTGATTATACCTATTCTTCAATAAAGGAGTAGGCTGTAAATATGGATTAGTATGTAGATATCCCCGTTTATGAAAATTAGTCACCCTTAGCAGGTTAAATTGTTTTAATTAATATGCTTTGTCACGTTGCGATGAGTATTATTAATAAAATTTTGATTACACGTCTTTCATCTGTTAGGAAGTAGGTAATATGTTTTCATTAAAAGACAATTTTTAAATCTCCAATTTACCTTCAAGATAATATTTTGTAATATCTTGTTGAAATGACTTTTTGTTGCCAAAATAAAATTGAATAATTATTTTAATTTAAACAAGATTATAAAAACCAGCCAAGTGCGCGTCGGACTTCGCACAATTTGGGTTCCGTACAAAATAGGGCTAAGGGGCGGGGCTTATCTGTGCTACGCGTTTTACCGCAATATTAGTTGGTTTATAATAAGAAAATGAGGGAATCTAAAGAAAAATAAAACAGAATTATCAATATATTGGTATTTCTTGGTAAATTATACGTAAGAATAAACATTATAATCAAATTTAAAGTTCGGTAAATCGGAAGTTAAATTATGACCGCGCATACCGTTGCTTAACCTCGATCGATTACGTACTTTAAATAAAGACTACAATCTTTGAGATTTAATTACAAATGTATAGTCTTCAGATAGATACTTGTAGTATGAGACGATATTACTTGCCAAATTTCATAGTTCTTGGTCAACGGAAAGTACCCTATAAATTTTGATTCCCTTGAGAGTGTCGAAATATTCGTTTTTTGCGGCATAAACGGCCGTATCTTTTTTTTCGTTAACCTAGAAGTTTGTTTTTTTCACAGTTTTAAGAGATAGAGATAGAGAACTTGAGTATATGGTTTTAATTTTAACAAACAGTCAGACGGACAGACAGACAGACGGACAACATAATGAACTGACAAGGGTTCCGTTTTTCTCTTTTGTAGTACGGAACCCTAAAAGCAAACGAACGTATAATTTTTTTATCCACCAAAGAATCGTTTTAGGAAGAAAATTGGGATTGACAACGAAAAACACTATACTTTCTTAACGATTTTCCCAGCAAAGCTTCCGATTATTTCCTTTGAGAGAGTAAATTTAGAAGTCAGATAAAAATAATATAGCTGAACTTGGAAGAACTTTACGTCAAGGTAGGCCTTGCCATCACTTAAATTACGGAACCTGGACAAAAATGTTAAAAACCTCGGACATTTGAGTGAAATAAAAAAATTTACCCAATCACACTTGAAAACTTTTTTTTACAATATAATAAAAACCTAACATCCTTTCCACAAATAGTGTCCGGGTTTTACCCGAACACTATTTAAGAACCCCGCCCGGACGCTCCCCGGACGCCCTACAAATTAGGGCAAATCCGGGGAAACCCGGACGGATGGCAGCCCTACGTTAGAGCGATCTAACCATCGGAACTCGAAGTTTCAAAGTTACATAAAATGCGGGTATGATTAGCAGGAACTTTGCTCAGTTTGCTTGAGGAATTTATGAAGTTTAAGATGATAGTGAATCTGTGAACTAAAAATCTTTACAAATCTATAGGGCCTGTTGCACAAAGTCCATTTTTTTTTATTAAACCAGAAGTGCCTAATCGTGAAACAAGCACTTAAAATACTTAGTTCTAAGCGAAATTTTTTTTAAGTCTGTGGTTCTACTACTTATTTCTTAGAGGCAATTTTGCTTTCTAAATTCAAAGTAATGTTTTTCAAAGCAACATATATTTTATTATGGTTATTTTTATTGATTTATTTTATTTTAGGCATTCACAATGCTATTTTAACACGTTTTTATTAGGTTGCTTTCAAGTTTATTTAAACAAACGATTTTAAACTAGCTTCCCGATGAGCTAGAGACTTGAAACTTTGAACATAGATCAGAACTGAAAGACAATGCAATATTATGGTGTCATTGAGCTGATCTGATGATGGAGCCGGAAGAAGGCCACAGAAACTACTAATTGTCAGATGTGTCTGACAATCGATTAAGATGAAATAGCTATTTTATTATTGAATTTAAAGATTTAAGGCATGCACAATGCTATTTTTATAGTAAGTAAATTAATATTGGTCAGTGCATTGGGCCGGAATCCCAAGGGTGCGGGTTCAAGTCCCGTCTGAGATGTCTATGGGTGAGTAGATTTTTTAAAGTATATATGGTTAATTTGATTATTTGTCATTTGTACATTTTTTCAATTAATAATTTAAAACAATAATTTAAATAAATATCAATTAGAGAACTATTAAACAACGAATACATTTTCAGAGACCTAAATACGAATTGAGAGTGATGAAAATCTCATTATGAAAATGTTTTGTTTAATTTTTTTGTTGACATTAAAAGGAAAGTAGAATACTCGTAACTTAGCGAAGAGGTGAAAATAAATGGTTGTGGTGGTGGCCCGCCCCTTCGCTCCGTACGAGAGCGCGCGGTATGAACTAGATGATCAGCGAATTTTTATCGCCCAATCCATATGGAGAACCGTGCATCTGTTACGTCATTTTGTCACTTTTGCTTCTGCTATTGAAACGATTTGGCCGATGTGAAAAACTTTTAATATTTTATCTTTTAAAAAGATGTGACACCAAATAATTTTGGTTTTCATATTTATACGGTACAATAGGAGATTTTTGCCTGTGGTTCAACTACGTTTTCTACTAAGAAAGGTCGTAAGGCGTACCCGATACATATTGAAGTGTCTATAATTACTAATTCTGTATTATAGTCGAGTTACATGCATTAACTGCAGTATCCAAGTGTAGGTACTTACCCTTTATACATAAACATCACGTATGCAAACGGTTACGTTATCGCTGCTGAGATTTTCCTGCAATGCAAATTTATTGGGTTTATCAGCTATCAGCATAAGTTATGAGGAGCTAATAAATAAACATTGTTATTGCCTTGTGCTATTAATTTGATAGAACAGGTTAATAGAGCAAATACACTTTATAAATGTATAATATGAAATTGTACTAGCTATAGAGCCTATTTATTCGTTGTTTCAAAATCATCAGCGGGCCTTAAAAGATCCTTCCTGGATTGGCAACCATTTTTATATACTCCTTGTGTACACTTGACGAAAAGAGGTCAAAAGCTACTTAGCTTTTTACCTTGAGGTCTTTCCCGTTTTATTTTGTCCTATTTTCCGGGATGTCAGTGCTTTCGGATTTTCAAATCTACAATTACTTAAGACGTTTTTTTTAATTAACGTTTAGCCTTGTAACCTTTGAGAAATAAGTTTAAAAATATGACCATGGCACAGTATTGTGACCATGGTAGGGTAAACTATAGAGTCATTGGCACCCTAAGCAAAATCTCTCCTTATTTTGTTGATTATTCTATCAGTAAGATATAGAGGCGTAATTTACGACTTTTAAAAAAATCTTTAGGGTTTATTTATTACAATAACTACGAAAAAAATATGAAAAAGAAACGTTTTTAATGAAAAAAAAAATAAAACATCTAAAAACATCGAAAACTATAGTCATTGGCACTCCAAGTACAATCAGTGGCACAAACCTACTAGTGATTGGCACTCATTTTTTAGTATGAGATAGGGTGACGTTATTTCTCCAAAACTTAAGTTTTAAAGTTAGAAAGAAAGAATGAAGGTGAGAGAGGGAGGGACGGACTTAAAGAGGGAGGGAGAGAACTAGGTAGGGAGGGAGGGAGAAAAGACTTAGGGAGAGAGGGAGGTAGGAAGTATGGAAGGAAGAAATGACTAATAAATGGATAGATGAATGGATGGATGGGTGCATGGATGGGTGGTTGCATGAATGGATGGATGTACGGACGCATGGATGCATGGACGCATGGGTGGGTGGATTTCAATGAAACTCGGTTCTTGTTACTATTATGACAAGAAAACAGTAACGCAATGTTAAAAATATAAGAAATCCAAGATGGCGGCCAACTTTTTTGTTTGTGGTCCAATTTCGATGAAACTTGGTTTTTGGTACTATTTTGACAAGAAAACAACAATGCAATATCAAAAATATTAAAAAATCCAAGATGGCGGCCAACTTTTTTGGTTGTGGGCCGATTTCGATGAAACTCGGTTTTTAGTACTATTTTGACAAGAATACAACAATGCAATATTAAAAATATTGAAAAAACAAAGATGGCGGCCAATTTTTTTGTTTATGAACCGATTTCAATAAAACTAGGTTTTTAGTACTATTATGACAAGAAAACAGTAACGCAATGTTAAAAATATAAGAAATCCAAGATGGCGGCCAACTTTTTTGTTTGTGGTCCAATTTCGATGAAACTTGGTTTTTGGTACTATTTTGACAAGAAAACAACAATGCAATATTAAAAATATTAAAAAATTCAAGATGGCGGCCAACGTTTTTGATTGTGTGCCGATTTTTGATGAAACTCGGTTTTTGGTACTATTTTGACAAGAAAACAACAATGCAATATCAAAAATATTAAAAAATCCAAGATGGCGGCCAACTTTTTTGGTTGTGGGCCGATTTCGATGAAACTCGGTTTTTAGTACTATTTTGACAAGAATACAACAATGCAATATTAAAAATATTGAAAAAACAAAGATGGCGGCCAAATTTTTTGTTTATGAACCGATTTCAATAAAACTAGGTTTTTAGTACTATTTTGACAAGAAAACAGTAACGCAAAATAGTACCAAAAAACGAGTTTCATCGAAATCGGTACATAAAAAAAAATTTGGCCGCCATTTTGGATTTTTCAATATTTTTAACATTGCGTTTCTGATTTCTTGTCAAAATAGTGCCCCAAACCGAGTTTCATCGAAATCGACCCACAAACAAAAAAGTTGGCCGCCATCTTGAATTTTTTAATATTGCATTGTTGTTTTCTTGTCAAAATAGTACCAAAAACCGAGTTTCATCGAAATCAGCCTGCAAACAAAAAAGTTGGCCGCCATCTTGGATTTTTTTATAATTTTTAACATTGTGTTGCTGTTTTCTTATAATGGCAGAGTATGCAGCTGGGACTCGTGCCACTCGCTTCTCCCCCCTCACTCCCCGCACGATTGGCCTGACTAGATGTCTCCGTCGGCCTACTGTAGGGAAAAAAATGTTTATACCACCTGAAGTATAGTGCCAATAATTGCAAGTTCTGTAGCGCAAATGTTTTTTCAAGTGTATTATGAAAATATTTTAAAATCTAAATAATTTGTGAGTAAAAACATTATTAAAAAAAAAATATTTTAAAATCTAGTTATTGGCACCGTTGCTAAAGAACTACACTTTAGTACAAGCTATTTAATCAATGGTTGGCACATTGTAAATCGAAGTTGTGTTAACAAAACTGGAAGAAATATTATTGAAAACTGTAATATAATTTATAATAATAATAATTAAGGTATTTCGCACCTCTAAGAAAGTCAAAATAATAAAAAACAATATTTTTTTCCATAACTCTTCCTTATTGGATCCGTTAAAATTTGCTAGAAAAAACAAAAAGTTTCTCGCGCGTTCTTATTTCTTAATACTGTGTTGCCATTAGAATCCGGAAGAAATATCTATTATAAAAGTTTTGAAGTGTAGTAATGCCAGATTAAAGAAAATAACAGATTAGTACGATTTTACCATTACAATTATTAATATCTGCGTTTAAATGTTAAAGTGCCAATCACTGCGGGTGTGCCAAGATAGGTAAAGCTTACCCTAAATACTACAAACATATTTTCACATTATTCTTTGCTAGGGGGCATAAAACTATCGTTCTTATTTTTTTTGTCTTTTTGCATTTCAGGAATATGATTTATTGAATACAAAAATCTATGAAGGTACTTATCAAATAAGACTTTAAGCTAATAGTATCAATGTAATTCTTTTCAGAAAGGACACCATCATAAAATGACTGCCAATCAAAGTGGAGGGCGGAGGGGGAAGCCTCCTTGGTTGCTTGACTATAAAATTAAGAGCAGGCACTAAAGGTTCTTAAATTTATGATTAGTTCGTGTCCGACCATACTGTGTACGAAGGTGTCTTGATTTTTAGATGGAATTCGTGATAATGGAAGCCAATCCAGTCATTTTCTTATACGTAATTCCGCATTATTGCATATCTCCATGTTTAGTATGCAAATCTGAACCAAACTCCGCTGTAGGTGCTCATTTGGAAAACTTTTTCATTTTGTATCATTCTGTATAAGAAAGTCCTGAATAGTATTAGCCGGTGAATGGTATTGTATGAAACTTTGGGAATAAAGGCATCTTATTTAGAATTATTACAAGAAAAATAAAAATACTTAGGATTATATTTACTGTCAAATAAATTTAAAGAAAATATATAAATTCTAGTTTTCTAATTTATTTTTCTACATTGCTACGAAATAGTGATAAAATGAATAATCGAAGCAAAACCTCTTGTATAATACTTTATGAAATGTTTATATTTAATCAAATTGAAGGTGTAATCAATATCAATAGTTATTTACTTGTCAGTGGCATGAGATGACAGATTGTGATCCTTTAATATAAACTTAACAACACATCAGAAATCTGTATGCACCTACCAGGATTCGAACCCGGCCGCCGGGCCTAAAGAGGCGATTCCCACAGGGGACCCTCAGGGCCAACGGGCAGCGCATGAGGGCAAGTACCGCGTTTTTAGTGGGTATTCCCTCCTCCTGGGTCCCATCGAGCCACTGGATGGGTGGGATCACGGGAGGTGGTCGTGGAGGGAGCCGCAACATCCCCCACAATACGAACCCCCTGCTCACCTGTTATGCGTATATGCATTTTTATCGGTATAAACTTCGATTCGAACCCGGGAACTTTGGCTCAATGTCGCTGCCATTGCGTCAGTTGCGTAGTTGAGAAACCTCTGCAAAAATATTAAATTTTTCTTTTCGACAATCAATAAGAATGAATCGAAGAAGTCTAAATGCCATTCAGAGCGGATTTCTATTAAATAACATAGTAAAGAATCCTTTGTTGAAACTCAGAAATCCTTTTTTTAGTGCGATAAAAAGGGTCTTATCGGTGTTGGGTCAGCAAAGTGTATGTAAATTAGAGCGCTTCGGGTTGCCAATGGAAATATGGGAATAGGCAACTTGGGCCACATAATTCATGTATGTTTTATAGTACGGATCGTCCCTCTGATGCTCGCGCTTCATAAATCTTGGAGTGATTAATTATTTGAATAATTAAAATTCAGTGTGGGAGGCTGTTCTTGACAAGCACTATTATCCGTTTGAAAAGACAAGAAAATTGTCTCGTATTATATTAAGTTTATTTTGTCTGTGTGCATGAATGTTATTGCATAAGTTATGAGCCAAGAGTCTATCAATCCGGGAGATGGGTCTAACTATATGTGTAAATTTTATGTTTTTTAATCGTTATGCAAAAATATTTTTTAATTATAGGCATTTCCAATAATGGATTCATTATGGAGTTCAAAATATTATTATAGCTATTATCCCTAGGGATATAGCTATAATAATAATAAACCTGAATAAAAAATAAACCTGTTTTTTTATACAAGTCAGCTACTTAATAAGTAGAAATACTAAATAACTATCCTAATAATACGATTTGTAAACAAAGTAAAGAACATGTTTCACCACTAACTATATTCGCTAAATTGAAAATTATAACAATCCCCTTAGAGATTTGCTCGAGATGGAGTTTCGTAGTAATACATCATAAAAGTAATTAAATGATTGATGTAGTAATACTACTTAATTCACATCAATACCTATATAGATTTTGTATTAAAATAGATAGCCTCCCAGACCTCACATCACCTGACAAAGAGAGCACTAATTTATATATTTCCCTTGACGACCAGAGTGGTGCAGTGGTCAACATGCCGCGACCACGCACCGGTCCTGGTTTCGATTCCCAGCCGGGCAGAAATGGATGAATTTAAATTTCTGTGACGGGTCTGGGTGTTGCTGTGTATAATAAGTAAATATTTAATAAGTATATAAGTAGTAGGTATATCAATTGTCTAGCACCCATATTACAAGCTTTGCATAGTTTGGGGCTAGATGGCGCGGTGTGAAATTGTCCAAGCATTTATATATTTATTTATTATTCCCTAGCTAGAACTTCTTGAGTTATCTCGATGAAATTAGTTAAGTTTAATCGATTTAAAATATTCCAGAGTTTTCTACGGCCTCGACTCGAGGGAGAAGTGTATTTTGTAAAGTAAATATTTTATATTGAAGATTTTGTTATACTTACCTAAGTTTTTAAACGTTTTTACTATGCATATTTAAAGTGATCCTCCAAATAGAAAGCAACGTATTTTTGTGACCAAAAATCTTGGTAACTTTCTAAACAGCGGCTTATTTTCATCTTTAGCGTAGGTTTATTATTATTTCCATATCTAATCCTTAGACAAAGTAACAAGGTAAATCTGTACTCTATCATAACTGAGATTAGTTTAAGACCTACCTACACGGTTCGCGTAATCAAGAATAAATCCTAGGAGAACTCGGTTGCAAGGGGATATCATATTGCCGACTAGGCGGCCATAATCAAAGAAAGTATTTCAGGGATCTGTAGATCTGACTGCTTAAATATCAGCAGCTCTTGGTGCCACTAATCTCTTAAAAGTTGGGATTTAATGGCGTAACGTAATATGTTAAAATTGTTTCATATTTTAGAGAGCTTACTAAAACTTGATTAGTAAAGGACCTAATTTAAATTTAACCTAGAGAAATTTGCGATAATTCTTCATTGTATAGGTACCTAAAATAATAATAAAACACTCTTAAATAAATTAAAATAATTAGAAAAGAAAGGTTCAGTGATTAGGTTGCTTCATTGGCAAAATATTCTACTTTGTAGCAAGATTCTAAAATAACAAAAGAGGTGCAAATTGTAAAATTATAATAGACAATAGCAAGGAGTTTGCCAAGTATCCTACGAAGTCTTAAAGTTACATTAGTTTGATTGATCTCCCCAACCGTAAGGTGCGTTGAGAGTTCGATGTTGGGGCTCGGCCGCCTTGTCTTATTAAGTAGGTCCGTCGGTGTTAACCCTTAAAAACTGATCCTTTAAGTTCCAAACTCGACGCCGAAAGACCTTGGATTTATTTGTTAGTAACATAATCTGTTAGATTTACTGACAGAACGGTTAAGTTTCTGTTACTTGAAATATTATCGCTTTTTGACTGTACTTATATACTTTGGACGACAGTACTTTGTAAGTTTTCCTATTATATAAGATAAAAAAACGCGAATGACTGTCATTATGACCTAATATTAAAGAAGATTATAGATGCAAGCGAACCTCATCCTGAACCTCAGAACCCTGAACTTTATTTCATCTAACAAGGGGAAACAGACAAACAAATAAATTATTATTAAATTTAGATTTTTCGCATTCACAATGCTATTTTTATATTAAGATAAATAATATTAGTCCCGTCTGAGGTGCTACGGGTGAGTCGATTTTTTCTAGTATTTTTTCTAATATTATTTATCTTAAAATAAATTATGTTGTAAAAGAGGAACACCTTAAGTATTTTTGGATTTTCAAGTTAATTTAATAACATCTTTGATTTTTTTATAAATAAATGTCACGTCATGGGTCATAAGTGTGTTTCCCTATAACCGGAATGGCTTCGAATCTAAGGTGCAGTGTAACGGTGTATGAGTGTGCGTATCGATTGGGACACATTTGTAGGCATTGGGCGTCCCTGGTGGCCAATATCGGCGAGCATCTGCGGGCCGGCCTTAACCGCCGCTGGACGTGTTATGTGCATTATTTATTTCAAGCTTTCACATGCCAATATCGCTGAAACGATGCCTATTGATGAATAATAATTGTTTTCATTGTTAAAAGCAATAAGTAACAGTTTCTTTTGATTTTTATTGCGAATATTTGCAATTTAATAATACAAGTTGGTATTTGATTTTTTTGTTGCTTGCTTCAAATATTCTTAATCGGTTAATTAATGAAATGGCTTTTCTCAGTGCCTCTTCGCAACATTGAAACTATGAATAATGCTCATTATATATTTTTCCAGTACAAATTATCCTATCAGTCATATAAACATGTCTTATAGATGCATTTAAAGCTAAAGACAATAAAATATTGTACAAGTATTTTATCCTGCTATTCGGTAAGAAGGAGTAAGTAACTTCTTTTGTAAAAATAACCTAGATTGGGATGGTAAGCTGAACTTAATACCAATAATATCTGGTCAGTTCGCCGTCTGTAGCCCTTACTTACGTTAGTTAGTACCAAGTTTGCTCTCCGTAACTTCCACATTACTAAGTTAAACTGTTAATATGAACTCTAACTACGGCTAATCCTTTGATTGACAGCTCTAGTTAAATCCGAGACACTTAATTCCTGATGGAGTTAAAGTAACGCGGGAAACTTGACACGCTGCGATTATGAGTAGTGTCTATTGGTTGTCAATATTTACGGGAAGTGTAAACAATAGATTCGGGAAATAATGAAACTTAGTTAATGACTTTTCCGCTCGATTGTTCTACCTAAATAGTGCCACGTTACTGTTTGAAAACGCGTTAAAATCCATTCTAAGCATCGAATCTTACGAGCGTCTCGTTTATAGTTTCAAAACCAAGAAAATATGAAGCCCTGAGAAAATTTGTTTCTTTTTATTCTCTGTATTAATTACTCAAACATTGCTATTTTACATGAAATGGTGTCTAGTAAGATTTTTGTTTTTCAAAAAGGGAAATAAAAGTCTTCGGTACGATTGCACCAAATCCGACATCGGCCGAAGTATGCCCGGGCGTTGTCATCGGGCAAAAAAAAAAAACGTAGGTACCTATGTAATGTAATGTACTGTTCTTGTAAAGCCCCGAACTCTGGTGAATCATTCTAAGATTTTATAGTAAAACGTAAGATTTTCCAACTCTTGATGGTAAAAGACCGAACTGTCCTGTGATCATAGCTTATTTCGAACTATTCCCACCAAAGGTTTATTATGACGGTGATTGAAAATTAAATATCCAATTCTCTTCCAACTGAGCTCGTAGTGACTCGGTAGCTCAGTTGGAAGAGCATTGGACCGGACTTCCAAAGGTCGCGGGTTCGATTTCCACCTGAGAATATGATCTTATCTAAAATTTTTTACTAGTAAGTATTTTATTTAGTAATATAATAACTTAATTTAAAAAAATATTTATTGGCATCGATTATCCTTTGTAATTGGTTCAAAACAATTTGGCGAAACGAATGCTTAATGTATTCATAGGTCTAAAGTTCTGAACAGAAGCCATTAAGCCAATGAATAACTATTCGTTTGTGGCTTAGTCACGTACCGCCGTTTTTACTCTGCGTGATAGTTCGATCCTATTTATTTCGTGTTTTTGCAATGAAAGCTAAGATACAAATACTGGATATTTTAAAAAAAACACATGGCCTGTCTCACAGATTTCGAATATCTTTTGGTTTAATTAAAAAAAAAAGAATATTTAAGAATATGAAATTCCCTCGATTCCCGTCCGAGAACATGATCTGCCCTGCGATTCTGTAAAATCAGACGACAACTCGCAACTCCCTTCGCAATTCACTCTCACTTCGCATCTCACCTCGCTTGACCTTGACCTTGACTTGCGTTGTACCTAGTGACAACCACACTCAACAAAATGTTAGTCGAGTTTTATCGATTCCAGTTTAGCTAATATGTGAGTTTTAAATTAAAATTTCTTATTTTAAGGAATTTGATGCAGCAAAAATAAAAAAAATAAAAAACTCTTAATTCGTGCCATGAATATAATCCCTATGCCTTAAACTGTATGTCCACGGCGTCCGTCTCCTCGGAGAGAAAAAACCGGACCGAATAGCGGCCTATATATTATATTTGTATGAACTTTTGTCAACTCGACATCCGGCGTCCGAAATCCGTCATCCGTTCTTTTGACGGGCTCCGAAGATTTTGCTTGATCGGATGAACCGCTAAACCGGAGCCTCGATTCGAAGTACCCCATTAGAATATAAAATACATATGGACTTGTCCACGGCGCAGCCACCCGACGTCCGTCTTCGTCAACCGTCATCTTTTGCGACTTGCCGAACTTGCTTATTGCGACAAGCACTTGCGCTGCGACTTTATTTTGTTCACACAATAAAGTTTTTAGGGCAAGTTAATATTAGGGGTTAAAGTATGAAATTGCCGTTTTGTATGGAGAATTTTAAAGAATTTGAATTTTCCATACTAACATTTTTTTAATTTATTTAACAACCATGAACGCTAACGTTTTAAAACATTTTGCACTAATGTTTACACACTAATATAACGTATGCCACTTAGGTTATGCGAAAAAAATAAGTATCGGCTAAGTCACAACGAAATAAAAGGTCATTTCTGCTAACCAAAAAGGAGTTACTAATAAAAACAAATGTTAAAAAAATATCTTCACGTTTTTAAATTTGAGATTTTAGCATTCACAATGCTATTTTTATATAATACCAAATAATAAACTAGAAAAAATACGACTCGCACCTGATCATGTTCTCGGACGGGAATCGAACCTGCGACCTTTGGATATCCGGTCCAATGCTCTGACCGCTGCGCTACTGAGTCACTAGTGGGAATGTCGAATTTCTCCTAGTATATCAACTCTTACGCTGCAAGCCAGCGCCATCTCACCAATTACAAGGAATTACCTCGACATCAACTGAATACCTTTCCAGATATTTTTAAACAATTGATTAAGATAAGAAAGCTACATCATTTTTAAATTTGAGATTTTAGCATTTACAATGCTCCCGTCCCGTTCGATTTCCGTCCGAGAACATAATCTGGTGCGAGTCGTATTTTTTCTAGTTTATTATTTGGTATGATATATCTTCACGTTGTTGTAATTTATCGTATAGTGTATTAAATGCCCCATCGAGGTATCTCTCTTGCAGGAGAGGGTGAAACCCAAAACTTTTTTGTCTTCTGCGTCTTTGTACGTATATTGCAAGAAGTTGTCGGCATTCTAACGTAAAAAAAGGCACGTGCACATGACATCTCAGTTGCACCGCAGAGTGATATGTGGTTCGGGATTGGATCGGATCCGGACGCAATGGACAAACGTGATCCGTCTCCGTCATCCGTCTCCGTCGAAACGCCCGGATCCGTCATCCAAGAAAAAACCGGACCGTGGACAGACCTATAATATTTTGTTAAGAATCCTGCTTTGTATAGTTACCTATATTAAGGCCCACTTGCAGTAACATTTACTAAATCTCGACTTTGTTAAACTTAGATGTAGCCCTTATGAAACTGTGAAAATTTTAAATATCGATTTAAAAATTTTACATATTCGTATGAGTAAAGTCTAGGTTTAACAAAATCGAGATTTAGTAAATGTTGCTGCAAATCGACCTAAGTACTCTTTTTGTATATATTGCTCATTGAATATAATGTCAATGTCTTGTTTGTCAATATTCTTCCTTGCGTTTTTTAATACAGTTTTTACAGTTTAATTTTATTATTTTCTTTCCCAAGATCCTATAATATCAAAAAGTATGTACTTTAATATGGTAGCAGAGCGTTAAGTTACCGGAAATAAAATTCAGATAGAATTTACGTCGAGAGTTGATGGAAAAGTCTATCGTTGAATCAGCAACAATCCAAGTGGGAGACACGAGAGCTTCATGAGGCGAACTTATTACTACGAATTTGTCACAAGACAACTGTGAGAAAGTTTTGCGATATTCTACAGCGAGGGAAGTATGGCTAGAACTACACCGCCTGTATGATGGCTTGCAAAAGAGTAAAGCCTGTGCATGAAGTTCTTCAGCTACACAGTGCAATCCAGTGGTGAAGTGTCACTACATATTAGCAAATTGAAGAACATCTGGTCTGAACTTACCAGGGAACTCCAGAAGGAACACCTGAAGGAAGAGCTACCAGAACTACTCGAAGACGGCTGAACCGATTGAAAGGATAAACTGTCGTTTAAATATTAATAAAATATATTTATATCATCGCTTACATTTTTATTACATATACATATGCCTAGCCCCAAAAATGTTAAAAATAAATAAAGCTTTTTAAATTTTGAGATTTTAGCATTCACAATGCTATTTTTATATAATACCAAATCATATACTAGAAAAGAGTGGCTCGGTAGCTCAGCGGTCAGAGCATTGGACCGGATATCCAAAGGTCGCGGGTTCGATTCCCGTCCGAGAACATGATCTGGTGCAAGTCTTATTTTTTCTAGTATATTATTTGGTATTAAATAAATAAAGCTTTAAAAAAAATAAGCTGTTTTTATAGCAGTTTTTTTAGGTTTTCTGTTAGCACATCATGTTAAAAATGTATAAATCTACTGAATCTACTACCATTTCACAAATTGGAAGGCCTATCCAAGAATGAAATGACGAAAGAAAACTTGTAAAGGGTTTTTGACCACCGATAAATTAAATATGACGTGAACGCCATAGGCTATTTACTATATTTCGTCTACGTTATTGCCCTAGAGCTAAATCGGCGTAAGATGGCAAATCCCTAGTTTGCCTCCTTTGAACTTCAGCAATTGTTTGTAGCTCTTCTAGTCTCTCTTCTTCTGAAATTGTGAAAGCCGGTATTTCTGCGCGATTGCACATGTTGTGCAAAACACAGCATGCAATAACTATTTTTGCAACTATGTCTGGATGATAATTGAGCATTCTGTGTACTAACAAGCACCTAAATCCCTCTATTCCCAGGAGTCTTACAAACCAGTATAATAAGTTTTACCTAACAATATAAACAATTTTTTTTATCAAATTTTATACAATAACATGTAAAAAAAAAATTGACATTAAAATAAAATTTTCTGAAATAACATCCTTGTAGGTGGTGGTGGTGGAAGGCTTGTGGCTCATGAACATCTTTGCTTGCACAACAATAATAGCAATGCAATTGTCCAGAAATTCAAACCGTTGACAGACACACCTATCTGTTGTTCTGATTATTGAGAATAAATACAAGTCATCTGGATATATAAACTCAAAGATTTTCTCACCATCCTTTACATCTCTTACAAAGCATTACAGAAAGTAATATTAAAACTGGACGATCACCGCAGGTAAATTGTTTACTAGTGACCTATTTTATAATATGTTGTTGTTACCATAAATATATAATAATGTTAGTGTATAAGTCTAGCATTCCGGACAAACCGCCGTGGTTTTTGGTTTGTTACGATGAAAAATTTTTGTTTTTGTAAAGTTAAATAATAAAAAAAAATAGTTTTTCACAAATTAAATAGCTATATAATTTGTGGTTAAAAACTACTTGTCAGTGTTAAAAAATAAAAAAATATTCACTTCTAAGACTTTCGCTCGTATACAGTTCATTAGAAATAAAACACTTTTTAAACACTTTTAGTCCTCCCGTGACCACGGTCCCTGGAAAGGTGTCGAAACGTCGGGAATTCTAAAAACCAATAAATACAAACTAAATAATTCTAAAACAACACCTGAATTAATAATATACGCGCTGTAATCCGTAAAAAGTGTTTTATTTCTAAAAAAAATATTATTTTAACATTGTTTGTAGAGGACTTCTTCTATTTTCACTCGTAAAATAGATACTTTTTATTTGACACTTTGAATCGGGTTCACTTGCGAGGTGAGCATCGAAGTGAGGGCGGAATTTCCTTACAGAATGCCACTTCTTATGTCATCTCATATTTCATCTGTCAAAATCTCACGGTCAATTTTAATTCAACACGCAGACTATTAGCTGCCTCAAATTCCTTAAAATAAGAAATTTTAATTAAAAAAACGCATATTTGCTATAAAGTTCTGTACCAAAAACTCAACAATTGTATCAAAAAACTGCAATCAATAAATCTCGACTAACATTTTTTTGAGTGTGGCAGTCACTACAATACAGAACTCGCTTCACTTCGCAAGTAAATAGGTGATGCTTACAGAATGCAAATTTAAGTGAGAGTGAAGGGAGTAGCGAAGTGAGATCTGATGCGAGAGGTTGTTTAATTCGAGAGGTGGACGGATAATTAGAATTGTGAAAAGAGAAATATATGTAGCTTACTCCCGCAAAAAATATATATGCAGGATGCACCGCCCGCCTGCCCGCAAAAAAATGCACATGCACACCACAAAAATATCAGTGCACAATACCTGCATTTAGCATGACAGCGACACACCTTGCACCTTCACCTTAGATAATTAGAAGCACCAGATAATTTTCATACCAACGAGATAACTTTGAAGCCTTGGTTCTCTGCCGATCTGAAGATAGCTACCCAGGGAGTGAATGGATGAGATCCAGATTGCAATACACACAACTGATCTATCAGGATTCTAAGAGCTGTTTTGATATGCTAAAAAATCGCGAAAATAGCATTATATTGTATGGAAATTCATCATTCACATTAGGGGACATTCTACAACCACTCTACACCCCATAAAAGTAAAAGTAATCGTTTCCTTGATCGTTACGAAAAATTCTGTCACCTCTCGGTCTATACCTTACAGAATGCCACTTTTTACATCATCTCATACTTTATCTGTCAAAATCGGTAACCTATCCCAAGGTCGAAATTTTTTTGATCGAATTTCATTTTACTGAAATCTTTTCGACTGTTTTCGTTTCGCCTTTTTTGACTTCGTCGAAATTACGTTTTTTTCGTTACTCCGATGTCTTATTTGGTCGAAAAACTTTTTACCGAAGTTATGCGCGGTCGAAAGAACATTTCGTCGAAGTATTATATTCCCGAACATTCATTACACCACTGATTTATTTGTCATATTTTCAGTTCACCAAATGAAAAACTTTGTATACATTAAGTAGGTTAGGTTAGGTTAGTGTTTTGACCATTCGCAGCTCTATAATGCTTGCATGCATGGTGCATGCTTGCTTAATAAAACATGTATTATTATAACAAATATCGATTATGTCAAATGTTACCTACATAATATAAATATACCATAGTTGCGGTTGCGGCCAAATAGTATTCGGTAAAATGTTGTTCTGGTGGTGCCAATACTAAAAAATCATTTTGAAAATCGGTGAAACGTAGTTCGGTAAAATGAGACATATGCCAAATGATATTTCGATGGTTTAAAAATATGGCAAACAATACATATAGCAACAAAAACTTTGGTAAACCGTTTCCGTTAAATGAAATTAGGACAAGTAAATTTCGGACAAGTTATCGGTTCCCGTCAAAATTCTCGCCGTCAATTTAGTTCAACTCGCTGACACGCTCGCAAGTGCAGCGCTAGTGCACATGCGAATTATCAAGCGAGTTTTGAGAATACCAATCAAGAAACTCACAGCGGATTCAGATGCGAGGTCACGAATGATGTCTTACAGAATCGCAATGCTGGTACGAGTCGTATTTTTTCTAGTATAGTATTATATAAAAATAGCATTGTGAAAATTTAAAAAAATATATAGCTTTCTCATC
Source organism: Catoptria pinella (assembly GCA_963556745.1). Classification (NCBI taxonomy): domain Eukaryota; kingdom Metazoa; phylum Arthropoda; class Insecta; order Lepidoptera; family Crambidae; genus Catoptria; species Catoptria pinella. Next base: position 7,093,910 of record OY750771.1, read on the forward strand.
TTAATCAATTGTTTAAAAATATCTGGAAAGATATTCAATTGAATGTCGAGGTAATTCCTTGTACGTACATTGGTGAGATGGCGCTGGCTTGCAGCGTAAGAGTTGATAGCTAGAAGAAATTCGACGTTCCCACTAGTGACTCGGTAGCTGTCACCGTGACCGTTGGTCAGAGCATTGGACCGGATATGCAAAGGTCGCGGGTTCGATTCCGGTCCGAGAACATAATCTGGTGCGAGTCGTATTTTTCTAGTATATTATTTAGTATTATATGAAATTGTTTGTCAAATAAGTTAAACGATATAACTGGCCCACAATCTTTTAACTATACTATCGATAACTGTTTAATATTTGAACTATCGACAAGACTGCAGTTATTAGTGCTTACTTTTAAATTTGAGATTTTAGCATTCTCAATGCTATTTTTATACAATTACTAAATAATATACTAGAAAAAATACTACTCGCACCATCATATTCTCGGACGGCCGAGAGTAAAGTTTTAACATTAAGTTTTACTTAATGTTTTGAGTCCACGACATTTTCAAAAAAGTATTAAGGCTGAATTAACTGCTTTTCTTGCTGTTGAAAAAAATACACTTCCGCTTTGTTTGTGACATCAACAATTTGTCCCATCTGTCTGTCATGTTCATTGTTGACCTCAGTTCTTTCGTGTTATTTCGTGTGATTATTCCTTATAATCTAAGGATTATTATCTTATTTGATGATATCCGAAATGATTAAAAGACTCAGATATTTCTCTATGTGACTTGTGCTTGCTTGAGGTTTCGAATAATCTGCTGCATTTTATGGAAAACATATTAAAAAATCATATTTTAGCCATTTCAAAAATGTTCATAAATGTCACAAACGCGAGGTGTAACGGCTCAGAGAGCCACTATCAATAAAATATACTTCACTATTTGTAGCGCAGAATAAAACAGAATCGTGTGCATGCACAGAACAAATAAATGAACGCGATAGGAGCCACGCTCACATGCGATATCGAAAATGAGTCGAATCGAAAACAAACATGGCGTGCTGTTCCATGTAAAATAGGCTTATTTAATTTTAACGTATCATTGGGACTCTTCTTCGAACAGTGCCACACTGACAGATTTGCATATTAATATAATTTACAAGCCTTTGTTTCGCCTTTATATTTTGAACGTAAATACTTAATTTAATTCTCACCGATTTGTAAATAAAAATATTTTTAAAGCATTCAAAGGAAAATATAATTTTGTGGCAGTTATTTCACTAGCATCATCTATAATTATCTCTGACATATCCGGAAGTTACTAAATAGAAAGTTAACTCCTTGAACTGTACAATACGAATCACGAAAGGATAACGCAACCTTTATTATCCTTTTTTGATTTATATCTATTTTCCTCTAATACAATTGCTTGTTTCCATGAACGGGAGCTTTAGTAAAAACGTCATGAGGTGATTTAGTTGGTCCGTTTGAGCCACAGTTCCGTGAGCTCTCCACTCTCAATCTATTAAACGATCGCCCAAGACTGTCGGTGTCTTTTGTAGGAGATTACGAGTGCTGTTGACTAATTGCCCGATCAACTTAACTATCCAATAACAAATGTTTTCTCCATCGCTTTATTTGATTAGTTCCTTGGCGGCATGGATAGCGACACAGTAGATATACGGCCGGTGTGGTAAGGTAAGCGATTGCTTCTGTAGGTACTACGTTGCTTTTCTCATATAAAATTTAAAAGTCTGATGTTAGTTAAAGTGTACTGAATGTTTTATTTTATTAGATTGGATTTGAGGGAACAGATGTGGCACTGAACATAGTTTTAACTAATACGAAAACTAAAACCTAATAAACTGCAAAAAATGGCCGCCTTACCATACCACACCATACGCCGTAGTAAGCTACTTGTCATGTCTTTGATCTTGGCGAAACAAGATGAAGAAAAAATTATTATCATTTGTCATCAAAAGTATCCAAACTTTACGTGACATCAAAATTATGAAATAACAATTTGACGTTCTTATGCAACGCCACTTTTAAAGCCACTTTAGTTGCCCTTTTTATTCTACTGTGACAACAATGTGGCATCAAAATAAGCAACCGTTCGCCGGCTGTCATATGAAAGCAAATTGTGTTATGCAGCGGCAGTCAGCGGTGATACGACGATATTTAGTTAGCACGATTTGTGCTTTGTCAACAGCCGACCCAACGATCGGAAAATGGTCCTTATTTTCATATAAGAAACCTCTGAGTAAACTAATAGTGATCATACTTCTAATAAAGGAGGTAAAATTTAAAAAATAACTAATTACCCTAACAATTTGTCGATTTTGGAATCAATCTCAACTTACTGGTTTAAGATATAGCGTACTAATATCTATTCTGTGATACGGCTTTAAAAAGTTATTTTCCCAAATTGGTAAATTATTTATCATAAATTTTGCAGGTGATTATTTTAAATTTTTGATAAACTAAAATACACAATGGAATAATTATATCATTAAATATGTAGCAGTCATAATGAGAAAGTAATTAGACTGTTTCTTGTGATTTGTTCCAAAAAATCAAAGGTTATTGGTGGCATAAATAATTTCAGCCCTTTTGAAAGTTTTATGAAATAAAACCTTTTGTTGGCATCTGAAAACGGATGGCCATGGCTGCCGCTGCCGCCGTGCCAAACGAACCCTTCGCTTGGCCACCAAGCGAAATGAAATTTAATTTCCTCTTCTTCCATTCCCTATTTTATGAAATCTTTTCAAATGCTTCAACGTTAAGTGCAATTTCACGAGTTTACGACGCCCCGCAGGAACCAGCCTTCAACTTAAGTAACACTGTTGGATATAAATTTTGAATCTCTTTAAGGGCTATAAAACTTCGGAAAAATCTTAATTCGCTCCTTTTAATATCGGATTAAAGCGAATAAGGGTAATTACAAGCGTGTCTACAGATTTGGAAACTTTTTGCATGACCACTTTGGCTCATTATTCTTGAAGCTCTCGCCGTGGATTATCAGTTTGGCAATAAGGAAAAAAGGGAAATAATTTAATAGCTCACGAAAAGTGTATAAAACGTGTTCAACAATGTTCTTCCCGCTTGGCTTCCAGAAAAGTTTTATCGTTTTATATTTATTAGGTGCTTTTTCACCTGTTGTTTTTCCACGGGATTGAAGGTGTGACTCGTAGCTCATCACGTGCCATACTTTTATAAGCTTTTTTCTTTTTTTAAAGCGGTAAAGTTGTGTGTGTTGCGAAATCACAATGAACAGTTGAAAGGTTTTGTATGAGAGTTGGTTTGCAGTTCAACAACTTAGTATTCTTTTCATCCCGAAAAAGCGGAGAAACTAAAGAGAAAAAACCATTTAATTAATGCTCTTTGCTTTCACTGAACTTAGAGCTATATACCAAAGAATATAACTGATTCAAAAAATAAAAAAAAGTAACAATATTTCCTGAGTTTTGAAATGCAAATCCAAAATTGCTTTTGATTTCTAAGGTTAATTTTAGAGATTGACTTTACCACTTCTTGATGCAATGATTTGTTCTACTAATGTTTTATATCAGAAAGAATATTTGATTTTTCACTCTAAAAATATAATAAGACTTAGATTATATTCTTCCTCTTTCATTTATTGTGACTATAATTATAATGCTTCGTATTATGTTACAGGTACCTCAATAACATATTGCGGTTTTCTAGGATTCGTGGTAAGTACCTTTTACTTAGATTTGTTTACAGTATCTTGATGTACAGGTTGTTGACTCTTATAGACCGATACTTAAATAATACATATTTAAAAATGTTAATTATAAATTACAAAAGACGTTAGACGTAACTTTTAGCGTAAGGCTAGGCGTAAAAGATCTGTTTTGTGTTATTTATTACAAAAAACTGGCTTTTGTATGGATGTATTATAATTGAACCATGTTACATTAACAAATTTTATAATCATTCGTATTAGAAAAAATATAAGGACGAGTAAATTTCCACCCAAAAGACATGTTTTCAACTAATAAACAATTAAATACGTTTTATGTAAGGTACGTTACTTCGACATTTTCCTAAAATTACTTTTTCCTGAAATGAATGTTTGAACAAAAAGATTTCGCTTCGTCAAAGTCAAGTTTGCTTTTCTTTTAAGAAAACTTCAGGTTGCTACTTAAAGTCGAAAGGGTCGATTTTAAAATGCAAATTCTTCTTCTTTGAACTGAGTAATTGGAAACACTTATCCCGTCTCGATTTGAGTTCACTGAATAAACGATGAAATAATTTATTTATGAAATCCTAAAAAAAACTGGGAAATTAATCCTTATATGTTTCTAGGATAACCATTTATGCAAGAATGATTTTTATATATTTAGTAATGACCATCTTTCTCAATAAAAATTGGACTTTTACCTGTTACGTTATTTATGCTAACCCACATTACCGGAATAATATAAAGCCGTGATACAGTAAGCAAAGTGGAGTGTAAGTAAAATACAAACAGCGTGAAAAATAGGATGTGAAAAATGTCTGCAATTTGTGAACGCCTTGGGGACCATTACATCAATCATCATCAGACCAAAAACCCCTGACTCTAAGAAAATATATAAGTCCATTGCTGTGCTGTATTCGATTCTAAATATATCCACAGTTTCGACACAAAAAAAATGTAGATACATTAATGTCCTAGTTTTTGAGATATGTAAGAAAAACTAAAACAAAGCACACAAATAACCGCTTTTTGTTCAAATTAATCAATCAAAACTGGGGTTGAATCGAAAGATGATGATGAAATAATTTCATGATTAAGGTTGATTATTTACATTTCAATTTCTTTTTAAATAATCCTAATCGGACCTTTCGTTTAGTTAGAAGTTACGACAGACATAAAAATGCTGAAGGTAGGTATGATGCGAGCCCTAGGAATCCAATCTACTAAGTCTAGTATGATGTGAATATAGGTTTATTTTATAATATAAACATTAATGTGCCTAAGGTGTTTTTAAAGGTAGGAAACAAAAACAGTTTTTAAGATTTATCTTTATGTACAAAATCTACGAAGCGAAGCGACGGCGGGTCGCTACTAAATAAATGAAACTAAATACCGAAATTATGTATTTTGACGAACAAAGACATATTCCACCCAATTTATTGCTAAGTCTTCCTTTGCCTTTCTTACAAATATGAAGAAATATACCGATATAACATAGAATCATTTTTAATGAAATCGCAACAATACCATGGACCAAGGATAATACCTTGTGCTCTGGACTTCAAAAATTAATTGGAATGAAATATCAAAAGGAAAATAAATTGCTATGAAATTGACATCAGATATTGTTTTCCTGTTATTGATCGATCGATCGTCACATCATTTGGCCTTCTAATTTATTTGAATCGTGAGCTAAACGATATATATTGTTTTTTACATTTTTAATCAAAAGTCGTATCCTATGCGGCCTAAAAAAATGTTTGAGAATGTGCAAGCAGCGCTCTTTCATATGATACCCCATGCATAAAACCCCCTGTCAGTCCCTGTTGCAAAAAATATAAATATTTTTATTTCTCTCTTATTTGTAAAATAGTTGGGCAAACGTACGTTATCTAAAACTGTTCCAAACAAGTTGTTAGCACTAGTAGTTCTCGAGATATCCAGCTGTTACAGGCAGACTGAGTCACACAATAAGGGTACCTTTTTACCATTTTGGTACAAAAATAAAAAAATACAAATAGGTACTTATCTTTAGTTCTGAGGTACCTTGAGTAAAGAACGTAATAATTTAAAACTTCTTCCTTGTGTTTTCAGCATGTGGTTAAAAAGATTTCCATCATGGAGATCTTGCACGTTTATAGTTCCACGTGCAAAATTAAAAACTGCCATTCTAAATTCACTAAATAAACTAACATCGCGGTGGTTGTAACCCGTAGGTATAATAAGGTTTATGTAAACTACTTTTATTCTAGATAATACGATTTCTGTTCTGATTAGCTTAAAATATTTGTAATAAGATATTAAGATTAGATATACCTTTAATTAAGAGGGCGCCATCTTAAATTATCTAACACTATTATACAAATACATTTTTTAATAACAGACTAGGTATTTGAGGCTTGGAAAATTAGACAAGTAGGTAGTTCCTTCAAATTAAAAAAAAAGATTTAGATTTATTAAAAGGATGCAAGCTGTTTATCAGTTGTTTCGATTGCCATATTGAAACAACATCGTTTGTCCTAAAAATATCAGTAAAATCTTGCTCTGTGTGATATTAAAATTCTTACCTTCGCATTTTATGCTAAAACGTTTACTTTATTCGTTACTCGTTAAGGCCGGTTGGAGGAGGGAACGAACGGAATTGGAGTCGTATTGTCGCATTTTCCTCTTGTAGTCGTTTAATCCGCTCAATCTGGCATTAGAGTCGCAACTTAGGCCATTCATCGGTAATTTATGTTGGCTCTGTGTTACGACCGTGTGGGGCTTTATTTTTACGCACCTTTATGAGTGCCGATGTGTACATAGCGGTTAAACCGCATCCATTAGTTGGCTATGGCCTCGTAAGCTCTAAATTGTAGTTTATAACATCGAACAATCGAAAATGAATTATCAATATTGCGACCAATTTTAGTAAGTCATTGATTGCGAGGAATCAATTTTGACGCATGCCTTCTTCCGTCGGACAACCAGACGTACGAATCTGCGCCACCGTTTTTTGGTGGATATTCCAAAGACTTCGAACGCTCTATTAAGAGTTTTGCTTCAAATTTTATCATCCGTACCGCTAGAGAGTGGAACTCCTTGCCTGAGTCTGTGTTTTTTGATAGGTACAATTCAAGTCAAAAGCGAATAGGTTAATAATTCTAGGCTAGCGCGTTTCATCGTAGATCGCATTATCACTTAACACCAGGCGTAATAGCGGTCAAGCGCTTGCCTATCTTACATAAAAAATGCCACAGCTAAATACCTAGGTGTGTCTTGACATAGTCGCTTTCCCGTTCCTCTTGCGCTTTCAACAGAAGCATGCCTCATTGAATTCAATAGCGCATGCCTTATCTACTTAAAACACGTCTTTGTATGGCAGAAAGTTGAAAGGGAAAGCTCAGGGATTGGAGGCTATAAGTATTTATTGTCTGCGTCTGACGCAGGTTGAATTGAAAGTTGAAGCGACGTGGTGACGACAGACCACGGTACTGTGGAGATCGTTAATGTTTCCGTACTGAGAGCTGGCCATCACCGCCGTTGCTAGCTGAAGTTTATTTTAATTATTTTCTTTTAAGCGGCAAAAAATATTATACGAGTACCAAAGCTTGTGAAGCAATTTTGTAACATATAAAATGTAGAGACTGTAGAGAGTGTAAAATATGTGCCAATTTTATTTGTCTTCCGTATCAATGCCGTTAAGCATGCTAACTTTATTTATGTTCCATGTTTTTAAATCAAATAACATGTGAAAACGATAGTTCAATATATTTTACAATCTCTAAATTATATTATTACTCTTAAATAAAATAAAAACATAATAGAGTTCCTAGTGTTTCTTGGAATCCAGGTTAATGCTTCTTTGATAATTGAATGATATCGGAGTTTCGCTTTATCATCTGTTAGGGTTTTACAAATATATCGATGAAACATGCTTTATAAAATTAAAAATGTATTTTGTGTCCCTCTTCGTCTAGAAAATAAATTAACGTGTTATGTGTTGGGTACCTATACCTAACAACAATAAATAAAACGAGAAATTTACTGGAATATGTGCGAATTTTAGGAGCATTCTAGTTTCTCCGAGTTCATTATTAGTGTTGAAGTCATTTAAGTAAGCCTCATCACATCAGGTTCTCTATTGAATGCGAGAATTTGTTAGACGGGCGTCTAACAAATTCACACAGAAATACAGTGTTATTTGAGAAAATCTACGACGTTTGCATTTGAATTTTAGCGTATAGGTTTAATGCAATTAATCTGACAATGTACTGGAGGTGTGACGTCTTCCTTCACGTTAGTTTCGTAGGATGACGTCACACCTCTGTGGTACATTGTCAAATTAATCGTTATCTGCTTTTCTACGTACCTATCATTATTGTAGGCTGCATAGTGCTTTTATTTTAGCATTGTAGAATATTCTCTAGCTAGCTAAAAGGTACTGATCAAACTACATAAATAAATGTTGTCACTTGTTTTCATTCACACAATTATTAAGTAGAACCTTAAATATTGTATTGACCTGTGCGCTTACTTGTCTTGAATTAGAAGTCTAACATCATTAATGATGTAATTATGATTTACGTTATTTCGTTTATCAGCCAAAAAAGTAAGTATAGAGAGAAGGTATTTCTAGCTTTTTTTTCTTTAGCAATCAAATATCCTAAGAAAAATATTCCAGTAATATTTCTACTTTTCTAAGCCTATTTACGTTCTGAAGGGCACAGGCTTGCTCAATTAAATGGGTGAATTTGGCCATTAGCCCACACGCTGATTAATTTGTATGGGACGGCCGTATCTGTTTTTGGCAGAACCAACGACAGTAATGTAGCTAGGGCTACTATATTACTTTTGTTAGACTTCAAAGTAAATGGACTTCATTTTTAGATCATTACTTAGAACAGGTGCGTGAAGTGAGATGACAATTAAATATTCACTATCTACGACTGAAATAGCTAAAGTTGGCTTGCAAAAAGTTGGAGTGCTAAGTGGCATTTTACCTTAAACGTGGAAAGCTGGAACTTTTGATGTGATTATTTAAAAGAGTACCTTTGTTTGATGTAATGTTCAAAATACGTAGGCCAGTTAATGTAGGTATTTATTAAAAACGTCCGTTACAAAAACAATATTAACCGTTAACTTCCACACAACTTATTAATAGCAAAATGCCTATATTTTATGTTTTGTGAAACTGACAAATATAAATAAATGTTACATTTAAAAGCTCAGTCGTCGAGAACGTTACTCCGAGCGCAGCGTTAAGCATTCGCACGAACGGAACGTCACATGTAAAAACTCGAGAAAATACTCAAGTCTAAGGTACTCACCTTGAATGAGTCTGGGTTCCAATCCTGGTTTGAGCAAATGTTTTAGTGATGAGTCGTTATTAAATTATAATGTATGTACATTGGTTTCTAAGTCATGATGGATATTTATATTCTGTAATTTAGTCACCTCACAAGCTCGCCTTAGGGCGACTTGCACTATAAATCAAATATTATTTAAGTGATACTTAAGGCGATTAGTGCCCTCACTTAAAACTACTACTCTATAGAACCTTATTAGCTTTAATCTGTACTTGTGAATTTTCGATACATTATGTAATTAGCGAGCAATAATTTCAACTTAATGAGGGCGCCTCTGTAAGGGCACTAATCGCCTTAAACAATATTTAATTTATAGTGAAGTAGGGGTAAGTTTGGGACTAAAATTGATGAGTTTAACTAATTTAAAAACATAAAGTTAGATATAATTTGTCCCTAATTGCGGCTCTGCCTCTATTCGACATAGTGTGTTCTCAAGTTGGGGTCGTATAAACGTCCTTTCACTCGATGAATTGGCCCTCTACTTAAAGGATAGTGATTGGTTGTAATTGAACGTTACCTCGATGTTACATTTGTTTTTGTGGTTACAGAAAAAGTTATACTTCTGTTACTCTAATTAAAACTCACAGTACCAATTAAAATAAAATAAAAAATACATGTTAAAATGCATGTATTGTTAATACTTTAATGTTTTTTTGTAAAATTCCTTGATCAAGGTATAAAAATTTAATACTTTACAATTTTTTAGGCGAAATCTTCTCATATGTCTGAAAATTCACAAAGCTTTACGTTATATTAATTATCCTGGCTACACTGGATTCAGTTCCTATTTAAGCAATTAGGCTGTTCCAATTTTCAAATTACATACGGATGGTCGGAATTATGAATAATGAGGATTATTATACGAGATAACGCTCTGTTCATTCTTATTATAGCGTAGTAGCATAAAGCTTTATCAATCTGATTTCATACACATGAATAATTAGTCGGCGTGAAAATCAATGAAACTGAAGTATGGTCTGAAATTAGAAAGGACTATCCCAATATGAGTCTAATTAATGACTGAATGATAATATTGACATTAATGTGACGGCCGACGATTACAGTCACGTCACAATGACCGAACCATTCATTGTAACGCGGTCCATAACGGAGAAAATTGCTTTTAAGAAAATTGTATTTAGAGCGTTTCGTTCATCAAATCCCATTAAAACTTTTTCCATTAAACATTTTACTTTTGGTAAAAATGCTTTCATCTAACATTAAAGTTAATAATGGGATACGATTTCGGCTTAATTCCGAATAACTTGATACTTCTCATCTGTCTTCTTGATGTTTTTGATTTAACTAAAACATCAACTGGTGTCTTTTAAACGTACCAGCGTTTCCACAAACGGTTTACTTTGTCAAAGTATCTACAGACGGTGAAATTTGACATACAATCTGCTTTTACAATCTGCTGTGATACAGCAAATTGTATCGTGAGTAGGCGTGTTGTGACTTGTCGCTCTCTTCCAACATGTTGCAAGTCGGATCGGCAGTCCTAGCAATCTGCAGATTGTAAAAGCAAATTGTAACCGCGTTGTAACGTGAGTAGTGCGGTTGTAGCAATTTAGGCTCAGTCGCGATCGTGCCGTCCGTTGTGACTGTCACTGGAAGAAGATACCTAGGTACTATTATTTATTAGTAAGTATGTAAGCATACACTGTCGGTCTTCTGACAGCATTTCTTTAATAAAAGTGTAGGAGAGTGTAAATTTAATTGAACCATCGACTTATTTGAATTAAAGTGTTTGTTTACTTTTTGCTGCCGTTGCTTTCTAGATTAACGTAAAATGAATACCGTAGAAAAAAGAGTATGGACGAGAAGTTTATAAGGACTTGCCACATTTGTGGGATAAGAAAAACAGTAAATAATTACTTAACATATAAATGTTGAAAACTCTTTTTTGCTTCTTAGTTGGTATAATTGATGAAGCGAAGGCAATAGCAAGACCCGCTTTTTGATATTTGGACAGCATTGGAGCCATTATTACAGACGCGTTTGCAGGCTGTGGCGATCAAATTGGGAATGAAATTGTGATCACGGCTGTTACGTCGGTAGAGTACAGTCAACCGCGACTCCAGCAGATTGTAACAGCAGATTGTATGTCAAATTGCACCGTCTGTAGACACTTCAATTTAAAGTTAAGCTAAACAATTTCAAATATCTTTGCGATGTTGTGGTTATAAACAGGCCTTATAATCTCAAAATATTTGACGCGTAACAAGTAGGGAAAACACCCAACTTCATATAAAACCCCAAATGAAAGGTAGCTATTCAATTTGGTCCCATTATAATTTAAGTTTACTAGTCATGTTCACATGTGTCGCTGCTGTGCAAATTACAATATAATGATAAAATTCGACAACTACGCTACTCATAGACTTTGAAAAATTGTCGCTATGGCATTCTATTTCCATGACGCTACTATTGAACGATGAAAACCGAGTTCAAACCTGGCCTAATTCACAAATTATTTTGGTGGTTTTTTTATTTATTTATCTTTTTATCACAGAAAAAGATAAAAAAAAGTATTTTGATGTTCTGTGATAGTGGCGCTGTAGAGCTATTTTAAACCTTGCGTTTGTGAAATTTGAACATCTTTCGAAATCGCTGAAATATTATTTTCCCCATATCTGAATCGACTAAAAAAATCTATATAATTATAGAACCGGCTCACAAAATTTCACGAGAATCTGTTGAGAAATGCGACCTGTAGTGGAGAACAGACGGACAGCCGGAAAGCCGGACAGCCGGTCAGACAAACGAAAGCCCAAGCTGAAACGGAGATGCTTCGCACTCGCTCGATCAATAAGAAACAAAAAACACATTAACAGCAATTATAATTTCATGTCAGCTGGTTAGATGGCTCTAGTTACTTGTTAACAGAAAAAACCCGCAAAATTTTTCTTTATTCCCATATTACAAAAGTACTTTTTGGTTATAAAAAGCAATTATTCAGATATTATGTTGTATAAAATCCAATTTGCTAGACATATAGTGGAGTTTGCGATACTTAATAAAGTTGGAGAATAAAATACGAAAGCTCTTTATCGGTTTTCCATTATCTCGAACAGGTGGATGCAGGTTAATAGACTTATTATGATTCTGATGCTTGTGTTCGCCAAATCTGAAATTATAATGTATTCCAACGTAAATAGCAATTGCTGCATTAACTAGATTGGATACTGGGAGATTTCATTGCTTTACTTACACGGTATTATTTTAAATGAAACTTTGAATTTATAATTATTTTAAAATGTTTAAAATAGTGAAAACAGCTAGAATTTTTTTTAGTAAGACAAAAATTATAAATATCTGAAAAAGATGTTTACAGATTTTTTAAATCCTTCTTGCATCTGATGCAATTATAAATTTGGATGCACCAGCTTATGAACATTAAAACATCTTGCGGAATTTCGAAATATGTCTTACGGATTACCAGAATTCTTCGATGGCCTCTTTGGCGGCGTTGAGTTTTCAGCAAATAAAAATCACACGTGTGCTTATATAAGAAATGGGGTGGCAATATTTTACCCTCAAAAAGTTGTCAAAAAATCGATAGTTTCAGCAGCTATGAGAGAAAAGCTTTCCGCGCGACGTCCACTACGTTAGTACAAAGACAGGAAAAAGCAGCAAATTATCTTTAAAATGAAATATGAAAAAAACGCGTGTATAGTGCATTTAAATGATTAATTATTATACGAAGCGAATTATTATAATATCGAGCCTCTGTGTGATTTTCATACCAACATGCTCACTTCACATTGTCATAAATAAAAAAAGTAAATGTATCACTGCAATGACTTTTATGTCAATGGATAGACCAAATATTCATCTCTCAAATAAACATTTCAACCATCTTCAAAAACATCTCGATTTCCTCCAAAAAAATATAGTTGGTTTTCCATTCCATACAACTTTGTTCGGAATTTGAATCAATGTTATTCTTTGTATGTTTGAAGAAACGGAGAAGTTTCTGTAATTAATTGGACTGCTTATTTGAAAGATTAACATTTGGTCTATCCATCGACATAAAAGTCATTGTAGTGATACATGTACTTTTTTATTTAAGAGAATGGAAAGTGAGCATTTTTTTATGAAAAACACAGTGGCTCGATAGTTTTGCTCTGAAGTGTAATTTATATGGGTAGATATTCTGTGTAAGCCTTATGCATTATACCACAAGTTGTTATGCTAATAAACGTAATGATCAGTAATCGATAAGGGTAAAAATATTTATCATTATGATAATAGTATTTATGCAATTGTTTTTCTTTGTTCTGTGATCTATACGGAATGAACGTATGCGTCAACATTTATTCGGTATTAGTGTTATGCGAATTGATAATTCTGCCACAAAACCTTATGCCATCGTATTTATTAACCCTTCAACGCTAGGAAAATGAGACATAATGGACATTTCATTGTTATCCGGCCGCCTGCGTCCGTTCGGGCGTTGATGAATTAAAAATGTATGCATTCACATACGAACCCGTTAGAAACAATCTAAAATGAAATATGTTTGAACATCAACAACACCAGACAACACCGCACGCCTAAACAGAGACCGATTGTTGTTTATAAGCAGGAAAATATTTTGTTTGTGATCGAAACGGAAATATTCCACGAGCTCCCATTTAACTTTTCCCATTACGCTTTTTATTTTCTGATAAAAATGCTTCACCTCACACCGTAAGAAGATTTAGAATTTGTTCATGTGAGACGACTATCATACTCAGCTCAAAAAAGCAAGCATAACATACGGTGTATGATGTATAGCTGTTAAAACCTTTGTATAAACTTTATATAGAAAGTACGTGTTCGGTTTATTTTTTCGTTTGTTTTCATTTAATAACTAGTGAAATCCTACTGGTAAAAATAATCCTAAAGTACCTATGCTAAAATAAAATTAATTATGCTGCAAATGGCCTTGCATTGCTTTTTTCACACGACTGCTAAAAAAAGGAGTGAATTGTTTTCAGGGTTAAGGAGTGTATTGTTTCAGTTATTCTTTTGAGAACGGATATTGATTACCAATTGTTCTATGTTCTGACACGAACCAAGTTCTTATTACGATCATTGCTCCTTACATGTTATCGGCAAGTTTAACAATTTATTTACTGATTTACAACTTATCTACTTCTGATCTTTATTATTCTAATAAAAAACGTCTGGTCGGAATTATAAAACGCGAGTCATACTTGGTGTCGTCATTAAAATCTGACGCCTGGTTGACCCTGCACGCCACTTTTTATATTTATTTAGCTGATAAACGAGGAACACGAACACAGTAGGTACATGTTAGTTCAGTAACTTATAATGCTACTTTTTGGGGAGTGTTATAATTCGAATATTCTCACGCGATGTACAATCTAGTATAATTTTACTGTTATTGACGTGTCGTGGACTCGTGGCGTAACTACATGTATTTTCATTGCAAGACCGCGCGAACTGTGATGATGTTATCGCTAGGAAGATGGTGATATGTTACCCGTAAGTCCCATATTTGATATTATTATACCCTTGTCATTTGTTTATTTCTAACAGTTATTTGCCTTTTGCATTTTCAACCCAACAGTTCTCTAATGATAATAACATATTCAGTATTCCTTTCGATTGTTTTCACTTGCTTTGTAGTATTTATAATGTGTTTTACTGAGTGTCACTATACCATGACACGACGTCCGGGGTTCACAGTCATCCAGAATAACTAAGTTAACCGAATTCATGTCTCACATGAATTTAAGATTTTTTTTCAGATACGTCATGAGGTGTTACAAAAAAACATTTTACATTCTAAATAAATTATGTGAAAAAATTCATGCAACTCAAGTGAATGACATTTGTCTTAAATTATTATGTTATTCACTTTGAAATATATTTTGTTGCTTATAATGTATGTTTTACTGTGTCAACTTGCGATTCTAAGTAATTTTTCTCCCAGAGTCCCGATACTTATATTTCTGCAAATATTTGCTTAGATTCATTGCTGTCGTTGAATTTGTATAATGTTTTCCTATTTTCTGCAAAGTTTTATAGTCTTATCCTATTTACATCATCTACTCGTACACTAGTGGCTTTAAATGAATCAGACCTTGGATTTTTCTTGTCCTTACATTCGCATTGTGAGGGATCATGGTAGTAATTTGTAACTTGTCTTTGCATAGCTTACCGAGATCCGGAGTTCATGTGGTATCCACATAAAATACAATCAGTTCTTATTTTTACGAAGCCTTGTTATTTTTATGTTATAGTGCCAGTAGCCGTGATATTTTTGTTTCTTTGTTCTGTGGTGATAGATATGTACAGTCGACCAAATTGAATCATGACCTACCTTTAGGTAATTTTCTTATAATCATTCAAATACAAGTAGGTTGAATTCGCTTAAACATACATTACCTTGGTAATGAACATGTTTTCATTTTATTAGATACTGATAGTCACTGACTAGGCTATGATAAATAGGTCGGACAGACTCAACTATACTCGTTCGTGACACCAGAGAAATATTGCTATTACTGTCTCTGTCATTCATTATATTTTTTCTTATTGACTGACTACTACTTGACATCTGACACACTGTCATATTGTCATTTTATTTTTTAAATTCTAATACTTTTTTTGCAGTTAAAAGAATTAAAATTATGAACCATATAGTATTCGAAATTCAAATCAGGACTGCTTTATTTAAAAACATATCTACTGCAGTAATGACAAAGGTTAAAATTGCATAGATCTGTGACCCGTAATGATGCATTTTTATTCATATTTAAAACGTACTAAGTGCAACATACAATGTAAAACCGCAGAATTTGTATAGTACCTACTCACAGTAAGCTAAATATTTTTATAGTTTCAAAGAAATTATCGGCAAAGTGGGTCATGATTCAGTTGGGTCGACTGTACTACAGATGAAGAGACGAAATAGTTTAAATTTATTCAATATTTATGAATAAAACCTTTATGACGGTATTGGTTTGTTTATGTCTCGTATGTGCAACTATAATAAGTGCTTATACCTAATAGTGCAACCAAAGCGGCCGTCGGCGGCTTGGGTTCAGACGCTTTTCAACGGTTTTTGATCTGCTGAAGGCACAATGTAATGACAAAGTTTCTAATATTAGCTAGTAAAACCTTTTGGATGACACGATTGTGATAATAGCCGCCATCAAGTTCCGCCTGTAACGACGAACATCACGGTTATGATGACAAATGGCCCGGGACTTTGAGGTACTGTGTCGCTTGACGTTGCCTCTAGTTATTTCGAGGAAACACTCCCCTTAACTAAACTGACAAAGATGATGTGATGTATCTTGTGGTCCATCTTAAGTTCATTTCATTAATTTTAACAAACACGGCCCCTTTTTAATAAATATGGAACATTACTACACATCCCAGATGTCTATTATACATGGTATATTATATGATATACCTATTTTTTCTAATTATGTACCAAGTAAACGCATTAATAGGTTTAGCGTTTTCTAAATATAATTTTGTAGATAAATCTTCCGTAGAGATAGCGGCGCATTCAGATATTGATCTCCGTAAATCAGTCATATGGAAATTTTAACGATTATTGTCGAACAGCGACGCTTACCCGAGTCGCGAGGATAAGCCAGCGGGTCGCAGATAGTGAATAAGTAGCATTTCGGGAATTCGTTCAATCGAGTTTGCCGATTTGGTACACGGAACAATCTGAGCGAGGATATCGGAAAATGCTGCAATAGTGGCGTGTAGTTGTAATAGTCAAAACTGTGAATGAACAACTGTCTTGGAAAACTAGCCCTCCTATTTAATTGACCAACTTTCCATTCGTTTAAACGTTAACTTAAAAGTTAAAAATAATACCGGCCCTACACCTTCCGATTCGATCCGATTTATTTGGATGAAATTTACGTCTTTAGAGTTGTATTGTACAAATATAGTGTTTTAGTAAGTGCTGTGGGACATCTAAATAAACCGTAAAGCGAAATAGCAATGAGAAAATGTAGCGCGCCGGAGCGAGACCGATTTGGCAGATTAGATGAAAATATCACGAAATCAATTTTTAGTAAATAACGTATACGATTGTGAATATTGATGTTACAAATTATTAAAAGCAATTTCGACTTGAATACCGATGTTTCTCAAATAATGTCAAACTTAAGAATTTTTAAGAGATATTTTTAAAATGAAAAATGTATCGAGCCAAAATAACTGAATCGTGTTTCTGGTTCAATGGAAAAAGATATAAGGAAATTTATATCTTAATTTCAGATTTGTAGGTTCTTTCAGCGACCTATGGCACTACATAAAAAGTGCATTTGTTTTAAAACCACGCCTGAAATCGGATGGTGTAGATTGGGTGTATGAAGTGATGTATGATACAAGTGTGACTTTATCGTCTATTGCTAAGCTTGCTTAATGTTAGCGTTTAGCATTAAAATGAACATCAACTTGGCTATTTGAATGGGGGCTGAACATTTGAAAACAAAGGTTACGTTGTAGCTAGTTTGAGGCAATCGATGTAAGGAAATCGTTATTATTATTATACTGACTGGTAACAAATGTAGTCGGTTAAAAATATATGAATGTTATTTGTTCATCTATTCCGTTTTTTTATCCACTACGGGTTAGTGCTTGGCCTCCATCAAATCTGATGATAAGTGATGATAAGGCCGAAGGTGGAAGCGCACTACAGTCGGAATCCTCAGCACTGAGGAACTGGCTATCTTACCTAACTGCCGGAACACAATTTTAAATTGCTCTTATATCGTCATACTTAGGTAAGAGCCAGGTAGACTTTAAGTAAGCCCTACCACCAATCAAAAAGTGTCATAAGAAAGTAATAAAGTAGTTACATAAATGCAAATGTATATGAGGTATTACAAATTATCTGCTTAAAAAAGGAAACATTGTTTTATATGTATCACAAATTTATAATGCAAAATGGTTTTTATAATAAATAATAATACCTAATAGAGAAGGGTTAAAGCTTGAAGCTATAATTTATACTTATTTCTATTTCTTATAAGTAGAATCAATTACGAATTATTTAATAATATAGAGTGTGTATTTATCGGTCGAACCACAATAGTACTAAAAAAACAAAAAAATACAGTGAGAAATATCAAATCATTCCTATTTTGTGTCTATAAAACCAAATTCATCTCTTTATTAATTTCGCATTTTTAATCTTTAATTTGTAATTACAAAGCCAAATTTTTTTTGGGGAAATATATAGTGGCCCAGCTTATTAAAGTAGACTATCAAATAAATATTCAGGAAGTCAACTTTAATTTGCAACTAATTATTATTTTTAAATTAAATTAAACCATGAGTGCCTGTACAGTGAGTGGTTTTGTAATCCCTAGCAGGGCGGCAAATATATCGGTCATAGAAGTCGGTCAGGGTCGCCCCTATTATAATAACGTACGTCTCGCTATTTGTATTGCATGAATGCAAATTGCAAAGCACTCGTGACATCACTACGGGAGCTTAATGGAATTTATCGAGACCGTTGTTGGGAATATTCCTTTGTCATTGTGGGATAACATTTTAAAGAAAGAAAAAGTTAAAAAGTAATTAATTTAATGAAATATTTTCTATATTTTAAAAGTAGGTATTCATGTGTGATAGTGAGAACACTTTAATGTTTAGAAGTGATAACAATTAATTCAAATATATTCTATACCAGGGATACCCAAACTATTTTGTGCAAGAGACCCCTTTTCCAAAATGAACTGATACCACAGAACCCCATAGCCAAATTACTTTAAAAGTCCTATCAAATATCAAGTGTAATTCTTAATTAATCTTATAATGATTCGTTTATTTCGACCCCTGGGAAATCGATATCGACCACTTTGGGAATCCCTGTTCTATACCATAACTTTATTAATAATTTTTAACAAATAAAATACATGCAACTATGTTAAAGTTTCAACATATACCTAATTATGAATTAGTTAACTATCGTGCCTTGTAATAAATAACAACGCAACATTATAAATTCCCATACTATATCTGCTATAATATAATTATAACTTCCATTAAATATTACAAAATGCTATGATATTAAGGGCATAAATAACTTTTTATTGCAAAACATTTACCAAAAAGGCATATTAAGTGAAACGAGTCTATCGAAGGGCCATTAAAATATTTCAAAATGATATAGATCGCTCGCCGCCGTCAGAGCGCAGCTAAAACGATCTCATTATTGGAAATCAACTATCGCGGTCGTTATAGAAGCGTTCAAGTTAAAACGTTTCAACAATTTTCAAAGAAAACTATTGAATCTTAAGTGCATGCATATTGACTTCTAGATAATGATCCATAAAATATAAGGAAAATAGTTCTAACATTGTAGTTGTGTTCTGTAGCAATATTTTGTTCAAAGAGCATTTCATTCCAATTCCAACGAAAACGACTGCAAACATCTAATGGGGCTTTGATGATTACCCGAAGAACTTGTATTGTGGATCTTTCTTACCTACGTGTACGTAATCATGACAGGGGTTGAGCAGAACTTTGAGTAAGAGATTGGTTGCCAGCCTGTTGATACCCAATACATTTACCCAAATACTGAAATGACACTTACAAGAGGCCCGCTTGCCTGTTTAATTTCCTTTTAATAATGTTTTCGTACTTTCCTGTAATATATACTTTTAAACGGTGGTGTCATGTGAGGCGGATTGTTACATTCCCTGAGCGAAGCAAAGGCTGGAAGCGTCATGCTCGTGAACGGGTGTTGCCAGTGGGAATGGGTCTGCTTCTGACTACCTATCTTAACGCATATAGAATTGTATGAATTGCCTTTTTTTGTAACAGTAAGTATTGACTTTAAATTTAGAATTTAGCGTATTTAGCTTTAACCCTGTAAATTGATTCATTAAGAAATGAGCTAATTAAATAATGTTATTTATTTACTATGTTATATTATTTATCTATGTTAATTATAACATAATTATATGAATATAATGTCTGGAAGTTATAATATACCTACTTATTTGTAAATGTCGTTCCATCTGATAAAGCTGAATAGTTTTTACGTCCATTTTTCTTGTCAGCTAAAAGACGTCCTAATGGGTGGTAGGGTAAAAGAATTGACGCTTTAAAAATGCTTATTATGTGAGCTTATTTGAATAAATAATTTTATTCATTCATTCAACTTTCGCGTTGCATTTTATTAGGTTAAAATCACAGGTATTAAACGCGTTTAAGCTAAAAACGTAGGGAAAAGGTAGGTGTTTAAACACCTTGTTAATAATCTTGTATTGTATTGGTAACGATATATTTAAGTTTGTAAATATCGTTATTTATATCTGTTAAAGTTAATTAGTTTCTTGCGGCCGTTCTTCTTGTCAGTTAAAAAAGTCTGGCACGGGTGGTAGGTAAATATAGACGATTCAAAAGTGCTTAAGTACTAAGTTTATTTGAATAAAGTTATTTTTGACTTTGACTTTGATCTATGTTTTTAGTTTAAACGCGTTGAATACCTATAATATTGACCTAATTTCCTGTAATACATTTTAGGATATCAAAAGATGGGCGGAATCTCTTTTTAGATCTTGGAAGGGTAAGTAGTAAATAGCTATATATTATACCAAATAATAGACTTTCTTAAATTATGGACATTATATTATAAATCTCAAAGCAGCTTTTTGTAACTTAAAACAATGGGCAAGTACATTCTTCTTCTACTTTGGTTTATCTCCATTTTATAATTTATTTATTACTCAAGATCTTCTTATTTTCAAGGTCTTTTGAAGTTATTAAAATATTTGAGGCGAATATTTGATTTTTGAGGCGTCTTTTGATATGTCATTCGACAAGAATTTTCGTTGAAAATATGAAGAAGACATTTATTTTCTTACAGACATTTCAGGAGTTATTTTTAGATTTAATCAAGCTTACGATTTAATCCAAAAATATAAAATACGAATCTTTCATATTATTAATATTTTGAACTTGACATTATGCTCGTGATTCACAAGTTTATATAATTACACTAGTCTTTATGATGGAGTATATAATTTTAGAATAATATCCAGTCTAGCTTTTTAAAACTCTTAACGTTAAGTTATTTCTTGGTATTCAAATCAATTTCTGGATATGGATATTATACTTTTTGATAAATTAAAAACCTTACTCCGACCATCTCCGAGTTTACTCCATTTATAAACTAGCTTAAAACCCTAAAAATCGACAACCCGTAACTTCTTTCGTGTGGGCATCTGAAAAATCCTTAGGAAAACTTTAACTTGGATAAAAAGTATCCTTTGTTTTGATTTCATCAAAATCCGATCAGCAGTTTTTACGTGATTAGGCGGGTTCCACCAAGAATTCTGCTTCGCGAGTCGGGACGGTTGCCACGTGTGGCAGGCCTCCCGCGAGGCTGCTCTGATTTTTGCAATCAACATACCATAAAACCTTAATAACTACGTCCAACCATATAGATTTTTAGGTTTATTTACCTCATTTACCTCAATGGGTTAAATATTTGTTTGCTTATTTGTTTTTAGCTTCTAACACACAAGTCAAAATAATTAATTTAGTGATTTTTGCTTTGAAAATGAAGGACTTTCTTACACAACTATAACCCCCTTTTCACCCCTTCGGGGGTGGAATTATCAAAATCGTTGAGGCAAATTAATATTAATTTTTCAATCGTTAGCCTAAAGACAGAAGATCCTTGCTTCAAAACTGACGGACTTTCATACAAACTTTCATCCCCTATTAAACTCCCTTAGAGGTGGAATTTCCAAAAATCCTTTCTTAGTGGATGCCTACACTGTATAAGGTAGGTATCTATGTGCAAAATATCATGTAAAAGTTCAGATGTGTTTTCAACACGAATAACATGCATGAAATAGCATTGAGGAGAAGCATGGCCACAATAATAATTTAGTTTAATATCACAGAGAAAATAACGTGACAATTTGTCAATTGTTCATACTTGACAAATTGTTGAGTTCTTGAGTTGTTTGGTTTTTTTTTAAATTGGTCGACGCAATAGATATAAAATTGTCATGACAGGTGACAAATTATCACGTATTAAATAGGTTCCAGAAATTCTTGCAAAGGGAACAAAAACATGTAAATAAAATAAAAGGAAAAACATCCAAACCTTCTCATGTTGCAACCTTCTCAAGTTTTCTAGCAGTTTCAAAGGTATTTTTCTTTCGAAGTTTTCTAAAAGTTCTAGAACTTTTTGAAAGGTCATTTGCTACTGAAAATCATGTTTAATTTACGAAGTTAATGATAATTATATTCTCTTAAATGTTCTCGATCAGAAACTTATTACGTATAAGGTATAGGCATGTTGGTATAACGTTTCTAATCAATTCGGCTGTGTATGAAATATTCAACACGTGGCTTTTAATAATGGCAGCTAAATTATATATTATTTTAAATTAGTTCTTGAATATGGTTGATGAATGTTTGAAATAGTTGCTCATCGAAATACCGGACAGTTTCTCATTTAGGTTGGAATTCCAAAGCTCCATAGCTTGCAAGCTTAGTATTAAATTACGTGCAAATTTGTGAGAAAATAAAATACAGTCTGCTTTTAGTTATCATCTAAAATTCTATTTCATTTTCTAGAATTTTTGTTAATTAGTGAAAATGGTCAAAGCTATTCTAGAGCTTTGAAAAAAAAACATATTTTTTCTTTAATTACGAGTTTTCTACTAGAATAATTTCCTTAATTGAAACATTTTGTTGACTAAGTTTTGTGTTCTTGAAATGAGAATATGTTCGAGTAAATAAATACGACTAATACCTGCATACTCAACTTGTAACAAATATGATGTCTCCTCAGTAATTATTAACAATATTAGTTTCTGTTAATTTCTGAGTTCGCCGAATAGTAAAGAAAGATGGAGTTAAGTATACTATACAAGTTTACGAATATGTAAAGCGTTTCTTGTACGCAACTTAGATACTTAGGAACTAATGCTTCGCCAGTGGTTAACAAGTAATCTCAGTCTTTGAACTGTGACTTACTAAGGACCATACATTTTGACGTAGGATTAAGTTGTTAATTATACTAGCTTTCCGCCCGCAGGTTCGCCCGCGTGGACTACAGGAAGTATGGATTAGTTATAAAGAAGTGTTGGACATTGAATCAATTTTTATCATAATTCTTGTTTAAGTCACAAGCGTAAAGACAGGGACAAGGAGCAGGATTCAGGATCCGTCGGTGTGGTCGGAAAGATAACACTCGCTGAAATATTGAATTATCTATATTTACACAACTTCAACACAAATAGCTGGTATACTATTGAGGACTAGTACTATTCACTAATTCACTAATAATAACACTTTCAAATAATCACTGTTTAAATATAACTCTCTTCAGTATAAGAATTGTCTTCATTTTGTAAGAATTGTCTTTTGCATGCGCCCGACGTTTTTAGGTTTAAAACTTTTGTATAGGGTTATAATAAGTCTTTACGGGAGAAAATATTTTATTATTTTTAGTTCGTTTTAATAATGTGTTTTTTTTAATCAGTTAAGTAATGATTATTTTCATTTTTAGATTTTAGCATACTAGAAAAAATACGTCTTGCACCAGATCATATTCTCGGACGGGAATCGAACTAACGACCTTTGGAAGTCCGGTCCAATGCTCTGACCGCTGAGCTACCGAGTCACTAGTGGCATCGTCGAATTTCTTCTAGTATATCCCACTCTTATATTCAGCAAGCCCGCGTTATTTCATCAATGTGAGGTATTACCTCCACATTCAATTGAAATATATTTCCAGATATTCCGACAATTGATTAAGATGAAACAGCTATACAATTTTTAAATTTGACATTTTAGTATTCACAATGCTATTTCTATACAATTCTAAAATATTTATTATTCTTCATTGTTTCAATAGGTGGTGTTAGAAATTTAAAAAAAACACTGAGTTTTTACGCACCAAAAGAGCGCTTTTCGTGCAGGAGAGGTGAAAAATAATGTATCTGCAGTCTTTGCAACATTATATCATATTACAAATTTTATTATTTTTAATTTCTAAATGGGAGTTTATTAATACAGCGAAATGAATATGAATACTTATGGCCAAACATGTATTAAAAAACAAAATCACTGGTAGGACATTGTAGGTACACTGAATAAACACTTAGTTTTCCAATTCCGTTTCGAAGCAGAAATGGTAAAATAGTATGGCAGAAAACAAAAGAGATTTTCTGAATATAAAAGGGCGCATGCACGTGCCGCACCGGACGTTTGACGGGGGTGTATTTATGCACCGGGGTTGTTGCTCTTGTTTATAATAAACGTCTGGAGCTACACGAATATTATAATTATCATTTATGACCTTACGATAGATAGATATGAATTTAGCATAAATCTTAGCAGAAAAACTGTCAACCTGGTTGGCTAAATATATATATAACAAAATTGTATTGGCAAGATGTCAACCATAATGACGTTTTACTTTCGCTTTATCAGGTCTTAGTACACACTAACAGCAGATATAGAATTATAATAGAACTCTATTTTTATACAAAATTAATACAATTGGTGCTTTTTTACCAGCGATAAAGTACAGTTTTACCAGTAAGTAAGATAAGGTGTTACCTGTCTGCTGACAGACGATCCACGGAGAGTCTCTGGAGAGAGCACTCCAAATAAAAGGGAAATCTTCATAATATTATCAAGAGCATGAACGTGGCCATTGGACATTTGAAAGGTTTATTTGTGGATCGAGGGGCGTTGTTCTTTTAATATACTTGTTTACATTTATTTAAAGGAAACGCTGAATTCCCTTCTATTTATATTTTAACTCTTTCATTACTCGCTCTTTTTGTGTCTCGTGAGTGACGATTGTTCACGGAGGAAGATAAAAGAATTTATTTCTTTATACAAGTCAGAATCATCTTAAATAATAAAATACTTTACTACCCAAACCGCACCAATATTCCGAATTTCACAAGAAAACCTTTCTCCCAAAAGCATTCACTTAGAAGCAACCCCTAAAACGTGCGACTCGTAAGTTAGCGTTGAAAACGTACCGTTGTATTCTCGTAGCGGCGTAGCGTCGTAGCACCGTAGCACACTCGTAGCGTGTAGCACCTGCCGCCTCACTTACCGCAGATTACCGCTTGTGCATAAAAACTGATATCCCGCTTAACTCTGCGATGAAGCGACACAATGCTCCTCAAGGTTCCACGCTTGTGTGCGACGAGGGGAGAACGCCGTGACTTTAACTTTTTGGAGTGGCTTTGTTTTATCAATGTGTTGTGCTGCGTCAGTGTCTTTATGATGTGTGATACAGTTGCGTTTATGATAATGATACATTTATTTGGCTGAAGTTTTCTTTTAAAGGATGTGTATTTTTAATAACTTCAGAAAAGTGATTTTCTATATATAGCTAAGTAGGAAGTGTTTTAGACTGCAATATTTAAAATTGATATTATTTTTGTACATGCAATGTATGGTTGTATCCCTAATTTCGCAATGTTACTGCTTTTAAGGGTAATATCGTTTACTTTGCCCGGTATTGGGAAACTCGGATAAACTTTATTAGGAACGTCCTTTGAGCTTGTCGTGTGTGTGCACAACTAAGTCGCAGCTAAGAAATGTAAGAGGAATAATATTATCCACCATTACTGGGTGAGCGAATGCGATTCGAGGTTCAGTAATCATTGCTTTATTATTCGTAAACACCTAAAACCATTTCCAGTACACTCTGCTATGTATACCGCTCTTGGAGCATTTTATCAATTCAACATACATTTTTATTTATAATAGGAATATGTTTAAAACTTAATGGCAGAACCACTTTAAGGTGAACGCAGACTTGGAGGCACCGCACGAGCCACCTTCTGAATTAAATTCTATACAACCTTGCCCATCTACTACAGCCGCTGCGGCCGTACTATCGTATATAAATGCGGACTGCGGTGAGTGCGGTGCGGCTAAGTCTGCGATCACCTTTGGTAATAAAGTGACACAAAAAGTCAGATTTTTGTAATAAATCTGTCACTTTTACATTATATGTATACAGGGTGGAAAAAAGACGGTAGTTGGAGGGAAAGTACCCTTATCTTAAATCAAAGGTAGACCAATGTTGTACTTAATAGTAGAAATTTACCCTATCGATTGATGTCATAAAAAACAGAATGTTATTATTTCGGATTTTAACCCGTTTGATTCCCGGCTAAGACAGGCAATTTATCAAAAATCTTTGAATAAAGTTTTACTTATTTTTAAAATTAAGGAATGTTTCCTTTCAGTACTTTCCACCCTGTGTAATCTACTGAAATATCTGAAAACAAAAGAGCAAAGTTACTAATGGACAAATTAGATAATAATAAATAACCTACTTTTGGGTAGGAAAAGTATATGTAAGTTTCTTTTCGAAGCTTTGTATGACGAAATATTATTAAAATGTCATTTATCACCCGAATTTGTGGGGTACTTATAATTGAATTGCAACCGCTAATAAGTAAGTAAAGGATTTAGCGGTCTCATTGGTTTTAAGTTGATTCGTTTTATAATGGCGGGCTTTCATCACCACGATCATTTTTTAAATAATGATGTGTTGTTTAACTAACATATTTTTTGTTAGTAATTTAACTTTTTTATGAACGGACTAAACAAACATGTTAGTTCACACACCGTTAATTTGTCGTACTCTTGTCTTCTTGTGACTATGGTATGAGGAAATAATTTGAGTTCCAGACTTTTTCTTCTTACCCTGTGAACAAAAGGACCACAGATGAGCGAAGATTTATTTAGATTTTAAATCTCCGCCTAAGATCAATAAATACGTATTTTCTGAGTCGCCCACCTATGCTATATAAAAATATAATACTGGTTTAACGTAGCATCAAAATGAAAAAAAGAGTTAACGAAATTGAACACAATCAGCTATATTGTTGCTTGTGATAAATAGGGTGACATTTTGAATTTTGTTAACAATGGCGAATGAAATTAAATTGATGAGAGTTTCGTTTCAATTTACAATAAACTTGCTAAAGTTTAAAGCAATAGAATTTATAAGATTGTTATGCAGACTTCAAAACAAACCATTATTTATCTAACGTTAAGTGAATTGTTAATTGAGTAATGTTAATAAAAGCTGTTACTAACTATCTTGCTGATAAGCTTCTGTAATACGAATAATACATACAAATAAATGTAACGGCGAACCAAAATGTCCTCCGCAGACGTCGTAAATCATTCCATACAATGAACATATCAATCATTATTCATAAAAAAAAAATAAAAAAAAAATAAAAATTACATTTAATTAAATACATCACTACCAACGTCTTTGTTCTTTTTTCAGAATTTTTTGCGCACAAAAAGCAATCATTGCCACTTTCAAACATAACTTCCTTTTGCGTTTTATGAAACTATCTCTTTTAAAGTCGAACACAGGAAATTTAATATTTTAACCTAACGTCGTCTTCCGTTTGCGAGCTCTCCATCAACGTTCGGTTACCTGAGAAAAAATATTAACAGAAAATAAACGAGGCAGCCATACTTTAAGGAAATAATGCTTCCCGTAACATTGCACGTTTCCGTAATTTTATTGAGTGGAGATACAAAAATAAAAATAAGTCTATGTAAAGAAAAAATGAGGTGCCGATTGGTAATTTACAGTCTTATCATAGTTTACAGAAGGCGCGGGGAATAAATTCATATTTTAATTAAAAGTAAATTGTAGTCGAAATAGAGACAATTGCGCATTCTGCGGTCAATCGCTGTTGTCAATTGTATAGTCACGTAAGCGTCATGGTTATTGCTTCGGATCGAACGAATCAAATCAAATTATATTAAACTATCCCTATTTCAGATCCAGTCCTTGGCGAATTATTTCAACATTTAACTGATTGAATTTTTAATACTCAAATAAAAAATATTGTCTTTGTTTTGTAAAAAAATCTTCTAATAGTGGAGTATTAGCACAGTGCATACTGAATATATTAGAAATATATATACCACAGTATTAGCGAGTAAAAAGTAAAGTATATCCACTATAGAAGGTATTTTAACACTAACTTTATAATATGCAAATGGTCAACTTTAAAATAAGTATAAATCTTGCAGGAAAGTTAGAGATAAGATTGCATTTCATTTAAGATAGTGCCGTCTGCAAGGTATACTGGACAGAGTGCAGAAATGGTTTTTAACGGAGATCTAAGGATATCCCGACCTCCTTAGACATTGGTCGAGAACTTCAATATAAAGTTGTAATCGCTAGAGTGTTCGGGCGTTCTGAATCTCTAATGAGCTGTGAATAACCCACCCTTACTTTAAGAGCCTTTAGCCGGTGGTTTTCAAAGCAACCCTCAACTTTGACAATGGATGATATTTTATGGGTTATGTAGGTAGGTAGTATCGACTATAGTTTAATTAACTCAAGTTTCATTTTAATGCCTTATCAAAAACTATAAACGAATTGAATCAGATACTTAAATAACGTTTAAAAAGTATTTCATTAACTTACTTTCTAAAAGAGTTTATTAAAGCAAAATGTTCATTTAAACAACAATGTTTATCCACAAAATTGTAAATAAGAGCACAGATAACATAATACTGTACTAATGATAAGGGGTAAATAAATGCCATTACATCAAATTGTATTAGATTAATTATTAAAAATGTATATGCAATAAAAAAAGTAAAAAAAGTAAAAAAAATTTTTTTGGGCGGCCATTTTCTTGCCGCCATTTTGTTTTTTTTCTTGCACCTAAATTTGCCCAAGGTGTACATTATTTTAGTCAAAGCACTATCTCTGTATCTTTTACCGTTTCGGCAGGCAGTTGACCGTCTCCATAATGGCTAAATGGATTTCCATCAAACGTGGCTAAAAACCACCTCGATTAGATTAGCTTTCAATTTAAAAAAAATGCATTGAAATCGCTTGATCCATTTAGGCACTACGAATATACACACAAACATAGGCTTCAAACTTTTAACAGAAGGGGTTATAAGTTTGAAGCCTATGTTGCGCTGCGTCGGGGGTTAAAAAAAGTATAATGCAGTAGTAGTTCTGTACGTATGTTCCTATTTCACGGCGGACACAGCGAGATGGCTAGTTGAACTAGTTAGCTATTGCCCTCTCCAGTGTTAAGAGTTTGCTATTAGCTCGGTCAGCCTTTGACGGGACTAAAGACGCCACTTTATTAGATTTTCTCGGATATCACGGCGCATTCATGAGGAATTTCTCTTCATAATTTGACGACAGCTTTTTGTCCTTGCGCCCATGGCGCGGGTGGAAATGGTGTGAAAGATACGCCTAAATTCATCTCCATTTAGCGTCTTTATCGCTTGATTCTGATAAATCACGTTTTGCTCTTGACGGTTTTATGAATAATTTTGGGACGCGGCCACTTAAAACAAAGGACAGGTCAAGTTTGAAATGAATTTTGTAACCTTGATTTTTAACAAACCGATGCGGTTAACTACATTTAATACATTTTCTAACTTTATAAGTTAATACAAATTACTTAACTTTAGTAAATATATGTACTTAATATTTTAATTAGTAACCGAATCATAGTTAGTCATATCCTTTGCAGTATCGCAAAGATCCCGATAATACAATATTATTCTACGATACGATAAGATAGACAGAAACATCAGATAGGTAGTTTCGTTTTACGATTTCGAAAAGCCTAAACGTAGTGTAAAATATTCTGACAATGCCGTACCTATTTTTTAGCATCAGCAAAAATGTTCTTCGATGCTTTTCAAGTAAGATAAATAGTTTCCTCTTTTAAGAGGAAAAATGAATTTGCAATTCAAATTTAAATTGAAAATAGTACTGTGCCTATTCCCTAAGGAAAGATGCATTATTTTATGTCTATCCATCGTCTGTCACAAAGCTTTAGCAGCTAAATCGTTGAAGCTACAGTTTTCATATTTGCACCAAAGACGTGTCCTTACCAACCCAAAGCCAGGTAAAATAAAAAATAAACAATATTTTAGAAAGGGGCTCCCATACAAGTGAAGGAGGGCGTGAAAATAAATGTGTGGGGTATCGCTATTTAGAACTCAATATGTCGACTAAAATGTATATTTTGTTTTTGGCACGAAATCCTAAATGTGCGAAGTCCCACATGCATTTGGCCGGTAAGATTTTTCTTATATAAAAATTATAATAAAGATCATCTAGATTATTCTAGATGATCAAAGTATGAGAAAAGTAGTTCTCAAATACTGAGCGTCCGTGGCTCTAGTTAGGAGTTAGAGAGGGCTAATAAATTTATGCTGAAGTTGTGGGAGGGATGTGTCAGGTAGAGGGGGGATAAAGTATCTCTAAATTCGGAACTAGCTGTTATGCACCTCGAGTGCTTACGAAGCTTTGAATCCACATGCATAATTGTTGAAGAATATTCTTGACATTTTTGCAACAGTGATGCTTATTTCATTGGAAAATCAACTTAAATACCAAAAGTTTTGTAATGTAGATTTTTTTGCATCAATAATACCTTTTTTTACGAACACTTATAAGTATACTGCCGCAATTTTAGTCAAAGATTTTAATTAATTTGGTTCTTGCGTGTTGGCACCTTTGCAGCGGTCGTGGTTACGGAGTACAAAGTTTCTTACCAATATCCGGTCACTATCCGAAAGTCATAAATAAGGTTTTTATTATCAAACACTTTGGATATTGCGTCGCACAAAACTGAATTTCAATATTTGCGCCGCACTAGGTACGTAGGTACAGACTACAGTACACAAACAACAACATATTGCCAGAAAAGTGTTGCAGAGTTTTCTAAAGTAATAATAATTATAATAAAAACGTTTATTTCTCACCTCAAACCAAAACATGAAAGCAGGACGAGCTAATAACAAATTACAAAATATGTTTGGTTTTAGATAATACTAACTACCGATACTAAAACCAGTAATACTAGGTCACCAGTCTCCACCTCCTCGCGAAAACGTTGGGATAATAATTAATTGCTATAGTCTTTATTACATTGGTGAAATTTTAATTAGCGGGTGAGGTGTGTGTAGTGTATTGTGGGTGTTTAAGTATGTGTGCGAGTGATTTGTGTCGAAAGTCATTCGATGATTATGTTATCCTTTGGAAACGGCACGGAGGAAGCTGTGAACACCCCATGTCCCTTTTGGCCTTGTAACAACCGATGACATGAACATATATAATACAATAAAATGTTATAATGAAAAGGTTCGCGGGAGCCTTTTCCTTAAAATTAGAATTGTTAGAAGCAACACCGGAAAAGGGGCACCTGACTGTTTGCAAATGACGGCTCTTCACATAATAATATATAAATTCGAATATTCCCCGTCGTCGGGTCGTGCGAGGCCGTTAGTAACATTGTTGCTAAATTTGTACTAATTATCTTACAAAATGTCTTCGTGGAATTAGTGCTATCAGTGTATCGTCTATGCGAATTATGTATATTTA
Organism: Catoptria pinella; assembly: GCA_963556745.1. NCBI lineage: Eukaryota > Metazoa > Arthropoda > Insecta > Lepidoptera > Crambidae > Catoptria > Catoptria pinella. The sequence goes on from OY750771.1 coordinate 7,125,343, forward strand.
GGTGAAAATACATTACGGTTTCATCGTTAATTTCAGCTTTGCTCTCAAATGAATATTATTCATATAGGAGTTCTTTGAGTAGGTTTTAAGACTTTGTTTTTTTTGTAACTAAATCAGATGGGCTTTAAATTGTAACAAAACAATATATTTCAAGATAGAATCTCACCTTTATCAAACTATTTCAACCGAGTATCCGGCATTATTCCAATATTATCCTATCAAATGTTTATTGAGCACTCAACAAACTCGGATTCAACAGGCTGCAGATTCCATCTGGTATTGTGTGAAATAACAGGATAATAATATGCGAATGTTCCAATTGGGCTGTGGCAACGCCGCCCTGGGAATACCCTCCCATAAAGAGGGTCGGCTGACCTCCCACCGACTCTCACAACTCTTCAAAATTGTTAAAATTTAATAAAGCTTTTAATCCCAGTTTACTACAAGACTTTTTCCGATATCCTTACTTCCTTACTATTTACTGTCCTTATTTAATATTATAAATGCGAAAGTAAGTTTGTTTGTTTGTTACGCTTTCACGTCTTAACTACTGAACCGATCACCATGGCATACACGTTGTCTGGGGTAAAGGAAAGGACATGGGTACCTTTCATACAGAAAAAAGTAGTTTTCCCGAGGAATAGCAAAAAAACTTTCCACGCAGACTAAGTCGCGGGTTATTTATAAATATTCTCAATTTATCGATCTTAGTCCGGCCATGTTTAAATGAACAGTTATCCAGCATTTGCCATTACTACATTTTAATGAGCACTTAATGAACCGGCAAATTATTTTAGGTCCGAATAGCCAATCGAACTCGTTTTGAATGGCAATGAGGGCGCTCATTATACTGGATATTATTGAGTTTGATAATGAATTTTCAATTGAATCGTATACTTTCGAAGCAATGAAACGTTTATATTTTTAACCGACTTCAAAAAAAGGAGGAGGTTCTATGTTCGTCTGTTTATTTGTTTTTTTTTTTTATGTATGTCCACCGATTACTCGAGAACGGCTGAACCGATTGACATGATTCGAACGCCACTTTATCAATTTTGTTCCCCAGTTGGTCCCATTTTTTGAAAATTTCAAATCTGTTCAGTGGTTTTCGAGTAATCCTGAAAATACTGTAATTTTTTAGGTAACTTTTGCACGAGTTTCATCGGATCTTCCGACATAACTTCTTTGTTTATAAACCGATTGAGATAATTCTTATTTTGTTAGAAAGGGGATACTTTAAGGATGTTTCCATTAAAATTTCCTGGACATTGGACCTTGGACTTCGAAGATACTCAAGAGAACTCTTCAAAATCATATAGGATAGTGTATTAGTGATTACTCTACGGTATAGAAAGGTTTCGCATCAACCATTTTTTAGTGTCACTGTTGGGGCTGGAATACAAGCCTTACTTATGGGCTGATGAATAGGATGGACCATAACCCACCGCGCGGGCCCAATGCGGATTGGTGGGTGTTGTTAAAATTGCTAAAATTAACAGCGCGAAAAGTGGAAATTGAGTTATTAGGAGCATTATACCATTGAAAAGTGTGAAATATGAATAAAATATATTTATATCATTGCTTACATTTACTTTTACATACCTACCACAAAAAAGAAAAACCTCCTTCAAAAAACCTTAAAAAAATTGCTATAAAAAACAGCTTCAAAAAGCAATAGCTCTAAAAAGCAAGAAATAATATTCAAATCTGCATAATTACCTACTATTCAAGTAACTACGCATATCTGATATTAAAAAAACGTCTTATGAAGTCGGGTGAGGTTTTAAGATTAAAAAAAATCAAATTGAGAAAGAGAAACCACTATAAATGTTTATATAAATTAAAAAAGGAAAATATCTTTCAGCCCCACCCGACTTCAAAAGACGTTTTTTTAATATCAGATATGCGTAGTTACTTGAATAGTAGGTAATTATGCAGATTTGAATATTATTTCTTGCTTTTTAGAGCTATTGCTTTTTGAAGCTGTTTTTTTATAGCAATTTTTTTAAGGTTTTTTGAAGGAGGTTTTTCTTTTTAATTTTTTTTCAATACAGTTGTTCGAAAATGTGTGTTTTCGATGACAGTACAGCGTGCGGTAAGTTGATTTTACCGCACGCCATGCGTTTTTGTTTACGGTTTAGTACAGCGTGCGGAAAGTTAATTTAACCGCACGCCACTACCTTGCATTTTTGGTCACGGTTTTTTTTATTCCAGAAGGTACCTATAATGTTTTCTCGCAAATATATTGAAAAACGTAGTATGGCACACGGTTGTTAAGGTTTTTTAACTCGTGACTATTATAAAATCAACTCGTTTTAAAAACCTCCTTACCAACCTTGTATCGTAAACTACTATTATTAAAGTTAGAAAATTCCTCGATGTTCAATTTTGCATCGTTTAGGGCAATAACAGTTATTCAGTAGATACCCATGGCCATTATCACAAGTTCCACATATTATAATGTTTCAATATTGTGCCTATTGGCACTGGACAGAATGTGGTAAGTAGGTATGCAAAATAGCCAAAACGAACGTGGAACATAATTTGAATAAAACAAACGTAATGAATTGAAACTTAACTTAACCTATGGACTACTACGTGTTTCAATATATGTATTTGCGAGAAAACAAACGAGTTGGTAATTCAAAACGAGTATGGCACACGGTTGTTAAGGTTTTTGAAACTCGTGACGATTGTAAACCCTAAAGTCAACTCGTTTTAAAAACCTCTTTACCGTCCTTGTATCATAAACTACTATTATTTCCAAACTGTCGTGCAAAAAAAAAATATTTTTTTGTAATAATGCTATAGAAGATGATCTTCATCGCATACGTTTTGGTTATTTTTGGTTTAGTTATTGATAATTGAGCAGTTTATATCACATAATGTTCTTATTTACAATTATGTTATTTCCTTACATCCTCTATCGTGACGTTTGACATAACAATATCCTTAATACTCGACACGCTTGTAAGTGTTTTGCTAATCTTATTATAGTGGTTAAAAAAACACTATTTCGTGTTATGGTGGGTTGAGTTAAGTAAATGGTTTTTCTGTGCTTTGCAAACTTTCAGCTAGTAGATCATTCTAGATAATCTTGCAACACACCGTATTGTTTAATCTCAGGCAATTTGCAGACCAAAAAAAAATTGAAGCGGAAAATATAAATAAATAAGTGGCGGTCGGTGGATGAACGTAAATAGCGTGGACGCATAACCCGCGCTGTTCCAGGAGCTGCCTAATTGATGCTCATCCTGTATTCAAGGGTCGAAAAGTCCCACGCAAATGAAGGTATTTATTTATAAACGCTGTCTTGTTTTCATGGCTGCCACAAATTTCAGAAAGCTGTTATACCTTTTTAAGATCGCTTTAGTTTGTAATGTATGTGTGCAAACAATGTTAGATTTTGTTATTTTTTGATTAATTTTGGTACTTTATCTTGGCTTTTGGCAAAAAGAAGACCAATATGTAGGCATTAAGGGTTATTATTATAAGGCAATTAAGTGAGCTTTACGTATTACATCGGAAATAATAACAAAACAAATATGTTTCCTTTATTAAGTCACGACAGTGTAAGCTTAGCTCCAGTTTGGGACTAAATGACTGGTGTGATTTGCTCGGAATATTTATTTGTCACTTATTAATGAGATAAAAAAAAAATAATAATTTGACAACATCACATACATTGTTCCGATTCCAAAGTAAGTAGCTAAAGCACTTGTGTTATGGAAATCAGAGACAACGGTGGCATCACAAACATCCAGACCTGAGCCAATATAGAAAAGTTCGTTTTCTAATTTGACCCAACCGGGGATCGAACCCGGGACCTCAGAGATGGCGACACCTGGAAACCCGGTGTACAAAGCCACTCGACCACGGAGGTCGTCAAAAGAGATTTCAAGATTTTCCCAGATACAGTATTTCATCAAAGTATTGAATTTGCATATTACGTTGCCTTATTTATTTCACTATAGCACCGGACAAAGCTTTGATTGTACACCCGAATTGAGTTTCAGCGGGATTAGGTGTACTGTTCATCGAATCAATTTAGTTTTAATGCGATTACTCACTATGTAGGACAGAGGACCTTCCATACCCTGCGATGGATATGGGCTTATACTTCTAAATAATAATTCCGGAACAAAGCATTCAATCAACTCTTACTGGATCGTATCACAAATGGAATCTATTTATGTTGCTTTGAATTTGTTAACTAAATGAAGTTAGCTGTCGTACTCAGTATTAAAATTAAAGAAAGAAAGAAAGAAAGAAAGAAAATAATTTTATTTAGCACACAATAAAATTAACATGTTTTTTAAAACTAACTTAATATAGGTACATGTGCTAAAAAGACTCCCACTCAGCATTATGCCACGGCACCCTAGAGGAGCACCATGACGCTGATTTTCAGTGGTCACCAATTCCGAAGAAAGGCGGCATAAATATGAAATTTAAAATTAACAAAATCTCTTACTCTTACATAGTGACAGTACCTATAAGACGACACGATAAATAATGAAGCAAGTCTCTGAGTTCGGCAATAATATATAAAAAAAACTTTGAAGCTTATACTGTGTGTCTACAAAAAACATGGGCTCAAATATTTCTGAAAAGTGATAAGTAAAGCTTTTGAATTATGAAGCTTTCTTACAGCCTATTAAAAAGGGTCAAGGACTTAACACGTGTAATCGGAAGGTATAACGCGAACTTCGATTTTTGCTGCGTTCTCAGTGTGTTAATTGATTCCACAGATTAAATGGTCTCCGAAATTGGTAACTTTAGTACTAACACAAAGTATTAATTGGGTCACAAAGTCACTTGTAGAGATAACATGAATGTCTTTGCTGCAAAACTAAACTGAAGTCGAGAAAGTCCTTGTAACTGTATTTGTAGCTGCTGTAAGCTTGTTGTGTGGTGTTAGAGTAGTTACAAGTTAGAGACCATTATACGCAGCGGATTGCAACATTTTACTCTGCACATGTGCTATGGACAAATCATCCTAATGTACTTGTCTCACGAAAGTTTGTTGCTGGACACAGTTCTAACAATTTAATCGCTTAGTTACGTGCGCTGTCAGTTTTATCACTAAAATGCATTAGTAAGTTTAAGTAAAAGATTATAATTTAAACGATGTTTAAGTAACTGTGGTGGTAAACTTTGTAAACAACTTAGTTTATCTTAAAATACCCTAATTTTACAAGCCTTTTCCGCAATATTTGTGGATTTCAGGCTTTGTAATAATTTTCCGGGATTGTATACATGGTACCCTATCTATCATGTTTGGCTTTATAAGGGTATTGTTATTTACACACTTTCTACTCTAAAATAAATATTCATTGTATTAGTATGAAGTATATAGAAACAGAGACAGTTTAATTCAAAGACATTCTCTTAATTTTTTATATCTTTTCTGGTTATTTACATTGAGGATTTTGTTCCTTTTTATGACGAATTTGTAACATTTTTGTGACTTAACAAATATGATTACCAAATATGAAGTAAAGTCACGTTTACATTTCTTAAGACTTTTTTTTACTAATGGGTCGAAAATTTTTATTTTTTCTTCCCTATCGTTTTTTTGTTTCTTTGGCAAAAATTATTAGTTTTATTAGTTATTCTATATAAAATAAATACCTATATATGTTATGTACTTACAATATCGGACAAAGTATTGAAAACCACATGAACTAGTCCTTATAATTCATCTTCGTAATACCAAATAATGTACTAGAAAAAATACGACTCGCACCAGATCATGTTCTCGGACGGGAATCGAACCCGCGACCTTTGGATATCCGGTCCAATGCTCTGACCGCTGAGCTACCGAGTCACTAGTGGGAACGTCGAATTTCTCCTAGTATATCAACTCTTGCGCTGCAAGCCATCTTCGTAATTATTAGAATAAACTATATTGGGAGTTACACCATGTACCTGTTTATTTTGGGACTCAGATATTGGTGTAAATCCCGATATAGTTTATTCTAATAACGTCAATAACTATGGAAATTTAAAACTTTTCTTTAAATCTTTGTACTTTTTATTTGTCAATCGAAAAATAAAATTTGATCTTTGTTTTTATTTGTTATATAAACCTACATATTTTTTAATTACCCTTTTACCAGACAACATGTATTCTCGTGTCTGGTTGTTATTCATTGTCTTATGGGTCATCTTAATCTAGTATGAAAAATATACAAAGTAACTAATACTAATTGACCGAACGAGCGCGAAGCGTCTCAAAATGCTTTCGTTTGTCTGTCCCGCTGTCCGGCTGTCCGGTCCTGTCCTCTACAGGTCGCATTTCTCAACCCGATTCTCGTGTAATTTTGTGAGCAGGTTTTATAAGATGTTTTTTTGTCGATACAGTTTTTCGAAATTTTAAAAAAGTGCGGATGTATGGGGAAAATAATATTTCAGCAATTTCGAAAAATGACACAAAAATGCGAGTTCTATATAGCTCTATATATTCTAGAGCCAGTAGTATTTATTTCATACATGCGATCTCATTTCGTCCATACTCTTTATTTCGTATTATCAACCCTCTGTTTCAACGATCCTTGTTTATAAATCCTTGGTAAAATCCGCGCGCGATGAAAATGGGATGGAAACTTGTCAAAGTAAATCGAAAATTGACTAATAAGTTAATTTAAATTTAATTAATCAACTAATTGTTTCCTTGTTATTGCATTATTATAATATTTTTTAGAGACCCGAAAGCAAATCATCTATTAACTTTTTTTAATGGAGAAGGCCAATGGGTCTGTTAAATAACTCAAAACTTATGACGATGTTGCTAAATATCTTGCAATACAACTGTTTTAGTTTAATTTAAATCAAGGGAGTAGTTTTTAAGACATTAGGTTTTGAAGGAAATGCCAAGTGCACTGAAATATGTGAGTTATTACGTAGGTACGACGTAAGGTTCACCACCAGCGTTAGGACGTTATAACGCGAGGCACAGTTTTCTAGACCTTTTCCATAAAAAAAATCTTCACAGTGACTTATCTAATTAAACTGTTGGATAAGTCACTGAACAAAAATCGATGTTAGTTTAGAAAGTAACATACACAGGACATGACGAAAAGCAACTATTTTTAAGTATTTTTAAAGAAATATTTTTTTAATCTTATGATGTTAGCAGACGTGTACTTTAATGTGTAATCTTAATAATCAAATTAAATAATATTGCAAACTTTATTTGATTTTTATATGTCGTTCTAACAAGTAATGCTTTTTACTCATAGATTAGAATTACCCTTATATATTACGTAATTAACATTAAATGCTAAAAATCATATTACAAACAACCTTGGAGAAAATGGTTCAACTTTTATCATCATTAAGAATAATGAACTTACAACGATGAAAGGGCTTAATAATTGGATACTTATATTTCTATAAATTTCATTATCTTTGTTATTCTATGTATATTCAGTTTTGGGAAACGCTTTGTTACGAAAATAGCCTTACCGACAACTAACCTCGTGGTATTAGAGTATTCTTAACATAATAGGTTAAATTAGAGAAGGTATTAAAATACATACTGGTTGTTTTGTTGTTTCAAATGTAATGGAGCAGTAATTATATTGGTACATAGCAGTTTTTGTTAGCACAACCTCTTTAGTGCAAAGAAAATAAGCGGGAATCGATTATTTTGGTAAAATTATGATCGGCATCCACTTTTTTAAATACATTTTTATTTGCTATTAAGAGAAAATAATACATAAAACTTTTTATCGAAATTAAACGCTTACACATCTATGACAGATACAAACGAAAGTTTTATACAATAAGTTTATTGATTTTTGAGTTCTATAAAATATAATGTGTTATGAAAATCGCGTTCATTATTCATTAAAGGGTTTAAGTTTATAAAGATACCGTTTTTATATAAACACCGATATTATTATTATTATTATTTGGAAGGGGGGACGCCAGCGAAGCCGGACGGGTGATCAGTCTCCCTAATCGGAACCATTTCACCCAGTTCCCCAAGTCCCCTGAAAGCTGGAAGCTGGGGGAGGCGGGTTATCGTTTACCCCACCGGCGTCGGACCCTCGAACCTACCTGTGCGCTTACAATACCTGCTGAGTTGACTTATCGTTAACTGCTTTAGATCCTCTTCCTTTAGCTTGTCCGCTCCAAAAAGCTCCCAACGCAGCGATGCATACATCGGGCATTCTGCCATGAAGTGGTAGCTTGTCTCTTCTTTTTCTTTACATAGCGGACAGATGGGGTCCTCTGTCCGTTTGATAACTGCCAGGTGTCTGTTTAGTGGACAGTGTCCTGTCAGTACCTCACTATGGTTCTTATATTTCTTCTGGTTCGTTTCAGCAGTTCTCTGTTTTTCTTCTTGTCAACTGATTTGATGAAGATATTAGACTGTCTGCAGTCCTTTCTTGCCCTCCATCTTAAAAAACACCGATATAAAAAGTAGACTGTTCCATCGCCTTTTTTCTATACTTACTGTGCACTAAGATAATACACTTGTTAATGTAAATATACTATTTCCCAACTCCCTTTGTTCTAATGCATGGGCAGGATTACCCCTTAAATCACACACGTAAGACGGATAAATGTTTACCCAGACTCACGCAATATCTTCTTTAGGTAGGTATTTGAGATGAACTGCTTGGTAATTTACTATTATTAGAACATACGAATTTTCTTAAATATACAAGACAAAAGGAAAATATTTTCACATTCATTGAAACGCCACTCACGTCATCATAAGTCTTTATTCTTTCGGTGTCACCATTTTATCTCAATGTTTTTGGGATTCTTGATAATCGAAGCAACCTACATCTCTAAAACGACATATTATGAAGATATAAAAATAATATAGCTAATATTCAACGCTTGATTGAAGTATCTATGGCAATTTTGCTTCTTCGAGCCAATTTGGCTCCTAGCTTGGGAACGTTTCCTGGAGTGGGAGTATAGGACGTCGATTTGCGTGTGTCTCTGATGTCTTGCTCTCTTTGCATGCGATGATGTGATTTGCGCATCTCGCATAATTGTTTTGAAATTCCATTCTTCTCGACAGGAGTCCTTCTAAGGATTTTGTGGACAGCTGTGAGGATGAGGACGCCATTGTTCTCTAAGGTTATATAGGTTGTGCTTTGAAACTAGCTTGATGTAGCGCTTGTCTATGAAACAGCTTTGCTGTCTAGTTCGAATCTATGTGTGTGCTCTAGATACAAAGTCCAAGCTGACGCAACATAACTAAACAGTTTGCAGTTTTGTAAAAGGTAATATAAAATCTTGAAAATAAATTGATAAGTATAAAGGTACTGTTTATGATTGAAAACTGACCTAAATCATTCAGTATAGGCACTTATGTATCTGGTTTATGTATGTGTATGACATCATATTGTACTTATTGTCACAAGAAAATTAATTCATAATACAAGGAGAACAAAACGGGATTTCCCAAGTTCGTTTCGACAACATCGGAGTACACAACATCGAACACTTGTCTTGTTTCAGAAGATACGAGTATTTACTGAGGTTATCCTGTTTTATGTTTGAGGCATGGATTAAGTACATTTCTTTTTTGGTTTGAGGATAATGGAACACGAAGGATATGTTAATAACGTTTCTTTTCACTATATAAACCCACATCAAAAGAGTTCAACGAACTTTCATCATTTTTGTACAATTCTAATTCAATTATGGATAAACGTACTTAAGAAGTAGATGTTTGTAATTCACTTCTCGGGTGAATTGTTTTATCGCATTTGTGCCGTGTACTCGGCGCGGTATTCCGATTGTCAACTGCACAAAATTTACGTGCAAGCCAGGGTAAGGTGAGCCATATAAATCATATGTACCAGAAACTGCAATTGGTATCGTGAAATGTTAATGTTTAGTTTTAGTGTTTTAAACCAAGTCAAGAAGTGAAGTAAAAGTATTATACATATTTACATTTTTAAGGAAAAAAGGAAGCCTTACAGAATCACTACATACATTTTGCGACTGTCTGTCTTCTTCTCTCCCTATCAATACCCTTTCTCAGGAACGCGTATCGAGGAGGGAGGGGGTATCGAGTTGAAACGCAATTAAAAGATACTGTAATTTATTCCAATAGACTTTATTATTTAGGTACGGTTATGGTTAGTTAATGCCACATATTTTGACACTCGCAAGGGAATCTTAACCTAGAATCATGAAACAAGAAGCAATGTCTGTACAATGAAGGGAAAAGTCCGAAAACCGTTAATAAGTAGTTAAGATCAATTATATTTTTACGATTATAAACTTATTTGCTGTTGGTAAACTGACCGCGACCTATGTCGATGTATGGAGACATCAGTATTTTAACTGCATTAAGTTTGTAAAATCTTCGGAGTCCCGATATCCGTAATGGACGAACTATTGATTACATAGGATAACAATATATTTAGTAACTGCCTGTTAATGTTAAAATTACAAAAAATATGACCATATTCTTTGCGTGCGCATTACCATACGGAAATGAAAGATAGGCATTAATTAGGGGTAGGCTAATTAGTAAGCGAATTAGCTTTATGCAGACCGCGTAGTGGACGACGAGCACGGAACAAATACACACACAGTAGGTACCTTTTTTTTTTTTTTATGCCGTAGAACGCATAATTAATTATATCCAGTATCCAATAACAGTTTTATCTAATGCACTAAATATAATATAATTATTGACATTGTTAATAAAGTATCCAAAAGTAGAAATTCTAGATAAGCTAGTTTATCAATAGTCGATTAAGGGCATAATGATAATAAATAAAAATATCTTCGAAAGCACTGCTTATGGTTTTGAAGTTGTTTTTAATGATCAATGATTTTGATTCTCCCATACTATATAAGAGCGCTTATAGTCTGCACACTAGCGCTGCCATTAGAAAAAAAATCATAGTAAAGACGAAATTGTGAATTATCTCTCTGTAGTGCACTCCGAAGATGGTACTTTTTATCGCTTAAACAATATTTTCTAGCGTGTCGTTTAGTTTAATGAAGTTTTTTTACGAAAATGGGCACTTTTAGCAAAAAAACTCCATTAAACTAAACGACAGGCTAGAAAATATTGTTAATACTATGAAAAATACCACAAAGCTTTTTCGGAGTGCATTACAGAGAGAATTCACAGTTTCATGTTTATTTAAAAATTATGATTTTTTTCCAATAGCGGCGCTAGTGTGCAGATTACGCGCTCATAACTTGACGTTATATCTAGCCCGGTTGTTCCAATACCGTAGCTAGGTTACACCAATTAATGACTAAAATATTTATATTCTATGTTTACATTGCTATGTTTCACCGCGAGGGGTCTCTGGAATTTTTAATAATACGTGCTTCATCCGACAGCCAACCTGATTATATTTACTTCGCCGACAATGTCCGAGGTTTCTGCAATCCTTAATTTTATGAAGCGTCATATTTACACTTGTTCAACTTTATTTATACATATGGGAAGTAAGGCAACTATCTGGGGGCACGGTAGCAGTAGGGCACTACCTACCTTTTTTCGAAGCGCTTCGTCTTTTTTTTGAACCTTCATAACTTGGGTTTGGATTATACCAGATAAACAAACTTTGACAGCCACATCTTTTGACTAAAATGTAGAGTTTGTGAAGTGAGGGCTTGTAGAGTTGGGCGTGTAGAGTAAGCTTGGCTTTACATGAGGTCTGATAACTTTTTAAAAGCGCGAGCTATAAGATCTCGTCTTGGCAACATTTTAAATGAAAACGTTTTAATTACTGAAATGATATGTTGTGTAATGTGTGTTTATGTATAAGCACATTATGCCGTCTTATTTGTGATGTCTATTTTTATTAAACATTATAGGTATCTCAATAAAAAAATACTTTTCCAAACAAAAAAACAACAATATTTTACACAAACATTTTTAAGAAACGTTTCTCGTAACGTTAGCGTTTGTTCTAAGAACTTAATGGTCATCACATCACAACACAGCGAACTACTCATTTGTAGTAATTCCTTCATAATTACTCCACACAAGCCGGTCGCTAAGCAACGAGGGCTTGTGTGAGTGGAGAGCCTCCAGAGCCGCCAAGAGGCCGTTGCCTCAACCCCCCTTCTCCTCCTTTTTCAGTTCACCATTAGTCTTAGTTTCCTAGGACACTACAACTTGAAGATGGAAACAACATGGAGACACGCTTGCTTAAATATTTAGCTCAGTTATAAATGTCTATGGCTCAGTTGGAGTTCTAACGTAATTTGTTTTGTTGCCCTCGCGTTACCAAATTGCTGGTGACAAATTGGAAACTAAAAAATTAGTGTTTTGTTACAAGATAAAACTAATACAGAATATCAGAATATGAGATTTTCCAAGAAAATTAACGTATCATTGAGACTCAGAGTCTAGACTCATATTTGATGCCGCCGTTGTATACTTATCAACTTATATACAACATGTGTAATCTTTGTGTACTTATGACAGTTTTTCTCTAATGATGTTAAAATGTAACACGCTTTTATTTTGCAAACTTGTTACTGTCAGGTACTGGTATGTCCAGTAGTCAGGTCGGTATACTCTACCTTCTTGAATTATTTCCAGCTAGTATAATTACTAGCTGGAAATAATTCAAGGAGTTTTGATTTCTTGTGCCTCAGGTAGCACAGAGGGATGTTAATCATACATTAAATTAGCGACCTTGAAAACGGTGTGGAAATTTATAAAAAAAAAAATTGTGATCGAGCCTCTGTATTTTTAATCGATTTCAGATAAGGAGGTGGTTCTCTACAAGTGGAAGTACACAAAAAAAAATATTTTTCATAATTTTATTCTGCCACAGACAGATAAACAAATAAACTAACACCGGACAGGTGAAACTAAATAAAAGCTTGAAAAATACGTTATTATTGTCCGAGAGCTGGTTGCCAAGATATCATCCCTAGCACATTCCAGTACACCACCCCACTGACAACAATACAATGACATGCCAATTCCACAACACAATGTTATGTTTTAATTACTGTGGCATTTTACGAAGCGCGGCACTAGAGAGTTGTTCAACTGTACTTGACAAGTTTCAAAAATGAGCATAACATTTCATTGGTTGAAATTAAACATAGCGTACTCGGTATGTTTTATTTCGATACATAGCGAGTATATTAAACTACGTTTGATTAAACTACGTTTGATATACTCGCTATGTTATTTTAATATATGATGGTAATACTAAACCTATCATCAATATTAACCAGGAACTTAATCGGCATTCGCCTGTGATTTTAACCCTAAAACCCCATATTTTATTCAGACTCGATCAATCTAGTCCGCTAAAAGTGTTGAGCATTTTAACAGTGTCACAATTTCAACCTAGGAATTAAATCTGTCCAATGGACTACCGGTCCAACGATTCTTTTAGTTTCGAAACTAGCAATAAAAACAGTCGGAATAAATACGCTTTTACGGCAAACAAAAGAGTACAATTGAAGCGTTTCGAGCGAGCTTCATCTGGGTACCTTTTTCGTTGTTGTTTTGTTTGCACTTTTCTCGGTATATTTTTTACTTTTATTATCGAGATTAAAAAAAGCATCCTAATTCCTTATTGGATATACGTGTATGTGTAAGTACCAGTAAGCATTTCTGCTAACAATAATATTGTTGAAAATACTTAGTCAGTTTGTTCATAGTAGCATTGAACATTTGCTATGACTCAGTTCGGCGAATTCATTAAAAGTTGGTTCTACATTTTACTAATTACTCTTGTCAGGAGCTTTATTATTTTAGATCTCATATTCAAAACCAGAAACTATTTCATTCAGCTTAGCAGTAATGCAAAATTAGGTAACTCTAAAGCTATGTTCACTGAACCTTATATGAAGCTTAAACTCATACTTAATTTATTTTCGCCTACATGCACATAATATATAATAGTACTACAGGTCCGTATATTTTATGTTCTCGCTACTCAGCTCGAAATAAAGAATCGGTGACGCAGACCACAAAAAGGCTTTACGACTATTTATACGAAGACTGCTGTCATCAAGGACGTTCTTCTTTATTTCCAGGAATTTATTTGGAATTACAGAGTTGAAAAGAGTGTGCACAAACTCTCATTGTCCTTTCTTTTTTATCAATTAGGTATATCGCTTCTGACTGAAAAAATAAATAAATAACATTTTGTAATTGACGACATTAGTCAATTATCCTTTTAACAAAAGATTGATGTATTATTGACAGTATTTGGTGTTATTTTAACAGTTCCGTATTTTTGTATAGTCTGTTTATCCTTACCTACTTGTCTTATTGGTAAACAATCTTCACCCAACTTACAACAAATGGCTTTCCAACTATCTCGCAGAAGGTGTGAAAAGTAAGACACTGCTTTATACCCTTGATGCATAATCTACTAATTGTGTCACTGTAACTGCAAAGAATTCTAGAAAACAGAATTTGCGATGCAATATCGTGGGATTAGAAAGTGTAGTAAATGTAATTTTATCGAGTACTTCTAGATTGAAACGGGCCGCCTGCAATTAAATTACAATTTTCTACTTCCAGTTTCAATATTTATTTTTTAAGCTAGAGCTTGGAAAATAAATTACACTAGAGTGTAATTAATATAGAGTAGGTCTTATGCCCGGTCTCTAAGGTACTTTATCAGAGGTTTACCTGATGGACCAAGGGGTCCACATTATCTGGCTTAAAGTAAATTTTATCGAACAGATAAACCTCCGATAAAGTACTTCATAAAGCGAACATTAGACCGATTATTGATCAGAATACGAAAATAAATATTGAAAATATAGGTCTAAATGAAAAATTAATAAACAAAGCTAACGTTTATAGACATATTTGTCTCAATAGAAAAAACCGTATTAAAAAGGCAACAATGGGTGAAAGCTAATATAAAATAAAAATTAAAGTAATAATATGTAAATAAACAAACGTCAGTAGGGTTTTTTATTAGAATATAAACTATATTCCCTCGCCTCTACATTTTATTTCACATTAAATGAGTTAGAGAATGTTTTATTTAATCAAGTACTTACCTAGTTCACATTTCTCACAAACATTCTCGAACTATTAAAGTGCCAACGTAGAGGAAAACATCTGAGTACACTTACACAAAGATCAAACGACTTGTGCAATAATTGTCAAAGGCGTGGAAAGCATCTGAAACTTTAAACTATCCACTTTGGTAAGTAAATTAATTCAAATTCAAAATGGCTAACCATTGGAGTGCTAAAGATTAGAACATGTTTTAATTTGTAAGAAAAACAAATGTAGGTAGGCATCTTTTAAAAAACTTGCGTTGTGGCACAGAACATTATACACTAACGTAAGTTGTAGTAATTAAGGTCTCCAAAGATACAATTTAATCTTTGAAGATTTCAGTGTTGTACATATTATTATACCTCCGTCAATTATTATTAATTCTGTGCCTCCGTGGTCGAGTGGTTTGCACACCTGCCCCCCTACTCGACGGGAATTGACGGTACTGAGTTCACATTAGGATCGAATAAATGTCAAAAATCTGTTATTTTGGTACAGTCACGTCTAAAAATATGTATACAGTTTAGAACTTTGTTGTAGTTGTCATTTGTCTTTGATTTCTGTTCAAAAAAGTAATAGATTTTAGAGTGACAAAGTTCTAAACTGTGTATACATATTATTGACGTAAGTACATTGAAAACGGTTTCCACGATTTCCATAGTTTCCACGTTTACTCGATTCCAACTCGATCTCGATATTCTCGATCGCTTCGGGAGTAACCTCCTTGTTTTTATGGTGTCGCCATCTCTGGGGCCTTATTTTTGAATTAATCGTTTGAAGTCGTTCGTGTGACTTATGTCGCATGCGGCGTAATGTTACAATTGACAACTAAATGTCACTCCAAAACCGCTGACAAAACACATGCATGACGACAACTGACTGACTAATGAGAAATTAAAAAATACAGATTTTGCTACGCTAGTAAATAAAATTAAATAAGCCAATGGATTTTGCTATGTCGAATGATAGTAGTAAAGAGCGCTCGACGCTAGCCGAAGGATTAAAAAATAGGGCCCCTGAGGTCCCGGATTCGATTCCGGTTGGGTCAATTTCGAAAATTAACTTGTCTCAGTGTCGTGTGTGTGTTACTACCGTTGTCTGTGATTTCCATAACACAAATGCTTTATAGCTATTAAATTTAGATTTTTCGCATTCACAATGCAATTTTTTATATTAAGATAATTAATATTAGAAAAAACACTAGAAAAAATCGACTCACCCGTAGCACCTCAGACGGGACTCGAACCCGCACCCTTGGGATTCCGGCCCAATGCACTGACGGCACTGACCAATTATGCTACCGAGTCGCTAGCGGGAGCGGCGAAATTTTCTAGTACTTTTTACTTCTTCGCTGCAAGCCAGCGCAATTTCATCAATGTGAGGAAATACCCCCACATTCGAAAGAAACATCTTTCCAGATGTTTTGACGATCGATAAAGATGAAACAGCTATATAATTATTAAATTTAGATTTTTCGCAATCACAATGCTATTTTTAAGTACTAGAAAATTTCGCCGCTCCCGCTAGCGACTCGGTAGCAGAATTGGTCAGTGCATTGGGCCGAAATCCCAAGGGTGCGGGTTCGAGTCCCGTCTGAGGTGCTACGGGTGAGTCGATTTTTTCTAGTATTTTTTCTAATATTATTTACCTTAATATAAAAAAATAGCATTGTGAATGCGAAAAATCTAAATTTAATAATTATATAGCTGTTTCATCTTTATCGATCGTCAGAACATCTGGAAAGATGTTTCTTTCGAATGTGGGGGTATTTCCTCACATTGATGAAATTGCGCTGGCTTGCAGCGAAGACGTAAAAAGTACTAGAAAATTTCGCCGCTCCCGCTAGCGACTCGGTAGCATAATTGGTCAGTGCTTTATAGCTACTTAATTTGGAATTGGAACAATGTAGGTGTATGTGGTGGTTCAATATAGTCCAATATTGTATTTATTAACAGACTATATTTAAATATAGGCAAAGTCATAAAATATGCCAGTGCCCGGCCGAGACTGTTTATAACGGTCATAAGTGCGACAAAGGCTCTACTGAGTAACTTCATTTACGGTTACGACCGACATCCGAGCGCAAACTACCGAATGTGAGAATTATAACCTTTTGTCGGCTATTGACTTGCCACTTTTATCATAACTTCGCATTTTTCTATACACAAGCGTTTATGAGGCATCACGATTTAGTGATATTGCCTGTATTAGGTAGATATCAAAATGGAGGGTGTCTTTCATATTTTTTTTTACCAAGAAAGTTGTTGACTGGGAATGGAAACCTTGCTGAAATGAAAACATTTAAGTAACCGATGTTAGTTAAAACTTGCGAAACATTTCGTTACATAATTTCTTAAAAATACATTGTTCTGAAAAAAATAATTTAGAAGACATAAAACTTTAGTAACCATCTTGGAATTAACCTTAAAAGTAACTCGTAAACGTCTAATTTAAAGCACGGATGTGAAATTTAGAGGTACCAGGGGGCTAATTGTCTAATTTAAAAATCTATCGCAATCGCTTTTATTTGACAGTTGGATCCGACACATTGCTGCATTTCTTTGGTAAGTTTTTATTTGTGCCAAAAAGAAGCATCAATGTGTTTCATCCTGAAAGCGATTGCGATAGATTTTGAAATTAGACAATAGAAAGGCAGGTCGCAACTGGCGACTGGCGCGAGTAGCTACGAGACAGCTCACTGTTTAATTAACTTGTTACCCTGCTCACTTCTGTTTGTCATCTCTATCGACAAACGCAAATATAGCACAGTTTAAAGCAAATTACAGCGTCACATGTATAACAAGCGATATAGCGATTTCATGCGTTACTATTAATTCAATTGATGAAGACATTTTTTATTTTCATCTTATAATATGCAGTTGACTTAAAGCTTTTTTACAGCTTCCTAACGTAGACCTCAGTCTTAACTATTCATTTCAACTTAAAAATACACACAAATAGGATAACAAACTCGAAGTAAACGAGTTTTGCAAACGAGAAGTCTAAATTAAAACTAATTAGTAGGTTATAAGATTTCCTATTTTAATATTTTTACTGGTTTATTTAGAAGTTTACAAAAAAAATATATATTTTGTTCCGACTTCCTACATTTTTAGCCATTGTTCCATTAGATTTCAACATAGGTTTATCCTACTATAATATTATAAATGCGAAAGCTTGTGTGTGTGTGTGTTTGTTACCACTTCACGTCTAAATGGCTGGACGGATTTGGATGAAATTAAGAACTCACATCGCATAATGTATTGTATATACCGTACCATGATATTTTTAAAATAAATTTATTTTTGTTTCACTTAACTTTTGCTTCAAATAAGTATATTTACAGTCTTTGTTTACGTTAAACAAATAACTTCCTCTGTTTAAGTTGATGTGTTTTGGTTGCTAGATAAAACGAAAACTGCCAAAGCTTTTAGATTTGCTCAAGTTACTTAGATACTGCCATTATTAATAATTTATTTAATAGATTTTATTTTTAAGCACACTCATACATAACAGTAAGTATAGGCTTGGAATCGTTACCCCAGAGCGGTCTTAACGATATTATACTTATTTACTTACATAATGTTTTATACATACATACATCGAAAATTATTTTGTTGTTTATGAAATTAACGTGTCGTTATCGTTAAGGCGCCGACGCTGTGGTGTACGTGAACTGTGGTAATCACCGCGTGAGTCGTAGCTTTCAGCTGTTCGTGACGACTTTGATACCCGGAAATTATTCTTTGGTGACACGCCCTGCTCCAAATACGGAAATACGGGACCTAACGGGTCACGGCAGGAATGTGAACAGACAATGACGTAACTAATAACTGAATAATACTTACACACAGAAAAATACTGAATAATGTACTTGGCTGTAGAAACTGCAATTTATTACTAGTAGATGCAACTTTTGTTGATTTTTTCACGAACATGGACCGTTGAACCACTTCTGACACCAAATCTGTGGGGAGGCAGGCGGCTTTGGCACCGATTTAAAACACCAACAGTCTTGTAATTGAATCTGATATATATTTTTTTATTTTTGCACACACTCCGCACAATGTTCGACGTTCCACAAAAACAAAAGTCAAGTGATTATTAAATTTAGTTTTTTCGCATTCACAATGCTATTTTCATATTAAGATAAATAATAATAGAAAAAATACTAGGAAAAATGGATTAGGCACCTTAATCCTTATATTTATTTTGCAAGTTCAGGTTGGTACTTAATTTAATACAGCGCTTTAAGACTACAAAAAAAATACTATTATTTAACAATAAATAGTCCATCTGGGTCTATCATATTCCTAAAAAACAATTTAGCAAAAGCCTCTTTAAAGTTACTGTATTTCTAATTGAATCTACCAAACAATGTTACGAGTAACTTTTTTATGACTAATGAGATAGGTAAGTAGTTACTTTTTTATATATTTGAACAGCACCATCATTTATTTCTTATAAATAGCTCGTTCCTGATGAGGCTGAAACAAACTAACTATCCTAAGCACAAAGTTCTGAGTTACTAAAAGATTAAGAAACTACTTGCAGCGTTCATGAATAGTACGTGATCTATAAGCGATTGAGCTCGGCTTAAATGGATCACTATAAATATTAGGTCCTTCTTATGAAGTTGACGTTTTGTATGGAGAATTTAACATACTAGCATTTTCATAGTTTATTTAACAGCAGTGAATGCTATTGTAACAAAACTTTTATGTACAAATGTTTGAACATTAAGCTTACTTAGGCAACATAACTTAGAGGAAAAAAATATGTTTTGGCAAAGTTACAACAGGTAAAGTGGTCATTTTCGCTATTAAAAAAGGAGCCAATTTCTAAGATTTTTTATAATGCTAAGAAAACAAAATTAATGTACTTTAATGATGCTGATAGTTGACGGCTATGGTCATAATTTGATGTAATATCCAGCAACTGATGAATATTTTAAATCACATAAGTTATAAGGCTCTCTGTGTGTGAGAAAAAAAACACAAATTGTCATAGGTAAGGACCTAACACACGGCCGCGACAAACTGCAGCCTTTGTGGATATACAAAGCTTTCCACATTACCAATTCATTCCTCACTTTACTTGGGGTACAAAAACTCGGCTTATCTTAAGGGTTGTCAGACTGGCTTACACGCTACGAGTGATCGATGTTCCTTTAAATATTTTTACGTTTGATAATGCTGAATGGTTTTTAAGTGGCTGATATTTCTTTTTAGTACAAACAGGATTCGGAGGCTCCTTTCCAGTGGAAAAATATTTCTATTTTATCTTTAGTACTTACCCGCTAACGCCGCTTTAGCTAGTAATGAAGCAATAAACTTCCCGACCCAGGTTTATTTTTATGCTCAGGTGCATCAGGCTATGATAACTCTAATATTAGGATCTCACATAATATAATGAACATAAATTAAATTTAATAACGCTTCTAAATCGCTGAAATAAATACATACTTATTTACCGACTTCACAAAAGTCCGTTGCACTTTACTTGTACTTAATCTCTGTTAATTATTTCAAAGCAAAGTGAATGACCAACGAAAATAGTGTCAAAGTTGTAAAATATACCACTTTCATTAACTTGCTCACTTAATATTAAAAGTATTAGTTGGTTGGCAGCCCTCGCTATCATGAGTGGCAAGTTATGGAGCGGCGACTCGTGTGCTAGGGCACTAATGTCCGTCGACGAAACGTTATCTCTACAGCCACGATTTGTGCTCCGACGCCATCTACACGAACTTCAAGCTCTAGCTATTAAAAATTATAGCTAGAGGCCAAAGTATTATGTAGGTACTGTAGAAGCGAAAGCCTCTATCTATCATGAATAAAATATTGAAATAACTTTTCTTATTTATTTTACTTATACATATTGATATAATTCGTGGCCAGAAGGGCACAGCCTAGCTTCTCTACTTCTGAACAAAAGCTAGAGAACACTGTCGTTCGCATTTTAAATTATTTTTATCTTTAGTCTGTAACCAAACAGTTACAGAACCCGAATAGTTTGCATATGAGGCTAAGGCCTTACAGTACTTGTCTAAGTATCTAAGGACAGTATTTAAAGAGGGAATACACTTGCTTGCAATCTATTCCCTGTTTCATTTGATGTTTTTAAATCTGAAAATTTATTCCATTTAATCATTTACCCTTGATATGCTTAGGTATTTTCCCCACGCAAGACAGAGGCCCGTCATTTTCCGTTTAATGTCGACATAATATTCTCATAACGATAGGTACTACATCTTAAAAGGGGAAAACAAAGCTTCACTGCGACTATCATATTTGCTCTTTGGCAATATAAGTATAATCAATTCATTTCAACAAGTTACGGGAGCCAAAAAAGTTCATGATTAAAGAATTTCATTCAAATAATCAAATAATTTTATCAACTACATAGGCCTTCAAAACTTAACTTAAAACCACACTTTTAAATTGCAATTTCTCTCAAACAATATTTATTCATTTATTATAGAAGAGTTTTTAAATAATAAAGTTTTTTTTTTCAAGTACGTTATCGATTGGGATTCTTTTTATATCTTTTTATAGTCCTTTTTATTTCGAAAATATATCTTGTGTATTTTAAAAGTTATTACAATTTTAAAAGTGTGGTATTAAGTTTTGAAAAACTACTTTTATAACTTCGTTCTTGGTCTTAAGGTAATTTATAGTTAGGTAGCATAGTTATATCTGTGCTTATATTTAGTATAGCCAAAAATAATATTCATGATTCCGCTGCATAATTTTCACGGATTAGTTAAACAGTCATTTTAATTTAAATCCTTTATAGGATTCACCTGCAAGATTTTATATAAAAATTATGTTTAATACAATTTTCCCTATATGTTAGACGTCATCACAGTTTTTAAATAACAGTTTTGAAATATCCATTCGTGAAACAAGGCTTCTCGGCTACTGCGGCAAATAAAATGCAGATAAGATATACTAGCCCGAGGCGTTGGGTAAATGGTAAAACAGATGTTGTTCATTTTACTAAACTGGCCCCGAACAACAGCCGGCGGACAAATGAGAGGAGCTCGTTAAGAACCTTAAATAACTAAATAACCAACCGAGGCTGCTGTTGTTCCTGCTTAGTCTGTTTAACATTCCGTTTCTTTGATCAAATTCGGCGACGCACCAAAATAGTAATTTTAGGCCAACAGCACAAATTATTTTTGGCGATATATTGAATTCAGTGAAACAATTATATCAGCCATTTCAATTACATACTGTCATCAGAAGTACTATTCTTTCAATTTTCTCTTCGATATTCCGGAAAGTAAAATATTACACAAGGACATTAAAATAGCCACGCTCACACACCTCCGCTGGGAAGCCCTAAGTGAGCACATAACACATACCGTAAATTGGGGTGAATGACAGCAATCTTTTGGGTTCAACGTTTAATATTTTTCATTTGTATTCCTAGCGAACCTTTGACCGTGACAAAAAGTATCCTATGTTTTGATCCAGGCTATAAATTATCTGTGTGCCAGATTTCACCCAAATCCGTTCAGCCGTTTTTGCGTGATTCATCCAAACTATCCCATTTATGATATTAGTAGGATTTCTTCTACATCTGGCCCAAGAACTGTCTGACTACCCAATTTTTCTCACGAGTCGAGTTGCATAGTGGCATGCATAACGAACTGTAAGTACACCTATTCTGTATTATGTTTAGCTACTGCTCTGTACGACATATAATGTTAGAATGTCGAGGGTACTTCCGCACATTGATAAAATGTAAAACGCCGGTTGCAAACCATAATGTAAAATAAGTAAGTTATGTTGTATATGTACAAGAGAATTTCTAAGAACCTACTACCGATAGCGACTCGGGCCGAAATTTGGATTCCTAAGCGTGCGGGTTCAAGTCCCGTCTGAGAAGTTACGGGTGAGTCGATTTTGTCTAGTATATTAGTTGTTGCGAATCACCCTATCTGACGTTGGGAATCAACCTTAAATTATAAATTTGACTAAACAGTTATTGGAAATAACGCCTCCCTTTTTTGCTGATTTATTCAGAAAAAGAAACAAACTTCGTAAATTTAAAATAAAGGAGTTGGTTGTCGTAGTTTCTGTTGTTGATAATTCAAAGTTGTTCACCATCTAATTCAACTTTAACAAGTTGACCAACTTTGAAAACGAAATTGCTGCGAAAATAGGCAACACTAGCTGTCACAAGAAAGTGTCGCCTACTTGAAACAATGGGGTTAATATTTAAATAACTTTTAAAAATATTTTATCAATAATCACGATATAAAAGGCAACTTTTAATGTTTGCTTCTTTTTTCTCGAAAATTTTATTCACCCCCCATCATATGCTAATCGGCTGCTTGGTACCCGTTGTATTCCGCAGTTTTTTTAACGAAACCCCACATATTGTATCTTTGTATTGCGCAATTATTGTTTGAATACACATCTTAACTATGCATGAGTTATTTTTAATTGTAATCATTTCAAATGAAGAAATAATAAGTGAAGGCTCATCACTATACCTAAAACACAAACTCAACATTTGCTCTACAAAAGATTTTGTTACGCGTAAGATTATCCTATAATTTATAGCCTCAAAATTTTTCGCCAATCCAGTTTCACGCACGTCTTGATGACAATTTTTCACCTCTCCAACCTGAACGTTGACAGACAGCTGAATCGAATTTCCACTGTAATTCGCTCGGAGACAAAACCTTACGTCGACATTTTCAATCTCAGTCCGTCACGCTATCACAGTGAAATAATCATTTCATCACCGAATCAAAAAAAATAGCTCTTGAGCAGATGGCTGAATAAACTAACCGTTTCCAACAATTCAATTATCTCACAAAACTTTTCAGAACGTTTTTAAATTAGGTACTACGCTTTAGATGTTCGCTTCCATTAATTAAAAAAGCAATGTGTTCTCCAGCTAAAATGTGATTTTGTTTGAACTGAGAAATAAATTTTAAAAAAACACGATTGCCCTGCCATAAACGAACTAAAAAGTTAAATAACAAGTTTCATTGCAGTCGGGGGACCGTTTTGTGGAACAATTTTTGATCAAAGGTTCCCCGACTCCAATGACATTTGTTATTTAACTTTTTAGTTCGTTTTTCACAGGGTAGTCGTGTTTTTTTATATGTTTTTAAGTTATTTATTTTTATTTGACACATTTTAGTGACAAATTATATAGTTTTGAATGTGCTCATCAAGGCCTTTCATTTGATGCCCATATTATAATAATAGAAGATTTTTGTATTTTACATTTTTAAAGCGGCGTCGTACAGTCGCCATATTGATTTTTCTCCAAAAAAATTACCTGTGTCACTCGGGATGATGTAAGAATTCTAACAATACTCCATACATCCAAATCCGTTAAGGTATTTAGAAGTTATGGTAGAATAAAGAAACTCACATACCCATAAACACACATGGACCCTGAACACATTACACTCTCTATTTTTTGGGCAGTTGTGTAAAATAGCTCAATTTGAATAATCTTTACTACTACAAAGCGTTGTAGATATAAATTTGCTTAATAAAAGGGATTTTTCAAATGCTAGGCTTTTTCTTTAATGACGTCCTTAACTGAAAGTTCGCACCGTATTTTCTCTATAAAAGTTGAGTAAAATACAGAAGTAGGTACGCAAGTACCTTAAATATTGTTTACTCTATTATTAGATTGCCCTTAGCTTTTGTCAACTTGTTTTTGTACATTCCTCACAATATTTTCGCCTTCATTTCTTTGGGTATGGAAGCGGTAACACTCAATAAAAAAACTCCAGGTAGGTCACCTTCCTTTTATGCTGCGTCGATCACAAATAGTTTTTTTGTGCTTGGGGTTTCAATGGATTTATTTTCGAATACATATGTACATCACAGCAATGCTTTTAAGTATGGGGAAAAACGTTGTCGAAGCTTTTGAAAATCAATACGGAGCGGTTGCTTATTCATATGTTCCAGTATTACCTTCGATCATTAATATGATCGAAGAGTATAACCTACAGCTACACCTGAGAAGTTTAGCGATAGAGTCGCCTGCTAGATTAGCAATTACTCGCACCCCACTGCGCGCAATTAACGAACTCCAGTTTCCATTTCCGACACTCATCTTCTGTTCCCCCACACCACTCCCTATACTGGCAGTTATTTTTGAAACTACCTCCCATCGATAGTATCGAAGATACAATATCTACTTACGAGCAATGTCGTATTCCATGAGCACATATTCATGCAGTATTATTGGCATCAAATTCATGTAATACAAGGAAAACCTTGCTTACAGACTGTTATTCGGCTCGGGGAATGGAACGGCGTGACAACGATTTTATTTTCTTGTTTTGAGGAGGGCGGGCTTGCTGGCGAACTGGTTTCAATTGGCTCGTGAAAAGGCGCGTTTTGCGTAACTCCCGAGCCCGTTCCGCGATAAACAGCCAATTTGCTCGGCAAGACTACAATGCCAAAAGACGTTGAATTTAAGGGGACGTGTTTAATGAAGTCATTTTATTCTGTAGGGCTCGGTGTACAAGCTCGCGTCGAAATCAGCGTTTTGATCGAATAATACTCGCCTCCTTAACAAGGCAACAAGCAATTTAAGCAAGATTCCGATCAGTGCCGCTCGTCTTAACGTCATCCACGGTGTTAAATGTCACAATATCAATTTTGTTTAGAAGGGTTTGTTTGTAAGGTATCCGGGGATTACGGAATGTCTTTATCGCGTTAATTGCGAGACTCGGGGCTGGCGACCTTTCAACCTTAAATTGGAACATTGTTGCAGACCTTTGTTAGTTTTGAGCTGTTTCATCTGTTTCGGACAGAGGTCAGATTAGCTTCTTATAACTAAGTTAATTGGGTAGGCATAGGTATTTGACTTCCAAAGGTCAGAATGAGGTAGATGTTTCTGACGAGTTAGGTATTATTATAGCCTCACGTGCTATGGATGTCGAATCCGTATTTAATTAAAATATTTCATGGAAAAAGTTTGTGAGAATAAATTTGGCACGGACGCGTTGATTTGATTTGATCTTTCAGTTAATCGGAATCCAAAATAATCGAATGTTACCTACTACGACTTATTCTTAACAAGTTTCAATAGGTACGTAACTCCGATGTTGATTCCGCGTACTACGAATTAATTCCAATAGGTACCAATTGCCAACACAATCGAGAATTTCCGTCAAGATCTAATTTCGGATAACAATACTATAAACTAGTAACTTAGGGGGAAAGCGTTCCTTTCCGGAACATGAGGAAAATAAACTTGTAATTTATGTTCGAGTCGTAAAGTTAGCTACCTACCAGTTGTATATGCGTCATGAGGGGTATCTTCCACCTGTAGAATGTAAGCTGATATCTCAAGCGCCTTGAAGGCATGCCCAAGCTTCCCTACGTGAAGGGACTAAAACAAGTCTATTAGTAAGTTTATTCAGGACTGATGATACATTTTGCTCAGCTTTTGAACCTATTAGTTTAATAAGCAGAGACACGTTGCTTTGTTACTGCCTACCTTATATGCACGAAAAAAATTCTTATGACTGTGTTGTACATTCTTATTCCATTTACTTACTATAAAAAGTAAACCGATAATCAATTTCAAAACTCCTTTAACCTATATAGATGGCAAACTTTAATCGAATCGAGTTGAAATACATTTCGGGAGAAAGTTATTAACAAGTCGCAAAGCATAAATAGAAAAGCCTTCCTTCATAAACGCTCAGCCGCCTGTAGATCTCATGAATATTCAAACAGACAGACTCTTTTTGAATTACCCAAAAATGGTGTATTTCTAACAATATTTATGTGCTTGTAAATGTCACAGACTGTTTGAATAGTCGGTATGGGTGGGTGGATTGTGGGTACCTATGTGCTAAATGAAGTATTAATAGTGACTAGTAGTAGTAGTAATAGCTGAACACTTTGGTACTATGTCGCGTCAAATATCACGGTCAATGGTATATCCATTGCAATTTACTGGGAAAGAGATACAGTTTGATGTGACAGTCTAAAGCAGAAGTTCCCAAACTTTTATGTCTCGTAGACCATTTGCCAATTTTGCCATGTTTTCGGTTTTGTGTAGACCCAACAAACCATCAGGCTTACATTAGATGTAAAATAACTTGACCCATATTTAAGTACCACGTGACTTAGCGCAGTAGCAATTTTGGATACAAAAATGTTTAGTGCGCAAGCCTCATTGTCTATCGTTGAGTTCAAGTTATATTGCGCGAACTGTACGTAATCTGGCAACACTCGAATATTTATGTATGGAAAAACCGTGTGTTACTAGTAACAATATTAGTAGTTCTCTTTCCAAAATTGTATTGCCAAGCTGTTAATAATACTATCGTCGTTGGTCTGTTTGTTACTTTTCAGATAAAACTAAGCAACAAATCATCAGTCTGTGTGCACTGCTTCATGAAATCCAATATCGTGGACGTTACATCTCACGGGCCCCCAATTCTATTTTTCGCTCACATGGGCCCCTTTGTGCGTCATCGTGGACCCCCCGGGGGTCCGACTACTACTGAGGCCAACTGTACGAGGGATAACTGTGCCCGTAGCTTATCGAATTGATGTGAGATGTAATACACGTAGTCGTGCATACGCACGACTGCTCCTTATCCAAGGACGTGCATTTGTGTTCATTTCCATACCTCACTATTAAACCTTTTTTACAACCTTTTACTATTATCTTTTGTCATATTGTACGTGACAGAGTTCCATTAAATCTAACTCAAGCCCTTTAGATAACATAGAAAAGATAAAGAATGTACTTACCATAAGGTTAAGCAAAGCCTTCTTTAATCAAAACACTTATCAACATAATTTATGAAGTAGGTATAGGTTATACATACATACATATTTTTTTACGAACAAAGTCAGTTTAACTTTATCTTTACCTTCATATACAAACTGAAACACTCTGTAGCACCCTGTAGGCCTGTGTAACGGAAATTTTCAAAACACCTTTTTAGTGCTCACCTACACCTTGAAAGGTATCCTACAAAAATGGTGTCTTTACCTCAGTCGTTACAAACTGGAACACCTGTAGCACCCTGCGTATAACGGGAATTTTCCAAAACCCTTTATTTGTGCTTACCTACACAATTAAAGGTATCCCTCCAAAAATAATAATTGAGTTTTTACTTTCAGCCGGTAACAATTTCAATTTTCCTATACAATTCCCATACAAACTTTTATCCCCTATTTCAACCCCATAGGGGGTGAATTTTTAAAAATCCTTTCTTAGTGCTCAACTACACCATGAAACGTATCTACCTTCCAAAAACGATGTCTCTATCTTCAGCCGTTAGGGCTCTATGCGTATCCCAACAATCAGCCAATCAATCAATCAATCAGTGAATCAATTTAGAGTTTTATACGTAAGTATAGATATAAAATATGAATACCTAAGTAATAGCGTATTTTCTGAAACACCAAAAAATCAAATACTTACTTTGTAGCTAGCTGTCCATAAACTGGCAGAAAATGGAAAACTCTAATCATAACTTTATTTCTGTCGTCGTTCAAAGACTTGACTTGATTTAGGTACCTATTTCAAAGACTTCTGACAAGTTTGTCATTTCTATTTACGAAGGAATTGCGTTGAAAGAGGGCTTCGCGTAAATTTGTGGTTCCATGCGCCAGTCTATTAAAAATAATATAAATAGGTAGGCATAATGTCACAATGTAAATGGAATTTTTATTTGGAATATATATATTATAATAATAATTCGGAAACCTAGCATCTTTGGTTCTTTGCTTCGCCTACAGCTACATATCGAAACATTTTCACACATCTCAGCGTGGTTGGCTTTTAATAATAATAAACATGTTTAATGAAATTTTGTAAATTTCTGCTTTCATAAATAATGCTTTCATTTTCGAAAATATAGCCTACTAAGTACCTACGTTTCTACCTACTTACTTAATGTTACTAATCCGCGCACCTTATAACCTTAAGGGACACTACCTATAAAGACTTCTACGCGTAGGTACAGTACGTACATTAGAAATAAAACACTTTTTACGGATTACAGCGCGTATATTATTAACTAGTGGACCCTGTGAACTTCGTATCACCTACAATTTAAAGATTATCAATTTTACCTTGAGAACCAGCGCTATCTTTTTAATTAGTAAGTTAATAACAAAGTAGCTGAAACAACACTACGGTCTACGGATACTAAAACGAAAACAACACTACGGTCTTAGAATTATTTAGTTTGGATTTATTGGTTTTTGAATTCCGTACGTTTCGACGCCTTTCCAGGGGCTGTGGTCACGGGAGGACTAAAGCAAAAAGGCTGCTCATATTTTTATGAAATTACTCGCTCGGAACTTAATAATTCTAAAACAACAACTGAAATTATAATATACGCGCTGTAATTCGTAAAAAGTGTTTTATTTCTAAAGTACCTAGGCATCACACAAAATTATATTTAATGTAATGTAGATTGATTTTAATTATTTTTCCACAGAAATCATACTTTTGTTATTAGGTAATAGGAAAATGAATGACATAGTGACTTGCGATATACTGCGAGGGTGCGTGTAGAATATTGTAAGGTACCGTCGAGACGGTAAACGAAGGGACATAAGGTGCTCCGTTAGCGTAACAAGTCAGCACTATCAGAACTAGACTACAGTAGAGATAGCTGCGCTCCCACTCCTCAGCTCTCTCCCGCCGACTCTTCGTGGCGTTACAGACTAGCTAGATGTAATAATGAATGTTTGCAGACAAGATTTTAATAATATATTAGAATTAATTATTAAAAGCTTTTATGTTTTCGTTTTAGTAAACAATGTGTAAAAACATTTTTTCAATACAGCTCGATAGCGGTAAGTTGATTTTACCACACGCCGTGCGTATATGTTTACGGTTTAGTACAGCGTGCGGAAAGTTAATTTTACCGAACGCCACCACCGTGCGTTTTTGTTTACGGTTTTTTTTTTTATTTCAGAAGGTACCTATAATGTTTTCTCGCAAATATATTGAAAAACGTAGTATGGCACACGGTTGTTAAGGTTTTTTAACTCGTGACTATCATAAAGTCAACTCGTTTTAAAAACCTCCTTACCAACCTTGTATCATAAACTACTATTATTAAAGTTAGAATATTCCTCGATGTTCAATTTTGCATCGTTTAGGGCAATAACAGTTATTCAGTAGATACCCATGGCCATTATCACAAGTTCCACTTATTATAATGTTTCAATATTGTGCCTATTGGCACTGGACAGAATGTGGTAAGTAGGTATGCAAAATAGCCAAAACGAACGTGGAAAATAATTTGGATAAAACAAACGTAATGAATTGAAAACTTTGTAGTACACCACGTTAGGAGTTTGTTCGAAACAAAATCGGATGTAATGGCGCTTGATTTGGAGTGCGGCCGTCGTCGTAATACCCCCGCAAAGCCCCTACATCCCGAGCTCGCGAATGTTGTGTAGTTTCAACGTAGTTTTCAACTTCAAATGCTGGCTCAACCGAATAGTTTTAAAGTGAAATTGTTTACAATGCCTTCTACATTCCCGTATCCGCCAGGTTTCACTGTTACATTTTATATGATTTACTTACATACGCTTTTTACACGACTGCCCAAAAAACAGAGAGTGTATAATGTGTTTAGGGTTCTCATGTATGATTTACACGACTGCCCAAAAAAATTATTCCATATAACGGGCCCCCAACTGCAATGACACTTGTTATTTAACTTTTTAGTTCGTTTGTGGTAGGGCAGTGGTGTTTTAAATATTTTTAATTAAACTAATAATTACCTAATTTACCTAATAATAGGTAAGCAAAACATTTTGTTAGTAATTGCCAATAGTAACTGTGGTGTATTGAAGTCAGGGATGTTATGGATAAGAAATTTCGTGTCTGGACACGGATACGGATATGAAATTATTTCGGATTATCCGTGTGTGTATTTGTGTCCATTGCGTCAGCCAATTTGAATTAGGAAAAACTGCACACTGACATCGCAATGTATAACAATATCACAGTGTTTTGATTGTTGAAGTTTTAACAAAGTAGTGCCTCCTCCTCCTTCCGTGAAAAGTTTTTATCATATTGCTTACATTTTTCGGAATCTGCATGGACTTGATTAAATAATGACCAAATTATACTAGACTTAGGAGTAGGACTCATTTTGTCCAGATTATATAATTGAGTATCACAACACTATTTATCAAACGAGCCCAAACTCGATGGAGTTGTGTGGTATTATTATAGTAGTTCCTGTGGCTTTCTTCCGGCTCTATCCAGTAAGTAGTCCAGAATTGACATTAATTGCTGATTGACTTAAAAAATATTAATTAGCCAAAAGTTGCTGACCAACTAGCCGTTTTGGCTGACCGAATTGGTTTTTCTGCTCACTAAAATACGAATATTTTGCTCACCAGTTAAACCACACCCTTTTATTCATATCCAGCACAGGCTCGCGTTTGTTTAGGGGTTCATCATACATTCTCTTTGATACGAATCCTCAACTACGGTTTTGTTTTAAGCCAGTTTATGTAAGTGCTTACCTACCTAATAAAGTGACATGTCACGTGAATGTAACGTGTATTACGTGAATGTAACTTTGTGTTAGTGTAGCGATGTGAACAACGGGCTTGTTCGTGAGTTTGACATGAAGCGCAAAATTACTGATTCCAATAGAACCGCGCTTGAACAAAGGCTCATTCCTCCGTGAGCGTGCCAGGGACGAATGGGAATCGATTTAGTCTAGCTAACTGATTCTGCGAGGACTATTCCGTGTATACTCGTAGGTACCTACTTGCTCAATTGCTATGTCTGCACACTAGGGGCCCGTTTCACAGGTTTCAGATGGGTATGTTCCAGTTATCATAACTGACTGATAACTTAATATACAAGGTGTTACAAAAGTACCCCTAATGCCGAATATGGTATATAGGGACCATCAAACTGAACAACTTTTACTATGGGACCAACTCTGAAATCGCGAAAAAAAAATCAGATGTTTCATACAAAAATTAAAATCGAAAATATCAAAATGTATGGAACAGCTGTTTTTTTTTCGCGATTTCAGAGTTGGTCCCATAGTAAAAGTTGTTCAGTTTGATGGTCCCTATATGCCATTTTCGGCATTAGGGGTACTTTTGTAACACCTTGTATTTTAAAAAATGCATTTTAAACTAGTTTTAAGAGGATTAAGATATTTCAACTCGTCCGTTTGAGTCAACCAATCTTCGATCATTCGAAGCAAACAATGATGAACAAGTTCCATAAATCCAGTCCAGAACTGGTCCAAGGGCAGTGCATTGATCGCAGCCTATTAAGCAGGTGTAATAATTCGGTCGACCGAGCGAGCGTTCATCGCCAAGAGTTTGTCCGGTGGGGTGACATTCTGGCAGTATCGATCGCGCGCAAATAGCTATAGGCGGCTAGCTAGGTATCCTATACTAGTCTACCAGCCGCACGTTGCATGTACGTAGGTAAACTACACCTGCGGCGGTATCGGCTAAAAACATTGAAGTTAATGTTACGGCTAAAACATTGAACTTCTGAGAGCGAGCGGTAAGCCGATACTCAAAGTCCTCCAGAAGCTTTTCAATTCCGTCATCGTCAAGGGAAGAACGCCGAAGGATTGGAACACAATCGAGGTGATTCTGTTCTTAAGAAAGGGTGACAATACCCTGATTATCTTGAAGAACTGTAGAACCATTCCACTTCTAAGCCATGTCTTTAAGTTGTTTTCGAGAATCATTACAAATCGTCTCGCTCGCGGATTCGACGACTTCCAACCTCCCGAACAAACCGGGTTCCGAAAAGGCATCATAGACCACAAACATACGCTGCGGCAGGTTAGACCTCAGAAGGGTAAGACAGAAGACCGAGGAGTATAATCTGCCACTACGTTTGGCGTTCGTGGACTATGAGAAAGTCTTTGATTCGATAGAGACCTGGGCTGTGCTGCAGTCTCTCCAGAGGTACCAAGTGGACTACAGTTTATTGAGGTGCTACTAAGTACTTATACGAAAATGCCACCATCTCGGTCCAAGTACAGAACGAAAGCATAAATCACATCC
The DNA here is from genome assembly GCA_963556745.1 of Catoptria pinella. Taxonomy (NCBI): domain Eukaryota; kingdom Metazoa; phylum Arthropoda; class Insecta; order Lepidoptera; family Crambidae; genus Catoptria; species Catoptria pinella. Next base: position 7,158,391 of record OY750771.1, read on the forward strand.
AGCTGCAGCGAGATGTAAGACAGGGAGACGTTATTTCTCCAAAACTGTTCACAGCTCTTGGACTGGAAAGGACTCGGCATCAACATTTATAGCCAGTACCTAACACGATTTTTTTACCTAATTTTACCTAATTTGTTTTGCCGATGATAAAGTTCTTATGACCATGGAAGACCTAAACACAATGCTCGAAGATTTACTTAGTGCTTCCCAAAGAGTCATGTTGAATGCCCATGTTGTACCCGCTCCAGTTCATATTAGTAACACTACACTCAAAGCTGTTAACCATTATATATATCTAGGTCAGTTACTAAAGTTCACATCAAAAACCCTATAAGGTTCTTGGTTCCCATATTATTGATGTCTAATTTCAGCAGGTGCCCAGGGCCTCGCGATCGATAGGGGCCCCCTAGTTCCTGCCAGATCGATAAACGATAACGGATGCTTATTACCAAAAAACATAAAACATATTTAGGTATTTCGGTAACTTAACAATTATTACTGACTACAAATACTACTTGCTCACTAGCTTAAGTCAAGATCATAGGGGCCCCCTTATATTAATATGCCCAGAGGTGCGTTCCGTCGCTTCGCTCGAGTGCACTCGAGCGCGCTCGGGTGCGCACTCTAACCGTTCCGTGGCTTGGTGAAATTTTACACTAAGCGCTGTCAGACAGGGCGTAGTTTCACCCGTTCAGTGGCTCTGTGGCTCAGAGTGCAGCAACCAAACAACCACCTAAATCGGTCGTTGAAAAACGCTCTCAAATTAATCTTTTGTCATAATGTCAATGTCATTTGAAATTATTTTGTATTTTGATGTTTTTGTGTCTAAAAGTTCATGGTTGCTCCACAAAAAAACAGATTTTATTTGATTTTGTTTATAGGAATGTTTAAATTATCCGTATTCCAAAATAGAAAACGAAAACTTTGTACTTAATGACATCTAAAGTTCTTTTAGGTTATAAAAACAACTCGATCGTTCCGTGGCTTGGTTACAACTCAAACGAGTTAAACTTTAATCAAAAACTACACCCAAAACGACGCGACGGAACGCACCCCAGGGCCTCAAATAGGTTCAAGACGGCCCTGCTAATTTGTATAGATAAATATGATTTATTGAGGCATCTCCAGAAAATAATAACAATACTTGTAAGTATTGTTATTATTTTCTGGAGATGCCTCACAAACTTCAATGTAATGTGAATTTTTTGGAAAAAAAAAAGTTATTATTTATTATGATCATTTTAAGACCCTGTTCGCACGGACGGGCGATTTTTTTAATGCCCGTGTCCCGAAACACGCCCGGTGTAGCCAGATTAGGCGATTTATCGCAAATTAGGCTGCAAATTAGGTTGTGAGAAGTAGTTTTCTGGCCCATGGATCAGGCCTTAAAACTTTTGAGGTAAGTATAACCTATTCACTACACATCGCCTAATCTGGCCACACTGGAAGCACTTCGGGAGAATCCGGCGTTAAAAAAGCGCTCGTGTGAACATCTCGTACGTTTCCCCTTTGTTGCATTTGTTTTGGCGTTTTCCGCTTGGGATAAAAAAACACTCGGTAAAAAATTGCCCGTGCGACATAGTCGAGAAGTCATATTATTATGGTCTATTCGAAGCGTCAGAAAAATCGCGGTAAAACGTCGAAAAAGTGCTTGTGCAAACGATCTCGCTAATGCTTAAAATTTTTTGAACAAATATTTTGAACACATCATTTTTTGCCAATATACCTATTAATGAACTCTACTGTACGAAGTGAAACTTACTTCGTACAGTAAAAGGTAGGTATAGCCCGATCCAAACTGTATGACTTCTGTGAACATAATATACGATGCGCAGAACACAAATTCGATGTGTGTCAGAGAGACATGTGGTGGGGCACAGCTACACGCATAGTGGCTAACTTCACAGCGGCCATTAGGATTGAATCAAATTATACAATGCGATAATTGACAATAGACAGTGATCCGCTGCAACTTCACTCGAGAATGTATGGCAAAGCGAACATTTTACAGATTAAAATACGTCGTTTTGTACCGCAAGCGCTCTGAAGTTAGTCACTTTAGGTGTGTATTGTTAAATCAATCACATTGTGTACGTTCCTACGTTTTGTTTTGTATAAAAATAAAATAGAGAAAGCAAATATAATGAGCATATTTTAATTTGCAACCAAACAAAAGTAATAGATCCATTCAACTTTTTTATTTAATACCTAATAGAATGTTTAAGTTTAACAAATAGATTTACAACTTATTAATATGTTTTTTTCATAAATCAATCTGTAAGGTCGCACAGCGCAAACTCGTTGCCAAGCAATTTCCATTGTAGGTGGCGCTGTAATCGCGCATGCGTCGTTAACGTTGTTTTATCAATGACTGCTGACCACAGACAAGTGAAGTGAAGTTTTGTAATTTGGCAATTCTGTATGGCAAATTCTTTCTTTTTATTTGGAGGTTATGTTTTGTGATAATTATTGTCAAAATTTATGTTAAATATTTTCCTGGAACTTTATTCATTGTTCGAAAATGAAGTGGACGTGAAGTATCGTACTGTGAATGTGTATTATCGGCTGTCGGTTAACTACTTACATTTCCTCCTAATGGCTGTGTAATCTCGAGTGTCATTTGACATTGGATTGAAATGTGAACTAAAACTCAATACGCACTTCTGTGATTCTCCAAGCGTTCATTTTTGCGAAATTGTGACTTTAGTGTATGAGATTGTTTGTGGACCCGTAAACCGATATTGCTGTAAGATTTATCAAGTAACACTACGATGTCGAGTCAAGTATCAGTTTTAAAGTTATACAACACGGTTGTGGACGATGTTATAGCTGGAGTACGAGATTGTTTCTTGGATGATGGCGTTGATGAGCAAGTTCTACAAGAGTTAAAACAACTATGGAAAACCAAATTACAAGCGAGCGGAGCTATGGAGCCTCCGCAACCTGAGCCAGCTATGCCACCGCCGCCAGTGTTACAAAATTTTCAAAAAGCCAATGGTAATAATGTACTTACAAAAAGAACTCTCGATTCTCATATGGCTCAAGGGTCTAGCCAACAAAATACAGGTATAGAACATGGAGCTCCAGCACCTAATTTAGCTGGAACACATCCACATCATGTGCTTGACCCCAACAACAAAGTCCCTGTCCAGCTCACACTACCTGCTCAACCTGGAGTACCTGGTTCCCAACCTCGTTCTTTCACAATCCAAATACCAGCTTCAGCACTCAACGGAAATAAGCTGCATCAAGTCTTGACTGGGCCAATAATAAACGCAACAATAAGTTTGCCGCAGCCCCTTGCTGCAACACTTTTACAGCAACATATCAACTCTGCATTAGCGGGTCAACAGAATGAATTTGATGGTGGTGGAGGTGGTCGTAGTGGTGCTGCACCATTCTCTCTAGATGGTGCATTAGATTCTTCTGATGACGAGGGGTCTAATGTTGGAGATGGTTCAGAGGATGGAGCAGGTGATGATGATGAGGATGAAGAGTCTGCGGAAGAGCGAGCTGAGGAGGAAGAAGAAGAGCGTGATGAGAGTGGAGGGGCAGAAGAAGAGCCTCTTAACTCTGGTGATGATGTGTCTGATGAGGAACCCGGTGACATGTTTGATACTGACAATGTAGTTGTTTGTCAATATGACAAAATAACTCGCAGTCGTAACAAATGGAAATTTTACTTAAAGGACGGAATTATGAATTTAGCTGGCAAAGATTATGTATTTCAAAAAGCCAATGGTGATGCGGAGTGGTGAAACTATGTAACAATAAATAACGGAGCTGTGTCTATTTTTTTAACAATGGTGTAACTTGTTATGAGTCGACTGTTAGAATATAATTGAAAGATCCATATAGACTTGGTCTTTATACTCCAAGCCTTATCATTTGAACCATAACATGGTAACATTGACTTTGACTTATTTTGATGCATTTGTTTATGATATTCTTAATAATTATTTACACTACTTTGATGAAGTGAAGCATTTCAAGAAAAGGCTGGAAATAATTGTTATTTCCTTAATTATAATGCTTTGTTGGAGTAAACCATTTTAAAGAAATAAAACATCAAACTCATACAGACAGAAATAAATATTTTTTTGTTTGAATTTTATTTTGTATTCAAATGTAGTTAAAGTCAATGAGTGCTCTATCAAAGATATTAGAATTAAGAATTCATTTGCACGTTTTGTAATAAGATAATAGATCAATATACACTGATTACAGCCTAGTTAATAAAATCTGCTATATTGCTTCACCAAGTTTTATGAGTGCTTTCAGGAAATGTGGGGAACTGGGTGAAATGGTTCTGGTTAGGGAGACTGATCACCCGTCCAGCTTTGCTGGCATCCCCCCTCCAAATAATAATTATAATAAGTTTTATGAGCACTAATCGGTGCCCAATACAAGTACCATGAGTTTTAAAATTTTGTGCCATAATCACGTATTAACTAATATTTCTGCATAAAATATAACAAGTTGCTGTGCATTTTGGCCGCTAACTCCCTTGATTACTATATAGCAATATACAATGTGATTAAATTGACAATGTACAACTGAAGTGACTAACTCCAGAGCGCTTGCGGTACAATATGACGTATTTTAATCTGTAACATTTTCTCTTTCTATACATTCTCGACTGAAATTGCAGTGGATCACTGTATATTTGTCAATTTAATTGCACTGTAACTCAATTTCTTGGTGAAACCTAATATAGCATTGAATATTAGCAGGCCTGATTATAAAGATATAATTATTTAAAGGCCAAATCTGAATTAAACATTGAATTAAATCACAATTGTTTTATGTACAGTCTTTAAGTAAAATCTCATGATTGAACATTTTGTTGCATATATACTATATTCAAATTATTGTTAAATAATAAGTTATTAATTAGTTTCCAAAATTCTTATAAGTATATATCAGAAATTTGGGACTGTCTGTAAGTACTGTATATTATTTTAGTATTACCTATATATTTTTTAATGTCATCGTGATGCCAATACCTAAATGCTGTCTAATAATAAGCATTCACTTTTATCTTATGAACCTATGCAACACCAGATATGCCAACAGCGCCATACCGACCCTGCCCCATTCCTTTACCCGATAGAACTATTGTACAGTCAGCAGCACTTTGAGATGTCCAAGCCTGTCAAAATGCTCCATTTGATTTTAAACCTTAACTTGTTGAATGTTAATTCGAAGATAATCATCTTATATATTATATATTTCTCGGAATATTTGACATGCAGTGGTAGCTCACTGTGCTGTTGTGTATTTGCTCACTGACAGAAACGATACTACCATAGGTAGACCGTGGTCTGAAAGTGAACTTATTTCCCTACATTAGGCTCCTAGGTTGAGCAAAAAAGGATTGTGCTCTACTAATTTGAATTTCCAACTATATTGTATGATACGAAATAATTAAAACTTTTCCATTACAATAATTGTGTATTCAGTATGATATTTAATAGTTTCATTAATAATTTAATTTTGTCATTAATAATAATGTATTTTTGTTGATTTTGTGTGCACAAACATTTTCGTTATTTTGGGACACCCTCTGTCGTAAGTTATTAATAATTATTGTGATAAAAACATAGTAAATAATTTTATTTTATACTTAAAGCTAATTTCCAATTTAAATTGTGTTAAGGTTGTGTCTGTCTTCTGATTTTGTATGATACAGCCAATAAGTTCTGTAGTTAAATTATATACCTATACTTCATCGATATTGTAAGTTACATAAATAATGGTTTTTATCATCTACATTACATACCTACATAAAGAAAAGTTTGACGAAAATAGTAATAATAATAAAATATGTTGCATTAATATTGTCTTTTATTAAGACACCTGCTTTATTAAAAAGATAAATTATTTTTTATACTACCTGCTCGTCAATGGCATATTATGTGTCATGCAAATCTAAAGTAAGTCATTACAGCCCCACGGTCTAGCCGGGTCATAATGTTGTACTGAATACCTAATTTTCCCACGGGAAATAATGTGATTTAAATTTGGAATACATCCCATGTAGTCGTGCTTGATCGAGGTTGGTTTCAAAAATGTTTAGGTGCAAGAGTTGGACTGTATGTTATAAACTCTAACTCCGATAAATGTACCAAAGAATGTAACTTTGTCTTTGCACAACTGGTCTAATGTTTCTAACATTACTTTTAATTTTGGATAAATATTCTTAATTTTGCATATTTTATTATTCTAACTTTAAATAAATACTTAATTACTTTCTTTATAACAGTCATTGGTTTCAATTGCCTCGCAGAAAGTATAAAAAGTAGAGTATGCATCGCGGGCTTAAATGTGTATTTGACAGACAGACTGAATTGCACCATAAGGGTTCCTTTTTACCATTTTGGTACGGAACCCTAAAAATCATTCGAGAAAGGTGCCGAGTTAACTTGACAACAGATATTTTCTTACTGAATTTCTATAAATTTAAGTGGTCAAGTGTTTCGCAGGTCAGTTTATTTTGATCAGCTATCATAATAATATGTTTGTGGCTCGTACTGCAAACAACATTGAAATGTAGAAAACCGCAGATGCCGCTGTTCGTCCGTCGCGTCGTTGCGTCGCTCGTTGCATTTTGCGGTCAGCTGGCGCGCGGGCGCGGTGGCGGATACCTCGGGACGCCGGAACTACTGTCGATAGATATTGTCATGTGGCGTTGAACATGCACCACAATCTTACAAATTAACAATAATCGATTCTGAACACAACTAACCCCAATCTGTAGTTCAAGTTCTAGCTAGACAGTAGAACTTTTACTGCACATCAGTATTTTTTTTATTTCGTCACTGCCAGGCTATACTTGTACCATAGTTTTACAATACCTAGGTGGATAAGAAAGACGGCCCCATAAGCACCTCGCGGGTTTAACGTGGATTGGTGGGTGTTATCTGGGACCAACGGCTTAACGTTCTCTCTGAAGATACATTTTTTGGTCACCCATCGCATGCGACCGACCCTTGCGAAAAGCGCAAGGGCGAATCGACTCCTATTACATTATCGAGCTCCGAGAATTTGTACTTACTACGGAAACTTATAAGACAGATATAATCCATACTTTCATACTAATATCAAAGACTAGTTTTCATTATAAATGCAAAAGTAACTGACTGTCTGTTACGCTTTCACGCCTAAAGTACTTAACTGATTTTAAAGAAATTTGCGGGGGACTTTGAAGAAACAGGGACGGGGACGGGAACAAACACTCCGGTTTTTAGTGGGTATGCCCCCTATTCGACTGAGGTGGGGGGAGAGTCCCACAATAACCCCGTCCGCTCACCCAGCGGCGGGTTACCTATACGTAAAGTATTTTCCAGAGTACCTATACAAAAAGGCTGACAACTGTAACTGTAAAATAGTTAAGTTCATTTTCCTACGTTTGACCACAGATAATATAATACTGTACTAGACTTGACGCGCAGCACGCACATTGCATTAAGGTAATTAACTCTTATGGAAGCAATATTAGTAGGTTGTGAAATGGCCGACAGCGGTATTACCAAGTTACCTATTTACTGTGAAAGACTCCTGGAAAACTCATCTTAAGAAGACTTAGATAGAACTATCATAAAGTGATATTAGGGTTGAAAAGTTTTAATAAAGATAAATTGCGTCTGCTGTTGCTCCTTAACTCTATTGACTTAAATTGTTACGGTCCATTGGCTGAATTCACTGGGCATTTTAACGTGATCCGTAAACTGGGCATCCGACTTAACTACTACCGCTAAATTGCCCTATGAATAGCTGAGCAACTTAGTAAAAGAAATTCTTGGGTGCACTGAATCAAATAACTCTAAGTAGGTATACTTATCTTAGAGAAAAGATTTGTTTTTTGTATGATGTTTGTGATGAATGATAATATTTTTTTTTACCAAAAGTACGTTTTCAGGCACAAAAAGTTAAAATAATCGAGTCATTCGATTCCGAATTTTTTATTATTTTGCGATAAATAACATTCTGAGTATTGATAATGAATAAAAAATTTATCAAAAACTACACTAGGTACATACCTAGCATATATACATAGCTACGTAGTGTAGTTTTTTATAAAATAAAAAATAAAAATATAGGTATACAACATGTTACAAAAATACCCCTAATGCCGAATATGGTATATAGGGACCATCAAACTGAACAACTTTTACTATGGGGCCAACTCTGAAATCGCGAAAAAAAAATCAGCTGTTTCATACATTTTGATATTTTCGATTTAAATTTTTGTATGAAACAGCTGAATTTTTTTTCGCGATTTCTGAGTTGGCCTCATAATAAAAGTTGTTCAGTTTGATGGTCCCTATCTACCATATTCGGCATTAGGGGTACTTTTGTAACACGTTGTATATAGTATGTAGGTACATACCTAAATGCATTTTATATTTTTATTTTTCTAGATATTTTGGGAAATAATAGGAAATAATATCTTATTTCAAAACCTTGTGAAATCGACAATTTGGATATTATAAAGAAAAAAATACTACGGTTTTTTACAGATTAATCTTTATGTACAATCAATGTATCAATGTAAAATCTATAGTTTACACATTCATCTATGGTCGATAAGGCGGGTATCTCATGGCGGCCGCGCCGGATTACACCACATAATTGGAGCCGCTCTCCTCAGCCGAACAAAGGGACTTGATACTTTTGTCTTAATACTGGAGTATGTCCCGCCGGCCTACACCAATTTACGGTTATTGTACGAGTTCCGTATAATTCTACTGGAATTGTTAGGCGACCAGTAAGTACCTACTTGAGTATAGTTTTTATTAATTAATGTGACGCAGTAAAGTTACCGTTAAAATTAAATATAAATTATTAGGTACTAATTTTATCGGTTATTTACGATTGCGTAATCGCGTAAAAATTCGCGAGAAAAAACTAAAGTTTTTCGTGCGTTCTTTTTTCTTAATACTGTGTTGCTATTATGATTCGGAAAAAAGTATGTTGTACAATTTTTGAAGAGTTGTAATGCCAAAAAAAATAACATAGTACGATTTTCCATTACTTACAATTATTAATATCGTTTAAATATTAAAGTGCCAATCACTGTAGGGTAACATAAGTAAAGCTTACCCTAATTGTACCGAGTTTTAAAAAACTATCATACGACGTTTTTCAATACATTTGCGAGAAAACATTACTTATAATAATTGAACGCATGCAAAAAGTTTGTTTTCAGTGTAAAGAAAGGCGAAGACCTTCAAACCATTCAGCCTGCTAAAATTAAAAAAGTAAAATGGTCAAAAACACTTTTAAATCTTTTGTAATTTATTACAGTTATTAACATTTATTGACAATTTAAACAATTCATTGCTTCGTTTTAGTTTTAAAAACTCATTTCAATTATTACACTTTCTCTCTCTTTGGTAGTAATTCTTATTAGTAATAGAAATTAAAAAAGCCGTAAACAAAAACGTACGGGGCGTGCGGTAAATTAACTTTTCGCACGCTGTACTGTCGTACATCGAAAGCACATATTTTCGAGTAACTATATTGAAATAGTTATTTATTATACAAGAGACCAAAGTCAATTTGTGCTGCGAGTGCCGACTTTAAATCACGAGGCAAAACAAAAATTTGGTCTCGTGTTAAACATACAACTTTTCACCTCTACCAGCGAGAAAAGTGTTATAGGTAAGAACAGTTATTATGTCCGACAACATAAAGCATTCTATCTATCCCTTTCTCATATATCAATTTCACAAGTCTCATATTTGTCACTCTATTTCTTTATTCTTTATTATTTGAAAAGGTGGTATTAGAAATTTAAAAAACACTTTGCCTCACGCTCGTAGCAAAATCGATCGCTGAAGAGGTTTTTCTCACTTATGGTCTGGAAGATCATTACCATTAAAAAAGGGGGTGTTTCACATTTATGTGGTGGTCTGGTTCATCACGTTCTAAATTTGGAAGCCAGTGCGGAAATGAATTTCAAAACTTAGTTCCCGCACTAGTGCTGAAAGTAATATTCTTGGAATTCAAAACGGTAGAACTCATCGGCTAGCATTATTTTTATAAAACTTTATGGTTGTATGACTTGTCGTTTTACCTGGTCATACGAACCAATTTAAAAAATAACGTTTTTACTGAGAAAATTTTATTTCCTCGCATTTTTTAAGAAAAGCACTATGTAGGCCTTTTACTGGAAGCTATTTACATTGCCTCGAATGATTAAAGCATATAAATGATTAAATGTTAACTTCCTGTTCTCGACTGTAATGTACTATTGTAAACAAAATACCTATTCCGTATCAGAAAAAGTTTAAATGGCATTTATTATTTTAATTCACCTACAACTTTGTATATGTATAGCTATATTTTCAATGGAAACTATCTGAATATATCAAGAATGAACTCACGTTTTTTAATAAAAACGGGGTCACGTCTGAGACGAGTTATTTCTTATGTAGGTACATACAGAGGCAAACTCATATAAAAGCCTTCCTATCTGTATAAGCTGTACGGCAAACAAAATAGAAATGGGCGTCAGGCTCTTTGAAACGACGCGACATGTAATTCGTAACATAAAGATGAAGACTTTAATATATACCTCTACAAAATCTTACTAAAATTTAGCATACTTGTGATTCTTCATATAATAAAACTGTAAATTCTAAATGTTTGTGAAAAAATCGCTGAACTGATTTTAATGCGACTGTCACAGTTTGGTAGCTTGGGATCCAACTTAAAATTTAAGCCATGTTTCATTTAATTCAGGAATAAAGCTTAAACTCTCCGTAGTAAAAGCTTTCATGCACTATGAAGATCATTTAAAATGGTCACCTGATTGTAGTAAGTCGTGGGCAAAAAGGATATACCTACTGGGGATTTTTCTACTGCCCACGAGGACGAAGTCGCGGGTGGAGGCTAGTGGTTTACAAGTTATTAAGTAGGTACTTGAATAAACGTGACTATCATTTTCGCACAAAAACCAAATAACCGGGCTACGAAATTTATCTATACAGACAGTGCACACTAGCTAGAACCAAGGCGTGTTTTTCAATATAATTTTTATACAAAAAACAAAAAAAAAATCATTTAATTTCTAATATTATTTATCTTAATAAAAAAATGGACCTAGGTACAAAGTTTATTCATAATAACTAAAAGCGATATCAAACTCAGTACAAAACAAAACTAATACCAAAATTTCGCAAAACATTAGTAAGTAGAAGTTTAGTACTATTATATATACTGTGTACTTGTAGGTCCGGTGGAGGTTTATGTATCCCCAATCACTACAGCCATTACCCCCTTGAACCCCATAGTCGAAGTGGGGACCTGTTGAGCGCGCGGCCGTCACTCCGAGCTCGCTCGCCCGCGCGGTCGCGCCTCCCGCTCGCTCTCCACCGACAAACCTATTTTTAGCCTCAACCTTACATCTCAATTAAAAAGAAATCTCTTGTTCCAGGTACCTGTGATTTAGTGACGACTTTAAGTGGTTTAGTGCGGAAATGTCGTGCTTCGGGGGCAGCGTTTTGATTCCGGACTGACCGTGTTTGTGCCTGTGATGATGTGAGTGATTGTTTGTGCGGACGCAGCATACAGAAGCCACCATGCTGCCTACAAATGTTATGTCCTTTATGAAAAAGGTAAGTTTAGTTATATATCATAAAGCAAAAACATAAAAAAGGAAAAACTTAAAACTCAAGTTGGAAAACTCCGATACCATGCATAATTATTTAAAAAGTTGTGAACAGCTCCAAAATATCCAACTTAGAGCCTTTATTAATAAAATAATAAAAAAAAATTTTACCCGTGTAATTTTCCAGGAAAATTTATTGTCCAGTGACATTCATTCACGGCAAAAACTCTAACTCAGTTAAAATTAATTTACTCGGGAAATTTTTCAGACGTGTAAATATTTTACTTGTAGAATGTCTAGATAGATAATTCCGGTTGAATAATCTATGGGCAAGAATTACTTACAAATATACATTTTGTTAGTAGCACAAAATATTGTGATTAAAGCTGTAAAACAATATTGAGGATGAATTACTTACGTTCTGAATATGGCCAGGGGTCAAACAATATTCGAATAACATTGTGTTATCGAGGTAGTTTATTCAGAAACACTTGAATTCGGCTGAGAGGGTAAAGTAGAAAAACATCTCAGGTAGGCATCGGGTCCCTCAAGTCAAAAATAAAGATATACAAATCTAAATTGAGACAACACGAAAAGCTTTTTAGACCCAGCCGGGGCACAAAGAACTCTCGACGTCGCTACAAATTTTAGATTCGATTTGAAAAGTTTTCTCAAAGGCAAATAAATTGTTATATTGCATGCGGAAACTAGGATTTACTGACAACTAGTGAACTAAAGTAACACCACAGAATAAATAATAGTACTAGCGTGTATGGCGAACTTGATACAAAGTAGATTACCCTTAATCTCATAGAATTTCAGTTCCGACAAATCTTTTCGATTAAAAATCTGGCTTCAGGCTGTAACATCCTTTGTTACAGCCTTAAAATCAGACAAATGAAATCGTCTCCCGTATGTTTCAGCAAAAGAGCAGAAAACAGGCTTTTCGCAGTTCCCAATAAAAGATAACAGCAATTAGAGTCGCAATAATGTATAAAACATTATACAAACCGCCTATTTCTCAGCTGGAGTTTTAATAAAACGTTCATTAAAATTATTCAAAAGTCTCACTTCACGCAAACGAGAGCTGGCGTGATTTTATACCTCACTCCTTAATTAAAATTCCTTGTGGTGGACGCCTTAAGCAAAATTTAGAAACAAGACGGATTTTCCTACTCCTTGGAGTTATTTTGATATTAATACTATAAAATATATTCTGAAGATTTCTTGAAAATTTGTATTAAATTGACAAATTGGCAAAAAACTTTTGAATGCTACAAAACCAATCAATCAAAACTATCATCATTTATCAAATTACTTCAGTTATTCACTTAAAATCCCTTGGGCAAAATTAATGAGGCCTAAATGAAATTTATGAATTTAAATGAGGCTTCAAGTCAAGAAATCAGGAACGCTCGTAACTGAAATGAACTGATAAGACATTAATTAGTTTTGCTTTATCAATTCTAAACAATGTTATTTTTTACAGGCAACACAATATAAGGATTGTTGAATCCGAGAAATAAGTTTAGGTTTTTTTATAGATTTCATTTGGCAAATGGCAAAATCTACTGTCCAATAGACATTCACATGTTGATTTAGGACCGTTCTAATTTGAGTAAGAAATTCAAAAGTCATTTGTAAATAAGGGTGTTACATTTTTTATTTGTATGCAACGGATCCTAACAAGGTCGAAAACAAATATATCCGATTAAATAATTACCTAGATAAAATAATTGTATAATCATAACACAAAAAAATATTAATGCAGGGTTTTCCCTTAATTTAAATACCTTTATAATTATATATAAGCTTTTTTGTATAATGTTTATAAACACCTTTCACGATTCTGCCCAAACGCAGATGTTAAAGATTTTAAAAGGTCTTTTAGACATACTTTACAAAAAAGCTCTAAGCACACGGCGCGACCAACGAAGCAAAGCCATCCCAAAGAATGTTTTTACGAGTACCACTGTCTCTTCCTCACATCACAATGATATCAGAGTAACCATTTATTTTTTAACCGACTCCCAATTCACCGATGCCATTTCGGTGTTGCTGTTGGCAATATTGATTTTCGCAGCCGCTCATGACACACTGGCCTCTCAGCGACGCGCACCGACTTCTGTGCTAATATGTCTTCAGTGGGCGCGTAACTTCCTAATTAATTGACCCACAGACATAAGTATCAGTTTTGATATAAGAGAAACGAGAAATAAGGATGATACAGGAATTAGGCGCGTGACGGCGCGTCATAGAATGTTTCGTTAGAGTTGGTAGTTAATGCTAAAATAAAGTATGTATGTAGGATGCTTTTGTTAAAAGTCGTTCGAGTCGAGTTACCTACCCATTATTGGGGAATGAATAGATTTTGTCACTTACCTATATTTCCGATAAAATATTTTTTTTGTAACCACAATGTCAACGAAGCTTTTGCGAATGTCTTCTGATAGATGGTTACTTCCCAAACGACGGAATCCGAACATATTTCCTAAGCGATATATCAGTCATAACAACACGTCATGTCAATATTCTGTCGAATGTGCCTAATATGTTAACAGAACGATAAATGTATAACATGTTATAGAGGTATATTATATCTCTATGTACGGTTTCACAGAAATTTGTTAATGAATTGACAATCACTTTGTGGACTATCTTCGTTTTTGATTAATTAAACATGGCGAATTACAAATAAAACTGTTGAAACCTTTTACCTACACGTTATTCTTGGAAATCATTGATCTAATAAAATACAAAGAAAGTTGATGACTTCTCTGACCGAGATGCTAGAATACTGCATTTAGGATTTGAATCCCGGTCAAGTTTATGTAGGAAAACACCTTGCCTTATTAAACTTACCATACCATACCGACATAATTTCTCATAATATATAATTTGTGCTTTGGTTGCTTGTTATAGCAGCAAAAAATGGGTGATACACATCGAACAATTACTTAAAAATCGCCAACCAAAACTGGTGCATTCATACGCAAAGTACTAATTAAGACTAAATAAGATTCCTAAAGCCGAATATACAGAGTTTCTTCTCTAATTATTAAATTGAGATTTTTCGCATTTACAATGCTATTTTTATATTAAGATAAATAATATATTAGACAAAATACTAGAAAAATCGACTCACCCGTAGCACCGCAGACGGGACTCGAACCCGCACCCTTGGGATTCCGGTCCAATGCACTGACCAAGTATGCAGCGACTCGGTAGCATAATTGGTCAGTGCATTGGGTATAGCTATGTACCGTTATATCGTTATCTTACTAGAGTAATTTAGTGAAATAACCACACTTATGAAATTGTAATAACTTTTAAAACACATAAGATAAATTTTCGAAAAAGGACTACATAAAAGAATATTTTTTTAAATAACAATTTCACCTTCTTGAAAAAATCCTTTTTCATTACAAAACTCTAACTTCTATTGTTTAACAGAAATTACAACTATAAAAGTGTAGTACTAAGTTTTGAAGGCCAGTGTAGATCAAACAACGCTCTATTGACTTAACAACTATAAACATAAACTCACAAAATAGGTAGTATCAAACCGATAAGCCCAATGTTTATTCGCACTCGTGAAAAACATTTCGATTTCGAGCTACACAAAAATCCCATCTCTCGCCTTGAGGATTCGGCGAATTTCCATCCAAATCGCAAAATTAAAATGCCCTTAACGTTGTTGGTGTACTTGGATATCATCGCTTTACCTACATTTACATTCTCCCCTCCACACGATCGTTCGCGCTCGTAGCGTCGTAGTCGTAGCCGTAGTCGTGGGTTATTTCACCTGCAGTACTACGATGCTACGACACTACGTTAATAGTCGTTATAAAGCTTGTCTTTGATATATTTTTATGTCGCAATAACTATTTTACGTTAACCATAATATATTGAATAATGCTAAGCTTACCAAACATTAAACATTTGTATTCCGTTATGGTTATACTTACTTAATTATTTATGATACACGTGTACAAGGTTGACAAAATTATTGTTTACATGACAATACGAAGTTTGTTTGACAGCCATACTTTGTGTGAAAGGCTGGGTTGAGTAAATGTAAAGGGTGGGAGACAAGAAAATCGAGTGGCAGAGTGAGTGAAAGGCGCACAGCCTGGCCCACTTTAACGGGTCTATTAGCACTGCGCGCATAAAGGTGCAGTTTTTTCAAAGCGTTCATATTGAAGCAACTTTGAACTAAAAAAGGATTTTTCACGAAAATATTTCACCGGAGTTTTAAGCCACTGTTGTTATTAAAGTTGTGGAATTGAACAAGCACGTGCTGGAAATATCGCGTTGCGTTGCTTGGTTTTTGTATATTTCCTGTTACGTTTTCAAAATATTATTTATGATTTGCAATTAACAATGCAGAAATTATTAGCAAACCCCTTAATGCAGATTTTTATGTTTATAGTTGTATTCCCAAATTATTCTTATTTAATTAGTTTTGACATGCGTGAAACCTAAAAAGATTCAAATCTAAAAAGTGTTTTATAAGACTTCAACCCACTTTTCATTGCATTGCAGTCTATGACAATGAAAAAAGTGGTATACTTGTATGTACATCGTTATTTTGTAGTCGTTTTCATCCTACCAATAAAACTAAACATTTTTGAAAAAGAAACGTGGGTCGACAATATATCTACATATCTTTTCCATAGTAATTATATAATTTTAAACATAATTTTAGCTGTCTAGTATGGGAGGATCAAATATTTCTTTGGTAAAAAATGTTTATTTTTATTGGTAGAACACTCACCTTAAGGGATTAAAACGACTACAAAATAACGATGTATAATACAGCTCAAAGTGATTGGAGTCTGTTTCATTATTTGAAGTGGTGTGGATATCTATGAAATCGTATTCCGAAAATATTAAGCGTGGGCGGGAGAAGATTGCATAAAGCACCGAGTCAAAAGGTATGCGCTCGCAGCAATATTGAGATTTGGGCGGTGCTGCACATAAATTGTATAAATCCACTTTTGGATGCTATAGCAAGACAAAATGGGAAGTGGAAATCAACTAGTCGAAACGCACGAAGTTCATTTTGTGCGAAAAAACTAATTGATGTAACGTACCTACGTAACCTTTTTACTATTAATTATAAGACTTCATAACAAATATATTGATATCACAATAGCAAAACCAACATTACTTTTTCAAGGAAAAAAAGTAAATGAATCAAATCACAACTAAAACACGAGGGGAGCTTTAAGCGAAAAAAATATGGCCGCTGTAATTTTTCCGACTTCTTACAAATCATCGAACAAAAATGTTTACGCTGAGCTTTATGGAAGTTTTTAAAACCAATTTCGCTCCGTTTCCAGCGCTGCGCTGGAACAAAGGACTCTAAATGAACGGAACGCTCGCTAAATAAATGTTTCATGGATATTCCCTTCTTTTTAAATGCTAATCCATGTAAGGTGAGCCCGAAGCCTCCAGATTAAAAGCGTTGAGTTGTAGAAGATTGCTTTATCTCGCGCAATTCCGATATTAAACGATTAATGAAGAACATTTTGTGAGCCTCATTAATGCAAATACTTGTGTATTCAAATCCAATTTATATGAATCACATTCTTAAATAACGCGATTACTTACTTTTAATTGTAACAGGCTTTTGTTTTCCATTTTGTAAACAACTACCCACGTCGTAAATGGAATACGTAGTAAATTTTCGGCTATCGTTAGCATTAATGTGAAGTGGAGGGCAAGCTTTTATAAAAATAATAGCTGGCTGAAAGTCATCAACATATGTCCACAGACCGCAGTAATAACACAACAACCGTGGCGGTTTATGAGAGACGTAGGTTGTCAACTTTTCTTTTTCGTTCCATTAGTTTTCAATAAATAATTAAGTATCATTTAGTTTGGTAAAGGTTGTTTAATTTTTTTTTATTAAAATCAATCAGGTTGAAACTAGTCAGTTTATTTGTTCCATCGGCTCAGTTTTATTTGGTGTGTCTGTGTGTTGTGTTTTTAATGTACACACGCGGCACCTCAGACTATACATGTTGACTTTGAGACCGCCTTTATGCCCTACGTAATAAAAGCTTTTTTCGCAGTTTAACTGTATATCCTGACGTGCTGTTGTGTGTGCATACAGTAATATTTCAGTAGTACAGGAAATTCGAATATTCTGCTATTCAAAAAATCCTAACTTTTTCCTTACTTTGTAATTTTTCATAACTTAAGTTTAATTTAAACCCTTAATATTGTGCATTACTTTATTAAGGCTGGTAACCCTAAGGGCAGCATAACGGCGGCACAGCAAACATAATGGCTACCCCCGCAGTACGTCTACAACATGTGTCCCTAACTCGTTACATTGCAACTACACTCTTATTTTTTATGTTCCATATCCCCGAGCTATATATTCAACGACTTCTCATTGAAACAGTAACTAATTGCTGGTGCGATGATAAATTTTAATGGGTGACTAGTAATAGAGCGTCAGATGTAGATGAACAATTATAACCATATCGTGCCAATCGGCAATCATTACGTTCATATAGTTACAGCTTATTGAAAAGCGATACGGTTAGTGTGAAAAAGTTCTGAAGATGTTCAACTACATAGGCTAACTGTAGTTTAAGTCACTTAACATTTTTAAGGGTTTGATCTAAAAGTCTAAATTTTTTTTATTCACAACGGGTTAGCGCTTGGCCTTCACCTCACCTGATGTTAAGTGACGATAAGGCTGAAGGTGGAAGCGCACTACACCCGGAAACCTCACCTCACAGAGGCGGTTATGTTGATGTTGATGATGTTGTTGATGTCTCAAGCTTGCCTATAAATCTCTCACACGTCTTAGGTTGGCTGGAAGAGATCTCTTTCAGAGATATGTCCATCTTTGCTCACAATTTTCAGTATTGGTTAGTGTATTAAAAAGTAGGTACTTATATTATATAGTTTTTAGTATTGCACATTGACAAATGTTAAGCTTCTAATAAATATTTTAGGGTCATAGGTACTTTGCTAGCTATTGTTCTTCTCTTAGATAAAAGAAATTTATTAATTATTGATACATATTTTTATAACTTTTATATCTTTGCATATGTTGATTTGTACTTGGGGCTTCGTACCCAAAGATATAAATTATACGATTCTTTCTCGAATAAAACTAGCAAACACTAAACTCGTGTTCTCGTAAAAACTTTCTGAAATCTACTCTCCTAACAAATGAAATAAACTTACAACAAAAAGTAGAAAGACTTCTTGCGAAAGTAGTAGCATAAGGCAAGATAACTTACTTACTTATTTTTTTGTGTATAAGTTTTAGTTGCAATAA
The DNA here is from genome assembly GCA_963556745.1 of Catoptria pinella. Taxonomy (NCBI): domain Eukaryota; kingdom Metazoa; phylum Arthropoda; class Insecta; order Lepidoptera; family Crambidae; genus Catoptria; species Catoptria pinella. Next base: position 7,177,314 of record OY750771.1, read on the forward strand.
CATTAAATAAGCATTACTTTTTTGTAGTAAATTCCGTTGACGAGGTTTAATATGGTTCCTAAAACAACCTTTTTCACTAAATTAGTTGTCTAGATAGCGGAAAGAAATTGACTGAAATAATGTTGCTTTGTGCTTTCAACTTTCAGACAACTTACGAGTAACCGATGTCAAACTACTTGAATATATTATCTCTTAAACTTTAATCTGAAAAGCTAGTAGGTTGGCAAAGATGTTTAATAGCTTATATCCCACAAAATGTAAAACTAAATATTTGCTCTTTGTTTAGATAGGTAGAAAACCCTGAAGCAGTAAGTGTCGATAATTGATATTCAACCCTTATCAAATAAACTTTTGACGTTTGGAATCCTCTGTAATGAGGTATATACACGAGTCGACTTGACAGGCAACTTGGCAGGCGATTTTAATCAATTAGCGCTTTTAATCGACAATCGCTTGTAAAATCTAATCGCAAAACTGATTTCAATGAGGTCGCGATTCGATTTTACAAGCGATTGTCGATAATAAGCGTTAATTGACTAAAATCGCCTGCCAAGTCGACCCTGTAAATATCGCCTTAGAAGCGAATGTTGATTACAGCTTTGTTGATTAATTACGTAAGTACTAAAGATTTAAGTTAAGGATTTCTTAATTGTTTAGAAAAATAATTAGTATGTTATAATATTTGTTAAAATAATTATTACAAATTAGAACTAAAGGTGTTAGGGTACCGTATTATGTCAATCGAAATTTTGTATTACTCCTAATTGCCAATCACGCAAACGAGGCGTGTATTTAAGATTTATCGCTTGAATTCATACGTTAGTGTTTTGACTTTGATATTAGAGTCTAGTGAATGTCTACGAGATATGTTTGAGGGAGTAGATCCAATGAGTTTCAATTAACAAAACTTTGGTAAGTGCAAATAGTAGAAAATAGCGTTATAGCGGCTAAACGTTTATACAAAAGGGTTGAGAAAACATAAACAGTACATAGTTGTATTGTAAATATTGTAGCCTCTATTTATCATAATCTATGACGGAGAATTGTGAGCCTAATTCTGCAATCGGACCACGACGCATCTATTATTCTTGGACAATTCTGCAAGTCATCTTGCAGTCATTTGTCTCTAGGGACCACTTCATTCAGAGCTTGTATTGAATGTACATCTTATGATTAGTAGTTTCTTGAGATGATGATTAATTATTATTAAGCACCATTAAAATAAATCAGCCAAGCTATTAACAATTTATTGCAATTACTTTTGTATTAACTGCGATATTTTTGATGAAGTTAGTAATAACAAATGCCAATTCCGTAATTTGTATGTGCTTTAATCGACAACTTTTGAAAAGAAAAATATGTCGATTTTACTTTGTATTATGAAAGTAAATATAAAATAAGGGGACCTGTATTTCTTTTTTAATTTTTTAATCTTTGTTTTTACATATCGTTCAATTACTGTTTGAAATCTTACTCATTCTAAAAGAGCGTAAGTTCGGAAGTTAAATGTGTAGCGCTTTTGTCAATTAAGGATTAAAAAATAAAAAATGACTCTAATCTGTGACAATATGTCATCATGGATGTCACCATGATTTCGATAGTGATGTGGCAGTGGGATTTCTGTAAGTAATATTGATAATGGACAACATTTCAAAAATATATTATTTTATGTTATTATTTTTTAGGAAAGTTTAAAATAGGAAAGCTAATGTGATGTTTTCTCTGTTTTTATAATTTTATTCTAACGTGTCTCGTGGTTACTGTTATTGTTTTATAGTTTTGTTGCCAAAATGACTTGTGAAAGAAGCGCAAATGTGGAAAGAAAATATCACCTCCACCGCAGCGCAGCCTCTGCTGCTATTTCGTTGATTACATTTTTTTTTTAGCACTATCCAATATTAAATATCGCTACTCGATAATGGAGTCGATACTTTTGTAGGCTAGCACTATCATTTGGGCGCATGACAAATTGTAACCCACTGTCTATTGATTTCATTTAACAACTTAAAATGCCTGGCATTCTCAATTTGAACTAGATTTCACATTTCTTTAATTAACGTAAAAAATACTCATCTATAAATACTGAAAAAATATATGTGCTTAGAAAACCTAAATCTCGTAATGGTTTTCTAGTTTTAGTACTTTCTCAAAATAAAATGTTGTCCATTTTAAAAAGTAATCTAAGAAAACAGTATTACATCCATGGCTCAACGCAAATTTTTTTCAGCCCAGCTTCAATCCCCAACTGGGTCAATTCAGAAAACAAACTTTTCTCAAATGATTGTCTTGGTCTGAGTTTTTATGATTCCCCTAATACAAGTAAATATGCAACAGTTGGCGCTTTGTTTTTGTTATACAAATACTAGTTACACCAGGCACAACTAAAGAATAGGCAGAATGAGAATATTGTGTTGTAACTACATTTATCAGTGTTTAGACAAAAAATATCACATTGCGAGTGGGTGCAAAAGGCTTGCAGTATCTAACCTTTCTGTCAATTACCTACCTCGGATGATATAGGGAGCCAGAGCCCTATAATGTCATGTATCTGCTTCATTCATGAGGCTGCCCACGCATTGCTTGAATTGCACACAAACTGCAGAGTAATGAGGCTGTGTTATCTCTATATAAATAGACTGTAAGATCAAATCCATTGCCACACGCCCGTAATCCAAGAACTAGTAAACGCAACTTCTAAAGATTTGTGTTTTAACATGAAACTTGATTTTGAAACAAACACCTACATACATATACATAGTCTAAACCATGCAGACAACCGATAAAAAGTTAATAAAGATTACGGAATCTTAGCTTACTATGCGATACAGAAATAAAATATTAAACTAGATTTAACTTTGTATGATAAAAAAATGTACCACCGCCGCTGCCGCCGCTGGCCATACAAAAAATATATTTTGAATTCTTTGTTCAAACAATATTAATGTTTGTATTGATTGAACAAAGCAATCAACTCTGAATGTGTTTGTTCGGAGCGATGCTTTTGACCAGTGAGTCATTATGACGGTGCTCAAATAACGCTCACCACGTGTTTGCGAAATATCTTCAAATAAATTCAGTATTTAGCTTTCGTATAATTAATATTGACTTTAAAACAGAAATCATAGTAATCTTTCTTCAATTTTGTTAAAACTTACCAATAATTTTTAGTTCGAATAAAATTTAGTTAGCACAAAATACGAGGAAAAAGCTATACCATTATATATGTATACTGGAGTACTTAATGCGATTTAGAAATCTACATCGGATGAAACATAACACGAATTTGTTGAGCAAAATGGCTTTCCCAGTGGCTTTGATTCGAGGGCTTGTCTTTCGTCACGTAGTGATCATAAATCTCATTGACACGCGCCGCCGGAATACGTTTGATTAGCATTCCATCGAAGTGTGTCATGGCATTACTCGAAACAAGCGGGCTGTTCCGTTTATATACTCATGCATAATGTGCTTTACAGTGAGAGCTTTAAGCTCTGTTTATATAGTGATTTACTTCGGAAAATTGAATTTTTGTTACACATTTTCTTGTCAACTAATTATGATTTATATAGACTGGTAGAATTAGAGTATCACGTTCACGACCCACAAATAATAATTTGTGCTTACTTTTGACACAAAAAATAGGACCTTATCTTTAAATTTGCCCGAATACTAATTTTACTTTATTAACATTACCAATATCTTATTCAATTTAAAATACATCCTTCGTTTAATGAAATATGCTTGAGAGTTTAGAATGAACTTTCCATTTAGAATTACTTCATAAATATTCCTCTGTATTAGATTGTGTTTTCTAGCAGCTTTAAAAATTTAAGCGTTCCTTATTTAATTGCTTAATTGCTCAGCAAACGCGGAGATAATGCAGTTGTGCACTGATATAGATCTGGATTATCTAACCGTGCGGGCCGTGCAACAGAGTCCTTCAATAGTCCATTCTTCCCGAGGCAACATTTCCACAAACATTCCTAATAATACCGTGCACGAGTATTGATTTTACTCCGACGGGGCCATTTCCCCAGTAAATTAATATTAATTCCAGATATTTGCGAAACGCTCTCTCGGGATGAGATTTTTGATCCCTCCCTCTTCCTGTTTGTAATCAAATTGTTACTAATTCCTTGTTCAGAAAGAGGAATTTGAGAAAAAAACATAATTCTTAAAGGTCTCCTCAGTCTTTGGTATCTTGTGTACATCTTCCTGTTGACATGATCGTCATCACAACAACCCATAGACCATTCCAGGTCGTAGGAGTATACTCCCTCTCCCGTGGGAGGGTGGCACCGTAGAGATTACGGCGGCAACAACAGCCTCGTGTTGTTGTACGTACTTAAATGTTGTAAAGACCAGGGTCGGCAAGAGGGCTGGGGATCACAGAGTTGGGCCATTATCACCTGAAATCGCTACTGCCCATTTTCAAGTCAACGGAGGTGGTAGATTATGCTGGTACTCTCGAGTCGTTCGTTACACGACACGGAAGGAAAGTACCTTAAATATACAAGGTGTTACAAAAGTACCCCTAATGCCGAATATGGTTGATAGGGATCATCAAACTGAACAACTTTTACTATGGGACCAACTCTAAAATCGCTAAAAAAAAATCAGCTGTTTCATACAAAAAATAATTACGAAAATATCAAAATGTATGAAACAGCTGATTTTTTTTTCGCGATTTTAGAGTTGGTCCCATAGTAAAAGTTGTTCAGTTTGATGGTCCCTATCTACCATATTCGGCATTAGGGGTACTTTTGTAACACCTTGTATAAAGGTAGGAAATTTTACTGAAAGAGGACTCCATTTTGATTTTAAACATAATTAGAACTGCATTCAAAGATTGAAAAATCGCCTGCCTTAACCAGGAATCGTACCCACCAAATATGAAAAAATCTTTTATTTTTACGTTACCATCGAAAGGGTTAGGTACTCATTTGTATATTTTTTCTTGATTAGCACAACATCTTAAACAACAGAAAGACCATGAAAAACATTTAAATTTTAATTATAATAATGATAATATTTTTAAAATCAAAATGAAGTATTCTTCACGCACCGAGGGTCTCGCGAGGGTCCGAGAACTCGCGCACCGAGGGTTCCGTTCTTTCCATCATCATTCTGAAACAGACATCTACTTAGACATCGACTATTTAGAGACATCGTTTTATTTTTCCTGTAATCTTTACATAAACTTCTATCACATAAAATAATTTCAGATTTTTCTCTATGCAAACTTCGGAGATAAGGGAGGGGGCGACCGGTATTTTTTACATTTTTCATCAAAAGTAGAGAACTATGTAGCCTAAAAAAATAAAAAAAAATGTTTGAGAATGTGCAAACAGCGCTCTTTTATATGATACCACATACTCGTATGCCCAAGTAGCCTCACTTCGAATGTTTAAGACCCCTTTCAGTCCCCGTTGCAAAAAAAATATTTTTTTTATTTCTCTTTTATTTGTAAAATAGTTGGGCAAACGTCATCTAAAACTATTCCAAATTCCAAGTTGATAGCACTAGTAGTTCTCGAGATATCTAGCTGTAACAGACAGACAGAGTCGCACCATAAGGGTTCCTTTCTACCATTTTGGTACGTAACCCTAAAATAGCATAGACAACGTGAGGGAAGACTCGGAAAACATTTAATTTGGGCGTAGGTATTTTCATTTGTCAGATGGTACCCGATTTCAGTGAAAGAATAGGAATATATCGGCCAAGCATAATTAGCACATGTTATACTTACGGGTATGTGATACATAGGATAATTCCACCTTTATAAATTATAAAAGCTGCAACATCCGAAAAAGTCTATAAATAATTTATATATAGGAAAACCATTTTAGTGACAAAGTATGTACCCTAATCTCACCTGAAATAACTTGCAAAAAAAAGTTGACTCCAACATACACGAAATAAAAAGAACGTAGGTATTATTGAGTTAGAGCGTATTTCGTCAAATAATATTTACTACTTTTATATTTCAGGGAATCGGAAAAATAAGCCAATCAAACTAAACGTTGTTTGCTCAAGTAACTCAGAGAATTGTTATTTCATTTCTCCGTGAGGGCTATTTATCGTTACGATGAATTTGTACTTTATAAAATCCTGAACGAAACTCTTGTTGACTCCTCCTGAAACAAACTCTCACTCTGTAATTAATTCTGTTCATTTTCAACTTTTGTCAGGAACTTTTTCAATTTGCATCATCGCACATTGCAGCGGTGAATATTGATGCAGAGCTCCACTTCTCTATTTTGCGTTTAAACACTAAATTACATGTAGGGGAGTGAGGGGTTTGTTGTAACAGGGGCACAGAACATAATACTCTAAACAGGGGTAAGTAGCAACAGAGCTTGTTAACTAGGAACTTAAACTTACATATTTCTACGACTCAATCTTACCGTTAAGCTGCGCCCCGCCTCGACATCACAGCCAGTGTCCCGCCAGGCAGCGCAATCAGTGAATGTGTACAAGCGCTTTATTATTGCCAGGTAACGAATATTTTCACTTTCGTAAATTTTTGAAGCTTTACAATTGTCGACTAATTGGAGCTTTCTGTATTTTATTTAGTGTTAATGTTTATCTATTTATGATGTTGTGTCACAGTTTTTGAAATTACTTCGTTAATTAAATAGTTTACACGATAAATATTATGAACTAATACATTGTAGTTGATTGTAACAAATCTTGGGGTTTGTTGTAACATGTTACAACTTGCCCATATTGTTGTATCTTACGGTTATTATTTGTAATGTGATTTACCTAATTTGTTTGTGTCACAGAAGATACTGTTTCTTTTGTTTATGTCAACTGTAACTTAGATTAGCCCCCTTACTAATAAAGATTGTATAGCAGATGCATAGTTACACAATGGTTAGTCTTTGTCAAACTATTTAAGATTGACATTAAAAAGAAAGGGATAAAACACTGTGTAACTATGTATCTGCTATACAATCTTTATTAGTAAGGGGGAAGTCTAAATTCATTGGTTTACCAATTCTTCAAATTCTTCTGAAACTAATAGAAAGGCTCATTATTGTGAAATGTAAGATAGAAGTAATACATAAATACGAGACTTAATTTGAAGGTTTATAATTAAACTTACTGTGATTTTAAAGTACCATGTTGATATACAGGGTCATTTTTAATTCATTTAAAACCTCTCGTGGGGTTGATCAGACCATCAATCTGAACCACTTTCATTATGGGACCAATCTTGAAATTGCGAAAAAAAAAACAGCTGTTTCATACAAAAGTGCAATGCCTACTCCATCGAAATGTATGAAACAGCTGTTTTTTTTTTCGCGATTTCAAGGTTGGTGTATACGCAGATTTTAACAATCTTCCTAATATTTTTTAATTAGGTATTATTAAAATACTATACCAATATTGTTAGTACCCAAATGCATTTGTACACTACATTTTGATTACTACGCGTATCTAATTCAGCTTGATATGTGCCTAGAAAGCACAATATGAAAGTATTTAAATGGAAGTAATGTGTAAGCTTAAAGCGCTCGTCTGTTAACATTCTACGATTTAGACGTTATAAAGTTATTTCCCGAGAATAATCTCTTAGCGCTAAAGATAGCTGCCAAGATATACTGTGGTTGCGTCTATCTAGGGAAAATTATGCGATCGAGGCGTGCGGCCAGCCCTTAGATGAAAGGCTTACCGACATTACGGTTGCCCGACCGCGCTATAAAGGATTACGACGGTATACTTGGGAATTTTTGCCTAACATAAAGAATATGCAATGCTGAATACTGAGAAAATACGAGTGTTTTTTGCGAAACATCTGCTAGCACTAATAAGAAAGAACGGACGTGGAATTGAAAAAGGACGAGTAATTTTAATTAGAACCCTGCAGACTATTTTCTATTACGAAAAACGGTTGTAATGGAACGGTTGCTTTTTAAAATTTGACATAAATTAGGGCGAATTAGACTAATTGAATTTTTATGAGGGTGAAACATAAAAAGGACACAGATAATGAATAAAAAAATATGAAACTACATTGTCCTTTAGATTCACGTATGTTGGCCGCTCCATCCGTTTCATGCCTCTTTATGTTTTATTTTACGACCAAATCCATCAAAAACAAACTCCAATAGGAATGCCAAACAAATATAATGGATTGTTAATTGTGACAAATGTGCAATAACACCGTTGCACACATGAAAATATATGTAGGTAGCTGAATTGATGCAATCTGTACCTATGTTATGTCTGAGGTCTTACTATGTATGAAACTAGAATCTCGATAGTCGGACGATGTTCGTCGTTAAATTCGTTTAATTTTGTACCTTATTCCTGATCTAATAATGTGAGGCAGCGTAACGAACGTCGTCTGATTGTCGTGGTTCAAAGTAGGCCCCCTGGTACTGAAATTAAATTGAATTCGTGTGTTCGGATCTAATTCGGTGTAGGTAGGTATACTGCGCTCGGGGCGTCTCGTGGTCGCAATTAGCTAATCGACAATATTGTGGCCACGCGGTAACGTAAAGATGGTTTTCAATACACTATGACGCAACACCTTATCCTGAGTATATATAAAAAATAGACCTTAATCAGAATGCCTAATACCGCCCGCCGCCTCCCCTCTGGGGAGAGGGGAGCGTTGCCCTACCAACTAGAAATCTAGGTAAGTATAGCTTAGACATCTAGCGCTATCCGCAACGCTCTGTGGAATTCGGCCCGAACAATAATTTCCTCCTCCAGTTAACACAAAATTGTTTTGTAGTTACTATTACCAAAGAAGAACGAAAACTATAATATGGTCTCTCCGAATTCTAAGTACTCGTTAATCGTGTGTCTCGTGTGTGTTACCCGGAATAACCTCATACACTTAATACACTACGATATGTTACGCAACAACAACGACCAAAGTATCTTAAATACGCGGAATAACCTTATACCAACTTATACTATTAGTACTCTAAGATAAGTTACGCAAACTCAACCCGACGCTCTACACACTTAACATTATGAATACAATTGGGACTACCCGGGATAATCTACTGTGTTTTACGTGTACTCGTTCGACTTACTCAATCAGCCACCGCTCTCGCACCTGCCTCAGCTCAGCGTACCACCCACTGCACTCGTATTGCGCACAGGACGAACGATCGTCACGAGACTCCCGTACACTCCCCCGCGATGAGCGGCGTGCGTCATTTACCACATCCAAAACCCAAATGCTCCTCCTTTTTTTTTATTCTGAACATTTCCTAAATATCACCACGAGATAGTATAAGGGTTTTTCCCATGCTTCTCAAAGCCTTTATTCTTATATACTTTTAACTTCGTTGCGTTGACTATTCCTGAAACCCATTTATCTTAGCCTCTTTGTCTATTCTTAGAAAGTCGTATCCCAATGATTGTATGATTGCCACATGTTGAAATCCTCTTTTTTTAAATAAGGAATATATTTTGCTTCTGTCTATATTTTTCTATTGATTTTTTTATTAAATAATAAATAAACAAATGCTTGGACAGTTCTTCGATCAAATATTATATAATAGAAGAACTGCTTTCAGAATTTTTTGATATATCACTCGTCTCATCAGGGCATCGAACGGGCTAAAATGCGAAAATATAATATCCTGTACTTTTTTATAGCAATCGATAATAAATGATAGAGCTCTGTTTCTTGTTAACATAGTATCTTAAATTAAAGGCAAACCCAAGAAAGATAAAAAATAGTAATTCAGAAAAAATTGTTGCAGGTACAGTTCTTAATCTTCTTATTTTTTCAATATCTTTGAATGCAGTTTTACTTATTTAAGAATAAAGACATGTTTCCTTTTGCCATCATCAATATTAAAGGTACTTTCCGTCCAACTATCATCTTTTTTTTCACCCTGATAATTATTCGGTATTTTACCACATTAATAGATGCATATGCAGTGATGCGTTTGACTTTTTAGTATGACGCGTCATAACCTTAATATACATATACCTTGTTTCCACATGTTAGGTCTGTATAGGCCATGTGGCGTCGTTTCTAAAGAAAGAAACTGGACAGTGCGAGTCTCGCTCATCGAGGACTCCGTACAAACTTGTATATAGATAAACGATGAAATCCCTGAAAAGTATATCTATTCTATATCTTTTTATATCTATCTAAGTCGGACTGAAAAACAAACTTAACTTTGTAATCCTTCAAATTCAGTTTTGTCGAAATGAATACTAGTAAGAAAAACATTTCTGCAAAAAGTAAATATTTGCTACAAGACCCACCAATATGTGACAAAGCACGTTTTTCACATATGTTACATCGCAATGGGAGTCCTATTATGGGACACAAGTTATTCTAGGCGACCCGCAGTCACGTCGAACAGATACGAATCGAATAAGCCCCGAAATATATTATCACGAATTAAGGCGTACATACTCAACATGTAAACAATCGTATTTGTTTTCGTCGTTTGTTTAGAAATGGTGGAAATAGAACTGAGGGCCTATTACAAAAAACGGCCAAGAGCGAGTCGGACTCGCGCACCGAGGGTTCCGTAACTTCCGTACCGTAGAAAAAGTTTACTATTTTGAGACATCGTTTTATTTTTCTTGTAATCTTTACATAAACTTCTATCACAAAAAATAATTTCAGATTTTTCTGTATGCAAACTTATATAGGAGATAAGGGGGGGAACGGTATATATTTTTATTTCTCTCTTATTTGCAAAATAGTTGGGCAAACGTCATTTAAAACTATACCAAATTTCAAGTTGATAGCATTAGTAGTTCTCGACAGACAGACTTAGTCGCACCATAAGGGTTCCTTTTTACCATTTTGGTACGGATGATCGAGTTATTTGATTATGAACCTTGAGTACTACTTACTACTAATTTGTAATAGGCCCTCTGTGTCTTCCTTCTTTCTATTTTTGCATAAGCCAGTACTAATACAGTACTTAACACTTTATTATAAACACAATTGAGAAAATAGAATAGTGGGAAAATACCTACTAAAAGATAATTTCAAAAATTATGTCATTTTTATAACATGTGTTCACTTTAATATTTCTAATAAACAACAAGAGGATTAAAAGCCGAACATCCCTACTTCTTATAAATGAGAAGTACGTAGGGATGTTCGACATCACAAGCGTAAGCGAATTTTCAGCAAAAATGCGTATATTTTCGCAGCCAAAAAGCTTGAACAGACGAATTCTTGCGTCGAGAAAATTGAAAGATTGTGAGGGGCGCTGTAATACCCACACGTGTATGTGAGATGCCCTCGCCTCGGCGCCGGCGGTGCAACGGCTGACAAAACATCCAATTTCATGTGGGGCGCGAGCGGTAAACCCAGATTATTTAGAGTACGCTAGTATTATATTCCCAGTTACGAAGTTGCAAATGCTTTATTAGATTAAAAAAAAATCTGCAGTTAGTTGAGCCCAATAATGTGGAAAAACTTTTGATTGAATTGGTCATGTTTTTTCATTCTGAACAACTATAATAATAATTTATACTACTCTTCTCTATCAGTCTATTTAAGTTAGGGTAAATAGTATAACTATTTAGAAAGTTCTATTTACTGACTAACAGAATAGAAGAAGAAAAATGTAATCATCAAATTATATAATGACTACATTATCTTTAGATTGAAATGAAAACATACCAGACTAAGTATCTCGATCTCAAGTGCTACCGTCAAGCGTAGACGTAAGCATGAAAATGAGGTACTTATAAATATGAACTTTACTTCTGTAGTCTCTGTATTTTGTGGTCATGGGCAGAACCGAAGAACAACCCTGACTAGATGTGGACATACGACTTGCGGGTTGCGGGGAGACCTTTAGCCGCTAAACGGTCAAAGTCGTTCGTTGTTGAATTTGTTGACCATACCTTATCCTAAAAAGTTAAATGCGCAAAGCTCTCGTATACTTCTATATACATACTTCTCAAGCTATCTCTTTTAGCTTTGTAGGTACTATTTTATTCCATTTACTTTGTAAACAGACATAGGTAATTTTAAGAGACTCAGTAGGTAAGTGGTTCTAAAATTAAAGCTACGTTAACTTTCGTAGTGCACGCTAAACGACCGCGCGAAGTCCATGTCAGCCGTTCCATTTATGGAACTTTTCTTTCTTGATAATAAAATATGGATATAACGAGGATTTTTATAAATTAGTTTATTTTTAATTCGTTTTTATTAGGTTGCTTTCTCGTTTATTTGTTTTTTTTTTGTCCACAATTTTTGCACACGACTTTATACTAGCTACCCGATGAGACTTGAAACTTTGAAAATGGGTCAGAACTGGAAGACAATGCAATATTATGGTGTCATGGAGCTGATCTGATGATGGAGCCGGGAGAAGGCCACATGAACTCTGTAATTAGACCATACAACCCCATCGAGTATGGGCTTGTTAGATTCGTCTTGACAAGCCCTCTGATGGAAGATAAAGTTGAAGGGTCTGATGTTGAAGCCGGAAGAAGGCCACAGGAGCTCTGTATTGAAACCACGCAACGCCATCAAGTTTAGGCTCGTTTGATTCGTCTTGACGACTACAATGTTTGGAAATAGTTTTCACGGTCTGATGATGGAGCCGGAAGAAGGCCCCAAGAACTCTGTATTAAAACCATGCAACCCTATCGAGTTTGGGCTCGTTCGATTCGTTTTGACGAGTACTCTGTTGGCAAAAAGTTTCCAGGGTCTGATGATGCGATGATGGAGCGGGAAGAAGGCCACAGGAACTCTTTAATGCCCCAACGAGTTTGAGCAGCTCGTTTGAATCGTCTTGACGAGTACTCGATCTGTTGGGAAATAGTATCCAGGGTCTGATGATGGAGCTGGAAGAAGGCCACAGAAAAAAATAAACACGCATATGACTAAAAAGCAGAATATAATTATTTCTTGAAAAAAAACTTTTGTTAAAAATCACGTTCTAAAACTACCTAAAAAGTATAAAAATCGGACTAAAAAGTATAAAATAATTTCTTATGTTAAGATTTATAACCTCATTACAGAAGTTTTAAACCTAAAAACGTGGGGCGCATGCAAAAGGTAATTGATGTAAATCTTACAAAATGCGTCCATTTTATATTGTTTAGGTTGGTAGTTTTAAAAACATGTTATTTAGTCATTTTTTTACTTTTAACGCGTCGCTCGATACACGCTTATATTATTGATTGAGAAGCATTTAATAAAACAAAACAGCATAATAAGCTAACAATTAGTAAAGACATTGCCGCATAGCAGAAAAATTATTCGTCTAATTATCTTAAGTAACAGAGTAGGTCTGCGAAGATAATGTGCAATGTAGACTTTATTCGTATAGGGGTCAGTGGTTATGTCAACGCCAGCTCTCACGCGTGAAGCGGCAGGATTAAAGTAGATTCGACCCTCTGCTGATTCAGATTTACACCGATGGAGTTCCGGCCGGCCGGGCCCAAACTACCTTAATGTGATTTCTGAAGGGCAGCGTTAAAGTCTCGGATGAAAGACGACGCGAACCAGTAAATCTCTGAAATTAGTTTTTCTCTTTGTGTTGTCGACATCTTTATTCTATTTGTAGCGCAGAGTTATTCTTCCACTTTGTTCCGTTCTTTGAGAAAAAGCTAAACTCTGTAAGCGGTGACTTGAAAGAGGCTTTGTTTTAAACACTTCAAGAGATTTAACAGTTTGATTATTCATTTTAATAAACAATATCAGGATTTACCCCATTTATCTGTTTATTTTTTTTGAATACCAAGAATGGTCAGAGAAGCTATTGAAATTACCAAATACAAAAATTTCAATAGTGAAGATGGGTTAAATAGTCAAGTGTCTGGAACCCCGTAATCCGGTTGTGTAAAAACAACAAGAAATGTAAAAGCGCCGTTTCGCGTACAGATACAGTGAGTGTCGTGTGTCGTGAACAGATTCGAGTGAGTAGTGAGTTTGCAGACATTGGTACCGGTATCGAGCGTAATATTAAAAGACTTAGACGGAGGGTAGACCGATTCGTCTGCAAATAACATCTACCAGCACGCAACAATCGACAGTTCTTCCGTGACCATGGCGAATGCAACTGCGCCGAAATATCGGAGTCTCAAAACCACCATGTACCTGTTACCATGTACCGATATACTTTATTCTAATAACGTCAATAACCATAGACATTTAAAACATTATGTTATTCATTTTAAGTTGATGTTAATTAGAATATGTAATTGGAAGCCAAAAGACTTCATAATGTTCATTAAATCTGTGTCTTAAATTAACCATTCGATTGTCTGCCAATATTTTATCATCCCAGTTACCAAAAGATGATACAAAATTATTCGTAATAGTACTGAGGTATAGTCACGTTCGGAGCCCTGCCACGTACACATAATTATGTTGCCATAAACGCTATGCATATATTGTGACTATACGATCCATCTTGTGGCTGTGAATTGACATCTTCATTTGTCATAGTAATATCGTTAGTATTCTCAAGGGGAGGTTCATATTCAATATTGTATCGAATAGCGATGTTTATAAAGAGCAAATATTGACTCTAACCGAGTGACTTTAGTAGGCTCGCAGCGTTAAAATAACTATGAGGAACAATCGTGGCGTGTGTCGCCGAACGCGTAATTACATTCCCTCGTGTTGTGTCTCGTTCCGCGTCCTCCTTTATCTGTTTTCATGGAGAAGGAAATTATAGTAAGTTCACTTGTGAAACAACTTGAAAGATCAAGCATCTTTAAAGCATTTAAGGATTCGGGTGCAAAAATAGTGAAACTTCGCAAAAACAATTTGCGAAGTTTCGCAAATTTAACTGGCAAAAAGTATTTAAACCTTCCATATTATTGTTTGAAACACCTATAGCGCTTACAATGTGAGGGGTATTGTGACTGCCGCGCCGCTCCATAATGTTTTGGTCTATCTCCACCGAGTCGCTTCAACATCCATCTCAACTTGCGTCAGACCCAAGCAATATTGCCTCCAAACCATGCGCTTTCCCTTTCAACTTTCTGCCATATTGTCGTTTTTTTTGAGAAAGTAGGTTTTTGTAAGCGATGAGGCATGTCTCTGTTGAAAACAGTCTCTAAACGTTCATAATTATTTAATTATTTTTAGTAAACATTTACCCAAATATGAGGTTATTCCAAGGCATAAGGTATTTTTAAAAACTAAAAAAATTGTTTGGTGATTTCAATTAGGTACTCATTGAGTTTTAATTAAAACCACCAACTTATTACAAAAAAACACAATCAACACCAAACAGAAACGTCACGGGCGCAAGATGTTAATAGTTATGTGAAGCTTTTAGATGCTTACAGCACGAGTAGTAAGAGTCAGTTGCTAATTTAATATCATGCTGATATTGCCTAAAACTCGTAACTAAATAGGAAATTTCGGTTGCCATCGCTTAGCATAGTATAGTGTAAGACATAGTACACGTAGTTTATTGTCACCCCACGCAGTCCCCCATTTACGTGGGCAGAAGACACAGTTTCCCTTGCTACGATCCTCTTCCCCTCAAACACTCAAAACGAGTAATTAAAAAACTGCCCTCAAAATGCGACCATAAACAAAATAGTTCTATCATACTCAATCTTCGTAACGCTGACTACGAAATTAAGAAAGGTTGACCTGAAGGTGGTAATAAAGTAAAGGCCTACACCTGCCGTGTGCCAACAGCAATTAGAGTTGTAATGTAAATAGCGGGCTGAGGCAACAAGTGGGTCAAACAGGGTCTGCCCTGCCCGCCCCCGCCGCTCGCCGCCCGCCCTCCGTCCCTAACGGGTCATGAACAAACGGTGTTCATGACCTACTTTATCTCTTAAATCTCTACCGGTGCAGGTTGATCGAAATATGCGCCTGAATTCGCACCGCTACATTATTGAGAAATGAGTATCATGCATCCAATCACTTAATCTGATATTAATCGATCGTTCTGAGCTAACGGACTATCAGCCGTCGAATGTGATAGATCACATAAACACGGTGACTGACTGCGGAAAGCTCACGCTTTTCAATACGTCATCTTTGCGTTCACATCAAGCTGTCAGTACGCCATTACTTAATATAAGCTTATTTATTTATTTATTTATTTATTTATTTATTTATTGTTCAAGACATACAAAGATACAATTATATTATACGTCATTACTCATCAGCAAAACCACTAGGGTTTGTGTGCCCATGAGAGTTCGCAAGTTTTGAGCATGCTGTATTTTATATAGAACAGAACATGGAAACGGAAATAGGAAACATGCATAATTAAAATTAAAATGTACACAGATCGTTATTGCACGAACATTAGTCGTTATTTATTGCTTTATTTGAAATTTGTTTTATTTTTATGGTATTTTATTTTATATTTTGGAATAGACTAAAGGACCAACGTTGGTGCAAGCACCCTGTATCCATCATTACATTAGACTTATAGTAAATTAGGTTCGTTAGTGTTTACAAGATATTTTTTTAAATGCTTTTTATAATTTGGATTATTAAAATATAATTATTCAAGCATTAAAAAAACACACAGGTGAAAAAAAACAATGGCAGCTTCACATTACATAACATGATATTAGCCGAGTCAAATTTTGGCGTTTAGAAATGAAAAATTGCGTTAACGATCAAGAACAAGTTCTAGGGGAACTTGGTATCAAAATTCTTAGTGGGAAAACTCTGATATCTCTGAAAACTCTAATTTGCCAGCCTGATAAATACAAAAAATTGCTCGAAGCAAAAAAGATGTATGAAATTCTTTGTTCGGATATATAATCCGTTCGAGTTAAAATGAATGTTGACACCCATCAAGTAGTAGTGTAAAGTTATAGGCTCTTAAACTTTACTGGGACGATCATTGACCGTCATAGAGTCATAGATCAAGAATATGGACAGTAAATTGATAATAAATAATATATAATATTTGACATTAAGGTGTATTTTAAATATCTTATCTATCTCTTTTAATTATCTTAGTGACAAAAGAGACGTAAAAATAAAGAACTACAATGTAAAGAAAGCTAATATAATAATGGTGGTGATGGATAATAATAAAACAACTATGTTAAAATTTGTTAACAAAATAGTTAAAAAAGTACAAACTTTTCATCAACTTTTCATAAATAGAGTCTAAAAAACACAAACACTACAAGCATAATCGTTTTCCTTAAATCGCAGCAGATTAGTCGAATCCACTGGCACACAGAGAAATATCTGAGTCTTATATGCACTTCGGGTAGGGTAAAACCGGGATAGATGCCGCAGTGGGATAGATGCCTCATTTACAAAAAACCTAACTTCCCAGAGTCGCAACTAAGAATTAATAGGATAAGTAGGAGCCGCAGTCACCCCACACCAGAATTGCCCAGGGGCTGTCCTACGGTATGGATGCGTTTCGCTCGTGCGTGCAATCATCTCCGCGGCTAACTTCACGAACACGTCAAAGATTTAAAGCTTAGTATTTGCCGTTGTATAACTTTTTAAGTAGTTATTAATTCCGTTATATTTTTTAATACGTCAATGTACTGGTTCATTAAGTGTGCATCTGGATGTAAATAATTGCTCTTTTGTTTTCAATTTATTTAAAAACTACTTAGGCATCTATCCCTATCACAAAGGATAGTTGCCCTGATTTTTCGAGGTATAGGTGCCCTTAGGGGCATCTATGCCTTCATACACCATATATGCCCGTATATGGTGTCTATGCCCATATATGGTGTATATGCCCATATATGGTGTCTGTGTATATTTTCAAATGATTTTTAGGGAACTGTTATATTTTTTATGTATTTGCGTATATTTATATTTGGACTCTTTACTGATTGTAGCAGAATCATGCCACGAAAGTACAAAACAAGAACGAAACTACCAAAGAAAAAAGAGAACTGAAGAAAACAAGAAAAAAAAAACCACCAACAAAGAATAGACATAATAAGACAACAAAAATAAAACAAAAAAATAAACATTACTTTAGTGAAAACGATGATGAAGACCTAGCTGATTTGTGTGATAAATAAAATGATAATTATTTAAAGGTAAACCAGGGCCGAGCAATACTAAAAAGAAAATTATTTACAGTACAAACGTAAGAAAATTATTTACAAGACAATCCACCTAACTATGAAATTAAATAAAAGAAAACTAAAGGTTTGCCCGTAAAGAATAATAAGAGAGATGGACAGGATAACTCTAAAGATAACTGCATAGAATGTTTTGATAACTATAAAAATACGAAGTCTAAATCCGATTGGATTCAATGAGAATTAATATTTTTGTTGAATAAATGCTTTTAAATTTTAATTTAAAAAAGCATGATAATGCCTGTTGAAACTTTATAATTAATATTTTATAATAACAATTATTATTAAGAATTAATATGTTTGTTGAACAAAAATTATGATTATTTGTGTCATATTGGAATTATTTTATAACGATAATAATTAAAACATTTAAAAAAATGCAAAATGTTTTTCGTAATTCGACCCATATTTCTTGGGAGACAATTGTTGTTTCAAGAGTAGAACATTTTTTTGTTTACGCAGTATAAAGGTCATCTATCCCGCACTGCTGGCATCTATCCTTCATAGTATTTTCACGGTGGGGCAAGTATCCATACAGGTAGGCATCTATCCTCAAAAAAAGGGGTCCACAAAAAGCTAAATTATGCTAAATCTGTAATTGATAGGTCATAAAAAAATAATTATAATTATACATAAATGATTAAGCTAGCCTACATTCATAGAAATTATTGATATTAATGAATATTTTTTAAATGAGGAGACTTTTTTAAAAAGTGGGGCATCTATCCCGGTTTTACCCTACTTCAAATAAGTATAATTCTTTGATTTTAAGGAATAATCACACGAAAGTACTGAGATCAACGATGAACATGACAGTCATAAATGACAAGTTGTTGATATCACATTTTCTTTGGAAGTATGTTTTTTTCTACAGCGAGGAAAGCTGTTAATTCAGCCTTAATACTTTTTTGAAAGTGTGATGGAATTTAAACAATAAGTAAAATTCGGTAGCATTATTCAGTAGAACAGAACGAATAAATTCTAAGGAGAACTGATTGTGTTTAAAAAAAACATTAGTATACAGACTTTCTTGAATAAAGTTAAAGTTTCTGAATGTTCGTAAACTATTATTTTACTCAGATATTATTGAAAATAGTTTTTTTAAAGGCTTATTTTATAACTATTTTTCCGCCTTTGTTCTTTAGACTGCGGCCGGTTATAAAACTAGGTACCTTTAAAATGGATGGGTATGACCTAGAATTATATATTGTATGGCTTGGCCACAGAAAGTAGAAAGCAAGCAGGTTTTTGTACCTTTCATATTTAGGTAGGTACTTTAACCTCCGCTTAATGTCGAGGCTAATTTAAATATTTTTTCTTTTACAAAAAGCTGCTTATTTTGTGTCTGACATTTACAAACAAAATATCATACGAAATATTTTAAACGACAATATTAACTTTATACCGTCGAATAAAACATCGAGTGAAAAACTTTATTATGTTCAAAGCTATTTTTGTTAATTATGCAAGGTTACAAGTTATTTCATTAGTTTTACTCAACATCATCTAAATTTACCCCATTGTTGGGGAAGCGCATAATCACACCCACTCTCACAAACTCGGATAAAAGGCAAGCACGCAATGAAAGTCTTATCAGCTTAAAAGCTGCCTCCAATTCAAGCGACATTGTTATAAGGAGGCTGTACGAACTTCGTTTATAATTTAACCGGAGAAGACCTCAAGGCTAGAACTCGCCCATTTTGTAGCAAATCGAATAATGTCAGAATAGAGGACGTCGTGAGGTCGACGTGGCTCTTAACAAGCCGTCCCAAGAGATTTGCTAGAGAAACTAGCTCGCGGTCACTTTAACATCCATGAGCCAACTATTACGAGCAACTGTTTACGCAAAATCTATGGCAGATAATCAAGCCCTAATTACGTATTTATAAACGCGTCGGGTCGTGGGCGGCGACTGGTAAGCGATCATTTAAGCTCCCCAGCTTCCTAAGTAACGTGCCTATCTACCGCGTGGCTACAGCCTTCTTCCTTCCGCGCTTTCCTGTTCTCCGTCATCGTGCGCTCATTTTACAACGTCCGTTATGAGCTATGTGCCTTTGTGGAACACTTCCACGTAGCTCCAACCAAAAAATATTACGCGAAATTTGGACGCAAAACGTTTCAATAGCTGCTACTTTAGAAATATTGCATTGTTGGTAGGATACCGCAACAAGGACGGCAAGGTCCATATTGGCTGCCCAGTTATTGAACAAAAAGTTTAGATGACTCGCGAGCGAAGCAATAAAAACGCTCCTCTGTCAAGTTTGGGAGACGGGAATATTGATTTTTCCCGCCTCTGATGTATTTCATTCCCCATCTGTTGCTCTCCATAAAATTTACGACAGTATTACTGAGTCGTTATTTTTGTATGAAGAGTTTTATCGTTCCACGTCACTTCACAACATCAGTTTTTTACTTACTTCGTGTAGTCTATTTATTCAAGCCAACTTAGGTAATTAAGTATTTATATACGTATTTCTAATTTTAAAAACAGTCTTTGATCGTTTTGTGCTAAGCCTTGGACTTTAAAAAAAACATGCAATTTGTCCTACGGCGACATGACAGCGACTGGTACCCAACAGCCGCTCTCATGACCCTAATAGCCCATCTATAACGTGCCTAAGTTTTCACACCTAACAAAGTTCATCATAATTTTTAACCATTTGGATATGATAAACTCAATGATTTTTATATAATACTAAATAATATACTAGAAAAAATAGGACTCGCACCAGATCATGTTCTCGGACGGGAATCGAACCCGCGACCTTTGGATATCCGGTCCAATACTCTGACCGCTGAGCTACCGAGTCACCGGTGAGAACGTCGAATTTCTTCTAGTATATCAACTCTTACGCTGCAATGATTTTTCTTCAGATGGTGGCGACGGAAGAAAGCCCGAGTGCGGTACCGGGACAGATCGAGGCCCCCGGCACATTCGGCAAGCTGCGGCAAACACTCTCTTCTTCGCTGCTCAACGCACAGGACAAAGGTAACACACCACAATGCCATCTGGTAGCGACATTTCGAGACTCCTATCACATTCGGCAGGAGGGACACAGTCAGCTGATTCGTACAACTTCTCAAGGAATCTTCCCAGTATTGAGCATTCAATTAACAGATCCTCCAGAATAGCTTAAAATACGCTTTTTACATAAACGGAGTATTTACACCAAAATAGAAAAACAACGAGAATAACCAGAAAAAAACAAGAACAGCAAACCATTTGATCTTAACCCCTAAGTCAATCCCTGTATAAAACTTGGAAAATAAGCTAGACGCATAAAAACTATTATCTTTTACTGCTGTAAGTAAAAACGATATCTTAATTAAAACTACAAGAGCTATTATACTCTGGGAATAACTACTTTTCTTAAACAATGCCACGCTTTTATAAGGAAGGATTTATTATGAAGATACAGTGCGATGGTAGTATTACTACTAGCAAGTAGTAATACTGATAACATAAAACCCATAAAACTATAATACAATACTTACTTAGTAGGGCGGGTAGTTTTCTCGTAGTGCGAGAGTAGCGTCCATCACAAAAAAACTGAAACATCACTGATTTGTCAGAGGAGCAGGCTTTTCGCGTCGCAAACATTGGTTTAATGATATTAAATAATGATCGATGGATGAAACAGACCAAAGGTTTGATTAACACCAAATAAAAAAAAAACATTCTTATGATAATATTTTGAGTTTATTACAATGACATCGCTAATCTTAACTTATGTTTACCTAATGATCTCTCAACAATAAAAGGGAAGCAAGGGACAATAATAATTACAATTTTGGGGCACTTGCAAGAAATTTTAACGCTGTGATGGTAAATTTAATGACCGTAATCACGTTATTAACTACAGGTAAACAGAGTTAATTAGCGGAAAAGCTCGAAATTAGGTAACCATTTACCTAATAGGAGGAATATAAGCATTGTATTGTACTCATATGATAAATACTAGCGAGAAATCGTGTAGAAGCTCGTGAGTACCCAAGGGACACTCGACCTGGTTAGATGTAATGAATAGGAATGTAGTTTTCCTTATCAAGCTTTGTATATTCTATTCCTAAATTGAAGTACTGGTGGTAGTGGGCTTTACTAAATATATTATTTTCTACTGTTATACCATATTAGAGAGCTAGATCTTGTAGAGAAATAAAGGAACTTAATGTTTTTTTAATTTATTCATGTAAACTATGTTTAGTGATGTATTGTTTCTGGTAGATAATAATGACAGAACAGACAGAATCATTTTGAGAAAACTCGTAGCGGAAAATCAACCTTCTAAACGCCACGCCCCAGCGCGGAGGCATAAACAACGTACATCGCATTATCCTCCGCGGCATGGTGGTCATTCATCACGCCCAACATTCTGCTCATCAGCGTGAAAAAGCCGAAATATCACGTAGTCATGATTACGGATCCCCTATAAACTTTTGTTTGACCACAACGTTGCTGTAGATAAAACACGCAGACCTCCTCATACCTCTATAATTGCGCATTTCTGTATCGAGATAACGGAAATATTCTACGGGTCGCGAACTATCTGTGAGAGTTTTGAGATTGGAGTTTGCCGGTTGTTCGCTGGTACAATTTAACCCTTATTTATGTGCGATAACGATGCTAACTCAATTTAGTTGTGACCCAAAAGGTAGTTGCAAACTTTTCACATGGTCGCTTTAGTTTGGCTTGTCTGGCTTGCATATTGTTATATTCCACTTTATATGACTGTCCAATAAGTATAAAAAAGTTACGTTTTTCTCACTACTGCGCTTACCGTGTGTGTGTGTCTGTGTGTGTGTGTGTGTGTGTGTGCTAGTTTCAGGCTTTTCTTTGCGTAGTTTTGTGAAAAATAATCGCGAAAATCTTAGTAATTGAAACAAATGTTGAGAAACAAAAAAGTTAAATAAAAATCGAACTATTCGAAAAGCTTCGAGAACTTCGAGATATAATTTATGATCATTTCTCAATATTCATGGCGAATATCGCGAGTTCAGGAAGGGCTGGCACGCATTGTTAGTGGATTCCGCCGCGAAGGTAGACACAACTGCGCACTTATTTGAATTCCCTCCATTTCATTCCAGTCCAATATCTCATAACAATGAACTGAATGTAATTTGAGGCTGAATAACTTTGCGCTTATTGCATGATGATGATGATGAGCGATCAATAATTTCGTTATGATCTCGCTTTTGTTTCAGTGGTTCGTTTAGACTTTATTGAAACGTCAATTTTCTGATTCTTAAAAAATATAAAGAGCTTGCGATTTGTACTCTTGATATTTTTTGATAATTAGAAAGTCATTTCCCATCCCATGTACCTAGCTGTTTTCAACAGTAAGTAAGTAAGTAAGTAAGTAACTTTACTTCTGTTAAGTTTTCTCTTACCATTGATAATCCTCCATGACGCCGCGCCGCTCCGTTAAAATCTTCTATAACACTACTTGTAATTGTGTAAATTTTTTTTTTGTTTCATTGACTGGTTAAACTATGATATTGACTATTACTTCTAAGAAGGTACTAAGATATTTTGTCTTTGTGTTGTCACAGTAACCAAGCTCGGTCCGCGACCGGGCGCGACAGAAGCCGCCGCGGAGCCTGCGCCCACGCCGCCGCCCGCGCAACCGCCGCCGCCCACACAAACTACCAAGACTGAACGGTAAACACATGTCTTTATACAGGCCTCGGCATGGATCTTGAGCAGTGACAGTTAATGCATGCAATGTCATCTGACATTCATAGGTCTCATTGGCGAGAGACGTGGTGCGGCTGCAGACCTGCGCAGTAAGCCCCTCCAATTTCTGTCACCGCTTGCGACTCGTGCCGGCACCTATACTAGTAAAGCATATACAGTGATAACTATATGGTCCTCATCCGCATATTCAAATCCGTAAAAATTAATTCGACAACGTAGAAAAATCAATCATCGATGTTTAACTCTCAAAATAACGTTGTGTGTGGTACTCGTAGAATTTCAGTGAGGCAGACGTTATCAAATTATCAGTATCCTCTAGTCAGTTGTATTGGCTCCAATTTTAACATTGAAAATGTTTTTTTGATCGCTTCTGTATAGGCCCCATTTCCAGCGCTAGTACGACATTGCTCTGTGGTCGTGAGCTTTAAAGCTATGTAAATGATTAGGATTCAAAAGGTACGTGACAAGGGCTACTAATAGTGAAAAAAAAAAGTCAAAAACTCTTTTCGAAAAATGCAAAAATGTCGCAAAATAACGTATTTTTACGGTTTTTTCTCAGTAAATCGCCTATATCTCGAGAACAAAAACCGATATAAAAACATAACTCCTAGAGATATGACATTGGGCTACATTTTGAAAAACCAGGACCTCTATATTTTACGGTTTAGGCTGTAGTTTATCCTTTGTGTAGCGCGCTTTCGGGGAGCGTGTTATAAGAGCCGAATGTTGTGTAGGAGATTTACTTTGAGGTTGGTCGTGTAAGTTGTATGTTATGTATAATAAACATATAGGCTACGCTAAGTATGTGTGAATTGTATTTTATCATTGAATTAAGTAAATAAATAAATCCTTATCAAATATAATGAATTTAAAATTTTAGAAATTATTGTTAGGTTATTAATTATGGTTAGGTTTATAATTGCTTAAACGAATCTTGAGCGAAAGTTGAAGAGAGGGCGTAGTTTCGCCTCAAAACAAATCTTAGAAGTTTTTAGAAGTTTTAGGTTATAGTTATAAAAAAAAGTTATAAATAAATAAATATTCCAAAGTAGGTAGCTAAAGCACTTGTGTTCGATAGTATCTTTCAATAAAATAGTAATGTTTAAAACAATGAAATTCATACACACACACGAATAGCTACAGAAAAGTAGATCCAAAATAATTATGTTCTTGGGTTTGCTGTGATTTTAATCTATTGCTGATTTACTAATTCAATATAATATTAATGTTTATAACAAAACAATGTAATATTTTTTTATAAAATTTATTAAATTCATTTTCAATGGCTCGTGATCGTGAAAGGCACGAGCTCTGTAATTTTTTTTCAACATGACGCATTAATTTCAATGCATATAAACGGAACAAATCAACAAACTAACAAATTAAAAAACGAATTGAGATTGAGATTATCCATCTTAGTAAATTATAACGTTTAAAAAAAATTCACAATTCAATATCTTTTTACACCCAATTCAAACATCAATATTAAAACAATCGAGTGAATAGAAATTCTCGTAACGCCGATCGATAAAGGGTTCGTCGGCACCAGTAATTAGATTCAGCGGCCGCAAAATTAACCCATTAAGATGATAACAGTACAGCGATTATCCTCATAATGTCTTTTTGAACTTTTAAACTGCGTTTACGACGAAAGGCGTAAACGTCACACAGTTCTTTTGATCAAATACATCAGTAATGATACGAGTATAAGTATAAGATGCAAACCAATGAATTTTCTCAAATCGATGGTTATATCAATGGCACGGCCATAATTTTACAATCCATATAGTTGTAAAACGAATGTAGGTACTTGCGTAGAGTAAAAGCAGATTTATCGGGGTAGCGGGCGTGATACAAGCATTATTCCACCCAGGATTTCAATGAAGAAGAATGTGGCTTGCGGTAAGTCTTCAGACTACTTGAGAGGTTTTTAAAAACTCTTTGGTTTGCAAAAGCACGTTTCGTTGCACTGCTAGCACTACTGTATTGATTGTAATAATACTAGGTGATACTGTGGTGGCACAGCCTTATGCGTACATTGCTGGGTGCAGGGAAGCAGGCAAAGCGCCTTCACGGGCAGGCGCGTGCCGAGTGTGCCTGAAAGCGTTGAAGCCGGGGGAGGTGTTCCACACTTGCAACGGCTGCCAGCACCGCGTCTGCGAAGACTGCTCCTCGTACTCCAAGCCTGCAAGTGATGAGGAGGCGGTGAGTATCGCTCATTGCCTGCAATTTTATGAACAATATTTTCGTTGTCCGAATAAGATTTTCTCATTAGATTTCCTGTATTTGCCACTCAAGCTCAGATTGGTACTCCTAAATCCCCGTACTTTTATTTACTGGAAATCTTAGAGTGCCGACCTCTTTCAAAGAGAATTTGAGATAAGCTTGTACTTGTAGTACGATTCACACAAACACGGACGTTAGAAAACGTAAATCTTCCCGCCAGGTCCGCTTTCCACTTGTAATTAATTACAGACTTTCAGAAATTTATGCAGCCAACTTTAACACACTTTAGACCCTGCGTTAGAGATTTCCGATTTTATGTTCTGTTCCTACACTTTTTTAACTTCATTATATAAATGCATTACAATTTGCTACTACCACTGAGTCATCCAATTCAAATAACTCAATATTATGCCGCCCGAATTCAACTGGTCTGCAATTTATTTTTGCTAGTTACAGGTTCGATCTAAAGTTACTAATCTATTTATAGCAAAGTACTGATAAGCTAATTTATAGTACATATATTATGATACAAGTGAGCTATGTTTTTCATTTCGTACGAGTTTCATACGACGCTTTTCAACACATTTGCGAGGAAAGAACAAAATAATTTACCACACAGCGACAAATACGATTAAAACAAAATATGATAATAAATGGGAAAAGGCGCGCAAGTTTGTTTTTCACACACCCAATGCAAGAATATTACAAACAAAGGGGTGAGTGAATATACATCCTACTTCAAAATTTTAATTTTATGTGATCAAATGCAAATATTTTATAACAAATTATTGTGAATAATGAATAATTTGATAATAATAAAGTTTGTTTGATTTAATTAAGGACGTACACATTTATTTATTCCATAAATATATATATATGGATTTTCAGCGGTGTTCAAGGCATATAAAAGTAAAATGTCAATAAAATGGTTCTGTCAACATTTCAAAGCAAAGTGTTTCATTTGTGCGTAATGCCTGAACATTTGGTCCAAAACGAGCCGGATCGTAAGCAGTGCCTGTTAATAATAATATTTAAAGTGTAAAGTAGTGTTAACAATATAATTTAGAAAAAAAAAATTTCGATTCATTACTTAAAATTGGTTTGAAAATTCATAAACGGAGTTGACATTTAGTAAAAAACGGAAAAGAGTACCTAACCATCTCAAACTTCAATGCGCTAAAGAGAGCAGTCTAACCACACAACTAAGTAATTGATCATCATAGCCGTACTGAAGTTTTGTAAAGAGTATTTAATGTGACCTTACACTTATAGTTTTCTCTTCTTTCTGATTGAAATAAAATGGGTGCAATAGAAATTATTAATTCTCAAGATGAAATCGCTTCACAAATTACCAGATCTTTTTCAAATTATAAGAAATCGAAAGCAAGAATTACTAAGTCATACATTGAAACAAGGTTGGAATTATTGGAGTCGAATTTTAAGATTTTTAAAGGTAACCATTTTGAGATTATGAAAGTTGCTACCGCTGATGAAAAGAAAAACTTGAATTACTTTAAAGAAGATTGTTTTTATACTTGTGAAGATACTTATCTTGAATTTAAGACTATGATGAAAGAACAGTTAGATGAATTCTCTTTTCACGCGTCAACTACTACGCAGCAAGACACATCAAATGTATCACCAACTAAATCTCTGAAAACCAAACTGCCTGTGATACAAATACCTGTTTTCTCAGGAAACTATAATGAATGGACAGGTTTTTATGATTTATTTAAGTCTCTGATTCATGAAAACGCTGAATTGAGCAACATTCAGAAGTATCATTATTTGAAAAGTAATTTGAAGGGAGAAGCTGAGATGTTACTGCGACAATTTCAGACCTCTGACAGAAGCTAACTATGAGAAGGCACTTGAAGTTTTAAAGGCAAGATACGATAATAAGAGGCTTATAGTGCACGCACATGTCGCACGCCTGTTCAACCAAAAGAAGCTGAGTATGGAATCGTCTAAGGGGTTACGTACAATGTCGGACACAACATCTGAATCATTGAATGCATTGAATAATGTTGGCGTTTCCACCACTAACTGGGATCCTCTTGTTACGCACATCATTGTAGCAAGATTTGATTTAGAGAGTCAACGTTTATGGGAGCAAAAGCTAGGGGGTACTACAGAAGTTCCAACTACTAAGCAGTTACTAGAATTTATGGAAATGCGATTCAGATCTTTAGAGGCATTAGCAGTGACTCAGCAAGGTCAAGTAAGAGAAACTGTCTATCGACAACAACAAATAAAGACGTTTAAAACTAATATTCAAGTTGTGTGTTCGCTTTGCAATAAAGATCATTACATCTATAACTGCAAGGAGTTTGTAGCCTTAAGCCCAGAAGAACGTAGAGACGTCGTTAAAGAAAAACAACTTTGTTTCAACTGTCTTGTACCAGGACACAGTGTAATGTTTTGTAAGCAAACTACATCATGCAAAATATGTAAGCGACGTCATCACTCTCTATTACATCTACCATCGTATGAAACACAACAAGCTCACGCTACACAAGTTGAAGAAGATGAAACGGAGGAAAAGAAAGACAAAGACACAACCCAGTTAGCTGTATACAAGGCTGATATCACTGACACACATGTGTTACTAGCTACGGCTTTAGTTAGAGTCTTAGGCAAAGATGGTAAAAAGCACACACTGCGAGCGCTGATCGACCAAGGGTCGCAAACATCTTTTATAACCACGTCAGCAGCTCAACGTCTTGGTTTACGCAAAGAGCACCATTTTAGTAAAGTGACTGGAATAGATCCCAAACTATCGACAGTGTCGAAAGAAGTCGTTGGATTTAACATCTTTTCATTGAACAATGACACGCCTATAGTTCATGTCAAGGCTCATGTTTTGAAGTCACTTGCTTCAATTTTGCCTCGTCAAGATTTAAGTTTAAAGTTGCCATCAGAGATAAGAACATTGCCTTTAGCAGATCCTACATTTTCAAAGCCTGGCGGTATTGATCTGTTGTTAGGGGCGGATATACATGCACAAATAATGATTGAAGGATTAAAGAAGTATGATTTACTGATTGCACAGAATTCGCATCTTGGATGGCTTATTTCAGGAAAGATCGATAGTAAGTACACTGAAATAAAGGAAGTTTTGTTGTTACACAGCCAGCTCGAGATTGATGAACTATTACAGCGATTTTGGGAATCGGAAGAATTAGAGAACACAAAGAAACGTATACTGACTGCAAGTGAAACAGAGTGTGAGAAAATATTTGAAGAAACACATTTTCGCACTGACTCGGGGCGTTATGTAGTAGCGTTACCATTTATTAAGTATAATGGCACACAGCTCGGAGAAACAAGATCTCTTGCTGTCGAACGTTTGTTGCAAATGGAAAGAAGATTCCAAAAGAATAAGG
Source organism: Catoptria pinella (assembly GCA_963556745.1). Taxonomy (NCBI): domain Eukaryota; kingdom Metazoa; phylum Arthropoda; class Insecta; order Lepidoptera; family Crambidae; genus Catoptria; species Catoptria pinella. The sequence continues at coordinate 7,206,639 of OY750771.1, forward strand.
TTTTTCAAGACCGATATGAAAGTTTTATGGATGAATATGAAGAGTTACACCACATGGAGAAAGTACCTGTCAATGAGTTAAACAAGCCTGATGTTTGTTATCTTCCACATCACGGAGTCGTAAGAGAAGAAAGCACAACCACAAAGCTTCGTGTTGTTTTTGATGGATCAGCGGAGTCAAGTACAGGTATATCATTGAACAAAAAGTTATTAATTGGTCCAGCACTGCAAAGTGATATAAAAGATGTTTTTTTGAGATGGCGCACACACCGAATTTGTTTTGTGGCAGATATTCAACGTATGTACAGACAAATTTTAGTAAGAAAGGAAGATCAAGATTATCAGCGCATTGTGTGGAGAAGAAACCCAACTGATAATATCACTGAATATAGATTATGTACGGTAACATATGGCACATCTTGTGCACCTTACCTTGCCATAAAGGTATTGAAACAATTAGCAAGTGATGAACGAGGTATTTATCCCAACGCTGCGCGTGTCTTAGAGTCTAGTTGTTACGTTGATGACGTGCTTTCCGGTTGTGATACAGAATTAGATGCTATTTCGCTATGTAAAGATTTAACTGCATTACTGCAGCGGGGAGGAATGGTTCCACATAAGTGGGGATCCAACTCAAAGAATGTTTTAAAATGTGTTAATGATGATGGTAGTGATGATAACCAACCACAAGAGTCATATGATGTTGTTATGGATAAATCTATTAAGGCATTAGGTATTAAGTGGAATCCAAAAGAGGATAGATTTGAGTTAAGTTTTAAATTATCGCAAGAGTTGAATACAAAAATTACGAAACGTGTTGTCCTTGCTGATATTGCACGAATATATGATCCTTTAGGTTGGATGTCACCTGTAGTAATTGTTGTAAAGGTGTTTATTCAAAATTATGGTTACTTGGTCTTGGCTGGGATGATGAGCTTCCTGATAAGCATAAAAATGAGTGGCTTACTTATAGAGAGCAAGTGAACAGTATGCCAATCGTTTATATTCCACGTTGGATCGGATTTACTGATACTAACGTCAGAATTGAAATACACGGCTTTAGCGACGCGTCTAGTTCAGCTTACGGCGGTGTTGTTTATGTTAGGATAATTGATAGTTGTCAAGTTATAGTTAAAATGCTCGCAGCCAAAACCAAAGTAGCGCCAATTAAACAGCTCTCAATTCCACGTCTGGAGTTGTGTGCTACAGTATTAACAGCAAAGTTGATTGATAATGTCAGAACTAGTCTTTGTGTGTCTGAAGAAAATATTTATGGGTGGACTGATTCCACCATAGTTTTAGCATGGCTGCAAAAACCACCAAATTCTTGGAAGACTTTTGTCGGCAATCGTGTAGCTGAAATTGTAAATGTCACTCGTGCTAATAGGTGGCATCATGTTAATACTAATGATAATCCAGCAGATTGCGCCTCTAGGGGTATCACTCCAGCTCAATTGCCAGTCTACGATTTATGGTGGAACGGACCACAATGGTTGCATGTTCTTGATAATATTATCCCTTGTGCTGAATCTCATGAAACTGAATTAGAGTTAAAGAATAACGATTTACAATGTTTAACTGTTAATGATATGGAAAATGAATTTATTATTTCTAAATATTCTAGTTTAACAAAACTTAAGAGAATTGTAATTGACTTAAGCGTATTGTTTACGTTTTATAAATGTGTGTAGACAGCGCTTAACGAAGAAAAATAGTTGTGATGAAATTGCAAAGTGTTTAACTACTAATGAATTATTACAGTCCATTAATTGTCTTATTAAGATTTCTCAAAATGTTTATTTTCAAAATGAATTTTATCAGCTATCGAATGGCGAAAGTGTATCAAGGAAAAGTCCATTATTCTGTTTTACGTCGTTTTATTGACCAAAATAATATATTAAATCGTAAAAGTGAATGCCTTCTGCCTTCTAAATGGTTACTAGGTAGAGTCATAGACACTCATCCAGGCAACGATGGTTTAGTCCGTGTTGTTACAGTGAAATGTGCGACCAGTACCTTTAAGAGGCCTATAACGAAACTATGTTTATTACCAGTCGAATCAACTTCGAAGGACTAGTTCGTCCTTGGCTGGCGGCAATGTTCAAGGCATATAAAAGTAAAATGTCAATAAAATGGTTCTGTCAACATTTCAAAGCAAAGTGTTTCATTTGTGCGTAATGCCTGAACAAGCGGCATAAAACCTCTTTGTTGTTACTAAAGAAATAACTGTATTACCCCGTTAAATTAAGAATGTTCTGTTTATTTGCATATCACTTGCAGTAAGCTGCTGATATGTAGAGTACCTTAATAATACTAATTTAACTTAGTAGGGATAATTCTATTACGATCTAGAGTGTAATGTTATTACGCACGTGTGTGTTATAGCTCTAAAGGCGATGTAATAAGACTCACTTTATGAACAAGTGTAATAAAAATATATTATTATATAAATTGTTTAAGTTAGGTTAAACTGTGACTAACAAAAAAAAATTGCAGACTAGTTAAATTCAGGTGAGTTAATACCTAACCCACTACTTTACCGTCAAATTCGATTGCGTTCATTAAAAGTTTTTCATTAGCAGGGTGTGCTAAATATTTTGTAAGCTATTACACAAAAAATAATTTGAACTACTGTGCTAATCCCAAAATTGTGCACTAAAATATTTTGAATGAAGTTTCACCACAGAATTACAGTTTTACCTATTTCGGTAACAATCTAAAAACAATAATACTAGAAACTATAATAATTTTGGAACCACATTTATTCATTTTCAACGGACTTCAAGAAGGAAGAGGTTTAGTATTGTATGAATTCCAGACGAACGAATGTGCGCCACCGTTATTTGGTGGATATTCCAAAGACTCGCACTAAGCTTTTTGGTTTAATTTTTGTTTTAAACTTCAGATTAAAGTCATTAAAGCCTTATAAACTTTACTAAAAGATTAGCGTAGGACAGCATGCACAATAATTATTTACTCACGTAAACATTACAAAAAAAAATGTCTTAGTTTTTAAAGCTCTATTGAGGGTTTTTTAAAAAGGTTTTTTTTCGCTTTGATTTGACTGTCATGTATTGCCTAAAACTGATAGCTAATACCCATTCTCCTAAGTTAAGCGTTTTTGGTGCATTTATTTGTCATCATGTAATGAGAAATAACGTTCTTTAGGTAAATCTTATTAATTTTAACACAGAATTCATGGCGATGTTCAGTGTGCCGTCGGAAGGCAGCTCCTCGCTTACCACCAGCTGCACAAGACAGCACAGACTCCTTGCTTGAGATCCCTGTTCTGGACGCCCTTCAGCGACGGCACTCCGAAGCACGCCTCGGCAGCGGCGGCAGCAGCACCGCCCTCGCCCCACCGAGATCTCCAGAACTACGCAGACACTCGGACGTCTCACCCGCCTCCTTAAAAGAACTAGAAAAGGTAATGTTTGTTTACATGTTCCCCGTGGACCCCATCTGTGTCAAGAAAGTGTTAGCCCATCGACAGCTTAAAGAAAAAAGTAGACTAAACTGTATCAAGGCACAGCTATTGAAATGGACACCTTCGCAGCAGCTTATGTACGCCATCTGTCTTCATGAGAATGACGATGCATTTATCGTAACCGCGTCCACATCACTTTGTTCATGTAACAAAAACTTTTTAAATGTTTATTTGTGTCTCCAGTTCTTAAACAACAATTTGATGTGGACCTGACATATGCCTGCAACCAATGTGAACGTCTTATGTAGGAATACAAAAAAATCACAAACCACATTAGTGAACGTTAAGAACGAATGTTCCCACCTCATCTGAATGTTCTTCTCTTTCTGCCTAAAACTGCTCGTCACCCACTTCCACTGAATGCACGTGAACCGAAAGTGCATGTAGCTTTAATCATGTTGCTGTGTGTCTGTAAAATAAATGTGTTTATAACCACGCTGCCCGCCGCGGCAGCTAAAGGGCGTTGGCGGCAGTTCGACGCCGGACGTGACGTCGCGGCGGACGAGCACCGTGTCACCAGCGCGGCGGCGCTCGGTGCGCTCGCCTCGGCAACGCTCATGTGACGAGGACCAACCGGCTCCGGGACAGCCGGTACTTGCTGCGCCACCGCCCATTTCTAGAAGGTACTGAAAATAGAGGGTGAATTGTTGCATTGCAGTCGCTTATCAAGACTTGCGATAGGTACCAGGGGTATGATCAATACTGGCTACTCGTCGATAGACTCACTGCCAAAATTTATTTTTATTGACGGCGGTCTTCTACAGTAACGCGAAACGCCCTGCCTCTCTTTATTACTATGATATGAGATATGATCTTTGTTGCTGGGTTTTAACTGTGAACTGATATTTTGACGAATTTGAATCTTTTTGTAATTCAAAGTAATCCGTATGAGCTAAGGCTGACTTCAAAGATCTTCAAACGGTGACTATGAAAATCAGCTCATATAAAACGAACCAAATGTTTATACGTTATCAAAAATCTTTTATCAGAGCGTCAGCTGTGGACGTGGTAGCAGGGGCGCAGTCCCGCCGTGGCTCGTATCGAGCCGAAGATGCGGAGAGCACGCCGCAGATCACAGGCCTCAGCGTTGACGAGGACCGGCCTATCAGGCGACGTGGCAGCCAGCTGTGAGTATACTGGCCTCTGATCAATAACTCAGTCTAATTCTAAGAGTAATTGTGTTCTGTGGTCTAATTCCCTCTATAATAGGCAGTTATAAGATAATAAACATAACTTACATTTTGAACATGATCCCTCTCTTTCTCTCTCTCTCTCTCTCTCTCTCTCTCTCTTTTTACTCTAAAGTGCCTCTTTCTTATACTTAAAATCACAAACAAGTTCCTCCTCAATATTATTAGTTCTAAAAGTTATCACCGTTTTTAACACACTCTAATAATGAAACCTTTGTCTTCTGAGAATCTTCGCTATTGTAACTGGCAGGCCAGACATAGCAGCACTACAGCAGCGCACAGGAGCCTTGAGCGCTATGGCGGCGCTTGCTTCTCGAGGTCCGGAAGTTGCAGCGGAACCTTCAGCAGCATTGACTGCCGCCGCCGCCGCCGCAGCCGCCGCCGCAAGACAGATGTCTGTCGACGCAGAGGCCATCAAAATTGTGATACACGATGTTGACGACACCACGCCACGCCGAGTCTCCTTGCGTCGTGACCCTAATGACAAGGGACATAGGTGTAAGTTAAGAAGCATTTCAATATGAATTATCCCCCAGAGAACTGGATTTTTCTAGTTCCTCAACGATAAGCTTCCCGTTTATTCGTAATTAGGTATTTATATCTTCTTATCATGGCATTGAATTAGTAAATTCATATTCATAATTTTTCTATTCCACACAGTCTTCAATTTCACACAAACGTGTTTCTTGCTATTCGCAATTCTACTCAATATTAATTCTGACTGTCTAGCACGAGGCTTCGGTATGCGTGTTGTTGGTGGCAAACCCGACGCGAGTGGGCGTCGTGAAGCTGTTATCGTTTGGACTGTGCCCGGGGGGCCAGCGGACTTGGCTGGCCTGACACAAGGGGATAAGGTAATTTTAAACATAGTCATCCTATTGTAGCCATAGACTAATATACATATAAAAGGTTGCTCTTTTTGTATTAATATAGTTCTTGCTTGCGAAATTGTCCCTAAATTTTGTAGAAACGGTTCTCATAAAGGTCACCAAACTGAGAGCTGGTTTATCAGACCCACATTTTTTTTCAGATCCATTGAAGCCATCATAGCGTGTTCGAGCTAGCAATACCTATAATTTTACCTACATGTACTTATAAGTCTAATTCCACGCAATGAATTTGAACAAGAAGCCTACCAACAAGAGCCTATTAATCCTCTGTGATTTCAATGTAAAACCTCTGTAAACTAGTAAAGAATTATTCTTGAAAAGAAGTATAAAGCGTTACCATAGCTTTATCTATCGATCCCAAACCCTAAAATAATATCAAAATGCAGGTGTTGGAATGGGGCGGAGTCCCCCTTACTGAGCGCAGCTTTGAGGAAGTTTGCGCGGTGCTTGAACGTGGCGGTGACAGCGTGGAACTTCTCGTAGAACCGGCCCCTCACCACGAGGATACGCCACCCGCGCCCACCTCGCACCACCACCACGCACTATACGGTACAAATTCAAACCTACTCTATATTTATCTTTAATAAATATACTTCTAACTGGCCTATTTCCTGTGTATCTCTCAACTCTGGTTTTATCAAACCAATAATAGGTAGATTTTCGCGAAAAGACTGACACTTAATACCAAAGTTCTATCTTTAAAAAAAAAACCTTTTTCGTACTGTTGTAAAAACTTGTATATTTAAGTGATTAGTTTAAAACTTCATTAAATAACTTAAGTAGAGTTACTCGAGTCGACACTCAATTTATCGAGAAATACTTCTTCATCTGTCTTGTCTTTTCGTCTTCTTCTTATTTATTTTACACAGTGTCCTTTTAAATGCTGCTCGTAGCTATTCAGTTTCTTTTTTTACTACATTTCGCACTTCTGGTATGCAATCATTATTTTTACGTAGAGTTTCTCTTCAGTTCTTTTGTATGAAATCTATCACTGCTCTATTTTATATTGACACCCTTTTTCAGTCTTTCTTCACTTGAATTTTATTTAAATACAGATTTTTCTCTTCGACTTCTGGGACACCATGGTCAGGATTCTTAGTAGTGTAATGCACATTATTTTGGTTCGCAGAACCGGATACCGACAAATCACCATCATCGCCGACCCGACGGAAATTGCCGAAAACCCCGGTATAATATCCATACTAGGCTTTAATTGTAACAATATGTGTTGTGAACCCATGAGACATTGAGCCCGCCGCCGCTCGCCCCTTCATAAACTCTTGTAGAGACTCACTCGGTGCCTACTCCTATGCGCTTGTTGGATCACTCATATTATATTGTGGTTGAGCGAGACACGTTTTTATAATCTTCTAGTTAGTGGATCATCGTAAACAATCCGACCTTCTAACAAACAGAATATTACCAAAGCACTCGAGCACAAAAGGTATAAAAATTACATCGTTATAGGTTCTTTCAAACGGTTTTATTCAATAAAAATTCGAGACTTCGTACGTCCTCAAGAGAGACTTTCGTTCAGTGGAATATTTGCATGCTTCCCAAGTTAATATTTTATCCAGAACGCCGAGGAAGTATTTTAGCTTTACCAAGTTACCGAACTTCTGAAACTTTATTAATCTCATTACACCCTATTTAATTAGGTACCCATTTATAGTACGTCTAAGCTGATTATGTAATGTATTTATTTGAGAACATGTTATTAAGTGCCTTTCTATACCTTTATTTTAGGTTGATTGTTTCCTTCGATCCAATAACTAGCAACAATTACTAAATTACCAATCTAATAAATGTCAGTACTGTGTGGAAAGTGAATAAAAAATAAATCAGCATATTTCTATCCACTTGAAATATTATATTGTTAAGTAAATGATTAATTTAGTCATTTTCTTTAAAAAAACATTTGTATTTACAGAAAAATGCTGGTGTATTTTTTATTTGTTTTAAAAGAAGTTGGTGTTTATTTATCGGTGTAATTTCTTCTACCAATCATGCATTCACTGAAGCCACGAGAAACCGCGTGGTCACTGCAGCTCTGATACCGGTCAAGCTCTTTAGCCTAACCCAAATGAGCAATCGTGCCATTCGTATCACCACGCCACATTATACGCGTAAGCTGATGAGATCGATACCTACTCGAGAAACTTTATCCGCCACTCCAACGGATAATGTATTCTTCAGCAACAAAATCCAGCTTAGTCTAATAGAATTTCGATAACTTTTCGTTCCGCATTTGATTCGAGAATTACTTACTGTTTGTATTGTATTGTTAAGTTGTAAGGTTGGTAAACGGTATCGTTGCGTTTGGGTTGGATAAAGAAGTGGAGTACGGGGGCTAGTCTCCGTCGAACTGCTGTGATACTGTAGCACTAATCAGTCGAACATCTTCCACGTTAGAATAGTTGTAAGAAGTTAGTGTTTCTATTGACGACTGTAGTTGTTGTACTTTAAACTTTGTTAACCTTTACTATTTAGATAAAGGGATACTCTGTTTGTTTATACTCAATATATTTATACCTATGTACATATATTTTTAAACACGTTATCGTTTATATATTATAATGATATCCTTTAAGTGAAGTGTGTGAAAAAATGCTACCTACTTATTTTCAGATTTTTATTTTTTCTATCACCTGACCAATTTCATAATGTTGCCAACGACGCTGGGTGGAGTTCAATAGTAGGGACCGATCGGCAAAATGACAAATAAACACGAAATCAATTTGTTATAAGTAAGTGTAGAGACACCCTAATGAAAGTTTTAGTATTCGATAGTAGATTAGGGGAGAGAGTCCCGACATCAATTATTGCCTTCTCTAGGATTCCGCGATTAGTGTTTAAAATATTGACATAAACGTAACGTAGTGAAGCTAGATAAGCCGATGCTTAAAGCTTAGCCAAAAGTAACAATAGCAGCACTACAATGCCAAATGCGTTAGGTAGTGAAAACGGTGCAATCCACTTCATACACTACATTATACCTAGAAGAAACACACTGTAAGTTATAGCTACGGATCGTGGCTTCATGGGAGGTTACGGCGCTCGGCCCGCAGGCTGGTGGCGGAGACAGCGCGCGAGGTGAGGGCGACGCAGCAGTTTGTATCGTCTCATGTTTTGCGCATCGAGTGTCTGTTACCGATCTTGCTGTTGACTTAGAGTAGTGTGATGCCGCACTTGCATCGAGGGCGCTCGCAGCGACTAGTCGCGTAGGGCTTCGAGTGGCGGCAGCACGGCTCTCCGCACCCGCCGGAACACCTTGAGCGACAGGCGCGCACCGACGCTTTGGTCACGTGATGCGTCCAACCCCCGACACGATGTACATACTGCTCCGCTCTTGTTCAAGTAGTTGATTGTCCGACTCATTGAGAGATGCATGAAGCCGCACAATGTGGATATGTGCATTAATCTAGCGCAAAGCACCGTATAGGACCTGAAGCCTTTGACTGTGACACGAGTTTTACTATACAGTGTGTGTTTCATGAAATGTTTTTAGGATTGCGTTATGGTGAAATTGTACTTTTTTGCTTTGAACTTTTGAAATCCATTTGTATTACAATTATTGTAATTACTTCTGTTGTGACCGAATGCTACACATTGTTATGTTATGCGCTGCAATAGGTACACTTCACAACTTAACGTCTTCAAAATTCTATACAAAATCACCTTATTCAAGTAAGTCTTTTGATCAAATTATTAAAAAAAAAGCTTAATTAGCGAGGACATACACAGAATTAATAAACTGATTTTATCACAGGCTATTCAAAATTTAGAAACAACGTAGATAATCTGTAAAGTTACCTTTTCAAAGTAGTCAGCTATGAACATACATTAGTATAGATTTCCCTGTAAAAATGTTTTTTGTCAATGCTATAGGTTGAAAATTAAACATACTGTGCTATCCTCTAGCTAGACGACGATTTGGCAAACCTATTGTTCCGTACCAATCGCAGGTCTCTACATGCAGCTTGTCGACCGATCAGCATGAACCGCTTACTGCATGGCGGATGAGATCGTCCGATTTTTCATTCTTGATTTGTGTTTATAATAGAAATATTGCCTCAGCCCGAAGCATGTTTATTTCATAAAATGTTTTAAGTGAAATTACTAAAAAATATTAAATAAATTTATATCAATGGTGATGTGATTGCGTGGCTGTAAATCGCACAGAATGAAATGAATTTAAGAAATTTATTTCCACGATCGATGATGAAACAATAGCTGATGGTTGCTGCATGTAACTTAATAAAGTACTATGCATTCCCCAACGTTAAGACTGATTTAGATTTGCATTCCAGGTCTGGGATTACGTATTTTTGTTTATTTTAGTTATTTTTCAGTTTTGTCTTAAAGTTCACACTTGTTCTCTTGTTTTGTAGAAATGTGTGGTATGTAGTACGCAGTGTTACTGGTTGGAAGCTATCACTAATGTTGATAGTAATTGATAACCTAGCAATTTCTATCAACATTAGTGATAACTAACCCTAGTGGCACTGCAGAAATAATTATAAAGGTTGATTATCTTTTCGTGCACGCTAAGTATTTTCCGCCAAGTAATCTTCATTTATTTGAGCAACAATCCTTCTTTTTCGGGAATGTGATGATAGTGCGATGGATAAATATCGACGCGTACACGTATAGATGGTCTCAAGCTTACTATTATTACACTCGATTGTATTTCCATAAGTTGGTGTATGTGTAGGAGCAAGAGCGCGCGGAGCGTGCGCGCGAACGGCCGCTAGCGCGAGCGCAGCTTCAGGTGTGGTTCGAGAGCGAGCTGCGCAAGCTGGTGGTGGTGCTGATCGCGGCAGACGACCTGCCGTCGCGGGACCACACGCTGGGATACGGGGACGAGCCTGAAGCCTTCGCCAGGATACGTCTGCTACCATCATTGTACTTATTTTGGATGTTTCTAATACTTGTTCAATCAACAATTACAAATTATCAGTTACTATTAGATCTTCAAACGAAGTCTAAACTTAGCGGTCAGAGCATTGGACTGGATATCCAAAGGTCGCTGGTTCGATTCCCGTCCGAGAACATGATCTGGTGCGAGTCGTATTTTTTCTAGTATATTATTTAGTATTATATAGAAGTCTACAGACTCATAAATGAGAGAATTAAATCTCCAATCAATACATGTAGAAATTGCAAAGAATATGTTTGTTCATAAATTCTTAGAAGTTGGAATGCTCTTGACTGTTATTTTTTTATCACCAGGGAGACATGCCCTCCCGTGGAGACAGACCCGGCTTCAGCTTCGTGCAGCCCGGTGTGGAACGCCACCCTGGGCTTCGGAGGCCTCACCGCCGACCTGCTGGCCGGCCGCGCCTTGGAACTCACTCTGTGGGATGCCTGCCCAGGAATCGACCCAGTCCTAATTGGAGAGTGCACGGTAAACTAAAATAATGTGGTCAACCTAGTTTCTCTTACTCCACCTATAATTTCCAAAAAATATGTAAAGCTAGTTGAACATAGGTAGGTTGTTTGAAAAAATGAAAAAGAATATAAAAAAATATGAAAAACTGATGGCTATGCAATGCAATGCGGTATAAGACGCAGATCGTATTTTTCAAGGAAGTTTAGGAATAATACCTAAATAAAAGGTCGTATTTGTGTATAACACAGATGGAGCTGGAGAAGGCATTCGCTGAAGAGCGAGCAGTGTGGTGGACGCTGGAGGAGCGCGGCACTCGGTCAGCCAGCGCGTCACCGCGCGGCTCGCTCACCGGTGCGCGCGCGCTGCGACGCGGCGACTTCGCCTCGCAGCGCTCCGTCTCTGGTACGGTCAGCAACGGAACCTCTGTGCTTAGCTTTACACTAGACCCGTTTCAATGTCTTTCTACGTATCTATGCAGATATATGTCGTGTGCCACGGCTAGGTCCATAAATAATCAATGTTACCTCTATTGTGCAGATATCCTTTTTTATGTCGTCAGCTAATATTGAAGATGTATGATCACCGTATTATGGAACACAAAAAAATGTTTGTCCACAATACGGTTAGCTTGTGTTAATAGGTGTTCCTTCATTTTATACCTAGTCGCAGTGTTCGTGAATAATCTTTTTGATAGTTTATTTTAAAAATAAATGAGAATTCTCACAAATCTGGGCAGAATCGTTATAGTCTGCTGTATAACATGAACATGGATTTTTACTAACAAAGATGTAAAACACCTATACAGTAATAGGGTACCTACTTTAAACTTAACACAAGTATTAACTGTAATGCGAATTATAAAATATTCTAAAATGTTTACCTGTATAGGGGTTTTCGTTGCTGACCGTACAAGGTGAGCGGAATTGTGAGAATAGCTCACTAAGTAGTTCACTAGAAATAATATGTGTAGCATTTGATATCAATATAAGTTGGGTGCACATCTTTATCAATGCGTCGTATCGTATGTATATGATGTACCCGTGGTGCCGTGGCGTTGCACCGACCGACGACGACGCAGTGTGGGTGGGCGCGTCAGTATTAGCTCACGATACGCATCACGACGATGCTATGTACACACGACAGCACTTCGGGTTATACAGTTAAATTGGGAAAACAGTTTTTATTACGTAGGGCATAAAGGCGGTCTCAAGGTCAACATGTATAGTCTGTGGTGCCGTCGTGTGTACCATCCATACGTCGCCACAATGATACAAGTGTGGATCCACCTTTACGTCTCAGTTTGTTTGTTTTATTTCTTATGTAATTTTAAAAGCATGAGAATGACATTAATTAGCATTTCATTTTACATGTAAAAATATTAATTCTTTAAAATTGCAACAGTAGACTCTAAATAAAGACTATTGCCCTTACTAATAAAGATTGTATAGCAGATGTATAGTTACAAAGTGTTTTGTCCCTTTCTTTTTAATGTCAAACTTAAATAGTTTGACAGAGAGTAACCATTGTCTAACTATACATCTGCTATACAATCTTTATTAGTGAGGGGGTATATTTTTTATGATTTCATTACAAAAGTATAGTTTTCAGATTTTTCCCTGTAGTTGTAGTATAAGACGATATTACTTGCCATAGTTCTTGATTAACGGAAAGTACCCTATAAATTTTGATTCCCTTGAGAGTGTCAAAATATGCGTGTTTTGCGGTATAAACGGTGGTATCTTTTTTACGTTAACTTAAGTTTAATTTTTGGACTGTAGACTGGTTTTAATTTTAACTCGAACCTCCACGTGTTCCTGACATAAAGGGTATTGACAGACAGACAGACGGACGGACAACAAAGTGATCCTATAAGTGTTCCTTTTTTCCTTTTGAGGTACGGAACCCTAATTAATGAATAGGACATTAAAATAGCTGTAGGTAGGTATTAACCGAAAAAAAAGAACAAATATCTCTGCCTGTAACGTCGTGACTCCCAAAAGGATGAACGGATTTTGATGCACCTTTTCCTTATTTAACCGCTTATATTTTTGTTCGTCTTTGTAGATCATCAGTAGTTTTTTGAATACTCGTAAGTGTGATAAACTGGTGTTCAACTTACTAGCATACTGCACAGAGTGGGATATGTGCGTAGCGGACCCGCACTATTTCTCTCTCTCTCTCTCTTCTTCTTTACATAAAGAGAGATAAATAGAGCAAATCCTCCCCGCTTCCATTGTGTGTAGTCCATATTATTCTTTAACCAACTAACTCTTTAAAATCTGCCCTTAGCAGAGGCTGCCGATTTGATTATATGTCTGTCCATGTGACAGATGACGTAGATTCGATCGGCGAGTGCGCATCGCTGTTGCATCCCGACCACGCTTGGGTGGGAGGCTCTCGTCGAGGGTCCTCTCAGTCGGAGACCCTGGAGGTGGAAGTTTACCAGCTAAGCAAGGACTTCTCCCGCTCACTGCCTGGCTCACGGCGATCCTCGTTCCAGCAACAAGAGAAAGGTAGAAAACTTTTTAAACCTACTAAATTAAAGAAAACTTACAAAACTTCTATGTACCGCCATCGTGTGATTTTAACCCAATAGTACGTTAATGCTGAACCACATCATATTTATATTTTTGAGTCGTATCAATGACAACACATTTTATCTTAACAAGTGATGACTATAATACATTATTGCTCAGAAAGCTTTGTGAAATTTCTAATCATGTATTAATCCACAAATTTTAGGTACCTTTAGGAGTTAAGTATGTACATGTACCTCCTTTCACAAAACTTTTCGACCCTGTTGCAACACTTCACTACTCCTCTAGCTACTACTATTTATATCCTCATCACATGTTTCATATTCAATACTTCGGAACACAAAACACAAAATAATAATTCGTCTCACTGTACAAGCCCAATTTAATGCACTAACCGACAAGTACGTTGTTTCCCGTGCAAGATTGACCATTGACCCAACAAAAAACAGTTCCGTATTATCTCTCAGTGGAGACATTTTCCTTCCTTGAAAGAGAATAAAATGTAAAACAAGTTGCAAACGAGGCATTTGAAACAACCGCACCTCAACTTTCACTTGCACAATCCATCTGTGCACTGCAAACGCAGCGTTGGGCGTGTAAAGTGTGTGCGTATGCGGCGTGTGTCGCAGAGGGCGGCGGCGAGGGGAGCGGGGTGGTCCCGGCCGGGGTGGGTCGCCGCGAGCGCCGACGCTCGTCGTGCGTTCGCCGCGACCCCGACGACATTCTGCGCTCGCTGCGAGCGGTCAAGGGCGAGCTGGGCCGCACACTCTCGCTCTCCGGATCCACCGCCAGGCGTGAGTATTCGCTAACCGCTAACACACTCCCATCATCACCACTCTTCTGTCATGTAGAAATAGTTATGTATATTTGCTTAAAATATTAAAATTATTAAAGATTATCAGTTACCTACTTTACAGAGGTTGAATTTAAACCAACATCGTCTCTTCAAAACAGTAGTTAACCTAAAATACTTTCCAAAACATTTGCATTAAGTTTTAGGTAATTCTTTTTGAGCGTGAAACGAAGTGTAATCCCATATTGTTATTAGAAACACAAATATGCGTATAAACTATTATACTTTCCGTAGACTCGGATGTGGTCAGTCCATCACAGCAAATAGGTAGTCCATTATATTATATGACTAATATATAAAATGTATTTAATTTTATTCCAGACAACAAAGATTCATTATTGTTAGTAGAGACTTAAAAATATAATATATTATGAAAATTATGATAAATAAAATATAGACAAACTCTTACTGAACATAAGACGCTGGTTTTAATCCAACTTGTGTAAGCTTTTTAACGTCTTTTTATTATTACCAACATAGTGCCTTCATAGTGCAAAAATATACATAGCTATAATTTTAATTAAAGTTGAGTTTACCAACAATTTTATTGTTGCATTTCAAATGGCAACGTTAATAAATATATTATTTTTAGGATAACATATAATTTTCCTTCTATCTTAATTATGAATTTTTTAACTCAGTTCCTTCAGTATAATTAATCATTTTATTTAGTTTTTCACTGGCGCTATATCCGTTGATAATCATTTTATCCTTGTTAATCATCACGACTAAACACATAAATAAACGAAACCTTTTAACCGAGCCTAGAACTGACTGCCAGCCTGAATAACTGTAACCATAATCTTCAGATCGAGTCCCTGTCCACCAAATAATGTGTAATGCGAACATAAAGGGTAGTACTGACTTGTACTGTGTTGTGCTTGTTTTGGTCAGCAGCGACGGACCGTTAGATCCTCGGTAAGCGCCTACCAGTGCCCGCACCCGCGCGTGCTCCCTGCAGGGTTGTCGTGCGCGGTGACGGAGTACGCGACCCCTTGTGACGTCCGACGGCCGCCAGCCCCTCTACTCCGATTCTCTCTCGACACATCCGCCAGCTCGAATGGCCTGTTCTGTCTACGCGTACGTGTCAGATGGTAGAAGCCACCGATGCGGCCGAGTCGAGGATCAGAATAGGGTTTCGGGCCACGTAGTAGCATGGGCCATACATCGCTTGCGCGGCGGCCGCGCGCTCGCACCGTTGAATGTGGCTGCGCCCGAAGCTTTTCATCACTTCACTGTGTCTGTTCTGTTCTGTCCTGACGCATGCCCGGCCGCGGGCGATCACGCTCACTTCATCTGTCTCTGTGTACCGTCTGTTCGGTTGCCCGTCTACGTTCATCTCGATGGCATTGTGTCGCCTAGGATGTTATGGACTTCATTACCTCTGCGAATGTCATTCATTGTTACGATGCGCATACTATTAGTTTCTTGTATATATATTTATTATCTTAACACTAGGCCGTAGCAATTTTTACCGACTAAGTTTCATTTTCCAAATAGGGAATGGATGTAATTGCATCGAGCGGATCGCGCTCGAGTAGGTCGCGGTCGCGCATGCAGACGCGCGGCGGGCGCGGCATGAGCTACACAATAAATTAGTCCTCGCAGAACGCATATATTTTACGTAAAAGTTATAATGGCTGTTCATAACACGGAATGCTTACCATACCTAAAAAATTGGTGACTGCTTCAGGCAACTATTAGAATCTCGTCTACACTCTTGGCTGCATACGTTGAGACGCTTTCTCTTCCATTTGTGTATTTAGGTACAGGATCGATTCGAATCAATGTAAATCAAACTGTATACATAGCACGAAGCTGTTTGACGTGCTTATTTTATGTAATGTTTATTTTGATCATATTTAAGTGTTCGATTGAATGGTTTAATATTTGAGAATATCGTTTGTGTTATTTTTTGATATTGAATGTTTTGATCGGTTAAGCAGAATTAGTTCTGCGATTTCACCTCAGTTAAGTGTGCGCCCACTGATTCGAGTTTGTCGAGTAGAGTGGGTCACGGAGGAGAGTGCGTGTGGTATCTGTTGTGACGCCGCAGGGACGGCGACGGGGCGCAAGGGCAGCATGTGGGCGGCCGTCCCGGCGGCGGGCGCGTGCGACGCGGTGGTCGACGACGGCGACCATGTGCCTCTCGGACCTGGACAATTGCCTCCGCGCAACGCGCACCTGCCGCCACTTCACGCTGAGATCAACATCAGCATCATAATGATCAAAGGGCAACTCGAGTTAGAGGTTAACAATTTATGTTTATGCATTTGTAATCGTATGAGCTCTAATAGAAAGTATTTTGAAAATTAAAGATCTAATATGACGTAGGTATCACACGCACGCCGCGTATACGGCGTGAACGGCGAGGTGCCAGATTCGTACGTAAAGTGCTACCTGCGTGACGGCGACAAGTGGCTGCACAAACGCAAGACTCGTGTCATCCGTCGTACCACCGAGCCGCACTTTAAGCAGACGCTAAAATACCAGGTGGGTCTTTCACTTTTACTCGTAACTTCTGAATCCTACTAATATTATAAATGTAAGGGTTTGGACGCTTGTTACTCAATCACGAAAAACGGCTAAACGGATTTGGATTGGACGGACTAGGGATTTTTCTTAATGTCCACGTAGACGAAGTCTCAGGCGGAAGATTTAGGAATAATTATCTTGAGTACAATACACACACAGAATTGTAGCGGCACCTACCTTACCTACGCCGCACATACCACGACACACGGCATGACAACAAAATTCCTCACCGTGTTACTAGATGGCGCTAGTATCAAGAAACATGAACATTAAAGTATGGAGTAGCAACCTCGCAGTATGGAAATCCTACATCTCGCTAACGAAGTTCACTCAGCGACTTAGCATATATACAACTTCCAATCATCATCGGTTGGACCGCGGTCCCCGGGCTAATACCACCCAGCCCGGAGGAAGATCTTCCCCTTTGGCCTTCCTATCAGTGGCTACCTACCTCCACATCCTTTCCATACTATCCTCACCCCTACATTGGTGACCCCCGACGGAGCACATTCAAGCACCTTCAGCAACGCAGCGCCGACCATCACCCCATAACCTTATCAAGCATCCGCAGCAGTCACACCGCAAGCAGAAGCACAGCAAGCCAGCACCACAGCCTTCAGGTTCCGCAGCATCATTGACGTCGCTTCCTGGACCTTCGGCAACTCTCGACGGCATCATCCCGACCTGGTCTCCGCAGCCCACACCTGGAGCATCACTGGGCCCTCACTCCGGCGTGGCAGCTCTGCGCACCTCACCAGCAGCTCGGACCCACCGTCACTCTCCACTGTCCCGACTCACCGTGGACAGGTCCCGACTCACCGTGGACACGGATCTACTTGCAGCACTGGCGGACGCGCCCTTCTTCACCCCACAACGTCTCGACTCACCGCAGACTGGGGCATCTCCTGCAACACTACTCTGGCACTTGCAAAGCTCTGACGCACTGACAGCTGAGCTTGGACCACCCTTGGACTATCGACCTCCGGTCTCAGGGGGGGGAGTGATGTAGCGGCACCTACCTTACCTACGCCGCACATACCACGACACACGGCATGACAACAAAATTCCTCACCGTGTTACTAGATGGCGCTAGTATCAAGAAACATGAACATTAAAGTATGGAGTAGCAACCTCGCAGTATGGAAATCCTACATCTCGCTAACGAAGTTTACTCAGCGACTTAGCATATATACAACTTCCAATCATCATCGGTTGGACCGCGGTCCCCGGGCTAATACCACCCAGCCCGGAGGAAGATCTTCCCCTTTGGCCTTCCTATCAGTGGCTACCTACCTCCACATCCTTTCCATACTATCCACACCCCTACAGAATCACTACACCATGAAATTTTTTATCAAAATGCCACTATTACCCATGGGCAGATTTCGATGAGTCAGATTTCCATAGGCGGAGGAGAATGATACTCATGACCTTATCAGACTTAAATGAGCCTTCGGAAGTTGGTATCTGACTTTCAAAAACTTTAACGATCCCTCTCGTGATGCGAATGAGGTCATGCTTCCTTTAGGTTACTGAAATGAAATGTAGTTTGAAATGCTAAAAACTTTAAATTGACGGTTACAGGCAAGTGAAGCGCTCGGGCGCACCCTGGTAGTAATGTTGTGGCAGCGGTGCGGCGGCTTCGAGCACAACCTCGCTCTAGGCGGCGCAGAAATCTGCCTGGACAAGATGACGCTGCCGCAGCGCACGTACGGATGGTACCCGCTGTTCCCAGCCACCTCGCTCGGCGGGGACGAGTCCCCCGACTGATCGCGGGAGTCGTCGCCGGAGCGCCGCGACGACTAGCGCCCGCGACGGCTAACTATTTGCCCTACACCTTGAAGCCGCATTTTCACGTTACATAAAATTTGGATATTGGTTTTCATGGTTATGATCTTCATTCTAATTGGTGAGTTCCTAACTTCCTTCGTAGGTATAATGCTACTATTTGGGTTACATTTTAACATGGGCTACCTTTTATAAATTTGATTTCTGTACTAGTATAAATTGCTGTTGGATATCTAAATAACTTAAGTTTCCTTCATTTTATATGTTCAAATCTAATAACCAACTAAAGGTTCTACGATTTGAAAATGCGGCTTCAGTGTATACTAATATATGTAAGCACAATTAATGCGCCCAAATATGCTGTACCTTGCTCCGTCATTCGTTTTAGTGCAAAAAATGTAAATATTTATAGTGAGACATTGAACCACAAAATATTATGTAAATTATACTTTTGTGGATTTTGAGTTACATTGTAAATATCGTGACCTCTCAAGTCTCTACGGTCGATTCGATCTTATATACTGCTCAAAAAAAAATAGATGACTATATGACTTTCCATACAAAAGAGCTAAGTTCTGAAAAGTATTTTTCTAACAAATTCAATCTAATTTAATTTGAATTTGATATTGTTCAAAAGCTGTAATAGTCAACTTGCTGTCTTTACTGTCGAATTTACTATATAATTTCTCATATTTGCCGTGTGTCATTTAGAGTTGAAAAATGATAAATTTCACGTATTTTTGTATGAAACTACAATTTCTTTTTTTCTAACTGTCATACGGCGGATAGGAGAAATTATACAGTAAATTCAACAGTAAAGACCGCAAGTAGACTATTTTGTCTTTCGAACAATATCAAATTCAAATAAAATCAAATTGAATTTATCGGAAAAATACCTTTGAGAACTTAGCCCTTTCGTATGAAAAATCATATCCCTATTTTCTTTGGAGTAAAATATATTTATGTATATTGATGTTAGCGCGAGGGCAGGACCCTCGATTATATATAGAAACACCATTTAGAAGTAGATCGACGAGGAGCTTATAGAAGGACGCTTCGACTCTTGAACGCACATTAGACCTAGACTTTAAAATCGCTCATGGATTAAACAAGCACTTTTGCTTGATTTACAGAAACCTCTCAGTTAAAATTTGGTAAATATTGTAAAAATAAAAAGTTTCATGAACGATTTTGGGTGTTTACGCCTAATGTATCTTATATTGATCGCATGTTCTATAGTTTTGTGTAATATAAAATGTATATTAAGATTTAACATAAATCTTTAACGATTAGACCGACACCATTTCTTGTCTGGATATGATATTACAAACGTAAAGCATGTCATGCCTACAACATACATGTAGCTTGTATGTGGATGAAATAACAAACTGTATTTTTTTTTTTCTAATCTGTTACTGTTGTCATCAGCAAATTCTTCGCTTGTACAAAACTTGGCCTTTTTTGTCATTTTGTAGCAAACCGTGTATACTTCCAGTCTATTATACCTAACTAGGATATTTAAACTGACTATTGATACAATCTTAAGATGCATCTCATCTCAAAACAACCCCAACTTTGACACTTTGCCTTATATGATTAATAAACTTCTAAAGTTATTCTAGTGAGTAAGCGCGTCTAGTTACTATTCTTCCAAGGTTGTGCTTTAGTGAATTTTCCCTAACGTATACCTTACTACTTCATTTACGACATCGCTATAATAGTTATCCTACCGATATTGTTGGAGGACTTTTATTTTAAACTTATCTTCCTATCTCTAAACACTGTAAATACGGTATAAGTAGTTATTTTTCAAAATTTTCTACGCACAACTATTTTGGTGATAGCATTTAAAATTAACGTCTTTTTATAATCAGTAGATACAAAAGAACGTACATATTTCTGACAAATACTTCATGTATCGTAGCTTCATCTCGCCATAGTTAAGACACGATAATAATTGTTTCTCGTGTTTGTATGCTACCGCATCGAATCCCACTAGCATTTACATTGTAAGCATGTAGTACTTTTACTCGTACCATAGCCAAGTAAAAGCAAATAGCAGCACTATAATGGTGGAAACCGAGACCGCGCACAGCTAGCTTCAAGCGACGGGCCTACGTCATACTCAGTCAGTAGCGTTAATATTTAGGTGTATATTCGTGGATTGGATGATTCTTTGATCGATGCTTAGATGCAACTTACATATCTTATGCGGGAGTATATATAGACATTCTCGTCAAATCTGTGTTCTTCCATGATCTCATATAATGTACCTAGCTGAGTAGTTCACCTGACAATACTTCGCTCGCTTTGAGTTTCGTCGCTCGACAGACTCTAGCTAGCTTATTACTCGATCTAGCATTCCAAAATGGTTGTATATGTCCAAAGAGAGAGAAATATTTAAACTTATAGATACATGAATTATGAAAATATTTTTTTTATTTACTAATTACGATGTACTTATCTCGTGTTTAAATCTATTTCTATAATATAATTTTATACACATTCTGCTGAGTTGGGGACAAAATACTTATTCTTACATTGGATATTCAAAAATATTTATTCAATAAAGTCTAGATATTTAATAAAATAATTACTAAAACCACCGACATAACATCGGAAGTCGGGCGAAACTAACTTACGCTTATTATCTTGATATATTAGTATAAACAAAATGATATTCTTACGTAAGTAACAAAATGTATTTTAAAGACAATTAAATCTAACATTATTATGTGCCTCGAAGACCCCCGATACCGCTTGGATATTTATAACCGTTTAATCACAAATTGAAATCACCGCCATTCATAATAATATGAACATGGGATTCTCACTTCACTGTAAAGCCTTTCACTAAAGTACACATTCAACCCTTGAAACATATCTCTCTAGTGATGGTAAATTTTAGCAAGTGGTCCACTTTAAACATTTTCCAAACTAGTATGAACGACGAATCTATGTGATATTGGTATCGGATATCATAAATTGTACCTTTTCTTACCTAGAGTGTTATATTTTCTTCTTAGATTCAAAATTCGAAATTTCGTTTTAGTGGCGAATACAGAGAATACACCTACACAGAATATAGCTCAACCGATTCTTAAGTTGTGCAGAATAAAAAAACATACACTTGGCAGCAATGAAATAAAACCTAGCCTAGACACGGTAGAGGTATCTTAGATTTAGTTTCTTACTTAAGTCATTTACTGGTTACTTTAATTCATAATAAAAATTGAGCTAACAACAATATCGCCACCCACAACATTGCATAATTATTTTCTTCCTAATAAAAAAACATGAGTGTCCACAGAAATAAGACCCCTCATGCTTTCTCTGACACTCATGCTCTCATGCTCTCTCTGACAGCTGGTCACGCTCCGCTACGCTCCGCTATGAGCATAGCGGAGCGTGACCAGCTGTCTATAGAAAATAAGGTCTTTTTGTAGTTTTTTTAATAAAAATAGTTTCATTAGTTTAAAGAATAGTCCCTATAAAGGTAGCTAATGATTTTAAATATCTTGTATATAGGGCCGTCCGCAAATTTATTCTCGTTTTAACATTTTGACAAATTATATTTGCCAATTTTTTTCTCTAAAACGATTTTAGTTCCACATGTTGTTATGTTTCTTCTCTTCAGTTTTATATCGTATAATAATTTACTGTTTCTTTACAAAATAACTTTGGTGATTAAATCTCAGCATTCGTCAATAAAACAAAGTAGAACTCTACAAGTCCTAGTACGTAACAAATATGTGTGTCAAAGTATATTATTAAATAAATGTGATAACAAATGAGTTTATTATAGCGATATTAACATTCAGCTGGTGTTTCATTTTTAGTTATTGAATAATCCTACCACTTTCATAACAATTATGTGAAATTTTTATAATGTTAAATTCAAATGTTACCTTTGTTAAAAAGGCTTTTAAAGAACGCCTTTTATATTCTGAAAAGAAATAACTTCGTAGTCCTCCTCGTAGATATAATTTAATTAAATTATAATTCACATTTATCTTTAAATACAACATTAGGTAGTTACTTAAGTAATACAAAATTTTTAAGCAATTTAAATTACTTGCATTTCTTATCTCCATTGTAGGATAACTTACGTGTCTTCCTTTATCAAGGGCGGCTGAATCCTTGCGGGTTGCACGTTCGCCTCAATGAAATACGGACTCTAAGCGCAAGTAATAAAGTTCAAACGTGCGTATAGTCATTACAATATGTCTTCTTTATCAAGTAGGTCTAACGAAACTTAAGTCTTTACGGGTAACACGGATGCCGCAATGATATATGGCCTCAATACGCAGATGATTAAATTCAAACATGCGTGTAGTCAGCAGGCCCGCACCAGCGGTTGACGTGGAGCACTAGCGCAGCGGCCGCGCCGGCGCCACCAGAGCGCGCCGCGCTCGCTACACGAGACCACCACTCGCGGTTGGCACAACGTCCTACAAAACGGATTTCGTATGTACCTCATTTAACAACGAAAACATTTTAAAGTAAAAAATAATGTTAAATAGCGAGTAACCTTAAAAAACTAAATTAGTTTTGACCGATTGATTTGATTGGGCTATGACAAAAAGTATCGCTAACTGGTATATATGAACAGCTTTCTTTCTGAATATCATCTTTCAGAATACTTATGAAAATCAATAACGGTCATGGTTTCGTTAGAAGAACAAGAAAAACAAGAAATTTATTTTTTCTTAAAAGCATGAGACTAATCTAAATTACTCACCTTAGAAACCCTGTTAAAGTACAATTAGACGTACCATTAGTAAAAGTGACCAGCCGGGACCCGAGCGGGTAACCGGTGAGGACGCAGCACGGCTCCCCCGCGCCCACCGATGCAGCGTACATGCCGCGGCTGTCCTCCGGCAAAGTCTACAATATCAAATAAATATTAGACTCATTATCACCATCATCATTCAGACATTACATCACATACATTAGTGTTACTTGAGCTGACTAATGTGAACGCGAAGCGGCGCCACGTGAAAACCAAACATTCGTTTAAAACTTTTGAAAAGACGCTGAGATCAAAATGAAGTAGTGATGCGTGCGTTTTTCACAGGTCATTTTGTGACGTGGCATTTGAGTGTCACCACTTCATAATCGCGTTCGCTTTGATTCATCCATGCAAGGCCAGACCTAATATAACTAAAGCACTGGTGTTATGGAAATTGGAAACGACAGTACCACAAGCATAATGTTACCTGCTCTACGGTCTGGCCCATAGAGACTGCAAGCGCCCTCTCACAAACTCTCAAACAGCAACGACGCGACGTGCGCAACCAGTCCGTGCAATATAGCACACAACACGGCTACGATAGCTTGTTATAACCCCCTACCTGCTCCACGGCCTGGTCCATAGAGACTGCAAGCACCCACTCTCGCACGTCATCCAACGGCGCGCCGCGCACGCATGCGCCGTCTAACAGTAGCGGCGTGCGTGACCAATCGGTGCACTCTACGTAAAAACACGAGGCTTTAAAATCAGAACATTGTTGTGATACTATGATTTTCCATCGCCCCATAGCGTTTAAAGACCTATTTATATCTACAGACATTAACTGAGTCAAACATGTCGTATCTGTCAAAGTAGAGTATGCTCATACAAATACTGACCATAGCCACATAATCACATGATGACGTGTTTATTAGACATACTACGTCACGTACGTACGGGAAGGACGTAGCTTTTACGTAGTGTGTGTAGCGTTTTACAAGAATCAAGATACAAAATTACATTCAAACTAAGCCACTAACGAAGAATCACCATACCGAAGTCAGTATAATCGAGGAGATGTGCAGCGTCGTCATCGGCTGCCTCGGCGAGGTCGAGGCAGCGGTTGAGCATCACGAATGCCTCGCGCGCTCCCCCGCCACCTTCCGAGCGGACTGCGATGCCGCTCGAGTAATACGCTGCAAATGTTTTGAACGATTAGAACTTTAAACAAATGCTGCTACTTTCTTGCCTACTAAATTTACAGCCCTAAATTCCCTTTCCATTACAAAACAAAATTTAACAGAACAGATTCTTAAAGAAAACAAGCGTTCATCAACTTTGTTATTATTACATTTTTCGTAGACGCTACGGTTGTAATTTGCTACGAGAGCATTTCGTATAGCATGAAATGGTTTGCAAAAGACACAAACGAGACTTTCTTAGATTATTGTAACGTATATATAAAATATATTTTAACGATAAAAAATATTGATTTTATGCTGAAATTACTATAGAAAAACTAAAACGAAAAGAAAACAACAGTCTATTCTTGCAGATAAGAAACAATTGAACATTGTACTCGTAAACATAGTTGTTTGTGTTTACTTCAAAAGTACGAAGAAACTGTGTCAATTAGTAAATTAGCAGAGTTTGGCTACATTCGGCAAGATTCACCAACACTCGCTTCAAAGTATAACACAAAGTTGGTACCGCAGTCTTTGTTTACGCTTACGCAGGACCGAAGCTAATGAAACAGACCTAATAACAAAGTTAAATAAAGGATATCCTTTATTCCTCTTGAAAGTTTAAAACGTTGTTGCTATTGGTATTTATAGGTATTATAACTATTTTATTCGCTTTTTCAAATGAGTTGTTGTCATTTCAAGTTATTTGTTTAGTCACTTGCGATGTTATTACAAAAGATTTTTAAACACCTGTTTAACTTAGACACTGTTTAACTACTTACTACTAATATTTAAAAGGACATTTGTAATGACAGATAATTTATTGTGGTTTTCCTCGACGAAAATAAAAACGACGGTCGTTTTTAGCTTTTTTTCACCACCAAAATTGCAATCAATAATTTATCACTGAGTTTGTGTAATAACATTTGAAATTTTGTGAGGGGACGATACAGCTTGGATTTTTAATAAATTGTGTATTTACATGGTAATTCTTTTTTGCGGGAGAGGCGCTAGTGTTGCATATAATGTCGCCTTAATTAGAATAATAAATAATGTTATAATTGGTTAATACATAATATATACATACATAGTTTGTTCCTGACAGGGAACAAACCAGTTAGGTAGCAGCACTCGGATTGCATAAGGGTTAAACTATATTGGACCACCCGGCAGTTTCCGTAGCTTTATTCCTTTCAGCAGCTTAGAACCTAGAATCACTAGCAAGACAATCGCGAATATCGTTTGGTTCGCTGATGCCGATGATCGCGAATGCAGCATGCATAGTAAGAGTGGACAATGTTTCCGTGGATGGAAAAAGATAAGCAACGAGTTAACCCAACTGCCTTACTAATAAACGAAGAATATTTTTATACCGAGTTTACCAAAAAATAATGCTTAGCTTACGCTGCTTACGTAAGGAGCTTTTAACCGTCTCTGTGGTCTAGTGGTTCGCCCACCCGTGTAAGACGCAGGGGTCCCGGGTTCGATTCCCAATAAGGGGATACATTTTACTCGGTTAGGTTGGTGGCTACTTCAAGTCTGCCTGGCTAGCTACCACCATCTTACCTAAGTCTGACGCCATAACAGCAATTTAAAAATTGTTATGTTCCGGCAGTTAAAGGTAAGATAGCTAGTTCCTCAGTGCTGAGGATTCCGGGTGTAGTGCGCTTCCAGCTTCGGCCTTATCGTCACTTAACATCAGGTGAGATGAAGGCCAAGCACTAACCCGTAGTGGATAAAAAAATAATTTACTCCTTACGTTTGACATCCCAAAGTGTCATATTCCTATAGCAAACTTTTTGGTTATTATAACTTATTCTTTTTAATTCCTGGAGTTTTTTTACCTATTTCACCTTTTTACTTGGTAGGTACTCACCAACATCAGCAACGATGATGTCAGTATAGCGGGGCAGGGCGCGCGCCGCCCGGCCCGCTGTCTGTGGTACGTGGAGCGCCATCATTAGCGTGATAGCCTACAAAGAGTACTCGTTAAATTTTCTGCTATTTTGGCAGATGATTACGATAAAGTGGGGTGAATAAGGAGAGGAGATGATTGGTGACAGGCTTGACAGGAAATAACGTATGAGAAGGATTGTACTTGAAGAGGAATATTAAGAAATGTGAAAATTCGATACTACTATTCGAATCGAGCTCTGCTGAACAATGGGTTGTTTTATGCATCGGCTACAGTACATACGGCTTTAACCTGTCTCGCTTTAAGATAAGATCAAACGTACCGTTTACTTTATGTGAACAACGACAGGTGAGCGTGGAACAAAATTGACAATCGCTGTTGATAGAAACTCAGGAGCATGGTCCAAAAAATATAGACAATCGAATTGAGAACCTCCTTCTTTTTTTGAAGTCGGCTATAAACAAGGCTAGCATTCCGGGAGTAAAGCCGCGTACGCACCGACAAGTGGCTTGCCTAGTGCCTATAGCGCCTAGATATGTATTTAGTAGGCTACTATAGCCTAGCGAAGCGCCAAGCGCGCAGTGCGTACAGTTGCGTGTATTTGTATTCGTGAATGTTCCTTTTACTTTGATTAACAAGAAAATAATGAAGGGTTTTTTTTCTATCACACTTATTACAAAATTATTATATTGCATTTTAATTGTGATTTGTTTCTCTTACGGCCAAATACTCAAATGCTTCTTAGCTAAAATCTTTAGTTAAGGTCTTCTTAACTTTGAGGACTCTGTCAGTTTCATTTTTTTATTTTATTTAAGGTGGCCTTAACTTTAAGATTCGTTTGAGTATTTGGCCATTAGCAAATGAAAAAGTTTTAGCTAAAGATGAATGAACGTTATTTTTTAAATACCGATAGCGGAGATGACGTACAAGTGTAGACCACGTGACTTCCTCTATCTCGGAGTGCTATACCTGGCGCAGTGTATTATTGGACCATGCTCGGAAGTATTCAAATATCACAATACATACCTGCATCGCTCTATCATCAGCTCCAGCAGCGTGCATGACCGCAGCGGCGTCCTTCAGCACTGCGAGCGCTTTAGGCGCGGTGGAGGCACGCACCAACAGCTCGCTGCACACCGCCCGCGCTAGCGCTACATCGCTTCCGCCCACAGTGGACTCGCTGCCTTCTGCGCTCATCAAGTACTGGCGTAACGTGTCCAGGACTTGCGATAGCGCTTCTGGAACCTCCTCACTCTCTATGTCTATACCTTCCATACGCTAAAAATATTTCTTTCTTGAGAGACCCGTTGTCGTAAAATAATATAAGTAACAAAGCAATTAGATTTAAAAAAAAAGAGGTTATCTATAGCTATTTTCGACAATTCTATTACATAATTTATGACCAGACCAATAGGTGTACCTAAACAATCCGCCCAAGAAACGAATTTCAATTAATTTAAATCTGCTAGTCAATCAAACACACGTTTTATTAACACATTTGTAACTTTTTTATTATAATAAGTCAAATTTGCCATTAAATCAGCATGTACCGGGTGAGTCTTGAACAGATGCACAGCATATCTAAGGGCGTAGTGTGGGGCCCTAGCGCCAGCATGCGCGAGGCAGCGCTGCCAGTGTCCGGCGCGCGCTAGTCGCTCCAGCGCTTCTGACTCCGCGTCCTGTTCCGCCTCGCGCGGGTGTGACACTATAGCGGGCTCTTCCTCTTCGTACTCCGCTGATGCACCTATAGCGCGATAGATTAAACGTAACTTTTATCTGTACTATCTTCTCGATGAGTGTCAGCAAAAATAAGGGTTTGTTATGAATTATAATAAATAACTTCGAATTCAATAAAAGATTACCTTGTTGTGCCTCTTCGTCCCCAACATAACCCTCTATCAAAGCTGCTCTGAGTTGCTCACCGATGTCACTTTGACCAATTGCCACAAATCTGTATGCACAAAAAATATTCATATGCTGTGCTTCAGTAACTTGTTTCAGTATACTTATAGATTTTTATAGCTTTATGAAAAAAAATATACTATGAATTTGGCAAAAGAAGGTTCCAAACGTAGTAAGTTCTACTTCAATTTAACCAAATAAAATGTTATAACGAGTAATTTTCACAGTTTATTTTACATTACCTTTCAAGAAGCATGTCAGCAGCGGCACGCCGCCTTGCATCGTGCAGATGATCTCGTGCGAGGCGGGCGGCGCGTAGAGCCGCACGCTCCGCTAACTTCGTGGCTCCACCGTTAGCACCCGCTGCGCTTGCGCTTATCAATAATTCGACGGCCTCCCACCATTCCCCTCTGTAACCATTTCATTAACGTTGAAACATTTGAAACGTTTTGAATGTATCAATACGTTGTCCAGACTAATAGAGGCATTTTATTATCCGGATTTAAATGATTTTATAATAATGATTTTCAAAAGTTATTTGCTAAAAAAGAGTTTCGTTTATGTTTAATAATAAGTGTGAGATGAACCGAACAGTTTAACTTTCCACCTTAAAACCCTGCACTAGTGTTGAGATTGTATAACCTGTCGGCGTGGTCGGCGGCCTGCTGCAGCAGCGGCGGCACGGCGGCCGGCACCGGCTCGCCGCCCTCCGGCAGGTACTCGCGGGACACGCGCGAAGCTTCTTCCCACAGCTCTGGAATGCAAATATCACCTCACACGGTTATAATTTCAAAATATTGATTATGTTTTGTAATAAATGTAGTTGGTTGGTAGTAGGGCTTACTTCATATCCGCCTGGCTAGCTACCATCTTACCTTTCTTAAGTCTGACGTCATAACAACAATTTAAAAATTGTTTTGTTCCGGCAGTTAGGGGTAAGATAGCCAGTTCCTCAGTGGTGGAAATTCCGGGTGTTGTGCTCTTACTTACTTGTGCTCGGCCTTATCGTCTCAGCAAAAGCAGGTGAGGTGAAGGCCAAGCACTATATATCCCGTCGTAGATAAAAAACCAAATACCTAATATAATTAATTAAAACCAGCGGCTCTGTGAGCTATAAACCTCGCGTTTGTGTCATTTTTTGAAATGGCTGAAATATTATCTTTCCACATATCACCGCCGTTTTGAAAAAATTCGTTAATATAAATTTTAATAATTACTATTTCATTAAATTTATATTTTAATTTAATTAAATTTTATTATTTTTTTCGATAACTGAAAAATTATATTTATTTATCGAACCTGCTCACAAAATTTCACGAGAATCGGTTGAGAAATGCGACCTGTAGAGGAGAACAAACGGACAGCCGGTCACCGGAAGGATAGCGAGAGCATTTTTGCCCAAGCTCGCTCGGTCAATTATTATGAGACGCGATGCTAACACGCTTATTTAACCTTATGAAACAATTTGGATCTTGCGCTGCTACTTACTTCGAGCTGGCGCTACAGAAAACACACGTATCGTAAACGCGCGTAATGTACATTACTTAAATTCTAGATTACTTTTCCTTGTTTAGTAAAAGCCCAGAAAGTGAAAGTGAAAGTAATAGTGATTAATGAATCATTATGTAATCAAGTTTATTATACGCTCATCGACAACTGACAAGTATATAACGTTGTATTTCCATAATGGTCACACGAACATATGCCGGTAGGATTTTAAAGGCATTCTAACTGCTTGCCTTTACAGGAAGTCAGGAGCTTAATGGTATCTAGAAAATTATTGAGTGACTGACCGAGCTCCTTATAGTGCTGCACGACTTCCCTGGGCCGGTTGGCGCGGATCATGAGCGTCTCGAACTGGGCCAGGTCTCCCCTCTCCGCCGCCGCGCGAGCTCCCTCCACAAGCACTTCTTCCACCTGTTGAAGGTTTCTTTCTTCCATTAGCATCGTTCATTAACTTCGTTATATTTTTATGACAAACCGCCATATACGAGTCGCCGTCATCCCTACTAGTATTATAAATGCGAAAGTGAACTGAACCGATTTTGATGTTTGGTACAAAGATGGAGTAAAGCTTAGGAAAGGACATAGGCTACCTTTTATTGCGAAAAAATGGCTTGAAGAGGTTCAAATAGGATATAAAAGTTTGTATGAAAGTCCCTTGGTTTCGAAGCTACTATCTTGGAGGAGAGCAGCGCGCTTGGAGGGGATCACGTAAAAACGGCTGATCGAATTTTGATGAAATTAAAACATATAATACTATTTGTCCTGCTTAAAAGCTCCCTAAGGATTTTCTCGAATATCTACGTGGACGAAGTTGCGGGCGGAATGAAAAAGGCTTGGCGGATAGCTAATGCAGGTATCATTAGCTATATCATCATTAGACATTATTATAGCTTCAAACGTCTCGTCTTATTGAACTAATGCTTGGAAAAACGCTATAACAACACGAATTCAATGACTACCTTAATTATCTTGATTTTACCATATGCGTCGCATGTTGTTCCGCTAAGGCCAAAGCTCTCTGATGTTGTCCTCTCGAGAGCCACATGCGTACAGCGTCTTCAGGAGCCGCAGCACGGAGGAATGCCGCTTCAGCCTCTTCCGGCCTTTCCTCTGCTAAAGCAGCTGCCTCGTGTCGAGCAACTTCCCGTTTTGTTATACCACCTCCTAGCTCGCTCAACTCTAAAGCAATATCCCATCTGAAGCAATAACCAACTTTGAGATTTTGTCTGCTATTTACACTTCAATTTATAAGCATGAATTTAAGATAAAATAGAATTGATTTTGCGATAATTGACAATCCTCCGCGTCAAAAATGTTCTACCATCAGAAATTATACAATCTAACCCCCTTACTAATAAAGATTGTATAACAAATGTATAGTACACAGTGTTTCGTCCTTTTCATTTTAATGTCAAACTTAAACAGTTTGACAGAGAGTAACCATTGTGTAACTATACATCTGTTATACCTACAATCTTTATTAGTAAGCAAGTATAAATATAATCATAAATAAAATTGACAAAAACACAATTTTTTATTTGTTTTTAGTTATTTTCCTTACCTCTGAGCTTGTAGAGCCCATCTTGCCCCGAGAGCTGCCAAGCCCCTGGCTGCCAATAGTCTGGCAGCTGGGGCACCACCTAACGCACCCGCCCATTGCAGTGCTACCTAAAATAAAGGAATTGTGATCTATAGCTACTCTATATTGCTGATTATTAATCTGAAATTCCGAACCATTATATTTCTTGCTGTTAGATCATTTAAAAAGATATTTAACGAAATTGTTCTTAGTCATTAACAATGCTGGATACTTAATTTACCAAAATTTCAGAATATCGATCGAAAACCATTTAATAATGAAACCTGCTGCTGGACGGAACTAGGTGCATGCGCGCGGGCCACTCGTTCCGCACCCTCCCATTGCCCGATAGTTCTGTACATCTGTATTGCGCTCTTCCAGTCACCTGTTAAATAATTTTAATTAAAACAGTGTCAAAGTGGACCAATTTTAAATAATATTCTTCAGAAATGTTGAAAACTTTATTATTTACTGAGAACCATAGCATAGCATTTGCGATACTGATAGTCTTACCGTCTCTTAAACTTTAAAGTTGTCTACAAAATATTACGTGGCCGACTACAGGCAGCAGCAGTATCTCCGCGACACTACTGGTTTCTGTGTATTTCTATGAAATTATTTCCGTAGCTAGCGAGCGACATAACATTTTCATAGAAATTCATAGAAACCAGTAGTGTCGTGACGACACGTTGTGCACCTGCTGCCAGAAGTCGGTTACGAACTCGTACCTTTAATCCTAAAATACGTCATAAAGTATCTCACCAGCTTGTACGTAATAGTTTTCAGCCGCTCTAAGGTCGCCGGATGCTTGCAGCGCTTGAGCGACGTGCCGCCGCGTCGCTTCCAGCAGAGAGCTACGATGAGCTGCAACTAGCCGCAACATGGATTCGTACTGTGATGCTTCCTATGCCAAATATATACATTATAAAGTAATGTCTCGTTATTTGCTAGAATGTGATGTGATTCCTTTACTTTAAGACTGTCTACTAAACATCATTTAGAAATAAAGACTCAGCTTTTAGAGCAACCTACTTTTCCTAAATATTCATAGTGTTAACAGCTGCCCCTAAGTTACAATATTTATAAAAATCGCTTCATCCGCCACACCTAATTCAGTATTCTCTTCAACTTTCTTCAGCTGGCCTTCCTGCAGTTAGATGTGATCGGTCTCTTCCTTCATGAAATGGAACGCCATCATCCAGAAGCCGACGACAACGTGGCGAATTTATAAAGAGTTATCTGTTTTCAAGAATAAAATATTACTTACCTTGTACATTGAAATGGCTTCATCTGCCTCGCCTAAACCAATGTAAATCTGTTCAGCCTTTCTCAGTTGGCCATCATCTCTGAGTTGCTGAGCAAGTGGTAAGTATATGTCTCTTGTTTCTTCTTCTGTCAGATGTGCTGCCGCCATCCTAAGGCCGTCGGCGACGCGGCCCGCAGCGTTGTAGGCGCGTACGCAACGCTCTGCCATGCCACAAGAACTTAGCACGCGTTCAGCTGTCTCCCATTCCTTTATTGAAACATGACAATTGAAAAAGACGGCCTAAAGAATATCTATTCTGTGCTTAAAGTCTTCTTCTTCTTAAATGAATCTTATATTATTTCTCTAAGAATACAATTTGTTTCGAAATTCGTAAAGTTTGTAACAAAATATGAAGTCGGAATGTCTCACTTGTGTAGAAATGAAGTGATCTCCCAGCTGCTCACACTGCTCCTTTATCGAATCTTTGTCGTCTATAACCTGTGAATAAAATTTTTATTTCAATAACTTTAGCGAAAATGTAGCACCTCATTTGTATTATTATTAAGTAGGCATTATTAGTAGACTGCCAACAAATTCGCCCAGCAGTCACACATCCCAACACCTCTCCAGCCCAGTCATTTCGCCCGAACAGCCTTTACACACAGATAGCAGCCCCATACCTGCACAATCTGCAGTGCCTTCCTGTAGTGGTGTGCCTTGAGTGCCGGTCGCATGTGTCCCAGCTCTATGAGATGTGGTACAGCCACTGCCGCGCGCCCACCAGCCACGCGCCCCACCAGCCTTGACACGTCTCCCGGACATGCCATTATACACACAGCCACCATAGCCGGTATCCTCACCTGCACAATCTGCAGTGCCTTCCTGTAGTGATGTGCCTTGAGTGCGGCGGCGAGTGCCGCCCGCGTGTGTCCCGCCTCTATGAGATGTGGTACAGCCGCGCCCGCCTGCCGCGCGCCCACCAGCCACGTGCCCCACCGCCCTTCGAGCGCCGTCACTTCTCCCGGACATGCCTTATACACATTCAAAATAGCCACATAGAAGTCGCAGTGAGGGCAACCTCGTAGCAAAATCGATGCTACGAAAGGTCTGGTTAGACATTAGCTTGACACGTCGACACGGCAACTAGGTATGTGAGCAGTTGTAATGTATTGATAATAACATCTTTTACGGTATCTTGGTACATTGTAACCGCTCACATCACGCAAGCGCCACGATGCCATCGCACCCTCACCCGCTATCTGACCAGACCTTAAATCGTTACTCCATAGTTAGCTGATAACTAACGGAGTAACACGAATTACAATTAAAGGAAGAACTATACTTTCTTTCATGAAATATAAATTTTCTTACCTCTCTGGCTAGTTGGACGGCTCTAGCGAAATTATTTCCTTTAGCGTAGTATTCAACAGCAGCTCGACTGTCGCCTTTCCTCTCTGATATCTCACCAGCCATCTCCCACCACTCTTCCTGTACAAATAAGAATAATATAAACTTTAATTTTCCTAGTTTATTTCGAGCCTTGAAATAATAACAACATCTGTTACGGTGGATCATATCGGACTTTTCAACCCAATTCAAAGATCGACCCTGAACCGAATCACAACTGAAATACTATACTAAACTGTTCTTTAAAAACTACCCCGCAGCCACAGGCGGACTGCACCTGAGACATCGGAGACGTGCCTGTATGAGCTGCGTGTGCACAGCGTCCACCAGCTCGTTGTCGCGCAGCAGCGCCGGTTGCTGCAGCAGCAGCGCGGCGGCCCGGCGCGCGCGCCCTCCCCGCAGCCACAGGCGGACTGCACCTGAGACATCGGAGACGTGCCTGTATGAGCTGCGTGTGCACAGCGTCCACCAGCTCGTTGTCGCGCAGCAGCGCCGGTTGCTGCAGCAGCAGCGCGGCGGCCCGGCGCGCGCGCCCTCCCCGCAGCCACAGGCGGACTGCACCTGAGACATCGGAGACGTGCCTGTATGAGCTGCGTGTGCACAGCGTCCACCAGCTCGTTGTCGCGCAGCAGCGCCGGTTGCTGCAGCAGCAGCGCGGCGGCCCGGCGCGCGCGCCCTCCCCGCAGCCACAGACGGACTGCACCTGAGACATCGGAGACGTGCCTGTATGAGCTGCGTGTGCACAGCGTCCACCAGCTCGTTGTCGCGCAGCAGCGCCGGTTGCTGCAGCAGCAGCGCGGCGGCCCGGCGCGCGCGCCCTCCCCGCAGCCACAGACGGACTGCACCTGAGACATCGGAGACGTGCCTGTATGAGCTGCGTGTGCACGGCGTCCACCAGCTCGTTGTCGCGCAGCAGCGCCGGTTGCTGCAGCAGCAGCGCGGCGGCCCGGCGCGCGCGCCCTCCCCGCAGCCACAGACGGACTGCACCTTGCGTGTCACCTGACGCTGCCAGTGCGGCCCCAGCTTCGCCCAGCCGACCTGGAAAGTAGGTAAGAACATTCGAAATCCTTCCTCGCCCTATAATTTATAACAGTCATCGCAATGAACCCTGTTAATCGGAATGATGCGAATAGAGTTAGTAAAGTTGTGCTACGCACTCGTATATCGTGCAAATTTCGCATATTAAGCAACCAGTTTCGTATGCGGACAAAGGGAAATATGTACAGTCACGTCTATAAATATGTATACAGTTTAGAACTCTCCTCTTCATAAAAAAATATCGTAAAGTATTATAAAAACCTGAATTACCAGTGGACGTAAGGTAATCCATATGCTGTTGCTTGAGCATCGGCACAGAAGCACGGTCGGTCCTCTCCGCCAAGGCAACGGCGTCGCTCCACCGGTTGAATCTCTTGTACATGTCTATGGCCAGCTCGGGCTGGTTGGCTTTCTTCACGTACCATTCCTCGGCCGAGGCTAGATCACCGCCGTATATTGCCAAGCGAGCTCGAACAACAGGGCTATTCAAACCTTTAGGAAGAGAAAAAGTAAAAAAAAACAAATTTGTCTATGAGTGCAGTATGTTTCTCTTAGTAAACGTTATTAAAAATCATAATTTTAATTTATTGAGTATTAGAACGCTGTTAAACACTTAAGTATCGTACAAATCGTAACATTTTATTTTACCCGCAGTTAAGTCGCCATCGACTTCAGAAGCTGCCAACTCCACCGTCTTGTCTAGATAAAACGTCCTCGCTTCATCGCCCACTTCTCGATAACATTTTGCAGCAAGCTGTCAAAACCACAAAATTGTTGATAAATAAACATTTTATTTATTTAAAGATATATGCTTAATGAACTAAGTATGTTTTGCCACTCACCTGTATGTCATCATTGGCCAATGCTCTTTCCGCCAACTGTCTCCAGAGCGGAGCTACGTCAGCGCTACTACCTACACCGTCCAAGTACTTCGCACACCCAGCTAAATCACCACTCCTCAATGCGTTATCTAGGAATAGAATATAAAAGGTTGATTGTTTAAATAAAAATTTCCATAGACTTAAATTAAAATTCCACATAGTGCTGACGTTGGAAGTTCTGTTTGACATGTTGGAGACCAAATCGCTAAGTATATATGTGTGTAAGTTAACTCAAATTCCTTAAAACGGAGGGTACAGAAAACTGAAAAAAACGCAAGTGACAAGGTAACCTTGGATGCAACAACTGGCTATAAAATTCATCCATTTTCTAAAAATGGGGTGTTGTCGCACAAATCTTTCAACTTCTTCCCTTTTCAAAACAGAGCTGACTGCCATACTGAATGCCAGTAGATGCTCGTCCAACTGCAAATGCGGCAACTGCCCGTCTTCTAACAGCACCCGTCAAACGTTCACTTCCACCACCACGCCGCCGCTACACTCTGCTATTATCTACTCACTTTAATATGAGATTAGATTACATACTGAATGCCAGCCGATGCTCGTCCAACTGCAAATGCGGCAACTGCCCGTCTTCTAACAGCACCCGTCAAGCGTTCACTTCCACCACCACGCCGCCGCTACACTCTACCATTACTCACTTTAATATGAGATTAGATTACATACTGAATGCCAGTCGATGCTCGTCCAACTGCAAATGCGGCAACTGCCCGTCTTCTAACAGCACCCGTCAAACGTTCACTTCCACCACCACGCCGCCGCTACACTCTGCCATTATCTACTCACTTTAATATGAGATTAGATTACATACTGAATGCCAGTCGATGCTCGTCCAACTGCAAATGCGGCAACTGCCCGTCTTCTAACAGCACCCGTCAAACGTTCACTTCCACCACCACGCCGCCGCTACACTCTGCCATTATCTACTCACTTTAATATGAGATTAGATTACATACTGAATGCCAGCCGATGCTCGTCTAACTGCAAATTCGGCAACTGCCCGTCTTCTAACAGCACCCGTCAAGCGTTCATTTCCACCACCACGCCACCGCTACACTCTGCCATTATCTACTTGCTTCGATATGAGATTAGATTACATACTAAATGCCAGCCGATGCTCGTCTAACTGCAAGTACGGCAACTGTCCGCCTTCAAACAGCACCCGTCTAGCGTTCACTTCCACCGCCACGCCGCCGCTACACTCTGCCATCTCCGCGCTGTCCGACTCCCAAGCGCTATACCTGGAGTGATGTAAAAAAAATGGAACACAAGATCTTCGAAACTTAAACAAACCAATAAAAAAAAACAATCATTGTTTCTAAAAAAATGTATGATGATACAAATCAACAATAATGTTAAGCACGATTAATTACCAAATCAAAAGATGTGTAGGTGTTTGTGCAACGACTGCATCGCTGTTTTCAATCCATTGAACAAATCCAACACCACTGGCTATGATTTCCTGTAGGTGAGACAATAATATAAAGTGAACATTCTCTTTCGGTTCAACCTAAATCTTTCGGTAGACCTTAACTTTACGTAGTTTTATTATAGTCTGGTAGAAGGAGCCAGGGCTTTAAAGGGATGGAAAGAGTAGTCAGCACACGAGTGATCCCTAGCTAGCCGCAAACATAACATCTGACCTTATCTCCAACGTCCAACCGCAAGAGCGCAAGTCTTCGACGAGTGTCCCGGAGCAGTAACAGCTGTCCTGTCTCATTCAGCTCCAGCCAATCCACGCGCGCTTCGTGCCACCACTGACCGAGTTGGACACCTGAAGATTTACAAAATTTGGCTGCTTTTGCTAATACTAAGCCAAAAAAAAATTGTTGTAGACGAGGTTTTTGTTACATAAGATCACAAACGACCTACCGGCTACCGTACGTGAAGATTTTGAATAAATCGTTTTCTTTCTAAAATTGATCCGACCATCGAATCAAATGGTCTGTATATGATGATAATTATAGTTATAGTTCTTCTATCTCATGAAGACCGCTTTGCTATGAATGTGTTAGGCGTCCACATGCACATTGTTTTAGTGTGCATCTACACGCTCTCGTATTACGCACACTAAAATAATGTACATGTGCACGCCTAACAACGTTCATAGCAAAACGGTTTTCGTGAGATAGAACAACTATACTTTAATAAAATTCTCCTGTAATAGCAAAACACCGCTGAATTTGAAACCATTTACCGGTAGTAAGGTCAACAACGGCAATAGTCTGCCTGTCTAGCAGGTAGGCGAGGTGCTTGCGCTCCCGAGAGTCAACCCGCCCCGCGCCTTCGTTGATGCGGACGCTCAGCACGTGAGGATTCACTCGCTCGGTTCGCACCTGCAACAAATTGTTTATTTTGAAAAGAATTTATGAACTGAACTATTGAGGAATATGGGTAATACTTATTGATGCATAAACGGAGTAAGTTACAATTGAAATATGTAACAAGATTGACGCGGAGGAAACCTTCTACGGAAGAGCGATATAAGACATA
The DNA here is from genome assembly GCA_963556745.1 of Catoptria pinella. Lineage (NCBI taxonomy): Eukaryota > Metazoa > Arthropoda > Insecta > Lepidoptera > Crambidae > Catoptria > Catoptria pinella. The sequence continues at coordinate 7,245,211 of OY750771.1, forward strand.
ATTGGGGAATGTAACAATCGTGTAGAAATGACAATGCGTGTTGATGATGATGAATGATGTGTAGTTAGTGGGTACTAATAACGTACTAAGCCTAATAATACCTGCAAATTCCATAAGTGCATTGAGGCATGAATTTGTACAATTTTATCAGTGTCTTATAGCTGAAGTTGAAAGTCAATAACTTATCGGCTTCACTCGAGTCGCGCGCCCGGACAACAATGAAACATCTATTGTGTCTCATTTTCGCGAGTAAAAGGATTAATAATCCTTGGTTCCTAGATTACCACGCACCGTATGCAGCACTTTGTCTAATCCATACTCGACAACGCTGAGCTCACCGGCGCGGTGCAGCAAGCAAGCGCCGCCCACTGCTGCATACACTCGCTCCCCGCTGCCACTCCATGGGATCTTGAACATAATTGACCCACCGTCAGATGCAATGTTTTTACTTTTCATCTGACTAGGTGGTACAATGGGATATATGTATAGCTTTGCATTGGATATTTTTGGGAAAACATAATAAAAAAACAAAAAATATTCATCTAAATCGGTTCATAAACACAAAAATTATGGTTGAACATCCGTTTAATTTATATATAAAATGGTAACAAAACCGTCAGTATTTTCAGGATTTACTGAAAACTACTAAACTGGTTATAAAAATTTTAAAAATGGGATTTACTTGGGAACAAACCTCATGTAGTAAAGTTTGAATCATTTCAATCGGTTCAGCCGCCTTCGAGTAATGGGTGTAGGTACATACTAGGGTCACAATATTATAAATGCTAGGGTTAGTTTAGGTTTAAGTAGGTCTCAACGTTGAGATTTGGAGCTATCTTGAGATCATACTTGAGATGCTGATTCTTCTAAGAACAACAACTCAATTAGTATGATCTCAAGAGAGCTCTCAGCGTTGAGAGCGGTATATAAATACGGGCCAGGCTCACCTCACTGGTCAAACCGCGAGCGATATCGCAGAGGATCAAAGTGCTGGTGGTTCGGCAAACGGCATACCAATCGTTACCTAAGGACATACATTTTTAATAACTTTTCCTTATTACTAGCTATAGTCTGTCTATCTTTACTTGTCTTATTTGGTAAACAATCTTCAGCTAACTCTTTATTGAAAAAATTATAAAATATAAGATATGGTTTTCCACACATAGATTACAAAATAAATTACTAATTATTAGTGACAATTTGATTTAATAAGAAAACATAATTTTAGCTAACAATTCAATTTTAAAAGACGTATAACAACTGTCAAAAGCTGTTTACTAAATAAGAAAAGTAAGGATAGAAAGATTTTAGCTAACTAATTGTATCCAAAACTAAGCTTATGAAAGCGTATGTTGTCCACATGATGGACAGTATGACGAGAAAATAAACCACTTTGAAAATATCAAAAGTCTGATATATTATTTTCTCTGACCCTTTAACGTTTGTCTTACCTATAAATCGCACGTTGAATATATCTGGCGCGTGTTTAGTGCTGACGGTGAGCGGGGACGCATCGTTAGCCAGTCGCGTGAGCACCAACTGGCGCGGGCTCACGTGTTGCACTTCCACTGTGTCCCGCCAAACCCATCGCCTGACACCAACATATATTTTAAGGGCCAGTTTCACAGGTTCCGTATATTTTCCAGATATCAAACTAACCATCAGATAAAGAAATTTTTATTCTTTTTAACTATTACCAGACAATAATTTATATCAATCTAGGATTAGTGTAGTATAGTGTAGGAACATTTTATTCTTGTACTCATCTAATTCACATTAACTGTTGAAGTGTTAGCAGCATTGACTCTTGACGAAACCAAACTAAATGATGGAAATAATGTAGAGAACAAACTCATTGTGTTACATTTAAATACTATGGGAAAAGTCAAAGGAAATTGGAAAAGGAGCTTCCAATTCCAAATTCCCATGCGTAAGCTGTAAGGTCAAATGAATCTTTTTTACCTCAAAACCGCTTCCAGTTGTATAACAGCGCCAGTTTGGGAAGCGACCGCCAGCTTAGTGCCGTCTCCGCTCCAGGCGAGTGCTCTAGCAGCATACAAGTTTGGAATCTGTAGCATTGTCAGCTCTATCGCACCTGACTCCTTCACTTCACCTACCAAACACCCGTCGAATACGCCGAATGCCACAGTCTGGGAAAAAAAAATATCAGAACCCTTTTGAAACATCCCCAACTTTTTAAGAAGTTGGTAAGAAAATTGTTTCACTAAAATCGTAATCCATTAAAGCCCATCGCAATATCATTGTAGTTAGGAGAGGTTTAAGACCCAAATATCAAATGTTTTTATCCGCGGATCGGAATAATCATAGATCAGCCCCGATCTTTTCGAAATTATAGGTAGGTAACTAGGTAGGTACCTAATGTCTTGCCTTGTCCTTTACCCATTTGACAAAGAAAATTTAATATTGTAGTGTAGTCTCTAGGAATCCCGGGATGCACTTCACGAAGCCCATCAGTGAGTGGCAGGGAGGAACACCCTCTAAAATCCTTACGATACTTCAGCTGTTATTGGGGTAACCTAAAAAAACCCAGCAATTTGCCCTGCCGGTACGAAAATATGCTCTGTGAAATATTTATCAGATCTTACTTGTCCCGATGGGCTTAATTCGGCTGATATGAGATCCCGAGTGTCAGGCGGCAGCTGCGGCTCCACGTTCTGCAACAGTGCGCCGCGCTGCGCCTCGTACACGCTCACCCGCCCATCACACGACCCCACTATCAACTGCAAACGAAGGTGAAGACTACTAATACTACTACAAAGGCACGAAAAATGCATCGAACTTTGCACTAGATTTAAAGACAGCTTCGCTCACTATAGTGTCGTATGTTACTAAAGAGTGCGTGAGTGAGTCCATCCAATCCACAGCTTTTAGCAATTTGTAGCACAAGATATCGTTTATGGAAAGTTGAATTTCTTTTTACGAAGCTGTGCTTGTTTGGTGTCCGAAAGTGTTCCATCGTCACCACTGCAGAATCTTAAATTCTCTACTCACATAAGGCGGTAGAAGTATCAGAGCGGTCGGTGGCAAGGCGTAACGCAGCAGAAGCCGGCCGTTGAGGTACAACGTGCCATCCACATGCCCTGAAGCCAGGGTACCCTCACCGCCCCGCGCTAGAGACACGCAACACGCACCCGCAGTCCATAGACTGGAACTCTTGTTACTTTTGCAATCCAAGGACCTAAATAAATCCGAATTTACATTTAAACTTGTTGCAATACTTGTGTAACTGTTACATTAAAAAAAAACAGCTTCAAAAAACAACAGCTCTAAAAAGCAAGAAATAATATTAAAATCTGCATAAGTACCTACGCATATCTGATATAAAATAACGTCTTTTGAAGTCGGATTATCGATTTAGATAATCGATTTATAAACAAAGAAGCTATGTCTGAAGATCCGTTAAAACTCGTGCAAAAGTTACCAAAAAAATTACAGTATTTTCAGGATTACTCGAAATTTTCAAAAAATGGGACCAACTGGGGAACAAACCTGATAAAGTGGCGTTTGAATCATGTCAATCGGTTCAGCCGTTTTCGAGTAATCGGTGGACATACATACAAAAAAAACAAATAAACAGCCGAACATAGAACCTCCTCCTTTTTTTGAAGTCGGTTAATAATAGTGTCATGAAATCAACAGTATTGCTGGAATTATGACTTTGTCAGCATCGAAGCTTTATTTAGTAGTAATGGTCGGCGTACGAACTCAATTTAATATTCGATTGGAATTTTGTAAAATTTTTGAAACGAAATGATTTTAATTATTCTGTGCTGAGTTTTGATTTTATAAATATTAGGTTGCGGTTCAAACACGAAAAATTGGGCTCTATTAGGATGATAACTAAAACCAATATTTTCACATACTTCGACAAGTAGAATTCTTTGAAGGACTGTTGTAAACTTGAACTCACCAACGGGTGATTTTATTTAAAAGCCACGTTACGCACTTTCAGGCTGTGTTCAGTCCATAAAACTCATATAAAAGTTATGAAACTGAAACTTTCTCTACTTAACTAAGAAACATACAATGGGCCACCCTATACTAAACCGATCACGTATTATTTACTCTGATTTGCAGTCTAATTTCGTACTTATTTCGACCTAGATCTTAGAGAAAGTTGTTCAATTTCATTCACGGAACAAACTTGAAAACTTTTTACGTAACTTTTAAATCATTCTGTAGTGTAAAGCAAAACTAAAAAAACACCTTATTTTCCCGTCTGATGTGCCAGTGTAAAACCCATTTTCAGCCGGTAATAAACGCATCGGAGAACCAGTGAGTGGAAACTTATTGCATATAACCTTCTTGCCAGTCCAATCCGCCCCCACTCTGTATACGAATACCATATTGTCACTTTGTGCCACTCCTAAAAGTTCCGAACTATCGCTGAACGTTATACCTGCATAAAATAAAATCGTGTTACATTGTAATTTAAGTAGATATAATGTCGATTTAGATTTTCGTTTATAACACCTATTTATCGGAAGGTCATACGAGGGCTGTTTAAAAAATGTTAAAGCTTTATAAAATTATATTCTCTTTATAAATTTTGAGATTTAAGCATTCACAATGCTATTTTTATATAATACTAAATAATATACTAGAAAAAATTGGACTCGCACCAGATCATGTTCTTTATGTTATATAGCTTTCTCATCTTAATCAACTGTTTAAAAATATCTGGAAAGATGTTCAGTTGAATGTCGAGGTAATTCTTTCTACATTGGTGAGATGGCGCTGGCTTGCAGCATAAGAGTTGATATACTAGAAGAAATTCGACGTTCTCACTAGTGACTCGATAGCTCAGCGGTCAGAGCATTGGACCGGATATCCAAAAGTCGCGGGTTCGATTCCCGTCCGAGAACATGATCTGGTGCGAGTCCCATTTTTTCAGCCGTCCATTTACCATCCTGCCTGGCAGTCCACCTTGCAGTCCGCTGCTCTATGCAGGATTGTGAATGGTGTCGCAGACCTTCATGGCGTCCTGCAAGCTCCGCCCACCGCTCGTATTAGCGCAGGAGATGATGGATGGGTGGCAGGACAGTGTGTGAGCTACATCCAGCTTGCACTTAGGCAGAATGGTGAATGGATGGCTTAACTCTATGCACTTATGAATGCATTTGGGTGAACCAGTTTCTATTCCAATATTTGAAAATCGCATCTTACGGAGGGTCGAAAAATTCTTCGACGCCTTCGTCTGCGGTGTTAATTATATTTGAGAAGGGTACTCCTAATAAATCGCATGAATGTAGCTAAATCGAGGGCGAACGGGGGATGGGGTAGCAATAATTTTAGAAATTGTCCCAAAGTCAATGGTTAAGCAGGTAGCTGTGTTAAATAAGCTTCTCGAAAGAAAAGAAGAAAGACAGCGAGATTTCGTATTGAAATTAACTGCCAATGCTATTTTATTCATAAATAAATACTTAATTATTTAAGTAGGTGCCTATTGTGTGGCTAACAATATTCTGAATTAGCTACCTATCCACTTCTTGTGTCAAAACATCCATTCCATAAAAAAACTCTCATATTTTGCGTAGGCACCGGGTGGCTTCGAAGTAAAAGGAATGTTCACGAATGTTCTCAACCGGCCGGCCGCAACGCGCGCTTGGCGCCTCGCTAGGCTAGTTGCCTACTTAATACATATCTAGGCGCTTAGGCGCTAAGCAAACCAGCTGTCGGTGCGTACGCGGCCTTAGTGGTGGATATACGTTCGGCCTAACCCTTTCCGTTAAACGGTGTTTAGTTTTAACTTATTTTTGATACCAGTTATAACGTATGATTTCTTCCCAGTAGCAGGGTCAGCGGGCTTAGTGCTAAACTTGTCCCGACGTACTCCCTCCCGATCAAACATCAGCACCAACCGCTCGCATGTCGCCACAGCCAGCTTGACGTTATTAGGCGACCAAGCTATGTCCGCTATGGGACTCTCCGACTCCTAACATTAGAGAAACGGATGTAATGAATCTTACAATATTAATTAAAAAAATTATAACTTGTAAATCAAACTACTCTAACTACCTACCTGTGCTTCTATTATTGTTTTAGAATATTTTAGACGCATTATTTTTTATTTAACTTAGTTATTACACACTGATTACAAAACTGATAAAACTGCGTAGGTTGTTTTGCAAAGTTTTGCACACAGATGAAATAATCTTAGCATGTTTTGATGATGTCCAGATGATGTTGTTTTGTATTTTTTGTTGCCTAGCAACGCTTCCAGAGATTAAAATTATGGAACTGTTTCCCACTTGAAAATATTCCCATACTTACTACAAAGTAGTTCGTCGACACAGAACATAAATAATACATCACGTAATTTTCGCCAAGAAGAAATAAGAACGAGAAAATGATCTAAACAGATATACCAACATAGACTTATTTATGCATAACAACAACTGCAAACAACTGTTTGCAGTTGTTGTTATGCATAAATAAGTTGTTGCAGTGAAAATAATCGACCGAGAGAACAAAATTCTCTCGGTCGGTTTCTCCAAGACCAACCAATAATATTTTTGAAGTAACTATACCAATTTACACTGATATTCAATTCGTCGAACATTTTAGAATAGACTCTAGCATGGACGCTCTAGTCTAGCTAGAGAGTCTGCAGAGGTAACCCGAAATAAAATTACATTAAGCAGGTTTACTTCCTACCTATTTATTTTCTGCACGCACTACATGTGGTTTAAATTGAGTAAAAAATTCTTTTCATTTTCAGGAATTTGCAAATATTCAATGCGATTAATTAGACCTTAGAGCATTAAGAATTAGACAGTCAAAGAGAAAATTTTACAGATACATGGTTTTCTACCGCATGCGCTCTGAAGTTGCCGCAAAACACTGTCTATTATCAATTTAATCGCATTGTACGCACAACAGCACGGTAAGTTACACAGTTGAACTACGAAAACAGCTTTTATTACGTACAGCATAAAGACGGTCTCAAGGTCAACATGTATAGTCTGACATGCCGCTGACTGTACTTACTGGCAAATAAACAGAAGTGTCACAATGTTTTTGCTTTATTTTAATAAAAATACACTGGATTATTAAAACACCAATTCATTTCTTCGAACACTTTTCTTAATAAAGCAAGCTCTTGCAATCTGGAATCCTCCACATCTAGCTTAGTTTGTTTACCTTTTGTTACGTAGATATTTGGACGCGATGCTCAATTTGTTATTACTTTTATATTAAATCAATATTAAGAAGCCTAGAATAGTAACTATCTACCAATCGCTGTTTCTCATTGAAATCAAGAGCGATGGAAAAAAATGGTAATTTTTGGAGTTCATTGAAGTTCATGTTGAGTTCATGTTAACTGTGTTTTGACAGATGTAAGTAATACATGGCTACTTCGTTTTGGCACAAATAAAAACTTACCAAAGAAAAGTAGCAATGTATCACATACATCTGTCAAAACACAGTTAACATGAACTTCAATGTCTTTAGCCGATACCGCCGCAGATAGTTCGCAATCAATGACTTAGCGATTAGTCAGCCAGAATGCACCCACTGTCACAGAGCACAATAACGCTGTCACTGTCAAAAATGACACGAATAATGTTCCTTCGCTCGCCATAAGCTCGCCATAGACAGTTTTTGATTGCTTCTTGCTCCACAGATGAATATAGCTTAGCAAGCTTCCTCCACAGAGTACGTACTATTGCATATATGCTCCTTCCTTCCTTTCCTTTCTTTGATTCTTTGTAGTAGGTGTAGACGTTGTGAGGTTAGAAATGTTTATATCCTCTAAAATCTCCGTAATATTTGTTCATTTCGTGACTTTCAATAGGTTTAATTGTGTAGAAATAAGTGATCTTTCAGTGAATTGACTTATTTTAGTTCTTTGGATTTGTAATTCACATATTATATTTGCACTTTGTTATTGGTCGGCTACCCATGTTATTTACTGAAATCAGTATTTCTAATAACGATATTGTATAAATTCTGTGTCTGCGTGTATATTTAAGTGAGTAAACCTTTATTTCAGAACGTCATGCCATTCGCAAGGTTTGTGGAACCTGGGCGTGTAGCCCTGGTGGCTGAGGGCCCTTTGAAGGGAAAGCTTGTGAGTGTGGTTGATGTAATTGACCAGACACGTGCACTTGTTGATGGACCCGGCAGCGGCGTTGCCAGACGACAAATTCGCCTGAATCAGCTGCACCTCACGAAATTCCGTCTGAACTACCCCTTCACAGCTCCTACACGTGTTGTGAGGAAAGCATGGACAGAAGCTAAATTAAATGAGAAGTGGGCCGAAAGTCAGTGGGCGCAAAAGCTCGCTAATAAAGAAAAACGCGCACAGATGACTGACTACGACAGGTTCAAGCTAACAGCAGCGCGTGTTAAGAGAAACCGTGCTAGGACTGTGGTGTTCAAGAGCATGAAAGTAAAGGCAGCTCGTGCCGGTTTGTTTGGCAAGAGTGCGATTCCTAAATCTACCGCCAAGAAGCCACGTACGAAAAAAGCCGCCGCCAAAAAGCCAGCTAAGAAGTAATTCATTTGTGTCTGCAAGTTACAAGTGCTAGTTTCTAAGGACAAATAAAAAAGAATTGCTTTTAGCTAATCAGTGTTCTTGTTTATTTTTCTACTTTACAAAAGAATACCTTTAATTATTGGACCTAGGTGAGTCTTGACAATAGTGCTTACAATTAATTGTGTTTTCTTTACTCAATATTTTTTCCATTTCAGCTAAAATGAGGACCAAGGATTCCAGATCGGAGATTCAAAGGTACCTATATAATATTAATATTAGGATATTTGTTGGTTAATTATTTTTTTATTCTTTCATTTAAAACTAGAAATTGTATGATGATTTAATTTAAATAGTCTCGTTCGTATGAATTTCATTGATTTCAAACTTACCACCTTACTGATTCTCAATTTATTTGAATGTGCATAGTTCTGGACAAGTTTTTTTACTTACCACATTATGGTTTTTGTTTACAGCAAACTGTTGGTTTTAACCACAGAGTCTGAACACAGTAAGTGCACATATTATTTCCTTGTATCTAGTTAGTATACATACAGTCTAGACATACTTCAGTTCCAATCTAAAATGATGAATTATTTTATAGTCTCGTTCGGATGAACCTCTGTGATTTCTAATTTACCAAATAACTGATTGTTATTGTATTAAGCTCTAAGATGATTAACCTAACATTGTAACTAACATCTAATTGACTTGTTACAGATGTCTTCATCAGTATTCAAGAAAGAAAAACCCCGAGAATGCTTATTCATAAACTTGAGAATTAAGTAGAAAAACCTTTGGAAACAATGGTTAGTATGTATTGATTTGTTGATGAGCTATTTTCATGTGGTAGTATATCTGAAACTGCTTTTACTGGATAGGTCTCCAACCTTTTTCTTTTGTATATGCCATACTTTAATTTACCCTACCAAAGCCGATGTGTGAGCAGATCATCACTGCCATACTTGACTCTGGATAGGAACAATATCACATTATGTGTAGGAAGCCATTGTTTTTATAACATAGCTTCCAAGGGTATAATGATGTGACATTTCGACAATACTCGACAATTATGAAGAGAAGGTAAAATGTATCATAAAAAAATTAAGTAATATTTTGTTACAGGTTTGCCTACTGGTTATGCTGATGTTTTATTTTAAGAAGGTGAGTGTACAATTTTTATTTTTATTTTTTATGATATAGGTACCCTACCAAAGCCGATGTGTGCACAGATATTAACTGGCATGCTTGACTCTGGTTAGGAACATTACCACACTCTGTGTAGGATGTGGAGTTCACATAACCCCACATCCAAGGGTTAGAGTGTAACAGTCATCTTTATATATTGTACCATGTATACTGTCTACCTTCTTCTTAATGAATGGCTTGCTCTGTGGTCTATGCACACTTCCGCCAAAGTAACGTAGTTAGCTTTACACGATTGAGGAAATTATTCAATAGGGTTTTTTTAAATTTAGGGGCAGGATCTCGTAAAGTGACACTTTATGTTTGAGACAGTTAAAGAATAGGTGGTCAAGGGTACCTTCTTCCAACTTACAAAGGGAACTATCGCAAATTTTTAATCTAGCTAGATGAGTGGGAGTACAAGCGTGGCCTATATGTAATCTGCAAATAGTAGACACTTTCTTGTTTAAATCTAAAGAACCAGGATTTGGGTGGTAACTCCCTCTGAATGGTCCTGTCTATATTTGCAACGCTTATTCTGCCATTGTGAAAAAACCCACTTCCGCAAAAAACTTTTTTCACAATGGTTTGAGACTTCTGCCAAGTAACGCCTGATTCAATCAATGCATATTCTGTCAAACAACTGACAGTTATAAAATAAAATAAATGTAATGTTCATGGTTAGGTACATTAGAAAAGTTAATATGGTTGTTAAGTTTCCTTAAATTTTCTTATTTCCTGCACAACTTCTGCCAATGACAAACAACATCAAAAGAACTAGCTTTTATAAATAAATCGTATATTTTTATTTCCAGACGAAAAAAAATGTTCCACACACATGACATGGGCAGCAGTATCATAATGGTAATTAACTCTTTTAGTTATTAAATTCTCTTTACTATTGAATTTTTAATTTCATGATGACCTTATGTATCGCCCCTAGCTGAAATGTGATGTTTGATCTTTTCTGATATTTCTCAAGATCTTTTAAAATATAATCTAAACATTTAAAATTATAATAGTTGTCTTTCTTCTTCTGTAGAACTTATATGGCAGACATTCAAGCTGTATCGGGCCAGCTGTACTGGTTCACTCCGCTCTTTAGGTATGAAGCTACAAGTAGCCAGCGGGTCCGTCCGAATGGAACAATTTCATACGTCAGAAAAGATAAGAGCTACGCAATAGAAAGAGAGGCAACCATGCGCTGTGCCACCTGAATTGCACTTTATTATGTCGGAGCAAGAGCATTTATTTAAATGATTTTGCAGAGGGCATCCTCTGTACTTGTACCATTATGTATTCTGTGACTGTATTAGCAGTCCCTGTTTAGTGCAAGGTAAGTTATATCCAGGACGGCTTTTATTTTATTTAAACCAGTTATTATAATGACTTTTCTAAATTGTCATGTGAATTATTTGTGATGTCATAAAGTATCGCCCCTAACTGAAAACATGCTGATTGATAAAATCTGAATATAATAATATTTATAGATTAATTTCTTAAAACATAATTTAGATAGTTTTATAATGTGTACTTTGTTACAGAATTTCCAGAGATAGCAGAATAATAAGTACTTGAATTTAACGAGTTTAAGACATACTAAGGTAAATTTTAATTTTATAATTTATGAATTTTATGATTTAATACATCTAAACAATGTCATTAAGTTGACAATAGACAGTGATCCGCTGCAACTTCACTCGAGAATGTATGGCAAAGAGATTAAAATACGACGTTTATATAATTAAAATTAAATAAATCAAAGCAAGGGCTCTGAAGTTGGTCACTTCTGTTGTACATTGTCAAATTAATCGCATTGTAATTAATATCGTTAATTTCAGTGCTAGTCATGTATACTGAACTAGCTGTTTGCACTGACTGATTACTATTTAATTGAATAGGCTCTTAATATGATGTCATAAAGTATCGCCCCTATCTGAAGTCGTGCTGATTGATAATATCTGATTAAATAAATGTAAAGTAGAATTTATAAAACTTCTAAGATTATATTTTAATATGCTTAATATATTGTTACAGATGTTTCAGATGCAAGATAAGAAACTAAATAATTAGGATGATAAAGAGGTAAAGGTCCTTTGTATTAAGTATTCGCTTTTCTCATTCATAGTTTATAAATGATGTTTTATTACAAGCATATATCATAATGTATTTGATGAAAACCTTTTACTGATAAATTATTTAACCAGAATATAGCTTCTACACATGTGCTGCATTGTGGAAATAAATATGTATTATTTTTCTTCCAGACTTATCACAGACTCCACAAACCCACATAAAAATACCTGGCACTAATATTTGAAACGGATATAAGGTCAGTATTCAGACTTTAAATTAGTGACATCCTGTCATAGTTAACATGTTTTGTTTTTTTTTAAATGATGAATATCTTAGTTATCCCTGTCTCACTAAATCATGGGGAAAAATATGGTATGGTAACTTCTGAACATGATTGTATTCTATTTTTTTAACCTGACATGTACGTACATTTTAATTTATATTCCACTATTTCAGGCTGCAAGTATTGGAAGAAGTCATAAGATTAGGTGAGTCATACTTTGTCAAGTAGTTATGCCGCCCACTGGGGTAATATTATGATTGCTTAAGATTTAGTTCTCTATCTAAAGAAAGTTTACTATGATGAATTAAAGTATCGCCCCTATCTGAATACGTGTTGATTGATAAACTCTGAACCTACTTTGCTTACATCACTCTGTTGAACATGTAAACTGAATTCAAAATAACGTAAATCTTAAATTTCAGGTAACAGTAATATTATGACTATGTTGCACAAGCACGTCATCATAATGCTTTATAAAGGTTTGTCTTACTATTTTTATTATATTTTACATTTCCATTTATTTTGGACTTATTTGATGAACTAAAGTATCGCCCCTATCTGAATTCCTGTTGATTGATAATATCTGAAAAACTATAAAAAATAAGACCCACTATTTATACTAGAAGGAATGTTTTAAATATTTATTTTCATTATTTCAGATCTTTTACCAGTAAAACTGCCAGCTGTGGAGTGAATTTATGAAAGGTAAGCCTTCCAAAGTTCACACATGGATCTGCTATCAACTGCTAGTTCTGCTATCAACTTTTAAATAAATATTGTTCACAAAACTCAACAGATATAATAGATGTTTATTAGAATGATGTCTTTACAAGCATATATCATATATTTTTGATGAAAAACTTTTAACTGATTTAGTATTAATTGCTTCATATTCTAGCCTAGATTTTAATTTAAACTTTTTTATTAATGTAATGTACATTTAACTTGCAGCTCAAGAATAGTCCAACTAGAGATGAAGAATAAAAGTAATTCACATTGCAGATGATTGAACAGGTATTTTTTTTGTGTTATCTGATTTTGCAAAAAAATTAACTGCTGTTAGATTTTAAAAAAATGAAGGCTTACTTATGTTTACTGCCCCGATTTACATTCAGAAACCAATATACACCGATAGATTTGCTGACTCATTAATCTATTGGCCTTTCTCTCACTCCCACTATAGTTATAATAGTACTAGTGGCTCTGTAGAGCTGTAGACCTCGCGTTTGTGACATTTTTGAACATTTTTCGAAATGGCTGAAAGATATTCCCCATATCTCCGACATTTAGAAAAACTTCTAAAAACTGAATCGACAAAAAATCTATATAATCATAGAACCTGCTCACAAAATTTCACGAGAATCTGTTGAGAAATGCGACCTGTAGAGGAGAACAAAGGAACATACCAAAAGCATTTTTGTCCTAGCTGAAACGGAGACGCTTTGCGCTCGCTCCGTCAATTAATATAATATGATGAAAAAAATAGTTATCCCTGTCTCACAAAGTCGTGGGGAAAAATAAGGTATGGTAACAACTGAAGAAGTATAAAACCAGCGATCATTTTATTTGAATGTATCGCAATTTATTAAAATGCATACTTTTGTTTCAGTTACTTGAACTGGACATTAATTTGACCAGTAGCTGCTTATTTGAAGGTGTCGTGCCAAGTCAAATCCAATTAGGTGTGTATGTACAAATTATCTTTATTTACTTTTAAGTACCTACCTACCCTAGTAATTCGAAAGGCTTTTCATGGTATCGCAAAATAAATTAAAGTGATGATTTACTTAGTTATCCCTGTCTCACTTTATCGTGGGGAAAAATATGGTATTTATTAAAACTGAGTTTAATAAAAACATTGTTTTTTGTTAACCTCTTAAACTGTTATAAATCAATTTATCATTGTTACAGCAACATAAGCTGCAAAAAGAAAAGAAAAAGAAATATTGCATAGAAAGACGCTGTTGAGTTGCGACAGCAGCTCCAGGCAGCTCGCAGAACAACCGTGAGCGTCTCCTCGGTTAGAAGAAGATTAAAGGAGAAGAAGATAGCTGCTCATAGGAGGGGAGGTCAATAAGTTCGCGGAATGGAGGGGTTGGTGGGGATAAATTTACTCGTCCAGGTAGGCACCAGTTAAGCACCTCATTAAGAGTATATATACCAAGTTTGAACCTAATCGGGTCATTAACTTTTGAGTTATCGACCTGCAAACAACTAAATCGGGAAGAAGTCAGCCAGTATGGAGAAAATTGAACACCGTGCCGTTATTAAGTTCCTTACCAAGCAAGGAAAATCCGCTCAGACGATTTTTCAAGAGCTGTTAGCGGTTTACGCCGACTCTGCCCCTGGTAAAACCATGGTTTACAAGTGGCATGGTCTTTTCAAACAAGGAAGGGAGTCCATTGAAGACGACCCCCGCTCCGGACGGCCAATTGAGGCCACCACACCGGAAATCGTCGAAAAAGTAGAAAAACTTGTATTGGAAGATGCCCGACTGAAGAAGAAGCAACTTGCAGCAATGGTTGTAGTATCCGAATCAAGTATTTTAAATATCCTACATCATCATCTTGGGATGACTAAAGTCAGTGCAAGATGGGTTCCGAGAATGCTCACGCCACTTCAAAAACGCGAGCGTGTCGAGTGCTCTCACCAGTTTCTGGAGCTCTGTGGAGAGAGAAAGGAAGAAGTTATGGCCCGGATTGTTACTGGAGATGAAACCTGGGTTCACCACTATGAACCTGAGTCGAAGCAGTGGCATAAAAAAGGCACACCTCCTCCAAAGAAGTTCAAAGTGTCACAATCGGCCGGAAAGATCATGGCGACTATCTTTTGGGATACAGAAGGTATTTTACTGATCGATTATAAAGAACGTGGTGCGACTATAACGGGACAGTACTACGCTTCTTTACTGGAAAGATTGAAAGAAGCCATTAAGGAAAAAAGAAGAGGAAAACTGTCCAAAAGGTGTGCTCCTTTTGCACGACAATGCACCCGTCCACACGTGCCATGTTGCGACGGCTGCTATTCACCGATGCGGCTTTGAACAATTAAACCACCCACCATACAGTCCAGACTTGGCCCCCAGTGACTATTATTTATTTCCAAAAATGAAGAAAGAGCTGCGTGGAAAGAAATTTGACGACGATGAAGAAGTCAAGTCGGCAATTTCGGCCTATTTTGACACCAAAGACAAATCATTTTTTTTCGATGGTATAAACAAGCTATTTGAGAGATCCGAAAAATGTATTAGGGTTAAAGGAGAATATATTGAAAAGGAAAAATAATTTGGTGTTTAATTTCAACCTCCTTCTCTCTCATTCCGCGAACTTATTGACCTCCCCTCGTAGAGCTGCTACTGGTCCCAAATTGACCGCAGAGCATCGGCGAGCCCGCTTGCAGTTTGCTCGCGAACACGTCAATTGGAGCCTTGAGCAGTGCATTACATCTCTTGTGCCACTTATTCATGGAAAATAAAATTACCGTTTAAATTATAATTTTATTCATTTACCAGATAATTTTAACCACAAACCACTTCCTTTGGCCAGCAATTAAAAGCAGGGCATTCAGTCAAATATGTCATAATCGAAACAGCGCGGCAAACATGCATTACTTAACTGTGATAGAACTGGAATCTCCAGGAGGTACAACATGCAAAATACAGGTCAGTCAAAGCAAGAATTGTACGTACACACGACAGCACATCAATAAACTAAAATAATCTTTACCGTGCGTTCACACAGCAGCCCCCGTATTTACAGAACCGTTTAATGTGTATCAATACTAGTTAATTTACACACTAAATATTACTTTGTTTGTTCTGTTGAATAAAAAATGGTCCAATAAGAATATATTGTATTTAAATGTTGTTTGGTCCTTGACGAAATATTTATACAAGTTCATGCGTGGCCGCTATTTAAAAAAAAACGGCGGTCCTAAAAGCCTAAAACATTCAGTTCATACTAGAATATTCTAACCTCTTTCCAATAACCTTTTTTAAAATAAGACATTTCAAAAATGATCTTATCTTTTTAGACCTATGTTTAGTATGAAGTTTCATTAAAATCAGTCAAAAATATAAGGACTTAAAAGTTTGGATTGGATAACGGATCCGTTTCTACTAGATGTGATGTGTCACTTTACGGAACGTTTTTATCGGATCCGTTGCTATCGATAGCGATTGATATTATCCGATTCGATATCGGTGTCGGACGAAGATAGCCGACACCATGTGCTGTTTTCACATATCTCCGACAAAATCGTTCCGATACATACGTACTGCCATTTGCTCGATAGCAGTGCGGGCTGGTTATCATGGCATATACTTGTCATGCGTTTTATCCCACAAGCATGGTCTTCTACCAGCGGCGGTATCGGCTAAAAACATTGAAGTTCATGTTAACTGTATTTTGACAGACATATGTGATACATTGCTACTTTTCTTTGGTAAGTTTTTATTTGTGCCAAAACGAAGTAGCAATGTATCACATACATCTGTCAAAACACAGTTAACATGAACTTCAATGTTTTTAGCCGATAGAGCCCCAGTTCAATTAATGTATTATGTCGTATTTAAATAATGACGACGCTATGACAACCAAACAGCCGAACCTAAAAAAAATATTTTTGAACCAAACTCTCAACAAGCTCAAAATGCAATGTAGATACACTTTAGCACACATACAAACTTTATCGTCCGACAACTCACGGGCATTCGATAGTGACGCCAACAATGATATAAAATATCATTGGCCGCCAACATTATCATCGGTGTCCGCCCCGATTTCCGATATCGGGTCGGACAATATGAAAGGCAGGTACATATTTCATACATTTTACTTGCCCCGATATCGGATCGGTGTCGGATCTGATAATGTGAAAACGCTCTAAAGATTAAGTCTAACAATGAATGTCCATTTTTTAACTTAACATCTTTTAGCTGACAATTGTACGAGCGCGAGATAACTAAGGATTTCGATCAAGGTGCTAGAGTCGAACCCGCGACCACAGCATTAACCTAACCATGGAGGGACGAATTATACCTAAATAATTTATTACCTGTCATATTGTTTTCCAGGGTTTGACTACAAATATTTTGCGAAACTTGGAAAACCACCTCAGCTCACACAACATCAACCATTTTAACAATGAAGTACTAAAATTCTTTGAAATTGATGTCCAGGGAGTTTATGTCTTGAATCTTTTGAGTTCCGAATTCAGGTAGGTACAGGTACAGTCGAGATATCACACTAGGTAAAAAATATACTGTTGCCAGAAATGGAGAACCTCCGACATTTCGTAATGTTTCAGCTATCGGGTATTCAGTCAGTCAATGGTGATCGAAGTATCAAATATTGGTGGGAGAGCTGATCGTGTTCAAAAAATAGCTTGGACACTTGGAAGGCAATAACAGAAAATTTGAATTGAAAAATATTTATTCTATAATAAAATTAAGATTTATCCAAAAGTGCTTTGTTTTAATTTCCGTTTTCAATCGTAAGTTCACTTTGGCAGTCACTTGGTACTCTATCTGTAAATAATTCTGGAACCTGTAAACAATATATTTTGCAATTATTAATGTCTTTTTTCAACATTAATTTGCCCTTACAAAATAACTTTACCCAAATTTTAGTACGGCGCTGTATAATAATTCTAAGTACAAAAATATTTAGTGCGCAGTGATTACATTCTCTTTGAATGTGCAAGCTTCATTGTGGTTGGGTTCAAGTTATATCGCGCGAACTATACCAATGGTTTGATATGGGCTGCTGGCAGAGACTGAAAAAATGCAATAGTTAGGTACGTCACCTGTGGTGTATATGCTTCTACTCTATCAAGCAAGGAATCTGAGTAACCAGGCGTATAAAATCTGAAATAAAAGTAACAGAACGCATTAAAACGTAGAAATCTTAAAATCTGTGTAAGTTTTGACATCAAATAAAGCTTACCTTACTATTTCTTCTGGGAAACAACTGTTGATAATATTAATATATTCTTTGAGTGATGTTCCTGGAACTGTATCTATTTCTTGAACTCTTTTCAAAGCGCCCGTAGTAACAAACAATCTACGAGCTCTAGCATCATTGGGTAAAATCTGTAAAAAAACTTGGATTTAATGCCGAAGAGTTTCCAAGTCTTATTTTAAATGATGTTTAATTAAAATTTTACGTATGCCCCATCACAATAAATAACTTTTATTTCCTTTTAGAATTTCGATCCCGCAACCGAAGCATTTTATTAATGATTGTACTTATCCAGTTTTCTAACCTAGTAACATTTATTCCTTTTGTCTGTCACTGACACAGACAAAAAGACCGAGTTTTATATTACATTGTCATTTGGCAAAAATGACATTGACAAATATTACTATGGTGACAGGACTGTTTGTTTTTGTAGACTGGGCTAAGATGGGGCTAAGTAAGTTAGGTTATGTTATAAATTCAATCAAAACAAATGGATTATAGGTAGAGATTCCAAGCCTAAACTGTTTAACCTTTTGAACGCCACGGTCGGCACTGGACGACAAATGAAAAAGTGCCCAACACGCCACCGTCGTGTATGGCCGACGAGAAAACGACATTTTTAAAACACAAAATAAACATACTAAATCAACTTTTCTGTGTTTCTTTTTCCTATTATTTAAAAGTACTTTAATGATGTATTGTAAAATGGCACGAAGATATATCCATCAGTTACATTTCACTAGCAAAAATTATCACTAAATATTGCTAACCGAAATGGTGTTCTCCTCACGCCACAGTCGGCAAGACACGACAGCTAGTGATGGGTAAGTTAGGTAAATTAAATTTTGAATTTATGAAATATTTTATTGAAAGCAGCTTACTACTACATCGATAATTATTTTTTAATAGCAACTATTTGTATCTGAATATTCTTAATGCGTAATATTTATGAAATTATTGAAAAATGATTACTATTTATATCTATCGATCGATAGTTAACTGTTCACTCTCGCGCATCCCTACGGAACAGCGCATAGACAGTTACCTGTACGCCACAGTCGGGAAGACACGTCAAGCGGTGACGTCATTAGCGCTACGGGAGACTGCTAGTGATTTCCTATCCTATTATAATTTATAACGGGGAGTGTAATATGAATAAAAATGGATAGCAGTCAAATGACTACCGAAGAACGTAGAAAATTGTGTTTGTGGTCAATCAATAAAACTTTCAAGATCTGAACGCTTTTGTTTCATTGGGTTACCAAAATACCTACTTATATTAGAAATTTCATTAAGTGCGCGAAGGCACTTTTGAGCTCCTAGATTGAACTACTGTTCTAAACAAATGAAATTAAAAAAAATAGAATGTTATCTCTTAAATAGTCGAATAGTTCGTAGCGGCCTCTGATTTTTTAGATGTCATTGATTTTACTTAGAAATTATTCTAAACCAAAAAACGTCGAAAATCGCTTTAAGATCGCTGTGAATCTCACCTATACGATAATATTATTGAACAAAATTTATACCAGAATAATTGTTACTTCATAATATTTTATAATGAATTTATTATCTTATTTCGATAAAAACTATAAATACAACTGCAAAATTACTACAAAATATGTGCCGGCCGTCCGAACTCAGCTTTTTCTCGCAGAGTGAAAATTTGTTATACTAAGCATGAATTTATTATCCTATTTCCATAAAAACGATAAATACAACTGGAAAATTACTATAAAATGTGAAAAGGGGCATTTTACGCAAAAATCATGATCGAGATGTAACAGGCCTCTTTAAGTAAAAACGGAGAAAATCAACTAAAGCTAAGTAATTAATTAGTACTCTAATAGACAACCCTTTCTTTACCTTGTTGTTTATAATTTATAATAATAATTATAAGTTTACTTGAAATGTCACATCATTACCTCGCACGCAAGAAAGCTGTCAAAGGTCGTGCCAACCACGCCAGAGTCGGGTCTTCCCGACAGCGAATGCCTACACGAACGAGATTAGTGATGTATCTTATTATTACCTGATTTATTCGTTTGTAGTTCTAATGTCTACTTTTACTTTGTATAGAATTTTGTAACTGCTGTTAAATAATACGAAATCAAAAAAATATATTTTATTTCAAAAATATGTGACGAATAGCAGAGATTAAATCGGTTATTGACAACTTATCGATAACATCGTTGGCATTCCTATTTTATTTGTAGGTATTTGCTCTGAATTTATGGCTTGGCGTGGGAAGGGCGCCGATGCGTTTGAGCTCTGGCGTTCAAAAGGTTAAAGCAAAGATTTTAAAATGGCCGGAAGAGGACGAGGACGCGGTGGAGGCCTATCTCTCACCCAAGACCAACTACAAGCTTTAGGAATCGCTCGAGGAGATAACACGCCAGTCGTGGTTGCTCCTCCGCCTTTGTTCCCCAAGCTGGAAGCAAAACCTCTGCCTTTAGGCAACGATGCTGCTACAGACTATATGCTCATCGTAAAAGAACAGTTTATTGATTATTTGCACGATTCACCAGCGTATGTAAAACCAAAAGTATTAAGTGATGGTGTGGAGAGATACTCAGATAAATATAAACTTTTAGCTCTAGATGCGAAACAAGGTAAAGTGTTAAATTGCGTCTGGGCTAACATGCCTCCAGAGCTAAGACCGCAGGCAGGTCAAATACGAACAACGCGTAAAAGAAAACTTGATGATCCAAATGAGATTGCGAAGAGGCTACAGACTCTTGAAAAGAAAGAATCACAGGAAGAATCTAAAGAAACGACAGAAAATAATGAGAATGATAATGCTAAGCCTAAGGAAATCAATGACGATGAAGAAATAGAAGATGAAGAGGAGCAAGATGAAGAGATTGATGATGGAACAGACTATGCCAACAATTACTTTGACAACGGGGAAGAATATGATGATGATGATGATAACCTAGATGATGGTCCAGTTTATTAAAGATCATATTTAAATATTTAATAAACATTATTATAAGTAAATATGAGTTTTTAAACTATCTAAAAATACCTTAGCATATTGGGCCAAAACATATTTGAGGATGCAGCCAGGAGCAGCGTGCAGTAATGGTTCAAGTGCTGGCCGGTGCAAGCAACACTGCAGGGCCTGTTTCAAGGCACATGAGGTTCGGGCTCGTACTTCTCCTGATGATTTTGGATCTGTATATAGCTGAAAATACAATAACATTTTTTATACATACATTTCAGATTAAATCTTATTTAATACATATACATACACTCTATAAAATCTTAACATATCAACTAGCTAGAAGAATATACATATCAACTGGAAAGAAGAATTGTTATTGTATAGACTTACTAGTCTACAGCTACTGCTCCAGCTACAGCGTTAATAATAATAATATCTACAATATTATCAATTATTAAGACACCTAGTGTTGGTCTCTAACACCGTACCATACAACACTAGCGAGGGGTGAAATTATGGCGAAGGTAAGCCGATCTACAAAAATGTTATGATCTGCATAGTGGATCAGTGGAGGTGGGATTTCTAAAAGCTAAGCTAAAGTAAGATGGGAATCGGCTTGTATTAACCTTTCGCTACTGCCATACAACCATATCTTGACACAAACCAACCAATTTATAGGATATTCCACAACACAATTGATAAATTGTTAATAATAAAACTGGTTAAAGTCAGTTTTTGTAAAGTGAGATAGGCAATAAAGTATATTATCTACTTAATTAAATAAAATACCCTTTATTCACTCATATGGAAGGCACGCCCCAGCAATAAAGACATTAAAAATGGCTGATGATTATGAACTAGAATTGTATTATTGTCGTCTTATAAACCTGCAACAGTCTGGGCAGTGCGTTGGAAATGGCGATGGCGAGGCTATGCTGCGGCGAGTGCTTGGCGATGTGGCCAATGGTCCACGCGGCGCCGCAAATCTCCGCGTCCTCTGCGTCCAAGTTCTGCAGGATCTCCACCAGGCGCGGGATGGCCTGCATTATAATATTTAATATTAAAAATCACAAAATTGTATTGAAAAATATAAAACTTTTTATTTATAAATTTATTTTTTAATAAATTTACTAACCGTTTTTTATTAGAAGGTCAAATAATTGAATTAATTTGAACAATTATTCCAGCTATTACATTAATTTTTATTGCTTTACCTTCTTTACGATTACTATAAAGCTATAAAGCTTAGAATCTGTGGTCTACGAGTTTGAGGCGTGTATGATAGAAGCCAACAGACTCGCTTCCCCTTAATAGATAGTGGATGGGAAAGAGAGGTTCAACCTTTCATCTCTTTATAATTTGTAAATTGGTATTATGTCAATCCTACTGTTTTCTGCACAATTGTCCTGCTTCACATTCAATGTTGATAAACAGTTTACGGTAGGTATACCTTATCTAAACAAAGATATCGCGAAAAGAACGTCAAATTGAAACCTTCGCTTCAATAACGGCCATAGCGAGCTGATCCGACTGTCCCGCGATGAACCCGAGCGCCATGCAGGCGGGCACGCGCGCGCCGCCCGTCGACTCCGACAACAACTCCACGAGGGGACCACACCCACCTGTGTTCACCACTAGTTGGGCAAGCTAACAAACAAAAATTGATCTATAACTTTTATTTTATGAGAAGGTATATAGATATATAGGATGGTAGCTAGATACAAAAATTCAATATCACAATTACATAATTCATCCAATTTTTATGTGGCTTTCTTCTTCCTCTATCAACTATCACGTAAAACACAGTGAAGACGATCTCATATCAACAGAATCTGCGGTCTCTCTTCATCAATTGAAATATGAGGATGATTATCTCACGTCAACCGAATGCTTGACAATGTCCCTGAGCAGGAACGCCGCAGCTCGCCTAACCGGCGCGGAGTCGTGTCCGGCGTGCAGCAGCGCGGGGGGCAGCGCGCCGCCCGCCACCACCGCCTCGGCCAGCTCGCAGCGCGCGCCCGCCACCGCGCCCAGCGCGCACAGCGTGCTGCGCTACACCACACGGGGAACACTCACATACAACACGCTGTTTGCTATTGGCAAATCCCAAAGGTAGAAACATTTGTATTGTATGTATATTGCAATCAAACCCCGGAAAATTATTATTAACACTGAAAACCATATTGCCGAGACATTTTGATTTTTAAAACGATAAAGTGACAATCCTAGATCTTAGTAATGGTCAAAACAAGTCTCAAGCCGATGACTTACATAACGCTTAACCCATGCTACGATCACAGAGTACGATACCTTCAGTTTAGGGTCTTGGTTTTCCAATCCACGCACTAAGTGGCATATCGCACCAGCATCCACGACGGCCTCCGGCTTGTGTTGAGCGATATCCACCAGAGCACCTGCTGAAATCTAAATAGCAACCATAAACTAATATATCAGCAACTGTGCTAGTGCTAGGTTTTCGTGCAATAAGTTATCTCTCATGAAAAGAGAAAACTAACGGGTGATTTATCTCATGTTACTAATAATTGTGTTGAAACAGAATTCAATAAACAATAGTGCATTTTACCTGCTTCAGACTCATTTCAGGTTCTTGAAAAGCCAATACTAGAAGAGGTAGGGTGCCTGCATCCACTACTAGTCCTGCCAGCTGTTCGCTGTGCTTCCCTATGTAGCCTAAAGCCCATGCGGCATTCTCTTTCACCTGAAATAATGTTAGTCCAGAAGGGATGGAAAACTGATCGTAGGCCGCTAATATCCATCTAATGCTAATGACCCTATCTATAGTTAGAACAAACACGGTCGCAGATTGGCGAAATTACTGTTGAAAACTATTCGCTCGCTACTTTATGGTTCATGATTATTACTTAGTACTTTAGTAAGTAAGTACTATTATTACTTAGTGCTCTAGTAAGTAAGTACTTATATAGGACTAAGTTATAATAATGAACCATAACGTAACGAGCGATTATAGTTATCAACAGTAATTTCGCCACTCGCAGGATTCAAAACTGCGTCCGTGTTAGTTCTAACACTAGATTATTTATCTAGGCGATTAGACTAAATTATCTACGCGTGTTAAATCATTTCATAATAATTAGTGTCTTCCACAAAAGCATATTAAGTGCTTTTTTGCACTTCAAAACAAGTTTTAGCCTCCTAACAAATGGGTTAAAATAGTTTGCTATCTTTAATTATTCGAACGACGAATGTCTCTGTACCTTTTTATGATGTATGTTCATACCAATGAAAAAATCGTAACTGGTTTCAAACGCGGAAAACACACACATCAAATACCTGCGTATCGAAGTCTTCTAAACACGACACAATGTGCTCAAGTGCACCGAGGCGAACGATCGCAGATGCTAATTCTTCATTATGTCTGCAAAAAATGATAAAAACTTACTTTAATTAAGTAGATATTGGGTATTTTAGTAAAAATTTGAATTATCTGATTTTAGCTTGGCTTGATAAGCTTGGTATGGTAGTTTTGTTATTAAACCAGAGTTTTAATGTCTGTTTTTAAAATCATAACTTAGAACCAAAAGTAAGACGATATTAGTTTGGAAAAATAAAGTAAGTATCCTTACTTAGCAACCGCTCGCATTAGGTACAGCGCTGATCGTTTGTAATACACCTGTCCAAATAAAGAACAAAATCAATGAGCAGATTACGAATGTTTTGTTTAAGATTCTACATAAACTTCTATTCTAATAGGTAATCACTGAATATTGTATTGCTATTCTATAATAGTCTTCTACAGAGTACAAATGCGTAGATAACTCAAAAAAACTGGCCAAGTGCATGTCGGGCCACGCGCAGTTAGGTATAGCAGGATTTCAGTTACCTTATACAATAAACTTATATTTTCTTCCTGTTTAACATAACTAAGGACTTTTAATGGTTCTTCAAACAGGACAAAACATACTAGGTATGTTATTTGAATTTCCTAGTTGTATTAGTTATTTATGTAAGCTTATCCAAAGAAACTAAACCATGTCAACAATGAACGAACAGTCAGTTGCGAAAGCCTCGCAGTAATTCTCAAATCCATCCATTTGCGCTGTTCAGGGCCTATTGAACGTCGCCAAGAAATGTTCTCACATTGTATTTGTTGAGGTTCTCGAGCGTAATTGTGAGCATGCCGCTGCTGAGCAGCTGCCGGGCGACGCCCTCGTCGTGCTCGGCCAGCCGCGCCGCCGCCACCACCGCGCACTGCCGCACCGTGCTGCACGCGTCCGACAGCAGCGGCCGCAGCAACTCTGGCATCAGTATTGATGTAAATGTCCTTACCAGATACCATCAACGCATATAGCGATATTGTAGGCGTGAAAGGAGACTGCCATATTTATTCAGCGTATGCTGGTAACGGCAATATCTCAAATGACAAAAATCTGCCGTTGACGAATTTCTTGGTGGCTCCCGCTTAGAGCTTGCGAACTGATGGCGTAGCTTCTTTGGCATTCACAAGAGCTTGTAACAGCATAGAGACTGAATTAATAATTTTGTTTGAACCTTGCTGTACCTCGCCGCCGCCATACACGCAGGCTGTACGGCGGCGAGACGGAACCGCCCGCAGCTATCGGGCTTCTATTCGGTTTCATCCACAGAAGCTGATAGAAACTATTATATTAACGGTGCGGGGTATGTCCGTCCTAAACCTAGGCATTCAGTTGATTCAACATACGAAGCTAATGATGAAGTTTGAGCAATACTTATTTCGTTAGAGGAACAGTATAGATACATTCTGGCGATATTGCGTTTCCATTTACAATATATAATTGAATAGTAATTAGTAATAGTAGCCCCACACCTACATCACTCCCGGAGTCAAGAAAATAATTTAAACAGGTATTTAAGTACCTAATATGATAAATTAGAACTAACCCAGCACACCAGCGCTCTCTAAGCATTTCACATTGGTGGCTCTTGTAGCTAATTCCGCCATTGTTTGGACAAACACCAACCTGGCTTTCTGGTAAGTTTCAAAAACTGAAACAAATAAAGTGCACGGCAAATGAAAATGAATTCACTTGCAGAAACTCTACTAAGATTTAATGGTGTTCTTTAATTAATTTTCAATCTTCAGTAAATCTAAGCTAGGAATTTCTTTAGCAGCAAGATCGCACAAGTAAAGTATTAAAATGTTCCACAGAAAAGCAGTTTGTGGACCACATGTTTAAAGACAGAACAAAACGTAGTGATTACATTCTCTTTGCAAGATTCACAACCTTAAAGCAACGCGGGCCTTCCTTCCCAGAACGGAAGGCCCGCGTTGCTTTAAATCCACAGCCAAATAGGGTAAAACACACTGAGAGAGCCCTATACATATTCGGAATTGCTATTCAAAAACTTATACTATTTGTTCGTGCAATCATTATAATTATGGTTTGTACACATGCCAGTTATTAAAGAACTAGGTATAATTTACACTTTAGATAACAACTACTATGAACTTGCAAACAATACCTAATTGAATGTTCCTGGGACTGCTCATGGAGTGACTCATCGTGATAAAAATAACACAATGTACAGACTGTACAAAAATATAAATTTTTGTTTATTTTCTATTTGCAGATTTGACGGTTTACTAATTGACACAAATGTCCAATTTGGCAATACGATTGTCATTTATTACTCATTATTTTGGACTAAAAACCTCTTCGCTTTGGTCAAGGTAAAGGTAGGGAGTCACATCTTTATCAGATATAAGATGGATTTATTACTTCCAAGAGGAAAGTAGATTGCCATAACAAAAAAAGAAGAAGAAAGGGCTGACATGAGCCAACTAGAAATCGACTGGCGGCGCTAGTTGGCTCATGCCAGACCCTTAAGTGTGTAGGAGTGATAATATGGAAAGGATGTGGAGGTAGGTAGCCACTGATAGGAAGGCCAAAGGGGAAGATCTTCCTCCGGGCTGGGTGGTATTAGCCCGGGGACCGCGGTCCAACCGATGATGGTTGGAAGTTGTATATATGCAAAGTCGCTGAGTGAACTTCGTTAGCGAGATGTAGGATTTCCATACTGCGAGGTTGCTACTCCATACTTTAATGTTCATGTTTCTTACTAGCGCCATCTAGTAACACGGTGAGGAATCTTGTTGTCATGCCGTGTGTCGTGGTATGTGCGGCGTAGGTAAAGTAGGTGCCGCTACATCACTCCCCCCCTGAGACCGGAGGTCGATAGTCCAAGGGTAGTTAGTCCAAGCTCAGCTGTTAGTGCGTCAGAGCTTTGCAAGTGCCAGAGTAGTGTTGCAGGAGATGCCCCAGTCTGCGGTGAGTCGAGACGTTGTGGGGTGAAGAAGGGCGCGTCCGCCAGTGCTGCAGGTAGATCCGTGTCCACGGTGAGCCGGGACCTGTCCACGGTGAGTCGGGACAGTGGAGAGTGACGGTGGGTCCGAGCTGCTGGTGAGGTGCGCAGGGCTGCCACGCCGGGAGTGAGGGCCCAGTGAGCTCCAGGAGTGGGCTGCGGAGACCAGGTCGGGATGATGCCGTCGAGAGTTGCCGAAGGTCCAGGAAGCGTCGTCAATGATGCTGCGATGGAACCAGAAGGCTGTGGTGCTGGCTTGCTGTGCTTCTGCTTGCGGTGTGACTGCTGCGGCGGATGCTGGATAAGGTATGGGGTGATGGTCGGCGCTGCGTGGCTGAAGGTGCTTGAATGTGCTCCGTCGGGGGTCACCAATGTAGGAGGGGATAGTATGGAAAGGATGTGGAGGT
Organism: Catoptria pinella; assembly: GCA_963556745.1. NCBI lineage: Eukaryota > Metazoa > Arthropoda > Insecta > Lepidoptera > Crambidae > Catoptria > Catoptria pinella. The sequence continues at coordinate 7,272,890 of OY750771.1, forward strand.
AGGTAGCCACTGATAGGAAGGCCAAAGGGGAAGATCTTCCTCCGGGCTGGGTGGTATTAGCCCGGGGACCGCGGTCCAACTGATGATGGTTGGAAGTTGTATATATGCAAAGTCGCTGAGTGAACTTCGTTAGCGAGATGTAGGATTTCCATACTGCGAGGTTGCTACTCCATACTTTAATGTTCATGTTTCTTGATACTAGCGCCATCTAGTAACACGGTGAGGAATCTTGTTGTCATGCCGTGTGTCGTGGTATGTGCGGCGTAGGTAAGGTAGGTGCCGCTACAAGTGCAACGGGAGAAGTGGGCGAAAACGGTTTGCTATAGGAAATCTAGCATTTACATAGATTCGATTGAGACAGTTCTGCAATAATTTAATTAGTGGCTTAGTGAACTGTAGACCACGTAGACCTCAGTCAAATTGTATGTTGTTTAAAATTAATCTAGTAGATGTCGCCACGAGGTTGACACTGCTTTACTGAAAAGCAGTACTATAAGCCGTTTGGTATATTAGGTATTCCTTCATGAATCTATTCGAAGCTAGACGGCGCTTATAATTTTGAACATTTTTCGAATGGGTGAACTTTTTTTCTCAAATTTCTATACATATAATTATCGAACTTGCTCACAAAATTTCACGAGGATCGGTTGAGAAATGCAACCTGTAGAGGAATTTTTGCCCAAACTGAAACGGAGACGCTTCGCGCTCGCTCGGTCAATTATTTTTGAGAGCAATATGTAGATTCAGTCTGCGTTTCAAAAACAAACGTTAAAGCTATAAGCGAGTTGATTTGTCACATCGTTAATTTGTGTTCGCGGTGCATTTATTGTTTGATCGAACGCGCGTCGCTGTAGCCTGCGGTCGCGCAGGAGAGCAAGCACCCGTGAAGGCCATGTGACTGCGTCACGTGCGGCTCACATAGCCACAACACAACATCGGGCTGGCGCATACGCACACAGCGAGACCATTGTGAACCACGTATGCGGTGTCCTCGTCACTCGAGTTCACTCACACTTAGTGGCGACACAACCTGTCGCGAAGCCGCCGCGTGTTCAACTTAGTGCCACTCGACTGAACCGAATCATTCGACATAATAATAAAATGTACCCGGTGAACTATCGGTAATAATTTATCTGTAAGTGGATAACTGTGTGGAAACAATATGCCGTACATCATGGTAATAGGCAGCCTCAGTTCGGCGCACCTCTCGAAGGATGAAGGCGCCACCGTGTATGGACTTAAAAGCGAGGAGCGTACAGGGTTAGTGCGGGTAAATACGAATCATTATCCTTATCTAATTACCAACCAACTTAGAATTTAATCGTTGGACCATCCATATGGGTTTTTGCCGCTTGCGTTACCATTGCGTTAGGTACCATTGTCACAGAATACGTTTTAAAATAAAACAAATGTATTTTTGTAAGTTCGCTGCGACTTAAATAGTGTTTCTGTACCGAATCAAATTATTAACAAACGTCTTTAGAAAAATCTGCGTTTTACCTATTTAGTTTTCGCCGTATCTCCTTACAGAATAGGAGACTGACAAGTTTAAATTCTCATCACTGACTGAATCAAATCATTTTCATTCTCGTCACCATTGAAAAACATTAAATGAATACTTTGAACTGTGTTGAAATATTGGAAAAGTTATATTAATATAATAAAAAAAATCAAGACTAGACTCCATGCTCTTAATTAAACCAACGAGGATATCTTAAACTATAGCTAAATCTCTGGTTAAAAAAACTGTTTATATTATTTTCCTTATTTTATTACAGGAATTAAATTCAGCATTTGGGATGACCATCGCGGTGAATTCGGACCAAGACCGGACAGTGCGTGTCACGCAGAAAGGATTGACGTTGATGGTCGTCAACCGGCTCCACGGACTGCTCGGCTACGACGTGGTGTCACACTCTATGGCGATGACTAACGCCAACCGGGAGCTGGTCTCCTTCACCCTTTATAAGAAGACCAACCCTCACAGCCACTCCCACGGACACAGTCACTCGCACGCGAGTTCACACACGGGCTCCTCACACAAGAGCCATTCACATGGAGGTGTCGTTACGCTTTGATGTGTAGGCGCCTTTATATTTTTTTATTGAGGCAAAATTGTGGCCATGCTATTACTTATTACTTCCAGTACCGCTATTACTTCCAGTGACTATAAGGTTCTATAAAGCATTTAAACAAGAAGTAACGTAATTGTATGTTAATAAGGAGCAGCTCGATTGTGTTGTATTGTAATTTCGGATGGTAGGTATAACCATAAACTGATTATTATACTAGCTTAGCGTAAAGTATAATAAGTTTATGAGTACCTATGTCACTATAGATTTGAAGGCCAAAAACATCTGAAGAAAAGAACGAATGAACTGACGATATTTAGTTTGATTTCGATATAAAGAAAAATGAATGATGCATGCGTCATTGTTATAGAATTTATTAATATTTTAAGAATTTATGAAGTTGTAACGTTTTTTTTGTAAATGTCAACTTTTTTAGACAAAGCCGTCCATTAAATCAGTAAATAATATACAGTATTTTTATTCAAAACGAATTATATTACCTGCTTTCTTACAAATAAATTATCAAATGAAACAATATAAAAAGCTATAATCAGTCTTAACAATAGATAACATTATACGTATTTTTTTGCGTTTGAATAATTACATTAATTAACTACTTATAATTAAAAGTTCAAAAATGTTTATAAAAAGTTGCTAGTCAAGTGATATTCGTTTTATAAATGTTTGATAATGCAAATTACAATATTTCAGTCCAGTATTAGTAGTCTCTGCGCGTTTCGAAAATAATGTAATACTTTGAACGCAATATGTACGCTGTTTTTGAAACGCTGTTTTTGAAATGCAATTAAAAAAAAAGTAGAAAAACTGTCTACATGTAACCGAGACTAGAAATACGTTAATAATATGTGTAGAAATAAGTATTACCACTATTGCACTATAGTTCACATTAAAGTAGTTCAACAGTCAACTTATTCTTTCCCTGTTAATTTTATGTCTTTCTTCCGCCAACCTTTTGAGAGCAGCTGCATACTGTCGTTGGATTTCAAGGAGATTCGAGTATTCATTGTATAGGGATGTTTTGCGACTTTTTTCAGCTCTGAATTTCTCTTCTACTTTTTTAACAGTTTGATTTACCCATTCCACTATAGACTCAAACTGTGTCATGAACTCTTCTCTGGTTCTAGCCGAAGACATTGCTCTGTAATAAATTTCAATGCTAAGATGCATGTCCTATAATGCTATTAGATGCAATAATTTTCAAACAGAAACTTAACAGCGTTATAGGTCATTTACCAGCTTCAGGGTTTACGGATTATTTACCTTCGTATAGACGAGTAAGTAATGACTTGAGTAAAACTTGCAATTTTCAATTGCTTCTTATATTATACCGCCCGCGACTTTATCTACGTGGAAAGTTCTTTTGCTCGGGAACAATTATTTTTTTCGGGATGAAAGGTACCCTATGTCCTTCTCTGTACCCTTGACAAGGTGTATGCAAAATTTCATGATCGGTTCAGTAGTTAAGACGTGAAGGCATAACAAACAAACAAACGGACTTTCGCATTTATAATATTAGTAAAGATTATTTTAAATGCGCCAAAACAACACTAAAACTGCATTGAGAAGCTCGGTGGCCCAGTGGTTTAGAGCCTGGTCTTGCTATTGCGCAGGTTAGGCAACTTTCGCAAGGGTCGGTCATGGAATGGGTGACCAAAAATTTATTATGTCGAGTTCCTCCGTGCTTCGGAAGGCACGATAATCAGTTGGTCTCGGCTGCATTTGCAGTCGTCAACACCCACCAATCCGCTTTGAGCCTGCGTGGTGGGTTATGGCCCATCCTCCTTATCCACCCATAAGGAAGGCTTGTGCCCCAGCAGTGGGGACATTAAAAATAGCTGATGTCGATACAATAAATTCCATGTGAATATAATATTATAATCATTTGAATATTCAAAGTTTTACTCAAGTCATACTTACTCGTCTATAGATACGAAGGTGAGACTAATATACCCGAAATGGATCTTCCAAAAGAGCGCGTAGTCTGCACACTAGCGCCGTTATTGGACAAAAATCATAGTGCTTAAATAAAGACGAAATTGTGAATTATCTCTCTGTTGTGCACTCCGAAGAAGCTTTGTGGTACTTTTTATCGCTAGTGTGCAGACTAGGCGCTCTTAAACCTTGGATACATTAGGGGACAAAATGTCTCCTAAAATGACGCGCAACTAGTACTATTATATATTCTGTGGCGCAAAGCTCAATCTACGTGACGCTGCAACGTTGCCAAGTGTCCCGCAACATTTTACGACGGATTTACGTGACGCGGGACATTTTGCTATTCCACTTAGTTGTTGTGCGACATGTTCCACCCCTTTAATGTATCCAATGCTTAACGCGTGCACATAGCCGATTGTGTGTATTCCGCAACCAAAATCGGGAAACGACCTAATGTGATCGCTCCATAAGTACTTACTCGTCGTAATTATCCAAGATAGAATTTAACAAACTCAGCTCCTTAGAAGTATACAACTTTACCTCATACAGTGTATTATAGAATATGTAATACTGCTTGGTTTCTCTGTGTTTAGATGCAACTGGAAAAAAAACAAATTCAGATTTATTAATTTTTCTATTGAAATTCTACAAAACTATGAAACCCGTTTTCATTGTCGAACGAAAACGACACCAACATTTCCATGGAAAGATAACTTAATATATGATTTTGTTTTGAAAATGATAGTTTGTTACAACTTTTTAGAGCTAAAATAAAATTACCTTGGTTATAAAGTTCCATGAATCTCTTCTCGTATTGCAAAAGTTCTGCAGTGCCAGGCATTTCATCGATAGCCATAGAATATTTGAGCACTTCACGGTTCGACCTGGCCAACTCCAGTCTCAAGTTCGAAATGAATGATTTTAACTTTTCTTCACGTTGTTGGAATTCTTTGAGTTCCTCTGACGTCAGTGGCCGATCCACGTTCTCCGGGTTCGGATTTTTGGCAGCACTAAAAAAAATATTCAAATGATTGGACTACATAATGTGTCTTATGTCCATTGTGTAAAGTGCAAACTAGTACGAATAGATACTACGCAAGATGCGTGCAAATTCCCCGGAAGACCGACCCGTGTGGCCTCATTTTTGTCTCGTATAGCAAGTTTGCATGTCATGCCACGTAGATTAAACCTGTTATTAAACAGCATCATAGTAATAAAGCTAACTGTGAACACCCAGTCAATGAATGTTGTTTGAAGTACATTTAAAACTCACCTCAATTCTTCTTCCAATTTCTTATGTTCATTTTCTCTGTTTTTAATGATTTGTAGGAGTTCATTTCTCTCCCGCGCCAATTCTTTTAATGATTTATAGAAGTCTTTCACATTTTTATCACTGCAAACCAAAATTAATTTGTCGATGTTTCACAAAATTCAATCGCACCAAAAAAAATTTCATGTAAAATGTTACCGAAACGAAACCATGGCTCTGTAGAGCCAAGCTTCTAACTCTACACGCTCTAACTCTACCAGCCCTAACTTCAAAAACTACACCTTAGTCAAAATATGTGGCTTGGCCATTTCGCTACATTCACATGGGCGTAAGGTGGATAATTTATTCACTGTTTATTACTTTTCTGTTATACAATAGTTCTTGTAGTAAGTAAACGGCCAAGCCACATATTTTGACTAAGGCGTAGAGTTTGTGAAGTTAGGGCTTGTAGAATTAAGGCGTGTAGAGTTATAAACTTGGCTCTACATGAAGTCTGATAACTTTTTGACAGTGCGAGCCATAATAATATGGTCTCGTCTTGGCAACATTTTACATGTAAATGTTTTTGGTGGGATTTCAATTCTTTTTGGGGTCTATTTCTTGCACAAGGAGTACCTATTTTAATTTTCAGACCTCTAGCATAAAAATTTGCAGAAGTTTCATACAAACTTCCATCCCCTAGTTTAAGGGGTTCAGGAAGAATTTGATGATCATCAGTGAGTCAGTGATGAAATCAGGGTTTTTTTAGATGTCAATAAAATCTAAAGTAAGTATAAGAGCCGAAGATGCAATTGAATCTAATGGTTAATAAGTCTGGACTTAATACTCGGAATATGATGTCAATACTGGGTATTGACATCATATTTCGAGTATTTTGTTAATCGGGTATAATCCAAACCAAAGTTTTGAGGGTTCAAAAAACGAAGAAACGCTTCGAGAATAGGTAGGTAGTGCTCTTTCGTTCGCTTGGTGTCGTCTTGGCGGGGGTACTACCGCACCTCCAGATTAATCAACTGGCTTCTTACAATAATATGTATGACTTACCTATGATCATCAGAATTCATTAATTTTTGAGTAATTGATCTTAATTTATCAACCATATTTGTATATTCTGTTTTGGCATTTGCCATTCTTTCCTCATGGTTGGTTTTGAAGACCTCTATATCTTTTTCCATAGCATCTATTGTTTTTGTGAGTCTGTCAACATCTTCAGAGTATTTAAGTTTCTCTCTTTCTTCTATTTCTTTGGAAAGTTCCCCTGTAAGCTCAGATTGAAGCACAGCATAATGAATTTTTGTTTCCGCAGCATCCTGATTACAATCCACTTCTTTTTCATATCTGTCAGTCTGTTAAGGAACAAGATGTTAGATTAGTTTAACTGTCAAAAAGTCAAGTGAACTATACAATATATGACGAAGAAATCTACATAGTTTTTATAACACGCAATCAATACCATACTCAATTGTTGTTCCCAAAAGAGAATTAAATAAGTCAAGAACGAGAGATTTAATGTTCATAAAAATATTCATACCACTACTGTTATTGCAGAGGGATCAGCAAGTGTTTTTTCATAATCATACTGAAAAAAAAACAATTATGTACACTTTAATTCTTAAAACATTTATTAACACAAAAATGACAAATCTTCTATAATATAGCTATTGATGAAAAGTATACTATAATTTGGCTATTTTTTATGAAATGCTTATATGTGTAGTCAGTGTAGAAGACTGGGCGATTCTGATACCTATTATTGAAAGCTTTTAGCTTCTAGAAACCAGGTGATATAAATAACTTGTATTAAAATCTCACTAGAAATCAATTGATAAATCATGCAACCACTATTTGACAACCTCCGTGGTCGAGTGGCTTTGTACACCGGTTTTCAAGGTCGCCAGGTTCGATCTCCAGTTGGGTCAATTTAGAAAAACGAACTTTTCTATACTGGCTCAGGTCTGGGTGTTTGTGATACCACCGTTGTCTCCGATTTCTATAACAGAAGTGCTTTAGCTACTTACTTTGGAATCGGAGCAATGTATGTGATGTTGTCAAATATTTATTATTTATCTACTATCAGCTAGCTCAGAAGTACTGTTTCAGGACAAGAGCTGTCATTATAATAGTTCAATTGGCTCCGGTTGTTGAAATTGGAGCCAGTGGCGTAGCGTGAGTTTGCGCTGCCCGGTGCCGACTAGAAATTTGCCGCCCCTACCAATTTATCATTAGCCAAGAAAAATAGAAAAAAGAAATTTAATTCTTCCCCGCGCTTAGTTTTAGTAAAATTCTACACAAATAGGTGGTTTCTTGAAAGATGCCTTTATCTTTTTACCCACTTCTTGTGTAGAAGTCTAGTCGCGGCGTGCGAAACGCTCCAGGTCGTGCGGCAATGATGTTGGGACAAAATCATTACAATCAATGATGGTGCAATGTTCGCTCTAAACTCTTAAAATCCAGTCGAAAACCCTATCGAGGGGATAGGGATTTCGATAAGATACACTATAACAAGATGCGCAGCGGTAGCCGGCAAGCTTGCATCATATTATAAGTAGATTTGAAAAATAAATTATTTAGCACATGGGTCACACTTGGCAGAGCCAAACAGAGGCAACCAAAGAGCCGCGGTTTGCCGCTTGTGGGTTACCTACAAAGATTTTTGTGTAGAATTTTACAAACGGCGATTTGCCACCGCCTCCTGGACGTGCCGCCCACGTGCGGTGCACGCTTTGCACGTTCGCTTACAGGCGGCGGGCCTATCTGTCGCGCCCGCGCCGCCCTGTGGAGCTGGCGACAGCGCGATTCGCAAAAGGATTTACTAATTTAAAAGATGCCGCGGTTGCTGCTTCTTGTCATTATGCAGCCCGGGGCCGTTACCCCCCCTCACGCTACGCCACTGATTGGAGCCGTAAGTTGGAGATGGACTTCGGAGGTGTTGCCGCACAAGCCATAATACGTCGCGATTTTTACGCCAAACTACAGTTCAATGTCAGTTCGGCTCCAATCGTTTGGCGGCGTAGCACCGGCAATGCGCCATCTCGGAATCAGTGCGACTCCAGTCCGGTTTCGGGGTGGCATCTACATGAAGGCTCACTCACCAAGAAATCAAGTCCCTCATCATTCTGATTATTTTCCTTGTTGGTAGAAACATGCATAAGCATGCGTTGATCATACTCTGATAGAGTAGCATTCACTTGTTCCAGTTCATTTACTGGAAGACCACCTTTTCTCTTGCGAAGTCTACATGGCTTGTACAAATTCTGTAATAAAAATGTTTTTTGCAATTGCATACATACTAAAAAGGAACAGAAGACATTCTCATTAACAGTAATTCTTGTATAAAAAAAAATAAACAGCGAACATAGAACCTCCTCCTTTTTTTGAAGTCGGTTAAAAATTAATTAGTGACACACTGCAAATATCCATAACTTTGCAATTTTGAAGTTTATTGGATTCATCACTGAGGTTATAAAATATTCTGTTTTTAACTTTTTATTACAAAAAACATACTATTCACAACGTTATAACTACACCATTATCGGGAGTGTATTTTGCAAGCAGCGACTCTCTAGAGATGTGGTAAAAACTAATGGTTATTTTAGGGATATCAATGTACACACAATGGCATCTCAAGACTATACATGTTGACCTTGAGACCGCCTTTATGCTCTACGTAATAAAAGCTGTTTTCGCAATTTAACTGTATAACCTGACGTGCTGTCGTATGTACATACTATGTAGGCAAAATTCAAATTAATTTGTATTTATTATTCAAGAACTATAACACACATTTTTCTATCATAATGAATCATCTATAATTGACAAACTCTCAACATTAACCTTAGATAGGGACATAATTGTTGACACCTGCCATACTGACATGTTTATTTCTCTGATGTGTCTCGAATTTGCATAATTACTATTGCTTTACTAAATTATTTTTGCCGGCTTATTTAAGATGGATTCACTGCTTCAAAACAATATGAACTCCAAGTACATGGCGACAATGTGTTCTGCTCATTATGCAATATCAATATTGTATTTAGAACATGTAAATATTGAAAGACATAGTTATCAAGTCAAAGGCATGGCTTTGCAATTTTATCAAAAAAATTATTTTTTATCAGCACTGCATATTTTTTTTCCTCAATATCTTAATAAAATAACCAATAGATTTTACCACATCTCTAGAGAGTCGGCACTCGCAAAATACACTCCGGATAACAATGTATACTTATAACTTACCTGAATATTAGCTAAGTTTCTTAACAGTTTCTCTTTTTGAAGAAACAATGTTCTGTCAGAGTCAAAAATATGACTTTTTTCGTATTGCATAACTGCAAATTTCCTAAGTTCATCTTCTTTAGCTTCCCTAAATTCACTTGAATATTTAATCAACCACTGAATCAGTGGGTATATATTTCTAAAATCCAAACCTTGTATTTGATGGGGTTCTATTATGTATGGACATTTCATACTAGGCAAGATCTTCACAATTTTTTCAGTGAGTGCTCTAAAACAACAAAAATCAAGTAGAGAATCGTAAATATCAATTTCAAACCAAAGTCTGTAAAGTATTTACGCTACAAATATGACAGTCTTCCATTACATCATAATATTCATTTCCAATCATTTAGTCCCAAACTAGGCAAACTAGCTGTGGTGACTTAATAATGGATAAAAATACATAAAAAAAGAATATAAACAACCATGACTCGAACTTTGTTTGGCTTATAAAGTGTCAAAATAAAATATTGGTACTTACATCTTTTTGCCAATTGTAAGGTTTTCTTCAAATAAGAGACTAATATCTACATCGATATCGCAGAGTTCTATACACCAAGTGAGTCCTCCCACTATTTTATCAAAGGCTGATAGGCCCTGAAGTTGAGCGCGGTAGTAGCCGGCTGCCACAAGGGCGTCTGATATTTCATGCCATTTTACTAATTGCTCAGCGTCTTCACGTACTTCAACCTATGTAAAAATGTACCAAGTTGATAAGCAAAAATTTGCAAGTAACAAACAACATTTTTCAACTTAAATCTTTAGCGTTACCTCTTTCCCTTCATGATCTACTTTACTATAAATGTTCATTAGAGGTTTACTGCGAGTGAAAATATTCTTCTGTTTTGCTGCCATGGTTTTGAAGTCTAGAAGAACTATTTGTTAAGAACCGATTCACGAAATCATTACATTACATTATTTATACTAAAAAACAATATTCAAGTTTAATTTAATTATTTCATTGCACAGTCAGACAGACAGACTAGTGACTAGACTAGACTAGCTAGTGGTGTAGTGTAGTTATATTCGTCCTTTTCAGGACAGGCGAAGGTCTAAGCCATACTGCCAGTTCTTGAGTTGATATTGTTTCATTTTTCATTAGAATGCGGGTGCATCGTATTCCAATGCTGCTTGGAGCATTTGGCACCAAGTATATCAAGACAGTTTACTCGGTTAGTTCTACCGAGGAAGCCACCACTTCAATAAAAGTCTCAGCTCCACATAACCAAGATCGCGCCTATTTCAATTATCCCACATATTGTTCAGTTGCGTAGACACTTGTACGCACGACAGCATGGTAAGTTAAACAGTTGAACTACGAAACAAGTTCTTATAACGTACGACATAAGGACGGTCTCAAGGTCAATATGTATAGTCTGACGTGCCGTTGACTGTACCATATAACTGCATCAATTTTAAGACACAATATCCACTATGAATCAATTTGAAAATAATTAAAATAGACACCTAACCGAACTCGACAAAATGGCGCCAAAAACTCCCTAGACTAGCTAGAGGCTAGACTAGTCAAAGAGTAAAGAAAGTGTATAATATGAGAGTAGTGTAGTCATAGAACTTAGAGCATGCTCTAAGTCATAGAAGTATAATAGCATAGAAACCGCGCTAAAATAGCAAGTGAAGACAATATACTTATCCTTGATTTTCTTACGACACATGCTATGCGTTAGAAAGAGATGTATGACTTTTTGTCTTGTCCTAATTTGTGTAGGTTGTCACTAGTTTTTTTTCCTACGCTAGTGACGTGCTTGTCGGCGTTTTAATTATGACATTAAGTAGGTACATACTATCGACAACACTTCCGCTTTACCACTCCTAAGGTTAAAATAGCTTTCACACAATTCTTTTTTACCTATTAAAATTATTTACTTTTTGTACAAATGAACAACATCAATAATACGAAGCCTATCCTACTATTAATATAATACAAACGAAGGCACCTCAGACTATACATGTTGACCTTAAAACCGCCATTATGCTCTACCCAATAAATGCTGTTTTCGCAGTTTAACTGTATAACCTGACGTGCTGTCGAATGTACATTTGAATGTTTGTTTCGGTGATCTTACAATTTTTATTCAATCACGCAAAAACGGCTGAACTCATTTTGGATAAAAGGCACACACATAGTTTATAACCTGAATTAGATGATAAGATTTTTTTGATCCTGGTTGAAGATATCCCTAAGGACCTTCTTGAATGTCCATTCAGACGAAGTCGCAAGCGCAAGCTAACCAAGGGAATAAAAGAACAGGGGCTCTATCAGCTAAAAACATTGAAGTTCATGTTAACTGTGTTTTGACAGATGTATGTGATAGATTGCTACTTCGTCTTGGCACAAATAACAACTTAACAAAGAAAAATAGCAATGTATCACATACATCTGTCAAAACACAGTTAACATGAACTTCAATGTTTTTAGCTGATACCGCCGCAGGGGCTCTATCAGCTAAAAACATTGAAGTTCATGTTAACTGTGTTTTGACAGATGTATGTAATACATTGCTACTTCGTCTTGGCACAAATAACAACTTAACAAAGAAAAATAGCAATGTATCACATACATCTGTCAAAACACAGTTAACATGAACTTCAATGTTTTTAGCTGATACCGCCGCAGGGCCTCTATCAGCTAAAAACATTGAAGTTCATGTTAACTGTGTTTTGACAGATGTATGTAATACATTGCTACTTCGTTTTGGCACAAACAAAAACTTACCAAAGAAAAGTAGCAATGTATCACCTACATCTGTCAAAACACAGTTAACATGAACTTCAATGTTTTTAGCCGATACCGCCGCAGGTAAAAAAATGACAGTCTTTATTATTTGAAGGCATTTGCTGGGTAACTTTTCAACTCTTTCTAGTTGTCGCTGCAAACTAGAAATAATTGCTTCATGTCGACAGCACGCAGGCTTTCCTGACGTGTTACATTTTTGTGTTAGGGTGGATAACGGCACCTAAAACAAAAAAAATAGCTTGTAGTAGTAGTATACAGACGTTTTTTTGAAACTGAATTTCAGTTTTCAAATGTGTCAAAATCAATCACGTGATTATTATTTATTTAAAAGAAAGATGTGCCAGGCTAGCCAAGCTATGTGATGGTTTTCTATTTAAATGTCTGATGCCTTAACATGGGTTAAGTAATAAGTATGTCATGCTCTCTTTAATCATTTCTGCGGTGGTGTCGTGTGAAACGGGTCTTTACGTTCCCCCAAATATGGTTGAGCCTGCCAACGTCCTGCCAGTGAGAATGGGCTTCTGACTACCTATCTTAACGCATATTGAATTATTATATGATGTCCATTGTTTGTAACCGCCTAGACTGTATATATTACTTTTGAATTTAGCTTGAACCCTGTAATTTGATTCATTAAGAAATGATCTAATTAAATAATGTTTTAACATAATAAATATAAATGTAATGTCTGGAAACTACATACATTATACATTTGTAAATATCGTTCTATCTGATAAAGCTGAAAAGTTTTTCCGCCCATTTTTTTGTCAGCTAAAAGACGTATAATGAGTGAATGGGTAGGGTAAAAGAAGTGACGATTTAAAAAAGCTATTACGTGAGCTTATTTGAATAAATAATATTTTCATTTTATTTCTTTTCCCTTTTCATTTCATTCCTTCACATTCCAACTTGTCAACAGCAGTAAACGTTTGAGTAGAAAGTGACTAGACTTTGTTGTTACAAGTTGGTATGTGGTTAGGTACTACAAGTATCATGAGATCATGAACATGTAGGCAAGCAGAAGTTTTGAACATCATATACATGTATAAAGGTAAGATCGTACTGCAGCGGAGTGACGCGGCAGTACTAGATGAAGTTCGATATATCGCACTGAAAGTGCAGCGGCACGACAGTTTTGTTCGATAGTCGGTCGGTAACCAACTACTAAACGCGATGACCTACTAAAGCAAAATAAAGATTGTTTACATCATACTGCTCGGTAACTAGGATTTACGAGTAGAGGCTGTGTAAGTTGCCATGTGCAACACAGTGCATTGTTTAGATAGAACGTTCCATTTTCAAATCACTTTACAATTAAAGCATAGGGTGAATGTTTTAATTTGTAAGTACACTTTACCATTCAAGCTATGTAAAACTCCTTGGTGAACCAATATATTTTTTTTTAAATGACGAAACTTTTTACTGAAAAAATATTCAATGAAATTGTTTTTTTTCTCTCTAATAAAAAAATCATTTTGTCATACCAATATAAATGTTTTATTTACCTCGCATGAATGATGTACAGTAGAATGCTTACCATGGTTGTAAGTAGCTATTTTACCCTCAAACTATATTCCCGGGTGCACTCGATCCATTAGCGCCCTTTGCGAGCAGCGCTCGCACGGGCGCCAAAATAGATCTTGTTCTGTAATAGCTCGCTTACGTTCCTTGTGTAACAAACTACTATTACTTACCCCTTACTCCAATTTCCTTTCCAGTCTCTAGCCAAATGTTATTTTCTCTTGTAGTACTTATTCATAATTCATATAGTTTTCAATTTGTGAATCACATAGCTCTGGATAGTTACTAACTAATAAAATTAACTTTTCTTTATCCATTTTACGAAACAAATTACAAGTCCGACACGTTCTGACTCGTATAAAATATGAGGTGATGCGTAACATGACAACAACACCTAGTGGCAACGTAACTGCGCGTCCCGACACCGCGCGACATTATTTACCTAGTTGGTCAACTTTGTCGCGCTGTGGCGCATCGCGTAGTTCCGCTTCCGCTGCCGAATAGTGCGGTCTATCTCTCTCTAAATACGGGCAATATATTTATACATATTGCCCGTCGCGTCGCGTGCTCGCTCCGCTGCAATGCAGTTTCCCCTAGTGCGGTCTTACCTTAAGAATGAACTTGTATTATACCTTACCTTTGTCAATCAATCAATGTCATTGTCATGTCAAGTCAAGACAAGTGAAAGCGACAAGCGAGCGAGTGGACTGGGACTGGAAAAGCGAAAAACGGAAAACCGAAAAGGGGAAAATTTGAACCGTGGTTGAACTTATGAATTATTGGTTTTAATATCCATTTCTTTACTACGGTTTATTCTCGTGATTTCAATCAATATGACTCATTTGCCGAGAGTTTTTCGTTGTGAGTATATACTGACTACTTTATCATCAGCACAAAACTTTTTCAATGCTTGTGTCTCAAACATTTAGTTAGCAGTAGTAAATTAATACATCATCAGTAACTACTTAATTTCAGAGTTCTATGAAAATCGAGAATACGAACTCTGTCTGTTTTCATATTATCAACATGGAGCCAAATGTAGGTGTTGTTGATTTTATTTCTACATTACTGGATTCAGGCAAATACAAAGAAGCTCTTGGTGTGCCAAATGAACAAAAATATGTTGATAGTTTTAAGGAGAATTGCTGGGATCTTATTTCTGTTGTATTAAGCAAAATCCAAGATGATACAACAATTGTGAAACCATCTTTGTATGGTGCCTGTGAAGAATTATTATATATTATAATCCAGAAATCAACACCAGAAGAAGCATTGCTGGAATTTATTGAACAAATTGAAGTTGCTAAAAATGATGCTCAATTTGGTCTCATTTTGGGACCATTACAACACCTACTAAAAAAGCTGTCATTAAAAAGAGGAAGATCTTTAGAATGGTGTTTAAACTCCATAAGTACATATATTGAAACTATACCCATTCCTGAACACCGGTTGGAGGGTAAAGAATGTGTATTATTGGACTCGGACGTTAACTTCAGAAGAATAGTGAAAGTATACTCAATGTTAACTCCGTTTTACAGTCCATTTATAAAAGAGTTATCTGGAGTAGACTCCAATAGAAAAACAAAACAAATAATCACTGCATTTCTTGTTAGTGTACTTGGTAAACCTCTAATTTATATTGATATGGATCCTGATACTAATGCCAAAAGTGAAGCCAGGCAATGTTGCAATTTCATCATTCAAGATATCTGTAAGCTTGAGAAAAATGTATGTCATTTATTGGGACTCCTGGAAGTGTGCTATAAAGAAAATATAAAAAAATCAAAATCCAAACAAAGTTTAAATGAAGAAGAAATTGAACCATATGAGCATAGAGAGAAGATAAATATGACTACACTTTCAGGGCTAGCTTATGCACTTTTTTCTGGCCATTTTGAAGTTCCGGATAATGCTATTCCACAAGTTTACAGTATAGAGTTTATCATACATATGTTACTATTATCGATAAACCATTTGTTAAGCTTCACTGAATATTCCCCTCTTACTAAAGCAATATCCCTTTGTACTTCAGTGCTGAATCGATTACCTGATGATATTCCTCATACCTCACTCTCAACATCACTGCATTTTGATTTATGTAAAAATTTATCTAATGTGGCTATATACTCCATTTATGAGCTGATACGTAAAAATGCTGTAAATTTGATTGGACGCCATGTCAATAAATTTACATATAAAGGGAGGTTCATGCTCATAAAATATTTGATTGATACAGCAAACCATTCAGGAATGATTGGTTATGCTATTACTCTGTACAAGAATTCTATAGATCAATCTTTCAAAGACTGTGTCCTAGATGACTGTTTCAGTGGAGCCCAGTTTGAACTTATGATAAAAAAGTTTTGTTATTTACCACATGGTGCAGAATCTGATCTGGTGGAACTTGCAGATCAAATTATCACAACTCTTAATTTTTTAAGATATGTTTCTATTAGAGATTCAGATAATAAAACTGGAATTAGAGATGGTTTTCCAGCTATTGAGAAGGACTATCTTGACAAACTGAGAACTGGACTTAATATGTCCAAGGCCCATTATGAAGTAAAGTTGAAAGACATACAAGAAAGGAAAAACCTAGCTGAAGATAAGATAGATGTTTCCTTAAATGTAGGAGGAAATGTATTAGACAAGATACCTTTGGAAAATAAGAAGGATATTATACACTCTGCTCTCAATGCTTTTCATTTGATAGAGGGTCTTGTAGCTAGATTATCAGAATGTATGAACAACTAATGCAAATGTTCCAAGGCCTTGCAACCTGCTTACCTACAGTGAATTTATGTAGACGATTTCACATTATAATCTAGATCATTTTTTTAATACAAAACCTATACTATAAAATCCTTGTTGAAATACTTCACCTGATTATTTTTTATAATGCTAATATTTATACTACTTATCAACCTAATCCCTCAATATCTTGAATAGAAATTAAATTCAATGACGCGTGTTAATCGCCTATATGCTTTGATATTATCTTATGATGCACTGAACTGAACAGTACTGCTATGGGCACCCGAATAGATGATAGCATCACCACACCTTTTTTTAAGGACAACATAATTACGACCTTGCAAGAGATGTTTGTAATAGTTCTTTTACACTAATAAAATAATGTTTTGCTTTTAATTTTGATTTTATTTATTATTTACCCTGATATATATATTTAATAATAATAAGATATTTGCTATTTCTTACGTGTCAATGTACCTTATCAAAGAAATCATTAGTTACAGTTTGGTTTTGTTAACAGCTATGAGGAATGGACATAAATATATTTTACCGGTTTTATCAGTTCCTGTCAATAAAAGCCAAAGAGTTATAAGGAACTATTGCCAAAGAAATCAAGATACGGAAGCGAAAGAACATAAGCTACCAATAACCACTACGTCAACAGAGCATGAAGAACATCAATATGAAGAAAATGTAAAAAATCGCATATTGATGAAAGCATTAGAATATGTACCAAAATCCGGTTGGTCCGTAGAGGCACTAAGTGCCGGGGCAGAAGCAGCTGGTTACCCTGGTATTACACATGGTTTATTTCCCAATGGAGGAGGAGATTTAGTCCATTTTTTCAATATTAAATGTAACGAAAATTTAGTTGAGCAGATGAAAAGTGTAAGTATACCTACATAATGAAATTGGCTTAAATTAACTCTGATCATATGCACGTAACTATGGGTTAGGCTTAAAATGTGTGCCTTTCATAGGAATCACGTGATACTCAAAGCTCATAATCTACATTTTGACTTAGGTTATTCACAGGGTACTCAAATACTGAACTAGAGACTAATTTAAGTTTATTTTACAGTGGCCTAAAAAAGATGTGACAGAAAACAAAGAGACTAATTTAAGTTTATTTTACAGTGGCCTAAAGAAAATGTGACAGAAAACAAAGTTCCATCTAAGTTTATTGAAAATGCTATAATGACAAGGCTGCTCATGATAGAACCGTACAAGTGAGTACCTACACTACCTACAGAATCCTATATGTCACGAATAAAAGAATACTACTTTTAAGCCTTTATTTCATTCATCCTATAATATCTCAATTTGTGATATAAAATAGGTCATGCGTAAAGAAAAGCCCGATTGACAGAGGGTGTGCGCCAAGGCTAACAGTTAGGCCCAACACTTTTTTATAGATATACTTATTTGATTACAACAGTCTCGGTGGTATTGAGCCATGTTACTCTACTAAACTATATGACTATCCTTGATAGAGACGATCGATACCGGATTGTAGATGAATTACTCAAGGTCTTATTTAGTGGTTTTGTTTCAGGAGCACATGGCCTAAAGCTATGGCTATTCAAGCTCTGCCCAATAATGTGCCCAATTGTCTAGCTACACTGCTCTCGTTGGTTGATGATATTTGCTACCATTCTGGTGATCGGAGCGTCGATGTAAGTATCTACATGTGTATGTACTAGCGAAATAAAATCTATGGAAGTGTAATTGCAAACAAATATTGCTTTTAAAAAAATACAATTTGCACAGCATTTAGCCGGGCTTGCCACGCGCCTAGTGACAGACGTTAGCATCTATATAATAATTGCAGTTTGTATTGTAAAGAAGAGAGAGGTAAAGAGAGTTTAATAGAAATGACGCCTTGTGTTTCGAATGGTGTAAAAGACGCAAAGAAGGCAGTTAAAGATGCAGAAATAACATATATCATATATTTTCTTTTTAGTATAGAAAATATCTACAGAATACAAATAATGGTCGCTATTATGCAACTAGTGTTCAGTCGCTTTGTGCTGCATAATTAAATGCCAGCATTTTTAGCTCCACCCACTTAATTGTCATTTTCGTGTGGTGCCATTTTTTGAGCGAACTTTATGAGAGCGAGAATTTATGAAAGTTCTAAGGAGCCGAATGCTTGTTCCATAGATTTTAGTTCGCTGGTATGCACTATGCTCCTATTATCTTTATGACAAGTACAGTGCGATACAAACTTGATGGCGGCTGTGAAGATAGCCGCTATTCGCGTATCCATGCCCTCCCCACCCGTTGACACCGACATAGTGTATTGCGCAGTGACGTGCGCCTAACTTCACAGCCTCCATTAAGTTAATATCGTAAGCTAAGTTAATATTCTTCATTATTATAGAAATTTATGTTTTTTAGTTCAATTGGTACCTTAGACGCGTGGGATTAGCTGGTATTTATAAGGCCGCCGAACTATTTTATCTTACTGATAATAGTCAAGAGTTCAATGCCACAAGGAATTTCGTCTCATCACGAATAAGAGACGCACAACTGATACAGACGGCACTAAATCTGAACCCAGTGTCAGCCGCTCCTCAAACACTAACTGCTGCTTTTGTGACGGTAATAGCCTGTTTTTCTTAAAAACAAAATTTGTATTTAGTTAACTTCATAAGGTTCAAAATGAGTTACACATTATAATACTATCATTATTGTTTCAGGCCAAGAATATACTGGGAATCAACACATTGAAGTAATAGTTTCAGTATTAGTTATAATAATAATATTAGAATACTTAAAATATAACAGTACTATTTTGTTGTTAATAAAGACATGTAAAATTTAAGTCAATGTTTTATTGAATATCATTTGGTACTTTTTTATTGGTATGAAGACTATTAAACAGAACATTGCAGTACAGTCAATTTTATTAAAATATTTCTTTGTATAAAATTTATAAACATTTCTACACATTATCCATAAATTATAGTCCATTATGTGTAAATATGGTTACAGTATAACATGTTGAGGATGTAACTTTTGAAGGCACATAAATATTTTCATCTGCTATGAAGGTACTATGTAATCACTTCCCTGAGACACATAAGAAATTAAGTTAGGTGGCAAAGGTAATTTGTTCCAAGTGCTTGGTGTTACTGTTTGCCTTATCACAAATCTACATATCATTTGTAGTGAATCCAGCCTCGCGAATCTGAAAATTAGGAAATAATAGTAAAGTTATCGAAATATATTTTATACAGTTGCATTCATAAAAGCTAGCACACACTTGTAATTAATTATTGTTGTTGTTCTGAAACTATTGCACATACGAACACACTAGCATTTGAAACTTGCGTTGAAATTAGTTGCAGTGCAATAATTGCACCGTCGTGCAACCATATTGAATTAGACATTTCGACCATGCATGTAAACAGTAAAACACACATCTCAGGCTGCAATTCCACTCATTTAATTCCTAAAGGAGAATACGGCCTATTCCAAATCAGACCAAGTGCTAACCAAATATATTAAAAAACTTTTCTTTTTGACTGTATTCCAGTGAAATGAGAATCCGATGTTGTGAATCTGACCAAGTATAAATAATTGCCTTATATACATAGAGTCAAGTAGAAAAACATTACCTGTTCAATGGTCGTGCTAACTTGACTGGCATCTCAAACAAGTTGGATTTGACATCCACAGCTGCACAGTGTTCAGATATCCTGTTTACTGGCACAAATGTTTCATTATTCAGAGAAAACAGACCATTTGCGTGCCTTAATCGTGCATGTAGGGTACGACCCACACATCTGAATGAAACGCACAATATGTGACGAGAATCATATGAGTCTCTAACGAGAAACACATTATCATGCTGTCCAGCCAAGAGTTCTTCTGCTTCACTTGAAGTTATACCTCCCCAATACCATCCATGTCTAAAAATATAAAAAATAAATATAGTTACAAATTGGATTCATAAAATTCATATAAAAAAAGAGTACAGAAAAAGTATTTTACTTTGATAATTGACAGTAAATAGCACATGTTTCGAGAGAAGTGTGTTGATGATGTCCTCGTAGCACTAAATGCCCTTCTGCATGTTGGCACTTTATAACTTCTTTTTTAGGTTCTAAGAGTTCTTTGAAATCATAATCTGAATGAGCAGTGATAAATTTTTCAGAGGATGTTGATGGATGGCTCCTTTTGTTCAAATCACAAATATATTCGCTGCCATTGCTTTTACTACCAAAATACCTTTGCAAAGATCGTACACTGCCAGTTAAGAACATTTTGTTTTTCCAAAATTTTACAAATTTACTGGTATTAACTGGCGACTTCCGATCCGGTAAAAATACACAGTTCACTATATCTGTATTGTTGTAATCTCTTTTATTATCGATACTACGTTGTAGGTGTTTACATTCCATTGGTTTCAACCATTTGCGAAGACAACCAGTAGTAAGCCATTTTCTACGATTACAATGAGTGCATCTTTCGTAATTTTTATTCATTTCTAACTCATACAAATATTCAGCTGAAAGTAGATTTTACTGTGATTAGTAGGAAATTTTTATTTACTAGTTGTACCACTGAATTAATATAGAAACTAGAAATTACAAAGAAAGAATTTACAACAGACAGACAGTCGACAAACATGAAACTACACACAGATTAAAAATAACCTTGTTGATTGAAAGAAATCTTGACATTGACAGTTAACCGCCATTGATTCCGTGGACACCGAGCCCGTAGCCAATGTCATATATCGCTGTCGCTTCGCTCCAGCAAATGTATGGATTCGACTTTTTAAAAATCGATTAATAACTAAACCTAATGTCAATCCCATACATTTTTCGAAAGCGAAGCGATAACGAAGATTTACATAATATGTTACTTTTTCTCAAACCACCGGCAATCTATACTAAAATAGTATACCTGTGGCATTGATAGTCAGTCTCTTTTTAGTTAGCCTCCACTCCATCCATCCATTATAGTTACAGCGTGTCTATGGTAAGATTTAGGTGTGTTGTGTACTTGTGTGTGGTGTGTAGTGAATTTTAGGTCAATAATTTTTCATTCTTTTCAATTGACCTGCCCTTTGTTGGTAATTCGGTGTTTCTATTCTAATCAATTGATTTTAGTATTAAAAATGTGCTAGTGTTTGTAATATGTGCTGTAAAATAATTAATTTGTTGGCGTAATGACACTAAAGAAAATTGCGAAAATGTCAACAAAATCACAAATATCCACAGAATTAAGTGGTAAGTTATTTAATTATATAATTCATCAGCGACATATCATGTGGCTGATGTGTATTAAATATCACTCTAATACATTATGGGATATCTGGATGACTGTACCTATTGTTACCTTTCAAATTGGGTTTCATGTTTGAATCTTTTGCAGAAAGCATCAGTAATGTACTTGGGAAAAATGTTAAAATTCTGTATAAATCTCTTATTCGTATGGAATCACGAGGTGATAAAGTAGACAATAGAGTTTTGGTAAGTGAATGTAAATATATATTTTTTTATTTAGTTTTAATCTACTTATGATTAGTAGGTAGCTAATATATTTTTTAATATTAGAGCATCAACAGCAATGAAAAATTAAAGAGTATGATTATAAATCATGGTCATTTATTATAAAAAGAAATACAAATTAATTCTGTAATTTTTTTATATTCTTTACTTACTGGATGGACTGGAGATTTGTAGGTAGCAGTGGCGAAGGGTCCATACAAGCCGATATAATTCTCATCGGCTTATCTTTTAGAAATCCCACTCCCCTAGAACCACTTTGCAGATTATAGCATTCTTGTAGAATGGCTTACCTTCGCCATAATTTCATCCCTCACCACTTTTAGGTAGCATTATGTTAGATCTAATTATACTGCGTTGATATTTGGCTGTACTATTAAATTGACAATAGACTGTGATCCGCTGCAACTTCACTTGAGAATACATGGCAAAGAGTAAATTTTACAGATTAAAATAAGTTGTTTTGTACTGCAAGGGTTCTCAAGTTGGTCACTTCTGTTGTACATTGTTAAATTGATTGCATTGTAAATGCCTAAATTAATATTTTCAGTTTCTATAATGATCATATTTAAAAAAGTCAAAGATCAATAATCATAATCAATTTCATGATGGTAATCAATAGAAAATAACAGAGATAAAGTTTTGTGCACAATAGTATGAGTCATTTAGGTGTGCCTCATTCATTGTACTAAGCATAATGCAGTGTGTGTTGGTGTCCAGTCATCAATTTATGAATTCCAGTATAGATTAAAAGTAAAGTAAATTTAGAACAATTACATTTTTAGGTACAGTATTAAAACATGGTGGGATAAAAAGTATTTTTTTTCTTTATGCACAAGTTTTTGGTGTTTTGTATGTAACATAAAAATCAGACATTAAATTATGCCACAAGAATCTAAATATATTGTTAGATAATATAAACTAAGAGTATTTTAAATATCAATAATAAAGCACAGGATGTTCCCACACAGACATTCAAGCTACTGAACTACTACTTTGAAAATTTATCAAAGTCTTGAGTTAGTAAAATAATCAGTTTTTCATTTCAGATTGTTACTTCTTATCGAATATTTATCACTACAACAAAAATACCTACTAGAGTGAGTAATTTTGTCTTTATTTGTAGAAAAGTACAATGATAAGAAACAAAACCAATAATATGATATTGCTTTAACTTATTAATCATGTTTATACAAAAAGAAACAACAATTGATTAAAATGATTAATTTAATCTATTTTTTTTTATTAAAATAAAATGGTTAGTATTTTATATTGTCAGTTTTTCATAACAGACACCATTTTTTTCTAAAATCAATGGATCTTATTTAATCTTACCCATGATTGGATTCTATAATTTTCAATATTATTACTTTACCAGGTGGATAATGGATTTCACTTGATGGAAATAGAAGCCCTGGAAAGCAAGAAGGCTAATCATCTTTCAATAACATTGATCCATGAACACAAGCCGGTGTCAATTCTCATAGGTAATTAATTAGTAATTGTTGTTTCCATTGTTTACAACCAAGGTTGCTGCCAGTGGCATTGACACTCTTTATGTGTACTTAAACTTTAAAATTGTTTTATTAATATACCTCCGATTTTTATTACAATAGAGAGTTAAATAAGTTTGTCTCAAACTATGTAAATAAGGAAAATAACTATTTATTTTTCCTTTATAGGCTATAGAGGTAGTAGCTTCGAATCATAATCATACCATACTACCAGGGGTTTTATCACACATAATCATATCATAAATTATATCATTGGGGCAAACACTATGTAAAAAATATATTTCAGGTGAAGAAGGCACTTCAGATGGAGTTTTGAATGTGCTACAGGCATTAGTAGCGGCTTTTGATGATTTATTTCCAAATGTTGCTGTTGAGGATATTATTGCCAAGGTTAGTGCTGTAAACAAGTTAAAAAACTTTTTTATTTACACTAATTTATCCAATTCAGTTGGAACAAGGACAATGGACTGTATCCACTTAGTGTTCCACTTAATGGAGCTAATTTATTTGATGAGTTAAGTAACACTCATGAATTAGATTATTTCTATTTATGCATTGTGTATATTACTATGCTTTTACTGTATAATATGAACTTGGGTTTTACGGTGATGGTGTGTCGGTGTCGGCCCATAGCATCAGTTGGTATTGTCCCAGGGGCTGATTACATCTGTTGCTCTCAATACTCATTTGAAATCGATCGAAATTGTTTGAAATTTATGATGATGGTTTCAGTTACTGACAGAGTGCTATAATAGCACTTTGTTTATAAATGAAACTGTCTTTCAAATGATTTCATACGATTTCAATTCAAACAAGGATTGTTAGCAACAGATTTACGTAATCAGGGGGCTAGACATAAGACTATCCATACTAATAATTTTACTAATGCGAAAAAGTTATCTGTCTATTTATTTTTTATTTTTTTACACCATAGCAGTAAAGCCAATTTTGATAAATTTTGGTAAAGCGATACATTATAGATTAGACTTTAGACAAGGGCATGCACAGGGAACGAAAACTCACACTGACAAAGTCCGCTAGAAAAGCAACTTGTTCATAGGGTTAACATTTAGTCTTTCTTCATTAATTTTTTTTTTATTAACAGGTCAACCTACCCTATCAATTGCCATCTGTTAGCGGGACTCGTAAACATTCCACATGTGGGGACTTTTCTAACCAATATGCTGCAATGTGTGATCTCTGTCAAACACCTTTTAGGTAAACCTGTTGTGACTATTCGGAAAATATTTTTTCTTAAAACTAACTAGCCAATAACAAATCTTGGGTCACTGATAGATTATCTTTTAATTTTTTACAATACAGCTCTTGTCCCAATCTCTTTTGATGACCATATAATAGATTTCCATATTTTCAGAGCTGAGGTGGCATGGGACATAGATACGATATATTTGGCTCACGACATCCGGATGCTGCATTTGAAAGATTTTGATCACTTAGATCAAAGGTATGATTTAAATTATATTCGAATATGACTGTATTTCCATTTTGATTAGCATGAATGCAAGATTTACTACAATCTATATTATAAAGACATTTACTGCCCATACTGTAGTGCAACTAAATTTTTTAGAGATGCTTTATTTAAAAAAGGTTCGCCTTAAAATAGTGTAAGTATGTTCTTTTATCTGGAAAATTAATTTTCTTTTGCCTATTTTAACAGGTCATAAAAAAATTTAGTGGCGTTTCTGTACTTGGCCTTTAGACGTTTTGACGACATCAATGATCATCTCATCTGTTGGATAGGGATCTGATACCGCTGGTGATCGCCCTCCAACACAACACATGGTTCACTGGCGTGTGCGGGGACGGCGTGCGCGCGGGCGGGGAGGCGTGGGAGAGCGTGTGCCGCGTGGTTCGCTGTGCGTGGCCCGCGCCGCAGAAGCTCAGCTGGCGCGCCGCCACGCTGCGCCACGACCACGCCGCACGCCTGGGACACGCACTGGCGCGCGCTAAGAGGCCGCCTGCGATGCACACTATCGACTTCTCACAGAATCACATTGAAGACAAAGGTAAGTCATGAATAGGTACGATGTCAAGCTGAGCGCTATGAGTGCGTGGCCCGCGCCGCAGAAACTCAGCTGGAGCGCCGCCTTGCTGCAGAACGACTACGACACACATCTGGGACACGCACTAGCGCACGGTATGAGGCCGCCGGCGGTGCATAATCTATCGACTTCACAGAATCACATTAAACATAAAGGCAAGTTGATGATGCACAACGACCACGCTGCACTTCTCGCACACGCCCTGGCTACTTCTGAATCAATCGAAAATAAATTCGTTAATCTGCAGATTAACTAGGTAATCTGCAGATTCACGACCAAGGATCACTTAAAGCAACAAAACAGATTATTTAATTTAAAAAATAGTGTAATCACTAAAAGGGGATAGACACAAAAGCGCAATTTTTTTACCCTACCACCTGTTAAAGAGGGGGAAAAGGAGAAAGGCTCAAAGTAAGGGAGTAAAGAAATTATATTAATAAATTAGTAAAATGTACAAACCAAAACAGCAAAACAGAAGGCCGAAGACAAGACAGATAGAATGACAGATAAAAGCAAAGATAAAAAACATAAACAATAATATATTTACAAAGCCGGCCTGATGGCCAGTTCGTAACACCACCCTTATGACGTCTTTTAGCTGACATGAAAAATGGTCATAAAAACTTATCAGCTTTATCTGAAGGAACGATATTAACAAATATGTATATCAATGAATTAATGAATCAATTTACAGGGTTCAAGCTAAACTCAAAATAAAAAAAATGGAATTCATACAATGCAATAAACGTTAAAATAGGTAGTCAAAAGCAGACCCATTCCCACTGGCAGCGCCCGTTCATTAGGTTAGGTTAAAACCGCGACCAAAAACGTGCGAGCCAATCGAGCGTACCCCGGCAGCGGCCGCCGTAGCGCCAGAAACGACGTTTTTGTAAAATTTACTTTCAATAGAGGTATTTAACTTAAATTTCCTGAAGCCTTGGCTATTTCACTCACTGTCGCTTATTTATTTATTTATTTATTTATTTATTTATAAAAAGGACACCAACAGCGCATGCATTAACACAATAAAAAAAAAAATACATATTAGGTAAGGTTCTGATGCATACACCTTTACAGGTGACACGACATTAGCAGTAAATCTATTTTAAATGAAATTAATATTAAAATACATTCCTCAAGTCAAATTACATTAAAAACATACATTAAAAAACACAGTAAAAAGCTAGCAATACCTACATAGTTATAATAATCAATTATCTAAAAACTAAAAAGTAAAAGTGAATTTATACATTAAAAACATTATGGTAAAGATTTAATTAATTATTGAACGAGATTAATAAAATAAAATAATCAATAAAAATAAAATAAATAATTGAAAAAAAAATGTGTACAAAATACGAATGCACAAACTTAGTACTAAAGACATTAAGTCGTTTACACTTTAACGATGTAGCATCCGTTAATATGTAGATTAACTTGGTTAAATGCGGAAATCTGCTACTTTAAGAAAAATTTCGCACTTTAACGGACTCGGCCAGTTAATCGGCAGATTAACTAGTTAATTCGTGTTCCGTACTTTAACGGTAACAACACGACTCAAAAACGCACTGAAACGGTGGTCCGTCACTATCGACTTCTTACAGAATCGGATCTAAATCGATTTCGATCAAAGACATTAATATACAAGGTGTTACAAAAGTACCCCTAATGCCGAATATGGTAGATAGGGACCATCAAACTGAACAACTTTTACTATGGGACCAACTTTGAAATCGCGAAAAAAAAAAAATCAGCTGTTTCATACAAAAATTAATTACGAAAATATCAAAATGTATGAAACAGCTGATTTTTTTTTCGCGATTTCAAAGTTGGTCCCATAGTAAAAGTTGTTCAGTTTGATGGTCCCTACCTACCATATTCGGCATTAGGGGTACTTTTGTAACACCTTGTATATTTCCATTTTTTCGTTCAAGAAATATTGAATGCTAAAACTAAAAATTCGCGCTACGCCCACGATCTTCAAATACGGCCACGCCATCCGCCATGTACATTGTCCTGCAATAATAAATTTCCATTCATTCCACTGACCCCTTTATAAGACTGCATAATGTTTAGTTGACAATGACATTGTTGTAGACACGATAGTTCTTAAAAATAGCGCTGTCTGTATTATTCAGAGACAATTTTTACATTAGTTATGTATGACCTATGTTATGTTATTTGTGGTTTGTTTTAGCTATAAATAAATGGAAAAAATATAGTAAAAAATCTGTTAAAAATGACAAAGAACGTTACACGGGATTAATAGCCGCCTATAAATTTGGCAATTTAAATTATATATTATATATTATACCTTTTAACGCGACTGTAAGGAAATGGTTATGTTTTTTAATAGCTCTCTTTACCTAACGAACCGAAATTATGTTGAGTATCTTTATGATATAAATTGATTTTATTCTAGGTACTTTTTAATGTTATCCTATTAATTCAATATTATTTAGCTGAGAGTAAACATTATTAAGTTTGTTTTCCTGTTTGAAAACCTAATCAGTATATAAAAAACCCTGAATGCAAAACGATAGCTGATAAAATTACGTATGTTGCGCGTGACATAACTTTCCAATTGTTTCTTGATTTCACTTATAAATACTTAATAGGTATGCAAGTCGTATAAGGATATGGAGTGGTGGCGATCTTATACCTTATTCAAGCTTTGTAGTTCTAAAGGTCGTGATTTTCATCACTATTGTGATGTTACTCTTTATCCTCGTCTTTTTTTTTGTGTTATGGAAATCAGAGACAACGGTGGTATCACAAACACCCAGACCTGAGCCAATATAGAAAAGTTCGTTTTCCAAATTGACCCAACCGGGGTCGAACCCGGGACCTCAGAGATGGCGACTACAAAGCCACTCGACCACGGAGGTCGTCATCTCATCACTATTTTTATATTTATTTGTTATTGTTTATTCAGAATCTAGTAACGACGTGACTTGCGATATTAAAACGCAATAAAATACATAAGTACGAGGCTATCTAATGCATGTGCTATAAGAAAAAAAATCGTCGAATCTATTCTAAAGCGCGATGAACCTTTTCTAGAGGTGCTAAGATTATTGTTTGATAAAAGATTGGTTATTTCCTTTCGATGAAGTTATGGCCGTGTAGCATGAGCGGGTGTTTCTGACGCACACAATCGTGGGTGCAATGTGAATAATTGGGATGAGATTAAATAATTTCTATATGATTGAATACATATTAGAATACATCCATTATCTTATTTTTATACCTCAATAATGTTAAGGTATAGGGTAAGGTTTCTTATTCAATAACAGTGAAAATTTTTCCTCAACATGCATTCTAAAAATAAAAGAAGCTATTGTTTGTAGTGTTATGTAATAGCATTGTATTAGATTATAAACAATAACGTAACGGTTTATAAATAATCTACTCGCACAATCATGATCGGCGATTCGTCATCTTCAGATGTGATTTGTTCTGCAGGTGCTATGAGCGTGCTAAGTGGGCTAGCGAACAACCTTGATGGCTTGAGGTATATTGCGTTGTCGCAATGCGGCCTCACGGGGAAGACTGTGACCCACCTCGCAACGATGCTTAACGATAACCCTTGCCATCTGTCAACGTTGTCCCATCTGGATCTTTCGCATAATAACCTGAAAGATGACGTTCATGTAAGTGCATTTATTTAAACTTTTATATTTATCGAGTTTAGTTAAGATTCCGGCGAAGAGTGTACTTCCCATACAAACTTAATACCAAAACGATTTGCAATTTCAGCATAATTAAGTCTTCTTGTGATGTTCAGTGGTTTTACTCATACTAATTAAATGACATTTCGGTAGTTGTAGTATTCACTAATATAAAGTAAGATTAATATTACTTTTATGTAATGTAATTTCATTAATTTCAGAATTTATACAACTTTTTGGCCCAACCGAATGTCCTGATGCACCTAAATTTAACGAATACGGAAACAACGTTAGAAAATGTAAGTTAATTACCACCTTAATATCTCCCATAATCGATTAACTAACCTTTTTAAGCAATTACACAACAGCCTCAAATAAAACTGTCCCTTTGTGAAAGTTACCGATTTCATTTGTATAAAACTTACCTATAGGGTTGGAGTAGGTTCGTGGCCCGTTTATCGATCTCAGAGAATAAGAAAAAGTATTAAATAAGATCTAAGAGACAAGAAACGGACACAATTTGATGTATTTATTCTCTACTATTCATTAATAATATGTAGATGTGGGGTGCCCTCCTCCGTGGATGCGCGGCCCGCCTGTCCTCATTGCTGGTGGGCCGCAACCCGTGGTCGGCGGTGCGCCGGCCCAAGGACCCACCACCTTCGTTTCGACAGTTCTTCACAGCATGTCTTGCACTTGCCGAACTGGATTTCTCTTATTGCAAAATGCCACCGGATGCTTTGAAGTAAGATTTTATTGGCTATATTAAAGAAAAATGCAAAATACGAATATTGGTTGAATTATTTCTAATAAGAATATAACTACCTATTAAACAGTTATTTATTGGTTTTTCTGCAGGAGCCTACTATTAGGATTGGCGTGTAATGAAAGTGCGACAGGAGTGCGGTTAAACCTATCAGGAGTGCTATCATCATCGCAAGCGGCGCACGTGCTCGAGTCCTGCATCCACGGCGTGCGCTGCCTGCAGTCGCTGGACCTCTCCGATAACAGTCAGTACTCGCTCCCCGCTCGAGACCTATCAGGTGTCGTCAGCCGTGCTCAAGTCCTGCGTCAACGGCGTGCGCTGCCTGCAGTCGCTGGACCTCTCCGATAACAGTCAGTACTCGCTCCCCGCTCGAGACCTATCAGGTGTCGTCAGCCGTGCTCAAGTCCTGCGTCAACGGCGTGCGCTGCCTGCAGTCGCTGGACCTCTCCGATAACAGTCAGTACTCGCTCCCCGCTCGAGACCTATCAGGTGTCGTCAGCCGTGCTCAAGTCCTGCGTCAACGGCGTGCGCTGCCTGCAGTCGCTGGACCTCTCCGATAACAGTCAGTACTCGCTCCCCGCTCGAGACCTATCAGGTGTCGTCAGCCGTGCTCAAGTCCTGCGTCAACGGCGTGCGCTGCCTGCAGTCGCTGGACCTCTCCGATAACAGTCAGTACTCGCTCCCCGCTCGAGACCTATCAGGTGTCGTCAGCCGTGCTCAAGTCCTGCGTCAACGGCGTGCGCTGCCTGCAGTCGCTGGACCTCTCCGATAACAGTCAGTACTCGCTCCCCGCTCGAGACCTATCAGGTGTCGTCAGCCGTGCTCAAGTCCTGCGTCAACGGCGTGCGCTGCCTGCAGTCGCTGGACCTCTCCGATAACAGTCAGTACTCGCTCCCCGCTCGAGACCTATCGGGTGTCGTCAGCCGTGCTCAAGTCCAGCGTCAACGGCGTGCGCTGCCTGCAGTCGCTGGACCTCTCCGATAACAGTCAGTACTCGCGCCCCCGCTCGAGACCTATCGGGTGTCGTCAGCCGTGCTCAAGTCCTGCGTCAACGGCGTGCGCTGCCTGCAGTCGCTGGACCTCTCCGATAACAGTCAGTACTCGCTCCCCGCTCGAGACCTATCGGGTGTCGTCAGCCGTGCTCAAGTCCAGCGTCAACGGCGTGCGCTGCCTGCAGTCGCTGGACCTCTCCGATAACAGTCAGTACTCGCGCCCCCGCTCGAGACCTATCGGGTGTCGTCAGCCGTGCTCAAGTCCTGCGTCCACGGCGTGCGCTGCCTGCAGTCGCTGGACCTCTCCGATAACAGTCAGTACTCGCGCCCCCGCTCGAGACCTATCGGGTGTCGTCAGCCGTGCTCAAGTCCTGCGTCCACGGCGTGCGCTGCCTGTAGTCGCTGGACCGCCAGTGCGTGTCCCAGGCGTGCGGCGTGGTCGTGGCGCAGCGTGGCGGCGCGCCAGCTGAGCTTCTGCGGCGCGGGCCACGCACAGCGCACCACGCGGCACACGCTCTCCCACGCCTCCCCGCCCGCGCGCACGCCGTCCCCGCACACGCCAGTGAACCATGTGTTGTGTTGGAGGGCGATCACCAGCGGTATCAAATCCTTATCCAACAGATGAGATGATCTCCTACAAAAGTCACTAATGACAAAATTAGCCGTCTACGTAATTCGAGATTGAGAAATGCGAGATTTCATATACTCCTTAACTCAAATAACTGGGAAAATAGAGCTAAAAGTTTTCACAGAATGCAAATTCATCGTTTAATAAAACTATATTTTCTAGGTATGGAGTTCGAGCTGTCAGGAATAGTAAGGGCCATTGGGAAAAACCACTCTATTACGCATCTGTCGTTAAGCAGACTCACGGGGAAAAGGTCGTACGCACCGCCTCTAATACAAGTGAGTTTATTAATGTTTTTATTTATATCCCTTTAATTGACACAGAATTAGTGTTTATTATATTGTATGAAGGTGCATTATAATTGTATATTTCCGTATTTCTTCCAGGCTTTAGTGCACGTCCTTCAAGAACCAGATACTGCATTGACTTCATTAGATCTCAGTGATTGTAAACTTAAGGTGGGTTGTTTAACATTGTCATGTTCTCTTTCATAAGAGGAATGTAAAATCTAATCAAAACTTTATTTAAGGCATTGAATCGTGTCTAACAAGGTTGACATTTTTTTATACTGTTGAATTAGGTTCTTACATAGAATGTTTTAAATGTAATATATTTTGTAGGGTGATTTATACGGCCTTCTGAATGCCCTGGGCGGCGCTAGGCGGGTTCGCTCGTTGGATGTGGGCGGGAACTTAGCGGGCGACGCGGGCGCAAGGCTGTTGGCTAAAGCTCTACAGTGCAACTGTACGCTGCACACGCTGTATATAGACCGGAATGCGTTTAGTTTGCAGGGTGAGTCTGACGTCATTTAATAAGAATATTATGTAAATAAATCGGCTTCGCTCGTCGGATGAGGTTTCACAGATGACAGAAAAGCGTCGTGAAGCTCTACAGTACAATTGTGCGTTACACGCGTTGTATATGATTACCGTATACCCAGATATAAAACCTATGTAGTATACATAGGTTTTATCTCTTCAGTTCGCACCACTGTTCGTTCGGATTCAAAAAATGAGTTCTGTGTGTCCATCGGTGCTGAAGTTCTGTACCTATACCAGAACCTATAATAATTACGTATTAACAATGCATTTAATTAATTCCATGAATGATGGTCGTCGCTCGAGAATGTATGGAGCGAACAGGTTAAATAAATCGTATTATACTGCAATCGCACTGAGGTTGGTCGCATCAATTAATAGCATTGTACCTTGTGGGCCCAGGTTTGACAGACATAGCGATGGCGCTGCGGCGGTCGGTGAGCGTGCGCCGCGTGGAGTTCCCGGGGTGCGACGCTGCCGCCGGCGGCCGCGCCGCCAGCGAGCGAGTCGCTACTCTGTGGCGGGAATTACATGAAAGGTATTTTGATATACATTTTTTTTGTTATTTCATTCAGTTGAATTTATTTTTATGATTTAGTTGTGTCCTTGTATGTTCAATGTTATAATTACCGCCAGGGCTATTAATTTTTTTTTATTTTATGAATTTGTACTATGTTTTAAATCAAGGATAATGTACAGTTAAATATAATTTCCAATCCAAGTATACTCAAGTGTGCATTTATTAAAAATAAATAAATAAATATTGTATTATATGTATGAGTTTCGGCTTGAAGTGGCAACATTTTCATTCTTGAACTGTGTCGTTTTATTTGTATCTCAGGTTAGCGGGCAACTCGACGGGCGCACAGTCACACAGACTCCGAGCGCTGGCGTTAGAGCGAGCGTGGGCGGGCGGCGAGGCAGCAGCGGCGCTGGCGGCACAGGCGGCCGCCGCCCTCCCGCCGCCGCCGCTGCCCGCCGCGCTGGAGCGCGCCGCCGCCGCCGCGCACCACCTGCTGCACCAGTACCTGCAGGTGCGTGTCCTGCAGGAGCGAGCGTGGGCGGGCGGCGAGGCAGCAGCGGCGCTGGCGGCACAGGCGGCCGCCGCCCTCCCGCCGCCGCCGCTGCCCGCCGCGCTGGAGCGCGCCGCCGCCGCCGCGCACCACCTGCTGCACCAGTACCTGCAGGTGCGTGTCCTGCAGGAGCGAGCGTGGGCGGGCGGCGAGGCAGCAGCGGCGCTGGCGGCACAGGCGGCCGCCGCCCTCCCGCCGCCGCCGCTGCCCGCCGCGCTGGAGCGCGCCGCCGCCGCCGCGCACCACCTGCTGCACCAGTACCTGCAGGTGCGTGTCCTGCAGGAGCGAGCGTGGGCGGGCGGCGAGGCAGCAGCGGCGCTGGCGGCACAGGCGGCCGCCGCCCTCCCGCCGCCGCCGCTGCCCGCCGCGCTGGAGCGCGCCGCCGCCGCCGCGCACCACCTGCTGCACCAGTACCTGCAGGTGCGTGTCCTGCAGGAGCGAGCGTGGGCGGGCGGCGAGGCAGCAGCGGCGCTGGCGGCACAGGCGGCCGCCGCCCTCCCGCCGCCGCCGCTGCCCGCCGCGCTGGAGCGCGCCGCCGCCGCCGCGCACCACCTGCTGCACCAGTACCTGCAGGTGCGTGTCCTGCAGGAGCGAGCGTGGGCGGGCGGCGAGGCAGCAGCGGCGCTGGCGGCACAGGCGGCCGCCGCCCTCCCGCCGCCGCCGCTGCCCGCCGCGCTGGAGCGCGCCGCCGCCGCCGCGCACCACCTGCTGCACCAGTACCTGCAGGTGCGTGTCCTGCAGGAGCGAGCGTGGGCGGGCGGCGAGGCAGCAGCGGCGCTGGCGGCACAGGCGGCCGCCGCCCTCCCGCCGCCGCCGCTGCCCGCCGCGCTGGAGCGCGCCGCCGCCGCCGCGCACCACCTGCTGCACCAGTACCTGCAGGTGCGTGTCCTGCAGGAGCGAGCGTGGGCGGGCGGCGAGGCAGCAGCGGCGCTGGCGGCACAGGCGGCCGCCGCCCTCCCGCCGCCGCCGCTGCCCGCCGCGCTGGAGCGCGCCGCCGCCGCCGCGCACCACCTGCTGCACCAGTACCTGCAGGTGCGTGTCCTGCAGGAGCGAGCGTGGGCGGGCGGCGAGGCAGCAGCGGCGCTGGCGGCACAGGCGGCCGCCGCCCTCCCGCCGCCGCCGCTGCCCGCCGCGCTGGAGCGCGCCGCCGCCGCCGCGCACCACCTGCTGCACCAGTACCTGCAGGTGCGTGTCCTGCAGGAGCGAGCGTGGGCGGGCGGCGAGGCAGCAGCGGCGCTGGCGGCACAGGCGGCCGCCGCCCTCCCGCCGCCGCCGCTGCCCGCCGCGCTGGAGCGCGCCGCCGCCGCCGCGCACCACCTGCTGCACCAGTACCTGCAGGTGCGTGTCCTGCAGGAGCGAGCGTGGGCGGGCGGCGAGGCAGCAGCGGCGCTGGCGGCACAGGCGGCCGCCGCCCTCCCGCCGCCGCCGCTGCCCGCCGCGCTGGAGCGCGCCGCCGCCGCCGCGCACCACCTGCTGCACCAGTACCTGCAGGTGCGTGTCCTGCAGGAGCGAGCGTGGGCGGGCGGCGAGGCAGCAGCGGCGCTGGCGGCACAGGCGGCCGCCGCCCTCCCGCCGCCGCCGCTGCCCGCCGCGCTGGAGCGCGCCGCCGCCGCCGCGCACCACCTGCTGCACCAGTACCTGCAGGTGCGTGTCCTGCAGGAGCGAGCGTGGGCGGGCGGCGAGGCAGCAGCGGCGCTGGCGGCACAGGCGGCCGCCGCCCTCCCGCCGCCGCCGCTGCCCGCCGCGCTGGAGCGCGCCGCCGCCGCCGCGCACCACCTGCTGCACCAGTACCTGCAGGTGCGTGTCCTGCAGGAGCGAGCGTGGGCGGGCGGCGAGGCAGCAGCGGCGCTGGCGGCACAGGCGGCCGCCGCCCTCCCGCCGCCGCCGCTGCCCGCTACCTGCAGATGTAGCTATAAGCTAGTAACATCCGCTCGACACCTAATTAATTCCGTCACTTCTCATCATCATACCGCGAGCCAGACGACATACACGTTATAGTGCGTTTCAAACTTAATAGCGTCTCGGAATATTGCATGCGCAGATCACAATTTGGATGTAAAATCGGCGATTCGCGCCCGTGACATTGACCGGAGATCGAGACACAAGACCACGACAAGTGTCTGCCGCGGTCGCGGACGTACGCGTTGAAAGCGACCCATTTTAGATTTAATTGTAAATAATAAGAGGCGTATGTAAGGAACTTGGAGCCTGCAAGCAGTTTGCAAGCACGCAGCCTGACAGCATGCATGACGTAAAACGTAAAATATAAAGTTGATATAATGTAAATAGTTTTGTACAGAGATGCGGCGAGGTGTTCGCGGCTATGGGCGGCGGCGGCACTTACGGAGAGGTGGTGACGTTGCAGGCGGTGCGCGACGCCATGGCGCCCTGCACCACCACGCTACAAGATCTACTCAAGTATGTGCTAATTAATGTTAAGTGCATCCGAGCCTAAGAGTCACTGATCTAAATTAGAGTTTAGTCGTTCGTGAATGAATCCTTCGATTGAACTAGCTCACTTATCAAGTATATCTCCTTCACTCGTTCATTCGGGTCTCAATTACTTCAGTACTTCATTTAATTCACACTTCACTGAAGGAGAGTAAAGCGGACAGATAGATTACGAACACCGCGT
This sequence comes from Catoptria pinella, assembly GCA_963556745.1. Classification (NCBI taxonomy): domain Eukaryota; kingdom Metazoa; phylum Arthropoda; class Insecta; order Lepidoptera; family Crambidae; genus Catoptria; species Catoptria pinella. Next base: position 7,309,184 of record OY750771.1, read on the forward strand.
GCGGAAGCGAGACAGTTGCACGGCTCGGCGGCCAGCGGTCGGTCGGAGTCGGAGCCCGCCCGCACTCAATTTGACTTCAACCCTTATTGCGTATACATCGTATACATTAGGGCTTAGTTTTACATAACGACTAAGTGACTCAAATGGACTTCTGAAGTACAGAGCCAAGTGAACTAGATGAACTAAATGTGTGATATACTTCATCTAGTCCAATTGAACTATATCATTCTTTTCACTTCAGTGAAGTATTTTGCGCATGTCTAATCTAAATAATCACAATAAATATTTTCACACAGGATTAAGAACGCATAGTATGCAAACTAACGCTTCCATTGAAAAAAAAACATAGTGCTTAAATAAAGATGAAATTGTGAATTATTATCTCTCTGTAGTGCACTTCGAAGAAGCTTTGTGGTACTTTTTATAGCTTGAACAATATTTTCTGGCCTGTCATTTAGTTTATTTAAGCATTATGATTTTGCGGCGCTACTGCGTTCTTAACCCTGTGTGGAAATATTTATTGTGAGTATTTAGATCAGTGATTCTTAGGCTCGGTTGCATCATCTCAATTTAACTATAACAGTACATGACACAAACTTATCTGAGCCGGTGGCCAAAACTGGAACTAAGTGTTTTTACATATTGTTACCGTTACGCCATAGACGATAGCGACGCTGTCACCGAGTCAGATAAATTTGTGTCTGTTAAAGTTAAGGTTAAATCAAGATGATGCAACTCGGCCTTAACCTTGCCATGGACCACGCACTGTTTAGATCTGAGGTAAAACACAGTAAATGAATGAAGGGTTGTTATTTTAGGATGGTTTCGCGAACCACTTCTGGTCGTTCCAGGGACGACCACCAATGGTCCGCAGACCACCGGTTAAGAACCACTGATTTATACCGATGCCATAGTGATCGGTACATTTGATCGGTGAAGCGGTGATTAAACAACTTCCGCAAAGGCTGAATATCGGAATGCCAATTTTTTTAAATTATAATCCATTATGCTTAATTAGCGTTTGTAGTTGGAAAACTTGTTGAAGTGTAATGACAAGGATGCATAATGAATATAAAATAATTTTCTTTCATTTTAATTTATCCAGATTAATTGCTAGGCAACACCTAGGCAACTAGCAACTAATCTGGAGCAGGCCTATCCCAATTGTGGATTAATTACTTATTCTGGCCGTAAACCGTTAACAGTGAAGCCGTGGAAAGTCTCGCGCTGTCAGCGTGCGAGAGCGTAGACAGCGGGGACAGCGAGCCCATCACGAGCAACGACCCCCACATACCAGACCTACTGACGCCTATCTCGCATTCTGGGGTAAGTTCATAACATTTTATGATTTTACGATTGTTTTCTTTTCTGTACCTTAGCACGCAACACTATGGACTACGTATCGAATTCGTGTCGAGCTTTAATGACAACCTCTTGACTTTATGACATTTATACAGCGCCACCTACCTTCTTAATGAGAAGTAATTTTTCCAATAAAAAAAAAAACATTTCTGCATACAAATACGATTAGTCACTCTATAATTTTTTGTGCTAAGGGTACTAAAGGTTGACTTTTGTTGTTACTAGGCTAGAGATGACTGCACGAATGAATGAGTGAATCTGGTTGACCCCCTGTTTTATTTGAAGGTAGGGTTAAAGAGTGCGTATGGAATCTAATTTTTGGTTTATAATTTTTCATGCTACTCAGAAACTGGACTATTTGAACCTGGTAAGCATAATTAATATGTAGCTATAGACAGATGTTCAGTGTTTATAAAAAGATGTGTGGCTAAAATGTATCGTTTGACCTGGTGATCTAAAAAAAGGATTTTGAACAAAATTAAAAAGTAGGAATTGTGTAATACTCGTAAGTGTAATAATGACAGTTATTACATAATATTTTTCAAATTACTTAAAAATAGACTAAGTTTGTATCAGTGCTCGTTAAAGTACGACATAATTCATACCGCAGATTGTTTATTAGTCGGGGGACGAGATAGTCTGCAGTTCTTTCGCCGTACACATTATTCGCAGGACACGTTCGGAGCCAGTTTCTAGCTACCGCGCGCGTATAAGAACGAATACAGATCACAGCGTCGATTTGTCGAATATTTATTTATCCATTCTCTATAAAAGGCGACACCACTGGGCTGCCGGCGGCGCGAGCGCGGCGGCCGGCGCGTGCGTCCCAAATCGGTAGCGGAACAGCAATGTAGCAGCAACGAGATGCTGTCGTTGCCGCCGCTGCACGCGGAGGCCGCCGACGCGCTCGCCGAGCTGCCCGCGCACACGCTGCGCCACCTGGTCAAGGGTGCGTCGGATGTGCCATCGGCCACTCACGTGCTTTACCACTTTGCAGAAAAGATCGTGTCCGTGCGCATCGCTCCGCCGCCGGCGCGAACTTAACCTATGTACGATGTGATTTATTTAACTATGTACAACAGAAGTGATTGTCTATTGTCAATTTAATCGCATCGTAAGTGACGGCGCAGTTTGCAAGCGATTTTAACTTCAGAAGTGGTAAAGCGCCAGTGTGGTCGAGTGTACCCTTAATACTCTTAATGCATTGACAAATTCGTTCGTAATTCGTAGATTTGTAATGGGTTTTTCTTCGCAGGTCGACCTAGAAGGTTAAAAACACGAGCACCTTCGCGGCCTATCACAGATCAATCGCAGGATATCGATGAAGGTAATTATTGTGCTCTTTTCCAGACTTTTGTACGAAAATATGAGGGGGTATTTTGAAATGTATTCTTTAGGTTTGTATGATTATTTTTGTCGAGATTTTCGGACAAAAATTTTAGGTGATGTTTTGAAAGGTGGTTTTCCTTGTAGGTTTGGATGAGTTCTGGCGCACGTGCCGCACGCCGCCGGGCAGCGAGGAGGCGTCGCTGTCGACGCGCACGCCGCTCACGTCGCGCTCGCTGCACTCGCTGTCGTCGCTCGCGTCGCCCTCGCCGCTGCGCCACTCGCCCACGTTGCAGCGCGACGATACTATGTGAGCTTCACTCTACCCCTTACCTACTCTATACGACCGTTTTTGTGTGGTCGGTATTCATAAAAATATTTCTGTCTCTGACTCTAACCGAGAAAACCGCAGATTCGCTACAGCGGAGAGTTACCGGCGTGCACGTAACTATTTTTCACTGAAGCATTAAACTCGCAATATTTTAATGCTGACGGCTTAAAATTTATGAAATAATAAATGTCCTAAAGAAAATAAGTTGGCAAAAAATATTATGACATTATTGTTCTTACAGGTACAGTGTAACATCAGGAGAAAGCACCCCAGTCCTTTTAGAATGCGGTAAGTAAAGATATCATACTTCGTTTTACTTAATTATACGTGTTATAGTTTATATAAATGTGCTGTTATTTCACAGAAGTGTCTCGCTGCAAGTCTTCCGATAACGTAGGCTCGAAAGCTCCAAACACGCCTCCACCGTCACGCTCTTCAGATAACGTCAACACAATGGGTAAATATTGTTCATATTATGTTATTCACGAAGAAATACCATCGAAGTGATTCTAGTAAGACATATTCAATATGGTGTAAGACTTAACGCCCTTACTAATAATGATTGTATAGCAGATGTATAGTTACACAGTGTTTTGTCCCTTTCTTTTTAATGTGAAACTTAAATAGTTTGACCGAGAGTCCCCATTGTGTACATCTGCTATACATTATTTCTTAGTAAATATTGTTTAACATTTTTTATTTTTATTAAAATGAGTACAATTTCAATACAAACATTATCACTTTTATGGTTTTCACTGGCTCTTATTGATACAAACCCTTATTAACCCAGTCAAATCAGGGTTTCACCTTGGAAGGAGAGATAATAAGCTGTTAACTCGTTTACACCTTCATTTTGGTGTCCTAAAGTTGTCACAATATCTCATAAAATCTCGTGTCTGCGTCGTAAGTTATTTAAGGTCAATGGCCGCAAAATAGTTTTTTTTTTCTAAAACCCACATCGTGTGGGGTATCAAATGAAAGGGCTACTTCAGCTGATTTCTAATATTTACCATATCATTACATTGTAGCGGCAACTTGTATTATAAAGAACAGAAAAAACATTTTCCTAAGTTTAGGCTCTCGTTATCTGCAAGAGCCCAAACTTAGTACTAAGTTAACTAATAGAAAACGGCTGATTTCTTTTTTAAAACATATGCCAAAGAACTCGTAATATACTCATATCTAACGTCCTGCAAGCAATTACAAAAATATTAACATTTACTAGTATAAGTTAGGGAAAAATAAAATGTAGGTGTATACGAGTTTATAGCTTATTATCTTTCATTTCGAGGTTGAGCCTTTTTTTGCTTAATTAACTTGGTTGTATACAATTGATGCTAACAGAATAGAATTTGCATAATAATTAATGAGAATACACAGATCCTTCATCATTGTTTCATTGAATTCGTCACTGGAAATAGTCCTTACTCGTCTAAGTTTCAAGGTTTTATTTCCATCTTTCATTGACGATTTACTAACATCTATAAAAGCCACCTAACATTGGACTCGTCGGCATTCTATTCTATTGGTATCACACTAAACTTGGCTTAGCTTCAAATGTCTTATGTGAACCGTGTTCGTGCGACGCACAGCGTTTGGGAATGCTGACACGCCTTGTGTCCATTTGTGACGGGTCATATGAAGCTTAGCCTAACGTCATCGTCTCTGCTGCTAATTTCCATTGTGCTATGCCAATTGCCATACTTTCAGGGGATCACGTTCGGTTTTTGGTTTTAAACTTGAAGTTCTGATTATCCGTTACAGTCGTTATTTTTAACTAGTTAATTTGAACAGCACAACATTTTGTGAGTTTACGTAACATTTAAATTTTAACGGTCTTACCACAAAATATTTTAAAAACACTGTTTAATTTAGACACTATTTGAATGTGATGCCGTCCCTTTCAAATCATTTTGTCAAAAGATCATCATATTATTAAGAAAAGATGCATCATATTTGAACAGTGTCTAAGTTAAACACTTGTTGAACAGTGTTTTAAAATCTTTTGTGGTAAGGCTGTAAAGGTTTAAATATCTCCTAAACGGTGCGTCGTTCGTAGAGAAAAGTGTTTTTACTGGCCATTCGTTGACTGAACTAAATTATACATTATATGAATTTCGGAGTAAGCTAATATGCAATAGATCAGCTTAAAATTTATCAAAAGATCATAAAATCGTGAGCGATAGATAACCTGTAGTGTAAACGTATAACCGAACGGGATCCCATCGTGTTCGTGAGAGTGAGCCCGGTGTGTAGGCAACGGGTGCGCGCGCACGCCGGGCAAGGCGCGGCCGTGGTCCGTGGCCGGCGTCAACGCCGACAGCGCCTGCACCACAGGTAACGACCATGCTACTACTTTACTGCACTAGCCTTTACCACTAAATATAGTCTATACTCCAGCCAACTTACGGAAAAAAGTGTTTCTAAACAAAACTTTGCGCATTTTTCGTAATTGTTTCACAAATACGTTAATTAATAATTGTCCGAGCGAGCGCGAAGCGTCTCTGCTTCAGCTTGGGCAGAAATTCTTTCGTATGTCCTGCCTGCTGCTACGGCTCTCCGTCTGTTCTCTTCTACAGGTCGCATTTCTCAACCGATTCTCGTGAAATTTTGTAAGCAGGTTCGATCTCTTCTTCAGGTCGCATTTCTCAACCGATTCTCGTGAAATTTTGTAAGTAGGTTCGATAAATATAAATAAATTGTCGTGCTAGTTTTTCGAAATTTACTTTTAAAAAAATCTGTCATTTCGAGAATTGATTAAAATTAGAAGCGCATATGACTGTTTTAACCTCGAGGCGACATCTATTAGATCAATTTTTAAACAACATACAATTTGAGCTACTTTTTAATGCACAAACGCGAGCTCACGGAGCCACTGGTTTTATTATTAACAGAATGAACGCGAAGCGTCTTTGCTTAAGCTTGAGAAAAAATGCTTTCGTATGTCTGTCCGTAGTTATCTTCTACAGGTCGCATTTCGCAACCGATTCTCGTGAAATGTCGCTATATTTCAGCCATTTCGAAAAAAAATAATAATGTCACAAACGCGAGGTCTACAACTCACAGAACCACTTGTAATGTGAATTGACACCATATAATATACAACTTTGACTACATGAGTAAGCTATGAATAAAAAACAATAATTTATAAAATGTGTAATAAAAAAATACTTTTGAGGTTAAGTATGGGTGGTTCGGTTTGTTTACAAACATTGTTTCCGTAACTTGGCCAGAGTATAGACAGAAGCGCCGCCGTTCTGATCATATTCGAAAATATTTCCGCCGCTTGATCTTGCGCTAGAAGCTGGAGGCTTCTCCCGAATGCACTCGTCCGTAGTTGTGGACTGTCAGAAATGTTCTCCAAAACAATACAACAACAACAATATCAATCAGCATGATTTCGCTTTTCTTAAAAAATTGTTCTTTTTGAAGAGTGAAAAGGATGATATACTTGAGATTCTTTTCCACTAATTGAATGAATTGGCGTCAGAGATCTTTTGCACGTTTTCTTATTTAAAACTCCACAGTGATTAAATAAAGGATGAAGAAAGTGTGCATGCCTTTAATAACATATTTTTTATGTACGAATTCAGTGGCAAATTTAGGTTCTGTTTTGCTTTTTATTTATTATGGGTTTAAGAATTTCAGAATTTGTCGTTCATACCATGTTACTACTTGTAAAACGCTAAGAATCCTTGGCAAATATAACTAGAAAAAAAAATACTGTAAGACAAAATAAAAAAAAATGTTCACTTCCAGCACGAAAAGGGCGCCTTTGGCGCGTAAAAACTCGCAACAAAATCGATTTTTGCTGCGAGCGTGAGGCAAATTGTTTTTATAATTACTATCACCACTTTTTGGAATATTTAATAAAGAAAAAAGTAAATTTTTGCCAATCTGTAATATATTTCGCCATTAAATGTCGTACTTTTATGTAAGGATTGTATTTCACTCATCCTCCCAAGTTTTGATCATGTCTTTTACGGGTATTTCTTATGACGTATAATGGATGAAGTCCTCCAATTTCTTTGCCCAAGTTATATTTGATCAAAGGAATTGGATGAATGGATTACCAGCCTAACGTGTGGTGGTGGTCTACAGAAGGCGTGGAGGCGTGCGTCGGCGGCAGCATTGTGGGCATCACTCCGGGCGCCGCACTAACCAGTAACCAACTTTCTGACGCTATTCTGTACTGAGACTAGTCTATGTGGCCTGGCTGTGTAACTGTGTAGGTATTGCTTTGTGTGTGCTAACCTTCTATCATATGAACCCTAGATATAGCGTAAACTCTCTAAAAGTGACGCCGCGAACGAATGCTCCAATCCAAAATGAGCATTAGATCTATCTTAGAAGTCATTTGACCGCCCGGGCGTAACGATGCCTTAATCTTTATTGTTGTGCAAAAACAACTGGGGAGAAAGAGAAAAAAAGATGTAATATCATATTTTCAGTAAGTATTGAGCGTACACATAATTTCACTATGAATTTAAAGTCAAACATGTACTGAAACACCTTAATTTCATTATTTAAATAAAAATATTACAATATTCCATGCTGTGCAACAGTTTCTTCGATTTGCATTAGTAAGACAGATATGCATAAGAAAGAGTAGCGTCCGTCGAACGACGTGACTACTGATTGGCGACAACCTCGTGAGCATTGGAAACATTAATGTACGTACCTATGTGGTTTCTAAAGATCGTATTTTAATTTTTAACCCCCTACCTTCCTTTTTATCAAAGTATAGAAGATGATGGTAAAGTGTTATATTTTATTTTAAGAAAAAAAAATTCTCATTCAACTACTGTATGAATATCAAGTAATCAATCAAAAGTGCTTAAGTGACATGTCTGCTTTTTTAAATTAAATTTGTAGAATAACGAAGTTTGCATAATACCAACAATGGCTTTATTATACTAGATCTTCGACTGCATGGTTTCTTCCTCTTCCCATTATTTCGAAATCTTTTACTACTTACTTCTTGGTAAATCTTCTATAGAGCTTACTCTCTGAACGCGCTGCGGTTGCATCCTAGCCGTGTTCGGTGTGCAGATAGCATATAATGCTTAAGTACCGTAGTGGGACATTCAACCCTACATCATGTCCTAAAGTAAGGCCAATTTAATAGATCACATTTGACACTTCATCAAAATTAAACAACGCAACCTTCTAAAGGCAGGCATACAATTACTTTATAGAGGGAGATTACACAATCAGTCTGCCGCCAGTCCATTCATCAGTCTGGTTAGACTGGCGGGAGACTGATCGTATAACCCACTGACTGGCGGTAGACTGATTGTGTAATCTCCCTCATAGACTGACAGATGTCAAATGTGAGCTATTAAATTGACCCTACTTCAATATTATTTTAGTTGAGAAACTGAGACGCAGTACGCAGCATCTCGTTTCAGTAGTGAAATAGGGACAATTTAATAGATTCACATTTGTTTTGTCATCTGTCGTCTTTAGTGTTATTTGCCAACGTAAATCATACATTGGCTTTCTTTTGTGATTATTACAATAAATATGTAGGTATTATTTACCAATAAAAAGTTAAGCAATTGTGCCTTTGATGATTAATATTGTGTGCCCGTTAGAAGGTTACATTGTTGAATTTTGATAAGGTGTCAAATGTGATCTATTAAATTGGCCCTACTTTAAAATTATACTGCTTTGAAGGCTCAATGTAAGATCTCCAAGGTTTTGCAAAATGTTATTCTCAATAATATTTAACTTTGCAGGCTCAATGCTCCGAGATCATCCTTTAACTCCAGGTAACATTTATTAGTTATTTACATTTATTTTTTTACTTTATACATAACATTTATTATTTATTTATTACTCCTGCCATACTGTAGTTTTAAACAGTAAAATGAGTAATAAATGATTGCTTGGACAATTTCACACAGCGCCATCTAGTCCCAAACTAAGCAAACAGTCGTTTTCAATCTTGTAATTTTTTTTGGAAGTACCAGTTCTATTTGAAAATAAAGGTAATAATAGAATTTCGCGAATCCATTTTTTTCACTATAACTTTTTGCATAATTGGACGTGTTATCATCATATATTTTCATTTTTTAATCATGTTTATTTTTATTTCCAGAGGGAGCCGAGGCTTAGATAAGCACAGGAAACGTATAGTTCGGGGACAAGTACGTGATAAGTTGAGCAGGGTTCATCCAAATATTACATTAACGGATTTTATTGACGGATGCTCACAATTGTGCCAGTTAGAATTTAAACATTTTAGACGGTAAATAGCTACTGACTAGGGTTCTATTATGGTATTGCCATTTTAGTTATATCTATAAAATAGTTATTTTCAATTAAAAAATTGATTATAAAGTCATAATAATTCCAATTAACTTATGATAGAAATATTTAGATATAAACTAATTAATTACACTTTTATTTACTGTGATTGTGTTAGTATTACTTATGTTACTCATGATTTTTATATAAGTTGCACAAATATATAATCATTTTGTTATAGCTTTATAATATTCGGAGATAAAAGGACAAAAACGTTCATAAGGAATAGGTATCGGCACTGAATGAAGTCTATGCTTACTTATGTGTTTAAAGAGTACCCAAGTGCAATATTTTTTTCTGTGATACTCTAATTTTACTGGGTACTCAAACTCGATATTATGTGAATACAATGAAATGGTGCTACTACACCGGTGCAGAAAATTCAGTTCATTTTTAATACTGGAAAGGAAGCACATTTTTAAAGACCAAATTATGTTTTAAAAAATCATCTTACTAGTCAAGCTCTACAGCACAAAATTGTAGTCAAAGACGCAAGCCAGAAGTAGGGTACGAGATGTTAGTTAAAACTTCGCTAAAAACTTCAGTGCTGATTATTATATTAAACAGTATGAAAGGATCCTATTCCAAAACAAATGAAGTACGGTCAATATCACAAAATATCCCTCCTGTTTATTGGGGAATTTCTTCCTCAGTTATTTGACTTGTATGTACTTTTATTTATATTTAATTCAGTTGTATGTGTATAAAACGGTATTGTCAATAAATTGGTCTTGCCTAGTCATGCTTTAAAGGCCTAATATTACGCACAATTTAGTTGTTTATCTGTTTATATTACTGGAAGGGTTTTGTAGCTGCACGGATTGTCGATATATTTTATGATAATAGGGTATATGCATGTATTATTTTTATCGAATGTCAGTCAGCACATCTTAATTTTCTCCCTTTTGATTGATTTTCAACACTAACTTGTTTGGTGTTAAGCTGAAAGTCTCGTGCATGTACCCTATTTATTGCCATGACCGATTTATTCCAGAATATGCATTCCTTCGTAAATTGTATAGTATTTAACAGTATTTTAAAATTAATGAAGTGTGATTCTTAAAATGAAGTTCAAAATGTGAGGTGAATTTTAGATTAGTATACCAACTTGCAGTGATGTAAGGTTCAATTTTACGGTAGTACGATGAATTATGTAGAACGCCCCATACTTTTTAAGTGTTCACTAGATTAACTATTTGTAAATTGACTAAATTCAACTGTTTATTGAATACGTTATTAAGCTGTCTTTTAGTGGCGTTTCTTGAATGTAAATTTACTAATTATCATAAGTAGATGTATAGTATATTGCTAAATTATTTCATAGTATTTTTATATTCATTCCAATTTAGTTGGTTTTATCTAGCTCTTTGGTACCAGACTGATTTTACGGTACTTTTATTTATGGTGCAATTTATGTATAGAGCGTTGTGATAATCGTTTAATTACATGCAATATACAAGAAACATAATTTACTCTTTCATTTCAACTAGACTATTGTTTATTATACACCGCATTTGCTTCCATCGGCTAAAAACAATGAAGTTAATGTTAACTGTGTTTTGACAGATGTATGTGATACATAGCTACTTCGTTTTGGTTTTGACTTTATCTAGTTAAATTAGTCAATAAGGCAGTTTCCTTAAGTGGAATGTTGAGAAATAATATCATAAATATTTAAAATTATAAAATTCTTTATTCATTGTTTAAAGTCTGTAACTATACAAGGTGTTACAAAAATACCCCTAATGCCGAATATGGTATATAGGGACCATCAAACTGATCAACTTTTACTATGGGACCAACTCTGAAATCGCAAAAAAAAAGCTGTTTCGTACAAAAACTTAAATCGAAAATATCAAAATGTATGAAACAGCTGATTTTTTTCGCAATTTCAGAGTTGGTCCCATAGTAAAAGTTGTTCAGTTTGATGGTTCCTATATACCATATTCGGCATTAGGGGTATTTTTGTAACACCTTGTATATCAATTCCAACCGTGCCGGTAGCATAGGTACTTCACGACATTTTGAATAAGTAAAAAAAAAATTGGCGGAGGCGTATATTACTGAAGGCGTAGTAAACTATTGTAAGATTGATTTAAGGCTGGCCCCAGACATACCGGTTTCATTTCTTTGCTGTTTTAGTTGAACAGGGGCCGTACCGGCTAACGCATCGAACTTCGGAAAGCCTGCCGGGCTTCAAATTAAAACAGATAAATCGAGCCCCAATCGGGCCAAAATAGCGAACCCCAATTCATGTCACACGAACATCGATATCTTCTAAATTACTACAATACGAAACTTCTTACTTCGATTTATCTGTTCGGTATTAATTAAAATTATGTCAGAAAAAAATACGAAAAAGTCAAATACTAATTAATATTTGCTAAATCACTTATATTTAATTTAATTTCTCTAATTATTTTTAATTTAATCGTCGTTGAACAATATTTTTTTTCTGCCCTCGGATTGGGCATTTATTGGGCGCTTATGGGTTTATTCCCAAAGCGCCTGGGTTTTTTTTCCCAATTCTTCCGCCCGGGCAGAAACATTTGCCCATCTAGTTCCTTCTGTACTTGTACTATTATGTATTGTGTGTAGTGTGTAGGTTCCAGGTGAATTACTTTAATTGACTTAAATAAAACAACAATTTGAGACAATAAAAAATATATTCACAACTTAATTTCTAAATGTATTTTCTTACAAAATGTCTTGAAATTCATTCTATTTTAGGTATTCATTATGACAAAATTATGTATAAAATATACCTATCAGTATACCAACTTGTTGTCAATGAAACCGAATGTTTCATAAAATGAAACAAACTAATAAATAGGAAAATCCCAGTAAGTATCATCATCATTCATCAATAATTGAAAGACATAAATATTGCTAACGAGAATACAAGGTATACAAGCAAATAATAAATAGTTCATCGTCGTGAAGGAGTGATGTAGCCTGCCCCCTGATTATGTAACTTTGATGTAATCAACTCTGACAGAAATCGCAGTTACATTGCTGCTTTAGTAAGAACCAATGTGATAACTATCATACTTAAAGCTGCAATGTAACTGCGGTTTTAATCGAGAATTGTTCGCAACAGAGTTACATAATCAGCCCCCAGGTTCCTGTACCGATCCGGTTACCCGATTGGATTGGTCGCGCACACGTAGTTTTTGCATTGTTCGCACCTCGTGCATTCTGACCACAGGTCTGAATGCACGGGACGCCCGTACGGTTTTAACTGTACGGGCAGAATCGTGCGTGTGCGGCGCGTCGTTGCGTTATATGGAAACGTGCGCTCGCGTATAGATCTCGAAATTAAGGATCACATTTTCTAAAGAATGTATATCTAACAGATTTGTCAAGTTCAATAATCTTATTTTTCTGGTAATAGAAAATACACTTTATTCAGTTGACTTATGGGACTTGTAAAATCTGCCAGAAACGCATCCTCTCGACGGTCACTCTGGGCCACACTGTAGGTAGAAAAGCTTTATAATATTATTTAGACAAATCGGTGATGTTCGGAATCTCGCTTTTTTTTTTTTTTAAATAGTGTAATGATCATCGAAGAAACAGGCAATTTTTTAACACATTACATTTTAAGCTTTATCAGTAAAGTTTCAATATTTTGATTAAAGCGAAATATATAAAATAAAATAAAAAATTATATAACTGAATATAAATAATAAGCGAAATAATTGTCAAGCTTTCTAGCATACTTCTTTTTTCGACACAAATTACGCAATAATGTAGATGAAAGCCATGTCAGGCTACACATTTCTAAAACGAAAATGGAATAACGTCTGTATACAACTTACAACTACAAGAAAGATGATGTGATGAATATAATATTACGAAAGGGCTCACTTGAAAGATTATTTTTTCTGTAACTATAATATTAACTATAAAATAAGCTTCAATTATTTACCTAGCCGTAGCCAATACAAGTCTAGATTGCCAATACAAAAATAGTATCTAAATTGGTAGTTCCTCATCTTGTCAATAAAATTGACAAGATAAGGAAGTGGTTTAAAGTTAATTGGCTGTTTAATTCATTACCACCCGAGCGGCCGAATGCGGCCGGACAACAATAGAATATCTATTGTCTCATTTTCCGGGCCTTGAAGGGTTAAGTAGTTGGTGAAATTCAGCCTAAACTAAATACAGCACATCTCTTTTATCTTCTATATAAGAAGTATAGTTTAGGAAGATAATTGTCTGGTCAGATACATAAAATGCACAATGAAATCAATGTTTCCTATTTTATAAACCTGTTACACTTAAATTTTAGATATGAATAATCTAATTAACCTAAAGATACCTAGACTCCATTATTATAAGATGAGAACATTATTCTGAGATTTGAATAATACAGTTAAGTATAACAAAATTAGGTACCAAGGTCTACTATTTGAACACTTTAAAGATATAAAAGAATACATTTTAGGGAGATAAAAGCTATATTGAGCGGTTGTATTCTTCCGATTCCGAATCTCTGTTTATTGGCTCAACTATGATTAGGTAATTCTTTCTAATACTCAATCCAGTGGGGTATGTATGTGGGTATGATTTAAAAATCAGAACAAATAATTATTCTTATTGATTTTTAATTACGGTATGCATACAAATTTGATCCCTATCGATCGAGTGACACTTGTATTAACTTAGGAGATCTTATTTATCAGTACAAATCCGTGAACTAACACGTAACAGAAATTTGTGCATAGTTTCACGATTATCTGTCATTTGATGAACAGTATACAACACATGAACTTTAACATATTTTCTTGACTTACTGCCGTTGTAAGGTATTATGTCCATGTGGCGTTAACTGCAAATGGAACGAACAGGTATCGAGTAAGTCTAACGCCCGCATCATGGATTGGGTACCGCTTCCTTCTTTAGTTCCTCCACACCGCTTATGTTCTTTACATCGTCTTTTGCGTCTTCAGCTGTAAAAGAAATATAATTTTACAAATACTCTTCGGATTGAGCTACTAGTTTAAAAAAATAAAACAGCTTAGTTTCATTTTATTCTAATTATGTTAGAAGGTAATCGTATACTGAATACATTGACATGACAAGATTAAGATCGCATGTTGTTGCGAAATAAAGAAAGTAAACGCGTCAAGGGGGGGCCCCGCGCGCCCCATGTGTATCCGCCACTGGGCGGAGGAGCGCTTACCTTTGACGTCGTCCTTGAGCGAGGGCGCGTCCTTGTCGAGGCGCGGGCGCTTGCGCTGCGGCTGCGGCGCGCGGTACGAGCGGTCGTCCGCCTGGCGGGCGTGGCGGAGGAGCGCTTACCTTTGACGTCGTCCTTGAGCGAGGGCGCGTCCTTGTCGAGGCGCGGGCGCTTGCGCTGCGGCTGCGGCGCGCGGTACGAGCGGTCGTCCGCCTGGCGGGCGTGGCGGAGGAGCGCTTACCTTTGACGTCGTCCTTGAGCGAGGGCGCGTCCTTGTCGAGGCGCGGGCGCTTGCGCTGCGGCTGCGGCGCGCGGTACGAGCGGTCGTCCGCCTGGCGGGCGTGGCGGAGGAGCGCTTACCTTTGACGTCGTCCTTGAGCGAGGGCGCGTCCTTGTCGAGGCGCGGGCGCTTGCGCTGCGGCTGCGGCGCGCGGTACGAGCGGTCGTCCGCCTGGCGGGCGTGGCGGAGGAGCGCTTACCTTTGACGTCGTCCTTGAGCGAGGGCGCGTCCTTGTCGAGGCGCGGGCGCTTGCGCTGCGGCTGCGGCGCGCGGTACGAGCGGTCGTCCGCCTGGCGGGCGTGGCGGAGGAGCGCTTACCTTTGACGTCGTCCTTGAGCGAGGGCGCGTCCTTGTCGAGGCGCGGGCGCTTGCGCTGCGGCTGCGGCGCGCGGTACGAGCGGTCGTCCGCCTGGCGGGCGTGGCGGAGGAGCGCTTACCTTTGACGTCGTCCTTGAGCGAGGGCGCGTCCTTGTCGAGGCGCGGGCGCTTGCGCTGCGGCTGCGGCGCGCGGTACGAGCGGTCGTCCGCCTGGCGGGCGTGGCGGAGGAGCGCTTACCTTTGACGTCGTCCTTGAGCGAGGGCGCGTCCTTGTCGAGGCGCGGGCGCTTGCGCTGCGGCTGCGGCGCGCGGTACGAGCGGTCGTCCGCCTGGCGGGCGTGGCGGAGGAGCGCTTACCTTTGACGTCGTCCTTGAGCGAGGGCGCGTCCTTGTCGAGGCGCGGGCGCTTGCGCTGCGGCTGCGGCGCGCGGTACGAGCGGTCGTCCGCCTGGCGGGCGTGGCGGAGGAGCGCTTACCTTTGACGTCGTCCTTGAGCGAGGGCGCGTCCTTGTCGAGGCGCGGGCGCTTGCGCTGCGGCTGCGGCGCGCGGTACGAGCGGTCGTCCGCCTGGCGGGCGTGGCGGAGGAGCGCTTACCTTTGACGTCGTCCTTGAGCGAGGGCGCGTCCTTGTCGAGGCGCGGGCGCTTGCGCTGCGGCTGCGGCGCGCGGTACGAGCGGTCGTCCGCCTGGCGGGCGTGGCGGAGGAGCGCTTACCTTTGACGTCGTCCTTGAGCGAGGGCGCGTCCTTGTCGAGGCGCGGGCGCTTGCGCTGCGGCTGCGGCGCGCGGTACGAGCGGTCGTCCGCCTGGCGGGCGTGGCGGAGGAGCGCTTACCTTTGACGTCGTCCTTGAGCGAGGGCGCGTCCTTGTCGAGGCGCGGGCGCTTGCGCTGCGGCTGCGGCGCGCGGTACGAGCGGTCGTCCGCCTGGCGGGCGTGGCGGAGGAGCGCTTACCTTTGACGTCGTCCTTGAGCGAGGGCGCGTCCTTGTCGAGGCGCGGGCGCTTGCGCTGCGGCTGCGGCGCGCGGTACGAGCGGTCGTCCGCCTGGCGGGCGTGGCGGAGGAGCGCTTACCTTTGACGTCGTCCTTGAGCGAGGGCGCGTCCTTGTCGAGGCGCGGGCGCTTGCGCTGCGGCTGCGGCGCGCGGTACGAGCGGTTGTCGCGGCGTCCGCCCTCGCCCTCGTCCTCCGAGTCGGACAGCTCGCCGTCGCCGGTTATGCGCTTGTCCTGGATAACACGAATTAATCAATCAACATCAGCTACCTAATTAGGGCCTCTGCTGTCTAAGCTTTAGGTGCTTTAAGTGTTTTAAGCGGAGCCCGTGCGCAGTAGCCGCGGCGCGGGCGGGTCTGTTTCTGGGAAATGAACAATGCTGACTGCTGCGTGAGCGGCGCGGGCGGTCTTCTGTATGATGCTTTGATTTGACAAAAATATAGACCCGCTGCAGTGGCGTAGCTGTCGTGCTGCTACTAATTTTCATACAATATGTAGTGACGCTTCTTGATTTTGTATTAAAATTAATAACAGAGTGGATCCATTGAATTTAACTGCAGCTCTTCTTCACGTCACGTCACTAATTTGAAGGCACCCACACAAAGCAGCGGTCCTTCTTGTTACTTCGACAACTATTGTGATCGATGTTGTGTTACACAATTAGGTCCCTAGTGTAATAATCAAAGAGCCAGTGTGGGCAAGAACAAAACATGGAATTTTTGGTCCGATAAAATACTCTACTTAAAATTGTGTATATTGCTTACAAAGTAACCACCAACAGTCAACTTCAACTGTACAAATCTTCCATCATGCCCTGATCGAAGGTACAAAGGAACGCGGAAAAATTTACGTGGTAGGCGCACAAACCTTTTCACTCTGTGGTAGTCGTTCATCTTTATCAACTTTGTCCTCATCTTCAGACTCATCATTCACAGCGTCTTCAGGAATGGCTTGGACCTGTAGAAATTACTTAGTTATTATTATTGTCATTACTTAGTTTGGGGCTAGATGGCGCTGTGTGAAATTGTCCAAGCATTTATTATTATTAATACATAATAATGATTGAAAAGTGATTTTAAATATATGGATATATTCAAATAAAATTATATGTACCTGTACACCAGGTGCGTGCGGCAACATTCTCAGGTTCTCAAACAGTCTGTTTTTGATTTTCTCTAAGTACTCAGGTGTGTTTTGATTGGACATGTTACTGGGGGATATGTGGAGTTTGAAGTCGGGCCCGAAGTATTCGAAGTAGTCGTTGTACGGCAACTCATTCGCTATCTCGACGCCGAGAGCGACTGACGTCTCGTACGTCCAGCATCGTGATACGTTACGGATAGTGTAGCTACAAAATTTATAAAAAAGATAAGTAGAAATTCTCCATCTCAGTATGAAAAGCTGTCACACACAAAAACATGATATCTTACCCTCCACCTCCTACTAGAAGGAATGGCAGTCCAAATCTCTTTACTAGCTCCACACATCGCCCATGACCTCGAACAGTTAGATTGAAGCAACCTAATCTGTCACCTATAATAAAAATAGATGACGCTATGTAAATTGTCCAGGCATTTTTTATAATGAGAATATGAATAATAAAATAACCATTAACAGCTGCTTGTCATACCATTATTTAAATTTTATCAAGTCTAGGGTAAACAAGAGACTATTACTATGTTGGTGATAAACTATTTTGTGCCCCTTGTACCTAAAAGAGCAGATGAAGCTTTAGAAACTTTGTCTCAAATAGATTTTTTTATAGGGTTATATGGCATAAGGATGTAATTTAAATTCTTATACATTGCAAACAATAATTCAAAACCTACAGTCTGTTTTTCCTTACTTGTCACAGTAAACAGCTTTTGACAGTTGTAATACATCTTTTTATAAATCGTTATTTAAAAATATGTTGCCTTATTAAATCAAATTGTCACTAGTAATAAATTTAGCTATTTCTTTCTTAACCTTTTGGGGGCCACGCCATAAACGCATTCCTGTGTCCTACACGCCAGAGCATAAAATAAACAAAAATACCTACGAAAAATATAGTGCTGCCAAAAGTCGATAAATTATTATTATTATAATTTTTGTAAGCCGGGTTTTTGTCAACTATAGATGTCGTTGGCGCACCGGGCTCGCACGTGCTGGTCAAGTATCTATGTATGGAAAACCATTTATTGTATTTTATAATTGTTATTTTTTTCAATATAGAGTTCGGTGAAGACTATTTACCACATACGACAAGTAAGGCTAAGACTGTATGAAAATAATGTTTACCCGTGAGTGAGTCAGCACCACACTGAAGGACCACTGCGCTTGGTTGGAAGGTCTCCATCACTTTGGAGATGATTGGAACAAAAATAGACTCGTAAGATTCGTCATCCATGCCGTCACGGAGCGGGATATTTACTGCATAATATTTCCCTTTCCCAGCGCCGATATCTCGCAAGTCACCTGAAAGTTTGAAAAACAAAATACAAAAATAAATATAAATCATTGCATTCATAGTTTATAAGGTAAACTGTACAACTCAGAAATATGGTTTTGATAATATGGTGACATGACAATCCTATAACACGTTAATGAGCAGAACATCCACTTTGCAAAATGTCTACTGATTGCAAATGTCTCTTTCTTTAAATATCTTACCTGTGCCAGGGAAATATTCGCCGTACTTGTGGAATGACACAGTCATCACTCTGTCTGTAGTATAAAATGCTTCTTCCACTCCATCACCATGATGCACATCAATGTCAATATACAGAACCCTCTGATGGTATTTCAATAACTCCAGAATGCCCAAAACAATGTCATTGACATAACAGAACCCAGAAGCTTCCGATTTTTTTGCATGATGAAGACCACCGCCCCAATTAATGCAGATTTCTGATGCCTGGTGATGGAATTACATCAAATTAAATTTTATAATTAAATTATTGTAAACGCAAATGGCAAGAAAAGCTGTAATTTTTTTCTTTTCCTCTATCTAACTAATAATCATGACTTACTTGTTTATTTAATTTAACTGCCGCAGCAACAGACCCTCCAGCAGACAATTGGCAGAACTCATATAGACCATCAAAAACTGGGCAATCTTCACCAACATTAACTGAAATATAGAAATTTGGTTAAGATCTATGAAAATAGTTACAAGGTTTAAACGAATCCTTCATCAACTTAAAAGCTACATCATTATTATTCTGTTTGGAGGCTTAAAGTTAATAATTGTTGACAATGGTTAACAATACATTAAAAATATTGAGTAAACTCTTACATCTCTGCATTTGTTTATTATACTCAGACATATTGTCAGGTCTGATGGAGCGTAGAAACCTTATGTAGTCATCAGAGTGGAACTTTGTCATTTCATCGGCAGTAGCTTTGTGAGGTCTCTGAAAATAAATATATTGGATACGACAAATCAGGGGTTTGTCTTTAGTTGGTGGATAAGTCATTGAACATTGTTTGGTCCTATGTAATGGCATTCATTTCGTCTTGGTGTTTTTAAGGTTCCATACCCAAAGGAGTCAAACGGAGCCCTATTGCTATCACTCATGTGACTGTCTGACACAAAGCCCTAGCAGCTAAGCCTTTGAAGTTACAGTCTTGATATTTTCACCAAAGATGTGTCAGGTAAAGTACAAAAAACTATTTGAAAATATTTTAGTATGGGGCTCCCATTGAAACTAAAACTTGAATCATTAGAATCCTTCACTTGCTCATGATTCATCTATGGCCCTCGCTTTAAATCCGTCTTTTATTCATTAATTGCATAATATACTATTTTTACCCCAACACATGGGGTATTATTGTTTATAACTCGTTATGTTGACAAACATGGTACTTTTTGTTTTAAAATATTAGATAACAGGCACGAGAAGCTGCCAAAGTTAGCAGTTTTCCAAATATTTTTTAACTTCCAATTGACCTATGAACATGGGTGAAAAAGTTTATTATTACATATAATTTATATGTACCAACAAACTCCAAAATATTGATCAATCAGATTTTTTTTTTTAAATTCCCTTATTTTCCCATTACAAAACAACTTCACGTTGCGGTAAAACATGTAGCACATATAAGCCCTGCCTCTTAGCCCTCTTTGGTACCAGACCCTAAACGTGTAAAGTCCAACATGCACTCGCCAGTTATGTTGCAGTATGTAGTATGGTTGGCTCTCAAAAAATTATCGTACCAAACAGGCGAGAAGGAATGAAAAGGAATAAAAGGATCTTTTTAGATTTGGAGGTACCAAAGAGCTCAGAGTATTATTTTTTTATGCTTTGGCAGTTCCCTTGTGAATTTTGCCCGCATTGCAGTTTTCAGAGAATTAATTGCTTTGCACGACTTATGAATATTCTTATGATTAACATATTTATTCTTTCAATTAATAAATACACTAAAGGTATTGAACCATTGCCTCTTGTTGGTATACATATTATATAATGAATCTGAAAAGTGTGAAAATGATTGTAGAGTATGTATTTTGCATCTTTAATGTAGAAAGTACTTAGTTAAATATTATTTTCTCTTAGCACTTTGCTTTTACCATTGTTTAAATTTTGAGTGTTGTATACGCCTGTAAAAATAGTTCACACAGTCTCATAAGTTATGCAGTCATCTATGAATGTAATGTGATATTGTTGATGGTGTATCAAATAAATAAATAAATAATAGAGTAGACAATATTCATCAATGAAATTCATAATTTAATATGCGATCAATACTGACTGATTTTGTGTTATATGTCGATGTCATACAAAATATTAAACAAAATGTAAATCTGTTATTGGCATTATGCAGTTTGTAAAATAATTACTGTTAATATTTATGTGCTGTGGATTTTGTGATAATAATAAATAAATGTTAAGGAAAAGACTTGTGAGACTTGTCTCTTCTGATTCATGTAGTAAGCCATCAAGAGACAGAAGAAGCAATGATCCAGCAAAAACGCTCTTATACCAGTGTTATTTTGAGCTGCATAACTAAATGCCAGGATTTTTAGTTGTAATTTTTGTGTGGTGTTATTTTTGAGCTGAATGCTTGTTCCATAGATATTAGTTTGCTGCAATGATCGTAGAGACAATGCCGATTCACTTGTATAAATTCATTGAAAATCTGATGTAAATAAGCCAATAATATTATATTATTGGAGTTTTTTTGTTAAAATAATACCTACCCAATAATTGTTATTTTATTTAATGTTAAAGCTTTGGCTTCATAACAGACTTTAATACTTACATATATTTCCATTTTCCTATAAAGCCCATAATTTAATAGTAAATTATGTGTCATACGTATGCGATGAGGTTTCATGGGATGACCTTGCCCATAATAGTAGTTGCCAATATCACCTAAAATAATAGTTTATTAGTAAGTGTAATCAAATTTAACTTTATATAACATTGTAACTCAAGTCATCTTCAGGCTTGACACATAACAACCTGTAGCATAAATAGCAAACCGCGAACAAAAACCATTTCCACCAATCATATCACAGAATATACTACAGACGGCATGTAATGACTTGATACACAATTTGATATAGACCGCGAGATGAGTAATACTGAAGCTAATGTCTATAGAAACGTAAAGCAAATTGAAATATGTTAATTTCCACAATTTAAATGAACTTATATTCAGACTAAAACCAGTAATTGCTAATATAACTCGAGAATTAACTAAAATTTAAGTGGCGGGTAACAAACTTCACAGTACTTACTATCATAATAATAGCATACTCTTTTCTTGCTATGTGGTTGCATAGCCATATTGTATTTGTAACTTTTTTTTAACACCCGTGTACTATATAGTAATTTTAATTTGTCTAGAATAAAATAAAAATCACCGCACAATTTCCACTATTTATACACGCGACATTAATATACGATTGAATGAGTGAGTGAAGGAAGAACTAGAGTTGTCGTTCGTGAATGAATTCACTTGTATCAAATCAAGTATATCTCTTTCATTCGTTCATTCGGGTCCTTCACTGAAGGAGAGTAAAGCAGATGGATAGATTACGAACACCGCGTGCGGAAGCGAGACAGTTGCACGGCTCGGTGGCTGGTCGGTCGGTCGAAGTCGGTGTCCGCCTCAGAAGAATAGCTTTAGTTATTCTTCTGAGGTGTCCGCCCGCGCCCCGCACCGCACTCAATTTGACTTCAACAACCCCTATTGCGCAAACGTTAGACTTAGTTTTACATAACGATAAAGTGACTCAAATGGACTACCTACTAAAGTACTGAGCCAAATGAACTAGATGAACTAAATGTGTGATATACCACCTACAGCTTGACATTAAAGAGTTGACAAAAATGAGGGCGCCACTTTCTATGCAAACACGTCAAAATCACGAATAACGCAGCGCAAAGAGGGGTGTTATAAGTTTGATGCCTATGTTTGTGTATCTGTACGTATATTCGTAGTGCCTAAACGGATCAAGCGATTTCAATGCATTTTTAATTGAAAGCTAATCTAATCGAGATGGTTCTTAGCAACGTTTGATGGAAATCCATTTAGCCATTATGGAGATGGTCAACTGCCTGCCGAAACAGTAAAAGATATAGAGATGGTGCTTTGACTAAAATAATGTACACCTTGGCCAAATTTAGGTGCAATAAAAAAATCGCGGCAAAAAAAGTGGCCGCCAAAATTTAAGTTTAAAAAGCTTCAAATAAAACTTAAATTTAAAATTTAAAAAGGCCCTGACACAAAAAGCTAACTCTTAATAAAAAAAACCCCCCTATACAAAAAAGCTTACTTACTTGCCACATCACTATCGAAATCATGGTGACATCCATGCAAGAACCTTGGCTAAAAACATATTGAAGTTAATGTTAACTGTGTTTTGACAAATGTATGTGATACATTGCTACTTTTCTTTGGTAAGTTTTTATTTGTGCCAAAACGAAGTAGCAATGTATCATATAAATTTGTCAAAACACAGTTAACATTAACTTCAATGTTCTAGCCGATAGAGCCTCTTATTACATACTGGCACAGATTAAAGTCAGTTTTTATTGACAATGTACACACGACGGCACCTCAGACTATACATGTTGACCTTAAGACCGCTTTTATGTCCTACGTAATAAAAGCTGTTTTCGCAGTTTAACTGTATAACCTAACGAGCTGTCGAGTGTAGTGTGTACTTACGCTCTTATAGAATGAGTAAGATTTCAAACAGTGATTCAATATTATGAAAAAGAAATAAAAAATACGTGTCTCCTATATATTTTTATATCTTTTTTATTTTGTATAAACAACGTAAAATCAAGATCGTCATTTTGTATGTGCCTAACTCCTTCTGGCTTGTGAGTTATAAAATCCTTCAGTGACGGACAAACAATTTCTTATTTTGGTATTCAAATCAAACGTGACGCACGAAATGACGATCATGTAAAATCTACATAATATTATATTTTTGAAAGGTTGTTTATTCTGGCGCCAGTCACAGTTGTTAAAATGTGAACCAGACTGATCGTGTATTCTCCCTCCTAAGCTGACTCATATCATATGGAACAAAAAATTTTTTCAGGTCTGTGATATGGATTGAACTGATATGGGCCACTGACTTAAAAATATTTTTTGTAGTATATGGAGGTCAGTGGTAAACTGTGGTATGCCGGCCGACCCATAGAAGTATAATTTGACCGACTTACTCATTCGTCTCATTCATTCTCATTCATCAGTCAGCAGAGCAGTCGAGCGAGTCGATGGTCAATCATCATTCATTCCATCCATTCCACAGAGTAGTTTTTCACCCATCCATTCTTTCTTTCTGCTGGAGCAGTGGTGAAGGTAAGTCGTGTTGATTTGTAAAATTTGTAATATTTTGTCTTCCGTGTCACTAATAAATTAACTTAAGTTACCTATTTCAAACACTAAAAAGGTATTATTTTATAATACAACCGTTTCTTTTATGGGGAGTATTATGTTAAGTATTCCTACATCATCGTCAAAAATGTAACCTGCAATGCAACGTTCATGAGTGAGTCTCCATTTTGTTTTCAGATCGACCCTGCTCGTATAAATTATCTTGGAATATCTTTAAAATCAGCAGTTCACAAACAACAAGAAATATGTAAGTTACATTTTCTTTTTATTTTGTACTATAATTAAACGCTATTTTCATGATAACTAGTCAAAATAGCTGACGCGACGCGTCTGTTTAAGAATATGCCTACACCTAGGTTAGGTCCACGTAGGTTTACCTACTATTTAAATAAAATCTTTATTCTACTGGAACGGACATATATAACCAAGATAGATATTGTGGTGAATCTTCATTCTACTGGAACTGGACATTATAACCAAGATAGATATTGTGGTGATTTTAGTGACTGATGGATGACTAATTCACTTTCATATTATTGATTTTTGGTAATGGGTTGTCATGCGCGCGCAGTGCAGCCCAGCGGATACAATGGGTGCATTCCAGTTCCAGCAGACTAATCAATAAAATTAAGGAAATAAGTAGTTAGTTGGCCCGCCCGGTGTTTAGTGTATCCACAGCCTTTGCTATTGATGACTTGGCGATTAATAATAACTATTAAACCAGGCTCTAAACTATCTGTGTGC
Organism: Catoptria pinella; assembly: GCA_963556745.1. Classification (NCBI taxonomy): domain Eukaryota; kingdom Metazoa; phylum Arthropoda; class Insecta; order Lepidoptera; family Crambidae; genus Catoptria; species Catoptria pinella. The sequence continues at coordinate 7,333,875 of OY750771.1, forward strand.
CTAATTTCATTCAAATCCGTTGCCGTTTTTGCGTGAATGAGTAACAAACATCCAAACATTTATCATCATAAGAAGGATTGACCTGAGGGTTTATCGGCTTAAAACTGAAGTGAATGTTAACTGTGTTGTGATAGATGTATGTGATACATTGCTACTTCGTTTTGGCACAAATAAAAACTTACCAAAGAAAAATGGCAATGTATCACATTCATCTGTCAAATCAGAGCGATTACGATAGCAATGTAAGTTAGCTGATAGAGCCCCTCAAGAGTAGAGAAGTAAATAAAAGAGAAGTTGTCATGTCAATAGACTTGCTGTAGTGTAGAGGGATGGTGGTATATGGATATCTTTATATGTAATATCACGTGCGTGCACCGACGACGTAGGGATACCATAGTTGACATTCAAATCAAAGTGGACAATTGGTTCATCGGCACAGAATATACCATTGGTCTCGAAATACAATAAAAAAAACCCATTCCTGACAAAACAAACTTAAAGCCGGCCAGAAGCCCAACAAAAGTCAGATGATGTTATGTAGCAACTTACTACAAGTTTGTTAATGATTATAATAATTTATTCTATAATTAAATTGTTCATAGGTCTGGTAGTTGGAATAATAGCCGTGGAAACGGCGGTTCCAAATTCGGCAGCAATGGTGGCTCGCGATTCAGCGGCGGCGGCGGCGGTGGTGGGGGAAGTCGCTTCGGCGGATCCGGAGGTGGATTTGGCGGCGGTGGCAAGAAAGAATTTAGTGGTGGTCAAAATATGCGTCGCCCCAACTGGGAGTCGATGTCATTACAACCATTTAACAAGGTTTTTTACAACCCACACCCTTCAGTGCTGAAGAGATCACCATATGAAGTAGAAGAATACAGAAATCAACATGAGATCACTGTCGGTGGAGTGGAGGTACCCAACCCCACTCAGCTATTTGAAGAAGGAAATTTCCCAGACTATGTCATGAAGAGCATTAGTAGTATGGGATACAAAGAGCCCACTCCCATTCAAGCCCAAGGTTGGCCTATTGCCATGTCTGGTAAAAACCTTGTTGGTATCGCTCAGACTGGATCAGGCAAAACTTTAGCTTACATCTTGCCTTCTATTGTTCATATTAACAATCAGCCACCGATTAGACGCGGGGATGGTCCCATTGCATTAGTGCTAGCACCAACCCGAGAACTTGCTCAACAAATTCAACAAGTTGCCACAGATTTTGGAAATGCGTCTTATGTACGCAACACCTGTGTCTTTGGAGGGGCACCTAAGAGAGAGCAGGCCCGTGACTTGGAGAGAGGTGTTGAGATTGTTATTGCCACACCTGGCAGATTGATTGACTTCTTGGAAAGGGGAACAACTAATCTCCAGCGTTGCACTTACCTAGTTTTGGATGAAGCTGATCGAATGTTGGATATGGGTTTTGAACCTCAAATCAGAAAGATCATTGAGCAGATCCGACCTGACAGGCAGACATTGATGTGGTCTGCGACATGGCCAAAGGAAGTACGGAAATTGGCTGAAGATTATTTGGGAGATTATGTACAAATCAACATTGGATCTTTGCAATTATCTGCTAACCACAATATTTTACAAATAGTAGATGTTTGCCAGGAACATGAGAAAGAAAACAAGTAAGTTTCTTATTGTTTTATTGTGAGAGTCATATTTTGGCATTTTTGCATTTTAGTGATGAATTTATTGTATTATGAATTGTTATTGATTAGACTAAAAATAATCCTCTAAGAAGATCTGATTAAAATGTTTTTATTAGTATTCAATAGGTGGTAAACTATGATTGACAGTTATTAATTGCCCGCCTGTCTTTTCAGATTGAATGTTCTTCTCCAAGAAATTGGCCAAAGTCAAGAGCCAGGTGGAAAGACTATAATTTTTGTGGAAACTAAGAGGAAAGTAGAAAACATAACTAGAAATATTAGACGATATGGTTGGCCAGCTGTGTGTATGCACGGTGACAAAACACAACAGGAAAGAGACGAGACTTTACACCAATTCAAACAAGGTCGAGCCAGTATTCTTGTTGCAACTGATGTTGCAGCCAGAGGTCTAGGTAAGATTTTTTTATTCAATCATTGTTGCGGTGTAATAGTCTTAAAAACGAATGTCACTGTCTTCTATTTGACTTGAGACTAATGATAAAATATAATGATAATTATTACAAATTAGCTGATTCTGTTCTAGAAGATTAACATTTCACTTTTAGAATTAAGCTGCATCTTCATAACAATGACAAGTATAATAATCCGTTTGTTTTATAATTTCAGAGGCACTGGCGGAAAGTTATTGTGTTCTATGTGAATACTGTCCAAAATTACTGGACAAATTTATGGGATTACTGCACTGGATTTGTAGAAAACTAGTCTGATGCAGTTGTATTTAGAGAATGCAATAACTCGTCATAATAAAGGTGCCTCATAAGTGCCTTTCACTATGATTGGACCCAAGGCCGGAAAAGCTTGATGGTTTGTCCGTTCATACGGATACACTTGAGAGTTGTTGAAAACCTGGTGATGCACTACTACTTTTGATATTCAATCCAATTACAATGACATAAAGATGAACTGGAAGTGCATCGTTGAAAAACTTGACCGCAGGTTGACATCTTCAGCAAGAGGTCAAGGGTTTTCCGTTTCGGCCACAATGGAGTTTCAAAAGGGGCTCTCTGAGAATACAAAGATAGTAAAACACTATGATTGTTACTGTACTTTGCCCTTGACTCCAGGGTTCTTCAGTGAGAGGCAATATTGACTGTTTGATAACTGTGTAACTCATTCATGTAAGTAATACTGCTATGAGTTACCCTATAATTTCAAACAGGCTTGTACATTTTCCAAGTTTGTAACAGATTTTTTTATAGGATAAAACGACAACTAATCTGTTCTGAGCTTTGAAATATGTTAAAAACCACATCTGTTGTGTTTGTGGTTATAATGGAATATTTTTTACAGATGTGGATGGTATCAAATTTGTCATTAATTTTGATTATCCCAACTCTTCTGAGGATTATATTCACCGGATTGGTAGAACTGGACGCTCAAAGACGAAAGGAACATCTTATGCGTTTTTCACTCCATCAAATTCGCGACAAGCCAAAGATCTTGTATCTGTACTCCAAGAAGCAAACCAGGTTAGGATCATATTGCACATTTTCCCCTCATACCTTTGGCATGGGTACGTTTTTCAATAGCGTGACATGAATGCAAGTATGAGGTAGATCGATTACAGCTACATGCCTTCGGTGTCCACACATTTTTGTCTGGATCCCATCCTCAGATGTTGTGACAATTTTAATTGACATATTTTTTGTTTATACTTTTTAAAATCTTTGGCTCTCTGTTAATATAATAATAACCAAACTCTTTTATAGGTGGTGAATCCTCAACTACAAACAATGGCCGAGCGTTGTGGCGGTGGCGGCGGAGGCTGGAACAGGAATCGGTTTGGAGGTGGTCGCGGAGGCGGAGGTACTTTCAAGCGCGGAAGCAATTTCGGCAGAGGAAAAGCACATGGGGGTGGCGGCGATGGCCATAAACGATTTAATAATGACTATTAACTAAATATTACTTAAGCATAGCTAATTTTAGCGCAAATCCTCATAGGAATACTGTGTGTGCAAGTGTAATAATAAATGTGGAAGTTCAGATTGTCTGATTTTGTAATTGTCGATAATTTAATTTATTTGTAAGGTTTCCACAACCTTATCATCCAATTATTTATAAGTTTTGTTGCACTGTGATAATTTTTTTAGGTGTGATTCAGGTGAGGATTAGCGATTTTGTTAGGAATATCCGGAACATAAGTTTCAAGATCTTTCTTTATAACATTAAAAAGTTTTGATAATATTCATTTTTTTCTGTTAGCATTACCGCCATTCCAATGTTCATCTTCTGATTTATAACAATAAATGTTTTACATTAAGTAAAAAAGCTTTATTATCATTTTCCTTCATTCTCCTCGTGACCAGATTTAGCCGCCGTTTCCTCGTGGTCATACTAGTTTGTCATACCAGTATGGCCACGAGGATATAGTATACATGTCCTCGTGGTCATACTGTAACGCCATATTATACGAAATAGGTTTTTTCTTCCTCCTGTAGATATAAATACTTTTTTGCGTGTTGACAATAATTTTACAGAATAGTTAAAGAAGTAAACAAGTTGAAGTTTGCCTACTTGACAGCAAATAAAGAAATATTTTAAAATATTAATTCGAAATTTTAAATCCCTCCCGACCCGTCCACCCACTGGACTTTCCCACTGGTGGGTGAACGGTAATTCACGATTGCCCCTCTACCCACTACGCTAGTTTAACCTTTTCACCGCCAACGTCGGCATATGACGTCATAAAAAAAAAGTGTCCCGCACGCCAACGTCGGCATATGACGTCGCCCAAATTAGATGCAAATTTAAGTATTCTACCAATCAGTTTAATTTTTTTTTTTGTCACAACATGAAGTATTCAGCCTTACTAATATATTTTCACCAAAAACACTAGAAATTATTGCATATATATTGCAAAATCTATTTAAAAATAATTGGCCGTAACCAAGCAATACAGTCCGAATGTCCTCGGCGCCAGCGTCGGGAGCTGCCGACAGCGACGTCACAGGTAGTGTTGTGCTAATGTGTTTATTAAAATATAAAAAATATCGGTCAATATTTGGCTTAAATGGCTTTAGACCTTTGCGCCTATTGTTTTATGCAGGTGCAAGAAATTCTAAAGAAGGATTAGAAAGAACAATACGCTGGCACCGAGGCACGGCGTACTTTGATCAATTATTGCGAAAGAAAATAGATAATTTGGCCGAAATATTTTTATGACTGCCCATTGTTTTTAAAACAGCTGCAAGATTTTTTAGGCTGACCATAAAACAACAATGGGTACGTCGCGGCATCTATCAATACACTAAAATACTTTCACTTTTTATAAAATAGGTACCAACAAAACTGTTCTTAATATTACTTACGAAAATATTTAGGAATAAGTCAACAGATTTTCCTTCAATTTAAGTATACGATGCAATGATATTGAATAAAAAATTAAGTAGAATCAAAATAAAATTTCTATCTAATATTGAAAGCGCTATAAAGGCTATCTTTGTAATGTATTTAATTAATAATCATCACGCAATTACATGTCACGAGGAGAGAAAATAAAGTACCTACAAAAGAATGTTATAATTATTAAAATTATGTCGATGTATTAGAGGAACATCACTATTGTTAAAGCACGCGGCTTATATAAAGTATGGTCCCTGTACGCCAACGACGGCAGCTCACGTCCGCCGAGGCGACGGGAAGCTTAACTAGGGACGTTCCATTTTCAATCACAATTATTTATTGTTTACTTGATATTTTGGTTGAATGTTAATTTAAACACACAGTTATTGCTGTGAATTGTTATGATTTACGGAATCTAATAATTGGATTTAAATAAATGCAAGAAAATTCATAGAATATGGGTAGGAAAAGGTAAAAAAGAGGTTGTCGATTGTAATCACTGGACATCACTATTTTTTGGAACCTGTTTTTATTGTTTTAGTGGCGTGGCGTGGGACAATAGATTTTTTTTTGCTATACTTGGCGGCGAAAAGGTTAAACCGAGTTAAGTACGTCTAGTAATCGACTAATTTATAAATTCGATTAATTATTATTATTATTCAATTCAAACATTTATTTTGCATGAAAATGCATGATTCATTCGTGTGATAAACCACCTTATTTTTGTTTGCTTTGGCCAGTGATATTAATAAAAAGATTTTTTGCAAAATAAATTCAAAGTCCCGACTCAATACGCATTTTTATTTTATAAAGAGGGAGAATTTGTCAGTTTTTTTGTGGGTAAATAGTACCAGGGTCACATAAATCTAGAGGAGGAATTTCTATACACGTATTTATAAAATAATCATGCATTATCATGCAAAATAAATGTTTGAATCGAATAATAATAATTATATAATTCATCGAATTTATAAATAAAAAATAATGGCGAGGCCGACTCACATTTGTTTTGTTTTTTTACTTAATTAAATACGAAGTTCTGTCTAATTCCTTCTAGCTCTTTATATTTATTTTTCATAGTACGGCATTTGTTTTCCTAACAGGATGTGCAAAAATGATAGTATGACCAAGAGGACATGTATATCCTCGTGGTCATACTGGTATGACAAACTAGTATGACCACGAGGAAACGGGGGATTTAGCAGAATTCTCAACTTTGCAGATTTTCCTTTATTAACGATAGGATCTACAAATGCCTAGTAATAAGAATAAGTAAGCAGTTTGCTCGTGTTCTTATTACTAAGAGCCCCACAATGCTTAAGGAGCCCCAGAACATTTTTGCCATAACAAAATTACTACCAAATACCTAGTAATAAGAACAGTAAGCAATATTGAAGTTAATGTCGACTTAGTCGAGTTAATGTCGATTTTGGCACCAAATAACTTGCCAAAGAAAAGTAGCAGTGTACCCATAGAAGTATAGTGTATGTACTTAGACCATTGCTCTAAGTGTATGTACGCACGACAGCACGGTAAGATAAACAGTTGAACTACGAAAACAGCTCTTATTACGTACGACATAAAGATGGTCTCAAGGTCAAAATGTATAGTCTGACGTGCTGTTGACTGTACCATATAGAATTTAGTAGTTACCATATACAGATATGGTACATACCATAGAATTAGTTATTTGGCCAGAAAGAGAAGATTTTTTTTTTTAATAAGGGTTTTAACGGCTCTGGGTTCAAGCCCTTTTATGCCTGTCTTGGATAGGCTTTTTATTTTCTAGAACTTAATGCTCTAAGTTCTAGAAAGAGAAGAAATTAGTCAAGTGTTGCCATGTTATTCGTGATTTTGACGTGTTTGCATAGAAAGTGGCGCCCTCATTTTGTGTCAACTATATCGTCAAGCTGTACATCTGTCAAATCAAAACATTAAGACAGAGCAAGCAACCAACCAACCACAACCACAGCACAGTCCAGTGTCCACACATCACACATGTGGTTGGTTAAAAAACATTGGTTTGGTTATTATTTGGTTTTTTGAATCGAATCTCTCAGGAATTCTGTCGAACCACTCACCGACCGTATTGTATTTTGTTTGGCAGTAGGTACGTACAGGTACCTTACAGATACAGATTGGTTACAGGCTTTACGGAACGGAAGTCAGTCATTGCGTCATAATTGTAATAGTTTGTGGAAACTGACACGGTGTGATCTGTAATTGACATTAAACCCTCAGAAGAATAAATAAAACATAAAACCAAACCAACCAACTCCTCAAAAAAACGTAGTGGTTACATTCTTTTTGTCCTCAAAGGTATAAGAAACGTAGTGAAGTGATAACTTGCTTTGCTCAGTGAGTATAAATTTCACTGTGGAAATGGCACTATATTTCATGAGAAATTGTATAAAACAAAAGGGTCTATCTAAGCTGTAAGTAAATAATAAAATAATTTATCAATATCGTGATATTTCATTAATAATTATGTACTTACTTATAAGTAAATGTGATTTTTATTTTAGGTTGTTTCAAGATGCTAGACAGATATCTGTGGCTGCAAAAAGAAATTGCAAACATGACCCATTATTCACACTTTATGTGAACAGAAGAATTTCTGGTGCGATACATCAATCTTGCCAAAATTACGATTTCAGGCAATATTCTGTCAATGCCTTGGAACAAAAAAACATTGATGTTTATAGAAATGAACATAATATAACAATAATCGGCAAGAATATTCCAGACCCTTATACCGATATTGACAACAGTAATTTTCCAGATTATATAAAAAAGTTTTTAAAATCACAAGGCTTTCAAAAACCTACTGTAATACAAGCTCAAGGGTGGCCTGTTGCATTGAGTGGCCAGAATTTTGTGGGAATTGCACAAACAGGAACAGGCAAAACTCTTTCATATCTTTTGCCAGCAGTTGTCCATATAAAAGAAACAGTTGGCAAAAAAGGTTTAGGACCCAGAGTTTTAGTTTTAGCACCTACAAGAGAATTGGCTAGGCAAATAGAGGATGTAGCCAAAGATTTCAAACAATTGTTGGGCATAAAATGTGCTTGCATTTATGGTGGGGCTAATAGAAGTAAGCAAGCTGAATTACTGGAGTCAGGGGTAGACATAGTTATTGCTACTCCGGGCAGATTGAATGATTTTCTAATGAGTAAAGTCACAAACTTAAGCAGATGTACATATGTAGTATTGGATGAAGCTGACCGCATGTTGGATATGGGATTTGAACCCCAAATAAGACAAGCCCTGGAAGGTGTCCCCTTAGAAAGGCAGATTCTGATGTTTTCAGCTACTTGGCCCAAAGAAGTGCAGACACTGGCCAAAGATTATTTAGGAGAGTATGTACAAGTAAATGTAGGCTCTACTGAATTGTCAGCAAATCACAATATTCAGCAACATGTTCATATTTGTGAACAAGAGGAAAAGATGAACAAGTAAGTGAAACTGTATATCAATATTTTTTTGTTTTATTTAGCTGTTCCTTCATATCTCTACATAAAAAATTCTGCATGTTACTAAATGTTTTTATAATCTGGTTTTTAATGTTTTAGATTTAAATCTATCATGCATAGCATATCTGGTGATGGTTTCGGAAAGATACTGGTCTTCACAAACACAAAGAGATTTGTTGATACACTAGCATTGATGCTTAGAAGAAATGGCTGGCCAGCGGTTGGTATACATGGAGACAAAACACAATTACAGAGAGACACAATCATAAAAAAATTCAAATTTGGTAGAAGCAATATCCTTGTGGCTACTGATGTTGCTGCTCGAGGTCTAGGTATGATACTATTGCAATTTTTTTAAAATTTTAAACCACTGGTCTTTACTACAGTTTCTTGTTAAAAAGTTATTATCATTAGGTTTTAGGTAAATTCCACGTATTTTTATATACTTACAGATGTGGATGGTATTACACACGTTATCAATTTTGATTTCCCGAATACCACAGAAGATTACATCCATCGAATCGGAAGAACTGGTCGCCAAGAAAATAAGGGTGTATCCCACACAATACTGACAACTGAAGATGAAAGACAAGCTAGAAGCTTAATAGCCGTCCTGAATGAAGCTAACCAGGTAATGTCCTAAATGCGTTATGCCGTGACCGTTCTGTAATGACATTAATTCTTGTTATTTCTTACTAAATAATAAATAGTACCTTCTAATAGTAGCCTATTGCATATATTTGGGTTTGGAGGACATTGAAATGAAGTGAATTGGAAATATTCTTTATTCAAATAAGCTCACATAATAAGCATTTTTAACATACCACCACATAATGACGTCTTTTAGCTGACAAGAAAAATGGGTGGAAAAAATTATCAGCTTTATCAGATGGAACGATATGTATGTCGTTTCCAGACATAACATTCATGTATGTTACATTTTACAAAGATTAATCAATAAATGACATTATTTATTTATTTTTAAAATTTTGAGATTTAAGCACACAATGCTATTTTATACAATACTAAATAATATACTAGAAAAAATAGGACTCGCACCAGATCATGTTCTCGGACGGGAACATGATCTGGTGCGAGTCCTATTTTTTCTAGTATATTATTTAGTATTATTTATTTAGATCATTTCTTACGACGCCGGCGAACAATGAGCTTCCCATACAAACGTAATACCAAAATGATTTGCAATTTGACCATAATTAACCCTTCTTGTGATGTTATTCGGATTAAAATAAATGCCATTTTTTTTTTCATACAGTACTGTAAATCACATTATTTTTTATTTGAGTATTTTGGATTTTTTATTTAATAGAAACCTAGACAAATACTGTCTTTATCCGAATAAACTCACAAGAAGAGTTAATTATGCTCAAATTGCAAATAATTTTGGTAGGTATTACGTTTGTATGGGAAGCTCACTGTTCGGCGGCATCTTAATGAGTCAAAATACAGGGTTCAAGCTAAATTCAAAATTCAAAGTAATATATTCAGTCTAGACTGTTACAAAGATGCAATTCATACAGTTTAATATGCGTTAAGCTTTGATTATTGATATGTCTAGATGTGTTACGCTTTTGACGTACTAAACCAAAACAGCCCAACTTATTTAAAATGGTGTGCGTTTTTAGCATCGTCGCGTCCAAAGAGTATTGTAATAAAAACAATGGCCGCGTCAGACTACTTACAAAGTGTGTGTTTTTATCAGCCAACAGTTGGCTGATATTTTTTTCGACGCGTTCGTAGCTTCGACTGTCTATCTAGACATATAAATAATCAAAGGCGTTAAGATAGGTAGTCAGAAACAGATCCATTCCCACTGGCAGCACTTGTTCACGAGCATGACGCATGCACCAGCCATTGCTTCGCTCAACCATATGTGAGGGAACGTAACGACCGCCTCACACGACACTACCTCAGAAATGATTAAAGAGAGCATGACATACTTAGGTTACGCATGTTAAGACATCAAGTTGAAAACTAATATCCGTAAGCTTTTCATAGGCGTTTACTCGCAAAACTACTGACTATAGAAAGTAAAATGATTGCAATAAAAAAGAAAGAAAAGAAATCAAAACAAGGTATTAGTTATAATAGTCATTTTGCTATAGGTACTTAATAATTTTATGTTTTTAGTAAAAAGTGCCATACATATAGATATTATTAATCAAATTTTTTTATATACGACACACTTAATACAAGCAGACAGAAGCAGACCTATTCCCACTGGCAGCACCCGTTCACGAGCATGACGCATTCCTTTTGAATTTACTGTATTTTTTGTTTTTTGTATACAAAAAAAACTGTTTATATCCTCATGTGTGATCAACATTGCCATTACTTGGGATACCCAACGGACTAATGTATTCTGTGCCAAAGGGTAAAATTAAAGGCCTAATGTAAAAAGAATTACCAAGTAATTACATATGCACCATAGATATTATTTATTAAACGAAAAATATTCTTTTTCCAGTTTCCTACCTACCTAGTCCCCAAACTAGGTAGCTACTAATTACGTCATAAAAGTTAATTTTGGAATGTGTATTTTACAGGAAGTGCCCCAAGAATTAGCAGACATGGCAAGGAGTTTTGGCTTATCTAAAATGAAGGAGAAACAACAATACAAGTATAAATCGAAGCAGCAGCAGGGTTGGGATTCGTATCGGAAATTCAACAAATTTCGTAGTAATCGATATTAGTTAATTGTTAGTGTTAATAAAAATATATTATAGCAGCAATATTACTTGTTTCTTTACTACGTATAATTATTAAACTAGGTATATCTATCATCATTGGTTTTTAAGATACAGAGCTTTCATGGTGGATAAGTGCTCTACACAATGTGCGATCGGTCATTTACTATGGCTGTACGTCTGTTTAGTTAGAATTAGATTGGTGGCGCCGCTGTAGATGGAGACCATGGTACAATAATGGAGTGGAGACCACCCTTAACCTTTTGAACGCCAGAGCTCAAACGCATCGGCGCCCTTCCCACGCCAAGCCATAAATTCAGAGCAAATACCTACAAATAAAATAGGAATGCCAACGATGTTATCGATAAGTTGTCAATAACCGATTTAATCTCTGCTATTCGTCACATATTTTTGAAATAAAATATATTTTTTTGATTTCGTATTATTTAACAGCAGTTACAAAATTCTATACAAAGTAAAAGTAGACATTAGAACTACAAACGAATAAATCAGGTAATAATAAGATACATCACTAATCTCGTTCGTGTAGGCATTCGCTGTCGGGAAGACCCGACTCTGGCGTGGTTGGCACGACCTTTGACAGCTTTCTTGCGTGCGAGGTAATGATGTGACATTTCAAGTAAACTTATAATTATTATTATAAATTATAAACAACAAGGTAAAGAAAGGGTTGTCTATTAGAGTACTAATTAATTACTTAGCTTTAGTTGATTTTCTCCGTTTTTACTTAAAGAGGCCTGTTACATCTCGATCATGATTTTTGCGTAAAATGCCCCTTTTCACATTTTATAGTAATTTTCCAGTTGTATTTATCGTTTTTATGGAAATAGGATAATAAATTCATGCTTAGTATAACAAATTTTCACTCTGCGAGAAAAAGCTGAGTTCGGACGGCCGGCACATATTTTGTAGTAATTTTGCAGTTGTATTTATAGTTTTTATCGAAATAAGATAGGATAGGAAATCACTAGCAGTCTCCCGTAGCGCTAATGACGTCACCGCTTGACGTGTCTTCCCGACTGTGGCGTACAGGTAACTGTCTATGCGCTGTTCCGTAGGGATGCGCGAGAGTGAACAGTTAACTATCGATCGATAGATATAAATAGTAATCATTTTTCAATAATTTCATAAATATTACGCATTAAGAATATTCAGATACAAATAGTTGCTATTAAAAAATAATTATCGATGTAGTAGTAAGCTGCTTTCAATAAAATATTTCATAAATTCAAAATTTAATTTACCTAACTTACCCATCACTAGCTGTCGTGTCTTGCCGACTGTGGCGTGAGGAGAACACCATTTCGGTTAGCAATATTTAGTGATAATTTTTGCTAGTGAAATGTAACTGATGGATATATCTTCGTGCCATTTTACAATACATCATTAAAGTACTTTTAAATAATAGGAAAAAGAAACACAGAAAAGTTGATTTAGTATGTTTATTTTGTGTTTTAAAAATGTCGTTTTCTCGTCGGCCATACACGACGGTGGCGTGTTGGGCACTTTTTCATTTGTCGTCCAGTGCCGACCGTGGCGTTCAAAAGGTTAAGGCCCACTTGCAGTAACATTTACTAAATCTCGATTTTGTTAAATCTAGATGCAGCCCTTGCCCCTTATGAAACAGTCAACATTTTAAATGTCGATTTAATAATTTGACATATTCGTATGAGTAAAATCATGTAAAATCTATGTTTAACGAAGTCGAGATTTAGTAAATGTTGCTGCAAGTGGACCTAAAAATCTATGTTTAACAAAATCGGGATTTAGTACCTAAATGTTGCTGCAAGTGGACTTAAGTTACTTTATGATCCTGCCTCGGCTCCGGCGCAGAAGCTGACACGCGTCACGAGATGCTCCGTAATACAGATTTTAGTTTTATTACGAGGGTTAGGTACTTTTAAAATCTGTGTACTAACACTACTTACTAACTATCCAAGTAGGTACGTATCGTTCTATTATAAAGTTATGGTCCTAAATCCATAGACACATAGTGCGAAAATCATAAGACTTATTTATACTACGGGAGAATAATAAGTTTATGAAAACAAGTTTCCATGAGAGTCACAGCCACAGAGAAAGCAAAGAGCATGTAATGTTAAACTGTTATGTAATAATAACTAAGTGTTTCCATGGCTACGATGATTGACGTTTCTAGGCGTCTCTGATTGCCTAACATAGGGAAATGTAAAATTGCTTTAATCAATATCAAAATATAAATAACTGCATGTGCTTGTAATAAAAATAAATAATGTCGCGGTGAAGTAAATAAGTAATAAGTGATAAAATTATAATGGCTTTACCCGATCTTGATACTGTATCAGTGCTAGATGTAGTAGAAGAAAATTTTCGGAGAGTTGGCTTGGTTTGTACATAAACATAAGACAATAGCTTATAAATAACAATAATTTACATAAGTAGTAGATAATGTAATTAAACTCTTAAAGTTCTTTCAATTAATAAAAAATAAAAAGGAAACTACCCAGGTAGGTATTTCCGAATAAGGGTCAGTTCACACCGAGACGCGACGCGACGAGACAATTCGCCAAGGGGCGGCCTTAGAGCTTGTCCAGATGAAGCGATTTACGCGCGAGTCCATTCGCGCGTCTCAATTTTCTATCGCGTCCAGATACCGCGTTTTACGCGCGAGTAAATAAGTGAGTTTTTGGGACGAATTCAGTCAGTTACAATTATGGATTGCATTGTGAATTATAGTATTTTGACACTGATTTTATTATACATTGTAGGTAGGTATGTATGTAATATGTAATATTATATTTATTTGAATGTGTAAGAAATAAAAATGATTCGGTTACCGAGAGTTTTTTTCTTTTCATCCGAATCACCAGCTTCAGAAAAAATTTCTACCAACTCTTCCCAACTTCTACGTTTGACGTTTCGATTTGAATAGTCTGGAGATTCCATATTCCATATCGCCACCCTCTTTTCTACTTCGTCGATAAATAGTTCCGTGTCGAAGTTATCACGCTCCATTTTTTATTTCTTAATACGTCCTATCGCGGCAACTACGCGCGTTGGACTGGACGCAAACATGGCCGCTCTAGGATCTCGACTCGCGCGCAACACGCGCGTGTTTTGCGCGAGTCGAGAGTCCGGCGGCTGCACGCGATTTACGCGCGAGTTGAACAGTCGCGCGTGTGCATGTGGACGGCATGTATAGGCACCTAGTATCTCGCCAACGCGCGTGTAGATACGCGCGTGTCGGTACGCGCGTAAATCGCTTCATCTGGACAAGCTCTTAGACTGCGTCGCGCTACGTCGCGCGGAAATGAGTATCTTTTCGTGTAGTAAATAAAGTCAAATTTTGAGTCGCTCTAATAAAATGTACGCGCAGCGTCGCGTCGCGTCTCGGTGTGAACTGACCCTTAATAGGTAAGTACAGTACTCCCAAATTAATAATGCACATGCAGATCTTCGCTTATTGTCGTATTCCCGGAAACATCCGAATTATTATACATAATTCTACTAAATTATGCATGAAGAAAATGCACTTAACCACTCTATATACCTACATATCGTCTTCCGACGCTCGGGGAATACGACTGTTACCGAACAGTGACGAAGATTTCTATGCGCATTATCACAGGAGCACTGTAAACTACTGTCAAAAAGTTTTAAATTATCGTTTTCAGAAAACGTATGCCGTTCGTATGATTTATATTGGAGAACACACTTTATCCAAAGAAGATTTTATTTACTGGTTTAGTCAAACTGTCCGAGATGTGAACTCTAGCTATTGTGAGATTAATGTACATGGTCTGCTACTCGTCTATGATAGCTACTTTGTTCATATTATCGAGGTTCGTATGCATCGTAATGGAATAAGATTTAAATACCTGTGTACCTACTGAAAGTTCGTATATTTTTAAAACGGATAAATGCTTAAAATATGTTACAGTTCATTGCAAATCCAATGGCGGTTGTAAAGTTGGGTACTATGCGCGTATAGTGCCCATATCCTTACTGTGCCCGCAGCCTCACCTCTCCCACCCGCATCTGAATTGTGTTCTGCGCATAATATTATAGTCTCGCGCGATGTTCCGAGTCGTCATTAAGTTTGCAACGAACTGTAACATACCTATTTAAATAAAAATTTGTTCCAATCCAAATCTTGCCTTCGGTAGGTATGTACATCAAATACCTACTTAATGCTCTTTGTGAGCCACCTGTGGGTTTACTGCGTAACTATTACCTATATGGATATGAAGTTGTCTCATTTTGACATCCCAACATGTCGCTGGTCGCTTTACGCATAGCCGTAGAGCATTCAACACTTTTAGCGAAGCCCGTAATAACGCGGCGCCGTCAAAAGAACTGTGAAATCTTCAAAATAAATTGGGACTCAAATGTCACAATGAGCATGTACGTCATGTCTATGTGTGTATAGTTAGTTGGGCCAGTAGACCTGCTGGAACACTAAAATGAATGTTTAATATTCCTCTATTAAAGCTTAGACAGCAGTACTTACCTATAATCTTTTCTAGAAACCTGCTAAAAATGGTCTTTGGTGTAGGGTTCCGAAGACACAGTGCACAGGCAAATCAGATTTATGCTAAAGAAAGAGGATGAATGGCTCGAATACATGCGTAAGAAAGACGAGGAAGCAGCTCTTGAAGCGCAAAGGCTTGCTGAAGAGGCGGCCGCTGAAGGTCTGACGGTGATACTGGAACCGGAGCCAGAAGAACCGAAACCAGAGAGGAAGATGTTCAAACGATTGAAAATGCTGATGGTCTACCATTCAATAACGACGGTACGATTTTATTTAGGTAATACGGTTTATAGCTGATATTGACGATTGAAGCTGTATTGAAGCGCGCGTACCTAATGTGGCAGACTCATGTCCGTCTGTGTCAGACAAACAAAAGCTTTAAAAAAGTAAAACGCCCTTCAAAAAACCCTTGAAAAATTCTAAAAACGCTCTAAAAACCAAGAAATAATATTCAAATCTACATTATTATTAATTAGGTGTATATTCATATTATCTAAATTTAAAGAACGCCAAATGAACTATCAAATAATTCCTAGGAACGAAATAAAAAAATAAAAAAATCAAACTAAATTCCTAGTTAGCAGAAATTAATTGTAAGCACTGAAAATAGCAACTGAAAAGTATTTCCTTTGACATAACTATTGAATATTTTAATTATGAGCGTTCTTAGCTATACGACATTTAATTTATTAAATATTTGAAAAATGTAAAAAAATAATATTAATTCTTCCCCTTTGCTGCTCTATAGAGTAAGAATATTGTCTATGAGAAATTTAATTTCGCTTTACGGTGGTAGATAGCGCTGTACAAATTTCCTGTACAAAATTGCATTAAGTATCGAATTGTTTTTACGCGCGTTTTTTTTCTATTCGTGATCTATCTATCGAGAAAAAGTTTTTTTTTCCAGCGCTATTTTAAAGATTGGAAAGCAGTAACAGCCAGGCCGCCTTCTCTGGTTGGCAAACTGGATGTGTACGGGCCGCTACCAGAACACATTGAACAGCTGCGTATATGCATGGCGAAGATCGACAAATTATGCAACATGGCAAAAACTGAAGGCACCGTGAGTGTTGTCTTAGCAGTGGCCTTAAGATCACATCAGAATTACTCATGATAAAGTGTAAATTGTCGGTAGCTATCGTTCGAAGGTCTGAGTGCAGTAGATCCTAAGATGAGCGCGCTTCCAGAAGTAGCGTTGCTGGACTTCCTGCTGCAGTCGACACACATCCTCCCGCTGCGATATGTCGCGTTTTTCCACAGGCGCGTCGATGACTACATGTTCTATTTTGGTTAGTGTACCTACTTCTATTATTATACAACATGTTACAAAAATACCCTTAATGTCGAATATAGTATTTAGGGATCATCAAACTGAACAACTTTCACTATGGGACCAACTCTCTAATCGCGAAAAAAAAAATCAGCTGTTTCATACATTTTGATTTTAATTTTTGTATGAAACAGCTGATTTTCTTTCGCGATTTCAGAGTTGGTCCCATAGTAAAAGTTGTTCAGATGGTCCCTATCTACCATATTCGGCATTAGGGGTATTTTTAACACGTTGTAAAACGTGATATAAAATTATATGCAAGGTCTTCAAAGGGTTGTCAGGCTTGGTGTTTAGTAAGATTGCAACTGTAACATTTTATTTTTGTGATTAGCATCATCGTCGAATCTTTTTATATTTACAGAAACCCAAACCTAAATTTAACTGGAAATTAAGTTATTCTTTCACCATTGTTTAATCTGACTACTTACTCCAAAGACTACTCCCTAAAGTCTTGGCCTAAGTACATAAAACAAATCAGAGTAAGAAGTATTAATTACTAATCTAGGTGATTTTATTAAAATAGGTAAGCTCTCATTTACAAAAAGAAACAGGAGACGCAGGAGACCAGCTCTACCACGAGTTGATGCAAACTGTTTTCGCTACCGTAAGCTATCGGTTAAACTGCTCACCGTAAATGCGAGTGAAAGTGAGAAACCTATAGTTTACGGTAGCGAAATCAGTTTGCATCAACTCATAGTAGGGCCACGAGCTAACTCAGCCAAATAACAGTAAAGTATAATTTTCCACAGAGAGTGTATGGCCTCTCCCTACCCATTTTACGCCTCGGCTATTGTACAAGTTGAAAATCGATGATTCCTTCGTGGATCCCCTCCCGGCGATGCCCTGGGAACTGGTCAAGAAAGAAAAGGAGGAAGGCGACGAAGAAGAAGAACAGCAAAGCGGCAGCTCCGATAGCGATTAACAAGATGTCGTATTATAGTCTAACCGTCTTATTCATAAAAAGTTATGGAAAGCTTATAGGTACTACTATAACACAAACGCTCGTTAACCTTTGATAAAGTTATAGAAGGATGCTGCCTATTTTATCCTTATTTTAGTAAATAAGATAGCCGACTACATAACAGCAACAGCTCGTAAAAGTGACAGCTTTCACGTCATTTTACAACATGGCAGATTCTTCTTCTTCTTTTTTTGTTATGGCAATCTACTTTCCTCTTGGAAGTAATTTTTGCCAGTGTCAAGTGTTAAATAGTTCAGTGGTAGATATTGTTTAATTTTTCATTAGAATGCGGGTGCATCGCATTCCAATGCTGCTTGGAGCATTTGGCACCAAGTATATCAAGACAGTTTACTTGGTTAGTTCTGCCGAGAAAGTCTCAGCTTCACACAACCAAGATCGCGCCTATTTCAATTATCCCACATATTGTTCAGTTGCGTAGACACTTGTACCATATAACTGCACCAATTTTAAGACACAATATCCACTATGAATCAATTTGAAAATAATTAAAATAGACACCAAACCGAACTCGACAAAATGGCGCCAAAAAACTCAACATGGCAGATTATCATCTATATATCAGCCAGTGGATCTTCCTGTTTCGTCGATGGATTCGTCAGAACGACAACATAATAACATTAATAACACCAAAGTACGTAGCATTTTTTTTAATTACGTTTATGAATAATGAAAGATATGAATGACGTTTAATAAGCCTTATCAGCATTTTAACTAAAATTGTCTATAACTCTATTTTAAGGTTTTTTATGAATAAGGCGGTATATTTATTCTTATTCCCACGAAACGTCAATCAACTTACGGCCTGTTTACTACAGAACTACTTTCCTCAATCTATTCTGGACTTAACAAACACCTCACGCCATACATTACGCTTAAAATCATTTGAGTTTAATTCTATAGTAACCTGACGTGCAGTTGACTGTATATTGACCCGTCCACAAATATGAAATTGTATTACAGATATACATGAGACTTAAATCGTTAATTTAAACCTCAATCAATCATCAAACATCTGGTTCATCTTAGATTTCACAGCAATGTCTAGTCATTTTCTAGTTTATAACTTTTTTGAGGACACTAAAGTAATTTTATTACAATTAATTATGTACTAAAACAATCATCTGTTTTATTTCTTGCTAACCCCTTAACACAAAACGTGAAGCCATAAAACCTTCACAATCTGTTTAAAAGCCATCTCTCAAAAGTAGATGATACTGTTAATACATACTTACTTAAAACAAAAGCATAGGTAGCTGAACAAGAAAGATATAAGTAATATATTCTACTAAATACCTACCTATATTAATAAGTACATATCTTACACACTTTATTATAAATGCGAAAGTGGTTTGTTCCTTTGTTACGCTATCACGTCTTAACTACTCAACCGATCATCATGAGTATACATGTTGTCAGGGGTACCTTTCATCCAGAAAAAAAATACTGTTTTATTATAAACTTGTTTAGATATCACTTGAGGCTTAACTGTCCTATCTAGAAAATTGAACAAACGGGAAAACGTTACTATAGAAATATTGATCTATTGTTTTTGCAACTGGTGTCTATTTCATAGGACAATGGCAGACAGTAACATACCACGTTTTATTTTGCTTTCAAAGTGAAATTTAAGCTATCGGGTTAACAGCCTTGGTACCTATTTATTTAGAGAAAGAGATGCCGGTAAAATCTACTCTTTGATCTATACTATTAGTAGATATATAATTTCTATTTGAAGCAAGTGTGATTGAAATTATAAAGTTGAAGTGAAAGTTACTGCGGTATCACTTTAACAAAATAGAACTCTGGTGGAACATGGAGACTGGTAAAAGGAAGAAACTAGTAAGGAGGGGAACTAGAAAAACTATAGCTGGAATAAAACTACCTCCGATTGAACCAATACAAAGTGGTGAGATCAAAACTATAATTGATGTGGATCCCAGTTTTTATTCTCTAGTGGAAGGTCGGCCGATAAGGCTTGACACATCTATACAAAGGTACAAACAAAATATTAAGGAAGTCGCTATGAAACGGACTCTCCGCGGATTTCTAATCGATGAAATTCTAAGAATAGATAAACAAATGAAAATGGAAAGCGAGATTTTCGAAGTGGCTTCAAATAATTTCGACGAATATCAAAACAGTTTTGACAAATTTTTAGCGCACGATAATAATAAAACCATTGCAATAATGAAAAAGTCGGATACGCTTGCAAAAGATTTATCTGCGCAGACAGAAGAATATAAAAAACAGAACTATGAAATGGCAACTTTGAAGTCAAAGTTACTGTATACAGAAGAAACACTTTCTATTTTATTGTCCTTCCAAAAATTTCTGAATGAAGCTTCTCCTGTTTTGTGGCGACAGAAGCAAAACATAAGTATTTTTATAAATAGACCTGAAATTTTTGCGAGCTATTTAGATGTATTTAGCCAGATTGATATAGATTTGGTTAGGCAGAAACTAAATAATTTTCCTCCACCAAAGTTATTTTTTGAAACTCCGGACCAATTGCCTACCGTGTTTCATTTACTGGAGAAGCAAAATTTGCATTACTTACTGGCAACCGAAGAATTGACTTCTACGAAGAATCAGTTTCTAAAAGCACTTGACTGTTTCAAACGAGTAGTAAATCAAGAATTGGATTTCATTCAACAGAAGGTATGTACGTTTGTAACTAGACAATTTTTAATACGTAATTCATTATTCCACCGACCTAGTAAATTAATTTGTCGTTGCTATCAATGCACCGTTTATGTGTTTATTTACAGATAAACGAAATTGAAGTAATTAACAAGATTTACGAGTCACGAGAAACTGATGTTAAAGAAGTCTTCTACAGGATATTGGAAGAGAAATTGCAATATTTAGTGTCATCGGAGATGGCGTTGCAGCTTTTTAACTACGTTGAATTCGCCTATGAAAAGTTAATTGCCACGAACGACACAAAACTGCACACTCTGGATATGGCCTTGGCTCTTGAAAACGAGTATGATAATTTGCAGTTAGACATATCTGCTTTCGATTTTAATCTTATCAAAATAATAGAGAAAGAAACTTACGAAAATAGTGAAAAGGAAATAAAGCAAGCTGAAGAAGCCTCCAAAATGCTTAAAAATGTTGACAAGCTAACAAGAAGGCTGAATTCCTCTTATGCACCTTCGAGAAGGAAGACTTATTTTTAATTTATATTAAAGTCGTTCAATGAAACAACTTTCAGATATAATTATTCTAACAGTAGTTAGTATAAGGTAAGGTTTTTACCTATAGGTAAAAATGATACAAAACTCAATAATTAGACAACATGAATAAAGCAGAAACACCACTACTCAGGCCAAAAACAACATAGAGAAAGAACATAGTCTTACCTTGGTCTTACTGCGTACCACAGTCTTTACACTGTATCGGCAGGGAATCGAAGCTATCGATCGGGCGTCGAATAACGAGATTTCAATGTTTATCTGCGTGTTGGCACAGTATATTGGCAACCAATAACCATGAAACGCGATCCCTTATAGTAGAGTACGTTACAAGGTATAGATGTAAGCTTCTTGGTTATAACTTGGTTGAAACAAAATAAAATAAAAAAAACAGATTCAAAAAACGACAGCTCTAAAACGCAAGAAATAATATTCAAATCTGCATAATTACTATTCAAGTACGCATATCTGATATTAAAAAAACGTCTTATGAAGTCGGGTGCAGATTTGAATATTATTTCTTGCTTTTTAGAGCTGTCGTTTTTTGTACCTGTTTTTATAGCAGTTTTTTTTAAAGTTTTTTGAAGGAGGTTTTTCTTTTTAATTTTTAAAAGCTTTTTTATTTTTAACTTTTTTGTGGTAGGTATGTATATGTAAATGTAAGCGATGATATAAATATTCTTTATAAGCTCCTCCGTGCTTCAGAAGGAACTTTAACCCGTTAGTCCCAGCTAAATTTGCACTCATTAACACCCACCAATCCGCATTGGGCCCGCGCGGTGGGTTATGGTCCATCCTATTCATCAGCCCATGAGTAAGGCTTGTATCCCAGCCAGCAGTGACAATAAAAATGGCTGATGCGAAACCTTTCAATAGTGTAATTACTAATACACTATCCTATTTGATTTTGAAGAGTTCTCTTGTGTATCTTAGAAGTCCAAGGCCCTATATCAATGAAATTAAAATGGGAACACCCCTAAAGTATCCCCTTTCTAACAAAACAAGAATCATCTAATCGGTCTAAATAAACAAAGAAGTTATGTCTGAAGATCCGTTAAAACTCGAGCAAAGGTTAGGTACCTAAAAAATTACAGTATTTTCAGGATTACGCGAAAACTACTGAACTGATTTAAAATTTTCAAAAAATGGGACCAACTTGGGAACAAACCTAATAAAGTAACGTTTGAATCATGTCAATCGGTTCAGCCGTTTTTGAGTAATCGGTGGACATACATAAAAAAAACAAATAAACAGACGAACATAAAACCTCCTCCTTTCTTTGAAGTCGGTTACAAATATAACGAGCCATAAAAGAAGAAAAATAGAACAACATGTATGTCAAACACGTCAAACGCTTTTAAAAATACACGAATGTCTTTTAAGTGGCATTGACATCCCTTGGCAATTTTATATAAACTTTTACTTAGTCCATTAGATTATTAATATTTTGTAAGGTTTCTGATAAAAATGTCGTGTTTAGAGAAGAAACGTAAACCGATGGTTCCTATAAAAACATTGGATGTAATATTCAGGCGACGAAATTTACCAAACACCCAGTATTATTTTGCTAATAGAAAACATGCTGTTTCTACAGAAATAACGAAGCCTAAACGTGTCCGGCCTTTTAAAGTACCGAGATCTGAAAAACTATTATCATATATCAAATATAGTGACCGCAAAGAAAAGCTATGTGCTAGAGAAAGGCTAGCTCAACCGCTGCACTTGAAAGACAATCTTAGGATTGCTGCCACAAGAGATATATCTAAAAGGCTTTTTCTTGAAGAACCTCCCGATGACGTACGAGCGGTAGTTGAAATTCATCCTGAATTCTACACCGTCATCGAAGGCCGTCCACTAAGGAGCTTCGATGACATTAAGGTATATGTGAACAACATAAGAAGTTATGCTATGAATCGGCAACAAACGGGTTACAGGCAAGATCTAGTACTGAAAATAGAACAAGATATGGCAGACGAAACGCGAGAATATGAAATAATATCTGCTAACTTAAGACGTCACATAAAAAACTTCCAAAAGTTTTTGATGGAGGATTATAAAAAATCATGTTTGAAAGTAGCAAAGGCTGAAAAGGTAAATGAAGATTTTAATTTAAAAACTGTGGAATTTCTTGGACACACGACCACTTTGGCAATTATGAACAATATCATATTCAAACTTGAAGCGATAAGAAGTATTTTGAAAATATACAGGAGATATTTAATTTTTGTTGCTCCCATTTCGTGGAGGCAGCAGTATGATGAAACGCTGTGGGGTAGAGTGAAATCGATTCAATTTGACACAGGATCGTTTGAAACAGACAACGATTTGGTGGAAACTCCAGGTATTGACAAAATTGTTGAAGCTGCGAAAATTGAATTCCGCGATCCTCTGCCACCTAGTATGTATTTCAAGAAGCCAGAAAGAATGATTTATCTGTTTCGTATTATGGAGCTACAAAGCCGTGAATATTTGAGGCAGCTTGCCAAAACTGATGTGCCTTTCAGAATTCTGCAAGAACGAATGAAACAGCTAAAACTGGTTACAAAGCAAGAGCTTGAATATTTCCAATTCTATATCGACAGCATAAATAAAGAGATAGAAAGAGAAACGTATAACGAAAATCATTTACAAGAAAAGTTTTACAGGATTTTAAATGAAACGTTTCACGATAGTGTCGCCAGTCCAACTACCTTGAAATTAAAGATTTGCATCGAATTTGTTTACGAACAGATATTTGGAAAATGTGAAGAAGGCCATCAGAGCATACAAGATCCTATGAAAATATTAGAAGTGATGTATGAAGATTACAACTTAAAACTCGATTCATTAGATTTTAAGATTGTTAACCAGGCCCGTAGTGACTTCTTTGCGCAAGATTTGAAAATGATGAAAAATGCTTACAAAGCGCAACGAGAACTAAGGGCGTTTAGAGAAATGACGAACGCCATGAATAAAGCATTTTTACCACCCGCTAAATATGAACGACCAGTTCTGAAAAAGTTTTTGGATAAAAAGAGTCGCATTCAGTTAGCGCGATCTGAGAGATTTAAATCACAAATGGTAGTTGGAGAACGACCTAAGCCCACAAAATACAAAGTAACACCTGATGAGCGAGAAGGATTATTGTATTTTACGGAATGGTGTGAAGGAATGAATCCTGGTCCTTACTTAAAAGATTACTATAAATTTGTGAAGCCAGCCTTTGAATGGGTTCCTCGCAAGTCTGTATTTCCTACAAATTTATAATTATTTGAGAATAAATTAAGTTAGTATACAGGATTATTTGTCAAACACCAACAACCTCGCAGTAGATTATTAAAAATCATAAACAACAACATTTATATCATGATTTTTCCGAAAACAGGCAAAAAAACCACTCTCCTTACAAATGTCCGAACAGCTGATCGAGTTTTGTATGAGAAGTCGTTTTTTTGTGCTTTCGGAAAAATCTTAGGATAAATGTTGTTGTTAATGATGTTAGTTATATCTATCTACTCCTGCGTGATTGTTGGTGTTTTAGAAATAACTCTGTATATAATCATCAAATCATACATGCTTATTTAATGTCCTCACTGCTGGGTTTTCTTATGGGTAGATAAAAAGGACATAACCCACCACACGGGCCCAATGCGGATTGGTGGGTGTTAACGACTGCATGTGCAGCCGGGACGTGCCCTCCAAAGGACGGAGGAGCTTGAGATAATAAATTTTTGGTCAGGGTTAGTCATACTAGCCCTTGCGAAAGTTGCTTAACTGTTGCAGGATGGTGCGCTTATCTACTGTTCTCAATAATATCATTACATGCGATTAGCATTGTACACACGACAGCTCGTCAGGTTATACATTTAAACTACGAAAACAGCTTTAATTACGTAGGGCATAAAGGCGGTCTCAAGGTCAACATGTATAGTCTGAGGTGCCGTTGTGTGTACCTACCGTAATAATATTATTGTTGGATACGTTTGTAAATAAATCCTAACTCTAATCTTAACGGATACTGTACCTCTGGGATCTATTAAAAATATAAATAACAGATACGTAAATACTTTGCTGTTACAATGATATGACAGATTTATTCTACTTTGATAACTAACAACGACCAAATAGATTTAAATCACCCTTATCAAGTTGGTCACATTACATCACAAGTCTTGCCAATAGGTACTTTGCAAGTATTTCCGATTTGATAGCTTATTTATTTGTATTTCGCTTATTATTAAACATGGCAGAAGACAATAGCAATAGCTCTGTAATTATAAACATACCGAAATTAAGATTGAGTGCTAAAAAATCAGAAGAATTGGTAAAGATGGTGCATTTGCCTAATATTTTAAAAAGTGCCAATAAAAGGCGGTTTAGAAAACCCTATGAAACTGCAATTCAAAAATACTGCTTAGTTGATCATAAACCGATGTCGGTTGATAAAATTCGAAGAGAAGAAATACTTCTCCCATATAAGATGTATTCGAAAAAGCAAATAAAGGACAAAGACAAACATATCCTGAGAATAAACATCAAAGAAACGCATAGGATCAAGCAGACAGACCTACAAAAACGATTGTTTGTGGAAGATTCGCCAAATGATGTTTCTACAGTAATTGATATAGATAAAGATTTTTATAATTTTGTAAATGGTCGTCCACTATGTAAAGAAAAAGCGATATTTAAATCCCTAAAAGCAGCAACAGCAGATGTTCTAAGACTTAGAGCAGAAATAGGTTTTAGGAATGACGCCATTATAAATATCGTTGTAAACCAAAGACATGAATTAGAAATGTACGAGTTAAGTTTCAACAGATGTATGAAACAAGCAAAATATTTTGACACCTTTATTTCTGAAGACTATTTAAAATCAATGAATTTTCTCAAGAACTGGGATGACTTAAAAATGAAGCTTTATCTGAAAGTGGTTGAATTACAAAATCTAGGCAATGAACAATTTACAATAATATCTAGATTAATGGGACTGGATTATCAGTTCCATCTCCAACAGAAATATGGAAGATTTTTGTATTATCTATCACCACCGAGCTGGCGTTCAAAGCACAGAGACTTTGCACAATCCGTAGAAATAGAAGCCAAAGGTTTTGATTTAGGTTATTCTAATGAAGACGAGACATTTAAAGTTGTTTTTGATGAAATGCAAAAACAGAGCTTAAATCCGGTTCATCCTGTTTTATATTTTACTAAGCCTGGGGATTTAATGGACATCTTTAATGGAATTGAAAAACATTTATATCATAACTTGGACTATGTGTCACATTTGATTCCGCAAAAGAAACGAAGTAAACAAGAAATAAAATACTTAAAAAAGCTAGTCACACAAGAGACAGCTTTAGTATACGATACAATAAAAGGATTTGAGAAGATTGTAGAATTTGAAAATGAAAGATGTGATCAGTTGAAGCAACATTTTTTTTCAATACTTAATGGACTTTTTTATGAAAGTGTCGGAACGCCGGATGTTCTTAAACTCTACATCCATTTAGAATTTTGTTACGAAAGAGTTTATATAGAGAGACCAATGAATATGGACATAAAATCAATAGCAAGATCCTTAGAAAAAAAGTATATGGATTACAACTACTTGTTGGATTATTTACACAGTGACGCAGTGAAAGCTGCTGTTACAAAGGCTATTAATAAAGAACGAATGATCCTTCAAAGAGCTAAGTATGCCAGTAGGGAATTATATTTATTCAATAGATTGGAAAAACAGTTACAGCGAGCTCACGAGCCTATAGCAGATAAATCTAAGCCTATCATGCAACCAACACCAATGACTAAATCCAACAAATCACGTAAACATGAATTACGGAAACATTCTAGTAAAACAAAAATAGAAAAGCCTTTAACAGACTCTGAATTAGAATACTTAACATTATTCACCGATTGGACAGAAGGAGAAAATCCAGATGAATATCTTCACAGGGTTGAGGATGATGATGAAAGCCAAGAGCAACAAACATAGCAGTTGTATTGTAACAATAAAACACAGTCTATATTGAAAACAGATTTTATTTACGGGGAATCAATATGAAAAACTATCTATTTATCCCATAAAATACAATAATATGCATTAATGTCGACAATATAATAAAACCAACATACCTAGTAAAAGGTATTTTTATAACAAAATGTACAATTCTACTCTTTAAAGTGTTTGGTTTCATGGTACTGACAAGTCGTTATTTGGAATTTACATATTTACAATGTGAGTAACGCAAACTTTAGTAGAAGCTACAATATTTTGTCGATAAAATACGTTAGTCTTTAATATTAAGCTAGTCTATGAGTAAATAAATAAATATGTTTAAAACTATAATAAAAAAAGACGTTTACAATTGCAAGTTTCAAACTTCTGAATATAGCAATATTGTGCTTTGAAAGTATAAATAGAGGAGTCATCCCATTTTTTTTCCAGTAATTTACATAGAGTGCATCTGCAGTTAATATAACCTGTTTTCAAATTTATTTCAGCTCATTTTGTGCATTTATGATGATTCCTTAATAGTCTGACAAGTTACATTCAGTAAAGAAGACAAGATGTAACAATCTGCTGATATTAATATTTATTATATTGTTGTGACTTGACTGAGAAGAATTAATTTGAAGAGTTTATTTTACAAGTAAGTATACAAGGAATAAAATAAATGCCTGCTTACAAAAACAATAAAATACACGCAGTTTTTATTTTTAGCTGATTAGGTAATACATAGATTTTAAAGAGTATTTACACATATTTACATTAAAGAGAAGCTGTCCAAAACACAAACATTAAAAGCCTCTTGATATAAAGTTATACAATAGAACATCACAATGATTAATATAAATAATCTCTACAGACTAAATCGTAACTGGCTACTCAAGAATCTTTTGGTATTGTCGTGTAAAATGTAGGGAAGTTAGTGTCAAGCAGGATGAAGATATAGTCGTGAAAAACAGTTTAAGAATGTGGGAATTTTCATAGAAGGTGTAGACATTTATCATTATGACAATCTTTAACAATTGCTACATCTAACTACTGCATAATGCCAATATGCACTAAGAGTTCCTTATAATAACATTCCTTTTATGCTAATGGTCCCAGAGGACGTTGTGAGCCGTATTACTTATGAGTGCTTCCTCTGTCGACGAAATAGTTATTTCACAATTAGCCAAGTCTAACCACTTATACAAACCATTACGTGGGGTCTATAAATACACCGTCTTGATTATTGCCTTTGCTGTATCAAATAAATACAATCAAGACCAGATTTAAATACACCTTAAACAATTTTGTTTACAAAATATAAATCAAAAGTAGGCAGGTATTTTAAATTTATATTACAAATCTTATTATCTTCACCCTTCCCCTAGCTATTTTCAAAAGAAAATGACTAGTAGTTAAATTTGTTTTATCAAAATATTCGTTTTCGTCAAAATGTTCTGTAGAATTTGAGCAACATTATGATGGAATATTTTCATAAGACGTTACACATCTAAAGTAAAACAATATTTGGCGTTTCATACTTACTTGGACATATTTAGCTGAAAACATCCACAAAGTGAGCATTTTGAAACATATTAAAATATTCATGTACGATTTTAACATGACTTATTAATTTATCTTACTCGTTTTTTCTGTAACTTAGCTAATTTTCTCCTCTTAAGTATCATCTCGTAGAGTGCTTCTAGGCCTTCGTGTAGGCCGTCACCTGTGATCGCACAAGCAGGCTGAACATGCCAAGCATGAGCGTCTCTCGACCCATGTGGGGATGAGACCAGCTCATGCAAGCCTAAGAGCTTTTCCAGCTCGCGAGGCTCTTTCGCCCCAGGTAAGTCTTGTTTATTCGCCAACACTAGTATCGGTACACCCGTATTGTCAGGCGATTTGGCGGTCCTTATCAGTTCCATTTTAGCTTCTTCCATCCTTTCTACGTCGACAGAGTCGAGCACAAATATGATGCCGTCCGTGCACCTAGTGTAGGACTTCCAAAGAGGCCGCAGTTTCTCTTGGCCGCCGACATCCCATACGAGGAAGTTAACGCCTTTGGATTTGCCGATGGTGCCCTTGACTTTTTCGCAGTTGAATCCTATAGTGGGTACGGTGTTGAGGTATTGGTCGAACTTGAGCCGGTAGAGAGCGGTGGTCTTGCCGGCGGAGTCGAGGCCCAGCATGACGACGTGCAGCGTGCCCTGCGCAGTGGGCAGCGCGTCGAGCAGGCTCGAATTCTTGCCCATGTTCGCACCCATGCTTCGTGCCCACGGGGCGGCTATCTGACACTTTCGTCTGACCGCACCATCACGAGCATTGGCGCTTACCTGGAAATTAAAAGATTAGAAAATTAGTTATAATAGATAATAATCAATTTAAAAATATTCGGTACTTATAGTTATTAATCAGTTTTAAACGGAGATACAAAGTTATTTTTATATCATTAAAAGTGGAGTTAATCGTTATGAATAACTTTTTGTATAGAAACAACCCTGAAAAGTCACGGGAAACATTTTTTGTTTCGCGATTTCAGGGTTGTTTTCATAATGATCAACTTCACAAATGGTTTTCAGATTCTGTGTTAAGAAAAAATAGATTGTGAGTTTAGTTGTTACATTTTGTATAAAGTACCTATCATGATTATTACCTCAAGAATGGTTTGATTCTTCAGTTTTTCTAATGACTATTCTAGATGACTTAAACTAGATGACTATAATTTCCTGAAAAATTACCGATAGCTTTATAGTAATACTTTAATTAAGCAAATCTAGGAAGCTACATAACGCAACGACATATGTTTCTGCTCCTCTAAACGGGTCAATATAATGCCGCAACAAACATTTAGACATTACGACATGTGTATTTATTGTAAAGGTATCGCAACGAATCTAATGGAAATTACATAACGCCGTGAAATTTTATTGAAGATGTTTCTTGATAGGGAAATATAAATCTGTATAATGAGATAAGACGGCAGATTGTATCTCTTACTAATATGTTATTAATTCTTATGAATATGTGTACATACATTGCGCCAGCTGAGTTGTAGATGAGCTTTCAGTAATAAAAATTGTAAAACAATATAATATGTTCAGTTAGGTATTACAATAAAAACATCTTTAAAATATTGACACTGCCAGTTTACGTTCTCACTATATATTTACTGAAATACTTAAATGATGAAAACGACATTAGAAGAGAAACTCTGATCGACTCGGAACATTATAGAAATTCAAAACTTACTAACATCATTATCACAAATTAAACATTTGAAATTAGGTAAGTAAATGAAAAGAGAGAAATAAAGTCCTTCCCTATTATGCTTTACAGTTAATAATTGTACGTTACATTGGTAGAGGTGGGAGCGAAAGCTAAGATATGGGTATCCAATCCAATTCATATAATCTTCTAATTAGTTTTTACATTTTCAGTGATGTTAACTGTTGGTTTCCAAAGTAGAACCACCAGTGTCAGGTGTAATAAACTTCATCAAAGTTAACGGTGCCATGGTAGTAGTGGGGGGTGGAGGGGGGATAGGCAGGTGGCGAGGCGAGACGAGATGTCGCCATCGCTCGTGCCCTTTTAATAATTATTCGTGGCAGACGGCTGACGACTTTTTGCACGGAGGCACAAGCTGGGTTGACTGGAACACTCGCAGCATGCAGGGCTGTCATAAATAAATGATTGATACCTACAAGTATTGGATGTATGTAATGCAGAGGAATAATTATACAAGTTATTTATGTTATAAACAAATACCATAAAGCGAATAGTTACTTCATGGAAGATAATAATATTTTTTCTTCTGTTCAAATAATATAAAGGAAAATGCTTAAAAATGAATGTTTACTATTACCTCCATGAAGAAGTACCTAATTATTATATCTTGATTTACTAAACTATTTTTAGTTATACGTCATCAGTTTGCTCCATGTGTACCTAAACTGCTCAAAAGAAAATAGGGACCGAGGCCGACAGACACACGGTGAGTAGGAGAAATTATACAGTGACAGTAAAGTCTGAAATTTAACTATTAAAAGTTTCGAACAATATCAAATTCAAATAAAATCAGATTCATTAAAAAAGCCTTTCCAAGGTTAGCTCATTTGTATGGAAAACAATATAGTGGCCCCTATTTTTTTTTGAGTAGTATATTATGTTAGGCTCGAAGACCGAAACTGCTTATTCAGCAAAAAAACCGCTCACAATGCATTGTGGTCACTGTCAAAAATCCACAACGCGAAATTCGTTTTAATATGTATATTCGTGCTAGTATAAGATCAAAGACATTGTATATTGGTTACCTACCTACCTAAATAATTAGCTTGTACACCTACTGAACTTTGTAAGCCTACCTAAAGTATTATTGTGTACAGCAGGCCTATTACATAAAAAAATCTGGATAATCGTCCGATTATCGAGATTTGTTGTTCAATTTACTTGATATAGAACCTTATTCGTGAGTTAATAGTGTCACGGAGTGTGACGAACATCGTCCACTTATGGTGATTGTTTTTATTTAATAGGCCTGCTGGCTTGTAAAAAAACATACAAAAATGTAAGAATTAATTTTCAATGTTAATTTTCATTACTAATTTATAGGTACGAACTTTCAGAAAAACCAGCTAAAGGTCCTCAAAAAATTTATTTAGCACAACAATGATAATATTTGTATATTTTTTTGCAACTTTACTCTTGCGATATTTTTGCCAGCCCTGGCCGCCGAGTCGCACACTGTACACCTTGCTTGGATAATTTTGATCTTCAGAAGGGGCGTCGACCCTGAGGCGATCGAAACCGTCCACGAAATTCATGAGTCGACGAGCGACAACGACATACGCTGGTAATCAGTATACGGTTGACTATGTATGTGTATATTCATGAGCAACATTTTTATATTACTTACAGATAAAGATTAATGCCCGTTTGCACTAAACTTAAGAATCGCCTAAGTCTTTTCCTTACTACAACTTGACCAAATTAAAACGGTGTCATTAACTTAGCTGTCATGTAGCTTTCATGTGCCTATTTATCTTGGTCGAGTTGTAGTTAGGAAAATACTTAGGCGATTTTTAAGTTTAGTGCAAACGGGTGTTAGATTTGTCATAAAGCACAGATATCCTACAACCTGCCCTGACTTTACTATTACCGTGGTAATATACTCATTAACTGAAATAAATAATTAAAACTATTATAAATTACTTAATATCAATTACTTAGGAGATAATTTTCAATCGTTTCCATCAGAATAACATTTTTCTTCTCATTATTTGCTTTGAAAAAACTACAAATACTATAGGTGTATAATCCCAGTGCTTATGGTTATTTAATTTTCACAAATTGTGATTGAGGGTATTAATAAAAGTAATTGATTAAAGTTAATTAGTTTAATTCAGTAATATTAGTTAAAATCAGAACGCAGCTATAAAATAATTTAATAAAATTGAATGCATTTTTATGAAGTTCCGAGCGGATAATTTCATTAAAAAAAAAATTTGCAGCCTTTTTGCTTTAGTCCTCCCGTGACCACGGCCCCTAGAAAGGTGTCGAAACGTCGGGAATTCAAAAAAACAATAAATCCAAACGAAATAATTCTAAAACAACATCTGAATTAATAATATACGCGCTGTAATCCGTAAAAAGTGTTTTATTTATAACTAGTGGACCCTGTAAACTTCGTATCACCTACAATTTATTTATAATGAACTGTACGCGCGGAAGTCTTCTATCTATCTATGTATTTTGTCTTTCATCGAAGGTTTTTATGTAATTTTTAGATTAGGTTATGCTGGATGATGGATCAGACACCACACCCAGTAGGCTGTTGATTTATTTTACTTTCGTATTTCATTTTTAAATTTTGAGATTTTAGCATTCACAATGCTGTTTTTATATAATACCAAATAATATACTAGAAAAAATACGACTCGCACCAGATTCCCGTCCGAGAACATGATCTGGTGCGAGTCGTATTTTTTCTAGTATATTATTTGGTATTCGTTTTTCATACTTATTTGTGAAGTAATCCTTCTTATTTGTACACGGGGCTTAAAATAATTATCAATCACCAAACGTGTTCCTTTTGAAGAAATTGTTTGATTTAGATGAATATTAAGTGCATAATATCAAAATAATTGGTTAATCTAAGCGTGTACGTAACTGTTACCAAACGCCGTTGATCTTTGAACGTTACTTTTTTTTTAAATTCGAGGTCGAGTAAATCGCAAGTGGGTCCGATTCTCCCAGCCTTCGACCTGCCTATCTCAAAAACTGGTATTGCAACTTTTGTTTTTGTTCGACCGACTTAACGACACGGTGCGCGAATAACAATGAGAAATGTTAATTTGTCCGTTATTATTATCTAATACACTTGAACAATGTGAGGCATTGTCGAATCGGGAACTAGGCTAGAGACAAAGTGGTTCAACGTTTTGGATGGAACTAATACAAGTGTGAAAAGGTAGGGACTCTTTCAATAACTTTATGTTTATGATTAAAAAATGTTATTTAGTTTGAATTGAGATTAAGGTTCATTTTTGTTACTATTCTATGGAGAGGTTGGTTTGGACTAATCCATGAAGTAACTTTTACAATATGTTCTTTTTAAACTACTGAGTCGGGATTTCGAGGTAGAGATAAAATAGTATACTGTGTAACGCTTTTTATTTTACACAAGTGTGTAATATACTTATCAAAACATAAAGTTGGCAGGCCAGGGTTAGTGTGTCGATAGTCCAATAACATACTTTTGATTGATAAGTAAGTAGTTTATTGACTCATATAACAGGTCCTGCGCATACCTGCGCATAATTGTTTGCGCATATGAATAAAAATTTAATATAAATCACATTATTAGTATGCGACTTTCTCTGTGGAGTGTGACACTTTCTCTGAATGTATTTTTTTTAACTGGTGTGTGCGGTTTTTACAAAAATACTTAGCTTATTATAAATAAACGACGATGGACTTTTTTGGATGTAATTTTATAAATTTACTCAGTTTGGAGTTAGGTATAAAATGGAAATCTAACCAAATAGTAAAACAGTATGATGAAAATGTATAAAGGGAAACTTCAATTATCAAAGCAGTCGGGAAATTTTCATTTAACATTCAATAAAACTTCAGTCATCAAGTTACAAACAAACAATAGATTTTCTATTGTGTTGGCTCAATGGCAGTGAGTGCGATAAAGGAATTAAATAATACTTTTCAGAGTAGAGAAAATTGAACTTTTCCTTAGAAAATTCAGGTTCATTACAGTTCTTTTGACTCAGACAGACAAAAGCATCCTTTCACAGTACAGCTCTGTAGTAAGAATATTAAACAAGTGAAAATTTATTTCACTAAGTTAAAGTTTCTGCTTAGAAACTTTACTTTACTGGTAAAAAAATTAAGAAGTGGAAATAAAATAGTGCTGGTTTTCTCCATGAAAACAAATTAAAGATTCATATACCAGGTGGATCATCGAAACACCATCATTCCGGAACTGTTACGTAAATCAAAACACATTACAAAACTTTATGTTAATCATATGACATTATGGGAAAGGAATACGATGTATTCCACGGATTTCGATGTTGATAGCGATATACGGTAGGTACCGACGGATTGAAAGGTGCGTAGGGTCAGCAGAGAAAGCCATGGCGCCCTTTACTTTCACCATCACCGCTGGGCCCTGGCTCAGCACGACTACACCGGTAATATTAATATGTGGTGAACCACAAACAAAACGGCTTAGTAATGAACGAGAGAAAAGTATGTAGCTAAGTATTTTGATTTTAAGTAATTATAGTTTTGAAAATTTCAATTACACAAGACAACGGTGCATGGAAAATTTTGAAATACACCAATTAAGATTCATATTAACCCTTCGACGCCCGGAAAATGAGACACAATAGATATTCCAATTTCCGGCCGCCTGCGTCCGCTGGGGCGTTGACGAATTGATCGTTTAAGAATTTTTTTTAATTTTCAGATTTTAACATTCACAATGCTATTTTTCTCTTTTGTTTGTACCTATCGCAACTCATGAATGTCTTTTTACTAATGGTTGACTAGTATAGAATGCTCTTAGCATTAAGTCCGCCTTTGTACCATACTTTTTGTATTGTTGTGCAATAAAGATTAATAAAAAAATGAGCATTTTGCTATTCTTAAAATATAAAAATATACTAATGGGTCATATAAGTAATAAAATATCTTACTAACTGAATAGTGGGTAACAGTTGATGTGAGTATTTTATTGCTACGATATAACATTTTATGAAATGAAATAAATGACCTAATTTATAACTTAGTAACTTTTTCCTTTTGTCACAGGACAATTTCACTGTGACATAAGTAGTTCAAAGTTCTCTTATTATTTTGTCTGCTACGAAATTATTGATGTTGCGGTTGCCTTAAAACACAGGCGTAATCAAAATATGTAAGTAGGTACTATTAAACTATAATGGGAAAATACATTACTTACGCGTTTCAAATATACTTTTGGAGAATGTTAACTGTAGTTACTTTCTCCTGTTTGTCTTATATTTATCTAGTCAATTACCTACAGTTAATACTACAGATAAAATAATGACAAGTAGGTACTCAGTAGTATATAGTGGAATAATGTACATATTAATCTTTAACGCGTTTTCTACCTCTAAATAATTAATCCGCTCTTATGATTGCTCCGAAGTAACTGATATACCTAGGTACTTAACTCATTTGAATACTTAATTATTCGCATACATAAATAATACACATTACTCAAATCCTAAAACAACCAAAGCACTTGAGATAACTAAATCAGTACTAACGGTCGGTATAACTACTCAGATCAAAACAAAAGATTTATAAATATCGTTATATGCGGTGTCTAGCTATTCGGACACACAAATCGTCTGAAGCGAAACTAAAATAATATAGTTTTTTTTTTAATTTTATAGACTTACTGCACTATTTGCTTCTCCATGGCAGTGTTACCAACCCTAACCAAAATTTTCCCCCAAGTTTTTTTTATGAACTCCCCTAAAAACCCCTAAATATTGAATTTTATATGTACCTACTTATTTGTATGTCTGAGGTGAGTGAGTGACGTGAATTAACGAAAAAACATTGATTGGTCAACGCGCCGCGCAGCTCACTCTGTTCATATCGTGCGTTCCATTCTACGCACAAAACTAAAAACACACGTTTTCGATTCTGTAAGTTCTATTTGAAGCCTCTAAAAAATCCCCAAAAAATTCCAGCCCCTAAAAACATTTCTTCTAAATTTGGGGGCAAACCCCTAAGTTGGCAACCATGCTCCATGGTTAACTGCATCGTTTGTAGTTCCACCCGTTATACTATTACCATTTGAACAAGTGACCGATTAAAAAGACGGACGTGGTGGTCAGAACGCAGTCCAGTTACGGTAGTTCCGCTAGTCGGCCGGCAATGGAATCTTACCATAAACTCTTGTTTGTGTTCTAGTTTTTTAACATTGTCTTCGCCTGCATGGATTTGATTGGTTCCTTTAGGAATTTTAGGAATAATAGTAGACCATGTCTTTCTCCACGGTCAAATTAATCTCTTTTCCTAATTTGTTCAGCGGTCTTAACGTGACGTAGTAATAAATAGATAGACGGCAAATGTTAGTATTGGAGTGAAAAAGAGACACCTCTATACGATCCTATAGCTGTCTCTTTCTTTGGTTTTGGTCAGAGTCAATGGTAGG
Organism: Catoptria pinella; assembly: GCA_963556745.1. Classification (NCBI taxonomy): domain Eukaryota; kingdom Metazoa; phylum Arthropoda; class Insecta; order Lepidoptera; family Crambidae; genus Catoptria; species Catoptria pinella. The sequence continues at coordinate 7,370,791 of OY750771.1, forward strand.
GTCCGAGTTGATACTTCGTATGCGATAGTTAAGCCCGCAGCGAAAATTTTTCTAAGTCTATAGTTAAGCCTAGTTTGGAACCCGTTTGCACTAAACTTAAGAATCGCCTAAGTTTTTTCCTAACTAGGTATGTACAACGGCATACGTCTCGCGCGCTAGGGGATGCAAAAAGTATTTATCCGGTACAGTTAGGCCTCTGTACGACACCATTTTAGGGTTAAACACACATATTTTTTTGCATAAAATGAGAGTACCTACTTATAAATAGTATTGGCTAAACTTAAACTCACACTGAAGAAGAAAAATGTTAAAATGTTGATTTGATTCCTGCGGGAAATACTAAGTAGCATTCTTTTATTTTCTAACGCTTCCACTGTTTTTACTGGTCGTTTTATATATTTATTTAACTAAAATTGATACTTTTAAAGCTGATTTTTTATTTTACATGATATTATACCGTTTAGAATGTTTTAAAATGGTGAAATGATTAAACCCTATTTTGAAGGATTTTTTAAAGAGTAAAAAAATGTAGGAACTTAGAATGGAAAAATGACAAAATGTTGGTCAAAGTCGGTCCTTTATCATCAATAACTTTAGATGGTTTGAGCAATTTGTGTTTTGTAAAACCGTTATGAAGAATTGACCACTAGTGGTAGTGTACATAACGGATAACAATACTAGCGGCTAACGGATAACATCGTGCTTGAGAAAGAGTTCTTTTTATAAATATGTACGCGAATCGTTGAAGTTATTGGCAATTTTTATTTATTTCTTTATTTTGAAACAAATAAAATTTAAAGCGAAATTAATTAAGTTTATTGTGATAATGACAGAACTTTAACGTACATTATATAAGCGTGTTTTGTAGGGTTAATTTTAGCGTGTTTTGTTGTTAACAGAGCAGTGTAATGAAAATACTATTATTAGTTTGAAAATTAGTGTTAGTGTTTGAAATAATACCAGGAAAAACAAAAAGGTAATAAATAGTTAAACTATCGTGTGAACAGAAAAAACTAACTTAACGAATACTTACTTGCAAAAATTCGATGAAATCCTAAAGTTGAGGTGCTTCCAGCGAAAATGGTGTACCTGGAAAAAGACAAATAAAGTTAGTTTCACAAACTGTTCCCGAAAAAAACCTGACTGAAACTAGAAGTAACGAATATACAACAAGTTTGTCTTTTTACACCGTAGGTTTCACGGACGTTAAGGGGTATCCACACCTTCCGATTTAGGGTGTCCGAACAGTCCGTCAGCACGTCTTTGGAGTTCAATATTCTACTAAATTACATCAATAGTGTAATATTTTAATGCTCTTTAATGTTTAAATTTTTGTGAAGTCGTATATACTACCAAGGCTTATTATTCCTTATGTTTAAAATAACAACCGACGACAAATTATATAACAACATATAATCTACTACTAACATTATAATCAAACACGGTAGAAGATAACATAATATAGTGTACACGTAACATATCCGCAATGTAATGAAGACAGAATTACCGGACACACGTTGCAATTTCCGATTCATCCCACGATTACGGGCAACTTATCTAAGTTACTTATATACCTATAAAGTTATTAAGTGTAAGCTCTAGAGATAGCAAGGTTTTATAGCAACTTTATAATTTAGAACTTCAGAGTTGTACCAAGTTTAAGCAGAATATCTTATTGAATGAAAGGAAGCTACCTATGTACTTCAAAACAGAAAGTATTGAGAGAGATGTGTTGTTTTTGACTTAAATCAATATTTAATTCAAGCTACATAATATAAGAGTCTATTTTTAGATAAGGAAAATCCGTTTACAAGTCTCTGGAATATCAGAATTTTCCGTATTTCAAGTCATATCAGAATATGAGATTTTCCTTTTTGAAACACAGACTTGTGCTCACAATCTTCCAGATAATAAATACTAATATTGTGTAAAAATAAAGGAATTCTACAGTTATCATCAATCATAACTTCACTTAATCCCATAAAGGTTTGCTTAACTTGAAAATAGCACAATATTATGTATAATGTTTTAAATTTCCATGGTTATTGACGTTATTAGAATAAACTATATCGGAGTCGCAAAAATAAACAGGTACATGGTGTAAATCCCGATATAGTTTATTCTAATAACAATATTATGTAGTTAAGCTCTTTTGCTATCTCAAAAATCATTGTGAATCGCTAATACGTCCTCGTCCTCGTTCGAGGTAGCGAATACAATAAAAAAGTAAATTAACTTGAAACACCAGTTCCTAAATGAAGCACAGAACTTAAGGTAAGTAATTGTGTTATTTACGAAAAGTCTTTAAATCTTACTTAGCTAAATATTGGAACTTTAGAATACTCGAAATGTTTGCGGATTTAGATACGATTTCCCATTCTGTACACTTATTGCTCTTTCGTGGTTTATTTTAAAGATATTTGACAAAAACGAAAGCAGACAGAAAGCAAGGTAAAGAGAAGACGACCGTGTCACGGCGCGTTATGTTTATGGCGTGAGATTTCATGTTACGAGCCAAACTCTAACAAAACGGGGAAGAAACAGTTACTAGCTAAATGTTGTTTGCTATAAATTCACGAGTGTCATCATGTGACTTTATTAAGTTAGGTGGGGTAAATGCAACGGCTACAAGAATGATATTTTATTTCGAGCTTTCTTAATTGACGACCTCCGTGGTCGAGTGGCTTTGTACACCGGTTTTCAAGGTGTCGCCATCTCTGAGGTCCCGGGTTCGATCCACGGTTGGGTCAATTTAGAAAACGAACTTTTCTATATTGGTTCAGGTCTGGGTGATTGTGATACCACCCTTGTCTCTGATTTCCATAACACAAGTGCTTTAGCTACTTACTTTGGAATCGGAGCAATGTATGTGATGTTGTCAAATATTTATTTATTTATTTAACCTTAAAGATATAGCTATAATACTTATAATGGTGCAGGAAATATTATAACGGTTTATAGGACGGCAATATCCAATAATAAAATACATTTTACAATATCGTTTTAGATTACCCCACACCATCGATAAAAACTTAAGTCGCGTACTTAATGAAAGTGTTAATGATAAATTATATAATTGATTACAAAATTAACTTAAGAATAAAGTTATAACTGCGTTAAACTATAAATAAATATAACTCAGATACTTTTGCAACGGCTCGATAGACAATGTGGCACTGACCTCTATTTTCATCCATGGCCATAGATCACTTATGCCATTATCACCTACTTATCAAAAAATAACAGTATTATAAGTACGTGATGAGTGGAACAAAGTTTGAACGAGAATGTTCTAACTTGGCCCATACAATTTATGTTCGCATTAAGTATTCTTTTTCGCGTTTCTGGGCTTTAACTTACATCTTTTTACAAAGTAAAGTTTTAAGACTCGCGTTATTTATATTTTACCATGTTTGTGTTTAAAGTGTCTGTTATACATTCTTTACTTACAAAACTTGCAAGTTATCAAGATTTATTGAAGTGCTAAAACTAAATATTGATACATGTGAAACAATTGTTTTTGATGTATAAAAACTGTTAACAGAAAAATAACAAATGCATTACAAACAAGTTTCGTGAATCTTTAAATCTTTTATTTTATTAAATAAAATAATCAAGCGTTTCATGTTAAAATTACGAAGCCGTGCTTAAAACTCTTTTTCCTTATTTTTATCTTGTTCAAAAAACAGCAAATTAAAATAAACTCGTCGAGATTCTAGGAATTGAAGAGTCTAAAGAGCATTGCGAATTGGCGCAAAAAATAGCGCGCAATTTTCTCGAGGCTATTAAATAGCACGTGGCGCTTCTGAAATGCACTTTTTTAATTTTTATTTCAGTCTATTAAGTCATGAGCTTAATAACGATGTTAGGACTGTACTTAAGCGCAAAATAGTCACTTAACAACGAACTTTTTTAAAGAAGATTTTTACAGAACTTTTAGATCCCCTTATTGTTAATGGAATTCTAATATACCTAAAAAATATTGGTTAACATCTATTCATATCATGTTTATTTATTCATATCATGATTAATGAAAATCAGAAATTCTACAATACCAAACCCGAGATAAAAATATGGTATTCGTTACTATTTCCACTTCCATGGAACCTATATAAAATCTTTTACAGTTTGTTTTCGAAGATTTTTTTAACGATTTTCGGCTGAGAATAATGATTAAAGCCCAAATATAATAATAATAAAAAGTAAATAATATAATGTGTAGCTAAACGTACTCAGCTTAAGTAGGTAAGTATATGGTTTAGAAGGTTTCCGGCAATAACAAATATGTATTCATTTCATTATACTACCCAAGACCTCGTTAAAACTTCTCTGCAGTGCCAAGTTAACGAATACCTAAAATGTAAGCGGTTTCCGACCTTTAATCTAATATCAAAAGTGTCCTGAGAATATAGGGATGTCTCAGAGATTTTGTTTTAATGCAAACGTTGTGATGTCACAACGCTGCAACGTGACACCAGTCTCCTCTACTTTGTCAGTCGGAAAGGAAATATAATCGTGAATATTCGTGAATTAGTTGCAGATATTTCCTTTCTCGAAATATCTGCAACTTGTTCACGAATATTATATTTCTTTAGATCATTAGATAACAGGAACACAAACGTAAAGTTTCTATACATCGTTTGCAATGCAAAACACTCGTAACCTTTCTTAGTCAAAGAGTAAATTTTTCACATACATGTTGCTTTGTCCTCCAAAAAACAACATAAGAGACTAATATAAGCAATTTTTCATCATCATTATTATTTAGGAATACTTACGGAGATTTTGTAAAAGATACGATTGAATTTCGTAGCCAGTTCGTAGCATATAAACCGGTATTAAATAGCAACAAAACTTCCATGTTTTTTTTCTATTTGAACGTGAAAGAATTTTGCAACATCCTTATTTAGTTTTATCGTGTTCCAATAAAATTGTCGAAGTTTATACATGTGAACGATTTTTGGCGTATTGTTGGATGAATAAGACATTAGATACCGCCATATTCAATACAATTTGTCAAGTATAGCCGGCGGGAAGTCATTACGGAGTGCGGGTTGGCATAGGAATTGTATGCTAATCCATGTAGTTCTATTGGCAAAACGCGTGGGACCGAATGGTAATATACTGGCAAATTGGTAGGCATAATCTGCAAGGTTGTAGTCTATTTGTTTTGATAATACTATGACGACCTCCGTGGTGAAGTGGTTTGCACGCCGGTTTTCAAGGCGTCATCATCTCTTGGGACTTTCTCTCTCTTGGGGTTTGATCCTCGGCTGGGTCAATGTAGAAAATTAATTTTTCTATATTGTCTCATGTCTGGGTTGTCTCTGATTTCCATAACACAAGTGCTTTAGCTACTTACTTTGGTATCGGAGCAATGTATGTGATGTTGTTAAATATTTATTTATTATTAATTATTTATTTATTTTTAATGTATATCAGTAGTTTTTAATTAACTATACCTCTAGCATAATCCATACCTTTCTTCGTGTGCTTATCGTATTTCGGAAACAAGGCAAATAATCTTTAGGTACCAACCTACGTACCTAAAGATTATTTGCCTTGCCATGTATAAAAAAACTATTCTGCGACTGATTCACTGACGTCATATCATAAACGTAGGTACCTATAGCCCAAACGGTTGCCCAATTTGTGATTAAGCACTTATAGCTAGAGTGAAAAATCCAAAACAACAAAGACTCTGGCCGGAAACATAATTATCGGACGCGGCTGATGGACTATAGGTAACTGGACTATGAAAATACACTGAGGGGTGCAAAATATCGGACGTAAGCATAGACTAATACGACGTTATCGGACGTCCGATAGCAATCTGGTGGGTTGGATGTTTTTAACCGTGCACAGTTATCAGTCGCGGCTGTCAGCCACGTCCGATAACTTGTTTCCAGCTTTAACCATCATGTTAGAGGATAAGTGAGCATGGAACAAAAAAAGAACTGATAAATACCTAGGTATATTGGTAGTCCGTGACATTCAAAATAAATGACTATCTTAATCACGCAAACGAAGTTGCGGGCAAAAGCTAGTAGTAAGATATGCACACGATTTTATAATATGCAATAAGAACATCAAATCGAGTGTAATTTATTGTGTTATAAAAAAGAAGGAAGAAATCGTATTTATAACAAATTGTAAGTATTGTAACTTCTTAGTTCCATAATAAAAACAGAAAAATACCGGTTGAGAGTGATACGCGTGTGTGATGTCAACGATCGTAAGCAATTTTAGCCACAAAATGACGTGACGAACGTTTTTGGTGCACGTCAGCCATTTCACGAGTAGTGGTTAGAACTCAGTGAGCATCGGTAAATTATAATTGAGTTTAATTGAGCATTTAACCACAGCTGTCACAATAAAGATAATGATTTCGTATGTTATCAATCGAATTCTGAATAGCTGATAGCGATTTCTATCGCGTTTCTGTCAGTGAAATCTTATCGTTGAAAGTTATTATCTGACTATGAATGATATCGCTAAATAGAAAACGCAATAATACTAAGTCATAATTGAAATCTTCTGCGTTTCTGAAAGGTGCATAAAGACCCAATCACTACTGCTTAATCATTACATTTTTCAAACTATTAATGCAATTTTTTAATTATATAATATATTGTTCACAATATTCCTTACGTCAAATTTAGACTTTCCATTATTTTGTTATGTGTTTATTTAAATTATGCTCGATGAAGAAGAAAGTCAAATCAGACTATCTTAACAGATGTGGCGTTCATTTTCATACTTCACTGCGCAATAATTTCACGTTTTGCAATTCGTCAATATGTTTATTCAGCTTATGTGATTCGTGAAGAAAATGTCGAGCAAAGCCGGATATATAATAAATCTAGGCTGACAGAAGGCGGGCATGGAGCCAAAATGGAACTAAAGCAACTTAAATAACGTAGACAAGCGTGGTTGTCAGTTGGTTTTTTTTAAGTTCTACTGGTTTAAGCCTCAACAAATTAATATTTTAGCACCTTGTTAAGTAAAGTTATACAATTTTGTAACCTATATTTGCAGATATTTATAGAATCTACATGTTAATATGAAATTGTGGTTTTAAAATACTCCTTTTCGATACTTTATTATTTTATCATGTAGACAACGTGATCGGAGTATAGTCTTAAGACAATTTGAACAAACATTTAATCTTTGTTTTCTTACTTAAAGAGTTTTGTAATGGTTGAAGAGCCCTATGTAAAGGTATGATAGGTCATTATTCATACTGACCGGGCATTATGAAAAAAGTCCATATAACCAGTCTTGTTCCATAACATTATACACTCTTTTCAGGTGAACAACCTTGAAAAGGTGAACTTCTGCTGTTCTTTTTAAGTCGGTTAAAAAAGTCATCATCTGTTGTAAGTAGGGGTCGCAAAATCGGCTATTTTCTTAATATCGGTATTTTCGATATCGAAGATTTCAGAATTCCGGAATTTCGATATTTTCGATATTTTCGATACTAGAAATCAAACTACACAAAAAGCATGAAAAATCGGAGATATAAGTGTAAAAATGAAATAAAAGAGATGGTTAATACAATTTTAAATTGGTTTTATTATTTTTAGACACAAATCACTACTTCAGTCTTCACTAATTCGATTCAAAATCGAGAAAAAAAACTTAAAAAGAAATTATTTAGGAACTTAGGAACTCTTTACGTTGAATAAATGAAAAAAAAGTATAATAATTTTACTATGCGTGACAGACAACACTGACTTCCCTTCTACCTAATAATTAATAATAAATCAACCATAGCTCTGCTTCAATAACAAATCAACAAAACCAAGCAATGCTATTTAATAACTAAACATTTCTTTCTTTCTTACACCACCACACACCATTAAGGCACTAAAAAATAAAAATAAAACCTTTTTAAAAACAAATGAAAAAATTAGCAAACTCTTCGAATAACCAAATCATAATTATTTAAAACAAACAACTTATAGATCAATCAATTATCAGACTTCTTGTTTAAATAAAGAGACCGTAGAAATGACAGAGCGTTTATAGTTTTGTCACCTAAACGGGACCTTAAATGATTGCACAAAAAACCAGCAGAAGAGAAAATTCTCTCCGACTCCACGCTGGTTGGTGGAACCGTAAGTAAACAATCGTAGGCTGTTTGAAGATACTTTCCACTAGTACCACCATTTTCGTGTAGAGCCATTTCAATTTCAATAAGAACGTCCTCGCTTTCTAGTGAACTGGACTGACTTGCATTATCTTGATGGAAGATATCGTTTTTGATTGCAAGTTCTAATTTTTTTTTTATGGAATATTCAGGCTGGGGCTGCATAGCCAGTATATCTGAATCATCAGCATCCTTTTCCATTGCGGGCGGTGAAGAGTCATTCACAGTGATCGTAGTATTCAGATTCAGATGATACAATTCCTTCACATGCTGCCTAATGTCGTCTGGGTTTGGTCGTATAAAGACATCGTTATAGCCATTAGATTGCTGAAAAAAGGCTTTCGGATTATGCAAATACTGTAACGTTCCGCTTATAGGTAGCCGACGTTCTTTAATACGACGTTTTAAAGCAGTAGCCAGATCATATGCGACTTGATCATCATGAGACATAGCATCTATATTTGTCAGCATAAATAGCAAAGCAGAGTCAGTAATAATTAAATTACTGCTTCTTTTACAAAGCTCTTCTACTGTTGCTTTTACTATCTCAAGTAATTTATTAATTTTTTTCAGTCTTTCAAATTCTTCTTCATTCACCTCTAGTTCTGATCTTAAGTCAATAAGCGCTTTGCGTATGGGATCTTTTAATTTTAAAAACCGTTCTAGCATGTCCGCCATACTACTCCATCTTGTTCGACAGTCCAGTATTAAATTAAGTTCTCTGCCAATCTCTTCTTTCACATATTTTTGCAAAATAGCATCATTTTTTGTAGGTGATTTACGAAAGATTTTTATAATTCTGCGCACCTTTTTTATCGTGTCTTCAAAAATAAATTCTTCGTTCTGTGTACGCCCTCTTAGTCCTACATTAAAACCATCGCCATCATCATCCTCCTGTTCTTCCTCAGAATTCTCAATCAAAGCTTCTTCGTCAACGGTGCGGTGTGGATCTAACCTTTTTTTGTATAACACATCCAATATTGCTAACTGAATTCCGTGCGCTAGGCACTTTTGGTGGTAAAGTGCCGCTTGACGTCCTACAGCATTCATGACGCTAGCTCCATCAGTGGTTAAACAGACTATATCATCTTTTAAGGATAAGCCAAATTCTGATAATCTTTCTTCAATTAACTTTATACATACATTGGCTGGCATACTACCAAACACCCTGATCAGACCAAGGTTTGCAAAATTATTAATAAATATTCCCGGAGTCCGACTTTCACTATTATGAATATTTATGTTCATAAAGCGTCTGTTACCTGAACTAGTCCACTCGTCTAAAGTCAATGACATCTTGATACCTTCAGCCTTCGTCTTCTTCAATTTATCACATAAAGCCATCTTCATTGCTTTACTATGTGAAAGTACGATGTTTTTAATTGAATTGGCTGATTTAGGTAGCTTATATCCACATTGAGCCATGATTCGCCTTTGATCATCAGAATTTTCAAAGATACGAAATGGCATTCCATCTAAAGCGGTCAATCGAGAAAGGGTCTCTTCCAAGCTATTAGAAGTGGAAAAATAATCCGTCAGCTTCCGTTTTTTGACGGAAGGAGCAATCTCGTCAAGGTCTGAAGCTCTGGAAGTTGAAGCGGACGATGTCGAAGGTGATGGTGATGATACTGCTGCTGCTGGTAAACTTATAGTATGTGCTGATTTTAAATGTGTATGGAGTCCCGTTGTTGTACCGCCGCTTGTTTTTATAATCTTGCTGCAGAGTTTACATTTCGCCTTCTGTTTATCCGTAGCTCTCAGAAAATGATACCAAACCGAAGATTTCGTTTCGCTCAATTTTGGATGACTAATGAAGAGATCCATTTTTTCACCTGAAATCAAAGTAAGTACATAATAATAAATGTTTTATTATGGGTAGGTATTAGGTACTTGAATCGAAATCGAACTCAAACTCGAACTCGCGCTCGAACTCGGAATCGCACTCAGTAAAACTTATTGAACATCAATAAATAAATTTAAAACACCTACCTACTACGTAAGTAAGTAGATAATATCTTGTGATAAGTATGTACTACGTAGGTACCTAAATCATTAAGACATGTCAATCATTAAATAAATTGTACCTAGGTACCTAAAAATCGATATCTGGTCGAAATGCTGGTAAAATGTTAATACAAAATAATTGGTTAAGTATGTATATAAATAGTTAAGTACTTACTTTTATTAGCCAGTCACACATATATTTTATTAGTTAAATATTTCGTTTACTCTCCCATTCTACATTTTAATTAGTTAAATTATAAAGCGCAACACAATAATCACTAAGTACCCACAAATTGTTACACTGTTCACAAGACTACTATTGCCGAGCTAGCGCTGAAACCCTCTGACGAACACGCAGACGCTCACGCGTCGACGAGCCAATCAGCGACGAATACTCGCAAGTCTCACAACATTACCATATTTGGTGCGTTAGACGCATTCAACGCACGCAATACCGCGCCCCGTATGAATAGATACTTTGAAAAAAATTAATAAAATTAATTTGTAATAATTATTGAATACAACGTTGAAAATATCGAAAATCTCGGTTTTTATAAACCCAATATCGATTTTTTTCGATACTGTTTTTGGTCCGATATTCCGATGTTTTCGATATTCGATATTCCGATATTCGATCCCTAGTTGTAAGAGAATACCTGCAATAAGACTTGACTGTAGCAAGTGAATTCAAAACGGCTAATGAACTGCGCCGACCTTGTTTGATTCTCTTGAGTCAGAAGTTCATTTGAAAGTCACGTGGAATCGAGTTTTTAATCCGGATCCATCGGCACATGGGTCCCAATGCGAATGGAAAGCGAATTGACAATCGAGAGCTTCACGATTCTCGATATTAGACTCGAAACACAACTTTATGAACCACGAAATAGATTTCCATCCGTAAATATATTTCTGTTTTCTTTCATTTTCTACAACTTTGATAAAAAATATTCAGTGAGTGAATCAGCAAACTAGGTTAATGGAAATACATAATTTGGAAAAGCATATTTTCACCGTAGGACTGAGAGCAGAAAAATAATATCTCCTATTTTTATTACTTACACATTATTTATACAGTATTAAGATAAATAATATTAGAAAAAATACTAGAAAAAATCGACTCACCCGTAGCACCTCAGACGGGACTCGAACCCGCAATTTCGCCACTCCCACTAGCGACTCGGTAGCATAATTGGTCAGTGCATTGGGCCGGAATCCCAAGGGTGCGGGTTCGAGTCCCGTCTGAGGTGCTACGGGTGAGTCGATTTTTTCTAATATTATTTATCTTAATATAAAAATTGCATTGTGAATGCGAAAAATCAAAAATTTAATAATTATATAGCTGTTTCATCTTTATCGATTGTCAAAACATCTGGAAAGATGTTTCTTTCGAATGTGGGGGTATTTCCTCACATTGATGAAATTGCGCTGGCTTGCAGCGAAGAAGTTAAAAATACTAGAAAATTTCGCCACTCCCACTAGCGACTCGGTAGCATAATTGGTCAGTGCATTGGGCCGGAATCCCAAGGGTGCGGGTTCGAGTCCCGTCTGAGGTGCTACGGGTGAGTCGATTTTTTCTAGTATTTTTTCTAATATTATTTATCTTAATATAAAAATAGCATTGTGAATGCGAAAAATCAAAAATTTAATAATTATACAGTACTTATTAAGTTTGATACTATGCAAATGATCGAAACAACTCTATACATGTTGTTACGATAGCGAACTTTTAAAATTCCTATTAAATTATTAAATAGATATATGGATATATAAAACTCGCAATACATTAGATTAACCTAATTACCTCATTATTCCTATATAAAAATGGCTTTAAAATCTTACCAGTAAAAAACATGTTAAAGAGTACCGATTCGAGCATTTCTAAATATCTTATTTTCTCTGTAAGTAATTAAAATCATTTTTGTAAATTTTCCTCTATAGTCAAAACCTTGACAATAAATACAATAAGTGAAAAAGAATAATATGTATTCTTATTCTTATTTGCGTATTCTTATTTGTTGCAGCTAAAACTTTCATGAAAAAGATCTCTAACAAGTAAATTTGAAATTTCAATTGAACAGATTATCTTCGTTTCAAAAAACCTGATAGTTATTACATTTTTCTCTCTATAATTAAGGAATTTTGCTTCCTAAAACTAAAATTTACATCAATAATAATGCTTCATACTTTAGATTTTGTCTTTGTAAAAACGCTAAATTCGTTTGAAATGGGAATATACAGAACTAATTTATATGGAAGAAATCGATGTTCAACTTTAACCCATTCATTAAGATATCTATGTATGCCGACAATGACAACATAACTAGAAGTCGTCATTTATTATAACAACGACTACTAATATTTAGTCTATGTGTCTATCCTGTCTCTACAGGATTTCGAATAATATGATGATGCGCACTTGTCATCGAATACAACAAAGTGAAATATCATATTCGCAAATCGAGTAAATCTGTACATTTAAATATTTATTTGTTATTTTAACAACGACACATGAGGACAGGGCATCTAGTCTTGATGCGCACGTGTCATCGAATACACAACGATGGATGTGGAATATCACACTCGCAGATCGAGTATTCTACCTACAGTATCACGATACGCGATGTCGTCTACAGTTTCACAGTAATCCGATAGCCGCTTCTGTAAACCAATCACACAAATCACTATCGAGTGTCATGAATTAGCCTCGATCCGTTAATTTGCGCCGGGACCTGTTCTTCCGGCCTTGTTTAATGTACAGTAATAGAGGGGGACAGGTGATCCACGTCATAGAAGATAGAAAACAGCAGCTTTTCGCTTTTATAGCAGATCGACTCTCGATGTAGGCCAAAGCTGAACATCCGCGATCATTAAATATGCAATTAGCCGTGGAATAGGATAGAACTCTTGTATTTATTCCAAAGATACTGACTGAGCTAGTATTGCAATTGCAAATTGACAATTCATGGTTAATAAAAAGGGGAACAATATTTTCTGTCACCTAAGTTTAGATGTGTCACTAATCTGCAATACCCTAATTATAATATCTATCCCCAAGAAATATATTAGTCATCATATTTATCAAAACTGTCTCTAAGTATAAATCACCGTATTAATGTAAATATGTCTCTTAAATTATAGTTTGATCACTTTTTTCTATAGCCTAAATATAAGATCTGTCCTCTAAAAAGTAAATCCCTGGCAGCAATAATATATTTGTACCTAAAATAGTAAATCTATCACCTTATAAATTTAATCAACAAACTATTAGTATCATTTAAATCGTTCAATCATCAAAATAATAGATGTGTCACTTAATTCATAGAAAAATTCCTAAGTAGGGGCGGAGCCAAATTGGCGGACTAAGAAAATTTAAATGCACTAGGTAGGTTAGGTTAGGTTAGGTGTTTAAACCACTCGCAGCGGAGCGAGCGAAACTCCATAATGCTTATATCAGAATCAACTAGTTTGGCCATAATGCTTATATCAGGATCAACTAGTTTGGCCTAAACTGGTTTATCCTATCGGACTTAGGACAAACTAGTTTGGTCTAGGCTATACCAGTTAAACCCACCGCGTATAGGAAGAACTAGTTTAACCTAGGCCAAACTAGTTTGTCCTGAAAATCGGGTTTGGCCGGTAACAAATATACCTAACTAACTTGCACAGCTCGCACTTGACTGCAGTGTTTTGTTTAGTTTTAGATATGTAGAGTTTTTGTTTCGATTATAAATGTAAATTATATGATTAAAACCAATTGTAGTTTTATTTAATTAATTGTACCCATATCGTCAAATTTCAGTTGAGTTATGTAATAAATTAATATTATTTTTCAATGATCAAATATATTTTTTAGTTAAACATTTTTAATTGTTTGGTGATTCAGTTTAAGTGACACTTTCATTATTTAGAAACCCCATATAATTATTTGATGATTGATATTATTTCCAAGTAATTCTTAATTATTATTTAGGTAAGCGTTTTTATATTAATTGGTGATTTAATTTAAGTGACAGATCTACTATTTTAGGAACAAATATTATTTATTAGGTCACTGAAAATGCATTTATTAGGTAATTGATAAAATCATACCCAATAAAAAGCCCGTAGAATTTCATAGTTCTGGTCATAGAGTAGAACTTTTAATATAATAAATAAGAGCCAATGGTAGCTTTTCTAATAGTTCTATTCTATGAATTTATTATGTAAGTATAATAATATTATTAAGGATAAGTAATTTTCCTTATTATCTACTTTACGTTTTTCGTTTCAGCAAGTCTTCTTGAAATTCGTCTTGTGAATGCGCAAAAATGTCATCATATAATCTGTAATTAAAATTCCCATTAGTCTATCTATTGATACGTACGCTACAGCGAGTGGGCATACGTCGTAGGTACCTTTTTATCTATGTCACTGGTAAGTGGCGAGGGGTGAAATTATGGCGAAAAGCCGCTCTAAAAAAAAATGAAAAATGTTATGATCTGCATAGTGGATAAGTGGGGTGGGATTTCTAAGAGGTAAGCCGATGGGAATCGGCTTGTATGGATCCTTCGCCACTGGTACCTACTTTAGTTGTGCGTTCCGTCCCTCTAGCTAGAGTCTATCTAGCTAGACTCTAGCATCATAAATAATAATAACCATAAACTATTTATCACTATCGTGTTTTGTTCGTCATCCGATCCGATCATTGGTTAAAAGTGGTTTAGCCTTTGCAATTACAACTAGTTGCAATTAAAACCAGATCTTCTAAAATATTGCTGTAATAAAGTTTATTGAATGATTATTGTGAAATTGCAATATCAATAATAAAAAATAATATTCGAATATGAAATATGTTTTGCTAAACTTCCTTATTTGAAAATATTAAATGTGATTAAATACATATAGTGGTGGCCACATAATTAAGGACACAAGTCGATTTTCATACAAACGAGGTAATTTTGAAGTCTTGGTTTTCCGCTAGGGATTGACCTAGCTGTGATCTGATGATGGCCATCCAGGGAGTGAATGGAGAAGATCCAGATCGCAATACACACCCAACTGATCTGATCGGCATTCTAAGAGATGTAAGGACTGATCCTTACATCTCTTAGAATTTCGTGGTTCATAAAGTTGTGTTTCCAGTCTAATATCGAGAATCGTGAAGCTCTCGATTGTCAATTCGCTTTCCATTGCAACTGAAAATTTCAGAATTTTCAGTTGCAAGATTTTCATACATTTTTATGCTTTATTCGCCGTTTTTTTAAATATATCGTTACATCTCCTAGAATGCTGATCAGATCACTTGGGTGTGTATAGCAATCTGGATCTCCTTCATTCACTCCCTGGATGGCCATCACCAGATCACCGCTCGGTCAATCCCTGGCGGAGAAGCAATGCTTCAAAGTTATTTCGTTTGTATGAAAATCGACTGGCGTCCTTAATTATGTGGCCACCACTATATACCTATATATCTGTAAGTATGTCAAAAAAAATTTTAGAAACAGAAGGAATGATTCTATTGATAGTCGTTACTCTGATATATGTTGGAGGAGGTCGAAGTCAAGGTTAAAAGTAATTAGATTTAGCTTTGTACCAAAACTGATTGTATCATGCTGGATGGAAGAATGCTAGCATAGAGGTATACAAGGTGAGATCTAAATTATTGGTAGCCTTTTAAGAAAGAGTCTTAATATCTACGATACTGACAATTTTCCAAAGAAACATAAGTTGAAATTCTTCCAAAATATTCGTACTCGCTATAAGTAAAAATAAGATTAATTGCATATATCTTTATTAAGAAAAATGATCAGCTGGACTCTAGTGTACTATTTTTAATTCTGTGCTATTGTGTAACGCACTCAGTGTTATCACTGGTAGAACTCTACCTTAAAAGGAAGCTGTCCCCATTTTCATTAGCACTGTTATACGTACTATGTTTATTGAACTATCGAAAGTATACAGAATTCTTTAAGTTAATTATATTTAGCATTGTGCTGCATTATGACAAAAATATGCAAAGGCAACGCGTTTAACAGCAAAATAAAGTGTGCCACCTAACCGCAAGTTTCCCTAGAAAGCGGGCCTTGTGCAGACAAGTTGCTGTAGATTAGATGCATTGCCGATTATCGAGAGCTTTGGCCTCCACTGACGCGTGTAATCCCATAGCAAGTGACCTCCCGCCTATCGAACGGGCAATGATTTGCGGTCAATGCCTCGAGAATTGCTAGTGTTCTTTTTTCTTACTAGTGAAAACTACTTTGTGGTATGGTACGATGGATGTCTAGATAATTAAGTTTACTAAATAATTAATAAAGTAATCAAAAGTCTTTAAATAAGTTTATAACTCATTTATCAAAGAACTTTATCAAGTAGCAATTCATTTGAAGAAAAGCTTTGAAATGTTGCTTGAATGGGTTTGTCGCAAAGAAATTGAACTTATTTATGTAACAAATGTTTTAGTAATTTACTTTCTTTCTTTTTGTATTTGGAATTATTTTTGTAACTCATATTATCAAAAGTAAATAAATTGCTTTTCATATTTTGTTTGCACATTCTTGAAGACGAAGCGTTCAATTTGGAGAAGAAATAAGTAGAAGTTCTGAATAATGTTAAACTGGTTGTCTGAAAGGTGGCAACACCGTTGCTGCCTCTTGTCGCGAGGTAATTAAATTCCCGGGGCAATTATGTGTTCTCGCTTTCTTAGACAATGCCGTCTTGAGAGAGAGACGTTTCGAATGTAGGTAGGTACTCTTAATGAACAATACTTTGCATTTTTCTTTCGAGCTGAAAATGGCAGCAGGTTGTCAAACTATTTAGCTGTCGTTAGGTTCTGTTAATGTCATTAAAACTAGCAAGGGCTTTTCAAAGCGTTATATTGGTAGGTACAGAAAATATACGAAGATGATTTAGCTATGCCAGTTAGTTGCGTAAAGACATTGTTTATTTATACATTTCACATAAATCGTCAAAGTTTAGTAAAAGCTTTAATTACGTGCTTTAGCTACTTACTTTGGGATCAGAGAAATATTTGTGATGTTGTCTTATATTTATTTATTTAATTATAAAATTTATCAGTACAGGCATTCAAAATAGTATAACGTTATCATTATCAAATAATTAACTAATAAGAAAAGAGGAAAACGTTTAGTAGTGAAAAGTCACAATAGAAAATATTTATTAAAATTAACTCAAAAAAATATAAGCCTTTTTCTATTATACATTTTTTTAACTAACTCGTACAATTACGTTTTACTCAACTATCTCGTAAAACTGTACGCTAAAGTTAGATTTTGTTTATTGATTGAGTTTTTTTATATAAACGAAACTAAGGCTGAATGGATTGCGTGTCAAGGTCTGCCGATTATCGAGTCGATCTAAAGCAGGTGTGCTTTCTACGCTATTCACCATTAATTCAAGTTTAACCTTGATTTAAAGAAAACATTACATGAATAAATGGAGTTACTATTTTGGAACAAATCTATGGTTTTCAATCAATTGATGTCTTGAGCTTTCCATTAAAGTAATCACTAAGAATATTTTTTTATACTATATTTTGGAAAAAAATGGATGGTGTTTAAATAAATTGATGTCTTGGACTTTCTATTTAAGCAATCACTAAAAATAAAAATTTATACTATTTCAGAAAAAGACGATGGTCTTTCAATCAATTGATGTCTTGGGCTTTCCATTTAAGCGGTGACTAAAAATTACAATTTTATACTAGCAAATTTGTGGAATGACCATTATTTTGAGAAATTAAGGTTAAATGAAGAAAAGATAGAGAAGTCGAGTTTTTGGTTGCTTTTCAGAAACAAGCGAAATAATACTAAAACTACATTGATACCTATTTAAACAACAACATACTTTGTGTAATATAATAATTTATCTTCTATAATAATTTCTTAGGGAAATCAAATATGATTTCTTGTTTGTATACCTTATGGGACTTTAGCCAAATAGGGCTTTTCTTTTTTATCGACAATCGCCTGTAAGTGTAAACTAAAGTCGCCTAGCAAATCGCCTGGAAAATCGAACCGTGTAAAGGCCCCTATAGTAACTACAATCTAATCAAATCATTAATTTACTTTGTTGCTGGAAATTGGTCTAGAGAGGAATTCATAAATGTTGGAATTTCTCAATTCTCAAATTCCTTTCATACACTTAACGAGATGCAAGATTATCCATCTTTCGTTCATGCAATATTTACCTTTGAACAATTTGTTTGCCGGGAAAATAGACAGTCACATTGAAGCGACCTTCCTTGTTTCTATTAATAGTAACTGTCGATAAAAAAATCCTACCAAAGTTTGATAAAATGTATATTTGCGCTTATTAGAAACGAAGACGTAAATGTATTACCTATAATACAATTACGTCTTCGTTATTTTGTGGCAATCTCTACAAGAAAATGTTTTCGTTGATTCAAATGCAAGACAAACTTAGTAAAGTAGAACAGGACAATATTTTATCAAATGTTATCGCGAAGGTCAACTTTGCACCGACGCAAACGCATCGATGGCACGACCTTGCGGCCCCGCTATCTCTTCCTGTTGTTGTCTCTATTGCAGATGCTATTAAAACGTTTATTACAACTACGTGTGCTAAACTCCTCCAGGATGCATTTAAGGTTTAGTTGATCGATATCTTCTTATCCAAACTTATTTTTTTCCATTCTTCTCTTCCAGACGTTGTCTCATCATTCCACTCCCTTTACATCATAGATTTACACCCAAAGCTTTAGATTAAATATATATTCTCATACAATTAGTGACTTTGACTGAAGAGAACACCACTGGCCACCATTTGACTGGGGTCATTTTTATGTGGGAGACATCATGTCGTTGGATGTGAAGTCCTAAAATTCCTGATTGCAACCAATTTTATTATGGCCTAAAGGCTGATCGCAGATAGAGAAAGGAGAAGAAGAAAAAAAACAATTATTTCATTCTTTTCTGCGGTCTTTTTCATCATAAAACTAAACCTAATCAGGTATACTCGCACAGATCTGTAAAGAGTTTCAAAAGATACCTTAAGGTATTTTTGAGGAAACAAAAAGTTAGTCAAAAAAGCTGACACAGTAATTTGGATAGGCAAGGAAGATTTATTTGATTTTAATCCCCATTTACGTGGACTATTATTTGCTGGGTAATCTTGGAAGACAAATATCTCTTCAATAAATTACGTTCAGCAAGATGAAGCGTCTTCGAGTTTGGCCGCTATTTGTATTTGGTTTACTAAGCAATAATACTCGTAGTTGTGATTAAATTTACAACTACATTAGAAGTCTAGACTCATTAATATGTCTTGAAATTGTGAACTTGTCAGCTCAGCTATAAAATACAATTTTTACGTGTAAGATGTCAAGCCACTTATTGTTGGATCATCTTATGATATAATGTATCGAGTAATCTCATTTCCAAGTTTGGATCAGTGAGCTGAAGAGTCACGCACGCACGATATCAATAATTATGACTTTTACTTTTGGAACGCGACAATTTTATCGCTGATAGGTATTTTTTTACATTGTTGGGACATTTGGTCGATAAAAAAATGAAAGTCCATGACTCTCTTCGGTTAGATGACTTATTAAAAGTGCGTGTAATGCTGGGAAAGTTGCATTACGAACAAAAATTTATTTCATTTTTACAATCAGTGAAATTCAAACTTTCTATTGGGTCACTAGATTATAAATAACAGTAATAAAATTCCTTACAATGTTTGTACGGAAAATAACAAAATCTCGAGTAGCTTATTCTCATATACTTAGGTTTTCAAACTAATATTCATTTTCACACATATGTTTTCTAGATTACCACTTTACATTATGATTATACTTCTTATACCTAAGTAGTTTGAGTGTCATCTCCGTACATTTTCATTTATTGAAATCAAGACAAAAGGTTGTTCACGTAGTGCCTGACAGTTTTTATTCCAATAGGAACTTTATCGGTGAGGAATAGCGTATAAAATAGAATACGAAAGCGAATTCACGTGGAATGGAGTACGCGTGCCGTATCAATATTTCACTCCAGCCAGTGACGGATGGTGGTGTGCAGTAGGCCCGAGGAGCTAGGGTTGGCAAAAATATGTTCGACTAAAGCTAGGTTAAACGAGGATGTAGGACAAAAGCTCGCTGTACCTATATTTGGAGATTTTTGGACTGTGGGAATGGTCCTGCCTATGATTAGTGGTGTAGAAATGTTTGTAAAGAGTCAACATAACTTGAAGTCACGTGAGAAAATGTTCCTGATGAATGAGTAATCAATGTACTTTTATATTTTCTCACTTCACTAAGTTTTAATCATCTTTTATGTAATGCTTTCTTGTGAGTGACTCAAAGTCGTTATGTAGAGCTAATATTGTTATGAATTATGTCATGTCAATTTGATATATTTATGAAAACGTTATAAGAGTTCCTTTTTGTGGTCAACAATAAGAATTTGAATGCCAATTGTTACGAAAGACAACTTTGTAACCCTAGAAGAGGCCTTGCGACCACTTTATAAATAAGATTTGATACAGTCCAACACTAAACGCGATTACCAAACAGATGGCAGCCCTTCTGCAGTGAGCGTGCGATCCACTTGGGCGCTCTCATTTCTGTCCCCTAATATCCGACCTACTTACGCGGCCCAATGCCAGTTAGATGAGTTGCCCAATAACACACGAATCAGTGGGCTTACCCGTAATATAAGGCATTTATGGCTCCGATAATAATGGCGAAAACAATTATTCTGTTACGTTACTTTCCCTTAATATCGCGAGGGAGTTTCAGGGGAGTTAATACGAATCTTGTTATTATTAGTAGTGGTTGGGTTAGTGGATCATCATTATTGGTATTACTGACTTTTGTCAGTGTCACTAAGTTAACACGAATTTATAAAAGTATTCATTCTCAGAGAATTTGACAATAAGAGAGTGTTAAGTAGGAAAAATGTCAAAGGTAAATCCTCATTTGCGTGCTTAGGTTGCGTGCTTAGGATTAAGCAATGCGGTAGTAGCAATGCTTCACCACGCATGCCATGTTGTGAGAACTAAAAGATCTTAGTGAGCATTGATTACGTGTGAAGACAGCTCAGTGCGGAACCAGCAGTGCCTCTAAACGCGTTCAGATGTTTGTGTGCTGTTGCATTAGCCTTGTTGTTGCGATAATTCGATCACTCTGTGTATGACTGATACCTACGTTAAAATAATTCATTTGCAAAGGTAACAACAAAACTGTTGACACGGCCCCTGTCTGAGTTTGAGACGACATGGTTATAATTTAACAAATACCAAGTTAAGTCTTCCTGCCCACGAGCGTTTAATCACTGAGCGACTTTTGTCGCCGAAAATAGAACATATAGAGTTCGATACGTAAACGCCCACGAGCTACAAAAAGTAGCTCAGCGACTAATCGCCCGCGAAATGACACTGACAAGAGTGACAAAGTGTTTACTTAGCCAGCGATAAAAAACGCCGCGATTAACACCATGATTATCGCCGCGATAATCGCGGCTACTAAAAGTCGCTCGTGGGCGGAAAGCCTAAAAGTAAAAACCTTTTTCGAACACACCAACCAACAAGTAGTGCTATATACATTTTTTATCTCCTAACTTACATTACAAAAGAAGATCAAACAATGTTTTGTGTGTGTGTTTCTTTGTACAGTTTATGGTAATGTTTCGTCACAAAAATTGATTTATAGAATTCGCTTTTGAAATTTTGTAACAACGAAAGCTCGTACCGGTACGATTCTCGGTTGATTGAGCACTACGCAATAGGACAAATTCTCTATCCCGACATAATAGGAGAAAACAATAGACGGCTTATATAATTTCCTCTCGATGGATGGAGACATACAATGCCTCAATCGACATTGTCAACGGTGTTCAGCGTTCACAATGAATTTGAATAGAAGTTTTAACACGAAAACTTGAGCAATGCTGTTTGTTTTTAAGGTCACAGCCCTGCGATTCTGTAAAATCAGACGACAACTCGCAACTCCCTTCGCAATTCACTCTCACTTCGCATCTCACCTCGCTTGACCTTGACCTTGACTTGCGTTGTACCTAGTGACAACCACACTCAACAAAATGTTAGTCGAGTTTTATCGATTCCAGTTTAGCTAATATGTGAGTTTTAAATTAAAATTTCTTATTTTAAGGAATTTGATACAGCAAAAATAAAAAAAAATATAAAACTCTTAATTCGTGCCATGAATATAATCCCTATGCCTTAAACTGTATGTCCACGGCGTCCGTCTCCTCGGAGAGAAAAAACCGGACCGAATAGCGGCCTATATATTATATTTGTATGAACTTTTGTCAACTCGACATCCGGCGTCCGAAATCTGTCATCCGTTCTTTTGACGGGCTCCGAAGATTTTGCTTGATCGGATGAACCGCTAAACCGGAGCCTCGATTCGAAGTACCCCATTAGAATATAAAATACATATGGACTTGTCCACGGCGCAGCCACCCGACGTCCGTCTTCGTCAACCGTCATCTTTTGCGACTTGCCGAACTTGCTTATTGCGACAAGCACTTGCGCTGCGACTTTATTTTGTTCACACAATAAAGTTTTTAGGGCAAGTTAATATTAGGGGTTAAAGTATGAAATTGCCGTTTTGTATGGAGAATTTTAAAGAATTTGAATTTTCCATACTAACATTTTCTTAATTTATTTAACAACCATGAACGCTAACGTTTTAAAACATTTTGCACTAATGTTTACACACTAATATAACGTATGCCACTTAGGTTATGCGAAAAAAATAAGTATCGGCTAAGTCACAACGAAATAAAAGGTCATTTCTGCTAACCAAAAAGGAGTTACTAATAAAAACAAATGTTAAAAAAATATCTTCACGTTTTTAAATTTGAGATTTTAGCATTCACAATGCTATTTTTATATAATACCAAATAATAAACTAGAAAAAATACGACTCGCACCTGATCATGTTCTCGGACGGGAATCGAACCTGCGACCTTTGGATATCCGGTCCAATGCTCTGACCGCTGCGCTACTGAGTCACTAGTGGGAATGTCGAATTTCTCCTAGTATATCAACTCTTACGCTGCAAGCCAGCGCCATCTCACCAATTACAAGGAATTACCTCGACATCAACTGAATACCTTTCCAGATATTTTTAAACAATTGATTAAGATAAGAAAGCTACATCATTTTTAAATTTGAGATTTTAGCATTTACAATGCTCCCGTCCCGTTCGATTTCCGTCCGAGAACATAATCTGGTGCGAGTCGTATTTTTTCTAGTTTATTATTTGGTATTATATATCTTCACGTTGTTGTAATTTATCGTATAGTGTATTAAATGCCCCATCGAGGTATCTCTCTTGCAGGAGAGGGTGAAACCCAAAACTTTTTTGTCTTCTGCGTCTTTGTACGTATATTGCAAGAAGTTGTCGGCATTCTAACGTAAAAAAAGGCACGTGCACATGACATCTCAGTTGCACCGCAGAGTGATATGTGGTTCGGGATTGGATCGGATCCGGACGCAATGGACAAACGTGATCCGTCTCCGTCATCCGTCTCCGTCGAAACGCCCGGATCCGTCATCCAAGAAAAAACCGGACCGTGGACAGACCTATAATATTTTGTTAAGAATCCTGCTTTGTATAGTTACCTATATTAAGGCCCACTTGCAGTAACATTTACTAAATCTCGACTTTGTTAAACTTAGATGTAGCCCTTATGAAACTGTGAAAATTTTAAATATCGATTTAAAAAATTTACATATTCGTATGAGTAAAGTCTAGGTTTAACAAAATCGAGATTTAGTAAATGTTGCTGCAAATCGACCTAAGTACTCTTTTTGTATATATTGCTCATTGAATATAATGTCAATGTCTTGTTTGTCAATATTCTTCCTTGCGTTTTTTAATACAGTTTTTACAGTTTAATTTTATTATTTTCTTTCCCAAGATCCTATAATATCAAAAAGTATGTACTTTAATATGGTAGCAGAGCGTTAAGTTACCGGAAATAAAATTCAGATAGAATTTACGTCGAGAGTTGATGGAAAAGTCTATCGTTGAATCAGCAACAATCCAAGTGGGAGACACGAGAGCTTCAAGAGGCGAACTTATTACTACGAATTTGTCACAAGACAACTGTGAGAAAGTTTTGCGATATTCTACAGCGAGGGAAGTATGGCTAGAACTACACCGCCTGTATGATGGCTTGCAAAAGAGTAAAGCCTGTGCATGAAGTTCTTCAGCTACACAGTGCAATCCAGTGGTGAAGTGTCACTACATATTAGCAAATTGAAGAACATCTGGTCTGAACTTACCAGGCAACTCCAGAAGGAACACCTGAAGGAAGAGCTACCAAAACTACTCGAAGACGGCTGAACCGATTGAAAGGATCAACTGTCGTTTAAATATTAATAAAATATATTTATATCATCGCTTACATTTTTATTACATATACATATGCCTAGCCCCAAAAATGTTAAAAATAAATAAAGCTTTTTAAATTTTGAGATTTTAGCATGCACAATGCTATTTTTATATAATACCAAATCATATACTAGAAAAGAGTGGCTCGGTAGCTCAGCGGTCAGAGCATTGGACCGGATATCCAAAGGTCGCGGGTTCGATTCCCGTCCGAGAACATGATCTGGTGCAAGTCTTATTTTTTCTAGTATATTATTTGGTATTAAATAAATAAAGCTTTAAAAAAATAAGCTGTTTTTATAGCAGTTTTTTTAGGTTTTCTGTTAGCACATCATGTTAAAAATGTATAAATCTACTGAATCTACTACCATTTCACAAATTGGAAGGCCTATCCAAGAATGAAATGACGAAAGAAAACTTGTAAAGGGTTTTTGACCACCGATTAATTAAATATGACGTGAACGCCATAGGCTATTTACTATATTTCGTCTACGTTATTGCCCTAGAGCTAAATCGGCGTAAGATGGCAAATCCCTAGTTTGCCTTCAGCAATTTGCCTTTGAACTTCAGCAATTGTTTGTAGCTCTTCTAGTCTCTCTTCTTCTGAAATTGTGAAAGCCGGTATTTCTGCGCGATTGCACATGTTGTGCAAAATACAGCATGCAATAACTATTTTTGCAACTATGTCTGGATGATAATTGAGCATTCTGTGTACTAACAAGCACCTAAATCCCTCTATTCCCAGGAGTCTTACAAACCAGTATAATAAGTTTTACCTAACAATATAAAAAAATTTTTTTATCAAATTTTATACAATAACATGTAAAAAAAAAATTGACATTAAAATAAAAATGTTTTCTGAAATAACATCCTTGTAGGTGGTGGTGGTGGAAGGCTTGTGGCTCATGAACATCTTTGCTTGCACAACAATAATAGCAATGCAATAGTCCAGAAATTCAAACCGTTGACAGACACACCTATCTGTTGTTCTGATTATTGAGAATAAATACAAGTCATCTGGATATATAAACTCAAAGCTTTTCTCACCATCCTTTACATCTCTTACAAAGCATTACAGAAAGTAATATTAAAACTGGACGATCACCGCAGGTAAATTGTTTACTAGTGACCTATTTTATAATATGTTGTTGTTACCATAAATATATAATAATGTTAGTGTATAAGTCTAGCATTCCGGACAAACCACCGTGGTTTTTGGTTTGTTACGATGAAAAATTTTTGTTTTTGTAAAGTTAAATAATAAAAAAAAAATAGTTTTTCACAAATTAAATAGCTATATAATTTGTGGTTAAAAACTACTTGTCAGTGATAAAAAATAAAAAAATATTCACTTCTAAGACTTTCGCTCGTATACAGTTCATTAGAAACAAAACACTTTTTAAACACTTTTAGTCCTCCCGTGACCACGGTCCCTGGAAAGGTGTCGAAACGTCGGGAATTCTAAAAACCAATAAATACAAACTAAATAATTCTAAAACAACACCTGAATTAATAATATACGCGCTGTAATCCGTAAAAAGTGTTTTATTTCTAAAAAAAATATTATTTTAACATTGTTTGTAGTGGACTTCTTCTATTTTCACTCGTAAAATAGATACTTTTTATTTGACACTTTGAATCGGGTTCACTTGCGAGGTGAGCATCGAAGTGAGGGCGGAATTTCCTTACAGAATGCCACTTCTTATGTCATCTCATATTTCATCTGTCAAAATCTCACGGTCAATTTTAATTTAACACGCAGACTATTAGCTGCCTCAAATTCCTTAAAATAAGAAATTTTAATTAAAAAAACGCATATTTGCTATAAAGTTCTGTACCAAAAACTCAACAATTGTATCAAAAAACTGCAATCAATAAATCTCGACTAACATTTTTTTGAGTGTGGCAGTCCCTACAATACAGAACTCACTTCACTTCGCAGGTAAATAGGTGATGCTTACAGAATGCAAATTTAAGTGAGAGTGAAGGGAGTAGCGAAGTGAGATCTGATGCGAGAGGTTGTTTAATTCGAGAGGTGGACGGATAATTAGAATTGTGAAAAGAGAAATATATGTAGCTTACTCCCGCAAAAAATATATATGCAGGATGCACCGCCCGCCTGCCCGCAAAAAAATGCACATGCACACCACAAAAATATCAGTGCACAATACCTGCATTTAGCATGACAGCGACACACCTTGCACCTTCACCTTAGATAATTAGAAGCACCAGATAATTTTCATACCAACGAGATAACTTTGAAGCCTTGGTTCTCTGCCGATCTGAAGATAGCTACCCAGGGAGTGAATGGATGAGATCCAGATTGCAATACACACAACTGATCTATCAGGATTCTAAGAGCTGTTTTGATATGCTAAAAAATCGCGAAAATAGCATTATATTGTATGGAAATTCATCATTCACATTAGGGGACATTCTACAACCACTCTACACCCCATAAAAGTAAATGTAATCGTTTCCTTGATCGTTACGAAAAGTCCTGTCACCTCTCGGTCTATTCCTTACAGAATGCCACTTTTTACATCATCTCATACTTTATCTGTCAAAATCGGTAACCTATCCCAAGGTCGAAATTTTTTTGATCGAATTTCATTTTACTGAAATCTTTTCGACTGTTTTTCGTTTCGCCTTTTTTGACTTCGTCGAAATTACGTTTTTTTCGTAACTCCGATGTCTTATTTGGTCGAAAAACTTTTTACCGAAGTTATGCGCGGTCGAAAGAACATTTCGTCGAAGTATTATATTCCCGAACATTCATTACACCACTGATTTATTTGTCATATTTTCAGTTCACCAAATGAAAAACTTTGAATACATTAAGTAGGTTAGGTTAGGTTAGTGTTTTGACCATTCGCAGCTCTATAATGCTTGCATGCATGGTGCATGCTTGCTTAATAAAACATGTATTATTATAACAAATATCGATTATGTCAAATGTTACCTACATAATATAAATATACCATAGTTGCGGTTGCGGCCAAATAAAAAAGGTAAAAATGTTGTTCTGGTGGTGCCAATACTAAAAAATCATTTTGAAAATCGGTGAAACGTAGTTCGGTAAAATGAGACATAATAATATGCCAAATGATATTTCGATGGTTTAAAAATATGGCAAACAATACATATAGCAACAAAAACTTTGGTCAACCGTTTCCGTTAAATGAAATTAGGACAAGTAAATTTCGGAAAAGTTATCGGTTCCCGTCAAAATTCTCGCGGTCAATTTAGTTCAACTCGCTGACACGCTCGCAAGTGCAGCGCTAGTGCACATGCGAATTATCAAGCGAGTTTTGAGAATACCAATCAAGAAACTCACAGCGGATTCAGATGCGAGGTCACGAATGATGTCTTACAGAATCGCAATGCAGTTCGGGTGTGTCGTGGTTTTTATGGCATTGGAAGTTAGAGGCCCGCTCAAAATTTTTGACTCTTTCATTGAAAGTAAGTATAACATATTTGCAAGTAGGGACACTTTCTCCATAATGAGAAAACTCCATACTATAAAAACAAATTAGAGTTTTTATTTTTGAGATTTTAGCATTCACAATGCTATTTTTAAATAATACCAAATAATATACTAGAAAAAATACGACTCGGTAGCTCAGCGGTCAGAGCATTGGACCGGATATCCAAAGGTCGCGGGTTCGATTCCCGTCCGAGAACATGATCTGGTGCGAGTCGTATTTTTTCTAGTATATTATTTGGTATTATATTAGAGTTTTTATTTACTCCACTATCCATATCAAATTTTGATAGAGTCGAAGTATTTATTTCAAAGATTTGCGACTTGAAAGTTAAAATCTATTTACATAGTACTTGATGCTTATGCATGACTGACTTATGTCAGTGGTTTATTTCTTCATATTAAGCAATTAATTAACCGCAAAGAACTAAGTTTGAACTATGAAGTCAGACTGGCTTGGCTTAGTAATTTTAGAATTTTAGCTCTACAAAGTGATGTCATAAGTATAAAAATATAGTTTTATATCGAACAAAAAATTGGATACATTGTATTTGTTGAACACATAAGGTCATGTCGGTGACCCCGGTTTTTTATTAAGCTTGTTGGCGAGTCCTTGTTACCACGTTTTTACTTGGCTTAGTTTATTAAATGAATTTAAGCCGGAAAAGATATGACATAGACAATAAAGTTTAAAGGCCTGAATTAAAAATTAAGTATACTAAAGTAAAGAGAGATGTATGTAAACGTTTCAAAAATAATTTAAGTACCTTATCAGTATATTTTCTTTAAAGGTAAAGAAAATATACTCGTTGATAAATAAGGAGGTGGTAGTAGGTACCTTTTTTTTCTCTCCCTTGGAAAATGCCACCTACCAAGTGAATGAAAAATAACTAAGTTTAAAAAATTGTCAACATTACAAATAATGATTTTGTTTCATGATAGCGCTTGCTCACTATCACGCTTGATGGCAAGCTATGATGCGATCTACGATGAAACGCGCTTGCCTAAAATATACCTACTTTACGACCTCCGTGGTCGAGTGGCTTTGTACGCCGGTTTTCAAGGTGTCGCCATCTCTGAGGTCCCGGGTTTGATCCCCGGTTGGGTCAATTTAGAAAACAAACTTTTCTATATTGGCTCAGGTCTGGGTGTTTGTGATACCACCGTTGTTTTTGATTTCCATAACACAAGTACTTTAGCTACTTACTTTGGAATCGGAGCAATGTATGTGATGTTGTCTAATATTTATTTATATTTATTATTTATTTACCTATTCACTCGGGACTTGAAGGCCCCCGGAATGTAAGTATGTACATGTACG
This sequence comes from Catoptria pinella, assembly GCA_963556745.1. Lineage (NCBI taxonomy): Eukaryota > Metazoa > Arthropoda > Insecta > Lepidoptera > Crambidae > Catoptria > Catoptria pinella. Next base: position 7,400,129 of record OY750771.1, read on the forward strand.
TATTTCTCACTCATCATAATTATGTTATTTTATACCGGCAACAATAATGTAAAACAAACAAAATCAACCTAAGTATAATTGAAATAGTGAACAAAAGTAAACCGTTACCTATGATGATATTTAATAATTGTAAATTAAAAATACTGCACTGCATAATAATTAGCAGCTAAGTCTATTTTTCCTTTTATTAGCGTTTTCAGGGAAACGCCTAAATTAGTAGATACGTAACACGCCAGGAAATCTATTTTTTGCTTGCTCAAAATAGCATGTGTCTCTCGCACATGTCAGATAAGAATATAATTTTTTGTCATCCGTCTTTATAGTGTCGGGCAGGTGTGGGTGGAACAGATGATCACCGTGTTAAAAACACATGACGTCACTGTTTTGGTCCCTTTTTACTAGCTAAACAAATACCGCAAACTCTCGTTCATAATATTGTTGGTAAAGTCTCTAAATTGTCTCTAAAGTAAACATTTGCTCAAAGGTGGCTTTGTCCTTACAGTTTCATATTATTTAGTTAGTGCAAATGAGTAGTATGTGTGGAAATAGGTCGCATTGTAATATGCGTATTCGTATTAAAAGAAAATTTATCTGTCACAATATTCAAATTTGACTGTCACAAAAGGCTCTTGTACTTGACACCACCGAAGAAAATGTTGTTCGACTATATAAACCGTTATTGAACAAACCCTGTGTTTTTCTGTCCACTGAGGCGCTGCAGAAGGACCCCCCACAGTATGTACCTATTTTGTAATTTTACTTGTTGATGTTTGGGAGTTGACACCTTTCCTAAAATAATATTCTCCCTTTATCATTGCATTACTTCTCACTATTGAAATTATTATATAATATTATTATAGTAGATTATGCAATAAGGGCTTAAAGTAGTGTATTGTGTCCCGGGCGCTATTATTGAACACCGAGTACGAGGGATTCTATGGTTAACTCCCGAGCGGAGCGAGGGAGTTAAGGCTAGAATCCTGAGTACGAGGTGTTCAAGATCGCCCATGACAAATACACATTTAAGCCCGCGATGCATACTCTACTTTTTATACTTTCTGCGAGGCAATTGAAACCAATGACTGTTATAAAGAAAGTACTTAAGTAATTATTTAAAGTTAGAATAATAAAATATGAAAAATTAAGAATATTTATTGAAAATTAAAAGTTATGTTAGAAACATTACACCAATTGTGCAACGACAAAGTTACATTCTTTGGTACATTTATAGTTGGGTTAGAGTTTATGTTTTTGTCGTGTTTCATGTAGTGGTCAGTTCGACATTCAAATAAATCCTTCTTGGTGCTTCTTGTGAAAATGAATTTCGTAAAAAGTTTTCATAATAACATACAGCCTAACTCAGAATAAGATCTCATTGCACCTAAACTTTTTTGAAACCAACATCGATCAAGCACGACTACAAGGGTTGCATTCCAAATTCAAATCACTTTATTCCCCATGGGAAAAATGACTTACTTTAGGAAAGGTTTGCATGACACATAATATGCCATTGACGAGCAGGTAGTATAAAAAATAATTTTTAAAGTCATCGCAAACACTTGCCAGAGCAAGTAGTGGTTTTTCAAATGAGCCATAAACTTTCTCATACTCCAATAAACGCATCTGTACCAGGGGGTGCAAGCTGCGTTCCCACACCCCGCACATGGCAACCGACCAACATAACAAGACCCCCCCTAACGAGCGAATGCTTTAGTCAAAGTTCCAAGCGAAAGTTATGCTTTGATGTGTGAGAGGTCTTTCATTCTGGTTCATATCGATGTGAACTTTCCACCTACGCAGTCGCACGAGCATTGTTTAGGACACATACAAGCTTCTCGTTTAACGGATATTAATAAATATGGGAAAAAGTAAAATACTCATTATCTATTTTATTTATGTGTGATTTCTTCGCGTTAAAATCATTGTTCTGTGCGCACTTTCTTATTGGATAACTTTTATTGTAATTGGATCAGTGCACTATCAATATCAACAGTGTTTTTAATTCTTACTGTGTTGATAAGAATCAAAGAGTCAAGCGTCAAGATTCCTTTATTCAAATAAACTTAATAATTAAGCACTTTTGTATTGTCTATATTTTCCTACCACCCGTTCCAGACTTTTTTAACTCACAAGAAGAACAACACAAAAAAACGCAAGTAACTTATCAGCTTTAACAGAAATAAGTAACGATATTTACAAACTTAATACAGTGTACTCATTGATAAATAATAAATTGGTTATTTATACCGATCGAACTTTCAGTTTAATAACGATTTTAAAGTAAAGATCGCTTTTATAAGCTCCGGAAAGTTGACAACCAAAATAATAAAGAGTAGTTAGAAATGGTGATTAAATTATTTATTGTTTCAAATCCATTTTCTTTACCAAGAGAAGATACAATAAGTTACCAATTTACGCGTTTTATAGCGCGTATAATTAAACATATATTCTTGTGTAAAATTGCGAAAGTTTATGTAAGTACCTTTCTTACTATTTTTGTTGTGTGGTGTTAATTATTGCGGCACCACCCGTTTTATTAGCATTAATCACGTTGATTAAAGTTTCACTATTCACTCGAAAGTTGTATCACGTTTCACTTTGTTTATCATCGCCATCTATGTTTTAACATGTTAACAGACGAATCAGACGATATGGAGGATGGGCCATAACCCACCACGCAATGCGGATTGGTGGGTGTTAACGACTGCAAATGCAGCCGGGACCAACGGCTTAATGTGCCTTCCGAAGCACGTAAGTACTCAAAATAATAAATTTTTGGTCACCCATCCCATGACCGACCCTTGCGAAAGTTGTTTAACCTCTGCAATCGCAGGGCCAGGCGCTAAACCACTGTACCATCAAACTCCTCAGTGTCTTTACTTTTCTTTGATTGATTCACTTGAGCCTTTGAAATCAAATTGTGAATATAAAACTTTTCGAGAAGAAGTACTGACCTCCGCAGTGGTGGTCGTAAAATAAAAATAGAAGCGTTCTCACTGAAATTGCAAATTATGCGGGATGAATAAAAAAGTATCAATGAATATTTATACTACAAAGGCTGTTTATGTTGCAAGAACGCAAAATACTAAACGTGGTAAATTATACTTTGCAGTTTTGTAATTACAAAGGAAGTAAGAATTTAAATTCTTCATAATTATATGAGTGATGTTTGTAAACGGTAGCAAATTCAAGCCCTAATAGTCACACTTGATTGATAATTATAAACAATAGACAACGCGAAAGTTAAGAATTTATTAATTATTTTACAAACAGTGATAATACATACCACACTCGTCCTCTCTCGGGTTTTAATCTGTAAAAGAACATAAAATTTATTATTCATGTCACAGTAATAAAGATAATGCGATTGCAAAGTCACCATCTGGCGCGGTGCGGTGTCTGTTTCAAGTTATAAATAAATCACTAGACGAGAGTTAGAAATGATCGATGGTATTGTTGAACACATTGCGGTTTATAGTCATTGTGAAAGCAAATCAACTGGAGATGAAAAGAGATTTTACTATTGCTCCAAATTTAGAAAGGGACGACAAGGAAGATATTTTAGACAAACAGGAGATACGTTCTCTTATTCAAATATGAAACAAAAATATAATATCGGTTTTTCCATGAAAATTCCTCTTAAATGTAACAAGCGGAATTGAGGACATCTTTGTTCTCGCGTCCCTTTTTCATTTTCAATAAGTACCTCAAAGATACTCTTTATCAAATTAAGTCTCTCAAAATAAAATATATCTAGATATTAATGAAATAAGAACATCTTCTACAAGGATTGTTATTTTAAACTGATTTACACAAAGTACAATGGCCATAGTTAGAAACAAATCGAAAAATGCAAACGATGGAACAATGGCAGACCACAATAGAACAATAAGATCCGTCAATACGAAAATAACTTAAGTCGGTTTACTTCAGAACTTCTGTTAGTATATCTTCCGATTTATTTAAGTTGAAAAGTATAAGTTAAAAACGTAGCTTTTTCTTCTTATTAGATAATAAAATGAGTATAGCTTATCATGGTTGTGTATGCTGGATATACTTCTTTTTAGGGTTCCGTACACAAAGGGTAAAACGGGAACCCTATTACTAAGACTCCGCTGTCCTTCTGTCTGTCTGTCCATCTGTCACCAGACTGTATCTCATGATCTCTCTGATAGAATAACAAATTTTAATGATCTTAACCAAGCATTTAAACTCTTTTTTTACATAAAGGAATCACTTTGGAAAAAGAAATAAACGTCTCAGCTTGAATAACTTGTCTGAAACCAAGATCAATGCAATAAAATTGTTTTCATTAAAATTTAGTTAGAGCTAAACTTTGGTGGCCTTTCTAACCTTTCTAATTTTCGTCTGTCAATGAAATATTCATGCTTTTGTTAAAATCGTTTCATGGTCTGTTCATAATCTGACTTTCTGTTCACAAAATGAAACAGATTGATTTATTGTAACAACAAAAGCCGACAAGATTTGACACTTTGGTCTTTGAGAAATTGTGACTTTGTTAGAATCAAAAAGTTTTATGAATTCGTTTTACTTTGTATCCTTATGACCAGGATAATCAGAAGATCTATATAGGGTGTTCCGGTCTATAGTCTGTTTAGGAAGAAAAAAAAACACGATACTCTGAAAGGCGTAAAGTTATAAAATACTGAGTCAAAAATTGCGATCTAGCGATTCAGATTTATTGGAACAACGTCCATAGTTATTTTCATGCAACGCCATCTGCCCCCTAATTATGTAACTCTGTTGCTAACAACTTTTGATGGAAATTAACAGAAATATCAGTTACATTGCTGCTTTAGTAAGAATCAATGTGACAGCTTTGTTAATTGAAGCTGCAATGTAACTGCGATTTCTGTCAGTTTCAATCAGAAATTGGTTGCAACAGAGTGAAAAAAACCAGGGGGCGTGTCGCACCGTATTATGGCAAGTCGAGCTTCATACCGAGCTACAGTGTGCCTCTCGTCATGTAATTCTTAAGTAACCAAAGCTATTTATAGTTGGTGGTATGCACTTAATTGATATTTATTGTTACAAGTGTGCTGTCTTATAAAACGCCCCTGGTTTTATTTCTGGTAACTACCTAATTTGTAATAGCAAGCTTTATTTGCAGTAAGTTCTTAATATCATTATTTGAGTAACTATAGTGAAATAAGAAAATATTCAGAACATCAACAAGAACAGAAATTGTATTATTATTTATAGGTATACTATAATTGATTTATTTAAACTTAACTGATTCCATTAATGGACTTTAAGTACTTAAATCTTGCTCGATAAAGACAAGCATATATTAAAAAAAACATAACTTTGTATTAACATACTTAACGTAATGACTGCAAAGAACCCGCAGTTTGTTTTCATATTATGAAACTTTAATGAGGTACAATATTAGAATTTACGCGTCAATAAATTACATTGAATCTTAACCCTTTTCGTTCTGTTTAGTTGAGATCAATCAGCGATGTGAAGGGACTAACATGCGTGTAGTTAGATTATAACTCGAGTTTAACGTTCACATTTTAGGGTTGAGTTGACGAATTACATAAGTGAATAAATTTGTTTTATTATGAACCCGTCGTATAAGGTTGATGAATTTAATTTAATTTGAAGAAATATTTTAACCTTAGAGCTATATGTAGCTAAAATAATAAATGTTTATAGGAATACTATTAATCGGAATAGGTGTGAATGTTACTTTCTACTCTTACGAGTATGTAACGTACGTAACCACGTTAAAAGTGAGAAAACACACGTAGTCGTCATATATTAACATAGTCAATCGAAAATGCAGAAAAAGCTTGGCAGAAGAGCTTTTAACAAACTGCTTCATTCGTTCGTAATCTTTCTAGAGCGTCTAGCTCACAATGGATGGTATAGGATAAAAAAAAAGTTAATTTTTACCCTATACCATTATGGAATCCATAATTCCAAATTCAAATATTTTATTTCACTTCGATACAATAAGTATTTACAAAGTTATTGAAAATAATAAATCTGCTTAGATTTGTATTCGCGAGTCGGCCCCATGCGTCCTTTACGAACGAGACTAGCGAGAGAATGGAATCCGATGACGTCACCGTATCTTCCTCCGACCACGGTAGTGATTACATGCCTAGTGCCTGTCACGAAATCAATAACGCGTGGTCATTTTTACGAATCTTTAAAAAAATATTGGGAAGTATGTAGAAGGGCTAAAGAAAAAAAAAGACATTTTAAGTTAAAATGTAAATATTAAAAAAAGAAACTGTTCCCAAGCTCATTCTTAAAAACACATTTCTTAGTGAAAAAGTTTCTGCTATGAAAACTAAATTTTATCAATCTTTAGGGATATGTTCTGCTCAAGTATAAAAGTAATTCAGTTTAAACAGTCACGTTGCTTGTACTTCTCCCGGTTAAAGGGCTATTATAATCTTCAGACTCAGTATTGTATTCAATTAGGCATTATTTACGATTCAACGGATCTCTTTCATTATTGACCTTAATATATTCTACGGGCGAAAGGGACGTCGCTATACAAAAGAATAAAGAGCATAATACTTGCGTAACTATGGAATTGTAGAACAATAGGATGTGGGCATTGCGATCTGGAGGATGTTGGTAATTTTAGGATTTTATTTTGAGCTATAAATGAAACCCACATGGCTATTAGACTTCAAACAGAGGCCATTGCCAGATTTCACAATAACGACATTATATCGATTTTTAGGTTTACTTACACAATGATCATTGACTAGACGGGTTGATTTTCGGAAAATCACAAAATGTGTTTTGAGAAGTAGGTACTTTGAAGTCGAAATGTCTATTTTATGTCATTTTTCCATAAAATTCGAACTCCTTTTTCACCCCTTTAGGGGTTGAATCATTTTCACCGTGTTGGACTTCAATATAAATGCCATTTTTGCAATCAACATCACATAAAACCTCGATAACGACATCTATATAAATTTTTAGGGCAACTTACTCCATTTAGCCCCTAAGGGATTGATTTGCGGAAAATCACAAAATATGTGTTTGCCTTTTTTAAAAGTACCCCCTTGAAGTCGAAATGTTTAATTTATATTATTTTTATCCGATTAGTGATGGAATTTCCAAAAATCCTTTCTTAGTGGATGCCTACACTGTGTAAGGTATCTGTGTGCAAAATTTCAAGTCTCTAGGTCCAGCGGTTTGGGCTGTGCATTGATATATCATCCAGTCAGTCAGTCAGTTTACGATTTCATATATTAATGGCTGATTTTCAATCCTCAGTTAACAGATATCAGTCAGTTTAAATATTAATCAAATATAATAAAAGTCATTCTAAAAATGTAACAGACAAATGAATGACAAACATTTTCTATTTGGGGGTTTGTTTTTTACGGTCAATAACACGAAGGCAAGTGAAATTTATGGGTTATTATCTTGTTATTATAATTCCGATTTTAGATACAATATTGGTAGCAAATTTGTCTGCTCTTTTTGAAATAGTTCATTTTTGATTGTTAATTTTTTTTCTTTGTCCCATTGAATTTAACTAGGTAAGTGTACCTACTTTCTATTCGCAGTTAGAACAAAATCTCCATTTCAATGTTAGTTGTAACCGTTACTTTTTATGTCATTTCAATAAGTACATTAATACTAAAATGATCGTCCGTAAGGCAGCAGTTTTAATATTTTTTTAGTGTTCATCTTTTATTGACTGTATACTATAGTGGAGCGGATGCAAAATGGCGCATTTTGTCACGTCACAAATGGGTTACCACTTGCCACATTATTTACTAAATCACGTCCGTAATTAGATCACTCAATGGCAGGGTTTAACAATGAGGCATTCATCGGGGACCAAGCATCGGAACGATGACGATGACGTAGGCAACTTTATAAACCGTCTGAACTGTATTACCTTTGTTTAAGGTCCGAAATTAAAAAGCATCATTCTTAATGCGTCGATAGCATAAGATTTGTGGGAAGTGAAAGCTATGATGTAAATATAGTTAGCAGTTAGAGTAATTCAAAGGCCCGCATCGTAATGCAATTTACAAAACAGCAGATTTATTATCACAATTTTTAATACGAGAGGAGTGTAAATTGAGGAAGAACCGTGAGAATCGCTATGAGGGATAAGGTACTGTTTTACCATTTTTATTTCCATAAATAATGTTTATTTACTTTAACAGTTTACCTACACAAGGCGATTTTTCTACCGGTGAATATTTTTTCCACTTTCTACCGGTTTTTATTTCTACAAAATAAAAACCGGCAAATTACTTCCAGTTTCGATCGGCAGCTCATTCCTTTTTCGACTAGTTATAAAAAATAGATACATAAAAAGTATTTATTTTATTAAAAGATTCCTCTAAGTATAGTTAATTTTATACCTTACTATCCATACTATGCATCCATAGGGTTACCATAATTGCAAGATAAAAACAAATATTTTTATCTTTCAATTACAGTTTTTGCATATGATTATTTGTTGTGGACCTTTGCAAAACGACACTAAAAACAAACAAAGGAATAGATCGGTAATTCAAAAAAGTATAGCTTCAATTTGGTGTGTGTGTGTGTGTGTGAGTCCTTAGTAGCGTATCGTGCGCACGCGCCGCCCGCGCCGGTAGTTCCGGCCTTCGTTGGAGCAGGAAGTACCGTGATACCATCTAATGGTAATGGCTTGTACTGTACAGTAGTAGTCCAAATGAAAGGTTGGTTGCCAAAATTTAATCGAGAGGACACATAGGAAAGTATATTTTCTTTTATAAATAAATTAATGTTGAATTAAAAAAATAAATTTGTATCAATGTTTATTGAACCTTTAGAGAGTTCTCAAATTTAAAAAAAATGTCTACACTTTTTCTCGTGGACTCGTAAAATTATCTTGTCATTAACATGTACCATACCAAGTTAATTAGGAACTGTATTTGTGAATCTGATAATTTAATTTAGACCTTTGGTTAACCATATTTCTGAATCCTTTTATAAATATTTAATAAAGTGTTTTTCTGCGAACAAACATTGATTTAACTTCACCAAAAACCCTAATGAATTCGGACCTAAATCTAATTCTGTTGTTACAAAATCACTGGGCTGTTCATTTCTATATTAAGAAGAGAACTGAAACAATTTGTGTGTCTACTGTTTTGTATATTAGAAAAACCCTAAAAGTTTATAGGTACCCAGCTACCAGAATTTATTTTACAACTTGTCAAAGAATAAATAAATAAATAAATTTGACAACATCACATACATTGCTCCGATTCAAAAGTAAGTAGCTAAAGCACTTGTGTTTTGGAAATCAGACACAACGGTGGTATCACAAACACCCAGATCAGAGCCAATATAGAAAAGTTCATTTCTAAATTGACCCAACCGGGGATCGAACCCGGGACCTCAGAGATGGCGACACCTTGAAAACCGGTGTACAAAGCCACTCGACCACGGAGGTCGTCGAAAATAATAGTACAGTGGCGTCTTTTGTGTCTATCTCAAAGGAATACAAGTTCATGTTGAATCAATGCTTCGAAAAGCGGTGTTACTGATTATGTTACTTGGTACAATTATTATTGGAACATTCGTCCCTTCCTTTGTTAAAGAAATGTTCCGTTTTATTTCCTTTACGAAAATAAATGGGAAGATAGGATCCCCAATTTTCTCTTTATAACCTCAATGTAAAGTTCATAATCGTTTGCGCCAAAAGGAGCCAATGTTTATTAATTCGGCGCTGGATTTGTTGATCGAAAATCGACAATCGTGACTGAGTTTCAAGGTTTTACCGAAGACCGAAGCTTGCGTGTTAGGTTTACTGTAAAAGTTATTATAGCGCCGTTTTTAACTGTAGCAAATCCCTGTTGCGTGTCGCGTTAAATTTCGTAATATATTTCGGGAAATACTTTTTAAATTCCAACTTGTATTTTTTAACAGCAGACCTGACGAAATATTCATGAGAAAGTTACAAACAATGTACAAAATTTTCTTCGTCATAGCGTGGTAAGACTGGTAAGCCCAGATATTTATTTTTTATTAATATCAGATGTTCATACTAATGATACAAACGTTTTTGAGATAAGTGACCTCACAGCTATCTTTGGTTAGTATATAAGTATGTACTATAAGATTGTATAACAAACAACAAATGAGTTTAATTAACAGACTGCCGAAATCGATGGCGTACAGTCGAGGTCGTTGCATTATCCCAAAAATAGACCGTGCGGGTACGGAAAACATTATTGTCCTGCCATAGGCTACGTTCAACCTTTTATAGATCTTAAACACATTGGAATAAGGATAGAAATCGTTCCACAGCAAATGAGAGACGTAATTACAAAAATCTTTCATGACGTAACCCTATCTGAAAGCGAAATATATCTTGCACATCTTGATTGATGTTAGAGACAAGATCATCGAAGGCATAAATTAATGAAGGAGTTCGTAATTATCTTCCAAGAGTTACACCACAGTTTGAATATATCCAACCGCATTGCAAATATTTATTCTCAAACATGCTTGGAAATTCGAACATTATTTAGACAACCTTTTTCTTGCTAAATCGGAGTAGCTGGCCCTAAAACGCTCGCAATTTTGTCTGAGAATCCATTATTACCGTGTGGATTCTCATACAAAATTGAGCAAGTTAAAAAAATAACAATATAGTAAGCAAGTACGTGTATTTTTATCCAAAAAAATACTGTGCAATATATTCTCCAATCTTTCTAATACTCGACAACATAAAAAGATTTCAAGTGGGTTTCTCAGAAGGTATAGCATTCTAAAATTGTTCCATAAAAATATTCCGTGGCAGTTGTAGGTCGGAAATATCTGCTTAAGCATTCCGTGAGGACCTCTTGCGAGTGTTTATTGGAGTTGGCGAGTCTCGAGTCGAGGGCTGGAGAAAGACTCAACTTTTCCCATTCATTCCGGGGATACGGATCAATGCTAAGGTAATATAAGAATGAGTGAAGTAAATGAATCGATTGTGGTTTAGTAAAAAGTGTAAACCTTAGTATTTCAACGAAATTCACGCATCTACATCTCTATTGTAAATATTTTATCAAGTCTCAGTATTGATCTTATTTCTCGTTTTTCCTAAAATCGAAATCCTGTATCACATAGGGTAGATAATGTTCTGTCACTTGTAACTGTCAGCCCTGAACAGGCTTAGCTATAATAAGATAGGATAGAAATAAAAGGTATCAAAGACGGGCTTTATTGCTTTCGAGTAGAAATAGCCTTTTTACGAGTTATATCCAATAAGGAAAGCATTACATTGGAGTATAAAGTGCGCCACCGGATGACCGTCTTTTGTCATCATAGTTTTAACAGACTTTAAACTATTGGCTCTGTGAGCTGTATACCTCGCTTAAACATATTCCGCCATTTTGATAAACTGAATCGACAAAAAAAACATATAATTAAGTAATTATTGAACCTGCTCACAAAATTTCACGAGAATCAGTTGAGAAATGCGACCTGTAGAGGAGAACAGACGGACAGCCGGACAGCGGGACAGACATACGAAATCATTTTTGCCCAAGCTGAAGCAGAGACGCTTTGCTCACTCCGTCAATTATATTTCTTCTTCGAAATCAAAATTTAGTCTTGTTGAATTCCCATAATGTTTGTACAACATTTGTCATAAGGTTGTTATTTATGTCGGACCCTAGTGAGACATATTAGTTATAAGTTATGCCTTGAAACACATACGTGGGTGATAAAGTGACCACCTAATAGCAGTGAGGTAGCTATTATCCTTCTAAATGGTTTCTATCCTCGTATGGGTCAGGTCGATCCATTTTGAAATTAATTTGCTTGTCAGTGATATGTCGGTGTGCTTGTCTTATCTATAATCGTCAAATTTTGTTGTACTTTTGATTTAATTACTTACACATTAATATCTTCTGGAAACCTTTTAATTGTTTATCTTGTTGTTAAGATATCTCAATTACTCGTATTTCAAATATCGTTTTTCTCAATCCAGATTTTCCAAATAACAAAATACGACTGTCGGCAAATCGTATGAAAACAATCTTGCTTTGTTAACTCAAAAAGGTCGACGAACTCGATAGTTTGTTGAAAACAAATTACAATGTTTTGGTTCGATGCAATTTTAGGGCAATAGGAACATAAACGCTTAGAGTGATTTCATCGACGAATTAACAAAATTGAACAACGGTATTTTGACGGGGATTTACAAGAATGATGTGCATAATGATTTCAAATTGTTTTAGAAGAATCAAAGCTGGTTTCCATTAACTTTTATGTCTTGAAGTATTTGGTTTTATAATGTTAGTAGGTTGTAAAGTTTTATTTTTATTTAAGGTAGCTTTTTTGCAAAATCTTTGCTAATTATAAACTTTATAACATGACCAAACACAACCGGCAAAAAAGAATTTTAAATTTCATTCACCGCTAATTTCGCTTCGTGATTATTTTTTGTTACCAAATAAAGCCCCCAAATTACATACTATTTAAATAATGTAATAATTACGCTAAATACATGACGTTCCTATGACTTCTGCTATAATCATGAGTCTATTAGGCGAATGCGCACGCGCCTCTCGCGATTCCGTAACAGTCGATTACAAGAGGAATGTCTTGAAGAACGCAATACTGCCATTATACGATACCACGGTAAAATGCCGTGGGTAATGCTTCCTTATTACCTGACTGTGAAATGGCAATTTGATTAGGATGAACATTGCTGAGATAGCATCTTCACACTTTTGTTGTCTACTACTTACACATTATTTCTTCAGTTTAGACGACCTCCGTGGTCGAGTGGCTTTGTACACCGGTTTTCAAGGTGTCGCCATCTCTGAGGTCCCGGGTTCGATCCACGGTTGGGTCAATTTAGAAAACGAACTTTTCTATATTGGCTCAGGTCTGGGTGATTATGATACCACCCTTGTCTCTGATTTCCATAACAAAAGTGCTTTAGCTACTTACTTTGGGATCAGAGCAATGTGTGTGATGTTGTCTAATATTTTTATTTGTCATTCGTATGTCTGTCTTGTCTGTCAGTTACTCGGTAACTTTCTTATATATTATAGGCAACAAACAGTTACATACGTCGATATAAATAGTATCACGTAGTACCTACATAAATTAAAAACGTTAATTTTTATTTGGTAGGGTAACAATAATGTTGTGAATTAGAAGTTGACTGCTTTATGGCATTATCTTATTTGATATGAAAAACAAAATTCAAAAAACAAAGGTCAAGAGCGAGTCAGATTCGCGCACCGAGGGTTCCGTACTACCCGTACAATAATTCAGAAAAAGTTTACTATTTAGAGACATCGTTTTATTTTTCCTGTAATCTTTACATAAACTTCTATCACATAAAATATTTTTTCTCTATGCAAACTTCGGAGATAATATATTTACATTTTTCATCAAAAGACCTATGCGGCCTAAAAAAAACTTCTGTATCTCAAAAATATTTTTTTTGAAAGAGCAGCGCTCTTTGATATGACGCCATATGCCTTAGTAGTCTCACTTAGAATTTTTAAGCCCCCCTTTCAGTCCCTGTTGCAACATAAAATGTAAATATTTTTATTTCTCTATTATTTGCAAAATAGTTGGGCAAACGTCATCTAAAACTATTCCAAATTTCAAGTGATAGCATTAGTAGTTCTCCAGATATCCAGTCGTGACTGAGACTGAGTTGCACCATAAGAGTTCCCTTTTACCATTTTGGTACGGAACCCTAAAAGCATAAACTGTTTTATAAGAAAACCAAATATTTGAGTAACTCAAAATCCGATTTTCTAAGATTATAGCTGTGATTGCAAAATAAACACGAAGTCTACGAGAAATTGATTCGATCCTCAACAAACCCTCTTACGGTTTTCTCATTGTTTATTTAGTTAGTGGAAGATTCAACCAGCAGCTTCAGTAAAGTTTATCTTCGTTAGTACTGTTGAGGGACACACAATAATAATATTGGTTTTCTAAGAAAATAAATAAATAATAGACTTTGAAAAAAATACCGAGAATCAGTGAGTAACAACTAACTCTAGACACTTTCACAGTCACAAATAGAATGCAACAAAGTCAATAAATTATTTTATTTTATAATTATTTAATATATATAGCGTATTGTGTTACTTGTTTTCGTAACTCGACAGCTAAATCTGCGGTGAAATAAAATTACCTACTAAGGAATTTAAGTGGGTGGTCCCACATCCAACGAGAAGTTTATGTGGAGGGAAATAAACAGAGTTGAATTACATTATGGAAGTGGTTACCTAAAGAAATGTAATTGAATCTATTTAAGTACTATTCAAGTTTATGATAAACTTTCCAGGTACGGTTGGCTTTAGGCATCGAAATCGCTATGCAAATCTTGAACAGCAAAAGCCTCATTTTCTAGTATCAGAAGAAGAGATTCTATTGCAGGGGATGCAATAGAATCTTGTGACATTGTTTAAATAGATATACAATACCTTACTAAAACACCACACACAATTTTATAGTTCTTTAGTACATACATTTCGGTTAAGTAGTTCTAGAGATCTTTATACCACATAAAAAATCCCTTCACATTTCATTCAGATAGTTAAGTAAACAGGAAAAAGAGGAAGGCCTGTATTTTGGTTGTATTCAGTTGGAGTGAGTCCTAATTGCGAATCTCCCTGAATACATTCACTAGGGCTCTGTAACTCTGAATACATTTACGGTAAGTACCTTTATTTGCGTAACCTTAACGAGGTTTGCAAAAGAATTTTAGCGACCTTACTTGTGACAGTTGAAGATTAATGATGGCGGATTGTGTTCTTGTGGATGGAAGTACTATATTCAATATACTCTATGGTGGTACAGCAATAAATAAGTAGAAACAGTTTAGTGGCGTTACATAAGTAGGATCGTTATGGCTTTATCCTTAGTCGTGACGTACGTACTAATGACTGACGCTATTTGTCCTTTTAGTTCGTGATTTGGCGTTTTGAAGAATTACAATTATTGGATCTAGTATTGAAACTCGTAAGTCTGTAAGTTTGTATTTGATTAAGTAGGTACAATTTATCTCAATATAAATAAAAAATATACATTTTAGAAACACAATGCATTACATACCTGTGATACCTGTCTGCTTTTCTTTCGCTAATACCACAGAATAGAAAGTACTAATACGCTGTATAAACAAAGCGATAAAATAATTCACAGGCGCTTTAAGTTCAAGTTTTTACTGGCAACTTATTTTTTTTTTAATTGCAGACGTTAAAAAATCACAGTAATATTACAAGTATATACTTATCTTCTTTTGTGCAGTAAGAAACGCAACGCAACCAAAACTTAAACGACGCGGTTTAAGTCTGCTCAAAAATTCTCTAAAACCCTACTTCTCACCATATCGAATCCATTTTCTATAAAAAACAACTACATAATTCATTATAACTAACCTCTACATGCAATGAATCTCAGCCACAATTCGAGACGTCGATTTTGATTGATGTTCTATCAAAATATGGTGAGACATAGTGTTGACACTTGCGTGCATTACCGATGATGATGGAGCACTTCTACTCCTGCCCTTTTCGTTACGTGGGAACTTTCCGAACCCAGTTATGGTACAATCTCGGGCCATATCATGAGCTCTTAAAATTAAGGGTAAAAATACTCAAAATTATATATACGAAGTGGAGCTTCGGTGACAGCTCCCTTGTTAAAACTCGACTGCTAACTTGACTTTATGTTTCTAGGGTACAAATTAAACATTGCAATTTATTTTTGGTCAAAATACCTTAATGGTATTAGAATTAGAGCTTAGTTAGACAAATACAAGTACCTATTTGCGACAAGAACAAAAAATAACGGGGAAGTTTCATTTGGACGTTTTGTTAGCTCTATATACGTCGCTTATACAGCAATAACGTCCTATATGCTACAATAATACAGCTGTCAGTATTCATGATAAGCCCCAGGTGGTATTCTTTTATAGTGTCCATCATAATAATATAAACGTACGAAGAACGTATATACACGTCCGTGGAAACGCAATTTCGTTTTGCAATAACTTCGAGTGTGGCCAAAGTACTCGACAATACAGAAGTAGGCCACTATGTATAATAAGCTATGGTTGGTGTATATTGTCGTTTTTATGACATGTTTTGTAATTTCTATGCAATTGTAGAGGTAGTGTAGTTGACGCTGCTATTGTTCATCGGAGAGGATGTTGAGGATAAGACATTATTATGAGTTAAATTAATAATTAATTTTAGGAAAATTCGAACTTAAAAAAATTTAAGTAAGTTGCTTTTAATAATTTTGACGTCTAAAACATTTACCTGGTTTTCATAAAGATAGTTACTGCAATAAAATCCAAAAGGATATGATATAATAATATGTTTTTCTTTTAATCGAAATATGAGCAAAATTGTTATTATTCAACGGAAATAAAACACTTTATTTACAGAAAAGATACTTGAGCTACTACACTAAACAAGTAAGTAAGCTTCTCAAAGACACTATTATCCGTCGAGATCCCTCAATTAAATTTAATTCTTACTAAAGAAAGAAAACCCCGTTATTACCCATTACTAACTATTGCGACCTGCGTGGCGCAGTGGTCAACATGCCGGTCTACCACGCAAGAGGTCTAGGGTTAGATTCCCGGCCGGGCAGAAATTGAAATTATGAATTTTGACTCCTGTGACGGGTCAGGGTGTTGCTATGTATAATAAGTATATATTTAAAAAGTATATAAGTAGTATATCAGTTGTTATGCATCCATGTTACAAGCTATGCTGAGTTTGGGGCTAGATGGCGCTCTGTGAAATTGTCCAAGCATTTATTCATATTAAAAATTCATTCAATCTTAACCCATCAACACAATGGATATTCCATTGTTATCCGGCCGCATGCGTCCGCTCGGGCGTTGATAAATTAATGGCTTACACGTTATGATAAATTTTATTTAACAACAACTTACATTGTATTTTACTATTGATATTACGTTACTGATAATAATAACTGCATTACATAATGTTTATACAAGTGTCATAGCATGCAATATACACTGGAATTTCTCAATACTACGGTACGTTTACACATGACGATGTTCCCAAATAGAAAATTCCACCATCGTGACTACGTCTTGCTTCGTGTCGTGTTGGCGTGAAATTATAAATAACCACCCTAGCACTGTCCGATTTAGCTGCCTCAATGTCACTAGCGTTGTTAAAGAGGTATATTTAATTCCCTAATCAAAATAAGCAAATATTTGGAATTGCTTATGCGTTACAGAGGAATAAAAATAATTTGATAGTTAATCAATTTTTCGGTGTGTATCCGGTTCGGTAATTTTTAGCAAACATTGGATTGACGAGTTAAATAAAGTCGGCCAAGTACACAAAAAACATGCAAATACGAAAAACTAAGTATTTAATAATGGAATTATGTTAAAAAAAGCTTTTGTTTTGAATATTATTTTTTACCAGACACGGGATAATTAATTAATACTTAACCAAAAGAATTAAATAAGAATAATTCGGAACAAAAACAAATTGCTTCTGGAGATTATCTTTATAATTTGGTTATTTCATTAAGGGGGCACCGAGCCTCCACTAGCGCCGCCAATCAAGAAAAAAACATTAAAACGAAATAACTATTCAAAATGGAAGATCAAAGTTGACGTATTGAACACAAGATAAACATTGTTTTTAGAAGAGCACGCACATGCTATAGTTTCTTCATATCAATTATCCCACTAGCTTTTATGAATGGGGTCCCACTAGCAACGATATTGGCTCGCGACCGCGCCACTTGAGCACGATCTGCCTGTTTCATGAAGCATCGTTTAAGACAATACCGTGGAGAAAACCTTTACATATCAGATCAATAACCCTTGTTGAAACGCGGGCCGATGACACATGAATGGAGGGCGAGGAGCCATTTTCCCTTATAGATTGCTATTGTTTTCAAACGATGGGAAAAGGTTCGGTGAGGTCATTCGGTGTTTACTTAACTAAAGGTGAAATTAATTAGTGTGGAAAGGAGGTCGCGGATTAGCGTATTCGACAGTTAATGTACTTAATAGATTGTGAAACAAAACTAATTGAATGTTCAACGAAAAATGTTGATGAAATTAACTTGTTGTTTATTTATAAAAATCTATTATTGCTTTCGTTTGAAGGTTATAACTTGTATATTGATCTTCATTAGTGACTGAAATAACTACCTACAATAAAATCAATGATTAAAGTTACTCATACTTTCGCGAAATCGTCGTTTCATTTCTTCGGGTAGGAGCAAAAGTAAGTAAAATAACTAAGTATGTATCATTAAGATGATAGTGTAAGTAAATCTAGTTCATTCAAGCAACACGAAATAGTAATCTGACTCAAACATACTTTAAGGAAAAGGTTCAAAGAGAGTGTTATCTACTTATTCCCAGACGTACAAAACTCGTGACTCCAAATGTAATTCTATATTGGCACCACCCACTAGAAAGTTTCGTTGCCGTGAGTTCAGGAATTTTAATGGTTGCGGCAATTATTTCTTGAACCACTTCAAATGAGATAAAGGACAAATTTCATTACAGCGGTCGCTGGCAATCTTATAATGAAATCCTTTTAAGCAGTGGTTATGTTCTTTAGAAATTAGGAGACAATTTGTGAGAGAATGTGTACGATTTGTAGACATCCTTTTTTATGGTTATGTAAGTAATAATGACTCACGAAGCTTTTGAGGAAAGAAAACATGCAAGTTAATAGGTGTTGGAAACTGGCTGGTCGCCATAAAGCGCTTATTCTCTTTTGAAGCTAAATGTCAGTTAGTTTTTGCTGTTATAAAATGTCACAAGTGTCGGTTACAAGATCTGTAACCGACACATAGAAATTACATTATTGTTCATTAGTAAAAAGGTGTTTCTTCATTCTTAGTCCACGCTCACGTAGCTAATAATAGGTTTTGTGTCTTTCTAACTGCTTTTCAATAATAATAAGGTTTAATTACCTAATATATCTTCGTAAATGTTTTAGTTAGAATTGCATTATATTTTCATTATATTCTTAAGAATAACTAGAATAATAAAATATTCCTAAAAAAATTTTTTAGAAGTATTTTGAAATATGTTTAGGATCTTAAAAATATTATTTGTTTCGATTTAAAGATTTTCTTACTAGAAGCTAGAAAATACGATTTGTTTGCTATTAAATATATAATTACTCATTTAATATTAGCTCTACTGAAATTGTCAACATTCTATACGTTTAAACGCTAACACTTTTAACGCTTTAATATGAGCAATAGACGATTAAACATAATTATTATTATGTCGCAAACTTAAGTAAATCACAGACTATGCTGTATTGTATGGAATTGACAAGCTTACGGCACGTAATTTTATAGTTTACTGCTTATTTTAAAGCTTTATAGTAAGCGTAGCGTTCAAACGCATAGAATTTTGGATATTTGAGTAGGGGGGTAGGTAGGTACTCGTATTTTAGAGGGTTTTATCATTGGATACATCAATAATTATTTATTTATTCTTAGAACCTTTGCTACTCTTTGTTAGTAACTGTATTAAAATAAAAGTGCATCTCGTTCGAAACATTTTGTAGGTTTTTTTATTGTTGAACTTAAAAAAAAGGCAAGAAACCAAAACGTCCTTATTGTAGCTAAACCTTATTTCGTAACGTTTGAAGTTTAAAGACATTCGACCTAATAATAATTTTAATTCTTTTACGTAAAATAAATATTTTTCTTCTATGTACATTCACGATAAGACAATCAACCATCTATGGACAGCTCAATGACCCTATTATTATTTCTCTTTCAAGGACTAGTATTTGTTTTTATTTTCAAGGAAAATGGGATTGAGAATAAATACCTACAGTGTTGAGGTTCAGGATTTGATCTTCAAAAATTACAAAAAGAGGTTTGATCACGCTAACGAACGGGTTGCGTGCGTGCAGGTTTACTTTTAATTTAAGCTAGGTACACATAAGAGCTTGTTTAGTAATTTGCAACCCTACTTTAAGAACTTGCAATACAATGCAAAATTGTAACTGTGGTGGGTTATGGCCTATCCTCCTTTCCTTTATGGAAGGTCTGTGCCCCAGCAGTGGGGACATAAAAATATAAATAAAATAAATAAATATTAGACAACATCACATACATTGCTCCGATTCCAAATTAAGTAGCTAAAGCACTTGTGTTATGGAAATCAAAGACAACGGTATCACAAACACCCAGACCTGATCCAATATAGAAAAGTTCGTTTTCTAAATTGACCCTACCGGGGATCGAACCCGGGACCTCAGAGATGGCGACGCCTTGAAACCCGGTGTACAAAGTCACTCGACCACGGAGGTCGTCAAAAAATGGCTGATGTCGGTACTGAAGTTCTAAGTTAAAATAATAACAAGAATTAAACGCGTACGTACTAATGATGGTATTTTCATACATACCTATTTAAAAATAGATTTTAAAAATTTAAAATATATTTTAACTTAGTACAATGCAACGCGAAAGTTAAAGGTTTATACTGAAGTGCTACTTCTGAGGACAACTCAGCACACTATGATTTTTGGTAACAGTACATGCAACTGATGCAACAGTTACGGTTACACCTCTCTGATGAGTACCCGGCTTTACGGTTCTTCGGTTCATTTTACAGGTCGGTCGCTCGTGAATGGGTGTTGATAACGCAGTCGGGTCGCGTCCCAAACGGAGATGTACGTGACTGTCGGTGGTACACTTTGAATATTTATCACTGGCGACACCGAATGCACTTACTTATTTTGGAATCCTTGAGTCTTGATTTGGTCTTGTAATTGGTTTGTTCTAGTTAGTTTACTTATTCTTAGTCTGTGGCAATAAGGATTAAACACAGTTAGGGATTGGCACTTAGCACAAATAAATATCTATGTTTCATTACTACCGAAAGGCATTTTTTTTACTTTATAATGTTTTACCATAGGTATTGTGTGATTGATTAATGTAACCATGTATAAAAAATGGAAAATGAGCCAAGATTTAAAAATTCACATTTAATCATATATCTTCTTGACAATTATAATTCAGCGTGCAGGAATTTTTACGTAAGTAATTTTCAAAGTATAGGTACCCGATTCTGTAACCAAACTCGCATCTCACTTCAAATCTCACTTCACTTCGCGTGAATATGTTATTAGAAATTAGCTGAATATATATATAAGCTACTTTACTGATTGCAAAAGGTTTTAGGTAGCTACCGTAGCTATCTTAAATCTTTTGTGATTAAAAAACAGCCTATCATTATCTCATTTATGATTTAAAATGCCCGCAAAGTGAAGTGAGATTCGAACTGAGGTTCGAGTTTGGTTACAGAATCGACAGGCACGTCTCTGTCAGTCAGGTTAGTTTAGATTCATATTGCACATCACTTTGCATTTTGATGATTCATATGTCACGTCACAAACAAAGGAAAGCTTTCTTTTAAGCTTCATCAAATTTTGAAATGTGCGTAGGAAGAGTGAATGAACTCTATCCCACGCGTTTTAACTTTTTAATATAATTAATTACAATTCCGATCCATTGCTCTACGTGACAGGCAGCCAAACGAATTAGGAAACCCATTATCTTAAAAAGGACACTCATTAATTTGCCAGTTCATCGATATAATTCGGCCCACTGCACACGACACGTACATGTATCGAATGGCAATTATTCGTCTCGCATCACCTTATCGGTTGATACGTTAATTGGATTGGTGGATATCAAATTAGAATATTATTGCGATCATTAGGGATATTAGTTTTACGAGTATATCGATTATGGTGTTAGTATTTTGCATTTTTTTTGTCAGTTTTTTCATTAAATTGTACACTGTTGCAATGTTTTGTTAAATACTGTCGAGGCGTTTATGAAAAATATCCCCTTACTTCCGTTTCATTTTTCATTTTGAGAATGTCCAAAATAGCTGTCTTCTATAAAAGTTTTCTTATCTTCTTTAAATTTTCACTAACAATTTATTTTAATTTTAAATGCTTCATTGGCAGTCTTTACTCTCCAAACTCATAGTTAATCCGATTATTTAGTAAGGTGTTGCTTTTGAAAACATTTTGCTCGATTGGCTTTGTCTCTCCTCATGTTTCATAATTCTTGATTTAGCTTCATATTTTATTATGAAAATATTATAAGAGTATATTGTTCAATATGATTTCTGCGAAAAATATAACGTGATGATAAAGTACCTATGTCCTCTGTACATATATAAATCTTACAACTTTCGCTTATCTATGATGAGTTTGAGATAAGCAATAAATCTACTCAGATGAAAGTCACAGTTCCTTATAATATTTCGAAAAAACATCGCCCACGCGCGTTGTTAGAACGTGAATTGTTGATTTTTTATGAGATACGAGTAGACTTGTCATAAAAATATGAATGTACCTGATGTGAATTTAGATGTCTATCTGTGACGTAAATATTTTCTGTTGCAGCTAAAGGAAAAAATCGACAGGGCTATAATGGCTGCGTTTACTAAGTACTTACAGATTACAGACAGAAATGTTCATTGAAGTTTTAGACCTGTATATACGATAGCAGCAATATTTTTTTTTTAATTTTTTATCGGCGATATAACACAGCTTACTAGTTAATGAAAATAAAGCGTTTTTTTGCGGCATAAACGGCCGTATCTTTTTTTACGTTAACTTAGAAGTTCGATTTGTTCACAGGTTCAAGGGACTGTAGACCTGGGTAGTTATATGGTTTTAATTTCAACTCGATACCTCCACTCGTTCCCGTGATATAGGGTCTTGACAGATAGACAGACGGACAACAAAGTGTTCCTTTAAGGGTTTCGTTTTTTCCTTTTAAGGTACGGAACCCTAAAAATGAATATCAGTGAACATTTGAACCAAAAGTGTGTGTGAAATTTGTTGATCTAAATAAGTTAAAGTTATTGAAATTGATTGAAGACATAAAAATCGTGAACGCCGACATGACATTATTGCTGTAATTGTCTACTGTGACCTCTTAAAGTGGCCATGGGAGAAAGCTCACAATTTGTTCAACAGTTGCAAAACAACACAGGTTTTAACACCCGCAGGCTTGAATCAGACAATAAGTTACATAAGAACCGTAATAGCTAGACGTTAACAGCACTTTGAACGGTATTGAAATGGTTACGAGAATCAATAGTACAATGGTTTTAAATCGATTAGTTGTAAGGTTTTATTTAGACGTATTCAAAGATCGTATAAAGGTGGTAAAACAAGTTTGGAGAATGTTACATAAAATCTAATTGAAGAAACTCCACCAACAGGTGCCTCGCGTAAAATATTGGTGTCATAATTTCTTCGGTGATATGCCCAATGTCATCTGACCATTAACCTTTGACACAGTCTAGACCTGTGATATTAACATGGTCTAGACTGCTAACGTCTTCTGAATGCTAGCGAATGAATAAGTAATGGGATTATAGTCCAGTTAGCATGCAGTACTAAACGTTATTTGCATAATAGGCCAGGTGAAGACATTTATCTGCAAGATGGCAAATTATGAAAGGATTGTTTTAAATGATTCATATTTCATTTCATTCAGCATAGTCATGATCGTTAGCCTTAACCTTTTAAAGCTTGCTAATAAGGGGTACATGTGAGAAAACATATTTTTAATCGCTTTAGCACACACGAAACTTTAAGTATTGTTGACCAAAGATTTAGCTTGTTTTTCAAAAGCTAATACTGCGTTTAAATACTCTAGGCTAGCTAAAATGGGATACAAATTAATACAATTTATAATAAGGATCTAACACCTACATCTCAACTTGAAAGGTGTCACTCAAATATTTGCTGGCCCTACTCAGACGGGACGAGGTCGAGTGAGAACTATTTCGCAGCTATGTGTCAACTCACTGAATAATTAGTTACCCTAATATCCGGGGAGTCATTCATTATAATGGCCGTTTTAACTTTGGCCTAGTTGAGTGATTATCTGGGTTTTACGAGAAATCGTTAATCTGATTTAAATTGTATAACAGTTTTGGCATCGAGGAATTACGCTAGTAGCTTTTGAGATTAGGCAATTTAAATGTTGACTTCGGAAATAATTATAAAATTAAATCTATACAAAACATTTCTGATAATAACTCGACTGATGAAGGTTTATTTTATAATGTCATGTCAGGAACATACAATGGTTAGCGAGCAAATTCACAACAGGGGGTTGAAAGCAAAATAACAGCGTGTAAAATTTTGGTTACCTCAAACAACTTTTTGAAGTGAAAATGGTACTTATATTTTTTCATTTATTAAATGATTGAGGTAGGGTAGGTAACATAATAAATTGAAACAAACTAAATAGACAAGTTTCTCCAGTAGCAGTAATAAAGTTTTCTTTGACTAACAAATTACTTTGGTAGGTATCTAACTAATTCTGTATTCATGCTAAATGTGTCATTTGGCATCGGAGTAAATGTTCTTGCGCGTAGGTAGTCGGTTCAAGCGCGTGGGAAAACGGGCCATTTATGGCCTACTTTGCATGCATTCAATGGGACAATTAACAAAACGCTCATATTTCTCTATGAAGTAATAACGTGTAATAGCAATTATGTAGATGACAAAAAGTCAAAAGCATACTTTTGAGAGAAGTAATAAAGTATTCAGTTTTAAGGCAAAATTAGGTTTAATTTTGAATTTCTTCAAAATTCCGTGATCAATCTTTTGTTTGAAGCCTTTAAATCAAATTGCTCAATTTACGGTCTAGAATGAGTCAAAAATTAAATGAATATACCACTTTGGTGTTTGTTAACAAAAGTTTTGGTCTGAGATTCATGACTATAGAGTAATTAAGGTGAGAGTAATAAAGTCACTAAACAATGGTGTAAAACAAAATATTTTAAAGTTAATTAGTTGGAAGTTTTAGGTCAAATATTATTTTGGCGCTAAAATGTAGGTTATTCGTTCAGATTTTAAGAAAAGATTAGCTCTACCTCAGGTTTACCACAAAATTAACGAGCTTAATACGGAAAATCGTTTCGGAGATCTATTTTAACGATAAAGTGTTATGTATGGTAGTAACAAACTGTTCGTTTCTTGAGGTGATGAATGTAGAAAAACTATAACTAAAGGGTTGATGAATCATACGGGTTGGCATCCTTGACCACAAATATTTCTTTGGAATATCAATGGGATGAGTAAGGATTATGGTATTCATGGGAGTTCACATCACAAGTATTTGTTTGATTCCGCTGGGTTTTTTTTGGGAATACGTTATTTTTTGATTTTATATATTGTCTGTTTGATTAGAGTTTGTAACATATAACAATGTACTCATTAGATGTACTTAGCAAATGTTGAACCAATATCAGGGAGACCAGAGTAAAATAAATTCAGTGTACTCTTCATCCTTTAGTGGAGACTTTTCAATTTCTGGCGAAGCTGCGAGTGTATGGATTGTTAATCGCAGATTCGACTTTATTTGTGTAAAAATGGCTGTATGTATTTCGAAAACTTTATGGAGAAAAGTCTTTTTCATCTTAGATTATTACTAGAAAGTGTTTGGAGTGGTGAAGCGTAAAAACAAAACAATAGAGCATCAGTGCAATGTCTATAGCGAGCGTAGACTTCTCAAAGATATTAATTGCTTGACTTGACGAGAAAGAGCGGTAATTGCATCGGCATTATCGATTGCACATCGTAACACTTTCTTTTCACTTGATGTATTGGCGGTCGAGTTATTTATATCTTTCTTTTTTGTGTAGAGAGTCTATCTTTTTTATGGCTTGCAATCATTGGTATTTGGCAATACAAAAGCGGTTTAAGTAGCAGACGAGCCATGTGTGCGTACAATGACCAGGTGGAAGAACTGGTTGAATTCTCGTTGGGCAAGGTGGTACAGGGGCGCCTTTACTTGTACGAGATTTATTCAATGCAGTATTTTGCATTGCCTTGGCAGGAAACAGCTGGGTTGTTAAACATATTTCATTCAACACTTATGTTATTAAGTTGTTCGTTATGTATTTAGCCATTATTTGATTTATTGATTTAATTTGTGTTAGTGTCAGAATGTCTTGCCACGCCTTTTATTTTAAGTATAAATTTTTAGCATGTTTCTTAAGATTAGTGCGTATCAGCACGATATTGCCCAAACAATTATCTTGTATTAGTCGTAATGGCAATTTTTTCTCCGGGGATAGAGTATTTTAACACGTTTTTATTAGGTCGCTTTCTAGTTATTTTGTACATACATATAGAGAATCACTTCATTCACGAAAACAGCTAAAGTCTTTTTTATGGTATCAGTAGAAGAAATATTTAATCAGCTCAGTTCGGTTCTACCTGCGTTTCGTTCTGGACTGCAACCTCATTGTTGCAGTTGAAACCGAAGCTCGGGCGCAAGGCCGAGCAGGTAGCTATACTTGCTTAACCTCCTTTGAACTCCTCTATTATGTATCTAACGTATAATAACGGCAAGCCGAATTGCAAAACCTTTAATCACAGCGTAAGAACCAATACTTAAAGGTTGTTGAAGTGTAGAACACACATTCACGAAGTGGTATTAAAAATTCGCAAAAACAATAGCCGGTGTTGTGATTATGCGTGTATTCATTGTATCTAGCCTTGTATTCCACGAGTGAGCGGCTCTACTCACAATTGAACTATAGTTATAAGATTGTAGAGTTTGATTGGATTACACGTTGGTTGGGTTCTAACGATTAAACTATTACGATTCTCGTATATCATAAATCTTTGCAGTGGCACGTTTTTGCGGTACTTCTTCGAACTGTCTGTTTGTGCTTCTTTTTTCAAGACGTGACATAAGTTATGTGTCATCGCTCACAATGGGACTTCGTTTTGTTTATAGCTGTTCTTCGGGACAATTTGCGACGGTCAGAGTTGGCATTTGGCCTGGAATGCCAGGATTATTTCGGTTGACCCTGCTGATCGTAATGGCAACAAAAAGTGGAGTAAAAACATTGTTCTAGAGTTCAGATGGCTTTAAGTGGATGTTATATTAGGGTGATTTACGTCGTGCTTGATACAAAACACAAATGGTTTTTGCGATTTATACAAGTAGTCTGTTGTGTCAGCTTACCTTTATCTTCTTATTTGATTCTTGTTTTGCTCCCAAAATCATGTCAATGTATGTTTAGCTCTATCTTGATATAGAAGTTATGAATGTGTGTGCTTTTATTTTGAATAGTCTTCTAAAATTTTTTTATATAAGATAATGTTATCATACATTCTTATCATCTATTATAAAATCAGCATTTTATAGCTTCATAACTGCAACTGGAATCATCTGAGCATGATATTCTGGGATGGACAAACCTGTAAAACGAATTAAATACACATAGTGCTCAAGTGCACTACAACTCACCGTGATTGAATGACAATTTCGAGAGATCCCAGTGCACATTCAATCAATATGCAACGGAGCTATAAACCGCACAGCTACAGCACTTTACTGCTTCCAACTGGGCATCCACTCCGCTATCGATTTGCATACTTTCTTTACCAACAATCACTTGCGCGTCCACCGTTCGATAACAACTTCAAACTGTCCTGGATGAATGATGCGATAAAGAGTTTCACTTGTCAATAAGCCACCTTCTTCAAGTACCAACGTAGGTACAGATAACACCTTTATTGTCACCAAATATACGTTTAGACGCTATAAAATATAACTTAGGCCGTAACTGCACATTGATTATGATCGGATAGTATTAAACAATGGGAGTTTAATGAAAACAATGAAACGCGAGGCGTGCACCGCACGTGCCGCCCCGCCCGCGGCCGTCTCCAGACTAAACCGAAGTGAAGCGAACGAAGCGGTGACGATCGACTCGGTAAAGATCGTACTCGGGTGCATTTGCGCGATGTTCGGTGCGTTCGACGATTCGTACGCTACATCAAGCCTGTGGACAATGTTTTTATTTTGAAACCACTGTGCGTCAGTTACACCGGTCGCACGCCTGTAAACACAGTTACAGCATTTTGCAACCTGCTACTTTCTTATTCTGTGGTAGCGAGTATCATTTTGCAAGGATGTTTTCAGGATTAGAATGCTGTTGACTGTACTATTCATGTTTATGAAGATTTGCATTCGTACGATGTTCTAGATTCGAGTATATACCTTTTATACCTGTAACAAGGTTTACTGATACCCCAACTAGCACAAAACGTCTGCTTAAGAGCTATAT
Source organism: Catoptria pinella (assembly GCA_963556745.1). Classification (NCBI taxonomy): domain Eukaryota; kingdom Metazoa; phylum Arthropoda; class Insecta; order Lepidoptera; family Crambidae; genus Catoptria; species Catoptria pinella. The sequence goes on from OY750771.1 coordinate 7,428,261, forward strand.
AGCGTATATAATTACAGTTATAAGCTGCAAGAGTCAGCTGCATAACGCGCTATGCAACCCTTTTGCAGCTGCTTTAGATCTAAAGGGGCGAAATTAGAACCTATTTAAATAGATCCAGTAGAGTGTCATAATAGTGCATTTAATTTCTTACAACCGCCATTTTCACTCCTTAAGCACCCTACTGGCACTAATTGAATGAATGATCGTCAGATTATTTCATTCACTCCGAAGCGTAAATTACAGCTTTGAGTGCAAATTGCGACTTTCTTTGGGTAGCTTGGTGGTTTTATAAGTATTTAATTTCTATTACATGTGAGATGTTTTCATATAATAATGGCTAGGCAGTGTGTCGTGAAATAATAAAATGGTGGAATTGCAGTGTAAATATTCGATTTGAGTTATGCTACGCGGCTTGTTCGGTGATAAACATCGGCAAATTTAATTTACTGTGAAACGTGTATGGTGTTTTTGGAATAAAACTAATGGGCCCTCAATTTATTGAAGATTTTACGAAAATATAATGAATTTATAACAGCGGGTCAAAAAAAAATATCGTAATTTTGATAAGTATTACACTGAATTATATTTATTTATGGATAATTAACGATAACATATTGTTTGCGATCATACTAAACTGTGCCATGTGACCTGTGTGTTTAAAAAGAGAAATATATGAACAACAAATGAAATAATTGTCTCAGAAAATGGCGTCAATATTATTGCAGCCTTTGTTTTTAGTTTTCGCTACTGTAGCCCCCTTTTGCAGAAATGGGTGACAAAAATCACGGTTCAGGAACTCCTAGATCTAATTAAGCTGCTAAATTCTTTGTTCTAGAACTTCTACCTCCATACAATGTCTAAGAAAGTGGATATTATAACCTAGATTGTGAATTTGATGTGATATAAAGCTTCAATTTCCTTCTAAATATCTTGTTATTTTATTTTATAACTTTGCGCCTACAACAGCCACTTTTCTTTGATGTTTTTTTCGCCATTATTATTTAATAATAATATACGCGAAATATTATTTAAAAAGCCAGAAAACAATAAGGTTGGCCAGGCGTACAACGTTCTCCATTTTCTTGAAAAGCTATTATTTTCTATCATGAAGCACTGCAGACTCCATAGTAGTTCCACAAAAAGGAATACTACGAGCTTAGGAGCTAATTTTACCTCACAGGCTTAACAGAAACCGTAAGAAGTTAATTAGTCACAATTTCCTAACCTATGCAGCACAGGGTAGTAAAGTATGCCACCCGGGCCCGTAATGCAACTAACAGTGCCAATAAATATGCAATTATCACTACAATGCAATCAATGGTGGTCTGAAATGCTATGCGAAACCATTTTGCGAGTAAAAGTGGCAAAAAAGTTACAAATTTAACTATTATGCAGTTAATGGTGCCAAAAGGTGTCACAAAAATACCTTAGGTTTTAAATGCGGTCATAGCCATAATTTTAGCTGTTATCGAACTTGTGCCTAATTCTGACTCCTTATGCCACCCCTATAGACATTGGAGCTTTAAGGAAAGCTGCATTTTTCCCTTATGCCACCCCTATAGACATTGAAGCTTTAAGAAAAGCTGCATTTTTCACTAGTGTGCTAGTTGGGACGGCAATGGCAGTGCTAGCGTACAGTTTTGGCATTTTCTCTGAGATTTTTTCGTGTGAATATTTTACTGCCTACACTTACAATTTACATTTTTACCGCTGTCAAACTTTTCGTTAAGAAAGTTATTTAAGTATCATATATCTTAGAAATACTGCAAAATATAATATAAATTAAAATATTTATTCTCAATATTCTTTAGGAATTCTTTGGATACCTATCAAATTGTACTTGTATACGAAATATTGGAAGCCACATAAATAAAAATCCAAACAGGAACTCCATGACTGCCGAATTTAGTACAAGGTCAGACGATTCGTTGCCATCTTAATGTTTTGTTTATTCACCAACTTCTAATATTGTCGGAGTTTTTCGGCGATAAATTGCGTGGAATAAACAGAGCTTTTAATGTAAGCTTCGGGCGGGCTCGTAAAATGTATGTCCTATTTCGGCTGTTTTTACTACTTGATAGACATTCTACTAAATACTGCTTTAAGGATAAACGTCTGTTCCTTTATTGGCAAAATAAAGGTATTCAAATATTTTATTTTTCTGGCATAGTATACCTAGTATGAAATAGATTGGTTATTGTAATTCAGATTCAGCGCTTTTTTTTTCTTGATAGATGTTCGTGCTACGGGTACAGAACCAGTACTTGTGATAATGGGTAGTTGAACTATTATTTTGAAATTATTAACCGTTGGAATAAACCTTCTGAAAAAAAAAAAAAACGATAATTAAATATAATCGTAAAAAAAATTGTTGTTTAATCGAATTCACGGGATCGGGCCTTATCAGAAAGTCGATGATCCATCCCGTGAATTTTAAGCTTAGGCTTATCTTGTAAACTATAGCTACTTGTGCCTCAGAAGAACTGCTAGCCATTGTCTGTGGAAATACAGAGGCACGTTGTTTATGGTAGCCACCATAATGGCGACGGCGACGGTACACACGTTATCTCTCGCCGCCGCCGCCATCACACCGTCCGTCGCCACGCCGCCGCCCGTCGCCACCGTCTAGTCGCACGACCTTTTATCAGCCCAAGCAACGTGGCTCTACACGTTATTGAAGTGTACCATGTTTTTTAAACTTTTATACTTTGTCAAATAATTTAATTAATCAGGAATGAAAAGTTAAAAATTCTGTTAACGTTTTACTAAAAAGGCATTGATTCTATCCAAAAATAAGTTTGTATTGACATATTTGAATTTCTTGCAATGAAACTTGTGTTCAAACTTTTGTTGAAATTTGGAACAAATAATATGGATATAACTTGGTACACAAAAAGGTGGCGACTAAACATTAGTCTTCCTAATTCTTATCTTTTTTTTCAAGATATTATGAACGTCCCTTTACTGAAACACACACTTTTCAGTCTCGCTGTTGCATTATGCATACTTCCGTAGTTTTTATTCGTTACATCACACAATAGTATGCATTAATGCGCTTGATAAACACTGTATGCAGTTTTATGTGACATTTCACATTTGAGATTTCTCTTCGTTTTGTTTTCATTAGTAACAATGGTTGGTGGGAAAGAATGGCTGGGATCTCATAAAATTTAAATGTATGGAATATTTACGCTACCAGTTTGTGTGGCATCATTCTCAAAATAATGAAGGTGGAAATATTTGGAAAAATACATCTGGATAATTGGTTGGCAATGTTTTATTTTCCTCGTTGTTTGAATAACTAAGTGTTTTTAAGTAACTACTATATCATGTGCTATTTTAGCTAGGGCGCTATTTTTTTTAAGGCGTCAAGCGTTCTTTACTTTCGCCTTTCAAAAATAGGGCCAGTGGTCTAGTGATTTATGAATATAAATATAAAAAATATTATCTCATATTAATTTTACAAGTCTCATCCTTTACATTCTGTTTAGGTTTTTTTATTATTTCAAAAGGTGGTGTTAGAAATAATAAAAATTATTTTTCCTGACGCTCGCAGCAAAAATAGATTTTGCTGCAAGTTTTTACGCGCCAAAAGCACCGTTTTCGTACTGGAGAGGTGAAATTGTTATTTGTTATACAAGAGACCAAAGTCAATTGAGCTGCGAGTGCCGACTTTAGCAAGTGATTCTGTTATAGACTACTGAGCACAGTGAGTTAATTAAAGGCTTTTTAATCCATGTCCACAGCATAAAGCATTCTATCTAACCTTTTCTCACATATAAATTATACAAGTCTCATTCTAGTCATTTTATTATTTTTTTCTTTATTATTTCAAAAGGTGGTGTTAGAAATTAAAATAATAAAAAAATACGATGCCTCACGCTCGCAGCAAAAATAGATTTTGCTGAGAGATATTACGTGCCAATAGCAACCTTTTCGTGCTGGAGTGTTGAAATAGTATATTATGCAATTAGTGAATAAAGGACGGATTTAAGGCGAGGGCAACAGATGAATCCTGAGCGACGCCAGTTATTCATGGCCCTCGATATAAATCCGTTTTATTCAAGAGTTGCATTATACTATGCTTTATACTATGACTACGAGAAAAAGAAAGATTTGAGCGAAAATATTATTTGCACAAGGAGTTTATAAGTCGAGTGTTCTTTGCACAAGGAATCTGTATCGAGTATTTTTTGCGCAGGTTTAGCATTAGCATTGAGTTGAGATGGAGGTCGAATTGTGTTCTAAATTCAAACACCAAAATAGTGACTAAAAGTGCTTTTTATTCACTGTTTTCAGTGAATATAATAAGCTTTTTAGAGGGGGGATGGTACAAAGGTAATATAATAACTATGGTGTAATCTTAGGGTATAATTAATAATTCATCGAACGGAAAATGTCAAACCTATGTCGAAAATGCTTTTCACGTCCAAATGGATTCTCGGAACCCTCGTATAGACAAAAGCATAACGTTGTTGACTGTATTGAAAGGTAAATCATTAATTATGTTACAATCATAAGGTATATTAACTTTATAGTTACAATAGAAGTGATATTTACCTTATGTTTGTTCACAGTCCAGTAGGAGCTTTAAAAATGTCAGAAAAAGGTTTTTCATTACGGTAAAGTTGTATAGAAGTTGCATTTTGAAAACTAACATTTTCTTAATTTATTTAACCCTAAAACGCCCGGAAAATGAGAAAAAATAGATATTCCATTGTTATCCGGCCGCATGCGTCCGCTCGGGCGTTGATGAATTAAAATGAACACTATTCCCTTTTGTTGAGTCTCAGTTCCAGGTAAGCTTCAAAGGAAAATATACTAATATTGCAATTGTAAAAAAAGGTCTGTCACAACAATTTTTTTTTGAATATTCGAAACTTACCTGATAAATTCATATATTGATATAATTTCGATATTATGAATGTATCTAATAAATAATAGAAGTTGTGAACTTAAGTTTATAAAATATGGCAATTTCATTGGTAATGCAATATAGATGCTATGGTCACCACATTATTTAAGTTTTTTTTTCTCCAATTTTGGACATATTTGAATACTACAAATTCCGATTCCCATATCACGCTAACAGCTCCATTTAAAAAGCTATCCATAAAGTTTATCTATGGGAAGTGGAAAGGGAGCCTCCTAGATCCAATGGCGTTGATAAATCGGCCTTCAAGGCTAAGATATTCATTTGTTACTTTGACTGCGACATTTTGAATTATCACAGACACTTTTTCAAACGTCACTCTTACCCCTTCACACGTGTGAATAAAAACTTGATGTGTTTTTTTTATAAGAAAGCGGTACTGATTTATTGGGAAGAAACTGTTCACTATGTTTCGGATAATATATACCTAGATAACTGAATGTAACTTTGGTGGAAAATTAATTTTCATTTTTCATTTTCATTATTTTATGATACCAACTAATTAAGTCAAACACTTGCAATAATTGGCATGACATATAGGTATATACGTTATGTACTATTGTGTTCATTTTGAGGCCGACCATAGTCAGAATTTTGTCTGAAAATAAGAAGTAAATAATTATTTTTTTGACGAGGTTACAAATAGTCACAGATCTCGTAGTAGAAAAGTAGAGCCTGCTCTGTTTTAAAATAGCACAAGGTTAATTATTGTAAAAACTCATCTGGCATTGTTGTAAGATTAGTACTGGTCTTTATACTTACAGACCGGTATACTTAATGCTTACTTACTGCACCAAATGTGACTAGTTGCCAGCTTACCGCCTACGCATAGTACCTAACCATTATTAAAATCTTTCTATAGAACCAGTATAAAACCAAAGTCAACTTTTATAAAGTGCGCGGGATGATATGAGAAGCTGATTAAGCTTTACTTCTCAATTAAAATAAATCAGATTTAAGTACCTTTAAGTAGGTACCTACTGAACTTTACACAAAAGCTTTGTTTTATTTAGGGCCTGAATCACAGGTTCCGAATAGCTATCTTCTTTTTCTATATAATGTTCTATCTTGTCCTCTCTATTTAAAAATAGTATTAGAAAGCTTTGCTTAGTTTGGGGTTAGATGGGGCTGTGTAAAATTGTCCAAGCATTTATTTATTCAGAATTTCTAGAAAATTGTTGTCAGAAACTTATGACTTGCAAAAATTAGCTCTTAAACTCATATCAAACTTAATAAAAAGAATTTACTATTACCAGAACCTACATAATGCCTCAATGTGAAAATAAAATGCCTCAATGTGAAAATAAAATGCCTCAATTTGAAAATGAGAAAAAAGTTATGATGTTAAATTGCTCTGAGAAATGTATCTAGTCCATCAACGCGAAGGACAGTACATAAACGATTACATTAATTAACTTTACTGACAACACAAATAAGGACACTTAGTTAATCTATGGGTCCGCGCGCAAAAGTCTCTTGACGTTAAAACGTTGCTCGCAAGATTTGTGGGACTTAATCATGGGATGCCGGGACCACAGAATAGAGAGAGTACAAAAAGTCGGTTTAATGCCTACAAAAACTTCAGTAAAACAATAGAACAAACAATAACTGTTGCAAAGTATTTCTTAGTACGTGTTATTAGATATATGTAGTATTATTCGAAAGAGAACTAACTTAAAGATCTAAAACCAATGAGTTAAGAAGAGGGAAAAAAAAAGAGCCCTAGGTAAGGAAACTAATATTAATAATAATGAAGTAAAATTATTACAAATCAATATTTACGAGAACAAAGCAGCAGACACGGAGAGCCCAGAAGATTGACACAACAAAAAGACCAAAAAACTGTTTCGTTAACAAAACAAATAATACACTGCAACATTGTATAGCTAATTTCTGTCCGAAATAAATGACAGAACTATATTGTAAATTTTTCCCAAATAGAACTTTACTAGTTTATACATAAAAAAAAACTTATGTGTTTAATATATCCAAGAAAATCGTCAAAACTATGCAATTTTAACAAAAAGGAAAAAAGATGATGAACGCAGCTAGTAGCTGCAACTGCCATGTATTAATTATAATAACTTTTAGGTAGAAAAACCATTATTTTAGTTGCCTCTATACTTTTTCTGTACTGTGTCCAAGACCACCCAAGTGGGTTCGCCATTAGTCGGTTCTAATGCTCAATTACGAAACGTTACGGGGACCCAGGTATACACAATATTGTAATTTGTATCCCGGTTTTATGGAGATGGTTTATTTAATGTACAATTTTAAAAACGGTCAAGAGCGAGTCGGAGTCGCGCACCGAACCAGTACCGTCCTTTCCATCATCATTCTGAAAAAGTTTACTAGAAACATCGTTTTATTTTTCCTGTAATCTTTACATACAATTCTATCACCTAAAATATTTTTTTTACATTTTTCATTAAAAGTCGAAAACTATGTGGCCTAAAAAATAAATAAAAAATTGAGAATGTGCAAGCAGCGTTCTTTCATATGATTCCCCATATGTCCTAGTCTAGCCTCCTTCGAATTTTTAAAAACCCCTTTTCAGTCCCTGTTGCAAAAAAAAATTAATAATTTTTATTTCTCTCTTATTTGCAAAATAGTTGGTCAAATCTAATCATCTTCATCTCATCTTAAACTATTCCAAACAAGTTGATAGCATTAGGTAGTTCTCGAGATATCCAGCTGTGACAGACAGACAGACAGACCGACTCGGACCATAAGGGTTCCTTTTTACCATTTTGGTACGGAACCCTAAAAAGGACTCTTGTGCCTACATCATTTGGATGATGACGAGTTGACTTTGTGTAGTAGTAAATTACTGTTTAAATTTTTTAAGTAAAAAATATTTTACGACTGACGAGTTTTGTCCACATATTTGAAAAGTACCCCTCCACTACACTTATAACCGGTAATAGTTACCGGCTAGTTCTGAAAACAAAAATGATACTCGTAATCAATCATACAGAAATAAGAGACTTTAAAATGGAATAAGTCATGGTAAAGGTAAATGTGTCAAGAATTTAGAATTGATCGTAGAGTAATTGGAAATATTAATAAAAACATTTAAAATATGATAAAAACTCAGAAAATATAGACGCCGCAGTCATTGTATAACAAAATAAATATACAACGTATTACAAAAGTACCCCTAATGCCGAATATGGTAGATAGGGACCATCAAACTCAGCTGTTCAAAAAATCAGCTGTTTCATACATTTTGATATTTTCGTAATTAATTTTTGTATGAAACAGCTGATTTTTTTTTCGCGATTTCAGAGTTGGTCCCATAGTAAGAGTTGATCAGTTTGATGGTCCCTATATACCATATTCGGCATTAGGGGTACTTTTGTAACACCTTGTATAATACATAAAACTTAACTGTAATATTTCAAAAAGATACGACGAAAGAATAATGTTAACCAAATCAATACAGACAGAAGAAAATTGTTTTACATACAATGTATCGAAGAAAGTAAAGCCATCAAATTAGCCACGGAGTCATATCGTATTAGTAATACTTCTTGCTTGTTATTGTATTAGCTTTCCTAAACAGGTTTAAAAGCGAACAAGCCTGACTAGACTTTCACTCGATAAGTAATTAAAACAGCGCTTTGTTCATTATCTCATTTCCGCAATGCGATATAGCTATACCTGTTTGTTTATTTCAATTGTATTTTCCTCGTTCGCTCCCCTTTTCATTTCCGAAACCCTTTGTTGTTACATTTGGTAGCTATGGATACATACGGAATTACTACCCTGGTATTTTAGTACTCGTGTAGGTTAATAATACTTGCTTACTAAGCTAACATTGACTTACAATCTGTATGTACACGAGGGAAAAAGTAAACACGACGTTGTCCGATACTATCAATAATATATTACATAATAGATTATTTTTGGTTTACTGATTGTTAACTTGTAAATGTATAGTCAGGCATAGAATACATAATGTTAGGGGAAAGTGTGGATATTCGTCCGTACCAAAATAAGAAAAGTGGTATTATGAAAACTAAAAAATTATATTGTTTGTTGTTATATAATAAATAAATAATATAATAAATATTTGACAATATCACATACATTGCTCCGATTCCAAAGTAAGTAGCTAAAGCACTTGTGTTATGGAAATCAGAGACAACGGTGGTATCACAAACACCCAGACCTGAGCCAATATAGAAAAGTACGTTTTCTAAATTGACCCAACCGGGGATCGAACCCGGGACCTCAGAGATGGCGACACCTTGAAACCCGGTGTACAAAGCCACTCGACCACGGAGGTCGTTATCGTTTCGTTGTCTTTTCTCTAGAGGATTTTCCATCATGGTCTTTGCGAAACCTAAAAGGTATGTCAAGTCTAGAAATCAACTCATCAGAAAAAAACACCTTTTTTATAAATAAAATTAGTAAGTAAATCCAATTTGATAGTTACTGTAAATTGTGCATTAAATAAATAAGAAATATATTTGTAAGTTTTTAAAAGTTTAAGAAGTATCAAATTTAGATGTTGTTTTGTTGTTGTAAATAATATTATAGTTATTTCAGTATAGGTACCAATTAATGTTGAAGGAAGTTTATGTTAAAAAGGCATGCCTTTCACGGTAGCTCACGATGCGGATATTATAAATCCTAAGGTAATATCGCTAATGTACTGGCCGGCTGGTTTTCGTTTCTTGCCTTTGAAATTGTAAAATAAGGTTTTTCGTTTGGTAAAGCGTATTTATATTTTTTCTATAGAAAATTTACAAAGGTTGACCGGCCCGGTACTACCTATAAATACTATAAAGCAATTGAGGTAAATGACAATATTGTGTTTTGTTTTTAGGATTAGAGAAAATTGTTACAGATTTTTTATAAGGATGGCGAAAATTTGTTCATTTATGGTATTCATGATGACAATTTTTTGACGTTGAAGAAAAAAAAATCTTTTTTATACCTACCACCTCGAGTGTGCTCTTTTTATGATAAATCAGGGATGAGCGACTCATTTTTGATACATTTAAAAAGGAAAATATTGATGAAAGAATTCTAAAAAAATTCGACACGTACCAGATCATTACTCGGACGGGAACCGAACCCGCGACCTTTGAAAGTCCGGTCCAATGCTCTTAATTACCGCTCGGTAAGTAATATAAGTAAATCTTATATATTTGGATTTATACTAGGTGTTACAAAAGTACCCCTAACGTCGAATATGGTAGATAGAGACCATCAAACTGAACAACTTTTACTATGGGACCAACTCTGAAATCGCGAAAAAAAAATCAGCTGTTTCATACAAAAATTAAAATAGAAAATATCAAAATGTATGAAACAGCAGATTTTTTTTTCGCGATTCAGAGTTGGCCCCATAGTAAAAGTTGTTCAGTTTGATGGTCCCTATATACCATATTCGGCATTAGGGGTATTTTTGTAACACCTTGTGTATCAAATTATTGTGTGTAAGTAAGTAAGGACTTCATTTTCAAGCAGCAAGCGTCGTAATAAGAATTGTTTTGGTTATTGCTATTTTTTCAATAGTAGTCATTATTCCATCTGTGGAAGGACACCAAGCTGTCGTATTATAATAATATTTTTTGTAATACACTAACATAGGATAAGTCACGCTGTGACTAACATTATGGGCACTCGCCTGAAATAAATGATTTTTATTTTATTAATTGTTAATGACTACTATTGAAAATGTTGAACAATAATACAATTTTATTAAAGTAAAATTATTTTTATTTTAGATTACTTTAGCTTTAGCTCTGTTACCCTTTTGCATTAGGCTTCTCTTAAGGCTCCTATATACGTGGCCACTTTTAGCATTTTTGCGAACTACTACTACAACGAACAAAATTTTACTGAGGTTATTGTTTGTAAATAAACTATAGAACCTTAGCTTCAATCTGTACTTGTGAATTTTTGATACATTATGTACTGAGCGAGCAATAAATTTTATTAAAATGTAGGCGCCACTTGAGGTATATAAGAGCCTTAATCGCTTTATGTACTAAGTTATCTCAAAAACTATGATTATTATGCTCTATCTATACAAATAACCGATTTAATAACATAAAAAACCCATCAAAATAATGTACATTGCGTACTCTACGTGGGTGGCCTGACAGTCAAGCTCCGCGTTCCAATGTTCCAATGAATTTTAATGCTTTGAAGAAAAGGTTCGTTGCGTTAGAAAAAAACAATTGCTAGAGCTCGAAGTATAAAGCGTTTATCACAGTGACTTGCCTCAAAGACCTAGTTTGAGGCTATTCGTCGAGGCAAAAGGCTTTTTGCGGCAAGTAGGAGGCTCAATAAGCCTATATAAAATTGTTTGATGAACTCTAGAAATGAGAAAACTATTCAATACAAAAGAAAGTTGGAGAGAAAACTTTTTAGGGTTCCGTACCAACATTTTAGGGTTTTTAACCGCCTCTGTGGTCTAGTGGTTCGCCCACCCGTGTAAGTCTCAGGAGTCCCGGGTCCGGATCCCCCAGGAGGGGGGTACATTTGTACTCGGTTTGGTTAGTGGTAGTGGTAGGGCTTATTTCAAGTCCGCCTGGCTAGCTACCACCATCTTCCCTAAGTCTGACGCCATAACAACAGTCTAAAAATTGTTGTGTTCCGGCAGTTAAAGGTAAGATAGCCAGTTTCTCAGTGGTGTAGTGCGCATCCACCTTCGGCCTTATCGTCACTTAACATCAGGTGAGGTGAAGGCCAAGCGCTAACCCGTTGTGAATAACGACCGACGACCTCCGTGGTCGAGTGGCTTTGTACACCAGTTTCAAAGGTGTCGCTATCTCTGAGGTCCCGGGTTCGATCCCCGGTTGGGTCAATTTAGAAAACGAACTTTCTATATTGGCTCAGGTCTGGGTGTTTGTGATACCACCGTTGTCTCTGATTTTCATAACACAAGTGCTTTAGCTACTTACTTACTTTGGAATCGGAGCACTGTATGTGATATATGTTGTCAAATATTTAAAAAAAAAAAATGGTAAAAAGGAACCCTTCTCAAAGCAACTCAGTCTGTCTGTCTGTCTGTCACAGCTGGATATCTCGAGAACTACTAATGATATCAGCTTGTTTGGAATAGTTTTAGACCAGATGACGTTTGCCCAATTATTTTGCAAATAAGAGAGAAATATTTTTTTGTAACATAACTTTTGTCAAACAGACAGACTATAAAGACGAAGACTTGTATATAAGGTTTCCTTCTTGCGAAAACAAAAAATACATATTTTTTCCTAACAACTTTTTAATAGCAAAAGTTTCTAAATCTGTCTTATAACAGCGCAGTATAATTAAAACAAACGAAAAAGGACACAGCAGCTGCAAAATTCTCAAAAGCCGCAGACATGTCTAATTGGACGCATAAATTATATACTTCAGCCATTTGACCGTAGTTTTCATTCTCAGTTCGAGAAACCTGGTTTTGAGTACCCATACTAAGAATGCAGCTTTCTTAGAAATAATTACGTATACCTACTTAGAAAGATAGTATTCATACAAGCGCTGTGTCAAAAGTGAAGCACTAAACCGATTCACAGTTTCGTGGCGATTACTTGCTTGCGCTCGGCAACACGCACACGTACACTTGTAACTCCGTAGTGTACATTGAAAACTACGGCGTTTGGAGCCATATCTGGCTCCGAAAAAGGTGCGCGATAGACATGGGCGTTTCCGATATTTTATGATAACCGATATAGAGTTTTAATATCGGATATGATATCCGATATCACATATCGATATACCTAGTTGTATGGTTTGCTAACTAAGAACGGATATACAATAGGTACAAGATAAATTGACTCTTATTGATAGCTAATTAGAGTGGGAATCGCCTAGGTACTCATTACATCATAATATCTGAATAACCGCGTCATCTCTTTTACTCCAATGTAAGTATACCGTCTCAGAAAGAGAAAAAGCGAATATCAACTGAATTAAGATATCGTTGTACGTTCGGTTATGAATAGTTTCATCGATTTGAGTTTTGTGGTTTCGTTACAGTTTTTCGATATACAGCTTTGAGTTTTGGTCTTGATATTAAAGTTTTTGAAATATCGGTTATGTAAAATCTTATATCGATATGATATGATATCTAACTGATAGCCGATATAACATACGTCTTGATATATAGGTCTCATGTCTAGTGCGCGGACTTACTTCCTATACGTAATTATTCTAAGGCAGCAATTTATGACGAGATTTCTGATTACAAGTCAGCAGAAACCTTTTTATACTTACTCTTTTTTGCAAATATCTACTTGCAAATGAAAAATGAAAAATGTACTCCAATGGCGAGGAGCGATAACATGAATGACCCAGTTAGCGCATTGCCGTGCGATAAACTTTTTAAAATATAATTAGTGTTAGGTGCACTAAAATAAATAAATAAATAAATATTTGACAACATCACATACATTGCTCCGATTCCAAAGTAAGTAGCTAAAGCACTTGTGTTATGGTAATCAGAGACAACGGTGGTATCACAAACACCCAGACCTGAGCCAATATAGAAAAGTTCGTTTTCTAAATTGATCCAACCGGGGATCGAACCCGGGACCTCAGAGATGGCGACACCTTGAAAACCGGTGTACAAAGCCACTCGACCACGGAGGTCGTCAAAAGTTGCTAATCTAGTCTTATTAGGAACTAAAGTGTGTTTTCCTTCCCATTTGTAATTTCAACCGTTGTCGTTGATATTCGTAAACCCTTAGTAAGGCTAGGTAGTTAATTAAAGGAAAATGGGTCACGCCTAGTAGTGCCCAATAAAAAGCTAACGAACGTTGTTAAAGTTAGGCACCGGTCAAGAACCAACGAGTTCTATGCGGTATGAATAATCAGATTCTTGTGCAATCCAACCTTAACTACCTAAACCCTTTTCTGTGATCAGCTCCAGCCATTAACCTACTTTAGGAAGAATTTTCTTTTTAAGAATCTTATGCTATTTTCTATACACTATTAAGTACTTATGTTAAACAAAAACAGCTCAGAAAGAACTAACTCACGTTTTTTAAAAAAAACAGTTGTAAAGTCTGTCACATAAGTAATATAAGCGTCGATCATCATAAGCCATTACAAAGTCGTGCGTTCGTACCTATTTCTATGGATTTCTATGGCAACGAAAAATATTCAGCCAGCATTTAAAAGTAGATCATAAACTTAACATTATATCTTTCACACGATTGTTACAAATTATGTAGTCGATCGAGCTTTAGCTAATTTCCAGAAAATAATGAAAATTATTTAAAACCCTGCTGTAAACTTTTATTTTATCATTATTTTAAGTTCTGTGCCTTAATTTAATTTAATACTTATATTGCTCCAGAACTCCAGACGTTTTGTGGCACATGATGAACCCAATGTCAGGGCAAGGTAGAGGGCAGACAGACGTCATTCTTCGGACACCAACCTGCGACCAAATATTTAGTCAATTTCTTAATCTATCTAGATAGTAGGTATTGCTAGGTATATGAACGTCCATATGAAAAAGTTTCACCGTATGATGGAAACTGTTCTTAACTAATTATATTTAGGTGGGCCAAATTGTCCTTATAAACAATTTGAAATGGCGGCCGATTAAAGTAGTGCTCCGCCCGGCTTCGTTCTAAAAATTATACTGCCCAGGTTTAGCTAATGTGTGATATCATTTACGGATAAAACAATAACGTAGAATTCATTACTAGTAAAAAAATACCTTTATTACGCAGTTTTTGATAGGTAACTTACAAAATAACCAAGATCTTCAAACTGCAGATTTTATTTTAAGTCTTAGCACTTGTTTCAGTTGTTTCAAAAAAACTATCTCAAGGAAGCGTTATTCAGAAGGTCTATTACGAAAACTTTAATGCGATACACGCAGCTGCGTCCGTGCTTCGTTTTGATTGTATCCTATTACAAAGTACTTGCGTATGCGATATCGAAAAGTGATTGCGTAAGTTTGACAGTTTATCTAGCGGATCCGATATCGTTCGTTCCACAACCTTATTACAAACGCCGTTTTGACAGGACTTGGATCGGATTTTGACAGAACTTGTTGCGGATATTAAACGTCAAATCAACGATACCAAAATTGCTATCGTGAGTGTGTCGTTTCAGAAGTGTTTCCCAATTTACATCTCTTATTTTATTATTTGACTTCGGCTTTAACCTCGGACTTATTGTGGATCGATTTTATGTTGACTTGGCTAGCTAGAGGATACTTGAAACCGCTCACGATTTGGATTTGTTGCTGCTCTTTAACTCTTGATACTCTGCAAAGTACTTGCATACAAAACTGTAACAACTCTATTAGCCGCTCCCACTGGCGACTCGGTAGCATAATTGGTCAGTGTATTGGGCCGGAATCCCAAGGGTGCGAGTTCGAGTCCCGTCTGAGGTGCTACGGGTGGGTCGATTTTTTCTAATATTATTTATCTTAATATAAAAATAGCATTGTGAATGCGAAAAATCTAAATTTAATAACTCTATTAGCCCTAAAAATAGCACTTAGTTTAACCCTTTGATTTTAAGGTTTCACCATAGTACTCAAACAATGATAACTTGATCCTTACAAGTTCCAAATAAAATAATAATTTGAGTTAAATATAACTTGACTCCAAGCTAGAAAGGCTATTTTTACGACCTTTGTTTAATAAGTTTAGGATAGTAGGTATGTTGTGAGTTTACAATAATAAATAGTGGTAGGTAGGAAAAATAAATAGGTGACTAAATGTTTAAAAAAGCACTTAATTTCTAAGTTTTGAATAGAGAATTTTTCAATTTCAATAAGTTTAAATATGCGTGGATACCAAAAAAACACTAAATTGTAAAATAATAATTATTATTGTTGATGTTTTTATTTTTCAGTAGGTACAATGTCAAAACTATCCTCAGACAACTCAGATCCTAATGGTTCGGGCACATTGGCTGGTTCGGGTACATTGGCTGGTTCGGGCACATAGGCTGGTACAGGCACATTGTTGGTATTCTGAAAATTAAAAGCAGACATTATTTTGTTATGTTGGGATACTGTGTTGTTGTTGGTTAACTATAAATAAATGCTTGGACAATTTCACAGTGCCATCTAGCCCCAAACTAAGCAAAGCTTGTAATATGGGTGCTAGAAAAATGATATACTACATATATACTTTTTAAATATATACTTATTATACATAGCAACTCCCAGACTCGTCACAGAAATTAAAATTCATCATTTCAATGTCTGCCTGGCCGGGATTCAAACCCGGGACCTCTTGCGTGGTTGACCAATGCATCACTCAGGTCGTCGAACTCTATTGTAAGGTGTTAGTATATTTACAATACCTAACGTTCAAATACTGAATTTTTAGATTTTATTTAATCTCATTGAATGTTATAATAAAAATTTATTAATTACAGACAAGTCTTATCAATCATTCAGAATCAAACTGTGCAAAGCAATATTTTCAAGACTAAAAATAATAATGCTTTTTTAGTTAAATATTTTTTATCTGACCACACCTAGAACAGAATACATCAAAATTTTAGTGAAAATAAGGTTGGAGAGTCAGCCCCCTTAATCAAATGGCCATTCTACTAAAATTAATGCTAGTAGAATATAATTACAATGTATGGGAATGACATAAGCAAATGCTTAGCTTCTGTGTACATGCATTGTCTTTCTGTTCTACTAGCGTAAATTTTATTAGAATCGCCATTTGAGTAGGCCCTCTGGTTCGAAACTTGATAGTTATACAATACTAGGATAGAAGACTAACCTTTTGCCATTGTTTTGTGGTTTTAACAGCTCCTCCAATTGCATTTAGTTGATTCGTTAGCTCCAACCACAAATTCTTTGATGTTAATCGACCTTCTATGGATCTTAACAGACGATTTCGGGCCAGGTCTTGATATTCCTGCATGGAATCCAGAAATAACTTCAACTGGTCACCACTTACGCTTGTATTCATTCTATAAACAAATTATAATTACGAAAGGATTAACTTGGTAATTAAATAAGAAACGAGCTAACAAGGAACCACGCTTTGAAAATAAAAGTATAAAACAATGAAATACTTACATGGATTTCTTTCTTCTCCTGGTTACCTTTTCTTTTTCGTGTATAAACCACAAATATAAACTTACAGAAAAGAAGATTTAAAATCTTTGCAAACAAAACCGTCGACAGCGACACAGACAGATACAAACACAGATTAGGTATACAAATTTGACAATTGGCATTCACAGATTGGCTTAGCTTGAGAAGTCAAAGTCATGAGGGTTTTTAACCAAAATCATACGCTTGACTCATTTGTTTTGTCTACTTTGTATAAAATAGAGCTATTTTACATCCATAATAACTATAAAATTGCCACTGTATTACTGTTTTAATAATTTATTGTGATTACCGGTTTTTGGTGTTACTCTATTAAATCAATCTTTCTCTCCCTTCAGTGTTACTAGTTTGTAAATGCTTGTGGTGCTGTATTGTATGTGGATACCTTTATGACGTCTTAGTCAGTCTTCGCTTTTACCAGTCACGAAATCGGTCCGATACTAGTCTATGGGCTACGATAGTCAAATCGAATGTGTTTGTAATAGCTACAACCGACGAACTGCGGACGACAATCGTGGCCAAGTGACTGCGTTACGCAATTGCGTATGTTATTTTCGTAATAGATCTCCAGGTTATTCAGGCTTTGTTTAATTTTTCTGGCTAACTATATTTTCTACAATTTTAGCCTAACCCACTGGGGTTACAAACGTACTTTGAGCTACTGAGCTCAAAGTACGTTTTTGTGCAGCTAGTCTATTAAGCATTTTTTACCCTATACCTAGACTCGGATTAGGCTCTAATTGTAAAAAAAGTTAGCTTTACAAAACTACAGAACAAAGTCACCTAAAATGATTTTTTATAGTTAAAAAAACTGAAACAAATTCTCAATATTGATGATTTTTAGTACAAAATAAAATAAATAAATAAATTTTTGGACAATTTCACACATCACTATCTGGGATGTGATTTTATTTTTAAGATACTTATTTTTCTTGTGTTTTTAGAAAACCTTTCCATAATTCTTATTTTGTTGGCTTATTAATTTTATTCTGTCTTGGACCAGGGATAGTGATTGTAAACTGCCCTCACTTGGCTTTGGTCTGTTCTACATAAAGTTTTAAAAGCACAACAAGCGTGCTTTGGAAAAGACAGCAACGCTTTAACTGCCATCTAGCGATGACGATTTTAACTCCCACCACGGGAGCACCAATTGCTTTTCAAACACCGCATGCTATTTTGCTAATTTTTAATATTATGTATAGATGGCAGTATCTTACACTATACAACATAATTTCTTATAGATATTTTTATAGAATGAAAAAGCCTCAAATGTAAAAAATCTAGTATTGTGTGTACTATAAAAAAAATCGGATGTTCTGAACATTTACTGCTCGGTCTTCTGAAATTGAAATTGAAAATGGAGGATTACAATAAATCACTACAAGGACAATATATGAAACTGGCTACTTAATTTTCATGTTTGTCAAAGGTTTCTTGTCATTGAGGTATTTACTATCTGCAATTTTCTACAAAAATGGCTGTATACTGCAATTCCAGATTCTAAAAAAAAAACTCGAAGAGAATCCAGAATATCTCGAAATATGAATGGCAAATTTTCCCTTTAACTGGTGAACTTATTTCCAACTCCGTATTTTACAGTGCGTCGAGGAGTTATGACATAAGAAAGCTTTTATCTCAACATATAGGGCAATATCCCTTACCCGGGTTCAACTGTACCCTCGGAAATAGCATAGAATTGTAGGTACTGAAGTATGACACACCATAAACTTCGTGGCTTTTCACTTTGCCATAAACAAGTTTCCTTTTACAACCCTTTGTTACGTATAAGAACATAATTCCAATGTGACATGTACTTGGCATTAGATACTGTAACTGAAAACTGGGAATTAAACTATTATTAGCACTCAAAGATCATGTGAAAAAAGTGCTGTCGGTGAATTTCGAACAGTAAGTATATAGTATATTTGTGTTCAAACTTCAATCAAACTCAAACACCAACACAGTCACCTCTCAAGCTCACTGGACATGAAATAAAACACTTTTTTCAATACAGTTGCTCGAAAATGTGTGTTTTCGATTATAGTACAGCGTGCTAAAAGTAAATTTTACCGCACGCCATCAACGTGCGTTTTTGTTTACGGTTTTTTTTTTAATTTCTGAAGGTACCTATAATTGTTTTTTCGGAAATATATTGAAAAACGTAGTATGGCACACGGTTGTTAAGGTTTTTTAAAACTCGTGATGATTATAAACCCTCGCGTGCCCTCGCCTACCAACCTTGTATCACACTTGTATCATAAACTACTATTAACGGATACTAGTGAGGTTTTATTGAAAGTACTTTGGTAATTAGTTGGTTTTTGGTTTGACTTTTGATTTTCCCGACGTTTCGGCACCTTTGCCGTGGTCACAGGAGACTGAAGCTGCTCGTGAGCCTACCCTCAAGCGAAGAATTAAAAACGTTCAGAAATTAATATAAAACACAATTTTTAATCGGTTTAAGTTAATGTTTTAATTTTATTTTGTGAATTAATTAATGCAAAATTAATTAATTCAACATTGGGAGGCCACCCTAAGAAAGAAATAGCGATAGAAAACTTGGAGAGGATTGCCGATCTTCGTCTTTTATATTTATCAATAAAATTTATTTACAGGGACTACTACTACTATTGAGTTAACTACTATTTACTAACTGTATCATTCGATCCTGCAGTGTGTTTAGGGCTATAACTCCATACTCCACTCAACTTGTGAATAATGGGGTCCCAAGCTGGTGGAATTTTCCAACCATCATCTCTATTACCAAAGTACTTTCAATCAAACCGCGCTAGTATCCATTAAAAAGTGTTTTATTTCACTCACACAGTCGTTCACAAAATATTTTCAACTACGACAGTCACGAGTGGTGGTAAAGCTACTAAACCTCTTTTCTACGATACTTAGTATTTAATTTTCTTATATGCAGATTAAATTATAAAACCATGGGCTATATAAAGTGGACTAAGCAAACTGTTACTTATTAACAAACTAAAAAGTCGACTCACGCGTCGATTTTTCTAGTTAGCATTTAACAGCGTTGCTATTGTTAATAACAATAAAATGTAAAATAATTTCTTACACCATAATCTATGAAAAAAAAGTAATATCATTTAAAAATAAAGTAAGAGTTAATCAGGTGTAGAATACGTTTAAAGCTCCTCAGTGTCTTTAAGGTTGGTTATATTTTGAAGTAAGGCTTTTTGACATCAGCTTTTTTAACTTTTATCAAAAGATTATTCCTTTAATTAATTTAAACTTCACTGCTCAAAAAGAAATTTTATTCGAGGTGTAAAAATTATGTTGACTCAATTTGAAGACTTACTTAAAACAACGGCATTTTTTGCCTTAGTTAAAATATCAAAGAACTCATGTATTTAAAACATTAAGGCAATTTTGTCTATACCCACCTATTTAACAAAATTTAATTGAAAAGTTTTGTGTGAAATTATGAACTTTTTTTAGTCACATGAAGTCCACTGTATCAAAATGTCCACTGTATTTATATAATTTAACTGTGCCCAAACAGTAACTGGGTTGATTTGTAATTTGATAATTTTATTTCATTAAAAATGTTTTGTACTCAAAAAAATTTATGAAACCGCTGGATATAGACAGCTCAGGAGGACCGTCCTTGAAAAATATTCTTGGAGAGAATAACCTCTTGCCGGCAGCGCGCTTGTGAGGACCCGCTTAATCACAGAAATAAAGCGGCTGATCGGATTTTGATAAAATTATTTTAAACATTGAATACTTTTTAGTCACGTTAGGTTTCCTAAGGTTTTTCTCAAATGTCCACGCGCACAAAGTCGCGGAAGCTACTATTTACATAGTCGAGAGCGAGTTTTGTATCGGCGAAGTGCTTATTACTAGCGCCCTGAGCTAGTCTTTAAAAAACTGCATTTACACGAGAACACACACTCGTTTCACTTCACAATTTGAATATAAAACAGAACATTATCCTTTTTAGAAACTTTCTAAAATTATTTTTAAATTGTAAGCAGGTATACCTCCTACTCGGAATTTATTTTTATTGTTAGCTATTTTGTTGTAACATATCTGAACGAAATGATTTTCTAAATCTTCAAGGTAGTTTTAAAAAAACTTTAAACAGCTTTTAAGTCATATAAGAGCATAAATCCATATATCCAATGGGATTCAATCCCTAATTCTCTGATTTTGGTTTGTTTAGTATTTCATATATATTTTTACATTATGCAAAAAATAAAGGAATGGATTTTTTTATAAAAAAATTGATGAACGAAAATCACGATTATACATAGACTTATTTATACTAGCGTGATTAAAATTAGCGACTTTGATCACCTACCTGTTACTTAACCAATGAAATCGTTTGCCACGCAAATTTAACATTATATTAGACATTCATCTTGTTTTGTTTCGGTTCGTATGACATATTTTTGTCATTTATTATCACCGACTCGTCCCAAAATGATTATGTTGCGTGTCAGTGTAGTCTTTTCGACCGAACGAGCGCAAAGCGCGAGCGAAGCGTCTCCGTTTCAGCTTGGGCAAAAATGCTTTCGTATGTCCGTCTGTCTGTCTGTTCTCCTCTACAGGTCACATTTCTCAACCGATTTTTTGTTTACACATCTGAAAACCATTTGCACAGTTTATTATCATCAACAACTTTGTATATAAAAAGCCTGAAATCACAGTGAAAATTTTGCTGTTTCACGGTAGTTTTTTTGCAATTTCAGAGTTGCTTCTTGCTTCTATCTAAAAGACCGAAATGCGTGAAAATTATGTAACATTAACACATAAGTACTTTGTTGCTAATAATCCTGTTGAACTGTATTTGGTAACGATATATTTAGGTTTGTAAATATCGTTACTTATTTCTGTTAAAGCTGATAAGTTTCTTGCGCCTGTTCTTTTTGTCAGTTAAAAAAGTCTGGAACGGATGGTAGGAAAATATAGACAATTCAAAAGTGCTTCATTATTAAGTTTATTTGAATAAAGAAATTTTGACTATTGACTATTGGCTTCTGTACAAAAAGTTGGTCGTACAAATAAACTCTTTAAATAGTATTGAGGTATTGTATTAAAAAAATGCATTCCTAATTTCCTATTGAATCATTAATAATGTGTCATTAGTGGCTGTAGAACTCACGTTTTTAACACTTTTAAACATTTTTCGAAATGGGTGAAATATATTTTTTATCTACATCTCCGCCATAAAAAAATAAAATAAAAAATCGAAAAGCTGAATCGACTAAAAATACTATATTATTATTATTATAGAACCTGCTCATAAAATTTCACGAGAATCGGTTGAGAAATGCGACCTGTAAAGAAGACTGGAGAACAGACAGCTGTAAAGTAGGACAGACATACGAAAGCATTTTATTTCCGCCATTTTGAAAAATTGCGAAAAACTGGATCGACATAAAATTTTATATAATTATCGAACGTGCTTACAAAATTTTTCGAGAATCGGTTGAGAAATGCAACCTGTAGAGGAGAACATACAGCCGGACAGACATGCGAAAGCATTTTCGCCCAAGCTGAAGCAGAGACGCTTCGTTCGCGCTTCGCGCTCCCTCGATCAAGTATAATAAACGGAATTGTTGTCATATTTCTATAAACACTTATTTAATAATGGCTCCTCCTGAAGAACAGCACTTCATTTGAGCAGTACAACATCAACCGGAGCATCATTTACATTTTACTAGATGCATTTACATACTCTTTGCGCCCTCGCACGGATACAAGCTCATAAAATGCAGAAACACTGCGGTTGCTTGCAGAATAATTGAGCTGGTGCATTCTGACTGCTAACGACGTTGTTCTATCCGGAGGATCTCAGCTGGAATAAATACTGGTGTGTGTATTTGGATTTGGAGACCATAGCAAGATTTCATACGTAACCTCATAGACTTAGAAAAAGTTTCGCATTCTATTTCTATGCGTAACCTACTCACTTTGGTAAGTGAGTAGGTTACTTCTTGGTAGAAGAGTTATCTCGCAACAAACAAGGAGGAAGTTACCATAGAATAAAGCGCTTGCTACTCACGACCCAACTTGGTCCGAATGATTTGGTCAGAGATGTGAAAAAAATAATCGAGTAAGTATTTATTTAAATAAATAACGATTCTGTTATATGTTTTTTAAATTAGGATTAATCTTTTATTAAATTAGATTTAATTTATCTTAATTCCAATAAAACAATAGATTTTTTGTTCAGCACCATCCATCATATTATATAACATGTATCATTTCAGTACCCTCAGCACGAATAGCTATCAAAAAACATAACGCGCGTAAAAACATTCGATAGAGTAATTTTGTATGAGAAATTTGTACAGCGCCATCTAACGATGAAAAGCGAAATGAAATTTTCCGTAGATAATTACCCTATCGAGTACTTTTACGTGCGTTTTTTTTCTCGATAGATGTTCGTGCTACGAGTACAGGCCGTAGGCATCAAGTCAAGCATACTCTTAAGCGCCTTATTCACCATCTTGCTGTACGCTCCGCTAAGGTCAAGCTGGATGCACGATGTAAAATTACCGTGCATAGGCTTGACGTACCCTATAATTTATTATTAATTGCTTGCTAGAACTTTTCCTACAGCAAGCACTTCCATCACCGCGGACGCACGTCAAAGAGATCGTGTGTCATGCCATGCGTGCTTAATCCATCTTGCTGTCCAGCACGACAAGGATAGAAATAATACAAAGGAAAGAGATGAAAATACATCTTCCTATTCCCTTGTATTTCCATCTATCCCTCTCATGATGGACAGCAAGATGGATGCGCCTAAACTTGCTACCTCGTGGCGACATCTATTAGATTAAATTTTAAACAACATATAATTTGAGCGAGGTGTACAGTTCACTGAGCCACTAGTTTATGGTTATTCACCGATTACTCAAACTATCATTCAGTTAGAAATACCCTCATACCGTTAGTAAACACTCAAAAAGATAGCAAGCAAAATGTATTAAGGTGTAAATGGTGTTATTAGCGTTTTTTACTCTTTATTTTAAAACATGTTTTCGCAAAGGCTACAAAGAACTAAAGACGGTTGAACAAATAACCGAGGCCATTATGCCGTCAGGGGGCAGCGTACACAACTGATGTAAAACAAACTCGAGCACTGTCCATTGTACGTTGAACCGTATTTACTCGTAAAATACTCTGAAATGTATTACTTCACTGGAGCTCAATTCAATTCTTACTTGACAAAAGATTGGATTCATACATTTTTCGTAACACTTACGTACGGAGTGAAAAGTTCAAGTTAAATCGAAACGAATTCGAAAATGTCGTTTGTAACTTTAAATTGCTGTGTGCTTGACAGTTTAATACTGGTAATAATAGATATATACTTTTAGCAGTATTATGGTTGCGAAGTTTAGGTAGGTACCCTGAATGTTTCTATATTTGTAAGGGTTTCGTAAAATTATACTTCATTCGTTACTTTTGGGAAATAAAACATAGTAGTAAATCAATCAATGCCTAATCACAATATATTAGTTGTCCAGTACCCTTCCGACCCATGGTACAACTTATGCCACAAAGCTCGGTTCTTTATCTAGATACGATTCACAGGACACCAAATAAATCCTAAACATTATCAGTGGTTGAAAACCTTTAGTTTTCGAAGTAAACAGTCGATTAAATCCCAGCCACCAAGTTATTCGCTAATGGGGGTCGAAAGGACCGATACGAACAAAAACCGCTAACAACAGTTTCTGTGTCGCATTATGCGGGTTATCTACTGTCAGTGAAGGGTCCAAATGACCTTATAAATTAGCTGTTTCTATTAGTTCCATCGGAGTTTTTTCTTTTACATCTCCTCTCGGGATTGTAAACAAACGGAATGAGTGGGTAGTTATCACCGTTGGTATTATTACTTCATTTGTTATTTCTTTGTTTGTGTGGTTCTTTGTTATAAGATTGTTAAAATGGAAATATCTTTGATACTACTCTCAGTCTACAGACATCAGCATTCGTTTTATCTTAAAAATTGGCACTAAACATGTTCTTAATAATATTAGTCCAAGCAAATTATACAAATCAATATCACAGAATAAATAATGATACCCATTACGTTCATGTTATATGTAACAAATCTATGTGATGGCTGCAAACGCGTTGATAATGCGCTTCATTTTTCAATGTATACCCTAAATTTTATTACCCGTTGTTTCAGTCGAAATATTTTCATATTTTTTTCAGGAGCACGTTTCATACTGTAATCATTATCAAATAGCACCGTGAAACGGGAGAATATTTCACTTTATGTTCGTTGTTGTGTAGTCTATTCTGTTTTAATTTCGAAGTATAAATTTGTTGAATAGTGATTAATGGATTCGGTTTAACGCGTTAAAATCCTATTGAATCTGTGTATGTGTTTGAAGGATAAAACTTATTTTTAGGGTTCCTAATCACAAAAGAAAGAACAAATCCTTAAAGCAAAACTAGCCACTTTCTTTGAAAACTAAAAAACGAATTAACATACGATTTACTCTACATCATTTTGAGGCAAATAAAACAAAATTTCGCGATTTTTTATCAACACTTATAATAGAACCCAATAAAATTAAAAAGAAAAACCTCCTTGCAAAATTATGCAGATTTGAATATTATTTCTTGCTTTTTAGAGCTGTTGCTTTTTGAAGCTGTTTTTTTATAGCAATTTTTTTAAGGTTTTTTGAAGGAGGTTTTTCTTTTTAATTTTTAAAAGCTTTTTTATTTTTCACTATTTTGTGGTAGGTATGTACAAGTAAATGTAAGCAATGATATAAATATATTTTATTCATATTTTCAACACTTTTCAATGGTACTCGTATAATACCTACTCCGAATAACTCAATTTCCACTTTTCGCGCTGTTAATTTTAGCAAGGGTCAGTCATGGGGTGGGTGACCAAAGTGTACTATCGCGAGCTCCTCCGTGCTTCAGAAGACACGTTAAGCCGTTAGTACCAGCTACATTTGCACTCATTAACACCCACCAATCCGCATTGGGCCCGCGCGGTGGGTTCTGGTCCATCCTATTCATTAGCCCATAAGTAAGGCTTGTATTCCAGCCCCAACAGTGACACTAAAAATGGATGATGCGAAACCTCTCAATACCTAGAGTAATCACTAATACACTATCCAATTTGATTTTGAAGAGTTCTCTTGAGTATCTTCGAAGTCCAAGGTCCAATGTACAGGAAATTTTAATGAAAACACCCTTAAAGTATCCTCTTTCCAACAAAACAAGAATTATCTCAATCGGTTTATAAACAAAGAAGTTATGTCTGAAGATCCGTTGAAAATCGTGCAAAAGTTACCTAAAAAATTACAGTATTTTCAGGATTACTCAAAAATCACTGAACCGATTTAAAATTTTCAAAAAATGGGACCAACTGGGGAACATACCTGATAAAGTGGCGTTTGAATCATGTCAATCGGTTCAGCCGTTCTCGAGTAATCGGTGGACATACATAAAAAAAAAAAAACAAATAAACAGACGAACATAGAACCTCCTCCTTTTTTTGAAGTCGGTTAAAAATCTATAGATGGCTGTAGTCAGCCTCTAATTGTTTTATGACGTGAGATCCTTCCATTTTATTACGAAATAAAAAAAATGACAGTTTAGTTTTACATCAACCAAAACAATTTGCTAAATGCATCAGCAAAAGTTATGCTTATTGTATTTTAGGTAGAATTTGGAAAATGTAATTGATTTAACTTGTATCTTTCATTTCGTACCGTAATATGAAACCATAAGTGTATCCCCGTGTAACATTTACTACATATACGTAATAGGTTTGTTGACTCAATATTCGTAGCATAAACAGCGTCTACGAGACGAGAGAGTTCACCTACACCGTAGTCACAATCTGCTACTTGTACCTTGTAGAGTTTGCTTTACTTTTCTGTTTTACTTAACAATTTATAATGTTTTCACATTATCACACATTATGTTACCACTGCTCATTCTGTTGCTTGGGTAATGCAACTAACAATAATTATTTACTGAATAAAAACCTAAAAATCACGTGTTTAAAACGAACTAAAAAGTATAAAAATCAGACTAAAACAAATAAAAAACGTACTAAAAAAAATTCTTCCGTAAAGATTTATAACCCTACACAAAAGTTTTAAACCTAAAAACGCGGGGCGCATTTTATGAGATTTATCATCAAATTGTCTTTTACATGCGCCTAGCGTTTTTAGGTTCAAAACTTCTGTATAGGGTTATAAATCTTTACGGTATTTTTTTCCTGTGACCTTCTTCCGGCTCTATCTCCCAATAGAGTACTTGTCAAAACGAATCGAACGAGCCCAAACTAGATGAAGTTGCATGGTTTAACTATAGAGTTCCTGTGGCCTTCTTCCGGCTCCATCATCAGATCAGCTCCACGACACCATAAAATTGCAGTGTCTTTAGTTTTGACCTGTTCAAAGTTTTCAGTCTCTCTTAAAATATCATACTCAATTGTACTGCTACTAATGTCGACCGTACATAATATACCCTAATATTACTCGAAGTATTAGGTATTACATTTATCAAGGCATTTAGTCAAGAGTGAAAATTGTAATTCCAAGTAACAGAATATAAAAATTTACTTACATTTTGACGAACCCGTCAAAACGAGTAACAACTGCTAATTACGTACAGGGTCCAATGCAAATTCAGTTTTATGAAAATATGCATAGCCGTGCGAAACGCGAAATTACCGCCCTACCAGTGCTCAGCGCCGTAGTAAGGAGATAAATTATTTTTCATAAACAAAGGGCAATGTAACGGGCGGGTACAGTAAAATAGCACTAACCCTTCATTTTACTCTTAGGAATGTTGTAAAAGGCGACTGCTAACTTATAGGTAGTACCTCTAAAGCGGGGTACTCACTTAAAGGTGTAGCACGTAATGTAACTGATACTGTATCAAGTGAGTACGGTCGCATCAGGCTCGAACCTACGTACTCACTTGATACTGTATCTGATACATTACGTGCACCTCTAAGTGAGTACCCAGCTAAACAATTCCGTCGAATGTCTATGAAAAATGGTCCAACATCGGAATCTAAGACCAACTTGGCTAGCGTGGAGATCATGACATAATCTTTTCATGGGAAAGTCTACATCTTGCAGTGGACTAAAATGGGCTGTTATGATGATGACGAGGTATAAGTGAGTATTGTTTATCGAACGTTAGTAGCCCTTTGAAAATGATAAATAATAATAAATATTCTTTTTTGCTCTTCACAAAGATGGTTATCAATACATAATTATGAGCTAAAGCTTACAAATACAATCTTTGTTAGAGACTGAAGTCCATACTAGGATCCCTGTCTTCCGGCACTCACCCCATTTTAAAATAAATAAATAAACAATCACTGTCTAAATAATCGGTCACTATAAAATTATTATAATAAGTCCTACTTACTATGATTTTATTTCATTTTTTATTTAACATATCACAAGCAGCAGGCTTATTACATAAAAATAATCGCGATTAGCTGACGATGTTCGTCCCACTCCTTGACACAGGGGACACTATTAACGCAGGAATAAGGTTCAATTTCAAGTAAATTGAACGACAAATTGCGTTCTAAAATTAAAATCAATAAAAATTAAATGAAACTAAATTCTTTTTATTGCTTTTTATCGAGAATCTTGCAGATTCGAATTTGCTCCTTCTATTGAATACTTACCTGAATCTATGTACGACATGAACATTTGACAAAATCTAACCAGCTAGAATTCAGGGTTCTCCAAAGTGGTCGACAGGTATCGACCCCTTGGGGTCGAAATCAGCTTCCAGGGTCGACATAAATGAATAATTATAATAATAGTTATTAATTACATTTGATATTTGATTGGATTTTTGAAGTAATTTAGCTATGGGGGTCTGAGGTATCAGTTCATTTTGGAAAAGGGGTCTCTAGTCCAAAATAGTTTGGGAATCACTGAGCTAGATTATCTCCAGTCGCATGTTTAAGGTATACACTATAATCGCATGGAGTTAAGATCATTTTGTTAACGTAGTCCGTTAAGTTCGACTAACGACTCGGTGTAATTTGCTAAAGGAAGTTTATTGAAGCAGGCAGGATACATCGTCATCATACAGAGACGGTCTAAATCTGGAAGTAAAGAGTTTATTGACCGAGCATGGGCGAAGTGCGAGCGAAACGTCTCCGTTTTAGCTTGGGTAAAAATGCTTTTGTATGTCTGTCTGTCCAGCTATCCAGCGGTCGCATTTCTTAACCAACTCTCGTGAAATTTTGTAAGCAGGTTCGAACCTGAAAAATATCGATATGATTATCGATAATTTTATCGATATTTTTGTCAGTTCAGTTTTTCGTAGAAAAAAAATATCTCAGCCATTTCGAAACGCGAGGTCTACAGATCACTAGTTGGTAGATGTTTGAGTTTAATGTCAAATCTTAGTGAGTGACCTTTATTTTCGTTTCCAATAAAATTTTCGTGGTTAAGGGTACCAACAGACTCTGATACAATGCGTCACTGGCGCCACGCCCACCCCGGCCGCGGCTGTTGGGCGGAGTGTGAAAATTAAATTGTCGGTCAATGAAATATGCAAATGAGTTGCAATCACGTTCGCTTTGTCCCACTGCCATTGTTTCGAGTTGCTCGCCCGGATGAATCTTTCATTAGTTTTTTGTAAGTAAAAAGTTTTTGTTTGTACTTTAACGCTGCAAATTGAGCTGCATTTACGAAAGACCACTGTCATATAACAATGATTGTTGTAAGTGTTTTGTTTATGTAGGGTGCCGGGGATCTAAATGGAATCAGGGTTAGGTATTCCGTGGATATGTTCATTGATGTCTCAAAAAAAAGTTGATTGGTCTCAGTAACCGCCGCTCACCGTTTGGAAGAGAATATAAGATATTCGTTTACTACTATGGATCCTTACTTTATAATATTATAAATACGAAAGTCCGTTTGTTTGTTTGTAACGATTTCACGTTTGAATTGAACCGATCATCATGAAATTTTGCATACACGTTGTCAGGGGCACTGAGAAGGACATAGGGTATCTTTCATCCCGAAAAAAATAATTGCTCCCGAGGAATAGCAAAAAATCTTTCCACGCAGACGAAGTCGCGGGCGGTCGCTAGTTGTTTTATATTTTACCTTTAATCTTACGCATTAACTGATAGTAGTTGTTACAAAAAAAAGAGGCATCTGAGACTATTTTTTGGAACTTCTTGTATGAATAAAAGTTAGCCATTTTCCTTTCCTCTTTTCGATAAACCTTATGTACGAACTACCACGACCCAGAGCTGGAAATAAAGCGAAATCGAACTCCATCCAAAGTAAACACTGGTTTTGCCTGCGGCATCGTCTGCATAGTTTCTCAAGAGTTTTTCCAGAGCAGCAAATATCTAAGTTAATGTTCTTATTGAGATATATAACAACACCTTATTAACCCTGGAAAGCTAACCTCGTGAGTTAGCAAGGTAAGTGTGGGTATAATTGCTTAAACTTACTAATTTTGACAGGATTTGAAACATAAATAAAATACTAGAAAAAATACGACTCGCACCAGATCATGTTCTCGGACGGGAATGAAAACAGAACTGAACGAGTCGTATTTTTTCTAGTATATTATTTAGTATTATATAAAAATAGCATTGTGAATGCTAAAATCTCAAAATTAAAAAAAAAAAAACAGAAATGTGCGTTAGTTAGAGGGATCACAACTGCGGCAGTGGCCAAGCATTACGCTCCGTCGTCGTGCAGATTTTAGTGAAAAACCATTTTTGTTTGCTTTGCTACACTATGCGTAATTTCTATGCAAACTTAGTACTTTGCGATCAACATTGTTCGTGTGAGATCCATAATCCATTTATTTTGTTGAATGAATGAATGAAATTCTTTATTAAAATAAGCTCTCATAATAAGCATTTTTAAACCGTCAATTCTTTTACCCTACATTACATTATGAAGTCTTTTAGCTGACAAGAAAAATGGGCGCCAAAAACTTATCAGTTTTATCAAATGTAACGATATTTACAAATAAGTATTGTATATAGAAACCCATTTATGATATTATGATTCAGTTGTATGTGGTATAAACACAATACATAAATCTTGAACGTAATATAAAATTCAATTGATTAGCAAAACGTCGTAACTATAATGGGTTAAATAAGATAGTTAGCTAATAAGTAGTCTGCATTCAACTTCAAGTAACTAACTTGAAACTAAGAAGGTTTTCTCCCTCATTAGTTACGTTATCTCGAGACTAAGTAGATCAATGCAAAGTTCAGTTTTAGATGTGAATACTAACTTTCAGCTTTTTGCGTTCAGTTTAATTTCTAAGTAAATGTTGAGTTTCTTTGTAAACAAATGAACGGCGGAATAAAGTGGAAATAAATTTAAGGCATAAAATTTTATATTTATTTTGTTGAGGTGAAATTATAGTATTTTCTATACTCATCAAGTTTATCAAGAATATTGCGTTTTAAAACAAAGAAATCCCTAAATAGTAATTAGGGAAAAAGATCTATTCCTTCTTTTGATGTTGTATTTTTTTAAATGTTTAAGCCTATTTTAATAGTTACATTGTTAGTTGGAATTTTGATTTTAGCCATTGAAAAGACTGCACTAGATAAAAGGGATCGTTTGTACAGTTCGGAATGCTAAGAGAGAAGTTGCACTCTTTTGGCTAATGATTTGATGTATTATTTATTTTTAAATACGAGATTTTAGCATTCACAATGCCATTTATTATACAATACTAACGGAGGGATAATATATACTAGAAAAAATACGACTCGCACCGAATCATATTTTCGGACGGGAATCGAACCCGCGACCTTTGGAAGTCCCGTCCAATGCTCTTACCGCTGAGCTACCGAGACACTAGTGGCAACGTCGAATTTCTTCTAGTACACAAGTTATAATAACTTTAACGTGTCGGCAGTTTAGCCGACATTCGTATTAATAGGACCTTTAATAACTACATGTTATTTGTGTATGTACTACATAGTATAGATACATTTAAGAACTATAGATAAGAAGAAAGTTTTGTACAATACACTGTTTGTGTTCCTTAAAAAAATAAATAAACTATAAGATGAGTGTTATCATAGGTTAGCAACAACGTCATCTCACTAAAAACATGCATGGAAAATTTATTATAATAAATCAAAATAACAAATTGGTAGCTTAACTCCATTGAACAACTGGTAGCTATTACGTGCGACGTGTAAGGAGTTCGTAAGAGAATTCCAGGAGACACGCGTCAAACGAACAGTTGTAAACTGCTTTCGGGAATTCTTGGGCGACACATTGTGGAAAACGTTCCGAATGCAAAGGAGAAGTTCCTGTTACTTTGTGTTGCTGTCGTGTTATTTGCTTACATTGAAGTTTGTAACTTGTAATTGTTAAGTTACGACTTCCTTAAAACTTGTTAATTGATGTTGCGATAAGTTTATTGATATTTAATGGGTAATATGTATTTATAATGTTTTTTTATTAGAATGTGTTTTATGTTTATTGTAAATGTTTAATGTGTGAGTGAAAATAAATATTTATTATGCGAAAAAGGAATCCTTGTTTTAAAAGTTCAAAGTTCTTTATTGCATCATGTTAAGATAAATAATATTAGAAAAAATACTAGAAACAATCGACTCACCCGTAGCACCTCAGACGGGACTCGAACCCGCACCCTTGGGATTCCGGCCTAATGCACTGACCAATTATGCTACCGAGTCGCTAGTGGGAACGGCGAAATAGGTGCATCATGTTGTTATAAAGATGTTACAATACTTAAAAATAGATATTTTAACCTGTTATTAACTATTATATTTTCAACACGAGAATCTTTAGATAGATTAGATAGGAAGATAGATTAAAAAAATAGATAACGTAGGAGAGCTCGAATGGTTAGCATGACATGGGATGAGATGCGTCAGTCAGATAATATGCATCCTTTTTTATTGATTGAAGATTGGTAAGTCTACATTTGCAACTAAAACGAATATCGAAGTAGGTCTATTTGCAGAATATTTTATATGAGTCGATGAACACAATATCGACTAATTTCCCGATATATTTAGTAGTTGACGTTGCCAAAAATTGTATCGTTTCGTCTTTCGGTTTCCGCATTGCCGCATTGAAGCCAAATGCAGCACTCCGATAAGATACAGACCTCGTAGATTATGCACCAGAAGAGACAGCTTCGTGGAAAGTCAGTTTTAAACTGCCAATGTTATTCTATATACGAGCAGTGCCAAAATCAGTATACGAAAACGTAATCTAAATATTAAGTATGTCTTTGTGATTCACATGATCAATTCTCTATTTGTACTTAGGTATTTATGTTGATACTACTATGACTGATTGATATATCTTAAAGTAAGACTTAGTTATCTATTATTTTTCAAACTGTTTATACTAGTGTGTACCTATCAAATACATGAAGTTTGTATTTATCTGTATAACATACTATGTCATCCACACCTAATTTTAATAATCTATTATGGCTTGATGTGTTTTTGTTTCAATTAGAATTCCCAATATTTATAGAAGTTAAAAAAGCGAAAAAGTTACATTAAGTTTATCTATGTAATCCGCACCTAATATTGACACTAGTTGTGGCTTAGTTTGATTTTTGTATTTTTGTCACAATGTGATTTCACATAATTAGAACAGTAAACTATACTAGTTTTCCTAACTTTACGTTATGGTTGTTGATGAAGGCAAAAAGTCCAAAAATAGTTCGGTCCCGTATGAGATGAATATATGGGCAGGCTACACTAGCAACGCGATAAGTCGCCGTGATCGATGCTCGGATGCGAGTATCCATCAGCTGGACGGTAAAATATACCGAGC
Organism: Catoptria pinella; assembly: GCA_963556745.1. Lineage (NCBI taxonomy): Eukaryota > Metazoa > Arthropoda > Insecta > Lepidoptera > Crambidae > Catoptria > Catoptria pinella. The sequence goes on from OY750771.1 coordinate 7,462,090, forward strand.
CTTTGGAGCTATTCATATTCAACGTAGCCTTCAATGATACGGTTAAGATTTGGAAACCTTAAGGAGGTCGTCAATAACTGGATTTGAGAACGAATATTAATGAGACGATATCACGTTGAGAACCTATTATTTATTCTGTGCTTCAGATAATAGCTTGTACACATAGCTATGATCTGTAGCATAGAATAAATAATAGGTTTCCTAAGCTATTCACGTAGACTGACATTAGGCAGAAATTCTAAATATATATATATCTTATCAAATTTAGACAAGCGATGTTGTTACACGTATTGATTAGTTGTTACTTGAAGTAATCTTACACATTTATCACATATAGTTTGGGTTGAGCTAAGTAGTATATTTGATAATATAAAAGAAATCAGCTATTTCATACTTTTTGATATTTTTTGTAATTAATTTTTGTATGAAACAGCTGATTTTTTTTTTCGCGATTTCAAAGTTGTTCCCATAGTAAAAGTTGTTCAGTTTGATGGTCCCTATCTACCATATACGGCATTAGGGGTACTTTTATATCACTAGGGGTAATTTTTTTTTATATCAACACAAACATTGACTTCACTAGCCATTTTTTCATAATCAGTAACGATGTTATGTAGATTTTCATCGCTCCCTTGTAAGCATACATTCTTAAGGCTCCTATATACCTCAAGTGGCGCCCTCATTTTAATTAAATTTATTGCTCGCTAAGTACATAATGTATCGAAAATTCACATGTACAGATTGAAGCTAAGGTTCTATAGTTTATTTACAAACAATAACTTAATTAAAATTCAGTTCGTTGTAGTAGTAGTTCGCAAAAGTGCTAAAAGTGGCCACTTTTAGCACTTTTGCGAACTACTACTACAACGAACAAAATTTTACAGAGGTTATTGTTTGTAAATAAACTATAGAACCTTAGCTTCAATCTGTACATGTGAATTTTCGATACATTATGTACTTAGCGAGCAATAAATTTAATTAAAATGAGGGCGCCACTTGAGGTATATAGGAGCCTTAACCCTGTTCCGTCATCGTGTGGAGTACACAACGATATCGCCGCGCTGTTTTGTGGCACAACAAAAATGTTTGTTTAGTCAACACGAGCAGGGACGCTTATCCCCTTGGTATCATCACCTCTCAACTTCGGAGTTTCGCGCTTATGTATTATGGGAAATCGCAAGGGAGCAAAATGTGTTCTTAGTACCTAACATATAATAGAAAAATGGTGTTGGTCACTGGTCCAAGAATTTTACTACGAAAAATAAGTTTAATCATAATCACAGACACAGTTAAGTTTATCCCTCCTATTGGACTGAGATGCGGGGACGACCGGATAGAAATGACACACATGAATGTTGGATAAAAACTGTTTTTAATTATAAAAGTCTTCCTTTATATATAGTAATTCTTATGACTAATCTCCTTATGACTAATACAGTAGGTATATAGGTTAGGTAGGTGTCGGGTTTCTGATCTTTATCTTACACTTCTCATATTACATTCTTATTACCAAATATGGATAGCGTCTCATATTATGTTATGGTTTCGTGTTCGGTTTTGTCTTTTATAACAGGAAAATAATTAGTTTATGTTCTGACTTTAGCATTGTAAATATTTTCAAAGTAAAATGATATAAACAGCATTTTTAAAAAGCACCGATGAACCTTTGTTTTTTCTGCTCACTGAATTTCGTAAACAGAATTCTATCCGATGTTGTATTCCGAAGCTGCCTCACAAAAGGTAACGTGAAAGTTTAAATAAAACTACCATTTACTTGGCTTATAAATGGAACCAAATGGTTGAAACATTGCCCGTGTAAAAGTTTTGAATGCACACTGAAACAATTCTCGGATAGTTTCACCAGCTACGTACCTACACCATGATGGTTTAATTACGTTTCGAAACTTTTGGAAATCGAAACAACATTTTCACTCTGTGTGTCTAAGTTTTTCTCCAAAGCGTTCAACCCTTTCAGTGACTAGTCAAATTGTAACTAAATTTTAATTTATTCGTGAAAACATGAAACACGTTAATAATGCGGTCGTTCTTTCAGGGTTATGGTGCAAGATAGAAGTGGAAAGATATTCTTTATATTTGATCGATAGATAGAAGATAAAGGAGAATATTTGAGCTTCGGTGTTGTTCAGAAAATCAAGAGTGGATTCCATTTTACTAGCAGTTGAGACGGTAAAATTTGCTATAACACTTCTCACCAATTTATTCTACAATATAAAATAAATAGTGCTTTGTGTATGAGAATAGCAGTTTGTTTACGATAAAAATAATTTATCGCAAAGTAAGCACTCGGAGTAGATGAAAAGATAATCAACCTCATGTTATCTGTTTTTACATAAATCCTTCAGTACCACACAAAGCAGTGCCACTGAATTCATTATAAATCATTTAATTATATTTATTAACGTCAACGACACCTGAATCACGATAACGAAGTTTGCATCTCAACCGAATACACAGTTTTAAAATATTATTTAAAACAAAAGAGTCCTCCCGTGACCACGGCCAAAAAAAAAAAACGGTCAAGAGCGAGTCGGACTCGCGCACTGTACCGTACCATCATTCTGAAAAAGTTTACTATTTAGAGACATCGCTTTATTTTTCCTGTAATCTTTACATAAACATCTAACACATAAATAATTTCAGAAATATCTCTATGCAAACTTCGGAGATAAGGGGGGGAGGTATTTTTTTTACATTTTTTATCACAAGTTGAAACCTATGCGGCCTAAAAAAAAAATGTTTGAAAATGTGCAAACAGCGCTCTTTCATATGATACCCCATTATGCCCTAGTAGTCTCAATTAGAATTTTTAAGATCACTTTCAGTCCCTGTTGCAAAAAAAGTAAAAATATTTTTATTAGTATAGTATAAAATAGTTGAGCATACGTCATCTAAAACTATTCCAAATTTCAAGTTGATATCATTAGCAGTTCTCAAGATATCCAGCTGTGACAAACAGACAGACTGAGTCCACCATAACTTCCTTTTTACCATTTTGGTACGGAACCCTAAAAAACCAATAAATCCAACGTCAATAATTCTAAAATAACACCTAAATTAACAGTAATGCGCTGTTATCCGTAAAAAGGGTTTTATTTCTAGAAGAGTTAAACTTTAATCACCAAAATGTTACTCAGACTCGTGTAAATTTTTTAAGTTTTTATTCTACCACTTTTTCAGCGTAATTAATATACATATTCATGCTAAATTACAGCTTTCTAGTACTTAACCGCTGAACTGCCGCCTGGCTAGCAGTCGACTGGTAAGAGATAAAATTAATGAAATATGAAAAGAAGGGCCAAACTTGTAACGAATGAAAGCTCTTCTGAGAAATTAAGACTTGTGGTTACTTTGTCCATTTTGTGGCACAAAAGTAATCGCAAAATCTTTTTATGTAGGCTAGTAGTCTAGCAACCTTTCCTGTTCAACGTTCGGTTCACAAACACGAGTACACGTTGAGAGGATTTCGGTAGGGCTGCCACTGTCAAATTTTTGTTAGTAAACAAGGAGTTTATGAACTAAACTATGTACTGGATACTTAAACGTTTCTTGATAAAGACAATACGTAATAAGCATTACCGTAATTTTAAATTATATTCCACCTAACCTGATGATGTGACATTAAAAATCTACTTATGATTTACTTATTGCGACAGAGATAAACCAATAGGTACGCCAGCATTTTAATAAAGATAAACAAATACAGACAAATTAAAACAAATACGAATTTGGCACGTGAGGTTTATGAGAACAAAGCGTCATGACTCATGGACTCAAATTGAATGGACTTAGGCCCCATAAGCCTATTTGTATATTTTGATTTAAAAATATTACTATTGGTAGTTTTTTGTCATTCCAACTGTAAATTATATTCAAACTTATATTTTTGTACTTTGTCAACCCTATATTTGTGGAGGATTTGGGCCGGATTGGGATCATTATCCGCAGAAACATCCCACTTTTATAAATCCCCATAAGGGGTTAGACATTTGCTCAATATGGAAGCTTGGGAATGCGATCGAATAAGAAAACACAGAGGAACTATGGAATAACCATACTATGAGGGTTTTAAATAAAAGATTGTAGGATCCAACAATCCTTTGGTTTATGAAATAGGTACACACGACAGCACGTTAGGTTATACAGTTAAACTGCAGGTCTCAAGAGCAACATGTATAGTCTGAGGTGCCGTCGTGTGTACCTAATATCTTTATTGATTTCGTAAAACATTGCAGTATACATCGTGCTGTTCGATGCACTGTCGAATCGAGATGGTAATGATGGTTCGTAATTTGACTATTTTTACTAAATAAAAATTACTTTTGTAACAAACACTGAAAAATGCATGAGGTACAAATTGAAGCTTGTATTATCTTCTCTACTCGTATGCACAAATAAAACACTTGTGTTCATCGACCATGGCTTATCTATTTTTAAGAGAATGGGGATTTCCAATTACGAGGAATTCCATTTACTAACTTCCAAACATAGGAAAATCTTTGGGCTTTCAAAAAATACACAAATCCACACTTTTCACGTTGCCAGCAACTACAACAGGAAAACCATTGCTGTAATAAAACTTTTCCATAAACAACATTAGAGAATTGTTACAATCTGTTTGGAAATTGGCAGCTGTTTGGGTCGCACCGATAGGGGACGCTGCGGTGCCGTTGCTGCACCACACTGTGTCGTGATAAATAGCCAAGACGGATAACAAAGGACACTATCAAATACGTTATTGGTCCTGCTTGTTTTGGTTCATTACATATAACACTGACCTCGATTATACTACTGTATAAATAGAGGTCAGTGTTATAAATTGAATCATTGCTTAAAAAAAAACAACTCAAATTAAGTCAAAGTAAGTGATGGCCAGCACAAAAAAATATCCAAAGGGATATATATTAAAGAATATTAAGTACACTTCACGCTTTACCAAGGAGGACATAAAAAATATTTATTTTGTTTTGCCCATGATCACCATAAAATACTGCACGGTCGCAAATTTACTGCCGCACAGTCATAAAAAGCTCTATAAAACATCACTCGGGCCGGACATTAAGATCTTATACTGAGATATGACTAAAAGGTCTAATCAATTACTTGATAACATCGCCCTATAGACCTCGCACGTGTATCTCATAGAGGATTTGCTGAAACTAATCAACTGTACTAAAGTGTTGGTATAAGAACAAAACCTTACTGTTATTGTAAATGATAGACGTATTTTCGTCAACTGTTTTATTTATGGTAATACAATAAAGTATAAAAACATATTAAAGTCTAAAAAGGAGGTTGGCTTGATCGCGAACAGTTATGATTATCTTTCGTCGTCAACGTGACGTCATTTTTGATTACATATTACAGCGTGTATTGGGCGGCGTGTAAAAAATTAAGATAATAATTAAGCGAGGGATGAACGCCCCTTAAAAAATAAAAGTTCTCATGTACTGTTTCAGAAAATAGTACCGCAAATGGATCGGGCGACATATTCGCGATACCTACGGCAGGCCGAGGCGGTCGTAGCCACGCTTCGACGGTTTATAATATGATCGAAGTAGCCACGTCGTAGCGCGCACTGCGAAAGTTAACACTGTACAGCGCGCACTACGAAAGTTACGTAACACGCTCCATCCGGGCGGGCGATATTGTACACGCGTGTCTGTATACGCAATTATGGCGTTTGTGTTGCAAGAAAAAGGTTGTCAATTATTGAAGAAAAAAGTTTTATTTATCAATTGACTACCTTTTAAAAATATACGATTTTAATTTGTATGAAGAAAGTAGTAAAAAAATTAGGGGACACGTATTTTTATTTTAATCTATTTTTTTATACATATAACTAATGAATCACTGTTTCAAATCTTAGTCATTCTAAATCCCGTATTTATAAACCGCTCTCAATGTTGAGAGCTATTTTGAGATCATACCTAAGACGCTGTTCCTATAAGAGCATGTCAAATTATGATATCAAGATCGCTTTCAATGTTGAACGCGGTTTATAAATACGGGTCTAAAAGAGCGTAAGTACGTTGTCACGAAGTTAATTGTATAAAGGATAAAAACTGGCTCTAATCTGTGACAATATGTCTGTCTGTCACCCACAAAGTTTGTTTTGTTTGTTACGCCTTCACGTCTTACACTACTCAACCGATCATCATGAAATTTTGCCAGGGGTACAGAGAAGGATATAGGGTACCTTTCATCCCGAAAAAAATAATTGCTCCCGAGGGATAGCAAAAACACTTTCCACGCAGACGAAGTCGCGGGCGTTCGCTAGTTAAGAATAAAACATTCTTTATTTGATTTACTACTTGCGAACCAGCTAAGGAGTTCGTAAGCGATGCACTCGCACATCACAGGACTTACTTAATTTCAAAACGTTTTCACGTAATGTTCGATGAATGTAGCTGAAGTTGTTTATTCGTCTATATATTTATGTCAGTTGCACTTCCCTGACCACATCGAGGAAATGTAGCAGCTGGGTCAAACTATATTAGAATTTCCTGAGGCCGTGGCTAAGTTATGCCCCAAATAAGGCAAAGACAAGTTGCCGTGCAGCCTTAGTTGGTTAAATATGAAGATGATATTTCTGAACGTAGGTAAGTAAACTTGCGCAGTCCGTTTGGTAAATTAATACAGGAATTGGCATATATTGCTTGTTTTATGTATTATGTATATTTTTTTATTGACGATCAAAACTTCAAAAGTGTGTTCACCTTAGGAAACTGAATATCATATTAGAGGAAACATTGGTCGATTTAAATTAAAACTGTTCGAGACCTTCTGTAGATACTTTGTATGATAAGTCCACTTTTTAAAACTTATTTCGACTCATATTTATTGGATAAAGTTATTTAATATTGTGGACAGAACACACCCTTAAAAACTAAATCCTTGTAATACTAAGCAAGCAAAAAAATCTACTCATGTAAATATTATTAGCTGATTGTTATGGTTTGGTGTTACATAAATGCTTTTATTATTAGTTATAATTGTAACAAAAATATTTATGCAACACTAAACTCGACCATAGCTCGATTTATCTACAGTCATATTTGTCCATGTTCAACAAAATCGTACAATCAAAAAGCACCCTTTTTTGGGTGTGTGTAAAAATGTGCTGTGTTGTTGGAATTTAGTGCATGTCATTACAGTTTGTCATTTGTTATGAAGAAATATTACAATAAATAAGTTATTACTTTATTTTGTCCTTTAATGTCTTGTATCAAAATAATATTTTTGAAAAGTCAATATTTTGGACGAATTAAAAAAAAAGTTATTCATAAAAATAATCTATTTAAATGTGACAAAAATGAGAATATTGACAATGGCAGTCTTAAAACCGTTTTTTCATTACGAGCCTTTGAATAGAGTCTATGACTTCTATACAAATCAAGTAGATTTGATAGACAGTTTGTTAAATCAAATCTAAATGAGTTTATTTTTTAATTAAAAAAGGGAATTAAAATCCTCTCTAACAATACTAAAACGTATAACTTGGTCAGCTAAAGAAACGGATTGAAAAAAGTGAAGGCGTAATAAAATGCTGTAGCTCGCAAATTGTCAAATATTTACATTTCATTATTCAAGCACGTTTTAGATAATTTTCCTAAGCAGCAAATAAGCGCAAAATGAGTAGACACGTGTTATTATTCTTTACTCTAACGTTATTCTTTTTAAGATAAATAATATTAGAAAAAATACTAGAAAAATCGACTCACCCGTAGCACCTCAGACGGGACTCGAACCCGCACCCTTGGGATTCCGGCCCAATGCACTGACCAATTATGCTACCGAGTCGCTAGTGGGAGCGGCATGGTCAGTGCATTGGGCCGGAATCCCAAGGGTGCGGGTTCGAGTCCCGTCTGAGGTGCTACGGGTGAGTCGATTTTTTCTAGTATTTTTTCTAATATTATTTATCTTAATATAAAAATAGCATTGTGAATGCGAAAAATCAAAATTTAATAGTTATTCTTTTTTTTATATAAAACTGTGTTACCCCGTCGTCCCGGGAACCTTTAAAATTCTGCATGGGAGATTCCATAGGTACATCACAAAAACAGTAAATTATCCTAATTCAATAAAGTGCTGTGCGACATTTGGAGGTCCGAAAAGGTCCGCCCGTGGACTAACTCGATAATAAAAGGTCTGCAATGTTTTGATACCGCTCCGGTTTATAAAATTTATATCGTACCTTACTGAGTACTGACACTTGTTTTTACGAGGTAGCATAATTTTTGACGTTCTCAAACGGCGTATTTGCGACCTAATGGGCGGTGGTATTGCCAATAAAAATGTTCATCATGTAACCGAGAGCTAACGACAGTACTCATGAATACGAACGAAAATTATGGGGCTTTTAATATGAGTACTCGCGGCCTACTTAGGCCCAGAATCTGGGCCATCATATCAGCCACCCAAGACGACATCAGGCCCAATCGAAGGTAGTGGATTAAATATTCTTAGTAGTCAATCTAAAAATATAGCTGCTTATCGTTATAATTATTTAGAGTCGATTTTTAAACCTTTCGTCATAAAATTAAAAACTAAAACCATAGTGCTTAAACAATAGCATTTAGCGAGCAGCGTCCTCAGATCATACATTATCCTACACATTGTCTCAGAATTACACAAAAGTTCCAGTCAAGAAAGACAAAACTGCAAGAAATTGTGCACAAATAAATAAACGAAAAACAACTTTATCTCCAACAGCGATGGTGACACATTCCTATAATTTATACCGCAAACAAAACAATAACGCTTTTTAACTCGATTATTACAATTTATTATGCGCCCAACTGTGTGCTGGCATATTCTTTTACTAGTTTTATTAAAGATTTATATGATCCTCGCTCCTAGATATATTTGTTTACATCGCTTGAAAACAGAATAATAAAACACACTGGTCTATAAATTTTCTTAGGACACTGCAATGACTACAAGATTTTTATAGTACCTACGAAGAAAATGTTTTCAGTATTTTGAAGAGAATTTACTGTTTCAATTTAATATCGGGTTTATGAAACTGCTGTTCGGTGTATGAGATATTTTCCAATACTCGTGATTTGAAAAGAAAAATGGTTTAAAGGTTTTTAATTCAAATTTTTATTTTTTTTGTTAAAGTAAATAATAGCTAGTTTCGTAGATTTATGGCTAAAGAAGTGTAAGTATAAGAGTTTGCATAGCAAGTAGGTATCATATTTTTTTTATTCCATTTCAATGCATTCGTCACGCTGCTATTTTGAAAACTATATGAAATTAGGTTTATCGTTATCAAGCACTGGCAGTATCTCTCCGGTCTTTTTCTTTTATTTCCGCAGTAAGACGCATTCAAAGACTAATATTATATTGAAATTGAGTAGTGTTGTTAAAGGAGTTTGTCATTGAAATAAGCAATAAGTACAATATTAGCATAACAATTAGACTTTTAAAGAAAAAATATTCACTTAGTCTTTTCACACGACAAGAAATGGTTGTGTTTTTTCAGAGTGTAAAACAGAATACTTTATGTAATCCGTAATACTAAGTTAATATCCGCATAGAAATTCACATCCACGTAATAACTGAAGCGTGGACAAAAAGAAAAACCAGACTGTTCTAAGCTAAATGAAACAAAAGTATGCATGCCCATTTCCCCTTCACACTACAATTCACTCTTAACTCAAATAGTTAGTGCCTAAAATCGCTTGCATGAGAGTTTTAGATTGTTTGGCTAATAGTTAACGCGGATGTCCGGCGCGCCGGATGCTGGAAGCGCCGTTCCAAAGTCAATTAACTAAGGCTCCCGCCACACGAATCGTTTCCATTGAACGTTGCCGCATATTCATGATTCTGTAGTGAGACGTCGAACTCCGTCTTTATACAATTAGATCTAATTCTACATCGGTCTGTTACTTTGTAGTGATATTGTCTTCAAGTTCAGAATTGTGCAATGCTGTTACGGACTGAATTGGTGTGAATTGTTTCGCTCCTAATGAAGAGATTGTGTAACTGTTTTGTTACTTGAGATGGATTTTAAAAGCTTTGTTAGAGTAAGGAAAGTTGGGAATACTTAATTAAATTAATTTCAGGGTACAAGTTTGGGAGTTCGCAAATTAAGAAGTAAGTCTGCACAGACGGCCATTAAGAGGTTGAATAACGAAGGGAGTAATTTTTACACTTTGGATGGAATATAATTATTATTATAATTTGAAAAAGTGCTTACAATTTTTTTATTTTATTGTATTTTATTTATTTCTGGAAAACCAGCAGCTGTACAATTAGGTGTAGAAAAAACGTAGGAAACAATAAACTAATTATAGGTTTTCGCTTATAGTAACAATATGGAATTTTACAAAACAACAATTTTATGTACCTATCTAAACAAAATAAAAGTACTTAATTCTATGTGTATGATATGCACACCATACCAGCATGAGCTTTTATTAAATAAATAGATGTTCAATAAGTTTTCGTTTAACAGAATCTAATCTGCAATTAAATACATCGATATCAACCAACCAACTCACACCCACCCAACACCAGGTTTAGGCTTTTGGTAGATCTGGGAATAAAACTGCTGCTTGCCTATAGTTGGTTGACGCTAATGGAACTGCTATGGGCCAATAATGCCTCATAGATCTCGACGGCACGGATAACGATAATTTTTCTACAAGGTCGATGGCGCCATTTATTATTTTGGGAATACACATAATATCGGCTACTTGTCTTCACGTTACTAAAGGTATGATGTGTTGATTTTTGCAGAGACTATAGTATTCGGCTGAATTGTAAGGTATTGTCATTTTGAAGCATAACAATTTCATAAACTTTTTTTGGACTCCTTCAATTCTATCTATGTAAATTTGATATCTTGGATTCTAGATCTGGGAGGCATATTCAAGTTGGCTTCGTACTTATGCACAGCATAAGATTTTCAAAGTTTTAAGTTGCGTGAAGCATTTTGAGATACGCATTATAAATCCTAGTGACTTAGCGGCTTTAGTGATAATTGCATCAACGTGTGAGTCGAACATGAGCCTGGAATCGTGGATCACACCTAAATCACGCATCACATTCAATCTCTGAAGGTTGTGGCTAGACAAAGTATAGATAAGCTTTGTTTAAGCTTTGTAGTCTGGAATTGTGAATATAATATGGACACATTGATAGATAAACGTTGAGAAATTACTGAATATTGTGTGTGCATTCCATTTTGAGAAGATGATGATGATGAATATGAAGACTCTCAGTTACCACCTCCAAATATAATCAGTCAGTCGAGTGTTGAGACAGCAGTGCTCAGGCTAAGGTTTGGTGGTTACTTTAATATCCAAGTTTAACGATGGAATGAGGTCAATTATTGCTTTTAGGACAAGTACCCAAGTTTCGGGCGTCTAAGGAGACAAATGTCGATCGCTAACAAGTTGGCGGCAAACGAGCCTCATCAATATTCAGGATTGGTCCTCGACTCAGTAAGGATAGTTAAGCGTACGTGATTGGGTGCGCGGCAACTTTTGCACGTAGCACCTAATAAAATCAAACAGTTTCAAATAGCCTGAAGTGATCGTTCACATTGAACTAACTATTATGCGCGCTTTTGTTCAACTTACGTATACTAATACGGCTGCTCAATACCAAAACACAGTAAGCCACATTTGGAAAATTTTATAGGACAAGCAGAAATGTGTTTTGCTCTGCCTTAAGCAAAAAAACATGTCACAGAAACAATATCAAAACCTAGTAACATCCATTGTCTCATACCGTGTTTTGATTTTGTTTCTGCATGAGACATACTGTGTTTGTTTTATGTTATTTTGTCGTTTGGTAGGTTTAAAACTGGCTAACTTCTTAAAATAATTTAGGTTATAGGCGATGTAGCGCTACGAGGATCAGACCAGTTTGTAGAGCGTTACTAGATCAATCAGAAAAGAAAAAAAAAAAATTTATTTGTGCCTTACTGTGTTTTGTTTTTGAGCAGCCGAATACGCTAAGGTGCAACATGGTAGGTAGTCTAATTAGGTCTACTGCAGAATAATGTCCTCACTAGGCAGGCAGGTTTGGAGATCGTAGTGTTGCACTGTTTTCATTGAAAAACTCTGCTGCCCAATTTCTATCCCATTGGTAGTGTTGGATGTACTACTTCTAAGTCATTAATCATCTTTTGGTCGAAATATTGATGCGTTGGTGATATTCCATCCTGTCAGATGCCATTTGAATAGATTATAATTGAAATTGAAAAATTCTTTATTCAAATAAGCTCACATAACAAGCATTTTTAAATCGTCAATTCTTTTATCCTACCACCCATTATGACGTCTTTTAGCTGACAAGAAAAATGGGCGCAAAAAACTTATCAGCTTTATTAGAAGGAATGATATTTACAAATATGTATATCGTTTCCAGACATTACATTCATAGTATTCATACATGTTACCATTAACATAGATTCATAAATAAATAACATTATTTAATTAGCTCATTTGTACAGAATCAATTTACAGGTGTCAAGCTTAATTCAAAATTTAAGGTTCAGCCTAGGCTATTACAAAAATAAAAAATATATATATATATATATCAATTCATACAATTCAATAAACGTTAAGACAAGTAGGCAGAAGCAGACCCATTCCCACTGGCAGCACCCGTTCACGAGCATGACGCATGAACCAGTGTTCATGTTCCAATATAATAGTGTTTATTTTTTAACATAGACCGCTAAAACAAAAAGGCGTAACGAACGTATCTCCAAACATTACAAACTTTTAGATGAAAAAAGTTGAAAACGGTTTGAATATTTATATTAACGATGCTTTATTTTAATGAAAAAAGGATTTGCAATAAAAACTTTTCAAATTGTAATTGCTTATTTGATAAACAAAAATACTTATTGAAACTTAAGGCATTGTTTTTTTTTATTTTATTTCAAGATGTCCAAATGCGAGCTTAAGAAACTACAAGGCCTACAATTCAACAACTTGCTAAGTCCTCGACCAGAGGACGAAGTGGTAGTTAAGAAACTATCGATTCAGATTCAATGACTTTTCCAAACGGGACTTTTAAAATTGGAGTTCTACTAGTTTTTCCCTAATTTGAGAAGTTCAAAGCGGTTGCATTTGGTATTCGCCATGCGAAATGTAAACTGAAAGACTCGACAAGTCTGAACTAACTTTGACAATAATCAACCGTCGGTAAAATCAACGTCGCTGAGAAGTACTGAGGCAAGTTAAACAACCCATGTATACTTTAGGTAGTCTGTATACTAACAGACTGGTGTTTCAGAAATGTTTGAGATAAATGAAACCTGCTTCAAAAACAAATTATATTGAGGATTCGAGGGCTTTATCACACTATACAGCATGTTACAAAAATACCCCTAATGCCGAATATAATATAATATGGTATATAGGGTGCATCAAACTGAACAACTTTTACTATGGGACCAACTCTGAAATCGGCAAAAAAATAAATATTGTCTAGCCACAACCTTATGGTATATAGGGACCATCAAACTGAACATTTTATACAATGGGACCAACTCTGAAATCGCGAAAAAAATATCAGCTGTTTCATACATTTTGATATGATCAATTTTAATTTTTATATGAAATAGCTGATTTTTTTTCCCGATTTCAGAGTTGGTCCCATAGTAAAAGTTGTTCAGTTTGATGGTCCCTATATACCATATTATATTATATTCGGCATTAGGGGTATTTTTGTAACATACTATATGTAAATCTTTATTGAAATAATCTTACATCACAATTCACAACTAGTCTAAACATAGATAATATAGAAAAAAGGAATAATAAAATATTATGATACCGTATGGGCTTGACCACATGCGACGTTGCTGTTCTCCTCACTTCATGGCTTGTACAATAGAGAAGGCCTGCTGATATCCACTCTTCCGAAAAAAGAAAACAATAATCTATCATTAAATGTCAATATTATGTTGTAAAATAACGTGAAACCTGTCACTTCAATCAGCTGTTATGTAGTCGGTCATGCTATTCACTAAAGTAGTGGTAAAATAGGCAGCACCCTTCTATACTTCATCAAAGGTTTATTGGCTGGGTAATTAAAAATTAACGCACTGGTGGAACACAAGTCACTTCAGTTTACATGACTTCTACCGTTAATTAGGCTACGTACAAATATGCTCAAAAAAGTTTTGTGGCATGCAAAAATCTGTGTCAAATTCTTTAAGGTTGTCTACTGCACTAAAGTGAGTAATGTTTGAAGCGTCAAAAAACTTATAACAATTTCATTTCAACAAGGGCTACAATATAATGAACTTTTTTTTTCATAAATATGATAGTTTTTATGAAATTCGCAAAATGTGAATAATGCGGTCGTTTTCCGTCCGGTTTCAGCATGAAAAAAAAACATAACTCGTAAACGGAGTGCGATATCGAAAAAATATAAAACCCCTAGAATTATGACTTTGTACTACCTTTTTTTTTTTTTTTTTATGCCGAAGAAAAACGCCTTTACGCGCTTCCCCTCCCGCAGGTGAGCGAGAGGGGGGTATGTGGGGCTCGCCAGGAGGGAACCGCAACATTCAACGTTGCAGTTCCCTCCACGACTGCCTCCCGTGATCCCACCCAACCGAGTGGTTCGATGGGATCTCGGGAGGAGGGAATACCCACTAAAAAACTCCGGCACTTGCCCACTCGCCACCAGAAGGTCATTACCACCCATGGCCCCCCGGCCATGGGTGGTAATCACCCCACTGACCTGGTGGCACGCCCGGTTTCCCGGGCCTCCTCGCGGTTGGGAGATGGCCGGGCAAGTTTGGCCATCTCCCCAGACGGTCGAGGACCGTGCAATGCAGGCGATGGGTCACCCCCCATCACACGCGTGGTCCCCGTTAGGACGGTATGAGGTGCGCGTAGCGCCTCCTCCTAGCGCCCAACCGCCTGCGTCGGAGCCGGTTCGCATGAGCTTCCTCTTCACGAACCCGCTCCGATGCCTCCTTCTGGAGGAGCACATCCTCACAGAAGGAGACTACCGCCTCCCAGGATCTCTCGGTGGCCAGCTTGGATTGTACCACACTGGGCAGCGACAGATCCCTCCCAACCACAGCGACCAGAGCGCCGCGCTGCGGAGCCCAGGCAGGACACACCTCTAGGGTGTGCTGTGCACTGTCCTCCGCATCGCCGCACTCGTAGCACTGTGCGGACGCTTCCTTACCTATCCGACACAGATACTTTCCGAAGCACCCGTGCCCGGAGAGTACCTACGTCAGCCTATAAGTTAGCGTCCCGTGCTTCCTAGAGCACCACTCCTCTAGCCTCGGACAGATTGCTTCTACGGTTCTCACCCCGTAGGGTTCTGTCTCGAGCCTCTGCGCCCAAGCCTTCAGCCTAACCTCCTCCACCATACGACGGTTGGCAACTACTTCCTCGGGAGCAAGATGTTCCCCCCTTTCAAGCGCCGCTCTGCGCTCCCTGTACACCTCCCTGAGTACCTGAGCATCTAGCTCCCAGGGAGGTGTACCGGCTAGTGCACAGGCCGCAGTGCATGAAATCGTCCTGTATCCGCGGACTATTCGAGTGGCCATTGCCCTCTGCGCCTGCCGGAGCTTTCTAGCGTTTTTAACGCATAAGCGATCTGCCCACACTGGTGCGCCGTACATGGCAATGCTGCGCAGCACCCCAGCGAACAATTTCCGACATTTATCGTTGGGGCCGCCAATATTTGGCAATACGCGCCCCAAGGCGTTTGCCGTCTTCAGAAGTTTTGGGGCTAGCTGACTGAAGTGCTCCCGAAAGTTCCATCTTTCGTCAAGCACCAGCCCCAAATACTTTATCCAGGGAGGCAATGGGATGGCGGCGTCATCTACCACCAGACTTGCCCCGACCGGAGGGCTCCTTCTCTGTCCGTGGAAACCGACAGCCTCCGTTTTGTCTATTGCCACGTTCAGGCCCAGCAATCTGATGCGCTCGGTGACCAGGGAGGCACCTACACTCGCCAGTCTTTGCGTGTCCTTAAACGTCTTGCCCCGGGCGGTGACCAACGTGTTATCTGCATAGCAAATGACACTCATTCGGGGCAAGAGGACCCCGCGTAGGACCCAGTCGTACCCGATGTTCCACAGGAGTGGTCCAAGAACCGAACCCTGTGGAACACCGCATACCATCCCCCTGGTCACAAGTTCCCCATCACTGGACGGGTAGACAACTTCCCTACCCTCTAGGTAGTTCTCTACCACTTTTATTAGGTACGGTGGCAGGCCATGATACCTGAGCCCATCTTTGATCACGTCGAAGGGGAGGGAGTTGAAAGCATTCCTGATATCCAGGGATACCGCTATAACTACCTCCCCTCGATCTATTGCCCTCTCCGACAGCTCCCTGAGAGCTAAGATGGCATCAACCGTCAACCGCCTACGCCTAAAACCGTACTGGTTCCCGGCTAAATCCGGACCCACCGTCTCCATGTGCTGGACGATCCTGTCAGCGATTATTCGCTTAAGCATCTTTGCCAACTCGTCCAGCAATACAACGGGACGGTAGGTTGAGGGGGAGTCAAGAGGACGGCCTTCTTTGAGAAGTAGGCATAGCCGACCCCGCTTCCAAACCTTCGGAAACTCTCCGGCCTCCAGACAGTCACTGAACAGCTCCCTCAGGAAATCACCCAGGTGTTTCAACGCTGTGGGCAACACCTTCCCAGGGATACCGTCGGGGCCAGGCGCCTTCTTTTTGGCCGCAAGTCGGTCCACCACCATCTCCATTTCTTGTTCAGTGACTGGGAGGAAACCAGTTTCTACCACAGCCAGACCCTGCGGAGCAACCAGAGGGGCCGTCACTGGCGCAAAATCTGGGAACAGGCTAGACACTACCCTGGAGAGGAGTTCTGGCTCCATGGTATCCATGGGAGGCGCCTGATGGCGGAGTTTGCTCCGCACCATCCTAAACGGACGTCCCCATGGATCCCTATCCAGGCTTGCGAGAAACTCCTCCCACGCCTGGTCTTTCGCCCTGGCTATCCCAGCTGCAAAGGATTTTTTGGCATCCCTGTAAGCCGTCAGGAGCCTCTCCTCCATTCCTTCTCTTCTCCTGCGGCGCCTTCTGCACCTTTGCAGAGTGCGTCTGGCACGGAGACTGGCGGATCTGAGAGCCTCCAATTCTGTTGACCACCAGTAGACGTGGTGTTTTTCCGGCGGACCATGCACCCTAGGCATTGCTGCATCACACGCTGTCGTGAGGGAGCGTGTGATTTTCCTCACTCTGTCCTCAATGCCTGCCACCGATTGGGCCTCAAGACACCAGGCCTCTACCTGAGCTGCCTCTTCGGCCAGCTCTTTATTGAGCCTAGTGGTAGCCCACCTAGGGAAATGGGCATTCAACGGGCGTGGACTCGCAACTGGCGATCCTGCCCTAGGGGTGATCCTAAAGCGGATATACCTATGGTCCGACAGGGTCTGTGGCTCTGTTAGAACCGTCCAGTCCATCACCCTTGGAGCCAGTGTCGGCGTCGCAAAGGTAATATCCACTCTGGATCCCCCATTTCCCCTTACACATGTGGATGTGCAGCAACATTGAAGGATAACCTCCATAGCTTATCTTTTAAAACGCGAGATTTGCATGGAGCGCGGGGGCACGAGATGATTTTTTGTGTTTAGATAATTTAATGGTTTGAGGTATATTTTGTAATTTCCTGATTTAAGGATATCCTCGCCATGTATTCAGCGAAAAGGGTATGACTTCCGCCGAGCTAGGTGTCTATGCTCGGGGACCGCGGTTCTATTGTTCGATGTTGGAATTTGTATTTATGCGAAGTGCTTAGAAAACTTCAATATCGTGAGTCAGGTCTCCATACATTTTTGCCTTGACGTTAGCTTGACGTAGTGCGACGTCACGTCTGCGTAATGTTTACATATTGTACTTTTCGCTGATGCTGCATTTCTTCGTCATTCGTCGATTTGTTTATGTAGCGGTATGATCTCGCCGTTAAAAGTTTCTAAAAAACATTTAAAATAATAA
Organism: Catoptria pinella; assembly: GCA_963556745.1. Classification (NCBI taxonomy): domain Eukaryota; kingdom Metazoa; phylum Arthropoda; class Insecta; order Lepidoptera; family Crambidae; genus Catoptria; species Catoptria pinella. The sequence goes on from OY750771.1 coordinate 7,480,080, forward strand.
AGTTTTAACATAGAAAATGTTTTTTCTTTCACTTTGGTTAGGCCCGATTTTCAGCGAGAGAGCAAATTCACTTTGGTATCGTGAGTTTTAAAGCTACATAAAAGTTTGGGGTCTCAAAAGGAAGGGCAAAAATTTGTTGGTTTTTGAGGATATTGCAAACACCGCTAAATATTTTCGTTGAAAGTTATATAGGAGAGTGGGTGTAGTTTGAGCCTCAACACATAAGAGTAGATTCAGAAAAGTAAATACAAAATATATTCATGGGTTTACTGTAATTTCAATTTCAGGATTTAAAATTACTCGAACAGGCATGTCTCCTCCACCTATATCTCTTAGTTACGCTGAGATTCCAAATGAATTACAACGGTACTATCAGGTACCTTTCAATAAAATATTAATGTTCATTTATCAATGAATGGATTTTGTTTTGTTTTATTCATTAAATTCATTTTCAATGTATCAAGGTCGTGAAAGGCACGAGATCTTTGAATTGTTTTCTTTATGAATACCTATTATTTGAAACGATTTTAAGGTGAACAAAAAACGATCATGGTTTCACTCAGTAGAACATATACGGCTGCAATTTATTGAAAGACGTGGAGACTACTCACCCTTTCGCGTTACACAGTCTGTAAGATTGCAATTATAATTAAGCGACTCGCTCGACGGTGATTTGGGCACACTGTTCCGGAAAATGAGCGGTGCAATAATTGAGACTATTGTTTATTGTAGGGTTGCCAGATTTTAAGTCATGACTCTGTTAATTTTCATACTAAATGATTTTTCAGACATAAGATTTGTGTGAAAATACAGATTTTTGGGTTACTAGGTTGGTGTTAAGTTTTGACAAATTTAACAGAAACCTACGATTAAAATAGTAGATTTGAATACAAGGATTGAAAGGAAGATTGATGATTTTCTCCTGTGATAAACACTCTACTTTTCATTTCGAATATAGAAACGTAAAAAATAAAATGTTTAATAAAAAAATACAAAATGAACAGTTTGAAATTATTGATTTCGATATAGTTTACAGTGTTAGTATCCTGCCATCATATTTTAGATTTTAATTTATTTTATATATGGAACACGCTGCGAACGTAGCCGCCGCTCTGCTCCACGCCTCTGCTCTCCACTCCGCACAGCAGTGCAATGAATTGACCAATCACGAAGCACCGCTTCAGTGGAAACGCACCCTAACATGGCAGCAACATTTAGCTCTATCTTTTTTTTAATTATGCAAACTTTTTCATTGTCGATTATTATAATTAATTTGTCCTGCCGTTGGCGCTACTACACGCCGTTAAGTATACTATTTCTAGTCAGCACTTTAATATAACAGTGGTAAGCAAAAAATGTTGAGATATTTTAATACAAGTGCGTGCCGCCCCGCTAAAACTTTTGATTACTTTAGTTTCACAGCCCTATTTTCGTGTAGCGTGGTGAACTTGCGGGTTTGAGGTAGCGTGGTGACATGTACAGTACATCCCTTTTTGGGAACATATAGTTTGGTATATTTAGTACAAGGTATTATGTATTCTGTGCTAGAGTGTAAAGACGAATGATATCACAGCCGGAAATGTATACCGTTCAAAGAGCGGTTTACCGTTCATAACAACCAGGGTGTAATCAGCCTTTGAGATGGATATGGATGATATGCAGTGTAACAGAAAGGGTTGAAGTCGAAAGTGAAGTAAAAAAAAAATGAGTCAAGCATGAAAATAGTCATGGTTCATAGCTTGTAGGTTTTGGATAACTCTATTAAGTGAATGGTCTCAAATAGTTTTTGCTTAGCTACTGTAATATGCAGTGTATCTGGCAAGGCATAAATATTTTTATTTGAAAAGAGAGAGTCTACGTGATAAAATACTAGAAAAAAATCGACTCTCCCGTAGCACCTCAGACGGGATGGCTACGATTTTTTCTAGTAAGTATAACATTTATCTTTATATAAAATAGCATTGTGAATGCGAAAAAATCCAAATTTTAATAAGAATCTACATCTTAAAAAGTATCAACTAATGCTAGAAGACTTGAATAACGGTATTCAACATGAATCGGGAAAGCATTTTAGCGAACCCAAGAATGAAAAGCTTTATTTAATACCCTAAAGTGATATGATGATCAATCATGCGGCCAATCTGATAGTATACTACAATGCAGTCACCGTTCCCTAAATACTTCGAAAGCCATTTAATGACCGTAATTTTCGTCATCGCTTACCCGAATCTCGAAATACATTCAAATAATTCTATTATGTAAACATAATTGTAATCGCTACGACACTGATTACATTCTAACACGAGTAAACAAAATCACACGAGACGGCGGGGGGCATTAAATAAATCATTCGGCATTTTACGGCAAATGGGGCGGTTGATGAATCGATATAACCTTAAAAGCATTGGGGTGTTGACGAGAGCTCGTTTCAGAAAATACCCCATAAAGCGACATAGGAGCCATCGCCGAGCCGCGCAAAAAGAAAAAAAATGTTCTAGAATATTGTTAGGTACTTACATCTACTTTTGTGTCAAGCGTCATAATAGGTACTATAAATGATAGCTTCTGTTTCCTTCTTTAGACATGTTTTGACAATTGATTCGTAAAAGGTTTTTATTATGCTACATTTTTATTGTGATCAAACATGGTGTTTGAAAAAATTAATGAGTTAAGATTTTGTAAATATTGTGTACAAAGTTAAGATTTGCAGTAGGTCATGATCTCTGCTAGGGTTACAAAACTCAAAACTCAAAGCAATTTAATCAGTCTAGGCCCTCTAGGCTATTACAAGCACTTGTGAATGTCAAAGAAGCAACGCCATCGGTTCGCAAGTTCTAACCTTCTACTCGTAACAATGTCTCTTCTTGTAGTGAGAAGAACCGGTAAGAAACTAGTCCTTGGTCCCTGAATCATCAAAGGTTATAGAAAACTTGCCTTCATAAAATGAAAAACTTTTTAAAGCGTAAAAATAACTTCTAAGCATCGACTTATAAACAAAAAAGCAAACTTTTTGCCTTGCATTGACCGATGATAAGGCTAAGTACATATGACCGCGCGGTACCGCGCGGAACTACTAACCGCGCGGTACAAGTCTATACTACACTGTGTTATATCGTTTACATTACCGCGCGGCCCAGCGCGGCGCGTCGTGACCCAAGCGCAAGATCTTGCACCGACCCGTTCAGTTGAGCCGCGCGGTTTCTCAATGAATTGCCTCCTTCACGTGCATTCTCGATGACAGACTGCCGCGCGTGCATACGCTATCATGTGAATGCTCCTACCGCGCGACGAACTCGGCACTGCGCGATCATATGAACTTAGCCTAAAGGTTTGGGAAGATCTCCAAATTTTAGAATATGAATTTATTTCTTAGAACTAAGTCCTTTATCAAATTCTTGTGAGACTTCGATAAACGGATCAACTTATAAAATCTAGGGAAAACCTTTTAATATTCAGTACTGTCTTTGAAACACAATGTAAACTTGATTACACCAGGTGAATTCGTAAGAGCTATAGATATGAAAAAAGATTCTGATTAAAGAATATTGTTCATGAACAATGTTTATGAACATCTAACAGAATACATCATAGTTAATGTTACTATTATTAGACTGTGCGTCTAATAATAGTAACATTTTGTTTAAAGTGTAAAAATATTTCGCAAAACTCAAATTATGTAACGGTTTCTAAACAATTTGTGCGAAAAGAAAAATTTAAGCGTGAGAGAAAGTCATTTTTGCTAAACCGATGCTTATTGGTTATGCTAAAACAGGAACATCCTCACCATTTCATGAAAAAAATTCCAACATTGGAAATCTTAAATGACATACTACAGTTTGATAAAAAATATTATTTTAATAAATAACGCCCCAACGCGCCCAATATGGTAAGCGACCCAATATATTTCCTACTATACGCAATTTATGTAATGATCAGTAAAGCCGTTATAACGAATACGTAACACGATGAATAAAAGGCATAAATCTCAATTTGAATTATGAATATAAAAAAACCGGAAGATTTTCCTCTTGCGGGTGAGGTTAATTTGAATGAACATTGTAGGATATCGACAAAGTTTCTCTCAGACGACGCCAAGATTAAAAGTATAAAGGCACTCATGAAATTATAATTTAATTTTTCTCCCTCAAAAACTCGTTTCCTTGAATCACATCGTGAATATGTGATAGCGGTGGATTACACGCGAAATAAATTTTATGGTTTTCGTTTCAGACTAAGATTCGTTTTGCCGTCTAATCGCTGTTGAAAGGCATATTATTTTATTTTATGACACATGGTTAAAGCGACACTGGCGTACGTAAGTGTGATTAAGCTTTATAAAAAAATATATATTTTGAATGAAACCACAAATGTGAGTTGCGTCTGCGTATTGTAAATTTTGCAAGATATTTCGAATTGTAGGTACATTATGCTACGAAGGGATGAAAATGCTAAGAGTACCTGATAACTTAAGTTACGTAGGAACTAAAATTTGGTGCGAGATAAAGGCTCAATAAATACATTCCATTTTCATGCATTTGCATGTATATTTATATGCAATGTACCTACGAGTATTGTGATATTGTCACTATTTATATAATAACATTTAGGCGTGGAAATCCAAGAAAATAATAATATAGTTTCACTTATCAAAACTTAAGTAACGAAAAATAAAGAAAAAAATGTCCATTTTGTGTTTCGGCTTATCACAGAGACATGGGTTGAAAATATCAAGACTTTTTGTGCACTCATTTCCAGTGGACTAGCAAAAATACATATGTTTTGTCCGGTCCCCTCACAATAAGCACAGATAAAACAGCAGAGATAGGACCGACATAATTTTAATTTTGTGTAGAAAAATGTAGGAGAAACACGATTTTTATTTTGTTCTGCTTGTCAATTCTGTAACCAAACTCGCATCTCACTTCAAACCTCACTTCACTTTGCGTGAATTTTAGAAATTAGCTAAGAATATAAGCAACTTAACCGATTTGCAAAGGTAGCTACCGTAGCTATCTTAAATCTTTTTTGATTGTAAAAAAACAGCTAATCATTATCTCATTTATGATTTAAAATTCCCGCGCAGTGAAGTGTGGCTCGAGTTTGGTTACAGAATCGCCAGGCTGTTGTCACAGTGAGGGTTTCCGCTGTGATCAAAAGAGAGATTAAAAAGGTATGTGTTATTTTTATATATTTTGCCGCGATAATGCTACAAGATTTCGTGAAGCGATGTTTTTGTTAAAATACGCAAAATTATTCAAACAACTTTGAATTCTTCAAAAACCGCCTAAAAATCGGTCCATTCGCTTAGGAGCTAAGATGCTACGACAGACACACACGTCAAACTTTTGGTAATAGGTATATCTGGCATCACTTTGCCATCTATCTCCGTCTATGGCCGTTTCAAAATACACTACACACCATAGAATTATTTATAATATAATAAGTTTATGCTACACATATAGATTTCAAACCACTGAGCATTAACGATGAATTAAAAATGGCGGTCACTTCAGCCATTTTGGCGTCCCGTTCGCCCCGTCATTAACCTCGATGGCTCAACTTTTGTTGGTTCCGGAAAATTAAACTACGTTTTTAGCGGCCATTTGTTGTACGCAACATAAAAGCAACGCATATGGTGCGTTACTTTTATGTTAAAAATTCACTAGCACATAAATTTTGGGCGAACTAAATAGATGCCTTTTAGTTTATTTCGTATCAACGTGGTGTTGCTTGCTGTTCTTCGAAAGTATAAATAAATAAATAAAAATAACTCCATACTGATAAATGATGACTTCTATAATTCATTTTCAGTTTATTAAATCTTTAAAAATATTATACGCCCTAACTATATAACTAGTGAATAATATCGACTTGATTTTAAATTAATTTAAAAACACGCTGCCATTGTCCGTTAATGGACCACAAATGGAAACCTAGTGGTTTCATAAATTGTGTGACAAAATTATTAATTTATAATTGTTACAATTTGTGGTATTGTCGGAAAGTGTGCAATTTGAATGCAATAATTTGGACTGAAGAACGTCAGTACTATTCTTAATTCTGTGACTGTAGTAGTATCATACGTACCTTTTGAGTTATGCATTGTCTATGTGAACTAATGTGGACATCATGAATATGTTTAGACGTAACATTAGGTTCAGCTGAAGTCAAAGCTGAATTTGTACGGTCTGCTCCTGCTGGCCTAGCATGCACATTACCATAAAATTATGCTGACACTTTTATAACGTTACCGAGATGTCTGTCCCGCTTACATCAGTGCGGTGTTAGCAGGACAGACATCGCGCTAACGTAAAAAATGTGTGGTTCTTACATTGGCGCGGTGTCTGTCCCGCTTACACCGCACTGATGTGAGCGGGACAGACATCGCGAGATGATTCGATTTCCGGAGATATCCTAATGAGACAAATACTAAAATGATAAATTAACTGAAATGAGTTAGGCACCGTAAAAAGTTTTTCTGTACAAAAGTTACAGATAGAAACATCAAAAAGCTGTGTTAAACGCCTTATTAGTACAAAAACGTTGTAAGATTTCCCAAGTGACAGAAACTCGCATTTGTTGCCGCGGCTATGGGAGATTTCTTAATGAGTGCTCACTCGCCGAGACCTAATTCGCTTAAATGAGCAAATCCCGCAGACGGCGAAGGAGAAATTAAATTTTACCTATATTAATGTTAATGTTGAAGTTTATCTCCGTCTCAAGAGTGTCGTAACTTGGAGACGACCAGTGCTAATATCGGATGCAGAAGCTTCGTTTTGTAGCTTATGGTGCATAAAGTTCTAGTGCGCTTTGATAACCAACGAACAAGAAACTTGAGTCAACGTGGTACATAAAAAGTTACTGCTTATGTTTCTTAACAAGCTTTAGGAGTATTAAATGCTTTTTGGGTTAACTACTTGTGTCCAAGCGAAGGTACATTTTTAGCAAAAGAGTTTAAATACTACAAATAAAAATAAAAATCTGCATTAGTCATACTGAAATTGTAAAAATAAATTCTGTATTCTGAAAAGATTTAATAGTTTGTGCGGGCTTTGGTTCCTGCCCGCACTATACTTGCGTTCGTTGTTAAAAACTATGATGGAAGTGTGTTGTAGATGCCCTCGGCAAATTGATTCTGGGTTTAATAGAATAAACACAGCTTGTGTGGTTTTAATAAATTTTTATTCACACATGTTATATACAGTGAATATTTACATGGATGAGTCACATTAAATTAGGAAGGAACACGGACGAGTAAGGAAGGAATAATATTAATTTACAATAGAAAGAAAGCAACAATAAAATTCTGTGACAACAGTCCGAAAGACAGCAGTCAGAACGATCTTTCTTTTTCTCTTATAAACCATAGAGGAGTGGTGACCTCTTTGCAGACGCCACAAGTTTTATTATTCTGCTCTGTGAAAAATACTTAAGTTTCTTCCTAAAAATGTTTTACAACCTTAATTCCAACTTTGGACTGATTTTGAATAAACGAGCGAAGACGCGTAAGCTCTGTGCGCAAACAAAACTTAAAATTGTTTGGTGAAATGTATATTATTCTCCGTTTCTTCAGAAACTCGACACTTCGGTTTCTGCTATTTTTCTTTGTGACACTTGAACAATAAACATTTTGTGAAGGTATTCCCTATGTAATTGCTAGCTGATGCAAGCTGGGAATTGCACATCGAATTTAATTCCAAAATATCAAATGATTTCATAATGTCCAATTGATGTAATTGTCAAAAATTCGATTGAAAAGAGAATAATAATCTTCGCATGTACTTTCATTTATAACAGACCAAATTTTGACATTAAACACTACATTAAAAAGTATAAAATATTTTTCACTTTATGCTACTTGGACATTTTGTCACTTGATCTTCTTCTTCTTCTTAATGAGTGGCTTGCTCTTATATCAGAATGTTTGACTTTTTTACATAATGACAGTTGGAAATTACCAAAGTTATAAAAGATAAATATTACTAGAGGCTTAGTGAGCTGTAGACCTCGCGTTTGTGCGTTAGGCTGCGTTCAGATGATCAGCTTAGATAACACACGACCTTTTTTTTCGACCTGAGCTCAACCCGATTACAACTCAAACTCAACTTAAACTCAACCTAAACTCAACTCAAACTCAACTCAACCGCAAGTCCTTGAAATGCATCGCTTACAATTTTAACTCTTTTGACACATTAATAAAAACCCCCGACACAAAAAAGCTAACTCTTAAAAAGTTAGAAATAATATAATCATAACATCAAGTCATAATCATCTATGAAAAAATCGTCTGGACTGATAGGTATACTGTTAAGTATAGCTAGACATGTGACGAGCTTAGATATAAATCCATTAACTTAGCGGTTCCCGACATCTACGATTTTTTTGTAGATCTATTTATGACTTGATGATAATGATGATATTATTTTTAAGTGTAGTTACCTTTATTTACATTTTTTTCAATATGGCCGACTGGTAGGTTTGCCAATAAGGTTACATGCTCTTTCATTGACCTACCGTTTGATTTATTACATTTTTTTTATTTTATTTAACACCTTTTGTTATTCGTTTCCAACGCTCTGTACACGGAGACATAATTTTATTTGAATACAAACGGAGTTTGGATTTCTTTGGTCCCCGTGGTTTCTTAGAAACGGTTGTGAAGTTTGGTTGTAAAAAGTGTGCCTGCAGAGTGATTCTCTAAAATGCAACTACTGTCAATCTTCGAGACATCGAGTTTCTGATAGTTGATTTATTATATTGATTAGAATAATGTTGTAAACTAATGCAGACAGCGCTGCCGCATAGCGACAAATTGATGGCATTAGAGAATAGCATAACTATAGAAATAGACAGCTAAAATTTAAATATTTTCAACGTCATTATCGAAAAGAATAACATATCGCTTTACTTCCACAAAAAACGGCGTAGTTTCAATAACAGTTTAGATTTGTTGAACAAGTTTTTGTATGTGTTATTTTACGTTAATTTTTGAAATATCTTTTTATGTTTTTTATTAGTTAAGTTTAAAATGGTTTGCATTTAAGTACCAAACAACTATAACGAGTTTGAGCAAAAGAAGACGTTTTTAAGTGACTTACAAAAGTTTTGATAGGTATAGTTCATTCATGTGATTTTGCTGCACAGTTAAATTCCATTTACTGATTGATTTACAAAAAAAAGCATTATTAATGTCTAAAGAAACTTATTACGATATCGGGTCATGTCTGACTAGGTTTGCGAACAGATATGTTTAAGAAGTTTTAACACCAATCCCCATGTTTGGCAATAGTTGCCAACTCGGACTTACACGGGCGGGCGGGGCGAAACGCTACCCTTAATTTTATTCAATTTGTAACTTTTGGAGCCCAAAACTTCGGTGATGTATGACTGGAACAGTAATTTGAGTTTTATTGCTTTTCTCTCCTGGATATTCCGCAAAAGGGTTCGCGTGAACCGCAGGGATATGGAAAGGAAGAAAACGTATCAATATTTTGTTTTTTATCTCAAGTGCTTGTTGCAAGAATTGATGTGGAAATGTGAAACTTTTATTGGAAATGTTTCCCACTAAGGTTGCCTGATTTTATTGTTTAATAAGTTAGATAAAAACGCTTTAAGAAAATTTTAACTGGTAATATTATTTAAGTGTGTTGGGGTTTTCAGTAATATTTAATTAATAATTACAAATTTTTTGGGTATGCGAATACCATTCAAAAATAAATCCGCTGGGTTTTGGACTGAAAGTAAAATGCTTGGGTGTTCACACAAGCATTTAACTTTTACATATAAATTTCCCCCGATAATGTCCTGATTTGTAACCATATCGGTTTTTCAACATTGGAAAGTTGCCATTTTGTTTACAAAAATTGGGAAAAGTCAGGAAGTTGAGGGAAGTCATGCTTGGTCCCGGTCCAAATGTACTTTAGTAATTGGAACAATACTATGTTGTAGTAAAACTACCTCCTGATAAATAACTTAAAAAAAAAACTACTGAAAGGCTTTTTATTTCTTCAATTTTATTTCGTACCCAGAATAAGCATCATTAAAAACATTGTTGTATTTTGGACATTATCCATATGCCCACATTATCCATACTTAGCCAGTTCTCAGTTGTGAGAATTCCGGCAGGCAGTGCCGAGGTAGTGCGCTTACACTTTCAGCCTTATTGTCACTAAGAGCGCGTCGTTAAACAATATTTTCTAGCCTGTCCTTTTGTTTAATGGAGTGTTTTTGTTAAAAGTGGCCACTTTTATATAACTAATTTATGCCTTATCTCTTAAATCTAAAGCGCATCTTTGTTTATTGGCAAGATTCATTCACTTACAAATGATCTTACAACATGAATGACAAAAGCGATTCGAAATTTTGAAATTCGATCGAAACACCAACCTGAGTATTTGTGTACAATAACTATTATTTCCAAATTCAACTTTAAGTAGTAAGATTCAAAGAAGAGAATAACTTGTATAAGTTTTTACATACGTCATTTTAAAATTCCACATTAAATTTATTGAGTTATTCTGTTCTAAATAATAACCAACATTTAGTCAAACATTGGTGAATGTTGGTTTTGGCGCGTAAAAATTAAAAAGCTTTGTGTTACTAAAATAATTAGGATGTTTTATCATTTATAATTATAAAACGATCTAAGCTTACCGAAGGTCAGATTTTCCATTTGATATATTTTTATTTCGTAGATTATTTTTACAGTTTTTAAACAAATTGTGGCACGTGAGAACGCAATCACAAGCAAACTAAATCAAATTATCAAGTCAGTTTGAAAGTGAGCTGTAATTATTGGTGGGTGCCGCTATGATTAAGACTCTGACCGGACATCTAGGGTATTCTTGATCGAAGGAATATGAATATCTTTAAAAGTATAGACTTATTTTCAAATCTAATCGGTAGAAACTGTATTGAAAACATTATTTCCGAAATGGTTTTGAGATTTCCGTTTATGTTCAAAAAGTTAAAAATGCCATTTTGAGATAACATTTCAAAGTAATAACTTGAATTCTTTCCAAAGAAGTTGTACTTAAATTTTTCACAAATAGAGTTACATCTGGAAAGTTGCCATGCTGTTTTGAAAAATTAGAGGGGCAGCGGGTTAACTTGGTGGCGGGCCAAAAGCCTTGTTTCCGGGCAGGGTGACAGCTGCCCGATAGGGGCCGTTCTAGTGCCGCTATGATTTAGGGCTTTAACAACACAGCGCAAATCTTGGTACATGAGAGTTTTCATGTTTCTTATGTTTAAGAATTTAATATTGCAGTGAATAAAGTTAAGTGAATTCGTGAGTAATTAAGTTCTTTTTTATAAAAAAATATGATAAGTTTAGGCCAGTTAACTGAGGCCTAATCGCGCTAATTCTGAACTATAAAATAGAAAACCGTCACGTTGTCATTTAGGCTATATTCGCGCGTTCAGTGTGACATACACCATAGCATTTCATACATTACGTCGTTTGTCGTCACGCGCTGCGTCGCTACGCGCTGTGCTATATAAAGGCTATAACACACACCGCATCCGTACACGTAGGCGTACCATTACGTTGTAATGTCTGGAACTTTATTAGAAATGGCACACCGCTGGCATGACTACGTGCACGTATACCTCATGAAAGCGGTGTGCCATGTCTCATAAAGTTCCAGACATTATTACGTTATGGTACGTCCACGTGCACGTGCATGCCTACGTGTACGGTGAGTGTTTCGCACTTAAACACCGTACTGGTGGTTTTTTTTTTATATTGTAGAAGTAACTATTCTTCAAATTTATACCTGTGCTATTGGTGTACACGTCGTATAAACTGCTTTGTGCAGTGTTTGTTTGTTGTTAATAGTTAATGAGTTTATTGTGTCTCGAAAGGTTTAATTACAGTTTATTAGTTTTTTTTAATGAATTTTTTTATAAGTTATAAGTGAATTTATATGAGGTCGTTAGTGTCATGAACACGGGTTCATTTCCCGGACGCATAATTTGATCTATTTTGTATCCAAGCTTAATTTAATTTGGCGTCGTAACGTGCTTCATTAGCTTGTTTTAAGACCTCGATAGGTATATTTTTTTGAGAATTTTGCGTAATATTTCCTTTCCACGTTCAAAAGTATAAATAATGGTTGTGTATTTTCTTTCACCGATACGAAACAATTCATCAAAATTGTCTCCTTAACGTGCCGTTTAATACAGCCGTTGTCGGATGCCTGCACCAGCCAGTTCGGTTGCGTTCCAATAGTTTATAAACTGTCTTCACAGTAACCCGGGAACCTGTTGACGTTTTAGCAGAATTACTTCTCCATAGAACTTTAACGTGTGACTATCATATATACACAATAATCTAAATTAATATAAACAATAATTGATGCCTTAACATGGGTAGTCAAGTATGTCATGCTCTCTTTAATCATTTATATGGTGGTGTGGTGTGAGGTGGGTCGTTACGTTCCCTCAAATATGGTTGAGCGAAGCGATGGCTGGTTCATGCGTCATGCTCGTGAACGGGTGCTGCCAGTGGGAATGGGTCTGCTTCTGCCTACTTGTCTTAACGTTTATTGAATTGTATGAATTGATATATATATATATATATATTTTTTTTTTTTTTTTGTAATAGCCTAGGCTGAACCTTAAATTTTGAATTAAGCTTGACACCTGTAAATTGATTCAGTAGAAATGAGCTAATTAAATAATGTTATTTATTTATGAATCTATGTTAATGGTAACATGTATGAATACTATGAATGTAATGTCTGGAAACGATATACATATTTGTAAATATCGTTCCTTCTAATAAAGCTGATAAGTTTTTTGCGCCCATTTTTCTTGTCAGCTAAAAGACGTCATAATGGGTGGTAGGATAAAAGAATTGACGATTTAAAAATGCTTGTTATGTGAGCTTATTTGAATAAAGAATTTTTCAATTTCAATTTCAATACTTTGTATAAAATGCTACAGGCAGATTAGCAAAGTTTTGGATAAAGTAAAAAAACACGCATTCGATCCCTTCCGGCTGCGAGGTTCGATCGCGTTGTCCGATTGATCGAACCACGCGGAACATCAATTCTTTGTGGTTCGATTGTTAGCTTGGAGTTCTTTGTGTAACATACTCTTAAAATACAGATCGCCATTTTGATATTATTGAGATGACGTGTACAGCAAGTTAAGGCCCCTATATACCTCAAGTGGCGCCCTCATTTTAATTAAATTTATTGCTCGCTAAGTACATAATGTATAGAAAATTCACATGTACAGATTGAAGCTAAGGTAGTTCGCAAAAGTGGCACTTTTGCGAACTACTACTACAACGAACAAAATTTTACTGAGGTTATTGTTTGTAAATGCAACGATTGAAGTGTTTAAAGAAAACTCAGAAAATAGCTTTTTAAATATTAATGTAACCTTGATACTTATTGTTTTTAAAGTTTTGAAGTAATTTTTTTACGTTTTTCAATTATTTTTTACTGTAGCTTGCCGTCTCCGTTTTATCGAAGCTTTGCTCAATGCAGTTACCAGCGGCTCACATCTGCAATCGGCAGTTCAGTTAACCTGTCAGAAGTTAGAATTTTTCAAAGAAATCGACTATTTTATAGTGTGCATAATAAAAATAAAAAAATATATATATATGTAATAAGTCGTGGTGGTAGTGATACTTAGAATTCCTTCTCTATTATTGCTCAACTTGTTTTGTTCTTTTAGTCCTTGTTTCCATTGTTTATGTGTTCTTAAGTTTTTATATGCTCGTTTCAGTTTACCGGTAGCGTTTACATGTATATATATAGTTCGTGGCCTGTAGGTAGAATAATCTTGCTGTATATATCTGCTAGCTAATAGTCTGCATGGTGCAGTGAAATTAAACAAAAAAGATCAATTAAAGCATGAAAATAAAACAAAATACGATAAAACGTTTAACTCCAGTACATCTGCCCCTCGGAGAATAATAATGGAGACCAGAATGTTAATTATTTACTGATAAATAATCATTGCACTGTCATCCTTACTTAGAAAAGAAGCCCACTTAGCTTGGGAATTAATGTTTGTCTCCTTTTTTTAAGACGCTATCTGTAGAACCAACCTTTCAGGCAGTATTGTTCAGAATTTATTCTAAAATCGTTCATTTTTCGATATTGTGAACAAAGTTAACCAAGTGGAAGTAAGTAAGTAGAAAGTTTGAAACTTACTAAGTAAAAGAAATAAACTTAAGTTTTTCATAGTTCTATATTAACACTTCTTATGTTAACGTCTTCTACGAAAAATAAATTTCTTAGTTTCTCAATATTTGTTGTATTATGAAAATTATAAACTAAGACGATATTAGTAACCTTCTTTTTTGTAAACTTAGGATGAAAAGGGATGACTGAGAAAAATTGAACCTAATGGGATGAAAAGTCTTGGGATGAACATGGAATAACCCAAAAGTTATAGATGCATAAAATAGAACGTAAAACTGTGTTACTTACTTTCTAGTGGTTAACATCTCTCTCTTGAAGATTAATTTTGTTATTTAAACATAACATAATTTTAGCAATGTTGTACATTTATAGTTAAGATTATATTTGTTATGGCGCTGTACGTATATTGTATGTTTCCCCAATATACCTAATCCACGTACAGCTTACCATAATTACTCTTTCGCGTCCATGCGCTGATCACATCAATGTCCCTTTTGGCTATGCCCAAAACACATGCATGACAGTACGTCACAGACTAGATAATTCTGGGTATTAATCTTTTGTTATTTGCCAATTACAATAATCGAAAAGTTTTCAAAGTGACAAGTGATTAGAAAGTAAACTACAATATCAAATCAACATCTACGTATAATGAGGACTATTATTTTAAGAGTTCAAGTTGTTTAAGAACATACATTTATTATTTCTGTCTGAGCAATGCATTTCAGAGGCACAATACTTTTACTGTGCTTACTTCTGATTATACTATTTTAAAATACTATGAACCATGTTTTTATAAGTATGTTAGTATTGGAAACAACCAGCCCTATTTAATAATCGTGACAATTTGTCACCTGTCATGACAATTTTATATCCATTGCGTCAACCAATTTGAAAACATAACAAACTATTTATAGCTACACTGCAATGTAAACCAAATTGTCATGACAATTGACAAATTGTCACTTTATTAAATAGAGCCCTGAAGTGAAGATACAGTACAAGCTGAGATAGGAAAAATGAACTATGTTTTTTCCAAAATTGTTAAAAACACTAGAATACTTATTTTTAAATGCCTGTGTTCAAGTTGATTCGAATGTTTTTTTTTTATATGTTATGATGTTTTTTAATGAGTTTAAATGTTTCTTGTACTGAAAAGTCTGTATTCTCTATACTGCGGCAAAGGGCAGGCTTTTAGGCGGAGTAAACATCATTGACGCGTCGCTCCTACGTTAAAAAATCCAGAGCATATGCGTCGCACCCTTTTCGTCGTGTATTCCACATATGTGGTTATTTGCATAGATTTTGTCGGTTCAGAATGATGTGGCAGATGTTCTCTTAAAGGGACCCATTTTATCTGAGCTTTCTTTATGAGTGTATTGTTCAGTGAGACAGATATTGTGAAGCCCGGTCAACGATTCATGTTTGCATGAAAGTCTTCAAAGGTTATTGAGTTGGTACGATCAATAAGCTGGTGTTGGAGTGAAAATGGTTACAGATTATCCCTCTGTATAAAAAGTTGCTTTTATCTATGTATCAAGTAAAAAAAATGTATTTACTTTATATTCAAATAAAAAAAAAGTAAATATTTGACAACATCACATACCTTGCTCCGATTCCAAAGTAAGTAGCTAAAGCACTTGTGTTATGGAAACCAGAGACAACGGTGGTATCACAAACACCCAAAAGTTCGTTTTCTAAATTGACCCAACCCGGAATCGAACCCGGGACCTCAGAGATGGCGACACCTTGAAAACAGGTGTACAAAGCCACTCGACCACGGAGGTCGTCAAAATAAAAGTAGCATTTAAAAATGTTAAAAGTTTAGGGATTAGTCGTTAAAAAATCTAATAATTAAAACAAATTGATTTACTTTCTTTGAAACCCGAAGCAATAAACGTCTTCTTTCTTGAAGTTGATTACTGCTACAGACGTCCGTATTTTTATTATTTTACAAGATAAGGCACGTCTACTGAATTGCATTGTATAGGTTTTATTTGATGGAAATTGGATACTTTCCAGAATTTTTCAAATTAGTCTGATTCAATTTTATTGGTTTTCGAGACAAAAGAATTTCAATCAGAGTATAAATGCGTTGTATCGTAGTGTTTGTAATGAAAATTGTATTTTGAAAAAAAAAAATATGTGTATGTTCTTTTGTTTGTTTGTTGACTTTGAACTATGCAATTAAAATAAGATCAGATTTACTTCAGTCGGATACGTAAATTGTACTGTGCCTGTATTATGAGTTTGCATAGTTACGTTTACTATACTCGATAGCAACTGTTAAGCAATTTTGTATGAAATTTAGCACAGCGCCTCTGGCGGTAACTACACTAAACTAAAAGTTGTCACACAAAATATGTCAACTACACCACAGTCGCTATCGAGTATAGTAAGCGTACACTCATAATACGCCTGCTGAAATAAAGTTGTTTTAAAAGGATGACGTCACACTCATAATTTTGATGTCATGGCATAGTTCTTTTATCTGTTTTTATTATGGTTTTTAGAGTTATTGCAAAAGCTGCAACCAACTAAGTAGGAAAATAGTTCTTTTAGAATCTAAAATTTAGATGATAGTACAATTAAACACAAACGGCCTTACCACAAAACACTGTTTAACAAGTCTATTACTAGTATATTCTTTAGTATTATATAAAAATAGCATTGTGAATGCCAAAATCTCAAAATTAAAAAAAAAAATTACATAGGACATTAACGCGGTCTCAAGGTCAACATGTATAGTCTGTCGTATGTACCTAATAATGCTGTATAATAAATAATGTATCAAACTGTTTCCTTAAAGAATAGTGCGTGTAAAAAAGTATAATAATTATTAAAACCAATTAGGCAGCTCCATTCCCCTTCCAAGCCTGATGTTAATTAATTGATAAAGAGGCCGGAACAATACTCTTGTATTAAGATTTTTCAAATGGAATTAATAATCAGAGATATGAAAATTTAACCATCGCTCCCTCTACTCGTCTCAATAACATCTCGCTGTTGATCTAGCTGGTGTTTCGTATTTGGGGTAAACTTCCCTTCGGGTATTTGCATAATTACCCCTCGGTACATAGCAAGCCTTAGAAATGACGAAAAATTTTAAGTAACTCTTAGAGGGTTGATGGTTGCTTTATTTATGACGTCTTCTTGTGATGTCTTAATTTCAAGGGTCCTGTTACTGAATAGCTTATAAGCAAATTAGAATTGTGAGCGCTTACTCAACTGAAGTTTCACAAACAATTTCATTTGAAATCCCATTCTATTAGAGACACTAATTTTATTTATTGCTATTGGTGTTTTCACGATGAAAAGTACATAAAAAAAGGTTTGCGTTCACTGTGTTTTTCTACACAGTACATTTTAAATTTTTCATACAAGACTAGGGTACAAATTGCGTGTATTTTTGAAACGAAGACACCTAGAAATATTATTTCAATTGGGATCCTTAGCTTAAATTCTTGGCTAAATTTTGTCATAAAAATAACATTGTATATTTAAGAAAATCCATGCATCCTTCGAAAACAGAGAATTTTTTTTCCATACATTTAAATTTTGACTTTGTATCCTAGACACCAAAGATTTCTATGTGTCTTAAGCCCATGAATCTGAGTGTTCAAAATTTTAAGCTAATGTTATGTAATTTACCTTATAAAGTTAACAAAATTTTAGTTCCACGACGTTTTAATTCTATTTTATCATACAAAACTAACGCACCAATAGGTACTCAATTCCACTGAAAAAATATTTATAATTTTTTGTAGTCTTTCCATTTTATTTTTATTTTTTTCATTTTAAGGCATATCTACACATAACATGAAAGTTTGAAACAACCTTTGGGGAACCCTTTTTTTTTTAAAGTGCAAAAAGATTATTACAAAATTCAAAGAATATTCGAAAGAAGGCACTTATAAATTACTTTTATTCATGTTAAAGACCCTACTTTTACTTATTAACAATCTTTCTAATAAAAGTTATTAAGCGGATAAAAAGTTAAACACTATGAAAACTCAGTCAAACTATTGAAGTTTAAAATTAAAAAGAATGGAACATTAAGTGTAGCAATTCATTTGCTACATACCTACAAGGTTTTAGTTAAGTAAGTCTATAATGTATAACATAAGTATACTTATTTAAATAACACAGTATGTAGAAAAATCTGTTTGAATTATGTTGTATCATTTTATGAATCTTGTGTCTTTTAACAATAATTAAGAAACCTGTACAATCGCTAATTTCGTGAGTTTGTTCTATCTTTGTTGCTTACATGTGTCATGGCGTATCTTGTGTTATTGCTTTTGAATCAGAGAAAAGCTTAGTGTGTCATACTGGCAAGCAATTTGTCTTTCCCTGATCGTACTTTGAACAGTGCAGGTGGATACTTTGATTTATTATGTTTTGTGTGACTTACACAACGGTTTTTGTCGAATACCTAATCCTTTTGCGAAATATGAAAATTCACGATACAATTTTGGGATAAAAATAACATTAAAAAAGCTAAAGGCACATACTTGCTGTACATAATTTATTATTAAGTTAATTATATTAAAAAAAAAAAATTTCTGCACCAAATCAATAGGAACATTTTAACTTTCTATAGTTAGGATATTAAAATTGAGGCCTTTTTGTAACAAGAAACTTAAATTTTAACTCAAGTAAATAAGTTTTATTGTTCACTTTAACAGAAAAGTAATTTCTGAACAAATGCTGCTCGAAAACGAAATACAAAAAAGGCTTCGTCTTTTTTTAATACACCATGCAAAACGTGTAAGCAATAAAAATCGCATCAACATTGCAGTAAGTCTGCATCTTAAAACAATCTCTGCCGTGTGGGGAATGCTGAAAAATCTCACACTCGACTCGAAATAACTTTGGAGAACGAAAGTCACGTGTTAGCGTTACGTTTTCCGGCAAAAGCACCAAAAGCATCTAATGAACGCTTCACGAGACACGTTCTTGGGATAAATCACATTTGTGCCTCTGAATCCCACTTTTAAATTATTTTGGCACGTTCGATCTACCTTTTTTTTGTTACTGGAAACTGGGAAAATACACAGGTAGTACGCATTCATTGGATATGTGAGGCTCTTCGCCATGCAATCATTAGACGAAGGAGCAATAGAGAAACTCACTAAAGCCCCAGCGATATTCCACTAATCGATATGGGGGCAGACTCTTTTTTTGATCGAGCGAGCGCGAAGCACGAGCGGAGCGTCTCCGCTGCAGCTTGGGCAAAAATTATTTTTTGTCGTGGCGACATCTATTATGTTAATTTTTAAATTATTAGATATTTTTAAACAACTTACAATTTGAGCAAGGTCTACAGCTCAGTTGAGCTGCCTAGTAAATATAAATGAGACTTGACCTTTATTATTACCTAATGATATGTGATGATAAGGCCGGAGATGGAAGCGCACTTCACCCGGAATCTTTAACCAATGAGGAACTGACTATTATTAACTGTAACTACAACACTTGTTAAAATTGTTGTTGTGATGATGGTGGTAGCTATCTAGGATTTAAAACAAGGGATACAATAATGCACCCCATCCTGGGAGTCAAATTGGGACCCCTGCGTTTTACACGAATGGGCTAACTAGGTGGATCAAAACTCCAGGAAGTTTTGTAGTATAACCTGTGTTAAGAACTCCTTTCCCTAAAATAGGTTTCTAGTCTATGTAAAAATATTGACACTGACAGTATGAATAAAGAAGGAAAAAGCTATTGAAGGAATAATGGATATTTTATTATTTTAATGTAGATTTACTATATGTTCTACAACCTGGCTTTGTAATAATACTACAGGGTGTCCCCACGTTCGCTCTAACTACTTCAGGTTTAAAGTTGGACGATGTTTGAGATAATAGAAACACAATAGAGAGTTTATGGTGGCATAAACGTGACGTGGCCCGTTTCCTTTTACGAGTTTCACAGTTTACTTTAAAATAGGTGTTAAGCTAGTCCAGTCAATGCCAGCACATGCCAGAGCTTAATAAAGCGGAATTTAAAATAACGTTGATATATTAGCAAACATTTTGTTTTTTTTTAATACTAACGTATTATGAGTTTTAGAAAACTTCTTTCACTAGTGTTTTTTTCAGTACAGTTTCCTTGCACTTGTTTAAATCCAGGTAAGTATGTTGAACAGTTACCTAATCAGTATTGCTTTTTAATTATGTCAAACTATATATTTTTTCTTGTTTGAGAATTAAATTGACATTGATCAGCGCCTCAATGTTTGGCTTCGAACAAAAATGTTACAGAAAATTAAGATAACTTTGTGTTTATAAAATAAGTCTTTAATTAAAAGATACTTATGAAGACTTTACATAAGTCTTCATTAATTACTCCAGAAAATAAACTTATTTTTCTACATTCTTTGACGCTAAAGTTTTAAGAAACTGTGCTTTGGTTCTGTAATTTACTTACATAAATTGAGAAAAGACATTATTGGCGGCAAAACAGATTGAATACCTGGTACATTGGTTTTATGTGTTTTAGACACTTATTTTATACTTTCTAAAGAAGCAACTCTTCTGGAGCGAAAACAAGGTTTTCACTTAAGCAATTTGATAACTCGATACGGCTAATTAGGTTCTTCACTTGAAGTTATCAATTTGCTTAGAGTTAGTCTTGAAATAATAATTACTTAAGAAACAAAATAACTAACTAATAAATACAATTTCATTATTCCATGACTTAAGTTCTTTTAACCCTCAACGCCCGGAAAATGAGACACAATACATATTCCATTGTTATCCGGCCGCATACGGCCGCTCGGGAGTCGATGAACTAATAAACCGTTGCCAATATTGACACGTAATATAAATCATTGAAACCAGGCTTTAAGTACTCATAAGATAGGCACCTACATCAAGGTCATCAAGATAAAATACCAAAATACATTGTGGTACCTCTGCAATATGCTATAGCAACAGACACTCACAAAATAGAAACTGTACTTTATAGAGACCTAAATGAGCCACCGAGGAGCTTGGTGGCGCAGTGGTATAGCGCCTGGCCCAGTGATTGCGGATGTTAAGCAACTGTCGCAAGGGTCGGTCGGTGGGATGGGTGACCAAAAATTTACTATCCAGCTCCTCCGTGCTTCTGAAGGCACGTTAAGCCGTTGGTCCCGGCTGCATTTGCAGTCGTTAGCACCCACCAATACGCATTGGGTCATGGCCCATCCTCCTTATCCACCCATAAGGATGGCCTGTGCCCCAGCAGTGGGGTCATTAAAAATGGCTGAAGGTCACACAGTCCTAAATTAGTAGACCCACTAGAATTTACCTTACACTGTTTCTTTTAACCCTTCAAGTACGGAACCGTGAAACGTAATCTTTAATCACATCGGGAGAACGACCGAAAACAAGAAGTTACATAAATTGTCCGACTTTGTTAAATTGTATTTTACGTCCGAGTGCACTTGCCATCTGGCGGGGGGAAGGGTGAAGTAAATAACTTCCACGAGAAATCAGTGTTCATCGCTGTAAATACGAAAAACGCCAGCTTGGTGTGCGGTTTCGAGAATAGCGAGATGCGGGATCTAATCGATTTACTTCTATTTTTTATAAACAGCAACGCCCTGTTTACAGAATAACAAGATTTGAAAAGTTCTGTCAAAAGCAAAAGGTAACAACGTCTTACTTCTTACGTACTTACTTACCTACTTGACTTTTCGGAAAACAGATTTTCATGAAATATCGCGTCAAATGTTGTCCGGACAGCAAGCTATAAGTATAAATACGAAGATCCTCCAAAGATGTGGCTTTGGGTCGTCAAATACCATTAGAGAATATTCATTAAAAGTTTATCAGTTCTCTCGCAGCGTACACGTAACACACACCTTAGCTTACACGCTGAGATTTTTTATGGAGATACGAGTCAGTCTAAATTTTGGAAAATTACATTTTACCGTTGTGCGTCGTCTTGATGTCATTCGGTGCTGGCACTCTGCTAGTCGCTGTTATCGGAAATGAACTCCTAAAAAGGCTTAACCCCTGAATAGACTGTCTCCCCTTCGCTTTGAAATTCTTCACATCGTTTTTGTGAAAATTTATTAAAGTTATCTTTTGTCGGGGTAAACGTTTCGCATTAAAATTCTGTTTTCGTTGATAAAATATGCTTGAACAGATTCCGATTGTTTCAAAATGAAAAAGGAATTTAGGAAACTTGATTAATGCGGTAGATGTGCAATATATTTTTTAGACTGAAGTATATTTTTAATTAATTTCGTAAAAATATTATAAATATATTGACATAGTAACAAAGGTACCTACTGTGATATTAAAAGAAAATAGTCCTGCATAATTTAATTTATTGTACACTGTTGTAACCATCGGAAAAACATTTAACACCAAATATTATTAAACCGATTTAAGATTGAAAATCGACTCCAGTAACCGCAGTTTCAATTTCACCCGGGTATCAGGGGCTTATCTGACTGTCAGCTAGTGAGAGCTAAAACTCTCGCCTCTGCCGGATATCCGGCGAGATACGGACCTCCCGAAGCCGGATCATTCACATATAGTTCTACTACTATGTGTGTGGTGGGGATTACTATACTCATTGGTTTTTGACGATATAGGCATTCACCTATACTTGAATTAGAGATTATAATTTTATTGTTTGTTTTTTTTTTACAGTTTTGAATTTTTGATATAATTAGTGCTAGTGCATAGGTTTTTCTTTTTTATTGTAAGTAAAAAGTATTATTGAAGCATTAATATTTTGTAATAGTTAATATTATGAAATTCTGAGCAGCGAAGCGACTAGTGTCGCCTAATGTGAAAGCGGTCTAAGAAACCATAAAAAAGGAGTACATAAGTCAACCAGCCTTCTTTCTCCCTCCAAGTATTTTTATATCCCAACCACCGAGCCGTGCCCTTTCAAACCCCAGATTCAATAACCATTAAAGGGGTCAATTCTGCCGAACAATAGAACTATCGGCGTTCGGGTTTTTGTCCTAATTCCTAGGTTTTTATTAAACTCGGAGCTATTACGTGCGTGTTCTGATTCTGATCACGTCTGGATCTCTTTATTAACTCAGTTGGGTAACTCAATTTGGCGTTGAAGGGATGACGAGAGGGCCGTTGTACGTGTTACGGGAAATGTTGCATTACCCTCAAGAAATTGATCGGACTTCGGAAATGTTATGTTTCCGCCATGTTTTTGGAACCTGTGATGTATGTAGTTGTCCCGTGAAGGTAAAGCGTTTCTAGATATATTCAAAATCTGCTAAAAACTTTAGTCTATTTACTACACTCTACGAATAATAATCGATGGAAAATAACTTCTAGATAGCGATTAGCGCTTATTAGTTCTCTCTTTTTTTATTTGACTTAAAACTGTCAAATCATAACATTGTCATGATTTGGGATGTAAGTGTTGACTCAACACTTATTATCCGAAAATTATACGATGAGTCGAAATCAAGGAGAGATGCAATTAACTATTTAATAGAGAATCGGTATGACTTTATGAATTCTGTATGCCGATTTCAAATTATCAATTAAACCATGAACTGTTTGTCCTAGATTGGCCCTAATGTGTTTCTGAGCCAACCCACCGGATAACGTGTAAGTAATGTTTGCTCCACTAAAAGCTACGCCGTGCTCCGACTATAAACACGATTGTGTACACTTGACTCTAGTTCCATACTAAAACCAAGCCATAAAGCCCTGGCCACATAGGGAGTAAAACAAGATTCGTTTCGCTTCGCTTATGTCACTACCGTGTCTTTTCATACTGTAACGGTTCAAAACTGAACATCGTTATTTTATCTCAAATATTATTTAAATTATATACTATAATATATAGTATAAAGGTTGTAACTAACCTTGGCTATCATCTTCAGGAAATTTTAGACAATATCTAGATTCTGTAGTTAAATGCGAGTCATAGTTGTTTTGGTACACTTTGTAGTGATTCAAATATTCTTCAATATTTGTATGAAAACGGAATAATTACGGTGTAATTATTTTACAAGGGATCTTGAGCATTGTTCATATTTTGTAGTTTGTTACACAAAACGATTTACTTAACAAAATTTGATATTGAAAAGAAATTCATAATATTATTGTTATAGGTTATAAACAATAATAACACAGATTTGACATCTAGTGGCGAAAGTCGGAACTATTTTCATTGTCACAGATGATGTTACTTTACAGATTATATAAAACCCGAACAGTATCGTATCGTAATTCACTGCGTCTTTTACTCAGACGTTGGCAGAATCGTCACGTGAAACGAGACGCAGCCATTCACCATAAAAGTTAAAGTTGAACAGATTATAATGAATCCAAAACACGGGATGATAAAAAAAAAAGTATATGATTGGTTAGTAATAATAATCAACAGATAAATCATTATGTAGTATAATAAACGAAAAATAAACATAAACGATAATTATTACGAATGCATTCTTTGGAAAGCATTCTTTAAAAGATGTATAGGGGGCTTGAAAGATGTATAGGGGGCTTAATAGACTAACGTTGTCGTTGGGCGTTTGATTGTTAGATGACTGGTCTGAAGTTAGTTAACCATTAGTGTAGTTGCGTACTTCAGTTTTAAAGATAAAGAAGGGTAGGTAAGCTTTGGAACGAAATAAGTAGCTGATTGAGTATTGCCAGCTAGAATTCCAAAGTACCAATATTTATATGTTGGATTGGTTGGATATAATAGTTTATTATGTATTGTAAACTTTAATCGAAATTCAGTAATATGCACTTAAGCAAATTGAACTAAATAGATTTACGTCATTTTGGGAAAAGTAAAGTGAAATGATTACTTTAATCGAAATTCAGTAATATGCTCTTAAGCAAATTGAACTAAATAGATTTACGCCATTTTGGGAAAAGCAAAGTGAAATGATTACTTTAATCGAAATTCAGTAATATGCACTTTAGCAAATAGAACTAAATAGATTTACGTCATTTTGGGAAAAGCAAAGTGAAATGATTAATTAGTTAGATTTTAGTTGAAGTAGATGTGAGGATTATTTGTTTATGTGAAGATTATAAAAAATCAAATTATTATAATATTATAATTACGAATTTATTAGTAAATGGAGGGTTAAGAAATCGAGGTCTAATACTTTAGTTATTACGTACTTTAAGATTATCTAGTAGTGTAAAGGATTGTTTTGTAAGAACTTAAATTATAAATATTGTCTTTACAAACGTAGTAAGACTCAATTAATGAATACGGCGATAGAATTGACTACTGGTCGTAAAGTAATGTGTAAATAGATTTTTATTAGGTGATTCTACCATCTCCCAATTTTAAGGGAGAGGGGAAAATTTCATAGTAGCGCAAAAGAAAATAAGAGAGTGAAGGTAGGCGGATAAGATGCTTATGAGGTATGGAAAAAGAAAGTGGGAAGGGAATTTAGGTCAATTTAGGATGGGGGGAAGGTTATATAAGCGGTAGTCTTTAGGGAAGCGTCCTCTTTTATTTTCCCTCCGGGAGCAGCGAAGCAACAAGGAAGAAGAAGCCATCATTACCCTCTGTAAGAAAGCGTTTGAAGAAGTATATTTTTAACTCAAGCAAATTTCAAGAAGTCAGCAAGTTAGTGAAGTTGAGGCGTCTGACGATAGGTTTCGCAGTCGGTTGCGAGTCTTTTGCATAAATGCTTTAATTTGAGCTTATCTGGTATAACTAAGTTCAATATTAAAGTATGTAGATTTTGTTTGCGAAAACCCATAAAGTAACGTAGTTATTCCCAACAGATTTTTGAACTGATTTTGTTAGATTTGTCAGGATTTGATATGAGTATTTAAAGGAAGGAGACTTTGTCTTTAGATAAGTTTTGTTTAGTCTAGTATTGTAGTAATAGTAGTGTCTTTTGGGGCGGTTTTGTCAGAACCTCGAGGGGGGGTTAGGTCAATAGCTTAGCATGTGGCGTGTTAAGCGGGCATCCGTCGACGATTGCTCAGTTAAGCCACTTAGCTTTACCATTCGTGCATGCATGCAATAAAAGCCTCGGTCCGACGGCGTTGTTGGGATGTCCCTCGTTTATTGCTGTAGGCGTTCGGGTGGTATTGCTAATCCTCTGTTAGGGGCCGATTTGATCCTTCCCACTCAAATCTGGCAACGGCCAAGCTGCTAGGGAGTTAGGTAGGACAGAGTATGCTTGCTCGATCTGTACAGATAATGGGGCGTCGATGATTGTGGTAAGAATCATGGTTGAAAACGTAGGAATTCGATATTTAGTCGTTGTTAGGCAGGAAAAATCATAGTTAGAAACGATAGTGTGAAAGTTAGGTGAGCATTACAAGATGGGGGGGGTAATCTTGGATGCTGGTGTTTCAGGATGGTCGTGTTGTTAGCTAGGTGATGGTAGGAACATTAGATTTAGGTATGCGTGAGTAGCGATTTATGTAGGCGTGAGTAGCGATTTATGTAGGCGAGATTAGGAGAACTAGGCAGGCGTGAATAGTTTTGTGTCGACAAAATGGTCGCCACAGGCCACTAGGTAGTACAACAATTAGGTTAGAGAATTAGGATACTAGATAGCACGACAATTAGGTCAGCGTCGACAAAATGGCGGCATTGGGAAAATTTAAATATTTGGTTAAAAGTCCACCATAGAACTATTGGGATTGGTTTAATGGGATTGGACCATATTTCCATTAGTAATAACTCAATAAACTCAAGGGTTTATTTTAGTGTTGTGAATAATTATTGTGATGTGCTTAATTGTGTTGATATTACAAGTTCCAATGAGAATCTATTAAATAATCACTATTATGAGTGGATAGTAAATGTTGAACTATTATTTAAAAGAAAGTTTATTTATCTGTGTATTGGGTTGGTTTTATGAGAAACCTTGGTACAGACTTTTGATTACAACTGAAATAATCTATTCTAGTAATCTTGAAGGTTTACTAAAATCTGGATCTGGGTGTATTGAATAAGCCCGCGTTTCTATTTAAGCTAATGTCGAATCACAGCTATAGAGCGCTAGATCATAGTCTTGAGTGGACCTTTCCAATTAACAGAATGGAGGTTATGACCTTAATTATGTACTAAAAAGTACCAACTTATTTAGTGAATATTTGAATTCACAAATAGTGGAACTAATGTACTATCTCAGTATAAATATAACATCTTGGTTTCACCAACCAACTAAATTAGAAGATGTATAGAAAGAATTTTATTTTGCGAATGAATACAATTAAAGACAAGTCTATTCAACACAATTAGTGTACTGTTTAGATATTTTGTAGGATAATCTGAAATCCCTACAGTTTATTAGTGAGCCAATTCATGATCTTTACTGAGAGTGAGGTGTGGAGAATCTTATACCGGGTAGTATTACTTAGAATTGAACTGCCTTTCCTTCAGAAACTAGATCTATCAGTATCCCTAGAGTGTGTGGATTGTATTGTTGAATCCATTTGATATAATGTTAATCAACCCAAAAGTGGAATAAAGATATTAAAATTTAATTTAATCTTGAATCTCAGCTGCCACAATGGAAGATATTTCCTTATTGTGAAGACTGGTAGATCGCTTGAAAGCACTCTGCTTGTCCTCTTGTAATTTTATTATACCAAACCAGACAAACAAGACTGAATACATTAAAGTTTTTTTTAAGCTTTAAATTTACAATAAATTGATTTAGCTGAGCCGGAGGAAAACTGTCCAGGTCTGGTAGTCGTGGTTTACTTTTAAAGCGGCGGCGGGGCTTTAAACTTAGCCGGAACAGCTAAATTGTGTACTTTAAATAAAATCAAAGAAAGAAAATTAAATCATAATTAGTAGCGGTAAATGATTCTTCACAATTAACTCCATAGTGGTTATATCTTCTTATTTCTCAATTTACTTCTTATTACTGTAGTGTCTAATAGCATACCATCAACTAACTCATAAATTCATCATGAACAACTCCTCTAAAGAAATAGATTTAACTTTGGCTTTTTATATTAATTCAGCGGGTAGATGAATAGTGTATTTTATACTCTTCCTAAAGTTATTCTGAAATCTAGGTCATTCAATAGTATTAGAAGTTCCATAGTACTATAATAACATTCAGGGAAATGTAAAAGTAAAGTTAGAATCATATAACGAAAAGTAATTACTTAATATCAATTATGTCGATCAATCTAATAGAGTAACTTTTATTCTTCAGTGGGATTATCAAGAAGTATTAGTTAAAATAGCAGGGTTAGTTAGGAAATAATAGGTAAGTTAGTATCCATCGTTAGAACATAGGGATAGGTCGCCAGTCACTATGCTGAAAAGAATTTGGGTATACTACTATCCACAACCAGGGAAATCCACTAGACATCACGGGCCCTTTCAAACTATACAAAAGCAAATTAGTAAACTTATATTTCAATGTTAGGTAGTTTAGGATAAACGAAAATAAACTTAGTAGGTTGTAGGATTAAACATTTATTCGTAGCAAAACAAATAGCTGCAAATAATAAATAAATAAATAATAGACAAGTAGCAGTAAGTAGCTAGTAGCTAGGTAGTAGAGGGGGAGGTTACAATACTTGGTTACACACTGCGAACTACAGCCTTTCTAGGCAAAGATGTTTTGCAAATTTTGGCTATCGTTTCGCTTTTGAAAGACCGTTTAAATTCAAAGGGTTATTTGTCAATTAAATTATTTTTTCGATAACGAAGCGAAAGCGAAGATTTGAAAATGTAACATTGGTTATAAGCAAGAGAGCTTTGTTCATATGAAGTGAAGTAAAGCGAAACATTACTATGCTGCGTTTCGCTTCGCTCCCAGTGTGGCCTGCCCTTAAGGGAGTGGAGCTTCGTTGCGTGCATTAATGCGTCTTTTTGAGAGCGTTTTTCAACTACCGTGTTTGTTTTCCTTTACCGGAGCTTATTTGAAGTTAAGTTGGTAATATATACATTTCAGTACCTAACAAAAAAAAGGTTATGGATTCTGGCCAATTGTTTAATGTAATAAAATGTTTTTAATGTAATTACTAAAATAGAGAAGCTGAAGACTTTTGATGGTCTAAAATTACAATCGAAATAGTCATAAATATTTGACTACCAGTTGCGTGCATTACTGCAAAGATTAAACATCTCTGCATATATTTTATATAATAATAAAAACGTGTAAAAGCGTAAAACATCATTACGTAACAAAATCGATAACAATGGTGGCTTTTAAGACAGATTGTTTTTCAGTTCATATTTTTACATAAGATCAAATCCGATAGAAGTTTGTGTTTCCTCCTCAATTTTTCCTCGTTTTTCGTCATGGAATAAAAACCTCCTTAGCCTTGATACTTACCACGTAACCAAAGTAACAGCTTTTCTTTAAAATAAGGTTAATATCCTGAGGAATCTTACGATTCATTGCTATACAGCCTTGAAACTCGATATCTCGTAAATCGGCAAAGAACAGCGCTGAGTTTCGCATCTCTCTAATGGAAGTGCGAGCAAGATTGTATTTTGTTTCATTGTAAATATATATTTATTTTGCTCGGAATCAGCCGCTGCTATAAATCGATTAGGCAAGTTGGCTTTTGTCGGTAACTGTACTCGGAAAGATTACCTTGTGGTTTGTGGTATGAAATGAAGCGTTTATATAGTTAGCCCTTATTCTGCCCTTACAATGTTAAGAGGGTGAAAAGCGAGAGTAATTGTATCTTTACAATGTTTTTTTATTTTAAAATATAAGGCTGTTACATACTTCCTTTTTTTCTTTTCAATGTAAAGCTATTTTTAATAATTAATATACTTTTTAAATGGGATACAAAATATATTAGATAACAATTCAAGTTTTATTCTAATTTAAAGCAATGTAAACCAGTTTGTTTAATCCTTATAACTCAGACCAAACCATCCAATTCGATTTCTAAGGTTTTAGTTCCAAAGAGTTCCATTGAAGCAAATCGAGCTCTAAAGAATTAAAGAATATGGGAGGTGGGTCTGTTTTACGCAAATATTACACTCTTCTTTAGTGTAGTTCATTGGAAATGATGTTATACACAGTGGAAACGTGGAAAAAAATATTGAAGAAATGTTAACTATAAATTAATACATATAGGACAACATCACCCCTCCATACATTGTTCCAAATCCGAAGTTAGTAACTAAAGTACTTGTGTTATGGAAATCAGAAGTAGCGACGCTATCACAAACACCCACCTCAGAGACAATCTAGAAAGTTCATTTTCTAAATTGACCCAGGCGGGGATTGAACCCAGGACCGCGTTGGCGACACCTTGGAAACCGGTGTACAAACCATTAAACTACAGAGAACGTCAATTATATCGGTGATATAAAATTCAGTTTTGAGTTTGTTGCCAAATGAAGTGGAAGGTGCATACAAATCGCAAATGTTGACACACATTGTTTATAAAGAAATCCTTAAAGAACAAGTGAACATCAATAAAGAAATGATAGAAATGTGTGAATGAAACACTGCAATACCTAATTCAGGTAAGTATCTAAAGTATTGTGTAATGGCTGTGTTTTTCAGCAAATCAAAATAGCATATTGCTTTCAATACTCATTGACTTTGTATTACATTGAGGTGGTTTACCACTCGGTAGTGTCCCGATCCCGATAGAGCTACGGAAAAACGTGGAGCCGCTTCTAGTACAGTTAGATTCTACGTTAAAAATGAACTTTACAATGTTGTCTAAGCGAACTCTTCATAGCACGCCGTTACCAACTACTTGATCTTGTTCTCCGAGAACATGATCTGGTGCGAGTCATATTTTTTCTAGTATATTATTTAGTATTACTTGATCTTATTTTAATGATAAAATCGTAAATTGCCTGACCGACTGACTGAGTGATATATCAACACAGCCCAAACCGCTAGACCTAGAGACTTGAAATTTTGCACACAGATACTTTACAATAATAATAATAATAATAATAATCGTTTATTTTAGGCATCTACAATATCAGGTGTTAAAATATTAGGCCCATATAATAAATACCTTACACACTAACATACATAAAAATATAAAATTATATTATATTAACTACTTATTAACACGAATAGTGGCCGGCGTCGTGTTGCGCAACGCAGTGTCCTGTAGCCGACCACGAAACCGTACATTTATTCCCGATGTCCCCCACTATTTGTCCACCACTGGTGGACATCGAGAAAAAAAGTTGCAATGTCCACCAGTGCGGGACAGAGCTACTGAAATCTTCCCGTTGGGCCCTACTGGTGGACACTGAGAAGAAATGTGTTGCTCTGTCCCTCAGTGGTGGACATCGAAACCAAAAAAGTTCCGTTGTCGTTCGTTGTTGTTCCGGGAAGATTTCAGTAGCGCTGTCCCCCACTGGTGGACATTGCAACTTTTTTTCTCGATGTCCACCAGTGGTGGACAAATAGTGGGGGACATCGGGAATAAACGCAGTGTAGGCATCTACTAAGGAAGGATTTTTGGAAATTTCATCCTTAAGGGGGTGAAAAAGGGGATGAAAGTTTGTGTGAGAGTCCCTTAGCATTGAAGCTATGATCTTCAAATGTTGTATTAGGCTGACGATTGAAAATTAATATTTACGTATCTCAGCGTTTTTGACAATTTTACCCCCTAAGGGGCATGAATTTGTACATAGAAATCCTTCATTTTCGAAGTAAAAAAAATAAGACGGAGATAATCACGTAAAAATTGGTGATCTGATTTTGATGAAATAAAAACATAGAACACTATTTCTCCTGGTTAAGGTTACCTTAGGATTTTCTTTAAAATCCACGCGGACGAAGTCGCAGGCGGAAGCTAGTGGTATAATATGACGGAGGAAGAAATTAAACTGCTCCCGGGGGTAAGCCGGGAAGGATGGATGCTGCACTGAGTACATTTCATTAGTATTAATTAAATTTAGAGTTTATTCCTGCTTTAGAGCGTGAGTAAATCGGGGTGTAATAGTGCAACTTTTATGAAGCTCTCAGCTGAGATTAATTTTTTAATGTTAACTTTTTTTAATTTATTAGTTATGGGAACATTTTGTACTTAACCTTTCTCTGTATGTAAATAAACATAATAGTCAAGTTTTTGTATTTTCTCTATCAAAGGCTACACATCTGAGTAGCTTTCATATGATAGCGACATACTCCTAACGTAGTGCTAACGTTTTACGCCCTTACTAATAAATTGTATAGCAGATGCATAGTAACACAGTGTTTTGTCTCTTTCTATTTAATGACAAACTTAAATTGTTTGACAAAGAGGGACCATTGTGTAACTATATTATACATCTGCTATACAATCTTTATTAGTAAGGAGGCTTATGATGATTTGTTTATCCGCTCACCACAAAAAAAAACTAAATGTGCCTAGTGTATGAATTCCTCTCCATTTGATAAAATTAGAGTTTAATTTAATCTTGGCTACATCTACATTAGGCTGAATAATTTGGTTACAGACTAATTTCGCTAAGTACGACGCCCGAACAAGATCACAAAATGAAATGTGTGTCGATAATTTGTTTAAAATAAATAAAATCTAGTATTCAATAGATTGAAAAAGATTGAAAACAGGTTATTAAAATATATTTATTATGTAACCAACACTTTAATGTTTGTTGCAATTTTTAAAAACTTTATTTGTAACGCAGAGATTTTACTTAATATACTGAATTACTATGAGGCTGTCAGTTGCTGAAATTTCTATCTAGAGAGTTATGCGAACAAAATTTTAAAGTGATAATTTAGTGTAGATATTGAAAGATTTGATTCATACTAAGATAGTTTTACCACGCCTTGGGTGGGTGCGCAGTAAGGGGCGGGCCCTTTGTTTGCAAAATATTTTATTTTATACAATACCATTCAAAGTGGTTTCTGATTCACAGGAAAAACCTAACCAATGCTTAAAATATCAGCCGGTAGGTAATTATTATATATAATACAAATATAAACGTGTTCCTTCAGTTAGCTTCATTTAAACAAACCTTTAAATTTTTTCTTGTTAAATCGAATATTACTTACTTATTCGTTATTTTTAATTAAAGCGTTTTATTAAATTGATTAACTTAGTTTTTTCGTATGACTATAAATATAATTTATTCTATAAATATAATTTAAATTAGTATCAACCACTCCCCATGCTAATTGAAACCTGTTTAATTTTGTAGCTATTTTCAGAGCTGTTTTTTTTAATTTATGAAGGTGGTTTTGCTCTTTCAAAAAGATTCGAGATTCAAGATTTTAGATTCGAAGGTGAGATTCAAAATTCTAGTTTAGAGATTAGGAATAACAGATTTAGAGATTATAGATAAGAGATTTTAATTTCGAGATTCGAATTAATGAAATTTGAGTTTCAGGTGCTAACAGTGTGCTAACAGAGTACCTACTCTGTTTGAAAGTTATTGTAATCTATTTTTGAGGTAGTAGAATGTGTGTGAATGTGTATATGAATAATAATAATAATACATTTTTCAGTTACTTCATTTTAAAATGAGTGTCTATGAAGATTTTTTTACAATAAACTGCTTAGCGGTTTCTCATCCTTTTATTATATTGTAAGCAAAAAGTCCAAATTTACGTTATAAACGGAGATTCTTCCGCAACAACTGAGTCGCGCAAGTAAATAATCTACTTATGAAACATCTTTCAGATTTCACCACAGTTTGAGCGAAGTTTCCGGAATTTAATTAAATACACAAGCGTATCGGTGGAACACTACAAAAATGTGGATAGCGTTCATCGAATTGTTTGCAGCGGAATATTGAAATTGTTCATCTAGTAAACTAATAACGAATTCGGTGGTATACAATTGATTTAATTCAGAGTATCGTGAACATGATAAAGGAGGTATTTTGCTATAAACAAAGCCACTAATGGTTTCGAAATATGTGTTCTGTTATGTAATATTCTTTGAATGAGTTATTTGTGCAAAGGTCGGATTTGGAAACCGAGTACATAATTATTGATTACAAAACATTCCGACGAACTGAGAACCTCCTCCTTTTTTGAAGTCGGTTAAAAATTGATATATAACTTATTGTATATGTTTATAAAGGAAAATCTTGTATTTTATTATTAGACTCATAAAACATAACCGTGGTTTATGATGAGGTAACTATTCATTAATATTTTTTGCCAGAAATGTCCCAATCGCGACATAATAGCAAAGTGAGAAAAACATTTTTAATATTTTTATTGTTTGCTTTAATTTTCAGCGTTATTTTCTTTTGAATTTGTTTTTTAAACCTTAATAACAATGATTCCAAATAAAAATTACACCGCATTCCTAGCTGCCATTAAAAATAAGATAGTCAATGTTTCAGTTCTAGAATCTACTAAGGAATGTCACATCTGAAATGTGACCCAGAAACTTATAATTATCATATTGAACGCTTACACGAACTTAATAACATTTGATGTCTTAACTTAAAGAACTTGGAAGTTGGAACTAGAGTAATTCCATTGAATGGTGTGGTTGTAAGCGAGGACCAAGTTGCGCCATCAAACTTATGACACCGCCGCGACGTGACAATGTTGTCGTTAATTTGATGAATGTAGCTACGGAATTCTAAAACCTGTATATATTAACTAAGTCTTCTTTATGTAGATGGCTGTGTTATGAAGAGTTAGTTTATTATCTCAAAGGTATTAGAAATTTGTTCCAGTGTAGTTTTTCTTTGAATGTTAATAAAAAAAAATATATAAATACCTATCTCTAAAAACAGTTTCAAAAATAAACAGCTCGAAAAAGCAAGAAATATTTTTTTTTACTTGAAATGTAGCTATTTGAGTTGAAAAGGTTATATAATAAGATTATATTTAATACAGACGCGACGTCATGACCTTCTGAAGTGTTGTTTTTTTTGGTACCGTAAAATAACATTCGTTATAATAAAATTGATAAAAAGTTATGCTATTATAATTGTTACAACAACAGGGAGAGAGAGAGAGAACCAAACGATAAATAAAGAAAATAAACGACCTCTTAAACATTTATCAAATCTTCAAATCTTCAAACGCTTCATTTGTTTATATTGACAAGATCCACCGTTTGGAGTTGTTCAAAAATTTATTTTATGCCCGAACACTCGGCGAAGGCGCACCGAATAAATAAAGAAAACTTTTTCAATTTGAACCGGCGATCCGCAAATTGTGTTTCGCAACTGAGTAAATCTAGAACGGATTACAGAATTCGGCTGGTATAATCAAGGGAAGAAATTAATTGCGAAGTCCGAATTGTGCGTTCGGCTACATTCGGCTACGGTGCGCGGCGCGGTTAGCATCGTTTGATGTGCTTATTGTAAATAAGGGCTTCATTTGCGAGGTTCGGTTCAAAGGTCAATTTGTAATCAAAAGGGATTTGCAAATTGAAAATAATATAATTTAAAATTTAAATGAAACAAAAAAAACTCATATCTTGTCTTTAACTAATATTTTCGCGTAAGACTTGAACCTAAAATTATAAATTAAAATAAATAAGAAATGACTAGAACTTTCTGGCATGTCAGGCCAGCCACCTAGTCTATCTTCTTATGATAATAACACTATTTTCTTTGCGTTTGCCAGTAAGCTGTCATACGCAAGACTCGTACAGTCCATTATAAATTTATTTTTGTATTATAAAATGAACTTTAAGTTAGTATTTTTTAAACAAGTTAGGAAACTGCCTATCCATGTTATTACTAGTGGCTCAGTGAGCTGTAGACCTAGCTCAAATTGTATGTTGATTTAAACTTAGCTAATAGATGTCGCCACAAGGTTGAAAAGCAGCACTATGTGCTGTTTGTTAGGTTAGGTATTCTTTTATTATATCTAAGCTAAATGGCGCTTAATTAATATTTTGATCATTTTTCGAATGGGTGAATTTTTTTTAAATAAGTCTGCAAGCAATTAAAAAAAATGATGTGTTCCGGCAGTTAGAGGTAAGATAGACAGTTCCTCAGTGCTGAGGATTCCGGGTGTAGTGCGCTTCCTCCTTCAGCCTTATCGTCACTTAACATCAGGTGAGATGAAGGCTAAGCACTAACCCGTAGTGGATAAAAAAAAGCTGAAGCAGAGACGCTTCGCTCGCGCTTCGCACTCGCTCGGTCAAAAAACATTATATTGTTCATTGATTGTCATGTGTGATAATAATTGATAAGTTAAGTAAGTTTTTATTGCTTGATACATACAATACAGGAAATTGTCTACAATGCAATTACAGAAAGTGCATTTCAGCACTGAGTTACATAGCTCACTGATTGTGGCGGCTGATAACTGCCAGCTAAGCTAACAATGGACACAATCATCGGCAATTCATGCTAACGCGATTTATTTGATAACTGCAAATCTAACTGGCATGCCGCCCACCCTCTGGAGTCATCTAATAAAAGCGTAGTGGGATTTCGTTATTAATCTTAGGTTGTCCTCAATCAAATTTTGAGAAATAAAATCATAAATATTTTAAGCATATGCGTTCAATTAATTTATAAAAATAGTTTTCCAATACCTAAATAAAAAATAAAAATAAATAAATGAAAAGAGACTTGTGACGTCACAAATACCGTAAAATTTTGTATAAATAAAAATGCAAGTCATTAAAATTTTGGACTGCTATATTTTTGACGTTTTTTGTAATATCAAAATATTTTTTACCGATATATGAATATATATTAATTTTTAAAAATACTTCGTTTGTTAAATTAAATTCGATTTGTAAAAAAATCGATAGGTATATGGTATTTTTAGGCTTCTCATATTACTACTTGAGTTTGTTTTATGGGATTTGATTTGTTTCCCTTTAAAAGTATATCAGCTTTCTTATGCGGGAAACTTAGTCACCGTAATTTCTTCTAGTAAAACAATATTTATAACATAAAAATTTTCATTTTGTATCATATCGACGTCTAGGTTGTATGCAAATCTTAAGTTACAACATTCATTATACAAGGTGTTACAAAAATACCCCTAATGCCGAATATGGTATATAGGGACCATCAAACTGATCAACTTTTACTATGGGACCAAATCTGAAATCGCGAAAAAAAAATCAGCTGTTTCATACAAAAA
Organism: Catoptria pinella; assembly: GCA_963556745.1. NCBI lineage: Eukaryota > Metazoa > Arthropoda > Insecta > Lepidoptera > Crambidae > Catoptria > Catoptria pinella. The sequence goes on from OY750771.1 coordinate 7,517,202, forward strand.
TTAAAATCGAAAATATCAAAATGTATCAAACAGCTGATTTTTTTTTGCGATTTCAGAGTTGTCCTCATAGTAAAAGTTGTTCAGTTTGATAGTCCCTATAAACCATATTCGGCATTAGGGGTATTTTTGTAACACCTTGTATAGGTAGTTAAAATTTTATGCTTTGCGTACGATTACACAACACCAACTTATTGTAAAATAGCAACAAAGCAAAAAATCCTAACACTCTTCACATTGAAGACTTAAACATACACGTCGAACAATGACCAGCTCGGTTTTGAATATTCATCGACTATTGATTCAATTTTCATTGGCGGTTTTCACTCAGACTGAGTTGATTTTGGTTCATTTGTTACTTTTCACGTGAATAATCCTTGAATCTTTATTTGCACAGCGACGAAAGCCGTATTAAATATGCCGCCTTTATGCAATGAAAATGTGGAGATAAATCTCAACAAAAATTTGGAATACGATTCAAATTTATTTTAATTCAAAACATATATAATGTACCGCAGACAAAGAATACTATAACTACTACTGTGTTGTTCTGGAATAAGACAATTATATGAACTGATGTGTGGATAAACAATATCAGAAAAATTACTAGAAAAAATCGACTCACCCGTAGCACCTCGTACGGGACTTTGGAATTTGGAATAAGTTTATTTTTTTTTTAATTCAAAACATTCTGATATAATGTACCGCAGACAAAGAATACTATAACTCCACTGTGATGTTCTGGAATAAAATAATTTTATGAACATATGTGTAGATATTTCGATGTCGATATATGAATGAAGATCGGATGAGATAGTTCCGCTTCGTGAGATTATTATCGCAGTAATAATGAACTATAACAGTCTACAACCACGACAATCGTCCGATAATTGAAATTATTTTTCGTAGTAGACCAGCAGTTACAATGTTTCATTTATAAACCCTTTTCTTTCAGTTTTTGAATCGGCTGCCAGGACAGTGTATTAAATTTTATATGACCATCAGCCATTTTTAATGTCCCCACTGCTGGGGCACAGGTCTTCCTTATGGGTGGATAAGGAGGATGGGCCATAATCCACAACGCGGGCCCAATGCGGATTGTTGGGTTTTAACCCAAGCACGGAGAAGCTTGAGAGAATAAATTTTGTGTTTAACTTAGACACTGTTTTAATGTGATGCTGTCACTTTTTTGAGAGTATTGACTGAAAGAGATGGAATCGCATTTAAACAGTGTTTTAAAATCTTATGTGGTAAAACCGACAATATCCAGCTCCTTTTAACTACAGTCCTGTAAAATAAACTGAGAACTCAGAGAGTCATAAAAACTACCTTAACCCATAATATACACTATGAACACTGAGAAAAGCGAACAGTAAAGTTAAGCGTGAGCGTTTAAGAAATAGTTATAATTTGTATTTCCTACTGTATGACGTCATCGTTACAAGTTATTATGAGCCGTATGGCGTACCTATACGTTGCCAAATTGCTTTCCGCACAAAGCGCGGGATACCTTTGTTGTATGACAAATGGTTAGCATAAGTTGGTATGATGCGGGTCCTCCTTATTTGTACTCTTTACTGCAAAAGTGGTCCGTTTTGATGTAAAGACTGGGCTACGCATTAAATGTTCAGTCATAACATGTTTAAAAAAAAACAACTTATTATGCAACGTGTTACAAAAAAACCCCTAAAGCGGAATATGGTAGAGAGGGCATCGTGCATACAACCCCAGAAAATTATTATAACCATTGAAAACCACCAATTATATGAAAAAAAATTATAAACCGCGTAGTGGCAACTTGTGATAAAAATAATTGAATCTGACCAGTCACAATTGTCGTAAACGATCTATGACCGTACTGTCAAATTCAGTCAAATTGACACGAACATTACTGTATAATTAGTAATTTACTAAGCAACACTAACTATTGTTATTATTTTATGAAACTTAATTGACTTTTTACTTGAATTTAGTCCAGCGATTTTTTTTCTTATTTAATACCTACTTAATTTACACGCAAGTATTCCTAGTATTTAGATATTATTCGTATGGTATTAAAGTGACAAAAAACAACCTCAAAAACCGTTTAAAAAAGCTGTTGAGAAGGCATATATAGCTTCGGCTAGCAGAAAAACACAGTAAATAAGCTATATACCAGTTCAAAACGTCTCTCATACGAAAAATGTACAAAAAAACAGTGTTCTAAAATAATGTTTTCTCAAAACTGCCCTTTGCATGAAGGTGTAGCTGAGGACCTATCTTTAAATCGCATAATAGTATCGCTATTGGGTCATAAACCAACCAATGCAGTAAAAAACAGTCTTATTTTTAAGACCTATTCAAAATAAATCCTTTCAAACTTAACCTTTTTTTAATTTTAAGGAGTTGTAGAATTTATCACTTACAAAAACTATGAATAATCTTTAAAAAACACTTAGATATTGGTTGAATCAAATGATGAATGAATGATGATGAAATGAATAAGAATGAGATTCGGGCGAGTCGGCATGGTGGAGCGTGCGTGCGTAAGAGGCTTATTTTCTGCGCACGGCGCATACACAGATGAGACATCTTTTATAATAATTCTGGTGTGCTGTTTAATTTTATTTTAAAAGCGGGACAAATCCTACTTTTTCGCGACGTATGACAACTTTAGTATGTGTAGTTAAGAACCGTGAAGTTTCATTATGAATAGCTTTTTGAACAATTGCTTTTTACAGAAACTTACTTTCCATAATAATCAGTCAAACCCCTAACATGTCCCACTTTTGTTCCACAAAGTATTTAGGGTTGGGTGCACAACTCCCCAAACATTTCAAAAGGTAAATTGATAAAATCAAGAGAACAGCAAAATCACAGCCGAAAACACCTTAACGCCAACGTAAATAGAAAAGTGTCGCAGGTGATTTGATAAGGGAAGTGGGTCGACGGGTTAATTCCGTAATTTGGGGCAAAAGGCGTCACCGATAGCGATCTCGCTGCAATTATCGGCCCAGCCTCTGTCAAACGAAAGCCTATACTTAAGCGAAATTACTGAGTAAACACGCCTAGATCGGGTGCGATATGGTGGTAAATGGGCAGCTGAATGTTGGTAAAATGTAGTCATTTTAGAATTTTCTATTAGCACTATTAAAGCCTTTATCGATATTTCGGTGGCGGGTAGGGGGTTACGGCTAATATTCCAGTTGTCAGTTCATTTTGCCTGGAAATAATTCAAGTTTTGATTTCTTGTGCATCAGATAGCACTAATTGCTGTTAATAATACAATAAAATGGCGATTATTTACAATGAAATAAAAATGTCTTAAAAAGAAAAATATTTGCAATATTAACAAAAATACCTACCTATATAACTTCCACACAGTTTTCAAGATGGCAAATTAAATGTATGATTAACAGCCTTCAGTATTACTAGACGCACAAGAAATCAGAACTCCTTAAATTATTTCCAGCTAGAAGGTAGAGTATACCGACTTGACTACTCGACTATAATTTTAAAGCCGAATAATAGTACGTGCTAAAAATATTAGCAGGGGCTCTACCGCGTAACTATATTGATATGAAGTACATGTAAATGTTGACACTTAAAGTCCCTATTTTAATGGCTTTTTTTGTTAATTTGTTTGTTTTTTTGCAACGTGTCTCAACGCAACTGGTCTCGTTATTATGGACGTCGTTAAAAAAAACAAAAAAATTGGTAAAAAATCATAAAAATAGGGATAAAAAACATTTACATGAACTTCGTATCAATGTTCTTACGCGGTAGGGCGGCAGCTATAAATTACAAATTTCACTCACCGAATTCTTAAGGCTGAACAAAATCTAGTAAAAAGGTACTTATTGCCACATGTTTTGATTAAGGTGTAGAGTCTGTGAAGTTAAGCTTGTAGAGTTAGGGCGTGTACTTAGAAGCTCTACATGAGGTCTGATAACTTTTTGACAGTGCGAGCCATACTGTTACAGTCTCGTCTTGGCAACATTTTACATGAAAATGTTTTGGTGAGGTACACTTTACTCTATCATACTGAAACCTCACGACAGCGTATGCGCTATATAGACTGACTCAACGCGGCCGAACTACAAACCACTCCCATTTTTGGGAACCTCCGCAGCCCACATCTGTCGTCCGATCATCAACCCAGTGAGCTTTTTTTGTAGTCCAATTTAATCTCCACTTATGGTTTTTTTCCGAATTTTAATTTATGCCCCCAAAAAAAAGTGATTCTAATTTTTGTTCGGCAAGTCGAATTGTTGGTTTTAATTTTTCGAAATTTCTTAAGAACTACCCGACCTATTTTTAAAACTGCGCTATACGATAGATCTCCGCGCCCTGCACATTTTAACTCCTCTCCTACAGAGATATCTGTAATAAAGACCGATTTACGGCCATGTCGCACTTTTGGCTGAACATCGGGCACATACACTGGTGTACTAGTGATCACATAAACATTTTCAATGTAAAAAAAATCTTATACCTAGCTGAAATTACAATTTAATGATTCTTCAATCTCAAATTCTTATAATGGAATGGAAACAAAATCAAGCAATGTTGCTTTAGTTTCATTAACTTGTCAGTTATCCTTATTTAGAAGCCGTATATCTAATACTTTGGGAGTAGAGATTGAATTAGGTTTTTAAAATTAACGTTTATTTTGTTATACAGATATGAAGCGAACTGATTCTTGATTAGATTTTACAATCTTAATGGTAACATTTGTCATAAACAGTTTTTAAGCATTGTAAAGAAAACTGTATAAGTGACAAAATATAACAACACATTCTTGTTTTTTATTTATTTTTAACGTGGTATTAAATCACGGTTGTGAATTGAAAGAGTAAATAGTATGGTCTGTCTTCACATAGTCGTTTCAACTTTCAAGTCAATTGCGTCAAACGCATGCAATGTTGCCTACAAACCATGCGCTTTCTCTTTCAACTTTCATTCACGTTGCGTCAAACGCATGCAATGTTGATTGCCTCCAAACCGTGCGCTTTTACGTTCAACTTTCTGCCAATCGTAATTTTTTGAGAAGATAGGGCAATTGAATGTGCTTTTGTATGCCCTGAGGCTTGCCCTTGTTGAAAGCGCAAGAGGAAAGCGAAAGCGCATGGTCAGCGTGCGCTATTGAATACCTTGAGACATGCGTCAGATGAAAGTAAAAGGGAACGGCAATGCGATCGTATGAAGACACACCTTTCAGGTCAATTATTATTCAAAATACATTATAACGTCGCGTCTCTTATCCACGCAGACGTGTTAGGAGATAACAACGTCCTCGAGCAAAGACAATATTGGTTTATCTTCGAAGATACGCCATGAACTACGTCCCTTGTGATCCAGCTTTGACAATAGCTGATGTGACAACAACGCCCGTCAATACATTTATTTGCATATTCAATAATGATTTTCCACGTCAATACACAACACATAATACCTACCTTGTATTATGTGTAATTGACAATAATATGTGGAATAAAGAGTCGAGATAAACTAAAGGCGTTATTACTCTCAAGGGGCTTTCCCCTATTATTTTTAATAGGACAGAAAAAGCTATAGAGGCCTTGTGAGGTATTACGTAAAATAGGGTAAAAGATAATATTAGTACGTTTACAAAATATTGATGATGGGATTTGTCCTTGAAAACTATAACCATAATAATTTATGGAGGTCCTCCGTGCTTCGGAAGGCACGTTAAACCGTAGTCCCGGCTGCATTTACAGTAGTTAATACCCAACAATCCGCATTGGGCTCGCGTGGTGGGTTATGGCCCATCCTCCATATTCACCCTTAAGGAAGGCCTGTGTCCCAGTAGTAGGGACATTAAAAATGGCTGATGCTCATAATTTATGTAGGTAAATTGTAAAAGGCTACTGGTTGAACGGCGCTATTTGGTATAAAGGCTAAGCTGTTAATTGAAAAGCTAATTGGACAAAAAGACTGTAGCCCATATTTGAAGTGTTATCCAAATATAATCAGTTTTTCGAAAACCACCATAATATGAGAAAATTCTCATAATTGTAGTGACCTGCCCCCCTACTCAAATGGCCAACATTTTATGCGTTTGAATGTTACGCTTACTATTAAAGCTTCAAAATAAGCAGTAAACTATAAAATTACTTGCCTTAACCCATCAAGGCCCGGAATATGAGACACAATAGATATTCCATTGTTGTCTGGCCGCTCGGGCATTGATGAATTAAGCTTGTCAATTCCACACGATACATGTCTGTGATTTAAATAAGTTTGCAATATGTGATATAATTGTATAGCTCATATTTAAGCTGAAATAGTAAGCGTAGCGTTCAAACAAATAGAATGTTGGCCATTTGAGTAGGGGGGCTGATGTGCATACATAATTCAATCTGCAAAACCAAAAAAATGTTAAAACATATTTTTTTTACGAATTCAATGAAAATATATGTTATTTACAAAGTTACATTTAAATACTCTATAATAATCTGTTCATGTTCTTGATAATAAACGGATGGATCGGCTAGTAACGTATTTGTTGATTGAAACATAAAAGCTTCAGTATTATTATATTTTTTATATGATATATTCCTCTAGTTCTATTAATAATTTTCTATTCAATGTAGTACATTTGATATTATTTTACCTTCTTTGTGCACAATTTTCTGAGCATAGGAAACTAAATAGAAAATAGATAAGCTTTTTAAAGATAATGTACCTAAACAACAATAAGTTATTTCAGACAACTTATATTGTTATACCAATAATTTAGTACAACAGTAATCAAGCTTATTATGGTGACTGGTTGAAACACACTCGTGTGTCTGAGGGCTAAATAAAAGAAAGACATGACTCTCATTTTAGTCTTCAACAAGCATTTATATAAAAAAGCCATGACTCGAAAACAAATATTCTTCCCACGCTGGGATTTCACCAACGACGGCCACGACCATTGGCGTATTTGGCATTGCCGCACACACGACACACGCGACAGCCACAAAATCGCCACGGACTGCAGTTTTCAAACAAACGCAGACGGTTGACGTCAGTGGTGGCATTTGTGGCTGTAATTGTGGTCCGTGTGTGGCACATCTTATCATCACATACTGCAACACTAAACTAGCTGCCGCTTGACTTCGTTTGCGTGGATATTCGGAAATTCCTTAGGGAACTTTTGACCGGGATAAAAAGTATACAAGCTATAAACTATTATATAATCTATCCAAATATTTTCAGACGTTCTTGCGTGATGGGTAACAAACATCCATACTCAACTTTCACATTTATTATATTAGTAGGAGTAGTAGGATGGATACCCGGAAGATGCGTTGTTGGTGTATCATATCAGGCACGAATTTTATACAATTAGGCACTTCACAAACTTTACACATTTAAAATATGCAGTATCGGTCCGTTTTAGGTTTATTACCGCTGCACCATACGGGTGTCATATATAAATTATGAAGATTGATCATCGATTTCAATGTCAACAGCAGGGTCCTGATGAAAAACTCATGGTTGCTATGGTAATCTGGTTGGGCATAACTGCGTAGTTGTTATGTCGCATATAAAAAACTACAAGTCATTGATAACAAAACATATAATTTGTGAGATTACAAAGAATAACGTTACAAAAGAAAGCCGATATTATTCTTTTATCAAAGAGTGATTCAATAAAACGTCAATCAAACGAGAATGACGTCATAGGCATGTGTTACCGCAATTAAGTATACAGACTAATTAAGGCTTGCGTCATTATTAATAATAATATGGCTGAACCAATAACCTACGAAAACCTAGATGTAGCCGACATGTGTACAGAATATTACTAAGCTTTATAGGTAATACATATTCTAGTATTATAGAAACTAGTATGACACTTCTAAAATCAATATAGTTTATAAAGTTAAGGTTGATTGTTAACACTTTTGATGGTTTCTGATCTTTCGATACGCTATCGATAAATGTATAAAATAAAATGCATTCAAACACTATATCGCAAATTTAATATATACGTTTCTGATTTGTCTTTTACAATGCCATCTTTTTGAAAGAAATCATCTTTGAAACCCTACAAACCAGTTTTTTTAAGGAATTAATAACGGATACACGAAGTTACAAATAAAACATGAAAGAATTCCTTTGAATACAATTACTAAAACTACTGACCGTTATGAATTTAAAAGTTCCAGTACAATGACTGCACAAAAGTGCAAAGGAAGCATACAAAGACTTTTGAAAGCATCTGCACTCCGCTGTGATACAACTTGGGCGGTGAAATTACAGCAGTCGAGATAAACAGTGCGACAAAGCGTAGCACCCGTATTCGCTCGCTACGGACTACGACAGTAGACAGCCGCGCGTCGTAGCGAGCGGACGCGTGCCTCCCGTAGCGGGTCGTGCTACGAGTCGGCGCGTTATGTATCCTCGTAGCGCGCCCAAACAAAAACAAATAGTGATATGAGCTGTGCATCTCCTAGTGTTATCTTCAGACTGACTCTCCTCACACTAACACTCATAATATCGTGCACTTTCATAGCCAGTGTCGTGTGGTTACTACGAACGAGGGGCTCGGCCAGTCAATATGAAAATTACTACTTGTCGCGAATTAATATAAGTGCCAGAAGTGAAGTTAACACTACAGCGCAGCCAGTGTCGGACCACTACAAAGACCTGATTAAGATAGAGATAGCTATGCGGCGAGTGGAGGAGAATAGTAGAAGATTAAAGGAATATACTAAGTCGCTCCTGTGGGATAACAAGGACAAATCCCTGTGGTGTGTTTTGTTTAAGGATAGTGAGAGAGGGGACAAGTCTTTAATGCGGGCGGGGAGAAACCGGAATGTGGTTAACGAGGATTATATACGTATGTTGAGAGAACAGAAAATGAGAGAAGCTGTTATTCATTTAAGGCACCACGGCTCGCACCACCATCGGAGACCAGAGATCCTTCCCAATATGCCGTATATAAAATAAAATATGACTTTTGTGAATAGACGACTCTAAAAGTGTAATATATTTTTGTAAAATAATGTAAATAAATATATCGGCTTAATCTGACAATATTTGGATTTCATCAAAAGCGGTTGACAGTTTCACATTTTGAAGTTAACTGTAAGTTTGTTTATATATATTTTTTGTTATTGATCAAAATATTATAATAACAATATAGTATTTTATAATTTATAATGAATCTATGTTATATTTATGAAACAAACGTTTTGTTAAAATTTCAGAATCAATTTGATCAGACTATGATCAACTTGCGTTAATTAATTTAATGATTATTTCATTTTTGAAGTATATTGTACAAACGTTAGTTTTAATACAAATATTAAAATTGTTATTATTAGCTAGTTGGTAAAGCTGAAATAAGATAAAAAATATTTACTTCTGAGGAAGATAAGCTTTTTTTTTTTTCATGTTTTTCATGCATGACCTTTAATGATACAAAAACAAAACAAAATATTTTGTTGAAAGTTTTATTCTAAATAGTTTTAGTTGATTGTCATACCACACCATGTTTTTTTTTACCTCAGTTGTTATATAAATGTATTTGAAAAAAAATGTGAAAAAAAAGTTCTTTTTTAAATTAAAAGCTTTGTAAAGAAATGGTACATGTTTTTTTCTGATAATTCATCGACAATTATACTAATTACAGTGGGAAAACCTCCAATTTAGTAATATAATGGTCTACAGGTTTGTCATCCTGTTAATTACGACGTTTTGTAGTCTATCTGATAATTAAAAAAATTATTGCGTAAGGCAGTTTTTGAATTCTTGTTCATTTCCAATGATTTAATGGTTGTGAAGATTGAATCAATTGAATAAAACTGTTTTTTCTATGCAATAGCAGATTAATTTCCTATTTATGAATAAAGTATATAAGGTAATGTTTTAAGGTACTAAAACAAATAATATGTTTTTCAATTTAGTGATTTTCAAGTGACCGAACACTTCAGTTGAAAATAGAGATTCACTTTTTGGTAAAATATTAGTATTTAATTATTCAACTACTTTTTTATTTTATTTATGTAGTTGTTGGACACAACACAACATTAATTACAATAAAAAAGAACAGCTGCTACGGATCGCAGTCCAAAAACTCGTGCACACAGAAAAGAGTCTATGAACTTTTTGAGCCGACTGTACTATGTTATGTTTGACTTGTACTTTCAATTTAATTTAGTACCTACTTATATCAATATACTTACCGTTTCTAGAAAGTCAAGTTAATTACTGTTATTGTCCTTCATCAGTCTAATCTAATCAGTATTATTCGAATAGATAAGTAACATGAATTAAAGCTGAATGAAAATTTTATAATTTCTAAAATTTTCATTCAGCTTTCATTCATTGGATCTTCTCTAAAAAAAAATCAACTCGTCACCAGATTTTTTTCTCAGGCGGGAATCGAACCCGTGACCTTTGAAAGTCCGGTCTAATGCTCTTCCAACTGTACCACCGAGACATTATGGACATGGATTTCGCGTTGTGGATGATTTTCGGCAGTGATCACAACGCGTTCTGAGCGTTTTTCGCTCAATGAGCATTTTCGGTCTTTGCGCCTAAGGGCCTGTTTCTCAATCAAAAAGTAAATTCCGAGTTGATGATTTGACGAATCTGATATGAAAAATATGTCAAATCATCTGTCAAGTAAGCTACTCAGAACTTAATTTTTGATGGTGAAAAAGGCCCTAACACATTTAAACTCTTGCATCAATAATGGCGTACCTAGCTACTTTAACAATTAAAAGTGCTTTGTAACAGACTATGCCTAGCTAGATTGAAGAAATAGTTTGAGTTTGAATGCACCTCTTAGACTTTATTGTCAATCTACTTAACAGACTGAATTGGACACAGTCATTACGCTTCGAACAATTCCGCACCACCACAGTCTAAGTAACGTAAGTAATGACGCTCAGAAGCAGTAGATGTGAAATGCCGTGTGTATGAGAATAGTCTGTAGTTATAGCAACCTACGTTAAGTATGTGGCGTACGCCATGATTAAAGAAAAAACGAAAGTCAAGATTACTCGAAGTACAATGAAAGCCTTTTCTCAGAAGAGAAATATCAGTGATTAAATCCTGCGCCATATTTTTGTTGTCACTGGCTGTCTAAAGTCAAACCATGTAGGTTGATACACGAGTTTTATTACTGAATGAGAATAAGAAATCTTATTTGCACAAAACATGGTATAAAAGTGTTAGGTTATTTAAAATGGCCTCATGTTTTACCAATTTTAATATGGCAAGCAAGTCACATTGTAAATGAAGATAAAAAAATAAATTTTACAAATAAAATAATTCAATTTGGGTCATTAAGTAACATTATACAAATTACAATACTTATAAGTTTATTTAATTTATAGTCAAATATGATTTTTATACTTATTTACACCATGTTTTCATTTCTTCTAACAAAATGGGTATTTTTTAAACTCCTTTACTACTTACATTGAAAAATGTAATTCATAATGTCAACAATGTTATTTCAATGGAATTGAAAAAAACACCATTAGTTTTAATTTTGATTAAGATTTCAAAGCGATTACAATAATAGTGCTATACAAAATTATAACCTATAACAAAATGTGATAAGGAATATTGTTCTATGTCTATGTTTTCGTTGATAATACTTTTTAATTTATTCGAACTTTTTAACGCGCATGTCTGATTAAATTAAGATTATAGTTTTGATCAACATCAAACAACTTACAGACATGAATTCAAGGTAAATATTTAACCTCTTAAAATCTTATCTTATTTTTTATTCTAAAAATAAGAAAGGTATATTTATTTATAAATAACATTTACAATATTAAGTACATTTTCCAAAGACATATCTCAGCCAAGTTACAAATAATAGACTGTGAATTTTTGCATATTTAATTTTGAATTAAGCTGAGGAGTCTTTTCAACATTTATATCGAAACTTTATATTGATAAGCAACTTATATTAGTCTATTTAATCATAAAAAACTATCAGTTTATGAGAAAAAAATCATAGGTTTAGTAATGCCTATTACGTAATTCCTAGATACAATGGAGACGTTTTTGAAAGATCGGTCATGTAAGGCAAGATTTCCTTTGTATGAGCTCAATCTATTGAATTTAAATAATATGAGTATTAAAATATTTTGGTTTCTAGAATACAAAGACGCAGCTTAGTTAGGGTCTGCCTTTAATCTTACTCGTTGCTTTGTAAAAGGATAATGAAAAATGACAAGATGGTTTCCCATTGTATCCTGTCCTAAAGGGTAAGATTTTCCTCCATCATCTTAAGTGAAAATCTCTAAGTAACCTATTATGCTGGTACCATTGTTATTATTCATGAAAAAAATTGAGCGTCTGTCAGGGAATGTGTAACTACAAAATAACAGATTTCCTCTAAAGATTTTTATCATACTATCAAACGAAGATAACCGAAAAGATAAGACTTTGGATCATGTAATGTGCCATCCATAATCTGGTCAATATTAGTTGCAGAAAATCAGAATTTGCGTAGGAGAGAATAAAATCTATCCATAAGGAAAGTTAGTGTCCTAGCCGTGGAGACATTAAAAATTGCTAATTTATACCGAATTTACTTGTCTTGTTTATAAAACGATAAAAACAACACGACAGGAAAACAACAACTAGTAAAATTCATAATTGAGTTTCATATTTTGATATGTTTATTTGAATAAGCATGTTTTTAGTTTCCACTAAAAACATGCTTATTCAAAAATAAATAAATATCCACTTTTATCTATATCGCCATTAATCCACAAGAGCAATCGAACACTGTGTATTTAAAAGGAAATTAAAAACAGTTTCAAATAATTTACGATAGCTTAATGAAACTTAGGGGTGTCAAAACCATAAGTTAGTGGCGACAAACACGACAAAACACTTATGAACTTTAAACCCTGTCACCTTGACTCACGCTATCGGATCCGTTGCGTTGGACACCTGTCACAAATGATGGATTGCCTCTAATATTAAAAAAGTAAATGAAGTACCTTTTAAACACGCCTCTTGCGATGGACGGGGATAAAGCGGAGTCCCGGGGAGACTTAATAATCAATGTGTCAGAAAAATGTGCTCATAATCCCGAATTCTTTTGAGGCTACATTTTTATCTAAACGCTTCATCTGCGTGGAGTGATGGAAGTTATTTAAAACGGTCAAGCTGGGACGCGCAAAACGATCCCGCTTCTATATCTATAAGTATAACTCGCTGTATTTCTTCGGGATGTAGCTTTTTATTTTTATTTTGGACAACCTCTTTGTAGAGACTATTATTGGTAACGCTGTTTGAACGAAATGTTTAAGAACAAATAATATTATCCATATAAACACGATATCGTGACGAAATTACTTGCATTAAATTCAAGTAACAGCTTCACCGATCACTCGAAGACTGCTGAATCGATTGAGATGATTTGAACATTTTACAGTTTTAGAGCCATTTATAATAATAATTTTTTGAAAAAAAAATAACCTAAGGAATTTAGTTACAACTTATACAATAACATTTTAATTTTGGGCACTCGTTGTCTACTATTAACTCTTTATTTTAATATTTTTTTTGTAATGACTGTATGTGCCAAAATAAATAGAAAAAAAACATTGATAGATGTAATATAGGACAGCGATGATTAGACAGCAATTTTAATTATTTTTTTTCTTCTGGTAGTTGACCGAGCTAGCGCGAAGCGTCTCTGCTTCAGCTAGGGCAAAAAAGCTTTCGTATGTCCGTTTTTTCTCCTCTACAGTTGCATTTTCCAACCTATTCTCGTAAAATTTTGTTTTAGAAATTTATTAAAAAAATAATTTCACCCATTTTAAAAAATGATCAAAATTAGAAGTGCCATCGAGCTTCAAATAGATATAATAAAAGAATACCTATCAAACAGCACATAGTACTGCTTTTGAAACCTCGTAGCGACATCTATTAGATCCATTTTTAAACAACTACAGATCACTGAGCCGCTAGTTTAATTTGAACAATATTTGATCTAAACAAAATATAAATAAATAAATAAATTTAACAACATCATATACATTGCTCCGATTCCAAAGTAAGTAGCTAAAGTACTTGTGGTATGGAAATCAGAGACAACGGTGGTATTACAAGCACAGTGCTTTAGAAAAGTTTGTTTTCTAAATTGACCCAACCCGGAATCGAACCCGGGACCAGAGATGGCGACACCTTGAAAACCGATGTACAAAGCCACTCGACCACGGAGGTCGTCAAAATATCCTTCAACCTTATAGTAAGTGACGTTAAGGTTGAAGCATATTTTCACATAAGTTGAAATGAACATCAAGCATTGACCCTTTGTGGATTAAAAATAATATTCGAAGTGAAGTCTTTGTTACAGCAAATTGTTTTAAATAATAATATTAGGTATTATTTGTTGTTCGATACGTAATAGCTAATTTTTTCTCAAAGTTTAAACTTTTGTCTCTTCTCTAGACAATACAGTCTGTGAAGTAAGCAAACTCTAGAAATATTTTGATTAACTCTATGCGCAGATTATCAACCCGTGATGTCCAAAGTTTTCACATAAATTTCTTTTACGACCACCCGGAATGTTCTAATTTACTTTAATTACGTATTTTCGTCTTAATAACGCTGTATTTAGCAAGGATCCGAGCAAATTGTGCTTGCTCCTGTTCCTTCTTATTTATTTTTATTTCGACATTACTGTTTTGATCCTGTTTATAATATTATAAATGCGAAAGTGTGTGTTTGTCATAAAATTGCGTATTTTTTGTTATAAAATTAAGAATACTTTGGCAATAAACAATCATACTTATAAATTTTTCATAACTGACATAAAAATTTACCTTTAGTATTCTTATAAAATCAATATGACGATACGGGCTTGTAATATTTGTCCATTTTTAATATTCGAGTATTTTGAATACTTCCAAATCTATTAATCAGATTATTCGGATTTTACAAATTTTTCGAGTACTTTTTATCAAAAGAACAAAATGCTCTTTACACTTAAATATAGCACAATAATTCGTGGATTTTACAAAGCTCACTGATATAAAAGTAGAATATTATGATTTGAAAAGAAGTACTACGTTTTTTTAAATCATTAGATACATAATAAGAATGTAATATAACTAATGTGTTAGTTATTATATTTAAATGAGTACAAATACGAAAAGACGCGTTTTAAAACTAACAAAACAAATTCAACCTCTAATTATCAAGGAGTTCTTCCATTATAAAATCAATTACTTTCCCCTATTATTGAAACAAATTAAAAAATTTAAAAAAATCAAAATAGAAAGATAGACCTCTTTTAATCGGCTTATATAAAAAAAACTTCTACTTTTGATTTTCAACTTTCGGCTTTCGACTTTCGACTTTCGACTTTCGACTTTCGACTTTCGACTTTCGACTTTCGACTTTCGACTTTCGACTTTCGACTTTCGACTTTCGACTTTCGACTTTCGACTTTCGACTTATGACTTTCGACTTTCGACTTTTGACTTATGACTTTAAACTTCGACTTTCGACTTTTCATCGTTCGAATTTCGACTGTTGACCCTTGCTTAACTGTTGCGATACCTAATACCAACTTATTTATATTTGTCGTTTTTAGGGTTCCGTACCTCAAAAGGAACCCTTATAGGATAACTTTGTTGTCCGTCTGTCTGTCTGTCAAGACCCTTTATTTCGGGAACGCGTGGAGGTATCGAGTGGAAATTAAAACCATATACTTACAAGGTGTTACAAAAGTACCCCTAATGCCGAATATGGTAGATAGGGACCATCAAACTGAACAACTTTTACTATGGGAACAACTCTGAAATCGCGAAAAAAAAATCAGCTGTTTCATACATTTTGATATTTTCGTAATTAATTTTTGTATGAAACAGCTGATTTCTTTTTCGCGATTTCAAAGTTGGTCCCATAGTAAAAGTTGTTCAGTTTGATGGTCCCTATCTACCATATTCGGCATTAGGGGTATTTTTGTAACATGTTGTATACTCAAGTCTACGGGCACTTGCAGCTGTGAAAAAATCAAACTTCTAAGTTAACGTAAAAAAAGATACGGCCATTAATGTCTCAAAAAACGCATATTTCGACACCCTCAAGGGAATCAAAATTCATCATCATCATTCACACGATGTTTACCAAAATATCGTTACTACACCGCGCAGCGCCATCTAGACTAATCGAAATAACATATAACTCGTAAAAAAGCACAACCCTTGCTTACTTAAATAGTTTTAAAATTAGTTCAACACAAATGCTAGATGGCGCAGCTTTGTACACACGACGGCACCTCAGACTATACATGTTGACCTTGAGAGCGCCTTTAAGCCCTTCTTAATAAAAGCTGTTTTCGCAGTTGAACTGTATAACCTGACTTGCTGTTGTGTGTACCTACTAAAAAATATTATGTCACTCATAGGTACACAATGAATAAATCATTTCACAAAATAGAATTTTAAGTAATTTTAAGTACTTAACTTGATAAGGTTTCCTACCTAACTAATATAGGTATGAACTGTGTGGTTAGTATAACCACAATATCACTTATAAAACACAAAATTATAAGTTTTGGGAACTGAATTTTGGGAGAAGCTCGGAAAAAACTGCGAGACTCGATTTCTGAGTTATTTATAATGTAGGTAAGTACGGAACCCTCGGTGGGCGAGCCCGACTCGCACATGTCCGGTTTTTTATTTTATTTAAGAAAACATCACAAACGAAACAAAACAAAAGTAAGTAGCTAAAGCACTTGTGTTATGGAAATCAGAGACAACGGTGGAACTACAAACACCCAGACATGGGCCAATATAAAAAGGTTCGTTTTCTAAATTTACCCAGCCGGGTGTCGAACCCAGAGACCTCAGAGATGGCGATACCTTGAAAACCTGGATAGCCTTATTTGGCAATACTTATTTTAGCTAGATAGGTCGTTTAAAATAAGCTTCGAAGAGGAAAGTTTAATATTTTATTTCGAGTTTTAGAAAGTATTAGAAGAGATCCTTTTAGAAGTTCTCGGGGATTTGACACAAAAGTTTAAATTCGAAAGTTACTCTCTCTTATTTCTTACAATCTTTAGTTTTTTTTTGTTTTGAATATTCAGAAGACTTAAGTAGTCTTGAATTTTAAATGTCGGTCTCAGACAGTAGCTTTGGACTGTATAAATAGACATGAATAATATAACCTCACTATTCGGTGGTGATACTATAATATTGTTATTTAAATAGGTATTTAACTGTTTTATTGTTAAACAAATTTTTCAAGTGATAAAACGGGGTATTGCCAATTGGACGAATGGTGCAGAAAGAGATAAAACAAATATTTAGCTAGTAGATGTATTCGCGTCTACATGACCAAAATTAAGTAATGTCATAATTAGTGAGTCGTTAGAAACTGGTAAGGTACGTTGTGGTAAGAACGGATTGGGGAAAGATCGGATAATTCAAACAACTCCGACCTTACCTCAACGTACCTTATATTAGCCACTCGAAGTGACATGATCATCGTAAAAAGCGAGTTGTTATAATGTGAGTGAACATGATGCAAAGAAGTTAATCTGATTTATTTACTTAATTAAAAGTAAGTGGTAAAGTTTTTTGTAATCAAACTATTTATAGCTCATAAATATCTTCATAATTGTCCAAATTGAAGGTTTTGTTTTTCAAAGCTTAAGTAAACTAAAGTGTATCAAACCCCTGTCACGGCTCTGTACCGACCCATTAATAAGTTTTCGGTCGAGCCCACAAAACCAGCCTTTGAGGAGTGAAAAGGTAAACAGTAGGAAGGCTAAGCAAACACCACTGCGACCATGCCACAGTAAAGGTTAACAATTACAACGTTACTCACGCCTTCAATAAATTCATAATTGATTGCACAAGGTCCTAAGTAAATATACGCGGGAATTGCAGTTAAACCTTGTTAAAGTATGTCTTTATAAAAAAAAGAAATATTTATGACCAATAAAATTAAATAGCAATAAGGCAAACCTCCAAAAAAGATTTTTAAAGCCTACGTTTAAAAGCGCTGAATTATAAAAAGATTTTTAAAATCTACGCTTTAAAGTGCTGAATTATAAGCTCTATATATTTTTAACCATTAACATGCGAGTTCAATGGGTTAAAAAGCACTTAATTCAAACTGTGACTTCATTCCCGTAAAATTCAGGTTAAATTCCAGACTTCACCCTCATAAAACTCACCGAACGAGGATTTTTATATGCAGTTTAAGAGAGAGTGTGCCTTTACACTCATACCCCCTTCCTTACTAATAAAGATTGTATAGCTGATGTATAGTTACACAATAGTTACTCTCTGTCAAACTATTTAAGTTTAACATTAAAAAGAAAGGGACAAAACACTGTGTAACTATTCATCTGTTATACAATCTTTATTAGTAAGGGGGATAAACGATACGGTAACGTTTGATTAATATCAGCCCCTGTGGCATGACGAGACGAGGTCAAAAGAAAAAGATTTTATCTATTAAAAATGTCAAAAATCACATTCTGATGTAGACAAACCATTTTTTATCTGTCATAGCTGACTTTCGATGTGGACAAATTTATTTATAGGCTCATCATGTTACGCTTACTCTCTTATTCTTTTAACATTATTTTTATTATCTTTTGATGTAGCAACAGTTATATTTATCTCTTAGATATATTATCCTGTTATTTTTATTTATTGTAAGAATTATTCAAAGTCAGATTTTACGTTGAATCATATTTGATACGATTTAACAAACGCTATTTTTGGTCTAGCATAAGAAACAAAACTACAATGGTAAACCATCGACAAAGTAATAAAAATGACGTAGATGTAGGTCGAAAAACTGAGTTACAAACAATCCTGAATTAAATTGGATCTGCTAGCGGGATCGTTTGTCTTTGACTACTCACACAGGCGATTAAACATCGAACTGCAGAAAGTTTGGTATTGAAAACTGACTTTCCTTGACTTGCCTAGGCATGTCTTGAATACTTCATGTAAAGTTTTAGAACCGAATGAGGAAGATTATTGAAATCTGAAGACTTGAACGTAGGTTCTGAATAGTTTTTAGTACTTACCTTATATTATTTTTCAGAATAAAGCAGATTATTTTTAAAACATATAACTATTTTAATATTATCAATTCGCACTTCCTTAGAAATTAAGAGTGATTTGTATTTCAATTGACATCTTAGGGCCTGTTTCGCAGGTTTCAGATGACAGTTATCTGTTTTCATTTTGATACAATACAGAATTTCTCCTTTATAAATTGATTTTATTTCAGTTTCACAGGTTTCACTCACTACTTACCTAGTCAATATTATAATTTTATTCTCCTTCTCACCAGTCGATAAAATCTCGCTGTATTTCTTGGTACAAGTTGGAATCGTTAGATTATGCTCTGAGGCGTGCAAGCACCGAGCGCAGTCGAATCCGTTATCTTCTCGAACAGCATCTTCAAACACTCCTCGATGGGCAGTATTTGAACTTGTTTTGTTATTCTTCCTATTGTTGTCAATTCGATACAAGAAAATCGTAAAGTTTGAAATATAGACCTTCCAGTGTATCACGGGAAGCATGTATTTCCTATAATTTACAAAGGTGAATATGGCGGGAGACTCTCTAATAAAGGAAGGTTAAAAAGGAATATACAAATTTATTAGTAAAACACCAACAACCTTGCTGGAGTAGATTACCTACCTAACATCATAAACAATGACGTTTGACTGACTAAAATTTTTCGAAAAAGACAAAAAAAAATGTTTTTCATACAAAACTCGATCAGCTGTTCGGACATTTGTATGGAAAATAGTTTTTTTGTCTTTTTTCGGAAAAGTCGTAGAACAAACGTTGTTGTTTATGATGTTAATAATCTAGTCCTGCGAAGTTGTTGATGTTTTACAAATAACCTTGTATATATTATGAAATGATGATGCAGATACGTAGTTTTTCTTTAGTTTAAGGGCCTGTTGCATAATCTAAAAGTAAGTTCCGAGAAGCTTAATTGACAGATGATTTGACATGTTTTTCAAATCACAACTGTGAAATCATTTGTCAAGTAAGCTACTCAGCTTACTTCTTGATTGTGAAACGGGCCCTTATACTCATTAATTTCAAAGGTCATTTAATTTGAAATCTTTATAATTAATAGCTTTTAAAGAAACGACCTTAGTTGATAGATTTCAATTAAACTTGGAATACTTACAGTGACTATTAATTTCATTCGTATAGTAACTTATTGTAGTAATCTCAAGTGGCTACATTAATCAACGCTACATGCAAATCATGCCATTAACAAGCAGAGAACAATAGAAAATTATATAAACCAATCCTTTCACAATCTCGTTGAATTAATTTCCATTCGTTAGTTATACAACATCTGTAGGTACCAGGTGCACCTTCAGAATTGCCGTTGAGATCACGCTTTCCTGTCCCAAATACGACTGTCAGACCCTTATCAACTTCTAATTATACATTACCGCTGCTTTCATTTGCTGGGGGATTTCTTTGGTGACCCAAACTCAGCCGGACATATTTTTTCCCATCTCTTTTTTGCCAGTTGATTGGTATTACAGTGAAGTGAGCGACATCTCTTATGGCTTTCAATTATTATTGATTTCACGAGTAGGTGGATACTGATATACCTATGGGAGGTGGGAAGATCGGCATAGGATAAATAAATAGAAATATAAGACTCTACTTCAAGAAGAAATAAGGTTGTTTTTTCTAACGAAAATCCTTTCTTAGTTAATGATACACATTTTATATTGTTTATCTTCCTTTGTTTCAGAGTTTGTTTTGTCTTAAAGCTGTGCTTAAAATTCTTTTAATACAATAGATCTATTCTTAAAATTGAGAATAAAAAAGTTTTTTCACTATATTGTATAATTAAATGATTTTATTTAAAAAAACCTTGAACATAAACGATAAAACTATTGAATACCTTTCACTATGAACATTTTATACATAATATAAATAATTGCTTCAATTCTTAGACAAGAAAGTCACACTATACATACGTATGTATGAATTACATATGACACTGATAAAATTGAATAAAAGGAATATTCTTACACCCCACTCCAATCAATTTCGCTAAAATCAAAACTAATGAGACATTTCCCAAACATTCCTTACAATCACATGACTATACACCTAATATTACTTTTCCAAATACTTGTTAATTCCCGAGGGAAATTCGGGAGACGCAGTAGCAACAGATTGCAACCATTATTCCCTCCCTCTGTTTACCAGATAGTTATTCCCCTTCTAAATTATTAGCCACAGGTAGGCAGGATGTGCAAGAAATACGAGACGGGATTCGAAAAATAGGGAAGCAAATTGGGATTTAGAATAATGAAACGATGGAGCAATATTGCTTGGGAGGAAGCAAAGCAATATTGCGTGGGAGGGAGCAAGGTTACTGAAAATAAATGAGGTTAAAGAGACAAGCATACCTGTGTGTTAGATGTTAACCCTTAGGAATTCTGTGTGTTTATTATGAGTAAATGTCTGAAGTAGCAGTGATGAAAATAGGTATTTTTTCAAAGAATCTCCTAGTCTTTTTATATTATAGGTTGGTTTGAGGTTTAGAATAAAATAATGATCACCGAAAAACTTTCTACAAAATATTATGCAAACAAAGAGCTTGCGTAAGTCGAGTCGTACGTATAAGTAAAAAAGGGACTCCAGTAGGTATTTTAAAAATGATACATAATAAGAGCAATAATATAATTTATAAAAGAATAAAAAAAAATAGATTTCAATTCATGGAAAATATACTTACTCTGTATTCATCGATTCGATGAGTAATTCGATAATGGTGTCACTGGAATAGTTTTCCTAGTACCTACCGATATATACCATAAGCAATTGAAATTTCTAAGTAAGAACCGTTAACCTTGCCAATACTAAGAACGTTAGAAAATTGATAAATTTCACTGTCGTTTGGCCTGCAACTTCTTTAGCAACTGTTATTAAATTCAAGTAAACAGAGTTTGAAGGCTTTACATGCAATTTAAAAAATAGGTATAAGACACAATAAACAGTTTCTCATTATCCAATTTCTCTAAAATCGCTTTGGTTTTTGGTTACATTAATCTAAATTTTGCACTATAATGCAAACACACTACAAAAATTCATCATGGCGGAAGATGTCTGTCTATCACAGTCACTTTGACATTTCGAATTTTTAATACTCAACTTTAAAGTCAACGAAAAAAAAGACTAGACTCAATGACAGTGACCAGCGGCGGTATCGGCTAAAAACATTGAAGTTCATGTTAATTGTGTTTTGACAGATATATGTAATGCATTGCTACTTTTCTTTGGTAAGTTTTTATTTGTGCCAAAACAAAGTAGCAATGTATCACATACATCTGTTAAAACACAGTTAACATGAACTTCAATGTTTTTAGCCGATAGACCCCTCAGGGTTTTTTGTTATTATTGTAACAAAATAATGAATATAATCTGTGGTGACTACTACTAGCGCCACAAATGTAAACCTGTGTGTCACTTTGTGTTGCTCAATACAGTCTGTTGAAAATTAAACTGCGTATTATTTAATATTTTTAATGTAGGTTGGAGATTTTAACGCCATATTTTGAGTAAAAAATATTGTTTTGCTTTTGTTTACCACTTAACTGTGCATTCTAAATAAATAAATAAATATTTGTCAACATCACATACATTGCTCCGAAGTTCGTTTTCTAAATTGACCCAACCGGGGATCGAACCCGGGACCTCAGAGATGGCGACACCTTGAAAACCGGTGTACAAAGCCACTCGACCACGGAGATCGTCAATATAAAACATTTTGAGACAGAAACATAATTAATTGCATTTTCTCAGAATCAGTAAATTTATCTCTATTTTTTGAGATGGAGTACATAGACGTGGCCCATGTCGGGACCTTTAAAAAAAAAGAAAAAATCTGATGAAATGAAAGCCTTGTGCGCCATAGCAACTGAATTATCTGCCCAAAGTGCCATCCAATCCTGGGCTATTAGGACGAGTAGTAAAAGTGCCCAGGGATAAGTGCAGATAACCTGCTATATTCGTGTCCCTTTTGATGTACGGTCGGCCTCAGAAGTAGTTGAACAATTTAGAACTTTATCACACTAACTATTGCGTCCGTTCAGTTTGTTGAATCCCTACTGTATGATCCCAATCATTGGCGTGACATGGTTCTTAATGTTAAGCTACTTCCGAGGCTGATTTACTAACAAGGCACCCACCATGGCTAGTAGAGCCATCGAGAAATAACGACCTGTGACTCCAGACGATGGACTTAATATGGAAATATACATAATGTTAAATGTAAATCAAAGAAAACAGGAGCATTATAGCGGTAATATTTTGATTGATAGTGATGTGCAAATTCATTGAAATGTTAAAAGTATTGACTTAGGTATTGATTATGCGAGTAAATAATGTTAAAACTAACATATTAATATAAATAATATAATTTACAGCCATTTTACAATTTTGATTTACACCCAAGTAGGATACAGAGTGTTAGAACATGGTGTTAATCAAAATAAATACGTTTCTCGAAAATCACTTTAAATAAATGCTGTTCTTAGAAAAATTCATTTAACAAAATATAGATTTCAATATTCCATTAAATACAAAAAATATTAACTTATTCTACATTGTGTGGATTTAAATAGGAAATACCGATACAAAATGGAGGCACGTAGTACACATATTATGTGGATACTTATTTTATACTCTGGAAAGTGGTAAATGGGTTGCATCTTTTATCTTATCACATGTCATGTCACTATATACTTGGAACTAACTTTTCCATTTACTCAATATATATTTTAACTTTTCGTTTATAAACGAAAGGTTCCATCTGCTGCCTCCCACGTGTTACCAGTCTGTTAAGCCCTAGTCCTCTTTATGACTTAACTGAACAAATACTAACCCAAACCAAATTAAGCTCTAAATACAACAGGGATTAAAGTTCAAATTTTGTTCTTATTTTCGATGTTTACATTAAAAGTAAAAAAAAAGTTTCATAATACGAGTTTTGATTTGTTTACGCATCGTAAAAACAAAACTTTTGTCTATGAATATATAAGTGAGCTTTTAATATGCTACTCCTGCTTATAACAACACAACTGGAATATTAAAAACTGAAGTCGTGAAGTGCGGGCGTCAACCTCACTTTGAACTAGACATACTGGAAAAATATTCCCGATAAAGGTAGAAAGAAAAAGTATTTGCAGCAGTCTTTAGATTTTAACACGATCTAATAAAAAATGTTACAAACAATATACTAGGTGTTACAAAAGTACCACTAATGCCGAATATGGTAGATAGGGACCATCAAACTGAACAACTTTTACTATGGGACCAACTCTGAAATCGCGAAAAAAAAATCAGCTGTTTCATACATTTTGATATTTTCGTAATTAATTTTTGTATGAAACAGCTGATTTTTTTTTCGCGATTTCAGAGTTGGTCCCATAGTAAAAGTTGTTCAGTTTGATGGTCCCTATCTACCATATTCGGCATTAGGGGTACTTTTGTAACACCTTGTATATGACAACGTTATTAAAAATTACAACAAGTTGACCAAGTTCGAATGTTAATGTTAGTTTAATTTTGGATCTTATTATACCCTAAGCAGCACATAAAGTTGGTTATGTGTAAAATTTGCTAAAAAGATTTTTTAGACCATAGGGCCAATTTGACCGTTGATTTTGTTGGAGGATGCGAGGACTGGCTGGCTAGGACTCGCTGGTACTGGCCAGCAAGTGTCAGGTGTAGGAGTGATAAGTATGGAAATGATGTGGAGGTAGGTAGCCACTGATAGGAAGGCCAAAGGGAAAGATCTTCCTCCGGGCTGGGTAATCTGCCACATTGGCTGATGTCACACCTTGATTGAAAAGCTAATAAAAATATGTTTGCAAACCGTTGTTTTTTAAATTTATATAGTATTTGGGTGAAGCGCCTCTCTGCTGGTAGGTGAATTTGCAATAGATTTTGAACGCGATTAAGTCACTAAACGAGTTTAAGGCTAACACTGTCATTACAAAAAAAATGTCTCAAAAATAAAATTGCAAATTATGTAATTAATAATGCCTCGTAAAATCTTGTATCAATTTTATCAATGAGCTCACCAACACCCACTAAACTGGCACTGCTTAACTGCTTTAATAGAACTTAACCCCATATTTTATATTTCTAATTAAGGAAATACCAAATAGAAAGCTTAACCTAAAGAAACAATGACTGAATTTTTAAGACTTTTGAACTGAAATCAAAAAAGCATGAAAAATAAAATGCACGGAAAAGGAACATAGATAGTGTCTCAACGTATAGGTGGTGTATTTTGGCAAAAGGATATATTTCTCGTCTGTTTACTGTACAGTAAATGCTCAATGGGTTGTAAAGAATGCAGAATCGTTAAAAAACTGCTGCACAGATTTTATGGAGCGCCCAATATATTTTGGAACAGATCGCTGCATATTGGTAAAGCGAAATATACTCCTACTTTTATTTTAAAAAGAATTAGTATATTTCAATTGCACTATTCACACCAATGTTCAAAAGAGATGGACAGTTGAAGGTGTTTCACAACTTCTGTAAAAGGCTTCTGTCAAAGTGAGATGAGATATGAAAAAAAACGGTCAAGAGCGAGTCGGACTCGCGCACTAGCGTACCATCATTCTTAAAAAGTTTACTATTTAGAGACATCGTTTAAATTTTCCTGTTACCTTTACACAAACTTCTATCACATAAAATAATTGCAGATTTTTCTCTATGCAAACTTCGGAGATAAGGGGGGAAGGGGGGTATTTTTTTCCACATTTTTCAGCAGAAGTCAAAAACTATGCGGCCTAAAAAACATGTTTGAAAATGTGCAAGCAGCGCTCTTTTATATGATACCCCATATACCCCAGTAGCCTCACTTCGAATTTTAAGATCCCCTTTCAATCCCTGTTGGAAACAAAATATAAATATTTTTATTTTTCTCTTATTTGCTGGGCAAACGTCATTTAAAACTATTCCAAATTTCAAGTTGATAACATTAGTAGTTCTCGAGATATCCAGCTGTGACAGACAGACAGAGTCTCACCATAAGGGTTCCTTTTTACCATTTTGGTACGGAACCCTAAAAACGATTTCTCATTATAAGGCGCATGGTGCCCACGGATATAGCACAGGGGAAATATAGGCCTTCCCTAAGGAGTTCTACAGCGACCCAATGTGTTACTAGGTAAAAAGATAATGTTGATCAAATAGATAGATAATATATACACTATAAATAATATTGGAAATATGGCATCTGTGTCAAAAACTCGTTGAATCGAAGATTGTCAGTGAAATCACATTTTAGAAAATCGCACTGCTGAATTGCCCACATTCAGCACTTTCTCCAGATCGTGGATCTATGCACGTAGCGTCGCGTCGGTTTGAAAAATGATAGGTATTTTGCAATAATTAATTTTGATATAAGTTAGAAAAACTGGTTGCAATACTTGCAATAGCAGGATGCCATAAAAGACATTACTTTGATTTGTTTAAGTGTTTTATGATTAAAAAACACCTTTAACGGTAACAAACTGTAGCTAGTATTGTTTAACAAACTCGAGAACTAATGCTTAAAAAGAGCTAAACGTAACACCAATAACCAATTATTTTATAAAAATACTGGACAAGTGCGAGTCGGACTCGCCTACGGTTCCGTACAAATTTGTAGGTACTTAAATAAATACTATATTTTTCATAGTTCTAGGTCAACGGAAAATACTCTATTGATTCCCTTGAGTGTCAAAATATGCGTTTTTTGCGGCATAAGCAGCCGTATCTTAGAACTTAGAAGTTTTACAGTTTCAAGGGACTGTAGACTTGAGTATATGGTATATCAGCTCAATACCTCCACGCGTTCCCGAGATAAAGGGTCTTGACAGACAAACAGACGGACAACAAAGTGAACCTATAAGTGGTTCCGTTTTTTCTTTTTGCAATACAATGCGACTAAATTAGTTTTTCAGGACATCATAAAGTTATTTAAACGGGAAGTAAATCAAACCTTTTATATCGTAAACATGCTAAGCTATAATTAATAAGGCGTTTTCTCTCACAAAGATTTTGCTCATAAGATTTTTCGCAAAAGCAGAACGTCGAGATTGTTTGCTAAAAGAAAAAGATGATTAAGGCTTATAAGTAAGCTATCATGAAAGCGCTTGAGAGGCTACAAAGTTAAAACAAAGAATGTTGAAAATAAGTAAAGAATTGCTTTAAGACGCGGAACGAAATAGCATCTAATATTTTCGTGAATTGGAAAATATTATGAATAATGTTAAAAAAACGTCAACAATATCTAACCTGTTAGAAATAACAGAACCGTATAATACATAATATCGTTGGTTAAAAAAATTAAAAACTCTTTAAAATATTCATACCTGCATGCAGGAAAGTATTTTACTTAAGTATTTATTTTGCCAACTTATTTTTTTTATATTACATGTAGGATTACTAATTTCTGAACGGTTTGAGTGTGAAGTGTTGAACGAAGCGGAAGGAAGGAGATGGATGAATGAGGGAGCGAGAGAAAACGTGTCTCGGAGGAAGGTTTTTTGGTTTGAAGGGAAGATGTGTCATGTTTAAATGGCGTGCCGTTTTAAGTTAAAATAAAGGAAGTACTTACAATAACAGAAGTATTTTATTAGCGAACTCTTGACCCTAGTCAATACCAATGAAATTGACGTTTTGTATGGAGAATTTTTAAATTGCATTTTCCATACTTACATTTTCATAATTTATTTAACAAATGTAAACGCTATTGTAACAAAACTTTTATTTTCAAATGTTTGAACATTAAGCTAACTTAGGCAACATTACTTAAGCGAAAAAAATAAGTTTATATTTTATTGTTACTTTAGTTTATAGAACATGTATCTATTATAGTTATTGCCTTATTACTCATTGTTACTAACATTTATAAAATGTAATAATCTTTTTATTTTTTATTTTTTTTATAAATATCACATACATTGCTCCGATTCCAAAGTAAGTAGCTAAAGCACTTGTGTTATGGAAATCAGAGACAACGTTGGTATCACAAACACCCAGGCCTAAGCCAATATAGAAAAGTTCGTTTTCTAAATTGACCCAACCGGGGATCGAACCCGGGACCTCAGAGATGGCGACACCTTGAAAACCGGTGTACAAAGCGACACCTCGAAAACCGGTGTACAAAGCCACTTGACCACGGAGGTCGTCAATTTCTATCTCAATTGTTTTTTAATTATTTGAATAAGTTTGTGTTTAAAATTGGTTAAACATTTTCGATAGTACTTGGTCAACCAAGTATTGAGATAACAATAGATCAACCTATTATTATCTGTTACAAATACTTCAAAAATACCTACATGCCTTGTGGCCAATCATGATTTTTCCATGACCGAAAACACAATGAAAATGAATTTATTATCCATTACTTTGTCGAATATTTATATAGCACTAACGAGACCCGTGCATTTGCTTTATGTTTGTCCACTGAAAAGGCAAATAGCAGTCAATTAACACACCACCACAATTAATGAAGGTGTATGGCAAAGAGCTTATTTATAAGCATTGTTTTAAATAGCGACAGAAATTAGTCCGATGACCGCAATCATAAATAAAGCGCAGTCAACACGCCATATTTTTACCAATATTGACAAAAGATTAATTGTATTGTAATTCCAATTGTATGAATTTGTACACACGACGGCACCTCAGACTGCAAGACGTTCATACCAGACCAATAACTAAAGGCAGTTTTCATCGTCGCACTTAAAAATTCGAAGATATTTTACGTAGATACAATCTTCGATAATTGTACACTTAGATTGTCTCAATTTCACCACCTTCACTTATTTCTTTTCCTTCTCTTATCTTTCATTTTTCTTTTTTTAGTGTTCCTTTCAGTTTCGAGACTGAATTTAGGACAATGTAACTCGTCCTTAACCTGTCATAACCAAATTATTTTTTAAAACATGGCGCCGACACTCCGCTATCGGTACTGAGTACGGTTTAGCTGTATTTGTGGCTGATTCCAACGGCTGCTATAGCTGTAAAGATGTGTATATTTAATCACTACCACTTTTGCTACCATCATACCCTTTGTATTATAGCCACACAATAGGCAATTTTCCGAGATCAATAAGAATAAAAATAATAAAAAGACCTCGATAGATGGCGTTTTATGAAAACCAAGCCGTCGTAAAGTTTCTTAAATGTCTATCGCTGTTTTAACTTCCTAGCTCGTTTATCACTCTCCAAGGCAGAAGGGTAACCTACAGCATTTGCAATCAAAATTAAAAAAAATATTCATGCGATAAATTGCTTAGTGTGAAGGGGGCTTAACTTTATAGCTTGATTTTCATAAAGCGCCATCTATCGAAATTTTATGAACTATTTTACTTTTTTATTTGAGCTGTCAGAAAATCGCCCATTGCGTAACCTTAATGGAACTTACGAAAGTGGTTATTTCCGTACATTGTGTGGCGTAAAAAAGGAACACATTCAGAAAATAGACAGCAGACCTGTCACAGTTTTTCTTTCAACCTAAATGGTTTTTTCCTTAAAAGCTTGTCGCAATATGTGGATATTAATGTATTCTTCTTCTACGTCCGTAATAATTATTTGACAATGCACTCTAGACCTTTGGACCTTGCACATTAGACCTTGCACTCTAAGCGTGTTGCTCTGCTACACAGAGTACCACCACGATCTCATTGTACTTATTGTTATTTCTATTTATTGGTGCGTGAGTTTTAGATTGGCAAAATCATCATCGTGTAAACGTACCATAACGGTATCTAAAAACCGAACAAGTGCGTGTCGGGCTACGCGCAGTGTAGGGTTCCGTAGCCCATCACAATAATGCGGACACCGAGAGAGAGGGCTTTTATGAACCTTTGCATATTTAATTGTAGATACTACCAGTTTGTACCAGGTGTGTACCTGATAACGTTATTTAAGTAGTTCCTAATTTGTACCGCGCTAAGCACTTTTTATTAGTTGGTCCGCTGTTACTCGTAAACTTGTAAAGCCTACTTAGCTGTCATAGTTTTTCTTTTAACTTCGTCATAAATACAACTACCGTGACTTTTTTCACGTATCCAAAAACAACAATTTGGAATCGCAAACTCACACGGAATCGCGATTTATCCAACAGCTCACGTAGAATGAAAAAAGTATTGACTTAGAAAAATGATCGACTAATTACACCGCGCTCACTCCTGGCGGTCCTCTTTGGTCGTAATCATCAATCTTCACGTCATTTTCTGGGAGTGGACTTTAGAAAAATGGCTTCATCGACTTTACATCCGTAGAGAAATTTCAGATTCATTTATCACTCGTGAAAGAGCGCACGGATTATTTTTATACTAGCTTCCGCCCGCGATTTCGTCCGCGTGGACATTCGAGAAAATCCATAGGGACCAACCCTTTAGGGGTTGAATCATGTCGGACTATGCGATTTTTCAAATCTTTGAATTCAGTTCTGATTATTTTACACTCAAAAATTAAGTCTTCTTTCAGACTAATTTCCTACCTTCAATATTTAAGGTACTCTCCTTCCGTGTGATAAAGTTTTGCCACAGAGTAAGTATGGTTTTGGGACACCTTGTATACAAGGTGTCTCTCTATCTATAAATAGAGAGAATTTATAATGTATGAAGAACAACCGAAGTCACAATTTTTCATTCAACAGAAAGTTTTTAAAGTTTTAATTTATCTTTTTGATGTTCAAAGACTGGCTTTGTATTCTAAACATTTTGCTTGATAAATAGTTTTCAGACCCGTAAATAATGTCGAAAGGAAGCATTCAAATAGGACATTCTTATAAATGTTATTTGATATTCGTCGAACTTCACTCGCAGGTAAGTTCGTTTGACTTTCTCATCTTTATCAAAGTCAAAGTCAAATAGTCAAAAAATCTCTTTACTCAAACAAAAAATTTAATAAATAACAATAAAATAATATACTTACTTAAAACATTGTCATTTTATATTTATTTTGATTCTAATTCGAAGCATTTGCTGCGAACTGGGAGGCTGGCAAAATTCTAATCTGGTAATAATATACACTTTACGCTTTTTTTAAATTGGTTATTTATGACCACTTTTATTTTTCCCTAAGCCTAATGTTGTCGAGGGTGCTTCCTCACACTGATGAAATAACACTGGCTTGAAACGAAAAACCGAACAGTACTAGAAATTTTTTACGCATATCTATTAGTTACCCGGTAGCTCACTTGGAAGTGTAAATTCCACCTGAGGAGCTGGTGACGAGTCTTTTTAGTCTAGAATCTAGTATAATAGTGCTTTTAAATAAGAGGTTAGGATAGTAAATGCTAGTAGAAGGTCTGTGGCGCGTCAGTCACGCCACTGTAGTGCTTTATTATAAATTTTCCCTTCCAAAGGATTGTGAAGTGACTAGTGATAAAACTTCCTGATAATTGATTAGCGTTGAGAACAATTCGCCGAAGCTTTTTAATCTGAATAGTTAGCAAGTATCACAGGAATAATGAACTACAGAAGATTTTTATTTACCCTGTCTGTGGCAGCACACTGATAAAAATCAAATGCTTTTGCTAAAAATTTACTGAAAAATGATACTCATGAATACCTACATAAAACTGTGAATAACCAATCAGTATAACAGCAGAACCCTTTTAAACAAATTATTCGCATGACTTCGCGTAATGTGTGTCCGATTTACGGTTATTACCGTCTAATGAATTAGACGGGGAGTAAACACAAATTTTGTGGAGCATTTTCAGGGCACGCTATGAATTGTTAAAAGGAACGACTTATGAGTGATTTGTTATATCAAAAGAGATGGTCCAAAAATATATGGAGCTTGGGCTAGGTCTCTGTACGGTATAGAAAAAATAAGGAAATAAAAATTTATGTCGGTTCCGACTATTCAATTCTCTTAATTTAGCTTCATTTTCTAGCTCAAAGCATTTCAAAATAATTTTCATTTCTCATATTCGGAAAGTGATGTATATTTAAACTGAGCAGCGGGTTAAAAACTCTGCGTTCCACCCTAGGGTGTAAACGAATTTTAAAAATAGAACTCAATTTGGTTACATAGTCGACCATAGAGTTGGTATGTATAACAGCTAGAGCAAATTTAAAAACATTGAGCGGAGCGGCGACGCGGGCCGTTCCAAATTTTGAAATAAGAAATAAATAAATATGGCCTACCTATGTAGTTACTAAATGTTTTTGTTAGTAAATATTTTGGAAAAACTACGATTTTTTTACTTTCCTTATATTCGGAATGAAAAGAAGAGTGTTTAATACGAGTAAAAGTCATCAATTCCATACTCGAACTAGTCTCTAAACGGCTAAATATCTCGTATTTCGCTGCATTAAAATAATTCAATTGATATTTTTAAATACTTTTCTTCACACTGTAGGTAAACAAATAATATAAGTTCCTGGAGTTTTGACATTTTTAACTTCTTTAGACTTCTTTAGATTAGATTACTATTAAACACACTTTTACTCGTGTCCTGTTTTATTGTTTTTGAAAGTCACCACGCATTGCCAATGTTGCCAAAAATTACTAGCAAATTTTAAATATTTCTATTGTTCTGAGAATCCTTATATTTTTGCCTGTTTTTGGTGTGCCGTACCCTGGCCTGACTTGACCCAGATTGGACCTTCTCCTTTGACCTATGAGTACAGTGAGGAATAAACCACAGGTTCATCGTGCTAGAAGAGTAAAGAATGTTAATGGAATGAGAGGAAGAATAAGACGGTAGAAAAGATGGATAGATAGTGTGTGTAGGGAGTGACTGTGATTGTAATAATTTTGTCCCAACTATCATCACCGCACGACCCGGAGCGTGCTACGTGTGGGTACAAACAATGAATGATAGAATAAATGAAAAGATATAGGCTCTTTCATTAAACTGGGTAACTGGTAGAATTTTACAAAAAAAAATTCGTGTCGTATTTAAAAGCCGTTGCCGCTGCCAACAGATGGCATATTTTTTTTATTTCAATTAATGTTAGGTAATCTCACAAGTTTTATTGGAGTTAAAGACCGGACTTTTGTCCGAAAATCACGATGTTGACCTCTTGCGACCGGATTTTTGACATTAAGTCTTAGTAACAGGGTGACCCTGCATGCGCCCCACATTTTTCGATTTATTAATACTTTTGTACTTATGAATTTTTAGGGGAGAAATTATTTTATACTTTTAGTAAGGTACGGTTGTATGGTTTTATTACAGAGTTCCTGTAACCTTCTTCCGGCTCCATCATCAGATCAGCTCACTGACACCATAATATTGCACTGCCTTCCAATTCTGACCTATGTTCAAAGTTTCGAGTCTTTAGCAGTCTAGCTCATCGGGAAGCTAGTATAAAAATGTTCTCTAAATTTTTGGACAAACAAACCAACAAACAAATAAACAAGAAATCGATCTAATAAATACGTGTTAAAATGGAAGAGTAGGATGTACTGCACCGACCGCAAGTATTTATTAGTTACGAATGTTAGCGATTTAGCGTATTAACGCCAGTATATTCGAAAAACTCTATTTCTGTCTTTTTCTATATAGGTGAAGAGTAATAAAAATTACCTCACTTTTTCATTTTTTCAATGTTTTTGTTGTTATTTTGAGCATAAAGTCACTTTTTTTAAAACTAACCGTTAAAATATTCCTCTATATGTCATTACCTATTTTTCTATATATTATTCGTGAGTTAGAGATGAATAAACTCTAAGTATTATCCAAAAAATATAAAAATAATGAAAATTTTCTTTGTCTTAGCATATTTTTATAGTCAAGTGAAGATACGAATATCGTGTTCTTACCCGTAAAATAATAAAGATAGTTTATGAAACTACAACATATATTTTTACCCGCTCAATATAAACAACATTTGATTGTTTACCTTTGAATCAAAAATAGATTAATTTCGATAATTTCGAATATACTGGTCTTAAGCAATTACATTCATTAATTTCTTTAAGGAGGCAAAGAATTCAAACTGTGAATTCATCACCGAATATAATTATGGATGCAGCTAATAGGTATTAAAGGGTTGGGCAAAGTGATCATACTAATGGCACCACTATCATGTTATGATTATATTTTGTCTACTCTATCGCATTGGGTGTACCTGTAGAGATAGATGTGTGTAATAAATAAATAAATTTGCAGATGGTTTTCTTTACAAAGTTAATTAAACAACTATGGATAACTTAACGATGATTGTACATTATCTTTAAGAAAGGCATAGTTAGTTATTGAACGAATGGATATTTTCAAATTTTTATAATAACCTATTGTGTATACTCCTTCATAATTACGAAAATTATCTTAGTTTTTCACTTGAAACATAATTAAATTTACAATAGGTATTCATTCTTTTTAGAGTTCCGTCTGTACCTCAAACGGAAAAAATTGAACCCTTATATAATCACTTTGTTATCCGTCTGTCTGTCTGTCAAGCAAGACCCTTTATCTCGGGAACGCGTGGAGGTATCGAATTAAAATTAAAACGATATACTCAAGTCTACAGTCTCTTGAAACTGTGAAAAAATAAAACTTCTAAATTAACGTAAAAATTGTACGGCTGTTTATGCCGCAACAAACGCATATTTCAACACTCTCAAAGGGTACTTCCCGTTGACCTAGAACTATGAAAGGCAAGCAATATCCTCTTATACTACAAGTACAGGAAAAAATCTGAAACTATATATTTGTAATTAAATCAAAAAACATCCACAAATTTTTACGTAACCCTCAGTGGGCGAGTCCGACTCGCACTTGTCCGGATGTTTACGTCATAATTCTGAAAACACTCGATATTCCAGTAAACAATCTAACCCACAGTTATTCGGTATCGGCTTACGGATATTCAATATTTTGTACGGCTTCCTTTAAGGAAATTCTTATGATTATCTCATTTACGTATTACTTTGATATGTTTACGGAGATTTTATTTTGTATATACCTAGATATTATGGAAAAAATATGATTATAATACCGTAGCAGAAATACTGATATATATAATTATAGTGAAAATTGAAAGTATCTATTAGCAGTTTGTATAAACGTCAACGAAGCCAATATCTTCTGAAAAGGAACATGATACGGTATTGTTCATCTTCGCCCCGGTTAAAGATAGCTCGACGGCTTTAATTAAACGAAATATTTAAATTAACGAAGCAACAAAACACTCGTTAAATTCTGGCCCTTTCGCGCAGAGTTTCAGTTTACTACTTGGAAGTATTTCTCACTCAAAATTACGTTCAGAGTAAGATATTAGCTAATAATTTCTAAATATGAAAGAATGTATTCAGGTATTCATTTATATAGTTTCATATCAAAAAGTTTGAAATTTATTTTTGATACATTGCCATCAACTTCTTTGTTTTTTTAATTACTGAAACTACGATAGTACTTAATAAAATTAAAAGTAGTAGAAGAAAAGGAAGTACACAATTTTAGAGTGTAATTAGAATAGTGTTACTCTATTCCAAAACTCACCCCATCCCTATAAATTAGAAATAATACAACCCTCTCCAAGACAGTAAACTCGGTAATTTCAAACTTTTTAGCAGTACAAGAGAATGCAATTTAGGCACAGTGCTGTGCATATTAAATTTTGCTACAAAAAGTGACTGTCGGGTCGCTGTAAAAAGATTTTCATAAGTGCCCACGGACTGTGAAATGTTTCTTGTTCTCACTTTGTTTTTGTCAAACAAATTATATCTTGAGAATGCTTTTATCGCTTTAGAATTTAGAGCGATAAATGTTAGGAATTCTTTTTTGATTGATTGTTTCTCTTTAAATGGGTTCCTTTTAATGTTTTTAATAAATAAATATTGTTTTTTATATCACCGTACGAAATATTACATTTTGACCGTACGAGTACATTGCATTTTGTCTAACATTGCTATTGGCGTCAAATTAGAGTTGCTGAAAAATATTAAGGGGTAAGTAATAACTAAAAATAAATCCTTCTCCTGCGCATATTAATGGGCGTTGGGTAAAGATCTCTCGTAATGTAAACGAACCACAAGCCATTGTACTTAACACGCTTGAAAGAATAGATTTAGCTCGAAAGATTTTTTTTTTAGACTCAACTTAGGTTGTGATTGATAAATGGATTAGAAACTTTCTGAAAACTTTTTCTTCGACCTTTCTCAGTGCTATTCATCGGACTTCATTTGGCGGTGGTGAGAAAGAATAATGAAGTTTTTCTAAGTAATTCGTAATGTCTTTTATTAAGTATTTAAAAACTCTGTTGAATAATTAATAAAGCTTTTCAATGTTACTTTAATTGCATAAAATGTCTTTGATGTTCATACAAGCCCTAATTAGTGTGAAATGGAAATAGCGCCAAAATGACCTACATTCAAACCTACCAAAATAGCTAATCATTTGATAAAAATCAACCTTATCTCAAGATATTAAGGCGAACTATCGTTTATTCTTAGACAACACTCCATACAAAAAACCACACAAAAAGTACTTAATGGTCTTATTGCCAGGAGGAAAAACAGTAAGGTAAAGCTACGTACATTCAGGTGGCCCGTAGGTTAATGTTTTTTCAATACAGTTGCTCGAAAATGTGTGTTTTCAATGACAGTGCAGCGTGCGGTAAGTTGATTTTACCGCACGCTGTGACTTTTTGTTTGAGTTAAAATAAATAATATTAGAAAAAATACTAGAAAAAATCGACTCACCCGTAGCGTTTTTGTTTGAGGTTTAGTACAGAGTGCGGAAAGTTAATTTTACCGCACGCCACCACCGTGCGTTTTTGTTTACGGTTTTATTTTTATTTCAGAAGGTACCTTTAATGTTTTCTCGCAAATATATTGAAAAACGTAGTATGGCACACGGTTAAGGGTTTTTAAAACTCGTGACGATTACAAAACCTTCTTACCAACCTTGTATCATAAACTACTATTTTCTATCTAACTTACTGTAACAATACAAAACGCAGTCGTGAATGGTCTCGGTCCAGTCATAGCTGAATATTATGGCTCTTCTTTTAATATTATGGCATAGCTCTTCTTTATGGTGTTGCCTTCTTGTTTACCTGTGATTGAGGCTGTCATCTGTCCCAACAGATGGGGCAAGGCCTTCCTGATAGGTGGATAAGGAAGGAGAGTAATGAAATCGCTTCAAATGCAGTGCAGCAGGGACAACGTGCAAACCGAAGAACGGACGAGCTTTTATTTAGCTTTAACAATCTTTATTTCTTACACGTAGGCCCTAAATTAATCCTTACATAAAGAGTGGCAATTTCTTTTCGTTTATCGATGGGTTGACGTTGATTTGTTCTTTTGTTGTTCGACCTACGTGGTAAATCGTGATTACGTCTTGACGTAGGTCAGTCGCCATTTTGTGATATAGGACAGGCATCCATTACGTGGGAAAGTAAATTAAATTAAAATATTCATAAAGCATTTTATAAAAAAGTATGCATTTGTTGCATGTTAATATTAATGTTATGGCTGCTTATGTAAAAAGCTTATGAAATGAAGTATTTTATTTGTAATGAACTGTGGAAATCTTAGAAGTGTATTAAGAACATCATTGTTAAACGGAAACACATACATTATTATTTTTATTCGTTTATTAATTACCTTTATTAACGCCTTTTATTAGTAATACCTAATGCTCATTTTAGATAAACAAGGAAAATAGATGCAAAATAGTACAATAGAAATAGAATCATAGTAAAACTTAAAGCGTTCCAATATGTAGGTTAAACTTCCGTTTGCGCGTTTCTTGAAGGCGTTGACATGTTTTACTTTGCTTCAAAGAAACTACCGACGTGCTCTAAAGAGGCGTTCTTTGTGAGAGCCTTAGAATAAAGGATATTGTTATTTCTTGTTCGTTTACCTTACCTTTGGGCCGCTCTGTTCGAAGTGTTTGTTCAACGGATAGTGTCTATATGGGTCAAACGGGAGCTGAAGCCATCGGATTTATTTCGGAGAAGAAATTTTTATTTACCCTTTCAGCTTGATTTTCTATGAAATGTAGGTTTTTTGTTGGACGTAGATTAGATTTTTTTTGTAAAATTCGTTCAAAAGCTTTCTCTTTTTTAACCTTTTATGGATTAGTCTTTTTGTCCTACGATGTTTTAGGGTATTGAACTAGTAACTCAAGTTGCTAAAAATATAAATTGAAGCAGAATAATGTTGTTTATAAAATGGATGCTCAAAAGTAAGCTATTGAGCAAATACGTTGTTTAA
Source organism: Catoptria pinella (assembly GCA_963556745.1). Lineage (NCBI taxonomy): Eukaryota > Metazoa > Arthropoda > Insecta > Lepidoptera > Crambidae > Catoptria > Catoptria pinella. The sequence goes on from OY750771.1 coordinate 7,555,409, forward strand.
TAAAAGCATAGATAACAAAATAATGATAAACGCATTCGATCTCCTAGTGATAAACGCATTCGATCTCCTAGTGATAAACGCATTCGATCTCTTAGTGATAAACGCATTCGATCTTCTAGTGATAAACGCATTCGATCTCCTAGTGATAAACGTATTCGATCTTTTTTAAAGCTCAAACACACAGGATGCGTTCCAGTCATGCGATCCGATCTCAGATCACTGCGATCTATGCTATATATGAGATTGGAACGCAACAAGACACAAACGGATTGTGAAAGGGATAAGAGAACTCCGTACATCGCTTAGATTGCAGCGATCTGCGGATCGGATCCGCTGTGTTTGAGCTTTCATATCGTGTCCATCAAACTCTAAAATTAAAAAACTTAAAATTACACAACGTTGCATCTTTACGTGAGTGTTTTTATATAATTTTTTTTTCGAAGTCACCGGGAACTTCAAAGCATTTTTTTTGAATGATTTGCCTTCTACTTCTACTTAAATAGTAACCAATATATTAGAATGAGCCACAGCGAAGCGGGGCTTAACTAGTATATAGTTTTTTTTAAATTTGAGATTTAAGCATTTACAATGCTATTTTTATACAATACTAAATAATATACTAGAAAAAAATCGACTCACGCTAGATCATATTCTCAGACGGGAATCGAAACCGCGACCTTTGTTGGTCCGGTCCAATGCTCTTACCACTAAGCTACCGAGTTACTAGTGGCATCGTCGAATTTCTTCTACTATATCCCACTCTTACGCTGCAAGCCAGCGTTATTTCATCAATTAGAGGAAATATCTCGACATTCAATTGATCTATCTTTCCAGATAATATGTTGACAATTGATTAAGATGAAACAGCTATATAACTTTTAAATTTGAGATTTAGGCATTCACAATGCTATTTTTATTGATATAGTAATAATAGTATGACATAATTTAATTGACAAACGATGCGTAGCCGGCTACAATAAAACTACTTAATCCTACAACTACTTTGCTCATAATTCTGCAATATCATTTGCAGCTTCATCCATTTAGTAATCTGTGATATAGTTGAATAAAGAGTTGAATACTGTTTTCATATAAATTAAATTCTTGAAGCTCAAAGTAGAATCCCTTTCATCGTATTGCAGGCTACTCATAGTGCACAAATATTTACAATAGCTGCTCTGAGTTCATTTAAACTGGCATTAAACAAACTAAAAGGAAGCTATAGGACTTGTTGCGCGGTAGTTCATAGTTTATGTAGCTAATTTTGTGTGTCGTAATATGTCGTAAGAGGTTTTGCGCTAGAGACTGGGTATATTTCAATTGGAAGTTCTTTTTTTTAAATAGTAGTTTTCAATACAGTTGCTCGAAAATGTGTGTTTTCGATGACAGTACAGCGTGCGGAAAGTTAATTATACCGCAAATATATTGAAAAACTTAGTAAGGCACACGGTGAAATGGTTCCGATTACTGATCACCCGTCCGGCTTCGCTGGCGTCGCCCCTTCTAAAAAAAAAAGGCACACGGTTGTTAAGGTTTTTTAAAACCTCCTTAGCAACCTTGTATCATAAACTACTATCCCCGCATTAGGGGAGGTCTATACCCAGCACCGGGTGTTGTGCGGCTGATGTGATGATGTTAAACAAATATATTTCAAAACCTAAGTGAATACTGAAGTGACGAATGTCAACAAAAATAATTCATACCCATGTCTAAATACCCTTCAATAATAAAAACATTTACCCTACCCTAAAATCCCTACCAAAACACATACAACACACACACTACCAAAACATTTGCCATAATTATTTCCAGTATACACCTCTAAATAAATATGGCCGGTTCATTCAAACAGTCCTTACCATTTCTCAAAGTGCGAGCTTCATTTGAATGTTTCAAGAGAACCTCGTAAATAGAAGGCAACATTATTTGTCGTAGCATTTCAAGACGCGCGCTGGGAAATCCAACTGCTTTATTACAGATAAAATTTTCATAACTCAGTATGAGCTGCGCAATTTTATATGAACCCTGTTGCATAGGAGGAATTTTAAGAAACACTGAATAATTGTAAGGTAAGTTACATTTTCTGAATTAGCTACCATTAAGAGTCCGGCGAACGGTGAGCTTCCCATACAAACGTAATACCAAAATGATTTGCAATTTGAGCATAATTAACTCTTCTTGTTGATGATATTCAGATTAAGATAATGTTTGTCTAAATAAAAAGGTTTCTATTAAATAAAAAATCCAAAATACTAAACCCATTCAAAATAAATGCCAATTATTATTTTTTCATACAAAACTGTAAATCGCATTAGTTTTTATTAGGTTAGGTATTTTGGATTTTTTATTTAATAGAAACCTAAATAAATACTGTCTTAATGCGAATAAAATCACAAGAGCACCGGAGCCTTAAACGATGACTGTCAGCTTATAAGCGCAATAAACGGTCCAGCAGACATTAAAAACTGATTTTGTTATCATCTTTATTAGGTATAAAGAACTGCATGCTTTAGGCTTTAGGTAGGTACCAACGTTAAAACTTATTTTAAAACTATCTACCTATCTGTATATCTATCTAAAACAAAATAAAGATGCATTATTTTGTTGAAAGGCAACTAGCTATTTATGACCGAGCGAGCGCGAAGCATCTCCTTTCAGTTTGGGCAAAAATACTTTCGTATGTCCGGCGGATGTCCGGCTGTCCTCTATAGGTCGTATTGCTCAATCGATTTTCGTGAAATTTCGTCAGCAGGTTCAATAATTATATGTAATTTTTTGTCGATTTATTTTTTCGAAATTTTGCATAATGACGGAGATATGGGGGTTGAAAACGTAAAAAAAACATATTTCAGCCATCTCGAAAAATGTCACAAACGCGCGTTATCTCACAGAGCCACTTAGTAGTCTATTAAAAAAACAACATTACAGTATATAATAATCAGTTCGTTAACTTTATTTAAATGAAAGACTTCATTCATATCTTTACCTGAAGTCTATTTTATTTAAAATCCATTTTTGACACTTGCTAATTTCAGCTGAGAAATGAACGCAATTAACATTTTTTTCTACTTTACAAACTCGATCCTAACCCATTTTACATCTTGTGATTGTGACACATTTTACTAAATGTCATTTTATAGGAACCAATATATTTCCTACGTATTTCCTTGAAGCTCGTGACACCGAAGTCTCTTTTCATTGAAATCCCTGTGTTGCTTTGAAAAATAAGTTTGTACGTGAAAAGTTGTATTTACCACTTCTTTCGCTCTACTTTACCTTTAAAAGCTTTTCAAATTCTTTAAAATTGGGTCATGACCTGTTTGAGTTGATAACATTTTTATTAAAGGTGAATATAAACCTTAAGTAATGCTATATAATCACGTTTTTATTCTTGCAGCTTTTGAGGAACTTCGACATGACTACCAAACATTATTATTCTGGCACATTTCAAACCTGAAGATGTATGATTTATATATTTTTTTCTTTGTATTCTCTTTTTTGACAAAGAACATGTTAAAAATATTGCTTAAATACATATTGTGTTAGTGAGATTGTCTAATTCGCGTATAACTTAGTCCTATTCGATGAAGTAATTAATACGCTAGTGACCGACTCATAATTGACCGAGCGAGAGCGAAGTATCTCGGCTTCAGCTTGGGTAAAAATGCTTTCGTATGTCTGTCCGACTGTCCGTCAATTTTTATTGATATCGATATCGATTCAGTTTTTCGATTTTTTTGTTCATTTCGAAAAATATCCAATATTGTCACAAACGCGAGGTCTACAGATCACAGAGCCAACTAGTTGTTATTCAAGTATAATCACCACACAAATAATGAGAACACAGGCAGTAGTAAAGCAGTCGAAGAGGCCCAATAGACTAATAAAAAGGCCTATTCTAGGCCCGATCCGTACACGGTAGGGCCTAATAGCAGATAATGGTTTTCGTGAAATTTAGATAGGTACACGTATATAAATGGAAACAACTTCGGTGAAATAAACCTTGACTTCCACGAAATTAGGGTCAAAATAAGTGTGAAGATAGATGTTTACGGTTTTAATATCTGTGGAACTATTTCGAATATGTTTGTTGGCAAAAGGCAATAAAGAAGTTAAATTGAATATTGCGATTAGCAAAAAGGTAATTCGGTCTTTTGTGTGTAAAATATACTATTTCACCATTAGCTACGTATATTTTCTAACAATAATTTTGGATGTGAATTAGAAAAATATAAACCAAGCAAAGCCTGTGCTATGTTTATAAATATGAAAATAAAATTTTAAAAAATCAAACTCGAAAATGGCTTGACTGATTGGAATAAGTATTTTTTTGTTTTGTTCGCTATATTATATACTGGGGTGGTATAGAAACAAAAAAAACAGGAACAACCCTAAAGAATAGCTAAATAATCAAAAATTCAACATTGGCGATTTTGTATGGGAATCGTCATTTCGGATTACTTTTGACAGCTAACTTTTGATAAAGAGGTTTTAGTGAAATAGAGGTTTAAGTCTGAAAGATCGAAAAACAAAGATAGCACAGTGAAATAAAGCATAGTAGTATTTCTTTTGTTTTACTATTCAGCTATTTTGTTATTAACTAACTAATGTAATAGATGGCGCTGGTTTCAATATTTTAATATTCTGAAATTAAAATAATTGTAGGTAATAAATACTAAATAACGAATATCATTCATTATAATATTAATGAACTTAAATATTTAGGTTCTCATCGAGTAATGTTTTTCAATTCATTTAGATTCTAATCTATTTAGATGATTCTTTTTTTTTTTGTTGGAAACCGACTTCAAATGACGTTTTTTAATATAAGATGTGCATACCCATTAGTACAAATGCAGAATTATAGATTATATATTAATAGATGCTAGAAAGGTAGAGCTAATAATGTTACAAAGTGTTACACAAGTCACATGGTATCAGTTTTCGGAGTAGACCCTTAGATATAATCCACAACACTGACTGTACAAAACTCTACATGAATATGTAAACATATTCAGTGAAAGTACATAATAAGTTCGACTTACCTCTGTAAAGGAATATTGCCAAAGCTGCTTATCACAACAAAATACAGCAGAACAGCGCTTTACACGTATTATATTTTGTGGTAAAAGATAGATGTTTTCACGTGTAGGGGAGGTAACGTAAAAAAATATGTTTCAAAATTTTACTTCACCACTTTGTCGGCGTGATTAATATGTATATTCATGCCGAATTACAGCTTTCTAGTACTAAGAGTCCATGAGCTAGGCTGCGGACAGACGGACGGACATGGCGAAACTATAAGGGTTCCTTGTTGACTACGGAACCCTAAAAAGATCGCTGCGTCTCACGATATGCATAATGACGTACGAGAAAAATAGTACTTAGTGTTTAAAACGATTTGATCTGACGATATTTTGAGAAATCACGTTTACTTATTATAATCGTTAGAGATTTTGATGCATTGATGTAGCAAACTATACACCGTTAATTTTTAAGTATATCTAAAAATTAAATGGGGATTTCAGACCACGTGAAAGAACAACTTTTACAATTGGGCCAACCACGGAATCGCGAAAAAAGATCCGCTGTTCCATAGAAAAGTACAACATCGATTCGATTATAATGTATTCATACATTATAATCGAATCGATGTTGTACTTTTACAGCTGATTTTTTTTCGCGATTGCGTGGTTGGCCCCATAGTAAAAGTTGTTCATTCACGTGGTCTGAAATCCCCATTTCATTTTTAGATTTACTTAAAAATTAACGGTGTAGGGGTCACAGACAATCAAACAAATCATGTTTGATCAAACGTCATAAGATTTCAATTAGGGCAAGCATTATCAATATGATGCCAACAATAACTGAGTCCACTTGGAATAATTTTAGTGGGAATCTTATCGAATTGCCAATGACATAATTATTATTTCAATTTTCAATTTCAAGTTAGATTCAGTACTATTATTCAAAGTGAACATCAGCCGAGGTTGGCTCTATTCATTGAATATTTAATCTATTAATCTTGGATTCTCGTATGATTCAGTCATAATAGTTAAATAGATACAATGTAGAGTTACATTAATAAAGGGAATATCTCTTCAAACACTTTCAGCTAATAACTTTACTTTCCGTTTCTTGGGTTACAGACGGGACCATCAAATATTTGAATGGCAGACTTGAGAAAAAAAATATTGTTCAATTTAATAAGATAATGTTATGAAATCTTTTGGGTTTTTTTAAAATAATTGACGACCTCCGTGGTCGAGTGGCTTTGTACACCGGTTTTCAAGGTGTCGCCATCTCCGAGGTCCCGGGTTCGATCCCCGGTTGGGTCAATTTAGAAAATGAACTTTTCCATATTGCCTCGGGTCTAGGTGTTTGTGATACCACCGTTGTCTCTGATTTCCATAACACAAGTGCTTAAGCTACTTACTTTGGAATCGGAGCAATGTATGTGATGTTGTCAAATATAATGATCCAATTTTACGAGTAAGTATTGTTTGTTCGGTATTTTCGTTTGTATCAAAATTAATGGCAATGGTCGTCTTACTTTTGTTTTATTATTTAAGTTGCAAATAAGATGATGATAATTATTTTATTGATTGACGCGGTCTAGAAATATTTTTTCTTTTAATAAATTAAACCCAAAGTTACAACTTCTAACTTGCATAAGGGCAAATAATATGGATCTTCTAAAATTAAGAAGAGCCATAAGCTCCAAAATATTTCCAAATTAAGGTCCAGTGTCAATGAAATTGAAATAAAACTACACATAATGTGTCCCCTTTTCAATAAAAAAAAAATCACCTAAATCGTTTATTAAACAAAGAAGTTATATCCGAACAACCATAAAAACATCAATGTAATAGTTACCGAAATGATAGCATTTTCATGATTACTTGAAAACTACTGATTTCCAAATTTTGACCAACGTGGGAACAGCCGTTTTCGAATAATCGATAAACATACACAAAAAAACATACAGACGAACAGAGAACCTCCTCCTTTTTTGAAGTCCGTTAAAATACCAGAACATTTGGGAATAAAAACAGGATGCAGTATAAAAGCAGTAGTTTAACAACACAGCATGAAAACAGGGTAAATTAAACTCAATTGTCTTTGTATTTTACTACAATTTTATATGAAAGTAATTTAAGAAAATTAATATTAAAACTGTATAAAATAAGAAATGAAATAAAGAAATGCATTATTAAATGATAAAATGAACAATACTTTTAGGTTATTACATAATACGTATCTTTGGTAAAATATAACTTAAGCTTTATCTTAGGTAATTAATGTTCTTGTTGAATTGTATTATATTAAAAAAAACCCAGGATGCTACTTAAAATCTATCTAGGACAACCCAAGACATTCTAAACAGCAGAACACGTCCTAGGAAAACAGGATGGTCCGCCAAAACACGATATGTTATAGTAATTTATCGACATTTAACTGTCCAAATCAATTGTATTTGGGCAAACATGATATACCAAATAAAGAAATCAGGAGACAAAGAAATATATAAAAAAGATAAAGAGTAAACGTAACATAATAAAGTAAACGGTATCAACAAAAATTGCAGATAAAATAAAAGTAACTCTTTTATTTTTGTCTTATGTTTGCCATAGTTTCGCCACGTTTCGCTTACTAAATTCTTCAGATGTCCCTACATAATTATTGCCCGACATGTCGCTCGCGCTCATAGCAGCAACGGGCACAAAGGAATAGTTGACGAATATTTGCCGACCCGCTTACGGCTCACGTCGCATGGTTCCGGTAGTGAACATAATTTAGACAAAGTTTGGTAAGCAAGGGAGTAGTTTTTTAACCGACTTCAAAAAAGGAGGAGGTTATCAAGTCGACAGTATTTTTTTTTATGTATGTTTTAATATGACTTCACCAGTTGTTAACCGATTTCAATTATTCTTTTTTTATTTGAAAGAACACAGTTTGTGTGTGGTCCTATAAAAAAATACAGAGATCTGGCATGTAGTTGTTTCATAATCCTAAAAAATAACAATTATTTGGCTTACCATCGCACGATTTTTTGCGGATTTTCAGGTATAACTTCTTTGTTTATGAACCGACCGGGCTTTTAGAATTAGAAAGAAAAAGAAAAGCAGTTGTCCTTTCGCTCCACCCGACTTCAATAGACGTGTTTTATTAATATGATATAATAGGATATGCGTAACTAATAATTTTAATATTATTTCTTGCTTTTTAAAGGCATTTAATTTTAAAGCAGTTTTTGTTTTTGTTTTTTTAAGGTTTTTTGAAGGAGGTTTTTTTATTTCTTCAGAAAAAGGTTTCATGAACCAAAAACATATTAATATGGAAGCCTTGGTGTGCGAGTTGGATTCACACTGGTCTGTGTGGCTTCGTTTTGAAAGAAGTTCCAAACAGCACCTTTATAATGGTTTAAAAACAGATTGTGTCGAAATTATCGGGCAGTGTCAGATTACTAGTTCACTGGAACATAATATTTGGCACCCGCAAAACTGGCCCTTAGATTAAAAGCGCCTGTTACAGTTAAACTGAAAATTAATTGCACAAGAAAATAAAACACCTTCCGGTCTAAATACAACAAACACTGAAATAAAACCCAGTTAAAGCAGTCCAGTCCTAAAGCACCTTTAAAGCAACAAGAGACAACGAAACTGCATCAATGGACACAATGCATCGTGCGTCAGTCCGAGTCCGACAAATACTAGTTAACAATTCCTTTGAGGCGAGCTCGTTGGGCACAAGCGTGACATTTCTGAGACATTTGAGATTGTCTTTCTTTGTAGGCTGTGTTGCTGAGACGGGTGATCTCAAATAATCAGTTACTTACCTGTCAAATACGAAGGCATTTTACCCGATTGCAAGAAAAGGGAAATAGAAATAGAAATAGAAATTTATTCGTTCGAAACACGGTACAAATTAATCATATAAAATATTTAAGGTACAAGTTCAGCGTGTTCCACCAGTTACTGGTATACAAATAATTACAAAGTTACAATAAAGGGTTATGTTGTTCGCGCGTATCTTGTAATGTGTGCGCGCGTATCGCTTAACTTCCCTCAAGACCTTGCCTGCTATGACTGTGTTCATGTTAACATAAATATAACTTTACAGTCCGATAAATAAAGTTAAAAATAAAGTTGCAAAAATAAGACTGCTGCCGCTCCACCGGTTGATGTAGGTAGTCGTAGAGAGCATAGAAATCATGGGACGTGGAAAACAAAACAAGGACATTAAAACACTGTTGTATCACAAACTAAAAATTATAAAGAAAAGTAGCTCAGAACAATTTGCGGTTGGCCATCAGCCACTTTAATGACCTCACTGCTGGCGCACAGGCTTTCCTTATAGATGGATAAGGAGGATGGGTCATGACCCACCACGCGGGCCCAATGCGAATTGGTGTGTGCTAACGACTGCAAATGCAGCTGGGGCCATCGGTTTAACGTGTTTTCCGAAGCACGGAGGGGCTCGAGATAATATATTTTTTGGTCACCCATCCCATGACCGACCCTTGCGAGAGTTGCTTAACCTTCACAATCGATGGGCCACGCGCTATACCACTGCGCCACCAAGCTGTATATGTCGCTGTTGGCCCTGTATAAATAATTAAGTATATATAGTCTGGGTTGGCCTGAGAATATCTGTACGAAATGTCTGTGTGTGCGTGTAGGGCTAACCGCGAATTGTGCCGAGCTGCTTTTCTTTATAATTTATAGTTTCTGATACAACAGTGTTCAAATATCCTTATTTTGTTTTCCACGTATTCCGTAACCGAAGCACGAACATATCTATCGAGAAAAAAAACGCGGTAAAAATTCGATAGGTAGCCATTTTGTATGGGAAATTTGTACAGCGCCATATTATCTACCGCCGAAAAGCGAAATGAACTTTCCCATTGAGAATTATACTCTATCGAGCACTTTTACGCGCGTTTTTTTCTCGATAGATGTTCGAGTAAGGTACTCTAGATCCTAGCGCAGCAAAACAAATGACGCGTTTTCGAATACGGCCAGAACGGATCTTCTGTCTAAAAACACAGACTTTTTATTTTGTCGCTGTTACAGTGGATGCAACAGTGTTCGTTGACCGTGCACGAACTTTTCTGGGAATATTCTACATTGCATTGCTAAAATTTTATCCAGGATTTACATTACAACGAGGAAACAAGGAAATTCTTGGTAATGTCTCATACAAACTTATCTCTTGGAAAACCTAAGCGTAGTTTGGTTCGTTTCTAGAAAGTATCCATTATTTTGAATTTTCGGATCGGGAAAAAAAATTGTTCTGTGTGCTATAATGTAGTTTTCAATGAAATTTTTAACACTGGCTTTCGCATTACGAATTGCACGCAGCCCCCTTCTAGTACCTTAAGAATCCCCTTGAACAAAGCTAGTATACCGGCAACTTTAACTAACTGATTTTCACGAGTAAGGATTATTATAGAAGTATACGGGGTGGAGACGACAATACGACAATAATTGAAAACATTTGTGACACTAGTTCATAGGAGTATTTTAAAACTATCAAATAATTCTTAAGAACGAAATAATTTTTATTTTTCAAACAAACTAAATAGCATGAAAATAAATTGTACTGAAAATCGTAACTGAAAAATATTTCCTGTGACTAAACTATTGGATATTTTTAATTGTTTTTTTTGAGACTGCATGGGAGCGTTCTTAGCTATACGACATTTAATTTATAGTCGCATTGTCGTCTCCAGGTTATATACCTACATACATACCTACTTACACCAATTATATATTACGTCAATACTATACATATTCAACTTAAATTTCGTTACGACTTATTTTGGATTGTGCTATCCATATTCCTAATGTGAGGTATATCATATTTAATACTTTCTAACGGATTATCCTAGCGGATGACTATAAATACTTAGTTGGAACATTAAACTGCAACTATTTTACCACAGTTGGTAATCAAATGTAAAGGGCTTTCAAAGCCTAAATCCGAAATACAACTCGGGCTGTAATGGAATCGAGTGACAATCGGCTCAACAGTCTCCTGTTCCTTTGGATATACGAGCAAATCATTAAGTAGTGAACGTTGTACTGGAGTTAGGGTCACCAAGAGTGTTAAATTTGAAATACTAATATACATATTTGCTGAAAATCTGATAATTTTATGTATTTTCATCATTAGGCCTCATAACCAAGTGGATTTTTACAATTTGTAATGATAAATTTGTATGTCATTGACGTAAGATTTCACCAACCATAGACAATCACGACGTTTTGAAATGACAATTTTATACACTTAAGGTCACTTCTATTCTATTCTAATAATCGAATAAAAAACCAAGCGTTTGCCACTTGTCTGTAGTCGTCAAAATTGTATTGTGACATTTGTGACGCATATATACTTTAAAATTATGACTTATACTAGTTGTTACCTTCGTTTTCTCAACGATTAGTATAGTTATTTATCACAATAAATAATTATAAATGCGGCAAAGTATTCCGTACACCTGACAACCCTTCTGAAAAGGGTACGCAGTTTTGCGTTTTTGATATGACCTTGTCAACTGCTAGGTCCAGCCGTCTTGTTCATTACAAATGGAATGCAATCGCGGAATGAAGCAAAATCACTGAATAATGTCCGTATTATTTTCACGAATTGTAATATTACATTTTTACCAAGGTACTTCCATTTTGACTGTAATATATAAGCACGAAGCGCCTCCGTTTCAGCTAGGGCATGTCCGTCTGGCCTCTGTCCTTCTGGAAATTTTGTGAGCAGGTTCGATAATTACATAGAATATTTTTTTTTATTCATTTTTCGAAATTTAAAAAAAATACATATTAGCCATTTCAAAAATGTCACAGACGCCTGGTCTCACAGAGCTCACAAAGTCACAGTATAATATGTGTTGCCTGGAAACAAAGGGTCATTTTGCAATAATGTGAACCGTTTTCTATTGTGCACACAATTTACAAAGGAACTTTGACCTCTGTTCCCGTTTTGTACTACTTGTAATACATATTTAATTACTTTAGCAAAACGTGTGATAGCTATTTTGATATGGGTTAGTGTATGAATAGGCCTTCACAGTTTGACGTTCATATTACTATTAAATAAGTACGCACATATTGTGAGAGCAAAATTCAGAGAGATTGGGTTTGCTGATATTGCCTGTATGAGAAATACTCGAAAGGCAGAAGGAAATTTATTTCATCAACGCCAAAGCGGCTGCATGCGGCCAGATAACAATGGAATTACTGCTGTGTCTCATTTTCCGGGCGTTGAAGGGTTAAGATAAAAAACTGAAGAATAAAAAAGGAATAAAAACTGTATCGAGACATGGATGATCTGAATTTCATAACAAAAGCTTTTCATGCATAGTCAATTAGATCTATCTTTTCTATAGGATGAAAGCAAAGTCGAGAATATACGAGATTGTCATAATGTACTTTGTGTGTGTTCAGTTCAGAATTTTCGTCATAGTTTGCACATGCCAATTTGAAGTTGGTCCTTTGTGTTCCGTCGTAACAATGTCTCTACAATAATGTACAGAGTGTCCATATTTGTAATAAAATTGAAATAGCTCTAAATTAGAGATTTTAAAATATAAATAATAATTTATAAAATATAATTAAAAATTGTAGGCAATTTTTGTATTTTTTTTCTCCCTTTGGTTTGGCATAAACTTTTAAAGCATAAAGCAACACTGGTAACACACATAAAATCAATGTTAAACATAAGTTTTTAAATAATATACTTACATATCAATTCTTATAATTACAACGTGTCCCAAAAAACCCCTAAAGTCGAATATGGTATATATCCTATATAGGGTATTCTGCATACAACCCTGGAAAATTTATTATGAACCCTAAAAAACCAGCACAATTTATGAAAAAAAAAAACTTTTCATGATATCCTGTATAGTGGCAGCCTAGACCTAAGTTGTGTTTTGCTTTTACTCATTAGAGGGATTAATTATCGAAAACAGTCGTCTATTTGGGTTTAGGGTTGTTACTTTCCAGTTTTTCATACAAATAAAAAAAAAAATGGGTTATTATAAAACACCTTGCATGAATAAGACAAAATAATAAATACTTCAGAATATATTTTTTTATTCTTCCTTTATTTGATTTCAAATTAGATTGACACTACCATATGCTCTTAAAATCCAGTAGGTACATAAGTACATACACACTGTATAGAGTATGGAGGATTGCGCTAACGAATGTTTGCACATTCCAGATATAAAAGGACAACTGAAATAGAGACATACTAGTGCGGAGGTTAATCTGAAAAGACTCTTATTGCACTGTTATAAAGCAGTATTTCAAGTAAATAAAAATAGATTAAAGGTCTAAATTAAAAACAATATCTGTTTTTAATACTTAAAATTTCAACTATGGAATGTAGGAAGACATGACATGGAATGTTTTTTAAATAGGTATCGATACTTTTCTTTAATTTAATTTCGCTGGCAGTTATTTTCTATAGCACAGACAGAATACATTGTCTCATAGATGTGTGTCAAAATTCGATTAAATACTAGGTATATTATTTCAACTTTTGCACTAAACTTATGATATAAAAATATTTAAATGTGTTTCAAAATCTTATAATTACTGTTGTGTTATTACAGGCTTGTCAATCTGAATATAAGAAAAAGTTATTTGCATTTGTATTTTATTTTTATAGCAGTCACATGAACAAGATTCAAAATTTTAAACTTTCACGTTCTTTGACTCATAATATCATCCCACACGTGATTCCAGTAATTTTTATGCCCTATGTAAAGGAAGTCGCAATGTTGAGGCAAAGTAAACATTCGTTAGGGATCCGTATACGTCATCTTTGTCAAACGTGACTGGGTTGCTGAACCCACGGAAATGAGGGGTGCACATGCATGATCTGCTAGAAGTGTGTGTGTCGTGGAAAACATTTATTTCACGAGTTAAAGACTCTATATCACCTAAGAATCATGGTTTTTGATGAGGATAAGGCAAGAGAAATTAGAACACATCTTCCTGGTGATAATATATAATATTGTCAACAATTTACAAACTTTTGTTTATCAAAAAAATACAATGAAAGATGACCTGAGTTGTACAGCGGTCAACATGCCGCAAGCATGTCTACCACGCAAGAGGTCCCGGGTTTGATTCCCGGCTGGGCAGAAATTCAAATTATGAATTTTAATTCATGTAACGGGTCTGGCTGTTACCATGTATAATAGCTTTGCTTAGTTTGGGGCTAAACGTAACCTTTATAGGATGGCGCTGTATAAAATTGTCCAAGGATTTATTATATATTATTTTTATAGAATTTAGAAGGTGGACCAAAGAGAAATCCAAAGAGGCCGTAGCGTTGCTGGTCGGTAACAGTATTGTTTTGTATAGAGATAGACAAGTTTATGAAGTCCATGAAAGAATACTGGTATATGTCCTCTTTGCCAAACGTGACTGGGTTGCTGAACCCACGGAAATGAGGGGTGCACATGCATGAACTGCTGGAAATATGTGTGTAGTAACAGACATTTATATGACGAGCTTAGGACTCCTTACTGCGAGGTAGTGTTAATGTTTTGATAATATAAGGGAAACTACTTCTTAAAAGTGAGCCTGGTTAGACAAATTGATATATTTCGTAATGTTTTATGCAACATCGTTGAAATATTTTTTTGTTAAAAATTGCATTATTTTATGAATAAAACCACTTTCTAATTATTCGTCTTATATTTATTGAACAACTTCATTTTTTTTTCTTCGCATGTAAACACCTAATCACAGTTAATTATGGCGAATACGCTGGGTTTTAGTATACATAATCCTCTCGTTCAGCTGTCTGATTAATAAACCTTGCAAATGAATAGTTTCTCTTAGGCAAAGCTTACGGTTTTAATATATGAGCCCTTTTATTTGTTTGATGCATTTTGAATGTTTTAATGATTACTTACAGTATTTTTATTTGCTATCTCTTGAAAATTATTTTAGATTAAATATATTGAGTTTTTGTAAGGCAAGCATCAAAATTTAGAGGTTAAATATACAAAAAAATCACGGAGAAGGTTAGAACTATATTTTTTATTACATTGATTATATTATTGGTTTTTTTTACCGACAAAAAAGGAGGAGGTTCACAAATTAATTCATTTTTTTTGTTTCATTGGCATAGTTCAATTATGCAAAAAGATAAAAATAAAAATAGAAATAGTTTTATAAAAAATACGAATAAAATTGCAACGATATCATACTTCATAAATTGCTATGTAGAACTGCATTTTCCCGCATTCATTTAGTATTGAAATACAATTTCGTTCGGAAGGACTATTTATCATCTCCAACACTCTTAGCGCGAGAACTATGGAATATGAACAATATGGCTTAAAGCACTTCGCAATTTATTCTTGGACGCTTTCTGGTTCTCAGGATCGTATTAAGGGTCAAAATAATAAAACCGGATTTTTAAAAATGCTTCAACATTAGTGTTAGTAACAGCAGTTTGTGACATTGAGTGACATACAAGTATTCGGAAACAAAACTTAAAGAGATAAATATACTTGATTTTTAAGGGGTTCCGAACCTTAAAAGGAAGATACGGAACCTTTATAGGAACAATTTGTTGTCTGTCTGTCTATCTGTCTGTCCGTCTGTCTGTCAAGACCCTTTATCACGGGTACGCGTGGAGGTATCAAGTTTAAATTATATTTTATTTTACCTAGAAGCCTTATTTAAATTGATCTACATAAATCTGCTTATCTTCAGGAAGACAAAATATTCAATTTTATCGTTTTAACAAGACTTGATAAGCTCTATCGAATCGTCCAGTTCTCGTAACCGGATTTATTTGTACTAAAGTTTGGGTCTATAAGCCGTTTGCTACACATTCCACCAATTTAAAATTACCCTAAGTACGGTCCGTCTTAGAACAATGGAAGATATTCCGCTCCGCTGAAGATACCACGTGGACACGTACAATGTGAACTAATTAAAATATAAATGTTTCACCTGCTGCTACAACTTAAATAGTGAGACCCTATTTCAAACTCTATACCTTGGTGTTTAAGGGTCAACTCATTCTGGCCTTTAGTTTTGACGGCACGTTAAAACTATGAAAACGATTCTATGCTATACCTAGCTGATTTGGTAGAATTGGCATTTCAGGTCTCTTTAAATTAAATTCTATTTTGTGTTACCATCTTTCAGTAATGTTATTTGTTATTCTAATGTGATACAATTATGACTAACTATCCTTTTGTTTAATGTAGAAGACGCTATCTTTGAGACCTTCCTCTTTCTCTATTTTTCTTCTTTTCGGATTTTCATGATATACCGGTGAACAACAAACACCTTTACCGTAAATAGTATGGGATGACGTCACATATCTATCGTTGTGTGCAATCTTATTTAGTACAATGAAGAGAGTATCTTGGCTGCTCTGATCCGTGGTGCTTTTAGAAAATAAAATTCTTATTACGTTTAAAAAATAGTTTCTCAAATATAAGCTGGAACAAATCCTTAAAATTCAACCACCGCTAAGATATTATACAGACAGGATAAATCCACTCATTTTTCTCTTCAGTTCTCCAGTACAATACACAGAGTGGTTGTAATACAGGGATGTTATAGATATGAAGTACGCATACGGATAAAGAAATAATATTGTGCCGGTTTCGGATACGGTTACGGATATTAAATTATTTCGGATTATCCGTTAGTTTCATTTACGGATATTAGATTTTTAAGAAATTATAAAAGTAAACAGTAAAGCGGTGTCGTCTCGGCCGGGTAGAAATATTTGTCATAACGTGTCTCATTAAGAAATTATCCGAAGCTTTTATATTCGATTCGGTTACATTAGGTTACGGATACATTGTTATTTCGGATATCCGATAGTTTCAGTTACGGTTACGGAGCTCCTTAACGCCCTTCTGGTATAATATTCACTTTAGTTACACAGTTTCTTACATTTCTTTTAGTGAAATAAGTTGTATGAAACTTCTGAGAGCTTACAGACGAACCTTTTTGTATTATTTCTAGACAACACAATAGAAGTTTGTACCTGGGAGCAACAAGTGTTTGCAGTTGTGTGGACTCTGTTTCAGACGTAACTGCTCTTGCATAAATTGTAAGCGTGCTTTCATCTATTTTGAATGGTCTAAACTTGCTTCATAATCATGGCTGTGCTCTTTAATTTCTTACTTGAAACACACGTATTAAAAGTGAAACCGTTTTATAATTTATGATGTGCATCAGCATAATTAGTCAAGAGTCATGGATGTTTATATTATTATTTATTTATTCTATCCGTTATTTATGTTTCCACACTGCAGTTATAAAATTCTTGGAAACGATTGAATATTGAATAACACATACATAATAATGTTCGAATTGTTTGATAATTTGTGTTAATTTTTTTCAAACAATATTCAACAACGTCTTAAGACGTTTATAAATTAATGCAGTGTGGGAGCAACATTACACTGCATTTTTACTTAACACAATCTTATTTCGTAATGGAAGTGTATTTCTGTTCTGTCCGAGCAAAAACACTGCTTAAGAGGCCGTACGACGCTGGAAGAAATTTTCACAATAAAATTATCGAAATTATTGACAACATCATCGTTTTTATTATTAAGTTATAACTTATAAACTATTTTTTATTTTGGAAAGCTGTCAATCACAAAACTAGAGAGCTAGCTTAGGTTTTTTTACAGTTTCAAGCTTATAGGTTTATTATTGGCTGGGACATCAGTGAAAAACTACAATATTTGGTATCGAGAAAAGTTTTAGCTATCATGTTACTGTCAATCACATTTTTGAATACTGTAATCTACTTTTTATTTTATTTATTTGGGCCGAATAATCAAGTAATACTGTGTGAAACGGTTGTTCAAAAACATGTATTTGACGTTGTACGGCTACTTAAACTTTTATCGCAAACAGGGAGTATTCCAGCAGTGTTTGTATTTCTTGGTAGCTGCCATAATGCTAACTCCTTCTTTTTGTACACTTTGTTGTTGTTTGTTGCTTTAAGGTGCATGACCTGGTATATTTTTTGAAAATTTCATGATATTTTTCATGCAATAACATTACTTGCATAATATTAATAGTCCCAAATACAATGACAACTTTGTTATGGAAAGTCACCTCAATCTTTTTAACAACTAAATATTTTTAAGAAAACATTTCTTTTGTCTTTTCTAGACCTTAAAACAACAAAACTTCACAATAAAACTTATGTTTGCAGTGAATAAAATAATCAATTTTATTAGATGATAACCCATGACCAATGAAAGGAAAGAGGAGGGTAACACACTTATGATGTGAGTCTACTTATGAGTAGAAATTAGAAATAGACTTTTTGCTTCAGCTGTACCCAAACATGTCAATAACGCACTTCTCATCATAAGATGGGAAGTGTAAACAATATATAGTATAAACTAGAAATTTAATGAACTGAAGCTTAACTCAACATTGATTTATTATGCTATCGCTCGCTATATTTGCTCAAGGCGGGATAAAATCATTTGTGAGAGCGTGTTAAACGAACATCCCTTCGCATTTGGGGGTACTCTATTCTCTATTGTTTGAAGTCCGTACTTTCGTCATTTTTTGTAATCATGTTTCAATGTTACTGGCAAAAAATGTAGATTCCAAAAGTAACTTCATGTTTTTATGTTACTGGTATTAAATGAAACTCTTATTAACTTACACTGATTTTTTGATACAAGTGTTATCTTTTAGCGCTTATAATAATAATTATGAAGACTGTCTTAATGCCCTGTACTGATAACTGTAGGTTAAATATAATTTTATTATTATAAGAAGAACAGTCACTGTACCAAACTGGCTAAGGGGCTTGAGATCGCATGTAAAACTATATTTCCTACCACCAAAAGTCCAATTATGAACTAGCTTCTCGAAAAAGAACATCCTTGTGCCCCCTACTCTCGACGGGATCGAGTTCACATCGGGATCGAATTAACGTCAAAAGTCTGTTATTTTGGTATTCTGAAATCGGTTACCATGGTTTCCATTGTATATTGTTTTGGCATTTGTTTGATTCGAACTCCTCGTTGGTACTCGAACTTGATCTCGTCGTCGGTTGTACCCCCATGTATAATGTCAACGAGTTTATACATACATTATATTTGTTTATTCCAAGACTTGTTTATTAAGCTCTTAATTTTCTTCGAATTCGAATCTTCTGCGTACTTTTATCGAGATTGGACCCAATGGAGTGAATTGAATATCTGACACTTCCTTTATCAATCATGTGCGTGTGACGTGACAAATTCAGCCCATTTGCGAGGTTTATCGGAGTGATGTATGTAAGCGTCCGATCTGCCAATGTCATGCCGCAGCGATGTTACAGCTCTGTTATGACTAATGTTTATTGCAACAGCTTGATCTGGCGTATTATAATTAGAGGTAAGCGTAAGTCATTATTATAACAGGCCTCTTATTGTATATTAGTATCACAGGTTTACTGAAAATTGTGTTTTGACTATGAGTTCTTTTGTCAGTTTTGTTTTGGTGATCTTACAGGTGTGTACGAACACCTGCAAGTACTTTGCCCGTAAGAGGATAAAAATTAATACCGTAATTTTGACATCCTATCAATACGAACAATAAAGTGCAGTCTTCATCTACTTTAAAGCTTAATGTAGATAAGCAATTATTTCTGAGGTTTGCATACACTTAAGCCACTAAGGTACAACAGCTTCTTACGGTCTGCGCCTCTGGTGAATGTCAGCTGCAGGGTGGATCAATAAACATCGCTGGTTTTCAGACGCTCCTTTAACTTTAACTCCATATACTCTACTTACAAAGAAGGAACTTAATTAGGGAGTGAGTTATTGCTATATCAATATTATCACGCATATTTTATTTTATTTTATTTGGGGAGCTTAGAAACCCCAAACAAAATAAAATCGTGATTCGTTATCGTGATCTTGAATAAAAAAAATATTAAATTTGTATCATGTCATTGACATTAATTTTAGATTATCACGATACGTATTGACAGTGTAACTCACCATAAGAATGTTTGATTATCGTTGGCGAAACGTCGTGTTTTCGTTGTGTACATTATTTTAAGCCTCAATCAAATTAAAATTTATGTTTACTAGTGGAGTACCTATTAATAGTATTAGTGATGCAAGTTAATCGGCAAAGCATCAGCCTAATTGATATTCAAATTATCTAATAAGCGCTCAGGTGAATGGCCCTGAATATAAATTATGGTCTGTCAGATGAGTGACGTAAGCTAAGTGATACTACAGTAGATCAGCTGTATACACAGCATCGTGAATACAGTACCTATGTTAGTTTGTATTATAAGACTGGCAGCGGAAACGTCCTGGAATGGCGCACCGGATGACGCTGCGGGGGTAGGCCCTCGACATGGTAGATCGATGACCTGGTTAAGTTCTTGGGAACCGCTGGATACGGACAGCGCGGGATCTATCGACGTGATGACCCTTGGGGGAGGCCTTAGTCAAGCAGTGGAAGTCATGTTGTTGATATGATGATACTATGGAACACTTGTACGTTGCTTGTGCTGTATTTTGCGCCAGCATGTGTGAGATCCAGGCACATTATTAAACGTACTGTTTTATCTTGTCTTGGTACTGGGTGATTGCTATCTTTCATTATGTCTGTCTAAATTAAATAATTATGAAACAAAAATCTAGGGATACTGCCATCATTATTAGTTGTGCAACACATGGCGTATATCGAAGTCTTGCCGCTAATTGCATTAAAGCTAGATTGATGTTTAACTACGTTATCTTGATTTGTGTACTATACCTTCTATGTACTATATTGACTGATCAGTATGTTTAGACAAAACATCGCTCGCCTTCAAAACTTCTAATATCATTGCTTGCCTTAGATTTAATATACTACCATTCAAAGTTAAAAGTAGCAATAGATTAGATTTTAAACTAAGCTTTTATAGCTTAGGAAAGAACCTTACCACCACCTTATAATCTAACTACCAAATTCTTCTTTATCATAATTATTGTTAAAGAAACCTCTTTTGATATTCCTTTTATAGTTTTTATATACCCAAACTGATGTTCTTTATATTTTAAATAATTAAAATGTCACTTGTTTACCGTTCACTGCCCTTGTTTCATTAATTATGAAACCTGCTGTCATAAAAATCAGAAAGCTAAGTATTTACGCGATTTCTTCAGAAACTTTAATGGTGCTTAGGGTGTGAACATACGTACTAAAATTAATCTCGTCTAGGAGGTGAGCTGGCGTAGTATCTCCAAAATGGTGCGTCTGTCGTAGAGAAAAGAGTTCACACCCTCAACCAAAGAGTGATATATCATAAGAAAGGCCTTTTTAGAAAAATATTTGATGCAAACAAACTAATTGTTAGTATTTTGGAGTTTAGTAAGAGCTTTTAGTATGTTCACACTCTAAACAAGTTTCTGAAGAAATCGCGTATGTACTCGCTCGCGCATCCTCTTTATAACTCCATTATTGGTTGGACTATTATTAGAAGATAATATAATCATTTACCAGCGACATTTTCCTAAGCTTTGAAAACACGATAGCTCGTATCTATTCCTCTCCTACATCCATTGTTCACGAAGAGATAACATGCTATTACCTCACTTTGTTGAACAAATGGGTGCCTATCTCAGTTTAGATGAGAAATGAAACGCGTTCCTTGTCAACACAGACTTGGGATAAATTGGTTTCACTGCGAGTTTCTAGGACATGCATCACTCTGATCTCAGGTGACATTACAAAATTACACACTACAGTTGGCTTGATGGTTAATTTTAATGTCTACTTGTGTATGCAACATTGTGTAATTGTTGTACATTGATTGCTTTGATAAACATCTTCTCGAGGTACAATATTTTGGTAAGGCTTCTTATAAGCATACCTATTATTGTTATTATTTGGAAGGGGGGACGCCAGCGAAGCCGGACGGGTGATCAGTCTCCTTAATCGGAACCATTTTACCCAGTTCCCCAAAAGCATACCTAAGTAATAAAGTTTTAATCTTAAGTATTGAGGTTGAATTTTTACGTGACAATGCAGTCGTGAATTGAGCAATGTTTGTGAGGAAAACCTAGAACGATAGTTCCTTACAAAGCGCACTGTCAATAGTGAGGCAAAAAATACTCAGCCAAAATGGCTTAGTTTTCAGATTTTTATCCTTCATACGTTACCCAATCGTACTTATAAGAACAAAATAGTTTCAATTTCCCTATCTTTAGGGGATTAGTTATTATTTTATTGGATTTTAGTTACGATAAGGTATTGTATGAAGGATATAAATCTGAAAACTAAGTCATTCTGACTCAGTATTTTTTGCCTCACTTTACATACAAGGACTCGGCTTTTAGGTGTTATTATTCTAATATTATTATTCTAATTGGTGAGGTAAAAACAATTGAACCGGTACCGTACCGTATCGTATGAATTAGTAGGAATTGTTTCGTTTATTTTTATTTCACAGCAATTAGTAGAGGTGAGTATTGGGTGAACGAACAATGAAATTATGATTTTCACGAAACTCGATATTATCACATACAATTTGGATTGCAACGTAAGTCCTAAGGTATCCATTTTATTTATGAATGACCCCAGCTTTTGTAGCTCCTTATAGATTTCGTCCTCTATATCCAATTTGCCAAAGATGTTGGTAAGTTTATTTACTTTAGTTTATACAAATAGACAAAATGACGCATTTCAACGTGTATTGTAAGAAGGGCTAATGTAATATTAACGGGAAATGAAGTAACTCATATTTTATGCCTAAAGTTTAGCGGAAACTTGGGCTTTTTGACATTATGTACCCACACAAAGTTTATGCGTGTAACAACTGACATTATACTGCTAACAGCTATTTGTTTTGCACGTTAAAATATGAAAAAGCCGCATTTAGCAGGACATTGTGAATTTGCTGAAAAAAGTATGTAAATTTGAAGGTAAACAATCTATGTTATTCCCAACGGCGTTGTTATGTATTTTTTAACAACTTCAAAAATATGAGAGACTTATTTATTACGTAGTAGGTGGCGTTCTTTCATTTGAAAGTTCTAACTTTCAATTTTTATGACTCTAGTCATAAAGATAACTAAACTAAAAGTTAACTATTTGTATTGTACTTGTGTTATGTAAATCGGAGACAACGGTGGTATCACAAACACCCAGACCTGAGCCAATATAGAAAAGTTGTTTTTTCTAAATTGGCCCAACCGGGGAACGAACCCGGGACCTCAGAGATGGTGACACCATGAAAACCGGTCGACAAAGCCACTCGACCACGGAGGTCATCACTCATACTCGTAGGTACATGTACTTGTTTTACTACAAAAATCCCTTTCTGAGAGAGCAAATGAATCCTTAAGTATTCTGCCTAATTTACAGAAACAACGTTACAAGATATATTCAAGTTTGTAGGTAGTTAACAATAAGTAATCATTTAATCGTGATTACAACTACTAACTGTAGGTAGTCAGTAATCGCAATGTTTTAACTCCTTTTTACGATTATTTAATCAAATCTAATATCTTGATTACTAATTAGAAAATGTAATCATAGTTAGTAATCAGTAGTTAGATTACATTTTGCCCAATTCTGATTTGCGTGACTGTAGACCTGAGTGATCATCAGCCATTTTAATGTCCCCACTGCTGGGGCACAGGTCTTCCTTATGGGTGGATCGGCTTAACGTGCCTTCCGAAGCACGGGCTCGGGATAATAAATTTTTGGTCACCCATCCCATGACCGACCCTTGAGAAAGTTGCTTAACTTCCGCAATCGATTGGCCAGGTGCTATACCACTGCGTGACCGAGCTTCTCCTGACCTGAGTATATGGTTTCCATTTAAACTTGACACCTTCACGCGTTCCCGAGATAAAGGGTCTTGACAGACGCACAGAAGGACAACAAAGTGATCCTATAAGGGTTCCGTTTTTTCCTTTTGAGGTACGGAACCTTAAAAATAAGCTTCAAATATTAAATCTCGAGGCGACTCACGATCCGGAGTTAATTAATTGGATCCCTCCCAGTCTCATAACAATCTTGAGGGCCCGATTGATCATTCCTAGGGGATTTCAACGTTTTCAACTTAATTTAATTATGAGCCGACCATCTTCCCGACGGGCCTTAGTGACCTAGCGTTTTATTTTTATCGTCCTGTAATTAACAGGGCCTGCAATTATCATTTCGAGGTCTTATTTTCAATGGGACTCAAATGTGCCTGTGCGAACGTAAATTTATATGGTTTTTTTAACATTTATGATAGGGAAGTCAAGAGACTAATATTTGAGTATAGTTTTGCGAGTGTTAGTTAAATTTTTGATAAAACATTAAAAAACATCTTGTGGTTTAACAAGGTTTTAACACAATTTTGCATCTCTTTCTTTTCTCATAAGGACGAAAATTAGCCCTGAAAATAGTGTTCCTGATAATTTGAAATACTTAATAATATTGACTTAAGCTTAAAACCAATTTTGAAAATCAATTTTGGAGAACTCGACGTGCTGTTAATCTTAAAAAGTACTTCATTCAAACTTGATTTTTTTTATTTTATTTCTAGGTAGGTACTAGTCTAATTTTCAACTAAACATAGCCTATCAAACATCATAGTATATCCGATCCATATCTTACTTAATCCCATATCAAAGTCTTAAACCATTACACCAGTTTGTTAGAGTGACATCTGTTTTAATTCAGCTGGTGGAGATCCTCGTCAAATTAATTGTAATGTGCATACATAATATACTAGAACATATTCCAGTCTGTCGATTTAGTAGCATTAACTATGACATGGGTGTGACCTTTAAAGACCAAGCAACTTATCCAAGATACTCGTTACCAATTAGATACTTTGAAATTTTAATAAGGTTTATAGCCTGTTTCACAATCAAAAAGTAAGTTCCGAGTAGCTTACTTGACAGATGATTTGACAGTTGTGATACGAAAAATATGCCAAATCATCTGTCAAATAAGATATCCAGAACTTACTTTTTGATTGTGAAACAGGCCCAAAGCACAGTTTTACTGTTTCTGATTAATTTTCAATTTCATTTACTTGACAGATAATTTCATAGCAATTCTGTTCCATTTTTAAATTAAATAAAAAAAAACCGCAAGCTTGAACTTGTGAACCGGCCCTTAGTTTAGAGGCATATAATTTCTGAATGCCTCTTATTTCAAAATGGAAGATACCATATTATTTTAAATAAAAAGAATTGAAAAATCAATCAAGTTCTTCCTACGATATTGACGCATTTTCCAGTTGCTATTAAAATTATCAGAAAAAGCATGTATTAATTATTATTTTTCGCCTTGGGTGAATTTTCTCTTCTGTGATACTACCGGTATTAAACAATAGTGTAATGGGCAAAATAACGACTCCCGTGGCACTACTACTTTATACTTAAAAGAATATTAATATTATTACAAAAAACAGTCAATTAAGGTCCCATTTTTCTGCATTTAGCCACTTTTCAAATTAGCCATCTCGTCGATTCGATCTAATTTAATCCTGTTTAAATCAATAAAATGCTTAGATACATTGCTTAAATATAATTTTAAAAATTATATAGCTATGTCATCTTTAATCAATTGTCAAAATATCTGGTAAGATATTTCAATTGAATGTCGAGGAAATTCCTCACATTGATGAAATAACGCTGGCTTGCAGCGTAACAGTAGGGTTTATAGAAAAAAATCGACAATGCTGCTAGTGACTCGGTAGCTCAGTGGTAAGAGCATTGGGTCGGACTTCCAAAGGTCATGGGTTCGATTCCCAGTTCGTTCGATTCGAGAATAAGACCTGGTGCGAGTCGATTTTTTTCTAGCTTATTATTTAGTATTGTATTAAACAGGGGTGTTGACGATGCAACCTCAACTTCACCATAGGATGTATGTATTCGCCAAGCGGAGAAGAATAAAAACACCAGCTTACTGAATGCCCATATATTGTGGTCGGTTACTAACAAAGAAATGGACGATGTGAGCTTACAACTTTTCCTACGCCCGCACGTCCTTAAGTGTAATTTTGCCTGGTGGCAACTATGCACTAATAGCGTGAGCTAATATTCTTTACTTAACTTGGGTATTCTAAAAATCGTATTTACATTTTACTTCTTACCTCTCTTTCACTCATTCAACCCTACCCGCACAAACAGTAATAATAAAGGTGTAGGGTCGAATGAGCGGCAATACCATAAAGAGAGCCCCGCCTCAGCCGCGCGAGGATGTTTAGGTATTAGGTTCCTTATTTTACTATCAGAGACCTATACAAGAGGCCTTTATTTTGACAAATCTTACCCAAATACCAAGTCAAAACCTTAGGGCTTTTAGGACAAAGGCTGGCGTCTGACCTAGACTCATCCATAGGTCGCGACTACCACCTCCTAGACCTAAATTACCTAGCCCATTACCTCAAACCATGAAACGTTACCTTTTAGGTCAATAAAAACGACACACCTGAATATCATTTATTTTCTAGGATACCTAAATACCTAAACAATACCCAATTGAGCTAAAACTTAATTATTTCATAAACTATAAAACTTACAGCTACGTTAAATACTTCATTTTACAGCACTTTTTATAAGCTTCAATTTAAAACCAAATAGAACATTACATATTAATAAACTTTAAAGAAATTAAAAACACAAACTAATCGTCTTAACTAGCTACTGCTTATAAAGTGCGTACTTACATGAGATATTCACAAACACAGATTTTATCACTAGTAACGCACTTAGTGTTCACTAAACAGTCTTTTTGCTAGTCACATTTTAATCACTTTTTCCACTATTTGCACTTGATCGAAGCTGTCCGTAACAGTCTCCCCCCGGTGCAGCACTCGCGGCACCTTCCTCTTCCGTAGGGAGGACAGCCAATCTCGCTGTCGGGCGACGAAAAACACCTCCTCTTGTCTTGACATCAGCGTTGCGAATCTCGCCGTCTGGTCCTGGATGCACCGCCGTCACGACGCCTCGCGGCCACACATTGCGAGGCAGACTGGAGTCCACGATGATGACGACGTCACCGGGTTTAAGTGAGCGGCCCGTGACGTCACGCGTGTCCCCACGCGGAATGAGCTCAGGCAGGTACTCGCGCACCCAGCGGCGCCAGTACTCGTCGGCCAGCGCCTGCGCAGCACGCCACAGCTTGCGCGAGGCTGGCTCGCACGGCCCAGTGAGTGGCAGGCCGCGCGAACCCCCCAATAGAAAGTGATTCGTTCTATATCTTCAGCGAAACATTGGCGCTGCGACTCTCGTTGCAATCTCATCTCAGCCTCTTCTAACAGCTGTACATTTATCGTAGCGGCACGGTTACGACATTTGCGTACGAATAGTAACACTCTTGCCATCGCTCTCACCAAGCGTTCATATGAGGAAAAACGCTCGGCTCGAGGCACACTATCGTTTGCTTCTGCCATTGTCGTGAGCACTATCTCTACCGTGTCTTCTTCCGTTACGATATCACATGTGGGCCATAAAGCCTCATCTTCATATAAATATTTGGGTCCTTTAAACCATCTGTCGTCACACGTTTTCATCTCAACATTAGAGCGCGTTGCGTCGTCCGCCACGTTCAGCGCTGTCGGAACCCATCTCCATTGGCTAGCGTCCGTGGTCTCGGCTATCTCGCCTAAGCGGTGCGCTACGTATGGCGCGTAGCGCACGCTATCATTACGTATCCAATGCCATACGGTACGCGAATCTGTCCAATACACAGTTTTTTCGGGTTCCCAGCCTTGCTGTTTCTTAATAGAGCTTGCCAGTCGTGCTCCTATCAACGCCGCTTGTAGCTCTAACCGCGGTACGGTGAGTGGTTTCATTGGCGCTACCCGTGCTTTAGCGGCCGCTAGCGCTACTTCTACTTCACCATCTTCATGCTTGACGCGCCAGTATGCCGCGGTCGCGTATGCAGCCTCACTTGCATCACAAAATACATGCAGTTCTCGGCTCGGCTCTCCCCCCGTTCGAGCGTAGAGGCGCGGTAATCTCAGTGTTCGTAGCTTCTCTATGTCTCTTAGCCATTCGATCATCTCTTCGGCCTCCGGCCCTGGCAGAGTCTCGTCCCATTCTACATTTAGTTTCCATATTTTTTGCAATACAATCTTCGCTCGTATGGTGTAGTAACTTAATAAGCCCAACGGATCGAAAAACGACATCACCGCGCTTAGCGCTTCTCTTTTAGTCGGCGGTCTTGCTAGCGCCTTCACTTCAGCCGGTACCCTTGCGAGCGTCGTGTTGAACCCAAGTGTGTCGGTCGCCGCATCCCAAAGTAACCCCAGCGTGCGACCACAGTCGTCTAGGTTGGACCCCAGTTGCTTGAACGATGACGCAGCACGGCTCTCTAATGGCAGCTCAGCTAAGACTTTAGCTTCGTTTGAGTTGAAGCCTGTCAGCTTGAATCCTGCGCGCCTGTGCACTTCAATCACTTGTTTCATCGTAGTAATCGCCCGTTTCTCATCATCGAAACAGTCCACCCAGTCATCCATATAATGGTTGTTTGTTATCGCTTGACACGCTAGCGGGTACTCGTCGGCGCTCTCTCTCGCGTTCCAGTCGCGCACACTATGTGCTAAAAATGGCGAACTCTTTGCCCCAAATATCATTGAAGTCATTTTATATTTTCGTGGCGGTCCCTCTCTATCACCGCCTCTCCATAGAAACATCTGTGCCGGTTGATCAATAGGTGCAATCTTCACTTGTAAAAACATCTCTTGAATGTCGGCTGTTATTGCTATCCTTTTCTCACGGAACCGCAAAAGCAACCCATTTAAATCTTGTAATAAATCGGGCCCCTCTAAAAGCTCATCATTGAGGCAAACATCATTGGCTTTTGCTGCCGCATCGAAAACCAATCTTATCTTCCCCGGCTTGTTCACGTTAGTAACCGCGAAGTGAGGCAGGTACCATGATCGTGGATCGTCTGTCTCTTTCTCACTGCACTGCTCCGCGTAGCCTTTCGTGAATAAATTTTCTATCTGTTTTGTATAAGCTCTTTCAAAGTCGCTTGACCGGTCCATCTTGCGTTCTATAGACTTCAAGCGCTTTACAGCGTTATAATAACTGGGCGGTAGCGTGACGTCATCTCTCTTCCACGGTAGTCGTACTTCGCACTGGCCGCCGACTCGCTTAATATTCTCATTGAACGCTTTCACCGCTCTAATTTCCATCGGGTTTTCGCGTTCCCTCCTAGCGATACCGAGTGCGTCTATTTCAAAGTAACGTTTCACCATGTCTTGCAATTCAACCTCGGGTGCGATGAGCTCCGTCTTGTATATGTTAGACGCGCCCTCTAGCGCCATAATTCGGGGCGCCGTTCCGTGTATGACCCACCCTAGTTTTGTGAGCGACGCTACCGGTTGTCTCTTATTGCCCATTAACAACTTTCGTGACACAATCAAATGCCAATTATCGGCCCCGATCAGTAAACGTGGTTTCACTCTGTCATAACACACGTCACTAGCCGATAATCTTCTCAAGTGTGCGTACTGTAAGCAATCTTCACTAACTGTTTGATGATTGAGCGTCAAACTTGTCATCGTTTTAGCGCGAACATGATGGGTGCTTTCGTCTCTTGCTACTAACACTAAGTTTACGTTTTCACTGTTCGCTACGCTCCCTTGCGCATTTATACTACATATACGCAAGTCGCTTACAGGCCCTTTCGCACCTATTTCGTCCGCCAGGTCTTGATCTACGATCGTCACTGTCGAACCCTCGTCCAGCAGCGCGTATGTCCGTACGGCACCGCCGGGTCCTTTAACTGTCACTGGACACACCTTTAACATGACTTTCGCCGCGACGTTGGCCCTATTAACCGTGGCGATCGTCTCAGTCTGTGACTCTCGCACCAACGTCTCTTCATTACTAGCGGCACGGTCCTTATGCAACGTAGCGTGGTGACGCGCAACACAATTGTTCACCCCGCATAGTTTGTGTGTACAGCGGAACCTCCGGTGCTTGTTGTTCACACACCGAAAGCACACTCCATTATTTCTTGCCCACTGCCATCTCTCATCTACCGTCATGGCTTTGTACTTGTTACAGTGGGGTACCTCATGATCGTTTCCACATACTAAACACGGCGCCGGCGGCGTCTCTTTCTGGCCCAAAGTGTATATTCTTGCTACATTTTTCTTTTTGTCAGTGCGTTTCTCGATACGGTTTTTTACAGCGACGTTTTCTCTTTGCTGTGACGTGGTCGGTACGTATGCATAACGCAGCGCGCAGTCAGCCTCTTTCATTAGAAATCGAGATAAAATAATTATTTCAGGTTCACTCGATTCATTCTTCTCTGCGTAGGCGACCCAGTTCGATAATAAATGCGGGCTGAGCTTCTTGACTACTTCCCGAACCAATAGCGGATTTCGTAAGTAACCTCGGTCATCAACCGCTTGAATCACGCAAACTATATTTTGCAATTTCACAGCGAGGGTATTCAATTCTGTGGCACTCGTACCCGAACGCGGTAAGCTTTTCATATCTTCGAGCGCTCTATCTATAAGCACTTCAGGGCGGCCGTAGCATTGTTCTAGTGTGGTCATAATACGATCGGGGTCGGTCGCACTCCATAATAGCGCCGACACACTTTCTTTCGCCTCCCCTTTCAAGCTCACGCGTAATCTTGCTAGATTTTCCTCTGCAGTGAACTTGTATAATCGTGTGGAATCACGCACTGCGGCCTTGAATAACAACCATTCATTTGGTGAGCCACTAAACACGGGCAACTCTTGCGCGTACCGCGGCATTGGTCGTCTCGATAGAACCCTGTCCAATGTTTCAGCGAGGTTTTCCACCCCGTAGCCCTTTTTCGTATCGACTACGGGCCTCGCGTCAGCCTCCATTGGATTTACCCAAAACGTTCGGTTTCTATCTGTTTCTAAGGCGCACGCCTCATTGCGCTTCATATTCCTTTCTCTGTCTTGCACGACAACAGGGGTGATATCTCTGTCTCTGTCTTGCGAAACGACGGGAACGATATCTCCGTCTCGCTCTAAATTTTCGTCTACCCGACACCGAGGATCGGCTGTGGTATCCAACCATTCTTTCAGCCTCTCTGGAACGCTCTCGGCGGGTAAGCTCGCATCCATAATAGTGTCCATTTCTACTTGTAACCTTTGCTGAATTAAATCACGTTCTAGTTCCATTTCTCGTCTCTTTATTTCGGCCAATTGTTCCGCGGCCCGAAGTTGCGCCTGCCGGACGCGTGCCGCGACACTTGACGAACACACTGACGGCGGGTTATGTCTCAAAGCCTCAGTGTCTGTAGCGGCGGCGGCGGCGGCGTTGCCATCGTCAACTTCCTTGGTGGGCGGCGGCGGTAACGGTCTCTCTTTACCACTTTCTGTGGCCTCTTCTTGCGTCGTAACTGTCGTCAATAACGGTGGTGGTGGCGGTGGTTGTTGCGCGATCGTCGATGGTGACGCCGGTGGCTCTTCATACGTAATTGCCCCCCTCTTCTTCCCTCCAGATTGGCTTCTTGTTATTGGCATCTTCTTCTTTCTTGATGTGGACGCCCTACTCCTAACAATCCCGCCCGGGCAAACTACCGAGGGGAGCCCGGGTGAGGATGGAGGTCGTAGCAGGAGTGGAAGGGAGGAACTACCCGGCAGAGAAGCTGCGCCACTCCGAGGTGCTCGGCCACCGGGGTGAACACCCGGCAGCGTCGGCAGTGCCTACAGTCCGGCCCTCAGTGCGACACAACCCGTACCGGCGTAGTCGGACAATTTCAGCTGCCTTGAAAAAGGCGGCTGGCAGCCGTGTCCGTTAGACTGCACCGCCTTGAACGGCGTTACTCACACTAACCACACTTGGCACCGTGAGGGTGTGGCAGTATGAGCCGCGGTCCACCCGCGTAACAGTGACTAGTTACTGTGATTCTTCCCGCGTAATAGTGACTAAGTTACTGTGATGCTTCTTTTCTTCAATCTTCTCGCTTGACACGCAGATTTTTTTCTTCTTATCCGCGCTCTTCAAGGATCACGAAGCACTGCTTGACGCGCAGATTCTTTTCATCCGGCTCGAAGGACCACGAAGCGCTGTTGACGATGCAACCTCAACTTCACCATAGGATGTATGTATTCGCCAAGCGGAGAAGAATAAAAACACCAGCTTACTGAATGCCCATATATTGTGGTCGGTTACTAACAAAGAAATGGACGATGTGAGCTTACAACTTTTCCTACGCCCGCACGTCCTTAAGTGTAATTTTGCCTGGTGGCAACTATGCACTAATAGCGTGAGCTAATATTCTTTACTTAACTTGGGTATTCTAAAAATCGTATTTACATTTTACTTCTTACCTCTCTTTCACTCATTCAACCCTACCCGCACAAACAGTAATAATAAAGGTGTAGGGTCGAATGAGCGGCAATACCATAAAGAGAGCCCCGCCTCAGCCGCGCGAGGATGTTTAGGTATTAGGTTCCTTATTTTACTATCAGAGACCTATACAAGAGGCCTTTATTTTGACAAATCTTACCCAAATACCAAGTCAAAACCTTAGGGCTTTTAGGACAAAGGCTGGCGTCTGACCTAGACTCATCCATAGGTCGCGACTACCACCTCCTAGACCTAAATTACCTAGCCCATTACCTCAAACCATGAAACGTTACCTTTTAGGTCAATAAAAACGACACACCTGAATATCATTTATTTTCTAGGATACCTAAATACCTAAACAATACCCAATTGAGCTAAAACTTAATTATTTCATAAACTATAAAACTTACAGCTACGTTAAATACTTCATTTTACAGCACTTTTTATAAGCTTCAATTTAAAACCAAATAGAACATTACATATTAATAAACTTTAAAGAAATTAAAAACACAAACTAATCGTCTTAACTAGCTACTGCTTATAAAGTGCGTACTTACATGAGATATTCACAAACACAGATTTTATCACTAGTAACGCACTTAGTGTTCACTAAACAGTCTTTTTGCTAGTCACATTTTAATCACTTTTTCCACTATTTGCACTTGATCGAAGCTGTCCGTAACAAGGGGTTTTTATCCCATAAAAGTATTACTTGGCATTCTTGCTATTCTCATAAAAGCTAGGACATTTATTATTCTGAAGCTTTTATTTTATGTGACAGTTTATTTATTTCATGTTGCTGTGTTGTTTTGTAAATAGAAAAACAATTGATTGAAAAAACAAATTACTATCACTGATGCAAAGGCCAAAACACATTTGGCCTTACCACAAAAGATTTTAAAACACTGTTCAACAAGTGTTTGACTTAGACACTGTTTAAATGTGATGCTGTCTCTTTTTTGTCAGTATTGTTTGAAAGAGATGGCAACACATTTTAACAGTGTCTAAATTAAACAGTGTTTTACAATCTTTTGTGGTAAGGCCGAGTAGGTTTTACCACCGTGAAAGCACGAATTTCAGGATTCTAAGTTCACTTTGCCACCAGCAAGAAAACTCCTGCAAGAAGTGTCCCACAGTATATCAGACAGTAACTTGTAAACACTTGACAATTTGTCGCCAGTGCATTTGCTATTAGTCAACAATTGTAAGCCTGTCAGATAGTAATCTGACAGGCTGTAGGACACTTCTTGCAAGTGGAAACGCAGCCAAAAGTAAAAAGATAAAACCTCTTTAAACAATTCGTTTCACCTGTTAAAAGCTTTAATTAAATTTAAAAACATTTGAGCAGGATTTTCACAACCATTACGGTACTGTTTATTTCCAACGTTTATTTAGTATAATAATAACAATTTAAATTCTATTACAGTGTTAATGGTGCCCAAAAGAATGTACGCGACAGACACATTTCGCGAGACCCATTTCAAAATACAAAGTAGTATTTGCAAGTGACTCATTCTGGGCATAGTGTAAAAAGTGTAAACATGGTATGTAGGTTCATTAAATGTCTGAATATAAAGCCTTTTTACACCGTTTAACATTAATCTGTGTCAAATGGTTTTGTTGTTTCAGAGATTTTTATTTT
Source organism: Catoptria pinella (assembly GCA_963556745.1). Taxonomy (NCBI): domain Eukaryota; kingdom Metazoa; phylum Arthropoda; class Insecta; order Lepidoptera; family Crambidae; genus Catoptria; species Catoptria pinella. The sequence continues at coordinate 7,589,386 of OY750771.1, forward strand.
GTTTTTTGTTTAAACTCAGCACTTTCGCATAACATTTTTACTTATCTTTTCACTATGAAACAATTCACGTCTTTGGGCGGTCGGCTATAAAAAAGCTATACTATCTTCAATTTTACTATGTCCAGTTCCATCACTCCAATAGTCAAAAGGGTAGTTAGGGTTGCCACTATTTTCTTTGCCTCTTAGGTATTATCATACGAGAATCTAAAATAAATAAATAAATATTAAACAACAACACAAACATTGCTCTGATCCCAAAGTAAGTAGCTAAAGTACTTGTGTTATGGAAATCAGAGATAACGGTGGAACTACAAACACCCAGACCTAAGCCAATATAGAAAGTTCGTTTTCTAATTTGACCCAACCGGGGATCCAACCAGGATCTCTGAAATGGCGGCACCTTAAAAACCGGCGTACAAACCACTCGACCACGAAGATCGTCAAAACATTAAGATATTAATCATGCATAATACATTAGTAGCTTGATGCATAAAGTAAGTATTACAGTCAGCAAAGAAAGTCACTGAGCTCCTCAGTGCTTTGTCTAACTTTTCGCAGATTTCTCACAGTTTGAAACATTAGTCAATAAACTTAATAACACTACGTAGGTATTTAACTGTTCAGCGACTTTCATTGCTGACGATCAGTCAAAATATCTTATTGTCTTTGTATCTAGCACAATTTTTTTGAAATTTAAGCTTTAGTTCTCTATAAATGTTCCATGATACTTACTTAAGGTACAAAAATACACATACCGATTATTGTACGTCCACTTTCACAGACGTATCCATGATTTTTGGCAACCCTGCACTATTCAAAATTTCAGCAGCTGTGAGCAGCCCTCGCAATTTGAGGAAGCCAAGAAATAATGAAGAACATTCCGCCGCTGTCTCCGGTAATGAGTTGTCAAACGTTTCACCCCCCTTCCCTCTCCTCCCACCTTTTACCTAAACTGCAATTGCCATTAGTATACTTGAACCACTTGGATTTTAGTAGATTGAATATAGAATGTCGTGTTAGCGGATAATCGTTTTCGTTTACTAATATTCGGATCGTAGTTGGATTGAGTATAGTATATAATATTGTATAAAATATTGTTATATTGTAAATTTACATAAACAAAAAAATTGTTGATAGAATACTGTATCAGCAGTGAAACTGGCCAATTTCAATATACGATATGATATTGAGTATAGTATTCTTTAGCCTAGTTTCTTATTGATTTTTTCTTTTTTAACAAGCTACACTAAAAAACTGGTTAGATATTTTTCGTATGTAGTTATTTTTTAGATAGAATGTGTGATGTTGTTAATAAGTTTCTTGTAAGTCTTATGGCAAACCAGTCACTAAAAGTTTATTTATTTTGTTATTTCATTCTTCGCTTGCAGCTAGACAAAACACCTAGAAATTTCAAATATCATTTAAAAAGATTAAATTAAAAACATGCGCGCCCAACAGTAAATTTTTCTCAGCCCTCATTCAAGGGAAAACTCCGTTGAAGGTTTTCATTCTCCCCGAAAACGTTTTCCGTTGGAAAATACAATTTTGGCATTTACTTTAAAAATTTTCCTTAATTTAAAATTCATTTAAAGGGGAGACAAACTTTTATGAAGTCACGGCTCCTAGAATGTCGCAGTTATAAAGGAGATTTTAAATATCAAAAGATTCTTGTTAGTAAATTTGTATTGTGTAGAAAATTGTTCCATGATGGCATTTTGCAAGCGGATACCGAATGCCATAAATTTCACGCTCTCATAATTTTGTGGTTTAATTTACGACTTTATTTTAAATGACGGTGACGCAAAACAGAATTCGTATTTATCAATTTAGGGGTGTTATTTTACTAGCGAATGGTACAGCGAATTCTTTCATGTTATGATATTGTAGAGATCTGAATTTCATAAATTCCTTATAAAAGTTATTACAATCTTGTAAGTCTATCAATCTGTAGAGACTATCTTAAACGGTATACGGACTTCATTTTTCTAGATGTTCTGCTATTGTATTTCCGTAACTATCGTTTTGACTTATTTTATTGTATAAGAATTATCTTATACAGTAAAAACAAAACACGATCCCTCTATAAGTTAACTCGAACAAAACTTCAGTTATTGCGGATTGAACTGAAATAAACCTCATGGACGGTTCGCAAATGAAGTTCGTCTACAGAATAGTTTCCGAAGGAATATTCCGCTTTGTCCCAGTTGGTGTTTCCGATATTTTCTATCGGTACGCTTAAAGTTTAATGGTTTGTGTGGGATCGATTGCTTCGTCAATATATTTTTATTTGAGCTGGAAATTTTCAGTTCGTTTGCTCCCGACGGTTTGAAGCATAAAAAGGGAACAAACAAACCGAGCCAGCGATATCAGAATGGGGGAAAAACTATTGTTGCTTAGCCAAGTCGTGGTCGGTTGATCGAGAAATACTTGTAGGGTACAATATTTACTCTGATTTAAAAAAGGGCTGCGGAAAATCGTGGTAGTTCTTGCGAGATGAGAGCTTAAATAACCTCAAACATATTTTATGGGAGTTGGTTTTGCTAAAAGAGACGTAATACTTTTTCGCATGAATTATAAAGTTGACGTCGCAAGTTTTCTTGTACTAGTTAGTTTTAAAAAAACTAAGGAAGCTTTAAAATAAAAGGTGTTGGAAAAGAAAACCATATTAAAAGCATTAAGGAAGTTAAAACTAGATAATTTAGGAAAATTATTCTTCAAGATTAATTCACGTCAGAAGATATTTTAATATGGAGGGACAATCAAAAAAGCCAGGACGTTTTAGTAATTAATTTCTGATTAAGAAGGTCGCACAAAAAAGTTTAAGTGAACAACAAACTTGCCACTTAATTAAAGTCGTTGAAAGCTCTGTTAATTTTTCCTTCAAAGCTTCCAATTTTGTGGAAGTAATAATGAACTGAAAGATAAAAAAACAAATATTAAAGAAACATAGAAGTATGCGCTGCTGTATCTTGTACTTATTAATATGGTAGGCATTTGTATCGAATTCGATAGTAGTGTTTTATTTACGTTTTATCACATAATTTGTTAGGTAGGATGTTTTGTAAAAATTATTGTTTTACTGTCTTACTAATAAATGAAGTATAAGTTTACACTTAGTTTAACCAAAAATAATGCTTAGCAATATTACTCCTCACGTTTGACGTCCCAAAGAGTCATATTTCTATATCAAACTTTTTGGTTATTCTTATTCTTCGTTTATTAGTAAGGCAGGGCATGTGCTATATTACGTTGGTTATAATTTTAGTTTTAATGACACTGTAATGATTTCTTCTTCCTAGTTGTTCCTACACTGCAGAAGAATCTAAATCCTAGTTAAATAAAATATTTTTACCGACCTAATATTAAGTTATTTTACTAAAATCTTTTTTAAAATTTTATTATTATGTTGTTTTTTTTTAATTTTAAGGCACATATTTAAACCATTGTTTGCCAATATAATTGATACTTTAAAAATTACTCCTCAGTTTGAACAAGATTTAATTTGGACAATAAAAGATAATTTATTTTCATCAATTAAGTATATTTTTGCACTAACAACATTTTCGCCTTTCAAAATTCATAATGTTCTTGCTTCTAATTCTTATAAAAAACATTTAAATACAAAAACAACCAATGGACCTCCATGTCAAGCAACCAACAAAAATATTTAATAATTACTAATATTAACATGTTTATTAGAGTCTAAGTTAATCCCCATTTTCTTTTTGTTCTTCGTTTTGTAGCAAAATTAAACTTTCGCTTTCTGCTGGTGTATCCAAAAGAGCAAGATTTTCAACTTCGCCTGAAAAAAACACGTGTATTGAGTTTCATGCTAATTTAATAACAACTAGCGGTCGTGTGCGACTTTGTCTGGTCCATGGCCTATAAAAAGGTTGCGTTTCCCAGGCTCCAATCTATCTCTATAGCTACATACATTCATCAAAATGCGATTAGTGAGACCACGGCCTGAGTGGTGCAGTCAACATGCCGGTTTACCACGCAAGAGGTACCGGGTTCGATTTCCGGCGGGCAGAAATTGAAATGATGATTTTATAATTTCTGTGATGGGTCTGGGTGTTACTGTGTATAATAAGTATATATTTAAAAAGTATATAAGTAGTATATCAGTTGTCTAGCACCCATATTACAAGCTTAAGTATTGCTCAGTTTGGGGCTAGATGGCGCTGTGTGAAATTGTCCAAGTTATTATTTATTTATTAGTGGTTCAGGCGCGAAAATATAACAGACAATGTTACTTTTACACTTATAGTATAACTAGCGACCGCTCGCGACTTCATCTGCGTTGATAGTTATTTTTCTATTTCTCGCGAAAAGTACTCTTTTTTTGGATGAGAAGTATTAGATGTCGTTTTCTGTACCCCTCACAAAGTTTATTTAAAATTTCATGATGATTGGTAAATCGGTTTAATCAAGACGTAAATATAAACACTTTACATCTATTCAAAATGGCTGAGGACAACATTTAATAATTTTAAACTTATTAACTCACCGATTCGCACCGTAAAATTCATACTTTCACTCTCGTCAAGCATGGAGAAGACATTTTCAACCGGAATGTAAACGTTTTGCGTGTGCTCTAAAAAATCTGCATCTCTCTCGCACTTGCACGGTCGCCTGAAAGAGACAGAAACAGTCCATGAAAACGTTGCGCACAACATTTTTTCACAAATTGCGCAATTTATAATGCTCCCTAAGGAAATAAGTGTAAAGGACAAAGTTTGTAAGCGTTATGATATCATTTACAAAGGAAGATTTGGGCAATAAATTCACTGGTTTCATTTCTGGTATTGCGATGTTATCTAAACGTATGTATAATTAACATGTATATGTATTACGTGTGTGACATTCCCGTTTATCAGTACTGCTGTATGAAAAGCATTCTACGACGTACAGACGTCGACGTAAAGGCCGGCGCTCACTGCCGGTATGGCACGGCATAGCACGGCAGGTTGTGCTGCGGCATCCCGCGGCGTCCCGTGGCATGCCGTGGCATCCTGCTGAAAGCCCAGCTACTCTGGCATCAATCAGTTGTTTTTATTTATACATTCGTCTTTTATATTTGTCTAACTTTTGTAACGTGGCGTGGTCTTTTGTGTTAATAAAAAAAATCTCTCAATACACTTCTAAGACTTTCGCGCGTACAGTTCATTAGAAACAAAACACTTTTTACGGATTACAGCGCGTATATTATTAATTCAGGTGTTGTTTTAGAATTATTTAATTTGTATTTATTGATTTTTAGAATTCCTGACATTTCCACACTTTTCCAGGGGCCGTGGTCACGGCAGGTCCTCACGGGAGGAGAAACAACACCTGAATTAATAATATACGCGCTGTAATCCGTAAAAGGTGTTTTATTTCTAATTATCTCTCTCTCTGATTTCAACTAGCTTAGCAACAACCCATACGTCTCGCGGGGTGCAATGGCCCGGCAACCCGTGGAATGAAACGGCATGCCATGGCATCTCGTGGCATCGTGGTATCGAAATAAATTAACATGAATTCTAAACTAATTGAAATAAGATTCAAAATAACTTGATTAGTAATAAAATCCTTTGCTGTGCCAAGCCATGCCTTGCCGGCAGTGGGCACCCGCCTTAATGAGTTTTGCCTATTGAAATTGAGCTCTTTGACGATTTACTTCAAAGTCCGCATTGGAACATTTTAGAGTAATTGGAATGAACTACATAGGGAAACTTACATGTAGGAACAGGCCTATTACATAAAAACGATCGCGATAAGCGGACTATGTTCGTCCCACACCGTAACACTATTAGCTCATGAATAAAGTGCAATATCAAGTAAACTAAACGACGAATTGAGTCCGATTATCGCGATTCTTTTTATGTAATAGTCCTGTAAAAAATATGAGAATAAAGCAAAAGTTGGAAGTGAGATAGGGAACGGCGCACAGCGGATCTTCCTGCCGGTTACATATCGTAAGTTAGGTTAAGTTAGTTTAGTTTAGCCGATATGGCTGGAGTTATTTTTCATACATATATGTGTAGACTGCAAACTATATACAAAGGAATGTAAACCCCCCACCCCAGTTATGCGTGCTAAGCTAAACTAACTTGACGTCCTGTCTGAGGTGCTACGAGTGAGTCGATTTTTTCTAGTATTTTTCTAATGTAATATTTATCCTAACTTAGCGTAGTTCTTGCTCTGCAACCAGCTTTAGTATACGGTAGGTATAACTACCGTATATTTCTTTTATAACTTTTGAAAACGTGGATAGTCTTTTTATGGAACTGAACATAAAGAAACATGTTATAAATAACTGACCGTGCAAGCACGAAGTGCGAGCGAAGCGACTCCGGGGGGCTGATTACGTAACTATGTTGCTAACAATTCTCGATTGAAATCGATTGAAACCGCAGTTACATTGCTGCTTTAAGTAAGATAGTTGTCACATTGGTTCTTAATAAAGCAGCAATGTAACTGCGATTTCTGTCAGAGTTGATTGCAACAAAGTTACATAATCAGGGGGCCGGTCAGCTTGGGCAAAAATGCTTTCGTATGTCCTTCCGGTGTCCGGATGTCCGTTTGTTCTCCTCTACAGGTTGCATTCCAATCGATTCTAATGAAATTTTGTGAGCAGGTTTGATAATTTTATAGACTTTTTTTATAGATTAAGTTTTCGATTTTTTTCAAAATGGCGAAGATATGCATTAGAAATATATTTCAGCCGTTTTGAAAAATGATAAAAAAACACAATCCTTTTTCGTTAGCGGTGCAAAGCAAATTTATTGGATTTTTGATTTCCCGACGTTTCGACACCTTTCCAGGGGCCGTGGTCAAGGGAGGACTGACCGATAAATCCAAACTAAATTATTCTAAAATGACACCTGAATTAACAATATACGCGCTGTAATCCGCAAAAAGTGTTTTATTTCTAATGAACCGTAATAAACTTGTATTTTAGTCTTCGAATAAGAATATCATTTTAGTTCAGCACTTACCTTACTTAATTTACAAAGGGTACGTCCACTTCGTTAACTAAGGGAATTTTCCGAATAATAGTGGCATTTAATCTACTCTAAAGTTAAATCTATATCTTGACCAAAATTAGTCAAAATTGTTTCAGAGATTTAGGCGTGAAACCGTAGCAAAAGAATTTCGCATGTTTACTTAAAAATATTTATCAGATTATATAAAAGTATTTACGTATTAATATGTCTATTGATAATTAGAGTCATATATAAGCAAAGGCCTATTTATCAATAAAAGCAACTTTAAATGCAGACTGCTAATGTGTATAGCGCCTGGCCCATCGATTGGTTAAGCAACTTTCGCAAGGGTCAGTCTGGGATGGGTGACCAAAAATACTAACTACTATTTATTAAGAACTATCTCGAGCTACTACGTGCTTCGAAAGGCTCGTCAAACTGTTGGTCCCGGCTGCATTTGCAGTCGTTAGCACCCACCAATCCGCATTGGGCCCGCGTGGTGGGTCATGGCCCATCCTCCTTATCCACCCATAAGGAAGGCTTGTGCTTCAGCAGTGGGGACATTAAAAATGGCTGACGGTCATAATAAGTTTGCAACAAAAACAGCAACAACTTATATCACCGTTAACATTATAGATCATCAGCCGAAACAGCAATATTCCAGAGTAACTGCACTGCTTCGAAACTTTAAAATATGATTTTCCGCCATTTTAGAAAAATGCGATGTTTCTGGATTAGATAAATTTTTGATTAGTATAATAACTTATTGAAATAAATTCTTAAAATTATTAATCTTACCTATAAACAATCCTCTTGCTTGGAACATTTGGCAAAAATATGTCCACTTCAAAATAAAATTTGTCCGCGTGATCATCGTTCACAAGAACTGTCCACATCATCCTTCCTAAAACAATTTCAAAAATCTTAGGCTTATTAGGAAAAATGGATCGCGAAAACCGGTCGAGTTTTCGACCTTTGATTTACTTAGTTTTGGACCAAAAGCTCGAGCTAACAATGCGACGAAAAGGAACAACATCGTCTGTCCGCTAGCACGAACATCTAAAGTAATCTATAGAATAATAATTGTGTATAGGAAATCTTATTTTATATTTCAGCGGTAGATGGCGCTGTACAAATTTCCCATACAAAATGACTCAATAATTTTTTTTTACGCGTGTTATGTATAAGGACGGTAGAGAGGATGACGTCATATAGAACATCTGCATCGAAAACCGCTGATGATGCATTTGGGATGCATCAGCCCACAACCTGGACCATCGTCAGATCCGATCGGGGAGCCTCATAGTTAAGACATCTTTTGTTATTAAAGTTACTCATAATATTGTATGATTCTATGTGAATTTGTAATTATAAAGCTTTTTTAAAAGCTAAAGAGTAGTTGTGATTTCATAACTCGCGCGTTTTTTTCTCGATAGATGTTCGTGGCATGTGTACTGATTATTGCGCTTCAGCTTTTGTAGTAGGCTCTTTGGTTTGATAACTCTGTATCCAGGATCGCGCAGCCGATGTATGATCGGCAACTCATATGCTTTACCACTTTGCAGAAAAAATTGTGTGCGCACGTATCGCTCCTGCACGAACTAAATGTATGTAAGTGACGGCGCATCGTGCAAGCGATTTTAATCTTAGGTAAAGTGACTTTTGAACAGGCTGGTCAGCTGAAGTGGCCAAGAGCTTGTATTTCTACTGCTTTAATGGAGTTAATTCGGCTCCAGAAATACCTTAACCCATTAAGGAAAATGAGACACAATAGATATTCCATTGGTGTCCGGCCGCATGTGGCCGCTTGGGCATTGATGAATTAATGAACACTTTAGTTACTTTTGAACACAAGCTAATCCCTGTTCATTACGTTATTATTACCATAATATTATATTATGATTATGAACACAATAGTTGGTGCGGCATGGTACTAACACGAATCTGGGTACAAAAAAGTTAAACTCCTTTAAAACCGACCGAACCGAATAATAAGTTGTTGGCATTTATCAATATTACTATAATATTATGTCAGGGCAGGCACACTCCATGCTTTAGATGAAGCTACAAGTAGCCGGCGGGTCAGTCCGGATCCGGACGGACCAATTTCATACGTCAGAAAAGATAAGAGCTACGCGATAGAAAGAGAGGCAACTATACGCTGTGCAACCTGAATTGCACTTTATTGTGTCGAAGCAAGAGTCGGTATTTAGTTATATGATTTTGCGCAGTGCATCTCCAGTACTTGTACTAGGTATGTATTCTGTGATTATGTTACATATTCGAACTTACGTGGCATCTCGCTATCTTTAAGTTTTCAATGTTTTTCGGCGAGATGACCATGCCAAAAGTTGTTATTGGCAATTTTGACCGACTTAGGATAAAAAATTGATAAGAAAATGGGATAACAAACATACTTCATTTTACGACGATTCAATTCGACGCTGCTAACTTTAGAGAATAGCATAGCAGGTAATTTTTTTTTAACTAAACAATGATTTTAGCAAGGGCTTTAGAAAAAATCATTCACAAAGCAAACAGTAACTTAATCGTAAAGCATCAGTTCTAACCTCAATTTATTGTTCATATTACCTCCTCTTTTGTCATAAATCTGGTAAACATTAAATACTTTCTCGAAGCATCTGAGCAAGAAGTAGTTGAGCACAGGCTCGGTATTCTTCGGGTTCCACTTGTCTTTGACAGTTATGAAAGGCAGTTCAGTGACCTTTTGCTTGTGTTCTAGGAAACAGTGGTCCATCCATTCGCCAGCTTTGCCTTTCCATTCACATTCACCTAAAATGAAAAAGGCAAGTTAAAAATACCTTAAAAACATTTCCCACCATCAGCAGCATTTTTTTTTAATGCTGGGGCATAGGCTTTCCTTACGGATGGATAAAGAAAAAAGGATAAGCCATATCCCACCACGCAGGCCCACTGCGGATTGTTGGGTGTCGTGTTTCATCCCATCGATCGAATCCACGTGACTGCGTGTGCGCAGTGTTTGTGATTTTTTTTAAAATAAAACCCAAATTGCTATAACATTAAAGATTTCAGGCGGTTGTGAGCCGATTCTGAGTCGGCACAGCGATGACAAAGAATATAATGTTCGTGGAAACGCGGTCTAAAGAGCTAGGGTCAGAGCACACATATCAAATCAGGAGCAGATCATCACCTCGCTCTCGCCTTTCCCCTTGCCGTCAAACAAGCGTCCACGTAACGTAACCACGTAACGTAACGTAAGCGGATCAGAAGCTCCGGCACGTTGACTCAGCTACAGCTAGACGACGCCGCGCTTACGGCTCACCGACGGCTGGTTGACGGCTAGGCGGCACCAGTTCAATAATTTTGAATCCGAACGTGAAGTGTAACGCATAGTTATGTCCCGGTTCACAATACGTGAGTTGGTTATCATTCGGCAACGTTCATAACGTTTTGCAACGCAGACCGTGGGAGGGGCGTGGACGAAGAGACGTAAGCTCGGGTACGGAGAGACGTAAGCTAGGATACGGAGAGACGTAAGCTAGGGTACAGAGAGACGTAAGCTAGGGTACGGAGAGATGTCAGTGCGGGAACTGCAAGTCGCATTGCGGTTCGTGAGCTTTTCCCGAGGCGAGGCAATAACGTTACGATTCCGATTAGTGTTTGATTAAGATTCATATAAATGATACTGAACGGCTCGAGTTGATACGGTGACGATCCCTTTCCGAGTTGATATATGTGCTACGACCTTTATGAATCGAATCCACTATAAAGTGTACATATTTATAATATAGAACAATATATAAGCCCATTAGTTTCTAAAGTCCATCAAGAAACCACTCGCGATTTAGCGCTGTAACGCTTGTAATTTTAAGCAACGAGCTGCATCTAGCACTTAGCACTTGAAGCACACGAGCTCCACATCCGGCGGGAAGTTAGCGGAGTGGAGCTGCCTCGTAATTGGTTCCCGGTAAATGATGTTCCGGTTTTATTGCCGGTAGTCTGATAATAGTCGTGGAGTTCTCACATGTCTGATTTAGTTAGTGGAACTGTTTGTTCGCGAACCTTCTTTGAAGTTAGTTTGGTTGAAGTTAAAAATATCTTTCTAATTGTGTGTAGAGATGGCACGCAATCTTAGGCGGTATTTACACGGATCGACTTGGCAGGCGACTTGGCAGGTGATTTTAGTCAATTAGCGCTTTTTATCGAAAATCGCTTGTAAAATCGAATCGCCACCTCATTGAAAAGATAGGAGCGATAGTTGCCTGTCAAGTCGACTCGTGTAAATACCACATTAGTTAGTAACTTAAAATAAAAATGCGAAACAAATGACGCATGGATAAAACCCTGCTTTACCCAGATTTTGCGTCAAAATAATAAAAGCCATCAAGAGTAAACTAGGTTCCTTAAATTTAGCCCTCCTAACCTATTTTGTAACAATGAACGACGATGATCGCATTTTGATAGACAGCCATAGCAGGCAAATCATGAGGATCGTGATCAGTGATTTCGATCCAGATTGACTGTGCAACGTATGAATAAGGACCGTGATTGAACGTGTAATGTCTACCATATAAGGGAATCATAAAGTTCTGTTAACATCAAATAAATAATGTTTGTTATTGTCGTCAATTCCCTTAAATGTAAAGAAAAATTCTAAGTCTATGCTTATGCTATATCACTGTCAATCTTTGATTCATCGAGTTTCTGACAAGTGTCACGGTGTTGACGGTATGTGGTACCTTGCAGACAGTGCTGGCGCGGCGATTTATACACGGTGGCTGCTTACTTAGAGAATAGCATACTTGTACATACAAGGAGGGTACTTCGTACAGTATCACTCACCATACACTCTGGACATGAAACAGCTGATGATCCGATGTTGACAGTGAGGGGCGTGCTTCTCTAAGTTCGGCAGGGTCGCGTGTTTCGGGCATCCACCGTTCGTGCAGGGAAACAGCACTTTGTTCGCCAATGACTCGAGGACCATTGGCCGGATTTGAGAGAACTCTTTCTGCAATAAAAGTATATTTAATTGCAGATTTAGAACTCAGATTGTTGCTTTCAAATTTATTTTTTATTTTTAAGCTAAACTTTATAGTAGACAAATAAATCTGCAAAGAGGTTTCTGTGAAATGTCGAGGGTCCCTTCTCACCATTAATGGAATAACGCTGACTGGGTTTTAATAATAACAATAAATAATAATAAATGCTTGGAGTGAGTGATTTAAAAGCACGAGGCAGAACAAAAATTCGGTCTCGTGTTAAACATACAACTTTTCACCTCTACCAGCGAGTAAAGTGTAGGATTTTCATGTGACTTTCCTGGTAAAAAGCTAAATTCAGCATTAAAGTCTTTTTCTCTCAATTTTTTTGGAGTTAGACAACTATCTTCATTCGCTAATGTTTTGTAAAATATCACAATTTTTTTTCCATCAAACCTATGCTGAAAACAATAATTTATTCATAGAGTACATTCCCGTCGTTTTGTTTTACACTACTTTGTGTTTTTCTCTTATTTATTTAATTACAATCATAAAGAACTAATTTGTTATTCATTAATTTTTCTTATTTTATATTTCATACATGCGACTTCTCTCATTTAGTCCATGAGAAGTCGAATTAGAATTTCGAATTATCAACCTTCTTTTCAACAATCCTTGTCTAAAACCTTTTGTCTAAAAAATTTTGTCTAAAAATGAGAGAAGTCGAATTAGAATTTCGAATTATCAACCTTCTTTCCAACAATCCTTGTCTAAAACTTCTTGGTATATTGTATTTTATTTTTTATTCTTTAAGCTTACAGCATAAAGTATTCTATCTATCCTTTTCTCACATATCAATTTTACAAGTCTCATCCTTGTCACTTTATTTCTTTTTTCTTTATTATTTCAAAAGGGGGGTTAGAAATAAAAAAAATCTCTTTCCCTCGAGTTTTTACGTGCCAAAGCGCCTTTTTCGTGCTGGAGAAGTGAAAAATTTTTTTTTTGCTACCTCCATTTTATTGGTACTCAACAACGAATTCTCACAACATTATCATTTGGAACCACAAATTCCTAAGAAATGCGACCAAGAAATAGCATGGTACAAATGAAAGTAAATGAATACCAGGAAAAAATAGATGTGAAAGTGCAGATGTAAGCCATTTATCGGGTTAGTGTTCACGCACAGACAGTCATTAGTAAGAAAATATGTTATAATAATAAGCATTGTCGGAACCGTTTCTAAGCGTTCCTGTCACTAATTTTTCTATTCCATTTTCTTTTATTGTATTGTTTTTCATGTCATTACCGTAACAGGAAGGCTTTCTTGGGAAAACAGGATTGTTATTTTGATTAACCAGTAAATGTATAGTCATTAGTTATCCAACTCATTATCTACTTATATTGTAGGTACCAAAAAAAGGTTTTTAGTAGTAATTAGCAAAGTTATAAAAAAAAGTCATATATAAATTACTTTATAATTAGACCATTAAGGGCGCTTTTAGACTAGTGTTTTATTGGTTTCGGTATACGCGCTTATATGCGCGCTATATTTCATTATTCTTCCACAAATGACGAAGTGAAATATATGAAAAGGTTCTAAATCTGTACCTGGCATACGTGACATTGGTAGCTCTTCCCGAAGCAAGGTCCACAGATGCTATGGCCATCCACGCAGAGGTGGATCGGTGGCTTCATATACTTGTGGCATTTGGTGCATGTCAGCTCCTTGATGAGGCTCTCGTAGTGGTCCGTCTCTAAAAGACTGCTGAGGACTACTGTAATCATAGAAAATTGGTTTTGTTTTAACTGTGTTTGACGTTTGAAACCCTCAACGTCAAGCTTTAATTGTTTGAACTATACGAAAATAAATCAAGCCAGAGAAATGTCTATTTCCTGGCCTATCCAAAACATTGTAGGTACATTAAAGATACACGATACTTTAAAATATAATATTTTGATACACACTATGATAACAATTGTATGCAAAAATTATACACTGGCGCTGGGGTGTTAAATGTGACAGTCAACATTGCTGCGTTGCCCTATACTCTGTTCGTTCCTCTAATGAGAAATCAAACAAAACGGTTTATGCTGCGCTTTGTGTAGATGTGTTACTAACTATATAATCACTACCTACGTTTTAAGCAGTGCCTTGAATGAAACAGCCATAGAAGAAATTGCGTGTACTGACTCACTCTATCCTAAAAACATTTTGCATTTGTGCCTTTTTTACCGTGATCATGACAGTTACCTAAGCACCGCACAGGAGAAAATATTTAGTAACCCTAAGGGTACCCACTTAGGTTCTCGCGTACCACGGACCTGCACAAAACTTGTGTTTTATCCTGTGCTGCAATAGTGCGCCATAGTGTGTACGTGTGCGAACACGTATTGTACCTGGTTCGCATACACCTTAAGGTTAATTTCTAGATTGAGTCATCTTTATTGTCTTGCATTTACTCAAAAGCCATAAAATTGTAATACAAAAGCATCTTTTGTATAAAAACAATGGAGGCAGGTAAAAGACGAACTTTAAGTGCCATCGTTACAAGCTAATTAGTTTTCGAACTGTGAAGGTTATAACTACACTCTATAGCTAAATTAAAAAAAAAACTTAATTTTTGCTATGGAGCACCGCACTGATTCAGGTTCGCGGAGCGCTCAGGTTCGGTGGGTACCCTTGTACCCAACCATTAGTCCTGTCTAGAAGATCTCGAAATAATAAAACTCTTGAATAAACTAAGGTCATAAAACTAATTGTTTCAAATTTGCTTCAACTAAATTACCAAAGTAACAAAAGATTTTTCGATAAACATAACCGTAGCTATCGTAGCAATTTGGTTCCCAGGAAAATACTTAAAAAAAAACCCTATGTATTTCAAATAAATGCGAGTTTAGTGAAATTTAAGTTTTTTCTCTCACTAATGATATTAATTTTGTGATTTAATTCGGTAGCATAATTGTGATTTAATACGGGTGAGTCGATTTTTTCTAGTATTTTTTCTAATATTATTTATCTTAATATAAAAATAGCATTGTGAATGCGGAAAATCAAAATTTAATAATTTAATTCTTATTTATATATTAGTTTTTGAGTTTGGCACTTGTATGTTTTTTAATCTTCTGCCTAAAATAATAAATATCGTTCTTTTATAAGTCTGACGACGCAACGTTTTACTGAATCACCCTTCACTTTTACGCTCATTTACAGCCCATTGTTACTGATTTTCAATCCTGCATGTTGAATGTACCCAAGTTGCACAGCACTGCACAGTTTTAATTTTCAGTACTGAAGCATATGACATAAATATTCAGTATGCCCATTTTACTGATCGTACATCTGTCATTATAAGTTTCTGTAAACGGTACCAATACTAATAAAATTGTTTATTAAGTACATGAATCATTTATTAGAAACGTAATATTTTCGATTCGATAAACTTATTATACAAATATAACTATCGATATTATAGAAAGTATATTTTTCTTTTCTCAAAAACTACACTGGCCTTTAAAACTTAGTACCGTGTGGTTTTAAAATTATAAAACTTAGAACTACACTTTTAAAATTGTAATAACTTTTAAAATACACAAGATATATTTTCGAAATAAAAAGGCCAAAAAAAATTCTTTTTAAATAATAACTTCACAATCTATATAATAACCTTCTTGAAAAAAAAACATTTTTTTAATACAAAACTCTAACTTCTATTTTTTAAGGGAAATTGCAATTTTAAATGTGTGGTAACTACTATGTTTTGAAGGTCAGTGTATGTACACACGACAGCACGTCAGGTTATACAGTTAAACTGCGAAAACAGCTTTTATTATGTAGAGCATAAAGGCGGTCTCAAGGTCAACATGTATAGTCTGAGGTGCCGTCGTGTGCACAATCAAGACAAGAAACAAAGCGAACTTCCTGGCTGCTAAGCTAGTTACTTTAGGATTTTATTAATCTTCTAGATCTAGATTATCCCGACAACCTAGCATTTAAAACTTTTGGATGCAATAATTGAAGAGAACAAATGAAAGATAATTTAAAAAAAAACCTATCGAAACCTTATCGCTCTGTTTATTTAACTAGAGTTAGGTACCTTTCAAAAGCATTTGTATTTAATAAAAAAATGATTAAATAGGTTACTTACCAAAATCAAATCTAAAGCAAAACTGTTATTTTAAATCACAAAATGTACGAGTTACGATTGTCTTTTGTCTGAAAATACGTAATTATTCCCCACAGATTCTTGGTTTTAAATTACAATAAGAATTAATTTCAGTGTTACATTTCAACAATCACCTAAAAAAATCCTCAAAACTGGAAAATATGGTTGTGATGTATAAAATGAACTACCAACTTGAAGGCAATATTTGAAATGGAAGTGGGAGTCACATTAAAATGGAATTATCGAAAATCAAACTTTATATACCGCCCTGAAAAATTCCTGCTATAAAAGTTTAACAAGTCAAATATGTAGCGGTTAGAATTCTAATGTTATTTCTAACTGCACGCTTTATATTGTTGTGGTCTTGCCTTTGACCTTCACTAAATCATAATTATGATTCATATATTTTCATGAAAATTTAGTCAATGACCTAAGGGAACGTAAAAAATATTATGATTGATTTCATTTAAATAGTTCTGCATTTTTTACACGATCTACTCATTGAAAAAAAGCTTGGGGTTATCGAACTTTTTTTAAGTGTATTTTATTGACAATAAAAACAACACAAGAATATCAGGAAAAAATGGCTTATTCTGCAAACAATATTTGCAGTGGTAAGAGGTGCTACATTGTTTTTAAAATATTTTTTTTTTTCTACATCATTTTATTATTCATTTCGCGTTTATAATATGAAATAGTTTACGTTTGTATAATAATTAGAGACTACTCATTATATTTTATAAGCTGAGTAACATACTCAAATTAAAAACATATAATGTTGCTATTACGTAAGCAATTAAATTGATAATTGATTATCGTCTGATATAATCAAAGCATTCTGTTAACAATATATTGGACTGTATAGGCGGTTATATAATAACAAATATTTCCACTAATTAAATATATTGTTCAAAGCGATTGTGTAATACAGTTTTGCAGGAAATGTTTGAAAACCAGCACCTTAGTTGAACTGTAATCGCGACACTATTATTATTAACTATATTATAGTGTATATTCAAAATAGTAATTATTATTTTTAACATTGATCATCTGCCATTTTTAATGTCCCCACTGTTGGGGCACAGGCCTTCCTTATGGTGGATAAGGAGGATGGGCCATAACCTGCGGGAGGGCCCAATGCGGATTGGTGGGTGCTAACGACTGCAAATGCAGCCGGGACCAACGGCTTAACGTGCCTTCCGAAGCTCAGAGAAGCTCGAGATAACACATTTTTGGTCACCCATCCCATGACCGACCTTTGCAAAAGTTGCTTAACCTCCTCAATCGCTGGGCCAGACGCTAAACCACTGCGCCATCGAGCTCCTCGAACATTAACATTGCTTATACTGTTATTCGTTTAGTTCAGTAAATAAGACGTGTGCGCACAGAATTTACAATAAAGTTAATCAGTTTTTCAAAATGAATTAAAGCTTACCATAATAATGTACATAACCAAATATAATATATTAGAGATATTCAGAAAGGACTACACCGGAAACAAACGTTATCACTGAATAGCTTAGTCTTACCGTGATTATTCAAGAGCGCAAACACTTATAGAAACGACTAGCCGACTAAACAAACAAGATCAGCACACAATTAGCTCACAATAGATCTAATAATAAACACTAACACTTCCTGCCAGCCAGGGAAGATGTCGACGACATTCTGAAAAAAACACTCTACACAGCGTCAAACACTAGTTTGCACTTAATTAACACTTTACACACTAGGAAGGTTGAAAAGTGATTAGAGTGTAATCGTACTGCCATTTTCAGTTGATAAGTGGTATCTCACTGATTGTACTGGCGCTGTGTTGGCGACAGTACGCTTCGTTCTATATTTGACGCAAGGTCGGGACAGAAGGGCCGTACGTCTACCAATTGAGCTAGGTTAGTCAAACATCCATCGTGAAAGATTTCATGTACGGTTAGTGTTTTACTGTTTTCAATGTTTACATCAAATTAGAGGTGCTCTAATGGTGGTAGTCCCGGAACATAAGCAGATTTGCTGCACACAAAATTCACCAGCAGCAAAAGTAGAGAAGTCTGATTATATAGGAGATGGAAAGTGCTTGCTTATGAAACTAATAAATTTATGATACAAGTCAAACTTTCTAACAGTTAGAAACAGAAAAAAAAAAAAAGTCGGTCACGATTTTACTTTTACTACCCATTAATAAATTTTCGTTTTATGTTTATAACCAAAAGAAAAATGTTTTTTTTTAGAAATTAGGTATCAAAAGTTAAGTATTAACTGAGCGCAAAGCTCGAGCAAATCGTCTCCGTTTCAACTTGGGCAAAAATACTTTCGTATGTCCGGCTGTTCTCTTCTAGACTAGAGGTAACATTTCTTGACCGATATTCATGAATTTTTTTTCGTTAATTAAACAAAATATTTTTGTTGATTCGGTTTTTCAAAAACTTAAAAAAAAAATATTTAGCCATTACAAAAATGTTCATAAATGTCACAAACGCGAGGTCTACGGCTCACAGAGTCACTGGTTAAATAATTTTAAAAATTCCCACAATTAAATTTTTTAAACAAAATCACTACAGTAGCAATACTCACAGGCTGTTTGACTTCGAGCAACTACCAATGGATGGAGCTCTATATCTAAATTGGCCGGCTGCATATTCGAGTGGCGTTTGCAAAACATACGCCGCAGTTCTGAACCTAATGTATACTAATGTATACTATCACGATTTACTTCAAGTTACGTGTTAGAACAAAAAAGCCGACTACTTCTACTAAAACGATAATAAAATACTCTGCTTAAATTCTGGTATCGATCAAACAAACCTAATTGAAAGATATGTTATCTAGAATACCGCATTGAATTTACGTAAATGCTTGCCCCTTATCTATTGGTTACTCATGTTTTACACTTGATTTATAAAAATGTCAGTACTAATTGTGATAAGTTTTATGAGCTAATGTTGATTTATGATTTTCTTAAATCAAACTATAATGCATTTAGCAGACCAAACTCTGACTAATAATAAAACCCCTTTTTATAAAATTAAACTATTTTTCCAGACAGAGTTCTTTTAAAATTTTTGTTAAGGTGTCTGTAAACCTCTCACAGATTATCCTGTGATTTTTATGAATAGTCATCTTTAGCATCCTTTATAATTAAAACCGCTAATTCATCATCAATGCCCAAACGGCCGAATGCGGCCGGACAACAATGGAATATCTATTGTGTCTCATTTTCCGGGCCTTGATGGGTTAACAAAGAAACCCCTCACGCGTGCAATCAAGAAGAACAATTACTAAATAAGTAGTGGTATTTATCGAGATACAAATAAATAAGTAGGTTATTTATTTCCAGTGTTATTTATTACATTCGTCTTTATTGCACGCAGTCCCCCATCGCCCAGCCAAAGATTTATGGCTGAAAATACCCGTAACCGCTCCAAGTAAATTCAAGCAGAAATCTACGAACAATATTAATTATCGATGGATTTACTTAATCCGATAGATGTAAATTAAGGTGTATTAATGAATAGCGATTAATCATACAGATCCTATGAAGCCGATAAGGTCAACACTAATCGGGTACAAATAACCAACCATCTGTCTTCATTGCCCTTAATTCGCTAATTCTAGGGTGTAGAAATTTATAGGCGAGAAAACTTGCCTTGCGAATGGGTAACGGACGTTGATCATTTGGATCAGTTCCTAATTTGAATCTGGTTGAGAAGACATATTAACCCTTCAACGCCCGGAAAATGAGACACAATAAATATTCCATTGTTATCCGGCCGCATGCGTCCGCGCAGGCGTTGATGAGTTAAAATAAAAAGGTAGTTCTCTAAATTAGTCAGTTTTAGCTAAGGATGCCACCTGTCAATGTATTCATAACTTCGCTGGATGTCGGCCTACGGAATGTTTGATAGAATTAATTAACCCATATTCTGTAAATAGTTAGTGAATTCTTAATAGAGATGTTTGCCATTGTTCGATCGATACCTAATGAGAATAATATATTAAGGAGAGCCAAAGTGATATTTGTTTGAAGCAATACTACCTCCTTCCAATTTGCAAGAAGGAAAAATTAAACACGATTTATTCCCTTAAAATAATTGTTTTTCCTAAAACAATAAGAGCGGCACGTTTGCCTTATTCTCTATAATAAGTCGAAAATCAATATTACTTAAAAGATCAAATTTCCCAAAATGCTTATTGAGAAGAACGTAATAAAATAGGATTTTTGAGGGTTTGATACTCGCATTACATTATATAAAAAAAATATCACCTAATGATCTTGGAAAGGTGCAGGCAAACTGATCTCGTTATTTAAATTTTTTAACTGACTTCAAAAAAAGGAGGAGGTTTTATGTTCGTCTGTTTATTTGTTTTATTTATGTATGCCCACCGATTACTCAAAAACGGCTGAACCGATTGACATGATTCAAACGTTACTTTATCTGGTTTTTTCCTAAATTGGTCCCGTTTTTGAAAATGTTTAATCGGTTCAATAGTTTTTGAGTAATCCTGAAAATACTGTAGTATTTTAGGTAACTTTTGCACGAGTTTTTACGGATCTTCAGACGTCATTTCTTTGTTTATGAACCGATTTAGATGATTCTTGATTTGTTAGAAAGGGGATACTTTAAGGGTGTTTTCATTTAAATTTTATTCACTGAACTGTGATCCAGCAATAAATGACAAATCAATGGGACGGGCTACATTTGTATCCATAATCCATTTTTGTATGTTTGCGTTTTCGCATTGAAAGAACCAAACAAACACATGTTAACGCAAAACTTGTGTAATTCACGATTGAGATGATTAAAAAAGTTATTATGAAAGAAGCAACAAAAGCGAAGTAAGAAGATGATTTGCAGTGTATTAACCTCCTTATAGAAAGCAAAAAAATAGTATATTCCAATAGATAAATTGTAACCTCCATCTGCTGCCACTTTTCCGGATGGTTTCGTGCCATTTGCACACAGCGAGCCCTGTATCGTGAAATAAATCAATAGAATTCCACTGGGATTGAATTCACTGGAAATCGTTGTAGAGGTAGAAGCGGAGGTTTTGCGTTTTTATCATTTTCGCAACTGTCAGCTGTTTTAAACGACGACAAGTTTTAGTTCGATTTTCAGATACAAAATAAAATAGTTTATAAATTGGTAGGCATAGTTTCTAATGAACTCTACTTTCTTTTAAGAAGTATATATTTCTTATAACTAGCGGTTAGTTAGAAGAATCATTTGAAAACAAAATATGTAGGGAAAAAAAAGTTTTAAAGTGACTATAACCTACACTATGCAAATTTTTATAAATCTTTACGCAGCTGCTACGACTATTACTACCTATTGACCTTTTAACAAAAAAAGATGGGTATTGGGAATTGGTTTATTCTTAAACTCGATGTCGCCAATTGCGTCGTATCTAACCCGCAGATATTCAAAAAATACTAATGAACTTTCAGCCGGAGGTTTTCAAAGTAAAATTTTCCGAGTAAAAGTCATCATCTAAGCACCTACATCACAGGGATTCCAAGGATCATAATAAATCATTGGAGGGATCACTCTAAACCCTCATTAAAATTCGAGGCTGAGAGGACAAAATCATAAAAACGTGCCCCTCCTTTTTCATACTTCATCGGCGAAGGAAACATCTGTATTATAATAAGACCAAAGCTTGCCACTTCATGCGAAAATGTACTTGAATATGAAAACTATATGACGGCGATCCAATGGTGAAATAATAGTGAGCCTACTTGCTACGCCAGGTTCAAATCTTTTCAAGGGCATAGGTTTGTGTGATGAGCTGATGAGTATAACATTTTGTTCCCGAGCATATATGAAGCAATGAATTAATTATATCAGTTATTAAGTTATCATAGTGAAGCATTGATTAGTTTAAAATTAAAATGATTGGTGATAAATATCCACGTATCCGCATAAGGCCTGCGTGGTGGGTTATGGCCCACGCGCCTTCTTTATCCACATATAAGAAAGACCTGTGCTCAAACAGCGGATACATTAAAAATGGTGTGACGTGTAAGTAGTTCTTATTTTTATCGTGAGAAGTTTCGAATTTTTTCAGTACGGGGAAGTCTACAGAAAAGAAAACATGAATTACCTTTGAGAACCTGTACAAATAAGATATAAGCATTAACAATATAACTCGACGGAAATATACGGTAACGTCATAATTTGTGCCTACAGTATAAGAAGTTTTCAGCTGAAATTGCAAATTTGTAAGAAAACAAAGCGCAAAGTTTCCAGTTTCGCAGTAACTTGAAGCTTGACGACGGTATAGATGGTTCTCAGTTCGGCTTAAGTTTTTTCTTTAGTAACTTGAGACTCGCGAGAAATTTGTTAGCACTGACATTTAGAAACTTTTAATAATTTTCTTCTATGGTGGGATGCTAATGGATGACATCCATCGTAGTGGGTGTAAAAGCTCTTTGGAAGTAAGATGTCAATAAATGTGACCAAGT
The DNA here is from genome assembly GCA_963556745.1 of Catoptria pinella. Classification (NCBI taxonomy): domain Eukaryota; kingdom Metazoa; phylum Arthropoda; class Insecta; order Lepidoptera; family Crambidae; genus Catoptria; species Catoptria pinella. Next base: position 7,611,944 of record OY750771.1, read on the forward strand.
GGGAATAACAGTTATTACGTCACTAAATAATGGCTTCTCTTCACAAGAACTCCGCCTCGAAAGTTGATGTTTTATATGTTAACATTATAGTCAACACATTAAAGTTTAGCAGAAATCATTACCTATCCACTGTTAATTTGTGGTAACAGAATACAGTCATAATAGTACAAGTTACCAGTAAGTTTTCACAGTATAGTTGAATATAGTACAGACACAGATGATTGTAAATGTAGAGTAAAAGAGAAAATCACTCACTCACTCACTCGTACCGAAATCTCAGAAACTACAAGTGCTAGGAGTTTCAAATTTTGCATGGGGGCTCCTTTTAGTCCTCACTAAGACGGGATTTTGCGAAATTCAACCCCTAAAGGAGTGAAACAGGGTGGAAAAGTTTGTATGAGAGAACGCGATTCCTTGACCCGATTGACTTGAAATTTGGCATAGACATTCTTTCACAAAATTAATTGAGCACGTGTTTCGTATTTTTTTATATTTATCCTCTAACAGGGTTCAAAAGTGGTAGAAAGCTACTTTTGGGGTGATTGACTTCGACGTCGGAATTTAAACTTCTCAGTGCATTTGATTGATTAATTAAGAAAAATAAATATCATTTGTTATCTCAACGTAGTATTACATTCTCTTTAGTCATTTCCCCTGAGAGTAGGTAGAATGCATTTCATTGAATAGCGAAAATTCAATGAAACGCACTATGAACATTGGCTATTTTGTAAGGGGATCGCCATTTCGGGTTACTTTTGACAGCTAACTTTTGATAAATAGGTTTTAGTCTGAATAATGATCTTAGTAATGATAAAAGAACCGTAGTGTTGCTTTCGTTTTAGTATTCAGCTGCTTTATTATTAACTTACTAATTAGAAAGTTGGCGCTGGTTCTCAAGGTAAAATTGATAATCATTAAATTGAAGGTGATACGAAGTTCACAGGGCCTATATACTCGAAATGTTTGTACTGTGGTACTTTGTAATTTGTACTGTGAAATAATTAAATATTATTAGGTATTTTTATTATACTGTGTAGTATATGGGTAGTACTTTCCAGCTCAGTCTCGTCTGCTCGTTCACTGCACCAGACGGATTATCGTAGGCTGTCTTTACGCTGTGGGATGTTACTGGACTTATGTTCACTGTACTGTAATTAATTACGGTTAATTAGACTTTAGATAATAAAACTTTAGGACCTAACACAATGATATTAAGTACTAAAATAGCTAATGCTATACCTAGTTCAGTTATACGGTCTTATTTTCGTCGTATAATATGTAATTTAGTTCAAGGAAAGAGGCAAAATGATGAAAAATGTTTTGTCACTTATCTTTCATTGAAGATTGAAGTTTACTAGAAGTAAATTATTCTGTTTCTTGTTAACAAAATGTTTACTCAAGATTCTGTATGAGGAAAATCAATAATTATACAACAGACTCTGTTATTGTTATGTCACTTTATTTAGGACACGACATATATTAGAGTTATCAACAAGTAGTTGTTTATGCGTACAAGGTACAAGACTAAGTATATTGTATGGTTTCGTTGTGTATGAAAGCGTGTTGTTGATGCGAAAAGCGTGAAATCTTTATTGAAAAGACCGGAGGTTGTCGTTTGTTATACACAGTCTACTTTTGAATCATTTGTTTGTATGTTGTTACTGTGGACTTTGTTTATAATATTGAAAATATGATGTCAAAAGGGTCTTATGTAAACTTTAATTCGATTGTTAATTAACATGCCGAACTGATCTGCAAAGATAAAATGTTGCGATAAGTTTGGTGACATCAAAAATTCTTAAGGTTTTTTTTCTATATGAATATTGAAAAAAGCTTTACGCTAACTAAGCTTTATGAAAAAGTTTATCATTGACAAATAAAAAACTCAGCTTACTTACTAATAGATTTGCATTTTAAAATGTCCACGTTATCCTCTAGCTAGACAAATAATAAATTATTATTACAATGTTTCGTCCCCTAACAATATAAACTCCAGCTCATTTCGAAGCTTTGGTTATTCAGAAAGTTTTAATCCATTCCCTAATATACCCGATTATGAGTTGAGGGATAATGTCTTCGATAGAGAGGTACGTGTGATACTGAGAAATAATATTTTTTCTTAATAAGGTTCGTTCAAAGAAATAAAGATAAAATAATCATTTAGATTCTAATATTAAATCATGTTATGGTATAAGATAAATTTATTATTTTAAACCATTAATTAATCTAATAGTAAAGATAAGAATTTCAAGTGAATGGGTAGTACCTATTTATACTATTCAAAGGTACGACTTCTTTATCAGAAGAAAAAGATATAAATTATTGAAATACCTACTCTTGAGCTAAGAATCACGATGGCATCAGCTAAGAACAGAGCTAAGATAAGAGCCAAAAATTCGATTTGGCTTTTATGAGCTGTTTGAAATCGTGGTATTTTTTATTTATAACAATAAAAATATTACTATACCTTCTAAGCTTAATACAATATACAAATTGCAACAGAAAAAAAATATTATTTTAAAAATAATTAACTTTTAGTGATAATTAGTGCAACTGTTTACAATCTGGGTGGTAGGGTAAAAGAATTGACGATTTAAAAATGCTTATTATGTGAGCTTATTTGAATAAAGAATTTCATTCGTTCATTCAATCAATTAGTGATTTAGCTTGCAATAATTCTGTCAGTGATTCAAAGTAATTTCGATGAGGGTATAATGATATTACAACATTACTCGTATGTTTCTCTAAGCAAAGCTCGCGCCGTATTACGTTTTTTGTTACAATGCTCGCGCCACCTTATTGTATACAACATTTAAGTTTTTTATTGTTTTCACTAGGGATGGAACGCTGCGCTGAAGGTAATTTTGTTTTGTTTTCAGCCCGAAAATGGGCACTTTGCAGCTTCAACCCAATTATTCAACCACTTAAAAAGGATTCTAAATCTTTTGTAGCAGACATTTATTTGTTAATTTTCTTCTCAAATTATATAATTTTATTTTAATTGTAATTATTCAATTATAATTTTCTAATTTGATGATATTAATAAAAATAGAATTAGAAATGATCTGGTGGCAAATAGCTCATAAACTATGAAGATATCATCATTTTTGCTCTCCTCAATTTTTCAGGGATATTTATTACCTAGGCCTGTATTAGCAGCTTTATAACGTTCGAAGTGATATCGAACTAAAAGCTTTAACGTTAAAGTACAAATCAGCGCGTGCTCTAGCTTGGTGGTTACTGGTTACACCGCGTCGCGTTGCCCGCGATCAATGAAATTTGAGGTTTTTCTCGATTTCGAAACCTTATATTCAACTTAAAAATATGATACTACTAGTTATGTTTACTAAAACGAAAACCTGTTTTTAAAAACTAATATATTAATTTTGTACAATAACTTTCTAGATAATAAGGTTTACAGTCTTAAAAATCAGCTAAAAAGGCATTTCGAAAATTTAAAAAAGGTATAGGTATCATCAACATATATTTTTCGCAAAACGTAATATTGTTTGTGATTTCAGCTCCTGATACAGCGAATTTTGTCAGAAATTGACAAAATTTGTCAAAAATCAGTCTGGCCTCTGTAATTCCCTTTAGATCTAAACTATTGAATAGATTGTATCAGGTTAATTTAAACAAATTATGGTAAGATGGAAATGTTCCTCTTTTGTTTTCTGCGTTTGTTTATTGGGCATACGTACTTTTATGAATAACATACAGTGCAAAATACCTGCCTACTGTAGGCGTGGGTTCGGAAAAAGTTACATCGTCTAAAAAGGTTGCGAACTCTTATCCAAATATTGTTATGAGTTCTATTAAATTAAAATAAAGGTCAAAATCATACGCAATAATTCGAACGCATAATATTTGGGTGAAATGAGATTGTATAATCGGCCACGGTTTAAAGGTGCAGTTGTAAATTGACGTAGGGTATCGATAAGAATGTTTTTGGCCATTTTCATTGATAAAACTACTCCGATACAGTGCATTGAACAGCCTGTCGAATCTGTAACTAAATTCGAACTTCACTTCGAATCTCACTTCACTGCGCGGGAATTTTAAATCATAAATGGGAAAATGTTAGGCTGTTTTATTAGACACAAAAGATTTTAGATAGCTACGGTAGCTACCTAAAACCTTTTGCAATCGAAGTAGCTTATATTCAGCTAATTTCTAATAACAACTTCACGCGAAGTGATGTGAGGTTCGAAGTGAAGTTCGAGATGCGAGTTTGGTTACAGAATCGACAGGCTGAGAACTGTGACCTTTTTGTTTCGAAATATTTGACATAACATATTTTTCTGTTATATGATTTGTTGATATTATTCTCATGTTTTCTTATATTCACGTGTTTTTCTACCACGTGAAACAATACTATGTCAACATAAACTTTGTTATGCTGATGATGACTGTAATTTACTTAGTAAGCTAGATTCAGGATAAACAAGAATTAAATTACGTCATGCATAATACATAAAAACCGGCCAAGTGCATGTCGGGCCACGCATAAAGAATTGGGCTCCGTAGTTCCTGTGCAACTCAGGTGTTAGAATTATTTTCTTTCAAGTGATATAAAATCTTAGCAGCATCTAATGTCGAATTTTACTTAGATTTGAAGTTGTATTTTTTTTTTTATTTCTAAGTAATTTTGGAAACTTCATTCAGTCTCGATGCCCGGACCTTTTGAATGACACTCCACTTAATGGGGTGGGGCAAAAAATATGTTTCGTCTCGACTTTACATAAAAGAGAGGTAAGTACGTGAAATAATAAAAAAAATAGAATGTTTTGTTACGTTAAAATTGAGATCTCTGACAGAAGTATAATTAAATTTTATCAAATTTGGTTCATAACAGCTGTAGACGCTACGATGCTGTGACAGACGGACTCACGGACGACGTACTTAACCATCTTATAAAGGTTCCTTGATTTTACTACAGAACCCTGAAAAATGCTGATGGTGATATACATAAAAGCTTAATTTATTAGGTAAGTACTATATATAGCATAGCACTCTTTTTAATCACAAAAAATACTAGTAAATCAAAAATACTTAATTACACAAGTACTTAACTAATTTGGGGTTAATACTTCTATCTGGATTTATATTAGAGGTTTAAGCATGAAATTGCCGTTTTGTATGGAGAATTTTATAGTATTTGAATTTTCCATACTAACATTTTCTTAATTTATTTAACAACAATGAACGCTATTGCTATAAAACTTGTATGCACTAATGTTTACACAATAAGATAACGTATGCCACTTAGGTTACGCGAAAAATATAAGTATCGGCTAAGTTACAACGAAATAAATGGTCATTTCTGCTAACAAAAAAGGAGTTACTAATAATAAGGTACTTTTTTGAAAGTTAAGGAAAGAAAATAAAAAATATTTTTAAGCAACCGAAGCATCTTTAACATCATAGAAGATACTATGAGAGTCTTTGTATGTGAGAAAAAAATATTTCATACTTAAACCGTATTATTTTTGATACAGATCCATCAGGATCTTTATGGCAATCATTAGGTCACTTTATTTTTAACAAAAATAATAATGATCAATAAGAAATTTATAGATAATATGCCAGATATAGTATAGAACTAGCTTCCTCTTTTTAGATAAATCAATAATAAAGTCGATGGAATATTTCCAACTAACATAGATAGGAGATTGTTTTGTTTTCACTAATGATTCTAATAGAAAGTAGGTATCAAGCTGGTGTTACTAACGCTCAACAGATAATGTGAGAATTTCTTCCTTATCACTTATTGACAGTTCTATTAAGAAGAAGCTTTCACACCTCGACTGACGCATCAGCAGATTCCATCTGCGGATGCAGTCCGACGATTTGTGGACGAGGGTATTTGTCGTTTGTGGGCGGTAAACGAGCTAACAACTCCCTCTGCCACACCAGCGGAAGAATCCGCAGATGCAAATATCTCCCTCTGCCACATCGGCAGACGCATCTGCAGATGTTAATATCTCCCTCTGCCACATCGGCGGACGCATCCGCAGATGCTAATGCCTTCCTCTGCCACATCGGCGAACGCATCCGCATATGCTAATACCTCCCTCTGCCACACCGGCGGACGCATTCGCAGATGCTAATACCTCCATGTGCCACATCGGCAGACGCATCTGCAGATGTTAATATCTCCCTTTGCCACATCAGCGGACGCATCCGCAGATGCTAATGCCTTCCTCTGCCACATCGGCGGACGCATCCGCATATGCTAATACCTCCCTCTGCCACACCGGCGGACACATTCGCAGATGCTAATACCTCCATGTGCCACATCGGCAGACGCATCTGCAGATGTTAATATCTCCCTCTGCCACATCGGCGGACGCATCCGCAGATGCTAATGCCTTCCTCTGCCACATCGGCGGACGCATCCGCATATGCTAATACCTCCCTCTGCCACACCGGCGGACGCATTCGCAGATGCTAATACCTCCATGTGCCACATCGGCAGACGCATCTGCAGATGTTAATATCTCCCTCTGCCACATCGGCGGACGCATCTGCAGATGTTAATATCTCCCTCTGCCACATCGGCGGACGCATCCGCAGATGCTAATGCCTTCCTCTGCCACATCGGCGGACGCATCCGCATATGCTAATACCTCCCTCTGCCACACCGGCGGACGCATTCGCAGATGCTAATACCTCCATGTGCCACATCGGCAGACGCATCTGCAGATGTTAATATCTCCCTCTGCCACATCGGCGGACGCATCCGCAGATGCTAATGCCTCCATGTGCCACATCGGCAGACGCATCTGCGGATGTTAATATCTCCCTCTGCCACATCGGCGGACGCATCTGCAGATGTTAATATCTCCCTCTGCCACATCGGCGGACGCATCCGCAGATGCTAATGCCTTCCTCTGCCACATCGGCGGACGCATCCGCATATGCTAATACCTCCCTCTGCCACACCGGCGGACGCATTCGCAGATGCTAATACCTCCATGTGCCACATCGGCGGACGCATCCGCAGATGCTAATACCTCCCTCTGCCACATCGGTGGAAGCATTCGCAGATGCTAATACCTTACTCTGCCACATCGGCGGATGCATCCGCAGATGCTTTTGCTGATACATCTATCGATGTGTAGAGGAGGCTCTATGCTCATAGAGATGGACAATTAACGGTTTAAGCCCGATTACTGGGCTCAAACCTGGGTTTTAATTTATTTAGAATTTATGGATTTTTCCCCCTCGTTAAATAAAACCTTTTGCCCATTTATATGCTCAAAAACACTCTATTTCCGAATCCATACTTACATTATAAAAATGCGAATGTTACTCTATCTATCTGTTACCCTTTCCCGCCTGAATTTCTAAACAATATAGATTGAACCATGAAAATATGTTTTTTTTTTAATTTTCATCAAAAGTCTAAATCTATGCAGCCTAAAAATTTATTTTGAGTTTGTTCAAACATAAGTCTAAGGTGCAAACAGCGCTCTTTCATATGATAGCCCCACTTCAAATTCTTAAGACCTCCTTCAGTCCCTGTGGCAAAAAATATAATAAATTATTTTTATTTCTTTTTTATTTGCAAACTATTTCAAGTTCTTGATATATTTAGCTGTGACAGGCAGACAGACTGAGTCGCACTATAAGGGTTCCTTTTTATTATTTTGGTCGGAACCTTAATTATAAAAACTTAATACCTTTGGCTTCGCTGTGATTTAAAAAGTACCATCAAAATTCATGCTCCTTTCTGTATCAACTTCTAAAAAGCAGATGTGAATCATTTCAGAATAAAATCCGATGACACCGCCTTTTATGGAATTCACTGAAAGATGAAATCGTAAAAGAATTTTTCATGGCGCTTAAACTCCTCAGAAATAAAACCTCTTTTCGTTGCTAAATAAAATCTTTTTTGCAAGATAGCGTTATCGTGATGAAAATATATTGTGGCACTCACAGTTTGAGAACAATAAATGGTATCTGAAGCACCTGCAGCTCTAATAAAAAACCCATGAGGGGGAAAAATGTCAAATTGTATTACTTTTCATATTGAATGCTGACGAATTTGTTGAACTCGTTTATAGAAGAAAAAATGGCTTGTATAATTTCATTGCAAAATATTTTTCGTAACTGAACCACCGACTGGTATTTATAGTTAACTTTAAAGGAGTTATTCAAAATATCGTTATCGAAAAATACTTTATCTTTTGTTTTAAGTAAATGTGTACAGTCTTAATAAAAATACGTTCGGACCTCAAACCCTAACAATAAGGCCCAAATAAATAAATCACAAAAGAGCCTAGAAGATTAATTTAAAATAACAATACTGTTTTAATGAACATAATTATATTTTTTATCTTATGAACATATTATTATTATGCTATCAGAATTTGAACCAGGAAGAGTAGACGAAGATTCTGAATCATTGTAATTATATTTTATAGGCAATCAAATAATAAAGTTCTAAACCACACACCGATATTAAAAGGAGTAGCTACAAAAATTTGTAATATACTTCCAACTATTTCTGCTCGGGGAAATACATACGAGGAATGCTAGGAGTTTTCACAAGAGGGTTATTGCAAGTTACTTTCTAGGAAAGGACCTAGACTGGGTTAAACCGGGATGATGTAAAGTATTTCTGAATAAAATTATGGAACTTACAAGCCATTTTGTTTTATTAAAGTTTCACTCAAATGATAGCCGAGCGGCATAGTAATAGCTATTTCGTAAGTGTTAAAAAAAACTTGAAGGGGAAAATGGAAGACCAAAATGAGAGTTTTATGGTGTCTTGCGGTTGAATCCACACTTTTAAAACTGCAATTTCTTTTAAGCAATAAAAGTTCATCTTGTGTATTTGACCATACTATAAACATGTACCTAATGTCAAGTAATTTTATTAATACGGTATTGGTTTTCTCAATAAGGTAAAATAAAATAAAATAAATCCGAAAAAGAATTGCTGATGATCACTGCACAATCAGTAGAGTATGCTGTATAAGTGTATACTGCACATAATATAAACATTATATTGTACCTTACCAATGTCGATTGGTATTGTATCAAAATGTTGTAGTATAATTAATTATTGCAAATGGTCTCCTTTGCTTTTCTAACATTTATTTTTCTTTTTAGTCATTATTTTAAAGTTCCGATATTTTCTAAAAATCAAGGGCTTGTTAATTTTTGTTTTTTTTTAACTTCCACACAGTTTTGAAGGTCGAAAATTTAATGTACGATTAACAGCCCTCAGTGCTACCTGACGCACAAGAAATCAAAACTCCTTGAATTATTTCCAGGTAATATTACTTGACTACTGGAAGAGTGTACGTACATACACATTTAGATTTAGTTTTCTGTTTTCTGTAGATGTTGAGCATTCTCCTTTTTCCAGCGTTATGGCTTATCATTACGTACTTTACTCATTCTATTCCCCTATATAACAGCCTACATTCTGAGACAACAGCCATAAAATGTATGTTCAATAACAAACGGCAATAGCGACTACCTGCAATAGCTCACCCGCAGTAGTGACGTTTATTATACAGCCACTGTACAGCGGTTATCTGGCTGGTGCACGCGTGACGTCACCACCGATATATTACGACACTACATCAAGCCGTGACGTCCTATACACGTGCGTCCGACTCCTGACCGAATCGTGTCAAGAGAATTTGAGCTATGTACGATGGTGTTAGGGGAGGAATAAGAGTTCTAGGGGCGAAAACGTGATGTTTATACGTGGGACGGAAATGTTTGCTGTAACTTTTTGTAAAATGCTATCACTGTTTATTTCTCTGGCTAACTCAGGCAGTATTTGTTAGAAATTTATTTTTTTATAAACTTTGTCGTTGTATGGCTTTGTTGTCGATATAAATAATTCACTATTTCTATTGAATAATGTCATAATGTCCTGATTTTCTAACGACTGCCGTAAACAGAAGATAATTATTATGTATGCAAGGTCCACTTTGTTTTCGGTTATTTAATACATAATAAATTAACATAGTTTAAGTACTACCACAGAATTAGTTACGTGTTTCGGGTTAGTTAGGCGGTCGGAAAAGGTCGCGGGTTCGATTCCCGTCCGAGAATATGATCTGGTGCGAGTCGTATTTTTTCTAGTATAGTATTAGAAACTGTTTGCAACAGTTACAAACACCTGTGTGTGGGAGCACAATGATATTTATTTAGTATCAATAGAAATTACTCATTAATTAAATTAATCTTTTAAAATGTGTCAATGAAGGAAAACAACACAATTTTATTCCTGATATTACAACTAAAAACTTAGTTCTATACTCGGAGATAAAAATACTACTTACACGTAAATCTTTACATATACAGAGCAGACATTATCAGCGCAAGGTATTATTGTGTAACAAATACCAATACAATCACACCTCCCAAGTCATCGACTTGTTATCCTCTAGTTGTTGTTGTGGTTTTATTTAAACTAGCATTCCACTAGGGAGCAGCGACCTTAGGGCTTTCATCTTTTAGTCTATGCCTATAAACATATTTCATTTTCGACGACCGTGGTCGAATGGCTGGTTTATGGTGTCGCCATTTCTGCTCCCCTAGCATGACCACCGAAACGCGATATGATATAGCGATTTCGCGATTTCGTTTAACTGTCAAGAGACAATGGATTTTGACAGTTGAGTGTCGATAAAACGCTGTATCACGCGATATGAATCGTGTTATAGTGATCATCCTAGGGGGGCTGATATCCCGTTTAATACCGCGGCTAGGTCAATTTAGAAAAAAATCTTTTCTATTATGTCCTTGTTCTGGGGGTTTACGGTATATTCAACATCGAAAGTCGCTTAACACTTTAGTACTTTGTCATAGCAAATTATAAGATGAACGTTTTAAACTGTGAAAGAAATTACTATGACATCATCACGGTCATCTTTTAAAGAAACTACTATGACAATGCGACTTACGTTTCGTTTCGCTGACCATACCCGTTGACTCTGTTCTCTATAACACAAAGTAATTCAATTATTTACTCCGAATTCTAAGCAAAGTATGTGATGTGGTCCTAATATTTTTTGTTATTATTTGCTATTGTATATCTCTCTGCGCAATTATTATTTCTACTTGATAACGATGTCTGCCTTGCCATATCTTTCTTCCGTTTTGCTCTATCCAGGGTGTCGTCTTGACATATATCATTCGAGGCATGGTCTGTTTGCACCAAAAAAACAGACTAATAAGTAAGCATAAGATGATGATAAATATTTGTGTGATGGATGAGCATAAGATTTTCCACTGGTGAGATTCAAACAGTATGTGTATTGTGTATGCTCCAGGATCCAGGTAATACATTTTTGGTCACCCATCTCATGACCGACTCAAGCGAAACTTGCTTAGCCGCAGCAATCACAGGCCGAATGCGTAAAGCAATCAAACTCTTCTATGAGAATGAGAGAAAGTTACAATTTGGAAATCTAATTATAATATATTACAAAATGTAATTAAGTAAGTAGTTACCTACTACAGTACAGAGAATAAAAAGATCCTGAATTCCACACTAGGATTCCCTGTGTCGTGGAATCGAGGTCACTTCCCAATAGCTAGTTGAATGGTATTAATATGCTGTAAATAAATAATTAGATCCATAATGTCAAAGGCATCAATAATCAATACAGGGTTTTACCACAGTAATAACCACGATGTAATTACTTACGTATGTTGTAAATATGCAAAATTAATAGTAGCTTTTCAACAGCAAATAGGTACAGTCAACGGTATGTCAGACGTCATAATAATAATTATGTTGACGTACTTTGTGCCTTGAGACCGTCTTTATGCCGCCGTTCCTCTAGGGTTGCCAGGTAAAGCTGGACTGACCAGACTGGCTTTAGCCGTACATGTTTGGCTTTTTGACCTCTTGTCAGGCCAAAATTGACTGCATCTGGCCTGTCCGGCTTTTTATGTGGCTGCTGCGCGAGTTGTAAGTCGAGCGCAATTAGTAATGCCACTACACGACTGCCTCGCTCCGACCTCTGTTCTCAAAGCAGTAATAAATATAGTTCGGCTTTTAGAGCATATGTCCGGCTTTAAAAAAAGCTATGATTAAATATTAAAAAGGGTATATCCGGTTTTTAGCGTAAAAATTCCGGCCAAATTAAGCGCTGAGTCCGGCGGCCTTTGTGTTTTTTGGACCTGGCAACCCCGCCACAAAGTACGCGACGTAGACGGCGCTGCCCCGCCGTACACGCTAGTATAATTTTATTCTGTGGCCGTACGTATTAAAAGCTGTTTTCGTAGTTCAACTGTTTTACCTACCGTGCTGTTATGTGTACCAAAATTAAACATTAGTCAATGTGTTAACTCCTCAATTTACACGCTGTTAAAAGTTAATAAACTTGGCTTAAAATTAATGTACGCCTTTTTGGTTTTCAGGAAGATAGAAATGTCAGTAGTTTTTACTAGGTTCCATTTTAGACTACGTTTCGAGATGCTTAGGTAAGCTAACAATACCTTGGTTAAATAAAATAAACTAAAATATTTTACCAATAGACCTTTTGAAAATACACACACCCCTATTGCCTCCGTAGGTTTTTTTAGGATAGCTCCCGATTCTGACATACCTACTTAATAATAGATTTAGTCAATTAGAAATAATTGTTTTCTATTCATTATAGGTCTAATAATAAGTAGGTATCTAAGAAGTTTCTTAGTAATTTAATGATAAAAATACTTCATTAATTATGTTTTGTTCATCAAATAACACAGTCGCACACAGTTACCAACAAGTTCAATAGTATATTATGTTCGAACTTAACTAAACAATAAGTCAAAGGTCGACGTTTTATCGAAATGTAACTGTTATTTGTTTTAGATACTTACGGATGTTGTTTTTGTTTACACACTGACTTGACATATTTAAGCAAGAATTTTTCATAAAAAATATTGATTGATAAAAAGAGCGACCTTCGGTGTATCACGTTTTGACAGACATATTACATAATTTTTCTGGTGTTACCAAATATTTCTCTTGTGTTACCCGTAACTTAATGGAAAACATTAATAAAAGTACAAATAAGTAAGTAAACATTGCATATTAAACAATTATTTCAACATGTCTTGAGTTCAGATATTAAATTACCTTACCTTTATATAATAATAATGTAATTAATAAAATAATCAATTATTTTATTGTGATTTCTGACGTAATACAGCAGAACAACAATAATTCCACACACACCCCTGTAAGGGAGGGGAGATATCGCAAGAAAAACATTGATGGACAACATTTACGTAAAGTAAGACAAGGGGCAGCTATAACGACGCTAAATAGGAACCTTCATGCTAATACCATCACCAAATTATTAGGAGTCCTGGTTTTTTAGACATTGTTAGGGACGAACCTTGGGAAATATTTATTAAATGTTTGAGCAAAATTACTAAAGCTATGTAATGTAAATAAAGGATTATTTCATGTACAACTAAAATGTGTGAAGATAATTGGGTATTCTTATATACTTTTGAAGATTTGACATGATTTGCTTGAGCAACTGTGCCAGGTGACACAGATTTTTGTATGGAGAGCGATTTTGTTCTCCTGAGATAGTAGCTAAAAGACGTTTAAATTTGAAAACAATATTGTAAGCTGTTGTTCTCGCATTGCTAAATGCATCTTATTTTAGATTAATGTAGAAAAATGTAAGGTTTAACCCGAGTTGAATCTAATATGATTTTTTTAGAGCGGGGACAGAGAGGAGTGCCTTAAAAGTTGATTGCCCTATATACGAGGATAAATACTCTTATTATTGTTCTGATATGGAACTTTCATAATTATTATTGTATAACAGTGAATTATTTAACAATAATATTGTTAAATATTTCACAATAAGCTTTTTTGTTATGCTTAACCTCCTATCATAGGTCTGTAGGAACCCAGGACTTAAATAATTCACAATTTAATTGTAAAAATTAGGTAGAAAATCAAATTCCATCAATCTGATCGTAGCAGATTGATGGAATTAAATGCAATTGGTTTGCGACTTTAGACGGTCAATCCAACGTGATCTGATCAAAACATGATCGCAGTAGATTGTAGTAGATTGTTGATCTCCCACAATTTTCTGTGGACCTTGGTAGGGTTGCCAACTTTTTTCGCGTAATCAAATTTCGCGTAATATCGATCGACGATAGGAGTGGTGCAGTGGTCAACATGCCAGTAATTTCTGTGACGGGTCTGGGGTACTACGTATAATAAATATATATTTCGAAAAGTACCTAGTACATCAGTTTCTGGATGGATGAAATTTGATTCATTTGGATGAAATTTGGCACACAGATAGTTTATAGCCTGGATTAAAACATAGGATACTTTTTATCCCGGTCAAAGGTACCCTAGGGATTTTTCGATGACCACACGGATGAAGTCGTGGGCGGAAGCTAAAAATAAATGTGAACCATAATATTTTTTTATAAATTAGCCATACATTTTTTTTTTCAGTGTTTTGAAGATACTATTTTACCTCGATATTGAATACTATATTATCAGGCTATAAACTAACTGTATGCCAATTGTAAGATTGTAAGTAAATTCTTAATAACTGAATACAGCCACCTTCGATCATACAGCCACTTACATAATATGATGTAGCTGACTTACTTTACAATCTATCATAAAAAAAATTAATTACATAACTAAATTAATGACCCAGATACTTACCTAATATTGTCATGTTTTAGTAGATAAGTAGTTAAACCTACAATTTATGCAATACTGTGTAAGGTTTCAAGTAAGGAGTTTATTATATGCTTATTATGTAGCTCCAGTAATAAAAGTATTTGGTGTATTGTGTAATTAGAGAAACATTTATTTTTTCATTTTTAAAAACAAAAGTAATGATAAAATAATGTTAGGCACTTAATCACGGCAGCTATAAAGGTGCAAAAATTTAGGAAATGCAAAAATGAAATAATAAAGCGCAGTCCAATTAACAATATCAATTGTTGTTGTTTACCACCTCGAGAGATGTAATGTCATCACAAATTTTAATAGGTCCTTGTGCTCAAATGGACCTCTAAAAACAGCTCCTTATCACGATTCTATAAATATCAGACGGAGACTTGTCTTGACTCCCGAAGCCTCGACTTGTTGTTTTGAACTTGTTGTGAACTTACGTAGTGCAGTAGTCACCGCGAACACAGGTTATCATTTCTATTTATTACAAGAAAACACATACCCCACACTAGACGGAAGTCTGCAGTCAAACGAAACGCACATCCCAGATAGTAAATTTAAACATGTCTCCAAATAAGTTACAGTTTATTATTTACGCACTTTTTATTTACGAAGAAATGTTCGAAGTGGCGGCGGATACATCAATCGATAAGTGCAAGGATACACTACCTAGATTCGTGTTTCAAATGTGTACCGGAGATCTGTTAAGTTTCAGTGGTTTGAAGCCAAGTGTAACAAGTGTGAGAGGGAAAAGAGCGTCCCTATTTCTAACGGAAGAGAGGTCAGAGAAACTGGCAAAGCAGTGCTGCACAAACCCTTGCTCTATAACACAACTTTTGGAATATTGCCCAGAGAATTGGTGATATATGGCAAAAGATTTTGCTTTGATAAAAAGTGTTAGTGAAGCCGATTTGAAGAGAAGCTTCGCTTGTGAATTTTACTGACTGCCGTCGGTGCTTATTAAAGACTAGAAACGTGTAACAAGATCTCGCTTTGTAACCTCGTTAGACTAAATATTCCTGTTGCGAGACTGTCGAGTGGAGGGCGTCAAGTGGAATTTAAGAATAGATGGATTCGATTGTGACCTTTGTGTTTGAGGCGATAGAATTGAAATGGTATTGGCGAACTGTAAGGCTGGCTCATGGCTGGCAGCCGGCTAGGCGACCCCTGTAATTTCCGTCCATTTAGCGGCCGAAGATGGTCAACCAATCACTCGAAGCCATTTCGTGACCGTCAGTTTTCATTTTGTGCCATGTTCGGATATTATTGCTTTATTTTGATATTTTTTTATGTGTAAATCCGAAATGGTGTGAGGATGTAATAAAACTGGTTCGGATCCAAGTTAAATGAGTTTTTATTTATCTAGCTTTGTTCATATTACGAGTATGTTACTTTGTTCGCACTACCTTATAGGTGACAGTTTTATCACCAATAACAACTTTCACTAAAATATAATTTCAAAAAACAATTACCTAATGTTTGATGTAGGAGCACGTCAGTTTCAAAATTATTGGTACAAGCCCTGCCCATATCAATATAATTCTTCTTTCTCCGTGCCATTATTTCCCATGTCTTTTCTTCTTTCGCTATTCTGGGCGCATCTGTGTCATTTCCGGTTGTAGTCCCATGCTCTTTGGGTCGTTACTCATAGTCCTCATCCAGGTCCCTTAAAACAAACTACAAACTTATAATCAGCAGCAAGGGCTATCTCGAATGATTTTCTATATCTTGGTTAGTCTTATATTATTCCGAAGAGAAAATATAAAAGTTATATAAGATATTTGAAAAATTCTTTACCAGAAGATCTTGCAGCCCGAAATTTAAAAATATTATGATTATAATATTAAAAATAAAAAAAGAATACTTAATTGCAGATAAAGCGTGGGTTGGCCATTTCTCTGCACTTACATTTCCAATGTTACCATTTTAGCAACAAAGAATGTTGCTTAAATGCCAACATTCTTTTGTTTCAAAACGGATTTCAAATTTTCACTACAAAAAAGAGTTTTTATGCCATTTGCCAATCAACAGCTGTTGTATTAACTTTTTAACTAGCTATACTTTAAATAATAGGTATTATGTCCCCATGCTGCATAAAAAATACACATTTTGCCGGATTAACACGCTTGCCAAAGCTTGGCAAGCGTTCACAATCTCCTAGCCTCGACCGACTTTGACAATCGCTTGTATGCCATTTAAACGTCTGCGCAAGTCGCATGCTTGCCGCAAGCTCCTTTGATCTGTGTTCAAAAACCTACACGATCGGCGACAACCTCTTCCAAGCTCACGCAAGCCACCCCAAACACCCATTCACGCTTGGTGTTTGTGAACGCTGGTCGACACTTGCCAAGCGTGTAAATAAGGCATTCGATTTGTGTTCAAAAACCGACACGAGCCCGGATCGGCGACAAACTCTTCCAAGCTCACGCAAGCCACGCCAAGCACCCATTCACACGCTTGGTGTTTGTGAACGCTTGTCCAGACTTGCCAAGCGTGTAAATGAGGCATTAGCATAATAAAAATGGGTCTAAGTGACGACCGACGTAGCTTCTTCTAACACTTCCGGCCTTATTATTAAACGAAGAGTAAGTTTTCACCTGTTTTAACCAAAATTATTGCTTAGCAATATTCCTCCTTACGTTAGGCGTCTCTAAGCGTCATATTCAAACTTTTTGGTTAAACTATATGTAAACTTACCCTTTGTTTATTAAGAATTGTTGATTGTGCATAGACTACTCATTTATCGGCTAATCAGCCTAAGCAACAGGGGACTCTGTCTTGTTGAAACTTTTCCACGTGAAACAACAATGACTAAAGCGTGTACCACATCAAACATCAAAACAGTCTAGAACTAATCAAACACTTGTTATTCAAGTGATTCATGATCCAGAACTATTAGATCAACAGTTCATACTACACATACATGCTTCGTATCAAGTGGCCCCTATTTAGAGCTGCTGCCCACATTTATTTCGGTATCTGGGTCACACATTAGGACTATGTAGGTACCGTTTAATCGGACCTTAATTTGATTTGCGTGGGGAATGGCCGGCCGATAAAGCGCTTAGCAAAAGGCACAGGGATTTATGGTCTCGTGGATAACTCCAGCAAAAAGGGGGGAATAAATCTTGCCGGTAACTTAATAATGTCTGCGCAGACAGGCTTTATCTGGAGCTGTGACCGAGGTGGTACACCATTTTTGTGACAGTCGTGATATCTTTCTGGGTAAAAAATAGTAATCATTTTAGTTGGGTATCTTAACATAAATAGTATGTAATGTAAGTAATTTAAAATAACCTACTTTAATAAATTTTATTATAGTGTCATTTTGGTTAGCAATATAAGTTGGAGTATTTTCAGGTAACTTTTAGAGGGAAAATAATTTTAAGATGCATTTAAAATGAAAGTATGGTGTGAGTTTCATTTTTAAGTTTAGATAATTTACTTATTTATTTTTATCTTAATCGTTCCCCTGCTTTTTTCCTAATTTTATTGGGGTCGGCCATGTACGAGTATGTATTTTTTTCATATATTTACATCTTTAAGAGCACGAACATTAAAATGATTGCACTGTTGGTGTAGAAAATACAGAAATGTCGTTGTCAAAATTGTTGAAAAAGCATTTTTTTGGTCCATTTTAACTGAACTGACTGTTTTACTCATAGAAATAGAAAACTTTCCTAAATCTATGGTTTTACTAGATTGCAAACAGAAAGGTCAATTATTTTTCAATCTTACACACTTACACTTTTTTTTAAGTAGAGCTGGGCCCTATTTAATAAACGTGACAATTTGTCACCGGTCATGACAATTTCATATCCATTGCGTCAACCAATTTGAAAATAGAACACACTATTCATAGCTACACCGCAATGTAAACCAAACACGTTATAAATAGGAACCTGGTATTTGGATAGAGTCTGCAGTTGTTTTTTTGTAGCTAACTTTTTTTTAATCCTCTTTTTAAGTTTCGCATTCAACCAGTATTTTATTACCAAGAAGAAAAAACATTCATAAATCTATCCCACAGAACAAAGAGGGATAGAGAATTTTTTCATCGTTCTGTGATCTTTCCAGTACAAATATTAAACTTCAGAATTCAAATGTAACTGCATTTGAATATCCCAGTATTTCCCAGTGGCGGGGCGCTACGATGCGTGATCGCATCGCGCCATCGCGTCCGATATATTCTTGAATGCTCGACACTGAAATCTCATATCTATATTTACCAGTAAGGAAACCATATCAACCGTTTCGTAGCGCCAAATTGCCAAAAAGCTCGCGTGTTTTGTTTTCCAAGATGGCAGCTTACCTACCTTAAAAGGCACTAAGAATAGCATTGTGACAATTGTCTCCTTAGATAATAATTAAAGTGTGTCATTATTTATTTAAAAGCTGATAACCGCAAATGTTCTATTATAACAGAACACGAAATAGTTTATTGCCTAATATAATGAACAAATATTTACGTTAAAATTATTTTTGTATTATGAGGAAATAAAGGATAGTACAAACCTCATACTGAAATTAAGTGGGAACAGAAATTCTCCTGATCACAAAGGGCAAGGAGGAAATAAATTATTCCCATTGACGTAAGCACTTTGGAAGCTACTATCAGCAAACAATTATCACAATACTGTGGTTAAGACAGATTTTAACCCAGTTAATATTAGCTTTGATATTGCACATGATAATTAACTTGATAATAAAGCTATTCTGCTCCTTAATTAATTTCCATTCGTAAAAAACAAAGTCAATCAAGTATCATAATTGTAATTGTACTTAAAACATTTTTTATTTTGTTTTTTTTTAACCCGCCCACGTTTCGCTTCGGTTCCTTCCTTTTTTTGCAAACCTTCCAATAACACACAAAAAGTAAAGAAACAGGTACCTTCCAGTCGTTCCACCTCCAGTTGCTCCAAAAGTCTGTTTATTATAGGAGAACGCGCGGGTTATCGCGCGGATTATCGCTCGACCATGTTATACTGGGTGGTAGAGGATACATTTTATTAGCGATGACAGAGGGGCGCGGCAAGGGCGCGGGGGGCACCCGCCGTCGTCGATCGCTCGCAGCTCGCTTCTCGCTGCAGCAAAAAGGTCGAATAGGTATTGCACTTATGACTATGGAACAGCTGATATCAACTATAATTTTATCCGAGCGGCTTCCAGCCTACTTTATGTTTTGTGGCAACGGGGCATTCCCGCCTATCTCACGCCAAATCGCCATGGCGATTCTAAAACATTTTAAAGTGCATACAATGTTTAAGAATCGCCATGATGCATATTTTTTAGGGTTCCCAAGGGTAAAACGGGGCTCTATTACTAAGACTCCACTGTCCGTCCACCTGTCTGTCTGTCTGTCCGTCTATCACCAGGCTGTATCTCATGAATTTAGATGGTTGAAATTTTCACTCATGATGTATTTCTGTTGCCGCTATAACAACAAATACTAAAAGACAGAATAAAATAAATATTTAAGGAGGCTCCCATACAACAAACGTGATTTATTTGCTCGTTTTTGCTCGGTATTGATAATGGCAACAGGTAGACGCTTGAAATATTCACAGAATATTTAGTTATACAAGGTGTTACAAAAATACCCCTAATGCCGAATATGGTATATAGGGACCATCAAACTGAACAACTTTTACTATGGGGCCAACTCTGAAATCGCGAAAAAAAAATCAGCTGTTTCATACATTTTGACATTTCGATTTTAATTTTTGTATGAAACATCTGTTTATTTTTTTCGCGATTTCAGAGTTGCTCCCATAGTAAAAGTTGTTCAGTTTGATGGTCCCTATATACCATATTCGGCATTAGGGGTACTTTTGTAACACCTTGTATATTCACTTTAAAAATAAATAATTAAATTAAATTCAAACAAGTATTTAAGGGGGGCTCCCATACAATGGACATGATATTTTGCAGTTTTTATAGATAATGGTACGGAACCCTTCGTGCGCGAGTCCGACTCGCTCTTGGCTGGTTTTTAATTTAATTACTTCAACCTACGAAAGTAGTATTTTCATTCTACTCTTGACACTGAACATATGTTTTTTGTTTTTTTTTGCGTTATTTATACATATTAATTTAAATGTAATAAATAACAACGGTTTGCCTATACAATCCTTATGAGGTTTCAATTATAAAGTTCATTTATGGAAAATGGGATAGAAATTCTATAAAATTAATTTACTAGATAATATTTTTATAAATTCCTGGCCACGCGGAGCGGCCACCGGCGACGCGACTCGCGATTTTGGTAGTATGTAGGTTGTACATTTGTGATGCCGCGACTTGTTCGAGCGCGATGCAAGAGACAATTCGCACGTCACGTCGCCGCCCCATCGGTCGCTGGTTCGCGTGGCCACGGCCAGGCTGTTAACGTACCCAATAGCAGACTGTAAAACAGTCTCCTTGGTTTAATCTGTTTCTAATCATAACTACTACACGCGTTGTTGATGACCCGGAACTGACATGTGGCCGGCAGTTCAACATAATAATTATAATGTTTAGTGTAAACTTAGAAAACCACTTTTTGCAATCAAAAAGTGTAATTTATTTACACATTTTAGTATACCTATATTCTCAAATTAGAAAATATTTTCATTGAATTATTTTAAAGCTTTGTGGTGTGATTGTGATGTGATTAAGCAACAGTTTTTTAGTTTGTTATATATAAGTATTCCTGTAGTATATTTCAAGATTTTAATTAAATTTCATTTCAGGTAACATTTTAGTAGGTACTGAAACTTCATCGTGTCTAGAGGTATATTATTATGGAAAATTATAGTGTTCCAAAATTGTATTTAATTAATTTTGTACCTACTGTTAGAAAAATAATTATATAAAGTCAACATAAATAGTCTACTAAAGACAACATAAATTTATTAGCACATTATTTAGATGAATTGCTGAGGCATCCCACAGGGTGCCGTAAGTTCATATTTACCTTTGTTTAGTCGTTGAAACTTGAGTTAATTTTCAACAAATGGAGTTGTGAAAGAACTTTGTCATGACGCAGGTCGCTCCGCTCTCAAGGATATTAATTGCTAGTTGGTTTCAAACTGTTATTTGCGAGTGCAATGACCAGCTGTTTATGTGTGGGCATAGCATATTTTCTTTCTAATCCTCCGAATCGTTTGACTGAGAGAGAATGCCTTTTTAGCATTAAGTCCGCCATTTGCTGTATTTGTAAATAATACCAATTAAGGTTAAATAAACAAATAAATGGAAGGTTAAATAGATAAATCGGCTGTGATGGATTATAAAAAGAACCTTTTCCAGTTTTTATAAAAAAAATAGGTTTTGTTTAATTTGTAGCAAAATTTGACATCCTTAATTATCGAAATAGGTAGGCACTCAAGGGAATAAATATAGTCGGCATGATTCACTGACTTTTTTCTGATGTAGTCAGTGATTGTTATTTTTAATACTTCTTCTAATTATATTTATTTCAAACACAAATTACACACAAATTTAATTATTCTCAAATAACTTTTTTAACTACGTGTTTGAATTATACTTTAACATAAAATAGTTGGAAACCGTTGAGAGCACATTTTGTGAAAACTTTAAGCGAGTAGGTAAAACTTTTGAAAGAACTGTGTTGAAAGAGTGAAAAGCTTCAAGTGTATATCATATTCTGAAAAAGTCTTTAAAAAGAAAGATTAAATTTTAGTATTCGCACTGTAGATGCATAAACTTTATGCGAGTATAAAAGTTATTACTACAGATCTAAAAAGTTGTTTTCGAGTCGGGTTTTACTGAATTTATTTGTGCTTCCAATATTACTACCATCAATATACACTTGCTTTATATTTTATTCTTATCTTTTTGATCTGAATTTTGGACTGATTAAAATCATAAGAAAAACAGATACAGGTATTCTCAATAAATGCGACAGAGATGAAAAGAAAACTGGAAATTTGGAGCAGGATTAAGCGTGTAGCTGATAGACAGTACACATTACCATAAAAGTCATTAGCAATCTTTTAAACTAAGAATCTTACAGCAACTTTTGGACGAAAATTTCTTGAATGAAAGTGATCAAAATTTAAGATGAAATAACATAAAAAAACTGAAAAATGATGCTAAAGAACATGAACATAACGATTTATTTTATTTTATTAAAAACAAACAAAATAACATGCATTCTACCAAGAACGCTCGGACGCGTAAAGCCAATATTTGTGTATGAGACAACGCTAGCAGTTGCTTAATGGTACATAGACATTTGTCTGCACAGTGCACTGTTTAAAAAACATTTATACAAACCTGATTTGAGTTGGCACCTTGAATATGAGCTATTTACGCAACAGACTTTGTTTTTAATAAAATAAAATCAAAATAACATGCATTCTACCAAGAACGCTCGGACCCGTAAAGCCAATATTTGTGTATGAGACAACGCTAGCAGTTGCTTAATGGCCATCTCTGAGGTCCCGGGTTCGATCCCCGGTTGGGTCAATTTAGAAAACGAAATTTTCTATATTGGCTCAGGTCTGGGTGTTTGTGATACCACCGTTGTCTTTTATTTCCATGACACAAGTGCTTTAGCTACTTTCTTTGGAATCGGAGCAATGTATGTGATGTTGTCAAATATTAAAAAAAAAAACAAAATGCTCTGACCGCTGAGCTATTATTTGGTATTACCTATATAAAAATAGCATTGTGAATGCTAAAATGTCAAAATTTAAAAAATAACTTAATATTTTTAAATGAAAATCTATGAAAAATTCCTGAAGACCTCAAAAAATACTACTTTTTTTGAGGTTTTCAGGAATTTTTCGTACCTACTGAAAAATCTGAGTAGCCAATATTTTAATATTTTGGGCAGACAAGAACCACTTCGTGGTTGATCTAGTAATATTTTCAACCATATTAAGTTCCGTATAAAAACCATTTCTTTCGGGCACAGATTTCATCAAATCTGGCAGTTTATATTGCCTCTTTGTGCTCATTCGTGTTCGCTCAGGGGTGCATTATTGGCGTCGACATAACACGAGGCATCCCACATGTCATTTTGTTGCCTGCAGGCGCAAGAAATTGCATGAAATACATCTACGTTACGCAACTAACCTTATTTGATCTACCGCGCACCCCTATTACCGTAGCCAAGTGTATGGGAAAATCGGTTTTCGGAGGTCAACCAGTTCTGGTAGTGTTGTGCTCCGAGCTTCGTTTTCCCCTACAGGGCATATTGGACGCAATCTGTGATACCTGACGTGGCTGGGAATTTCATTATAGTCTATAGACTGCTCATGACGTTCGTGGGTCTCTGGGTATGTGGCCTGATTGTCTATTGTTAATAGAACTTCAAACATCTTGAAGATTCTGGATTTTCATATAACCAACTTAATTACTCTAATTTTTAAAATAACTGGAATGGTCAATTGACCATAATAATATTTATTGAAACTTTCGTCAATTCGCCAAAATAAAGAAAATCAGTATATAAAAACAGGAAAAATGGTACTGAACTGTCTTATCTTAACAATTATAAACTATTTACTTTTTTATATGACTATATTTACTAGGATTCATGCTTACACGATGCCACTTGTATTTTTAGCTCTTTCTAATAATCGTGAATTCATGCTAGTATAGTACCATTACCTACATTCAGAGTTCCGTTGACGTAGATATAATACTTACTGCCGTACTCAGAGACGTCAGTTAAGTTTAAAGCTTCACTAAAATTGGTGCTATTCTTTCTTTTCCATAGTGATAGTATAAGACAACACGATACTGAATGAAGCATTAAACTTAATTGACGTCTCTGAGTACGGCAGTTAGTATAGTAGATACAACAATAAGAAAAGCAAGACTGACATACCTAATTATATGTGAACATACATCGAAGGCTTTTGCGATTTTAGTAAGACGGTTTGGATTCCTTGGAGTAAGGCCAATTCCATTTAAAACTTGGCTAGCGATGATCATACGTTTAGTAAATTACAAAATATACCAAGTTTCAATATTATTTTAAATGCAAAATAATGTTGCTACAGAATAAAAATAAACGGAACTTTGAAATGAAAATTAATGTACGAATCTTTCTCCAAAATATTTGATTTTCAATAATGTGAATTTGTGACAATTTTTTTTCTTGAGATTTTTTCAAATATTTCAACACTGTATTATATAATACTAAATATTAAACTAGAAAAAATACGACTCGCACCAGACCCTCCGTCGCATAATCATATTCTCGGACGGTAATCGAAACCGCGAGTTTTGGATGTCCGGCCCAAGGTCGCGGGTTCGATTCCCGTCTGAGAAATGATCTGGTGCGAGTCGTATTTTTTCTAGTACATTATTTAGTATTGTATAAAAATAGCATTGTGAATGCTAAAATCTCAAATTTGAAACCACTGTTTTAGTTCATATGACTGCGATCGAAATTTGCCAATTGTCTTGATTAAAATGCAATTGAATCTCAAAGCAGTGACACATCTGTTACCAGAAATATCTTGTTATCTGGCTTTTGCTAAGGGCATTAACCCCTTCCAAACTGCAAGGGGAAGTAAACCGTAAATTCACGTTCTACTTTAGTCGTAAACGAGAGTGTTATCTAGTACAAGAGATGAATGGCAGCCATTAAACATATTGCGTTAGAAGACGTATGGACAGGTTCTTACAGACACCTTAGGATATTGATAAACAGATTTTGTTAATGTGGATGATTAATTTTATAGAAGGCCTGTTTCACCGATGGTAACTGGTATCTTCTAGGCAAGCGCGTTTCATCGTAGATAGCATCATCGCTCAACATAAGGCGTGATAGCGGTCAAGCAGTTGCATATCTAGGTATAATATAAAAAAAAAAACAAATAAGGAGCACACCACCGAGCCGTAGCATCCGCAGTGTAGCGCTATCGTCGTACGCAGAAGGCGGGCTCACGAGCGGATGCCGTTGAGGGGGTTGGACTGTCTAGAACACAATTTGACTACATTTGATATTTGCCTAGAGCTTAAAATGACTTGAAGGCGGTCATGGTCCTTTAAGATCGGTGTACCTAATGCGTAGACGGACTAAGTTGCGTTATGACTAGTCATAGTGCGAAGTAGTAGACAAATAGTTAGACCTCTCCTCCTCTTACTGCGTGTTATCCTACAGGTATATCCCTAAAGCTGAATATGGTACATAGGGCCTATCAAACTGAACTACTTTTCTATGGGGCCAGCTCTGAACACGCGAAAAAAAATCAGCTGTTTCATACATTTTGATATTTTTGTAATTAATAATTTTGTTTGAAACAGCTGTTTTTTACGCGTATCAGAGTTGGTCCCATCGTAAAAGTTGTTCAGTTTAATGGTCCCTATCTACCATATAATACTAAATAATATACTAGAAAAAATAGGACTCGCACCAGATCCCATTTTTATTTTTCCTAGTATATTATGTCCTATTTTTTCTAGTATATTATTTAGTATTATATAAAAATAGCATTGTGAATGCTTAAATCTCAAAATTTAAAAAACCCTATCTACCATATTCGGCTTTAAGGGTTATTTTGTAACACGTTGTATAAATTCTGTTTTCGTTTTAAACTAAACAAAGCCAGTGAAACAGACCCTACATCTTTTCATTCACTTACTATTTAATCTGAAAAAAGGGAGAAGGTTTCTTTTCACCAATTGTATTTTCGTTCCTATGATCAAAGGGGAAAAGGTTTGTTTTAATCAGTGTGTGATTTCGCAACCAGTTTTGTTTCGGTACGTACTTCAAATTAATACGTTGTCCGCTTGAAATGCCCGAGGCTGACCACCGACGGGTCAATACACCCATGTGGCATATACTTAGAGCGTCGAACGGTTTTATTACCCCAGGGGGACATGAAATGCATTTCATTGATTCCCTAGTCATTGTGACGTAGACTAATTTAAGGCAGTACACTCATTTCATTGCAAAAATATACTTTTATTGATGATCTATAAAATATTATAGAAATAACACAGTCAATTTGATATTGACAGTATTTAATTATAATTTTTAGGTAAGTTATTCCGCCCTGGGATCGCTATAGGTAATTATACTAAATAAAACATGGGGAAAATAAAAGTATTTAAACTTAATACAGTGATGATTTGGTACAAACTGTTATTTTTTTGTTACACCTAACACTAATATCTACATAAAGTCAATATGACCTGTTGGTATTATTTAAGTAATGCTCAAAATATTAGTCTTTTTCTATACTGTGGATCAATAGCCCTCAACATAATTATAAAGCCTTCATTTCAGTCCTTTACTATGATATTTGCAAAACGATGTTTATGGTTAAAAATTCAAGGAATACGGTTTTTCCGTCTTTAATCGTATAGAGTTAAAAGCACGTATGCATAATTGTTTATGTGATGACTAGAAAAAAATGCATTCTGTAAAAAAATCAAGAGGACGATTAACTTAAATGGTTAATAAAAGCTGATGAATAATAGTAGATTATGCAATAAGGGCTTAAAGTAGTGAATTATGTCGGGGGCGCTAAATTGATCCCAAGTACGAGGGAATCTATGGTTAACTCCCGAGCGGAGCGAGGGAGTTAAGGCTAGAATCCTGAGTACGAGGTGTTCAAGATCGCCCAAGACAAATACACATTTAAGCCCGCGATGCATACTCTATTTTTTATACTTTCTGCGAGGCAATTGAAACCAATGACTGTCATAAATAAAGTACTTAAGTATTTATTTAATTTTTTTTGTCGTCTATTCTGTAGTGGTCAGTTCGACATTCGAATAAATCCTTCTTGATGCGCGGATGAAATGAATTTCGTAAAAAGTTTTCATGTTTTAATTTGTACATAACATAACATGCAGCCTAACTCAGAATAAAATATCATTGTACCTAAACATTTTTGAAACCAACCTCAATCAAGCACGACTACATTGGTTGCATTCCAAATTGAAATCACATTATTCCCATGGGAAAAATGACTTACTTTAGGAAAGGTTTGCATGACACATAATATGCTATTGACGAGCAGGTAGTATAAAAAATAACATTACTTAGGTGCAATAATATTACCAAGATTGAGATTTCGTTATGCCTAGGAAAGCATTTGTCATCCGATTTATTAAATTTCTTATGTATGGGGCTTTTGCTTTTACTGTCAAATTATGGAAGTTAAAAACAATTTACGATGTGTAATTGTCGATGGACATATGTATATCCTGAATGTCCAGAGTTAAGACAATTCTGATCCAATTTCATATTGAAATGTGTGCGACAACCTTTACAACTCGCATCGGTCAACTGTTCCAAAGTAAACGAAGCATCAAAAGAAAAACTCACAACTTGAGTCATTAGGACGCTCCTTTCGAGTGCAAAGTTCTGTTTCACTCGGTGTCGAGTGAATTGTGATTTTTATGAGTTTACGGAGAAGCATTTCTGGAATTAATTTAGTTTATTACAGGAGAGTTTGTAGTTAGATCTTTAATATAGTTTTTGGTCCTTCAGTTGTTATTTTTGGAATGAAACTACAATGTCAAAATATCTTTAGTAATAACAAATATATATATAACTAGTGGCCCGCCCCGGCTTCGCACGGGTACAATGTAGTTACTAATGTGGTGAGTGTGAAGTTATTAGACTATACTACAGGATATCTATATAGGTATAGTAGTAGCCACAAAATTAATGACGCCAGTTGATTTTCATACAAACGAAGTAACTTTTAAGCATTGCTTCTCCGCCAGGGATTGACCGAGCATGGCCATCCAGGGAGTGAATGGAGGAGATCCAGATTTCTATACACACCCAAGTGATCTGACCAGCATTTTAAGAGATGTATGGATATGTTTAAAAAAACCGCGAATATAGTATAGAAATGTATGAAAACTTGCAACTGTAAATTCTTATGCTTACATCTCTTAGAATGCTGACCAGGGGCTCTATCGGCTAAAAACATTGAAGTTCATGTTAACTGTGTTTTGACAGATGTTTGTGATACATTGCTGCTTAGTTTTGGCACAAATAAAAACTTACCAAAGAAAAGTAGCAATGTATCACATACATCTGTCAAAACACAGTTAACATGAACTTCAATATTTTTAGCCGATACCGCCGCTGATCAGTTGGGTGTGTATTGCTATCTGAATCTTCTCCATTCACTCCCTGGATGACCATCATCAGATCACAGCTAGTTCAATCCCTAGCGGAAAACCAAGACTTCAAAATTACCTCGTTTGTATGAAAATCGACTTGTGTCCTTAATTATGTGGCCACCACTATATGTATATACGACGTACACAACATACGCAAGGGGTGTTATAAGTTTGACTTGTGTGTGTCTGTCTGTCTGAGGCAACCTAGCTCCCAAACTTATGGACCGATTTTGATGCGGTTTTTTATGCATAGTTTAAAAGATCTAGGTGTACAGACGGCGGGACTCCTAAAAAAACGGAGCATTGCAATATACGCATGCCGGGTGCAGCTAGTTCTAAATAAAAATATGTTGTGCATTAACAGGGATTCTCAATCTCGATCATCCAACACTTCTCTATAATAAAAATCAGCTATTTCATACAAAAATTCAAATCGAAAATATCAAAATGTGTTTCATACGTTTTGATATTTTCGATTTGAATTTTTGCTGATTATTTTTTCGCGATTTGAGAATTGGTCCCAATAGTAAAAGTTGTTCAGTTTGATGGTTCTTATATACCATATTCGGCATTAGGGGTATATTTGTAACATGTTCTATACCTACCACATTTCTTGTCACGTTATCCGGTTGCAAAATAAAAAGGTTATTCGGTGAGCTGACTCTCGAGCAGGCGACATTAGAGCTGGCCATGGGAGAAACAATCACTGCAGATCTACACCAGCCGCTCTTAAACTTTGTCCCTGTGCTTTATTAATTGTCATAGCATAGGCGACTTGACCGAATATTGTATTCTTTCAAAATTAAACTGATAATTAGATGGAATAAATTTGCACCTTATTACAACGCAAGGAAGGAAAAAATGACAGCACTGCCAACATAACGCCATAGGTACTATTCAATGAAATGCATTCTACCTACTCTCAGGGGAAATGACCAAAGAGAATGTAATACTACGTTGATATGACAAATGATATTTATTTTTCTTAATTAATCAATCAAATGCACAAAATGGTTTCAATTCCGATGTCGAAGTCAATCACAGCAAAATTAGCTTTATATCACTTTTTAACCCTGTTAGGTGATAAATATTAAAAAAATACGAAACACGTGTTCAATTAATTTTGTGAAAGAATGTCTATGCCAAATTTCAAGTCAATCGGGCCAAGGAATCGCGTCCTCCCATACAAACTTTGCCACCCTGTTTCACCCCTTTAGGGGTTGAATTTCGCCAAATCCCGTCTTAGTGAGCACCTACGCCCTAAAAGGAGCCCCCATGCAAAATTTGAGACTCCTAGCACTTGTAGTTTCTGAGATTTCGTGATCAGTGAGTGAGTGAGTGAGTGAGTGATTTTCCCTTTTATATATATATAGATAAATAAAAATGAAAATTTGACTACATCACATACATTGCTCTGATTCCAAAGTAAGTAGCTAAAGCACTTGTGTTATGGAAATCGGGGACAACGGTGGTATCACAAACACCCAGAGCTGAGCCAATATAGAAAAGTTCGTTTTCTAAATTGATCCAATCGGGGATCGAACCCGGGACCTCAGAGATGGCGACACCTTGAAAACCGGTGTACAAAGCCACTCGACCACGGAGGTCGTCAAATTAAATAGTATATAACTAAGCACTTTTGAAGCGTCTATATTTTCCTAATACTCGTTCCAGACTTTCTTAAAGCTCTTCCATGAAGCGTTTTCTGTCATTGTAGGTACTTTCACGGATGAAAGAAAATCAGAAACAACGATACACACCTAGACTTGAGACAAATTGAGACACCCGGGGGTGGCACCGTGAAAATTGGTTTTCAAGCTACTCAACCACGGAGATTGTCAACTAAACCCTTAGTTAATATAAATATAATGCTACTCACTCACTATAATAATATGTTGGTAGTTGAGGTTGGTAGTTCCAGAAAACCCACTCGAGGATTTGGCGGACAACGGTAAAGTTGAATTAGAAAGTTTGTAATAGAATTATGGAACCTTCTTCAGAAGCCTTCGGGTAAAGTGCTAAGTAAGTGTTTCTAAGTCCCGCGTTCTTACCCCAACAAAATAAAATCACTCAACAACTGTTTCTGAACAAAAAGAACTACTTCTGTTATACTAACTAGTGGCTTTTTTTATAATTTTTTTATGGAAAACAAAAATCATAATAACTTAGGTAACAAATTAGTAAAAAATATATGAAACATTTAACTAAGACTAAACTTTATCTTGATCGAGTAGACTGGTTTTTGGAAATCCGTCTGGAACATTTCGCTCCACTGTAGACCGAACAACAAAGGGTCTGCTGACTTCATGACGACAACAGGAAGAAGTCTTTCATAAACTTTCAGAAAAAAATGTGAAAGTTCGGTCGATAGCCAAATTAAACGTAACAAGTTTTTGTAAATTTTTGAGTTATCATTTGTTACTGCTCTGCTTAATTTTTTTCTATACTAATACCAACATTCTAATAAATTCTATATGTTAATACCTACTTGTAAGAATTTCTTATTTTCAATTCTCTAGGTTCCGACCACCTAGGTATTTAATTTTCATATAACTTTACTTAAACTACGCATCAAACTAGTAATAGCAAGGGACCCGCAAAGTTTCGTCCCAAGGCGGCTTTAGGGAAATCTTGTCGGGTGTTACTAACAACCCTCGAACGCAAGCAAATGAGGGGAAAATATTCACGTGCTCAAACTTCGGTCCACTCGACCACCGGTGCCAATCTGATGGGGGTTTGATTTATTCTCATTCAGTGTTCGAGTACCTAGGCCTTTCCAACTTTTCTGGGTAACCATTGCACGTCGTTTTTTGTCCGAACTCTGGCTTTGATGTCAGTTTTGATTTTGGTCAGCAAACGGTTGAATTAACATTGGATAGTTTGAATTGGACTTTTGGTAGTCAAATTTGTTACCTACACGTTTTTTTTATTTAAAAAAGCAGATGATATAGATTAAAACTAACGGACTTTAATTCGATTACATTCGACAACATAATTTTTAAAAAATCTGTGGCTTCAAATTACAATTCAATTTGAAATTGATTGATTTTATCTCAAAGTAAAAATGGTCCCATCAGGACTTTGTAAAAACGGTTAGTAAACTATCATTTGTTTAAAATGTAACGTTAGGATGTGTTTAACAAAATGTCGTAACTGTTTTTATGATTTTCATAACAATTAATAATAAATAATCCTCATAAATCAGCCTCTTATTTTCATATTTACCTTTTGCAATGTTGTAAAAAAGCATATCTGATAATTTCCCCAGTATTTGGCAATGTTGTAATAAAAACTTGACTTGAATGTTTTTTATACGTTTTTCTCTCTTTAATGGACATATTTATTAAGGTCTAAATAGGCCTTTTTTCAAAAATTCACACCAAGCATCTTTTGCCAAATTACCTAAGGGCTCAAAAATAAAAATATACATTATTGAACTTGTTTCAGGGAGATTGCAAAATTCATAGTGAATGCTTGCTGTATGGATCTAAATGCGAAATCCAGTCACTTTCTCTCATCTCTACTAGTTATTTTGTTACATTCTGAATCTGATTTGGCATAATATAATAATACGGAAAACGAAACAAAAGTCAATAGACAAATCAATTGATTAATAATGCTCCTAATTAGGAGCATTATTATTTACCTACTGCCTGTCGGTTCGGTAACCAAACTCGAACGTCACTTCTAATCTCACTTTACTGCGCGGGAATTTTAAATAATAAATGGTAAAATGATAGGCTGTTTTATAATGACAATAGTTTTTAGATAGCTACGGTAGCTGCCTAAAATCTTCTGCAATTGGTAAAGTAACTTATATCCAGCTAATTTCTAATAACGAATTCACACAAAGTGAAGTGAGGTTCGAAGTGAGATGCGAGTTTGGTTACAGAATCGACAGGCTGTAGCAAATTTGTTTTGGACGGTGGCACAGAAACGGTGGGTAGTCAAATTGAATTTAATTTTGGTACAGGGTCTCTTTTGCAATTAAGGACGGCTACAAATATATTATTTTTGACCGAGCGAGCGGGAGCGAAGCGTCTCTGCTTCAGCTTGGGAAGAAATGGTTTCGTGTGTCTGTCCCGCTGCCCAGCTGTTTGTTCTCCTCTACAGGTCGTATTTCTCAACCGATTCTCGTGAAGTTTTGTGAGCAGGTTCGATAATTATTTACATATTTTTGTAGAGCCAGTTTTTCGAAGTTTTTTGAAAAAAATCATCCTACCGAAAAATGTTCAAATTAGAAGCGCGTATTACTTTTTGACGCCTGTTGGTTTAATTTTTAAACAACATATAATTTGAGCGAGGCAATGTTTACAGCTCACTGAGCCACTATAATAAATGAATAAATAAACCCTTCTTCAGAATTTTTCATCGTATCAAAGTTAGTGTAATTAGTAGTTATTTGCCTATTGACAAATGCCTCCTCCATTTGGCGCCACAACTTCCTTTCTACGACCTCTCTGGTCCAAGCTGATCCCGCAACGGCCCTTATCTCGTCAACCCATCTTTTGTGTGGTCTTCCTCGTTTCCTTTTAGCGTTTCTTGGGTACCAGTACATCATCGTTTTGCTCCATTTATCTCTGCCTTTTAGGACAAGACATACAGCTGTATGTCCTGTCCACCGCCATTTCAGTACTTTTACCGTGTGGGTTATGTCTTTAGTTTTTATTCGACTCTTGATATTGTCTATTGATACTTTATCTGACAGTTTTATGCCCAACATGCTTCTTTTCATGGAGTTCTGACAAGTTTCCAATCTTCTGGTGTGTGCATTAGTCAGGGCCCACGTTTGATATCCGTAAAGTAAGAATGGGTAGGACACAAGTGTTGAACAGTTTCTGTTCAATATTTACGTTCACGTCAGGATTTTTCAGTATTTCCTTTAGACTCCAAAATCTCTTCCAGGCATTACCAATTCTGCTTTCTATTTCTTTAATTGTGATTTTCGTTGTAGATATCAGCTGTCCCAAATTCATACATCATATTTAATCAATTTTGTTGTTGTTTACATAAATCGGATCCCGTTTTCCGTTTGTCATGGCTTTTGTTTTCTGCGCGTTTATAGTTAACCCAACTTTTTGGCTTTCTGCGTCTAGTTGGATAATCATTGTCTGGAGGTTTTTCTTTGATGTTGACAAAATTATTAAGTCATCGAACCTCAGATGTGACAGGTATTCTCCGTTGATAGAGATTCTACACCCTTCCCAATCTAATCCACGAAAAATTACTTCTAGGACTGCCTTGAAAAGTTTTGGTGACAGCGGATCACCCTGTCGTACCCCTCTTTGTATTTTTATTATATCACCTTCTTTATCCAGCTTGATTTTGGTTGAGCTGTTTTTATAGATGTTCCTTATTACTCTGATGTATTTGTATTCCACTCCCTGGTGTTTTAGTGCTTTCCAGATTGTTTCATGATCGAGAGAATCAAAAGCCTTGCAGTTAATCAACGAAGCAGCACTGTATTTTTGGTTCTTCTCGAATAGATGTTTGACAACATGGATGTGGTCTATCTAGAGTATCTACTTCTGAAGCCAGCTTATTCTCTTGGTTAGTTTTCATCTAAAACTTTTGTTATTCGCGCTAGAATCTGAGCCACTAATATATTATATTTTATAGATTATTATGCCCTCAGGAATCAAGTTTTTGCCCGTACTGTGAAAAGTTATAGAACATTATACCTAGTAGTTAATTTTACGCACATTGTTTGCTTTAGGCTATTTGGGATAATCTAGATTTATGTTTGTAACGAATATAAAGTAGGTTTTGAATCGTGCTTGTAGGCAGTGGATTAATCATCAAAAAAAAATTTTTATTCAGAAATATTGAATAAACATGAAAACGTTCTCATCTTGATTTTCTTGCTAAAAATATTAGATAAATGACTGCTATTATTTTTTTTAAACACCAAACCTTCTTGATGATAAGTGTATGTAAAAGTTAAAAAACTTTTAATCAAAATCATAAGTAACATACATACATTCATGGAGATAGAATGTTTTTTCTCAACAAGAAAAAAAAGATTTAATCATAAAGCTTACCTAGCACATCATATCATAAAGCGTATCTAAAGTATAGATTGAGGTTGAAATATTTATCTAATATATTAATCTTATGTCAAGTTTCCCAGCCTCTTCTTAAACCCTTTTTGGGTTATGTTATACGCTTAACTCTGCGTGTTACATTCACATAAAAGGACCGAGATTTTATATCTCATAAACTTACACAAACAGGAAAGTATTTCATAAGACTTTAGGTTGCCACTAAATATTTTATAGACGTATTGTCTCGAAACTAATTTAAGAGTTTGAGGGGCCCCTTATCTGCAACCAACAGCTCAGCCAAGACAACAGAGGCTGGGTTTAACAAATGTTAACATAACAATCGTATCTAAATAGTGTTTCAATAGTATTACTTTTTGACACAGTTCTAGTATTAAAACACAAAAAGCAACACAATTGAAACACCATTGAGACACGATTATTACCTAAGTTTACATTAGCAGAATTGAGGCCCTGGGAAATGAGCTTGAAATGGAAGCTTTTATTAAAATTGAGTTTGAATCTGTTTTTACCAGCGTTGCAAAATATCAATACTGTTTCTGTGAAAGCACTTCTCAATACTTTTAGAGAAACAAAGGGCATTGGTTTGGGATTTAAAACACTTCAATGGCAGGATAATTGACGACCTCTGTGGTCGAGTGGCTTTGTACACCGGTTTTCGAGGTGTCGTCATCTCTGAGGTCCCGGGTTCGATCCCCGGTTGGGTCAATTTAGAAAACGAACTTTTCTACATTGGCTCAGGTCTGGGTGTTTGTGATACCACCGTTGTCTCTGATTTCCATAACACAAGTGCTTTAGCTACTTACTTTGGAATCAGAGCAATGTATGTGATGTTGTCAAATAGTTATTTATACTTATAATTTTGCTGATTCGCAAATCGCCCACCAGTCGGCACACTACTGTGTTTGCTATCAATTTTTGAATGTTGGATGCGAATTTTCGTAAATATCAATTTATCTCTCAACACATTTTGGTTTTCTTTAATCTTAAATTTATTCACTGTCCAACTTCCATTATAATAATAATAATAATTATTATCAACTATTTTTAGACATCATTGAAAAATAACCGGGAACATAACCCATACGCACACGTACACACAAAATCTACAGCAGCGCCACCAAGCGGGATAAATTTTCTTATACAACTATAATTTATTTATAAATTATTAATACAATATTTGGAGTAAATCAATGTAATTTCACAAGTATTAGTAAAAAAAATCTTAAGATTTCTCTGAAATTCTTTTATGATGTAAAGCTTGGAGAATTTGTAAGTAAGTTCCATCTGCTTTAGTAACTTTGCCGTTTTAAGATAAGCACGACTTATTTACTGAAAGACTATTCGCAACATTCTGCTCAAGTTATTACCATACAAATGAAAGCGTGCCAAGTTCCTAGATTGAAAGCTTGTTAGGGAAACATTTTGAGATAAGTCTTTACAATCTTACAACGACTTTAGAAGTTCTGTAAATATAACGAGCTATGTTACTTTGTTATGAAAACTTTTTGATAAGTTTAGCTTTTGCTTGCTACTTTACTTACATGTAATTTATACGCTTTATTTAAGCATCATTTAGACCACACAATTTCAAGCGTGCGAAATCTAGCCTCAGTGTAGTGTAGACAGAGTAAGTCTGTTCGAATCTTGAAATCGTGCTCTCGTCGAGTCCGCTCTATAAATCGAGTCGATAAATTGTAGTTAAAAAAACTTTACTGATAGTAAAATGTTATTTGGGATTTAATGACTGGCGTTTATTCCCGAACTTGGATAGCACATTGCCGTACGTCTAGTTAAAAAAAGTGCAAGTAAAATGTTATTTGGGATTTCATGACCGGCGTCTTTAGAGATTTTAGTATGACAAATGGTTTTATAAACAAAAACTATGACAGTTAGCGCAGTAGAGCGTGCGATAAATTGTTTGGTGTAAATAGCGCGCAGACTTACTCAATTTCAAGACAGACTAGATATTACACGCTTGAAATTGTGCAGTCTAGTTGACCCTTTAGCTTAGTTCTCAATAAAAGATGCTGAGATCCAAAGACTGCTTAGTAGCGCAGTGGCTGAATGAATCAGTTGTAGCTATTTTGAAAGGTTTCGGATTCAATTCTTAAGCTAGGTCAAATATTATTTATGTCTTTTGAGATTATTGATTATGGACCTTATTTATATTCTACAGTTGAAAAACGTGTTTAGTAAATACAAGATACGCGCGAAAAACATAACCCTTTCCTTGCAGTCGGGTAAAAATCTGCTCATAAAGACGACTAAGACCGAGCAACATGGGCAACTATCTCTATAACTGTATATTATATAATATAATATAACTATCTCTACAACTAAAGTACTAATAGACAAACTTTAACAACGTATTTGAAATCTCGTACACACTTAAACTGAGCAAGTAAAGTTCTATACCAGCTACTAACAACGATTAAGTTAAGCAAGTTAACAGCTAAGCATAGTTGTATTCTTAGAACAGTTTGCTGAAGTACTAATTATATTTATCGCAACTTAGTTTGAAAAACAAATAAGTTTTCAAATTATAGCGAATGAAGTTGTTGGTAAGATATGAAAAAAACCTTTAGAATTGTTGAAACCAGCGGTGACAGGAAAACGCTTGGCTAGGCTCAGAAGGCGCTTATCAACTTTTCGCAAGGTCGACTCTGCTGCTGTTCAATTAAATGACTAGGCCGGTAATTGAGTACCAATTGGTTGCGACAGGTACATTCAAAAGATTTATTACTAGTAAGAACGTCATGTACTGAAATCGGATTACTGCTGCAATGTGCCGCTGCATCGTTGAACATCCCATTGTAGGTACCGTTTATTTACTCGTTGCGTGCACCAAATCTTTCGGAAAAAACCGGTAAGTACTTACCTCTATGGTTGATCGAGAATAAACTATATCGGGATTTACACTTAAAATAAACAGGTACACACCTGTTTATTTTAATAACGTCAATAACCATGGAAATTTAAAATATTATATTCTATGCTTGATTTTCCGCAACATTGATTCCCCAAAGGAATTTGGGCTTTAAGTAAAAGTTGTATTCACAATTATAATAATAAAAAAGAATGTGCGATGCAGAAAATTATTGAAATACTGAATCTTTAGGAAATAGTATGATTTTAACCCGTCAAGGACTGGAAAATCAAACACAATAGAAATTCTATTGTTGTCCGGCCGCATTCGGCCAGTCGGGCGTTGATGAATTATTTGTCTCCTTGTTCTGAAGTTTTCCGACCGCCAAATATCAGACGCTGAGGTTTTTCATTGCACAAGGATACAATGTCTTTTACAGGATACACTTGATTACAATTTGTTTTAGGACACAGCTTGTTTTAAGTTCACCTGACCGACGAAATACGATTTACAAAGTGTTACAAAAATACCCCTAATGCTGAATATGGTATATAGGGACCATCAAACTGATCAACTTTTACTATGGGACTAACTCTGAAATCGCGAAAAAAATATCAGCTGTTTTACACAAAAATTAAAATCGAAAATATCAAAATGTATGAAACAGCTGTTTTTTTTTCGCGATTTCAGACTTGGCCCCATAGTAAAAGATGTTCAGTTTGATGGTCCCTATATACCATATTCGGCATTAGGGGTATTTTTGTAACACCTTGTATATCGCGTGATATACACTCAACTATTAGAATCAATTGTCTATTGACAGTTAAACGTGATAAATCGCTATATCATATCGCGTATCGGTGCTCATGCTAGGGGGGCTGGCGTAGCTTGTCTGCCACCTAAATCTATCTCTCCTAATTCTGACACTGTGACAATCGCTAATATCATTCTATCTAGAAAATCTTTATAATAAGGAGGTATTATTTCTCCTAGATGTGACAGTTTTGTTCTACATCTAAACAATACAAGGTATTCAAGTCCAGGTTATGCATTGTATCATATTATATACTAACATTATTCCGGTAGAGTAAGTATTAAGGTAACAAAAAGTAAGATATGTAATAAAAAACAAGAAATGTAAATTAGAAAATAAGAAACTGTGGTTAGAAATAAGGAATTAGAAGTACATAAAAAAGTGTTAAGAAATAACATAATGTAAATAGAATTAAGAGCAACATGTAATTAGAAATAAGAAAAAGTGTAAAAGAAATATGGTTAATAAATACCTTGAATTGTGTCCCGTTCCTTCGGAACCCTGGCGTAGTAATAATAAATAAATAAATAATAAATAGTAAGAATAGAATACATAGAATACAGCAGAATATAGAAGTAGGCAGTAAACCCAACTGTTAAAGTAAGAAAGATGATGAATGGAAGTGTAGTATCAGTATGCAAGTGCGAGAGACAAAAAAGCGAGAACTAGTATGAAAGAGTAGCAAAATCTTAAAATTGTAAAAACAGGCTCTGACC
The DNA here is from genome assembly GCA_963556745.1 of Catoptria pinella. Classification (NCBI taxonomy): domain Eukaryota; kingdom Metazoa; phylum Arthropoda; class Insecta; order Lepidoptera; family Crambidae; genus Catoptria; species Catoptria pinella. Next base: position 7,651,212 of record OY750771.1, read on the forward strand.
CTATGTCAGAGGTAGTAGAAAAAAAAACATTATTCCGGTAAATGGAGGCCTGGTTTTACAGTTTCTCAGTTCATAGAATTTTCCTTTTTACGTCCAAAAAGTCCGCCGTATTTAACTGTATTCTATCTACAAAGACAATGGGGACTAACTAAGTGTGAGACACGAGTGAGGTGAGAAGGAGGCGAGTTCCCCCACCCTTACGCACGTATCCTACGGGACTACGAGTTACTAATGCCTCTGAAGTGTTAGTTATTTCTTGAGGAAGGAAAACAAAACCTTAGAATGACACTGAATAGCTGTTCAATTTATTTCCTTTAAATGCTCACTCTCTTGATTTAAAGAGAGACTTATATTAGTCAGTCAGTAGTAGTGTCGTATCAGTTACATATGTCTCAAAATACTTGTACTATTATTTTAGTCTGTGGTAGTTACTTCTGAGGAGCTCGATGGCGTGGTGGTTTAGCGCAAGGCCCAGCGATTGCGAAGGTTAAGTAATTTTCGCAAGGGACCAAAAATTTAGTGCTCCGCTCCGTGCTTCACCCACCAATCCGCATTTTTATTATATACCTAGTATGTTTTGTGTGAGAAATAATTTATCTAATGACACATCTTGTATTTCTTGTAGAAGTACGTTTGCTTAGAATACGCATTTTTTTTATTCGAAAATTGCCGCACAAATCCTACAATATCCTCCTACCAATAATATTACTATTGAGAAAGTTTGTATCTTTGTTACAAAATTACAAAAAAACGGCTAAACGGATTTGGATAGAATTTGGAACGCAGATAATTTTTAGCCTAGATTACTTAAATATAATTAATTTCTTTTGTTTGGGTTAAAGGTTCCATAGAGATTTTTCGAATATCTACGTGGCTGAAGTCACGGGCAGAAGCTTGTTCTTCTTTTACCTAAAATAAGAGGTTATATCAGTTAGTTATTTAAACATTTGAAAATAATTTTAGTTTTTTATTTATTTAATCATAACAGAACAATATTGATTAAACATAAATAATTGTCATCTATCAGATGACACATTTAATACCACAATAAAAAAAAATTGTTTATGGGTCTGAGGGTACTTTTTTAATTAAGCATGCCAAGTGTTAAAAATGATCAGTAACTGCTAGGTAAACTGAAAATCATAATGACAGAAAACTGGAAAAGGAAAATAATTTCATGATTTACGTCGTTTGCAGCGAAAGGGGAAAAAAGTCGGGAAAACATTTTTAATGCTTGACCAAATTTTTTACGTAATTTAAGTTTTCAGTTTATAAGTTACAAAGAACATTTCTCATTCTTCAACGTTTCAACTCCGTGATTAATGTTCAAAGTTTCATGCGACAAACGTCACATCCAAACCTTACTACATCCGAAAGGAAAAGTCATCGGGGAAAATCGTGGGGGACGCACCGACGTGTTTTCACTCCGGCCAGTGCCGTTTACGCGAACGCCCGGAGAGGGCGCCACTCGTGCTCCAAACCGACCACGTGACTTGTTGCTTAAAAAAACAAAAGATGCCGAAAAACAAAAAGACATCTGAATAATGACAAATATCTGTCATGAATTTTATCGCGAAGCCTTTATACAACCACGCCAGACTCTTAATGCTCGTCGGCTTCGCGCTCGCTTTATTACTCGCTGGCATTCTCCTCCGAGCGAACTCTAATCATCCGCAGCTGACAGACGAAATTCAAGACGAGGAATACGAGCCCATGACAAATGCGACCTCCGAACCGCGGAAAACGAGAAGAAAAGAATACCTGTACCGCCTCTTGACAAATACTACCCGCTCGCTCATACAAATGGAAATAAAAGCGAGGCGACTCGAGGAAAATATGCGTAGGATTAAGGAGAAGACTGCAGATTTATTGTGGAAAAATAAGGACAAAGCGCTTTGGCACATTTTGTTTAAGAACATCAGTAGGCACATTTCTATACGACACGAGTTCCATCAGCATTCCAGTTTGCGTAGAATAATGCTAGATACGCATAAAGAAGACACTAGAAGGAGAAAAGGTTTACTCCGGTAGAACCATACGCGTTCGAATTTCAAAAACTTTGTAAAAGACTTATGTTGTGAAATCTTTTGTTTTTGGACTGACAATAAATTTAAAATAGGAATCATATTAATTGACGAAGAACTACAAAGCTACCAGAAAAGGCGTAAGTAATTATTACTTGGAACTTACACATTAATTTTGTTACAAAAATGTGTGAAACTTTTAATACGTTTAACTTTTTGGAAATTCAAGCGCTGTAGCGACGCTAACAGCCTCATAAGTCTATAAAGCTCACGTAATTTGACGGCACTCTAAAAGCTAATGCACATTAGTCAAATACCTCCTACATAATTTTGTAAGCGTCTCTCCGCAACGTTACGCACTTCGCCATACGTATTTTGGTGTCAATGTTATTTGTCAAAATGCCTTCCAGCAATTAGCCTAAGATGAAGTTCAGAAGGGTGAATTTGCTTCAAGGTTTTGTCAATTTTGTTTATACTGTTGTAAAATATGCATTACAAATTCACACGGTTTCATGGACTAGAATCTGCCTTTTAAGTTTACTTTATTTGTGGTCTGGTGTATGATGTTATAATATTCTATTATTATTCTCTTTTATTTGGTAAGTTATCGTATTTGGTGATTTTCTTTTAGTAACTTATTTTAGAGTACAAGCAATGTTGATGTTCTTTTGTTTCTGTCTGACACCGCTTCTTACTAACCAAAAATATGTGAATAATTACGCGTTACTAAACCGCGTAACTGTACTTTTGAATGGGTTTATTAGCTCACGTACGGTCGTTCTCAAAAGTAACTGACGTTTTTGAAACCATATCGTACTAATTATTATGTTCTTTAAGAAGCGTTGAAACTTATTGTAAAGGCCTTTTAGTTTGTGTGACATAGCACTAAAAGAGTTCACTCACTATGTTATGTAAGGCGCCTGTATAATATATCGTAGTGACAGTCGCAGAATGATATTGCTCCCTAATACATTTGAGGAAACTGCTCGGCCACTACTCGTGTTATGTTTTCGTCACTAAACTTCATCAATCATAGCTAAGAGTCTTGTGTAGTGTTCAAGCGCTTATGTACAATTAGTCTTCTAATACATCGTCTTTACTATGTAATTTATTTGTTCTTTGTTCATGATGTCGATTTGCTCTTAATTCCGTTTAGTCAGTTAAAATAAGTCTATTTTTAATTTTGAGTTTTAGCATTCACAATGATATTTTTATATAATACTAAATAGTTTACTAGAAAAAGTCAATTTTAATAATGCTGCAATAATTAAGAACATAAAAAATAAAATAGTCAATAAAAAAAATTTTAGAAATACATTTTTCAACCTGACTTAGTTAAGACCCATATTTTATTAAAATTTATAAGCATTGACTATCGATGTTTATACCAAAATAAACCAATCAATCCCATTTTTTATTTCGTAACGTACGATGAAGGAACAAAATTATATTCTGTATGTTACCAAAATAATTTTCAGGGCAAATAATTTTCAGCTGAAATTATTTTCAGCTCAAAGCCACTTATACGAGTACTGTGTGTAGACTTAACATAACAGGCTGTAGATTTAATTACTCGTACTGTATCCATGTTAAAATTTCACTTTGAACTTCGTTAATTTGATGGAGTTCATATAGCGTACGTGCCGAATTAAAAATATATATTGTTTTTATGCTGAAGCTAATGGGATGCAAGGAATTTTTGGAACATATTATAAAGAATGATTTAGCCGACTGCATTGAACTAAAATATTTTTATTTAATCAAAACATCATAAAAATTATCCATTGTTCAGAGTGTAACACACTAAAAGTAAAAAAAATATCTTAGCGTTAATTATTGCAGTTATTACACGACTGCCCAAAAAAACAGAGAGTGTAATTTGTTGTTATGTTTGTTTTTACACGACTGCCCAAAAAATATAAGTACGTGGATATGTGTGTTTCTTTTTTCCTTGGTGGAATTGAACCATTTAACTCCTAGGTAGTGCGAGTTTTTTATTAATTCGACCGCATTAACGTAAACTTCATTATGTATAGGATTTGTGGCCCGACATCTAGTGGGATACGCGAAGAACATCATCAACGCTTTACAAAATTCTAACGCGCTCACGATCGAGCGTGAAGTAAAAAAACTCGCACCAAGCACTCCTAATGCCTTAACGGATTTGGATGTATGGGGTTTCTTTAGAATCCTTACATCATCCCGAGTGACACTGGCTACATTTTTTTCTTTAATTATTATAATGAAATGCCTTGATGGTCACATTCCAAAACTATATAATTTGTCACTAAAATGTGCAATAAAAACAAATAAATTTAAAAATATTAAAAACACGACTGCCCTGCCAAAAACAAACTAAAAAGTAAAATGACAAGTTTCATTGCGGTTGGGGGATCTCTTTAATTAAAAAATGTTTCACAAAACGGTCCCCGGACTGCAATGACTTACATTTAACTTTTTAGTTCTATTTTGGCAGGGCAGTCGTGTTTTTTATTCTCAAAAACATTGTATGTTGTATGGTTGAAATATTAACAAAAAATCTATGGTTATTTATTTATTTCATTGATAATCAGCTTACTGAGTATGAAACGAGTTTTCGTTCGAGAGTAAAAAGGCGATTATATAAATAATAATGTATGTAAGCGCATAATTTCAGAACGACTGCACCAAATTAGATTATTCTTTTTAGGGTTCCGTACTCAAAGGGTAAAACGGGACCCTGTTACTAAGACTCCGCTGTCCGTCCGTCCGTCTGTCACAAAGCTGTATCTCATGAACCGTGATAGTAAGACAATTGAAACTTTCACAGATGATGTATTTCTGTTGCCGCTATAAAAACAAATACTAAAAACAGAATAAAAAAAATATTTACGGGGCTCCTATACAAGAAACATAATCACGTTTATTGTATGGGAGCCCATTTAAATATTCGTTTTGCTCGTTTTTGCTCGTTTTTGCTCGATATTGATAATGGCAACAGGTAGACGCTTATAATATTTACAGAAAATTTAGTTATACATTCACTTTAAAAATAAATAATTAAAATAAAACAAATATTTAAGGTGGCTTAACAACAAACGTGATTTTTACAGAACCCTTCGTGCACGAGTCCGACTCGCACTTGTCCGGTTTTTTGTGTTTGTTATTATTAGGACAAAAATTGTATGAAAGATTTTTTTTTAATTGTCCGGGATGACGTAAATTTTTATTTTATTTTCTGACATTTTAAATAACAATATAACTAATAGATGGCGCCACCCGTGCGAAGCCGGGGCTAAATAATAATATGATACTGGAAAAAATTCGACTCATCATCAGATCGTTTTCTTATGCAAGTAATTTTTATTTTATTTTATTAGTTAATTATATTAGGTCCTTAAATATGATATTGACGGTTTGTATGGAGATTTTTTCTTAATTTATTTAACAACCGTGAACGCTATTGTAACAAAACTTTATAATATGTTTGTTGATTCGATTTTTCGAAAAAAAAAACCATTTTTCATTTCGAAAAATTACCAAAACGTCACAAATGCGAGGTCTGCAACCTACAGAACCACTAGTATGTAACTTTTGGCATACGGAACGAGTTCCTTCCGTGTTTACTTGTTGAACAAGTTACGTTACGAGTTGATGCAAATAACCAATACGTGCTTTCCACGCCAGAGCGAGACATACGATAGTTTCTACTCATTTGTTTGTTGTGGCTATCAATCGAACCGGCCGGCCGGTGCGCAGAGTTATCTGACATTTTAGTTTTAAAGATCATTTTAAAGTGTTCACATATCAAAAATGGCTTGCTGTAAGTATTTTTACGAGTGTCATTTGTTTTATTTACTTTTAACAATGAAGTTTTCTCTTTGTAATTTAATACTCTTTGGAACTATTTATAGCAATTGCAATCGTTTCGTTCTCAAGGTCTTTACAATGTTTGTTTGTGCTCATATAAATTGTTGACAGTTTCTATCTTATCTAATCACTTTTTGTTGCTACGTCCAGTTATACTCAACATAGCAACAAAAAATATGAAGTATATTTAAAATGGAGCTAACAAAGATTATTGGATCCGTGTAGTTATACCAAAGTAGTTTTTAATACAAATAAGTATATATACAAGAACGTAAAATAGTATACGTAATATAAATAAGTACTGCTGTGAATTCTGTCTAACGGTAACCATTAAAATAATTTTGTTACCAACATTATAGCTCTCAAAGAAAATTTATTATTGTCAATGTAGAAAAGCAAACCGTTTTATAATCATCAAAGGTAGATACTTTCATATGAATGCTAAAGAAATCTTAGTAAGTAACGGAGCAACATCTTCAATATTGTCTTTTTTTCCATAATAATTTTTTAATCACCCCTTATATGTATAACCTAGTAATATATATTTTATTTCATTTAAATTAAAAAGGTACCTTGTCTTGTTTGTCCACAATCCCTCTCTTGCGCAATGAAAAAAAAAATGTTATGCCTATCGAGCATGTTTTTTCGAAAAAAGTTATTTTTATTTTCCATGTTTATTTTTTAATCACCGCTTACATAACCGTCGTATCCATTGCTTTTTGTAGTCTCACCCAATACAGCCCTTTACACTTATTTGTCTACTGTAAGAAACTTATTCGTCCGTGTCACGTGATAAGCGAAATAAAGGACCGTCCAAAAGGTCACAGAGTAAAAAAGTGTCAGGCACATCAAGCAAGCTGCAATTTATCATTTGTGCCCCGGGCGTGACTTCAAAGGCTCAGTCGAGTTCCCTCAAACAACCCTACTGACTTTAATCTCAGTGTTTAGATAAAAGTTCTCAAAGAAAAATCCGGAAGAGCATTTTGTTTGAATATTAATCGTAAACATTAAAAAATTCTTGAAGCAGTTGATTAGCACAAAATATGAAGTCTATAGAAATGTCGTAAAATGGGGGGAATGGGGACGATTTCAGACTATGACATAAAAAACATAGTTCTGTAGTATTAAAGATTCATTTGGGCTGTCAAAAATGATTCTGGTAGGCTCTTTTCTACACTTGACTTTGACCACCAGTGACTTTGACCATCAGTGTTGCTTGGAGAAATTTCCAAAAATTACCAGTAGTTCCTATTCACCCCTCAATAGGTGAATAAGGATCACCATACAATTTGTATACTCCTACTACTACTCTTCCCTACTACTACTCTTCCCTACTCCCTACTCTTCCCGATTTAAATGAAAAAAATGCTTTTTCGAGCCTCAGTTTAACCGTTAAAAACAAATGCAAATGTGTGTTTCTGGTTCACTGTGTTGCTTAATTTTGAAATTTGATAATGCTTTAATAAAAAAAAATTCTTTTGCTTTTCTCGGCCTCTGAAGCCGTGTAATTAAAATATAAGAAGGTAAACTTTTTGTCCCTCTTCCCCTAGACCCTTTTCCCCACATTTTCCATCGAAAAAACTATCGTCTTTTGTTTTCACTTGTTTTGTTATGCTATCTAGAATCTACATGCTGCTTTAGTATAGAATTTGGTCTGGTTTGGCCTAATGTGCGTAATGTGGACATGCAAAAACCCCCGTTTATTCCGATTGGCTCTTCTATCTACTTTGTATTTTATGATTATAATCACATAAGCTGACACCTAAAAAGAGTAAAAAATCATATATTTTTATCGTGACCTTAGGTAACTAATAAACTGATAATAATACATTTACATAATTTATGTGTCAAGCAACTCATCAAGCTCAAAAATAAAAGTGCTTGATTATTCTAAAATTTTCAACATTTTCTGAGGCCGACTGTACCAATCTCATTTTATCAGTTAACCGCCAGCAGCGTCACAATGTATGGAGAAGATTTTTCCCTATTGTGGGTACCATTGATCCCCACTTAGTCAAAATCCAAAAATTATGGGGTGTGTTAAGGCCCGCAAACACTGCATTGATAGTACAAAGAAGTAATTTATATGCAGGCGTTACCTGATGTGATTACCAAATTGAATAGGGTAGTCTGGTTTGCCTTCAACCCCTCGCTTGTGCAATGGAAAAAATAATGTTTATGCCTATCGAACATTTATTGGATATGACAGTCCTTTCGAAAAGGGAATTTCTTTTTTGATAGGAAATTTGGACGTCTTTAGTCGAACAGAACAGTATTAAGTGGAATGAAATTTCCGTTTATTGTTTCTGGAAGTCGGATCGGTTTGACGTGAATGAAGGTTGTCGTAATATTGTTACTGGGATTTGATTGCGAAATAAATGTTTTTGTTATTTACGTTGAGTTCTTGTAAATTATTTCTAACAAGATTTTAACTTGGACTTGGAATTAAGATGAGAGAAAAGGATAAATATTTGGTCTTAATTCAAGGAAAGTGTCCTTAATTTAGATTTCCTTTGTAGAAACTTTTTGAAATTGAATACAAAAATTTTATTGTTTCACAACATAATAATAACTCATTATTGTTTTAATTCCAGCTTTTATTATACTTGCACTTCAGAATGACAAAGTTACATAATAATATCTTTACTCTAACAATTTTTATTCAAATAAATTCTGCCAAGATTAAAGTGCAAAAAACTCAGAATTTGACTGAGATAGACATTATCTAAAGATTCTTTATAAAATGTTTGAAGAATTTTGCTTCTGTTTTATCAAACAAATTTAGAAACAAAAGATACTCAAATACAAACAGTGTTATTAATAGAGTGCATTATCAACAGGCAAAGGGCCGGGCTACGCGTCCCCTTTAGACGCTTTCACAAACGGGCCGAAAGAGGAACTTTTGTACGTGATCTGTGTGCAGCCTGACGCTACAAAGCAAGACTACTTGGCTACCGTCGATGTGGACCCAAAGTCACCTACTTACTGTCAAGTTAGTAAACTAAGCAACTGAATTTATGTAAGACCGATTATCGGATCACAGAATAAAAATAAAAATAGTTTTAATAATCAATAAATAAAAAATACAACATCATATAATTTCCAGACCTAAGAAAAGTTGGCCCTACAAATACATAAGAGGAAATTTTTAATAGGATAATCTGTTCTACAGAAATTGGTCTGGATTCTGATCGGGTTTGCATAAATATTTTTTTTAAAAATAGAAGTACTTATAATGAAGAAGTTTTTGGTTTTGGAGAATCTAGGCGAGAGAAAAATATAAGCCACTGTTTTCCATTCGCTGAGCTTACCACTCAGAGTATGATCCGAATTCACGCATACTAGCTCATCGTATAATCGCGTTCAATAAAGATGACACCTTATCGGTTTTTTCTGCACATTGCTTAACTCCATAATCAGACTCGCATTTATCGCCATACTATCAACTCATGCATTTAAATCGTGCACACACGATCAAGATAAACGACGATCAAGCTAATTCCTGGGGCCGTACCAGCTAACGCATCGAACTTCGGAAAATCTGCCGGGTTTCAAATTAAAACAGATAAATCAAGCCCCAATCGGGCCAAAATCGCCCCAATTCATGATGTCACACGAACATCGATTTCTCTAAATAACTTCGGCGAATAGTACACTACGAAACTCCCTACTTCGATTTATCTGTATTAAGTTGAAGCTCGGCAGACCCGCCGAAGTTCGAAAAGTTAGCCGATAGGGTCCCTGTTCTTAGGAAACTCCCTACTTCGATTTATCTGTATTAAGTTGAAGCTCGGCAGACCCGCCGAAGTTCGAAAAGTTAGCCGATAGGGTCCCTGTTCTTAGGGGCATCATGGGGACGCAATTTGCGCTATATCTGTATTAACGTATAAAAATCCGGTTACCGTTTAGCCCGCGTCGCCGCTAAGGCAATAACGTCCCAGTAATCCTACAGGATCTACGGACTCAGCAGTAAAGTATTATTGTGTACTCTGCCGTTGCAATACGATCCGCCGGGAACTAAATTAACAAGCGCGATGCAATATATTCTACGGGATTTGTTGGGCGCGTCCTTCAGGAGGTAGGTAGAATAAAATGTAAATTTGGTGAACAATTTGAATTTATGTAGTCGGCCAAGACACACCGATAAATAATTAGTTCTATCCTAAACCTAGCAAAACTTGAACCTACCTAATATGGTGACTAAACAACGGACATAAATACAATTAGGTACTAAATAATATAAACGCAAATGGTCCATGGAATGGTTAGGCGTGTCAGGTCAAAGTCAAAGTCAAAAATAACTTTATTCAAATAAACTTAGTAATTAAGCACTTTTGAATAAAGTAAGGATGCGCGAATTTGATACCAGCCCAGTGTAGCTTATGAATACAGAAAATACAGTCTTTTCTGTATTCATAAGTTTTTACCAATATAAAGAATTAAAGATTATAATAAAATATGAGTGTTTAATTAAATCAAAAGTATTTTACTCTAGTTTCAGTACTGTCGTGTGAAATGTTTGTTTTCGTCGCCTTTTAAAACTTTTTATTTTTGCTAGGTCATTCACCGAACCTATACTGGCAATGCAGGAGACGAACTGCATCACTTTGGATGGAATGTATGTTCCAGTTGCCATGACAACGCGGATTTGAAGAGGGACCTCCTCATCATACCAGCTCTGAAGTCTTGCAACGTTTACGCCGTCGATGTTGGTAAAAACCCTAGAAAACCTGTAATGCATAAAGTAAGTTCACACATAAGCACATAATCTAACATCTTGTAAAAAATATTATAGAAATGAACTTTTAAAGGGGAACAAATGTACTTATAGAATACCAAAATGTAGACGTGAAATGTGATACTCTTTTGTCTTGCCTTGAATTCCACTTCCCGTGAGAATTTTAATAATTTTAGCGAATGCAAGTCTTAAAAACTATAAATACGCCAAGTTTTAGCCTAATCCATCCAGTGGCTTCAGCTATGACAGCTGCGATGATAAAATCAGTGAGTAAGTCAGTCATGGTATTATTTTATAAGTAAAGATATGTTAAGCAAATAAAAAGCGTAGCTATTCTTAAATCTAACCAATTGCTATTCCAGTCCCATACATTTTGTCGACTTTAGTAATAAGTCCTCAAGTAATACCATGCATAGTTGACAGTTGTTTGCCCTAGATGCTCGTAAAACCGAGATTTATGTCAACTGATCGGCAAACTTTTTTAATTCCCCGCCTTTATGATTCAGATTTTCCCGACGACAACAACTTTTTTATTAAAGGGAGCGTAATTTGTCTCTATCAGAAATCTCGAGAGAGTATATTTTGTTTATTTTTTGGGTTTAATTCTAGAACGACTTCTTCTTTATTATTTGATCTTCAGAGATATAATTGTTCATTGTCTATTTAGGTACTTCGTTTAGTATCGAATTAAAAGTAAATATGATCTCTTAAACCGTAGGTATGTAATATAGTACCTACTCATATCTATTCTGTGCTAATATCTAATCTGTGCCATAGGTTCTTCATACAAACTTTATACTGTCTCTTAGCTCAATTCTTATTCTCTTACCTCCTTACTAATAAAGATTGTATAACAGATGTATAGCTACATAATGTTTTGTCCTTTTCTTTTAAATTTCAAACATAAATAGTTTGACAGAGAGTAACCATTGTCTAACTATACATCTGCTATACAATATTTATCAGTAAAGGGGTAAGTAACGCATTTTCTTTTCTTATATCGCCAATTTTTTTGTTTTTTTTTTAGTTTTTCAGTATGTTCATGTAACTAACTTATGATAATAAACTTTTTTCAACAATATTCAATGAATTTCAAACATCAGAAGAACTTTTCGATTTGATAAATATTTTAGGAAAATTCAATAATTAGACATCTTTGTTAATAAGGATGATCCACAAAGATGTCTAAATATTGAATTTTTATTTTCAAAAAGTAGGTACTCAATATCTCTAAATTAAAGTACTTTATTAAGATAATCTTAACATTGAATATAATCGCGCGAGTATTCGAAGGGTTCTTTTGATGTGCGCTCTGCAAATATAATTTACAGAGTAATGAGAAATTGTAGGTGTATGTATGTACTCTGTATTTTAGCAGCGTAGAAATTTCATTGACAATATTAGAGTCAACTCAATATTAAGATAATTGATCGCTCTTTACATATAAAAAAATATATAAAATAGCAAGTCAATTTTACATTGCCAAAAATATACTATCATTCAATTGACCTGGCATGACCTGTGTATATACACTTAGTTCACAATAAAGATTTTGTGTTTTGTATAATTAAACAAACAAAATTGAACTTTATCTTTTTAAAATTTAACTGTGTATAAGTCTATGACAAAAACCCTATTACAACTAAATAAAGTACTTATTTGTATTTTTAATGTCTTTATGATTTGATTCAAAACGCTACAATATGAAATGATGATGATCAAGTCATTATATCTATATTCTAGCAAATGTGTTATCATTATAACTTCTACAACTAATAAAGTTTTATATGTAAGGCACTAATAAGGGATATATGACTTCGGATTAAAAAGATTTTGTGACAAAAGTATTCGTCACCTAATCCCCACCATAATCATTGCTCCAATAGTGTAGTTCCACCGAAGTTCTGAATTCGTACTCATTCCGATTCTGTCGTCAAACTTGGAGCATTCGGCTCGCAGACAGTTTGCCAACTCGTTATTGGCTGTTAGAATCCGACTGACTTTCTCACATTCTTTTTTCTATAGAGACATAAAGTTGGAGACGTTCGCAATACTTACTAAAAATTGACAATAAGTAGTTTCTTTATATTTTTGATGAATCAACAACAAACTGATCATATTATCAATCTAAGAGAGGATGCTACTAATAACATTAGGGTTAATGAGCTAAAGGAATGGCATCAATCTGCACAGTAAACACCCGGGTGAGAAATCAAATATACTTAGTTAATATTGGTTAAAACAGTATAACGCAGTTATCTCATAAAAAAGGCACACTACACCTACTATTTCGTCAAAATTCGAAGTTCATTATATTAAAAACAGATTCAGCCCATTTATTATAAAAAAAACCCTCAACAAATTGTATCCCGTAAAATCTTCTTTGGTCGATTTTCACTAGATAAGTCCCGCTTTATCGTTCGCTGATGACATCGCAAATCTTATTATCAGGTTATAGATGGGAACGAGATGAGGTCATTTGACTGCACTTTCCCTCATACTACGCACTGCCTAGCCACAGGGGAAATTATGATCTCCACCATGGGAGATAAGAACGAGAATGGCAAAGGGGATTATGTGCTCATCGACTCGAAGACGTTGAAAGTGACAGGTGAATGAGAACCCTCACGTGTTTAGAGATTGCTTGAAGACGACGCTAAAAATGTTGTTTATTTTTAGGAACGTGGACGAAAGGGAAAAAGATTGCGAAGTTCGGATACGATTTTTGGTATCAACCGCACCATGATGTAATGGTTGCTTCTGAGTGGGGATCGCCGAAACATTTTAAAACGTAAGTCTACTTATAAGTTTCTAACCAACAGACTTAATAGTTTAGTATCGTTCGATGCTAAACTCAATTTTATTATTTGACGTTTTAAAAAACTACAATCCAGTTACGCAATTGACTATAGCCTTTTTCCCCAGAGGGTTCCACCCCGATGACGTGCCGAACGCAGACCGCTACGGCACCTCACTAAACATTTACAAATGGTCGACGCGCGAGTTGCAACAAGTCATTGATCTGGGAAAGGAAGGCACGGCCCCCTTGGAAATCCGATTCCTGCATGATCCCAAAGCCGCTGAAGGATTTGTCGGGTGTGCTGTAGAAGCTAACGTTTACAGGTTCGAGATTTGTAAGGATTAAGCTTGCGTGCCTTTGCTACTGACAGAGACAAGGGTTTTGTGTTTTCCCTTTTGATTCGACTTGGACTGGAATAAGTATTAGAGTTGACCAGTTCTTTCTTTCTTTATTTTTAATATGGTAGAAATCTGACGTAGAATGAGATTTTAATTATATTTACTCCTTCCCTTAAATATAATTAAAAAAAAAGTATTTTTATCTTACATCTTCAAACTCAAAGATTAAATTAAAAAAGTATTTAAGAGTGTTCCTCTTTCAATTTGTTTTTTATTATCTTTGTTCAGATTTTACAAAGCAGAAGACGGAACATGGAAAACCCATAAAGTCATCGACATACCTGCAAAAAAAGTTTCAAAAGATGGCGTTGTATCCGAGCTTAACGGTAACTTTGTTCTTCAACATTTCTCCCTGTTTATCTTTCAGTGTACCCAACATAAACTTTTCTTTTTTTTAAATATCTGGGTCAAAGCCTATTTTTATTTAACTTAGCCAAGAATAATATAGTCCCGTAATAAATTTGTAGTACTCACCTTTTGACTGGCTTGACATTCAAAGTTAATAGGCTTTGCACTTGAGCCGAGAAATGAAATTAAACTTTTACGTGGGAGAAACAGAAAGGAATCCTCATAAAATTAAAACGTTTTAGTTGCATGGAAAATTTCAAAGAAGCCATTATTTAGCAAAGAGGTTTTATGTTAAATGTTACAAAGCTATAGATATAGAAAGTACTCAACTTTCGAAATAAGATACCCTTGCAATATTTATTCTAGTCGCTCAGCTGTGTAACAATATTTGAGAAACTCGTTTAATACGTGATATGCATTTCACAAAAGCAAGGACTATTCTATACATGGTTCTATTTCAATCCTTTGCTTTTGTTCGCGGTAACATGACAGTTCCATTAACTTTTTCCCTAGGTTTAATGTCGGACATTCTTCTGTCGTTGGACGATAAGTATTTATACATCTCATGCTGGCTTCACGGCGACGTGAGGCAGTATGATATATCGGACCCAAAGAATCCAAAGCTGACGGGGCATATTTTCCTCGGTGGCCAACTTCTCAACGGATACCAACTAGTCGAAGATAAGGAGTTCAAGGCGAGGAATTCCAATTTTCCAATCCACTAATGCTTCAAATTAATGTGTCATGACTTAACACAATTACGCTTTCGCTAAATCATTCTATTAATTTAAGTTCATGCCTTCTGTTGTAAATTACTTTCTGATGTCCCCCCATTTGTTAAGTGTTTCCCACTTATTTGTGTTTGTTTTGATGTTCACACTTCGTTTTCAATGTCACTGTTATCGTTACTTGTTTAATTTTGGAATGACTTTCAAATTATATCGTGCCGCTTATCGTGTGCGTGTTGATAATGTAATGTATTTTTTGTTCAATATAACGTTATTAAGTAAAAACTTAAATTGAATGCAATTTAGAATTCTAATCCAGATTATAATTACTATTGTTCTTATTTTATTTTATACACAATGCGTACTTCTGCGTCCCCTTAAAAAGAGACATATTACAGTATCTCCTTTTTACCTTTAAGCTACAGTTACCGATGTTACCGAAAATATTATTGTTCTTTTAAATAACAATATTTTTAATTTTCCAGGACCCTCCAAAGCCCGTTACTATTAAAGGCAAGCGTCTGCACGGAGCACCCCAGATGCTGCAGCTGTCGCTGGACGGCAAACGGCTGTATGTGTCGTCATCTTTATTCTCGCCGTGGGACAAACAGTTCTACCCGGAGATGGTTAAACAGGTAACAAAAGGCTTGAGATATAACTTTCAGATACTAGTGTGGAAAGACAAAGGTGATTATAAAACAATTTCTTTTCAAAAGTGCCTAAGCAAGATTAGTTCAATCAATAAGAGCTACGACGTCACGCGACGTAATATGTCGAACTAGTATAAACTTACCGTAACAAATTTTCCTATATCAATTTGTTTCAAATTTAAGTCTTTTTTATTTTCCAAACTTCATTCAACTCATCGGCTTTATGTCCAAATCATCGGTCCAAAACCAAGTTTCAGTTTGCGTAAAATGAACTTACACAAGATATATTAGCAGTCGTAAAAAAGAAGTAAACGTATACAAACTTGTGGTTCGAAAAAATTTGAACAATGACTGCATTTTCAGTCTACATTCAGAGTAACAGTACAATATCAATGGCCAGTCAACTGTGCAATGGATACCAAATATTTTATTAGGGCTAACCCTGCTAGACCGCAATAAACACTCGTTATCTTGTATATCAAACCTTTTTATTTATACATTCTCCTTTGTAAGCCCAAGTTATTTCTCTTACTTACATTATGCAAGCCCTGTGTCACCTGGGGCATGAATAATTTATAAAAACACCGTGTATATTTCTGGTACAAATAACTGTGAAGACTCCATTTTGAATATGGCTCATTTTACTCGATGTTGTAATTCGATGAGTTTAATATCGTCCTTATTACAACTTTGCTTCCTTCCAGTTTCTTTTAAAAACAATAAAGCTTCAACTTTTGAATCATAAAATCATTTAGGTATTTTATATTCTCATTATCAACATCCACATCACATCAGTCACACAACACCCACTGCTGGCATAGGTCTCCACCGAAGATCTCCACTACGATCGGTCCTGCGCTGCCCGCATCCTTCTATTTATATCTATTCTATTCTATTTATATCCATATTTCATTACAACATTATAACGTATTTCTGTAGGCTGCCCACCCACCCACGTCACACCATAGATAGGGTTTCAGATCGTATATTATCTCTTTAAAATTCAAAGAACCGAATATTTATAGGGTTTGTGCGTTAGGTTTTAGGAATCCATAAAATTATTTTCTATTTAAGTTGAGTTAAAGGAATAAAAGTTCTATTTTCGTATCAATTCTTTCGGACAAAATGTTGGTGACTGAATACTACTTTAGTTATTAGATAATACTTTATTTTAACACCAAGAAATATGTATAAAAATAATTAACAATAAAACTTACACTGCTTAACATGGCGGCCTTATCGCTAAAAGCGTTATGTGACTTTTAAGCTAAACTAACATAGCTTAGCTCTTGGTGTGCAACCGGCATAAAGGTAGCTTAATTCTTTTATAACAGTACCTATTTGATTTTTAACTCTTTTTTTTATCAGGGAGGTTGGATAGCAAAGTTGGACGTGGATATTGAAAACGGTGGTTTCAAGTTGGACCCCGAATTTTTGGTCCACTTTGGCTCTGAACCAGATGGCCCGGTACTGCCTCATGAGATGAGGTAAACATTTACAGAATACCTTCTTACCTTATCTTCTTAGTACACATACATAATGTATGTACATACATTCAACCGCCTCTGTGGTCTAGTGGTTCGCCCACCCGTGTAAGACGCAGGGGTCCCGGGTTCGATTCCCAGTAGGGGGGCATTTTACTCGGTTTGGTTGGTGGTAGGGCTTACTTCAAGTCATAACAACAATTTAAAAGTTGTTGTGTTCCGGCAGTTAGAGGTAAGATATCTGTGGTGAGGATTCCGGGTGTAGTGCGCTTCCACCTTCGGCCTTATCGTCACTTAACATCAGGTGATATAAAGGCCAAACACTAATCCGTAGTACATAAAAAAAGTTTTATTTACGACGAAAACGAAGACTTTTTATATGCAATCAATTTTAATATGATTTTTTTTTAAGTTTATTTTAGTTAAAAGGACTTTTAAATATACAGGTTTATTTGTAAAACACCAATAACCTCGCAAGTGTAAATTACTAACATCATAAACAACAACGTTTGTTCTTCGACTTTACGAAAAAGAAAAAAACTCGACTTTTCTTTACAAAACTTAATCAGCTGTTCGAGTATTTGTTTGGAATGTCGTTTTTTTTTGTTTTGCGAGTCCATTATAGTCTGTTGTCTACTCCTGCAAGGTTCTTGATGATTTACATATAACCATGTATAGACACATAAGATGCTAATAAAATCCATTTTATTATGACAAATTAAGTTTCCGGTAGTTTTTTTTCCGTTGTAAGTCGACTACACGCCTATTTTTCCAGAATAGTTCAATATTGAAGCTACATAATAAATTAAGGCCCCATATACCTCAAGTGGCGCCCTCATTTTAATTAAATTTATTGCTCGCTAAGTACCTAATGTATCGAAAATTCACATGTACAGATTGAAGCTAAGGTTCTCTAAGCTAGGTTGAAAATAAACATTTACAAACAATAACCTCAGTAAAATTTTGTTCGTTGTAGTAGTAGTTCGCCAAAGTGCCAAAAAAGGCCACTTTTGGCACTTCAATCACAGCTTCAATCTGTACATGTGAGTTTTCGATACATTATGTACTTAGCGAGCAATAAATTTAAATAAAATGAGGGCTCCACTTGAGGTATATAGGAGCCTTAACACTCTTGTTTTCTTCTAGGTACCCCGGTGGCGACTGTACCTCGGATATTTGGCTCGCTAAGGATTAAATGTTTGTGCCAATTTTTTTTTTTATCAATTGTATTAAGATCACTATTATTTTAGTAAGTAGCCTTTATTGATTCTCGGTACATTTTTGACTTTTTGATTTTAAACTTCAGTAAGTTAAGCTAAGATACAACAGCACCTTTTTTGTAAATATTTTTTTTAATAGTATTCTTAAGATTTTGAGCAAAATACTACTCAGTGCAAATTCTGAAAATCTTCCCAATAACGGCGATACTGTTTTTTATTACTTTTTTTTTAAATTTTCCCTATGTATTTACTTGAACCATTATAAAACAAAATATATCAGCGGTGTGATAAAGTGCCGTGGTCAATAGTAAGCTTATTCATATCCGAAACAATTTATTAAAATTAAAAATTGAATTGAATGTAAAATGAAATTTTTGTACAAAGCGATACATAAGTATCTGAATAAAAGTACGTATAATATTACTCTTACTTGTGTTTTTAATTTGATCCTCTCTCACAGTGCGCCGCACTACGCAGCGGCGTGTGCTAGTTGTTAGTAAGAAAAATGAAACAGCTCATTTTGTATATACATACCTACATGACATTTTTCGTACCACTTAAAAATCAACGGTCACGCGTGACGCAGCGTAGTGCATGGCAGTGTGGATCCGCTTTATATAAATAAAATAAATAAATATTTGACAACATCACATACATTGCTCCAATTCCAAAGTAAGTAGCTAAAGCACTTGTGTTATTGAAATCAGAGACAACGGTGGTATCACAAACACCCAGACCTGAGCCAATATAGAAAAGCTCGTTTTCTAAATTTAACCAACCGGGGATCGAACCCGGGACCTCAGAGATGGCGACACTTTGAAAACCGGTGTACAAAGCCACTCGACCACGGAGGTCGTCAAATATAATGAGATATTAGATAAAGGGATGAAAGAAACCTACGAAGCAGTCTTTAAACCTTCTCTTTTCACAAACAGCTTTTACGTTACGAAATTTCAAAACTACCGTGTAGCTTTCAGCTTCAGAATAACTGAAACATCATTAAAACCAAATTTCACAAACGGGAGGTCTTAATTTGGCAGCGAAAATTTCATGAACACGTCCCATATTAAACTACGTGTAAACGAAAGGACGCGAGGGACAAGTGGTTATGTGCAACAGACGAACTAACGAGTCACAATGTAATTAAGTATGTACAGTACATACAACAGATATCCATGTGGTTCTACTGTGTCCAAAATGTTTTGATATGTATAGACTTAAGTATTATAATTAAGGTGATTGGGAGACATTTTAAGCAACGTCTTATTTATTTAAAAATCAAAAAAAAAATAGAGACTTAATCAATTTTTATTTAACGGAACCTCCTTTTAGGCTTGTAATTGCCTGTGCCAGGACACAGCTCTGAATTTATTGCATCAAGGAGTAACTTTATTGTGAAAAAAAGGTTAATCTTAAAAAATACAAGAAACTCAGAATATACACAATTTATCTA
Source organism: Catoptria pinella (assembly GCA_963556745.1). Lineage (NCBI taxonomy): Eukaryota > Metazoa > Arthropoda > Insecta > Lepidoptera > Crambidae > Catoptria > Catoptria pinella. The sequence goes on from OY750771.1 coordinate 7,670,904, forward strand.
GCTTGACCTGTAAGCCAATGGATAAACAGTGGTTGTTTTTTGTAATTCATAAAACCGACATATGAAACTGAATAATAAATACTAAAACTATAATCTCAAACCAACCAGTTTGGAGCTCTAAAATCTAAAATATTAAAAGATAATCTGTGTAAACGAATAGTTTAGCGCTTAGCCCGTTGATTGCGGTGGTTAAGCAACTTTAGCAAGGGTCGGTCATGCATGGGATGGGTGACCAATAATGTATTATCTCGAGCTCCTCCGTGCTTTAGAAGGCACGTTAAGCCGTTGGTCCCGGGTGCATTTGCAGTCGTTAACACCCACCAATCCGCATTGGGCCCGCGTGGTGGGTAATAGCCCATCCTCCTTATGCACCCATAAGGAAGGGCTTTGCCCCAGCAGTGGGGACATTAAAAATGGTTGATGGTCAAGTCATTAACGAAAAGCCCTTAGAGTGTCAGAGTTCTCGAGAAACACGTCTTTTAAAGAGACAGCTGGTGATTCTGAAATGAAACTCGCCCCTCACTTCGCATGAGTTTGATATTAGAAATTAGATCACTGTAGGTTTTTTTATCAATTGAAAATTAAAATTAGATAACTTCAGAAGCTACCTGAAATCTCTAGCAATTAACAAATTAGTATATTACGTATTATCTTCCCAACTAGCACACTAGTGAAAAATGCAGCTTAATCCAATGTCTATAGTGACTAATCCAATGGCATAAGTGAGTCAGAAATGTCAGAATTAGGCACAAGTTCGATAACAGCTAAGCTAACAGCAAGATCTATTTAAATAGGTTCTAATGTCGCCCCTTTAGATCTAAAGCAGCTGCAAAAGGGTTGCATAGCGCGTTATGCAGCTGACTCTTGCAGCTTAAAACTGTAATTATATACGCTATATAGGTCTTAAGCAGACGTCTTGTGCTAGTTGGGTTATTTTTAATATCAAACTCATGGGAAGTGAAGTAACTTTCGAAGCGAGTTGCAGGTTTCGTCGACTGATCTTCGATTTTTTGTCAACAACATAGTAAAAGCTCTAAGGCTTAAGAAGTTGAACAGCAAAATTGTACGTCCTCTTTGCTGCACTACTGAGAGACCGAAAAGTTTACTATAAATTGACAACATTTATCGGAAGTATTGAGCAAAGAGGTTTACATAAACAACCGAACTGTGCTCCAGAGGCCGCAGGCGAGATAAAAATGGTTATTTATTTTATAGGAAAGCAGTAAAGGAGATGTGTCGTGCCCAAGTTTACATAGTATTGTTTTCCGTGAACTGCAATAAAAATGATACTTTGTAAATTTTCGGTTTATGCAGAAATAGTAGTGTAACTTACTTTGTGGATTCTCCTGTAAAAACTTGCGAAGTGATTATGATGATGATGGTCCTCCGTGGTCAAGTGATTTATTGTACACCATCTTCGATGTCCCGGGTTCAATTTCCAACTAGGTCAATAATAACAAATCTAAATTAGTCGGATTTGAATTTGATTTCATTAAGAACGTGATGAACTTTTCTTTATTGTCTCAGGCATAAATATTTGTTATTGTAAACGTTTACAGAATACCTTCTTACCTTACCTTCTTAGTACACATATATAATGTATGTACATACATTCAACCGCGTCTGTGGTCTAGTGGTTTGAATCAATTTTTATATAATACTAAATAATATACTAGAAAAAATACGACTCGCACCAGATCATGTTCTCGGACGGGAATCGAACTCGCGACTTTTGGATATCCGGTCCAATGCTCTTACCGCTGAGCTACCGAGTCACTAGTGGGGACGTCGAATTTCTTCTAGAATATCAACTCTTACGCTGCAAGCCAGCGTCATCTCACCAATGTGCAAGGAATTACCTCGACATTCAATTGAATATCTTTCAAGATATTTTTAAACAATTGATTAAGTTGAGAAAGCTATATAATTTTTAAATTATTGAGATTTTAGCATTCACAGTGGTATTTTTATTTTTTACAAGTGATTTAGCTACTTTCTTTGAAAAATGGGAGTGTTGTTTTCCAAAAAAATTTATATTATTCCACAACCGTTCAAATCAAACAGACTCTATTCACGTGACGTCATGCGTGCCAAAAATAATTCCACGTTCGATACGATTAAAATGAAACCATTGATACCCAATCGAATGTGAAACACGCCACCCGCATTTAATGTCAAACATTTCATCGAATTTCACCGAAGATATATAATTTTAAACATTATAACGACATTTGAATATGAACTTACATTAATTAATGGGTGCTCGTGGTCATTAAGCTTAATTCACTGTTGATTACATAGCATTAAAAAAAAATATAATTTTATTTGACAGCTTTCAGTATATTTTGTAGTAATTTCTGAGGTTTACCATCAGTTGAAATATTGTAATATACAGAAAATGTATAACTTCAGTAGTTCATTGATTAGAGCAAAGTTTGAGAAGAGTTGTTTTTTTCTAGCTATACAACATAGATTATAATGTATATGAGTTCAAAAACCAATCTCATCTATGTAATTGTTCTTCAGTGTGGTTGGCGGCATCGATAACGAAATCCGTAAGCTTGCTATGGAATAAAAACCATTTTACTGTGTTATTAGTAAAAATTCTTTCGTTTTTCGGAAAGCTACAAGTGTAAATCTAACTTTGCTTTACTCTAATCGATGTAATGAAAATCTGTGACTATCGCGTAAAAGCACCGTAAAAAAATCGAACCAATCGCTTAAGTGCCTATCAAAGGGGGAAACGGAATGAATATTTAAATTTTCCCACTGCAAAGACCAGTAATGGTTACGAGTACCCTCTAATGCTTCTTGGACATTTTCTGGACCCTTTTAAGATTCTTTCATTATCGTGAAAGCAATCTCTATTTTGCTCCATTTCCATCGATCCAAGTTAAAGATTAGATTTTGGGCCAACAAAAGGCTATAAACCTCCTGAATTGGGCTTTTCAAGCTTCAGAAAGTATAATGAGAGAGCCAAATTGATGACAGAACATTAAGCTGCAAAAGTTTAGCCCTGGCATAAGATAACTGAAAATGAAATAGAGTATAATGGACTCACGTAAACGTAGACGCTATTAGCGAAAACATGGTGGCATTTACGGTAGATTACTCTATTAGAGAAGCTCAGGGGCGCAGTGGTTTAGCGCCTGGCCCAGCGATTGCGAAGGTTAACCAACTTTCGCAAGGGTCGGGCATGGGATGGGTGACCAAATATTATTATCTCGAGCTCCTCCGTACGTCGGAAGGCACGTTAAACCGTTGGTCCCGGCTGCATTTTCAGTCGTTAACACCCACCGATCCGCATTGGGCCCGCGTGGTGGGTTTTGGCCCATCCTCCTTATTCACCCATAAGGAAGGCTTGAGCCCCAGCAGTGGGGATATTAAAAATGGCTGATGTCACTCTATTAAAACAACGACTGTAGGTTCAAAGAAGTTTTAAGGGTGCTGGCACATTTTTTTGACGTTACGCCGTATTTTTTACGGACGTGTTATAAGCACACTGCTTCTAGTTCATACATTTACTATTAAAAGCGATGTCATCTAACGGGCGTGTCAACACGTAACCTCAGACAAAATATATGCCAGCACCAGCACCTTAGTGGCAAAAAAATCCTGTTACTAATATACGTGCTTTTAATTTGGTCTTTATAAGACCTAAAACGCTTGTTTTAATTCAAAGTAACGAACAGTTTATTATAAAGAAACGCAGTCGAAACGTCAAAACAAGTCTAATTAAACGTCCAAAAAGCCAGTTTTAGTTTAAGCGGAGAAAACCCACAGAATATTAACGATGTTTTATTAACTATGTATGGTAAGAAAATGTTTTTGCAAGGTTCATTGCCTTACCAAAAAGGAACTTGAGAAAAAAAACCTAAAACGTTAGATTATAAAACAGTATACATTCCTAAAACAATATATAGAAAACATTCGTACAGTTACTTACAGCTGGATCCAACATTGTTTTTATTTCGTTATCTTGCAAAAACTGAAGGAATTGAGTTATGAAAGCACCGAAAAATTTATCGTGTCGCCTTATGGCGCCCCGGCCAGCTTTTAGTGACATCTTTTTTTTGCGAGTGGACTTTATCTCAAGGGTTTAAAGTTTAAATTTGTTTGGCGATTTCTTATTCTACAGTATTCACTATAAGGGCATAAAATCTTAATTGTTAACAATTTGTTACTTTACAGCTGCAGAAAGTGATATTTTATTTTAGCTAGCTTGCTAACGTAGGTTTTGATTTGGTTGAGAAATATTTTAAACTGAAGTAATATGAAAAACATCTAATGTTGAATTAATTTTGTAATTCAAACTACTACTTTATCATTAAGTTAGGTTAAGATATTTTATTTAATATAACAAGCAAACCAGATTCATAAGTCAGTTTATGAAATATAGATGTTTCGACCGCCCGCGACTTCGTCTGCGTGGAAAGTTTTATTGTTATCCCTAGGGAATAATTTTTGTCTTCGGGATGAAAGGCACCCCTGACAACGTATCTGCAAAATTTCATGATGAATCGATTCAGTAGTTAAGACGTGAAGGCGTAACAAACATACAAACGGACTTTCGCATTTATAATATTATAAGTAAGGGTTTATTACTTTATTTTTATGATTAAACCATATCTATAAATTAATTATAAGAATGAGGGGATCCTGTCTGCAGGAAACCAACATGTCCAACATCACGATGACGATTACGCGTGACAATGTAATCGTGAAAAGTCCCGCTCATGATTAACTAGCAGAATGCAAAATGCATTGTATTGTATTCCAATTTGAATTATTTTTACGTTTAGTTAAGTTAAATGAATAATGCTAGAAAAAAAAACAATTTCCAAACAGCTCGTCAGGCGGGACTTGAACAGAAGTCTTTTTTTTTTACATTTGACAACATCACATACATTGTTCCGATTCCAAAGTAAGTAGCTAAAGCACATGTGTTATGGAAATCAGAGACAACGGTGGTATCACAAACACCCAGACCTGAGCCAACATAGAAAAGTTCGTTTTCTAAATTGACCCAACCGGGGATCGAACCCGGGACCTCAGAGATTGCGACACCTAACACCTTGAAAACCGGTGTACAAAGCCACTCGACAACGGAGGTTGTCATAAAGCCGCCTAAAGTTTTAGTAAAATAATTTCAGTTAAGTTAAGACCTAAGTTCGAACAAGTGATTTTCAGCTTTCGGATCAAAATAAATATTTATTTATTCTAATGTGAATCTTGCTTCAGAGTTAAAATGTATAAGCATTTCCGTCTCATAAGGTTTTCAATCACCGATATATACAACCTCTCTATCAATGGCTTGAATCAGCGTTCGAGAAAGTAACGATCCTTCTCAGTGTGATGCCCATAGAAAATATGACATTCAATATACATCGCCCCTATTGTTAACCAAGCACCCTTCGAGTTCATTCACACTATGTTATTACACAATACATGCAAATTTACACCTTAAAAGTGCAAAGTTTAGGTTCGATTTTCCACAAAATACTAAAATGTATTGCTGAAATATATATCACAGTAAAACTAATAAAAGGACACGATAGCTAACATAGAAATCGCAATGCTTTTGAAAATACTTTGAGAAAAATTTTCACTACTATATGTCTTATCTTAATAAAGTAAAGGAAAATAAAATTTATTTAGCTCTAAAATCCAATATTAGTTGAATACACTATATTTTAAGGACAGCCTTATTTAGATTTTAATTTTTACAGCCACAACGTTCCCTAACCACCACAAATTGATTATTCTATCGCCGTTACTAATAAAGATTGTATAGCAGATGTATAGTTACACAGTGTTTTGTCTATTTCTTTTTAATGACAAACTTAAATATTAAATTTAGATTTTTCGCATTCACAATACAATTTTTATATTAAGATAAATAATATAAGAAAAAATACTAGAAAAAATTGACTCACCTTGATGAAATTTCATCAATGTGAGGGTATTTCCTCACATTGATGAAATTGCGCTGGCTTGCAGCGAAGAAGTTAAAGGTACTAGAAAATTTCGCCGCTCCCACTAGCGACTCGGTAGCATAATTGGTCAGTGCATTGGGCCGGAATCCCAAGGGTGCGGGTTCGAGTCCCGTCTGAGGTCCTACGGGTGAGTCGATTTTTTCTAGTATTTTTTCTAATATTATTAATCTTAATATACGAACTTGAATAGTTTGACAGAGAGTAACCATTGTGAAACTGTAGGTACTTATAATAGAACTCCCACGCACAAACTACATCTACTGTTACCTAGAATAACCAAATAGTTTGTTTAGGAATATGACGCTTTATATTGCAGTACTCGTATTTATGGTTAAACTAGTTGTGAACTTCTTCATAAAGTTTTTGGATTCTAGACAGAAGCGCCTCTCTGGCCGTATTCGAAAATACATTACTGTCAAAATCACCGACATTAGTTTGGTTGCGCCAGAGCTTCTACCTACACTTACACTATCAATACTCAAACGACCCTTGCCTATGCGAACGCACTGCGTTTAAATAGAGCTCTTTGATTGATTCGTTCGTTTTACATATTACTCTATGCTTCTGCGGACACTGTGAGACCTCTTAGTAATGTTTGTGAATAAGGGTGTGTTATTATTAGCCGATTTGGCCTGAGATTAATTGTACGTTATGTCTATGTGTGCGTGCACATATCTCTTCTGTAAACATACTATAGTGTCACTGGCGCTGTTTGGTGCGTTTTAATCCGTTTCTATTATTTAGATTAACTGGCTTGTGAACGTCATGCAGTATGCAAATACATACAGTCGAATAGACGGCTGATTGTTTGGATTTGACACGCGTAATGGGTAGCCATTTTAAATAATGTATCATTTGATTTACGCACGTGAGTCGTGAGAGGATCTCGATGGCGGATAGTGGCGCAATGGCTTATAGCATTTCCGATTGCGACGGTTAATAAACTATCGCTAGGGTTGGTCATCGGATGGTTGACCAAAAATTAATTAATTATCACGAGCTACTCCGTGCATCGAAAGGCATTAACATGTCTTGGTTTCGTCTGCATTTGTAGTCGTTACCACCACTTATATACAAGGTGTTACAAAAATACCCCTAATGCTGAATATGGTAGATACGGACCATCAAACTGAATAACTTTTACTAGAGGACCAACTCTAAAATCGCGAAAATAAATCAGCTGTTTCATACATTTTGATATTTTCGTAATTAATTTTTGTATGAAACAGCTGATATTTTTTTCGCGATTTCTAAGTTGGTCCCATAGTAAAAGTTGTTCAGTTTGATGGTCCCTATCTACTATATTCGGAAATAGAGGTATTTTTGTAACACGTTGTATAGACCCGCGTGGTTATGACCCATCCTCCTTATTCATCCATAAGTATGTGTAGCTGTAGCTCTAATATAATATTTTAATGGACAGACTGTAACGGCAAAGTAAATCAGACGCAAGTCTGTTGTCGTATCATAATCATAAAGTTCCTTTAAACAATGCGAATAAATTAATGTACAGCAGAAGTGACCAAATTCAGAGCGCTTGCGATACAAAACAATGTATTTTAATCTGTAAAATTTACTCTTTGCCATACATTCTCGAGTGAAGTTGTCACTTCTGTTGTATGTACATACCTAGTTAAATTGATCGCATTGTAGGTGCCTTTACTTACTGATGTCGTCGACGAGGTGGTGGTGGTGAGTCTGTATTCCGTTTTTTTATTTCTACAGAACCCTAAAAAGGTTAAGTCCGCAAAGAAATTCGGATCCGTGTTTGCAAAAGCTGAAACTTTTTTTATTACAATTCCACTGCCAAAAGGTTTCTAAGATACGTTTGATATTCAGCTCAAACGTCTCTAACTTGATTTAAACATTAAAGGAATGCTCAGAAAAAGGTAGAACAGATAGGTAACGTTGAAGAGAGGCCGTCGGACAGTGAACTTACTATACAAACGTAATACCAAAATGATTTGGAATGTGAGCGTTATTGACTCTTATTGTGATGTTATTCGGATTAAGACAGTATTTGTCTAGGGTTCTATTAAATAATAATTACAAAATACCAAACCAAATTTGTATTTAAAATGTAATTGGCATTTATTTTGAATTGGGTTAGTATTTTTGATTTTTTATTTAATAGAACCCTAGACTAATACTGTTTTAACCCGAATAACATCACAAGAAGTGTCAATTATGCTCAAATTGCAAATCATTTTGGTATTGCGTTTGTATAGGGAGTTTACTGTCCGCCGGTCTCTTAAAGTAGCTTTCTCATTGTTGCCAGCAACAGATTGTTCGTGACAGCTCTTTTTTATACAAAATAAGTGAGAATAAAAGTATGAAGCTGTGACTTGACCCAATTTTCCCGGTAATAGAATTTTAACGCGCTCTGTTTGTAATGACCAACGGCCTTTTATTTGGTTCAGGAGATAAAATGAGGTTAATTGAAATAAACTTTGTAGGATTTAAAAAGTTGACTTTTTGAAATAGATGACAATTTCCAACGATTAGCATTAATCTTTAAAGAAAGTGATTTTTACAATAAACTATATTTTCTTAGTGTACAACGAAGTGAAATAAATAAATAAATAAATATACAAATGTGGACAATAAAATAAATAGATTGGAGAAGTATTTATATGTTTACTTATAAGGGTCTATTAAAGATAAGACCACATCAGATTATATAAAAAACTTACTTTAATTTATTTTAGAGAGTGTTTTGGATGTTGATGTACATACATGTAGTGTGTTGCAATGTATGATTATTTTGTGGTAGTTCTGTTTGTACACGTATGTCAACTAATTATAGTCCTTTTTCACAGATAAAAAAATCTCGAATGGGTAGGAAAATATAGAGAATTCAAAAGCACTCAATTTCTAAGTTTATTTGAATAAATACTTTTTTTTAATCACCTGCACATTACTCCCTTTTCAATGCCCAATTTTGGTACATTCTCAAAGTATCGTGTCTATTCGAATTCGGTAAGCTATTCAAAAATAAGTAAATTAAGGCTAATGGCTTCCTAAGCCGATCCTCGGATCATCTTAATGCAGTTGCACTAATGTCTGGAGCTAAAGAGAATAGCCAACGAGGCATTACAATTCATGTTAGATGCTGTCTTTCAAACAATACAGTATCGACCTTAAAAATATGAGTGTATGTTCTAAATTCTACGAGTCAATACGCCAACGCGTTAAGTATTTGAATGGATACATGTATATAACTTACTTAAGAGTCCGGCGAACAGTGATCTTCCCATACAAACGTTACACCAAAATAATTTGCAATTGGAGTATAATTAACTCTTCTTGTGATGTTATTCGGATTCAACCGCACGTGCGTTGATGAATTAATAAAGTGTTGGTCTAGGGTTTTATTTAATAAAAAATCCAAAATACAAACCAAATAAAAATTAATGCGATTTACAGTTTTGTATTAATAATGTAATTGTTATTTATTTTGAATTGGGTTAGTATTTTGGATTTTTTATTTAGTAGAACCCTAGCTAAATACTGTTTATAACATCACAAGAAGGGTTAATTGTGCTCAAATTGCAAATAATTTGGTATTACGTTTGTATGGGAAGCTGACTGTTCGTCGGACTCTTAACAATTTGTGCAGTCGATACCGATGTCCGATAGTGTCGTGTTGGTAAAATTCATTAAGGATATGTGTCGGTAGGATGAAGTGTCTAACAATTTGTGCAGTCGATACCGATGTCCGATAGTGTCGTGTTGGTAAAACTCATTAAGGATATGTGTCGGTAGGATGAAGTGTCTAAACAGTCTGGATCTAGACACATAATACAGTTATGTATGTACTATTATGTATTCTGTGACAATACCTTAGCTACGCGACCGAAAATTGGCCTAGTTACGATTGCAATGCCTTGCTAATGACTAATACAAGACATCTGCCAAAAAGAATTACGTAGCGTTTTTTTCATTGTAAATTAAAAAAACAGCAAAACCTGCCATTAAATAAACAGTTCTAATAAAACAAGATATAATGTTCCGATCTATTAAAAAAACGTTTATTGAAGTCGGGTAAGGCTGGAGGTAATTTTTTACTTTTATAAATGTGTCGTTTTCTCACGAAGTTATTGTATTTTTTTATTCTAAAAGCCTACCCGACTTCATTACACAGATTATTTAATAATAGTTTTGAACATTATTTCTTGCTTTTTTAGCTGTTTTTATGGTTTTGCCTACAAAAACCATAGGTTTTGCATTTTTTTAAAGTTTTTAATTTTCAGCTTTTTTGTGGTAGGTACGATGATATTACAAATAAAAAGATTTTAAATTTTACACTTTTCAGTGGTTAAACACACCTAGTAACTCAATTTCCACATCGCGCTGTTTGTTGTTAAGGAGATTCGATTGGGCCTTCGCAGTTCAAGTATAATCCAGAACCTCTTTGTTCATACATATAAAACGTAATGATTACTTGCTCAGTGCATAGATAGTTTCAATGACTATACAGTTCCTCTTTGATTTTGAGGAGTTCCCTTGTATATTATCGAAATCAATCCGTCTAAATTCATATATAATAAAATGGTAAAGAACACGACCCGATGAACCGATTTTAACATTTCAGAAAATGGGACCAACTGGGGATCAAACTTTATGTTATGACTTTTGAATCATTTCAATCGGTTCAGCCGTCTTTAAGTAATCAGTGTACATACATATAAAAAAATCATCAGATCTTCGATTGTTCAGCATAATGTGTCCAGCTAGGTATTAACTGCTAGTCTTTTCTATGATTTGCACAGCAACTTATCTATGCATGAGCATAGTATAAATTTCTCGTGTCGTATTTATTTTAGGCAATTGTATATTTTTTGTTATAATAAATGCCGCAGAAAATATATTTGTCTTTTTACTTTATTATTATTACGGACGGTACACAGACTGACAAACAGAGATTAGAGGCAAAAGCTAAACAGGGAGCAAACCTCCATGAAATCGTTTCGAATTTTTTTAACGTCCAGCTATTTCGAAATCGTCGTTTTCACGCTCCTAACGGATTTAATTAAAGTTGTCGGCTTCTGAAACGGCGCCGAGCGCGATTTAAAAATTCATTAAAATCCTTTAGCGGAAAATGTGAACAACTAATTTTTTTTTGGAAAATAATCCAACTTCAATTGCACCCTTTGAGTACTTGAAAAGTTCTATTGGTTTGGAAATCTTATTTGAAATCATTCTGATACTTAGGTTTTACAATATTTTTATCTGTTAAAAATATATACATTACGACACAAAAATTAGGCTAACCTCTAGCGTCTTTAAACTAAAATTAATCAAATTAATGACCACGATCATTTACTTTTTCCGTAATGGTTTTTAATTATTATTTCGTAAATCTACTTTAACCAAATGAAAGAGATATCATGAACTACCTATCCTTTAAAAGCTATCTTAATCAACTGAATTCCATCGATCTCATTACCAAACAAATCAATGAGTACGTACCAATCACCCTCCTTTCTTTCCATCTCATAAATTTGCCTCCCATTCCTGTCTATTCAAACTAAATTTGCTTTCAATTGCCAAGTCGGGATTAAGTGGATAAGTGCGGCGTTACTACAGCATAAACAGAATCTTCATTTGGTAAACTGGGTACCTCATTACCATAGGCTTGGGTCCTTACCATGGGCTCTTTTAACAGTACTATTTGCCGTCGAGAAAATGAGATAGCTCTACTCGTAAGTAGCGTAATTTTCACGGATTTGGTGACAACTTGCCTCATTGAGAAGTGAAATTCAGTAATTTCATCCGCTCTTCTAATTTTTTTTTTTTATTTGCATAGCCCCATCTTTTTTCAGTATTATTATTATTATTACAATAATTTGATGAAAATAGGTAAAATATCGTACGAGTATAATCATGTTTATATTATATTCTAAAGAATATATCTATCTAACTCGTCTAACTGAAGCAATAAATAATAACAACAATAAATTGTTCACCATAGTAGAAAAACATTACAGGGAAAAATACAGGTTTAGAACAATTGGCGGCCTAGTTACCACCTACCGTGTGAAGCTACACACTTGCCAAAGGTACCGTGCCGAACTTTCAGGTGAACACACTCGCAGTACTTTTAAGCAATCGAATTCTACTACGACGAAAAGTTCAGATACGAGTGTCGTCGGACCTGTACTTTCGGGAGTTGTAGCGCAAACACTAAGCTCACTTAATAAATAGTGTGCTATGCTAAGCTGTTCAAGATGGCAATCATTATGAGAGTTGGTAGTAAGGGAGTCGAATGGGACGAATATTAAGCAGGAGGATTATAAGCCGGCTGGAGGTGAGAATTGAATTAGATGTAACACGAAGGTTCATGTTCAACATAAATTGCTTTGCAGTGTCGCGTGTTTATGTTGAGTGACGTGGTAATGAGAAGTAAACAGTGATGACTTTCAGCGACGCAGCAGGAAATTTAAGTCTCATTTTAATAGGCAGTAAGTTGAAATGAAAAAAGAAAACGATGAGAGATAGATGATGAGTAAAGTGAGTGAAGTGTGACTGACGGTGGAAAATTGCAGTTTTCTTTTTATATCACTTAATCGTAGTACTTCAAAATGATTTACTGACACAATTAAATATTAAATAAAAGTCATAGCTACCTACTTACTCCATTTTTACCACCAAAATAATTTAAAATGCATTTAAAAATAATAAAGGTGCATGCAACAGTAAAATAAAATTCTATTGTTATTAATTAATCTGGAAATTTAGTTTTAAATAGAAACATTTTTAAAGTCTTTTTCTGTGAGGTGTCGATAATCTACACAAAGTCTTAGAGAATATTAGATGGCGCTATATACTCCACAAATTGGAGTTAAACGTTGGCGAACACAGTAACTGTATTTACTATTACGCGTGAACCATATAAATAGTTAATAACACCAAATTACCTAACAACAAACTACAAGCATTTAAGTAACGGCAGTTTCACAGCGACACATGCAATAATACGACATATTAACGTCGGCCCCCACCATTTGTCACTCCACGCAAATTTTCTCAGTTAATATTTCAGTAGAATCAAATTACGCGCCTAACCCGGGAACATATTGCGACCGATGGAGGGGTGATGCTTCGTGGATGGAAGCAGTAGGTCGTTGTTGCTTATTGCGAGTGTAGAAGTTAAAGTGGCACCGCTATCTTTGAAACATTATACATATTTAGTACCTACCTACCTCATAAAAAATCGGCAGTTTTTGTTATCTTTATAGTTAAAGCTGTAGTCAGCGAACAAAACTTTACAGGTTCTGAATAAACTTCATTCTGTGTTGGCGGATTTTTCATAAAATAAGTGATAAGTGAAACAGTAATGAAGAAAGGAGAGCTACTTAGTTCAAATGATATAATAAATTATAATACTAATTGTAAGTGCAGAATTTGCTTGTTTGTTAAGATTTCACGCTTGAACTGCTAAACCAATTTTAATGGATTTAAGTACAGAGATTGATGGGACTTTGGAGAAGTAAATATGCTCTTTTTATCCCCGAAACAACACCGCAGGAAAAAGCAATTGCTTTAATAAATTCAGGTGTATGAAAATCTATAGAAACAGTGTGTGCTCCTAACCAATTTCGGTGACTGCAAAAGATTCCGCCGTCCTTGGCGGTCATGCGCATATATAGCCTATTTTTTTTTTGAGAACGTGCGTGAGCAGTTGTGACACGACAAGATTATCATTCTCATAGTTGTAATTCAGGACCGCTGGTGGTCGGTCTCCTCCAATTTTTTGCACTTGGCATCAAGCATGGAACGCCGGCGTATCTCAAAATCCGAAACCTTGTCTGACAAGGGAAAGATACAGTATACTTCTTCTATCTCATAAAGACCGTTTTGCTATGAATGTTGTTAGGCGTGCACATGTACATTATTTTAGTGTGCGTAATACGAGAGCGTGCAGACGCACACTAAAATAATATGCATGTGCACGCCTAACACATTCATAGCAAAGCGGACTTCGTGAGATAGAACAACTATACTTAGGTTCTAAAAAAAGTGCAAGTCCACAATGTTTACTAGTATTGTTTCTCCTTGTTGTATCTTTCTGAAAGCATGTTAACTATGGTATCGTGATATGCGGAATACGCAAGGAAACGTCTTATGGACTATATGGGGGCATTCCCGAGAGTTATTTCTTTCCTAAAGCCTTCCCGAAGACGTTCAGAAATTATTTCGACGAGAAACAATTTTTTGGGAATTTATCTCCGTCTGTTATGTGTAGGTATTTCATGAAAGCTATGAAAATCAATTTCAAGAAAATTACATTACAGTTTTGATAAGTATATTTTGTTTTCTTGGAGATATCTTTCAAACGGCTGAACGGATTTCTATCATTGATATATTAGATTTGTCTTGACAGCTCAAATGTTCTTAGGTAAAAAAATTCACGTTAAAAAAATCAACATGATGGCTGTGCCATGGTATTATTTAAAGTAAAAAGAATATGTTTTTTTAGAATACTGTAACATGGGTATCAAATAAATTCATAAACGCCCGAGCAGCCGCTTGCGGCCGGATAACAATGGAATATCTATTGTCTTATTTTCCAAACATTGAAGGGTTAAAGAGCTTATCTCAAGGATTTCAAAAAGGTATATCATGACTGTAATATACTAATAACTAAAAAGACATAAATAAAATAGATAACTTTTAAAAATTAAATAGCCCGCCTACATCTATCATGCCTCTGACTGCATGTTATTATGTTGCCTTTAATATTTGATCCTGTTTCCGTCTTTTCAGTTGACTTGTCTTTTGATGCAGGCGGGGTTTTAGGTATTTTTTTAAACCAAGCTCATGTGCTACGATGTCGAAATTTTTAACAAAGTGTTCTTTAATTGTTTTGGCGGCATGAAACTATCATGCGAGCACTCCAGTGATAAATGACCACTTCCGGGATAGAAAAATTTTTTCAACACGGTAAGCTGGCAACTCGTGGCCAATGAGAACATAAAATAAGAATGAACTGCTTAAATAAATAAAATTGAATTTTAGTGACAACACACACACTCATAAAAGCTATACTACGCTTGCACGTCAATTCGACGAAACGTCTCTTTTACATGCGTTTGAAAACCAGTTTTGTTATTTTCATAGCAAGTTTTATTACGTGCACATAGAAGCAGTCCAAAAACGTCTCAATTACATACCTTTGTGATATACACTTGCCGTCATAAAGCTCGTGTTCCCGTTAATTAGAACGGTTTATATTCGAGGATTAAACATCCTTTTAATCGCGAGATGAGAGACCTCCTAAACCCAAAAGGTATGCAATTACATGCCTATTAAGTATTAATAGTAAAGCTAAGTATAATGGAAAGGGATAAACGATTTTCTGCTTATCTGATATGGTTAACCCTCGCGATACGCAAGTGTATTAACGAGCTGGGTTGAAACGTGGCATCTTTTCCCCAGTTTACTAATAATTTTAATGGACATTAGGGAAAATGGTTATTGACTTTCATTTATTTCATTTTGTCTTTGAATTTTGAGTAAGACGATTATTAATGTATAGCTTAAGAAAACTAAGATATTGTTAGAATGGTTTTTCATTAAGCACTCTAAAATGAAGGAGATCATTCAAGCGCCATACTGTGTGCAACAAGTAAGAAAACCGATATTTTCAGACTTACAAAAAATAAGTGTATAATTAATTACAATCGACTATATGACAATGATAATTGCTTAAGATGCTTAGTTTTAGCAATATGTATCATTATTTCATATTTCCCAGCACTTTCAGAAATCAATAGAATTATTAATATATGTTAATGACGAATTCGAACTTGGCTCAGAGAAATCCTACAACTTTTGTACCATATTAACTAAGTATTAATCTAAATGGCTAGTTCTTGCAATACTTACCAGAAAAGTTCCAGAATGAATAATCTCAAAGTCCTTCAATTATTTTATAACAGTCGTATATTTTCGTTAGGAGGTAATATTGAATATGGTCGATAGATAGTATTAGAAAATGCAATTCACGTTATCTCTCTGTACCTATACTTAGGTATTTTGTAAGCAATTTCTGATAAAAGTTCATTTTATGCATTTCGCCGCTAACACAATCTGAAAAAATATGGTTACCGATGAAAAATACTTCGTCCTTTTTAATAATAAACGATTTCTATGGTTTCAACTTTAAAAAACATTGAATAACAGCAATTTTCGTTTGCCACCATGAATGGTAATAGGAAGCATATGAATTGGTATATGAATATGATATTCCAGGTGTTTTTGGCCGCATCCAATAGGAACACATAAACGTCTTCCCTGATTAACTTGGTCGGTTGTATGCAAATAGTCCCCGCAAAAGGTGGAGGCCAAACTCAGGGGTGTCGTTCGAGAAATTGACGCAAAACTGAGGGGCGTAATGAGGTTAGGCCTTAGTTTAGGAGACTGGAGTAAGATATTTGAAGTATCTAAACATTTGTATTTGTAGTAAAAGGTAGCAGCTTCCATAATGGATTTTATGGAGTAAATCATATTATTTAGGAAAGTTGTTTTTCATGTTAGGAAGGGAAAGTTATATATTCAAAATTGTACACTTTTGTTTGGTAAAGATAAAATGTATAAATGTATAAAATGTATCTTCTGAACCTTACGAAGCAAAATGTCTGTTTGTTAAGACCCGTGTATTATATTATATTATTTGCCTAGAAGACAATAGTGGAAACAGGTAAGTTTTATTATTAGTATTTATAACCCGTCAACCGTCAAATGGCAGTTAAGCAACAGATTTTGCAAACCTCTACATGCGGTAAGTCAGATAAGTAGAATGGTAAACTCAACTCACATAAAAATTGAATCGTTAGTTTTTAAATTTGAGATTTTAGCATTTGCAATACTATTTTTATACAATACTAAATAATAATATACTAGAAAAAATTCGACTTGCACCAGATAACATTCTCGGACGGGAATCAAACTCGCTACCTTTGGATGTCCGGTCCGATGCTCTGACCGCTGAGCAAGCGAGTCACTAATAAATATTTTTATTAAAAGCTATCGAAACTTGGACGGGAATCGAACCTTTAGAAGTCCGGTCCAATGCTCTTACCACTGAGCTACCGAGTCACCATCCGAGAATATGATCTGGTGCGAGTCGAATTTTTTCGAGTATATTATTCAGAGTTGTATAATTCGTTAGTTGCAAAATGTATTAGTTAAAATGTTAAATATCGTAAACTTATATTTAGGCAATTTTTTGATGTTATCTTCATATTGAATCAAAGCTCCAGCACTATTATTGGTTACCAATATCCGAGGCAGTCTCGAGCTGTCCTAGAAACGTTATCGGTTGAATATCACCAAATATATACAGAATTATCCCGCCTTGGGGCCCATAAGACATAAGATATTCTCAGTTAATTCAATATATCACTAGCCATCGAGAAAATGGAAGACGTGATTACTGTGAGATATTTATTAATATTTTTTCTTACATATTCATTGCTTTTAGATACGAACTCATATTGGATCTTCACAAAAATCATAGTACCTTAAGATAAATAATATAAGAAAAAATACTAGAAATATCGACTCACCCCTAGCACCTCAGACGGGATACGGCTACGGGTGAGTCGATATTTTCTAGTATTTTTTCTAATACTATTTATCTTAGTATAAAAATAGTATTGTGAATGCGAAAAATCTAAATTTAATAATAATAGTACCTTGTTTTTATTAAAGTGAGAAAAATTATGGTTAGGCACTAGAAGGTTGGGGTTGAAATTAAAATAAATGGGATCAGTTATTGTAGAGATTAGTGAAAACAAACGCAAATGAAGATAAACCGACGAAGCAAGCAGTCTTGTTTAGGAATTTATTGAGAACAGATATAGATTATGATAGATTGAGTTTTGAGATTTAGTACACAGAGAGATAATCTCACAATAATATTGGTAATGATCTGCATGAAGTTAAAATTTATTATTTTGGAAAAGGATATTCGCTAATGATAAATGTAAATGTCAATTCCTGAATATATCCTGTCTTACTAATCCTACTAATATTATAAAAGTGAAAGTTCTTTATTACTAAAAATAATCTTTATTACTAAATCACGCAACAACGGCTGAACGGGTTTAAACCCTGGATTAAATCAGAGTTTGGTGAGGCAAGGTCGCAATCGGTTAGGAATGTGCATCGAATACCCTGAAAAAAAGTGTGAGAGATAGTCGTGGTCACGTAGAGTTAAGGCTCCGATATACCTCAAGTGGCGCCCTCATTTTAATTAAATTTATTGCTCGCTAAGTACTAATTTTGTTCGTTGTAGTAGTAGTTCGCAAAAGTGCTTAAAGTGGCCACTTTTAGCACTTTTGCGAACTACTATTACAACGCACTGTATTTTAATGAAGTTATTGTTTGTAAATAAACTATAGAACCTTAGCTTCAATGTGTACATGTGAATTTGCGATACATTATGTACTTAGCGAGCAATAAATTTAATTAAAATGAGAGCGCCACTTGAGGTATATAGGGGCCTTAATGGTGGCTCGTTTGCACAAACTCTATTAACACCCTATTGAAATTGAAATTGAAAAATTCTTTATTCAAATAAGCTCACATAACAAGCATTTTTAAATCGTCAATTCTTTTATCCTACCACCCATTATGACGTCTTTTAGCTGACAAGAAAAATGGGCGCAAAAAACTTATCAGCTTTATTAGAAGGAACGATATTTACAAATATGTATATCGTTTCCAGACATTACATTCAAAGTATTCATACATGTTACCATTAACATAGATTCATAAATAAATAACATTATTTAATTAGCTCATTTCTACTGAATCAAATTACAGGTGTCAAGCTTAATTCAAAATTTAAGGCTCAGCCTAGGCTATTACAAAAAAATTATATATATATTTATTCATACAATTCAATAAACGTTAAGACAAGTAGGCAGAAGCAGACCCATTCCCACTGGCAGCACCCGTTCACGAGCATGACGCATGAACCAGCCATCGCTTCGCTCAACCATATTTGAGGGAACGTAACGACCCGCCTCACACGACACCACCATAGAAATGATTAAAGAGAGCATGACATACTTAGGCTACCCGTGTTAAGGCATCGAATTGAAAAACTAATATCCAAAAGCTTTTCATAGGCCTATAGAAAGTGAAAGATTGCAATAAAAAAAATTCCAAAACAAGGTAGTAGTTATGAATTTTATCTTTTGGGTAAGAAGTGCCATACATATAGATAATATTAAACATTTATATATATATATGTATGCGACGTCCTTAATACAAGTAGTCAGAAGCAGACCCATTCCCACTGGCAGCACCCGTTCACGAGCATGACGCATGAACCAGCCATCGCTTCGCTCAACCATATTTGAGGGAACGTAACGACCCGCCTCACACGACACTACCGCAGAAATGTTTAAAGTGAGCATGACATACTAAAGCTACCCATATTAAGGCGATGAGTCAAGAAACCTGTAGATACGTTTTTTAAGTAGGTAGGACACTTCTTACAAACTATACTTAAAAAGAAAAGAAAAAAAAAAATAATATATCGATGACTCGAATCACTTGAAATTATAGTACAGAACTTTATACTAGACCCACGAAAGAACCACGGACTTATCTTAATCTATACTGAACATTAGAGTAAAAATTAAAAATACAAAAGCTATGCCCAGGCGTTATTATCCTTCAAATAATCGCAAATAGTGTAATAGCCTTTACTCATGAGATTGGATTTAACAGTATTTTTAAATTTTTCCAAAGGCAGTTCTGTAACTTCTTGTGGAATCTTATTATAAAAGGTAATACATCTACACAAAAAAGAGGTTCCGGTTTTATGCAGTCTGCGCTTTGGAACAGCAAGTTTGTCCTTGTTTCTTGTATTGAATTTATGAACATTACTATTCTTTACAAAACTATCTAAATTTTTTTTTACATACATTATATTTTCATAGATGAATTGGGAAGCAACTGTTAATATTTTAATTTCTTTAAATAAGTCACGAAGGGTATCTCTAGACCGTAAGTTGTAAATAGCGCGCACTGCCCTTTTTTGTAAAATGAATATGTTATTAATATTAGCAGCTGAGCCCCACAACAACAAACCGTAAGTCATAAGACTATGAAAATAACTGAAGTAAACCAATCTTGCTGTTTCAATGTCAGTCAAAAGCCTTATTTTCTTAACGGCAAAGGCAGCGGAACTAAGTCTACTTGACAAGGCATCGATATGAGGGTCCCATTGCAACCGCGAGTCAATAATAATACCTAAAAATTTTGTGGAGTCTACCAATTCGACTGTTTCGCCATTTACATTTATTGTAGTATGAACCTGCCTCACATTAGGAAGTGAGAATTTGACACATTTAGTTTTACTAGAGTTAAGCTTCAGATTATTAATGGTAAACCAATGCATCACCTTGGAAAGAGTGCTGTTTACATCGTCACTGCAATCACATCCTCTATCGACTTTAAAAATTAAAGAAGTATCATCAGCAAACAGTACTATTTCACACAAGTTTTTGGTATAGTAAGGAAGGTCATTAATATATATAAGAAAAAGTAATGGACCCAATATCGATCCTTGCGGCACGCCCATGGTAATGGGTGCTTCATAAGACTCTGTTTTATTCACAACAACTTTTTGAGTTCTCGCCGATAGATACGATTGCAGAAGGCTTACTGCATTTTTTGATACACCATAATGTTCCAATTTATGTACTAAAGTACTGTGACTGACACAATCAAATGCTTTAGAGAGATCACAAAAAATACCAATTGCATCTTGTCTACCCTCCCATGCCTCAAAGACGTGTTTGAGAAGTGCAATTCCAGCATCAGTTGTGCATCTATTTCGCATTCTATTTATTGCAAGCCTTTAGCGTATTATCAAGCATACAATAAAGGGATATCTTTGACATATGTCATTTTGATTAATGAAGCCTGTCAAGATCCAGCATTAATGAACGATTATGTTAGAAGCACGTCCATTCAACTGTGCTTCATCGAGTGATTACCTAAACAATGATACTTGATAATTAAATATAATAGGAACCTAATGATACACAATATTTGTGAAATGTAGAGATTTTAATATTTATGGAGTATCAGAAATTATTAACTACAAGCGCCATTGAATACTAATAACTGCGTAAATCCCTATCATGGAATTCTCATAAGGAATTCCATTGAGGATCACGAGATTAAAATTCAAATCTTTTATTTAGCAGGAGAGTCAATAGATTGAAATGAAAGCCGGAAATCAAAGGATCGAAGCCTATTTACACAGGAATCCGTTTTGGGGATTAATGGGGAATATAAAATCAAGGCCAATCGTTTCCAATTTCAATACGCATACAAAATCCACGGAGGAGGAAAAATGTTTTATATGTGACGTCCTTATTAAAGGCGAAAAAATAAAAATGGCTAAAACAGAGCGTTATTTATTGTACCTACTTAGTTTCCGAATGGCGATTTGTATCTTTTTTTTAAAGCGTTGTATTTTTTAACACACTGTTTTCAGCCTCCCTCAATTCTTCTTACTAATAATATACTAGAAAAAATTCGACTCGTCATCAGGATTGTCTCAGGCGGGAATAACAAACATAAAAAAAAATGTAACCGAACTGAGAACCTCCTTCTTTTTTTGAAGTCGGTTAAAAAAGAAGTTCTCTATTTTAAAAAAATCAACTCAAAAGAACCTTTTAAAATTCGAAGCTTTTCAGAAATAAATGAAATGAATACATTCGATTTGAAAATCTACTAGCATCACCAATCACATTCGAGATAGTTCTTTTCTGCGTACTTTCGACTCCACTTTCTGCCAAAATGAATACAGTGACCCGTTTCGGACTAGAATATCGTTGGATCTCTACACAAGGGGCCTAGGGATTTCAGATATCGTGGCTCACTTGAAACCAGTAGCGCGGTGAATAATTCATATCGCACGTAGCAAAGGGTTGCACTGCACACCCTATACTGGATCAGGAAGCGAGAGCCTAGAGTAGCTGGCCAGAAGAAGGATTAGGCAACTGCCATGGCATATTACGTGTATTTTTAGGGTTTCGTAGTCAAGTCAACAAGGAACCCTTTTAGTAGTTTCGTCATGTTCGTCTGTCCGTCCGTCCGCGGTTCAGCTCTGAAAGCCCTAAGTACTAGAAAACTGTAATTAAGCATTAATTACGCCAAAAAAGTGGTAAAATAAAATCTCGAAAAAACATTGTTTTTGTACCTCCCCCACATGTAAAATGAGAATGAAAAAAATGTTTTCTCATCAATCTTATAGTGTGGGGTGGGAAGGTATTTCAATAATTAAGGTTTGTGACAACCACTTTTTGATTCAGGGATCTGTTTGTGAAATATTGAACTTTAAAGTGCCAATTTATGTTAGAGTTAAATTCCATCCCCCTCTTTCGGTAAACGGTTGCTCTACTAGTCAAAAATAGTCGATCAACTTACAAGATTAATTTATTATGGAAAAGTTTTCGCATAACAAATTTTATCGAATAGTTAGATATGATACTTTGTTTTAGTCGTTATCTATTTTCTAATTTAGGAGCGTGTCAAAATGATTGCACCCTCCCTATCTATTCATTGTCACGTGATCACGTCGGAGTTTGTAATTATTTTAGTTGGTAGTCAACAGTCCTTTCTTTTTAGCATATTTAACAACTTTATCAAATTAAAGATGCTGATTGTCTTCAATTAAATCACCTTCAATTAATTTCAAAATTAATTAAGGTAATGAAAGTAATTGTCTAGTTTCAAAATTAATAAAGATAGTAAAAGTCATTATCTAGGTTTTACTTTTCAGCATTGTTTAGTATTCTGAGATAACGTTACATTTGATTGAAACATCAAAATAGTGTCCATTAGGGTACTGACTGTGTTGCATTGATTTATTTTGTATGTTGATTGGGAATATTGTGTGAAAGATTTAATAGAATGTAATCTTTATTCAAAGCATAGCGTAATGATGTGAAGTGACTTGGCCGTGTTGACAGGGCGAAGATCAGGTGAGGTGCGTGCGGGACAAGGTAGAACTTCTTTTTTCTCCTAGACCTGACTTTGCCCTACTAAAAGTGAGGTACTGTAGAAGCGAAATGCTTCTAATCTATTTTATATAAAAGATTTAAATAACTTTTCCTATTTATTTTACGTATAGGAATTGGTACAAGTTGTAGCCAGAAAGGCACAGCCTAGCTTCCCTTCTTCTAAACAACAGCTAGAGAACTGTCATTCGCATTTGAAAAAATAATAAAATTCTTTATATCTTTAGTCTGTAACCAAAGAGTTACAGAACCCAAATAGTTTGCATATGAGGCTAGGCCTCAAAGTACTGTAGTTCTAGTGCCGAGCCGATAAAGAAGTTCCCTCACTATATGAAAAAGATAATAATTGTTACACCTTGTTAATAGGATGTAATATTTAAAAGGTTATCTGATTATTTATTCATATGGTAGGCGTAATGAACGTGACAACGGATGCTAATTATTTCGTTGTTTCGTTGTTCCCCCTCTGGAACTGTTATAACGGAGATCGTTGTCGCTTTGACTGATGTCTTAAATTAGTCAGTCTAATCTACTGTCTGTCTGTCTCTAGCAGCTAATGGAGCTCGCTCGAGCTGATGTCGAGATATCGTTGTTTTTGTGACGTTTCAATTTATTTCGTTAATATTAATTTTATTTCGTAGTTAACAGAATTCATAATTGAATAAATTCATGCTTACAATTTTCTTTGGGTATCTAATTTTTAGAATCTTCTTCATTTAAGTAATAACTTGCTTAAGACATAAAGATGATATTAATTTCTTTTTTCGGTTCTTTATGACTGGATTATGCCCTTCAGCTTTAATTAAGATGATATTAAAAAAATAATTGTGTCGTTAATGAAGGTTTCTTTCACGACTTCAAAGACATTAACACGTTTGAAACCTTACATATTATATTTATTGGAAAAAAAAATTGTTTGCACTTCATTAGATTATTAAAAGGTTATTGCAAGAAAGTTTGTGAATAAAAGTTTTAACGCCATAAAAAGTTTCACGTTTGATTTTTATATAAAACATAAGAAAATGTTTATTCTCTCTTGAATGAAATGCAAGATGCTGACAAAACTCACTGCTATATACCTAACCCGGAGGATGCGAAAGTGAAAACGGTACTTATGTAAATACCTGAATGATGAAATCTACAACATCAGATCATATTATCTTACCGCTGAGCTACTCGGTCAGCGGTCAGAGCATTGCACCGGACATCCAAAGGTCGCGGGTTCGATTCCTTTTCGAGAATATGATCTGGTGCGAGTCGTATTTTTAACCTCCGACGCAGCGCAAAGAGGGGTGTTATAAGTTTGAAGCCTATGTTTGTGTGTCTGTACGAATATTCGTAGTGCCACCATTTTGTTTTTTTTTAATTCACCTATATTTGCCAGGGTGTACATTATTTAAGTCAAATCACCACCTTTGTATCTTTTACCGTATTAGGATTTACATCTAAGCTCGTCACATGTCTAGCTATACAGTATACCTATCAGTTCAGACATATGACGAACTTACATGTAAATTCATTAGCTTAGCGGTCCTCCAACGTCTACAATTTTTTCATAGATCTATTTATGACTTGATGATAATAATAACTTATTAAGAGTAAGCTTTTTTGTATGGGTAGTTTTAGAGTTAGTTTTTTTCTAGTATATAATTTAGTATTGTATATAAATGGCATTGTGAATGCTAAAATCTCAATTTTAAAAACTACAACACTTACATAGGTGTTTATATTTTTTTAATTCCTAGATCCGAAATCACACGTATCAAATAGTATACAAACACAACTTCTGCTCGATTACTTTCAAGAACAAGCACCGTAACCGATTCTAATAAATTACGCACGGTCGAAATAGTAACAATTTAGGCAGAGAATCCAGACTCTACAAGAATAAATGAACGGTTTGGAGCCGGTTAGGAAACTCTCATGGGGCCAGTGAAGGCTCCCCAAAATGGTTACCCCATTGTACACATAGTAGCACGTGCGGTAAGCCATAAAGATGAAATACCCCAATTGATTTCAAACCTTAAAGCCTTATGATGTAAAATTCAGAATTAATCGATGAAATATGTGGTAACCTGATGTGTTACTGGTTGTACCCCCTTTAGTTCTACTTGGTATTCGGTCTAATACCTATTTATAGAGTTAAACCCGTAAATAATTTGCGAGGGTCTTACCTTCCCTGGGGGCAAATTTCATTTGTTTTGTTTTTGCGTTGTTATTGGAAATGTTTCTTTTACTAACATCATGGTTATTTTGTTTTATTTTATTTTTTATTATTTTATGTAAATATTAGATGAAATCGTTTGTTCGTTGTAGATTTATTTTTTAATTCAAGTCTCTTATTCCTTATTTAAGAAGTACTGTTAAATACGGTGAAAATTGAAAAGATTTTTATTTTAAAAATCGTGTACAGTTGATACCAAATATTATAACGTAGACGTTTTAAGTTAGAAATCTAACAAGTTGGCTAAAATAAGTAGTTATAAGTCGCAACAGAAATGTACCTAACAAAACAGCTTATTCGAGTGATTTTTATAGATTTGACGGAACAACACAATTTTACGACGAAAAAAGGTCTCCCCATCTATTATTCAATAGACATGTGACCCGATTATTCAAAAAATATGCTGACTATAAAGGTCTTAAGCATAAATAAGAATATACGTAAGGCGGAATATAGATAAGGTTGTATTCTCAAAAGCGTCCGTGGGTAGTTTATATGGATTTAGTGATGTCGGGCCATCGACCGGGGTGCAGAAAAATGGACGGCAATGTATTAGAGAGCGTAGGGTTAAACGCTTAGTTGGTCGTATCGCGAGTTAAGGGCGAGGTAACTTTAGGCCGGCCCCAGACCTACCGGTTTCATTTCTCAGCTTTGCTGTTTTAGTTAAACAGGGGCTACCAGCTAACGCATCGAACTTCGGAAAGTCTGCCGGGCTTCAAATTAAAACACATAAATCGAGCCCCAATCGGGCCAAAACGGCGATCCCTAATTTATGATGTCACACAAACATCGATATCTTCTAAATAACTACAATACGAAACTTCTTACTTCGATTTATCTGTTTTAAGTTGAAGCCCGGCAGACTTCCCGAAGTGCCCCCAAAGAAATGAAACCGGTAGGTCTGGGGCCAGCCTTATGTTGAAAGGTGAGAGTATAGTGCACGGAAAGTGTAAAAAGTAGTGACTGAACGGAAAGAGAGTGCTAATGGTGCGATGCAAGGGTAAATTATATTAGCATTTGTTTTTTTTTGCTTAGCTTACCAAAGCTACACAACTTGATAAATGATGTAATTCATTGGTTTCTTATCGTAGCAGTTTTTTAATAAGAAATACGTTACTCTTTTGATAACATTTTTGTGCTATGTTCTGCGTGCTCTATTCAATTGTTCAAAATGCATTTATGTTTTTTTTTACGATTCAGCGGCTAGCTACGATCACAAGAAGTTAGCGCTACTTTTTCTGATCTTGTCAAGAATATAAAAAGATAGCTCTCCATACTTAGTAAGTAGGTACAATTAATATTATTTATATTTTAATTATGGCACTGATTACCTATTCATAAATGTCATTGAGTACCTACATAGTATTTTTTTATCATGAAAATTGAAATAACACGAAAATTATTTCCCATACCACACTTCACTTTGCTGTGCATAAGCAAACATCAGGCATGGATTTTTGTTTTATCACTCGTACTGAAATTTGGTACAACTGTTGTGAATATATTACGTGGTCAGCGAATTGGAGGGCTGTTGAATAAATTATTTATGATTCCCTTATCTTTGGAGCCGTAGAAATATTACTATGTTTATCTAGATTAAAAGTTTTAGCTCCTGCATAGCGCTTTGGAATGTGTACCATATATTTGTATATGTGTAGTTAATACGATATATTTGTACTCGCAAAATGTGTAAAGCTAAAAAAAAAATATTTTTGAGATTTTAGTATTCACAATGCTATTTTTATATAATACCAAAGAATACACTAGATAAAATGCGACCCTCAGCTGATCATGTTCTCGGACGGAAATCGAACTCGCGACCTTTGGATATCCGATCCAATGCTCTGACCGCTGAGCTACCGAGTCACTAGTGGGAACGTCGAATTTGTTCTAGTATATCAACTCTTACGCTGCAAGCCAGCACCATCTCACCAATGCACAAGGAATTACCTCGACATTCAATTGAAATACCTTTCCAGATATTTTAAGCAATTGATTAAGATGAGAAAGCTTTAATTTTTAATTTTGATATTTTAACATTCACAATGATATTTTTATATAATACTATAAAAAATACGACTCGCACTAGATCATGTTCTCGGACGGGAATCGCACCCGCGACCTTTAGATATCCGGTCCAATGCTCTGACCGCTGAGCTACCGAGTCATATTGTAGGTGCGAGTCGTATTTTTTCTAGTATATTATTTAGTATTAAGATAAATAAAAATCAAAGCAGCAAACCCTGATATTATTTTGTTTAAAGAACTTTATGAAGAATACCTAATTTACCAAACAGCACATAGTACTGCTTTTCAAAAGCAGTGTCAACCTCTTGGCGACATTTATTAGGTTAATTTTAGCGACGATTTAATTTAAACAACACGATTTGAACGAGGTCTACAGCTTCCTGAACCACTAGTTTACTTAATGTAAAGCTTATAGAAAATTTAGCCTTTTCTTTCTTTTGGGCTATTATAAAAAAGCTTTTATTACATCCATTAAAACGAAAGATTTATCTTTATAAAGTTTTTTTTATTTTTTGGAAAGTAAAAAACTTTTTAAATACAAGAAAAACCTGCTATCCATCTCTCGTACACTACGAATAGAAAGAAATGGCCTTTCAATATGCCAAAGGTAAGCCGAATCAAGGCAATAACCGCCAACAATTGCTTTGTGTCGCCACAAAAGAAATAACCATCCCTCAGATTGCTTTCAAACCCTTCAGGTTGTCAGCCGAAGTGTTATTTACATCGTATTGGCAAGTTTCGCGTTTTCATTTGACCTAAACCAAGGATGTTTCTAGAAAAATGGGCTTAGTTTGTTTTTCTCCCCTTGTTATGGTAATTCAACAGTTGGGTAAAGTTTTCGAGGCAAGGTTGCGCATTTCCGAAGAGAGTTGTATAGCACCAATAATAGACGGCTTTATTGAATAACTTTATGAAAGTATTACTGTTTTTAGAGAAAAATTATAAAAAGCCTCCAATAATCTCTTACTCACGAGAATTGAGCAGAGATATAGATAAGGAAATACTAATAAAGCTCCACCGACAAAATGGTTCAGTTATCATTAAAAATATCAAACTTAAAATATGTTATTCATTGCAACAAAGACCTATTCATTCGATTCCCGTCCGAAAACATGATCTGCCTTTCTATTGTCTAATTTCAAAATCTATCGCAATCGCTTTCAGGATGAAACCCATTGATGCTTCTTTTTGGCACAAATAAAAACTTACCAAAGAAATGCAGCAATGTGTCGGATCCAACTGTCAAATGAAAGCGATTGCGATAGATTTTTAAATTAGACAATTAGCCCCCTCTGGTGCGAGTCGTATTTTTTCTAGTATATTATTTGGTATTTTATAAAAATAGCATTGTGAATACTAAAATCTCAAATTAAAAATTATATAGCTTTCTCATCTTAATAAATTGTTTAAAAATATCTGGAAAGGTATTCTATTGATGTCGAGGTAATTCCTTGTACATTGGTGAGATGGCGCTGGCTTGCAGCGTAAGAGTTGATCTACTAGAAAAATTCGACGTTTCCACTAGTGACTCGGTAGCTCAGTGGTCTGACCAATGCTCTGGCATTGGACCGGATATCCAAAGGTCGCGGGTAGATTCCCGTCCGAGAACATGATCTGGGGCGAGTCGTATTTTTTCTAGTATATTATTTGGTAAAGACTTATTCAATTCATACGCCATGCCAGCCATCTTAATACACCTCAATACTCAACTTTTACAATTTTATGATAATTCAATCAGCATATTTTTCTTTCATTTCGAAATCTGCATTGAAATAGCTGTTTTTAGGGTTCCTATTACTAAGACTCCGCTGTCCGTCTGTCTGTCTGTCCGTCTGTCACCAGGCTGTCTCTCACGAACCGTGATAGTTAGACAGTTGAAATTTTCACACATGATGTATTTCTGTTGCCGCTATAACAACAAGTACTAAAAAACAGAATAAAATAAATATTTAAGGCGCGCGATTTTGCTCGATATTGATAACGGCAACAGGTAGACGCTTGAAATATTCACAGAATATTTAGTTATATACCTATTCACTTTCAAAATTAATAATTAAATTAAAATAAAACAAATATTTAAAAGTGGCTCCCATACAACAAACGTGATTTTTACTTAACACTTTGTGCGCGAGTCCGACTCGCACTTGGCTGGTTTTTTTTCAATAGATATAAAAATATTATTTTTTCATAATTATAATTATTACGTGTCAAAACATGCACAGGTGTTTAAGAGATTTGTATTGAAAAGTCAGGACTTGGAAAATTATTGTTGATCACTCCTGAAGATATATTAGAACCCATCCCCCTCAAATGTTGGTAACCATCCCCTTCAGGATCCAGTGATTGATTACAGTCAGCATTGTTTCCGCTATGCAGGCTGTCGGCACACGTAGACTGGAATTATCTTCTACGAAAACGGTTCGATTCAACATTAAAATAAAATAAAAGATTTTTTAAAAATAAAATAATTTTCGATTCGAATTTAGAAGTAAAATACTGTTTAACATGAGTCTGACACTCGAAAGTGTAGATTTATGCACGGCAAATAATTAATAGCAACGATTTATAATAACATATTAACCCATAAAGGGATCAAAGAATGTACAATTTTAATCTTTTAATTGTTCTGAAAAGTTAACATGTTGTACGAATTTAATTATTATCCTACGAAATTTATTAGTGTACGTACAGCAGATATTTGCTCCAAAATAGCTGACAGTAATTTGGCATCTGATTGGATGACAACACGGCGTGTCATCATTATTATTGGCGTAAAGTATTCACGTGATAACAGCGTTTTAATGGTGATCAACAAGATTTCCAATAATGAAAACAGCAGCTCACCAAAATCTTAAGTCGATGTAGGTATGTTACAATTGGCGAAGCATCCATACAAGTCGATTCCCATTGGCTTACCTTTTAGAAAACCCACCCCACCGATACACTATGCAGTTAATAACATTTTGCAGAACGGCTTTTCTTCGTCATAATTTGACCCCTCGCCACTGGTATGTATATACATACTGTTTGAGGAGGACGATTGGCAGTGGTAAAATGTTAAATGATAAAAGTAATGTTTATGTTAAAATTATATAATGTTCTGTCACAACGTAAAAACTGTTATAATAATGTTAGGAGTAAGTACACGCGACCCGTAAAGTCCGGGGAAATGTACATACTAAAGTTAAAACTATATATGTCAGTCGATGCATCGACAATAGCGTATGACGTCAATCGCACGTCACTGTGTTTTGTTTGGTGCGTATGCACCGAACACATACATACACCGTCAAATCCTCTAATGTGTCCCAAACGTCAGAGTACAGTCACAGAAAAAAGTCCCTCATAAAACATGAAATAAGCCATAAAGCGGTTTAATAAGCACGCATTTACGTCGCGAGCATCTTTCGGTGGGATCAGTGATATTTACTTTACGATTCGATCGTAAAGCTAACGGTTTTTCGGACTTTTCGGCGTCCTTCGCGATTTTATAGTGATGACCGTGATGCGTCCCGAAACGAGCTCGGCACGAAATAACGACGGTTTTCAGACGATTTCGCTAAAAGAGACTGGAATTTATATAAGCTCTTATAATAATTTTATATTTTCTTGATGTACCGATCTTGTATTGTTACAACAAGATAATACATATTCAAAAAAAATATTCTATAAGACTGATTAATGAAAGTGAAACCAATAAAGTGCTTCTTTTGAGCAATCAATAGGATAATTTTAATAATAAACTCATCTGAGTTAGTTGCTTTAATGTTAATAAAAATATTTTAAAGTTATAACATATTACCTATGGAAGTCGATTACCATATGGATAACTTTCCGAAAAACAAACAAACTAATGAAAATTTAAACAAAATGTAAATCCGTTATTGGCATTATGCAAAGTTTGTAAGACTGTTAATATTTATGTGCTGTGGATTTTGTGATAATAATAAAATTAAATGAACTCAAAACGTTACTTTGCTACATCAATACTCACACAATAATATTTTAGAACGTTTCACCTGACCGCTGCACACCTATATTTTATAATATTTGTAAATAAAATCAAAATTAATTGTTGGATGCCTCTTCGTAAAGGTAACACACAAAACACTCGTACCTTTTTTTCCAAATCCAAAGTTTTGAAGTATCAATAAAAAAATACAAAATGTATGTACAGCGAAATTCACCTTTCTATCCGAATACAAACTGCCATAGCTGTTTGATTGTCCTGAAAGCATCGCACTTTGGCAGCCATGAAACGCCCCGTCACACGATTCCAAGTGTGCTACTGGATATTTATTTGAGATACAAGATTACTTTAAGATAAAGTACGGTGACTTTAGTATACCAATAAAAAAGTTACAGTATTTTAATTGGCCCTTTCCAGATAAATCAAAGTTATACAGATTTAATTTTGATCAAAATGAAGTCTTCTTTTTGTTAAATAACCTTTAATATTTTATCTTTATATTTTATGTGGCGAATCTTTAATATTTTATGTGGCAAGTTTTTGGGACACCCTGTAGACGAAGAAAATCAAGGTCCTCCTACTCGATTTCGGGTAATCGGGTCATTTTGGAAAGTCCACATCAGCTATTTTTAATGTCCCCGCTGCTGCCTGGGGCACAGGCCTTCTTTATGGATGGATAAGGAGGATGGGACCTACCACGCGGGCCCAATGTGGATTAGTGGGTCTTAATTACTGCAAATGCAGCTGGTATTGGCTTAACGTGTCTTCATTTTTGATCACCCATCCCATGGTCGACTCTTGCGAAATTGGCTTAACCCCGCAATCACAGCACAGGGCCAGATGCTAAACCACTGCGCCACCGAGATTCTGAATATTTTGGATCATTTCTCAATAATGATGTTCCAAAAAACAAAGATAACACTTTTGTTATATGAGCGTGGTTACCATTCGCAAATAGCAAAACGAAAAGATTATGAAAAAATATGATATACACTTTTGGCGCGAAACAATACTTGCACATTTGAATATAAAAGCGATAAGTAAACCAATAACAGGCTCTTGAGCATTTTTCAACATTTCCCCCTCGACACGAAATAGAGTATTATGGGTACTTTCGATACCGATACTTCGAGGGGCTTCGATACTTACGGCAACGGACTATTCCCGCTAACCCTATATCGTCAACCTATTATTCACTTTTCATAATGCACATAATGTATCGAGAATTCACATGTACAGATTAAAGCTAAGGTTCTATAGTTTATTTACAAACAATAAACTCAGCAGTACGTAGTAGTACCTAGTAGAAACACTGAGTTTATTGTTTGTAAACTATAAAACCTCTTTAATCTGTACATGTGAATTTTCCTTACATTATTTACTAAGCGAGCAATTTTATTAAGATTAGGGCGCCATTTTGAGGACTACAGCCCCTCAATCTCAATCAAATTATATAATAAAATTAACTATAAATTACATATTTACAACTTATCTCAACGCGAGTGTAAGAAAGTTTTGTATGAGTGGCTAATGACATTCAACACACTTTACACACACACACACACACACACACACACACACACACACAAAACACACACACACACACACTCACACACACACAAAACACACACACACACACACTCACACACACACAAAACACACACACACACACTAAATTTTCATTTGCATTTTATAAGAATGTTTATATAAACAAAATAGTAACCTTTTAGATTCAGTTTTATTTTGTGTTTAACTGCTACAATTCTTTAAGTTCGAGGCGGGCGCTAATAGCTGCGACACAGTCTATGACTAATGTGGTTATTAACGTTAATCTGATTTTGTTAAAAATTTTTAGACACAAATTAATGATTTTGATTTTTTTTTAATGCAATGATTGCAATACTAGCAAGTTAATTAGCATTATTTTACATATTTTCTACACTTATTAAAAAAATACTTGCCAAAGTATATTGAGAACCTACCATATAAACAAATAAAATTAATAAGTTAATAGTAGATTATGCAATAAGGGCTTAAAGTAGTGTATTGTGTCCCGGGCGCTATTATTGAACCCCGAGTACGAGGGATTCTATGGTTAACTCCCGAGCGGAGCGAGGGAGTTAAGGCTAGAATCCTGAGTACGAGGTGTTCAAGATCGCCCATGACAAATACACATTTAAGCCCGCGATGCATACTCTACTTTTTATACTTTCTGCGAGGCAATTGAAACCAATGATTATAAAGAAAGTACTTAAGTAATTATTTAAAGTTAGAATAATAAAATATGAAAAATTAAGAATATTTATAGAAAATTAAAAGTTATGTTAGAAACATTACACCAATTGTGCAACGACAAAGTTACTTTCCCTGGTACATTTATAGTTGGGTTAGAGTTTATGTTTTTGTCGTCTATTCTGTAGTGGTCAGTTCGACATTCAAATAAATCCTTCTTGGTGCGCGGGTGAAAATCAATTTCGTATAAAGTTTTCATGATGGCATACAGCCTAACTCAGAATAAGATCTCATTGCACCTAAACTTTTTTGAAACCAACATCGATCAAGCACGACTACAAGGGTTGCATTCCAAATTCAAATCACATTATTCCCCATGGGAAAAATGACTTACTTTAGGAAAGGTTTGCATGACACATAATATGCCATTGACGAGCAGGTAGTATAAAAAAAAAAATATCTTCTTTCTTTTATATTTTGGATCACTGTTTGAAATCTTACTCATTCTAAAAGAGCGTGAGTACATTTGTGTAGCTCTCTGGGATGTAATCTTATATTGGATTAAAAAAAAAAAGCTGACTCTAATCTGTGACAATATGTCATCATGGATGGCACCATGATTTCGATAGTGATGTGGCAGTGGAATTTCTGTAAGTGATATCGATAATGGACAACATTTCAAAAACATATTGTTTTATGTTAGTAATTTTTATTAAAGTGTAATATAAAAAAACTGCTGTGATAATATTTTCTCTGTTTTTTATTATTTTATTCTAACTTGTCTCGTGGTAAGTGTTTTTGTTTTAAAGCTTTATTGCCAAAAAGACTGGCGAAAGAAGCGCAAATGAAGAAAGAAAATATCGCCTTTATCGCAGCGAAGCCTCTGCTGCTATGTTTATTTCGTTGATTACAGATTTACATCTTATTCTTTTTAGCACTATCCAATATAAAATATCGATACTTGATAATGGTGGTCGATAGTTTGGTAAGCAAGCATTATCATTCGGGTGCATGACAAATTGTAACCAACTCGTAAACAACTAAGTGACTCGGTAGCTCAACAGTAAGAGCATTGGACCGGACTTCCAAGGTCGCGGGTTCGATTCCCGTCCGAGAATATGATCTGGTGCGAGTCGAATTTTTCATAGTCTATTATTTACTATTGTATAAAATTGTATTGTGAATGCTTAAATCTTACATTTAAAAATTATAACCAACTGTCAAATTTGACAATAGATTTTTATTTAATATGAGACAAAGAGACTCAATTCAAAATGCCTGTCTTTCTCAATTGGGACTAGATTTTCGATTTAATAACTATCGTTAAAATACTGATCTAAAAATTCAAAAAAAAAAAATCTTAAATCTCGAAATGGTTTTCTAATTTTAGTACCTTCTCAAAATGAAATGTTGTCCATTAAGTTGATCCTCTTTGAAAACATGTCTTATAAACGAAAAACAGCGGTCGGTAGAAACCCAGAATACTATACCTACAAAGCTTTCGCCCATTGATAAGGGGTGGAAACAATACGAACCACCGCTTAACAGCTTTGGGGTACTATTTTAGAGCTCTGAAACTAAACATTTGAGCATTTCACGAACGATTTAGTTCTAACTAAAGGGACTAAAATAACATTAGACATTGACGAAGAGATTTGATCAAATACTGAAGATACAATACTAAAAGCATTATTTGGACTCAATCAAAATATAAACGCTTGTGATAAATTTCATTATGATTTGTATTGTTTATTGTTAACATTAGATAATGCTATCGTTGGTATTGTCTCAGGTTCAATAGCTAAAATAACAATTAGAATAGAGAGAAAACCTATATTCGGCAATATCGATAAGTGATAGTGGCATCGAGGAACAACATTAGATCAACGATGTTAACAGATTAGGTCAAAGTAAAGTAAAGGCGAGGAAAAAGAACTTATATTTATACTCGTACTACATGAAAAAAAAATTTGTATCAGTGATACTACTCCAGTAAGTAGTCAGGTAATTTTGTCTGGAAATAATTCAAGGAGTTTTGATTTCTTGTGCGTCAGATAGCACCAAGGATTGTTAATAATGCATTATATATGCGACCTTGAAATATGTGTGGAAGTTTTAAAAATGTCCAAAACTGTGTGATCCAGCCCTTATATTTTTGATAATAATAATAATAAATACTTGACAACATCACCTACATTGCTCCGATTCCAAAATAAGTAGCTAAAGCACTTGTGTTATGGAAATCAGAGACAACGGTGGTATCACAAACACCGTGACCTGAGCCAATACAGAAAAAATCGTTTTCTAAATTGACCCAACCGGGGATCGAACCCAGGACCTCAGAGATGGCGAAACCTCGAAAACTGGTGTACAAAGCCACTCGACCAAATAAATAAAATAATATCTAAATAATAATATCTAAACTTTGAAAAAACTTTAAAACAAAAGTAAATGTTTGAAAAGCAAAGGGGATTTTTGCAACAATTTATTATACTACAACATTTTGATGCAATCTTAAACTATAGTGGCTCTGGTTTTCCCATTCCCCATATTTCCGTCATTTTGAAAAAAATCGAAAAACTGAATCGATAAATAAAATCTATATAATTAAAGAAATTGCTAACAAAATTTCAGGAGAATCGGTTGAGAAAGGTTAGTTAAGTTGACGATTTAAAAATTTATGTGAGTTTATTTGAATAAAGAATATTAGGTTTTTGATTTTTAATTTTGTTGAAATCCAAATATGAAAAGCATTAGGTACGTAAACGTCATGTTCATTTCTCAATTCAAATATTTGAAAACATTTTATCCCTCGCCATTTACTAAGTACGTAAATTGACATTAGCAAAATGTGTCAATCTCATTCAAGATTCAGGAGCTTTGAAAAACAGCTAATGTAATTTATTTCCCGTAATGGAAATCAACTGTTTAGCAATTTATCGACGTATTACCTCATCAAGTCTGAATTAGCTTTCAGCCGATGTAGCACTGAAAGGAATTATTTATGAAATTAAATCAAGCTACAGTACAATTTACGATAGCAGTTTTTTTCTATAATATTATTTCAATAACGGGTAGAGAAATTACTTTAAGTGATAATTTGATTGAGAGTTTCTGCAAAATTAATGTCTGAACCATGTCTGAATTTTGAATTTTTGCAGTTTGTTTCTAAACGTACGCGCTATGCTGTTACGTTTGCTGTGCCGCGAGTCCATAATAAGTTAGTATGGATTTTTTCCAGTTTGGATTAATTTAATGTTTTAACGGTTAAGGTATTACATTGTTCAAAACCACCGGTGGACGTATTGCTGAATGATGGTAATCAATCATCGTAGCTTGAATACAAAATTGAAAATTCAAAACTCATTTATTCAGTCTAGGCTGTTACAAGTGTGAATGTCAAAGAAGCTACGCCATCGGTTCGCAAACCCTAAGCGGGAGACCTTGTAACAAGAAGAACCGGCAAGAAACTCGTCAAGGGCTGCTTTTTTCTCCCTGTATATTTCATACAGAGTCGTCAAAATTTGAAAAATGAGGTCGGCATTTAAAGTGACGTCATTTTCCATTACAATAATTAACAAAGTTTACATTCAATGGGTAGGTAAAATAAATTTCAACTAGTTGAGAAATCGCTGTCTTACTCGATAACACAAAGCTAAGAAAATCATTGTATGATATGAAGAATTAGATCAGGTGAATTAAGTCTACGACGGGGCAACATTAACTGGAAGTTACTTGACATACAAGTTAACATTAATTATAAAAAAAATGCAATTATTACAATATCTTGCACAATTTACATTTACAAAAGAAAATCTACGACCAAGCTGTTTTATCAATTAAATAATCTTTAACGGTATAGTATCCTTTATTGAGAAGACAATTTTTTATATGAGTCTTAAAGTTTTCACATGGTAAATCCAAGATATTACTTGGAATTTTATTATAAAACTTTATACCTAGACCTATGAAAGAACCACGGACTTTTTCTAATCTATACCAAGGTATTACAAGTTTGTCTTTATTTCTGGTGTTCCGATTGTGCCAGTCACTATGTTTTGTTTACAAATTAATATTGCGACGCACATAAAGAATGCAGTTTAATACAAATTGAGTGCTGCTGTCAATATACCGATCTCCTTGAACCTATCCTAAGAGATGTTCTAGAACTAAGTTGATAAATAGCTTTTTTGCTCGTTTTTGTAAAACAAAAATAGTATTTATATCGGCTGCTTTTCCCCACATAAGAATACAGTACGACATAATGCTATGAAAATAACTGAAATACACTAATCTGGCAGTATCTATATCTGTTAGTTCGAAATACAGTATATGTATAAATACAGTATATAACAATCTCTGGGACGTAGGTGAATCTGACAGAATGGGAACTTAAAAGATACAATCATTTCTAAAATCCCAAATTTAAAAACGAGTTTCTACATACCATCTGTACTGTGAAAAAGGAACGGACGCGGCTCTCCATACAAACCTGGCGGACATCGTTGCTATGGCAGCCGTAGGCACTTAGACAGGGGAGGCTCGATATGAACTGCACCATTTGAATTTCAAGTGCTATGCAAAGTGAATCCGATCTCTGAATCCATTGGATCAGTTTCAGTACTAGCGATAACGACACAAGTGTACCATTTAGCATAATGCTGCCTTTATTATATTTAAAAAAAGCCTTATTAGCTTTGCAAAAATTTGAAATATTGCTTTTGATTTTTACTTTTTCTTAATTTTATTACTATTAGTGCTTGGCATTCATCTTACTTGATGTTAAGAGACGATAAAGCGAAGCACCCGGAATCCTATGCCAATAAGAAACTCTTTCTGCATCACATCATCAACTCAATCTTTTTTCGAAGCTTTATAATCATCTTAAAAATAATTACCACAACATATTTCATTCGTAATTGGAAAGAAATATGAGTCTAGCAATAACCTTGTCATCAAAATTAGCTCCGCTTTGAAATTACATCCCATAAAATTAGCCTAATAATAACTGATGTATTTGAGCCATCAACCAATATTAATTGGATTAATGAGAAAATTAGATATACATGGGATATGTAGAAATAATTACGAACTAGCGATTCTCTAATATGAAATTCCATTATTTGGTTTATTCCACTGTTAATCTTCAATTCGTTGAGTTTTTGTCAGATTTTAAAAATATTTATTATATTTTATCTATTTCTGATTTAGGTATAACTCATTATACATGATGTTTTAGTTTCAACGATTTAAATCAGTAGGTAATAGGAATTAGGTTGTTAGGGTGGTGCAGAACCGAGTGTGGGTGGTGAAGATCCATGGGGAAGGTTCAGTAGTGAGCGTCGTGTCGCAGATAAAGAAGAAGATAATAACACTGTAACGGACTAATTTGCCACCAAACAGCATTTATGATTATTTGGCAAAAACTGATTTTTTTATTTCCAATGACAGTTGAACTTTAAATAAATAAAACTGGTCAAGTGCAAGGGCCACGCGCAGTATAGGGTTCCGCAGTTACCTTATACAAATACCATATAGCTATAAACTTATATTTACTTCCTGTTATACACAACTAACGACTATAAAGTATAATACCTTACTATTCAATGAAACTTCTACAAAAACTTTTCTAATCGATCGTACTAGTCGATCGTTAACTTGTTAAGCCTACCTAGCAGTAATACTTTTCTTTTTACTTCATCATTATATACCTGTCCTTAATTTTTTACATTCTTATATTTTTTTAAGACCTACCTAATACCCATACTATGAGATTGATGGGAAAAAAAAATATCCCCACTTTACACTATGTAGTCCCCACTAAAAAGATAGAATGGAAAAATACTATAAGGTTTCCTTGATGACTTGACTACGGGCTCTAATAAAAGTCAAACAAACAAACGACAACCTCAATAAATTTTAATCTGTAATTCCTGAAAATACATTGCAAAACCCTTGCAAACCCTTTTGTCAGAAAACAAAGAGGATCACGAAGACAACACAAGTACTAATTGATCATTATGTTATAGTATCGATTGCAACTCTCGAATGCCGGCGATTGTTTCTCGGAGTTAGACGTTTGATGTTGTTAATCGGTAACAAGTTATCGAATCCTACTCGTTTATGTTTCGATATTCGTGTCCAGCGAATATTCCGATAAAATCTTGACGAGGATTAATTTCCTCTAAAATACCAAAAACAAAATAACCAAGATCTAGGAACAAAGGAAAACAAACAAAATAATATTGTGTTCCGTATAAATGGTAAAGTTGCCTGTTATTGCTAATGAATCTTATAAAGTACCTATTTGAGGCTTCTTTAACTTATAAAAGCTATTTCTCCAAACAATTTAATGTTATGTTTGTTATTACTGTGGGTATTCTTTGCTACGTGGTTCTTAATAAAAAATTCATAACGAAGATAATCTTCCATAAACATACCTTTGTAATTTCTGCCTATCTGTGTATCTCATTTTCCTAATTTTCTGACTCGTTGAGGTATGAAATTAGTCTTCTGTATAAATATTTCTCAAGATTTTGGATCGCTACTACAAGTTTTCATACTTTTAAATGGTAACTTTTAGAAATCTTATAGGTTTCGAATGTTAAATGTGATTAAGTAATATGGGATGATTTGGAAAGCAAAACATAAATTGAACATAAAAAAAACCCCAGACAAGAATAGGCGTAATTTTGCTAAATTAAATTCATATCTAGTGTTCTTAAAAGTTATTATAGAACTTATACACTGTTTCATATTACGCTGACAGTTCGATGTCATGTCACGATAAATACGTGATTTAAGTAATTAAAGATCCAATCTGTATACTTAAATTATTAATATTATTAAGTAAGTACTTACATAATTTATTTGAACTATTAAATAATTCATCAACACCCGAGCGGCCGAATGCGGCGGGATAACAATGAAATGTCTATGTGTCTCATTTTCCGGGCCTTGATGGGTTAAATCAATTATATTTTAAATTTTAATACCAAATGAAAGCCGAAGAAACTATAAATAACCAGAATCATATGAAAAAGTATCAACGATTAAATCGAATGTAGTTCACCTTTTTATCACGTATGATTCCGCTTTGCAAATAGACGCGTGTAACTTGCACTCATGTTAGGGGCACATGAATCCCACAAATAACGAAGCTTGGTATGGTCTATTGGTCTATGAATGGGGGTTGGAGAGTACAAACATTTGTGAATTCCACTGGGCATACGATTTGTTACGGATTATTTACTTTTTCTCTGTTTGGAAAATAGATAAGGAGCAGAAATAAAAATGAAAAACTTTCTATGAACAGAAATACCTAGGTATTTCTCAAATTATTAGAAAGTTTTTCATCAATCGCTTAAGTTTTTCATCAAAGGCTTGCTATTTAAATAATATTCGTATAACAATCGTATTTTTTTTGTCAAAAAAATATAGAAAATGCAAAACAGAAGAAGCTGCGGGTAATCTGATCTATCAGTATGTTGATTTTAAGTTGATTTGGTTTGAATTTAATTTTATGGAAAGTCAAAACTATTTAGAATAAAAACTTAAATAGATTTTGAATAAGACAATACGTAAGTCAAGTAAACATAATCTAAGTGTGTTAATCTTATATTGAAAAGTAAAAGTTATAACACCGCAATCACAGTCTAATAGAATAATCCGCTCCTAGTCTGAATGCTGATTCTGAATCAATTAACAAGGACCAATTCGCTGCAGTGGCGATGCAATTACGCCTGTTCGTCGTCCTCTGACAACTTCTGACTGTATTCAGCAACATTATAGTAGAATATTGTTGGAATGTACAAGTAGGAAGGCTTCCCGCCCACGAGCGATTTTTTGTAGCTGCGATTATCGCGGCGTTTCACGGCGTTTTTTGTCACCTGGCTAAGTAAACCCTTTGTCACTCTTGTCAGTGTCATTTCGCGGGCAGTTAGTCGCTGAGCTACTTTTTGTAGCTCGTAGGCGTTCACGTATCAAACTCTGTATGTTCTATTCTCGGCAACAAAAAAACGGTTAGCGATTAAACTCGTGGTTAACATTTAAAAGGTGAAGAGCCGAAAATTAACTTGTTGTTTAGTTGTAAACAGAGAGATATAATTTGTGCTTATGTTCAATCAAAGTAGGAGTGATAGTAAACAAATGTGGTTTATGTTATACTTATGAACTAAACCTTCACAGCATTTCAGAGCCAACTTAACGATAAGGTGAAACTTTCACGTCTCATGAGCTAAGTTACAATCATAAATTCAATATTTAATATTTCTTTAAATCAAAAAGATGCCTGTTTCAAGTCTTGATGATTTGTCTCCACACCAAAAGTACTTACCCAAGGCTACAAAACGCAGGATTTCAATTGTGATTCAATTAACATGAACCAATTTGCTCGCAGTCTGCAGTCAATGCAATTACAAACGGCTCCGTTCCTGTTCTTCCGATGTCAACCGATTTAACGATCAGGGGAATCTCACTCATATTACTCGTATATCGGATAACAATTAGTTCGCCTTTTTTAATCCTTTGACGACGACTTCGAGTTGAAAGATGTTTTAAATTTTTAACTCATTCTGGGAACTTACTCCCTTATGAGTAAACATTTTACAAATATTGTTAATTCTTTTATTTTTGAAATGTATAACAAGTCAACTATACAAATAAAAAATATTTCAAATGTTAGTGTACGTAGAACGTTAATATCAAAATACTAAGTTAAAACAATTGAAATTTGATAAAACATATTAAGTGTAAAAATATTTACACATATTATAAAACTCAATCCCCTACAGCAAAGGTAATGTTTTCTTACAAATAACTTTAAGGCTCGGTTGCACCATCTTAATTTAACTTTAACAGTACATAATACAAACTTATCTGAGCCGGTGGCCAAAACTGGAACCAAGTGTTATTACATATTGTTACCTAGGTTACGCTATAGACGACAACGACGCTGTCAGCGAGTCAGATAAGTCGGTCTCTGTTAAAGTTAAGGTTAAATTAAGATGATGCAACTCAGCCTTAGTTATCAATATTCAAAATTGTTCAGATTAAAACTCACATAATCCACAAACTTTCCTGAATAGTTTCACAATCTTCTCCGATTCTACGAAAATTATCTTCTTCGTCTCATGAAATCATAAAAATGTCAATGACCTCAGTATAG
Organism: Catoptria pinella; assembly: GCA_963556745.1. Lineage (NCBI taxonomy): Eukaryota > Metazoa > Arthropoda > Insecta > Lepidoptera > Crambidae > Catoptria > Catoptria pinella. The sequence continues at coordinate 7,713,577 of OY750771.1, forward strand.
AGATATTGCTTCTACTGTACACGTAGATCCTTCCCCAATCCTTGAGCTATAAGTTTTACCATCATACTCAAACTCATCAAACGATACAGTCAAATGTTTAGTAAAGTTCAATTTTCTTCCAATTTTCTTAGTGCCTTCACCTGTCATTATAGCTTGGCATATTTTGGGATATTCTTTGATTGGTGATCTTTGCTTCATACTTGAGTACTTCGGACCTAGATCTTCAACTGTTATATTTGCCACTGGCCCGCTTCTTAGCTTTTTCGCCAGTTCGATAGAATACTTACAAAGAATCTCTCCTAATCTTTGTTTTCTATGCTCACGGAGAGTTGCTAAGAACATTATTTCTAGACTGCAGTCCACTTTGTATCTGGAAAGTAAAATTAGAAATACTATTACCAAGTATCGAATAGGAATAAATGAAAAGTTAAGAAATTAAACGATGTATTTTTCTTACTTTTCAAATAAATTGCATCTGGAGTCAACATTTGCCATAAATTGAATAAGAGACTTGGCAGATTCTTGCGAGCAGCGTTCCTCTGCGAATACTTCGAAGAATGGTTTCTCGGAAGCATCAGATGTCGCAACCTATAATTTTTTTAACTATTTCTTTTAACATGAAATACATAAATATGACTTACTAACTGAGAGTGTATTATTGTTCAAGAAAATAAAAAGAATGAAATAAAATGACAGCATTTAAATCTGACTACCTACTTGATTTACTTAAGTGTTTTGAGAAATTTGTACAATGCCAACCCTAACACATGGAAAGTTCCATTCTTCTAAATTAACGACCTCCGTGGTCGAGTGGTTTGCACGCCAGTTTTCAAGGCGTCACCATCTCTTGAGGTCCCGAGTTCGAACCCCGTTTGGGTCAATGTAAAAAAATAACTTTTCTATATTGTCTCAGATCTGGGTGTTTGTAGTTCCACCGTTGTCTCTGATTTTCATAACACAAGTGCTTTAGCTACTTACTTTGGAATTGGAGCAATGTATTTTATTTTATTTATTTATATTTTTATCTTTATCGACCGCACGACGACTTCTATTGCTGGGCATAGGCAAAGTTTGACAGTTCATTTCATTCATTCATTTACTTTAGAGCCACGCTTTTGTCGGTAAGTCTTCTCCACTCCATCCTACACATTGCTACGTCCTTGATATCTTGATCCGACGCGACATTTTTTGACAAATCAAATTTTGATTCACAGACTGTAATTTAAAACAAGGGTGGCGGTGTTTTCACGCGGGAGGCGACGTTGAGGCATGCGTTAAGGGATGTCAATTGTTGCTCTAGCTAAGCAAGAACAATTCATTACACTACTGTTTTGATTGTGATATTATGCCATAGACTTGCCATAAGTCCACTTTCCCTTACCTGTAGTTTATTGAAAGAAGCCGCAACCACATCACCACTGGAAATCTCTATAGCCACTAATGAGGCTCCATCTAGGGCTGCGTCTGCGCACAGCTCTAATAGCTCTTCAGCGGCTAAAGGATTCTTATTAACTTCTGTACCGATACATACTGCTTCGTCTTTGCAAAACGATTCTCTTATAACCTGTGAAATATTCAAAGCAGTTGTGCTGGCCCTATAGACATAGCTAGGGCTTTCTACTATTCGAATAGAATATTAATTTGCATGTAATTTAATTGATGTAAGCTGTCGCTCACCATAGTCAATCACGACGTTTTATAATGTCAATTTAATACACTTAATCTATCACTTCTATTCTATTCGAATAATCGAAAAGTCAAGCTTTTGCCACTTGTCTAGGCCCTCTGTTGATGAATCCGAACATGTATTTGTAAAGTTGTTTTATTTAAAATTAATAATGTTCAAATGTTGTGATGTTGTCTAATATGAAAAAAAACAAAATTGCTTAAATACTTTATCATCGACTATTATTATATTTTTAAACAACTCATACACATACAAAGATGGCCCAATGTCACTTTGTAAGCAAACATAAACTTACTGAACTTGATGTTTTGGTGGGTTCGTGGCTTAGTCACCGAGTGTCGACGCACGTGTGGCTGACGTACCCAATTCGAATAAATTTAATATCAATATTTTTTCAGCTTTTGCACTAAGTACAGTCAACGAATATATCAAATTATTATACATATCATGCATGTATGACTCAGTTATTATAAACAAGAATGCTGTATTTTCCTGTTAAAAGTAACCTACCCTCTCCAGCATTATTAACTATATGTGACCAAAATTCTAACCAAATCCATGCAGTAGTAACAGACAAAATTATTAATTATTAACTTAGGTTACATTATTGCTAATTTAAAAGGTATTTATAGGTAACTTATTTAAAAATAACTTGAGTTTGCCCATTAACACAAACATATAAATATATAAACATACGAAAAATCTGAATGTTTCTCTCTTTTATTAAAAGTTGATTCATTTAATTTTATTTACATTTCAGAACATTTCAATGTAAAATGTTACCACCTTATTAAAAAAACCCTTAAAATAGAGTTATAGTCAATTTTAATTAAAACATGGATAAGTAACTAAGACATTTAATTATTTCAAAAAATTACATACAAAATGAAAGTAACCCTTCTTTATAGGTATCGGTATAATATATAACACATAATTTGTACTCACGATAAAATATTTAATTTTATTCGCTTTGTGGAACACTTTTATGTCTACCAGTACATGTGTTTAAAAATTGCACCGAATCAAATAAAATTGACTGGGTGCGTCGGCCACAGGTGCGTCGGCCACAGTTCGTCGACCACAGGTGCGTCGACCACTGGGTGACTAAGCCACGAATCCGTTTTGGTATCAATAAATTAAAAGTATCAATATTTACGTGCAAAGCACCGGGAAAGGTAGCAGCTGACAGACACTCTATCCTGTATTTCCCTGCAAATAAAAGACAATTTACATATAAAATAAAATTGCTAATAGAATGCAGATTTTATTCATAACAAAAGCTTGCGTTATTCTGTGTCATCATGTCCTAAAAACGTGGCTGAAATTGAGTAAAAACTTTCTACATTGAAGTAACTTTACGGTAATTATACTTAGCAGTATGTACTATAAATTTTATTAAAATAAATCTTTTCCATATACACCGTTAATTTTTATGGATATCTAAAAATGAAATGGGGATTTCAGACCACGTGAATGAACAACTTTTACTATGGGGACAACCATGGAATCACGAAAAAAAATCAGCTGTTCCATACATTATAGTCGAGTCGAGTGGTGAAATCAAAACGTAATTGCATTCATAGAGTTAATTAAAGTGTCGAATATTCGAGTCGAATTAATATTTGTACTGATCACAAATAACATGATAGCAATATCTCGATAAAATATTGGCTAAACATTGAATGGGTCACTAACCACTTTTATATTAATTATTAAAAAAAAAGCATAAGTACTGTCGGTCAGTCTCAGTACGTTAGTACTATTATGTATTCTGTGGTTCAGTTTTACTTTTTCATTTAAAGAAATAAATATGGTGTGACAGGTGAAGGTAATGAAAAAAAAGTACCATTCTGTTTTTTAGTTTATTCCACAAGTTATAATTTTGAATAACTTACATTTTAATTTTGTACGAGTAGGAATATATCCTATAGATACCTAAAATAAATAATTTTACTGTTTTTGAACGTATATTATTTTCATTAGCTTTTGGAGCTTCCCATAAATTTAATATGTGACACTTGCTTAGTAACATTGCTAACTATCCAACGAGCTTTAAAGAGCAATGTATACAATAGACAGCGTTTTTCCCCAATCTTTATCAAAATACTATCGCGACATTGAGTAAGAGATCAATGAACTTACGACTGTGTTTATCAAAACTACTGTCTATTAGCTTGTTGAGTATATTTTTTATATTATTAGAATATTTCATATACTCAACTAACCACTAACATTATAAAAAACTAATTTTAGTGCTCAAATTAAATAGTTTTAAAAACTAATGACACCTTTTTTTATTCGGATCATTTAATTTACGATGAATAACAATAACAACTTTTGAAATGAAAATTCTAGCGGTAGGTATATGTATGGTGCGATTAAAATTTGATAATAGACAGTGATCTGCGGCAACTTCAGAGCGATTGCGGTACAAAACGAAATATTTTAATCGGTTTTTTTTATTTAATCGGTAAAATTTACATTTCGAGTGAAGTTGCAGCGAAACACTGTCTAGTGTCAATTTAATCGCATTGAAGGCATTGGAACAACCTTCATCAGTTCAATGAAAAAAAAACGGCATTCAAAACATTTGTTTTGTTGTTTTGTTCGACCTTTCACGAGGCAATTTGCACATTTGATATGCTATAAAGCATGTGACATTAATCCCTATTGTAAACTGCAAAAAGTATTTATTTCTACAGTAGGTACTCACCGTCACCCGTAGTATACCATTCCATTTTTAAATGTTATTAGATTTTTGGAAAATGTTACTGTCACTTTGTCGGACGGAATTTCACTGACACTTGCGCCCGCGCCGGCTGGCCTTGCCAGACTGCCTCTGTTCAGGTGCGTGAATCGAATGTCATGATAAGCTAAGTACGTACAATGCGATTAAATTGACAAATGACAGTGATCCACTGCAACTTCATTCGAGAATGTATGGGAAAGAGTAAATTTTACAAATAAAAATACGTCGTTTTGTACCGCAAGCGCTCTGAAGTCAGGCATTTCTCGACACTTTGCCAGTTGTCTGCATTTTTTTTGTAAAAATAAGTTAAATATACAGTTTGACTCCGTATTTTTTCTTGTCCGTCTGGTAAAACCGGCTATTTGATAGGACGTATAATGAAGGAGATATTTAACAACAACAAAACTTTTGTATGGGGTTATAAATCTTTACGGGAGAAATTATTTTTTACTTCTTAGTCCGTTTTAAAAACGTGTTTCTTTTTTGTTTTTTTTTCAGTATGTATTTTTTCCGTCTGTTTTAATATACTACAATCCCATAACTGGCGTTATTCTGAAATCAACTTAAAAATACTTAGTTGGTAAATCTGTTTTATTATCAAAATCCTCGTCGTTTTGCATTATTATTATTATTGATTACTCAAATGTTATAAATTCCCATTATGTCAAAAGTTGCAGATAACTGGTTCTGCCAGTAAACCCTCGTTCTGTTGTACACATTGTTAAATTAATCGCATTGTTAATTCGGCTCAGAATCGGTACTGCGCCGACTAATGAGAAAAGGGCCTTAATTGTATGTAAATAATTTACAATAAAAATATTATCATTCTCTTTGATAGCTTTTTTTTTCATATCTATTTTCCAACGTCAAGTGCTATGTCAAACATAGCATAGAAAACTATTAAACCAAAAATGAGTACGGTTGTATTGGTACATAATAATATGACCTTGTCCACAAAAAGCGAATATGCCGCCATTTTACACGCAATTTTGGTTACATTGTTGTTAATATTTCACACGTAACTACGTCACTAGTCCTAACATATATACCAGATAAATCGAAGTAAGGAGTTTCGTATTGTACTATTCGCCGATCTTATTTAGAAGATATCCATGTTCGTGTCACATCATGAATTAGGGTTCGCCATTTTGGCCCGATTGGGGCTCGATTTATCTGTTTTAATTTGAAGCCCGGCAGACTTTCGAAGTTCGATGCGTTAGCCGGTACGGCCCCAGGTACCAATAAAACCAATAATAAAAAGTAATATCCGATAATCTCAATCTTGAAATGTATCATTACCTAAAAAAGCCTAAAGAATTTACAATCATTTTTAAACTCCGTTACACACATCCACAGTGTCAACATAAAAACACACAATCAATAATTCCAACAGAAATCTCATTTGAATATCATCAGTATTGTAAATCTGTGCGCCGATGGGCTTAATGAAATACATCGGATGGCAAATCACGTAGTCTAAACACGACGTTCCCCCTTGTCAGCTATGTATCCCGATGATAGCAAATACATGGTATTACGCAAATAAACCTGATTAGGAAAAAAAGTTGATGGCGATAAATATTTTATACAATACTAAATAATATACTAGAAAAAATACAACTCGCACCTGCCCTTCTATTGTCTAATTTCAAAATCTATCGCAATCGCTTTCAAGATGTAACACATTGATGCTTCGTTTTGGCATAAATAAAAACTTACCAAAGAAATGCAGCAATGTGTCACATCCATCTGTCAAATGAAAGCGATTGCGATAGATTTTGAAATTAGACAATTAGCCCCCAGATCATATTGTCGGACGGGAATCGAACTCGCGACCTTTGGATGTCCGGTCCAATGCTCTGACCGCTGAGCTAGCGATTCACAAATGAATATTTTTATTAAAAGCTATCGAAACTTTGAATGTAAACTATATTTGATGTCAAAATTTAATTTAACTGTCGAATTTGTTTGTTTTGAGCAAACTTTTGGACAAGCCATTAATTTGTTTGTACTGTGTAAACTATTTACATGATTAAATTGAGTTTTTTTGGCATTCGCAATGCTATTTTTATATTAAGATAAATAATATTATTATAAATAATATCAGAAGGGTCTGAGGTGCTACGGGTGAGTCGATTTTTTCTAATATATTATTTAACTTAACTATTTATATTACTTTTGCTGAGGAGACAGAGCATAATGAAAAGGTCACTAATGTATGTATACACCTAATGCACTTAGCTACTAAGTTTCAGAGTCATTCATCTTTAGAAATAAGTTTCAACTCTTTGCTGAATAAGTAAAAGCCGAGAGAGCTTCGCAGATGGCACAGGACACTGTTCCTAAATCAATTACTGGAATCAATTCGATTCCCTCAGTCTTACGAAACGAATTCCATTTTAGCAGGAGCTTTTTAAGGAAACTTTGTTAGACCTTTTATCGAGGAATGCACAAATCGAATTCGTCCTGTTTGTTCATTAGCAGAATAAATAAAGTACCTACTTTTACAAAGTTGATGCCTCGTTTACGAATCAGAATTATCCGACTTAATTTAATTTCTACAAAAAGCTAAGCATGACCCTACTACGTAAGATAACACCTAGCACGATCACTTTGAACAAGACAATCTGTGTACTTACATTCAATGCAGCAATGGATGTACAGTACAGTGTATGTTATGTCATCCACTGTACATCCATTCATCAGTCGGTCATCATTTTATCCTTCCATCACTTTCAGTTTGCTGAAAGCGTTTGCAATATTTGCAATAAATGCTGAATATACATTATTTATTGGAAGACTGGTTATCCTGAAACGTATCATCTTCGGCTTGCCAATAGAGGTGGTGAGAATACAAAAAAAAAAATTCGGCTGCGTCCAGTGTGTGTACTAAATTATTTATTTATAGATCTGTTTGTATTTTTGATAAAGTAGATAAATCGAAAAGAAAGTCTAGAAACAAGTGACAAATTGGATATTGTTATTTTGTATTGTGCCATTCTTCCCCTACTGCCAACCAAAACAGATGGATTCAATAATAATGAATTATGATTTTCGCTGTTCGTATAATCCGTTTTCATTTTTTTTACCATTTTTTTAACCAGGAAAGTTTATTAATTTTTTCCAGAACAAGTAAATATTTGGCGTTCTCTCACCGAATGATAAGTGATGATATTATGACCGAAGTTAGAAGCCCTCGCTTCACCCCGAATACACAACCAAAAGAACCTACACATGTATGCAATGCAAGGGTAATAAGCATTTTTAAACAACTATGTCTTAAGAGAAAAGCTTGTACTAAGCTCATTATATCTCATAGCTTATGCTTCTCATCAAACACGTATAAATTATCAATAAAGGCGGAATAAAAGCTAAAAGCTTCTTTAAATTTTCTGGAAAACATTGCCAAAGGTTGCATTTAGTAAAAAATAGATAAGTATCAAACAATTATGCCTTACAGTTAAACTCGAAATTCTCAAACGAAATTCCGTCCCAGTTCCGTAAAAGCGTTCATTCTTGACAAAGAAAAATGTCAGCTACGTGAGACTTTGTAGCAAATTACAGAAATGGACGCTAATGTTGCTAGCTTTACATTGATATTATTAATGCCTTTCAGCTCTGAGTTTTGCAACTGGTTACAATAAAATTGGAGACTAGCTGATGTGATAGAAAAGCTTGCTTCTGAGCCTTAATCTGAGTAAATTTATAATGTAGGTGTACTACGACCGCCCGAGATTTCTTTTGCTTCGACCCTAAACGATCTTTCATCTTTACTACAAAAAGTATCTATCTTCTTATGGTATATATCATTTACCAAAATTCTTCAATTCTGGTCAGCTTAGGCGTGATATGGTAACAGGCAGGCAGAGTTACTTTATCATTCATCATCATCAAATTAGCCATAGGTACACACGACGGCACCTCAGACTATACATGTTGACCTTGAGACCGTCTTTATGCCCTACGTAATAAAAGCTGTTTTCGCAGTTTAACTGTATAACCTGACGTGCTGTCGTGTGTACGACACCAACTGCCGGGTATATGCCTAAAATATTATATTGCAATAGATAATCAAATTCGTAAATCCATCTTTAACAGCTAAAATAAAAAATATTACTTACACCGTGTTAGTTCTTCTTTGAGAGTGTTTTTCGCCAGATTTTTTGGTTTGTCATGTCCTTTTAACATTTTCAATATATCGATATTTTTTCTTACCAAACACTTTTAGTACTTACCTAAACTTATCTGTGATTCCTTGCGGTTAATTTCATACATTTTCCGACCTACCTCTGAGTAATATCCTAAATACGGATTCTTGAATTCAACAATTTTATTAGTGCTGAGTGTAACCCTTTCAAAGTACATTAATTTCTGCCATTACTAGACACAAAGATGCGTCTAGTCAATTCGATCTCACAAAGTTCTGTTTATAATTCATATCTTATTAAATAAATTAGTTATAATTGCTAAGTTTTTAAAAAGGAACCTAAAGCTATCAATCAATCTGCGGATTTATCAATCAGTAGCTCGATCCACGTCAACACAACATCTTTGAAGTCAAGTTGAAGCTCTATCAAAGACCCATAAAAGTTTGCTATTCACGTTTGATCTTGTAAAGTCAGCGTTACAACCCCGTGGTCCCCATGGACCAATCGCATTACACAACTAGTTGTGCCACCGGTACATGCTTTTAAAATTTTGTCCCCGTGACACAACCAACTGTGCACGAACAGCTATCGAAAAAAATAACGAGCGTAAAAACATTCGATAGATTAATTTTGTATGGGAAATTGGTACAGCGCCATCTATCGCCGAAAAGCGAAATGAAATTTTCCATAGATAATTTATTACTCTATCGAGTACTTTTACACGCGATTTTTTCTCGATAGATGTTCGTGCTAAGGGTACTGAGCATTCAAACCTGTCAAAATACCTGATCATTTGATGAATCATCCTTATATCGAGACGTTAAGGTGAACTTTCAAACTTTCATTTGTTGTCTGAGAACATATAATATTATAATAGGTAATATTTTAGTAGGTAGGATGAGTGTTCACATTATTTTGACGCTGACTGTACACATAAATGGCAAAATAATTCAGTAGAAATCGCTAAGTTTTGTAACCAATCTAAGGTTGTTTTTTCAACATCCGCTGCAATCTTAAATAAGTACAAATGTAGGTACAAATTTTCTTTACTTACTAGACTTACTTCAGATGTATAATACCGCAAAGTGAAAAAAAGATCCAACGTTTTTGTGGAGACAGTTTTCGCTTATGAAATATTCGTCTCGGTGGCTTAGTCTTGTCTTATCCTTCCATTGAACCTTGTGTCCACACTTTTATGTCTTGTCTTAACAGACTGAAAGGCGACACTTTGAGTCTTGGCTTAAGCTTTGACGACCTCCGTGGTCGAGTGGCTTTGTACACCGGTTTTCAAGGTGTCACCATCTCTGAGGTCCCGGGTTCGATCCCCGGTTGGGTCAATTTAGAAAACGAACTTTTCTATATTGGCTCAGGTCTGGGTGTTTGTGATACCACCGTTGTCTCTGATTTCCATAACACAAGTGCTTTAGCTACTTACTTTGGAATCGGAGCAATGTATGTGATGTTGTCAAATATTTATTTATTTAAGCTTATGGCGTTTTTAGCGACGTGTCTAGACAAATTACATGACGGTAATTAAACCGTCTAAACCGTTAAAATGATCTTTGTAAAAACCGTAATTTTATAAACTTGGGTACTTGCTTTCCGCCCGTAGCTTCGCCTGTGTGGGCTACAGTGGCCCTACCATGAGTAGAAGCAAACTGTTTACGTTACCGTAAACTATCGGATATACTGCCCATAGTAAATGCGTGTGAAAGAGAGAAGACGATAGTTTACGGTAACGTAAACAGTTTGCATCAACTCATGGTAGGGCTACAGGTTATATGGTGCGGGCGGAGACCCGTGCCCAGCTGTGGAATAAAAAGTAGCCTATTTCCTTCCCCAAGGTCCCATATATATCAAAACCAATTCGACAAAATCGGTCCAGTAGTCTAAGCGTGAAAACGTAACAGACAGATAGACAGAGTTCCTTTAAAATATTAATGTATAGTATGGACTAGGAAAATTATGAAATTCCGAATAATTTTGTTGTACTTCTTTTCTTTTACAGACTGAATGGCGACACTTTGAGTCTTGGCTTAAACTTAATGTATCTTTAGTGATAAGTCTGTAGACAAAATATAGCACGGTAGTTTAACCTTGTATCTGTCGCAGTATTCTAGTAGATACCGAAATTTTATAATTTTATTAGTAAAATATTAAAATTTCTGATAACTGTGGTTGAACACCAACTACATACTACAAACATAATATTACGCACTAGCTTCAGTATTATTAAAATTTTGCTGCTATATTATATTATAGCATCATCCAGTAAAATTAAAATTCAAAATTGTATTTTTTAAAAGAAAGCATACAATACACAGTAAAATAAAAGATTATTGTGAACATTATCATCATTACCATAGTGATACTATTGTGAAAAGTGATTAAGATATAAAAAATTGTATCATTGTTTATTTGTGGTGTTAAATATAATCCTTTGTTTACTGATATAAGAAATACGACATAGTGTTAAACTTTAACATTGTATTTAAATAAGGAACTGAGACAGCAATAAAATTAAAAATACATTGTAAAATCCACTTAAAAACGTGACACAACACAGTTCAACATTGTACAATTTCAGCCGGAGGGAAATTAAACGTAAAATTGTATGATCATCGCAAAGAACTTAGGAAGGTCGGTCTTATGATAAATATGACTTACTTCATGTCCCATTCATTATCAATTCAAAACGTTATTCTTTCCAAAATTCACTGAGCCTTAAAATCTAGACCAGTGGTTCTTAACCTTTTTGGCTGGCGACCCAAAGCAGAAATATATTTGAAGTCCGCGACCCTAATCCTATTTTTTTATTTTATTTTCTAGTGACAGGTACTAAAATGACATATTACATAGTTTTATAGGAGTCGTTATAAATTTAGAAATAAACAACATTATTTAATCATATGTTCTGTATTAAAATTTGACAATTATAATAGTTAAAAAATTACAGCAATATAATTATATTATTATAAAATAAAAATATTTTCAATTAAAAACGTAAAAAAAAATCACTTCTTTAAAGTCGTTTGAGGGTTGTCCGCGACCCAACCCAATACCTCTCGCGACCCGAATTTGGGTTGCGACCCGAGGTTAAGAATCGCTGATCTAGACCAATACTAAGTAACAAATAAAAACCACAGTGATGCATTTGATGCGTCATACTTAAATTCATCTTTAGTAATTTTGCACACAGTCGAAATTGGAAGGCATTTTTTCGGTACATAAGTCCTTTTTGGAGTGAAATACCACTTGAGACAGTAGGCACTCGGTCTGAAGCTCAGCCTAGGAATTAATGTGGCGTGGCTTAACCGTGGCACGCATGTTGGACTTTTTTCTTTGTTCAAAGTTCGTCTGCGTTGAAGATATGTTTGTCCGTAAGCTATAAAGGGTTAGTTTAGTGTTCTATCTAAAAAACTGAACAATTTCAAGAAAAAAGGGTGGAAAAACGTAAACTTTATTTGATTATTCATACAAATTAGACGTAGCTTGTTTAGAATGGGAAGTTTTTAAATATTTGATGATAGGCGAAATACTGCCATGAATATTAAATCGTGCCTAAAAAATAAACCTAAAGATGAAAAAGCATATCTCATAGATGAAAGGAAAAATTATCCTGATTGATAAGGCGATAAGATTCGTATCTTATGTTCACATTTCATTGAGCATTGCAACAATACTGTGGCCCTACCATGAGTTGATGCAAACTGTTTACGTTACCGTAAACTATCGTTTTCTCTCTTTCACTCGCGTTAACTGTGAGTAGTATATCCGATAGTTTACGGTAGCGTAAACAGTTTGCATCAACTCATGGTAGGGCCACTGTTCACTAGCAAATTGTTTTCAGAATCATCTTTAATTTATTCAAAGATAAAATAATATATTATAATGAGAGTACTTACACCTCATAATGTGCTAATGGTCCATAATAAGAACCATGTCGTCATAAAACTTCGACGACCAAATTATGGATAAGTCAGTAGGCTCGTAGAAAATGATGAATGGGAATATTTAGGAAGGAAGAATTCAGATCAGGTGAGCGACTTAATGACGGTCGATATATCATCCGTGGCACATGAATAATGGAGAATGACTTCGGAATTTGTTGAGCATTTGACTGCTAAATCGTTTCTTTTCACTAATGCTATTAGAACAATTTAAGAATTTCGTAATTATCTTTCATAAAGAGTTATTTTTAAGAGTTGTTTTACAAAGACTGAAACATGTAGGTATGGTGAGACATTGAACCTATAACAGAACGTATTACTGATAGTTTCATAGTCCAGTTATTATTAATAATATTACCTAAAATTTATTTAACAAACCAGAACTATATAATCTTACTAAAACAAGATAGTCAAATTCTAGAGTAAATTCGAAACGTTGAATATAGTCTAATATAGCACACTATCACAACACAACAAACAAACGAAACAGCAGAAACAAAAGAAGGCTAAAGGGCCGAAAACAAAAAAATACTAAACCTGTTTAGCTTTTTTTATTACCGATCTATAACCTCTTTCAAATGTTTCAGAGCTTCATCCAAAGCCATGTAGACCTCCTGCGTATCTGGAGGTCGTATCTCGAGCGACGCCGTGGGACTTCTCATTTGTGATTTGTTCAAGATGCTCTGCGTCAATGGACAGAAGACGTCGGGGTTCATGGATTCAGTCCTGGATTTGCCGGTCAGGTAGCTCATTGGCACGCCGATGAGAAGGACAGCTATGGCACCAGCAAAGGGACAGTACGTGAAGGAGATTCTGAATAAGGACTGCAGTGGTTTCGTAGGTAGTTTTGACCTGGAATGAAAAAAAAATGCCTATAAATTGCAAGATTGATAGGACTAGGGTTTTTGTTTTAATTTTATGCAATTTAATATTAAATACACTTCAATCTTATCTACTACGTTTATAATGTTATTATTTAATTACTAAAAACATTCTCTGGCCAATTAAGAGCACTCCAAAAGGTTATAGCTAGTCAATATAGATTGATAATTAATTTGTTAGGCATGATAAATGAAATGTTTTATTAATACTAAATTCGATAAAAACTATTCAATCTTCTTAAAACTATACTATAACAAATTAGCTTTAAAACTATTAATAAAGATTTGTATTCAATGTCGTCTCATGAATTTCATAACATCGAACTTAAACCGAGCCTTTCCAAAGTCAGTGCAACTTCAAGGAAAGAATCAAGAACAAAAGTCATAAAACTGGAAGAATCGAGTAATAGTAATATGGGAAAAGTTTTAATATGGGGGGAATAAAAGTAAGCTCCGTCTTGATATCACCGAAGTTGCGAAGATTAGAACTTGGGCTGGACGCCGCTGATCGAGTGCTAAATCGTTTGTGGTTATATAAATTACTAGCAACCGCCCGTGACTTCGTCTACGTGGAAAGCTTTTTTGCTATCTTTTTTGCTATGTCCTTCTTGTACCCCTGACAACGTATATGCAAAATTTCATGCTGATCGGTTCAGTAGTTAAGACGTGAAGGCGTAACAATCAAACAAACGGACATTATAATATTACTAAGGTAATTGAGTTTAGGTACAGTAGAGTTCAATAATAACGCAACTTTGACAGTTTATCTACCTTGTGCCTTTGTAATAAAAGTCAACATCTGTCGAAAATGCTTACATATTATTAATCTCGATTGTACCAACTCTCCCCATTCTTTATTTATATTAAGATAATAATTATATTCATGACTCAATTTCTTCAGCCATAAGTGATCAATACGTTTGATGAGAAAAATTGGTGGGGAGGTAGTGGTCTAAATAGTGGTGGTTTGTCAGGTCTTAATTTTATTGAGATAATAATAAAAATAAATAAAATCATATTTAAAGCTAGGTTCCATCCCAAATTAATTAACATAATTCTACTTCCATTGGGAATTTCGACAATAATAAATAAAAAATTGGTTCAAAAAACAGTTATTAAATTATTGATAATAAATTCTAGATCTAATTAAGTACAATGGGTTAATGTAATCAAAACATTTGGGATAGCAAATACTATTTTTCTGAAATATTTTTCTTCGAAATAATATCTACTGTAAGAACACATAGTTAACCTAACCATCGTTTGTCAACATCACGGATTTTATTAGGGGTTAGTAACTAATTTTAATGGGCAATGTCTGAAAAAATGAGATTGTAAAAATAATAGATTGTTAGACAAGGGTCAAAATGATGACTTTTGCTCGTGTCACAGAATTAGTATCGCCCGTGTTAAACACTCTACTTTTCATTTCAAATATAAGAAAAGTTTAAAAATATCGTAGTTTTTCCAAAATATTTATTAATAAAAACATGTAGGTATGTAGTAAATACATAGGTAGACCATATTTATTTATTTCTTATTTTCAATTTGGAACCCCTAGATCCACTTAAATCCATTGTAAAGATCCATTGATGGATCTTTATGTACTCTTATGTCCACTTTAATCCTTGATTCAGTATTTTTGCAAAGTGGATTTTTTAGAACTAACCTGTGTCTGAAAATCCATTAAGGAATGGGTGACACATGCAATCTTCTTTTACTGCGTCGCCGCTCCGCAAAAGGTTTTTAATTTTGCACTGGCTGTAATACCAACTCTATGGTCGACTATGTAACCAAATTCAGTTCTATTTTTAAAATTATTTTACACCCTAGGATGGAACGCAGAGTTTTTAACCCGCTGCTCAGTTTAAATATACGTCACTTTCCGAATATGAGTAATGAAAAAATATTTAGCCTATGTATTTGATTTCTTTAAATATTCCCCATTGGCACAGATAGAAGTTAAGTGTATCTACAATACATATACAACGTGTTACAAAAGTACCCCTAATGCCGAATATGGTAGATAGGGACCATCAAACTGAACAACTTTTACTATAGGACCAACTCCGAAATCGCGAAAATAAATTAGCTGCTTCATACATTTTGATATTTTCGTAGTAATTAATTTTTGTATGAAACAGCTGATTTATTTTTCGCGATTTCAAAGTTGGTCCCATAGTAATAAATGTTCAGTTTGATGGTCCCTATCTATCATATTCGGCATTAGGGGTACTTTAGTAACACCTTGTATACTATTCAGCATAGCAATCTTCTTATGAAAAAAAATATTTTTCTTGAAAGTACGTGTGTAAGTAACATAATAATGTAAACATGTGTAATTTCACTTTTCCACGAAAAGATTTTCCGAGAGTTCAATGCCCTTTCGTCGGAGACGTTTTACTTATCTATCATGAGGATTAGATCATGGTACGACACGACCGTGAAGCTGTGCTCTTTTTTTACTGAATATTGTGAACTGTGCCCGTAAATGTATTCAATAGTGTAATTCTCTATGAGAAATTTCATTTCGCTTTTCGGCGGTAGATGGCGTTGTACAAATTACTCTATTTAGAACTTTTATGCGTTTTTTTTTTTCTCGATAGATGTTCGTGCTGTATATCGTACAGTGTTTTCGTTGCATTGCACAAATAATAATATTTATCAAAACTGAAAATAATTTTTAATTGTATTGGATAAAAAAAGCTCGCAACATAATATTTTTCACTTTTTGATATGGCTCATTGTATGCTAAAATTACAACATATTCATTCATATGAGGTGAGTCGTCCAAAGTTTTAAAAATAAATGGCTATTAGACAGTAAAACTTATTTTATCTATCACAACTTATTATTCCTATAGAAAATCCATCAATCAATCAAGAATAAATTTTACCACTATTTTAAAAACTTACGCTGCATTGGGAACTTTAGTGATATTGGCCAACACATGAGTAAAGTTGGTTTTTCCACATCCAGATATGGCCAATGGTTTCCCTTGGAAGGTCAGTGCCCCCGTCGCCAGCGCGTTTTCAGCGCCGATAAGCAGCCAGCCACAGAGCATCAGGCTGAGTAGACATCCGCTTAAAGCACCCTATAAAAACAACAATTAGTCTTAAGTAAATTGACCGTCTACTAGGTAGTCTTTGTTATCACTTTTATAGCCATTGGATTGAATATTTAATTCAATTCAATACCTATTTTATTTTGTTACTACTGCTGTTCTTCGGTAAGTAGGTAAGTACACCACTTTACAAAGCAGTTAACACTTTAAAGTTCCTAGAACTTTTTAA
Organism: Catoptria pinella; assembly: GCA_963556745.1. Taxonomy (NCBI): domain Eukaryota; kingdom Metazoa; phylum Arthropoda; class Insecta; order Lepidoptera; family Crambidae; genus Catoptria; species Catoptria pinella. The sequence continues at coordinate 7,730,285 of OY750771.1, forward strand.
ACTTTTTCATGAGGTAAACATTATTTTTTTTTTTTTTCGAGTAGTTTATATTATCTATCGTAAAAAAAATGACCCTTGTAACGCCATCTAACGTTGAATTCTAAAAGTGCTTGAGTGGCAATGCCTCACGTCAAAGCAAGATTCGCAAAAACATCAGTGGTTCGTTGCTACCAAGATGTACTGGTAGCTAGTTCAATTTCTAAGTAAAAGATGGCGTAACTATAACAAATTATTATCAAAATAAGGACTGAAAAGTACACACTTAAAAATACTGACATTATTTTCAAAATGTGAAATAGTTATAATATTTTTTATTTATTAAAATTGCTTAAAATTTAAAAATAAATACTTAAGTAAGTAAATTAAAAATTTATAGTGTTAAATTAAGTTTGTTTATACCATTCCCCTTCTGAAAAGCTTTTATCTATGGCCCTCGCTTTAAATCCGTCCTTTATTCACTCGCCCCCCCAGGTGTATGTATAATTACACAAGGTTATCTCTCTGTCAAACTATTTAAGTTTGACATTAAAAATAAAGGGACAAAACACTGTGTAACTATACAGCTGCTATACAATCTTTATTAGTAAGGGCGTAATTGTATAATATACTATTGTATTGTTATTTGTATACTTATCTAATATAATATAATAATAATATAATTGTCCTATAGTTCTACTGTTTCTATAGGTAGATTTTTTTTTCTCTAATAAAATATACAAAGATAAATAATATTTACCGCACAGTTAGCTCTCGGGAAGACGATGCCAAGAGTGAAGAGCCCCAACAAAGTCCCTGCCGTGACCCCCGTCACTCCTGAAGCCACGTGCTGCAACCGGTCCAGCTCCTTAGCAAACCAAACCACACCACCACTGTACAGCCCCACGAGGATGCAGAGAAACTGGAAATAAATAAATAAATATTTGACAACATCACATACATTGCTCCGATTCCAAAGTAAGTAGCTAAAGCACTTGTGTTATGGAAATCAGAGACAACGGTGGTATCACAAACACCCAGACCTGAGCCAATATAGAAAAGTTCGTTTTCTAAATTGACCCAACCGGGGATCGGACCCGGGACCTCAGAGATGGCGACACCTTGAAAACCGGTATACAAAGCCACTCGACCACGGAGGTCGTCGAAATATTGATTACTTCATCTTTTTTTATTTTTGACAGGTCCTCGGATTACTCAATATGAATGAAAATATGGAGAATAAATAAATTATTGAAAGAAAACTTCATTTAACTCCAATATTACATTATATAAAAACATTACAGTTAAAATATATTAAGAATAATTAAAATTGTTTTGCAACATTTGACGAGCTCATAATTAATTGTCCCAAAGTACCTATATAATTTGGTTCTTATTAAATTTACCTTCATAATTTTGCAGCACGTCATTTCATTCGTGCTTTGGGGCATCCATGGTCTTATGAACTCTTCGAATAAAACTCCTGCTATTGCGTTGACTAACGAAGCAATGCATCTAAAAATATGAAGACAGAAAAGATTATAATAATAATTACACACACACACACATTCACATACGTCTCTGTATTTAAACATGCTGTGCTTGGTCAAAAACCCGCATAGTCATGAATTTACCTCATAATTAAGTGAAAAATAAAAAGATAATAATAATAAAAGAACTTTATTTCGGACAACATTATATTCAATTCAATTCATTTATTGGTTCATAACATTACATATAATATAGATCCATATTTATGAAATACATTAAGCAATTTTTTAAAATCTATCTGCAAGTTCTCACGACCTGCCTGATTATAGGGCAGTCTTCAGTCATGCCTTTGACTTTTTATATTCATATTATGTTTGTTACCTAAATACTGTAATAATTAAAATGGTATTTGATAAAAGCTACCAAAAGATCCGCGAAATCAGGGACCATTCCGCCTAACGCGTCAAACTTCGGAAAGTCTGCCGGGCTTGAAATTAAAACAGATAAATCGAGCCCCAATCGGGCCAAAATGGCGAACCCCAATTCATGATGTCATATGAACATCGATATCTTCTAAATAACTTCTGCGAATAGTACAATACGAAACTCTTTACTTCGATTTATCTGTTTTAAGTTGAAGCTCGACAGACTCGCCGAAGTTCGAAAAGTTAGCCGGTAGGGCCCCAGGAATGGCTTTGTATTACAACATTCACTTGTTTTCAACAGGCCTCGTAGTTTGTTAAACTTAACTTTGTACACCACTTCTTCTGTTTGTTTACTACAGTCGTAGTAGTTAGTATTCTAGGCGTATTATGAATTTACGCTTACTACACTCGATAGCGACTGTAGTTGACATTTGTATGACAACTTTGAACCCTATGATCTAAATAGTTAAGTTAGTTTTGTTCATACCCGGTTGTAGCGCTGAATATTGCAATAATGAAAATTCCACAAATTCCTGGGAACATTGCAGTCATGTGGTGAAGAAACTGCGGTACCAGCTGAAACATAAGTACCTACTTATAATAAACTTTACCCTTCATAAAGATTTTATAGAATCAAACATAAATATTGAAGAAGGCCTTTCTTAGAGTATTTACATAAATTCAAAGTAAATATCATTTATTATTATCTAAATCTTATGTTTCCCGCACATAGTACAAATTAAAAGCAAACAGTACTATTATGGAGTAAAAGCACGTAAGTATATTTTTTATTTCCAGAATTTGCGTTTTTCGTCTAAATATCTTTTACTAATTTCCTAACGTTTTGGCTCCTGTTCCAAAAACCAAAGCACAGACATTTTATTACTTCGTTTAATTTCTCAAAGCCTTACCTGTTCATGTTTCTTGATCTGTCCAGTCAATAAAGGATCACAGCCAGCAAACCAAGCATATATCGCAAGTCCAAGAAAACAAGACAACAGCTTCATGAGTATAACTCCAACACAAGATACTGTTAAGCATATCCTCGCTTTGTTAATCGTTGGTACTGCTTGAAGTTTCTGTAAGGATGATGGACTGAGGCCTATTTTCCAAAGCCAATTTGTGCTCAGAGCAAGAGTCACTGCGAAAAAGGATGTGTGGTGAGCCATTTCTGGATCTGGGCTGGAAAGCAATGAAAATTCAAGTATATTTTGCAATCGTTAAAAGGGAAATACGTCGATCTTATAGACACTCGTCTCATCTGTAACAATAGAAGGTGTCTTAAAAGATAAAAACCCACTTATGGTACAAACCTACACAAATATTTTTCTGTAACATACTAATCGTATTTCTGCCTATTTAAAAACATAATTCTAGTTATCTTTCATGTTGTCTCCATTAAAAAAATACACCAGGCTCTAGTCTTAAGTACTTTTACGGATACTACGAAGTAAATACCTCTACCCTGCTAGGATAACTAGGTACCTATACAACATGTTCATCTGATCGCTATAATTTTCAAATCCCTTCTGTAACTACTTTATAAATAATAAGTTAAGTCCACTTACTCATACAACACGAGCCGACCTCCCATGTTTGCTATTTCCCACATCTTCTTAAACCCCATCGGTAGTAGGGCCAATCCACTTGGTAGAGCTGTGCCAGCCATTGACAGAAAAGAGGTTACAATACCGACACTCACAATGGCTCTTAATCCTCCAACAGCAACTAATGTCGCGCATGTCACGCAAATAACAGCCGTTATACGTCCAGCAAAAGGATCGGTAACTGGAATGGAAGTAATGAAAGACGTTGAAACAGGAACCTAATTCATAGAAGGATTACAGTTAAATGACTCCTCGGTCAAACTTCATAAACCCAAATCGTTTGGAAAACAAATGCGACATTGCGAAACTGCTCTTTTATATTCAGAGGTCTCTATCACAAAGGGTTCTATCTGTTATGTTTGGATATTGCGTTGATCGACGTTTAAGGGCATAACAAGAATAGCTATTTTATAATGTAGTATTAATTGAATTGCAAATAATTTGGTAACCTTGATCCAAAACATTATAGAATTAAACCCAGGATGTAGAAGGCTCCCCTCACAGTGATGGCAAAGCCATTCGCGTGTTAGTCATTCTACAAAGAACATTTCATATTGATATAACCTTTCCATCACAGTCTGTATAATACAATCACTATTACACAAAGTATACAGCGTATGTTATGACATGCAATTATCTTATCGGTAGGCGTCTTTATTTGTAAAGACAATCTCATGACAGACGGATAGTCGGATAATAGTATGCTCCCTAGACCAAATAAAGTTTGAAGACAGCAAGTAAACCTTTAGCTTGCTTGCTGTCTTCATACTTTATTTTAACGCCATTGAGAAATGTGAACCAATGTACAATTACTACATGCATCTCTTTAAATGCGAACACAAAAGAGTGTGGTGTGCTGCCTACCTACTGCATATTATGCAAGTGGCAAACGATGTTGAGGAAAGCGTATGTTGATGGCGTTATAAAGGTCAGCAGTATTAGCTAAATATTTTTTAAGTTACGAGGATGAAGTCGAAATCATTTCCTTAAACCACCTTTATAAAGCAGTGCTCTCTCTATTGCTGAACGTTCAGAAAGTTGAATATTTCTGTCACAAGCAACCCCTTTTCTTTGGGAAAAATAAATCTGTTATATTGATAGAATGCTTCTTAAAATTATACTTATTATTTCTTTTTTAAATTATGAAATGTATATTACCTCACCTAATCTGAAGGCCATTAATGGTACATTTGGTACTATTGGCAGCAACATCAGCTTACTTATGACAAAGAGAACTGCACCAATGACCCGTGTATGCGTCGAGAACCTTATTTCTAAATATTCAAAACTCGACGACAGCTGCAGTTTATGAAACACTGTAAAAGAAACTCAATGCTAATTAATATAACTCACAAATCATGACCTTGTGAGAATCAATCTTCTATTAGTTCGAGTTAAACGTAACTTATCTTTTACTTCAAGATGGGATTCATATTACTTATTTATTTTGTGGTAACATTTGTGTAAGTACAAACACGAGCAATGAAAATTATACTACACACCATACAACGATCTCACATTACCTTTTTTTTAGCATATCGCACTGACAGAGACATAGAGATGATTATGCTATAGTTCTATGGTGTGTACATTTCATTGCTCCTGACTATACACACATGCTTACATTATTGCAAAATTTTCTTTTATCATCATCATATCATCCTCATGACACCTATTGTTGGTATAGGATAGGCCTCCCTACCATCAATCATGGGTAGTTCCATTTTAAAGTGTAATCACTTAACTTATTACACATATTAACGTCTAATTTACTTGCATATTTTTTCTATTTATAGACCAAACATACTGCATACACTTTAGCATTATTTCAAAATGAGTGAATAATGTTGACGTTATCCATGTAAATATTGATTCATTCAGACTACACGTGTGCTTCACAAAGAGTGACTATAAAAAAACTAACTTACCTGGTAAATAAATGACTGCTGTTAGGAAAGTCACTATTATCAGAGAGAGCGCAGACGCCCAGTACTGAGTACCACGGAGATATATTTCAACAGGAACTCCTAATAGCGTTATACTTGTCAAGTGACTGAAAATATTTTAGACATAAATGGATGCAAAACAGAGTATTTTATAGTTAGGTTTAAACTACATACTGTCTTGTAAAAACTCCAGTAACTTAAAATAATATTTTTCCTATTATAATTACATACCTTGCTATAAGAGCCAAAGAGATCGATATAACTGACATATTTTTCCCGCCGAATAAAAAACCGTTCACAGAGTTATATTTTCTATTCACAACATTGAAGTATAAAATGATTCCAATGATCACTCCTAAATTTATACCAAATAAACAATACTCAGCAACATTAAAATATAAAGTGGAAACTGGTAACGATGACGTATTTCTCATTTTTTTAAATGTTATTATTATTTAATGAAAAATTGTCTACACGTCTTACTAATGTTGAGTATTGCTAACAATAATGTAGAAATTACTATCATCTTTTAACAACTCATAAGTGTGAGGTACGATAAAAGTGGATTTCTATTCAATCTCTGAGCAAATATGTATAGCTTTGAATTCACATAGCGATGACTGAATGTCATAGTTTGTACGTGCGTATTTGTGCGTCTTGTTGTTTTTATTTTGATTTTGAGATATACAACGTGTTACAAAAATACCCCTAATGCCGAATATGGTAGATAGGGATCATCAAACTGAACAACTTTACTATGGGACCAACTCTGAAATCGCGAAAAAAATCTGGTGTTTCATACAAAAATTAAAATCGAAAATATCAAAATGTATGAAACAGCTGATTTTTTTTTCGCGATTTGAGAGTTGGTCCCATAATAAAAGTGGTTCAGTTTGATGGACCCTATATACCATATTCGGCATTAGCGGTATTTTTAACCGACTTCAAAAAAAGGAGGAGGTTATGAAGTCAACGGTTTTTTTTAACATAACTTCACCAGTTGTTAACCGATTTCAATTATATTTTTTTATTTGAAAGAACATAGTGTGGTCCCATAAAAAAAATACAGAGATCTGGCTAGTAGTTTTTTCATAATCCTGATAAATGTCAATTATTTAGCTTACCATCGTACGAGTTTTTACGGATTTTTCAGGTATAACTTCTTTGTTTTTTATGAACCGATTTCGATGATTCTTTTTTTGTTTGAAAGGGTATACCTCAAGAGTGGTCACATTTTAATTTTTGTAACATGTTGTTTATACTTACTTTACTAATGTTAGGTATAAATGCGAAAGTCCGTTTTTTTTTTGCTTGTTTGTTACGCCTTCACGTCTTAACTACTGAACCGATCATCATAAAATTTTGCATACACGTTGTCAGGGTCACAGAAAAGGACATAGGACATTTCATCCCGAAAAAAAAACTTTTCATGCAGACGAAGTCACGGGCGGTCGCTAGTTTCTAAATAAGTCATTTTAAGTAATTATTAATGTGAAATCAAGCGTCTAATCTCAAATTGCAAATGTGCAAATTGAAGATTGAATGAAATGTTTGCAGTTAAAAGCAAACAAACCTAGATTAGGTCCTTAAGATACCTACCCACCTCTTTGTAGGTATTAGAGATAACATGCTGTTACTGGCTGTAACTAATATGATTGCCACTTATTTTAAATTTTTATTCTGTTTCACCCCAAAAGACTGAAATTGACATATTTATGAACTTTTGAGGACACTGTATTAGATCTTCCGCCCTCTTTAGTTTAAAACACACAACGCTATGTTGTTCGGTACGCCAGTGCCACCTAATAAGACTATTATTTAAAGAAGCATGCTTTGAAGTTGACTACACAAAACAACGCCGAGGCTGATTGCGGACTAGTTTCTAAAGTAATGTAGAGGTGGCGCTTTTGATACTTTTTTCCTTTAAAAATATTTTCTATGACAAAATTTTTTGTTTGTTTTGATCACTAGTCCTAAAGATTATTAGGATAATTATTTTAAACCATTTATTGACATTAAATTTTCTAGATTTATGATTATTTGTTTGTGTTTTGGTTTCAATTTTTAAAAAATCCTAGCGGCATTACTAAATCAAACTTTGGTAAATCAAAAGAAAAAATGCATTATTTCCACGAATTTTCTAATTTTAGGGTACCTATTTTTACGTTCCATTTCATTTCGTATCCAAAATTTTTACGCTTTTTGCATACTAGATAATTACCAAGTTGTGCCACAGGCTCTAATGCACGGCTTATCCCGTTGTCCCCACTTTTGTACCCCATTAGGGGTTTTCTGTTCTTGCCCCTGGTACTACCGTTGGTACTACCGGTAGTACTACGTGTGATTTTGTGGGATATCAGGAAAAAACGTATGGATTTTTTCCCGATATTATCATGAAAAAAGTATGGATTTTTTCCCGATATCCCCCAGTGGGAGACAAAGGTGGGGGACAGCGGGAATAGGCCTAATGCTTATCTACTACGAACAGAATTTCCTAAAATAATTTTTAATAAAACCACTCTAAAAAGGTAAAAAAGTACACTCTCCAAGACGGATCCAAATGTCACACAACAAATGTTCGTATTTCATAGTTTTACGTTCAGGGGTGGTGGGGTTAGATATTATTATGGATGGCGGGTCGCTTTTACCCACATTAGAATATTACTCTCACACCTGGCCCCAGGCGGCCTCGGTAAATACAGTTTTTGCAGTTTTATGACTAGAGAAAGGTTACTTTGTATGCTGATTTGGGAATACTTTGGAGAAAGGGTTAGTAATGAGATTAGTGGGCTAAGTCAAATGTATATGTATATACTTATGAAAACGCATTTATATTAAACACAAGACTATTCGAGTAGTGATATTTTTTTGGAAACTTATCGACAGTCGGATACCTATTGTACAGTCACGATGGTATTTTTTTTTGGTACTGTACTGATGGAACGATATTTATAAATATGTAAGAATATCGTTTCCAGATATTACATTTATGTAATGTTACAATTAACATAGATTATGAAATAAATAACATTATTTAATTAAATAGTTTCTTAATGAATTAATTTACAGGTTTCAAGCTAAATTCGTCATTTAATCAGTCTAGGACGTTACAAAAAATGCAATTCATACAATTCAATATGCGTTAAGATAGGTAGTCAGGAGCAAACCCATTCCCACTGACAGCACCCGTTCACGAGCATGACGCATGAACCAGTAATCCCTTCGCTCAATTATATTTGAAGGAACGTAACGACTCGCCTAACACGACACCACCGCAGAAATGATTTTTTTTTTTTTATTTTTTTATTTATTTATTACCAGAAACAGTGTAATACATTTTAAAGAGAGCATGACATACTTAGGCTACCCGTGTTAAGCATTGCGATTCTGTAAGACATCATTCGTGACCTCGCATCTGAATCCGCTGTGAGTTTCTTGATTGGTATTCTCAAAACTCGCTTGATAATTCGCATGTGCACTAGCGCTGCACTTGCGAGCGTGTCAGCGAGTTGAACTAAATTGACCGCGAGAATTTTGACGGGAACCGATAACTTGTTCGAAATTTACTTGTCCTAATTTCATTTAACGGAAACGGTTGACCAAAGTTTTTGTTGCTATATGTATTGTTTGCCATATTTTTAAACCATCGAAATATCATTTGGCATATGTCTCATTTTACCGAACTACGTTTCACCGATTTTCAAAATGATTTTTTAGTATTGGCACCACCAGAACAACATTTTACCGAATACTTTTTGGCCGCAACCGCAACTATGGTATATTTATATTATGTAGGTAACATTTGACATAATCGATATTTGTTATAATAATACATGTTTTATTAACCATGCATGCAAGCATTATAGAGCTGCGAATGGTCAAAACACTAACCTAACCTAACCTACTTAATGTATTCAAAGTTTTTCATTTGGTGAACTGAAAATATGACAAATAAATCAGTGGTGTAATGAATGTTCGGGAATATAACACTTCGACGAAATGTTCTTTCGACCGCGCATAACTTCGGTAAAAAGTTTTTCGACCAAATAAGACATCGGAGTAACGAAAAAAACGTAATTTCGACGAAGTCAAAAAAGGCGAAACGAAAACAGTCGAAAAGATTTCAGTAAAATGAAATTCGATCAAAAAAATTTCGACCTTGGGATAGGTTACCGATTTTGACAGATAAAGTATGAGATGATGTAAAAAGTGGCATTCTGTAAGGTATAGACCGAGAGGTGACAGGATTTTTCGTAACGATCAAGGAAACGATTACATTTACTTTTATGGGGTGTAGAGTGGTTGTAGAATGTCCCCTAATGTGAATGATGAATTTCCATACAATATAATGCTATTTTCGCGATTTTTTAGCATATCAAAACAGCTCTTAGAATCCTGATAGATCAGTTGTGTGTATTGCAATCTGGATCTCATCCATTCACTCCCTGGGTAGCTATCTTCAGATCGGCAGAGAACCAAGGCTTCAAAGTTATCTCGTTGGTATGAAAATTATCTGGTGCTTCTAATTATCTAAGGTGAAGGTGCAAGGTGTGTCGCTGTCATGCTAAATGCAGGTATTGTGCACTGATATTTTTGTGGTGTGCATGTGCATTTTTTTGCGGGCAGGCGGGCGGTGCATCCTGCATATATATTTTTTGCGGGAGTAAGCTACACATATTTCTCTTTTCACAATTCTAATTATCCGTCCACCTCTCGAATTAAACAACCTCTCGCATCAGATCTCACTTCGCTACTCCCTTCACTCTCACTTAAATTTGCATTCTGTAAGCATCACCTATTTACTTGCGAAGTGAAGTGAGTTCTGTATTGTAGTGACTGCCACACTCAAAAAAATGTTAGTCGAGATTTATTGATTGCAGTTTTTTTGATACAATTGTTGAGTTTTTGGTACAGAACTTTATAGCAAATATGCGTTTTTTTAATTAAAATTTCTTATTTTAAGGAATTTGAGGCAGCTAATAGTCTGCGTGTTGAATTAAAATTGACCGTGAGATTTTGACAGATGAAATATGAGATGACATAAGAAGTGGCATTCTGTAAGGAAATTCCGCCCTCACTTCGATGCTCACCTCGCAAGTGAACCCGATTCAAAGTGTCAAATAAAAAGTATCTATTTTACGAGTGAAAATAGAAGAAGTCCTCTACAAACAATGTTAAAATAATATTTTTTTAGAAATAAAACACTTTTTACGGATTACAGCGCGTATATTATTAATTCAGGTGTTGTTTTAGAATTATTTAGTTTGTATTTATTGGTTTTTAGAATTCCCGACGTTTCGACACCTTTCCAGGGACCGTGGTCACGGGAGGACTAAAAGTGTTTAAAAAGTGTTTTATTTCTAATGAACTGTATACGAGCGAAAGTCTTAGAAGTGAATATTTTTTTATTTTTTAACACTGACAAGTAGTTTTTAACCACAAATTATATAGCTATTTAATTTGTGAAAAACTATTTTTTTTTTATTATTTAACTTTACAAAAACAAAAATTTTTCATCGTAACAAACCAAAAACCACGGCGGTTTGTCCGGAATGCTAGACTTATACACTAACATTATTATATATTTATGGTAACAACAACATATTATAAAATAGGTCACTAGTAAACAATTTACCTGCGGTGATCGTCCAGTTTTAATATTACTTTCTGTAATGCTTTGTAAGAGATGTAAAGGATGGTGAGAAAAGCTTTGAGTTTATATATCCAGATGACTTGTATTTATTCTCAATAATCAGAACAACAGATAGGTGTGTCTGTCAACGGTTTGAATTTCTGGACAATTGCATTGCTATTATTGTTGTGCAAGAAAAGATGTTCATGAGCCACAAGCCTTCCACCACCACCACCTACAAGGATGTTATTTCAGAAAACATTTTTATTTTAATGTCAATTTTTTTTTACATGTCATTGTATAAAATTTGATAAAAAAAAAATTTTATATTGTTAGGTAAAACTTATTATACTGGTTTGTAAGACTCCTGGGAATAGAGGGATTTAGGTGCTTGTTAGTACACAGAATGCTCAATTATCATCCAGACATAGTTGCAAAAATAGTTATTGCATGCTGTGTTTTGCACAACATGTGCAATCGCGCAGAAATACCGGCTTTCACAATTTCAGAAGAAGAGAGACTAGAAGAGCTACAAACAATTGCTGAAGTTCAAAGGAGGCAAACTAGGGATTTGCCATCTTACGCCGATTTAGCTCTAGGGCAATAACGTAGACGAAATATAGTAAATAGCCTATGGCGTTCACGTCATATTTAATTTATCGGTGGTCAAAAACCCTTTACAAGTTTTCTTTCGTCATTTCATTCTTGGATAGGCCTTCCAATTTGTGAAATGGTAGTAGATTCAGTAGATTTATACATTTTTAACATGATGTGCTAACAGAAAACCTAAAAAATCTGCTATAAAAACAGCTTATTTTTTTTAAAGCTTTATTTATTTAATACCAAATAATATACTAGAAAAAATAAGACTTGCACCAGATCATGTTCTCGGACGGGAATCGAACCCGCGACCTTTGGATATCCGGTCCAATGCTCTGACCGCTGAGCTACCGAGCCACTCTTTTCTAGTATATGATTTGGTATTATATAAAAATAGCATTGTGAATGCTAAAATCTCAAAATTTAAAAAGCTTTATTTATTTTTAACATTTTTGGGGCTAGGCATATGTATATGTAATAAAAATGTAAGCGATGATATAAATATATTTTATTAATATTTAAACGACAGTTGATCCTTTCAATCGGTTCAGCCGTCTTCGAGTAGTTCTGGTAGCTCTTCCTTCAGGTGTTCCTTCTGGAGTTCCCTGGTAAGTTCAGACCAGATGTTCTTCAATTTGCTAATATGTAGTGACACTTCACCACTGGATTGCACTGTGTAGCTGAAGAACTTCATGCACAGGCTTTACTCTTTTGCAAGCCATCATACAGGCGGTGTAGTTCTAGCCATACTTCCCTCGCTGTAGAATATCGCAAAACTTTCTCACAGTTGTCTTGTGACAAATTCGTAGTAATAAGTTCGCCTCATGAAGCTCTCGTGTCTCCCACTTGGATTGTTGCTGATTCAACGATAGACTTTTCCATCAACTCTCGACGTAAATTCTATCTGAATTTTATTTCCGGTAACTTAACGCTCTGCTACCATATTAAAGTACATACTTTTTGATATTATAGGATCTTGGGAAAGAAAATAATAAAATTAAACTGTAAAAACTGTATTAAAAAACGCAAGGAAGAATATTGACAGACAAGACATTGACATTATATTCAATGAGCAATATATACAAAAAGAGTACTTAGGTCGATTTGCAGCAACATTTACTAAATCTCGATTTTGTTAAACCTAGACTTTACTCATACGAATATGTAAAATTTTTAAATCGATATTTAAAATTTTCACAGTTTCATAAGGGCTACATCTAAGTTTAACAAAGTCGAGATTTAGTAAATGTTACTGCAAGTGGGCCTTAATATAGGTAACTATACAAAGCAGGATTCTTAACAAAATATTATAGGTCTGTCCACGGTCCGGTTTTTTCTTGGATGACGGATCCGGGCGTTTCGACGGAGACGGATGACGGAGACGGATCACGTTTGTCCATTGCGTCCGGATCCGATCCAATCCCGAACCACATATCACTCTGCGGTGCAACTGAGATGTCATGTGCACGTGCCTTTTTTTACGTTAGAATGCCGACAACTTCTTGCAATATACGTACAAAGACGCAGAAGACAAAAAAGTTTTGGGTTTCACCCTCTCCTGCAAGAGAGATACCTCGATGGGGCATTTAATACACTATACGATAAATTACAACAACGTGAAGATATATAATACCAAATAATAAACTAGAAAAAATACGACTCGCACCAGATTATGTTCTCGGACGGAAATCGAACGGGACGGGAGCATTGTAAATGCTAAAATCTCAAATTTAAAAATGATGTAGCTTTCTTATCTTAATCAATTGTTTAAAAATATCTGGAAAGGTATTCAGTTGATGTCGAGGTAATTCCTTGTAATTGGTGAGATGGCGCTGGCTTGCAGCGTAAGAGTTGATATACTAGGAGAAATTCGACATTCCCACTAGTGACTCAGTAGCGCAGCGGTCAGAGCATTGGACCGGATATCCAAAGGTCGCAGGTTCGATTCCCGTCCGAGAACATGATCAGGTGCGAGTCGTATTTTTTCTAGTTTATTATTTGGTATTACATAAAAATAGCATTGTGAATGCTAAAATCTCAAATTTAAAAACGTGAAGATATTTTTTTAACATTTGTTTTTATTAGTAACTCCTTTTTGGTTAGCAGAAATGACCTTTTATTTCGTTGTGACTTAGCCAATACTTATTTTTTTCGCATAACCTAAGTGGCATACATTATATTAGTGTGTAAACATTAGTGCAAAATGTTTTAAAACGTTAGCGTTCATGGTTGTTAAATAAATTAAGAAAATGTTAGTATGGAAAATTCAAATTCTTTAAAATTCTCCATACAAAACGGCAATTTCGTACTTTAACCCCTAATATTAACTTGCCCTAAAAACTTTATTGTGTGAACAAAATAAAGTCGCAGCGCAAGTGCTTGTCGCAATAAGCAAGTTCGGCAAGTCGCAAAAGATGACGGTTGACGAAGACGGACGTCGGGTGGCTGCGCCGTGGACAAGTCCATATGTATTTTATATTCTAATGGGGTACTTCGAATCGAGGCTCCGGTTTAGCGGTTCATCCGATCAAGCAAAATCTTCGGAGCCCGTCAAAAGAACGGATGACGGATTTCGGACGCCGGATGTCGAGTTGACAAAAGTTCATACAAATATAATATATAGGCCGCTATTCGGTCCGGTTTTTTCTCTCCGAGGAGACGGACGCCGTGGACATACAGTTTAAGGCATAGGGATTATATTCATGGCACGAATTAAGAGTTTTTTATTTTTTTATTTTTGCTGCATCAAATTCCTTAAAATAAGAAATTTTAATTTAAAACTCACATATTAGCTAAACTGGAATCGATAAAACTCGACTAACATTTTGTTGAGTGTGGTTGTCACTAGGTACAACGCAAGTCAAGGTCAAGGTCAAGCGAGGTGAGATGCGAAGTGAGAGTGAATTGCGAAGGGAGTTGCGAGTTGTCGTCTGATTTTACAGAATCGCAGGGAAGGCATAGAATTGAAAACATAGGCATTTACTTACAAAAATACTGACTATAGAAAGTAAAACGGCCTCATTTTTAAATCTTCATGGTTTTTTACTTATATGTTATATTTTTGGATTCCTGTTTTTTTACTATGACATAATTTTCCTTTTGTTTTTGTACTCTGTGTCTTTTGCTTTTCGTGTCGTGTCATTGTAAAATAAACCCGTTCAACCTACAATCCGCTCTCATTTCATTAGAAAGCCACCTCAGCTTAAGCGAACTGCATAATATTATATCAAATCTCTTTAACCTTTGCCGACTAGCAAAAGTACACCTCCAAAATTAAAGCTATTTGCGGTCCACCAAAACTATTTATGATAGGAATTCGTTTCAAAAAGGTTGCGAAAAGGAATATTACACATAAGAACCTGTAATAATTCAAAATGGCGTACGGGTCACTTAATAACTGGCTGACACCATTGGGAAATATAATTTAATTTTTCTGTAGTTTGTCCTTGTTTTTTGTATGAGCAGGGGTTATTCCGTCTTTGTCTTCCCTCCCCGGAACTTCGGGAGGTCCTATGTCACCCAGTGTTCTGGACGCGAAATATTTGCTATATTGTGTAGGTATTAAATGATTTGTGTATTCCGATGTGTACGTGGTAGGAATTTATTGCGCTATTACGTTTATCGGGTTTAGGTTTGGTATTGGCGCAATTAAGTGCGGTTAGAGATTTTAGTGACCTATTTTTTTACTATTATTGAATAGTTTAGAAAGTATAGTAAATATAGGTGTTTTGAAGCTCAGCTGCTTTTGTGTATTCTTGGAGATATTTGTTTTTAAGCTTCGAAACGGAGAGGTTAAATTTTTTCCTGAGGTTTTATTTTTGACATCAATAAAATATTTGTAGTTTTATATAATTATAAAAAATAAAACCAAATACTTATATGGTATTTTAATTGTATTTTCAATTTTGGTTCTTGGAAAAACAAGTCGTAACGTGGGACCAGTGCTAAAAGATCCTTTGGGAAAAAGCAATTTTCTAGCAGTGGGCAACTGGACATCGTGCAGCTGATAATGATTTAGACGAATTTGTAAGTTCAAATTCATTCTGTTAAATTTATTCTAATTTTTTAAAAGGAGAAATATCTCTCAACTGCCAAATAAATTAAATTAAAGTCATATTAGATAGAGTTTCGCAAATAGTGTAATCAAGTTTCTTAAAATTATCTTAGGCGGAATCACAGGCCCTGGGCGGATGATAAACCGGTGATAACCGGATATGGGGACGGACGAAATGGACGCTCTAGGCAACGTTTTTTGCGTGTCTGTACTTCTATGCGGCATATTCTGATATCACTCGAAAACTACGGTTGAATCTACTTTAGTAAAGTGTTTTACAATACATTATTTTTCATGAGTGAGTAGTCAGCAAACCATCGTTATCTAAGATTAATTTCTGAAAATTCTTACTGTAGAAAATAGTTCAACTAATTCTAAATGTTTACCGAGAAAAAAATGCGAATCTGAAAAAGAAAAATTAATAACAAAATTTCTTCTGAATTTCTTTGTCTCAGAGAATCTCTTACCCAATTATTAAGGTTTTATTGAAACTACATTGGCCTTCAAAAGTTAGTACCAACCATACTTTTAGAATTGCAATTTCTTTTAAACAATAGAAGTTAATTTTGAAATTCAAAAAAAAAAAATGTTTTTTCAAGAAGATAATCGATTAAGAAGTTATTTGAAAAAATCTTTTTATAGTCCTTTTTATTTCGAAAATATATCTTGTGTATTTAATAAGTTTTTAAAAGTGTGGTACGTATTGAAGGCCTGATGTTTCACTTATTAACTCGAAAACTCTTTTTGCGGAATGTTTTCAAAAGCTAAAATGTTCTTTCTTCTGACAGAATTTGTTCAGTAACGAATACTGAATTAAAAAAAATAAAGGTACCTTACTCAATTTTAAACAAGCGTATGTTTGCACAATAACCCCGTCTGCTCATTTAACGGGGACACGTTATCGCCCATTTTCTTCTACGGTTTAACGCTATGCTTTCTCTCGGAGGGCATCATTAACATAAATTTTACGCCTTCTTAGATAAGTTTGGACTGCTGCCCGCCCCTTTATTAGGGCTCCTTTCCCAAATTTACGGGATATTATTACGTATGGTACGACCGCTTTTGTATTTCGGAATATAATAGTTGGCGTAACGGTTTTTATTCCGCCTAAAAGGGGTGAGATATTATGGTCATATAGCTGATTTAAGTAATACGGAGATATGGGAAATATGGATAGCAAGGAATAAGTTGGGTTACGTTGATATAGTAAGTGATGGCTACTATTCAAAATTAATCTTGAAAACCTTAAGGAAACATGGAAAATATACCTGATCTAGATAACAATTCAATTTTGGTAAAATATAATAATTGAGAAATAGATACTCAAATATATTAAGCTTCTAATATTATTGTTTGTCTTGTAATTTTTTCACTCATTTTTGAGGTATTTAATGCGGGTTTTTCGCCAAGCATATTATTGGTTGTTTTACCATGCTTCTATTGCTTGGAATACTTACCTCTATAAAAGGTACCAGGTTCAATCTAGTACCCAGGTAATTTAATTTACCAATCACTATTTTCAATAAGAAAATGTTTGTTTTTAATTTGAGATTTTAGCATTCTCAATCAATGATATTATCATTGTTATGCTATTTTTATACAATACTAAACAATCCTCGTCAGAGAATATAATCTGGTGTGAGTAAAATTTACTATTTAGTAAAGAAAATGAAACTTTTATTTTACTATTACTTAGAAAAACTAGAATTTAATAAAACAATTATTAAGCTTTTGTATTATTATTATTGGAAAAACATAGAAAGAAACCTTTTATAAAGCATATTATTATCTCGTTTCAGAATAAAGGTTTTAGCGAGTAAGTTTTCTCTTTCTTACTCGGAACGTTTCACGAATCTCATTATTTTCAGGCCCACCCTAGGACTATTTGGTATAGTGGCTTTACCCTTTAAATTAGGTACCTAATAGTACATCTCCCCAGAAGTCAGGTGCGAATAGAAAAATGGGGGCACACGACACCGGAATATATTACGAAATCGCACTCTAGTTTGTATGTGAGCTGCGCCCACGATGGATGTGTTAGTTTTTCCCTAAATAGGGATGGGGTAAAAAAAATATAAAGCAAAAAATCACAGTTAAAAGTACTTAATCATTTTTTAATCACTGGTTTTTAAAAATAAGGAGATTACTTAGCTGTTATATTAGACACTAACTTCATTATTATAAAATAGTTATTGTTATGCAACTGATGAATTTGTTAAAAAAGGGCGTAAAAATTATATTAATCATCAGCACTCTGCTTCTTTCTTGAAAAGAAAGACTTTCTTTTTCTTTTTTAAAAGCCTCTAAAGTCAAAGTGGTTCAGGAACCTATGATTCAGACACAGTGGTTTCAAGTTCGAGTCTCAGCAGCTGATGACCACATTTCATGAAGAGGTTGCTGACAGCGCTTAGTCTAAACCACTTGGGTAGCTTAGCTACTACTATTTTAAGTAAATAATTGAATATCATATAGTGACAACACTGATAAAATTGCTCCATTCTACAATTTTCTTTTTTTCTTTACTGATAGATAATATTTAGCAAATAGGTGCAAATAATTAAATTTTTATTTAAGAAAGAATTTGTGACAAAAGTATTTTAATCAATGATTATTTTTTTAATTGAAATATTAAGTATGATTTCTTCCACCCTGTACACGTACATATCTTGTCCCACCACTAGCGATTGCTGCCGAACTCTGATAAATAGGCCTCCCTAATATTTTGTTCTGAAAATCGCTAAATAAATTGAATTGGGCCAAGTACGGGTTGCCACGAGTCTGGGTGTTAACTTACTTTCTACATTTATGAATGACGGTGTAATACAGAAATGCCTGTGGTTTAATAGGTAATTTAATCTTTTAGAAAATTACGTAAAAACGCTAAGTACATAAGTCGCTTACATTATTAAAAACTTCTTAGTTATTACTGAATATTCAAATATTAATTTATTATTCTAATTTTCGTTTTTGACAAAACTGAACTTAACTTTTAAAGGCAGTATTTAAAAAATGTTCAGTGACCTTATTTCTTTTCAGTTCACTATTATAATACATTCATTCTCAACACCCTTCAACAGCCTTGCTCTCATTTCTCAAGTATAGAATGTTCTCGACACTACATAAGCGTAAGACAATAGTTCCATAGTCGCGTCACCGCACCTTTTAGTGTCAAATGTGAGAAGAATATGGGTAAACAAATCCTACAATTTCCATCACGTTTATTCGAAGCTTCAGTGACGTCAACACCCCCCTAAAAAGGGGGCATGTAATTTCTTTTGTAGATAGTGTGAACCGACACACCCTATTGAGCGAAGGTGGCGATTCTTGAAAACTTCGAATAGTTTTTTGGTATATTTTTATATGTCTCACTAATTCGGTAAGTGATTTATTACCATGAATAACTTGCTATTAAGAACCATTTTAACTACGTCGAGTGTTTTTATTTTTGTCTCATGCATAAAAACAAATCGTCATTCATTAAAAAGTCATTACAATATATTGTAGACGAAAATGTGCAAACTACTTAACTCTCTATTCTGTATTTGTATTTTTAAGCATTGTTTGTATGAGCAGCGGCATTTCGAATCCATGACGTTTACCTGAAAGTGAAAAATGAAAAACCTTTGATGAAGCAGAATGTAAAATTTGACATTTAGTTGCGATTACAGTATGATAACAGTATGCTCAGCCATTGCTGAACTCATTTTATTTCATTTCACTTCATTAAATCTCTCGTTTTAGAGATGACTCACTTAGCGTCGTGTTTTCATAGTCAATTATTGTCAGTATTGAAAGATGTGTGAGCCAATCACAGATCATACAACAAATACGTTTACAATTTTACAATAATATCATTAAGGGCCTGTTTCATCATTTTAAAGGTAAGTTATCATTTTAAAGGTAAGTTCTAAGTAGCTTACGTGACAGACGATTTGATATTTTCCATATCACAACTGTCAAATCATAAGTTACTCAGAACTTACTTTTACATTGTGAAACAGGCCTTAAGGGCCAAATACTCAAACTCATTTTAAGGGTTTCGTTCCTTAGCAGGATCACTAATTTTCCTTTTACATATTTAACTGTCAATTTGTCACTATTTTCATCCAAATTTTCTCCAACAAAACTTTATCCAGCCATGATTACGCTAGCATTTATCACACTTTTCTCGCGCACATCTGCATAGATCCGAAGATATTTCCCCCGCTTTTCACTTTGTTTGCTTGTCACATTCCTTTTCGATTCCATCCCAACCCAATATCCTGTCCTATCTATTTATTTAACATATCATATCAGCATTAGCTTGATATATAGGCTTTGATCCTTCGGACTGGGACACCATGATTTATTCCAACATTATCGCATCGCCAGGGCAATGTCAAATGGGTATTCTTACCCTACGATTTTCCAATGTGATTTTATTAGTTAGAGTTTGTTAGTGTTACTACTTTTACCGTGAACTTAAGGCTCCGGCAAACTTCGAAGTTTGAAGTTAAAATCTCTACGTCTCTTTCACATTAAAAGGCTTTAAATCTGATTGAAATATTTTTAAATTCATGTGTTGGTTTTAAAAGTCCCGGCGAACCGAAAGCTTCCCATACCAACGTAATACCAAAATGATTTGCAATTTGAGCATAATTAACTCTTGTTGTGATGATATTCGGATTAAGACAGTATTTGTCTAGGATTCTATTAAATAAAAAATCTAAAATACTAAAAAAGATGTAATTGGCATTTATTTTTGATTGGGTTAGTATTTTTGTAATTTTATTTAATAGAAACCTAAACAAATACCTACTGTCTATCTAATATAATCGCATTTATTTTTATTTGGTTTGGTATTTTTATTTAATAGAACCGAATCTGAATAACATCACAAGAAGAGTTAATTATGCTCAAATTGCAAATCATTTTGTTATTACGATTGTATGGGAAGCTTTCGGTTCGCCGGACTCTTATAACCAACACAGGAATATAAAAATATTTCAATCAGATTTAAAGCCTTTTAATGTGCAAGAGACGTAGAAACTTTTACTTCAAACTTCGAAGTGAAACAACTATTGAATGTTTTTTGTAATGACTGAAAAATATTGTACAAACTGCAGTATTTACTAAAAACATTAAAATTAATATTTGCAAATTAAAATGCTTTTTCCTTATAGCTTAATTACTTACCTCAAAAAAAGTAATAAACATGTTTGTACGAGACACCACGATGAATAATAAAAGTGCTGGTACAATTTCGAAATTCGCGGGTTTGATTCCCGTCCGGTAACATGATCTGGTGCGAGTCGTATTTTTTCTAGTATATTATTTGGTATTATAAAAAAATTGCATTGTCAATGCTAAAATCTCAAAGTTCGAAAAACTTTATCGAAACTATTAGCACACAATAAATAAAACCCCAATTACTTGCAAAAACTCACTCACAAGATCTCCCATACAATATTCATAACCTCTTATACGAAAACTATCAACACACATGTATTCCGCGACGAATTTTCTAATCGTGTCCGCTAGGGATGGGAAAACATCATATTTCACTAGACCCGGGTGGGGGGTGTAGGGGGGCGACGGAGATGAGTTTTTTACGCATTATTGCTACATACGGAACCAGAACTGAACCCCTGCTCTGCTAATAAATTATAATTTCGATTATTTGTGACGGTTTGTTGTCGGCTGTGTTAGTAAATGTTAGATATATTTGGTTCGGGTAGATTAGCTATATTTTGACAGTATTTATAGGAAAAAGAATTTTGCTGTTTCAAGGTTAGTTTTGCGTTTAAATTGTTAATTTAAGCGGGGTTGAGGGGTACTGAAACCTTTTAATATAAGTTTCAGCAATACACGCGTAGCGGTGCATTGTTCCAATGGCGAAATAAGTAGCTCAAAGTACGTAATATTGGTGTAATGAAATAACAGAATTACAGAAAAACTATTAAGTTACACTGGTACTTTAGTAATAACGACAACTTGGCCATTCAGTTGTTGAGGTCATCGTCAAGCTCTATTTTTCATTTCCCGTTAATGACTTTATAGTCGGCCCATGAAAATGTTGACTGTATCAAATTATATAACAGATAAGGCAAAGAGTGACAGTGACATGCTAGTTAACAGAAGATGCAATATGACAAGGTTCTAAGCATACTCAACATTTTCAACACTTAATAATAAAAACATCTAGCAACACTGTGTTCTTTATCAAAACCCTTATAGATTTTCCATCCTCACCGTAGTGTACTCTGGAAAATGTTAACAAACAAATTGAAAATAGTCCTGGAGATAGCGTTTCTAATACCCGACTTCATTTCAGTAGCACGAGCCGCTGATCGAACGAAAACATTGTTGTGTGCCCTTCGACGCAACGATCGGGACTATCTGGAAGTGAATCGAGGACTAAACGGTCGCCAACTAATGTGACCTTGTCATTTGTAAAACATGTCGCAGTTGGAATTTGGTCGCAAATCGCAAATCAGTGTCTACATGAGAAAAATCGCCATTCTACACAGTTTACGATGTAACGGTGTCACCAACAGGAACTATATTCAAATGTATTGTTAGTTAAAGTTATTCTTAGATTGAGTTTATTTTACTCGCTAAGAAAACTAAAAGTTTTTTCTTTGATATCTACGCAAAGAAGCTAAATGTCAGTTCTCAATGTACAATGGCGTTTCCATGTTTCTTATCTTCGGTTCACCTGACATGCACACTAGAGGTGTATTTTTATTAATAAAGCGCTTACACTGAACGCTTTTGCGAGAAAGCTTTTAAGAGCTTACGTTTTACGTAAACGATGTAGCATGCTTTAAATTTTAAATTTAGTTGAAAATATCTCAAGTACTTTAATTATTCAACTATACTAAAAAATAAAACCACTGGGCCCTGTTTCATAAACATTATTTTCGTAAATTACAATGATCTGTTGGTGTTCATTGCGTCAGCCAAAATTAAACTAGAAAATAAACTACTCACAGACACCACAATGTACGTGAATTGTAATGTTTTTGAAATAGGCCCCGTTTAAAATATTTTTAATAAGTGATAAGACCGTACACATAAATCTTAAATTTTTGGGTGGCTTTACGTAATGGGTTGAGTTAGGAATACTTTTGGGATGAATAAGGAATTTAAAATGATATTATTGTTGAGGGTTGAGTAAGGAACAAAACTGGGTTGAGTAAGGAAAAAATAATAAGTGGGGTGTGACGTCATGGGATGAATACGGAACAACCCCCCTGGACGGATTGGGCTGAAACTTGACATACAGTCAAGTTGTTATAATAGGCATCCTGCGAATAAACAAAATCACGTGGACACGCGGACAATTACATATGGGGCTTTGCTTTATCAAAAACAAAGAGTTGCAGTTTTTGTTTAAGATAAAAGTCTTGCTTTAGTTTATAATCATAATCATTTATTCGCATTTAATAGGATACTATAAGGTGTTTAATGTTTATCCTAAGCCTATTTAGCCATTGTATAATAACATGCATTTGTTATCCTTATTAATCATATTTTAATTAATATAAAAATAAAATCTAATTCTGTCAATATTCATATTCATGTTTGTCAACATTAATATATATTATGATTAATTAATAATTGACTATGATTATGATTCATAAGCAACTTAATGAAAATTTTACTCATTCAAATTCTATTTTAAAACTTTTTTCGGTTTTGTCGTAGACTAAAAAACTGTGCTTAAGCTTTTAGAAGAGCTCGGTGGCGCAGTGGCGTGGTTAAAAAGTAAATGTCTTTTGTAATTAATTTTCTTTAGAAAATAAATAACAAGCGATATTATTATTGTTTTTGAGAAATAATTATGTTTGCCTACTCTAATATAGACAAATTATTACACTTTGTAACTTGTGGTCAATACTAATTCTGTAGATAACAGGCAAATATGCAAATTCTGTGTCCAAATACATACAAAACGTCAAGGCAGAGGTTGCTAAGAATGGAACGAGAAAATAACTTTTATTAATAATTGTGGCATGTATTAGAATTTCCAATTACGACTCTATAAGAGCTCAAACACACAGGACACGTTCCGATCCGATCGCAGATCGCTGCGATCTATGCGATATATGATGTTTTACGTGTTAATTTTGCGCGTTGTACACTTCGTTTCTAAGACACGACTACTGTTCAGTGACGCAAAATCGGAAGAATAAAAACACGTAAATCTCCATGTATCGCATAGATCGCAGCAATCTGCGATCGGATCGGCTGACCGGAACGCACCCTGTGTCTTTGAGCTCTAAGCTGTTTTTAAACAGTCTCCCTTAATGCCTTATCTTGTCAGCCTTGGTCCTTTATTTTACGCTATACGCGTCTGACGTCAGCGTAAGCAGCTTAAGCGTTTGAAAGAGACCAAACAGTACATTTTTTTAGTAAGCATTATGACGCTGTACGGTAAACGGCTGACGGCTTAAATAGGAGACCAAAGGCCAACATAGACTTTGCAAAGTTACAAAACCTTTTGATCTAATCTAAATAAAATAAACACTCACAACGCTGAACTATATATGGCAAGAACCCAGCTCTTAAGTTGAATCCCTCCATTTTTTATGCTAAGTTTTTTCCTTCTAAACACTAATCTTTTTTATCAAAACCACAACTAAACCATTAAAGAACTTAAATCCTACTCAAAAACAGATTTTTAATCTAGATATTTTTTTAAATATTATGTATGACAAAATTAAATAAACGATTCCGCTTCCATATAAAGTTACCTTTATCCCACAGAGTGTCCAGCGTCCACCGACGTTGATGTATCATGTCGGATCAGCGCGTCTGTCCCGGGCCTAATCTCCATACATTACCCCTGGATATTGTTCAAACAAATGGTACTTGAACCGGACTTAGCAGAAGGGTGTGCTTAATGGTTCTCATAACGTCCCGTTGCTCTTCTGTTTAATGTCACACTCTTTTGTTTGTCCTCTAATAGTGGTTGATGAGTTTCATTTGTTTTATGTCACCCGCCGGTTTGGATGTTATGTTAACTGAAAGTTATATGAAAATGGCTGAAAATTATAAAATAAATAGTTATTACTTTTTAATGGTATGGTTTCAACTAAACAATTTCTTAGTAGAACTGGGAGAATGTAAGTTGAGACCTCGTTGTTCAAGGGATCACTTATACCGCGGCTCTTTATATTTTATTTAGTTGATGTTAACTATAGCAATAGTTTGCAGTAATTTTACCAATATTTACGAAAAATTATTGAGAACATAGTATTTTTATACCATAATTACGTTAGGTTAGGTAGGTTATCTTTAAATTTTAATATCAAATTTTTCCAAAGACATTTTTACTGTAATAAGTAGAGCCAGCAGTGGGGTAACAAGGGGGGCGCTTGTCCGACGTATGGAGATTAATTTGCGCCGGTCCAAGCGGACCACTGCCACCCACCCACCGATATGCTAGTGTGGATACTCCCTTAAAACGTACGGACAATGTACACTGTTTCGTTTTTGTTATAAAGTACTCTTTTCCATCGCAATCGCAATATAACTAATAGATGGCACTATCTGTGCAAAGCCGGGGCGGGCAGCTAGTATGTCATGATTATGATAACATACTTTGGCTATGTCGTTCTCTGAACGTCTCCATTGAGTGATTTTTTTGTTTTCTTTATTTTTATTTTAGTTTAAGGTTTTATTATTTTTACTTTCTTTGTTTTTATTGTGTGTGTAAATCTTGTGTAAGTTTTAATGGTTATTTGGGACTAATAAAAACACTTTTTATCCATTAATTCACATTGTGATGATTTGGTTCAGTAATATCCACATTAGTCTTTCTTCATCTCTGGTTAACAAACGAACAACCCCTATCCCCTCCCCGTGCAGCCGTCTTCGTGGGTATATACCTAGGTAAGAAAAGGAGTAATTTACCTGGACCTGCCTGACTTGATCATTTCAGAATAAACTTTAAGATGTCAAAACATGTACTTCCGACCGATAAACAAATTCTCTTTTTCAAGAAGTTTAATTTTCCATGCTTTTTCTTTAGTGATTGAAATATTGTTAATTAACATCCATCTACGCCACTGAAAAACTGATACATGTAATAAGTTTATATATAAACAATTACTGTGAGATAGTTAGCATTCTTTCACCCGTATTCAAGAACAATACTCAAACGACCCTTGCCTATGCGAATGCACTGCGTTGAAATACAGCTCTGTTATTGGTTAGTTTGTTTTACATATGACGTGTGATTGGTAGCTGGGACGCTGTGCGTCCGCGAGAACTGTGAGACCTCATTGTAATTTTTGTGAATACGGACGTTTGACTGTGCTAAGAGCAATGCACTTAGATATAGAGATCATTTTTGGTTGCAGAAAAAGAAACAGCTTTCATGTATTTTTTTGCGTCATAGAAACAAAGCAATGATCTCATTATTAACCAAAAGTTGATAATGAAGTTAGGACTAATAAATTTACGTAATTGACAATTTCGAAGGTAAAGGGATAACAACTTGTAAAGATAAGATAGCCAGTTCTTCTGGTAGGATTCCTTGTGTGGTGCGGCATTTTCAACCTTATCGTCACTTAACAGAAAAAAGTAAATACGATGCAATTAAATAGACAGTGATCAGCAACACCTACACTAGAGAATGTATGGTGCGCACAGATTGTAACAGATTAAAATACATTGTTTTGTACCGCAAGCACCCTGAAGTTGGTCACTCCCTTCTGTTGAACAAAGCCAAATTGATCGCAATGTAAAGTATCAATCCGATTCAATCGCACTACCAGTCTGAGTGTCGAAGATAAGGCCGTCCGAACTATTAACAAGAACGGGACTCGAATATGAAGCTGCGTGGCCTGGGACTGTTTAATGAATATTTGATATCGATGCGACTGGTATCGGGTTGGACATATTCGAATCAATTGTGTGTTCTAAGGCTGAATGTTAACGATGTGAACCTCAGAGATGGCGACACCTTGAAAACCGGTGTACAAAGCCACTCGACCACGGAGGTCGTCAGACCATCGTTGCATTTTTTTGGAAGAGTTAGTTACGTCTAACAAAGTCAACGAGAAAGAAGATTGAAAGAATAGTGTTTATTTGGTACAACGAGTAAACAATTACAGTACAACGAATAGAAACGTCGGAAAATAAAAAATCAAACCAAATACCTTTTCTAATTACTTTCAATAAAACCGCGCTAGTATCCGTTAAAAAGTGTTTTATCCCAAATAGAAACATTTAATAACACTGTTTAATTAATATTTGATATCGATGCATAATCAAAATGTTTACAAGGTGAGGCTATGTTGCGATCAACATGAAAATTAAACAAATTACCAAAATAAATAATTACAAAAATATATAATAGTTTTTACGTTCGTGAAATCAAAATATACTTAAACTTAATTATAAGCCCCACTATAATGAGGGCTACCTCTTGTTTTATAATCATAACTAGTAAGTTAGTTAAATGATAACATAGATAACTTAAAAAGTGATATTATGAGTGACCCACTACACTACGAAAGATTTGTAAAGCAATATTACACAATATGTAATGTTGAAAAGCCTCTGTTATGTTATTTTTATGACAAAGAACGGTGACAAGCTTTGATTTGTTTTAACATTTAATTGGAGCAAAAGTATACGTAAAAATTAAATTTTGTAAGCACGCAAATAATTACGTCATATAATTTTATACGCAAAAAGAGCATAAATTCACCTTCAAAGACCTATCCAACCCGAATTAGGCTTAATCCAATATTTGTTCAAAAGAAAGAAAAAAAAATCCTGCCAATTAGCGTGCGACCCGGTTCTAAGAGAAAAACGAAATTGCTACGTAAAAAGTCGTAACTCAATTACTGCGATGAACCGCTGTCGCAATAAGGCATTCGTTAGAGCTGAGACTGAAGTTGGAGCATGCGCGGTGACCTTAGGTCGATAATGAGACCTCTCGCTCTCATCCCAACATCACACATACAGCGTTTAACTTTACATATTTACATACAACCTCACATATGCAGATAGACCCTTTTACGTGGCACGCTCGTGTGCGTATCTCGGAATTTGTTTAACGCAAGTAATGGCGTTTTTACATTGACATTAGTTTGTCCAAAGATATTTATGCGAGTTGGATGTTTAGTTGAATAAGGGGTTAAGTTTATGTGAGGGCTTTGTTGTAACTTCCGATGGGTTTGGATGGCTTTTTTGCTGCGGACTTTTCGATTTATTTATGAAAATCTGACGTGATTTATGGCTTGACAGTTTGAAATAGATTTTTTTTATCTTCATTCTATTTAATTACATAACACAATAATTATGTTATCATATCAAATTATCAATGTTTTGAGTGAAATTAATAAAACTTTGTGCTTAATTAGACCTGTAAACTACTTAGTACTAATTAAAAACATAGTGAATAAATAAAGCATTATTATTTTTATAGATGAAAGCCTTATTTTATTAAGTATTACACAATGTCCCGAAATATTAATTAATTTTCTTCAAACAGACAAGTAAAGTAGCGGAATCACAGACCGCGCGCGACTGCTTATGTGCGGTGCAAAGATGCAACCGCTGGCAGGTTAATAAATTAAATTTATATTCAATTGTTCAAATTAATACCTTGAGAATGAATTTAATAATTTCACTGAAGTATATGATTTAAGATGACTGACTTTTTTACAATTTATTTGATTCTTTCCTAACTAATGCAATTGTTTTTTCTACTTCTCCAAACTTAATCATAAACGAAATCAACTTAGTACCTACACTGAGAGAAAAATATTGTTGGGTGTAACAATAAAACTTTAACAGGGGAGAGCCGTTTAAGGTGGATAGTTACCACTACAACGTTTTTATTGCTATCTGGTTTTTGTTACACTAACAACGTTAACGTTCTGCGTAGGGATTGTTAGACCAACAAAATTATTATATTGTTATTGCAACAATCAATAAACTGTTCTTGTAACAATATGAAAATGTTTTGGCGTTAATTTAACTATGTTCCTATAACAACTGAGCTTTGATAGACTTTGATAGATTAACAATTTTCCTTTGTTATTGCACCTACCGTCACATAAAAAAGTTGATAAAAATACAAAGTTATTTTGTTACTGTAATGACATTAACTAAGAACTACAGCAAATGCCAATATTTGCTACGGCAAACTTAATTTGTTAGGTAAGGTTGATAGTAACTTCACCTTTGCTGTAGTACTAAGTTAATGTCATTACAGTAACAAAATAACCTTGTATTCTTATCAACTTGTTTTTGCTACTCTAGAAAAGGAAAATTGTTACTGTGACAGTTTTAAGACGGCTACTCCCGCGACGGTAGCGCCACTCCGTAAAATTATTAACTACTGCCTGAAAATATATTGAAACCAAATTCTCTAGTAATGCACTGTCTCGTGTGATTTGGCACTAGATCTGGAAAATGTCTTGTTTCAATAATTCTATTGGTTCTAAATATTCTTAAGTGCTTTTCTAGATAGAACTTGGTTTTAATTAATTCTCAGAAAGTAGTTAATAATTTTAGGGAGTGGCGCCACTGTCGGTAGTAGCCGTCTGCGGTCCATTATCTGTGGGAAATAATATTATAAAGGTTTTTAGTAAAATAAAGTTTAAATAGACAAATTGAAATATTTATTCAACATAGTCACAATCAGTGCAGAAAACATTTGACATAGGATCACGACCATAATGGCGGGACCCATGCTTTTTTAAGTTCTTGTGAAATATACAAACATTTATTTAAGAAAAAGATATTCAACAAAAAAGGTTGTAATTTTTCATGAAAGTGGTGGGATCACCATAATATAATTACATATTGTGGTGTCAACCTTAACACACAATTGCTCTCATTTTATATATAAGTATTAAATACTATCGGAATAGATTTTTTCGATTTCAGAGTTTAGGTAAGCTAAGTAATTGGAGTTAAAATTTGACGTATTATAGTTTGGAGCTACAAAATGTTATTTTCATTAAGTGATGGTGCTCCCGATACTTTCACGACAAAATGACAATCCTACCAACTTTTCAGTTACACCAACTTTCACTAAAGTCACTTAATTCTTTATATACACAGTCTACACTCATTTTTCCGTGCGTATCCACGAACACCCGTAAAAGAAATGAATGCCAAATAGATATTATAACAAAGTTCTTCGTTCCCCGCTACTCCCCGCATACCCTCAAATATTTTTATCACAACAAAGTTTACATTGTACGTTGTTAGATAGACAGTTTACGTTTGAACTCCATAACAAACGCTTTTGATGGATTCACTTTGCTATTGTATTAACTTCATATTTATTTAACTTCACAATAAAATCCTGTCATCACAACAAAATTACTTGAATTTTTTGGCAGAGACAAATTATTTATTGTTCGTGTTACAATAAAAACTTAACATATTAACTTTGTCGCACACTTCAAGCAAATTGTCGTCTCAACCAAGTTAGTTAATATGGTTAAAATAACAATGCACATGTTATTATTATAACAGTATTTATTTTGTTAGATTGGACTTGAGTACTACATCAAAATATACTTTCTTAAAAAAACAACGTACTATTGTTAACTATAAGAACTTTTTTATGATAACA
Organism: Catoptria pinella; assembly: GCA_963556745.1. Taxonomy (NCBI): domain Eukaryota; kingdom Metazoa; phylum Arthropoda; class Insecta; order Lepidoptera; family Crambidae; genus Catoptria; species Catoptria pinella. Next base: position 7,760,609 of record OY750771.1, read on the forward strand.
AGTTGCGCGTTGTTCTTATCACAACAAACCCAGAACAATAAAAAAGTTGATATGGAAACTAAACGAGCCTGGATGTGGTAACAGAGGTTTTAGTTTCTACAACAAGAAAATTTTAGCAAAGCTTTTATTGTGACTTTGTTAGCCATTATTTTTCTCAGTGTACCTACCTATCTAAAGAAGATGTAATGTAACCTAATCAAACAGTTAAATCTAGTTGAAAGGATCGCGTTTTACCAGACAATATAAGTTAATTAATTTAATAGACATAGACGCTGCAAAATTATATTTCCAAAATCAATACCCGTGACTTGCCAAGAAAGTTCTAGAGCTATAACTCTCATCGGTCTCACGTCGCAATATAATTAAAATCACGACTGTCCCGCGGTCCACTCGCCCTGGAAGAAAGTGCCCCCTCCCAAAGGGGGGTTAAAAGGGGGGTTCGAGGGGGGCGGGCGATTCACATTAATATTCCCCACTTTTATCTCTATATGCAAACTGGCAGCTAGAAGTTGGTCCTCATTGTGGCCATTTTTGATTCGTCCAGAAGTTTCTCTGAATGATCGTTATATTTCAATGGTGAGTAGAACTTTTGTTCGCGGAGCCGCGCGGTCTAGATTACTGAAGAATTGTGCGCGTTTTCGCAACGGAAGATAAGGTTGCAGTGTTTTTTTGTTTTCAGTAAATCCAGAAAATTGTGATTGTTATTGTAAAATACTTTTCATGACTATTCTTTAGGCATTTTTTGTTGGGTTTCCATGTTGGGTTTTTAGATCTTACTTGCCATAAAAGATATGCTTTTTTATTTACCTTCATAATCGAGGAGCTCGGTGGCGCTGTGGTATAGCGCCTAGCCCATCGATTGCGGAGGTTAAGCAACTTTCGCAAGGGTCGGTCATGGGATGGGTGATCAAAAATTTACTATCTAAAGCTCCTCCGTGCTTCGGAAGGCACGTTAAGCCGTTGGTCCCAGCTACATTTGCAGTCGTTAGCACCCACCAATTCGAATTGGGCCCGCGTGGTGGATCATGGCCCATCCTCCTTATCCACCCATAAGGAAGGCTTGTGCCCCAGCAGTGGGGATATTAAAATGGCTGATGGTCAATCAGAATCACATAAGTAAAATATATAAACTGAAAATTATTTCCCTTTCTATCTAAACTAACAAAGTTCTTATTAGTTATGGTTAGTAGAAAAAGTAAAGTTATTCCTGCATTAAATTAATTAATTAAATTACCTAGTTCGGTATTTATTATAGTTTGAATTAGAATGAGTTCCTAATCAAATTTATCTTTTAAATGATTCAACTAGTTTAATCAGAGAAACAATAATAGAAGATTAATTTCCTTACAAACACATAGTACAAGGTAAAACGTAGACAAATCTCTGACTAAGCAATTAATTAAGATTCGCCAAGCGTCTACAAAAACACAAAAACGCTATAGACCGTAAAATCTAAAATTAAAATCTTGCTTAACGCCCATTTTCGCATTCCCTGATTGCTCTCCGCAAATGAGATCGTCTCTTTGCTACTTTTTTATAATTAAATCACTAAGCAAATTTCATTTTCACAAAGTCACCGCTTTTCAAGTCAGAAAATCCTATTGGTCATCGCACTTAGAGGAAGAGCTGCACGTTCTAATTACGAATAATCAAGCTTTCTGATTGGTGGTTTCCATCCCCCCTCGTGTTTGTTCTCAGCGGGTGGGCGTGGTCTAGCTCTCGCTCTTTTAATTAGTGTAAGGAGTAAATTGCTCGGAGCGAGATCACTAGTTTCGCTCCAACGCCATCTCTTATTGGATGTTGAAACTAACGGGATGGGGAAATGGGGGATAGTTACACCGTTAATATAAGGAAAACACGTACGCTGGGCTTTGTGAGGGAAATGTTCGGTTGACATTTTCATAGTTGATAGTTGTAGTGAAAGCCGCTTATAAAGTTGGGGTGTGGGAATGTAGTATCAGATAAAACAATTAAAAGGTTTTGGATGTTTCACAGATAATATAATATAGGGATTTAAGAACAATTTAGTAAGAAATAGAAATAATTTGTGGTGACATAGTCTAGAACTTATTAAATAAAAAAAAAGAAAATTAATAAAGTAATTTAGCTTATAATTAAGTATAAGTTAGCATTTTCCTGTTCTTTGTAATTATATATTATGTAATAATATTCTTGGAAAATTATAATAACAACCTCAATTATTACAAATGTCAATTTTAATTCATCAACGCCCGAGCGGTCGCAGACGGCCGGATAACAATGGAATATCTATTATGTCTCATTTTCCGGGCGTTGAAGGGTCAAGTGGAAAGGCATGTGAAAAAATACAGCTTGATTGAGATAAAGTGAATATCAACCTGTGTTTATTTAATTTCTTAAGTTACCTATCTTAGTATGGATGGACTTGGTTATCTACTAAAATTGATAATTTTCTAGCAAATGATATTGGACCTATTAAAATTAGCACCGAGCTCAGACATCGATCGAAGCAATAAGAAACAATGAGATTTAAATCACCTCCGTATCATCGACGCCCGTTCGCTTTTTTATTGCACCCACTCACCCCCATCTCCCCACGATGCAGCATTTCCAAGCCATTTAATATTAATGTGCATTTTCGTGGAGAGGAGAGATTCGTATAAAGCCCCAGACTGCGATACAGTGCTGCGAGGAGGCACGGCAGAAGCAGACACAGGGTTTAAAAATTAATTGTTATTGTCTTTTTGTGGAAATATTACGAAACTAGCTTTTCGGATAAGATTTTATACCTTTTTTTATTTAAAACTGGCTAATATATGATAAATTGCACATTTAATCGTATTATCGACAGAGTTGACGTTTTTACTTTATGGTTTTAATTAAAGTCAAACTAATTATACAAGGTGTTACAAAAATACCCCTAATGCCGAATATGGTATATAGGGACCATCAAACTGAACAACTTTTACTATGGGGCCAAGTCTGAAATCGCGAAAAAAAAACAGTTGTTTCATGCATTTTGATATTTTCGATTTTAATTTTTGTATGAAACAGCAGTTTTTTTTTCGAGATTTCAGAGTTGGTCCCATAGTAAAAGTTGATCAGTTTGATGGTCCCTATATACCATATTCGGCATTAGGGATATTTTTGTAACCCGTTGTATATATTTACACATTAAAAGCAGAAATATATCGTTTAAGTACATTATATTTTCGAAATTGTAAAACTATCAGTTTTATATTTTAATTATTATCAAAAATGTTTCGATGTTACTGTAAGTAGGTACTAACATAATGTGGTTCATAAAAAAAACGTTTTAAGAAAAACTACCAAGTTATATTCGCTTAACAATCACAGCCATTAACAATCGCGTATTCAAATAAATCGTTACCAATTGCCACCACACTCCCCTCTATGCAGACTTGCAGACCAGCTTTAACCCGGATTTATTACTCGTAGTTAAAACTAGTTCGGAAGGCCAACAGTTCGAAACAGCCATTTTCAATAGATAAAACTCGAGACAGATTTCAAATACATTAGGCAAACGTTGGGGTGGGAACTATTAAAAATTCCAACCCGCTACATAGTGTGGCGTATCTCTAGATACAACCATGTGAGTGCATGACACGTTTATTAGAAATTTTCGACAGTGTTCGGGATAAGCCGGCGTTCTTGGGGAGTGGAGCGAAATATTTAAACAGCCACCTTCTTTTATAATAATATACTTGTATAGTTAAGCCACTTAAGTATTTTATTAGTAAAAAAGTGAATAAAAAAAGATCTAACAAATAAAAAATACGATCTGTTTAGAAACTTTTAGCTTTTAAGAATAAAAATTTAATATAAGACAATTAGTAATTATTAGACAGTTAGAAAACAAGCCAGTGCAACATTATAAAAAAATGATTAGCTGTCTGAAGGCCCGTATTTATAAACCACTCTCAATGTTGAGATCAATCTTGAGATCATACTTAAGATGCTCTTCTTATAGGAACAGCATCTCAGGTATGATCTCAAGATAGCTCTCAACGTTGATAGCGGTTTATAAATACGAGCCTAAGTGGTAACTTAGTCAGCTAAGTAGCTAATTATCTCACGCAAGTTGTAAAAATGGTCGGAAAATTAAACATTCTTGTTTGAAGAACATTTGATTATCGGAAGTTACCTTTCAATCATTGTAAATGATAGACGTATTTCGTCAACTGTTTTATTTATGATAACACAATAAAGTGTAAAAAGGAGGTTGGCTTGATCGTCAACAATCATTGAAAATTAAAAATTAATAATGAATTAAACGTTCCGAAAACAAGCCAGGGCGACACTTCCCGATGGCCCGTAATTCCCATTCTACAAATGGTCCACGATTTATACGACACCTCCGTGATTATACGCGGAACCACCATAAATTACACCTGGTGCCGTGCGGGGTTTTATTTTTGGATTTATGACTGTATTAGTGTAATACCTAGCCCTAAAAAGTTAGGAGATAAGTTCTAATTAAGGTTTTTACATATTCACCTCGCACCACAATAATGCATTAAGTAGGTATTTTTGGTGTCCTTAATTTTCGTACAAGAATTCAAACTAAAAATACCTTGTTTTATTTAACCCTCAACTTTTATGGTTTTGCTCATTTTGTTTCTAAGTTTTGTTATTTATAAAATTATCAAAACAAAATGGTTGTCTAAAGAATTAAAAAAGTTACTAATCCAAATTTAATTATGTTACAACATGAGATTAATTAGTTTCTATTTTAAGAAGGCGTGAAAGTTGTAAACAAGAAAAAATAAGGAAAAGGAAGGTTACGTTAACGTTTTCCGAAATCATGACAAAAGAACATCATTAAGCGAATGCAACAATGCCGGGAAACAAAAGCACATCGAAAAGCCAAACCGTTTGCTATTTTTTATCATAAAAGAAACAAAACACTGTCTATAATAAAAAAACGAACTCGCATCAATAAAAGTTTTCGATAAATAAATAGATAAACTTGACATTTGATCCAAGGCGCGCCCGTCACGGCACGCCGCGCTTTTAATTTATAGAGAGACGTGTTAATTGGTGTAATGTATAGCAAACACAACGTGACGATAGCTTATCGTAACATCGATTTGTTTTGTTAAGAGGCGCTTATGCTAATGAAGAGGAAGTCTGCTCCAATGGTTGGGTCGGTAGATGCCATGTTTCATTTAGTTGAATTAATGGCACGCTTTTAAGTATAGATAATTAATTTCGTAAAAGGGGAATTTATAGTCAGAAACTCTATATTACAATAAAAATCGACGGTTCTTCGATTATTTTAGGAGATAACAATTTTATGTTGACAACAAAGGCTCGAATTAATTTTTATCACCAAAATAGAGAATAATTTATAAAATATTTATATTTGGAAGTTTGGTTCTAAAATCTTAGTTCTAACCTGTCAACGCTTTTATTTAATGTCGTTAATCAGATGAGCAAATTATCAAACTTTTTATAACAACTAGATACAAAAAAATCCACATTTTCTCAAAACGGTCGTAAATTAAGTAAGATTGTGTAATATTTCATCTGCCAGTTTTCATGTCAAGTAAATTAAAGTTACTTTGTATTTAACGTACATAGGTCATAAAACGATAAATCTTTTGTTCGTCGGTCACTTTTAAACCACAGTTAAACTATTCATTGTCTACTGTAGTTACGCCACAATTATCACAACCGGTGATTTAACGGATGTTAACTTTGCCCGGCTATCAGCTATCTAGCTAAACGACTATTACATGGCAATTAACCACGGTTTAATCAGATGCACCCTTATGTTAATTAGTATCTATTCTAAAACGGTTGTAACCTATCAGCACTTACATGTGAACGCTCTGTAATGAAGTGTTGAAATAATATATTATTATACAAGTGAGCTATCTTGCTCATTGTAAACGAGGCTGTGGGTTGGCTTGCAGTAAGGTACTAATTTAACTTTGTAGGAATAATTCTATTACGCTCTAGTGTGTAATGTAATGTTATTACGCACGTGTGTGTTATCTCGGTTTATGGCTAAAAGTGATGTAATAATTAAGGCTTACTTTACGAGCAAGTGTGTTGAAAAAGCAAGTTTCAATGGCGATTAACTTAATACTTAAGAATATTGCGCTGCATCGTAATGCTATTGTTATCGTAAACTAACGTCTAGCCGTGCGGTGTCTGGCAGAGTAGAATAGCACCAATTTCTCACCATAGTGTAAAGAAATAGGAAAGGAAGGTAGTGGGCCTCTACAGTTAATCCCCAGTCGACGAAACTTTACAATACGATAAAACAATTTTCCCGATGAAAATGACAATCGAAAAAGAAATTATGTTTAATAGAACAATAGTTCTGTTTAAACGAAGTTTTAGATTTTTATGAAGTATATTAAAGACCCATTTAGTTAAAAACAATTTTGGACTTAGGAATTACTCTGTTCAGTGTATTCAGTTATTTGTTATTTTAGGCTGTAATGGACTTTCAATGTGCAATGTTGATCGTAATTTGTACAAGAATGTATAGAGTCACGTTTGTTGCGCCATCAACATTTTTATCAGGAATCTCCTTCTCTTAGCAATGCTTGATTTGGTACCAACTAACCAACTATGGAAAAGGTAATTTTCTTCACCTATTGATAGAAAATAGCATAATATTATCCAAAAGAAAGACAGAACACTGTTGTTATTTAAAGTAACACAAAAAAAACATGATATTCGGCGAGACATTTCCCCGAATTTTTACGGCCATAAAATTACTGACTGCCACCATCCAATGGAACGGAATAGCCTAATATTGACAAAACGGTTCAATTCCTTACTCGAAAATAAAGGATTAATCGTTGACAGAAAGACTGACGCATAAATATCTCATTAACGAAAGATTTATGAGCGAACCGGTCACGAAAAAAAGTTTCAAAGGCAAACCTTTTGATAATTACTTGACGTCATGCAATTGTCTATCTATTTGGAGCTTGGGGCTGCCTAATCCCCAGTTTTATGTGGCTTATATATCATTTTGTTAATGACGCCTGCAAAGAGTAATCACGAACGCGATCTGGAGTTATTCAAAAAATGCACGAAGCGTTTGAAAACGCAACGACAGAATGGGACGACGAATTTTTAAACATCCCTTTGGGAAATGAGAATCGTTTTGGTCACGCTATTAAGATTTTAAATAAGGGACGTTAATTATAATGCGTAAGTATTGAAAATATTCAACTATCATACCATCATATCATACCATAAATAACTTAAATCCCTAAACAAAAATGTGGTAAAATCACTGAATGAGACAACAGAGTTCGTGAATTGTCAGAAGAAGGCAAACATACTAAAATAATTTTCGAACATGATTGTGAATTTAAGGTTAGCACTAGTTTTCTACGTTTATAATCAAATTAATATTAATTATATTTAATATTTTGGAGGAGCTCGGAGGTGCAGCGGTATAGTGCCTGGCCCATCGACTGCGGAGGTTAAGCAACTTTCGCAAGGGTCGGTCATGGGATGGGTGACCTAAAATTTATTATCTTGAACTCCTCCGTGCTTCGGAACGCACGTTAAGCCTGGCTGCATTTGTAGTCGTAAGCACCCACCTTGGGCCCGCGTGGTGGTTCAGGACCCATTCTCCTTATCCACCCATAAGGAAGGCCTGTGCCCCAACAGAAGGGACATTAAAAGTGTCTTATGGTCATGGTCATATTTAATAAACAAATAATATTAATTATATTTATTAAATATATTCTTAATAGAGAATATTAAATAAAACATTAGAATAGTTTACTATTAAAAAGTAATGAAACAGAAATCAAACAATGTCAATTAACCTAAATGCGCTAGTTCTCAAGGAAATAAGAATATTACGTTTTCATGCTTTTTGTGCAAAGTCGGAAGTAAAAATGGGTTGAGACTGTAATATTCATTGCATTGTGCACTCTTGTTTGTGTTCCCTTTGAGATGCTTTCATTTCTAAGTAATGAAAATGTGCTATTTCTTTTAAATCATCCCCTATGACTTTATTCTCTTACACCAACATTTTTGCTTTGTATTTTATTTGTGAAAGAAAAATAGTTTGAAATAACGAACCTTTAAATTCTTTGGTTTATTTTTCCTGCTCCATTATAATAATGCACTTTATATTTTCAAAAGGTATTATTTGTAAAATCTGAATAGAAGTTTTAATTTTACGTCAACGGGAATATGAAAAATATTAAGTATTTCTCCTTTACTAGATGACATAAAAAGAAATAAGCGATTTTTTGTCACAAATAAAGAATCTTGTCACTTCTATTATATCGAATAGTGACTATCATAGACAGTATCAATGGAAAAAAAATCTTATTATTGTTTTCTAAACTAAAATACCTTAAAAATGACTTCTTTTTTTTTTCGCTTAACCTAAGTGGCATACGTTATCTTAATGTTTGAACATTAGCGTTCATGATTGATAAATAAATTAAGAAAATGTCAGTATAAAAAATGCAAAATTCAAAATTCTCCATACAAAACGCCAATTTCATAGGTGATGGGGAATATGAAATTGTATATTATGTAGTACTTAATATTATGTACGAGTATGACATCTGACAAGGTATTTTATATTATTATGAACAACTTAATTTGATATTATAATGTATAAACACAATGAACTTATGGCTGATTCAATTATCATAACAAAAACATTATAAACCAAAGCAACAGCTATTTCATTAATAAAATAATTTGCAAAAACTAATTTTTTTGTGAATTAAAAACAGTATATTTTTGAAACATAAATTAATTATAAGCAATATGGCATAAACTCACTTTTTACAACTTTTAAGGCCATCTGTCCATTGGCGCGACAAAAAAGCTATTGAGATGCGATAATTCTGATAAGCTAGCGCAGAAAGGTGACAGTCGGTAAGCATAAAACAGAAAGTATCGATTATTTACCGATTCCTTACCTCTCATTTACATTAAACAAATTGTTAATTTCTCGATAGCTATCATCCGTAACAGATGGTTCGTTTTTTAAAGAAATTTAAACAAGTTATATTCGACTGTTTGACTTAAGAAATAGGGTTCATATCTGGGATTCATATGTGGGATTTTTTAGGTGCCTTTAATAATTGTGGGCATGGCATGTGCCTGCGACAGGTTGACCATATGCGGTGCAATCTGCTGAGCGGCTCGCGTCCATTTTTATATTAAAATTGACAGTTTAAACGGTCTTCGAGGTGATTAGGTTAATTTAATTTGTTTTGGGACGCCCGATGAGGTATTTTAAAAATGCAGGAGCGTAGAATGCGACTAGTTCAAAGAAGTTCATGAATATGATAATCCTTACTAATATTATAAATGCAAAAGTAAGTTTGTTTGATTGTTTGTTTGTTTGTTACGCCTTCACGTCTTCACGTATAACTACTCAACCGATCATCATGAATTTGTACATACATACATTGTACATACACGTTGTCAGGGGTACAGAGAAGGACAATTATGGTACCTTTTATCCAGAAAAATACTGTTCCCGAGGGATAGCAAAATAACTCTCCACGCAGATGAAGTCGTGGGCAGCCGCTAGTAAAATTATAAAGGGGAAAAACTAATGCTGTAACTAAATTTATACTTTCTAACTATTCAACTATTAGTAGGATTCACATTACTTTTGATATTGACCATCAGCCATTATGAATGTCCCCATTGCTGGGGCACAGGCCTTCCTTATGGGTGGATAAAGAGGATGGGCCACCACGCGGGCCCAATGCGAATTGGTGGATGTTAATGGCTGCAAATACACCCGGGACGAACGGCTTAACAATAAATTTTTGGTCACCTATCCCGTGACCGACCCTTGCGAAAGTTGCTTAACCTTCGCGATCGCCGGACCAGGCGCTAAACCACTGCGCCATCGAGCTCCTCACTTTTGATATTACCAAAAGTTAAATAAACTTACTAGGTAATTCAGAACATAGTGTGTGTCAAGATCACTTCAGTAATAAAAAAAGAAAATGGAAACACTTACAATAAACTACAAAAGTTGTTTATTTGATGACAAGGCATAATAAGGCACGCACTCCAAGTATTTAGGTTGCTATAAATATGAAAATATTCTTAATACGAAAATTACTGGACCGTAAACAACGCAACTAACCCGTCCCATGTGTCCCTCGGTAAAGTGGGACGTTTAGGTACGCAGAGGCCATTACCAGCCTCGGAACATTGCCATTAACATAAAAGAAAAACTACTTTCAAGCCCAATATCAGAATCTTTTGTGTGGCAAATCTATGGCAGAAACCCCGTTGGCCATCCGTCAGCACATTGATTATACATCAAGGAAAATGGCAACACCCGCCTCGAAAGCCTAAAGATTTCAATCAGACAAAACGCCTTGCGTTTTTATGATGGCGACTATCCGTTCTGAAGCAGATTATTTCTCATTTGATTTATAGCGGCTGAGTCTTCCAACGATATTATGTTTTGGTCATCCATTCGATTCCTATTTGAATGCTGAGCGTCGAATGGGGTGGTGCGGGGGTGGCACTCGTACTATATTAATCTCGAATCCATTTGTTGTAATCTGCATGCGATAGTGGACGTTTAACGCGTTACGTTACGGTCCAATTTTGGTTTATTGCGGTAAGAGTTAGGACGCTTCAGAGATCGCCGAACGATAGGTGAGAGTTGAAACAGTAGCATCGTATTCATTTCGCCGATGTATAGCGCCCTCTTGCTCGCACACCCCGCGGGATACTGCGTCCCTAGTATGTATCAGATTTGGGTTTTATCGTTTTATTGCTTATTCTTTTTAGATTTTCAGCGGCGGTGGCATATCATTTTGTTTTTAATGCGAGGCATAAATAACCGCGCAACGAGTCACTGACTTTAAGTAATGGCACGTTTAGGGAAACCAGGAACCGAACACTATTTTTTCAGATATTTATGACTCTATGACAGATAGCGACGTTAAGCTTTCCTCTGTGAATTCTAAGTCTTAAGCTTACTTAACTTAAAATGTCATAATAAGTAAAAGTACAAATTATTACAAAGATTCGTGAATTCATGAGTTTTTGTGTAAGATTTGTGTTGATAATCTTGTTTGTTCTTATTGATTCCTTTTTCTTAATTTATCAATTCGCTAACAAACAAGGCATTGTAATTTAACTGAAAATTCAAACGAGAATTTTGTGTCCACACGTCAGCACATCAAGTTATACAGTTAAACTGCAAAAACAGCTTTTATTACGTAGGGCATAAAGGTGGTCTCCAGATCTCAATGTATAGTCTGAGGTGCCGTCGTGTCCACAATGTTCCAATTTTAACAACGATATTGCTGAAAACGAATAATTAGTGATCCTATGTAGGTAAGTAGTTACTTCCTAACTTCATGACGTTTCTTGGTTTTTTCCAAATAAGGCAATTAAGAATAATACAGGTAACAGAACCAATGCAACTCGAAAATCGAAAACCCCAAGAAAAACTTCGAGCGAACATAATTTCCACGGAACTTTCTAAGAGATTGCCCCTCAATTCTTCAAAAGTGATTTTAAAGAGCTGGGGTGATTTGCCTGAGTAAGTATTTTGCAGCGAAATATTTTGTCGGCGGTTCGCCGCAGCTGGCGTAGGTCCAGTCGCCTGATGACAGCTTATGAATATTTTTGGCAAAACTCAACGCTTTACCATAGGAGGGACCGCCCCTTATTTAACTTTTGGACTAAATTGCTCTTACAAACTTTCTTTATTTAAGACGAAAGACGCAATATCAACTTAAAGCTGGGATTTTAAATGCTTATATCACTTACATCGACAGATATTTTGATTGCGGTGATAAAACTATTTATTTGCATCGCATAACCTTTTCTCACCTTTCGTTTGGAAATGTTTCAACTATTCCATAATAGATGTCGCTGTGCGTCATTGGAAGGTGGCCCGCTGCCTCGAGTTGCCACCACTCGCCGCATGGGGCGCCACGACCGCCTATTGTTCCGTCCTCGCATCACTCCGAGTTCGATAACGCATAAATTCAACGGCTCTCGAATCCTTTGTTTTATCTCTGTAACGTATGGACACTGCGAAGTGAGTCCGTATGATGTCTCGTTGCTCGTTTTAGCTTTATTAATGAAATATGTCGCTTGCTGTGCTGCGGTTTATTTTATTATTTTAGTTACCATTTGTTATCACGACTTTATCTGCCGTAGAACAGGGATCTGAGGAAAAATAAATTATGACTGTATTGTTTGAATCATAATTTCTTCTGTTGAACAATAGAAAGGAATGGTTTTAAGTTTGGCCAATAAATTTTGTATTAACAAGCGGTGGTGAAAATATTCCGTTAACTCTGTGGAGCGTATTCCGGCTTTAATTTGAAATGGCGTCGTTAATACTTTGGTATTAGAGCTTCCGCAAACATTGATCGTCTTTTTCAATACTTCGCTTTAGAGGGGGTTGACTAATGAACCAGCGGAAATTTCGGTTGAAGAAGAGGTACCTACGTAAAGTTTTCCTCTTTTAAATCAGCAAAAAAATACAATTTCGTTCTAAGGTATTATTTTTAAAACTCTATTTTGTCGTGATAATTATAATCTTTTAGATCAACTTTTGTAAAGTTAACTGCACGTCAAAATATTCGTATAAGTATATAATTTGAGTTTGAAAGTTGTCATTAAATTTTTAGTATTATCAAAAAGTATTTATTTAAGACATCAATTTATTAATAAAAAATAATAATATAAACTCTATTGACACTGTATAAAATTCATTATTCAAATGGGTAGCGGTAGGACTATCCCATCTGCCGATTGAGCGATTTTAAGAATATTGCAATGTCTCGTCGTCGCAAGGCGATCGATAATAAAGGATTGCTTTCCTTGTATTAAAGTAATATAACTTCCTCAAGAGTGATTTGAACACCCAATTTCATGATGTCTCAATTTCAGAGGTCCTGGTTTAGATGCCCGAGAGGGTAAATTTAGAAAAAATATCTTTTAATTGTTTTGGGTTGGGTCGAGTGGTAACGTCGTTGTTACCGATTTCGAAAACACAAGTTAACGTTCTAAGTACGAGTATGTACTTTGGGATGTAATGTAGTCTGATATTTACTTTTTTTATTTTATTATTCGGAAGACCACTGGCTACATTTCTTACAGTAGGTTGCTGACATAACAATTGAAAGCCAATTACAGGTGCTCACTAATAGACACAATACAATATTAGGCACTTAATGGGCTAACATGAGCCAACTAGCGCTGCCAGTCGATTTTATTTTATTTATCCTAAATAAGCAATTCTTAAAAAGGAATCGGTCAAGGTTTTGTAAATAACTTTATAAGTAGGTACTTATAGGTACGCATTCCACAAGGTAAATATTTATTAATTACTTATATTCCATTTATTGCATACATTATATTACATTTCAAAAAAATACTTTTCCTAGATCATGGACGAACGAATTTACCGATATTTCTATCGTAGATTATAATTTACACAATATATTTCCAGCTAGAACTAATTTCAATCAATTGGAATATTACGAAATGGTAAAGTCATACATTATTATGGCCACTAAAATCGTAAAACCAATTTATGTAAAAATGCTCGTTTTCCATAAGTAAAAGGGTATTGAAGAGAGCTTTACATTAAGCGTTATTTTAAGTTCCAGCTTGCGATAAGTGAGAAAGAGAGATTAATAAAAATAGTTCAGTCTGTAGAAAGCACCAACCGCCATCAAACAGCAAACCTCCACATAGCAACTCAAATAAACATTTAAACGAGTTATCAATCCAAGTAATCTAATATAAAACGAACCGAACATAACCCTCCGCAGATCAAAGACAGTGCAACTTGAAATTCCAGAGCGACCCCGAATTCTCTCACAATTGTAATTAATACAACTCTCAACCCGGAAATATCTTCGTACTCCATCAAACTCGTAGACTTTCATAAAGGCAATCGAAACGGACAAAATGGTCCAGAATTAAACAGTGTAAATTCTGAGTGGGCATTCCGGGGACTTGGGAACAAGCGCCGAAATTACCGACCCCTGCCTTTTAACCCTTCTTGTCATTTGCGAAGAACAAATTAATCATCATCATTTACATGCAGAACCAGTAGCCAGATTTGTTTCTCCGATTATGTCACCCTCGCTTGTTAACGAGGGGCGTGGAACAGATTTCGAGGACATATTTTAATACATTCAAATCTTAATTACGGCTGGAGAATCAGCCGAGTGCGAATTTTGAGGCTTAATGCCAAAACTTTACTTTGCATTTAGTCCTGCGAATGAGTTTGCTAATCCCCTTTTGTTAATTTTAAAGCGATTTGTCACGACGTCGCTGTCTTGTTTTACTTCTATTAAACATGGCAAGCCAATTCAAAAGAATTCATATAGGTAGAAACTAGATCAAGATGAAATTTATTATAAAAACACCAAGTACTTAATTAAAGAGGTTTATTACTGATAAATGAAGGGATTGTTTGTAGAACATTAATAAAAGAATTAAGTTTTAATAAAGGCTCGCAAAGTTAAATAATTTTATATAAAAGAACAAAAAATTTTTACGAAAAAAATTTAATCTTTACTTAAATTGAATAAAACAATGACAAGGAACGACTCCATGGATGTCTGTCCGAAACGCGTCAAGCACGCCTCAGTCACACCGGTCAGCGTCAATTATTGCGTTCATTTGGATTAAGCACAGCGGTCCGAGGGACCCACCCGGGTCATCGAAGGGTTGCACGCGTGACAAACCGCGCGCTCTCACAGAAAATTAGCTGAGATTTTAATTATTTCTGTTTGCTTATTTATTAGTCAATGACTACTTTTGGAAAATAAATTTTAATAATTTGTGTATCCCTTGGACTAATTCTTTGAAGTAAGTGTATGTAACAAAAAATGTCAGTGAGAAAATTTGTGAGAACATTGATTTTTACGCTCAGATATTCCTTGTTTTTAGCCAGTATATATTCAAACTTAAAATGTGAATTATCATTGACTGTTCTTGTTTTTGCTACATAATCAATTAAAAATTTGAAAAATCTTACAAAAAGACGCTAGTTGGCATTGGTAATAAAATCAATATCTAAAAAAAATTACATTCATTGTTCTTCCCGCGTGGTCTTTATTTGCTGTCTGTAATTCGATTTTCAAATATAGTTAGTACCTACCTACTTACTTACTCAATACATCATTAATGGGACATTTACACGAGTCGATTTTCCGAGCGACTTGCTTGGCGACTTTAGTAGACTGGGGCTTTTTATCGTCAATCGTCGATAAAAAGTCCTATTCGATTAGCAAGCCGCCCTAAATATCGACCTGTGTAAATGCTCCATAATAGACTATAATTTTATATTTTAAAATTTGTTTTCTGTTCCACATACATACGTTGTATACATGCGAGAAGGTAGATAAATGCGAGTCAAACATGAGCTGAAATTATCAAAGGAACTTGGTTATAATTTATCAAAATTTAAACTAATTTTACTCTATTCAAAATATTAAGAGAGTATACAAACACGACCTCATAAAATCTTTTGTATTTTCTCAAACATTAGTGTGGAATGACAATTACGGTTTTGTCTAACCCGAGACGTCATTAAGAATTCGTGTGACTATTAACAATGATAATAAAAATGAAATGACGTAAAAAAAGACTCAATTGTGGCGGTTGTCTCAAAAGGTTAATTTCGATAAAGTTCAGAAGATATTTCATTTTAATAAAATATATTATGTATTGTTTGGTGACATAAAGATTCTTATAAAACCAGTACTTGAACTATCGAAAGGTCAATATTTTGTGTCAATTCGCAAACATCGAAAACATTCAGTAAATGAAAACTTGAACTGTATCCCTAGCACAAACATCTATCGAGAAAAAGAAAAAAAAAGGGTAGATACATCCATTACAGGCTTTGTCTATTGTTCGGCGGCAGATGGCACTGTACAAATTTCCCTTACAAAATTACTCTATTGTTTTTTTTTTCTCGCGCTTTTTCTCGATAGATGTTTGTGCTACGGATACGGATCAAGAAATAGTTTTTTGAAATTACGGCATGATATTTTATCGAGGTACTCAATTTCCAAAAATTACAGCACACTACGTTCGACAATTTTCGTAACAATTAGTAAGTACCTAATCAATTAAACAAATTTATTTTCACTGCAAAGACTTTATTTACCACGGTTATAATCTCATTTAATAAATTTCTTCGAAATTCACCTAACCAAACGTCCGGTGCTACACAATTACCACAAAGGTTTAATATCGTCCTACTCATTACTTAGAAAACTTTAACCGACACTGAAAACAGTCAGAAATGGCGGAACTGGCGGTTCCCATGAAGTCATAGATAACGCGATAAACAGTCGTAACAATTAAACGTACCTTAGTTTAGAAAAAGCCAAAGGACCGGTAGCGAGCGTGCCGTCAATATTAAAGTGGTCGTTATAGAGTTAACAAAGGTTTACACGTTTCTAGTAAAATTAAACTGATGTTTATCTAACTGAGGTAATCACTCCGTGCTCTTCATAGCACGTGCACTAGTTTTAACGAATGAACGACGGTTTTTGTGAATTATAAAGCACGGCTTACACTGGAGGGTTATAACGCACGGCTTTTACTTGAGGGTTAAAAAATTATATTAAATTATCCTAGTAAATACTTATCTACCATATAATAATTTTACGGAGCTTTTATGTTAAATATTTTTTTTATAGTTATTAAATTGATATTTATTACATTATTTAAGATTTTTTTTTTGTAATAGCATATTAAAAATTGTTGTACAAGGATTCACAGAAAATAATCTCAAAAGCTCAAAAACTATCACGCTTTGTTTTAGCTATAATGGAAGAGCAATTTTAAAACTAAGAAATAATGTTGTGGAAAATAACTCTTCAAATTTTCCGCAGCATTATTGTTAGTTTTAAAACTGATATAAATTTAATAAATTCTTAAAAAATCCCAAAGTTTCACTGAGCATTTTTCCTTATTAGGGTAAACTATAGAGTCATTGGCACCCTAAGCGAAATCTCTCCTTATTTTGTTGATTATGTTATCAGTAAGATATAAAGGCGTAAGGGGTATGAGTAATTTTCTAAGAAGAGGTGGGTCAATTTTTTTTTCGATATCGCTTCCAAAAAACCGTTTCATCGCAAAGATCTTATCCCAATAAGCAAAAAATTATTGAACAGCGTTAGTCTAGCATGGGCAGTTTACGAGATATTTAAGTTTAAAAAAAATATTTGGTTAATTTTTTTATGCGATGTCGCTTTCAAAAAACCATTTCATTGCATAGATCTCATCCAAATAAGCAAAAAACTATTAGGCAGCGTAAGTCTAGCATGGGCAGTTTTTGAGCTATTTAATTTTAAAAATTAATATGTGGGTCATTTTCTTTTTTTGGCGTTGTCGCTTCCAAAAAACCATTTCATCGCAAAGATCTCATCCAAATAAGCAAAAAACTATTAGGCAGCGTAAGTCTATCATGGGCAGTTTTTGAGATATTTAATTTTAAAAATTAATATGTGGGTCATTTTCTTTTTTTGGAGTTGTCGCTTCCAAAAAACTATTTCATCGCAAAGATCTCATTCAAATAAGTAAAAAACTGTTAGGCAGCGTAAGTCTATCATGGGCAGTTTTTGAGATATTTAAGATTAAAAAATAATATGTGGGTCATTTTCTTTTTTTGGCGTTGTCGCTTCCAAAAAACTATTTAATCGCAAAGATCTTATCTAAATAAGCAAAAAACTGTTAGGCAGCGTAAATCTAGCGTGGGCAGTTTTTGAGATATTTAAGTTTAAAAATTAATATGTGGGTTATTTTCTTTTTTTGGCGTTGTCGCTTCCAAAAAACTATTTCATCGCAAAGCTCTTATCCAAATGAGCAAAAAAATAATTAATTAAATATGTCTCTTGATATGATCTACTTCCCAATATTGGGCAGTTTTTGAGATAAATTATAAAATAATCTACATATTATTTTTTTAACTTAAATATCTCAAAAACTGCCCATGATAGACTTACGCTGCCAATAGTATTTTGCTTATTTGGATGAGATCTTTGCGATGAGATAGATTTTTGAAGCGACATTGCCAAAAAAAGAAAAAACCCACAAATTATTTTTTTAACTTAAATATCTCAAAACTGCCCATGATAGACTTACGCTGCCTATAGTACTTTACTTATTAGGATAAGATCTTTGCGATGAAATAGTTTTTTTGGAAACAACAACGCCAAAAAAAGAAAATGACCCACATATTATTTTTTAAACTTAAATATCTCAAAAACTGCCCATGCTAGACTTACGCCGCCAAATAGTTTTTTGCTTATTTAGATGAGATCTTTGCGATGAAATAGTTTTTTGGAAGTGACAACGCCAAAAAAAGAAAATAACCCACATATTATTTTTTAAACTTAAATATCTCAAAAACTGCCCATGCTAGACTTACGCTGCCAAATAGTTTTTTGCCCCTTTGTATGAGATCTTTGCGATGAAATAGTTTTTTGGAAGCGACAACGCCAAAAAAAGAAAATAACCCATATATTATTTTTTAAACTTTAATATCTCAAAAACTGCCCACCCTAGATTTACGCTGCCTAAGAGTTTTTTACTTATTTGAATGAGATCTTTGCGATGAAATAGTTTTTTGGAAGCGACAACGCCAAAAAAAATGACACGAATTTAATTTTTTAAACTAAAATATTTATAAAACTGCCCATGATAGACTTACGCTGTAGAATAATTTTTTGGTTATATCGATAAGGTCTTTGAGATGAAAGAGATTTTTGGAAGCGACATCGCAAAAAAAAATGACCCACTTTTTACTCATACCCCTTTACGACTTTTAAAAAAATCTTTAGGGTTTATTTATTACAATAAGAACGAAAAAAATATGAAAAAGAAACGTTTTTTATGAAAAAACAAATAAAACTTCTAAAAACATCGAAAACTATAGTCATTGGCACTCCAAGTACAATCAGTGGCACAAACCTACTAGTGATTGGCACTCATTTTTTAGTATGAGATAGGGTGACGTTATTTCTCCAAAACATAAGTTTTAAAGTTAAAAAGAAATAATGAAGGTGAGAGAGGGAGGGACGGACTTAAAGAGAGAGGGAGAGACCTAGGTAGGGAGGGAGGGAGAAAAGACTTAGGGAGGGAGGGAGGTAGGAAGTATGGAACGAAGAAAGGATTAATGAATGGATAGATGAATGGATGGATGGGTGCTTGGATGGATGGTTACATGAATGGATGGATGTACGGACACATGGACGCATGGACGCATGGGTGGGTGGATTTCAATGAAACTCTGTTCTTTTTACTATTATAACAAGAAAACAGTAACGTAATGTTAAAAATATAAGAAATCCAAGATGGCGGGCAACTTTTTTGTTTGAGGTCCAATTTCGATGAAACTCGATTTTTGGTATTATTTTGACAAGAAAACAGCGACGCAAAGTTAAAAGTATAAAAAATCCAAGATGGCGGCCAACTTTTTTGTTTGTGGTCCAATTTCGATGAAACTCGGTTTTTGGTACTATTTTGACAAGAAAACAACAATGCAATATTAAAAATATTAAAAAATCCAAGATGGCGGCCAACTTTTTTGATTGTGGGCCGATTTCGATGAAACTCGGTTTTTGGTACTATTTTGACAAAAAACAACAACGCAATATTAAAAATATTAAAAAATCCAAGATGGTGGCCATCTTTTTGATTGTGGGCCTATTTCGATGGAACTCGGTTTTTGGTACTATTTTGACAAGAAAACAACAATGTAATATTAAAAATATTAAAAAACAAAGATGGCGGCCAAATTTTTTGTTTATGAACTGATGTTAATAAAACTAGGTTTTTAGTACTATTTTGAAAAGAAAACAGTAACGCAAAATAGTACCAAAAACCGAGTTTCATCGAAATCGGCCTGCAAACAAAAAAGTTGGCCGCCATCTTGGATTTTTCATATTTTTAACAATGCGTTGCTGTTTTCTTGTCAAAATAGTGCCCCAAACCGAGTTTCATCGAAATCGACCCACAAACAAAAAAGTTGGCCGCCATCTTGGATTTTTTAATATTTTTAAAATTGTGTTGCTGTTTTCTTATAATGGCTCACGCCCCGCACGATTGCCTTCACTAGATGTCTCCGTCGGCCTACTGTAGGGAAAAAAATGTTTATACTGTGATAATGCAAACACGAAAATGTGTGAATAGCACCACCTAAAGTATAGTGCCAATAATTGCAAGTACTGTAGCGCAAATGTTTTTTCAAGTGTATTATGAAAATATTTTAAAATCTAAATAATTTGTGAGTAAAATCATTATTTAAAAAAAATATTTTAAAATCTAGTGATTGGCACGGTTGCTAAAAAACTACACTTTAGTACAAGCTATTTAATCAATGGTTGGCACATTGTAAATTGAAGTTGTGTTAACAAAACTGGAAAAAATATTATTGAAAACTGTAATATAATTTATAATAATAATAATTAAGGTATTTCGCACCTCTAAGAAAGTCAAAATAATAAAAAACAATATTTTTTCCATAACTCTTCCTTATTGGATTCGTTAAAATTAGCTAGAAAAAACAAGAAGTTCCTCGCGCGTTCTTATTTCTTAATACTGTGTTGCCATTAGAATCCGGATGAAATATCTATTATAAAAGTTTTGAAGTGTAGTAATGCCAGATTAAAGAAAATAACAGATTAGTACGATTTTACCATTACAATTATTAATATCTGCGTTTAAATGTAAAAGTGCCAATCACTGCAGGTGTGCCAAGATAGGTAAAGCTTACCCTATAACCGTATTGTGTTCTTATTTTGTTGCGCCGGCGCTCATCCGAGTCCTTCCCAGTAGTGACGTAATCTGTCACTGCTCATCTGATGTGACGATGTGGCTACTCTCTTAAGGGCTTTTTTTTTTTTTTCATAATTTAAAAGATCAAAAGACTTTAAACTTTTAACTACATCACGTATAGGTGTTATTGCTCCGATTCAAAAGTTACTGCACTAGCGGTTTGAAAATTAGAAACAACAAGCGCAATGTACTTTTTAAATTTTGAGATTTAAGCATTCACAATGCTATTTTTATATAATACTAAATAATATACTAGAAAAAATAGGACTCGCACCAGATCATGTTCTCGGACGGGAATCGAACCCGCGACCTTTGGATATCCGGTTCAATGCTCTGACCGCTGAGCTACCGAGTCACTATATGATCTGGTGCGAGTCCTATTTTTTCTAGTATATTATTTAGTATTATATAAGCGCAATGTACTTTTATCACCATTTGACGACCTGAGTGGTGCAGTGGTCAACATGCCGGTCTACCATGCAAGAGGTCCCGGGTTCGATTCCCGGCCGGGCAGAAATTGGAATGATGAATTTTAATTTCTGTGACGAGTCTGGGTGTTACTATGTATAATAAGTATTTATTTAAAAAGTAATAAGTAGTATATCAGTTGTCTAGCACCCATATTACAAGCTTTGCTTAGTTTGGGGCTAGATGGCTCTGTGTAAAATTGTCCAAGCATTTTATTATTATTATTATTTATTATCAAAGTTAATTAAATGATGTTAACATAAGTCCATTTTACTTTCATGTTGCATTTGCAAGGGTCGGTCATGGGATGGGTGACCAAAAAATTATTATCTCGAGCTCTTCCGTGCTTCGGAAGGCACGTTAAGCAGATGGTCCCGGCTGCATTTGCAGTCGTTAACACCCACCAATCCGCATTAGGCCCGCGTGGTGGGTTATGGCCCATCCTCCTTATCCACCCACAAGGAAGGCCTGTGCCTCAGCACTGGGGACATTAAAAATGGCTGATGGTCAACTCTTAGTACAATTAGCTAAGCCTCCACAGTTTATCAATCGGGCTTCTTCTGGCGTTCAATTTCCTAAAGAAGAAAAAACAATTTTAATATGGAAAGACAACATCAAAAATGTTTAACAGCAAAACACAGTATTTCATTTTATCATAACTATCATGATTTTCGAACTCCATTGTCTGTTACATTCAAATTGCATCTAGTTAGTGCACATCAAACTAATCCATCTAATTTGCAAAATATCTTTGTTCACTTCGCCAAAACGAACAGACAGTACCAGGGGCAGGCGCCGAATTTGCGTATTCATAACTATTATATGACTGCCTATTACACCGATACGAATAAAAATATAACTTATCATTTTTATTTATTTTATGAATACTGCAAAAGTTTACAGTTCGAATTAAAGCCTTATTTATACTCGATATAACTTTTCAGTAAATTTAAGTTTTAGCTGATTTGCGGCAAGTATATCTTAACTTTAAAGTTTCAACTAGTATTCTGCACAAAAGCAACCGCAACTAATAACAGTATTCTACCTTTTAGGTAACATTTCAATGAGTTTTTATAAAAAATATGACTCCAAAATAAAATTGCTTATGATACAAATTGATAAGACAGAAACCATCAATAATAGTCTAGGTTGTTATTTAATCAATAGGTATGTCATAACACCTGCTTGTCAATAAAATAGTTGTTGCTTGTTTCAATTCAACGCTAAAGCAATAATGTTACACCACGGTGTAACAGACGTCCACTATAATGAGTTGCGTCGACGGGTACCAGTATCCGAGTGTATTCAGCCGTATTCATATTCATTAGGGCGAAGGGCTCGCTTGATTGCACAAAGAGTAGACTAATTCGCTCCCGTGACTGTTCGCGCGAACGTTTTAATTTATTTACTGTAGCACGTAACTTCTGTTTAGTGATTACGGTGTGACTATTTGGTTTGCAAAAATTATGAGAACAGTTTATACTTATTTGTTGGATGAAATAAAGTAGGTCTTACACTAGTTTATTTTATTTTCAGGTTTTCAGTAAAAGTTAAAGATACGAGTATACTATGTACCCAAAACTTAGAATTTTTTCCTTCCGGATTCGTCATCAGCTGTGTTTTTTATCTTTTTTATAAAAAATCTACCCTGTGGTTTTTATGCTATTTGTAGGTACATAATAAAAAAGTTTATAAAATAAAAGTCTAAATTGGTTGACTTTCGTTTTTTGTCCAGAATCTGTCAAGTTATTAATGAGGTACAAAATATGAATTTAAAGTTCATAGGTAAGTTTAATAATCGATTTGACAAATTCCTCAAAATAACATTAAAGTATAGTTATTTATAATGTTTTCTAAAATTTATTCGTTACCTAAACTTGCATAAAATAGTTTAAAGGATCATAACTAAACTTCAATCGACTTGCAAATGTAACAATGGCTGGTTTCGTATCGCTGGCGCCGGTAGGTGCGGGCGGATTTAATTATTGAATTAGCATTTAAATTATTTCGGTAACCGTCCATTTGTAACTAATACAAATAGCGAAACGCATGAATAATGTTACAGTACAGACTTAGGAACGGATAGAAGCGGCAAGAGAAAATTGGAAACGACAGAAATCGTAGCCACTGCTAAACTACAATAAATGTCGCATGAAAACTACTTTATTTGAAACCATACGTGCAACATCTGAAAGAGTAGGTATCAGGAAAGGACGATCTTTAATTTTGTGAGGAAATGAAGTTAATTAAATTACGTGTCAGTACACATACATTTATAAGAATTTACAACTTTGCACTACTAGCCGAGTACAGGATCAAAAAGTGACAAATGTGTTGCAATTTTACAAGCTCATTGCACCATCGTGCAAGCATTGTTTCAATGATTTATAGCTCTATGGTACGTCTGCGTCGTACAAATGCTGCCGTGAATAATTAATAAACTGTGAAAAAAAATTGTTAAAATTAGACTTTGTTATAAAAAATTAAAGAATTTGGAAATAGTAACCTAATTTTTTTTTTTATTTGTTTGATATTCATGAAATAATAGCGCAAAGACACTATCAGTGCAGCAATAATGCAAGACAGTATTATTTTAGGGTTAGAGCCTGTTTTAGTGGATCACTATATCCTACTGTTATAGTTTTTTTTTCTTGGGTCTCAACAATGGGTACACACTTCGATCAATAACCGAATGTACATACACTAATTACCAGACAATATAAACTGTACGGCTCTTAAACTAAATGCCCCCATTACTTATAGGAGGGCACCATGCACTTAAAAACAATATTATGTTATGTTACTTACGGCTGCGTAGTCTGCACACTAGCGCCGCCATTGGAAAAAAAACATAGTGCTTAGAATTTGCTAATTGACTGAGATTTATTGCTAAAAGTGACCACTTTTCGCAAAAAAACTCCATTAAACTAAACGACAGGCTAGAAAATATTGTTTAAGCTATAAAAAGTACCAGAAAGCTTCTTCGGAGTGCATTACAAAAAGATAATTCACAATTTCGTCTTTATATAAGCACTGTGATTTTTTTTCTAATGGCGGCGCTTTTCTGCAGACTACGCCCTCTTAAGTATAAAAGTATACATTAGACATCAGTTTGCCGAAATTATCACATTCTTAATACTAAATTATGGAATATATAGTATAATTGCACGCGATAAGAAGCAATGTGACTTTAAATTAGTTCTAAAGTTTGGTACAGGTAAGAGCTTGATACAACCAGATCTAGGCAATCGTCGTGAAACATTGAAATCTACTTTTAAAAGGACATTGGACAATAGATTAAGCCTATGACATTTTTTTTTTAAATATTAGATCAGTGACCTTTCAACGTTAAAGTGACCATATCAAAAAAACCTTTAATTAAAAACAAAAACAGCTTCAAAATTAAATACTTAAAAAAAAAGAAATAATATTGAAACCATTAGATACGCATAACAATTTTAAAAACACGTTTATTGAAGTAGGGTGGGGCTGGAGGGCAACTTTTATTCAAAAATCCCCAACCGCCTACCATTTTCTTATGTACCTACTTTGTATTTTTTTTAAATTTAAATTAAAAAGTACTGTCGACTTAAAAACCTCATACTTTTTTGAAGTCTGTTAAAAAAGCCTAACCTAACCTCATCTAAGTTTTTAGAGTAGATAGGTCTATGACATTATCTGTAAAGTAATCAATTTTAAATTCATACAGAATTTGAAACTTTCCCTTAACTGCTAAACTAATACGTACATACAATTTTAAGGCGCGTGCTCGTATTTCAAGTAGAAGTAAATAAAAGTCTCATCAGCAATGTCACGAGGCATTAGAATCAGTGTTTCGTATCACGAATCATTAACTCCGGTCTTTATTGGGTCATCGGTGCACGATACTTCCACGTGGTTTTGTGTACACGCAATTATGAAAGTAAAATAATAAAGTTTTTGTTAGTATTTGTTTCGAGTACATTTTTCAGATATTTATACAAAAAAGTTTTAGTATCAGGCTCCAAACGGTTCATCAGCGATGTCATAGGCATTAGAATCAGTGTTTTGTGTCACGAATCAGTAACTCTTAAACTTTATGTTAAATTGGTTCACGAGCTTTTTTTAAGATTTGATGGAAAGATTTAACATTTTAGATTTTAAACGACTTGTCAGTGATGTCACTGATTCTAAGTGTTTCGTAATACGTCACGAATCATTAACTGTGTTTGGGTCATCGGGGCACGAATCTTTCACGTGTTTTTGTGTGATCGCAAATATATTAAATTTAGCTGTTTTTTTAGATTTGACGACCTCCGTGGTCGAGTGGCTTTGTACACGGGTTTTCAAGGTGTCGCCATCTCTGAGGTCCCGGGTTCGATCCCCGGTTGGGTCAATTTAGAAAACGAACTTTTCTATATTGGCTCCAGGTCTGGGTGTTTGTGATACCATCGTTGTTTCCGATTTCCATAACACAAGTGCTTTAGCTACTTACTTTGGAATCGGAGTAATGTATGTGATGTTGTCAAATATTTAATTTAATTTTAAATTAATCTTTCACGTGTTTTTGTGTGAACGCAAATAAATATAGTATACTCGTTGCTTCCGTTAGGTTTTACGTGCTTTTTATAGAATTGATGAAATGGGAGAGAGTATAGGGAGAGTATATTTGAATCTATTTCTAAATTGCAAAGGGTCTTCAAGGAAATTTCCTTTAAATTAAGTATAAAAAAATAACAAAGGTGGTACAATTTAGGTAATATACAAGGTGTTACAAAAGTACCCCTAATGCCGAATATGGTAGTTAGGGACCATCAAACTGAACAACTTTTACTATGGAACCAACTCTGAAATCAAGAAAAAAAAATCAGCTGTTTCATACAAAAATTAAAATCGAAAATATCAAATGTGTGTAATGTCCCTATCTACCATATTCGGCATTAGGGGTACTTTTGTAACACCTTGTATAATCAACTTCCAACCTACTCAATTTTAGGGACATTTTCTTGAGGGATAGTAACCTTAATTGTATAAACTTCTAAGTTGTACTAACTCTGTTATTTTTTTTAATACATTTTAAGGAAACTTCCTAGAAGATCCATTGCAATTTAGAAGTAGGTACATTTTTTTTTAATGTAGAATTTTAGTAGGAAAAACAAAGTAAGGAAATCAACCATTATGCTTATGGCACCACATGAAGTATCGTACCCTCTTTTCTCAATTAACACAGGCCACTGCTCCAACTAATTAAGCACATGGTTTCCTGTTAAATTTTCCATTAAAGCCGAACTTCAAACGAGCCTTCCACATTTGGTAGCTTTGTAACAATTACGAACTTTCAACCGAGTTAACCACATGCGAATTTTCATTAAGAAACTCTTAGGTCTCCATGGACTAATTTTATTAATAAAAGAAAATTTCTTTTCAAAATATTGTTAGGCAAAAGCAATACTCCATTTCGGTCTAGGGTTGCCACTATACAGTTTTTTATAAGAATAAACGATCATTTTGTTTCATTTAAAGTTAAGTGTTGGTTTTCAGGCTTTTTTGTACAGCGCTAACTAACTTCATAAAGGGTACTAGCAAAGATTTGATAATTCTTCGTAGTAAGGGTACTGTACCACAAAACATATACCCTATAAAAATTTCATTTCACTTTTTGGCGGTAGATGACGCTGCACAAATTTATATACAAGATTACTCTGTCGATTTTTTTCGCGCATTTTTAGTAGCAAGGGTACTGAACCTGAGGTACAATATAAACCTACCTCCTGCTCACTTTCCGGTTTACTGTGCACTTCATCACATTTTATTTAGTGACACGACTATAAGCTCATGTATCAGAAAAAAAGAAACGAAAATCGGTGTCACACAAAAGCCGCATGCGCTTGGTAGCGTGTAGGCATGCTGTTTTTGGTCACGCGTTCATTGTTTAGCTGCGCCGCTCGTAATGAAATAATTCGTGGCGATGCGCCCGCGCAGTGATTTAGCAGATAAGAAAGATTCACCCAATGTGTGTTACCGTAGCAGGACGGGGGAATATTTTTTTATTTTTCAAAAAACATCAATAGAGTTAATTCAGAAAAATTTTAGTAGGTGGAGCAGCAGGAAATCCTTCATCACTACAAAACAATTGACAAGTTGCGAATTTGAGTTCTGTCATGACTCTGTTTCGAAGCAGTGTTTAAAACATTGTGAATTGACTAGTGGAAACGCTTGGTTACACAAATTATAAGCGAAAAGAGATTAAGAAAAAAATATCAATAAATATTATATACCTAAGTACGAAGGTGGAAGTTCCTATGGTTGTTCAAAACTTGTATTGAAATCAGACAAAAAAAAACACTTTCCACTTATGTGTGTAATTATTATATCTGTGATGAAATAAAAGTAATTATCATCTCAGAATAAATGACGATATAGTGCAGCAAAACTGAAATAAAATACTACCTCCAAAACAGTGGTCCCGCCGCCATAACACTACATAATTTTAATGAATGAGCAGGTCGGTGCGTAGGCACCGCTGCAGCCGTAATAAAATTGTCATAAAGCCGAGATAAATATTAAAATAAAAAGAAATGTCATACCGGATTTAAGAAGTAAGTAATGGAGATGTTTTAAGCCTGTAGCACACCTCGAAACAATACCAGCGAAACCGCAGTAGTTCCGCCATGACTTCTCTTCTATCACATCTATATCACATCTGCATAGCTCACGTCATTATTTTCGCGGTAGAGTGAGCCATCGGTCCGAGCCTATCGGGCGGAATCGCGCGTGAAAGAGACAGCATCATAGTTAAATCATTGCGTTAGAACAGGTTGTTTCGTATCTGTTTCGCTTGTCGTACAACTGACAATTCATGGCGGAACCTACTGCGGTTTCACTGGTATTGTTTCGCGGCGGAGGTGTGCTACAGGCGTGAGTGAAGTCAAAGGAGTTCTTTGTTCAAAAAGGACAGAATTGTGACGCAAGCAAGAGTGAAAAGAAGTAATAGTAATGTGGTTCGAAGTAAACAAATTTTTTTACAGAGATACCAAGCCATTTTTCAATATTTTGTTCAGTTATTGTGTTTCTTTGCTTCTTTAGTAATTTTTGTGAAGTAGAATTTTACATCAGTTCTTCACATTGGAAGCTCAAAAATCAATCTTTTCATCAGATCGTCAACTGGCCTCGCCTAAGTATTTTAGCTACTCGAATGTTTTTTCAACTCTCGTCTTTGCTCAGTCACAATATTTTATATAAAAGCGACTTTTAAGATATGATGACTCATTAGTTCTTGACCAATTCAGATTTAGTCCTTTTTAGGAAATAACTAATAATCTATGAAATAACAAATCAAAGTGCAAGCGCTTTCACGAACATCGTAGGCGGTTCACGGTCGCTTCCAGCTATCAATGACACACAGATATTAAGAATAGCAAACAATGTAATTAACTAAATTAATAAATAAATAAATATTAGACAAAATCACTAATATTGCTGTAGTTCCAAAGTACGCAGAAATAGATATAATCAAAAATAAAACATTACATTGTTGATTAATGATGAATATATGATAAAGAACTTGTGTTATGGAAATCGGAGGTGGAATTACAAACACCCAGAAATGAGCTAATATGACCCAGTCGGGGATCGAACCTAAGACCTCAGAGATGGCGATACCTTGAAAAACGGTGTACAAACCACTCAACCAAAGAGGTTGTCACGTGTCTTCTTGTCATTATTTCCGCTGTACCTACTGTTAATTAAAACTTAAAACACAAAATTTTGCTGGTCAGGACACGAACTCTGAAAATCAGTCAAGGTAAGTGTTTTTTTTTTCATATTATAATACATTTTTACTTATTTATGTATATTTCTGCAAGCATTGTTCATTAAATGTTACCTACCAATCTAGTTATAATTTCCTGGTGAAAACTGAATTTTTGGTTCTGATTCAAATAGCACAAAAAACTGTTTTGGTAAGTGTTGATAAAAATAAAATAATTTTTACACATAAAAATATTAATGATTGTTTGAAGTTTAAAAATCTAACTCCTTATTGCATACAAGAAACTAATAATTTTGCTCGGCTACCAAAGGACTGTGTGTCTCGTACGCTACAAATAGCTTACAACTGTCAAAATAGGTAAAATATACGCCGTTTTATTAACACTATGGACACAGCAATTGTGGGTAAAAGTGTGGGATTCTTCCCCTCATAGTTTATTGGATAGTGGGCTGCGTGGGCCTGATGAGATTTTGAGGTGGTCTGATACTTGCTGCTTTAATTTCAAAAAAGGTTTTTTTTATATGACAATGATCACCAGGTACTGTTAGAAAGGACTTCGCTTAAGACATTCCAGCCTTAACCATCTTAGAAGATTTAAATTTGATTCCTGGTTATGCAGAAAACTCACTTTATTAAATTTTAGATTTTTAGCAATCACAATCACAATGGTAAAACTAAAGTCTATTATTAGAATAAACTATATCGGAATTTACACCATGTACCTGTTTATTTTTGATACTCCGATATTTCGGCGCAGTTGCATGCGCCATGGTCACGGTTCTTCCGTATAGTTTATTCTAATAACGTCAAAAACCATGGAATTTTAAAACACTAAAGTCTATTTTTTAATTAAAGAGACAAAAATCACAGTCTGTCAAATATAAAATTATTTTGATTTTCTGGTTCCGATTAAATTTATTTTTAATTACCTAAAGAATAATGTAATTAGTATTACGTAACAATAATTTGCAAACAAACGAAATGTGCAACCTCCAGAGTTGATTGAGAACAAAACAATCTACATCAACCAATCGTCTAGCTATTAAGAGGAAAGAGTGTAACCAAACTAGAACCTCACTTCGAATCTGACTTCACTGCGAGGGATTTTAAATCATAAATGAGATAATGATAGGCTGTTTTTTTACACAAAAGATTTTAGATAGCTACGGTAGCTACCTTAAACTTTTTGCAATCGGTAAAGTAGCTTATATTCAGCTAATTTCTAATATCGAATTCACGCGAAGTGAAGTGAGGTTCGAAGTGAGATGCGAGTTTGGTTACAAAATCGCTCCCCAGAAATAATGATCTTGAAATACTTTATAGTTTTCACAGTTATTTATATCATAATCTTTTAAACACTCTTCTATTAACTGATAAATCATGTAACGGTAGCCTATTTCCTTTAAATCAATCACAGCACACTATTATTCTACAAAAACACTTCACTCAACCAATATCTTTAATTATTCAAATTATTATTGAGAGCGTTCAATAATTGGTACACATTACCAATTATTGGCAGTGACGACCGGTCATCCTTGGCTAGTCATTAGGTCTGCCAATAGCTCATTGATTGGTGATGATTGCCTGTTCCACTGATGGGTCATTTGCATGAATCTCGGTTAATAACACATCTGCATCTCATTTTGTGCGATCTTTAACTGTTTGCCTATAATTAATGCTAATTCAATAATGGTCTTGGAATGCCAAAGTCCTGCTTTGCATTGGAAACCACATTAGCATGCACTTAAGATTTTTTCATACTTGACTAGCTTTCCGCCCGCAGCTTCGCCCGCGTGGACTACAGGTTATATCGTGAGGGCGGAAACCCGTGCTCAGCAGTGGAATAAAAAGTAGCCTATGTCCTTCCCCAAGGTTCTATCTATATTCGTACCAAGTTTTGTCAAAATCGGTCAAGCGGTCTAGGCGTGAAAAATTAACAGACAGGCAGAGTTACTTTCGCATTTACAATGATTGGCCGAGCGAGTGCGAAGCGTCTTCTGCTTCAGCTTGGGCTAAATGCGTTTGTATGTCCGGCTGTCTGTTCTCCTCTACAGGTCGCATTTCTCAACCGATTCTCGTGAAATTTTGTGAGTAGGTTCGATAGTTATATTATTATAGAATTTTTGGTAGACCCAGTTTCTCGAAATTTTGCAAAAAAATTCACCCATTCATAAATTTTTCAAAACGCCATCTAGCTTAGAATAGGTATACTAAAAGAAGGCATTCTGTAACCTACCAAACAGCACAATAGTACAGCTTTTCAAAAGCAGTGTCAACCTCGTGGCGACATCTATTAGATTAATTTTTAAACAACATACAATTTGAGCGAGGGCTACAGCTCACTGAGCCGCTAGTATTATTAGTATTAACATGGATTATAAACAATTAAGGTAAGTATTAAGCTTGAAATTAATAAAGCATTGTATTTATTCACAATTTTTCATTTCATTTGAATTCTAGATAATCAAAAGTTTCGTCATTTTATAAGAAAAGAGATTGGTTCACCAAGGAGTTTTACATAGCTTGAATGGTAAAGTGTACACAATTAAAGTTACAATTAAAGCATTCACCCTATGCTTGAATTGTAAAGTGATTTGAAAATGGAACGTTCTATCTAAACAATGCACTGTGTTGCACATGGCAACTTACACAGCATCTTACCATACTGGTAAATCCTAGTTACCGAGCAGTATTATGTAAAAATGTTTTACCATATTCTTAGAAATATCCTCCGCTCCCACCTCTGTTTGACGTTTGTCAATGTCAACATCTGTCAATGTCAACCAACTGTCAATGTCAACCATCTGTCAATGTCAACCATGAAGGGAGTAATCGACTTGACGGGCGACGACGGTAGTGGCAGCCTACCTCTAGCATCGTGGTAGTCTGTGACATTACTTTTTGGGCTCGGTTGGTTGGACGTTCCGATGGGTCGGGGTCGGATAGCATTTTTAGTTTTTGTTGATTGTTTAATTGATTGTGGAATTATATTTATCGCTTCATTTGTGTATAAACCCAATTCACCTCTGATCTAGTGTTTTGTAACAATATAGTAAAAAATCCAACAAGACTGGTACACCTACCTGTTTTTGATTCCGATTCCTGATTTGATTGAGAAACATCGAGATCTATGATCAGTTGCAATTAACACTCATGCATATTGCTTGAACAGACGTCACGAGTCTGCTTTAAATTGTTTATAATTGATCACCATTGGATCCGCTCACATGACTGATATTCACATCATTATATGAATCTAATAACGACTCCTGTGTGTGCTGTAACAATATGGAAGTGTTGTTATTGAAGTCTTTTGTTTGCTGTTAAGCCTAATGTAAAAACAAACATCTTCTAGTTTTGAAGTTTTATTTATACAGATATACGTTGTTTTTTAAATTAAAATACCTACAAACTTTTTATTTTGCACTCTATCTTTTGAATAGAGACTTTTTTCGTTTTTAAAGTTCATTTTTCAATTAAAAAGAGGTTTCTTTTCTTGTCTTTGACAAGTAATTACTCCCAATCTCCATACTTACAAGTTTATAGCCAGTGAAGTAAGTTTTTCTTATAAACATATTTCGTTAGGTGTACAGTCACGTCTAAAAATACGCATACAGTTTAGAACTCTGTCACTTTGCTGTAGTTGTAATTTGTCATAGATTTTTGTTCAAAAAGTAACATCTTTCAGAGTGACAAAGTTCTAAACTGTATACATATTTATAGACGTGGCTGTACACCGTACGCATCATTAGTAAATCGTAATTTATTAACTGCTCCGTCTACCCCAAAGCTCTGCAATGATTGCCATAATGTTCCGGCCGAAACCTTAAGTAATGAAACTGGCTTATGTTTATTATATTATTTTACGCCGAAGAAATTACTAATGTTATGAAAGAATGTCCGGTTTTGACGGACCATCAATTTGGATTAGCGAGTAATAGCTGTATACATAACTTTAGCCACCCCCGTAAGAAAAGCTACGTGGAAGTTAAAGTATAAGAAAATTTCTAGCCTATTAGGAGCTGCCGTGACGTGATCCAACATGTGACGATCGCTCGTACTTGATACTTGTTGCAAAAACGTAGGTTTATGTATTTTTTTCTTTTTAAACTTTCGTTGTATGTCATTATTGACAATTTTTATAATTATAACCAGGGACAAATCGTGTTACTCAAAATTATCCGATCTCTTTTATTAGGACAATCTGTTTAGGTACGTCCATTACAGCTTAAAAAGATAGTCGTCAAAGTAATTTACATTGCCACGGGAATTGATGTATTGAATAAGTAGGTACAGTCAATGTCAAACTGAAAGTGATTGCGATAGAATCTGGAGATACACAAATAGCGAGCAGATAATCGCAAGGTTTCGCAATTATAATGATTTTCCCTTAACAAGCAACAAATCACATTAAAATAAAGCTATTTAGATAGTTCTCGTATCCTGATAACATCCCTACTTATGACAACACAGACAGAAAGAAAGCGTTTGTGCTAGCAACATTACAATCAACCACTCACGTGCTTTACCACGTTGCAGAGAAATTCGTGTGCACGCGCATCACCCCGGGCCGCAAACTCAACCTATATATTATGACGGTGCGGCTTGCAAGGGATTTTAATCCTAGTGGTAAAGCGCCAGTGTGCTCGTTTGTACATACTGCTGCTACTGCTACGAAAAGACTTTTTTCCCTCAAAGTATCAAGGATATTTCGACGCTGTATCTAATATGCACGATGAAGGCAAGGCATTATAAGGTTAATTTCTGTATGGTAAGTCCATCGATAGCTGTGGTTAATAAATTAGTAAGGTCCCGTGCCCACCCCGGTAGTTACGTAGGTCATATCGTAAGTAGCTCATTACTCAAACAGGTACATCAAATTAATGACTTTGATTAAATTTTTCCTATAGACGTTTACTGGCTAGTATAAAAATTCAATAATCATTTATAGGTATATCACTTGGTGATCATCAGCTGCAATAATGTCCTCACTTTATTCTCAATAACAATCAGCAATGGAAAACATTGGCGATACCTAACATCCTAACCATTAGCTAGATTATTTTGAATAAAACAAATATTAAATTAAGTACTTTCGTAACCACAGACTACAAAATTGCTAATCTCAGAATCTAATACATCGTATTACAGCTCTTTACAAGAATAGTGATAAGAAAAATTGCTCGCGTGAGCCGGAATCATTACACTATTGTCATAAGGGTTAATAGTTCCACAAGAATCATACAATATGATAATAAAATCGACCTTTAAGTCTTTAAATTGTCATTATATACGTTCAGCTCGATTTTCATGACTACAAGCTAATCAATGTCGTATTAAGAATTATTTCCTTAGTAGTTTGTGAATAGCTAACCGAGTCGTTAGGGTAATTTTGTACTTAATTGCTACTTATGGCAATCTTTTCTTTACTCGAGTGATTTCTGACGATTATGGATGCGGTTTTCAATGTTTATTCATTTGTCCACAAGCTGTAGAGACGCCGTTGAAATTTCGTAATACTAAAGAAAAGTGAAAAAATGTTTCGTTACACTTCTGTTTTACGAATGATGTACATTGACTCTATACTAATATTTAACAGCTTAAAATTATATTTGCTACATTTTTAAAATAAAAACATATCGTTATTACACATTACATACCAAGGTATTATGGAATGCTTAGTTCCAGGACTAAATAATTAGCGTGAATCGTCCGAATCTTATTATTATCTTATTTGAAACATTACAGAGATCATTGAATTCTTATGCTTTTCTTTGGCTATTTTAAAATGTATTGCATCATTAAATTTAACTACTATGTGATTCAATGCTAATAAAAGCAATCATAGAAACCTAAGTTTACGTCATACGAATTTGCTACTAAACATCCAACGAATTTGCCTGGTATACTAACCAAACTTCAGCGGTCTCATTATTAAAGAAACTCCTATCAAATGAAGAAAGGCCCTATTTGGTATTTTTATTGTTTATTGCAGAGAACTTTTAATTTGGCTAAGTTTCTGATGCGTGATTCCGAGTCGTTAGTTTTTTCAACTTTGTCTTCTGTATTTAGTTGGGGTTCAGTTGCCGTGTCTCCCGTTTAATGTTCAGTATTAGATACGCGTGTGTTGTGTCACATAAGTTTTAGATCGTCGTCTTTGAGGTGTGTTTTATTATTCATACTACGAATAAAATTAACATTGTCTCTGTAATATAAGGTTGTTTTATTGAATCAAATAGGTCATTTCGAATTGTCTTCTGCATTGTTACCTTACGATTAACTAACGCAACCCTTACAACACTAGAACTTGACGGAAAGAAGTGAGTTGCAATTTCATTGTGTACTGAAGAATTATGACGTATGTAGAATTGGCATTTGCAAATCGTTTAACGGATACTACGGAAATTGCAGACAATTTCGCGTAATGGCCTTCCAGGGTTTTATATCACCGATTGTATTGACTTAACTTGCTTCACTTAAATCATCTTTTTCATTGTTCACTTGCCGTCTTTTGAATTTTAACATGAAAGCTCAAAACTTATCATTGGCTTGAATGATTGTTGTATTGGCATTTATTATATTAAGATTATATATTTAAAGCTCAGATTTTTTATTAATTTTGTCTATTTCAAATTTTCAATCTCAAATTCACTTATAGCGGAATCGTTCAGTTAATAACAAAGTAACATTCATTTTAACAAACATCTAATGTAATTCTGCAGGCCTATTACA
The DNA here is from genome assembly GCA_963556745.1 of Catoptria pinella. Taxonomy (NCBI): domain Eukaryota; kingdom Metazoa; phylum Arthropoda; class Insecta; order Lepidoptera; family Crambidae; genus Catoptria; species Catoptria pinella. Next base: position 7,796,379 of record OY750771.1, read on the forward strand.
TAAAAAGAATCGCAAAAATCGGACGCAACTCGTCATTCAATTTACTTGATATTGAACCTTATTCGTGAGTTAATAGTGTCACGGAGTGCGACGAAGATCGTCCGCTTATAGCGATTGTTTTTATGTAATAGGCCTGCTGTAATCAATAATTACCACACATCGTGCGCGACTAAAACCTTTGCCCCATTAAAATTATGTAAACGGTCCCCATTATCATCACCGGACACTTTAAGATTATCAATTATAATAACCAACACATTCCTAGTCAAAACTGGGCGTTTATCTAAGTGTTAATTTGAACCACTCCAAACTTTATTTAAGTTTATGGCACCTTGCAAGTGCTTCGCAATTCACAATCAGGCATTCACAATAAAAGTGAATTTCTCGGAGCGGACTAGAATTTGCCGGTTGTGTCGTATTATCATTTGAATGCAAAATCAATTCTGAATTTACACAGCCATTTTGTAGGCAACTACCAGGCATGGCCTACGGTTTTATTATTATCAAGGGGCACGAGCTTGTTACGATGAATAGGTAAATTCGGGTCCGTCTAGTCTTTAAGCCTTATACCACAAAAGATTTTAAGACACTGTTCAACAAGTGTTTAACTTAGACACTGTTTAAATGTGATGCTGTCCCTTTTTTGAGAATATGATTTGAAAGAGACGGCATCACATTTAAACAGTGTCTAAATTAAACGGTGATTTAAAATCGTTTGTGGTAAGGCCATATGTTGCTAAAATTTCTTTATTGCTTTCTTCCACTCTTTGCTTAAAGAGATTTTGTTATAGATAATTGAGACAACGTTGCCGTAGTGTCATGTCATCATTATTACCCATCAATGCCCGTAAAATGAGACACAATAGATATATTTCATTGTTATCCCGCCACATTCGGCCGCTCGGGGATGAATTAACAAATTAAACAGGCTAAATAGAACACATAACAATGTTGTATATTTGATTTGAGTTGTGTGTGACTTACCTATATACTATTTATTAATTCTAAATAATATACTAGAAAAAATACGACTCGCACCAGATCATATTCTCGGACGGGAATCGAACCCGCGACCTTGGGATATCCGGTCCAATACTCTGACCGCTGAGCTACCGAGTCACTAGTGGGAACGTCGAATTTCTTCTAGTATATCGCAACTCTTGCGCTGCAAGCCAGCGCAGTGTTTTATTAGTTGCTGTAATATTTTAGTATTTTATCCTTTTGACTTTTACTTTGAATTAGGGTGATTTTGTTTCAAATAAGCTTGAGGGAAATTGAAATGGTTCGTAGCAGGTAGTATAGTGGTTGCTACTTAAAAATGCAACGGCGCGGCACCACGCAGGAAATCAAATTGAAACTGTATATGACGCGCTGAAATGTCGTTTGCGTCACGAGAGTACGGAATATTTAAGATGGATACGAATGTATCCTTGATTCGAATATTATTTTACAAAATTTCTGATAGGTACATTTAACTTAAACTTTTAGACAAATTGTGAACAATTCAAGTACCTTTTGCTCAAATTCTAAAAGTAATATTAAAAATGTCTTATTGCAATTTAAAGACAAGTACCTTCCATCGAATTTAAATAATGTGTAATCCTACACTGAACAATTAATTCTAACTTACTATGTACGAATTTAACAAAAAAATACTTGAATTGTTAATTAGGGTTCCGTACCAAAATGGTAAAAAGGAACCCTTTTTGGTCTGTCTGTCGGTTACAGCTGGATATCTCAAGAACTACTAGTGCTATCAACTTGTGGAATGGTTTTAGATGACGTTTGCCCAACTACATATTTTGCAATGAAGTTTTTTTTGCAACAGTGATTACCTACAGGAAAAATAAAACGATGTCTCTTTAATACACAGAACTTTTTCAGAAATCATTAACAAAAATTTCATTATTTCCACTATAAGTCAAAAGATGGCGCTGACTCAAAACTGCAATATTCTACATCGCAGAAAAAATACATAAATATTGTAGTTCAACTATCGGTCAAGAGATGGCGCTGACCTAAAACTGCAATAATATTATTCTACTCTGGCAGTTTATTTATTTATGATCACAGAGAGGTTATTAGACTGTGTTATGTATGATGGTACGGAACCCTCGGTGCGCGAGTCCAACTCGCTCTTGACCGGTGTTTTTAATTCCATCCCACTTAATAATATTTCCTATAGACGACCTCTGAGGTCGAGTGGCTTTGTACACCGGTTTTCAAAGTGCCGCCATCTTTGAGGTTTCGGGTTCGATCCCCGGTTTGGTCAATTTAGAAAATCGAACTTTTCTATATTTGCTCAGGTCTGGGTGTTTGTGATACCACCGTTGTCTCTGATTTCCATAACACAAGTGCTTTAGCTACTTACTTTGGAATCGGAGCAATGTATGTGATGTTGTCAAATATTTATTTACAATATTTAATATGACCTAATAATGTATGTCTGTAATATTATAACTTAAATAACTGACAATGATATACAGACAATGAAACAAGTTCCATCATGTTCTTTGCATTCATTTTGAATTTAGTGCTCCAAATTACCTGGCCGAACGGTCGATGTATGAATAGGAAATAGGATGGTGCTATTATACATGTGTGTGGTTGTATGGTGAAATGAGCCTAAGAATTTCCCATGAATACCGAATGTGCATTGTGTTGTTTGTGGATGATTAGAAATTACAGATTAGATACCTAGAATTCGCTAAAGAATAAAAGGAACGGACATTTTAAAGTGATCTATGCTTTTAGAGCCTAAACACGATAGAGTTTTTACCAGCTGATTTTTGGTTTCAGTACCCTTAGTATGAACAGCTATCGAAAAAAATAACGCGCGTAAACAAAAACATTCGATAGCGTAATTTTGTATGGGAAATTTGTACAGCGCCATCTACCGCCGAAAAGCGAAATGAAATTTTCCATACATAATTACTCTATCGAGTAAATTACGCACGTTTTTTTTTCATAGATGCTACGGGTACAGACTTGGCCTTTGTATTTGCAAGACTGACTTTTGCTGTGTGATAACTATAAATATAATAAATATTAAAATATAAGTATTAAATAAAAGATCCATGCTAAGAAGTCTTACGTAAAAAAATGGTTTTTCAATAAACTTGTTTTTCCATGTTGATAATATAAAGGCATCAAACTGTATTGAACACTTGAAAACTTTGTCAAGACAAATAATCGTAAAACGCCATAAAAAGAATATAAAGCAGTTATCAAACAACTATAATAATTACCGATATTCGACAACTTACTACGACAAAATTGCACCCGAAACGGCCGGCACCGAAACTGGGTAACTTTTAAAACGTTATATGGGCGGCAATAAAACGTTCGTACGAGCACAATACTAGCAGAAATATTTTTGAATACGGAATTAGGTTTGCCAAAAGCGCGGGGAGCAGATAAGGCAAAAAAAAAACAAATTTGTAACGGGTAAAGTTTTTGGAGGCGGAATCACTCCCTCGGGTGCTGAATCTTCGTCGGCGTAGATCGTAAAACGCGGGACGTGGGCAAGCCGGCAAATTTGTCCTGAGAGCGACCTATGACGTTTTGATGGAACGCTCCCGGACTGATTCCTGTGCCCAAGATTCATATTCATAACGGTAACTTACATCGGCGACACTTCCCAAGAAATATGGAGGGAAAACTTTTTTTTGTACACAAAAATGTTGTCAGCTATCAGTTGAAAGATTCAACCCTTAATTGCATACGTAATAATGCAAGTCGAAAACACGTATGGCCCCGAATGTCGCTCGCCTCAAAAGAATGGCGTGTCTAAGCTATCTTGTAGGAATTTTAAATTGGACGAATCGCTCAAATGTAAATGGTTTTCCTTTATACCCCATCCTCTCGGGCTGCCCACCCCCCATCTATTGCGCGCCTAGAGGCGACTAGCATACCAACACACGCACACATGAACCAACAAGCCTATATACGTCACCAGTAGCACAAGACCTCCTTACTCGCATGTATCATCCCGCGTGCCTTCTATTTTGCATACTAGTGCGGGGGGTAACACAGCTCAAGATATGCTAGTATCGTTAAGCTGACGCTTACATACGAGGCACCCACACGGTCCCACATCTCATCCCAAACATACTACTAGCAGTAATGCGAGTGTGAATACGTAAATACGCGTCAAAATCGTGAGTTCAAAAACGCGAAACACAATATGTCTTCATAGTGGATGTGTAGGAAATCTTTCTCGACCTTTCTAACAAAAGAGAGTTGCTATCGGGAAGGGAAATCTCGTTTTGATGTGTACTCAAATTGTGCAGCCGTTGCGTTGGGCACGTAGGTAGGTACCTTTATGTTTACGAGGTTTAAGGAAGTAATAAAGTTAAGCAGCTCTTAAAATAATAATGACTTCTTCATCTTAATTTGAATATTTTTTTCCCAAAGTGCTGCTGCAAAGAACTCCGTAGAAAACAATCAAACGTAAATAATATTTTACCCGACTGCAAGGAAAGGGTTATGTTTTTCGCGCGTATCTTGTATTTATATTTGTTTATGTGCAATATTCTTTATTACCTCACATCTTTCAAACGGCTGAACGGATTTCTATGATCAATAAATCGTTAGATTTGTAGAAATGACGTTAAAAAACACCAACATGGCGGCTAAGCGGGGTGGTATTTGAAGTTAAAAAAAAATCGTTTTAGAGTACTGCAATAAGAGTATCATATTAAAGGGCTTATCACAAGGATTTCAAAAAGGTGTAACATGACCGTAATAATATATAATAACTAAAAGAGATAAATAAAAAGTGATAATTTAGCAAAAACTAAAAAATCCGCCTGCATCAAAAGACAAGTCATCTGAAAAGATGGAAACAAGATCAAATATTTAAGGCAACATAATAACGTGCAGTCTGAGGCATAGATTTTAATGTTAAGTCAAATCATTCAAAATCCCACTTCATACATGCCTCCGACTGCATGTTACTATGTTGCCTTTAATATTTGATCTTGTTTCCATGTTTTCAGTTGACTTATCACTTCATGCAGGCGGGTTTTTTAATTTTCTGAATATATTTTTTTACCTACTAAACCTATATAGAAATTTTATATTGAAAAAACAATGATTAAAATCGGCACTCCAACGCCAGAGCTATCGGTGTAATACAAAAAACAAACAAAAAATACGGGTCGAATTGAGTACCTCCTTTCTTTTGAAGTCGGTAAAAAGTTTTAAAAGTCGGTAGTTTTTAGTGTCTAGGGTTAAATAAAATAATTAAATTTCTTTATAGAAATATTAGTTACTCGTTAATCTTCGTGTTAAGTTGTGAAACGATTTTGGCAATTTGAATACCTAATATACATGATTAGATAAATTTCTACCACAAAAAAGAATTATTACTAATAACTTTCGGCTGAAACTACTAATATCAATATAAAATCAAAAGGAATGTCATTATGTTTGTATAAAGCAAAGTTTAATTAAATCTTTGACTCTATCCACGTAATAGAACCGTCTCGATAACTTACCTAATCGCAATATTCGATTAGAGGTGAATTAATCGATAAAAGTGAGCCTCGTAAAAAGTTGAATGTGTGGGTTAGGTCAGCTAATTAATTAGAAACTTTGTCTTATCACTATCTGGGAGATAACCGACGGTAGGTTGGCCGGTTAATACACTTAAGTTTTCTGAATTGGTGCGTAAAAGTCTATTATTAATTATTACCATACTAAGTTATTAAAGAAAATTGATAATTTCTTGAAGTTTTTTAGCTGTGTTTGTACGATAAAGTATATAGTACCTACCTAATAGCAAGAGGTACATCATGTAAGAAGCAGGTATCAAATCGCCTCTTCTGTCACTCCTTCTGAAACAAAAACAAACAGCGAAAATACCAAATAAAACTTGAAACAAATAAGTTTAATAAAAAAAAAATAGCAAGAGGTACCTACCTACTTTAATCCTATGGTGATATATAATAAGAAAGTATTATTGAAGTCATCTTCTTAGGTATTAAATAATGAAAGTTATTAGATAGGTACCTATATTATTATAATAATTATATTATACTGACGACACTCATCTTGGCACGCGCTATTTAATGTAGTTTGCGCTACTAGCCACTAGATGGCGTTAGTAGGCTCTGAGTTGATTCAAGTTACAATGTTGTGAGAAAAACATTTATAATTTTATTAACCTTATTCAATACACTGATTTAATAATATTGTTGTACACAATATTTAGGTACTTAACTAGTCTATGTCATTTCAAGTATGGCTATAATTTATAATTGACAAAGTTGAGTGCCACGCACTTTTCCATTTAAAAGTTTATCGTTGATTCTCAAAGTTTTTGTAATAATCGAACTGATTCGAGAGTTTATTCGTATTGGAATTCTCTATTCTCAATAAGAATCGCATTATTAAATTTCTGAAAGATTAATGGCATTGCTTTATTAACTTAAAAGAGCTTGGTGGAATTCTTCGGTTCAAGTATTTTATTGAATTTCGATGTCACTTTTACCACGTTATAGATCCACTTCTTAAACAGTCGTCCCCCAGGATTCATAAAAGTGTTTTAGGTATTTCAATATATTAATAGGTATACTGAATGCCAATAATCGGTTGATACATTTTATTTTACTTTCCAACTGGTTATTGGTTTCCCCATTATTTAGTTTTTCCAACACACGTAACAAAAAACAAAAGTTTTTTTACTACCTAGAACTATAAGGATAGGGTCCTACCACAAAAAACTAACTGTCTTATTTGACACTTCCTGAAAATACATCTGCCTATAATTTTTTTGGTCGACAAAGACAAAAAAAACTCATTTTGTATTCTATAAAATACTGTTTTTTCTAGAACACAAAAGAAATTTATTTAAACCCAATACCTACTTATTACGTGTAACTTTATTTTTGGGAAATAGTAACATTAGGTAGTTCCTTAAAAATTAAAATATGTTGAAAATTTCTCATTTTAACTATACAAAAGAAATAATTTCCCGAAGAAAAACTTTTCCTACCCACAAAGCCAAATTTCTTTGACTGCTCAACTATCGGGGAGCCGGTGGGAAAGCATTAATTTAATTTAATGGCTTTTTGTGTTTGTCACATAGAAGATTTGGGAGATTTGTGGCCTCTCTAACGAGGGATACGGCTTAATAAGTGGGAAACTCTCGGGAAAAAGGAAAGATTGTCCTTTCTGTTATTTTTGAGAAGTTAAATATTATAGAAAGTAGGCAACTGTTGTCATTTTTATATTGTCTTTAATGACCAGTATTAAGGATTAAAATTTACTGAAGCCTCTTTAGCATGACCACAGAAATGCGATATGATATAGCGATTTATCGCGATTATCTGTCATAACTGACAAAATACAATGGTGTTGTTTTAGAATTACTTAGTTTGTATTTATTGGTTTTTAGAATTCCCGACGTTTCGACATTTTTCCAGGGGCCGTGCTCACGAGAGGAAGTGATAAAAAGTGTTTTATTTCTAATGAACTGTACGCGCGAAAGTCTTAGAAGTGTATAAAATACAATGGATTTTGTGTCAAATCATGCTAGGGGATAGACTAATAATGAAATGTTTAATTTCATACATTTAAACTATTTATGAGTACTTATAGGCACCTAACTTATTTGCATGTTTTTTTTACCAAATAAATTTTCAGAACACCGCAAACTTTTTAGTTTGAATGTTATTCATACTTAATATTTTCTCTCATTTTATTAGGAAAAAGATAATAAAAATGTTTATTTCGTAGTTATTTGCTGAGGAAATCTTAAGTAACAATTTCTCGACGGCTTTGACTCGTTTTGTTTTTCAAGCTTACTACTAACCGTCAATAGATGGCGCTAGTAGTTTACAAGCATACGATAAGCGGGAAGGTAAACTGCAAGTAACTGAAAAGCTATAACTTCAGTGTTTGTTGTACCCAACTGTTGTAGCTTACTTCATTGCAAATAAAGGTTGAAGTATGAATAGTTTAAATTGCGTCAAAGGAAACGAAGGTAACGTTATTATCTATAGGTATTTATCTCTTAGATATATTTATCATGTTTTTTTTTATTTTTAGGATTTGTTTTGAATGTGTTATTATTTTTTTTAATTTCGATTAATAATAGTTTATTTTTATATTTTATGCAAAATTCGCCTTGACTGATTTTTTATGACACTTGGTTATTATCACTTACCAAGACATCCCGGACGCAATGTAAGCTTCATTAAATTATAGTTCAGACAATATCATACCTTATCATGGTGTCTAATTATAATATTGACGACCTCCATGGTCGAGTGGTTTGTACGCCGGTTTTTAAGGTGTCGCCATCTCTGAGGTCCCGGGTTCGATCCCCGGCTGGGTCAATTAAGAAAAACTATTTTTCTATATTGGCTCAGGTCTGGGTGTGTGTGTTTACCACCGTTGTCTCTGATTTCCATAACACAAGTGCTTTAGTTACTTACTTTGGGATCAGGGCAATGTTTGTGATGTTGTCTAATATTTATGATATTTATAAAAAAATATATATTTATATTTATAAAAAAAAAAGAAATTTACATCAAGAATTACCATGTCTATTGTTACCAACGTAATTGTTTATAATAATATCGCCTTTAACATTACATATCTACAGTGATTCAATATTCCAACACTGTTCTACCAACAATAATCTTTATCAACGAATCACCAACAAAAAAGTCTTCAAGAAAAAAGATATCAATAAAAATCAACGCAGCTTAACTCGTGAATCTATAACAATACTATCTTATCTGTATCACAGACAATCACACAGCATTCCAGCGAGCCATTAAGTCCCAACCACAGGCTTCGCGCCTTGTTTCATACAATAATTTATCACCATTTGAATAAATTCAATATGTACATTGAATTGGTTGTAATTAATGATTTTATTCGTTTAGCACTTAAAGCGCTTTAAGGGCGAGGTGTCCAAACATAGCCTGTCCCTCTTTACAATAAAGGCAATGATAAAGATGGAAGATACCCCAGAACTCACGCTGGGTTAGATCATTAATATTGATTTGTGGTCAATCAAACCTGGAGGATTTCACTTTTAATGTTATTTTGTGGGCCTTTGTTTTATTGGGATAGTTTTGGGTTTCGTCTTTATTAAGTTTCGTAATCATATTAAGACTTAGCGTTACTAAATTAGTTTCAAAGAGTTTTCCATCGTATTAAAAACATAAGTCCTTTTTAGGGTTCCGTACCAAAATGGTAAAAAAAAACCCTTATGGTGCGACTCAGTCTGCCTGTTTGTCACAGCTGGATATCTCGAGAACTACTAATGCTATCAACTTGAAATTTGGAATAGTTTTAGATGACGTTTGCCCAACTATTTTGCAAATAAGAAAAATAAAATAATTTTTTTTTATTGCAACAGGGGCTGAAATGTGGGTCTTAAAAATTCGAAGTTAGGTTACTAGGGCATTATGGGGTATCATATGAAAGAGCACTGCTTGCATATTTCTCAAACATGAAAAATGTAAAAAAAACCGTCCCCCCCACTTATATCCGAAGTTTGCATAGAGAAAAATCTGAAGTTATTCTATGTGATAGAAGTTTATGTAAAGATTAAAGGAAAATAAAACGATGTTCCTAATTAGTAAACTTTTTCAGAATGATGGCATGGAACCCTCGGTGCGGCCGACTCGCTCTTGACCGTTTTTTTAATCAAGTTCAATATAGATCATCTCTTTGTATAGGTTTATACCTTGGATATTTTTTTATTTCCTAGAGGTGTATCTAGTGTATACCTATAGAAAGGAAATATATATCCAACAAATGGTGAAAGCAGCATTAAACCAATTAAAATTGTTAGAAAACTGAGACTTTTACTCCGGAAACTCTAAAATCATCGTTAAAACATTTGAACTTTGAAAAAATGTGGCTACAAATTCATCTATTCCATAAGAATTCTATCACAGGTAAACATAAAACGTTTTAATCCTTTAGGATTTGAAAGATTCAACGTCAAAATATTTTGAAAAGCCTTAAGAGCGCATAGTCTGCACACTAGCGCATAGTCTGCACACTAGTGCCGCCACTGGGGGAAAAAACAGAAAATTATATTTAAGCTATAATAAGTACCAAAAAGCTTCTTCGAAGTGCAGAGAGATAATTCGCAATTTAGTCTTTATGTTTTTTTTCCCAATGGCAGCGCTAGTGTGCAGACTACGCGCACTTAAGTTAAATAAATCACCTTTAACTTTAACACTGTTTCAAATAAAATCATTCACACACGTTGATGAGTAATGCCCTCCTCGGTCAGTCATTAAGAATGCAGTGTCTTATCTATCTGGGAATAATTAATGAAAGTGCGGATGGAATTGCGCCTTGCTGTGAGGAGTGGAGTGGCCATGAGAAATATTGTTTGTGATGGCGGAGAAATGGCCGTTTACAAACCTTTTATGTCTTGTTTGAAAATTGGTACCCAAAATATATCAATGAAGTTAACAATGTTGATATTCATGTTGTTTGATTATTTTATTTTTGATTAAGTACCAACTCTATTTCGGAATTAATTAATTGCTAAAATATATTCAAAAATAATACTTATAAGAAATCACGTTTTACGAACTTTACTTATCAGACTCGTGAAAATTATGTATGTTTTTATTTATACTCCAGTTAAGTCAAACAAAACAATCAACATTGAATACCTCGGTTAATATTTTATAGACAGCATCTCCAAAGTGCAAAATGTCATGCCCAAAATAAATAGTGTAAGATCTTCATAAACGTTGGTAGTTTAATCACTAGCCTAACTAATTGCTTCGCTATAATTCTCGGCTGTCAAGTACAACTCTCTTGAATGCACTACACTCGCACCACGATAAAGCACTGCCCTATGTTGGTAAAGGTCCTTGTCTATTGACTAGGCTATCTGTAGACAGGAAATATTATAAAGCTATGAAATGCCTGACATGAATACGAAATAAATAAACTGTGTTAGTGTTTTTTAAGTATTAAATTAATATTGTGTAAAATTGTCCAAGCATTTATTTATTATTTATAATTATTAAAAAAATTGGACAATGAGTGCAAAATTTACTTGATTGTGTAGATATTGTGGTTTTGCGATCATTGTTGCAGTAGACTTCTCCCAAGTAACACTGATTCTATCAAATGGAAAGTAAATAGCTAACTTTATTATTATACTAATCTGTTTTAATTATTAGGTCAATGAAATTACTCGTTGAATAAGATATTTTATTGAAGTAAATTCCGATAACTTTCCTATAGGTATTTTTCAATTGTGATAAAAAAACCAATTGAAATGATATCACAATTATTATCTGCTTACTCAGATATCAACAACCAAATTGTGTTCTGGATTCTGGAATATTATAGTATAGCTTAACATTGCATTAACGCTGTGCCAGTAGACGCCACGGCTAAAGCTGAGGTAAGCTATGGGGTGCAAACTATTATTTGAAGATGAATAATGACAAGAAATCATTGGACTTATGAGTTTGCAGATTCTTCCACACTGTTGTGGATATTCGTTCAAACTGCATTGCATTTGATGGATTATCGAGCTTTACATTGTGCTCGCCTCGGATTTATAATCGTAATTTCTCATTTGAGTGAACGCAGTTAGTTGTCAATCTATTTTGTTGCATACATTGAAATCGATATTAATTTTCTCGTTTAAGGTTGGATTACTTAGTTTTTTCGTATCGCGTACAGACATTGACGGCCTTACCACAAAAGATTTTAAAACACTGTTCAACAAGTGTTTAACTTAGACACTGTTTAAATGTGATGCTGTCACTTTTTTAATAATATGATTTGAAAGAGACGGCATCACAATTAAACAGTGTTTTTTAAATCTTTTGTGGTAAGGCCGTTAATATCCTTTAATGACAATTTGGTTTTATACAATACTAAATAATATACTAGAAAAAATAGGACTCGCACCAGATCATGTTCTCGGACGGGAATCGAACCCGCGACCTTTGGATATCCGGTCCAATGCTCTGACCGCTGAGCTACCGAGTCACTAGTGGGAACGTCGAATTTCTTCTAGTATATCAACTCTTACGCTGCAAGCCAGCGCCATCTCACCAATGTAGAAGGTAATTTGGTTTTGATTACATTTTATTTTTTCAACGTTTTCGCGCTTTTGCTACCTGCCTTGCTCACGAAATAACATCTATTTTAGTATAGTTCCATAGCTATAAGAATGCCCTGTCCAAATTGTTTAGACATTTCATTATTTATTAACAAACCACAACGAAGATTTTTTGTAATACACTTATTCAAAGTCACATTCTGTATAATATATCAGTAAACAACATTTTTTTAGGAGTTCGGTGTCTCAGTAGTGTAACGCCTGGCCCAGCAAATGCGGAGGTTAATCAACTTTCTCAAGGGTCGGTCATAGGATGGGTGACCAAAAATTTACTTTTTCGACCTCCTCCGTACTTTAGCAGACACGTTAAACCGTTGGTCCCGGCTGCATTATGCAGTCGTTAGCACTTACCAATCCGTATTGAGCCCGCGTGGTGGGTCATGGCCCATCCTCCTTATCCACCCATAAGAAAGGCCTGTGCCCCAGCAGTAGGAACATTAAAAATGGCTGATTGTCAAACAACATTAGAAAAATAACAATAAAGCCCTTTTCACATTTACGAACTATGATTTTTTTTCCTATGGCGACGCTAGTGTGCAGACTACGCGCTCTTAATAGTATAGTAAGTATTTCAACGTTTTCTTGATTTCCGTCTTTTTTCAATGATGATGGTTACAGTAAGAATTTTTGTTTTATATAAATTCCGCTCAAAAACAGTACATATTACACACTTACTATTTAATACACAACTTCGATAACGCTCCAGATCAATTGACCATACATTTACACAGATAAACTGCAAATTATTCGTTGATTGGTCGTATTATTTGTCATTTATTTCAATGAGTCGAACGATTGTCGTCATTAGCTCGGTAACAGTGATCGAAATTATTCTTCATTCGAATACCTTTTTAAATAACATGGGTGTCTCTTACACATTATTTACACTGGTGGCCAGATAATTTAGGACACCAGTCGATTGTCATACAAACGAGGTAACTTTGAAGCCTTGTTTCGCCGCTAAGGATTGACCTAGCTGTGATCTGATGATGGCCATACAGGGAGTGAATGGAGGAGATTCGGATCGCTATACACACCTAACTGATCTGATCAGAATTCTAAGAACAGTGAGCTTCCCATACAAACGTAATACCAAAATGGTTTGCAATTTGAGCGTAATTAACTCTTTTTGTGATGTTATTCGGATTCGGTTCTATTAAATAAAAATACCAAACCAGTATATTATATTATTTGTTGTTCTAATATATTATTTGGTATTATATAAAAATACCAAACCAAATAAAAATAAATTTTGCAGTTTTGTATGAAAAAATGTAATTGGCATTTATTTTGAATTGGGTTAGTTGGTATTTTGGATTTTTATTTGATAGAACCCTAGACAAATACTGTCTTAATCCAAATAACACAAGAAGAGTTAATTATGCTCAAATTTCAAATCATTTTGGTATTACATTTGTATGGAAAGCTCACTGTTCGGACTCTTAAAACATTTCTATTTCCGGCACCCATTTTAGAAAAACAACACTACATTCGTCCATAGCTTTATTTCTTTACATCACACAGAAGCGTTAAGACTCGGCCGCTTCCTTGTTCTTCCGCATCGATTGTTTGCCGAGCGGTGTTCCCGCTCTAGCGTCACCGTCCACAAGCGATTAATAGCTGAGCGATTTTTTGTCGCCGAGAATAAAACATGTATAGTTCAATACGTAAACGCCCACGAGCTACAAAAACTAGCGAAATGACACTGACAAGAGTGACAAAGGGTTTACTTAGCCAGCGACAAAAAATGCCGCGATTAACGCCGCGATAATCGCAGCTACAAAAAGTCGCTCGTGTGCGGGAAGCCTTATTTGCACAAAATATATCTTTCCCCATAATAACGCATTTGAAACTTTTATAAACTTCTTTTGTTATAAAGAAACAAAATGGATTCAAACAATATTCCAGTAACCCAAGATATTACAGTAGATAACAGATGCATTAAAACGATCCCTTTCCTTCTCCTTCATTTATACCCCGGATAAGGCGACTGGCTTAAAAACATAATTAATCATTACATATTGTTTGACTACGGTTGACAGCAAAAATTAATTAACATTCCGTGTAAAAAAAACACAAAAAAGACCAATCAGGTGTTCATGAGGTACGCCTACATTCATTCATTTTATTCTGTACACCTGATAAAAGATTATAAAACAGATGAGACACTCAAAGTATATGTATTATTGATGACCTGAGTGGTGCAGTGGTCAAAATGCCGGTCTACCACGCAAGAGGTTCCGGATTCGACTCTCGGCCGGGCAGAAATTGAAATGATGAATTTTTATTTCTGTGTCGGGTTTGGGTGTAAAAGTATATACTTATTTAAAAAATTATTAAGCACCCATATTACAAGCTTTGCTTAGTTTGGGCTAGGTGGCGCTGTGTGAAATTGTCCAAGCAATTATTTATTTAAAGGTGGTGGTGTTACGATCTGTAACGTAACATGTTACGAAGCGAGCATACGTGCAGTCAGTACGTGGAAACAAGCACAAACACGCGGAGTTCGAAAGGATTTGGGAAGTCCTCTCTATCCGTAAACTATTCTTATTACATGTAGTACTACGCAAACATACACTAATATCGTTTGACCCGTCAATTTTGGCCAATAAAAGAAGAAAAAACATAGTCTGTCAAACACTAAGATCTCGTTTGGTATTGGTGAAGCATCATTTTGACTTCATTTCGCCTATTTTGTATAACAAAGTGAATAGAAAGCTTAATATCTTTCCTCTTCTATCTATGATACAGCTGAGTCCTTAGTTAAATAAATATTTTGCAAACTCCTGCACACATAGTCTCACACACACACACACACACATACACACACACACACACACACACACATACACACATACACATACACACATATATATTTTATAATTTCTGCTTTTTCTGTTTCATATTGTTATTTTAGCCTTAGTTTCAAATCTTGTCTGTAATGCCTGTCTAATTTGAGGTGGGCGCTAATAACTGTAACACAGTCTTATGACTACAACGGTTGTTAACGCTAATATGTTTTTGTATACATGTCATGATTTAAATAAACTTTTATTATTATTATTATATTATTATTTTAGCACACGTGACACGGTGTAACGTAACATGCTTGTTGCGAATGTTACTTTGCGCCCCGTAACTCCCCCCGGTCAGTATATACCTTTATATTGCCAAGGACGCGAATTCGATTACTGTCTGCGTTTCTCTGAGTAGTTGCAAAAATTAGCAGTCAGAAGTCACTCAAACATTTTTTTATATTATTAGACAACATCACATACATTGCTCCAATTCAAAAGTAAGTAGTTAAAGCACTTGTGTTATGGACAACGAAGACAACGAAGATAATACAAACACCCAGACCTGAAAAAATATTATTTAATGTTTGAAAACAGAGTCCGGGACTTTTAGGTAAAAAACTAAGTCCACCCGGATGCTACATATTCTTTGACAGATGCGCAGTGTTATCTACAGTCAGTTCGGTAGCCGATCGCTCGCTCGGCCGTTAGTAATTTGACAGGTCAGATGACAGATTACGAGGCCCCAAAGACCACCAAGAAATTGTCGTTACAGTCTTCACCCATACTTTTTTTTTAGTTTGTGACAACGTCTCTTAATTGGAAGCTACTGTTGGTCAGTAGGACATTAGATGTATTAACATTTTGTGATTAATTCATTTGGTTGAAAATTTATAGTGAAATGAACATAAAAGTCGGTGGTAATGGAGTATAAGCGGTGGATATTAGTTATATTTTTAGCCTTTGAAATGGTAAAAAGCTAGTGTAATAGATTTATCAAAAACACTATTTAACTTTACATGCTTGTTTATTTGTTGTTATTGCTAGAGTCCTTGTAATAGCATTTATCTTTCTTTCTTTTCATCAGTTGTTGTATATTATCATCGTCATGGTAACTTTTTTATTTTTAAATGCTTTAAGTTTTAGTTGCATTATTTAAAATTGCAACTCATTTACTCATCAAGTTAAGGCAAACAACTTAAAATTTAACATTTAAACTTGCACCTAGCTTTCTAAGATCGCCCAATCACGAACTCGGAGGGCGGTCTGTATCGTCAAACACAATAATAGTTTTGTAATTTCACAACGCATTTCTAGTAAACGTCTGATATTTAAATATAAATCGAATGGACGGAACACAATGGTGTAATCGGTAATTGAATTCGGCACTGATGAACTTTACACCGGCCGACCTCGCAGACGTGACAGATTAGAATGGAATCTACCCAAAAAACTACATAGAGATGATACAACATTGCACAATTGCAAATAACAAACACTCACCAGTTATTTGCATAATATCAGTAGATCTATCGAGAAAAAAGCGCGTAAAAGTAATCAAGATAATAAATAGTATATGAGAAATTTATTTACGCTTTTCGGCGATAGATGGCGCTGGTCAAAATTTTCCATACAAAATTACACTATCGAATACTTTTACGCGCGTTTTTCTCTCGATAGCTGTTCGTGCTACGGGTACCTACTGAATGTACCCGAAAATGCAACAGATTTTTGTCAATCGTCAATTCAATTATTTTGTGACCACTTTTAGAGGTTTTCCAATTTTCATTGATAAATATTAATGGATAATTATTCATGACTAGCGGAAGCACGCACCTTTATCCGCGTGAATATTCGGAAAATAAAATCCCTACAGAACCTTTGAATGGGATGAAAAGTAATAAAATCCTATGTTTTAATCTAGGCTACAATCTATCCGTGTGCCAAATTTCATCCGAATCCGTTCAGCCGTTTTTCCGTGATTGAATAACAAACATCCAAATATCTAAATAGCCAAACTTTTACATTTATTACATTACTTGGATTAATAGAAAGTAGAAAAATAAATAGCCAAGCTCTTAATAAAAAATCACTTAAGTGATGATAAAATAACGAAAGAAATAATGACATACATAATAATATGAATAATCAGCTCTATGTGGATATCATCACCAGACAGATTAGGCAAGTCACCGTCTGTCGTCATCCTTAATGCCAATTAAAAGATTTGGAATTGAGGATCTTTGTTTACTACTGACTAATGTGGACCACTATTTGGTATTATATTATGAATTATTTTTATTTCCGGTTTTCTACATAAATACTCGTATTATCAATTCAAAGTCCAGTCATCGAACAGAGAAAGTTTACTGAAAATATCTGGGCCCTATTTAATAATAAATAATAAATATTTGACAACATCACATACATTGCTCCGATTCCAAAGTAAGTAGCTAAAGCACTTGTGTTATAAAAATCAGAGACAACGGTGGTATCACAATCACCCGACCTGAGCCAATATAGAAAAGTTCGTTTTCTAAATTGACCCAACCGGGGATCGAACCCGGACCTGAGAGATACACCTTGAAAACCGGTGTACAAAGCCACTAGACCACGGAGGTCATCAAACAATGACAACAATGACAATTTGGTTTACAAGTAGTTTGTTCTATTTTTGAATTGGTTGATGCAATGGATATAAAATGATCATGACAGGTGACAAATTGTCACGTTTTTTAAATAGGGCCCTGAATGACGTCTTGACCATAAAAGCTCTTCATTTTGCTAGTATTGTTTCCCTTAAGATCAATTATTTGATATATGTAAATGGGTTTAAAAGACAAGGAAAGCTTAATAATAACTAAAAGCTTTCAATTACTTTATCAAAACTATAGAAACTGGAAACTTAACTTTATAAGTACTTTCTAAACATTCCATGAATCTCGAAGATATAAAACTTGTCCCACTAACATTAAGTAGGATCACGTATAAAAGAGATTTATGAACATGCATCAAAACTGCATTTAACATTATTGTATGGGAGTTATCGTACACAATGAAATCACGAAATTACATAACTCAAACGCGACAGGAATGTTCATCAATCCCTCTAGGAGACTACAATCCCATCAATTTGTTGTGATGCAAAACTGCTATTTCCATTTAACAATACATTACTCAGATAACATAGGATGGTTCACAAAAGATTTAAGTGAGACGGCATTGGAGTTAAAGGTGGATTTAACTTAGTGGTAATCGTGCTCGTTTCTGACCTTAGAGAAGCTAATTAATATAGAGACATACAGAAGGATGAAACAGTACACCGTAGACACGAACTACAAGGAATTAGTGAAGTATGCTAAGTGTTGCGTAAAGGCCAACATCTACGAGGCTTGAGTTAAATCAGATTAAATTCAACTTCTAATCCAATAAAAAATATCAAATTTGTTGTATTGTATAAAAATATCATAATGAATACTAAAATCTCAAATTTAAAAATTATGAATTCAACTTGCTTTTGAAATATATTCCCAATTAAATAAGTCATAAACGACGTTGAATAATCCGATCATTTCATGTACTTTTAATAATACTTTAGATAAGACCTTTTGTGCTAATGAAACTTTTATTATTTGCTCAAACGTCTATAGTTTTAAAACTTAGCCAAACATATTATAGCTCAAATATGTTTTTCAGAAACTTTTGTCTAAAGTGTTAACTTTATAAAAGTTATTACAGGAAAAATATAAACGATCATATTTTTAGATATTTTAAAGTAGTAGGTATCTTTTACAAATTATGTAATAGATATAACTTATTTTAGAGAGATAATGCCCCGCAATCTCTAGCCCACACACAACGGCGACAATGTTGCTGCTCTCATTGTTTGCACAATGCGAAAGTGCGATAAATTTTTGAAATGTAGTTAATATACCTTAGAAACCTTCCAAGAAAACTTTTGTAATGATTCAAACTGTATCAATGCAAGGAACAGTCAGCTCCATCATATTGACGCTAATTAATAAAAGCCCCATCTTATGATACGAATTCCGTGAAGGCCTACTTAGTCACCATTGCGAACGGTGCAAACGTAATATATGAGTTCTGTCAAAGCTAAAAGCTTGAATAACTATCTCCATTCGCGCGAGAAACAATCAATGATGCTTCATTTATTCGGTTGAACTACTCCTTATAAAAGTTATTGAAGTTATTTTAGATCTGGTATGAAATGCGTACATTTTAGAAACTTACCTACGTCAATGTTTTTATACTAGGTTAGGTTAAAAAATAAGTTTAGAGGAAGTCTGAACTCTAACTGCACAATAAAGTGAGTAATAAAAGAAATAAGGTTAGCGAATTCGTGAGTTTTTGTTTTGAATAGTTTGTATAAGATTATTGATAATATAATGGGATATTATTTTTAATTAGTTTCTAATAGCGAGATGTAGCCTACAATTTCTAACCAGCATTATCAAATTGTACAGCTTTTTATTTAATTGCAAAAAACTTCTTCACCGAAATCATTGCTAGGTATGTTCATATCAAGTGAGTATGCGAGTAGTAAAAAACATAGCTATGCTAAAACATAGCTATGTCAAAGTCAATCATACATTTACACATTGACATGCAATGATTGGCCAATAATTGAACTTTTGATCTTAAGTTTAAATCAATAAGAATAATTCTCATAAATATAGCATTATGTCAGTAAAATAAACAATTCAAGCGTTATCCTAAATTGCTTTGTAAATAAGAAGTTAGATTTATCATTTCTTCCAAGTTTTTTGACTGTTAGACAATTAACGGTTACATAGCTCACAGCTTCTATTGAAATAAGTCGGTTCATTAATAATCCGGTGACTTGAAATATTCCCACGGTTAGTTTAGATAAAAAAAAACCATTAGCGAATTTGTTTACTGGTGTTGACGATGCAACCTCAACTTCACCATAGGATGTATGTATTCGCCAAGCGGAGAAGAATAAAAACACCAGCTTACTGAATGCCCATATATTGTGGTCGGTTACTAACAAAGAAATGGACGATGCGAGCTTACAACTTTTCCTACGCCCGCACGCCCTTAAGTGTAATTTAGCCTGGTGGCAACTATGCACTAATAGCGTGAGCTAATATTCTTTACTTAACTTGGGTATTCTAAAAATCGTATTTACATTTTACTTCTTACCTCTCTTTCACTCATTCAACCCTACCCGCACAAACAGTAATAATAAAGGTGTAGGGTCGAATGAGCGGCAATACCATAAAGAGAGCCCCGCCTCAGCCGCGCGAGGATGTTTAGGTATTAGGTTCCTTATTTTACTATCAGAGACCTATACAAGAGGCCTTTATTTTGACAAATCTTACCCAAATACCAAGTCAAAACCTTAGGGCTTTTAGGACAAAGGCTGGCGTCTGACCTAGACTCATCCATAGGTCGCGACTACCACCTCCTAGACCTAAATTACCTAGCCCATTACCTCAAACCATGAAACGTTACCTTTTAGGTCAATAAAAACGACACACCTGAATATCATTTATTTTCTAGGATACCTAAATACCTAAACAATACCCAATTGAGCTAAAACTTAATTATTTCATAAACTATAAAACTTACAGCTACGTTAAATACTTCATTTTACAGCACTTTTTATAAGCTTCAATTTAAAACCAAATAGAACATTACATATTAATAAACTTTAAAGAAATTAAAAACACAAACTAATCGTCTTAACTAGCTACTGCTTATAAAGTGCGTACTTACATGAGATATTCACAAACACAGATTTTATCACTAGTAACGCACTTAGTGTCCACTAAACAGTCTTTTTGCTAGTCACATTTTAATCACTTTTTCCACTATTTGCACTTGATCGAAGCTGTCCGTAACAGTCTCCCCCCGGTGCAGCACTCGCGGCACCTTCCTCTTCAGTAGGGAGGACAGCCAATCTCGCTGTCGGGCGACGAAAAACACCTCCTCTTGTCTTGACATCAGCGTTGCGAATCTCGCCGTCTGGTCCTGGATGCACCGCCGTCACGACGCCTCGCGGCCACACATTGCGAGGCAGACTGGAGTCCACGATGATGACGACGTCACCGGGCTTAAGTGAGCGGCCCGTGACGTCACGCGTGTCCCCACGCGGAATGAGCTCAGGCAGGTACTCGCGCACCCAGCGGCGCCAGTACTCGTCGGCCAGCGCCTGCGCAGCACGCCACAGCTTGCGCGAGGCTGGCTCGCACGGCCCAGTGAGTGGCAGGCCGCGCGAACCCCCCAATAGAAAGTGATTCGGGGTGAGCGCCTCTGGATCTTCCTCGCTAACTGGAACGTGGGTTAGCGGGCGAGCGTTTATGGTGTGCTCCACCTCCGCCAACAGCGTTGCCAGTACCTCTTCTCGCGGTGACTTCTCGTTGCAATCTCATCTCAGCCTCTTCTAACAGCTGTACATTTATCGTAGCGGCACGGTTACGACATTTGCGTACGAATAGTAACACTCTTGCCATCGCTCTCACCAAGCGTTCATATGAGGAAAAACGCTCGGCTCGAGGCACACTATCGTTTGCTTCTGCCATTGTCGTGAGCACTATCTCTACCGTGTCTTCTTCCGTTACGATATCACATGTGGGCCATAAAGCCTCATCTTCATATAAATATTTGGGTCCTTTAAACCATCTGTCGTCACACGTTTTCATCTCAACATTAGAGCGCGTTGCGTCGTCCGCCACGTTCAGCGCTGTCGGAACCCATCTCCATTGGCTAGCGTCCGTGGTCTCGGCTATCTCGCCTAAGCGGTGCGCTACGTATGGCGCGTAGCGCACGCTATCATTACGTATCCAATGCCATACGGTACGCGAATCTGTCCAATACACAGTTTTTTCGGGTTCCCAGCCTTGCTGTTTCTTAATAGAGCTTGCCAGTCGTGCTCCTATCAACGCCGCTTGTAGCTCTAACCGCGGTACGGTGAGTGGTTTCATTGGCGCTACCCGTGCTTTAGCGGCCGCTAGCGCTACTTCTACTTCACCATCTTCATGCTTGACGCGCCAGTATGCCGCGGTCGCGTATGCAGCCTCACTTGCATCACAAAATACATGCAGTTCTCGGCTCGGCTCTCCCCCCGTTCGAGCGTAGAGGCGCGGTAATCTCAGTGTTCGTAGCTTCTCTATGTCTCTTAGCCATTCGATCATCTCTTCGGCCTCCGGCCCTGGCAGAGTCTCGTCCCATTCTACATTTAGTTTCCATATTTTTTGCAATACAATCTTCGCTCGTATGGTGTAGTAACTTAATAAGCCCAACGGATCGAAAACCGACATCACCGCGCTTAGCGCTTCTCTTTTAGTCGGCGGTCTTGCTAGCGCCTTCACTTCAGCCGGTACCCTTGCGAGCGTCGTGTTGAACCCAAGTGTGTCGGTCGCCGCATCCCAAAGTAACCCCAGCGTGCGACCACCGTCGTCTAGGTTGGACCCCAGTTGCTTGAACGATGACGCAGCACGGCTCTCTAATGGCAGCTCAGCTAAGACTTTAGCTTCGTTTGAGTTGAAGCCTGTCAGCTTGAATCCTGCGCGCCTGTGCACTTCAATCACTTGTTTCATCGTAGTAATCGCCCGTTTCTCATCATCGAAACAGTCCACCCAGTCATCCATATAATGGTTGTTTGTTATCGCTTGACACGCTAGCGGGTACTCGTCGGCGCTCTCTCTCGCGTTCCAGTCGCGCACACTATGTGCTAAAAATGGCGAACTCTTTGCCCCAAATATCATTGAAGTCATTTTATATTTTCGTGGCGGTCCCTCTCTATCACCGCCTCTCCATAGAAACATCTGTGCCGGTTGATCAATAGGTGCAATCTTCACTTGTAAAAACATCTCTTGAATGTCGGCTGTTATTGCTATCCTTTTCTCACGGAACCGCAAAAGCAACCCATTTAAATCTTGTAATAAATCGGGCCCCTCTAAAAGCTCATCATTGAGGCAAACATCATTGGCTTTTGCTGCCGCATCGAAAACCAATCTTATCTTCCCCGGCTTGTTCACGTTAGTAACCGCGAAGTGAGGCAGGTACCATGATCGTGGATCGTCTGTCTCTTTCTCACTGCACTGCTCCGCGTAGCCTTTCGTGAATAAATTTTCTATCTGTTTTGTATAAGCTCTTTCAAAGTCGCTTGACCGGTCCATCTTGCGTTCTATAGACTTCAAGCGCTTTACAGCGTTATAATAACTGGGCGGTAGCGTGACGTCATCTCTCTTCCACGGTAGTCGTACTTCGCACTGGCCGCCGACTCGCTTAATATTCTCATTGAACGCTTTCACCGCTCTAATTTCCATCGGGTTTTCGCGTTCCCTCCTAGCGATACCGAGTGCGTCTATTTCAAAGTAACGTTTCACCATGTCTTGCAATTCAACCTCGGGTGCGATGAGCTCCGTCTTGTATATGTTAGACGCGCCCTCTAGCGCCATAATTCGGGGCGCCGTTCCGTGTATGACCCACCCTAGTTTTGTGAGCGACGCTACCGGTTGTCTCTTATTGCCCATTAACAACTTTCGTGACACAATCAAATGCCAATTATCGGCCCCGATCAGTAAACGTGGTTTCACTCTGTCATAACACACGTCACTAGCCGATAATCTTCTCAAGTGTGCGTACTGTAAGCAATCTTCACTAACTGTTTGATGATTGAGCGTCAAACTTGTCATCGTTTTAGCGCGAACATGATGGGTGCTTTCGTCTCTTGCTACTAACACTAAGTTTACGTTTTCACTGTTCGCTACGCTCCCTTGCGCATTTATACTACATATACGCAAGTCGCTTACAGGCCCTTTCGCACCTATTTCGTCCGCCAGGTCTTGATCTACGATCGTCACTGTCGAACCCTCGTCCAGCAGCGCGTATGTCCGTACGGCACCGCCGGGTCCTTTAACTGTCACTGGACACACCTTTAACATGACTTTCGCCGCGACGTTGGCCCTATTAACCGTGGCGATCGTCTCAGTCTGTGACTCTCGCACCAACGTCTCTTCATTACTAGCGGCACGGTCCTTATGCAACGTAGCGTGGTGACGCGCAACACAATTGTTCACCCCGCATAGTTTGTGTGTACAGCGGAACCTCCGGTGCTTGTTGTTCACACACCGAAAGCACACTCCATTATTTCTTGCCCACTGCCATCTCTCATCTACCGTCATGGCTTTGTACTTGTTACAGTGGGGTACCTCATGATCGTTTCCACATACTAAACACGGCGCCGGCGGCGTCTCTTTCTGGCCCAAAGTGTATATTCTTGCTACATTTTTCTTTTTGTCAGTGCGTTTCTCGATACGGTTTTTTACAGCGACGTTTTCTCTTTGCTGTGACGTGGTCGGTACGTATGCATAACGCAGCGCGCAGTCAGCCTCTTTCATTAGAAATCGAGATAAAATAATTATTTCAGGTTCACTCGATTCATTCTTCTCTGCGTAGGCGACCCAGTTCGATAATAAATGCGGGCTGAGCTTCTTGACTACTTCCCGAACCAATAGCGGATTTCGTAAGTAACCTCGGTCATCAACCGCTTGAATCACGCAAACTATATTTTGCAATTTCACAGCGAGGGTATTCAATTCTGTGGCACTCGTACCCGAACGCGGTAAGCTTTTCATATCTTCGAGCGCTCTATCTATAAGCACTTCAGGGCGGCCGTAGCATTGTTCTAGTGTGGTCATAATACGATCGGGGTCGGTCGCACTCCATAATAGCGCCGACACACTTTCTTTCGCCTCCCCTTTCAAGCTCACGCGTAATCTTGCTAGATTTTCCTCTGCAGTGAACTTGTATAATCGTGTGGAATCACGCACTGCGGCCTTGAATAACAACCATTCATTTGGTGAGCCACTAAACACGGGCAACTCTTGCGCGTACCGCGGCATTGGTCGTCTCGATAGAACCCTGTCCAATGTTTCAGCGAGGTTTTCCACCCCGTAGCCCTTTTTCGTATCGACTACGGGCCTCGCGTCAGCCTCCATTGGATTTACCCAAAACGTTCGGTTTCTATCTGTTTCTAAGGCGCACGCCTCATTGCGCTTCATATTCCTTTCTCTGTCTTGCACGACAACAGGGGCGATATCTCTGTCTCTGTCTTGCGAAACGACGGGAACGATATCTCCGTCTCGCTCTAAATTTTCGTCTACCCGACACCGAGGATCGGCTGTGGTATCCAACCATTCTTTCAGCCTCTCTGGAACGCTCTCGGCGGGTAAGCTCGCATCCATAATAGTGTCCATTTCTACTTGTAACCTTTGCTGAATTAAATCACGTTCTAGTTCCATTTCTCGTCTCTTTATTTCGGCCAATTGTTCCGCGGCCCGAAGTTGCGCCTGCCGGACGCGTGCCGCGACACTTGACGAACACACTGACGGCGGGTTATGTCTCAAAGCCTCAGTGTCTGTAGCGGCGGCGGCGGCGGCGTTGCCATCGTCAACTTCCTTGGTGGGCGGCGGCGGTAACGGTCTCTCTTTACCACTTTCTGTGGCCTCTTCTTGCGTCGTAACTGTCGTCAATAACGGTGGTGGTGGCGGTGGTTGTTGCGCGATCGTCGATGGTGACGCCGGTGGCTCTTCATACGTAATTGCCCCCCTCTTCTTCCCTCCAGATTGGCTTCTTGTTATTGGCATCTTCTTCTTTCTTGATGTGGACGCCCTACTCCTAACAATCCCGCCCGGGCAAACTACCGAGGGGAGCCCGGGTGAGGATGGAGGTCGTAGCAGGAGTGGAAGGGAGGAACTACCCGGCAGAGAAGCTGCGCCACTCCGAGGTGCTCGGCCACCGGGGTGAACACCCGGCAGCGTCGGCAGTGCCTACAGTCCGGCCCTCAGTGCGACACAACCCGTACCGGCGTAGTCGGACAATTTCAGCTGCCTTGAAAAAGGCGGCTGGCAGCCGTGTCCGTTAGACTGCACCGCCTTGAACGGCGTTACTCACACTAACCACACTTGGCACCGTGAGGGTGTGGCAGTATGAGCCGCGGTCCACCCGCGTAATAGTGACTAGTTACTGTGATTCTTCCCGCGTAATAGTGACTAAGTTACTGTGATGCTTCTTTTCTTCAATCTTCTCGCTTGACACGCAGATTTTTTCTTCTTATCCGCGCTCTTCAAGGATCACGAAGCACTGCTTGACGCGCAGATTCTTTTCATCCGGCTCGAAGGACCACGAAGCGCTGTTGACGATGCAACCTCAACTTCACCATAGGATGTATGTATTCGCCAAGCGGAGAAGAATAAAAACACCAGCTTACTGAATGCCCATATATTGTGGTCGGTTACTAACAAAGAAATGGACGATGCGAGCTTACAACTTTTCCTACGCCCGCACGCCCTTAAGTGTAATTTAGCCTGGTGGCAACTATGCACTAATAGCGTGAGCTAATATTCTTTACTTAACTTGGGTATTCTAAAAATCGTATTTACATTTTACTTCTTACCTCTCTTTCACTCATTCAACCCTACCCGCACAAACAGTAATAATAAAGGTGTAGGGTCGAATGAGCGGCAATACCATAAAGAGAGCCCCGCCTCAGCCGCGCGAGGATGTTTAGGTATTAGGTTCCTTATTTTACTATCAGAGACCTATACAAGAGGCCTTTATTTTGACAAATCTTACCCAAATACCAAGTCAAAACCTTAGGGCTTTTAGGACAAAGGCTGGCGTCTGACCTAGACTCATCCATAGGTCGCGACTACCACCTCCTAGACCTAAATTACCTAGCCCATTACCTCAAACCATGAAACGTTACCTTTTAGGTCAATAAAAACGACACACCTGAATATCATTTATTTTCTAGGATACCTAAATACCTAAACAATACCCAATTGAGCTAAAACTTAATTATTTCATAAACTATAAAACTTACAGCTACGTTAAATACTTCATTTTACAGCACTTTTTATAAGCTTCAATTTAAAACCAAATAGAACATTACATATTAATAAACTTTAAAGAAATTAAAAACACAAACTAATCGTCTTAACTAGCTACTGCTTATAAAGTGCGTACTTACATGAGATATTCACAAACACAGATTTTATCACTAGTAACGCACTTAGTGTCCACTAAACAGTCTTTTTGCTAGTCACATTTTAATCACTTTTTCCACTATTTGCACTTGATCGAAGCTGTCCGTAACAACTGGTGTTCAACCGTTTTTGTAGGGATGTGGAGATTTGCGACAAAACTTGACATGTCATATAGACAATAACGACCCGTAATGTAATAGTATTAAAAATATTATTTAAGTACGTCATACTATAAAACGCTTGGATATAGAGCAGCGCACTTACTTTAATTCAAAACATGCTGTTAGCTTGCTACGACCTGAAGAAGATAGTTACTACTTTCCCAAAATGTATGGAGTTTGGGCTACGTCCATGTACAGTATACCAAAAATAGGTAAAGACACGATAAACAGTTTCTAATCATCCAATTTCTCTTAAATCGTTTTGTTTATTATTATGAACAATATTTTGTGCATTAAAGATGAAAATTGATGCTATTTGACTGTCACTGTCAGTCAGTTCTATAACTGTCTGATCTGAGGTCAGTCTTAATATTTTGATTTTTGCAAAACTCAACTTTATAGACATCGAAAAACAAAACGTAACGGAACCAAAGACTAGAGACTCAATGACAGTGACAGTGTTTTGAACGTATAAGTTGCCATCTTAGACGCCTAATTTCGAGTAAAAAATATTGGTTTGTTTTTATATAATAACCACTTAACCATGCATTATACAAAACTAATTGCATTTTTCTCAAAATCAGTAAATTTGTATCTATCTTTTGATATGGTGTACATAGACGTGGCCCAGGTCGGGACATGTCTTTTACATGTTGATCGTCCTACATGTAAAAGACATGTCCTATTCCTAATTTTGTTTTAATTCGCATAAAATTTTGATTTCTATCAAAAATAACTCAAAAGATTCTTATTTCATGCATTTCATCAAAATTTTTATTTATAACATTAAATAAAAATAACTTTAACTATGTTTTTCTAGACGAGACTTGACGCATTAAAAACCAAAAACAAACAAATCAAAATTTAATTATCTTTCAACAGTTAACTAACGATACGGTTCATTCTTACCCCGTCAGTTAATAAATCATTTAGTTAACCGGTAAATGTTCCATAATTATCGCAATTAAGGTTAAGTAACAATTAGTAGCTTCCTTTGTTCTCTCAGTTTACGGAAAGCGTGGGAAGTGATGCTAAGAAGAATTCCTCAGAAGCTTTGTTACGGAGTTGTATGAGGTGTTTAGTGGTGCTAATGTGCTAGAACATAATTACTGACAGATGAAATGACGCTTTAAACTGACCATGATGAGTACTTAGTCACGATGGAGCGATTTATAAAAAATATAGAGAACAGTATTCCGTGGGGTTATAATGGCATAACATTAGAAAAAGTACATAATGATTTGTTTATAGAGTAGAGAACAATCCATAATTTTTACAAATGATGATTCTGTCAACAAAGTCGAAAAGATTGGTGTATATTAATTAATTGTAGTACATTTTACTGCAAAACCTTTCATTGTGTAACGTCGTATTTGATATTATATTGAAATCATTAATAATATTTATATATTTTGATTGTTAAATTTTTGACAATTTAATAATGCTAACTTTAATGCAAGGATTCCTTTTTCCCATTACCTGTACCTACCCCTCTAGATGAATGTCGATATTTATTGAATGAACAAATTTGTCTTAAAATATGTAATTCTATCAAGCAATCATTAAAAATACTTATAAAAGACGCTTCTTATTGAAGGATTGAATTTGAGGAAATATGTATGTAAGTAAGTACTCGGGTATTACCAAAATCTAAATTTCTCCAAATTCTTGTGCAATTGTTTTATCCTTAGCCCGATTTAGTTAGAATCTTAGTCAGAATTTGGTTGCACGATCGTAGAATATTAATAGGATGACTAATGTAATGAGTTCGGATTAACCAAAATACTTTGTAGAAACAATTCTTTATTTGCCTTATCTCTTCTTCTTCATTAAAATTAAGATGTGAAATCAATCTGCATCAGTGAGGTATGTAACATATAATGTAACTTATCTGTTTTCTTAAACCAAAAATAATTTAACAATTAATAACTTACGCTTCAATGGTAATAAATCGTCGATGTTCTAAAAAGATTCATTATACCCAAACTGTGTTTAATTAATGATTAGTCCAGCATTCTAAGTGAGTATTTTAACCAAGCATCATCTAGCTCCATTAAAAGTATTTATTCCTTTAACAATACGTTTGTGTTTCATTAAATGAATAAACGTGCTCACGTCTGAACTATAAAACTGATAAGTAACACTTTCAGAAACCAGACTTTAATGATCACGCAAAGGAGCAACGATTGCTTTAAATTAATGAATCAATACCAATTAAAAGACACTTCTTATTAATGAATCCGCTATTAATGATTAATAACGACGAGAGAGGCTCAACACAGGTATAAAAAAAGGTTTAATATTGACGGCCGATAAAAAACTAATTTATACGACAAAAATAAACTTAGTTAAAAATTCCCGAGTCATATTTCAAATTGTTAATAATGAGCTTGGTACCTGACTGTTCGAGATCGCGCTAAGACTCCGATCTAAAGAGGCTGCATTTGCATAAAATCATTAGTAAGCACAATGGTGTACGAGCAGGGACACGGCCGAAAGACATCTCACAACTTCACTTTAAATTTCTCACCTGCAACGATCAATTTACGTTATGCGATATCCATTGCAACTTTACCAGATCTCCTTCAAATTTTGATGGCAAAGAAGCCAGCAATGGTTAGCGTACATAACAATCAATAGCCATAAATGACGTGTTGTAAGAATTATAAGGATGGAGCCGCGAGCCGCCTCTCGAATATGATTTATCATCGTTCATTAGGCGAGTTTGTCCGCAGCGACAACAGATGGAGCTGATAGCACTTGGCAGGGTGGCCGCCTTGTTATTATTTTTATTACCAGGTTCCAAAGAATAATACTTGAGGAATGCGTCCTTTAATGAACTTCAACCCTTTTTGGCTCGAGATGATGGATAGAATTAATGTCACCTTCTATTGTTGATTGGAGACACTCTTAATGGTTTGGGACACGTGTATCTTGATTGTGCTGTATTGATTTCAATTTCAAATTATGACGTAGGTTTCTTGGAACTACATTTGATCAAGAACTTTAATGTAAATGGTGATTTGAACATTTACATTTTATCATATAAAAAAATATTTCAATAACTAATAAAAAAAATACTTATACTCGAGTCAACCCTACGTAAGACTAGTAATAATCATTTTCATAGTCACTCCCAATCGCTAAATCCGCTTACAATTTAAATCCCGGTGAGCAGTTGCGCACGCGCATCGCTGACAATTCTCAAAACTGCACCTATAACACCGTTCGGTCGTGTTTGGACCGTAATTAAAGGAGCGTCGTGAATTTGCATACGTTTCCGAGAGCTCGTAGCGCAAATCAAAAAAAGGCGATTTTAATTAGCATATTTTGAAATGTGACGGTTGGCATGCGGCGCCCGCACCACTCAGCGGTGGGCCGTGTCGACATTTTTATGAGAACTATAGACATGTTTTCTTGTACAGCCGTGTAGCATCTCTATTAAAATGATACATTTGTTGAACGATTACATTAATAAGTATATTTTTTTAAGTTACATAACCGTCTTGATTATTTGCGTGGGTTGCAATGCGGCTGAGTAAAAAAAATGGTAATACATTGACGCGCAATTACATATCTGATAAACCAAAGACAGCATAGTAATAGACGAACGTTATTGGAAGAAGATACTGTCAAAACAACTAAAGAAATAAAAAAGGTTATGTCTTCTGACTTGATTAAACCATTTTGATAGCCTCATGCAAAAATACTAGAACATGAAACTTTGACATCAGTTGAATCACACCTCTTAAGTCTTAAAACCTCATGTAAGTTATGAGAACGTCCACTCTATTGCTAACAATGAGACTAATCGTGATAGCTTGGGTTTTGTGTCTCTGTTTTAATTAATTTGGATCACGAAGTCGCCACTTGCGGTGTCACGACATGATGCCACATGGAGTCTGAATGACATACTTTTGAAATGTCACCAAATTGTGTTCCAGTTTAACAATGGTCGTTACCATAGGTTCAAAGTTGCACATTATTGGATTGCTTAACACGAAGGAATCGCTTGTTTGATCTCAAGGACCAACTGTGCGGTGAAAAGGTTTTAATTCTGTTTAGTCATTTGTAAGCAAATAATGACTAAGCAATGTTCATTTCTTATTGTCTACCTTTATGTAGTTTGTTAAGGTATACAAATAACGAAAAAGTTAAGTACAAAATAGCTTTCTTATTCACTTTCTTTACATATAGATATATTTTAGTTAATTTATTAATTTTATTTCACTTAAAGAAATCAGTCATATATTTTTCTGTTAAATTCTCAAAACCTTTTTTTTCAGTTAAGTTTGATGCCTCGCTCGCAAGGAAGGCATTATTAGAATTATTGGAATAATTGTTCGACTCACATTAACTGTGCTATATATTAAAGTTAGCGCTACTACATACTCATATAGCATACTCACGATCAGCTCATGGTTTTAGGTGGTTTTAGTATAATGTCGCAACGTTGCCCAATTAGGTGATCATTTGTGTCGAACGTGTATTGTCGTCATTGTAAAATAAACTCACTACAATATCTCCATAGAAGCGCACGACTCTAAATTTGTATGTGTACCCGTTAATACTGATGTAGGATCACACATGATTTCGTGTTGCACCTTCTTCTAATGAGATAGCATTATCAACATTAGCGCTTTTAAAATAAGATTCAGTTTCAAATGCTTTGTTGTGTTACTGTCTGTTGTCCTATTCATTCTATGTGAACAATTGCCTGATTGTAATGTTTTTGACTCTACTTGTCCCGCGATTTCGTTATGCTAAGTATCAATCGTCGTTAATTGGCCAATTGTTAATGTCAAAATGGCAATAAGAAAGCTAAAGGCTTATTGATGCCAGCTGTTTGGTGTCATTAATCTATAATTTAATGTCATTTTATTGATAAATAATGGCACATAAAATTATGAGTATCAATAGTGAGATCAATGAAAGTACTGACAATGATGATAATCTGCCTTATTAACAAAACAGAAAATGTTTTTCCTTTGTTTTTAATTTAAACGAGAATTAAGTTTGAAGTTGAATTAATATAATTTGTCTGGTAAGGGAAATATAATATAAAAACCATTATTATGAATTAGCTATTAATAATAAATAGCTGTAAAAATCTTTTACTTAAATATAATCCGATAGAAAGTTCATAGCAAACTCCCCCTAAATGGATATTAAATAAAAAGTCACTCCTATTAAATCTAATAATATTAAGCTTAACATCGATAGATTCAATCAGGGATACCCCGATTAACATAGTACACTCCCATCGAACTAAGCCGCAGGGTTGTGGATCACAATAGCGGCGAATGCCACAACATCATCAAACAATTTCAAAATCAGATCCTATGCATAACGAATGGAGTTGATAAATAGTTTGAATTAACCGATTTAATGCGGGTCACTCACAACACGGTGACTCGGCTGAATCTCGACTCGTAATGATAATTGAACTGGCAAACACCCAGCTTCGACTATCGGCACAATCTATTCAGAGCCGAGAGAACTCTATGACTTGCGCTATTGTATTTATGATTGTTTTTTTATTTATTATTTTATTTCTTGTCTCCCGACACAATCTTTAGCGTTCTGATTAGCTCGGAGCTTTACCGCTGTGAATATTGTTTCAAATAAGTGCCCGTTAGGATATTGAATTACGATGTAAAAAAATGCAGCGTGAGTTGCCGTTTTTATGGAACTAAATGAAGGCTTTCGACAAATCCATAATGAGGTGTAGGGATAGATGTATTACCGATATATGATAATAATCAAGTTAACGTTAGTGCAATAGCTTTTTTAATGCCGATCTTGATTACAATCAATGATGTTAATGAAAAAGGTGATAACTATCTGTACCCCTTAAGTTCTGTACCCGTAGCACGAACAGCTATCGAAAAAAATTACGCGCGTAAACACATTCGATAGAGTAATTTTGTATGGGAATTTTGTACAGCGCCATCTATCACTGAAATGCGAAATGAGATTTTCCATAGAGAATTACTCTATTGCGTTTTTTTCTCGATAGCTGTTCATGCTAAGGGTACTGGGCTTTATTTAATAACGTGACAATTTGTCAATTGACTTGATAGTTTGGTTTACATTGCAGTGTAGCTATGAGTAGTTTGTTCTATTTTCAGACTGGTTGACGCAATGGATATAAAGTTGTCATGACAGGTAACAAATTGTCACGTTTATTAAATAGGACCCTCATTACTAAAAAAACGTTGTTTGCATTATGTGCCAAAGCTTCACACGAACTACATCGAAAGACCTCCTACTGAAAAGAAGCCGCAAGGAACTAGGCAAAAGGATTGTTTTTATTTCTCCCATTTGTGATGTATTCGACGACCTGAGCGGTGCAATGGTCAACATGCCGGGTTCGATTCCCGGCCGGGTAGAAATTGAAATGATGAATTTAAATTTCTGTGACGGATCTGGGTGTTACTATGTATT
This sequence comes from Catoptria pinella, assembly GCA_963556745.1. Taxonomy (NCBI): domain Eukaryota; kingdom Metazoa; phylum Arthropoda; class Insecta; order Lepidoptera; family Crambidae; genus Catoptria; species Catoptria pinella. The sequence continues at coordinate 7,829,953 of OY750771.1, forward strand.
AAAAGTTAATACCTATTTGAAAAGTATATAAGTAGTATATCAGTTGTCTAGCTTTGCTTGTAATATGCTTAATAATATGATTAATAAACATACAAGTTGCTGAAATCATGAAATCTTTCCCCCGACGATTTATTAAATTTAGATAAGAAGCTGATTCTAAAAACAAGGGATGCAAATTTTTAAACATCCTCAATCCATAATTTGAGGATGTATTGTTCTATTAAAAATGCAAAGTGGTTTTGCGAAACTAAACAATTGATTAATAAAACAAAACATTTGTATGTTTCCCAAATCACTCATAGAGTAGGTACAAATAAAAAACATAGATAAAAGCATCTTAACATGAGATGGTAACAACTGAAGCAAACAACAAAGCGTGCTTCATAAAGTACAAATTAATATTGGTGCCCACAATGACCAGTTCTACGAAGTCATTCTTGTAAAAGTTAAAGCTTTAATTGAATTTTAGTAATAAGTGAAACAATGAATTTTATTTTAATATAGATTAACGATCGATGACTTGACACCCTGCACTCAAATAAGAGGCATCTCCAGTTAGGAAAGTACTTACAATATTATGTTTACCATCATCAACATTTGCGTTACTGCCATTTTGAACTTTATCACCATCCACTAAATATGATATTATGCTTTACTGATTGCGTTATCGGAACTATGTCAGTCATAGATGTGCGTCGCTGCATTAAAATTAGTTCGAATTATATTAATATGTATTAGTGTCAGCCTTTTTACACTATTGGTTATTGGTTCATTGTTAGGTTATGTAAATTTCTTAGCGGACGTGTTTGTTTTTCTATGATAGGTATATCGTATATCTAGTAGGCCGAAGATATTTGTGTCATGTCGATTTACATACAATTTTATTCTGTGCGCACTCTTTATTGGTTTAAATAATATCCATAAATTATATTGACTAGCTTTCTGAGCGCAACTACATCTGCCCCCTAATTACGTAACTCTGTTGCTAACAATTCTCGTTTGAAATCAATTGAAACCGCAGTTACATTGCAGCAAGTAAGATAGTTGTCACATTGGTTCTTACTAAAGCAGCAATGTAACTGCGAATTCTGTCAGAGTTGATTGCAACAAAGTTATAAAATAAGGGCTGGTTCCCCAGGTATGAAAATGAGGGAGAATGTACGAACGGCAAGTCACGTGCTTTACCACTTTGCAGAAAAAATCGTATGCGCACGTATTGCTCCTGCACAAACTAAACGTATGTTTGTAACAGCGTGGCTTGCAAGCGATTTTAACCTTAAAAATGCTAAAGCAAAAGTGTTGTCTATACACTATCTTCTTTTCTATGAATTATTTTGGTAAGTAAAAGTAAGCAAAACGTTTATTGGCCACATATTTGCATTTATTTTAACATTGTTTACATATTTGCTGGATTTAACAAAATTTGATGTGTATAATAGCAACGAAACGTTCGTTTAAGTGCTAAAATAAATAAAGTCCTAAATTGGTAAGATAATTTTAAATACCTTATTGTTATGTAAAACTAGCTTCTGCTTTCCGCTTGCCCAATTTTCAAAAACCCTCTCTTAGCGGATGTTTAATACCAAATTTTGGCCTAATTCTTCCAGTGGCAGTGTTTTGTGTATGACGAGGAGTCCCTCAAGCAGGATTTATTATTTCATTTAAATAGATGCTGCTAGAAAATATGTATAAGCGGCTTCAAAAATAAAAAAAAAACGATATTAACAATTACTGAGCGTCAGCGCTTATACATATTTTGTAGAAACATCTGTTAAGGCAATATTTAATTTTCAACACTTTCTTTTCTAGTTTCACCATGTTTCGTGACTAAAGAAAAGGTTCTAATGATCTAGTATCAGAATCACTAGCGACTCCCATCATTCATCTATATATATAAAAGGGAAAATCACTCACTCACTCACTCACTCACTGATCACGAAATCTCAGAAACTACAAGTGCTAGGAGTCTCAAATTTTCCATGGGGGCTGCTTTTAGGGCGTAGGTGCTCACTAAGACGGGATTTTGCGAAATTCAATCCCTAAAGGAGTGAAACAGGGTGGCAAAGTTTGTATGGGAGAATGCGATTCCTTGGCCCGATTGACTTGAAATTTGGCATAGACATTCTTTCACAAAATTAATTGAACACGTGTTTCGTATTTTTTAAATATTTATCCCCTAACAGGAATAAAAAGTGATAGAAAGCTACTTTTGGGGTGATTGACTTCGACGTCGGAATTGAAACTTTTTTGTGGATTTGATTGATTAATTAAGAAAAATAAACATCATTTGTCATCTCAACGTAGTATTACATTCTCTTTGGTAATTTCCCCTGAGAGTAGGTAGAATGCATTTGATTGAATAGTACATACCTATGGCATTACGTTGTCCGTGCTGACATTTTTTCCTTATTGCGTTGTAAAAAGGTGCAAAATTATTTCATCTGATTATCAGATTAATTTTAAAAGAATACAATATCCTGTCAAATCGCCTATGCTATGACAATTAATAAAGCACAGTGACAAAGTTTAAGAGCGGCTGGTGTAGATCTGCGCAGTGATTGTTTCTCCCATGGTCAGCTCTAATGTCGCCTGCTCGAGAGTCAGCTCGCCAAATAGCCTTTTTATTTTGCAACCGTATAACATGACAAGAAATGTGGTAGGTATACAACATGTTACAAAAATACCCCTAATGCCGAATATGGTATATAGGGACCAACAAACTGAACAACTTTTACTATGGGACCAACTCTGAAATCGCGAAATAAAAATCTGTTTCATACATAAATTAAAATCGAAAATATCAAAATGTCCCTATGTACCATATTCGACATTAGGGGTATTTTTGTAACACGTTGTATATTATAGAGAAGTGTTGGATGATCGAGATTGATAATCCTGATAACCCGGCATGCGTATTGCAATGCTCTGTTATTTTAGCCAGGGACCTTCTCGGTCGTAAGCAGAACAACTCACTAAAGTTTCATCATAATCGGATCAATGGTTTAGGAGTCCCGTCGTCTGTACACTTAGATCTTTTAAGCTATAGCGGCCCGCCCCGGCTTTGCACGGGTACAATGTAGTTACTAATGTGGTGAGTGTGAAGTTATTAGACTATACTACAGGATATCTATGTATAGTGGTGGCCACATAATTAAGGACAGAAGTCGATTTTCGTACAAACGAGGTAATTTTGAAGTCTTGGTTTTCCGCTAGGGATTGAACTAGCTGTGATCTGATGATGGCCATCCAGGGAGTGAATGGAGAAGATTATGATAGCAATACACACCCAACTGATCTGGTCAGCATTCTAAGAGATGTAAGCATAAGAATTTTCAGTTGCAAGTTTTCATACATTTCTATACTATATTCGCGGTTTTTTTAAACATATCATTACATCTCTTAAAATGCTGGTCAGATTACTTTGGTGTGTATAGAAATCTGGATCTCCTCCATTCACTCCCTGGATGGCCATCACCAGATCACCGCTCGGTCAATCCCTGGCGGAGAAGCAATGCTTAAAAGTTACTTCGTTTGTATGAAAATCGACTGGCGTCCTTAATTATGTGGCCACCACTTTATATAGATATCCTGTAGTATAGTCTGATAATTAACTTCACACTCACCACATTAGTAACTACATTGTACCCGTGCGAAGCCGGGGCGGGCCGCTAGTTGTGATATATACGTGCTCGTTTAATTTCTCGAGCCGACCAATAAAATCCACCCAATAAATATTTCCAACTCTTCAATTGTTGAGCTGTTCAGTTTCGGTGATTTTACGATCCCATCGAATTGTTTCGCTGCTTCCAATGACAGATCTCGTTTCGATGTTTCTCTCTTTATGTCCATTTGATTTATGGCATTTTAATTGTAAACTAAAAATAATCTGGATTTAGTAACAAAATGATATTTAACAAGTATAGTTTGTATCAAATGAATATAAGAATTTTATTTGTATTTTGTCCCTTGTTACTTCTAATATTTTAATTTTATATCATTTTACGATAAAATAAATACCTACCCTTAAGTTTTACAGTGAAGTTAAATTATTATAGATGGTTTTAAATTCCATTTGGTATTCGCAAGTGAACCAATTAGGTATATTGCTTAATATTATGTTATGATAACTTTTGAAGTAATTTTACCATCCTGAGCATATTGAATAATTTCTGAATGACACTAATAAAACTATGTCATTGCGTTTCATTAATTAATGTATTTGTGTCGTTGCGTTTAATTATGGTTCGCATTGGACATTAGCAGATGAATAAATAAAATAATTTGCTGTGCAAACAAGATTCTGTAAAACTCTGAAACCACTGGCTTATCTTGCTTGATGTGCTAGGTTTGGAACAATTAATAAAGATTAATGACGATAGTTTCGAACTTTAAATTTTACACTCATGCTCTATAAGTTGGACTTCAGGAAATAAAATAAAAAAAATTGACGTTTAAATTTGAATGTCTGAAAAAGTTGAAATGGTCTGACCCATTAAGATAAGAAAGACAACTAGGATGTATTTTGGGGCATGACACAAATACTTGGACATGATGATGGAAAAGATGGAACACTTCACGAATGAAAAGACGAAACACGAAGAACTTCAGATGATGATGATGAAGTACTTCAGATATTTGAACAACAGACGCAGACAATATGTTCTAACTTATGTATGTAGTGTAGGGATACGGACTCGATTCCAATGAAGCAAAGGTCTATTGTTTTAATTGCTACGGGATGAGTACAAGTATATACTTCGTGTCAATTAAAGGTTAACTGAAGACGTGATTAGTTTTAGATACGACATCGGAATGAGAACATGGCAAGAAGATTGTCTACACGAGTCAAGGGCCTAATTGTCTAACTCAAAATCTGTCTACAAAATCTATCAAATGTTGACATGCACTGTATATCCATTACTGCAGCAATAGGTACTAGTTACAGTGACATCTGTTTTTGTGAGTCAGTGATAGATATACACAGATTTACACTTATTAGATTTACGCCAAATAATAGAATGCGCGTTGCATCACGTAACAGTGTTTTATTTCAATAAAAAGACCCAACATAAATCTATATACGTAGTGTAAATCTGTGACATTAATCATTTACTGTCTTTTAAGACTTATCAACTCCTCGAAAACCAACCAAATTGTTGTTGCGACTCCACTAAAACACGAAATTGTAATGGCGCATTAACTATTAGGTATAATAAATTCTACATTACCAAGTAAGATACTAATTTATGCATAAAGCTTTTATAATTTTATATTTACATTAAAGCATAAGATGAAATCAAGTACGTGAAATAACATTCTGTACGACCGCACAATAAACTTTCGACAGGAAAAAAAATTACGCCTACATTTTTAATAAGTGCTGTTTAAGTGTCGTTAATAAAACAAATTGTTGTCGCACCCACAGCCGAGGGATAAAATGAAATAAAAATTACGAAAATAATGTGTTTGTCAATGGAGAAGGTATGCTCTCGTACGGGTTGCTTAGGTCGACATTTCGTTTTGGAAAATCGTTAGTGACGCCCACAGTTTCATTGTGTTTAGACTAAGAATGTACTAGAAATGACAAATAGTAAATTGACTTAAAATTATTAAAAAAATTAACATGTAAAAAAATAAATTTTATTTTACTGAATGTATAAATTTCTAAATTATTAATCTTAGCTCATAACAAGCTTCAGTCACTCGTAACGTTAGATAGGTTTTAGTGTATAAATAAATACGACGAAGAAAAGAAAAGCTTGATATATCTATTCAACTATTCTGTGTTTATAACCTTGCTATGGATTTTACTTTCATATTTTTTCATTAAGAGTCCGGCGAACAGTGAGCTTCTGAACAGTGAGAATCATTTTGGTATTACGTTTGTATAGGAAGCTCACTGTTCGCCGGTCTCTTAAACTGCATAGATGAATTAGGTTATGCTAATATCGTGAAAGTTTTAGTATAAAAGCACAACTATCTCATCTCTATTAATCCACATAGTGTAACGATGCTAAAATTTAGTTTAGTCCTGTCAATTTAGTTAAGTCGTGCCAAGCGAATCAACACCAACATTTCTTTTCAGCTTTGACTCAGCGCAAATACAGACAAATGACGACTAGTGCTAGCTACGGCCAGCGCCGCACCATCATTATGGAATCCATGATCCAAGAAAACAAGGTTTGGCATTCCGGATGACACTTATTTACACTTGCTTACGTCATTTATGGTTCTACGATCTACTTAGTTGCAACTTTATGGTATAAACAAATAATGAAGGATTTTTTCTTCTAAAATTTTTAATATAATTTAAAGTAAATTTTAAATTCTTGGTATTCGTTGGGAATATAAATTTTATAACGGCAATAAACAAATACCATTGGTATTAGTTTTTTGTATAAGAAAGGAATAGATCACTCATTCAAAATTATTACAATGAATTTCAATTGTGATTTGTTTATCTTAGTAAACGAAACAGTTGAAGTTAAAAAGATGAATGAACGTGACTAAAATACTCATAGTTTTATAGAGCTGTTACTTACATTGGAATATAAGGGAACCAGGGAACAGGGAGTTTGATTTCATAGGATTGGTAACACAGTGTCGCCCACGTGACACTTGTCCCTCGGAATGCTATACCTTTTTTTTTTTTGGCCCCTAGCATTACCATTGAAACATGATATATATCGCATGATACAGCGTCTTATCGACACTCAACTGTCAAAATCCATTGTCTTTTGACAGTTAAACGTGATAATTCGCAATATCATATCGCATTTCGGTGGTCGTATTAGGGGGGCTGGTGCAGTACCCTGCTAGCCTGCCCCGCATCCTACCTCATCGTTGCCCTGTCAATACGGCCGAGTCACCCGAATCATTACACTTCGCTCGAAGGTTACATTTTAACGAGTCTCTTCTGTTAGACTCTTTACTCTATTCCTGTAACTTAAAGAACGCATAAGCCGTCGGCTCACTTATCGTGACACCACACCCCGAATGCACTTAATGTACAAAATATTGTAATGTTATTATTATTTCGTATGATAACCCAAAGCTCTGCCTCTTCAATAACAGATAAAATTATTTCAATGACAACGTGTGACTGCGTTGAAGATAATCTTCCGTAGCGAAGATAAGCTATCTTATTATAAACATAAATTTTTACTTAATTGTGTGTTGTTAATGACAGTTGTATTAATAAGATAAATATTGACTGGGCAGTAAACGTATAGGAACGTCTATAAATATGTATACTCTTTGAAACTAGTGACTCTAAGCTGTAGGCCTCGCATTTGTGTAATTTTTGAAAATATTTAAAAAACTTGCTTGTCAATAAAATTCGATTTAATTATTGAACCTGCTCACAAAAGGTTGAGAATTGCGACCTGTAGAAGAAAACAAACGGACAGACGAAAGCACTTTGCCCAAGCTGAAGCAGAGACGCTTCGCGCTAGCTCGGTCAGCTACCTATGTCACTCGAACTTTTTTGAACTGAAATCAATGACAAATGACTATACAACTACAACAATTTCTAAACTGTATACATACAAGGTGTTACAAAAGTACCCCTAATGCCGAATATGGTAGATAGCGACCATCAAACTGAACAACTTTTACTATGGGACCAACTCTGAAATCGCGAAAAAAAATCAGCTGTTTCATACAAAAATTAATTACGAAAATATCAAAATGTATGAAACAGCTGATTTTTTTTTCGTGATTTCATAGTTGGTGCCATAGTAAAAGTTATTCAGTTTGATGGTCCCTATCTACCATATTCGGCATTAGGGGTACTTTTGTAACACCTTGTATACTTTTGACGCCACTGTTTCTATATTACTATGAAGATGGAAACTTGTTAACGAAAGTTATTGACCAGTTTCTACCGCAATCTCCGCAATTTTGTTTCGGATCAAAAGTTATACTTACGATATACTCCCGACGCGATCGAGTTCGAATCGAGTAAACGTCAAAAAGGTACTATGGAACTCATGGAAACCATTTTCATTGTACTGAAACAACATATTTTTTGTTTTTATTCGATCCTGATGTGCACTTGATCCTGTTAACTCCCGTCGAGAGTAGGGGAGCTGTTCTTACCTATCTAAATTATAATTTAATAAAACAGTTACCAATAAGAAAGAAAACTTTATTTTAGATTTGACTTCATCAATGATCTTTATTTAAATAACTTCTTACGTATAAATGGGTTTAAAGAAACGCATTATCAAACATTCATAAAAAAAACCACCTAGATTACTAAAACAGTTATTTTTTTGAGGAGAAAGATTATTGACAATCGCTTAATGTCCGTGAAACAAGACCAATTTCAACACCAAAAACTTACTAAAACGATTTATCGTCGATAGCCGACACTCGAATATAACTCAATTTCTTATCAATGCAAATCCAGACAAGAATACGTAATTAGAATTTAAATTGCTATATTTATTGCAACGTTTGCTAACAATGTTAATATGTAAATAGAATTTGTACTCGGTAGGACCACCCGCGGTTTGCAACCAGAATTTCTAACTTGATTCAGTGTAAGAAATTAACCATTAATTCCTAGAAGAGATTTTCTTTACAGTGCAAACATTAAAGTTACCTACATTTTAATTTTATAATCGGAAATGATACTATTTTCTCTTGAGCTTAAAGAAAAAGTTTCATTCTGCATTTTCTTTTTTGACAACAAAAATATGGCACACTAAACAAAAGAAAAACGTTTTCTAAACATTGTCAATTTGTCATATTTTCACCAGACAATTGAAGATTAGAACAACAAGTTTTCTTCCAGACAATCTTATTGCAATGCTATTCAAAGTTTCGAAATAAGTTTATTGTCAAGCAGTAGCCGACAAATAGACAGTTTCACTAATAAAAGTAATAACCTGTACTTGTGATTTGGTAACAGAAGCATTAATAATGCAGTTGGAATTGTTGCTAAGTCGATAGTTTGCATTACCATTAGGAGTGGCAATGTGAAAGAGTAATGGGTAATGTACTAAACGTTTTCTTGGCAAAACACTGTGATGTGTGGCCAACTTTACCACTCAATCGGGAAACGAAGGTAGGAAGCGAAATGAAAAGTCGAAAGCGGAAAATTATCATCAGAGATTTATAAACTTAAATTTTAAATTATAATCTACATTTTTATTTACACATATTGGTCGTTGTGTTATCAAACACAGTCTTCTCAAACGTTTGGTATAAGGTTAGCAATATCTAAACAGCAATTGCATCTAAAAATACCGTCATAAGAATACCTAATGTCAAAGCGTGTCTAACTATAACTTGATTATAGCGGTTTTTTTAAAGCTTAGCACAATTTACGTCAATCAAATATTTAGTAACAAATGTTACTCATCATAAATGCGTTTGACACAGCAGGTATTATAACTTAAATGAGGTATATTATTATCATAGTATAACTGTTATAAAAAATATGATACCTATTTTAAATCAAAGTTTTAAAAGCTTTTGAAACTTTGTCATAGTTACTGTCTTTCAGATTTTTCAAATAAAGTATTGATATTGAATTAAGTGTTGAAACCGGTTTTAAAATTGTTTGAAACATTTTGATAGTTATTGTCCTTAAAAAAATGTAAACTATGGACACTGTAGTAATGGGTGAAACCGGTGTGACTCAACTGTTTGTGCCTGTCGAAAGTGTTGATGGCATATTGAAGGAAATTTAAACACCCAGTGCCAGTGCCATTTTATGGGAAACAATGGTTTATGACAGATCACACAATGTGAAAGAAAACATGTGATCAGTGAAAATAAATTCTGAGAATTAGGTTTTACCCATTACTAAGTAAAATAAACAATAAAAGAGATTTTGATTAAGTGCAATTTAGATTTAAAAAATATATATATATTTGACAACATCACATACATTGCTCCGATTCCAAAGTCAGTAGCTAAAGCACTTGTATTATGAAAATCAGAGACAACGGTGGTATCACAAACACCCAGACCTGAGCCAATATAGAAAAGTTCGTTTTTTCTAAATTGACCCAACTGGGGATCGAATCCGGGACCTCAGATATGGTGACACCTTGTAAACCGGCGTACAAAGCCACTCGACCACGGAGGTCGTCAATGATAAGAGTTTTATTTTGTGATAGTTTTGTTTACGAGTAGTAGCAGGCCTTAACAGAGGTCTTTTTGCAGTCAAACCATCAAATTCACATGGATTGTTTGATAAAAAGGTAAACTTTTTATTTGTTTCTAAGAAGATATTTGCTTATTATCCTGGATTTTCTTACCCGAAGAAATGCTTCGATCAAAGAAATATTAGGAGCCCATAATAATCAAAGGTGTGTACAATAATGTCAATATCACACGAATATGTGAAATAGAATCAGTCGATTTACGACAAACAATCTTACTTCTTTATTATTAAGGTAGAAATAAAAAACATTCTTATAACTATCAAAGCCTAAAGTAGACATACGCGTAACAATGGCGTCTCAGGTGGGGACATAAAATTGTACAGGATCAAAACCCAGTCGAACTGAATGTAGGAAGGCCCAATAAAGCACTAAGCCATTTAAATCTCTCTAAACGACCAAGTTATCGTTTAATTTTACTGCAGAAAGCATTTCCATCACAATTGGAAGTAACTTCTTGTCATTTATTTTAAAGTGTTTGTGGGCTGCCTCCTGACCGTGAGTTATCATAAATCTTTTTTAAGATCGCGCCATAAAGACAGATAAGGGCGCACCCAATCGGCTAAAGATTGCCCTTTACAGATTTTCGCGATGCTGACACATTGTCATTGGCCTGCCAATGATTAGGTGTCACGGAAAAAGTGGCAGTTTATTAATGTTGGTAGTGTTATCTGAAACTCGAAATATAAACGAGCAGAAATGTAAGTACAGACACGTCTAAATATATGTATACAGTTTAGAACTTTCTCATTTTGTAGTAATTGTAATTTGTCAATCGTATTTGACCCAAAAAGTTCCAATAGCTTTAGAATGATATAGTTCTAAACTGTATTCATATTTATAGATGTGGCTGTACTATGAACGTTAGTGTTAAACAACAAACGTTTGTGAGATGAATATATTTTGTGTCCATCTTTTTCGCACATATTCAACCATTATGACGCACATGAGCACAAATTAAAAAGATAGATAAAACCTTTTGCATACTTGACTCAGTACTTAAGAGGATTAAAAACCAGAGTGGACCAAAAATTAAATGAAATAAATAGAGATTGTGTAGTGACTCGGTAGCTCAGCGGTCAGAGCATTGGACCGGATATCCAAAGGTCGCGGGTTCGATTCTCGTCCGAGAACATGATCATGGTGCGAGTCGTATTTTTTCTAGTATATTATTTAGTATTATATAAAAACAGCAATGTGAATGCTAAAATCTAAAAATTTTTAAAAGAGATTGTTAATTAGATTTGCGGAAACTTTTGTACCTACATACAACCTAAACTTTTTATATAATTTTAATAACTGGTTTAAACCTGAATTCATACTCACAAAATTATAACCATTATAAATTGCTTCCTCGACGATAATTATACGCATGTTGTACATAATATTTTCTACATCTTATATTGACGCCTTTATAATTTTATATGAACTTTAATTGCCTCATTAATATTCATTAAATGATTATGGTGCTTTTACCTCGCCAGTGTGACAACATTCGAATTAGGCACTTAACATTTAAATATTTTCTTGTTGATGTCATACTTATTACTAACGCGGTGAATTAAAGTCGAACTAATTAGGAACTAAATCTTTATTATGAGATTTGTATTATCTGATGGCATTAATCTTATATTTTTTATGCTTATGCTATTTCTCTTATCCTTACGCATTAAATCGCATTTTGCTTTTTTTACTAAATATTAAGGTTGCTGTCGATAAGTAGGTGTCAAATATTTACTAGTGGCTCTTTAAGCTGTAGACCTCGAGTTTATGACATTTTCCACAATGGCTGAAATGTGTGTTTTTTTTGGAAAATTTCGATAAACTAAATTGATCAAACCTGCTCTCAATATTTCACGAGAATCGGTTGAGAAATGCGACCTGTTTAGGAGAACATACTGACAGCCGGACAGACATATAAAATCATTTTCCCAAGTTGAAACGGAGACGCTTCGCTCGCGCTTCACCTTCGCTCGGTCAGTGAGGGTAGGTGTAGTTCACCCTCCATCATACTGACTGCAATTTATTAGTTTTTTTAAACATTAAGAAATTTTTTTAATTTTGAGACTTTAGCATTCTCAATGCTATTTTATATAATACTAAATAATATACTAGAAAAAATAGGACTCGCACCAGATCATGTTCTCGGACGGGAATCGAACCCGCGACCTTTGGATATCCGGTCCAATGCTCTGACCGCTGAGCTACCGAGTCACTAGTGGGAATGTCGAATTTCTTCTAGTATATCAACTCTTACGCTGCAAGCCAGCGCCATCTCAACAATGTAGAAGGGAAATAAGAAATTTCCCAAATTTTTTACGGGATTTACTTATAAATGTACCTATCCGTAAATAAATCATTTATGACTGCTCGAATTACTAGAACTTTCAAAGAGTTATCACCTCTGTTTCTTAACTGATCTCTAAGATGATTGAGTGCCGCCAGCGATCCCAGTAAATTGATTAAGTGTCTGAGTTTTAAATATTTCCCGTTTAGCGCTGAGCACGTTGAATGATCAATTAAATTGATCGACGTCTGACTCCGTCGATCCAAGTATCAAATACGGCAGGCGTAATCCAAGTGACTTGTATTTTAAAAATGTTTACACATAAATAATGTTATCGTGTGAGTGTTTGGCTAGTGAATTGTTTTGTTAGTATATTTATTCAGTAACCCGTTCAATAAATCACTCAAAATATATTTTATTGCAATTGCAAATCACATTAAATTAAATTTGATTACGACTATTCTAATTGGAGGTGAAGAAATAGAGAAATACTGCTTCTAGGTATTTCAATTATACATTTCTTGTTTATTTCCTTACAAAATAATTTAAGCATTCTAAATATTTTCTTGATGATAAAAAATTGCAATCAAATTATCTGACGGTATTTCAAGCTTGATCCATCCAACACTGCGTACAGTATCATCTAAAAGGTAAAAAAATCTTTCAATACGAAACACTTGACACGTTACCCAACTTCTACCAATGAATAAACTGTCACGTACCATGTTAGCAAAAATGGGCGGCATCAAACATGCTATCTTTGACAAGCACAACATACGATTTCTGTGTCATTCTAGTTTTTAATAACATAAAGAAAGTGCACAAAGATTCACTTACCAGAACAACAATGGCCGCAGCAACAATAGCTTAAAAATAAATGCTAAACGATGCGTTTAATTTTATTTCGGGCTGATATCCGTTTTTGTGCCGACGCTACAAAAGGTCTAATTGAAGAGAAAAACATAGTTTGTTACCGACAGCACAAACGGATTAGGTCCACTTATTTGCTTACTGCCAGCGCTGTAGCCCATCCCGCCATGGAGGGGTGCCCGCTGCGTGCGACGACCACGCCATCAGCCCCGAGCCCGAGCCCAGCACTATTGACCACCACCAGGTAACTATATACTGTGTGACGCAATTACTGAAATCATTTAGAAATAATTTGAATTTATATATATATGAAGTTCCTTTAAAGCGAACAAGCATCCAAAAGAGAAAAGTGTGTTTTGAGATTTGTCTTGTATTCGTGGTTGTAAAGTAAATACCAACACTTTTCTTTGACACTTAATACAGGTATTTTCATTATGAATTCACATTACAAATAATATCGAAAAAAATCCTTATAAATTTAAATAGCCTTTAAAACTATTAAAGCTGAAAACAAAACTGCTCCCAATCTAAAATGGCTGACGGTAACCAACCAAAAAGTAATTTAAAGAAAAAATCTACGAGTCTCAAATGATCCGTGTTTGTTTGCTTGATTGATGTATCGACGGGTCGAGTCGGCTATTTAACAGCCGCTTAGACAAAATGGCGGCACGAGAGACGTCGGGGTGCCATACTAGCTTAATGGCTGCGCCGCGCAGTGCATAGTTTGTGTGGTACTCAAAATGTCAGTTTTGTAACGCTGAACTCGCTTCAATTGACAAATTGTCATAGCGTCTTATAATATTTAAGTACCACGTTGTGTTTCTTTGGAAGTTCAATTAATTAAAAAGAAAACCGTAAATGGTAGTGAAATTCTTTTTTATTTTTTTACTAAAACATTTCACAACTTAAAAAGTTAACAACATAACTTTTTTTTTATATAAAGTTTCGTTCTTATGTGAAGAGCTCTTTCAATTTAGTCTGAGACGGACTGTTGCCGCGCGACAAAAGTCTCTAATCATCTTTTGACCTAAAATCAAACAACCTCATTCATAGAAAAACCTTAAAATAGGGTATATAGTCAATTTTAGTTAAAATTCTGATAATGCTTATTAAACGTTATATAACTTGCATTATCATAATCGTATTTTAAGAAAATTTTGGCATTAGGCTATTTTAGCGTTATGATGTTAATTTGGTTCTGACGATTCCATGGATAAATCTACTGGCTGTTTTCCACCCGAAAAAAGAAAACAACTATCTGTCATTAAACGTCAATATGTTGTAAAATAAAGCTGTCACTTCAATCAGCTGTTATGTAGTCGGCCATGTTATTCACTAAAATAGGAAGAACCCTTCTATAACTTTATCAAAGTTTATAGAGCGTTTGTTTCTATTAGGCGATTATGAGCGAATATGAATAATTATTTTAAAAAAACTTCTTATAACAAGCTTATAGGCCTTCCATAAATTTTTATGAATAAGACGGATAATGTACATCAATTGAATACCTACTTCAGTAAAAATAACTTTCCATGTCATGTCACATTGACAATACCGATAAACAAAGTTTGAGATCCGCTGCCCCACACACAAACGCACGGGTGTGTGCGTGTGATCACAATCAGGTTATTTCACCGGTAATTATGATCGGGCGAGAGCCTGACCCCAGGTCAAAATGGACGTACACGTGACTAAATACACGGGTTTCCATCTTGATTATATCTCATTACATATCTACGAATATTTTTGGCGTGTTTGCTTAATGCAATGGAACATAGAACACACCTTATAGTGCACTAAAGTTAAGATGGATGTCATGTACCTAACACACTGCCAGTGTCACACATCACGCTCCATCATGCAGATTTTAGTAGAAACATCTCGCGTGGAGATTGCATTGTTGGAATGTCACTGTATGCGTAATTTCTATACAAACATGGTATTTTACGTATCACTTCAAAATCTAACTTAACAGAGTGATGCCTGTCAGTGTGAAATTCGTCTTAGTTTGACGACTGAGTCTCTGTTTTGAATTTAGATAATAATGTTTTGATTTTTTTTAAAAGATCATTATTTTACTGAAAGATGGTTTTTTTATAAGTTATTTCATAAGGAAAAATATCTGAAAAATTAACCCAATATTTAAAACTGAGGTGCACTCTCAATCGACAGCACAAATCCTGTTACGACCCAAATATCAAAACCTATGACAACACTTTCACTATTTATAGTGAATGTGTTCTAAATTATACTATAAATTATAAATTATACTACATAAATATTCTAAATTATATAACTATTTGAAATTTTGAGATTAAGCAATCACAATGCTATTTTTATATAATACTAATAAAATACTAGAAAATATAGGACTCGCACCAGATCATGTTCTCGGACGGGAATCGAACCCGCGACCTTTGGATATCCGGTCCAATGCTCTGACCGCTGAGCTACCGAGTGACTCGGTAGCTCAGTCATCCCGTCCGAGAACATGATCTGGTGCGAGTCCTATTTTTTCTAGTATATTATTTAGTATTAAATTATATAAGTTAAATTATATAAGTACTTAAATAATATAAGTTCTAAATTATACTATAAATTATAAATTATACTATATAAATATTCTAAATTATTATTCTAAATTATACTATATTTGATTACATAGGTACATACTCCCATAATCCTTAGTACAATAGCCTCTCAACTAAGCTATTACACGTCATGCAATCGTTGAAAGCTGTAACTCATACCCATAGAAATCTCAAAATCACGATTCAAAAGTCATAATTACAACACGTCTTAATTAAACAAAACACTGTAGTGTCTTCCCACATACCAATAAAAAGTCGATCTTCGTGTGCGGTAGACCCGGGGTCAAGCGACCCATAGATATCGTGACGTCACTCGTACTGATTGAACGTTGGTTTTTAACGCTTGTTAATTCTAACGTTTGGGAAACACCTCCGCTCGCTTGATTTATATCTTCATGCGCAGGTGTAGAGACGGTATTAGTAATTTGAAAAACAAAAGAAGAACGATTTGTTTGATTGGGTTTGGTATGCGACCTATTTTTTGTTTTGATTTTTTTCTTTGGAATTTCCATATTTAGAATAAAATTAATCAAAAATATGTTAAAAGTTTTTCATTTGGATTATTACATCTATTATTGACAGAACGAACATTTCCCCTTGAAGTTTGTTCTCTCTGTGCGTTAACTTCATGTAAAATAGTGACATCTCAGTTACCGCCTATTCTGAAAATGATTCCCTTGTTTATCCACAACAGACCTATGCTTGGCCTTAAGATCACTTATTGCTAAGTGATGATTAGGAGTTGAAAGCGCACTGAACCCGGAAACCTCAACCACTGAGGAACTGGTTATCCTATCTCTAATTAATGTTTTAGTGTCTGATTTAGGTATACGGTGGTGGTGGTGATTTTAAGAATGAGGTGCCTGAGTTGATGGCGATCCCGCATAGAACTTTACGTTCAAAAAGATTATCTTTGGTTTGTCAACAAAATAAATAATCTCTGTAAGTTAGAACACTTAGAGACGACAAAAATATGTTCTTACCGAAGTTTGCCAGTAGAGTCTACTCCATGACTTGCCCTTATAATATGTGTCTGATATCTCAGTTATCATGCATTCTGCAGATGAACTGGAGTGAAAGGTGTCGACCCAGGTCGCTTCTGCGCAGAACTTTACGCTCAACAAGAGTAACTATGGTTTGTCAACAAATACTATCTCTGTAAGTTAGATCACCTAAAAATGACAAATATCTCCTACCCTAACCTTGCCTGTAGAGTCTACTTCAAGAGTGTCTGATAAATCAGTTACCGCGCATTTTGCAGATGATTTGAAATTTTGGAGAGTAAGGTGCTGGCCCATGTCGCTCCCGCGCAGTACATCATGCTCAACAAGAGTATAAGAGTAAGTGAACTTATGTCCTTACAAGCTTACCTGTATCCCCAAGTGCCTTATCTAAGCTTGCATGTATGTATAGTCTACTCCAAGACGCGCCCTTATAATATCAGTCTGATATCTCAGTTACCGCGCATTCCGCAGATGATCTGGAGTGTGAGGTGCCGGCCCACGTCGCTCCCGCGCAGTACATCACGCAGCCCGCGCCGACACTGTTTTGCACTTCACGTATTTAGGGGCCGAATTCAGAAGGCGCCATTGCCATACGATGACTTCAGTATGCTAATTCTATCAGAAATTACCAGAAGAAAGCAGCATGGGATATTCAAAGGAGTTTTGTAATGTTTTTGACGGCTGCTTTTAAGTTTATGTTTGAACTAAACCATTTTAGAAGTACTGCGCATGAGAATTTGCTTACTGCGTAACTGCACTAAGCGCTTTATAAGTCGAACTTTGCTAAGATTTATATTTGTTTATTAAATTTTCAGAACATATCATAAATGGATAATTTTGCAATTCATTCCCATATCAGTTTGGATAATGATTAAATTATAAGCTAACCACAACTTGTGAAACACGCCCAATCAATGAAAACCAAAGAAGTATCGATTATGATTTCAGCAGCCCCTAATCCCATCCTGTGCGTTGGTGGCGCGAGACGCAAGAGTTACAATCTGCGCCTGCGCCGTGTTCACCGACGGCCCACACTCCGATACAGCGTGATCTGTTTATTCTGAACGACTACATCGGTCGACTGGAAGCGGTCTCGTTTACTTAAGCCAAGGATAAGTAACTAGTGCTGCTGAGAAGAGGTTTTAGACTGTCTTCTATCAGCAATTCTTGGATAGTTTCTTTTTATGTTAATGTTGTTTGAGTTTTAGCTTATGTATACTTGACTAACTTGTGAAAGTATTATAAACGGCCATCACCTTCCAAGCACAATCTAGTGAAAAAAGCTATCAAAAATATTTTTTTATAACAAGAATAAAGACCAATGTTAATCTTCGAAAGGTATCTACTATATTTACATGACTAAGTATAAACAGTCATATTTTCCAAACACAGCCTAGTAAAAGTATCATAAACGGCCATCACTTTCCAAGCACAACCTAGTGAAAGAAGCTATCGGTTTTTTTTTTAATAAGAATAAAGAACAATGTTGATCTTCTTGCAATCGAAAGGTATCTGCTATATTTACATGACCGAGTAATAAACGGCTTTATCCTTCAAGCACAACCTAGTGAAAGTATCATAAACGGACGTAGTTTCCAAGCACATCCTTGTCAACCTTTCTGGTGCCACTTCCAGATAATTGTCGCCTCTCTACGAGCTATCTTTGCATTGTTTCATATTATGACGCTTCGACACTATTGTTCTTCTTACAATAGTTTTTGACCGCTCTTGTTTTTGGACCGGTTCGAGTTAATACGGACCAAATGCGACTGTTTAATATGATTCGGGTTCCGTGATATATCACATAGTTATGATTGAAGTTCCTTTTATTTATTTACTGTATTTAAGTATTTCATTTTATTTAAGAGACATACAATATATTTCAGATAAAATCAGTGGAGTTACAGAAATCAAACTAAATACCAACCAATTACCAAAGTACTTTCAATAGAACCGCGCTAGTATCAACAAAGTAAAGATACAACAATTTTATTGATATTTTTTTTAACCGCCATCTTTAAAAGCTCTTATATGGGTCTAACATTTTCATGCAGATCACCAAAATGTCTTTGCAATTTAAATCGTAATGTGCGCCTGTTCTTATTTCCATATCACCATGTCATTGTCAATTCAGTGGAATTTTGTTGATTCATAAATAGACACCTGTTTAGAGACCGCCAAGAGCGAGTGTTTATGTTAGGCGTGTTAAAGGTAGGTTTCGAAACCGAAAACTTTCTTTTTATATGCCGAAAAAAATTCCGAAAAAAAATATACAAGGTGTTACAAAAGTACCCCTAATGCCGAATATGGTAGATAGGGACCATCAAACTGAACAATTTTTACTATGGGACCAACTCTGAAATCGCGAAAAAAAAATCAGCTGTTTCATACAAAAATTAAAATCGAAAATATCAAAATGTATGAAACAGCTGATTTTTTTTCGCGATTTCAGAGTTGGTCCCATAGTAAAAATTGTTCAGTTTGATGGTCCCTATCTACCATATTCGGCATTAGGGGTACTTTTGTAACACCTTGTATATCAAAAGATTTAGGGTTTTTTGACACTGAAAACCTACTTTTGATTGATATTTTTATTGAATTAGAGAAAGTTTCTGGTACTGAGCGCAATAAAGACAATATTTATACTTCATTTTTATGCGGGCTCATTGTTGACTGAGTAGGAAAAATCTACCAATTTGATTTTATTACTTTTGATACTATTCATAAAAATTTACACTAGAATTTTAAGTCAATAAAAGTTGTACCAGTGCTCGTTGGCAACGATTACTAAAAGAAAAACAGTAGGTTATTTTTTTTAAAGATTAACAAACAAAACACAGCATAAATTGTCTAATTCTTTTTATTATTAAATTTTGATTTTTCGCATTCACAATGCTATTTTTATATTAAGATAAATAATATTAGAAAAATACTAGAAAAAATCGACTCACCCGTAGCACCTCAGACGGGACTCGAACCCGCACCCTTGGGATTCCGGCCCAATGCACTGACCAATTATGCTACCGAGTCGCTAGTGGGAGCGGCGAAATTTCATCTTTATCGATTGTCAAAACATCTGGAAAGATGTTTCTTTCGAATGTGGGGGTATTTCCTCACATTGATGAAATTGCGCTGGCTTGCAGCGAAGAAGTTAAAAAGTACTAGAAAATTTCGCCGCTCCCACTAGCGACTCGGTAGCATAATTGGTCAGTGCATTGGGCCGGAATCCCAAGGGTGCGGGTTCGAGTCCCGTCTGAGGTGCTACGGGTGAGTCGATTTTTTCTAGTATTTTTCTAATATTATTTATCTTAATATAAAAATAGCATTGTGAATGCGAAAAATCAAAATTTAATAATGATATAGCTGTTTCATCTTTATCGATTGTCAAAACATCTGGAAAGATGTTTCTTTCGAATGTGGGGGTATTTCCTCACATTGATGAAATTGCGCTGGCTTGCAGCGAAGAAGTTAAAAAGTACTAGAAAATTTCGCCGCTCCCACTAGCGACTCGGTAGCATAATTGGTCAGTGCATTGGGCCGGAATCCCAAGGGTTCGAGTCCCGTCTGAGGTGCTACGGGTGAGTCGATTTTTTCTAGTATTTTTCTAATATTATTTATCTTAATTCTTTTTATCTTTTTTTATTACTAATACTGCAGTAAAATCTATTCTTAATTTCGCTACCTATTGGCATTTAGCGAGAGACCGTCTCCGTATGTTAGATCATCATTATGCATTCACATTGCTATCATGCCACGCTACAGCAGAAGCAACATTAGAGCAGTAACTTATCTTTAACTTATTAGAAAAACACATTCTGACCGATCAGTGTAGGTATTTTTTTTTCTAATGACGTGAAATTAATAATATACTTAACTCAGATTATCATACAAATGCATAAAAATAAGCATCACAAAATTTAATGCTGTATCACCATACTTAACTGTATACTGCAGGACGTGTCTTTTAAGTTTATAGAAAAATATTTTCATTTACTACCTATACAACATAACAATGTAGGTAATTTTTCACTTTCACCTTCACTGCGTAGAAAAATATGAAATGAACTCTGTACAGTATTACTGAAGTCCACAGTCAAGTGACTATGGACTTCAGTTACTTGTTTAATATGTCAACTGTGTCGACGTGTTTGCTAACAAGAGCTATTAATTTTAACAAGTACTTTGGAATTCAGTCTGCATTATTGGAGCATAGAAGTATTCAAGGAGTTGCATTCTTGCAAGTCGATGACATTATGGCTTGAAGTGAATATTGTCAGTGGCGATCTTGAGTAGGTACGGTCAGCAACAAAAGCCTTAACACTTAATAACTTTGTCATAGCAACTTTTTTGTTACTTTTTACAAAAATTAAAATCGAAAATATCAAAATGTATAAAACAGCTGATTATTTTTTCGCGATTTCAGAGTTAGTCCCATAGTAAAAGTTGTTCAGTTTGATGGTCCCTGTATACCATATTCGGCATTAGGGGTATTTTTGTAACACCTTGTATAAAAGCCATGACGCGTTCCGAGCCCTAGTTGGTGCAACCATAATACGACAGACGGGTACTGAAGTTTCTAATGACAATTTTTTTATGTGGAAACACAAAATATTAGTCATAAGATTAATTCGGAGCCTTATTATGTTGATATGAAAATTTATTCAGCTGTGAAAAAGCCATACCACGAATTTCGCATTGCATAATATTGGCAGTAACCACAACGCATTGTGTGCGGTTTCTTCGATCGTGAGCGATTTTGGTCTTTAAGCCTAACATGTATACAACATTAACAAAAGTAACAAAAAATAATTTTCTTTAGTATCAATAAAATTCGAAGCTGATATCTTAAAACCTACGCTTCAGCTGTGCACATAAAGTAACAAAAATTAGTCCACATCCGACTCAAAACGGCCGTTTCAGCAAAAAGCTTAATTTTTTACACTTTCCAAACATTTTAAGTAAAGTGTTCGCAGTCCAGCGTTATGACGCTTAATAAATTTTTATAAATTGACGCAGTTATTAAGAACTTTTATAATAATATCAACAATCGTATTCCAACATGCTCACTTTAAATACTTAAAAAGTATAAACAATAAAAGTTTTATTTGTGGCCAGCATATGCTCTGAGGTGTTAAAAAAACAATATAATTTAATCCTAAGTGAAGTGTCTTCTTCATTTTATCAAGGGCTGAGTGTCGATATATTGTTATAACGGCCGTGGTTGGATACTAAAGAGTACGGAACAGATAACCATGTGGATGTATACCCCTTGTTAACGATCCCACAACCAAATAAATTTGTAACCAAATTAGTCCCGAGCGATAAAATTTATTCGAAATCCAGTGTCGAGAGTAAAAATAACACATTCTCTGTCAGATTAAGGAAGAGATACGATCGAGATACGAAGTCCGAACGCCTCTTCCGCCCGTTTTTAACACTTCCAATTAATAAAATTGATTTTGTTTTTTAATTAGGGCCGTAACGAAGGCTCGGGCTTGTTTAGTGAGGATCGGGTATGCCTCTTAAAACAAGATTTATTTTATTGCTGAAGGCACCATTCGATGCGTGCCTTCACGACGAAAAGTCAATCGACAACTTTAACACTGTCTTCGGCGGTGCATAAAATTTGTTTTTTAATAATATGTAATCGAACTCGAAACAATTACTTCGCTTTGAAATTACTTGGCGGATATGAGGGCGTATACAATTTCACGTTTAGGTAAACGCTTTTTTATTTCTTACGTAACTTTTATGCTATTTTCGTTCTGGTTGAGAGAACAATAATTAAGTTTGTTTGAGTTTTTAGATTTCACTTTTTAGCTATCGTTGAAGCAATAAACAACAAATAAACAACTTCTGGACTCTAATGTTCGGTTCGTTCAATTGGTTTTTATAGAAAAGTAACATTCTATATTCTTATTTGCTCGGCTTTGGTGAATGTAGCAACTTTGTTTTTTACTTTTCCTTACGCTGACATATCATTCTTTTTAAATTTGAGATTCTAGCATTCACAATGCTACCATTAGACAACACTAAATAATATCCAAAAAAAAAATCGATTCGCACCACATTGTATTCTCGGGCGGGAATCAAACCCGTGACCTTTGGAAGTCCGGTCCAATGCTCTTACCACTGAACTACCGAGTCACCAGTGGCATCGTCGAATTTCTTCCAGTATATCCTACTCTTACGCTGCAAGCCAGCGTTATTTCATCAATGTGAGTAATTACCTCGATATTCTACTGAAACAACTATATAATTCTTATATTTGAGATTCTACCATTCACAATGTTACCTTTAGACCAATTATTATTCTTTATATATTATTGTGATAATGAACAGACAAACTAAGATTGAGAAAAATGCATAAAAACATCCAAAATGTTTACTTAACACGAATAGGGAAGAAATACTTATTTCGATCTGTATAATAAGTGTGCATAAATATAGATAAGAAAAGCTTTATATTCAATCCACTAAGCTTATATGAATCAATTACAACTTCTGAATCCTTAACAAAAAAGCTCCCATTCATAGGCAGTGCTAATTATAGTGCGGACTTGTACAGAAGCACGCATGAATGCATATTTACCAGTAAAATGTGTTACAATACTCAACAAACGTTATACTCTACTAGCTTAAATTTACACTTCTTTATCAACTTTACGTTATAGGGAATAATGATTAAAATTCTCTGAACGAAAAGTTTTTTACGACACAAACGCTCATTGACGCTTGTACAAATCTTTGCGGCGTTCGCCTACTCATTTGCATATGAATGTGTAATTAAACGACGATATGAATGCTAAAACACTTAACCCCTACATCGCAGCTCAATAATCAACCCTACAGCCATTTGCGAAACTTAATTACACATGTTACATTCACAAAGTACCGCCATGAATCATTTTTTTTGACATTTATTATGTCTACGTATCTTTATTGAATGTGAAGAGAGAAAATTCTGCAAAAAAAATCATTAGCGAAATGAAAACGCACGGTCTGCTTGTCGCGTATAAAAATCTCCAATTTACTTTCCTATATTAGTAACTTACTAAAAATACATTTCGCAAATTCGAAATTCGAACGTGCCGAAAGTGCTCGTGGAACTGGCTGGAAATAAAGTCGGGAACGGTCCAAAAAGTTTTATGCCGAACGCAAAGCGAACGGCAACAAAAGAACGAACACTTCAATTTCAATATGGCATGCGAAAACACGGTCAAAGCGAGATTGCGCTCGAAAACAAAAGCCATTGAGGCACTCGACTCGACAATTAGTCGAATCACAGTAATTACAGCGTATTGAAAGCGATACCGTCATTTTGACTCTATTTCTTTTTTTACAAAGAAACAAAACAACCCTTTAGGCACGTGGCGTGGCATATGCTCGGGAGGTTGGGGAGCTCACAATATCGTACAGTAAAATCGGTTTACGCGTATATAAAGAGGCCGAGATAGCCTGACGTTTGTTACTTTATTCAAATTGAATGTTTTAACTTAACACTGCCAATAAACGGGCGGAGAATCATGCCCTTTTTAGCAAACTTTTCTTTTCTTGTTGGATTCCAGCTTTTGTTGCAAATAAAGCTATTGGTACTTTGAGTTATCTGGAGTTGGTTCATTGAGATATTCACTAAGAAATAAATAAGATGGCTGAGTCTAGATAAAGCTTGAATTTCGGCGGTTAGAAACTTTGGCAAGGGCCGGTCATAAGATGGGTGACCAAAATTTATTATCTTGAGATTCTGCGTTGCACCCGGCTGCATTTTCAGGCTTTAACGACATGGTCCCATCTTCGTTATCAATCTTCATTATAAGGAAGGCCTGTGTCTCAGCAGTGATGACATCAAAGAAATGGCTTATGATTAGAAATTTAAATATTTCAAAACTTTCGCAAAAATGATAATAGACGGGGATAGTTTACTCAATATTAAAAAAAACGAATAATTTTAAAAATATTAAATACCATGACTGCCGTGCCAAAAAACGTACTAAAAAATCTATAGCCATGTCAGTGTCACTCGGCATGATGCGGTGATTCTAAAGATACCCAACACATCCAAATCTGTTGAGGTCTTACGATAGAATAAAGAAACTCACTAACATACATGAACCCTGAACACTCATTTTTGTACAGTCGTGTAATAATACCTGAATACAATACACTCCTTTTATGGCCAGTCGTGTAAAAATACCTTTTTATCACGTTTATTATGAAGCGTAATTATTTACTGTACGTATTACGTCTGCTCAATCTACTTCACTTAGGTAGGTAAGTCAATTCAAAAGCGCAAGAAAGCTCAATAATTACACCCTCCTCTTGCCGCAATAAAAAATGCCGAATAAAAACAAACGATTGAAAAAATAACGCATCACGCCATTCTCGATAAACAAAACACTGTCGCGCCAAAACCAACAGATGACAGCTCACAATGGCCGCCACTATAATAGCGAAATCCAATAATTACTGCAGAATAATTATCACTTTAATCCATAGAGTTCGGGCAGATGTGTGCGCACCGGGCTCTCGTGGCCACTGTGTCGTTAATAATTGTTATTTTTTTACTCCCTGTTCATTCGTCAAAGCACCCATTCAGCTCTTTGTAATTAGCCACCGGCGAATATCTGAATAATTATGCAGATTTTCGAGTGCGCTTAAATGTTTAGAGTAGCGTTGTGTTTTTATAAAGATACATTTTGTTGAATGAAATCTATTGAGATGATCTAGCTACAAAGGTTTGTATTCATATTCAACTTATTACAGTCACGTCTATAAATATGTATTCAGTTTAGAACTTTGTCACTCTAAGTACTATTACTTTTCTGAACAGAAAGCAATGACAAATGACAACTACAACAAACTGACACAGCTCTAAGCTGTATACATATTTTTAGACGTGGCTGTACCTATTTTGATACAGTTTCATTCAAATCAATTCGTATTTTGTTTGGTAAACATTTACTTACTTCAGTTGTAACTTAACAATTATTATAAACTGCTAACATGTTGAAATCGTTCACCTACAATTTTTTTTTCAATTCTCAATACTGTTGTTTCAGAACTACAAAAGTAAGTTATTTATTTATACAACATGTTACAAAAATACCCCTAATGCCGAATATGGTATATAGAGACCATCAAACTGAACAACTTTTACTATGGGGCCAACTATGAAATCGCGAAAAAAGAATCAGCTGTTTCATACATTTTGATATTTTCGATTTTAATTTTTGTATGAAACAGCTGATTTTTATTCGCGATTTCAGAGTTGGTCCCATAGTAAAAGTTGTTCAGTTTGATGGTCCCTATACACCATATTCGGCATTAGGGGTATTTTTGTAACACCTTGTATATACTTAACACACCTATTTTTTTTTCTGACTAAAAACAAGTTAAAATTTAAGAAAAATGTAGACAATACAGCCTAGTGCTGTTAATTGCCTCCCTTTAGTTCATCAAAAACCACACAGCAACTTTCAATCCAAATTAACCCTTCAGACGCATATTCAAATATTTTGACCGGAGGCAAAGGCGAATAATCCTCAACGCTACATTCATATTTATCACATCGCGCGTGTAACCGGGCCCTAATGGAATAAAGCCGTTGCTGCAAGGGCCGTTTTAACCCTTCTATTGCGTCTAAGAGAAAGGCTTACTAATAGTCTTATTTCGCGTAATGATATCCTTGGTAAGGGATAACTGTTGTTGATGATGTGATAAGTCGACCTATGAATTCTCTTTGCGAATCCGGAGGGATTATGACTTTATTCTAAGGGTTGAATTAAGAATAAATGAAATATATGTGTTTATGACTTTTTCAAAGGTTGTGAAGTTTTTCGTACATTTTGAATTAATTATTGCTATAGATAGTTATTTGACTATGCATTATTCCGAAATACATTATAATCTGTATCTAAAGTAGGTATTTAATGGTAACACATTTAAAGCCATTATTCATATAATGTTAAATGAAATAAAATTAGATTCCCAAGTTACAAATTACGAATCAAGTTGCATTCACATAAAATTCATACAATTTTTACATGTGTATACAAAAGAATATTAATAACATTACCGAAGTAGATCGATATTTAACAAATACAATTAGATCGGCGAAAAAAAACGACGATTTAGTATAATCCCTAATCACGATTCCTCGCTTGTTCAGCTGCTGGCGGATTTGAATAATGAATTTCTGCGTTTTTTCCCAAGAAAAAAGTAATTGCATTACATTATCGCCCCTAACCTAATAACAAATAAGCAACCCTTTGTTTGGCGTCTGAAAAAAGCGCCTAAGGGCTTAAAACACGATAATGATCGTTTTTTCAACCAGCTGATTGGCCCTAAATGACGATGAAGACAAAAAATATTATATGAATTAATCTCACATCCAATCAGGGGCCATGCAAAAACGGCAGATGCGCGTGTGCGTTACCAGTTACGTTAAAATGCTATTTTTAACGGTTAATCAGTTCCAGCGCGCTATTCATATTGTACAAGCGAAACGGATCGTTATAGCACCACGATCGCCAGAGGTTAAACAACTAAATTACTACACTATAGTCTGCAGTCTTTTGTTTATTTCGTATTTTTTCTTCAGCGTCATGTTTTTCTTGTTTTTAATTTTCAAATGACAATCCAATCTACATGTAAGAATACTTTTGCCAATCTTAACACGGTTTATACAATACTAAATAAATAACATACTAGAAAAAATTCGACTCGCACCAGATCATTATTCTTTCGCACATTAATGTTTTCCCGATTACAGTTAATCAAAAGTTACGCACTTAAATAAAAAAAAATATAAATTTAATTTAATATATATTTAATTTATATTATATTATAACTTTGCATAAAACAAACACCATTGGTATTAGTTTTTGGTATTAGCAAGAAATATTTTTTCTTATTCCACTAAGCATACTAATTAACTAAATTAACAAGTAGCTATCACTAATGATAAACAAATTTAATAAATTTTCAATAAATGTTAGTACTAGCTAAAACAACACTGATTAAGATTTAGTGATTTGGTTTTGTTTGGTCATCAACGCCATTACGACCACAAAGTGTCTCTTAAAAGTAGACATTTATAAAAATAATTGAATTATGTTTTTGGATGGCAGTCGTGTGTTCGAGAGGCGCGTAATAATATTCGTTCTATGAAAAACAATCTTGCGATAAGTGTGCGCTGTTGATCATTCATAATTGCTGGGTTCCTCTATGCACCCAAGCGGAAAAAGTTATTAAGTAATTCTGATTATATAAAAGTTTTTGGCAGGACGTGCAGAGAAGTAAGTTTTAAAAATTTGTTTTCCGAGATAGTCGTATCTTAGATAAATATTCAATTGTATGACTAGGTATTATACAAGATCGAAATTTTATACAAATTACAAAGAATTATAGATTGCTATTACAACCGGCACCAGTGATAAAATAAAACTAAGACATGCAATAAATGAAATATGAAGGAAAGTAGCGTAGATTACTAAAGAAACTGCAAAATTTCTTTAAAAAGTCAAAACAAAACTTTAATAGGTGTACATAAACCAACAAACCGTTTAATGAATAAATTAAAACTTCAGCTTTAGATTGGTCCTAAACGGAACACACCTCTCGGTCGGTGGTCCACATGCTTAGATAGAAAGGCTTAATACAATAAATAAGGTTCGAAACAGAGGTGGCTAGCCACTGTGTTGTCACATCATAATGCATTACCAGTTTATTAACCCTAATCCGGGAATTATGAATCGGAATTAACTAGTCTGTGGGCCAGAAGATCGACAGTGTTTTGTTTGTTTTTGAATTACTTTTTTCTAATTACCTCCTACGCAGAAGATTTTTTGGAACAAGCCGATTGTATAACTTAGAAATAATATAGGTAGTTGGATTAATAACCGGTTTTCGGAACTAGTAATGTTGATGAGGATTATGATTTCAAGTGGATAACTAAATCGATTACGGATAGACATGTGGAAACAAAAGTTGCTGTTAAATGTACTTAAAAAATAATTATAAAGGTCAATTGTCCAAACTTTAGCAATTATAGTCGCATGTCATAATACATTATCTATTGTAATACTAACGTCTTTAGAACAAGTTTCTAAAAAATAAACAATGCGTTAAAATACTACTAAGATTTATAATCAAAACAAAAGCAACGGTATTTTAAATTAATCATATCATTATAAAAATGTCTGCGAAATATTAAAATTATCAAATGAGGTTTAACACTCAACCATTAACCGCAGGACCATTAAATTTTTAATTACGAAGCTCGTATACGGTATGTAATTAATATTCTTAAATCCAATCAAGAGCTCTTTGACATTTTAAAGTGACAAGAAAATTATATGTTTAATTTATTTCTTGAATAATTTGGCACCAAAAAGGCGTTGGTAATCAATGAATAGGATTTATCTTTGTCGTAAGCTGTGAAGATAATTAAATCCTTTTGTATTTCCGTGGATATTAATAGTAGTGGTTCTTTACGTATATCAATTAAGTACTTATGTAATTAATGGTAAGTGATACTAAATAATATACTAGAAAAAATATGACTCGCACCAAATCCTGTTCTCGGACGGGAATCGAACCCGCGACCTTTGAATATCCGGTCCAATGCTCTCAGTGGATTCTAGAGTATATCAACTCTTACGCCGCAAGCCAGCGTCATCTCACCGATGTACAAGGAATTACCTCGACATTCAATTGAAATATCTTTCCAGATATTTTTTTAACAATTGATTAAGATGAGAAAGCTATATAATTTTTCATTTGACATTTTAGCATAATTTGAGATATACTAGAAGAAATTCAATGTTCCCACTAGTGGCTCGGTAGCTCAGCGGTCAGAGCATTGGACCGGATATCCAAAGGTCGCGGGTTCGATTCCCGTCCGAGATCAGATCTGGTGCAAGTCATATTTTTTCTAGTATATTATTTAGTATTATATAAAAATAGCACTGTGAATGCTAAAATCTCAAATTAAAAAAAAAAGAATGGTAAGTGAATTTGAATTACGACATAATAGTTATGATTGCAATTAATTTTATGTTTGCAATAACGTAGGTAATTTTCTACTTGAAAATTGAAAAATTATGATGTCGATTATTATGTCTTGGACTTTATATTACAAAATAAATATTTTAAAATTATACATTTCTAGGATCTATGTTCTTTAATAAATATAAGGCTTACCAAGAAATAGTATTTAACAAAAATAGTGCCTATTTAACAAAAATAGAATAAAGCCAAGTCATATTATTTTTCTTTGTTTTTTTTATACATTGTGAAAGTTATTGTTCTATACTTAAGTAAATATTTACTTTGAGCTCTACAGAAGAATATCTACAAATTTAATTTACAAAAGAATTTTATTTGCATTCTTATCTTATTTTATGATATCAGTGTTGTTATTGCAGTCGATATTGATTTTTATCGATACTATTTTTATTGTCCTTCACTTATAAGGAAAAATGAAGTTACCAGTATGATATTTTTATTCCTTTTTTTTTGCTGTAAGGTTCTATTTCGGTTTAAGAAATAAAATATAAATAAACTCACATTAGTATTGTTTGATGTTAACAGTTCTCAAAGAATAACTTCACTGATGAATAAGTTTTCAATTAGACATTATAAGTGGAGCCTTAAGTCGTCGCACGGGTTAAATGAACTATCGATACATTTATCGATATAAAAACCAACATTGCATCGAAGTATGCGCGCGCGCAGCAGGGTGTCGAACCCGGTCCATTGTATTCATATCCGATCTTTTTACTCTTTGACATTCGCTTCTAAAAATTATAACTTTAAGTATAATTCATTTACTAATTTTGAATCAGAATGACTTGTGTAGTGATAAAAATAAAGTTACTGGTCGGCCATTTTAAGTGTTAAAACACATCTGGCATTAAAATTGTACGCTGGGAAAAAGCATGAATTACTTTGATTGAACTGTTAACCTTTAAATTATTTTCAGACAGGTACCTACAATTTGAACAGAAAAAAATGCTCTGTAATTACAGTTAAAAAATACTTTATTGTATTATCTTCCTTACATGAATACTATAACTTAACAAATAGTACAACCTAAAAAAACAGGTTATTAGACAAACGTAAAACAGCAATTTTAAAAAATTACTCCTTTTCAGCTTTTTTCAAAATGTAACTTATTTAGTCACTTACAGTCATTAAATTTTATTGTATTTTTTATAAATCATAATAATAATTAGTTATTATGCATTGCGTTGCTCAATTTTAACTGAACGAGGAGCTCGGTTGCGCAGTGGTATAGCGCCTGGTTCAGCGGTTGCGGAGGTCAAGCAACTTTCGCAAGGGTTGGTCATGATGGGTGACCAAAAATTTATTATCCAAAGCTCCTTGGTGTTTCAGAAGGCACGATAAGCCGTTGGTCCCGGCTGCATTTGCAGTAGTTAGCACCCACCAATCCGCATTGGGCCCGCGTGGTGAGGCTCCATCCTCCTTATCCATCCATAAGGAATGCCTGTGCTCCAGCAGTAGGGACATTAAAAATGGCTGATGGTCATACTACAAACTTCAAACAGACTTCATAAGTACTCTAGGTACTGGATATTTAACTTTAACATCATTGCTTTAATTAAGTTTTACTATCAAACTTCAATAACCATAAACACGAAACTAATTAATATTTTTACTGCCCACATTTCATAGGTTTTGTCACGTCAGTAAGAGTTCGAAATAATCACGAAAAGGCGGGACAATAGCATTCCTAGCTTCGATTAATGGCGTTCGAGCATTCGACAGTGACACTCTTACACCTACTTAGTTGACATTATGTAAATACGGCCCCACTTTACATTGTCGTACTCATTATGCTGAGGAAGATTCGTTAGGTGAAGAAACATATGTTGTTTTATCGTATCTGACTATTGGCACAGCAGGAAGAAAGTACGGATCTTATATTAATTTTGATGATTCAAGAGTTAGCGCCTATTTCACAGGTTCTGGTTAAGTTACAATTATTTTTTTGACAAATTCTTTCGCTTTTCAATGTCTGGTTCTTTTTTTAAAATTAATTATTTAATTTTTTATTGTAGAAGAAGTTATTGCTAACTTAAACTTGTGAAACAGAGCCTTTTTTAATAGACTAAGTTTAGCAGTTACAGTAAATAGTAGTTTTTGACAATGTTTTATAAGCTTGATGGTCACACACTTTCGTCTTCTGAATACTATCATAAATAATTAATGATTATTGCGTAACTTCTTATGTTACCTTGGTTGCATTTTATAGAGTTTACTGGTTGTGTTACGGTTTTGTCACATGTTAGAAAGGGTTTTGGTTGGAAATTCTAATGAAAATTATTAGGTCCTCTCGATTTTTGTATATATCACGCAGTCGAAATTCTAATATACCTTATGCAACTTACTTATTTATTATTTAAATTAAAGTTAACTTAATTTTTACATTCCACGCCAGTACTTTCTTCCCACCACACACACCACACAGATACATCTTAGCTCACACAATAAGATGATTACAATCCGTTATATCTATCTATACAATAGATATAAAAAATAACAAGATCGGCATTCGACCGTGGGCGAACGAAAACAATCTAACCATCCTGCTCTAATTTCAAACACTTACAGATAAAGATCAAAAGCATGATTTGATTAATTCAAACATAGCTTTGCCAGCGAAGGGTTAAGTTATCGGCGCGTGTCGATTTTAATCAATCGTTGCTTTTAGGTTATTAATAATTTTGGTTAATGATCTTTTAATGGGTTATAGCAGCTGCGTGGTTGAAATAAGGTTTTTTATTGCAATTTTTATGGTTTATATATTTTAGGTGTATTTAACTGGGTCAAGGTACTTTTAATGAAATAACTCAATTGCGTTTTTATTTTATACTCAGTACAAATGAAATATCACTTGAAAGACATAATAATTTACTGGGTTCAGAAAAATACAATCAATACAATGGTGGTAAAATAAAATTAAAAGTGCCTTAATAAGGAATTTTTCAAACAGTCATTTTTATCGCTCTATCTCACAAGACGTTTTCTTTGACAGCTTATCGTTGCCCTTCGGAGCGTTACTATGAACTTTAAAATAAAAATCTAGCAAATCTTAATAGCTTCGTTTAGTTCCAAGCTAAGTAAAGCTTGTTCTAGTATTTCTGGCAACTAAATAGCGGAGGATACTTACAGAAATAACTAACATCCGTATTCACAAACACTACTATGGTCTCTCACGCAGTGCCTGCGGACGCGCAGCGTCCCAACCAATCACACGTAATACGTAAAACAAACGAACCAATCACAGAGCACTATTTCAACGCAGTGCGTTCGCAAGGCAAGGGTCGTTTGAGTATTGTTCTTTAATACGGATGTTAATAAACCATCATGTCTTGGGAACGAGTAGTACATTATGATTATGTCGTTACTACTTCTACTATAAGAACCCATTCGAGGTTCATAGATACAATTAGGCTTTCTGAAAACAAATCTCGAAAATGTTGGGACATTTCGCATTTCAGTATTTGGCCGTAAATGGATTGAAAGTTCAAGATTTTGGAGTTTTCTTTCAAATTTCCCGTTTGAAACTAGGACTTACAATAAATATAACTTCCGACCACCATACACCATCCGATTTAACATGACCGATTTACTAAGTACAATATTGAACTCTATAACGACATAAAAATCGGATCGAGTCGGAAAGTGTGGAGCCACTTAAAACTATATACTAGATAGTGGCGACTCGCCTTCACAACCGCGAAAATTCTAAAACTTATGGTAAGGCCCTCCACCCACAGTCCATACGCAAGAGCGATCGGTTTTCCGCGCGGATTCGCACGAACCGTATCAATTATGGTAATTCCTGCTTTAATTTCCTGAGCCAGATTAACTGAGCCCCCCTTGGAAAGTAATAAATTTGATTTACTGCGAAGAGTTTTTTAAAAATTTCCACCCGTACCTCATTAATGGGATTGTAGAAGTTTCTTTAAGCAGGTTTTGTGGAGGATAATTAATCATGAAATAAACGGCGCAAGAAAATAAAATATGTTCTCTGGGATTAATGAACAGTCTTCTTTTATTTATATTTGTTGTGAAAGAAAATATTTTGTTGATGTAATGAAATTATGTTGTGTTAAAAAGTATAAATGTTGTAAAGCCCATACTAATAAAATTGATTGAATTCATTTTTACTCCATACCCGATTGTTCTAACGTTTCCATAACTATACTTATCTACCTATTTAAATATAAAGTAGATTTCACATTCTGTGTGTTTTAAGACTGTTCCCAGTCCGAAAGTGGCACCACGGGGAATTTAATTTAATATTGTAATTACGAGTATAATGCATACCTGTAATAAAACTTTAACGCTTAAATGTCATAATATGGTTTGGCATAACAGGTACGCCATAAAGTTTTTTAACAAAATGGCATATTCGCATAATGATATATTCTCAAAATGGTTTCATTAGCATAACGATTACTTGTACTAGTTTCATTTGGCATAAATTCGGTGAGCATGAATGTTAAACACATAACGTTAACATGTATAAAAGTAATTTATTTAACATAATATACAAATGTAGTTATAATTTGATTTGCACTATATAGACATTTGAAGAACTACTTATGTTAGGAATGTTAGTAAACAGACGATTAGATGCGATGAAGAGCGAGCGAGCGTAGCGAGCGAGGAGGTTAGGTTTCATGTCGCCTAAGCGCGTGTTTGTTATATCTACCATTGGTAAAATGTTTGGCGTGGCTTTCTCTTTGTTAATTTGTGACAAGATTTTAGTTTATTGTGCTTAGCCATTAATTTTATTTAAATCTTCATGTTTCTGTTAATTTAAATAAAAAAGCGGCTAAGTGTAGTATGCTGGAATCTTGAAAAAATTAACAAAAAGAAGGTTGCGCCGCAAATGTGATCAATTGTAGGTAGGACAAACAAGCACTAAGGCGACGAAACTTCTTCATTCATAAATTAAACGTAATGTAGAGCTCTTAGCAGTAAAACTAAGGTTAACAACGGTACCTAAATTTTTATAACTATCAAGTACTTAAAAGAAGACATCACGCATACGAATAACGCAAAATAATTGCAACACAGTTTATTTAAAATTACTTAAAACACTTTTTAACTAGACCGGAATTCGCGGTTCGTCTGCATGGTGTATGTGCAAGAAAATCATGTTCTATTTTTAATGAAATGGTTCCGTAATTTTCGGCTTTCCTTTTCCATTAAGAAAATACTCAATTTAATAAACATTGCACAAAAAACATTTTGTTGCATAAACGTAATATGGTTTAATGGGCATTATGAAACATTTATCTCCTGTAGAAGTAACCAATAATAACATTTTTTTTTTAATTAAGTTAACCAACAATACCTAAATTTTTACTAAGAGATAATCATTACATAATAATAAGAATAAAATACTAGCCAGTTAGGTAATGGCACAGAATTTATATAATAATATATTAGTAAAGGTCAGTTCACACCGAGGCGCGACGCGACGCGACGAGACAATAATTTAAACGCCAAGGGGCGGCTTCAGGCTGCGCCTCGCGGCGTCGCGCTACGTCGCGCAGAAATGTGTATCTTTTGGTGTAGTAAATAAAGTCAAATTCTGAGTCGCTCTATCAAAATGTACGCGCAACGTTGCGTCTCGGTGTGAGCTGACCCTTACATTCGCGAACCTGTGAGTGGGTACCTTAAGAAACACTGGGTCGTACGTAAATACCGTAAAATGTATAAAATAAAAAAAAAATAAGTTTATAAACATCACTGATCCCCACATCAAGAAAGTGACCGTTTCTACTCAAATTAAACAAAACAATTGAATTACTTGGGTTTCCTCCGAACAAAAGCGTTATTAAATACGTAATTATTCACGTTCACGTGGCGTGCAAGGTTTTAATTCGGACTTTACGGGAACTTCCCATTCGATTGTAGCCGAACTAATTGTCCGGTGGGTGGGTATAATTGTGTTTACTGCTTTTTAAATTACCGCACCCACTTGCACCTTAAAGGGTTAAAACAATGAAATAGATTTAAAACAATAGGTAAGTATCTTATTGAACACTTATTCAAAAATATCTTCTTCAAACAAAATCACATTTCGAATTATATACGGAGTTATCCTTTTTAACTTTTAACTTTTATTTTTTATTTTTATTTTTTAGTGTTTTTGTGATAATTATATGGTATACCTTGGTTAAAATAAATAACGACTGACTTTACACTACTATTGCCTTGTCTATATACTTTTTTACGAGGTGTCAACGTAATTTTTACACTATTTAAATACACTGGCCTTCAAAACATAGTACCACACTTTTAAAATTGCAATTTCTCTTAAACATTAGAAGTTAGAGTTTTGAAATAAAACAAGAGCGAGACGGATTTGCGCACCGAGGGTTCCGTACCATCATTCTGAAAAAGTATACTATTTAGAGACATTGATTTATTTTACCTGTAGTCTTTACATAAACTAAAAAAATGTTTGAGAACGTGCAAGCAGCGCTCTTTCATATTATACCCATATGCCCTAGTAGCCTCACTTCGATTTTTAAGACCCCCTTTCAGTCCCCGTTGCAAAAAATATATAAATATTTTTATTTCTCTCTTATTTGCAAAATAGTTGGGCAAACGTCATCTAAAACTATTCCTAATTTCAAGTTGATAGCATTAGTAGTTCTCGAGATATCCAGCTGTGACAGACAGACTGAGTCGCACCATAAGGGTTCCTTTTTACCATTTTGGTACGGAACCCTAAAAAGGTTTTTTTTTAACAATGTTATCGATTGTGAAGTTATTATTTAAAAAAAATTGTTGTCCTTTTTATGTCGAAAATATATCTTTTGTAAGAATAATATTAAGTTATTATAATTTTAAAAGTGTGGTGCTAAGTTTTGAAGGCCAGTGTAATTAGTCAAAGATAAGCTCAATTGGATTTCTCACACGTTAAAAACCCTAAAATACTTAGCCCTTAAAAATAACGAACGGTTAATTTAATTATTTTTTATTGTAGACATGGCGATTTTCATGCATGCAGACTTAAATTGGCGGTGAATCACTTTAATTGACTTTAAATTACTGTTTTAAAAGGTTCGTGGAAAATCGTGTGTGGCACGGTAAATTCATTTATTAGTCAAACGGTAATAGACTTTAATTATTTATTATAATTATAATTATTTTATAATTCTTAGTGAACCTGCCCTAATTAAGTGATGACTGCTTGCACAAATTACAGGAGATGGAAATTAACTTACACTAATTTTATTATGTTTTGCTTCTATAAATGAATAGTAATAGTAAGTGATAAGATACTACTATACAACATGTTACAAAAATACCCCTAATGCCGAATAAGGTATATAGGGACCATCAAACTGAACAACTTTTACTATGGGACCAACTCTGAAAGCGCGAAAAAAAATCAGCTGTTTCATACATTTTGATATTTTCGATTTTAATTTTTGTATGAAACAGGTGACTTTTTTTCGCAATTTGAAAAGTTGTTCAGTTTGATGGTCCCTATATACCATATTCGGCATTGGGGGTATTTTTGTAACATGTTGTATAAAAAAATATGGTAATATTGAAAAAGCCCATTTTTTTCTAACCTAATTTGAATGTAATATATCATACTTAATATAATTTACGATTAAATAGGTATAATTATGTGACTGGGTATTTACACGATAAATCGAACGAATCGACGAAAAATGTTATGTACTCATTATCTAGCTATGTAAAAACAAACAATTTTTTTATAAGGATATCATTATTAAAAATAAAACATTTTTTACGGATTACGTATATTATTAATTCAGGTGTTATTTTAGAATGATTTTGTTTGGATTTATTGTTTTTTTTTAATTTCCGACGTTTCGACACCTTACAGGGCCGTGGTCACGGGAGCACCACGGCCACGTAATGAACTGTACGCGGAAGTCTTAGATTAGAAGTGTATATGAAATTCTTATTTGACGACCTCCGTGGTCGAGTGGTTTGTACACCGGTTTTCAAGATGTCGCCATCTCTGAGGTTTCGGGTTCGATCCCTGGTTGGGTCAATTTAGAAAACGAACTTTTCTATATTGGCTCAGGTCTGGGTGTTTGTGATACCACCGTTGTCTCCGATTTCCATAACACAAGTGCTTTAGCTACTTACTTTGGAATCGGAGCAATGTATGTGATGTTGTCAAATATTTATATTTATATAAAAAAAAATCATCTTACGATAACTCTTTATAATATATGAAAGTTCAATATGGCTTTAAGGTCGTTTTTATCGCTTAATGAAGTTGTTACTTTGCATAGTGTGTAACGAAAGAAACTTTATATGACCGTGTAACGGCTTTTACAATGACTCATTTTTTAATAGCACCAACGAAATTTCCTTTGGACCCTGAGTTGCATGTAAATGGTTAAGGAAAGATGCTTCTCTCTTGTGAGTTAATGGTGTTTTTTTAAGTTGCATATTAAGTGTGTGCTGCTTTCGAAATTGTTAGTGTTTGTACTTTATGTTTGCGGTTAGTATTACAAACATACTAACCATAGGTATTGTGATTTGGGAATCCCGATTCGTTTTTGAATTACAAAATCACCATAGTTTAAATAAGAAGTATATTACTAAGAATATCACGCATCGACACAAACACAATACTACCAAAAAACATCTAAAAAAAACGAGTTTAATACTTTGACTTTTCTTTTTGTCCATTTATAGTTCTACTTGTTATATCTGTTTAGTCTTAGTAGTATTGTTCGTTTAGCCCTATTAAATTTCGAACAGAAATTAGTAGAACAAAATTTTTTTTGTCCGCTTAGTCATTGCATTTTGTACAGGAAATTAGTAGGACTAACAGGACTTTTTTGTCCGTTTAGTCATATTAAGTTTTGTACAGAAAGTAGAACTAAAAGGACTTTTCTCCGTTTAGTTCTAACTAAACGATAGAACTATACGGATACATAAAAATAAGTGGTAGGTTTTTGAATGCGAATTTATCTGCGGCCACCACGGCCTAAATTTTTTTTCCCAGTTATCTCTCATTTGGATTTTTACTCATTGAAGTACCTAATCCTAATTGTTATATTACACAAATAAACGAACTACTTGTAATCTACCTTCATGTTTCTGTCCTACCTAGTACCTAGTATTTGCTAACACAAAACCGCACCTAAAATTAATCGTTTCGCAACCAAAGCCTGTGATCCACGAATCCGACCTGCCAGTAATTATCGCTTGAACTCGTAATTAGCGCATGCATATTCTCTGCAGCGCTGCCCCGCCGTTTGTCCTAATTGTAGGCCAATTACATGTAATCGGTCTAGCGAAATCTTACAGCGGAAAGCGCTATTTCACCGCTTGATTGAATGACGGCGAGGTAGGTCAAAGTATTGCTAACATTAAGATTTACTAATCGTTCTTGAGGTAGATATTTAGAATATAAAGTTGTGTTAGGTGACTATTTCAACCCAAATGAGCCCTATTTATAATATCTTTGGCGACATAGAACCTCTAAGAAAACTATTACGTTTAAAATTTACTAAAAAAAGAACGAAGACGAACTAAAAAAGTGTGTTGAATTGTTATATACCGCATTTGCCTTCCTCTTCAGTATTCGACCCGATAGATTGGTAAAAAACGACACCTATTTTTCAAATAATTTAGATGTAATACAAAACAATTAAAAAATAAACAGTTATTGTAAAAAAGATCACTTGGTTACTAATAGTTTCTGCTGCGTCAGCTTTTTCACATAGCTTAAAATTTGAAAAATTTTGCTTTTAAATTCAGAACAGTGTTTTTCTATGATCTTAAAGCGCCTTTAACATGCGCTTGATTCGGCCAAGTAATAGGAGGGTGTGGGAACCGTTACAGAGCTCGTATCGCGCAGATTTTAATTATTCCACTTACCAGATCAACCTTTCATTAAATAGATAAATGCTTTAGCCGCTTCAAATGTGTCTGTGTGACTGATTAATTAATCTGTCCTTTAAAATTATTCATTAAATGCCAGTAGGTACTAACTGTTGCTTGTGATAATAGACGGTAAGAATTTATTATCAATACAAGACTAGTTTTACACATAGGTCAATCATTAACAATAAACGTGTAATCACTTTGCATTGCTGGTTCATCTAGGATAAGGATTAGGATTAATGAAGATTTTTTGCGAAAAGTTGCCACTTTTAGCAATAAACCTCCGTTAAACTAAACGACAGACTAGAAAATATTGTTTAAGCTATAAAAAGTACCAGAAAGCTTCTTCGGAGTGCACTACAGAGAGATAATTCGTAATTTCGTCTTTATCTAAGCAGTTTTTTCCAATGGCAGCGCTAGTGTGAAGACTTCGCAGCCTTAACCAACAGTTTAACCCATTCGAATATTTTATTGGATTTTAAATGTTCCTCTTCCCGTCGGTCCTTCCCATTTCAGTCACGAACAAACGATAATCAGCCACTGTTTTATTCCCAAAGTATAGAAGTAAAACAGTAGTCACATGGAAATTAGGTAAGGAATACGACAATAGTTGTTTTAATGTTAATTCTACACTTCCCACATAAATTAGAAGCGGTACCTCTTTGGTTTATTGTTTAAGGATACTTTAAAATTTTATTAATGAGTTTTTTGTGAGGTATCTACGTGTATTTGTCATCGAATGTGGAGACATTATCAGTTAACTTTTTTTTAAAGGAACGTTTAATTAAGCCATGTATAGCAATATCAACTACTAAATAGTTAAGACTTCGCTTCAATGACCTCACGTCTGGTATGGTTGTATAATTTTATTTTAAAGTGACAAAGTAACAGATTTTCTAGGAATCCCAATTAATGTGAACGTGAAAATCCACATTTCTTTTGAAAGGATTGTTAACTATAGTACTTATATATTAGTGAAAATTGAAATTGAAATTGAAAAAATCTTTATTCAAATAAGCTCATATAATAAGCATTTTTAAATCGTTAATTCTTTTATCACCCATTATGACGTCTTTTAGCTGACAAGAAAAATGGGCGCAAAAAACTTATCAGCTTTATCAGCAGGAACGATATTTACAAATATGTATAGTGTCAGAAGCTAGTAGTAGTAGTATTTTTATAAAGTATTATTAGTAGTAGTAGTAGTAGTAGTATTTTGTATAGTAGTATTTTTATATATATTATTATAGTATTTTTATTGGAAGTAGTATTTATAGTAAATTATTATAGCATTTAAGGTGTAAAGTGTGAAAATAAATGTTAACGTTTTATAATTTTCTATTAATAAAAATGTTCCTATATTAGAAATAAAACACTTTTTACGGATTACAGCGCGTATATTATTAATTCAGGTGTTGTTTTGGAATTATTTAGTTTGTATTTATTGGTTTTTTAGAATTCCCGACGTTTCTGCACCTTTCCAGGGGCCGTGGTCACGGGAGGACTAAAGCAAAAAGGCTGCTCATATTTTTATGAAATTACCCGCTCGAAATTTTATAAAAATGTATTCAAGTTTATTAAATTATTTTATAGCTGCGTTCTGATTTTAATAATTATTACCGAATTAAATTGAATAAAGTTAATTAGAAAACAAGATCTAGCTACTGAATCTACTACCAGTTCACAAATTGGGAGGCCTCTGAGAGAAAGAACTGGCGGAAGAAAACTCAGAGAGGTTGTGTCGACCTCCCTTTTGATCCCTATCTACAGAACGAACTAACTATATCTTTAGATCCTGCAGTGTGTGATTTGGGATGGGATTTTAGTTGATGGATTATGGGGTCCCAAGCTGGTGGTACTCTCCAACCATCATCTCTATTGAAATTTGGATGTTTGTTGATTTCAATAGCCTCGCGTAGCATTCTGGGAATGAATCTTTGTTCTTTAGCGAGTATTTGTGGTTTATCAAATCTAATGTAATGGTTAGGTCCCTTTGATGCATGTTCACACACTGCAGACTTGTTATCGCGCCTATGCTTCATGTCAGCTACATGTTCTTTAACGCGCGTCCCTATACTTCTCTTTGTTTGTCCGATGTAAGAGAGCCCACAGTCACAATCTAGTTTGTAGACGCCCGCATCTTGAAAGGGAATATTACACTTGACAGGTCGTAAGAATTGGTTTATCTTCTTCGGCGGCTTGAAGTAGGTCTTGATGGACGCACGCTTCAGAATACCTCCAATCTTGTCAGTGACACCTTTCATGTATGGTAGGATGGCAGGACGTCGTTCTACTGTGGCTGGTTTGACACGGGTTCTGTGATGAAGGCGTGGTACTGGCAGTTTGTTGCTACGCAGTACGTGCTTGACATGCTGAAGCTCAGCTGTCAGGTGTTGTTGGTCACAGATCCCGCGTGCTCTCTGAAACAAAGATTTCCCTACGGTAGCTAACTGTAAAGGATGGTGGTGGGATTCACCACTGAGGTACTTATCTGTATGTGTTGCTTTTCGATACACAGTGTGGCTCAAGGTTTGATCAGAATTCCTGATGATAAGAATGTCTAGGAAGGCTAGTTTATTATCTGCCTCTAACTCCATAGTGAATTGAATGTTAGGATTGATGGAGTTAAGGTGGTTCAAGAAAGCAGGAACACTATCTCTAGGTAGTATTGTGAAAGTGTCATCTACGTACCGTTTGTAGAACCGGGGAGACACAGGTGCTGTGTTTAGTGCTTTCTCCTCAAAATCCTCCATGAAGATGTCAGCGACAACGGGGGATACAGGAGAGCCCATAGCTACCCCGTCTACTTGTAGATAGAATTCTTCATTCCACAAGAGATAGCCGGATGTTAGGCAGTGTTCTAGAAGTTCTGCATACTCAATTGGCATGTTATTTTCAACCAGCTTCTTCCTAGTGATATCAATGCAGTCCTGTACTGGTAGGCATGTGAATAAGGACTGCACATCAAAACTGACCATAATTTCATCATCAGTAAGATTTAGATGTTGTATCTCACTAACGAATTGGTAGGAATCCTTCACATAAGCTGTTGTGTTACCTCTCAGTGGTGTGAGTGTTTTAGCTACGTGTCGAGCCAATTTGTAAGTTGGTGAGTCAATTTGGCTGACAATGGGACGTAGCGGAGCGTTGTCTTTGTGTATCTTGGGCAACCCATACAGTTTTGGTGGTTTGGGGCAGGATGGAACAAGGTAATTGACGTCTAGATTCAACGTTTCAGAATGTTTTTTGATGAGCTCACTAGTTTTCTTAAGAATCTTGGTGGTTTGATCATTTTTGACGTGTTTGTAGGTTTTCTCATCATCTAAAAGTTGTTGTATTTTATCATTGTAATCTGACGTGTCCATCACAACCGTTGCGTTACCCTTATCTGCACGGAGAATAGTAAGTTCTGGCTGGTTGCGCAGGTTCTTCAGCGCTGTATATTCATCATGAGGGAGGTTGAGTTTGGGCAGCTTCTTCATGAAGAATTCTATCTACAAGTAGACGGGGTAGCTATGGGCTCTCCTGTATCCCCCGTTGTCGCTGACATCTTCATGGAGGATTTTGAGGAGAAATCACTAAACACAGCACCTGTGTCTCCCCGGTTCTACAAACGGTACGTAGATGACACTTTCACAATACTACCTAGAGATAGTGTTCCTGCTTTCTTGAACCACCTTAACTCCATCAATCCTAACATTCAATTCACTATGGAGTTAGAGGCAGATAATAAACTAGCCTTCCTAGACATTCTTATCATCAGGAATTCTGATCAAACCTTGAGCCACACTGTGTATCGAAAAGCAACACATACAGATAAGTACCTCAGTGGTGAATCCCACCACCATCCTTTACAGTTAGCTACCGTAGGGAAATCTTTGTTTCAGAGAGCACGCGGGATCTGTGACCAACAACACCTGACAGCTGAGCTTCAGCATGTCAAGCACGTACTGCGTAGCAACAAACTGCCAGTACCACGCCTTCATCACAGAACCCGTGTCAAACCAGCCACAGTAGAACGACGTCCTGCCATCCTACCATACATGAAAGGTGTCACTGACAAGATTGGAGGTATTCTGAAGCGTGCGTCCATCAAGACCTACTTCAAGCCGCCGAAGAAGATAAACCAATTCTTACGACCTGTCAAGTGTAATATTCCCTTTCAAGATGCGGGCGTCTACAAACTAGATTGTGACTGTGGGCTCTCTTACATCGGACAAACAAAGAGAAGTATAGGGACGCGCGTTAAAGAACATGTAGCTGACATGAAGCATAGGCGCGATAACAAGTCTGCAGTGTGTGAACATGCATCAAA
This sequence comes from Catoptria pinella, assembly GCA_963556745.1. Lineage (NCBI taxonomy): Eukaryota > Metazoa > Arthropoda > Insecta > Lepidoptera > Crambidae > Catoptria > Catoptria pinella. The sequence continues at coordinate 7,874,136 of OY750771.1, forward strand.
GGGACCTAACCATTACATTAGATTTGATAAACCACAAATACTCGCTAAAGAACAAAGATTCATTCCCAGAATGCTACGCGAGGCTATTGAAATCAACAAACATCCAAATTTCAATAGAGATGATGGTTGGAGAGTACCACCAGCTTGGGACCCCATAATCCATCAACTAAAATCCCATCCCAAATCACACACTGCAGGATCTAAAGATATAGTTAGTTCGTTCTGTAGATAGGGATCAAAAGGGAGGTCGACACAACCTCTCTGAGTTTTCTTCCGCCAGTTCTTTCTCTCAGAGGCCTCCCAATTTGTGAACTGGTAGTAGATTCAGTAGCTAGATCTTGTTTTCTAATTAACTTTATTCAATTTAATTCGGTAATAATTATTAAAATCAGAACGCAGCTATAAAATAATTTAATAAACTTGAATACATTTTTATAAAATTTCGAGCGGGTAATTTCATAAAAATATGAGCAGCCTTTTTGCTTTAGTCCTCCCGTGACCACGGCCCCTGGAAAGGTGCCGAAACGTCGGGAATTCTAAAAAACCAATAAATACAAACTAAATAATTCCAAAACAACACCTGAATTAATAATATACGCGCTGTAATCCGTAAAAAGTGTTTTATTTCTAATGAACTGTACGCGCGAAAATCTTAGAAGTGTATATGTTCCTATATTTTTAAGTACAAGTACCAGTTGGTTGATAATTCAAGTCTGCCGAAAGACACCGTAAAACACGTCCATGGTATTTGAGACCCAGCGTATATTTACTCTCCCACATGAAAGAGGAAAAAAACGCATTTTTATAGCAAGCAGTTAATTCAGCCTAATCCACTCGGTCCATAATTATTATATTCGTTTGTTCTTCGACCGAGTACGTTTTCGTTGCGTCCTGAATGCGTAATAAGCGAAGCTTTCCAAGTATCGTCCTGGCAGTTATCGGGCGTGCCATCTGACTATTATATTACCAAAATACAGCTTTAAATGCACTGTAATCCTATAATTAACTTAAATGCAGCCTGTGTTACATGAATATTGCGCGGGAAATGCATTTTCGATTGTGAAAATTCTAGCTTGGGTCGGTTGTACCACGCCTGTCGAATGTAGGGTTATGATTTATTAAGGTTGATTTTGCGATTTGAGGCAGGTGTTTGCGTTATGTCTGTATCAGGAGGTCTTTTTAGCAGTTTTTGTTCTCATTCGATACTTCAAGTTTATTTTTGATTGACTATATATTATAAGATTGACTAGCGACCGCTCGCGACTTCGTCTGCGTGGTAAGTTTTTTTGCTATCCCTCGGGAACAAATTTTTTTTTTTCGGGATGAATGGTGCCCTATGTCCTTCTCTGTACCCCTGACAACGTGTATGTAAAACAAACAAACGGACTTTCGCATTTATAATATTAGTAAGGAATTAATCATCTCATTTTGCTTTAAATTTAGAATGCTCAAATTCTTGCATTTAATTTATTAGTATCTACAAATAATAGTAAAAATCTATCTTAGTCATTATTTTGTAAATTAAAACTACTTATTCGTTGTTTATTTTGTTTGATTACATAATAATGCCTACACAATATTCAAAAGCATTATAAATGGGTAAAATAGTCACATTCCTTTTTTTGCGTTTTACAAAGTCAAAGTATAAGTTCCTGCTAAATTTGTTTTTTTTTTAAACTTATTGAATTAACCCAATAATTGCCACACCAAATAATGTATTAACCGATCCCAATTAAGGTTGAGAATGTGAATTGACGTGCCATCGTGATTTGCATTAGCATAGCTATATCGGACACCCACATCGCATAACGCCAGTGCCGGATTATAGTATAATTAAATCGTCAATACACGAACGATACACGGACAGCAGGACTATATCGATTGTGATGTAGAGCCTTTGGAAGTGGCAAACGGCGTGGTTGACGGTGGCAATGAACATGGAAATAGTAATGGCCATATTTACTCCTACGATTATACAAGGTGTTACAAAAATACCCCTAATGCCGAATATGGTAGATAGGGACCATCAAACTGAACAACTTTTACTATGGAACCAACTCTGAAATCGCGAAAAAAAATCAGCTGTTTCATACAAAAATTAAAATCGAAAATATCAAAATGTATGAAACAGCGGATTTTTTTTTCGCGATTTCAGAGTTGGCCCCATAGTAAAAGTTGTTCAGTTTGATCGTCCCTATCTACCATATTCGGCATTAGGGGTATTTTTGTAACACCTTGTATATTCTGAAACATATTTGTAAAGTCAGAGCCAAAATGATCTGAGCATTCAAACTTACCAAATAGTTTATCATTTGACAAATATAACTCCTGCAAGGTTGTTGATGTTTGCAAATAACCCTTACACCGAACAATTAAAAACACTTCCAGTACATTTACCTCCTCACCCACAGCTATGTAGCCCAGCGGTTTTGCCAAAGCAAGCCGCGGGTGAACTACTAATGAACAGTGTAAGCTTCCAAGTAACGGTGGCGATGCGCATAACATAGTTGTGCTATGAATTATTAATATGCGCATAGCGAATCTGATAGAACATGTGTCCTATGACTCCGTATGGCGGTGCTTAGCAGTCAATAGATGAGCTGTTTTGGCAATACAGAGATATTTGTATTGGCTATTGTTTGAGTATTGGCTATAAAAGCATTTAGCGTTACGTTCAACAAATCTACATCTGTTAAATACGTAACAAGAGGATGCAAAGAATAATTTTTATTACGGTGTTCTTTCAGATCAACTAAATTGAATGTTTATGTTCTGCCGATAGCTTCATCATCAAGCCCACTTCTGAGCATAGATTTCCCCCAAAGTTCTCCACGATGACGTTGACATGCGTCATGGACAACCTGCGTTGAACGCATCCGCCCGACATTACCTTACTTCATGTTTATTTTTAAAAAATTAGAACTATCTAGAACATGGATGCACAGACTTATTAAGACTAGGGGCCACTCGGGCAAATTATGAACTGATGGTGGGCCACCAGAAGTATAGGTAATTAAAGACAATGAAAAATTGATAATAATGTATTCAAATTGAAAAAGAATTTATTAATTTGAAGCGTGGCACTGCATAGTGCTTACAATCTTTTTTATATTTGGCTCAAATTTACTTGTAGCAACACGTAAAACTGCTTCCAAACTTTCATTTGCAAGGCGGTTTCGATTTTTTGTTTTATTATTATTTAGGATTGAAAAGGTTTGTTCACATATATAGGTAGAACCAAATAAGCTTGCACATTTCAGAGCGTTTATGCGCAACTCTTTGTACGTATTTTTATCAATGCAGCGGTAAAAGTTCAGCAAGTCTCCTTCGTTGAATTTGTTGCGTAAATCTTGGTCGTTCTGAATGTCGATAATTTCTAACTGCATTAACTCTGGCGCATTTTCAACTGAAATCGTGAAAGGATTGCTAAATATGTCCAACAGAGGTTTCACTGTTTTAAACTCCGAAAATCTGTCTTGAAAAGATTGAATCAAAATATCTAGCTTTTTTACATAACTGAAATTAATAGCAGTTTTTTTGAATTTTTCAGCCATTTTCTTATAATTCGGAAAATGATTGTAATTTCCAGAATTCAATTGCGATCTGAAAAGTGTCAGCTTGCATTGAAAGGATGATACATGTGCGTAGAGCTGGGATATCAGTTGATTTTTGCCTTGAAGCCGTGTGTTCAAGACATTCAAATGATTTGTAATGTCAACTAAAAAAGCCAAATCACACAACCAATCAGGACTTTTAAGTTCCGGGACGTCCCTTTGCTTTTCCGCCAGAAAAATATCAATTTCTTCTATTAAATTTAAAAATCGTTCCAGTGTCAATCCACGACTTAGCCACCTTACTTCTGTATAATACAGTAAATCTCCATGTTCGCATTCAATGTCATCAAGGAATTGTTTGAATTGCCTGTGATTGAGTCCTCGTGATTTTATGAAATTCACAGTCGAAACTACCACTTTCATGACATTTTCAAATTCAATTTTTTTAGAACAGAGGGCTTCTTGGTGTATAATGCAGTGAAACTGCATGAGATCTTCAGCGTTTAAGTTTTTTTCTTGCAAATGCTTTTTCAACAAAGTAACTAGCCCAGAATTGACACCAATCATCGAAGGAGCACCGTCAGTCGAAACTCCCGATAATTTCGATAAGTCCAAATCAGTTTTTGAACACTCGTCCAAAAGTACATTGAGTATATCAACTCCTCTGGTTTGACCTTTCAATGAACACATTCCTAATAACTCTTCGAAGACTTCAAAATCTTGAGTAACACCTCGTATGAATATAAGAAGTTGAGCTGTGGAACTAATATCAGTGGATTCGTCGAGTGCTAATGAAAAAAAATCAATTATCTTAGTTTTTTCATTTAATTGTTCCGCAATATTATCTGACAAAGACATAATTCGTCTTTGGATGGTCATACGATTCAGTTGAATTTTCTCAAACTTTTTTGCTGCTTCTGGACACATTTTCTTAGCGGCAATTTCTATGCATTCTTTTACAAAATCCCCATCATTGAAGGGGCGACTCCGCTTTGCTATCATTCGAGAAATTTCATAACTAACTTCTGTAGCTGTTTCTGTATCTTGAATGGGTTTTGTAAACATAGCTTGTTGACCAATAAGCTCCCGTTTTAAAGACAAAACTTTTTGCTTTCTTAATTCGCCTGTAAACTTCGTAAAAGTAGGATGCTGCGTTTCATAGTGCCTTTTTACATTATATTCCTTTGCAATCGCAACAGAATTCTTGCAAATTAAACAAACGACTTTGTTATGCGACCATACAAAAAAGTATTTCTCAGTCCAAATTTCTTGAAACTGCCGATTTTCATCTTTAACCTTACGTTTTTTACTAGTTCCTGGCATGTCCATGTTGCGTTTTAATCCTGACTAGGATTACCACAGCACCTAAAACCAATTACAGTTCCTAATTAATTACCAAAAATAATTGATAAAATATGTAGATAAAATTAATAACAGTTTTACTTACGATTTCACAACACAATTATACACGGCACTTGACGGGAAATCTACGTTGAATGTGGATCAAAATATATTATAATTATGACACCGGCTAGTCGAGTTAAAATCTACACTAGAACTAACGACACTTTACTCAAATTAAAACCGAACTGTCGGTCGCTGCGGTTAGCGTGGCTTTTATACCACGCGCATAGAGTCGAAAACTGTCTGGAGAAATCTCGAAACCGACTCTGGAAGCTTCGTGTATCTACCTACGCGAGCTATCGGGAATTTGGGACTATTGCTATCTCGCTCGCTCGAACAGTATAACGCGGCGCGCTTCCTCAAGAAAACGAATTTAACCGAGATCAGCACGAACATTACCGACCGCTGTTACCGACGCATGCACGGCGCACCGATAAGATTGATAGAGCGCGCGCGCGAGATTCAAATTACTTTTCGAACATTTGTTATTGGTTTTATTCTGGAATAGAACTCAATATTTTCGAATGTACGAGAGTATTATTTTTGCTGTCGGCGGGCCACCAGTATTCGACCGGCGGGCCGCATGCGGCCCGCGGGCCGTAGTCTGTGCATCCCTGATCTAGAACAAATACCAGAATGCAATCCTTACAGGATTTGAACCTTTGATGCAGTAGGTAGGATGACCGCTGATACAACACGCGGTCTTTAGCATTTAAGAAGTTACATACAACAAAGACTTTTACTAAATGTTTACTTATTTGCAGGGTTCAAGCCTTGGTCTTAGGCTTGAACCCTGCAAATAAGTAAGCTTCACAAAAAGTGTCAACTTACATCAACCCGTTAAAAAATTTCAACAATTGATTAAATTAAACCAAAATTACAAAAAATGACGATGTCGACAAAGGCCTACTCCTCATCGACAGCACAATAGAGGATCACACACGACAAACATCAGTCATAGAAAAAGGAAAGGAAATGTACATGTTGGAACTGTTGGAAGCAACGGAGATCATTTGATTAATGTAAGATAAAATATCTACTGTCGAGAAATCTCACCGTCTAATATATGAGTAATACAATGCATCTGTCTTTGATAATAGTGCAGGAAGAAACAGTCACAAATAAATTACAAAACAGCTTGCTTGTACCTTAGTATTATTGTTCACAAAAACTACTATTGGTGATCAACGGAGTATCTATTATACTAGAATAATTTCATTTGGACAATTTGAAAAACAAATGTTAAGTACGATGACATTATTTTTTTCAACAGTCGAAAGTATGAAATAAAATATTGTTCATTAAAATAAAGGTTCAACATTTTAAAGTTTAGACACATATTTAACCTTTTACTTTTGGGCACATAAACTCTATTGTGATTAAACCACCAGAGCACGTTACAAATGAGACGAGCAACGAGTGAGCAGTTAAGATCATGCGCGCTATTCACATAAATGATTAAACAAAAGCTTTTGACGGCACAGACACTCGTTTTGGGGACAATCATTATGAGAAAATCTAACAAATGACTAAAAACACAGTAATAAAGACATTCATAGATGTATCCGCGCTGTTACCAACAACACTCACGTTTGAGATGAATATCTTAGGCGGAATAAAAGTACCGCTTCATTTTAAGATGCCGCGGGAGAAACTCGATTGTTAAAACTGGATGATGCTGAAAACAAAGAAATTTGCAACACCCTAACGTTTTTAGCGAACAAAGTGACTGAACAAGATCATTTGCTCGTATCAGAATTAGCATCAAAACTGACCAGTTCTATTCTACTTTAAGTCTTAGTTGGAAAACTTATATTAGCTAGTAGAACAAGGCAATCATTCTTATCAAAAACATTCAAACGATGAGAAGAACAATATTTTTACTGTTCATAAAAACACAATTAACTAGTAACAACAAATCTAATAAGGCCGTTAAGATGGACCAAAAAGGAGTAATCTGGAATTAAACGTAGATAAACATTAAAAACCGTTAGAGAAGATCTTTTTGCTAGGCCTTTCGGTGCTTTATGGTCCAAATAAGGCTGGTAAATTGTTACGGCGCGCATATTTGGCACTGGTGCCTTCTTTAACTGTACCGCTAAGCACATGTATTAGCGCTCGACCGCTTCCATGAGTTGAATTGTAAATGCTTGTAAGTGGATTGTGTAGTTGTTTTTCTATTTGAGTTTTTTGTCAGTCAATTTTTACTTTCTTTGTCCACTTATTAGTCATTAGAATTAAGATAATTCACTTTTTTGTGTAGGGAAAACGAGTTTGAATATTTTTTGGTTTTTGATTCGTTTTCTACATTATTTATTATCTGCATTCAATGCAACAAAACAAAGACCAACCCAATCACACTTTACAATCTACATGCATAAATTACAGTATGAGTCTCTCCTGCCGAGTGTCAAATGTCAAAGTCTAAGTAATTAAGTAGACCTATTTTTTTCACTCATTTTTCACGCTTTTTTTCTATTAATAGAATGAATGTCAATTGTCTTTATCAATCACACGTCAAACAGCACCTGTTTGTAGAGCGCGACCAAGAAATCTTGATCGCTGCCGTTCCCCATACGCATGCGCGCCGCGTACTGCGCAGGACATTCGCGCGATCGAACATATCGCTTGCTATTCCACGTATGCGCAGCGTATAATTATAAAATATGCTGTTTAGGGTTGTCGTTTTTAATGAAAAAAGGTACCTAAGCAAATTAAGAATATTAAAAAATCCCAAGAAATGTGCATATTGTGAAGTTACTTAATACTAAGGGCTACCCGTTTGGTAAAGAGGTAGTGGGGCACCGATATAAGCAAAACAACTGGATAAAATGCACGTAATTATTGTAATAATATCTTCCTTGTCCATCAAAAAGAAAAGTCTGTGCCCGATCAGTGGGGACAATAAAATGGATAATTATGATGATGAAAATATCAGCATAATGTCATCTCTTTCTGACGAAAGAAAAAAAAGTAGCCAGAACAAAATTTTTATGCCTATCAGCTAAGTCTACATACGCTTGACTTCAGCCATTTTTAATGTCCCCACTGCCGGTTAGTCCCGCTATGGTATGGTCCCGGTATGGCACCCTCTTAAAATACCTATCAAAAAGTCCCGCTATGGTACCCTTCAGTTTTTGGTACTGTTGTAAAGAAAAGTTATACAATGCGTTAAGAAAAAAATAGTATTAATAAAAAATATCTTTTCTTAACTATTATAGTTAAGCAAGATAATATTTATTAATACTATTTTTAAACAAATCACGCTCGGTAATTGTCGTTTCACTTCAGGTAGTTACCTGACCAACCGGTTTTTTCGTAAAACAATAGAGACGAGCCCTTCCTCGAATTCGTATCTAGCTCTTCCCTTTTGTTTTTATAAAAATAGAGAGAGACAGTATTATTCCGGGTTTAGTTTGCTATTTGCAGCTGTACTTTTGCGATATGAGTAATTAGGATAGCTTGTTAGTTTATCTATTGCAATGTCTGGGTCAAGTAGTTCACGTGGTGTAAATTTAATAATTATTGACAGTCGACGCGGTGGAAAAACTTTATTACGTGCCGGACATAAATATATTAAACGCAGAGAAAATAAAAATTCAAGTACTTGGCATTGTGTAAATAGGAGAAATAGTATTAAATGTAGTGGATATATAACTATTGAGAATACCAATAATACAATAATTAAAGATTATAAACACAGTGATCAGTGCGTGCCACATTTTGAAGACAATGAAGTTCAAATGGCTATAAGTGAGTGCAAAAAAGAAGTAAATTCAAATTACGGATCAGTACAGAAAATTTTCGAAAAACACATGGGTAACTTAAAAGACAAAGGGTTACACCTTACAGGAAATGTTCCTGACTATAAAAAATTAAAAACAGTATTATACAGACACCGAAATAAGTCGTTGAACGTACCAAAAACACAATTTAAGAATGTGGAAGAAATTATAATACCAGAAGAATTTAATAAGTATGTATTGGCTGATTATTGTAATGAAGACTGTAATCGAATAATTATATTTTCCTCGACAGAAGTAAAGGAATATATAAAATGTGTAACGCATTACTTTGGTGATGGCACTTTCGACGGCTGCCCAAACCCATTCGAACAAGTTTATGTCATTCATGGAGACATGGGAAGCACTGAGTTATCCACGAATGTAGCACCATTATTTTATATTCTGTTAAAAAACAAAGAAGGGAAAACTTATGAAAAAGTTTTCGAATTGATTAAACAAACTTTGCCTGAATGGCGTCCATCGAAATTTACCTTCGATTATGAAATAGGAGTAATAAATGCAGCAGCGAAGATTTTTCCTGATATCAAAATAAATGGATGTAACGTACATTTTCAAAAGAACGTTATCAAAAAAGCGAAATCTTTAAATCTCATGGAACACGAAGAGTCCTCGAACCATGTTAAGCAATGCATAGGCTTGGCGTTTTTGCCAAAACAAGATATTGAAGACGGCTGGCTGCATATAATGGAAAATAGGTATAATATCTTGGTTACTTTCCAAAATGATGTTTGAGTACTTAACTCTAATTATATGGCAAAAAAGTAAAGAACAACAATATCAGTAAGGACCTGTTAATTTCATTGCTTTACAAGTACGAACGTTTAATAAGTATTTTTTTCAGTTTCGACGATGAAGCTATGACCAAATTCAATGACTATTTTGTCACTCAGTGGCTTGAATATCCAGACCTCATTTGGTGTTGCCATAATGAACGCCATAGAACAACTAACTTGGCGGAATCATGGAATGGCAGATTCAACAAAATTATTGGAAAAAATCCCAGTTTATTATTGTTTCTGCAAACAATTGGCAACGACACATGTCACTTTGATATAAAACAAGCCAAGTAAGTTGTATTTTTTAGACAATATTTTTAAGCAGATATAATATTTTTAAAAGCAGATATATACCTATTTTTTTACATAATACGAGTACATAGAAGAATTTGAAAATGGATTTGATTTTATTTATTTTGGTAGATATTATTGGTTGTCGCCTTCTATTACAGACGGTTACTGAAAAAAATATAGCTTAACTTAAATAACTGATGATTTTTGTTATAGCTTTCGACTAAAAAGATCACCTATAAATTCAAGAAAAAGAAGAAGTATAGAAATCGACCGCCAGATTCAAAAGCTAACAAAAAGTTACGAAAATAAAGCTATCTCCATTGGTGATTTTCTGATTAACATATCAAAGTCAATATTTCGATCAGAACATTTAAAAAAATAGTTTATTTTAATTTTGTTTTTAGCCTATTAAAATGTTTAATACTTTTTCTCGATGTTGATTATTTTTTGTAGTTTATGTTTACAATTTGCGCCTTTTTCTCCATGTTGATTATTTGTAATTAATATATTTGTCTAGTTGGTTGTTGATTATTTTTGTAGTTTATATAAATTTACAATTACTGCCTTTTCTCAATGTTGATTATTTGTAACTAATATTTATGTCTGGATGTTGTTTTTATTTGTAGTTTATAATATTTACAGTAATACTTTTCTGAGATGTGGATTTTTTATATTTTTTTTATTGTTGATTATTGGTAATTAATATTGTTGATTATTTTAAAAATTATATTGCAATTAATATTTCGTTTTACTGTTTGATATTTTTTTATAAATATTTTGAATTAATAAAAGACTGATTTAATATCGCAAACAGACGTTTTATTGATACACTCCTAAAAGTATTTATTTATAGATACACTTTTCTTTTCAGTTGTACCTTCTATTGTCTAACGTAGATCTAAAAGATGGGTACCATAGCGGGACTTTTTGATAGGTATTTTAAGAGGGTGCCATACCGGGACCATACCATAGCGGGACTAAGCGCCCACTGCTGGGGCATAGGCCTTCCTTATGGGTGGATTAGGAGGATGGGCCATAATCCACCATGCGGGCCCAATGCGGATTGGTAGGTGCTAACAACTATAAATACAGCTGGAACCAACGGCTTAACGTGCCTTCTGAAGCACGGAGGAGCTCGAGATAATAAATTTTTGGACACCCATACCATGAACGACCCTTGCGAAAGTTGCTTAACCTCCGCAATCGCTGGGCCAGGCACTTAACCACTGCGCCATCGAGCTCCTGCATACGCTTACTGATCACTTTATAAATACCAACTATGCGTCTACTGAGTTTACTTACTTTCTACTTTTACCTTAAAATTATCCAAATTTTCAACAAAAATCAGAAACTGTGAGGCCGCAGGTAAAGCGGAAAAAGTGATTTAAATTATTTTTTCCTTCAAATTGATAATTAACAGCCCTAAAAATAATCCCATGTATTGTGTGACAGATGGCTCGCTATACCTCTTAAGCGTAACGTCACAATTTATACGACACCTAAAGCCATTGTTTTTTTCTACATTTACGAAATTTTAAGCGATCGCCCAATCTTCGATTTGTCATTCTGGAATGATGCGCTTTTTGTCATTAAGTTTGCAATGTCACGTTTGGTACTCGGAAAAGTATTCTTGTTAGTCATTCTTCATTTGCTACATTTCGGTAATAATCCTTTGAGATTTAAGTGTTTTTGTCGACAAAGGTCGAAAACCTTGTGTGATTTTATTTTAATGTTGCTTTTCAATTTAGGTAGGTATATTATTGTCATTCCATTATATAATTCACGCGCGATTATGGAAGGGACCTTGTCAAAGTAAATCGAAAATGACAGTTAAGCAGTCAAGTAGCGTTAGCAAAAAATTTTGAATCTGTTTAAATAAAAATGAATTTAGAAAGAGTAAAAAGTTTTACCCCTTTTTCCACTTATTAATTACAATAAATAAACAAAAAACTGCTAGATTTGAAAACAAAGATCCAATGTTGTCAATATTTTCAAATCATAATTAAGTACTTTACTTCTTATTGGATGATATTATGACAAAATATTTAAAAAAAGCTATGTTTTTTTAAATGCATCTCATACCAAGATAATATTCTAATCTATTCAATGAAATAAGCAATATTTTAACTTTGTATGCAAATACTCGTATTTGCAATACAGAGCCCTGGCACTTCACCAACAAAGCTTTTGAGCACAGAAAAGAAACTTTAATATGTACATAATGAGACAAAAGATATGCTTATAAAGCGACAAAACAATTGAAAATCCTTGTGATAGCATCAACATCATCATCTTTACGAAAACGCGAATCGGACATGACATATCAATTGAAGTCTGAAGTTCCAACACTTTAATAAGTAGATACATAGTACGCACACTTTTTATTTTCTTACTTTTCAACTACCTTATCGTATTTTACTTTTCTATTCCTGTCCATCCTAAGGTTGCCTGGAAGAAATCGCTCTTTAGTGATAAGGCCGCCAATTGTATGTCTCCTCTGTATTTGTGATTTTCTTTTTGTTCTTTTGTGTGTACAATAAAGTATAAATAAATACATGTAGATAGTGATAAGCTAATAACTTATAAATGAATCTGAAGAATCCAAAAAAGGTTTAATAATAATAATCCTTGACAACATCAAATACATATTGCTTCGATCCCAAAGTAAGTAGCCAAAGCACTTGTGTTATGGAAATCAGAGACAGCGGTTGTATCACAAACACCCAGACCTGAGCCAATATAGAAAAGTTCGTTTTCTAAATTGACCCAACCGGGGATCGAACCCAGGACCTCAGAGATGGTGACACCTTGAAAACCGGTGTACAAAGCACTCGACCACGGAGATCGTCTGAAACTGAAATCAAAATTGAAAAAATCTTTATTCAAATAAGCTCACATAATAAGCATTTTTAAATCGTCGTCTATGAGTGAGTTACAGAAAGAACGGTAAATAGAAATAATTATTGATGAAAAAAAAACAATCGTTATTCTTTTAAAGACTACTTTCTATATTTTGATTGGTATTTTATTATCTCTAATTCAAGCAATATTTTAACTTTGTATGGTAATACTTGCAATACAGCGCCCTGGCATTTCACCAACAAAGCTTTTGGGCACAGAAAATAAACTTTAGTATCTGCATATGAGACAAAAGATATGCTTATAGCGATTAAAGCAATTAAAAATGCTTGTGATAGCATTAACTTTTAGTAGTCTTTACGAAAAAGCAAATCTGAAATGATAGCAGGTAACATAGTCTGAGGTTCCAACACAAACTTAAAAAGTACTTAGATTAATGTAGGTAGACACACAGATAATATAAAAACTATACCAAGGTAGAGATAAGCTAATATAGTAGATTATGCAATAAGGGCTTCAAGTAGTGTATTGTGTCCCGGGCGCTATTATTGAACCCCGAGTACGAGGGATTCTATGGTTAACTCCCGAGCGGAGCGAGGGAGTTAAGGCTAGAATCCTGAGTACGAGGTGTTCAAGATCGCCCATGACAAATACACATTTAAGCCCGCGATGCATACTCTACTTTTTATACTTTCTGCGAGGCAATTGAAACCAATGACTGTTATAAAGAAAGTACTTAAGTAATTATTTAAAGTTAGAATAATAAAATATGAAAAATTAAGAATATTTATTGAAAATTAAAAGTTATGTTAGAAACATTACACCAATTGTGCAACGACAAAGTTACATTCTTTGGTACATTTATAGTTGGGTTAGAGTTTATGTTTTTGTCGTCTATTCTGTAGTGGTCAGTTCGACATTCAAATAAATCCTTCTTGGTGCGCGGGTGAAAATGAATTTCGTAAAAAGTTTTCATGATAACATACAGCCTAACTCAGAATAAGATCTCATTGCACCTAAACTTTTTTGAAACCAACATCGATCAAGCACGACTACAAGGGTTGCATTCCAAATTCAAATCACATTATTCCCCATGGGAAAAATGACTTACTTTAGGAAAGGTTTGCATGACACATAATATGCCATTGACGAGCAGGTAGTATAAAAACTTATAAATGAACCTGAAGAACACAAAAAAGGGAATTGAATCACACTTGGTATACAAGCATGCAATCTATTTAATGGCAAAATTATCACACTCGTACCAAGGGCGCCACAAGACATACCACATCCGACTCGAGCTATACCAACGGCAATATCCATTCGCGCATCCGGCTATGCGCTTACGCATTCAGCACCACAGCGCCATCTGTGACAAGAAAGCGCATAACCTCATTAGAAACCTAACACAAATTGAGCGTACAGTTTATCTAATAATTTTAATATACATATTCAAAAGGGCTCCACGCGTAATGTTCGAAATGACCCGCATTCGGTTTTTAATAGTTCAATTAACGTTTGGAGTCACGTTTTGTGAAGACAATAGCCATCTTTGTGGGGGCAGCGTTGGATACCACATTGGCCAAGCGAGCTTTCCATATTAATGTATGTTTGTTAGCGGTAAAACACGTAGACTGATGACGTAAGCTTCAAAGTATGTGCAGGTTGGATCATGCTTCTGCCAACTGGTGGCACCTTCGTTCACCAGCCTGTAAACGATGCGCAGATTTTAACAGTCCTTCGTGTTGGAATGTCAAAAGTACTGTTGAAGTCTTTAGCGATGGCTTACAATGTCGTTTTATTTTTGAGTCTTCACTGTTCCCTGTTCCTTTGGGTCAAAACGGTTATCTAAAGTAATATCACCAGACAGCTCAAACATATTAAATTTTAATAACAAAGCATTTTATGGATGTGAATCCAAATTGTCTTAATAAAGACACTTCGCTAGTTTTTTCAACATATATTTTTTATCTACCTCTAGATAATCCTTTATATTGTTTCCTTAAGCTTGTTTTTATAGCTTTAGCACGATCATCATCAGTGACATCATATCCTTTTAGGTTGCATTCAAATTAGCACCTTTCTATACTAACAATAAATCTGATATGCGTTACGTCACTCCAATCTGATTCATTACCAACCACCAATTGTATTGTTCTCCGAGTATTAGGGCCGTTTACACCAATTACCTATTCAACTCGGTCGGTTAACGACAATTCGGAATAATTAATGAGATGTCAATTCGTTAGAACTGCAAAACCGGGACAGTCAAGTAGCTTTCTAATCTAAGTAATATGATCAAGGTGGGGCCGGTTAAGCTTATTTCCATTGTTTATATTTAGTGCAAGTAGGTGCTATGTGTTTTGGGCACAATAACAATGCATGATAATGCCTTATTTATATGAGTAATCGATAACAAAAGCAGATTTAGTGATAAAGTTGTTGTTACTACTGTCAATAAAAATAGCAGGTGAAATAAATATACCTATAATACCACGCTAAGTTTTGTTTCGGATCATAATTTAACATTGCATAGCATCAGATTTCTCTTATTAAAAGTCCAGAAACATTATAGAGAAATTTATTTTCCTACTTTATCGTTTTGAGTATTTAGCCTGGAATGCCTTAGAAAATAACGATGCCAGACTCAGCATACCAAGCCACTTGAATAGGTAAAAAAACAATTCACAAGTATTAAAGAGTTCGATCAGTCAGATAGCACGTCTTAAGAGTTCAATATTGTACTAAACTACATCCATTTGGTACAATATTGAACTAAGACGTGCTGTCAGATTGGTCGGACATCCTAAATCGGAAGGTGTGGATACCTTTTAAAATAAATTTCGGAATTTGTTTTGCTCATAACTTAAGCCTAGGCCAGAATTAGCAGCTTTATAACGTTCGAAGTAATATCGAAATTAAAGCTTTAACAAGTACAAATTACGGTGACGGTTACACCGCGTCGCGTTGCCCGCGATCAATGAAATTTGGGGTTTTTCTCAATTTTAAAACCTTACATTCAACTTCAAAACAATATTACTAGTCATATTTACTATCACGAAAACCTATTTTTTTAGAAACAATAACATATTAATTTGGTCGAATAAGTTTAGAGATAGTTGGGTTACAGTCTTAAAAATCAGCTTAAAAGGCGTTGAGAAAAAAAATGTACATTAATAATTGAATTTTAAATGTAATACTACTAAAATCTTTCTTCGTAAAAGGTATATCAATAACGCCTTTTTTTTTAAGACTTAATCATGACGTAATCAATTCTACTTTTTGAGATAGATAACTCCTAATACAGCGAATTTTGTCAGTCTGGCTTCTGTTTTTTAATTCCCTTAAGTCGATGAACATAAAATGCAATAAAACAAAACAAGATCATTAAAATGCTTGACAAAAAACAATAGACGATGCGATTGCCTGCCAAAATGAGTACCTAATACAGTTAACGAAAACGAGCAGTAAACGTGGATTTAAATTGCTAATCAGTTTACTAGTAATGAAATGTTATACCCCGACCCAATTTTCACCGAGGGGACAGCGCGACTTTGTACAAGATAACGAATGCGGGATAACATCGAAAGCCAGATCCGATCATTGTTGTAATTCATCTTGATTTATAGTTGCGTGTTGTAAACACGAACTGTCGTAAATTAACGGGTTACTACGAAAACAATGACTCCTACTATGTGTCCGGATTGAAAAATGAATAATTTAATCAGTCTGTTTCGTAAGTGGTGTGACAAGTCAATATTATTTAGTAAATAAAGCTGATCGAAATATATAATTGACATTGGTTTATTCAATAATCATTAGCATCAAAGAAGCAACGACAGAAGGTCGTCGACAGAATGTGACACACGAAGAGACACACGCATTCTAATAAGTGACAAATTAACAAAAACAACCTCATTTTATGGCACTAAGATAACCAACTGGGGCGATTTTGTTGTTATTCAAACTTGACTTGCATAGAAATTACATTTTTATAGCAATAGCGATAATAAACACTTTTTATTGGTGACAAAAGCATCAGGTGAGCGGATAGGGGTACTGCCGCACGCATACTGAATAGCTTTTTAATTGTTATCATTGCTGTTTGGAATGATTAATGAGGATAGTTATTCCGAGAATTTAAAAAGGATAGTAAAATGTGGGCTGATTGACATCACCAAGAAGCCGCAGGATTTTATGAGTAGGGACCCAGGACAAGAGCTTAGGACGCTGGCCATTTAGTAAAAAGCGGTCAAGAGCGAGTCGGACTCGCGCACCGAGGGTTTCGTACCATCATTCTGAAAAAGTTATGATATCCCATATGCTCTAGTAGCCTCACTTCGAATTTTTAAGACCCCCTTTCAGTCCCTGTTGCAAAAAAATATAAATATTTTTAATTCTCTCTTATTTCCAAAATAGTTGGGCAAACGTTACCTAAACTATTCCAAATTTCAAGTTGATAGCTCGAGATATCCAGCTGTGACAGACAGACAGACTGAGTCACACCTAATGGTTCCTTTTTACCATTTTGGTACGGAACCCTAAAAATTGTTATTCATTAGAATAAGATATATTTGTTTTTTTTTAATGATAGACAAGCAAGCTCTTGACCGCTATCACGCCTGATGGTAAGCGATGTTGCTATCTACGATAAACGCTTGCCTAGAAGATATCTATTCACTCGCGACTTGAAGGCCCCCAGATTGTACCTATCGAAAAACACAGACTCTGGCAAGGAGCTCCACTCTCTAGCAGTACAGATGATAAAAGTTGAAGCATTGCGCTTAGTGCGAGTCTTTAGAATATCCACCAAAAACAGTGGCGCTGATTCGTACGTCTAGTTGTCCGATGGAATAAGAGAGATGGCCGATATCCGATAAAAAACCGATAAGCTGAGTCTATGCTCGATGCTTTTGAGCTTATTACAGAAAAGATTAAATGCTTAATACTAGTAAAAATATTTATCGAACAATCAACTGTTTGAAGATCAAAAACTAAATTTCGGGATAGCTAAGTTAAGAAGATACTAATCAACCGTGACCTTAAGGTAAGGTCTCAGGAGGATAGGCGTCTTTTAAACATTTTGAAGATTAGTTCAAAAGGTATATAATATACTTATGTACTAATTATTACATAGATTACCTATAACTGCAATTAATTCGCTATGGTTGTAACTCATCTTCAAAATGTTCAGAAGATGCCTTTCCTCCAGAGACTACCTCATCTGGAGGTCGTTTAATGAAAAATGCAAATCGCTGTAAATTAAACCAGGCAGTGTAAAGCAAATTAAATAGAAGTAAGACGAGACGAGGTTTTCTTTTTAATCCATAAACTAGGACCCTCGTCATTACTTCTTGGATTTCGCTTTCGCGCTGACTTATAGTGCTTGTATCTTATGGCATTTAATTGATTCGAGCGCAAATCCTTATTCACAGGATTAAGAGTCGCGAACGAAAGAAATGGCCTCATCCATTGCTTCTTAACATTTCTCATTATAAAAGTTGACGTGGTTAAAGCCGCGTGGGATGCTTACTGCGTCCAAATCATCGCTTTTAGTGGGTACTGCTCCTCCAGAATAAGGTCCACGGACGAGATTTCTCGTTTTCTTTAATTTATTTTCCTCTGGGAGGTGTCTAATGACCTGCTGCGTGTGGCCCGATATTTTTATCGGCCAGTGCGGCGCATTGACAATATTTTTCGAATATTAATGTCGATATTGTATCGATAAGCATTCGGTATTACAAATGATGGTCGGGTTCTCGAGTAACGCTTATTCTAATTGAGCTGGTCACTTTGAAACGATGAGTGCTACAATGTTGCGGTAAGTAACTATGGTGAATAAAGATTAGACGAATGGAATGCAAAAATGTAGTCTTTTGCTGTTTGACGTTTAAAGTAAGACTGAGATTTTTATAGGAAAGACATTTGATGTATAATCATTGTAATTATTGTTTTTTTTTTAATTTAAATTCAAGCATACCTTTTTCATTTTCTGGATCTTAACAAATTGTAATAGATTTAATACTTATTTATTACCTAATCAAATACTTATTTAAATTACAATTTGATGGCATACGATACAACGTGTTACAAAAATACCCCTAATGCCATACATTTTGATATAATCATAATTAATTTTTGTATGAAACAGCTGATTTTTTATCGCGATTTTTTTAAATTGGTCCCATAGTAAAAGTTGTTCAGTTTGATGGTCCCTATCTACCATATTCGGTATTAGGGGTTATTTTGTAACACGTTGTATATTATTATTTATTAAAATAATATTATGCATTATCACTAGGTATATATATTTAAAAATGTATATTAATTAATATTCAATATCCATAAAATACTACACATAATTTAAATGGTTGCTTACTAAAATCTATTAGCGATTCCGTTACTATAAAAAAAATCAAAATTTAATAGCACATGCTAAAAGCCAGTGCTATAAAGAGAAAAAAAGGTTACTTCGTCCCATCCGAGGTGTAAAATAAACACCGAGTCGCCACAAGAGCCGGTCCTAAGGTTGTATTAATTTGTATTTAAGTGTATTGAACAAGATAAAATAAATATTGTGGGACGGTATTACGTGTAAGATCGCTATTCCGATAAGTTTCGATGATGTTCACTAATTGAGGTCAGTTTTGAGTTACGCGGTTGTTTTGTTCGACGAATCATTTGAATTTGGATTTTTAGTACGTGATTTATAGTTATGTAGTATAAGTTAATTTTTGTATTCTTTCATTAATAAAGTACCTAATTGTTAGTAATTTTGCATACTTAAGTTTTATGTTAAAGAATCAGCGATTTATAAATAAACGTCATACAATATGTTAATTTATATATTTATCCTGGTCAAAGGGAAGTAGCGGGCGGCCAATAGTTAATAATACATTTGTTTAATGACCCTAAGCTACAAAATACATTGCCAAAGCTACTGTTCCTAAGTTATAATTGTTAATATTTCCATCAAGTACTGTATCCCTTATTTAGTATCCAAAGTACAAGCATTACACAAAAAGCCCTTTTTTAAGTATCGTTCCATTAATCAGGTACCTACTTGTCACCAACATAAACACACCAATGAAGATAAGCAGCTAAAAGCCACCTTAATTATATTCTGACAAATTGGAGGCTAATAAAGTATGGAGGGCTCTTGGAAACATTAAAAGTTACTCCTTTTGGAGCAATCAACTTGACACTGCGAATTAACTTGAGATTCACAATCAGTTTTAATTAAAAGTAGATGGTATCTGCGAGGTAAAAAGAACTTGACAATCAGCCATTTTAATGTCCCTAGTGCTGGGGCACAGGCCTTCACGTGGTGGGCACCCACCACGCGGGCCCAATGCGGATTAGTGGGTGCTAACGACTACAAATGCAGACGGGACCAACGGCTTAACGTGCCTTCCGAAGCACGGAGAAGCTCGAGATAATAAATTTTTGGTCACCCATCCCATGACCGACCCTTGCGATAGTTGCTTAACCTCCGCAATCGATGGGCCAGGCGTTATACCACTGCGCCACCGAGCTCCTCCCCGAGTAAAGGAAACTTAAATCACTTTCATTTATAGATATTTTTTTTTCCTCTAAGTATATGTTTCTATGGTACCAAAAAGTTAGCAAATAGTTTTAATACACTGCCTTCAAAACTTGGTAGGGTAAACTATAGAGTCATTGGCACCCTAAGCGAAATCTCTCCTTATTTTGTTGATTATTTTATCAGTAAGATATATAGGCGTAATTTACGACTTTTAAAAAAATCTTTAGGGTTTATTTATTACAATAACAACGAAAAAAATATGAAAAAGAAACGTTTTTAATGAAAAAAAAAAATAAAACATCTTAAAACATCGAAAACTATAGTCATTGGCACTCCAAGTACAATCAGTGGCACAAACCTACTAGTGATTGGCACTCTTTTTTTAGTATGAGATAGGGTGACGTTATTTCTCCAAAACTTAAGTTTTAAAGTTAGAAAGAAAGAATGAAGGTGAGAGAGGGAGGGACGGACTTAAAGAGGGAGGGAGAGAACTAGGTAGGGAGGGAGGGAGAAAAGACTTAGGGAGGGTGGATTTCAATGAAACTCGGTTCTTGTTACTATTATGACAAGAAAACAGTAACGCAATCTTAAAAATATAAGAAATCCAAGATGGCGGCCAACTTTTTTGTTTGTGGTCCAATTTCGATGAAACTCGGTTTTTGGTACTATTTTGACAAGAAAACAACAATGCAATATTAAAAAAATTAAAAAATTCAAGATGGCGGCCAACTTTTTTGATTGTGGGCTGATTTCGATGAAACTCGGTTTTTGGTACTATTTTGACAAGAAAACAACAATGCAATATTAAAAATATTAAAAAAACAAAGATGGCGGCCAAATTTTTTGTTTTATGAACCGATTTCAATAAAACTAGGTTTTTAGTACTTGACAAGAAAACAGTAACGCAAAATAGTACCAAAAAACGAGTTTCATCGAAATCGGTACATAAAAAAAAATTTGGCCGCCATCTTGGATTTTTCAATATTTTTAACATTGAGTTGCTGTTTTCTTGTCGAAATAGTACCAAAAACCGAGTTTCATCGAAATCGGCCCACAATCAAAAAAGTTGGCCGCCATCTTGAATTTTTTAATATTTTTAATATTGCATTGTTGTTTTCTTGTCAAAATAGTACCAAAAACCGAGTTTCATCGAAATCGGCCCACAAACAAAAAAGTTGCCCGCCATATTGGATTTTTCAATATTTTTAATATCGCATTGTTGTTTTCTTGTCAAAATAGAACCAAAAACCGAGTTTTATCGAAATCGGCCCACAAACAAAAAAGTTGGCCGCCATCTTGAATTTTTTAATATTGCATTGTTGTTTTCTTGTCAAAATAGTACCAAAAACCGAGTTTCATCGAAATCAGCCTGCAAACAAAAAAGTTGGCCGCCATCTTGGATTTTTCATATTTTTAACATTGCGTTGCTGTTTTCTTGTCAAAATAGTGCCCCAAACCGAGTTTCATCGAAATCGACCCACAAACAAAAAAGTTGCCCGCCATATTGGATTTTTCAATATTTTTAATATCGCATTGTTGTTTTCTTGTCAAAATAGAACCAAAAACCGAGTTTTATCGAAATCGGCCCACAAACAAAAAAGTTGGCCGCCATCTTGAATTTTTTAATATTGCATTGTTGTTTTCTTGTCAAAATAGTACCAAAAACCGAGTTTCATCGAAATCAGCCTGCAAACAAAAAAGTTGGCCGCCATCTTGGATTTTTCATATTTTTAACATTGCGTTGCTGTTTTCTTGTCAAAATAGTGCCCCAAACCGAGTTTCATCGAAATCGACCCACAAACAAAAAAGTTGGCCGCCATCTCGGATTTTTTTAATTTTTTTTAAATTGTGTTGCTGTTTTCTTATAATGGCAGAGTATGCAGCTGGGGCTCGTGCCACTCGCTTCTCCCCCCTCACGCCCCGCACGATTGGCCTGACTAGATGTCTCCGTCGGCCTACTGTAGGGAAAAAATTATTTATACTGTGATAATGCAAACACGAAAATGTATGAATAGTACCACCTAAAGTATAGTGCCAATAATTGCAAGTACTGTAGCGCAAATGTTTTTTCAAGTGTATTATGAAAATATTTTAAAATCTAAATAATTTGTGAGTAAAAACATTATTAAAAAAAAAATATTTTAAAATCTAGTGATTGGCACGGTTGCTAAAGAACTACACTTTAGTACAAGCTATTTAATCAATGGTTGGCACATTGTAAATTGAAGTTGTGTTAACAAAACTGGAAGAAATATTATTGAAAACTGTAATATAATTTATAATAATAATAATTAAGGTATTTCGCACCTCTAAGAAAGTCAAAATAATAAAAAACAATATTTTTTTCCATAACTCTTCCTTATTGGATCCGTTAAAATTAGCTAGAAAAAACAAGAAGTTTCTCGCGCGTTCTTATTTCTTAATACTGTGTTGCCATTAGAATCCGGAAGAAATATCTATTATAAAAGTTTTGAAGTGTAGTAATGCCAGATTAAAGAAAATAACAGATTAGTACGATTTTACCATTACAATTATTAATATCTGCGTTTAAATGTTAAAGTGCCAATCACTGCGGGTGTGCCAAGATAGGTAAAGCTTACCCTACAACACTTTTAAAAATTGCAATTTCTCTAAAACAATAGAAGTTAGAGTTTTGAAATAAAAAAAAGGTTTATTTTTCAAGAAGGTTATTATTTCAAAAAATATTCTTTTGTAGTCCTTGTGAATTACAAAAATATCTTGTGTCACACTTTTAAAATTGTAATAACTTTTAAGTTTTAAAGGCCAGTATAGTTATACCTACAAAGAATACTAACTATTAGTATAAAAATACTTTCTAGAAATCGCATCATAGGTAATAAAGTATTAAGAACCCAGAAATTTTTGAAAGTGTTAAGTTTAAGTGTGGTAGTCTGGTAGATTAGGTAAGCTATTATTTGTGTAAGGAAACATTCAATTCTCAAACAAGGCAAATATTAAAACTCAGACACTTGTTTATCTTATATTCGAATACGAAACACCAAAAACTTCAGACAATAAACGACAAAAAAACTGATCCGCTGTCGCACCAATGCTCGTTTTCCATAAAATAAATTAGAATTTAATCTATATGAAACACGTTAAGTAAAACCAACAAATATAACTGTCGATTATTTACGACCACAAGCTATGCGACAGAAAAAAGTGAAATTCCTTATAATGACAAAGAATTAGTGTAAAGCACATACATACAAAAGATGACGCAGGGTTGACACTTTTTGAATGAATCATTTAATTTAAAACTTTTTTTGTTTGGAAAAAGTTACTCATGAGTGAAAAAGATGATGTTCTTCTTTATATTGAAATCGTATAAAAACTACATTTTAAATGTAATACTTCTATAAAGTACTGTAGGTTTATTAATGTTATATAGTTACAATAATTATTTATGTGAATCTGTTAATGGTTTTCTGTTTTATACTCAGATTGCTATTGTTAATATGACAACTGTTGATTCACTTGTGAATATAAAATATATAATAATAATAAATAAAACGCAACACAAAACCACATACAGCCTAATAGTTTCCATTATGGTAATAATCCGGTCTTGAAATTTAACATAAAACTTGGTTAAATAAAACAACTTTTTTTTATTCCTATTCTTTCATGAATACACAAAAAATAAACAAACAATCGATTTTATCAATATTTCCAGAAGAGAGGGTCATTAAAGCTGTAATCATAAATAATTTCCATATTATTATTAGCCTTTTATAAAGTGACAACCCTATACCCTCGCGAGTTAAAATTAACGCCATCTCATTTAAAGCGAGAGAAATTAAAACTCCTTATCCTTTTTTATGTGGCATTTATGTTGAACATAAAATTGAACACGTACCCTTTTTAAAAGTTGATACGGGATTGCCTGCAGTGGGTATCTTAAAGTTTTAGTAGTGTCAAAAAATATATTAATTATTATCATGACACTGCATGGACCCTAAACGATTGAGGTAAGGCTCATTTTTGCAGTGTAGCTGATCCGTTTTTTGTGTCGTTTGTGACCACGAGTGTTCTTGGCTCCATGCATTCTAGACGTTTCGAATTGGTATGCAGATGCAAATGAGGGAGAAATCTTATTAATTTTCATCTTCATCGTGTGAAGACATCTGACAATGTGAATACTTTGTAAGAGGCGATGCAGAAATAACAATTCTTTGGCTATGTTCGAATTATTTATTTTAGCTAGGTTTTTTTATATTGGGTTTTATGAACTGATGACATAACTTGTGCTTCGAGTACTGCCGCTTATAGCTTATAAGCTTCTAGCTACTTCTCCGAACAATGACAAGAAATACACTTACCATAGAAATGTCCGAACAGCTGATCAAGTTTTGTATGAAAAGTAGATGTTTTCGTTTTGTCTTTTTTGGAAAGTCGTAGAACAAACGTCGTTGTTTTTATGATGTAAGCAATGGTGTTATACAAATAACTCTGTATACATACCACATCATTCTAAGTACAGGAAGTACGAGTAATCCTTTCAAATTATTACCAAACGTCCAAATATGTAGCACAAATAGCCGTATTTTAAGATTACGTAACTTATTGAATGTTTTAAACAGTACCAAATAATATACTAGAAAAAATACAACTCGCACCAGATCATGTTCTCGGACGGGAATCAAACCCGCGACCTTTGGATATCCGGTTCAATGCTCTGACCGCTGAGCTACCGAGTCACTAGTGGGAACGTCGAATTTCTCCTAGTATATCAACTCTTACGCTGCAAGCCAGCGCCATCTCACCATTGTACAAGGAATTACCTCGACATCAACTGAATACCTTTCCAGATATTTTTAAACAATTGATTAAGATGAGAAAGCTATATAACTTTTAAATTTTGAGATTTAAGCATTCACAATGCTATTTTATATAATACACCAGATCATGTTCCCGTCCGAGAACATGATCTGGTGCGAGTCGTATTTTTTCTAGTATATTATTTGGTATTATATAGAATAGCATTGTGAATGCTTAAATCTCAAAATTTAAAATGTTTTAAACAGCCTCAAGGAACTGAAGACCCAAGTTGATTTGATATGATAACAATTTAAATTTTAAACCTCTTCTTGAGACAAACAATACTGGCACACAAACAGATCGTCAGACATATGGGTAATGAAGTGTTTTATAAGATTTTGCTTGTTCCTTTTGATGTACAAAACTCTTGTTATTTACCACTGGACTGGACATAAATCTAAATAGACACGGTACGATGTTAGCGACAGATAAATATCCCACCACACAACAGTCAAAGGGATACTTTTTATTATTATTTAGTTTATTTTATGTAGTGAGTCTTTTTAATATAGTATTTATGGTTATTTAATCTGCTTCCTTCTTCCTATTTTGTCACCTCATCACATCATCCAGAAGGCTGTTTGAAAACCAGCGCTTCTAGTGAACAAGCACAGTTGGCTTCACCCGTAATCTTTAAGCACCTGTATTCATTATAACTTATCTTAATCTTTTTTCTTTTCCTTTTTCTGTTTTTCTTAAGTCCATGATTTTGACGCCAATAAATGTTACTTTATTGTTATCTTATCTTTAGATAAAGCCTTCGATCATATGATAAAGCTCAACCATCACGTCAACTAATTGTCGAATCAAAGCGAAACAATAGCCAATTCTTATCGTAATTAGAGAGGCGAACATTCCATACGATCTTTCGTATCGATTACAGTTGAATAAACAAATGTAAGATTGTTTTTTATTTATTTAAATAATGTTATAAATCAAACATACGCCGTTAGCATCCCGCGGGTGAAGTCATTTATCAGAAGACGAGGCTATTGTGAACACTTAAAGCTTAATTGTTACTTTATCCGATTTCAATATGGCGGACAAGAGTTTGTAATTAGTCTATTTATGTTTTTGATACTCTTTGGCGTTGTTTTGATCATTAATCAATCTTTTTTGCTTATAGAAGCACAAAAGTTTAGTCCATGAATAATAAAAACTACTTATTTTAATAAAATACTGGCTGAAATGATGGCCATAGTAATAGATGAAATGAATGACAAACTATTTGTAGAATAAATCATTTTTGTCTTACCCATGAAGGCCCGGATAATGAGACACAATACATATTTCATTTGATTGTTGTCCGGCCGCATTCGGCCGCTCGGGCATTGATGAATTAAAGTTAATAAATTAATAACTTAATTAATACAATATGGCAGTCTAATCTTGCTTTGCTTTCATGTTAGTTAGCGGTTTTTGCTAACTCTAACTTATAAATTCAGTAAGAATTTTAATAAAACATGTATTTGAGTGTACCTACGGCTTAAGAATTTTTAAACATAATCATAACTTAATCAATTGAAATTCTAAATTGGTTGCACTCAGATTCATGTCATCAAATCCATAAACATTATTAAGATCATAAATATGTTTGCTTACTAACAACACTGACACATTTACAGCTCACATAATTTAGTAGAAACAGATTAAGAAGCAACACAAGACAATAAAAATGTGGTCCTAATATAGGCGTATCCTCAATTATTCAATTTATGGCATATAAAATTTGATTCCTTTTCCAATCTTAAGATAAAAAAATGCATAATTAATTCCACAACTTACCGAATTAACGACCGCATATTTTAAAAATCGAACGTCTCAGACGGGAGTGTCACAATTTTCCAAAATATCTCGAGACTTTTAATTACTAATCGATGTAAATTCTTATAGATTAGATTCCGAGTGCTCGATAACTGATGTTAAAGATCAACCAAAGAATCCGAGTTTGAAAAAGCCGTTTGATTAGTAAGTTACTTACGGTCTCAAATTAGATGGTAGATGTATGCAAATTTGAGAATTTTATGGGAACCACACACGACAAAAAGAATATATAACAGTAACGCGATCCGATATTTTCTGGCTATTAGTATCCGATTAGTAATACGAGATGTGAAATTTAAGGTCTATAACGCAGTTAAGGCGTCTCTAGATGTAAGATTAAAACCAAAAATTGACATTTTGATGTGTCATATAACATTCAAATAGAGTGTCATGTTAAATAGCGGTACTTTAAGGTTCGATTTTAGGTGAAATCGATATATGTAGGTGTTAATTTCAGTGAAGTCATCACTATTTAAAATTCAGTTCCGTTTTCAAGTTTTATTGTCTCTTGATACAGAATTTGGTGTAACATAAATCTACTCTAATTTTTTGTGATTTACGTTCGATTTAGGCTACTTTGTAAATCTAAAAAACAATGTGTTATGTGCAAATAAGGAAACAATTTATGGAATATTTATGTAAAGATAATCTTTAATAATTTACTCTTATAAAATTGGAGACGTGTTTCCGAACGGTAAGAATGTGGAGCGATAATCTATTATTATGGTAATTTTATTGACTTGGAATTTTATTTAGGAAGGGCTATGGACTGATATTTAAATTAACTATGATAGATATGACAGAATGAAGTGAAATACATCCTTATTTGAAAGACTAAAAAACAATTGAGAAAAACATTCTACAAACCAACTCTGAATTTGGTTGAAAGAAAAGTTATCATATTTTCTAATTAAGATTTACTTTTCACCTTTTTCGTATAGTACAGACTCATTTTTATCACATTTACTGAAAACAAAAAAAAACAAAGTTGTTTTATTCGAATTCATAGCATAATAACACACTATTGTTACAAAGGAAGTAATTCTTGCAGCTTTGAGCTATTAGCTAATGATATGCCAAAATCAAAGCAAAAAGTCAGTTTAAAATTAGCAAGCTATTTCCATTCGTCTTGGTATTCACGCGTTGTATCGACAATATAGTTCGCTTATTAATGAAACATAACCACGATGAAACGAGCAATTAATGATCTTGGCATAGAGTGCAAAATGCAAAAGCCTGGCAGACGTTCTCTTTAAAGTATGCTCCCTAAAACTTGAAAAATACGTTAAGCTCACGACCTTCAAAACGGTCGTCATTCTGTTTTACTTATATGCTTTGATAACTTATGTTTTATTATAAAATAACTTTTTGGATTGTTATGTACACGCGATAGCACGTCAGGTTACACAGTTAAACTGCGAAATCAGCTTTTATTACGAAGGGCATAAAGGCGGTCTCAAGGTCAGGTATAGTCTGAGGTGCAGTCGTGTATACAAAAGTAGGTACTACATTTTAATAAAGTTTTACTGCTTGAATAGTCACGTCTATAAATATGTATACAGTTTAGAACTTTTTCACTTTAAAAGCTAGATCAGTTTTTTGAACAGAAATCAATGTCAAATGCCAGCTACATCAAAGTGACAAAGTTCTAAACTGTATACTCATTTTTAGACGTGACTGTACAACCGAACTAATTGACACTTTATCTATATATTACATATTACTTTATCTATATATTTAACAATCACACTAAGGTAAAGTTCACCATTTGAAAAATGAACCTAATAAGTTAATTATTTTTAAAAGCACATTTCATATGTTATTTTAAAAATACGCAAGAAGAAATATGCAAGAATTTTCTAAAATATTTTCCATGACTTGTGACGCTCTATCGTAGTATATCACAACGATGCATCGATGTCAGCGTCCCCTTAATCAAGTCGTGATATTTCATTAGTTTCGACTGATTTCTGTCCAAGAGGCATTCTCGAAGCATTCGCTTTTGAATTAGTTTCTTCTTAATTACATATATTATAACGCCCTTACTAATAAAGATTGTATAGCAGATGTATAACACGGCCTTACCAAAGCTTTTAAAACACTGTTCAAAAAGTGTTTAACTTTGACACTGTTTAAATGTAATGCTGTCAATTTTTTGACAGTATTGTTTGAAAGAGACGGCATCATATTTAAACAGTGTCTAAATTAAACAGTGTTTCAAAATCTTTTGTGGTAAGGCAGACAGTGTTTTGTTTTTTTATTTTTTATTTCAAACTTAAATAGTTTGACAGAGAGTAACCATTGTGTAACTATACATCTGCTATACAATCTTTATTTAAGGGGGTAAAGCTATAATACACGAGTATACATTTGGCAGAGCCTGACTATTGACTAATAGTCAGTAGTGAGTGAGTAGAGAGCAGTCTGTAGTTAGTAGTGTGTAAGTAGTGGTATAGTCTGACTTCTGTGCAAACTCATCATAGACGCACAGTAGCCAGACTGACTGTAATCAGTAGTCAAGGCTATTCGAGACTTTAAGACTTCAGACTTCAAGCCTATAGAAAAATATAAAAGTTTTGTTTATCTTGTAATATATTCTATGGTACTTTTTTTTGTCTTGTTTTTCTGGAACTTAACCCTTCAACCCCCCGAAAAAGAGTCACAATAGATATTCCATTGTTATCCGGCCGCATGCATCCGCTTGGGTGTTGGTGAATTAAATAAATTTTAATCATAAGTTATATTGTTATATTGCTTTAATATTTCTACCGACCACTCCATCCTATCGATTCTGTAACCAAACTCGCATCTCACTTTGAACCTCACTTCACTTAGCGTGAATTTTTTAATTAGAAAAATGAATATAAGCTTTATTACCGACTGCAAAAGGTTTTACGTAGCTACCGTAGCTATCTAAAATTTTAAAAACACTGATCAAAAATCATCATCAATCTATAATTTACCCATTTATGATTTAGAATTCCCGCGCAGTGACGTGAGATCCGACGTCTATTTAGCAATGAGTTCCGAATGTTTGAGAAGTTGTAGTCAAGTACGTAGTTATATAGTGTTTTGTTTTAAACATTTTCTCGCGAAAACTCCACAGCGTCATTCCAACTCAATTCATCAAGATCATCTTTCGTCTTAACAAGCGCGCGTTCATAACCAGCGCGATTTATGACACTCGACGATATTGTTCGTGCGTCATTCGAAATTAGAACGTTTCATATTCGAATTTAGAACGTTCGAACCCATTCGAAATTCGAACTAATCGCATTCCACTCCCGGGTCATCAATCCTTCCAAATCAAAACAATCGAATAAATACTCGTTAATTATTCGGATGCGTTCGCAGTCGCCATGTGTAAATCAGTCGATGTTCGGTTCTATTTCGGTCTTGAGTCGTTCGGACGAGAGTTAATTAGAAAGAATTGCTTTTATTTTGCGTTTCCACACTTCACGTGGGGACGTGACACAATCTCTGGATTGGAAATCCTCCTTGATGAATGAGTCCAAAGCATTTCATTAACCGGTTACGAAAATAGTACATTTGGGCAATTAACGTGATATATAATGAGCAGGTTCAAAGAATTCGGAGCAATAAAGACTAATGATATATTTGTTATTCGATTCCGCCTACTCGTATTAATATTACTGCTTTCTGAATAGATTTAATATCTTAAAATGCCAAAAGTATTTGACGTTTTCACCACATAATGAGAGCAACAACATTAAAAGGCCGGATATAGGTAGGTACTTCAAAATATTGTATGTACTTACGTATGTATAATTTCTTGAATAAAAATAATAAATAAATTTATATTTGACAACATCACATACATTGTTCCGATTCCAAAGTAAGTAGCTAAAGCACTTGTGTTATGGAAATCAGAGCCAACGGTGGTATCACATACACCCAGACCTGAGCCAATATAGAAAAGTTCGTTTTCTAAATTGACCCAACCGGGGATCGAACCCGGGACCTCAGAGATAGCGACACCTTGAAAACCGGTGTACAAAGCCACTCGACCACGGAGGTCGTCAAATAACATAATAACCATAATAACCTTTTATTTATTAGTTCACAAACATGTACACATTATATGAATCTCTGTTCTTCTTGTCAGTTAAAAAAGTCTGGAACAGGTGGTAGAAAAATATAGACGATTCAAAAGCGCTTAATTACTAAGTTTATTTGAATAAAGCAATTTTTTACTTTACTTTGAGGTAAGTTGTAGTAAAACTGTGTTAAGCTGCAATGACTTTCCCAATTTTATTATGACGTACAATCTTGCATGTAAATCTAATCAGAGGAAAGAGAAGAAAAATAACAGTTTAAATATAAAATATAAATTCTGCTGTTTTATTATTATATGTTTTGTTATATATGTTGTATGATCATATCATGTTATCATATGGCGGAATCGAATAACAAATATATCATTAGTCTTTATTCAAGAGAAGTCTTTGTCAACTTCCGATCTACAAGAATGAAGATGACAATTTTTTTTTATCTTTCGGAATTATTATATAATTTTATGATGATGATAAACTTTGAAGATTGGAGAAAGATATTTTTATAAATATTTTTTTTTTGCATACAAATTAGCCACGCCTCTACTCATACATCATTTAATTGATAATCAATTAAAGGTCCTTACTGAATTTTCGTTTTGAGGAGCTCGATGGCACAGTGGCTAAGCGGCTGGCCCAGCGATTGTGGAGACTAAGCAACTTTTGCAAGGGTCGGTCATGGGATGGGTGACCAAAAATTTACAACCTCGAGCTCCTCCGTTCTTCGTACGAAGGTACGTTAAGCCGTTGGTCCAGGCTGCATTTACAATAGTTAACACCCACCAATCCGCATTGGGCCCGCGTGGTGGGTTATGGCCCATCCTCCATATCTACCTGTAAGGAAGGCCTGTGCCCCAGCAGTGGGGACATTAAAAATGGCTGATGGTTACTGAACTTTCTAGTAAAGATAATTTTATTAAAAAGTTCGCACATTCAATATGTTGGAAAATTTCTGTGAAACTAAAAACACTTTGGAAGCATCCCATTAATTATTGTTATTTTAAAACCGTGTCAAATAAAGGTGAGGCCAAGGCCATTGTTAGCATTCTTATGATAAAAAAATAAAAAATAATAATGATGAATGAAGAATGAGAGTCATGTAGATTTTTTCACGAGACACAAATTGAGGACGCGCTTACTCTAAATCGAGTTTATGAGTTATACTATTTAATACGTTAACAGTTAAATAAGAACTTCGGTTCTTTGATGTTGATTACGCTCATTTATTTAGGTTCCCCATTTATCTGGGAACACCTCGTTATTTTAACGTAACAGCTGAAAAACATGTTGGGGAAAAACGTGAAAACTAAACTAATAGTGTTAATGGTGGCTATTAATAGAGAGGTGAAATAAATCATAAGATTTGATCTTAAAATCTGATCTGAGATCAGGTTTAACATTATACAACGTGTTACAAAAATACCCCTAATGCCGAATACGGTCTATTAACAACTTTTACTTTGGGACCAACTCTCAAATCGCGAAAAAATCAGCTGTTTCATACATTTTGATATTTTCGTAATTAATTTTTGTATGAAACAGCTGATTCTTTTTTCGCGATTTCAAAGTTGGTCCCATAGTAAAATTTGTTCAGTTTGATGGTCCCTATATACCATATTCGGCATTAGGGGTATTTTTGTAACACGTTGTATAGCACTGCCCAGTGTTCTTGTCAAGAATTGTGTTCTGTGTGCTTCTATAATACGCTAAACCATCAAGACAAACCATCTCAATACTATTTTACTAAAATAACTTTATGCTCACGAAAAATATCAGCGAGGTGATTTGGAATGATGACTTTGATATTTTGACATAATGTCTATGACATTCTGCAGAACAACCTCTAACTTAGCTAATATGATGTATTTCATATCACTTATACATGGTTATTTTTAAGTATATCAAAAGAAGTCCTGGATAACTGTTGCAACGATTGTTTCTAAAAGATGGACCTTATATCACGTTTAACTTTGACTTAACTAACAACACACTCTAATCCTTTCAAAAAAGTATTAAAATAATTCAAAACTCGCCCGAATCAAACCCACTTTATTTCTCATCCGCTTAAAACAAACAATAGTACGAACGAGCCCATATAATCAGAATGGCCAATTAAGCACATCGGACAATTCAATGAGAGAAATTACCGCTCCAATCTGAACCGATGAAGGCGACAATTGTATGGGACAATGGATGTCGTGGTTTTTAAATGGATGTAACAATTAATTCACAACAATTAGGCGGACGACGCCCGCATTTTGAAAGTGTTGTAGAGTTAAGAATGAAGAGGCGTTTTTTTAACCGACTTAAAAAAAGGAGGAGGTTATTAAGTCGACGGTTTTTTTATTATTTTTTTTATGTATGTTTTTGTGCATTTAAAACAGGTCAGCTAGAGATTATCAGTACCCCTAGCATGAACATCTACCGAGAGAAAAAACGCGCGTAAACGTTCATTCGCGTAAAATTCGTTAGAGTAATTATTTATGGAAAATTTCATTTCGCTTTTCAGCGGTAGATGGCACTGTACAAATTTTTCCACAAAACTGCTCTACCTATCGAATTTTTTACACGCGTTTTTTTATAGATGTTCGGGCTACGGGTACAGATGACTTTGGAGGTTTTTAATTTCAAACATAGCTCTAAATCTTATTTAACTTATCTAAAAAAACAAACAACTATTAATAAATATTATTTTCAATGCAATGAAGATGTTCGCTTACATTTAGGAGCAAAACCACGATACATTAAGAAAATATTAACCTAACATTTGCTTTGAGTACATAATGAATTAGTTTAAAAAACTGAACCATACTTATTATTTTTAGCTCTATGGTTATAGCAACTCGGCTGTATGTATACTTAACTCGCTGCATCGCACATTATTGTCGTGATTAAAACTTTAATTGACCTGCACTAAATCACAATTTATTATTTGTTCTATCATGTTGATAATATAAATTGACTGTTATGAAATATCACTGGAGTATAAAAGTCACTTCAGCCAAACTTTCTTTGAGTAAACATAAGATTAGAGTATTGAAAAATGACTAAACATAACTTTTCCATTGAGAAAAGAGGTGGGTCTTACAATAATAATTCTAAACTTAGTTGGCTTTATTAATAAACGAAGAGTAAGTTTACACCCGGTTTAACCAAAAATATTGCTTAGCTATATTACTCCTTACGTTTGATGTCTCAAAGCCCCATATTCATAAGCAAACTTTTTGGTTAAACTAGGTGTAAACTTACTCTGCGTTTATTAATAAGGGGGAGTATGTATAATTACAACAATGACTTGATCCCACAAATTACCAAATAAAGAAATTATAGCAGTTTCAAAAGATAACTCTCTTTATTCACAATGTTACTTAAACTTAATCATAGGCTACTTTAACGTGGGTTCCGAAGCACGGAGAAGCTTGAGATATAAATTTTTGGTCACCCATCCCATTATCGACTCTTGCAAAAGTTACTTAGCCTCCGCTATCGCAGGGCCAGGCGCTAAACCACTGCGCCACTGAGCTCCTCTAGTTTAAAATAATTAAGTTACACAATAGATTAATATGAAACAAGTTCTAAATTAATTCCTAATAAATAAATAAATATTTGACAACATCACATACATTGCTCCGATTCCAAAGTAAGTAGCTAAAGCACTTGTGTTATGGAAATCAGAGGCAACGGTGGTATCACAAACACCCAGACCTAAGACAATATAGAAAACATCTTTTCTACATTGACCCAGCCCGGGATCGAACCCGGGACCTCAAGAGATGGTGACGCCTTGAAAACCGGCGTGCAAACCACTCGACCACGGAGGTCGTCAAAATGTATCTGTCATCCAAAAGCGATAAAACAGTCCCGCAGTCTCCTAATTTTCGCATTTATAATTAGCACTAACAACACCAAAATTGCCATCCGCAATAGCAATTAAGTCTTAATTGTCATCATTGGAGTCATCGTTCAGATTTAGCCAGAATTGGCACAATTAGCTAAGATGACCCGTCGCCTTTAATTAGGTTAATTACCATCGGGAAGTTGATTAGTGATTATGATTGCTTTGGACCGTCTTATGAAATGTAGTGACCAGCTTATTTTGTTGTTAAGGAGACAATTTTGGGCCAAGTGTTGGTAAAT
Source organism: Catoptria pinella (assembly GCA_963556745.1). Classification (NCBI taxonomy): domain Eukaryota; kingdom Metazoa; phylum Arthropoda; class Insecta; order Lepidoptera; family Crambidae; genus Catoptria; species Catoptria pinella. Next base: position 7,909,251 of record OY750771.1, read on the forward strand.
GTTACAATATTATGGATACTCACTAATATAATATATGAGTTTAATTTGTATGAAATAAATTAAAATTTTCATAGAGAACGACTGAGGTACGTACTTACTTAATAGGTTTAAACTTTTGTTTTTGTTTATTTCCTTTTTTGTTTTAAATTCAAAATTCAAAACTCATTTATTCAGTCTAGGCTGTTACAAGCACTTGTGAATGTCAAAGATGATACGCCATCGGTTCGCAAGCCCTAAGCGGGAGCCCTTGTAACAGAAGCAATGCCAAGTGACACTGTGCCTGTGTGTACAATGTGATTAATTTAACAATGTACAACGGAAGTGACCAACTTCAGAGCGCTTACGGTACAAAACGATGTAATCTAATCTGTACATTTTAGTATTTGCCATACATTCTCGAGTGAAGTTTCCGCGGATCACTGACTATTGTCAACTTAATCGCATTGTATATTGTGTGTATTATTGAGAGTTGATTATGGAATAGTGTTTTCTGTTGATTAAATTATAATCCAGATTTTTAAAGAATGCGTTCAATAATTGCTCTTTCTGCTTGTTTCACTTGTAATAACAAACACACTGTTCTATTCAGAAAGTAGTTTTGTTCTACCATAAATTACAATATGGATTTTCCATTAGAAACGTTTAAATTACAAACAATTTTTACTCCTGATGAAACAGACGTTAAACAATCACTTAACGCGCATTAGATCCTCAACTATTCTCAAATCGAGGTACATTTGTTGAACAAACAAAGAATAATCCATTAATAAGATACACTTTTACGCAAACCTTGAATAGAAAGTGACAATTTTTTTTTATTTTACTATTTGCTTTTGTAAGAATTTTCTTATGTTGTGATACTATAGGATGTTATGTTATGTTATACTTCATCTACAGAACTTTATCTTCTACAATTATTCGTTTTTGATGCTATTTTAAAAGTAAACATTGACGGTTACTTTAAAATATTTATAAAATTAGGCATTGTGTACATAACAAAGTAAAGTTCTATTGTGTTTTAGCGCAAAGCATTAAATCAAAACATAGTATGTCAACACTTTCGATTAATCTCCCAAGGCCGAGAATCTTGGTGTTATAACGATGTGTATTATTATGCGAAGTGTATCCGAAATAGCCGACAACTCATTATAAATTTCCTCGGCCCGATAAAAAAATAGGAATGGAGTCATCTGTTACAATTTACGTTTCTTTTTATTTCTAATTTCTGACCGCCAAAATTTTAAAATTGGAATTGATAAAAAGATTTTGAAACAAACGAAGTGGCATTTGTTTAGTTTCGAGAGGAATTCAATTATTTAAAGGAAATCTGTGGATCAAAACTAATTATTTTATTGCCTATCAAATTTTGGGCTAAATGTACAAAAATATTCTGTTATATTTTAAATAAAGATCATGTTAAATAACTAGTTTTTACCTATTCATTTTCAAATACATAAGTTTGAGAAATGTATGGTGACGTAGAAAAAACATACTGAATTACCGCTCACCAATATTATAATATTGAAATACTAGTATCAAACATATTTTGGCTTCATAATCCTGGAGTTTTTTCATGCGATAAAAAGTACTTTCAACTAGGAAAGACGCCTGCATTTCAATATAACGGCTCAAAAGATCCCTTTACGGCAACAAGCTAACGAATATAACAAACATTAACTTACACGAAGATCGAGACGACGCCAATAGTATCGTGGATACGACTCGGGCGCACGTTTCGACGCCGCCCGCCCAAGCGTTCGAACAACGACCTACAAACTCTGTGCTTAAAATTTATAATCTGTGGTAATTCACCGATATCAATTGTTTATCGTATTCTCTGTGTAATAAACTAGAAGTGACGTGAAGTGGGGAAAATTCGAGTTTCGAACAAACGAAGCTCGGTTGACCGTGAACAAATGTTTGTGTTGTCAATAAGTGAGACGGGAGATTTTTTTTTACCGAAGTTAAGGTCCCCCTACAGAGGTGCTGAGGTATGTTATAATTTGTTGTGAGGGAAAGTGACAGGTACCTTTGGTGTTTGCTGTTTTAAGTAAGAAGTAGACAACCTTTTTTGTTAGTTTTCTTTTTGGAAGTTTTACTATTTTTCTACAAGACAACGATTGTGGTTGTTGACCTTTATTAGAAATGTGATTGATTTTGTTGATTTAGTTGAAGTTTAGTCGGTTTTGGAGAGTAAATTTCACTGTATAAACATGATGATTAGGAAACACATATTGATAAGGTTACGGTTAATATTACACAATATTATTCGAATCACTCGAAGTAAAAATAGGTAACATCAAAATAAATAACACCTGAAACACAAACTTTTAGCTTTTAGTTTTGCGCACCTAAATTAATATGTTTCTATACAATACTAAATAACATTCTAGAAAAAATACGACTTGCACCAGATCATATTTTCGGACGAGAATCGAACCCGCGACCTTTGGATGTCCGGTCCAATGCCGCTAAGCTACCGAGTCATTAGTGGCATCGTCGAATTTCTTCTAGTCGAATGTCGAGGTAATTCCTTACATTATACTAGAAGAAATTTGACGATGCCACTAATGACTCGGTAGCTCAGCGGTAAGAGCATTGGACCGGACATTCAAAGTCGCAGGTTTGAATCCCTTCCGAGCTGGTGTGAGTCGAATTGATTCTAGTATATTATTTAGTATTGTGTAAAAATAGCATTGCGAATGCTAAAATCTCAAATTTAAAAATTAATATGTTGGGTTAAAATAAGTGTAATTACGTAAACAATAACGATAATATCATTCAGTTGTTTTTTGAAAAAGTCTAGTTTATAAAATATCTGTATATTTCTTACGCAAATCAACTAGTCTAACCATCCCCGTGCGCGACCAAAGCATGTTTCTCACATTACCATTTTGCTAAGAATTCCTCACTTCCAAATACAAAAGTGGCACGATAATGGCTGTCAAAAGAAATATCCCTTTATCTTCTTAGGCTCGTTTCTCACTTCCGATTTTTCCTAGAACCACGGTAATGAGATTCTTGAAGCCGCTGCACCGAAGCAAGTGTGTAAATAAAGCTTGTTTGCCAAGCGCAGACCAGTAGCCGCTCACTATTTGCTGTCGACCTGTTAATTAATAACTCGGCGCAACGTGTGTACACAGCCTTATTACTGGTAAAATCTCACGAGTCACGAGCACAAACTAACGCAAACCAGTTTTTAGTTTTGACGTTTCCTAATCACATGTGAATGCTAAGCTTACTCAGTTTTTAATTTTTGCTGCATAAAATTGCTGGTTATTAAAAAGCGTAAGCGCTTTGCGGCTTGAATGTACGTACAGTCGTAAAAAAATTTTTTGACAATAAATTTGTACAGCGCCAGCTAACACCGAAAAGCAAAATGAATTTTCCATAGATAATGACTCTATCGAATAGTTTTGCGCGCGTTTTTTTTTCGATAGATGTTCGTTCTAAGGGCACTGATCAAATCCTAAGTGTTAATAATATTCCGAGTTAAATGTCAATTAAATTGTCACAATTTTTCCACTTACTCTAGCGATGACTGTACTTAATTTACTGTGCGCACCTATTAGTTGTACTAATTTGAATAAGAAATTCGTAGCCACCACCAATACAATGTTATTTATCATTAACGTGCCCATTTAGCCTCGCACCCGCGCTCTATAATTACCAGGAAAAAATGAAACTTGAAGAAACGCGATGGCGACTAATGGTCTGAAACTAAATTTTAATTAATGTCGCGTTCTACGGAATGAAAGTGATTACAGGAATAACACGACAGGTTGACGTTGACCCGACACCCTACAAACCTACACTTGTTCGACAATTACTACACAGCTATTATGTCTACGTGTGTGCCTACAACTCATACTCGGTGTAATTTTGGAAATTAAAAACGGTAAGCTTCAATCGGGCCGTAATATCTAAATGATGGATTAACCTCGGGTTTTGATGTAGATCGATTTATTTGGCCGGCGGCCAGTAATTATTCTTTATAGCCGTACGTGTGGTGAACACAATTAGTTATTGATCAGCCTGCAATTAAGCCCAATCGATTTTGTTTGTTGAAGTTGAAGAAAATTGTTTTAGTTGGACGGTTAATCGATGTCGTTTTATGCTACTAATGGATTCCCGGTCATTTGGAATGACCTCACTCCTTTATTGTTTATTAGGAAACAATAAAACGCGTTTATTGGGTAGTAAATATTTAGAAGTTAAACATTCAATTATATTTTAAAGTTATTAGGAAAGCAAATAAAGGTACCAGGCGATTAGGAGTTCGTAGGACAGCGGAACAAAACACAAAGCAAAAGTGGTAAGCGCTGTTTAAAGTCAAACAACTGCGGCGGGGCACGGTTGTGGCAAGTAATTGGCGCAAGCTAGCCGCGGGCGTCAGCAACACCTCTGAACGTATCAAACCGTTTTAATAATGAGCTGGCTTGAGATCGTGAAACAATAAATTGCGAAGCTTGGAGGCTTCGTGCGCGAGACAGCTATCTGAGCGAGCATTATGCATCTCAAGTTCCCGGGCGGGAGATAGCGGGCTATCATCTGTGAGATTGATAGGAGAATAACCCTACGGCTAGGCGGGATTTGGATGCCGCATTGTGAAATGCGAGCCTTTGTACAGTTTGCATTATGCGGGAATTCATTAAGACTACGCCAATTGCCACCTTTCAATTGTTTCCGCGTTCCGAGAGTGTGGTTAACTTTGTCGGCGTTTCAGATTTAGAATTTGATGTGTTTTTGTTTCATTTCAGAATCATCGATTCTCGATTTGAAATCAACTTTATTATTGCTCTGAAAATAACAATTAACCTAGTAACAATGTTCTCTGCTTCTTACCCTTCAAGTCATTAATGTTACTCCACCAAACTATTCTGGACGAACTCATTAGCACAACCAAACATCAAACTCATTCCTTATCGGCCGATCGTCCCAAATTAGGCGCAACTTTTTCCTTAATTAAGAAAGTATGATTAAGAAAGGGCAATCACGAAAACAAAAGTCTTATCATTGGAAGCGTTTGGGGGAGGGTTGATCATAAAAGTAACAAAGAGTGAGCGAAATTAATAAATTATCACTATACTTATGATGTATAAATGTCTGGGGCCTACTCTGTTATAATAATTGACTTTTACAGCGCAAAAAAGTCTTCCAAGTTTGGACTATTGAAAAACTTGAATAATAATTTAAAATGCAATAGGTACGTTCTATTTACATCGAATCCTAGAGAAATTAATATGTTATATAAAAGAAACGTTTTCTTTAACATTATTTTACCTACCTGGACGGATGTAATATCATTATTGTCCGTGATTTTCATAACACACCATAAACAACTAGAGCAAAGTATTCGTAAGCGTCCATTATAATAAATTAAGTATTAAAACCTCCCACTTAATTTCCAAGTGTCTCGTCCAAAGAATCATTTTATTCACTATTGCGTTAACTGGATGTTTCGATCGGGTTACACAGCTCGCAGTCACGAATTGGCCAGTCAACGCATGTGACCGACTTCACGATACTTAAAGGATCGATGATATTAAGTTTTTCTAAATGACATGGGAGACGCTACTATAGATAAATATACAGTTCTAGAAGAAAAAAGTTTCATAAGCAGGTACACGTGGAAACTTGTAAAACGACGCAACAACACCTAAGTCTAAATGCACAGTCACACGAACAGACGCACAGTGGAACATGTTTAGTGCTCCAACTGAGTGTACGAAGATCGTTTATGTACTGTGTTCGCAAAAAAATTCCGACTGTGCTTGCCCGCCTTTATGTAAGATTAAAGAGTTTTTTTCTTAATTAATAACATACCTACAGAAGTTATAAATCAGCATCCTTACTCGAATTCATGATTATTAGCCTAGAGAGAGTTTTTTGGTTTCTCATTATTTTAATATGTACCTATAAGAAGAATAACTTTTCTTGTCCCGAAATCATTTCGGTATAATCAGAGCTGATTTTTCCAGATAAAATAATAATATGTTAATTGTGTCATTGTTTTTTCTTTTTCTCACTCCAGCTTTTGTGTCATTATTGTTTTTATAATATTTTTTATTTATTCTCAGTTCGATCACTTGTTGATAACCTCACAGCTTAGTAATACTAGTAATACTTCTAAAATCACCCCCACACCGTAATTATGACAAATGTGTCGTTGTAGCGTTTACGTGGCACGGTTTAATCGGCTCTCTGGACTGGACATTATCAGATTCCGTCACACTTTGTATAATTCGGTCGCTTAATGAGTCGCTACAACGCAATGGACCACTCACGATTATGACTGACCGCTATTATGTTCGATGGCATTTATAAATGAAATTACAATAGAAAGTGGGATCGTTTTTGTGACAACGCTGTTACCATACAACGGGTTAATGTTTAATGCGTACTTCTATAGATAATTATGTTTTATTATAAATCTGGTTTAATTTTGCTGTTGCGCACTTGATCTTTACTTTATATCTCTTATGAAAATGTCCCACCACAACCCGTATCACTATTATATGCAATACAACATAGACGATACAATATAGACGACCTCCGTGGTCGAGTGGCTTTGTACACTGGATTTAAAGGTGTCGCCATCTCTGAGGTCCCGGGTTCGATCCCCGGTTGGGTCAATTTAGAAAACGAACTTTTCTATATTGGCTCAGGTCTGGGTGTTTGTGATACCACCGTTATCTCTGATTTCCATAACACAAGTGCTTTAGCTACTTACTTTGGAATGGGAGCAATGTATGTGATGTTGTCAAATATTTATTTATTTACAATTTAACAGCTTTTTTCGAAAAGTTAATTTTCATTTTGATCACCCGTCTTGAAAGACGGCCTGACTTTTCTAACCTTTACAACGTCCGTTCAAAGACATTGAAAATGTATCTTTGAAGTTTTTAAATACAGTTTACGCAATTTTCCTTCACACCGTAACAGTTTATAATTATTACAATCGTAACGTTGATTCTTAAATAAACATACAAATTAAATCTTAGGTAAATCAGTTTTTTTTGGGTTTTATGTAAACCTCGATAAAGTGCTCAATGGCACAGTGGGTTAGCGCATCTACCTGCGATAGCTGTCACTAAGCAACTTTCACAAGGGTTAGTGATGGGATGGGTGACCAAAAAAATATTATCTCGAGCTTAACCGTGCTTCAGAAGACAGGTTAATCTGTTGGTAATACGCACCAATCCTCATTGAGCCCACGTAGTGGGTATTCGCTCTTTTAATTCTTATCCATTTCCACCCATATGGAAGGCTTGTGGCCCTGCAGTGGGAACAGGGAACATTATAAATGGCTGATGTGCAGTGCAAACCTAACCTATTATTTATTTATTTATTTTTTCAATAAAGAAAAGATGTGAGTATTTAAGCGATCGCATAATGGTAGTCATGGGTTACCATTTTTTTTATTCGAGCTACTGCATTCTCTGGATTGGAAAATACGAAACATATTAAACGTATAAAAAATGACTTCGAACTTATTATAATATAACTTTTAATAATAGTGATAACAGCCACTTTTTTTATCTTTACTCCGTATGCCGTACTTCCGGAATCGTTCCCATGTCGGCCCTCGCCTGCATGGCCCGCGAGGGCCTAGTTGTAACATTCAAAATAATTATATTTTTTTAGAATCAACTCGGCCTGTGACTTTTGATTATGGATAAACAATGGCGAGTACAGTACCTCAGAAAAGTGTTAAGTCGTGAAAAAATAATTTTTATCATATTTATTTTCATGGTGGAGGCGCTATTTGGCCTTACTAATCGCATTGTTGTAGCTATATAAAAAAAACAACATTCGGGGCATTAAACCACGATACCGAGTGTGATAATTGTATCAACTGAGTGTTTTAATACCTAATTATGTACAGTTTTATTCAAGACTTTGTCTACACCTATGATAATGAATCCTTTATAAAAGGTTCTGAAACAGTTAGCTTATTGCAAACATTAAAACGACCAGTGTCATAGTAAGTAATCATATTTCGAAGGAGTTGCATTATGAAATTTAGTACAACATTATAACACTCATTTGGATGATATAATGGTTTCTATGACACTGATTATTTTATTGTTGGATGGATTGGAGTTGCATTATGAAATTAAGTAACATTATAACACTCGTTTGGATAATACTCGTATTATTATGGTTACTTCGACACTGGTTGTTCTAATGTTGACAATAAGCTAACTGTTTAAACTTTTATACAGGATTTAAGGAAAGGTTGTACATAAACTACACTAAGTAACTCGTTATAACAAAAAAAACGCACTAACTAAATCTCCTTTACATTATTCATTGCCTGTTCTATACGCAGTAACGCACTACTAAAGGCGGTTACACACAACCGCAAGATATTTAATCTAATAATAGACGACTTGATTGCTTTTCTTGTGCTTTCTTTTATATTTATAATTCATATTTAATGATCGACATTAATGGCATTGCTTTAGGCCGTACTTGGGACAGAATCGCCAGTTTGGCTAGACCTCTCATAATCTAGGCGATTACCCCTCTCTTGCCTTTGTTTATAGGAAGTATCGGAGGGACAAGGGCCTTGTAAGACTGGCTTCAAAGAACACGTTAATTTCAGATTTAGGAGCTTTCGTGATGGTTTTGAAACGGTCATTCTATTGTACTAAAGTATAATAAAGTGCAACATGATTGTGTAAATGAGCGCTGACTGGCAGATTAGGCCGAAACAAATTACTTTTCCAACTTAATTTTATGTAAATTTAAATGAGTACGATCACTGTGAGCGATAGCAAATTGTTTTTTGTAACCGCAATCATATTATTTCATGCTGGTAAAAGTATATTATCCAGACCAAAAAAATAGACACAAATCACTGCCTTAAAACATTTGTGTAATTATTTTTAGATTTAGCTATTGTTGTGGTATTTAAATGCATTGCATTAATAAAATGTGTATACTTACTGATGTTCATTAATGTGAAGTTACGAAGAAAAAGGCATTGAGGAAGTGGAAGTTTTGATTCAAAATGGACATTAGCAAAGAAGTTTTAATTAAAAAGCAAGAATGAAAAGTTTTCCAATCAGAAAAATAAAGCGTTAATCATGAGTAACAATCTTGAAGGAACAATCTGAAATGTCATCATACATCCACAACACCTCATACTTATCTGAAAAAATAACATTAAATCGTGTTCTTTCATATATACTAACACATTGTAAAATTATTATTAAGATAGTAACGCACCCGGCAGGCTAATATATTAACCATATATTTTAATTTAAACCACCGAAATTTCATAAACAACCTTAACTCTGTCATCGGTCAGATCGGAGAAATAAAAACAGCTGTAAAAAAATTTTGTTGACTGTCGAAAAATAATCCGCGTAACGCAATTAAAAACATAAAAACTCTCTTAAAATAAACCTGGAGCGAATATCACACGACCAAAGAGTAATAACATTAAAACATATACTTGGGCAGATGCGCCAATATTCTATTATTACTGGCTTTTCAGCACGAACAGTGCGAGCATTCCTCACTATTTCTATAACCCTAAGATGAATCATTAAATAATAAAATCTAAAGCATACTTAATGCGCAACAACATACACGTCTATTCGTGTCTACGTATTGACTAACACACGCAAATTTAATCAATTCCAGATCCAGGCCTCGTGTTACTTCTCAATCGAACGTTGCGCACACGCACACAGAACCTACATCAATGGATCTTCTAATTGCGAACACATAAACAAGTGCCCGTGTGTTTGTTACAGTAACAATGTGTGTGCTTCGCCATCTTATTAGGAGCACTTTAAACAAAAATACAGGCCAATTAGAACACTGTTTGAATTCGAAATTGGAACAGTTACAGACTGACAGATGGTGCACTAAAAATATGGGAGTTCCAGTTAGTGGCATAGGTTTTCAGTGTTTCTAGACGGGATATTTTAGAGTGTGCGAACTTATTAGCCACAAATGTCATCTCGTTTGATGCATCAACTACTACTTTGTTAAAGTTGGCTACGTCTTAGAGATTTGCAGGCGTAAATTAGGTTCACGTGCGTTTTAATGCATCCCGCAAGTGTTAGTGCTCTACTTCGATAATCTTCGTCGGCGAACGGATCAGTACGAGATGATTCATAATATTCAGTTCTATTGTTGGCTTGCATTTCATACTGGAATTATGCAATGACCATTGCTTTGTTGTTTATGTAATAAATGTTTGCGGTTACCGTTGCTTAATTTTTGGGGTCTACTTCCTATACTATGTAATTTTTATAATGGAGTTGGGTATTGTCTATCATTTGAAATACAATAATTACTGACGGACGTCTAATCTAAGCACCGTATTACTCATTGTGAAACGCATCAATTTGACTCTCAGTTTTATTATTAGAATGTGCCTTATTGTCTGACGCTTTTCTAAAGAACTTCTAGATACCTACCAACTTCTAAAAAACCTTGTTTTAACACCATAAGGAACTCCTTGCCTGAGTCTGCGTTTCCAGATAGGTACAATTTGGAGGCCTTTAAGTCACGAGTGAATAGCTTACTTCTAGGCAAGCGCGTTTCATTGTAGGTGAAAGGGGGGTCACCAGGGGTGATAGCGGTCAAGCGCTTGACTATCTACATAAGAAAAAACATAAATAAATCTAAGAATGCAGATCCCGAAATATGAGACATAATAATGTATTGTTTAAGTCTGTGTCTTATAAAATTAATCATAATAACCAACATTATCAAAACCGTTGTACAAACTACTTTACAATGTAGTTAAACCAACAAATCGTTAAGATCACCAAGCGTTAAAAGACGTAATAAAAAAAACCTAAAATCATTTCTTGACGCATAGTATAATGCCTCGATCCACTTAAAGTAGCTATTTTAGTGAGCGGCATTAAATTTGATCGATCAGAGCTATATTTTTCCTGTTTACCAAATATTTAAGTAACGGCCATAAGTCAGACAGTAAAATAATTCAAATGTGAAATTTCATGAACGTTCATAATGAACTTGGCAGGCGACCAAAAAACGTCTTATTTTCGATGTGGAATCTGGACCAATTTTTATTGCAATGCTTCGGTTATAGTGATATGGACGACCCTCGCAATTACTTAACGATCCTCATAGAACGTTGCAACATTGACGCAAACATTTCCCAGCAATGCTGTCATAGCGTCAGCAACATCAACAAGTTTTACTAATCCATAAATCAATGAAACACCTTCCACATTAGCACTAGCCTTTGTATTAAATACATTGTTTATTTCTTCATCGGTTGCGTTATTTATTGCGAATTCCAATTTAAAATTTTATTGTGCTATCATAAACATACTTATATCGCCAATCAATAACACGTGGCGGAATTATTTTGTTTTATCGTCATTCTTTGGCTCGCTTTAGCAACCGTGCGTTACATCAAATGGTGGAATCTTCTCACCTATAACTTCTATAGCATCGTAAGATTTATTTCTGTGACTTGAATCAGTTTTATTGCTTCTATGTTCATCTGTACTCATTTATAACTGACGTAGATATTTTTTACGATTCGTAGCGGTGTTTATTTTTGTTTTTAATTACTTCTGGCGTGGGTAGCAATGAGAATGACAAGAAATACGATGAAAAAAGTTGTGTAGACATTATTGCGTACGGAATGGTTGCAATGATTTTGATTTAATGTGTCTGTATCGCCCACGGAATATAATAACACCGACAAAGTGTGAAGTCGTAATGAGTATCCGAATGATTATTTTTGTAGCAGTTATTATTTATCTACTGATAACATATTTAAGTCTGTCCTTGTGTCAGAACTAGTGAGATCATCAGTCATAATTGTGGCGTCAAAAAGTAGCAACTATTTAAGTGAGATTTTAAAATAGGAGTCACTATTTGAAATAATTGGAATCACATTACTTGCAACTGTTTTGTAAACACCTCGCAACTGAAACCTGGTAATCGGGGAAATCCAAATATATTAAATATCGGGTGATATAAACTGTAATTCTTGTATATCTTTCCTTTTTTCATAAACATTCATGCGCTAGACTTCTGTGTAATCAAACTGCCTACCTTGACAAATTGTAAGCATATTACAAGACATTTAAATCTCGCCACTTGTTGATTGTTAACTTCACAATTTTTGTCCGGATACACTACTTTGAAGTGATTCGTTTCCATTAATCTTTACGTAGACGTTTGGCACTTCTCAGAGCTTTTGCCTCGACAATTAGCGCTAGATAAATTGCCACTCTATTTTCGTCTTTAACCTCTAAATTACTATGTTCACTTTTCAAACGTTTTTACGTTTATGCACTTCTTGTCCAATAAAATAGCTTGTTATTATTGTTTCCCTAAAAATAAATTGCGTTTGTTTCCCAATTCCGAATTCACTGATTTTAATTTCTGTATCTCTGATGGTATTTTTCGCTTTTGTTATATGTCGTAGAACAATAAATAATGTCAAGTATTCTAAATCGTTTGCGATTCATCATGGAAGGAAACTAAATGGAACAAAAAAACATATATATCTCAATCGGAGATACAAACACGAGAGCGATGTCAAGTATGTGAGACGCCATAAGATTTAATGAATGCTACTTCATTTGGAACGCACCAATCTGAGTCAGAAATCAAAATCAATGCGTAAGCGCGTAACGACCATCGGATGCGCCGAAGTGTTCCACGCAGAGATTGTAAATATTTCTCTGTTTCAGAACGCGACTGAAATAGATTAGAACGCCTGTTACTAAATCCCCTTTGAAGATTACACACGCCAGCATTAGCTCTGGCAAATTACTCTTTAACAAAGATTGTATTAATTACGCGTTCTCGATAGTTCAATGTAAATACAATTTTAAATTTAGAACGGGTGAGCGAAGCGCGCCTTTTCAACGCTTCATATTTATATCTGTCATTTTTCGATCTATTAAACCTCTTTGAATCTTTAATGCGCTTTTAATCACAGCAACTGACCAAATGGTTTTTGTTTTTTACGTTGATGTGGTAATCAGAAAAGAAACAAAGGTCGGGTTTGAGAGTTTTTATGCGCTCATAAAAATTCATGAAACCAGAAAATTATTACACGTATTAGACGTTGTCGAACACAATTCGGAAATCGAGAAATGAAAATTACATGTTATTAAGCAACATCAACACTCGACGGTCGTTATAACACAAAAGATAAACAGTCCGAATTAAAGACTCATTCATTTTGATACATTTTGGGTAATACTGGCGTTGTTTGGACGCGGGGCGTGTTATCTCGCACCGTGATCTTTTGATCGCTTCCCCTGATTATTTCGTTCAGGTACCTACCAAGTCGATACAATTAATTCTTAAGTGAAGCACATTTTTATAAATTATTCCGCAATTCCGCAACTCACCTTCAAAGAGTTTCATGTCAAAGTTCAAAGAAAATAATCACTAATAATGAAGTGAGGAAGGAATAAATTACATAGTCGCCTTCTCAATCCTACACCACAAATCAAAAGATGCACTAATTCGCAGAATTACGATACTTCCGCAATCCGACACAATGCTCAAAAAAACCAGATCGATTCAATCGAATGCACTGATAACCCGAAATTACGAGTCAAAACCACGTATTAACGGCATAAAAAGCAATAAAACAGCGTGAAATGGTATGAGAGCATTAATTCGATTATCAGATCGAGGTGTGAAGCGAGTTTCGATGTTTATCTAGGTATAAAGAGGCGCCTCAGAAGAAATTATTTTACAACAGTGAAATAATAAAAACGTTCATTAGCAGTCATTAAGGTGCCGCCTCCTCGATTTAGGAATAGATAGGGAATTTACTCTGTAATAACAGGGTGGGCATAGACAATGTCTACTGGTTATGGTAGTAAAGATTGTAAAGTAAGAAGTTGTAAATAATAGCCGAGTGTTGGTGAAAAACAATGTTTGTTTAAGCCATACATTATAACTCAATGGTTTATGCATTTGAAGTTTTTTAATCAATTACCATAGAGAAAACTCTTAACCTCTTAATAAGAAATGAAAAAATGATCTCGAATATCAAACAGAGTTTTGTTTATGATACTGAAAATAATTTGAGCAATGAGGCGACATCATTTTTTGTTTTTTGGCGCAATCTTTCTCGAATGCTAATGAGTTTAACATTTTTTCTCAAATTTTGTATTAAAATAATAGTACCTTCTTTGTGTACTATTCTGAGGGCCTCTATTACAAAAAATAATCACGATAGTCGGACGATGTTCGTTGATCGATTTATATAATTATAAATGAGTTAGTAATGTCACGGAGTGGGACGAACATCGTACGCTTGCTTTTTTGTAATAGGCGTTCTGTTGCCAATCGCATTGTAGAATTGAAATATTAATTGACAGCGTGTTATAACAAACCGCAGGTTCGTTGTAGCAGAATGTTTTCCAGTACGAAAAAATAAGTTAAAAAAGAAAAAGCTTGACGTCGCTATTGGCGTTGTGCTCGAAACCGCACTCGAAAATCTCCATAATTACAAAATACAATTAAAACCACAACAAGTGTGTTTGTTACTTCGCATTGTAAAACAGATTGTAAAAAAGGTGTAAGTACCAATATCGAGAGAGGCTAAATATGCTTAATAATACTGTATTTATAAGCCATACTTAAGAGCTTAATATTTTAAATAGCTATTTTATAATAACAGCTGTTCAAGTGATATTTTTTCTCGATTGATATTTTTTTTTCGTAATTTTTTTAATTCAGACCGTGTTATTACAAAAGATTTTTAAACACTGTTTAACTTAGACACCTGGTTAAATGTGATGCTGTCTCTCTCATACAAGATTGTCAAAAAAGTGACAGCTTTATATTTAAACAGATTAGTGTTTAGCAATATTTTGTAATCACACGGAGAGTGTTTTAAAAATAGTTTTTATTGCATTTTAAAAAAGGCTTAATGTTTACGTGATCATTTTTTATTTTATTTTATTAGTTCTAAATATATGTACTTATTTCTACTAATATTCATAAAACAATTAAAAATATAGATAAATGGTTATATTGGTTCTTTAACACAAGAGCGATCTAAAGTGATGCAGCGCTTAAATAATAATGTTTTTTACCAAAATAATGCTCGAATACTCATTATAGACATTAATAATTATCCATTGTTCATCAGACCTGATTGCATTCCATCATTTTAATAGTTAATTCTACAGCTCTGGATCTTGTTGCGGTCTCACACACAATTTGCCTCAGGATACCGACTTGCAGAAATCAGGTATTCAATGCGACGTAGATGTAGTTCTCTGGAAGTGATTTAAATATTTACTGGTGCTGTTTATTTTGGTTTTCTGTAAAAAAGGCGCATTAACAAAACTAAGATATGAAATAGAATACTTTATTCTGGATTCTGAGAGATATAAAATATTGTTTCACGGGTTTTGGTTAAGTGCTAACTATTTTATTTAACAGATCATTTTACGGAAATCATATTTAATTTAGATAGTGCTTTTCAGAACCTGCGAAACTGGCCCTTAATATTGTACAAATAAAAACTAACATACTATAGTAATAAAAGAGTTTGATTGTAATCCACTACTTTCTATTTTTTCACAAAAAAGGTACCAACTTGTCCATTGACTTGATCTCATATAAAATCGTTATTTATTAGTAAATGTCATTGTTAAAGCAATAGTACTAGCCTTATATTCCACCTGACGAAGCAAATCTTTGTAATGAGGTGTTTTATTGCTTAACTCAAAATCTATCACGATCGCTTTTAATTTGGCAATCGTGTATATCCTTCATTGGTCTCAAAGACAGTCTGTCACAGTGCCTTGTAATGCCACAGCAATGGACGTAGTATTCGTGCCACATTGAAAGCGATCGCGATAGATTTTGAGTTAGACGATTAGGTGGCAGATTATTTATATATCTCTAATAATTTTACCACTTCCATAGACTCTACTTTCTTGTAACTCCAAACACTTACAATAAGCACTTCAAGCTACTAATTAGCCGTTTCATAGTGGATGGAAAGCCTCAATTAAACCATGGAGGTTGGACAACTTGCCATGGGTTTTAATAAACGGCTCATTTTATACCTTTATGCAGCGTCTGTTGTTAATTTATCGTGTGGTTAGCTCCTTAAAAGAGGATAAGTGGGATTTTGTCTGCTGCACTAATTTTTGCTTTTAAGTACATACTTATTTTTGGTTCTTTAAATTGACGCCTGTCAACTGTTTATAATAGTTGGTTGCACTGGAAAAATGAAAGATGGCTTTTATGGTTCACATTAGAGTGATTCTGTTTTTGATAAATAGCAGAAAATACTAAAAATCAAATAAGACAACGGAATTCTTAGTATTTTAAATAGCTATTTCGTTAAGTGAATAAATATTTATTAATTACAATCACAATTTATTAATCCTTTGACTTTATTATACTTAGAGCCTATTTCACAATCAAAAAGTAAGTTCTGAGTAGCTTACTTGACATATTTTTCATATCACAACTGTCAAATTATCTGTCAAGTAAGCTACTCAGAGCTTACCTTTTGATTGTGCAACAGGCCCTTAAAATTAAAAACACAATTGTTATCATGTCAGTTTAATAAATGATTACAAAAACAACACACGAACAAATTTAAATCTATTACAGACAAGCTAAACAATTATTGTTGATTGAACTGATAAAATGCAAATGAAACATTCATGTAAATCGCCTTAATTAGGCGCTATTGATTCGATAGTTAGAATTGCTCCAATTACGTGTAGTAAAATTCATAGTAGATAATAAAACAAACAAATTATAAACGCATTACCTTGCACGTAGGAAACGTCAGAATTCTATTGTTATTCATCAAGAAACTCTCCCCTTTCTTTAAGTGGAACAACTTTGTATTTACTATTAAATTTGAGCAACATCTGCCTTACGTCATTGAAAATAGGACATATATTTGAGCCTTTATTGTCAGAGAATTTTCATTGTACAGTTGTATCGCATAATTGTCGTTAAGTGTCTGTTAAGTTTTAATGAAACATAAGTAGATAGCATCCATACATGTTTTTGTTATATGCAATTAGCACTTATTGTACGTAACGTCTGTGTAATTCCACTGCAAAGGTTTCATCACTCGACAAATGTCCACAATTATGTTAATGGCAGAACTCTTGTAATTGTAAGGTTTAATCGCTGCGTTTGAACGCGGTCTTCGTTGTACAAACATTGCAAATGACGCTCTATAATTTTACGGTGCCAGGTTTCAAGACTTTAGGGCGGGTGAGAGTTGATGATAGTTTATCACATGCGATGTAAAAGAATCAGAAATTATAGCTGAGATTGAATAAAAGGTTTCTTTTGCTACTTTGATAAGTGCCCTTTCTGTATTTGTATGACAGATTTATGGTATACGACACTAATGTAATTGATAGTTTTCAAAATATGATACCAAATTCTCAGAATACTTTTTATTTATTATCTTAAGACTGGCGCTGGCTTGCAGCGTAAGAGTTGATATACTAGAGGAAATTCGACGTTCCCACTAGTGACTCGGTAGCTCAGCGGTCTGAGCATTGGACCGGATATCCAAAGGTCGCGGGATCGATTCCCGTCTGTAAGTCCTAGTTTTTCTAGTATATAATTTAGTATTATATAAAAATAGCATTGTGAATGCTAAAATATCAAAATAAAATAAAAAACTTAAGACCTTATTAAATAATATATTTCGTAACTTAACTTTTTCAACACATTTTAAAATAATATGGTAATAACTGAGCTTTAACTTTCTGAAAGTAACTTATCTGTTTGGTGCATTATATTTTGGTTAAAATTAAGTAAAATTAGGAGAGTTAAGTAAAATTTGATAGCCAAGGTGATGATTATAGTGGAATAATTTTATTTTATAGGTCCTGGGTAGCATTATCTTCAGAGTTAAAATGGATCACAATTTTCTTGAGTCACTTAAACGGAATCAATGAAAAATCAAATCATTGAATCTTCCAAATCATTTGCTGCACCTAACTATAGCATAAACAGTTAATTACTATAAAAACAATAATAATATAAATAACAGACCTCGATCTCGGTCCCTTTGACATAAACGTAATGTAAACATTTCAAAAGAACACATTTTACGTTTGCTAACAAAGGCACAGAAACTTAAAGTCATTTCAATTCGTCTTAGCTGAGCACGTGTGAGCTTGTTTGGGGACAAACAAAGCTGGTAATTAAAGGTACCCACGTCAATTGGGCACAAGGTTACTCTAAGGTGGGGTCTACACAACGCCAGCAAACGCAGCGTTTGGTACATTCGCGTTCAATAATATGTACGCACCTTTCACAGTTCATCAACCATTAGGCTGGCCCCAGACCTACCGGTTTCATTTCTTTGCTTTGCTGTTATAGTAGAACAGGGGGCCGTACCGGCTAACGCATCGAACTTCGGAAAGTCTGCCGGGCTTCAACTTAAAACAGAAAAATCGAAGTAAGAAGTTTCGTATTGTAGTTATTTAGAAAATATCGATATTCGTGTGATATCATAAATTAGGGTTTGCCATTTTGGCCCGATTGGGGCTCAATTTATCTGTTTTAATTTGAAGCCCGGCAGACTTTCCGAAGTTCGAAGCGTTAGCTGGTAGCCCCTGTTCAACTAAAACAGCAAAGCAAAGAAATGAAACCGGTAGGTCTGGGGCCAGCCTTATTAGTCAACATTCTGTCAAAAGTGCCAGCATATTAATGAACTCTACTGTAACATTAAATCTGCTTGATATTACCGCTCTTTTTCCTTCGCTAGACCATCAGCCATCAATAAATTTCTGGTCACCCATCCCATGACCGACCCTTGCAAAAGCTGCTTAACCGCAATCGCTGGGCCAGGCGCTAAACTGCGCCATCGAGCGCCTCTTTCCTTCTTAATTCGGTGTCAATTACCGTCTCAATTATCATCTATACTTACTTTTCTATAAGGTTGCTTGCAGCGAAGAAGTAAAAAGTACTAGAAAATTTCGCCGCTCCCACTAGCGACTCGGTAGCATAATTGGTCAGTACATTGGGCCGGAATCCCAAGGGTGCGGGTTCGAGTCCCGTCTGAGGTGCTACGGGTGAGTCGATTTTTTCTAATATTATTTATCTTAATATAAAAATAGCATTGTGAATGCGAAAAATCTAAAATTTCATAAGGTTACTTACATTACCCATCTCTTAGTAATCTTCTTTCCCTCAATTACCTATTCATTGCAGTGGCAATGCGATTCCATGCATTCTACGATAATGTCAATATGTCTTCCTCAATAGATTTTCAGTTAGAATTGAAACACATTCAACGAAATGCCTATTTGATACTTTTTACAATATTAACTACAAGAATTACCTTCAAAAAGCCGCCGATATGCAGTGCTGTGTGTTTTGGCCTTAGGCCCTGAACACGTGTCTCTTTTATACATTTGAAAAGGGTTACAAACAATAACATGGGCAGTATAAAAACTAATAGGTAGTTTTGATTGTAATTGTTCCGTCATATAATAAGCTTAATTCATAAATTAAAATATTAACATTTGTTCACCATTTTTGTGCAAAACATAAGTAAATTTCTAATAATTATAAAAAAGATAGCCACATTTTATAAGCAAACATTGTGTATCTGTTTATCTTGTTCCTACTTTATTACACAGTCATATATTTTAGAGATAAATGGAATAATGACGTTTCTAATTGAACATGATTGAAAAACCAAAGAGCTCGATGGCGCAGTGGTTTGTGTGTAGTGCCTCGCATAGCGATTGCGGAGGTTAAGCAACTTTCGCAAGGGTCGGTCATGGAATGGGTGACCAAAAATTTATTATCTCGAGCTCGATGGAAAACCAAAATTTTTTTTCTTAATTCGCATCTGATAATACTTAATTAGACACTACAAACTAAACAAACACCTATTTCATATAAAATTGAGTGATACTGACGTTTGCAGATATTACAATGAAGAGCAGGAAACGCCCAAGCACCTCTTATGTGATTATGGACCTCTAATCCACAAGCGTAGTATCCATCTGGGGCGACACGTAATCGACCCGGTGGAAATAAAAACTCTCAAAACTAGGAAGATACTAGACTTCCTGGACGGCGCAGGCGATTGGCACACAGGTGGCGAGTCACAATAGATCTTTTAGCTCACAATGACTACAGCTCTGTCAGAGCTGTAGAGCCCTTAACACTCAAAGAATAATAATGCAACTCATTATTAAAATCATTAGTCGTACCGGCCCTCGAGGAGTGAATAATTGTGACCAACCACTCCACCATGACGGACCTCATGATTGTCGGTTTCAATGACAACGGACAGATTTTGGAATCACTTTTTAAAAGAAAAGAAATATAAAAAAACAAAAGGCTTCAATTTTGTTTTTTTTATTTTTCTTATGCTTGAAAGAATAGAATAGAATTGAACTCATGAATATGAACTACGGCTATTACCTCTACTTGTTTTGTTGAAGTCTTGACAAAAAAATGTTTAAAGCAATTTGAGCTTGAGTATTTTTTGAGTTTTAATTGAATTTGTCTCAAAAGCTCGAAACGAACTAGTTAAAAAATGACACTTATTTGTCTATGTATTGTGGTCAAAAAAGTAAGAGAGAATGAAGAAAAAATACATAAGTAATTGAATTATCGCTGACAAATCTTACTAGATTAGTTGTTTTATAGCTACAATATTTAAATAATGTTTGTTTCTAAAATGTATTTACTGAACTTTAGTTTGATAATCAATGTCCAAAGCTAAACACAAATACACTCATGTAAAGGATGAAGAATGGTTACTTAACCATAGGCCAGGGGACCGTCATCAGGTAAGATTGTCCGACGACCTTTGGCGTACTTCAAACAGTCTTAGCCCGCGGCGCCCTCTGCCTTTAAATTGAATGCAGCAAGATTACAGACTAGTTAGTAGCAGGTAAGTACTGCTTAGGTGCATTGAAAAAGGAGGATCATTATTAATTGAGGACTCTTGAGGAAACTGAGTAGTTTCTGTTAAAATAGTAGACGTCCTTTTACATTAGTGCCATTTTTTGTTTTCGTTAATAATTAAAAAACATCAGAAATATGTGGCGAAATACACACGCGTATCAAATCTCAAGATAAGAGTTCTCATTTCCTTTAGAAAAGTTTTAATAACAACATACACAAGTTCCTAATATTAAACAACCTAAAACCGTTGATTTTGCAGTCGTGATGGCTGCTTTAATGTTATCGTTTCAAATAAAATTTTGATATTTTGTTCTGATAATCGGACATGATAAACGTTGAGTGATACACAAAATTTTAAACATCTCAAAAAATCGTAACAAAAACGTACAGCGTTCTAGTTACAGGACCTGTCATAATGACGCGTGATTTTTATACAAAAACAATGTTTACGTTAATCTGAATAATGCGTTTGATTGCTGTCAAAACAATGTCATGTCATTACACAAAGCGTAAACGGCTCACTTGTCAAATAATACAATCGGTACATAGGCCAGGAGCTGGCCGAACGTCATTACACGTTTCGTTAATACCGCTCGTCTCTTTTGTTATTTTGACACAGGAAGTTATTAAAGTAATTAACTGGGGCACAGCTCCTGGGCTATTATCATCTCTAGAGTGACGTGTTAATGCCGACCAAATAGTGATGGGGCAATATCGACGGTTTTAATTATTTTCTAAGATTAAATTAATATTTAATTTATAGGTACAGCTTTGTTCACTTTGTCATCAGCCATTTTATGTAAGTAGGTACAAACATGTTTTAAAAAGTGTCAGTATGGTACTTTCACAAACTTAAAGAATCTTTGCTTTGTCACGATATCAGAAGTTCTTCGCATTAATTTAATTTACAAAAACTACTAATATTTTACTCTGTAATTAAGAGAAAAGAAACGGGGTCATTAACGATCTGACGAAATGATTGATGTTTTAGCTTCTAGTCTGAAAAAATTATGTAGAATTCTACTACACAAAAATAACAGGAGGCTAAAATATAATTAAAGCAAAGGAACACAGTAACTGAACATAACATAGAAATATGGCTTGATAATTCTGTAAAAAAAATCCTAAATATTATCACCATAAAAATAAACTTCCAAACGTCCGATTTCGTTTTATTCAACGACAGTGATATGACTGTTTTTTAGACAAAAGGAGAACAATAACGGTGTAGATTTTATAAATGATTTAGAAATCCAAAAATCAAATAAATTTGGTTTCTCGTTTTTATGATGAAGTGACAATTAAAGCTATGCAATAATCAACTATTATAATATTGTGAAGAAATAGTGAAAGAGTAGATTTCGTGAACTGTCTGGCGTTATTCGGGAATAAAACCAACACCACCCACTCCCATTTAAAAATCATTTATGACTATGGTGTGTTTTTGCCTTCAAGCTGGAGACTCCAACAGCTAATACATGTATCTAACATCTCTAAGAAAAATAGTCCAACGCTACGTTCTTCAACCCGCCAATGAGAGACGCCTAAGCCTCACAGTGGACTATAATAGTCTTGTTATGATGATCAAACGCTTAACACTGAAAGCACAAGTAATCAATATGTTTTATATTTTTTGCATTTCACTATGCTTTTTTATGTTAAGATAAATAAATACTAGAAAAAAATGACTCACCGTCCCGTCTGAGGTGCTACGGGTGAGTCGGTTTTACTAGTATATATTTATCTTAATAAATAATCGATATCTGTATCAAAAAAACTGCACATCACTACTCCATCACAAATTATATCGGTTCTTTAATTTTCAATCGCCCGCGTCCGAATGAAAGCTGCTCGATCACACAATGCTCTCATACGCTATGGACATAATTTGATAGTCATACAGACTTAACAATAGTGAAATCATCAACACAAAACAAAGTAGAACCTACTGTACTACCCTTAGTATTAAGTCGATTATCCAATAATTGATTTTCAAAAAATAACAAGCAAGTTTTAGTTGCGTGGCTCCCGTACTTACACCAGGTCTAATTTCTTAGAATTCGTTATATTGTTTCTCATCATTAAGTTTCTTTTTTGCTCACAATTGAATCACGGTGTTTTCCGTTTATTTTTAACTTCGGTTAGTGTGTGAGTAATTATGAATAATGTTGAGTTGAGAATTTGTTTAGGAATAGTTTGATGTATCTTTGTATGCGCTTGTACTGTATCTTTTAGTTTTATCATGAAAAGGAATCTGTTTGTAATATCAATCTATTTTTTATTTCATTTCTATTTCAAAAATATCACTTGCCATTTTACCAAATTTTAGTTAATTTGAATATTATCTTCTTTATATTTATGAAATTCTAAAACCACTAAGACATTTACAAGTCACTTCACTTCAACACCTCACTATCAGAAAGAAAGAAAAAATGTCAATCAACTCCGCAATTACGATATCACGCGTCAATTTCACAACTTTTCTACAAAGAGTTTTTTTAATCGAGAGTTTTAAACTATTCGAATTAATAGTTCTTCGTGCGAACCGGCCACGTGGCAAGGAAAGTAGCCAATTAAACTCGTCCGCTTTTTTCCCGCCGTAACGAAGCATAATGCAATTATTCGTAATGGCAGGATGACAGAGGCACAGTCACCGCCCAGTAATCGCGTCCACAATTAAAATGTCATTACGTTACCATTTTTTACACCTAACCTCACTTTAATTATGTCGGGTAACAGAGAACGTAATAAGAAAAATAAGAAAAGTTTTGTGTCGTTCGAACTCACATTAGAAGTCCTGAGTACTACGGATTTTACGGTCACCTTTTTTATTTGTTTTATTTAATTTTGTCACTCGTAGCCTTATTGCCAAAACCGATTATCTGCACTTTTTTGTCAGAATTGAGTTGAATATTACCAATAGATTCAACTCTGACTGACGAATCGATTGGTATAATTTAACTCAATTTTGAGAAAAAAAAAATTGCAGATGATTGGTTTTTGCAATAAGGGTACTGTTTTCTTATTTAATATTTAGTTAAAAAGGATTGCAGCTTAATTGTAAAGCCCCATAGTTTACTTCCCATTTCCCATTCTAGTTTCTATCACATATTTTTTTATAAATTATTCTCGCTAATATACCTTCTACTACAGGAGGCATGAAACCTCCTACTTCAGGTTTCCTACCAACGTTTTGATGAAACCGTATTTCTGTCAACTCAACTCAATCCATACGTCTAGTATGGACTTACACTTTTCGTAACGTTGTTTCTGATTAGGTCATTTTAAACGACCTTTTTTTTGTTTACTGTGTAATGTACAAGAAAGTTAAAGACTGGTTCAACAGTATTCCCAGGTGACATAATTTGACAAAACTTGTGATTATTGAAGGAACAGATAATGACATAAGTGTCACCCCTTTACACCATCTGGTGCTAACGACACTTTCAAGAAGGCTAATGCTTTCGTGAAATCGTGACAATGAGTGACACCAAATGAGACTAAATTATTATGTTTTATTTCAAGATAATTAACCGTACGGTTAGTCATTTAAGGATATCGGTCAGTATCTCTTGGCCTATTTCCGTTGTCCTCACTTTTGTCCCCCACTGGGGGTATCGGAAAGAAAGTAAAAAATTTAAAACATCTCTTTTTCCGATCTGGGACAAAAATCAGGGACAACGGGAAAAAGCCAATAATTTTTTGATTATTTTTTTTTTTCTAATTTGTAAAATAAAAGACGTATGTAAGTGTTAAACCAGTCAAAAAGCAGTTTATAATTTCATAGGTACACTGTTTTTTTCCCACTTTTACATTGCTTAAAGGATTAATGGATTATATTAGCTATCTAAGTGACATTTATTTGACCTAACTAGAGGTGATTAAGTGCACTTAAAATGAATCAAAAGTTATAAAAGTTTCGCATACATACCTTCACAGAGATAAATAATTGAATTTGCAACAATGTTGTAAATATTTTAACCTAATTTTTTTTTTTTTTTTTTTAATTAGAGGCTTTTACCTATTTTTTAACTTAGTTTCTTTTACATACTAAAAGACTGTTAATTTACACATTTTACTCATAACTTAAAAATGTGCATGCAATATTTTGAATGCTAACCGCAAGTAACATACAAATTGAACAATTTCATGTTGTTTGTTAACAATTTTGTTTTTAATAGCAAGACTCAATCAACAACAACACAAACATTAATCCTTTTACAAACACCATGATTTACTTGCGTACATCCATAAAAATTAGTACCAACGCTATGTTTGTTACCCACACAGCTTCGCAAATACATCGTTTACTTATGTAATTAGTGGGGGATAGATTGGCCTAGAGAGTTTGCGGATAGCCTTATTTACGTACGTGCTACGATGCTACGCCGTAGTAGATTCGTAGATGTATTCGTTTAAAATTACTTTTCTTCGGATAATGATTCGTTCTTCATACATAATAATGTTATTTAAATGCTGTTGAACAATAAAACTTAATACAAAAACCTTTATTACTTTTTAAATAAATAAATTAACTATTTCGACCACTACTCCCTTGTTATGATCATAGATAAACTAATTTAGCAAATGACCTCCACTTTTCTTACAAAGATCTTCCCTTCAAGCACATTCACCACATGAATAATATAGTTAATTTATTAATATCCCGCCTTTAACAAACAAATTCTGAGTAAACAAACAAATCAGGCGCAGACAACAACGATAACAAATTACATACATGACGGTTAATTTGCCAACTTTTTATATATAATATCTCGTCGGTCGCCGTTATTAATATGAAGCTGTGTTTAATATCCGACATCTGTTACAAAAACTTTTATTATAAGACTAATCCATTGCAGTACACACACACATACAGCCATTTTTCCCCGCTATAGTAAACACAGGCGAAAAACGCACACATAAGTAGTGGCACTTAGTTTAGCGGCCTGATGCCGTGTGGTAGGTGGCTGCCTCATTATGTTAAAGAAGATTGACAGAAGGATTTAGAATTTTGCATAAAATAAAAACGTGTTTAAATAAATAATCTAAAATACTAAACCAAATAAAAATTAATGCGATTTACAGTTTTGTATGAAAAAATGTAATTGGCATTTATTTTGAATTAGGTTAGTATTTTGAAATTTTAATTTAACAGAAACTTAGACAAATACTGTCTTAATCCGAATAACATCACAAGAAGAGTTAATTATGGTCAAATTGCAAATCATTTCGGTATTGCGTTTGTATGGGAAGCTCACTGTTCACTGGACTCTTAAGTCAATTAGCGCTTTTTATCGACAAACGCTTGTAAAATCAAATAGCCACCTCATTGAAATTAGATTTTTTTAGATTTTACAAGCGATTGTCGATAAGAAGCGCTAATTGATTAAAATCGCCTGCCTAGTTGTCTATCAAGTCGACTAGTGTAAATACCACAAGTAAAACGGCCAGTGGCTAACCCTCTTACTAATAAAGATTGCATAGCAGATGTATAGTTAGACAGTGTTTTGTCCCTTTCTTTTTAATATCAAACTTATATATATAAACTATTTAGTTTGACAGAGAGTAACCATTGTGTGTAACTATACATCTGCTATACAATCTTTATTAGTAAGTATTGATAAGTTTGAATAATTAAACATAACGATTAGACACATGCACTAAAAGTTCTGCCAGCTTCTTACCTCACTGCTCGCCCGCCCGGCGCCCACTCTCATCTGCTAGTTCTTAATTAAGTTAGCTTATATAACGAAAGATGGTCTCATTTAGATAACACCGTAACTTCGCGGCTAACACTGCGGGTTGCTTAGCGCTTCTAAACTTCAGCCGTATAACCACACGTTAATTATACGGGCTTACTTAAACTTAAGAAAGACTGAAGTATTTTCTCTATAGTAGTTAGAAGCTTGGATCAGCTGGTACTGGAAGACTTTTCTTTTAAATACTCAAATTTAGCTTTATAATTCTTTATGCTAAACACAAATAACTAGATATTTAAAAAAAAAATTGAATATTGATAAATTTTCAAAATCATTTGAACGTCGTTACGTTAATATTTTTTGAGACCTAATCTCTTTTGAGTTTTTAGAAAAAACTTTTCAGTATATCAGAATAAATGCACCAGGCATTTACATTGTGACTTTAATAAAACTTGCACTAAGAATTTTATCCTGAAAAATAGTCTTAACTTACTTGACTTGTTATTGTTTCCATTCTAACATATTTAGTTTAAAAAAGGTACTTAAGATTTCTTTTCAAAGTATTAGACTTTGCAGGGAAAATAACACAAAAACTAAGCAGAACTGTTCTGCAAAAGTAAAAAAATATTACTAAAAAAAATTGACCATGCATTACACAACACTATATGAAATCAGAAAATACTTGACCAAATGCTTGAATTGTGAAAAAAGAAATATTTTGTGGTGTGCATGTGCATTTTTTTGCGGAAGTGAGCTACATAGGTATATATTTCTTTTTTCACAATGGTTTGGGACTTCCGCCAAGTGAAGCCTGATTTAATCAAATACAAATGCTTAAAATTGAGTATTTTTTCTTTACTTACTAAAAAAAGTTTACAAAGCTAATAAAGCACTTTTTTAATCAAAATGAAAACTTTTAAATACATAAAGTGATATTAGTTTTTTCTTTACTAACAAGAGATACCAATGTTATGACCTCTTTTTTATGAAACATTATAGAAACTGTTGATTATGAACCGAGATTAGGTCAACCCGCCAATTTCATCTAGATTAGGCAGTAAAGTTAAAGCCCGTCTCGGCTTAGCGCCGCTCCTATTGCTTCTAAACTTAAGCCGATGCTTGCCAAGTTAATTAACTAAGTTGGCTTCATAATAAGTAAAGTTATAACTTTACTCTTTTAAATTAACAATCGATGTTAAGTTTTTAGATTTTTGCATTCAAGATGCTGTTTTTATATGCTTATACTCATCTCTGTCTATAACTTTACGATAATAACTTATTTCTAGTATGGTTTTTGTACCCACAAGGATATAAGTGAATTGTTATGGTATGAGAATACTACATTTTTGATAAACACCTTTGCTTATTTATACAAGTACTATTAGGTACTAAAAAGCTTTGGTTTCTATTTTAGTAGTATCTGGCAAATTGACGCTAAGTATTTTTTTTTTTAAATATTTGTTGAGAAACAATGACCATTAAACTTAAAATATTTATTAATTTATAAATAAATAAATAAATATTTGACAACATCACATACTTGCTCCGATATCAAAGTAAGTAGCTAAAGCACTTGTGTTATGGAATTAGAGACGACGGTGGTATCACAAACACCCAGACTTGAGCCATTATAGAAAAGTTCGTTTTCTAAATTGACCCAATCGGGGCTCGAACTCGGGACCTCCGAGATGGCGACAACTTGAAAACCGGTGTACAAAGCCACTCGACCACGGAGGTCGTCAAAATTCACATCAACATAAACATTTAAGTATTTGTTTATTTCTACTTCAATATAAATGAGTCTTTCCTCATAATTGGGTATAGAAATAATGTACTTAATGCGTAAGTTACTTTTCGCTTCAATTTCCGATCGCTCGAAGGTACCTCAACCATTTCAACCCTTATCGCCTTGAAATCACGATGTTAACGAAGCAACTTCTTATCCGAGTTATTACAAGATTAATACGAATTCTAATCGAGTTTTCTCTCATTAAGTACCACGGTTACCAATCCCTCTTTATTATATAGGAATAATACAGCAGGGTAATATCGTGGTATAGTTACTTAATCAATTCCTTTGTTGGTTGAATCGACCCCTGGCGCAGTGGGTGAGGTTGATTAAGAAGAATATTGCTTGATTACTCGCTTGAAGTATGGGCTACATAGGTCTTGAACACTGGAAGTGGCTTTAAACATGTCATAGATGACTGCTTTTCATTTGTTTCACGGTACCAGCGCTGTCATATCAGCGCGGAAAGGGATAGGCATCGCCTCAACTCGGGCTGTTCAATATTATTTGTATGAAACTCCCTATTGCATAGCACACTAATCTGCAACGTAACGATATCGCCTTGCCTCGGTAACCATGGCAACCACGCCAAAAAAATATAAGTCTTATATTTAATGCATACGTAGCACTGACTTTATCCCACAAATTTTAAATTTTAGCTGTTTTACATTTAAAATCAGAGAGCCCAGATTTTGCAACAAAGATTAAGTCGAAAACTCAATACCTCCGATAGCAAACTCATATCTTTCGTACCCTATCTATTGCTTCTTAATCTGCAACATCCTCGTTCATACAACTAATATTTGACGCGAGTGTGAGAAAAAAATCGCGCATGTGTGCGTATTTCTAATGAATATGTCTCCGCAACATCGATGAATGTCTCCGATAGAGCATTTCCGAGCTAATATCATCGATTTAGACCCGATTACCAATAACATTCGATTGTCTTCTCGATAAGTGTATTACTATGTTGTTAAAATGACTGGCATATACATACATAATATACATAGAGTGCACTGAAGTTTTTGCCGGAGAAACCTAATTAAAAAATACCACGTTGTTTTTCCCTTCTTTATTTACCTACATAGATCTTTTTCATAATTACTCTTGATCAATACCATAATTAATTAACATAAATAAATAAGAGTCAATAAATATTGTGTACTTTCATGTTAAAACATAATTGTATCGTTTCTGAAGTTGTTTTGATAAAAAAACAGTTAACAGAGGAAATAAATCTTCAATGTTTTTATACTTACTAGTTGTAGCTAATATTAATAAATGTATGTTTTCACACATACACAGTGAAGTGTATATTCACTTACATAAGTAAAAAACATACTTGTAATTAAACGAAATGGCCTCACAAGTACTGAATTAAATCAATCATACTTGCAAGTTAATAGTAGTCCATTGTTTTATCTGTGCCTTAAAACTAATTTAAAACATTTCATTAATTTTACGCCCTCACCTCAACGTACTTATAATTATTATACATACATAGATACACAACCTACTTATTAATATATTTGTGGATCCATATGTGAATGCAAAAAAAATAAGTCATAATATAATATGGCACAAGGTTTTTTGGCAGAATGATCAATTCGCATAACATTAATACCGAATAAATGTATACGCATACTGTCATTCCGCATAAATACTATTATCATAATGATAAAAAAGCATAAAATTTTTATTGCATACATTTTTTAACCATAATGATTACTAATGTAACTCACCGAATAAAATTAGTACAAGTAATCGTTATACCAATAAAATGATTCTGCGAATAAAACATTATAGGCCATTATGCGAAAAAACTTTATGGCATTCCTGTTATGCCAAGCCATATAATGACAAAAAAATTTATGCGAGCGAAACCACACCCATTTTTCTTTGTGTCACAACACAATGCAAACTAGAATCCAGAGTTCATCTCTTTTGTTTCCAAAACCTTAAGCCCGTCACCCACAAGTGGTTGCAACTAAAATGACGTCACACTTGACACAAAGGCTCGGTAAACGCGCAACGGGCGATTACACCAATCTCCTTTGTAGCCTTATCTCTGGCCGAGAATTCCGCTAACGACGTCCACTCGGACACAATGGGTAGACGAATTGAAACTCTGCTTAGACAAAGAGTGGATGGCGTGGGGGAGTCAAAGACTCGTGTAAATGGGCCTTAACGGCGGCGATAATTCTGCTAGATGATTTAGTTAAGGATGTGAAGTAAGAAATATTGGGTGGATGTTAATCAATGGTCGAGTGTCTTTTGTTTTGACATTGAAAGGTGGAGGTTGTGTGATTGTATTTTATTAATTTTAATGAAGTGTTAAGTAACAATGTTAGTTTGATTAACCATATCTAAACCAAATACTTAATTTCATATCATATAGCTGTAAGTAATATTTTGTTCGAATATGCAATGCGCTTAAGGGATCATTCTTAATAGTGCTAAAATAATGTCATTGCTAAGATCTGCTTTCGAAGCTATTTTTACTATGAGCAAATCTCCCCATATAGTCTGCACTGCAGTTATAGCATACTTAAGGCTCCTATAGCCCTCAAGTGGCGCCTTCATCTATTTTTTATTGCTCGCTAAGTATATAATGTATCGAAAAATCACATGTATAGACTGAAGCTAAGGTGCTTTTGTTTATTTACAAACAATAACCTCAGTAAAATATAGTTAGTTATAGTGGTAGTAGGCAAAAGAGCAAAAAGTGACCACTTCAGTCACTTTTGCCTACTGCTATTACAACGATTTGAGGTAGAAGAAGAAGGCCTTTAACTAAATATTCTTATTTCTGTATATAACGAGTCCAAGAAAAAAAAATTGCTACCTAATTTGTATAAAAATTAAAACACAATCAACTACTCAATCGATCTTGCCGCATCGTAACAAAAAAATAATAATCATCAAAGAGTAACCTCGGCACAGTAGTAATTAAAGTGTTGTTATAAAAATTAAAATAATCGTCATTGTGTGGCGACCGTACGAAAACGAAGGCCGTGAACACACTAATGCGAAATAAATTGTCGCGAGGCAGTAATTAGTGCGCTGCGTTTATTTAAACTAAGCGTGACGTGGCACGGGTTTATTATAAAGTGTTAAGGTACAGTCTCGAGACTGATATAGCTGTGATTAAGTTTCCAAGCATATATTGATATGTCTGTCTAAATATGATCATATAAAAATGTTAAAATACATGTTGAAAAAACATTACTGTTAGAACTATAATCAGAATTTGAAATTGGTGAATTTGAATTCAGACATGAGGGTTTTTTTAAATGCATCTACCTACCTACTTAGTTATCTTTGTTACATTGTTCAATACAAATTAAGATTGAGCCAATACTTGAAAAAACCGCTCAATCAAAACAACTTAGATCGGTAGCAAGTTCAAACGGTAAAAATAACATATTAAATAAACGTATTTTATAGTGAATGCGTGTCAATTCTGAGAACTCGAATATAAAAAATAATAACACGACATACCCTATATTTAAACAAAACACATGCTTGCGCTTAACTCAGTTATTAAAATGTTTAATTACAGGAACGGTAAGCGGACG
This sequence comes from Catoptria pinella, assembly GCA_963556745.1. Lineage (NCBI taxonomy): Eukaryota > Metazoa > Arthropoda > Insecta > Lepidoptera > Crambidae > Catoptria > Catoptria pinella. The sequence continues at coordinate 7,941,239 of OY750771.1, forward strand.
TAATCATCAAGTCAGTGCGCTACAGTTTTATCTAAACATTGTAATTACGCCTTAATATTACACGCTAGTGTACGACCAGCATTACAACTGTAATTAGTCGGTAAAAAAGTGAAATCATTCTAACTCTAGCGCGTCGAAGGCCACTGTTTATTCTAATTTTAATTACTGTAATTAAAGTACGTTTCTTACGGAAGCCTGTTTTTGATAGAAGCCATTTCTTAATCAAACTATTTTAAGATTTACTTATTAAATAATAATTAAAGTTTTAAACCTTCAACTGTTGTTATATTTATTTGTTGAAATTTAATTTTCAGTCAATAATCATAACGTTCTTATGTTTGTCATTTTACCCAATGACAATGTCATATTCGAATAGTATATACTGAAACGAACAATAATACACTCTGTTGCGTTATTATCGCAACAAAAATATACCGCATTTAAAATCGCGGCTTTGATATTTGAACAATACGCTGAATCAGACCGATGTAATTGCAGTGCACTAACTGTTTCATATACAATGTGAATAATTATTGCAATTGCTCCCGTGACTGAAATCGTTCATGAGTTAATAGCACCGAAATAGAGCGGACGTAGAAAGAATGAATAGTCGAACGAAACCTGTATACGGTTTTATAGTTGTTGAAATATCGATCAAAGTATCGAAGGTGCAAACAACTTACTAGGAACGCCTACAGGCTATTCGATAAAAAACTCTCGAAGCGATATAGCACAATTTTTATCTAGCAGATTTACGAAGGAGGCTGCAGCTGCATTCGGCCGTGTGTGCGTGCGAGTGCCGTGTGTGCAAGATGCGAGCGTGAAAGTTTTGCATATGTGTAATGTTTCGAGATATACAGGTGACAGAGGCAATACGATGGGCGGGGCCAGGGAGGGGTGAAACCTATTGGAAAGAGATGGCCGACTCGCTATGATAATGATGTTATTGCTTTCTTGATGTTCGCTCTCCTTTAGTTTTATTATTTCTCGATTCTCGATCTACTTATAAGGCGATATAAAACTCTAAGTGTAAGCCCGTATAAAATACGTTTATTGTGTCGTTATGGCAGACTGAGAATGCAAAAAGTGAAGATTACAGATTTAAGATTCCGCAGTATTGGTCGTGTCGTTACTCGTTGTATCGATAAAAGTTAATCAGAGATGACACATGACAAGGTTGATACACGGCGTCTGGCTTTTGTATTTACTTTGTAACCATTTAGCTGGGGTTACTGTTATTATTACGGTGACAAACCTGATCATAATATAAATGCGAACTTAATTTTCCGTTCCGTTTTATTAAATTCCTCCCGGTACCAAGCAATATTCAAATCGCTTTCGGCCTTTAGTCCTTATGGGTAGTGTGAGACCTTAGCCTCATATGCAAACTATTTGGGTTCTGTAACTCTTTTCGTTACAGACTAAAGATAAAAAAGAATTTTATTATATTTTCAAATGCGAACGACAGTTCTCTAGCTTTTGTTTAGAAGAAGGGAAGCTAGGCTGTGCCCTTCTGGCTACGAATTATATTAATGCCTATACGTAAAATAAATAAGAAAAGTTATTTAAATCTTTTATTAGAAGCGTTCGCTTCTACAATAGATAGAGGCTTCGTCGCTACAGTAGTAAGATTGTGTGAATGTTTAAAAGACTTGTATCAATACAAATACCGCACATCATATTCAAATAAAGAACGTATCTGCATTTAATAAAATTTAATCCTTTTCGAATCGGCCACAATTTCCTTATGTCTTCTCATAAAGACGAAAAAGGCCGTTTTCACATTGGACGATAACAATAACTACACGATATCGTTGGACGGGTAATTTCATTCACGCCGTGTCGTTGTCGTCAACGGTATCGTCGTCGACATGAGTGTGTTTATAAATGAGCAGTCATTTCGCTTTAGTCTTCCCGTGTCCACGGCCCCTGTAAAGGTGTCAAAACGTCGGGTAATCAAAAATCCAATAAAAAACTAATTTTTGCTAAAATAACACCTAAAGTAATAATGTACGCGCTATAATCCGTAAAAAGGGTTTTATTTCCGATTACTGTCGTGTCGATATTGGATTGGACAACACAATATCACTTAATATGGTATTTTAGTAAAGGGCTCGCTTTTTTCGCAGTAAATAAAAAAATACAGCAAATGTAACTACAATTATAATAAGATGTTATATAGTTACGATTAAGTCTCATACCGAAATCGACTCGATATCGTTGGGCGATATCGTTGTCGTCCGAGCTGACGATATCGTGTATCGTGTCGGTGTCGTTATCGTTACTGTGCATGGGAAAATACCCAATCACGTCCATCACAGCATCGCAATACTGAAACCGCGGCACTGTTAACCGACAATTATGAACACGTATGCACATTGCGCATGCGCACCGTATCGGGGCGCATCAGTTCATTACCTAACCGCAGGCTAAATGAGTCGCGTTATTGCCTTTTGTGTTCGGAGTCTCATTAACGCTTGTCGGTGTTGACGTCATTCATACACATTCGTATTAACATATAATTTTAAGGGTTGCCATTTCGATATTTAAAAGTCCGGACGAAAAGTGTGTGTGTTCAAAAAAGTACAGACCTTTAACAAGTAATTATAGGTACCTTTCATTAAACAAGCTATGAATAAAACATCCTGCTTTAAGAAGCTGGACAATAAATAATTGCGAACATATAAAAGTTTGGGTAACTATGTCAGCCAAACCCGGACGTATGGTAACCCTAGTCTTACCACCACTACCGGTCAGTTTTGACGCTTGATTACGCTGAATAATAATATCACTATTCTTTTGTTTCGAATAGCGAAATTGCGTAATGGTTAGTACTTGCATTTTATCTGATTTGAATAAAAAAGATTCAAAATAGGTATTTGATTGAATCAGGCATTACTTGGCGGAAGTCCCAAACCATTGTGAAAAGAGAAATATATGTAGCTTACTGCGCGTTCACGCACGATCTAACTCCTGAGGATGCTCCGGGTTGGGGCGAAACACGTGTAGAGTAGTCTAATTGGTGAAGGTGCAAGGTGTGTCGCTGTCATGCTAAATGCAAGTATTGTGCACTGATATTTTTGTGGTGTGCATGTGCATTTTTTTGCGGGCGGGCGGGCGGTGCATCCTGCATATATTTTTGCGGGAGTAAGCAACATATATTTCTCTTTTTACAAAGATTTAAAATAATCTAGAACAAAACATAGCTTTTATTGCAAATTTGTCTAGGAACTTGATATTATGGACTTGAAGTAGTGAACTGTCTTTTCAATAGTCACAAGCTTTCGTCAAGAGATTTTTTTTAGTCTGTTCTGTAATAGGGGCAGTGATGATCCTTGTAATCATAATATTGGTATCCCATTACCTATTTGATACGCATGTGTAGAAATTACTCGTTCATTATGTTTAAAGTAAAGCTTATTTGTATATTTTTTTTTGTTGTATATTTTTCTTCATTTACACCATTGTTATAGTTTTGTCTAAAAACAAATTATACCAAGGGTGGCAACCAAGCCATTGATAAATCTATGGCGTAGTAGCAGTAGTAGTAGGGATGTCGCAACTTGAAGGGAAATGGATCTTTACTTCCGTTCCGACAGATTTTGGTTTCGTGAGATTTTTGTTTCGACAGATTTTTGTTTCAGCAGAAAAAGTACAATCATAACGAAACTAATAAACATAATCGTGTAGCGAAGTAAAAAAAAGTTCACGAATGTTCGCATCCGGCTGCACTACGCTCTTGGCGCCTTCGCGAAGCGACTGACTAGGCACCAAGCGAGCGAACATTACAGCACGATTCTTTCACTTCGCTACACGCTAGGTGACTCGCTGGGCTCTAGGCGCTAAGCAAGCCTGGCAGTGCTTACAAAGCCTTAAAGTTGCGACATCTCAACTCCGTCAGAAAACAAAAATACTTTAATACAAAAGGAGTGCACAATGTGGCAAAAGCCCTCACACTTAAACATTTTTTTACCTTCCCTCAGTATCCTGTGATTCGTATTACTAATTATTACCTGCCTCATTTGATTGCTTGTTCGGTTTTGTACTTACGTCAATGAGCTCCGCCCAATCTTAAAATCATCTGTCTGTGTATACTCTGTGGTACACCTTTGTTTATGCTCCTATGAGAAATTGTGAATGCTCTGATTGAGAGGAAGCAATTAATCTGTTTTGAATGAAGTCTGCGGAGGTTTTATGTGTAGGTACTTTTTCAATGGTTTTTGTTTTTTTATTAATTAAATGTTATTGGGTATTCAAACAAAAGGTAATGGCCTATTTACACGGGTCGACTTGGCAGGCGACTTGCTGGTCGATTTTCGTCAACTGGCGCTCTTTTATCTACAGCCGCTTGTAAAATCGAATCGCCAAACTCTGATCTCAAACGCACAGGGTGCGTTCCGGTCATCCGATCCGATCCGCAGATCGTTGCGGTTTATGCGATATATGGGACCGGAACGCAAACAGTAGAAGGAGTTAAATAACTCCGTACATCGTATAGGTCGCAGTGATCGGATCGGATGACCAGAATGCATCCTGTGTATTTGAGCTCGCATTGAGATTAGGTTTGCGTTCAGTTACAAGCGACTGTCGATAAAAAGCGCAAATTGACTAAAATTGCCTGCCAAGTCGCCTGACAAATCAACCCGTGTAAATACCACATTAAGCTTAACACTGTACTATTTTGTATTTTTTGTTTTATTATTTTAAGGAGCTTTTGTGGCCGTAACGTACTACACATTTATTTACTAATCTTAAGAGTCGTAACTATACCTTGTACCTATTATTAACAAATCTAAGTAAAGACTATATAATTTTATTGATTCCATTCCGTGTCATACTCCGACAGCACAAGTTTGTAATACACTGAAATATACCCAAAAACCTCCTTCAAAAACCTAACAAAAACAGGTTCAAAAGTCAACGACTCTAAAAAGCAAAAAGTAAAATTTTAAAATCTGCATAATTACTAACTGTAAGTACGCATATCTAATATACAAAAACGACTTTTGAAATTCTTCATCATCAGTTCCATTTCAAAGAAAATATCCAAATTGCTATGTTGTGCCTGTAATTATTTGAAGAGTTCCCTTGATTTCTCCAAGGACCCATCATCAGATCCTGAACTGATGACAATGGGACCTGGGGACAATTGAAAATATACACTTTCAAACAAAAAATAATTTACCAAATCGGCCCAGTCGTCTTTGAGTAATCGAGTAATATACATACCTAAAAAAGTGATCCCGACGAACTGAGAACCTCCTCTTTTTCTTGAAGTCGGTTAATAAATCGTATAAAAAGAAAACATAACCTGCAAAACAGTAAAAGCCTTGTTATCCAAACTCATAAAGCAATTAGAGCAATTACTCCATTTATTATGTGTACTCGTATTAATATTCTGAATTCTACGATTTAATTAGATTCAAATACTAAAAATATTTAGGTTTGTTACCACCATACTGTTATCAAGAATATAATTTAATATCTCTTTTTATGAACCTACAAAAGCTAAAATAAGTCTTAAAGGAAAAGACAAATTCAAAGGGTTATTACGAACACTTTCAACAGAAAACCAAACGTATAACTTAACGCTCATTGTAACAAAATTCCGCCTTTCATACTCATTATCATAACCACTAAGTTACAAAAATTAAATAGAATCGCCAACAGATGGTGGCTCAACGGAAGTGCGTATCGTGTGTCAGCTCTTTAAATATTATAATGAAACCGTTCGCATTCTCTTTTTAAACTGACCATCCAGTATAAAGAAGACAAAGAGGTAACGCTTGACGCGTATCGTCCGGAGGGTCGGATTGACGACGTTCAACTCATTTTTATTTTCGGCCGGATTGTTTCGTTAAAAAGTTTCCATTACTTACATTTTTGAATTGCGAATCTGTGAACATTAAAAATTGAAATATTTTATTTTTTAAATGCTTTATGATTTTTTTATTCTTTATTTCGATAACTACGTCAGTATTGTAAAACTTAAACAGTTAATTCCAAGTAAAATATTTGTTTGTTCATATATTTCATGTAGCAAATAGCGTGCAAAAAGTAGCAAACATATTTAGATTATAGGCATTATATATTAGTGTTGAGGCCAAGAATGGCGTTTTACTGCGTAACACGGACAATTGCGACGTGCGGACTTTTACAACGGGGGCGGTTAAAAAGCCTTACGTTAAGCTGGCTGACTGTTACACAGTATGTTCCTTTAGAAGATAACTAAAGGTAGGGAAAAAATACTTTACCTTTATATTGAACCTCCTTTGAACGACGTCAACGCAAATTTTATATTTTTGTTTCACTCATGCCTCTGAAATATGATCATTACATTTGAAAAAGGAATACCGGAGGTTCCACATTTACGTGGCAGTCTGGTGAATCACGTTCTAATTTTGAAATTCAGTCCAGGAATTAATTTCAATACTTACTTCCCGCATAAGTGCGGGAAGTACAATGCGAAGGTGGCGCGCATACGGGCATAAAAAAATCGAAACAGTAATTTTGTATGTGAAAATTGTACAACGCCATCTACCGCCGACAAGCGAAATGAGATTTCTCACAGACAAATCCACTATAATTAATTTTGTATGGGAAATTTGTACAGCGACATCTACCGCCGAGAAGCGAAATGAGATTTCCCATTGACAAATTACTCTATCGTAGAGGACTTGTCTATAAAAATAATAATAAATTAAATTTCATTAAATTTTAATTGAAAAGTTTTTGTATCCTCGCATTTCTTGAGAAAAGCACTATACAAGCCTTGTACGGGAAGCTATCTTGCCGTTGTTGCCTGTAATGTTTAATATGAACGTAAATATTATTTATCAAAAAAGTTGCAAGCCAGTCACTAGTAATGCCCGGTTTCTGAGGTACTTATCGGTTATTTAACGGAGGTTTAACTTTTTAAGTACCTAAGTAATCAAAATAACTTTAAGCCAGATAATGTGGACCCCTCCAATAAAGTAGGTACCTCAGAAACCGGGGGTAAATTAAATATCTCGATACAAAGAACTATACATTAAGTATTCCCAATGGTTGCTCTATGTATATTCCACCAAAAGAAGACTTATAAGACACCGTCTTAAATTTATATAGGTACACATAAATATAATTCCCCTACAAATTTTAAGGCTTAAATTTAAACAGAGCACATACTAGGAGAACTAAGAAATACATACATAAATCCACTTGCATCAAGTTCTATGAATCCACTTTATGCAAACCTTTCGAAAATTTATATTATTATTCATCATAATATCGATGTCTGTTCCATAAAATCTAGAAGATTAATTCCAAGGTAATAACACTCAGGAATACTAAGAATTTAGATCAGAAGCTTACGCGTCGGTGTAATAATAAGCAGTTTTAAAATTGAAAGTGACGTAAGTGCTGTTTTAGTGCGCAATCGACGGTCGAAAGTCGTAAATCAATGTTTTAGTGTCGAAATGTTGGGATGCGCTGGCCACCCCAGTGGCCATTTTTAAACAAGTTGGTTAAAAAAAATATTAAAAAGTGCATTGGCAACTATTGTTCGCGGATGAGTGATGCGGAATAAAACAAAATACTGTGACATTGTATCGAGTGCGGATGCCCTTTTATGTATTGTTTCTTTTGTTTTTTTTTAATGGTCAAATAGGAAAATGTTGATTCTGGACCACAAGAGAAATTTCTATTGATAAATGTGAAGTGGTATCTATTAGAATGTTTACTTGTTTTTTTTTTAAAGCCATTTTATTCCTTCTTTTGTTTTTCTTGACAATTTATAGGGTATCACATGTTCTTCTTTCCGGAGTATATACCTAATTTGACAGATGAAAAAATTCTGTCCTATTTTTTCCTCAAAAGAAGGAACCTGTGAAAAAGGCCTCTAAACGTTTTAAAGTTTCGTAACTGTCACTACTGCTAGTAAATATTTTTTTATAAACGGTTACGTAATACAAAAAAGTATCAACTTCTTTTCCCATTTAAGATTTGAGTATAAAAGTCATACTTTACACTTTCTTTAGATCATATTTCTCAAAGAACACAAGGCGTTGTTTACTCTATATCTCGTGTATCGGGGCCAGATGAAGCGAAGTGAGATTTATGAATCAGAAAAATCTACTAATGGACTATCCTGTATGGCCGTGTGTGATAAATGGGCAATTTTAACTTTCAGAGTGCAGACACTAAGTTTTGACCGTTCTTGATATATTTATGTTGTGTTAACCATTGTATGATTAATGGTATGTATTGTTACTTGCTGGAGATACGTTTTATTGTAATGGAATTATTTATAAATAGGTGGACTAGAAAAAAAAGGTTTCGGAGTAAATTTTTGCAAAAAACTATTTAAGTAATAGGTACTTAATTAAAAATGACAGCGTTTCATCAAGTACTACAACATCATATTATTTGTAAAATTTATAAAACAGTTCTAAGCCATATTAGTGAACAAAGAACAAACTAAGTAACAAAATAAGGAAAGAGCGCTTAAATCATTATACTTAAGTACAAGAAGAAAAATTAACATCGCTCCAATGCTCGAGGATTTTAATTACGGTACTTTGTAAGAAATAATGTCTCTTGGACAAAGCTTGGGACATTAATGTCCACCTCGAATTGGGAGAGTAAAGTGGCTCGCGCGGCCATAAACAATAAGCATCCCACAGGCAAAACACTCGACACTATAATTTTTCCACATTCATACAATATAAGGGCGGCAGTCAATGAGTCTAGCCTGATACTTGTACAAGTAAACTTTACGCACACACTCGCCCGCCCCACTCGCTTAAGCTCGAAGAGATCGCGTGCAGAAAGTCTCACACACGCACACACGCGCAACCTCGCCCTAAGCTGTGGTCAGTACAAACGCAAACTGTGTGACGGACACACGGAAAACGAGCTGAAAACGGAACGCAAAAGTAACAGAAACAAAAAAGTATAACACCAAACTCGCGGACGATCCACGTCCGCCTTTACCACGCCGCGAACGCATACGTATGTAACGTGACTGCGTCTGTGTTAGTTCTTTATGATCATCTGTCAAAATACTGATACATGTGACGTTTCGAGTCTGAAATGTAAACAAAAGTCCGAATGGTAGTATACTCGTTTGAGACTTTATTTACGGCGTGCTTCAGTTACGTGAAATATGAACTTGAATATGTAAAATTAATTGCAGCTAAGTGTCCGAAGAGAGCGGGTGGTTGGATTATTTTTGTATGAGTAAGTAGCTCAACTTGTGTTAGGTTCTTCGCACGATTTTGTATGTAAACAACGTCATCTCAATTTGCCCGGCGTTAAGTTTGCCATCTTTATGAGTTTTAGGTCGCGTAAAAACTTTATGGTACGACTTCGGCGATTTCCATAAACAGGAGGCGTGATCGCACGGATTAATAAAGATGACGATATTGGCCATAAACTGTGAATTAATAGGGTAGTCTTAAGCGACTAATTTAGTTTGTTATTAACATGTTGAACAAATAATACTTGCAAGGCAGTCTATTGATTGTTTGTTTTTTATTGATAATAAGTCATTATAATGAAACACGTGGCGTAATTATTGGAAAATTAATAACAAGCACAGTTGTAAATGGCAGGACTTCATTGATTTATACACATATAAATATTATCATTTGTAATTAGTAAATGAACTTTGGTCATTTGAGCTGTCTTGTATTTATTGCAATCAGTAATTCTTCATTTGTGGCCGATGTGGTAATCTCATAGCCACGCTACTAATCCGTAGGGGTGACGGCCGGTTACACGTATGTGTACTTTGTAGGGTTGTCGCTCACTTAGTTTGGCAATTAGCTATTTTTCTTAAACGAATATAAAATTCATATCATAGTCATGTCGTCTACTGCAGTTCTTATTCATTATTTTCTATAAAAAAACATACGCATTAAAAAAGATCTGATTTGTGCGATTGACTGATACATGAAACATCATGTGCATGTTTTGTAGTTTGATATGACATTGTTCACAGTATTGAAAAGGCCCAAGTTACGATTTTGAACACGTGTCGTTATGTTGAAGTTATATTTTTTTTAAACGCGTCAGCCCCCCTAGCATGACCACCGAAACACAATATATATCGCGTGATATAGCGTTGCGGCGTGATAACTTACACTCGTTTTATCGACACCTAACTGTCAAAATCCATTGTCTTTTGACAGTTAAACGTCATAAATCTCTATATCATATCGCGACCACCGGGTCATGCTAGAGGGGCCGGGATCTCAAGCAGCTAATTGCATCATAAGAGGGTAAATTTGTATGGAACAATGTCAGCGACCACATAGGGCGACATTTGAGTTACTAGCGTCGGTGCTGCGAGCCTAGCATGTGCACCGCGATTATTTGTCGATACTTAACTCGTGATTCGACACAGTCACGAGATCGAAATCGGGAGCTTTCGAAAACTAAGCTAAATTAACAAAAAAATATGCCAAACCTGTTGTTGATCCAAATGAACTAAAAAAAATATGGTTTATTAATGTTTTCCCTAATTTTAAATGCAATAATTTCGTTTGCCATACTTGCATATTATGCCATAACTACATTACACATAACGTTTCAAATGCCTTAGCTAACAAATTACATAAATTTATTTTCTAATAAATTTATGTAATTTGTTAGCTAAGTTTTTTTAACTAATTTTTTTGCGTATTTCTTGGGAGATTTTTTGGGAGCTTTGGCATCGAAATGACAAAACTGTTAAACTGAAATAATATTGTTTGCTCTAAGTATTTTTTATTTAAAATTATAATTAATTATATGATTGTATGAGATAAGGTTTATTTTATTTTATTTAAGTAAATTTAAATATTATGAGTCAGCATGTAAGCAGGCACTCAGCATGCAAGCTGGCGTGCAGCATGCAAGTAGGCAAACAGGAATGCAGCATGCAAGCAGGCATGCAGCATGCAACATGCATGCAAGCATTATGGAACTCCGCTGCGAGTGGCCAAAATACCAATATTATGAACGAGGATCATTATGACAAATGAAATTATTATAAATAATATGATAAACGAAAGAATACCAAAAATTATGCCGTCACCCACCCGAAATAGGTAGGTATAAAAAATATTTCTTAATTATTTTTTTTTCTTGGATAAAAAAACTGCTTTGACCATAAGCAATACGTCTCATATTATTATTATAAGGTCTGATTTATCTGTGTGCTTTAGGTAATGCTCTGTGCGGACAGTTGAACTTTTGATAGCCCTACAGTCGAGTATGGCGCAAATATTTGAATGTACGAGTGCGGTGACAGTGTGTGTAACTATTAGACGGAACCCCCGCCTGTAATAATTACATTTCGCTGAAATATGAGTCTTGGCTTTATCTATTACCCACTCTTAGACCGGGTTCATTTCAAACAAGTTTTAATCTATAATTGAATTGGATTATTTTCTCCTTTTAAATATATTGTTATTAATTCTAATAAGGCTCAATAAATAAGTTCAATAATGTTCAATAAATAATTAACTTCAATAAAAAATGCATATGAATTGGAATGCCATCAATATTTTTAAATGACTAGCCAATAATAAAAGCTCTTTGTAGGTTTGGGAGTTTTAAAAGTTTCATTTTTTTTTTTCGTCACTTCATTATCGATATAGTAAATATTTAATTTGAGTACCTTCCTTTTGCAGAGACTTTATTTGAATTATCTACATATTGGACAAGTTTGTTTATGACACGGTATTGTTTTTTAGCCATAATGAAATTGGAATGATAATCATATTTGACATAATATACAAAGTGTTGTTTTAATCACTTATGTAAAGTTCCATATACTCGTTTTGATTTGAGCAATATTTCTAATTAACGTTAAAGAAGTATAGTTAGAAGATGATTTCTCATTTCCATCACCAAATTACCATTAATTTAAACGTACCCTCTGCGCAAACATGGCTGGTTATTACGCTCATTAACAAGCGTTAAGGGTTTATTAGAACAAAAACCATCAGAGAGAGACAATACAGTAGCGGCCGCCGCCTTAAGTGCCGTGCAGACATTGCGGCATTTTCTTAATTTCTGTACGGGGCTACAAATAAGTGGGGGAACAGTAGCTTAAGTTGGTTTAAAACCTAAGTAAGGCTAAGTAAATAAAAAAAACTTAAGTATCCATTTATTATTACTGTATAATAACTTACTTAATTAAATATACTGTATTGAATCTTATGTTTTTTCCAAAGTTAAAGAATTTAATTTTTTTATTGCTGTACGATGCAACAAACGGGTGGGACAGTAATAACCTGCGATGGTACAAAAACAGTTACCTACTGAGAATAAGGTATAATACACTAAATTATAAAGAGTTGAGAATTATTTTTAGCATGTCAGAAAAGTATCAAAATATTAAAATTAAAGTCTGAACCCAACTTCCGGTTGCAATTACAATTTCCGGTATCTTGCTCATAAAAATAAATTATCTATTTTGTCTTCGCATCTGAATGGTTACGGCTAATAGTATTAGCTACTATTTCCTGATATAGGTACCCTCAACTTCCAATAGATGCTATCTGATATAAAGTTTTCATTTATAAATTTTCTTCAACAAAATCTACTGGCTTAGACAGCAGATGCACTGTGGCCGTATACTTACACACAGCGGGATGAAATTAAGAAAACATTCAGCACATTAACCGGTCAGTATTTATGGATATATTTGTGGAGGGTGTAACCCGGCCGCCTAGGATCGCCGTTAGATTGTAAGTAATGAAAGCGTCAAGGTGCGTTTATTTCTTGTTCGGATTGTATTTTAGGGTTCAAGAGTTCGTGGGGATGTTATTTGATCGATCTAAATTTTGTTTTGATCGAAATATTTCTATTGAACTCTCTAACTCTGTTTAATATATATTTTTTATTTTGGTCTGTAAAATGTATAAGTTGACATCCCTAATAAGGTTCATTTTCGGCCTACTTTGATAGTTTGAATGGAATTCATAACTTGACAAAAAAAATTAAGAAGTTTCAATGCGTATTTTACGTTTCATAAAAACTTCTTAATACTTTAGTCAACTTATGAATTATGGTTCTGCGTTTTATAAATATTCGCCCAAGGACTTTCGTTTGAAAAAACTGCATTCATTACGTGATAGGGTTGCTACAATATGCATAACGGAATTACTCGCCTCGTACATACTAAAGCAGACAGCCAGAGAAAAACAAACTGTCTTTCCATAGTGCTATTTTCTCGAAGGAAAAGTTCTTAACCGTCGACGTCTCAACGTTCAGCCACGAAAGCAATAAAGAGCGCAAGCTTCCACGTTCATTAATTAACCCCCAATATTGCCATCTCACTCCAACGCGTCTAAACTATTTGTAAATGAGTGGTCTTCTCGCTCGCACCAGCTTTGCGCAAAAATTAACTACTACACATACCGCTTTGGTGGTATTCACACACATTCGGAAAGAATGCATATGCACGTACTGGCCACAACAAGGTCGCAAGACGAAACCTCATTAAGGGATATTCGCGTTAATTACTCCCTCATTAGAGTAGGTTTTTGTTTGCTAATTCTCTGTTTGGTTTGCTCTATATGGCGCCGGGTCACGTGTGGTTAGTATCCTATCCCCGCGCAATAAATCTTGCACTCTTCGTAATTACAATGTTCTTGTCCGTTGTGTGTTTTCATTAAGGTCGTGGGACATATCCACGTTATTTCATTAGTATCACGGGTAATTAAAGGAGACACAATATTGTTTCTTAAGTAAACTACATCACATTCGCCTCGAGGTTTATTATACAATCAATAGTAAGATCATAGTTTATAAAGTAACAAACCCAACACATTTCACTATATTTACTCAAAAACTAGAATATCATGATAAGGACGAAATCTGCGCTATGTTGTTAAAATTTGTTCAACAATTTTGTAATAATGTTACCATAGAAATTACAAATAAGGTATAAGGAAAGAGCATACTGAAACAAAAAATTATAAGCCTCTCTTACCGTCTTTTTACTTTCACCCATGATTATCAATTTTCTCAGTGCTTGAGCAATCTCCTGTAATCAATGTCAGTCAAGAGATTTTTTACAATAGCCTCGCTATAAGTATACCTAAGTAGAGAGTGTAAAATTTAAAAAAATCCTTTAAAACAGTTAATTAAAGTTATGATTTTTTTTAAATCACGCTTCTCTTAAACGTTTCTTTACATCGCCTATGACAATTCATAATTAATCAGTGATAATTTTTAACAATATCCTTTTACAAGATTTAGATCTCAACTCCTTCAGGCTCTCTCGACTCTGAATCTTATCAACAGAGCCTCAGAAGCGACGACGGTGATAAATTTATTTGCATCCTACTCATATTCTAACTAAACCTCATTTATTCAAATCATTTCAAACACAACCTATCCCACCTCTTCTTGACTAAAAACAAGCGCTGTAACATCCAGCGATTAAAAAGTAAAATGTCAAAAATTGGGATTTAAAAGTTGCAAATTTGAATTTAGAATCGCGTTCTGTCAAACGCGGGGTCGTCTGTCCCTGTCGCTCGTCTGGGCGGCGGAGCGCTAGGGCGGGCGGTATGCAAATGCCTAAAGAGTCGGTGGTGAGGGTCCGTAGTGTGAGTGCCTTGTACCATTGGCCGCGATAGAACGGCAAACTTCGCCAACAGCTACGGTTGTTTTTCGTTCCGGTTCTAATTAACTTCCGTATATTCTTAAAGTAACTTTTCTCATCTCGTTTCCTTAGTTTTTTCCCTTTTTTTCTATTAACGAGTTGACGCGGTACAATATCGTGAGTGGTATGCAAAAATGCGTTCTCGTTCGTGTTTTTAATACTATTTATTAATCTTTGCATCCTAGTGTCACAACATTGTTTGGGAAGTGATTTTCGAAAGGTTTAGGGCCATGTTGCTAACAGCTAAAATGTTACTTTTATTACTTAAGGAGTGAGATTTTTATGAGCCTTAAAAGTAAATTACCTACTCGTTTCGGATCAGATAATCGTGGGTGCATATTTTACTCTCGTTTAGTTTAGTGTTAAATAAATCTGTAAATAACTTCATCTGGATAAGTGCGCATGCCAGAAAAAGTTTACTATCTAAATGCGTCAACTTTCCCAGACGATTAAAAAGCCATTAAAACTTTTAAAAATAAATTATCGTGACGTCACAGTTTCATAAATCACGGGCCAATTACAGTTGTACAGTGCGGCTAAGTATCACTTGTTTACGTTTTGTGGGGTGTATTCAATGAATGGACTTTGTATGATCTCGTAAGTTTTATTGAAGTATGAGTGAAGAAAAATGTTGCAATTAATTATTAGATTTAGTATTTTGATATAATGCAATGCCCCTTTTATATTTTTTGGAACTTGTCTGAAATTAACACATCCATAAAAAGTTGTGTAGAAACAAATTAATTATATTTTAGCGTAAAATGGAAAACTCACAAAGTCTTTTGTCGATGATTTTAGTCAAATATTTTAAATATTAATCAAAAAGAATATTAAAATTTTAAGCTCTTCCATAAAAAATCCCCATCCAAAACATCACGTGCGGAGGCTTCCTTTTTATTGTGAAACCTTCAGGGTTAATCTCTTCGTTTATGGCAACACCGAACATCTTTAATTGCTCCTTTGACAGACATTATGGTCCCGTCCCAATTTTGAGAAGGTGGCAATGCTATGTATAAAAAACATAGAATAAGTGTGCCTGAACATTTTCACGTATCACATTACAAAATGAATGTGGAATATGATTAATGTTACACAAGTGATACTGTTGTGGCACATTTCAAGATCTTATCATGTGAAAAATAAAACAAAAAATTGAGCTCGAATATCAGAAAAATAATTCAAAATTAGTAAAGCAACTGTAATGTTTATGTCTAATTGAATTCAAGAAATTGGTTTTTATATTAAAATCGAATGCAAGCCACTTTCACACGATATTTATATTTTGTTATTCAATGTTACCTTAGAAACCATAAACTGGCCACATTTTATTGTTTCCAGAATGTGTTGTTTTTATTATCAGCATAATAATATAATAATATAAATTAGAAACAGTCGGCATTTAAAATGGCAAATTAGAATGTTTATGTATGGTCGAAGGTGCATATATCGTAAATTATATTCGCAGCTTCGCAACTCCGCTTAGATACAAAAGGGCATTTTAATTAGCCCTCAAACTTGTTATATGGTCTGTGGCCCTCAAATGATTTATATGCCATCAAAGTACGAATAAATCTTTCACTGTTGCCTAAATAAAATTCAAAAAGTTTATGGACAAATTAAGAAACTTTTTAAGATTTTTTTGGTCTGTTGCAGATTTGAAATTCTAACTGGCATTATGCGCCAGTGAAATGTTCAAAGTAATCGAACAAAAATAGACTACACAAACTTAATCATAAAGTGTTCATTTTACTACATAATTAGTTATACTATAAAAGGATCATATAGACAAAGTCGGAAGAGTTAAACATGGCCAGTTATTATTTCTGTCATCTTCACTAATATATCATTATATTTTATTGACGTAGGATAACAATCGTGAGCAGCCAACACGACGCTTTCACATATAAAAGATATCGATAAATCGCGAAACATCCGATTTTAAAATGAAAAAATCGATTCGACGGCAGGCGATGAAAAGTATTCGAGCTGGAATGCACTTTTGCATACACAATGCCCCTTTTGTTTAGAGAAAGTATTTCACATTTCGGAGTCGCAAGTGATTTATTTTTGTATGATTTATTAAATACGGCCACCGCACGACGACGTTGACCGCTCGAACTCGACTCGATCTCGAATTAAAGCAATGCATTTTGATTAAATATTCGTATAGGAAAAATATTTATTTCATTTCTTTGGTACATATATTAGTTACGTTGGTTAACAGTGTCAAAAAAAGTTACAATGCTATTAAATATAATATTTAAAAAAGCGTTTGTTTTAAGAAATTAACAGCGTTTTGAGTTTAATTCGAGATCGTCCTTTTTATGTTTATATTCCTAGTGGAATCCTTCGATCGTCTTCGATCATTTACACCTGTAAAGAAAAACCATTGAAAATATGTTCATAAAATATTACATTTATTAATGAGGTAAATACAATATATTTGAGATATTATGCAAAAAGTAAGAACCAACAAAATATTATTCTGAGTGAGTTAAGTAAATAAATAAATAATTTAATAAAAAAGCAAAAGTAATATTCAGCATTCAACAAGTATCTTATATGTACTGAAACAAAATATGGCTAGGTACCCAAAACATAAAATTCGGTAAAACAATATCGCATTGAAGCACATTTTCAATCACATTTTTTTCCCATCTCTAAATAGACAGGTTGAGGAGCTCGGTGGTGCAGTGGAATAGCGCCTAGCCCAGCGATTGCGGAGGTAAAGCAACTTTCGCAAGGGTCGGTCATGGGATGGGTGACCAAAAATGTATTATCTCGAGCTCCTCCGTGCTTCGGAAGGCACGTTAAGTTAAAACCCGAATTGGGCCCACGTGATCGGTCATGGCCCTCCCTCCTTATCCACCCATAAGGAAGGCCTGTGCCCCAGCAGCGGGGACATTAAAAATGGCTGATGGTCAAATAGACAGGTGTAAATGATTTAAGTCTTAGATCGAAAAGACTCGAAAAATTTATGAAAACGCCTTCGATTCTATTTTCTTTAATTTCCCATTCATCTTTTTTTCTAATTCATGAGGTATACTTTTTCAGGAATTTTGTTTTGTTTACTTATTTAATATTTACTACAACTTTTGATTGTAGACAAAGTGTGTGAGTGATTAATTTATATTAAAGAAGAAAAACTAGATCTCTGCAATGTTGACATGTACCAGCGCTATATTCGTACAAGTAAGTATAAAAAATATTAATATATTTTTTTAATCCAAGTATGTTTTACGGCTGCGATTAATTACAAAAATCACTATCTAAATTAATAAAACAAAGTCGGGTTATTTACACCATTTATAACTCAATAACGGCTGGACATATTAGGATGAAATTTGGTTGGTAGACAGATTAGGACCTGGATTAACATATAGGCTACTTTTTATCCTGATCAAAGGTTCCCTAGGGTCCATGCGGACGTAGTCGTGGGCGGCCGCTTGTATTTACATAATACACAACAATAAATTTTACAAACGTATAGTTCTATGGGACTATCGCGTTTTCTTTTATTAATCCTTTATCAAGGTATTTGTTTAAATAAATACTATCGAACAAGCATCAAAGAAATTCCCAGCAGTCTATCCAGCAATGGGTGTCATTCGGCTTATTATGATGATAACAAAGATGAACTAGATATTGTATAGTGATTATTAAGTTAGGTTTAAGCTATTTTGAAGTTGGCTAGTTAGTATATATATATATATATATATATTTGAATATTTGACAACATCACATACATTGCTCCGATTCCAAAGTAAGTAGCTAAAGCACTTGTGTTATGGAAATAAGAGACAACGGTGGTATCACAAACACCCAGACCCGTGCCAATATAGAAAAGTTCGTTTTCTAAATTTGACCCAACCGGGGATCGAATCTGGGACCTCAGAGATGGCGACACCTTGAAAACCGGTGTACAAAGCCACTCGACCACGGAGGTCGTCAATTAGTTTTATAATAGTGAAGATACCAAGGAGAAAGTCTAGCTTAGTACACGCGATGTCAACTACTTGTCTGCTCAAAGCTAACTGGATTAACAGTTAGCCATTAACGAAATGAGAAAACAATTGACTGTCTGCTGTAAGGTCTTGTTGCACCGCCGCGCCACCGCGCGGTGAGGCGGTTACTGATGACATCGCAAAATACCATAATCCATATCATTCTTGTAACCATGAACAAATCATGGTTGTTTGATTGTATTGATGGTCAAACCTATCAAACAACCTTGTAAATTATAATGCGTTTATTTTAATTTTGGCCACGTTCAATTTGTTCATGTTTTAACGCTAATGAGGTGTCAAAATTATGAACATGTTTATGCAACACCCATGTTTTTGATTAGTTTGTATTGGTTTTCCTCAAAAATATCATGAATTTATCTAAGAACGGTAGTTCTTAGCGTTTATATCATCAAGGATCAGATTCCAATTTAGTAAACGAAAATATGCAAAGAACTATCTTTTTAATTAAGTTTAATACCAATAACAGGTAGAGTATTAAATTTAGAAATATATGTTAATTTTTTTAGGAAAAACAATACAAATTAATTAAAAATATGGGTGTTGTAAAAACATGTTCATAATTCTGACACCTCATTAGCGTTAAAAATATGGACAAATTAACCGTCCCCAAAATTAAAATAAACGCTTTATAATTTACAATAAACAAATTAGTGACGCGACACAACAATTATCGATATATCGACAGTCACGATAATCGGCGCGCCATCTTGCTAGCGGCGTCGGCCAAATGTTTCCGCTTTAATTTCTCTTGTAATTTGGTGCTTCCGGCCGCAGCCAATCCATCCCGCCGACGACCGTAATTATATTATTTCGGCAATAAATTATCAAATTTTGAATACAAAAGGTGGTTATGGATGGCCTCCTTAATTTTTGTTACATATAACAGACTTGAGGTTAGGATTCTCGTGTAATTATTAATAATTATGTCTAGTAAAAAATTTAGGGACTTTTGTCTTCTTTACCATGCTGCTAAATTAAAGCTTTTATTAGATCAATAGAATAAATTTGAGTTTTTAATAAAATATGTAGGACTTTTATAATCATAAAGTCTCATTTCTGATAATTCTGTTAAAATAATTTGTAAGTCATACTTTTGATGTAAGGTTATCCTGATTGTTCATAGATATAGAAAGTATTAATGAAAAACTTTTCGAATACAACTTTAAGTTTCAAACAAGAAAATACCATAACAATTACATTGCTACCTTTGATGAAACGCCAAAAGATATCGCGGTACTAACTATGCTGACTATTTAAATAGGTGAGTACTCCAAACATTGCAAACCTTTATCGCCTAGTGACGTCTAACTTAATTTCAATCACACAAATCGATATCGAGCGTTCACTTGATTCGATTAATTCCGTTGTAAATTAGCGCGACGGGTAAGCAGCGGGTATCGACGTGGACGCCGTTTCCATGGCAACGCGCCCCATACTTACAACGCACTAATTATGCCACACTGATTGCTTTTCACTTTTTTTTACTGCCCCATGAGAAGCTGACGCCACCCTATCCTTTGATAGTGTTGTTGTTCAATATTGTCGATATACATTTCTTAAAAATGGAAATTAATAAAAGTACTAATAATAAATGCTTGGATGATTTCACACACCGCCATCTAGCCGCAAACTAAGCAAAGCTTAATTGTAATAAGGGTGAGATTGTAATAAGACAACTTTAATACTACTTATATAATTTTCAAATATGTATATACCTATTCATTTTAACACCCAGACCCGACACGGAAATTAAAATTCATCATTTCAATTTCGGCCCGGCCGGGAATCGAACCCAGGACTGCTTGCGACCACTGAACCACTCAGGTAGTCAAAGTAATAGTGAAGTCTAGATCAGTATTTATGATTTATTTTATTATGAATAATCTAGTTATTTTTTTAGAATGGGAGGTTATTGTTCATCAAATTTTCAATTAAAGGTAAAGCTTAGTTATTTTCACTAAATAAATAGGTGTTAGTGGTAAAATGGACCACATTTTATTACTTTTTAAAATATTTTGTAATAGAAAAGTATTACATTTATTTACAACGAGGAATTGAATTAATTATTTTAATGTGTATTTGAAAATGGTTTGTTCTATAAATAAGATTGGTGTTGTTCATTCAAAGAAAAACATTCATCATGAACAAATCTAGTGAATGTATGTATGGTTGTACACGTTCAGTCGTAATAAAAGTTTATAAAAACCAAATTAGACCATCGATATCCAAACAATGTATATCGATAAAATTAAAAATCGACAAGTAGTGCTGAGTGACTTTGCATTCAAATGTTGATGACGTCACGACGATCGATTCAAGGAAACGGGTCATTACACTGTTTTTATTCGTCGCACTGATTAATCGAATGATTAATTATACAGTTTCTATTAGGACACGACGGCCGAGTTTTTGTGTAAGCTTTTAATGTTTACCTTCAAATCAAATAAACCCAATAACATTTCAATGATAATTAAGGACGAACTAAATACACACGGTCTTTTTTGTTCTTCACAGTCATAATAAACTTTGATTAATATTAGTTTGTTTTAACTGAAGGTGCTGTTATGGATACATACTAATTGCATCTATACATAAAAGCGGATGCTGCAACATTCTATTGTTACTCACAAAATCTTTCTTAACAGACAGTTTAGTTCAGTTTAGTTTCCTTACAGTTTCATTGTTATGCTTGGTTTTTCCATAAACGTATTCTTATTTAAAATTAACGTATCATTTACACTTGACCATCAGACATTTTTAATTCACAGGCCTTCCTTATGAGTGGATAAGGAGGATGGGCCATAATCTACCACGCAACCCCAATGCGGTGTGGTGGATGTTAACGACTGCAAATGCAGCCGGGACCAACGGCTTAACGTGCCTTCCGAAGCACGGAGGAGCTCGAGATATTAATTTTTTGATCATCCATCCCATGACCGACCCTTGCGAAAGTTGCTTAACCTTCGCAATCGCTGGGCGCTAAACCACTGCGACATCAAGCTCCTCATTCATTTTCATTTACACTTAACAAAAACAAAATAATAAATTCAAACGACATCTTTCAATTTTAGAACGTCACGTAAAAAACATCTCAAACGTCATCTTTCGAATTGGGAACGCAACGCATCGATTCTCGTCGCCCGCTCGCGAAGTTGACCATTGATCAG
Organism: Catoptria pinella; assembly: GCA_963556745.1. Classification (NCBI taxonomy): domain Eukaryota; kingdom Metazoa; phylum Arthropoda; class Insecta; order Lepidoptera; family Crambidae; genus Catoptria; species Catoptria pinella. Next base: position 7,963,075 of record OY750771.1, read on the forward strand.
ATAGCTACCCTGACCTTGCGCAACACAACACACACAGGCGCCGCACGCACGCGAACGATAAGCTACGCGGATACGATTCTGTTAGTAAACTTTCTCGTTTCAAGCGAATGATAACGATAGAGGTATAGGAATAGAATTCTAATAAATGAAATTCTGTTTAAGAGTTTGTCTTATTAGAATTTTGAGTTGTTAAAATGCAAGTAAAAGAGTACTACACTTGTCACATAAACCTTTCCGATCGAACAATGCCTAATACTTATTCGATTTCGATTCGTAGAAAATTTTAGTCTCCCCTAATAAAATCTCCAAAACTCCCAACACCGATTAACATTTCAGAAATCACAACAGCCGAGAGGCACGCGATCCGATCACGAAACAAAGAAAATAACTAAATTCGACCGGCTATTCGATAGAGTATCGATTATTTTTAATTCCCCTGTCACTAAAGTGCACGCGTGTGCGTAGTTTTATTACGTTCCGTTCCACACATGATGCATTCGCAACTCACATAATTAGTGAAATGGGTCGATATTATTAATGAGGAGGAGGGGGGGGCGGAAGGGGGTTGTTATCTACTCGAGCTTTTGTGTTCTTTTCTATAGATCAGTGTATCGATGTTTAATCGATAGTCTGGTCGTGTCTATAATTATACCCCTAACTGGCTAACAGCCGCGAACACCTCGCTTGACACATTAATGGCGATCGGTGAACGGTTATAATTTACCGTAATTATTCATTTGTACACGACAAAGTTTCGACGGTTCAAACTATTATTGAAATTAAATTTGTTATTGTTTAGCCGTTATTGTCTTTTATCGTATCTGTCTAATAGATATTGGAAATTGCTGTAGTTTTCAATTAGTGTGATGAGTAATTTTCTAAGGCTCTACTTTTTTAATTAAACCCTTTGTATTTTTTCTATTTAGTGCTTTAAGGCAAAACTTTTAATGAGTTTATCGATCAAAGAAAATCTGTTATTTGCAAGCTCAAAGTACGATATGTAGATTTTATTATATTAAATTTGTTTACTATGCAGAAAGAAAGTACACGTGTACTTTTAAGAAACATTAGTAAGACTGGTCTTGTAAATACGTACTTACAAGATCAGTCTTACTAATGTTTCCCGTTATTGAATGAATAAATCAACAAATAAAGGACAATGCTTATAGTCTTGTATCTTAATACTCAGAAAATAACTTTTTAATATTTTTATCTACTATCATCATACAATAACTACATAACGAGGGGAAGACAAGTAAAAGCTTGTTTGAAAACAACACGTGAATATAAAAGAAAAACAAATGAAAATCGCCGTTCATGTATTCAAATATGTCGGACGTGTGATAAGAACTAACGAACGCCTTCAAGAGACATGTGAAGAGACAGCCTGTACTTCACTGATTAATAAGATGGGGTTAGCATGGGGTCCGCCACCCCACGCGGCTACCCCACGCCTTACCCACAAAACAAAAAAAAATGTGACTCATCAACTAACACGAAGAATCTACACCTAATCACAAAACGTTTTATAGCCCATCTACATCCCTAACGACGACCTTACCACCCACTCTTAAGGTTGAAAACACGACAAATAAATTAAGAAAGTGCGTTAAGTAAACTAGGGCCTAATCGTTCATTATGACGCACACACACGTTCTATACTTGTATGCGTTAATTATATCTGAAAGTAGTGGGTTGGGGTTAGTTGATTTGATTAATTTGTGCTAGAGTATGCCGCGTCGTCGTGGCGAAGGAATATTCCGCCTTGTCCGTTTGTATTGACCTATTAGATGCTAATTGGTTTCTATAATTTTTTTGCTGATTGCTGCTATAAATTTTCCCTTTATTGTGGGAAATCGATTGGCAATTTCCACGTAGGTGCTTTGTATACTGTTCTTTTGTTAGCTTCTTTATTCTTTCATTCTTTAACCAGCGACCGCGCGCGACTTCGTTTGCGTGGACAGTTATTTTTCCATCTCGCGGGAACAGTACTTTTCTTTGGCATATAAGATACCCTATATCCTTTTCTGTATCCCTGATAACGTGTATGCATAATTTCATGATGATCGACTGAATAGTCAAGACGTGAAAACGTAACAAACGAAAAAAGTTACTTTCGCATTCAAAATACTAGCTTCCACCCGCGACTTCGTCCGCGTGGACATTTAGAAAATCCCTTTGACAGGGATAAAAAGTATTCTATGTTTTAATCCAGGCTATAAACTATCTATGTGCCAAATTTCATCTAAATCCGTTGAGACATTTTTTGCCTGATTGAGTAACACACATCCATAGTTTCACATTTATAATATTAATAGGATTAGTAAAACTGACTATAATGATAAATAATTAAGTATAATAACAATAGAAGTTTAATAGTCCTTGAATATTGTTTTCAATATTAAATAGAATATTGTTTGAGTACGTATTTTCATTAACACACATTTTTCACAAACTTTTCCTTTTTAGAAGCTCATCTACAAGTATCTCATCTTAGTTTGTGTTATCTATTCTAATTACTTTGTCCAATGTTCAAGTCTCCATAAATAAATCAACTTCACACATGAAAACCAAATTCCAATAAGATACTTAAAGATTTAGAAAATTTCTATACGGGTAGCTGATATGATACCACCTAGCCATGCCTTACTAATGCTAGGCTTACACAATCTTACTTACAAATGGGAAATACTCGTTCGTAAAGCCTTGTTGGGACTACGTTTTAGTCTAGTAGCGAGTACATTGCTAAACTAGTTTGAGTATTTTAGTTTACCTTTTGTTTTATCATGATCAGCAAGCAATGCACTTACTCGTACCTCAACGAGAATCCTAATTCTCATCTCTTTCATTTATCTGTAAGTATATTAATAAGTGAGGAGCTTGATGACGCAGTGGTTTAGCGCCTGGCCCTGCAAATGCAGTTAAGCAACTTTCGCAAGTGTCAGTCATGGGATGGGTGACCAAAAATTTATTATCTGAGCTCCTCCTGTACCAGTCGTGACCGGCAGCCGTTAACAGCCACCAATCCATATTGGGCCCCCGTGGTGCGTTATGGCCCATCTTCCTTATCCATCCATAAGGAAGCCTTATGCCCCAACAGTGGGGACATTAAAAATGGCTGATGTCAATATTAATAAGTAAGGATTTAGAGAGCAGAACTATTTGTACTATAGTTCTATCACTGTCTAACTCTTATAAGCTCTAGTATTTAACAAACTTTGTGCTGAAAAAAAAATTATTAAAAATAAACTAAATGACATTCTGTTGTTTCCTCTTGAACCTCCTCTTGCCTCTTCAGGCAAAATTACAAAATATAATAAATAAATATAATGGTAACAGGAAGCTCGAAATAAGTCCCAAATACAAAGTTTAACAGTTTATAAAATTCGTTTTCTTAAAAGTTAAAATAGAATCACGGTATATCTATACATATATATTTATTCTGGGTGTCAAAAACTAGCGTGAAATAATCAAATGTGCAATTTGCTCAAACGTTTCCGACGTGCAAATGCATTTTTCAACCTCAAATCGAAAGAGTTTCAATTTTATACTTCGTAACTTCAACTTTGATGAATTTATGTATTTGCATATGTTACTGAAAGTTGAACTGAAGAAAATTTTAAAATGAACTACCTATGCTGTTCTGTGGTTTGGGAATACGGAAATCTTAATTTCACTAGTGGAGATGTTTACGAATCCGTCATCTTGATAGCCATTTTTATTAACAAACGAAATCAAAAAAGTCAGTATGGCAGGTTTAAAGTTATTTTTAATAACAACTGACTCTGACATGGCATGGAACAACTGACTGAGATAGAAAAATAACTTTAGGCTTCCCGCCCACGAGCGATAATTCGCTGAGCGATTTTTTGTCGCCGAGAACAGAACATACATAGTTCAATACGTAAACACCCACAAGCTACGAAAAGTAACTCAGCGACTAATCTCCCGCGAAATGACACTGACAAGAGTGACAAAGGGTTTTCTTAGGCGCGACAAAAAAACGCCGCGGTTATCGCCGCGATAATCGCAGCTACAAAAAGTCACTCGTGGGCGGGAAGCCTTAAAATTACATCAACACAGAAAAAAATTGGCCCTATAAACAGTTTAGCAAACACTGCAGTAATAGAACAACATAAACAAAAAACGATCACGATGCAATGAAAATTCGCAAGGAATTAAATTATGTCGCCAACTGTGGAAGTTTCGGCAATTAATATAATTTTTTGCAGTAAAACAACTCTGTCATAAGTAAATAATGAAATGTATACCGTCTTCTAGCTTCCACAAACGCTAGTCGGAGCTTCGCGTGTTTAATATTACCCGAAAACGAGAAAAAAAGTTGGGAAAATTTTTATTATTGACTGAGCCCGCCCGATTCGGAACACTGACAAATTGCTACGGTTTTTAAAAGAAAATTTTGTTCTCTTTGTACCGAGCGGAAAGGTTTGCAGGCTACAATAAATACTGACTTTTTTAATTGCATACTCTGATACACTGTTTGCACCGTTGACGTATCAGGCATGAAACTAAAATTTTTATTCGCACGTAAATTGCAATTTAAACTCCTTTTTCTGACTTGGTTTTTAGTTCTCTTTAGCTTTTAAATTGCCACTATTAAAAGAAGTGTGTTTGTCTGTATTTGCATAATCATATGTACCGCTAAAACATGATACCTTCCAGTTCACCATAAGATGTCTCAACACCTCTTTTACGAAGGATCTATCTTCTTATGCAAAATATTAGCTCGTGCTAGGCTTTATGCAAATTTGCTTTACTTCAGCGCGTGCTGCCTTTGAGCACACTTCGTGCTGAGGGAAATATAATGGACATAAAAAAGACGGAATAGATAAGTGTAGATTTTGGACCGGGGAGATGTGTATGCAAATTCGCGCGTGGACTCTTCATATGCAAAGTGGCTAATGGGCCGCATCTTTATACCTTTTCTTATGCTGATGAACCGACTCTATACAGATTTGCATGTCCCTATCATCGACTTATAAAAAAAGAAAAAATAGTAACCGTAAAACGTTAGTCAGGCATATTGGACATAAAGGTACGTTACACAACAATGTCACAAATGAGCAGGAAACAAACATTACATAAAGGGTACATAAAATTCACATTACTATTTCTGACGTAACACTAGTAAAAGATGTTATTTTCCACGATAACGTCATCTGTTTTGTTGCATAGCCTTCTACAACATTTGCGTCGTTACGTTACAATCGATGATGCCTGTTCTCAAATTTCGCATGTCACTAATAAGTCCCTTACCTGCCGGTGCCATCTCATCTACATATCAATGTTCGACGTCTCTGAAATTTCTTTCCCCTGCTAAAGTATGCATCGCCCGTGCCCTGATATCAACCACTCTAAGAATTTTACTAAAATTGGATCGCCCTCTTGCGCTGTCATACCCTTTACCAATAGTAACGGTTTTCTTTTCATAACGAACTTTTTGTAACGCGATATTCGCCTTGTTTCCACTAAGGGTGGGATTTGTTACGACTTGATTGGCATCGCGACGCTTTGACGATACAGTTACGTGTTCTTTAACGAGGTCTTACTATTTCAATGTGACAAAGTTAGCTGCGATATCAGTTCGAGGTTTTCTTCGTTCTAAATTCAACGGTGGCTGTTATTACCATCTAATCTCCAGATGCGAGTAATTCGTAACAATTATCTGATAAGTATCATCTTAGCCCCTCTTCCCACACGAGCTGCGCTCGTTCAGTGATCGTCTCCATACATCTGTATTGTTGGAAGATTCTAACCCTTTGACGTATGTACAATACTGCTCCTTAAATTTATGCATCCATCCAACAATAGTGCATCGGCTGCATAATTTGATTACGGGACTTTTGTTACGAGTAGGCAGGTATCGGATCGTGAAATTAAATTTGGTCCTATCATTGGTTAATTTTCGGATTCTCCTAACCTCTCCAAGGCGGAAAGGGATCGCAACAATACTGTTCGATCAATTATTATTTCTGGTGCACCTTTGATGAAATTTCTATTTGTTGCGATAACGGTCGCCTCATTGTCGCAGGCATTATGTCTTTTGCATATATCAGTTATTGATTGTAAAAATATTCAAATGTGCACTGTTTAGAGCCACTCGATCGATCCGTTACGGCAACAGTAATTTGGTTTGACAATAGAATTTGCGATTATAAATAATGATCCCGAACATTACGAAATATATATCGATTCATTATTTATGCACATATTATTACATAAAGTTGTAGTGTAACTGATCTGAATCCGTTATAAAACAGGTCATTAACTAAACTATCTATATTCTTTCATATTTTAATTTATCCTCATAATTCAGAAAAAGCAGCTACTCTTGCTTTAGCAATATGAGCTTGTCCTCATTTCCCATCACTCATTCAATCAAAATTTTGTTAAAAGAGAAATTTTGTTAAAAATAAACTCGACTTTCAAAAATTCACTGGCCCATTTTTATGCATACGATAAATCATATGGTATATACACTCATCCTTTATCCACAATAAAAACAAACCATTTTATCATTTCCCTATTAAAATCATTTTTCCGTATAGTTTGCACAATTGTCTGAACAAACTCTACCTAACTCTGCGAGCTAATTGTTAGTTGTGGGCAGTCGCTCACACGGCACTCGACTGCGCATATTTCTGAATGCCCATTGTTCTTACTCACAATAAGATAGGACTACGGAATTGATAAGTTTGTTACAAATGCATGGAACAGAGGAAAAATCACACACGTCTAGTTCGCGACATGCCTGCTTGAAACAGTATGAAGTGTAAAAGTATCGTTACGTTTTAAGGAAAATAGCATCTTATAAAATGCGCTCTGTCTGAAATCTATGTAAATAACTTGTTTGTGAGTTCGATGATTGATTTCAACGAAACATTTAAATTGACTTTAAGGATGTTTGGGCAATGTTTTGAATTGCTTTACTTTTAAATTGTTTCTGTATCTAAGACAATATTTACTTCTCATAAAGTGAGAAGTATTTTTCAGTTGTTTCTCCTGTACAATTATTTTCACGATCCGGCCACTATCCATCAGCAAAGTTTGCCTCTTTAATGAAAAAATCAGAAACTGATAAATGTCCTACTTGTAATAAAGTCGAAGATGTACAACATTTGCTGATGGATTGTATAAGGAACAAGGATAAGAGAGAGGCATTTATAAAATTCTATAATCTGAATTTGTTAGATGTAGGGATGATCCAAACTATTTTATCGGATCCTAAGTCGGAAATAGCAAAAGACCTATGTAGTTTATTTAATAATCTTAGATAAGTAAGTTTTTATTTTTTTTTCTCCTGTAGTAAGTAAGTAATAGTATTAAGTCTGCATTAAATGTATCGGGTACGATGGGGTTGGCATATCCATAGCGATAAAACCCCGTAAAAAAAATAAAGGAAGAAAAAAAAAAAAAAAAAAATAAATATTTTCAGTTGACCTTATTACAAGCTTATTAAATTAATTTACTTACTAATCCCCTTACTAATAAAGATTGTATAGCAGATGTTTAGTTACACAGTGTTTTGTCTTTCTCTTAAGTGTCAAACTTAAATAGTTCGACAGAGAGTAACCACTGTGTAACTATACAACTGCTCTACAATCTTTTTTAGTAAGGGGGTTAGAGTATAATTATATTTGTAATAGTTGCATTACTTGCATATTGCACTCTGTATTTATCTAACAGCTAACTCCTTTGCATAAACCATACATAATTTATGTACCACAGTGATATCTATCAACGACGGTAAACACATCATTGGCGCGTGGCAAACTCGTTCCGTCTAGATTAATTCCCACATTTATTTACATAAGAATAAGACAATTTAATATTTCTTTTACACCATTATCTTTTCCAGGTACTCACACTTTGCATATATTTAAAAAAACTCGTGCTACCACTATGCAGTGTCTTGCTCATTACCATACCGAAATCGAATAGTACAGAACCCTCAGATATATATATTGTACGTAAATGTCTCTTAATGTTGCAAGAAATAAGATCGTTTATTTTGCATATTACTGCCACAGTCGCTGCGCTTTGTCAGACAATTCGTTAAATGTCTAATATCAATTTTCCGGCTGAGAAGCGACATCTATAATTGGCAGTGACTAAGCGTCTAGAATTTGTCAACGTGACACTATCTTCGTGTTTTTATTAGAGTGACTGTGTATTTCTGTTAATTAGTGAAACATCATAAAGTGACACGGAGTGTCTGAATTCATAGCCCTTCAGTTTAGCAGCTGTTTTTAACTGTTAGTTTATACACGCTAATTTATTTCCTATCATTAAGTCGACATTACTAATAATGTATGTGAGCAATTACGCCAGCCGGCAACAATAAAACGTTGATTATTAATTGGACCTCGCGATAATTATTAATTACAGACTGTTTGATACCATGACAGCAATTCCCACGCCATCGATAGATATTTTATTATTTTGAAAGAAACTATGAACACCTTATAGTACAACCTATTTTTATTTAATTTATATTGCAGTACAATTTGGAGATTTACATTATTAATTTCGATTTAATTCGGAGCAGATAACAAAATATTTTAATTTATTATATTAGCAGATAAAAAATAGTTATTTGCGAAACCTCTATTTACATATTACAAAATAATAAAGATTTAGGGATGAATATATTTATCCACTTACTTAAAACCAACAAAATATTATGACTATGACTATGACTATAAAATCAGTTTAATCGTTTTGCAAATCAGACTTGAAAAAAAAAGATTAAGTATACGAAAGTAAAAAGTGTATGCTCAAAAGTCATAATATGATATTCCGAACAAGTTTCTATTTCACAACTACTGACACTTCAACTTTATTTATATCTACTCAAAGTTGTAGTTGAAAATTCCTAAATTGCTTGCGACATCTTACATAAAATGCGCGACTCGTGCTAACCAAGTTGGCATAATATTTCATTCACAGGTACACTTATGCGATTTCACGCGTATTATCCTATGTTATATTGTATAAAACTAGGTATTATAGTGTTTTGCATATGAGTGTGGCTGAATCACTGCCCTCTGAAGCTTCAATCCATAGACAGGATATTTGCATGCTACCATGCCCCGCACGCTTCCCTATGTGATTTAAATTGATTTTTTTCATAAGGATGATAAAAAACATTTGAAAGGAGCCCTCATTTTGTTTATGGTAATCACTAACCGAACACTTACAAAATAGATTATAGGGATAGATAATCGTTTTTAAATACAGTTAATGCTTGGTACATACAAATTACAAACGAGTTTCAATGTAAGAATTGACTCTCAATATTAATAAAGTTTTTTAATAATAAAATAAAAATATCAGTGTTTTAAAACTATACAAATCACTGTAATCGATACACACCAATCTCTAAATTTTTTGCATCAATTTCTGCTTACAGCTACTGAATTTCCATATCTTGATATATACCTATGTTTCAGCATCATTCATATGATGCAGAGAAGCCACGCAACAAAGTTATGTAACTTAATATTATGCGAAAATTATCTGACTCCGTGCAATTTGCATTTCTCGCTTATATTGTCACCTAAAGACGAGTATTAGATATATCTAGTAAAAATAATGCATGATTAATGTATTGAAAGTTAACATAATTGGCCAAATTTCTTCTTAGGAATTAGTACTATAACAAAGTCATTTTATTCAAACAATTTTGGTGAGCTAGTAAAGTCCAATAAATACTAGCACTTAAAGTTAGGACTTGCAGTAATATTTTTCCTTTTTCAAAGCCGAACAATTTTAATTTGTGCCGCATTTCTAGGTAACTCGTTTAGGCTATGTTAATGAACGCGAAACTTTTTACTGCTATAACTGTTAATTAAATACTGGCAAAAATTTCGTGCTGAATGCAATGCTCGGATTCGTTTGGGTGGTACTTTAGGGTTGGAAAATTAAGGTTTTTAAGTTACTCGGTTTTATGTTAGCGCAGCCATTTAAATAAATCATATAAAACTATTAAAAATCCAAGTATTCTCAGAACACTGCATTTCAATAAAACTATACACCACAAACTAAAAAGTTTTGCTTTGTAAATTTTTATTTTAGGCTCCTGTTTTGAAAAATAACAGCTTTTCTATCATATCTCATTATTTTATGAACAGGTGGTCTAAAATGACAAGATTGTATGAATCATTTCTAAATGAATCTTTTACATTTGATCATTTGGAATCATATTTGAGATCGATAATGTTTTGTATTAAATTCCACTAAGTACTATATACTACGAAATAAAACCACAAGGCCTTGCTTGTACCTCCAAATTCTTAGACGAAAAAATTTACATTGCAATTATCATTCTGCATAAAAAAACTTCGTTACAAGATAATAAAAGTGCAGACACAGTGCAAGTGTAAATGAGCTGAAACCCTTCAGTGCAGCGTCCACTATACGGCTTCGCAAATTAACTGGCGCAGTAATTAAATACGCAGTAATTACTTAATGCAATCAGCCGGCATGCACTTCTAGTGCTAGCTCCTGATATAATTAAGACCTTACTAGCGACCGCCCGCGACTTTGTCTGCGTGGAAAGTTTTTTGCTATCCCGCGGGAACAAATATTTTTTTCGGGATGAAGGTGCTCTATGTCTTTCTCTGTACCCCTGACAACGTGCATGCTAAATTTCATGATGATCGGTTCAGTAGTTAAGACGTGAAGGCGTAACAAACAAACAAACGGACTTTTGCATTTATGATATTAGTAAGGATTATAAGCGATGAAATAGATAATAAAAAATGCGCTACCTTTTCTTGTGCATTGATAGGTACTATTTAGATGGTTATTTATTTGAAATATTATCTACAAGACAAAATTTGGAGAGATGTTTAGTTTAACATTCATAAACCATTAATATGCATTACCCAAATAAAGTTTGGAAGTGTCACCCAGTGTAAACATAAAGCTCAACTCTAAATAATATTATTTCTTTTTAACTTTTTAACATTGCTTTGATATAAGTGGAAATTAAATGACAAGCAAAAACGGGTTTCAAGATATTTAAACATGTCCAAGTGGACATAATAAAACTATCATAGTTTACTAAAACCTGCTTACTTGAACAACAAACAATAGAAAAGCGAACTGTCTCGCCACGAATCGGCCGTCGTCGACGTTATTTACAACAGAAATAGTTTGAAAACGGTGACCGGGCGACGTGGGTCGCGTCCGCCGGACGTGTCGGCCGCCGCCGGAGTCGGCTATTCATTACCGAGATCGATCGTGGGTGTTTAGTTTGCTAATTAGGTTATTAAATTATAAATGTAAATTGTCTTTAAGAAGACTTGAAGTGATAATTTGAATACAAAGTGATATGAATTCTAAATACTACTTACATTAATATACTTTTCGAATGAAAACCTTTTTTATGAAAATAGGTACATTTAAGTTTAATTGTTTACATTACATATATCTACGGTATTTATCGCATTTTCCATTTTTAAACTTGTATTTTATACAAAAACTACACTCGTATAGATACGTCCGCTCTTTATTTTCCTAACAGAATAACTTGTTTTCACGAAGTTATTTCTACGACACTACTATAAAATTTAATGCTCTATAATACAAAATATATATTTGCATTTAAAATCATTGACATTTTACACATTCAAAACAATGAACCACAACACCTCAAAGAGCCGGCAAGTACTCGCCTCAGCCGGTCAAGATTGACAAGGGTCACTCGCCGGCCGGCGCCGGACGCCGGAACTGGCCCACTGTCTACACGCTCGATATATCGACCACACGTGTGACTACTCCATAATATCACGTGTGAGATTCCCCTTTTCTGTATAAGCAATCTTTGAGGAAGACTTTTGTTATATCTTTTGGAATCTTTTAAAAATCAGTACATTCTTGCTTCATAGTTGTCAAAAAAGCTAAAGAGTGTATATGAAATACAATTAAGTACATAGAGTCGCAGCTTTTGTCAAATTCAGCGCGCAGCAGCAGTTTTCTAATCATGCTATTGATAAACTCGTATAATCAAATAGTAAAAATGACGATCGAGAATCATAAAACAATTGACGACGCAACTTTAATCTAAAATAGATGTACTAGTTAATTTTGTTGCGCATTTATTAACCGTTCAGCGGTGCCGGACCGTACGTTTACGCTATCTCCCGATCTAGTGACCAATCTACGCCTCTTTGACACCGGCCGTTCTTACCCCAAACAGCTGATTAAGGCACAGATAACGTTTTACACGTGTTTCTATTGTAATAGCTGCTTTATCTATGACAAGAATGCTTGTCTCGTTTTGATTGATCGTGAATACATTAATGTGGAGTGTAATGAATTATTTTTTTTTAGAAATTAAAATATTTATTAGAGAAATTTGAATAAAGTGCTATATCAGTGCTCAGCCTAAACTATTGTGACTAAGAACTAGACATTTTGCACATAGATTCCTTTCATGATGTTGGCGAGTACTAAGAAAGGAATGAGGTGAAAAGGAGAAAAAAAAATTTGGAGATTTTAGCATTCACAATGCTATTTTTATATAATACCAAATAATATATTAGAAGAAATACAACTCGCACCAGATCATGTTCTCGGACGGGAATCGAACCCGCGACCTTTGGAATCCAAAGAACGAGAACATGATCTGGTGCGGGTCGTATTTTTTCTAGTACATTATTTTGTATTAAGGAGAAAAAAAATAATGAAAAATCTGTAAAAGTTTGAAACTAGCCTTTTACGTTTAAAAGTTAATTTTAATAAAAACAACTTCAATATTACAATTTCAAATTATCAATTTTAAAAATTAATTTGTTTCATCCCATATTGAACAAAATATAATTTAAATGATACTAAAAACTAGCTCAACAAAAATAGCTTTGACCAATAGCTGTTTCAAGACTAAAAACACTTCATTCATTCATAATTTATACCCACCAAATATTTTTCTAACGGTTATCTTATAACTTTTAAATACACCATTTACAAGTACTTACAGCCATAAATACATCTGCCATAAACAACAATTGCGTGTAAACAATTAAATGAAGTGCTCCATACGATCTGCTAATGTCTTATTTATGGGTTTTTAGATGTAATACAGAAAGTTTTCACATACTTACCGATTACCCGCTCTACCTGGGCACCGACCGACAATGTATGGATGACGTAGAGTTAAGAGCGTAATAGAGCCGTCTGAATGTTTGAAAAAATAAAAAAGGACAGCATACTTTTACATTTACACATTGAAACGGTATGAAAAAGTTAATGGGTTTTTATGATTCTTTATAAAACTGGTTTTAAATAAAGTAGGTACGCGGAATTATTCAAATTAATAAACGAGTCTGTTCTTATTTTTTTAAACGTAGAAACCGTTACTAACTCGAAGTAGGTATTACTAATAGCTAATTATTTCTTAAGTCGCTTTTCTTAGAGTTAACAGTTCTCAAAAAACAATATGGGAAAACATTTTATCTGCAACAAAAAAAACAATCATTTTTTGCCTTCAACTTTAAGAATCTTTTGCAACAGAAAAAACAGACTTTCGTTGGCTTTTTATTTAAAAAAAACAGTCATTTGTTACTTTTATAAACATTTTTAAAACGCTCATGTCTATCCAATCTTAGGTCTATGTACCCCGATTCTTTACGGTTTCCACTCGAGTAGTTTGTATCGGTGAGATTTTAATACACATCCCGATTGACGTTTAACCCGTACGACTTCGGATGTACCCTTTTACGGTCTCTAACGTCAAATGGGTGTTTTATGATGCTGCGGTGCGTTTAGTTCCCCATGTCATAACATTTCGCATTCGTGATATGTCATCTACGCAATGATAACAAGTGCGTTATCTAGCCGTAAAAAGGTTTATGTTTTTTTTGTTTTAATAGTTCCGTGTAGGTTGGTAGCGGAATTTTTATTAGGAAAAGGTTGGTTGACATGTTTTTGATTGTTGTGACAATGAGTATGCGATAAACACGTGTGTTAAAAATGTAAATGAGTTTGTGAGTTATGACTCGAAACATTAAACTAGTCGTTAAAGCGTTGTACAGTCGTAACATAAATCTTACGTTTGATGGATCAAAAATGAAAAAAAAAAGTTTTTTTCTTATTTTAGTATCTGATAGAAAACTAGAATAGAATATAATATTACTTATCATTAGCAACATATATGATATACACAATACGCGCAGATAATAATAATTAAAAAAAGCCGGACAAGTGCGAGTCGGACTCGCCCACAGAGGGTTCCGTACTTTGTAGGTACTTAAATGAAGACTTTTCTATGATTTATTACATTTTCAGATTTTTTCCTGTACTTGTAGTATAAGACGATATTACTTGCCAAATTTCACAGTTCTAGGTCAACGGAAAGTACCCTATAAATTTTGATTCCCTTGAGATTGTCGAAATATGCATTTTTGCGGTATAAACGACCGTATCTTTTTTTTTACGTAGAACTTAGACATTTAATTTTTTCATAGTTTCAAGGGAATGTAGACTTGAATACCTATATGGTTTTAATTTCAACATGATACCTCCACGCGTTCCCGAGATAAAGGTTCTTGACAAACAGACAGACGGACAACAAAGATATTTGTGGCACGGAATAAAAATTGTGGCACGGAACCCTAAAAAATAAATAAATAATAAGATGAAATAAATTAAAAGATAAAACACAGTGTTAAATACCTACAGTAAACGTCGTGCTATGTGATGCCAATACTGAGCTCAGCTCAGTATAAGCGTCTACGTCTACGCAGTAGTCTACGTATGAGCTGAGACCAGTCGTGACATCACGGAACAGAGACAAACACAATACTAAAATTACAAATATAACTAAAATATTTAAACAAACAACAAGACTTAAGATATATAAATAACTATCAGAAGAATAAGAATACATTTTCAATGATTTTCAAAGTTAGTTCTAACATTTCACACCATTATCTCACACAAACAGTTGGAGGGGAAACTTGCTTGCAAAATAATGAAGTATAACCACTTGAAAACATAACTATAGCATTATCAATAGTTATCACTGTCAGTCAATAACCGAAAAAAACATCAAATGAATTTGTCATTCCTCGAGCACAAAATAAACATCGTTAGTTTGAGATTTTGTGCATTTACCTAACCAAAATGTAATTTTTCAAATATTTGTCTACCTGAGGTCTGTCTTTATACGTTCCTTAACCGTTAAAGATCATACACACATGCGGATTAAAGCATCATTGTTCGTTCGATCTGCCGGGGGGCCAAGAAAATAATATAAATATATCACTTTACAATGTGAATGCAAACTTTATAGCTCTCTGTGGTAGCAATCAATGGTTACAAAGTCCCTTTGTTTGCCGGTGCTTCTCAAAGTTGCATCGCGTGGCCCTTTAATACTTTTTTCTGTAACTATTTTTTTGTTTTTTTTATAAATATTTGTAGTAAATAATATTATGTAATATAAGTAAATTACAAGGACTTCGTTTAATTTAAAAGAATATTCTGCATTTTTTGTTTTGACTTGGATAGTGAGATAAACTTACGCATAAAGCCTACATTTTTTGTTAATATTATTCTCATAAAAATGCAAAAGTTTGAGCACCGCTGTTTCACATGTCACTTCTCTCCTTAATCCGTGCAATATCTTCACGCTTACTAAGCACCATGTAAAACAATTTCTGGCCTATTAAAACCATCCCCATGTAAACGCGTCACTATAGATGACTTAACGGGTAAGGGAATCGACAACCCTACCCTTAAACAGCTTTAAAAAGGCGGCAGATCAAAAAATATGCTTTAAAAAAATAAACTAATTTAAAAAAAAACATGACTGCCCTGCCAAAAATAAACTAAAAAGTTATAAAAGATAGAAAACAAATTTCTAAAATTACTTAGATTTTATTACACGTTTTAGTGACAAATTATATTGTTTTAGAATGTGCTCATCAAGGCCTTTCTTCTGAAGCCCATATTGTTATAATTGAAGAAAAAAAATATTCAAACTTGAAAATAAGTACAGTTGCCATATAGATTTTTTCCTAAAAAAAATGCCAATGTTACTTAATGACGTAAGGATTCTAACAATATCCCATACATCCAAATCCGTTAAGGCATTTAGAAGTTATGGTGGAATAAAGAAACTCACATACCCAACCCACATACAAACATACATGAACCCTCAACACATTACACTCTCTGTTTTTTTGTGCAGTCGTATAAAAAATACGAAACTTTTTGTACTTATTAAAAGTGGTTTTGAATTATTTTTAATAACGGTTCCTTTTGAGAACCACTAGTAATAGCGTATTGCATATCCATTTTTCACCTGAAAAAGGCAGTTACTGTTTTATTTAAAATTCAAGCAAATAAAGCTTTGATGGTTTAAAATAAATTAGTGAGTTAAAATTAACACTTATCTTACTTTACTATTATAAAATTCTCCGTTACTTAAAAAAGAACAATAAGTTACCAAAAATAATAAAATCTCAACAAAGGCCTGCGGTTAAGCAAAAGTAACGTTATTTTATTGACTGTTAAAAAATTGAAAGGCGTCATATAACAATTTTAAAAGAAACCGAAAAATAATAGTCACACAATTAAAGCCGTAAAAAGTACGCGTGAAAGTTTTTTTAAGAAAAAAAACTAAAGGGTGCGACATCACAGCCGATAATTAAGGCGTATTCAGACTGATCGGAAACTATAAATAATAGTACGGATCGGACCGGATCTCCTTTGTGCGGATTTATTATAAGTTCAGAAGTAAATTGAAACCCTTTTCCTATCGATTGGGATTCGTTTAATAACATGCTTCGTTGTGATCGTGCCACAGGTGGGAACGCGTATGAAAGTTACACATGTGACCTCATTAAAATATCGAATTAAAAAGGTTGGGAGAAAACTGTGACGCTTTTCTTTATGTTTTATAATAAAATAAAGAGGTAAATATGTGTTTCTAAAAAAAATGAAAAGCTTAATGTTCCAAACAAATTACTTTGTGGCAATTTTGGTGGACAGTACTTTATAATTATTGTTTTTAGTAAAATAATGTCATAAGTACAAAATATTAATTTTATGAACTCAACAACTTAACACGATGTTGAAATATGTATAGACTTTATGCTTAAGCCAAGTGTTAATTCAAAGTTTTTCCAATTTTATACATGTGCTACTACTATTCACAGCTTAAACGTACAACAAAGACATATTTTCCGATCTATTTTATTACAATAACAAAAAATAATCGACCTTAAAATCTGTCGGACAAAAAAACTGTCACAATTAGAAACTTTTTGTTCCTTCGCTAAAAAATCCTGTGACAAAAATAAGAAGTACAATGTAAAGTTAGGGCCAAATGTCTGTCATCTTCCCTTCAGAAGTGTTGGGTGTCACTACCGATGGCAATTTTTTGACAAGGGCTTTTGTATTTTTTTTAATAGATAAAAAGGTATAGGATCTCCTTGCATAAATGAACGAATGGGTACTATAGCATTACGTATGAATATTCCCATATCATTATTTTTTGCATACTTTAGAATCCGTGGGACTGAATTGATTAAAAAATAACATATTGATTCGACGAAAAATCAATAAGAATCAATATTTTTTTTAATTTTATTGAACATAACCACTAACTTAAGTAGTTATTGCTTAAAAGTAAAAACAATTAAAGATTTGTACCTAACATAGCAATTAGTGATACAAAAGTATTTTAATCAAGTTATTATTATTCTTTAAAATGCATATCTAGTACTACTTTTAATAACAATATTGTATTCTTGCTTCACAATTAATTCCGGTTAGTTTCAATTCACGTATTCGACAAATAATTAAATGATCGTAATTTGACACTAGACTTGTAAAAACCTTCTGAAAATCAACAAAATATTTTGTACTTTTATAGCATTTCAATTCATTACAGTGGCCCCTACCATGAGTTGATGCCAAACTGTTTTCGCTACTGTAAACTATCGTTTTCTATCTTTCACTCGCATTGACTGTGACCAGTATATCTGATACTTTACGGTAGCGAAACAGTTTGCATCAACTCATGGTAGAGCTACTGTGACCCTACCATGAGTTGATGCAAACTGTTTTCGCTACCGTAAACTATCGTTTTCTCTCTTTCACTCACATTGACTGTGACCAGTATATCTGATAGTTTACGGTAGCGAAACAGTTTGCATCAACTCATGGTAGAGCTACTGTGACCCTACCATGAGTTGATGCAAACTGTTTTCGCTACCGTAATCTATCGTTTTCTCTCTTTCACTGTGAGCAGTGTATCCGATAGTTTACGGTAGCGAAACAGTTTGCATCAACTCATGGTAGAGCTACTGATCCCCTAAAAACGCCTAACCTAACGTAACCTAAATAAAACCCAAATAAGTTGCAACGAGGAACATCACTGTTCTATAATATTTATTACTTTCTTTAGTATATCTCGTAGTGGACAAATTTACGACACTCCATGAGGAATAAATCACTTTCAACGCAGACATTTAAATACATTTTTATAAGCAAGCCCCGTGTACTATCTTCTAAGCTCGAATATATAGGAAAGAGAACAATCCATTTTGAACCTTTCTAAAACCGATCTATTGTCCAAAATCGTATGAACGTGTCAAAGCAATGATACTGTCACTTGCAAAATACGAAGAAATTTATAAGTAATTTGCGAATAAATCTCGCTAGGATGGGGGACTTTTTTTGGTATCACAGTGTAAGTCTTTTTAATGTCTTGTACGATAATTGTCGCACATATTCTAAAATTTCCTCCTCAATAGTCTTTGTGAATGATATGGGGAATTCTTTTTGGACTGATAGAGAGTATCCGAGCATTATTTTTGTATTTTTTTCTTAATAAGTTCTTTCTTTTGTTACAGAAGGTGAGTTCGAGGCTACGAGTTTCGGTGAGAACGTTGATTTTTTTTTTCATAACAATAGCGTAGCAATATAATATGTTCTAATGAAATCAAATGAAGTTTATTCAACAATAGGTAATCTTTAAAGCTTCTTAATATTTCTTGTTAATAATTAAATAGTATTGTTAGAGATGTGCTAATAAATACGTATCAATACAGTAACGTCATTTCTATTCGTGCAACTCACTGAACTTGCAGACGTTTACGTAATCTCTAACTTTAGTTGTTTAGCGTTTGTTAAAGCAAAGTAAAAAACTTAACCTGATTCCAAATACTCCATCTTAGTTTAATTTCTACTTGACCTAAAGTTTAATTTCTACTTGACCTAAAAAGAAGATATGATTTTTGTTTGAACTCAGAAAAGGAAAAAGGAAATTCAACTCATTATAAATGTTGGGTTTAGTCTGAATTTCAACTTGGCAAAACCTTCCCATTTATTTATTTATTGAGTCATTATAGTGTGACATTTAACATCAGTTAGATTCATTAAAGATATCGTTAACATACGTTTATTTTATTTATCAAGTTAAAACGGATCACGCTCTGTCGTGTTGATTATATTACAAAAATGGTGGAAATATAGATTTAGTATTTTCTTTATAAACTTTGCACTTTACATACAACTTTTTAAATATGCAGTCATGCTGATGCGTGTAAGATCCATCTTATCTCCATTCAGTTGGCAATATATAATATTATCGATAAGTCAACGGTAAAAAATAAATTTATTTGACCATAGATAAATCGATATCAATACCATCAATAACTAACAAAACCTGTGCAGGAAACAACATTGTTTTAAAACAGACAAATGATGGGTGTTAATGGTCCTTCCACATGAGCGATGGACCGTGGTCCATTGTATGCCGCGTAAAACAATGCTATATAACCTATTTTGTAGTTTATACAATGTTAATAGTTCATTGCACGAAATGAATGACATTCCGACATGTAGAAAGTCCGTGGCTAAATAATAATAATATGACGTCACCATTGTTTGTATGATTTCGTTTTTTAATTTCCATTTGATTTACCCAAGTAAATATTTTTGCAAAAGAGTGTTTTTAAAAAAAGAGTTAATCTATTTTTTTTTTAAATAACATGAAATTGTAAACGATGGAACCCTGTGGCACTTTTCTATCCTGTAAGTTAGTTTATTAGTGTAATAAGTGCTGTAAATGTCACATAAACATAACTAAAGAGTTTCACACACTATCCATTCGTTGTAGCGTTTCTATCATTTGTCAAAATGACCGCCATTAAATTAGCTGCAAGCATCGTGAGTTTTTTCTTCATTAGTAGCAAAGTGATACCAATTGCTCTAAAAAAGTGTCACTCAGAGAAACTCCTTAACATTAATAAATTCATTTTATATTTATGTTTTCTAGAATTCATGAATGCTGAATGTTAGACAATTCATAAGTACTACTTAGGTAGTTAGTCTATTTGAAATAATAATGACAATAAATTCAAATCAAACATCACTATAGTAATTTTTGGATTGACGTTAACCTAAAAAAAATGTTTTGAGAGTTATCGATTAAGACGCCGGCGAACAGTGAGCTTTCCATACAAACGTAATACCAAAATGATTTGCAATTTAATTTGCGAAATACTAAACCAAATAAAAATTAATGCGATTTACAGTTTTGTATGAAAAAAATATTGGCATTTATTTTGAATTGGGTCAGTATTTTGGATTTTTTATTTAATAAAACCTAGACATGGATTACTTAATTATGCTCAAATTGCAAATCATTATAGTATTACGTTTGTATGGGAAGCTCACTGTTCGCCGGCGTCTTAAAGGTTTCGAATTAGGATTTTGATTATTAGTGACAATTATACTTTGTGAGTAGTAGGTGCACTCGACAGATATTACATACAATACAATATGTGCCATAGCTCTTGCCCATATATAACTTGTTGCCACTCGACTTTTCCCGATGAAAATTTCACAGCCTGTTTAAACAGCATAAAGGTATGATTACATTAACGATCAGAACGCGACGAGCGATGCGGAAAACGGTAGCGGGCCTGCCCGCATCGCTACTCAGTCTCCATTACGCAATCATAATGGGTAATGATCATCGTTACTTACTACGGCTTGCCTTGTACACGGTAATTGACATTATTTTCCAATTTCCCCCGTGATTTTTTTTCTCGAAGCGCACCGTAATGAATTCGCCGCGTGCTCAGCCAAGCAATGTTGATAATGAAACCTCATTTAATTTAAGCTTTAAGTTATGTAGTTTGGAATTGGATTATGAATTAAATAAATTGAATAGCTTTATAAAATACGTCAAGTTTTAGTACTATAAAAAATCACCTAAGTAATAAAGTGCTGTCAAAGTGTAAACTATATCTTATGATTTCGTAACTATATTTATTTTGTATAAGTATAATAAGTGTAATGAAACTCGCGTTAGTAATATTTTTTTTCAATAAAAACAACGTAATCGTTAATGGCGTATTGCTTTCTTTAATATCTTGTATCTTGCGTCCAATAGATCATAATTATTTTTTAATATTTTTGTGAGTGTGTGTCTTCAACCTTATCAATAATGTAATCCGTCATTTGTTTAACTTTGTTTGCCAAAACATCATCATAGTCATAGTACGGATCAAATATAAAAAAAAACAAAAGATTAAAAGCAAAGATATTTCCACAGTAAGAAGGTTTACATCTCAGAAGGTAGTTAGCTCTATATATAATTTAAACCCATTACAGACATCTGCGGGACTCTCTCGCAGTCGGCTTGCGCATCCCTCGGTGCCCTTTTTTCTGTCTCTACGTGTGGGGGGGAATTTTTCGAGCAAGGGGTGAACTGTGGGGCTCTGTTTATGACTCTAATGTTCTTGACTCACATACCTTGTTTTATGAAAGATGTTGTACCACCATTTTGCGATTGGATAAGGAAAAGAAAGTAATAGATATTAGAAGTTGAGATTTCATCTTTATTCTTAACTTTGTGTATTTAAAGATAATGGTAAGAAGTCCCCAAGTGCATACAGAGTGATCAAGGATTGATGTAAATGTCTTAAAGATTGAACTTGACTGTCTTGTTTCACCTCGTAACTGAAACTTTGGAGTTTGAAATATGTATGTTTTAAGATTAAGTTTATATACAAGATGTTACAAAAATACCCCTAATGCCGAATATGGTATATAGGGACCATAATACTGATCAACTTTTACTATGGGACCAACTCTGAAATCGCGAAAAAAAAATCAGCTGTTTCATACAAAAATTTAAATCGAAAATATCAAAATGTATGAAACAGCTGATTTTTTTTTCGCCATTTCAGAGTTGGTCCCATAGTAAAAGTTGTTCAGTTTGATGGTCCCTATATACTATATTCGGCATTAGTGGTATTTTTGTAACACCTTGTACATTTCAAGTACAGTATAGTAAGGCTCCTTAAGAAACACTTTGATTTCTTTGACATCAAACTATTGGAAATCTAATAATTTTTATTGATTTAGGTTTGGAAAGTTTCAACCTTCTAAAGTAAGAGGAGTAAGCTTACTTCTAAGAGTCATCGCCTACGAGCGATTAATCACTGAGCGATTTTTTGTCGCTGAAAAAAAACATACAGAGTGCAATACGTTAACGCCTACGAGCTACAAAAAGTAGCTCAGCGACTAATCGCCCGCGAAATGACTCTGACAAGAGTGACAAAGGGTTTACTTAGCCAGCGACAAAAAAACGTCGCGATTAACGCCGCGGTAACCGCGACTACAAAAAGTCGCTCGTGGGCGTTATTACTAATCCATCAAGCAAAACAAAAGACAAACATTCTCAAGCTACTGCACAAAAAACGTCAACCAACGAAAACATTGGCAAGTTTAATCACATCGCACCCTGATTAAGTCGGACCCTCTGGCCATAAAACATTATCGTCCCTCCTAAAAAGCATAGAGAATAAGCACAATGGAGCAGAATGTCCATCAGATATAGGCAGTTAGTCACATACGCCGCCATCTGATCACCGATCGTCTTTAAGTGTTATTGCTTGCGCCAATTGTAAACTAGTTAATATATATACTAATAAATTGCGGAAACAAATGAATGTTGTTTTTATGTACCAGTTGCAAGTCGGATCGCATATCAAAACAAACGACTATCTGGAAATGCGAAACGTTGGGAAAACAAAAAATCAAATAATAAACCAAAGTACATCATCAAAAGCATTTTAATAAAACTGTGTTTTATTTAAAAATATTTTTATGAAATCTAAAGTTTTGTACAGTGTTACTGATTTCAAAAGTTTTTTATACAACGGATATTTTATCATGTTTGTATTTTTCATGATGATTATAAGCACTTACTTGCTATTTTTCTTCTTGATATATTCTGAAGATATTGTGAACGTTAAATTCGAAGTCTTGTTTTGAATGTATGTGTGTCTTGTAACTTTTTTATGTTCCTGAACTAAGAACCGAACCATACGCACAGCTTTTCAAAAAATATCTCTACTATAATATAAGCAAGTTCAGTATCCACATGATTTAATTCATTAGTCACTCATCTCAGAAATCTCTATTTACTCAATACTTTCTACATAAAAACACAGCGTTTTCCTCCTGCCAATTTAAAAGATGGCCAACAAAAACAGCCTTGGGGGTAAAATCTGTAAGCGTCAAGAGAAGCGGTCGTTCTAGCGATATGCTTAATGCACCCCCACACAAATTATCGATTAGAAGCTTTTTTATGCAAGAGGGAACCTGCGGGGTCGACTCCCTGGGGTGAGTGGTTGAAACAAAAAACGCGAGTGAAGAGTGAAATAAAAAGTTTAAACAAGTAGGATTGCAATGGTTGCCCTCAAGACGGACGAAATCAATATCCGATGCCGATGCAAATCTCCCTGCATTCGGAATTTGAATTGTGAATTCGACTTGAGCTTTCTTTTGTTTTTGAGTTCTTTTCTTTCGAGGTTGCATTATTTGAATTATTGATCTAAAGATCAATTGCGAGTGTTATAAAGACAAACACTTTTTTTTACATCACTTGAAACAAAATTATCATTTTGATCCTGTTTAAGGCCTAATCCTCTTCGTAAATTGTTTGTTATGGGTCTTCTTCTTAAAGTCGTACATACACTTAACTATCACGACTTCGAGAATGTTAAGTCATGTCCTGAGATACACTATAGGTCAGTTCTAACCCTTACCAATGGAATCAGTAATATATTTTCACAAAATAAATCATAAATAATGAAAAAATCTAAAATCTACGTTTTTTGTACGTAACAAAAATGCGAATTTCTATGAATAAGTAATTCACAGTAAAAACGAATGAATTCTAACTACTGCCATCTAGCGTTTATTACACCAATCAATCAACTTACGAGACACGTCTTACATATTTCGGGTACCCAATTAAAGTACCCCCGGGCTCAGATGTGCACTTCTCTTGATCGTTGGAGCGTCATCTTTAAATTTCCGTCGTTAAGATTTAATTTTTATCAAGCAAAGGGAGGCGGGGAGGGCAACCTGTCGCGCCAAATATTTTCCTCCGTAGTTTTTTTCCCTCTTTCGATGGCACTTACTCGCCTCCCCTCTGTACGCATTTTTTTATCATTAAAACTCGGAGTGGGGTCGCCGAACCCAACGTTGCCAGCCCGCGTTGTCATAACAAAACAAAATCATACTGTGCAACTTAGAGCGGATTCGCAACACCGCATTCTTTTCCTCGTAAAAATTCAACTGACGTAATTTGAGTCGGCCGCGATTAAAATTTAAAACTGTTGTAAAGTATTACCCACGGCGCCCTGAAATGGTACGAGTATCCCCAATACAACGTGCTGTGACCTCAGGAGCTTTCTCGATGACTCATGGTTGTCCTAACGACCCTAAAAATACCAACACAAAGAAAGGCACCTATTGCAATACAGGATCTTACTCTGCAAAAATAACAAGTGATATTTTACATCTGTAATTAATTCTTGAGTAAGTATATTTTTGACCCACGCGTCCGAATTGTGTTGTCTGTGCATTTGAAGCAATCATGTACGATTCACACCAACCGGCGCGAGTCAGGCCGCTCGTCGCAGCAGATACACACGTATGCGTCAGCACGCGCGAGCATCCGACCGACGGCACGCTCCTCTAGGAGCGCGTCGCAATGAGTCAGTCAGTGTCACCGGGTACGTCGGCAACCGAGACCGACTAGCTGCAGCGGCGCGGCGTGCGCGCGTAGCCTACCGGCTACTGACGCGTGCAGACGGAGCTGACGCGTGCGGACCAAGCTGCGTAAATTTCAACCAAATAAATGCTTGGACAATTTCACATAGCGCCATCTAGCCCCAAACTAAGCAAAGCATGTAATATGGGTGCCAGACCACTGATATACTTTTGAAATATATACTTATTATACATAGTAACATCCAGACCCGTATATAGAACTTAACTACCTTTAATATGGAAGCTTAAATCTCTTTCAGCAGATTGTAAAATGCGCTCCGGCGCGGCCCGACTCGTGCCGGTCGGTGTGAATGCTACATTATAAGTAATAAAAGCTCCATATATATTAAAAACATTAATGTAAAAAACCTATTTCTACCGTCATAACCTATTATCAATAATATCTATTATTATTATCTATCATTACTTTAGTCATAAAACATGATATCAAAACTCAGACTACGAGTTTTAATATAATTATCATGTTAGTTAACCAAAAACTCAAAATAGCAGTCAAAGTCTTATTTATCTTCACGTTTAAAAGGCAACATCAAACATCAATATTACAGTCATGTTTTTTATCATATCAATCCTGTACTTAACTGTCTTGGTAATTATGAAAAGGTCTTTACACTTACCAATATAGTGCCTAGATGACACGTACCACTTAGGCCCAACGCCTGTAATTAAGCTATGTGTTAATTACGCCTCGGTCGATTCATTCCCTTTGACTCCATTTTGTTTTTCTATCTCATTTTGTTCCCGCCATTTTATTACGTGGGCTATTTAATGTCTATGTTGAGGTTGATTGGTAATTTAGTTTTTGTTTATTTATAAAAACGTTTAAGGCGAGTTATGAGAGTAGTAATTTAATTTAATAACACTAAGCTTAGTAATGTTTGTCTAGAGTACGCACAACAGCACAGTTGAACTACGAAAACAGCTTTTATTACGTACGGCGTAAAGACGGTCTCAAGGTCAACATGTATAGTCTGACGTGCCGCTGACTGTACAATCAACTAAAAGTGAAGCTTGCTAAAAATGTTCAATTTATTTTCAAATACAATGCAGCAATAATTTGGTTGAACACTTATTACTTGAGAAAACAATGGTTTTGTGTTTATTTGTATTACTAGAAATAAAATTTATCAAAACTCGTTGTGGAATTTCTAATAGGTAATGTGAAAGTGCAAGACTTTTTTTGCGCTCTAAAGAATTATTCGACCAAACATTTTAGTTCTCATCTCCACACAAACACGATTAAGTCGAGAAGTAGATGAAACAAAACTCGTATAATCATGTTAGAGCGTCCACTAATCCGACTCCCATCAGCTAATTAATCCAACTTCATTTCTCAAAAAGTTTCATCGGAAGTAATTTTACGCCAAGACATTAGGTAACTTCACACTTAGCTGTGGGTAAACACTCATGACGTTTCCTAATTAACGGACGCAATTAGTGGTGGGGAGGGGTGGGGATAAGTGGCTCCAAGCGGAAAAAGTTGGGAGGAAATTCTCAGACTTAGAACGAACGTGCGAGACGCGAGACGTGGCCTGTTTGGTACTGTTGACCTTGCGTGCTTGAAATAGATGCGTCAAGAAATGAAATTTCAATTTAGAGAACAACTAAATAAATAATAAATTAATAAATAAATAAATTCCTAATTATTCGATGATTGGATGAATAAAAAAAGAAAAGTTATCGCTAAACAAATAACATTATCTTTACTACTCAGCTGCAGTACTTAAACCGCTAAATTTACTGTACTATAAACAGCATATCAGGTTACCAAAACTTTCAAACTAAAAAAAAGAATCATCTAAATCGCTTCATAAACAAAAAAGTCATGGTTGAACATCCATCTAAAATCATATAAAATAATAACGAAAACTACAGAATTTTCAGCATTTTCAGAACAAGATTTCAAATAAAAAAAAATAGGACCAACTTGGTAACAAACTATTTAATAACGTTTGAATCATTTCGATCGGTTTAGCCGTCTTCGAGTCCTTTTCAACTTTTGAAGTTGGTTCAAAAGATGTCTTCTTTGGATTTAAATCACATTGTATGTGTTACGCTCAAAGTCGACTGAAACAAGTCAATATAATGATAGCCGCGTGTGGTGCCGTGTGTTTACATATTATTCCAAGAAAAGTAATTAAACATCTCCATCAAATACCAAATAATATACTAGAAAAAATACGACTCGCACCAGATCATGTTCTCGGACGGGAATCAAACCCGCGACCTTAGTGACTCGGTAGTAGTAGGTAGCTCAGCGGTCAGAGCATTGGACCGGATATCCAAAGGTCGCGGGTTCGATTCCCGTCCGAGAACATGATCTGGTGCGAGTCGTATTTTTTCTAGTATATTATTTTGTATTATATAAAATAGCATTGTGAATGCTTAAATCTCAACATTTAAAAATCTCCATCAAACATTTAACTATGTAAACACACGTCAAAACTTCACGCGCTTCATCCAACCTTTGCATCTCAATTATTATAAGTTTGATGAGTCGGAATGAAAAATATCTCTTCATGTAGCCTTATTAACATTCCGCCCTTGTTCACTGATGAGTAATTGCTTACTTAATTCCCGCCATCCATCCTAAAAATAGGGCTATTTTTCATTTCACTTCACGGCCTTGCATAGCTGCGCAAACACATCGAGTTTTTGAATTCTGGACTAAAGTAAGTTACACATCTACAATAAAATTATAAAGAAATTAAATATTTTATTTCAACACACATTTGGTATAAGTGTTCCGTACCGTATTAGGCAAACCTTTTTCAAGTTGGACATAAGACAACATTGTTAAGCAGAAGACAACTTAAGTTGCTTTATGAATAAAAACAAACAGAAATGCAAAAACTCGTGGTGATTTAATTAATTCTACTTTAGAAAACAGTACTTCGGAGTATGTCACTGAGAAATTATAATCTTACTTTTATCAAGAGCTGTAGTAAAATAAACATAAAGTCGCTTCAAAACAGTCGAACCAAAAAAGATAAAAAAAAACATACATAATCATCTAAAAAAGAAAGTATAATTAATAGATAACCTTAACGTCAGCTATTTTTCAATAAACCAAAGCTAGTTATCTGAAAGCTTTCCCCCAATTAGGTATCAATATAATACAATAAAGATACTCGTTAATAGAAAATATAATTTTCTTAAAAAGCTTGTCCAATTTCTTATAGTACGACCGAAAACAGGTATTATTAAGAAAATCCAAATTAACAACAAGAGTCGTTAGCGATTGTTTGCGGGCTTAGTGCTCCCTTTCTGTCTTTAATTTATTCCTCAAAAAATATAAAAGGATTTCGGGGAGACGAGTTCGTCGTTAACGATATTGTAATTTCATTATTTGTATTTTTTTCCGAATACTTTTAATCACTGTCGGCTCAGTGGTTAGAAAGGGGAGGGAAAATCAGATTTCAATTAGAGGAGTATCGCCGTGGAAAAATACTCCCTGAATAAGTATTGATGAGTTTGTTCGTTAATACAAATGAGTCATTTGAGCAAGGATGCTCAATCAGCCTTTTTATTTCCTCTTTTGTTTGAGTTGAATAGTAAAATCGCTGTTTTGTTTTCCTAAGGTATTGATACCTTAATGAGTTGTACGACTTTACATTTCTTAGGAGATAATTTTCGATTCTTTAGAATATTTTGATGTTCCGTAATAAAAAAGTCAAGTAGCAATTCACTGATTTTTCTTTCATAATTGAAATGCTTTGAAGTACCTACGTCTAGTTTAGTTAGCAGTCACTAGTTCAAAATAAAGTTAATTAATCTTCAAAACCAATTTCCGATTTTCTCTATCTTTCGTTACGTAGAGTAATGACATATTATATAGAAATACAACAGGATTTGTGAAGATTTAAACATATTTACCAGATTATGCTACAAAGATTCTCTTACACACATCTTTGACTGACATGCAATTTAATGACGTATAAATAAATACTTACGTCACAAGGGTTGTATAACACAGGATAATAATTAGACCACAGTACGTTTATTGCACGCTAGCTACAAATAATTCATTAGAGCCTCCACACAACCTCATACAATCACTTAGACTGTCATGGAGGACGTTTAAACCTACTCTGTGGAGTAATTACTGTTGCACTGAAAACGAAACTATAGGATATGTATACACAGAAGGTTATCTTATCGTAGATTGTCCGTACTTATACAAACACTAGTTATTAATAAATGCATATGAAAAGTTGTGTATCGCACATTTTTTCTACCATCAGATCTTGTGCCTAGCTTTTAGCAGTGTTACTTACCAGTTTTTTTTGCGTAACCCTGTCACAATTTGTGAATAAAAAACAACAAATTCATGAAATTAGTTTTCTGGTCAGCTTTTAGTAGTGTTAATAGCCACTGTTAATTTTTTTTTCCAAAGTATGTACTTCTAAAAAGCATAGATGCAATAAATATACTGCCATTGTACTTGCGAGGGTAACAGCGAGAGTAGCTTCATATTCACATCTCAAGTTGAGGTACTGGTCATCACATTTGCGCTATGGCCGCTGAAAGGTTAGATATAATTGGATAATAGGGGGTGTGTTATGCACTGTAATGACAAGCAGTTGTGCATGTCACGGTTTGATGGCGGCCATTCCGAAGACATATTGCTCGAATTAGGAAGTCGGTTTTACATAATCGATGTGTCGTTGAGATTGGATGTAAAAAAAATATTACGTCGAACCTACTTTTTATTATTCTACTAGTTTTTTTAATAGTTTATGAATTTCGTACATAAGTTTCGGACAGCAAACCACATTGATAACACATACATAACTCTACGAGTTCGACTTTAACAATTTTTTTGTTGTCTTTAGTAACAAGAAGTTTTCATCATAAATAAAAAATGTCATGACTAGGCATTATTCAATGCCTTATCTCTAGCGAGTTCATTACTCGTGCCACCAGTCTCATTAACACAATTTACACTCCAGGAATTAATAAACAAGATCAACGTAAACCAAATTATCCGTGAAAGCGACCGATCCGCACAGCGACAAATTAAATTCGCCTAAGTTATTCGCGGCCACGGACCAATTAGAAAGCCGGACGTCAGTCGGCAATTAGTGCGATCCTCGGATGTCTTCTGACTTAATGACTTCTTTGCTTGTTAATTCCTTGTCGCGAAGGAGAAAAACTCCCGGATTAATTTCGAGTGCGACTCAATTGTTTGCATAAGCCTCCGCCGGAATCACCTCTTGGCGGTGGCCTTAAAAAATAATTAAAATTCGTAATCACTTTGGACCCGCAGAGGGGAGCTTGTCTTGGTTTGGCTTTGACGATTTTTAGACGCCGTCCTTAAAAATGTTTGCATTTTAAGACTCTCATTTAGACCCCTTGATTGTAATCCCAAACACATTAAAATTCTAGTTTTTTTTAAAGAGCATACAAGCTGATGTTTTAATGAGTATTACGAGCACTTTCTTAATAAGCTTTTGTACAAGATATGTGTTGTCTTTTATAAAGCTATATTTTGACTTTAAATAACATTACTTCCTGACCATCGTCAAGGGTAGTTAAAAATGTCTGCCAAAGTACTTGACAACAATATTACTTCACCGTAAACATAAAAACCATGTCATAACCATCTTAGGAATACGTAAAAATTACATCGTTACGACCGTTTCCCATACAAATAGTGCCACAAAACCTCTGGAATGTTTACGGCCGTTTTAAAAAAGGCATTCAAGGAAATTCGGAAAGTTTGACTGGTAATCCGCAAAATATGAAAGCTTAGTTTATCCCTTGCATGTTTCTCGGTAGTTTCATACCCTCCTAACAACATATTTCGGCATATTTCGATTACCATAAAGCGCCTGGTGTGATGTACGTTTAGCTAAATTATACATACTGCGGTACTCGAAGCAATTATTTGGTTCATAATACTTAGATTGTTGCAGCGGAAAATTATGAGTTGTAAGCACACACTAGGGAGTTGGAGTGAAATCAACTTGAAGGCACTTATTAGACCATATGTAAGGAATTATGTACAAAATGGAATAAAAATAATACATATTACGTTATTAAAAAACTAAGTACACGTTAAGCTATTTTTGTGATTTTTTTTAAGTTCTGTATCATATTCTTTTTTAATTTTGTCACGTTTGATGCAGTATTGCAAGCGGCGGCTTTTCTATTTATCCATTATTCAAAAAAAATGTTTCTACTACTACTCCCACTGAAATGTCATCGATAAGCTATCGTATCCAAGTGTAAGCTATTAAAATTTCAAGATCGACGTATTTTTAATTTCAGCCATTGTTATCGTAAATCGTACGTTAGATATCGAGAAAAATCCCCTAATCTAACTTACCCAATGGCATGTAAAATAACTCTTCACCGTACACATTTCCTTTCCTCATTCAAAAGTATTCAAGCTTATCACAGCCCTAAATTAATAAGCATTCAAGTCGAGAATAAAACTTGAAGATTCGTAACAGCGAACAAAAGCTTAATAAGGATGGTGCATTCTGAAAGCTCGCTTGCAAAACAACAATAATTCTTTCGTTGAAAAGATTTTCAGCGTTATTCCACTTGAAATTATTATTTTTTTCTTGTCGTCGTCTTGCCATTGTCTCGGTTGGAAGGTAAGTAATGAAGGAAATTGGGGGTCTCTGTTATTCCCGAATCCCGGACCAAGATTTGCGTTGCCGGCCGCCGCTAATGCGCGGTAATGAAACAGCTTTGGGATGTCCCCGCTCTCTGCTCAACGGATGGGATTTATTAGGTTCAGTCAAAAGGAATTACACAGTATAAGCAAAACATAACTTTTGTCTGTCACTTATTATTGCTATGTTTTTTACAAAACTGTATAAAAGAACTGTCACTTTTGCACTTTGTGATTACTCTATGACACCAGAATTACTGTAGTGTAAGAAAGGCACAACGACAACAATAATTAGACAGTAGTAAGCTAGTTTCTGTAGATAATTAAATTTTTCTTAATAAATGACCTTTACATTTTTTAAATAAAGTAACTTAAGTTTTTTATGAACAATATTCAAAACTTTATAGGAAACATTCCATTTATAAAGTCAAGAGTTGCTACAGTAAGTACACTTTAATTTAATTGAACTATATCATTATATCCACACGCATACTCTATACAGTACAAGTACCTTCATTAACAACGCTGACCAAAGTAAGTACGTACTTGAAGCCATAATGCATTGTCAATAAGTTCTGTTTGTACAAGATCATTAGTACTGACCCTTTTCATACAGTTTGTTTAATCTATGGCGGGGGTCAACCATGCGACTAACGTCAAGGGTCGTCTGGAAGACACGATGTCGACGGTTTTTGCAATATCTGAAAGAGCTTTTTTCTATGAGTTAAGACTTTCGTAAGACGTCATTAGAATACTTCGGTTGAAGACTTTCTTCTTAATTAGATAATTAAGAATTGCTTATTGGAGTACTTAGCAAAGTTGCTTGGACTTCGTGGCTAGTGACCCTGACTGGAAAATGTACGAACGTGAGTTATATTCACATATAGGACTGTTTTAAGTTCGATTTAGTTCAAATTAATAAACTTGACGAGTAATTTAATATTAACTTAGTTCTATTTTTTAATAAAACATGAAGTTAGTGCCTAACTGTAGATTATGAAATAGTATATATTAAACTCGAAGATCTTAATTAAATCTTCGAGTTTAATATATAATCAATCTTGAATTAAACTGACATTTTATTTAATGTCCGGAATCTTTTATTAGATATTTCAAAGTTTTTATTCTGCGATATACATAGCTTAACTAAAATGTGAAAAAGGCTTAGTTTACGACCTCGCAGTCAGTCAAAGTCACAGCAAAAAACTAATAGCAAACCCAAAAAAGGGATCCTGATTGCCGCGATCTGTCTTTAAATTGGATCCTCTCTTGTTTTGTATTTGCAATAATCCAGCGGCTACTCAATCACGCGGTGTCCCAACTCAAACATTACTTTTGTAGTTTCCTATTTACATATCCCCAAAGCGGCTTTCTTCGTAAACTCCAATATTTCTTCTCATACGCGACCCGGCTCACGGTGGTTGGCCATCCAGCATTTTTAATCTCGTTCGCCGGATCGGCGCACGTGGGTCTCCCCGACCCTCGATGTTTACCTTCCGAAATAGTTTAACGGGTACAATTTGCATCTGCTTATGCGAGGCCCGGCCTACGTTGTTAACAATAAGTCTTCTTTGGCGGACCCGAACGAATTTTGCAGTTAAATTTGTTGTCTGCCGCCGCGACTGGTATGGACTGCGTAATCGTGTTTTGTTTTAATCTTGGAACAGTCTGAAACAGACTTGTACTTACTGTAAAAAATTTAGTAAGAAAACTTGAGACCATTTATGTTACAACATTAATGACTCATTTAAATAGCAAGACGGTTCGATCACGACTCTACACTACAGTCAATTTGTATGTATTTTCGTAAGAACTGCTTTGGTTTCTTTCTATGTTTCCAATGATTCTGTCTTGGTTCTTTATTGTCTTCTAATCCCTACATTAATTACATGGAAATGTTTTACATTCGTTTCCACGCATTGCATGTTGAAATCGATGATGGATTCCATACGACATGCAAAATAGCAACAATCAATTCCGTACGTCTCTGAAATCATTAAAAAGTGACGCAAAAAGGCAGTCCTATGTACACAGGAGTGTGCCACAAAGATATGGGCAGGTCGGAGACGGGTCTAATCGATACCGTTATAATGATTGCCGTAGACTCGCATACGGAATAAGGAGGGCGCTTGACGCAGAGGTGTCCGGGGGGAGGGGAGATATGAGACGATTTAGATTTTTTTCCCTCTTCTATTCTTTCGTTTTTTTGGGGGAGACCCCTCAGAAAAGGGTGAGGAATTTAAGACGGCAGCAGCGCGATCGATTTTGCGCGTATGCATTGGTATTCGTGTAATGTCTTATTCGAGATTAGAATTATGTTTTTGTGCGCTCGGCCCCGGTTTTGAATGAAGATTGAGTGGATGCAGTGTCAATTTTTTTTGGGTGGCATTCGAGCTTATTGTGTGAACGTGAATGCAATTCTTAATTGCCAAACAAGAACTCAATACTTTAAGAAATATTGCCCAAATAAGCTTTTCATTTGTTTCTTTTATATCTGCAATGCATTGATTCGGAAAGTACCAAAGTTTTAATTATTGTCTAACATTATCGAAATCGTGTTGTCCGTCTATTTGCTACCATATTTTGATAATAAAAAATAATATTATTAATATAATTTTCATAAGAAAGACACGATACGTTGTATCCACCACTCGAGACAATATTGCTTTCTCACACTGCGTTATTCGTAATATTAAGGAAAGTTAAAACTCGGGTCGGTAGTCAGCAAACGTGTTCTGGGATTGTCATAACTTTACATAGAAAACGTAACGTAAACGTTGACCATCAGCCATTTTAATGTCCCCACTGCTGGGGCACAGGCCCCAAAGGATAAGGAGGATGGGCCATGACCCACTACGCGGGCCCAATGCGGATTGGTGGGTGCTAACGACTGCAAAAGCAGCCGGGACCAAAGGCTTAACGTGCCTTCCGAAGCAGGAGTTCGAGATAATAAATTTTTGGTCACCCATTCCGCGACCGACCCTTGCGAAAGCTGCTTATCATCCGCAATTGATGGGCCACCGAGCTCCTCAAACGTAAATGTAGCGAAATAAAATATCTAGCTGGCTAAAGAGTTTGACTAGTCGCTAATACAATTTAATTGAAAATAAACCTTGAGATGAAGGTAAAAAATGTGAAAAGTGCAAAAAGCCCTGTCGTATTGTCCTAACTTTGGCGTAAATAAGAACAACATCAAATGTTTATTTTTGTATACTACAAAAACCAAAGAAGTCAGCGATTAATTCTGTTTTCCAAAACAATCATTTATCTAATAAGGTTTAATATTTTCAATTTCCATGGTTTTTTAAAGTTATTAGAATAAACTATATCGGGACTTACACCATGTACCTGTTTATTTTTGACACTTCGATTTGAGTCTTTTATTATTACACTCGAAAAGACTTAGACGGAGGGTAGACCGATTTGTCTGCCAATAACATCTACCCGCACGCAACAATCGACAGTTCTTCCGTGACCATGGCGCATGCAACTGCGCCGAAATATCGAAGTCTCAAAAATAAACAGGTACATGGTGTAAATCCCGATATAGTTTATTCTAATAAGGTTTATACTCAATTATATTTTTGTAGGGCCTAGTTCAACACTTCATCTAGTCAGAATTTTTTTCGTGGCGACTACTACTACGTTTTCCATATAAATATCACAATTTCAGAACACGTTTTAGCTGCAACCGACCCTTAAGCCTAAGATTTCAAAAGCACATTTTATGACTTTATTAAGCTAACAAAAACAACTTGCATCACTTAACAGTGACTCGGTACCTCAGCAGTCAAAGCATTGGACTGGATATCCAAAGGTCGCGGGTTCGATTCTCGTCCGAAAACATGATCTGATTATTTACGCGGTACCGATTATTCGACAGCGTCGGCGTCGGTATCGTAATCGAGCGTCGAAATCGAGTTCAAGTCGACGGCACTTACGCGGTAGGCCCACTGGTGCGAGTCGTTTTTTTTCTAGTATATTATTTTGTATTATATAAAAACAACTTACCTGAGAGATTGACAACTTATGAAGAGATGTTAAACCTGTCATAAACATAATATAGAATAGTACATACACGTTAACCCTAAAACTCTTACCGAACAAGAAAACAATAAGCAAAACAAAAAAGAGTCGTCAATCGGTAGATCACCGGCGAAGCAACAAAGGGGCTAAAAGCATCGCCCAAAAAGTCTCAATTAAAAACCGACGGAAGCTTTTAGAAGGTAATCCTTCAAATTGTTTCCAACGCCCCCTCATTAACACGGAAAGTGTTAAAAAATAAACTTTTTTAATCTTTATTACTCGCCGCTAAACGGGTTAAATTATGGCAGAAGCGCGATCTCATTTTTTATTATCCACCCTCCTTTTTTAAGGTGGTGACTTCTTTGATATTTTAAGTCTATGTTTAATTTAGTAGACTTGTCCTGTCATAATTGCGGGGGCGGTTTTGATTGCGATTTATCTTTCGCTTGTTCCTTGGCAGCCTTTTTAAATTAATATCAGCTGTTTATATTTTTAAGGTAATACAAATAGTTTCATAAATTATTTTACAAGGATGACACAGCATGATATTAATTAGTAAAGTAATGTTGACTACAGTTTTCATGGACACATTTGTAGATAAGAAATGTAAAGTTTAGTGCTTACACCAACAAATAATCCCACTTATTTTGAAACGTTGACTAAAGTTAGACCTGGTTAAAAACTGATGCTGTCGCTTTTATTAGCTGAAATAAAGACAGAGACAGCATCAGTATTTCATTAGAGTACTGCTAATTTCCAGTGTAAAGGTTTATTTATGTGTTTACTATAGAGTTCGTATATGTTTCTGCACTGCGAGCTGACCATCACTGCTGTTGCGGGCTGAAGTTAATTTGAATTATTTACTTTTAAAAAACTAACCCCTGTATTCACAAACAACACTCAAACGACCCTTGATTACGCGAACGCACTGCGTTGAAATAGAGCTCTGTGATTGGTGCGTTTGTTTTACGTATTACGTGTGATTGGTTTGTGGGACGCTATGCGTCCGCGGGCACTGTGAGACCTCATAGTAATGATTGTGAATACGGGTGTAAGATTCGTTTTGAAAGAAAAGAACAGATGCTGTGCACAAACAAGGACGGCGGCCGATATTGATTTTGTGAATTGGAAATAAGTGTAAAAAAGCTACATGTAAACAATTACATCAATTTTAAACATTATTTTAATTAATCTACGCCTCCACACGTTGTAGTACCTACCTTTATTAGTATAGTAAAGTACGGTTGCTAAGATCATAAGCTAAGGTGTCTAAATACCTTTAACAGCGCGATTCTATCAAAATACTCTAAGTGGATATAATATTAAAAAAATCTGCACGTCTGCCACGTGAACCAAATGAATCAATTACCTAAGGTCATTACAAAAGCAAAAACAAATTAGGGCAATTTTTAAAAACACTCCAACAGACCGCAACAAAATCCGGCTAATTCAATCCCCACAATTTGTACACGAAAAAGAAAATTAAATAATCCGATACCGAACTTCGCTAATTACACGAATAAACCCAAAGCCGTGGTCTAACAAACCCGACGAATTAAAAAACACAAAAAAAAAAACAAAAACAGATGGAGGGAAAAAGGTATTTCCTTGACAAGTTTTATTTACCATAAACATTGTTACATCGGAGGCGATGAAAAAGTTCGCCATCATTAAATTCGTTAATTAATTCAAATGAAACCGCGGCGAAGCATTTAGATTTTCCCCCCAAAAGTTCTCGTTGTTTTGTGCAAATAAAAGGAAAAAATCCAGTCACTCAAGACTTCGGTACCCCTAATGAACAGGGGTGTATCTCCAGAAAAAACCATTTTAGGAGACAACAAAGGCATTAACACAAAGAATTTAATATACATTTTCGCCTCAATCTCTTATTTGTTCAGGTTTTTATTGTGCCCAATTTCAACGTTTTAATTAATTTTGCGATGTTTCATGGTAAATCTTGTCTCTTTTATTGCTCTAACTTAGTTTGTATCTTCACTTTTTTCGGACTGTTAATTAAAGGCTTGACTTTAATCTATTCTATAATTACTGTAATAAGAATCATAATACTATATCATAAGACAACATATATGTGATATATAAATTTAAAATTTCAGAGTTTTCCAAAATCTTTTTCTTCTTCTTTACTCAACTTAAACGTAACAAAATGTTTTGTAAAATATATTGACCATGTTTTTCCCATAAGAAGGTTAACTAACTTCATGGTTTTTCTTAATAAATTCCTAATAAATCACGAAAATCAATGGTTTCTCCGTTACTCACAACATAGTTTTCTTTTACACTTTTTTCTCAGCAATAAAAGTGTTCGCAAAAAACGGTGTTAAAAGCAAATTAAGCGTTTTATAAACTCGGTATTAATTAATTATTCTTGTCTTTCAAATTTTTTGCCCTCCGTATCGTTGGGGTCTCGAATCTCGACCCCCTTAATGGTGCAATAATTAAGACAAAGCCGGTTGTTTCAGAGCCTGCTAATTATTCATTTCTGGTGTTCGACACCGTGCTTTTATGGGGTGACAATTTGTAAGCCTCGGTTCTTTGGAAAACTTGAGAATTTTTGGGGTCATTTGAATTAATTCGTTAAAAAAAGTTATGTTACTGTTTTGGATTGGTTTGAAAGATGTTTTATTGTTTCATGCAGCTTGATTAATAATTGTTAAAAATGAAATATATTTTTTCACGTTTGTAAACTGCTCTCTTTCTGACTGACTCTACTGACTCTACTTTCTTCTTGTATCTTTCTTAGACAATCTTCTTGCCCACGTCGTCTTATCAAAATAATACTAAAGTGTAAAAAAACAGTTTCTCTAGATTTTGATTTACAAGCTTATCCACTTTCTTTGGGATTGGGAATTTAAATAAACTACATTGATTGAAAGTCTCATGTCCAACATTTAGCCAATAAACTGGCAATCATCATCAAGTTTTTATGTCAAACTAACAACTGCATCTAGGTAATTCCAATCAAGTTAAAAGTGACGACACTAGACGCCAAACATGTTCGTCTTTATTTGTCAATTAAATTACTGCGCGCGCGCCTCTTTAAGTGCCTCGAAATCGGTTTACCGGTTGTATAAGGAATTTCATGGCTATTGGAGGTTGTTTAGTTGGTTAATTAGTATCCAAGGGTTTCAATTTCGGCCGTGTTACCGTGGTCGAGATTAGGGATATCCGTTCTTAGTAATTTTGTTCCAAGACTGTTTACGATGCTTCATTGTTTTAAGGCTGTTCGAAACGTTGGTGTTCAAATGTTTGGTAAATTACAGCTTAAGTAGAAAGTTGGTTAGGTAATACACGTTATACAACGTGTTACAAAAATACCCCCTTATGCCGAATATGGTAGATAGGGACCATCAAACTGAACAACTTTTATCGTGGGACAAACTCTGAAATCGCGAAAAGAAAATCTGCTGTTTTCATACATTTTAATATTTTCGTAATTAATTTTTGTATGAAACAGCTGATTTTTTTTCGCGATTTCAAAGTTGGTCCCATAGTAAAAGTTGTTCAGTTTGATGGGCCCTATCTACCATATTCGGCATTAGGGGTATTTCTGTTACACGTTGTATACAATTCTTTATGGCAATGATTTGACGACCTCCGTGGTCGAGTAGCTTTGTACACCGGTTTTCAAGGTGTCGCCATCTCTGAGGTCCCGGGTTCGATCCCCGGTTGTGTCAATTTAGAAAACGAACTTTTCTATATTGGCTCAGGTCTGGGTGTTTGTGATACCACCGTTGTCTCTGATTTCCATAACACAAGTGCTTTAGCTACTTACTTTGGAATCTGAGCAATGTATGTGATGTTGTCAAATATTTATTTATTTATTTATTTATTATGATGAGTGAGTGTCAGTGTTTTGTATTACAACCCACCTTATTGACACATGAAGGTTTGATTCAGAGACACCAATTTGCACCATTCCCATCGCAAATAAAACATATCAAAACAAGAGCAATCTAAAATAACTAACGCTGTTGCGCCTACGCGACACCACGCGAGTACAAGCGAGAGAGGGCGAGAAAAAAAAATGGCGTACACAAAATTATCTCTGCATAAACGCCATGTACGCGAGTCGATCTGATAATACGGCCCATTAATTTAAACAAAGTCCGCGTCGACACCGCCGTTGCCCTTATAAAGGTGAGGCGACAAAATTTATAAGTTCGATTACTTTAATCTCGGTTAACTTATGCGAGTACAATTTCAAAGCTGACAAAAGAAATGCAAGCAATAAATTGCGACCGCTTATCTTGTGGATATAGCAGTATTGTTGGTGTCCTGGTAATCTAGAACTAACAGTGGTAATTAATTTAATGAAGCAACGGGCACGCGAAGTTTGGCTCGCGTGTTTAGCTAGCTAAATAGCCCGGGTGGCTATTTTCTGATTGTAAATTTAACGTCTGAATGCATTAAAAGGAGTTTGCCAAAAAAGTTTGCAACTTTTTGGGTGTCCCTTGTGCTGATAAGAACAAACTGCCCCAGCGATAACATCTTTTCATTAAGGATTTAATATTTTAATAGAAAGTATAAATATTTAGCCTGCCTGAGTAGACCTATAGTAATGAGACGAGTATTTTTGTAGATCGCCTAAACTAAGCATCACCCTTTTTAAAACTAGTAAGATTTTAACACAACTTATATCAACTCAAAATTGCTAAGGTTGACGTTGTGTTTCTAATATTCGACGACTTGAGTGGTGCAGTGGTCAACATGCCGGTCTGCCACGCAAGAGGTCCCGGGTTCGATTCCCGGCCGGGCAGAAATATAAATGATGAATTTTAATTTCTGTGACGGGTCTGGGTGTTACTATGTATAATAAGTATATATTCAAAAAGTAGTATATCAGTTGTCTAGCACCCATATTACAAGCTTTACTTAATTTGGGGCTAGATGGCACTGTGTGAAATTGACCAAGCATTTATTATTAATAATTTACTTATTAATATCATTGCTTTTTTTGATGATTTTGTACACATCAAATACTGACAGACTGTTAAACTAGCCTACCCATAGGACACCATAAAAACCAATTCCTCTGTAGACTTTTAACAGCAGACACATTTTACTATTTTATTCCGCATAAAAGAAAATTAGTAAAAACTAAAAACTAAATTACTGGACTACTAATTTAAGATCACCATAAATACTTTTCGCCTTCAAGTTTACCGATTGTCTTCATGTCAGAAAACTGTGCCATAAGAAAGGTTTACATCCAGCTTACGCTAATCAATTTGTACTCGCTAATGAGAATAATATAAATTGTGGTTCTTAATCCTCGGGGAAGGCCATGAGCAATAAATAAAGGCATAAGAACGTGCGCCATATTTCTCGATTAAGTGCGAAAGTGAGTGTTGCGAGCACAGACACCACGAAACGGACTTATCGATATCACGAAGACGAGTTTATTAAAAAAAAAAGTAATTTATTTTTTTATTTTTAAATTTATAGTCATTTACGATGTTATTTTATATTATGAAGATACTAGGAAAAATGCTAGAAAAAACTAATACCTAAGTATAATTTAAATGAAAATAATTTAATATACTAGAAAAATATCGACTTATCCATAAGATCTCAGACGGTTCTTTTTAAGTATTTTTTCTAGTATATAAATTATTAAAAATAGTGGTGTGAATGCCTTAAGTCTAAAAATTTAATTAATATAATATTATATATCTTAAAAGTAAGTCAGCTGTGAGCTGGAGCCTTATCGCGCAAATTTTCAACGATACAAATCAAAAATAGTTTCTATTTCAAGTTTCGTTTACAGAAAAATAGTCGTTGTCGTTTTGGTAAAACGGTTGGAAATT
Organism: Catoptria pinella; assembly: GCA_963556745.1. NCBI lineage: Eukaryota > Metazoa > Arthropoda > Insecta > Lepidoptera > Crambidae > Catoptria > Catoptria pinella. The sequence goes on from OY750771.1 coordinate 8,004,688, forward strand.
CGAGGAGTCCTGAATGTCAATCTATTCCAATTTTAACGAAAATACTAAATTAACTCAAAGAATTTTAGGTAAATGTAAAGTTATAACTATGTACATGTTTTTATTTCAGAATAAGCGCGTTCTGGGTTCCGGTATACATCCTTTACTTTATATTTACGATTGTCTGTTTAAAGAAAAAGTTTTGACAGATTTGGTGATAAAACTTGGTACCTTGACACAAAAACATAAAATAAAAAAGGCAAAAAAAATCGAATTCAAATAGTCTCTTGGATGCATCTGTCAAAAATTTAAATGTAATTTCAAATAAACCAACGACCAAGATTTAGATAAGATAAAATAGATCTATTATTTATTGTACACCATGGTAATTTAAAATAAATAATATTAGAAAAAATACATGGTATTTTATGGTAATTTACAAAGAAATACACAAAAGAAGAACAATTGGCGATCTTATCGCTAAAAGAAATATCTTCCAGGTAACCATGAGTTGAGCTTGATAAACATACACAACATAGTTTATGGTATAAATAATAATCATCTTATATATAATATGGTGGGTGCTAACGACTGCAAATACAGCCGGAACCAACGCCTTAATGTGCCTTCCGAAGCACGGAGGAGCTCGAGATAATAAATTATTGGTCTCCCATCCCATGACTCACCCTTGCAAAAGTTGCTTAACCTCCGCAATCGCTGGGCCAGGCGCTATACCACTGCTCCACTGAGCTCCTCTGAGCCACCAAGCCCCTCCGAAAAAAAAAATAATCTTATAGTATTTAGTAAAAACTTTTGAGAGTTGTCAAAATTAGTCCTATAGGCCAATAATAATTTATAGCCTCCAATACAATTTCATTAATTAAAATTCCAGCGCAAGATCATTAATATTTTAAGACAGAACTGGTTATTATTGATGTTAAATTGTCTGAATTTGAACACTAATTTTAAGTCAAATTTAAATGTGACATGGCACTAATTTGATATAATATATTTATAAATAATTTGCTAATATATATACATTTAACCTTAAACTCATTCGTAATTTATTATTAATTTATTCAAACTTTTAGTAGCTATAAATTTCTTTGATCAGTAATCGCATGCCATAAGGCTTGTGCCATTTCACTTTTATAAGCTCAAAGACATTTTATTAATTTACTCATAAATTATTTGTTCCATAAAATAGTCAAAATTAAAATTTGGTAACATGATCCGACGTTTCTTTGAAATTATTTTGTTTGTGGTGTCAAAATGGAAACTGTTTCAATATATCTTATTAAAAATTAACCAATTCATACGTAGTTTGGTTGATAGATATCAAAACAAAAGCATATTCAATAGGTATCTCCATAAATTAAAAAGCAAAATAATATAATATATATATTTGTGTTTTTTTTTCGATATTACAATATGGATAACAAATGAAAGGCCTGAAAGATGAGCACATTTCAAAATTATATAATTTGCCACTAAAATATATGAAATAAGAACAATTTTTTTTTTAAATATTAAAAACACGACTGCCCTGCCAAAAACGAACTAAAAAGTTATATAACAAAACAAGTGTCATTGCAGTCAGGGGACCGTACTGTGGAACAATTTTTAATCAAAGAGGTCCCGCGACTGCAGTGGCCATGCAAATTATATAATTTTAAAATGTGGTTCATCAAGGCCTTTCATTTGATATCCATATTGTAATATCGACAAAAAATCACATTACAGAATGGCGTCATAAAGACGACATATTGATTTTTTTTCACAAGAAATCTAGGTATAGCAAATGTCACTTACGTAAGGGTTTTAACGATACTTTACACATCAAAATCTGTTCAGGCATTTAATTATGGAGGAATAAAAAACTTACAAACATATATGAAGCCTGAATTCAATACATTCTTCTTTTTTGGGCAGTCGTGAAAAGATGTCTATGTTCTATCTTCAAAGTGAGTTACGTAACTTATAAACAAATTAGACGCACAGACGCAATTAAAAAGTCGTTCTGAAAGTTTAAAATGTGCTTTCTCTCTCGAAAAGGTAGGAGTGCATCATTACGCCTCGCATTGGTCACGCGAATCAGATACTCTGTCTGCGCAATTATAATCAAGTACGGTATACCACTCGTAATTCTAAAGTAATCAAAGGCTTTACCATATGTTTGCAAATATCAGGAGCTACAACACTCGAACCTTACCACGTCCATATAAGACTCATTTTCTATTGCCCCGCATTAAAATGCCATACTCGGAGAGAAATGGTGATTGTCACTTTTGCGCGATAAATTTTATTGTGTCTGCGGCTGCTAATGATATTGACAATGAAGAACCCATACATAATACATAGTAGCCAGTATATATAGCCGATTCGTCACCTCAAAAGAAGGTTATAAGTAATCTGCATACAAATACTTTTCTTTTTTGGGTGGTTAAATCACTCATTAAGGTGAACTCCCAATCGGATTTGAAATATCCATGCCCATTGTTGACACTCGATCAGCATAATCCTCGAAAGCTCCTTACCATAAATAATTCTTGTAGCCGCTAGCTATTATATCCGATGCGTAGGCGCAGCGGAGATCGACAGACCTATGCTGATTGTAAATCAGTAGGGAAACTATTACTATAGCCTGACTGATGTTTCGACACGGCCAGTATAAACAAACGCCTCTGAATCATGCCTGTGCTAATAGGTCAGTATCCTAGTTATTTCCTTTGATTCATGAGAGCCTAGTACTATTAGATAGAAAATAGAAGATTTTCTTATAAGAAACTTAACTAAAATATTAACATACTTGTGAATACGAGTATCTTTCACACTTAGCAATTTTGGTATGCATTTTTTTCGATTAAGAACATTATCATGCTGTTTATTGCGGAATCGCACTGAATGATAATTATTAACGCTCAATATAAAAAAGCAATGAATAACGTGATGTGAAGTCCGCTATTTTAAGTCTGGCTAGGCATCATTTTGCAATTAAATATTACCAGTATTTTTAACTAGATTAAACATGAACCATTAAAACACTTAACACCTTAAAACAATGTAAAACAAGCTTATGTAATAATAAGACTGGTTCTATTACACTAAGACACATTTGCAATCTCAAACGTATAAACAACAAGGCAGATGCTAATAGAGAAATTATTCGTATAAAACAAATACGAAGGCGTATAGTATTTTGTTGTTGTAAATTGATAGGGTAAAAGCCATCTCCGCGGACATGCGCCGTGTTGATTGTAATTTGTAGTGCGCTAGAGCATGTCTCGGTGGAGTGTGGTATTCTATAGATCGCAATGCGAGTGGTGGGAGGAGGTAGCTTTGCCTCGATATTATGATAGAATTCTAATTTCGAATTGTTAAAGATCACAGAACGGTAAGGAAAGATTCAAAAAATATTTTTTGTAAGTAACATACAACATTTTTATAGTCTTTTCTCTTTTTTTCACTTGTAGGTAAGATTTCCTCATTCATAAATAAAAAAATTTGCAAAACATTTGCTCTTTAAAATAACATAAAATTAGATTCAAACGAACAAAATTTATGCCTATCCTTGTATACAGAATACACCTCCGACATTGTCTCCACTGTAAGTCGGATCGCGTAATTTATATCGCGCCCTCGGCCTCGGATTAGTCCATCAGCGGCGAGTTATGCGAGTAATGCTGCGAGTTATTGCGCGCCCCTAATTGGGACACGCGAGTACATTTAATTAATAGCCGATTGCGACTTGCGACATGGTGTTGAGGTGCCAATCAAATATTTTGGTCAAACCGCGGCATTGTTTAACCATAAATACAGTTCTAAATATTTTACAAGATGGATTAGTCCATCAGTGGCGAGATGCGAGTGATACAATACAGCAAGCTATTGCGCGCCCTCAATTGGGACACGCGAGTACATTAATCAATGGGCGATTCAATTTTCGGCATGATTCTATGGTGACAGTCAAAATTTGGCGTTGTTAAAGCAATTATCAATATAATTCCATCGTTATAGAATAAGGAATGCTCCATTAGAGTTATTTGCGTCAGAGTACACGTAATTAATAGCTGATTGCGACTTGCGACATGTTACTGAGGTGCCTCTGAAATATTTTGGTCAAACCCCAGCATTGTTTAATGTTTCCATTGTTTAATGTTTTCATGATTAGTCCATCAGCGGTGAGTTATGCGAGTAATGCCGCGAGTTATTGCGCGCCCTTAATTGGGATACGCGAGTACACTTATAATCGCCGATTACGATTTGCGACATGACTAAGATGTCAGTGAAACATTTCAAAATAGGTTTTTTTTGTTTTTTTTCTAGTCCCATACTGCCAGTTACAATGGTTACATATTTATGCTTCGGAAGAGAGCCATGAAAATGAACCATTCATAAACAATGACAAGTCTTCACTCGAACAAGTTTAAACTAGTGCTAACTAACAACCTCTGCAGCTTATTTATCCTGCTCGCCTCAACATCTCAATCGCTTTGTGTAACTTAAACATCAACTTAACAAACGGTGGCTGCTGTTTGAAACAAATCGTTGCCATACATCACACGTTGGATAGCGCTTTTAATTTTGTGGTGGTAGAAATGTAAGAATGGAACTAAAAAGTCTTTAAAGTCTTTTAAAAAATCTGAAGGATCAAAAATTATCGTCAAATCCCAGTTTTTCAGAATCTCGTAGTAGAAGTACTTGGACATCAAAATGCTTAAACGTGTACATGAAGGAGGTACTATTTAGTTTTTTTTCCTTATTTTGCAGTAAATACTTAATACTTTTTTGTAGTACCTACAGCTTTTTAAATTAATTTTATTCATTATAAACACTAGTTTTAATAAGAAATACTGCACTTGAATTTTTTAGGCCAATTAGAGGGCCATATTTTAGTTGAATGTAAAAGATATACCTATGTAAGTATAAATAGACGCTTTGCAAATAGAGAACCTCGTCACTTCTATGATTTAAAATATACATCAAAGACAACTATCAATAGTAAAAAAAACTTTATTATAGTTTTGTAAAATATTAAAAAAATACTTTAAAACTTACTCCTTTTTGTTAGCAGAAATGACCACTTTATTTGTTTTAACTTAGCCAAAACTTATTTTTGTCGCTCAACCTAAGTGGCATACGCTATCTTAGTGTTTGAACATTAGTGCATAAAAGTTTTGAAACATTAGCGTTCATGGTTGCTAAATAAATTAAGAAAATGCACAACGCCGATTTCATAGGTGGGGACCTAATACATTGGACATACAAGTTTCCACGTATCAGTGATTCTACAATATTCTAGGACTTCATTGGACCAGTTTTTATTTGTTTTAGTTATTAAGCCTCTACGTGTCTCGGCAAACTATTCTCAACTCTATCTGTAAGCAATAAAATTTACATTTAAAAGCGTCATAGTCGTTCTTTTCTAAAAATATACAACCAAGATCCGGTTGAGCACAGTTTAATTCAAATAAATTGTGTTAAAAATACAAACAAGGCATTTAAGCGCTTAATGTATGTACCAAGAAAAAATGGGTTATTTTAAAAGTTGCACTGCACCGTTCTTTATACATAACAATTTTAATGACGACATAATTTAAAATATGAGTTGTTTCGGTTGGATCCCCTGATCTGATCCCCTGCTGTATATTATTAGGTTTAAATTCCTGTCTGAACCACTATAAACTTTGTCATTCCGGTCTGATCCCCTAAATTTATTTGTGATACCCTGCACGGTGGTCCAGACTGGAATAGAAAATATTATAAAATTAAACCGATCCCCAGGGTATCAGATACGGGGTATCCGACCGGAATAACTCTAAAATATCACGGGACACGCGAAAATAAAAATAATTATTATTACGTCGTTAATATGATAATTCGGAACGAGAACTTAAATAAAAATAATCGAGCTCGCATCACAGAACAACTTTATCATATTTGTGGCAAGACGGATAGAGGTAATAAAGTGCTGGGCTACCACATAATTCTATCGATAATGGTGGCACGACGCCTACATAGGAATTAATTAACACGTGACGATACAAAGAACGAGTTCCCGATATTTGATGTCAACGGTCCCCGTGAATCGGAACGGAACTATAAAGGCACACATGGACATTTTTACGACTCTGTATTAGACTTCAATGAGTCATTCCATCTGGACATAGCGAAACAGGGTGTGGGGCGTGGCTGCAGTTACCTTTGCAATGCTATTTCATTCGATATTTATCTGGAATGGTCTCAACATTTATCGCTAAATTGTCTTTTCAAATGTTTACTTAAATTACCTAATCGCAAAATGGCTTAGCATTTAGCATATATTTGCTTAATTGTCTTTAAAACTAAGTAATATCTTAAAAACTTGGTATAAATACCAATTACAATTGTCATGCCTTATTATTATGAAAACGAAAAAAGGTTATTAACATGGTGAAGTAGGTATTTAGGTTCCAAACACGGTCATCATGCTATCAAGGGTAGGGTGAAAAGTAAGCTGGCCATAAGGAAAATGGTCGAACGGTAAAAAGACAAGATAGTTCCCTTCCATTTGTAGTTAAGTTATGAGGAAAAAAGTAGGTGCTTGTTTATTTATTGCAAGTATAATGTAAATACGGGTAAGCATAAAATTCGTTTCATTTAATCGATATATACAACATCATTGACCACAACACCAGTTCATAATATGCACATCTCTAGAATGTTCCTTTTAAGCGGTATAAAAAAAGGTAGGTACCGGTAACTGTTTTGTACTTTAGCTACGTGTACTTAGACTTATTAAGATTAAGCATAACTTAATGTGTAAGTATGAAGTCAAATACAAAATATATTTTTACTCAAATCGGTACATCTGGATAGAGGAAAGCAATACCGTTACACAATGTGTCATAAAATAATATATTTTTAAAGTAATAAGAAATATGGCTCTATACTACCAAGCTCGCTGCTATAATATATTGAAAAAAAAACTGTTTCTGTCACATTCGAAAGTCCAACGAAGCCACTAATTTTCGTAATTCGAATGTAACATTCTATCGCTAGCCAGTATTTTGTGAGGCTTTTGTGAATGAACCTTCCACGCGTGTGTGCACAATACTACTCTTATGTTGACACACGTGTCGGTGTGTGTGTGTGTGTTTTTTTGTGAATGGCCAGCGATATCCGGCCGCATTCAATATCGAGTGGACTACAGGTTTCGTTATCATCTCTCGGGCACTGTCTAAACAGAAGATATAAAAATTGTGTTTTATTACGCTTTACAACTTCCCCGATAAAAAACCACGTAGGTGTCAATGCGTAGCGGCCATTTCTCTAAGCAGTCAAAGGATGCTGGGTTTAATTTTTGATGTAAAAACTAACAAAAAAGTTTCGTAGCGAACGAGATTCGGGATATGTTAATCCGACGTTATTCTTCGGTTAACGTATTCGGACATCGTCTGATTGCAAAAACGGTATAACCGCCGAATATTTGAAATTGTGTCGAAACGCTTTTACAAGTGTAAAGCGAATTAACACGTGTGTGTGTGTTTGAAAAAGACATATCATTCTGCCTTGTAATAATCGGGTTACCTATAGCGTTTGATAGATTTGATTTATGACAGCAAAGGCATTGAAAACTGGTCACGGAAATGAAAAATGAATAGTTTTGCCGATTTAATAAAAATGTAGTTCCATACAAATATTAAGCTACTTTTGGTTAATTTCTAAGTTGTTGGATGTTATGCGGTTTTTTAATGTATCTTTAATTTATTTAAGTAAGTCATCGCTCTTCCAACCAAGATTGTAGGTTCTTTCTTTTTGTATTTTTTTTACAACACTACTACCACATAATAATATATACTATAACAAATTGTTATTGTTATAGTACTCGTAAAAAGTAAATAAACTTATAATTAATATATTTTTACTGTTTTAAATAAACAGAAAATTACTTTTATATGTTCAGTTTACACCTATGGTATTTAACAAAATTTCCTACAATTTAAGTTGAGGTAAGTAAGTTTTTTTTTCACATCTCCTTTGAGTTACGCCGACCGACAATCTTGCTTCATAAGGGTTGCAAAAAACTACTCGAAGATTCACAGCTGCATTGGAAATAAGACAACACCTCAACTTGGGAAGAGATAATAGGGATTAATGAATATTTTCGATTTAAAAACCTATTTACCATAAGCAAACTTACTCTCAAGACTGCATAAAAAGTTTTATACATCACACTAGAATGGCAATACCTAAACGGCTCATCAAAGCCGCCGATATACTTATATTTTTTTACATAAAAAGTATCCAAGTACTTTAACAATAACTCAAGAGAAAGCCGTTTTTGGCTAAGACCTAATAAAAAACCCAAAATTTGGACTGTATAATTCGCCCCCGCAAAAAGAGGTAAGTTGTTCTTTAAGATTCCTCTCGGCACCAGAGTATTAAATTAAAATTGAATGCTAACAACAAGAAAAACAACAGACTAACAAAAACCGCCCTAACGAAACAAGCTCGAGTTAGGACAAAACAGCATCGCCTTATCAAAATTTAAATTTGGAAAAAAGCGGGGGCCTCATTTCAATAACCGTTATTCGCGTCCCTCCTCCCGCACCCCTCTCTCAGCCATAGGTGATTGATGGCAGAACAGAAACAATAGCCAGTCTCAAACCGAACGCGAATCCTAATAAACGCTTTATTTTATTTGTATCGGAATAACGAGAGCCGATAATAAATGTCGATATCGACTTAGGATCGGGATTATCGACAGCTGCTGCGAATTTTAAAAAGAAGAAATGTAGATTTTTACGTCTTGAGACTGCTGATGGGATCTGTGTAATAAGAGATGAGGTTTGTTATTTCAATAACGGGGATTTGCTCTTGGATATTTTTTCCTGTTGATGATTAAAAGTTTGAACACCATTAGGTTGTAATCTTTTCAAAATTACTAGAACGTTCTTTGGCTTAGACTTAAGTAATGCCACAGAATACAAGTTTTTTCTAAGATTTTGGCATAACTAGGGTCCTTTCCAAGATAACTATACTATTTCCTATGTCATATTAAAATCAAAACCAATTTATTACAAATTTCACACACCGAATTTTACTCTTTGGAATAATTTTGAACCAAAACAAATATTTTTGTTAACGAAATCGTAAATTCGCACAATTATTCACGATTTTATTAACGAAAAAGTTAGGTGCAAACTTCTTTTTTTAGTCTTTTAAGTCGTTAATTGTTTGAAATTGCACTCCTTACAAATTCATAGGTATAACACACATAACAGAACAAAACTAACCACGTATTAAACCGCTGACACAGTGGGCGGTTTCGGTTAACTGCAGTGCGATAAAATCTAATACATTTGTGTCATCAACTTTCAAAAGGTACGTAAAAGCGTTACTTACGTGCAACAAGTTACATTTCCCTCCTTACTTACTATTAGTGCAATAAAAATAGATACGGTATACTAAATCCGTTGGTTGCCTTCGCAATGAAACTTAAAGTTAATTGAAGCTAGATGGCGCTTCTAATTTTGTATTTTTTTCGAAATCGGTTAATATTTTTTCTTTCGATAAGTATACAACATGTTACAAAAATACCCCTAATGCTGAATATGGTATATGGGGACCATCAAACTGAAAAACCTTGAATATGGGACTAACTCTCAAATCGCAAAAAAAATCAGCTGTTTCATACATTTTGATATTTTCGATTTTAATTTTTGTATGAAACAGCTGATATTTTTTTGTACAAAAAAGTGGTAGAATAAAATCTCGAAAATTATTTTTTTGTGTACTTCCCCTACATGTAAAGAAGGGAGGAAAATGTTTTTTCTCATTAATCTCATAGTTTGAGATGTCATTGGATAGATCTTTCAATAATATTGTACGTTTCTGACAACCACTTTTTGATTCATGGATCTTCAACCGACTCCAGAAGACGTTTTTTAATTTTAATATTATTTTTATGCTTTTTAGAGCTTTTTTTTGAAGCTGGTTTTAAAGCTTTTTTTTAAGTTTTTTCTTTTTTTTTAAGTTTATTTTTATTATTTGAACCTATGATTTTCTAAGTGTGTTATGAAAGGCTATTCTTTCTCACTGTCAGTTGTTAACTATGGCTATGCAAAAACATATGATACGACGCATCATCCATGCGTGTAATTTGGCATCACCCCTCCTCACTGGCCGCTTTTACTGCGTCAATGTAATCGCAAATGACTAAGAAATAGATACGTTCTATGATATTAACGTGACTACACTTCTAATTCTTATCCAGCGGCCATTTTTGTCATTGACAACCTCTGTTACTCGATTGAAGGAGATCTAGCAATCTTTATAGTTATTGACATCAGCTATTTTTAATGTCCCCACTGCTGGGGCACAGGCCTTCCTTAAGGGTGAATAAGGAGAGTGGGTTATAACCCACCACGCAGGCCCAATGCGGGTTGGTGGGTTTAACTACTGCAAATGCAGCCGCGGCCAACGGCTTAACGTGCATTCCGAAGCACGGAGGTACTTGAGATAGTAAATTACTAGTCACCCATCCCATGACCGACCCTTATGAAAGTTGCTTAACCTCCGCAATCGCTGAGCCAGGGGCTAAACCACTGCGCCTCCGAGCTCCTCAGATCAATCCATCATTATAATTATTGAAACTAATTAAATAAATTTATTATTATTTTTAAGTGCCATTTTAGTATTTATCAAAATTAGTATTCCGCTAGTTTTATTTCTATCAACGAATGTCACGGGAGGTCGCAATTCGATTAATTATCAGAAAAATATGCGAGGCCTCTACGGATAACTTAATTTGAATATTATTTTTATTCGGCCATAAAAAGTAACGGTCGGCCATTATATAATAATAATAATGGAATATCCACATTTGTGTAACAACATCGGAATACAATGAATATGTTAAGATGTCGATATTGTATTTATGATGATTGGGAGATGGCAATTAAAATTGTTAATGTTAATGATTAACATCGTCGCGTATGAGACCGGTCGGACACGTTATTTTTTAGTAAACAATATAATTAATTAATCGAAACAATATAAAGGCTTGTGATGACTTTCTTCTAAGGTAAGATAGGACAAACAAATAAATCAAGTAGTAACAGGCGTGCTGATAAAGATATCGGTTTTCGGAGACATAATTTGTAGAAAGAAACAAATGGTGAAAGTCATTATTTATTGTTGTCCAGTGTGTTGTTTATAATATTGTGTTGAGATAATTGTAATACGTAGGAAGGGAACTTTTTCTAAAATTTAATTTATTTCAATTAGTTAACGACCTCGGCCATTTAAGGTGTGGCTGAGTTCTTAAGATTACGGGATACTCAAAACATTTTTTTTTTTTTGTGCAACTGACGGTTATTTACAAAGCCTGTTGTATTGTACAATAATCTAAAGAAAGAACTTAAGTATCAACATATATACTATGTATTTGTACTTTAATTATATTATAATACTACTTATCTTCATACACATAAAACTGAATTGCTGTTCTTATATAATACCAAATAATATACTTGAAAAAATAGGACTCGCACCAGATCATGTTCTCGGACGGGAATCAAACCCGCGACCTTTGGATATCCGGTCCAATGCTCTGACCGCTGAGCTACCGAGTCACTCGGTCACTTGGTATTATATAAAAATAGCATTGTGAATGCTTAAATCTCAAAATTTCAAATGAATTGCTGTTCGTTAGTCTGGCTAAAACTCAAAAACGGATTGACCTATTGGAATAATTATTTGTTTTGTTTTGTTTGCTATAGTACTGGGGTGGTTTAGAAACAAAAGAAATAGGAATAATCCAAAAGAACAGCTAAATAATCGATAATTCAACATTACTAAATAATATACTAGAAAAAATAGGACTCGCACCAGATCATGTTCTCATGTGCGAGTCCTATTTTTTCTAGTATATTATTTAGTATTGTATAAAAATAGCATTGTGAATGATTAAATCTCAAAATTAAAAAAAAAAAAAATCAACATTGTTAATTTGGTATGGGATTCGCCATTTCGGATTACTTTTGACAGCTAACTTTTGATAAAAAGTTTTGGGTTAAATAGAGGTTTCTCAAAACAAACGTAGTGTTGATTTCTTTTAGTATTCAGCTGTTATTAATTATCTAACTTATTAAATAGATGGCGCTGGTTTTCAAAATTTTAATATTTTTAAGATAAAATTGATTAATCCTAATAGATAGTAGGTGATACGTAGTTCACAGGGTCCACTAGTATAGTATAATTATGGAGTAACAATTGTATTTTCTTTAAATTATTTTCCAAAAATCACAAATAATTGCAAAAGGTTCATAGAAATATTGCTGCCACAAAAAAAAAGTTACTATTAAAATCTTTTAGGATTTTCCAAGACCAAAACATTGAAGTTTAAAAAATACGAACATTCGAACAACACAAAGCATTCAAAAACCAAAAGACGATCATAGGAAGCTTAAAAATGTTAATACAATTAACAACTGACTATCACTCTAACAAGTGGGTACACAAATTACGTAAACGCAACAGCGCAATTCAATACCAAATGAGTTTTAATAATTTAACTGGCGCACTAAATTATGGTTAATCCACTTTAATCACTCGCCGTATCTCAAATTGGAACCCTTCGCAGTTATTAATATAATGGCCGGGACGAAGAAACAAACAAAAATAATGTGCAGGTAATTAAAGAAAGGGCTATTTGATAATTTGACGATAATTTTCGTTCCGGACTCAGTTTCGGATAATTTTCTAGCATTATGAATGTAAGTGGTGCATTTCGGATACGTTTTGTTTCAACAATATCTATGATGGATTGCTGGTTGGTTGATGGTTTTTTTTTATTTACACGATCAATATTATTATGATTAGAAAATAATAAGGCATTAACTTTAACACTATTTTAGGGGATTTTCCACGAAGAGCTTTGGTAAAAATACAATTAATTTGATTTGGGTATAGAAATTTCATCTAAAAAAACAATTATTAAACTGAGACTTGACGACAAGAGAAAACTCTTTGGAAAACTGTTTTTCTTGTTATTGCTACACAAAGAAACCCAAAAATAATCTGAAAAACATGATTTTTAGAAAAACAATTTCTTATTCAGTTCACAACGAAACAAAAAACGTACGACCCAAAAAAATTACAATCGACACCGAACAAACGTAATAAAACAATTGAATTAATAACCTAATTATTTCATCAATCAATATGAGTAAGCCAATCAAAAAGACTCAGTGAGGCGCTAAAAATTTCATTTGTTCAATTTATGTTGTTTCTCAAAAATTGAATTTTCTGACAATCATACTCTATTCTGACGTTCGTATCCGGATACGGGCCGGTTTGCAGCCTCCGTTAAACAAAGATGGTGTTATATGAGAGAGAGGGATGGGCAATTAAGCAACAGGTGGCCTTTTCAAGCAATTAAAAGCGGGTTTTAATTAGTAGGGGAGCTTGATTATTAGCGAAATTCGCTTAGGACTTTTTAGTGGAACGTAAAATATTCCACAAAGGGGAAGGGATGCGGTGATCCGGTTTTCCACAAATGGCTTTATGAAGTTGGAATTCTACTGTGGGCAATATCATGAAGTGACAAAGCAATATTAGACGATTTAAAGTCTGTGTTTACACATAACTTGAAAAGCTTAGCTAAGTTAACTATGATGACGAATTTTTTGTATAAAAGCATCTCTGACAGTACGAAAAAATATGAATAATTTGCACTCTGCTAAAACAAGATAGTACCTAGGTAAGTATACCTACCTAATTATTGTTTCGCGATGTCAGAGTTTTAGTTCAATACAACAAAACAAATCAAAATATAATTTATTCAAATAAGCTATATTATAAGCATTTTTAAATAGTTCATAATAATACTAAATTATATACTAGAAAAATACGACTTGCACCAGGTCATATTCAAGGATGGGAATCGATCTCGCGACTTTTGGATGTTTATTTCCATAATACTTAATTAACTCTACAAACTGTGTCTCTAAAACCCATTTGTACTAACCTTAAGAATCGCCTTAGTCTTTTCCAAACTAAAACTCGACCAAATTATGAAGGTATTATATGAGCAAAAATCATGAACTTAGCCGTCATGCGCCATCTTGGTCGAGTTGTAGTAAGGAAAATACGAATATTCTTAAATTAAAAATTGCACAGACAGAGGAATGATTAAAAAATTCAGGGAAAAATCAAAACAAAATAATTGAAATCCATCCAAGACAATACTTAAAACATCAATTGAACTTATTAAAAAGTAATCGATTCGCGAGAACTCCGAAATATCGAAATGCTTATTCGATACTTTAGCTTTCGTGGAAATGTCTGCATTTCTTTATCAAAGACGCTGGCAGGGAGGCAAGGGGGCGCGTTTATGTGTGCGTTGCGTGTGTGTGTAACTCATCTATATGTGTTAATGCGTTTTCTTTTTACCAATTTGTGGGGTGACCTCATTATCTGTTGAAAAGTTAGTATTTATTTGTCAAAGAATTGTTTTGCGTAATTACAACCTATAGGCTTGGTTTAAGTTTCTATGTTACAGTTGTGTTTAATTTTGAAAACTTGGGATGTGTCATATTACTAAATATAGCCTCTATACTTACAATCTAATATGCTACATACCTAGTACCTATATCATACGGTTAAATAAAAACTGTTTTACTTAAGCGATTTCTCATAAATTTAATAATTTATAAGAATTTAGTTATCGATGAAACCTAATTAATAAGCGTAATTCAATACACAATCTTTTGCCTAACAAACGTCCAAGCAACTCAACCCATATATAATATTCAGATAATCTCTAAAATGAAATTACCTACCGCTAACGGAAGAACCTAGACTCAAGAAGCCCGCTCAATACCAAGCAAAAGTTTACTTAAAAAACGCAAAACACAACCGTTGCAACACAATACCTCTTCGTTCCAAGTCCCGACGGACAAGTTGGCCACCCTACCCCGCACACATGCAAACCTTGCATATTATTACGTACACACACAATGTATGTGTGTGTGACACATCGCTATTCACGATTTTCGCATCGATGGTGTTAGTATTGATTTCGTATTGTCGTTAGCTCGACATGTAAAAAGAAAAGGGGTCTTAGGGAGCTTACGCACCGAGTTAAGGTCACGAGTGACAGCGTGTACGAACAAAAGACGAGCGATATTTACAGTAGACAATTAGAACCGTATAATTAAAACAAAATGAGTCATAATAAATTACTACTTTGAACTAACATTGCCTTATGATATGAGTCATAATTAATAATTATATTGCGAAGGTTTTATAATAGGTATTTGAAAAAACACCAACTATATTTTGGTTAGACACGGCCCTCATAATTAAATGAATGAGTCATAATTAAAAGCTATTTTGTTCCATAAACTTTGCAGATTTTTTAATGTAAGTCACATTGAAAAACTCCGTCATTCTTATTTAACCATAGAAAATATTTGTAGTTCTACTACTCTGTCAATTTGAATAATAATATCGAATTATTTATTATAAAAAGTAACATAGTTAAAAAACGACTTGATTAACTTTTGTTATTAATTCTATTACGTAACGCAACGCAGTTGTTAAAAGGAACAACGATGGCAATGATAATGGAAACACTACCGACTTAGATTAAACGAAAGAGACATAAAAAAAATACAAAATATAATGAGAAAAATAAAAACACCCTCAACTCTACCTTAGACGTATGTAAAACCTCCTTTAGCAAAAAAGGGTCTGAAACTCGCAGCACCATTAGAAAAATGTCGCGATAAGGATGTTCAATCATTTCGATACCAATAAGGGGTGATATCGATTTAGCGAAAATGTCACACGAACACTATCAAATTTCGTTCTCGAATATAAACTAAGGGGTTGGTTGTTTGTCAAAGCCTTTTTTATTATGTAAACTTCATTTCGCTTATGTACTTTTAGATGGAGGTGGGTATATTGGAGTGCGAATCGATCGATAAGTTAAAGAGGTTAAGTTTATGAAAATATTAAGTTTTTATGAGAAAAAGTTTGAACGCTTGAGATTAAAACCAGTTTACATATGATCCGAATACTTACTTTTCTTTTATTAATAAGAATAATATTTTTGTTGCAGGTATACCTTATTTTGGCAAAACAAGTTATCTTAACATAAGGCACTTATTGTGGTAAGTCTGTCTCTAACCCCCTTACTAATAAAGATTATATAACAGATGTATTAGTTACACAGTGTTTTGTCCCTTTCTTTTTAATGTCAAACTTAAACGTCTAAGGCCGTTTAAATTTGACATTATTATCATCTTTTCTGATAAGCCACAAAAGATTTTAAAACACTGTCTAATTTAGACACTGTTTAAATGTGATGCCGTCTCTTTCAAACAATATTGTGAAAAAAGTGACAGCATCACATTTAATCACTGTCTAAGTTAAACACTTGTTGAATAGTGTTTTAAAATCTTTTGTGGTAAGACCGAAATAGTTTGACAGAAAGTAGCCATTGTGTAACTAATACATCTGCTATACAATCTTTATTAGTAAGGGGGTATGTAAATATGCACGTAATAAATATAATTCATCTATCCGATCATAGATGGCAGCACTTTCCTTGAAGTTAGGTTCGTGTAGAAACGACGGGGTTCACGTTAATGTTTCACACACGATAGTAGCGCTCCACACACGTAGAAGGAAATTATTTCCTTCGGTTTTCCTTATGCGGGGAAGGGTGGCGTTCTTTTTCGTGTCTGTAATAGTTTCGCAATTATCACATAGGGGGCAGTGCCTGTCTTATTTGCAGGAGTTCGTTAAGCTTTACGTTTTTTTTCAGAACTCAACATTTTTATAGCTTTTCCTGCGACTTTGATTTCATTGAACTTTATTTTAGTGAGATTTTCGGGAATCAATAGTAAAATTAATTTTCTACTATTTGAGCACAATGTTACTCTGTAGATGTTAAAAATTAGAAATATAGCTCTTAAAACAGGGGTAATTGTACCATTAAATTTTAGTATTAGGTATATAGTATTAGACGTCTAGTCGACTATAATAATAGTTTTAGATGACTAAAATATTAATTGAATATTAAATCGATATCTTGAAGGATCAACGATTCACACAGGTGATTGGAAAGCAATCATTTATGGAAATCGGAGAAAATGAGTACCAAAAACATAACATTTCTCTTAAGAAAAAAATACTAAGTGCTGGCATGCCTGTTTCAGGACAAATCTGCAGTTGCACTCAAATAAGTAAAAAATTTTGTAAATGGCATATTTTTTTTTTAATGAAGGCATTTTTTTAAGTTTTTTAAAGCTCTTTGTTGCAGGTCTTTCGAAGCCTTTGTTAATTATTGTGATGGAATGGATGACCTTACTTTAAATGCTGAAATCATTTTTCAATTTTTAACGACTCTGTATGAAATATACAGGTAGAAAAAAGAAGCCCTTGACGAGTTTCTTGCCGGTTCTTCTCGTTATAAGGTCTCCCGCCTAGGGTTTGCAAACCGATGGCATAGCTTCTTTGACATTCACAAGTACTTGTAACAGCCTAGACAGAATAAATCAGATTTGAATTTTGAATTTCGAAGCTGCAAACTTTGTTTTACACTATTGACCATTCAATTCCCTTCAATGCTTTACAAATCTCCACTTCTTAAAGTATTTTTTGTCTGTTTATCTTCCGAGATTCCGAGATAAGATACCTAGTCACTATCGTATTACCACCTACTAAATTAAGCGTACCAACTTCTATCCTCTAGGTATACCTGAGTAACAAAACTTATTAAAATATCCTCATGACTGAATAAAATTAAGTAAAAAAAAGTTAAGTAATTTTCTTTTTCAAACAACACGCTTTTCATCACGCTGTGGTTGACGGTGTTGGTCTCCCAATTATTAAGTCTACTATGTAAAATTAGCTTAACATTGCTTATTGTGAAACTGTTTATCAACCCCAATAAAAAAAACAAAACAGCGTCGCATAGTCGCATAGACTTTCGAATGTTTTGAAATAAGAACTTTTATCTTTCACATTATTTACTTTAATCTTATTTACATCAAACATATACAGCGTTCGGTAGACACGGTTACGTCAGTACAGTTTACGATACGCCAAGGTCAGGGGTTGGCCACGCGCGGGTCAACGCCCGCAACGCTTTTGTGACTGAATAGGCTTACGTAGGTCAGCTCAGCTGTGGGTGTGCGCGAAAATTCCAAATTCAAACTTTTTTTTTATTTTTAAACTTGATAATTTTGGTTATGATACTTTTTTTAACGCGATAAGAGTCCTTCGAACAGTGAGCTTCCATACAAACGTAATACCAAAATGATTTGCAATTTGAGCACAATTAACTTTTCTTGTGATGTTATTCGGATTAAGACAGTATTTGTCTAGGGTTCTATTACATACAAAATCCAAAATACCAAACCAAATAAAAATAAATGCCATTTACAGTTTTGTATGAAAAAATGTAATTGGCATTTATTTTGAATTGGGTTAGTATTTTGGATTTTTTTATTTAACAGAACCCTAAACAAATACTGCCTTAATCCGAATAACATCACAAGAACACATATTTTGGTATTACGTTTGTATAGAAAGCTTAATGTTCGCCGGACTCCTAATTAGGTCACACTGAAAAAAGTGTTTATTTGTTAAAATAATTGTACACCTAAATTATCTCAAGGAGGTAAATAGTCAAACTAAAATTAGGTTCCTAGAGTAAGTATTTTACTTAGGTGACGTACTTTTATCTTAGCCAAAAAGTCTGAAAAAATTAAAAACGATTTTATTTTTTTGATGAAACTGTAAAATATTTCGGGAACTTGGAAAGTAAATATTTGGTTGAATGCGATAAATCAAAATACAACAGGTTAATTCGAAAAAAAAACTTCTGCAAGAAGTGTCAAACACTGAGACAGTAGCTTGCAAGTGATAGCTATAATCGTATAAGACAGTTTGTCAAGCATTTTCAAGCTACTGTTTGACACTAAATAATATACTAGAAAAAATACGACTCGCACCAGATCATGTTCTCGGACCGCTGAGATACTGCTGCTGAGCTGCAGCGTAAGAGTTGATATACTAGATGAAATTCGACATTCCCACTAGTGACTCGGTAGCTCAGCGGTCAGAGCATTGGACCGGATATCCAAAGGTCGCGGGTTCGATTCCCGTCCGAAAACATGATCTGTTGCGAGTCGTATTTTTTCTAGTATATTATTTAGTATTACATAAAAATAGCATTGTGAATGCTAAAATCTCAAAATTTAAAAAACAGTCGGATACTTCTTGCATAAGTTTTTTTTCCATCAGGTGGACTGCCTTAACGTTCATTTATGTTCGAGTCCAGATTCCAGACCATGTGCCTAGACGCTGGACAATTTGGAAAACGGTCTAGGTGTTAATAATACAAAGGTTCAGCTTTCATACAAATCTATATAGCTACATGAAATAAAAAAATCAACATTAATATGAAAACGCCGACTGCATATTCTATCTAGCCCTCATAATCTTATTGTATCGAGTTATAAGTATAGCAGAGATACGTATATGTATATTGTATATCCTATTCAAACGCACAGGTAGCGCGACAGTTTTTGTGCGCACGCGCAGTGGGTGGCGCGTCGTAACCTACCAAACGTATATTTATTGTAACTTCGCACTTTATGCGAACTTTTTTTGTTGTTATTGCTGTAAAAGTGTATTGTTTTCGTGCGGTGTCGTAGTGTTAAATAGTGTGGTTTGACACTATTGTGGAAAGTGCAAGAATTATTTGGAATTTTAATTTTTGACTTAACATTACCAAATGTGTGAAATGTGAGTAAAAATCAATTATATTATTTTATTTA
Organism: Catoptria pinella; assembly: GCA_963556745.1. NCBI lineage: Eukaryota > Metazoa > Arthropoda > Insecta > Lepidoptera > Crambidae > Catoptria > Catoptria pinella. The sequence continues at coordinate 8,024,508 of OY750771.1, forward strand.
GTAAAATAAAATATTATTTCGTTTTAATTGTGATAATAAAGCAAAATGTAAGTTTTATCAAGTGGAAATGCAAATTTAATTGTACATCAATGCGAAATAATTATAAATAGGTACTCGGAAATAACTTTAATTATAGAAGTACTTACTTAGTATGAGAAAATACAGCAAGATTATTGGTCTTAAAAGCTTTTTTTGTATCAAACCTACAATTACCTAAAACCTGACATTTAATTAAGTCAACTCTATAACTTTTGTAAGTTTTGGACTTTCACTAGGATTATTTAATAAAAAGTTTAAAAGACATGAACAATGGCAACTAATATCTTTGAAGAATCTTTAACTAATTAAGAATTACTAATAAAGTGTTTTAGTTTTAGGACAAATGTTACCTACCATAATTTCTTACCAAAAGCTTGAAAATGAAATAAACTTTGGGTAGAAGGGATAATTAAAACGCAGGGGACTTTCAAATATGTTATATTACTTAGTGTCTTTTGGTAGGTTAATAATATAAAAATGCAAAAAAAACCTTTTGAAAGTCTGTTTTTTTTATAAGGGAAACAAAAATAAGAGCTGTAGTTATCTGCCTAATTTAAATTTATTACGATTGATGTTGTTTTGATGATTTCATTTTTCATAGATAATTACTTTAGAATAATTTTACGCGCTTTTTTCTCAATAGATGTTCGTGCTAAGGTACAGATTAAATCATTTTAAATTACTGTAAGAATAATGTAATTACATAAGAGTAATTTGCAAACAATTACGAAAAATGTGATACTTCATTTTAGTCTCTCTAATAAAAAAACATACTTTAGCATAAAACAACTTACTTACTTACCCATATGAATAAATTTTCGTTAAGTTTCATGACAATGAAACCTAAACAATATGCAATATTACTTAATAGTTTATACTTAGATACGTGGAAATGAATACTGGGTGGATAGTAAAAAAAATAAGATAAAGTCTGAGCTAATATTGGGTGGCTGGATAGTGGAAAATTAAGGAGCTATAAAAAAACTATTGCACTATGCAAAAATATATAAATAGGTACTTATATTTATATAATAAAGTTAATATTTAAAGTTTTCATGTAAATATCAGATTTTACTTCGGAAATATCGTTGAAACTTATGCTTCGAAAATACCAAAATACGAGACCCAGGGTCTAGATGAGTTCCAATCAAATTACTTTACAGATAGAATATTACATATAAATTGTTATTTCTTCTGTTTTTTATTAAATAAAAAAATTTGCGATATCCAGGACTTTTTTTAGTTCTGTCTTATGTTAAAATTAATACTGGTAAGAAACAGCTTTTCTTTGACTACTTAGGAGCGCGTAGACTGCACACTAGTGCTTAAATAAAGACGAAATTGTAAATTATCTCTCTGTAGTTGCACTCCGAAGAGACTTTTTATCGCTTTAACTATATTTTCTAGCCTGTCGTTTAGTTTAATGGAGTTTTTTTGCCCAAAATATTCCATTAAACTAAACGACAGAGTAGAAAATATTGTTTAATCGATAAAAAGTACCACAAAGCTTCTTCGAAGTGGACTGTGTTTTTTTTCCAATGGCGGCGCTAGTGAGCAGACTATGCGCTTTTAAGTGGGAATAGAACCCAACGACCTTTGGTTCATTTGGTAAAAAATAGCGCGATTAGGTCCCTTTTCAAAATGAATAACTAAATTCATATACTTACAGTCTGTTTTAACTCCTATTTGAGAAACAATCTCCACCGAACTTTTTAATTTATTTTTTTATATGCAATATGTTAAAAAGATATCCCTAATGCCGAATATGGTATATAGGGACCATCAAACTGAACAACTTTTACTATGGGACCAACTCTGAAATCGCGAAAAAAAAATCAGCTGTTTCATACATTTAGATATTTTCGATTTGAATTTTTGTATGAAACAGCTGATTTTTTTTTTAGTAAAAGTTGCTCAGTTTAATGGTCCCTATCTACCATATTCGGCATTAGGGGTTTTATGTAGGTAATAAGTTGTATAAGAAATAAATTGGTCTCTGCATCCCGATAACGTAAAAAAATATTAACTACTGTATTCCTACTGAAGTGAACACTTCATTCTGTGTAAAAATTATATTTTGTCTCAAGAAATATAAGAAAATGTGTTCCCTTATAAATAATTTATGAGTCAAATCAAGGTAAGGTAGGTAGGTAATAGGACAAGTAAGCAAGGAAAAATAGAGTGGGTAATGTGGGTATTACCTACCTTCATAATTTAGGTATTACTTACCTTTAAAGATTATTTGAGAAAATGTTCAAATTCAAACGTCCGTCGTCAAAACACTTGTTTCCAAATATTTTGTTTTCAAACATTGTTTTCAATTAATTAATCAACGCCCGAGCGGCCGAATGCGGCGGGATAACAATGGGTATCTATTATGTCGCATTTTGCGGGCGTTGATGGGTTAAGTATTATATTTTATGTAATTTGCACAATTTATTTACCTAATATAAATTAATTAGACTAATTACATCCATTTTACGCTGACCTACGCCATGGTATATCTGAGTGCCTACTCAAATGGCCGTTCTACTAAAATTAACGCTATTAGAATAGAATGACAATGTCTATCGGATTGACAGGAGCTAAGCGTTAGCTTATGTCATTCCCATACATTGGTATTGTAGTCTACTAGCGTTAATTCTAGTAGAACAGCCATTTCAGTAGGGGTGGGTCTGAACCCCTAGCACGAACATCTATCAAGAAAAAAAACGTGCGTAAAAGAAATCGATAGAGTAATTGTCTATGAGAAATTTCATTTCGTTTTTCGGCGGTAGATGGCGCTGTACAAATTTCCCATACATAATTAGGTACTCTATTGAGTTTTTTTCGATATCTGTTCATGATACGGGTACCTAGTTAGGTACTATATTTTAAATTAATTGAAATCACCCCATTTATAAGGTACCTATATAACTTATTAAGAAGAAGGTAGGTAATATGATATTTTATCGTATTTTGGTTTGGTTAATTTTGTTGTTCACATTGATACGTATTTATACAAATTTAAAAATAAAATATATCACGAATCTTTAATATTTACCTAAAAAGACATGATTTTGACTATAAGTAAATGTTTTAAAATTACACTTATAAATCAAAAACTTGTGGGTAATTTTTTAAGTTGGTAATAGCATAATTATTTATTAAGTGGTACTTAATCATAATTTTATAGTGTATTTGATATAATTAATAACAATACCACGATAATACCCTAAATAAAAAAATATGGCAAAGTTACCATCGCACTTTTATATTTAGGTTTGGTGACTTTGCCAACATAAGTTTAAACATAGGTAAAAACCACAACAATGAAAATGCTTTTCTTCACTGCCTCTAACATCAATTATAAGTATACCTACCTAGCGTTAATATAAAATTTACATTAATCTGGACCGATTTTGGGGTAAGACATTCGCGGTATTATTTTTCCAAATATAATGACAAACAAGTAATGGCTCTAGTGTTGCCATGTTGAAATTGATGTTGCCACAGTACTAAATATGGTACTACTATAAAAAAATTAGCTTGACCATAATTGGTAAAAGTGATTTTGTTACTGAATACATGATGGCAAAGTCAACGTCATTGGCAAAGATGCCAGTTTCCATTAAGTAAACGATGCTCAAAAATTTATTTTTAAACATAAAATAAGACTTCCATATTAATTTAGACTTAGCTTAAAACCTATTATTAAAAAATAATGCTACATAAAGTGATTTTCAAGATTAAAATTAATTTTAATTTAAACTGCTTTTCGTACTTTCGTACTATCGAAATACCTCATTAAATTCAGACACATGAAAATTCTGCCCCAGACATTGGTTGTCAAAGAAAAATGTGACGAGCCAATTAAAAATTGATGGGACAATCACCAAACAAAAGGCTCGGATAAAGGTCCCAGCACATAGTATTCGGACAAAAACAATCGAACCGCAGCAGCGTCGACAATTAAACGCGCGTAATTAAATCAAGGCGTGGCCGAGCGTTAATGAGGGGGCACATAGGCGGGCGGCGTAATCAACATTAAAGATTGGCGGGAGATGTGACCCCCCGCGCCCGCGCCCCTCATTACTTATACAAAATACTTAAGACGCGCGTCGTCCCGCTCTCCGCGTGCTAATAGTTCGCGCCCACTCGCTATCTCCGTCTCGCTTCGGCCGCTGAGCGTAATTAAGCCTTCGCCTCGCCTCGACTCGCTCGTCGGCCCCGCCTCCTGAGGTCCGCGGGGGGAGCGAGGCGACGGGCGGGGGGCCGCAGCGACCGGCAGCGCAGTTAGCCGGCGACCGTTGACAGCGTAGCGTCGCGCGCGTCGCGCAAACAACAATCCGAACGATTCAACACCAACACAACTTTAGTTCCTCATTAACAGTTCAGTGGGTGTTATGGTGTGACTACTTAGTTCCTTGTGATCTGACTGACACCTCAAGTGCTGTTCGAGTTTACAAAGTTTCGGATACTGGACAAGTGCAAAAGTGACTGTGCGTGCTATGCTATGCCGCAAATATTAGCTTAGCAGTCTTCTGCGGGCGATGCTAAAAGGTCAATATTTACTTTAAGTTTTCTTATTCGAATCCCATAGGAAGTGCATTTGATTGTTGATGATTTGAGGAAACTTAAAATGAAATTCGAGTTCATTTATTTTGAACTTTTTCGGACACAAAAGTTCGGTCCGATTAGTTCTTTTGGCAAAGTTCTAAATCAACAAATTTCAGTTCATGAAGTTCTTTTTTGTTTAACCCATTTGCAGAAACTGATCTTAATATCTACTTTGTCATCAGGGGGACGGTATATAAAATCTATCCAGCTCTTATTATTTAAGTTTTTGTACCTGAAATTTCTTTAATGAAAACGTTAGCATCGCAGTCTTCTGTGGGACTGCGGGCAATGCTAAAAGATCAATATTTACTAGTTATTCTTCTTTGAATCCCTTAGAAAGTGCATTTTAATTGTTGCTAAACTCCTTTTGATTTAACATGTAATTCGAGTTCATTATTTTTGAACTTTTCAGACACATAAGTTCTTTTGGCAAAGTTAGAAATTACAAATTTAAGTTCATGAAGTTCTTTTTTGTTTAACTCATTTGAAAAAACAAATCTTAAGTTCTTTTAAATTATACTTAGCCTGGTTTTATTAGAGTTACACTTTCGCGAAAATCTTATTTTTTGCCGTCATGGGGATGTAAAACCTATAAAAAGTAGCCAGCTTTTATTTTGTTTGTTTTGTACCTAAAATTCCTTGAGTTATTGGAATTGAAGTGTAATTACTTACAAGTAGGTACGAAAGCCGTCCAAAATAAGAAAAAAATCCAATAAGACAGTAGGTAGTTACCTATTTTTCGAATATTGTCAAGTAAACAAATTTAAAATATCTGACACTTTGAAATAGTTTGATTCACTCATTGACTTAAAACTTGAGGTCATGCTCGGAAAGAATATAGCTTCCTGGCAAACATCTATTTGGCAAAACTTTTCATAGTATGACTAGAACAACAAATAAGAACTCAAATAAAGTAGGGTAAACTACCCTATTATGGGCACTACAAGTAATACAAACCAAAAACTTATCAACTGTCCAATTTTATTTTATTTATTTTTTTATTTTCATTACAAATGAACATTTTTTATGGAAATAACATTCAATACATTTTTGAACAGAATTTCCATTCCTAAAAAGTAATTCATAACGATTTGTTTGTTTCTTTCTTTAGACCTGTAGACTAGTTACTGGCACCTATGGAAATAATATATCTTACGTACAGTGTTACATGAGTTTTTTAAACAACACAGTAATTGAATAATTTCCTTAAGTTTCATTGCTAAACTAAGGGTGCCAAAAAATGCAGGCATGCCAGCATTGAGACAGTTTACTATAGTAAGTTTAGTATAGTTAGTTATAACTAAATAGATGTATGCAGGTATATAACACAAAATAAAGTTAGGTACGCACTAAGTAATTAATCAAAATGTTTACTAGACTTTCTTGTTGATTTAGTACCTATTTTGATTACAACAATCAGGCACACCTTTTTCATAAGAAAATTATTTCGAATTACATATTTTCTGAATATAAAACCTATAATACCTAGGTACAAGAAAGTTAGAAACTAAGTACAACGTATGTGTCAATCACAGACCAAATAACAAACACTATGTGAAAGTTATTTAGGTGCATTAAGCTACCTATAATTATAAATTAATAAATTATGAACTCCAGGAAGCTCTCTCTCTATCTCTTATAGTGTCGCTTTCCACTTTTTAATTTAAAAAGTTATGGCATTATGAATATTTGTTGACTGATTAGTTCTATATGAATAACCTGTCTTAGTTAAAATTTAATTACAAAAGAAGTTAAATTGTATAGAATTAAGATTTTACGTGGACTTGAATTTATAAATAAGAAAAATCTTCTCAATAACCTAATTAATGAATTAGGTAGGTACCTCATAATACCGAGATGTACCTACCTCAAAATAAGTTAAATCTGGTAAAGGATGTCTTTAATATGCAAGTATTAATGAAAATGCAACGAAATAAGTTTAGTATAGCTTATGTAGTTGTAGTTGTTTTCAATAAGATTGTAAAATCAATGAAATAATACATAATTAGACTCGTCCAATAGATTAAAAACTTGTACCCCATGTAGACAGGTACTAACTACCTTATCATATAAACTGTCAATTTGAATACCTAATCACTCCTTTTCTTTTAATTTTGAACAAAAACTTACGCAAATTATGTTTATAGGAAAAAAGAACTTCATAAAAAAAGAACTTAAGTATCAGAAATAGTACACTAGGTGATCTAGATCAGATTTTTGGTAACCAAGTGAGTGACTTAACAAAATGTTAACTGCTGTCAACAACTGTAAATAACAATAGTGTATTGTGTATTATTGTGTAAAACAGTCCCAGTGAGGAACCCACTAAATAATTGTAAGGTGTGTTTTGAAACGTAAATACTTTTGAAATTGTGCTCATATAATATTTTTACAGATACTTAGATCAATGTATTTTAATTTGCATGCATTAACTTTTTAAGATTTTAATAATTTAATATTGATTACAAAAACAAAACTAAATTTATTGAAAGATTTCTTGAATTATATTTTGATTACAATCATAAAACTAAATTAATTAAGATATTTCATTAATTTAACTTTAATTACAAAAATAAAATCAAAATTTTTCAAAGACTTCGTAGATTTATTTTTATTACATCAATACAATTTCTAGGTAATATCGGTATATGATACAATAATTATGATGTTTATATGATGATGATAACTTTTGCAAAGTATTGGATAATATAAATTTTCTCAAATTGAATGTGGAAAAAAGAATAATGTTTTAGCTAATTAGGTAATTTGAAATATTTTTAGATAACCTCGACGTTCATTTACTTTGAACTAAGATTTCACATTTGTAAATTTATGTTTTGTTTAGTACCTATGTCAAGATTGTTAACATTTAAGTCTCTTGTATGAACACAGTAGTAGGCACTTAATTGGTGCATAAATAGTTACTTTTTTAGTGAAATTATCTCAATCTAAATAACCACATCGTTTAAATGTAAAGTAAATACGTAATTCGAACTAGTTAAAACAATGAAAGGCGTGGGCACATTCCTGCAACAAGGCGGCCATCTTGATTCCCAAGATCATTTTCCCGCTCTGTGCTCGCTCGATATTCGGGACAGATCGATCCATTAATCAATACGACCTTAGATCTATATCGTCGATCGCAAACAGTATTTAATTTATTACAGGCCAGTCATAATTGATTTAGGTGCGTAGGCGCAAAAGTTTGGCGCGAATAACATTACTAACAATGGCGCCTGCGACTGTGATTGTATTTTTTTTTGTTCGCAAATAAATGCATTTTTTAACAAACGGATCTTGGCCTACGCTCATACTTACAAGACATGCTTATCATTAGGCAAATGGTAATTGCAATAATTAAAAGCATTAAAAAAAAGAAAAGTCAATCAAACACCTGAGAATAGAAACAAAACAAGCTTCAAAATTAAATACCTACCTCTAAAAATCAAGAAATAATATTCAAATCATTGGATATGCATAGCAATTTTAATTAAAATACGTCTAATGAAGTCGGTGGGACAACTTCTTTTTTTTTAATTCTAAAAGCTTATTTTATTTTTAACTTTTTTGTGGTACACCATTACGTGTAAATATTTTTTAACTTCATAGATATATTTTCAATGTTACAATGATGCCCTTATCTCAATTTTCAAATTCACGCTGTTTGTTTTTAAGGAGTTCCGTTGTGCCTTCGTAGTCCAAGTCTAGTCTCTGAATGTTGCAGACCATAGCTCCGTTTGTTTTGGGTTGTCATAAACCTACCAATATCTCAATCACTTTACATATCCTATTTGACTTTGAGGAGTTCCCATGGGTATATTCAAAGATCAAGGTCTAATGTCAATTAAATTAAAGGGACTACACTTAAGGTATCCCTTTTCCAACAAAAAGTCGAAATCGGTTCATAAAAAACACAGAAATCGTCAAGATAGCTCATTCAAATCATAGTCTTTTCAGGATTACTTGAAAACTACTGAACCGATTATAAAAAAAATATGGGACTAAACCCTGAACTATGGTCTTTCAGATAAAAAAAGATTTTTTAAAATCGTTTTACAACTGGTGAAGTTATGATAAAACATACATAAAAACAGAAACTAAAATATAATTTTCTTTTATAGTTACATTAAAAACCCTTGCAATTTTTGAAAGTACTAAATAATTACTAATATTCTTTACCTATATGTATTGTGACTGATATGTACTGAAGATTATTAAACCATTAATGCGCTATCTTAGCACCGTAGCATTTCAAAGAAAAATAAACATTGTTATAAGAATTAATTTTCATTATGTCGTATTTATAAACGACTTCAAAAAAGGAGGAGGTTCTCAATTCGACTGAATTTTGTATTTATTTCAATGTCTTGACGTGTGATTTAGTTAGGCAGACGGCTGGCTATTAGCAATTTTAATACGATCAAAAAAATCTATTATACTGATCTTATCGCATTTTAAAATCTAATACGATATTGTGAAGTCAAAGTTAAACTATTGTATGAGTTTTAGTTTGCAATTGTGAGGGGTGGAGTTATATTTATACAGCTATATTTGATATATTTGATATTTGACAACATCACATACATTGCTTCGATTCCAAAGTAAGTCGCTAAAGCACTTGTGTTATGGAGATCAGACACAACGGTGTTATGACAAACACCCAGACCTGAGCCAATATAGAAAAGTGATTTTTGTAAATTCACCCAACCGGGGATCGAACCCGGGACCTCAGAGATGGCGACACCTTGAAAACGGTGTACAAAGCCACTCGACCACGGAGGTCGTCAACGTCGATATTTTTAGTCACCATCCAAATTTTAAGGATGTATTCAGTCCATGAAACTAAACAACTTTCTCAAAGAAACATGACAGTCGAAATTCGTCACAAATGTTTTGTCATACCGTAATGTATACCTACCTAAGTACTAAACTAGTACCCTTAGCGCTAACAGCTATTGAGAAAAATAACGCGTGTAATATATTCGATAGTGTAATTTTGTATGGGAAATTTGTACAGCGCCATCTACCGCCAAAAAGCAAAATGAAATTTTCTATAGATAATTACTCTATTGAGTACTCTTACTCGCGTTTTTTTTCCTCAATAGATGTTTGTGCTGGGGGTACTGATCAGGTACCTTATCACGAACAGCAATAAAAAAAAATATCTCGCGTAAAATAATTCGATAGTCAATGATATTTTTTTCTTGATGTTCGTGCTAAGGGTACTACTAGAAAATTTCATTTTGCTTTTCAGCGCTAGATGGCTCTGTACAAATTTCCCATACAAAACTACTCTATCGAATATTTTTACGCGCGTAATTTTGTCGATAGCTGTTATCTCTTTGATTTGTATAGATGGTCAAAAACTTTTTTACATATTTGGCCCTATATTTATGAAAGAAAGTTGTCTATAAAATAACCCTGTACACTTACGCGGAAATTAAAGGATGTTTGTCAAAAACGTATGTCTCATAATCACTTTTCCCCTTACTAATAAAGATGGTATAGTAGATGTATAGTTACACAATAGTTACTCTCTGTCAAACTATTTAAGAGACAAAACACTGTGTAACTATGCATCTGCTATACAATCTTTATTAGTAAGGGGGCTTATATCTTTCACATTTCATTTACCTAACTTTTCACATTACAATTCCATAAATTTTCTATGTGTCTAATTCTATGTTTTCTTGTAATTAATCGAAGATTCGCAGGTGGTTTATTTCGGCTTTAGAAGATAACTTTACATTAACTGGGCAGTGGGCAATAGTTTAAAGTTCCCGCTTTGCTGTTTTTATCGATATGATACTAGTTTACAGGTAGAGTCAGCAATGAAAGTAGCTTATCACTTTAGTACTTTGTCATACCAACTTATTGATTAATGTTTTAAACTGTAAGAATAGTCTGTAAAAAAACAAGGTACTAAAGTGTTAAGCTACTTTTGTTGCGGACTGTACCAGAGAGAATAACGTGCTCATAAACCTCTTGCTCTTCAATAGGAAATTCACAAAGTGGTTGCAGTTGTTATAAAATTTGAGTTTCTCCTATACGTAGGGCATAGGGTGCGTTTTCAATTATACTAAAATTACACCGACCGACCGATGTTGCTAAAATGAATAAATTGTTTGAAGAAGAGAACAAATTATTTTTTATAATCTCAAATAATCTTTAAAGTAAATTTTATACAAAATCCTGTGAATTGTCTGTTGCGTAGGAAACAAAGTGGTATTTTCACCATTACGTTCTAAAACCCTCGCATAATGCATGGAACATTGTTTCAGTAATAAATTTTCATAAAACTCGATTTAATAATAATAATTGTCCCGATACGGCTGTCTGTGATGTGGTGACTGGCAAATAAAAAATACTCAAATTTTGAAAACATGTTTTCATTTCAACATGAACTATCAACTTTCATAGACTACTAACGCCATCTGTCGGGCGGTAGTGCAACCTCGGTATGGGAAAGCTCCGCGCGATCCGTCAAGCTCCGATAAGGGCCATCGTGACGTCTTGTTGAGATGGACAACTGATAAGTGCGGCAGGGGGAGCAACCTTGGAGCAACTTAAATAGATTATTTTCACTTGTTTCTCCCATTGTTAGATAGAATCGCTCGTATTAATTATGAGACGTTCTTTTGTTTTGTCAACTTTTTTCCGTTTTCGCGCTCCTGTTGTTTTTTTTTAGCCGACTTCAAAAAAAGGAGGAGGATCTATTCGGAATTCAGATTTATATTTTGTATTTTTTTACGATTATTACCTCATTACTCCGTCATTTATGGACCGATTTAGATTATTTTTTTCATTTTTTAAAATTTTGAAATCGCTTCAGTATTTTTCAGGATATCCTGAAAATACTGTTATTTTCGTTATATGATTTTTATGGATGATCGAGCACTTTAAAATCAAAATCTAATTCAAATGCTTTGATGAGTGAATAAATTTAAAAGTTAACATTATATTATTTATATTACTGAGTAGGGTTATTCCGCAACACTTTTCGCCCATGTCACTGACTCGTGCGCGAGTACGACGCCACTTCGCCTAGATACATGACATTAGCCAGCGACAATGGCTTTTATCATTCAACTGATTTTAGATAGGCCAAACGAAGCATAATATGTCTACAATAACAAGATGACCTGACGCGTCGCAGGTCGAATGTGATTAATCTCTACATAAGTACCTATTCGTAAGCGACGATAGAATTCGCATACCTGTCTCCTCTAAAAACTTATTGGTCTATAAAAATGCTAATACCATTTCCATCTTTGTATAGAAAAAAATACTATAACTATTGTATTTTTTTAAAACAATTTTCCTTGTCAGTAAAAAATAAAATCTATGTCACATAGATATAGACATACAGATTAAATTAAACTAGGTATTGTTTTATACCTAAGTCGAGCGGCAAGCCACGTGTTTTTCCTGTCATCGAACCGAAATTCTCGTCGGCTGTCGAAATGTTTGTTTGTTGTTGTTTATTTTTGCCACCGGCCAAAAGAGCCGTTACGACGGCCGACACGTGTGGCCATTCACAACTATCACGGTTCACCCGTCTACAGAAACCGCTGTTACACACAATTTTTTAAATTCAATTCAATTTCTATAAGTTTCCGCTCCGCTACAGCCCGTTAAAACTTCAACTGAATGTCAACAAACATGGCCTCCTCAACAAATCGATTTGAAATCTACGGCCGCGTTCGAATTCTTGCGAAATGTAAATAAAAACTGGTTTATTAATTTTCTCGGATTTTGATTGCAATATTGATATCGCCGTTCATTTGTAAATAATAAAAAGTTTTTTATGGACACAGAAAAATATCTATTCGAACCGTTAGACTAATGAAAGCGGTCCACAATAAGAACTAGGTATCGCATAAAAATTCTTACGGCTCTTTTGACAAAATGTCTATTTCTTTATTGTAAGCATTGTCAGCTAGAACGACGGTTGTGGCTCCAACGGTCGACATTCGGCTCCATTTTCTCCATAAACGCAATTCATCAACGTTGGTGACATCAATAAGATTTTCGTCGATTCCGTACGTGCTTATATGGTTATGATAATTTGTTTCCGGTGTTCGACGCGTGCGCATAGCACGACAAACTATTACATTCATGGCGTTAGCACGATTTGCATTTGAAACATTTCGTTTGGCTCGCGCCTAGGACACACAATGCGACGGGAGAACCGAAGCGGCAGTCTCAATAAAAGATAAAGGTACGTACCATATCAAATTTCATGGCACATTTTTCAGAGGCTCGTGCCAGAGGTTTTTTTCGTGGTGTGATTGATAATAGGGCTCGTTTCGTAGCGCACGTGTGTCGAAACTTTCCCAGCCAAAGAATTTATAAATAGATTTAAATAACTATTGATTTCAGATTTATGTTTTAAATCTTGAAGAGCAAATAACGTTTAGTCATGGAGAAAATATATACTTGGTGAGAATTGTGAGCTTTTTAGCCTCTTGTCCGTCGCCATAAAAATTCAATAGCTATCTATTTATCACACAGTCAATTGCTTTATTAAAAAAACGTTCCAAATCTAATTCAAAATCTCAAAAACAAAAGAGCGTCACTTGCAGGAGAGATAGGCTAATTAGGCGAAATGAATTTGGCGCGCATTTCCCGCGCGGCGCAAACGGGCGGATGATGCCTTTGTCTTATTGAATAATTGCTGAGAGGTGTTTCGGACGCGAGACTGGTTCCCCCAAGGCCAGCCGTCGAACTTACCGGCCGGCCGCCTTATTCCGAGCGCGAATGTCGGCGTACTACACTGTAAGACGATATTTTTCCTTACAAAAACTATTGTCTTTATTCGCACCCAAAAATTTTATAAACATATTTCTATTTTGTGAATTAACTTATTTTGTATACTTTCCTAAATATTAAATACACTGCACTAATTGACGTAAAAAAATCCTACAAGTAATATAAGTAGTTGATATTGATTGACGTAGTTGAAGCTTTATTAAACTTTCTTCCGAAAAGAATAGAAAAAATAATAAAGATACATTATTATCAGCTCTTAAAAATACCAAACACACTAAGCACCGCAAAAAAAGAAAGACTTCCCCTTTGTGACTTATCTTATAACATCTGAACTCTGATATTTAAACTCGGGTTTGGAACTCCATTCTTCATTATAATTGTTGTGGAATAACGCCCGAGGCGCGGAGGCACGCGGGCGCGCCGCGGTTGACATCAAGCCTGCCTTTATGACGCCTCGCGAAAGCTTCTACAAACTCAAAGACATTTTATGCAAAAAAATATTTGAAACAAAGATAATAAGAATTCATTTTCATGGCTTCGCCAAATAATATTTTTTTCTACAGGTGCACAAATACATTGTCTTTCGTAAAAAAAGTTTAGACAAATTTAATTTTCTACTTTTTTCGGTAAAAATAATGAACTAATTGTAAGTAATCGTATAAATAGCGAACTGATATGTGACTATGTTAACAACTAATAATCAGTCATATATTGCTCACCTATCTACTGATATGGATCTTAAACTGTTTATGTTATACCGGCTATTGTCAGTTAGGGTTATTCCTGATATTTTTGCAAGTCTCCCCAAAAAATAAACAAAAACAGTTACCTTAAAAATATGTACAATAAAATAATTTCAAATCTAATAAGACTGTATTGTATTAAAATTGAAAAATGAGTAAAATATTATTTCATCCTTTTTCAGAAATTGATGTTTTTATATGATTAGTATTAATTTAAATTCATGATTCATATTTCAGTATCAGCAGTTGACAAAGAAAAGAAATACCCTTTTAATATGACATTAAGTTGAAATATTGTCAAGCCACTCCAGTCCCGTAATAAAGTTGGTTATCTCCCAATAATTAGCGATAATCGATAACTGTCCAAACGGTTATCTCGAATGTTTGCTATTAAATAATCGATAGTCGCCCAATCGATAAGAGGTTATTGCCTACGAGAAATGGGAGAAAATGTAATTAATTTCATAACGTTATCATGAAACTGGACTAAGAATCGTACTACCTGTTTAATCTGTGCTAAATTTTTAATTTTGTAGATTTAAAATATTTAATACAATCGGTCACTCACTGTCTGTGCCTTTTTCAATGTTTACAGCAAAACGAAACAACATTAAAACCGATTACTAAATCTTAAAAAATATAAGTAACAAAATATTTTTTTTTACTTCATACAAAAAAAATATCTTAATTTTAATTCATTAAGTTTGAGAACGTAGCTAATAAGGAAAAATTCTCTTAGAAAATTGAAATTCCATATGTACCTATAATAGGGGTTAAAGTATGTAATTGCCGATTTTTTTCTCACACACCTCATATTTTCAGTTGCTTGTCATTATTCGAATGCAAGATCATGACGGCCAACTTTTAGCAATAAAAATATTTATGTTTTTTTTCCATAACGTTAAAAAAGTAGCATACATGTGACTTTTTGCTAGCAAAAATAACCATTTAATTCGTTATAACTTAACCGATACTTACTTTTTTCACTTATCACATTTGGCATTAGATAGCTGAGTGTTCAAACATTTGTGCATAAGTCCCAAACGTTTAAAAACAAGTGTTCATGGTTGTTAAATAAATTAAGAAAATGCTAGTACTTATAGAAAATGCAAATTCCTTAAAATTCTTCACACCAAACGGCAATTTTATACTCAAACCCCTAATATTAATCCCCACCCACGCACACGAAAACGATAAAAAAGCCATACATATTGGTGCTAAATTAAATTTAAAACTTATTTTGTTCAAATAATGCTCACTTTAGGTGATCAGCTAAAAATAACGTCTTAATTAAGTCTTCAAAACAATGTGCATTGCCAACATTCACA
Source organism: Catoptria pinella (assembly GCA_963556745.1). NCBI lineage: Eukaryota > Metazoa > Arthropoda > Insecta > Lepidoptera > Crambidae > Catoptria > Catoptria pinella. The sequence continues at coordinate 8,039,989 of OY750771.1, forward strand.
AAGATTTTAAAACTTTTATCGCATTGCAATTAATTTAAAATGTTTCGCTTCGCAAACCTGACACCTAACTCATGGCTTTACACACACAGTAGTATGAGAAAACATAGTTTTTGACTGGTTTCATATATAGATCCAGGATATCTAGGCTAGGTAGTTGTTTAAAAAGAATTTCTTACATATGCTCTGAAATATTAGCATTACATTTGAAAAAAAAAAAAATAGAGGTTCCACGTTTACGTGGCGGTCCGGTGAAAAGTGCGGAAATTAATTTCAATACTTCTTCCCGAACGGTCATTTCACATGGCTACACGAACCAATTTAAAAATTACATTTTTAACTAAGAATATTTTATTTCCTCGCATTTCTTGAGAAAAACACTATATATACAAGCCTTGTAAGGAAAGCTATTTACATTGCCTCGAATAATTAAAGCTCTCGCCTACGGCTCGGGCTTCAAACCATCCTCGACAGTGTAAATGCTAACTTCCCGCTCTCGGCTGTAATGTACTATTATCGAAAGTGTAAAATCACGAATAATGCATGTTCAGTCCACTCCAGAAACAATCAAAAAACTAACAAAGCGATAGTTTTGAGATTTCCAAACTTTCCCACATCGCTTGACACAAACAATAACAGCTCCCATATTCAACATAAGGCCCGATTCACATTTCATCTGCATGCAGCCTGCACCAATTCAGGCGCATCGTCTTTTATACCACGTCGTCCATTTGGCGCTGCAGTGTTATCTGCGTGAATCATTTCATTATGCATGCAGTGTCAGTTTAATTAAGTTTTGTGTTTGTTGCAATCGTGGTGGACATTTGTAAGGCTCGTTATGAACGCTCCCTTCATTGTCAGTTCAGAAATAGCAATGATGCAGCGCTGCAACGAGATGTTGAACAGCGTATTGTCATCATATTAGCCGTTTCTTATATTCCAAATGTTTTTTTAGCTTTTTTATGGTAAAGTTCGCGACTATGAGCAAGTGAATTTTTAGTCCTTTGTTGATTCGCTAATTTCGCGAGAGATCGCCTTAAAATTAAAGCAAGCAGGTAGGTTAAATTTTTATCTGAATACCTCAAAGTTGTTTTGAAAAGTATGGAAAAATATTTTACATATAAAGTATGGTCGAGTGATTTGCATTCCGGTTTTCTAAGCGTCACCATCTCTTGAAGTCCTGGGTTCGATCCCCGGCTGGGTCAATGTAGAAAATGAACTTTTCTATATTGTCTCGGGTCTCGGTGTTTGTTATACCACCGTTGTCTCAGATTTCCATAATACAAGTGGTTTAGCTACTTACTTTGGAATCGTAGCAATGTATGTGATGTTGTCAAATACTCGACTCGACCTGGGTGGTGCAGTGGTCAACATGCCGATCTCGCTCGCAAGAGGTCCTGGGTTCGATTCCCTGTCGGGAAGAAATTGATATGATGAATTTTAATTTCTGTGTTACTATGTATAATAAGTATATATTTAAAAAGTATATAAGTAGTATATCAGTTGTCTAGCACCCATAATTACAAGCTTTGCTTAGTTTGGGGCTAGATGGCGCTGTGTGTGTCCAAGCATTTATTTATTTATTATTAAAACACATATTTTGCGATTTTTGATCAACTTTCTTGGCACAGTAAAAACTTTTAATTCTATTATTGTATTTTGAAAATCTTTTAATTGTCTACCTTAACATTATTATAGATTATTTTGAAGTGGATAATCATTACAATCAAATATATACACACGACAGCACGTCAGGTAATACAGTTAAACTACAAAAACAGCTTTAATAACGTAGGGCATAAAGGCGGTCTCAAGGTCAACATGTATAGTCTGAGGTGCCGTCGTGTGTACCTACATACTTAGGGAAGTAATTTATTTTAATTAATTTACAATTACTGTAAAGATAAACAATTGATTACTATCTCTATTAATTCTAGTGCGGCGAGACTCGTTTGAAATTTTCCTATATAAAGTTGATAATTAAAATTGCCCTCAATTAAAGCTGGTACTTCATAATTACGACTAATTGTAAATCATGGATTACTTTGGCGGTCTTTTTGTTGATTATCTTTATCTCTCTTTATGGTTTAATTACATATAATATGCTAAAACTCATTATTTCGTATCGAAGTGTAAAATTTAATACAGTTATATCTGAAGCAATAAAAGTGGCCTGATGTGGGTTGTTTGTTTTGTCCATTTATGGCACACAATTAAAAAGCGTGATTAATTTATTCAACGTTCGCTGACACCTTCCTACATAATTAAAAAATAAGAACGTTGGCTTCCAAAATTACTTTCAAATTGAAGAAATGTTTAGATTTTTTCATTTCACAATGCTATTTTATATTAAGATAAAAAAAATACTAGAAAAAATCGACTCACCCGTAGCACCTCAGATGGGACGGGTTACAGAGAATTTACTCAAATAGTAAAAAGATTTTAATGCCACTATTCTAGCGTTTCAAAATGCCTTTTACTTACCTCACTTCAACAAAAGCTAGATCTCTTGTCATTGTTTAATTAAGCATAAGTAAGTACAGTCAACTTTAGTATATAGGTGCTTTAGGACATCAATTAATTTGCTTTTAGTTGGTTGAACCTGTACTATAATTTATTATGAACTAACTAATTAATTACTTGACATGACATGACATTGATACCTACTTAAGTTAAGAATTGAACTAAACTGCTTCTGACGTTAACAGTACAAAATGCCATTTGTCAACTTTTTAAGATCTTACTCTTTAAACAAAAGAAAATCAAAGTAGGTACCTAATTACAATATTTAAAAAAGGAACAATCTAAGGATTATAAAAACCAAAAAGGCGCACGCATCTTGTCCTCAGAGTAACATCACTGCGTCCAGAGAATTACCCTGCAGCGGCCCTCCATTGTTCAGGGTTGCCAAAAGCAATAAAAACTTCTTAAAACAATAGCACCCCCGGGCGTCGACTGCCGCGAAAGATGGCCACGATAATTATTTTAGTGAACAGCCCGCCTTAAATGCTCCTTGAAGGAACAGGTGTGGTTTCTTATTTAATGGGTCCATACACTTTTTTAGATTTTTAACGCAGATGCTACTTACCTTACCGTATGTATACTATCTAAGATAATCTTTACAGAAGAAGAAGTCTCCTTACTGATAGAAATAGACAAGTAATTTAATTGATTAGCTAAATTGGTTTTTGAGAAGTTTTTTTAATTGAATTATGTAAGTTTATGCCTCAAAAATGTTCTTGGCTTTCTAGAAGAATACAATACGTGACTGACGTGACGACATAAGCGTGTTTTACACAAGTGGCTGGCTTGCTTCTATGCTACTTAACGCCTATTTAATTTGTTAGTTAAAATAAACGCCTCGAATTGATAACTCCTCCTTTTGGAAAAATGAGAAAAAATAACTTGATTAGACATCATTTTTTTATGTAAGTCATAAAAAGCTATGTCTTATAAATCAATAAATACTGTAAGCAGTGTAAGCAAGTTTTAATCTAGATATAATTAATTAGTTTCATCTTCCATCATACACGTTCATATGTTTTAGTCAGGATGTACCGGTTGTCAAAGAACGCGCTCTATCGCGTCCGAAGCGAGAGTTAAGCGTACTTTAATAACGCTGGATGCTACCGTAATTACTATTTATATCGTCAACACTCGCTCAACACAATTAACTCACTTTTTTGGTTACGCGACAATCATGTTTTGATTGCTGCAGTAAAAAAACATGGATACAGCAAAGCGAAGAATTAAAAACTATACGCGATATTTGAAAAAAGAACGACGTTTTTACTGTCAGCACGAGCCTGCACAGACAAAAAAGTTTAGTTTAAAATATTGTTAATCCGCCTTTTTTTCTCAAAAAGTTAGGTACATTCTGCCAGTATTTATAAGCTTTTAAGAATTAGTTTAAAATATTGTTAATCCGCCTTTTTTTTCTCCAAAAGTTAGGTACATTGGGCCAGTATTTATAAGCTTTTAAGAAGAAAATACTGCGCTCGATAATATCCACTTAATCAGATGTTAAGCAGGTACCTACAAGGTAATACAAAGGTGACAATGTGCGTAAAATATGCGTTAAAATACAATGCAAGTCCTGCATGCAATATTAAACTGGGTTCGAGATAGCTTTCCATAAACTTATTATTTTTCATTCAAATGATAAAAAAAGTTTGCATAACTTACCTTGTATGTACTTTGCACAGAAAGAAGTACGAACGGTCACCCCCTCACACTGTGTAGATTCATTTGCTTTTCATAACAATATCAGGCAATACGTGTCCATACTAAGTCGAATGCTCGCTGACAATACAGCTCATAATTTACTAATACTCCTCTGTACAGCGATTTTGTTTTCGGTCACATTTAGGCGTAACATAATTGTAGTGTCGAAAAAACATAATTTCGTGTCTCACGGAAGGTTCGAGTTAACTGCAGATCATATCGTGTAAACTACGCTTTTTATTAATTGCGTCCTCTTTGGTCATTGTTATGGGATGACATTTAATTTTCATGAGTTCTCTCATGACTAAATGGGCCTTTTAAAAAGAGAAGTTTCGAAAGAATAACCTCGCGGACCTCACACTATGATAGGATACACAATATCTTTAGTATACTGGAACGATATACAATTAAACGACTCTACTCTTTAATCTTTATTTTATATGATTCAAATTTCGATTTCACCTTAACCAAATCCCACTTAATTAATGTGAAACACCATCAGGAGATTAATTAGTGCTGTCCCCGTGACACTTTGTAGGCTATTAATCGAAGAACGCATTCGAAATACAAATTGAATCTGAAACCCGTTTCTGGAGTCGATGGACGATTTTGACACTGCATTCACAATGCAAACTTTGGCCGTACATTACTCATACATGAAAAAAATACTCGCACATGATCGAGGCATTCATTGTAACACCTTATCAATTATTGATTACGTACCTTCTCTTTTAAATACTTTACAAAGGATCTAACTCGAACCATTGCACGCTGTGGTAGTTAATAAGGATATGGGTATTGAAAATATTTATACATATTATATTCATATTTTATCGACATATTTTATCGATACTTATTAAAGACCGGCTACCACTCGCGTCGTGAGGTGAGAACGATGGCGCCCCCTGCTGCGCGCGTCCAGAGTGAGACGGGAACATACCGAACGGAATTCAAAATGAAGTTATGGCTTTGCGTTCCTTTTATTTCTTTTTTGAAGCTCATTATTTTCTTTTTACCTCTCATAATGTAATACCGGTCGCACTACCATCGGGTCAGCTTGCGTTATATTTGGTTAAAGTTTTACTTCATTAATTTTCTCGGTTTGGTGTCATTCCGTTTAATTACAGTAGCTGTCGTGTGAATCTAAGGAGGGTAAACAAGCAACTCAGCGCCATTAGCTCGGGAGTTGAACAAATATCGAGTGTTGTTTACTGTCTCCGGGCAAATATCGACATCGGAGTTTGCGTTACGCATCACTAGCGCGTGTTTGCCGTCCGCAGCGTGCACGGGTGCGAGAGCGTAAAGGGTTGCCCACTCGACAGCCTCATGTCGATAAATATCCTTGTTTATCTTGTTACCTTTACAAATATTGTCAAGTGGGAATTCATTTACCTAGTCTCTTGTATGCGTGTCATACATTCAGTAGCTATTAACTCATTAACTGAATCCTAACTGCATTTTATGAAGTGCTAAGTATAGCAATATTTTGACTATCGGAATTTTAATTTATGCCCAATCGTAACTCTTACATTCGCATAGTTTTACAATTAACTTTTGTTATTAGTTTAACATAAATTCCCAATAAGTTTCCATTAGACTTAACTGCCATGCATAATACATGAACCGCCCATATTGTTTCCAAAACTAAAATGTCTCGTATCTTTTATGCAATAAGTCAGATTAAAATTGTATTAAGTATTATGTCACCCGCCTAATAGATTTCATATTCAAATAGGAATCGTGCTTGCTTTTAATGTGTTTAATCAATCATAACTTACGATTAATTACTTAGATACGCTCGTCCGTCCGTCGTTTTGATTGTTCGACTATTTGTGTAAGTAAAGTTATTTATAACGAGGTCTATTGTCCAGTTCTTGGTACGGAAAGTTCAAGGCGATATTATGTGATGATTATTAATTAGTTCTTTAACCAGCCGACTAATCTGAGCAAAATTACTATTCCAGAGATAACGCTGACGTGATTTGGAATTTAGTGTTTATTATTTAAAGAGGACCACGGAGGATTTACACCTACGCAGAAACAACACTAATTGAATGATTTAGTGTTGACAGCAAAAAAATATCCTTTTATTCACAATGGCAATGCCTTTTTGTTGCTATATAGATGAAATTATCCACGGTGGATATATGTCGCGCTGTCAACTCGTGCACTGTTGCGCGACATATATCTACTATGGTTTAAAAACTTTGTCGCACCTCCCGCGACAAAATTTAAAGTAGGTGTACCTACCTACTCATGCTACGGGCGCAGTATTCCCTTTGCCCATTGGACTATCTATGTATAAGCAGGTTTCATTAATTCCCATTCAAGAGAGCGTACAACGCTGGAAGAAATTTTCATAGTAAAAATTATTGAAATTATTGACATAATTATCGTTTTTAATTAATAACCAATAAACTATTTCATATTTTGGAAAACTGTCAATCACAAAACTAAAAAGCTAGCTAAGGTATGTTTTTATTACAGTTTCAAGATTACATATAGGTTTATTATTGGTTGGCACAGCATTGAAAAGCTACAAAATTGGAGGTCAATTTACGATTTTTTTTCTATCGAGAAAAGTTTCTGTCAATCACATAACTGAGTACTTATTTAGTTTTATATAAAAATAGCATTATGAATGCTAAAATCTCAAATTTAAAAATACAATAATATGCTACATATTTTTTTGGGACCGATATATCAAGTAATACTGCGTGAAATCGTTGCTCAAAAATATGTATTTGACGTTGAAGTTTTTCACTCCATACAAGTCTCTTGTGTTTTATACATCCTTATAAATAGGTAACCATGGGAACCGACTTTCGAATTACGATTGTTTATAATTGATACCCTTTCGAGCAAAGTTTATTCAACTGACCAAACAAATTGCACCATAAACGTAGAATTTAATTTACAAACCACCATCTACTGCGTTGTAACCAAAACAGTGTGCGCATAATCAACTAGCCATTACACACAATAACGCCTTGATAATCTACTAGAAAATTAATTAAAACTCTTTTCGATTGAAATCGCTGTTACCGCATCGTTTATAAGCAGAATGTGCCAAGTAACGGTCTGAGATGGACCTTCCTACCGGTTTTACACGGCCAAGCTGTCATTATCACTGCAAGCAGACCCATTTGTCGAAACTCATGACTGTGTAAAACTTTATTTTGATATACGACCAACGACACTTGAACAATCTCGATTACCGACCTTATCTCCACAGAGTTAAGAACAACGAACATCATGTTCGATTTCGGTCGTACAGCAACTCATGAATCTCACGATGGAAATGCAATCTTAAAGCGAGAGGCTAAAGGTTTCTAATAAGCAGAAGTGTCTATGAACGACTACGCTAAATGTCTAAGATTTTAATTTAAGAACACCTACTGGTTGAATAGCTTTTTATTTGTTTTCAATAATATTAACGCTTGAAGGAATGTTATCAGATGAAATATAAATCGATTGAATACGTGAAATGCTTGACTGGAGTATTTTAATCACTACAGCATTTATGGGTGATGCTTGTTCGATAATTATAATTCCAAATTCAATGCTAACCTTTCCTAATAAGACAACGAGAATGATTTGCTTCATCTACTTATCTAAATCAGTAGGTATAGTTTTCTTAACAGTAAAACAAATTGATTTTGTGAAAGTAATCTGATAATGATTCTACTATACATCAATAATTTATTGGAATATATGAAGAATTTGCTTGGAAAACGAATTGACAGAATTAAAAGTCCAATGGAAATATTAATGTGAAAATCTATTCCAATGTTGTTCGATGGCATATTTGGAAATGTTAAAGACATGTTTGGATGCCGTCGCTGGTGGCTAGCTACCGGTTTTACATTTAGTTCCTCATTATCTACGGATGGAGATTTCGGTTCAGTCCAAACATTTTTTATGCGCAGACATAATGGTAACAAATTAATTTATAAGATTCTGCAGTTTGATAACAATTTGATTTATGTCGTTATCCTTTACATTAATAACTTAAATTTGCTATATTGCTTAATAATATTGTGTTTGGTAGTATGGATTGAACATTCAATGTTTTTATTTACAAGAAAACACAATCAATTGCTGTTCCTTATTCATCAAATATTTTATTGTAATAATTCATTTTGACAATAAGGCAGCAAATTCTACTAACCGACCTATTTGATATGCAAATTGTTACATCACGTTACTTTTAATACTTTCCGTGTTGCGGTCATTATTACCAATCTGTGGTTTATTAAACCTGGTAAATTTGCCCTTTTCATAATTGGACCACGACCCAGTCCATTCTTAGCGAAATGATTGGTCATAATCTCAGCCTTGGTCAAACAAATTTTGTGAATGATTCACCTGTCTATGTTCAATGTTTGTTCAAAACTTGGTCTTTTGGTAGAAGTCAAACATCGTTACACCTGTTTACATTACGGATGTAATCTCACATTAAGCAATGCGCGATTATGAAATATTAGGCAATGTACGAAATTGTCTTCTTTACAATTTGAGTGGCGATATTTTCGACTCGATCGATAAAGACTAGAGTCGTTAACCTATTAAACAAAAAGGCACGTTCGTAAGGCAGGCCATGCACGGCTATAAACCATGTCCACGTGTGTTCGGAATAATTACAGCTTCGATGCCGGCTAAGTACCTAAGTGGTTTCGACGCGTCTGAATCACCATCTGACGCAATTCAGCTACTGAGCATACTTACACTGACTACAAAAACTATAATTTATAGAAAAAAGTTGTAAATCATCGCAAAAGAATGTAAACTCACTTATCCCATAAGCCACATCTGCATATGTAAGTAAATAAATAAGTTTAGAAAACACACGTTGTCATTCGGATTGGAAATCCAGTAGCGACTAACGTCGCCACGCTGGTTCTCTTAATATCCGACCAACGGAAGTATCACGCAGCGATAAATTATTTACGATCTTTGTAAACACTTAAAAATACCAAAATCCATTTCCATTCATAAGCAGAACCGAAACACGAGCCCATACCAACGCACGAGCGATACTCATAAAACCCGTTTAGATTTTGATAATTTTATTAACGATCGAATGCACGGAACGCGGAGCCACGGACCCCTAAAGTATCATATATTATAGCCTTAACACAAATTATACGAGTTTAGAGCCACAACATAGTGTGTGGGTGTCTTAATGTTAAAATGTGTCATATGTAATTATACGATCCAGGAAATTTTTAATGTTTTCCAAATGTCGTCTTCTTTATTACAATAGAAGCTAAACTGGATCTGTTGTGTCACAACATATTTTGTTAATGTGATACAATAACATAAGAATGTGGTTCAGCTTTATGGAGGTCACAAAAAGATTCGAATCATGAGAAACTGTCACAAAACCGAAATTGCAGAGTTATTCCACCGACTTTGACAATTAGCGTGGTAACGATACGCACCGAAGAATTTCTGTCGAGACTATAATTACACTGTTGTCCATTCACTTTACATCATTGCCCGGATTTCTACATCTTCTTTAGTGTACCCTCATTTATAGCTATCACAGTGTGGCGTAAATAATTTCTTGTACTTGTCCTAGCGTTCATTAGGGGCACGCTGTTTTATCAAAATCAGTTTGATGGCGACAACTTAAGCACTTCATGTAAAATTTGGAACCATTATGTCTGAGTAGACGACATTATATTTTGTGCAACCATTAACACTAAAGAAGATTCAGGTAGCGGTGATATTCGCGAACGTTATCGTTGAGCAACTTAATGATTTTGTGTTCTTTTGGGATTTAGAAGTCCTTTATACTTAGACTGTAGCATAAATGCCCAGATTGTTGGTCGACAACTTTAAGAAATCATCCAAAACTTTTAATCTACATCAAAAGGAAGTGGCCCGTACCGTAGCAGAATTGAAAGGGTAAATTTAATAACTTATTTACTATGTATTTCACTTTAGTATATCTCACAAAATACCTATGTGAACATCCGACCTCGTTTACAAAGAAGTGCTAAAACGAACATCACAATTACTCATATCTCTGTGGAGACTAACGACATTAGTATCCACTTATGTAACGACAATATCCACAACGGATCCGCTAATCATGCGTCTCTTTGATCTTTACAAACGTTAACTTTTCAAATTCTTCGTACAAACAGCTTGTTGCGTGTTTTTTTATTGCTAAACAGCAAATCAATTGCGTACTGCCTTCAGAGGCTAATCAAAAGAAAACGATCCGTTAGTTGCATTAGCAGTCCGATTAATTAAACTCCTCAAGAACGAACACGTTCTTACATTAACTTCTCATGGGCACTAAAGTACTTTAATTAGTAGTTTTCCATTTGTCAGGCACCTAGTAAAAGCAATTCGCTTACTAGCTAGTTGTCGTGTTACCATTGTGTAGTCCATTTTAAACCTTAAACTGTTGACGTAAGTCATAAATTAGGTAAGCCTGATGATGTTTAACTCATGAAGATGAGCAAAGTTTTCTAGGCGACGCAATTGGTCGACGGGGTGTTAATGCAGTGAGCACGAACGGTTCATTTTCGAATAGTTGTTGCCATAATTTGATAGTCTTTACGTCTATACTGACATGTGAATTGATTTATTTGTATTATTTGTCTTTGAATGTTCATGTTAATTTATTTTTTAGGTATTAACGGTTTCATCATGTTGTACAAATATCACGAACATGATTGAACGAGGCTATTTTCACTAAACAACAAAGCACGTTGTTGCCCTGAATAAGATAAAGTTCTTTTTGATTTGGAGTGTCGGAATAATGAAGTCAGTGACACCACATTAAATTTGACGCAGTGTTCGAATGTCCCAGCTATTGAATTCGGATGGAACTGTGTCCAGGACAATTGTGGAACACCATCCTTCATATTTGACGTTCCACTACGACATAATACCATCGATTTAGCGACCCCATATTCTATTATTGTTAGCTTTCATTTGAACATTGTCATTAAAGATAAGCTAATCAATCACTTGGACCATTGAATAATTTACAGTGCGTTCAGCTATTTCGAATCCGGCCAAACTGACATTTTGACCAGCAATTATCGACTTTCTACAAATTGAAACGGAATTGTAAACGTTCGTTGAAAAGTTTTGCAAACACTTGCTGGTAATTGCTGCCTAATTTCTCGTCATACCGTTTTTGGTGTCAACCTAATGTTGATAATAAAATTTTGAGAAAAATGCATATGCTCCCACTTAATAAGTGTTACACGAAACGGAGGTTTTTGACGAGTCGCAACTCAGTGAGCAATTAGCATCGGGACGTGTTAATGACGCAAATTTGGATTTTCGAAACATTTTCGACGAATTTAGTGTGTCGTCGGCATCCCAATCATTGAATGTTTATTCAACGAGTGCATGAATGTCAAAACATTAGATTTGAGTTCTGTCTAAAAATAGGTGCTAGAACATCTGGACAAAAGATTCGTTGGTACCGTTGAAAATCGGGTGACCAAACGCGTGTCCATTTAGAATCGGGAAAATAAACAATTGAGTTGTCACGCTCTTCATTGTTGGGCCGCAATCAATATGCCCACCCATTGAAAATGTAAAGTATCCAATAACGGTAAAACTAATTACGGTTCGGTAACGAATCGAGCCACTCACGACATCCACTATGTAAGTGGACGATGGAAACAGACAAAAAGTGAATCGTGATTTGAACACATTTAAAATCGTCGAAAATGAATAGTATGAAAAAGTATAATGTAATGACAATCTGTCCAGCACTTTTTTATTGTTTAAATTCTCGATTTAAGATAGTGGAAGTACGCTGAGTTTTCGCTAAAAGTTTTAAGGGAAACTAGAATTGTAATTGCCATAAAATTCAAAGAAATACTATCAATTCAACCAAAAATATTAAATAATAAAACTGATGTGGCAGATAGCTTGTTTTATGTTTGGTTACCTGTTGTTCTGAAATTATTATCACCGTGAAATAACTTGCACTCCACCATAATGAAATATTTTATCGTATTCCGTTTTCTCATTTCCGTAACCCCAAAAACTGTTCATTGTGTGACAATTTAATTTTCATGTTGCGAAGTACGACGTGACGCAGGCGCCGGCGCAGGGCCCACTAAACTGGTCACCACAAAAAATGGTCTCATTTAGTTTCACCGGTATCAACAAAACGTGAAAGGTAATTTCATAGTGCGTTTTCCGTTTTCCACGCCTTAAGGAGCTCTTTGCCCTTTACACTTTCATTTGTTTTTTACCAGCGTTCTAGTATCTTCTCCGATTCGATACAACTATCTCATATAAAGTTTAGACGCGATCGTTGCCCTTGCTTTTTGTCATTGTTTGCCTTTCCGAGAAAATGTTTCTCATTAGAGTCACCTAAATAAATCGATAGAGCTTTTGTGTCCAGAATTTCTATTACAAACACATCATCTATTTACTAATAATCCTATAGACGGTTATGGCAGATGTTTCGATCAATAATTGCAACATTATGAAATATACCAATTAGTTCCAAATGCGGTAAACTGTATACACATGTGACGTTATCCAGTATTTTGTCTTATTGTAGTGTGCAAGTATGAACCCACACAATTTGGGGAATTTGTTATAATCCGCGCCGACTCTATTGTTATGCATTGTCGGAATAGACGCGGGAATAACACGAAGGGGAGAGATAATGCGGGGGTTACCATTGAAATAATAATTTGGTGAATTTTGAAAGTCGCTGTTGATGATTGATTCGCAAACATCGAGGGATTTCGGAAAATCGCGAATGCGGTTATTAAAAGTCGTGAATAAATGAAGGCGCGCTCGAACGGCACAGGTGGAGACGCTCGGGGCGAGTGCGATGGGAGTCGCTGTCGAGTCGCATCGCGTCGCGCGGCTCCGGGCCCGGTTATTAATAATCCGCATTCACGAAGCACACGAGCGAGCGCCGCGCGCCCCGCGACCACATTCCTCCGTATTGTGTCGGCTCCGCTCGCGATACTTTTGTCTATTCATTCACACAGATAAATCACCTCAGTCCACTCAATACAAACATTATTTACTTCTAACGACGATCCCACCGCGGTACATCGATTAATTAGTCTAACACTACAGATAAGATACCGGTGAAAGCGATCGCTTTCAATTTTCTGTAGAGGGGCACTTGGCGTAAAGTGCGCGTTAAGTGCGAACAATCGGAGATAAAACGTGCGAGACGGGACTCCCTTAATCCGGTGATCGAAGATTGCGAGAAAACGTTTTGTCGTGGGGTTGCACGCCTCGGTCGGTCGCATTGTCTGCTCGGACTCTTAATTTGATTGTCCACACGTGTTGATGTGGATGACTGATGAGTGCTTCCCTAATTAAACCTATGAGATGCTAATGGGGACCATTCATCTTGAGGTCAGATTGTATCTCAAAAACAACACTGGTACTTCGATCCACAATCTGCCATGATGCGTCGACTTGATTAGATACGAGCGGTAATGAAGTTACGCAGAAACAAGCTAATATTATCAGTGTTCATTGAATTGCCCGACGTCGACTCGCCACACGCGATGGCGTCTCGCAAACGCAATGTCATAGCGCTTATATGCAGCGAGCGTTTTAAATTGATTGTAATGCGAATGTGTTCTGAACAACTGTGATTCGAGCCGGGGACATCTGACTTCCATTAGTCGGTTCGTGGTCATTCCTCTTTGACCTCACTGTGACGGAGTTTCTAAATTTTCCTCGTAAATTTTTCAGAACATTATAAAGGTATTAGCGAGGACCGCCTTAGGGCTCGTGGCTATCTATGGCATCAACCTGGTTAATATGCTTATTAAATTATGTCGATGGCAAAAACGTAGTCGGCCGTTCGTTTAGCTTTAGGGAGTAATTAGCGGAATGAGCTTTATCGTGAGATTTAATCACTGACGGTAATTACTGGGTTAAATCCGGGTACCGAGCAAGCATGTACGCCCTGCTCGTGCGTGTGTCGGTTCTATGACATCGATACTGCGAAACGAGTCTCAAAGTGAACCGATAAAACGAACCATTTTGAATCGCTCTAGAACTCATTATCTTTGATTTCAAATTAGAATCTAAACGATTTACTGAAATTAGAAACTTGTTACTCAAACAGAATGTAGGGCATTATCAGGGCACAAACACAATTGGTAGTAAAATAAACAAGAGCCGAGCTGCCTATTGTAGGCAAACATATTGTTACTCTTGAATGGTAATTGGATTTGGGGTCATTATTGATTAGCGAACAAAAATTTGTGAACAAACGGAGCATGGGACCGGCTCGCCCAGCCCGCATCTGTAATCAACGACTTTGCATATCAATACCTATTTTAATATCGACATGCATCATTTCATTTAATTGCATTTCCTGATCGCCCCATTCGACCGATAATGCAGTATTTTGCCTAGACCTCAGCAGATCCGTTGATAAATATTTATATTACGAACATGTTACATGTCAATTAATGTTAGAAAATTATTGACGTAAAAACGTTTTCCATTAACCAATAAAATAATATGGAGTCTAACCTTATACGTCGAAGTCGGCATAAAGACTGAGCAGTTAAGAAATAAACCTATGAGATTTAATTAGAAGGACTCAGAGACGTTTCAAAGATACGAGATTTGTGTAATTTATGAGGTGGAATTTTATCTTATTATTTTAAATGTTCGATCATAGTTTCTACTAAGCCCAACATTGCATCTTAATCCTGACTATAATGATGAAAACAATACCCGCTGAATAAACGATTCTCACTTTATCGAAGTCAGTTATTCAATCAGCCACAGGATTTCAATCTTCTTCACAATAACTTATCTGAACTTTAGTCATAGGTCAATAACGACCATCAATTAGCCATTACGAGTCAACAGTGACAGGTAAACATAAATATCCTTAAGACTTATGGGCACATGCCTGAACAGAGATTGCGTCAACAAAAAAATATTCGAAATGTAGTACAAATACTTTTAACATTTTTACTAAAAGGGTTAACAAAAGTACCTATATTAAAGTAACTTTTGCACCAAATATTAACAGGTTGTCAGATCTTTAAAGAGTAGCAAATAATTGTGTTACTTTGATGATTTTCGCTTGCAAAAGTAATCGTAAATAAACTTACTTTATAATTCGAATGGTATGATGATAAGCTTAGAAAATCTGGGGTACGCGTCAGTAATGTAATTAATGGCTTCAGATCTCAGACGAAAAAGGTTTTGATCACGTACTGGGTCAAAGTGTCCCAACATGGCCAGTATGTACTCTACAGCACCGCCATTGACGACTCTATACATCATCGAACTTAAGCTGCACTGATATGGGCTCGATAGCTATAACATTATTCCTGATTGACAGCTCTAATACAAATATGCGAATTTTAAAACTTAACTTTATTAGACCATCATCATCTCAATTCTCAAAAACGGTCCCCGAACGATACCACCAACTGTCAAAGGAATCTGTTCAAAAGTGTTAAATCAGTTAATATAATGATGATGGATGCAGTCCCAACCAAATAGCCCGCAGCGGGGGTGTTTTACCCTATAATACAAATAAAATATTTTTATTATTAGCTGTTTCCTGTCCCTTTTACGCCCACCAAAGTGTGTCCCACTGACTCTGTCGCACCGTTTAATCGAAATCATATTTCTGTTTTGTCATTACGGTATCACGTTTAGAGTTCCTCTCTTTTATCCAGGATTCCGAATCGTCGGTTTCTTGTTTCGAATGGTCTCCAATTCAGCTTTTTTTCTCCGAATGGCGGTAAAGAAACTTGATACGTTGAAGCTTTTTATTGATTTAACATTTTGATGTGCACAAAAAACTGGTTTGAGTAACAGTTTCCTTAGCACCTTTGGCTCTTAACGCCATCTACCGACAAGTAGCGGAGTGCACGTTTTGTACCGTATGTGCGCTCCCTATGAATGAACCCCGGATTCCGTTGAAAAACCATGCGTGTCAAAATCAGACAATATTGTTTAAAGTCTAAGACAGACACGTATGATTTCCTTTCATCATCACGGCCTTACCTGTGGGGGCTCACAAAAAACACCGCAGGTAGCCCATTTGTTTGTTATTAATTCTCGCGTCGATTCTCTTTTTTGCCGTCGACCACTTTAATACTGTGAGAATATTAATTATAATTATAAACGGGATTCGTCGCGTTCGTTATAAGTTGCTCTGGGACCAAGTTTTCGTTTCTAAATTTAAATCTGATCATTTATCACGCGACAATGTCGGTTTTATCTTGATGCTGTAGGTTTTTATTATTTATTGTTTCCCAACACTGTGGGCTGGGATTAAAAACGTCATATGACTTATGGATCTAAGCATCTGTATAATATACGGGCTTACGTTATGACTGAATTTCTTGTAATAAAATTGGCATCAATGTTAATTTGACGTATTAATAATTTTAAATGTGGGTGTTTAGCGTATTTGTCTCAATAAAAAAAAACATTGGAAACATTGACCCAAAAAATGCAGCAGTTCAAATGATATTCTTATCCATTTTTTGTAATAATATGTATCTGTAAAATAAAGACCTTCGTAATGCAATCTGCGCAAGAGTGCGTTGATAACCTTTACGGTTGGCAAATCCGAGTATTCTGTTACATTACATATAACATTTTATTCAAAACTCGTTCTAATAAGGGGTTCCGGTACCGCGCAGGCGTGGATGCGACGCCAGGCAAATTATCAGCAACGCCTAACCACGCTTTCTGAACACGGTAAGAGACTTACTTTTCCAAGGCGACAACCAGCCACAATAGTTCATTATGCCACTATATAATTGGCATGGATCTAGTGTGACGAGTTAAAGGGTGGGATTGGTAAGAATTATGCTAAAGATTGGGTTGTTCTTTCAAATATACAATTGTAACAAAAAGATTTTGAGTATTCAATGCTTTCTGAATTTGATTTCGATTCGGGTTTTGAAAAAGATAAGAAATAAGTATGTTACTTTATTGTAGCATCATGAATATATGTAATGCTTTTGTTCAATGATAACTAAGTATGTACATGGTGGTGCATCGATACATACATGCAAATGTGTCTTTGGAAATATATAGATTTATGTTTGTCAACGAAAATCCTTTATCGCATATAGAAAACTTTTGCTTGGTTTTCTGTTAGAATATTTGTACAGTCTTTATTAAATTTGTATCTAGAGGACAATTTAGAATTGAAGCTTTCTATATAATACCTCTTCAAATATATTTCATGCTACTTTGCCTTGACAGATTCCCCGGAATCTCCTATCGCTCATCTGAAGCCAGTCGTGACGAATTGAAATTGTATTCTGTCCTTGACTTTTCATTGATCCATTTTAAACAATACCCATTTATCTCGACATTTAATAGAAAGCATAATATGCCTAGAGTCTTATGACTGATTTATGCAATTATTTTAAAGATAATGTTACAACATCTTATTTTGTAATTCTAAGAACAACTTGACGTTTAATGTATTGAAGGTGATTGTTTGGAACTGAAAAACTTTGGTGAACATGCATTTTAAAATAGTGTTGCATTCGTTCTTCGTTCATGGTAGATAAAGGTGTAACTGGAAGGCATACATGACGATAAATTGTCGGTGATTGAACTAAAATTTGATGGAACGTGAAACTGTATGACTCTTTAGACATGAAGACATTAAACGTAAGAAGATATGGTGCACCCAGGTCAGCATTGACCGCACGCTCAACCATCACGACTACGACATTAGCTACCTTTGGACCCCCGTTTAGGTGCAAAGTGTCGTTGGAAAGCACCTATTGTGATCAGTGAAATTTATTTTCTGTATGCCGTGGGAATGTTGCAATTATATTATCCCGCTTGAGATGAAGAAGATATTAAGGAAATGTGGTGATCTTGGAATTTATATTGGGCCTTGTCAAACTCAACCACGAACATTTACAATATTTATAATTATTACAAAGCTTGGCAGAAATGCAACACTTTAAAGGTGAGATTGATCATCACTGATTAATTATAATTTTGCTTCTTTTGGGCAATACTTTTCATGAATGTCTCGTGTAAGATATTTGTAATGATAGTATTCAAATATTTCCTATTTTCCATTGTTCCGATCTCGGAAACTAAGGAAAACGATTCCAGACTAGTATATAAATAAAAGATGGCGGGCGAAGCTCACGATACTTCTCAAATTGAATATTAGATTGAAATTACGCGCTCGAGCGGTCTCTCCTCCGGTTTTGTTACGCGAATGATACATAAAGCGCGCGCGCATACAAACACAGCAATAAGAATTTTAAATTAGCATTCTTTTTGTGTACCGCGCCACCCTACTCTACCCGCGCACCCCACCGTCTTAATAATATGGAGAAATTGAGTTGTTATACACCCTTTTCGGAGGAGGCGCGGGTGCAACGGAACACCTCGTGGAGAAGCCTTTTTGTAATTGAATTTAGATATTCTTTCCCCGGATATAACGACAGGGAGGTTGGGCTTGCTAGTTCCGCGAATAGAATACATGTAAATGTGGTGATATGAAATTCTCGAGTCGACGATGTGGCGGTGTCGCATGTTATTATTGCTGACGTTATTTTGTGTGTTTTCCTCATACGAAGAACCATTTATGAAAATCTTTTACAGAGATTTATAAGTCATACTGATATCTCTATATAAGTAGTTAATTATAATAATAAACAGTAAATTATTTATTTCACATGTTATTATATAGATTATACTTAGTATTTGGATCAAATCTATTCAGTTCAAAAATACCACAAGAGAGTGATACAGTTAATGTTTAGAATTTATGTTAATCTAATCATGTGATACCTCGTCCAAAATAGATTCTATTAATTTGATCAACCTTCCGAGAAGCAACGATGGCATGATACTCGTATGTAATTACAGAAGGCTATTAACATCGGCCGTGTACAAACATGGCGGCTGATTGTAGGTTTCGTTTTAATTGCGCACACGCATCCCGATGGCCAGTTAGAGCTCTCGCACTGATTTTAGCCTGCATCGTGGAAATCGTGAGAGCGTTAATTACTTATTGATTTTTCGAGCGATATTGGAGTGAAATCAAAGTACCCAGTTCCCATTAAACTGTGTACAAAAGAAAAGAGGCAGCGAAAGAATACTTCACACTGCTACAAACGCACATAAACCACTTATTTGTTAAACTCAATTTGAATATAATTTGCCTTAAACTACTAGACCGCGAACAGTTTCCCAAAAATTTCACCAACAATGAAACAATAATTTAACACCATCTACCGCGATTTGACTAACAGCTCACAATGTGACCGGTGAAGTTAAACAATTATCCATTCAAAGTCCGTCAACGACTTCGGATTCCCACAGTCGTGTTTCACCCCATTCCCATCCCAAAATGACATTAAATAATAGTTAAAGTAAGCTAATTTTACAGTCGCCAGTGAACATAAAATGAGCCAGCTCCCCCCGCGCTCCTCACGCGTCTACGAGGCGACCATTAAAGAGTCGACACATTACGCGACAGATTGAAACTTTGCGTCTTAATGCTCTCCAGGTAATTGTTCCGACATTACGATTCGACGGTGGTAATTACGGGGTGACAACTCTAATCACACCTCCGCTCTCCAAGAATTTCGTGGCTCCGTACATTGACATTTGACATATACGTAACAAGCAAAGCCATATCAGAGCATAAAACGAAGTATCATTCATCACAATTCTCAGCACACAACGAATCATATCAAGATGTTCGAATATGGAAGCGGGAATAAAAATTTTAATTACTTCACGAGGCGTTTATGAGATCGGTGCGATGATTTGTTTTGAATAGAGAACAATATGTAGACGGTGACCTGGCAGTCGCCAGAGGGCAATTTGAGGTTATTAAAGAAAAAATATAACAATCATTAAAATTAAACATTAATGATAATGACACATTCCACGTGGACGGCGAGTCGGCGTCACGCTCATCTCGGAGAAATAAGATTAAAACTAATTCGAGGTCTTCCAAATTATAGACATACAGAGCGGCGGATGTCGCCGCAGCGGCAGTGCCGGCGCCGGCGCAGCCAAAACCGCACGTCATTGTTTTTTGTGCTAAGCCCCGAGGCTCTAAGATCGGTTCCGAGCCCAGCCGCTAATTAATTATTTCACATGTATCGATCATTAATTACGGATGACCGGCCGATCGCATCCACCCGAAGCCTTCCTAATGACCACAAGCAATTTGTCGATCGTAATTATCTTACAAATCACACGTATAAAAACGAAATAATGATTTAAAATTTTTAACACGATCGAGGCATTATACGAAGTAGACATTAATAGCAGAAAGCATCGAGATCGAATCAATCTTAATCTCGTACAGAAACGTAATCCAGATTTATTTATGACGGAGAGCGCGTGTGCTATTATACTCGTCTGCGGCAATTTGCCTCGGAAATTGTCTTAATCGGCCGCTCAAGGGACTATTTATGTATAATTATTTCCAAATTCGAACTGCGTTTGATGCCTTTCCGCTCTCTTTGAGGTGGTTCGACAAAAAAGTCATCTGTTGCAACAATTAAGCGAAGAAAAAATAGAAATAAGTATCGAAGGGTCCGGAATAATTACAGGCGCAAATTGAAGGTTCCTAAGAGCCTTTTTGGTGGAGTGGCGCCTGCCAGGTTACCTGCATGTTCACGCGATGTCAGTTCTGTCCTCGATGGGTCAAATCTCGATAAATCCTTCAGTGACTAAGAAAACATCAATGCTAAATATATATGGTTTATGATCTTTAGCTTTTTTCATTCTTAAATTATTCCTAAGCCTTGACTCACTGCAGCATGATTTGTGTGAAATAATATGCGACGGACGACACATCATCATGTATGTGTAATTTTAATCCCCATAAGCCGTTTTTAATTAAACAGATAAATTAATGAGAAACCAACATTGACAGTCGTTAATCAACAGAAGAATCACGTTACGAACATCAAAAGACTGTAATTACAAACATACCTGTGGCTGCTTTACGAATTTGCTTTGTCACTTTGTGCTGAATGACATCAAAGTGGAATTTTAATTACAACTTTCTCTGTTATTCAGGTGTTTTAAAACTAATAAGAGTTTTTTATGTCTTCTCTAAACATCATTCGAACAAATTTTGTTTTTTCATCTTATACTATAGATTAACAAAAAACTTGAAGGTGAAATCACAACATTCAAGCATCTAATCTTGTAAGACGTAATAAAGTAAAAATGAGCTCGTTATTAATATTCGCTTCTAATTCAACTTTTACCTTCTTTTTTATTTATCAGAACAACTCATAATCCTTTTACAACAAATTAACTTATCGGTACTTATTTTTTCAATTATTAGTCAATGCTACTCAGTTATATCATTCTAAAACCATCTTACTGGAATATGGGACTAATCTTATTGGTCTGAAACCACAAAATACTCATCGAAACTCATTTCGAATCTAATGGGATCTTTGAACTCCAATGCCCTTTATCTTAGTGGTAGGATTTGAGTCATGTCGAACACGGCCATTATTGTAAAGCATCTTCAACCGGCGTAGACGCTGCAAAAAGAGCCATTCCCATCGGCGAGTTCAGGACTATTACCATTAATGAAGGTTTAAACTTAAGCCCTAACGGTGGACATTGTCGAACGAGATCCTTACCATGTACCAGCAGAATCCGCGTCGTTCCCACGTCTAACGAGACTACCTCCATTACGTACAATATTTTACATACATTCCATGCACTTATTATCAAAGTATTAAGTAAATGGTTCTCTCCAACTACGCTCAATTTTATTTTCAATAATCGCTTTTCGACATTTTCGGCTTGATGCCTGACAACGCCAGCTTAATACCTTATTTATTGTAATTCTTCGCACGGACTTAGTAGATGTTGTCTAAATGCTTTTATGATGTTTTCGTGAAGAAAGCAGTCTGGGGGTAATTATTTAGCAGTGTTCTGCGGTTTCGTGGGGCGAGCGGCCGGCGAACCTAATGAGGGCCTGCGTAATAACCGACGATTATTAATATGGACGTAGTTTACCGCGTCTCTTGTTACTGACGCATCATGCACTCCGGGGTACGCTGTTTTCTGTTGTTTGCCGATTCACGCTTATTGGCTTTTCTTAATGCCATGGTTTCTTGCCTTTCAATTGATTCTGCGGTACAGCGTTAGCTTAAAAGTGTTTAAATATGCTTTTTTTATACCATGCAGGTTTTTCTAAAATCTTCTATTTATTTAGGAATAGCTTAGAATTAAACTACGAGTACATACCGGGAGTTAACTAAGGATTTATGAGAATTTATCCAGTCATTTCGTTTAGAAGTTACTTTATGGGTAGGTACTAGGTACTTAGTGGAATTTATGACTGGTATACTTAAGAACTTCTATTCATTTTATTGTCGTCGTCAGTATTGCCCCTTTCAAATTTCTATTGATTAGCTTTCTCTTTAAATAAACAAGTTGTATTAGTCGGTGATCATGCAGATTACTGTTCATAAATTGGACATTGACAAAAGCCGTATTCATTCGTTCCTTCCTACCATCCTATCAATAACATTGTGGGAGCCTCATTAATGAATTGAAAAGCGCGCATCTTCATTATGACGGACTTGATAACTATTGTAGGATTCTGATGCGGGTACGTACCTACGGCATATGTGCGTGTGCGTGCGCCAGTCGCTCCATGTGTGCGTCAGTGGCCAATATGGATACGTAAATTGCGTCAGTGTCGGTGCACACACGAGTCATAATTTCCGCCGTAGTTTTCTCACGCTCACACACTCATATGAGTAAGTATAATTTGCACTGGCGGTAACTAAGTGTGTATTATGTTTGTTTGTGTGTGCTTTTATCGGAAATTAGTTCTGCTGCGAGCATCGGGGTATTGGTGGAAATTGATAGCACTGATTGTAATGATGGGAATCTCTGCACGTGCTAATGTATTAAACATTTACATCAGCCAGTTATGGATAGAAGTTGCAAAACAGAAATTACCGTTCCCCTTTCTACCCTTTGATTTTCTTCAACATTTTAATGATACTATTTTGTGTGAAGTTAATATTTCTTAATCAAACAATACATTACGAGGAAAGAAATTACTAGGTTGCGTATTTTGCACCCTCCTATAGCTTTGTTATCTTTATAAGTCAACCATGGATTCCACTGAACATCTCGTTGTATGCGTACGTGTAAAAATATAGTTAGAAGCAAATTATAGCATTACAGACCATTCACCTCCACTCTAATTACAGGCTCTTTGCATAATTTCCATACACATTAGCACAGCGAAATGATCTACAAATTGCTTTAGAGAAGAACCACAATAATTATACTTAGTAATTGGACTTATTTACTTTGTCATGACGAAGATATCGTCAGGTTTCATGGAACGTGTAATCTCTTACAAGCAAATTTAAAATTCAATGAGGCGACACGTTTGCCTATACTTGTTAAGATAATAGACTTAGTCGATTTTTAATTTATAACCTTATCTTATTTTCTTGTAAATTTTATTCATCATCGAATTTATAACTAACTTGATTTATGTATAAAATTATTAAAGCTATGGGACAAGGATTACCGCATTATAAAAATTCAAAATTCAAAACTCATTTATTCAGTCTAGGCTGTTACAAGCACTTGTGAATGTCAAAGAAGCTACGCCATCGGTTCGCAAACCCTAAGCGGGAGACCTTGTAACGAGAAGAACCGGCAAGAAACTCGTTAAGGGCTTTTTTCTCCCTGTATATTTCATGCAGAGTCGTGAAAATTTGAAAAATGAGGTCGGCATTTTAAGTGACGTCATTTTCCATTACAATAATTAACAAAGTTTACATTCAATGGGTAGGTAAAATAAATTTCAACTAGTTAAGAAATCGCTGTCTACTACTCGATAACATATAGCTAAGAAAATCATTGTATGATATGAAGAATTAGTCCAGGTGAATTAAGTCTATTGAAATTGATCGCAATTATGTGACAATGAGCTTCATTTATACAAAATAACTGTCGCGCGTCTCGTTAAATATTGACATTATCGAGTGGATCGATACAATTTATCACGATTTCAAGCTCGACCGTTAATATGTAAACACTAATATAGGTGCGGTGCGGTACACCAAATTATTTGTAAAAGAATCCAAGGTCTTCCCAAACCTATTTTTTTCTTTCTGAATTTAATTTTTATCTCTTATGTCCACATCCCGTTCCAGGTTTGTCACCGATTTATAGTAATTTGGTATTTTATCATGCATCCGGCGTTTATTCATTCATTAGTCAGCTTTCCTAATGAAATAACCAGTTACGAAATATTACTCAGTTCCTTTGATTAATTTAGTGATTGTCTAGCCGTTGAAGTTGAAGGTGAGAAAACATTAGTTAATTTACCCCATCCTAAAAGCGGCATATCCTTTACACGTTAAATTATCATAATGACGTTTGTTCTGTATTAGAAGACGTCGTCATTCAAACGTTATTCTTGTTCACAAAAATGTTAACAAAATAATATTTTGTAATAATTAAATGATTACCTAATGTTG
Source organism: Catoptria pinella (assembly GCA_963556745.1). Taxonomy (NCBI): domain Eukaryota; kingdom Metazoa; phylum Arthropoda; class Insecta; order Lepidoptera; family Crambidae; genus Catoptria; species Catoptria pinella. The sequence goes on from OY750771.1 coordinate 8,064,714, forward strand.
CACAATAGCCTAATCGTATCGTATATTCTGGCCATTATTAATGCAAATACTGGCTTTTGGGTCGATAGTTTTAACATTTATAAGTCAACTAGCTTTTAATAGGAAAAACTGGGTTTTATTCTTAGGATAATAACACCTAGAAGCAGAGTCCTCGTATGTAAAGTGAGGCAACTAAAACTGAGCCATAATGGCTCAGTTTTTAGATTTATACCCTTCATACGATACCTAATCGTAACTCAAATCCAATAACATCGTTACTAATCCTCTAAAGGTAGATCAATTCAAACTATTTCTTACTTAGGTATGAGTATGTAACGTATGAAGGATAAGAATCTGAAAACTGAGCCATTATGGCTTAATTTTAGTAGCCAGTGAGGCTACTAAAATTAAGCCATAATGGCTTTAACAGTGCGCTTTGTGGAAAACTATCGTTCTAGATGTTATTATTCTAAGGTATTATTATGATCAATTATATTATCTTATTGGAACGTCATGTGACATATTTTTATATATCTTATTTGTCATCTTAATACAACATATTATTCAGGTCTCGTTAGGTATTTGTGGTACTATCCCTGATAAAGATCCAGATAACGCAGATGACGGCTTAATCTCGGTTTTTAACGAATTTTCATTCTTGTTTACCTATCTCATTGAATCGATACAATCAACTTTACTTTACGATTCTTATTACTGTGTAATAAGAGATATAATTCAACGAAAATTTACTTTGGATACGCAATGATCTATGTTTGTCGAGTTCCAGGTTTGTTGGTTGCTTAATTGTAAATGTGTCAGTGTTGACATCGTTGACAGCTGTCATTCGGATAAATTGATCGCAGTTGTTTGCGCAAATAACAGTTAGATAAGCAACGATTACTATGTATTTTAATTTGAGTATTTATACGAGTGTTGTTTACTTAGATTATGGGAATCTTCTTGCCTGTGGGAATTGGGTTTATCCACTTATCAGAGACACTTTAGTCATAAAAAGTGTATTTTCGATACACAGAAACCAGTTCGTACATTTTATGGTGGTTTTCCAAATTTAAATTTTATCGTCAATGAAAAATATAATAACAATGTGAGTTCGAAAACAAAACTGGTGACATAAGCGACCGCCCCACCTACTTCCGTTTTATGACAACACTTGGACCTATTCAATAGTCACCTTCAATCAACTAGGTGAAACTGGCCCGTGAGAAATAGGCGATGGTTTATTTACATTGATGACCTTTTGATAGAGAAAACTTATGATGCGTGACGGACGTTTACAAGAACAATATTCATTAAATGTTGAAAATAGAGCAATTTTCAGTTTGAAAATTAATCTCACCCTTTGGTATGTTCTGTATCACGAAAATCAAACTCAATTGACCGATGAGTTAAGATCCTTATGACTAATTTTGTATTTGTTTCCTATCACGTCGCAGCGCACTTGTCAATACTAATAAAATTGTTCGATTGTTACAGGAGAGCATGTGATGCCGGCCTTTGACGCCCGGCGCCATGCCCACGCCGCTGCAGCCCGGCGGCCCCGCTAGCGGCCCGCCCCCGGAGCGCAAGCGGCGCCGCAAGCGCGACGATCCGCAAAGCTCAGTAGCGCTCGAGCCCGACGACGACGGCGACATGAGCCCAGAGGAGGAGCCCCGCAACGCTCCCGCGGCACCTGCGGCGCCCACGCCCGCACCCTCCTCCGCACCCGCGCCTACCTCACCCCCTGCCGCACCCGACGCCGTCGATCTTACCTCCCGACGAGACTCTCCGCCACTCTCATCAGACGTCGAGAGATTCGATGGCAAAATCGTCTACAACCCTGATGGATCCGCCTACATCATCGAGGACCCCGAACTATCGGAGGGTGAAACCAGCCTGCCAGACTTGCCTAAAATAGAACCCGGGTGCATCGTTGACAGTCGCGACAGTAATATCGTCGAGAGACAGCTTGATTTCCCACAAATAGCGAGTGCTTTTTATGTCTCAAGAAACCCTTCGTTATATGGAGCTCTTTATGGTAGATTAGCGGCAGAAAGAGCACGAGCGAGGCCTGATGCGCCAGTTATGCACAGCTATCGAGTGTTCAGTTTCCGTGGAGCTAAAGACGCACCAAGGCCGACATCTCCGCCAGCCGAGTGCCCTGTCAGCGTACCAGTGAAACCGATCCTTATGTGTTTTATATGTAAATTAAGTTTTGGATATGCTAAATCTTTTGTAGCACATGCGCAATCTGACCATAGTTTATCATTACTTGACTCAGAAAGAGACGCATTATCAAGAGAGAACGCATCGGCTATCATTCAATGCGTTGGCAAAGATAAAGAGGCGCTAGTCTCATTTTTAGAACCTGTCGGTACTGCTGCGCCTTCCCGTGTGCCTGTGTCAGATAGTCCTGCAAATATGTCGGAGCTATCGAGTCCATCAATAGAGAAAAGACCCGACACAATCACTCCTGATAGAGAAAACGATTGTGGTTTACCAAATGGTACTTGTGACGATAGGAGGCCGAGTCCAAATGCATGGAGACCGCCACGATCAATAGCAGAATCAATGGTACAGCAGCATTCCCTGATCTCAGTTGCACATCCTCATACAATTAACGCTTCTGTGCAGCCACGTATTAGTCCAAATTCTTCTCCACCATTCCAAGCTACACCACCAGCTTTTCTTTCGGGCACGACGATAGGAGTTTGTCCAGATCATCTCGGTGGACGACCATCAGGTGCTGATTGTCCTAAATGTGAATTAATATTAAACTCTGGCAGACTAGGTGGCCCATTAGCTGGTATGCATAGTAGAAATTCCTGTAAAACGCTGAAATGTCCGAAATGCAACTGGCATTACAAATACCAAGAAACACTAGAGATTCACATGAAAGAGAAACATCCAGAAGCTGAAACGAGTTGCATTTACTGTATAGCTGGTCAACCACATCCGAGGCTAGCAAGAGGTGAAACTTATACCTGTGGATATAAGCCCTATCGTTGCGAAGTGTGCAATTACTCCACCACAACCAAAGGAAATCTTAGTATACATATGCAGTCTGATAAACATTTAAATAACATGCAAGAGTTACAAAACGGTGGAAACCCTGGAGAAGGAAATCTACCTCCTGCTCCTCAGCATACACCTCCAGGCGTTCATAAGCCTCCACTGCCGCATCACTCGCCATTGGGTCAGAAACCAAAGCCAACTTTCAGATGCGATGTTTGCAATTATGAAACGAATGTGGCTCGTAACCTAAGAATACACATGACATCCGAAAAACATACCCACAACATGTTAGTATTACAACAAAATGTCAAACATATGCAAACTCTTTCTGCGTTACATCATAGACAGCAGAGTCAGCAGCAACTAGAAAGCTTGTTGCACTTCCATGGCAGTGATGCACCTCCACCTAATCCAGAGGCAGCTCTAGCTGATATGGCTTACAATCAAGCTCTAATGATACAACTAATGACTGGAGGCCCTGGACCCTCGCCACCTGAATTGGGTGCCCACCTTGATGTTGGTCTAAACCCAGAAGCTATGGAGCCACCACCAGAACCAGCGGACCCGGAACCAGAAAGAACGTTCCATTGCTGTATATGTAACTGCTTTTCTACAGATTCTCTGGAAGCTCTCGGGCATCACTTAGCACAAGACCGTACGAAGATTAGAGAACAAGAGATTTTAGCACTGGTTGCCGGACACTATGTTTGCAAACTGTGTACGTATAAGACGAATTTGAAAGCCAATTTTCAACTCCACTGCAAGACTGACAAACATTTACAAAGATTACAGCACGTTAACCATGTGAAAGAAGGAGGACCAAGGAACGAGTGGAAGTTAAAATTTTGCGGAGGGGTTGGAACAGGTGGTGCTGGTGTTGGTGGGGTGCAGGTCAGATGCTGCGCGTGTGACTATTACACAAACTCAGCTCATAAGCTGCAGCTTCACGCAGCCGGTGCTAGACATGAAGCGGCTACATTATTATTAAGACATCTTCGAGATTGTGCCTCTCGGATACCACGGGAACGTCCTCGTGTTTACCGATGTGCTCTGTGCGGATTCGGTGCTCCTCATCGACTGCCGCTCCTGCAACACGTCCGATCAGTGAAACATTTGCAAATGGAACAAATACATCAACTGCAACGCCGCTCTGAAGGCAAAGACCCCACTCCTGATGTGGCCGAGCTATTCCAAGTCATTCCTCAGCCATCAGAATTGCCAAGCCCGTTCGATCAACAAGAAAATGGTAAGTTAATAAAAAAACTACTCGTAATCAAATCTTCGGCGACTGTCTTTCTATTATTATTGTTTTTTCGTTTTGGTAGAATGTTTGTCTTTCATGTTCACCAGCGTAATAAGGAAATAGCTTATTTGTTAGCTAATAATTTTCCAACCGTGACCGCTCTATTGTTATTGAGTACTTCCTCTAGGTATTGTCTCTCACTATTATATACCTTAATAATAATTAGTAAGTTAATTTAGAATTGTTACAAAAGAAATCAAAAAGTAATTGGCTGCGCGTGCGCACTCGGCTTATTTATTCCGCTAGATGTCGCTCGTTGAACTGCCAATTCTCAGTATATAAATATAAATCTATATTGTTTATTACTTTTGTACTAAACACGTTTCGTAACATTTTATTCTATAAAGCATGAAAATCCCATTAAAATTAATTCAACCAAAACCATTACCGCCGTTCATACCGATAAAGTAATACGGAGTCGACTTATGAATGTGATTTCGAAACGTCACTATCGGTTTCCAATTTAATCCGATTCGTTCCTTAATCAATTTTGTTCTGCATTTTTTACAAACCGAACCTATTTCTATGAGAAGTGCTAATAAACATACAATTTGTTTCGTGTTAATTTACTTAAGTATACTTAAAAATTGGTGTGTGTCACGTTATTTATTGGGTGCTTAATTATCGCTTTCCGTGACCGTTTGTCGTGTTCAATCTAAGAAGCAATCTCCATTTACGGCGATGAGCATTTAGCGAAGAATTCGTAATCACAATAATGAGATAATTACACACGGACAAAATTTAATAAAGCGCGCAACATTAGAACAGGTTTCTTTAATAACGTACGCCTTACACGGTGTCGCCACAGTCGGATGCCGTCATTGGTCGGAGGCGGCTCCGCCCCGCGCGCGAGGGAGACAGTATGAAGATTTGAATTGGGAACGCGAATTTTCCATAAGTACCGCACGCGGTACAATGACTCGCATTACGTATGTGGCCGTCGCGCATTAAGGATGATTGCCTCTTGTGATGAGGCTGCTACATCATCGCACAATGTCGCCGGCCGCATCGCCTCGCCCGTCACATGTTTATGGCCACGGTGAAATACGATAAACTCCGAGAGAAATGTGGAGGCGAAAGAAATCCGGCTTACACCATTGTGCACCTCATGTTTATGCTTATTACTTATTTTCACCTTATCGAGTCAGCGCCTTAAACGATCGATTTTGATTTAAATTTTGAGGTTCTTGAATCTTCACCTTCTTCCTACTGATTCTGACGAATGATACTAAATTTTAGATACCAAAATATATACTTCATAAAAATGTCTATGTTGCTTGGTAAATATTCATTTGACTACTTTACTTATATCTTCTCATTTCGGTATCATAAAGAAACAACCTATAAAGTGGTCATCCTCAAGGTACTAATTTCATTTTGAATCATTCTCACCATCAATTCAATTTTAACAAGAATAAAAACCGGTTATTAGTTCAATTATGTTAAAGCAGTGGCACCCCAACGGGAGAAGTTTTTGCGTTTATCTTTTGTCGAATACATCATTTCATAAAAAAAACTCCCGGGTATTTGATATTGATGGCAAACTTTGTTTATTAAAACTAGTTTTCTTTAACTTATCTCTGGTATATGGTAAAAGAATCTTAAAAAATTCTAAATGTTATTATGACTACAGTATTCAACAACGAATAAAAAAAAGATTATCACATCTTATAATAATACCAATCAGTGTGTGGTGTCAAAGACACAATATAAATAACGCAATTCTGATCGCTAAAGATGCAAAATCGAGCCAGTGAGACAGTAAAACAAGTTAAGTGCTATTGTATCCCTGACGCCATATTGTAAAAATCCTGACCTAAATCTTGCAAAACAAAACGCACTGCACAATACTTACTTTACGACGCTATAACGATGTGGTGTTTCCTTAGAAAAGGCCCTTTGTCCATTGACAAAAAGCGTTGGAGATCGCATTTGTGCAGACAAGGTTCCTTACCTGCCTATTGTTCTATGCTCCTACCAGACTGTGGGTCGGCGATTCTACATCATAAATAATTACATTCATTGGTCACTCCAGCTTTGTATTAGGGTCAGTTGCGCTATGGTTATTATTCTGGACTTGGATTTACTTATCCCCCTTTCATTAGATGTAACGGTTTTAAACGCTTAAAACTATGGAAACTGGTTTCCGAACAGGGGCTGTGGATTCAAGTTTGCTGGACTGTGAGAACATTTAAATAATTAACTATGGGTTTCCAGCTGCATGCTACTGTGTCTTGTAATGTACGGAGTTGTAATTAGAAGTCTGGTAGTCTAATCTAAACACTCATAACGCGACCGTAACATTTAATCTCGATTGTCCTCTTTTTTACAATACCAAACTATACTAACTAAAACTGTTTCAAATTTCTCTTGCTCGTAATGCTCGCTATTCTTTCTATTTTTTGTCTCGTACATTTGCAAGAAATCGAATACAATAGGTGGACGAACCGTCAGATGCTCATCTAATAAAGCATAATTGTAACGTTATATTAACGAAGCTTTGGTCCCTACCTACATTGGCCGTTTCTTTCACCTTCCTTATTTGAGCGTAAACAATGCAGGCCAGCTTCTTTCACACGCTGCCGTGGACTTATCCTTGGTCAAATAATAATTGCACTCTTACATATCCACCGTTGTGTCGTCTCGTCTCGCTCACACCCACCATCACATACGTCAACTCTCCCGTATGCATTTGATCCGATGCGAAACGAAATATTCGAAACCTTTTGTAATAATGAACAATGATTGTTTGCTCGTCCTGTATCTCCTTTGTGTGCAAAATTACAATATTCTTGTTACGTTAGCATTAACGTCTGTGAATGTGTGAGTAGGGGATGGATAGAGCCGATACCTTTGTCTTGCCGGGACGTCGCAAACAAAACGAGCCGTACTAATAATATAAAGGAGAAGAATTTTATTTTTAACTTCAATTCAGAAAAGTAACAAACGTTCACACCGAACAATAGTGAGCTTCATTTATAAGAAATAATCTTTTTTGTAGATAAATCTCACGTAGACATAGGTAGACATTGTGGACTGCGGAATACATATCTGTGTTCCATTTGAGTTGCAGATTCCGTTGCGAGCGGTTGCAAAGTTTACAATTTGTTTCTATATTTAAAAAAACAAATTACTGATTAGTTGTTTTTTCTTTTGTTAACAGATAACAAAGAACCGATTGACCAGAAGCCGGAATTGACCCAAGAGCAGAAAATGTTACGCTTTTTAGAGCAACATCAGCAACAACAACAAGCGCAACAACAACAACAACAACAGCAAGCTCAACAAAGCTCGAGTGATAGAGAAGAGGAGCGAGAAACGCCGGGACCTCACGCTTGCCCTTATTGCAACTTCAGCTGTGGAAGTGAGGTGCGGTTGCATGCTCACGTGACATCCATACATGGCGATACAGTGAGACATTTCATCTGTCCGTTATGTCAAGATGCATTCAAAGAAAGACCGGCTCTCGAACGACATGTCATGCAAATACATTCAGTCAACTCGGAGGGCTTGCAGCGGCTATTGTTACTCGTTGATCAAAGTCATTGGCTCAATGGCACCTCTCAATCACAAAGAGATGAATCCAAGCAGGGCGAAGATGAGCGAGAGATTTCATCTCCGCGTTCGGAGGGCAGTGCGGACGGCGAAACAGAGAGATGTTTGGCGTGTAATCGGACTTTCCGTAATGTTGATGAACTCTGTCAGCATCAAAATGAATCCGGTCATTTAGAACTGAAACAAACGCCGCAAGGGCCGGGTTACGTTTGCTGGAAAAAAGGATGCAATCGGTACTTTGATACCGCCCATGCTCTGCAAAACCACTTCAGAGAAGCTCACGCCCGAAATTCGATCGCGAACATGTCTGTATCTGAAAAACATGTTTATAAGTATCGATGCAACCAGTGCAGCCTGGCCTTCAAGACAGTGGAGAAATTACAGCTGCATTCACAATACCACGTCATAAGAGACGCAACCAAGTGTGTTTTGTGTGGCCGAAGCTTTAGATCGGTACTAGCGCTGCAAAAACATGTTGAGACATCACACTCTGAGCTGTCAGAAGAAGAATTAAATGCATTTAAAAGGAGTCTTGCATCTAATCCATTATTGCAATCCACTCAAGGTACAGCTTTAGATTCTGCAACTGCTGAGCTATTACGCAAAGAAGCACTAAGAACGCCTGATGATGAGCTAGCAGATACGGAGGACAGAGATTCGAGCGCAACCGTTGCCGACGAATCAGGTCACAATGATGCTGAAAATTCTGATGATTCAATTATTTACAAAGATCAACAGTTTTTGGAAGATTACTTAAATTCGCAAGCTATGGCTGAAGATTCATACAATGATCCTAACCGAAAGTACAAATGTCACCGATGTAAAGTAGCTTTCACACGTCAATCATACTTGACGGCACACAATAAAACACTTTTGCACAGAAAAGGTGAAAAACTAACATACCCAATGGAAAAATATCTTGACCCTAATAGACCATTCAAGTGCGACGTATGCAAAGAGTCGTTTACTCAAAAGAATATCTTGTTAGTTCATTACAACAGCGTGAGTCATTTGCACAAATTGAAACGAGCCATGCAAGAACAACAGAATAATAACAACCCTCCCGTATCGCCCGGGGCTGGCTCGGCACCCTCTAATTTGACGCTCACTCCGAAAAGTACGTCAAGTGAGGAGGACGATCGCAAACGTTACAAATGCAACATTTGCAAAGTCGCATACACACAAGGCAGTACGCTCGATATTCATATGAGGTCGGTGCTACATCAAACGAGGGCGGGCAAATTGCAAGAGCTCGCTGCCGCCGGACACGTGGACTTGACGCGACCTTTGGTAGAGCAGCCGGACAGGAACGACCCCGCCAAAATTTTACAAGACGTGTTGTCGCCAAAAAATACATCCCCTTCGTCTACGAGCAGTGGGGGCCCGCGCTCGTCACCCCCCGCGCGCCCAGGTAGCCCGCGGTCCCCGCGCGCAGGTAGCGCCTCGTGCGATCGTTGCCACGCGTCATTTCCTACCGGGGAGTTACTCGACGCACATCGTGCGACTTCATGCCCGTTTGGCGATGCGCGGGCGCATTCGCCACTAGGTGACGCAGAAGTCGCAGCATTAGACGAGATGGTTGCCAAAGGCAACCCGCCTAAACGAAACTCACAAATGTATAAACAATTGTTAGAAACCTTCGGCTTCGATCTCGTCATGCAGTACAATGAGAACCAGCGGCGAAAACTGCAAGAAGAACGTGAAATGGCGCGAGCGCCGAGTCCGCCGCCTCCACCCCCAGAAGAGAAGCCACCGGATGGTGAAACAAAATCGACGTGTCAACATTGCAACAAGGAATTTTCTAGTGTGTTTGTTTTAAAGACTCATTGTGAAGAAGTGCATAAAGACAAAGTTCCATTAGAGTTTCTCGAACAGTTCGCGGAGCAATTCAAATCGGAGTACGAAAGGAAGTCAGGTGCTCCGAACTCACCGCGCGCTGCATCGCCGGCGCCACAGGGTGACAGGTCACCATCGCCTCGTGGTGACAGTGCTGGAAACTTCAATGAGAATGGAAACTCGTCGAGTGAGGCTCAAGCGGGAGCGTTGTTGGCAGCGCAAGTGCAAGAGATGCAAGCTGCTTTGAACATGCTTCAGCTGCAGCAGCAGTTGGGTCAATTGCATCCGATGGTGGCTCAGATGCTCTCGCTCGGGCTTCCACTGGGCCTAAACGTGGGAGCGCTGGCGGCCATGAACCTCCAGCCGCCGTTGGTGCCGCTGATGCTGCCCCCGCCGCCCTTCGACGCGATGCCCTTCTCCCACGACGCACAAATGAAACAACAACAACTAATTCAGCAACAACAGCAGGTCAGTAGTACAATATTCCATATCTATCTTAAACTTACTTAATAAATCTGATAAGTAAATATTTATTTTGCTTAATGTACATAGTTTTTATAATATTACTTTTTCTTTAATTATTTCTACGAACTTTTCTTTACTATTCATTTAGTTCGATTATACATTGACAAAATAATTTGATAAGGTCATTTCGCTTTACTAACCAACTTATAAAAGTTAATTTAAAAAGATCAAAGATAGTAAAATAAATATTACACATTATTTTACCTATTTTTTTAATGTGGTAACGTTGTGTTTTTGTTAAACCTTAGTTATAGTCGACGTAGTACCCTTTTATATGTATAAAATTCGTGAAATATTACATTATTAAACCGAATAGTCTCTCAAAAATACAACGTTACAATTTCAAGCGATCTTATTGTTCAGTATCCACAAACGTTATCAGAAACGAACACAAACATTCAGACACCTCTTATCTACAGTACAGTGAGACAACTCCGGGAATTGCAGTCGTGCAACTTTGAGCTGCATTCCTTGTGCTGACCATCCATCAAAACAAACACACTTTGTATTATTAGCAAACTATTAGTGACTTTTCAGTTTGAAAGATTTACAATATTTATTTTAATTAACTGCAAAGAATATAATGCACTACATAGTCTTACTTCATTCTTGGGTTATCTGAGCGCGATAAGAAGGGGATGAGACCTTGTCAAAGTAAATCGAAAATTGACTAATTAATCAATTTTAATTTAATTAATCAACTTATTGTTTACTTGTTGTCATATTTAAAGTTGCTACAGCAAAAGTTCCCTCACCTAGTATGCGTGGCACCGTTTGGATATCCATGGGGCGGGCAGTCGAACAAACGCGTCTCAGTTTGACAAGGTTCCATCCCATTCTCATCGCGCGCGGATTATACTTATGTGTTTTTTTATCTTCACTCTACCTAGTGAGTTACGAATTACTCACATTTACTTTGACTCTACGTTATAGAATTACAAATGCGTTACAATTCTCTACCAAAATTTTATTCTTAAATGTATTAAAACGATAAATATAAAGTAAATACGAAGGATACCAATAAAAAGATAAGAAGGGCGATTTATCATTAGCTATCTGTTTGCACAAAGCAACACAGGGCCCATTGTTGCACCTCAGGGGCATAACGCCTTTTTATTATTATTGAACGTTACCTGCAAATGCTAAGGAAACTTACTCAGATAAATAAGTCTTTAAGCCTTTCTTTGTTCCTTTCAGTCACGTGGTTTTAGTTTGGTTTTAGTCTTAGAATAATAACACCTAGAAGCCGAGTCCTTGTATGTAAAGTGAGATAAAAAATAGTGAGCCAAAATGGCTTCAGAATTATATACATAACGTTACCACGATCGTAACTAAAATCCAATAAAATAGTAACTAATATCCTAAAGGTAGGGAAATTGAAACTATTTCGTTCTTATAGGTACAATTAGATAACGTATGAAAGATAAAAATCTGAAAACTAAGCCATTTGGGTTCAGTTTTTTTTTGCCTCACTTTTGACAGCGCGCTTTGTGGGAAACTATTGTAGTAGGTTGTTATTATTCTAAAGTTTTAGTGTTTTTAATTTGCTATTTTAGGTAAAAGTAAGAGTTAAATATTTATATTTCTCATTGTTCACAGGCAAATGCTGCCGCTGGACAAAAGCGAGCGCGCACTCGCATTACTGATGAGCAGTTAAAGATTCTTCGTGCCCACTTCGATATCAACAACTCGCCCAGTGACGAGGCGATAGCCAAGATGGCCAAGCAATCTGGACTGGCTACTAAGGTAATAAAACACTGGTTCAGAAACACGCTTTTCAAAGAGCGCCAACGCAATAAAGACTCGCCGTACAACTTCAATAACCCTCCATCGACCACGCTCAACCTTGAAGAGTACGAGAAAACTGGCGAAGCTAAGGTCACTCCATTGGACACATCAGCTAGCTCCGACGAAGGTAAACCACCACCAGAAAAGAAAGCCAAGATTGAAGACGTACTCTCCAACAACCAACAGGAGGTAAAATCGGAACCAAACGATGAACCAACTATGGAGGAAAAGTACAATTCGTACGAGGATAGACATCAGGAAGATAAGAGCTTTATTTTTCCTCAGGCTCCTTCACAGAGCCCCGCGCCTAGCATGAATCATTCTGATCATCAACAAAACATATCGAGACCCCAGACACCAACACATCTGTCTTTGAATTCCTTGATTCAGTCTCAATTAGACTCCATTCCAGCTACGAGTATACCGCAACCACCGCATCCGTCGATGCTACCACCAAAATTAAATCCAAATTTCACGTCCCCAAACTCCGCGCCCCCGAACGTCCTAACTTTGACCCCAAATCGCAGCCTCAGCCCTGGCAGGGTACCGGCCGATTTCGGACTTTCCGGGGGCAACTCGAACGGATCCAACAGCTCGGGGTCTTCTGGCAAACGCGCCAACAGAACTAGATTTACTGACTACCAAATCAAGGTTCTGCAAGAATTTTTTGAAAACAACGCTTATCCAAAAGATGATGACTTGGAATACCTATCAAAACTACTTGGATTAAGTCCTCGAGTAATAGTCGTTTGGTTTCAAAATGCAAGGCAAAAAGCGAGAAAAGTATATGAAAACCAACCTGCTGCTGAGCCACCCGCTGGTGCTACTGATGATGCTAACCGATTTCAACGCACTCCAGGCCTTAATTACCAATGCAAAAAGTGCCAACTGGTTTTCCAAAGATACTATGAATTGATAAGACATCAGAAAACGCACTGCTTCAAGGAGGAAGATGCTAAGAGATCCGCTCAGGCGCAGGCAGCTGCCGCTCAAGTGGCTGCTACATTGAGCAGTGAGGATTCGAATTCAAGTACAGTAGAGCATCACGCACCTCATATACCAGTATCTCCAGCACCACCTCGCACTCCAACTCCTGCTGCGCCCAGCTATCCCGTGTCACCAGCTCCTCCAGCTCCGCATACACCAGTGACGCCTCTAGCTCATCCCCCGCGAGAAGAAAAAGATGGCAATTTTCAATGTGATAAATGTAACCTAGTCTTCCCTCGATTTGATTTGTGGCGGGAACATCAGCTTGTTCACATAATGAATCCGAATTTGTTTCCTACATATCCACCAGATTCACCTTTTGGTATTTTGCAACAACATGCTCAATTACAACAGTTGAATGCGTCACTAGGAAATGATGAAGCTAGACATCCTTTAGTGGCAGCTTTGAATCAACAAGTAGCTAAAAGAAAATTTGATGAATTTGAAGAGTCTGAATCAGGTGAACAACCTAAGGATAAAAGATTGAGAACCACTATCTTGCCAGAGCAACTAGATTATCTTTATCAAAAATATCAAATAGAATCTAATCCTTCTCGCAAAATGCTGGAGAACATAGCGCGTGAAGTGGGCTTGAAAAAAAGGGTGGTCCAAGTTTGGTTCCAAAATACGCGAGCACGTGAAAGAAAGGGACAATTCCGTGCGCATGCACAGGTCATAAATAAACGATGTCCATTTTGTCCGGCTCTATTCAAAGTTAAAAGCGCATTAGAAAGTCACCTGAGTACAAAGCACGCAGACCAATGTGCGAGGGGAGAAATCAACGTAGATGCATTACCGGATGAAGAATTAAGTACAGAATCAACACCCAGTTTTGGCTCCCAACAAAGTGACAGACAGCAAAATTTTTCCCAAGCGGGGGCTCCCATGTTGCCCCCTATATTCCCGCCTTTTCACTCAGACATGGAGAAATTTATCAAGCAGTACAGTGAAGAATCGATGAAACGATATGTAAGTGAATTGCAAGCCCATGCTGCTGCTCAACAAAACGGTGGCAATGAAACCAGTGAAAGACGACCCGAACATGGAAAAACAGAAATACCCTTAGATCTCAGCAAACCTGTCGACCTATCACGGCCAGGCTCCGATGCTGATGAGCGCTCTGATACTGCATCAGAGACAATGGAGTTCTATGAGGAAGATGAACCTACGTCACCTGTGATGGGCCAGCCCCAGACGCCAAGACCACCTGGTAAACGCTTCCGTACGCAAATGTCGTCGTTACAAGTGAAAATAATGAAATCATTATTCAATGACTACAAAACGCCAACGATGGCAGAATGCGAAGCGCTCGGGCGTGAAATCGGTCTACCTAAGCGAGTAGTACAAGTTTGGTTCCAAAACGCACGTGCCAAAGAAAAGAAAGCGCGGCTTGCGGCTGGTCTGTCGGAGGTGTCAGACGCTGCACCACCGGAGGAGTGCCGCGTGTGTGACTTCAAGTATAGTCACAAGTACTCGGTGCAAGACCATGTGTTCACGCGCGGACACATCGCGACGGTGCGCGCGCGGCTCGAGAGTGGTGTCGGCGTCGGAGGCGCCGGCGTCGTCAGCGGCGGCGGTGACGACAGCACGCTCGCGCTTATGCAAATGGCAGCGCGCCTGGAGAGCGGCATCGGCGGGGAGCTTCACAACGCGTTCCTGCGGCCTCAGCTCGCCGGCAACGGTGAGTGCACCTGACCATCGGCGCCGCCCAGCGCTACGCGTTGCGCGACCCCGCCCTTAATGATGTAGAACCTCGCGAGCTATTCCTATTCTACCTATTCTACCACATTATTCGTGCAACTTTCCACAATCAATCTGAAAGCGTCTTAACGCGAATGTAGCGGAGTAGGAATAGCCCAATCTCGCAACGGCGAGCTTCGCTCGATCGAGTGCAAGTAATTCGTTCCCTTCGATAATGCCACGATTACACACGACTCGAGCGAAGCTCTTTTCGTGCCGTGACGGTCGTTGCTCTATTTTTCCTACTAGTGAGTCCTTTTGTAAATAAAATTTAGGTGTTACGTGAAATAATTTTACGATATCGCCATGCAGTGTCGGTTGTTCAACTAAAAATAAATATTACATATTAAAGTCTAGGATTCAAAATAGGTAAACGAATCTTCTGATAAATGGTTTCTAGTCGGTTTGTCTCATGCGAAAGCTAATGGAGGCACGTACACGGCCGATTCAATCTCAGAAATTATTTTGTAATTCAAATAATTACCAAGTACCTATCGCACGGAGCGTGGCAATCTGACCGAAACAGTAAAAAACATTTCTCAATCTACTGATAATAATGTAACCTTAAAATTAGTGTGAAATGGATTATTTTTTTCTAAGGCTCGGGTGCCAGAGGTTTGTTTTCGATTAATTGTGATTGTGGTAGTGTGGTCGGCGGCTGTCACGCGGGGGCCGGTCGCGGCCGCTATTCAAATGCAAGGGCAACAACAATGGTAGGAGATGGGACGCGTGAAGGACGCACAGCGTCCTACTAATGGGACCGATCTGACGGTTGCATTCCGCTCCACATGATTAATCAATTATTCAAATTACCCACGCCAATCAGAATACTTACTCGGAAATTTACTTGAATGCCATCTATTGATTTCATTGCTTTATTTAATTTTATTTACGGAACAACCGACATTGCGGGGCTGTCTAGACTAGTAATCTGTTGCATAATATTATTCTTCCTAGTTGTTCATATTTAAAACTCCTATTAGATGTAGCGACTTGTCGATTGTTGTAGGATTGTAATGAAAACCAAATTATATATTTTAGAAAATTTAAAACGTTTTAGTTATCATGTAAAGTCATAGCAAAGCCTGAAGTCTATATAACTATTTAAATAAGGTGCCTTTTAGGATGGAAGTGTTTTGTAAATTATTATCTCTGAACTCCACTGTATATAATTAAAGCTGTACAAGTATACTATTAGTTGTAATGATCATAGAACGCTGTAATATTGTCTCCGATCACTGTTCGTAATGAGTATGTGTTGCGATAGTTATCTATATAGGTAGATTTAAATAAATATATTGTTTGTTTCGTCGAGGCGTCTTAAGAACTTGTGATATAACTGTATATCTAATTATTTAGTTTTTCGAATATATTTCACAAAGAGCTCGCGACAGAGGCGCGGGTTTCAAAGTACAAAAGTACATACAGACATAACATTAGAAGTTTGTCACGTTTTACATAATAATATGTTTGTCGTGTGGGGTCCGCCGGGTGCAGTTTTTGCTATTCCCCGACATTTACATAAGAGTGGTTTGGGATTGGGGAGTTAGGCGATATGCAAATATTTTCTTCAAATTTAAATGCTCGGTACAGTCGCCGCCAGCGTGTGCTGCCTGCGCACGCGCCGCGGGTGTCGCTATTCAACAATTTATTTATGTGGAAATTTTTACCTTGCCGTAGCGTCTTGATACGTCTCTATTGATCTTTCAAATGCAAATATTACACTTTACGATAGCAAATATAATGGAACGTTATTTACTCACTTCGAGTATGCGTGCACGCACCGTTCTTATTTAGAGCATGCCTATTTGCATATCGCTTTTTATTTTGTATTTTTATTTTGTTATGTTTGTATTTATTTTTGTAATTTGATTTTATTCTAGTATTTTGTTTCGTGGTGTAAATATTTGTGCATTCGCGTCAGGGCCACTGGCGTTGACTTGATAATTGACTTTGCCTCCAATACGACTTCCATAATTTTATTTTAATTTGTATAATTTAATTTTAACTGATAACTTGCGATCTGCATTTACTGTTATTAAAATGAACGTTGTTCTGTAGTTGTTTGATTACAAAGTCCAGTGCCAGCCAGTGAAGGTTTTCTTTGGTGTTATGACGTCATCGTCGCAATCATGAAAGAGTGAAAGTCTTGTAAACTGAATAGTATTATTATAATTATTATCTACAGTTATTATATTTGCAGAATTCGTTGAAATAAATGCAATATTTATATTATTGATTTATGTTTTTTTTCTTTTGTTTATGTTTCCTTGGTTCCTTTATCCTAAGTTAATGGTTTATTTTTTGTTTGAAATGCAAGTAAACAAAGAGTTTAGTTGAAGGGAGATTTATCTTTTTTGGGAAACAGTCTCCAGCTAAGAGGCTGTTTATTAAAAATGTTTATGGGCAGGTGAACATTGGGTATAATTGACAACAAAGCGCAAAAACTGCAATAGTTCCTTAAAACTAAGAAATACCTGAGGGCCTAAAACAAAGGTGAGACCTTTGTTTTTATTTAAATGAATCACCCGAGTATTGAGTGTCCCTTTTAAAGGAGCAAACAATTGTTTTGAATACCTTACATTTCCGCTTCGTGGGAGGTATATTGCTTTGCAATATTTAAACAACCTTTATGTACTTCCAATGTAATGTTGAACAGATTGCTAGACTGGTCAAATACCATACACACTAAAAATGGAGAGATAATTATGAAGAAATTTTATTTACAAAAATGATCGTGACGGCACGCTGCGATATTTGTTAATACTGACCGTTGTTTTGACGTAGTTAGTTATTTGTAGATAGAAATATAAACATTTATAGGCATGTTGCTAATAGGTACTGAAAGTAATAAATTATCAATTGTTTAATTTTAGTCGAAATCTTATTAATTGCATGTTTTGTGAAACTTGGTACTATTGGAGAGAGTAGTAACATCAAATCAAATTATCTATTGACATCTTTCCAAAAATTGAGACTTTTCTTACCAGCTGAAAATGTTTTCAAAGATACCATATTGCTATTCGAGAGAGTAATAACATCAAATCATATCTATTGATTCCTTTCCAAAAACTTAGACTTAATTGTCTTACCAGCTGAAAATTTCTCAAAGATACCACATTGCTTTTCCTTCCTTAATCACAATACGCATATTTTTTGATACGCCCACTCACCCACTCAAGGGTTCATTACAAAAAATATTAAATTACACCAACACAAAGAGCCAAGAATTAAGTAAAAAATCCCGTTATCGTACCAACTAATTATTTCTTTGTATAACACAATATATAAGACGTGCTTACCAGAAACAAGGCTTTTTGTCATACAACAATAGATGATTTTTTATTCGATTCCAACGATATCATGGCGGTAACTAGGTAGATCGATTGAAGGGCGAAATTGATCTACTGTGTGGATCGATTCAGTTTTTTTTTTCTTTATATTTAAATAGAACATAATTCTCATTTCACTGTTCGAAAGCAGCACGTTTATAAACTGTAGTGAGATAGGATAGGAAATACAATTTACTATTTTGTAAAAACAAGATTCTCTTATCGAAAATAGAGATGGGACTAAACTATTACGAGTAACTTCTATCTAGATCTGTAAATATGTTCTGTAAAGATTTATGGCCAAAAAGTACAGTCGAGTTCATTAATATGTTGGCATTTTTGACAGTTCATCAACCTTTATGGCTTTGTAATAAAAGTCAACATCCTGTCAAATGTGCCAACATATTAATGAACTCGACTGTACCTATACTTTACTATACTAGACTTTGGGTACAGACCTAAGTATTTGCATAAGTATTAGGCACTGAATTTGCTAGCAGAATTTTTACCTCGATAGTATTAGGTAGGTTTTTTAGTTTATTCTTGAAAGGAATTTCTCCACTGAGAAACAACGATGTCTACCTGCATGAGTAGAAAAAGGCTTAATTATTCAATGTACGTAAGTATGCACAATGTCAAACTATTAAGATATTTTTTTAAATTTGACCCCTTAGCCAAAGTAACATTTGGAAATCTTCGATATCGCTTCGCTTTCAAGACATGTATGGGATTGACATAATGTTTGTAAACAATCGAATTTTAAAACAAACCAATCGAATTTTAAAACGTCAACTTGACATAAGGTTTCTTTTAGTATCGAATTTTAAAACGTCAAATCCATACATTGTCTTGAAGCAAAGCGATAAGCGAGCTCTTTTAGAGTTAAAGGTATAAAAATGAAGGGTGACTGACCTATAAACGCCCAGCCCATACCTTTGGTCCTAGAAAGATGAAATTTTGTACAAATGTTTCTTTTGTAGTATTTACAAGAACTAAGGAAGGACATTTCGAAATTCCTTAAAGGAGTGAAATAGGGGTTATTTTTTTATGGAAAACATTAAATATACATATACAAGGTGTTACAAAAATACCCCTAATGCCGAATATGGTATATAGGGACCATCAAACTGAACAACTTTTACTATGGGGCCAACTCTAAAATCGCGAAAAAAAATCAGCTGTTTCATACAAAAATTAAAATCGTAAATATCAAAATGTATGAAACAGCTGATTTTTTTTTCGCGATTTCAGAGTTGGCCCCATAGTAAAAGTTGTTCAGTTTGATGGTCCCTATATACTATATTCGGCATTAGGGGTATTTTTGTAACACCTTGTATATCGACTAATTTCGTAAGAGTACTTCTAAAAACAAATAAGCAAACACGTATTTCATGAGTTTTTGAAAATCAATCCTTTAGTGCAGTGTTTCTTAAATTTTTTGCAGTCACTGACCACTTTTAGAATTCAATCCCTAAAAATTTCAAAATGGGGGTCCAAATTGAATTGAATTGGGGGAACGGTAACGAATAGGAACTGAATATGAATATCCTTTTTTTCTATATTATATACCTATGTAAAAGTTTAGATGTTTGGATGTTTGTTATTCAATCACGCAATAACGGCTGAACAGATTTGGATTGGCATAAATGTAGTTTATAGTCTGGATTAAAACATAGGGTTCTTTTATCCCGGTCAAAGGTTCCCTAGGGATTTTCCGAATGTCCACGCGGACGAACTCGTGGGCGAAAGCTAGTAAACAATATAGAAGTTATATTTTCAATATTTAAGTAAGTAACTTAGTTTCCTAGTTTATTTAATACTTAGGTACGTGTTTCGTTAACCCTAAACTTCGCATAATGATTTCGTGATAAACAATACAGAAGTTCTCTTTTCAATATTAAAATAAAAGGTATTTACTTACCTAGTTTACAAAATACGTTTTCTTTCAACCCTAAACTTCGCGTGGTGATTTCGTATCTACGTAAATGATCTTCAGAAATTGTAAATAGATTTTTATAAATACAAGCACTTTTATCCATAACAAATCAATGCATAATAATATCTTCATGGTTCAAATCAATTTGAATATGTTGCTATATAAAATGTTAAAGGCAATAGAAAATAAAGTAAATGATTTATTATAACAAACATAGTTTATTCAACATAAGTACCTGGGTATGCAATACTTTTTGCAAAATTTTATCCTAGCAACTCATTTCTGTAAATGTGAGTAATAGGTATGCAATGTAGGTATATTAATTTGAGAAAATACGTCATCTCCGGTAGAAACTAAAATACATGACTTAACTTGGTCGATAGACTACTTTTCCATAAACACTTATAAACTCATGAATATAATATAACTGACTTTAAGTGGCGAAACTAAAGAAAAGTAAGGAATAAGTTAGGAAATTTCATCCCGAAAAGTGACATTGACTGACCTAAATCTGGACTGTGACGTATCGACACCAGCCATTTTGAATGTCCCCACTGCTGGGGCACAGGCCTCCCTAATGGGTGGACAAGGAGAATGGGCCATTACCCACCACGCAGGCCCAATGCGGATTGGTGGGTGTTAATGACTGCAAATGCAGGTGGTGACGTAGGTACTCACAATGTAATTATTTTTAATTTTCTAGTTACATGTTTAACTTATCCAATGTTTTGACCTAATAGACAGATTCAAGTAAATAGACAAAATAACCATAAGCTGTATTTCTATATCATAATACTTTATTTACCTCTTTCGCACTATTAAAAGGCCTCGTGTTAACTACAATTTGGTCACGCTTCAGTCAAAAATAGATCAGATAAACTTAGGTTCTAAGTATAGAACAAAATTGAGGTAAATCACGTAGTACCATTGCCCAGCTGACGACCTTACTAAGTCTTCCTTAACAAAAAAACCGAAACTAGGTTATCACGAACTCCTTTATCAAACGAACTTGATTTTTTTTAAATGCAACGCAATGTGGATTTACGCAAATGTTGTATTCAATCAGCTCTATATTTTTAATATTTCTGCGCAAACTTATTCTCCTTTTGTAACTCTGATGTATCATGTATAGGGCTGCCATCCGTCCGGATTTTCCCGGATTTGTCCTAGTTTGTAGGGCGTCCGGAGAACGGCCGGGCGAGGTTCTTAAATAGTGTCCGGGTAAAATTCTTTATTTCACTCAAATGCAAAGGGTTTTTGAAATTATTGTCTGCGTTCCGTAATTTAGGTGATGGCAGGCATGTAGGTAATTGGTTGCATGTTGCAACCTGCAACTGACTGCTTTGCTTTTAAATCGATGATTTTATATTTAGTGCACTAAATATACAACATGTTAAATAAATACCCCTAATGCCGAATATGGTTTATAGGGACCATCAAACTGAACAACTTTTACTATGGGACCAACTCTGAAATCGCGAAAAAAAATCAGCTGTTTCATACAACAATTAAAATTGAAAATATCAAAATGTATGAAACAGCTGTTTTTTTCGCTTAAAAAGCTTTGGAAGTTCAGAAAGGCTAAACGCTCTTTTGTCAAGTAGTAATTAGGTACCTACATATTATTATGTAAACTTATGAAAACTTATTGCAATGAAAAATTCGACATCCCAAATGGTTTTATCGAAGAATTTCTCCCACCCTTGCGTGCTTGTTAGTAAAATCTTCACCTCCCTGATAAAAATCCATAAAGTCACCAAAGCACGTATGAAATTACCACTTTCTTATGTGGTAACAGCGATAAGTAGGAGCGAAGCGATACTGGCCTGTACTTTGCCTAAGATCGCTCTGCAAATTGTGAAGATGAAGGCACCGGAGTCACGTCGGGCGGCCCGACCCATTACCCAGCTCGGAACCGTATCGACGACTAACCACCAATTATTGGTACGCTCTACAATCTTTTTACAATTTCTTCTCCGGCCAGCGTTATTATATTTCTATTAAGCCTTTTTTGTAATCAAACTACTAATGATTCGATTCCATTTCCAAAGCGGACGTGCCGTCTCCGATGCTAATGACACTCTGTAATTAGATCCGGCTGGTTCGAGAACATTGACTCCTGCGGTGCCCGACCGGTGGATAATGGACAAGTGTCAATTTTACTAAAAAAAATTGTTGGTACACTTTTGTGAAAATTGTTCCGACTTTGATGAGAGGTTCCGGAAAAACTAGGTGAAAAATAAGAAAAATATACATTGCCTTAATTTTTCAAACATTTATTTCTGATGCTATGGCTACTAAAATTTCAAAACATAGCTTAACGTACAAACTGTTTAACAGCCATTAGAAACCATAAAACTGTACCTACCAACAGTTCTTTACTATCGCCAAAAAGAGATCAATTATTCAATGCCTTATATTATACTTACATTGTTATTTGAAATTAACATTGACTAAACTACGTATGCAACTTAAAATTCCAAGAATAGTACAAAATTCAAGTTAAAAAAACAAAAGTAAACAATATCTGTTAAAACAATCGTTTATTATTATGACCCTGTAGCACAGAATCTATCGCTTTGTTGAGGTGACAGCCCCTTTCATTCTGTAGCGAGTCGCCAGTCCTGCGTCTTGCGTTTCGGCAACCAATGCGCGCTGTCTCGATATCAGCCTCCCAGCTCATCGTCGCGACCGCGCAGTGGTTGCCGAGACGCGAGACGCAGGACCGGCGACACGCTGCAGAATGAAAGGGGCCTATGAGTTCTGTATGGTTCTGTCGCTTAGCAATAGGTTGTTGATAATGTCTTTATAATATTCTTGTTTTTATTGTCAATATATATTTTTCGATTCTCTTATGCTAGGGCTACACTAACGGCCGTTGAATTTTCGAATTGATAAACCTTATACGTATAGGCATAAGTAGAATTAGCGCACTAATTAATGCCGTTAAGCCTTAGTGTTATCCCAGCATTATAAAACTACTGTTTTATCTTAAACCTAACTTAACGTTCACTTTAATAGATTCTTATACATTGATTGATCACCTATCATCTAAATATATAAAAGGGAAAATCACTCATTCACTCACTGATCACGAAATTTCAGAAACTATAAAAGTTAAAATCACTCATTCACTCACTGATCACGAAATTTCAGAAACTATAAAAGGGAAAATCACTCATTCAATCACTGATCACGAAATTTCAGAAACTACAAGTGCTAGGAGTCTTAAATTTTGCATGGGGGCTCCTTTTAGGGCGTAGGTGCTCACTAAGACGGGATTTTGCGAAATTCAACCCCTAAAGGGGTGAAACAGGATGGCAAAGTTTGTATGGGAGAACGCGATTCCATGGCCCGATTGACTTGAAATTTGGCATAAACATTCTTTCACAAAATTAATTGAACACGTATTTCGTATTTTTTTACATTTATCTCCTAACAGGGTTAAAAAGTGGTAGCAAGCTACTTTTGGGGTGATTGACTTCGACGTCGGAATTGAAACTTAGTGCATTTGATTGATTAATTAAGAAAAATAAATATCATTTGTTATCTCAACGTAGTATTATATTCTCTTAGGTAATTTCCCCTGAGAGTAGGTAGAATGCGTTTCATTGAATAGTGAATATTCAATGAAACGTACTATGAACATGAACATTGCCTATTTTGTATGGGAATCGCCATTTCGGGTTACTTTTGACTACTTTTGATAAAGAGGTTTTAGTCTAAATAATGATCTAAGTAACATTGGATAAAAGGACCGTAGTGTTGCTTTCGTTTTAGTATTCAGCTGCTTTGTTATTAACTTAAAAGTAACTAAAAAGATAGCGCTGGTTCTCAAGGTAAAATTGATAATCATTAAATTGTAGGTGATACGAAGTTCACAGGGTCCACTAGTTAAGTATATTTTCAAATAAAAAATGGGACAGATAAAGTGTTTGTTCTGTACACTGACTCTGTATAACATGCTATATAGCTGTATGCATATGCAAACAGCTATGGTATATGAACAATGAAAATATTTATTGTCAACTGTCCATGCCTATCTACCCGTATAATTACACAATTACTATACGAGTCTATAATACAGTGTTACTCTAGACATAAATGTAATGACGTTAGTTGCATCGGCATTACCTATATCTTTACATTGCAAACAGCGGTAACTAGAAAGGCTTTTATGATAAACGTTTCACAGAAAACAATATTGTTAACGTCAAACATGAAAAGTTTGGATTACATCAGATTTAATAGAGGGCACTGAAATTAGCTTTTCAGCCAATTTAGCAAGACTAGTACTTAGAAGTGGCGTATGTTAATGAAGAATCATCAACAGTCTAAGTACTGGGAAAATGCTTTTTTACGAGAAAGAGTAGCTATAGTCTGTGTTTAAACCAAAAAAAAGTTTATGATCATAATACTTTCTAACTTAGTATGCTTGTGAAATCAACTAAAATTGCATGAACACTTTTAGGTCGTATTGAAATACCCGTAATAATCCAGAAGAATCAAAGAAATGAACCCGGAAAATTATAATATAGCCTGAAAACCACCATTTGACTGAAAATTTTGAAATGAATTTTCGCATTGCCGTTTTCCGTACAAATTGACATGTGGTGGTTTTCAGACTTTGTAATAATTTTCTGGGGTTGTACACATAGTATGTACCTTTTATACTATTATATTAATTCTACCAGATTCGGGGTATTTTCAAATACCCTAAATGAGAGTCGTCGTTAAAAGTCGTTACGTCTCTATAAATAAAATTAGTCTAGGTACGTAAATTGTGATGAGAAAATAAGTTTTTAGAGAATTTACTTAGCTACATAATAATATTACATATTGTTCACCAAATAACGTGGCCATTTTAAAAAGCGTGACAGATGACCGCTCTCATTGCCAATTATAAGTTCGATCACCTACGAAGGCGACGGGTGGCTTAAAAGACCCTATTGTGCACAGACGGGACATTTTCAATCTGTGGAATCGATTCATGTAATAATACCTTATGATGAGGAGCTCGATGGAGCTGTAGATTAGCGCATTCGGCTCCGATTGCGGCGGTTAAGAAATTTTCGATGGGGTCGGTCATGGGATGGGTGAGCAAAAATGTATTATCACGCGAGTTCCTCCGCGCTTCGGAAGGTGTGTTAAGCTGTTGAGTGTTTGTCCCGGCTGCATTTGCATTCATTAACATAACACTCAACAATCCGCATAAATGACTTAGTATAGTTTACCATGCCATCCTCTTTGTTTAGAAATCGAGTACATACCTAATAATACCTGCGTCTGGATTTATTAATAGTTTCAGTAAAGCATCAATTTTGTAAGGTAAAATTTTTAAAACTTACAAGACTCGTTCATTACGTTCAAATAAATCGTTTTTATTTATTTATTTTATTTATTTTTTATTTATTACCAAAGTCTTTAAGAAGCAGTAAGACGTCTCGACTCATTACATTTTACAGTCGTGATATTTTTTTGTTTTATAATAGTTTTGCTTACAAAGAGGTAAGCGGAATTAGCGGCTGCTAATTTTATCCTCGGTTCGTGATAGCCGGACCCATAAAAAATGTTTCTACGCTAAAAACGAAGGAAATTTTAAACTTAGACGATTTTACTAACATCGGATGTTAGACCTAGGACGCAGCTCGTTTTTTATAGCGCGATAGTTCTATAACTATAGAAATATATTCCCTATGGAAATGGATGTGATGGAGAGTGAGTGTTTATTTATCCTACTAACGTAATTGTTACCGACCAGCAACGTTACAGCCTTTTTGGGTTTCTCTTTGGTCTACCTTCCAAATTCTAAATCTCAGTGACATCTTTTTTTAAACAATTGTAAATAGTAGTTGTCAATAAACTCCTAAACGGGAAATACGTGGTTTTAGTGGTTTGTGCCCTATCCTCAACAATAATGAATGTGAAAATTTGTATGTTTGCTTGTTTTTTTAAGTCAATCACACAAAAACGGATTTGGATGGGCATCACAGAAAGATTATGACCTGGATTAACACAATTGTACTTTTTATCCTGGTTAAAGGATCCCTAGGGATTTTTCGAATGTCAGTCAATGCGTAAGAAATCGCGGAAGCTAGTTTATTAAAAAAAAAGGATTCCAAAAACATGCCACATCTGAATTAGGTAATGTCCAAACTGTTCGTGGTAAGAAAATTGATAAGCCAAGAGATTGTCCTAATAGTTATGATAGATTGATAATAGATCGTTTACTTACCACATTTATAGTTAAACTGCAGATCTGATCCATTTTATCACTAGAAATCATACTTAAATAACTTAATAATGGGCGTTAAGTTAAAACGCGTAAAACTTAAAATTATGGAAATATTTTCGTGCCTTGGTATGCTATCGTTATCTTCGTGTAACACAGTGTATGTTTAATATAAAAAAATACATTGATTTTAGATATGAATAATTTTAATAATTCCCGTGTGGATGTCGATAGAGTAGGTACCCCAAAATCTACATACAGCCTGTCGATTCTGTGACCAAACTCTCATCTCACTTCGAACCTTACTTCACTTCGCGTGAATTTGTTATTAGAAATTAGCTGAATATAAGCTTCTTTACCGATTGCAAAAGGTTTTAGGTAGCTACCGTAGCTATCTAAAATCGTTTGTGGTTAAAAACAGCCTATCATTTACCCATTTCTGATTTAAAATTCACGCGCAGTGAAGTGAGATTCGAAGTGAGGTTCGAGTTGGTTAAAGAATCGACTGGCTGGACAGGCCTGGATGCCATCATCACATAATATAAAGATTTACTTGTTTCATTTTAAAATATCAATCTGTTTCACAATGACTTTGGAATATTTATTGCAAATCAAGTTAGTAATCCAAAATAAGTAGGGCCAACCAATAGTACTAATAGTAACTGACAATAATTAAAAAACGTAATTGTATGAAAATGATTGGGACCGAATTCCCCAACCAAGTCGAAAAAGTGACAGAAAGTGAAAAGAAAGTGAAACACTTGTTGAACAGTGTTTTAAAATCTTTTATGTTAAGGCCGATGTTTGCAACTGCTTACCATGAAATAAGCCATGCGATTATGTATTTCTCTTACACTGATACATATATCGTATAATCGGCGTAAAAGTAACCACGTCATATACAACGATAGTAGCAAGTGTCTAATGAAATGCATTCGTTTCCATATTCCTTCCGAATCTATTAGATCATTCGACACTTAACATGGATTACTTATGTAAACAACACACTTGCCGATGCTAATATATAGATAACGCAAAGTTACGTGCATTATAAGAACACAGCATCCCTCCATATTTCATATATACTCGTAATAATGAATACTAAACAGGCTTATTGTCGAACAACATGGCTCGAGCACTTTGATAGTCAGATGTGGTCAGATGATCCTGATTTGCAGCTGCTGAAGCTTACGAATAATCGATTCCGTGTGTTTTATATTCCTTGCATATTAAATGAGCGACAAAATCGTCAGAAATTACCTTAAGATTTGACTGTGAGATGTATGTATGACCGGCATGCGATGTTGTCATGTTATTTTGTGTACTTACATCGGTCCATAGCGGAAAATTTCCATGTTTAGTATGCTGGATGCTGATCATGTGCCGAAGTCCCGATAATCAATTTATTATCGGCTTTAGTTATTGTCGTGTATCTCAATACTGTATTGAAATATCTGTGTCTCATCGTAAGCGACTGAAAGATAATTTTATCAAAACAATATCAGTACTAAAACTTTTGTTCCAACAAAAAGTTCTTAATTGGAAAATATAGAGTTTAATGTACTACGTAATTATATTATATTTATATCGTTTAAAACATTTAACTAAGAAGTTTAAATTATTTTGCTATTTCCTTCTGAAGCTAAAACTTCAAATAGTAAATTTGAAAATTCAACAGAACATTAAAATGTTATTAATTTATAATTTAGTTAGCATGCCAACAGATTGAGTTGTTAACTAAACCTTAATTACGACATAAAATAAATTAATTTCTAGGCAAACAACAGATTGTTATGTTGTATAAGCTTATGACTAACTTCATAAAAAGCGTTTAAAAACTTAACTGCAAGTACTTATTAACCAAATAAAGAACTATTAACAGCCCACTAAAAGTTAAATAAAGCGCGCAGTAAATCAGAGTTTGTATTAACTGTTTAATTCCGTCGCTGAAACGGCTGCCGAGCTAATAGGAACGAAAATCAGTGCGATGTTGGTGCTCTAAAATGTTGCTTCGTGTTACAGAATGGGTGTCACAAAATGCATTATATTATTATTACCATTTTTACCATTTTAGTAATTATTATCAGAAGTTATTAATTTCTCTTTACTGCTTATTGCAAAGGAAATAGAGAAAAATATAAGTCATCATTATTGAGAAAGGAAATCTAATTACAGTCTTAACTTTCTTTTTTGCCAGATGAGTAATCATAATAAATTTGCTTTTAATTAAAAAAAAGTATGACGGACCTCAATTAAGACCTTACTAAAATTGAACTTCTGTTTTCCATATTCGCAGTATGGCATTATCTATACAACATGTTACAAAAATACTCCTAATATGGTATATAGGGACCTTCAAACTGAACTACTTTTACTATGGGACCAACTCTCAAATCGCGAAAAAAAAATTAAAAACATATTTTGTATATCTATAGTGTCTCCTCGAAGCGCAATCTTACCGCTCTCGTCACCCACAAGGAAGGGGCCCGCATATCCGCCTTCACCTAATTGAGCCCATTGCGAGCGCTAAATAGTCCCGATTGGGCGAACAGTTATCTGATTGAACGATCCACCGATACTCGCCGAATAAGGAAGTTCTCGTCTAACCAGGATTTGTTTGTATTGTTTTTGAATCTGACGATATCCTCTTTAACGCGCGGAAGTTAGTTTATGACAGAAGTAATGGCTGCTGAAGGGGAATGAACTGTAGATAATGTAGTACCTTGTTATACTGTTGTAACCCGCATTTGGCGATAATGGGCAAACCTCGATTTTGTACAGATCTAAGCAGACAATAGCACTGCTAACTTTTCTCGCTGGCAGTTTGTTTTATTTATTCGTTTTATTTTGTTTTAATGAGAATTCTTTAGGGAACCAGATTTAAGTTTGTTTTGTGTGTTTTATTTAACACGGTACATTTTTAAATCTATTCCGACCTACATAATCACAAACATACTAAGATAAATAATAATAGAAAAAATCGACTCACCCGTAGCACCTCAGACGGGACTCGAACCCGACTCGACTCGGTAGCATAATTGGTCAGTGCATTGGGCCGGAATCCCAAGGGTGCGGGTTCGAGTCCCGTCTGAGGTGCTACGGGTGAGTCGATTTTTTCTAGTATTTTTTCTATTATTATTTATCTTAATATAAAAATAGCATTGTGAATGCGAAAAATCTAAATTCACAAACATACTTTCAAATACAACCTATGATTTCTTTTTCACAAATATGGTTCTGAAAATCTATCCAAGTATGTTTTCTTATTTAAAACCCATAATAAAAAATAAAAAGAATTGATCCTCTGATAAAAACTATTCTTTATGAATAAATAGTGCTACTAAGCATTTTCAATCAGTCTAAAATCAAATTTAACAGTCATAAAAAATTCTAATAGTAATTAAACATAAGTTCTACGTAACCTAACGAGCTATCAAATTCGTTCCCATTAAAACATATTGCATTCGGACTTATCCTAAGGGTCCTTCAAACAATATGCTGGCCTCATTTATAAGGGTCCTTTGTCCTAAGAACCAGTTCTTTTATTTAGCAAAGCAACGGGACTCACAATAAGTGTATCAAATCAGAAACCCCTCGGACGAGTTTCTTTATTCATGACCTCTTCAGAATCAGCTACCCCCAGCTTAACTTTAGTTTTAATCAGGGTGTGATTGTCTTTTTCTGTATTGGTATTACTAACAGAATTGTCCCTTGCAATTGTGTTGTCATAAGATTTGTGATAGAACAATCAGGATTGTCTCATATTCTTTCTATGTCTTCTCTATTGTTGCGATTAGATCCATCAGAATTGAGATTTATATTAATATACTGTGGTTTAAACGTTATTATAATCGTCTTTAAGTTTCTAAACACTGCTTATCAAACAAAGAGGTTCTATACAATCACCGTTTTAAGTTTTCTCGTTTTTAACAGCAATCTCAAAAACCATATCATCAGCGCATTCCCTCCAGCTAAAAAGCTAAACAGCTATTCCACCACAGCCTAGCATAATAGGCAGTTAATTATCGTAGTGGCTCCACAGCGTCACGACCGAGGAGCCACGAAGCAAACTGAGTTATAGCCGCTCATTCACCTGACGAGAGACTTTGCACCGCTAAGTGGGCAAGATTTTGAGTGATTTGTAGACTTAAGTATATACTTTTAATAGGCGTAAACCTTATTTATCCGAAACAAATGACAACTGACCGAAATTAAGTTAACTGTAAATAATCGCTGACGGTCTTTAAAATTCTCGTCCACTAACAACTGAAGGGCCAGTTCTACAGGTCCCAGATACGTTTCCGATATTTTAGAAAAAATATATTCAATTTCTTATTAAATCTGAAGATACGAGTAGTTGTTATGTGGAATCCGTAAAACATAGTCTAGCTGTATAGGAAGTACGAATTTCGTTGAATTCACAATCTTGTTCAATACTTCGATTATTTGATACTTAGGTAAGTTAAGTTCCTATGAAAACCGGTACAGTTTTATTTGATTTCAGTATATTCAGACTGTCGTAATATTTTTATTTTTACTTATTTATACTTACGTAAACAAGTCACAACTAAGTTTAAGTCGTTAGTATTGATATTGAAAGACATCCATTGAAAAATAATTATCAATAAATATTACTCTCTAATATTCGTTTCAAATATTTAATAAGTGAAAAACTAATATCTTTATTTTGATTTAAAAACATACAAGCGGTAAAAGCGTTACACAGTCAAACAATTTGCTCATTATACAAACATCTTAGTACAAGATTATTCAGACTGCTAATTTGTTGTCCCACAAATCTAAGCAGTTTACCCACAAGCGCACGACTAAACACCACTTACAATTTATACAGCTGTAAATAACGTAAACAGCCTATAGCTGTCGGT
This sequence comes from Catoptria pinella, assembly GCA_963556745.1. NCBI lineage: Eukaryota > Metazoa > Arthropoda > Insecta > Lepidoptera > Crambidae > Catoptria > Catoptria pinella. Next base: position 8,095,825 of record OY750771.1, read on the forward strand.
GGTAACGTTCTCTGAGCAATTATTGAGATGTTGAATTAGCAATTTTGTACAAAATATCATCACTTGTCTTTCATACTTCGTCTTTATTCTCAGCTCGAGCTTAATTATCTTGTTTTCGCGTCCCTTTAACAAAGTTTTAAGTCAAAATGACTTTAATTTTAACTAAGCAAACACTTGGCTCTTTAGGAAGTATCGTTATACTGGCGATGTTTTAGTATTCATTGCAATTTGTGGTGTATCTGGCGCCTTTTACAGTGTTGTAAAATTAAAAGTTGGCGTTCTCAGTAACGATGGGGTCATTAAGTGTATTACTTTGAATTTTAATGTTGCTCTTACTAGTTACTAGCGTAAAGATGCCAAGTTGTAACATAGTAAGAAGAAATGAATTAATCGGATCGCTTTACAAATTTCTCTTAGCTGCACCTAAGATAACAATATGTACTGTTAATAAAGACTTATAACTACGTATTGATAATTAATTACAAACAATGTAACTTTACACGTTGCCGTAATTGAATCTTAAAATCATAGAGTAAAAAAGACTTTAATTTGTAGAAAAACCACAAACCCCATTCCTTACCACATTATCGTTGCCATAATTAAAATAATGAACGTTCTATATATTTCGTCGTCAAAAACAAACAGACAAAAGGGAAGATGCAGTCAGGTATGCAAGTCACTGTCGCGTGATTCCCCAGTCACATTGTTTACACTTTAATTATTTGCTTAATGAAGGGCCTAATGTCGGACTAATTTGACATAATTATTACCCGCAGGCTGATTGCGACAACCGCGCCAGCATGATTACATTAGCAACCGCGACTTATAGTCTATCATTTCTGGTTAATTGCGGCACTATGACTTTGTCTCTAACGGCCGAATACTCAAAGGCTTCTTAGCTAAAATCTTTAGTTAAGGCTTTCCTTAACCTTAAGGAAGCTGTCAGTTTCATAGAGTTTCTGTCAAATTTGACAACTTTATTGAATTTAAGGTGACCTTAATTTTAAGGTTCGTTTGAGTATTTGTCCGTTACTAAGACGCTTACGTTTACTATGACTAAAGACAGTTTTTTAACTAGACTTCCGAATCTAATCAAAGGATCAGCATTAGATTCTTTATCATCTTCAAAGTATCAGGTTTCGTTAGAAGTATAAACTTCTTTTTCTGTTACATAATGCGTGTTTGTAACAAACGAAGTAGCAGTACTCGCAACTAATACATACTTATGTGAACCGTCACTAAACTAATAGTAGTTGCGTCAAACGGTTAATTGGTCCGTTTATCGCAATTACACGCATCCATAGTTTGAGGGCAACTCAACACTAGATTTCTCTTCTGACCCAAACCGCTTTAATTGAGAATTAACTTATTCGTTGTCTGTGGTGTGACCTCGACAGTTAAAAACTCTTTAGATAAAGCTTGCATAATTAGCTACACAGAATTGGCACGTCTGTCCGATACCTTGGACAGTGAAAAAATTTCGATAATAACAAAAGTGGTAGATTTGTTCGTACGTGATCTCTGAGACTGGCATTAGAATATCACCCAGTTTTTTTTACTATTTCGCTACAGTTTCCCGTTTTTAGTAAAGTTTTTGTGCGGCATCGTGACTGCTTACTTTTGTATCTGCATAATGTCACACGTATTCAGACTTTGTCTATTCTTTGAATAAACGTAAATCAGCTTTTTTGTGATATTTGAACTATTTTATACTATTACAAGTTGTGATGGGAGTGATTTTTTTATTGGTTTAATTTAAATGAACTTTGAAGTAAACATAAGGGTTGACACACACACACAAGGTGCTAGTATAAAATTAAAATAAAATAAATAACCTAAACGAAAAAAATCATTTGAATTTGTGGTAAGCACTAAATCACAATTAATTGAATTTAAAAAGTTGCAAAGACTGTAAATTAAGGGCTCCTTGTTTCATGTTTTACATAATTACTTCCATTAGTACAGTATTTTAGGCACTAATTTTGTTCATTCGTATATAGATCTAATTTTTTCAAGCTTTTTTTATTCTTCATAATATTCTTTCGTGTTGCGTAAAACCGATAAAATCTCTTCTAAAATCATTCTGCGCACTTACACTCTTACTAGACCATCTGTTGCTATGTATCAGGGTTCTATTTAAAACATTCTAGATGGCTCTACATATCAGAAATTACGTAAAACTATTCAAATCAATTGGTCCAACTACGTATTGTTGAATAATCAAACTAAATGGTATCCAATTGCATGTCACTATTACATACTACGTCTGTTAAAATACTTACTTACTATAAAAACAAAAGGGTATCACAGTCTTTCTTTATTATTGTAAGTATCTCAACTGAACCAATTGCTCCAATTAAAAAAAAATAATATAGACTTGTTTTACAGAAATCATATACCTACAAATATTTAAACATCCAGACATTAGACAATGTAGAAAAGTTCGTTTTCTAAATTGACCCAGCCGGGGATGAAACTCGGGACCTCTGAGACGGCGATACCATGAAATTAGATGTATAAGCCATATTCGAATAAGTATAATATATTAATTAACTTAGAGGTCTCTTGATGAACAGTTAAAATTAAAGTTTCAGAAATATCTGGTTATTTTTTTCAAGTAAGATTAAAGTAAATATCTATTCACTAGATCCTTCTTAATATTATAAACTAATAAAATGGTTTTCTCATAGCAAAAGCTTTTTTAACAGACCCAAAGTGCACTACGATATTCACATACCTTACTCTTTTTCTGGTGTTAAATGGTTATTTTTCTAAAAGAAAATTAAACACTATACATATTTATAGAGCTTTTAAAAAATCGTGTTATAAAATCTTACTTTCAATAAATTTTCCATGCATTGAAGAAGCTATTTGAGGAATAGGCTAAATAAGAGATTTATCAACTTCTTTGTTTCAATAAAAGAATTGTAAAAAATGTTTTTCAACATTCTGAAAAAAACTTACGATAACCTATATATCTTTTTGTTTCATGTACTCAACATTGATGCCGTTAATAGTATAAGTAGGTATCTTATTAATAATTATGACAAATATTTCTAAGGTTTTTATATAGTATTATATGTAGTTATATATTTACTAGAGTCAGACTTACACAGTACATAGGTAAATATCCCAAAAAAAGTATTATTCTAATGACAAAGTCACAAAGTTTTTTTGATATTTTGCCTTGGCATTATTCGTCAATAGATAAACGTGCAATAAATAAAATATATAGTTGCCAATTAAAAATATAATTTTCTAATTTACTAAATACATATTTTCAACTAGTGGTCGCCCGCGACTTCATCCGGCTGGACTTTGTTCTAGTTGGCGCATTAAGATAAAACATACATCAGATTATACGACTGTGAAAACCGCATCCAATTTGGTGAAATAGTTCCAATGCGCGTGCAAACATATATCAGACAAAATTCTAATATTATTGTTTTGGCTTCTATTACCCTTATATTAAATATCTCGTATATACAAGGTGTTACAAAAATACCCCTAATGCCGAATATGGTATATAGGGACCATCAAACTGAACAAATTTTACCATGGGACCAACTTTGAAATCGCGAAAAAAAATTCAGCTGTTTCATACATTTTGACATTTTCGATTTTAATTTTTGTATGAAACAGCTGATTTTTTTTCGCAATTTTAGAGTTGGTCTCATAGTAATAATTGATCAGTTTGATGGTCGCTATATACCATATTCAGCATTAGGTGTATTTTTGTAACATGTTGTCCAGATATCGGCCAGTTAACATTTTATAAAGGTATATGTATTGCATTAGTTATCGTGGTATTTTACAAATCAAATTGAAAACTTTTAGTTTGTTAATATTTCACCCCTCCAATCTGCTTTCCGATAAGTAGGTAGTTGTAGTGTAGAAGACAGATATACAAAATATATAAATATGTTGTATATTGGTCGATTTTAGTCAACAAGCGTTTTTTATCGACAATCGCTTGTAAAATTAAATCGCCACCTCGTTGAAATTAAATTTGCGATTAGATTTTACAAGTGACTGTCGATAAAATAGCGCTATTTGAATAAGATCGACCTGCAAGTCGCCTGCCAAGTTAACTCGTGTAAACACCACATTATCGACTACATCTGTATTGTTTCTTAGAATGCGATTTTTACCTCGCCTGGCAAAAACACCACAACTTTGATGACATTTAGAGAAGACAATGGAAAGACGCTACACACAGTTGCATACTAATACTGTGCTAATACTGTGTACGTTTTATTCAAATCAAGTTATTTTTATTAAAGACGTGTCTTCACAAATGCTGTTAAAATGTATAATGCTATTTTTACGCTTCAGTGACTCATGTGGGACCGAAATGAGAGCCTTATGTTCATTACGCGCTTTGATTGCATTTTAAGATGTCAGTAGAAATGGTTCCTATATGAGTATTAACTGTGTTGTGTTGTAAAGTTAGAATAGGTACTAATCTATACTATAGTGTAATTTCAATGGTGCAGATGACACTATACTATAAATGCGTTTCGTTTGCACCATTAGTAGAGAACAAAACTAATTAGTGTCATCTGCACCATTGATGGTGCAAGTCGTCGGACGAAATAGGGTATATGTTATCTATTTTGTCATAATAAATGTAGGTACTGCTAACTTCTGCTGCTGCTTCTTCTTATATAATTTATCTTCTAGTTTAGTCACAGAATACTGCTTTTTCCAGCTAAATGAAACAAATTCGCAATAAACAAAATGTCATAATTTGTAAACAAGGTATCAATGCCAAAAGCACTATCTACAAATTTTTTAAGTGATACACCCCTGATTCATTCTCACTCGCATAGTACATCCAATCTTCACAAGGAAGCGTTCACAGTAAAAGCGTCATAAAACTAAGTACTACTCTTAAAACGCAATTTACCTTTCAACTTATTTGCATCTAATCTTCTGTAGTTTTTGTTGCTATTTGACGATTTCTATTCCGTTATGAATCGCAGAAGCCCACCGTTTCGCTACGCGAATGTAACAGACGGTGCTTACCCGTTACGTCCGCATTGTGCCATATACACACGAGAGATATTAGGAAAACTTATGGAACCTTAGGTAATTTTTTTAGGAGAGTCAGGAGATTAGTTAGAAGAGTTACTGACATTGGGTGTTATTTTGTAGAGTTTTCAAAAGGTTTAATTTAATTAGGCAAAAGTATGTTGATAACGTTGAATTCCAGAAGCACTCCAGTTGAGGTATCAAAAAATTTTAAAACGCTCAATTGGAGGGTGACGATATTATATTCATTTTTAAGAAATCTTTATAAATGCCTAATAGCCAATTAATTTCTTAAAATTTGTTAACTTATTTATCTAAAATATTGAGTACCTAGTTAGGCTGTCATAATACCGACCATGGCTTTTGGTACAAAGCTCCTAATTTGTTTGTTATAAGATGAGATTTACTATAATGTAATGTGCTTATTACAATGGTAGATAGCTATTATACTTGTTAGGGAATACAAGATTCTACACCAATCGTATGTAATTAAGTAAAAAAAATTGCTGCTGTTTTTTTAATCGACAGCATTATAAACTATCTTCTTGACTCAATGATAGGTAAGTATATGAAAAAAATCTACATAATATTTACTATTTTTTTATTAAGAACATAAAACTGTTCTTCTAACCGTGCGTTTCCACTAGTCAATTAACAATGTTATAAACATCGTCTTGAAACAGTGTCTGACAGATAGTGAGAACACAACACTGTCAAAATGTTTATAATTGACAATAATTGACATTAACACACGGTAAAGCTACTTTTTATGACCACTCCTAACACCTCGAGAGTGTAAACCCATGTTAACATTAACCGCGATTTGCATCAACGTGCCGTATGAGCTTTCCTAGCACTTTTGCTATCATAAAGTGATCAAATAAGTTATCAGACGCGCTATAAATCAGCTGTGGGACTTTCCTCCTGTCGGTCGTTACTATTCGTCTCGGTGCACTTACTTGCCAAGTTTTTGCCATGCCAATGCATTAAGACTTTGATTTGCATTCCCGTTTTACTTTGACCTTTGTTATAAATTAATGTGTAGGTAAGTATTCATGAAATTTCGGTACCGATCAATTTTGAAAATTCTATTAAACTTGGAAAAAGTAAATTAATTTAGCAATATTTTTTATTTGGTGTAAACGGATCTTAAAATTCGATTGTGCCTTATTATGTCACTTACGTACGAATTTTCTTAAGCTCTCAAATCTGAAACAATTTTAACAATTTTTTCAAACTCAACATAAAGGAATGTATAAAAAGGCACGCAACTATCTGTTGTTTCAATTTCAAAATAGAATTACTTATACAAAGTCAACGACCTCATTGATCTGCAATAATCAACATGGAAGTCGTATTACAAATTTAAACATTTTCGTCAGGTGTCCTAAACAGCATAAAAATTGACTCGTCCGAATGAATATTTATGTTGAATTGTATAAAAGGCTCGTTAAGGCTCAGGAGATGTTGCAAGTGTAAAAAAAGTGTAGGTACGCGGGATCATTGGTATTCGTGGTACGGGGGGCGAACAAAAGACATTATAACATCCTGTTCCCGAGACACCAACTCTTATTATTAACGTAATGACGAAAATTTATCGCTTCTTAAATTCGCCGTGATGCTAATATTAATCCTCTTTAATGTGGTATTTACGCGAGTGACTAAAGCCGCACGACTTTTGCCGCGCGGCGAAAATCGACTGTGTAAATGGCAATTCGGCCTAGGCCGCAAGTGACCAGTGGCGTAGCTATCATAGGGCCAGGTGGTGCTGTGCACCAGGGCCCCGGAGCTCAGGGGGCCCTCTAGCCTCAGCTTTGAAAAAAAAATGAAAAATTGAAAAAAATTAAAAATTGTTTATTTAAGTACTCTCTTTTTCGAGGGGAGGAGGGCCCGATTCTCTCCCTATGCACCAGGGCCCTTGCCCCCCTAGCTACGCCACTGCAAGTGACTGAACAAACTTATCTGATCCGGTGGCTAAAACTACATCACATTATTACATATTGTTACACTGGTTAAACGACAATTTCAGATGACAGTTGAGTGTCGAGAAAACGCTATATAACGCGATATACATATATATCGTGTATCGGTGGTCATGCTTGGGGGCATCACCGATGTGTCACCTGCGATTCAATTTTATAAGCGACTTGCTAGGTCACTAAAGTCGACCGTCACATACTAAAATCGACCCATATAAATAGCTCATTACGCTGTTACTCGGCATGTCACGAATATAAAAAAGCTTGTTTTATCTGATGATTAGTCATTGCTAGCTGATTTAATACTTTAAAACGACAAAATCTATTCACGGTATTTAAATTACGTCATAATTACAAGGAAATATTGTAGAGTTCAATGATATTGTTTTTGGCCATAAACTTACATTACATCTAAACTTTAATTATTAATAAATTTTGTAGATAACTGATACTAGATTGCTGAACAACTTTGAAATCAACTATCTAATTACAGTGACGGCGACCTCCGTGGTCGAGTGGCTTTGTACACCGGTTTTCAAGGGGTCGCCATCTCTGAGGTCCCGGGTTCGATCCCCGGTTGGGTCAATTTAGAAAACGAACTTTTCTATATTGGCTCAGGTCTGGGTGTTAGTGATACCACCGTTGTCTCTGATTTCCATAACACAAGTGCTTTAGCTACTTACTTTGGAATCGGAGCAATGTATGTGATGTTGTAAAATATTTAAAAAAAGTACCTACCGAATGCGATTCTCATAATATATCTTAAGTTATAATCTACACTACCTAAAGCGTTGTTATTCCCATTTAGCTATCGAATACAAAAATTGAAAACATGAATAATGTCGATACGTCGGGGATTCAAAAAACCAATCAATACAAACTAAATAATTCTTAAATAACACCTGAAAAACCGATTTCGTACAAAGATAATTTTTTCGTCATTCGTAACTGGTTACGAACATACGGTTTCGTACGCGGCCAAAGGGGAATTAATAATATACGCGCTGTAATCCGTAAAAAGTGTTTTATTTCTAATGAACTGTACACGCGAAGTCTTAGAAGTGTAAACATCAATAATATTCATTTGATTATCTTTTATTTAACTAAATTTACAATAGATCGATTCGAGTTGAAAATTATTTATTGTTTATAGAACTTGAGAATAATAATTAGAGACCCAGGTGTAAATGAAATACCTTTTAAATAGCATGTCAAGGGACAATTATCAAAGTGCGAACATTGTGTGGTCGAGAATTCACTCGTAATTAAAGAAATTACTTGAAACAACAACAACAACGAAATGCAACAAATAGCAATTTTATGGAACTTTGTCTTACAAGCGGTGTGCAATTACAAAAGTTTTTGCAGTGCAAATTAACAGCAAAGTGTGATTCGGCCCTTACCAAATAGTGTTCTATGAACTTTTTATGGTTCTATAGAAGATTGGTTAGTTTTGTTATGATTGTTGCTACAACTAATGTAACATTATTTTACGATTACGTTAAAAAAATGAAAAGGGGATTAAGTTGTGTATAGGAAATCCATAATTTTCGAAGTAAAAATTACTATTTTTATTATTTAGACTTATGATTGGAATATACGCAACGTATATTGGTATTGTTAAAATTTCAACCCTTAAGGGGGTGAAATGGGTGAATAAATCTAAAATTCTATATGGATGCCGTTATTCTGGTTTTATAGGATGTTCATTGCAAACATGACATTTATTTTGAAGTCCAACACGGTGAACATGATTCAACCTCAAAAGGGGTGAAATGGAGGTTCAAATTAAAAAATATTATCAAATAAACAATCCGACTTGAAACTTCGTAGGGGTACTTCTAAAAAAGCAATTACCTACACATATTTTATGATTTTCCGAAAATGAGCCCCTTAGGGGGTAAAATAGGCAAGTTAACCCGCACGCGGCAAACGTCTTGCCTCGCGAGGCAGCGCGCTTAGTGGGGACTCGCCTCATCACGTATAAACGGCTGGTCGGATTTTTATGAAATTAAAACATATAATACTATTTATCCTGGTTAAAGGTTCCCTAAGGGTTTTATTTTCTAGTACTGACTACGTTTTTCTTTCTACAGTACGGAACTCAGAAAGCTTTAGTAATGCCACTACAATTAAAAGGGCATTACAAACTAATTGCCAAAGCCGAGAAGTGTTATTTTAATTGAGCTATACTTTTTACGCGTAAGCATGCGACTTTAATTGCATTAAAATAATACTGTGTGTAATTATGTAGGTATACTGTGCCTGTATAAGGAGTTTGCATAGTTACGTTTTCTACATTCGATATCGTCTGTAGTAAGCAATTATGTATGCATTTTTTCATAGCGTCTCTGGCGGTAACTACACTAAACTAAAAGTCGTCATACAAATGTCAACTACAGTTGCTGTCGAGTATAGTTCTAATTGTCGTTTGTAAAGGCATTTATATATTTATGTAGGCAATGAATCATATAAATAAATAAATTGTCTGTCGATTCTGTAACCATACTCGAACCTCACTTCGAATCTCACTTCACTGCGCGGGAATTTTAAATCATAAATGAGATAATGATTGGCTGTTTTTAATCACATATGATTTAAGATAGCTATGGTAGCTACCTAAAACCTTTTGCCATCCGTAAAGTAGCTTATGATCAGCTAATTTCTAATAACAAGTTCGCGCGAAGTGAAGTGAGGTTTGAAGTGAGATGCGAGTTTGGTTACAAAATCAACAGACAGATGTTGCAAAAAGATTATGTCTCTTGGTTACGATTTTGCAATAGTTACCTCTCACTCGAACGGAATAGTATAAGGATACGATGTCTAAAAGACAAAAACCCCGGTCTTCTGATTATGAGTAGGATCTGATAGTTTTCGATAGCGCAAAAAGTTTGCATCAAATCTCATGATCATCAAGAGCTATACAAGGTGTTACAAAAATACCCCTAATGCCGAATATGGTATATAGGGACCATCAAATTGAACAACTTTAACTATGGGACCAACTCTGAAATCGCGAAAAAAAATCAGCTGTTTAATACAAAAAATTAAATCGAAAATATCAAAATGTATGAAACAGCTGATTTTTTTCTCTACCATGATTTGATGCAAACCTTTTTCGCTTCCTTATCATCTATATGAAAACATCCTATTCTTATACTATTCAGTTTAGAAATATTTTTGTTTTTAAAAAGATTTGTACATTTATTCATCAACCGCGAATGCTAGTTGCACAAAACTTTGATGTGCAAAAGCATGAAAACCTAATTCACTCATTGCCACGTCTGTTTAGGATCTATGCTAATTTACATAAACTAATGATATATTTCTTATTTACAGGTAAGTTTTTACGAAATTGCGATCATCTCATAAGTTAACGAGAGTCGGTAAGTTCTAATTGAATTCAAAACACCCTGTATATACTCATTAGGGTTGGATCTTTCTATTTTTGCTTTAGTTTCACAAACTAACATATAGGTAGTTTTTTGTAACAATCGAAAGGCAAAAAGTTAACAAAGAGCGAATGCCAACAGAGTATTTTATATACATAAATGTGTATGATTATAGAACTTCCTAACACCCGTATTCACAAACTGATGAGGTCTCTCAGTACCCGCCGACGCACAGCGTCCCAACTACCAATCGCACGTAATACAGAAAAACCAATCACAGAACTCTATTACAACGCAGTGCGTTCACATAGCCAAGGGTGGTTTGAGTATTGTTCTTGAATACGAGTGTAAAAAACTGGCATAATCATTTTTACGCTTTTGCTAGCATTCAAACATAAATAAATATATGATTCAAACAAACAAATGACGTAATAACCTTTTATAGATGAATACTTTACGAGATTCGTTATTTAAATTAAATTTTGCTTTCAATCGAGTAATGAAATCGATTCCATAAATATCGATACATCATTGCCACATACATCCCTTCGATTACTGAGGCCATATTTTAACGCAGGTGGGTTGCAAGACGTTTGTATGGCTGATCAAGTGAGAACCGAATTTGAATTGTTTTAAGCAGTTTCATACTTATCGAGGTGTTGGGTACAGTCGCGAACTAAACCAAAATACGCCTGAGAGTGCCGAATTTTTTTATTGAAACTTATTTAAAGTAATGTAATATTGTCAAACCTGATATATTAAAATTTTGTTTTTATCTCTTTTACATAACTAAATCTAATTGTACAATTTATTACAAAATATAATTGTTAAGGGTTGATGTCAAAGTACATACATTACAGGTGAGCGCGGGAAGTTAGCATTTACATTGTCGAAGTTGGTAGCTGTAATAATTCGAGGCAATGTAAATTGCTTCTCGCAAAATGCTTGTATAGTGCTTTTCTCAATTAAATAATCTTTAATTTCGAATTTGGTTCGTGTAGCCATGTGAAACGACCAGACATGCAGCCATAAAGTATTATAACTATAACGCTAGCTGTTGAGTTCTACCGAGTTGAGTTTGAAATACTAATTCCCGCACTAGTGCGGGAAATAAGTATTGAAATTCATTTCCGCACTGAATTTCAAATTAAGAACGTGATGAACCATAGACTACCACGTAAATCTGAAAATGCTTTTTTAAAATGTAATGATCATATTTCAGAGCATAAGTGAATAAATAATATTTGTATTCCACCACCACGTTTCTCACTACCAGAGAGATTAATGAAAATTCGTTTTTTTTTTATTTTAAGTTTAAGAAAAACTTATTGGGTAAAGGTCTGTATTGCCTTCTATGATATTACTTAATTCAGAAAAACTACTGTCTTATTTAAAATGCATCATAATTATAATTATTATCTAGATAGTGCACAATAAACTTTATTACTTTTACTTTTATGGCACCACACGTCATATCGTCAATCGTCATCGCTCGTCGCACCGTCAATCGCACCTTCCTGTGGCCAGGCCGTATAACAACCTGCAAAAACAAATCTGATCTCGACTGCACTTAAAGCTATTAAATATTTCCCTTTCTACGTTATAATACTTACTTATTTATCTCGGTGCAATCCGAATCTGCATCTAAAGCGGGCTTCAAACCCGGGATTTTTATGCAAATGGCACTACTCGCAGATGGCATGTCCATCACTGGGCCGTGGGTTTGTTTTCCTAATTTGAATGTCTAATGCTTCGCTCGCTTAGCTGCCTCTTAGCTGAGCTTTATACTTTGTATTAATTCCTACATAGATAGTACAGGCACGTGCAAAAATTACTTGATTTATTTAATATCTACTTAAAAAAAGTTTAATATTCTAGTGATATCAGTGGTCATAGGTACTGTAATTAATTTTATGAAAACAGTTATGTCAGTCTTTTTTTCAAATATGGATAGAGGTAACAATGTTATGTATGTTTAACCTTATGGAAAGAGGGCTTATATTATACTTGACGAAGCAGATATCTTAACATTTTCAATCACTCATACGAATAGGAAAACGCCGCTACATGTACCGCAATCCCGTTGTATAATCAACGTTTTCTCGCCTATTTTTATTGATTCCCCCCTTTCCTCCACACCCGGGAAGCGTCCTGGAAGCTGCCTCCTACGGCGCATTCATAAACGAATCGAGGCGAATCACACGTGACAAACTAAATACCATCTTAAAACTAAACATATAAAACCCATTTTTCATTACTCTCCTTCAAAAGTAAGAATGGAGCAGAATCGTGCGTTACCAGCCACGAGACATTAAGCGTCATATAAATTACATTAGCATATAAATAAAGTATTTTTGTTGTCCTTCTCGGCCGTAGCACGGATACCGCGGGAAAACGGAAAATGCGTCTTATTCCCGAGGCATAGAGCGGTTGCGTGCGACAGTACTTTTCATTTCTTTTACGACGCCGGGCGCAGGGTTAGCCTGCGACATTTTTGTTCTCCTTTTTAGATAAATCCACGGTCTTAACGATCGTAAGCAAATACATGCTATCGATATACGTTTATTGCTTATACGAACTAATAAATTATTCCGATGGTAACACAAAATTAATTTTGTTATGAAAAGGAACGTAAATATGCTGAGATAAGCCTTGGCGAAGCGGGTATTTTAATATCGCCGATAGAAGTGAACGACTTCTTGTGTAGCCAAATAACTGTACAGTATTTATGCATGAATGAAATTGTATTTATCGACCTAGAGCTACTAAAGTTTAGAAGACTTTTATGGTTACAATAAACATCTATGATTCTATGAACTTCATGTTTTTAAAGATTAACAAACAGTACAAATTGTATTTCTGTTTTTCAGCCTGTTTATCTTTACTAGCACAAACTTTAAAGAGTACTTACTCTTTCTTTTCAGTACTTAAGTATAAAAGTGAAACAAAAAACAAAACAATAAAATACTCATTTGTCCACTAAGCAATTATTCCAAGAAAGAACTCGAGCTTAGCTACAACTGAGATCGGGACGTTAGCCGAGATAAATGGGACAAACGTAGATAGGAAACAACCGGGGAGAAATAAAGGGGACACTTTGTAGGACGTAATTATTTCAGACACGAAAAAACTCACTAAGGCCACGTACGCACCGACAGGTGGCTTGCTTAGCGCCTAGAAACACCAGGGGGCTAATTGTCTAATTTAAAAATCTATCGCAATCGCTTTCATTTGACAGTTGGATCCGACACATTGCTGCATTTCTTAAGTTTTTATTTGTGCCAAAAAGAAGCATCAATGTGTTTCATCCTGAAAGCGATTGCGATAGATTTTGAAATTAGACAATAGAAAGGCTGGTTACATGCTGGGATATACGTGGCCGCACTGGAAAGGGTTGCATGGTGGGTCACTAAAAGCCTCACTCATTTCCACACACACACACACACTCACACATATCTAAAATGCCTTGAGCCTACGATACACGCTAGGTAACTAGCGAGGCGCCAAGCGCCCAATGCGCCCGTTTGCGAACAATCGTGAACGTTTCTTTTACTTCGCTACATATCTAGGTGCTAGGTGCTTAGCAAGCCACCTGTCGGTGCGTGCGTACGTGGCCTTAGGAACTAAAACGTCCCTCGCAAAACTAAAGGATCGGCCGTTCACCCTTTTTGCTTAATCTCACAAATCCCCAATTCGTTTTGTAAGATTTTAGCAATCTTCATTGTTTCTCTAAGACGGATGGATGAGAAGAAATAATAATAGCAGGTACTTTCTTCAAATCAAATTGACAATTCAAGTATGTGACACGTGTAACGCGGCTCCCTCACGAAATTTATTCCCTCAGGAATGACGTCCAATCATTGAGTTTTTCATTTCCCTCCTTCGATTTTTCACGTCCGTACTTACCTATATGTATGTGCACCCGTCATCTAAGTGAGGGCGTATTTTGCGTCTCGAATACTAAAATGGATGAGAAAAATTACATCCTGATACGTATCTTTCCGAATTGGTATCGAAATATGTTTGGGATATAATTCCGGCGACTCGAAGTGTATCGTGTCTCGCTACCTACACTACCCTTGATGGAATGGTATTGAACGCATCATCATAAGTACCTGCGATTAGGGCATCTGAAGCAGACATTTCATTCTAGTGTTCACATTCGATTGCATTTGCGCTTTAATAGAAATTTAGGTTTGGTTACTTTGTATCTTCTGCGACCTCGACTGGTTATCACTGGCTGAAACAAATGAACTGCGAAAGAAGTTCTTTATTAACTTTTTAAAATACAGTTTAATCACGTGCCGGTATTCGATATAATTGTTAAAAAGCTCCTTAAATTGTTTAAGTATGAGTAATCCCCTCCGGCCGTTTATGCCGCAAAAAACGCATATTTCGACACTCTCGATATACAACGTGTTACAAAAGTACCCCTAATGCCGAATATGGTAGATAGAGACCATCAAACTGTACAACTTTTACAATGGGACCAACTTTGAAATCGCGAAAAAAAATCAGCTGTTTCATACATTTTGATATTTTCGTAATTAATTTTTGTATGAAACAGCTGATTTTTTTTTCGCGATTTCAAAGTTGTTCCCATAGTAAAAGTTGTTCAGTTTGATGGTACCTATCTAACATATTCGGCATTAGGGGTACTTTTGTGACACGTTGTATAGTAGTTTACAAATTTTTACAAAACTATACATTTGTAAATAAATCATAAAAATATGTCTTTATTTAAGTACTTACAAATTTGTAGGGAACCCTCGGTGGGCGAGTCCGACTTGCACTTGTCAGGTTTTTTTATATACTTAATTGTATTAAGTATCACAATAACAATAACTTTAGCCCATCCATAATGTGGTATTTACACGAGTCGACTTGTCAGGCGATTTTAGTCAATTAGCGCTTTTTATCAACAATCGCTTGTAAAATTTGATCGCAAACACAATTTAAATGAGGTGGCGATTCGATTTAACAATAGATTGTCGATAAAAAGCGCTACTACTAAAATCGACTAGCAAGTCACCTATCGACCCGTGTAAAAGGCCATAAACCACAATATCTATAAAGAGCGGCCGTAACACCCACACCCGTCACAGAAATTAAAATTCATCAATTCAATTTCTGCCCGGCCGGGAATCAAACTTGGGGCCTCGATTCGATTTAACAATCGATTGTCGATAGAAAGCGCTAGGACTAAAATCGACTAGCAAGTCGCCAATCGACCCGTGTTAATAGGCCATAAACCACAATATCTATAAAGAGCGGCCTATAGATCATCATTATAACAAATGAAGTACAGACGAAGAAAATTGCCTAGCGAAGAACAAATCAAAAAAAAATATTCACCCTTCTCCCTACGTGACGAGCTTCTGAAGAGGCCATTTACATGAAAGCCGTCACCTACTCGCGTGCAGCGATTTTTTATTTAAATCATACTATTTATATATGCGGCTAAACATTTCCCTTTTGCCGTAACAACGGCTAAATAAATTTCGCGCGATGAATAGTAAGATTTCAAAACCGAGTACATTTACACACACAATAATAATGTTAATATTCTATAACATTATAATTCAACGCATTATTTATGCATAGTATACACATGTCCACACTAGTAATTTGCAATAATTGGTCAGTTGTATTGAGGAAACTGCTATAGATCGTTCTGTACCCGTAGAACGAACAGCTATCGAAAAAAATAACGCGCGTAAAAACATTCGATAGAGTAATTATCTATGGATAATTTCATTTCGCTTTTCGGCGGTAGATGGCGCTGTAAAAATTTCCCATACAAAATTACTCTATCGAATGTTTTTACGCGCGTTATTTTTTTTACAGAACGTTTTATAGCAGTTTCCTCAATACAACTGACTTATTGCAAATTACTAGTGTGGACATGTGTATACTATGCATAAATAATGCGTTTAATTATAATGTTATAGATTATTTACATTATTATTAATACCACTTAAGAAAACTCGTCTTGACAATGCTGATGGCAATCCTAAAAGTGGTACTAATCATTTTTAATATTTTGCTGCTAATAATTATTTCATTTAATGAGCTATCTGACTCTTTTTCCCGTCCTTCACACTTGTCTCTCGCGAATATTATGTCCCACAACTAACTTACAGTTGGAATCAATTTTGTTTTATAACAAAACAGTCTTTTGTTTCACTTATAGCAAGATCCGTAAGTTCATATTTTAATGATAAGTTTTTATTCCACTGAAAAAGAGTTAATTTGACATTTTTACACCCACAGCATTTTGCCTAGTTTCGATACGATTAATATAAATTGCAAGGCCACACAGACTATAACTGTATTTAACAACCAGCCAAGTGCGTGTCGGGCCACGCGCAGTGTAGGGTTCCGTAGCCCATCTCAATAATGCGGACTCGGAAGGAGAAGAGGGCCTTTATAAACATTTATACCTTTGTATATTTTAAATTGTTCATATACTTAAATGTAGATACTACCGGTTTGACACACCTGACAACGTTATTTAAGTAGTTCCCAATGAGATATTTGTACTGCGCCTAGTACATTTTATAAGTTGGTCGACTGTTACTCGTAAACTTGTAAAGCCTACTTAGCTGTGATAGTTTTCCTTTTAACTTCGTCATTATATACAACTACCTTGAATTTTTTCTCGTAATCAAAAAACAACCATTTGTCTGGCATGAAGGGTGGACATTTGACTCTAACAACATTTTCAACTTTAAAGCTTAATAATTCACAAACGGATGCCTCAATCAAACAACAGTTTCCACAAACCCGCAATATTTTTAAAATTGCTGTCCAACGACACCCTACACTATGGGGTAGACAAGAAAAAATAAATACATCCCAAAAAAAAATCTTTTTAAAAATTTTACTTCACCACTTTGTCGGCGTGATTGATATGTATATCCATGCCAAATTACAGCTTTCTAGTACAAAGAGTTTATATGAGCTAGGCTGGGGACGGACAGTCGGACAGACGGACAGACGGACGGACGGACGGACAGACGGACGGACGGACGGACAGACGGACGGACGGACGGACAGACGGCCGACGGTGTGACGGACATGGTGAAACTATAAGGGTTGTTGACTACGGAACCCTAAAAAAGGTTCTAATTCTTTGTAAAACCTCCGTTTATTTATTCCCCATGCGTGTGTAGCCATGGTTACGTAGGTACATTAGCTCCCTACTAATGCCTTCCCTCTTATTTCGTCTACACAGCCTTCTTCTTATCTGCGATTTCGAGCCCATTTCATTTGAATGTGCGCCTGCTACCTCAGTTTTTTATCCCGAAGGTTATCTTAGGACATTATTACTCTCATTTGTCAAATAAATTGTTGATCGATATAGCTAAATCAGCGCCGAAATAGCATTGAGCTCTTTCTTAAATAAATAGACAATAAATATTGAGATGCGGTAGATTAATCTCGGGTTTATTATTTCAAGGGAGTTTCTAGTCGAAAATATAGGGTTTTGCGTCTTAAAAATATCGACTCGCATTTGAAAATCCTGCTTTTTATTCCTTTTCGCTGAAGGAAAGGAAAACTACAGACAGGAAAAAACTTATTTGAATTCCATTAATATTTTTTTTTTAAATATTCTCATACATACATTATGATTTGACTCATACACAACCTGTATGAGTCAAATCATAAAAAACTATCATTAACAGCGTAATAAATTTGCAAGAAAACACAATTTAATTAAACTAGCCCTTTAAATAGGTTTATTCCCACCTGCCTCGGCCTATAACGTGAATACCTTTATTATACTTTAACATCATATTTGCTTAATGATAAAATTAATACAGGATCTTTAAAATAATGAACTCGATACAGCCTTACTATAAAACAATGTTATCTTTGAACCATCGTTCATTAAACTGGACAGAATAAACTACTTTAGCAGGTTTAAAGCGCAAAGTGAGTTTAATATGTGCGCTAATAAATTAACATAATGTTTACAATTAAGCGTACAGGTAAGTACGGTTTTTGATGATAAATAGAATCCATTACAGAGTTAAAGATGGTGGTAGGTATGTATTCCCAATGTACGTAATGTATTTAAAGTCTTAAAAACTTAAACATACTTTATGTTATGCTTACATAATTAAAAGAAAGCAACATAAAAGATGGGAAAAGTACCGACGCAGTCACGAGGCGTGTGTCTAAGTTTGATCCTTTTAAAACATTAATTATAATCAAAAACTACAGGATTCAATTATATTTGGCTGAAAATACCTTTTCAGAAGCCCAATTCAATTAAAACAAAACAAAAGCGCAATCCCGCCTACCGGTTAGCGCTATGATATCCCCTACTTGGGCGTATTCCCGGGAATCTTCACCGGGTTCATTAGGAGGCGTCGATGAGCCCGTAATTAAACAGCACCGCGCATGCGCCGGGCACGCCCCTCGCGCAGCCTCCGAACTCCCACCCCGGACTAATTACAGCCACATTACCCCTAATGCGTTATATAACCTTCGGGGATAAAGGAATGCTTGACCTTTTGAATGCTTTGAGGTTTTATTAATTATGCTCTGCACGTTGAAATTAGAATGCCTTTCTGGATTGTGTGAATCGATCTTCAGCTGTTTAATTACTTTTCCGCTAAGAGCTCAAACATATAGGATGCGTTCCGGTCACGCGATCCGATATCAGATCGCTGCGATCTGTGCGATATATGGAATTGGAACGCAACCAGTGTGGAAGGGATAAGAGAACTTCATACATCGCATAGATCGCAGCGATCTGCGGATCAGATCGCATGACCAGAACGAATCCTGTGTTCTGAGTTCTAATAACGCATCTTAACGAATTGTTTTTCTTATATTTTTGCCGAAACCTATATTGTGATAAGTTTGAGTTGTTATAAGGGGGAAACGCTTTATTTGGACAAGCTATCATACTTGGCACAAGTATCAAAAATGCTAGGAATATCTCGAGCAAAACGTGCAGCACCCCCAAACTGTTGCACAATTCTTAAATTTCTTTTAGGGTAAAATGAGGTATGAAAAACGTTTTTTTGGACAAATTAAACGTGAAATTGTAAGTGGAACACGGAGACCGAACGTGTATATATGTGGAGGCAAATGTGCTCATTTGTTACAAAAGTAGGAGGTAGGGGGGCGCCCCGAATGCGGCTCACGTTCAGTAGCTTTCTCATTTTTCACTACATTGGTTTTACGTGTGAATTATTGTTTGTTGCTCTCTTCTTTAGTATTTTGTTTGTTTACGGAAGTGTTTGCTTTTGGATTTTCACCTTTCTATTATCTATTTAATTGGAAAAAAATATGTGTAAACAGGTGAAAAATCTTGGTATTTTTAATCATTTATATTAGTATCGTTAAATATGTCCTCACTTTGACCAAGCTTTTACCTATTTCAAGTTATGAAACTTTCTCAAAATATAAATGCTTTTTAACCGACTTCAAAAAAGGAGCAGGTTTTCAATTCGATTGTGTATTTATTTTATCGATTTTCACACATAACTTTCACATTTATGGACCGATATTGATATTTTTTTCAAGGTTTACAAGTTAGTCGCAGTTATTGGTATAAAATACCAGTTCTTATTGAAGTGTATGAAATCTGAGTCTAAGTAGATAATTTCAGATGATTTTACATATACAAGCTGTAGTGATCTGTTTGGAGTCTATAACTGTTTGACTGGAAGAAGCAAGTCCCCGACTATCAAACGTGTATGTCATTTGGGCATTTGATTTTTTAATTTCAACAATAATTTGGCAATTACAATGGCTCCACTAATAAAAACTAGCCCAAGTCTAAAATGGCTGTTGGAAATAGGGTTTAACTTGACTTTTTATTACTTTTTAATAAAAAAGTTCGTATATGCTTTGGTCTGTATGTATTTTACATACTTTAATGTCACCTCTTTCGTACATGTTCCCATTTGAATGAATCTTTTCACAACTTTCATAGTGAATATTGAAGTTTTCTATGTGGAGCACGCATTAAAAGTTTCGCAAGTAGAAATTGAAATCCAACTTAATAGAAATGTTTCAAGGAAGCGACGAGATTATTCTCAAGGAAAAATGTGTTAAATTCTGCGCGAATTCTTTGAAAGATTTTAATCTGTTCCTTTAACTATATGAAATGTTTGATATTAAGCTACTTACGTGACAGAGTATACTGCTTGATGCGGTAATAAATAGAATACTTAAAGTGTAAGAAACACAAAAAATACTTTAATGAAATTGATTATTTTTCTTTTTTTTTGTGAAAATTATGAGTTTCCAGTCCTAATATGTAGGCAAAGTAATATCTTTTTTTTCTTTAGTTTGTTCGTAGCGGTTTATAAACATGGTAGTGATATAAAGAACACATTAGTAAAACTCTGCAACGCCCCAAAGACAACATACCAACCTAATCTTATATCCACCTCGAAAACGTAGTATAAAAACTTCAATTTACATACATACGCGCAGGTTTTATTTACACCAATCGCACAAAGACGCTACAAGCCCAGACTGTCCAAACTCAATCTAAATTTCATTTTACGCCTCAAGTAGCACGTACGAGCATATAGAATAGACTCGAACGTCCTTCGCAACGTCCGCTGTCAAATTTTAATTTCTTTCTCAAATATTTACCGTAGGAAAAAGGATTCCCCGGCGGGCCCGCTCTAATAAGTTTTCCATAAGAGAGGGGGGGGAGGGATGAGGGGATGGGGGGGCAAGAAGGCTCTTATTGTGTTTGCCGAAGCCAGCGCATCCAGGCGCATAGCTAACAAGATGGATATGTACCCAGCCACCCGGCCCGCCCCTCGTACGGTTTGCACTGAAATTGCATTTTCGAATACTAATTCCGCGTCTGTGCTAACCGTGCCGTTTCCTGGAGACGTTTACTTGTGTGCGGTTACTTGTTAACTGTTTTCAACGTCTCTGAAAGGAAACTAAACGTGATGCTACAAAATTTTTAGGACTGTTTTGGTTTAAATAGTTTACTTCATCCAAAAAGTATGCAACTCTTTATACCCGACTGCAAGAAACGGGTTATGGTTTTCGCGCGTATCTTGTATGTATGTATTCAGTCTAGGCTGTTACAAGCACTTGTGAATGTCAAAGAAGCGACGCCATCGGTTCGCAAACCCTAAGCGGGAGACCTTGTAACGAGAAGAACCGGCAAGAAACTCGTCAAGGGCTGCTATTTTCTCCCTGTATATTTCATACAGAGTCGTCAAAATTTGAAAAATGTGGTCGGCATTTAAAGTGACGTCATTTTCCATTACAATAATTAACAAAGTTTACATTCAATGGGGATGTAAAATAAATTTCAACTAGTTGAGAAATCGCTAAGAAAATTTTATTGTATGATATGAAGAATTAGCCCAAGTGAATTAAGTCTACGACGTTATGTATGTATGTATATTTTTTATGTAATATTCTTTATTACCTCATATTATGTTTGAAACGGCTGAACGGATTTCTATAGTTAAGATATCATTAGATTTGTCTTGACAGCCCAAGTGTTCTTAGGTAAGTGACATTTAAAAAAACAACATAGTAGCTGTGTGGTGCTATTATTTAATATGAAAAAGGTATATCATGACCGTAATATATAATAACTAAAAAGACATAAAAAAAATTAAAAATCTAAAAAACCCGCCTGCCTGTAAGTGGGTTTTTCTTTTTTTTTTAGAAAATAATTAGATTAAATCAAAAGACTAGATGAGTTCTTTAATTAACATACGTGTGCAAAAGACACGTCTGTCTTTCGTTCGCGATGATTCAATAATACAAAAATATCGATAGGTATCTCACTGAAATCTTCAAAGAATCCCCGTGATTCGTACAAACGGAGCGGCTATCGCATGAACTCACGTCGGCCGTGTCACCGCTAAAACGCTCCAATATGGAGTTTTTCCCGTAGATTATTTCAAGCAGCCTTTAATGTTTTTATTTAACGCCTCCAGCTCGGATGTCGGCTTTCGTCACTCCGCCTAATTTATGGCGGGTCGGCTCGTCCACCGCGCGTGTTTTTGACGCCGCAAAAACGCGGCGAGCGCGCGCGGCCTGGCCGCAGGTTTTTACCCGCGTATCACTTTAATTACGCTGTAGGTATGCGCCCAATAGGCAGAATACTATAGGGGATAGAGAACTCGTGGTAAACATTATCACTTAATTCAGAAAACAATTTGGTAAAGCCAAGTGTAAATTTACTTAAGCTAAGACCATTTTTTAAAATTTTCAGAGTATTTCTTTCGGTATGTTCAATCCGCTACAAATAATGGTAAAATCTTTTGCCTGAATATTAAAACTGAATGATTAATTCTTGGCCAAAATAAAAGTCTTTCGTTAATAATCAATCAATGTAACATTCTACTTTTCCATCCATAAATACTTAACAAGATTCCCAACAAAGAAATAGTTTTTCTCGGATATGATGAAAGATAAAACAGACTTCTTAAATACTGGACTTGGCTCCTAGCCTAATTGAAACTGCTTCCAAAATGAAAGACTTTTCTGATATTTATGACGTAACAATAATACATCAATTATAGGAATAAGCGGTGTTGAACTGTTGATTGGTATTTTATTAACTGCCACAAGAAGTTGATTGAGGCTAACTAACAAGTCAAATAAATTATTTTCACGCAACAAAATATTTGCAATTAAAATGCTTTTAAAGGTAAACTTAAAGGTTGCGGGTTCACAAAATTATAATGTGTGATTACAAAACCAAATTGCATAGTCATACTGAAAACATATACTTAAACATTTTTTATAGAAAAATAAGTTCTGTGTTACTTTAACTAAAAAGCTTATAAGGTTTACCTGACAGACCAGACTCGACAGTTTTATTATTTTACGGACATCAATGTTAAGAAAATTTTGAAAGAAATTCTGTGCCTTTTTTAGATTCTGGTTATCATTAAACTGAATTTCAGTGGCAAAATAAAAATCACTATAGGTTTTAACAAAAGGTTCTATACAGCTTATGTGATGGAATATTCATAGAGGCAGCTAAGCTACATTATTGAATCAAGTTTAGCCAGTATTCAGACAACTAAACACAAGACAGTATTTTTTCTAATTTCTATGTACTACATAAAATTAATCAGCTTAATGTCACCTGCAATCTAAACATCAAACTGTCCCCAACACAGACCGTAAATGTTCGGGAACATACTGAAAATTATTCGACCGAACCCCCGCAGGGAGGCATACATTTTTAACGTCCCCCCCTCAGGGGGTGTGAGGGAGAAAATTACAAAAGAAAACAGCCTTAATTTCCAATGTCATCTCCGTTCCACCTAATCCTCTTATTGTTTTATATTTTGCTCTTTGAATTTTCATTTATTTTTGTTTGTTTAAGGAAAAGGTCCAGCGAATTTCGTTATTCCGATTATGTGTATTTTTTATTGAAACAGTTTGTTGATGCGCTTATTACTGTTATTGGTAAGCGGAATTACTTTTTTGATATCTAAAAGTCATTTCGGAAGTAGAATGTAAACCTTAATAATCCCTTTTCAATTGTTTTTTTCTTTTATTCATGTTCGTAAAAAAAATAAGAGAGAACATTAGAGCTGTAAAACTGTTCTTCAGTTGAATATAGTTTTTTGTTTTTCAGGGTATTTCTTGAACTTGATTTGCAATATAGTGACACAAACGTTTGACATTTAATTCTCAAATAAAAAATAAGTAAATGTGTGTAACGAATTGCTAAATCAAAATCATCTAGGTACAGTGATACTAAATACTGAAAAAAATGTACTCGTCACCAGATTATTTTCTCAGGCGGGAACTGAACCTGCGACCTTTGGAAGTCCGGTCCAATGCTCTTCCAAC
The DNA here is from genome assembly GCA_963556745.1 of Catoptria pinella. Lineage (NCBI taxonomy): Eukaryota > Metazoa > Arthropoda > Insecta > Lepidoptera > Crambidae > Catoptria > Catoptria pinella. The sequence goes on from OY750771.1 coordinate 8,120,054, forward strand.
TGAGCTACTGAGTCACTAGTATTGTGTCATATAAAAATATCATTGTGAATGCTAAAATCTCAAATTAAAAAAGAACATGTACATTTTACCAATCAAATTCGTTGTGCAATGGCAATGTTCCATAGCACACAACTGATATAAGTATGGTCTTTAAAATCTAAAATGCTTTGATTTCACACATAATTGAGGTTGAAGATAAACAAGTAACTTCAAAAATCAATAACCCAATCAAATATGCCCACCTTCTGAAAATAAAGCAACATTTGCATGCTCCGGCCGGACAAATGCTGGTTCTACACACATTCCGCTTCTTCTTATTGTGGATGCAGATCTGGCAGACAATGGTCGTCAGTGGCGATGTCGCATTAATCAGGTATGGTGGGGCCATAATTCAATCAGCCTGCGCAGCTTTAGGTACCTATATATCTGTGATGACCGGTGACGGAGAGCTTGTAAAGCTGGTGGATGTGGCATGTGACTTTTTTATGAAAGTTTTAAAAGGTTGTTATAGTTATCCTCCGTGGTCGAGTGGCTTTATACACCGGTTTTCAAGGTGTCGCCTTCTCTGAGGCCCCGGGTTCGATCCCCAGTTGGGTCAATTTAGAAAACAAACTTTTCTATATTGGCTCAGGTCTGGGTGTTTGTGATACCACCGTTGTCCCTGATTTTCATAACACAAGTGCTTTAGCTACTTACTTTGGAATCGGAGCAATGTATGTGATGTTGTCAAATATTAATATTAATTATATTAATAGTTATCATCTACATGAAATTCTCTTAGGTTCAAATAATACCCATAAGAATCATATTTTTGCAATATGTTTTTAAAATTGATGTCGAAGTAACTCAATTTTTTACGTAAATTTTAAAAATTACGTCACCCCATAATATTTTTAGTCCCGCTTTGTTTACATCCTGATAGGATTTTACTGTTTTTATGGCTTAATTTATTGGTATTGACAGACAATAAAAATTTAAGCTTGCAAATATCTCTGAAATAAGTAACATTAATTAAATAAAATAGAGTTTCTTCAGACTGGCAACTCCCAGTTGCCGTATCCATCCAACCGCTATTCTCAAGTTGCAGCGCAGAAGCCAGCCCTCATAGTCTGCGCATACGCAGCGGATGGATCGACTGATTTGATCTCAATCTCACTTGATTGTGGGCGGATCATAAAGATCATATTCTATTTTCAAGCTTAAGTTCTATGAATAAATACTACTTATCCTAGTTTTAGAAATTCAGTGCCCAATAAGTTTGATTTAATTTTCAACCTGCTCTTTTCATACAACTAAGTTTCTGTGGTGCAAATATTTACTTTATACCTAACTATACAAGGTGTTACAAAAGTACCCCTAATGCCGAATATGATAGATAGGGACCATCAAACTGAACAACTTTTACTATGGGATCAACTTTGAAATCCCAAAAAAAATCAGCTATTTCATACAAAAATTAATTAAGAAAATATCAAAATGTATGAAACAGCTAATTTTTTTTTCGCGTATTCAGTGTTGGCCCCATAGTAAAAGTTGTTCAGTTTGATGGTCCCTATCTACCATATCCGGCATTAGGGGTACTTTTGTAACACGTTGTATATTATATTATATTCTTTGTAGAACGTAGGTTAATTACCTACGTTTTATTTCATATTCAGGTAGGTTCAGGTAGACAATTTCACAAATATTGTCCAGTGGCTTGTTATTTTTGTTATCGCTTAGTTTTTTTTTTATTGTACCTATCAGGAAACATGGTTACATAAGTCGGTGTTGTGGGGGAATTTTTTTCGACTTTTCTTAAAAAAAGTATTATTTTGGGAGGATTCTGAGTGAGGTTTGGGGAAAAGGTAAGACGTGGCAGCACTGAGGGGGTAAGGACTGTCTTAACCGCTCAATAACTTGAAATGCTTACTTAAAAGTCTAAATTTTTTGACCTTGAGTTTTCCTATCTGTTGCTAATAAAAAGCGAGTCTATATGACAACACTTAAACTAGTGGCCCCGTCAGACCCTGCACCCTCATCTTCCATCAGAATACTTGTGAAGACGATTTTAACGAGCCCAAACTCGATGGGGTTATATGGTTTTATTACAGAGGTATTGTGGCCTTCTTCAAACTCCATCAGCAGATCAGTTCAATGACACCATATTATTGTATAACCTTCCAGTTCTGACATATATTAAATGTTTCAAGTCTCTAGCTCATCTCGGGAAGATAGTATAAGATCGTTTTGATTTGTGGACAAACAACCAAACAAGAAAGCACCCTAATAAAAACATGTTAATATTTATCGAAGCTGCTCCCAAATTTCACGAGAATCGGTTGATAAATGCGACCTGTAGAGGAGAACAGACAAACAGCCGGACAGCCGGACAGCGGGACAGACATACGAAAGCATTTTTGCCCAAGCTGAAACGGAGACGCTTCGCTCGCGCTTCACGCTCGCTCGGACAACAAAAGTAAAAAATAGTATGCTTACACTCACAGTCACAGTTATTTGTTTTTCGACCTAAAATACCGCATCCAGTTTCAATAAACTGTTACTTCTTAGCAAGTCAAAGAGTCAATAGAAGCTTATAGCTTGTATACTGTGTGTACAAAGAAGAATGCACTCTTTCTCGCTCTATTAAAAATTGGAAGTTTTTTATTAAATTAATGGCAGATTAGAATAAGATTTGTATATTCCAATAGTGGGCCTGATCTAGTAAAGTATTTAAGAGCGACTTTTTGAGAAACATTTCCCAAACATGTTTTAAATGACACCACAGCCTCTTTCTTAATACCTACTTGCATGTAAATAATTAATCAGAGTTTTATTTTTGTCATAAATATTTTAATTCCTTCTATTGCCACGACATCACAGTATAAATAATAATACGAGTACGATACTATAATTTACGACTAATAAAGACGAAGACAAGCATTGCTTAGCGTTGCTTAATATTTTATAACCAAAAAAACTTCGGCTCGTAATTTAAATCAAAATACTTTGTGTATTCGTGACCTAACGTCATAAAATCCTTTAATTCTGTAAGAAAAATGTAAATTAGTAATTTATTATAGTGAAGTTCTTTCTTGGAACAACATTAGATGCCATTAATTGGGTTAAACCAATAAAGACGACATCGAGACACGTGCAGGACTAGAGGAAATAGTTTAATAAAAAACAAATTGTAATAGTGTGAGCAGTGCTGAGATTACAGTGGTTCCTTTATGTGTTTAATGTTTTTCTTTATTTTTTAAATTTTAATTCTTTATTCTTATTCTGGACAAATCATTTACTTATTCTCAAACGACATAGCTTGTAAAGCTTGTACTATGGTTAGGTACTAAATAATAGATAGAAATAAATAGATAAAAAATATAAACATTTATAAGTCGATAACAAATTCTTATGCTCATCACACAAACATAATAAATAAATAAATAAATATTTGACAACATCACATACATTGTTCCGATTCCAAAGCACTTGCGTTATGGAAATCAGAGACAACGGTGGCATCACAAACACCCAGACCTGAGCCAATATAGAAAAGTTCATTTTCTAAATTGACTCAACAGGGGATTGAACCCGGGACCTCAGAGATGGCGACACCTTAAAACCCGGTGTACAAAGCCACTTGACCACGGAGGTCGTCAAATGCTTATATACGGCGTTTTTTGTAAAACACCAACAACCTCGCAGGAGTAGATTACTAACATCATAAACAACAACGTTTGTTCTACGATTTTTCCGAAAACAGACAAAAAAAACGACTTTCATACAAAACTCGATCTGCTGTTAGGATGTTTGAATGGAGAGTGGAGTTTTTTTGTATTTTTATGTTGTAACTTACTCCTGCGATGTTGTTCATGTTTTATAAATAACCCTGTATATAATACTAAGATTCGAATCTTTGTCTCAAGAGACAGGATTGGAATTGATATTAATTAGGCAAGACAATTAAACTTTTAGTAACATATCTCTACCTTTGTTTGTTACGTAGATAGAATATGTAAATGGTCTCACCAATTCTTATACATATATATGCTGGTTATTCCATACTTACATGACAAAATACATAAGCAATCAAGTCTCCTACGGATCTCCAAAAGCCCGGACCGGCCAGTGATGTATTTTAAATATTTCTTCGGCCCGCGGGACCCTCTTAATTGTTGTTTTTGTTCGGATTCCGTTTTTTGTGATTGATTCAGCATGCAGTTGTCATTGTGTCCGTTCGTGGGCCGATCACGTTTTTTTGGGGCATCCAATTGTTTGTATGTTTTAAGGAACAAAGTCAGGGTTGCTTTTTTGAATCTCGACATGGTAATGTGAGACTTAATCAATCTGGACTATTTTGAAAAGTAACAATTCTGGCTTATTCTATCAATACGAGTGCAGACTTAACTTAAGTATTTTCCAATGTAAGGAAAATAATGTTAACTATATATTTTGCCATAAATAATATAATAATATTTTATAATACAACTAATAAATAAACTAGGAGACGTTGATTTGACACATTTCAAACACACCGTATATTTTGATTGGTCAAACTTTATTTTAAAGATTATGATTTTTTTATTAGAGTTGAGAGAGTTGTTTTTATTAGAGAACTGCTGTCGTCTTACAACTATTGAGATAGAAAAACGACTTTCGGGTAGGTTCGCCAAATTTTTTTACATAATATAAAGTACTTATATTTAGGTATCAAAAGGAAAATGAACAGTATTTTAGAAAATTAGCAGTATTTCCTGTTACTACTACTAGTGATGATGATAACACTGTATTTATTTTTGTTCAACAGCAAAATGTATAATTTAGTGATATACTGTTTTTGGGAACCCTACTTTCGGGCAAGGTGGGTTTTGGCAAGTCAATAAAATATCGACGAAATCAACTTGTTTTAATTCACAAATGGACCTAATAACTACAATTTAACCAAATATGATATCAATATAAGTTCTAACGCCTTCAATGCCAGGAATGGAGGCCGGGAGTAACCGCCAGTCATTGGCTAGACATTTATCAAGACGACTGCACCCCATATTAACTATGTGATCCATTCATAATGTTTCATTAAGCAGTAATGCGTTTGTGATACCCGACCCGATCAAAAGTATCGATGCCTTATCTCCAATGGTTCGTTTTAACAAAATTTCCGATATAATAATGTATTAGTGTTATTTGGCTGATTCATTTTTGCTTTTAATGTTTTTGAAACGCCTTTCATAGTCATGATTGATTCGGTGCAAGAAGTATGTGATTTATTAAAATGCATTAGTTCTTTGATTATTCTTTCAAAATCATTTAAGTAACGGAGTTCAAACACGAGTGTTAAAGAAACAAATTACTACACTTATTTATAAATCAGCAGATGCAGATCTGGTGAAATGCTATCATCAGAATCCTCTAACAGAATGGGCGCAATAAGAATTTGCGTCCGCTCGGATCTGGGGCAATTTGTGCGAGCAATCGAACCGGCCGTCAGAACAAAACATAAAGCGGTTTACGACCACCCAGCTGATTTATTCCTCATTCATAATTTGATGTTTCGGAACATCAGAAGATTTAATAACACCAGATAGATATCGCTTAACCGATGTAAAACTGCTCGCTTCTTGTGTAACAATCGTAAAATACACATTAAGAAGCATTAAGAGACTGAAGCTATACATGCAACTAAAGTCTTTCATCCCTAATCTAAGGCTATTTTAAAACGCCACGAGATTCGGGAAGTTTATTGGCTAGCCTCGTAACTGCTTTTATTGCTTTATATCGTTATTATGCTAACATTATTTTATTACGGCTATTTAAACGTTGATTCTTAGCCTACATCGTCTGCAATACTATCTTATCGTAGTTATCGATGTAGATTTCCTCTCCGATGAATTTGTTTTCATCTCCGAGCTGTAGATATCAATCGTGTCATGTTTACTTACTTTTTTACCACTCACTAGTTCTCGAGTGTCAACGCTCTCTTTGTAAACGCCCGGTGAAAGTACAGGAGCGTCGAGTGTGAGTGACGTTTCCTAAACAAAAAACCTACGCGGCGGCGCCGTTGTCAATGTCAACAACTCTGTAAAATAGTGTGGCTAGCGTAAACACTTAATTAACATCATAAAGTATCGGGTCGCCGCAATCTCCCAACACTTATCAAACGTCCATAATAATTTGAGACGCGTTGTTACGGCGAGGTGCAAAAGTGGCTGACCTGACATCACGCTTGTGACCCTCGCTCGCGGCTCTTCCTCTCGCTCGCGCCCGCCTGTCCCTCTCCAACATCACGCCCCCACTTTCCTAATCATCTCCTTAAAGCCGCATGTTTAAATATCGTCTTAAAATTAATGAACTCTAAATCTTGGTTGGTAAATTCTAATTTGGAATGCCTGCGTGGTGGGGCACCGACGAGTCTCGGTCCATCAGCGTCATCCATTGTTATGTCGTCTTCTTTGGCTTTATAAACAATCTCTTTTATTTTCACCTAGGAGTTGAATCGGCGCGCGCTGGTGGAATTCCTGTGTCTATTCTTATCGGGTGGTCGTCTCATAGGTAACGAGAGCACAAAGGTTGTTGAGAGGTGCCACGTCGTGTCGCGGGGCTAACGGACTGAACTCTCGTGACATGATACTTTTTTTATTTCTAACAACTTCAAATCGGCACCGTGTAATACAGTTACGTGTTAATGACGATCGTGACTAGTACGAGAAAAAAATACTCCAAATAACTAATTTCATGACAGATTTTTACATCACGTTACGACCACTGAGACGGCATGGTTAAATGGAATTCCGAACTCTCTCCGCGGTAGGTTTTGTCGAGCGTAATTTATCATTATTCTGCGCTACTTTTTGTCTATTATAACATATTAATTGCGTCCTTCTTGTAGTATTTTACTTGCAGCGATAATAGAGTCTGATGTAGGAATGCGGTCATAATTTGTAATGAGCAAGGATCGTGAGATATTTCTCTACGCTTCGCCTCTTTAATAGGTTTAGCTCGTTACGTCGTTCCCATGCTTTCTGTACTGAATGCTTTTTTCTCGTTGAACTTAAATTGGGTGTGATTTAAGGTTTCATTACTACTATGTTGATGAGATTCGCCAGTAGCCCATCGTTAACGAATTATAGATGCTGCACGACTCGCGATCGGAAGGAATGTGTCAACTTTACTGAACCAGTTTTATTGCGAAGATGTTAACAATTCATATACCTTTCAAGCATGTCTTAGTCAATGATAATTTTAATGTGCTATATCTTTCGCTATTATGAATATCACTATAAGTATATTAATTTAAATAAGTAATATAAATTTTAGACAACATCACAAATATTTCTATGATCCCAAAATATAAGTAGCTAGAGCACTTGTGTTATGGATATTAGAGACAACGATGGAACAACAAACACCCAGACCTGAGCCAATATAGAAAAGTTTGTTTTCTAATTGACTGAATTTATTGATGCAAAGAGAAGCATTCTAGACATAGCTCAAACATACGTCTTCCCTGTTTAAATCCTAGTCTTACATTTTCTAAAGAACAGAGCCAAACCTTATAAAGTTAGGTTTTATTTTAAAACAATTGACAATCTAATCATCGAAAGACCAATTTCAATTGCTGCGATGGGGACCATGCGCGCCGCAATTAATTAGTTCTTTATCAAAACGATCTGTTAAAAATATTTAAAATCACTTTTAAAATAGTAGTCTTACATTTTCTAATGTAGTATGGCCACACTACCGTGATATGGCAATAATTATGCCCATAATTTTCTTTAGGCATATACGCATAAGGTTCATCAATTGCAATATTCAATGATGTGTGTGTGTAGTGTGGCCGTAACATAAAGAACAAACCCAAACCTCATACATAGGTTTAATTTGATAACAATTGACAATCCAATCTTTGGAAAGCCCTATTCCACTTGTTGCGATGGGGAGCGTGCGAGCCGCAATTAGCTCTCAATCAGAGCTATCTGCGGCGAGATCCGTGATTAACCGCGCGCCGGTGGTTGCTTGGGTTAATACTGGGAGACGTGTTGCTATTCCGAGTATTTCACCCTTTTCCTCCTTTTCTATTACTTTGTTAACTTCTCATTTTTTACTTAAAGTGCAGACGTGGAAAGATATGTCTTTCAGGATATCGTGTAATTGAATCCGTATAGTCTGCTCAGCCTGTTTGAAGATATTTAGAGCTTAATGTTTCATCCATAGTATTTGCTGTCTTGTAATATATTTCTTACACTTCTTTAATGTTTTTATCAAACTGCACTTCTGTTTGATTGAAGATGTGAAAAGTATGCGATTCTTTTTAACAATGCTAAGCTTAATAAGTAATAATTGGCAATTCGCTCGTAAAAATTACTTCGCACTTGGATGGAAGCAAGAGAGTTCGCGTTCAAAACGCCGTATTTAAGCAGGCACGAAGCAGAAATTAAGTGTAATTAGAGGGGCGAAGGGGCGTGCGGGAATCTGCGGAAAAACTGGGAATGCGCGCGCGACGGCGAGCCAGCGGGCGCGGAGCTGGACTGGCTATAAATGACAACACGTGGAAGTGCTAAAATAAATATCAATCAAAGTAAAAAGCAATAATAAAATATCTTATTAAACCTACTTTTAAAGATACCAAATCTATTATAAATATTGTTACAAAAAACTCTGAACCTGCAGTCAAAATCTCTGACAAAGTTTTGTAGGACATTTTTTATGTACTGTTAAATGTTAATTAATAAATAAATAGGTATAATAATTAATCGTGAAACTAATAAAACTATTTTCTTTTACAGGTAAGCCCCAATACATTAATTCTTCGACTAAGTAAGTAACACCAAGTATCTTGCATCTATGGCCTAAAAAGACGAAAAAACGTAATCTTACTATGACATTTACGCCGTGCTGTAACCACTCGCTGGCCTGATGACGCGGGCGCATTATTACCAACGGTCAATCAACGCCTTAAAGCCAACCATTTGTAACAACTCTATTACTTTCAGCCTAAGGTTGAATATCGAGAGGTGTTGTATCACTTTGTATATTAGGTGTCGAACACGTCAGTATTGTTCTGGAAGCATGCGCAGGATGAGTTAGTGCCCATAACGGGCTGTTACTCTTAATTATATGGAACACTCTGCGGTGCAGCAGCGCTTTGTCTGGCCTTATTTATGGGACCAGGGTGATAATATGTGGAGGAATGCCTTAAATTTTTGATGAAATGTCCCTTTTTTATGCACGATTGTTCTTTCCAACTTTGTAACTGGATCAGTATATTTTTATAAGTACTGGCAATGAACACTTTTACGAAATTGAGGAGATAACACATATGGTATTTTTTTATGAAGGTGTATGTATTGCACATTACAGTTAAAAAAAATCAGTTCAGAAGGAGGCATTTACTGAAATATCATACCTTACTTCAGTACTTGACATAACTAACATAACTTGACATAACTTGTATTTACTTATGGAAAAACCATTTCTAAAAATATGTTTCCCATGGCTATGAAAAGACAATTCAATTTTTCTCCTCTAATCGTCGTAAATGTGTGTGAATTTAGGAGATAGCCACAATAAAATACCCAAAAGCAATTAAGAAATAAATCCATAAAGCAAAACCGAAATTCTTTTTAAACGAATATCGGCGGGCTGCTGCGCGGCACCGGAGGAATTGTCATTATTCGGGATATTATTTCGAAAGCGCGCGTCGAAAAACCGCACACGACTTTTACGGCGACAGCGCGATAGTTTATGGGCCGAGCACCCAGCCTGGCTCGATTAACATTCGAACACACAATTAGCCCATTCTCATTCCCACTATGCAACACACTCACATCTCTACTATTTGCCTTTGTTTTTTTTCCATCCACTCAATAATCCACAAGTACAATTTTAGAAAAACTTTAACATCGCGGTCGGTAATCTCAACGACTCTGCTGCCTCTAGATTTAAATCGATAAATAGTAGTTAATCTGTATATGTAGCTGACATATTTAAGACAGCACCATAATGACATTAAGACTGGAGTCGATCTCGACAAAAGACGGAGCGGCTGTTGTATGTAAATAGCTGCATGATGATGCGACCTCCCAGAAACATAGGGACACGAATACTATTCGACTTATAACGATTAAATTGAACAATTAAATAGGTACCCAGAGACTGGACATAAAACAAACTGTCCATCTTCAACAATGGGAGTCGACATAAAAACTTACGACATAAAATATTAATAGAAATGCACGTGTGTTCATTGTCAATAAATTACTGGAGTGACAGAGCAATAAAAAAGTGTATTTCTTGGAGTGAATGGGAGGCAGCGAGGAGGCTTCGATGTGAGGTAGCCAATAAAAGTGGCGAGCATCGGATCGTAAAGTACCGCTGTAGACTGCGTGGCGGGACGGCGCGGGCCGCTCGCATCCCGTCTAAAATAACGCGTCTGCTTATACTACATTTAACTCCTCTATCTATTGGGAACAGTATTTAGAGAGCTGTGGGAAAAGTAATTCAAGAGTAATACGCAAAAATGATTGTGTGTTGATTTCGATCGCGAAAGACTATAAGGGAACATTTTTTTCGAAATTCTAGTTATTAATCCATAGTTCTGTTTTCATCAAGGGAAAGTCAATTTACATTGATGACATTATTTTGATTGTTTCTCTTATTAGATGTTCTATTTATCTTTTATAGACCAGTTAAAAATAAACAAAAATCGTCATTTTCAACAGAAATGTTATTTGTTTATAACACGCCAATGTAGCTAGCTAGATTTAAAATGCATAACTGCCTTCCTTCATGATAACTTCTGAAAACACCATCATCTTTTAATTTCACTATTGGACCATCTGAAATCAATTTTATATCTCCAACAACTTGTTTTAAAATGAGGTAACGTTAGAATTATGACTATGGTATGAACATACGCATACACGTTTTTATTATCTGCAGTAAATACCTACTATTCCTGTGTCTATTTTTATATCTCCTCATCTGGAAACGTGAGATGTTTCTATATATAACTGTTACCTTTGAATAAAAATGAGCTGACTGCATTCATGGCATTATCGCTGCATAAGTCTCAGGAGGAATTCAAATCGGAATCGACTAGAAGCGGCATTTATTATTCACTTACGTATTTACCTACCTATCTACAACTTTACGTGTGATCGTTTCCAATGCGAGTTGTTCCACTCATGTTGGAAAGTCTGAAAACGGGTCAATTCTTCAAAGGTACTCGTATTTTTGGGAAGGTCATGACCTTATTGAGAAAACTTTGAGGTTAAAAAATGTATGCAAAAATATGTGTACCAATCATTTTTAAGTCATTCGAGTCTTGTTTTGGTCACTTTTAAGTCATTCGAGTCTTGTTTTGGTCTACTGTTCGGCACTAACTTCTGGTTAATTTCATAAATACAACAGTTAAAACGAAATTATCTGTCAAGTGGCTAATTAATTTGTAATCTAATAGGAACTCATAAAACAGGCTCTGTATTTTGAAAGCAATTCCTTCCTTTAACAGACTTGGTGTTGTGAATATGCTTCTTTGATTTCAAAGTGGTTCACCTTTCGATATAAAAAATGCGTGACTCGAATCAAAACGCCGCTTTCTTACAAGTGCAAGCAAAGGTCACAACTCAAATTAAATTAGATTGTATAAATACATTTCTTAGAACACGACACGGGATGGACAGTTTGACATGGCATCCTTAGATATGATCGTTGACCCATTCAATATCTCCACGAATGATCTAATATGGTCGTGTACCGTAACGAACAAAAAACATGTAATACTTTTAATTAGATTAAATTGATTTATTTAATATTGATCGGGCGGAGAGATTATTGATGAATGCAAGTAATTAAGATCGGGTATAGTGGACCATCTAAGATGCCGTGTTTTTGTTGGTAATGTTGCTTCGATAGTAATGAGATTTAGGGGAAGTATCGTCTTCTACTTTGAATTTTATTTTATTTCTATAATTTAATGTCACTCATATTCAATGTTATAAGAATAATGATGAAGGGTCCCAAATTCTATTTTTTTATTTGATTACCTATGTATTTTAATTTAATTCTACAAACAGGCAAACACATTTTCCCTTAGTAACAAAACAATCAATTCTATCTTACATCCAATCATTGGAACAATTATTAAATCTCATTATTCTAAAACAGGTAAAGCTTCATTAGTTTTCCAAAGGAATTTCTCAAGATACTTCAAAGGTACCTTAGGTGCAACCACTGCAAAAAAGGATAAAATAGTAGGTTTAACCAACCCTCACAATAATTAACAATAATTTGTTAAACAAGCCGGAACGGGCGGAGGCTTTGACACGCCGACAAAGGCATCGGCAGCTTTTGGAAGCTGCAACTTTGTAGTTTACTTAACTTTTAATTAATAGTGATGTTAATCTGGTTAATTCGATGACAGGGGTAAATCATAAGTGTTTGGGATTGGTCGTATTATATTCAAAATTATTACTGTAGTTATTGATATAGAGGCTGAAGGAAATATCAAAGAATATAACGTAGGTAGAGCTTTCAGACAGCACCTACAAAGCTGAACGATCAAAATCTTTCACTCTCTTATAAAGATGTTACTATATTTCAGTAATTCTGAATATGTTTCATTTAAAATATGGTCTTGTATTAACAGCAGTTTCATTCGCATAACAATAGTGGGCAATAATGTTGATTTTGCTAGTTTAATCTTTATTGATGTTAAGTATTTCTTACCTTCCGGTCTCATTTAATGGAAGAACGTTATTCAAACATACGAAACTATTCGGTACAACAAACTTAGCTCTTAAATAAACACCGCATGAATCTACAAAAAGCCGAAACCTCGAAGGCCAAAACAAAATGCATACCACCCAGCTTTTATTGACAAAATGCTTATATGTTTGACGAACCTCAGACACGGCCTACCCTCGATCGTGATCCATAAAGCGCGAACTTAGCTAATGAAAAGCAAAAAGTAAGTACACCTGTACAAATTGACGATCGCATTAAAACTACTGTAAATGAAATCATTAAACCTTATGCTGTACCTGTTAAGGGATATAATCAGATTGCTTATCGTCAAATGTGTGAACATAAAGTTTGTTAAATGCATCTACCTGCGAAGGCTCGCGCACTTATTGTCTAGGTCTGAATGCAAACTGCACAGCCGTTTGTGCACTTAAATAGGGTTGTCTTAGTGCGTTTTTGTAATAATTGAAATGCAAAATTGGATATTGATATCAGTATATAACTATGCACCAAGCTCAGGTGCAAACAAAATTAAGTAATTTAGATAATACATTATTATTACATACCTGCTAACTATTTTTTCCATTAAATACTTGAACCACCCTGACTGAACTCAAAATGAGAAATGCTTGCAGAAACTTAACTTTGTTTCAAAGTATTGAATAAAACTCTAATTCACAATTTCGAAAATAATTTAATGACATTTATTTTCTGCGTTAATGTGCTTTCTAATTTACGTCGTTAAAATCCGAGCGCACCCCTATGCAAGTTCATACACCTTTTAACAAAAGCTCTAATAATTATTATTTTTCATCTGCTACGTTTTTGTCACAGTTATCAATCAACGCAAGGGCTTTCTTCCGTCCTTCTCTTCACCACGTTCATTTGTTATTTCTTCTCTCTTTCTACTGCCATACAATGTAATTATATGAACACCTGGGCGCAAAAGAATGTCGCACAAAGCGACGGGTAATGACGATCCGAATCTAAGATCGGGAATATTTTGTTACCGAGAATGGTTTGCTTCATTAATTATGAAACAGAATACTCTTTACAATTTTTCTTAAAAATATTCTCTCTGAACGCTCTGTCATGATTTGATAAATTGCCAAACGATCGATTTTGTCGTCTTTCTGTTTAATTTAGGAAAAAAGACTTATCTTGTTTCGACCGCGCTGATCGGCTTTTGTTTGGTTTCGAGGAATTCTGTGAATAGAAAAAACATTATTATTGAATTTAAGATAACTAATTAACTATTTCGTTAAATATATTAAATTGTTGTCAAGGTCAAATAAATTTCTATACAAGGTGTTACAAAAGTACCCCTAATGCCGAATATGGTAGATAGGTACCATCAAACTGAACAACTTTTACTATAGGACCAACTCTGAAATCGCGAAAAAAAAATCAGCTGTTTCATACATTTTGATATTTTCGACACCGTCATTTTATAGTCTCTTAATCCCGTAAAGGAAAGTTCTAGTGTTCTACCGATGAAACTAAACATTTTGCCAAAGAAACATGGGCCATAACAAAAACTTTCCAATACTAATATACAATGTTTTAGCTGTCTAGTTAGTATACCAATATTTTTTTTACGTTTTTTGACTCATGTTTTTTTGGCAAAAATATTAAGTTTCATTGGTAGAACAAAGGTGGGACACTTCTTTAAACCGGGTCAAAATGACAGTGTATGTTTTAGAGATGAGCTATTTTACCAAAAAAACTATTTGAACCATTTTTGCCTCTTTTTATACCGTTTAACATTAATGGTCAAAGAAGGTAATCAAATTAAACCCATATACCTAATTTTAACCCCAAATTGCTATGAAGTTAGAAGATCAAACACATTCTAACTATAACCTACCTGAACCATATTATAGCGAAGTGCAACCATTAATGAAGAAATATTGCAAGTTGTCGATAACTACCTCGATAACACGCCGCGGGCGGAGTAGCTTCATACTAATTATAGACCCGCGAAGAGCTTACAAACTGGTATCTGACTACGATACGTCAAAAGTCACAATTCGGAACTTCAAGTATGGTATTGACCAGATTATGGACACATCTTTGGACCCATTGGAAGTAAAAATTAATATACCCATTTAAGCAATTAATTAAGAAATAACAAGAATGATTGTCACTTGATTTGCCTTGATCTGAAAGTTTAAAATAAAGTAAAAACATAATAGTAATCGCAATGTTAATTATCAAGTAACTCGACAAATATTATAAGAAAAAACAAAAATGTGGTCAATATTACTGTGAATGCCGAAAAAATCATTTACAAACATCTTGTTAGATAACCGCCAAACTAACACCCCAAAAATGACTGGAGTATCTTCAATCTTTGCTTCGAATATTGCACCTTGTCCCTTCATGTTAAAGTGTAGTTTTGATCGAAGGACGGCGTGATGAAATTTCTCCGTATTAAATTGAAACTATATCGACGGTCAGCAAATCCAGAACTTGTTTGTTTAGGGCGAGCCCACCCTAAAATATTTATTTTATCTCGGTTTGCCGAAGTCACGGCTATACTTCGTTTCCATTTTTAGTAGATAGGATCGATATTGAGTTATAATTTATAATGCTGGTTATAGTCCGTTGTTTGAGTTTGCACGTCCATCGGAACAGATATGTAAAACCAACATCTTCTAAACAAACGTTATATCTAAACCAAATAATTTCGCCGAATTTCGTCTTCCTGGAGGTTGTATTGGTTTTCGAATCGACACGAACTCTCGTTCTGTTTACTTTGTTTAACTAAAGATAAACCGATCTATTTTCTTTAATACAATGCTTAAAGATTATTACTGAATTTTTAAGGTCAGAGCTACATAAAATTTATTTATTATTTTAATATTTATGAGAAATCGTTATCGCCTCGTACTAGAAAAAATTCGACTCGTCACCAGAACTGTCTCAGGCGGGAATCGCACCCGCGACCTTTGGAAGTCGCTTATAGGGGTAGCATTGTGAATGCTAAAATCTCAAATTTAAAAATATCTAGAGACAATTCTGATATTTCACATACTTTTCACAACTTCACAGAAAAAAGACAATTTAAATCACCAAAATTCGTTTAACAACAACTCACATAAATTTCTCAGTCGATTTCCTTGACGGAATTAGTTTTACCTCACCATTAGGATTATCACCCGTCACAAAGCGAACTTTGTCGAGGACAATGCCTCTACGAAGTCACATCACAACCGCCGGCCAAACATACGGCATTTCGCGGAACTTAAGAAACTGTCACCGCTTTCAGTTATAGCACCTTATTATTATAGCGAATAGGTTGGAATTTGCTAATGAATTTCTCGATTCTTTGTTTGTAATTTTTGTATATAGGAACTGCTACCTGAACTCACCCACATTGTCTTCTCACAATTGTGGTTGTTCTCCCTTTCCAGGCGGCCATCTTTTATTTTTAAATCCGTGACGTAAAATCTACGTTGCTTAGGACATAGTCTCTTTTTTTCTAATAAGCACAAAATAAAAATATTGTACAGTTTCTTCAAATGACCTGTAGCTGATGATTTTTAAAACAGCTGTAAATTTGAAGTGTGCCACATATAAGTTTGTGTCAATATTTCTGTAACTTTGGCACGAGTCGAGACTCAAACCTTGAACTATGCATACACAATTACTATTCAAAGTTTTTAAGTTCTTTTCCGGCTTGTTACATGAATAATTTTGTTTGTAAAAGCGATACCTACCTATTTTCTGTGTTACATAATAATTGTATTGTTTACAGTCAAATTTTACACAACGATTGACCTACCTATCTAGAATCTGTTACATTTCTTATGAAAGTTACTCATTGTGTTTTTTTGTTAAATGTACCTACGTGATTTGTAAAGATTTAACACGCAGATACAGTTAATTTGGCCACTCATCAAGGGATGTCTTTTGTCAGATCGACGAGTTTACACTCGGCTGCGTCTGCGCAGCACAGCTGCCGATTTTAACAAATGACTTCGATCGATAACCCTCCGATGCGAAACTCTTGTTTTTGCACTACGAAACATATTTTTTGTCTCTGTTGAAAATAAGTAATACAATGGGTTTGAATTTTATTATTAATTATAGTGTCAATATTATCACTACGCAATATTTTCCTGATGACGACAATTGCGTTAGTCAAAAATAAGAGCTTTTCCTAAATAATCACAAAATCTAAAATTACTAATAAAATCTAACGTAAACGCTAAAATATTAGAAACATTTTCTTTGGACAATTTGTACTTTTAAATGCTTATAGCTCTACGTGCTCTCTGGAACTTACATTTCTATATTAATCAAAGAAACAGTTACTTATTGCAGTCAGTGCGACAACATTTTTTTTCTAATAAGCAACACCCACTGTCACGTCACGCCGGCCGCCGCCCGTCAGTCGTGTTAAAAATAATTAATGGAAAACTTTCTCAATACCTAATATTTTTTTACGCAAAAAATATTCGTATCGTCCATTGATACAATCCATTGTCCAGGCCCACCCCACATCGCCCCACCTGTAGTGAATGGCCCGGACCTTACAATGAAAAATGTATTTTTTTTCTCTAAGACCTCTTTTGTCAGTGGCAACACTATATTTCACGTGGAACAATTATCATTGTCTTTGGCACCTCAGAGTGCTTAACTCGCGCATTCTTTTGTGGGTGCCGAGATTTCCAGTCTTTTGTCTTGCAAGCATTGCATAGTAAAAAATCTGATTTACAAAAGCTCGTGTGTATAGGTCATCATAATGCCAATAAAAAATTACAAAACATTTAGAAAATTTATTTATCGAAATTATTGGAAACATTAACAACGACATAAAAGTTTAAAAGAAATTCGAACCGATTAAATTTAAGCTACAATTTACGATCAGCAATAAATAATACTGCCGCTCTACATCATTGTCGCCATTTTTTTAAAACCATTAAAAACCCTATCAATGACTTTCATTCCGATAAAAAGCAGTTGCAATATGAGACTCCCAGTCTCCCTCTTGCTTTATTTCGTACAAAAGAAAGAGTCAGAATTTAAACAGAATGTAACATATCGCTAACTAAATTTTTAAATGCGTTACAAATTTCAATAAATAAGCAAATAAATTGCTATTCGATAAATGGTATTGTTAGAGCTTAATGTTGATTTATATGAATATTCATGTATTTATTTAATTGAATGCACGGTGCTGCCATTGAATAGAAATATTTAACATATAAAATAT
The DNA here is from genome assembly GCA_963556745.1 of Catoptria pinella. Classification (NCBI taxonomy): domain Eukaryota; kingdom Metazoa; phylum Arthropoda; class Insecta; order Lepidoptera; family Crambidae; genus Catoptria; species Catoptria pinella. The sequence continues at coordinate 8,138,001 of OY750771.1, forward strand.
TGCATAGATATTAAAAACTGAATTATAATTCGCATTGGGCTGCACGTGTCGTTACTTATCAACCGTTATAGAACAATAATTGACTTTAAATATATTTTCTATTAAAATATTTTATTGTTATGAAAAAGTTTGTTTCAGAAAGAGTACCCAATGCTGTGTTGAGAATAGAAACCAATGCCATTTGATTTATGATTTATGACAAAATTTACTGCAAATAAATAATTTAATGATAATTTAATCTTTGATTAAAGTGGTAAGATTTTAAAGTTGCATAAATTTCAGTAAAATGTAGAGCATGTTCGTTGTTATCAGACAGTCCTATAAGAAATGTCATCCGCCACTCCATTTCATAAACTTACAGTGAAGCGCTCACATTTTCCCATTTCCTTAAAAAACCCCTTATTTTTCAGTAATTCTTTCTATCCTACAAAACTGTATTGCAAAACCACATTATAGTTAGCACATAAAAAAATCCATTTTCGACCTAATCTCGAAGAGTGAAGACCTATGCAAAGTGCATAGGAAGTTTGCGTTCAGATGCGCCCTGCACTATGTCATGTCTAGAAGCGATTCATCGCTAAACAAACAAGCTTTTTAAATGCTACCTAACTTGTCTTTTTTATATCGCCATTTGAATATTTCCATCGTTTCGGTAAGGTTCGTGACACGACGCGGCACCGGGATCACGTGAGAGATATTTATAAAAGAAAGCCGTGTATTGCCGATATAGCGTTATTTCCAATTTAATGATTGCTAATACCAAATCGGGCCTGTCGTCACGTCAGCCCGCGACCGTCTGTTACAGACATTCCCTTCTGACAGTAATATTTATTCTATGCAACCACTTAAACTTTTATCAACCGTGTAAGCACCTTAAGTGTGGTGACCGATTCACTTACTTCATGCATAACCGCCGCGATTATCCTGCGGTTTAATAAAGTAGTTTCATATTCAAATGCGTCGTTAGAAAAACACCCATCGCATGTTGTACCTACTAATTTCGCATAAACGCTTGAAAAATAACAATAAAACAACCCTTCTCCATAAACAAGGAGCTTCTGAAATGTTAAACCACAAACTCTAAATAAAGCCGTATCGCACGCCATAAACACTGATAGAAAAAAGCACTCGAAAAAAACTTCACTAACAAAAGTGACGACGAAAAAAAACCCCGCGATCACATGCAAATGTCGCCGCGCGACTTCGCTCATTACGCCACCATAAAACCATAACAACAGTCATTACGAGCACAATTAAAAAAAAACTCCGTCAACATCAACATTGCAAGTGTGGCGAAAACCGCTTAGGAGCGCCCACATAGTTTGTTTTCATCACCGAAAAAAAACTTAAAATGGGGGCGCCACCGTCTTATGCAAAAAAGTCCTTACGTATTCACCCCTCGCGAATTTTGCTCTAATGAATGCTCCTCGTCTTTTTTCACCACTCGACTCAGTTGTTTTGACGGATCGCAATCTAGCCACTAATTGCTTTTTCCTTCTCGGGGTGCGTTCCACCTCGCAAAATTGCGTCTTATTAATTGAATAATATTAATGATACTTCCTCCCGGCGATCAATCTTTAATGACGTTTTTATTCGTCGCGAGAGTGACGCGACTCTCGCTTTTCCTCTCGTGTATTCAACGTCGTTTTTTTAGTCGGCGATCGATGTTAATTACGTGTCTAATGGCTCCCGTGATACACTTCCATTAATAATACGTCATACGACAACGTCCCGCTCTTCCAAGATTTAATAACTACTTGTACGAGATTAATAGTGCATCTGTGGCCGGCGTTATTATAAAAATATGCCTATACGCAGCGTCATAATACATTTCTATCACATCTCCTTTCTGCTCGCCGCCTGTTGCGTTATCCCTCTTATGGTAACAATAAAGCATTAAAGCTGCTTTTTTCAACTTACATTAATAAGTTGCGTTTTGATTATGCAAAAAAATGCATTAAATATGCGTTGCGCTAAAAATTAATCCGAAATTAAAAAGTGGCATCTGCCGTGAGCGTTTCGCGTACAAAATGTCATAAAAGTTTATCTATGCTTAACTAAATAAACCTCGTTTCCGAACGCAGGCTCTGCGATGCATTGTTCTCTCCCGTTATTATTACCGCTTTTTATTAAAGCGCTTTTATTTTATTATCATAACGATTTTTTTCCAATGATGAATCCGCGCGACGAGACGGTATAATATCTTTTGTTCCGCACTCTGATATTGTTTCTTTTTTGTATTTTTTTTTGTATTGTGTCGCGGTGTTGCCATCGTGTTGCGAGCGTGATTTATTCCCCCTTTCGGGTAAAACAACACCCGTGCGAGTTACGATTAGCTCGGCTACGTAATATCTAATTACTATGGGCAAGCACGTACACACATAACTCGCATGCAGCCTCGGCCGATGTGGTTTATGGAATTGGATCCTCATATTTCGGCAGTCTCTCGGTGCTCGTAGTTTTTGTCGGTGTCTTACTAGATACACTTTCCCGGGTAATCTGATATCTTTATAGTCTCAGCTTTCGAAAATCCACTTTGAGTGTGAAGAAAAAAATTGCTTAACTACCTACGCGAAAAACGTGGGTGACTATTTTTTATACGCTTCCCCTTGGGATAGTAGCTACACTGAGAGAAAAATATTGTTGGGTGTAACAATAAAACTTTAACAGGGGAGAGCCGTTTAAGGTGGATAGTTACCACTACAACGTTTTTATTGCTATCTGGTTTTTGTTACACTAACAACGTTAACGTTCTGCGTAGGGATTGTTAGACCAACAAAATTATTATATTGTTATTGCAACAATCAATAAACTGTTCTTGTAACAATATGAAAATGTTTTGGCGTTAATTTAACTATGTTCCTATAACAACTGAGCTTTGATAGACTTTGATAGATTAACAATTTTCCTTTGTTATTGCACCTACCGTCACATAAAAAAGTTGATAAAAATACAAAGTTATTTTGTTACTGTAATGACATTAACTAAGAACTACAGCAAATGCCAATATTTGCTACGGCAAACTTAATTTGTTAGGTAAGGTTGATAGTAACTTCACCTTTGCTGTAGTACTAAGTTAATGTCATTACAGTAACAAAATAACCTTGTATTCTTATCAACTTGTTTTTGCTACTCTAGCAAAGGAAAATTGTTACTGTGACAGTTTTAAGACGGCTACTCCCGCGACGGTAGCGCCACTCCGTAAAATTATTAACTACTGCCTGAAAATATAATTGAAACCAAATTCTCTAGTAATGCACTGTCTCGTGTGATTTGGCACTAGATCTGGAAAATGTCTTGTTTCAATAATTCTATTGGTTCTAAATATTCTTAAGTGCTTTTCTAGATAGAACTTGGTTTTAATTAATTCTCAGAAAGTAGTTAATAATTTTAGGGAGTGGCGCCACTGTCGGTAGTAGCCGTCTGCGGTCCATTATCTGTGGGAAATAATATTATAAAGGTTTTTAGTAAAATAAAGTTTAAATAGACAAATTGAAATATTTATTCAACATAGTCACAATCAGTGCAGAAAACATTTATTTTGACATAGGATCACGACCATAATGGCGGGACCCATGCTTTTTTAAGTTCTTGTGAAATATACAAACATTTATTTAAGAAAAAGATATTCAACAAAAAAGGTTGTAATTTTTCATGAAAGTGGTGGGATCACCATAATATAATTACATATTGTGGTGTCAACCTTAACACACAAATGCTCTCATTTTATATATAAGTATTAAATACTATCGGAATAGATTTTTTCGATTTCAGAGTTTAGGTAAGCTAAGTAATTGGAGTTAAAATTTGACGTATTATAGTTTGGAGCTACAAAATGTTATTTTCATTAAGTGATGGTGCTCCCGATACTTTCACGACAAAATGACAATCCTACCAACTTTTCAGTTACACCAACTTTCACTAAAGTCACTTAATTCTTTATATACACAGTCTACACTCATTTTTCCGTGCGTATCCACGAACACCCGTAAAAGAAATGAATGCCAAATAGATATTATAACAAAGTTCTTCGTTCCCCGCTACTCCCCGCATACCCTCAAATATTTTTATCACAACAAAGTTTACATTGTACGTTGTTAGATAGACAGTTTACGTTTGAACTCCATAACAAACGCTTTTGATGGATTCACTTTGCTATTGTATTAACTTCATATTTATTTAACTTCACAATAAAATCCTGTCATCACAACAAAATTACTTGAATTTTTTGGCAGAGACAAATTATTTATTGTTCGTGTTACAATAAAAACTTAACATATTAACTTTGTCGCACACTTCAAGCAAATTGTCGTCTCAACCAAGTTAGTTAATATGGTTAAAATAACAATGCACATGTTATTATTATAACAGTATTTATTTTGTTAGATTGGACTTGAGTACTACATCAAAATATACTTTCTTAAAAAAACAACGTACTATTGTTAACTATAAGAACTTTTTTATAATAACAAGTTGCGCGTTGTTCTTATCACAACAAACCCAGAACAATAAAAAAGTTGATATGGAAACTAAACGAGCCTGGATGTGGTAACAGAGGTTTTAGTTTCTACAACAAGAAAATTTTAGCAAAGCTTTTATTGTCACTTTGTTAGCCATTATTTTTCTCAGTGTAATGTTCGTAATTTCAAATTCAATCTAGTCAAACAAAAGACGGCTCTCGCGTATCTAAATGGCGTTTTTAAATCGGATATTATAATTAATGTACCTTTTGTCGCGTGCTGACGTGCCCTTGCGCGAACAATGGGATTTCTAATAGAGAGGGATATAAATATTTTTTCTTAGAAGCAGGAGGCTACCTGAGGATAAAACACAGGCGACAGACGCAGTCCGCGCCGAATTAAATTAGAATAATAATCAAATCCTCTTTGTTTCGCTCTAACTTGCTTTTGAAATCCCCCGGAGCTATTTAATAACTATAAAAATATGCTTCATTAAATTTAGATCATCATACTATTATCCGTTAAAGGTGTTTTATTTCAATGGCTAGAACCTTAGAATCAGTCAAAAGATACTATAAGGTGACATATATTTATTTGTATCATCATAATTATATCACGCAAATGACCAGTAAAAACAAAAAACAAACAACACAAAACAGACGCAAGTCCTGTCTGAATGAACAACCTCGCGAATTCGAATGGACGTAATTTTTTTATCAGGGCAACCCTCCAAACCCTTCCCTACGAAAAAAACACTAATAGTTAAAATGTATAATGTGCGCGTGTAGAGAGAGCTTTTTTGCTTGTGGGTATAAGGAGAGGGCAATAAAAAACTGCATTATATCACGGTGCCCCCTTCATTATGTGACGTGAGGGTTAGGAGTTTGTGTGTGCTGTTTTTTTTAACGTGTGTGTGACACCGAATGAGAGTTACGATGCAATCGATAATCTATAAAATTAATTAAGTTTGAACCCTAGCTGCTTGTTTTGAAACGAAAATAATATATTTAGTTAATTAATTAACCCTTCAACGCCCGGAAAATGAGACACAATTGATATTCCTTTGTTATCTTTACAAAGTCTAAGTGACAACAGGTAAATTATTTTTATGAAATGGCAGCACTTTCTTATCGCAACTAAAATTAATTTACATAGAAAAGAAAAACTATTTGGTATAAAATGAAAACTCTATCTACGTATATATGAAGTTAACGCATCATAAATTGAAAAAAAAAACATTATTACTTTAATTAATATAAATACTTACTTAAGTTTTTAAAACCCTGATTAATAAACGAATATCAAAAACAATGTTTTATTTCAACTTTTTCAACTCCGTCATACTACTTATATTAATTCTGTGACTCTGTTTAAAATAACGAATGTTGCCAGCTACCGCGTTCAAAATGACCCCACCGTATCAAATCCCGAACGAAATTAACAGTCCCACCATGGGATACGCACACCACGTTTTTTACTGCAATCAACCGAACAGACTAATAAATTATGCTTTGTCACATATATCGATTCGTCTTTTTGGAAGCCATAAAAATAACTGCCTGCCATTGTTCAAATCGTAAATCGGATCGGACGCTAGTTCAATTAATTTCCTCGGTACAATTATTATCGAGAACTTCGAATGTTGTTTTCATGAAATGTTTTTAACTTTGAAGATTATTAAGAATGAAGCTGGTGGTTTGGCTTGTTGGAGCTGCCATGTCTGAAGACTTTTGTCTTGCTCCAAAATAAATGAAGATTAAAAAAAACATTGAAGAAAGCGTCGTAAAAAAATTATACTCACCAAGCGATCTTTTATTTGGTAAATATTGTTACATTTATTTAAGAATCTTATAGGAACGTGAAATAAGATACCTATCACTGAACACTTGGCTTGATTATAGATATTATACTTATTTTCCAAATGAATTACGAACGCAATGGCAACATTCAATAAACTGACCATACAATGGCTAACGTTATTGCCATAAAAAACATAAACAATACAGTAAGTACTCAGTCAAAAAAAATAAAATTTCCGTTTCATTCGCAAAAAATTAGCAAAGTGCTCATAAAGAGCGGCCGTAAACAATATTATATTAAACTCCAAACCAATAGACATTAAGAGTAAGGCCGCGTATCGCCATTCCGCGCCATAAAAATAATCAAATGTATTCGTTCCATCTCATTTGGCGTCGTCTTAAACGATTTCTCTCGTTCGCCTGTTATTACGGGGAAGTATAACTCCTCATTTTCTTTTTTTATCCCCCACCCGTGCGGAGGGTAGCTGCATATCCTTATGTATCCCGCGTAAGCCCTTGTGTGTGCCGGCATTATTTATGTTTTAATAACTCAACCACTTTTCTAGTTAATATCGAAATTTATGTGTTTCGAAGTGAAAGTGGGAGAATTAACTATTATTTCTTTGTATATTTTAATTCTGGTTAGTTGAGCGAATAAGTATTCTTTGAAAACGATAACAAACGCAAGAGTTTTCCCAGAAACTTCTCAAAAATTTGGTTTATACAACGTGTTTAAAAAAACCCCTAAAGTCGAATTTGGTAGATAGGGATCAACAAACTGAACAACTTTTACTATGGGACCAACTCAGAAATCGCGAAAAAAAAATCAGTTGTTTTTATTCTCGCGATTTCAGAGATCCCGTTACAGTTTGATGGTTTTAGAGGTTTTTTTGTAACACGATGTATAATTATGAACATTTTCCTTTACGCCGCAATTATTATTCCGCAAGTAAATTCCGCCGTAATCAAACTATCCTACAATTTACCCAAAAAATTTATGACCCAGTCATAGAGCCGAATTTCCCGTATCCATTTAGCGTGGAACTGACAAGAATACATAATAACACATTGTTTCATTTACGCGAAAAGCGTACATAAAGTGTTTTATCAGTGGGAGCTCACATATTGCGAGGGGACGGGATTTTTTCCTTGGGTAATGCGGTTAATTTCCTTTTTCCTCTTTATTTATAGTAATCCCTTTATAAGGTGATTACGGAAATGCGTTTTTGTGGAAGTAAACGAGCGCAGCGTGGGGGCATACGTTCTTTATCACGATAGGTGGCGAACATACGCGAACATTCGTTACGAGGGTGCTACGCGCTACGGTGTGTACCAACAAGATACTGAAATGATAATATTATGTTAAACATCGATGTCATTAACGACGACGACCTCCTTGGTCGAGTGGCTCTGTACACCGGTTTTCAAGGTGTCGCCATCTCTGCGGTCCCGGGTTCGATCCCCGGTTGGGTCAATTTAGAAAACAAACTTTTCTATATTGACTCAGGTCTGGGAGTTTGTGATACCACCGTTGTCTCCGATTTCCATAACACAAGTGCTTTAGCTACTTAATTTGGAATCGGAGCAATGTGATGTTGTCAAATATTTATGATAATTTATTATTAATTTATTAAACATAGACGGATCTTCAAATTGTACTTAAATATAATAATCAATGACGTATCTTGTTCATGCCATACTTCAATATGTTTAATTGAAAATTACGAGTAAAAACTTATATCACTTCAAGACTTTGAGTTTTCGCTAGATATTTAAGTACTTTTTAGTTATTAAAATTAATTATTTCAAAATATAACAAAGACATGAACATTTACCAGAACTATCGTATTTACCTAAGTTATAATACTTTATGATTATTAAAAATGTATATCACAGTAATTTAACACGGCACCAAAACTTTGATTATGTTTTATTCAGCGAAATTTTATCGAATCCTGCTGCGGATGACATCTTTCGTAATTTCTGGAAATCGTCTCAAAACCAATGCAAATGTTATTCCCGTCCCGACCCAAACAAATATCTACAGTTCGCCGCGTAATTCCTAAAACAATGTAAATGTAAAATACAAATGCGGTTGAGATAACCGTAGCCAAACTAATATCAGTTCCTCTACTACTTAACGCAAACATTCGAATTAATCTTCAAGGTGATCACGCCTGACTCTTGATACGCGCTTTGCTACAATATTTAAGGATAAAAAATTTACAAATAAAAATTGCGCGGAAAATTAGAAAATTTAAGAATACTTAACTACCATATTAAATTATTTCTAAAGTAACCTTAGCACTTTAGTCAATTCAAACTTTTTAAATTTAACCTTTATTGACATTTTTTTAAATGTAAAATGGCGTTTGACATAACATTCCTTTTTGTTACTTTTGTATGAAAATTTAAGTACTTAAACTAAATAAATAAAGATTATAATTTAGTATGCGTTTGAGTTTTTAGTTTTGAGTCTGGCCCGCTAACACACCCTAAATCTTATAAATAGCTCTTTAAAAATCAGTCTGACACCCCTGAACTAAAACAACATGCAAATGTTGCACCAACTGACAAAACAAAAAGTGATTCGAAATTTAGAAATTTGAATTCTTGATCAAAAAACCACAAGGCATATACCTTATTTCATTCTATGGTCATCAATCCGGGTGCGGGACGGCTCGGGCCAAGCACAAAATATAAAAGAAACAGAAGAACCGCTCAGTTGAAATACCGGATTTCCATGCACGCACACATAGACTTTTCGTACAAGCAATCTCAGGCCAACCCCGACTTCATTCAACACTGTAACAGCTACCAAAAAGTTCCTAGCGCAATAAAACAAATGACGGTAGTGTTTTCGAATCCTTGGTAGCATAATGTATGTACAATTTGCAAAAAGTACAATTCGCAAATTTGTACAATAGGTACAATTTTCTTTTTAATTTTTGTAAAATAAAAATATAAAAAAATAAAATTGTTCAATACCCAAAATGTACGGCTACAGCAGAGCTTCTCTGTCTTAAACACACAGACTTTTTTATTTTGTGGGTCCTGTGACGCGGCGTGTCCTTGGTGCCGCCATTCATATTTATGTTATGTTAGTTAGGGGCCGACCTCACAACAAACAAAAACCAATACATGAATGTTCTCTATCATTTGGAGTTCAGTAGGTCATTTCTGGTAAGAATTCGCAATTTGATTGCTATGTTATTGATTAAGTTTTAGATCAAAGTTTTTGCAATTTAACAATTTTTCAATTACAAAAAACATAGAAAATAATGCAATTGCAAATAATGGAATTGTATAAGAATTTAAATCAACATATTCTAAGTAATCAAAAAATCATTTCAATCCGTAGAGAACTCGTGACGCGACAGATACCCATTTCTACATTATTCACTAAACTCAAAAACAATCGTTTATAATCAAAAATTCTAAAATATGTTTAAAGTTTATAAATATTTACTGTTAGGGGTACTTTAGGAAACCCAACTATAAATATCATGAGAAATACTACAAAAAAAATTAGACAAGGAGACCAATGTCACAGTTGTTAAGTTGGGAGAATGCGTTCAAATAACTTTTAAAAAGCTCAACCCTAGTCTAATAAAGCAATGCAAAATTCTAATAAGAAAAACTATAGCATCACGTCAGAGGGCTGAGTGTGAGATTTTTTATATGCAAACGTTAATATATATGTTAAAGAGGTGGAAAAGGAGAAATGCTCAAAATAAGGTAGTAAGGAAATTATATTAATAATAATAAAAACAAACCATACAGCAAACAGAAAACCGAAGCGAAGACACATAGATGACAGACAAGAGCAAAAAATCAAAACACAAACTATAAACAACAAGAAATTTACAAACCCGGCCTGATGGCCAGTTCGTAAATTTTAATTCAGATTTCTATTACAGACCTTAATACTATGAAAATATGCTCTGAATTTGAAATCTTAACTCAAACGTTTGTATATTTGAAACCTTCATGCCTTTGGTAGTGGATCCTTGCGTTTTGAGTCCCGTTGCGCGACATTGAGACGACAGACCTTGACCTAAAATATTTGTTACTGTGCTTGCGCGCGTCATTCAGTACGATTTCTGGGACATTACGAATGTTTCGAAACAACATTAATATCAAATAATTAAACAAACTGGATAGATTAGAGTAGATAAGTATTAGTAATCATTAAAACCATTATTTTATTGTTACAAATGCCTTGTGCAAGAACTGTGGGAGAGGGTAGGTTAAGATAGTTATAAAAAAGAGCGCATCTCGCCATCAAATGTAATATATAGTATAGCGAGTGATTTTTGAATTGTATATTTTTGTACTTTGTTGTAACAATAAAAAAAAACATTTTTATAACGCCGTACTATACACGTCTGAGGAGTTATTTTGTCATCCCTCTATGAATACAAAATCGCATACTGTGTTAAATTTTTCAAAACTTAGGTAATAAACATACCTACTGCTGAACCCCGTTTTTAATTCTAATTTTCGGGGAAATTTCGATCGATCCCTAATTGAAATGGAGATATTCATAACTTATAATTCGGGTGGTACAGGAACATTATTCACCCGCCTCATTCAATATTAAGTATTGTCTCGAAATGTTATACGGAATGAGATTGGGACGTGTCTGGTAACGAGAGTGGCTCCCCCTATTCCTTTTGCATATAATTGCATCTTTTTTGTCTGAAAAACACTGGCCTCCAGCGCTGATTTACGCGTAGGTGCAATAATAACGCTGCTTCAGAAAAATATTATTCTAAGACACCACTCATACCCCAATCCGAAGTCAACCTTAAATCCGACTTACAAGACGCATTTTCGCCTTTCGACCTTAAAAACGAAGCATATTTACTAGAAATGTTGAGTAAAGAAACTGCTTGGGGATCTCACCCTCTTTTTTTCGGGGCCTCTTTTCCTTAATTTATATAGAAATATTTGGTCTCATCCAACGCCTTTGAAGTAACGAGGTGCTAGATGAAAGTGAAATTTATTTAAATTCTGTTACTAAAAGTACTCTAATAAGAGTGTATCTTATAAGCCTACGTCAAACCGCAGCAGAATTAAATATAGCTAAAATCACAGCTCACTTACTGAAATAAAATATACAGACAACTCTTAGTAAAACATATAATAACTTTATAAGTCTGGAAAAATTCCTCGAAAGAAAATAGCTTTATAGACATAGTTTAACTGAAAGACTGTAGACAACTAAGCTACGATCCTGCGTGCCAAAAGTGGAAATTGTAGATCTGATTTAATATTATGAAAACATTCGATGTTGGTCTAAGCTTTGATAATGTATGTAACCGCTGATCTGAGCACCTCAACTTGAGCTCGACACACAGCACAAAAAATCCAGAAGGCCGCATTAATATTTATTTATGTTCAATAACAAATACTTGTTTCAGAAACATTTCTGCGCAGTAAAAACTCCACCGGCGGGGACGTATTGCCTGTCGCATTTTACTGTATTAAATTCTCGAAAAGTGTAATATTCACAAAAAGTTCACACTTTGATTACGCCGAAACTCACGTTTTCACGAAAAAATCCGCTCCCGATGTCTTTCTTTAGCGGGATCGTTATTAAAAATATATCCTGTGTTCCCCTCGCAAAGAAAGTTGACTCATAATAAAGGCCGGCATAATTTTTCCTTTTAAAACTTTTTGATTAGATAAAATAATGGGGAGCGGGGGTGGTCGATAGGGGGCGCTCGCGGCGATGTGCCTATATCAGTTATTCTAATTGTTGTTTTCTCGGCGATGTTTACATTCCTTTGAAATTCGAAAAAAATAGATCGTCAGTTATTTTTTCCACGTAGCCACCTGAATCCGGCGTAATTATCCCGGGGCTCGGAGCGGGAATCGATCGCGGCCTCCCTCTCGATTCTTTAATAAGTAAATAAAATCAACCCCCTATCGATTTAAATTGAAAAAACATCGACAGTTGAGAGTGACATGTCCTCAATGGACCGACGCTTTGTCGACGACCGACACGTGGGCTTTTCGAACTGATTGATTTTAATTCAGTTTATTTACACAACTAGTGGTTTACTTAACGTCTCAAATGTAAATTTTCTGTCATACCCGAAGTAAACTCTAAGCAATAAAATACTAGAATCTGTTATAGTAATTATTTAGATTTTACAAGTGCTTTCTATTCTGTATTTCAATATTTAAGCTAGAAGACTTTTTCTTAATACAATATAAAGGATTTAAATTTTTAACTTAAGTGTTTTTAGAACATTGAAAGAAATACTGACGTAATTATATTTTTAGAAGATCCGAATTGCAGAGAGTCTTCATTAGAAAAAACAGTGAAACACCCACAAACCATAGCTTAAATAAAATAATTTTACTGTTGAAAGCCAAAAATAATGAACCCCAAAATATAAAATGTCAAAGAGCCTAGGGTTGTCCCCCATTTTTTTCAATTTAAACCGTTTGACAAGGCGTCCGTCGCAGCGACGGACTTTGTACAATACAGTTTTCAATAAGATTGGTTACACTACACTAAGCAATGCAATCAATCAAAATTGCGACGCTTGATCGATCCGGGATCGCCCCTGAGGAAGAGTATTGCCAAAAATCAATAATTTTTAAAACGTGCGTGCTTGAGATTCCGTATCAATACACACCTACAACATCAAATGAGTATGTTATTAATTAATTAAAATAAAATTAAAATTGATTATTTCAACCAGGAAAGGTACAGAAATAATTGAATTAAGTACAGGAAAAAATTCGAAGAAAAAAACATACATCGACCTAAGAAAAAAAAATACCTTAAAATCATTATACGCATACCAACCAATTTAGTTGAATTGATAACCCTATAGTTATTACGTTTAAAAAGGTATTAAACGAAAGCACGTGTAAATCCTTCAAATGAGAAAAAATAACCATTATTTTTATTTATTAAGTTTAATAAATAAATATCAAGAACCTATCGATCATTATTTCTTACTCGCTGAGATGAATACGACTCATATTGCTTAACATTTACATTGTTTAAGTCAGTTTAAAGTATAAAGTAACACGTTTCTTTAATACGGCAGTTGTCATAAGCAAAATGTACAAAATCATATAAAACACTTTAACATGAACAACAAAGTAAAAAAGAGTGTATGATGTAAAATCAGCAAGCGATAATGTAAAATTGAAAACTTTTACAATGTTGAAGAAAAACATGTCACCACTTTTGAGATAAATTATAGTTATTTATGACCCAGCGATCTTATTTTTTGCTTTTTTCATGATTTTGTTTTTTAATACGACATTCGTTTTATCTTTATTCATAAAGAAACAATAAGTTATTAAAAATTTTCATCACATTAAAAGTTTTGGAATAACAATAGAAAATTTCGTTAATTAAAGAAACAATAACTATTATTTCAATGACTCACTTCACGAATATTTATCGAAAATAATAACGCGCGTACAAACATTCGACAGAATCATTTTGTATGGGAAATTTGTACAGCGCCATCTACCGAAATTTTCTACCGAAATTATTGTTCTAAAGAATTCTCATCACATTAAATGAGAATTATTAATTAATTATTGCTTTTTATGAATACAGATAAAACGTATTTCGTATATAAAAAAAACAAAATCAGGAAAAAAAGCATAAATATTATATATTATCTCAAAAGTGGTGACATGTTTTTCTTCACTTCTTGTTTCTAAAACGCGTGTAAAAGTACTCGACAGAGTAATTCTCTATGGAAAATCTCATTTCGCTTTTCGGCGGTAGATGGCGCTATACAAATTTTCCATACAAAATCACTCTTATAGCTGTCGTGCTACGGGTACAGCGCGTAGTGAAATAAAGAAACAAAAAAAGTGTTGTTTAATAAACCTCCACGTAATTACTTAGTAACGCATCATAAAACTACGGCCGATAAAAATCTACACAAGAAATGTATCAATTATAACATTCAACACCTTTCAATTAAACGCAAGAGGCGTTCGTTACACATAATAGACACCGTACAATTATACAGAAGCTTCGTAAATCATAAACATTCTCGTGTAATTATTATTCTAGACAGTGGAATTTGTGAAATGGAATTTCACGCGCCGTTTGACCACGTTTCAACTTCGTTTTTGTAACGCTTTTCTGTAATTAAACAAGTACTTAGTGGGTTTTAAAAACTTCATGTTAGCTCTTTGTAAATAGGTGTTGATGCTACCAAGAAAAGGGTGTCAGAGATTTGGTGCTTACATTAGTTATATTATATCACGAGTAAAGTGCTCATGAATAATTAACAAATGTAGGTACTCAGATATATTATTCAAATAAACTTTTTCGTAGATATAATGAATTTATGTACATATTGAAACATCTACTACATCATCGCTCCAAATCTCAATATTTTCATGGAAAACTCAACTGATCATACTAAAACAATACCGCTATCAGAAGTTATTATTATCCAAAATTATGACCGAAATCCTCGAACATTCACGTGAAATAAACCCCACCAAGTCTGACCCTTTGATTATAACTCATGGAAATAAGTTTACCTTTACTTCACTCCAAATATGTAAAAGAAACAGTGGGATGTTCTCATTAATACTAATATAATTGGTAACCTGTAATTTATCGGCTTCAAACAACAAATTAGTAGATTAAAAATGCACGAGCAACGCCCTCGCGCGTGTTTCTGGAAGTCTTCATTTGTCTTTCTAACGAGCGTTTAAGTTTTTTCCATGGAGTTTCAATATAAAAAATATGTAACCTTTTTATTTTCATTTAGAGAATCAATTAGTTGATTGTAGAAATAAAATGCCAACCTTTTTTCTAAACGATTGCTAGATTGTGTTTTGTTTTTAATGGAAATATTTAGTTCGCGAATGTTTTTGTTTTTTCACGGTACCATTTTGTCATTAAGGTAAAATTATCGTCCTCGTTTGTTTGTAGGACATGACCTACACTAACTTTCCCATGAGTTTTCCTCAACCCTCCATTAATTGATGCTCCCTAACGAAGTGCCGGTTAACCCTACCAGCCTGACATGCAAATCAACCCTTTCTCCGTCTGTTTGCGCAGTTTACACCGCTTTATTGAATTAAGTCTGACTTTAATGAGGTCGGAAGGGTTGAGGGGTGATACTTTGTTTGTAAGAAGATTCCGAGGCATTCTCTTAATTAATGACTTAACCCCTCGGGCGCTCTGTCATTAGCTGCCGAGGTTTTTGGTTAATTATTATGAAAGGATTTGGGGCTTGAGGTCACAGAGTTAACAGGTGTTAACAAATTGCTGTCAATGGAATTCTTCAAGTCATTTAGTATAAATAATGGTCGTTAACTTTTGGGTTGTTATTTGAAGAAAGGGTACTACTAAGCGTTATTAATTATTTATGTAAAGAGCTTGATTCGGAGAACAAAGAAAAAGTTTATAAGCATTTGTTATATATTTGGTGATTTTTTTATGTAATAAATAACTTAATTAAGAGATCCGAAATCTAATCCTCAAAGAAATGTCTTAATCTGCTGTATGCAATACATTTCACAAACCATAAAACCTTGATTATAATTAAAGCGATGCCGAGATAAAGCCTCAACATCAAAAGCGTTCTAATCCTCAAATCTCGGCGAAGCTCAACAGGAAAATTTGCAAAGTTTGGTCGGTACAGTCCGCCCGCCCATCTGCATTAATTGCTTAATCGCCCTCCGGAGGGTGGCGTTAATTGGCCAGGTCTGACCACTTCTGGTAAGTGTCGGCAATTTCCGACAGTTTCCGACAAAGTCCGACAAGTCCGGTAATTACAAGGCGAGATGCTTAATTACGCGGTCGGACCGGTCGGTTTAATTATTTGACGCCGTCGGAGGGTTGGTGTCAGCCTTGATTGTTGTTTCACGGAGTTCGAGAATGTCTCCCAAGTTTTGTGTAATTACCGGGTTTTTACTTTGATGTGATTTGCTAATTTGCTTTTATTACTTTCGTAGACGTTCGTAGAAAGATCGTAGCAGAGCACTTATTTTGTAATGAAATTGTAATTTAATGAGAAAATACACGACAATAGAAAGTTTTAGGTCATTGTTTCTTTTTTAATTCCTTCTGTGCATATTCTTTTCAGAAACATCAATTAATTAATATTATATTATAATCTAAATAAATACATGTTACAATAAGAAACTACGATAAATATTTTTATATTAAGATAAATAAATACTGGAAAAAATTTACTCACCCGTAGCACCTAAGACGGGACTCGAACCCGCAACCTTGGGATTCTGGCCCAATGCACTGACCAAGGCAATCATGCTACCGAGTCGCTAGTGGGAGCGACGAAATTTTCTAGTACTTATTTATCTTAATATAAAAATAAATTTGTGAAATGCAAAAAATCTAAAAAATAACATATGAATACGACAAATATGCTGTTTTCAAGACAAATTCACTTTACAAATATTTTTTTGTTGACTATATACCTACTACTACCGGTTGACTATACTTTCGTCTTTGATTATTATCTATCGTATAGTCAGATTATACTTCTGTAACTCTTATAAAAACATTTTATATTAAAAACTATGTCATCTCTAAAATAACTCAAAGTAGGAAATTCTGTCACGTAAACTTATATTTTTTGGGTACTTTAATATTTTCAAACATTTCTCGGAAAATGTAATTGGTGTGGGTGCGTTTAATCTTCTGAAAATTGATTTGAATCGGCGATTTTCAATTCAAGACAAGCGTGAAGAATAAAATTATCATTCAATAGACATTTTAGCGGCAGTAACCTGAAATAAGGTTTTATTGCGAATTCCCATAATCTGTTCCGAATCCGTCACAATGATTTATAATAGAATTGTGAATAGCATCTATACGCGTAAATAGAACTAATCGGTTATAAAAGTCACTAGTTTTTGTGAAGTAGTAGGTACCTGAATATTTTAGCGTTTTGCAATTTTCTAGTAAACTCTGGGACAGGACAAACTTCAATAAATCTTCTAAACTTATAATAGTAAGGGCCTATGTCACGGGTTTCGGTTTAACTATCTGATTAATTTAAAAATGGAACAGAATTTCTATGAAACTATGTGTCAAATAATTTTAAAGTGTAAACTGGCCTGATACAATTAAAACAATAATAGCCGCCCTCATTAATCGACATTATAACGCATCGTTTAAAAAAAAGAAACACAAGATAATTAACTTCTCAAGTCATAGTGTTTATTAAAGAACAAGTGCTGCATCTTTTAGGAATATTGTTTTTTTTTTTGACATCACATGCATTGTACCGATTCCAAAGTAAGTAGCTAAAGCACTTGTGTTATGGAAATCAGAGACTTCGGTGGTATCACAAACACCCAGACCTGAGCCAACATACAAAAGTTCGTTTTTCTAAATTGACTCAACCGGGGCTCGAACCCGTGACCTCAGAGATGGCGACTCCTTGAAAACCGGTGTAGTCATAGTCATAGTCATAGTGTACAAAGCCACTCGTCCACGGAGGTCGTCGAATTATGTATTTTAGTTATGTAGTGTTTTTACTAACTCTACAACAATGCCAGAAATGTGTCCTAAACACTAACGATACGGATGTGAGTTGATGCGCAAGCTACATGGAGGCGGCTAGATGTAGAGCAGTGGCTAATCTGAGGTTATCTTGTTTCTGGGTCATCTGTACTCTACTTTACTAGATATACTGATAGGAATATAAAGATGTAAGAGGTAATATGATTAGTATTTATTTGGTATTATATAAAAATAGCATTGTGAATGCTAAAATCTCAAAATTTAAAAATTATGTAGCTTTCTCATCTTATTCAATTGTTTAAAAATATCTGGAGAGGTATTCAGTTGATGTCGAGGTAATTCCTTGTACATTGGTGAAATGGCGCTGGCTTGCAGCGTAAGAGTTGATATACTAGGAGAAATTCGACGTTCCCACTAGTGACTCGGTAGCTCAGCGGTCAGAGCATTGGACCGGATATTCAAAGGTCGCGGGTTCGATTCCCGTTCGAGAACATATGATCTGGTGCGAGTCGTATTTTTTCTAGTATATTATTTGGTAATATATGATTAGTATTTCTTAGAAAAAAAAAATTGTCTACACTTGACACGGTGGAGCAAAATGAAACTAGGTTTTGATTTCAAGTTGTATTGAAGTGAAAATTCAAAATTATACAAACTGCAGTGGATGGTAAGATGGGAAAAGTGAAAAAGCAGATTAGAAAGAACCGTTTGAAACATTGTCAACGGCCATCTGTCACAGAACATTATCGTGAGCCGCAAATGCAGTCTATGGCCGGAACAAATATTTTGATACATAACTACATAAGAAAATTATTCTACGTTGTATAAATTGTACATTTAGCTATTATATTGTTATATTTTAAATTCAGTAAATCTGATTATAAGCTTAGATTAGTATTCATCCTTTTACTTCTCGCCATATCCCACATGAAAGATTCCTGTGTAACAGTAGCGTAATTTGTCTTACAATCAGAGTGGAATTAAAATTTTAACTAACAGTTTCCGGTGGTTAACTATCTCGAAAATACTTATAATTCGATGCGTTATTCTAAATATACAAATAAAATGCTTGCACGTTCATTTATCGCTAAACACCCGCCATTCGTGTACAGACAGACAGAACAAAGAAATCATTTTTACCCTCTCTCGTCTCTTCATAAATTCCAATCCAAACATCTTTAGGAAGATAAAATTGTACTTATTTCAACTAGCGTTTATCCTTAATAACATTAGTACATTATGTAATATTGTCTTAACGTAACTTTTTAGTGTTTTCCAATCGACGACGACGACGAACGACAAGCAAGAAGATTGTAAGTAAGTAGATTTTAAGATGGCATTTCGTGTCAGAGAGCCTTAGCCACCGCAGTGAAACCTGAGCGTAATCATCGAGTTAATTTAATTTCAATCAGCGGTCTAGAGTGTGGCAGAGAAAACGAGAAAATTAAATTAAAAGAAGGCGCTAACAAGTCTCGATTACAAATTAAACAAGCTGGATGTCAGCCGCGCTGTGATTTAAGATGAGAGAGAATCTAATTACATAGACTCTTTCCGCAGCCCCTTAATTGAAGACTCCGCCTGAACCCCCCTCCGCCTGTTTGCCCTCCCCCCTAATCGCACTCGGCGTCGATTACATTTTTTTAACATTTTTTAATTTCGTTCGAGCTTTTAATTTTCTTCGCGCGCCTTTTCTTTCACGCCGCCGTTTTTTCCTTTCCGTTCGCGCGGCGATATTTCTCGCTGCCATTATACGCCCCGTAATGAGATTTTCTTTCATTATGTTTAATCTCCCGATTAATTCAAATGTTAATCTCCTCTTTTCACTTCGTTTTTATGGGAGAAACGCTGCCGTAGCGAAACGGTGGGCCGGTCGAATCTCCGCGCGTTTCGGGCGCGACATTTAAAAATAATTAACAGACGTGAGCGGCGGGTGGCTGGAGGCCAGCCGATTAGATCGTCAATAATTTAATTCGTTGCAAATTCAAAATGCCGTCCGGCCCCCAGATAGGTGCGTTCGGACGTGTCCGGAACGCCAATGGCGACTAGGAGTGGGCAAATTGAAAACACCTCCGGCGCGGCTGTAAACACGTCACGTGATTTAGGTTTTAATCAAGTAGGGACGCACCGGCCCGCCGTAATTGTGACAAATCCTCTGTTTGTCCGGAGGAACTTTTAACTCGACGCCGGAACGGGGCCGTTACGGCTCTTCGCACGTGCCCGGCCGAGGGAGGCGGTTTTTTGTCGACACATGTGCTCCCTCGCGCTCCCCGCCTCGGGCTCTTGATTAATTTTTAATATTTTTTCTTCCAGTTCACGTACGCAATTTTCACTTTACCGCTTAGACAGCGACGTTTTGTTTCTAGCGGCGGTGACGTCACGTGCGAGTGCTAAATCTATCGAGATCCAGCGCTATTTAAACAATAGACGGTTGAATCATTTACGTCGTAAACTTTTTATCTAGTTACTGCTAATGCGCGCTGCAGACGTTAAGCGTTTATTTCGCCCGCGCTATACACCTACATAACTCATTAGCGAATTAGCAGGACTTGCAATTGTCGCATTTAACTGCGGCATTAAAGTCGCCGGTGATGAAGCCGTGCAGACGCGACATTCCATTCACCGCCCGCGATACGCATAAAAAGTGACAGCGTATATTCTGCATTCAAGACATGAGACATATTATTTTTATTTACCTACCGTGTACTTGACGAGCTTGGTATGAGCAGTGACATTATACAAATCAGGCCGCATTGTATGGTGATTGGTGTGCGTCTGTTAAGTATTTATAGATGGGGACATCTCCTTTTCCGTCTAATAGGCTGGCGGGCAGGTTATCCCGCAGGAGGCGGCGGCTCTGCGGAATGCCCGCGGTAATCTGTCGCAATTATAGCGAGGCGCATATCCCGATTACGTCGCGCCGGCAATTAGGTCGGCGGACACACGCGTTAGCCTGCAATGAGGATACGCCTAAACACCGGCTGTTTGTGCCAAAACGTTATCCTATTAACGAACTAAGAGCTTAATGGAAAAAACCTCTAAGCGAACGGTCAGCGCACACGACTCCCCTATTCACAAATCACATCCGTACTCTTTGTAAATTCACCTTGCAGGCCCACCCTCGGGTTCAAAGAGTGCCGCCGGGGCGATGTCCAAATTATAAATTCGCATTAGATCGGACGCGCACGGTTCGTTTACCATTTCATTTTGCTCCAATATCGCCACTCTACTTTGTTCCACACACTCCCCTCTCCCCTCCCCCACCTTAAGACGCCGGGAAATATCTGCGTTTTAAGCTATATTTCTTTCATCCCTCATTTTTGCAGTTCGTAGCAATCTGAAATCCAACACGTCCCCCGCAGGGGTCCTCGGGGTGGCAACCCCCTATTCTTGTACCCGGATAAAAAAAGCGATATCTATTTATAAAATGTAGGCATGTGTGGAGGGATTAGCGTGTGTGAGTGCGGCGGGCGCGGGTCGGTCGCCCGCTCATTTGCAAACGTCTCCGGAGATAACGTCCTCCAGTCGGTTATCCCGTTCTTATTGCCTCCTTCTTTTCTTGATTGCTGTGTGTGTGGAAAAGTTTGGAGCTCCGTCATTGATGGAAATTGATTTTGTCGCGGAAACGAAAAAGTTGTAATACGTCCTATTTCTTCGGAGCGGCGTCGTTATAGCGACGCGAATGATCTCAGGAAACAATGTCGCGTCGCGACCTACCGTCAGGAAGTCGGAATTTAATTCCGTTGCATAACATTGTTTAAAATTTAAAAAGTTAATCCCAGAGAGCGTGGCTCGATGGAAACTATTCTAAATAAGTAATTGGGCGGGCGCGGGCCGCTCACGTATGAACGTAATTATAAAAATTGAAGGCAGCCCGGCTCCTTGGGCGCTCTCCCTCGCTCCCGCGACGTCGTGCATTTTTTCGTACATATTAAACTCCCCCCCGCCCGCCACTTCACCCCGCGACTCCTCTTTTTAATCGATTTTCCCGACACAAGGGGTGAGTCCTCTGGGGTGAATGTAATTTTTTATGCGTTTTTTTCTGACGGAGACCGTCGCCGAAGGTGCCATTACGCCACGGCTTGTTGAGAATATTTTAATTATAACGCATTAGCGCGTTTTATGATAGCACTCTCGCTCGAATTTATAAACGATCGAGAGCTAAAAGTAATTAAATATTTGAATGCGGTGAGATTTCCGCCGGGAATGGGAGGAAGCCGGATAATGGGGGTTTCGAGCGTTAACATGATGGATATAATATTCGATGGCATTATTGGTTAATGGCCGCCAGAATCGCTCCTGGAGTGTAATGGTATTTTCGCTATTTCTCGTTATGAACAAACTCAATCTGTCACACCTTTTATTCCACTTCAAACGGTTGGATGGACGATTAGTGAATTGGATTTTTGTTTATAAAAGATCAATGTGGAATGGTTATATTATTATTAAACTATATTTACCTAAATCTCAGGTCAGAAATTATATGTATACCATCATTGTTTATTATAAATTTTCATCCAACCAGACATACGAATCTGCGCCACCGTTTTTTGGTAAATATTTCAAAGACTCGCACTAAGCGTTTTGCTTAATTTTTTTTCATCCGCACCGCTAGAGAGTGGAACTCCTTGCCTGAGTCTGTTTCCTGATATAATAGATAGAAGGGCCTTCAAGTCGCAAGTGAATAGGTTACTTCTGAGCAAGCGCCTTTCATCATAGATCGCTTACCACCGGGACGTGATAGCGGTCAAACACTTGCCTACCTATCAATAAAAAAACATATAACAACATCTAATCAGCCAGAACAACAACCTCAAAATTAGTTAATAATAACGTCTTTAACAAGTTTCTTTAAACTGTAGATGTCGAGACGCCAGGTCGTGTAATGCAGCACCTCGTAATTCGATTACGGCGAGTAAGCGGGATACAAAGCGGATTGGCGATATGACACGGCAGTGCGCGCAACAAAGCGACTGACACCTAGGGTTTCACCTACTTACAGCCTGTCCCGACTTATGTAAAGATGATGAGTTTCACGCGCGGACTGATTAGAATCTCACCTTGAGACACTTGGGAAGGACAACCTTATTTTCAATTGCGCCAAAGATGTCGGCATTCTTAGGATATAAATGCTTTCGAATGCTGACGAAATTTTCAAAAGGAGTAGTGTATTTCTTGTGCTTCTATTTTTATCTTTTTTTTTTGTTAACAACATTAAATCTTTCCATAAACCTAATCTTCGAGTAGTCATTGTAAACAATAAGTCCCGAAGCATAGGGGTGCCATACCGAAGGCGATTAACTATGGCGGCAAAATCCTCACAAGGTCCTGTAGTGGACTATAATGGGTTTGTTATGATAATATGATGAAGTATCCTGTTACCCTCAAACTAACCAAATTTAGGACTCGTTTGCAAACGCCATAATTCCAGTTAAAATACATAATATCCAGTAAGTATTGATAGCAAAATTGCAGTAAATCTTCAAACAAGCTCTTTATCTGAGCCGTTAGTCTAATTGCAGACTGTCCCCGCTGACAGTGACGGGCGTCCCGTCTTCCCGGTTGTCTCCCGGTGTCCCACACGAGTAAGGAATACGCGACCCTCATAATGCACGCCAGATTGAAGTGCAGATACAGATTCTATGGAAATCGTCTCAACGTTGCCAGGATTGCGTGGACAGTAGTTGCCAGTTCGGTGGATTCATTGTTGACTTTAAACTAAAAAAGGAAATCGACTAGTGAGGATCGACTGCAGGTCAATTTGCTGTCAGTATCTTAGCTAGGTATCCATGTATCTATTTTGAATATCATGCCGTATTTATCTCTTCCTGTATCTACTACTTCAATTTGACGAATAATTTGTCTGCTACTCGTATCGTATTTGTGTCACAGGGAGTTCCATTCTTTAATCAGTTGATTTTCTAAAATTGTTGTTGTGGTATTATATAAAAATAGCATTGTGAATGCTAAAATCTCAAAATTTAAAAAATATATAGCTTTCTCATCTTAATCAATTGTTTAAAAATATCTGGAAAGGTATTCAATTGATGTCGAGGTAATTCCTTGTACATTGGTGAGATGCCGCTGGCTTGCAGCGTAAGAGTTGATACTAGGAGAAATTCGACGTTCCCACTAGTGACTCGGTAGCTCAGCGGTCAGAGCATTGGACCGGATATCCAAAGGTCGCGGGTTCGATTCCCGTCCGAGAACATGATCTGGTGCGAGTCGTATTATTTCTAGTATGTTATTTGGTATTATTGTTGTCTATGATGCCCCTTTCTTAATAACTTCCTGTTTTGGTATACAAAGTATTTCTAATACTCCATTTCCTCATGCTCGCTTATACTTGCAATGTAACGTAAGCAATCAAGAAAGTCCATCTCGACGTCACTGGACGACAATTAGCTAAACCACCGGTTACACCCGACACGGAAAGATAGCCGTAACAATCTTTACACGTTCGGAGCCGTCAAGTAAACCTAACCGAGAGCTTATCAAATTGACATAAGCGTCTCCTTAAACAGCAAACAAGGTCAGATCTAGTTTAATTATCATCGATCACGGACGTCGTGTATCGGCCCATCTCGCCCTTAAGGGCTCAGCGGTGGATCGAGTAATTGATGTAGCTAATGTAAAGCCAGATGCTAAGGGATGGAAGTCGCAAGTCGATGACAATAAATCTTTGACAACGTCTGAAGTAAATTAAAAGGTGATTTATTCCGCCGAACTATTTAAATAGAATTTTTGTTTGTTTTTTTATCTTTCAATTAAAAACGAAACATTTTCATCACATCTCATTCAAACACGAAGCACTATTTTTTTTTAATCAATCACTCCTTGTTCTTAAATATGCATTAACAGACGGCTGGATAAGACGTAAAAATCATCATCAAATAGTTGAGTGATTGGTGAAGAGCAAATAATGAAAAGACCTTCAAACCTTCCGCAAATTTAATGGAGACTTGACTTACCACCTGTTAAAGCGTAACTTAAGGTACACAAAGCACGCAGAAATCTTTTAAACCAAAGCCCGAGTGACTAGTCCAATAATAGCATCCTTAATGAGATGTAAATGAGCGAAGAAATAGCCGCCTTCGTCCGCGTTATAATAACGCGTAACGACCTACAAGTCCGGATTAAGAAGCCTTAAAACCTGACCAGTGGGCGAAGTGACCGACCTGAGTTGCACACCTCAGAAATAAAACCAACTTTATGGTTGTGATCCTAAAGTTTATATTGCCCTATCAAATTTAAACGCTTAGGTGCTATGTGTGGCACAATAGTGTGGTTATTTTGATACTAATTGGCAGAAAGGGTTGCGAATTAACGTCAGGGCCGCGTCGCCGGCTTTGTGCCAACGACGACGCCCGATAAATACTATGCTGTATACAATTACACATTCATAGGAAATGGATTTTCTTCGAAAAAGCGCTTAGTGCATACCACTTATTGAACAACCACGAATTTCAAGCTGAATTTTTAGTGGGCTACATAAATACTCTGGTTTCGATAAAAAGACCAAAAAAGTTAATTTCAATAAAAAAACATAACTAAATTGTGTATTGGTAAAGGCAATTTTGTAGATCCATAGTTACGTGTTATCTTGATAAGTCGAGTTGCAATCGGAGTCAATGAAATGTATCCCATACATCAGACTTCGCCTAGCTATTGTTTCGAACATTCAATCTTCCTCTTTAGGGCACGCAACATGTGCTACTATTCATAGCAAACTGACCTTTAATTCTGTTCCGATAAAGGCATGGAATGTGAACGAAAACAGTTGTAAATTTTACATATGGCAATCATTAGCATGTTTGGATCATGACATGCGTATGGCAAGGCTCGGCCTAGCTCATTAAGGGAACTCGAGCAGCCAATCAGGCCGATTGTTGCTTTGATTGAAAGCTGCGTTCCGTTTCACACAGGATTATACAGATCCCACAATCAGATTAGCTGGGACTGCGTCGAAGAACACTGCCTACTTCGGCTTATATCTGAAACCTGCTGATGGGAGATTAGGCCAGACCTTCCTAGTCGCAAATTGGACGCTGCAACTAAGTGGAACCATTGCCACTGTTTTACAAAAATGGTAGTTTACTGTGACATTGTACATAAATCACTTTAAAACACAACTAATAAACTATGTTTATTCGGGAATATAAAAGTTTCAAAATTACCTTTTTTATAAAATTATAAATTTTCCATATAACTCTAGATATAAAGAACTGTTTAATACATCGCTATTAAATACAAACACAACATAAAAGAACACTGACTAAGCAAAAAGCTTTAATAATCTATAGGATCTCGAGTCCATTATTCTTTCAGTTTGGTGCTAACCCCAGTCGGGCATAAACTGGACGCGAGTCGACTCGTCGCTATGTATTATGCATTCGTGAATATAAGGCGCATAAAACAGCCTCCGAATCAATTACGGAGGCGGTCGAATCTCGTTAGAAACGCATCACGCATGTACAATCACCTACGGGAAGGTAAACAGCGTTTATCTGGGTGCTAAGCCCATCGGAAACAATGGAACACCCAATTTGGACTCGATGTAGCTTTCTAGAGATTGAAAGAGATTTGGCACCGGTTTTTGCACGAGATTAGAATAGGCTGTCTGGAAAAAATTCCTTTGCCGCCTATTCGATTTCAAAAGCTATGTTTGTTAAAAAAACTTTTTAGTTAGACAGACGAATGGTCGTATTTACTCTAAATGAGTTTCTGAGATTTCCAAACGTAGTCAAAACCGAACATGCGTCATGAGTTATAGTATCACGGTAAAGTCGAATACACAAAAACTAAATTCGAACGCACATTTTCAAGGATAGAGGTCGAAAAACCAGTGTATTTCCACTGAAGGGTCAGTTCACGGCTGCGGGCTGACCCTCGACAAAAGTGGATTAACCCCTTTAAAACGCTCGAGCGTTCTATGTCTCTTCACACCTTCACTGTTTCAGCGAATCGTATCGTGTTATCGTATGTATCGTCTTATGTATCAGAGTCGTAAATGATTGAAAGTTTCAATAGTCGTGATAAATAAATGCAAGATACTTACCCCTTTACTAATAAGAGTTGTATAGGGGGTGAATAGCTATTCACTGTTGTCCCTTTCTTTTTAATGTCAAACTTAAATAGTTTGAGAGAGAGTAACCATTGTGTAACTATACATCTGCTTTACAATTTAGTAAGAGCATTAGAGTATTTCTTAAAACAAATCTTGATGACAGGATTTAGTATTGTTTGTTTGGAGTTAGTAGATGGTTTATCCAATAACAATATACTTACCTAATGCTGACCCATTTTATATTTTCAAGTAAGGAACTAAAGATAATTCGTTTCTTTGTTACAGGTGGCACGCCCAGCGCAATGCAGCCTCAACCACAGGGTCTTATCGTCGAAACAGGCAACGGCGCCAGCGTTTTACAATTGCCGGCCACCACTCTAGAGCAAATTCGACACATCGCGGCGGATCCCGGTGCTTCCACCTTGCGCCTACCACCACCGGCAACAGAGCCGCCTGCCGGAGCTCGCGAGCTCGATTTCGATCTTTGCTACGTGTGCAAGCACTGCAAAGTAGCGTTCCCGTCACCAGCTCCGCTACAGGCGCACCAAGCTCGCTCCTGCTATTCCGGCCGCGAAGCAGCTAGGGGCGTCATCCGTGTTGTCCAACCAGCACTAGAATGCCGCACGTGCCCTGGCGAGCGATTTCGCACGGCCCTAGAGTTCCGCAGGCACGCGGAAACAGACGCCCACCGCGGCGGCGTGGCCCCCGCGCCTCCGCCAGAACTCACCCACGAAATGGAGGACGTCGTCAACCAAATCACGTTGCTGGCAGCGCGAGCAGCGCAAGAGACTCCGAAAGATCCCAACGCCAACTTCTGCGCGCCCTCGCCTCGCTTTCCGCCCAGCGAGCTGCCTCTCGCGAGCGCGGGCCACTAATCCTACACACCTGAAATGTATAGTTACTAACTAGAGCCCCTCGCTCTCTCCGTTGTCCGACAACGCAGCAGTTCACTATTAGCTCTTAACGCTTCGTTTACGTTGATGCCGGAAGCGGCACTTTCCTAGTTATATTTAAAGCTTGTAGTGTTAAGTGTAGGTTAACGCCGGCTCCGGCCGGGCGCCGCGCGCCGCGCACTGGGGGGCGGCGGCGGCGGCTGCGGCCGGCCGCGTCCCGGGCCCGCTTGCATATCATACGTTAGACAGGTTTTATTATGTACGTTTACCGTCGCGGGACTCGCGGACGCGGCCGCTCCGCCGCATTTCACCCTCACCATCAACTCCCAGGAAAGCAAGTTCCTATCTTTATGGCATATAATATTATCGATATTGATAATTACGATTTAATTATTGTTTAAAGCTATGTAATACATACATATAATCGTTCTAATTTTAGGCATAGATACGTTCTCGTAAGAAGTTCCTGACGCATCGTAAATGTATGAAGATATATATAGTGATATACGTATATGATTTTTTTAAACGTGAAGCGAAGTTAGTACGTATGTTAGGCAGTAGAGCGGTCGTCCTCTCCCGCGGGCGCCGGCCCCCCACCCACGCCGCACCGGCGACGGCGACTGCGACCGCGACCGCGAACGCGCCCGCGCCGTCCGCGCCCTTCGCGGAGACGCGACGACACCGCGTAGGCTTATTGGTAACAGTTAATTATAATAATTATTATCGTAGCAACTTTTCCAAAACGAACGAACTCGAAACTCGGGCTGCGCGCTAGCGCCCAGCCTACCTCGCATACAAGTGAGTTTATTTTGGAACTAAGTGTGATTCTTGAATTTTTATTGATATTGTAATGATTATTAGTAGTGGCGTAAGTGAGTGAAGACATGGAGGTACATGGCGGCGGGCCCATGCCTGCGCAGTATGTACGTTCATCACTTTACAGTGTGCGTGGAGTCCCTTATATTTTCGATGGCACAGATCACGTTATTTAAAAATTTTACATATTTACATTTTATCTAGCGGAGTGTACTACAATATTTTATCTACGAGTGGATCCTACTACAACATTGAGTTTGTTTTTTATAAAGTGCAATTTTTTATTCCACCGGTTGCCGGAGGTCCTTGTTATTTATATCTAGATGTGCAATGTGCAATGAGCTGACGCCCGGTGAATGCGTGTCTGCATCCAGGCTCCCCGAGGTTTTATTGAAAACAGAACGAGAGAAACTTTACTGCTCTCAGCATCAAAAACGAGCGTCGTTGTAACAGATGGATCATGAAGTAATATTAAAACGCTCGTATTGATTTTAAAGTATTCGTTTTCCAATATAGCCGAGGTACGAAGTCTCATTTTCCACGCCGAAGGTCACATTTAGGGGCAGAGCCGCCGTATTGGCCGCGAGCGTCGCACCGCGAAGGAGCGCGTCCTACCACACAATTATTTTGTTTTGTATTGAGGTTTAGTACTTATATGCGTATAGCTCGTAACGTTTGTTGAGTGTTTCGCTCTGCCGTCGCCGCGTCGCCGCGTCGCCGCGTCGGTGTCAGCTGGTGACGGCCGGTAGCGCGATGTTGTGTCTCCGCGGACGAATGCCCGCGGAATGAATCATGGTTCCTATGTATATTTCAATATTATCGCATCTAGAGTTTCACTATACTTTCCGAATACAAATTTTAATATTTAAGATTAATTCGGATTAGTCTGTTGTATCTGCTACTAGAGGTGCCGCACGGGCATGTTGTTTGTTCATTTAGGCTATGTTCGTTTTAGTTCTATTATTTGTAAATTCACGGTAAACCTTATTTTGTTACTATCGAAATATTTTGTACGTAATTCCTTGTCCTAAGCTAAGTATAATATGTTGGTTGCGAAATTATAAGTTTATGATGATAAAGGTAGCACTCACGTCTATCATAGTTCCTAATAACTGTATTTGTAATACTAAAAATTATTTTAAAATTCTTTACTAGTGAAATATACCGGTTCCTAATGTTAAACTGTAACGTTATACGATCCAACTTTTCGAATGTCGTGTTCAGATTGTAATGCATATTAACTTATAGTTTTATTTGATTGTAACATCGGTTTGGATTCCGCAAGAATTGTAGAAGAATTCCCATCTGTTTGGTAATGGATAAACCCCTACTATAAAAAAATACCTACTTCTAGAGTCTTAATACTTAACTATAATTCTTGCGGAATTCAGTCGATGCCTCGACATTGGTTTGTAGCACGTCTATGTATGTCCATAGATGTTTTCGTAGCAATTAGTTTGATGGCATGACGTGCGTAGCCGACTACGCGCGAGCTACGCGCCTTCGACGAACAACCGTAGACGGCAACAGATTATGAATACATTGTCAAGTGTAAATGGTAAAATAAACTCAAAGTTAGTTTATCAGACACCGGAGTTTTATTTTTTCCCTCTTTAAATTAAAAAGAAAAGTAAAATTTTATTATAATAAAGAAAATTTCTTTGGGAAAAAGTATGCAAAAAGCTTTATAAGTTGTATAATTATGAGGAATGAAACGTAAGTATCAAAATAAACTACTCATTTAAAAGTAGGTTTGCGAATAATAATTAATAAATATGCATATCAAAGCTAGTAATGGTTCGATTCCTGCTAGTTTAATTTTGTTGATCAGTGTTACTCATTACAAATGCAAGAAAAAGAATAAAAACTATGCATCTGCTATGTTTTTCTAATTACTTGTACACACAGTGGCATGTAGACATCATTTAAACGACTATATTCAAGAATTTATTAAATTTTCATCCTTTATATTGAACAAATGGGTAGGCTCAGAAAAGTTGTAAATGTCTATTTAAAATGTGACAGAAATAGACGACAATTTGACAACCTCACTCGATATAAAAAAAGACATATTTTTTTATTGAGATCCAAGAATTAACCTAGGACCTCAAAGATTTTTGTGATGTTCATTGATCATGGTGAACAGTCATTCAATTTTGAAAATATAGAGGTCAACATAATAAAAACATCCCTAATAAAGGCTATACTGATCATAAGAGATAATTGTGTTTCCAATATTACCACAGAATAGATGATCTTTTCCGAAAAATGCATGCAATAACTATCGAAGCTAAAGGTCCGGTTGAAAATTATTATTTTTCAACAAACGAGATTTATTAAATTAATATAGTGTCCCAAAATTTTGCCACATGAAGGAAAAGTACCTTAAATATTAAAGGTAGGAAATTTTACTGAAACAAGACTTCATTTTGATTTAAAAAATAATTGGAACTGCATTTAAAAAAAATCAAAATTCGCCTGCCCTAACCAGGATTCGAACCCACCAAATATGAAATAATACAATCTTTTATTTTCACGATACCAATCGAAAGGGTTACTCATCAGGATATTTTTTTTTTACTAACGCAATATCTTAAACAAAAGAAACACCATGAAGTTTAACATTTAAGAGCCCGTAGTCTGCACACTAGCGAAAAAAAATCATAGTGATGAAATTGTGTTAATAAAAAGTACCACATAGCTTCTTTGGAGTGCACTACAGAGAGATAATTCACAATTTCGTTTTTATTTAAGCAATATGTTTTTTTCCAATGGCGGCGCTATTGTGCAGACTAAGTGCTTAATATATTATTACGTAATGTATCGTATGGTATGCGATTTTAAAAAATATTTGATTGGAGTTCCAATTATTTTTAAAAACAAAATGAAGTCTTCTTCTATTAAAATTCCCTATCTTCAATATTTACTTTCCCTCCGTGTGGCAATGTTTTGGGACACCCTGTATATTGCATTGTTTATCCAAACCCTAAACCTTCTCCACATATAAATTAATACCTAGTGTATTTGAAAAATGTACTAGCAAAAAGTAAGTATAATGAGATAAGATAAGACATGATATGAAATTATTTCACAAAGTTGTAAGTTTAATAGAAAGGATAATAAAAACAAATTTAAGATAGAAGATAGATAAATATATTTTTTATTATTTTTATTTTATTTATTAGGAACAACAAACAATAACATAATCAGTCTTACTAGTAAAATACAACTCAAAGTTTTACTTATTATGTAACTAACTATATTGTTCACAATATAAAATAATAGGGGTTAAAGTATGAAATTTTTCTCGTACACAGAGACTCTCATATCTTCTATGATGTTAAAGATGCTTCGGTTGTTTTTTTCGAATTACGATCATAATGGCCAACTACCTGTCAGCAATAAAAAAACTGATTTTCTTTCCTTAACTTTAAGAAAGTACCTTATTATTAATAACTCCTTTTTTGTTAGCAGAAAATGCCTCTTAGTTGGTTGTAACTAACCCATTACTTATTTTTTTCTATAAAAGTATAAAAGTTTTAAAACATTAGCGTTCATGGTTGTTAAATAAATTAAGAAAATGAAATATCCTACTCTTACGCTACAAGGCAGCGTTATTTCATCAATGTAAGGAATTACCTCGACATTCAATTGAAATATCTTTCCATATTGTGACAATTGATTAAGAAAAAAACAGCTATATAATTTTTAAATTTGAGATTTTATTAGCTACTTTAATGTTACACCTACCTTAATAAATAACAAAATATACACACTCAAATACCGAAGAAAGTATTTAAGTAAGGTGGGTACTTCCATGCCCTTGGCATAGAGAGTAATGTGATCATTAATGTTGAATATATTCCACATGAAACTGAAATAATATGTTGTCATTCAATTATATTCAGAGATACAAAACATCACTTTGAAATAAATAAAACACAAATCATTAACAAATACTCCAACATTCGTCGTCAAACAAAAGAACAAAGAAAACGATTTTCCCATCAAACTAACGTTTACATACGTATGCAAAGCAAATCAAAGGGCAAACACTTATTACCTAAAATGAGCTACAGACATCTCAAGTCAGTCGTGAAACGACGCGAACTTCAAAAGCTCGCCTCTAATCAGACTGTTTGAACGTAAAAAAACAACCCTTCGATTGGAGAAACTGTCACACGGATGCAAAGGGGATCTCACTAAGTTATTGATTATATCGGAATAAGTCTTGGGGGTGTCCCCCACACACCCTTTCGCCGGAGGTTAAAGATATATCGGTCGCATTATTTTACATATAAGAGATGGGTGCAGCGGCGAGTTTCGATGTGTGGACGTTCTGATGAGAATGGATATTATATTCTTTACTGTGAGTATACATGTGCAGATTACAGAAAGTGTAACATGTGATAAATTAGTCATTTTAGACGAAAGCAAAGACTAACGAGCTGTAATCAAAAGTAATCACTTTCGAATCAAAAGTAAGCACGTTTAATGAATTCGTTTTAATGAAAAAGCATAAATTATAAAGAGACGAAAAAGCATGAAACAGAAATGTTTTTATTCCTACTTATTAAGTTAACAACATTGATAAAGTTAGCTTGTAGCTTATTGTTAACAGTGACGTTTAGTAGCTTAAATTACCCATTTTTTTTCCTATAGAGCGGGTATGTATGAGGACCGTGGTGCGTAGATGAAACGAAAAAGTGTTAATATGTTGAAGGATCGAAACAAGTGGAAATATATTGATCACAACCTAAAAGCGCATAACCTTGTTCAAGGTATTCTATGTTTTTTTATCTTTATTATTATCATCTGCGCAGGTGAAGTTTTATTAAAAATTTACATAAGTAAATTCTCACATGCATAGTATATTTTTAAACTTTATAAAGATATAAACAACTGACTTTAATATTATTTGTTTAGTTATGAACCGTTCACAATAGAGAAGTTATTCCGCAAACGAAGTTATTGTTGCTGTGGCTAACGAATATGGTACGTTGACACATACTTCACAATTACCCACTATACCTAACACCTCCAGGAGATCGTAGTGTTATATTAGAAACTGGCTTTGTTCTCAACTTTATCCATGGTGTTTTTCCTTGTTATAAATACATCAATGTACTTTTAATTGCTGTCTTTGTCACATTAACAGCCATACGATAATGAGTGGACATTGTCTTCTTTCATTTGTAAGCAATGACATAGACGAGCTGTTCAAAATTAAAATTGTGTCACAAACCAACCTTCGCGGCGCATCGACTGTTTCTCTTGGTCGCTCGCAATAGACTCAAGGAGTTGCGTTGCATGCACCGTAACTTAACTAATGAGCAATTTTTCGGTAAATAAAGTTTTAGTGTGGTTACATACAAAGTTAAGGACAGTATCATGTGAAGCGTCTCGTGAAATTATCACTTAAAAAACAGTTTTATGGATTTAACTACGACTCGTGATTGTTATTCCAAGCGAATGGGTGAACTTGCTAACATAATAGCCGGGTATATAGTCGATAAAACTTACTTAGAAGACAAAAACGAACGGTCAAAACGTACCCAAACAAGATCCGAGCGGCAATAACTATAAAACAAGATCATCGAATTAGTATTAGGAGGCGTACTGCTAACTCGGCTATTTATTAGGGGAAAATCGCTTCGGCTCTAAATCGCGTCCCGAGATGAGGACATATGAGGAGGCGGGGGGCGGAGGGGGCAACCCTTCACGCATTCACGCCAAATCCTTAACGCGCGATTTAAAAAAGAAAACTAACGGCCGAGGGAGATTGAGATGGTAATGCCGATTGTCGATTGTCCCGATCGGCGGCCGTCGATAACTCCGGTTATAACGGCGGGGAGAGAATTTTAATGGTGCCACCATTTTGGCGCAATGCTCAAATTTTACGACCGCTGAGTCATTATGAGGGAAATTATTGGCGCTCTGATTGCTTTAGCTGTGATAAAAATTCTCAACTTGGCTATAAGGTGGAACTAATTCCGAGTTAGATTGAAACGGCCCTCTCCCGCTGGAGTGCACTGAAATGATGTACCTACGGATTAATAAATATTCATTCATAATGATTCAATGAAACGAGATTGGCTTCAGAAATTATAGGCTTTCATTTCATTAATTCAATGAGGGAATATGGTTTGAGGGTGTTTTAGTTAAGTGTTTTATGACATTTTTGTTATTTTAACTATTATGGAATTTAATCATTTAGTAGTATTTCATTAAAGCATAATATTATGTGGGATTTACACGGGTGACTAAAGCTGCACGACTTTTGCTGTACGGCGAAAACCGACTGTGTAAATGGCAATTCGGCCTAGGTAGCAGGTGACTGAACTAAATTATTATGATTATACATATTGTTACTCAAGTAACGCCATCGAATATATAGACGACAGCGAAGCCGGTGCCATCACCGATGTGTCACCTGCGATTCAATTTTACAAGCGACCTGCTAGGTGACTAAAGTCGACCGTCACAGGTGCCTAAAATCAACCTATGTAAATAACCCATTATTAAAGAGCAAGCTATAATTACTTGTTACTACATGTAAACGGTTAGCAGTTGCACTAGGCTTAAAAACCACTCTATATTTATTCATCCTAGCTTCATAATCAAAGTTTGAGTTGAAAACAAACTTTATATTCTCAATAAAAAACTTCAACAATTTCATAACACGATACAAAGAGCGGCGTTCATAACGTTAAGGCGTAGCCGGCCCAAGATATATTATCATTCAACTTACTTAAAACTCAAAGTCCATCAAAAGTTGCGAACAAAGCTTAAAAGTTAAAAGAAAATATCCAAGGTGTAGTCGAGTAGAATAGACGAAGTTGGAGGTGATTAATGAACTAGCTGCTGTTTGCCATGCAGCGAGGATTACCAACTTTAGAAGGCTGTGGAATACGGTAGCAGCTGATGTTGCTACAATGGGATAATGCAATGAAATGTAATACGGTGATTCCTTTAAAGATCTTTAAAGATATGGTTTTGTTGATATTAAAAGTCGCTTTAAAGAAGTAGAAGGCTTACCTTTATCAGAAATCACCTACTAATTTCTGATTGAATTCTGATGTGATCTGATATATGAACTAGCTGCTGTTTGCCATGCAGCGAGGATCACCAACTTTAGAAGACTGTGGAATACGGTAGTAGCTGATGATGCTACAATGGGATAATGCAACGAAATATAAGAAGTTTGTTTAAGATCTTTTAAATATGATTTGTTGATATTACTTGACGCGTTAAAGAAGTAGAAGGATTTCTTATCAGAAATTACCTACTAATTTCTGATTGAATTCTGATCTGATCTGATTAATGAACTTGCTACTTTTTGCCATGCAGCGAGGATAACTACAATGGTATAATGTAACAAAATATAATGTGGTGATTTGTTTATATATTCAGAGATATGGTTTGATGATAATATTATTATTATTTGTCGTGTTGGAGAGTTATAAGGTATCATAAAATAATGAAAAGAAATTACTTATTACTTTTGGGGCATTCTTTCCAAGGTTATCTATATCTAATTATGTGATTAACTTTGATAAGTTCACGTGAATACACACTTTATGTGCTATTTACACGGGTGACTAAAGCCGCACGGCGAAAATCTACTATGTAAATGGCAATTCGGCCTAGGCCGCAGGTGACTGAACCAACTTATCTGATCCGGTGGCCAAAACTGGAACTATGTGTTATTATATATTGTTACACAAGTTACGCCATCGACTACATAGACGACAGCGCCGCCATCACCGATGTGTCACCTGCCATTCAATTTTACAAACGACTTAATGGGTAACTAAAGTCGACCGCCACAGGTGATTAAAATCGACCCATGTAAATAGCCCATTATTCTTTATTTGATATCAACGCAACCTTTTTGGATTTCATAATAACTACTTTTGAAAACTTCGCTATGTATTGATTAAAAAACAATGACAAAATATTGCTTTAAATTTTCCTTTTGAACTCATTTTTTTTTACACTTTTGGTTTGTTTTTATTCATTACCTACTTAAACAGTTTGCGATGACTAAAAGAGCTGTTAATTTGTATTAAAAACATATCAAATTTAATTAACTGATATATCGTTTCAGTTCTATAAACTTTTACTTATTAATAAGTACGTTCCTACGTAGACTCTCAAAACGTTATTAATCAACAACATTGTTAGCCGCTAGACTATCAAGATTCAAAGATAACCCTGTAACGCGAAGGCGGTTCGATTGCACATTTGTGTGGGTACAAATTGCGCGCCCCTGTTTGCGCGATACCTCTCGACCCCTGCGTATTTATCTTCAACCCTTGCAGACGTCGAATTGACTTTGTAGCGTTTTGTTATAGGGCGACTACAGTCCTTCCGAGTGTATTGTTCTTGAATTCGAGGTATTCGCTGGTCACTCTCGGTGTAAGATTCTTGATGAAGAAGTAACTTATTATAATAGTACATCGGTCTGCTATATAGTCCCAAAAGTGTCAATAATTAAATTATGTGTTGTTTTGCGAAAAGAGAGAAGGAGTTAAGAGTCTGGCGAACAGTGAGTTTCCCATACAAACGTAATACCAAAAAGATTTGCAATTTGAGCTTAATTAACTCTTCTTGTTATTCGGATTAAGACAGTATTTATCTAGGGTTCTATTAAATAAAAAATCCAAAATACCAAAACAAATAAAAATTAATGTTTTTTATAGTTTTATTTGAAAAAATGTAATTGGCATTTATTTTAAATTGGGTTAGTATTTTGGATTGTTTATTTCGTAGAACCCTAAACAAATAATGTCTTAATCCAACTAACATCACAAGAAGAGTTAATTATGCTCAAATTGCAAATCATTTTGGTATAAGGTTTGTATGGGAATCTCTGTTCGCCGGACTCTAAGTAAAAAGCGGTGGAGCTACAACCCAGCCGCTATATGTATGTGAGAATATAAGCTGTACTTTAGTAACACACTCTTCTTTCTTAGTAGCCGATCAAACGATAAATCTGGGGACAAAAAACTTTTATCTGTAATCAAAATGTAAGCGGAATTCCATCAAATTGATTCGCATCCGAAATACTCCAGTACCCAAACCACTACTATGGCATTTATTGTGATACTAAGTGAATTCAATTTTCTTTAATTTATTTCATAAATATTTGAATTCTTTCCAAAAACTGAAATTCGGCAAGTCTATGGCGGCCCTTAGAAGCCACTATTGTTTACCACTGTTCTTATTGTGAAAACCACAGTCCGAACTCTTTTATTTTGATGTAGATTATTGGGTTTGATACGGAATGAGCTGATAGGGTCGTTATAATGGCTAAATATGTTAGCTCTAGTCTAATCTCTATAATTTTAACTAATATTACATCGAAATATATAAAAAATAACAATTGTTTTTTTTTATTCTTCTAAGAGAGAGGAATTTTTAACCATATACCTAGAGTTGTTCTATCTCATGAAGACCCTTTTGCACAGACATATATCGAGATATGTCTGTGCCCTTTTGCTATGACTGAGTTAGGCGTGCACGCGCATGCACCCTTTCGGGACCTACCGATTTGCACTACTGGTAGGACCACGTTATACCACTATGTACTTGTGATCTTACTGGACTAGGGCTTATTATAAGTATCGATAATTTAATTTAATTATTTCAAATAAAAAAAAAATATATTCAATAACGAAATAATGTTATATTCAGTCAAAACTACCAGGGCATCATAACTTACGAGGAGTTATTTTGATTTCGTACCGATTGTTTTAGTGTGCGTTGGCACGCTCTCGTATTACGCACACTAAAACAATGTGTATGTGCACGCCTAACAGCATTCATAGCAAAAGGGTTTTAATAAGATAGAACAACTATACCTTGAGTGAAAGGTACTCGAAATAAAGAATATAAAAAGTTTTGCTCAAAGAATCTTCTTGTTAAATCCACAATTAGAACAGAGATCAGGCACATTTTGACCTTCCCAAGCTACCTAATAGTAAGACAATGGGCTCGTTATGTGCCATTAATAAGCAATACTCCAACAATGCAAAGGTCGGCAAAAGGGTGTCAAGAAAATCAACCCAGCCAAGAAGTTAACTGCATAATTTAGACAGTTTGCGCCGCCAAATACCACGAACGTAAGGGTATTTAGGTACGACGTTTACAATTGTTACACTTACATAGCACGACTTTTCGTATTGCGTTGAATGAAATATTTTTGATTAATTTTTATTAGGTACTGTAAGGATAGTTAATTTGTAGGCTGTGATTAGCTGATAATAAATGTTTACTCTGTAAGTAGATAAGCCTTTTTAGAATAAATATGATTATTTGAAAAGTAAATTAAGAAAGAACGCTTGCTATGTAGTTTTTGACAGAGTCTAATTATAGAATATAAAGTGAAATACAATAAATTCGGTTTTATCCTATCTTCTGTTTAATTTAATAGGGAGATCTAACAACAAAGGTCTCCACAGTACACATTTAACATCAATATTTTAAAAGTCTTAAGAAGTTATTTCTTAAAACACTATACTACAATAAAATCTTGATTAAAGGCGTCACATAATGGAAAAAAATATGTAAGCAAATGACTTTTCCATCCAAAATTTAAAACTTTCTTAATTTTTCATGAATTTTGCCAGTTTTCGAAGTGATATATAGCTTTTAGTTTTAATTAATATTAAAGTTTTTTTCTAAACTAGATGCACTTTACACGGGATTCTTATAAATTATTGATAATAAATAATATTTTTCCTGTTTTAATTTAACTGATGGGTAAAATACTCCACACGCCGTCATCCGTTGTAAAAATAAAGAATTAAAAAAAATCGGCTCCACTCATTGTACTTATAACGATTTTTATATGTTAAAGGAAAAAAGGTATAGACTAAAAGTATCGATTCAGGATTGTCAATCCGCAATCGCGTTGTGTAAAACCGCCGTTTACGGATTTATGGCCATAATTCCGTTTGCAAAAGAAAACGGCTAGGTGTTATCGAGCCTGTATTGACACTTTAATGCTATTGTTTGATTTAGAGAGCTCATTACAAGCGCGGGAAGAATGGAGCTCGTGAGTTCGCGCGAGCCGGCCGGGCCCCACTCGCGATAATTCTATTCATAATTTCTTTATGATATCGTTTTAGTGTCGCTGTAACATCTGTGCGGGCAGGCCGTTGCGACGTGATCGATGCCAGATGATTGCACGACGTATGGTACGATATCTTTAACCGGTTACTCCGATGAATAACGTGTGCGACTAACGACTGCTAACGTCGAGTTATATCTCTGAAACAATATACAATAGCAGATTTATAATTTTAAATCATGTCGTCGAGAACAGCCAAGACCTTTTGTAGTGTAACTGTGCTGGTTTCTGCACGACCTTAAAAATAAAAAGACAAATTAGTAATACTTGGAGACAAAGGGCGATAACGTAATGCAGAAACAAATTTCAATAGATGACCGCAATTCTTAAAACGAAGACGTAACCTTGTTTAATTTGCTTTGCACACTAAACGCTACAAATCGATTAGCAATCAACTGTGTATTACCAAATAGTTCGTGATTCCCAACCCTTTGGAGAGATCAGGCGATACCGCGCTCTCGGCGAACCGCGCGTGCCGTCTGGACCGACCGTAATAACAACAGAAAATTTTACGCTCCGGGACAATGCTATATAAAATTATCTGTTAGATCCAATAATCGCATGGAACGGCCGGGACTTAATGCCGGCCAATCATTAGCTACGAGGGATAACGGAGCCGACGGCCACCACAGCCCATTAGCGACGGAACAGAGCTCGCTCGTCGATGCCCCGTGACCAAACGTCAATGCAACCATCCTGCGCAACGCAACATTCCAGCGCATCCCCGAGGCGAAAATGACCGCACCACCGCCCGATGACTTCATTGTATCTCCACATACTACCACACGTGCAAATTTATTGCCGTTCCCAGAATTTCCAGTTCTCCAATAATTGCTCGCTCACAATAGTCTCTTAATTATTGCCGTGTGAGTCCTCGACGATTTCACCAGGAAACTTTTAAGTGCACAAGAACGCAATAACCGTAATGACTAACATCGAGGTGCGATTAAGTGTGAGCACTTATAAATACAGGTAATTATTTTATCGGGATCAGCTAAAGAGGACGCGAGAGCATGCGGCCGCACTATCATTAGCGCGGTGGGGCGATCAGTTACGTACCAGCCGAGCCGTGTTGGTTTACTGCTCAACCCCCGAAGGAGATGCATTCCACCATTCCACCGGCTCACGAACTCACGACTGCACAACAATAATTACCCGTGGGTGTACGCCATTATACTTCGCGAGCGATTATTATCAATCGTTGTGCGGCTAGCGAACGGTCACCGCTTAGAACCCGATGTAATAGGACCAAATTATCGTAATGTTATAACGAGAGATGCAAAGTGGATTATTCGATAATTATTAGTGATAAATCAAAGCAGAGCTGGTGCAAGGCGTCCGCGCTGGTCTAGCGCGCGGGGCGGAGTGCGGGCGGCGGCGCCCGCGGCGGTGTCGCTGCGTGCTGCGCATGCGCCGGTATTGTTCGCCAGCCGCCGGCGGCGATCCATACCTTACCCCAACTCTTACCA
This sequence comes from Catoptria pinella, assembly GCA_963556745.1. Taxonomy (NCBI): domain Eukaryota; kingdom Metazoa; phylum Arthropoda; class Insecta; order Lepidoptera; family Crambidae; genus Catoptria; species Catoptria pinella. Next base: position 8,179,145 of record OY750771.1, read on the forward strand.
GGATGTTGCTAATTTTCTATCATTGCGATCACGTTGCTTATAGGCCCTTAGGTTTCGAAATTGAGGTGTCAGTGCATCGTATTTATTGCCAGTACGACCACCATAAACCACCAATGTTCGTAAAATCGCTAATCTCAGCCCGAGGACAAGCATTAATATTGTCTTCTTTGCAAAATCACTGTCCATTCCCATGCCAGTTTAGCTTTGCACACTTAATAATAAATACATAGCTTTGAATGATAATAAATCTATCTGAAGTGCTAGATTGCTTGGCTATTAGCTAAAGGTTGGCATTCCGATAGTGCTGTCAAGTGTGCATTCAGTAACATCTCTCTCAGTCTATCTGCACCTACCGAACCGCTAGAGGCTCTCGTTTCAAATTAACTTCGCGCTGGCCGATTATCCTCACAATACAAATTCGTATAATACTTAGACAGTATCCCATAGGCGCCGGCGCAACAAACGGCCCATTTCGCACTTATCAAAGTTGCTTAGTTAACTTCAACCTTCCCAAGCACTTCCTGGTCAGTCAACTTATATGCCATCAGTCACAAGAACTGTTACGGTGTGTCCTACATTAGAATCGTCCTAATATTGCCCTGAAGCTATGGGGTTGTTACAGCGAAGTGCTATTGAGTGTTACATTGTATACAAGTTGGTGTATACAATTGTAACACTTTGTATACACCAACTTTGAAAACTAAATGCACCAAACCAGTGACTCACCATCGCAAATGAAACATTTCATCTTTTCTAGATTCCCAGAGCAATTTTTATTACTGTCAAAGCGAGATGATAATGAGATGATGCATATAATCGGTGTCACCTACAAAGACATGGAATGTTAATGATTGTTATGATAGATTTGTTGTAACCATTTTTGGGGAAAAAGTTTTATAACTACGTTTAGTGTTAAGTTACTTTTCTGTATTTTATGCTTATATACCGAGCTGTTATGGCTAATACGATGAAGAACCAGATTCTGGTGTAGCGTCCGATTCCTTGTCTTCCTATCCACCAAACACCACAAACCCCTTAAGGACTTCATAAATTGCTGGCAGTTGAGTTTCACGCTCTTCTCATTACCAACTGTAATGTGTTCCGTCATCGAGATTAACTATCGCCTAATGGAGCATTTCTACAAAGTCACTATTACAATTGTGCCTGATTGAGGTTTGTCCGCTTTTAGTAAAATGGGCAATTTTGTCATAATGCTGTTTGCTTGGGATTGTCTCTCTTTGGGTCGTGTTTGCTGTTAATAAGCACCTTCGGCCAACAAAGTAGATAATAAGCCTTTCTGTTTCACGTTAAAAACGCAACAAATAGTTGAGGCACTGTCGACAATTTACTTTGATTTCACTTTAAACGTTTCTTTGTTTCGCTTTTGTTTTTGTGTGTGGCCACTGAATATGTTATTATGAGGAACCACTGAAAAGGACTTCCGATGTTCTACTACACACTCTACTTTTATATTTCTGGTATGTATTTCTTACAAAAGTAGAGAGTTAAATTCAGCGTACTTTCTTCACCACTAAGGAGGGTTGCCAAATAAATTAAATAAAGCTCTACCACCAATCGAAGCTACGCCTTTGAGGGTTGAAACGATCTAGATTCCAAAGCCGATGACCAATTTACACAACTACTTTAAAACTTCTAATTTGGAACTTGCGATTAGTGATGGGAAAAATGCTGGGCATTTTAGCAGATTGGTAATATTTTCCCCAGTAAGCGCCTATACATTCCCACCCAATTTATGGGCGCTTGGATACTTTCCAAAATAGTATTGTTTTAAGTTTGACAGCTGTCATCTGAAACGAAGATCTCACCAAGACCTTTTATTTTTTCAAAGATCATTTTTTTGGGTAAGTTAAATAATACATTTATTACATATAACTATCCAGATACACTTTAATCTATAATACTGAAACCTCACGACAGCGTATGCCGTAATAAATATTTGTTAACTCACTAATATAACATTTTATTTCTATAATAATTTTTAATTTTAAGTATCGTTTAGCGATTTTTTTTGTTCTAGAATTGGGCATTTGTTGGGCACAAAAGGGTATATTCCCAAAGCGCCTGGGATTTTGCCCAATTTTCCTGCCCGGGCAGAAACAATTTCCCATCTCTACTTGCTACAAAATTGCCCTTTAAAAACTCGTCAGCCCGAATGCTTATTGATAGGTTTTTAAATAGAAGTAAAGTTATTATCGATGACATAATCTAAATTTAGATACTTAAAAAGAAAAAGCCAATGATCGTTACATTTAATTTTACTTATAATGGACATGAAATCAGCAGGTACTTTCCGCGTAACGTCTTTAAACGTTTTTTGGTCTATCACAAATAGTACGGTAGAGAAATTAAATGTTCTTTTGAAAAGTATTAACGTCGGTGCAGTGTCAAACGAAAAAACTGACCAATTGCGAAGTGAATTCGTTCGTGAGGATTCCGTACATATCCATACGATACGAAACACCACGAAACACGAACTTTAAAAAAGTAGGCTATAGAATCTTTTTCTACCACTGACTAAAAATAGTTTAATGTAAGCTTTGAAAGTTCTTAATTTTTATGTTACATTGAACTAAGCAGAGACTAAATAGTAGTACTAGTGTAGTATAAAACCATATGTATTCTATAGTTTTCTCATACTGATTAAACATTTATTGGAGGTACCCTGATATTAAAGAATACAGCTACTATCGGTATTCTTTCAAAAATATGAAGAACTCTGGCATCACGTAGATAATTTGTTTTCGGTGCGACATCGATTTGTGCAGTTAACAGACCTTTATATAACTTGATTTCATTCACACTTTTGAGACTATTTAAAGATTCTAAGTACCTACTTAATAATTCTCAAACTAAGTTCTCAACGCTCTTTGAATATATCTTTACTGTAGTGACTAGATTCTTAACTGCTTTTATTACCTTTTGACTACAATTTTAGATTGCTCTCCATGTTGATTATTTAATCATGTTATTAGACGGAAGTTTTAACTATTTAGTAATGTGTGATCTCCTTGTCTAGCGAAAAAGAAAATTAGCTTGGTGGTTAATTTAGTTTGGTGCAAACTAAATGAAGCTTTTGCCTTTACTAATGTTACTATTTTATAATGACCTACTTTTTACGTCGTATTTTGTTATTATTACATTTATTCTATCTTGTTATAACTCTCATTCAAACTTACAGTATTACAGGCGTTAGTTGAAAAATCATGTTTGTCCTAAATTTACTTTTTGATAACACATTCCTTCCTTACAGTATGCTTACAGTATGGTAGGTACCTAAAAGTTGCAAAATAGTTGTTGAAGTGAACGGAGTAGGTGATTAGTGCATAGATTGTGGCATAATAATTTAATTGCAGGTTTCGCGAGTGATCGATCCGCGGGAGGGGGGGCGGCGGCGCGGGGTCTTGCGCCGGCGCAGCGACGCGGAGGAGCGCCGCGGGCGGCGCACTGTCTCACCTGCAAACATACAGGGTTGGTACAATTACAACTTACAACACATGCACCATACAAACAAATTGCAATTTTTGAGACCGAAAAACTTTTGAAGACATTTCGTTAACAAATATCATTGTATGCCATATCTTTGATTAGAAATCATCAAATTTTCAAGGGACGAGACCAGTCTTAAAAAACTGAGTAAGCTGTATTTTGGACTACATCTGGCAGGAGATTTTTTCATGAATTCCCAAATCAAAATTAGTAACTTTATAGTTATTACACTCAACTAGCAAAATCACCAGTAAGATAATGTTTGCACTCAATCACGAGTAAGATAATGTTTAAATCACACAAATCGGTCTATAACTTTCAGAGTTACGGCTCTTACTAGGCGCTCTCCACCAACGCTAATTTTGTAGCATCACTAATACAGTCAACTCGAAACTAAAGACATTCATTCAAACGAAAAATCTCAATTTAACGGCAAAATTTACTAGAGTTCTACAGAAAGTTGTATTAAAAGAGAGAAAAATACTCATTGGAGGTAAATACTGATTTTTTTAATAGTAATATAGATATTTTAAAAAAGGCACTTGTTCACAAAATCCATCAAAACGATTATTTATTTCTTAATTTATTCTTTATAACTTTCAGAGGCTATTAAACTATAAAAATGTAGGGCAACCAAACAAAAACCAAAATTTTTCCCATGTCCAAAGATCAGACACAGCCCTACTCAGGTAGACCAACAAAGCAAAAATTACTGAGATAATGAAGCATAATGCAAAGCGTGATATAAACTTCATTCCCGCCCGCGGCCGGATTAACTCGTTACTTAGCTATACTCTATTGCATTGCAATCACCCTTATTGCACCCTTAGCTATTGAAACTTTTAACAATTTCTGCGCGTTATTTTTATGAAAATTTTATTTCTTCTGTATAAAAACATCCACGAAAATCACATAAAAAATTTTTTGAATGAAGTTTTTCTCTCTCGATTTCATATTTTATCTCCATATAAAAGTTGTTCTCGCTAATAATGGTTTTTTAGGTTTTTCTGTTAACAATCAATAAGTAACCCTGTTTTTCCTTTTCGAATTTTATGGGAATTTATGAATATGATTTACTTGTTTTGTTATTATATGTTATACACTTGCAATCCAAGTATGTTAGAGGTGGTGGTCCATTTGAAAATCAGCAATATATCTTCGTTTTTCTGTTTCAGGTATGATACTATTATTATTCTGTGGTTTGAGCTTTTTGTTATATCCCTGCCTGTCATCACATCAATTAGATTAATTTCATTTTTGTTTATACAAATAACAATTGAAGAGCTCGGTGGCGCAGTGGTATAGCGCCTGGTCCAGCGATTGCGGAGGTAAAGCAACTGTCGCAAGGGTCGGTCATGGGATGGGTGACCAAAAATTTATTAACTCGAGCTCCTCCGTGCTTTGAAAAGTTCGCTAACTCGTTGGTCCCGGCTGCATTTGCAGTCGTTAACAGCTACCAATCCGCATTGAATCCGCGTGGTTCGTTATGGCCCATCCTCCTTATCCACCCATAAGGAAGGCCTACGCCCTAGCAGCAGGAACATTAACAATGGCTGATAGTCGATATAACAATAATTACAAAACCAATTACGGCACTTCGGTGGAAATAGCCAGCCAGCCTGATGCTGCCTCGTGTAGTCATAGTACTTAGGTACGAGTATGTCATCTCATACATCTTCTACGTCCCATGATCTTAACTTTAATATGCTTTAACTAAGGCTAAGCAAAGCTAGCCTTATCTTGTCTTACATGTATGTAAACTATTTTGCATTTCCATGACTCTATCTACATGTGATTTTCGCAATGTTTGTAAGTATGAGGGGGTTGATTTTGTAACTTTGTTGCAATCAACTCCGACAGAAACCGCAGTTACATTGCTGCTTTAGTAAGAACCAGTGTGACAACTATCTTACTTAAATCAGCAATGTAACTGCGGTTTCAATGGATTTCATTCGAGAAGTGTTAGCAACAGAGTTACGTAATCAGGGGACAGATCTTATAATGCTGTAACGCTCAAGCTTACTTTTTTCTAAGGGTGGAAGGCTGATCACCTGAAACACAGGATTTTCCTACTTCAGGTATTAGCCCGCCATAACCCTCTTCGCTTTATTGTAAGCCTAATCTATCTATTTTAGTTCTTATATTTATGTATACTGTACTTAAGTACTCCTTATTGATTATTAATGGGTCATGGTGAGAATAAAGATATTAATTTTTATTAATTAATCTTATTGAGCACATCAGGATTATGTAAAAAAGTAGGTGTTTTTGATACGTATCATTTGCAACGAAGTTTTTATGAGCTCGTTAGAACTTATTTTCATTCAGCGACATAGCTAGTTTGTTTAACTTATCTATAGATCCTTACACTGAATGTAAGCCATATTAAACAGATGAAAATGCAATTTAATTTAGTTACAACAATTGTCTACTTGGATCTTATGTTGGACAAAACATTGGAAAAGCTCGATGTTAAAGAAAAGCTCTGTCAAATATTGTATGAGTACATTTTGTGTTTGATAACATATCCTTATTATAACATTGCTTTGTTTTCAATTTGGCATTTGGTAATTAAATGCTTTATCGCTGAGTTTCATTGTGAATCTTGTATTCATCCAGTTTAAAACTTAGTGTTTATAAAATGGTCCAATGGTCTTACTTAAACTTAAGCTTAGGATCATGAGATTTAACTTTTCATAATATTCTTTATGATACAACTCACTATCATTACAGGTAATTACAAAATCGAATTATAAAGGATATGTGTAATTTATAACAAACACATTGATTAGTCCTGTTATGATTAATCGGTCGCCTGAAACCACTCCACCATGTTTACTCCAAACCATTTTGATTGAGTGAAACAAAACCATCACAGCGCCATCAACGGAGGATCAAATTACAGAGCTAACTACGCTTTGGATCTCGCCAGGAATTCATAAATATCTCTTAACGTGTTTAACCCCAAATCACTGTAAATTATTATTGGAAGTTTACATTATTAAAATAATGAAAATGATCGCTCCGGGCCTCCATGCGTGCTTGGTTGCGAACATAAAAACCTCTTGAGGCGATTAAAAATAAACAATAATTGGGCCGGCCATTCACGCATGTAGCCTCATTAAAACAATTAAATCTTGATTGAACAGAAATTATAGCTGTCGATTCTTAAACATAATACGATGGTGCCCCTTCTTCGGAATCTGCTCCGAAAAAAGATTAACGTCAATTTTAATAAGAAACAATTATATATGTATGTGTGTCTACGTCCCACGCTCAAGTAGTTCGATCGGTTAATTTCATACCGGTTATTCGTAATTATTAAAAATTACAGATGGCGTTTTCGGAGATAATTTCGGATTTTTTGTTATCGCTCTCGCTGGGCCGGCGATGAGTTAGAAATAAGTATAACCACAGCGTTATAACAAATACAAATTATCCTATATGTACGTGACTGCTGTCTCGAGATCGCTGCTTCTCCGTGCTATTAACATAATTGTACATCATTGTAACTTATGGCTCTATTTTAATGCCTATTAAGAGACTTTGCTGTAGGAAATAATTTAACATTACGAATTTCAAATTCTTGAGCGCTCCGATAGTTAGACTCGTTAGCAAACTGAATTTGCGATCTCGTTTTGAGAAAGATGAGGGTTACTCCTATATTTTGTTACAAAGTTATGAGTCTAGACTAAAGTAGTTAGTTTCAGAATATATGCATATAAAAGGTACAGAAGGCGGATAGCAATTAAGCAATCGCAATTAAATTTAATCATTAAGTAAAAAAAATACTTAATGATTAAATTTAAGAAAACTTGCAGTGTGTCATTACCATATCTAAATAAAATGTGAAGATGGTTAAGATTTATTATACATGAAAATAAATACAATTATTTTAGCAATTACCATAGTATTGGCAATTTAATGGGAAAATATAATTCATAATAATAAATTAATTAGTAATCAAGAATCGAATAAATAAAATAGGAGTCATAACATCACGATCTTCGTACATATTTACATGTTATGATATTTTTAATTCAATTTTGCCGCGAAAGTTCGGAACCTACTTCGTCGAGTGTTGAAAGCTATCCAATTTGCGTAATACTGCCAAAATATCTCATTTCTACGCTCACTGTTATAATCCAAATATATTTCGACTTAATTCAATTCCCGTATATGGAAAAGTTTACTCTATTCCCTTTTAACAGAGACAGTTTAAGCTTACTGTCGAAATTCACATAAGCTTTTTTCAGACCCAACACCGTGTGGAGTTTTGGCAATTCCATAATGCGAAAGTGGTCTGTTCGAGCTTTTGACTCTATGAAAAAAATACGAAACTTGGGAAACGATAGAAAAAAGGGGAAACATTTATATTTTCATAGAGTTTTTATTTATGGTCCGATGATCGTGTAAAAGCGGTGTTTAGAGCCGCACTCCGCCGATTAGTACGGTAATGGCAACACTGCTTTAGAGCCACAGCCACATTTTCGAGGCTCTACAACCCTTTTCGACTTTGTATCCATCAAAATTATACTTGCAAAGCTATCAAGAGTTTCATAACCGCAACGGAATATTACGCACTGATGATTCCCAGATTATATTGTGGAGAAATGAAAATGTTGAGGATTTTCTTATATTGGAATATTTATTTTGTGTCGGATTCCACTTTTATTACATTCACTGTGTATCTAGTGGTTTTATTTCTATTGTCGTGATATTAACCTGCCGTGTTATATTAGTCGACATTTCAAAGCAATTTGCCAAAAAACTGCCATAATGTTTTTTTTTTACCAAATTAAAGACAGATATTTTAGGAGTATCTTCAATTTAGTGTCTTTTTTAAGGCTTAATTCGCATGATGAATTTTTAAATGTGCTGAAAGTTGAAGCATAGGTACGATAAACCAAAATTTATTAAATACGAGTATTTCGAAATACCTATTATACTCAGTCCTTAAAACCGACAAAAAATTAAACTTTTACTGATTTGACTAAAACATAATTGGAAAATATGATAAAAACAAAACTCAATCTCATTAGTCATCACTGATTAAGTAAATCCTTTCAAATCGATGTACCTAATGCGTAGATGGACTAAGTCGCGTTATTATAGTCATAGTGCGAAGTAGACATATACCTACTTAGACCTACTGCGATATAGGTTAGAAGAGACGAAGGCACAGAGATCCATAGACCTACTGAATTACACTTCAGCAACTACCGAGTACGTGATGCTATGACGTCATGAAAGTTAAACCTACTGCGATATAGGATAGAAGAGAGGAAAACAATATTTTTAATTAGCAAGAATTTTTTATCCTATAAATGTTGACAACCTTAGGACTAACAAGCGCTTTACTTTTTATGCTTTAACCATAATTTCTTTGATTAATAGTGTAACATGATGAAGGACTAATCGAGTAAGTGCAAGAGATAAATATTAAACTGCTCCCTCTTACCTGACCGGTATGCAAGGCACGAGTCCTTAATAAACACACATACGACTTACGCTAATAGACGGCGCACGTAACTCATTTAAGACTGCGCTCTGTAATGAACTCGTTAATACAAATATACGGCTATTCAACGTGATGGGGTTATCTAGGCAAGATGTTGGATCACCAACCTTGCTAATCTAACCATTTAGAATGAAGTTGTACGCCTTAAACTTGTAATAATGTCATCACGTCGCCACATTAATTGTCATTTGTAAATTACATTAGCTATTGAATTTGTAAGGTTTGTAAATTTTTTCGATTCTAAATTTGATTAAGGCAGTGCACATACATGATGTTTTTTTCAATATTATTTACAAAAAATATCGTGTAATGTTAACGAACAGTCTACGATTGTAACCAAACGTTTTCCCACATTTTCCCTCACGTTTTCAGTAGCCCTTGTCCGTGCACATGTCGGTTAATTCTGTGGTATGAACGATGACCCCTTTATTACTTATTAAGGAGCCTCCAGCCCTACCGCGTTATTTATGTCCTCTAATAATAATTTGTATTAAATCACGACGCTTCCCGCAGGACAAACGGGATTTGTTAGCTTTTGTTGTCATTTTCCCGGATGGTCTGTTTGCTTCTTTTGTGGGAGAGTTTGATTACGGAACTGTGGCGAGACAACTTCATGCTTTTTTTTCATTTTTTGTTATTGTATATTGTATCGAGTTCGCTGAAAGAGATTGGGTAATTAAATAAGTCAAATATTACCTTTCAGTTTTCTTAATGGTCTCATTAAGAAACATTGCTGATACCATACTTAACATAATGTATGTTGGTTCTCATTATCTTTTTAACCCTTTAAAGAGATTTTTCGGCTTTTCAATATCACGTATTATGAAAAAAACCGGTCAAGAGCGAGTTGGACTCTGAAGTGAGCATAATGTTTCTTGATATTTGTTTGAAAATAATGTGGTGACCCGTTTTCTTTGCAACCTAGTGTATATTAAAACATAACAGGTGAAAGCGAAACATACTTTTTTATTTTTATCCAAAGAGGTTTAGTCAAGTTATTAAGCAAACAGTGTTAACGATTGACGGTATACAATTTACAGAGCTCTGGATTTGGTGTGGTATTGTAGCCAGTCAGTAGTAGCCAAATGTATCTAATTCGAATATAACATTGCCAGATGTTTTGGTTGGTGGAAAAGCAGTACCAGGCGCCATCCAAGTTACGCGGAAAAGTGTTAAATTAATCTTCTGGATCAAATCAAATCAAATTTTTTCGTGTTACGTTAACCAAAGGGTGAAAACGAGACCCTATTACTAAGCGCCCGACGTCTGTCTGTCTGTCAGAAGAAAATATCACGGCCGTTTCAAGAGAACGAGTTGAAATTAATAAAGATGGTATGCCAGATGGCTATGTTAAAATTATGATAAAATAGGTAAATATGCTAACATTTATGATGAAAGATGAGAAACGGCTCAGATTGCATTATTATTGCATAGCGTCCGACATGTATTCCCAGAAGTCCCGTTAAAGTTGCTCCGTGACAGAGCCTTTTGGGATTTTTCTTCGTGGGATACTTGCCTTAACAGCATTTTGAATTACTCTTTAATTTTGTTTGTATGATTGCCATTATGTTCTCGCATTTCACTCGTGTTTTGCGTTTTGACGTCTAATGAATTTCTTTATAGTTATTATCGTAGCGATATCTGTTTGTAATACGGGAACTAATTTGTCATTTTTTCTTTATGGACACGTCGCTATGTAGAAAAACTAGGATAGTTGCTTCGTTATGATTGGATGTTTCTCTTTCCCATCTGACCTTACTTGATTTTGGAATATTTTACCTATAATTATTTACTTGACGACCAAATCATTGACCACAAGCATAAATTCTCATTTTGTTACTTTTTATACTTAAACAAAAACCTTTAAAATAAAAAAAAACAAAAAAGCATCTCTTATTATCGGCCGCACAACGGTAAAGTCCACGCATGATGAGGTAAGGTGTTAAATCTCATGCCCTTATCTGTATCAGGGTCCAACTCCGGACTGCACGCGTCCGTGTTTTAGGGCCTTACGAAATGTTCTCAAATATAAGGCTAAAAATTCAATTAGATAGGTAGGTACTTTCGGACGGATGGACATAGTAAACCAAAGTTAGTTTATCGAGGATTTGTAGTGTTGGTATAGAAAATACTCTACTTAAATCTGTCATATTATAAATTGAGTACCTTTTCATTCTTAAACATTCGTTCTACGGATGAGCAAGTGAATAAACCCGGAGCTCTATTACCTCGTAACTATATTGATATGAAGTTCATGTAAATATTGACACTTAAAGTCCCTATTTTTATGGCTTTTTTGTTAATTTGTTTGTTTTTGCAACAAAGCTCTGTCTCGTTATTACGGACGTCGTTAAAAAGAACAAAAAATGTCAAAAAATCTTATAAATACGAACTTAAAATGTTAACATTCACATGAACTTCATATCGTTCGCGGCTGGTGAGTAGGAAACGTCCGAAACTAAAGAAGAGTGCAGTCGGTAGTACGCACCCCGGTTCGAATACATTACGATGAAGATACTCCGGGCGACAACATTTACATTTTGAGAGCCAAGTAATTACTAAGAGTTTAATTATTTGCACGTCCGCGTCCGCCACAACTCGGCGTGAGGAATGCACCTCAATTTGTTTGCGAAATCTTAATGGCGTCGAATATTTATATGAGGCTATTTGCACTTTCGAGTTGTGTGAGCGTGATATACTGGCTTCAAAGTACGTAGATAATAATGTTAATGTATGCCGTATTAAAGTAATAACTGTAAGCAAATTCGTGTTCGTTTACTTAGATACATTATTGCAGTTTAGGTAAGGTATTTATTCGATACGGTGGGCTGTTAATTACCATATATAAATATGTAAAAAAACTAACTCAACCTTTATAGACAGACTAACAAGTTGACCTAGCAATTTTGATAATTTGTGACAATTTAGTGAAAACTATTACTAATTAATGCAAAATATCTCGATTTTTTATAAAACAGCTATTATTAAATTAAATCACGAGTAGAATACCAAATGTTAGTAAGTATTTTGATGCCAAATTCTTTCTGATTTATCTACTTATACAAATTGAAAAGAATCAATCTCATACCAACGTCTCAGTTGTAGTAATTCATTATCACAAAATGTTAAACAACGCAATTGAAGTTTTTAGACATTGTACTTACGTAACTGCTCGGCTTGTCACATTTAAAAACTGTTGAAATTAATTTTTAAAATGCTGATTGCCTTGAATACTCATCTTTTCAGCGCGAGCGTCATTTTTATTTTTTAATTATGGAAGTGACTAACGAACGCCTCCGTACTTAAACGGTTAGCAGGTAAAGGTTTAATACAACTTCTCTGATCTTTGAAATGTAGGCCTTAACATCGGACGTTAAAGTCTTTATTTACTTGGCAGTATAAGTGTTTAAATACTTTTTGAAACAAACCCAAGATGGCGTCCAGAACTCCTCAACCTGTCCGCAGACGTTGAGCTTTAACTTAAGTAATGAGATATGACTTTCAACTCATTATTATTTTCCTTGTAATTTGTGCTGGGGAATAAATAAATGTATAGTAAATTTATAAAGTGAGAGGTTTACGACAAGTAGGCGAGAGTTATAGAGCACTAGCTCTCGCTTCCCGTGCACCTGGAAACTCTAGCCGATACATAAATAACAATATCTTAAATAATTAACAACGACGACACAAACTTTTGTAACTTGAAGCCTCTCAAGTAATTCTATGTAGGTTATTATGTATTCTGGGGTTCAAGGTTCATATTTAAATGCTTTTTACACACTTTTTTGTTAAAGCTTTTTAAAGGTGTTATACGTAGTTATAGCTGGCGTTTTTCACCCAAAACCTTTTTCTCAGTCCGTCCGAGCGTAATATTTTTTTTTATTGATAACCTTGTTGAGATAAAAGGAAGAATAATATCGTTATTTAAAAATATGAGTTCTTCCTTAGCTTAATCAGATTTACAATGCATGATTTGATGGTTGTCTCAAAGTGAAGTAAGCAGTTCGACGCTGGTCGCGAGTGCAGGTTCTTCAGAAAGCATGGCATGGAAAGCATTGCATATATTATATGTCTATTCTATAGTTGTACTCTGTTATTCTGTGCTACAAGTTTGTCGGTACAATAGTCTGCCACACTTCAAACCTCCCGGGTACATAATCACGTTCTTCCCAACGTCTCAGCTAACTTCAGTCGCCAACTTGGCGTGTACAGTGCTCTTGTGTATCCGAACGTAGGTAAATGAAAACTCGCCTCATCACGTTCTAAATTGAAATCCTTCGTTCCCTCGCCGGCCGCAGAGTTACTCGTACTTTTTCCCATTTGTTTTATTGTATTGGCCGCGAGGCTCGATTATTCGAATTATGTTTAATTTATTTCCCATCTCGATGGCAATGGCCGATTATGTAACGCTTTGAACGATTACTAGAAACAATAGATGGTCGTAAGAGTAAGCTTTTCCTCAGAGATATTTTTTTTACATAGCACTTTTACAAATCTGAACGTAACGTAATGTATGATCTGAATGAATGTTTTTTTTTGTCTATTCAGTATTCGAAAAAAAAACATTCAGCAGTCATTTCGAAAAATGTTACAAAATGTCACAAATACGAGGTTTACAGCTCACAGAGTAATACCACTAGTATTATTGAATAAGCGATATAATTATAAGGCATTAACTTTTTAACGGTGAGTACCGTTAAATTTGCTTATGTGCACCAAGAAAAACAATTTATGCATTCGCGAGACCACCTCCATTTGTATATATCACAACCTTGTCGTTATCAGTGACTGCCGACGTTTATCCGCTCTCGACACGAACACAAATTTGACTTGCCCGATATTTAACCGTGCGAGTTCCAGTAGTAACGGTTTCTCGTCATAATTTAAAAGTAAGCAACCATTAGTAACAATAAATGCGGTTGCGTAACGACAGATGTACAACGAAATTTATTAGAAACGTGATGAGTGCGCACCGAAATCAGTGACGACCCGCCGACTCCGGGACGTGATCGCAGCGACACCTTCCGGCCGACGCAAAAGGATTATTATTTTTTGATAACTTAATGCCCATCAGTAACGGTGTAATTGCACGTTTAGCGGTTTTCTGTTCCGACGAAAAGATAATTTCTCGGTTTCTTCCCACCCTTTGTGACGGCTAAACCGATTTCCTGCGGAGCTACGTGAAAATTTAAACCGACTTAATCCCCTATCGAGCTTTTAATGACATTTTCTTGGAACGTGAAGCCACAAGAAAACAACCATCATGCCCTTGGATGGTTAGCCGCAAATCATAGACAGATTTGCCGCATTGATAAAAATAAACGACGACTGATATTACGAAATCAATATGAAATTGCATTTCCTAATGTCAATTGTTAGTTACGTAGTGCAATAAAGTTCCAATGATCATGATATGGAATAATTCCTGAACGATGTGCCTCGCGGTGGGCGTCTGTCTCTCTCTGGTTTGGGGGTGGATTGTAGTTTTATCTCTGTCGGGGCCGGTGGATCGTCGGGGTATGATGAACTCGGTAATGATCCAATCAGAACTGAAGTGCATCAAGTCTGGGCCGCTCTGTGAGAATGCGGTTGAAGGTGCAAAAACTACAAGCTTGGATTTAAATTAGCCGACACTTTGGTTTTGTTTTAACACACCTGCTAAATGTGATTGCTCGAAATATAAAAAAACCTGATATCATCCACTTTAGTTTACCCAGGTATGGAAGGTTTTTCTTTTCAAGGAAAACTTTTAACGTTTTTTAGTGTACGTTACTCCCGTTCCGTCTTAGATCTGTAACCAGACCAAATAAAAAGAGTGCCTGACTAGTAACCAATTAAATTTCTCGTTTAATCACTCTAAGTAGGTATTAACGAAAGCGCTTTTGGTAAAGCTCACAAGTGATAGCTTTTTCGTCTAGGTAAATAACATTAGGACATCGAGGAGCTCGATGGCACAGTGGTTTAGCGCCTGGCCCGTGATTGCGGAGGTTAAGCAACTTTCGAAAGGGTCGGGCATAGGATGGATGACCAATAAATTATTATCTCGAGCTCCTCGGTGCTTCAGAAGGCACGTTAAGCCGTTGGTCTCGGCTGCATTTACAGTCGTTACACCCACCAATCCACATTGGGCCCGCGTGTGGAATTATGGGCCGTCCTCCTTATCCACCCATAAGGATAAGGCTTGTACCCCAGCAGTGGGGACATTAAAAATGACTGATGATCAAGTAACATTATGAAATGGACATTTTGATAGTTTTCAGTTAGTTGTAAATTCTAATGCTTAATCAATATTGGACTAGGAAATTCGGTATTGTTTTGTTTGACTGCTTTGCTAGGTAATGTTAATTGCGTACGTTTTTAGAAATAAGTAAGTATAAAACATACAGAATAAGTACTTGTACATTTCTAAGCTATTTTTAGGATGTTCTGGATATTGTAAATTAAGTCACTATATTATGGACAATTTTTTTTTAATCATAAGTTTATAAAATCCATTATTCAAACTCTTAAAACTCAACGTATTAAACGTATTATCCCTAATTTAATCATACTTTAGCACCAAAAAATTACCTTCCCCAAAATTTAACAAAAATAACAATAATCTCGTGTTACATAAATTCGAACAACAAAATTGCACAAATTCTCTAAAAGTAATAGTCCTGTTTATAGCCGGCATTGCGCCAATAGGCACTAAGTGTGTGCTTTTAAAACCAATTTTTTGGAATTATAAAATAAGTAATGGTCTCAAAACACTGGCTGTTACGATTCTCCGATGGCTTGTAATTATTTTAAATGTCCCGCCGTTCTGCGCCTGCGCCGTACTGCGACGCACCGCTTCGGGCGATGCAGCGTGATCGGGAATCCATATTGAACCTTGACGGAATTAACTCCTTTTGTTTATTTAATTATTGCAATCTTACACTTGCGAATCTGCCTTTTTAATATCAAGAAAACTCAGCCAGCCCCTATCATGACTACCGAAACGCGATATGATATAGCGATTAAAAAATACTATAATCACGCGATATACAAGGTGTTACAATAATACCCCTAATGCTGAATATGGTATATAGGGACCATCAAACTGAACAACTTTTACTATGGGGCCAACTCTGAAATCGCGAAAAAAAAATCAGCCGTTTCATACATTTTGATATTTTTGATTTTAATTTTTGTATGAAACAGCTGATTTTCTTTTCGTGATTTCAGAGTTGGTCCCATAGTAAAAGTTGTTCAGTTTGATGGTCCCTATATACCATATTCGGCATTAGGGGTATTTTTGTAACACCTTGTATATCGTGTTTCGGTGTTCATGCTAGGGGGGTTGGTCATTGTGTACACTATAATACTAAATAATATACTAGAAAAAATACGACTCGCACCAGATCATGTTCTCGGACGGGAATCCAACCCGCGACGTTTGTATATCCGGTCCAATGCTCTGACCGCTGAGCTACCGAGTCACTAGTGGGAACGTCGAATTTCTTCTAGTATATCAACTCTTAGGCTACAAGCCAGCTAATTTTTTCTAGTATATTATTTAGTATTATATAAAAAAAGCATTGTGAATGCTAAAATCTCAAATTTAAAAACATTGTGTAAACTTTTAAATTTTTGCCTAGGTAAGAAAATCCTGGAAAACTAAGAAAAAATAAGTAGTATAATGCTAGAAAAAAATACCAGGAATGGAGTAGGTACCACGATTTCAAACCCAATTATTATAATTAGAAAAAAAATATCAGATCATCTCATCCAGCTGTATTAAAGTTCTTAGATACTTATCTATTTATTCGGTAAGATAATTACCATGCACTCGTTCCCGACAGGACTTATCAGCCGTTTCTGATAAACTGCTAAACTGTTTATCGCTCACTTCAAGCCGATAGTCGTGGTAAACTCACGTGAGTGACAAATTCTAATGAGACTATTATGGCTCATTTACAAAAACTAATAATTCCAGATATCGAGGAAGATGTAAGTATTTTTTGTTTTTTTTTTTTATTTATTCAAAGTTTTTAAGAAAGTATTCGCTAATCTTTTAAAGTTCTCAACATTAGAAGAGTGAGATTTAAAAGTGTGTCAATGATTAATAATATACCTGAAGTTGCTCTAGGATCTTATGTCTATAGTGATAGTAAAAGCATTGAACTAAGAAGGTAAAATAAGTACCTACGTATTCTATTGGCAAAGAAAAGTTAGCTAATTTTTATATACTTAGGTAACGTCATTTTAAATGCATTTATTTAATTCTATTTCAAATTCGAAGTTAAAACTTGATGACAATATTTATGGAAATTGTTCAAAAAACTATTTTACGCGACTGGTAGAAAATTATTGTGAAAAAACCGGCCAAGTGCGAGTCGGACTCGCGCACGATGGGTTCCGTAAAAATCAAGTTTGTTGTATGGGGGCCTCATTCATAAATATTTATTTTATTCCGTTTTGTGTATATTAGTTGTTACAGCGGCAACAGTAATACATCAACTGTGAACATTTCAACTGTCTAACTATCACGGTTCATGAGATACAGCCTGGTGATGGTGACAGACGAACAGACAGACAGACGGACGGACAGCGCAGTCTTAGTAATAGGGTCCCGTTTTACCCTTTGGGTACGGAACCCTAAAAAGTACGGCCTTTTGAGAGTTTCAGATAACTCTGCCAGAGTTTAAAATTGTGTACAATATACCTAGCAAATGAATGAACTTACTATATTACATTTAAATAAATTAAATTACGCTATTTTATAAAAGTTCGTTTTGTTTAGATTTTTGATTTAACATGTAATATGGTGCTATTTTCAATGAAGCCAGATAAAAGCTCGGGCATTTTTCCGTTCTGTCTGAACTGACCCTTATTCTAAAGTGTCTTTTTAAAAAATCACTCAAATATGTTTAAAAAGTGTGGGAGACAAAAATCTCTAAATATTAACATAAATAATTCGAGTAATTCGGGTCGTCAATTTTTCTTTTCTAAGTAAAAATTTGTAGCTTTAGTATGTCGTGCTCACTTTAAACATTTCTGCGGTGGTGTTGTGTGAGGCAAGTCCTTACGTTCCCTCAAAATATGGATGAGTGAAACGATGGCTGGTGCATGCGTCATGCTCGTGAACGGGTGCTGTCAATAAAAATGGCTCTGCTTCTGTCTTCTTGTATTAAGGGCGTCGCATATAAAAAAATATGTATTACATTTAAATATTATTGTGTGGCACTTTTTACTCAAAACATAAAATTCATAACAAATACCTTGGTTATTTTTTTTTATTACAATCTTTTTACTTTCCATAGTCAGTAGTTTTGTAAGTAAAGGCCAATGAAAAGCTCTTAGATATTACCTAGTTTTCAATTCGATGTCTTAACATGGGTAGCCTAAGTTACGTTCCCTCAAATTGAGTGAAGCTATGACTGGTTCATGCGTTCTCGCCACTGACCTGAAAAAATTTTTGTGGTTCTCGCTATCTCTCGCGAGGCTGAGCGAGAGCATCCCTGTACACTCTCGCGTGCTCTTGGTTGTGAACGCATTCATCTTGGCAGTTTTTTCACAAAATATAATAATTTGTGCTTAAAAAATGTTGAACATGGAAACAGAACTTATTTTATTAGAATAGTATCAATGGAGCTAGTTTATAAAACTAATTGGATAAGACAACGGCAGCAGGAAACTCTACTTCATCGTCCATCTCCTCGGAGTTCACAACGCGCTGCGACTGCACGACGCTAGAGAGCGTACAGGGTAGGATCTCGGGCGAGACTATAGGTACATTCTGGACTGACGAGGGCGAGAGCCGGTCGCTCTAGCATGCCCACCGAAACACGATATGACATATTGATTTATCACGTTTAACTGTCAAAAGACAATGGATTTTGGCCGTTGGGTGTCGATGAAACGCTATATCACGCGTTAAATATCATGTTTCGTCGGTCATGCTAGGGGGGCTGGATGATTTAGGTAGGTACCAGTTTGGTGTGGTTTGGTTTGGTATCTATCCAGTATCTAGGTACATGTACAAGGAGAAAATTCAACGTCAGATTTTTTTTATTTTCCTCTGTCCCCTACATGCACAAAGCGTTCATGGATGAATAAAAAAAGTCGAAGAAAGACATGGGTTAACTACTTTTCCTTGGTTTGGCACAAAGAGTGCACTCTACAATAGTTAAAAGTAGGTACCTGCTCAAGCGCAGCGATACGACAAAATATCAGTGAACGGTCGGTCACGGCCAAGGCCAAACTCAGTTTCGGATTTTGAACCCAATAAATCGATTTCTCATTGACACAATCTACTTTGAAACGTGATAACTTACGTGCAATTGTTTCCCGGTTATTTAACTTCCAGCATTCAAATAAATAAAAGTGGTTTAAAATCAGTGAACCGATTATTAAAAGTAGCTAGCAGTGGAAGCGCAAGCGCCATGTTCAACTCCGTGCTTCGAGAAATTGTCGCTAGAGCGTCGATTGAAACCAAGCAAGGAACGGTCAGTACCCTTTTAGTACCTACCTATTAAAAATCTATTACTTACCTACCTAATTTACCTGCCTTATTCTAGATTCTATCCTAGCATGCTCTTTGTCTTCGAACTATGTGGCAATAGTTAACCGACTGTTCTACGACTTTTCCGAAAACAGACAGAAAAACTACTTTTCATACAAAACTCGATCAGCTGTTCGGACATTTGTATGAAAAGTCGATTTCTTGTCTGTTTTCGGAAAAGTCGTGGTATGTAGTATACCTACGGTAGTACAAATGTTGTTGTTTATGATGCTGGTAATCCTTAGAGCATTAAGCTGGTAATCTAAGTACTCTTGCGAAGTTGTAGGTGTTTTACAAATATCCCTGTCAATGTAATAATTACATCCTTTCCTCTTGTATTGTAATTTGTAACTAAAGTAAAGAAAGTTCCTCAAAGATAGAAAGTTGCATAGATTTCTCATTTCCCCTTTTTTCCCTTGTCCAAGGCTTTAATAAAGTGTTACAAACAAAATAAAACATAGCTACCAACTAAAGAGCAGTAGTTTACGATTATCCATGATCTCAATAACATGAACAGATTGAATAATAAGTTCAAAGAATTTTTGCTAATTATTTTCTAAAAACAAAAGTTTAAAAAAAAAATTTCACATGACTGTCTTTGTAAACGCTCGTCTGTCAAAAAGTGCCCTCTACGCGCAGCCGCACAAACTAATTTTGACGTTTGCCAACCAAAACAATGTTCTTGGATTCAGAATTTTCTTTCACTTTATGATTTTACTAGATTTATTAGAAAGAATAATTAGTTTAATAAACATTAGCAGTCAATGTAACTTATCAATTTATTTTACTATGTACCGAAAAGTGACCAACGAGTAGATTAGAGGGAAGAAAACATGTGATTCTTGATAACGTGATACATTATTGTAATAAGTTTCCTGTATGCCTTGGTCAATGTTAGTTCATCACATATTATCTTTTTTGACCTTGATATTACTTCTCAATATCTCCCAAGCAAAGTATCCCTCTTTGATAACTCACTTCCATTGTTATTATACAAAGGAACTACCAAAATGTGGAAGAGATGAAAACTGTGAAACATTAAATGCAAAACTTGTGAAGAACTCATTCCATAAAGAACTGGGATTCAGAGAAGAAATGGCATCAAATAGGCTGTATAGACCTAGGAGTGCACTTGCTCGGGCACTATATGAGAAACAGCGGAATGATAGGCATCTACAAGAATTTGACAAGAATGAGGTGAGAAAACAATATTTAAATTACTAATCACTATCAAATTAATATAGGTAGGTACCTACTTAATGAAAATAGATTTATACATATTTATCATGAGGTTAGATCTCATTGCCAGCTACCTATTGAAAATATTTAAAGTACGCTACACAAAGCCCTGCACGCAGCGCAGGGCCTATATTTGGCTCGGACATAATTTAGAATCATCTTTAGGGTATATGAAATAGAACACTTTCCCATTGTTTCGTTTCGTTCCTTATCATTATTATCAGAGTCCTATTAGTTGGTTTCCTGACAACAATAAAACAAATTGAATATTTAAGATCAAATAGTTTAAAACAATACAACAAGTTGGTGTAACATGATAATTAGAAATAGAGGCTTGATGTTTGGAACTTTTTTTAATTATAAAGTCAGTGTGAGGAAGAGTTTTTTAAAGTCCAGAAAAGTAATAATTACAAAACTCTCTGTGACGATAACTTTGATGCTGCTTGCATCCAGCTGCCTTCCACGACCGCCATCACCAAATCATTGGTTGTGTCTAATGGCTGATACAATGATGGTGAAATAATAAAAGCAAAATAAGACTGGCATAAAACTTATATGATGTCCTCCTATTGTAACACTATGTTTGCCGCTACTGGTATTAAAAGTTGCGCCAATGAGAATACAAAAGTGATAATTGAGCAGCTAAGTCTGCTTGCAACTTCATAACGTTAGTATATTATGATAAATTTATGATAAATGAATTAAAATCTTTTACTAAGACTAAGACTAAGACTTCCACACATACAGTTCATTAGAAATAAAACACTTTATAAATTACAGCGCATATATCATTAAATCCATACTTTTTTGTTAATAATTCATTGTTTTGGAATTATCATTTCAGATTGGGTTGTGAAACTTTTATAAGATTTCTGTAAATTAAAAGTTTGACAGTTGGTGTGCTTATGAGAAAAGTTATCTAGAAATGATTCTTCTCATTAATCTTTTTTTTCATAAAAAAATTCATAAACCATTGTTTTCCACCTTTCAATATTTGAGAACTGTGTTTTCTAGAAATGATTTTTTTTGTGTCGTCTTTTGATGAAACACTTTTTATTCGGCTTGGAGTAAGTTTTTTATTTTATTGTTTTTATGTTACAATTTTACTAAATTTACTATCTATAGTAGGTACCTATATTTTATTAGTTTCATTAAAAAGGTACTTTCTGGTATAGTTTTTACATAATTTGTAGAAAGTTTATGCAAGTTATTTGCAGTAATCATTTATCTTGCTATATTCTTTATTTATTAAATGTATAACTCCCACCCACATGTAGGTATTGGTGTGTATTGGAGGAAGTTTTTATTTGTAAATATAAGAAAGAATTTTTATAATAATGTACTATTATTCTGCTAAGGACATACCTAGGTAATTCATCCTCACAGCAAGTAATGAGTTATGTATTTCACAAATTTATGTTGCCATGGTTTTTGTCCTATTAAGAAGTGGAAAAAATCCGGTAGATTAACCATAGTTTATTTCAAGTTTATTTATTGCAAAACCAAGAATAAAGGAAAATCAGAGAAACATTTTTTTTCTGCGATCAATATTTATTGAGATATTGCTGCTTTGAATGTTGACATCATGGCGGGCGGCGCCGAGTAAAAATGCCCCATACAAAAAGTATCAGAATCGTGACGTCACACTAACCGCGCGGCCCATAGGTATGGCGCACAAAAGAAGTTTGTGATTATCTAAGCAAAAAAATATTTTACCATGTTACCATAACAAATTATTTTTTGTAATTACGTATGGATTCTAACATTTTTTTTTATTATTTTATTCTACCACTTATTTCAGGCATCAATGGCCCATATAATAAATACCTTATAGACTAACATACATACTATAATCAACACTATTTTATCACCGGACCCTTTTGGATTTCTTACCAACTTTGGAATCTTAGAAATCATAGTAAAATTCTTCAAATCTAATACACATAGGGATTTATTATACGACTGCCAAAAAAAACGAGAGTGTAATGTGTTCAGGGTTCATGTACGTTTGTATGTGCCTAAGTGAGTTTCTTCATTCCACCATAACTTCTAAATGCCTTAACAGATTTGGATGTATAGGGTATCATTAAAGTCCTTACGTCATCCCGAGTGACACCGGATCTATTTTTTTTTAGAAAAATATCAATATGGCGACTGTACGACGCCACTTTCAAATGTGAATAAATAAAAATTATCTTTAATTATCACAATATGGGCATCAAATGAAAGGCCTTGATGAGCACATTCCAAAACTAAATAATTTGTTACTAAAATATGTGAAATAAAAATAAATATATATTAAAAACATGACTGCCCTGCCAAAAATGAACTAAAAAGTGAAATAACAAGTGTCATTGCAGTCGGGGGACCTCTTTGATTAAAATTGTGTTACAAAATGGTCCCCCGACTGCAATAACACTTGTTTTTTCACTTTTAGTTCGTTTTTGGCAGGGCAGCCATGTTTGTAATATTTTTTAAAATTATTTTTGTTGCTTCCCTTTTTGCTCTATTATACCTTAAAAGTGGAATCCATTTCCAAGTCTAATTTAAGATTTAAGATAAAACTAGATGTAGTGCTTCTAAGCATAACGTATTTCGCCAAATCAAGTACGAACGATAACGAACCACGTTTACAGGCAGCGCGGTTTGATTGGTGGATCCAATTTTGTTTCCCGGGACAATTCCTTCAATCTAGAGTCACCCATTGCTCCTAGGAGCTTTCTCGCGCACGCAATCGCCGCTCACGTGTGCTACTGCCTACGTAACGAGGATATATTTGCGTATGAAGAACACGAAATACCTCTGAATTGTGGAGGGAATAAGACATTCAACCCGCTCCTCCCCACGTATCCCACTCTCCCCGCGACCCTTTTAACTTTCATCTCTGTCGAGTGCTCGGTCCACATACTTTTGTTCTATTTGATCAATGTTATTAAAATGTCGCGAGCTTGCAAGATTACAAATATCTTACTACCATATCTCTACTAGTATACTTGTATAATTGGACCCCTCTATGACCTTTCTAACTAAATACAAGTTTCATAATTCGTATCTTAACATACAAATTGATCATCACTGGTTCGTTTTTACGTAAGGCGGTGACTAACTTCACTAGTTAGTTTCTATTGATTTTGTACTTGTTAACTTAGAAAAATCATATTTTTGCTTACGACTAGTACTAAGGCTCAGTTTAGTTCAACTCAATATTATCATTATTGTAAGATTAAACAACCTATGCACTTCAAGCTTGTTAAAGAACCTTTAAAAAACCGTTATCTTATTACTCATAGGTGGAATTTATAAGCAAATAGCGTTCCAACCAACAGCTCTTACAAAGGCGACATTTTGAATTGTTCAAGCATACCGAAATCTATTTTTCAGAATTCCACAATTTAAAAAAAACTATACCAATAATCGCGTGTTTGTGTGCTGAGAATTAGATATATTTCTTTACGATTCAGTTTTTTGAAATTGTTCAAAATGGCAGAGATATGTTAAAGCGAGGTAGCTCACAGAGCCACTAGAAAGAATAAATTTAAATTTATTTTTTATGCTACTTATAATAAATTTTATAAAAAAGTAGCTTAACGCTACATAGTTCACATCTAAAGTTCTGAACACTACGTTTTTGTTTCATTTTTAATATCCAATACTTACAGCAAAAGATATTCTAAAAGACAGACAAGTGATAATATTATTTTTCTTATCAACAGTACCACGCCAAGGAGCGATTCATTATTACCAACCAAGCACAACATGTACGCTCTCAGCAGTTGATCTGCAAATTGCGTTTGATTGCGCCACAGTAATACAATGTCCCTGCGTACGCGCATCTCGAAGCGTCACACGAGATCGAGCCCGTAATCACTGCTATCCATTCTGTTAAAACCACCCGAGGATAAATTAGTTAAGTAGACGCTTCCGTTAATCGTCGGTCGGCCGGTGCCGGTCGCCCGCTCTAAATGGATTAATTTATACTTATGAGCGGGGACGTTTTCGGTGTCACGCGAGGATGGGGTGATTGTGTTGTGATTGCTTGCGCTTCCTATGAAGGCATCCTTTATTAAACGATTCGGCCTCGCCTCGCTCGCCTTACTGTTATTAAACGACACTTTACACTTTGCCCTGGACAGAATATGTGTTTAATGGCGGGTTTTACGATTTTCCAGTACATGCGGTTCGTTTTATTTTTAGATTCGTGTTTATTTATGAGCATCGTCATTGCACCTATTTAGTCTATTTAGTAGCAAAGACTACGGCTAGAACAGGCGGTTATGGATTTTGCTGAATTGTATTGATGCAATGCGCCTGATACCAGAAGCGTGATGTCCAAGAGAGAGCCAAGACACCTGAGTCGCGGCAGCGCATCGCTCACTGCAATCTGTACATTATTTCTCCATTGTTCGCGTAACGAGCTACCCCCTTAGAAAACACCCCGCGCCCACCCCTCCTTGACCCCCCTCCCACACCCCGCTCGAGGCGGTGGGACCTCGCTCGCGCCTTTCTTTTATCATTCCTCTCTTTATTTCCGAATGCAAATAATCCTCCACACGTGTGAGAACCGAAACCATTGTTCTCGCCTCCCACCCCCATCGGGGACCTTGGTGACGCAATCTTTTTCTTCAGCATTTAGGCAAATGTATGTAAGTACTTGTACTTACCTATGTACATACATCACGCAAGTTGCTAACAAAATCCATTATTTATGCTTACGCAGATAACACGCTAGTGGAGCTTTTAAGAACTTAATGTTTGGAGCTTATAGAGACAAAGTTCGTGTGGTGTAGTTTTGTTTCATATTAAGTAGGTATAATCTAGAAAATGTTTTCATAAATTCGTTTTTTAGGAAATAGCAACCAAAATCTATAGCATTTCATATAAAAAGTAAAAAATCACTATGCTAGACATTTTTCTAATCCGTAACTTGTAGGACGTGGACATAATTGCAACGCAAGGCGACGGACGTGGCCAGAGTCACAGCGAGTGGAGGACAAACAGCTCGTTAGGCCTCCGGCCAGCGGAAGGGTGGAGCGCAACGATTCCCAAGAAAAACGCTAAGTGGGAAATCAATACGTATTAGGCGTGATATCGGACCGACCGCCGTCACACCATGATGGATGAACGCGCCCAAACTTTCCGCGCCAACTCTAATAATGACAATATACAAATTGACGTCCGCGGCCGCTTCCGAAACGCGATAGTGCCGCTCCACTCACATTATGTAAACAAACGTAAAGAAAGTACCATCCAATTTGATAATAGAAATCTCAATTACGGATATGTTTTTTGTGTCTCATCTATCATGTCATGTGGCGTCTGGTAGGAGGCTCCCGTGAGTCAATCGTCGTTCCGAATAATGCCGTCGCCTCCGTGACGTCTCACAAGGAGTGCGATATTGGAGTGGATCGACAGACGGGAGTCACAGCGCCTCTACATATTGAAAGCTATTCGGAATTTGCAAATAAATACATACATGCACGCGACTACCCGCCGCGCCGCGCCTCGCCACCTCAGCGCATCTCTGCTGCCTCTAAAATTGAAATCGTATTTGCCGATTCTCTGATGTTAGTTTCTTTTATGCACCTTTTCAAAGTGGAGAACTGCACTCAAATAACAAAAATCATTACCTTCGAAAACATTCCATCTTGATGTCAACATTATAATCATGCCAGCCTGACGAAATCTTTGTTGGTAAATGTTTCAGGAACTTACTTTTTGGGACATAAATCATAGACAGACGTGCCCAAAATCGGCAATGACGTTAGAACCACCTCAACGCCCATTTAGCAAACAGTAAAGGTAAATCGGTAACGTAAGACCATTGAAACGAAACTGGCTCGGTAACACACAAAAGCCATTTGCGACGCGCCCACTTGGGACCCGTGCTGATAGTGATACAAGGTATATTTGCACCTATCTGTACGCGTGTCGTACATCACACTTGCCCCCACACGCTCGAATATAAACATTCCAATATCACATACGCCTAGATACGCGAAGTTCTTTCATTTGCATAGTAAATGAGATATGTATGATTCGCCAGCATGGCGGTTTTAATGCGAACTACTTCCGCGTCGTACAGAAAATTAATCCGGGGTAGTTGGACGCGCAGACCTGGGGAGGTGTATTTATGTCACCTCGGGGACGCGAGCTCTCGCCCCTCCCCAATTATACCGCAGTAAAAGTCATAAAAAGACACCCGAAGTTTTTACACGAACCAAGAAGAGTCTCACGTGAAATTAAGAGGGGCGCCGAAATGTGAGATGAGCATGAATTTTTTATAAGCCCAGATGATGGTGCCCCGTTTATGATGTCTTATGGCGGATAATGCCCGTGCAGCACGCGTTCTTTGTTTGCTCGTGTGAATCATTAATGAGTCGACTTTATTGCAGTCGGCCGCGGGATGTATCAAATAATTAATTACTTTCCTCCTCATGTCTGCCTGTAGTCATCCATATCGGACCACAAATTAGAGTTACATAATTCTCGTACTGTACTCAAAAAACTTCTGTGTAGGTATTTGAAAGTATACCAACTAAATTGATGATAATATTGAATTACGACTAATGAAAAAGTACTGTAAAAAGTTGTCGTGGCTAAAGTTAGTCGCAGTTGGAGCACTAAAAACAACTTCGTCGCAGTAATTTTCGGCTGATTATTTAGTTTTATTGGTGCTTTATTATTGCGTCTAGTTGCTTTTCACGACTTTCAAACGACATTAATGAAAGTTTTATTGTTGAAGGTCTCCGTAAGCGGTTGATACCTGGTTTAGGAAGATTTATAACAATATGCATTATTCGCTTTCTTAACTTGTCAAAATACGTAACCACTTAAGAAGAAACACCACGGTCGAGAGAATTGAGAAATTCCTATAGAAAGTTGACAAAACCAACGTTTCGTAGTCCCCTGTTTCCTCCTCCAAAACTAAACCAATTTAAATACTTTTTACATAAAAAATAAAGAAAGGATTGGGTGCTCCATGTTTTGCTTTTTTAAATAATCTTGTCAAATTTGATTGCTGGATGTCTAAACAATGGCAATTATTTTTAGGTTTTTGGAGATTAATATCTTTTTAATAAATATTTTATGAAAAAAAGAAAACATAGTAACACAGCCATTTAAATTTTAATGAAAAAAATATTTAAATTGGTCTAGTTTTGGAAGAGGAAACAGGGGACTACCAAACGTTAATTTTGTCAACTTTCTATAGGAATTTTTCAATTCTCTCGACCGTGGTGTTTCCTCTTAATCGAAATTTTCTCAGTACAAAATCTGCAGTTCTCCACCTACCGTAGAATTATGAAGCTTAGCATTATGACCTGTAAAAGTGCTTGTAATCACTCTAGACGGAATGAACGACCTATGCCTCTGAATTGTAAAAAAATTACGTAACCAGCACGCTGTACCCACAATACCAACTTGTTTTTTTTTTTCAATTCGATGCATTCAGTCATAAATTATAAATTTATTTAACGCGATTTATGTCCTCGAAAGCAGGTCGAAAACGACCTGAGAGCTGGTTAGCGCAAACAACGATTTTCGTTTTGTTCGCGCTCGCATGAAACAATACATTCTCACGTTTAATTTCTTTCGGGTCTTACAATTGATTCTTTTACGATTGTGTTTATTAAGCACACTCGAAATACGATAGTGCCATTTGCGATTTTTGCCGTTACACTCTGCACCGTAATAGCTGCAGATGCGAAATTCTCGGTTCATTTATTTATTTCAAATTTAATAGTAACTTGTTTATGGCACATTCAATAATACCGTTTATGATTATATCCTGTATACTTTTTCCGTACGTTCTGATTGGTATTAAAGTTAACTTGTTATGAAAATAGCAGAAACGGAAAGCATTATTAATTGACAATTAAGTCTATCCTCAGCGTTCCGTTTTTATGTTGCGCAATAGAATCTAGCTCAGTCCACGGCATAATGTGTCCGATGCTCCCATCGAACCGAGATAAAGAGTCCTCTGAACAGAATTCAATGTTTAATTCATACGATAGGAACACTTATATTAACGCGTTCTGTATCTCCTGTATCGCTACGCCATACCTGTAATCGCTACTTTATGTACATAGAGCTCGGATTAAAAATTGAAATGAGTTTTACTGGTACACCGGCGTCGGTAATGGGCCTGTTATTATCATATTATAATAGGAACCAATCGCCTATATTTTACCTTCGTTTACGGATACCCAAACATTTACACTAGGAATTTTATACGTATCACAAAATAGTTTTGGAGTGTAGTCGGTGATAATAACATAGTTTAGTACCTTGTGTGTATTGGTTTTTTAACAGTAAGGCGATTAACACACTGCCACGCATGATGTTGCATCATGCGTGAATGCGTGTTAAAAGTTGCTTACTAGTATCTCCATTTGTATAAAAACCACGCACAGTCCAACACACTGAAAATGCATCCACGCGCGTTCATGCAGATCACGCGCCTACATGCGGAGAAACTGCACACGCGCGTGGTTGCGGGGCGAGACGCAAGGTATGGCACACCGAGTCCCGCAGATGCGTGCATGATTTTGGAAGGGCTTGACGTGTGTTTAAAAATGGATCTCGATATTTGAATAAAATGAGTCAGAGCCGCCGTGAATCCACAAAATGCAACTACGCGCGTTAGTGCGGAAAACAACCCGCACGATGATGCAGATCTGCACTCCCGCAAATACGTCCGTAGGTGCGTCGACACGCATGTACAGCATCATGCGTGCATGGCAGTGTGTGAATCGCCTTAGATTTCTTAACTTCGAAACAGTGCATAACAACGATTGGTTGTTTTTTTGTTTCGAAAAGTTATCGCATCATCTATTGCGCTACCGGTATGTCCATCGAATTATAACTTAGCTTTAACCATTTCTGTTTGCATTACTACTAACTAAATATGTTAAAAAAGAGGTTCATCTTTGACGTCTAGTTATATCGACTTAAATCGCTTCCTTTATAAGTACCTATGCTACAAGATCGCATAAAGTGGTATCTCACACGGACACGTCGTAAAGTTGGGAGTTGAAGGTGTCACGCAGCAGCGACTGCCCGAAGGCCCAGCGGTGCGTGCGTGAGCCTAGGCGGTCGCAGCTAATATGATTATGACAGCGCTACGTGCCAACCCGACGCCGGAATCCTCGCACAAATATTCATTAATCTTTCACGGTCCGACGTCCGCCGCGATGGAGATTTAATCAGATTAAGGATCATCTTTTTTGCGGGAAAAGTCATGACCTTTTGTTGTTAGTCCGCAGTCGCTCGCACTTTTGTGCTGAATTTATGACGGCTGATGTTTGCGCTGAATGTAAATTGCGACGGGATGATTCACTTTTCTATCTTTTTTTGGTAGATTAATTCACTAGGGGATTAGATACCTACCTTACCTTAGGAAATAGATAATACGAGTACCTTAATGTAACATTATTCAATCTCATATTTTAACGCATTTCTACCTAATGCAAACTTAAAGAAATAAAAATCTGTGCTGTAGCTGTAGGAACCGTTTCTTTTTACCATTTTCTCGTGAAGTAGCTGTGTCGCTAATATCATTACAGATGACCGATGTTGTTCAACATTTATCGTGTAGAGCGAGGGGAGTCGGCGCCAGGGCGACTGCTGGTTAACAGGACACCACGCTGTCTGGTTCACTGAACAAAATGCACCTAACGCTTTTGCCTTTAAGGTTCAGATTCCACTCGTATTTCCTATGCTTTCTCTCAGTGCCCGTGAACTTTCTAATTAGTTAAATCGTCATAGTATATTTCGGATAAACAGGGGCACTTTACTTCGTTCACCTTATCCTTCATAAATTAAGATTGACTAGTTTTTAATATACGAATGCTTAGTATGAAGTATAGTTCAATGGAAGTTTATAATTTTCATCAACGTCCAATACCGTATATCTTTCAAGGATTAACGATATCCGCATTCTAGTTTACTTCCCAGCAAGTTAGTTCGCTTATCGTGTAGCTAAGCCACAGTCGGCGCCGAGACTGCTGTCGAGTACAACGGAACCGCCACGCAGTCTGCCCGCTCACCCGTTCATGGCGAGTAACGAGCTTTACAACTCACTGCTACTTCAACTGCTCAACATTCTTAATCACCCCTACCCTAAAGCTCAAAAAAACCACCACGCAACAAAAATTCATTAAAAATCCAATTAAGCATCACCACTCCTTTCCAGCATCAAGAGGCCAGTGACAGCTCGATACTTTTAAATAAACATTTAACGCACACAATACGTAAATAACCGTTCGAAAGACCTCTAAAAATGTTAACACTTAAATGGGCGCGCGGCGTTCAGTCCGTTTGATTCGTAGATAGGACGCGGGAGGCCGAATAAAAAGTAGAATTAAGCGCGGCGAAACGCGCGTAAAATTATTTTACCATTGTATGCAAATGGCCGCCGCCGTGATTATTTTATTTCCTAAGAGGCTCCAAATATAAATCCCGATTAAAAAGAAACCAATCTGCAAAACTGATCTTAGTTTCGGTGTTTAAATGTTCGGACGTGGAAAGAATAACCGCGCCTTTGTTACTTTTAAACGTACGAAATTTGAGCAAACTGGATATTCGTATAATTGGTAATGAAGTCCTTGAAAACGCCAAAGGATGCGAAAGTGGAAAATCATAAATGCCTTCTCAGACTTACAAGAAATGTGGGAATGTGTAAATAAATACAA
Organism: Catoptria pinella; assembly: GCA_963556745.1. Classification (NCBI taxonomy): domain Eukaryota; kingdom Metazoa; phylum Arthropoda; class Insecta; order Lepidoptera; family Crambidae; genus Catoptria; species Catoptria pinella. Next base: position 8,210,631 of record OY750771.1, read on the forward strand.
CGAAAGATGACAACTGCAGTCTTTGAGGACGTTTACAGCCGACAAAAAAGCCGTACGTGCTTGCCGAACGTGGAAATAAATTACCTGTGCCATTTTTGATAAATTCCATGTTGACAGCACCATGTCAACTTATTCCCGATGGGAAGTTGCATTGGGATGGCGAGACTTGGAATTATGGTAAATGTTGGCTAAGTACAAATGCTTACCTTTTCTCATTATCCCTAATAACGTTTGTAGTTCTTGCAACTACATCATTCTATTTTAAAATGCTTAAGACGGTTTTAATTCTTAAGAAGGCGTTGATAAATTAAACAACTATAATAAAAATATCTAAAAACTGCAAGCTCATGTCTATCATAGCATTCTCGACACCTCCGGAGATAAACCGTCGGCCATCTTGGATATAAACGCATAACTCATTTATTAAAAGGAAACACGTCGGACGGTGCGGGTCTAATGAAAGTTGGCGCTGCAAAAACGCAGCCACGGCCGGAATGTGTCGCCCGCGCGTTCTGCGCCGCGTACAGCCCATAAAAATACCGCTCGCGACTCGACGCGCCTCTCCCCCACGCCATTTCTTTTTCAATCAATTCAATCAACGGACGCCGGTCGATTGGCTTTTGACGGCCGAATTTTGAGGCATCCCGAATAATGTATTGTCACTTCGCGATGAAAATTCCACTCGCTTTCCACTTTCATTGAGGTGTCCGTATCTCATTATTATGGAGTTACATTTTTCATAGGATTAGACAATCCAAGCACTTTGCAAAGTAAATGTAATATCCTTTTAAACTCTATTAATACCAATGAAACGAATCTTGAGGTTTAGGCAGTCTGGTTTTGAATAATGTATGCCACTTCTGCACAAAATTGTATCAACCTTGTACTTTTGTTGAAGTGTGCGTACCAAATCAATTATTAATCACAACGACTAAGTGCTTTGCTATTATAGCTCCAGTTGTAGTCAGACTAGACGCTAATAAAGTCTTGACTCTTGAATTACAAACCCAGAACTCCGACAATGCTTTGCCGAAGCCTTTCAACAATACCATTGTTAAAAACGAGAGTATTGTCAAAGCTCTCAAAGCATTTAAAAGATGAAAAGGTAGCTAAGTCCTTACTTTCAAAATATTTATACATGTAGCGTTCTTTTAGTTGGTTGTTTGCTATACTGTTTTAGGAATGATTGTGTAAGTAATGAATCTGAATTTGAAAAATGACATGAGTAAATATATACAAATTACATGTCTATGACTAACTTGATAAATTTGTTTTTCCATATTTTTTATTTAAGTAGTTGTTACATGTCTCATCAATTCTCGAATATTTTTAGGTTTCTAAATTAAACCGAGTCAGGTATAGGAACCCCGGGGATGTCAGAGGCTGTTATACTGCCGGACAATGGCGACAATGTGCCGAACCTCCGAACAATCCACATGCCCAGAGCTACCTTAATTGTTCTTTTTCACTTTTTGTTCGATTTCATTTCACCGATGCTAGTGAGATGATACTTGCTTTGGAATTCGAAGCTTCTTTCAGTAAAAACATTATTTATTCTACATCTTTTTGTTTTGTTATCGTGATGTTGTAAAGTTTAAACTATTTCCCAGATTTTAAACAGAAATAAGGAAACCGTTCATCTCATACAAATTATACAATCCAATTTAAGGGCATCCATCAAAATTCGTGGTCTAAAACGAGAGGTGAGCTCGCGTCACAACAGAAGTGACCCATGGTTAACCTGAAGTTAATTTAAGCCGCCTGGGTGGCAAGGCAGGCGACGATACTGTCTCGCGATGCAGCGGAGAGTCCAATACAACCAGCCTTTTTTAAATTTGCCTGCCCAAACATGTTTCGAGGACATCTCCAAATGGATCCCTACTTTGCCTTTCTCCATTCTTTTTTTTGGTGATTTTAAAGTATTAATTGTATCTTCTGAATTATCGGATATTTTCACTACTTGTCGGCACAGCATTGGTACGACATCAACATGCTCGGTATACGCGGTACCAAAAGCATACTGGACGACGATATTTCAATAGAACAACTCATTTGTCGGCGCAGCAGCTGAGTACAAATGAGTAACGCTCTATTGAAATACACAATAAGCTTTCGGTACCGATACCGAGCATGCTGATGTCGTAGACACCGGTGCTGCGCCGACAAATGAGTAAAGGCTCTAATACCTACAAGTAGATCTTGAGCACTAGCTAAGATAATCATGTATATAGTTACCTACTGAATGAATATTTTGTATTTTGTATTGTTCCTATTTACTTATTCCTCTTTTTTTACCTAACTTATTATAATTTTAGAACTTAAAAAAAATATTTACTTAGTTAAAAACATAACTATACTTATCATAAAATATTTTTTACAGAACATTTTTAAAATAGCCGGATTCACCTATCCCCACTACAAAGACGTAACGGCCGATTTACGATCAAATCGGCCGGTTGGTTAATGTAGAACCAGTTTAAATACACTCGTAAATCTCCTGAGCGCGTGCCCACGCTGCAGATGACGTTTGTCTCATATACCACGTCATTCGCATACTTCAGACCAAGTTATTTTTAAAGACCATCTTCGCTATCCCTTTTATTTCTTTACAAACTTGAAAGTATAACTGTAATAAAGATAATCATTTTCAAACAGCACACCTTAAAGAACAGCAATATGATTTTCATTATGAAAACCTTGACTATTAGGATAGTAAAATTGCAAGGTGATGCAAACGCCATAAAAACAATAGATTCAATCCAATTCTAAATGTTAACTTTATTGCCCAGCGCAAGCTCGGAGAGAATGATCTTTGATTAAAATTGTAGGCGGTGCATTCCCATGGGCCGGCGACGCGGAAATAATAGTGCAAATGAATGTGAATGGCGTTATGGCTGCGATCACGTCGGACCATAAATCGCATCCCCCGATAGAACAATTAAAAGACGAGTTTAAAACAATTACGCAACGGTGGCCTGAGGGCTGCTCGTGATGCCATAGAGTAGATAGACGGCATAACAAAACAAAGGGAAGACTAATTTTCCAAGTCCGACAATTGAATTGCAAATCTTCAATTTTCTTTCTCTGCTAAAAAATGTTTGTTTGATATCTTTTGTGATTCACCTTTTGGCCATTTGGTTTTACCATCTGAAAAGTTATTGTCATTTTTTCTAGTACTGTATAACACATCTTTTAGGTAGATAATAACATTGAGGATGCTACAATCAAAAAACATACGTAAAACGTATGATAAACAACAATGAAAATGCAAAACCCATGAAATATTCAAACAACCCAGAAATACATATTTACCATACCACTCTTCACAGATATTCTTTGGCCATCAGTTGTACAAACGCTCGCACAAATCTTAATTCCTGTACATAGTTAATGCATATCTGATATAATGCTTTATTGTTTAGTAGCTTTGTCGAGTGTTAATCGAAATCAATTGTTTTGCGGCAATAACTCATGCGTTAGATATTAATTGAGACTATTACAGACGCACTCGTATATCTTGGCTCTCGGCTATTAAAACAGTTTAAGTACTGTCTCTGTCGCTAAGGCGTGGTTTTTGAATGGTTAGGACTAGGACACGGAAAGCCACAGGCAAAACTAGGGAATTAAAGGTTACGGCTGGCCTAGCTAAATAATTCATAAAACTACAGTGAATTTTTTTTCGTGGTGAAGGAGTATTGACAATATTCAATAGTGTTTCCCTATAGTAAAGTATTTGCTTCAATATTCTTTAACATTACTGATGTGATGTCTAAATATAGCAAAAGTGACCGCTTGACACTCAACGAACGTACCAATTCAAGTAAATTAAATACCTACCTCTTGTGTTCAAATAATATTAACCAATACACCGCGGCTTGCTTATTAACGCTACATTGTTGCCCAGAACCTATAAACCATTCTGACAGCAGTTGAGTAACCTTATAGCACTTCAATCTTCATCGTCGGTATTGTTTTTGCGTTGTTACGGGATAAAAGAAGGATCTTTACCATTCATCACAAAGTTGTAAAATTGGTCCTTAACATATCATCAATCTGCTTTTATGTCACACACATGTACATATCTTTGTCTTTACACCTCTACGTCTTTTGTATTGTTTCTTTATCACCTGTTATTACCAGCTGACTTTTGCCTCTAAGAATTTATTGGATAGACATAATGATTATTCTGAAAATAAATTCCACCGTAAGCACTTCATTCGTCTACAAATAGCTCGTCTGCTTGCAGTACGTCCAGCCGATCTGCATCCCGGCTGATCCCATTTTAATGGAGCGCCCGGCAAACAAGCTCCCGGCCGCTTACCGGCAAATCCCGCGGGATCCGCACAGAGCCCATGCGCCACTTAGCCTGGGGTACACTATCTTTTATACTTACCAGACTTTCCTTGACACCTAACTAGTTATACTACCTCAGAACGTGAAGCTTACACGATGTGCTTTTTAGCTGGAACTTGAGTAAATTGACCCATATTCTAGGTATGCTTCCTTATTCTGTTACGGTTTTGTTAGAATCTTTTTATTGGAATGTTATATGGAAGATTACATTGTTAAAATAAAACTGTGCTTTTATGGCCCATGGCCACAGAATACTAAATAGTCCGTGGCTAATGAGTCCAAAACTTTTTAAACTTGCTGCATTCCTTGTTTACCCAAGATCTGTTTTTTACTAGCAACAGTGAAGAAAGTAAACTTCAGTTTTTGTCGCTTTTCCTAAACGCATACTTTATGAAGCCATGAATACTGAAGATAGAAGTTAAACAGGACGTCACGACAAATTGATCGCCGTTGGTTATCGTAGCGACCTATTCACCGCCATCAAAAGCGTGAATGCAAAACATCAGTCGACGCGAGCCTTTTATACACCGCTGTCCAAGTGTCCACCATTTATTTCACACATTTAAATGGGAATTAATCTGGCATTGTGCGTCCGAGTTCAATGTTAATATTTCGCTGCGTATTGACAATGTGCTCGCACTAAGAGGTTTGATTCATTAGCTTGAGGCGAACGACCTGAGGATAAAGGACCTGCATCCCTCCATTCGTTCCGTGGATGCACCTTTGCTGACCTGCGCGCTAACGAGTCAACGGCACATAATGAACCCATTGAATCGCTATGAGTGACCGAATGACAACAGTGAAACATTCACGATGTTAAATTGACGCTCCACAATCTAGTCGGATGACATTTTTGTGCGAAAAATGGTAACCCACATAGAGTAAAAAATAGAGAATCGGTTCAGCCTCGATTTCTCGAATGAATAAATCATACACAATTTGTCATCCTTAAACAGGTAGATTTTTAAAATGAGGAAATTGTTATTCATGCAAATCCAACTTTACACGAGCTGAAAATGAATCCTAAATAAGATTCTCATAAATAAATGAAGTGGGTGCCTCTAGTCTACCCGATCAAAAACAACATGATACAGAACATTATTTTAGGGATCAATAATCAATAAGTTTAGTACTATGAATTTATACCGCTTTAATATCTTATGCCTGTCTATGTAATCGATTTTAATTGTAGTTGCTATGCTAAAGACAACAAACAAAAGCTTGGTTTGTTGTGGCTGTTTGTGCGTTTTTTTAATGTATATGTTTTTGTCTTAAATGATATCCTCAAAGAGAGAAGTCGTTCTGATGTCGATGTCTTGGTATAAACAAATGACTGTACTACTTTCCTCTCTTACACTCACATGCACCACAGGCCTATATGAATAGATTCTCCAAAAATATTCTCTTTTCATGTCACTATGCTAATTGTTTCCTATTTCGTTCAATCAACCGTTAAACTTGTGAGTGTCATCAAAGAGGTCGACATTCAGAAATTTTCCGCGATTTGTATTCTGTCTGGAGAATTCGCCTTGTCGGATCCCGTACTTCGGATGCAGGCTATTTTAAATGGAAAGACGGCTTATTGCATAATCACCAACGTGATTCGTTATCAGTATTCGGTACTAAATATTTATTTCCTTCGGTTTTTACGATACTTTTCCGTTTCGTCGTAAAAAATGTTCTAGATATTGATTATTTTATACGGCATGATACATTAAGTCTAATTTGTGCGATCTCTTTATTCATCTCGCGACTTCTTTAACTAAGAAACAACAAGACGCAGAGCAAATTACAGCACCGTGTTTATCATTATACATGAATAATTTGTTCGTTTCTATTATTTCGTGAAGTCTAACTTAGCATTGACAGTTCGATACCTAAATGAGTAGATGGAGTATATATGCATATTTGCACTGATTCTTTATTCTTATTTTCATCCTTCCTACTTAAACTCACTTTATTTCATAATATACGTACATAATATTTTGAGCGTTAAAATATCGACGAAGAGTTCTAGCTCTAAAGTTGGACAAAAACATGTTACTATAGATGAATTGTGAGATTAATTGAAGCATAAACCTTAAGTCATAATAAGTAAACTTACAGTTATTTAATTCCATAGAAGTAGATCCTGATCTTCTTAAATGCGATACATAACATGAGGACCTCTGTGGACGAGTGGCGTTGTACACCGGTTTTCAAGGCGTCGCCATCTCTGAGGTCCCGGGTTCGATCCCCGGTTGGGTCAATTTAGAAAACGAACTTTTCTATATTGCTTAAGGTCTGGGTGTTTGTGATACCACCGTTGTCTCTGATTTCCATAACACAAGTGCTTTAGCTACTTACTTTGGAATCGGAGCAATGTATGTGATGTCAAATATTTATTATTTATGGAAGATTCAATTATTGGGCATCAGGCGCGTTATCATCTCGCCTCGAGATCAGTGCATTTTGTGTTTTTATTTGTGAGGAAAACTGCACCAACCCTAGACACAAATATACTATTGTTTTCGATAATCAATCCCATTAATAGGCAAAATCAAAACACAATTTCGGTCTATGGTTGCTACTATGCAGTTTATCATTAAAATGTTTTTTTTATAAAATGTGGTGGTTTTCAAGGTTCATAATAATTTTCTAGGGTTGTATGCAATGCACGGTACCCTATCTACCATATAAGGCTTTATAAAGTGATTATTAACAAACATACTGTAGAACCTATATCTGCCGAAATAGCAATTTTAAATGTTTAGTTGAAAATCTATGATTCTGTTTGTTAAATCCCATACACGAGTGCTTCGAAGTATATCAATTTGTAAAACAGTTACAAATTAATGAAGTGCTTAATTACTGATTCCACATTGTACAGTCAGTTCATTAATATGTCGGCACTTTTGACAGGATGTTGATTTTTATTACAAAGCAAAGGTGTGTACATATAATTGCACTCGACTGTACCACTTAGATCGGTACTAGCAGATCCCTAAATATTGAGCACAAGGTGCCGAAGCGAGAGACTTGAATGACGGTTCGATTTGCCGTGACGATTGTTTCAACTACCGGTTTTAGATAATTATTTGGGTTCCCTGATCCCATACGAAAGCCCCTAGCAATACTTATGATTAATTATAAAGAATTTAGATTATATACTTTTCTATGTTTGCTCTCGTTCGTCTTCCAAAGTCTTTGAAAAGAACAAAACGATACACCTCGCTCACTGACTCATACTTATTGATAGAATCACAATACTTAAAATAAACAGTTGTTGGAAAGTCACGTTTACTAATAGAATAACAAAGTTGTCTATTAACATCTTTATGTCTAACACGTATGCCTATTACCGTTATACTGTTTCGCATCATCGCTTTATGTGATCCTACAGAACCATCTTTAGCATCTACATAGTTTTTGCTTCTTCTGATTTTAATATGAAGACACTTTGTGTATTAATTAAGTTCGGCTGATGAGTTCGCGCCGAGCCACCGTCCGTCATTACTGCATGTAGAGGCGAGAGGTTTTTTTAATTCGTCATTATGGTGTGGCGTAAAGAAATGTTAATTCGAGGCAGCGTGAAATTAACAGCGGCCGTAGTCTTTGTAGGGCCGCGCCGGCTAACTTAAACACACAACGGGTGACGAGCTTCGTGCTCTTTCATACCTCTCTCTTATTTGCACTCGATTACTGTTTTTATATAGTTTCATTAGGAACACGCTTGGTTGTTAAACAGCAATTTACGGATCTGATTGTATGAGAAGCGTCGTTCCTTTAATCATGTCGTTACTAATATGTACCGCTTGTATTTTTATATTTTCATATGGATTTTATTATAGTATTGCATTTTTCTTCTTCTGCAATTACTGGTAATATAATCATGTTATTATTATTTATATCCAACAGCCAACTCCCTGTGTATCATCATACGTACAAATTTTGGTTGTTTACAATAAGTTTTCTCGCTGGCGATGGCACTAGATCGAATTTTCAAGAGACGCAAGTTCAAAATCGACACTTAGTAATGTTTTTTTTTATTTCTTTACATAGACTTCCCTTTATGGTTTTTTTCCGGTAACATTAAAAAGGAACTTTGGTTAAATCTAAGCCTATAGAGAAGAAAATATTTTTTTCTTACTAAATGCTTAATCTGTTATTGAAAAAGTAATAAAACTTTTTTTTTACAGTGGTACCGCATCGACAAGAGCCGGCTGGACCCCGACCTCCAGAAAAAGTTTGTACAGTTAAGCGCTGATGAAGAGACCAAGGAGTTCCTCTCTGCATCGATCGACAAGTCTACGTGGGTTTGGACCCAGCTGTGGTACCTGCTAGCGAAGGCTGTGTTGAAGCACTTCTGGTCCATCACGGATATTAATGGGTAAGTAATTTTTTGGAGTTCTACTTTGAAAAAGGAAAAAACCCTTATAGGAGCACTCCGTTGTCCAACTATCTGTTGTCAAATATCCTTTTCTCAAGGAATGCATGGAGGTAATGAAATGAAATGAAATGAGATGAAATATTCTTTATTCAAATAAACTTAGATATTAAGTGCTTTTGAATGGTCTATATTTTCCTACCACCCATTCGAGACTTTTTTAGCTGACAAGAAGAATGGGCGCAAGAAACTTATCAGCTTTGTCAGAAATCAGAGTAACGATATTTACAAAGAAATTCGTTACCAAATACCTTAATTTAAAACAACATAATAAATAAAACAATAAAGTTATTAAAAACTGAAAATTAGGATAGTTACTTATAATGTTACATCCATGCATTGCTGTCTTTTAAATAATCTTCTACTTTGTAATAACCTTTGCTCATGAGCGTCTTTTTAACATGTATTTTGAATTCATGCAAAGGCAGTTCAATTACATTTCGTGGAACTTTATTAAAAAGGGCAATTCCTTTCCCCATAAATGAGCCCCTAGTTTTTGCTAGTCTAAAACTAGGAACGGCAAGTTTGTCTTTATTTCTTGTATTAAAACGGTGTACATCACTATTTTTAGCAAGTGAGCAATAATGTTTCCTTACATTAACTAAATTATCATAGATGTATTGGCCTGCCACTGTTAAAATATATAATGTAAACATCGTCATATCAGCCGCACGACACCCTCTGCTGGGCAAAGGCCTCCCCCAAGGATCTCCACAACGAACGGTTCGGTCCTGCGCCACCCGCACCCAGCGACTTCCCGCGACCTTCACCAGATCTGAGTCCACCTTGTCATGGCCTACCCATTTACGAACATTGAACCAGACCTATATCTGCAGGTTACGTGGCGTGATCCTATTTTTTTCATACTGAGAACTTTGTGCGTGACGTCAGAATAGAATCACATGTAAACACTTAACTCTGAAATTCTAACTACCAGAGAAAATAATATTGATTGCTACACATGCCGTGCTAATTCTAACATGACTCGAGTAATTACTACTATATTCTTTTATTTTATCTCATAGAGTACGTTGTAGCAATAGAACCAAACTTTTTAATTGAAGTGTAATGAATCATTTCTTTCACAAACGATGAATTGCCATTTGAATTACGACAATGGTCCATTATTATGAGCGTCCAGATTCGTCCAATTACGCCAATTACAATCTCCGTATAACTAACTATATGTGCTCGCTCACACGAGTACCTATATTATTTCCTCGTCCATTGTGCCGTATCTGCACAAATTAACTAACCTAACTCATCTTCAGTTAGGAAACAGTCGATAATTTATGATATCGATTACATTGAAATCTAGTAAGTAATATGTTAGTGGATTTTACACACTTAATTTTTTTTTAATGTAATGACAAGTGCTTTGCGGCAGTAATACCATGCAATGATACAGAATAATTCTTAAACTTGTTAGTTTTCCATCTGATTTTGTTACTAAAATAAATTTTAATGAAAATCATAACCGTTCAATAAGCTTTAAAAAAACCTATCTTATTTCTATATTTTTCTCACAAACCTAACATTTATTTAGTCTGACCTTCGTTTAGTTGAGTTAAAAAAACTTAGTCAAAAATGTTCAACATACATGCATCTAACGTATTTTTTACATATATGAGTGTTACAAATCTCGGCATCGATGTTTCCGCGCTGGTGCATCACTGCGCGCGTCCGGACTCTGTGAACGCGGTCTGAAAGCGATCGCGGCGGGTGTCTATAGCCGGCCACTAATAAATAATTTAAATAAATTGACGGACGAGATTTACTCATTGCCCGTTTCCGTCTCTCAATTACGTTTTATTTATCACTTGCTACGCGACGCCTGAACGGTACGCGCCGATTCTTTCGTCGTACGCGCAGCTCTAACTAAACACAACTGTGTCACTTATGTGAATAGTCACCTGCATATTACAAACATTATAAACAATAGCAGATAATAGTGACAAATGGTTTGTTATCACAAATAAATACGTATAATCGGCTATTGAAAGCTCTTTCTATAGAACGAGTCTTAAAATTTCCTGTAAAGGGATCGTTAGTCCAAGAATTATTAATCAAATGTATATCTTCTTCTCCTTTATTTCTATCAATCGCAGTTTGTTTTCGTGCGTATCCGTGGGCCCCTCGTACTAAATATCCGGGATATTAATCATTGCGCTTATAGTTAGGATAAATGACTCAATAAGCGCTCGCGGCAAACGCTATTGACTTTTCCGGTCCAAATATCCAAATGAATCTCTTCACAATGAATTTCAATTTGTCGCTACTCCATTGATTTATTTAACATCGTATTAGACGTGTAATATCTTTGAACGTTTTAGTACTTCGCACTCAAACTTCGGTATACTAATCTTTCAATATAATATAAACGACTTTCAATTTGTGTCTCGTAGACAGGCTCATTGACACGAGACAATATAGCCGAAACCAATTGAAGAATCGAAATTCGCTGTATTCGATCAAACGTCACTCGCGCGACGATTGTGAGCGTAACGTGCGACGCACGACGCGACACACGCTGACGGATAGACAGTATTTACACGCAAAATGTACAAACGAGTCCGTATCGCTGTCAACCCAAGACTTATGTAGCTTTTCATTACAACAAGTTATAGCGATCTGCGGTACTTAGTCGTGTTCGCTTTGTATACTTACGCGATATCCAAGTTTATACGCGCACCTTTTTTAGTAAGTTGAGTAATGAAATGAGCCTTCAATTAATTTGAGATATATGGCATTGGCAACAGAAACAAAACATTATTTAAAACAAAGTCTCATGCTTTTTGTTCAGGTTACTGTAAAAGCTCAACTAAGTTAAATCTCAAAAGGAGGATGCTACAAAAAAACCCAGAGTCGATTAAAATAATTTAGGTATGGTGAGGTAGACCAGACATAGTATGTCCAAATATGCAATTTGATTTCGCTTAAACAATCCCCAACATTTAAAAAAAGTTGAGAGAACGCGGGGTACTATTAGAACATACGAGTATAGTGCGTTTGTGTTTAACATGTAAGTAGTTTTGTTACAACGTTAGGTACGTAAATATTTTGGGTATTTCAACGGTGAATATTATGAATATTATTATTGCATGATGCTTATCAACATAAGCTAACAATATAAATAAATAAATAAATAATAATATTAATATATACGAACACTATTAAAAGATGTTATTTTAGAATATTTTGTTTAGATTTATTAGCCGTGGTCACGGGAGGACGGCCCTTGGAAAGGTGTCGAAGCGTCGGGAATTAAAAACAAAATCCAAACAAAAATAATTCTAAAATAACACTTGAATTAATAATATACTCTCTGTAATCCGTATAAAGTGTTTTATTTCTATATACGATTATTAAATACTACTTGTTTTTTTTTAGATTGATAGCCTAACAACATCATGCAATAAAATATTATTAATTCATGATAATCACCATTGAAATAATATTTAGGCAAAATATTTACCTAACGTCGTAACAAAACTACTTACATGTTAAACACAAACGCACTATGTAGTAGGTAATAGTAGCCCGCGTTCTCACAACTTTTTTTTAATGTTGGGGATTGTTTAGGCGAAATCAAATTGCATATTTGGGACATAGTATGTCTGGTCTTTTTCACCATACATAAATTATATTAATCGACTCTGGGTTTTTTTCTTTGATTTCGTGGCATTGTCTTTTTGCAGCAAAACCCGTAATTAACCCGTTTTTATTTTTACTTAAATCGAAAACTATTTCGAGGTTTATCAATTTCTAACACCATACATATTTTTTCGTATTTTTTAATTAATTATTTAACGGTATATGTGTGAAAAAACCTGTATTATCGAAACGAGAGGAAGGAGTCATAAATTACATTCCTTTGCGTAAATAAGTAGTGTGATCCTCTTTACAAAAAAACAATAAGAAAACTGGCACTGTCAATTCCAAAATATTTTTTCTATATATTTAGAATGTTTTAAGTTTGGACAGTATCTAGTATTATAAGTAGTTAATATTGATTTCATTCCAAAGGTTTTTGAAGGATTTGAAGGATCTAATGGCAGACAGCGGCGCAGTAGTTTAGCGCCTGACCAGCGATTGTGAAGGTTTAGGCAACTTTCGCAAGGATCGGTCATGGGATGGGTGACCAAAAATTTATTATCTCGAGCTCCTCCGTGCTTCGGAAGACACGTCAAGCCGTTGGTCTCGGCTGCATTTGCAGTCGTTAACACCAATCCGCATTGCTGATTAAATAAAACATACTCAGTGGCACTAACGCTAAGTAGCTTTCCTATCAGTTGTCTGCTAAGCAACAAGATTTTTTTATCACTTCATTTTCTCTTTAAATTAGAGCTGGTAAAGCATCTTAGATCACAAACGAACCAATGTTAAGCCCGAAAGTAGTCTTTTTGCTCCTTTGGATCGCTTAATCGAAATCGTAATGGCACCAATGTCGGAAATCATGCAGGGAAATTGAAGTCACGACGGCGAGTTACCGACCACTATCTATAATATGGTTAATGACCTACAACTGGACGGACAAACAGCTCGAAATTAGAAATATGACACTATTACAATTATTTTTTAAGAACTATATTTATTAAAACTTTCCAAAATAGTATCTTTTGGGGAAAAATAATGCCTTGACGGGGGAATTTTCACGCTCAATTTTTTATGAAACTGCTTTGTACAATGTTTAGCTAACTATGAGGTAGTCTGTGGATTTGCTATGATAAATGATTTAGTAAAAAGTTAAGATTCTACCTTAGCTTCTAAAAATTATTCTTGTATTATCATTTTGAGTAGTATGTTTCTTCTCATTAAGAAAATGATCCTTTTAATTGATTCTTCATTTGAAAGGAGTGACACATTTATCGTTTAAATTGTTATGAACTCTGTACCGAATAGGTCAACTGATTGTTTTCGTAAAAACCAGTAACTTTCTCAGATGTCATCATCGTTAATAACATCGATTAAACTTGTTGCTCATTATTGGCTTCGAGTTTGCAATAAAAACGTCCAAGATGAGGAATATTACCACCTTTAAATGCAAATAATCCTATAAATGTCCCACATTAAACATTAATTACTGCGACCTTCTTAAGATTCTTCTTAAGAAAAAAATGCCATATCGTATTTCGGTTGCCATTAAAGCTACGTTTTGGTTTGCTTGTATTTTATTTAATTACGTTAATAAGATTCCGTAGCTGCTCGAGAAATTTTGAGTAAGTGTATAATTTAAACGAGCTCATAGTAGAGTTTACTGAAATGGCCATTTTCGATTTGCATATTCGTTTAACATTTTACAATATCATTAAGAGTTACAAGATCATTGCTATCAACAGACACAATTGGGAACGTGTTGAACAGCTCTTGCAAGTACTCTCACGACTGATATTCCAGCCTTGACAAACATTTATTTCAATATTAACTTCAATTTAGAATACTAACCTTAGTCTTCAATAACTGGAGCTAAAAAAGATTGATTTATTAAAATTCGTTACTTTTGTTAACGACCACAGCTACGGTTAACCCTGGCAGGATTTTAATTTGGGTATGTGTAATGTTATACAAGATAAGATCCTCTTTTAGCTAATGTTTATTAAGACAATATTTTATGTTTTGTTTCTCTATTAGTTAAAACATTACATAATTTGAAGACCTCTTGTTAACTGTGGTTGACTGCGATGGTTGATTCTGCGGTTTACAAGTCTAAAACTCTCTTGATATAATATCTCAGGTTATATTTAAGCTGAATTATTTATTTATCGCCACTAAGTGTGGTCCGCCGCACGGTGGGCACCTCTCAAACGATTGCTCGATAGTGTACCATTAGCGCGAAGACTCGCGCCGGCATCCAATTGTGCGCTTAGATATCGCATACAAATGTCGATCGGTCCGCTCTCTCGCTCGGCCCGCTCGCTCTCATCTGCATTCAATCCCATTGTTGCCGTTATTATTGGCTGTGTGCGTAATCGCTAATTTATGAATCTCGATGCTCGCGTCAGCGTCGTTCACGATCTAATCTCTCTAATGGTTCGGATTTCAATTATTTACTTTCTACTAATGCACAGAGCTCGTGTCTAGTTGTTTTCCAATATGGCAGCATAAATGCAATGTACTACCTGTCGATCGTCCATTCAATTTTGATTTCTGATTGGTAGACTGCATTATCTAATTAACTCAATTCCTAGATCTCTCATGTTATTAAGAAAAGAGAACATGACTCTGAACAAGTTACGCTAAATTACAGATGAATCTAGCGCAACTACGAGCATTGTTTGGAAATACCGAGCTTACGTAACGATACTTAATCATATCTGAAATATATGAAGCACATGATTACGTACCAGGCCTGTAATTATAGCCGGCAAAAAGGCGACAGATACGTAATAGGGACTGAAAAGCCTCGCCTGGCGCGCCGCCGCCGTAAAAGCGCAAAGAATACACCTCGATATGATCGCACAAAGGCCGCTCCTGAATCCTACCTCAATGCTAATTTCCACTATCGCGCTCGTCCTCATTCATTTTCAATCGGAGCGAGCCTCTCTGCTTTCTTCTATTTTTTTTTAAATCACATTAAAGAATCGAATATGGTGGACGTTTTTTTACACTGCCCGTGCGTGCGACGCGATTTATTTATTTGCGGGTTTTTAAAGCGACATTCCGGCTCGCTGTATACTTGTGTCTACCCGCAATTGGCATTTCGGACTAAACGCGAGGTATACAAAGTCGTCGGTCTTAACGGTTGTTTTTAACGCTCGAACCTTCGCGCGCAAGAAACTGAGGATACAAATAAATTATTAATCGTTTGTCCTGTCTTTTATAAATTAAAATCCGTCGTTTTTTTGTTCCGAGTGGGCCCCGGCTGTGTATTTTTTGGTCGACGCGCTTCGCTGTCTGTCCTCGAATTTATTAAAAAGCTTAAGTCAGAGGTGAGCAATTAAGTCTGTGACAGAAATTAATACGAAAACAGTCATCGGATGTGGCGCGCGGCACCGGCCGGCGACCGGTCTCGGCCGCGTTTATTAATTCACAGCTCGTACGCTTTGTTAATCCTCTTATTTATTATAAATAAAACATGCCTGTCATTACAGAAATAATGCAAACATATTCAAAATTAATATATGGCATTCAAAACTTATTGGATCTGACATGTTAAAAAACTTCCATAATTTGTGATAACTTTGCTCACACCAGCAAAGTAAATGCAATCAAGAAGATAAGTAAAAGTCGAGCCGCACCAAAGTTCAGCAGTCCGGGAAATTCATGAAAATTATCTAATTACGTGTGTGCACGGAGAAAAATCGCGAGTTGCTTACGTAACCGCCCGGAAAATTACCAGCATAAATCAAAGGGCGGGCGCGGGCGCCGCGCGCCTGATTTTCCATTCGCTATCTCACCTCGGTATTATTTTGATTTATTCCCGTGCGTAATGAAAGCGTACGTCACCCGTCGACGCACCGGTGATCCGGTGGCTTTTCATTACGAAAAATGTTGCTCCTTTCGTTCGGATAGCCACATTATTAACTAAGTGGGTGCATAAATCTTGGGGTATCGTAAATTTCGTAATAAAATAGGATGAGCATCACCGCAAATAGGTGTTAGTCGTGTGCGAAGTAAATCGGCGGACGTTGCGGCGAGGTGGCGATGGCGGGCGGTGGCTCGTTACGGAGGTGCTACATTCCACGAGGCCGCACATTAGGCTGCGGCTGCGCAATTATGCAGGGATGCGCGACACGCGTCGCAAGCGAGACCCTCTCGCGAGCTTTACGCGCTCCATGCTATGTAACCGGCAGCACTTACATTGTCACCGACTTAAACGATATGACTTCAACCTAAGTGATTCTTCACTAGTAAGTGCGTTTTAAAGGCGAACTAAAATACTTGACACAGTATTGATTTTGCTTTTATTTTCTAGAAATTTAGATTGCTATCACTACTCTAATACAAAATAGCAAAACTTAACTTAAATCTAAAATTTAATCATAATTAAGTGACATTACTTACGAGCTTATGTTTTGCTTTAAAATATAACTCGTTGTTGTATTAGTATGGCTTAGGACAGGGATGGGGAAATAGATTTAGAGATGGGTCATATAAAATAATTACAACATTTACGCGGGCCAAGGTTCTAAGTATATAGATAGTTAACAAAAATAATCAAGTACACACGACAATTTTATTACGTAGGGCATAAAAGGCGAAATGTCTGAGGTGCCGTCATGTGTACGTACATCAATCGAGTCAATTGTTTTGACATGCTGGCAGGGTCGGTATAACAGATGAAATGAGGTCCAAGTTACTTGAAGTAACTCGTTATACGCTTATATTCAACAAATTTTACATGCTTACGTACATAATAATATGACTGATAGAATAATTACTTTCTAACACTGGAACACGTACCGTGGTGAGCATGGAATGTGCGGAATGGCGCGTAATCTGTGTTATTATCGCAGATAACCAGCAAATAAGACACGACCACTGCAAGTCGCCAACTAAACGTGTCAACTGGAGGGTTAAGAGCGCTTAGTCTGCGCACTAGCGCCGCCATATTGGAATAAAAATCATAGTGCTTAAATAACGACGAAATTGAAAATTATCTCTATGTAGTGCACTCTGAAGAAGCTTTGAGTAACTTTTTATCGCTTAATATAATTTCTAGCCTGTTGTTGAGTTTAATGGAGATTTTTGCTAAAGGTGACCACTTATTTCTTTATTTAAGCGCTATGTTTTTTTCCAATGGCGGCGCTAGTGTGCAGACAACGCGCCCTTAACTAACATCTTATAATTTTCGTGTTGTTAGATTGTTTTCAGAACTCTTTTTTTAATGGAATTGTTTCTGCCAAAAATTAGGTCAACATTGTCCACCAAGAAAACGTAATCAATCATAAAAAAATACATATCTTGGTGTTCTGGTGGTTAGGTTAGTATAATGATGTACCTAGATACAGTTAATTGCATACAGTACAACCGTATAATTAATTCCATTGTGAGAGAAATTTACATAAATCTTTTGATTCTACAGAATAAGTAAAATATGAATTTTAACGGATTGTATCCACGGATGATGAGAATTTAAGTGGCAATACGTTAAACAGACTGTAAGTTATCTATAAGTCAAAAACATACGCATTTTTTTAGGTAAACTTTGATGAAGCAATGTCTATACGTGATAATAAATAATGTTAAGTAAATATTTCCACTTTTTATTCTTGACCAATATGAACCTTATGGGCATCGCCACTTTAACATATTTTATTACTTCGGTCAAACTTTTAATACATAAATTGATCGGATATGGATATGCTACCAGCCATAAAGAATTAATGGAACACCCCGTTAATTTGGACATACCAACTGAGATAACATAAAACTCCGGAGGCGAAATCAAAAGAAGTCCGAAAATTTTAACGGCTGCTCGAACATTTCTTAATTAGCCACTTTTTATTGAACAGCAAATTCGGTTAACTTTAACAATGGGCTCTTTCAAATAAAAATAAAGGTGTGTTTCGTGACGAATCAAGGTGTTCCGACTGATCCCTCGTAACCCTTTTTGTGACCGCTCAGACTAATCTAGAGATGGCCTCTCAAGTTTTTAATTAAAGATAATGTAACATAGCTGCACGTACTACGCAGCCTTACCGACACCATTTAGGGTTGCCGACACACATTATACCAATTAAGTCCTAATTAAAATTAATTATTTTAATGCGAACCCGCAATTTACGCTATGTGACAGTGATATATTGCCAATGTAACATGGCAACTTAAATGTTTGTAGCTACCAAAGCAATTAGTGGAATAAGTATCGATGGCGTAGCGTTTACACTTTTTGTATGTCGTTTTTCTTTTTATCTAAGGTGTTCGGCGCGACTGATCCAAGAAATTTCTTTAATGTCGTGCTAATTTTTTTAATTTGGCTTAGTAACATTCCCTGTCTTAATAAGCTGTTTCCTGGCGGTTATGTAGCAAAAGAAAGAAAAAGAAATTATTTTCTAATGTCGTTGAAATCGTTTTTATGTTCTTTCTTATAGTAACTACAAGCCTGATTTAATTGTTTTTATAAGTCAATTATTCACAATTTTTGTTTTTGTTTTTTATTGGTATGCGGTAAATAATTTAATTTAGGGCGACAAAAAATCGGGTCAACCCTGCAGCTTTTGATAGAGCTCGTAATTAGTAAGGAGAGTCATTCCGGCAATTTGAAAAGCAACATCAATGGAATCGGTAGCTGCTGCCTCATGCCTCTGTACACTTTCAAATTAACTTTCATGGATTCATTATTTATTACACACTCGAATGTCGAATGCATTGAAATAAAACGGTTTTAAGCGCACATCGCCTTAGCCTTAATTACTTACTTTTGAGTGAACTCAAACTTATTGTTTTCTGTTATAGATACACTTTTTAATCTTTATTGTATTATATCTGAAAATTTATTTATTTATTATTTATTACATACACACTAAGAATTCGTTATTATTAAACATGGTTATTTACGACAGTAATTTATGACGTACAATGTTGTAAATTGTTGACTTTTAAATAAAGAATAAGACCATAATAAATAAGAAACTCAAGTTATAATTGACCGAGCAAGCGCGAAGCGCAAGCGAAGCGTCTCCGTTTCAGCTTGGGCAAAAATTCTTTCGTATGTCTGTCCGGGTTACCGGCTGTCCATCTGTTTGGACTACAGGTCGCATTTCTTAACCGATTCTCTGATTTTGTAAACAGTTTCTATAATATACAGTGTCAGTTTTTCGAAATGGCGGATACATGGGGAAAACAATTTCAGCAATTACAAAAAATGATCAAAAATGACACAAATGTGATGTGTACAGCTCTACAGAGCCACTAGTTAATAAGAAACTCATTTGTAGAGCGACCAGCCACAATAGGATCGGTAGCCGCTTTACAAACTCCAAGATTCAATTGAAGGGCACTCACACACGGCATGTTCGACGGCAGCCGCATTCATCAACAGCTCCCTTTAAATCTCCACTTTGGCTTGTAATTATAGTCCCTTTTGTATCGAAAAGAGCAATGCACTTGACCTTGTCAGTCGTATAAATATTATAAGACTCGTACGAGATAATTGTATCGGCTTTAATGGCAACGACAATCAATGTACAAAGCTCTTACATTTATAGTCTTTTAATATATACCTACCTAACTCTTTATTATGTATTTTTTTAATTAAATCGTTTTAGAAATCTTACTAATTTGACGATTTAACTTCAATCAACGAATAAAATCAAAACATCCAATGTAGCAGCCGTAAAAAACGTGCTCGAATTCGAAACCTCCCATTTGTGATCCAAAACAAACAACAATCGTGGCGCGTCAATTTTCCAATTGCTCCCGTTTCGACAGACACGCGGCTGCCTGCACTTTAGCTGCCTCTCTAATTCCATACAAAAAATTACATTAAGACCGTCTTTAATAGTCGCCTGATAACCATCTATGCTGAGTGGAGGACAATTATTTCGGCGTCGGCCGCTTGATGCAAGCGAGAGAAATAAAATGCGTAAGCGCACGCGTCGCCACTGGGTTACGCTGAGCGTCGGTCGGTCGTTAAGAAAAAATTACCGGCCGCCCCGCGCCGCCGCCGCGCGACCGCGCAGCCGATTTTATCGATGGAATTTATTGTCGACACTCGTGCTCGTGCGCTCTTTCCCTATTCGTTGGTTGTCAAAATAACAGCATTAGAGAGAATCTTGAAAAACCAATGCTTGGACAAAAAAATGGGAACTTCTTTTCACACTTTGTCATAAAAAAAAAATTATTCATCTTCTCTAGTTTCATCGACCTTTCTAAAATGTTTTGAAAATAATTGAAAAAACTTAATTGTTAAACAAATAAGAAGTTAATTTTGATAGGTAAGTATTTCTAAAAACAAAAACTTGATTGATAAGTATATATTATTATTTGTTACTGTAAAAGCCCGTATATTGGTAAATCATAGAGTTTGACACATGCTAAATTTGACGGTTGGTAAATGTTAGATTTTTTAAAATAGGTAATTGAAATAAAATAATAAGTTATTTATTATTTTATTTCAATTACCTGTCAGTCACAACAATTGATAATTTTCATTTTCACACATACTTCACTGTATTTTTCTTAATTATCTTAGGAGTAAGTACCTACTTCTAAGTCATCTATTACAATTAATTTAACCATTAGTCAATCCCATTATAAATTAGTAATAAGTAAAATATGGTTTCAAAAACTTTCAAAATTAACCTTTTACAGCATTTAACGGCGTGTCTTTGAGGACCGAGTGGTGGTAAAAGTTAGGAATAATTCGGACTTTTACCATTATGAGTTGTTAAATCTTAGGTTTTACTGGAAAATTTTAAGATTTACCTGAGTTAGGGGTTTTACAGTAACATATCTACTATATCTAACTAAATCAACATCGGCAAAACTTCGTCAGAATTTCTCTCGCCAACTTTGTCAAGACTTTGCGCAGCACAGCACTAACGAGTGTATGATTATGTAGCTCGGTGCTGGCACCGAATGAGCGACTCATCACAATTTCGCTGATAATAACTTAAGCTTACGCGCTTCTTTATTAAGTAATTTAATTAAATAAAC
The DNA here is from genome assembly GCA_963556745.1 of Catoptria pinella. Lineage (NCBI taxonomy): Eukaryota > Metazoa > Arthropoda > Insecta > Lepidoptera > Crambidae > Catoptria > Catoptria pinella. Next base: position 8,232,010 of record OY750771.1, read on the forward strand.
TCTTTTGTGCGAAACTTTCTTAGCTTTGATTTTTTCCTATGTCATACGCGTATGCACAGTCACGTAGACATCGGGAGCGCAGTACGGTAGTAACGAGTGTATAATTACCGGCGCCGGTAGCCGAAAGGCCAACTCATCGTAAGTTGATGGCGTCGGCCGGCCCGCCCCGGCCACAAAAAACTAATTAACCACCGACACTCTGCCGACTGTGTTGCGCCCGCGCCACCAAAACGTAATAAACAACGGATTAATGACGGCTAATTATTTATTATTCATGCTCCGAGTTGCGACACCAGAGTTTTAATTTTAGATGAACTATGCGAATGTTTTGATTTTATTTTAATTTGAATGCTGTCGGCAAATATTTCACCAATTGTAACAAAACTGAGTAGGATCACAAAGATGAGATTTCTCGTTATTCGACCGTTAAACGCCGAACATTTCTTTAGGGATTTCATTATTTTTAAATACTATATAAAATCTCCGTAAACAAGGTCTGAGTATTCTTGGAAGTCGATCTGATCTGGATTACTGTAGCTGAGTCATTTCCACTAATTAATCATTTGTTAAAAGGTCCGCAAACAAAAGGCGGTCGCACATAAAACATACATAATGTATTTAGTGGTCGGTATACATGGTCGGGTGTCTCCAGCTCTGTGATAGATCGTCGCCTTGATCGATCACCGCTCCACCTAGCGGCAACCGCAAACATCTCGCTACTTTATAACTCTAAACTAGAGGAATATTACGCGTTATAATCTCACCAACGAGCTATAAGTCCCAAAACAAGGAAGTTCGGAACGCAATTCCTCTTAATTTTACCAAACCTTGCAGAGTTCTTGATGACTATTTAAAGATATATGAACCTTACCTTAACCTCAACTTAATGTTATTTTAGTTAAAAGTTTGTTTTGCATTAATTGCTTAATGTTGCTCTTTACTTTAACCTCTTCCATGTTTAGAGATAGTTATATTCTTCTATTTGTCGTTCTACTCCTATGTCGCTGTAGACGATGTTTGATTTTAAATATCTAGTTATATTCTATAGCCAACTAATTCCACTGTATTTCAGTTAGTTAATGACAGGCCAAGGGGTCTGTGACGTAAATAATTAGTAAATGTTTTAATCGTTTATATATAATTATCAGGTAATAAAAAGCTAGCTACGGTAACCATAAAATTACAAAAGTAAACACTCAAAAGTTTCCATTATTGTAATCAAGATCGTACCCAAAATTATTTCCGAAACGTATGCGACGCAATTGAATGACCGAAGTACTCCAATTTCTTACTACAAGCAGTCATCAAGCTGAATGGTGCATGGTGAATTATATTTAGGCGGTGAGGACACGGTTGCCGGGTTCGCGAAATTCGATAACCGGCCGCGACACGTCAACAAGCCGAAGTTAATCCTGTTAATACTTATTTAAAGGTTTGAGACCTCGCTCAGCAGCGCACCCGGCCGCCCATTGTTTACCACGGTTTTACTGCCTATTCCATGTACTGCATTCCCGTCGATGTAAGCACTCCTTAAGTCGTTAGCCAACACTGATTATACTCACCGCTTTCTGGAATGCCTTACGACTCACCCACCTCGACCTATAAATCTGATTCGATGAATTCTATGAATCGCCCTCCTAGACGCTCGATTTCACTTAAAGAACCAAAAGAATTTCCAAATTAGTTTAATTAACCAAATAATATTTTCCAAAAATGATCGGCGCCGAAATCGGACGCTTCATTAACGCAGGAACACGGCGCGACCCAAAGAAATGTCACGTCAAAATCATTTTCTGAGAAGCGTAGCGCTACCGGAGCCGAAAGGGAATTAATAAATACAAAAGGGTTATAAAAACTGTGACAGAATTAAGAGCGGGCGCGTTAAAATGGAGGTGTGCGCGCGACGGCGACGCGAACAAGTGAAACATAATGCGCGAAACAAAGCAGCCGGAGCGAATGCCTTAAATCATTTTTAATTATGTTATGGCGGCGCGGGCGCGGGTAGGGTTACACCGGGTGCTGCGCGCTGATCACGCCTGCCGCGCCGTCTGCGCCCGCGACGTGTGACCCCGTCGTATCTGCTGATCGCAGCTGCTGAACAATTTCGCACCTAGCCGCGCCAATTAATTTTCTTACCGCTTCGTTGGTACCCTGGCTCCTTTTGTTTTTGTCGTCGCTGCCCACTCGTAACATTAATCAATTATGAAGCCTTACCGCCTGCTTTATGAACCTTACTTCCAAGTCCTCGGATGTAAATTTTAATTACAGCGGCGATGATTAAGGTTCCTAACTATGTGGACTTCAAATCATTTAGCTCTTCATTTTCATTAATGCCCTTAATATGTTTCTTAACAACAGCCCGTGAACGCAACGTGTTTACAATATCGCCATTTCTTCTTAAAACTCGTGACAATATTTTGTTACTTTCCATGGTAGTATTTCTATAAAAATCCATCACGAACATCGCTTAATTAATTGAAAAAAGTGACAATCACACGAAGAAATTTGAGTAGTGTGAAAGCAGCACGGCAGCCAACAGTGAATCACAGCGAGACACCGGAGGCTCTATTTCACGGTGGCTTATCGGGGGTCACTCCGTCCGTACTCTGAATTGTTGGGCCAGACTCGATCTGGGTTGCAGGCAGCGAAATCATATGTTATTTACAGTCATTTTTGAAATTATGATGTTGATAATAGAAACTTTGTTCATAATATAATTGGAGTGCTGGAACATATTTTACCTATTTCAATAGTATTAAGTTTATCATTAGTTGAAATCTTTTAAACTTCATCCATGTTTATGGTTACCTAATTCTTGATATTTACAATTAAACCACGTTTGTTTTTTCCACCTTTTACGGTACATTTTAGGGCTAGATTTTAAAAACAATAAATAATGTTATATAATACTAAATAATATACTAGAAAAAATACGACTCGCACCAGATCATGTTCTCGGACGGGAATCGAACCCGCGACCTTTGGATATCCGGTCCAATGCTCTGACCGCTGAGCTACCGAGTCTCTAGTATATTATTTAGTATTATATAAAAATAGCATTGTGAATGCTAAAATCTCAAATTTAAAAATAATGTTATGTCGAGTCTTTTTGACAACATGAATAAATATTGATAAATTCAAAATTAAAAACATCAGAATGTTTTTGACAAACGAGCGCGAAGCGCAAGCGAAGCGTCTCTGCTTAAGCTTAGGCAAAAATGTTTTCTTATGTCTGTCCAGCTGTCCCGCTGTCCGGCTGTCCGTTTGTTCTCCTCTACAGGTCGCATTTCTCAATAGGTTCACCTTATACGTTGTAATCTTCAGTCACGATTCAAATGATAAACAAAACAACTATCATCACTTGATTTGAGCAAAACATCTGGAATCATGATATAACTTAAGGAACAGCTTGACGTTACTAGGAAATCTGGTTTTTGTTTAGTACACAATTCTATGCGTTTAGTTGATAAACTTAATACATGCTGGAATGCAGAACAGTCGAAGCATGTTTTGCGCTTTTCCTGTAGTTGAAATTTTATATTTTCCCATTGTTTTCTTAAGTCTTTTAAAAGTTAAGGATACAGACATACGTATTTTCTATTTAGCAATAAATCAATCTGTATAAGTATATAAAATTCAAAGTCCTGACTAACTGATATATCAACGCGCAGCCCAAACCACTAGACCTAGGGACTTGAAATTTTGTACATAGATATTTTATACAGAGTAGGTTACATAAATTGAACGGGAAAGCTTAAAAATGAATTAGTTTAATTAATGTGGTTGATCTTTTTCTAGAGCTCAACCTTCACCACGCGGGATTTTTACAATCTTAGCTTTATATCCTTGTCCAGCCAGCAAGCTACGCTAATTGGTAATTTTCTTAAACTTAGCTCTTTATCCTTTCTGTCCAAACTACAAGAATTAGCTGATTGACACATTGTTGCTAGTGGCCTTTTATCGCCAGTCGACGTGTCGCAGTGTCGCAACTTGCGCACGAGCCGCGCGCCGACCGTAAAATCTTCAATCACGAAGACACTGTATGTCTATTATGTTTTAAGGGGTCAGTGGCAGACAGACTGACGCATCTAATAATAATAAATGGTCATTTAGGATGACTAAATGAGTTATTCAGTCACATTCGGAAGAGGTATGTTGAAGTAAGTTTTGATCAGTGTTTTCTCCGTCAAGCTGGTCTCTGCTTTGTTCCGCTTAATCTGTATGGAGGAACTATACCAGAGACTTAACCGGCCCTGACTAGTTTGAAACTTTGAATATATGATTGTATTTTTGGGAATTTCCTATATGTATGTAGTAGGGTTTTATTAAGTTCTATTAAATGTTATCTTTTTTGACACATGTTTCCACACACTCTCACTCATTCTCACACGACAGATACAGTCCAGTCCAACACTTTAAAACTTTCATAAAGAAATCATTGAGGAAAGTCTTGCATACCTACACATTGATTTTTTTTCTGAAATATGGTTATCTCAACGCAATTTGCAACAACATCCATTCAGTTTTTCACGTTTTAACTTTTCTTAAATTTAACTGCATAAAGAATTAATTCCTCTAAAGGAAAATAGTAACGATCCCCCGTCTAGGTACACAGTTTGCAGTCCACAGAGGAATGCATGACCGATCGGGAGCGAGGAAAAAGCGCTCGCTAGCGGTGAATGAAGCGATTAGCGCTGAATGGCGTCGGGCACGCGGAACCGAACGCCTGGCACGACGACGGCACGGCATTGTCTCAGCGCGCTTGACCCGTGCCCCACGCAAAAACAACCCGAAAACTAATAAAAACCACCGGACCGCTTTTGATTGAGTAAAAAATCGAGCTTTTTGTACACGACTTACGAGACGGCCAATCACTCTTTATCAACTTGTTCTTGATCACCACCAGATGAGATTGAGATAATTTGGGAATTGGTTTTGGCAGATTTCAGCTGTAAAAGATTTTATTATCGTCGATGTGACATGAATTATTTGAAAGTACTAAGCTTTTAAAAAGGCATAAATAATAATCAGTTAACCTAACCATCTCAGAAAACTGCCTCCAACCAAATGCAACACAATTCAAAACGATTCCTTCGATAGGCATTCTCAAACCATATCGTTTTCTCACAACAGCCGCGGCGGTTGAATTCGAAATTTTAACGCGTCGAAATCTCCGTGGAAAATCCTCTCGTTTAGGATAATGGTTAGGTAACAAGGGGTTTGTTAGCCGACCCACGGTGTCCGCGCAGCTAATTCAAGCAGAAGCGCGCGCGCAGAGGCCGCATCTCATTTACCTTATTAGAGTGGTGCGGTCGGCGCGTCACTCAACGTCACTCGGCGCGGCGGGTGGACGTATAAACACCTCCTTATTGCCGCCTCTATCGCCTCTCTAATCACCACTGAAGCCTCATACATAGCATGCTTACCCCGCATCAATAACCATAATAGTAAAAAAGTGTAAGTCTGACTCGCGCATCGACTGTTCCGTACTTATTTTCGTTTATGCGACGATGATTTTGGATTTTTTTCTAATATCTGTGCTATAAGACCTGCTTACTTTCTGAGTTTCTAGATTCTAACACATAGATTTTACATATTCAGCTTAGAATTATGCGACTCACCTCGACATCAGCCATTTTAAATGTCCCCGCTGCTGAAGCACGGGCCTTCCTTAAAGTCAAAGACATACAGTCAAAATGTCTTTATTCAAATAAACTTAATAATTAAGCACTTTTGAATCGTCTTTATTTTCCTACCACCCGTTCCAGACTTTTATAACTGAAAAACTCGAGATACTAAATTTTTGGTCACCCATGCCATGACCGACCTTTTCGAAAGTTGCTTAACATCCGCAATCTCAGAGCCAGGCGCCAAGCCTTTGCGCCACCGAGCTCCTCGACACATCTAAATGGCCGTAGCCTTTGATTGAGTTGACCTTAGAAGCTTAATATTGTTACAGCTTCAAAGGACCGTAGACATTCTTATTTCATTAATTTTAACTCCACTCAAACGCCACGCAAAAAAAGAGAGTTTTGGCAGACAAATTATCCTTTTTTCTTTTCAAGAAACGGAACCCTAAAATGGAACGCAGTATATAGCGATCACCTTCTATTTACTTTAATGTTGTACTTCTGTATGCTGGCAGCACCCTTTAATGAGTACAGTAATTCCTCAATCACATTCGATGCATTTTCAGCGGTAATTGCGTCCGAGTTATTATGTATCTGCCCTAGACATGGCAAATTGTCTATTTTGAATAACATCTGAATATTTTAATGCTTCGACAAATATTAGAGGAGCTTTTGAACTTTCCTTTTTCAGTACCAAATCCAGTCTAATGGCTATAGCAACCTTTTTTCTGTGTATTTCGTGGCTTATCATTTCTTTTTGGTAAATAATAGTTCATTCAAAAATTAAAACTCAACTACGGAAAAATCGCGCTCTAAAAACTACGAAACAGTAAATATTCTAAATCAAAATTCAATAAAAAAGATAACCGTCGCATGCTACTTCCAGATTATAGCCGTTCGTGTCTAAGACAAAGTTGCATGCGACTACGGTTATCCTTTTTATTGAATTTTGAACTAGAATATTTTTTGTTTCGTACTTTTTAGAGTGCGATTTTTCTGTAGTTGGGTTTTAGTTTTTAAACTTCTTTTCTATTTTAAATATTTTGGTGTTGTAAATCAGATGAATGCAAGCAAAGTCGCGAGCATAAGCTAACAATATATATATTTAAAAAAAAGTGCTAATTAAGCCCTTTCATTTCCTACCCAACACGGCATCATTAGGAAATAATTATATTTTATATTTTTTAGTTCATGACTATAAGTCTTCTAGAGGGCGCCATATTCAATTTAATTTGACGTCACATAACCTATAACCAGCGGACGGTCGAGACGCTTTTAACGATACCTCATTTGTCAAATTATGATGAGTGGTTTAGAAGTTAGGAACAGATGAACAAACATACTTACCGGTCAAAATCATAACCCTCCATTTTACTTCGCCGTAGTCGAGTAAAAAGACAAGTAAGTATATTACCACAGAATACATAATAGTCAAGTATTACCTAGAATCAATATAAGGCGTCATTTAAAGTCTCTTTGTCGATTTCAGTATGTACGACCATTATTTGAGTGTGTCTACTCTTCTACTACGAACATACATCGTCCTCATTGATTCAAAGTTAACAATGAAACTATTTGTAAATTTTCTCTAATGAATACTTTGGTACTTAGCTATAGTAAAATATTCATGCACAAATTCTCAGCCTTAAATCTGCTTGTTCACTTAAGGTTCCTCGTCTAATGAGCTAATTCGGCATGCGGCTCACTCACTGGCCCTTTCGAGCTCTAGCCTATTTTGTTACCGGAGCTCTATTCTGGAGTCGCTCGATTTCTTATGGTTTTTTCTTATGGAAAAGAGTCCTGTCCTGCCCGCAACTGCAAAGAGACTTGACTTGAAGTCGACTCAGGCGACAGCTCAAATGCAAGTTTCACACTATGGTTAGGCAATGTCTGATTTAATTTAAAAATAGAACGCGAATTCTGTATTAAATCTTAACTCTTAGAAACAGTCCAAAATAATAGACAAAAGACATTCTTTCTGCTCAATAACTGTAGCGTTATAGAACAAAGTTACTCCAGCGATTTAAAAATAAACTTCTTGAAACCTTTATAAGCTGTGCTGTACGTCCGCTATCCGCAATGCCACGAACGCTGGAAATGCTCTCGCGCAAACATTATGCTAATGGTCATTTAAAATAACCGAGCTGCCTGTTTAACGTTCACTCAGATGATTATTTAGCGGTGTGCATTATGGAATTGCAATATGAAAGCTTGTTGGTATGGGGGTTTGCCACGCGAAAGCTGTGATGAGAAAGTTGATAAAATAGATTAAGCCTTCTGCTACTCATAGACGATTGCGTAATGCCGAGACCAAATGAAAATAAAAAATAAAAAAATTATGAATGGATTAGTGTTTCAACAGTGGATAGTGGTTCTAAATAGCACGTGTTTTTAGTTAGATAATTGTAAAAACACAGACGATAAAATCGTAAGTGGTATTTATGCAAATACTATAGAGCCACGCTCAGTTAAAAAAGCTAATCTCGTAAACGAATTTAATTGCGCATTGTTTAGAGCGTAACGAGCGATTGTACAAAAAGAAGAATCCACGCAACAAAGACAATAGGTATTGTATCTATGTAAACAAACGACGACCAATGGCAGTCGCACTCGCTTCGTAATTAAAAATTCAAATTAGGAACACAGCCCCTCGCGCGACTCGGTTGGCGATTACAGAGCGTTAATTACGCGGACCAATTAAAGAGCGGGGCGACGACGCGGCGCCGCGCTCGACCAATCAGCGGCCGCCGCTGAAGCGGGCGTGGTAATTAAGAACGAAAGGGTTGAGATTTTCCGGGCGTTAGACACAGGGGCGGCGATTAATCAACGCGAGGAAAGTAGGGGACAAGGTTTTATATGCCATTTATGGTTGCATTTTCTTTGATGCATCAAGTATGTAAGCGATTTATAACAATTTTTTTTTCATGTTACAAAACTTAAACAATAAAAACTACAATCGAAATCGAGCAGTGGCGAAGGGTCTATTCCCACAGGCTGATTCCCACCGGCTTACCTTTTAGAAATCCCACTCCACCGATCCACTATACAGATCATAACATTTTTATAGAGCAGCTTACCTTCACCATAATTTCACCCCGCGCTACTGCTAAATAGTATATAAAACCTCCATAGTTCTCAGCGTTGCCAGAATGTTACTTTTGTGACATTTTATGTTACTTTTAACCCTCTCATGTTACCTCGATGTTACACAACTCAAAATATTACTTTTATCTTATGTTACTTCTGACTATAGGCCATTGGTAACACTGCTGATGACATGAAGGCAGGCAGTTCTTTGGTCTTTGACTCAGAAAAATTTGACCTTAGCCTGTTCCTAGAAAAAAAAAGGAAACGTCATACAAACAAATCTGTCTTTATCTGACTGAAAAAGGTATAACGGAGTTCTCTTTAAGTTACCAAACCATTAAAACAATTTATTTGTGTAAAATTTGCATTGCTCCAGGAAAAAGATAACACTGAAATCTTTGAAATATACTTAATTTGGAATGAATATCATTTTTTGCGTGCATACAACACAACTTAACTTTATACATACCTATTAGGTATAATTTAATATATTGTTAAAATTCAGAAAGTGTTTATCGCTTTACTAGTTATATTAAAAAAATAATTGTTAATCCAAATGATACCTATACAATATTCAAAGTTGTAACCATCACAAACTACCTCCATCTCATTTAAGTTATTTAGGGATTGTAGGGGAAACTTACAAAAGGCCACCAATAAGCACCTAGCTTCCCAACTAAAAGACAACTTGAATGGGTTCTCCATACACCAAATATTGAAACATTCATAAGTACTTATAAAAAACACCACCTACGAAATTGAATTTCAATTCTGTACCAATTTACTTTGAATCGGCTGTTGAGTTCCAGAACTTTCGAATATCGTTTATCGTTGAGCCACCTCCCCTATAAGAAGTATCTCCCGATGAAGATCTCTCGTAGCCCCTCAAGAAACGATAACGTACTTTATTTGCATGCAGCTATTCATTGGAACGTAAAACAGATGTACCTGGAAGAATTGACTGCGATGTAGGGATGAGGCGAGAAAGAAAACACATCTAACGATGTATCGAAACATGAAGATCGTCGAAGGAAACACTAGCTTGAAAAATATTTTCAATCTGAAATAAAAAGGCAGTCATTTGTTTTCAATCAATAATAAGATGAGTGCCCTTAGAAAGTAAATTAAAAAAGATTTTCACGTCATGAAGACGAATTTATAATATTTAAGATTCTTTGTATGCGGAGTTACGATTAAGTTACGTTACGATTGTATAAAAAAGATTATACAATAAAAAAATACAGCTCTAAAAATAGGATGAAATAATGTGTAAATTAATTAAAAAAAGGTCTATTGAAGTCGGGTGGGGCTGGCTGGAGGTAATTTTTGACATAGTAATCTTTAATATGGTGTCATCCTTAAAGTATATTCTTTCAAACAAAAATAATTATCTAAAACAGATCACAAACAAAAAAGTTATGGTTGAACATCCGTTTAAATTCATATCAAATGGTAACGAAAATGACAGTATTTTCAAGATTCTACTGGACTGATTTCATAATTCCAAAAAATGTGACCAACTTCGGAACAAAGCAGTAACGTTTGAATCATTTCCGGTTCAGCCATTTTCGAATAATTGGTGAATTCATACATAGAAAAAAAATATACGCCACGAATAGAACAACCTCCTTTTTTAAATTTTTTAATCTTTAAAAATGATCAATTTTCTTTCAACGAATGTCTTTCACTGTTTTCTAAACAACTTCTGATAAGTAGCGGAATCCGTAAAAAGCAAAGTATTAAAAAGAAATTATCATTAAATCATTCGCAGGTATATTCATAATGTTTTTTTTTCCTAATTTGCTAGAAGATGATGAACCATATTGTCGTAGTTTTTGTTATAAAAAAGTGACACAAAAAACTGCAGCGAAATTGGTTTTCAAGTAGAAATTTCGATGCGCTCTAATTTTTTTGACAACGAAACAGATTATCTGCCTCGATATGTCTCATCTCGTTAGATTTGCAAGCTTAATTTCGTCACAGTAAATGGACCTAAACAGAATAAGTACCAAAATGTAACAGGAAAATATTTTTTTGTGACAATTTGTATCGGCAATAAATATCTTGCACAAGTCATTAAAATATAGCAAAGCCAACAATAATCTGGACATAACAGATTTCTTCATCTAATACTGCCGCGCACTTACTTTGGTTTAAATGTTTTGATGGAATTTTTCCCTATTATCCGCATAAATTCGTGGGTTGTTTATAAGTAACGTTTTTTCTAGTTGCCATAACCCATTTTAAATAAGTTTTGAGCTACAAAATAATTACCTATAAAAGACTTAAACGCGTTCAAAATTTTGATTTGTGGTATTATCGATATATTGTTGCCCATCACTAGTTCACTAAAAAGTAAGCGTCGTCGTCTACGCACGTCACTTTTGCTTTAAACGCGCCACTATTTGCCTAAACGTGATGTTTTATTCCACGTGAGATGTTACAACACCATATTACGCATACATCAGCTGGGTGACTACGACTTCTTCACATTTTTTAATTGCTTTCATCTTGATTTTTTTTCATAAATGTATTCTTTTTATAAAATATAAATAAAAGCCTTCTAAAGGCGCTACTCATTTGAGAAATGATTAGTTTGAAAGCAACTGTTTTGCTGTTTGGTTAATTTTCGTTTACGCTCATTAAGTTTTATTAAGCCAAGTTTACTTTACATAATAAATAAGTAAGTTTTCCAATAAATAAACGGGAAAACTGAACACCTCAGTTTATTAACAAAGTCGATGAAGTATAAATGATCCGCGTAGCTATTCCTGAAGGAGAGTTATTCCGCCGCCCCCCGCGCCCGCCCGCCCGTCACCGCCAGAAGAAAAATGCTAACACGCCCCCGCGAAAACTATTAGTTATTTTGGCACCCCCACACGCCACGCTGCCTGCCTTCGATTATGGGCCACTGCTGATTCTCAGAAGGTTCGAGAGCTACTAATCTCCTTTATAGCCAACTCTACCGCATTCGAAACACCCGCTCCTGTCCCAAGTTTTTTTTACGTGGCGCAATGACGCTTTCCACACAATGACTTTATCATAATAACATAAACGTGCGATGGAGGAAAAAAAATCTGTCACGTGTTTCATTTCAAGCTATTCGTAAATAAATACTTGAATTAAAACAGCCAGTCTCATGTTTAACACAAATAATTTTCTGAACTTAATTATCCATAAGCTTCTGAATTAGGTACTTAGAAAGTATAAATAGGCATTGTATATTTAAATGTAGAAATCTAAAATAATGATATTAATGTATAAATTTATGTTATTGGAAAAATTCGATAGATTACTCTGACAGTTAGATTTAACTGAATCGCTATTACTAAAATATCATAAGAAAAAAGTTCAGTTTAAGGCTATAGTATAGAGTACTGCAGACGCTCTGATGAAATTCAAAACGAGATAAAGAATATAGCCCATAAAAGTTTTATTGCTGTTAACTTATTTATGAAGTTGGCTACATATTTAAATCGTACATACCGTTTTCGTTCTATATTTTCTCATCTTGCACTGCCTCCAGGCATAACTGACAATCTGATAAGTATTTCTAATTAAAATGAAATTCTTATTTTGGATTGGCAAACTTCGTTGATGAGTTGGTCGTTGATTTAAGTGCAGAAATATTTAGGGTTCATAAATTACTTTCACATGTTTACAAAAAATATTTGTCAATATAGACCCTGTTCCTACAAATATTTTCAATTTTTGTTTTATAAATTATTTTGCTATAAAAATAAGTTATAGAAAGAAAACCGAAATTACACAGGGTCACATAATTATTTATCTCAAGAAACTGATTTTAATATATTTTGAATTAACTTTTCTTACCTTCCTTTCTATTTAAACAGACTTAGGTAAGTGCCTATTGAGCTATGATGCGATGCTATGATGCAAAGTACTTCACAAACCAGTTAAAGAAAGTTTATTTTTGTAAAGTACTCTGATAGATATACAGGTGGTTTTATAATTATTAGCAATAAGATATTGTATTGCTCCATAATCATCAAAGCTTTATACTTAAAAGATCCTAGAAATGTGCGTTTAAAAATAGAGCGGTGCAATTTACCGTTAACTTTGAAACCAGCCGTTTACAAGAAATGTTTAAATTTAATAAAACAAGCCTGGCTGAGATCGTCTATAATTTTATCGTCGCCGGTGGTAGACACGCCCCAATAAATATCACATCACAACACAATCTATTTGGTTTTCCTCGTACTTTCAAGTTATATTCGAATGTCAACGATAGCTTACGAATTTTGATGTCCAAATTTAAATTTATGTTTATTTCGTGATTTTTGTAGCAATAAATAATAATGCAAATTTCGTCTTAGACGCCAGCAATGCAAAGATTATTAGCTCCTCGCTAATATTATTCGCATTAACTTAGAAGTTTTTAAGAAAACTTCTAAGTTCATTATGTCATCAGAGCTCATACGAAAGGACATTGCTATTTAAACTAACTCAACGCTAGCTATACAGTTTTAAATTGGGAGAATGGTTCAATACCTGACGTTGTTGGATGAAAATAGAGAATACTAAACGCAATACTAACACCAATTGCCTAACCAACTACAGTGTTGTCGGTAATATAGTATAAAACAAAATACCTCTATTTCCGCAGCTAACATTAAGTTTCACACTTTGAAGTTTAGATTCATCTCGTCCTTAATGACGCAGTTTAAGATATACCTAATCATATTTACATTATACCCTCACGAGGGTATTCGATCACCGTCCGGCCTACATACAGGCAAACAATGCCTGGCCCGCCCTCCCATCTGTCATACGCGCTTCCGACGCACGACCTCCTTGTTTAATTGACCTCCGACTCCTCTCATACCCTCACGCATATACCTATATTATATGTTTGTTCCCCGACTTTGATGAAAAAGCCCAGGGTTCTGGCAGCTATTGTGTTACGATTAAATTTAAATTAAATAACCTTATTAATTTTCCCTTACTTAAAGTTAGTTTTCCACAAACGAGAGTTTCAAACTTAACAAACCGATGTTGAAAATACTTAATTATTAAAATAAATTTAGCCACCACGTAAATTGATACAGGTTTTGGGTTTGCTTTACAGATATGACCATACTATTTTTTATTATGTATATTACCATCCTATTCGTAAACAATATGGTGTTGTAATGTAAACATCGTAAAATGAAGTAGATTTTGAAAACACCATTGAAAGCTGAAAAAATATGTAGCTTATTACAAAATAATTTAACTTGTGTTACGAGATTTGAATTTCCTTTACATTACTCTGAAGTTGTCATTATTACTTTTATAAATTTTTCAAATGACAACACTTTTATTGATTAAGTTTCATTACGTCATTTATCTTTAACAGTAAGTTCTTTGATGTATTTGCTTCTCATTAATACTAATCAGCCTCTGGAGATGACCATCCTCCTTACCAAGCAGAACACGCGTAAAACCCCATCAAAATAATTTGAATAGCCTTCGCTCGGAATAAATTTGTGTTACAACTCTGTCCTAAGTAAAATTAATATCGCAAGACACCTCGGTTATATAAAGGGCTTTTCTCATATCCAGAGGTGGTGGGTAGTTACACATTAGGTAAGACGCCGCCTGTACGTAATGTGACGACGGCACACCACTTACATAACAAACACAAAAGGCTGACACTTACACACAAATGAACAAACCTAGTTTGCGCTAGGGTTGCCTCTGGAACGGGAAAACTCATTAGTCGCACTAAAAACACCCTCGTCAAGCTTTTACTGAAAATAATAAGAAAGCGAGACATTAACACAACCCATAAAAGCAATCATAATCAATATAATTTTTTTTAACAGAACCTAAAATTAAACAATATTATAATTTCTCATTTCTTCACTTTTTTACTACAAACGCATCTTTCGCTTCTTTCATCTCTGATCACGTATTTAAAATTGCCTAGTATTCAACAAATTTCCTAGCTTAAATTTATATAGCCAGCCCTGTCTCGGCTACATGACAAAGCACGAGGTCTCGCGAAGTCATCTGCCTTTAATAGATGATTACTTTCTACTCTTTACATTTGGATCGTGTCCATTGTCAACATTCCTCTTCGCCACAAATACTTTTTGTATTGAATAGCCACGGTTGTCTCAAACTGCTGAATTTTTACTTACCCACAAAATAATGGAATTCTAATTCAATACAATTCGTTTAGGACCTCATGCTGTTTTTAAAAAATTGAACTTGTTTAATAAAGATTCATTATAGTAGGTATTCCAAGTTAGAGTCCAGTCGAACGGCGAACTCCTTCACATCATAGGATATAGTTAGTTTTTTTAGACAAATATATTTCCTAATAAGGCTCCTAAAGATTAGAGCACCTTGATGGTCGTCAACCCTACTCGCATATATAGACAAAGCACACAGTCTCGCGAGGTCATCTCCCCTCATTAGGTGGTTAGTTTTCCGGGCGTGTCCGCAGACTCCGGGCGGGGTGGCGGGCGGGGGAGGCAGCAACTTACTTAATTAATCCCCGCGCTGCCGCCATTGGCCGGACCGGACGCCGGGCGGGCGGTGGCGCCCACGCGCTAATTGGCCGCCCAGAGAACAGATTACGGCGAAGCCTGCGTTAATGAAACGGGATTCTCTTACATGGAATAGAGGGTAGGTGATCCCGGGTAGGAGCTATGTATAAGAAATTAGGCGTGGACTAAATAAAGTTGGTTTGGTTGGTACCTATATAAATTTTATTAGGTTTTTAGGGTTAATTTAACACTTCTTATTTGATAAAATTTTCAACAGGGTTAATTTTTGTGTGTGCAGCTGATTTTAATGAGATCAAAAAGTATTTCAACACAATAAGCAATCGTATCGTAGAAATAGATGAATCAATTACTTAAATGAAAGATATTTCCCAAATGTCTGTTCTTACCCTTTTCGCGGTTCTAAATTTCGTTAAGTAATGAAATAAATCACTTGTCATACTTACACGCATAGCCCTGAGGTTTCAATCAAAGAAAATTACTGTATCAGCCTTTGCTTTTAAAGGAGGAAAATGAAAAAATATATCATGCCCGTAGAGCGTTAATAAATATTGTAGTAGGGAAGGAGTTGGCTCGAAACTAATATTGCTCTCGTCGCGTCAAGTGAACGTATAAAGCTCAGATTTAGCGTGAGCCGAGGGCTGAGCAGGCGCGAAACACCCAGGTAAAGTACCTACTTACACCTCGATATACGAGGAAACGTAAATTATAATATTGTGTGTGTCGGCGCTAACCCTCTCGCGCTCACGTACCTGCGCGTGTGTGCGCCCACTGAAAGAAAAGCAATTTCCTCCGAAGGGCGGGCGGAGGAGGGGGGGTTGAGCTCTCGCGCGAATATAATTTTGTTCATTTTTTCATTCAGCCGAGTTAATTCGGCTTCGCGGCGGAGTCGGCTATTGATTAGGGCGCGTCTTACGTTTTAATTTGTTTGCGCGCGCAGCCAGCGATGCACCCGGCGAGATGAGCCCCCCCGCGCCCAGCGCCGCCCGCTCCTAATGAAGCCTCCGCTAACTACGCGCTAGTGTAATCATGATCCTTTTCACAATCAGCCTCTGAAGAAATGTTTATTTTGGCGCGTACTGACATAGCCATCTGTAGGATGTTTACATGGAAACGAGTTTAGCTTATATGGGGACCATTATTTAGCATTTAAAATAAGAGATTTTCCAAACTATTACATGACAATATTCAACGTCTTGTATTGGAATATCGGTTAACTCTGACATTTTTTTAATGAAAAAGTTGTGCTTCTTTCATTCAAAGAATACCAAACGATTTATCACAGGTAATGAATATTTAATGAAAGCCTTTCCTTTGTCCTCTTGAAACTCAAAACTAAGAATATTAAAGACTGAATTTTTTAGTCCTACCCTTACTTCAACAGTTAGGTCATGATATATTAGGTACGTACCTATATCTATAGGATGCAGCAGACATCTGTACTACGGTGGCTTGGATTTTCAGAGCAGCGACGTAATTAACGTTGCATCGGGTCCGAGCGAGCGCACCCATTGGTCACCCGTCACCTCCCCCCTCCGTCGCCCCCCTTCTGAAACAACGCCGCCTGCATGTGACACATTAGTAAATGAGACGACATTCGTTACCGACGCCGTTAGTTCGCAGAGAGGGTTAGGGGGGTTTCGGTGACAATTTCCTCAATTTAGGTGCACTCTCTCGTAGGTAGAGGTAGGTATGAGGTACGTACCTTTTTCGTCTGTTTGAGAGTTGCGTTTATGTTACATTTTCTGAGGCTGAATTTCTTGATAGATGTAAGAGTCTTCTCTTCTCGTCCAACTTCTAATCTTTGAAAATTAAAGTCATTTTAAATGTATATCCTAGGATTACAGTATAACATTTTGAAATTATAATGCTTTTCATACTTACTTTTCTTTATCAACTATAAAATCTGTTCTTGCATTAATTATTTTTATATTATGTGTTCCGTTAGACGTCCGAAGTCCATTATGAGAGAGTACATCGCCTTCTTTCCGTTCATTTTGCTTCAAATCTCTAGCTCCGTCACCACGCCGACGCCGTCTCCGACCGCAGCGCCCCCTTTCGCCTTGTTCTGTCAAACTTACTCACCACGAACAAGCCGCCATTTTGTCATTGTTGCGTCGTTTTTCAATCCGTTCTAAACGACTTCCGTTATAAAAATTAGAATTTTTGAGATTAAAGTAAAAAATTCATAATTTGAGTTCACTATTTTATTCACAAACATAAAAGAGTGATTATTTTCAATAAATTGCAGTAAAGGACTAGCTCCGTTACCAAGTGCAGTGTGTGGTGGAAATTTGGAGGTTGTGTTTTTTCATTATGAGCGATCAGCGTGATTTACGTGATGTGCAATCAAGAAATTCGAATGAAATCGGGAGAAAATCGTGTTCTTCATCATCACCGAGTAGTTCTTCCTCGGATTCATCACAGAAGGAGAACAGACCGCCGCCTTCTAAAAGACAAAAAATGTCGGGCGGCCATGTGACGGACGCTTCAGAATTGGAACGAAAGTTTGATTTACTATCACAACAGCTGGTGAGTCATGTAAATAATGTTTTACTGTCGAATTATACAACGTTAGTGTCAAGAACAAATCCCAGTCTGGAAGATCAAAGTGATAGTAAGATAACCTCTAAATCTAGTGAAAACGATTGCTTTTTAAGACCTCCTGCCACAGCGGAAACAATGAATAGCGGAGATATCGCTGAATTAGAGGTGTCGATAAAAGAACCTGTTGTAACTAGAGCGATTCCAGAACGTTTAGCTAAAATTACTTCTATGCAAAGATTTGATTCTCCTGATTGGAATTCGGTTCGATATACAGATGTTCAAAAGAAATACCTTGCTACCCCAGGCTTTACCGAATCTAAAGTAAACGAAGAAATGCGTCGTTTCGAAGACCCATACTCTCCTGTCAGATGGTTTCAAATGGAACGTAGTTTTGCTGCCTTATCAAATGCGTTCCTTGCTCAAAATGAAGCAGTAAATTCAGCCTTACAAACTCTGATAGATTGGTCAGCCACTCCTAACTTGCAACTCTCACCTCTAACACTCTATACAAAGTGTAAAGAGTTATTTGGAAATAGCTCTTCATATAAGACAGTTTCTCATGATATTCTGCAAATTATTTGTGGGAAGCGGGCAGAAGCTCTTGAACTAAGACGCCGCTCTTTAGTTAAATCCATGAAAGATAAATATGTTCGGGAAGATTTAGATAAGATCCCTCCCTCATCTGAATACATGTTTAATCCTCAACAATTGTCTTCTTACTTACAAAAAATTGGTGGAATAGATAAATTAGAAAAAGTTAATAGTAATAATATGAAACGACCACGTCCTAAATCTCCTCAGCATTCCATGACTTTTGAAAATAAGCCATTTCGATTCACAGCTACTAAAAAGCGAAATGATAAAAATGAAAATACCAAATCACAAAGAATGGGTGAAGACTATTCAACGAAGAGAAGGGGGGGGAGGAAGGATAAAAGCGGCAGAAGGCCAAATAACAACAGCGGTAAGAGAAAATGACTCGGACACTTTTTCGGGGGGTTGTCTGAAACTTTATCGCAACAACTGGTTGCATCTGAACCCTCCGAAATCTATTCTGAAAATGATAACAGGCACTCGAATCCCTTTCAACAACCAACCTCCTCTGGTGTTACCAACCCCAGACTTTTTGAAAAAATATCACACTCCGGTCTCTCAAACAATGTCTGCAGAAATTCAGTTACTTATTCAGAGCAGTGTATTGGAATCAGCCCCTTTAACTCCATCTTTCATTTCTCCGATGTTCCTTGTAGTGAAGTCAAACAGAAAAAACAGAGTGATTTTAAATTTAAAAGCTCTAAATCAGTTTATGGATCCCAAACCATTTCATCTGTTCAATCACCATCACATGCACGATTTTCTTCAACCAGGCGACTGGATGGTAAAATTAGACCTCAGTCAGGCATACTATCACCTGCCAATAAGTCAAGAGCATCGACCTTATCTCCGAATCAGTTTCGAGGGTCAACTCTTTCAAATGACATGCCTACCGTTTGGACTCGCTGCGGCTCCCCGATTGTTCGCATCTGTAACAAATTGGATAGCAGAAGTGCTTCGAAAACGAGGAATGCGTCTAGTGGTTTACCTCGACGATTTTTTAATAGTTCACCAGAAAAGAGAAGTTTTAAGTATGCACGTAGCGACAGCCATCAAACTCTTGAGACACTTAGGCTGGACAGTCAACAAAGAAAAGTCGATCGTCAAACCCACACAATTGATCGATTTTCTAGGGATAAGATGGGATACTCAATTCAACACCAAGTCTCTTCCTCCCGAAAAAGTGGCGAAGATCCGCCAGTTCTTATTGGCTCGACTTGCTGCAGGCAGTTGGTCCCTCAAGCAGGCGCAACGCCTCTTAGGACATTTCAACTTTGCTTCCTTCATCACCCACCGGGGAAGGTTGCATTGCCGAACATTGCAGCTTCACAGCAACCAGTTGCGACTCACAGAGCAGAAGTCCAGCCGGTTAACCATAGAGGTAATTACAGAATTGAAATGGTGGTTAGAAAACCTACATTTAAAGACTCCAATTCATCTGATGAAGAAGACTACAAACTATGTAATAACAGACGCGTCAGATATTCAATGGGGTGCTCTAGTGAACAACATCAGTTTACAAGGGTCGTGGAAGTGTCATCAAAAAGCTTGGCATTGCAACATGAAGGAAATGTATGCCGTGATCGCGGCCATCTCAGCTCACGCCTCCATTCTAAAGAACTCGAAAATTGTACTTCAGACGGACAACAAGACAGTAGTGTCCTACATAAAGAACGAGGGCGGGACAAAATCTTGCAGGCTTTTGAATCTAACGAAGGACCTCCTGGCCCTAGTAGACAGTCTGAATGCCGTATTAGTCCCTCATCATCTTCCAGGAATTTACAACACCGAAGCCGATCACCTGTCAAGAAGTCAAACCAGGGCAGAATGGTCTCTACTAGAAAAAGCAACATCAGTAATCTTTCAAAAATGGGGAGTTCCAGACATCGACTTATTCGCCTCTCAGATTGCTCACGTCGTACCAAACTATGCTACGCTAGACTTATCAGACTCGAACGCATCCTTTCACGACGCCTTCAGCAGGGCCTGGCACTACGATCTGGCCTGGATTTTTCCACCACCGAGCCTAATTCCTCGTGTGCTCAGCCACCTGAACTCGGCCCAAGGACTTTTTGTAATAATAGCACCCAAGTGGAAGAGGCCCTTTTGGAGAACCGACTTAAAAAACCGATCTCTGTCCCGTCCTCAGAAGATAAGGAATCTGGAACAGTGTCTGATAGATACAGTGACAGGTCGGCCTCCACCAGGCATCAGCAATCTACGTTTGGAAGCTTGGCTAGTTTTGGGTGGGAGTCAATAACTGAAAAATGGTCTGATACAGAAAAGAGGCTCCTTACATCCTGTTGGAGATCATCAACCATGAGGACTTATGTCCCTATATGGAATAAGTGGTCTGTTTGGTGTCGCGATAAGGATATAGATCCATGCTTACCTCGCCCTGAGGATGTAGCTAGGTTTTTAGCTTATCTACATTTAGTTGAACATTTAGCTTACCGTACAATTCTTGTTCACAAGTCTGTTATTGCCTCAATTTGTGAAACTTCTTCAGTTACAAAAATTTCTTCTAGTCACATAATTAAGCACATTCTCAAAGCTATATCTTTATCCAAACCGGTTCCGCCTAAAGCTCCTATTTGGGATGCCCGAATACTCATAAGATTCCTAAAAAATGAGTCTCCCAATTCTGATAGTATTTATGATGTATCTAGGCGCGTCGCGGCTATTCTCTTGCTAGCGTCAGGCAGAAGAGTACATGACCTAACTCTATTACACTGTGATGATAACCATTTTATAGATAATGGGAATTCAATAACTTTAATACCTGCTTTTGGTTCAAAAACAGACTCTATCAATTATCAGCAGTCAAATTGGACTTTACTGACATCCCCTGACAGAAATATTGACCCAGTGAGATGGCTAAGAACATTGAAAAATCTTACCAAAGATATCCGAGGCTCGGTTACTAACTTATTTTTAATAACGAGAGGTCCTCCTAGGCCAGCAACCCGTACTGTGATCGGAAATTGGTTAAAGCGACTCCTATCAGATGCAGGAGTGCAGGCTTCGGCTGGAAGTTTTCGAGCCGCTGTAGCATCTTTAAATTGGATAGAAAATTACCCAATTAATGACATTTTAGCCAAAGCAAATTGGCAGCATGAGCAAACATTTAGAAAATTTTATCACAGACAAATTGAGTCTAATAATGTTAATAATTGTAACGTAATTGAGGATCGATCTCTCTCTCAACTTTTTTCCACTGATTAAATAATTTCATAATTTGTTATATTCAATATATAAATTTTACATAACAATACCAAGAAGGTATTTGTAAAATATAGTTTAAATTCAAAATAGACAAGTAAATAATTCTTGATTATTTTAGAATCAAATTCACATTGTTGCGTTTATCACTTACTAACAAGCCACCAGGAGATAACAAACAGCTCTCTCATAATGGACTTCGGACGTCTAACGGAACACATAATATAAAAATTTTACCTTACAATAAAATTTGTATTATGTTTCCTCCTGACGTCCGAAGTCCACATAATGTCTTCCTGGTGCTCAACATCATATATCATTATGAGCCAAACAATGTCAAAATGGCGGCTTGTTCGTGGTGAGTAAGTTTGACAGAACAAGGCGAAAGGGGGCGCTGCGGTCGGAGACGGCGTCGGCGTGGTGACGGAGCTAGAGATTTGAAGCAAAATGAACGGAAAGAAGGCGATGTACTCTCTCATAATGGACTTCGGACGTCAGGAGGAAACATAATACAAATTTTATTGTAAGGTAAAATTTTTATAATATGCTACCATTACAAAGAACATTTTTTGGGAAATTAACATTTCATTTCAGTAGGACCCTTTTGTAAATTTTTGACCCAAATTCTAAGTGACCGAACCTAGTTTGAAAGTTAAATGCAAACGAGAAGTAGTAGTTTTGAACAACAACGAGATCAGGCACCGAATTTGGTCCGAGCAGGCCATGACGGGGCGCAGAGTTCAATAAATCGGCACGCCGCCGCCGCCTTAGCTCGGCCATTAAGCCTCACGATAGTGGATACTCTTCAGTGCTCACTTTGTTTTATTACTTTCATTTTATTGTTTTAATTTGTGTGCGGGTGCGCTATTTGCGTGCGCGCAGTTTGTCGCTCGCCCCGCCCACCGCGCAGCGGCCAATGGCGCGTCGCTAACGAGAGGTGCCCGCGCCCGCGCATGCGCCGCATGCATCCCGCGCGCGCGACGCACTCGCACGCATCCCCGCGCGACAATGCTCATTGTTTCAAACGATTCTCATTTTGTTTTACTCACGGCCTCATCCGAGACCCGCGCCTCCCACCGAGCGATAATTTCAATGTCGCCACGTATATTGTGATATTGACTGAGATTCCACTCGCCCCGAGTTTTATCGTCGGAGGCGCGTTTCGTCAGAGCTACTCAATAAGCAATAAACCATTCGTCTCGGAGAAGTTATTTTAAACCCTGACTGGGACTCGAATTGAGCCCACGCCTTTACACCTTTTAAAGGTTATTGTGTTTTTGAAACGCAAAACATATAACCGTCAGCGACTACGCAAATATTCTGTCGGGTACAATGTTATTTTTGCAACTTTGAAGGTACACTACCTAAATGCTAATGAAAAATAATATGTGTTGACCTACACATAATATTTTTATCAGTAAACACATATTAAGATTGTCGTATATGTCAAAAAGCAAAAAAATTTACAGAAATTAATGTATTCCAAAAAAAATAGCGAATTCAAAAGACGGGGCCAAGTACGATACGTCGTGGTCTCTTCTGATAGTAGTAATTGACTACCGTTTTACTCATTCTGTAAAAAAAAAATTTTTGAAAAAATAGTATTATATTTTTTTTATATGATTCTCTTCACGAGTTAATTGAATGAAAATTGGTATTGAATCTGCTAGCTAGAGCTATAAAGTCAGGCTCTTGCATGACTTAACTAACTGCTTATCTCTTGATAAGCAGTTAGTTAAGTTTATCTTTTCCTGATCATCATCAACCCCATCTAAATTTAATTACTTAATTTAAGCCTAAATCTAAATCAACTTCAAACAAATTTCGTTTTACAGTTCCTTTAAAACCTCCTGCCTAAACAAATATTCGCCTAATTGATCTATTCCGTTTATTGTTCCACAAAATCTTTTCCTCAAAGTTCGCAAACGGAACGATCGAGTCGCCGCACGAATAATATTAAAGGGGAAACTAAGCAATTGATAGTAAAAATGGGCGGTGAAATAGAAAAATATCGTCGGACGCATTCGTGGCCTGGTAAAATATTCAATCGGGGCAATTCGGTCCGCGTATAAATTCGGCCCCGCCATTATTTGTAGCGTCCTCGCGACCGAAAATCGGTGCCTACATTGATAGTCGTCATTTTTCTTGTAGGTATCGTTAATATTTTACGGGTGCGTGTCAACGCTTTATGGGCCCACTCTTAACACTAAAACGTTTTGGCCCCGTACTCATTGTTTATACATTTTACTATCCACTTTTTTATAGTTTATTACCACTCCGGTGGCCTGGGTTACGGCGTGGCTGTTGTGACGTTCGATTATGCTCTATCGAACTTGATTTTATTGCGCCCTAATATAGTCTACAGCTTAGACCTCACTTTATGTACTCCGGCAACTTGTTCACCTCATATGAAGGTTGTAAACGTTCTTTCTGAAAATTTCGTTTAACCTTATAACTTTACTTTATGTTTATGTAGGTATAGAAGAATAACCTCTTTTTAAATTAGTCTCGTGAATACCTACGGTGGTACGGCTGAAACCAATTTGATTCCACCACTCAATTATAGCGCGACTTCAACTTGGAGTAAGTGACATAACATAAATAAGCGCCAATTCCTAAAGCAATCTAAAAGACAAAGCCTGAGCTTACTATCTAAGTGTAATTATCCGACCGAGTTTGCGAGCAGAAAAGAATTGCCGGCGCTCGTGTGTGCGTGGGGAGAGGGGGTAGGGTAGGCTCACATGGGACGCGCTCTAATGAGGTGCCTGAAAGCGACAATGTCTCTCAGCAAAGCAAATGTGTAGCTATCTACATATGCGGGGAGGAGTTCCTCCTATCTCCTGCAGGGCTATGTGCTCCTGGTACCGTCTTATTTATGTGGACAAATAACGCTGCGAATGTTTTTATTTCTTAATATTACTGAACGCTATCAATATTATGTTTCTTTGAAGTAGGTTTCTAGTTTCTACGTGTTCAGTTTGATGGCACGTTTTTTGTAGATAGTTGAGTATGTGTACGGTGCTTCTTGCTCGATAGATGACCAATCTATCGAGCAAGAATGAAAAGAAATAAACTACTGTTAATTTGATTACCTAGTTCATTTCATCATAGTACTAAGAACACCTTATGTCACAGATTACTAAATAGTATGTTCTCCGCCTGTTGTTATTCCTTAATCTTCCACTTCCAGAGTTTAAGTTGGGTAATGGAAAAAAAGTTTGAAAAAGTACCATGTCGCTTATTGAATTTTTAAGTTTATTATAATCTTTTTGACTAATCTGCTGAAACATACAAAATTACAAACATATACTGACTCCTCGGGCATACTAGCCGCAGACTCTCTCTAGCGTCATTAAGGGTTAAAAGGTAGTTCCACCGAAAATTAGAGGGTGTTCCGCTATATACACGTGTGTGACGTAGGATGGTGTGAGGCGGGCGAGGGTCGATTGCGCCTTCCGGTCCGGAGCCGGTTTTAATTTCCCGCGCGAGGCGGCGGCGGCGGCGGCGCGTTAAGTTTAAACGGCCGGAGATGAGCCGCACACGTACTAATATCATGCACGGCCCGGGCCGTCGCCATAGCGACGCACACTCAAATGACGTGTGTGGCGCGGCGCGGGTGTGAGGCCGGGGGTAATATGATTTGAGCGCCCCCGGCCGCGACACCCCGCCCGCTTGTTTGCTCTCCGATGCAATCGCGATACGAGCTCCCGCCCCGCACCCCGCGCCCGGCGACACATCTCTCACCTCCATCGTCGATAACCGCATCGGATTCCTTGTTGCAAGCCACCGCATTCTATTGAAATTGATACTCGCTGCCCGCCTATCCACATTCTCTACTCGATTTACACATCACCCCTTGCACAATGTTCGATTCCACTAGACCGTGTCGCAAGTGCCTTCATCTCTTTTCTGTTTCCGAGTTTGTCCACACTATCTCCATGCAAGAATACTAACATCGAAGTACCGAACGCGTAAATACCGCGGAGACGGTTTTATTACTCCAGAATGCAGCTCGCATTTAATATTCCATTCTGGAACCATTTCAACGACCTAATGCTCCGTTATACTCCGTTTAAAGCTACCGAGAAGTCCTCGAGTGATACCAGGTGAGCCGTTTTAGGCATTCAGCTTAAGAAGCGAGCTCGACAACAATGCTCATTCTCGGTTATGGTCCTAATAAATCAATCATACAGCTGGCGGAGCGTCGCAACAGAGTAACGAGCGACGTCATACTCGCTTCTGTTTTTGCTGTGACTCAATCGTCGGTGGAATCCCAGAAGTGGAGTCGTCGGCCGGTGACAATTACGCGGTGCCAGTGCTCATTAGCCGCGGGAGAGGCCGGTTCATGTATCATGTATCGCGCGTCTCGCCGCTGGACGGGACAATAAAGCAATCAATCGACACCGCCGCAAACGAGCTGCCGCGACGCCGACCGCCGATATCCGCCGCCTGATGACACGTGTGATACACATACTGCAAAACTTGAAAAAATATGGGCTCGTCTATACGAAGGTGACCATAGGTGACCATGAAAGGAAAACGACGTATTGTCTAGTGGTCGAACAGCTTCAATATGTTTTGAAACCATACTGATTGAAGAGATAACTCACCATACGTGTACTCTACAAACTCAGAATTGCTATTGACATTTATATTTGTATGGTTCTATCTAACATATCTTAAGTAGGTAATTCGAAGCAATCGTTTGCTGTATTAAAACTGTGTTTCTTATATGTCTAATCTAATTAATTTTATAATTTTAATCACGAAACGAACATGCTTGGGATATAAGCATATCTGGTTGATTTTCATTTCCATTTGTTAGACGACTGTAGAGAGGAAAGGATCCAATAAATTTCTTCGATTATTTTGGTGCCAAAGCCAGTTGCTCTTATCGGAGATCAGTCGGACTGATTTACAAATACGACCACATTACTTTCAAACACTATCCGATGGGATAGTTTTCCAATTTGCTTCTAACGCCTATATCATTTGTTAGGCGATAAGTCGGTTTACTTTTGAAGATAAGATTTAGACGTAAAGAAGATATTAGAAGAATATATTATGATGGACCAACACGGAAATCCATTAAAATAATTTCTTTATTCAGAAAGTACCTAATTTGTATGCATTGTGGATAGCTGGAAACGCTTTGCTCCTCTCTAAATGCATCTCCAAATTTCCCTTTTTGCTGGAAAGACGTCGTTACGCTATCCTAATAGGGCATTGTGACCGAACGAGGTGCGCTGTTTGCGGCCAGTAATTGCGGCGCGGACGCCGGGGGCGCGGGCTGCATCGTGATATATGGTACTACGGCTAATAACAGAGCTCGAGCCTCGCACCGATTATCCCTTTACCCGGCGAAGACGAATTCGTATCGATTGTTGCGACGCTCGCTCTCAGCTAATGAGAGTTGGATTTACTACTCATTATCCACTTTCGCCGCTGGCCCGGGGCGCGATGAAGACATAGGGCGCGGGGTGAGGGCGGCGCGGCCGCCGCGGGCGCACAATTTGCTGCGCAGCCCGAGCCCGCAGCGCGCTTTGAGCTCTATCCCCAGTAATTGCATGCTCAGTACACCTTCCAACCACCACACGACCGACCGACGGTAGTGGATAATTACGCTATTGTTGCCTAGCTCTGTGGCGACTGCCTTACAAATGGCTTTCAAGGAAGTAACTTTACCTTCGTCTAAATTAGAAGGTTCAAACATCAAGCAACTTTGTTATTTTGGACAATTAACTTAGATAAGAAAATTAATAGTTGCATGAAATGATTGGAACGATAACTCATCGCGTGTGCTCTGCAATCAATTTATCATTACCTCACATATCATACCTAGGCTCTACAGACAGACTTTAATTTTCCCTAGTGAAAATTTAAAATTGCTTTGTGGAGTTGGAATTGTTTTTTTTTCTGAATAACACTATGGTAGATTTATTGATTGGTACTATTACGAATAATCGTAATCATTTAAACCTATCGTTGCTTTTCCTCCAATCCAACCGTTGCAAATTATATTTTCTAGGTGGCTCGGCCGAGGATCGATGTTCGTGCTGTCTCAAGACCACGCGCGGTCGATGCTGCGTTCCGCCAAGGGCTCCCCAGAAGGCACCGGCTCCGTCGTAGATATCGGTGCCGGCGACGGGGAGGTCAGCCGCCGGCTGGCCAGCCTCTACGCCGACAGATACGCCACCGAGATCTCAGCTAGTATGAGGAAAGCTCTCTCAAGCAAGGGATATACGTGAGTCATATTATTTATTTTTGAATCTGTTTTTTCTTTTGATCTGACAAAAAGGTACCAGCATCATAAGTGGACAATCGCCACGGTGAGCTTCTACGCCGTCAAATGCGCAACTGAAATTTCAACTAGATGAGGAAAGTGAGTCTCCTGCCTGGTTCTCTTTCATCTGGCAATAGGACACAGGCATTATGGATATCAGCGCGGGTGATGATGATGTCAATCACCTGGCCTTTCCAGCCTCTACGCTGAGACTGACTGATACGTGCTGATACTGTCACCGAAATCTCATCGAGTACGAGTAAATGTGAGTCGCATTTAGTAGTCATCTAACAAGAAAGCACCAGCTTTGTGTAGACCCTTTTTCAGGAACACGTGGTGGCATACTTTGGAACTTGATAGTGTATATTATGTACTGTTAAGCTTTAGTCAACTCAATCAAAAGATACGTCTATTCAAGCCTAATTATCTAAATTGTCTTTTCTTTCTTTCTGTAGCTTACTCGACACCGAAGACTGGTGGCGGGAGAAGCAGTTCGACTGCGTCTGCATGATGAACCTGTTAGACCGTTGTAGCAAACCGAAGACCATGCTCCGTCAGGCGAAGACTGCCATTGCGCCGGGCGGCGTTCTTCTGTTGGCACTCGTTTTGCCTTACAAGCCTTATGTTGAAGGTAAGAATCAAAATGTGATCAAATTATTGTCCTACGTCTACACAATACAGATACCAACTAGCATGAAATGAAATGAGATGTTCCACAACAACTAATTGTCAATACTCGTCTCGCGACGTCTGTCCCGTTCACATCAGTGCGGGGTGTGAGCTGGATAGACATCGCGTTAAGGCAATAATTTAGATATGTTGTAATTCTTGCCGTGCCCCAGTGGGTGCACATGCTAGGCCGGCAGGTCACTCAACAGAGCGACCGATGGTGGTGGGCGGCCGGCCAATTCACTTTCCATTGACGGTCAAAAATCACACGCCAATCTCGTTATGTACTGGGATAGAAACTCGCTCGCCGCACCGCCGGTCACACTCTGCTGCGTGCCAGTCCGCGACACCAAATTTCAGTTGATATAAAGGGGCCTTAACCATTCCAGTAACAGCAGACCACAAACCCGAAGAGCGTCTACCGATCACGGGCGCTACCTTCGAGGAGCAAGTGAGTTCGTTCGCTGCGTTCATGCGCTCGGTCGGCTTCGAGCTGCGGGCGTGGTCGCGCGCGCCGTATCTCTGCGAGGGAGACTTCGCGCAGGCGTACTACTGGCTCGACGACTCGGTTTATGTCTTCACACCAACCACCATCGAAGCTGATATTTAAGTCTTTTATTCCTCAGCTCTTATTAGGGAGACTTAGCGCAGGCGTAATACTGGCTAGACGATTCAGTTTACGTCTTTGAAGCTGATATTTAAAAATCTTTTATTCCTCAACTTACCAGTGTTTGTATTTTAGCTAGGTACTGTATTAATACTCAATCGAATCAATCTACTTAAAAGTTTGGGTTAAACAAACCAGCAAAGCGCCTAAACAGATCTGGCGGTTATAACAACATAATTATTGTCTGTGTCATCGTATGCTTGAATCTGTGTGCTTTGTGCAAGCTTGATTGAAGGACTGTCAAATCATTATTTCGTGATATCTAGTACACCACGAAGTAATTAAAATACTACCTCAATAATAGGTACACACACAGCAGCATTTTATGGCATAATACGGTGAATTTCCTCAATCGACTTTGAACCTTACACATAAGGAACTTTAAGTTTAGAATCACAAAATTTTATCATTTCATTATTGAGTGTACAATGATTGAGTTGTTGTCTTCTACGCAAAATATTATTTGTAACATGCTGCTATATGCAAGCTTTATTGCAATGAGTAAAATAAGCTAAGACGCAACGGTCTTAAAAGAATAACTGCCATTTCGATATCTATTTATACTGTGTGTAGTTATCGCTAGATTTAGAGAGAGCTTAAGTTAACGCTACAACTCGTAGCTTTTTTACTGTCATAATGTAACTAAATAAAACACATTTAATTTATTTTGGCAGTTCTCATAACATAGCTATTTAAAAAAAATAGTACTTATCATTCAAACCTCAGGTATGTTTAAATTGATCGGCCTTTATTATGGCCAGCTCAAACGGTCATGGCATAAAAACTTAACATTTTGTTAACTGTTCAAAGACCAAGTTATTACCCGACTGCAAGGAAAGGGTTATGTTTTTCGCGCGTATCTTGTATGTATGTAGGTATGTATGGATGTTTATATGTAATTTATTTATTACCTCTTATGTTTGAAACGGCTGGACGGATTTTTCTAAGATATCGTTAGATTTGTCTTGACAGCCCAAGTGTTCTTAGGTAAGTGACATTAAAAAAACATAGCAGCTGTGCGGTGCTATTATTTGAAGTGAAAGAAAAAAAATGTTTCATACTTTAATATGGGTTTCAAATTAAAAGTCTTCTCATAAAGATTTCAAAAAGGCATATCATGACCGTAATATATAATAACTAAAAATACATAAAATAAAAACTAAATTAAAAAAACCCGCCTGCATCAAAAGACAAGTCAACTGAAAAGATGGAAACAGGATCAAATATCATATTATAAGCAGCATAATATCATGCAGTCGGATGCATAGTACTTAACGATAAGTCAAATAATGACACTATACACGCCTCCGACTGCATGATAATTTATGTTGCCTTTAATTTGATCTTGTTTCCATCTTTTCAGTTGACTTGTCTAGATGCAGGCGGGTTTTTTAGATTTTTTACAATGAAACAATTTAGTTCCTCGCTCTAATCGAATAAAAGAATTCAGTATCGACTTCCATCGAAAATGTCTCGTAAAGAAATAACGCACATTAGTTCATTTAAACTTAAAAGCACGTAGTCTGCACACTAGCGCCGCCATTGGAAAAAAATCATAGTGCTTAAATAAAGACGAAATTGTGAATTATTTCTCTGTAGTGCACTCCGTAGAAGCCTTGTGGTTCTTTTTATCGCTTAAACAATATATCCTGTCGTTTAGTTTAATGGAGTTTTTTTGCGATAAGTGGCGACTTTTAACAATAAAACTTCATTTAACTAAACGACAGGCTAGAAAATATTGTTTAAGCGATAAAAATAGCCACAAAGCTTCTACGGAGTGCACTGCAAAGAGGTAGTTCACAATTTCGTCTTTATTTAAGCACTATGATATTTTTTCCAATGGCGGCGCTAGTGTGCATACTATGCAGCCTTAACTTGTTGATATTATGGATGTTGATGTTGCACTTTTTTAATGATAAGCTTGATCTAAAATTATCTGTGCATCAATACCTATAAGTACCTAGTTGTATTAATGTTAGTCTCATGTCCTGTCTATATAGAGGGTATATGAGAGATGGTCTCTACATCGAATGTACTATTTGTGACTATGATTACGGTGATCCTTAGTACATTCAGGAGTACATATCTTTTCCTTAAACCTGGTTTCTTTAGCGGTCTCTACACATCGATCAATCTACTATTGTAGTCGAAAATATGGTTTTAAATAGCTGCCATCCCAAAGCCCTAAAATAAACACCAATCTTAATTTCAAACAGAGTATTTAGAGATCCAACATAGACTTTCAAAGTATAGGTGTTGACTTTCAAAAATTGAAAGTGGTTATAAGTGATTATAATACAGGGACAGGGTGCAGGCACGTGTAGGCGAACCAACGAAACGAAACAAGGCCAGTGACACTCCGTACTTTAGGTATGAAGCTATAAGTACGCGGCGGCTTCGACCGGTCGGACTAATTCACTGGGTTGCTGCGCGCCGGCCGCTGCCACGTTAGTTCGATACTCACTCACGCGCCCGCTGCGTCGCACTTTTGTCGCTTAAGATATTTAACAAAAATGTTCCAATATTTTTATAAGATTTCTTTAACCATAGTGCGTGCAATCGTTTTCATTTTATAATATGCTACGCAGTTCATTAAAAAGAAGACAACCCTAATCGTCGTCTGAAGAGATGATAGTAGAAAGAGAAGCAACTTCTAGGTGAATTTAACTGGGGAAGGGAGCGACCTGAATTGCACTTTATTTAGTCGGAGCAAGGGTCACTATTTATTTTAGCGGAGTGTCCCTTCTGTATTTGTACTATTATGTAATGTATTTTTGACAAACAAGTAAGTTTTACTTTAAACACCAAAACGTGTTGAATTTTAAGGGCATAATGTCAAATGCAATCTTACCAAAATGCCAATATATTCTTACAAACTTCAGGGCAAACCATATCATGGTGAAATTCATTGTTGTTAACTTCAAACGTGCTTAAGGTGGATTCACACTTGCAACATTTTGGCGTGTCAGAACACCGTGTCTATATCAACAGTTTACCACAACGCACGTCCAACCAAATTAAATATATGATAAAGACACTTAAAACACGGTGTTCTGACACGCCAAAATGTTACTTAAGTGGATTCACACACTGCTCCGCGCTCCTTCGCCTAGCGCGGGGTTGCAGATTTTAAGATTGTATGCAAGTACATCAATTAGTATAGAAAACACGCCTTGCCCAACACACCGAGGCGGCGCGCCCCGCTACCAAATTCTGCCACCAGGCGGAAAGGCGCGGGTACAACACATTCAGCTCCATAGTATCGTGCCGGTTTTGGTAGGTAAGCCGGGGCTGTCGTACAACGCCGCCCGGAGCGGAGGCGCAGAGCAATCTACTCGAATAGGCAATCTGCTTCTCCGCGGCTGGGCGCGGAGCAAGTATGTGAATCGCCTAAGTGGCTGTGCAAATTTCGAATCTTCATTTTCATAAGCAATTTTATAATTATTATTATTGTTATTACTGAATGGTCAACTCAATTAAATCAACCATTAACCAACTATTCATTTAATATAATTTGACAGCCACCCTAGGATGGACTACGAGACCTACTCGGACTCGGATCGCGTGATCATATAAGTAGATGAACACGCGTTTCAAATCAGAATAGAAGTACTATTACAGGATAGATAGATGAAACACGTGTTTCCGAGTATCCATCCCAGGTCGGCTGTTTTAGGGTGGATAAATGGAAAAACCCTATGTATATGGAAAGCTATGGAGCCATTGCAATGCAAATCATATGTCCGGCCAATACAAGAACCAAATATAGTATAGAAAGTGTCATCAGAATTGAGCCCACTATTTTTATTTTTAAAGACCAAGCTGTATTGTAAATATCCTCTATTTCATAAAAGTTTTAACCATTTGTTTCTAGTTAGTACAAAACAATTGTTTAATTGTATCTCTTCTATTCATTCCACTACCTGGAGCGTGTATAAAATGTCAGTTCTCTGTGTTAAATTAGTCAATTCTAATTGCGATACTTGTGATGTTAAATGTTTAATATATTGAAATCTAGGTGAAGGTGCTTTTCGTTAAATGTGTTTAATTTAAGGGAATATATTAAATGTAATGTTTTCTTACGATTTTATAAATTATTTAAATCAATAAAATATTAGTCAATTTACAGAAGTTGATTTTTTCTCCACAAACATTCCTCTATAAGAATCACCAGTCGACTTAAGCAAAATTGATAAAGTACATTTCTGGAAAGAAATGCACAATTGGCAATTACCTTGTTTAAGTATTTTTCTGATTAATTAATTTTGTTCTATGCGCATATACATTTCGAGATAACAGAAAATATCAATTAAACTCTTAAATTGATTCATTATCATTTATTTCTAAGCAAATTTTCATCCACTATATTAATCACTTTTACATGATAAAATTATACCGGCAAATAAATTACATGGCAAGGCCAAATTTATAATATCTCAGTTTTCCACTGGAGCTAATTTACATAAAGTTACACAAAATCGAAAAAATAATAATTTAAATACAGAATTTGTTAAATAATTTGTAAAGAAAAATATGGAATACATTTGTATCACAGGATCCTGATGCCAATTTTATATAATAATTTTGAACACTGGCGTCGACATAATTTTTTTACTTACTTAGAATGCAGTAATCGTCATAAACATTATTTGAAGATGTCCACATCAACAAATACCGTTATAATATGAGAAAAAGAAAAAAAAATTTGGAAACAATAATCGTATTTTTAACAGAATATTGTGCGTAATTCAGATTCTTAAATTTGAGCTTAGAGGTCTTCCGAAAGACCGAAGTTGCAGCTTTGCAGTGAAAATTGAAGTCAGCATGTCTGTTATGTATGATACAATTGCAAACCAAGAGAGTGAGATCACTATAAAAGGCAAAATACTCTATTTGTGTACGGTTAATAACTCCACAAATATAAGAAAATGTAAAAATCGGTACTTATTCACATTTAAGATTTTCCAAACAACCGAGAAAAGTAATACCGAATTGATTTTGACTAGAAGGCTTAAGCTAATACAGAGAGAGATTCTTTTGACAATTTTAATACTTTTTCGAGAAGATATCGTTCGCTGAAATTACTTATATTAAATGCACTGCTATTTGTTAGTGGTCGAAATGTAATAGCCTCGATATATTTGGATACACTTACACTTTTATAAAAATAACTGGAATTAATTTACTGATATAATGTTCAATGAAATTTAAACTTGCAAACTTAGTAACTGCACAATGCACTAAACAACGAAAGCTGCACATATCTAACAAATTAATCTTACATATCGTTCGTGAATTAACAAAATAACGCGAAATACAACAATTCAATGATTACTTGGATACATAGCAGCAGAGTACTTATACATATACAACCTTGCACACCTTCCCATCGCGACGTGATATACTTAGTAAATTGTATGTAATAATTTAGAATTCTAGTACTAAGATACAAAATTTTAATTTTATAGTAGGCTTTGCCTAATTATTGCACTAACAAACTTATTTAGATAGTTTATTATTTTATTTCACATACAAGTGATGTTTTGGAAGTAGCAACTTTTACAGTTTTCCATTATGTGTATAGTTTTTAAACGTAGATATTTTTGTGAATAGTAATATAAAATATGTTTTGTCCAAACCTTACCAGAAGCCGAGAAATGTCCAAAAACTGTACACACAATAGCCATCTTATTATACCTTCTAACCATACATAAATACTGCACATTGAAGCATCTAGCATCTTTTTATAGCAATGGCGATATTTCGATTGCTTTTTAAATGAATGAGTAACTAAAACAAACATCGACACAATAGCACATAAACATAAATATCCAATTAAAAGTAATATTTTTCTTTACTCAGACCAAATAAATTCCAATGTGCAGTAACCTCTACTCTTTGCCTCTTACTGATCCTAATTAAATACACCCACAGGCAACATACTAAGACGAACGTGAAAAATTGCAGTCTTCAATGAGATACTAACCACCATACCGTTCACGAGACAAGAAATGGCGATCAAAGTACATAAAACGCGCGCACACTCCGAGGTTATCTATATCTGGAAATCTAGACAGATTAAGGCGACTATAGCCCTCAAGTAGCGGCCTCATCTTAATTGAATTTATTGCTCGCTAAGTACATAATGTATCGAAATCACATGCACAGATGGAAGCTTAGGGTCTATAGTTTATTTACAAACAGTAACCTCAGTAAAATATATTTTGCTTTAGTAGTAGCATGCAAAAGTGCCCAAAGTGGTCACTCTTTGCTCTTTTGCATACTACTACTACAACAAACTATATTTTACTGAGGTTATTGTTTATTAATTAATTATAGAACTTAGCTTTAATCGGTGGATGTGAATTTTCGATACATTATGTACTTATTGAGCAATAAATTTTATTAAGATGAGGGCGTCACTCGTGAGGGCTATAGGGCCCTTAAATTAGAATATACTGAATAGGTATATTTCTACTAATCAATGTTTACCATTTCTTATAAAATATTTCTTTATAGGTACTCTTCTTTCTAAAGCTTTCTCATACAACCCGCGCAGATAAAGGGGATTGAAAATGGCGTCGTTCACATTGACTTATCGCTCTCACACTAAACGCCACACCTATCGCTCTCTCACTCCCACTGAATGAGGAAAGCGCGATGAGCCGCCATTTTCAATCCCATTCTTTATCTGAGCGGGTTGTACGCTTTTATTTTGTGTACACTTTCAAATATAGACAACCTTTACAAAAACACCATTATTAATTACGAAGTAGAGTCATTGGATATGTCGGTAAACAACAAGAGACTCATTCAATGACAATACAATATTATAATTAGCATGTGATCCAACCCACACCTATACATTTTCGTTCTATATAATATATTCATGTCAAGACTTCGCTCAGACCTACAACTATTACACCTCTATCACAGTGTAAATAATGCACTTACGACAGTAAAACTCAAGTTAAACATAATATAACTAATAAAAAACATATCCATTGATAACCAAGAAAATCCTTAACTTATAAGATTCATAACATCAAAAGCAAAAAACTAGCACACTGAACTCGTATGTACTGTAACAGTGATTGGTAGAATAGATATTTTTTATCAAAACCAATAAGATAACAAACAAGAAATAAAGCAGTCTAGAAAAACAAACTATATAACGCAGGACGCAGCTCACTTTTTCTGTAATATTAATTTCACAAATACTTCAAGTTCTCAATACATCCATTTAAAAATGCTTAGAAAAAAACATTT
The DNA here is from genome assembly GCA_963556745.1 of Catoptria pinella. Taxonomy (NCBI): domain Eukaryota; kingdom Metazoa; phylum Arthropoda; class Insecta; order Lepidoptera; family Crambidae; genus Catoptria; species Catoptria pinella. The sequence continues at coordinate 8,268,493 of OY750771.1, forward strand.
TTTTTTAAATCATAAAAGCCATTGTCCTGAAGAATACTATTTATGACATTTAACTTTAGGGATATAATTTTTTACCTTTCCCTAGTAGGGTGTTAAATACATAATTTTACTGTTGATATTTGTAGATTCAGTTCTTTAAGAGATCGAAAATATTTTACCAATAATAAAAATATTATTAATCAATACCTAGTAATCATTTACGATAGCCATTTACATACTGCTCACCAAATCATTTTAATAGGATTCGAAAACCATTTTACCTACAACAATAATAGACAAGATATAACCGACCATAGAGCATCGAAGAACCAACAAAACGTCGTTGCTGAGAGAGTTGTGTTATGAAGTAATTATATAAATCATACGACCGTAATGTACTCGGGGTAGTGGATGCGAGTGAGATCGCTAGTTACCACTTACTATCTTACGGCTCTCTATCTCTTCCATGTTGTTTGAACTGTAACGGAAGAAATTTATTTTTTAAACACCATCTAAGTCTGAAAGAGCTAAACGGACACAATAATCAACAAAATGGTGACAATCGAGTTTTTACCGCCTACTAGTGAACTACTGATGCTGACCGACTTGAGGAGCTCGGTGACACAGTGGTTTAGCACCTGGCCCTGCGATTGCGGAGGTTAAGCAACTTTTGCAAGGGTCGGTCATGGGATGGGTGACAAAAAGTTTTTTATCTCAAGTTCCTCCGTGCTTCGTTAAGCCACGTTACACGTTAAGCCGTTGCTCCCGGCAGAGTTTGCAATCGTTAACACCCACCAATCCGGATTGGGCCTGCGTGGTGGGTTATGGCCATCCTTATTATCCACCCATAAGGAAGGCCTGTGCTCCAGCAGTGGGTACACTAAAAATTATGTCGACGATGCTGACTGTGGTCGCGGTCCCAATAAGGGAAAACTAGTAAGTTGAATTTAAGCATTTGTATTTATTTATTTTGCATGTTGCACTAGCTCAGGTTGTGCTAAAGAATTGATTTGAGTCATACAACGTGTTACAAAAATACCCCTAATGCCGAATATGGTAGATAGGGACCATCAAACTGAACAACTTTTACTATGGGACCAACTCTGAAATCGCGAAAAAAAACCAGCTGTTTCATACAAAAAATAATTATTGAAAATATCAAAATGTATAAAACAGTTATTTTTTTTCGCGATTTCAGAGTTGGACTCATAGTAAAAGTTATTCAGTATGATGGTCCCTATCTACCATATTCGGCATTAGGGGTTATTTTGTAACACGTTGTATAATAAAAGTTTTAGAATATAGATTGGTGACATTTTGAGAAATATGTACAAAACTTGAGAGTAAATATGAATAATTCTTACCGTAGTTTGTCATCGTTCTTCCATGAAGTGACCTGGATGTGCGGCGGAGGCAGATAGCTGCGTAGCGACTGTACCAGCTGGATCGTGTCCAACAGTACTGTCAAACAAATCATTTTGGATTCAGTAATCTGAATCAAACATTGGTTTTTATTTACGACTACGAAAAGTGGTCTATAAATGTTAGCAAACAAACATTTGACTTAGGGTTGTACCGATAGTAAAACAGTTTGTGCCAATGTGAATGCATTATCATGCAAATTGTTTGAATCGAATAATAATAATTAGATAATTAATCGAATTTATAAATTAGTCGATTACTAGACGTACTTAATTCGGTTCACACTAGCGTAGTGGGTAGAGGGGTAATCGTGAATTACCCGTCTGCGGGTAAAAAACTGCGAGACTCGATTTCTGAATTATTTATAATGTAGATAGGTACGGAACCCTCGGTGGGCGAGCCCGACTCGCACTTCCGGGTTTGTTTTTTTTTTTTTAATTAAATACGAAGTTCTGTCTAATTCCTTCTAGCTCTTTATATTTATTTTTCATAGTCTGGCTTTTGTTTTCCTAACAGGATGTGCAAAAATGATAGTATGACCAAGAGGACATGTATATCCTCGTGGTCATACTGGTATGACAAACTAGTATGACCACGAGGAAACGGGGATCCTATCCTAATATTATAAGTCTGTTTGTTTGTTACGACTTCACGTCATAATTACTCAACCGATCATCAGCATCAAATTGTGCCGTACGGCGTGTACATAGCGGGGCGTACAATACGGCTTCATATACTTAATTAGGTGCGAGCTTCACAAACGCCCTCACTACACGCTCCTGCTCCCCTCCCGCAAACACCATCGTACCATATACAACCATCCATACTCACTCTTCTGCAGCTGCTCACTCTGCTTGCCGTACGGCTTGCACATAGCGGGGCGCACACACGGTCGCATACGTTGCAGATTGCGCGCGAGCTCAGCAAACGCCCTCACTACACGCTCCTGCCCTCCCCCCGCACCCGCTCCCGCGCTCGCGCCCGCCCCCGCTGCCGCTGCCGCCCCTGCCCCCGTCCCCGCTCCCGCCCCCGCCCCCGCCCCCGCCCCTGTGCTACTACCGCGCTCACTGTGACTCGTGCCTCCCCCGCCACCCGAGAGGGACTCCAAACTTTCTAAGTTTGCCCTGGGACAAAAAATTTACGATATAACTTTAATAAAAGACCGAAGTGTCGATTCGGTTGGCGACGACTTAACTAAATTGACGAGACTAAACTAAATTCAGTTTTTCATCGTTTTCTTTCTGTATCGAAAAGACAAGAGAATGCTAAAATTAAGTTTAGTTTGTAAATTTAGTTAAATTGTGCCAACCGAATCGACACCATTGTTTCCTAAAATAAAAATAAAAAAATACAAACTTATTTGGTTAAAAGTACAGTGATAACCAGACCAAAGTCAGACAGTATTATATATTTTTCTATGTAATCTATGTATACTTTTTTTATAATTGTGTACATTTGATAATGAATAGATAAATATTAACAGAAACTGTGTAGGACATATTTAAATATAAGTAAATCATTATATCAGCAATTACCTTAAAAAGTCAGTTAGCTTATGTTCATCAGTGTAATGATGCTTTGACTTAGTCTCGATGCCAGACTGTGAAGCAGAAGATGATCGCTGCTGCGAGTGAGCATATTTGTCGAGCGAGGATTGGTGCCCGAGAGACCTGTTCTGATGCTGCAGCAACATCTGCTGATGTTGAGATAGTTTATCCTGGCTGCGGCGATCACTTTTATCGCCGCCGGTCAAGTTACCTGAAATAGATTTATGTTGCTTTGAAGTTTTATGTCTATTCGCCACAAAAATAATTGTCAAATAAAGTCACACATCTATTTGATTATCGCATTTTTATATAATACCAAATAATATACTAGAAAAAATACGACTCGCACCAGATCATGTTCTGGGACGAGAATCGAACCCGCGACCTTTGGATGTCCGGTCCAATGCTCTGACCGCTGAGCTACCGAGTCACTAGTCGGAACGTCGAATTTCTCCTAGTATATCAACTCTTACGCTGCAAGCCAGCGCCAACTCACCATTGTACAAGGAATTACCTCGACATCAAATGAATACCTTTCCAGATATTTTTAAACAATTGAGTAAAATGAGAAAGCTATATAATTTTAATTTTTTTTGAGATTTAAGCATTCACAATGCTATTTTATATAATACCAAATAATATACTAGAAAAAATACGACTCGCACCAGATCTAGTATATTATTTGGTATTATATAAAATAGCATTGTGAATGCTTAAATCTCAAAAAATTTAAATAATGTCGCATTTTTATTTATTTTGTCGATTGTAACATGCACAAGCACACATTATGACGCGTGTGATGTGATTCGTCAGTAAGGATGCAAGGTGTTTTCGATATCTATAAAAATATCGAAGCACGAAACATGAAAAATGAAAATAACATCCATCACATTAACAACGCTACAGCAAACTTCCCCCTTTCCCCCCTCCACTCCCTCTTTTCAACATTGTTTCACCACATCTTTTGTAAAATGAAGTCCTTAGTGTGCCTCTCGAATTTGATTGAAATCAGTCGATAAATTACGCTACAGCCTTAGAATAATAACGCCTAAAAGCCACGTCTGAACCAAAACATAAGCGTAAACGCGTTTTTCTGATCTGCTGGAACACTTGTTTACAGTGCAAACAGTCATTTTGAATTATTTTTCGCGAGCTGTGTTTGACTTATCGTGACGTTGAGCACTGACAGCTCGTGGAATGAACTTAGCCAGATAGTTTTATTTGCATGTTTTTCGTGCGTGCAATAGGTTTCTAGGCGTTATTATTCTAAGGCTGCAGCCAATTTTTCCCTTTTCCTTCCTATTTCCCCCCCAAAATAATCGCAATTGACTACAAAATTTAAATAAACCAAGGAACTAGTGTGCCAATTTTCATCAAAAACGGTTGAAAAATGTGACCTGTAGTGGCAATTATGTGGCAATAAAAAAATAAATATATTTGTTACAGTAAAAAAAATTAAAATACATGAACCTACATAAAATGAGACAGATTTTTACTTAGCAACTCACTGAGAGCGGCGAGATGTGGTGCAAGAGGCAGCTGGTAGTCTTGAGCAAGAGCTGTTCCTCGAAGCAGGCGCTCAACAGCCTGGCTGTCTGACAAATTTGATGCACCAGCATCTAAAGAACATGATATTTCATATACCAATAGCAGAAAATTACATATTTATCTGTGACCCTTGTAATTTGATTTTTATTAGAATTTATGACCTTTTCTGCATTTCATATCTTAAACAATAATAAGAAAGAAAAACTGTTAAAAATAAAATGCTAGTGAATTAGCTAAATGTTATAATAACTTATCTTGTTTGTGTTCAAAGTAAAATTAGGTCCCAAAAATTTTTATTTTTTAATATACTATAATACAATTTATTATTATAGTACCTGGTATATATGTTGGTTGTTGTGACAGATGCTGCTGTATTGATTTCTGAGTCATTTCCAGCTGGTTCTTGTAGTACCGACAAGCAGGGTTAGGGCAGTTTTGTACCACCTCAACAATGAACTCTTTCTCCATACCAAACTGTTCTCGTCCAATAGTGTAAGATTCCACTACCTTAAATCATAATGGTTAGTGAAAAATTATATTTATACTTTTGAAGTTGCTAGTTTAGTAGTAATATATGTATTAGTAATCAGAACATTATTGTAAATTAAAACCAGTGCTTGTACAACTTACAGCTCTGACTGTGGCTTCAAGACCAAGATGTAATCCATGAGGCCCATTCATGTGCTTCAACATTACAGCATTTGCAAAATGTTCATATGGTAATATAATTTTGCCATTTTCGCGCAGTATCAGTCTTCCTTGTGTGTCTAAGCCTACTCTTGAAGCCATCATTCTGCAAATATTATTGATAATATACAAGTTTTACATTCAAATAAAGGGACGGGATTGAAGGATGCTTTAGCCAGACAGTTTCACTTAACACAATGATTTATTTTATAAATGTATGTAGCTCTCTCTGGGGTTTCAGAACAATGAAACTATTAAAATTTTATTGGTTGCAATGACTAGAAATAGACCTTTTTTTTCATCTTTATTTTGCTACATTTGCTCCAAAATATTGTTTGTGTTAGTGGCGCACTCGTGAGACACTAATACTGTGTCTTTCTTTTTGTTTTAATCTAGCAACATGATCCATGTTTGAAACTTACTGTAAATAAGCTGCACTGGGTAGCATAGATGATTCCTTCAAGTCACTGAAGCATTGTAGGAGTTCTATACTTGGGCTCCACCCCTTGTTTTGTAAATATAGCTGCAACAGCATGTACAACTTCTCAGTAACATATCCCTCGGCGCCGTGCGGTGTCGCTGACGACGATGAGCTCGCGGCCCCACTTGTGCCACCCGTGCTTTTTGCCAATACACTCTTCATAGTCTCCGCCAGATCCATCTTGTAGATGTCCAAATACGTCCTCTTTTGGGAATCCTAAGTCAAAACAAATAATTCGCATTTACTCACTTTATGTGGAAATCGATAGCGACAGATACAAAGCACGCCCGAATGGTAATACGAAAAACACACAAACCAGAATGAAAAATGAGTTTGCTAACTACCACGAAACAATTCGACGAACTAACTAACAACTAGTAATTAAAATAAGTATCCATCCACTGTCTCAAAATGAAAAATCTGTTTTTTTAGAGAATGGAAGATTGGAAGCTTCGTTGGTTCTTCGAACTTGACACTTTTGACGCTGTCAAATTTAAGTCTATGGCTTGTCCGGGTCGTCTATGGCTTGATTCTTGATTGGCCACTTACTTGCACAGGCACACTCAGGCACAGGGGGCTTACTATGACAACAATTTAGCCTTAGAGCATTCATGTCGTTTCTGGCTGCCGCGGCACGCTCACTTGGCTCGCGCGTGTTTTTAGACTAACCTAACCTAATGAAATCTTGAAGATGTTTTTCGGCTGAACAATTTTTGCAGGCAACAAATTTTGTAAGAATACGAAGTGAAACTATACATTGGTAGTGCAAGATAATTGGTGTCACATCCAAAAGACAACGTAATTTGTTGGATTTATCATCCACAGAGTTTTTTACCAAATTCGGAACACTAATAAGCTACTGGAAATTATTAGTTCTTAAGCTCTTTTTCTCCAGTTTAATAAATTCTTTAATTAAAAATTCTGTGATTTTATTGTCGTTTATTTGTTGATACACAAAATGTCAATGTTTTTGTATTATCAAACATCCCTAATTTGAACTGAAGCTGTGACTGCCGTGAGTTCCAAAATTTAGCATCCATCCATTTGATTTAATCCATTTGAAATGTTTTAACGTGGGCCGCGATTTAACGGCGCGTACGGAAAATCTGTGATTGGACCACGACCAAAATTTGAATTGCAGATTCGACACGATGAAATGGATGTACGCTTCACTCCATTTGGCGTGATGGACTGACTGAGTGTTCATAATTTTAGTCGACTGGTATGCACCCAGTTTGTTTTGACAGTAAATGACAAAAATTATGACCGACTGTCATATTTACCAACCTTGCTTGCTGTTACACCTCTTTTCTTTTGCTTGTGTTCTGTGGTTTTGGTTTGGTTGGTTGGTTAATTAATTTAGAAGTGCTTTCTCGTGGTTTTCTGGGTTTTGTTAAAAAAAAGCCAAAACTTTCATCATCGTGATAGATTAGATTTACACGACGTGTAACATCAACATCTTTGCAAATTATTTACTATGAATGAATTAGTTGTAGGAACTTATGAAGGATTTTTGTTAGGTTATGCAGTGCACTCTGAAAATGAAGTAAGTAGGTAAACCGAACTTTATTATCTAAATGAAATGTCCTATAGTCAATTAAATGCAGCTTTTCTTTTCGTCAGGAAAAAAAGCTGAAACAGACGTTCGCTACGCAGTCTCATACAGCATCAATTCGATGCGTTTCTACTGCAGGAAAATTTCTTGCGTCGGGTGGCACGGATGACAAAGTGGTCGTTATAGACTTGAAGACACGTAAAGAACATACAGTGCTGATGAACCATGACGGCACAGTAAACGCTCTAGCATTTACAAATGGGGCTACTCATTTAATTACCGGTAGTGACGATGGCAAAATCATAGTGACCAGAACTGGTAATTGGCAAATTGAAAAAATATGGAAAAAAGCTCATGGTGGTAAGATAATAATTTTTAAAACTTATGTATCGATACCTTGCAGCTCAAAGGGCGTAACTACCATTTTGGCCAAAATAAGTTTTGTATGCCATCTTATATTTAAAGTTCTCAAATTCTGAAAACAATCGTGAATATGACCCCAAAATTCAAGGCTGGTAATGCAGATTTTTTTGTATTTTTGATGATCAAAGTGCTGGACGTAAACAACACTCTCAAATAAAATTATAGGGTGTAAAAGACATTTATTAAAATCAAATTAATTAAAGAATATACGCTATATACTCTATAACTAAAGAGTTAGTAACATAGAAATGTAATAAAACTGTGTTTCTAGCATTTGTTAATAAGTAATTTGTAGTTTCAATCAATTTGTCTTATTATTTGTTATCTTGTTCGGAACTTGCCTACAATCAAGATTGTTTTGTTATATGATACAGTTTAGTAGCTTTTTACTCTTATGTTTCTTCTTGTAACTAACTATTAAAATATTATTACAAAAATCCAATAATAAAAATCTTCCCTAGTTATAAAGAAGTCTCTGATGGACTAAGGGTTGCCAAATTGACAAAATCTACTAAAAACAGTTGTAAGTATTTTAATATAAACCCAAAAAAATTGAAAAAAATAATAACAGAATGATAAAACTACAATTTTAATTTTGAAAGTTGGTGATTACACCCTGTGTTACTAACACAGCAGTCATTTTATGGGGCATAAAAGACATACATGTTTGATTTTGTGAGGCATATTCACCAGCTAACTTTTAAACTATAAATATTACTTAAAACATAATGTTTTAATATTGTACACCACAAAAATTTACGACGTTTGGTAAAATAATCATATTTACAGGATCAATAATAACAAAGTTATGACAAATACACAATTTTAATTTTAGTTTTTTGACTCTTCTGAAAAGTCGAGTTCGAGTTACGCCTTTTGAGCCTTAAGGTATCGATATACCCAGCCAACTTAAAAAAGATTTTTTTCAACAACCCATAACTCAAAAGTACTTTTTAATTTATGTTAATATTATTGACAGCTTACATACTAGTGTTGTCCAAGTTCAAGAACAATTACGAAAAATGTGCAACGTTTTGTTTACAAACATAATATGGTCTTCATAACCATAGTTCTTTTTGAAATAAAATAATGTTTCCCACTCTCTAAACTCTCTCCCATACATGTTAGTTATTCTAAAAGGCAAATAAAATAAAAAAACTGTTATCGTGTTTACTTTCAGGTCATCCTGTTACAGCTTTAGCTGTTCACCCTTCTGACAAACTAGCACTTAGCATTGGAGGGGACAAAACTTTAAGAACATGGAATTTAATCAAAGGCCGTCCAGCTTTTGCCATTAATCTTGCTAGCAAAGGGGTTGTCATGCCAACTGAAGTTAAATTTTCTCCTGGTGGTGATAGATTTTCTCTGGTTTATCAACAATGTGTTGATATATGGACTATTAGTAAAGCAGGAGTAGAGAAACATATAACATGTAATTCAAAGCCTACCTCAGTACAATGGGTAACTGATGAAAAATTGTATGTTGGTTTAGAAAATGGCAATATCATAACACTGTCAGTTACTGATACAAAAGCTTTAACTTATCAGGCACATAAACAGAGAGTAAAATGTCTGCATTATGAGAATGATATGTTATATTCAGCATCTAGTTCAGGAGAATTAAAAGTGTGGTCAGATTCAGACTCAAAATTAACAGAGCTCTGTTCAAATAGAGCTGGTTGTAGAATCACATGTGTTGCATTAAACAAGCAAAGTCATCTCATTAAAAAAGAAAGTTCTGATGACAGTGATAAAGATAAGGAACAAGAAGTTGAAGAAAATGTTGAAACTGAGGAGGAAGAAGAAGATGAAAAAGCTTCATCAGGAGCTAAAAAAAGAAAGCCCGGAGCTTTTGTCACTATAAGCTATGATAGTGATAATGTTGAACAGCACAAAGAGGATACATCACCAGCTAAAAAGAAATCCAAGAAGAGGAAGAGAAATAAGAAGCCTAAAATCCAAGAAAGTAAATGAATGGATTAGAATATTATTATCCTCTTTTTGTTCCTGTTGTTTTAATCCTGATATTATAATAATTATTATATGATCTAATGCTCTAAGCATCTAACAGCACATAAAGTTATCTTTAACTGTACCCAACTTCTATGTTGTACTATACCTAACTATTTAATCTAAAGTTTAAAATCGATTGTATTGTGAGAAGTACTATCTAGAGTTGAGTCGTTCGTGAATTAATCCTTCAATTGAATAGTTCACTTTTCAAGTATGTCTCCTTCACTCGTTCATTCGGGTCCCAATTACTTCAGTACTTCATTTAGTTCACACTTCATTGAAGGAGAGTAAAGCGTACAGATAGATTACGAACACCGCGTGCGGAAGTGAGACAGTTGCACGGCTCGGCGGCCGTTCTCAATTTGACTTCAACCCCTATTGCGCATACATTAAGGCTTACTTTTACATAACGACAAAGTGACAAGTGAAATAGATGAACTAAATGTGTGATATACTTCATCTAGTCCAATTAAACTATATCATTCTTTTCACTTCAGTGAAGTATTTTGCGCATGTCTAGTACTATCCCCGCAAATTGCTAATGCGCCTGGCGGCTATTTCTTTTTTTAACCTCAAAAAGGAAAAACAATTGTAATTTTTTTTAATACCAAGACGCTATCTTATTTAAAATAATAATGAATAATATTAAATTGCCTATTAGAATTTTCTTGGTACATGTGTGACAATGACAAGGTTCCAGCGCATTAGCAATTTGTGGAGAATAAACTTTGTAATCATCACAGACTATATTATTATAATCCGCGCGCGATGAGAATGGGATGATACCTTTTGGAATTAAGAGGCGTGTGCATTTCTGCTCTAGTTTTATTTGAAATGCAAGTAGCTTTCGTGAGCTTGGAAGATCTTGTCGCCGATGCGCGGGTCTATCGGCTAGCTAAAAACAATGAAGATGATGTAAACTGTGTTTTGACAGCTATATGTGATACATTGCTACTTTGTTTTTGCACAAATAATATGTACGATACGATATAAATGTCCCGTCTGAGGTGCTACGGGTGAGTCGATTTTTTCTAGTATTTTTTCTATTATTTATCTTAATATAAAAATAGCATTGTGAATGCGAATAATCTAAATTTAATAAATAAAAACTTAACAAAGAAAAGTAGCAATGTATCGAATCTAACTGTCTGGGCCCGTGTCGGTTTTTGAACACAGTCCAAAGGAGCTTGCGGCAAGCGCATGCGACTTGCGCAGGCGTGTAAATGGCATGCTTGTGAACGCTTGCCAAACTTTGGCAAGCATGTAAGGAATCTTACTTATTCCGTGTCAGTTTCTATGTGTGCGTTTCGAGCGCACGTAGTACCTCCTCTATTTTGTACACACCTGAGTACACACCGACCCTCTCTTTCTATTTCCTTATTTTTATTGAGACAGAGATATTCGTCAAGCGAATAGCGAGCTTACTGTTTCTTTACACATGCGAGCTCGGCGTTATTATTCTAAGGCGAGCTCATTATCAATCTCACCACTCGCGCGACTGTGTAAATCTATTTCAATCAACTTCTGATTGATACTGACAGAAATCTTAGTTGCATTACTGCTTTAAGTAACATAGTAGTCACATTGATTCTTACTAAAGCAGCAATGTTTCTGCGATTGCAGTCAGTTTCAATCAGAAGTTGCTAGCAACAGAGTAACACAATCAGTATGCATGGTACAAAGTTCATACAACGAAACCTAATATCTAAATAACTCATTGCCTTGAAGAATAAATTACAATAGTCATTGTATTGAAGGGATATTGTAATCTCAGAATAGAAAGATACTGTTGAAAGAAAGGTAGGAGAGAGAGAGGAGGAGTAAAGCAAATTGTGCCCGAGCCCGATGATGGTGTAAACCTCTTTTTGTACGAATTCTTCTTATGAGGTGCAAACAGCATGGAACAGTGGATGAGCGGATACGATACGATATATCTATCTAGCGAACCTCACACGCATCTGTCCGCGTCCCGAATCGGGCTTCAGAGGGTCTATCGGTTAAAAACAATGAAGTTAATGTAAACTGTGTTTTGACAGATTTATGTGATACATTGCTACTTCGTTTTGGCACAAATAAAAACTTACCAAAGAAAAATAGCAATGTATTACATCCATCTGTCAAAACACAGTTTACCCTAACTTCATTGTTTTTAGCCAATAGACCGCATACATTTTTGAAGCCTGTACTCCCGTAGCGGGATTCTCAGTACAAGACTGGACAATATTATTTACTATAGGTATGTGTGTAAAATAAATAAATTGTTCATAAAAATGCTTAAAATTATATCTAACGTAAGTTTAAATTTTTATATGGATTTCATCGATTTCATAGATTAATTAGAAACTTCTCATACGGATTTCGTACGGAATTTTTCAATGAAAATTACGGGAACACCGGTTTAAAGATCTGGCAACACTGCTGAGAGAAACCAACAGCGTTGCCAGAATGTTACAAAAGTAACATGTTACGTTACTTTTGACCCTCTCATGTTACCTCCATGTTGCACGACTCAATTGTTACTTTGTGTTACTTTTTAGATTTTCCAGCAAACAAAAAAAATGTCGTGAAACGGAACGCATTCAAGATTTTTTTTATTCGTCATCTTGGCACACTTGATTTTGTGCACTGACTGAATTGAATGCGACATATTCACGCACGCGCCTGTATTTCTCAATTTTCCATCCCGCTTACTTAAGCATGCGCAAGTGAGGCGAGTGGTGACTAGCAGCGAATGATTATAATCGATTTTATTAAATGCATAAACAAAATCATTAGGTACGGTTGATTGTAATGATTTTTTGATCAAACCGTCATCACCGCAGGGTCCGTAGCACGCGGCGCGCTACGCACGCCACGACTAGGCTTTTACACGAATGGGTACAAACAAAGATTTATAGCCATCTTTCAAACACAACCCACTTAAGTAGAATTTTAATATAAAAAAACTAACTAAAATGTTTTTTTAAGACTGATACAAATTAGTTTACTAGTGGATAGGGGCCCACATCAGGCATTTTTCAGCATCGCCAGTCGATTATTCGATCAACAATTATTACGATTTTTTCGATGTTTGACAAATGGGACAGGAAACTTATTTTAATTTTTGTGTAATAAAATACAATATTATAGTATTGTGTCGTTTTCCACAATAAGTAGGTAATGTTACTTTTCTCTTGAAATTGTTACTTTTTGAGCTGTCTCATGTTATATTTGACTATCTATCACTGGCAACACTGGAAACCAAACCAGCCGAAATCAGAGAGCAAGAGCCACAGGCAAGAGCAATACGAATACACGGCAAGCAAACAGGCAAACTAAAAAAAGTGATTTCATAAAATTCATGAATGAAGTCTCGTAATTATATCACACAGCACTTTTCTTTTGAAAACATAAAATGTGTTGAGAAAATTAGCATTTTATGTCTGTTTATCATATAAAACATTCGCTAAATTACTGTTTGCCTTTTGGTTCAGGGGTATTGACGTATCTAGCCCAATTCTTAAGAAAATTCAGCTTCACGCTGTTTATGTACGCTGTTTTATGGGCGTGTGGTAATAGATAATCAAAATTAAGAAAACTTATACATAGTGGCAAGTGTAATCGTGATAAATTGGTTATTATGTGGTACAAATTGGCATTGATGTGGCAAACCGGATTGCAACAAGCTGGAGAAAACGTGACGCTGTTATAAGGTCAGTATCAATTTCATTTACCTACTAAGATTTGTCCAGGTAAGCTATTATTTATGTGATGATTTTATATAGGCACGCAGTATAATCTAATAAGAGAGCCATCATTTCGTGTGATGACTAAACATTATTCCAATCAGATTAGTAAATTTTTAACTACCCTTTTCCAATAGTTTTTCAAAAGCATTTCTTCATCTTTTTGAAAAAAAAAACAATAATCTTCATTCAAAACAAAGCAAGCTAAATATGTAGGTAGTTATAAAGAGTGGGTTTAGCCTTACTTGTCCTATTTGGTAAACAATCATCACCCAACTCTTTAATGAAATAATCAATAAAAAAATACAGCAAATGGTTTTCCACACATAAATTACAAAATAAATTGTTAATTTATAAAATGACAATTTGATTTATTTATTTACTAAAAAAGCATATTTTTAAATAACAAGTTAAGTATAAAAGATATTTGACAACCTGTCAAAAACTGTTTGATAAATAGGACAAGACATACCATACATAACATTCTACAACAAGTACCTAGTTACCTTACTAAATAATATACTAGAAAAAATTTGACTTACACCAGATCATATTATCGGACGGGAATCAGTAGTGACTCGGTAGCTAAGTGGTAAGAGCATTGGACTGGAGTTCCAAAGGTCATGGGTTCAATTCCCATCCGAGAATATGCTCTGGTGCAAGATTTTTTTTTCTAGTATTATTATTTAGTAATAGCCTTGTCAATGCTAAAATCTCAAATTTATAAAGTAGTTACCTTGCTGACATACATATGAATCCTAACAAAACGAAAATAATGTCAAATTTAGAAAAGAAACCAATAAAAATTTAAGAAAAATATAGAATGTAAATGAATATATATATTTAGGATTGGTATTGGTATTGGTGGAAATTGCAAGAAATGATGACAGATCTGGATACATACAGCAAACAAGTAGGCCTAAGTATGAACGCCTCCAAAACTAAAGCAATGACCAACAGAGCTAAAGAAACAATTTTAGTAAACAACACTGAAATAGAATATGTAGATGAATACACATACCTTGGCCAAATAATTGCTACAAATAATACATCAAGCAAAGAGATTGAGACACGAATAGGGCATGCATGGAATAGATACTGGTGATACAAAGAGATAATGAAAGACAGCTAAATCAACGTCTCAGTTAAGGGTAAGCTTTTCAACACTAGCATCCTACCTATCCTAACATATGCCAGACATGGGTGTTAACTAAATATAAGAAAAGCTACCAAAGTACAAGATGTTGTGGTAAAACTGAGAACTCTTAAATGGAAATGGGCTGGCCACACAATAAGGGGGGATGAAAGATGGAGCAAGGTGGTAACCAATTGGTACCCTAGAGAGGGAAAAAGAGGGAAAGGGAAGCCACACAAGAGATGGGAGGATGATTTGGTTAAGCTGGCAGGAAGAAACTGGATGGGTACAGCTAGAGAGAGGGAAAAGTGGAAGAACTTGGAGGAGGCCTTTGCCGGAGGGCACACAGAGGAGCACAACCAAAATACTTAGATATTATATAATTATTTTTTAAAAAAATGTTTACTCTGAATAAAGGCTATAAAATAAATATTGTTATTGGTGATGGGCACTTTTCTCCGCATTAAGACTAATTTGGTCCGTTGTAAAATTAATAATTGTAAATATTTAGGAAAATGGGTATCATTCAAATTTAACAGCAACGAAGAAGTGAATTGAAGAATAAATTTCACATGGAAGAAATATTGGGCACAGAAAGAAATCTTAAAAGGAAATTTCAATTTATCCTAAAAAAAGATAGTAGTAGACACATGCCTACTAACCAAGCCTACTGTACGGATGGCAAACTTGGGTTTATACAAATAAAATAAAAAACAAAATTTTTACATGCCTGAGAGCAATAGGAAGAAGTATTTTATTTTTAAATTAATTAACGATGGTCCGATGATATTGTATCCATGGCAGGCAAGGGCTGGCTGGAAACGGGAAAAGACAGAGAGAAGTGTAAATCAATAGAGGAGGCTTTTACCCATATGAAATCCATGTTTGAAATTACTAATACTAACAAATAATAATAATTAGCATAAGGATTAGGTTTACCAACACAAATGAAATGTAAAGTAAAATGTAAGTAGATGTGGAATAAAAAGCTATTAAGAAATGCCCCACCACTCACCTCTCCCACCAACGTACATCGAAATTGTGTCTGTTGTGCGGGCACAATTTCGTGTTGTGTCTGTCTCGAGCGATGTTCCGAGCCGCCAATAAGTTTAAAATGTATTATACTGTACCACTAGCTGGTCAGAGCTTCTGTAATTAACAATCTCTGAGCAATTTAAAGCGCAAATGATAATTAATAACTCAAATTTTCTGCCAACTTTGTTATAATGTTTATCAAATCATTAAAAATATCAAATTGGTTTATTAGAATGTGTAAATAAATACAAACAAACAGATATACAGGCAAAAATACCTAACTTAAAAATAATAGGTATGGTTATATGCTTTATGTTCTCAATATAAAAATAAAGGGGTACTGACAGAACAACGCCCAGCCCAAACCCCTGGATCCAAAAATGATAGATACTTTATTTATTACAGGTTACCAGTATTGCAACATCCTGCATGCAAGTACGCTCGCGCTTTTTAAATCCGTGGTTGCCAATTTAAGTTGTACGGTTGTGTACGGTCATTATGTTTTCTTTCATGTATAGTTAAAAATGTTTTCTCAGTAAGTGAATCGATGTAATTCTTTATGAGAAAATAAAGTACTAAACCACATACAGTGTAAGAAGCATCCACTAAGAAAGTATTTTTGGAAATTCCACCCCTAAAGGGGTGAAATGTGTTCCTCTTAGACTAAACAGTTAAAGTAGAATGAGATAGATAGAAGATAAATATATTATAATTTCTAAATAAATCTTTACTTAATTTATCGAAATGTAATAACATCTCTGCATCAGCTCTCGATTCCAATGAATTTGGGAGGCCTGTCATACTCAAACAAAAGTAAACCTCATTAGCATCCTATCATCTATCCGTAGATTGCTGTCTGAGTATCCTACAATTATCAATATCGACAATGATTACAATAATAAAATAGTTTACTGAATGCCTGGCTATCAATAGTTGATTCTATTAACTTTATTTTACTGATGCTCTAACTTTATTAATGATTGTAATTAAATAAAAATCATTTATTTCAGGCTAGTACCCATAAACAGTCTCAACAAAAACAAAAATAATAATAAATACAATGTCAACAAAACTAAATTAAAAATTAAATAATAAAAAAGAATACAGTATATTATTTACTAATGCATAACAGTAGTAAAAAGGGTGCTAGCTATACTAATGAGAAGTCTTATCACTAATAATAGATCTCAATTGGGTGGCTCACACTCGCGTCTAAAAATATCTCGTAACCATGCGAGCGGGGCTCTCGTGCTCACTCCTGCGCTCGCGTGCTGTCAAGAGGGGTGGTGTCGTGTCCAAGTGGTGGGGCAGTCGAACCCTTCGATGCGCCCTTCAACGACCCTCGACTCGACTCGACTTACAATGACTTTTCAGTTATGATCGACGCTGCCGAGCTTTGTGTGACGGCGCATTACGCCCGAAGGTATACTCGAGTCATGGGCTACTTGTAATTTAATGACCCGCCATTTTAGCGATTCATTCTGCTGAATAAAAAATACTTACGCAGCAAGTTAAATTACAAAAAAATAACTACTCAAAATCATCCTTTATTCCCCACAACATATAGAGAAGTCTACAAGAATGATAGATCTTTTGCGTCCTGGCAGAAAAGTTTCTAGGTGAAGATTTTGTTTTTTCCGACTAGCCGGTGCAGTCCGACTACTCATGGTTCTGTTTCTGGATTTTATTTCCTTTTTTCACTTCAAGTGATGATACTGACCTCAATCTAACGAAACCGTTAGTGATTCAAGCGTTTATCGATAGTTTATCATTGTAAATGAATAATATGCATGTTCTCTAAACTATGTAAGATGTTTGTAGCCTTCCCTCTGTATCGAGGCAATAATGGTGACGATATAGGATGCTCGAACCTAGGGTTGACTGTGAAGGATCTTATTAAAAGTTACATATCTCGGCAATAATGACCAGCCTATGTTTTATGCTAATGCCATGTCCTTTATAATTATAAAATTATCCTAGCAAACAAAACATATAATGCCTTTCTTATTCGGCTTATTCTCATAATTTGAACGATATGCAACCCGCTGTGCTGTTCTGAAATTACACAATAATGATTTTAGCCATTGTGACGCGTACACTAAGACGTGTTACATCCATATCATTTCCATCTTATCATTTCCTTGCTTTCGGAACAGTTACTGTATCGACCTTGATGTAGATGTTGTAATGTGTGAGCCCTAGCGGTGTATGGTAAGTAACTCGAGTCGTGTGTTACAGATGGGTGAGCGCGCGCGGCGAGCGGGCGGCGCGCCTGCCGCGTCTCTCTTGCGCTCTACGCAGAGGACGAACCAATTCGCTGTTTGCCGGTGCGTATGATCTTTGTATTTCATTCAATATAGGAACTAATGACATAAAATGAAAAAGGAAGAAAAGATACATATTACATCGAGGATCGATGGCTTTGGCTTAGCGTATTCGGTCTGCGATATATTTGGTTAAGCATCTTTTTCTAAGATGGGTAACCAAAAATGTATTGTCTCAAGCTCCTCCGTGCTTCGGAATCGGAAGGCACGTACGTCTCTAGCCGTTGGTCCCGGCTGCATTAGCAAGCGTTAATACCCACCAATCTGTATTGAGCCCGCGTGGTAGGTTCTTATGGCCCATTTTCCTTATCTAAGTATTCATAAGGAAGACCTGGGCCCCACCCCATCAGTAGTAACATTGAAGATGATAGACATTGGGTAATTAGTGTTAGAATTAACGATCGTTATGCAACTCCTCTAGTTTTCGCCTATTGTGATCACAAAGCATAAACTAAATTATGTGTAGTATGTACAGTATCCAAAACAAACTTTTTTTGTTCACTTTAATAAGATACTCCGCTAAGATCTTACACATAGATAAATTAAAACGCTATACCTAATGTTTTACATAGTAATTACTGGGTGTTACTTACACTACCAAACGTGTGAACGAGTGAAATGATACTAACATGCATGATTATCTATCTAATCTTATATTCTATACATAATAATAAAACTGTGTATTCTAAATGTTAGTGCGCGCATCACGTAAAAAAAATATATATATTGAAAACACGACTGCCCTGTCAAAAACGAACTAAAAAAAGTAAATAACAAGTGTCATTGCAATTGGGGAACCGTTGTGTGGAACAATTTTCAATCCAATAGGTCCCTCGGCGGCAATGACACTTGTTATTTAATTTTATAAGTTCGTTTTTGGCAGAGCATTCGTGTTTTTAATATTTTTTTATCGACAAATTGTATCGTTCTTGAATGAGCTCATCAAGGCCTTTTATATAATGCCCATATTGTAATAATTGAAGATTTTTTCAGAAACGCTAAGACACATTATATTAATTTTTAATCGTCAGCCTAAACACAAAATTTGATGATCCCAGCTTCGAAACTGAAGGACTTTCATCCCCTTAAGGGGTGAATTTTCAAAAATCCTTTATTAGTGCACCGCTGGACCTCATAAGGAACTTACGTGCCAAATTTGGTATCTCTAGAGTCTAGACCCAGCGGTTTGGGCTGTGCGTTGATATGTCAGTCAGTCAGTCACTCAGAGTCTTCTTTTATATATTTAATTTAGATTATTACACCTTAATGATTACCTTGGCGGCCGAGTACCGATACTTGGTAATACTATTAGATAAAGTTACAGGCATGAAATATTGATACATTGGCTACATTTATGCTGGTCTTGTTTTTATAACTGTGATGAAAATGAATTACACAGAATCTACTAGTAGTGGCCTCTTAAATCTGTTTCCTTTTCAATGAAACTATTTCGATATTAGAGAATAGGATATGAAACATTATACGTGCTATTTAAAATTACAGGACGTGTAAAATTACATTGTTTTTTCAGTTGGTAATTTATTTTTGAAGTAATATTAGTTTTGGGTACAGCAAAAGTAAAATTAGAAAGAGAGGGAGAAACTATTAACATAGAGAAAGGGGTGAGGCAAAGAGATCTTCTCTCACCAAAGCTCTTCACAGCAGTGCTGGAAGATGTCTTCAGACAGCTTGATTGGATGGACCAAGGCCTGAAAATCAACGGTGAGTACCTCTCAAACTTAAGATTTGCCGATGACATTATCTTGTTTGCGAAGTCGCCACAGGAACTGCAAGGAATGCTGACAGATCTGGATACATACAGCAAACAAGTATGCCTAAATATGAGCATCTTCAAAACTAAAGCAATGACCAACAGAGCTGAAGAAACAATTATAGTAAACAACACTGAAATAGAATATGTAGATGAATACACATATCTTGGAAAATATTTGCTACAAATAATACATCAAGCAAAAAGATTGAGACACGAATAGGGCATGCATGGAATCAGCGAACTAAAATCTATGGAACAAGCATTCCGCTCAAAAAATGGCACCACACGAAAATGACAAGTGAGCTAAAAATGCTGGCCATTTATCGGTTTATGCAGCACAAAGCAAATGAACTCTAGTTGCATAATAGCGATCATAATTTGTATACTCATAGATATTTTCTATACTTAAACGAAAACACATGATACCTACGTTATTTCTGAAATTCTTTACTGCCTTCTTTGCGTCTTTTACACCATTTGACTACACAGGACGTCATTTATAATAAACTCTCTTTCTCTCTTTTTACCCGACTGCAAGGAAAGGGTTATGTTTTTTCTTTACAATACTGCATTAATAATTATTGTAAAGAACGCTAACGTCAATCACCGGGCGCGTGGCTGGCCCGACTAAATGCAGTGCGAGTTGACATTTTTTAGCCCCGTGGTGCCATTTTTGGGGTTCCGTAGTCAACAAAGAACCCTTGTAGTTTCGCCATGTGCGTCCGTCTGTCCTAGCTCATGGACTTTTAGTACTAGAAAGATGTAATTTGGCATAGATATACATTTTAATCACGCCCACAAATTGGCGAAGTAACATTTTGAAAAATATAATTAAGCGAGGTCTACAGCTCACTGAGCCATTAGTACAATATTTAATAATGAAAAGAACTATTCTTGGGGTGACAGGAAAAATTCACTAAGTACAAAAAACAGGAAAATGTTTTTTTACACTAAGTGCATTAAAATATCATTATATCCATAGGTGCAATAATTAACGGAATTCCAAGAAGCAAAATTCATTTAATCCAAAATAATTGTTAAACTCGGCAGGTTGAAAAATTCTTACTTAAGTTGAAGTTACTTAGTGATTTTGCCTATACCCGACAGGTAAAAATTAACATTCGTTACTTAACTACTCACTAAGTACTTTTTAATAAATAATTCTTAAATAATACCATATTTACAGCATGTACAATATAAAGCATCATAACCATATAAACCTTTTTTTCCAAAAATTAAATTTTGACATTAAAAAACCTATTTAAATGCTAATTACTCAATTGTTTTTGTTTATGTTCGTTACTTAGTGCATTTTCCTGTCACCCCACGTATTGACTGTTAAAAGAACATATATCTTTTCTGATTTCATAAATATTATTTATTTAATTAGTTCAAATTCGGAAGAAGTAGACGTTTCATTGACGATACTCTTCAAAGTCGGTACTGGGACTGTCGCCTGGCAGTTGCCCGGCGGCCACGCGTCCAGGAACTCCGTGGTCGGATATCCGTCACTGTCGACGCAGTAGAAGACGTCGCCCACATTTTGGTTGGGCCTGTAGTTACCGTTCGCCTGGCAAGACTCTGTCACAGTCATTCCTCGCTCCGGGAAGTATACCATGGTATCGCGGGCGCAGTCTGCAAAATTAAAGTTAGAGATATCATATCTGATTTGTAGCAAAATTTCCCTAGTAATAGAAGAAATGAGAATCAAATAATAAAATTGATGGTAAAAGATCGGGAACTTATCAGAGTCAAACTGCTGAAAAGATAGTACGTTAAAAACTAACTCGAAGCTTAACGAAAGAACGGTGCTGAATTCAATAACGTTTCGAATTTATCGCATTGATGTAGTCAAGGTGTGCATGGTTGATTAACCTGGGTTTCACCTACTAATTAATATACTGATAGTGCTGATATTGAATATTTCATCATAATTTTAGTAAATACAACGCATAAATGAGAGCTTTTGTAGAATCTAAATAACGGACGGGTTGGATTAAGCAACGGACAGTCGAAAGGCGCACGCAGCTATTATTAATTAAACAATGTGTAATCTTGTGTGAATCAGGGTTAACAAGTTGGTCGTCGTAACCAAAAATGGTTAATGGTCGCCCGCGCACTGCCCAAATCGCTGACCAGCTGACTATACATAGAAATAATCACGTAGCTATTATACTCGTGAACACGTTTCTTATGTACTTGCGACTGCCCACAGCTCCGTTCTCATGGTGTTCGGTTCTTAAAGAAAGTTTTTATCGTGATTCTCGACGGAACATTTTAATTTTCCAGGAAGTAACCTAGTATTTCCTTACAGTGGGAGCTATCTCGTTACCTACCACAGTTTAGCCAGTTCAGCAGAATGGTCCCGGTGTAATCGCTAAAGATAACTGACATCAAATACACTATCGCATTAATAATACTATTTTTTAAATAGTATGGAGAATAGTATTGTGGTGTTGCATCTATATCGATCCATTATCTGACACGAATGTATTAGCTGTTACATTATCGTGCCTAATGACGAGATTTTTAAAAACTTCCGAAATCATGTACGAGTTAAACACGTTTTTGTCTTACTCGGCAATTAAGCATGAGATCGTGGGCTGGTCATCGCTTTTGAACAATGCTCAATTTACATAACGAAAGTGTAGAGTTGAGTAAAATTTTTGTTTCCATGCGTTAAACGGTCATATGTCGCGATCTCCGCATTCCAGCAGAATAGTGGGATGGGTGGAGATCTCATTGCTAGGGTCGCCAACAAAGTTTGGAGAAAGGTTTTGCTCGCAATGAGCTCTGCATGGTTTTAAAGCTTTAGATTATCTTCCTGGAGAAGATAAATTTTCTTTGTGGTATTGGCCACTGTAATACATTCAGGGTCAGGCATTGTTGGAAAAATGTGTATAATAATGACTGAAATTTATTGTTAAGATAAGGGAGTCGTGTGCAGAAGACATGTGTGCGTAATTCTGACTCACACGATAGTTATAAAGTTTAAGTAAGGACAATTTGCTTCACTCGTATAATAGGAAAAACCGGGACAACACTATAATGCTATAAAATATTAACCTTCCTGGATTTCTTTAGACTTATCGGCATCACCACTACTAAGAATATTTAATTATAACTTATTATTAGCCATACTTAATGTAGGTAATATTGTTTTATGGAATAAATAACTTATGAACTTATCGCATATGAAATTTCAAGTTCAAAAGTATAAAGTGAAATCGCTGGATGACAGCCCTGGGCCTGAGGTATGTGATATCGGGAACAGGGTCACGGCCAACCGGTCGCCGTGACACAATGCCAATGTGCCAAGCTAACATTCCTAATAGTCTGCGATATGCCCGCATCTCTAGCTAAATGCAACTGTATGTAGACAAATTCTATACTAAATACATCACAAGAAAAGTAGCGGTTTTATCACTCAACTATGTGACAATAAACACATACCACAGAGATAAAAAGTGATCATGTCTGCTGGGAACAGACGTCTAGGTAGCGAACTAGCTACAAATGACTACATACTTACTGCAATTCATTCCAGCCATTTCACTTGAGACCGTCTGCCATGAGCCAAGAATTTCACCATCACGACTCGTACAGTAAGCACTGAAAAAAAGAAAGAAAATACATTAAGTAAGATACATTTAGTACTATTATATGTATATATAATATTTACCACAGAATTGTGGTAAGAGTGTAAATAGTTGTTTTGTCAAAGCAAAGTCATTATCCTTCGTGACGGTTATAACTAGAAAAGTCTATAAAATAATCAACGGATATATTCGATCCTTACATTCCATTTGTGACCTGGAAAGATCCGTAGCTGCCGTCGTAATCACAGAAAGTGACAGGATTCCCCAGGAAGTTCGTGCCATGAGATGATTGTTCATATTGGATCGTCGCCAATGCTTGGACGAGACTCTCGCAACGACGTAGGTACTGGGTCCCTACGGTTGCTGAAAGGTCTGAAAGAAAGATCAACATATTTTTTATCAGTTTTCAGGTCCGACGTATCTCATAAGGATTAATAGTACTACAAAAAAATGCGACATCTCCCATGAGAAATTACTGAAAGAAAATATCACAGAATGAAAAGTAAACGTTGCTTTAATTAATACAATACTCGTGAGATACGCCGTTCCCTTTGTATGAGCTATTGCCTTCTCCGGTGACGTCACAGCTGCATCAATGAAAGCCCAGTGCAATGCATCGGACGTAATGTACGTCATAGTCCAAATCAATATCAGTCAGGGTTGTGTATACCCTATTTTAATAAATATATTTGATTAATGTGTAAACAATGGGAAAGCTAGAAAGCTTTTAATTAATTCACCTTCCTTAGAACACCAAAATAAAATAAACTTAAGAGTCCGGCGAACAGTGAGCTTCCCATACAAACGTGATACCAAAATGATTTGCAATTTGAGCATTATTTAAAAGCTCTTCTTATGATGTTATTCGGATTAAGATAATATGGTCTAGTATTTTGGAATATGTATTTAAAATAACCCTACGAAAATACTCTTTTAATCCGAATAATATCACAAAAAGAGTAAATTATGCTCAAATTGCAAATCATTTTGGTATTACGTTTGTATGGGAAGCTCACTGTTCGCGGACTCTTAAATACAGCTTCATAAAACTCTGCTCATTAAATTCTACTTTGTACTTTTTTTCCTTTTCTAAATGTTTATAAATAAATTCCAGGAATCCAAAGAGGTAGAATTGTACAGCAGTGATCCTTGCGTTGTGATGCGTTATTTGAACAGGTGCGTCACAATAGTTTCATCATTATAATTGGCTTTGGTTGTGATTGTGAACCAAGCCACTGTGAATCATTGAGTTTTCCCTTATCGATAACAAATTAAATTAAATTCAAAGTGATTGATCTAACTAATAGGTAAAGGGATTCCTATGTAATTATTCTAATTACTCTCCCAGTTATGAATTAGCGCATTGAAAACTAAATTTCTAGCAGTTGGAAGAGCCCAAAGAGCTTTACTAAAGATCATTCTTTTCAAAATGCGTCGTTTTCCTTCTACAAGTTTATACGTTAACGCGGATCTTTTAACAGTAAGACAGCTGTACATTTTACACACTGTTCTAAAGAAACATAGGACTTTAGGTTATAGTGCGGCTGTTACTATGAAAAGAAGAAAGGACATAGTTGCGATTACAAAACAAACACGTACAAGTTTAAAGAAGGAAACAATAATTGATTTGTGATTTAATTGTTAAGTAAAAGGAATAAAAATATTTTACATTTTTTTTTCATTTTCAGTTATACCACTATTTTTGCTTTATTTATGTCGCAATTTAAGTATTCAGATGCATCGGTATTTGGTGAGTTTAAAATCTCTTAGATCAAAGGAAGCTTCTAAAGTATCATCGAAAAGATGGTGCATTTATTTTTTGGTTATCCCTTCCAGATACAATTATCTCACTTAATCAACGAGTGTCCCCAATCCATACTCACAGCATGGCAGTTGCCTCATGTCTGCCTCGGGCACTGGCCCAGCGGTGGGCTGGCCAGTTCTGGGCTGCGCGCACCAGCACATGCCGTCGTCGCACTGCAAGGGTTCGTAGTTTCCCGACTGCGTGCAGTGCAACGTCACACTTCTATCTTCAGCCGCTTCCAATTCTGCTCTGCGTCTACTGCACGCTGCAATCAGTTTTTCCATTAAGTCTGGTTTATACGATGGTAGTGTTTGGTGGGACCCAGTGACTCGGGAATCGAAACCAAGTCACTGGGTATAGTGGGTATAATACATTTTAATGAAGATGGGGTCTACTGGACTGACTCGAGATAATCTGCACGTGGACTGGTTACTGAATTGCCACGTTATTACTGCCGTTACGTTTAAATTAAATCAGGATAGTCAGGAATTAAAATTTCCTAACTTTTTTTATAGTACGTCGTCGTTCCCAACTCACTTATTCTCTTTGGCTAGAATATCTTTTAAAAAGTATACTTTCTTCCTTTATGCCGATTTGCTCTATGCATTAAGTTCGGTCAAGAATTTTGGAGTTCGTTTATGATAAATTACATTCTCTTTGGTTAATGAATGTCGTCAAAGAGAACAAAGAGAATTTTATTTTTATTTTTTTCTGTCATACTATATTTTTGTCAGTTTTAATTATTATATATTCGATAAAAATTATTGTTTATTTCTTTTAAAAATCCGAGTAAATGTTAATTGTGATGTATATTTTATTTACTTGAGCTGTTATTACTCATCAGAATAAAGTTGAAAATTGTTTGTTTGAAGGGAATATAAAATCGGATTTATTTTGGAATGTTTCACGTGTTACAACATAATGGATAAATAATCTTCATCATAAAAAATAGTTTTAAAATAGAAGATCCAAAAACTAGAAAAATGCCGGTCCAGGTAGGATTTGAATAGACATTTCTAAATTCAATTCAATAATGCTAATATGTTATCTATCATGCATAATGATTAATGCCATATACTTACCACAAGTCATTTGAGTCGCCTCTGCCCTCCACATTTGTCCAAATATTCTGTTGCCATTGCCATCCGAGCAGAAACACCTGTGTTGTACAAACACAAATATTAAATGCATCACATGAAGAGTTCAATGTTTTTATTCATTCATAATACGCGTTCATTTTTATGCGACTTCTTATCAATCCATTGTGCTCTATATTTTGATTGTATTCATTCTCCAAATAATGTTAATACTCTAAATTTCCTATACATTCAAAAATGCACCGTACAATGTATTATTTTAATCACGTCGATCCATTACTGGTAACACCTGAGTCACTTTCAACCGATAAAAGTTTTATTACAATTAAAAGTTACTTCTCAGTCATTTCACCATAATAGACTTGGTTTAGAAATAGTATTTATTTACCTTCCTGTAAACATGTCACCCTTGCACTGCACTGGACCATAGCTACCATCAGGAAGACAATTCGATTCGTCAGGCCTGCATCCCGTGGCGGGAGGTGTTCCGCCTGTAACATTTAAAACTAAGATCTGGTACCACAAAAAACCACTACTTGTAACTAATGTTGAACTTAAAAGCGTATTGCGGATTTGTAACAGTATGTATGACTAATAAGTGATTGCTCAAGTATACACTTTAAATACTTATTAATTGCTATGCGACGTGTAATAAAATATTTTTATTCTTATTAAATTGAGATTTTACGCATTTACGATACTATTTTTATATTAAGATAAATAATATATTAGAAAAAATCGACTCACCCGTAGCGTCCCGTCTGAAGTGCTACGGATGAGTCGATTTTTTCTAGATTTGTTTTCTAATACATTATTTTTATTCTTCGAAAAGCAATAAAATAATGTTAACTCACCGGAGGTCTGCTGGCAACTTGGGCAACAATTATAAATGTGACTATTTGGAACTAATTGCTCTGTGACCCAACATTCGTCTTCGGAAAAATCCGTAACACATTTTTGCGCTATCTCACACTGTTGTCCTATCGCCCTTTCCACTAGCAAAATTGAGATCACTTGCAGAATGAGCATATTTTTGGAAAATAATTTGACTTAGTTATTCGTTGATTAATAATTGAACAATGCATATCAAGTAATTGCCTTCTTCTGATTGAAGCCGGTATCTGTAAAATCTTATCTCTATAAACAACTCTTATCTTCAATAAATTATCGTTACTGATAGAAAAGAAAATTCTGTTAAAACCGAATACAAATTACAAAGCTCTTATCGTGCATATTTTGTGTACATTATTGTAGCACTGAATATTAACCCATTTCATTAACATGATACTGTTTTTCCAACGCATGAACGTTCCCGTTATTATCATTATGTTGATCAAATTGTGAAATAGAAGGATAGTTGCTATCAAAATTCGCATAATTTTATGTTCGCTTTCAAATAAGAACGACATCGTTATCAGTAGTATCGCTATCACAAGCTGAATTACACGCAGAACAATCAAGTTGGGTCGCGCGACTCGTCGCGCGCGCCAGTGCTTGTCCCGAGCGCAATACACCTGCGCTACTTCGCGCATGCTTATCGCGTTTATCATTCTTCTACTATCGCGTCCTATTTATTATTTCTCCTTAGAGACTGTTCATTTATTTACATTGAGTAATTCCTATTTCAGATTGGATTAAAGCGGGCTTACCCGAATAGCATGGAGGAGTGCAAGAAACGACATTCAGGCACTAAAGTTTCCAAAATCGCTAATATATTCCAAGGGATGCCGTCAAAAGAGGAAGAAGAGATGCGCGGAAGCGACGTTACAGTTGTGAGGACTGAGAGCCATCTGGCAAGGTTCAATACTGCTCGGGCTCTTTTTGAAAAACTAGGAGAAGAAAATCGTGGCTTTCGTATCGAAAAGTCACCGTCGGCAGCGGCGAGTTTTGCTGGCACTCGCGGCGTCCCACCTCCGGCGCCCGCGCGGTCTCGCTCCAGTTCTGCCGGTTCCGTGAGTCCACCACGGCGCATCATAACGCCGACGCCTGTAGTGCCAGCTATCAACGGCGACCGCCTAGCGAATGGTGGGCAA
This sequence comes from Catoptria pinella, assembly GCA_963556745.1. Classification (NCBI taxonomy): domain Eukaryota; kingdom Metazoa; phylum Arthropoda; class Insecta; order Lepidoptera; family Crambidae; genus Catoptria; species Catoptria pinella. Next base: position 8,296,674 of record OY750771.1, read on the forward strand.
CAGCCACCGAAGCCGGCTAAACCTAGCGTTTTACCTAAACCAGAAAAGCCGGACAGACGATTTAATAAAGAGCTTATTGAAAAGCAAAGAAATTGGACTGCTCATTTTAATAAAACGCGCCCAACTCGTCACGAGCAAGAATCAAAGACGGATCCTAGATATCAGGACACTAAATCACCAGAAGTAGCAGAAAAATATGTTGTTCCATCGCGAGTGTACTCTCCTCCGTTATCTCCGTGTGCTGGTGATACTCAAATTGAACGACCGACTACTCTTCCTTCTAGTTTAATTAATCGTGTTTTACCTAGTGCAAAATCTCCTAGTCCTGTGAAAACTGTAGCCCCTGTGTCACCCTCTTCTAGATCTAATAAGTCAGTGTCACCCACCGTGAAGCCAGATATACCCTCTCCCGCAGTGAGAAGGGATAATATAGTTTCTCCCGCAAAAGTTAGCATAGACACTATTTCACCACAGTTAGAAGTTACTGAAAAAGTTTACCCAAAGGCTCGATCGTCAATATCTCCGGAATTTGAAAATGTCGGTTCCCAGAAAGAAAAGGAACGTTCAATTTCACCAAAAATGTCGGATAATTTACCGTCAGCGACTGTTGTTGTCAAGCCAAATGAGAGAATTTCACCTACACCTTCGGCAAATGTGCCATCTGCGGTAGACCCCGCTCCTAGATTAAAAAAGTCGCCACCGTCTCCCCCACCAAGATCTCCAAAGTCTCCTCTTATTCCTGTATGCCATGAAGATATTGTAGATACGGGGCGAGAACATTCCAAGTCGCCACCGCCAGAAGAAAATGACCTTAGAGTTTCATCCGACAATATCGTTGACGTTATAGAGGATTTAAATCATTCTCCTAATGCTACAACACCAAAATCTCCTACTCAATCTCCAAATTATGACGAAGATGAAGGAAAATCTAGCAGTGAACGTGATCTTCCTACTTCTTTAAGCCCAGATAATTGCGAAAATGTTAAAACATCACCGAAACCTTCAGATACTACCAGTTTAGAGGAAGATGGATATGAAGCTGTACACTATGATGCTGATTGGGAAGATAAATCAAAGCGACGTTCATCGACGCCGGAATCTCCCGCAGGCAACGCAGATGTGGACCATGCGGTCCGCTCCCCGCTCGCGTCACCACTCGCTTCTCCAGTTCATCACCACGTCTACTCTTCAACTCCGCCGTCGGTTCACACTTCACCTTTGCCACGTATGTATTCTATTCAATTTATGTTTTAATGTCTATAAATGTCGTTTTCTCAGAAAACAACATAATTTCTTATCTATTTTATCTCTACTTTATCTCCCTAAAGAAATAATATACAACAGTATTTTTAAACATAAAGCGTAAGTAAAATGAAAATTATTTTTTAATAAAATAGTTATTAAGAAATCGAATTTTGAACGCTCTGTAAAGCTTAGTTATCGTGGGAAGTGAATTACCCTAAGGTTTCTAGTGGGCGGCGACTGACGTACGTTTGGCGGTCTCGTGGTCGACGGGTTCAATGTAATATTGAGGAAGTCAAGGTATTTGAGTCGTTGAGAGTTGCGAGTCGATCCCGATTTAGATGCTCCGGCGCCGCCGCCTCCGCCGTCGCGACGCAGTAACCCGAGCGACGTCGTCCTGCGCGCATTGCGCTCCCTTTCATTTATCCTTTATTTCGCATCATTAACTGGGACATCCGTTCTTGCAACTGCATTGTTCGTTTAAGACGTGATACTTCATCTGTGTGGTCTCTGCCCTCGTCACGTGTTTACGTTCATGCTTTAGTTAGTGTGTGTCTCGACGAATTTCTTCAGAATGTTTGCAAAACATCAACATAAACATAAAGCTTTGTTAGGTTACGCTGTTAAAAGTGTGTAAGTTTATACAAACTTAAGTTTATTTTAGTTTTATTTATCAAAGTTTTAAAGAAGTTTAACATTTAACTACATCCATTTATTAACTCAATCGTGGATGGATGATCTACTATTCTATTTTACTATCTCTTACTTCGTTTGTCGTATTATTTTTAATTCATATAACTCACAATTAGTTAATTATGGCATTGTCTTAGTTTTGGAATCACTAAATTCCTCAGTCACAGCTTTTTATAATCGAGACAGTGTTTTGTTATAGATGACCATTTCGTCTTGACTCGCTCGAAATAATTGACCTCTATAGTTTAAATTGAAACGTGAACTGTCTGTTGTAAAAAAGTTCGGTATTTTTGAAGCGTCATAAATTCGATGTCTAGTTGTGTTGCCAAGTTGTTATCTGTGACTGTGTTTGTTTACAAGGCATTCCGGTACCGGTGACCAGAGAAGTTCGTAATCTTTCATTGTAAACATTAGCATGTCTTGAAGTGTGATTAGGAGAATTGTGGGATTTTTTATTTTTATCTGAAAGTGGTTTCTGTCATGAACTGTCGGTAAACTTTGACAAAATACGTCGAATCGAGTTGAACGTGCGCGTGAGTGTGCGTGGTGTAGGGCGAGAGGGCCGCCGATGGCGCGGTGATGTGCTGGCCCGGCGGGCTCGCCGGCGGCGCTCGCTCAACATGCGCCTCTGCGGATGCTGCCTCGGTTAGTTGCCTGCCTCCTTTTCGCAATTTCTTTGCATGCGACACGAGCGTACCTCTTTTTAACACATGGCCTGCTAGCCGGTAGTTAACCCATTTACAACAATCACAACGGAGTTATTTCCCGCAACGTATTCGACGGGCTGTTTTTATACGCACCTACCTACGTTGTGCATCTGTTAGTAATGGTCTTATAATGCAAGACATTTGAATTTAATTTATGTTTTAATATAATGAGGTCAATAAAAATATTTGGCGCACCTTATTCATAAAGATTCTCGCACTAAGAATACATTTTAATTTAATGGTATATATGTATTTAGCAAGCGTGGGGAGATCCACTTCAGTTTTATCGTTAGTTGCCAATCATCGCCTATTCAGGAAGGTCGTCTTTATTAATCACTTAAATTAATTAATAAAAAATACTTTTATTAATTAATTAATTGCTGATTCCTGACAAGTATCATAATGATACTGGTTCAACAACTTACAGCCGCACTCAGAGACATAAAATAATTTGAAAGGTTTCACGTTGGTGCCAGAATTTTAAAGTTGCATGTTGCTGTTTTGTCAGTTTGCTGTCTGCTTCAGTAGAGCAAACCTAATTTCTAATATCGCTTAAGTCGAGTGTGCCCGAGCTTTAATCAGTAAAGTGGACATGACTGCTCTCGTTGTGTCGGGCGGGATCGCGTGACCGTTTCAACCAACGGCTATTGCAAATGCATGCTTTGCATAGTCTATTTCGAATTTTGACTGTTTCGATGCTGCTTCAAATATGCTTGATTGAAGATGCTGAATATAATGAGGCATTTAATTTCAATAATCTATTTGATTATGTGAGCTTGATTATGTACTGTAATTTGATTATTAGCTTTATTGTGTTACAGGGTTGGCTGATTTAAATCAAGCTATTTTTTAAATAAAAATCAATCAAACTATAAATTCTTCTTTTGAGTCTTCAAATAAAACAATTAAAAATTAAAATTTACTTAATCAATACAATTACGAGTCTTTTAATATTAAAGTTTCAAATGCAGAGTATTTGCATCTGTTATATAATTATAACTGACAGATCAAATAAACAAAAATAATTAGCATATAAGCTAGTTTTGGCCATATATTAGTGTTGCCATTAAAATGATATAAAATAATTGCCAACCCTGTTGTTATCGTCCATTACTGTAATATTTTTAATAAGTATATTATAATTATCAATATTTATTTTGGTTCAGGATAATACACACGGATTTTAATATTGATTTCCATGTTGCCATTTAACTTTCTGTTAAATATACCTAACTCTATAGAGTACTATCACGAGTATCACGGACTTAGAAAAATATTTGTAATATTTACAGATAGCTAGTTGGAAATCGCATTGTAATCTACTATTATGACACTGTAATTTGTTAATGTAGGTACAAACAATGTAATATTCGCAAACGTTAACAATGTTGTTACGGTCACCTACTTATTTTAATACTCTTTATTTTTTTACAAGCATTGCATATTTTCTTAGAACTAAAACAACGAAGCAATTTATTCCTACAATGTATTCGACATTTGTTTGTTTATTCTCACACTAAAATAGTTGAATTTAGGGCAATATGAGCTTTACTCTCCATTCATCTGCCGTGATAGGATACTATAAACTTCATTCATTCTAGTTACTCGATGTACTTGCGAGTTTATTTATATTAACCAACTACAGGCTAGCCACCTGCTCGGTGCCGTAGTGTTGTTAAAAATAGGTAAACTCATTAGCCTAAATTTCCCTCCGTACATTGGTTCTCCTTAACTAAAATGCACTTTTTAAGAAGCTCCGTAAATTACAAACTATGCTCAAAGATGCCCATTAAAATTCACTTTGCTTCATTTAAGACTGTTTGTTTACATTTGTAGGTAACATGTTATAATAAAAATGGTGCTTACGCAACTAATTAAATACAAATTAGCCATTAATTATTCAGGTTGAAGTTTACTTACAACCTTTTTAAATAAATAAATAAATAAATATATGACAACATCACATACATTGCTCCGATCCCAAAGTAAGTAGCTAAAGCACTTGTGTTATGGAAATCAGAGACAACGGTGGTATCACAAACACCCAGACCTGAGCCAATATAGAAAAGTTCATTTCCTAAATTGACCCAACCGGGGATCGAACCCGGGACCTCAGAGATGGCGCCACCTTGAAAACCGGTGTGCAAAGCCACTCGACCACGGAGGTCGTCAAAATAACAACTTTAATGTATGTATGATCTTCATTACCATTTACTTTCATGTTTTGATGATGGTTTATAGCGATGTTTTACTTTTACCATAGATCTAGCTGTGGGTTTTTGTAGATCTGGAACTAGTTCAGATTTGTATTCCTAGTCGGTACAATCATATAATCAAATTTCGCTTGGTATCTTAACATACTCATTGATTATTTATTCATCCTATTTTAGTTTCTGGATTATCTAGGTTCAATGTTTTATATTGTCCGTCTGTAGTATTGGGTGACCATATTTGAAATCAGTTTGAACTTATTGAATTACATCTATTATAATGGCTATCAAAAATCATATGCGATGCTTGTGGCACTCACTGCGACACGCTATAGAGTGCCTGTCTATAGGTTGCTTCAATAAAACGCTCGATCATTTACTGCGTTCCGGAATGACATATCAGTAGTGTTCAAATTAATTGTATTGGCGCAGTGGGCGGAGGTCGCAAGTCGTCAGAGGCGGAGGAGCCGACGCGCCGCAGCGGGTCGCGGGCGTCGAGCGTGTCGGACGAGGGCGGGTTCAACGAGCCCTCGCCCGAGGTAGTGGCGCGGCTGCGGCCCGCCGACTACCGCGAGCCGCCGCCGCCGCTCACGCGCGACCACCGCGACGCCGAGCGCGCGCGCTCCGACCCGGACACGCTGTCCGTGCTGCAGCAGGTCAGTGTGTAGTGTAATACTCGAGGGCGGGTTCAACGAGCCCTCGCCCGAGGTAGTGGCGCGGCTGCGGCCCGCCGACTACCGCGAGCCGCCGCCGCCGCTCACGCGCGACCACCGCGACGCCGAGCGCGCGCGCTCCGACCCGGACACGCTGTCCGTGCTGCAGCAGGTCAGTGTGTAGTGTAATACTCGAGGGCGGGTTCAACGAGCCCTCGCCCGAGGTAGTGGCGCGGCTGCGGCCCGCCGACTACCGCGAGCCGCCGCCGCCGCTCACGCGCGACCACCGCGACGCCGAGCGCGCGCGCTCCGACCCGGACACGCTGTCCGTGCTGCAGCAGGTCAGTACCAGAAGACATGTTACCGATGAGACGTTATCCTCTAGAAGCATACAACACAATTAGCTCATAATTATCCAAGAGTGCTCATATACGAAAAGATAACCTGCGTGACTTTCTTTTAAAGCAGTAACGTAATGGCCACGGAACAGAGCGATGGGCGGTTCGGTGAGCGAATTCTCTCTTTTGATTGCACGGTTGAAACGATCATTCAACATCGTTTAATTGGATGGGCATTACCACACGCCATGTTTAGAAATTTGCTAGGCGCGCCACGCCAGTCGCTCTGTTCCGTGGCCAAGATGTTTTTAATTTGAATTCTATTTCCTTAAAAAAATTAGATATCTTCACCGAGTATCATGTTCAATAACAACCGTCGATCGGGTGCAGGACTCGGGCGTGGTAGTGAGCGAGGCGAGCCAGGGCTCCATCGAGGTGCTCGACAAGTCGACCACCAGTCAATGGAGCGTGTCGGAGGCGGAGAACGCGTCGGGCGAGCCGCGCGCCGCCGACGCCGACGCCGACGCGCGCTGGGACGACCCCGACCCCAAGCAGCCCGACAGCATGACGCCCGACGAGGCAGAGATATTGCTCAGCTCCAGGTAATCAAACACTAACCTTGTGTACACTCGATGACACGATGGGTACCACAACATGCCCCTCAAAAGTCTAATAATTTAAGGTTCAAAATTAATTGCAGATTTTTGACAGTTTTGTATAAGATAAATAATATTAGAAAAAATCGACTCACCCGTAGCACCTCAGACGGGACTTATTTATCTTAGTATAAAAATAGCATAGTGAATGCGGAAAAATCTAAATTTAATAGTTTTGTATAACTTGATGTGCTGCTGACTGCAGTCACTTCGTTTACAATTCGAGATAAAGACCACCGTATGATTTCCTAATGTGCACGTCCTTACAAAACGTCACGTTGCGTGCACGCTCTTCATGTGTAATGGGCGGGCGCACTTAATCAGCAATGTCTGATTCACTCACTTATAAGGATAAAGCAACATAAACCTCGAAGTCATCAGTTGTAATCAATTGCTTTCTTTTTATGCAATTGTCGTCAATGTTGCATGATTCTATTTCACACTTTTTCCTCTCTACAGATTTGTCGTCTATTAATGTTTTATATGTGTACCTTATTATATACTTCTATAATGCTTCGTATATTTTAAATGTTGAATTTTATTATTTGCATGCCGCCTGTCCGCACAACGCTTATTGCCTGATCTGATCACATTTGCAGTATTCTGGAGAAAAAACTTAGGTAAGATAGCTGCAAGTAAAAATAAGATTCGTATGGTGTATCTTGTAGTGTAGCTTTTCCTCTTTTTCTATCATAATTTATTATAGCACCTAAATGGCTTCTTTTAGCAATCACTTCATAAATTATGTCAAAAAAATCCACATTATTTGTTTCCAAATGTTGTTGCAATCCACTAGCATCTGTGAAATTTATTAAAATAATATATTTGTAAATAAAATTTTGTTTACTTACAATTGTGAGGCGTAACTTAACGTTTTCATTTACTAAGACTTGAGCAATATGTCAATTAAAACCATCAATGATACTTTTTAGTCTATGTCAGAAACTTATAACAGTTATCTTTATTTAAAATAAACTCAATAGGCAAAAGTCAGGAGAAAAAAAAAAAAAAAATTTATCATTGTGTGACAGGCAAGAAGCTCTGCTATCGGACGAACAGGCGCAGGAGATAGTGGCGATGTTGTCGCCGCACACGTTGCCGCACGACAACGGCGTCTCGCTCAACGATAGCTACCAGTCCGTACTCTCCTACGAGAGGTATGTACAAATTGTCATGCATTGTGTGACAGGCAAGACACTCTGCTGTCGGAAGAACAGGCGTAAGAAATAGTGGTCATGTTGTCGCCGCACACGTTGCCGCACGACAATGGCGTCTCGCTCAACGATAGCTACCAGTCCGTACTCCCCTACGAGAGGTATGTACAATTTGTCATGCATTGTGTGACAGGCAAGACACTCTGCTGTCGGAAGAACAGGCGTAAGAAATAGTGGTCATGTTGTCGCCGCACACGTTGTTGCACAACAATGGCGTCTCGCTAAACGATAGCTACCAGTCCGTACTCTCCTATATACGAGAGGTATGTCAAAGCCAAACAACATATTCAAACTATTAATTCACATTAATTTAATTAAACATAGATGTTAGGTGACCAAGTGTGTTAAAATTCAGTCAAAGTATTGGTGTATATGTATCAAATTTTAAAAAATGTGTTGTCTCGAGATCTTCCTTGCTTCGAAAGGACTGTTAAGCCGTTAGTCCTGTCTGCTTTTGCAGTCGTTGACGCCTACCAATTCGAATTGGGCCCGCGTGGTGGGTAATAGCCCATCGTCCTTAAAGATCCAAAGACATTAATTAAGAGTCGACCTGCATTAGTAATGTGTGTTATATTCTTTCAGTATGCAGTCAGTGGACGAGAGCTACGAGTTCGTGTCTTTAGAAGCGGACGCGGCTATGGCAGGTGGAGACCGAAAACAACCCCAAGACCCTGGGCCAGTTGTGGGTGGCGCGGGGGATGACGCCCCCCAGCCGGACGCGGGGGACGACGCCCCCCAGCCGGACGCGGCGGCGGACGCGGAGGGCAGCGTGTTCACACACTACCCCCCCATGCCGCTGCGAGAGCTTGGAGAGGAGAATGGTATACACTACTTTGAAGACGGACACTTCTATACTGAGGTTTGTTGCTATATTTTCTGATGGATGTTGTATATTCACAGAATACAAGGTCACGCCTTTCTCTCACAGTGGTAGCTAGAGATAAGTTCTTTTCACTAGTTACAATTGTCGACAAATAGTCGTGATGCGTATTTATCTGAGAGTTTTGAAACATTATTCTTGTAACTAAAATTCTGTTCTGCCAAGTCCTGTAAACGTGGTTTTCTAATGTCAAAATAAGTTATTACTTTAACTAATTTATCTCTTTTCATTCTACAATTTACCTTTAACCCTTCAACGCCCGGAAAATGAGATACAATAGATATTCCATAGTTATCCGGCCGCATGCGTCCTTTCGGGCGTTGATTAATTAACTGTCTGTTATTGTGAGGATCCTTATCTATCTGGGAGTTACTGCTACTGACCTTCATTGAAACAACGTTTGCCAATCACAAACTGCTCTCGGCTTACATTCATACGTCACTCAAACATTACTCATTACTTACAGTCCCATAATGATTAAAGCTATTTTTTGTAAATAATATCAACCACAGTAACCTATCGGCAATGCATATAGAACATATAATGCAGAGTGAATTCAGTAATTTAAACATCGTTTTTTTTTTTCAGGTTGCTGGACTCCCGCCTATAGAAGAGGACGAAGATGATGATTACTACCCTCCAGTATTCGTTAAAAAGAATAGCAAAGTTAAATTTAGGTATGCAGTAGATTTTTTAACTATGTCTTTAAGTATTAAAAAAAAACTTGTATGAATGACTTTCTGGGCGTTTTTTTACTATGATTATTATTTCCTTTGCAGCGTTGACCCGATGCGCGTTTTCTCAACCCACTCGGTCCGCGAGTACGACCGTCGCAATGAAGACGTAGACCCCGTGGCCGCGTCCGCAGAGTACGAGCTAGAGAAGCGCGTGGAGAAAATGCACGTGTTCCCTGTAGAGCTGGTGAAGGGCGCTGATGGACTGGGGCTGTCTATTATCGGTATGTGTAAAGTACAGTGACGTCACAATATATAGTTGTTGTTGTCAACGAACGAAGACGACCCCATGGCCGCGTCTGCTGAGTACGAGTTAGAGGTGCGCGTGGAGAAAATGCACATATTCCCTGTTGACCTGATGAAAGCTTAGGCATTGATGAAATGGGGCTGTCTATTATTTGTATAGTGACGTCACAAATGTAGTTCTTGTTGTCGACGAACGAAGACGTCGACCCTGTGGTCGCGTCCACAAAGTACGAGTTAGAGATGGGCGTGGAGAAAATGCACGTGTTCCCTGTTGAGCTGATGAAGGGCGCTGATGGACTGAGGCTGCTGTGTAGACGAATACTAGTATCAGTATGTGTACTGAACAGTGACGTTACAAAACGCGAGTAACGTAGACCGCGCGGACGCGTCCGTAAAGTAGAAAATAGTAGTTTATGATACGAGGTTGGTAAAGAGTTTTAAAAAACCTTAACAACCGTGTGCCATACTATGTTTTTCAATATATTTGCGAGAAAACATTATAGGTACCTTCTGAAATAAAAAAAACCGTAAACAAGAACACACGGTGGTGGCGTGCGGTAAAATTGACTTTCCGCACGCTGTACTAAACTGTAAACAAAAACGCAGGGCGTGCGATAAAATCACCTTACCGCACGCTGTACTATCATCGAAAACATTTTCGAGCAACTGTATTGAAAATAGTATTATTTCCGAATACTCAAACGTCACCCAACTTCGAGAGGCTCTCAAACATCGTCCTGTCGCATTCAATGTCAAAGATACAACAAAGACAGCATGATGTTTGAGCTCCCTCAAGGTTGAGTATCGGCCTTAAATATTAGGCACTTAAATGTTTATCACTTATCGTTTGAATATTAGTCAGTTAAATGTGTTCGTTGTACCCAGGCATGGGCGTGGGCGCGGACGCGGGGCTGGAGAAGCTCGGCATATTCGTGAAGACCATCACCGACTGCGGCGCCGCCGCGCGCGACGCCCGCATACACGTCAACGACCAGATCATAGAGGTCGACGGGAAGAGTCTGGTCACTATCGTTTTAATATCCTATATTCGCATTATTGTTGCCCGACCACGCGCGAGTCTCTTCGCTTTTGATGCTGCGAATTGTGGAATCGAGCGAGTCGAGCGTGCGATGAAGAGAAAACGAGCTCGTCGCTTCGCGTGACCACTGTAAAACCTTTGATAAACTGAACTGATTTCTTTATGATTCGAATGACATAAAGTCGGCCACGAGCACGGCTGTTTATGTACACACGACAGCACGTCAGGTTATACAGTTAAACTGCGAAAACAGCTTTTATTAAGCATAAAAGCTGTCTCGAGGTCGACATGTATAGTCTGAGGTGCCGTCGTGTATACATACGCAGACTGTCCCATTTGTGTCTGTGCTCTTTATTGAAACATACTTTCAATTCGAGACGTGTTGGTGTAATTTTTATGTTTTTATTGTAGGTGGGCGTAACGCAAGCATATGCAGCGTCAGTGTTGCGCAATACATCGGGCCCGGTGAAGTTCCTCATAGGCCGCGAGAAGGATCCTGAGAACAGCGAAGTTGCTCACCTGATAAGGCAGTCGCTAGCCGCTGATAAAGAGAGGGAAGACAGGTTTGTGACATAAAATGATGGAATAATCGGAAAAGGATATATTATTATTCAGAGCCACGACGCGTAGTTGCTTGCAGTATCCTAGAGGCAGCATCCGACGGCTGGTTCACGGCATTTGAGCTCCCGAAGTATTGTGGAATCCGCCCTGTACTGCCATCCGATTTCAATGATATTAAGTGCATTTTTCGTAAGTTCTCGTTTAACTCTGACGGATCGATAACCGACCGGCCGGGGCGCATGGCAATGTTTCCATTATCTGTATGTAATGAAGAACAAGCATGGTAATTTTCAAGCGGCTGCTTGACAACTTTTTTTTTATTTCACTTCGATACGATAAGTAATTACAAAGTTATTGTTAATCTGCTTAAAACACTATTACGTTTGTATCCGCGAGTCAGCGCCATGCGTCCTTTCCGAACGACACTAGCAAGAAAATGGATTCCAATGACGTCATATGACAGCTACACCAGGACCTGCTTATTACCACAGTAGTGATTACTTGCTCAGTGTCTGTCACGAAAACAAAAGCGCATGGTAATTTTTACGAATTTTAAAAAATATATTGTGAAGTTTGTAGAAAGGCAACATAAAAAAATGACATACTTTAAGTTAAAATTTAAAAATTAAAAAAAAAAGATACTGTTCCCAAGCTCATTCACCCTAGGGTGGATTTATCGGGGTAACAGATCGGAAGAACTGTTTTACATTATCATCAGTGGCAGTTTCATAAAAAACGTCGAATTACAGATAACTTCTTTATTAAGAAAACTAACGGCTATATTAGGTACAAATTGAGTTATTACATAAGCCTATTGCAGGTTTCTATTGCTAAATTTTATATGAATGCTTATTCACAGGGCAAATAGACAAAGACGGCAACAGACGGAAGAAGAGGAACCAACTCAACAAGCAGCGGCCGACCCGGCGGCTGCGGCGCGCCATCCAGAAATCAACGAGCTACGGTCGTTCCTGCACGAGGTCTGTACAAATACGAGCTGAAGAGTTCACATTGTTACGTTCTACAGTAAATGAACTGAATCTAATTGGTATTTGTAGAAAAATAATTTAGTTTTTTTTGTTTAGTTCTTAGTTATCATGCTCGTAGGACTACTTAAAATAATGAGATAACTCCTTAACTCCTTAATCATAATCATGATATCAGCCGCATGGCACCCACTGCTGGGTATAGGCCTCCCCCAAGGATCTCCACAACGATTGGTCCTGCGCTGTCCGTATCCAGCGATTTCCCGCGGCCTTTACCAGATCGTCGAGGGCCTACCGCGGAGCGTCGTCCGGTGCGCGGTCGCCATTCCAGGACGACCCCGCCCCAACGGCCATCGCTTCTTCTAGCTATGTGTCCCCCACTGCCACTTCAGCCGAGCAATCCTCCGAGCGATGTCGGGTATTTTAGTTCTCCTACGGATCTCCTCATCACTGATTCGATTTAGGGAAACGTCGAGCATCGCTCTCTCCATTGCTCGCCGGGTGATCTCGAGCCTTCTTATGAGACCCATAGTTAGCGTCCACGTTTGACTACCCTAAGTCAACACTGGCAGCACACAATGGTCATAGACACTGAGGTGAGTGGGACACGGAAGATTTTCAGATTAATGTTCTTTTTGTCCGTCAGTTGGTGGGCATGGAGAACGGCGGCGGCGGTAGCGCGGAAATCAGCGCGCGCGTCCGCTCGTGGTGCCAGCAGCGCGCGCCCGACGAGCCGCTGCGCCGCGCGCTCGCCGACGCCGCCGACACCGCGCACCGCGCCCAGCGCAAGTACGACAAGGTAAACCACGACCCGTCCACTGCTCGCGGCGCGCACGACGTCCGAGACGACTAATTTTAACTTTACATTAATTTTATCATCCTTGACTTGATCATTTATAAGATTGAATTAAAACACTGTTTACGAATGCTAATGCGATTCTCCTCTGTGAATCACTTTCTAATATTCTGACGTTATTCAGAACAAGTTCGAACATGTAACGTGACATGAAGTCGTCGTCGAGTCCAGATTTACATTCGGAGATAAAAACTTAATAAAAAAAATAAAGTGGATTGTTTTTTCAATTTTATCAAAGAGATGGCTCATTAACTGACACTGATTGTTATAGGCTCGCCGAGCACTCCGCGAATGGCGGCGTACGCGAGCATTAGTGCGAGCGCGGGAAGAATGGTGGAGTGGCGCGTTACGGGACGCGCACCGCGAGTACGCGGCCGCGCTCGCCGCGCTGCACGACCGCGTGGCGCGCCTCGAGGTGCTGCTGCTGGTTAGTATGCGCACACTATTATTCATATTTATTATAGGTTCGCCAACATTTTTACACTTAAGCATACAAAATTACATATAATTAATTATTTATATTAGATAAGGTAAACAAAGTTTTCTTAAAACTAATCACAACACGCGCGATGTCACATGTGTGTCAATCAAACTGCACGAGCGGTTGCGGACGCTCGGGTCTTGGCTTCTTTGCGTTCACAGTACCGAAGAAGCTACGAGTCCATCCAAGACGCGACAGGTGAATCAAAACTATTTAGAGCCACACGAGCAAGTTACTAATAGACGCTAAACAACTGTGTACTACTACTGTACTACCTGTACAGGCGGACCAAGCCAATAGAACCACTCGGGCGGTATGTGCGCCTGCCGCTCCCGCTCCCGCGCCCGCCTCGTGCAGCGCGTCGCTCGCGGGAGCACTGTGAACGCAAGCGGCTTCCTAGGACATTTGATTTTCACGCGCTCGCCTCTACTCTGAGTGAGGCCTAAGCCTAAGGTTACATACACCGCGAGGTGCTGCTAGTTAGTGATGGCCGCAGCTAACTAGCCTAATCAGACCTACTGTAGTGTGTAAAGTACTGTAGTGAACTGGGTGACGTCACGCATGCATCGCAGCCACGCTGAGTGATGGATACGAAAAGGGAGTCGATGATGCGTAATAAAATCGAAGTAGCATGCCAACGAATCGGTCTTTTGTTTCGGTAAGACGACTATAGTCAACTTCAAGGCCCTGCAAAGTTGTAGTAATCTGCTCTACGTAAAGACGCAGATTTAGCGCATTTTATTTGAATTCTGTTAAATGTACGATTTTAATTCGTTATAGGAAACGCAGAAAAAAGCAGGCTTACCCGTAATGTTGCCACATGAACCCTCAGCGCGGAGAGAAACGCCGCCGCTACCACGACGGCCTGATCCCGATCCTTTGCTAATAAATGGTAAGAACAATAATATTTGTTTGATTGAAAATAATCAAATCTTTATTTCTCATATCTATAAACTTTATTTACTACTTTTTTCATTTGAATAGATCCTTGGAGCTCCGACAGCGACCTTTCCGACTTGTCCCCCGTGGAGGACGAGTACGCGAAGGTCGATAAGTCCGCCAGTCGAAGAGAACCGCCCGACCTCGGTGACGTCACCGCCACAACCGCTAGTGACGTCAAACCTACCGCTAGCGTCGTCAATGTCGCGTCTAGTGCACCAGTAGTGCCCCCTACTGTACCGGCGACTGTCCAACAAACAACCGCGCCTACTGCTGCTGTAGTCACCAACGTCTCTGAGAGATTGTGAGTATTGCTCGCGCTAAATAAATATCCAAATTTTAGTACCACTTGAGTTGCGCAGTAGCAATATTAGGTACAAAAGTGTTTAATGCGCAAGCCTCATTGTCTACGGTTTGGTTCAAGTTATATTGCGCGAGCTGTACTTGTATTTATTTATATTGGATTCTAAAGCCCGCTATTCACCACGTACAAATAGAATTCCGATTAAGGTAGAAAACTAAAGCGGATGTCCTTTCTCGTCAGAACATCAACGTCTACGACTAGCGGTAGCGGCAGCGGCGGGGGCGGGGGTGGGGGCGGGGGCGGGGACACGGGCGCGTCGCTGGAGCTGGACGCGGCGGTCCCGCGCGGCGCGCTGCTGGACACGTCGGCGCACCGCGCGCGCACCGACCTCGCCCGCCACCGCCACCACGCGCCGCACTCCCCCCACTCCCCGCACTCGCTCAGCAACGCCAGCTCCGTGAGTATACACACCACGCACACCACTACACTACTATAATATCGTTATATCGAATAAAAACATCTATATATCGAACACAAAAATCTATATATCGACCAAAAAATATCGATATATCGGTGTATCGATCCTTTTTCAACAAGCCTACGGCCCGGGCGGGAGACAGAGGAGGAGGCGTTTTCCTCCACGCGCCGCACGGCGCCTTGCGTCTTCATGAGCGGGATGGCGGGATACTAATGTGTACCGGAGCGTGCGATGCCGCGTGACGCACCGCTAGAAGCGCCGTGTAACGCCATCTCTCCCTGTACAACCTTACCAATATTTGACAAAGATTACATAATCTGTGATCCCGTTTAATCTGAACTCGATGCATTGTTTAATTTTAATTACCACTGCAACTGATATGATAAAACTTCAACTAAAACCTTTGTTTAACAGTACGATGGCCTCGATGATTCGTATAATGACTCCGCTGACGAGTCCTTAAGTGAATCCACATCGGGCGCTCCACCTAACACCACCGGTCATTCTACGGTATGTACATAAACTCGATTTTATTTTTGACACGAGTGTGTGTCAGAAATAATCGAGTTGTAAAATATCGATGTTGACCCGATAACAACACAGTTTGCATTTAATAAAACTTATGTGAATAACCTTAATTCATGTCTAGTTTACAACATTTGCACTTGATGGTTGATGACGTTACGACCAAGTCGCATGAACTGAGTTATTCTGTCTATTATTTTTAGCGAGACACACGGCAAAGCTGCGGCAGTTCCATAGGAAGCGCGACCGACGACGGCATTTATTCCCGCGAGCATCGACATCACCCACTATCGGGTACGTACACTCTGTATTAATCCACTGCCCCACGTTTGCTTCACATAACACGAGTTTGCTTCCACGAACGTCCTCAGTCAGACACACTGATTGTGCATTGTAGCGGTGCTATACCAAAACCATATTGTGATTGACTCCTGCTTTTGTGTCCCGTTTATAATGTGACTAATGCTTCATATTGAATTAAGTAGGTCACATATTCATAGATAATAATACTTACATTCATCTTTTATCGTCCTGTGTCGATGTCATCTTATATCGACTACACTATTAAATCAACTTACCCAAAAAAAGCGTTCAAACTGTTTATAACTGTCAGAAAAGTCACTTACAATTTTTGTCCTTCTTTATGTTTAGGATTTTGTACAAAAATGGTGTAGGTAAATAGTATAAATAAGTATATGGAGTAGGGATATGTTAAAGTATCTGTGTAGGGTTAGCGGTTTCAGTTTGGTGATTACCACCCATGGCCCCCCGAATGACCGTCTGGTGGCGAGTGGGCAAGTGCCGGAGTTTTTAGTGGGTATTCCCTCCTCCCGAGATCCCATCGAACCACTCGGTTGGGTGGGATCACGGGAGGCAGTCGTGGAGGGAGCTGCAACGTTGAATGTTGCGGTCCCCTCCTGGCGAGCTCCACATACCCCCTCTCGCTCACCTGCGGGAGGGGAAGCGCGTAAAGGCGCTTTTCTTCGGCATACAAAAAAAAAAGTTAGCGGTTTCAGATCCGTCGCTGATTAAATAGCTGATGCTAGTGTTGGAAAAGACGTAACCAATCGTCGGTTATTGAGTTATAGTTTTTTTAATGTTTTATGGTAGGATTATATGGTTTGCTTCACTTATACAATTTCACATGTGTGACTGACCAGTGCATCGTCCCTGTTATGACTTGACACGACAAGAAACGTCACTTATTTGGTATAAATTGTAGATAAATATAGTGCTAAGTATATAAAGTAGGTGAGATAGGTTGTATAAGGGTTGGCGGTCTTAGGTCCGCCGGCATCTCTGGCCGAGCAGCTGAAGCAGGTGTTGGCGGAGCGCGAGCGGCGGCTCGCGTCCGACGGGCCCCCCGCCCCCGCGCCCCCCTCGGCCCACCAGGCCCACCTGGCTCACCCGGCCCACCCCACCCACCGCGACCCCGTGCAGCTAACCAACGAACTCGTGGACGAGATCCGCCAGGCCGTCAGCGAGGCTAACGCTAGAGGTATAACACCGATACACCGACACTACTTATAGGAAAACCATATCGTGAAATAGGTATATCTAATGAGATGCATTGTTTGGTTACCCAGTTGACGACTCCCAAGCATACATTTTAACAATTAACACATATAGATAGAGCAGATATAAAACACCGACACTACTTATTAAAGAAGATCCGTAAAGTGACGATAGGTAGTTTAAAGTGTCAGAATTTGTTTATGTAACAAGTTGCTTATTCCCAAGCATACATATTATGGTATTGAATAGTCATGTTGTTGTTTACATACCAGTCATAAAACACAACATATTAAATTGTTAGTTCGTCGTTAAATTACGTATTTATGATGATTCCCGATACAAAAGTCATTGAATAATAAATACATGCATAAACATTTCATTCAAACAAAAACATATACATATCACAAAACATATTTTGTTACTTCTGATAAAGAATCACGGATATAAAAAAAAACCACTTTATCCTGTTTTACTTGTAATGAGTATTTTTATAGAGACGTTTTTCATAATTGTTTTTATTATTTTATGACTATGTAATCTTATTCTTTCACTATCATTCCTTTGGCTGCTTACACTACTTGCATTTTACATAATGGGGAATGTCTGAAAAAAATATCAAATTAGCTGGTTTTTGTTCTTTTAAGTATAAGCTACCTTAAATAGGGAAAAGTTTCAGAATTTTTTGGTTGCGTAAAAAATCCAAGAATAATAAAATAATTCGTCTTAACCTCTTGTGTCGAAACTTATTTTTAATGCAATGCTGTGGTGGTGGCAGGTGGTGGCTAAATAATAATCTCCATTCTGCTGGTTACTCTCGTAATTTTGCGAAGACGAAGTTATTTTGTTAAAATGTGTCACGCACCCAAAGTTTCTGAAACTTTTTTATTAGGGGAGTTTATCCTACCTATAAAAAATTTCAGACAATTTAATTTTTTCTGACATTTCCCTTTTGCACGATATATTTTTGTTAAATTAAGCTAATACTTACTTAAAAAATTAATCATCCGATCCGAGTAAGTCATTAAAATTATCTTACTAATATTATAATAATTATGAAATAAAAATATACTGTGCAGTTTAAATTACTACTTCTCATATTATTTGCCTAGTGTTGTGTTGTAATTTTTTCGTCGGTTATTGTTGTCAATATCTTTTATTTTTATAATGTTTGGTGACGGCATTTTGTTGTTTACTTTTATGTTATCGTAAAATTACTTTCGCTTTTTCTTTTTTCTTAATAGTCTGTTTATCCTTACTTCGTCAAAAGCTGTTTACAAATAAGACAAGTGGATAAACAGACTTTGAACTTTGAAATTTTTTGCTATAAATGGCCCACTTTACAGTTCAATATACCTCAGATAAACATATATTATAACTCGTTTTATAAAGCGATTATTTTCTTCTATACCACATCACGCCGAGATGATACTTTACATGTACATACACTATGTTTTTAACTTATTTTTTTTTGCCCCCGTCCATGACCGTCGAAATATTATATGATAATATCGATTTATCGATACTTAGTTGTCAAAATCCATTGTCTTTCGACAGTCGAGTTTCGTTAAATAGATATGTCATCGTTTTGCGGTACTTACTTATGCAACGGGAGTTGAACCTTCTACATGCGTCGTGGTTCGTTTGGTCTTATTGAGCGGATGTGGTTGTAGTGAAGAAAGCTCCGACTTGTGTAGTCGGCGGCGAGGTGCCGTGGCAGCCGCTGTCCACCGCCGTGTCGGAGACCAGCCTGGCGCCGCCGCACGCCGCCGCCGCCGCCGCCGCCGGGCCCTTCGCGCCGCTGCCGGTCAACCAGTGGACCAAGCAACAGGTTATTATTACTATTTGAACGTACGGATCACGAAAGATGACCACTGCGCAGAAGTCATTTTTTAGGCCCACTTTGAGGTGCGGGGTGAGGCGTGGGCGGAATGCGGCAAGACCGTAGCGACGCCATCGGTGGGCTCGCGTCGCGGCACGCGTGATAGGCCGCTCAGTCCAGTGTTGCCAATGCTACGGTAATTACCGTGTTCTACAGTAATCGATGTCAAAAATTAACCTTGCTACGGCTGGTTAAGGCAGAAGTTTTCATACAAACACGGTAATTTCATAATGCAGTGCAGTGCAGTAATTGTATCGAAACACGGTATTTTTTTCGATTTTCCGCCGATCTACGGCAATTTCAGTGACAAAACACGGCAACTGACAAATTTACAATGGCAACACTGGCTCAGTCGCTATTCGCCAATCGCGGCATTGACGCGCTCCCAGTGCTCTCGAGTACATTTACATGTACATGCGCAGACGGCCGCCATTTGTGGTCATCTTTCGTGATCTGCACTAACATTACTGACGAACAATATGTTTTTTTTTTGAGCTTGATATTGGAAACGTCATGGACGTGCCGACGGGGTGGCGGGGCACTGTAAAGTAAAACTACCGACGCTTGTTATATCTCGTTCTATAGAGTGCCATAAATAAATTTATCTCATAGCGTGTAGTCCTTATGGTCGGTTTAATCAAGTCCCTCACCATCTCATATTTTTTTATTATTGTTGTTGATGGTGAAGCAGATCGAGTGTAGTTTAAATTTTGTCTCAGGCCTGATGAAAACAGTTTATTGAAATGCCCACCTTTTAAATAGACTTCGAAGTAAATAAGTACGAAATGCGGGGGCATATGGCAATAAATTGTATATTTTTTTGTATAAAGAAAACAGGTAGAAATAAGTATCTTACTGAGTGCCGGTTCCTCTGTCGTCATAGATCTCGGTATGTACGAACCGATTGCACCGTTTTTAACGTTCACTAGCTCTACCACGAGTTTATGCAAACTATCGAAAACTATCGGATATACTGCTCATAGTCAATGCGAGTGAAAGAGAAAAAACTATAGTTTCCATAGCGAAAAGTTTGCATTAACTCATGGTAGAGCTACATATGTGTTTTTAATAGACAGAACAATTTTCTAAGGTTTTGTTTAGATTTCTAATGCAGAGCATTCATTTCCAGGTGTGGCAATGGGTGTCCGGTCTAGGCGAGGGCTTAGAACGTCACGCAGGCGCGTTCGCAGCGCGCGGAATCGACGGCGCACTTGTCCTCGCTCTAAGTTCCGCCGACCTCAAGCTCCTGGGGCTGGGCGGCGACGACCGACGCCGCATGAAGAGACGCCTCAAGGAACTACGCAGCGCACATGAGAAACACCTCAAAGCCCTCAAAAAAGCCGAGAAAAAAGCTAAGAAAAAGTAGACGCCGCAACTCGTCACACACACTCGCCATACGCACTGGGTCAGTTACACGAACTCGTTTATTTAACTTTCCGATTCAAATTTCCGATGTTTAACACCGTTAAATATTGTCACATACATTTTTAGCGGTTAACGTCAACCGCGGCGATATGGGGGCCCTCTGTTGCACTTTACTTCCCTAGTACGTTGGACATAAGTGACCTATTTTTGGCAACGACTTTTCAGTGACAAAATTCGTGACGGAAAATTCTTAATTTGATTAAAATTTCGAAAACTAATCAAATCAGCGGGGAAAAAACAGCAAATTTTAAATATATAAATCTCAAAATCTAAATTCTCTGTTCTATTCTTCTTCTCAATTATTTCTTTCTTTCCAATTATTTCTACATTTTTTTCTTACTTTTGGAATCCGTTTGAATCATATTTATTTGGTTTAGCACAGTCTACTACTGCCATTAGAGTTTGCATCTATCTAAAATGTATTATTTTATCTTATTTATCGGTTGTTAAGCGTCGGTTGAATAAGTCGAAGTGTGAACCCGACCGATGTCGGTGAGGGATATCAAGCTGTGTCCGATAGCGTTTGGAGTGCCATCTGACCTATAGCTTAGAGTTTAGAGACGTTAGTGCTGCTTCGAACGAAGAAACGAATCTAATATTAATCGAAAATTAGGCATAAGTGAATAAAAACAGGACAATTAGAAAATACAATTTAGACTGTCTACAATAATCTAATCTTTCCTGTATTTAATCCTCCAACTGGTATTGTGTTGAGTGTAACGATAAAATAAATCTTCGTTGTTCCTACATTTTGTATTAATTGCGTCAGGTTTTCTTCGAGTTCTGAATGAATTTATGGACGATAGGAAAAACACTGGCTCAATCTAGTCATAAGATGAATTATAAACTGTTTGAAATTGTTAATACCTAAGTACTTTGACATTTTCCTTACCTTAGAATTTTCATATAATTATAAGAATAGGATAAACTGTCATGTCACGTATCTATCATGTCAAGCTATGTATTAACTATATTTAACTTATTTTAGATTTCGTAAAACTATGCGAATTGATTTTTATAACTCTGGCATTTATTTTCAAAATATATTGCACAAAATGTACTTAGAAATACGGCGGCACAAGGCTTGCCGCCGAACTTAGTGTTAATTTTTTTTTTAAATAGTCAAGTTTCATGAAGCAGTGATCTCATTTCATGTAAGAGTACCGCTACGTATCCATCTCACCCGAGTCGCAGTATTTGTAGAGGCAACTATCCTTCACTGGTGGTCTTGTGATGAGATGCAATTTTGATTATTTATAATACATTCCAATATACTTTCTTCTTTATGTAGTTATCTGTGTGAGTTTTGATACTTTAGTACTTTATAGTTTGTGACATAAATATGTTGTAACTCCTGTCTGCGTATGCGTAGTTATGTATGTTTGGTTTATTCGCTGCCTGATGTCATGTAAATAAAGTCTCGAGCATAGACTGAATGGGACTACTCAAGAGTTGTTGGGAGGCCGTGTGACTGAATGTACATTTGGATTATTTATTTCAATTAAGATTTAATGATAAATGTAAGTAGAGTCCATTAACCATTGCCAAAATTAAACAGTACTTTGTTTTGATATTGTTGATTTATTAATTACTTTTTTCTTAAATTATGTTAATATTTATTTTGGGACCAAATTAATTTATTATGAACTTACTTATTTTATGTATTTGGGTGTGTGTTCAGAAGAAATATTTTTATTTATAATTTAATAAACAAACCAAAGTCTAAATCATATTGTTTTTACTGTAATAATCAGTGTGAACAACATGTATATTATGTGAGGTGATGATGGAAATATAATCTGCAGTGTAGTCGAGACTTTTATTAGTAGCTTACGTCTTTACTTAACCTTATAATAATCGTGCTAAAAATTGTGGATTGGCTTAATTCTTAATAAATCGTTACGATAAAAAATATATGGCTCTTATATCCGGAAATATCAGTCTCAATTATAAAGTAATGTCTTCTGTTGTAAAGGAAAGAGAAAAGCTGATACCTAGTTATCATTGTCTGCTCCCTAGCAAGACCACCAAAACACGATATCTTCGGACTGTAAGTTCCACCACATGGTTCGATCTATTCCTTTTGAATACCAAGAACGAATACCAATGGTTATTAAAATTAAATTTTTCGCATTCACAATGCTAGTTTTATAAAATACTAGAAAAAATCGACTCACCCGTAGCACCTCAGACGGGTCTCGAACCCGCACCCTTGGGATTCCGGTCCAATGCACTGACCAATTATGCTACCGAGTCGCTAGTGGGAGCGGCGAAATTTTCCAGTACTTTTAACTTCCTCGCTTCAAGCTAGCGCAATTTCATCAATGTAAGGAAATACCCCCACATTCGAAAGAAACATCTACCAATGGTATTTGTTTATTGCTGTTATAAAATTTATATTCCCAACCAAATTTATATTAAAAAAATAAAATTTGGTATTTGTTGGGAATATAAATTTTATAACGGTAATAAACAAATACCATTTGGTATTAGAAAGGAATAGATCCATGGTTTCACCGGTAGCCTTTGTCCCCCTAGGCACTACCGTTTGGCACTACCAGTAGTGCCTAGGGGGAAAAAGCACCGGTAGCGATTTGTCATCGTCAAAATCTTTTGTTTTTTGACAAATCCCAATAGACTTACCAAATTAGATTTATCTCTGCCAGTCGAACAATTTGGAAAAACAATGTCCAAAAAATTCGACTATCGAACTAGTAGTAGGACTGGATGGAAGAGAGGAAAACTTGAACGTAGACCTAATAATATTACCAAACGGCCCACCATGCCGAAATGCATGTGTGTCCACTGCGTGTATTGTACGCACTTTAGTGGACAGAGGGGCACTTGCGTTGCGCTACACGTTCACGTCTACGGTGTACGTTCCGGTGGGATTCGGCCTTTAATTTGGACTTGATGTGACGTACTTACTTACCTCTACACTGGAAAGGAGGAATGTTATCTCAAATAGAGGGAACAAAGGATGGGGATAATGTTATATTAGCTGTGCTGAGCTGTGTATTCAGCACCCGTTGGCGTTGGGTGCATTTGAGTAGTCAAAAAGCTAACATTGTATACGTTTGAACGCTACGCTTACTAAAGCTTAAATATGAGCAATAATAATCGAATTTATAAATTAGTCGATTACTAGACGTATCTTAACTCGGTTTACACTAGCGTAGTGGGTAGAGGGGTAATCGTGAATTACCCGTCCACCCACCAGTGGGAAAGTCCAGTGGGTGGTCGGGTCGGGAGGGGAGCAATCACATGTCACAAACTTTGATGTATTGTACGGAATCGACAAGCTTATGGCACGTAATTTTATAGTTTACTGCTTAATATTTTTAATATTTAATAGTAAGCGTATCGTTCAAACGCATATAATGTTGACCATTTGAGTAGAAGGGCTGGTAGGAAAGGAAATAGGAACAGAAATAATAACCTTTAGATGGTATGCGGTTTATTGGTTTGTTTTCACAGGCAATTATGTATTGTATGGCAGTTACGGACTTTCATTATGGACGCTCAGTCGCGATGAAACACCTCGCTGGGTTCTGCTAAAATAGCTATAAAATAACGCAGCATTTCTTTCTCCTACGCCATCGGGATACGTCAGAATTAGTCCTGTAAGCCTTGCGTACGTTTTTTTTATAAGTTTTAAAGCCTCTTTTCTTTTTAGTCCTCGAGTCTTTTGATTGCACTCGAGCGCAATCGCAAGGCGACCCAGCTCTGGTGACGGTGTCCATGGCACTGGGACATTTGCTCCGTCTCTTTATGCACTTCTTGTAGCATTTGTCGGGGTCCGGGCAGGGCGCCGGCCGCGGTCGATGCCTGTGAACGCTACACGACGGCGCTGATACGCATGGTTTTAGACTTTTCGTAGAATACGTAGCTGTAACAGAAAACTTTATCTAATCACCAATCTTAATTATAGTTCATTTAAAATCAACAAGTGTAAATTGTATCATTGTGTATAGCACTTAACAGTTAGTAGTTACATTTAAGCGGTTATCGCACAACATATGTACGGACAATTATATATATCGACGCGCAAATGGATCATCATGGCCTGAACTCGAGCTGTTCAGTATTCTTTGTACTAAGTTATTTACTACAACGGACACTAATCAGCATCGTATCGACATCTGCTCGCCTCGAGACAACCTCGCAAATCGCAAGTGGTGCATTTATTTTACGTTCCCGCAGTCTCTCGCGTCGTCTCGGCGCCCCGCTTGTTAGAATTTGCAAACAACTAGAGGGGCGCTCTAAAATGTTAGTCAGCTCATCATAATGAAAATGTTGAAGTCTAAATTCGAATCCATGGTGTTGCAGCAAGACAACACCCCTTTGTCTTCAAAGACCCACCAAATTAGATCAACTAGTTGATTGAATTGAATGTATAAGTTTGTCTCCAAAGACCCACCGATTGGTGGGGGGCCCGCCGCCGGTGACCGAGATCGAGTTTGCGCGGAAGCCGAGCGACAAAACGCGGTTACAAATAGTAACGCTGACCATCACTCCCCTAGCTTATGGCTCGGTCGCGGCAACTCGAACAATGCGCTGATGCCATACGCACGCAGTGTATGGAAAAACTCGTAGGTACGCAACTCGTGGCGGCCGCGGCCCCTAGGCAAAACAAAAAATGGCGAGCTTGCCGTAATCCTACGTGTTGGAGATGGATGCTGCTACTCATTCGCTCCAGTTTCTTACCTTTATTACAAACGCTAAAAATGAAATAAAACAACGGAGGTGAATTATCTTAAATGTATTTGTAATTAATTCTTAACAATGGGAAGGATCAAAGTATCAAAAAAGTAAAGAATCTGCTATTTTCTTTGTTTTTTTTCTGAAAGGATTGTCTTGTAAAAAAAGTCAATATAGTTATAGCGCTTTCGCACAATGCTTAGTTTGACCTCCTCCGCCCAAGACATATTCCATTTGATTTAATTTCTTGGGTAATACGAAAACTACTTGAGCTGTAACCAAGTCAGTTTTTATTATAAAATTGTGCATTTAGATTTTTTTAATCGTCCTCGATGACCGTGTCCGGCGCAGCAGTCAGAGCTCGAGCGTTTCTTGCCTTGTCTCCTTTTGTACTTTGTGTAACTGTGGCTCCCAGTCAACCTATCTTTCTTCCTCAATTTTCTCTCCTTAGATTTACGTTTCAAGAACTTCTGAACCTGAGGAACACTTCTTGGTTTTCCCTTAAATTTTCCACAGCTGCCACATGTCGCTTTGGACCTTGTCGCCATGATAGACACGGCACTTCGGCAAGGCCTTATACCTTTTGAGATAGTTCTTTTTAGGCATTTTTCTGGATTTTGGCATGGTGGTGGCGTAGGATGACAGCGTACGGGGGCGCAGGACGCTGATGGTGTGCACGGCGGGTGAATAGAGGGGGCCATTGGTGATTATTAATCTGAAATGAAACGAGCAATCGTCACACAAGATCACAGGAAAACACTGAAGCCAGCTTCAACTTATATTACAACTGCCACTCATATAATAGTTTCAAACTACTTACCTATTGAAACAAAAAAAAACTTGCCGAATGCCGGAAGCACCACTATCACAGAATTTCGCAAAAATTAAAACTTAAACCTAAGAAATGTGTTTGTGTTGTGTAGTGTCAAGATGTGTTTTATCGTTCCTGTAGATACTCACTATACTTGCTCATGATATTTTGGTACTTTAGGTGATGTACCCAGATCCTCCTCCAGCTTCAAAATTTACACTAAAGTTGAAAGAAAAAGATACTTAAAGTTAGGTAAATCCTTTTGAGAGTAGGATATACAAAAATATACAATCAAATTGTTTACGTTGTTTAGTACCTATTAAACTTTTCACATTCAGTGACGTGTCCACAACTTTGTACAAAAGTTCAATGCCTGTGTACAATGCAATTTTATTATAATGTATTAGGATTGTGTTCAACCTGACCACGCCAGCTCCAACGCATAGCAATTGAACTTTTGTATGTGTAATGACAAGTGGACGAGATCAGTAAAGTATGAATGGCAGTCTATAAAATGAGGCTGGCTTCTCTGTGTTCAATATCTCTACAGCAGGCTTCTTTGTACAAAGCTGTCAACAACATTGTCTACTGGGATTAAGCCTAGTGACTACTTGAACTAACCAATCACTCACCCATACTATTCTCAGTGATAATATATTTGGCAGGCCCAATATTTTTAGAACTGATGCATTTGGGATAGTTTTGGTTATAGTTTTTTTATGGAAATTGATTTATTTGACACTGAGAATTTACATCTCTGATCTTCTATTTTTCAATATTGACATTTGTTTGGCAATCATCTTCTTTTTTCATTTGAAGGGTTAAGTTCTATATGGTCATTAAAGTATTTACCATAGATATCATCCAAGAAGTATGGTCTGTACTTGTTCAATGCATTCCAAAAATTCCCTTATGTCGATAACCTTAGTATTATGGCAAAACCTTCCACCACGGGATAGGTCTTCGTCCGTATTTACGGTAAAAAGAATAGAAAATATTTTGATTACGGTTTGAGTATTTTTTTTATTAGAATATAAAAATATAAGCCCTCTTTTCTATATCATGTACGCCGTCCGAGAAGCGAACCCGCAACAAACAACATATGATTTTTACGGCGAACAGCACGCCCGATTCAGATCATCAAAAACTAAAATGAAGCCAAAATATCTCGGATAGTTTTTAATTCTTAACCTTGCAGCCGCTTGTACTGCTTTACCTTCCTTTAACGACTTTATAAAGTTCTAGCCTACCAGTTTATTGGTAAACTAAATACCTAGCTAGAGTTTAATAAAACAACATTTAACATGTGCTTTTTATTTAAAGCCTGGATACATTTTTGCGTAATAAATATAAATAATTTGAATAAATCTATAAATATCTAAACTAACAATTTATTTGATTTCTTAAAGAAAATATTGAAAAATGCTAGTTTTACCTCTCCTATCTATCTGTACTATGTTATTATTACTTTAACAGTACAGAAATACCACTATCTCACGAATATTTTTCGAAGCAGTTTGTACATATAACTATATTTACATTTATTATGAAATATGTTATATTTACTGATGTTATTAACAGTTTACTAAAAATAATCAGAATGCTTGTATATGCAAACATGGAACATCTTAGTATTAAAATTAAACAAAATATAGCAATTGAGGTCGGAACGCTTTATGCCAATGCCGTTGACATTAGTTTTAACTTGGTCGTACCGAGTAAAATTATTGGTGGATTAAAGACACAAAACACTTGAGTTGGCCTGCGAAACAATCTTGTTCACACCAGACCCTAAATTATTTAGTTTTGGTTTCACACAAATTAGTCATTCTGCAATAATAATACTAATTAAAAATTTATTTTAGAAGAAAAACTAAGTTTGATTAAGGGCCTGTTTTACAATCAAAAAGTAAGTACCGAGTAGCTTAATTGACAGATGATTTGACATATTTTTCATATCACACTGTCCAATCATCTGTCAAGTAAGCTACTCAGAACTTACTTTCTGATTGTTAAACAGGCCCTTATTAACTTTAAATGATCAGTCTAATAATTAAATTATCAGGATGCCTTCACATTGGTTAGCTGTAGCCAATAATAATAGCGTAGTAAGTCGTGCGATAAATTGCCTAATGTATTGTCAAAAACGAAATCGATTATTAATAAGACGGAAAGCGCGATAATTAATTTTACATTACATAAGGCCACTTTACACTCTGACACAACTAGGTGCTAGGTTTAGGTATAGTGAGACGATTAATCTGGAGGCATCCATTAGTAAATACTGCTTCTGCCACTGAATACAACTCACGCGGTGCGTCCGCGTTGAAGATAGTTGGTTTCGATTAAAAAGAATAAGAAATAGATTTTTTTCATACATTTAACATTTCATACGCTGGGCCATGCGCGTGAGTTTCAGAAACAATTATATACAATAAACGAGGAATGTAAAATCAAATAAAAATAAGCAATAGACTAACTACCGAAATAAAGAAAATAAAACTTGGAATTTCAAGGTAGAATTTCTTTTGATTCAACATCGGCAGCATCGCCGCAAGGATCGTTCTTGTTCATGTGGTAGTGTGGACAGTGCATTAGTTTTCTTTCTTCGACGTTGACTCCTGATAAGTCGGGGGTTGATCCTAATAAAAAAAAAAACAAAAATAAATATTAGATACAGTTATGAAGAGTGACTGAGTTATCTCATTGTCCATAACGTTTATCTAAAGCTGAGGCTGACATTTTTTTTACATAATTCGTCTTTTTTCCATTTGCATAATAAAAAAGGTACTTAATAAAAAGTATTTCTCTGTACATGGCATTCTGAAAAAACATGATTCGGCGTGCGATCGACAAAGTGAAAGTAATAATTATTTGAATATTACTGATATGTTCATCATACCAAAGTTTTTATAGTCTGTTTGTCAATACCTATTCAAGCATTCTGTGTGCGTCAGCCTTTAATAACAGTAAATGTTAAAGTCTAGCTTATTTCAGTAAGAAAATATCTTATCATAATCTTATACACATTATCTAGCTAGATGTTGACGTCAACTGCTATAAATAAAGTCAATAGTGCACAAAACAAACAACTTATATAAATGGATGTACACTAAAACTAGAACAATGTACTTACATTATTATTTTTAATAGAATTGTTTAAATGTTAGCTATTCATATGATACTTACATAAGGCGGAGGCACATACGCGGTCTGAGGCCGGTTCGGGTCGTAGTATGCGCTCTGTGCCGCCTCCGCTGCTTTAGCATCTGAAAGTTTATGTAACTACTGCACAAACCGACATAATACATACAACAATAATATACTTTATAATAATTGATGCCACTAAATCTAAACAAAAATAAGAGGATACCACTACTTAGTTCCATGAAATACTAGTGCTTTATCACTTATTTATATTAAAAGCGTGAAAACTCAGCAAATATTATTTATAATCTACATCGAGTAAACTACTCACACCGGAGACAGGGGCCTCGGCAGTTTCACAAAAAATAAATTTAGGGTTCCTTCTCAAAAAGATAAATTTATTAAAAAAAATATAAAACATTTCAGATCATTAGTAAATTTGGAAAAAAATATTTAGTTCCCATCCTCACCCCTAGAAGACATGCCGGCCGGAGCTCCTGCGGGCGGCGGGGCGAAGCCACCGGGGTAGCCGGGCGGGGCCGAGGGGCTGCCCGGGTACCCGGGTGGCGCGCCGGGGACGAAGCCCCCACCTGACGGCGACGCGGCCCCGGAGAAGCCCGTGCCTGGCGGGTACGCTATGCCCCCCACTCCCGGGTACGGGGGCGGGTTGTTCGAAACGAATACTGAATTTGGTGGCGGTTGGTCGGGAAAAGCCTGAAACAAACATTAAAATGCTTACATTCTTTTTAAATTTTGGAAAAATATTATTTCCTTATGGGCATTTTAATCTTAATCTGTAATTACTAATTTTGTTTTCTAAAGGCTCATTTACGGAGACGTGGGGCGTCGCGAATCGCCGGCGTGCAGCGTGATAATGTATGTGATAAATAGGTAAAACACTTTTTACGGATTACACAACAACAATTTGACGACCTCCGTGGTCGAGTGGCTTTGTACACCGGTTTTCAAGGTGTCGCCATCTCCGAGGTCCCGGGTTCGATCCCCGGTTGGGTCAATTTAGAAAACGAACTTTTCTATATATTGGCTCAGGTCTGGGTGTTTGTGATACCACCGTTGTCTCTGATTTCCATAACACAAGTGCTTTGGCTACTTACTTTGGAATCGAAGCAATGTATGTGATGTTGTCAAAACTTTATATTTATTTATTTATAATTTAAAAATTGTTGTGTTCCAGTAGTTAGAGTTAAGATAGCCAGTTCCTCAGTGGTGAGGATTCCGAGTGCAGTGCGCTTACAATTACGGCCTTATCGTCACTTAATATAAGGTGAAGTGAAGGCCAAGCACTTTCCCGTTGTGGATTAAAAAATATATATATACGTTTGAAATCCGTAAAAAGTTATTTATTCCTAATGAACTGTGCGCATGGAAGCCTTAGAAGTGGATAATATATGTGCTTGACAGTCAAGTATCAATAGTGTTTAAAGTGCTCGCGAAGTGGTCAATTTAAATAAATTGTACTTACAGTGTACGGCGGGACCCATCCGTAGTAGCCCTGTGGCGGCGGAGCGTACGCCGGCGGCGGCGCGGCGTGCCACGGACCAGTCGGCGGCGTGTACGGCGGTGGGGCGGCGCCCGGACCGCTGTGGCGAGATGCTAACACATACAAGTTATTAGTTTACAATTAACTGAGCAAATATATTAAGACTGGCATATGGGAATTGTCAAAATATAAAAGAAAGAAGGATCTGTGAGTCCCCAAAACACAAGTCTATTGAATAGATGCATTAAGTGTGCATGCAGGGCCGATATTGAGCTTTGCTTGCAGTGCCACTGCATAAATACATAGATTTTGTCATTCGATTTGTCTATACATCTCTAGACTCTAAGATTTTGTCCAGCTTTTTTCTTTGTCTGGCTTTTTTTATTAATACTTGTATAAATTACATTTCCAAAATGTAAGTCGCGATCAAGATCAATCAGCATACGTGACTTAGGAGAAACAAAATTATTGATCAGGATGCACTCAGCATATGTGACTTATAGAAAACAATTATTGATCAGGATGCAATCAGCA
Organism: Catoptria pinella; assembly: GCA_963556745.1. Classification (NCBI taxonomy): domain Eukaryota; kingdom Metazoa; phylum Arthropoda; class Insecta; order Lepidoptera; family Crambidae; genus Catoptria; species Catoptria pinella. The sequence continues at coordinate 8,327,929 of OY750771.1, forward strand.
TATGTGACTTATAAAAAACAATTATTGATCAGGATGCAATCAGCATATGTGACTTATAAAAAACAATTATTGATCAGGATGCAATCAGCATATGTGACTTATAAAAAACAAATATTGATACTATTATTCTAGAAATGTACTTTGTACAATACTTACCAATATAGTATTATGGTAACTCTCATTGTTCATGTACCTCTACAAACTGAACCAACTAAGTACCTAGTATATTTTAATGTAAAAGTTGAGATGTGCAGTATACCTAGATGTGCAGCTTTCAGCATAGCTTGACCAAACTCAATGGCTCCTCCAGACTTAAATGTAAGTTTGAATTTCACTTCACCAATAAAATTTCCATTGGGTTGAGCTCGAATCTTTCCCTTTATGTAGTTTGCACCAAACATTGGTTGTTCTACTGTGACCTAAAAGCATGAATGACCTATATTTTTATTGGTTATGATTAACTATATTGAAAAATATATTTCAGGCATCATTGACTCGTATAACATAAATCATTGCAGTTTAACTTACATCTTCCAATGCTATAAAAGGAAAGCTGAAAGACCTCATTGGATCCGAATTGATTTTGGAATTGTAGATCATTCGATGGGTTGTAAGATACATGCGCCCATTTTTCGTTCCTTTGAATTCTAATGTATCATTCCCATAGAAATCAACGGTCACATTATCAGAGAATATAATAATACTGAAAAAAAAAAGGTTTTTAAATAGAAAATGAAACTTTCTGTTAAAGCTCTAAGTAGCTAGTAATTAAAAGATAGGAAAGATGTTAATTAAATTCTATTGTTTTATCTGGTTGGTATCTTTTTAACTTAATTGGTAACTAGGTACCTATCACATGACAATCTATTTAGCCGCAACCACACTGCAACATTCAACAAGAATTTCTGCCTGAACACATTCATATATGTATTCAATCTGGCATATGCATTAGCATACCTACCTACTGTAAAACAGGGTGTATAGAGGACACCAGGAAATAGAGACAAAACCGGGAATGAAACATAGACAATTTTACAATTAACGCTGACTCTAGACACTCCAATTTAAGACTTTCATTGAAATAGAGTATTTGCTTTTCTTCAATTGGCAACACCTATAAAAAATAATGGCAAGCAAGCTGATGTCAAAATTTTTATTCAAAGTGAGGTTACACTTTGGTGAGTTTTTATGTGCTTCAAAACTTTGCATTTTCGCAGAGAACTATGTATTAAAATAATTACTGGACAGTGACCAATAGAGGCCAACATAAAGGGGAACCTGTATTTAAGTGGTTAAGTCTTTATTTCTAATAGATTTGGAAATAATAAGAATTTTAAACCTTACTTGAATTTACTTAGTTTCTTAGAAAATAGGGATGTGAAAGGGTTGATTAGGAACGGCTTATGAGAGAAATAGGCATACTTTATTGCTCAATAGAGACGACTCAAGGTAAAATGGAAACGGTAAGGTTTTAAAAGATTTTATTTTAAAATATTAACACTAATAGTATTTTTAAAGGTAAAAATTTTAAAAAATGTTTTGATTAGGCTAAACCTATTTTACCTACTGTGAAATAATCAAAAGACATTAAAGAACAGCATAAGACCTGGATTTCGTTCATAACACAAGGCACCCTAAAACCTAGACAAATAAGTCTAAATTGTAGTCAAAGTTCAAAATAAATTTGAACTTTGACTACAATTATTTAGACCTACAATTCTTGTCCCTAACCACCAAGTTTTCCGGTACCTACATAAAATATTTTGAACAGTTAAGTATTGCATTGAATGGTAGAATGTTCTATCAGCAAATCAATGATATAAACAGACACGGTGACTCACCACTCTCCTGCGTGAATCAACACTCCATGATCTGCATGCGCCGTATTTAGAGACATAATACTTATTGCATTAAATTTTCAAAATGCAATAGAATTCTAATTATTTATTATAATTGCCAAATTTTTTGAGAATTCTCAAACTGAACTGACTGAAAACAAATTCACACACACAACTTGATTTGACATTTGCAAAGTGACAGTGAGTGAGTAACATGACGTTTGGTTTTATTATTGACTGTTGTTTTTTTAATTTTTTTTTAAGGACCCAAGAGGTGCGTTCCGTCGCTTCACTCGAGTGCACTCGAGCGCACTTGGGTGCGCACTCTTGCCGTTCAGTGGCTTGGTGAAATTTTACTCTGAGCGCTGTCAGAGCGTAGTTTCACCCATTCCGTGGCTCAGTTGTGCGTTCCGTCGTTTTGGGTGTAGTTGTTTGGGTTAAGTTTAACTCGTTTGAGTTGCAACCAAGCCACAAAACGATCGAGTCGTTTTTATAACCTAAAAGAACTTTAGATGTCATTAAGTACAAAGTTTTCGTATTCTATTTTGGAATACGGATAATTTAAACATTCCTATAAACAAAATCAAATAAAATCTGTTTTTTTTTGAGGAGCAACCATGAACTTTTAGACACAAAAACATCTAAATACAAAATAATGTCAAATGACATTGACATTAAGTTTTTGGCGCCATTTTGTCGAGTTCGGTTTGGTTTCTATTTTAATTATTTTCAAATTGATTCATAGTGGATATTGTGTCTTAAAATTGGTGCAGTTATATGGTACAAGTGTCTACGCAACTGAACAATATGTGGGATAATTGAAATAGGCGCGATCTTGGTTGTGTGAAGCTGAGACTTTTATTGAAGTGGTGGCTTCCTCGGCAGAACTAACCGACTTAACTGTCTTGATATACTTGGTGCCAAATGCTCCAAGCAGCATTGGAATGCGATGCACCCGCATTCTAATGAAAAATTAAACAATATCTACCACTGAACTATTTAACACTTGACACTGGCAAAAATTACTTCCAAGAGGAAAGTAGATTGCCATAACAAAAAAAGAAGAAGAAGAAGACAATACTAAATAATATACTAGAAAAAATAGGACTCGCACCAGATCATGTTCTCGGACGGAAATCGAACCCGCGACCTTTGGATAACCGGTCCAATGCTCTGACCGCTGAGCTACCGAGTATTTTTTCTAGTATATTATTTAGTATTATATAAAAATAGCATTGTGAATGCTTAAATCTCAAAATTTCAAATAGAAGAAGAAGACATTGACATTATGACAAACGATAAACGTCAGAGCGTTCTTCAACGACTGATTTAGGTGGTTGTTTGGTTGCTGCACTCTGAGCCACGGTCAGAGTGCGCACCTGAGCGCGCTCGAGTGCACTCGAGCGAAGCGAGGGAACGCACCCCTGACCGTTCAGTGGCTCGGTGAAATTTTACTCTGACAGCCGTCAGAGCGTAGTTTCACCCGTTCCGTGGCTCAGAGTGCAGCAACCAAACAACCACCGGGAGTGCGTTCCGTCGTTTTGGGTGTATTTGTTTGGGTAAAGTTTAACTCGTTTGAGTTGCAACCAAGCCGCAGAACGATCTAGTTGTTTTTATAACCTAAAAGAACTTTAGATGTCATTAAATACAAAGTTTTCGTATTCTATTTTGGAATACGGATAATTTAAACATTCCTATAAACAAAATCAAATAAAATCTATTTTTTTGAAGAGTAACCATGAACTTTTAGACACAAAAACATCTAAATACAAAATATTGTTAAATGACATTGACATTTTGAGTTTTTGGCGCCATTTTGTCGAGTTCGGTTAGGTGTCTGTTTTAATTATTTTCAAATTGATTTATAGTGGATATTGTGTCTTAAAATTGGTGCAGTTATATGGTACAAGTGTCTACGCAACTGAACAATATGTGGGATAATTGAAATAGGCGCGATCTTGGTTGTGTGAAGCTGAGACTTTTATTGAAGTGGTGGCTTCCTCGGCAGAACTAACCGAGTAAACTGTCTTGATATACTTGGTGCCAAATGCTCCAAGCAGCATTGGAATGCGATGCACCCGCATTCTAATGAAAAATTAAACAATATCTACCACTGAACTATTTAACACTTGATACTGGCAAAAATTACTTCCAAAAGGAAAGTAGATTGCCATAACAAAAAAAGAAGAAGAAGACATTGACATTGGGAGTTTTTGGCGCCATTTTGTTGAGTTCGGTTTGGTGTCTATTTTAATTATTTTCAAATTGATTCATAGTGGATATTGTGTCTTAAAACTGGTGCAGTTATATGGTACAAGTGTCTACGCAACTGAACAATATGTGGGATAATTGAAATAGGCGCGATCTTGGTTGTGTGAAACTGAGACTTTTATTGAAGTGGTGGCTTCCTCGGCAGAACTAACTGAGTAAACTGTCTTGATATACTTGGTGCCAAATGCTCCAAGCAGCATTGGAATGCGATACACCCGCATTCTAATGAAAAATTAAACAATATCTACCACTTCACTATTTAACACTTGACACTGGCAAAAATTACTTCCAATAGGAAAGTAGATTGCCATAACAAAAAAGAAGAAGAAGAAGACATTGACATTATGACAAAAGATAAACGTCAGAGCGTTTTTCAACGACCAATTTAGGTGGTTGTTTAGTTGCTGCACTCTGAGCCACGGAACGGGTGAAACTACGCTCTGGCAGCTGTCAGAGTAAAATTTCACCAAAGCCACTGAACGGTCAGAGTGCGCACCGAGCGCGCTCGAGTGCACTTGAGCGAAGCGACGGAACGCACCCCAGAGTGCGCACCCGAGCGCGCTCGAGTGGACTCGAGCGAAGCGACGGAACGCACCCCTAGTATAAATAAGTCTATGGTCACATTTGGTCCCAGTCTAACAGCGTTGCCAGAATGTTACAAAAAAAACATTTTACGTTACTTTTGACCCTCTCATGTTACCTCCATGTTACACGACTCAATATGTTACTTTGTGTTACTTTTAAGATTTTCCAGCAAACCAAAAAATATCGTGAAACGGAACGCATTCAAGATTTTTTTTATTCGTCATCTTGGCGCACTTGATTTTGTGGACTGACTGAATGCGACATATTCACTCACTCGCCTGTATTTCTCAATTTTCCATCCCGCTTACTTAAGCATGCGCAAGTAAGGCGAGTGGTGACTAGCAGTGAATGATTACAATCGATTTTATCAAATGCATTAACAAAATCATTAGGTACAAGTTGATTGTAATGATTTTTTGACCAAACCGTCATCACCGCAGGGCTCGGAGCGCTACGCACGCCGCGACTAGGCTTTTACACGAATGGGTACAAACAAAGATTTATAGCCATCTTTCAAACACAACCCACCTATGTAGAATTTTAATATAAAAAAACTAACTAAAATGTTTTTTTAAGACTGATACTAATTAGTTTACTAGTGGATAGGGGCCCACATCAGGCATTTTTCAGCGTCGCCAGTCGATTATTCGATCAACAATTATTACGATTTTTTCGATGTTTAACAAATGGGACAGGAAACTTATTTTAGTTTTTGTGTAATAAAATGCCATATTATAGTATTGTGTCGTTTTCCACAATAAACAAGGCAGGTAATGATACTTTTCTCGTGAAAATGTTACTTTTTGAGCTGTCTCATGTTATATTTGACTATCTGTCACTGGCAACACTGCAGTCTAATACAATGAAAAAGTCAAGTTGTCATGTCAGTGAGTGATCCGTTTGTAGTTTTACGAATATTTTCATAACATTCATCTGTATCATAATTTTCTTACAATGCCGATTTATTTTGCGAGCTTTTTGTGTTATATTTGATGACTAGTGAATTAATTTATTTATAAGTTTTTGGACTTCATTTTACAAGAAAACGTTACATCTGCAAACTGAAAACTAGTGTTTACCAAGTCTTTCGTTAGGCTAAATTTATTTATTTAGTAAAAAATCATGAATGCTCAAGGCGACATCAAGCCCATCAACAAAGACACAGTACACAAAATATGCTCTGGTCAGGTAAAATAAATATTTTCCGTTTCAATGCACTATGTTAACACCTCAATATTATTTAGTTGCTCATCAATAATCTCACGTAACTTTAATTAATTTTACCTTTTGAATGAAATTACTAATCACTCTGTTACAGGTCGTTCTAAGCTTAGCAGTTGCTGTCAAAGAATTAGTTGAAAATTCATTGGATGCTGGGGCCACTAACATTGATATCAGGTTCAAAAACTATGGTACTGAACTAATAGAAGTAGCTGATAATGGTAGTGGTGTCACAGAAGACAACTTCGCCGCCTTAAGTATGTAATAAAATAAAGTAGATAACAAAAATGTTGGTGTTAATACATACATAGCTAGATTGATATTTTTTTTATTACTCAGCTTTGAAATATCACACTTCAAAGTTGAGAGATTACTCGGATCTCCTTGGTGTGTCTAGTTTTGGATTCAGAGGTGAGGCTTTGAGTTCCTTGTGTGCTCTTTCCAACCTCACTATTACTACAAGGCATCAAAGTGCTGCTTATGGTATGTTCATGAACAGGTAGTTCCATTCATAATATTATTAGGATAATTTGCATTCAATGTATTTCTAAATGTGTATGATCAAATAAATCTTTTTTCTCTATTTTCTATTCCCTTTGTTATAAAGTTAGACTTGGCTTAAAACTGAAACTGTCTCCGTTTCCTCGTCAAATAAAACGTGATAAGCTAGCTCAAACTAAGGTATATACGTTAGAATACGAGAGACGGTCTATAACATATCTAACTTATTAATAATGTTTTTTCAGCAACTAAAATAGAATACAACCAGAAAGGAAACATTAGAAAAAAGACACCATGCTCACGTCAAATAGGAACAACAGTCTGTTTAACAGATTTGTTTGCTGCCTTGCCCGTGAGACAAAAGGAATTTCACAAAAATGTCAAAAGGGAATTCAACAGAATGACTCAACTATTATATGCATATTGTTTGATATCACTGGGTGTTAAGTATGTTTAATGTTGATTAAATCTAGTAATACTGACATCTCAACAAGTACTATTATACATTGGTTTAATTTTGCAGGATTACTTGCAGCAATCAAGTTGGTGCAAATGCTAAAAGTATAGTTGTAGCTACCCAAGGATCAATGTCTTATAAGGACAATATAGGATCTGTGTTTGGACTTAAACAGTTACAAAGCATTTTAGAAATTAAGCCTGAATATGTAAGTAATATTAAAGAGAATATATTTAAAGGCTTATCAGGAGATGTAGCGGAGTCTGAAGATCAAACAATAGAGGATGTGGAAATTAATCTATCTGAAGATTCAAATGATGCAGACATTAAAGAGTCTCAAGATTCTATATGTTGTTCTCAAAAATCACAAGGATACCAAAATCTCATTAAACCTGTAGAATTTACTGGATTTATATCATCATGTGCTCATGGCAGTGGAAGATCCAGCACCGACAGGCAGTTTTACTTCATTAACTCACGACCTTGCGAGCCTACTAAAATTATGAAACTTGTCAATGATGTTTACAAACAGTTTAATCAAAATCAATATCCTTTTATTTTTTTAAATGTTAATATAGAACAAGCTTCTGTGGATGTTAATGTCACACCAGATAAAAGGAAAATATTTTTAACCAAGGAAAAAATTATACTAGACATATTAAAATTATCCTTACTGAAACTGTTTGAAAACATTCCCAGAACTTTAAAGGTTGATTCATCAATACATAGTAAAGATATTGCACATGAAGTTAAAGCTGATAGAGACCAACCTAGAATATTTAATTCATTTCTACAACAATTCAGCAATAAAATAAATGGGGGACAAAAATCTGTTTTAAATGATAAAGGAGCAGAAAAACCAGAATTGAAAAGAAAATCCACTACAATGTTAAATTTTATTTCATCAAAGTGTGTTAAAAAAGCAGATAATGAATATTTACCAGATTCTGTCAATAAAAAATGTTTACCCCAAACAGAAAATTTAAATCAAACAATTGAAAATGAGTGTGCAATTAATAAAGTATCAGTTGAAAACAATACTGATGCAGATGATCATGCTACTGATCAGACATCTACTTCTACAGTAGAAATAAAACGAGAGTCGCCATTAAAAAATAATGGTGAATTAATGTATTTGGAATTTACTGATAAATTGCCGAATACACAAATTAGAAATATAAGTGAAATAGAGGTGCAAAAAACACACGCTATAACTTGTAAAATTAAGAACTCTTCAAAAAAATCCTGTATAATATCTTCTAATAGTGTTGTTAATAAATCAAAAGTTGTGACAGATATGGAGGACTTAGGCAAGCACAACAGAAGATCAGTAAATTTAAAAACATCACTTGATCAGGTAAAACTACTAGTTGATATATATCATAAAAGTAAAAATAAAATAATGCCTGAGAGACTTAAATTTAAAAGTACAATCAACCCTATACATAATAAGAAATGTGAAGAAGAACTAAGTAAAGAAATATCTAAGGATTCTTTCAAAGAAATGGCTGTTATTGGCCAATTCAATCTCGGTTTTATAATAACACGTTTAGATGATGACCTTTTTATCATTGATCAACATGCCACAGATGAAATTTACAATTTTGAAATGTTACAAAAAACAACGGAACTTACTAACCAGAAATTAGTAGTGTAGGTATAAGTTTCATTATCTTAGTTGGGAATCTTGTACATATAGGTTGACATAAGAATAATATTTATTTTATTAATTTAGCCCACAGCCCCTTGAATTAACTGGAGTAAATGAACAATTACTCATGGACAATTTAGAAATGTTCAAAAAGAATGGTTTTACATTCAATATTGATGACACTGCCCCACCAACAAAAAGAGTGAAACTCTTAACAATACCAATGTCCAAAAATTGGGTATTTGGAAAGGAAGATATTGAAGAACTTTTATTTATGTTGAGGGTATGAAGATTAACCTTTTAAACCTTTGAGACTCCTTAATTTCTTATGTAAAATATATTTTATTTCTTCTTAGGAATCTTCATCAGAATATTGTAGACCCAGCAGAGTAAGAGCAATGTTTGCCTCTAGGGCATGCAGAAAATCTGTCATGATTGGCACAGCATTAAGTAAGGCAGATATGAAAAAACTTGTCGTTCATATGTCTGAGATTGATAAACCTTGGGTAAGTACTTGAATTTTACTAAAATAAATTTCGAAGTTCGTCGTCAATCAATTGAAGATCGTTAATAATAAAAAAGGCTCTTCTAAAGAGGTTCCATACCTTTTACGTATGCAACCTGCGTTGTTTCGATTCTGAACAATGGAATAGTTTATCAGAATTCTAATGGGATCTTTTCTCTTCAGAATTGTCCACATGGAAGACCCACAATAAGACATTTAGTTAACATGGCCATGGTCCATGTTCAGGGGAAAAGTGAATAATTTAGAGTGATTTATTTTTACTAAAACTTTAAAATCATGAATGAGAAGTATTAAAATTTAATTAAAACATTTTATGTTTTGCTTCAAATAATATTTATTTTCCATAATTATCTTCGATCATATAAACCCTAGAAACACAATCCCATACTAAATGCGTTCGAAAAACTGATTCCAACAGTGCTATACAGTTGTCATTACTCCGCGCTTAAACTTTTATATTAGCCTACTGCTCGCGATCTTATTACATGAATGAAACTCATTTTCGATTGGAGCATTCGTTCGCGGCGTCACTTTTAGTGCGTTTACGCTGCATCTAAGGTTAATATGATCGAAGATAATTCTACTACACCCTACATCTACACACTGATAGTTTTGAATATATTGAATCCTGTATGGGCAGTTGTCACTATGACTCCTGGTATTTGTTTATGCCAATGCAATTCTTTGATGTCATGTTGACCTTGGTGTATAAATAGTAGTTGTGGTGGTAGATGCTGCAAAGAATTTAAGTATTAATATGGATTAACAAGAATTAGTTTCAAATCAGGAAATCTAACAAAAGTTACCTTCAGTTCCTCATCAATAATTTCATCATCATCTCGTTCTACTGCTAGGTCCCATAAAGTCACTTGGTTGTCTTCTCCAGCTGAAGCCAGCACACTTGGCTCCGACCAGTGCCATTCCACAGAGGTGACTGGAGCTGTATGATGCTTGAACGTACCCACTGGTGTGTTACTAGTAAATTGTCTTAAATCCCAAATGTGAAGGAAACCATCATCACCACCTATAAAACAATGATGCTATTTATATAAACTTTTATTCAAAAGAGAATCTTGAAATATAAAATAAATATTATACATAGTAGTTAAAGCATTGATTTTAATGACAAGTTCTCACCACTAGCAATAAATGGTTCCTTGTTATTCCATGTGATTACATTAACATCACTTTGATGGGCATTTTCACATGTTAACATACAAGCTTTGTGTGGCGCTGCTCTTGTATCCCAAATCCTAATTGTTTTGTCAACAGAACATGAAGCTAATACATTCCTGAAAATTAAAGCAATAAAGATTATTACTGAATTACAAACATCAAAGACATCTAAAACTAAACATCATCATAAGGACATATTACCTTTCATTAGGTGACCACTGAATATCTTCCACAGAACTAGAGTGACCAACAAGTGGACGCTGATCTACATCCCAAGTGCCTGCTTGATTAGGCTTCCATATGTGAATATCTCTTCTGCAGTCTCCAGTAGCTAAAACCTTAAAATTTTAATAATTAATTACTAATATCTTCAATACTAACCAATTTTGAGACAAAAATACTTACACCTGGTTCGGTAGGACACCAATCTATTCCAAATCCTTCCTGTTGGTGGCCATTGAAAGAATATATTGGTTTAACTGGGTTAGTTACTGTATCTAAGTTGTATCTTTCCAAGACTATAGGGTCATCAACAGCTTGTAATTGTTGAGTTATGTTCCAAATATCCACTCTGCCTAATTCTGACCAACTAGCAGCTAAAATAGAGTTCTTAAAATTTGTTGCCTAAAAATAAAAAAATAATCATTGGTACAGTGTGATTCAAACTTAATGGCGGTTATGAAGTTAGCCTTTATGCACATAGCTGTGGTCCGGCACTCACCTCTCCCACCCACATCTATTTTTTTTATTTTATTTTGTTACAATATGTCGTAGAGTAATTCTATAAACCAGATCTTGCAATCGTCTGAGCAATTTTTAGGTTCTTTGTGAAAATCCCAGTATGTTTCGGACAATTGGAAACTTGAATGCTGATTGGATCATCTAAGAGTTGATTTAGTCCGATTGGTCAGATATGACTCTTCATAAAGGACTATAGGTAGCCATTAGCCAATGAGAGCATCTGTTTGTCCATGACGTTGATGTCAGCCTATCAGCACTCGCAAAATTTTGGTCATTCGTGTTTTACCTAAGATTCGTTGGGTTTTTGTAAAAATCCTAAACATTACTCAGACTATTGTAAAAACCTGTCTCAGATTCTAATTATCTAGTTTTTGCAATTTATACTTGGATTTTAGTAAAGATCTGATTTGTACGGATGTCCTATGACATATAATAATATATAAAAAAGAATTGCTGTTCGTTAGTCTGGCTAAAACTCAAAAACGGCTTGACCAATTGGAATAATTATTTGTTTTGTTTGCTATAGTACTCGGGTGGTTTAGAGAGAAAAATATATAAATTAGTTGATACGAAGTTCACAGAGGCCACTAGTAATATAATAAAACAAAAACATACCCTAATTCTGTTCACACATCCTTGATGTTTGATGAATGAAAACGTCATTTCTGGCTTCTTCTCTTCATCTTCCTCTTCATCCTCATCTTCATTATCACTGTCAGATTCGTTTTCTTCATCTGGTTTCGAAGTTGGATGTAAGTTTGACATTTTTATTACCAGTAGACTGAAAATTAGGGTGATTATGGCATTTTTGTGCGAGTGCTCTAGTATATCAATTACTTTGCTTATAGTTTAATTTATTAACTCTTACTTGTTCAAATGCGCACTGGATGCTTGGGTACCGGCAATTAAGTAAGCTGTCATCGGGTATTGGTCTCTTTCGCTTCCAAGATTATCAGGGATAATATCGAAACTCAAGCATGGAGCTCCCGTTTGTGCTTGATGCAGCATCACATAAGCCGACTGATCACAAACCAACTGCTCATCGTCCTTCAGAGGCTGTCCTGGTAAATAAGTTTTCGGAGCCTCATCTTCGGCATTGCTACCTTCGTCAACACCGTCCATAGCATCTTCGCTTTCACTTGAACTGGCGTCCATTTGTTCTTCAGTTTTATTCGACATATTTATAAGCTGTGAAACCAGAAACTCGGTTTTATTATTGGTTAATCAAATTTATTTATCAAAAAAGCGAAGACGTAAACACGTGGTTGGTTGTACCTACAGACCACTGAACAAGTAAAAAGTAATCAAGGAACATTTTTTTTTTCATGATGCCCACAGACTACGACACACAGAACACTACTGTTGAGGCAGTATGGCTTATTCTCAAACGATTAATTAGCTCATAAAATTTAATGTATTCTGTGGATTAGCTTCAAGTCACAGATGAATATATATATAGGTTGAAAAAAAAGCGCGGGAAACTCCTAACAGGGCGGACGTTCTTTTATTTCGGAAATTTTAATTTTAATTTTTTGCTGTTATAACCGATCAGTTGAGTTGTTGTGAGGTCATAATATTTAATTAGTGTGTATTTCTATTGTATTTGTGTAATTTCTCCTGTATCTGGTAAGTTTTTTATAGTTGTTTTGTATATTATGGATATTGTATGACCGAGCCCCCTGATCAGGGGCTCTATCAGCTAAAAACATTGAAGTTCATGTTAACTGTGTTTTGACAGATGTATGTGATACATTGCTACTTCGTCTTGGCACAAATAACAACTTAACAAAGAAAAATAGCAATGTATCACATACATCTGTCAAAACACAGTTAACATGAACTTCAATGTTTTTAGCTGATACCGCCGCAGAACGTTACATCGGGGGACTTAGGCTTCGACCTGAGTCCCCCCGTGGGTTTTAGTTTTAATGAGTAATATTGTTCTGTGGTTTTAATGTTATTGTTCCCGATATGGGAAATGAAATGGACACTGATGCATCAGTAAGCAGTGTAGGTTCAGGATCTCGAAAGAGATTAAAAGTTAAGAAAGTGTGCAAACATTGCAATAAGAAAAGGAAACGGACTTCTCATCAGGGAAACAATGATCTCGATTGTCAATGTTCTGGTCACGATTCATTGTTAAACAAAAGTACTGACAGTGTTTTTATAAATCCTCAAAACATTCCTAACTCGAGTACAAATGATAATGATAAGAATATAAGTGACTCCAACTCGGTTCCACAACCAACTAATCCCACACAGGCAGTTGAATTAGGCCGTAAGCAATATGTTTCCACAGATGTGTCTCCATATTTGATCCATGTTCAAAGAACTGAAACTTCTCCTAATGATGGGAGTTATCTGCACCCAATAACTTTTGGCAATTTTCTTAAAAAAACTGACTTCAAGAATATTATACCGGGCAGCGTCAAACGTATTGGCAGAAACAGATGCACTGTGTCTTTTTCTACCATTCATGATGCTAATGGCTTTATTAACAGCAACAAGTTGAAAGATTTTAAACTGCAGGCTTTCATTCCCACTTTTAATGTGACAAGATTAGGCATTGTTCGAGGAGTTCCAGCTGAATGGACTCCTGAAGAAATTAAAGAAAATGTTACAGTTCCAATTGGGTGTGGCCAGATCATTAAAATCAGGCGTCTGAATTATAAAGTGAATGTTAATGGGTCAGTGATTTGGAAACCATCTCAGTCAGTAGTTTTCACATTTGATGGACAAGTTCTTCCTAAAAGGATATATATTTGTTACAATGCATTACCAGTAGAACTGTATACCTATCCAACCATTCAATGTTATAATTGTTGCCGTTATGGGCATACTAAGTTAAATTGCCGGTCCTGTCCTAGATGCTTTAAATGTTCTCAGGAACATAAAGGTGAGAACTGTAATGTTGATGAAAGTTGTGCAGTGTGTTTAATGTGCTCTGGGTACCATTACGCCACTAGTAAAGTATGTCCCGAATTTAATCGACAAAGGGAAATTAAACTAAGTATGTCCCATAACTGCATTTCATATAACGAGGCTAGTAAACTCCACCCAGCTATATCCAAACCTTATGCTGATGTTCTTGGAACAAAACAAAACTCAGAAGATACTAACATCAATAATAGACTACCTATATCAAACTCTCAGAGTACATCATATAAAAAAACAGTTTTTATAAAACCCCGTCCTCCTCCATCATTTTCCAAAGGTTATGATCAAACAGCTCACAACAAGATTATGAATGACTACAATATGCCCTATTCTTCCACTAATGGTAGTGCTCTTAAGCAAAATAAAGATGGAAATGTAGAAAATAATACAGTTATTGACTTTATAATTTCATTTCTTAATTCTCAGTTAAATAATAATTCATTGAAACCGTCCAACGTTGCTGCAATAGTTGAAATTATCACAAATTTAATAAGTAATAATAATGGATCTAAAGGTCCTACAATGGAACTGCAGGAGTGTAATGCCTAAAAAGAGTGATTTAATTTATATTATTAATAAACATAAAATTAGTATAGTTGCTCTCTCTGAAACATGGCTGAGGTCCGGTTTTCTGTTTGGAATTCCTGGCTTCACATGTCTTAGAGAAGACCGAACCGATAATCATGGAGGAGTTGCCATTCTTGTAAAGAATACTATTTCTTTTCAACGATTGACACTTCCCTCACATAACGTAGATGATATTAATGTTATAGGTATAAAATTATCTAGTGGTGTTTCTATTATCTCTACTTATATACCTTACCCATCTTCTAACATTTTTGATAATGAAATTGTTCCATTAATCTCAGCTATAAATAGTCCTTTTCTGTTTCTTGGTGATTTTAATTCTCACCATCGTTCATGGGGTTGTGGTACTACTGATAACAATGGTGAACATTTTTTAGATATTATTGATCAGCATAATTTATGCATTTTAAATACAGGAATACCGACTCGTCGTACTAAACCTAACGAAAATGCAAGTGCGGTTGACTTGTCTATTTGTAATCCTGGATTAGCTTCAGAGATTACTTGGTTTCGCCTTAACTCAACTTTTGGTAGTGATCATTTCCCCCTTATTATGAGTACCCCTATAAAAACTCCTTCTGGTGCTAATTACAATCCTCGCCTCAAACATAGATTAACTCAATCTGAAAAAGACTGGGAGAAATTTAAAAGTATAGTCCATGGCAAAACTAAAGACCTTCCTAACATTAGTCAGTCAGGAGTAACTTTCTGTTCTGAAGCATTGGCCAAGTGTCTTATAGAAGCAGCAGATGAAACATTTCCTAGAAAAGGTGCTTCCTCAGGGTTAATTCCTTCTCCACCTTGGTGGGACCATGAATGTACTGCGGCCATCAAAACACGAAAGGAGACTGAGGAAATATATAAGCAGGATATGTCCAATGATAATTATGAAAATCTGTGTAAAGTTATTAATAGTACCAAAAAATTTCTTAAACAGAAAAAAAGAAATGGGTGGATATCATTTTGTACATCACTTTCTCCTACAACTTGTCCGTCTGAAGTGTGGCGTAATATAAAACGCTTCAGATCAGCTTATAACTCCTCATCATCAGTAATTCTTGATCCTTCTATAGCAGATTCTTTTATGGATCATTTAGCACCACCAACTGTTGCAGAGGCATATGATTCTATTTCTTTTAACTTACCTCTAACAAAATCTTCACTTAATGATCCATTCTCCCTTTCAGAACTAAAGGGGGTGTTAGATAGTGTAAAAGATAGTTCACCTGGTGAAGATGGTATACCCTACTCATTTTTTGTTAACTTAAATGATGAAACTCTGTCCTATTACTTAAAAATTGTAAATGAGGTTATAACTACAGGGGAGGTTCCTCTTTCCTGGAGAACACAAATAGTGGTTCCAATTTTAAAACCAGGCAAGCCTTCGTGTGACCCGAAGTCGTATCGTCCAATAGCTTTGAGTTCTATTTTAAGTAAATTAGCAGAACACTTGGTTAAAAATAGACTAGAGTGATATATTGAGAGCAATCAATTATTATCAAATAGTCAATTCGGCTTCCGGAAGGGGAAAAGCACTATAGATAGTATCAGCATTTTAACTTCTGATATCCATTTAGCCTTTTCTAAAAATAAAGTTGTTTTAGCAGCATTCTTAGATATTCATGCTGCATATGATAATGTTAATGTTTGTAAATTAATCCAAAAACTGAAAGTCCTTAATGTTTCAGAAATGCTCACGAAGTTTATATATTTTATGCTCTCTGAAAGACATATTCATTTAGATCTCCCTGATGGAACTAGGTTAACTAGAGTACTTGGCAAGGGTCTACCACAAGGTTCAGTTTTAAGTCCTTTGTTATATAACATATATGCCAGTGACTTAGAGCGTTCATTAAATAATATTCACATCCTTCAGTATGCGGATGATTTACTTTTATACTATGTTTGTCAGTCGTCTGTTGATGCTTGCCGAGTTTTAAATTTTTCTCTAACTCTGCTTAAGCAGTGGTTAGATACAAATGGATTGGAGTTATCAGTTGAAAAAAGCGGTGTAGTATTATTTACTAAGAAACGAATTGCTCCAGATGTCAGTATTTTATATGATGGATCTGCTATCGAAGTTAAAGACCACGTTAAATTTCTGGGAGTAATGTTGGACTCCAAACTTTCTGGAATCCAACATTGCGAATATGTTGTTTCGAAATGCGAAAGGACTTTGAATATGATGAAGTGTCTGTCAGGGGTCTGGTGGGGTGCTCATCCATCATCATTGAAACTAATATATAACGCTTTAATAAGGAGTATTCTTGAATACGCAACGTTTTTGCTCCAAGGAGGAAATAAAGCCGCTTTTAAAAAATTAGATGCTATTCAACACAAAGCTTTGAGATTGATCCTAGGTTCTATGAAATCTTCGCCTATCAACGCCATGCAAGTGGAATGTGTCGAACCTCCTCTTAGTCTAAGGAGACAATTTCTCAGCGATAAATTTGTATTTAAAGCTTATCAGTATTCAAATCATCCTCTGTTTCCCAAACTACAACTTTTAGAAGAATACTTAAACTCACTTAGTTATTGGAGACACAAATCCCCCATTTGTCTCTCTATAAATTATAAAAAACTGCTTGCCCTAGAGGCTCCTATTTATCGTTCTCATGTCTTGCCGCTATTTAAAATTAGTTTAGAGTCTCTACTCTTGGAACCTAACATTTGTTATAACGTAGGTGTTAATAAAGATGACATAGAAGCAAACACTCTTTTCAACCATAACACAGATGAACATTTTGGGAAAGCAAACTTCATCTTCACAGATGCTTCAAAATCGTCTCCTTCTGAAAACGTAGGAGTAGGTGTTTTCCATGTACAGTTCAACATAGTTCAAAAAATTAAATTACCTCCTGAAGCTTCGGTATTTACAGGGGAATGTTTAGGTATCTACAAAGCTTTAGAGTATATTATTTTAATGAAACTTAAAAACACAGTTATATTTTCTGATTCCAAAAGTGCATTACAGGCCATACAAAAATTTCCCTTTAAAATGATACCATGTTATCCAATTATATGTGATGTGAGGGAAAAGCTTTTAAAATGTACATTTTTAAATTATTCAATTACTTTAGCTTGGATTCCAAGCCATCAAGGCATCAGTGGGAATGAAAGAGCCGATCAATTAGCCAAAGAAGCGGTGAAATGTGGTGACCTACATCCCTATCTTAACTACTGTCATGATTTGATTACCTTGCCTAAGACTTATTTATTAGATTCCTGGAAACAAATCGTCGCTAAAACTTCCCTAGTTAAAGGCAGAATTTATTTTAATATTCAACTTAACATACCTCAAAAACCTTGGTTTAATCAATTAGAATGTAATAAAACTTCTGTCAGCATCATTACGCGTATGCGTCTTGGCCATGTGTGCACTCCTGCTCATTTGGCTAGGTTGCATATTGTGAACAGTGACCTGTGTGATTGTGGAACTGATGTTGGAGACCTCGACCATTTATTCTTTTCTTGCCCCCGCTATGATCATTCCATTTTCATTAACTCCCTGGCAGCACTAGATGTTCCATTTCCTACCCGCATGTCCTGTTTATTAATGCATCCATGTAAATATTATAGTGTTTTATCATCCTTTATTATTCTTAATAATATTAAGATATGATTTTTATACCTATATGTATATATTTGTATTATTTCTATATTTATTACCAATAATATTTTATCATCTCAAACCCAAACCAACTCCTCTGATCCTTCTCTTCCAAATTCCGTATTCAATTTGCTTTCTTTACCTTGTTTCCCTACCTTTGAACTTGACATTGGCAAAATAGTCAAACTTTATTGCCATAAAAAAAAAAAAAAATATATAGGTTCTAGTAGTTTAGTAAAACAGAAAACTTCAGTCTTCAAGTTCTTTAGAATCTCAGAAGTAACTACATCTCAGAAGACTAATAACTTTATATTTTGTGCTATGTATACTTGTAAATAATTAAGAAATCTGTGACTGCAGTGGTTAATAATAACAACACTATTTTTAACATATTATTTCAGCTAACTCTTATATTTTATAACAGCGCATGTTAATTTCATTATGTCCATTCGTTGCTTGAAGATGTTGAGAGTTATTAAGACTGCTAATATTATTAACAGGAGTCTTAAGTCTACAGCAGTTTCTACCGTTCAAGACTTTAAAACACATAAACCGGCTCGATTCGAAACTGAAAATAATAAAATGGTGTACTTGGAAGATCCTGACGTTTTTGGAACTCTATCTAGAAATGTTAGAAATCAAGAAGACATTCTTGAAGACGAGGGTGATATAAAAGAACAAGAATTTTTAAGTAATATACCTTTGCCCTCCCAAAAATTAACAATAAAACAATATTCAGATATAATCAAACAATACTTGGAGCACAAGAGATTAAAAGAGGCACTGGATGTACTTGAAGTAAGAATGTTGACTGTAGATAGAATCAAACCAGAAAATTATATTTATAATATCCTCATTGGAGCCTGTGCTGATGTTGGTTACACAAAGAAGGCTTTTAAATTATATAATGATATGAAGAGGCGGGCATTAAAGCCAACAGGGGATACTTATACATGTTTATTCAATGCTTGTGCTAATAGTCCTTGGGCTACAGATGGCTTGAAAAATGCACACAATTTGAGGCAATTAATGATAGAAAAAGGAATAGAGCCTAACCTTACTAACTACAATGCAATGATAAAAGCATTTGGCAGATGTGGAGATTTACCTACTGCTTTTCAAATTGTTGATGAGATGATGTCAAAGAAAATAGAAATTCGAGTACATACATTTAATCATCTATTACATGCCTGTATTTCTGACAAAAATACTGGTCTAAGGCATGCCTTAGTAGTTTGGAGAAAAATGTTGAATAAGAAAGAAAAACCAAACTTATTTTCATTCAATCTAATGCTAAAATGTGTAAAAGAATGTAATTTGGGTAGTCAAAAAGATATAGAAGAACTGACAGGGCTACTACAAAGCACTGCAATTAATGGTTCAAAATGTAAAGTTTTACAAATTGCTTCATCTGCAAATAAATCTTCCAACTTGCAAAAAATTATATTAAATTCTGAACTATCTTCCAAAGACACATTTTCATATAAATCAAGTAAAAACTTTAAGGAAGTTACTGAGCTCCATGTGAATAACGAGTTGCAAATAGTGAGTGATAATAAAATCACTTTACTTGATAAAGGGTCACTTAAAAAGATACCAGCTGCACAGGAGAGAATAGTGCCAAACTTACTTTCTAAAGTGGTAAACATGTATGAAGTACTTGGATTACAAAAAGTACATACAGTGCAGGATAAATTTGCTGTAATTGGTGGTCAAGACGACTTTCTCAAAGAAATGGAAGTATATTCAGTTAAACCTGATGTCAAAACTTTTACCCTAATGTTGCCACTCCTAGACAACACTCATGAAGCTGAAAATAAACTAATGGAAGTCATGCATTTATTAGATGTAAAAGCAGACATAGACTTTTATAATATTTTGATTAAAAAGAGATGTATGAGGGGTGACTATGATGGTGCTTTTGTAAGTGATTTATGATTTGCATCCTATCAAAACTTCAATTTGTAACTTAAATCTTTCTTTAATCACTGAATCTGTATATTGCTTTCACAGGATGTTAAAAATATTATTGAAAAAGAAAATAAGATTCGTAAGAAGCGCCATCCAATGAAGAAAAAATTAAGATTGAAGTTCAATATTATGACATATGGCATTTTGGCAATGGCTTGCCAAACTAAAGAAAGTGCCGAGAAATTGTTAAATGAAATGAAAGAGATGCAACTCAAGTTAGTAGCAGAATTAACTAGAGCTTTTCTTTTTACGCAACTGCCCAAAAAACAAGAGTGTATTTTACGGCTTTGCTTAAAAATATTTTTTTGTTACAGAGTTAATATAGAGATATTAGGCACACTATTAAAGAATGGTGCAGTGCATTCTAATTATGAATTTATTTCATTTATAATGAAAAAAGTCAAAGAAGAAGATTTAAAAGTAAATGAAGCATTTCTAAAACATCTGGAAATATTTAATGATAAGTGTACCACGAAAATCGAACAGGTTAATTAAAATACAAGATATTTAATTAAAGATTTCTTATTTTTGTTGCAGAATGTAGATGTTACCTATATTGTTTCATGTTACAGGTTAGAGAGGACAACAGTAAAGGCAGTACTAAAGCCATTTTAAAAGCATTCTTAAATTTTTCCAGTTTCTATAAAACTTGGCTAAAAGAAGTTAATGCAGACAATGCATTAAAACAAGAACATCCATGGCAACAATTCAGAGAAAGCTACCCACAATCAGTACAAAGGACGAATGTTGTTATAAGAGAACCTAAAAGGTTCTACAAAAAAAATAAAAAGTTTGTGAAATATGCACCAAGAATGTAAATAAAAAAAAGTTTTTATATAAGTAGACAATGTTTTATTGTTTTTTTTTTACATCAAGTAGGTACATATTATTTTTTTATAATAAAAATAATTTATGACGCTATATCTTAAGGTGATGAAGTTTGCGGTTCAGTTCTTCAAATTTCAAGAGTTTACGAATGAAAAAGTCGCCATAACGATGAGCTACCTTCGTGTCGGCAATGTGGATCATGTCATTATCAATGTAGAAATCCAACTGAAAAGGAAAGAAATACTTTTAATTATATAGCTTTGATTCGAAGGTTAATTGCTACCTAACTATAACTATAAACCAAAATAAAGGGATTGTAAAATGTCCAGCCTTTCTGATATCAGGATACACAATGATTACTCTCTGTCAAACTATTTAACTTTGACATT
Organism: Catoptria pinella; assembly: GCA_963556745.1. Taxonomy (NCBI): domain Eukaryota; kingdom Metazoa; phylum Arthropoda; class Insecta; order Lepidoptera; family Crambidae; genus Catoptria; species Catoptria pinella. Next base: position 8,349,219 of record OY750771.1, read on the forward strand.
AAAAAGAATGGGACAAAACACTGTATCCTGATATCAGAATGGCTGGACATTTTGCAATCCCCTTATTTTGATTTATAGTTAGATAGCAATTAACTGATTGTAGGTAGCAATTTTTGGTCACGAGCTTGACGCGAACCGATGCAGACTACCAGCCATCCTGACGCTCACTAGAAATTAGCTTAGTGTCTTCCTGGAGCCTTAACTTTCGGGCGGTTTTGTAGCCTAGCCTTAAAACTTTCGGGCGATTTTGTAATATTATTAAGTGATTAGCTTCCGCACGCGACTTCGTCCGCATGGACATTCGGAATATCCCTAGGGAAACTTGACCGGGATAAAAAGTATCCTATGTTTTATCTAGGCTATAAACTATCTGAGTGCCAAATTTCATAAAAAACGGTTCAGCCGCAATTTCTTTTTGATCGAGTTAAACAAACAATATTAGTAGGATAAGACCAGTCCCTTTAGCATGACCGCACTCGAGAGGCGCATCTGTCGACGAAAAACGACATTTGGATGTAGAGTAGACAATATTTATGACAGGTTCATCATCCCATATACGCCAGCTGGTACTTATTAATATCGAGGCGCAAGTCAAGAGGTAAGTATTTAATATTATTTTCCCACCTCGGATCCGCTCTGGAACTTGCCGTCCAGTCCGCTGGGCCCCTTAGTCCACACGACGTTCTTCATCTTGTGCTTGAAGCAGAGCAGGTGTATGGCGAGCGCGGCGTGCTCGCGAGCGGCGTCACGCTCGCCGCCGCGCGCCGCCGACATGAACGCGGCGAGCTTGGCCAGCGGCAACGTCGTGTACAGCTTCAAGTACGAACGGATGGTTGGCAGCATTTTTTGTTGGCGGACCTAAAATTGGTTTTTGGAGATTAATTTTGAGATAGAATTGTGATATTAGCGATAGGTTGAACACGGGTTTTATTTACATGATAAGAAGAATCGGTTGAATATTCAGAAAAACTTTTACCAATTCGAATGTTCAGTATTCATTTCACAATCATATTGCCGATCCACCCTCCCTCTGCACTCGAGGGCGGCGACGGTAACTTGTAGGGTGAGACATCAAACCACTCGACCAGAGTGTGAGCATAATCCAGAACCAACAGAAAATCGTTTCTCAAAAGAAGTCAACTTCTAAAACACATGGTGTTTTCTTTTTAATTTTGCCTATAAATTCTTGTACAATACGTTTATTGTAATTTATTGGTGGCTCAGAACTTCGCGCGAGACGATGCGCAGAACACAATTTCGATGAAGAGGGTGAGAGGTGAGAGAGGCTAGTGGTGGGGCACGGCTGCGCGCATAGTGGCTAGCTCCACAGCCGCCATTATGTTTGATAGGAGACTGACCTCGTCCATGAACACCTGCGTCTGGTGCTTGACGGCGTCGCGGCCGTAGTTGGAGCCGGGCTCGATGGGCGGCGGGCACGGCGACAGGAACTTGGGGCACGCGAACGTGAAGCAGCTCTCGAACTCCCCCAAGTCGCCGTACTGCATCTTGAACATCTTCTCGTGGTAGTTCTTCTCACGGAGCACCTGCAATTTGTTAACGATGGTTTTAAATATATTCTGTGGTTTTAATATTACTGTCGCAAGTAAATCAATAATAACAGCCCGATACAATTTTATTTCTTTTTCTCTTATCGGTAAATAAAAGGTCGGAATGTTCATGCGATTACAAATCGGAATCGGCGATTCCGCTTTAGTTTAGGAGTTGTACAGCAGTATTTCACAGCTAACGACGCTTCAGTGCCACAAAAAAGGAAGGACACTAACTTATCTTATGTAATATTTTACACACAAATATTTTTTTAACATTAAATAAAAAATTACCTGCTGAATGGACTCATCAACGCACTGAGGGTGCAGCACCAAGCAAATGGCCAGCAAATGGTACATTTGCTCCGTCTGTTTATTGATCTGATCGTTCTGGTAGGAGCGGGATGAGAACAGCTGCTTCGTTCGCTGCATATACAGTAAAGCGGAGGACAGCGTCCGAATGGCGTCAGCGTATCGCCTCATCATCATGTACGCGAAGCCGACGTAGTAGGATGTGGAGATCTGGCACGCGGGCACATGGGAATATTGAGACTTCTTGTGCAACTCAATGTTTTCCAATACCTAAAAAAAAATTTCCTTCTTATTTTCCGGGTGTTTTAATTTAACTAATGAACTTACCGAGTCTGACCTGTAGCCAAAGTCTCGTCAAAAACTTCGCTAAATAAATACACTCGACGTCACCAAAATCACACCACTTCAAAAATGTCTTTAAAGTACTTTTAACTCGTGCTGGCACATATGTTAACACGCCCGTCAAATGACATCGATTTTTATATAACTAGAAGCACACTTATCTTATAACACATCCTTAAAGAATACGGAGTATTACTGACGTACAAGTACGTAAGACGAATGTGCCAGCACCTTTAATCCTATCTAATTGTGTTGTATACTTCTACACCTTCAAACATAGCCAACAGTCTCACGAAACCTTCAACGTCTCGATAGCGGATTTACCCGCATTTTTATTGCGGCGCAAGTAATAACGCGTTTAGCGTTTAATTATTGGTAACTGTTATGTTTATTAAATCAAACAAATATTAATTGAAAGGTCATTAAATGTACTTTCAATAGATATTAACACTAACTTAATAAAACGTGAGCGTGAGCAGTAGCAGGTAGCCAAGTCTTAACTTATTTTCGAGGAGGTGCGATTTTTGTGATGTCGAGTGTATGTAATAGTAATTTAAATATCAAATCCAAACATTACATTGGGAAGTTTGTTATTGCTTATACAAAATGCAACTTTATTTAGGGGCCGTCTTTGCCACAAATCTTAATACCACCTCTTGCAAAAGGTTTGAATAAATTTATTTCATCAGTTTATCACCTTGATGGCTTGGTAATAGTCACCAAGCAGAGAATGGAGGCGCAGTAGTCCCACCAAGGAAAAGTAACCAAGCATTTTGTAGAGTGAATGGCGGCCAAATTCTCCTGCCACTGAATCAGGGTCGCCGCCAGCAGCATACACCTATAAACAAAATTTTATACATTACATAAATAAATGTTGGACATCACATACATTGCTCCGATTTCAAAGTATCTAAAGCGCTTGTGTTATGGAAATCAGAGACAATGGTGGTACCACAAACGTCCAGACAGGGATCAAAGTCAGGACCTCAGAGATGGCGATGCCTTGAAAACCGGTGTACAAGTCACTCAACCATTAAGCCGTCAATTTTATTTAAATAACACATAATTATAGTTGGAATGTGATTAAAACTAGTGATGACCATACAACTTACCTCAAGTTGACGCTTTATGTTGGACTTATCTACCAATGAGTGTAGCACATTGAGAATGCAAAGAACATTCCAGGCCTTGTTCTCAGTGTTAAGGGCTTCAATCTCTGCCGGGCTCAGCTTAGATGTGCGGGATCTATGATGTTAATGATTTGCTATAAACTTAATTTTTTGTTACAACTTTATTAGGAAAAACCATAGAATATTAGGACAAAATTAAATACCACATACCTATATTGTGCAAATGACTGGAATTGGTACACAAATTCATCAATAAGTTCCCAGAGCCACTGGTCGGGCAGCTCTAATGGAACAGGAGTCTCCGCAGAAAGGATGTAATTGAACAAGTCACAGTAATTGTAGAAGGAGGTGAATCTCTGTTCTGGCTTCGGACCACCAGGAACACGAGCATAGATATCCCTATAGTACAATTCTTTATAAAGAATCATGAACACCTGAAAATAGCACACAGATAAACTGTAAACAGAGTCTAACTAGGAAATGTAGCGGCTTAAGTGTCATCTCAACAGAAAACTTTGTATACTATCTACATAAATAAAAAGTAGACTGTTGCCATATTAAAATTTTGAACTTACATGATCATTATCCACCACTGGAGCTACTTCATTTTCTTCAGGCCAAGGAGTATTTTCAAAATACTGTTCAGTTAATTTGGGGAAGGTATTCTCATACAGATTAAGAATCTCATAAGTTACTCCCTCATTAATCATGTTACGGAAGTACACAAGAAACTTTTTCACCTGAAAAAGACATTCTAATAACTTTAATTTTATTAAATGGTTTTTTATTGCTATGCTTTCACCTATCTTATGCAGCCTTATCAACAGATCTCAGACAATCAGAAATTTATAAACATTAGCTAAGCTATAATATATAAAATTAGATTCTAATTACAGAAATTGGTAAATTACAAACCATATCAGGCATCTTGTAGTAAGACCGATCATATTCCAGGTCATACTGTGGATCTCCTGTATGTGGCTCATAGGCATCACCATATGATTCATAGCCTCCCTATAAACACAAGAGTATTTCTTTCATTTAATAAATAACAAACACGTCGTTTGTGCTTACGTTTTACAGGTTCCTCCTAAGAGGTTATTTAGAATACAAGGAATTAAAATAATTATGAAATCTTACCTCGTTATAATCGTCACTTGAATACATGCTTAGTAATATTTGGGGTTACTACAAATTACTAGTAAACATCTGAAAGTTATTCTGTAAAATGGATTTAGATACACGCCAACCAAATCCAAAATCCGTCCGGTCCGTCCAACCAAAGAAGATCTTTCTTGTTCAGTCAGCAGTGTTACCAAACCAAAAAATACAAATGCGGTAGAATTACAGTCTAATAATCGGGAGAATTCGGGAGATTATACAAAAGAAAAGATGACACTTTTAAAAAAGGTTTTTATTATAACATATTGTAATAGTAATAGACAATGTATCGTTTTAAGTTTTTTACAAGAAGATACTGTCAAAACTTTAAAATCCAAAATGGAAAAACTGGTTTCCACCGAACTTACTTAAGTTGTCAGTCATACAGCATGCCATCACTTTCTGGTTCGTACACAAAGCAAGTGAAAAACAGAGATGACTATTTTGCTACTTTTAATTGAGCTTTTAATAATGGAGTAGGGATTTTATAAGGAGTGTGTGACGAATAATGCGTTCAGTGTTTCGAGTAAAAATTAAAATAAAGCGAGGTGTTCACTGGCAAGTAACTTCCACAATTTCTTGCAGAAGTCAACTGACGACTGTTTCCACTGACTGCAATTTCTCTATACGCAAGTCGCTGTAGAAGTTTGTAGATGTTAACTTCCTGCAAGAACTTGTAGAACCGTTTCGACACAAATTGCATACATATTACTTGAGTGCATCCAGCAATTAGGTACTTAAAAAATATTTCCGGCAATAGTAGATTGCATAAACAAAAACGGACTTCCCGCCAATATACTTTTTTTATACGTGGCTCATTAATATTGCCTAGTTTTATTAATTTAGTATTATAACATGGATTATGTGAGGTATAAAAATAAAGAACTTGAGCATGAAAAGCGATTTTATGCAGCCTATACCCATAAATGAACTTTACGAGCATGAGAAGTGAAATAATATTACCTAGCTCTAAAAACATCCAACTTTATTGTGTGAACAAAATAAAGTCGCAAGCGCTTGTTGCAAAGTGAAAAATGGAAAATAACCGACGCTACAAAGAATAGGCATTAAAAAAATAATATAAAAGAAATTCTGTAGTGTTACTGGTAAAGTAAATCTTTGACAACTCATAATTTGGAAACGTGACGCTTTACGAGATTATGTCAATCTATATTTTGTGTTTGTGTTGATTGTAATGTCTTCTGTCAAGTGTTTTTAGTTTTGTGCGTAGAATGGAGCGCACGATATGAAACGAGGTATAACCACGCGGCGCGTTGACCAATCAATATTCTTTCATTTATTCACCTCACGCACGCCTTCTTAAGTAGGTACATACAAATAAGTAGGTACCACTGACCTGAAAAAATTTTTTGTAGTGTAGTTACATATAAAATTATATATTTAGGAGTTTTTAGGGGAATTCAGGAAAAAACTTTAAGGAAATTTTTTATAAGGTTTGGTAACACTGCATATAAAGTACATTATTCTACTCTGTGTCAGTCAGTGGCAGATGACAGCTGAAATTTTCTCTCTTATCATCTTTTCTATCAATCATTGTTCTTTTCTTCGCAATTTTTTAGAGAAAGTTTGCGATAAGGTACCAATCCAATCACTCGCATTTTTGTCAAATCGTCGTCCTCTGAAATTATAAACATGATCGCCAATAAATTCAGTAATTTGATTACCCGCAATTCCTTAATTGTTGCCAAGAACTCTCAAAGTTTGAGAAACTTCTCCATAACGACTTCTAAATGGGACATCGTAAAAATTCAAAGCACTGAAGATTTCAAAGCTAAAGTTATTAACAGTAAAGTTCCAGTGGTCGTCGATTTCTTTGCAACGTAAGCATGATTTTTATGAATATACGAGAAACCGTAACGAAAAAAAAAAATTCGGCGTAGATAGTGAAGTCAGCTCGTCAATCTATATTCTGATGTAATAATATTCATCATTTTAGTTCATACTTATGTATTATCATTATAATAAGTCTATAATCATTTATTAATTTTCGTAATTCTCTTATTATATTGGATTAGAGACTATTATGATATTCTCAACAATAAATAAATATTGAGCTGATGATGACCATTTTAACCACTATCAGTCATAAGTCAAGTATATAATATTTGCATGATATTATACTGAATCAACCAATGATTAGTGTCCCTATCTATCACATTTTGGTACCTATCAGTTATCTATCCCTATCACATTTTTACCAAATATAATTTTATAACTAGCACTGTTTGTCATAATAAAATATTATAATCAATAGAGATTTGGATGCATATTTACCTAAATTTCAGATGTTTGGTATCATGGAAAGCACTTTTTTATTGAAAAATCCAAGGATTCCAGGATTATCTAGTGTATAATCCGTAAGATGTAATAAATAAACCTGATTTGATATTAATTCTAGTTGGCTTGTTACAAACGAAATTGGTTGCTTTTCCCTACTATTATTCTCAGTGATTGTTGAAGAAACAAACACAATCTCATTACATTGTAACAAGGCCTATAAAGCCTTCATAAGGATATGATTAAATGTATTCCCTAAGGAATATACACATTTTAAAAATTTATTTTTTTTAATATGTAAGCCACTTTCATATTAATATGTTAGCAACAATTGACTTTAGGTAAATATGCATTATGATTATCCAATCTTTACTAATCGATTATCATCAATAATAATGTAGGTATGTTATTGTTATAGATGGTGCAACCCATGTAGGCTTTTGACTCCTCGTTTGGAATCCATCATATCTGAGAACAAAGGAAAAGTGGTACTAGCTAAAGTTGATATTGATGAACAGACCGATTTGGCATTGAACTATGATGTCAGCTCTGTCCCTGTATTAGTTATCATAAAAGATGGGAAAGTACAGCAACGCTTGGTTGGCTTACAGGATACTGACAAGTTACGCAAGTGGATAGAACAATATACAGCTGAGGATACAAAGGCAGAACTTAAAGCTTAAACATTTAATTGGCACAAGGTCATAATGATTATGTTTATGTAAATTATTGTTGTAATTTTTATGTAGTTTGTAAAAATAGAAATTAAAAGAAACTAAGAGTTTTATTCTTCCAAGAATTGTATTAACTCCCTAGCTCTTTTATAAATTGCTTCATTAGGTTTCGTTGATTCGCCATCTTCAACATCTTCATTCTCATCTTGGTTACTCTTTGATTCTGTCCAGTCATCCATTTGCTTGATTATTTTATTTGCATCTTCTAAAAGCATGTTGCGGATGTTTCCTTTCGCAGATTCAAAATACTCTAATAGTAAAGGCCATGACTCTTTAGGCACTAAGTTTTCTGAAAATTTATTCTTATATAACCAAACTTGTTTTGCTTTCATAAATTTCCAATTTTGTCTATTATGTTTCCACTGAGATAAATAGTTTAAGCACTCTGATTTAATTTGTTGCTTGGCTGTAGCTTGACTTTCAGCTTGACGTTGTGCAAACTTCTCTCTTTTAGCTTGTCGGATCGATTTATTTTTGCTATTTGATGTACTAGCATTGCTGTCTTGGTTCTTCTTCTTCTTCTTTTTCTTTTTTTTAGGTTCATCAGAATCTGATTCTGAAAGTCTTCTTGAAGACTTAGCAATATTTACATTGCTTTCAATTTCACCATTCAATTCTTTATTAGTATCTACAGGTACTTCTGTCCCAATGTTATCGTCTTTGTTAGAAATTTTAATTTTTGAATGAGCTCTCTTCTTTTTCTTTTGCTTTTTTATAACAATTTCCTCTTCCATAATATTTTAGGGTAGGTACTGACTGAATCACCTAGAAAAACTCGAAAAATTACAACTTGTTGAACCACGCTTGGTTTGACATTTAAATTCTTAGGTTATGTGCATCTCTCTCACTCACACTCATCCACTTAGGTAGGTCCACTGGGTCCACTCCTATAGGGATGTTCGATGATCATCGATGTTAAAAGATGAAACATCGATATTGCATTATATAAAACATCGTAACATCGATGTCACGGACACATAGGTAATCGAAATTTCGCTTCCACAGAGTATGTATCAAATTCTAATCGCAACCAATATACCAAAAAAAGAGTCTGACTTGTGTGTGTTGTACCGTTTATAAAAGTTGCTGTTACTTGATTTTTACACTTTAGTGGTAATAACAACATGGAAGTAACTAGTGTAACTACACATTATAAATAGATTATTGAAAATTATTGCAAACAAAAATATTGGAACTTAATGTGTTCCTACGCCCAGCGTCTATTTTGTAACTCGACTAACAGCTTAAAATGATCATCACCGAACAAAGTTTTATAGAGATTGCTGGGTCTTATAGAGAGTTGAACTTAGAATAAGCGCAGTGGAACGGAAGCGTGCTGGGCCCATAACCTTCTATGTTCTTAACAGGCTGACTGCCTACTACTAGTAAACTAATAGTAGTTTACTTATCTTGTTTAATAAAACAACTAATTAATTATTTCACTGTCCATATAATATTTTCTCCAAACCTTTTACAACAGTATTTTATGACACACAACATTGTTTATGGTTACAGACGGTATGCTTTAAGGATCTATCAAAGAGGCCGTATTACTTTTGCATCGAGTATCGATGTTCAGCTATTGATGTCATTATGGATGTCATCATCGATGTTTTTGCAACATCGATCATTCCACTTCTCTACGTCAGGGGCTCAGGAGCGCTAGACCGTTCGACGATCAAGCATGGCTTGTCAATCATTTACATTGCATTACCACCACCACCACTAGACACGATCTGTCAACATTACAACTTGATAAATAAATACTGAGCGTATGCGTCTAGCCATGCCTATGCGTGTGTTTGTAAGTAGTAAGTGTAGTAAGGTTTATTCCATCGACGGAATATTGTGATCCCAGTATTTACTGTGTGTGTAGGGTTCGCCTAAAGTTAGAAAGAGAGAAGCTGAAAGAGATATATTATTAAAAACATTTACGTTTGTTTAGGTTAGAACTATATAATAGGGGACGATTCCGCGATGAATAAAAATATTTTAGTATTTACATAAATTACAATTTATTATTTAAATTAAACCAAGGAATATACAAGGTGTTACACAAATACCTCTAATGCCGAATATACAAAATACAAAAATTAAAATTGAAAATATCAAAATGTATGAAACAGCTGATTATTTTTTTCACGATTTCCGAGTTGGCCCCATAGTAAAAGTTGTTCAGTTTGATGGTCCCTAATACCATATTCGGCATTAGGGGTATTTTTGTAACACCTTGTATATCAAAGCAAGCTCTTTGGGAGCTCGAATGTAACGTACGTTATACGTTATATTTAAAAAGTCTTTATTTTTATTTAGCGGCTATACGTTGTTTTAAGAAAAACTAAAAGGCTGGGTACCCACCTACCTAAAGGTATACGCGCGCGCAATGTAAATTATACTATATCAATCTACAACTCTGGTCACCCAATTCCCAACAAAACGCAAATTTTTGGCACGTCACAGCCGCGTCATCATGTCTCCGTCTCCGTGTCTGCTTTTATCACTGAGGAGAAGTTAAATTTGTTCAGCATTATCAAACCTTGGTACCTTTATGTGTGAACTATTTATTTTATAGAACTTAGAAATACAGCTTAATAATGGAACTATTATCACAAGTGTCGAATACACAGTTTCTTTTCCCTGTCGCGGCAGTAGCTGTTGTTTTAGTATGCGCTGCGTTAGTATTCGTCTTTGGATTCCATTCGGCGGAACAGCCACAATTCGATAAGCTGCCGCTAGTCGTAGACGATAGGAAATCGTCTAATAAGAGGAGAAAAACGAAGGACAAGGTCAGTGAAAACAACATACTGATTACGACCGTCATTGTGGTGATTGCGCTAATTTTATTTTTAACCTAAGCATATGCTCGTATTTACCGGGGCTGTGTACATCAGCTGTTTTATTGGTGTGCCTGTATCATTAAGTTAATAATTTCTTCTTTGATACTAGGTTAGTAAATGTAGTTTCCAATCAGATATTATTTCAATTTACCTTTACAACTATCTGATGTTCTTATGTTCTTCTGTCAATTTTTAGTCAGAGTAATCTACAATAGTGTATTGTTTTAAAATCTTTGCTAGACAATGTTTAAAGATATTGCTTTTTATAGAAATCTTCACCCAACCGTTCTGCAAATGAGGATGTGAAGACTAAGTCTGAAGCTTCCAAGAAGTCTCCGATTAAGGAGAAAAAGGAGGAAAAAGCTAAAGAAGCTGAGAAACCAAAACCGAAGGAAAGACAGGAGCCTAAATTGGTGAAGAAAGAGGTGGCAGGAGAAGCGAAAAAGGCTAAAAAATCTAAGTCCAATGTGGAAGTTGAAAAGCCGGCTGATTTTGATGAAGGTGTGTGGGAGGAAGTGCCAAAGAAAAGTGACAAGAAAAAAGTGAAGACCCCTGAAGAGAAAGAGAAAGAGAAAGAAAAGAAGAAAGAGAGCCCCACCAAGAAGAACAAAAAAGTTGTAAAAGACTCTGATGTCGAAGCAGCCCGGCCACAAGCCGATGAGCCAGTGGTTCAAGAGACTATCAAGGTGGTGAGTGCTGAAGGCCCACAACTGGATGAAGAGTCTGCCCGTGCTCTGCAGGCTCAAGTGGAGGAGTTTCAGAGAATGATGAAAGAGGTATAATATTGAATAATTTTAGGGATCATATCATCTTCCTGCCCCTATCCTAATCACCTAGGGGTGGTGTAATATGTCTTTCTCTTCCCTATGATAGGGGAGAGAAAGACAAATTCTCTCACCTTCACTTCTTCACCTCCCTTAGATCACAGAGAGATTAAGAAATCACATATTCATATAATTTTGCACTATTTCTCTTTCTTTTCCTTTTCTAGCATCTTATATTTGCCAAATGATTTCTAGATTTAAAAAATGAAAGTATCTGAAATTAAAATAAATAAATCATTTCAATTAGTTCATAATTTGTAGAATAATGCATTATCACATGATTTTAAGAGTTAATTAATATGATATCAGGCTGAGCGACGTGACCAGGCTGTCCTAGGAAGTACTGACGATGAGATAGCTGCTGAAGATGAAGAAATCCCAGAAGTCAAGGATTTAAGAAGCAACAAGAAGAAGGAGAATAAAGAAAAACAGATTAAGAAGAAGGCAACAGAGGTAAGACATGCGGCAGCTTAAAAGTCATTAGAGACAAAAAAAAATATTAATTTCTCAGCTCATAAGAGAATATACATATTTATTTTTATGATAAAAATTTATTCATTTGATTACTTTCTATAGTATTTTTTCAGGGTTCTGTACCAAAAATGGTATAAAGGAACCCTTATGGTGCAACTCAGTCTGTTTGTCTGTCACAGCTGGATATCTCGAAAACTACTAATGCTATCAACTTGAAATTTGGATTAGTTTTAGATGACGTTTGCCCAACTATTTTGCAAATAAGAGAGAAATAAAAATATTTATATTTTTTAGCAACAGGGACTGAAAGGGGTTCTAAAAAATTCAAAGTGAGGCTACTAGGGCATATGGGGTATCATATGAAAAAGCACTTCTTGCACATTCTCAAACTTTTTTTAGGTCGCATAGTTTCCGACTTATGAAGAAAAATAAAAAATAAAATTCCCTCCTTATCTCCGAAGTTTGCATAGAGAAAAATCTGAAATAATTTTATGTGATAGAAGTTTATGTAAACTAAATAGTAAACTTTTTCAGAATAACGGTACGACGAATGACCGTTTTTCATAATCATACTTTATTTAAGTAAGTGCATTATGTATTATATTAATTATTTGTTATTTTCGTCTACAGACTGCTGCTATTGCCAAAAATGCATCCAAACCTGAACCAGTGGACACTTCTGATGGACTTGATAATCCAGAAGACAAGCAGAATGTGCCAGTGTTTGATGAGTTAGGAGGTAAAATATGCATTTTATTAACTTTCAATAACATTAAAAATATCTCGCTAACGTTGTAGCAAACTTCAATCTTCATCCAACAATTTGTCTCGCATAGTCATATTTTTATTGCTATGATCTTGGTGGTATAGTGGATGCTTCAACTGTTATCAAATATGACTTATATACTAGACTAGGCTACATTACAGTCCACGCAATATAACTTGAACCCAACCATAGACAATGATTGCACACTAAACATTTTTGTAGTGTGGTGCCATTAAAAAATTATATTAAAAAAATCTGTGGCGCTATGAGTAAATTTTTGACAGCTTATAACTTCGAAACGTGACGCTTTACGGGATTATGTCAATCTATATTTTTGTGTTTGTATTGATGTGAACTATCGATTTATGAAGGTTTCATACGTGAACGTCATTTTCAAAAATAAACAAAATGGCGCACGTGATTTGGGCCAAAAGTTTAAACCCTTTCGGGTCAAGTTATTTTGCATCTACTGTATACATACATCCGTACATCTGTATACATACATACATACTCCGAAACTTTGCTAAAGCCTTAGCCCTTGTATTATGGAAATCAGAACAACAGTACACGGATCTGAGATGATATGGATAGAACCGGGGTCAGACATGGAGACACAATGAAAACTGTTAAACTTATAATGATACACAACAATAGTATATTATGCAATTAATGAATAAAAGACGGATTTAAAGCGAGTGCCATAAATGAATCCTGAGCGACGCGAGTGATTCATGGCCCTCGATATAAACCTGAAGAGATGATTTAGAGATAGTTTGATTGAACAGTTGAGGGTGATTGATAAATTATCAAGACATTATCTCTTTGCAGACACTTGGACTGATGCGAAGGCGGCCAAGAAAGGCAAGAAAAAGGTGCGCAAGGACCAGTGAGAGATGAGTGAGTAGATACAGGGTCCATTTGGGAGCTACGCCCTGTTACTAGCTCAATACCAATACACCTCTGATAAAATTACCACTTCACTCCTATCAGTAATACATAATTATGCAGACTTTTTTAATTCCATCATAGGCTTGTAATATAATAACATTATTTGACAGAGTATTTACAATTTTAATTGACAGTTTGTTGATAATTCATTTCAGGGTTGTAATTTTACAGGGTGTGGAATTCTATTTTAATACCTTAACTGTTCACATTCAGTCAATTTACGTCCATGTTTTTAGTTTCATATTTTATTTTGTATCTAGCTAATGTTGACATGTTTTTTCTTTATAATTTAATTATTGTTGTTTACATAAAAGCATAATATGTTTTGTTTTTGTATGCATTATTTGAGTCATAATATTTAAGGTGTTCGAAGAACATCCGATGACCTTTTGGGAATCTGCAATATCTTGAGTGTTACCTCTGTTGTTATTTTGAAACCAGTAACTTAGTTTTGTGGAATTCAATAGATTTAAGTTATTTATATTTTTTATGTAGATCTTAAAATTACAAAGGTAGCTATGGAACCCACCCAGCCTTTGATGTAAAAGACTTCTAGATCAAGAAGCGTCTTGTTTTTCCGTGACTAACTAATATTTTATAAGTATCAGGAATTAAAAAATGAAAAATTAACAATAATGATTTTAAAACTGAAATGCGTCTTTTATCCTTAAAGAAGTATAATTTCAACCTATATTTATTAATTCAAGGTCTTCTGGTGCTTGTAGATATAAGAAAAAAATCCTTTCATTCCATGTGTGTGCATTTTAATCTATTTTCTTCTTGATTTACTCCCCCTTAACATTACTATTCCATTGTAGTTTGCTCATATTTGTGCTATCAAAATGATTTTTTAATGATTTTATTATTTGACCCATGACAAAATGTGATGTGACCTGAAATTGGACCAATGTGTAAGCAAAGTCACGACATACACTCTTATTAGAAATCGTAGCTTTCCACTGTTCTCCTAAATCTTGGTAGATTATAATGTACATATTTTCCGTCCGGAAGCTATCGAGTTTTTCAAATTCTACTTAGATCCCGCATATAAACAACCTACATAACGTGCCGTCAAATTCTTTTGGGACAAACTTAACTTGTTCGTGACGTCATACTCAAACACCGTCAATATCGCTTACAACGCAACTGCGTTGATATTTTATTGCAGATTCCTATTTTGTATACTTAGATATAAGAATAAATAATAAAAAGTTTAGCATAATGCGGACAACATTCTGTATAAATAATCATAAAAATTCTGAATGTCTCGGAATGCATATTATTTATTATGTAATGTTAGGTTAAGAGTGAGAGCTTCAATATTTGGTAATACGACTTAGTTAAAATTAAAAGTATGTAGTTTCTGTACTATAATGATATGTATTCATCGGCTGTGCAATATTTCAAGTTGTGTCTATTTATTACTGGCCCATTTACTTGCTTAAACAATTACCTAATTTATTCATTACTGGATCGTATCAGTCGCACTATTGCGATTTTATAAACTCATCCTGGAATGATTCATGGCATTGAAAACTTGACTGATGTGCGCCAACACAGTTGATTTCGTATACTTACATAGAGTTATCTCTTTCCATTTAAGATCTTGGTTCTTCTTGTTATCTCATATTTTCATTCTTTACTTGACACATTATCTTCAAATGCTAGCAAAGGGAAAGTTCTTTCGTTAGAAATAATAATAAATAAGGTATCATAATGTATGTACATTTTCTTATTATCTCTTGCGGATTTTACAGTTTGTTATGTTGTTATAACAAAATCCTAAGAGAATATTTTAATTTCCATTTTAATGTGGTTTCTTAATTTTTGTTTTCTATTAAAAAAATAGGTACTATTAAATGTCAGTACTTAGGGCCTAAAGTTTTATAAGATTAAACATTTAGTGGATTCAGAGGTGAAAGTAATTCTTATATCAATACAATAGTAGGTACATTAGCTGTAAAATAATATTTTTGTCTTTGTTACTAGAATAGTAATTAGAATTGATCTACACCTGTGAGATCCAGTAGAATATTGCCAACGCATAGAGACATATTGTATCTTGAGGATTTTGTTTAGGCTCTAAATGATAATGAATGTATAATATAAATATTTTTTTAAAATCAATAAAGAGTGATACATTGAAAAAAGAGTTTCGTTGTTTCGTTTTAGTCATACTTAACTTACCTTATTCCTTGATTGTATGATTTGAATTATTAAAAATGTATTTCTCATAATGTATAAATTTATTTTTATCAATATCATATTCAATATAAAATTCGAGATTCAAAGGTATAAAGTTACAAAGTGGGTTAATTTGGCGTGCCTACTTAAATCTAAAACGAAATGATAAAGAACATCGTTTAAACTAGTTTAAAGATAGTTCATAAAAAACGTGCATGATTTATGTAACTGTCAAATGTTTTAAATTTAAGTAGGCCCTTTAGAATTTGCCCTTTAAGTAGATACTTATTAAATAATGAACTATATAATTATATGACTAGTTCAAGGTGCAACTTCTAGACTTATGGATTTAACTTTTCAGTGTATTAAACTACTGTTTACAGCATAAAGACGATTATTCAGCTCTGTAAGTTCGTGTCTATATAATTCAGTTTATTTACAAAAACGTTGTGGCCACATTAACGGCAAACGCCATTGATTATTGTAATTGATGAACCTTATGCGTATAGGTATAAGGAAAATTAGCGCCATAATTAATGCCGTTAAGTCTTATTGTGGCTCCAGCATAAGGCACATGCCATACTAAAGAATTTATATCTCGGAAGTTGGCTAGTTACTTTCATAACTTGCTTCATGAAGATCTCTTCAACACACTTATCCGTTATATTCGTATCTCATAGGAATGGAGACTAGCTGTCAATCATCTGCTTTGTTCTTGATTGTACTTATCATTATTTTTAATATTACAATTTGTACCTATATTGGAGATATGCGGTGTTATTACAAAATATATTGTTTGAAAGAAACAGCATCACATTTAAACAATGTCAAAGTTAAACAGCCCCTCTACTCAAATGGTCAACATTCTATACGTTTGAACGCTACGCTTACTACATAATAAAGCAATAGACGATTAAATCACATGTCGCAAACTTATGTATTGTATGGAATTGACAAGCTAACGGCACCTTACTTATAGTTTACTGCTTATTTTAAAGCGTAACGTTCAAACGCATAGAATGTTGGCCATTACAGTATGGGGGGCATGTGTTAAAAGTGTTTTATAATAACACCAATGAAATATGAGTAATTGTAATCGAATTGAATTTCTGTATCACTGATTGGGACGAGCTTGTACATACATATCTGTTTCATGACCATGTTTTTTGGTTACGAAAAGGTGTTATAAGTCTTCTTTTATTTAAACAGATTTTGCTTCCGACCTATCGAAAATTATAGTAAAGTACCTATGCATTTAATTTTCTAAAAAAATATTTTATCGTGCTGCATTGCGTGAAAAGCCTGTCAGAGAAACGTTATCGCAAATTAGAGATTTGAATGTATCAAAACTAGTAAGTAACTTTTGACAATTGAATTGAAGTGAAAAAAACTTAAAAATACACTGTAGTGCAGGATTTGAGTTCTAAGCTCTTTAATATAAGACTCGAGTTTTTTAACATTCAACATTTCAACGATATTATTGGCAAAGGAACTCGTGAGATGCAGATTCTTTAAAGATTAGAAGTAAACCTTCGCCATATTTATGTGATCCTGGTACTTTGGTGACGTACTCGTACCTCGTACTACAAAGAAAAATCTATTTGTTATTGAAAATAACATTTCTTCATATCTACTAAAATCTGGCATTTGTAGAAACAGAAACCACTTTGATTGTGATATTTTGAGAATGTAATATTTTGCAAACAAAGGCACGGGTCATTATACGTAACAATACTAACGTCTGAAGACTCAATTTGCGAAGCGACTCCGTAGCATAATTGGTCAGTGCATTGGGCCGGAATCCCAAGGGTACTGGTTCGAGTCCCGTCTGAGGTGCTACGGGTGAGTCGATTTTTTTTAGTATTTTTCTAATATTATTTATCTTGACTCAATTTGAATCAAAGTACGGAACTCGTGTTTCGATGTTAGCAGAATGAACTTAAAAGATCGATGTCGTCTCATAAAAAAAACTCGAGTCTCGTAATTCTTAAATGACTCGAGTCTCTATTGCAGTTTCACAAAAAGAAAACCATGTACACAGTCTTATCAGTGTTACGGAATCACTAGCGTGGAAAAAAACAATTTGGTCGGTTGATTTACAGTTCTGAATCGCTTTTAGCACCAGATTTTTTCATATTGGATTTGGGTAGAGCAGGTGCTGCACTTTTGCTACGGGGCTTCTTGCGCCCGCGCCGCTTGGGGCGCCGCAGTTTCCCTGTCTGAGCGGGCGCCGCTTGTGTCTTCGTCTTTGTTTCCACTTCTACTTTCAAACGCGCGAACATGTCGTAGTTTGTGATAGCACACCATTTGCCTGTTGATTTAAATTAGTGTGTGTTAAAGCATAGTTCTTCTATTTCACGAAGACCGTTTTGCTATGAATGTGTTAGGCATGCACATGCATATTGTTTTAATGTGCGTCTGCACGCTCTCGTATCACGCACACTTAAATAATGTGCATGTGCACGCCTAACAACATGACAGATAGAACAACTATAATAAAAAAATCGTTGAGTTCTTAACAAGCCCTCAGTCAGTCAGTTGACTTTATAACATCGTGTGATTGCTATCATGCTATGTTTCATATCATTGAATTTATCATTGAATGTAAATAAATTACTTAGTTAAAATTTGTTAAGGTACCTAGATATTTTAACCTTTAATCATTTTAGGAAATATAATTATCATCATTGTGTCACCCGCACGAATTCATTTGCTGGGTATAGTAGGCCTCTCCCGAGAGTAGAATTAGGACAGCGTTTGTATAATATTTGTGATATTACTGACCGTTACAGAATTCTTCGCAACATTCAGGACAAGTGATAATTCTTGTTTCAGTGACACCCGAGCGGTTTTTAGTTTTCCTTAGCATGTTGTTCTTAGCCAGTTCTCTTTTGTCCCTAGCTTTAGTTTTCAATTCGGCTTTTCTAAGCTCTATCAACCTAAAATCAAACAATCTCATTATTAACAATCTTAAAGCAATATCTTAATTAAAACCATTCTTTAAATCATTAAGGCAAAGATGAAACTATATTAACTATGAGTGAATGCATTCTGTTATTTCAATGTTGGTCTAAAAATGCTTTACCTGTTGTAATATTCTTCATCCAATTTAGATTTAGGTCTGATGGAAGTAAGCATTCTCCATTCAATAGGAACAACGCACAGTTCTTCAAATTTCAGCCCTCGCATCTCCACGGGTATGGGGTCCATGAATGTGTAATGCTTCTCTTCATAGCCGCGAGTTCCCAACTTTTCATAAGCTCGTATCTCCTTTTTAGGTGTTTTCGTCTTGTGATCTTCCGCTCGGTCTTTAATTTTTATGTCATCTGCGCGTACCTAACACATGAATTTCGTAAAATTAAAATGTGTTTTTAAGAAAGAATAATTTTTTAAAGGTTTACCTTTTCCGGTCTTGTTTTGAAGTCAGGAACTTTGTCCAAAACGGCTCTATATTCCTCAGCAGTATTAATGACAGTTTTAGACAAATCCAATATAGGTGCTTCATCTTTCTTTTTGTCAAAGAAATCGTCCGACATTTTCCTTCCCGTGGTGGCAATTGCAGTTTGATTATATTGATCTAACAGTTTCGGCTTATTCCATAGTAACGGTTTAATCAATAACAATTTTAGTAACCTATATTTCACTACATTATTGCACGACTAGCTAACTGTGCTCCAGGCAGTATTTATGTTATTGTAAAGTATTAAAATCTAGATAAGTCTTCACAAGTCACTAGACTTTCTTCAATATTTTGTTTTAATAAGATTATCTTGATCTTCATTCCTATCTAAGTAATCCTTTTTTGCGAAATTTAATTGGTCTATGATTTTTTTTCTGTTTTCTCCTAAACTCTTCTCATTTACATCATCTAACCACAGTTTTCTGTTTCCATATTTATCGTTTATGAATTTTTGTGATAATGTCATTCTTTTTGTTGGAGATCTTTTAGGAGATTTCCTATTTTCAATTACATCGGCATTTGATTTTCCAATGTTAGTAAATTCTAGAGCTATGCTACTTGTTGCTTCGTTTGTATTACTTGGTTTTGATAATTCATGGTTCGTTTGTTTGGTTTTCCAATAAGATTGACTAAGTGAGTTACGTTGCTTTAGACTATTATCGGAATTTTTATCAGACCTGGTCGGGGGACTTGGTGATCGACTATCTTCACTCGATTGTGATAAATATTGCCGCGCTTGTGAACGGTACTTTTGACGCACTTTCCTCTTTTGACTGTAAAACGGATCTTTCTCGCTTTGTTTTTTGTATTGTGCAGCTGGTCTGTTAACGCCCCACTTGGGCCGGCTTTCTATATCCTTTTTGAAACGTTCTTCAGATCGAAAACGTCTATCTTTTTTCAAAGTGTTATGATGACATTCTTGAGGCGCGTTTTCATCAATGTTTGAATAATCTTTGTCGTTATCTCTTTCAATGCCATCGGTATCAACAGTTTTGTCTGTTGTAGTTTTCCCATAAATTGAATCTGTTTGTGTGGCTACGTCCTTAGTTTTGTTTAGTAAGTTACCCATGCGATACTTCCTTGGAGTCAAAACTTTTCCAGAATCAGATATATCACTAATATTGTTTAGAGAATTGAGTGATACACTGCATAGGCTATTAGATAAATTTTGGGGCACTAAAACGGCTAATTGCAAACTATTTGGCTGTCCGCTTATTATTTCACCATTTCCGTTTATTCCTATTGGAACGATATTAAACTGGTTGTCTGCTAAAGCAAGCGGAGGTACGCTATGAATAAATAAATTTAAATTGTTGGGGCCTACCGATCTCGGTGAGTTAAATTCTGTTGTGTGCATAGATCCACACTCCTTTTTAAGACTTTTTGCTGAATGGACATCGTAAGTTCTGTTGGTTTTAGTAGGACTAATTGATTCGTTGACTTCTAGCATATCATTGGATTCGTTCATATCTGTGATCGATTTTTCATTATCTATGAGAACATTCGTATGCATATTTTGTCTGTGGAACGTAAACCGTTTCTCTTTTTCTTGTCTCGCTTTTCTTTCTGCCTCCTCAAGAGCCTTTTTAAGCGTTTCTAACTTTCGCTGTTCTAGTAACTGTTTCTGTTCATTTTTCCTTCTTTCGTCTTCTATCCTCTGCCTGTCTTCCTCTTGCTGGCGCATTATTCTCAATTCTTCTAATCTTTCTTCCCTAAGTTTTCTCTCTTTATCTTCTTGTCGTTTTTTCTCACGATCTTCTAACTGACTTAATATAGCTGATTGTAATTCTAAAGCCTTCATCCGTTTATTTTCTCTTTGAGCTTTTATTTCGGGTTCCAGAGGTACATTTTGCCCTCTCAAAAACGTCCTGCAACATCGAAGTATTTAAACAATCACAAATCTAGTAACTATAAAAAAACAGTAAATAACTAAATATGATGGCTGAAGACAAAAATTACCTTCCCTCATCGCTTCCGTTGCAGGAAGATCTGTCACAATCGAAGCCTGAATTGGTCGAGCTCCTTTGGTCAATAACTAAAACTTCCGCTGAGTTTTCTATCATGTTGAGACCACGTTCTACCCAAGAAGGAGTCCCTTTCTTTTGATTTGGCATCTGTAAAAAGCAAACATACTTACTGCCTATTGCACCCAAAAAAAATTGTTTAGGGCTACCATGGCGTGTCTGCCACTCATGTCATGTTGTAGCTATGTGTTTTGTACCTGAGGCAGGCGTTCGTCAGGCGCGGTGGGCTCCCAGAGGCGACCAGTGGCGACTCCCCTGTCGCCCCACCGTGGACGGCCCTCTTCGGCCGTTGAGCCACGTGGGCTGCGGGCTGACCATGCGCCATTATTCATCCCCGATTTAGTCCCACTTGACGTTCGGTCCCTAAACATAAATAATAGTGAAACCGGCGTTCAACAACAACATAGAAAACAATTCTTGATTTTAAAAACAAAATGCCTTGTTTATCGTTGAATCCGAGGGTTGTGGGTTCGAGTCCCGTCTGACGAGCTGGTGACGAGACGGTTTTTTCTAGTACTTGTAAGAAATAGTTTTGTATTTTTGCTTCTGTTTAATTAGGTATTTAAAAAAAGTCAGAATAAAGTTATTGAACGATTACTTGACGAATTCCCACACTACACGAACACGACGCGACGCTCTAAAACGACATTGAAACAGTGGCACTAGCAGTCTAGCACTCACCTGTTGTCCTTTCCGTCTTGCTCCCAGGCCACTACAGGGTTGCGGTCATTGCTGACATCGTGTAAAACGCTTCTGTTTTTATGATTGACAGTTTCACTACCGTATCCTGACGTGTCACCTTCGCAGTCTTCATCGTAGAAAGCGAATCTCTTGGCACTGGGGATGTTGCGGTTTAAAACGTTAGACCTCCTGTCTTCTTTGATCCTTTCAGGTTCTACGTGATGAATAGGCGGCAAACTCGGACTTCTTTGACGCTGTATTGGTTCCTGATATTCGTACGACGACTGTTTATGTAGCTCGAGGGTGCTAGCAAACTGGTTCCGTACTTGCAAACGATTCGTATACCGCTCGCCGGTACCCCACGGCAGATAAAGATGTGACATCTCCTCTGCGAACAAACGATAACTGGATTTTACAAATGTAATGTTCAGAGAAACGAATCTCTGATACCTTGCATGACAACAGTCGAACAAGAATTGACTACTGATTCGTAAGAAAAAATAAAGAAGTTCCCCTATTCCGTAAAGGGGTTTCGAGTTTTATCGATATCATGCGAGGCAATGGATAGTTATTTATATGAGCTGCAGTCGGCCGTCCATTAGACGGTTAATTTTACGTTCGCTTATTATTGAAAAATACTTAAAACGTCATTTTTAGCACATAAAATTTTAAGCCTACTACGCGACGGCACGCTAGTTAAATTGATTAGAGTGATAAGGGTAGATACCACGATGTCTTATTAAATAGTGAGGGCCCGTTAATGATGTTACTTTATTACGGTGTTTAGACGTCGAGGGTAACAAAACAAACAACGGTAGAACAACCCTAAGTAGTATTTTTTTATTTGGGAACCGATTACTTGTCCTAATTTCAATTGACCGAAAGCGGTTGACCGACGTCTACTAACTACGTTTCACCGATTTTCAAAATAACTTTTTACTATTGGCCAAAGTCTTTTTTGAACTTTTTTATTTGCACCAAAACATTTTACCGAATATTATGTTGCCCAATAATGTGCCACCCCGACACAGTTGGTTAGATTACGGAGGTTATACAACATGTTACAAAAATACCCCTAATGCCGAATATGGTATAGGGTCCATCAAACTGAACAACTTTCACTCTATTATATTTTCGATTTTAATTTTTGTATGAAACAGCTGATTTTTTTTTCGTGATTTCAGAGTTGGTCCCATAGTAAAAGTTGTTCAGTTTGATGGTCCCTATATACCATATTCAGCATTAGGAGTATTTTTGTAACACCTTGTATTTTGGACATTGTAATCACACATCAAACTACATGTTGCTTGCAAGCTGCACGCCTGCTTGCATGCTGCATGCTTGCTTGTATGCTGCATGATTGCTTGTACGCTGAATGCTAGCTTGCATGTTGAATGCTTGCTTGCCTGCATGAGCGCGCGGTGCAAGGGGTGTAGCCCGCTTGCTCGGGGGCCTGAGCCCCCCCTAACAACAAACAGTGGTGGTAGGCTAGGTTAGACTTGTGACCATGCGCATCAAACTGCATGTTGCATGCTTGCTTGCATGCTGCATGCTTGCATGTAAAAAATAAACGATCATTAAACTTGTCTTAATTTAAAATTAACAGCAAAGAGTAGGGTTCGGAAATAGTGTGCTCAAATTTTTTTGGGCGTTGGTTAAATGAAAATATGGCAAATAAAACAGTGGTGTAATGAATGTACGGAAACATAATACTTCGAACAAATGTTATTTCGGCCGATCATAACTTTGGTAAAAACTTTTTCGACCAAATGAGACGTTGGAGCAACGAAAAAAATCGAATTGATAATCAACTGAGACGCAGTGGCAGACGTGATTTCGACGAAGTCAAAAAAGACGAAACGAAATAGTTTTCTGTTAAATGAAATTCGAACAAACAAAATTCGAATTTATGATATAGGTAACCTTTTTATTTAAGTATGCCAACTTACGTAAAGCACAAGCATCTCCCTTTGGTAAAATACTGTAATTACAATTGTACCTGTACTGTAGGTACCTATCTAATATTTTTATTTTTATGTTATTAATTTATTAATACTTGAAGTCGTGTGTATGTACATCGAAATAGATATTACACATGAAATTGCTATCAGCTATTTAACGCTTAATTAATTACGAATCCGTGAAATTGCTTCAATTGATAGAATAGCTTCAGAAATTGGAAAATTGTTAATTGGTGTCACTTGGCTGGTCCTTTATGACTTTCTTACGCTCGGCTCAGAATACGTATTAACTGAAAGTTTATAAATATTTATGTGTGCTCGGTAGGTTAGGTATGTATGATGAACGAAAAATTTTCTAACTTAGGTAGTAGGTACCTACTTAGTTGCTATTAAATTGTATCCATTATGTAAGCGTGTGTCGTATCGTATATCGTATGTAAAAAGAGCATGATCCACTTTCGTTAGCTTACCTAGCTTAAAATTTTTTACGAAACACAGGCTTGATTTTTATCTTGGAGGCTATCTGATACTTTAATAGTCTCACTATAGGTAATACCACAGAATATAATATAATACCTAGTACACTTAGCTGTTGATATAATATCGATCAGATTATCTAACCTAACTTTATGACCATGTATCTATATTGGGTAGTATAGGTATAGGATGGAGTAGGACACTTGTACACATGACAGCACGTCAGGTTATAAAGTTAAACTGCGAAAACAACTTTTTTTACGTAGGGCATAAAGACGATCTCAAGGTCAACGTGTATAGTCTGAGGTGCCGTCGTGTGTACCTACTTACTATTATGTATTCTGTTGTAGGACTAGTTATACAATTATTTATTTTGTGGTGTGGGGGACAGTTGACGAGATTTTGCTCGCAGGGATAGTGAAATCAATAAAAAAATAAGGTCGATTCTGTCTGTTTAAAATGCACGTTGTTTTAGAAAAGCCAGAATAGAATAAAAGCATCAACAATCAAACTCGATGGCGCCCAATATTGATCCCTGCGGCACGCACACCCATATTATTATGGGGCTTCAGTAGATTGCCATGTGGTAACCCTAATTTAATTTTATTTGCTAGTATCGGGCAGTTTGTACTAGACTTTGTACACGCTAACTAGGAATAGGAATCTATTCTATTCTATAAGTATTCTGGTATCATGGCGTATTTTGCTTGAGCCGCCACGCTCTCTTGCACACAGGCTGTTTTAACGAGAGAATGTTTTGTTTTATTATTTAACGCTACGATAACTCTGCGCTGCTTGCGCGTGGATGTCCGTTCGTAATAATACTTTTGAATGATTAATACGATAACAGATTAATATTCATGATGGTCTGAATTGCTTAACTTCAAGGGTGTAAAATGGTGTAAGTTATTCTCAATTTGTTTTACTCAAAAGTGGTCTATTTTAATGCGATCAAAGAACTCTTCCTTGAACACATTGAAAATAGAGAAATTCACAGGGATTTCCCTTCTCAAAAACTACTTAGGTAGGTACCTATACCCACACTACCTAACTTATCGAGTTAAAGTACATCAGTCTTCTTAGAAATAAATAAATTCGAAGTGATGAGGTAAAGTGGTGCAGCTGTGCTAGTATTAATAAAGAGTAAATAATCAAGCTATTACTGTTGATGCTTTTTATTTGGTCCGTTAATTCCACAGACCAGACGTAATGACAAAAGTATGTTTTTGCCTTATTTCTCGTGTTACGTAAGAAATATCTACTTCTTTGAGTTACGATAGCTGCAACATTTTGTTTTGATTAGCTATAGTTGCACTTTTACCGAGCGATTATTTAGTTGACTGTTCATTTAGGTACCTACGTATCTACATAATAACCTAGGTCTAGGTCTAATAATACTAATAGGGTATTACAGAAGATAGTTCGTTATAAAAGGGAAACGTAAATGAATCAAAATACTTAAAAAAAACTCATAAGAAACTAAAATACTAAACTCGTAAATTTATTAATTACCTATCTAGTGCCAAAGAAAATGTACACAAACGCGATATAATAATTAATGGTCTACTACGAATAGACTCACCTAGGTAACCAATGCCATGAGGCGATTCCCACAGGGGACCCTCAGGGCCAACCGGCGGCGCATGAGGGCGCGAGCATGAGGGCATGAGTGAAGTACCGGGTTTTTTAGTGGGTATTCCCCCCTCCCGGGGTCCCATCGAGCCACTGGCTGGGTGGGACCACGGAAGGTGGTCGTGGAGGGAACCGTAACGTCCCCTCCTGGCGAGCACCACATTAAGGCCTACCGTGGACCATTGACGAACCCCCTGCTCACCTGCGGGGGGATTCGTCAATGGTCCACGGTAGGCCTACAACTTCGTGACAGTACGTACCTATACTAGTTCAGTGATTAAATACGGATCGGATCGGATGGATAAGCACACATAGGTAGGTGGTACATAAATAGATTTATAATGTCGTTGAAGTTTTAGCCCCATTATTATCGCGTGACGACACGGACATGACATTGATAATCTCGCAATAATTATTAAATTTAAAAGGTGAAGGATAGGGGTCACTATTGTTTCTGATAATAGTAGCCTTGAGTGAGCTCATTGGCTGACGGCAATGAAATTGTCGAGTGTATGTAACAAATAAAATTACAATAAACACTAAGCTTTTGTTTGCTTGTGTTAGGAAGTGCCCATTGTGTACATTTTGTCAGGAAATCGGTTGTCCAATAGCTATTGTCAAGAGAATTGAATTACTAAGTTGAGAAAGCCGACTGTGTAAGTTAGTATAGGTAAGTGTATAGGTACCTAGGTAAGTAATTTATTATCCAATACCAATGTTTTAGCTTAGTATTAATTTTGATCTAGGTACATACCTACTAACTGTTTAAGTATTATTTTTAACGCGTAAACTGTTTTCATTTATTTTGAAGGAATTAATGAAAACTTTATTTAGTAGTTATTGTTCCTTATTTAAGGGGGTTGCTTTGCGAGAATTGTTGATATATTATTTAATTTGACTATAATTTAAAAATACATCAATAATAATAATTAACGACTGCGTGTGTTGCATTGGACACACGCACGTATCTTAAGGGTGCTGTATGTTCAGTCTTATTTATTTATAAATCTTTATTGTACATACTATACATGTTTCAGTCTTAAAATTTTAGTTCACTCCGATCGGTTTACGTATACTTTCGCATGTTTTATGGGTTTTAAGTCAGTAAATGATGGAAAATTAAGCCACTACAAATGGTCCATTTATCCAGAAACGATAAACCGTTGGCCCGCAACTAAGGCTATTATAGTGCCCTCACAGTGGCGCCAAATGTGCCAAAAGTGGTGGTTTACAGAGGTTATTATTTGTAAATAAACCATAGAACCTTAGCTTCAATAGGATTTGAATTCGATACATTATGTACTTGGCAAGCAATAAATTAAATTATGATGAGGGCGCCACTGTGAGGGAACTAATCGCCTTAATGCAGTGCACTGAATCGCATCGCATCGGTGCATTAAAAGATGGATTTAAAAACTACCCGTTACTTCATGAAGTAGTGATGGAAAATGACTAATTAAATAGGAGCAATATACCAATACCTTAGTAAAGATATTATATTGTCGACTTATACTTAGGTACTGAAGTAGTCTCAATTAATATACTTAGAGCTGATCAATTTATCTGTTTTTCTAGAAGCTCCTGAGATTATTTTACGTAAATAAGTACAGTTTGCTTCCAAATCCACATATAAACAATTTAGGTAGAAATTATATAACATAATTTAAATGCGTGTGTACATACCGACAAGGTTGGTGTAGGTATTGTGTAATTTCAAAATCCGTTCTAATTTGAGTTCCACGCGTGTCGTGTAGATACCGACTAAGTACGGAGACGCGAATGGAGGTAAACTCCTTGGTAAAACCACGGCCGTGAATGGTCCGCAAAATACGAGGACGACGTGATGCAGCGGGCTGCATCGGCGACTTTCCGCGCGCACACAACGCACCTCTCTCGCGCGCCCACTGCTCCTTCTTCTGTTGTACCAGCGACGTCGGCTTGCTCACTGACAGCATCGCACCACACTATACATTACACTTTCTAATGTCCCGTATTGCACACACTGCGTTTCTGCCAACCGCAACGTAGTTACGGTGCACCGCCTAATGAGTGCTCTGGAGTGCTTTTAAAAACGGATGCCCGCGCATCGCTGGCCGTTCGTCTCGGTTCGCTTCGCACGTGCACTCATTGTCCCTCGCAGCTCGCTGGACCCGCCTATCTCCTATCCCACGGATAACAATCATATTTTTAAATCAACGGTACTCTACATAAAGCGCGAATGGTAGATCGGTTACGTACGAGAAGCAACAGCGGACACGTTGTAAATAGTAGTTTTTAGGTCCCCAGACTGTTTCAGCCTTTATTGTTTCAGCGCGTGTCACGCGATATTTCAGACGAAACGAAAGCCTCGGAAAAGCCGCTGGTCGATAAAGTAGTCATGGCAACGTTTGTTTCACGTGCTCGTGAGGATTCGTGGAATTTTTCTCTGATTTGCATTTAGGCCACTAGGCGACGTGAAAATTGAGGGGTGATTAATCGCTATTCACCGCACTCATGTGCTGGTAAGGTTTAATACTGCACTATACACGAACACGAATTTCACGAGCAGTCAGGCTTTTTCTATTATCCCATAGAAACGCTGGTTTTTATTATTTCATCATATTTTAGGGTAAGTATGTTTCATAGGTCCCAAATAACAAATTCTATATGAATGTTTGACAGATAATTTCATAGAAATTTCGTTCCATTCTTAAATTCTTAATAAAACCAAGAAGAAAAGTGTTCCGGAACCTGTGTGAAATAGGACCTTATTCTAGTTATTATTATAAATGTGAGTTTTGTTTGTTACTCAATCACGCAAAAACGGCTGACTGAACGGATGTTTCGCATACAGATAGAAACCTGGATTAGAACAAAGGATACTTCTCATCTCAAGTTTCTTTAAAGTCGGGTCCATAGCGCGTGTTTTGCTATACACAATCAACAAAAACATCTCAACATTGAATAAAATCGTCTACACAAAACATTGTTTGTTGTTACACAAAAATGTGTAGAGAAACAAATGTTTTTGCTTTCCATGCTCTTACTACTACCTTTCACAAAACATTTTGCGCGGGTCGAGGGGCAGGTACTGTCGTAGTCTGTGGTCATAATCATCTGTCATCTTAGTGTCATTATTGACAACACGGTTACTTGTTTTGATTTGACTTTTGCAGCAAAATGGAATGGAATAACGAAACGATTTTTATAAGAGAAAGTCCTGCGATCTGGGATACAATCGCCGGCATACAAAATTAAAAATAAACGCTCTGACGCCCCATCGAAGAATCCTTGCTAGAGAAATCGACAAAGAAAGATATTTAAACTAAAAGAAAACATTACATAAATGACTGATGGCTTTTTACAGTGTTGCCAACTAGGCTAATACGAAATGTGCTGATATAAAAATGACAAAAATATGCCATTTAATAAAGTGCTAACAAACGCTAAATGAGCAACACTGAAGTTTTGTCTAAAGTAGCCACTCAATCGCTGTGGACGGCGTGTAGAGAAACATGTCTCAAAAACAAAAAACCTTTCTTTGTTGAATGCTTTCGAAAAATCTTCGGCACAGAATTAGTATAGCGACTTCGGCTAGGCGAATGAGCAATCGGTAGGATCGGAACGAGAAATGGGATACAACTAATCAGATAAAACAACTACATTTAAGTAATACGTTTATTCTTAAATGTAAAATAGTTAAAGCTAAACTCAGAATTTTAAAACGCGTATCTGGTTCTGATGTCTTCTAGTTTTTTTGAGACTTCTGCAGGCGTTCGTTCGAGATCTCCTGCGATGGCTTTCTGTTTCGCTGGGTCCAGGGAATTGAATTGCTCGCACAAATCTCCATCGATGACATTCTGTAAAAAAAATAAGTTCAGGTTTATTAAAAAAATAAAAGACTTCATTTGAGTACAGTAGTAGAGGAAAAACAATTGTTTGTTCTAAATACTACAGGAACATCCCAAGATGCGCCCGACTCTCAAGAACAGTGTAGTAAGCAGCAACGCGGAGCTACCATAACGGCAAGCATTCGCGCTGTCGCATTACCACACTACTCTACCAACAGTGTAACACAGTTTCTCTCAAAGACAAGAGCGACTGTTGACTTACTGTTGATATGATATGCTGACCAAAGAACGTCAACGTCACGGACGTGCAATAATGCTATATTAATAAAAAAAGATGGTAGTTCTTAATCTTGATAAATTAACTCAAAATAACTAACCTTTACAGGGTAGTAGTAGCTTCTGAATGACAAGTGATCCCGTCCACACAGTGGAGGATTTTCGCTTCTCATATGCATTTCCAAGTGTTGGAAGAAATCATGATCTTCCCGGGATGTGAATGGCAGGAGTACTCCTAAGGATCCGCTGACAGTTGCGTAAAGAAGCGCTTCAGAGCCACCAGGTATCAAAGTGGCTCTTTGCAAGGATGTGATCGTTTCGCCGATGTGGAAATTAACTACGATTTCTCCTTTTTGTGACGCCCCATTAAGAAGACCTGTTAAAATTGCATACTTAAGTAAAACGTAAAATCAATAAAAACATGTAAATATGAAAGAATAACAGTCAGAAATGAAATGCAGAATCATTAATTTTCATAAGTCTAGCATGTGTGAATTTGATGGTATCATCATATAAATGGAAAGTCAAAGGTATGTCATATACTCGTATTAATACGTATTATATTTACCTCTGTCCCATAAAGCTTTGTTTCCAGTAGGATCTTCATCGACATCATCAGAAACAGACTGTGGCAACCTCATTACAGCAATATTGCCAAACTTGTCAGACATAGCAACAGTGTCATAATCTAAAATACATTCATTGGTAATCCATCTGGGATTCGTGTCATCGGCGAATATAATTAATTGATTCTCTCTCTTCTTGTATTTTAAACAGAAAACAGATTCTTGCACATCTGCGGCGTATATTCTTTGGCCTATCGTTTTGATATCGGCTATGAGGTTTGGAATGTGTCTGTTTTCGCATTTTCGCAGTAACTTGCGCCTGCCAATGTCGTATAATCTGAGCATACGGCCCACACCGGCCAGCAGTCTTCCGTTGAACGCCGCAAGCGCTCCAGGATATTCATCGATGGGCGTTTTGTGTACCAACTCTAACTTCCCGGTATTGTAAATCTGCAACAAATAATAAGAATTAAAATCACAATAATCCTCACCTAGACCAGAAAATTATGAAATAATTACTAAACCTCAGATCTGGTTAAGTGATCTTCAAAGAAAATCAGTCTATATAAGGAGCGAATTTTTTGTCATCATCGGTAATGTGTAAAAATAAAACAAATCTATTAGTTATTTTACAGTTGTATATAAGTGTTCAGTGCACATGTCACCTTGTAGACGTGCAGGCTGCCCTCCGAGCAGGCGCGCGGCGACAGCACGAGGTCCTTGGCGACGCCCACGACGAGGTGCGGCTGCGCGTGGCCGTGCGCCGCCCAGCGCGCCACGCACGCCGACACGGCCGCCTCGTTCTGCTCCAGCGGCAACTTGAACAGCGTGCTGGGCTGCCCGCCGCCGATGCCCATGTCTACTACGCGAATTTGAGACGCCCACATACCTGTCAGTTATACGAATGCTCTATCAAATTAAATAGAAATTAAGTTCTTTACTTCAAATAATCCGACGAGGTAATTGTGATTTAACTGACGAGTGCTTTAGATATTTTAACAACTCATCGAAGGAATCGTAGACTGATGTGTAAAAAATGTTTCGGATGCTTGAATCAAATAACTCACGGGAGTCATCTGGGATTAACGCAGAGATTTAATATAGCCATACCCGATTAGAGTCAGTGTGTTCGATGACATTTTCTGCTCTTGCCCAGAGAATATGGCATGTTAGACATAAATAGTACAGTAGAGTAAGAGTAACTCACCGACTCCCGCTTTAGGTGATGAGAAGATATTTTCAGGTAACACATCGGAGAGGAATGCATCTGCCATTTCATTTGCGAGCTGTTGCTCTTCTGCCCCGCCACCCGCTGCCGCTTCTCTCATCTCTTGTGCCATTTGTATTCTATAAAAAATAAAACATTATGAGTTTTCTTTAAACGATTGCATGACATCTGTAATTTCTGTTTCAATCAGTACTGCAGGAGTATCTACATAAAATTCAGTTAGTGTGTAATTTTGTCATCACTTAAATAGTATCTTTAATCCATAAATCATAAATAATCAAGACTTAACATACCTTCTTTGCTTCTTCATGTCTTCTGTATAAGAATTGTGGTCAGTCTCGAGTATTATTATATGGTTGTTGTCACTGTTGATGACAAATCTTCTAGGAGTGTACTCGAGTGGCACGTAGGTTTGATTAAATACCGCGCCAAGTTTTTCTAGGGCTAAAATTCTTAGGGTGTTGGATGAGATCGCAACAATACCTTCAGCACATTGTTCTGTAAACACGAAAATTAATTTTTAGTATCTTAACATATCCATTGATTTATATGAATATAATTAATAAGGTGTGTTTGTCCACAGCATGGTTTTGCCGCCTTCACAGTCTGAGCGACTCCAGCATGGCTATGGAATATGCTGAGTCCACCCTCAACCCAGTAGTAGGGAGGGCGGGATCATCTGCGACGTCGTGGGCCCATCACTGCATACTACAGCTACGCACCACTTTTGTATGGCAACACCCGAAAGCATCGCCATGCAATGCGTCGGTATATTTAATGATTTAACTATATAATATTATTCGATTCTAAGATTCGTTTTATTTCAATATAGAACACAACTTACCTGAACTGAATCCAGCTGCATATTCCAAACATTCGTACGAGAGTGGCGTCAAATGGAATCGGTTTTGATAATGATAACCGAGCCAAGTTCGTGATGAAACCGCAAGCACCGCTTCAGTGGCTTGCACTCTCACTTTAAATAATTTAACAGGCCGTGATCCTAGATACCTGTGAACAAACAGTGTGTTAGAAGAATAAAAATAAATAACAAAGAAATATGGTCTATTTTGATATCTCAGATCTGGTTAAGTGTTCGTCAATGTCATTCAGATGAAACACGGAGCGAATATTTCACATCATTGAAATTCATTTACCTATAGCATAATTAAAAAGATGTTAATAGCAAAACATAATACCTTGTTCTTGTATCTGCCAAGTCGCCACTGACAGAGTCCAAAGTTGTCCTCAGTAATACTCCATTGCTGAGTCCAATGTTGAGGTGCAGTGCAGATTTTGCCCCAGACTCAAATGGTTGTTCAACTATACATAATGATTCTGCTCCTGCAGGTAAAGCTTGCATAGACCTTGGCGACAGACAGTCCTGTAATAAATATTATTTATTATACATCTGTCTTCAGTAATCAAATAACTTTTGAGAACGCAATTGTTTTCAGATGTTTTTAGAATAACGCATTTTTGGGTTTTTGTAATCACATACATTCAGTGGTGTCCTTTTATCATCATTAAAATATAAACAAGAAATCAAATATATAAAAAAGTATGTCTTACTGATGGATCCAAGGAGATGATACGAACAGTGTTATCACTGAGGCCAACTGCCAAGAACCAAGCCCTTTGTTCGCCAGTGGCTACTGATCCCAATGCCATGCAGGATACATCTGATGACAACTTCTTCCGTTCTGTGTACTCATTCAGTTGGCCAGTCTGAGAAATCAAATCTATGTTTATTTTTAATTAATTGGATTTCAACAAAAAAATATATATATATTATTATATAATAGGTGTCCACAGCATGGTTTTGCCACCTTCACAGTCTAAGCGACTCCAGTTTGGCTATGGAATATGCCGAGTCCACCCTCAACCATGAAGGGAGAGTGGTATGATCTACGACGTTGTGGGCCCATCACTGCATACTACAGCTACGCACCACTGTCGCGCAGGATCGCCCGAAAGCAATCCTACGCAATACGTCGGTAAAAACTATTCAAATACTAGCGAGAAACTTACAGGGTCCATTTCGAAATAAACTAATTCGCCGCCAGTGAGCGCTATCACTACTTGTCTTTGATTGACAGCGCATTTAACAATAGACTTCTTTCCGGGAGCTTTCCATTCGTTGACACGCTTGTCCGCCCTGATATGTCTTATGCCGTCAGGGTAAACTTGAACGAGTGCATCGTTACCCAGTGCATGGCAGCTCAATGTCGGAGTAGTTCCCAAGAATCCAGAATCAGTTACTTCTTCAACAGTTTCACCAATAGAGAGCACCAGTGTGGCGTTTACGAACGACACTATGATGTAAGAATCATATTCCTCTGAAACCAAAGAAAAGACTTGAGATAAAATGGGGCTCTTAGGTATTTACTGATTGAAAATTAACTCCTCTAGATGTCGGCCTCCAGTGTCGAAATATGGAGCCCCCGTTGCCTACCTGTGACTTTGATGGAAGCATCTTGTTCATCGCCCAATAGAAGACCCTGAAAAGAAAAACCACTGGTGTTTATGTATAACAAACAACCAGGGTTTTATTAGTAATTTGTTGATAAAATTCGATGAGTATGTTTTGTTACTCATGTGCTTGGGTTCCATGCTACAAATATTTCTCAGGTCTGTGTCAGAATTAGACTAAAATTGAAGGCCCTTGTTTATTTTCATGTTTCATGGTCAATTTAGTGGTCTGCACTTCATGTGATTTGACAAACATTATTGGAACCCTTTAGAGAAGGAGCATTCATAAATGGTTTTGGTAACGTCACAGTCTATCAGTAACACGGACCAATGTTATAATCATACAGCTCCAATACTTCCACTCGACTTAAATCACTCTCAAATAATGTTACATACATTGCAATCTTAATTGTTTTGTACATCGATTTTTTTTAAACTAGTTTGACATTACCGATACTAGCTATTGAATATTTAGAAATAATAATTGAAAAAGAGTTAATTATACAATGAGTTAAAACTTACCATCTTTGTGACGTCTAACAGTCCATACAGCATTTGGAGAGCCAGGTAGCTCAGATACAGCCATCTCAGCTACTTCTAATCCATGTCTTAGAGCTCTAATGGAGGACCTAGGCCCACGTCCACAGGCCAAGTACACTTGAGGAGTGTCTTCTCCAGCCAAATCGGCTACATGACAAGCTGTAAGTAAACACATTATTAAGTTAAGACTTTTCTGGAAAACAATATAAATAAAGCAATATTCTATGGTTTATTCATTTATAGTGTATTTATTTTTACCTAATATTGGAGAAAGTGAATCAAGTTCATCCACTAGCACCAAGTTCCTGAGCGGTCGTGGAGCAAAAAAGAATGTATCGCCTTCTTCTAAAGGCATAGCTGAACTAAATTCTGGCTCATCATCTTCATCACCCAAGTGAGCAATTTGATATAGATAGCTGTAAAAGAATATTCAAAATATTTTATAATGATCAGAAAAGAAATATGATAGGAAGAAAATTATGTTAAAAAGAATGGTTGTGCATCTCATATCAGTGTGCACTCACCCCATATGTAAGGGAGGACCTTGGTTCAGAGATTACTTCTCTAGCATGTTTTAATAAGAATAGTGCAGATTAGAACAATCCAATCTCACAGGTTAACATGCATTATAAACATTTAAAATAAATGCTATTTCATACTCACTGGTTTCCAAACTCACAGGCCACAAACAGAAACCCAGTTTTAAGCACACACATTGATGATGCTACTGGAACTGTGTCAAAATATTTGAGTTTAATCTCCGTGACCATGTCTTCGTCTGTTTCAATTGTGATTTTGAAAATGTCTCCTTGTTCAGTTTGTGCCAAGAAAAAGAACATTGACTTTGTTTTATGAGTAGCAGAACAGACAAAAATCATGCCTCTCTCTGGATCATCCAAGTCATTCCGCCGTCGAGGTATTGGACAACGGATGTCATGCTGGTCACCAAGATTTTTATATGTGAGATAGTTTTCTGAGCAAATGAGTACTCCAGAAGGTCCATCATTGCCACCTGGTACAGTTATAAGGAAGTTTGCGTGTTCCTCAAGAGGTTCCGAGTATTTTCTCACTACATGGTTCAAACCCAAGTCTAACTCATAAAAAGTCAATGTTTGTTGTGTTTTCTGAGCAGCTTCACCTGATAAAGGAAAGTTTTGTTATTGATGATCAATTATTTTAAACTTATATAGCAATATAAACCATTATCATACAAAAAAAGAGGACTTGACGTCACTGTCAGTCGGAAACACGGACCTCGAAATAATCATTTATGTTAATTACTTCAAAATAAACCCTAATAGATTTATACATACCAGTAGGGTCAGAGTCAGCCTCTTCATAGTCAATTTCTAGGCAAGCAAACATAGGGTTCTCAAACCCGACATCTACACCAACCATGTGATAAACTAGAGTGTTAGACTTGTGAGCCTCCAGCGGAGATGAAATAGTTAACCTGGCTTCAGCATCTCTGTTCAAAATGTACACCAACTTTTGTTTTTCAATGGCACCTAAAAATAAAAAAGTACATGAGTGTTTGATAATGAATTGTGCCTACAAATCATATTCTTATTATTCTTGAACAAGCAAGCCACACACTATCCAAGTTTATTGGATGCCACTTCAAGTCTGCTCATGTGTCACTTGATTGTGTATGGCCAGCTTGAGCTTAGAATAACACTTTAAAATAAACAAAAAGCAACCTAATAAAAAAGGTGTTAAAAATTATTACCAATCATGACAGCTCTCCCTTTGGGGTCTATTGCCAAATATTGACCAGGAACAATACGTCGACATCCTGATTTCCCAAATGTTTCCTGATGAACCTTTTCCAAGATATTTTTAGCCGGAATATATTCCAATATAACAATACGTCCAGAATCTGATCCAATGACAATATAGTCTGAAAAAGAGTTTAGGTCAGTATAAGATAAAGGTTATAAATAACCTAAGATTGCAGTATATCCTAGAATCAAAGCAAGTTGGAACTGTACCACGTCATCATACATCCTAGTAGTCATTGAGAATACCAAGTGCGACATGTTGGCATTCAATCTTTGCATCTAGTTATCCCATGGTTCTATTGAATCATAAAAACATGGAGCAAGACGATGCATTTAGGTATTGGGTCATTGTAATAGAGGGGGAGGTCATTGATATGTGCCACTAAATTAGGTAAGGTTATGCTGAAAGGTTATATTGTACATCATGCACGTGCTTCCTTTACTAACCTTTTGTTCCGCCGGTCAGACGGAAAGACATCATTGACCGAATAATCCCAAATATTTCCATTTTCATCAGAGTATGGACTTTTCCAGTGTTTGGATCCGGACGTAATAACTCCAAGATTTTCCCACGTGATATCACGATTTCTTGCTGCTTTGTGCCGGAAAAGTTTCCATGCACAGCATGGGTTATTGAAGTAGATCCTTGCAAAGTCAGATTATACAGATACATGTTGCTGGCTTCAACCCGTACCTGAAAGATCATAAACCATTGAAGTAAACCAAATGAGCAAAAGGACTGATGCATGCGTATATAAATTTAGTATATAGGTACATTTATATTAAAACAGTGTATGGCTCGTAACTATCAAAAACAGAGAAATTCCTGTGCTTTCGAATGGGTGAACCAATTTTTATAGCACCGCTAAAACGACCATAATTTCCATAAAATGAAATTGTGGAGATACCTGGTGCAAATTTAGGACGCACACCATACTTTCAAAGAAATGGATTATTAATTATAACTTACCTAATCTAAATAAAGGTTGATTGCCGCGATACGTTGAGATTAAATTCGGATGACAAATCCCAGTATCACAGCTTGCCGGCAAAATGGCGGCGTGAAAGAGGATAAAATGAGCCATGCCCATGTCAAATCAAAATGGTATGCGCAACGCACTGCACTACCAAACCAACCAATCCAAAAGAAGCATTTTGCAACATGGCGTCAATTTATATATACTTTGGGTTGCCATTTGAGAAAAAAATGTGTACGTTCCAAGTAAAGCACCATCTAGTGTTGAGTAGCAACTTTGACATGACCGTGTAGGCTTCTAGAGGGCGCTATTTGTGCTACAATAAAAGCATTATAAATTATGTTTTTGCTTTTACGATATAGATGTCGCGAATGTCGTAAGTTGTTCGTTGAAGCCACGCTGAAGCATTCTGTTACAGCTAAATACTCAAAAGAAATTTTAAAGTTTTAAATTTCTAAAAAGTTGTCAGATTTGACAGAAACTCTATGAAACTGACAGCTTCCTTAAAGTAGAGGAGACCTTAACTAAAGATTTTAGCTAAGAAGCCTTTGTGTATTCGGCTGTTGATTTGTCATGTCAGTCAAGTCAATACTGTAAAAGTCCAGATTTTATTCTGTCAATTATTAATATCCAATCACATACCATTGTTTTAATTTTTTTAAACCCCGACGCAAAAAGAGGGGTGTATAAGTTTGACGGACGTATGTGTGTATCTATGTCTGTCTGTATGTCTGACTGAGGCAATGCAGCTCCCACACTAATGAACTGATTTAGATGCGGTTTTATTTATTTGAAAACTGATGTGATCGAGATGGTTCTTCCTTTATAAAGGACAGACGTTGAACATCATCAGCTCATATCCTACTTAACATAAAGGTCTTACCAATTACTATCATACTAGGACCGATTGATTTGAAAGGTGTACTGTTACTTCGGTGGTAATTCCATAAAACGGTAACCTTGAGCTGATGCTGCAGCAGCATTCACAACCCCTCAGCAACTCACAGCAGATTAGCAAGTTAAGTTAGGGCTCATTGAAATGGTTTCAGTGGGTACCTAGGTGTTAGATAGATGATGATCGGAGCCCTATGGTGGAAAATGTCTATGTACACCTATTAATTATAGGATTACGTCCCGAAAAGTATTTACGTGAAAGAAAAGAAGTGTTGATGTAGCATGTCTAGTCTCTAGTAATTTAAAAAGTATAGAATAAAAAATAAATAAATAATTTAAAGGATCAAGGTAAATAATGTACTAATAATAATTCAGTGCCCACGACACAAAAAACCTCTAAAAAGTTAAAAATGAAATGTGTCGGTTCGGCCTTCTACTTATGTAAATTTTAATACTTGTACCAAGTAATAATAATCCCACCAAAAACATCAAGCTTGTAATGGGTAAGACAACTGATATACTACTTATATACTTTTTAAATATATACTTATTATACAATAACACCCAGACGCGTTACAGAAATTAAAATTCATTATTTCAATTTCTGCCCCGGCCGGGAATCGAACCCGGGACCTCTTGCGTGATAGACCGGCATGTTGACCACTGCACCACTCAGGTCATCCAAAAAGTACCTAAGTACTATTTGGCTATGAGAATCGTTAGAATATTTTGATGGTTTCTTTTGTTTATCTTTTGGTTAGGTAAGCACACTAGATTTTTTTTTTAGTTACTTCTCTATTAAATACAGCAAGTTATCTACATAAAAACTGCATCTTTACCAGGTTAACCAGCAAGACTGCAAGGGTGTGATGTGAGAGTGCGCTGCCTGACACCATAATAAAGCAATTAGTATCTACAATTATACGTCCATAGGTAGGTAGGTACATATAGTACACATACATCCATATTATAATATTATAAATCCATACTAATGTTTGCGAAAGAATGTCTGTCTGCCTGTTAAGTTTTCACGCCTAAACTGCTATCTCGTTAGATATGAGTGTATTAGGAGTATATTAGGAGTCTTAGCGCCGTATGTTTTATAAAAAAATCTGCCGTTTTCTATCTGCAAAAGTCCAAACTTTTTTTTACGTATGTTTGGAAAAGGTTCTTCTGTTCCGTTACGTTTCGTGGAACCAATTTTGAAAATATTAATAATTTAGTATTTCTTTTTTTTATCCCAGTTCTATGAGTTAGTATATTTCCAAACTGGTACTAGTTAGTAAATGTTAATATTTTATTTTCATATGTTTTATAAAAAACAAAACGGAAACAAAACTGTAAAACCTGTGCAGTGGCTGATAGGTACCTATTCTGTGGCAGTGGTCGGTCATGGACCAAGGTCCGCAGTGGCTGAGGTACCGCTGTGCAAAGGCCAAGGATCGAACACACGTGCAGTGGGTCGCTAGCGCGGCCCTGAGGTAATTGACAACACAGATCGCTTATTAAAGCATTTAACTCACTTGCTAAGGACGTATTTTTTATACAAAAACTTAGTAAACAATAATGCAAAAATGTAAAAAAAAGACATCCCTTTTCCCTCCTTTACTTACGGAAAATTCTAAACAAAAATACATATTTTTACAAGTTACACAAAAGTAATTTTATATTATTACTTTTTTGGGAATTTATTTAGCCAATATATTTTTTCCGAGATTTAAACGAATATAATTTTAAAGTAACAAACTGTGAATAAAAGCAGTCACATTATTTTCTGTATCTCAAACAAATTAATGTGTACCGACACAGATAAATTTATTTGTCAAGATAAAGAGTCAGTTCCCAACGGGTCCGAATACTCAGGTGCGTGCGGATACATCATAGAGTACAAGTCATTGTAACATAAGGAAAGGATACATTGTAGAGCGGAGCGGCGGCGCGGGCGGCGCGGCGGGCTGGCGGCGGGCGGCGGCGGGCGCCACAGAAAATAGAATTAAAAGTCGAGCCACAATGGACCGACCGGCCGTCTCTCTCGACGCACGAATGCGTCCTACCTAATCCCACATACAGTATTCCAGGTGTTCCGATGCTCTGTTGAGGTGCAATTGCGTTGGTAATAAAGAAGCTCTTTGTTACCCTTTTTGTCAAAGACCGAGCCTACTGTATTTTCGAACATGTTTCTACAAGTCAAACTTTTGACGAGGTTTGCGAATTGCGCCCATTGGCCCAACCGCTAATTAACAGTTGAATGAACTTCATTGTTCTTAATTACTGAAAAAAATACAGTTAAAAATGTTTTATATTAACAAATTTCTTAGCAATTAAGGTAATAGATTCAGATTAATGAGCCTATTGCCACAAGTCACTGGAGAATACAATCACTTTTTACAATCTGCAAAGTATATAGTTTAGTCAGAAAATTATAGCTATTTAACCCTTCAATGCCCGGAAAATGAGAAACAATAGATATTCCATTGTTGTCCAGCCGCATGAGGCCGCTCGGGCGTTGATGAATTAAAACTGTGATTACCTACTTAATATTGTTGAGTACATAAATTAATTATTGTTTATTATTTTCTTTTTCAAAATGGCTAGGAAGAAAATCCTTTTAAAATCACTAAGCAAGCATAATTATTTTGCAAGTCTGTCTATTACGATCGTCTCGACTCAATCCGCTACTGTATAATTATCGTTTATAATTATAACTTGCGGCGCAAGATGGCGATTGCGATCGACGCCTTGATTGGCGCAATTAGTCGCAACGGTTGTCGAAGTGTCTTGTTGCTGTTGTGAATTTAGAGTACATTACTAACTGATTGAAGCTGAGATAAAGTCTTTATAGTTTCAGCCACAGAACAGTGAATTTTTGTTGTTTAAGGAGACCTTCACACGTTTATCTGTTTGGATCCGAATAATTCTGAAAAAGTGGCGCTGCTCAATCGGATACTTTTAGAACTACTGATGTGTTCCCATGGTTGTAACGAGCGATCACTTAGCTACCGACAATTATTGTTAGAATTAAGAGCTTTCTTTTAGTGTAATTTTATTTTAAAAAATATGAGATGGACACTAAGCCTTGATGTCCATAATTTTCGCACTGAGACTTGAACCTTAAACAAAAGTGCTTATGGAACATTAGTACAATAATTAATAGCGTTAACCCTTAGTGTGGCCCTAGAATGGAAGTGCCTAGTGGAGTATTCGATATGCACAGGGTCCCTTAGCCAAAGTAACATTAGCGAATATTCGTTATCGCTTCGCTTTCGAAACATGTATGGGATTGACATAAGGTTTCGTTAACAATCGAATTTTAAAACGTCAAATCCATACATTTTTCGAAGCGAAGCGATAACGAAAATTTGTAAATGCGACATCTTCTGTGATTGCGAAATCAATAATCAATAAAATTCGCAATCATTACTTGTTATGGTTGAGCTTTCAAGTATCGTAATATCGAAAGCTTTAAACATAAACCACTCGACTCGAGGTGTTGATTGCTCAAATCATTCTCCAATTGAGCGATTCCGATTAAAATGGATCATCCCATCTTACTCTTCATCAGTTATCGACAAAGAAGTTAAGAGCTTCTTTAAATGTAAGTAGGTTAATCTTTGAATCTTTTGGAGTACAGTAGTACTGGAGATTAAATATTACTTTACTTGTACTTATACAGAGTGGAGACGACAGTGCGACAATTAGCGACGAACGCTCCCAGTCTCATAAAAAAAAATCATCCAAAAATATCCAATAGTCAAAGTCACAGGAAATATTTTTCAGTTACTGTTTTCAGTACAATTAATTTTCGTGCTATTTAGTTTGATTGAAAAAAAAAAAAATTTATTCGTTAAAATACTCATATGAACCAGTGTCACCAAATAAATGTTGCCTGCCTGCCCTTTCTCGATTTGTCCAGCTAAGTACTTATACATATAGTTTTCCAAATGTTTGATGATGATAATTATGCAGGGCATGACCTTACTTGCATAAGATGCTATAGAGATGATTAGTTCTCACATTTGCGGGTAGAAACTTTCGCATTTTATTTTAATTAAGTCTATCCACTTTTAAACATTGTAAATATTATACATTATAAAATAGCTTTTCATTATCTTCCATTAAAACAATTTAAGTAGTTTTTTGGTATTTACTTTCTCTTATGTAATGTCGGTTTGGTTTGTTTATGTCTGGTAAATTACGTTTGCTTACAATCATTTTCTCCGTAAGTTTGCTGAAGTGTAAATTCATAGGTGCTTTTATATTTAAATCAATAAATAATTATAACGAATTAAATTGCATGTCCAGTAACGATCAGTAACATGTCCAATGATTCACGGTGTTTGGACACGGCGCGTGGCATCCTCATTGTGCCTGATGTTTAACAAACAAACTTTCGAGGAAGTCGAAACTCGCCTTTGTTTGTTAAAACAAAACAGGACGCATAGATCGTTAGTAATGTGTCATCAGTGAAATATAACGTTTGCATGTAGATTACTAATCTATAGTGTATAACCACTGGGCTGGCATATTCGCAGTACAAATGCCACACCTATAGGAGGGAGGTAGAGCAATGTATTATAAGGGAAAACTCTGATATAACCTTTCTTCTGGGAATATTATTTCAAGATAATTAAAGTTTTTCCCTAGTGTTTTTTGTAAATTTTATATAACTACACTACACCTAAAGAATTTGAAAAAGTTAAAATTGAATAAATCTTTCGCTCTTGGTGACGAAGAATTCGCAATTTCTCATTGAAGCGACATTCTGCCAGTGTATAGGAATGCAATAGGGCAGCCCTAAATCCGAGAGTAAACATCCCCACTACACCCCTTGCTGGTTACTCAATATTCAGCATATATATAATAGGGTTGGCGATT
This sequence comes from Catoptria pinella, assembly GCA_963556745.1. NCBI lineage: Eukaryota > Metazoa > Arthropoda > Insecta > Lepidoptera > Crambidae > Catoptria > Catoptria pinella. The sequence continues at coordinate 8,392,450 of OY750771.1, forward strand.
TAAACTTTAAACAAATTTTACTGTCAACAATATTTTAATAACGTACAAAATTTTACAATTTCTTAGTGAGTTTATAAGCTTATCAGCACAGAATCAATTTCTAATCAGCAACTTTATTGCGTCGTCAATATGATTATGGTTAAAGTGTTTAAAACGGTAATAATTAGGTATTAGTGTTTGTATTTGAAACTGCGGAGTATTTTATGGTTTATTTAAATGTATTAAACCTATTAGATATTAAATTAAAGAGATAGCCCTAGTCCTCCCCCAACCAGACATGCACCAGGCCCTTCTTTAATAAAACATCTCGATAATGAAAAGTCAGACAGTCATCGAGGGTGGCGAATACCCTCGATCTGCGAGCGGCCTCGTGTGCCCAAAACCAGCCTCTATGACCCCGAGAATAATCGCTAAAATTAAACGATAGGGCACTCCGCGCAATAAATATCTTAATGATATGGAATCAGAAAGTATCTTTGAAAGCGCACGCTAAAAAAGGCGTAAGTGTTAGACGGGGTGTCGAGAAATGTGCTTTATGTTTTTTATCGAAGGTCGGTTATGATTTTCATAATTCTCGTGACGGGATGGTGGAAAGACATTTGACATTCATTGCGTTTTATTCGAGCGGGCACGTGCGGGGCCACCTGTCGCTGATTCTGCACTTGTTCGTGTACCACTTAATGAGCGAATGCTAATTCTTAATTGCTAGCTACAGGACGGAAATGTATGCACATTATCTGTACAGCTGATAAAATGAAATAAGTTGTTTACCTTATGTAGTTACTAAAAATAGGCAACTTTTATGTGTAATACCAAATAATATACTAGAAAAAATAGGACTCGCACCAGATCATGTTCTCGGACGGGAATCGAACCCGCGACCTTTGGATATCCGGTCCAATGCTCTGACCGCTGAGCTACCGAGTCACTAGTGGGAACGTCGAATTTCTTCTAGTATATCAACTCTTACGCTGCAAGCCAGCGCCATCTAGTGCGAGTCCTATTTTTTCTAGTATATTATTTGGTATTATATAAAATAGCATTGTGAATGCTTAAATCTCAAAATTTAAAAACTTTTATGTGATCAGATATTTCACAATTTCTTGGATTATTTCCGCTTTCCTTGAAATCATAGAATGGAAAAGTAACATAGAATACATAAACTTTAGCAAAAAAATATATTTTTGATGACGGTCGTAAAAATGTCTTCTTACTTATCTGTTATTGACTGTTCTCTTTTGTAACATTTTACTATTGCGACCACTACACTACTCTCGTAGTTTATCGAAGTTGGACGAAGAAATCGAGATTGTAGCGAGGCATTTCGAATATCCTCGGCTTGCCATGGACGACTTCCTGATCAGTGTCGGATTTTTGTGCTCGAGTCAATGGGACGGAGTCGGGCGAATACGAAGTGTCTTACCACACTAACTACTTGGCTAACTTCAAACAAAAGAAAACAGCTTTTTCCGTGATTATGTTTTTGTACTTTTTATGACGTTTTAACCTGTGGCCATAAGTTGGTCACAGGAACAAATGCCATTATTATTAATTTCAATCAAACAGAGTCCGTTATATCCCAAAACATAAGGAACATAAAGATAAAAAAAATATGAAGCTTGTATCCGTGAGAGAACACAGTGCAAACGTGGCTGCCATTTACACGTCATCCATGTTGCCTGACACGTGAGCGATTGAGGTCTTCCCGAAGTTGAGCGAGTGGTGTAGCGACGACTTCGTAATCGGGTAACTTAAGCGATTTCTTCAGCGAGGAACTTCACCTTGTAATGAGAGGCCGCTTAACGTTATAGATGTACCCATCATCCCCATATCAAAAACCAAGCTTATGGGATGGAGTATGCCCATTAATTCTTCGATGCAATCAGTGGATTCGAAATAATAATTGTCAACGATTTTGTTGATTTCAATGCTCTAATCGATTCTCGTCGCGTCGATGCAAATGGCTGGCGCCGGATGCGACCGCCCAGCCACAATGGCTGCGTCGACAATACGAATACAAAATGGCGCCTCTTTATTGCTTACCCGAAGTGGTGTCAACAGTTTGTACGCGGACACTTCTCGTAGTTACGTGATACGATTAACATTCCATTGTTCGGCCACTTCTAAGCTCTGAAGGGTTTCATGTCATAATTCTTTCCTGGAACTCCTTAAGCAGTATTGTAGTAGCACTGCTGCTGCTGCAGTATTGTAGTAGCACTGCTTCTACAATACTGTTTTCAGGTCATGGTCGTAACAGAAAGAGCTATAGATCGTACCATTTCTTTCAACTTTCAGGAGTCTTGAAACCCAGATGGCTGTCCAAATAGTTTTATTAATCAATGTCACCGGTAGCTGATGTTTGTGGTTCATTATGTCTGCCTTTTACGCTTCTTTCATTATTAAAAGATGAATACTTGATTACTAAGTAGATACTCTATTCTATATTTTTTTTGGTGATGATTTGCCAGGTATCTCAATATGTCGTAAATAGGTACTGAAAATTTACAACACCAATCAAATAGTTAAATCGTATTTTGCGTTAGCTACCGATCTATAGTAGAAGATCAATTAAATATTTGCGAAACCCACTTTACCAATCACCTTAATTGAGAATTGAGTACCATCAAATTTATTACAAGTAGTCCCATTAAATTGAAGATTTAAATTGATTTACTCGTAAACAACTTTAACGTGTTTCTTTATCCGGTTCGGAACTTTTTGATAACAAACCGACAATTGCAATAAAAATGAACAAACTCTCTGTATAAACTTTAAATCTAAATATGTTACTAACTTACTATAAGCTCGATATACGATTTGTCTACTGTAACATACAAACATAGATATGATCAAGCTTTTAGCCACTTGATTTGAGCAGATCTTACAGTTAGACATTAATTTTAAGTCAAACCTGAAAATCTATAATGTGATTCTTAGGTTGAATACGAGTAGCTATAGCTAACTGCATCAAGTAATTAATTTAATGGGACAAGTCTGACTCCTAGTAAATAATCATTTATCTCGAGCTACTTCATGCTTCGGATCGGAAGGTAATTTATGCTGTTGGTCCCGGCTACATGCGGCCACGGGCCATTCGGCCCGGGTGGTGCATTATAACCATCCTCCTGCCCCAGCATTAGTTATTGAATATAATTGATCACGAAGAGGAGTATGTATTATCTTATCTTTGGAAGGATGATTGTTCAGATTTCTACTAATAACAACTAGAAACTGACAGACAAAGGCGCATTGAGAGTCCCAGTGTCCCGGTATCCTATCGGAATAGTAAATTAGGGCCCGCACCTGTGTGGCCGATCACCAAAAAACGTGGGCGAGTCCCGGACTAAACGAATTATTAACCGCTACCTGGCACTTCCTCACGTTCATACAGATTGCTTTCTCTGCAACATCGCTTTTAGCTTCATCCATTGCCCCTTTATCATCACCATTAAAGTCGGTTTCACTAGTTAAATCAGTATTGTATGTCAAATTTGAAATATCACTTTTAACAATTTGAATGTTATGATCGTTTATTAGTCCGCCTTCATTCTCAGGTGCATTTTTGTATTGTAGATACGTTTCTGTTTTTTGTTGTGTTTTAAAAGCCTTTGGGACGTCAAGTTTCCAAAGATTTGTTAATAAGACAGTTTTTAGTGATCACTGGTGTGGTGTCTGGAATACATTATTTCGCTTAACACATATCATTTCATTCAGTGTTTTTTTCCCATTTATAGGAAATGACAATTTTGTAGTAATTTCTATTCTATATAGATACTCATTACCCAATGTTTTGAGTGAAGAGTTTTGGTTACAAATATCGTATAGTGGTTCTTTCATGTACATTCTTTTTATGTAAAATTATTTCTGTAATCAAACAACTCTTGATTCTATTATGTAATATGTATTATTTCATATATTTTACCTAAAATATGTAACTTTACTTTTCATGTAATAATTTTATACGGAACCAGGGTGAGAAGATGGCGTTTTTTATTGGCTTCCTATCTTTATTGGCTAGTCATTCGATGTCGTTATAATTTTCTGGATTGGGTTGGAATTTAAATTAGGTTGATACGGCGCATTCATGTTTTTATTGATTTCTTTCATTGCATATCTATGGTTAAAAAATATGTTAAAATTTTCTTTGATGAATCAGTGTGGGCGTATGTATTTTATTTATAGGTATATCCGTTAAATAAAAAAAGTTGCGTTAGCATGTCAAATAATTTAATTTGGATTTTTATTGCTTTTCATTCAACAATACCCATTAGATATTACTTTGGATATGAAGGAAAATCGGAGTCTAAATACAAAAGCACTATTATAGATTTAACTGGTTATCTGTGAAGTTAAGACAATAAATAAGGTCGGTAAGACAATACATTGAAAAGTTAGAGCTTTCGAAACAAAATAATTTTCAATTCTTGACAAGGGAGACTTTAAGTATTTAATTGAAAATTGTCTTTCTTCAAACCAATACTGACATTTGTACAGAATCAAATTGTTGTTACACCTAATATCTTGAAATTGTATTTCCCACATCACCAATAAAAATAATATACTTACCCATTAGCTTCATATAAGAAGTCATAACTGTATCTGTCAATTCAATAAACTGACGACCTCCGTGGTCGAGTGGCTTTGTACACCGGTTTTCAAGGTGTCGCCATCTCTGAGGCCCCGGGTTCGATCCCCGGTTGGGTCAATCTAGAAAACGAACTTTTCTATGTTGGCTCAGGTCTGGGTGTGTGTGTTTACCACCGTTGTCTCTGATTTCCATAACACAAGTGCTTTAGCTACTTTGGTATCGGAGCAATGTATGTGATGTTGTCAAACATAAAAAAAAGAGTCAATACAATCCAATAAGTTTCGAATGCTTCTGGTTGCATTTGTGCAGGACGATACGCTGATGAGTAATGGCCTCAGAATGCATCAGGTTGATAAGCAGGCGCCACTTAGTCGGAATAGTCTACCACGACACGAGGAATAGATAACTGGTTGCATTAATGACGAATGACCTGCACCTGTTAAGGAAATATTTATTGACAGACTAGTAAACAAAAAAGAGTCATAAGTACTTAGCTTAGACCTTGTAACAAGCTTGTAACACAAAGAACATACACGCCTATTAAAACATATATTATGCTAGTATTACGTAATTTTGTTCTAAGCTATTTAAATTCCGAAGCCGTAAACATTTAAAAAATAGTTGTCTCTGCCTTTTGTTCATGTAAAGTGTCCAAAAAGTTCCAATATATTCTGTTATTATTATTTTTAAAAGAGTCCGCATCAGCACCTCGTTACTGATTTTAATAATTGCAGCTGTCCTGTTTCATCGCACCCGTAGAAGTTTTTGCACCTCTCGAGTTTGTATAGCATTCTTATTCCTTTTATGATCATCCATAAAAATGTGCATTTTTAGTCCAAATAAGGGATGCAGGACGCCCGATGCGGAGCACTGATTTCTTTTATTAACGAGATTGATATGTGTGTTTCTATCGAGTTAAGGACACGACCACTTTCCTTGCGGAGTTAGAAACAAAAAATAAAGGCTAGGGGTGCTAGGCACATAGGTAATATTTTAAAGCAGTCAACTTTAAGTACATTTAAGAAATCAAATGCAGGTTTCAGATGTGTAAACTAAAACATCGATAGATAAAGCCCTGTCAATAGTTTTCCTAGAATAACTTGCGCAAAATATAGAAATTAGGTTTTTATTTGATTAAGGTGCCAACCCTCGGTCCTAAGACTATATTAAGGAACACTAAAATGGACACAAGAATCATGTCGGATGGGGCAACTTGCATAAACTGAGGGCAATAAAGTTTCTTTTGTCCCTATCAATGATATGCCACTCAGCATATTCATTGTGCAGTCAAAAGATAAGTCCTTTTAGCGGCAGACAAAACGAATTCGATGCAAATGGATTATAATTTGCAAAAAAATTCATGAATGATTCAATCGTTCCCACTAAACATTAAAGTTACAAAGATATCAAACTTGAATTTATTTTGATTATTTTGTGACGTAAATTATAAAGGTATCATAGAAATATCTTTTATCTACTCTCATATCGTAAAGTTCGAATTATAAACTTCAAAACGAGTTTATATTGACATTCTTTATACACGCGATACCGAAATTGAAAAAATAATAATTAAAAAACCGGCCAAGTGCGTGTCGATTTCGCACATGTAGGGTTCCGTACCAAATAGGGCTAAGGGGTGGGGCTTATCTTTGCTACGCGTTTGACCGCACAATTAAGTTGGTTTGTAACAGGAAAATGAGGGAAATTAAAAAAAACAGAAATATTAATATATTGATATTTGTTGGTAAAATATTCGTAATAAATAATAAACATCATCACCACAAGTTCATAGGTCAATTGGAAGGTACAATATTACTAGGTCAACGGAAAGTATCCCATAAATGTTGATTCCCTTGAGAGTGTCGAAATATGCGTTTTTTGCGGCATAAACAGCCGTATCAATAAGAACAATTTTTTTACTTTTACTTTACTTTACGCGGATCAGATGTTAGATCTATATAGTGTGGTATCCAATCCACTAACTTTTCCATACTACATTCGTATTTCAAATTGATTATTCAAAGCGCTCGCGCAGATTTCCTTGGACGCTCGCACAAAAGCGACCTAATCACCATCAGTTATTCCGACGCTGCCTTTTGTTACATTATCGACGTCGACGATCGGCTCGGATCGGATTTCCCCATTCCAAGTGAGAAATGCTTCGTAAATTTAGCGAGCAATAGGCATATTTTGTTGTTATAAATCGTTATTTACGATGAGTTTACCCGAACGAGTGTTTTGTGTAGAATCTATGGTGGCTGGAGCGTTCTATGGTATTGTATGCGCCGGCGCCGCACCGTATAAGGCCGGGCGCGGAGGTAATGCTCGATGACGTCATCGGCATCGTGTAGCCTTGCCATAGTACATTTGGATTGGAATAAGTGCGAATAGGAAGTTTCTGATATTGATCGATTTTTCGATGATTAGAGCATAACAAACCTGTCAATGTATAACACATATAAATTCTGATTCACGACCACCCAGATTACCTAGTAACATAATTTTACTCAGTTTCGCTAATTATTATTGCTGCTGATAACATTAAAATGTAACTTTTTACAAAATAAATATCAAAATTAATAGAATTTTATAAGCAGAATAAGAATTAAAAGCAGATTCTGGGATGAACTTAGCTCTTTGTATTAGATTTGATACTTCCCATTTTCTTAAGACCCATCACCTGTTTAATATTTGGTCTGTAAACGAGATTTTCAGATGTTTTAGCTAAAATAGCGATGTTAATAGAGCTTCAAACGTTAGTATGTGTTGCGTGATAATTGTTTAGTGATTATACTGTGTTATCTCGTCGTGTGGTCCTCCGCAGAGAGCGACACCTGTGAGCAAAGTCAATGATCTGCGTCCGTGCACGTGTGCCGATGCCGCCCGCGATTTACGCCCAACCGGCGAATGCAATCGTATAATATTAACACAGAATTACTTGGGACGTGGGAGTCTCCTTTTTCTTTAATAATATACCTAGAAGAGACGTAATGATTAGCGATAAATTCAAATAGTCTGTGAACATCACAATTCACAGTAGATATAAAACTTAATAAATAAAATTACACATCCTGTTTCTTGACTATTTCGATTATTCAAATAACGAAAATGTATCAGATAAAGTAGCAACCTTTTCCAAAGAGTTTAAGATATTCTACATTGCAGATAAGTTATTATAGGTACTTAGTCTGTTAGGCAAATTCATCTCGCATTGTACTTACATGCAATATCTTAAACTGGTAACTGGTAATGAAACAGAAATAAAATGTAGAAATTATTATCCTAAGTGTAGAAAGTGCTTTCAGATAAAAAAAATATGAAAATGTTGACTGCTTCTTCCGCGCGTACAGTTCATTAGAAATAAAACACTGTTTACGGATTACAGCGACCAATAATATACGCACTATAAGTTTTAAAAAGTGTTTTACTTCTTATGAAAATGTTGGTGTTAAAAGAGCTTGCACGAACAATAGTAAACTTAAAGCTTAAAGTTTTATTGAGGGTGAAGGATTGTTTAAGTAGTAAAAATATGAAGCCATTGTTAAACAAATGATTTTTTTTATCCATAAACATTGTACCACTTCAAAACTTTTGTGAAAAGAAAAGGCGGAAACAATACGTTCAAGTGGTAACCTTTGTCTATTATTATCAGTATTTTTAGGGTTCCGTAGTCAAGTCGACAAGGAACCCTTATAGTTTCGTCCGTCTGTCCATCCGTCCATCCGTCCGCGACTTTGCTTAGAGGCCCTAAGTACTAAAAAGATGTTATTTAGCATTCATGTGAATATTGATTACGCCAAAAAGGGGTAGAATAAAATCTTGAAAAATATATTAGGTAGGTATGAGCATGCTTTATAGTCGTTAGTTATGTAAAACAGGAAGTAAATATAAGTTAATAGCTATATGATAATTGTATAAGGTAACTGCGGAACTTTATACTGTGCGTGGCCGGGCACGCACTTGGCCAGTTTTTACCAATATAAAAGGAAAAAGTAAAAAAATTGTAGGTATACTTCTTAAGTTATTTATTCATTTACCTTTCTGTTACGGAACTTTGTTATTGAGGACTGGTAGTCTCTAAAAAGGAGAGGTGGCCATTAACCTCTACGCGGTCTCAATCATTGTCAGTGGGTGTTAATAGTTGCTATTGACATCTCCTTACTAGCTTCATACAACTTGGAATATAGCCAAGTAACCTTTGTCGTAAATACAATGTAAAATTCATATAGCAACGTTATGCGTATTTAATTGTCTATGTTATAAGACGTTTTAAAATGTGCGTCAACTCGACAGTGTATTGGTGATTTACCGGTACGAAATTAAACAGGCGAACTTATCTTTACCGTATAGTTTTACTCGTCATTAACATTTTTAACAAAAAAATGTGTACTTAGTTTTTACGTTTTTTTAATAAGTTGTCTCTATAAAGATTTTTGTACCACGTATTGAACTTACATATTTAGGAAAATAATTCATTAGATAAAAATAATATCTTGTTATTTTCTGGTAAATATTTTTTTCCAATTTGTGCGAAATCTTGAAATGAAATTTGGTTTTCTATCACACAAATATTACAGACTTTGTTTCTGTGAACGAAATTCTTTGATATTTCGTTGCATAAAATCTGTCATAAAATAAAGGCTCACCAAATGCATGTTCCAACGATACTTATTATGGAACGTTGATCACGTAACGTTAAAGAAACATATAAAGTTAAAGAAGCCTTTGTCGATAGAACGGTAAGTTGGCAATCTAATGTCAATGATCGTAAGATTGATCGGTAGAGAAAAGGTTCTGTCTGGAACTAATCTTTAGTAAATATGCAACTTAAATTAATGGGTAGATCACGTTAATCCGTTTGTGTATTACGTATTAGAACTTATATACACTAATATTGTGAAGTGCATTGGTATGTTTGGATATAGAAGGAAAACTATGAAACTTCAATTTAAAAAAAAACTTTCACTATTAGAAAACTACCACTATCCCTGAATGAAATAAATAAGCTTTACTTTTGTTACAGAAATTCCCACGGGAAGAGGAGAAGCTAGTAGAAACAATTGAAGTTCGTGCAACGTAAACTGAATTAAAATTATGTTTCTAATAAAAATTTCCAAACTTTATGCAGTTCTTATTGTTTCACGTTTGGAATTACTGCATTAAATTATACAACCTACTGTAATATTTCAAGATAAGTGCTTAATACATTCACCGGTATATTTCTATTAACGCATTCCGTTTCACAATGTTGAAATATTGTACATTCGCCGTTAAATGCAATAGAGGTGTAACACAAGAGTTTCTAGCTTTGAATATTACAATGAGGCAATGGTAAGAATGGTTGGCGCGGGTTTGTATAGCGCATCGGCTGTCAACACGGCTTGCGCTCACGCAGCTTATGGGCCATTGTTCGGGAACAAACGCAGGAAACTGTAAAGTCGAAAGTCCGCTTGTTAGATTTCGCTGTACACACAGGTAGGTCGCAGGTGTCTTACAGCTCTAGGTAGGGTGGCCGTATACGAAATATTTTTCAGGACAATGCCTTAGTTTAGTGCCCTAGTTAACTCGAGTACATTTGTGGCAAGTAGGGTTTATTAATACCACGCAGGGAACGATTTTAAGGTGGATCAATGTTAGAAGATGATTTTTTGCATTATTTTGGGCCTTTGCCGCCTTTTGCCTTTGCTTAATGGTATCAGAGTCTGCTTTATCCCATATGTTTTAGCTAAGACGTTTTTGAAAATAGTTAATGGAGAGTTAGAGAGTTAACATTCTTATTTTCAGGTAGCTAAAAAAAAAATATTCAAAATGCTAGGTAGGACTTTCCTAGATTTTCCGATTACTTGGCTACTCTACCTCCAGCCGAACTGCAACGAGGGCACAAACAATTCTAACTAGTACACAATACTGTGCGGTTTTTAAAAGGCGTACATAAAGGAGAGGAAGTTATTTGTGCTATACAGATTTTGCGATGGCATAAAAGGATATATCAATTAGTATGGCGCTGCTCGGTGCAACGGGTGTTGGCTAAACATCGCCGAACATAAAATAGACAATATAGTGAATCAGTTGTGAGTTGTATTATACCGCTCGTGAAGAATGTATGGAACGTCATACTCGGTACTTACATTGACGGAATATTCCATTGAGCTATTGAATTTTAGGCCTCTTGAGGTTTCGTGCAGTTGAGACGCGCATTTGTGACTTGTAACTTAAACTGAAAATGCGTGATTTTCAATGAAAAAAGTACTTTAGTCAAGTGAGCTCTACTTTTAGGGGTAAAATGCGATTACTATATTTAATACTAGACTTGATATACATTATTTAAAAGATTTCAATTTGTTTTTATAGGAATTGAGCAAGCGAAGAAAACATAATTTGGATAACATAAACAGGAAAAAACATAAATTAAAATCGCTTTTCCGGAGCATAAGGCTCCAGAAAAGCGATTTTAATTTCTGTTTTTTCCTTGCTTGTTGGTATGTACACAGTATGTATACATAATAAACTTGATGTTAAAAGTATAGCGTTCCCTTGTCACTTTCCCCTTTAAGTGGCGGCATCTAGTTGCCATGGCAACGGCTTTCCATGGCTGCCTGCATTGGTCGGAAAATTCAAAATGGCGGGCGGTATCGATCGCGGGGTGACGAGGGAGGCTTCGGGGGTGCAAGCTAAACTTGCCTCACCTCTGAATTTGTGTGGTGAGCGTTTACAGTTTAATTTAAGTAATTTTGTAAAGGGGAGATTTGAGGTCGGTTTGGAGGTTGAGAGCTAAGACCCATGCAACTTTAGTGTAAAGCGATGCGAGTCATTCTCATTTATTATACCTATCTGTATCAACTGTATCTAAGCAAGCATTTAAATTGCAAATCAAAAAGCAAACATTTTAAAAAGGATGATGTACCTAAGTCTGTTCAATTAAATCATAATGCACGAATGTTAAGTTACACTTGGGATTCGCTTTTTAAACCAAAGATGTGACCAAAGTGTCATATATCTTCTATATGACGCAATGTTTATTACATAAATGACATTCTGTCTCAAATAAAATTTCAATGCATACTGTTGTTTCGGTTGGCCTGTCGTACGTACTAAATCACCATTTTATTTTTTAACGAAAACAGAGGGCTAATTTTAAATATCGCGCTTAAGACAGACAAAGGCGCTTGTTTGAGAGTTGGCACGTGCGAGTTAGGTATTTCGAGTGTCGCTGTCGATCACTGACGACCGATGTATGCTAAATGTCAAATCAACTAATGCTATGCGGACATACTCGTATTGTTGCGAGTCGACATGAGACCTCTGTAGATGAAATGTTTATAGGTGTTTATATGTTATTTATAGCCTTAATAGAAGACATTCTTGACGTAGTACGTTCTAAAAACTTTGAGGACTTGATACATTATGGTACAATAATTTATCTAAATATACGCAATACAAGGTGTTACAAAAATACCCCTAATGCCGAATATGGTATATAGGGACCATCACACTGATCAACTTTTACTATGCGATTTCAGTGTTTGTCCAACTCTGAAATCGCGAAAAAAATATGTTCATATTTTTCATACAAAAATTATTAAAATCGAAAATATCAAAATGTATGAAGTAGCTGATTTTTTTTCTCGATTTCGTAGTTGGTCCCATAGTAAAAGTTGTTTAGTTTGACGGTCCCTATATACCATATTCGGCATTAGGGGTATTTTTGTAACATGTTAAATACGTCAAATAATATATTACAACAGATATAGAACATAAACGTATTACGTATATATTATATATAAGTTGAATTACTATTACATCTTATATACATCGGCGCATAAGTAGAGATACTGTTCATTACCAGTTTCTTCACACTCGCCTTATTGACACCAGTATCTTCATAGAAAAGTACTTTAAGAGGCTACAAAGGGGACTTTTCAAAGGCGGAAGTATTTCGCGCCGGAAGTACACGCGATTGTCTTTTTGTTTCCAATTTTTTTTCGTGAGGGGACATCGCTCGATCGATGTCTTCAAAACAGTATACACTGATTTTTCAGATATTTCAGATTTTTTTAATTGCTCTCTCTTTACGTTTATAAAGCGAGAAAGCAATCAGAAAACGACGCGCACGGAAGCGAGACTGATTTGGCTGATTTAGCGACAAAATCACAAAATCAATTCGTAGTAAATGGCGATTAAAGAGAAAGGCTTCTACACGATTCTGAATATTGATGAAAAAAAAATACTTAAAGCAATTTCGACTTGAATACCTAATGCTGTTTCTTAATTATCTCAAAGTTAAGATTTTTAAGAGGTATTTTACTATTTTTTACTCTGCGTAAAAAAATGTGTCCAAAAGTTTGTCCACTCTATCGCATCACAGTCACCTCAAGAGCTTACTTTTTCTATTTCTAAGCATTCTTTTAATTTAACATGAAAGTGTCTTATTTTATTTACTACTCGTTTGTTACAAAACTGTCTGTAGCCGTCAGTTAACTGGTACACCTATGTATTTTTAAGACAGCTGAAAAATAACTAAACAAGATTTTTATTGGTCATAAATTATAGCACTCGCAGTCTTCAACAGATGTAACATTACCACAGGTTACCAAATAAACGGCCAATTTTACAATCGACTTTTGATGTGGTGTTTTATCTGCTCTGTAGGCGTGTCCAATGTGCGAGACAATGGATAAATGGAGGAAGAGCAGTATCTCAGCTTTTAGCAATGTAATTAATATATTGTATATAGGAAATTAAGAATGGTTGTGAGTATGAATGTGGACGGATGTATGGGTAGAGGAAAGCCAAAGAAAAGAAGAATGAATTGTATAAAATATGACTAAAAGGAGATTAATGTGAGATGACGACTGGTAGTTAGAGAGAGACCATGTAAGTATGTGTTATTTCTTTTTCGTAAAATTGTGAGATATGACCCGGCCATTATTAGTAGATGATTTCATGAAATGCCATCATTTGAAGTACTTTGTCATATGGCCATTTATACGATAAGGCCATAACATAATGTAGGTATAGAGATTTTAACTCCATTACTAATTTACCTGGCAATAGGTGGAAAAAGTATCAAACACGTAGTTTCTGTCAAATTGTAGTTGCTCCCATCTACGTTGACTTCTTATCTGTCTTATATAAAATACGTCTCCTTTAGTAGTGATAAGATAGCGCAAAAGAAAATTTCCAGGCGAACGACTAAAGATGACAAAGATCTACTTTGAAGCAATGCTTATATATGAATCCTTATCACTGACAGGGGGAAAAACAGCTGTAGACCGATCAGTTCATGATTACAATAAAATGGAGATACTGTTTTGTACGTTATCAAGAAGACAATGATCTATTTTGACGCGAGGTGCGTAAAGAGGCGGCCACGTGGCGGGCAGCTGCGCGCGCGCACGTGCTGCGTATTTATACTGCGCGACGCCGACGCCGACGCCCCGACCGACGACGCCCGCCCCGCCGCGCCCGCACATGCTGCACTTACCGTTCCTCATTATAAGTGTTCGATATTTACTTCTTGTCAAGTGTAGGTTTACGACTTTCATTTTCATTGTACTTTTGGCAAGAAACACCTGGATCCCAATCATTCTACTTCATTAACTAAATATAACTAAGATGGATTTCAGGCATCACGGTGCAGCTCCGCACTTTAAAATCTGCAGTCACGCTCATGCGTGATTCTGCAGTCACGCTTATGCGTCATTTGCAGTTTTAAAGTGCGGAGCTGAACCTCCTCGTATACCTGGGTGCCTAAACGTAGATATAATTAATAAATAATATTGTAATGCTGCATAGACTTTGTTCCGGTCACTTTCCGTCGAACAAGTGTGCTTCTCTAATGAAAAAGTCAGATACTCCAAACTGTGATGTATGTAATAAACTGGATGATATACAACATTTGTTGACGGAATGTTCCAAAAGCCAATGTGAACGATAATTGTTGACGAATCAATTAAACATTAAAACGTGTGATGTGGTTGTGTACCAAACTATTTTGTCAAATCCCACATCAAATACAATTAAACTGGTGTGTGAAATGGTGTTGGCTAGCCGCGCTAGCCGTCAACAATAGTATAGTATTAAGTTTGTTAATATAATATAAGTAGTAGAGTTAGCATAGTTTAGGGTATGATGGGACTGACGTTACAAACGTTAAAAGTGCGGAGCACTCATTACGCAGGCTCCATCATGTTAACGAAACAACCTTAGCGTCGCATAAACGTCAATTTCAATGTTGGAACGCTGGAAAACTAATACCAGTAGGTATGCTAAAGTGACGCGGTTTTAGAAAAAAATCAGACTTTTTCGCAAAGAAACATAAAAACAAGCTTTTTCATGATGAAAACTCATCAATAGTTAGGAAATTTTCTAAACATTTATTTCGAAAAATAGTTATTTTAGCTGTAAGTCTTCCTTAATGCATCAACGCCCGAGCGGCTGAACAACAATAGAATATCATTGTGTCTCAATTTCCGGGCCTTGATGGGTTTAAGTCGGAATTATTATACCTAATCTACACATTTTATATCGTAAATTCAGTCAGATTATCCATCAAGTTTTCAGTTTTTCCTTTTAATCTACGAAATCCTAAAAATCAGAAAGAATTAAGTGGATATCTATCGCGAGCCGCGTAGACATCTATCGCGAGTCGCGTAGACGGACAAGCGGAAGTCACGGCGACAGGCGACGGACGGCGAAATATGAACACTACGCGTATTAATCTGCTCAATTATTACGAAAGTGACGCGGAGGCGCAGCTTCCGTTGGTCCCAGGGCTAACCTGTATGGAATTAAATAATAATAATAATCCTTTATTTCGGGTAACTAATGGCCTATGTGATAAATAGTCTTACAGCCTTATTAATAAACGAAGAGTAAGTTTAGACCTGGTATAACTAAAAAATTGTCTTAGCAATATTACTCCCATAGACTTATTTATACTAGATTACTCCTTACGTTTGACGTCTCAAAGCGTCATATTCCTAAGAAAACTTTTTGGTTTAACTAGGTGTAAACTTAATTTTCATTGATTAATAAGGGTGTTAAAGACTAACATAGGCACGCACCAAAAAATGGAATAAAGTATGGACGGCGCGCGGCGACACGTATTGCGCGACGAGACGTGATTGGTAGAGCCTTCCATTTCCCGGTACCTATTCCACACCCAAATCTTCCACTATGAATAAAAAATAAATAAAGATATTTGGTTGTAATTTTAATTTCTTTAAAGAACGCCCATATCTTTTTATTGTAGTGAGTAACAATTTATCGTATTCATCAGTAACAAATTCAATTATAATTTAAGTCACCGATCGGGCGTCCTTATCTATTATAGAACTAAGTAGGTATACAGCAGAAGTATGATGTGAGTTAGTCGACTCTACTTAGCTAGTAAGTACAACTTTAAGGCGTAACAATGAGTACTAAATAAAATTCACGTCGTCTTCATAAGATTTTTTATTGTTTTTGGACCGGTTTCGATTAGTTTAATTATATTAAGGATTACAAAACGCATTGACTGATCATTAAATTATTTGAAATTTTGAGATTTAAGAATTTACAATGCTATTTTTATATAATACTAAATAATAAACTAGAAAAAATAGTTATATAGCTTTCTCATCTTAATCAACTGTTGAAAAAAAAAACAAAGATGTTCAGTTGAATGTCAAGGTTAATTCCTTCTACATTGGTGAGATGGCGCTGGCTTGCAGCGTAAGAGTTGATATACTAGAAGAAATTCGACGTTCTCACTAGTGACTCGGTAGCTCAGCGGTCAGATCATTGGACCGGATATTCAAAGGTCGCGGGTTCGATTCCCGTCCGAGAACATGATCTGGTGCGAGTCCTATTTTTTCTAGTATATTATTTAGTATTATATGATCATTAAATTACTATGGTGATCTTAAAAGTTGAAATGAAATACTGAGGTCCAGTGTGATTAATATGGATTATGCCGTGTATTCATTCATACAGTACTCTGCAGCAGCCCTAGCTAAAGGTTGGAGCTCACTCGCAGCATCGTCCAGGCCAAAGCGCGCGGACAGGTGCGGCCGGCTGCCGCGCGCTCTCATACAAAACCAACGTTTCACATATAAAAGGCATTTCCTTTCATCCCACTACCCACCGTCGGGAATGCCCATTAATTTGCCAACACAATATTTTTAGTACGCGGCTCGCGTGTAATATATCGCAGCCACGTGTCTCCGTATGTCGCCTGAGGAGCGGCTGCGTCAAATTATTTTCGTTCATGTCACAAGATACAGCGCTCATCTGGACATTTTTCCTTTAAAAATCACACCAGTTGTTGGCTTAATGCGAGCATAGCGCGCTTCCGTTGTAAAGGTGAGAGGGGTGACGGGGAAACCGAGCAGAAATATTATATATAGAATAAAAATACTTTACGATGGGTTCTACGAAAATTATTGTAAGTTATTTTTCCCTTTTTTTTCAATAAAACGTTACAGCTCTCAGCCAGCCATAACAGAGTAATATGCAAATGATCAGTAATTTCCGTGGAACTGAGCTCCGTCCAGTGATGGATGGCGGGCAGCCCGCGGCGTCCGGCCAGCGAACGCGGCCACTCACGCGCACCAATCTTCGCATTATCGCGCCGTTTTACGATTTTCACACCGAAACCATCCATCATAACGTAACCATTTGATGTTTTATCCCCTATTTATAGTCGTCTTGTTTGCGGCCTAAAATCACTGTAGTGTGAATATTAATAAATCTTTGAAGATAGCGGCTGTTATTTTTCTGATGCCAGATAATAGTTCTTATGATATATGATAACACTATCCGTTATGGCTCCTGCGGGCTTATTAATGGTCGCATTTTCAACACTGTATTTTTATCAAAGGAAAATACTTTTTAGAAAATTGATTACGTGACTGGGTCTAAAATAAATGTTGTTCGTGGTTGGCTTGAAGAGGTGGTGGTTTTGTTTGTGTGGCGATTGGTGTCTTGCTCGTTACTTGTCAGAGGGAAGTGCGAAAGAAAGCAAAAAGCAGTGAGTGAGTGGATATAAAGGGCCGACCAAGTGCAAGTTGTGGCGCCATACTATTTGCGGATTTAGACACGACATGAACGCTTCTTACTGCATTAACAGTTGCCTGATGTCTTAACTTAACCTATTATTTTTTTCTTACTTTTACGTCTTTGTTACTGGTTGTTTAATGTTATGTTTCTATTATTGTAACAGCAAGTCACTTTAACCTAGAAGACAGTCGACCTGTTGCAAGTTGTGCGCAAATATTTGTTTTATTATAATATCGACGTAGTTATCTTGAATATTGTGAAGTAAGGTAAAAAAGTAAAAAATATCTTTGTTCAAATAAACTTAAGTTACATATTATAAGAATTACTAGGTGTTCAATGGTTTTTAACATAAATAGCATTAGACATATCTAGAAAATTGTTGGAGGTTAATGAATACATTTAGTGTTTAGTGGTAATATGTAGAGACCTATATAAATAGCAAAAGGAAAAAGAAAATAGGTGTAGCTTTTAAACTATTTAAACTTCTACCACACTAATGATGAATAATAGTTACACACACTAAATTCCTTTGCCACATAACGTTGGTGTGATGAATAGCAGAGTTATGAAATATATGGTGTCTAGGCGGAATGCCTGGACAAATCGCTAGGCGGGCGGCTCGTGGAACAAAATTGTTGGGTAGGAAAAACACCCATTAATTATTAAGGTCACATTATCTTTTATATATATTTTTCGTTTTTTATCAACTTCAGTAAGATACTAATTAACGATCTTATAAAAATCTATTTTAGCTATATGATGTGTCAGCAATATGTCGTCTGAGCACCTTGAGCGATGATTGTGATTGTGTAGCTGGAATCATGCGGACATCCGCGCCGAGCGGTCACCGCATGAGTGACAGCTGCGTGGCAACTGTTGCGCATACGCACTTATCACTTTACACAGTCTGTCTGTGCAACAATTTCTGTTTCAGCTACGGTCAGCCATGGCTCAGCAATAATGTTGCGTGAGCACCTTGAGCGATGACATCGGCGGGCATCCGCGCCGACAGCAACGCGTCAACTGTTTGTTGTACACGGTTTGTGCAACAATTAAAATACAAAAATAATATCTTTCACGTTTTTATTGCATCTTTCACCTCATTAAAAGCTGCTGTTTTTAATATCTAAACATCTTTTATTTACTTACAATTATTTACATACTTAACTTTAATATAGTCCGCCTTATTCGTTATGATTATATTGTACACTAAAGACAGTTAAAAAAAATAGTTTACCTTTTTTAACAACTTCTATTGAAATTATTGAAACAGATCGTAAAAGTGAATGCCTTTTTATTACCAATATTGAAACACGTGAACATGATTTCAATTCTGTGTGTTGTTTCATAATTTTAAATTTTCCTTCACGTCCTGCACAAATGGTTCAAGTTAATGCAAGCGTTGTTTATCACGAATTTCTTGAAAAATAGTCGAATGTAATTAATACAGACACGGCTGTTGCGCGGGCGCAAGACGAACGCCGTCGACAACTGTTGTCTGCTCGTCAACAGCTGCGCTCCACTTGCGCACACAACAGACCACTGCCACTCGATAGGTAATGCGGACAGAGACTATAATGTGTAGATCATACCTTGGACACTTGGATTAAAGTGTGAAATTAAAAATTGCAAATAAAAGTTGGTACTGTCAAACGGGCGATTAGCGTAAGTATATATAACATGAGACAAACATGCATGCCAAATTGATTCTGTATTATTATAGAAACATAGAGGTAATTAGACTTTACTTCAAAAGTATTTGAATGAAAATGTATTCTCAAATAGATGGACCGGTTGGGTGAGTGACCATTACAGGGTGCACAGTTCGGTGGACATCAATTTTTAAGGATTAAATAAATCTGTGAAAATAGGTTGAGGTTTTCCTTTTCTATACAATATGGTTCGCACTTCTGGATAAAAACAGCTGCAGATTAAAATTGGCCATACTAGTAGAGCACCCATAACACAGCGACTGCAAGAACCATTGTTTCTGTTCTAATTTAATACTGTTCCACCACCATCCAAACCACTCATGCGCAGTCTATTTAAAACTCAACCTTATTTAATTGAAATTAGTACCACTATCATCTATCAAACACCTTTAAAAAGACTCCATGGTTATTGAAAGTGGCTGTCAAGGAACCGCTGTTCAGTATTAGTCATGGAAATTGTGCGAGTTTGTATTACATCAAATTAATAGTCGATGATTATAAATAAAGCCACGTATCAATTCTATGGGATTGCGTTCGGGATCAACGTTGACTGGAGACATGGTGATTTCAGTACAGAAATAATTTTTTGGGATGGACTTTATGAAACTTGTCGTAGATGAAAATGTGCACAGTAAAACATTTTTCTTTGTTCTGTGGAAATGTGTATGCATTCCCGTTATATGATATTCGAGTTTGAACTATACTTAATTAATGAAGTTGTTTTTTTTATCTCATGTATTTTTTTGTACTTATTTCTAAATAGAAAAGTCTATTGTCATTCGGAGGATCAATGTTGGCATGCAACGTGAAAATTGTCATTTAATCTTGAAGCACCAAAATAAGATTCAGTTTTATCGAACAATTAAACTAGCAAACAACCAAACATTATCAGATTTCATTGAAATAAATAGCAATTTGACACAAATAGCTCATTACTCACAAGCGTCCACCGCGTCTTAATTTATCTGGGATCGAGTGCGCTAAGCTAAATTTTGTATATTTTTGCTTTTTTTAGAATTTAATGCAGTAGCAGTTTCTTTTCTAATTATCTTATGAAACTGTAACAATGACGAATGAATTGTAATAACAAAACATTTTTTACTAGGTAGGTGCATTTTCGCTTATATAAAATATTCCGAAAATAATAGTACATTTTATTTCTATGAGTCGCAGTTTTTCAAACCTTAGTAAATAAATACTAGATATCCTGAAAGTAGCATAGTTGCGCACGCGCATAGTCTCGGTCGCCATTAATCACGAGAGATCATATCTGCGGCGCCGCCGCCGCCGCCCCGCCGGCCGCCGCCCGCCCTGTTTGTGTTGGCGTGTGGTGCAAGATATACTAGGCTTAAAACTTTAGACCGCACATTGGTTGTTTCAATAGTTTTTGATATAATAATAAAAGTTGTAGCATTATAAACAATGTTGGCATATTTTCACCCAGTCACCCAGAGCTATTTCAGATTTTATGCCAGGAATGTCAAATTTCAAAGCACAGTTATGTCAACTTCCTCACTTCTTCTGGTAGAGGACCAAAATAAATCAACGAACACCTATTTTAATAAGTATTCAACCAATGTCCTTTCGTAGTCTGGATTGGACATCTGTCTTAAATAATAGCCCGCAGTCAGCTTTCTACCAGCCTTAATTAAACTTTTCCACATATATCATATTTCTAATTTCGCGATAGTTCACTTGAAATCATACTAAGTTCCGTTTTTCTTATTAAGGTTCTCATCCTTTAATATTTTTTGTTTAAATTAATCAAATTCCGTATCATGGGGTACCTATGTTTTTACGAGGCACAACCAGCCCCAAGTCAGCGGAACTTTGAACCCAAAATTCCATTTTTAAAGTTATGTAAAATACTATAAAATAAGTATCCTAAAATCAACAGTGACATTTAGAAATTAAAACAATCTCTATCTTAAGCGCAGCGAAAACTTTTCTAAGTCTATAGTTTTTCCAATAACATGCAAGTCACACAAATTGACCAAACAGTGTCAATATAAAAATATTTGCTTACGTACATACCATTTATGTACCTCCGAATGACTGCCACACCGCAAGTGCGCTATGGCATGATGTTTTGCAACGCGCTTCACACTTATTGCTATCACTTTTCTTGGCGAAGCTACTTGCATCGGAACATCATCTCCCCGGCACTTTGAGCCCCGGTCTCCCTAACAAGATAAACTATAGTTTTTCCTAAAACTTTCGTTTTCAATACGCTCTAGTTAGAATACTTGCACCACGCAAGTAGCACGCACGTGCGGGTATATTTTCTCAACAAGTCGAATTATTCGCTTCGTTTGCCGACCACTAATATAAACCATAACTCTACGATGTGTTAAAAAGATTCTATAATGTTTTTGTTTACGAAATATATACAACGGGCGATGAGAGAAGCTCTTGCTTATAAGAAAATTACTCATATTTTATTGTTATTTTTTGACAGTTTGTTTGTTTTAACTTTCGTTTTGTTATGATTAGCGTAAACCGATGAAAACTTTTATTATATTATAGAGTGCTTGGTTGATATGAGGTTGGAATCAACATCGAGCGATAAGAAAAATAGCCTTATTTAAATCATTCGTTTGTTTTTGTTTAGCTGGTCTCACTTTTATTTTAGAATGCCTTTAAAGGCTTCTAAAATAAATGCTATGTTTTATTTTAATTAATGGTTATGAAACTATATCACTGAGGTATATGAGACCGAGAAAAAGAAAGCAGTCTATGATGTCATATTTTTTATACCCTCGAAGTCACGGAGCGCAATTTCGGGTGCGGCTTCGCACGCTTAAATTTTTTTGTCATAACATGGTTAGGTATAACAGTTACGGCATAAAGTTTTTTCGCATAATGCCCTATTTGCATAATAATATATTCGCAGAATGGTTACATTGGCATAACGATTACTTGTACTAATTTCATTTGGCATAAATTTGGTGAGTATACATGTTAAACGCATAACGTAAACACGCATAATAGTAACTTAACATAATATACAAATGGCATAATTTATTACTATGTGCTTCACACGACGAGCGAGCGTAGCAAGCTAGCGAGCGAGGAGGAGGTTAGGTTCCAAGGCGACCAACAGCGCACGAGCTGAGCGAGCGAAGCGAGCGTGCCACGGTAGCAGCCGGCAAAGTGCCAAAATCGATCTGCTGGCGTGTATGCATTATGCCACTAGTTGTTATGCTGATAAACGTTATGATTAGTAATCGTTATGGGTAAAAAGAGTATGCAATACATTTTTTGCATTTTGATCATTACAGTAATAGTATTTATGTGGAATGAAAATATGCGTAAACATTTATTCAGTACTACATTTTTTTGTTATTTTATATTATATATTATTATACATATTTTTATAATATGTTATGCGAATTGGTCATTCTGCCAAAAAACCTTATGCTTATTACTAGGACTTTAAATTTAATGCATTCACATATGGATCTCGCAATATCCTCGATCAAAGTGAAAATAGTAGACATTTTCGTGATTGTGGCAGTTAATAAAGAAAGCACTTAAAAACACTATCGATCAGCCGGGGAGGGCCACACGCCATGTTTTCATACAGTATATTTAATTAGAACTAATGCAATTCCGCGGATGGCGTTCTGTCGTGGGGCGAAGACTCGGTACAAATTGGCTCGCGCGTGTCATGTAACTTAATCAGGGCCCTCGTGTGTGCTGAACAACATCGATAGTCGACTCTGACTGCTGGTACATATTTTAACGTCAAATAAACGTCAGAATATGAAATATAACCGACGTCGTAGTCGCGTTAGAGAAATTTTTGAAGAAAATTACTAAATAAAAATTTAAGAAATAAATAGATTATTACGTTGCTTTTGAATAAGACTATAATCATTTTATTGATTTACTAGATCACAGATGAACGAAATAAGCCAAATTCGATCTCTTATTTTACAAATACTTGAAGTCATTCAGATAACAAGTCAATAATTGAACCATCAGTTGACTAAGAAAATGATCTCCCATTTTGATGTCGATTCCACTATATCGTCTGCGATTAATCTGTTAAGAATTTTAATAAATGTGGACGTTGCTATGAATTCTTAATATGTAGAAACCAAAAAAGTAAGGAGCGGCATCGATTGCAAGATGCACGTGCGTAGCTAGGAGGGGCTCTAGAGTTCGATGCACTAACTAATCTCGATGAAACCTTTTCATTAGATTGCGAGGGACAGCTGGCTGACTTGTGAGGGCTCCTATGATTTGTATACTGTCTACATTGGATTCATTAGTTTAATTGGGTGATTGTTTGGACGATTGATTGGTTGTTTTTTGTTTTTTAATGCCATTTGGTTGATGTCACGTGTCACGTGACTGATTTTATGATTCAGTTATCAGAAATAGTAATATTTCTAGAACATTTTAGACCACGTTCTCGACATCATAATGAAAAGCGTTTCCAAACTTGAAAGGTACAAGACAGTTAGTTAAGAGCTTGATAATTCCAAAAACTGTGATGAAAAAAGGTATTTACGGAAGGAAAGTTGGATCACAAAATGATTATTACGTTTTTACGTTTTTGCTGACCAATCTATAAATTCTTTCTTCGTGACGGTCGGTGTATCGTATAGCAGAGGAGTTTATGGGTATATCATCACAAACAGCGAGGGTCGACGCGGATATTTGTGCATTTCGATCACGTTTCGCGTAATTTAGCCGATCCGAGCGCGGAGTGGAAAACGATGTAAGCTCTACTTGCGCATAATGCAAAAGACTCTCTGATAACACAAATAAACTTTATCACCTTCGCAATAAACACCAATATCGAACGAAAACGAAGTGAAAGGAATTTTAAATTGATTTGGCATTTTTATAGAACACAAAACGATTATGGGAACATTGGTATTCCATATAAAATTAAGTACCTACCTTATGGCATTGACTTGTTTTTATTATAATGGTTATAGTATTTTGCAAGAACGCTTGAACTGTTTGGCCACCTCCGTGGTCGAGTGGCTTTGTACACCGGTTTTCAAGGTGTCGCCATCTCTGAGGTCCCGGGTTCGATCCCGGGTTGGGTCAATTTAGAAAACGAACTTTTCTACATTGGCTCAGGTCTGGGTGTTTGTGATACCACCATTGTCTCTGATTTCCATAACACAAGTGCTATGCTTTAGCTACTTACTTGGGAATCGGAGTAATGTATGTGATATATCAATTATATAAAGAGCGCGTAGTCTGCACGCTAGAAAAAAAACATAGTGAAAAGTGGTCACTTTTAGCAAGAAAACTCCATTAAACTAAACGTTAGGCTATAAATTATTGTTTAAGCTATAAAGAGTACCACAAAGCTTTTTCAGAGTGCATTACAAAGAGATAATTCATAATTTCGTCTTTATGTATGTTTTTTTCCAATGGCGGCATTAGTGTGCAGACTACGCGCTCTAAGTGTTTTATAGTATATATATATATATTCTCCGTTACATAATTGTACTTACGTATGAAAGTTGTAGTTTTACTTTGTAGACATCGATGACGGTCACTAACCCTTTCCCCCGTCTCTAGGGAGGTTGCGCTGCGCCCCGCCCGCTCCATCCTAAGCATCATTGACTCTTCACGAATTCCAAACTTGGACCCGTTCAGAAGAAGTAATGAATTTTACCATTTTGGCTTGAGATTGACCTTGACCAATAACCGATTCGAAACTTAAATACTTATTTGTTATTTTTTTTTATATCTGAGAATAGCTTCTAAATGAGTTTTTGAGATAGAAAACTCGTGTGTGAAATTCATTACATATTGCGACCAATTACTTTGCTTTTTTTGAAACTGAGAAATATCGCGATGAAGGTTTCTGACTTCCTTTTCTTCAGTTAAAAGGTTTACAAACTTTAAATCGAAGCGGCCATATTGGAAAACTTTTTTGCTTGTCACGCACGTGACACGAGCAAGTATTCTCAACCTTAACGGGAGTAAGTAATGATTGCCACTCTTTAGTTGCTTCTGCGGTCATTACTTGAGCCAAAACACGATGCTAATAACTTAAAGTATGTTGCTTTACAGTTAACATGTGGCCAAAACATACATTCGAATTTTCTTAGTTGATGTTTTTGAGAAGAGTTTTTTTGCATTTCATGCGGTTAATGAGTTGCCGTTTTTTCTGATAATTGTCGCGGGTGTTACTACGTTTTTATTTTCAAATGAAAGGAGATTAAGATCTCCAAACCTCTTCAAGTTCGCTTGCATGAAGGTCAAGTCAAGAGTCTATGTATGACTGATTTATTATTTATTTATTTAACAAAAGTAAGTTACAAAGCTGATAAACTCATCAAAAATAGTTAGAAATGTGTTAGGTGGCTTACTAGTGATTTACAACCCAAATAATTATTGTGATCTAATTGACCGAGCGAGTGCGAAGTGCGAGCGAAGCGTCTCCGTTTCAGCTTGGGAAAACATTCTTTCGTATGTCCGTCTGTCCTCCTCTACAGGTCGCATTTCTCAACCGATTCTCGTGAAATTTTGTGAGCAGGTTTGATAACTATATATAATTATTTGTCAATTCAGTTCTTAGAAATTAAAAAGAACATTTCAGCCCTTTACAAAAATGTCACAAGAGATCTACAGCTTACAGAGCCTCTAGTATTATTTATAACACTATATGCTTATGTAATGTGCTCAAAACAACAACAGCTAACGTTTTGTTACGTTCCGGCAGTTAAGAGCTAAAATGGCAGTTCCTCTAATGAAAAGCAATATAACTTTAAAGCATCTAGTGACTTGAAGGTGGAAGAACAATCGATTTATTGCGCTATCAAAGTTTATTTGATTTTACGTGATTTCACCTTGTATCATGTCAAGTACCAATGAAAATAACAACAAAATAATAAAAAGAACTTTCTGTGAGATTCTAGTTTTGTATATGACTTGTGAAACTTTATGTGATAAAAGCTTTATGAAAAAATCAATAAGGTTTTCCCACACCGCGCGATAATGTAATACAGCACCGGAAACGGAAGCGCGTGCGCCACCGGAAATGCGTGTGAGTTTCCGTTCGATAGTATCTTACAATGTTATGCGTTTGTTTGTATACATTTATGGTATGTACTTATACATATAATACTTAATTGTATTAAGAAAAGTTTATGGCCTTTTATTAAAAGGTCATGTAAATAGTAAAGTAGTTCGACTTATTGGAAAACAGGAAGTATCGGTTTATGAGCAGAAGTTCCAATATTGTACTCAGTTGCTTGTTTAATCAAATCGAACGGTTACTGTAATCATTTACTTAGTTGATTTATGCAAAAGAACCTACCTTACCTACCTACCTACATCAAAGAACTTCTTTATAGGTCCTACTTTAATAAACTAGCCTCAGATATCATTTACAAAAGTATCCCAAACTTTCATAAAGCACCCCGCTTATGGACACAACAGCATGTTTTAAGGTTTCCAATATTGTTTTAGTTGCGTGTCCGATCGACTCGGTACCGTATAAAGCACTTAGTTGATTAATGCCCGCGTAGAGGCCCGCGTAGATAGGCTGACGCACGCGCCGCCGACCGCCCGCCACGCGCCACGATAGGGCAAACGAAATGACACGCCACTATCGGACTACAACGTGTACAACTGAAAATGTTGTAGAGTGGACGTTGGAGAGAGCTGTGCCAATCTAATACCGAATATAATTTCATTGGAAGGAAAAATATTCGTTTGCTTTCTCGTTTATTTGTTTCTTTGTTTGTCCACAAAATTTACAAATGATGTTATACTAGGTTTCCCAATGAGCTAGAGACTTGAAACTTTGAACATAGAACAGAACTGGAAGAAAATGCAATATTATGGTGTCATTGAGCTGATCTGATGATGGGGCCGGAAGAAGGCCACAGGAACTTTGTAATAAAACCATGCAACCTCATTGAGTTTGGGCTCGTTGGAATCGTATTGACGAGTTCTCTATCATTAAATAGCGTCCAGGGTCTGATGATGGAGCCGGAAGAAGACTCTAGGAATTCTGTAACAAAACCATGCAACCCCATCGAGTTTCCGCTTGTTTGATTCGTCTTGACTAGTACTCCGATAGAAGTTTGTGTATTTTTAGTTTTAGCTCGTTGACATAAAAGCAGAAAATAGTAATTTACTGAAAAAAAGTAAACGGACTAATAAGTATAAAATAATTTCTCCCGTAAAGATTTAACACCATACTTATACAGAAGTTTTAAACCTAAAAACGTGGTACGCATTTTGTACGCAGTCTTTTGGATGCGCCCCACACTTTTAGGTTTAAAAATTCTGTATAAGTATGGTTTTAATCTTTACGGGAGAAATTATTTTATACTTATTAGTCCGTTTAAAAAACACCTTTTGTATACGGGTCACATACAACTTTAATTAATTTGCAACACTTGAATAATGTATAGTTTAATCACAGAACAAAAAAATAGTTGGAAGTCGAGGTCACTTTAGTATGAAAACCAGTATAACAAAACTAACACATTAAATATCTAAGCCTTTAAATAGTTACATTCTACGCACACTAACTTTCACCAGTCATCATTGGTTAACAATGTAAAATGCATAAGAAACAAAAAAAACAGAAATCACAAAATTAATCAATTTTAATGTAATAATAATGTAATAAATTTATTTGGGTTGGTCTTGGACTGTCTAGAACACAATTTGACTACATTTGATAGGCTTAAAGTCACTACTACATTGCCTGATATTTAGGGCTTTTTGCGATTTCGAAGAACGATAGGAGAGGTCACATTCGGGTAAAAATACGTACACACAAGGGGGTATCGAAATGTTAATTTTTTTCGTAAACCTGAAATAGTTTTCACCTCTCAAGCAAAAACTCGCAGCAGAATCGATTTTTGCTGAACTTTAAACTGAAAATAACACCCCTCTTTTTGAGTCGGGATTTAAAAATATACTACTCACTGTGATCCGTAAAGAGTTAGCCTTAGAAGTGTATTCATGAAATTGTTTTGCAGTAGTCAAAAGTTGTAGGTATGTAGCCTAATATCCACTTACAATTATGTACACACGACAGCACGTCAAATTAAACAGTTGAACTACGAAAACAGCTTTTATTATGTAGCACATAAAGACTATCTCAAGGTCAACATGTATAGTGTGATGTGCCTCGTCTGTACTACCCCGAATATTTTACAAAATCAACTGGCACAACTTTTGTAGTAGGTAGTAGTTAGTTCTCGGTTGTCGTTTCATATAGCAACGCGTAATTAAACTGGCTTAGCTTCAGTTCATGCCCTTAGCTATTTGAAGAGGGAGGGTTGGTGATACGTCGTTCCCTCGGGTTGGGGTAGGATGACGAGGAAGTCATTAGGGGAAGTCGAAAAAGCATGAAATCTAGACGCGTAAATATGAGAAACGTCCAGATTTGCGATTTGGAAGAATTCGTAGCCGTTTGCTACGAAAAATTCTTCCAATTCGCAAATTTGTTAAAAAATTTCTTATTGTATTAAGAATACACCAACTTAAGTGAGATACATTTATGTTAAGATTTACATCACCTAACTTTTGGAAACAACAAAAAGTTGGAGATTAAAATCTAACTATTTTTTTATTACGCATGACGCAAGACGAACCACTAATTCAATATCTATTACTTAAATAAACTTAACATTCCTCTATCTTTTTTTGCGTAATCCAATCTGTCCGCACATTTCAACAATTTTTCCACACTCGATGAATAAGATAAGAGCGTAGCAAACTACACTAACACTTGCTTGTAATGGGGTGCGAATGGTAATCGAATGAGATGCGTCGTGCACTCGAAAGAAAAGCTCTTGACGCCCGCCGCCGCCGCCCGCGCCGACTCGGTTGTCATGCAACGGATTATAATTTATTTGTTGCATTCGTGGTTTGCATGACATGTTGAAATGCGTTTATAATCACTGAGGTAGTCTTAGCAGACCGTAGAGAATATTATTCAGTGTTTTTTTTTAATTCTTAAGAAAACCAACAGCGTTTACAATATATTATCACATCAAGTGTTATCTATATGTATAGCCAATTATATTATACTAGCGGCCCGCCCCGGCTTCGCACGGGTACAATGTAGTTACTAATGTGGTGAGTGTGAAGTTATTAGACTATACCACAGGATATCTTATATAGTGGTGGCCACATAATTAAGGACGCCAGTCGATTTTCATACAAACGAAGTAACTTTTAAGCATTGCTTCTCCGCCAGGAACTGACCGCGCGGTGATCTGGTGATGGCCATCCAGGGAGTAAATGGAGGAGATCTAGATTTCTAGACACACCCAAGTGATCTGACCAGCATTTTAAGAGATGTAAGGATATGTTTAATAAACCGCGAATATAGCATAAAAAGGTATTAAAATCCTGCAAATGAAAATTCTGATGCTTACTTCTCTAAGAATGCTGACCAGATCAGTTGGGTGTGTATTGCGATTTGAATCTTCTCCATTTACTCCCTGGATGGCCATCATCAGATCACAGCTAGTTCAACCCCTAGCGGAAAATCAAGACTTCAAAATTACCTCGTTTGTATAAAAATCGACTTGTGTCCTTAATTATGTGACCACCATTATATGTATATACGACGTACACAATTTACGCAAGGGTTGTTATAAGTTTGACCTGTGTGTGTCTGACTGTCTGAGGCAACCTAGCTCCCAATGTTATGTACCGTTTTGATGCGGTTTTTTATGCATAGTTTAAAAGATCTAAGCGTACAGACGGCGGGACTCCTAAACCATTGATCCGATTATGATGAAACTTTGGTGAGTGGTTCTGCTTACGACCGAGAAGGTCCCTGGCTAAAAAAACGGAGCATTGCAATACGCATGCTAGGTGCAGCTAGTTCTAAATAAAAATATGTTGTGCATTATCAGGATTATCAATCTCGATCATCCAACACTTCTCTATATACCTACCACATTTCTTGTCATGTTATCCGGTTGCAAAATAAAAAGGCTATTTGGCGAGCTGACTCTCGAGCAGGCGACATTAGAGCTGGCCATGGGAGAAACAATCACTGCCCAGATCTACACCAGTCGCCCTTAAACTTTGTCCCTGTGCTTAATGAATTGACATAGCATAGGCGACTTGACCCGACATTGTATTCTTTTAAAATTAATCTGATAATCAGATGGAATAATTTTACAACGCAATAAGGAAAAATGACAGCACTGCCAACATAACGCCATAGGTACTATTCAATGAAATGCATTCTACCTACTCTCAGGGGAAATGCCCAAAGATAATGTAATACTACGTTGAGATGTCAAATGATATTTATTTTTCTTAATTAATCAATCAAATGCACTAAGAAGTTTCAATTCCGACGTCGAAGTCAATCACCCCAAAAGTAGCTTTCTATCTCTTTTTAACCCTGTTAGGGGATAAATATTAAAAAAATACGAAACACGTGTTCAATTAATTTTGAGAAAGATTGTCTATGCCAAATTTCAAGTCAATCGGGCCAAGGAATCGCATTCTCTCATACAAACTTTACCACCCTGTTTCACCCCTTTAGGGATTGAATTTCGCAAAATCCCGTCTTAGTGAGCACCTACACCCTAAAAGGAGACCCCATGCAAAATTTGAGACTCCTTGCACTTGTAGTTTCTGAGATTTCGTGATCAGTGAGTGAGTGATTTTCCCTTTTATATATATAGATTATTATGCATAGGCAAAATATAAAAGAAACAGAAGTCCATTTTTACATGTATTTTTTTAATTGGAATGTAATATGAATTGCCTCTTATCGTATTTTGTATTATATTATTATGCATAGGCAAAATATAAAAGAAACAGAAGTCCATTTTTACATGTATTTTTTTAATTGGAATGTAATATGAATTGCCTCTTATCGTATTTTGTAGGTCTGTTTGTGTTTATGTACATAAATAATTTTTTTTAACTATTTTATGGTAAGTATATTTTTTGCGATAGTTGTGAAACATCTGCAGAGTAGTGAAATATGAAAGCATTATGAAATTGATTCTTATTAAAGGTTAAATAAGTACTTTCATAAATATTTTTAACTGTCGACAGACTATAAATAAATTAGTTTTCGATCATTTTTAAGCTTGTTTAGTTGCTAGTATTTGATAATTTTTATACTTTTTTTTTGTAATTTTTGTATATTCTATTTTCTTCTATTTTATTATGTTTAGTACCTAACCCCTTTATAAAATAAGTATTTAGGTATGTAGGGGCAGACTATTTGTACCATTTATAATTGTTTGTGTGTTGTATACACCTGTAAAGATAATGCACGCGGTCCTATATTTATATCTGTATTATTATTTTTTGTATTTATTGTGTTATTGTTGATGGTGTGTCAATTTGAAATAAATAAATAAGCGTTCAATTTGTAAATAGACTACATTGTTATTGTGTTCAGTTATTATCTTTAAAAAGGTTACTCGATATCATAAAGTGAGTTTGCACAAGATGGTGTTTAGCACATGTCCGCCCTGTCCGTTCGGATGACAACTGACGAGATCATCCAATATTTGAGCGCGAGCAGGATGTTTGTCCAACTCATAACACACACCATCTAAAAGCTAACAAAATATTTGGAATCTAAATCTTTACGGGCAAATAGAAAAACACATATCTCTGACAACCTGACCAATAGTTGACATATTGAAGGAAAAATAATACGATAGCTTCGTTAAAGATTTTTTCGGTTCCGTTTTTTGTATTTGATGAATTCGTTTTTTTATGGTTGTTTGTCGGTATTTGAAAGTATCGTTGGTTTGTTGGGATGCTGCGTTTCGGAGCTTATCGTTTGTTATCGAGCGGAAGGCTCGTTCTTGACCCCGGCCGATAGCGCGAACCAAAATAACTATTGGACGAACGATAAATTTATGTGCGGTGCTTTTGTTCATGTGAACTGGGCTTAAAATGTTAGTAGGCAAATTACATAACAAACTACCATTTATTAATACACAATTTTGAAGTACACTGTTCTTACAAATATCATTATTATGTTATTGCTATGGTTTTACATTATGACATCAGCCATTTTTAATGTCCCCCATTGCTGGGGCACAGGCCTTCCTTATGGATAAGGAGATGTGCCATACCCCACCACGCAGACTCAATGCGGATTGGTGGGTGTTAACGACTGCCAATGTAGCCGGGACCAACGGCATAACGTGCCTTCAGGACCACGGAGGAACTCGAGATAATAAATTTTTGGTCACCCATCCCATTACCGACCCTTGGGAAAGTTGCTTAACCTCCACAATCGCAGGGCCAGGCGCTAAACCATTGCGCCACCGAGCTCCAGTTTTACATTATATTTGAAATGAAATTACTTAGTATAATTAATAATTTTTAATATAATAATTTGTGTTTGACTCTGAATGTTGTGATTGTGATCATAAATAGATATTTTTAAGTGAAATTCACAATTTTTTCGAAATTTTCTATTTATTTAAAAGAATATATTATTTCTTATCGTGGTCGTCGAGAGATGCCAAAAAAACTGGCCATAAAATGCAAGTTTATCAAGATTCTCTCAGCTGTTCAAAATTTTTTTTCTCCTGCGATGTTATCTAGTAAGTATGAAGTGTTAAAATATTAGTGAGCCATCCACTTGTGTTGGTAAAATTAAAATCTGATTTACAAAATATTTACTGTTTTTTTTACATTGGTACGGTATTCTTCCTTACCTTTTTATATTGTTGTAGGTAGGTAGACTATCGAAAACTTCAAAAATCTTCTATTTAATTAATATTTAAATTAAATTATTATTCATTACAATAAATCTACGTCGGAGATATTTCTGAACGTTACCTAGCTATCTAACGTTCAGAAAGAAGGTTCAGAAGGTCTAGGTATTATGTACAATTAAAACGTTAATGGAAAAGAAACTCTTGGAACAGAAATTAATTAAATTAAAAAAAAAAAAATGTTAAATACAAATAGCAAACCGTTTACCAAAGTAATAATTGAAAAAAGTAAAAAGAGTTATCGCGACCCTGCCAGGATTCGAACCTGGAATCTTCTGATCCGTAGTCAGACGCGTTATCCGTTGCGCCACAGGGCCTATTGCCTTCTTCGACGAAATTGTAAATAAAATAGGTCGCCACGTCTGCTAAGCCAGTACTGATGGCTGGTTGCCTGGTTGCAAACAAAACGCTTTTTACAGGTAGGTACTTATAATCTTTTTTGTTTTATGAAAACCGTTGTTTTCTCTAAATGAAATGAAATATAATCTTTAAATAGTATTCTTTAATTTTGAGTGCAATATCAATTAGCATAAAACCCTCTGTATTAGAATTTAGCTATTAATAAAAAAAGTGTTTTATTTAAACGTGTCGTGTCGTGTGCGAGCCACGTGGCCTCGATAGTACCGATTTCAGCCGCGGGCAGCGCCACCGCCTTCGTGACGAAGTGTTATTGACTGGACCTTAATTAAATTAGCGCTACGGTAAATTGTTGCTTTATTAACGCCATTTGATCTTGTATAGATAGTGAAAATAAACTATCAGACTAATTAAATCGGCTATAATAATCATGATTATGATCGATTCATTAACCTAAATAAAATCATTGACGATACTTTAAAAATATCCAAACAAAAAATTAATGCAGACCGTATTTTTTTTTGTAAGCCTTTTTTAAAAAAAACTAATTATAACTATGTTTAAGAACCGTATAAAATCTTAACACATTTAATGTTGCCACAAAACTTATAGGTAATAAATATACAAAAATAGATAGGTAAACATACACAATTAAACATAATAATAAATAACATAATCACAGCTTCAATGTGAATAAAAAACATGAAAGAGCCGCTATAAGCGCCCAGCAAAAGGACCCTAAAATTAGATACGACACGGTTTTCATTTTAATAACGCACATTTTTTACGAGTCCCCTTGTCGTTTAGTTGTATAATGAAGTCTGTGGACTATTTTTCATACTATAAAACATTTCAAGTTGAATATTAAGTCAATAAATTAGTGTGACAGTACGTAAGGCTATAAACACATTGTCGGCTGTCTCGTTGTTACGGACTTTTCACAGTAATTTGTTCCTATTTCTATGTAAAATATAAAAGTATCTTATCCAATATTATAAATGCGAAAGTGTGTTTGTTTGTTTGTTACGCTTTCAAGTCTTAACTACCGATCATAATGAAGTTCCCTATGTCCTCTTCGAGGAGCTCGATCGCAGTGGCTTAGCACCTGGCCCAGCGATTGCGGAGGTTAAGCAACTTTCGTAATGGTCAGTCACGGGATGAGTGACCAAATTTTTACTATCACGAGCTTCTCCATGCTTCGGAAGGTACGCTAAGCCGTTGGTTCCGAGTTCATTTGTAGTCGTTAACACCCACCAATCCGCATTGGGCCCGCGTGGTGGGTTATGGCCCATCCTCCTTATTCACCATTAGGAAGGCCTGTGTCCCAGCAGTGGGGACATTAAAAATAGTCATGTATTCTTCTGTACCCCTTTTTTGTACTTTTATATAAAATTACTAAACTCGTTAATTACGAGAATATCAAAATGTATGAAACAGCTGATTTTTCAGATCGATTTCAGAGTTGGTCCCATAGTACAAGTTATTCAGTTTGATGGTCCCTATCTACTATATTCGGCATTGGGGGTATTTTTGTAACACGTTGTATAGAGAAATATAAAAAACTCGCACTTGACCGTTTTTTACGTTTCATTAAATACCTTGATAATCGACCCCCTTCATAATACTTATGAATATTAGAAAGACAAGGGCATATAATACAAAGAAGTCATACTTATAATACTTTTGAAGGGGGTCGAAAAAAAAAATTTTTTAACTCCGACGCACCGTTTCTGAGATATTTGCATTGTTGATTTTTTTTTCGAAATAAGGCTATAGCTTTTATGAAAAAATAAAATGTAAGTATACGAATGTCACAAATGTTCTATAAATAACAGAAAAATACAAGATTAGTTAACACATTTACTTTTTTAAATAACGTCTTCATTATTTCTCGTTCCTGGAAAAACTCCTCGGGCTATATGAAAATTTGTAACATCGTCACGCTGTCATCACAGTTCGCGCTCATATCTTCGTCACAGGAAGACATTTCATCGGATTTAATCTGTGATGTGGAAGGCACGAGCTCCAAGGATTGCTAGTTCTATGTAGTTTATAAACTGGTACCAGAAACCACCGTTTTTCTACATTGAACTATCAGCACAGAAAAGATATAAGTAATCAGTTTTTTTTAAATGTGTGAGTTAAAAATGTTAATGCTTGCCACTGTTACATTGTTAATACAAAACATTTATAATACGGATTAAATTTTCTTCGACTAGAAAGTAAAAATAATGCTATTCGTTACCATGTAAAAGAGAGTATAAAATAAACGGGTATATATTTTTTTTTAATTCTTTCATACGCCGCATATTAGATTTATCTAGACAACTTACCAATCAGTTTTTGACAACCCTAGGTTTTCTAAAATATCATTGCCGAAAGTCAACAGTTTCAGTTTTCACACTTTTCCAACTCAATAATGTTTAGTGGAAACAGGTTTATACCTACGTCTTTTCTTTTCGTCACAGACGTGTTGAAGGACCAGTTTATTTGTTTTTGACTATTCGTCGAATTTTATGAGATAATATATTTCAGCTTATGTTGACATATACTCGTAACTGTTCAAAAATGTTATGTTTTTTAAACATCTTTCAAAGCGTTAGTAGAAAAGCATCAATTTTTTTTTTATTTTATCAAAGTTGTTTGAAATAGTTACATAATATGGTTTGTAAAGCAAAATAAAACATTGCTGTAAGTATGTCATTCGCGACAAAATTACGGTCACTTATGAAAAGTTTGTTATAGTTTTTCAGAAAAAAAATTATTTCTATAGCATTGCGAAGTTTTGAAATACAAATCAGTTTCGTCACGCATGAAAAACATATTGCGTGGGTAAGTATACATTTCAACGTTATAAAACTTTATAATTAGGGCCTGTTTCACCTAGTTACGTATTTAACTAATAATTTAATATTTATGTTTAGTGCCTAGCCGTAGACTATGATTATTTACAAATTACCAAGGTTGGGTTGAAGTATGAATGAATTCGAGACCGCCATGTTTGGTTCCCCAGGTGAGAAGTGCGTGGGTCGCGTGAGAACAACAAACAATGCCTGTATTCGTATAATTATGTTGCCTTCTTTTAAGAAAACATTGGAATAGAGTTGGCTTCTTGGGATCGCTTCTAACTAACTTGTATTGAGAAATATAGGTAATGTCTTAATAATCAATAAAAAAATAGGTGTTTCATTATAATTAACGTCATTATAGACCAAAATAAGAAATAGGATACTGATGATTTTTTTTCTACATGTTTAAAGTTATAATTTTCTTTGAGCTTAAGTTATTCATTACTGAGTCATAAAATAAAATGACTAACCTTTAACTTCGGCCTCAAAGAACCTCTTACATACGAACATCACAAGTGCGTTTAAAATCTAAAGGTAACTTATTTTTCCTTAATATAGAAAATTCTGAAAATTACGTTAGCACTTCACAATGAAAACGACCCACATAATATGTGATACATATATATTTGCGTGTGTAAGCATTACTTGATTCTAGTGAAGGTGGGAATGCGCGGTGTCGGGTGTCCGGCGCCGTCCAGACGCCGCGCTTAGAACTCGATATGGTCTCACGATTGCGACACTGACACACGATGCTATGCAAAAATGTAGGTGATTGTATTCGTAATTGTTGTATGAAGCACTACGTGAGTGTTGCTGTTATTTTAAGTACTTACGAGTATTTTGCTTTGGTGCAGGAAGTTCTCAGTTGTGATCAGAAATAAAATTTAAAAAATATTAGGACACGAAATTTTTGCTGTAATATCTTAAGTAAGTTAATAATGCTCTATTGCGTAAATTGCATCTGCATAGATTGCGGAAAGGTATGAAAATTAATTACGAATAATACCGCTTAGTAACCAAAATGTAAAGTGGACTTTGCCTGAAGTAAACATTTTCCGTTTGCAAAGAGAGGCCTGCACTGCGCTAAAATTTCGTCAACGAAAGTTAGGTAGGTTTGCGAACGTAAACACACATTTCTGTTGACGCGATTACCATACATAATGAATGCCTTTTGTTTTAACAATTTAGCATAGCATTTGTTTATTCTCCTGCCAAGTTTTAAGATGTTTATTTGTAGTCGAGTCACATGCGCGAGCAATGGCCAGTTGTACAAATTAAGAGGCCAAAGTCACTAATGTCCCACTGTCTCATCATCCCTAATGCATGCATATGTCGTTGTATCATCTTTTCCGCCCTTGCAATACTATGAATATAACACCAGTTTAATTTGACCCTCTTCCTGTTTAACAGGTTCTATAGAATGGGATAATAGGGAAGGGTCTAGTTTATTTGGATGATTTGTAGATTGCGCGTTATGTTACGCCATATGGAATATTAGCGGGACACTTGGGACTCAGTATGTGCGATTGGTTCGAAGTCGACCAACTGGCTACATTCATGGACAAACATTGTTTTTGAATTTTTTCGAGTGTATGAAGTCATTGGGTGGCGAAGGCAGCATGAACTTGGCATACTTGTCGTCTTGCATCATAGTGTAATGATGATGTCAACCGATTGTACTCATGTTCTATGGACAATAAATATTTGTATTGATGTGAGCATTGAGAATAGAACGTATTAAAATTAACGAGATTTTTAATAAGCAAAAGTATATAATATTTACACAATACCTTCTTATGTTCTTTTAAACATACAAAAATTTTAAAGATTTCTTCTAGAATAAAAAAAAAAATTGCATAAAAATTACCTCTTATATTTCTAATGACTAACTTCTTACCAAAATTCATGTCACTGATTTTCAAATTCAACCTATAATAATAATATCTCAAAACATAAAAGGAAAGGCTTTTCTTTTTAACCGACTTCAAAAAAAGGAGGAGGTTCTATGTTCGACTGTTTATTTGTTATTTTTTTTTTTTTTTTATGTATGTCCACCGATAACTCGAAAACGGCTGAACCGATTGACATGATTCAAACGCCACTTTATCAGGTTAGCTCCCCAGTTGGTCCCATTTTTTGAAAATTTTAAATCGGTTCAGTAGTTTTTGAGTAATCCTGAAAATACTGTAATTTTTTAGGTAACTTTTGCACGAGTTTTAACGGATCTTCAGACATAACTTCTTTGTTTATAAACCGATTTAGATGATTCTTATTTCGTTAGAAAGGGGATACTTTAAGGATGTTTTCATTCAAATTTCCTTCACATTGGACCTTGGACTTCGAAGATACACAAGAGAACTCTTCAAAATCAAATATGTTAGTGTATTAGTGATTCCTCTACGGTATTGAAAGGTTTCGCATCAGCCATTTTTATTGTCACTACTGGGGCTGGGATACCAGCCTTACTTATGGGCTGATGAATAGGATGGACCATAACCCACCGCGCGGGCCCAATGCGGATTGGTGGGTGTTAATGTGCAAATGTAGCTGGAACTAACGGCTTAACATGTCTTCTGAAGCACGGAGGAGATAATACACTTTGGTCACCTACCCCATGTCTGACCCTTGCTAAAATTAACAGTGCGAAAAGTGGATATTGAGTTACTAGGCGTATTATACCATTGAAATGTGTGAAATGTGAATAAAATATATTTTTATCATCGCTTACATTTACTTATACATGTGTCATCGTCGTTTATTAAAATAAATATTATAATTAGCTATTATTCATCATGCTATTGTGTGTAAGTACTCGGGCATAGATTCGACTACTAATAATCATGCTTCTATTTTGTAAGTACTTGGGTACGGCTGTCAATAGATGGCGCTAGCATCAAAAACTTAAAAAATGAAGTTACAGGGCGGGGGATTTTGTCGAAT
Organism: Catoptria pinella; assembly: GCA_963556745.1. Taxonomy (NCBI): domain Eukaryota; kingdom Metazoa; phylum Arthropoda; class Insecta; order Lepidoptera; family Crambidae; genus Catoptria; species Catoptria pinella. The sequence continues at coordinate 8,431,664 of OY750771.1, forward strand.
CTATGCAGCCGAGCAGTAAGGTGTTTCTCTGTTGCATTTTTGCTGATTTTTGTGAACCAAAGTGTAAGTGTTGTAAACAAACAACGGAAATACAAGTGAGTAATTAATGAATTTCTTCTTTTATTTTATACTATATCCTAATTGATTGATTAATAAACTGTGGTCGGTATAAAGGATCAGGATAGTAGCGAACATTTCAGAAGTGGGATGAATGTACAACCACTGAGATATTTTTTTTTCTTTTCTTGTATTATTTATCTTCCTTGTGCTTTGCTGTCCTTTATACTTAAATTTAAAATACCATGATTTTAAGGCCTGATCCTTGGTACTGGCAAATGATTTTAATAATAGCAAACTGATTACCATTTCGTTTTTTAAAAAAAAAAAAAAAAATTGTAATATACCTACCATTAAAAAAAAAAAAAAATTATAAGTAGATATTACAATAATTAAGCTTGTGTCGATTATGAAAATAAATAATAGCCTAGACGAAATGCAACTTCGGCCAGTCCCTCACTGCGAGGGCCGATAAAGGGACCACTTAAGAGCGCAACGGCACATCGGAATTTGCTTACTTACATAAAAACGTTATCAAGACTCTTTGTGACCTTTTTGTGACGAGTGTTATGTTTTTATTAAAGCGGATGAATGAGACTTGACACTTATTACAGTGTGTGTAAGCTTGAGGTTTCTTAAAATAAATTTTATGAATACGGACTACTTGCCGCTCTTTCACTAGCCTGGCGCTGTGAATTTGGAATCATATTGCATCATTTCGGTCGTTTAGTTTTTTTTTAGTTAGATGCAGATCAGTTCAGTCACTGGGACTATGATAATCTGAGAATTATTTATAGTTTACTAATCAATAACAAAAATATGAGTAGGTTTATTAACATTCTTTGAATCTGCAGTGAATATTAAGTTACATTGTACTGTGCGTTTATATTTCTGCTGATTTCAGTGGACAATTCCGAGGCCATGGCTTACACTCCGACATTTCCTACGGATGTAGAAAACCAGCCTTTCGGTGATGAAATTCAAGGACTCCAGGATGGAATGGGTCAACCTTCGCGTTCGCGCAGCCGGGTGAGCCGCCGTTCGCACAGCCATACGGGCCGCCGTTCGCGCGGCCGTGCTAGCCGCCGCCGCCGTTCGCGCGGCCGAGCGAGCCGCCGTTCGCAAGATAGTTCAAGCCGCTGTTCGCAAGGCAGTGCGACCCTCCGTTCGCAAGGCAATGCGAGCCGCCGTTCGCACAACCGTGCGAGCCACAGCTTGCACATCCGTGCGAATCGCCGTTCGCGTAGCCGTGCGAGTCGTCCTTCGCGAAGCCTTGCAAGATACTATTCGCGAGGCCGTGCGAGCCAACGCTCGCGCAGCCGTACGAGCCACCGTTCGCGCGGCCGTGCGAGTCGTCGTCCGCAAGGCCGTACGAGCCGATGCTCGCGCAGCCGTGTGAGCCGACGCTCGCGCAGCCGTGCCCGGGCGAGTCGACGCCCGAGCAGCCGTGCGAGTATTGGTTCGCGAGGCCGTGCGAGCCAACGCTCGCGCAACCGTGCTAGTGGACGTTCGCGCAGCCGTGCGAGTCATCGTTCGCGAGACCGTGCGAGCCGACGCTCGCGCAGCCGTGCGAGCCGGCGTTCGCGCAGCCGTGCAAGTCGCCGTTCGCGCAGATGTGCGAGCCACCACTCGTGCGGCCATGCGAGCCGCAGCCGTGCAGCAGCTAGTCAAGGAATAGATCAGGCAAGCCGGTCTGAAGGTACGAGTAAGGTTTTAACAACTAAGAAGGATGAATTCGCTTTGTTTCTTGAGGCCCTTAAATCAGTAGGTCATAACAATAGTGTAGACAAGCTAGGGAATATGCATAACACTGTCCCTGAGTTTGATCCCACAAGAAAAGAACAGACGATGACGATGTGGCTTCATAAAGTGAACGAGTGCAGAACCATTTATGGTTGGAATGAAAAACAATTGGTTCATTTTGCGTTACCTAAGTTGCGTGGTGTTGCACAACGCTGGTATGAAGGTTTATCGTCGGTTCTTTTCTCTTGGGAGGAATGGCAGTCAAAATTATTAGCAGCATTTCCATCCCAAGAAAATTATGGACAAATGCTTTCTGACATGCTTGCAAAGCGCGCTCGTTTTGGTGACTCGCTAGAGACATATTACTACGATAAAATTGCACTTGTAAATAGATGTGGTATTACGGATAGGAGGGCAGTAGAATGTGTTTTACATGGAATAGATGACCGTTCTGTAAGACTAGGAGCAGAAGCTGTACAATATGATAATCCCGACAAATTATTAGCATACCTTAGGAATGCAAGGAATATTAAACCACAAATTGATCGTAGAAATCCATCTAATAATAAGGCTCAAGACTCACAATCAAAGGTTGGGTTTATACCTAAGACACCGCGATGTTTTAATTGTAAGCAAGATGGCCATTTAGTTTCCCAATGTACCCAACCTATTAAAAAATGCACTAAATGTCAAAAGATGGGGCACAACGCAGAATCTTGTTTTTCGAAGGCTCTTCCGGCCACTCAGAAAATAGTTATGGCAGTGACTAAGGGTAAACCTGGGAAGAAATACAATAAACTTATTAAAGTCGATGGAGTACCCATGGAAGCCTTTATTGATTTTGGCAGTGAATGTTGCATGATCAGATTAGATGATTTTTTTAGAATTTCGAATCATTTTGATACCGATGATCTCCCTGTTTTACATGGATTTGGAAACTCAGTCGTTCACGTATTGGGTAGGCGTCGTGTTAGCATTTTCGTTGACAGGGTTAAAGCCGACGTAGATATCTATATAGTACCTAATGAAGTTATGCTAGTCCCCGTTATAATAGGTCAATCATTCACAGAACAGTCTCATATTATAGTTCATAAAACCAATGATATTCTGGAGATGTTGCAAGCTAGCGATGATTCTTTAGTGCACAACGATAAGATAAAGTTATTTTGTAAAAGCGACGTCAGCCTTTCAGGTATAGCACTATTAGAAGTATATACCGAGCCTGTTATGACAGGCGAGGTATACGTCGAGGGAGGTCTTCGGTTCAAGTCTGACGTTAGAATCTCAGTTCCATCAGGTTTGTTTTCTGTTGATAATGGCAGTGGTAATATTGTCGTGGTTTGTCCTTGTAGTAAATCAGTTGATTTTAAGAAAGATGAGTTAATTGCTCGTGGTTTTATAGCAACGGAAGAAATCATATCTATGCTTCAGGTTATGCAAGTCAACGCAGATGATAAACTACCGTTGATATCTGATGATGACATTAGAATAGGTGACGATATCACTCAGACGCAAAAGGAACTAGTACTTGAGCTCTTAAACAAATATAGAAGTTGTTTCGCGTCAAACTTGTCCGAATTGGGTGTGACCTCAGCAGGCGAAATGTCAATAAATCTAAAGGATGATGTCCCCGTTGTATACAGGCCTTATCGCCTGTCTTTTAAGGAAAAGGAAGTAGTTAGAGAGATGATTTCTGAGATGTTAGATAATGGAATAATAAAACCTTCAACATCACCCTATTCAAGCCCAATCGTTTTAGTTAGGAAAAAGACAGGTGATTTTAGGCTTTGCATCGATTACCGTGCTCTCAACAAAAAGACAGTTCGAGAAAACTATCCTATGCCGTTGATAGATGATCAGTTGGATGTTCTCGCAGGTCATCAGCTTTATACTACGCTGGACCTGGCATCTGGGTACTATCAAATTCCAATACGTGAAAGTGATCAACACAAAACGGCGTTTGTTACGCCGGACGGCCACTTTGAATTTACTAGGATGCCGTTCGGTTTAGCAAACGCGCCTGCTACCTTTCAACGTATCATGAACCAGGTGCTGGGTACATTACGTCATAAGGAGGCTTTAGCTTATTTAGATGACGTTATAATTCCGGCAAAGGAATTCTCAGAGGGATTAATACGATTGGAAAATGTGTTGAAAATTTTTAAGGCTGCTGGCCTTACTTTAAAATTGTCTAAATGTTCTTTTTTTGGTAATAAAGTCGAGTACCTAGGGTTCGAGGTTTCGAAAAAAGGCATTCAACCAGGCTCGAGAAAAATTGATGCCGTTGAAAAATTTCCCATTCCTCTGAACCAACACAATGTCCGGCAATTTTTAGGACTTGCCAGTTTCTTTCGCCGATTCGTACCCGGCTTCTCGATAATAGCTAAACCTTTGACGCATCTGTTAAAGAAGGACGTAGCTTGGGTCTGGGGGTCAGAACAGGAAACAGCGTTTAGAACTTTACAGCAAAAATTAATTCAAAAACCAACTTTGGCTTTGTACGATTTGAATGCTGAGACGGAGCTGCATACAGATGCGTGCAAAATGGGGTTAGGAGCAATATTATTGCAACGCAGTGATTGTGGTCTTCTCAGGCCGGTGGCTTATTACAGTAGGCAAACTACTCCTGAGGAACAGAACTATTCTTCATACGATCTCGAAACCCTTGCGGTGGTAGCCGCTCTCCATAAGTTTAGGGTATATCTGGTTGGCATTACTTTTAAAATAGTCACAGACTGTAACTCGTTACGTGCGACATTTCAGAAACGTGATATGTTACCACGAGTAGCTCGGTGGTGGGAACTGATGCAGGAATACGACTTTGAAATTGAATATAGAGCCGGTACATCTATGGCTCACGTCGATGCGCTAAGTCGCAATCCCATCTCCGGAGATTGCCTGACTAATTTAACTGTTATGAACGTCACCGAAGAAAGTTGGTTGGTTACGGTACAAGCCGCAGACTCTGAAATTCAGAGAATTGTTAGTATTTTAAAAGATCCAAATCTTAATGATGTTAAAGATATAAAAGAAAATTATAAGGTTAAAAACAATAAACTTTTTCGAGTAACTTCTGAAGGCGATAGGTGGGTTGTTCCTAAGGGGGTTCGTTGGCAAGTCATTAAACAGAACCACGACGACATCGGCCATTTCGCTGTCGATAAAACTCTTGAGAAAGTTAAGTCATTATATTGGTTCCCAAAGATGAGAACATTTATAAAAAAATATGTCACATCTTGTTTGGAATGCACATATTCAAAGTCATCAGGCGGCAAAAAGCCGGGGTTTTTACATCCGATCGAGAAAGTAGATATCCCTTTTAACACCTTGCATATAGATCACGTAGGACCCTTTGTGCGGAGTAGTAGAGGGAACATGTACATTTTAGTTATCATAGATTCATATACCCGATACGTTTACCTTAAGCCTGTGAGAAATACAAAGTCCCTTACCTCTATAAAGGCCTTAAAAGAATATTTTGGTAATTTTGGTGTGCCTCGGCGAATAATTTCGGACCGGGGGACCTCTTTCACTAGTTCCATCTTTAAAAAATTTGTAGCTGACAAAAGTATCAAACATATACTTAACGCCGTCGCTACTCCGAGAGCCAATGGGCAGGTAGAACGATACAACAAAATTATTGTAGACGCGCTAACAGCCAAATCTATTGGCACGCCAGATAATAAATGGGACGACCACCTGTCGGATGTTCAATGGGGTATAAACAACACCTTTAATAGAGGCATAAATCGAACACCTTCTGAAGCCCTTTTTGGCATTCGACCAACAGGCCAAAATGAGAGTAGAATACTTGCAGAGTTAATTGATGATAGTGCATGTAGCAGTGACCTAGATCTAAATAGGGAAACTGTTAGGCAGGAAATTAATGAGCACATTGGCGTTTGTCAACGTAAACAAAAAGAATATTATGATAAACACCGTTCTAAACCTATGAAGTATAATGTAGGCGACTTAGTGAGGGTAGAACGACAGATAGCTGCAACCGGGCAAAGCAGAAAGCTTATTCCAAAATATCAAGGTCCCTTTAAAATAACTGCCATTTTAAATAACGATCGTTTTCAAATTGAAGACACACCTCTTACAAAGAAGGGTGGGAGATGTCTTACCACTATTGTAGCTATAGATAAGATCAAACCGTGGCTTAATTTTAAGAGACCACATGAGGAAGATGTTGATATATCCTCTATTAACGAACTGAACATCAGTGATAAATAACTACTTTAATTGGTTTTGTTAATATCTATAATCTCGTTGTAACTATGCATTTTACAATAGTTATTCTGAATATCTTGATATTTCGTACGTTCAAGGTATTAAAATAATGTAATTAATAGTAAAAGACAACCCTGGTCTTATAGTAAAGGACAACCCTGGTCCTAATTTATAGCAAAGGACAACCCTGATCCTAAAGTAAAGGACAACCCTGGTCCTAATTTATAGCAAAGGACAACCCTGATCCTAAAGTAAAGGACAACCCTGGTCCTAATTTATAGCAAAGGACAACCCTGATCCTAAAGTAAAGGACAACCCTGGTCCTAATGATTGTAAATTTATATAAAAAAAAAAAAATAAAAAAAAAACAGTTGAATCTATAGGTACTTGTTTAATTTCTTCATTTTAATAATGTTTTGTTACTTTTTATTACAACTATTTTTGTTTAATTTTAAATATTAATGTTGTATTTCCTTAATTGTTCTGAATGTAAGTTATTTTTTGTTTTATTTTTTACGTCCGAGGTCGTCCGTTTAAAGGATGGCCGAATGTCATCGTCGTTTATTAAAATAAATATTATAATTAGCTATTATTCATCATGCTATTGTGTGTAAGTACTCGGGCATAGATTCGACTACTAATAATCATGCTTCTATTTTGTAAGTACTTGGGTACGGCTGTCAATAGATGGCGCTAGCATCAAAAACTTAAAAAATGAAGTTACAGGGCGGGGGATTTTGTCGAATCTATGCAGCCGAGCAGTAAGGTGTTTCTCTGTTGCATTTTTGCTGATTTTTGTGAACCAAAGTGTAAGTGTTGTAAACAAACAACGGAAATACAAGTGAGTAATTAATGAATTTCTTCTTTTATTTTATACTATATCCTAATTGATTGATTAATAAACTGTGGTCGGTATAAAGGATCAGGATAGTAGCGAACACATGCCTACCACAAAAAAGTTAAAAATAAAAAAACTTTTAAAAATTAAAAAGAAAAACCTCCTTCAAAAAACCTTAAAAAAATTGCTATAAAAAAACAGCTTCAAAAAACAGCAGCTCTAAAAAGCAAGAAATAATATTCAAATCTGCATAATTACTATTCAAGTACCTACGCATATCTGATATTAAAAAAACGTCTTATGAAGTCGGGTGGGGCTTTAAGAATTAAAAAATCAAATTGAGAAAGAGAAACCACGATAAATGTTATTATGATTAAAAAAGAAAAATATCTTTAGCCCCACCCGACTTCAAAAGACGTTTTTTTAATATCAGATATGCGTAGGTACTTGAATAGTAATTATGCAGATTTGAATATTATTTCTTGCTTTTTAGAGCTGCTGTTTTTTGAAGCTGTTTTTTTATAGCAATTTTTTTAAGGTTTTTTGAAGGAGGTTTTTCTTTTTAATTTTATTATTAACCGATTAAACTTTTCCATTACCCTAATAGAAGTCATATTAAAAAACCGATTCATCATCAGCTCGCTGACAATATTCCACTTTCATAGTCGTGACTCAATCAAACCATGCGCTTTGTGGCCCCTCCTCAGAGCGAATATATTCATTTCGCCGCAATATTTGTACATTAGAGGTCTCGGCTCGCTTCCCTCCCTCCCTCCGAACCTTAGCTTTTCCAAAGGGGAAAAATTTCTGCTACTATTTGTCACGTTTCAGAAGTTTCTACTAATTTTAGTCGGGCGTCAATATTTTCTAAAAAATTGTTTTTAAGGATAAATATTTTTTTGAAAATTGGAAACTTGTAAGGTTTTTTGATTATCTGCCTCTTCTTGATTTTGAAATTGTTCGGCACTTTTCATTAAGAATGTTACAATTTGTATTGCTTTTACTAAAGCACAATTAATGTCCCATTTGTTAGTTATAAATAGCTGTTGAATAATTTAATAAGGTAAAATGTAAACTAACGGACACGTGCAAATAATGACGGTGTTAACTATAAATATATTATCCTGATGCTTTAATTAGGTATGACAAATGAATTGTTAATCTAGACGAATTACTATTCACATAATGTATTACAAATAAGGAACGAAATGATAAAAATAGATTAAAAATGCCTATTGGCCTACCTAATCAATCTAATTAAGGTAATCAGATAAAAAGATTTTGTAGAATTCATGAATCACGTGAATCAGTTGGTAATCCACAGAGATCATAACACGAGACGTTTTAATTTTTGCTCTAAAATATTATCATTAAATTTGAAATGCGGGAGGTTCCACATTTACGTGGTGGTCTCTGGTACATATATCACGTTCTAAATTTGAAATTCAGTGCGGATATGAATTTCAATATTTACTTCCCGCACAAGTGCGGAAAAGAGTATTTGCAAATACAAAACGGTAGAACTCAACAACTACTAGCGTTGTTTTTTAAACTTTATGGCTGCAACGTCGTTTCACACGGCCACATGAAATATTTTAAAAATATTTTTTGCTAAGAAATTATTATTTTCTTAGTTTGAAAACCACTAAACAAGCCTTGTGCAGGAAGTAATGTACATTGCCTCGAATGATTCAAACCATCCTCGACAGTGTAAATGCTAACTTTCCGCACTCGCCTGTAATATTCTATTTTTATTTTCTGAAAACTTTGCCCCTTAAAAAGGTTGTCGGTCTCCATAGTTCGAAATTCGAAAGTATTCTATTGGTAGGGGTGAACGCTCTACGAAGGGAGTCGCAAAGTAATGAAACCTTAAATCCCTGGTACAGAGTCGTAATCCCACAGGAGTCAGGGGTGCCACGCCAGTTGGCCGGCCTAATGCGGTTTACTGTTTCATTTCCAGCGCAAATTGTGTTCCTAGCAAGTGGGGTATGTTGTTTTTCTTTTTAATCTCATTTAAGCATGTTATGAATGTTTTACAAAGGGTTATGTGAAATATCGGTTGTTATTGTGAATAGTATGACCGTGTTACATGTTGGATTATGCAAAGATTTTTATAACCGATAATACATCACAGCTTTTAAAATGACCAATTAATTTGGATCAGATTAAAAAAAAATAGACCGTTTCAATATCAGCTACCTTTTCAGTAAAAATTACTCACTGTGTTCTCTTTGCTTCAAATATTTAAAGATCTTACCATAAAACCCTGCACACACACGCACGCCTCATAAAATAGTACTGAATTTCTTATCGTTGTGAGATATGGTTTTGTCTTGTTAACTTATATCGTGCATGCTTCGATCAGATTGCGACCTCTGGGCACCGATCAACCGATACGGGCCATGAAGTGAAATCAGAGTAGATCGCGCCGATACACGCTGGCGTGTTATTGCATATCTGTTCTGCTAACTGGACTTTGAATTGACGGCTCAACAAATCTATTTGGAGTGTTGAGATGGAAAGGGATATAGGGCTTGGTAATTACAACGGCATCGCCACTTACAAAAGCAAAGCAAAAGCTGAAAAATCTGGAAAATTTAATATTTAGCTAAGAATAATTTCGTGATTGAATAGTTGTTGCTTATTGCAAGTCATTCCATAATCAAGAGAATTGTAACTGCATTTTATAAAATTACAGTGGTGAATATTCTCATACGGATTTGCAACAAAACGTGATCTCTAGAGCTAGTCTTGTAGTAGAAAGATACAGGCCATTTATAATCTAGTCCATTACACTATCACCGTATTTACAAACCGATCGATAACAAATTACAAGTGAAATCAACGTTCAGTGAGATCAATATCGTGGTTACAAAATATAGAGTTAGCAGAAGAGCCGCTCGGAACAAATCTAATTTTCTATGCACGCATAATAGTCTGATTGCGACAGAAAATTTACTTACAGCACGAAGTTTGTTTCACTTTGCTGTTACTGGCACAAAATAAGATAAAAATATTACAAAAGACAAAAGTAATTGTAATAAAGTTAGAACGGTAGCATCTCCCTACAGCGGAAGGTGCTTCAATCATATAGATTATCGAAGGGAAGATTCTATGGCATTATCATCTATAATTTTTTTTCATCAACAAAGTACATGACCGAAGTACCTACCTGTTTTCGAATACGGCCTTCTGTTAGAACATCATTTTGTTTTGCGGCCGCGGCCGGCGCGTTGTCTGTCGCAACCCTACGGATAAGTGTCTCGCCGGTGGCAGTGCACGTGCAAACTTTAATCAGATACTGGTTGCCATCTTCTGAGACCCGCCTCGTTAGTTTTATTGTACGTCGTTTGCTTGAAATATATTGAAGGCTTTGTAAAAAGGTGAATAATGGGAAACTTATCGTTTTGGTGGAGTTTCATTGAATTACCAAAACCTTAGATAGTAATTAAAGGATTGGAAAATCGTCGGATGAAAATTGCAATTAAAAAAAGTATTCAGAATCTTATTTGATTGCAACATTTTACAAAACTTAAATTAGATTTATAAGGAACACAATAAGTGAGTGCGTAAGTATCAAGCAATTTATTGAGCTTTTGAGTTTCATCTTGAATGTATCGATGTGGCTTTTCATTGACAAAAATAAAAAATGATAGATTTGACAAAAAAGAACTCTATTCTTATAATAATATAAAAAACAAAAGAAATTCGCAGTCGGTAGGATTCGAACCTACGCTCCCAGAGGGAATCTGATTTCTAGTCAGACGCCTTAACCGCTCGGCCACGACTGCCACATCTGTAGTAGCGAAAATTTGGACTTTAATCTAATACCTCTCTACTCGTATTAATTTGAGACTGCAGATGTGCTACAGATCTAAAAAACTTTTGAGGCTATAGAGTCCACAAGTTTTCCAGAATAAAAGATATATTTTCGGAGTGCTAAAGTGGTTGCCGCCTATTTACTCAGCTGAAGTAGGCATAAGTGAGTACTAAAACAAAGTAAATGGAGCAAGAAATCCCCGGTCCGAAAACAGAAGCTTGGTTTATGATTATGACATGCGCATGCGATTTTAACAGCGGAATTAATCACACAACGCGAACGTTTATTTTAGTTTGGTTTAAGTATTGTGGAGTTGGCCGTGCTTCCTTCGCGTGTAAAAGTACCACTTATTTGTACTATTATTTTTTCTGAGTTGTCACGAACAAATAAACTATAGTTTACAAAAATATAACTTTTAAGTAACTGCTACTCATTAATATTAATTAAATTACTTTTCATTCAAAGAAAGAGTTTTTGTCAAAATGCTAAATTAATGATAACTTTCTTTTCAGAATTGGATTTATTTGGACAATTAAATACATTGGTAAAAATAATATTGAATTTATAATTATGATTATTACTATTTAGTTTATAATAATTTAATGATTGTAATAATTGTAAGCATGGTACACTATCTACCATATTCGGCTTCATGGGTAAACACTCTATAAATGTTAAAGAATTAAAAAATCAAATTAGTGCCACTTTCGATTTGAAATTCTCTAGTTACAGTATTTTAGAAAGTTCTTCGCACGTTTCGCAGTTAAACTGTATCGCATCGCATCGCATCAGTTTGGTGTTGTCATTCGCACACAATGTGAGGTGAACGGGGCATCACTTCCGCTGCACTTCACAATGCAGTTACGTAATCTATAGCGGAACTTTTATTTCTAAAATTCAAAAGCTGCAGAATTATAAATTTGAATTACGTAAAACATTACAGAGTTGTATAGAATTCAAACTATGTATTGATAAAAATATAGGAATGTCGCAAGTCGCAGCGTGAAGTCGTAACAAAGGAAAAAGAAAAAATTTAAGCAATCAAAACCACAAATATGTGGTTATAAAAAGGCAAAAAAAGAATTATGCAAACATCAATATTTTTTTGTATCTTAGCCATCATTCTTCAATATTTTTTTCAGCATGAAACAATGAACTGACTTATTGTGTCTATTAATTTTGTGGCTCGTTCAACATCTATGAAAGGGCAAGAGACAAAATATTTGTATAGCTATATGGAAATAGGGGTTAAACAGCAATATTCCCTCGGGAAATATGCACCGTGTTGCCCTTTATACCCTTTGAATATTTAAAGCCTTTTGTATACCTCGTACTGCTCCTTTCTGTGAGTAAATTCGTAAAAGTTTGAAATTGTAGTAAAATATATATTTTTTATGCTATTGCTAAAGCGAACATTGTGGAATGCATAAGATACAACTTATTGACTTTATTTTTTTACGCAATTCTTTTTCTGCTGTTTTTTTTAAATCAGCTATTTGGATAGGTATGTAAAATTAGGTCCTTACCTATGAAATTGACGTTTTGTATCGTAAATCACCAATTTCATAGGTAAGGACCTAATATAAACACTCTGCAAAAACCTTCGAAAAACAAACAACACTTCAAAACTACAGGTTTTGAAATCAGTCTCCGGGACTCCACAATGGCCGTTGATTTTCACACTTTTCTCTGTTCTGTGTTTGCATCAGCTCTTTAGTTTGCTCCCTGTCGAATATAAATTGGGTTCCTATTCTTCTGCCTTTTTTAAGCTTCCTTAGTCTTTTGTCATTACTTATTTAATTTTTAGATGGATTAAATCGAAAGAATAATGCAGCATATATTTTAAATCATTATAATGGCGAATGGCGTTATTATTCTAAAGGCGAATGCTATTAATTTTCACAGATATCGATTTATGGAACAATAGAAACGTTTCCTTCGGGATCAAAATTGAAAATGTATGTTGAAATTTGATTATGAATCGAGTGAAAAGGTTATTGACGGAATGAATAATATATTTGGCAGCGTAACGTGAAAGGTTAACGTGGCGCTCGTGTTCGAGGCGCGTGCTTCGTAGTTTTGCCTAATAAATTATGGATCACGGACACTATGTAGTAAACGTTTCGTAAGTAACACACAATTTTAGTATTCTGTGGTACAAAGAAACAAGTGTAAACCAAATTTTTACCCAACCGCAAGGAAAGGGTTATGTTTTTCGCGCATATCCCGTATGTATGTATGTTTGTGTGTTTAAATGTATATTCTTTATTAACTCATACCTTTAAACGGCGGAACGGATTTCTTTCATTAATATATCGTTTGATTTGTCTTGACAGCCCATGTGTTCTTAGGTAAGTGAAGTTAAAAAAATAATCTTTTTTTTAATAGGTACTGCAATATGGGTATTTCTGTAATATTTCTTGTTCGTAAAGTTGTGCTTACAATGTATGTTAACATATTTTTTATGAACTTTAAATTCGAATAAACTGAGCTCTTATGACTGTGTCACTGCTTTTATAAACCAACACCGACACTAGAGTGCACAATGTTAATTGTTATTTCAATCGAATAGTTATGACTAGTTTGTTACTGCAATAAAAAATGGATTCCTTAAAAGACTCGTATAAATATTGACTCATCCTTCAGATAGCGTACTTATCTTCTTCATCCGTAGAAGTTTCGATATCTTTAAATATATGTGAAATATATTCATTCGATATTTTATCCATTTTAATTGGCACAAATCAATGAAAGTTAACCTCATTTGTAACATTTACAAAATGAACTAACTAACAATAGGAAGTTGTAATTCGTCATTGGTTTACAGTTTTTATTGTCTCTGGTCATGGTCGCTGGCAGTCCAATTATTTTAATTATTTAGCAAGTGCACTGGGTACATTCAGTGCAACCACCTGAGTACGTTATCTTTCCTTATCAAATTATTTGTAACTGTAAAACGATAATGATGTACTACATGCGTACAATGTCCGACTTGATATAGTATATCATATATTTATAAGGAGGCTTGTTTCAAAACCGAAAAGTCTTGATTGTTGCGAATCTAGAAGGACGCAGCTAGTTTAGTGCTAGACCTGTGGGTCTACCGCGCAAGTGTTGTCGGCATCCCTATCGGCTTAATTTGTCAGATGGATGTGATACAATGCTACTTTTATTTGGCAAGTTTTTATTTGTGCCAGAAAGAAGTGGCTTTGTCACATCCATCTGTCAATTGAAGCTGATAGCGATGCCTATATAGTATCTCTATTGTAAAATAAATGTTTCTCTACAGTCTACACACCATCACACACACGCTTTTTTATTATGTTGTACTTACTTTACTGAATTCTAAGATTCTTTTCATAAATTCCAGTAGGTTTTAAGTAAGCATTGAAATAAAACACTTTTGGTTTTTTTACTGAATTTATTTAGTTTTTTATTTTATCAAAATGTTTATGTGATCACCAGTGTATAAATAAAATAATAAAATAAATCTTTATTTCTTCTCTCACATATCCATACATTATAATAAACATTCAACTTTAAGGCTTAGTCTAGATGGTAGTTTATGTGAGAGACTGCGGCCTCTATGTTAGGAGAACCTGTGTGACGGATAACCCTGTATGTGCCCAAAGTTCAGCCAAAAGTGCGAATGGCCGTAGATCGGTCAAAATTTGAGATTTCTCTATGAAAGAGGTGTCAAAATGTGCAAGAAGCGAATATCTATCATAAGGCCTTGAATTTTGAAAGCCAGTCGGGTATAGTTCTGTTATTAAGAAATTTTGAAAAATCTAAAAAAAAACCGTAATACAGTCATTTCGAGAGCCTTTAAAAATATTTATATTTTTTTTTGGACTGAAAGGGGGTCTTAAAAATTCGAAGTGAGGCTACTAGGGCATAATTATGAGGTATCATATGAAAGAGCGCTGCTTGCACATTCACAAACATTTTTTTAGGCCGCATAGTTTTCGACTTTTGATGAAAAATTTAAAAAAATACCGTTTTAAAAAATCCTGAAATCCCCATCTGAAATTATTTTATATGATAGAAGATTATGTAAAGATTACAAGAAAATAAAACGATGACTCTTAATCGTAAACTTTTTCAGAACGATGGTAAGGAACCATTGGTGCGCGAGTCCGACTCGCTCTCGACCGTTTTTATTTTTGATATTAATTTTCTATATAAATAAATTGTATGATAAATTATATTTATTTATTTATTTATTAATAAAATACTTCTCTTGCTTTCTTTTATTTATGCACATGTTATCGTGCTTATAGATCAATTCACTTATTACGTATTGCTCTAAAAGTTATTGCATAAATGTAACTACAAGGAAAATAGTAGTTTTCAATAAAGTAATGTGGTAACCTTGGCCAGAATTACGGTAAACACAAAACACATAACAGGCATTGTTTGGTTATTGGTTGCGCATACGCATAGAACGATAGGTCCCGTCTAAACGGCTCATTGTTATGGTTAGCACCAACCGCGTTGCACAGTTACGCGTTTTGTTTTGCAATAATTCGAATTTACAAACAAACTTGAGTTTTCGGTAAACATCAATCTTAAATGCATAACAATAAAACCTCATTTTGCTGAAACCACTGAAACTATGTGTTGAAATTAAATTGTTTTTATTGACCTTAAATTTTGAATTAAGCTGAACCCTGTAAATTGATTCAGTAGAAATGAGCTAATTAAATAATGTTATTTATTAATGAATCTGCGTTAATTGTAACATGTATGAATGTAATGTCTGGAATCGATATACATATTTGTAAATATCGTTCCTTCTGATAAAGCTGATAAGTTATTTGCGCCCATTTTTCTTGTCAGCTAAAAGACGTCATAATGGGTGGTAGGGTAAAAGAATTGACGATTTAAAAATGCGTATTATGTGAGCTTATTTGAATAAAGAATTTTTCAATTTCTATTACTATTTTCAATTTCAATTTCAATTAAAGAAATGTTTTAGCGGTTGTCGTCAACGTTTCTAATAATATTACAATGTCTAATATTGTACACACTTTAGAAAGTCTCGATGTTGTAGGTAAAATGCAAGGTAAAATGGTTTGTGTCAAAGGAAAATTTATCTCAATATGAGATAACTTGTTTGTTGAACACTTGCGACGTGACACATACTAAGTACATGTACAAATAACAATTTAAGATTGATTGTCATTGTTTTATTGCCTGTTGTTTTCTTCATTTTATGTAACGTTTCAGTACAAGGTTTATACGAAATACCTACTTACATATTTAAAAACTACAGTGATATATAGTACTACTAGCGGCCCGCCCCGGCTTCGCACGGGTACAATATAGTTACTAATGTGGTGAGTGTGAAGTTATTAGACTATACTACAGGATATCTTATACAACATGTTACAAATATACCCCTTATGCCGAATATGGTACATAGGGACTATTAACTTGATCAACTTTTACTATCGGACCATCTCTGAAATCGCGAAAATAAAATCAGCTGTTTCATACAAAAACTTAAAAACGAAAATATCAAAATGTATGAAACAGCTGATTTTTTTTCGCTATTTGAGAGTTGGTCCCATAGTAAAAGTTGTTCAGTTTGATGGTCCTTATATACCATATTCGGCATTAGGGGTACTTTTGTAACATATAGTGGCCACATAATTAAGGACGCCAGTCGATTTTCATACAAACGAAGTAACTTTTAAGCATTGCTTCTCCGCCTGGGATTGACCGAGCGGTGATCTGGTGATGGCCACCCAAGTGATCTGACCAGCATTTTAAGAGATGTAAGGATATGTTAAAAAAACCGTGATTATAGCATTAAAATGTATGAAAATCTTGCAACTGACAATTCTGATGCTACATCTCTTAGAATGCCGACCAGATCAGTTGGGTGTGTATTGCGATCCGAATCTTCTCCATTCACTTCCTGGATGGCCATCATCAGATCACAGCTAGTTCAATCCCTAGTGAAAAACCAAGACTTCAAAATTACCTCATTTGTATGAAAATCGACTTGTGTCCATAATTAAGTGGCCACCACTATATGTATATGTATATACGACATACACAACTAACGCAAGCGGTGTTATAAGTTTGACCTGTGTGGGTGTCTGTCTGTCTGAGGCAACCTAGCTCCCAAACTTATGGACCGATTTTGATGCGGTTTTTTATGCATAGTTTAAAAGATCTAAGTGTACAGACGGCGGGACTCCTTAAACATATATCCGATTATGATGAAACTTTGGTGAGTTGTTCTGCTTACGACCGAGAAGGTCCCTGGCTAAAAAAACGGAGCATTGCAATACGCATGCCGGGAGCAGTTCTAAATAAAAATATGTTATGCATTATCAGGATTATCAATCTCGATCGATCATCCAACACTTCTCTAAATACCTACCACATTTCTTGTCATTTCATCCGGTTGCAAAATAAAAAGGCTATTTGGCGAGCTGACTCTCGAGCAGGCGACATTAGAGCTAGCCATGGGAGAAACAATCACTGCGCAGATCTACACCAAACGCTCTTAAACTTTGTCCCTGTGCTTTATTAATTGTCATAGCATAGGCGACTTGACCGGATATTGTATTCTATTAAAATTAATCTAATGATCAGATGGAATAATTTTGCACCTTATTACAACGCAATAAGGAAAAATGACAGCACTGCCAACATAACGCCATAGGTACTATTCAATGAAATGCATTCTACCTACTCTCAGGGGAAATGACAAAAGAGAATGTAATACTACGTTGAGATGACAAATGATATTTATTTTTCTTAATTAATCAATCAAGTGCACAAAGAAGTTTCAATTCCGACGTCGAAGTCAAGCACCCCAAAAGTAGCCTTTTATCACTTTTTAACCCTGTTAGGGGATAAATATCAAAAAAATACGAAACAGGTATTTAATTAATTTTGTGAAAGAATGTGAATGCCACAAGTCAATCGGGCCAAGGAATCGCGTTCTCCCATACAAACTTTGCCACCCTGTTTCACCCCTTTAGGGGTTGAATTTCGCAAAATCCCGTCTTAGTGAGCACCTACGCCCTAAAAGGAACTCCCATGCAAAATTTGAGACTCCTAGCACTTGTAGTTTCTGAGATTTCGTGATCAGTGAGTGAGTGATTTACCCTTTTATATATATAGATTTAACATACTAAGAATGAAAAAAATACCCTCTAGCCTGAAACTAAAAGAGTGGAGATCATTCATTCTGGGCATTTTTTGAGAGTGCCGGCCAACGAAAAAAAGCTAGTTCTAACAGTACTACCATTTTTTTTCGTTGTCCGGCACTTTCAGAAAAGGCCCAAAAGTGTATGGCGCATGAATGATCTCTCTTAAAAGGTTTCTCATGTCTAGGCTTCGGTGGACTGAAGTTTTTCATGGTCATAACAAAGCACTGTTTTTTTCCGTTTTAATACATTCATCTATAAAGCTGTGTGAAAATCTCGGACTATGAAACAAGTTTTGATTTTTAAACCCATCTTTTTTGTTACAAATAACTTTAAATACTTAGTTCTCACTAGGAGACAAGTAGGAACAGTTAACTGTAACAAAAAGGTTAATTACGCTATTTCGGTCAAGTATTTCTACTATATGGGATCGGCTATTATCTAACGGATCTTCTAGTGAGTGGTTAGCGTTATCAGTTATCAGTGTTATCAGCTCAGTGCGCTCATACCGACCGGTGCAAACACCTGCCGTCACACCTGTTTGGTACCGCTATATCAAACGTATACTATATCTAACTTCTTATGTGATACTATAAAGATTAGCCGTATCTTGCGAGCAAGTTTCCGCCTATTTGTTTCACAGACTTATCTTCAGCGATCGAGCTTTGTATTTACATTGTGAGGTCATTCCTATATCTCTACAGATTTTTAAATAATTTGGGTGTATCAGGATATTTACTTAACTTAATCGAGTAAAACATTAAATGAAACTTACCAATATTGAATATAAATTCGATCTAGCTAAGTTCTGAAAAACGAGTATGTCCAAAAAGGAGCTCTTTTTTAGTCAAGGCATTTAGGAAAACGATACGGTATAAACTGTACTTTTACTGCCAGACTGTTTTATAATAGAAACAATGCTTAAGTTAGTTTGAAGAGATTCAAGCATAGTTCAAAAATACTTGAATCTCTTCAATATTAACACCAAATAGTATGTTGCCTCATAGTTAATTATTGTCTTTGTGAACATGGTCGCTTTGAGACAAAAACTAATAGTTAACCTAGCAACTGAGACTCATATTATAATTACCGTGAATACTTCAAGCATTCCAGTGCAGTGAGCGTGTAATGCGATTCTTTACGGAAAGGTGGCGAGCACAGATAGCGGCCACTCCACTGTTATCAGAAGGTAAACCAATAGGTATTGTCGCTGTTAACACTAAGCTGAGCGGTTTGCGCTGAAACTTAAGGAATTACAGTATATGAAATTCATGCATCTCCTACATTCAATACATAAAGATTTATAAGGATATACAACTTAGTCGCCTAGTAGTTAAAAATATTATCGGAATTTCGATAGTATTTCACGATCGGAAAAAATATTTCTTTTCGACTTACGTATGACAATATTATTGTTGCTCTGTTCAACTGTTATTACTATTTTAAGAAAAGTGTGGAAATATATTTCTTTGTGGAATTATCCTTTTGGCAATTTACTCCGGTTTATGTTTACGATGTGTATACTGATAACATTATTATTGTTCAACCTGTTCAACCGTCATGACTATTTTAAGAAAAATGTGGAAAATTAATACCTCACGGAATTGTCCTTTTGGCAACTTACTCCGGTTCTTGTGCACTGAAATGAACACCTGTGTTAAACAATCAGATAATTTCGTTTACTGATTGTTTATCTCTATGAAAAAAACATGTGTCACCGAAGACATATATCTCAGGATTCTCAGGGATTAGGCGAGAGATACGTCGCCTATTGGGCGTGGTGCACGGGGCTGATTACGTAACTCTGTTGCTAACAATTCTCGATGAAATCGATTGAAACCGCAGTTACATTACTGCTTTAAGGAAGATAGTTGTCACATTGGCTCTTACTAAAGCAGCAATGTAACTGCGATTTTTGTGAGTGTTGATTGTAACAATGTTACATAATCAGGGGGCAGGAATTTGGCTTATCGGCCCCCTGATTATGTAACTCTGTTTCTAACAACTTTTGATTGAAACTGACAGAAATCGCAGTTATATTGCTGCTTTAGTAAGAATCAATGAGACAACTGTTACATAAAGTAGCAATGTAAACGCAATTTCTGTCAGTTTCTTGATTGCAACAGTTAGTTATCAGAGGGCCGAAAATCTTTACTGAAAACAATAAAAAAAAACGATTTATTGGTATGGGTTAAAGCTTAATTTTTAAATTTCAGTAAGAAGTATGTGCTACTTTAATACTTAATAATATACTAGAAAAAATACGAGTCGCACCAGATCATGTTCTCGGACGGGAATCGAACCCGCGATCTTTGGATAGCCGGTCCAATGCTGTGACCGCTGAGCTACCGAGTCACTAGTGGGACTCGGTAGCTCAGTATGTGTTGCTTACTATAAAAAATGGTCTCTCAGTTCAGCTGCACATCAAAAATGCAAGACTATTTATTTAAATAAATATTTGACAACATCATTGCTCCGATTCCAAAGTAAGTAGCTAAAGCACTTGTGTTATGGAAATTGGAGATAACGGTGGTATCACAAACACCCAGACCTGAGCCAATATAGAAAAGTTCGTTTTATAAATTGACCCAACCGGGGATCGAACCCGGGACCCCAGAGATGGCGACACCTTGAAAACCAGTGTACAAAGCCACTCGACCAAGGAGGTCGTCGAACTATTGATTGATATTCAATATAATTTTGTCCTATAAATAATGCGTTCATCCGCATTTGGCATTGTATAGCAGGCTGGTACAGCTAGTGAAAAATAAAACTCATGAAATGTTACAGATAGCTTCTCCGTAAGATTATAAAACAAAGCATAAGAAGTCTATGGTTTCTGATCTCAAACTATTTTTTCCATATCTTGTGACCGGATAATACGCCAGTTGTGGTGGGTAAGTAAATAAGTATGATTTTCAAATCACAATGGCCGGAATAAACGAGTCGAGGCGTTAAAGGTCACATGATATGACTACAGATAGGGCTGTCAGGCAATCATTTTAATGAAGAAATTAGATAAAAGCGCCGAAGGTCAGGTTACAAATGTAACTATCAAGTCGTTTTTATTAAGCTACGAAAACAATAAAAAAATAGATTTGACGTTAATTAAATTTTAATAAATTTTTAGTCTACGTAGCTAAATATTAATTTACTATGTAAGACTGCAACTTACTGAAGTATTATATTTATAATGGTATCACTACATTCCTGGCTATTTGTAAAAAAACAACCTTTTCAGATATTTTAGCCTTTTAGGAAGTATGATTCCAGTTTTCAGTCTACTCCTTTTTAACAACCCTACAGCGAGGCCGTGAAGTGCGCACACACCTGTGCCAGTGCTAATGTGTTTATCGCACTTAACTCTGTTGTGCATCGCTCACAACAGAGTACAGTGGACAACACACCGAATGTCACAGTTGTCAGGTGAACGATAGCTCGTCCTTTATTTATATAACAGAATCTATTCTTAGTGACAGACGTCATCAAGGTAGTTGATTTACTTCAAATTACAACAGCAAATTAATCAACATTCACAATTCAGTACTTTGGCTAGGTAGGTTTTTTTAACCTGTTAGGTGACGGATGTCGTGATAAACTAAGTAATAAACCATAAACTATGCAAGTGATAAAGAAAAATCATGTTTGTTGGTATGCGGTTAAAATATTGCCCAATTGTGATAGTTAGCAAAACTACATGAAACTTACTAATTTTTCATGAAAAATTATCTAATTAATTACATTTAGTTTACAAAGAATACGATTTCTCAGTAGCTGGCCGTATCTTTGATAAAAAAATATAATACCATTTTCCAGTAACTCCCAAGGCATTTTCCTCAGTATTATGAGTGTGGCTTTTAATTTCGGCTCCGTTGCCACCGGCCCTGTGGCGCAACGGATAACGCGTCTGACTACGGATCAGAAGATTCCAGGTTCGAATCCTGGCAGGGTCGCGAATATACATTTTGTTTAATTTCTTTTTAGTCCTTTTAAATTGATAATTAGCGGTATTGTTTTGTACAATACCAATCATATAACTCAATACAGGTCTACACAGTATTGAGCAAATGTTTGCGCACAAATGCTCATAGTTCAGCAAGAAATACGTTTCAGGCGAAATTTAGTTTTAATGCACTTGCATAGAACACAAAATTGTTATGTACACAATAGAGGATATTGCTTTCGTATTTTGATCTTTATAGAAATTGTAAATTGGTCTCATTTTGTTTGCAAGCCAATTTAGTTGAAGAATTAAGTACGCGCAGCTGACCAAATATTGTAGCTACGATAATTGGCCACGTGAGTGACGCAATCACGTGATCTTCAACAGCAAGATGTTGATTTTATGATGAAAAATGTGCAAACAAAAAGTGAAGGTTACATCTATATCTCTTTCTAATTGGTCTTATAATTTCGTATTTTTTTAACGTCAACTTTACTAACGTACAACCAGCGAAATAAAATCGTACAGTCAATTTTTTAACAATTGAGTGTAATATTCAGTCATTACTTTTCATATCCTGCTATCACGAGACCATGGAACACAATTATGTGTCGATAGTTAGAAATATTTCAATTATTTCTTGATTTCTTATATTTCCAATGTCTTTCAGGTGAATTTGGGCTGTTAAATAAAAGGTTGAATACTGTCAATATTTTTTTATTTTCTGTTTTAGTGTCGGTTCTTATAGAAAAAAATCAGTGCGTATTTTAAAACTAAACAATACGAAATATGGACGAAAATTGTGAAAAGTAGGTAGGTGTAGTTTTAAAAATTATACAATTTGTGACACAAAAATAACGGAACTTTAGTGATAGGCTGAAACATACTTACATTGCATCTCGCAACCGAGCTCTCAAATCATCACATATGTATGCTCTTGCAAATTAATTATCAATGTATTAATGATGTTATACAAATTATTTATTCTTTGTTGTTCCTTCACTAAACGATTTGCTTAATTTGCAAAATCCATACATACAGATAACACAATTTGTTTAACTACATTAGCAACGCATCCCTCAACTAAAACTATAACAGTCTATTTTAAAGTATAATACACCATAATAAGAATTATATAAGATAATTAAAGCATCTTCACCTTATATTCAAAATAAATCATTAAAGGTTTTCAAATCGATAATTTTTTGCTAATTTTTATATCTTCTTTTATTACATACAATATTTACATAATATAGTTCTGTGCCCAACGCAAAATATAAATTAATAATAAGAAATTGCGTTTCGGACTTACAAATTATTCATAAACTAATAGAAACAAAATCGCCATGCAAAATCACACTCATGAAATTATAACTTAGAATATCTAATAAAATTATAAAGGCAAATCAACTTAAAATTGATTCACTTCTTTGATATAATTGGAAGCATAGTTTTACAATAAGAATCTAAAAGTGAATTTTGTACAATTTGTATTCAGTTATTGAAGGTCAACTTTTTGGAGTTCTGGATTGAAGGTAAACAATTGAATAAGGTATCGATCTACTATTTTGAGATATTCGTTGGATACGAAAAGGTGTTTCACGTGCTCAACATACCTATTTACAAACACGAAATGATTACTTTCGGTTTAACAACTACTTAGTAAAGCTTTTTACATAAAAATATAACAAAACAGTCCGTCGCGTCGAGGTGACGTGAACAGTTGATTGCATTGCAATGCATTTAAGTCTTCATCGTAATGCCACAAAACAATATTATTAAGTTAAGTTTTACTGATCGTAACGAGATCGTGCGTAGGATTATCATCCGTAGAGATGATCTTCACTGGAACTGTAACGGAGGCCTGCGGCTTGCCCACTCGAGGCCCCGGCCCCCTCGCGACTTATCGCGTTTGAGGTACTTACACCTTACATTTACCATAAATTAAATCGTCTCTTATAACTTAGTCATCACTTAGCAAGACGGCCTGTCTGGCTGATTCTGCTTTTCAGGTGCCTGTAACAAAAGAAAAACAACCGTCAGTATTTGCTAAAACATTATTCAATGAAATGGGTGTATCAATTCAGTAATGAGGGGTTCCGTTTGATATAGGAACAGAAGGTGAACCCATGTAATCAGTAAACGAGGGTGCAGCTACCAATCATTGCACAGATGCGCGCGCACATGTCTTGTTAGAGACCGATACGGTATGACTGCTGTGTGAATTAATAACTTCATATTAGACTTCGCGGTATGCTGGACTAGAGTTTTAGCCGCGTGTGTCTTGATTTTACTAATTGCGATAAATGACGTATCGGTGGCACATGCACATCCCACCCGCGTCCGGCCATCTGTCACCATATGTGCTCTGTTTTAACAACGTTTTAATTCATTAGCGGTCGGACAGTAGGCCGATTATTCCGCTACCCTACACGAGCCGCAGGCGACGCAGCTAGCGCTTCATTAATTGCATATCGCACGTGAGGATTCAGTTACTGTAACTGCGCGTGGTTGTTTACAGACGGTACTTTAGCGGTAGTTTCAGTATAGCTTTCTGAGTATCAGAGAGTGTTGGATTACGGTTTCCCGTCCGCACATCCGCGACACAGCTGAACGGCCGCACGTGGCCACACCCTATTTACGGACATGCCGAAGGGAGAGCACACATGTCCCGAACGGATCGGGAGTTTGCGAGAACGCACACGTGAAATCCCTTTATGAGAGGAGCGTTGGGTAATGAATAGGTATGTACATCACATTTATTTAGCTATCCGGCCACCGGCGCCGTCACGTGTGCTCACACGCAGCTGCGAGCGACCGTTACCCGCACAATGCCCTCGATCGATCCGTCGTCGTCGATGGAATCCAAGCTATCGGCGAAATCGATGCACGTGCGCCGAGATCCGCCGAGACATTTCGCGGTCGAGCTGCATTGTCCACGGCGCCGTTGTCCGTTCTGTTTATCGGTTCGGAGAAGCGTAAAGGTGCTCGTAAAACTTTCACGTACGCGATTTATGCGCGAAGTGCGCGGAGACAAAGATATTCAGAGGAGCGAATGAGCGTGGGCGCGGACACCTGGCCACTCGTTAGTACCGCCCGTCCGAGTCGCCTGCGTGGGCGCTCCTCAGACGCCCTGATACGGAAGGATGATTTAGCTTTACCGAGCCGCCAGTAAAAGGCCGCCTGCTTGATTATTCTTGCAAGTTTATGGATATTTTACCAGACGTAAGAATTGAAGGTCTTAATTGATTCTGAATGGCATGATGCGGGCTAGTAATTGGGTGACTAAGTGATATTGATTAACTAAGAATAGGACAAATACAATAATGCATTGTGTTAATAAAAGAAAACGATTAACGGAAGTTACGAAGATTATTATTAAATGAAAGGGGTAGATGCGATAAGACCAATTTAATGGGGTTGCAACCGCGATGGATTACATGGCTAGCGGCGTTTATTACGATACTCAGCAGTCCTATTACGGTCGTAATGAAAAGTCAAATGACGACTACGGTCGTGCGGACTCTGGCATTTATCATTGAAGGTGAAAGGGCAAGCGAGCAAAGTGTACGCAATAAAGTCGTGGTTTACTTCGATTAAATGACAAAGAAGTGAGTGCGGTCGTCTGGCCAGATAGTCCCACGGCCTCGTGAGCTGCGGCGGCGCAGCTGCAGGCTACAATTACGGTCGCGGCGCTGTGGTGTATGCTCGTGACGGAGTTAGTGGCACAGTCGATGCCCCGCCTGATACTGCTGTGAAATGCCGGCTCACGACGCACACGCTGAACCTCCAGCACGACCGCCGCCAGCTATAAAATCTCTACACATTTTTTCACGATTCGACCGAACGTTTCCTTAACGACCAGAAAGTCGACGTATTCTAATGTCCTTGCGAGAACGAATACCTCGCGTTCGGAACGTGGAATGCGGTTCGATTAGTCAACATTCCGATAGTTCCTATATTGTTGTAGGCGTTATATTAGTAAATATCGGCTGGTATCATGATATCGCCGGCGCCCGCGGCCAATTAAAACGTGACGGGTTGTTTGTCTACGTAGACGATTAATTTATGGAGCTGTTAAACTTGATATCGAGATGGGAAATTAAAAAAAAATTAAATGATAGTTAATTACATTTTTTGAAAGGCACATTTAGCTTAGAGTTGACCTTTGTCCTTTGCTTATTATCTTGGTACCACTAGTAGTTGTGGTGGGTGCTACATGTTTACACGTCATATTTTCTAATGAAGTTTTAATTGTTGTTGTGCAATCTACAGGGCCAGGTGAGAAAGTCGCTAAATATCCATTATTTAATGCTGCCAGTAATTTAGTGACACTTGAGTAAATTCAGCACGGCAGCTCGTGCGCATCTAAATCACGCTTGTTTTGAACATTTCCTCGGAGGAACAACTGGCAGTGATGAAAATTTACGTTGCGCGACCAAGTATTAACGAGCGCACATTGCTTGGGGCCAGAGACGCAGGCGCATGAATAAATCCTTCAAGATGCACCTGCTACGCAAACATCACAACCCAATCTCGATGCATTTAGGTTTAGCCTTGGATATATGCCTGCCATTTTTACTAACAATTACGCAGCAACAATGCGATGAAATCATCGTTCGACAAAATCAATTTTGGGCAGTCATCTTTAGCTTTTGTTTAGAGAGTGGTCAAGAAGAATGACGAAACAACAATCACGCAGGTGTCAAGCGGAATGTTAAACGAGGCAGTATAAATATGTGTTGAATATTCAGATTGTGTGTCAGTACACGACCGTTTACGCGGCGCCAGCGCAGGTGGCCGAGCCTCAAGGCTGAAATTCAAAACAGCCGTCACGCATGCGTGAACCGCGGCTGAGATTGCCTGAGCATTTACTGATTCTAGTTTCATAACGTAGTTAAGCACACCGTAATCGAAACAGCGGCATCGAAATAGCTGCGGTTGTGTACGTCAAAGTGCCACACATTGTTCGAAGATGTATGCATAAACATCTGACTCTACAAATGAATATTGGATTCTCCGCCTGCGTTGCTTGAAAAATATTTTTGAGGTCACTTTAGTTGTTCCATAATTTAACTCCGTACGGGAAATAAGGCGGGTGAATTTGATTGTTTTGTATTATGTGCAATTGCCATTCTGGATACAATGTCCAATTGTTTATAGAGCTATTAGCGGGCCACGTGTTGTGAAACTCGACATCTCCGCTTTTACCTTCCCGCGCTTGCGAAACGTGCAGGTGCGCGCCGCAAAAACATCGACGCAACAGATTTCATTTACTTTTTATGCAATAGTGTCTTTTTTATCTAGTAGTTAAGCGTTTGTAATGGACTATTACAGTGTAATTGCCGTTATTTGCCAATTGCTTTGTTTTAATCGATTTCATGATTTAAATTTTAAAGCGTATGCTGTCTCAATTACATGGTAAACTTAAATCTCAGTCTCTTTATTCAATGAATATGGCTTTAGTTAAAATTGTTTAAATAATGAATTTGAAAAATATGTTTTGTTTACGTGTTGTAAAACAATTGGCAGATAATTAAGTTTCTAAGTATCAATGTAATGATGCTTACCGTTTGAGTTCTGTGTTCCTGGTTAGAGGATGTGTTGTGGAGGATTGTGTTGGGTGTGGGGCGCGGCCCGAGCGGGCGCCGCTGCGGGCGCGGCTGCGGCGCCGCGGCGCATGGCGGCGACGCCAGAGCGCCCTCCGCGTCGAACTGACCCACAGCGGGGTGGTTCTCCAACGCTGACTGCAAGTCACAGATGTAGTCGATCACGTGCTGGATCACTTCCAACTTCGAGATCTTCCTGTTCTTCGGCATAAAGGGCACCAAGTCCTGTAGCTTTGACAAGTACATTTGAATTTCGGCGTTCTCGCCGTCCCGGTGCCTCTGCACGCGGCCGCTGGCGATAGCTGGAACGGAGGCGCCGGTAGCGCACACTGCGGTTATCGCTTTCATCGTGGGTTCACTGAACACGTATGTACACTGGGTAAAGACTACGCGCGGACGTGCGTATGGTGCGGTTCGCGAGCGAGGAATGAGGAGATGCGCAGACCGACGTCGTATTTATGGGTGCGGGTGGGGCGCGGGGCGGGCCCGGGCGGCCCAATGGGCGCGCGGGGCGGGGGCGGCGAAGCCTGATTTTCCCATGGCGGCCGGCGGCGGCGGGCGCCGCGTCTGCTGGGCGGCCCTGAGTAAGGCCGTTGCGCTCATGACATGCACTTTGTCCTGCCTGTAATGTTTGTTTGTGATTTCATTAAACTATTTGTTGTGCTAAACTAAAGTGAACAACAAGCTGACTATGATGGTTTTTTGCATGATTTGTCATTTTTTCTTACAATTAATTCATGGTAAAAGAACGCATACTAATTGAGATTTTTTGACAATCAAGTCAAGACCAAACCTTTAAATTAGAAAAGTCAGGCATTATTTTAATTTGACAATTTCAACCGGAAAACGGAGAATTTTGTTTTTCGTTCCCTTACACAAACGATGTAGGGTAACATAGTCTAAAATCTAATATGACATGGTCATTAGAACTTATGATGAAAATATGGTGAAAATTGTAATTACAGTAATTTGTAATTTGTAATAGCGCGTTTATGTCTAATATGAGTAAAATCCAAAAATGGCTCATCGATCTTGTTTACTCTGGTGCGTATAGACAAACAGTATTGCTATCGGTTTTAAAGTATTATCTTTTGATGGCTTATTTGTCAGTACATTTGCACTAGAAATAAACTTGCACTAAGAAGCTCTATATATTTTTTTAATAAGACTGATAAAATTAATTATACCTAAGTTTTGATAACTTTGGACAGTTTAAGAATCTATGTTGTGAATTTTGTTATCAGTGTAAAAAAATAAATTATTGCTTATCTTCTTATCAATAGAACACCTGCTCAATCTGGAACTATTTACGGAGCTATAAATTATGCAGGTATATTTTTTTGTCATATAAATTTAATTGTGTGAAGTAATATTTGTATGAAAAGATAAGTGAAATTGAGTGCATATGTACCGAAAATATTACCTATGAAATAATATTAGTAAAATTAAAAGTTAGGTACTCAAATATTTGGAAATTACTTAAACTTTACACGTAAATTGATGACTGCATATGACTAAATTTTAAAATAATTAAACTTGTATTTATTTTTTCCCCAAAATGAAATCGAACAATCAACGAACATAATTTATCAAGTCTCAGTATTCAAACAATGTGTGTTTTGTACAATCCTCTCGAGAGCTCTTATAAACGTTGATTTTAATGCCATTGACCATACTCGTATATGTAACAAATCACTATGGTCGAATTTCCAAATTCGTTAATATTAATTTGATAATAAAATTCTGATCAATTATTTGAAAGGCTTTTTAAGGCTACACTCAATTGTACCTTAAGGGAACAATAGACGGACGTGACGGCATCCACTTGTCGCGGTCACACGACAGGTTTGGAGGCTGCGCGCACGCACCGAGAGAAAAAAAGATTTATTCCTTTGTAAAAAGAATCGTGTAGCCGAGCCTTAAATTTCAAAGTTAATGCGGCCCATTAAGGTTTATAGTTGTAATACATATAATATTTTTAATGATTTTATTTATTAAAACTTAGTTTATTCATTGGTATAATGTGTTCATTATGGAGAATAAATATGGCTGTAAATTGATGAAATTTAACGTTCTTTTATAAGTCTGTTTTTATTATTGTCCTTCAAAGGTAATGCATTGAAATTAAATTGACTAAATATTACATAATTATGTAGACATTATTTAGATTTTGGATCTCGCATCATGGAAATATATAAAACACAAAACTATATTTACTAAGCTTAGTCATTGGGGTAACATTTTTAAGACTAGTTTGCAGTCCTTTAACAACTCAAAAAAACTAATTTCGCGGAGGAATTTAAATTTGCTAAACGAATAAGCGTCCAGTTTTCAAACGTGACCACACAGATCCGAATCGTAATAATAAAGCAAGCCCATAAAAACCGCCGGCAAAAAGTCACGAGTCACCTTCGCCGGGTAAAGAACTCAGGTAGACTGCTTCATTTTAAGATATGGTGCATTCACACGGAAGTACATTTTATAGAGGAACGATAACTTGAGTGCTTATTACATTAACCAATTCCTAATGATATCATTTAGATAAGAAAATCGTAAGTATTCGTTTAGGTTCCAATTTAGGACGGTTTGAATGTAAAAAAAGGGTATGATTTTATCAATTACCTAATAAATGCATTTTCAGTGACCTAATAAATAATATTTGTTCCTAAAATAGTAGATCTGTCACTTAAATTAAATCACCAAATAATATAAAATCGCTTACCTAAATATTAATTAAGAATTACTTGGAAATAATATCAATCATCAAATAATTATATTGGGTTTCTAAATAATAAAAGTGTCACTAAAACTGAATCACCAAACAATTAAAAATGTTTACCTAAAAAATATATTTGATCATTGAAAAATAATATTAATTTATTACATAATTTAACTGAAATTTGACGATATGGGTACAATTAATTAAATTAAACTACAATAGGTTTTAATCATATAATTTACATTTATAATCGAAACAAAAACACTACTTATCTAAAACTAAACAAAACACTGCAGTCAAGTGCGAGCTGTGCGAGTTAGTTAGGTATATTTGTTATCGGCCAAACCCGATTTTCAGGACAAACTAGTTTGGCCTAGGTTAAACTAGTTCTTCCTATACGCGATGGGATTAACTGGTATAGCCTGGACCAAACTAGTTTAGACTAGGGCAAACTAGTTGATCCTGATATAAGCATTATGGCCATACTAGTTGATCATAAGCATTATGGAGCTTCGCTCGCTTCGCTCTCTCCGCTGCGAGTGGTCTAAACACTAACCTAACCTAACCTATCTAGTGCATTTAAATTTTCATAGCCCACCAATTTGACTCCGCCCCTACTTAGGAATTTTTCTATTAATTAAGTGACACATCTATTATTTTTATGATTGAACGATTAAAATGATACTAATAGTTTGTTTATAAGGTAATAGATTTACTATTTTAGGTACAAATATATTTATAAGGTGATAGATTTACTATTTTAGGTACAAATATATTATTGCTGCCAGGGACTTACTTTTTAGAGGACAGATCTTATATTTAGGCTATAGAAAAAAGTGATCAAACTATAATTTAAGAGACATATTTACATTAATACGGTGATTTATACTTAGAGACAGTTTTGATAAATATGATGACTAATATATTTCTTGGGGATAGATATTATAATTTGGGTATTGCAGATTAGTGACTCATCTAAACTTAGGTGACAGAAAATATTGTTCCCGTAAAAAAACACTTTTTTCCGATTTATCTATGTTGGCGTGTAAGTAAAGTATTGAAACTTTAAAATTATATTTTAAGTAAGAAAAATTGTGTGTCCCTATTTAAATTATTTCTACTGCTGTTGTTGAAGGTTTCACTACTATTTTTAATGTTTCATTATTTTATCAGACGTTACTGGCGGTAAAGATCCGATAAGGAACGCTTAACAAATAGCAACTAAAGCCCACAAAACCTAAAAAATTCAGTGATTCTAAATATTGCTCCAAAAAAGTTATCGTGTGAATGCACCATTACTTGGGCTGGCACGTTTAGTGTGCAAGTGTTCAGATAAATGGGTCCGAATCATCCCGAGATAATTTGAAACGATGAACAGTTACGTAGCGTCACCATGAAATAGGAGTTCAATGAGTTATTAATAGCGAAAGAATAGAATGTTGCTTATTGCATAGTCAAAATAAAGTACTAACTTACAGTTTTATCTAAGCTAAAAAAAAATGATTTTTGATTGCATGACGGAATAGTATAATAAGATACAAGCAAGCTATGTTGCTCATTGCACACTAGGCTGTGGGTTGCAGCCCGAGCCGTCGCGCCCGCGTCTTCATCATCCAAACGAGTGTTATAATGTTGTACTGAATTTCATAATGCAACTCCTTTGGGCGTACGAGCGGGGAGCGTTACGTGCTGCTCTTTTGGATATTGTGGTTGTTTTAATGTTGGCTATAAGCTAACTGTTTCGGAACCTTTAATAGAGGATTTGAAGCATTGGTGCAGATAAAATCTATTACAACATTGATAAAAAAACATCAAGAGTTTTCTTATTAGCTCAAGGTGTCTATTTTCTTAAAAGAGACAACAAAAGAAATACATTTCTTACATTTAAATGTTTTTGCTATTATTGCAAAATGGGTAATTGAACAAATAATACACAATTGACGTGTTTGTCCGCTGATGTCAAAACGTGCTATAACAACTACCTCCGAAATTAAATTGACTGTTACTAAGTTACCTTGACTTCGGGCTTTATTATTCTTCACGTACTAACACTTAATGTCTATTCATCTCCCACCAATCTTTGTGTTTATGGCCCCTTGCTGTGCAATTGACAAGATATTGTCTTAAGTGCACAGGTATCGTCCTTTGTCAATTTCTGGACAGGTTGAAAAAAAATAAAGGAAAACGATGGTACCCACGTAAACACCTTACGAGAATTCGAAATGGCGACATTCTGTCAGGTGCCTTTATGGCTCGAGGTAAATAAGGGTTTCGAAGACAAAAAAGAAACACGGATTTTATGTCAACGTTTAGCTGTAAAATTAATTTTTGTGAGAAGAATGTTGAAATGTGAAATTGTTTTTGTAAGTACAATATAAGCACTTCCGTCAAACTTATTCTAATAATATTTTAAGTATAGCTTGCAGTAAAAAAAATGTGTTGAAAAACACATAAATAGATAAAGAAAGATTTAGAGGATAGGTATCGAAAGAAAACTTTAAACAAATTTGAGTAGGTATTATTCTAAAGTCTGCAATATTCTGATTAATTTAATACTTAGATCAGCAAATATATAAAAAGCATGCGTATTATCGCCCTGATTGTCCTTATAGTAAAAAATCAGGGTTCTCATTAAGGTCTTTGCATTAGACACGGGTGGAATCAGCCCCGTGCGTGCGTGGGAGTGCCGGGCGCGTGCCGCTCCCATCGCGTGATCGCCCCGATTGATCAACACACTCCGATATTAGGCGACTCATTGTGTAAATGTGGTTTGAGTGCTTTCCAAAACAATAGTTAGAGCGAAACCCCTTTTTAGCAAGTTTATATCACCGCCATTAAGACCTTTGTGAAATGATTTTCAACTGCAAGCGTATTTAACAATGGTATATGATATGAGTGGATGTTAAATGTTTAATAATTAACGTAATAAAATTGAAATAAAAAATAAAATTTCTTTTAACATAGTTTTAACTTTGTAATAACAATTAACACATATAAAAGTTGGGCATTGATCAATTATTAAACATGAAACTCCAGAGGCAATATAACTGATTACGATACTTGCAAGCCAATAACAAAATAGCTTAGGGCCTAGTCTAGAGCCATAAGGGTTTAGAAATATTGACCAGCCCTTATTGCTTTTTGTATTGACTGAGTAAATATTCCCTCCGGTCCCACGGGAGGGCGCGAGAAATCCCATAATTCGTGCATGCAGGTGCGGGTTCATTAGGAGCTTTCCGCCACGTGGCGTCGCGTGCGCTGCCCTTAGGTTTCGTTATTTGATCTAATGCGCGTTACGCATTGGAAATGCTGTTTTGTTCAATACAAGTGAATATTCGAAAATAGATAGTTTTCATTCTAAATGATTGAGTCCTGTCAAGCTTTCCCATGAAAAACAATAATAATATCGCTGTTATCTTAAATTATTATTAAAAAGAAAGGATGACTGACTTATCAACGCCCAGCCCAAACTATTTGGACCTAGAAAGCTGAAATTTTGCACAAACTTTTCTTTTGTGATGTATATGTTAGTCGGCTCAAAGACCGAAACTCCTAAAAATGTAAAATGGGGTTCATATTTTATATGGAAAAATAACATTTTGACTGGAAATTTGTAGGAGTACTTTTAAAACCAAATAAGCAAACATATGTTTCGTATTTTCCGAAAATTAACCCCTTAGGGGGTAAATAAATATTAAAATCGATATGGATGTCGTTATTGAGGTCTTATGGGATGCTGATTGCGAAAATGTATTTTGAAGTCCAACACGTCACAGTGGACATGATTCATCCCCTAAAGGGCTGAAAAGAGGGCTCAAATTTTGTATGGAAAAATAATACGGGAACGGGAACAGGGGCCCAATCGCGCTAATTCTGAACGATAAAACCAAAACTATATTTACCTAAAAATAATGTCATATAGGTAATATTTACCTAAAAATCTTCGATTTAGGTTTAGAATACACATTTAGATTATTCAAGATTGGCACCCTCGGCTCCCTAGGCAAAGATTTCAAAATTTTTTAACAAAACTAAAGCGAGTTTTTTTCCGGAAACGAAACTGAAACGGTAACGATTTAGTTTGGAAATTTGTTTTGGTCGTTTGGGCCCCTGGAACGAGAACAGAACAGGAACGAGATATGGATATTCTACTAATATTATAAATAAAAATATAAATAAATAAATATTTGACAACATCACATACATTGCTCCGATACCAAAGTAAGTAGCTAAAGCACTTGTGTTATGGAAATCAGAGACAACGGTGGTATCACAAACACCCAGACCTGAGCCAATATAGAAAAGTTCGTTTTCTAAACTGACCCAACCGGGGATCGAACCCGGGACCTCAGAGATGGCGACACCTTGAAAACCGGTGTACAAAGCCACTCGACCACGGAGGTCGTCAATAAATGTGAAAGTTTAATGTTTATGACTCGATCACGCAAAAACGGCTGATCGGATTTGGATGCGCACAAATAGTTTATAACCTGGGTTAAAACAAAGGATACTTTTTATTCCAGTTTAAGGTTCCCTAGAGATTTTCCAAATGTCCACGCAGACGAAGTTAGTAATGTATAAATCTTGAACTACAAACATTGTTTCCCACCTTAATTATACTCGTAACCAAAGCTACGGTTTACTTTTCGTGTTAAGACGAACACGCCGCCGCCGTGGGAACAGTAAAGGTCAAAAGTAAATCGTGAAGTATATTATTTTACCTGATCAATAAGTACGTAGTTAATGACTTGCTATTACTTGCCTTGTGGTTATTACAATTGATAAGTTGAGATAGGGTTTAGATAAAATACATCTTACAAATGCAGTTCGAACCCAATTCCACGACATTGTGTGGGGCTACGGTGTCGTCTTGACACGTATGATCACACGGAGTTTTGGTACCAATTCCTTGTCAAATTGTT
Organism: Catoptria pinella; assembly: GCA_963556745.1. Classification (NCBI taxonomy): domain Eukaryota; kingdom Metazoa; phylum Arthropoda; class Insecta; order Lepidoptera; family Crambidae; genus Catoptria; species Catoptria pinella. Next base: position 8,466,717 of record OY750771.1, read on the forward strand.
TTGAAATAATATAGACCCTCAGATTGTCATATTGAAACAAGGTAGACATATAATATTAATATTATTTATGAAAACAAAAGGATTAAAAGTCCAGATCATTACTAAGGCACGAAATATGAAACCAAATATTCCATCGTTCTCCCAACAATTTCCGAAACAATCTCTTCTCAAATTAGCCGAATCCGAAAATATGTGGGCCTCAGGTTCCTATGGGAACCGTGAACTTCTCGTGTGAACAGAGGGCGTGGGAGCGCTCAGGTCACAGGTCGCTCAATAATTACGGGCAATGTGATCGCCGCACGCGCACCTCCTTGCTCGGTGGGATGCGCCGCGAGTGATAATACTCTCGTGTTAAGCTTCGTGGTTTGGCACGCATTACCTTTAGCCATTATTTGCAGTCATGAATAGAGCCTCTTTTTAATAGGATAAATACTTCAAAGATATCGTAGTTGAAACCAATTGTGAATCTAAAGTGACGATGCAGCGGTTTGAATTTATGAAAGTCAATTCATTAGGTATGTACTGGAAAGTTATCAATTATAAACTCTTTTCTTTGTTTACACTTTAAGCATATTCTAAAACTTTGGAGGCACAAAAAGCCTTTACTTTCGGTCTGATGCCAAAAAGTTGTTGGAAATGATTTCAAGACATCGTTTTATTTTTAAATTTCACAAATATTAAGTTGTAAAATTAATTATTTACATATTATATTCTTTGATTAGACGATGTTATTGGGAACTAATAATTTATTTGTGGAAGGATCAACAACATCATCGTCGAATTATTAGTTTCGTGACTTTAAAATCCTACCAAATTATGTAAATTAGCGGTCCACTTATCAAGTTTTTATCACCATAATGGAGCTAAATTAGCTCGTGGCCGAATACGAAACTATTTAACGATTACACGGGAATGCCCAGCTCGTGGGAGTGATGAGATTCCGAAAGTAAATCGCGGTATAAATTGGTCTGAGGTATACCGTGAGAGCTCTGGAGTTTCTGTGAGAAAGAAAGAAGGCTGTTGCGGACCGTGTGAGCATAGCATATTTGGAATACTAACAGCCCGTAAAGGACTGTGTTTACAATGGAAGGGAACTTGTGTAACTAGTGGGAAGGTTAGAGTAGGTTAATCATAGTGCGTTTAATCGGTTGTTACCGATAGGCACATATTACGCAGAAATATTAACGTAGTAATGGCTCTAGTTATGGTCATACAACCATGCCGGGATATTTTATTCTTTCTATATCTTTACATCAACGAAACGAGTGAATTACTTTTATTTACCGGAGAATAAGAAACATTATATATGATTGGAGTATAATTTTGGAATAATTAGTTAACAAACGGATTCTCACTTCTAATCTATGCCATCTGAAATTTCTATATAGCTATACTTCTAGGTTTTTATTATAGTTGCAGTTAGTAACATCAAACTGCAATCATTCGTATCATTTTCCATTGTAACTACACTCGCCTTCAACACCACACTTTTAAAATTGCAATTTCTCTTAAACAATAGAAGTTAGACTTTTGAAATATTTTTTTTATTTCATGAAGGTTATCGATTGTAAAATTATTATTACGACGAAAACGTAAAATTTATTTAAGTCTTTTTTATTTCGAAAATATATCTTGTGTATTTTAAAAGTTATTACATTTTTAAAAGTGTGGTACTAAGTTTTGAAGGCCAGTGTAGTTTGTTTTTGCTTGGGCACTTCAAGCTTATTGCAAACAAAAATATTTATTAAAAACAATGTTCATAAAGCCAGGAGGTCTCTCTGCGGATCATTTATATTAATTGTAAGGCAAAATTTTCAAGGCGGCTTCGTTGGTGGTGTATTGCTTTCCTCCTTAAGTTTTAATTACAGCTCGTTCAGTTTATAATTATGAAATAATCAGCAATCAATATTTAATACATATAATGAGTAATGTGAACGCAAACCAATACACCTGTTCGGTGGGTTATTTATAATGGAGGCTTCATGATTACATGTAATTTAGAGTCACAGCGGTTGCCGCCTCTTTCGCGTAAGTAATAAATACATTTGATAATATGATATTAGTTGCTCTTTTCTTAAATGAATTTGATATAGCCGTTACATTAACAACCCTGTCTAGATTAATAACATAGCTGTGGGACCGAGGGGGATTTTAATTCGCAATAAGCGTAAAAGGCATTTAATAATGCAGACGTCCGATCACGTGCGCTTCCATTGAACAAATACTTTGCAATCGGAGTAATGAACGTGGGTGGTGGGGGTGGAGGGGGTGACACGTGGCGGTCACGTGACGGTTTTACATTTACGTATGGGTAGGGGTGACTTTTTCCTAAATTATTACATAAAATTTTTGTTATCTGTAAGTTCTCTTGTAACTCGATTTAGTTGCTAGTAGAACATCATGTTTCCATGCTTTAAAAATAAAACTTCCCCTTTTGAATGATTTTGCATTTTTTAAGTCGAATAGGTAAATAAAATAAAAGATATCAAAATGAAATTCCATTAAGAAATGAAAAATAATTACTTACTTATGATAATCCACTTACATCGGATATTAAATTAAGTGAAAATGATTTTTAATCGTCATTTTGTTGAACTATGCGACATGGTTATCAGTAGTTAAGTATGTAGCAATGCAACTGTTACAGTCGTGATGTAACCGAGTTCACGACCACGATCAACCGCTACTCTACAAAGAGAAACGCCTGCAAAGTCAAAACGAAACTCCCATAGATTTATAACAAAAACTGTGACGATTTTCCCACAATCGTCGCTCGTAATAACTATGGGGATCAATGTGGATTGAACCACCCCGCGTGCGATTATGATTTTGTGACGTCACCCCTATATTATCAGCCAATACAATTTGACCTCTCTTGTTTCTTGCATTAACCCTTTTAAGAGAGAGTTGTGTAAAGTAAAGGAGGGGTGTGGTAGTTGATGATATGCTGGTTATTTTGTATGGGGTGTTGTGACACTGCGTGGGAGAGTACTGCTATTGTGAAGGCACTTAACTCGGACTGATAAAGGAACTATAGGGTCATTAGACGGATTCGCTCTGCTCGCTCGTTTTGCTCGATGAATGGACATTGGATTATGATTCGTGAGTGATTTAGTATTGGTATTTCGCTGTCGCGAAATTTTAACAAATAGTGATGTTATCTTACTCGTATTGTCATGAATTTCCGTATATTTTTAATGAAATCATTTTACAAACTTCTTTAATTTATTTGAACCTTAGCTTCTTGAGTTAAGGGTTCTAATAAAACAATACAAAGATCGCTATCATGGGTATGAAACCTAACTATCCCCATATTCTCATGAGCGAGGGATCCAATGAGCTGTAAACGTTCTATTAAAATTTTCGAGTACTTTTGTATTGTAGTAGAAAAGGTGAAAGCCAGGTGTTGGGATATCTTGATTCTTTTCGACCTCATGAGGGTTTGTCGGTTTTTTTGGTGAAAGAAACGCCCTTAAACCTTTAGCGTCAATTATTCGTGACCCTAATTGCAGATGATGCGATACGGTCTCTTTGTAAACGTTTTGACGGCGTTATTGGTTTATTTGTGTTCTGGCTTCTAGACTGTTTGGGGATTTTAAAGTGTGTTTGCTATTGTTGGCTCCTTACGGTCTATTCTTGTGACAATGTCGGTACGAGATGCTGGCTCATTGTGGTTTTGTTCGATTTTCAAACGTTATACGTTTCAAAATTTTGGAAGTATATAATGTAGATGTTGTGGTAAAAAGATATTGCCAACCAAAGAGTTTCATTTTCGTCTAATTGGTATTTTATTGAAATTGCTTTGACGCCTACACAAGACAAAAGTTGAATTTTGGCGTGTACTATGAAAAGCGTGGTAATATTAAAAATAAGCGAGTTTTAATTCAACAGTAATAAAAAGGCGGGAGTAATTAAAAATATTTGCGTATTTTCAATACCTACTTCACTGAAAAATATTTCAATTAGTAAAATAGCGTATCCAATCCACTATCCATCATTGTTTTATTTAATTATTTATTTATTTATAAATGCAAGCTCCAGTAACTAATGTATGTCTATTCTATTTATCTAGTTTGTCGATGTTATCGAGTGTTGTAAACAGAAGTCTTAAGAGAAGAATAATAAATAACGTACGCTCAATAATATATCCCTGACGTGCGCAGTCGCTTGTCGTCGTGAGCGCATGCAATCATGAATCATGATGTATGAGTATGCGCGTACATTGATTTCGCCCGTTAATTGTTTGGAAACAATTATTATTGATTGATTGTTGGTGTCTGTTTCATTGTGCTTAAATTCTTAAGTCAACTACTGATGGTTAAGAAAAAATAATTATGTTATTATTTGTTTTATTTTCGTTTTTAATGTCACAATAGACTAGAAGAATTATGTAGAATAAAAAAGTGAAATTCAAAGATAATGAAGATTTTAATGAAATTGCAGTATCAATAACAACCAGTAGAAGATGATTTCACAATTTTAATGTTTATTCAAATAAATGTCACATTAATGCAATTGTGTTTATTAAAATAGTTTTTTTTAATTAAAAATATTGACAAATATTTAGAAAAGTAATGAAAATTTATCAAAAAAGGGAAGGAACAATCGTGGAAGCGCACGCGCCGTTCGAACACATTTGCAAAGCAAGGTGTCACCACTTCTCCCCTAAAATCAGGAACAGTTGCTGTGAATCGCATCAGTTCGCTTTTCACACCGCGCCCAGCTGCGTGTACACTCGCCCTTACAGCTGCCGTATGCAAACGCCCTAATAAACTAACACTTTTTATTACTTAACGCGGTATTGTGATCTGCTATGGGCGGTTTTATATCGCTGATTACTTTGGTTGCACGAGATAAGGCAACGCCTAGATGCCATTTGTAATGCACAAGGAAACTTATGAGAAAAGTATTGATGAAACTGGCTGAGCTTTTGTCAAATATTTATGGTGTAATAAAAAATATATAAAAATAACCTTACCTGGAACAGTTTCTCATGAATCAGAAGATTAGAAGCATCTAAGCTATTAATAAAAAAATCTCTAACATCTCTGTTGGAGTGTTCTGTTCTCACACACAATAAATTTTTAAACAAAAGGTGTGCTTCTAAAATAATCCCAAAGCCACTAAATTATAATCACTAAAATGTAATAAACATAGTAGAAATTTTATTATACTGGTGTAATATAATTTCTACTATGTGTTTGGTAACAGCTTTATAAAGCCGAATGCAGTAGATAGAGTACCATGAATAACAAAAAATAACAGATGCTTGGACAATTTCACACTACAAAATCTAGCCCCAAACTAAGCAAAGCTTGTAATGTGGGTGCTAGACAACGTATATACTACATATACACTTTTTAAATATATACTTATTAAACATAGTAACACCCAGACCCGCCACAGAAATTAAAATTCATCATTTCAATTACTGCCCGGCCGGGAATCGAATCCGGGACCTCTTGCGTGGTATACATGGCATGTTGACCACTGCACCACTCAGGACGTCATTTACATACAGCCCCGGAAAATTGTAATAAACCCTGAAATCCATCATTATTGAAAAAAAAAAATTATGATGAACGGCATAGTGGTTCCTAGACTGAAATTGTGTCTTCCTTTTGTCCTACTCCCTATTCCCACAGTTTCTGACTTTCTTTGCCAACATGTTTTTGTATTCTAATCGAAGATCTCTGATTTTTATGTGACAACTAAACGTTGTATGTTGTTTCATGATCTTCATAATTACAGCAGCACTGCAGAATTAAAATCAGCGAGCACGGAGAAGCTAAACTTAACGTGATGATGTTCACATGTGGAGCACATGGCACAACGGGACAATGGCCCATTGTGGCCACCACGCCAGGGCTGGCGGCCAGCTGAATGACAGAATAACCTATTGAAAGCAATGTACCCTGTTAGCTAACAATCATACAACATGTGTATAATTATTGAGTGTAAATCTGTGCACCTATAAGATTTTTTATGATTAATTGTATGATGGAATTTATTGACATACTTAGTGATTTTTTTTAAATGTAAGTAGATAGCGAGTGAGAGTTGCTAAGGTTGGTGATACTGTGATACGTATTTCTCTACCTTATTTTGTATTATTACAGATTTACTATATTACTGAAACAAACACAAGCTCGATTTTCTATGATTCTACTTTTGTACGTTGGTGCATACCTGGCAACCCTAGCAGTGGGCGTCTATATCAATGGTCGCACGAGGCCTACATTTGGCAAGGGCGGTCCGCCCATATGACCCACGAGACTAGCACTGGTTCGCAATCGGTGTAATATACATACTACAAAGATATTTAGGCCAGCTAGGAAAAGTTTGAGAATGTCCTTATTACGCTGTTACTGTTTAATTTAAGCGCATCCCTGGCGGTGGGCGTCTATATCGGTGCACGCACGTGGCCAACATTTGGCGCCCCACAAGGGCGGCCCGCCCATGCGACTTACGAGACGTAACATTTGCTAATGTGGTTCACGTTAAAGATGTGTAGTCTAGTTCTCATATATCTTATTCATATTCTTACGATTTTATTTCAGTAAAGCGTGATGCTAGTGGTGGGCGTTAATAATTAAATGTGGGCAACATTTGGCGCCCAGCAAGGGCGGGCCGCCCATGCGTCTTGCTGCACGTAGCATTCGCGATTGTACACCGTACTCGTTTTAACGAGAGAATGAAAAAGTTGTTCAATCTAAACAGTCTTTTATTATAAAATAAGAATTAAAAAAAAAACTTATTTTGTAACGTCGCAATCATTTAAAATGGTTTGAAAGGATTGAGTTATAAAATGATTCTTATTTTTTGAATTAAATACTTCTAGAGTTTTTTTTTCTTCGTGAGTTAATTTATACTTACCAAGAATACCGAGATTGTTAAGATTAAATCTGTGGTTGAAAAACTAATGCAGTGCAGTTCATATTCGATTGATGGTAAATATTTTGGGTTGCTTTCCATTATTGCACAAAAATGTCTAAATTGGCAATTTCCGTAGACCTACAAATAAATTCGTTATTGAATTTAAACACACTATTGACGTACCTAGTTGGATTTATTTAACGTTCACAAAGTTCAATTAGTTTTTTCTACATGTAAATATAAACACCTGTTGCAAAAAGAATGATTTATCCATAATGACATTTCACCTAACAAACCTTATATGAAAACATAAAAAATACAAGAAATTGCCAACCAACAGAACTTTTTATCCTTATAATTATAGTTTATTTTAAAAGTATATTACAATATGCTAAGCATGCAAACATTCCTGGAACAGTACAACCCAAAAGTTCCCAAGTCTACACAGAAGCATGTAACAAGCGACCGCCAAATCTGCAAGCCACATGACGATCTTTTCACTTTTTTGTAGTTTACAAATATTGTGACTGCCGACCTTAAGTATGGCTTGTTAGTCTCGGTAACTGACTTCCTGCCATATTTAAGGACTGACAATAATCGAATTGGTTTAACCTAAACTTTAATAAGTCAAAAGACTGCCCATGACGACGACCCATGAAATGATGATGGACGACTTGTGTGGTGCAGTGGTCAACATGCCGGTCTACCACGCAAGAGGTCCCGGGTGTGAGTCCCGACCGGGCAGGAATTGAAATAATGAATTTTAATTTCTGTTACGGGTCTGGGTGTTACTATGTATAATAAGTATATATTTAAAAAAAGTAAGTAGTACATTAGTTATCTAGCACCCATATTACAAGCTTTGCTTAGTTTGGGGCTAGATGGCGCTGTGTGAAATTGTAAAAAAAAAGAAAATTATATTCCCTAATAAGTAGCTTACTACTATAACATAAGCTTCAATTATCACAAAATTTATCGGCTACTTACTTACCTACCTTTTACTGGCTGTGTCATACATTGACTCAATCGTGTAATTTTTAACAACGAAGCTCTGCCAAACCTTTTCGTGAATACTTATTTATTCTCGATAAATATAACCAGCAATCAAACAATTAAAAACACACAAGCAAAATGTCAGCTCCTTGACAAACAGAAAAAATTACGTAGTAGGTACTTCATTAAAGGTCAAAGTATTGTCTTCAGATAAACAAGGAGTCAGGCCATAAAATGGATTTGATTGATATCAGCATCAACGCACGGGCGCACGTGAGTTTCAGGGCATTCAAACCTTTTTGTCAGGCCCCTGGCATTTCGCCTGATTAATGATCACTACACTATGTCCATATTTGCATAAGAAATGGACAAGAGGAACTTATCGTGCCGCAGATCTTCTTGTTTGCGCGCGTTATTTCGATTACACTTCTCACTGTTACATTTGGACACGCCAAACCAAACTTTATTCAGTCAACCATAGTTGATATTTTGTATTCAAACGCCAAGTGGCGTTACAAAAGTTAACTGTAACACGATACAGCACAGTTGAAATTGGAAGGATTCCGTAGTTAGTCGAGTAATCGTCGTCTGCAGTCTGAGTAAACCCGTCGGACACGTCAATAAAAATATTCATTGCCTCACACTCTATTTAACAGTTGATGAGACAGTCCTGCCAGCTTTATCAAGGATGCCATCAGTGAAAACATGACAGGACTTATGAGCTAAGAGGTGCAGATGGCCAATGCATTTGAATCTGACAAAGCTAAAAAGTTAATGACTAAAAAAGTCTCATCTTAAGATCTGACTATATTTTTGCGAGTTTCAGATGAATGAAAGAGATGTGCAGTTACCACAAAAGATTTTAAAACACTGTTCAACAAGTGTTTAACTGAGACACTGTTTAAATGTGATGCTGTCACTTTTTTGACAGTATTGTTTGAAAGAGACGGCATCACATTTAAACAGTGTCTAAATTAATCAGTGTTTTAAAATCTTTTGTGATAATAAGGCCGTAAGTGTTTAAAAAGTTGTCTATCTCCTTTTTTATGCGGATGTAATGTTTTGGATACTAGAAGATTGTTTACTTAGTATTTCCTTGCCGTTACCGAATTGTTTCATAAAAGCAATACACAACGATTACGTTATTTATTTAATTATTTTTGAAATTTAAATATTTCGGGTTTGTTCGATTATTGTTTTGAAAAACAGATAGCGCACATAATGTGTTTAAGCTGTAACGTATACGAGTTTTATCAATATTTGCTTATAATTTAACGATTAAATTAAGTATACAATTCATTATTTGATTGAATCAGGCTTCATTTGGCGGGAGTCCCAAAACATTGTGAAAGAAGAAATATATGTAGTTTTCTTCCGCAAAAAAAGTACATGTATTTCTTTTCTCACAACGATACATTATATTTTCTTCACTCAACATAAGTTGCGTGCGTGCACAAGTTTGCCTATAAATATCAATTTGTAATACTACGATTGTGCAAAAAATGAAGATTACAGAAAAAGAAACTACTTACATTTATACAACACTAAATAATATACTAGACAAAATTCATTCAGATCATATTCTCGGACGGGAATCGACCCCGCGACCATTGGAAGTCCGGTCCAATGCTCTTACCACTGAGCTACCGAGTCACTAGTGGCATAGTCGAATTTCTTCTAGTTATCCCACTCTTGCGCTGCAAGCCAGCGTTATTTCATCAATGTGAGGAATTATCTCGACATTCAATTGAAATATCTTTCCAGATAATAAGATGAAACAGCTACATAATTTTTAAATTTGAGATTCCCGTCCGAGAATATGATTTGGTGCGAGTCGAAGTTTTTCTAATATATTGTTTAGTATTGTATAAAAATAGCATTGTGAATGCTAAAATCTCAAATTTGAAAATAATACTAATAAGTGGTTTAACTTCAAGATGCTTTGAAAATTTAAAAGTTGTCACCCCTGATCTCACAAAGTCACATCTACACAAGAGCCCTGATTGACGCAATGAAAAATGATGCGACAATGTTTTGAGAAATTGCGTGCTCGAAGCCCAGACGGTCTGAAGCACATAGGATTTTATTACTTGCATAATTTAATACAACTCGGATCAAACCGGATTAGTGTACTTTGTAACTCTTTGTCCAGCTACTTGATTAGGGAGATGACTGCGCGTCAGTTTTGTCTGGTCACTGATCATTTATCTACGTCTTATTTTAGCTGAGATGGGAGAAACGTTTTGTAAGAAAATAAAGATGAGTTATGGCCGCGTCACGGTTTACTAACGTACCGAGACTTAGATAGAATTGTGGTGATATTTTTATACTAATAATCATATAAGTGTTAATAGCTTGTAGGGACAAAGTAAATATATGTACGATTCTACAAATACCATTTTTAGGGTTCCGTAGTCAAGTCAACAAGGAACCCTTATAGTTTCGCCATGTCCGTCTGTCCGTTCGTCCGCCGCCCGCGGCTTAGCTCAGAGACCCTAAGTACCAGAAAGCTGTAATTTAGTATGAAAGTGTATATTAATTACGCCAAAAAAGTGGTAGAATAAAATTTACTAGGACTAAAGTACATATTGAAGTTAAAAGGAAAACTGTCACTGACAGGTAGGTTTTACAAGTTGACGAATAATAGTCGATCAACTTACAAAATTAATTTATATTGGAAAGGTTTTCGTAGAACACATTGAATAGTTAGGTATTAAGTATACTTAGTTTTAGGCGTAAGTTGTGTAAAACAGGAAGTAAATAAAAGTTTATAGCCATATGGTAATTCTATAAGGTAACTGCGGAACCCTATACTGCGCGTAGCCCGACTCGCACTTAGACAGTTTTTGAGTAAGCATCATTTGGCATGTTCTAAGCGCCATGATAGTCGTCAGTATGTGGCATTAAGCTTAACAACCATGAACAAGTAACATAGGTGAATGTCTTGCACCTATGTTTTCAACATATCGTCAATTATTGCATTAGCAGTCATCATCACCACTGCATACCAAATTTATGATTCACGCTCGAGTTCCGTACCAGTATCATATTAGTACATACTAATGTTCATATTTCAATGAGTAGGTACTTAGCGCGCAATCATTAATATCAGATTGCTTTACCGATAACGAGACAATGAGAAATGATTAGCGTCTCAGAGGCTGTCCAGTAATAGGTTACCCGACAGTTATTAGTCCTCAGGTGTCACGTCTGTCTCATTTGTCCGCGTCAGACGGATCTGTTATTTTTGAACGGCGACGCTCCAAATTTTCTATTCAGAAACTTTTTCTGCTGCTTAACAATTCATCGAGTTGGCACATATTGTCATGTCAAACACCTACATATATGAATGTAACATAAGGAATTTCATTTGGATTCATTTGTTTTCGATGTTACAGTAAGGTCACAAATCTTCGTCCAGTGAACTAATATTTAAACCGATGATGTTCTAAAAACAAATTTTATAAAGAATGTTCTTAATACATTTCTGGGACGACCTAGGACAAACTAAATAGTGTTTAAGGTGAAGACAGTTAACGATCTGACCAAAAGACTGATGTTTGAGCTTCCAGTGTGAAGAAATTACGTGGAATTCTACTACACAAAAATTACTGTAGACTGAAAAAGAAACAAAGAAACACAATAACCTGAATTACCAACCAGAGTTATCTGTAAAAAAATATCTAAATATCACCATAAAAATAAACTCCCAATCGTCAGATTTCGTAATTTTCAACGACAGTGAAACAGTGATATGATTCAAACGGATAGATTTTTTATTGTTCTAACTTAAATAAATATTACCGGGTAGATTTTTAATAAATGATCCAGTATTCCAGAAATCAATTAAAGTGTATAAGTTTTTCAAATTTCTGGCGAAGCGAAAATTAAAGTTATGCAATAATCAACGATATTGTAAAGAGATGGGTATGGTAGTGCAGAGTAGATTTCGGGAACTGCGTGGCCTTAAGATCAAATCCTTTCACGAGTTCCTTTTTGGTAATAGCAAACACATGAAAGAGTCGCAAAAACAGCAACGTTTGAACTATTTAACTTTTTGTTCAAGTTAAAGATAGTAGTTAAACTAAATCGTCTGACGCTTCATAAAAATCAGCCAGCTGTCAGACGTAACCATTTAATTTCCTAATAGCAATAAGGAAAACAATGCGGGCAGTTACTCCAACATTCCCAATTTTATGGGGCGGCGGAAGCTGCCACATTTGGCGATCACCTTTCTTTAGTGAGCAATGAGCGTTGTAAAACATTACATAAAACAGCCGTGAGCAAACATGTGTTCGGCAGAGGTTCCCAACTTCCCAAGCGACGCACGTGGAGGAGCCCCGTTTGTTGGTCGCAAATCTGTGCAGCATATTGGTGCATCGGTTATCGGTCGGTAGCGAGCCGCGCCACATGCGTCCGCTGATAACGTTTGCCAGATTAGTTGGCATTCATGTTCAGTATTGGCGGATGTGGTATTTTTGCTATAAAAATATGTTGTACATAATTTTGTTATTGTCCAAGGTATTATTGATTAAATTAAATAAGTAATTTTCTTAAGTAATAATCTTACATGAATCATGAATAATCCCAAATTAATCAGATCTTAGTACTTATTACTAAGTACTATAGTAACTACATAACTGCAAACCTTCATAATAAATGCATCATGGCTTATCACCAAAATATGAATTTAAAGTTATTGCTTATCACACAAACTTTGTCCTTATCAGGATTTGAACTCGGAGTTAACGTAGTTGGCAAGATAACTACCTACACCAAGCAGTTGTCAGACATTTTACACATAATCTTCCCGTGCTCTAATTGAAAAGATAAATTGAAAAAATATATGTTTATTAATAGGTAAGTATATTAGTATAAAATAATCTCCTTTTGCCAGCTTTAGCTTTAGTTATGATTTATTAGATATAACATAACATAACATAATACAGTACCTATTCGCCCTCTAACAGAATGACCAGTAAGAGGTAAGACGATTTGATCGGGACGTGTACCATTACATGATCTGTAACTATATTGATATATATTGTTTAAACAGTAAATTTACGAAAAATTACCCTTGAGAAAAAAAATGTTGCCATATCCAAATGCGATCTATTGTCTAACTTTCCCGCGTGTTGTGCCTTTATTAGATGTATTACACTACACGGGTAGACAGATGGGCACTTTGGCACTATCTCTGATAAAACTTAATAAGAGATTTATAACCATACTGTTTGATACTCATGTTGGCACACGCACGCCACATAGTACATTTTTGGAACAAATTAAGTTTATTAAACGCAATTTGCTTTCACGGTGTAATATTAAAGTGTCTTTTAACTATTTTGTAATTGTAATCTTGCTTATACTTAAACATCAACAATTTTTATGACTGTTACTGCAATACCTGTAAAATTTTAGCTAAAATAATATTAAAAGTGTTGATAATATTCAAAATGAAGATGGTATTTATTACCCACTAGCTTTTGCCCGCAACTTTATCCGCGTGGACACTCGGAAAATCCAGATCTTTCACTCTGCATGCTTTGAGTCTGCATGTCTCTGGAATCGTCTTCCTGAAGCTACCAGGAGATCACCCAGCAAGATTTCCTTTAAAAAAATGTTCACGCTTTCATCTTAGAAGGCTTATATTATAATATACAATAAAAAGGAAAAGCTAAATAAATAATTTATGCTCATTATATATAATGCTTATTTTGTTTTTCCTTATAAATTCCTTATAAATAAAATGTTTTAATACGTCAGTCTATTATTAATTCTGTGAGCCAGGCTATAAACTATCTGTGTGGTGGGCGATTCCAAATCCGTTCAGTCGTTTTTGCGTGATTGAGTAACAGACATCCAAACATTCAACTTTCACATTTATAATATTAGTAGGATATCCATATTCCCTTTCCTGTATTATATTTCCATTTAATGCTACTTTTTGCAATAAAAATCCCATAAAACCTCAATAACGACATCCACATTGATTTTAAGGTTTATTTGATCCTTAGGGGATTAATTTTCAAATTACGAAACACGTGTTTGCTTATTTCTTTTTAGAAGTACTCCTACGAAGTGAAGTCTCGAAGAAATCTGAAAATCCAAAAGTCTATTTATTTACTTTCCATACAAAATCCACATTTCACCCCTTTAGGGGTGGAATTCCCTAAAATCCATTCTTAGTGGATGCCTACACTGGATTTAAAGTATCGACGTACAAAATTTTAAGTCTTTGGGTTTAGTGGTTTGGGCTGGGCGTTGATATGTCAGTCACCCTCATCATTTTTATATAAGAGATGAAAATACTCGTCTAGAAATACGATAGTGATTCGAAAAAATAGCACAAACCCAAAAGTTACACTGCACAAGTTGATAAAACAATTCCGTTTTAGTTACCTCACTGAATCTGAAATGGCTTGAAAGAACCGTACAATGGTTCATTGTGCTTACAGCGGCGCACGTAACAAACGTAATCGCCGGCACACGTGCGATCTGCGCAGACGCAGCTGCGTGCACGTGCATGATCGCGAGATCCGAGAGCATCCAGGTATCTCACACGCTAAGAAAAAAAATACTTTGAGATTATTTTAAACGTTTTCGTAGAGCGTAATTTTGCATTTGGTTGGTTGTTTTTTCGTTGAACTTAATTTCAGTGCGTAAAGACAGGAGTTGTTCATTGATAGGTTTTCTAGAATTTAAGAGGTCTTTAAGATATTATGTGTATTATATGTTATATCCGTAGTAATGCAATAGTAAAAATGTCAGATATTAAATATTTATCTCCCTGCAAAAAAAGTATGATTTGTAAAACAATATTTTCGTATTAATTCAAATTCCTTAGTGTTATGAATTAAATAGGTTCTAACATATCCAGGCTTCAAATGGATGTTGGTCTAGGTCTTCTGACTGAATAGACTAACATACTAATGCGGATAAATTTGAATTGTTGAATTTTATTTCTGCATACTACATAGAATAAATACGTAAAGTTGCAGCGGATCTAGAAAAATCAGTCTGAAATTTGTAAGTACATTTTTTGTGTTCTGTCTACATTATGGAGGAGAAACTTCGAGAATTATTCACTCGTTTAGTATTAAAAATCATGCACTTTCATTGTTAGTTTATTTAACCATAACGTCTGCTATATTTTTAACCGAATTCTAAAACGAGAGGAGGTTCTCAATTCGTCGCGTATTACATTGTAAATAATAAATAAATATTAGACAACATCACATACATTGCTCTGATTCCAAAGTAAGTAGCTCAAGCACTTGTGTTATGGAAATCAGAGACAACGGTGGTATCACAAATAGGTTGAGCTTTGACAGTACCACTTTCTTGTCACATGGTATTTCTAGAGTAGTTAGATTATGAATATTTTTAATGTTGCTGTCTCACTGTATTTTCTCCTTTTCTATAACGCTAACAGCTGATGGCAGCCAGATGGACTCTGTAAGAAAGGGATTGGCGTTACCGTTCGACCCACACGTGCACTAAGCCTTATTAATTCCGCCTTGCAGATGTTAAGTAATAAACCGATTATTTTTACGACTCATTTGTCGAAGACAATTGGTAACACTCTCTAAGACACGTGGTTCCTTACTTACTTATGGTACCACCATAAAGCTTTTCTCGTAGAAACAAAACTGGTGGTGGTTCTCACGTACATCTGGCTCGGATTTTGGGCAATCTGTTGGAGTACAAATCTGCATTGCAGATGACGGCGGCACCTTCAAAGTGAACAGTTACAGATATATCAATTTCAATGTGTTGATGATTTTTGTTTAAGAAGAAAATGATAACTCCCTTTTTATTGTAAGGAAATTGTTAAATACCTAGTTATAGAGTATAAAATGTATAAATATGTAAAATGACGACCGTTAATGGTATATTGGTTTGGAAACGTTATAAAAAACAAATACATTTGCTTCTGCTTTATTATCTTTGAATAAGCGAACTGTATTTTAACAATTTTAATGGTTTTGGTGATTCATCAGGTTTCCTTTTCCTTAATAAAATTATCTTTCTTCTAAACTTCATTACATTAAATTCAATCAATTTGTTTGGTTAGAATTGTATTTCAATGGTTTCATGAGGTTTCCTTGAGGAATAATATACATCTAAAACATTTTGGGAGAACAATATAGTCAAAATTGTGCCTTGTTAATTTTTGCTTCTTTGAAAATATTGTTTTGACGTGTTTCTCGTCTCGTCACGTCTCGGCGGAGTGACGGACAGGTTGACTGCCCCTACGCCGGAAAGTATCACACGTCTGCGGGACGTCTGTGGAAAATCTTGTGACGTCTCGAAGAAATCTAAAAATAACTGGTTGATTTTCGCAGCTTTTTTCTTGGTAAAATATTTGTTCCGATAAATATTTTAAAGAAAACTTGAATTCTAGCTATCTAAGTTTCTATGAGAAAAAAGTTTAACTCTTATAGGTATCATGTTTTTAAAGTCTTATGCTCATCACAGAAAATTATGATTCTACCAGGTGAACGGAATTTTAAGAGTAGCAAGCAAAACTCTGTACTGATGTTGTTTAGAAATGTCATATCTGCTTATATTTTAATAATACCTGAAATAAATAATATTAAAACCACTCCATAATGACTTTGGAAAGCTTCGTTTCACTCAGAAACAATGAGTGGTTTATTTTGATACGTTACGTTGAATTATACGTCTCGAATATTAATCACGCATACATTCAATACTTTGCTAAAATATGCACATTATCATATATCCGCCGGATGGGGACATCGCCGCCGCGGTTTGCATATCAGATGTGTCTAGGTCTACAATATGCCAAAAATTTTTGCAACATTGAAAGACAAGTTTATGTAGGTACCATTTGTGACCTTTCCGTTTCTTCGCTATACAACCTTCAGAAAACAGGAAAATTTGAAACACTTCGGGTGTACAACACGATCTATTACACCGAGCTACGAGTTTGTAGATTAATTTAGTTTTTCAAAGCTGTTTGTCGACGTTCCACCATCTCCCAAAAGACACTTCAAAGGACAGCTTCCTGAAAATATATACTTACGCGGGATGTGTAGGGCATAGGTATGATAGGATACGAAACGCTATGAAGTTGACATATCTTAATTAAGGGGGCATAACGCTGGAAGAAATATTCATAGTCGAAATTATTGGAAACATTTTGGTTTGTATTGATTACAATTAAACTATTTTTTATTTTGTTTACTTATAGTTTCAAGATTATAGGTTTATTAATGGTTGACACAGCATTGAAAAACTACGAAATTGGAGGTCACTTTACGATTTTTTCATATCGAGAATTTTTTTAGCTATCATGGTTCTGACAATCACATAACTGAGTACTACATACGGCACTCTGAAAGTTTTGCGTATCTGGCAACACACAAATATTTGAATAAAGTAATTTTCGGTTCTGTAGAGTTCGTGATCCATTCCGCATTAAGCTTAGACCTTAGAATTTGCAACTTCTTTATTATCCTAGAAGTTAAAGATATGACACTGAGAAATTTCACATTCATGGGGCCAGAGGAAGCCGTGCTAGCGTATGAAAAACATGCCCTCAGAAGAGTGATGCTTATGTTAAAAACATTTAATTTGAACGAATTTAAAAAAGGTAATGGCGAATACTGTGACACGGAATAAGTATATAAGTTTACATACTTATTACTTTATTTATGAGTTGCGCAAAACTTTCAGAGTGCCCCATAATCAACTATATCCATTATTTTTTTGGGACTGATAAATCAAGTAATGCTGTGTAAAAAAGTTGCATAATTATGTGTACTTGACGTTGCAGGCCTCTTAAGACTATTATGACATTCGTATTCAAACCTCTATATCGGCACCGTTTAGTATTCTTGCTATGAACAGATGTGCTGCAACTGCTGGCAGTACAAGGGCGCATTGAGCGGCGACAGCGTCGTCGCCACGTGCTGTGCAGATTGCCTGCAACATGTGCGCGCAACATTCGGCGCGAGCGCTGCTGCTCCTAATGAACTGTAACGAGTTGTGTTAATCTGCTAGTGTTGAGCTCGACAGAACAAAACTACCAGTAATAAATACCAGCAAATTGCTTTTCAAATAAAGAAGGCTTTGTCATTAGTTGGTACGCGGGTTTTCGTAGAAACAAGTCTTTTTCAGAGTGGTCTAAGGCAAAGACCTTTTCGTCAAGACACATTTTGAAATTTCAGTTCAACTCATGGACAAATCTTAAAATTCCAATAGTTACGCTAAGTATTGACATATACTTAGTCGCAAAATTGACACGGAGTATGTTGTGTGGTTAAAAAAAACATTGGTAGGTACCTAACGTTAATCAAAATACAGAATTTAAGTGTCGCCGTCAGCAAGACTATCAAACGAAGCATGAGGAAATTTTTAATTCAGTAAAATATAAGTCCCAACTCTCAATGTCATAATCTCTCCGATCTGCCGCACGTCCCGCGCTAACGAATGATGGTGATGATAGCGCACGCTGTCGAAACAGACAATAGAGGTGAGCGGTGTGGAGATTGCCATCTCTTTGTGGCCCCGCCGCCAAATGTCATTTTGACACTTGGAACGCTTTTTAAATGTCATAATTTTGGTGGTTCATTAGCGAAAGTAAAGTTTTTGCCATTCGCAAGAGCCTTTATAACCAGACTTTATTATATGATCGAAGTTTTATTATTAACAAATCAGTGATATTGTTTTTTATTTGATTTATTTTAATATGACGTCTGAGAAGATAACAAATCACTGAAAAAAACTAATTTAAAACTCTTTTTTCACACGTTTTTATGAGGTTGCTTTCTAGTTTATTTGTTTCTTTGTTTCTCCACCAACTTTGCAAAGGATTTTATACTATCTTCCCGATGAGCTAGACATGAAAATTTTAACATAGGTCACTCACACTTTTGGCTTTAAAAAAAATAACGATTGACTTGATTTATTTTTGATGAATGTAGAACTGGAAGACAATGCAATATTATGGTGTCATGTAGCTGATCTGATGATGGAGCTGGAAGAAGGCTACAAGAACTCTGAAAAAAAAAACGTTTTTAAAACATACTAAAAAGTATTAAAATCGGAATGAAAACAAATAAAAAACGGACTAAAAAGTATGAAATAATTTATTCCGTAAAGATTGATAACCCTATACAGAAGGTTTAAACATAAAAACATGGGGAGTATGCAAAACTCAATGTGATGTTAAATCTTATAAAGGCGTCCCACGTTTTATACTTTTTAGTTCGTATGAAAATCAAAATAACATATTGAAAAACAGCGTGAACTTATTTTTCGCAGGTTGATAATAGGAAAGTTACCTGCTTAACTTTTATGGTATTCATATGAAAAATAGCTAAGCCCACCTGCGCTTAAATCAGATGATAATGTAGGCTCCAGCGAAAATATTGAAATGTTAAAACTGTATCTTCTCACAAATCCGGTGTTACGGTTTTGTTGTAGTCAAATTACGAGTATGATTTTGGTTTAAGATTGATATCAACATTATTATAAAATGTTTTAGTTTGAAATAATAAAAATACAAAATAAGAAAGGCACCACCTCACTGTGCTAAATTGTTAAATGGTGCTTTCAGTGAGCTTTCAGTTCAAAAAATATATCTTTATTAAAATATAACATTAGTAAAAATATAAAATTCTTACAAAATCCAGCAATTACAATATTTGGTTTTATATTTTGTTTTGTAATATAGTGTTAAGTAACAATTTGTACAAGAAACTTCTTCTTAACAATACAGGCGGTTTCTGCAACTCGACGCCTACTTTGCGTCTGGAAGGTGTGCGGCCGGATCAATCCAGCCAACCCAGCTCAGCCAGGAACGCTCCAAGCGCTTCCAAGTTCGTGATCGCCTCCTGTACGCTGCCCGGCGAGCCGAGGTACCTCACCCTGTAGGGGGCCACTCCTCTGCATTCCAGCAGTGCGTGGGCGGGTGATTCTTTCTCCTCCATGCAACCTCTGCATAGGGGACTGTCCGTAACACCTAAATTAAAAAGATATTTGTTAAATTGTCCATGACCAGAAATAGCACCTGTTACCAGGCGGAGTTGCGGTCTATACATTTGTAATAGGGCCCTGGATAGACGGGCGTCCACGCGCGGTATTGCGAGTTTCGCCTGTCTGCACGAATCCAATGAGGTCCAGTTTTGTTGGTGTCTATAGTGCGCTCACGGATCTTCCTTGCAAACCAGCTCGCCGAGATTGGAGCGATCGGTTCTGGGCCAACACGCGTCGAACCAGATGCGCATCTGGCTAGTTTCGCCGTGATCCACTGTGACCTTTTCTTTTCTGCATTTTAAAATTTATACAAGAATATCTGTTAGGAAGATTAGGAGCTATTTGTGTTCAATTTGAATTGTTATATTTAAAACTTGTGTCAAGTTTTATGGAATATTACAATTACTATGCAATAAATGAGCGATTGAGTTATAAATCCAAAAAACGAGGTCTACAGCTCACAGTACCACTAGTTATAATATTGACCAACATGTTTCGCTAAATATATAGCATGCAAAATTATAAGAAATTTGACAGTTACATTACACCAGAAATAATGCAGATGAGAGATGTCAGTAAACACTGCACTTGTTTAATCTGACGAGTTGCTGTGCAAGATCATCACGGCTGCACAACAAATAGTTCTGGTTACTGTTACTGCCATTGGCTGAGCCGGCGCAGGCGCAGTGTCGGTAAACACCGCTCCTGAACATAAGTCAGGACTAGCACGTGTGAAGGTAGCTTTATTTTTTGTTTTCGTAAATGTAACAGTTTGATTCGGAATATGCAAGAACTGTGTGGCTCATTAGAAGCGAATAAGTTTTGACTAAAATTGATGGATTAATACCAACATTACCAACGCATAGAATTATAATGTTTCAGATTACAAAAGTTTTATTCTATGCCTTATTCTGATCTCATCCTGTGTAATTTTTTGTATACATAAAAAATCGTTTAATAAGGAAGATAATTGTTGCTGACTTTTATAATTTTTAAATCGCATACTTATATATTTACTGTCAGGCTAATATATAAATTCCTTTAAGGGTCGGTTACAAGAAAAGTGTTCTGGGATTGTCATAAGTTTATATAAAAAACATCTGGCTGGCTAAAAACCTTGATTAGTCGCTAATAAAATAGAATTGAAGATAAACCTTCTAGATAAATGTAAAAAAAATGGCGATACCAATCCTTATGCATAAAAATGTGAACTGTTAATAAAGTATATTGTTTAAGTAAACGTGTAGAGAGGTGAACACACTAGCTGGTGGGACGCTCAAGTGTTCCGAGCGCCCCACCAGGTAGGAGTCATCTAAAGATGCCAAGTAGCTGGAGTCCGAAAGGATCAGCACAGGTTAGGGAGGCGGAGATTGTCACAATCGTCCCGTCAACCCCGACCAATGTAGAGATGGAACACCGCAGGGGGGTTAGCAGGTATACCTCCGTGTGGATCCGATGAGCACTTTGACTTATCGGACCTGCGCGGAGGAGAGCCCTGAACTCGCCGGGCTTCTAAAAAAGGTGAACACACTAGCTATGACTAAATTCTACCTACATTACCGTAGGTAATAAGTGATAATAGCTTTCACGGTTTTATTAGCACTGTTTGTATATGTATGCATGCGATGTAAATTAGCAATTTTAAATCTACGTGGGCGCTGCGTACTATGACCTGTGGCCCTACCATGAGTTGATGCAAACTGTTTTGGTTATACCGTAAATGATCGTTTTATCTCTTTCACTCGCATTGACTGTGAGCGGTTTATCCGATAGTTTACGGTAGCGAAAACAGTTTGCATCAACTCATGGTAGAGCTACTGCGCCACCAGTGAACTTTACTCACAATAGCAAGTTTTGTATTGCTGTTTGGTTATTGAAAAATTAAGGCATTTACCTCGTGAGAATTGCGATAAACCTAAATGAATTAGATTTAAATTAATTTATTCGCAGTTATAGGTATAAAAAATTAATAGGTACATGTCATAAATAACGGCTATATCAGCATAAATATGCATGCGAAAAATATAAAGTGTCAATTCAAAGGTTAATACAAAAATTTAACAAATACAAATTGATGTCAAAATTACATAGAAAATTAAAATTGATATATCTAAAATTTGATGTCAAAGTTACCTACATACAAAAGCAAAATTTATAAATTCTCAAATTAATGTTAAATTTATATACAAAATCAAAGATAGTTACAATAAAAAAACAATTGAATCTTTATATTTATTATATTTATATATTTATAATTATAACTTAAAAACTATTTTGATTGTTAGTAAGCATAAAAATAATGATAATGAATTGTTTTAAACGTTAATTTTTTTACATTAAAATGTACCAAGTAACGTTTAAAATTAAAACTTAGGTTAAAAACTTTTAAGTGTGGATAAAGTAGGTAACCATTTCTAAACTATTCTGGTTTGGTTTAAAAATGGAACAGAAGTTCTTTATCCGTAAACAGAGAAATCGGCACTAAGTATAAATAAGTTATTCCGTGCTCTTATTCTGTGCTGATATGATCGCAGTCCGTTTTTTTGATGTCCAAGTCGTGATGTCCGCTCGTGAGTCTTCGTCGTGACTGTTGCACGTGGTCGCAGTCAAACAAATAGTTTGAAAGGTATTCGGGACTGATCGGCAGCTGTACGATGTATTTGTTGGAAACGTATACAAACGTGTGGTCTGTCTTAATACATCTTAATAACTTTCTGGACCAAGGCCACTAAAATTGAGTGCGCTGTGCATATCTTTTTTAAAAAAAAAAAATAATATCAAATTATAAGCGTCAGAAATAAGTATCAGTGTGACTGGCTGGCATTGGATATTAAATATTTTTTTCAAATTTTGACGACTCTGTATGAAATATACAGGGAGAAAAAAGCAGCCCTTGACGAGTTTCTTGCCGGTTCTTCTCGTTACAAGGTCTCCCGCTTAGGGTTTGCGAACCGATGGCGTAGCTTCTTTGACATTCACAAGTGCTTGTAACAGCCTAGACTGAATAAATGAGTTTTGAATTTTGAATTTTGAAATAAATAAATGCTTAGACAATTTCATACAGCGCCATCTAGCCCCAAATTAAGCAAAGCTTGTAATATTATGGGCGCTAGACAACTGATATACTATCTTATATACTTTTTTAAATTCACTTAATTTAAAATATACTTTTTGTACATAGTAATATCCAGATCCGCACAGAAATTAAAATTCATCATTACAATTTCTGCACGACTGGGCATCGAACCTGGGACTTCTTGCGTGGTAGACCGGCATGTTGACCATTGCACCACCCAGGTCGTCATATCACTTCATTTGTTTTACGTATTAGATACAGGGTTAATTTATATTGTCGAAAAACCTTCCGGCTGTCAATTGCGTGTTGGGTCATTATTAGTCTTAATTATATTGGAAAAAATTTCGATGATTCAGGCATTGTTATTAAAATCATTTAATATTCCAATTCAGAATAGAATCAATTGTTTGTTAAATTTTGATTTGTATTATGAACTTTATTGTTTAATTGCCGTTACTCACGTCGTGACTCCTGCACGTGGTGACTGGCAGCTGTTCTATCTGTGGAATAATTTCATATATAACCTCTAGGCAAACAATTACTTGCTCCAAAGATATATTGCTTTTAATGAAGACTTGAGACTTACATACTATTGTCTTTTTACGATCATTTTATGATCATTCGTTTTCTGTATGTCTGTCTCTTTTCTCGGAAAGCGATATGAGAGTTATAATCAAATACAAAGTTTTACGTTTCCCCTAGACCGTTAAAATATACCTTGCGCACTCTCTCAATCAAAAGATATGTGTATGTCGCTTATTTCGATCCAGATTATATAAAAAAAAACCTATGGTATTCCTCGATGACTTAGGAACATGAAATTGATGGGAAGCAAAGTTTCACGACACAAGTAAAGGGAAAATTCTGAAAATCCTAAATGTAGTCCCGTCACATGATGATCCTATTGTAATCATATTACTTTAATAAGTACAAATTATGTTAGTACGAAACTCTCAGTGCGCTAGTCAGGCTCACACTTGTTCAGTTTTTAATAACTACAAACAAAGAGATGTTTGACATCACCACAGTTCACTTAATTACTCCTTTCGGCGTTTCCGATCGTAAAAACACTTGCAATAAAACCTACTGTCATACAACAAAATTTATGGAGCTGTCCGATTTTACACATCATAGTTACAGTATCTAGTGTTTTGTAATATAAACTTTAAAAACCAACTGGTAAGGTAGTTTTTAGAGTTTCAAAAAGTATCGCATGGAAAATGTGATTTTTTATGAACTAAGTTTTAAGTGCCACTTCATAGTTCTGTTTTAACTGTATAGGTACTGTAATTTTAAGAGCGCACACTCTGATTGTATTCCAGAGGATTAAAATTTGAGCTCATAAAAAAATATGGAGACTATTGAAATGGCTTCTTGTTAAGGATTAGCTACAGACATACAGTTGATTGTTTTTATTTCGACAGCGTTTGAAAAAAGCAATATGACTGACAATAAAGAGGGAATGAGAAAGAAGTCGTCCAAGGAAAAAAAGTCAGTTCATCGTTGTTATTGTTAAGTGCTTGTACTTGTGAAGATAGCAAAAAAATCTTATAACTACCTTCTTAATAAAATGCATAACTTATTGTCTAATGAACTAATGCTTTATAAATGAAAAGTAATTTATTGTAACAACTGACTACAATCTTTAGTCGCTGTAAACTAATTTATCGAACTTTACGATTTACGACAAAAAGGGACAAATACCAGAGGCTATCAACTTATCATACTGCAAACGGCAAAATTTATGTTCCACTGAAGGCACAACTGTAAACCATTTAAAACTCAATATTTTTCGTCGTAAACCTTTGGATTTACGGTTCGTAATCTAGACACATGTCAAACAAATTTGTTGACACCTTCGTGCCGTCGAGGAGGCCACTTAAATAAAAGATTTACTGAAAATTATGTCACACCCAGTGTGTGTGATGTGAAATGACTGACACTTTTTTTAGCCCTTGTTATACGGATGTCATTTTTGGGGTTCCGTACCCAAAGGGTAAAACAGGACCCTATTACTAAGACTCTGCTGTCCGTCCATCCGTCCGTGAAGAAAGAACTATCAAAAATGCCTACTTTTAAAGTAAAGTAAGTTTATGAGTTTTTGTTTCATCGTTAATACAAATCCACATTGACTATAGATATGCTCCTACTTCTCCTACTCATTTAAATAACAAACTTGAACATTTATTTTACGTTCACAGTAATAATTTATTACTGTGTGTAATGTTCAAGTTTATTATTACTAATAATCATCTATGAGTAGGAAGAGTAGCTTGTTTCTTCAATTCAAACGGAAAAGCTTGCTACGAGAGTTAACTAGACAAGTTAAGTGGTAATTAATGTAAAGCAAGAACATAACTTTTTGAACTTATACTTTAATTAAACAAATATTTTTAACTAATATTGGACTCATTTTGCGTATAATTCAATCATAGAATTTGCGAAGAACTAATATTAAACGCTTAACAACATCTAAGTATGCGGTTCCGGGTGTGACGTCAGAGGTTGACCGAGATTTGGCGCCAGCTGCCAGGTGCAAGGCCGTAACGGTCGACTTCATTAAAAAATACCACTTAATTATCAACTCTATATCTAAAACAACAAGGTCTATAAATAAAAAAGTAAATGAGAATTACCCAAATACGCTGATTTGCATTATTGAAAAATTAAATTCCATTTAGAAGGACTATCGATATAAATACCCAGTCGTTGATTGAATTTGCTCGTAACACGTGTGGCTGTTTTGGCTGTGATGTGACGCAGGGAAATTCTTATGCATATTTTTATGAAGGATGAATATTTAATGAGAATGTTTTGGACTGGCTGTTGTTATGTTCTGAATTGAATAACATTTTGATAATTCAAATGAGAGGATTACATTAGAACGCGTTGCCGCAGGCACAACTAAAATAAAAACAAAAAACATATTGTAGGTATTGCTAGGTAGGTAATCAACAGAACAATAATTCTTACTTGTAAAATAACCTATAATTTATATTTTATAAATAAAAACCTCCTAATTCATTTTAGAGAAGGTGATGACAATTATGAAAATAAGATACCAAAACCGTTATTATCAGCACACAGAAAAAGCAAAATTAAAAACTTTGAAAAACCCACGACGGTTAAAATAGTTATTTTTAATTAAAAAAGATTTAAATATTTTCTAAGAAAATCCCCCGACTAAAAGTGCTACCATCTACCACCATGAAACATGTCTAAGAACCTGCTCTGAAATAAAACCTTTTGAATGCACCGCATCGAAATCGGCCAAGTAGTTTCCGAGGAAAATGGTAACAGACACATACAAACAAACAAACAACCTCTAACTCCAAACGTATATACCGCCTCCGTTCCGTTCCCTCCGTGGTAAAAATACCTTACAGTGGTCATATTAGGTATCAACAAGTAAGTAAGTACCAATAAAACAATAATAATAATAATAATAATAATAAAGCTTTTTATTTTCAGACTTATTTTCATAATTCAAATATACTTAATATAGGTACTAAAACTAATTTGGGTCTGAATCCCTTTGGGTAAAAGCCTCCCCCAACTCCTTCCACACGTCTCTGTCCTGGGCATTAGCCATCCAGTTGTTGCCCGCTACACTGACTATGTCGTCCTTCCAGCGCCTTCGTGGTCTGCCCACAGCCCGTTTTCCAGGAGGTCCTTTCCATTCGGTGGTTTTTAGGGTCCATCTACAGTCAGTGAAACGAGCAACGTGTCCTGCCCATTGCCATTTGGACTTCAGTGCGTGATCCAGGGCATCCACTAACTTCGTCCTCTTCCTTATGTCCTTGTTCCTGGTTTTATGGATTTTTCTAAGTCTCAGTATGCTTCGTTCCATTGCATGCTGGCAACATCGCACTTTGTTTCTCACTCTATTTGTGTACACCCATGTCTGACTCGCATATGTGAGACATGGCAAGACGCAGGTATCCATGACAGCCTTTTTCATTTCAGTGCTATAGCTCCCCTTTAATATTTCTTTATGCGACCAGAAATTATTCCAAGTGTTTCTGATTCGTCTTTCCACTTCAACATCGTTACTGCATGAGTCAAAGGATATTTGTTTTCCAAGGTAGATGTAACGTTCCACATATTGTATTTGGTTCCCCTCAATTTGTATTTGTTTTTGGTGACTGTTTGTCATTATTTTTGTTTTAGAGGTGTTCATGTGCAGTCCTACCTTTTTGCTTTCAACATTCAGAGTCCTCATCATTTGCTCTAATTCTGAAGCCGAGTTGGCAAAAACCGCTATGTCGTCGGCAAATCTCAAATGACTCAAGTATTTGTTGTGTATCCAGATACCGTTATATTGCCAGCCCATTCTTTGGAAATTTTTTCAAGCACTGCTATAAAGAGATTGGGTGACAGTGGGTCTCCTTGTCTTACTCCTCTCTCGATTTTTATTTCTTCTCCTTTGCTCTCCAGACGGACTGTACTCAAACTTTGTGAATAGATGTTTTGTATGATTCTTGTGTAGCATTGCTCTACGTTGCATGATTTTAATGCATCCCATATAGAGCTGTGGGTTATACTGTCAAAGGCTTTTAGATATTCTACAAAGCCTATGTAAAGAGGACGGTTAAACTCCTTAAATTTCTCTATCAGTTGCTCTATTGTTTGAATGTGGTCCATTGTAGAAAAA
This sequence comes from Catoptria pinella, assembly GCA_963556745.1. Lineage (NCBI taxonomy): Eukaryota > Metazoa > Arthropoda > Insecta > Lepidoptera > Crambidae > Catoptria > Catoptria pinella. The sequence continues at coordinate 8,494,325 of OY750771.1, forward strand.
CCAGAGCGAAAGCCCGCTTGCTCTAATGGTTGCCGACTGTCTATTTTTGCTGAAATTCTGTTCAGTAGCAGCGATGCAAATAGTTTATAGATACTAGACAGTAAGCTGATGGGCCGATAATTTCCGATATCTTTGGGGTCACCTTTTTTGTAAAGCAGTATTATATCAGACTTACACCACTGATGAGGAACTTTTCCAGATTCAATCACCATATTGAATAATCTTGTTAAAAATTTAATTAGCAGTGGTGATCCTAATTTCAGCGCTTCGTTGCAGATGTTGTCTGGTCCTGGGCTTTTATCAAGTTTTAGTTTTTTAATAAGGGTAAGTATTTCCTTGTCTGTAGTTTTTTCAATTTTGGCTATCTCTTCTTTATCGATGTTTTGGTTTTCTTCCATAGCTTTATCTTCTGGTATTTTTTTGTAGAGTCTTTTGTAGAATTCTGTGGCGCATTTAATTATGTCTTTTCTTGTTTTTGTTTCTTTTTTGTCGTTTGTCAAATTTTTTATCCAGTTCTTATGTGTATTTAATTCTTTATATGCTCTCTTTGCACTTCTATAGTTTTTTAAGTTTCTATCCAAAATTTCTTTTCTGTAGTTCTGATAATCTTCCCTAATGGCTTTATGTGTTTTTTTGTAAATATCTCTTAGCTCTTCTTTGGTTTCTTTTGTTTTGTTTTTGACTGTTTTTAGTTCTGTTCTTTTATTTATCAGCTCTAGGGTACTATTTTTAAATATTTTGTGTTTTTTGTTGCTATTGTCTACTTTAGTCTTGAGGCTGGATACAATTATGTTCTCTAATCTATCATAATATACCTGGACCTCGTCTAGTTGCTCCAGTGTGTCAAGCTGCTTTGATAAATTGTCTTTTAAGATTTCCATATACTTTTCTCTTTCGCTCGCTGTGTCCAGTCTTTTTATTGCTGGTTTAAAGTTCCTCCTGCTCAGTTTTGGTTCTTCTAGCATAAAAGATGCTCTTAGCAGTCTATGGTCTGATGAGAAGTTAACTTTGTTTAATATTCGGAAATTGGTACAACTCCTTGGCTTATTACTCATAATGAAATCAATTTCAGTTTTTGTTTTTTCATCTGGTGATAGCCAAGTCCATTTACGGCTTTGTTTTTGCTTAAAGTGTGTATTCAATATTGATAGCTTGTGCTCGTATGCGTATTGTAGTAGTCTCTCACCCCTTTCATTTCTAGTGCCGTATCCATGCTGTCCCATTATGGGTTGCTCATGCTCTTGTGGCTGTCCAATCATCGCATTGAAGTCTCCCATCACTATTACTTTTTCGTCAGTGAGGTCATGGGCTTTTGCTAGGTCTTCATAAAATTTATCGATTTCGTCTTCACTTGCCTTGGATGTAGGAGCATAAACTTGTATTAATGACATGGCTTCATTTTTAAATTTCATTTGAAGTAGGCAGACACGCTCAGATATACCAACGAAGTTTACTATATTCTGCTTAAGATTTTTCTTTATTAAGAATCCTACTCCGTGTAATCCTTGTGTTTCGCCTATGAAACAAAATATGTGTTTTTCATGCTCTTGAATTTCGCTTCCAAGGTGTCTCACTTCTGCTAGTCCTACTATGTCGTGATCAATTTTTTCTAAGGCTTGTGTTAGTTCTAGAAAACGGGTGGTTGAGGCTAAAGATCTTATGTTAAATGTGCATATTTTTAGTGTCTTTTGTTTCTTAATTGCTCTTTGAGATGAGGGGTATTGGTCGTTATAAGTCCCACGGGGACCAGCCGGGTTGGGACTTGTTTTTGTAGTTGCTGTACTGATATTTGTTTTATTGTGGTTTCTCTTCCGGTTGGTGTTTTTTAATTGCTAATTTTTCTGATCTTGTTGCACAGTCGGGAGTGAGTCTGACCTTTTCCTCATGTATGTGAAGGCATTTATTCTGTTAATCTTTAACGGATTGTTCCCATTATTAGTTTCTTCCGAAGGTTTGGCTGGTGAAGCCTTCCTTTTTTCTGTTTTGTTTCCACTGTTATCCTTTACAATGAGTTTATCATATTTAATATACGCATATTTCCCTTTCTTTCTTGCTTCTTGTAGTTGATCTTGTAATTCTTTACGCTTTTCCTGTATATCTTTAGGGTAGTCTTCTGTAATATATATTTTATTAGGTAAGTACTTTTTATTGCGTAGAATTTCAGTTTTTTTCCAGATTGTGGTTATTGAAAAACATATAGGTCTCTTGTTCTTTTCATTTTGCTTCCCGATTCGATATGCTTCTCTTATTTCAGTTTCTCCTACGATTATATCCATACTCTGCAGCACTTTAATGATTAAAATGATAAGTTCTCTCATATTCTTCTCAGTTTCATTCACTCCATGAATTATCAAGTTGCTTCTCCTTGCTTTGTTCTCTAGGATATTAACTTTGTTACTTAAAATTTCCACTGTGTTTTTCAGTTCTTGATTTTCTTGCTTTAGTATCATAAATTTCTCTTCAAAGGAGTCTTTTAATCTATTAGTTATCTCTTCGGTTTGTTTATTCATTTCTTCCTTGATTTTCTCGAACCATAGTTGCATTTGTTGCTCCATGTCGAGTGTGTAGAACGGAACGGTTTTGATATGAACGTCAAGCTTCCCGCCCGACGACCAAGTTGGATCGTGAGTAGGGTACTTTATCGCTTAGTCTGCTGGAATGTGGAATGCATCCAGTGACAGATTGACAGATAATGACGTTTGTCTATTGTCACGCCGTATAACCTCAAAGAAAAATGAGTAATTTAATGTTAATGAAATTGCACTGTCCAACGATAATATCGCAAGTTTATTATTTCACACCACTGTTTACTGTATTGTTCAAGCTTTCTTAATAGATTCACTGCGATTTGGCTGTTTTTACTTTTACTATTGATTAAAACTCGGGAGCACAACGACTACACGTATTTAGCTGTCAGACGCCGGAACCGGAAAAAAAGAACCAATAAAACAATAGTTACGCCATATTATGTCACCTTGACATCGTAAAAGCTCGAATATCGGAAAATGAAGTAATCCCAAATGAAATGGGCATAGTTAGCAACAAAACAGCTGGTCGATCATTCCATTAAAATGATACCAAAATCGATTAGCATAAATAATGGCGCCGGGTAATTCCGACTGAACAGTTACTTGGCAAGGCCGTTTCAACAGACGTTATACCAGTTATGAATACATTATACTTGTTTACCTTTTACATAGGTAAGTATATATTTTTTCTAACATTTAAATTTCCTTGAAAGTTTTTGATTAAAGCTGCTACTGAAAAATCTTATAAGCTATGACTTTTTGTAATTACTGGGGTTACTTGATGGAGTTTTAGTAGTTTTTATTTTTACTTAAAATTGTGCTGCTATATTATGACAACGTTTTCGTGGGGGAGTGTGATTCGGCTATATTTCCGAAAGTTATAAAGATAAACGAAAGGCAGTGGTGTCAAAAGATGCAGGAGCTTGCGATGCATTGCATGGTAACAAGTTTTTGAAAATCGTTCTGTAAAATTTTTTGGAAAATCGATTATGGTGGAAAAAACGACAAAGTTTCCTGTTTTTTCGAACCAAAAAAGCCGATATCGAAAAGATGAAAAAAGCTCCCGAGGCAGATAGATTGTCTGTTCGCCTCGGCCTCAAAACAAATATTAGAAATTGTTGGAAGTTTAAGGTTATAGTACGTAACTTTCAATAAAATAGTAATGTGTACAATGAAATATTTTTTTTATATGAAATTCATACACACACACGAATAGATACAGAAAAGTAGATACTCTCTCCGATTTCAATGGACGAGCTGAACTAGATACTATGAATAGTACTTTTTATTTTTGATGTTCATTTTCAATGTCCTCTGATACTTGCGAGAAGCGCGAAATCTTTTTTAACCTCATTTGAGATTTGAATAATTTCGGTATTCATAGTAACTACGTAGCTCTACCACGTAGGCTCCTCTAACATTCACAGAACTTGGGCATACCGCGTAACATTTTTGTTGGGTATGGCGATCTTGAATGAATGATGGTAAATTTAAACATTCTTTTTAGGATGCCCGCATGCTTGATATTTCTCTAATTTTCGTCTCCAACTACTATCTCAGTAAGCGATTGGTCTACAGTAGACCTTACTTACTTATCGACATAATCATCAACAACAACAATATCAACAATAATGTATCCCCTAAGAATCTTAAATATGTTACATAGATACGTATTTAAAATAACAAATATAACAATAGTAGTTGTAATAATAACTTATCCATGTACACTCTAACCCCCTTACTAATAAAGATTTTATAGCAGATATGTGTAGATAAACAATGGTTATTCTCTGTCAAACTATTTAAGTTTGACATTAAAAAGAAAGGGACAAAACACAACTATACATCTGCTATATAAACTTTATTAGTGAGGGACTTTATTACATGGATAAGTTACTATGCAAATATTGTTCTTTTCGTTATTTTAAGGAAATATCTATATAACATTTCTAAGATTCTTAGAGGATACATTATTATTGATATGAAGTACATGCTAAGTCAAAAGTTAGCCTATTTTAAATAGTTGGTTTGTATATCTAATAATGAAGCAGTAACGCACAAGGTTGGCAGATTGATTGTCTGTGTCGAATGTGAGGACTTAAGAGATATCGTTAAAGCTTTCACAACTTCTTAAGCACTATGTAAAAGAGAAAGGAGAAATTTAAAACACTATTACTTTTATGGGAACATTACAGAGAAAACACGACGGCTTATTGAAATAAAATATTTTTGAGGACACCAAAAAACCCTCGTTATTAAAACTAAGATGTGTTTTGAAAGATGGTTTTAGCATTTCCGAAGTTTTTCAAGGTGATGAATTGCGTAAGAAACTTGGTTTGTAAAATATTATATTTCTTACTTAAAGTTAAACCGCAGTGTTTCAAAATACTTATATCATAAAAGACAGATTTTATTATCCTGTAGAAATACATATACAATAATATAATGAACATATTAATAGCTATATTATAGATGTAGATTAATCGAGATCAACGATTTAGTCAAAAGATTTACATTTCCGGCTAGTTTGTGTCCAAGATACAGAAATAAGAACTGCTTGCAGATTTCAATAACGTGTATCAGGTAAAAAATACATAGGTAACGACATAGTTGTAAGAAAATAATAAATAATAAATAAAATAAATATTGACAAAATCACATACATTGCTCCGATTCCAAAGTAAGTAGCTAAAGCACTTGTGTAATGCTAATCGGAGACAACGGTGGTATCACAAACACCCAGACCTGAGCCAATATAGAAAAGTTCGTTTTCTAAATTGACCGAACCGGGGATCGAACCCGGGACCTCAGAGATGGCGACACCTTGAAAACCGGTGTACAAACTACTCGACCACGGAGATCGTCAAATAATATTTTGTGAATGATAATCTAAGGGACCCATTGTCTTTCATAGTTTCACTTTGACGAAGTAAATCAGACGTAAAATATATGCCTTTACACGATATTACCTAATGCAAATATCTAATAAACTTTCGTAGAACATTTTTCCTATTCTCAATAATTAATGGTTACTAAAAGGCATACATACAAACATTAACCCCCTTACTGATAAAGATTGTAAAGCAGATGACATGTATAGTTACACAATGGTTACTCTCTGTCAAAATATTTAAGTTTGACATTCAAAAGAAAGGTACAAAATACTGTGTAACTATACATCCGTTATACAATCTTTATTAGTAAGGGGGTAAAAATATAAGCAACGGATTGCTTACAAATACCTAGGTAGGTTGTAACGATGTTGATACAAAATAAACAAATGCAGAGCACGTGTCTTCGAATGCAAGTTTTTGTTTTGATCGCGGCTGACATCTCGCCGTGGTAAGTATTTGTTATTGAAATAAGTTGACCTACTCCTTACTCGGTTTTGTGGCAGTTTTGTTGTTCGACAGGATTAAAGATAAATCGAGTTTCATATACATGAGGAAGTATTGTTATAAATATCTATAACGTTTTTTTAATAAATTCAAATAAATCGTTAAAAACTCCATTTTATATCCTAAACACCTATGTTATTACATATACCTATCTAATATTATATTGATCACAGTCAGCGAAGGTGAGAGTCCTGTCCAGTGTTAATCCGTTTATTCCTGCTGGTAGAAATAAACGGATATTTTTCACCGTTTAGTCCTACTAGTAGAACTAAACCACAGAACTATACGGACTACTTCCCAAGTATCGTGGGTGGGTGGGAATTTGATCAAAATAAACCGAATAGATTGAACCATAGACAATGTGATTTTGATTATTTTGGTGTTGATAGTGCCTGAAGCTAAAGTCCCTAAGGGGACTAGAGACTGGGCCCTTGCCCATTCAAGAAGTTTCTTAGGCAAGGCAAAGCAAGGGCTTTACGTTTTAGTATTAGTTATGTTTGTTGTAAGAATTCAGTGTGGTGTGTTTTCATGAGCGTTAAAAACTTTGCATCATAAAGAACTTAATCGTTTCACATGGCAGTAGCAAGAAACAGTTATTAGCAAAAGTGGATGCTTTTATATGTTGATATTGCAACTCATCATTGGTTCAGAGTGGCAATTGGGGTCATGAGGTCGCCACCGCAATACGCAGCGTGTTTCAAAGCGACATGAGTTTCCGCTAATAGTCGCCAGGTGGCTTTGGCGCCATAGAGAAAACTGGTCTTGGGAAATTATGTGGAAAACTAATTATTCATTTCAACAGCAGGTGTAGTGGATTGGTTGGTAGGCTGAGTCAAAGATTAAATAACAGTTACTCATATTTACTGAGTTGGGTTTTCTTGGGTGGGCCGTTTTGTCCTACATATATAAACGAAATGTATATAATATGAGTATAGTACTGTATAACTCATTGCCACAATATCTAAAAAAATCAAAATGGGGCTTCATTCAAAAATAAGCTAACCAAATGGCTCTTAGAACAGTATTTTTATAGTACTAAATGCGCTGATCAGGGAGCTCAGCAGCATGCATGTCGGTTGCCACATCGGCAACGTGTGCGTCAATAACATCAGTTACGCGGACGACATGGTCCTGCTGGCACCCTCGGTCTGTGCGCTGAGAGCTCTACTCGGTGCTTGTGAGAAATTCGCTGTCTCACATGGTTTACTGTACAATACCAAAAAGTCGCAGTTCATGGTCTTTAAGGCGGGCAGTAAGTGTCCTAAAGTTATACCCCCTATAACATTATATAATGAACCACTAGAACGAGTTTATAAATTTAAATATCTTGGACACATCGTCACTGATGACCTTAAAGACGATGAAGACATCAAAAGAGAACGTAGGGCACTGTCGGTCAGGGCGAATATGTTGGTACACAGATTTAGTCGATGCACGGATGCTGTTAAAATTACACTATTTAAAACATACTGCTCATCCTTCTACTCAAGCAGCTTATGGACCAACTATACCAAAAAGGCCTACAGTGCCCTGCGTATTCAATACAACAATGCGTTTAGGGCATTGTTACGGCTGCCGCGGTTTTGTAGCGCGTCCGCGATGTTCGCGTTAGCGGGTGTGGATAGCTTCGAAACTATCATGCGCAAAAAGACGGCGTCATTGTTAAGCAGAATGCGCGGCAGCAGTCACAGCGTCCTAGAAGAGATAGTCAACGGTGGGGAGTGTCCCCTGATTGGTTTTATGATGAATAAAATAACGTCATTTCTAAAAATAGAATACTAACATAGTTTTTAAGTCTTTTACTAACACAATGGATTTGAGTTGTCCGAAATAAATCGTTTTTATTTTTATTTTATTTATTTTAAAGAATATTTAGAGTGGAACAATTAGTTTGTTTAGTATAGTTTAAATTTTTTATGTTATAAACGTTTGCATGTCTGCGAGCAGGCTAAAAACATACTTATATTTAAGATCTGTAACAACTGTGTTTTGTGCAAATAAAATATTTGTATTTGTTCATTTTTATTCTAGCCCCCTTACTAATAAAGATTTTATAGCAGATGTATAGTTACACAATGGTTACTCACAGTCAAACTATTTAAGTTTGACATTAAAAAGAAAGGGACAACACTATGTGTAACTGTGCATCTGCTATACAATCTTTATTAGTAAGGGGGTAGGAATATATGAATAGGATAGTGACTGTGTTGTTCTTTAATTTTAAAATTTAAAAACATCGTATCTGAAACTACTTTAGCAATATAGTTTTTATCTATACTGTCCACTATATTGTTATCTAATGATCAGTCTGATTGTTTTATTTTGCATAGAAAAATTTTCTTAACCTTAGGATAAAGGTTCCTTTGGGATTTCCTGAGGTACGCTCAGAAGAAGTCGCAGGTGGAAGCAAAAAATAACATTGAACTCGGTCATTAGAAATAGAAATAGAAATAATTTATTTGCGAATACTGCGTATACATGTTGTTAGTTACAAAATATTATACTAGTTAGGCAGTTCTACAGAATGCAAATATTTAGAAACAACAGAATAGTAAGGCTGATTCTGTAATCAGCATGTAAATTATTTAATTGCCTGTGCAATTAAATAATTTAGCAATCGGCTCGACTACTTTCTATACTTACAACTGAATCTGAACGCAATAAGATTTGAAATTACATTACGTAACTACATTTACAGATCACTTATCAAGACTTCTGAGAATCATAAAAATAGGTAAGTATGACACTGTTTACCCAGTCTATTCAGTAGTAGGTATGAATGGGCGATAGATGTCGGCAGCTGCCCATTGATGCGCGGGCGCACAGCTGCGACCCGCGACCCGCGATAACCCGCGAGGCGCCAACCGCGGCCCGCTCCCGACAACCGTAATTATTCAACAATGAACCGTTGATAACCTCTGTGCGACATCCGTGCTGCGTTCCAATACGAAATGTCTGGTTAAGTAACATTTTTTGACTGCGATACTATGATTATAACTTAGCAAAGATAAAATAATGTTTTCGTTGTTTGACTGTGAATTGGAAATTTTACAGTTATTTAATGCATAATTGGAAATTTTACAATTCTTGCACTATTTAAAATTAATGAAATTGTTATTCAGCTAGTTACAATAAAAGAGAAAACTAAACTATACCTATATAATACCTGTATATGTTGTAATAAAGGCTTCATATATTGTTGTTCATAAGCATACAAAAAGTTTCACAAATTAACTGTACTACTACAGGGGAGATTGACCTGATGCATTGTGCATACTTATTATTATTAAAGTCTTAAAATAACTATGATTGTAGAGCCTGGGTTGTAAAGTCGAGTCACAACCTAGAGTACCTAACAACAAAGAAAACATTTTCTAATTTAATAAAGTCTCCAATGTAACATTTTCTTAACAAATGGCGATTTGTAGTAGCCCGCGCGCCATCCATGCCTGATTGTGATTGTGAAGTAACAGCTAACAGCTGTTTGCGCGATTAGTTTTAATTGTCGTCTCATCACGCGTTGTGATCATTGCTGATTGCGCAACGAGTAAACATGGTGTGCCGTTACCCTTAATTACTATGCGCTTCCTGAATATGTGAATTGAATTTCACCTGTGTATATTGCAGTGATTCTGGTTGCATTTGTTTAATGGAAATGATTTATACAAGGTGTTACAAAAATACCCCTAATGCCGAATATGGTATATAGGGACCATCAAACTGATCAACTTTTACTATGGAACCAACGCTGAAATCGAGAAAAAAAATCAGCTGTTTCATACAAAATTTAAAATCGAAAATATCAAAATGTATGGAACAGCTGATTTTTTTTTCGCGATTTCAGAGCTGGCCCCATAGTAAAAGTTGTTCAGTTTGATGGACCCTATATACCATATTCGGCATTAGGGGTATTTTTGTAACATGTTGTATATTCGAAATAAAATAAAAATTACATATTTTAAGAAAAAGGAAATGCGTTTTTGTATAAGTAATCAAATTAACTGGTTAGAAAAGCTTGTTGGATAATATAGAATTTCGGTTCCTAGGTATTAAACTTTCTGGTCAAGAATTGAATCAGAAAACTCAGCGATCTAATGATTTGGTGATCAAACCACATATTTTTATAATAGAGTATACTCACATAAATGTGAAATATTTCCTTCTATTTTAAGTGAAGTATCAACTTAAAAAAAAAAATTAGGTAGAGTTGAAAACTATAATGATAAGTTACTAATTATAATGATAAAAAACAGTAAGCGTTACTGTAGCCTAATTAGTTTTTTAGAGTGTCTTTTTATTATTTGGAGAAAAATAGCAACGCAACGATTATCTTCGGTAAAGATACGGCTCTACGGTAAAGTAGCTAAATCTCGTAGCAAAGTTAACTACTAATAATACTTAATGATCTTAGTCTACTCCACCAACGATAACAAACGGTGATTAGATTTTGTTGGCATTTTGTTTGCTTCGACCAATGATAAATATAGCTAATTTGCTTCGCGACTAAAACCTCACAGCCGTAACAAGGCCGACCTATTATAATTCTTCGGTCCATAGTTTTGAGAATTCCATACTCCGGCGCCGGCCACCACAAAGAAATAGTTCAGTAATCAGATTTCGCTAAGCAATTCGATTAGCTATAGGATTCCGCAACTCTACACCCGCTACGTGGAACCTAACAAAGGCTTTTGTTTCCCTGCGCGGGAGTCGCCTTTGCTTGTTAATCTTTTTTTATTGCATTCCCTGAGAGCTGACCGAGGAATCGCTTGAACTGGTTTTAAGAACCCTTGGACTTGATATTATGTGCGAAAGTTGGTTTGTTGAACTTGATTTTGCACAAACAAATACTGTATACTTACTTTTGCTTCAAGGTATGTTACGTAAAGAGTTTTCAAAACAGTGTAATAAAAGGTACTTTTTGTCCATCTTATAAAAGTACTTAACTTACCTTGCACTTTGTTTTGAATGTCTAATCTGTTATAAATGGGTGTAACATATATGTTTGCGTAAGGTTAATTGTATAAATTATTTAATTTTATCCTAATCTTTATAAAACATGTATTTTGACCAATGTTTGTAGAAGGTAAACCAGAATGTTCCGACATTTGCATTTCACTATTCGAGTAAAATGCGATACCTTATCGTCAGCAAGATTAAAAATCAGTGTAATAACTCACAAGTGCTGAGTACACATTACATATTGAGGCCACCGCATTCAGTAGTTGAAATTTTGCAAATGTTATTACTATACATTGTGAAAATATTGTTATTAAAAATGGACGTGGAAGTCACTGGCCATCCACATTACGAAGTGATTGAAAAATTGACTTTATTCGACTCAATTGTGCTGTTTCTCATTGTGCTCATATTGTCGATAATACTGTGTGTGCTGCTAAATATATTGAGGCAGGCTTTTAAGAAGTATGTTTAAAGGGAGGTACATAAAGAACTGGATTCGTCGGCTTACAACGTACACATTCGGATCCCCGAAAATACTGTAAAAATGTAGATTAAAATATTATATATTTTTTTACCAATTTTTTTTATTTGTTTTTTCATATGTAAAGAATGAAGTAATTAAACCAATTACTATGCTATACTAAGCTATGGATACTCAACTGTCAAAATCCATTGTGTTTTGACAGCCAAACGTGATAAATCGCTATATCCTATCGCTTTTCGGTGGTTATGCTAGGGGGGCTGGTTTCATCAGAATCGATAGACTACTCTTATAGGGTAATTGATTTTTTATTAGCAACTTTAGGGAATAATATATAATTTCGATATTATCATCATTCTGTGTAATCATTAACCGATGTTTATCTGTAAATTTTTATACAAACCTCAAGAAGGTTAATGACGATATCACACACAAGCAGATTAGTCAAACGATTTAATTTACCATAGAGCATAAAAAAATAACTTCGTTGTTTTGTAGGAAAATACCCAGATATCATCAATAACTTGAGTATTTTGGAGGAAAATTCCTTACAATTTCGTCAATTCAAGTGTATAAATAAGTGGGAGGCGTCACAAAATTGTGAAGGCGTATTACACAAGTACAGTGGGCCGCATTAGCAGCTAGACATTTTAATTGTATGTCACTAAAACTATCAAAAAAATACGAGTAAATACGTATAGGAAAATTAACATCACATACGTTCGCTTCCAAAGTAAATAACTATAGTATTTGTGTTATGTAAAACAGAAACAACGATGATACACCAAACACCTGAGATAGTATAAAAAAACCCGGCCAAGTGCGAGTCGGACTCGCGCACGAAGGGTTCCGTACCATTATCATCTATAAAAATGGCAAAAAAACCATCATGTCTGTTGTATGGGAGCACCCCTTAAATATTGCTGTCATTCAAATTTAATTATTTCTTTTTAAAGTGAAAGTTATCATTATCGACCAAAAACGAGCAAAATAATCACATTTGTTGTATGGGAGCCCCCTTAAATATTTATTTCATTCTGTTTTTTAGTATACAACATGTATACATAATAGGGGACCGGTTTTTAACCTTCGGGTACGGAACCCTAAAATACGTTTTCTAAATTGACCTATACGAGGATCGAACTCGCGGGAACCTCAGTGATGGCGATTCTTTGACAACCAGTGTACAAGCCACTCGATAACGGCGGTCGACAAACTATTACGCAAAATAAGTTGCAATGCAATGCAACCCTATCATAATCTGAGCGCAATTAATTATTGGCGCGACATAGTACCTACTACACTACAAGTATTCAACCACTATGTACTTACAATCTTGGCATAGACTTACAGTTCCACCCAATGACTCGACCGATGCCCATCGGTGCATCAGCGGAACGCTATAATCAGTGTGCTCACCCCGTGACCGAAGGGTGTCTTATGCTTTTCGCTGGAGACTTTCTTACCGTCGCTCGTCGTGCTTCACACCGTAGTTCCGCACATTGTGATTATTAAAATGGTAATTTCACTTTACCATCCCCTTATATAGACCTTGTGCCTGAACCCTGAAACCTACATATTTAAAAAAAGTAACAAAAATCAGTGTATTTTGAGTTTTAATCGTCGACGAGCCACGTTTCCAATCATATTTCAATGGAGTTTACGTTAGTCATTGGGCGGTGTGAATGTATGTAAACGTTTGCAATTTCGCACATTGCATTAATAATTCTGTGACATTGGCATTTAATAATGCAATATGCAAAATTGTACATTGAGTTTTAATTACAAAAAAATTGATGTTAATTTAAACATAGTGTCTTCATAATATTTCTTACTAAATCAAGCAAATGATAACGGCTCAGTTTATTATTATGATCAACTCTTTCACTTATTACCTTTACTGAGAAATAATACTCTGTCACTCCGTGTCTGTTAAAGTACTCGTAAGTTATATACCGAGCGAGCGCGAACAGTCTTCGTTTCAGCTTGACCAAAAATGCTTATAGCTGTCCAACCACATGAGTAACTCATGTGGTCCGGCTGTCCGTTTGTTCTCCCCGTCGTACTCGTGAAATTTTGTGAGCGGGTTCGATAAATATATATATTTTTATGTCGATTCAGCTTTTCGAAATTTCGAGAAAAGAAAACATATTTCAACCATTTTGAAAAATGTCACAATCGCGAGGTCTACAGCCACTAGTTTTACGATTTCTTAAATAATTTAAATCATTATGATGCGCTTCCTGCAGGAAACAATGCGAGGGTGACCACACTGCGTAGTTCCTTAAGACGCCCTTCTTTACCGTGATTATATAGGCAGTTACGTTCTTTAGCACCGGGTGACTATGAAGTATGGTTCCGTCTCAAATCTGAGGCAGAGTTCTGTAGGCAACAGACACACTGCCACACGATAGCAAAAATAATCGAGTGCAATAAAATACTATCAAAGTGGGTAGAAATAATAATGAGTTATATAAGCCGGTTAGTTTTGGTTTAAAACGAGATAAGTACGAGACACAAAACTGCCTTTCGACTGCCTAACTTAACGAGCTATTTGACTAGTTCAGTTCATTTATTTATTGATTTATTTTATGGATTCAGATCGTCATATAAGTATTGTACCATTTCAATATTGGCTTTCAATCTGCTAAAATCGGGGCATTAAGTCGTATACTAAGGATCTTTCAATACTATATAAATATAAAGATTTTCTATAACGTTCATTAAAAACCTGCAAAGGAAAATGTTACGTATGCATGATAGTTAGAAATGTAGAGAACCCTTTGACTCTACCTACAGCCTTTGCACCTTTGTGTTTATTCATGTTTCTTGGTCGCGGTTCGATGCCCGTTCGTGAATGGCCGGTGAGAGTGGAAAAAGTGAATCACAGGATTCATGGTGCCTAAGCACGATGGCCAACTGATTCTGTCCAACCGTCCATTATGCATTGGTGTGCCTTTGTTTTCAAGTTGGTAAATTACATTTTGATTGGTTCAAAAGATATAGTTCAGTTCAGGTAGGCGTTAGAAATTCCTCGTCAGCTAAGACAGCAGCCCCCTAGCATGACCACCGAAACTCGATATGATATAGCGATTTATCACGTTTAACTGTCAAAAGACAATGGAATTTGACAGTTGAGTGTCGATAAAACGCTATATCACGCGATATATGTCGCGTTTCTTTGGTCATGCTAGCTATCATGCAGAGCTATAAAGAAAGTGAAAGCATATTTGAGTATTTAATTTATCCATACAATAACTGGCTTTCCTAAATCTTGCCTAATTTTTACTTTTTCAATTTTAACTATTGCGAAATCCGTACGACTTGCAATATTAAAATAAACATTGATTACACACATGTCATCTTTAAACATCGTTTGATTTCAATATTCGTCGATCGTTTGATCATTTGAAAACATGTAGGTAATCTTTCAATTAGTAACATTCAATTAGTAAATTATATCTGTTTAAGTTTTTTACCATCAGTGTCAAACTTTCTCATGTGAAGATTCTCTATGAAACTTATTAATATAAGCAAAGCACTATTGTTATTAAGAATAAGACCAGTAGCATGACGAGGTTGAGAGCGGTTTTGTATATAGCGAAATGTTAGAAATTACATTAAGATGTAGATCAAAAAAATTGTGGGGTTGTTCATGCTACGTCTCTTACGAACGCGGATCCCTTAGAAGTGAAATACAATAGCGGTTAATGGGACTAATGAACAAATCATAGACAAAGTATTTACACAGCCAGTACATACGGATAATACTACAATTTTTATCAAACTAAGTGATTACAAAAGCATACAAGCTTTATCGTCTGCACCAATAGTCATAACACAGGAAGCCCGGTCGTCGTAGTAACAGTTTCCTCATTAGCGCGGTAATCGCCCCTTCCGGTACAGCGTATGACTGATACCTAGGCACTAATTCCGACGAACAAGGGGGACTTGATGCTGTTACTAAATATACCACATCTACATCAAATAAGACATTTATTTAACTAGTTACTCATTAATACATTTAAGATTTACATATTTAATATAAAATTTAATCCTAGGGTGGCCGACTAAAAATTTGAAGGATATGACTCTTTTAAGCATACTCATGATCTAATTAATTCTTATCAACTAGACTGAAAATTTAATAAAGCTGATTCCAAAAGCTGAAAATTAAAATCGTTTTACGAGTGACGGCCGTGCACGTGACACTTAACAGTCGTATCCTCCAATCAGTGCGCAATGCCGCAAATGACGGCCAATTACGAGCAGGCGTCTCGGTATGCGCCAATTAGGTGTCTCAGAACACCTGGATCACGATTCGTATGGTCACGCGCGATCCAATGTTTTGATCGTAAATCCTTTCTTCGTGTGAGCACTTTGTGTATTATTATGAACTATGTGATCGATCGAGCCCGCCATATTGTGAGGTATAACGGCAATTCTCTTAAAGGGCAGCAGATGTAAGACACACGAATCATATTGCACGAACAAAGTGTAAGATTAATCATACAGACGAGTGCTGCGCGGTATATACGAACAAATGGGCTACCTATAACATTTAAAAGGAGACAGTCTTCCAAATAAGAAATTGTATAATCACCATACATACAGTTAAATATGACGAATTCCTTGAATAATTGTATTTAAACTCATACAAGTAAGGTGAATCGTTTACTCAAGAATAAATTAATCTGCATTGTCACGCATTAATTGACCCAACGGCCAGTCATCTAGCGGAACCAAGACGTGACCAGTGACCCATCACGCTGAGAACTCCCTGACCTTAATCAAACACCTGTTCAGGGGAGCTAAGGCGAGTTCCTTGGGGAATCTTAATCATGGGAATTTCGTAAGGTGTTTCAAGAGACAGAATGCACGTTAAGCGGCGCAATGAATGTAACGGGTGGCTAATTGACCGAGCGAGCGCGAAGCGTCTCCGTTTCAGATTGGGCAAAAATGCTTTCGTATGTCCGTCCCGCTGTCCGGCTGTCCGTCTGTTTTCCTCTACAGGTCGCATTTCTCAACCCATTCTCGTGAAATTTTGTGAGCAAGTTCGATAATTTATTGAATAGATTTTTTTGTCGATTCAATTCCCGAAATAAAAAATACATATAATTCAGTTATTTCGAAAAATGTTAAACAATGTTACATACAAACGCAAGGTCTACAGCTCACACAGCCACTAATACTTTTATTAAATATAAATAAGAAACACTTCTGCTTTCTCATTTGTGTGTATTATTGGCATCATTGCTGGTTATCATCATAAGGAATATATTGCCATATGCTGCTTAGGGTAAGGACATGTTTTTGATTGTTTGAATTCGTGTTGCATTGAGTTTGTTGCTTTCGATTCAAAAATAATAATGAAATGCTTGTATTGTTTTACACAGGAGCTCCTAAAAATGCGTTAAATCAAAGTGGTTATAGTTTGCTAAGTAAACAATCCTTTTATGTCCCGCTAAATCCCGCCAAAATAGCGCGCCAAACGTCAAACGTTTGTCAATGGAGTGGCCAACAATGGGCTCATTCATAGAACACCTGTAGAGGGTTTCCCCACGTGGCAACATATGTGTAGTACTCTCACCTGGGTTTTCTCCCCTCGAAGTATGCACATGGCACCGACGGCTGCTGCCGGCAGATGCTAAAATACGTTGGCATTGAGGATTTTGTTGGCTGGTGAAAGATTTATGCCAGCAGCCGATTTAGAAGCCATAACAAACTGGTCTAATTTTCCCGTTTGATCTCAGACTCAACAAGCGTGATAGTCATATTCCATTATTCCTTTTGTTTTATTTACTGCGGGTGTTTGGTTATTACGAAGATAGTGTCTAACCAAAACAAAAGAACTCAAATAACAAATTCATATTACCTCAGTACATAAAAAGTGTTTTCCCGTATTTAAGACATGGATGCGGAAGCAATTTACGTTTAATATGCCCGAATTGATTATATCAATTTGTCTTAATCAATGGTCCACAAAATGTCTGAAATATTTCTTTGTTGTGTTCATTCAGTTTGCTATTATCTTAATATCGTTATTCAATTTATCGATTATGATAATTTTTCGTAAAAATGGATTATCGATTAATATGCTTATAGCTAAGCACTAAACAATAAGTAGTCTCCTAAACACTAAACTACAAAGGGAGGTGACCTCCAGCTGTCGAGAACACCGTGACATCTGCGCGCACGCAATTGTTGCCCATTATTGATCCTGTTTTATGAATTAACACGTTGTGTTCCGGCTGCCTCAAACAAATGAAATGGTTGCTTTTGAATTTGATTGTTTATTGGAGTGAATTTCTGACCCATTTGATTCATATTCTGATGTATTTTTTTCATCTTGATTAAAATTTTGCATGTTAGAAAGATAAAAAAAAAATATTAGCGAAAGCGTTGAATGATATTTGTTGTCAATTGGGAAAGTTTAAAAATCAATGTAGCGAACTAGTTAATTTGATACAATGAGTTCAACACTTTAATCACCAGACCTATTACTTAAACCAGGCAAAAATAAGTTTTCCATTGCGTCTTGCGCTATTGGCAGTATCTTTGTTGATGTAAGAAAATTAATGGATCAGTTCTTTTTTAATTCATCAACGCCCGAGCGGACGCAGGCGGCCGGATAACAATGGAGTATCTATTGTGTCTCATTTTCCGGGCGTTGAAGGGTTAAGATTAGTTCTTACTGAACCATTTACTCTCCTCCACAAGTGACACCCAAAATCCACACTGTTCCATATAATATTCTCACGGGCGTTCATGCGCTGGTGGTTCCGTCGAGGATGTCCGCGGTGGCACCACGGTCTATTGGTGTTACCGACCAACCGAATCATTGCCTCATTTCTGTGAGTTATCTACCTGTTATAGAACCTTATATTGTTTATTACGTTAAAATCAGATGCCCGTTGAGTAGGCGACATAATAAACAAGGGAACATCGAAAACTCTGAAGCATTTTTTTGGCATCTCTAGCGAAGCGATACCAGAGGGTCTAGCCAAAGTAACATTTACACTTTTTCGCTATCGCTTTGCTTCAAAAATTTATGGATTTGACGTTTTAAATTTCGATTGATAACGAAACCTTATGTCAATCCCATACATGTTTCAAAAGCGAAGCGATAACGAAGATTTGCAAATGTTACTTTGGCTAGACCCCCAGAGTTGCAGTCATTGGTATCGCTAGAGATTCTTTAATAATATTTGGCTCCAATAATAATATTGAGTGCGAAACAATCAATATTATTAAAGATGAAGACATTAAAAAAATAACTGAGAGAGACTTCTGCACTTCTAACTATTTGTTATCTTATTATGTTACAATGATCTATGGTAATTATTGTTGGCATATGTTGGGATATTCGTCCATGGTTAGGTTTATAGAGAACAAATAAACTCGCTCATATTTCAAATTACATAAAAAGTTGAGGCTTTGCACTTGCAAAGACATTACAAAAATAAAATACGCTTAAAATCTAGGTACTGTAGCTGAATAAAATTGCCGATGTTTGATGATTAAACCAAAGTCGATTCAATGCTTTATTTTCCTTCCATTAAACATGGAATCGAACATCAGAAGCAAATGTGTTTTTAGTACGAACATTTGGACGAACACGTGTGCTATTGCATCTAGTGCGCTCCTAACGACCACTAATGTTATTGGTGTAAAATAGTGGTTGATAATATAATTTTAGTGATATTCATAATAATTGTAACATGATCTCTTTTGAGGCACGGTTCTGCAGACATGTAATTCTATAAAATACTGGCCGAAAATATAAAGATAAAATAATACAAAAACCCTTATTGCTTAAAATGCAATTGAATGCACCCATGACTCGATCGGCTTACACCGGTCACGATTGACTGGTAATTTTACTTAGTTACATTAATACTGTTCTTTTTATATCCACAACATATATCATGCGCTTGGCCTTTGTCTCAACTGATGTTAAGTGACGATAAGGCCGCGGTGGAAGCGCACTACACTTAGGTACTGGAACACAACAAAGTTATAAGTGTCAGATTGTTAGAACTATAAATGCAATAAACATAAAACCGATACGCGTTGGATCATACGAAAGTCTTTCCTCAAAGTTTGAAGAAAACCATCTCTACTGTTTCTCTCTCTCTCTCTTTCTCTCTCTACGTTTTCTTTCCAAACGTAGTGTGGCTGTCGATAGTGCACCGTGGAAATGTAGCTGGCGATCGCCCACGCAGCTTAATGTTGGTGCCGTGAAAATCGTTTGTTCCGTACAGGTATTAATAGTTAAAACAACGAAACAGCAGGCGATCGCGACGCGTGTGGCCAGAGATTTTACTCCTGAAAATGTTATTTTTGTGTGAAACTAAACTTTTGAATGTTGCATTTGATACGATTCTTTTATAGCAAACAAAGCGATCTAACATTTGTTTTTTTAATCTAACTAATGACTAAGTAAAAGAAAACAAAGTAACGACGGAAGAATATTTATTCTCGAAAAAGGTGGCGAACAGAATGTTGTTTAAAAAAAAACCGGCCAAGTGCATGTCGGGCCACGCAGCATAGGGTTCCGTAGTAACCTTATATATGGCTATAAACTTATATTTACTCCCTGTTTTACACTACTTACGACTACAACTTAGTATAATACGAGTACCTAACTACACTAAAAAATCATTTTTCAAAATTGTATGTTAACATTTTTTTGGCGTTATTAATATACATATTCATGCCAAATTACAGCTTTCTAGTACTTAGGGCCTCTGAGCTAAGCCGCAGATGGACAGACGGACAGACATCACATGGCGAAACTATAAGGGTTCCTTGTTGGCTTGACCACGGAACCCTAAAAATGAAAATGAAAAGCAGTTAAGATTCGTTTAATATCATAATCGTTTTAAAAATGTGGAAACAACAGCATTATCACCAACTGCAACACGTTTAATTATGTAGTGTATTTTGCTTTCTCAACATCATAAGATTGCATTAGAATATCTCACCATACTACCATATACTATTTCCATCTAACACAACAGTTGCTTACACAGTTAATAAACAAAATATAGTGCAGTTTACTGATGGGTCAGGTCATTCCAGCGTTTATTGTGTTTGTTGGCAGTGCAACACATAACTCGGTGACGTCATCACGAGCAATCTAGTTTACCTAATTCTATTTACCAATGAACTGCCTTTGTTAACTTGCCTTTGTTAACTTGCATTACAACAAATTTGACACGATAGTCAACTTAAAGAGTAAAGAATGCATTTCCACAGTTCCTATCGTAAACATAAACAAGGTCAACACTCCCAAGAAAAAGAGGTAGTAATGTTCTATTTGTTGTACCGATTCTATTTGCATTACAACCGGATCATACCCAGTTTTTCCGATGATTGCGTCAACGCAGCGCTACGTGGGAACCTCGGACAGGTGTCCGGCGTTACGTGTCCTGAATCTCTGCGCACGTTGGGACTCAATTATTACTGCGCATAATCACAATTTGCCGACAACCGGCGATCGATTTAAATGACGGTTTCTGTTAATCATTGCTTTTTATTCGCAATTTAAACGGTCGTTGGCTTCCAGTTCTCTTACATTTTGCGACAAATTGAATTTGCTGATGGAAAGTCAGCTACTGAAAATAAAGTAGCTGATTGTTCAGAGTCAAATTACGGAAAAATTCAGTGTTTACGCGAAGCTTAAAATGTATACTTAAATAATTTTTGATAAAAATAAAACATTCTTAAGTTTGATTATTTTTATGAGGCAAACTTGCTTTTCTATCTTTATTAGATCCATTGATAATCTGATATTCAATTTAATTTCTCAGAACAGTTAAATAATTTAGTCGCTATGTGGTGAATGCATATTATTTAAAATTGCAAAAACGCGAATAACTGAATCATAAATCGCTTAATTACATATATCGTTAGTCAGAGCACATCTCATATCCATTACGTTTTTCATATCGGCAACATCCTCAACAAATAGAAAAAGGTTGGTATGAATAAAAAGCACGTTTATTGTGTAACATACGTGTGGGAACTGGTGGCAGGTGCCTGGCCCGAGGAAATCTGGCTCCTGTGCGATGTATGTGCTAATTTATGACTAGAAGCTGCGCTTGCGACGGTAACAGCCTACTGATGCTAATTATACAGATTCCAACAGATTGATATGAAAGCCGGAGGTCTTTTTACGAGAAAGAGATGTAAGGAAATTAATTTCCTGTTTGCTAGGTAACATACTTATTTATATTACGTCTAAGCAAACAAGGGAGGGAATATCTAGGAGTTGTATTAGAAATTTACTTATTGAAGTAGGAAACACACCCTATTATTCTTATATATATATTATAGATGGCCTTTTGACTAAGTAATTTCACGTTATAGAATACTATCAGCCAAAAATTAGTTCCATGAAAACTTTGTAATCAAGATAAACAAAGGGCAAATGATGACAACCGGTCTCGTAAGTGATGAGCGATTTGCCACACATCAGAAAATATTGTTTATTACTGAAAATAGGCATGTATTCAATGAAACTTGCCTCTGGTGGTCACTTCCGTTCGCTGTACGTGTCTTTAATAGGGTGCATTCAAACTTACTTACGCTACATATAAATATATAATAAACCTCAAAAACAGAAGTAGATTATTTTTATTTTTTTTTGTGAATAAAACTGCCTCTTTGCCTATGTTTTGGTTTTACCTGATAGTCTTCTTACTAACTTACAGGGATCACAACCACAACATACGAGTATCTTCTTTTTATTCACTTCAAATGTTACATTAAAAGAAATCTGTGTGAAACTAACTATGCTATTGTTTATACCGAACAATTCAATGTTTGCACAATATACCTTTGCTTATGATAAAGTATGAGAAAAGTAGAGTTTCTCATAATTATCGCAGCACCATTGAAAAACAAAATAAATCGTGAGAAACCAATGGCAGGTGTACGAAGATCATTATTAAAGTTGATCTTTTTATTCAGAGAGGCTAGATTTACGGAGAATTTAATCTGCTTGGCCGGTAACATTATTTTGTTCTGGGGAGTTCGTAAAAAAAATGACTGATTGAAACAATATCTACTTACATCCCTTACATCTTCTATTTCACCTTTTTAGAGTTCCGTACCAAAATGGTAAAAACCCTTATGGTGCGACTCAGTCTATCTATCTGTCTGTCACAGCTGGATATCTCAAGAACTACTAATGCTTTCAACTTGAAATTTGGAATAGTTTTAGATGACGTTTGACCAACTATTTTGCAAATAAGTAAGAAATAAATATATATTAGTATATAAATATTTTTTGTTACAGGGACTGAAAGGGTTCTTCAAAATTCGAAGTGGGGCTATTAGGGCGTGTGGGATATATGAAAAAATGCTGTTTGCACATTCTCAGACATTTCTTTTTTTTTTAGGCCACATTGTTTTTGACATTAATTAATGAAAAATGTGAAAAAATACCTTTCCTCCCCTTATCTCTAAAGTTTGCATAGAGAAAAATCTAAAGATTACCCGAAAAATTAAACAATGTCTCTAAATAGCACATTTTTCAGAAATCTTCAACATTTAAGTTACATTAGTTCCACTATCAGTCAAGAGATGGCGCTGACCTAAAACAGCAATAAATCATTCTACGCTGCAGTGTATTTATATGATGATGGTAGGGAACCCTAGGTGCGTGAGTCCGACTCGCTCTAGACTGTTTTTTTTAAATGTTCTACTGGTATGTTGGATATTTATGCTATCCTAGTTCAAATGCAATAAAATCGAGATTTTCCATTATGTAAATTTATCATTAATAGCATCAGTACACCTGGTTATCATAATTTCTGGCAACCTTCGTCTTCCATACTTCAATACTTTATTTTTTTAAGTGCTTATCTATTGTTCCGGTACTTATCAACTTCTTTACTTTCTGGATTATTCCACTACGTTCACCTGGGTGATATCACCTGAATAGGTGAATCATACTTATACATATGATTTCCACTCTTTAAACACATAAGAAGTGTTGGTTTGAAGATCACCAGTGTGCGTCAGCATCGAGCCAGACACCGCAACCATTGAGTCACCGTGGGAAGCTGGGCAGGTGGACCGGCGCCTGCGCACCTTACGCATGCCTCAACACACACATCACGGTAATGATTTTATTATGTATGGAAGTAATTATTTTTGAATTCGCGACAAATAATACAAATATATCTTTATTATTTAAAATTTAAATAAAGTATAAAATTACTTATCTCAGAATTAGTAACAGTTTTCACGAGAGCGTTTGCACCTTTGGGTGTTTCAATTGAAAATAGCGTAAAAGAGTTATTATGTTGAGTTTTTGTCATTTTGTAATATGACATTATGACGACCTCCGTGGTCGAGTGGCTTTGTACACCGGGTTTCAAGGTGTCGCCATCTCTGAGGCCCCGGGTTCGATCCTCGGTTGGGTCAATTTAGAAAACGAACTTTTTTATATTGGCTCAGGTCTGGGTGTTTGTGATACCACCGTTGTCTCTGATTTCCATAACACAAGTACTTTACCTACTTATTTTGGAATCGGAGCAATGTATGTGATGTTGTCAAATATTTATTTATTTATATTTTTTGGTTAATATTAGGTACATAAATATTTAGGCATTTATGAAACCTCTTTACATTTTGCATATCTCCTGTAAACCGTTTTGACATAAATGTGTATAAGTGATTTATGTGTTGCATAAAAGATACAAAAAAAATGAAATATAACCAAAATATATCAAGCAAGAATCATTACGCCCAGGCAGTTCTTTGAAAATACGTGCGTGACCACTGTATCTTACGTGCGCTAACGAAGGGACGTCTGTATTGTTATAAATTAAACACACACGACATAATGTATTACTGTATAATCTGTATATTGGTTTAAACTTATTATTTTTAATAAGGTCTTAAGATTAAACAGGCATGAAAGTACGATTGTCTTGTTATTTTCTTTTTAAAGGCAAAACGAATGATGCTACTATTGAACTCAAGATAAAGTTAACTTCTTCCCGGAATCAAACTCTAGAACATTACTGATTACTGGCCCTTTTTTGGAGAATGCTTTTTACGCATATCCCGTGTCTGGTAAGCAACGGGGTTATGTGGGGCTCGCCCTGATTGGAGCCATACCCATTAAACTATGCACTCGGAGGCTACCCTGGATGAACAGGGTCTGGATCGGACGCCGCTGTGACCAGGGGCCGTACCGGCTAACGCATCAAACTTCGGAAAGTCTGCCGGGCTTCAAATTAAAACAGATAAATCGAGCCCCAATCGGGCCAAAATGGCGACCCCCAATTCATGATGTCACACGAACATCGAAATCTTCTAAATAACTTCGGCGAATAATACAATACGAAACTCCTTACTTCGATTTATCTGTTTTAAGTTGAAGCTCGGCAGAGCCACCGAAGTTCGAAAAGTTAGCCGGTAGGGCCCCAGGGGGGTTATTCACGATTGTCGGAAATCAATTTTCCGAATCGAACCGGAAAGACTTCCGATGTAGATCTTATTTTCTACTTTATGCTACCAAACTTTGTAAATGCATTGCACTTTCCCGTCGAAAAGTGAATCGAATGCCAGTCGAATGTATTTGTGAATAGCAGTTTTCGAATCTCTCGGAGGATACGTATTCGAATCGAATGTTTGCTAGTAGATTTCCGACAATCGTAAATAACCCTACTGGAGTACTGACTACTGACCATCAGCCATTTTTAACGTCACCACTGGGGACACTGGCCTTTCTTATGGGTGGATAACTGACTACTGACTCTGGGTAGTTTGCAACTAGACTAAGATGACGGATTTTCTTTGTCAGTCTTTCTTTATGATTTGTTATCTTATTCTACTCCAAAGAAAGAGAGGTGCTCTTTATTTTATGAATCTTATGCCCGTTTGCACTAAACTTAAGTATCACTTAAGTCTTTTCCTAACTACAACTTGACCAAATTAAAACGGTGTCATTAGCTGTCACGCAGCTTTCATGCGCCTATTTATCTTGGTCGAGTTGTAGTTAGGAAAAGACTTAGACGATTCTTAAGTTTAGTGCAAAATGGTGTTAGTATTTTAAGGTAGAACCTAACTTGATGAGAAACTACTTAGAATTATTCAATTACTTTAGCCTTGAAACATAGGTACCATATTTCAAGGTTAAAGCGAACTTATTCTTAATTGTGTTAATCCTTGTTTGAACATTCGAACCCATAAAATAAAGCGAATGAATTACAGCGATGACTATGATAACCAAAATCATATCTGGTCGTCCTTCCATCTATCAGTGACAAATATAACATTTACAGGTCATAAATGGTTGTTAATTATGATCAATAAACGTATTTTTAAAATACTAAACTTTTATGGTTAATTAAGATATCTTGGCCTTACGAGTGGTACTATAACTTTGACTAACATATTTTTTTAATTACAGATGTTAAACATTTTTGTACGTTTATAAAAAAATAACTTTGATAGAGGGTCGATCTTAAAAAGAAGTAACGACATTTCGTTACTTCTATTATATATTTAGTATTATTATTGTCGGTTTGTTTGTATTGAAAGTTGAGAGTTTATGTTTGGTATATGAAAGAAAGTAAACTGAATAACACTTAGATATACACTTGCACAGTGTATTGTTGTTTTATATTCGAAGGTTGGAAATGGTTTCTCATACTTAGATATTATATTTACTTTTGATGGAAGGAAGGCATATAATTCAAAAGTTAAGATTATAGGATAAATACCAAAAGTCAAAGTTTTCTTTTACCCATCGATTAACAAAATAGTTGGTGGAAGAAAATTGAAAAAAAAAAGATGTGCATTAAAACCTTTTGCCACAAGTAATACAAGCAACAGCATAATCGATAAAAACCCGATTATTTCCGAACACTCTCTCTGGTTGCCAACCTTGATCTCAAACTTGTACCGACTTGCAACGGCAATTGTACACTTTTCGTCCTTTTATTGAGTTGTGCAGGTGCGATGACGTCACGTAACCCTGAGAATCTCCTGCGGGCACCGATTCTCACGCCTCCGCGGCGACAATATCGCAACCAGTCCGCCGATTAAAAAGTCCCGTTGCTGCAACTGCACTCATTTAGCGTACCTGATAAATTGCGATGCGAGAAGCAATCGAAACGTATAATTAATTTCATACGGGAGATTATCTTGCGCGTATGGAGCAATGCTGTTTGTCGATTAAAGAAACAAGTGAATGGTTACTTTTGTTTTCTTATTGATTGTGAGAAGCGATTATTGATTACTTTATGATTTCCTTTTTCTTAACAGTTGGTAAACTTTTGTAATTAGTTGTTGATAAAAAAACTAATTACTGACTACTTTTGGTAGCTTTATTATAGACGTAGGTAATCAAGTCGCTATTCATGCCATGGGGAAATGAACTATTTCACACAAATAATTTAAACAAAATTCATAAACCATAACATTATGGTAATCACAAAAGAAATGAATGCAGATTGTGGGACACAAAACAAATGAACGTAAATATTCGAACGCTCCCCTACAACAAGTGATTGGTATAAGTTGTGACTTTTCGGATATTACAACAAATTAATGAAAGTATTTGAATATTCCCCTGATAAATTATGAAAGTGATTGAAAGTGGTGATTTTTGATTTTTCGTATATTACCATAGAGATCCCACGGGGTGCGGGCGGACGTCCGGAGGCGGCGGTGCGTGTAATCTATTCCGATTGCGCGGGCGCAGTCAGAGGGGCTATTACATAAAAATAATTGCAATAATCGGACGATGCTGGTCCCACTCCGTGACAATATTGCCTCAAGTATAAGGTTCAAAATTAAGTAAATCGAACGATAAGCATCGTTCGATAAAGCGATATTTTTTTTTAAATAGCCCCTCAGATTGACGCATGGGCATGGGCGCGTCGCACGGCTATTATTTCCATTGTGCATTTCATTACAATTTTAACTGAGTAAGTGTTGTTGATTGACGCGTTAACTTTTAGTTTTGACTTTTGATAAATTCAAATTTATGAAAAAAAGTACGAAATCCTGGACTCGAGTTATTCCATTTTATGGAAGGTCTACCTACAATTTTCATTTATTGAAAATTGAATCACAAAGCTGAAATTCCGTATTACCACGTATTACTTTTAAATTGCAAAAAATCTAAAATAATTTATCTATAGACTCAATTAAATTTTTATACTTTGATAAATTTAATACTACACAACACCACCTGCGTTTTTAAGGATTAACTTTAGCGACGCTTCATCATTTTTATGCCAAAGTTTTAGTTTTTTTTTAATCAATGCTTCATTGACTGCATCTTGCGATATCTGTCGCTAAAAGTTTCGCTAATAAATACGAGGAACAAAGCCTCCGCCAGTTTGATTTTAACGGTGTCCGTTGAAATTAGCGCTCGGATGTTAGCCATTTGTAGGGCTGCCTCGCGTGGCGTGCCTTGAGCGACTCGCTTCGATCATATATGACTCGTATAATTTTCACAGACTATACCTACTTATTTTAATTTGAAGCTGAAAGTAAAAATAGAGTGACTAATAAAATAACTAATCGATTGTTATTATCTTTTCAGTATTTGATCTAGGAAATGTTTATATTAAATCATTACTGAGCCCCATGAATTGTACAGATGTAACTGTTACTAAAATTTTAATTTTAATTTTACGCTCAGGAAAATTGAAATTTTTATGTCTTGTCTCGTTTTTCTTCATCATCAACCCTGCTCTGTCCAAGATAACTTGTAAGCTGATACGGCGTCAGTCGGTAACCGAACTCGGGCCCACGGCCGGCGCGCCCGTCACCGCGCGCGCTGCGCTCTACTGGGCTGACGAGACAACTGCTGTGTGTGTACTTGTTGTGTTATCTTTCATTATACATTGCAGCTATGTGGACGGCATCCATTGCATGTTACGTTTCACTAATGTGTATGCGGCATTCGGTATTACTTGCCCAATCTAAAAGTTTAGAACTTTAATTTCAACCATAATACTTTATTTAGTAAACTTTTAAGCCTAGATTCGCAACTAAACATGATTCAGTTATTTAATTAGGGAATTATGAAAATATGATGAGTTAGTCTCTCCCCGCCCTTGCATAAGAGAAAGATATTGTAAGAATAAGAGAATTAAAAATAGCATACGTAGTCATAAATTTTTTGACCGATCTGCAATATCTCTGGTATAGTACTAAGCTAACGTTAATTAATTACTCGTTTTTATTATAATCTGCATGCACGGTTGTAATTTTATATAATGGCTGTGAATCATTTACAATGTTGCAGTGCTGAGGGTAATTTAATTAGGTACTTCATTGTAATAACCATAAATTAAAAAGTGGTGAACGATATTGTTACGTACTTTCTTTTAAACATCTTATTTTTTAGTTTACAAAGTAATAAAATTATACAATGTTCTAAATGCGAATCGAAAATAAAATGCTAAAAACTTAACTTTTATTACACAACTTTAAGGATCAGTTCGTTTTTTATTTTTTTCTTGTTTGAAATGTGTCATAGCCACAGATGAGATTATTATCGATTATATCAAATAACAGACCCTGGGTTGAAAACTGTTCATAAGACCCTTAAATAGTCGAAATTTCTAAATATGAAATACATATTTTTAACAATTAATTATGTAAATTAATTAAGTTATAAGTATCATGAGGTTTTATCATTAATAATGTCTGCGTATTTTACGTATGTTTCATATTTGAAAGTTGTAAAAATACGACCTTATCAATTAGTAAAGTAAAACCAACTTTAATTACTTACCTCAATCCATATTATTTCGATATTGCTAAAAAAAACGAAACAAATGAAAGCGGATCGAACTTAATTATTACAAGTGGCTTATAAAGTCGCCAATCGAAGTAGATCAGAAAAACTCGAGTGCGGTGAAACAGTTACGTATCCATCGATAAGGCTCGAAAAACATCGGAGGCCAATTAAAGCCGACGTGGACAACGAAAACTGATCGAAATGCTCTTTCTAAGGAGGCATTGGTTCAGTATGCGTGGTTCCTGTGGCTGCGATAAAAAAAAACGAAAACTGACCATCTTATATTCCTTTCAGATCTCAGTAGGTACTAAGAGGAAAATTGACATTGAGGATTTTGCATATGGGCTTTTTTCAACTAGAAGTTAAATTATCGTTGTATTTCTATTAGTTCTGTTGCACTTTGCATCCCTGTTTTGTTTTCAAATTACCGAATGAGGTTGAAAGCATCGAGGAAGAAAATTCTCCGAGAGACTTTTTTCTCCCTCTATAGTGGCTCTATAGTGTGAAAAAACCTTTTTTTGTCATACAGATGTGTTTAAATATCATTAAATACATAAACACTCTAGAAGATTTATGACTCACAAAATGTTTATGTATTGCGTAGAACATAGATAGCATTCAAACTTTTCTTAAGAAAATGTAAGAAAAAAAACAGAAAATCTAATAAGATATTGTATTTATTTAAAAGATGTTTGTACAAGGGACCCTAAAACCCGATATATGGATCGGGTACACTACCGGTCGGCAGCCTCATTACGGCCTCTACAGTAAATTATCGACTTGCGGGATTGCCGAACGTACCGGCACCGGAGAGCGGTCCATAATGACGACCAATTTCCCGCCAAGGCTAAGGCATGTTGGACCCAACCATGTTTTGCTGACGTCATTTATAGTAGCGTTCGTTTGTTTTCCGAACTTTTTGTGATCGTTCGTTTTGGATTTTAAATCGTCTTTTGTTTTACATTTTTATTAATTAATTTGGACTACACGTTTACGTAGTAGATTAAATAAGAAGTTAACGTTGTAAGGTTTTTTGCCACGTCACAGATTTCTATTGTCAGTCAGAGATGACACCACAGACACCATCTATGGATTTGTATTAAGAATAATTTATGAAAATCCGTCATATTAAAAAAAAATTGTTTAATTTTTAATTTTAGTTGGTCGTTCTGTTTTTGAGCATTATTAAAATAGCTACACGCTTTTCTTGTAGAAAGTCCCATATTAAGTCTTATAGTTGAGTTCGGACGTGATTGATAATAAGCACGGACGTGACAGTCGGCAGTCGGGTACATTCCTGTTGACTTTCACCGTCTAGTGTTTGAATCATTATTTAAACTCGATTGTTGATGCAAGTGTGGCACCTGATAAGTGACTTGGTTTGGGACTGAATAATAATTTGTTGCGAGTTTGTCCTGAATAAAATAAAATAAAAATTATAATAAAAGCACTACAAGAACACTTTTAAGTGTTCAAGAACATAAATGTCTATGATTTTAATTTTAACACTAAGTATTTATTTTTACATAAACTTAAAGTTTAATCTTTGGGATTTTTTAAGAATTATAATTATGAAAAGTACTCAAAATCACTACAATTTAACAAAACGGTCGTCAATACCATTCGTTATTTCTTTGATGTGAATGTGACTAAGTGCCCAGTCGAGTGCATTGACTTGTGTTTTATCGTTAAATGCAACCAAACATAGCCCATCACAGACCCCGTATAAGGCGCAGGCATGCTAAGTGTGGTGGTCTACATAGTCTTATATGGTGACAAGGAGCATATGGCTTAAGTTAGGGGTTACGTGTAATAATACCAGGGTTTAAGTTGTTTAACCCTAAAGAGACTGTATCTTTTTTCTAAGCAATTTATAACTAAACATAATACCATACTTCAACGCAAGTGTCTTAGCGACTGACTACGAATAAGGATGTAATGAAGCAAGAAACAACCGATTACATTTGAGATTTCACACACGACACACGTGCAATGTTGGCGGTTCGGGATGTAAACAATAAGTCTGACTGCGATCAATAACTGATTTATTAAAGTATCGAAATGGCTTATACAAGGTGTTACAAAAGTACCCCTAATGCCGAATATGGTAGATAGGGACCATCAAACTGAACAACTTTTACTATGGGACCAACTTTGAAATCGCGAAAAAAAATCAGCTGTTTCATACAAAAATTAATTACGAAAATATCAAAATGTAAAATATCGCCTTGAGGCCATACTCACTAAACTCACTATACTTTGCGCTCTCAAAGGCTACCCTGAACATGCGGGATCCGGAACAGACGCACTCGCTCTAGTTGTAACTCTAGTTTGTCACCTTTGGTGCGTGTCCGATATCTCTATGGTGTTAAATCGGTATGTGACTGACGACTGACGGTGATAAGAAATATTAGTAGGTAACTACATACTTACGTACAAATCTTGCACTCCTTTTTAAGAATGTCAACATTGAAAATTAATTTCAGACGTAAAACTATACGCAGTTTGCAACTCTGAGTCACGAGTCACGACTTATTTAAAAAGTTATTTGAGAATCCGTTTTCCTGTCAAATATTTGCCTTGTTTTGACTATGATCCCTGAATGAAAAGGATGACAGTTAACTTTGCAGGATGACATCCTCCTTGGATTTTTATTTTTCGCATAAGAGAACATTCTCTTGTTAAAAAAAGCACTAATTTTATTAAGTAATTAGTGATAAAAAAGGATTAAAAAAATTTAAAAATAATAACTAATTTATATAAGTATAGATTATTATAAGTTATTAAAATGGCTATCATATCCTAGAGAGATACTTAATTAGGATAGGAATATCAGATAAAATCACTATGTAACTTATTTAATAAAGAACAGAAACATTAAAATTATTCAATTTTTATTTCGCTAGTCTGGCATTGGTAGTCTACGACGTATACGTTAATTTCAACAGTCTATCATGTAGCCTCCATAGCTCAGGGGTTAGAGCACTGGTCTTGTAAACCAGGGGTCGAGAGTTCAAATCTCTCTGGGGGCAGATGATTGTTTTTGTTTAAATTTTATAGTCTGACTCATCTTTCGTTAAAATTAAGTCAGACTTAAAAATATATACTTAGAATACGTTTTATAATAAATAAAATTATTTTTCACATTTTCCAACCAAAATATAAAATAAACTGTTATTTTTAAAACTGTACGTTTAAAATTTGCCAAAAATAAAAGTTTCTTTATTTTTATGCTGAATTTTTTTTTTATTGATTCCTTGTTTTAGCTTTCATAAACGAATTATATAGCGATAAAGCGTTGAATCGTAAGTAAAAAATAAATCTCACTAGAATAAATGAGGACTAAACAAAAACGTTATTACACGTACTCACTACAACCCGAAATTTGAAAACTCTGTTTAGTATTGTGTTAAAAAAAAAAATTAAACAAAAATTGAATTATTTTTACACAAAAAATAATAAAAAGGATAGGTTTCCAAACCGAGTAAGCCCCATTTCGTTAGGCGCTATTCGCCTTCAACATTAACTTTGCTCTGAGCAACGCGCAGGCGCGGCACCGCGCAGGTTGACCCCTTCCCTACGGCACCGGCCGGCCCGGCCTTCATCTTCACGATACGGCGCTTTCCGCCTCGTCTCCGGGGACTTTCCACAGGGTGAAGTAACCATGAAGGTTCTGCATGTAACCCCGACGGCTGAACTGGTTGGAACCCCATTGTAGAGCAAATTTAAGAGTATTTAAGCTTTAAAAAATAAAAAAATTAATAGCGCGTCTTAGGTTTTTTGTAGTTATCTTTTAAATGTAATAAATTATAAAGATAGTAATTTTCTCAATCACAGATGTAAAAGAACTGTTTTATTCTGTGAAATAAGGTTAACCCGATGCGGCAAGAAAATCCAAGTACTCCGTGAAATTTTAATTTTCTTACAATTTTTATGCTGCTAACGCCATCTAGTACGTTTTGCGTGAACTAACTTAGGCGCAAACTCAAGTGCTCAGTGGTGAATTCAAGGATAACATTTCGTTGCAAAGTCGAGTATAAAATGAAAAAAATATAATAAAGCGCATTAATGTATGCGATATAGTGAATTAAGAAAATAAAAATGTCTTTGTTGCTCTGCTTTATTTATATTTCACAACTTTTCCAAGGAAAAGGAGGTTATAAATTAAAGCGGTATCACGATAGTCTTTCAATGGCCATAAACCCAACTTTGCTGTAAAGGTACAGAGTTTTGAACAGTTTGTTTGTTACATCCGTGATTCGTAATGAGATTTTTTTCCCTCTACATGGCAAAGTTAATCTTATAAGGAAGGCAATAAGTTGTAGGTTTGTTTGTAGCTGTTCAGATGCGCAAACGCAGGTGTGCGACCGCCTGGCCGTCGCCTTGGCTACCGCTCTCGGATAATAAGGTATTCATTTATTGATTTGCTTGCGTTGACCGACACGCCAATATATTTAAACTTATTTTTTAAGCGATATAGGTACTTACATGTGTTTTGGGTATAAAAACCAACACGTGCATTGAACGTTTTTGATTAACATTAGCAAATAATAACTGAATAATCATAATAGCTTAGGCGTTAGATAATGACAAAAAATGTAAATTAGGTTGACATAATGTTCAATAACATTACTTTGCTCTACACAAGGTGATAGGTTCTTGTTTATACTAGACTAGAATATCTAAAGAGGTTTAAAAAAAGTTCATATTATTTGAAATGACATTAGAACAATATATTGGATAATAGAACAAGTATTTTTTATTCACTTACAAGTAACTAGTGCAAAAGCACTGGATAAAAATCCACTCTCAAGTTTTTTGTTTTTTGACGGAGCGAGCGCAAGCGAAGCGTCTCCGTTGGCAAAAATGCTTTCGTATCCATTACTGTGGTCCGGCTGTCTTATTCGTCTGTTCTCCTCTACAGGTCGCATTTCTTAACCGATTCCTGTGAAATTTTGGGAGCAGGTTCGATAATTAAATTAGTTTTTTCACAAACGCGAGGTCTACAGCTCACAGAGCCACTAGTTGTTTATTTTTGTCAGGTATTTTTCGTGTTTGACCTAAACACTTGAATAGTTCTAGTCATCTCAATGTTCTAGAATCTAGACTATCATAGCTTTAAAAAAAAACTTGTTATGCACTTACATACATGTAATAAGGAATATTGGAAACGAGCTGGAAGTGTTAAATTGTTCAGTAAATAATTTTCCCACTAAAAATGTTTAACGGAATTTGTTGCTCGAAACCAACTCCCATAAATTACGTCCAAATTTTCTTGATGATTTTATCATTTCAGGCTCAATATCTTGATGCTAATTCTATAAAAAAATTGGGTAGCGTATCCAAAGTTGCCCATTCTGAAAACCAAAACACGATAATCAAATTCGTTCGTGACACTATAAGCTCAAAAACAAAGTCCAAAATTAAGTTAATCGAACTGAACATCGTCCGATTTTAGCGAATCCTTCTTCGTTGTAGGCGCTCAAATGCCAAAATTCCAATCAGTGGTTTTTGCGAATAGTCATGTGGAAAAACCCGAAGTCGGCGCCGGTGACCTCGCCTGTCAAAATTGTTAAATATTACATGTCCAGATATTTGAGATAATTAAGTTTGTCTAAACGCAAGAAGGCTGTATCGTATATAAGTTTTGTGTTGATATGCTAAGTTGTTTTTGATAACTTGTATGAGGCTCCATATTATAATAACAAGCTTAGGGTCCAAAATAGTTACTACCACAAAAACTAAGCAATCAAAATTGTTTTTTTTTTCTCTTGAAATGCTGCGTTTTTTATAACGTACAGAACCCCATAATAAATTTGGGTTTAAAACTGCATAATTACAAAATTTGACAACTAAATATTTGCGAAACCATAACGAGCTTATGAGCAATACCAAATTTTTAAAGATGCCTTGTCAAAATTGTCTTCTATTACATCCCGGTCTAGGAATTTGAGATAATTAAATTGGGCTAAACGCACGGAGGTTGTATTGTTGTATTTATGTTTTTTTTTTGTTTGAAGTGCAAAATTGTTTTACTAATTTGTATAAAGCTTTCAAATTTTAAGCTTTAACATTGATAACAATAATTGATTACATAACTTTTGACATAAAGTAAAATTTAAGAGTACTTACCCTTTTACCTGGAATAAAATATTTCAGTATGTAAATAAATAAATAAATATTTGACAACATCACATACATTGCTCCGATTCCAAAGTAAGTAGCTAAAGCACTTGTGTCATGGAAATCAGAGACAACGGTGGTATCACAAACACCCAGACCTGAGCCAATATAGAAAAGTTCGTTTTCTAAATTGATCCAACCGGGGATCCAACCCGGGACCTCAGAGATGGCGACACCTTGAAAACCGGTGTACAAAGCCACTCGACCACGGAGGTCGTATGTGCACATAAATAACACAAATTAGTGTTCATTTACCGTTCAATTCTACTTTCAAGACTCAAGATAACTCAAAAACTCGTTTTATGACTCTGTTCCTAAGAAACGAAACACTTATTTTGCTACTAAGTTAATTAAGAGAAATTATTTCTTTAGACTTAACACCAGGCTTGTTTCACAGGTTCCAACTACCTATCTGCTAGTTACATTTTAAAATTTAACAGAATTCGTATGAAATTATTTATAACATTTTAGATTTGTTGCATTCACAATGAAATTTTTTAAGTTATGTAAAATAATATAATTAAAAAATCGACTCACCCGCACCCGTAACTTCTCAGACGAATCTACTAGCACTCGGTAGCATAAGGTAGTGCATTGGGCCGAATTCCGGATTGGTCCTGTCCGAAAAGCTACGGGTGAGTCGATTTTTTCCAGTTTATTATTTAACATAAAATTATATGTCAAGTCTAACTGCAATGCAACATATTCGGAACATGTTAAACTGGCCCTTATTCTATTTAACCCTTCAACGCCCGGAAAATGAGACACAATAGATATTTCATTGTTACCCAGCTGCCTGCGTCTGCTCGGGCGTTGATGAAAAAATAGAAAGATAAATTATGTTGTTAATAATGTCTAAAAATAGTAACATCTTTATTGAGGTGACCTTCAGAGCAACCAGTCATGCGGTTGCTTTAGTATTTTCTTATTTTTCTACAGTGACTCTGTGAAACCATAAAAACAGTTCATGGAAGTACAAAGATTTCCAACGAATACAAGCAACCGTACATCTTCAAAGGTATTAAAGTGGAATGTGACACTTATTTAATGCCTTACAGGCCTTCCACTGTGGCACAGTACATATATAGCTAAGTATCCTAACCTCAACTAAGCCCTTTTCTCGAATCGCCGTGCAGCACCGGGCGGCGCCGGTTGAAGTACTAATAATCTTAGGATTGGCACATGGAAGTAATAAGTACTTGAAATCTTGAATACGTAGTAGTACCTAATTATTACTTCAATTGATTGGCTTTAGTCACTCCGGGCATTCTCAGAAGCGTACAGGATTGCGTGACGGAAAGCCTGCACCTGTGTCTTGGGTGCTTACATAAAGAAACAGGTTTCCGGTGCAGGCGAGTCTGTGCTGGTCGGTACCGATCGGTCGGTGCAGGCTTCGATCATATGTGCAGGTATAATATTCCCATGTTATCTTATGCGTTTACTTATAAAGAAAAAGGTAACAGGTACCGGTAACAGGTACCTGATTCTTTATAAGTGAACGCATAAGATAACATGGGATTATTTATTATACCTGCATCGATCGGTACTTTCTTAATGTAAGCACCCTTTCCCGTCCGACTTCTTTCCACACTTACCGACACGAACGTGGCACTCACGACTGGCTGGCTACTTGAGTACTTGGCCGCATTGCGAACCTTGCTTGGAGCTCTTAGCGAATGTCCATCTGTGCGAATGCGCTGATTCAGACAATTGTATGTAGTTGCGTTACTGCTTCAGCTAAGATTGTACTGTATGTTGTGCTTCCACTGAGGTGTCCATAATCACGCACCACAGGTGTGAGTCAGTAATAGCTTTATGCCACTTAAAATATTTCAAGTCACACTTAAATTAGGGACTGGCTGTAATCGAACGTCATCTCATACTTATGATGCAGCTGTTGAGTAATTGAAATGATTTAAAATTTGATTTTGATATCGTTTAAGTTTTCTTTAAGCTAGGGTTGCCAGATGGCCGGTATAGTGTTATTCGGAAATACGTCGTGGTAGTAATGTACGTACAAATTTTCCAGAATTACCAAAAAGTCGATTAGTTCCCTAATTTTTAAAATCAGTCTACAATTGAAAAAAATAATTTAATACCGATAGACAAAACTTAATATCTTTTATAAAATTACTAGCTTCGGAAAATCCACAGGGAACCTTTAACCGGCATAAATAGTATCATTGTTTTAATCCAGGCTATAAACAATATGTGTGCCAAATTCCATCTAAATCAGTTCAGATCTTTTTGATAATTGTATATTTTAAAGAAAATGTGCGACGATGAAAATTTTTTTTCAAAAATGTGTACTTGTGTACTCCCCGGAATCCATTTCATCTAATGTGGCAACTTCAATTGATTGCTTACTTAATAAATAACCTAGCTGCTCTATCGAAATTGGATACCACGACGTTTTCTCAAATGCTTTTAATTAAATTAATGACAATAATCGTATTTCACCTTTTTTTGTAACATATTTTTTATCTTTCAAAATTTTGTAGGTTCCATCAGTAAAAGTAATTCGATGTTTACCTTACTCGTAAATCTCCTCGGATAAAATTTTAATCTTTGAACATAGGCTGTACTTGTAAAAATTCACACTTGTAATATCGAAGCACTGTAGCGTGACGAAAAACAATTAATACAAGTTAAATTAAATAAAACTCGAGCGCCGATAGCACGCGGAGGCGACAAAATTATGAGTCGATCTTGAAAAATGACGGCTCCGATTTACATATCAATTTATTTGGTGAACATGTGAAGAGTTATTACCATCTTCATGGTAAATTAATTATACGATAAAATTCTTTATTACTTTAAAATTAGAACTATCCGTTGCTTCAAACAACTAAGTACTTGTGTGGTTGTTGTTTTTGCAGATCATAGTTCGGTTTGTTTTGGATTGTCATGAACCTACCAATATCTCAATCACTATACTTATTACTATTATAACAATACCCCACTTTTGAGGTATACCCTTTCAAACAAAAAAAGAATCATCGAAACCGGTTCATAAACAAAGAAGTTATAACTGAAAATCCGTAAAAACTCGTGCGATGAAGCTAAATAATTGATATTTTTCAGGATTATGAAAAAACTACTAGCCAGATCTCTGTAATTTTTTTATGGGACTACACATGAAGTCGGTTAAAAATAATAATTGGCATTTATTTTGAATTGGGTTAGTATTTTGGAATTTTATTTAATAGAAACCTAGACATTTACTGTCTTAATCATATATGATTATAATATTGTTATCTCTGTCTTATGACATGCTGAGATGTTTATCTACAAGGTGTCACAAAAATACCCCTAATGCCGAATATGGTATATAGGGACCGTCAAACTGAACAACTTTTACTATGGGGCCAACTCTGAAATCGAGAAAAAAAATCAGCTGTTTCATAGATTTTCGATATTAATTTTTGTTTGAACAGCTGATTTTTTTTTCGCGATTTCAGAGTTGGTGCCATAGTAAAAGTTGATCAGTTTGACGGTCCCTATATACCATATTCGGCATTAGGGGTATTTTTGTGACACCTTGTATATTGCGACTAAAATCGCGGAAGTTGCAGTCTCATTGATTTTATCATTTTCGTGACAGTTTGAAATTTCAAAACGTACTAAGATAACTTACTTTTCCTTGTTTTGTATCCCAAAATAATTAAATAAAACTAACACTAACATTATGATTCTTATTTATACTAATTAACTATGTCTTAGTTATACTTTAACCCTTCAACGCCCGGAAAATGAGACTCAATAGATATTGACACACAGCAACACCCAGACCCGTCACAGAAATTAAGATTCAGCATTTCAATTTTTGCCTGGCCGGAACCCAAACCCGGGACCTCTTGCGTGGTGGACCGACTTGTTGACCAATGTACCACTAAGGTTCATACTTAAAAAGTATAAACAACCTAGAAAATGATGTCACCGTAAGATAAACCGCTACACATGGTGCAATATAAATAAGATGTTGACTAACACTCTAACATCGGACTTGGCAGCCATTACAAGGATTGATGCTACAAAAGAGAAAGTAATATATCAATTGGTTTGATGCCACTGCGCAGCGTTTACGCAGCACGAGGCACAAGGACCGTTGACACTATCCGATAACTATTCAAATGAAGTCGTGATTATGCGCAATGCAGCCTACGAGTGGATGCGTCACTGAAGATTTATATAGAGCTGTGAGATTTTTAATTAATTATAAGAATTTTAGTGGATTAATTATTGAATGTAGGATTTTGTTGTTGTTGTTCAGTGTGTTAAACTTCAGCTATTTATAACTAAGGATATTTTAGATAAATAATGTATTTGACATATAAATGCTTATTTAAATGAGATAAAGGAAATCTATACGTTTGATTTTGGACTGACTTCTTACAAACTAAGACTCTTGCAATAAGTCTCTACACTTGGATGTCACATCACACCTATATGTAAATGTATTTTGCACTCGTGAAAATTTCCGATCGCCTTGTTTTCCAATTTCTTAATAAACCCATTGTTAATAATAACTTAACTATGGCTTAGCTAGACGAAGTATTTTATTAAGACCTCTTTATGTAAGTACTACATATGAAGCATGGGACACGTAGCTATTTGACTAAAAAACTGTTTATGCGTTAATTTATATATTTTCAATCACAATTTCTACAAGCACTCTTAACTAAGCCAGATCGAGCTTTCAACTTAAAATAAAGAATAAAACATTTTATATTTGACCAGCCAAATAGTTTGTATTATGTTGCACATAGGCATCACGGTACCTTTATAAAAAAATGTCTGAGGAAAAATAAATTATCAAAGACGAGCGATGATCATAACTAAATTGGTATATTAAATAGCTAAAGAACAACAGCTCTATGTAGTATACTGGAAGTCAATCAAGGGCTAATTACATTCAACACGCGGCGCTTGCGCAGGGCCGAGTTGGCGCCAGGATATGCACATAATACTGCTGTTAGATTTCACAAACGGCACGCATTCAGTACTCACTATAAACATTTTGACGGAGACTTCTTAATGAAATCGTGTATTAAAACACGAGTTGTATAATGTAATCCGTAAGTGTTTTATTGCAACACCTGTTCAATTCAATCATTGATATAATTTATGCGTATCATGCGGGTCACTGCAGTATTTTTAAGTCGCTTCCTATACTAGTGGCTATGATAAGTCCTGTCGCAACCTAATTATTTTCAAATTTCGAATATTGGCCAGAAACGTTTTGGATTGATTTTAAACAATGAATTTTTGAGTCTTCTAAAGGTTTGTGTTATTTTTGAACATTTTTCAAAACGATGTTGAAAAATTTCGAAAAACTGTATCGACCAAAAAATTATAGGTGTATAGTTGTCGAACCTGCTCACAAAATTTCACGAGAATCGGTTAAGAAATGCGCCATGTAGAGGAGAACAAACGGACATCCGGACACCGGAAGGACACCGGATATACGAAAGCATTTTTGCCCAAACTGAAACGAAGACGCTTCGCGCTCGCTTGGTCAATTATTCATTTACCTTTATTGATCATCCATCCGAGAGATCATAATATTTCCGAAATCGTTTGACATAAAAGATTGAATTGTAATATGTGACTTTTCCCCGGGCTTGATGATATTTTGTCAAAATCGGGTTTCAACTAAAGTACAACTACACAAGTTTTTTTATTCAGTGACATAACAGTAGCTATTACACGAAAACATTTCCTAATTAATAATGTTCATTCGTGATACCAGACAATTTTCAGAATGACAGCTAAAGTTTTAACTGCTCTACATTATTGCGTCAGTATTGATACCATCTGATTCCTGTTCTAAAGTCGTTTAGTACCTTAATGGTCTTAGAAAGGATAATTAGCGCTATCAGATTACTTAGCGAGTCATTTGAATGTTCGTTAAATTCATTTTGTATACTTAGATGTCTTAGATCTCCAGATGAAATAACTTAAAAACGTTATTTACAACTGGAAAAATAAGTTTTATTATACTCGGAATAGTAAAATAGTGCTTTTTAAATAGAAGAAAGTTAAAAGTTTTATATTACTTAGCTATCAATAATATTAATTTATTGAGCTAAAGTTTGGTTTCAGAAAAAATGGAAAATGTAACACAGTGAAACGAAAAGCTTTTTTGAGCTTTTTGTTTTGCACCTTAATAGTTAGTATTAGAAAAAAAAAAACCACCGTTATATTTTTTTGTAGGTAATAGGAATTGGAACTTTATGGTCGTGCCGTTAACATTGAAAAATATAATAACCCACCAGTAAGCGCTTTAGTGCTAATAGCTGACAAACAACGTACAGGTCCTTAACCTGTCTTCTGCCTTCTTATCGATACCAAGATCTTCAACCAATTGCAAACATCACCAAATGTTTGTATACCGATAGATACGGCTCATATCAGTTCATTATTGATACCAACCTTCAAGCGAGTTCCTAATAACTCTTCATGTCTTCCCTACCGGTTAGAATGAACGAGTAAGTACGAAGGAGGCAATCTTGGCATCACAGGTGCGCGTAATCACGACAAGGAATGCTGGGGCAGGTGACAGGACGAGCTATCTGTGGCGTGGTTACTCTATGCTCTATGCTCGCGGCGTTAGAGCGCTCAAATCACGTCTATTAACCGCAGGACTATGACCGCCCATAGACAAAAGGGAGATTAGAGCCACCAATAACATAACAAAATGTAACATTGGTGTATTTAATCATGTCGAATCACATGCCAACTTTTCGCCCTGAACCCCTGATCATGTCTTAAATTATCTGTCCCAAAAACCTCATGGGACTAATGAGCTTGGTAAGGCGTACTTACATTATATTAGTACTTAGTATATTCTGATAAACCAACCAACTTAAAATAAATTCGAAAAAACTGCATAGGGTAAAACCGGGATAGATGCCGCAGTGGGATAGATGCCTCATTTACAAAAAACCTAACTTCCCAGAGTCGCAACTAAGAATTAATAGTATAAGTAGGAGCCGCAGTCACCCCGCACCAGAATTGCCCAGGGTCTGTCGTACGGTGTGGATGCGTTTGGCTCGTGCGTGCAATCATCTCTGCGGCTAACTTCACGAATACGTCAAAGATTTAAAGCTTAGTATTTGCCGTTTTATAACTTTTTAAGTAGTTATTAATTCCGTTATATTTATTATTACGTCAATGTACTGGTTCATTAAGTGTGCATCTGGATGTAAATAATTGCTCTTTTGTTTTTAATTTATTTAAAAACTACTTAGGCATCTATCCCTATTACAAAGGATAGTTGCCCTGATTTTTCGAGGTATAGGTGCCCTTAGGGGCATCTATCCCTTCATACACCATATTTGCCCATATAAATGGTGTCAGTGTATATTTTCAAATGATTTTTAGTGTACTGTTATATTTTTTATGTATTTGCGTATATTTATTTTTGGACTATTTACTGATTGTAGCAGAATCATGCCACGAAAGTACAAAACAAGACTGAAACTACCAAAGAAAAAAGAGAACTAAAGAAAACAAAGAAAGGAACCACCAACAAAGAATAAGACAACAAAAATAAAAAATAAACATTACTTTAGTGAAAATCAAATCATTTTAATTAAAAAAATCATGATTATGCCTGTTGAAAACTTTATAATCAAAATTATTATTAAGAATTAATATGTTTGTTGAACAAAAATTATGATTATTTGTGTCATATTGGAATTATTTTATAACCATAAGAATTAATACATTTAAAAAAATGCAAAATGTTTTTCGTAATTCGACCCATGTTTCTTGGGAGACAATTGTTGTTTCAAGAGTCGAACATGTTTTTGTTTACACAGTATAAAGGTCATCTATCCCGCACTGCTGGCATCTATCCTTCATAGTATTTTCACGGTGGGGCAACTATCCATACAGGTAGGCATCTATCCTCAAAAAAAGTGTTCCACAAAAAGCTAAATTATGCAAAATCTGTAATTAATAGGTCAAAAAGAAATAATTATAATTCCACATAAATGATTAAGCTAGCCTACATTCATAGAAATTATTAATATTAATGAATATTTTTTAAATGAGGAGACTATTTTAAAAAGTGTGGCATCTATCCCGGTTTTACCCTAGTCTTTTTGCAATAAGAACATTGTTAAATGTAAAGCACCATTTACATTTTATTTCTAATAACTTAACAAGACAGTAATTATTAAAATGATTTAATGGAAAAAGTATGGAAAATCAACGCAATTTTTGTTGAAAGCTAATTAAAATTCTAACCAAGAAAAATCCATAACTTTTATAATACAAGTAACTACACTAAGCAAAATGTCTTTAAACAGCCACATTTCCATAGTT
Organism: Catoptria pinella; assembly: GCA_963556745.1. NCBI lineage: Eukaryota > Metazoa > Arthropoda > Insecta > Lepidoptera > Crambidae > Catoptria > Catoptria pinella. The sequence continues at coordinate 8,537,993 of OY750771.1, forward strand.
CGTTGGCCTTTCTTCCACTTCCTACATCTACGCAGAGAGTAATGGTGTAATTCTAGACGAGTACGTATAAGGCATAGCAAGTAATAAGATTAAAAAGGCCGCGACAGGTGGCAGGTGGCGTTAGAAAAGCGTTAGGTGCGTACGCGCACCGGAATGCAACAATAAGCAGTAAATAATTAAGACGTGGTTCGAGAGTTGTTATTGCTGCTTAACATGTAACGCGGATGTTTAGAGAGGCTGTTTAGAATGGCTGAAACTTTTATGCCGTATCACGGTACAATGAATGATGTAAAACAATGTAAATGATGAAAAGTTATAAGTTTCCATAGAATTATTTATTCAATAGAGACAGTGTTTTATCAGATAAGCCAAAGAAATTGTCAGTCTCTTAACACTGGTACTGCTTTCAGCATGTTGTCTGTCGAATAGTTTCCGTGTCTCCTGCGATTGCTAAACAATACAGAAAGAACTAACCAACAAGTTCCTAAGAATTTCATTATATACCGAAAAGTACCCAAGGCTAGAGATAAAGAGCGCAATCTTTTATACAGGGTATCCCAAAACTTTGCCACATGGAAAGAAAGTACCTTAAATATTGAAAATAGGAAATTTCACTGAAAGAAGACTTAATTTTGTTTATAAACAACTAGTGGCCCGCCCCGGCTTCGCACGGGTACAATCTAGTTACTAATGTGCGGTGAGTGTGAAGTTATTAGACTATACTACAGGATATCTAAATAGGTATAGTAGTAGCCACAAAATTAAGGGCGCCAGTCGATTTTCATACAAACGAAGTAACTTTTAAGCATTGCTTCTCCGCCAGGGATTGACCGAGCGGTGATCTGGTGATGGCCATCCAGGGAGTGAATGGAGGAGATCCAGATTTCTATACACACCCAAGTGATCTGACCAGCATTTTAAGAGATGTAAGGATATGTTTAAAAAAACCGCGAATATAGTATAGAAATGTATAAAAACTTGCAACTGTAAATTCTTATGCTTACATCTCTTACAATGCTGACCAGATCAGTTGGGTGTGTATTGCTATCTGAATCTTCTCCATTCACTCTCTGGATGGCCATCATCAGATCACATTGTATGAAAATCGACTTGTGTCCTTAATTATGTGGCCACCACTATATCTATATACGACGTACACAACATACGCAAGGGGTGTTATAAGTTTGACTTGTGTGTGTCTGTCTGTCTGAGACAACCTAGCTCCCAAACTTATGGACCGATTTTGATGCGGTTTTTTATGCATAGTTTAAAAGATCTAAGTGTACAGACGGCGGGACTCCTAAACCATTGATCCGATTATGATGAAACTTTGGCGAGTTGTTCTGCATACGACCGAGAAAGTCCCTGGCTAAAAAAACGGAGCATTGCAATATACGCATGCCGGGTGCAGCTAGTTCTAAATAAACTAAATAAATATATGTTGTGCATTAACAGGATTCTCAATCTCGATCATCCAACACTTCTCTATAATAAAAATCAGCTGTTTCATACAAAAATTCAAATCGAAAATATCAAAATGTGTTTCATACGTTTTAATATTTTCGATTTGAATTTTTGCTGATTATTTTTTCGCGGTTTGAGAGTTGGTCCCAATAGTAAAAGTTGTTCAGTTTGATGGTCCCTATATACCATATTCGGCATAAGGGGTATTTTTGTAACATGTTCTATACCTACCACATTTCTTGTCATGTTATCCGGTTGCAAAATAAAAAGGTTATTCGGCGAGCTGACTCTCGAGCAGGCGACATTAGAGCTGGCCATGGGAGAAACAATCACTGCAGATCTACACCAGCCGCTCTTAAACTTTGTCCCTGTGCTTTATTGATTGTCATAGCATAGGCGACTTGACCGAATATTGTATTCTTTTAAAATTAAACTGATAATTAGATGGAATCATTTTGCACCTTATTACAACGCAAGGAAGGAAAAAATGACAGCACTGCCAACATAACGCCATAGGTACTATTCAATGAAATGCATTCTACCTACTCTCAGGGGAAATGACCAAAGAGAATGTAATACTACGTTGAGATGACAAATGATATTTATTTTTCTTAATTAATCAATCAAATGCACAAAATAGTTTCAATTCCGACGTCGAAGTCAATCACAGCAAAATTAGCTTTATATCACTTTTTAACCCTGTTAGGTGATAAATATTAAAAAAATACGAAACACGTGTTCAATTAATTTTGTGAAAGAATGTCTATGCCAAATTTCAAGTCAATCGGGCCAAGGAATCGCGTCCTCCCATACAAACTTTGCCACCCTGTTTCACCTCTTTAGGGGTTGAATATCGCAAAATCCCGTCTTAGTGAGCACCTACGCCCTAAAAGGAGCCCCCATGCAAAATTTGAGACTCCTAGCACTTGTAGTTTCTGAGATTTCGTGATCAGTGAGTGAGTGAGTGAGTGATTTTCCCTTTTATATATATAGATTGAAACTGCATTCAAAGATTTTAAAAAATCATACAATACGTATGTAATTATTAAAGCTTAAATGTTTTTCATAAACTTCCTTTTGTTTAAGATGCTGTGTTACTCAAGAAAAAAATCCTAATGAATAACCCTTTCCATCGGTATCGTAAAAATGAAACATTGTTTTTTTTCATATTTGATTGGTTCTATTCAGGTTAAAGTAGGCGATTTTCCAAAAATATTTGAATGCAGTTTCAATTATTTTTAAACTCAAAATTAAGTATTCTTTCAGTAAAATTTTTTACCTTCAATATCTAAAGTACTTTCCCTCCGTGTGGCAAAGTTTTGGGGCACCCTGTATAAAAGATGGCGCTCTTTTTTTAGACATCATGTATATTCCTGAACTTTTCTTTTACTTTGCACAATATAACGTTTTCTTTTTCCCTGATCTTACTTATATAAGGAACAGTTTCCGTTATATCCATGTAAATATATAAAGAGCTAGTTGCAGCTGGCGTAATTACGAAGACGCGGAACTTCTAACACGGTTCTAATAGGAAACTTGAGTGCCACCTGCTGCAGAACACCAATCACGTGCGCCTGCGCATATGGTATAGTAAGCTTCAATATATTGTAAGTACACTGATTTGTTACTATAACAGATGGAAAGGTTAAGGCTCTATACAACGTGTTTTGCTGTTTGAGTATAATAGGACTGCCGCACTGCATGTTTAAAATGTTTAAGGCGCTATTATAATATTTTTTTTATAAGTTTTCCAATAAGTACTAGAAAATATTTTGTCAGATATCCAATTAATCATTAGAATTAATTATTCAAACTTAAGGATTTCGATTCAATCAATATCGATTGTAAATGAGGGAAGAAAATACATCGTAAACATTGCAAAGTCACTTCAGTAAGTTTGTTGATAGGTATTATCGAAAGAAAGTGGTTTTCAAATTACCTGATACTTTCATTTTATTTTATGTATCTATTTGTCTCTACTGATACATATTTGATAAATTCTATGATAACTTCAACCAGCCTTGACTAATACATCAGATGAATGAATTCTTGAATAGAATCTTCAGGAGGATTATACTACGTGCTAATTTTAACTTTATCTTAGCTGGAAAAGGGGCAAAATATGTTTTCGTGATCGAACAATCCTACGCAACTTTGTATGAACGATTAGTCGACATTTTCTTGCGAACAAATTCTCTCTCACAATTGAAATAGACTTAATTACTTACGGCACTAATCTTATGCCAGGTGCTAATTCTAAAAGACCAAGAAATGACCGGAATACGGCCATTATCTCAAAACATTAGCAGATACGACCATTCCGAAACGCTTAAGAAATCTACCAAGTGCTGACTAATTTACGGGGATGTTATTAGAATTTGTGAACATATAAACATAAAAAAGAATACGGTTTTGTAACATCAAGCTACTTTCATATTATTTAATGTATTTTTAGGGTTCGGTACCAAAATGGTAAAAAGGAACCCTTATGGTGCGACTCAGTCTGTCTGTCTGTCACAGCTGGATACCTCAAAATCTAGTAATGTTATCAACTTTAAATTTGAAATAGTTTTAGATGACTATTGACTATTTTGCAAATAAGAATGAAATTAAATCTGATGACTATAGATTAGTAACTCCTGCCCAGAAATGTTTCTTTTTTCGTCCTGAAACTGATAGATGCTGATGGTGTCATCAGATCCAATCCACATTTAATTATGTAATTTCACGAAAAAAATATTTATTTTTTTTGTTTTCAAATGTTAAAAAATGACTAACGACTCAAGTATCTACTAAGTTAACTAACTTCCTAAAAATCTATTAAGAAATAAAAAGAAACATATTATTTAATAAAAGAGAGCTTTATTGACAAATGTACGAAAGTGTTCACAGGTGTTTCCTGTAGTGGCCAATAAACTTTAAATTCAGGTATTCCATGTACACGTTTATCTTATTGTAAACTTTTTAAAGCAATGGGATACAGGATGATTATAATATACACTTAAAATGAACTCGTTACTTCTGATTCAATACTTACACCCGTTTTTCTTGTCAGCCAAATGGTATCCTGAATGGGTAGAGTAAACATTCGAAAGCATTTGTTTGTCAATATGACTACATAAAACTTCACAACATTAGCACTGGCCCTCTATAAAACATTACTTTACTCCATTAAATTAAGAATAAAAATATTAGAGTGTCATAAAAAAATATTTAAAATCTAAATAATATAACAATCAAAAATTCGACTCGCACCAGATCATATTCTTGGACGAGAATCGAACCGAGTGACTCGGTAGCTCAGTGGTAAGAGCATTGGAACGAACTTCTAACGGTCGCGGGTTCGATTCCCGTCCGAGAATATGGTCTGGTGCGAGTAGAATTTTTTCTAGTATTTTATTTACTATTGTATTAAAATAGCTTTTTGAATGCTAAAATATCAAATTTAATACATATTTAAAACCTAGCCGGATGTGATAAAAAATGTGGAAAAATTCTAACTCTTTTTATATTTAACATAGTGTAACTCTATATTAGAAATGACCTTTGAGTTCTCTCTAACAGTATACAATTACAGAATCCCTCAGAGTGTTACGGAGACATTCTATATGATTATAAAGACATTAAAATTAAAAAAGGATTATAATATAATTAATGGTTGGAGTTGGAGCTTTAGGCGGCTAGAGACTATATTTAGTCATTTACATACATTAACGTGAAGACTGGTAAATGTGGCGACATTTCGTTCGATGGAACTAATTTAGTCATTACATTGACAAAGAATTATGTTTGTAATACTTATGATTAGGCACCTTTTAATTTAGTTACTTTCATTTTTTTACTAGTTTTACGAAATTAACGATTTTTTTCAGTCAATCTATATATATAAAAGGGAAAATCACTCACTCACTCACTGATCACGAAATCTCAGAAACTACAAGTGCTAGGAGTCTCAAACTTTGCATGGGGGCTGCTTTTAGGGCGTAGGTGCTCACTAAGACGGGATTTTGCGAAATTCAATCCCTAAAGGGGTGAAACAGGGTGGCAAAGTTTGTATGGGAGAACGCGATTTCTTGGCCCGATTGACTTGAAATTTGGCATAGACATTCTTTCACAAAATTAATTGAACACGTGTTTCGTATTTTTTAAATATTTATCCTTTAACAGAGTTAAAAAGTGATAGAAAGCTACTTTTGGGGTGATTGACTTCGACGTCGGAATTGAAACTTCTTTGTGGATTTGATTGATTAATTAAGAAAAATAAATATCATTTGTCATCTCAACGTAGTATTACATTCTCCTTGGTCATTTCCCCTGAGAGTAGGTAGAATGCATTTGATTGAATAGTACCTATGGCATTATGTTGTCAGTGCTGACATTTTTTCCTTATTGCGTTGTAAAAAGGAGCAAAATTATTCCATCTGATTATCAGATTAATTTAAAAGAATACAATATTCTGTCAAATCGCCTATGCTATGACAATTAATAAAGTACAGGGACAAAGTTTAAGAGCGGCTGGTGTAGATCTGCGCAGTGATTGTTTCTCCCATGGTCAGCTCTAATGTCGCCTGCTCGAGAGTCAGCTCGCCAAATAGCCTTTTTATTTTGCAACCGGATAACATGACAAGAAATGTGGTAGGTATACAACATGTTACAAAAATACCTTTAATGCCGAATATGGTATATAGGGACCATCAAACAGAACAACTTTTACTATGGGACCAACTCTGAAATCGCGAAATAAAAATCAGCTGTTTCATAGATAAATTAAAATCGAAAATATCAAAATGTCCCTATATACCATATTCGGCATTAGGGGTATTTTTGTAACACGTTGTATATTATAGAGAAGTGTTGGATGATCGAGATTTATAATCCTGATAATGCACAACATATTTTTATTTAGAACTAGCTGCACCCGGCATGCGTATTGCAATGCTCTGTTATTTTAGCCAGGGACCTTCTTGGTCGTAAGCAGAACAACTCACTAAAGTTTCATCATAATCGGATCAATGGTTTAGGAGTCCCGTCGTCTGTACACTTAGATCTTTTAAGCTATAGCGGCCCGCCCCGGCTTTGCACGAATACAATGTAGTTACTAATGTGGTGAGTGTGAAGTTATTAGACTATACTACAGGATATCTATGTATAGTGGTGGCCACATAATTAAGGACACAAGTCGATTTTCGTACAAACGAGGTAATTTTGATGTCTTGGTTTTCCGCTAGGGATTGAACTAGCTGTGATCTGATGATGGCCATCCAGGGAGTGAATGGAGAAGATTCAGATTGCAATACACACCCAACTGATCTGGTCAGCATCCTAAGAGATGTAAGCATCAGAATTTTCAGTTGCAAGATTTTCATACATTTTTATGCTATATTCGCGGTTTTTTTAAACATATCCTTACATCTCTTAAAATGCTGGTCAGATCACTTGGGTGTGTATCGAAATCTGGATCTCCTCCATTCACTCCCTGGATGGCCATCACCAGATCACCGCTCAGTCTATCCCTGGCGGAGAAGCAATGCTTAAAAGTTACTTCGTTTGTATGAAAATCGACTGGCGTCCTTAATTATGTGGCCACCACTTTATATAGATATCCTGTAGTATAGTCTGATAATTAACTTCACACTCACCACATTAGTAACTACATTGTACCCGTGCGAAGCCGGGGCGGGCCGCTAGTGCTTTATAAACTACTTGTTTATAGGTGGCCTTTTGTAAGGCTTATAGAGATTTAATTTACTTTGAATTGAAATTATATAATAAGTGTACGACCGACTCTATTAACACTATAATTATTATGCTTTATCGAACATTAGGATTTCCTAATGTGGTGTTAAAATAAAATAGGCCGTCAGTTTAGTAATAGCACTAATAGGTTCATGAAAGGCAACATCCTGTAGCACTGGCCGGCCACCTGTGCACACTGCGCCGTTCCCACACCGCCTCCGCGTCAATATTGACACAGATTAAATCAATTCTGTGATGAACCTCCGTCTCACGTACGACCCTGTTTGCTCGGAATCGTTGCGAAGAATGAAGTTCTATATAAGCTAATTAGAACTCCATTTCATTTGTTTTAGTGACAAGGGCACAAAGAACTTTTCTTTTTTGATTTTAGAATTTCCTTTCTATTTCACTTCTGTCACATGATTTGTTCCGGATTCGTCGTGTTCAATCATTTTCCCGGAAACTTGTTCTGGAAGCCATTTGTTTCAACAGATCAACATTTTTTTAGGCCTGCCACATACAGACGGAATTTTGATTCGGAATTCCGAAACAGAATCATTCCGAACGCAGCTAATCCATTCAAATCCGTTCGGAATTTTCATAAAATAACGATATTCCGTCTGTATGTGGCGGGTCATCGTAGTTCTCATTTATTTCATGAAAACCTATTTGAATTTACCCCATTAATATATATTTTATCATTAGCTGTTTACACAGTTTGCAAGTTATAAATTAGTGTGAAGTCTAAATTTCAAATTTCAAATTTTTTTAAAAGAATATCTTCACCTAATATCAGTAATCAAATATCGAAAATCGTTAAAGCGGTAATACTCACTGTAATAAGATTACCTGTCATATAATTATGACACCTCCGTAAACAGTAGTTTTGACCCGTGTGCAAAAAGTAAATAATAGCTAAAATCAACATGCATCAATACAGCTATTGGCTTTATTTATTTGGAGTTTTATCCTTCCTAACCTTGCAGACGGCTCTTAAGGCACGATCATAAACATTTGGACGAGCGACTCTACAAATAAAGCCGAGGAAAATACCCCTTGATAAGGCGATTCTGCTAATAGGTGATCTGTGTGCAAATATTACATTTATTTATTACGTATATTATTATGTGTTGTTATCATAGTTTTGTAAAGAATTTTTGTCCCTTTTCAATCTACTTGATTTGAGGTTTCAATCATTTTCAATAATTCGACAATTTAATTACGACCTAATTATTAGCAAAAAATAAATAAAAATACTTTAATATTGTGGTTGCTTGCCGGAATTGGTTTCCAATGGGGGTATTTAGTAGTAATGGGTATAAAATAATTTTAAATCACTTTCAAAATAAACCCTTTTCGGCTTTTACCGTGTCTCTAAGGTAAAACCTAAGATTAACCGAGTGATTAATGGTACCGTTAAAGTGCGCAAATCAGTTAGAGTGCACATTAACTAGCTAATCTGCAGATTAACTGGTCGAGTCAGTCAGTTAAAAGTGCTAAAAAAAATTGTTTCATTTCGTATATTAACTAGGTAATCTGCAGATTAACGACCAAAAATCAGTTAAAGTAAGAAAACAGGTTTTTCAAATGAAAAAATAGTGTAATCACATTAAATTACTTATCTGACTCTTTCAGTTAATGTGCAGATTTAGTAGTTAATTCGCTCATTAACGGGTTGCGTTCTGGTAACATAATATATATTAGTTAGGTAAGCTATAAAAATCATGCAGATTTCGTTCGTGATTTATGTTCTCTAATGCTTAGTTTCCTATATTTATTTAAAAAACTTTAACGATGGTTGAACAAAGTACTTCCGAAAAAGGTGCGTGATAATTTATACGTCCTCGCAATTATCAGGACTTTTTTAAGCCCCTTGTTTACGCCGAATAGAGATTTGGCACCGTTTACCAAAAACGATAGACGGCATTAGGTCTTAAAAAAAGTGTAACGCCCACCTAATTCGCAAAGATTTTTGGGGATCACTGATAGTGAGTAGCTTGTTAAGAAAATTCTATTATCAAGAACATTTTAAAAAACAATTTTGTGATCATGGCGTTTCTTAATCTTGAAAAAAAAAATCATCAAAGATGAAACAGAAAAAAAATATATCAGCTTAGGAGGATAGGTCCTAGACTAGATAACTTTGTTGTTCGTAAATCAACTAATTACCTTACTTTAGTACAGTACTAGTTTCTAGTATGATATCCAATCATAATCAAGACAAATGTTATTTTTCAAAATTATTTTTCTTTATTCGGTGCATTGCTCCATGCGTTGTACCAGTCTGTTGAAACTCTATCTAAGGTACAAGATTTTAACTTACTTACTTTGGTATAGACACTTTTTATGATTTTGTCAAATATTTAGTAAGTTAAAAAAAAATTAGAGACATAAAAGATATACGGAACCGTTTGTTTATCAAGAAGTGTCTTAATAGCTGGGTTTTTAAATAATTACGAACAGCTGCGACCAAAGGATAGATCAGATGTTTTTGCCGACTCTACATGGACATGTCTATATAATGAGTTGTTGTGAAATCAATGATAGAAAATTGCAGCTTTGAACGTCGTTATGCTCACTTTGAATGAATGACTATACCAGCAGATTTCCGCTCGCTGCGAAAGATTAAAAAAAGTTTTAGTCTTAGTTCTGATGTAATTCATGTTTGTTAATAGAATTAACAGAATATATTATATTTTTATCTTGAGAGAATCCAGAAGGAAGCTTCTCTATTAGGTACTGCGGAGGTAATGCAACTTATGCAGAAGATCATAACCGGATGGGTGATCAATTCATTATAGTGACCTTATTGGAGCTTCTGCGGGCACGTTGATATGATAGATTAGTAAAAAAAGTGTGTCCATTATTAGTTTTTTGCTAGTCTATCAAATGACCTTAGGTTTTTTTAGTTGATTTGAGTAATAAGTATCCCACCAAAAACATTTTCATTTAAAATGTTGCCAAGACAAGACCATATGGCTCGCATTGTCAAATAGTTATCAGACCTCATGTAGAGCCAAGCTTCTAATTACAGTACTCACTATATTATAACTTTTGAGTGTTATGACGATCTACGTGGTCGAGTGGTTTGTACGCCGGTTTTCAAGGTGTCGATTCCGGGTTCAATCCCCGGCAGGCTCAATTTAGAAAACTAACTTTTCTATACTGGCTCAAGTCTGGGTGTTTGTATTTCCACCGTTGTCTCTGATTTTCATAACACAAGTGCTTTAGCTACTTACATTGGGATCAGAGCAATGTTTGTGATGTTATCTAATATTTATTTATTTATATTATATATTATATGTAGGTAAGCGCTGATGACCCTTTATAATTGGATCCGAGATAAAGGCAGTTTTTATGGACCTAAATTTAGCTTGCAAAAGACATGTTCCATCTTAGTTTGAGTTAGGACAAGCAGGTGTTCTGAACCTTTAATTGGATCTGCGAAACGAAATGAGATCTCGTATTTTGGCGGTTAGAAATAATTTATATCTCCATTTTGCATCTTGATTTAGGTTTTGTATTAGTTGCGGAATTTCTGCCGCAGGTTATTGTGAATAGGGTGTAGTTTTGGGATTATTAATGATAGGTGTTTGTGATCAAAAACCCCTGATGAGGTTTCTTTTTCGTCGGAATTCGGGATTTGTTATTTTCGTTGAGCGATACCTTGTTTAGTTTTTCTTTTGATTTTAAGAAGCCCTTTGATCTTGAGATGCCTTCAGTATAAGGCATTTTTTTGTTTAGTCATTAACCCTTCAACGCCCGGAAAATGAGACACAATAGCTATTCCATTGTCATCCGGCTGCCTGCGCTCGTTTGTGCGTTGATTAATTAAAGTATGTAAAACATTTTCCAAATTTTCTCATTTTCATTAAAATCTAAAATTTCTTATTCACAATTACCTACCTACCATCTGCTATTCGTATTTCAGTTTTTAATGAAGGTGCCAAATGTTTTATGACGGGAAAACTGTAGAAAGGAGAATTCCTATGTTATGTGTGGAATATGGATGCCCGCCAAACCGAGTTGCGTCACTTCGGTCATGTGTTTGATAGTGACTTTACTGTTCGGGTAAATGGCCATGTAAACAATCTAACAATTAGAAAAGCGATTACGAGTTTCATATACAAAAGACGCATTCCGAAGATCGTTTTCAGGGTTCCGTAGTTAAATCAACAAGTCCGTCTGTCCGTCCGTCCGCAGCTTAGTTCAGAGGCCCTAAGTACTAGAAAGCTGTTATTTAGCATGAATGTGTATAATAATAACGGCAAAAAGTGGTAGAATAAAATGTCGAAAAATATTTTTTTTGTGTATCTCTCCCCCTACACATGTAAAGAGGGGAAGAAAAAAACATCCATCTCATAGTGTGTGGTGTCGTTGAATTTTGTTAGAGTCAAGTGTGTCGTCAATAATATAATATAATAAATAAATGACCAAAACAGCAGATATTAGCTGAGCAGCATTAACTTTTTATTGACAAATTTCATTTATTTTATCACGTAAAACAATGATGAGATAACGTCGTTTATCTTTTCCTGCCATAGACTCATTCTTATCAACTTTATCATTACCAAGGGTTACTATACGATACTGATGATACTGGCCACAGAAACCAAGTGTGATATAATATTAGTGGACAAGGTTATTATTTTAGAAGAAGCTTATAATATCATAAATAGTAAAATAATTATAATAAAAAAAAAAATTGCTGGTTAAATCTAAACAACTTATTTCTAAACTAAGCACAGTGTACCTACTAAGTATTGATACGTTAATACTATGTTTTATGTATTCTGTGGTATTATGGTTTTATATTCTGGTTAAACTAAAAATGGAACAGACAGAGATCAATTCATGAATTATCAGTTCCTCTCGGCAGGCCTTGAGGATGCACTAAAATGTTATAACTAAAGTATTAATAAAAGAAAACTTACAACGAAGACTTTTATTGAGTATTATGTATTTATAAAAATTAATAAAAATTCAACATATTTGCACTATAATTTACACTTTCACTCAAAATTAACCTAATTTAATATTCATAATAATTCCATAAATTGAGTTATAACTAAATAAACATACCTTTCTTAAAACTAAAATACACATTTACACTTTTGTCAAGTCTTCAGAGACTGGGGTATACTTCAAGCCAGTGTCATTGAGGGTGGTGACGACCCACGCATCAGGGGGCAGCTGTCCCGACTTCAGCAACTTCACTGCACCAGCAACGTTGGCACCACTCGTGTATCCCACGTACAACCCCTCCTTCTCACCAATCAGCTTCTTGTATTCAACAGCTTCATCATCAGTCACGGATATCGTACCATCCATATAATCAAACTTGAATAAATTAGGTACACATCCATACCCAGAACCTTGCAACAAATGAAGAGGCTTAGTCACCGGGTCACCTTTAATCGGTTCTGAACCAGCAGGTTCAACAACGTAAGCCTTCAAGTTAGGATTCTGCTCTTTCAAGTATTTTGATGTGCCTACAAATGTGCCGGCAGTGCCTACTGTAGCTAAAAATGCGTCCACACGCTGACCAGTTTGCTTCCATATTTCAGGGCCAGTGGTTTCGTAATGCGATTCAGAGTTCCCGTCGTTATTGAATTGGTTTACGTAGTAAGCGCCTTGTTCGTCAACTAGTTTCAAACCGACTTCTTCAACAGCTTTGACATCAGCCAGCGTGACATTACCGTACGTTCCTTCTACTTGTGGCACTCTTATACACTTCGCGCCAAGAGCTTCCATATGTATGGCTCTTTGTGCGCTGTTTCCGACGGACATGGTGAGGGTGAGAGGATGGTCCAAAACCGCGCACACGACCGCTAAGCCGCATCCTTGATTTCCAGAAGTAACTTCAACGACACTACCACCGGGCTTCAATTTTCCTGATTCAAGCGCTTTATTTATCATGTGCAGTGATGACCGGCATTTTATAGAAGCGCCAGGGTTCATAAACTCACATTTGGCTAGGATCCTTCCGGGGCCGGGGTGAAGGCGGTCAAGAGCGACGATTGGCGTGTTGCCAATTAGATCCAAAGCGGACGACTTGATTTCGTTATCTACTCCGTCGATTGGCGCCATTGTACGAATGTTTGTGGAGCGTTGGTATTACGTTCAAGGTGCGAGTGTAAACTTTGTCAGTGGCGGTGGCGTATCGCGCTTATAAATTGCGCGAGGCGGCACACGACCACTCGACAAAATAGTTGCGCACGGACCACGAGATTACACGGAGATGGAGCGGAAAAATATGGTGTCATATATTTACTCTGTACTTATGCAAGTGTTGAATGCCAACAAGGTTAAAGTAAAAAAGTTAAAAGTACACAAAGATTTTTACGACCGGACAGTAAACGTTTTTATTATACGTATTTATTATACTATAGGGCCTCGAGTGCAAAGTAGCATTATGATCAATATTATAGATAAACACAAGAATCTCTAATGACCTAAATTTAAATAAAAGCAAGGTATAAAGAGTGTTTAATGTTCAATTAAATGTTAAGGAAAATGTTTTTCCTTAAAGATTTTCTTTAAATCATGATTTGCCGTACGAGTTCTAATAAGTTCTACTTATGAATATTGTATTGAGTCATGTTTAATTATTGTTGTAAAGAAGTGCATTTTGGTTTTACTACTAGTAAGAACCTAGTTCATTCATTTTCCTCATTGAGATTGCCAAGACTCGTTACTTATTAACTTTGTCATAGAATATAATCTATTTACATATTATTACGGTGAATTCCGACCATAATGTGGTTAAAATAATTTAAATAAAATAAAAAATAATAAATGCTTTATTTATATTAAATATAAATAAAATATATAAAATAAAATAAAATATAAGTAAAATATAAAATATTTTTATTATTGTTAATTTAAATAAATAAAAAACTTTTAATATTTAATATAGTTGTATGCCGGGTAGTTACACGACATTGTAGATAAATATAAATTCAATCAATAAAAAAAATAGTAATAAACAGGCAGACCGAAAATCAGCAACTGAAAATATAAAGATAGTAAGAAAATCGATTGAATTGTTTGTTAGTTTGAAAAAGAAACACATAAAATATGTGTCGTTTTCACCTTTCTCACAGATCATTTAAACCAAATATAAAGACTAATAATTGCATTAAAAACAAACTTAGTAAATATCGTGTGAGTATGTAGATGAGTAAGTATTTTGAAAATCAGTCTAGTACTTTCCAAAGGCATCCCTTTTTCAGCAACGTGGAGAAGCTATCAAAATAAAGGTTTGTCCTGAAATTATTCATTTTCTACCACTTTAAAAGACAGTTTTTTTTAGTTTTATGTTCTATTTTAAAGTTTGTAGAATATATAAGAAGAGAATTCCCAGAAATATTTATCGAGTCCATTACTGTTAAGTATTCAAATGTTTTTGTTTGTTGTTTGTTCCGATGTTACCAATAGGGATGGTGACATAAAATACATACATAATGTAAAAAATTATGTTTAAACTGTAGAATGGAATATTAGAATACCTGAAAATCAAATGTAACTGTAAATATGAGTTAAAATTAAATGAAAATGATTGAACATGTTTAAAATGATGCTCGAAATCGCATGACTGCAAACGCCAATTGCATCGCATTACGTCGGTTGCGATATACCACTCAAATGAGACAAGACAAGCTGTCACATATAGTGTCTTCATGGTGTTTGTTGGTAATAATGTTTGACATTAGTTTGTTTATTTATCACATCGTTACGTAATTAAGATCACGTGACTGATTGGAGCACAGAACAAAGAAAAATGTTTGGTGCGTTTAGGCGGGAAAATTGAACATTAACGGTCTTACCACAAAAGATTTTAAAACACTGTTCAACAAGTGTTTAACTTAGACACTGTTTAAATGTGATGCTGTTAATTTTTTGACAATATGATTTGAAAGAGACGGCATCACAATTAAACAGTGTTTAAAATAAACAGTGTTTTAAAATATTTTGTGGTAATATGTCGTTAATAATTTTCTTTGACATTTTTATCGACATCAAGTGTTTTTTTGTATTTTTTTCGTATTACTTACATGTCTACCTACAAAATTAAAGCGGTTCCAAAAATTTCTCAACATCCCTATTCCTGACCAATTTAGATAAGTATAAACATTCAACATCTTAACATTCTTATCACCTTTACCATAATAACACTGCCTGCATTGAAACTCGTTATAACCTCCATCAATATTTAATCACCCATATCGCGTATTGAATACCGAACTAAATATTCATAATGATGCATACATATTTGAATATTTGTTTAACTGTGATTGGTAATGATAGCTTTTTATGGGAGGCCGAAATGACGACATCCGTCATGACCACCTTGACAGGCTTGACAAATGAATAATTAAAAACAAGTGCAATTTCAATGATGACTTGCTATGTCTATCTTTCCTTAGTAAGCCATAGGCTAAAACTCACACCCGTATTCACAAACAACACTCAAACGACCCTTGACAACGCGAACGCACTGCGTTAAAATAAAGTTCTGTAATTGGTTCGTTAGTTTTAAGTATTATGGTGCGATTGGTTCGTGGAACGCTGTGCGTCCGTGGGCACAAACATTACTATGAGGTCTCACAGACCTCATAGTAATGTTTGTGAATACGGGTGTTAGTTGTCTTGATATTTCTATTAAGTAAATGGAATATAAGTTGCCCTAAAACGGACCAAAGCAGACTCTATCTCTGAGAATAGGTTTGAGGCCTGTAGAATTGTGGTTTTACGCTGTTCAGCTGTTCCCAATGGACAACATTTCATTTTGAGAAAATACTAAAATTAGAAAACCAAGCTCATATATTTTTATACGTTAGTTAAAAAAGTCAAAAATCTAGTTCAAATGAAAAAGTCAGTTATTGTGAGTTGCTTGAGTCTCTATGCCTTATATTTAATAAAATCAATTGTCAAATTTCTTCTTCTTCTTCTTTTTTTGTTATGGCAATCTACTTTCCTCTAGGAAGTAATTTTTGCCAGTGTCAAGTGTTAAATAGTTCAGTGGTAGATATTGTTTAATTTTTCATTAGAATGCGGGTGCATCGCATTCCAATGCTGCTTGGAGCATTTGGCACCAAGTATATCAAGACAGTTTACTCGGTTAGTTCTGCCGAGGAAGCCACCACTTCAATAAAAGTCTCAGCTTCACACAACCAAGATCGCGCCTATTTCAATTATCCCACATATTGTTCAGTTGCGTAGACACTTGTACCATATAACTGCACCAATTTTAAGACACAATATCCACTATGAATCAATTTGAAAATAATTAAAATAGACACCAAACCGAACTCGACAAAATGGCGCCAAAAACTCCATTGTCAAATTTGACAGTTGGTTACAATTTGTTATGCGCCCAAATAATAGTCGACACTTGCCTACCAAACTATCGACACCATTATCGTGTATCGATATTTTATATTGGATAACTTAAAAGAATAAGATGTAAAGTAATCAACAAAATAAAGAAAAAATGTTTATCTAATATGAACTTAATAAAAATTACTAACATTAAACAATATTACTATATTTTTGAAATGTATCGATATCACTTACAGAAATCCCTCTGCCACATCACTATCGAAACCATAGTGACATCTAAATCCATGATGACATATTGTCGCAGAATAGAATAAGTTTTTATTTTTTTAATCTTGATTTGGCAAAAGCGCTACACATTACACTTCCTAATAATGTCGCTCTTTTAGAATGAGTAAAATTTCAAACAGTGATTTAATATGCAGATTTTAAAAAAAATACGTATGTTCCCTAATTTTTTATCTACTTTCATTATACAAAGGTAAATCGACATATTATTTGTTTTTGAAAGGTTGACCATTTGGATACCTACATCTGAACAGTGTAAAACCATAACTACACAGGCCTCGCAATAATACACTTTAGGGTAGGTATTGACCATGACCTGGAGAAAATATAGTTTTGAGGGATATGAAAACAAACTTTAAACAAAGATTATAATATTTCTATATCACTATGCAACAAATAGTATGGCAGGTTGCCGACCAATTATGAACTTAATTTCAGGGATAACACTTTCCTTGACAACGTAATAATGTCTACAAAGACAGAGGAAATGAGGTGATTTCGTCATTTTGATAGATAATAAAACACAACATTTAAAACAGATAAGAGTTTGCTCACGCACGATTTTTGAACTCTGTTATCGGAAGTGTAGCTAATCTCTTATACAAGGAAAACTTTATTTTTAATTATTCTGTAGGTTCCGCATATAATTCGACCACGAAATAATCGTAAAATTAGTGATATTCACTAATTTTACGACTATTTCCCCCTTAACTTGAAAAGAAAGACTTCTTTTTATGTTTGGGACAAAATAAAATAAAAAAATTTAGTGCACCCTAGATCTAAATTGTGTTTTGGTTTGCCCATTACTGGGATTGATTATCGAATACAATAGTCCATTTGTATCTAGGGTTATCATTTTGCATTTTTCCATACAAATAAAAAGTATTTCCTTACATGTTAAAGATAAAGATTATTTTGTTATCTTATACTTAAAGTTTACAAACGATTTTTCCTGTTTTAGAATTATCAGGCGGTGATAACAATGGCAATATTTTGGCATATCACTGCTGATAGTCATTTAATCTTTTAGTCTTTTCAATTCATTTTTTCCTCCTCAATATCTTTTATATTGATTTTTTTACAGGATTCCGCATTAGTTCTAATTAACTTACCCGAAAGATACCTGTTTCATTCTTAGAAAAAATTTGATGATCGGCTATCTGAAAGTTGGGTAACTTGCCTTTAGTGACGTACTCACAATACAGAAATCAGTTATTGATCTCCTTTACAATGTACAAAATTTAATATTCCATAAAAAATCCATTCTTTAACTACATTTACTTACATAAAATCTGTAATTTATACAAACATTCCACTTTCATTGCTAATAAACTTTTCAACTTTGTACATCTCAATGATTAAAATACAAATGTCAACAAATTACATTATGTTTGGACCAACTGGCAAAACACACAAAAAGTGCAAATAACTGTCACCCTACAGTCAAGCGATTATCCGTAAGTGGCAATAACTCCTATTCTCACTTATACGAAATACTCGAATTTGAATCTTGTCACCAGTAAAATAGGGCCTAAACCAAAAACTAGCGATCATCAAAGCCAGATAGTAAAATTGGACTCTTTGTAGATAGTTATAAAGCACATCTTCAATTATTAGGGTTGAAGACCTACCAGATGTCAACGCGGTCCCAATCTATTGTTAACAAATATGGGTACA
This sequence comes from Catoptria pinella, assembly GCA_963556745.1. Lineage (NCBI taxonomy): Eukaryota > Metazoa > Arthropoda > Insecta > Lepidoptera > Crambidae > Catoptria > Catoptria pinella. The sequence goes on from OY750771.1 coordinate 8,556,500, forward strand.
ATTGTGCACAATGCCTTACACTATTTTATTAAGCGGAGGCAAGTAGGCCGAATGAGCCAAATGTCAGCTATTTGATAATTGGGGTATCCGATTGTGAAAAGGGCCAAATATGGCACGCAACAACTGTTAACTTATGAGTGGTAATTTTCTGGTGACACTTGAGAATACAACCGTAGTTTTGTATTTTAGCTAAATGGTGGCCACCGCATATAGCCACGTTTACGTTGGTTAAGGAAATCGTTTTCTTTTGAAATGGTTTTGCTTTCATACAAAAAACTCAACAAACCTATTTTGGCTGCAGCCGTGAGACTATCGGCACAGAATATATAATAGTACTACCTATCGGCCGAATAATCAAAGGCTTCTTAGCTAAAATCTTTAGCTAAGGTCTCCTTAACTTTGAGGAAGCTGTCAGTTTTATAAAATTTCTGTTAAATCTGACATTTTTTTTTTAATTTAAGGTGGCCTTAACTTTAAGATTCGTTTGAGTATTTGGCCGATAGTATAGTAGTGCACTTCATAAATGTTTATTAATTATTGTATTGTATTCTTAGTGTTACTGTGTAGTTTGTTATTGTAGTAGCTCATGACTCGTGTATTGCAGTAAATAAAAAGTTTCATTCATTAATTCAATCTGTTTTCATGCTTTGTGTAAAAAATAAGGTATGTATAAGTACTCGAAAATAGGAGATAATAAGAAACATAGGATTTGAAAAGAAAAGTGATGTCACCAATGTCGAGTAACCTTCCTTTTTCATATCAGAGATTTATATCGAAAACAACTAAAGGCAGATTCTAATGTTACAGACAGATTTGAAAGTTACCTTTTAACCGCATCAAATCAAATAAAACTAGTGTGAAGTATCAAGCTATTGGGTTTATCTTCCAATCAAATAACGCGTAATCAGGGAAGAAACCCGATTCCCACGGGTTGTACACCTGCACCAATGGGGATGGCAACGCAAAACTATTTGTAGATGGCGCTGCGCACGTTTGTTCTTATGATAGTAGACGTTTCGCTTGTAAACAAAAGGAAAATTGGTATTTATTTTGTGGATTTTTTTACTGAAAAAGCCCGTTGGCTTAAAATAGATATAAAAGACTATTCTCTTATTCTTAATGTAAGTGCCGGATTTGAAAGCCAAATTAAGACGTTTTTATTCTTACAGCATCTATTATTTTTTCTTAATATCCATAGACTTTGGAAGTGGCAACATTTTTACAGCGTATTTACCCAGCATTTGGTCATTTTAAAGCTATAAAACGGATTTAAAGTAAAAGTGCTTTGTTTTGACAGTTCTCATGGAACAAACGTCGCCATTTTGATAGTTGCCTTCCCCACTGTGTACAATGCTTGTATTCCAAATCTCCTATGTGGATGCTTTTAGGTTTTGTATGCATGTGGACTTGTTTTGTCGGTCATTTTACAAGAATACGCGATAAGCTAGTCAGAACCTTGTGTGAACGAGTTTTCAGCAATAGCATTTGCGATAGATGTTTTTAACAATAATATTATAATTCGGAAGTATACTATGACGACGATTTAAAAAATGTAGGCTGTGGCTAGTGCATGTAATGTGGGTGCAACAGATTATACTTATAATCGTATATACTTATAATATGACCAACATCTTTTTCATTTTTACATCAAACATCAAGAGTGTGGTAACCCTACTGTATATGTTGACGGGTATTTCACGCCGAATTAAAATACCATTCGTTTAAAATCGAATGGTTCGGTGATTTGATGCAACTATAAATTTTAACATCAATTTTCTTCAACTCTAAAGCGATAAAAAGTATCTACCACAAAGCTTCTTCGGAGTGCACTACAGATAGATTTCGTCTTTATTTAAGCACTATGATTTTTTTCCAATGGCGGCGCTAGCATGGTAGCAATAGATAATTATTATTACCGTGGCGCTAGTGTGCAGACTATGCGTACTACTACTAGGTGCAGCGCGAAAATTTACATTACTTAACTGTAGCTGCTGGAACAGAACAGTGTTATTTTTCTTATTAGTAAATTTCAATTTATTTATTGTGATAGAATCAATTTGATTTGATCAGGCGGACCAAACCATACTCATTTCAATCCCACTCCTGGCACTTGCTACAAAATCAAGCAGAAAATCTGCCTTTCCTCGAAAAAGATAATTTGTATAGTTAAAGTAGCGAAAACACAAAAAAGTACTTGACCATCTATGGGTAAATACATAAGCTTTTCAAAGGCCTCCAAACACCGCCGACGACAAAGAAACGCTCTCAAAATGTTCAAAGTAGGTGCGTCAGACGCGAATGGTAACCATTGTGGGTATTTTTGTAACTAATTGAACTAAAAGATAATTTATTGTCATCCACAGCGAAGGCTGTGTAGGCTTGAAAGGGACAGTGCTATTGAAATGCTTGCGAGGAGAAAGGAAAGGAAACAGTCGGCTCTTTCTGTGGGAATCAAATCACGACTCACGCGCAGCGCCGTGAAAGGACCCATATTTACAGAGTGATGTGTTTTTGGAAAATAAATTGCTCGAATAGTTGGAATTATTTTTTTCGCAAAATTTTAAAAACTGCCTCATCAAAAAACATGTATAATAATTATCGAATCTGCTCACAAAATCACGAGAATCGACCTGTAGAGGAGAACAGACAACCGGACAGACATACGAAAGCATTTTTGACCAAGCTGAACCAAAGACGCTTCGCCTGTGCTTCGCACTCGCTGGGTCAATAATGTTAGACATACCTTTCTGGTTTACATTAGTTAGAGTAGCGTACTTACGTCAAAAAGTGTTTTAGGCCCGTATAATGTCACTTCTCAATTTCATTCAAAAGTTAATGCAGTATGAATGTAACAAGTAACTAATTCTTTTTTACACCGATATATTACTAATAACATAATTTTATTTCATATACTAATGCACACTTCTTCATAAAACTACTTAAGTATTTATTTTGAAATTCAGTTGAATGTGGGTAAAATATCTAATCATTACTCAGTTTCAATCTTCCAAAAGATTACCTAACTTTCTCAATGTTCGAAGCAAGCAATAAAAGATCACCCTGTATCTACCGTGGGCAGGTTCGGATGCACCTGAGTATTTCACACCGCGACTTGCTGGCGCCGACGGCCAGTCTACTATAGTCTGTGACCCGGTGCATAGACTTGTGATAATACAGACCTGGCTAATAATACCTCAGTGATTTGCATTTCACTGTCTATGAAATCTACTGCTACGTATAGGCCTTATCCAAGGATCTCCAAGAACTAATTGTTTTGCGTTTCTACATCTAGACTAGAGGCCACACATAAAAAAAACTTAATTTAATCTTAAACTAAACTTAGAAACATCGAATTATCAACAAATTATAGCTTAAGCACTACCCTCTTACCTTTACCTCTTACCCTTATTCTGTTTTTACCGACTTCAAAAGGAGGGAGGCGCTCAATTCGACCCGTATTTTTTTAATACTGATAGTTATTATGCGCAATGCGTTTGGAATTAATATAAAACTTTTTCTGTTTATTAGTCGGGTGCATTGGAGTCTTATTTTGAAACAAAAGCTATGTATATTTAAACTTGAGGGTTCGGTTCCCAACAGCGAGTTATTTTACAACATAATTTTAAAAATCAAAACCGTAATAAGGAAGTTCCCTTTAGTCGAATTTTGAGAAATAAAATCAAAATTATTAGGCATAAGCGATTAATTTTAATACCTATATCAAAATAGTTTTTCAATATCTCAAAAAATAGAAATTATATGAAAGGAGACTTGTGACGTCACAAATTCCGTAAAATTTTGTATTAAAAATGCAAGTAATTAAAACTTTGAACTGCTATATCTTCGTCGTTTTTTGTTTGTAATAGAATTTTTTTTTTCTGTTAAGTAAATATATAATATTAATAATGATTATTAAAGTTAAATTATAGAATCTTAAAAAAATTGGAAACTTCCTTATTCTACACATCAGATTTTTGACTGGCAAATCTAATAGATACATTGGTCTCGCCGCCCACTCGCTGCGAGCGATGTCGTGGCCCGTAAAGGTATTAGCGCATTCCTCAATCCGTGCCGTCGTGTCCGACAACCGACATTGTCGGGCAACCACCGCGCCCCCGCACTCTTGATCCTCGAGTGCTTTATGAAAATAGAACTCCCAGCTAGCTTAACGAAAATGATCAGAAAATCATAAAAGAAACAAACTCCTAAAGTTGTTTCAGTACAAAATGAACATTAAAAAGTCTGTTTTGTTCTATAAAAATATAGTAGGTACTTATAATAGAATAGGGAAAAAAACTTTCTTAATTAATAAAACAAGATTGAAAGAACATAAATAGAGGGAAAAACTCGTATTAGATTCAATTAACGAAAATAAAACAAAAGAAGTGAAATAGTACGAAAAAACTTTTATCCTTATTTGACTAATCAATCATTTTATATTTTGCATAAAGTTCAGTAAATAATTTAGCTCTTGCTGGGTGTAGTTGGGACTCATTTTTCATCGTTAATTTGTCATCTATGCACAAGTAAAGCAGCCCTTTATCTGTAGCTGGTTCCCATTTTACTGTTGTTAGTTCATCGACGGTCGGCGTTGGATTTCTGTAAAAAAAAATGTGTCTTGTTCTAGATAATAAAAGTTTTGCTTATATCAAACTAATTATACAACGTGTTACAAAAATACCCCTAATGCCGAATATGATGGATAGGGACCATCAAACAGAACAACTTTTACTATGGAAACAACTTTGAAATCGCGAAAAATAATCAGCTGTTACATAATTCATTCATAATTACAAAAATATCAAAATGTATGAAACAGCTGATTATTTTTCGCGATTTCCGAGTTGGTCCCATAGTAAAAGTTGTTCAGTTTGATTGTCCCATCTACCATATTCGGCATTAGGGGTTATTTTGTAACACGTTGTATAGAATAACGTGTTATTTCACACTGCTTTACAAGATAAATATTTAGGAAGTAGGATATTAATGCCGCAGAATTGATTAAAAACAAAAAATAGTGATAAAAGCTACTAAAACCACATTTTAAACCTGCTTCAATAAAATGTTGAAGATAACATTAAATACCAACCCAGTTTTTGCAAAGTTTGTCCACATTTGAAGAAATCTATTTTTGACAACTTCATCGGTTTCGGAAGCATCATTGTTGAGTCCATCAACTTTGATCAAATATCCAGTTTCGTCCCCATGGCAAACTCCTTTTCGGTTAATGTTGTGTTTTTTCTTTAAATAATTATAACCTCCATCGTAAGCAAATTCAAAGAAATATACGGGGGCACTATGTTTGGCTATAAACGATGCAGCTACATATCCACCGCCAAAGAAATCGACATCAGAGAAGAAATCGACTGCAAAAGTATCAGCTTCATTATATTTTAGCTCAGCAGTTGAATAAATATCTCTTAATCTTGTATCTACGTCTATTTTATCGGCCTCAGGAATTTCGAATGGCAAGACATCTATAAAATTCTTTTCATTCGCCAGTTTATCAAATTTTGGTTTACTGAGTGCAACCATAAGTAAACCTTCGCGGGAACAAATTCCGGATATAAACGGAACCTTGTTAAATCTCCCTTGTGACAGCAAATCATATGGTTTCTCATCTAGAAATGTCTCCCATTCTGATTTTTTTTCAACATTTGGCACGAATCCAAAATATATTCCACCACGTGTCGGGTCTGAGTAAATAGCTTTCATAGATAATGATATCAATTCCTTTATAGGCAACGCTTTTAGGTATTTGAGAAGTTCTTCGTCATCTTTAACAGATTTTGACGCGACTGCAGGAATTTTGTATGCTAGCTTTTTTAAACTACAACTGTTGTGAGCCCACGGTAATAAAGATGAACCTGAATGACTTACAGCTTTATGAAACAAGCCTAAAGCTGTGCGAGATAGCATCAAATATTCAACTGACGCACCGCCAGCACTGAAACCGAATAAGGTCACATTCTTAGGATCTCCACCAAATTTCTCAATATTTTTTTGTATCCATTTCAAGACTTGCACTTGGTCTCGTAGACCCATATTTCCTGGTGCGTCTTTACAGTCTAAAGACAAGTAGCCAAGAATGCCAAGACGATAGTTAAAAGAAACCAAAACAACATCTTTTTCAACCAAAAAATCAGGACCGTGGGCCTTATCATCAGTTCCATGTCCAAACAAGAAGCCTCCTCCATGGATAAACACCATCACAGGGAGGAGTGGGGTATTTTCGGTTGGTAGTTTAGGAGTGTATACGTTCAAATATAGGCAGTCTTCATCTCCGATAATTTCGCCTGTTGCTTTATCGTACTGAGAGCATATATTGCAATTCTTTGTCGCATCTCTGATTCCTTCCCATGGTTCGGGTGGTACAGGCATCTAAAAACAGTTAAGATTTATACAATTCTTTCATCATCATAATCATCATATCAGCCGCACGTAGTAGGGTTTCTGATTTCTCGATATATTTTTTTTCTCGGGTCTCGAGATTTCTCGACCAGGGGTTCCCAGGAATTCTTGAGTAATCGTGAAATTTCTAATGTATTTTATGTGGAAAAGAATTTAAAGCTGCCCAATGGGCTACATAAAATTAACACCAAGTTCTTAATAAAATCTAAGCAATCAAAACTTTGCACCTAGATGGCAGCAGCTCTACATTGTAGTTGGTTTTGTGCAAATGCCGGGGACCGGACGGTTTTAAAATAAGGTACTTACAGAAAATCTGATGTCTCCAACCGGTGGTTTTGCGTACGGAATGCTTTTGAAAGCAAAGAACTTAAAATTATTCGATGTTTCACATGATTTTCCTCGAAGATTTCCTTGTTCTACTTCTACTATAATATCAGACATGTTTTATTTCAATTAAAATATCTCACTTTAATTATTACAATAACGGTTTAATTACTCAAACTTTACCACTTGAAGACAATAATTCACTAAACCACAAATTATTGCCTTTCACTGTTTTTAACCCAGCCTTCGACAATACTGACCTTGCCTGTCAAATGGATGAAGCTTAAAGTTATTTTAGTATTACCATTTTCATTCAATAAAACCCTTGTGTAGTTAGTCATGATTACAAAATGCACTCTATTAACTGGTGTTAAAGTCGTAATTTGTCAACAACGTTTTAACTTTTGTTTCAGACACATTTACAACCTCGCAAGCAAATATGACCCTTTTGTGTCTGTACGGCAATGTTAGGTTATTTCCCAAAGCAAGACTGACTACGGTTCGTAGCATTCTGAAACAGAATTCTGCAGAAGCTCGATAGATGTCACTCTTTGAATAACTTCTTCATTACGTGAAACACAAACTTTTAGATTTTTTTTTATTTGTGAAAAATGTCTTTAAACAGAGTTCCATTTAAGTTTAAAAAAATTATGAATCAACTAGAGCCATAAATTAAGTAGGTACAATAAACTTGTAGAAAATTAAACTTTTTTATCTAAATAAGTCGCCTATGGTCCTACGAGTAAGTACGTAACTGTAATTATTAGTATTTAAATTATGTATAAGAAATAGAAAATTCTTTTAGAGTAATAGCAGGTAGGGAGATACTAAAACAAATCTTAATTAATTTTAATCGTTTCGTGAATATATTTAAGTATGTTTGGTGTTTTGATTGGGTTTTTAGTTCTTAATTTGGTTTATTGCATTTTCCGACGTCATCTTCTATCTACGGAAATCTTGGAACTGAATTCATATTGTGTGGTATTTATTTGTGAATTGCCACTGAATTTTTAATACACTATTTATAACAACTATGTTTAGAATAACGTTTTATCTCAGTAAACACGCTACGAATCCTCAGGTGTGGGTGCGGTGACCGCACAGCCTCCGCTCCGGATGTGCACCTGTGCGCTGTGACAAATGAACGACCCACAGTTTTTGTGGTACCTAATTGAATCGCAGTAAACACATTTGGCCGTTCAACAAGAACCTTGTTCAATACTTTACACACTTTTTAGTTTTCTTATTACGATTCGATTCAGTCGCCCTAGACAAAGTCACATTAGAATTTAAAAAAAAAACGATATTTTCACTTTCGATAGATGTATGGATTTCACGTTTTTAAAATCGATGGTTTAGTTTTTGCTCTATATTGTAAAAACATTAATTAGTGCATGAAAAACTTAAAGTATGGAAAATGGCCATTGAAATGAAAAAAATCTGCCATGTGCCAACATCGAGGCAGTTTTTCCATTGATAGTTCCCTGCCAAAATGAGCTTTTGTTTCAGCAAAATACTAAAGCTCTGGTGAACCCGCAGGTTTATAATTAGAATTCTTTACCAAACTAACTCGATTCAGTCGAGATAGCCGGATGCGCACCTGTGTTGATCTCGTGAGACCCAACTATGTACGATCAATTTTAAACTTAACCCCCTTAAAGCTGAGGTCTATAATGTGATTTTGAATGGGTGGTCACAGTTTTGTATGGCGTTGTTTGTTGTTATTTTGTACGCTTCGAACATCCGCGTGCTATTATATATCGTATGTTTTTAATGTACGGTGACCATATTATTGAGAATCTAGGATAAGTGTAGAAGGAAACTTGCTTGAAAATTAAAATTCTAAAATACTGAAATTCTCTTCAGAGCACATTATGCATGCATCCCTCTATTTATATTTTTGATATAAAACCTGCTCTGATACGTAGCTTGATTGCCGCCTTATTTTTCGACAAAGATAATGACTAATTATCGATAAAACAAAAGTAATTCTATATGACCTAGATTATAAGTTTAACCTGCATTTAGCTACATACTTGTTACTTACTCCACAATTTTACCTCTAAGTGAAAACTTGTGAATAGCTCATATTTACTTATTTAGTAATTACTGATATCGTGTCTCACAGTTGTAAGTTTTTCTAACTAATTAAAAAAATATATAAATAAAACATAAACAGGCGAGTGCCCTGAAAAAGATGAGCTTCTTATTACACGACCACCCAAAAAAACAGAGAATAAAATGTGTTTTTTTATTTATTCATTTTTTAACCAGACGCAATCACCATCAGCCATCACTTATCATAAGAGTTTGTTGATCATCATCAGATTTCTTAAGAATTTTAAAGTTTTGTACCCTAAAAGATAAACCTTAATTTCTTAATGGGCTGGGCAGCGAGATTTTATAAAATAGATACTTAGATTTTATATAAAGTTTTAACAATTAAGTTGAATAAGTAGCAGGTATACAAAGTTTATAGTAAAAAATATAAGTGGAAATAACTAAATCTGGTTTAGTCAGGATTTATTGTTGTCACCCTACACTCACACACGTGAGTTGTTTGCAAAATTTTGGCTCTTTAGTTGGCCGTGTGAACCCGCCTGCAATCTTTTTAAGATTTCACATTCCTACAAAGCTTTTTATAATCCATTCAACCTCTTTAAGCCAGAATCTTTTGAAACTTATGAAAACTGATTCTGTCCCACGCTCAAACTCTTCGTTTTACTTGCTATAACTTACATAAAGTTTATAAAAATGCTTTTATCTAGCCTAATTGAAAATGGTAATGTGAATTTTTAAATATGAGATTTAGCATTCACAATGCTATTTTATACAATATTAAATAAACATAATATAGGTACTAGAAAAATACGACTCGCACCTGATCATATTCTCGGACGGGAATCGAACCCGCGAGCTTTGGATGTCCGGTCCAATACCGAGTCTCTCGGTAGCTCAGCGGCAAGAGCATTGGACCGGACATCCAAGGGTCGCGGGTTCGATTCCCGTCCGAGAATATGATCAGGTGCGAGTTGCATTTTTCCTAGTATATTATTTAGTATTGTATAGTAATACGAAGTAAGGTTTCATAATACTTACTTTTTACTGTCTTTCAAGTTGCTTTTTTACAATAAATATTAACAAGGAGTTGTGATATTTTTTTAATAATCTGTGCACTTTGATTTTCTGGTTAAAACCAGTAGTTTGAAATTGATGTGGAAACTAAGGGACAGATATTCCTACCATGTGCTACATACACGCCTTATTGTGAGTAACAACGACTATTTTGGTGGCCATGGCGTGTATCATCGGTGGTCATGGTCCAATGGCCCGTGGCCGGCTCCAGTCGGCTGCTTTGTGCCGTCACTTGGGCACATAAATTGCGATGCGCGATTGGTGTGGGTTACGATTATCGATATGAAATGAAAATGTGGTTGTAATTATTAATATTATAATTTCCATCATAGCCTATCCTTACTTCCTAATTTTTTCAAAGCCTAAAAGGTTGAAATTCTTTATTATGAACCTACCTAATAATAAGATTAAAGTTTCTCACGTTTACATCAAAATTTTAAGTTCACAAAAATTATGAAAGCTATTCAAATACTTTAATTGCTATGTTGACTTGAGGATTTTTTGTATGTTATGTAGGTACCTAGGTACTTCTTGTTTATGCTAATGTCTTCTACATACCTACCAAATGCATTTCATCTTCGTCCTAGAAAATCGTAACTTAAATAAACATAATTTCTTCTTCACTAACTCTTGTTACATACCTTCATATCTTACCTACTTGACGCGGACCCACTACCAGCAGCGCTTTTGCAGTAGGTACACACAACGGCACCTCAGACTACACATGTTGACCTTGAGACCGCCTTTAAACCCTACGTAATAAAAGCTGTTTTCGCAGTTTAATTGTATAACCTGACGTGCTGGCGTGTGTACCTACGTAAAACAAAGTAAGTACCTATACCTAGTCGGAGGAACCACGGATCATGAGTTGTTGGGATATTTATCGATCTCAGCTTAGCCCACCACTATGCACAGATTGTTCGTGCTGGCTGGGCTGAGCTGTTCCGTGTACAAGGAGCCAGGTCCTCGTGTGCGTGCCCGTGTGTGAGTGCAGCCGCGCAGGTGTGCACGAGACTCGCCGGCGCCGGCGCACATTCTTTCGACGGTCGCGCACTCGAACGTACTCGATGACGTGATTCGATCGTGAGTTGTTTGTTATTTATTTACCACATATTATTACTCGTAGGTATGCACTTATTATTGATTCGTTTATATCGAAAAGCCGCATTTTTTACACTTGCCAAAAGATTGGTAAGATTCTAATTTAAAGAACGCCGTTAATGCACTGAAAAACTTATAGATGTTCTTCTGTTTTCACTGTGATCAAGATTTATAATAAGTATTATTCTAAATGCCACCGAGAGTACAAGACGCACTGAAATGCTTAAATCACAAGGAACAGTCAGTACAATAAACAACGTGTAACAAACAAAACCCCGAATATGGTGGACAGGGTAGACCGTGCCTACGACCCCGGAAAATACTCGTAAAGGCTGAAAATCGCCACTTTTTTGAATAAATAAATTTTTCTTTTCATGATGAACTGCAAAGTGGCAACCCTAAACCTAAAATTGTGTTTTGCTTTTGCTCTTAATGGAACTGATTATTGAAAACAATAATTTATTTTGCGTAAAGGTTTGTCACTTTGCAGTTTTCCATAAAAAAAATTACAGGATATTAAGAAACATCCTGTATAAACTGATGTTCATAAAACCAATAAACAAATAGGTACATTTTTAATTATTTTATTTTATTGCTAACTTTGTATGTAACCTATTTAAAAAAGTAGCAGTAGTGTATTACAGGTCACATGTACTGTATTGTATTATCTATCATGGTTACCATAAAAATATCATAACACCTTTGCTTAAAAAATGTGCAAGTAATTGACCACATTAGTGCCATCTATTAGTATGAATATAATAACATGAACGTGGTGCTTTATAACATCGAAAGCATCAACCAATACAATCGCTCATGCTACTCGTCACTAGATGTCGCTAAAGAAGGATCTATTTATTATTATATTGTGTGTAATTACCTATTCTGTGGTAGCGCTATCTACATTTTGGTAAACGTATTCATTTTATATAAAAACATAACCCTTTCCTAGCAGTCGGGTAAAAAGACATTATATAAGTACAAGATTTTTGTACTCGAGAATATAATGGCAAAGAGTAAATTTTACATAGTAAAATACATCGTTTTGTGCCTGGTCACGTCGGTTATATTATGTACCTACTTATATTATAAGACGGTAACCAGACCGAAAGTGGCGCCGCGGTAAATTTTATTAAATATTGTGATTTTATATACTACTCAAAACAAAATAGGGGTCACTATATGGTTTTCCATACAAACGAACTAATTTCTGAAGGGTTTTTTCCATATAAATTCAATCTGATTTTATTTGAATTTTGATATTGTTCGAAAGCTACAAATAGTAAACTTGTGGACTTTACTGTCGAATTTACTGCATAATTTCTTCTATTCAATGTGTCAGTTACAAATACCTACTAAAAATGATAGACGGTCTTAAAACGTTTAGTTTTTTAAAATCCTTTTTTATTGACAACTTACATATTTAAAAAAAAAATCTGAGTGTGCCACCTTCAGTATGGGCTGTAGATGTACCACAATACCAAATAACTACGAAGTAAGCGGCCGAGATTATGAATAAAAATAACCACAGAGTAGGTTCCTACAGATTGAATTTTCATGTTGTTTGTACTCACTTTATACATAGATATCCGAAATGCCCTGATAAGAATTATCTTTCAAGTGCATATTATAAAATTGTTTCAGGTTTCATATTCAAAGAATAGGACGTAAGTGAAGCAGTACTTTTTGGGCAAAGGCAACAGAAAATGGTGAAAGTAAAAATAAATCAAGGAGTTTTGGTTGGTAGAAAATGCACAACTGCAAATGGGAACGATTTCTTCAAATTCCTAGAGATACCTTATGCAGAACCTCCAGTGGGACAGTTGAGATTTAAGGTACCTAACCTACTTACTTATAATAATAATAAGTAAATAAATATAACAATACAAAAAATTGGAGACAAGAAAATAGTTACCTAATTAGTCGATAATAGTCTATATCATGTGATAATGCTTTGTTCATTGAATGTTATAAACTCCTTGCCTTTTATTTTATGAAAATTAATAGGTTTTCTTGTATTATAAAATTAGAATTGTAATATCAAGTGCTTAATTGATTTATAATGAAGGAACTTTCTATTTGAACAGAGTCCTCAACCACCAAATCCTTGGGAAGGAGAATGGGATGCTACTGTTAACAACCCAAACCATGCAGCCCATCAAATGAACTTTGACAATCTCAGTGTTGTTGGTAGTGAAGATTGCCTATACCTCAACGTTAACACTCCTCAATTACCTGATGATAAAGCTGTTGAACTAGCAGTTATAGTTCATATACATGGAGGAGGTTTCGTAGGAGGTAGCGGGACTAATATGGATTTCAACATACCGGACCAGTTAATGGAGCATAACGTAATTCTTGTCACAATTAACTATAGGCTCAACGTGTTTGGTTTTCTTTCATTAGATCTTCCTGAAGCAGCCGGTAATATGGGACTTAAGGATCAAGTTCTAGCCCTGAGGTGGGTACAAGACAACATTTCAGCTTTTGGTGGAGATCCAAACAATGTCACCATCTGCGGGCAGAGTGCTGGTTCAGCTTCTGTCGAATATCTTCTTCTGTCACAACGTTGTATTGGCCTATTCTCTAAAGCTATTTTACAATCGGGGTCAAGTATAAATCATTGGGCTATTCAGTATAATATTTTAAATCTCAGTATAAAACTTGCTCAAAATCTAGGCTACACGGGTGATGAAACTGATATGAAGGCAATTCATGCTTTTTTGATGGATCAACCATCAGAAGCCTTGGGATTAAAAGGAAATGAAACTGTTCAAGCAACTGGAGTAGAAGGATTGAACTTCGGTTTCGTACCATCTGTGGAGAAAGATTACGATAATAATGAAGATTTTTTGACAGTACCTCCTTATAAACTCCTAGATGGAGGAAATTTCATTAAAGTTCCAACTATCAGAGGCTTCTGCGAAATGGAAGGGCTTTTATATGAAATGTTATGCCCCAAAGCCATCAAAAAGTTGAAAGAAGGTAAAACTTTCACAAATTTTTGGAAATATCCTCTGAATTCGAGTGATAAAGAACAATACAATAAGAAATTATTTAATGAATACTTTGTTGGAGGTATAAATAACGAAGATGAATTAGATAAGGGTATCTTCGAGTTTTTCAGTCATCATGATTTTACTGCTGGTGTTGTTTTAGCTACTCAGAAGGCGGTTCTTTATGGAGCTGTTCCTTGTTATTTGTATCTGTTTGCGTATGATTCTCCGAACAATTTCATAAAGTCACTCTTCAAAATAAGTAGAAAAGGAGCAAGTCATGGTGCAGATTTAGGATACGTTATTGGAATAGTTATGAAAACTATGGTTGGTGAAATAAAACCTTCTGAAGCTGATATTTTAATAAGCAAAAGAATGTGTAAGATGTGGACGGATTTTGCCAAAACAGGGTAAGTAGTTATTTACAGACTTATTATAACAAAATCCAGTAAAATATTATGTTTTAGTAAGTAAATAAGTAAGTAAAGTACTTACTAGCTGCTACGCTATTGTTTTTATACATAAATGATGAAGAAAAAATGAGTTTAATCTTGGCTCGCTTTTTTATTATCAATAAAATATGACCATATGAATATGAAAATATGAAAAATGGCTGATCATTTTTAATGTCCCCCCCTGCTGGGGCACAGGCCTTCCTTATGGGTGGATAAAGAGAATGAGCCATAACCCACCACGCGGGCCTAATGCTGATTGGTGGGTGTTAACGACTGCAAATGCAGCTGGGACCAACAGCTTGACGTGCTTTCCAAAGCATGGAGGAGCTCGAGATAATACATTTTTGGTCCCCATCCCATGACCGACCGTTGCGAAAGTTGCTTAAACTCCGCAGCTAGGCCAGGCGCTATATAAGCCACTACGCCATTGAGCTCCTCAATAAAATACACTTAATTATGATGCCTTACTTTTTATGTATCTGGGAACTAAGAAATTATATTTTTTCAGAAATCCAACTCCGACCACCAATGATCTTATTCCTGTAGTGTGGCCTGAGTATAATAATGAAGATAAACCATATTTGGTCATCGATGAAGATATGCGGATAGACTACAAATATCAACCTACGAGAATGGCAATATTTGAAGAAATCTATGAGAAGTACAGAAAATAAAACAAAAATAGCAAAAATGCATACAAAGAGTTATTTCAAGATTAAAATAAAAAATAATGTATTTTTAACGAAAAAAAGCAGAAACCAACATTGAAGTAAAAAAAAAAAATATTTATAATAGAGGTAGTTAGGATTTAGATTAGGTATTATAATGGTATGATCAGGGTTAACTCTGCCTGCAGCCGTGTAGTTTAAGCCGTGATTACATTTACCAATCTAGTGTCCAATTTAGGAATCCAATTTAGAGTTACCTACTTACCTTGCCGCCCGTATAATAAGTTCGATTTTAATAGTCAATTTACACAAATAACGGTAAGGTAAACATTGTTTATGATTTATTTTTTATTTTCGATTCTCATCTCGCTTAAACAATGTTTACCTTTGCATTATTTTAGTATGAATTCACTGTTAAAATCGAACTTCATACAATATTTTATTGTCATTGGTTCTAAATTGGACACTAGATTGGTAAATATAATCACGGCTTAACAAAATTAAATGTACATAAGCAATATATGAATATTACCTTAATTTTTTATTTTTAAAGTGAATATATAACTAAATATTCTGTGAATATTTCAACTGTATAACTATCACGGTTCAGTGATACAGCCTGGTAACAGACGGACAGACAGATAGACAGATGGACAGCGAGTCTTAGTAATAGGGTTCCCATTTTACCCTTTGGGTACGGAACCCTAAAAACATGTGGGTATATGCACATAACTTTTGTAAAAAGGCCCATTAACGAAGTCGAACTTTAGATAGGTATAGTTTTTATTTGCGATTATTTTTATTTTTCACCCACTAAATGTAGTTTTTTTGAAAATTAAATGGTGTTTTATGTATCTAGCGTTTGCCCGCGACTTCGCGTGATCAAGAAAGTTGTGCATTTATTTTGAAAGTCACGGATTACCAATATACCTAGGTATTTATCAGTAGACCTTACCACACTCATTCAAATTTTCCCATAAATATTCATATACAAGCTGGAACACCTTGTAGCACCCTGTTTAACGGGAATTTTTCAAAACCCATTCTTAGTGCTCACCTACACCAAGGTATCTACCCTCCAAAAACGGTCTCTTCCTTTAGCCGTTACAAACTGGAACAGCCTGTAGCATCCTGTATAACGGGAATTTTCCAAAACCCTTTCTTAGTGCTCACCTACACCATGAAAGGTGTCTACCCTTCAAAAATGGTGTCTCTACCTTCAGACGTTAGGGCTCTAAGCCTATCCCAGCAATTAATGAAGAATCATTCAGTCAAAGAGTTTTGATAAAGTTGTAATTTTCAATCAAATGAAGTATCATTCTGTGCATTTAGGTTCGATGGTTTTAGACTACTAACGCCATCTAGTACTTAGATGCCACGTAAGAAGGAGTAAGGTGCCAGTGCTTTAGATTACAAAATAGCAAGTAGCGTTGCTTTACTTTTTGTCACTAGAGAGCGCTGTTTGTTTCCCAATTAGACAAAACTACTTAAAATAAATTGTAATTTCTTAAATAATATTATTTTGTTTTATTTCCTATTTTACTGACGCCAAAATCCTAACAATTTAAATTTTCTAATAGGCAATACCAAAAACACATGGATGAACGAATGTCAAAAGTAACCAAAAAGTTCGTCCAGTGACAGTTGCCGGCAGACAGAAGAGAATTCCGAATTTTCTAGATCTGGAATTCGTTTCTTCAATTGTTTCGGGTGTCTACCTCTTGTCTCTTGTTCATCTAACTAGAATTACAAAATAATGGCCAACGCAGTGAAACGACTTATTCCATTGTTGGACCGCGTTCTGATCAAGCGGGCTGAAGCGGTAACCAAAACCGCAGGAGGTATCGTTATCCCAGAAAAAGCCCAGTCAAAAGTCCTTCACGGAGAAGTGGTTGCCGTAGGACCTGGTTCCAGAAAAGAGAACGGAGAATTTATTCCAGTCTTAGTAAAGGTCGGTGACAAAGTTCTGCTTCCTGAGTACGGAGGCACCAAAGTTAGCCTGGATAGTGACGAGAAGGAATACCACCTCTTCAAAGAGTCTGACATACTGGCGAAGATCGAACAATAGATTAATGTTAGCTATAAAATAAACATTCTGAATTTCTGGTTCTGTTAGTCATAGAGAATTTGTAGTGAATGACCCATGTGATTGTGTAATATGCTGGATGCAGTGGCATTGATGTTAACTCTGTTGCATTTTTAATTATAATGTTGTTATAAACATTTTGTCTTATTTTATTTTGGAGTGACCTTTCTATTGTATAAATACTCTAGTCAGTCACTTATAACCTCAAATAATTAGATTAAGAGTTCTAATCCATAAAGACATTCACATCGCCATGGGACTTAATAGGTGAAACCTAAATGAAAAGACTTCAATTTCTCAATCATTTATTATTTTATCTTGAATTTGTACAATTATAAATCATTAAAACTATCATAAAGACATACAATCTTGGATAGAATTTCATTAGCTTGCAATACAACCATTCATAATTTCACAGCAAGTATAATATCCAAATTTTCACATTTATAATATTAGTAGGCACAGATCTGAAAAAAAAACCGACATAATACCACACTGAGAAGAAATGACCGGTGTATTTGTGTGAGTGTAGGTCACTGTACAACATACAAAATTGTAGGACATTGCATGCTTCACTTTTTAGTGTGGTATTACGTCAGTCTTTTTTTCAGGTCCGTGTTTAGTAGGATTAAAAGTACATACATAATACAAGACTACTACACTACAAAAACTAGGAGAAACATCTCCCATCTCTAGTGCATGTGGGTCGAACGGTAAAAACAATTTACCTGTGGACCCACCACTGGGTAATGCCAGTGGGTCCACTGTTCGTGAGGAAAACATCAGACCTGATTTTCCTGAATTAGGACCACCATTTCTACTAAATCTGTACCTGATGGACACTGCAAATGGGTATTGAAAAATTACAATACTGCAAAAAAATTCTAATACAAAATCGCTATATCATATCACGTTTTGATGGTCATGCATGGGGGTCTGGGGGCCTATTTCATAAACATTAGAATTTGTAATTTACTATGGTAATTTGCATACATTGTGGTGACTGTGAGTAGTTTATTTTCTAGTTTCAAATTGATGATGCAATGAACACCAAATAGGACCCAGCAAATTGATTAGCACTTGTTTTTACCGCTGCTACAATACAAAGTAATAGCTTTATATCAATCAGGCTCTTGTTATGCATGTTGCCTATTGTTCATACAAGTAGTTCTATTTTTATAGCATGACAGAAGAATAGCAGTTTTACATTAATAATTAAGTACTGGAATGTATTTTAGTAGTTATTATTATCAAAATAAGTTAAGCAAAGATTATTGTTACCTTTTTGTAAAAAGGCATCGGGAAATCACATTCAAACTTTGGAAAGCATTAAATAGCAATTAACAACTACTTACTTAAAAACTACTTTAGAGGTACATTAAATGGCATACATTATAAATATTTTCAATTAGTTTTATTAATTTATTGTAGAGATATGGCAGTCCGTCTCACTGCAGCTGACAAAGCTGGGTTGGGGTCTGGTGGCTCGGTAAGAAGTTGGACCGATATCCATCGACCATCTTCATTTGACTGACGTAAAGCCTCCATAGTTGCCTGTACTCGCTGTCCATCTTCAAAGGTAGCGGCAGCTTTAACAGGCTCCTTAACCCAGTCCATTTGTTCTTTTACAGGTAAAAATGCCTCTTTTAGAGCACCAATCATTTTACACAAACCTTTTATGTAAGGTTTAGGAACCACACTAGAAGCACAACTTAAATCTTCAACGTCCATATATATTACATCTTCCTTCTCATGAGCTCTCTTTCCGTCTTCTTCTGGTATTATATTACTAGAGGTCCTATGTAATTTTCCATGTAAATCTCCACCTCGAACAACTAAGTAACCTTTCTTACTGCAAACATATATTTCTTGGTTAAAGCAAGGCCCTGGAAGATGATTGTTTAGTGTTGCTGTGACCAACAATCCTTTGTCCATCTGTAGTTGGAATGTGCAGAAATCAGGTGCAGTGATTTTTCTTATTCCATTCACCTTGGGAGTTTCTTCTACAAAAGTCCTAAGTACTCCATGAACTTTATCTACTTTTTGTCCTGTAAGAAAACTGACTAAGTCTATAACATGACTTCCTACTAATGTAAGTGTTCCGCCACCCATTGTGTCATCACATAACCAGTTATATGTATCTCCTACTAATGGCCCCATTTGGACCCTTACGTCTATAAGTGTCAATTCATCGGGATGCCCTAAATATCCTTCTTGTATACATTTTTTCATATGACTAAAGGCAGGCAAAAATCTCAAGGAATGATTTACAATGGATATTAATGTAGGGTAGTATTGTGCCGCTCGTACCATTTTTAAGGCTTCTGCTTGACAGAGTCCAGCAGGTTTATCACAGACAACATGTTTGCCTATGCCCAGAGCTTTGACCGATATCTGAGCGTGCAAATTCGGCGCACATACTATAAACACTAAATTGACATTCTTTTTCAGCAGTACGTCATCGATTTTATTCGTGAAGAATGGAATCTTAAGTTCTTTGGCAGCAAGTTCAGCCTCCTGCAGAGTTATTCCCCAAATAGCTTCAACGACGAATCCTTTTTCTCGGAGGAATGGTACTAACACTTTAGCTATAGCACCAGTGCCAAACACTCCGATTCCCGGCAACATATTACAAATATTAATTACTGCATACACTAGATTATTAATAATATTGGCTTTAATTCGACAGAAAAAACTATAAATCTGAAACTCTTTGCTGGCCAAAACAATTTTACCATGAAAATGTATGTAAAAGTCATGTCAGTAATGTCAGTTTGACAATGACAAATGACTGTCAGCTGTCAGAACTCAAAATGGAATTTGACAAATTACGGCTGTCATTTACGTTTAGAAACGATAGTCCCTAATCAATTTTAAATTCAAATTCTGTGTCTTATAATAACTATCCTTAGAGCATTAGGTAACTATCCATTAATTCCTTTACACCTGGGGCTCTATCGGCTAAAAACGTTACTTCGTTTTGGTACAAGTAAAAACTTACCAAAGAAAAGTAGCAATATCACATACATCTGTCAAAACACAGTTAACATTAACTTCAATGTTTTTAGATGATACCGCCGCTGAACTGACCTGATTTTTTTTTTTAGTTAACATATTATGTGCAGGTCAGTGCTTGACACTAATCCACTACATAGTTGACAGTTCAAACAAATATTATGTTGAGCAAAGTAGCTTCCTCAGAACAGTTAATATAAATTGAAAACGTTAGTTAACAAGTCAGTTAATATTTCAAATCTTTTTAACCGACTTCAAAAAAAGGAGGAGGTTCTATGTTCGACTGTTTATTTGCTTTTTTTTATTTTTATTTTTTTTTATGTATGTCCACCGATAACTCGAAAACGGCTGAACCGATTGACATGATTCAAACGCCACTTTATCAGGTTCACTCCCCAGTTGGTCCCATTTTTTGAAAATTTTAAATCGGTTCAGTAGTTTTCGAGTAATCCTGAAAATACTGTAATTTTTCAGGTAACTTTTGCACGAGTTTTAACGGATCTTCAGACATAACTTCTTTGTTTATAAACCGATTTAGATGATTCTTGTTTCGTTAGAAAGGGGATACTTTAAGGATGTTTTCATTCAAATTTCCTTCAC
Organism: Catoptria pinella; assembly: GCA_963556745.1. Taxonomy (NCBI): domain Eukaryota; kingdom Metazoa; phylum Arthropoda; class Insecta; order Lepidoptera; family Crambidae; genus Catoptria; species Catoptria pinella. The sequence goes on from OY750771.1 coordinate 8,577,291, forward strand.
ATTGGACCTTGGACTTCGAAGATACACAAGAGAACTCTTCAAAATCAAATATGATAGTGTATTAGTGATTACTCTACGGTATTGAAAGGTTTCGCATCAGCCATTTTTATTGTCACTACTGGGGCTGGGATACAAGCCTTACTTATGGGCTGATGAATAGGATGGACCATAACCCACCGCACGGGCTCAATGCGGATTGGTGGGTGTTAATGTGCAAATGTAGCTGGAACTAACGGCTTAACGTGTCTTCTGAAGCACGGAGGAGCTCGAGATAATACACTTTGGTCACCTACCCCATGTCTGACCCTTGCTAAAATTAACAGAGCGAAAAGTGGATATTGAGTTACTAGGCGTATTATACCATTGAAAAGTGTGAAATATTAATAAAATATATATATATCATCGCTTACATTTACTTATACATATCTACCACAAAAAAGTTAAAAATTAAAAAGAAAAACCTTCAAAAAACCTTAAAAAAATTGCTATAAAAACAGCTTCAAAAAACAGCAGCTCTAAAAAGCAAGAAATAATATTCAATTCTGCATAATTACTATTCAAGTACCTACGTATATCTGATATTAAAAAAACGTCTTATGAAGTTGGGTGGGGCTTTAAGAATTAAAAAATCAAATTGAGAAAGAGAAACCACGATAAATGTTATTATAATTAAAAAATAAAAATATCTTTATACATTATTTGTTGTTTAATTTAAATTTTAAATATATAAATACACCAGCAGGGAAAATGTATTTATAATCTATCCCTGATTCAGTAGTGACTCGAACTAGGGGGCACACGAAACACGACCGCTATTTCGTGATTAAATTTATTGCAATTTTAAAGGAATTATTATGCTTGCATTAACTCTTTTTTCTAAGTCAAATCAATTGTTATGGAACGCAAGAAAACACTAAAAAAGAAAAGTTTAGTTCCTTACCTTTGCCTTTCTATGAGCTTAAAAAGTACGAGCTCTAACGGTGGTGACAAGGAATACACGCTGCACAGCGTTTCGAGCGTCGAATAGCTCACAGGCTCACAAATTTAATTTAAATGCGGTGGCGATTCGACATAAAGCTTAACACTCATACAACCACGCGTTATAAGAGTCTACGAGCCCCGCAAAGGCAATCACCATTCACAATTCAGCGACCAAGAGGTCGCATAAACAGAATGGAATCCCTTGAGTTGCAGTGGACAGTTCGGCAATTTAAATCAACCGGACTTCTACTGCATTAGCTCAGTTAACCGAACTAACAACCAAACTACTGCAACTAAAGAATGGAATCTCTTAGAAAGATCTCATAAAACACAACCTCTTAGATGCACTCATGGCTCAACATCCCATAATTGATCATCACGGAATCATGAAATGAAAATGATTATTTAAAAATAACAGAGTTTGTGTTTGGATTACAATATAAATGAGTACCTATTACTCGTGTAAATGGAACAAAGAATAATATTTGTTAAGTAAACATTAGCCCGAGTCGTAAGTCACACGAGTTGGATGGCGCTTAAAATGAATCGCTTTCGACGGAGCGGTTAAACTCAATACTTTGAGATCCGCCACCTGGGACGAATAGGGTTGTCATGCCACTATAAATATAATAGGATAAGTAATATTATAAAAAATACTAGAAAATATCGACTCACCCGTAGCACCTCAGACGGGACTCGAACCCGCATCATTGGGATTAATTTTCAGTAACATGCATGAAATTCGAACATCAAGCCTCGGTTTCGCCTCGGTCCACATTTTCATATTCGTCCATCAATCCCTTTGTTGCATGCCGCTACAGTAATGTACACACGACGGCACCTCAGACTACACATGTTGACCTTGAGACCGCCTTTATGCCCTACGTAATAAAAGCTGTTTTCGCAGTTTAAATGTATAACCTGACGTGCTGTCGTGCGTACTAGAGAACATCGATGACGACACTTTTCGGCTATATGCCCGACAAAAAGCTAAAAGCTTACCTACATATTTCCGGTTTAAAACATTGACATAAGAACACGAGATAAAAGTATGGTTTTTTATAACTATTTCTGCCCCCTTAGCATGACCATCGAAACGCGATATGATATAGCGATTTATCACTTTTAATTGTTAAAAGACAATAGATTTTGACAGTTGTGTCGATAAAACGCGAAACACGCGATATATCGTGTTTCGGTGATCATGCTAAGGGGCCTGATTAGTTTTTGACTAACATTTGCCCGTGCAACTTCGTTTCCCGTGGAAATTTTGATAATAAATAGTACCTAGCTTTATAGCTTAAGATAAATTTTTTTAAAGTTTAGACGCAACAGACAGTATTTTCGCATTAAACCTTAAAATGGATGATTTAACATATTGGCAGCCCTAACCACATCCTATTTGCAGCAATTCCGTAACACCTCAGTCGGGGACCGGTGCACTCGATCTCCTCCACAATTAGTGACTGATGAGCTGGAATAAAACTAGACAGATGAGAACCCATTTAACTAAAGTTAACATTAAGTACTATCCTTTTTAGGATGTGATTATGTTATTTTATATTATCACTGAACTATATTATTACTAGCGTATATGGGTTTTACAGCGGGTTCTCATCTCAGGACAAGGATAACCTTCAGCTGTAAAATTGGTCAAAAAAAAAAAAAACATATATTTGGCCTTAACACAAAAGATTTTAAAACACTGTTCAACAAAAGTTTAACTTAGACACTGTTTAAATGTGCTGCTGTCTAAATTAAACAGTGTTTTAAAATCATTTGTGGTAAGGCCGATTCTGTCTTATTACAAAATATTTTTAAACACCTGTTTAACTTAGATACCTACTATCCCTTTGTGCCCGTAGTACAGTTGGGATTGTCTGTTTAAATGTGATGCTGCCACTTTTTTGACAATATTGTTTGAAAGAGCCAAAATCACATTTAAACAGTGTTTAAAATGCATAGGTAAAGTAAGAACATTGCACTTTAGTAGTAAACATTTTAGATACTGTGACTTTAGTTTACATTTCCTTAGGTGGAAGATATGTCACAGTTATTGTTTGAAACTATTGTAAATAATAATGATTGTATCAGGAGACTTCTAAATTGGCCAGGCCACGAGCCTTTTACAATATTTATTCTGTACCTCAAAGAAAGTTGTCATCTCGGCTGGAGTGTTCGGCACATGTCGCACTACGCACTAATAAAGTATTGAGTGTCGCGGAAGTGTGACCCGCCCCGCCGCGCCGCCACTGTCACTTCAGAGAACCCGTGACGGCGCTAATTGCTTCACTCGGAGTTGTACAAAAACTTGAGGGGATATTTTGTATTGACAGCTCTTTTGATATGCACGTAAATCTCGGAGAGATAGGGGATCTTAAGGAAAGGACAATGCTGTTATTATTGTTAGTTAATTTTAGAAAAAGAATAATAAGTACGCAATGTTATTAGTACTGTACCAACCTCAGGAAATGGATAGTGAATTAAAGAAATGATGAAAAATTTGGGGTGAGGTTAAAAACATAATTAAAAGAGTAAAAAAGGTTTTATATTGTAAATTGCACATAAAATGCCAAGCTTTTGCACTTATGATACGGGTAATGTGCGTGTAATAATGAATTAAAGTATCACCTCCTTTTTATGTAATTGGCGAATATACAAATAATTTAATTTCCTAAATGGATAAGTACTAGGTACTTAAATAAAATAAAAAATCCAATAGATATTAAATAAGCTTCGCCAAAATAACGAATTTAACAGAAAAGCTCTGTCTTATTTTTATGTGTATAAATTCTAATAATTCTAAAACAGTAAGATAGTTAGGTACCCTTTATTTATTCTTCAGGAGATGGAAGTTGTTCATTCGTCAAAGGGTAGTACTGAAATTCATTAACGGGAGGGGCGTGTGTAAGCACCGCCCAAGATGCGCTCGCGCCGCCCGCCTTGTGCTCGCATTCACAAATTGTAAACGTCGAGTGCATAGACAAGATCGCTCCGGTGAAGTTCGAAATTTAAATTAACGTAGGAAAAAAAAGAGTTGCTTTTAAGTTAACATTTTGCAATGAGGTTTTAGTGTTGTGCCTGTGTTATCATAAAATGGCGTGAAAAACAAAATGCCAAGAAAACGATTGAATAAATCTCCGCCGATTGATAAACGTGAAGACGGTGATGATGATGATTTTTTCTTTGACGATACGCAATCAAACTCCGGTAAGCATCAATAAATGTCTGATAAATTAATAATACGGATTGACCGATAAAAAAACAAACAAACACCGTCTTTTATAACTTTAACTTTTATCTCGCGAATTTCCGTGTTGTGATTATTTTAATGCTGTTTATAAAAATAATTATTTTTTTTATCTCCCTAGCAACTTTTTACAATGTCTGAAATTTTACATTTACTCGCCAACTTTTCACATTATTATCAGCTGTCTGAAATTCTTATTTCACGCTATCAACTTTTTCGAAGATATATAATAGCTAGTTTTTTTTATTTTTATTAATCATTTATTTCAGATAACTTGATCCATTATTATTTATACAAAGTCGTTTTAGTGTGACTTAAAACTATGTTAGTTTAAAAACAAGAAACACGAAAAATGTATGGTCCATCAAAAAGCCTTTTAGAGAGATCTTACAAAGGGAGGCACTGGCCCGTGCCTCCTTTTGTAAGATCTGTGATCTTTGTGCCAATGCCCTAAAAAGGGACCATAATTGCGTTCTGCGACCGGCCAGGAGGCTGCTTCGGCTGGCCAGCGTCCGCTGTGCCATCGAGACCGCTCTATTGCGCATAATGGCGGGAAAACTATCGACACCGGCCTCTGCAAAAATTGCGGATGCACTACAGAAGCGGGGCAGCCGCAACAGGATTCTGAATGCATCGTTATATTGAACACGAAGGGTCTAGCGCTCGCTTTGTATGATTAACCCACACGTGTAAAAAGAAGCACAGTAGACTCTAAAGAGTGTTATTTTTACCGACTTTGAGCAGCGCACAAACCACGGCCAAAGACCAAGGCTCCTATCCTACCGACCCACCTTCCAGTGCGGTCACCGTGTATCCTAGATGCATCCAGGCGCTAATCTAGGCGCCTGTCCGTGCGTAGGCGGCCTTAGTGTTGTTTTGTTAGAAAAAAACATCTGGAGTAATGGATTTTGAGACAACTTTCTCTCGCTTTTTAGTATAGAAATATAAAGAAAACTTTCTGCTTTTATTTTTTAAAAGTTGTAGTTTAAAGAAAATTAGTCACTTTGGTATAATAGAATTCACAAAAAAAACTGTTTTTAAGATTTTTATTGCATGTGACTACAATTTCTTTCCAAAAGATTATTTTGTCGTTTCACAGGTCGTAGTTCTCAAGAGCCACAACACAGAAACGCAGCAAATGCAAGAGAAAGGGCAAGAATGAGAGTTTTGTCAAAAGCATTTTGCAGGTAAGTGTATAAAAATTTTACTCAACAGCACCTATGAAACGATTCAGACTTGTGGTCATAAATATTTTTTCTCTACTAGTCCTTAAGACGTAAGTTTGAAAGAGAAGGCAGTTTACACAACTTTATTTTCTGATTTTAATTTATCATAAAAAGTCGCGATACATATTGTGAACAACTTAATCCGCCCCCTCCTTCCCCTAGCACGACTGTCAAAAGACAATGGATATTGACAGTGTGGATGTCAAGTAAGTGTCGATAAATCGCTATCATATCGTGTACGGTTTACCCATTTAAAAATCTACTCCTATATGGTGTTTCGGTGGTCATGCTAGGGAGCTGTAAAGCGTTTTTAAAAAAGTCCTTTCTAGTGATAACAATAAATTAATCCTCTTTCTTTTTCAGGCTGAAAACCACTCTTCCTTGGGTGCCAGCCGATACGAAACTCTCCAAACTAGACACTCTTCGTCTAGCTACATCATACATTGCACACTTGCGTGCACTACTCCATGAGCCACGATCTGCGCGTACGCCGCCCCATCCATTGAGCCTGGTTGGTATTTCATTATCTATTATTTTAAAAGAGTTTTTTGTCAAAAACACAGAAACTATGGCAATTTGATGAAAGCATATGCAATATAATGCCATGTGTGTCAGCTGATATGATGCTGAGACTTTTAAAAGAGGTTTTAGCACCATAGTGCAACATTCAACCTGCGCCGCGGTAAAAGCTTTCGATCTGCTGCAACTAAGTACTCTTTATAAGTTTAACCAACTTATCTGTGAAATGGCAGGGTCGTCGGCTATATCGTAGTTCCATTTTTCACAGTTTCACAGATAAGTTGGTCATGAGTTGGTCGAACTGTAACTATACCATATATAGCTTCAGTAACGAAAATGCTGATACCTACCTATAATGCATTTGATTTAGATTTCCTCTACGAATAATAGGGCTACGAGTCTACATTTAGCTTTTTTACATCTTCTTGAAGTTAATTGAGAAATTAATCTAAACTTGATCACAGATTAAAGGACTCGGGAAAAGGAGATTCGTACTCATTTTTTATTCCGGTTTTCAACTAAAAATAGCATGATTGTTAATCATCCATCCTCATGCTGCCGGTTGTCACTATATTCTGGTTTCATTAAAAAGAGGAACAGAATTTCTATTAAATTCACTTTATTTACTTTATTTTATTTTACATTATGGGAAACAACAGCATTTGTTAACACAGATTTTCACAACATAGTTTAAAAACACAATTCCACTAATGCTTAGTACTAATTAGCATCAAGTAAACAAATAAGTGCACGTGACTCTTAAAATTTAAGAGAAAATGTTTTTTGCATAATTGGTCCGGCACATAGGAATGCAAAATGTATCACGGGAACGTTTTGGTCTTGGGCGTTTCAATAATATTTTGCTTAGTAGATATGGAGAATCAACGTAATTGTTGATAATTTTGTAGAGAAAGGCTAGGTCTCTGTACTCTTTTCGATGTGCTAGGAACTGAAACACATCTTAGCGATATTAAATTCCATCCTTCTAATAAATTTTGGCTGTATCTTTCCTATTGCAATCTAATGCAATAGAAAAGATACAGCCAAAATTTATTTACTTTAAGTATTGTGGATTCCAGACTGTCGATGCGTATTCAAGTTGTGATCTTACATAATTAATATACAACATGTTACAAAAATACCCCTAATGCCGAATATGGTATATAGGGACCATCAAACTGAACAACTATTACTATGGGACCAACTCTGAAATCGCGAAAAAAATATCCGCTGTTTCATGCAAAAATTAAAATCGAAAATATCAAAATGTATGAAGCAGCTGATATTTTTTTCGCGATTTCAGAGTTGGTCCCATAGTAAAAGTTGTTAAGTTTTATGGTCCCTATATACCATATTCGGCATTAGGGGTATTTTTGTAACATGTTGTTTAAAATATTTAACGTATTTACGTTTCCGAAGGATGAAATATGAAACCTCACATTTTATATTTTATTTATAAATATTTTACATTGTACATTAGTACATACTTATAGTTATTTTCAGAATAAGCTAGTTTGCCTACTAATAATAATTATATTGAGCTGTAGAAACATCAATCGCTACACAAGAACTAGAAAAACTCCTCAGTATCTGGGTTCCGCAATAATTGTTCGCCATACATCTCCTGTCACACTTGTCACCCAGTTAATTCGTCGTGTCGGCACGAGCTAACCGCACCAACACAAATCATACGCCCATTTTCATTGGAATTCGACAAAAAACCTCTAGTAGGTGGACGTTTTTTTCTCATTTCTCAACAGATTATGAGTGCATTTGTTTATTTTATGCGTAAAATGTGTAATAGTGCTTTTGCTTTTGGAACAGTTTTCTTGTTTTGGGCTGTAAATGCAACTGCAATTTCTGGTTCAATTAATTAAGTAAATAAACAAATGTTTAATTGCGATTCAATAAAATTAACGTTAAAGTGTCTACGAAATATTGCGATGGTTACTTATTTTGTAGAATAAATAAAGTACTTTCTTACAGGACCATCAAGCTTTTCCAAATGCTTTTCCGTGCGAGAAATTCGTGATAGCGCATGGGCACAGAATAAATACTAGTGAAAATGCCTAATTTGACCCACCCTCTAATAACCCGTCACAGAAATTGAAATTAATCATTACAATTTCTGGCTGGCTGGGAATCGAACCTGGGACCTATAGCGTGGTAGACCGCCAGGTTGATCACTGCACCACTTAGGTCGTCAAATGAAAACTATAAATAAATTTAGCGGTAATCGATATGAGCAGAACCTAACCTCTGTCAATGAAGATTAGCAGCGAAAGTCCGGAGTGATGTATGAAGGGATTTGTTGAAGATTTACGGTTTACCACTAAATCACCTTGATGTTTGAAAATATGTGGTTTAATTAAAACCACAGATAAATATTAAAACATTTTTCACAATCCTTTCATTATTTTTGTTTGTTTCGTTTCATTCATCCTGTAGCTTGTCATCTTGTGTGTTCCACTTCGGAAAGGAAAACAAATAAACATCCCACTTCGCGTAAAAAATAAAAGTCATCTTCCGATCTTTCTGTAAAACGTAAACAAGGCTAAAAAGCTGTAGAGATAGAAACAAAAAGGCTGTAACAACAAGCGGTGCGCGCGCGCTGACCAAAAGTTTGCAGCTGTTGTGAGTATAAATAAAGTTTATATCCGGACGTTAAAGAGGTATGGGTTTTATTGTTAAAGATGCTTTGTCTTATTTACAGCACTTTTATATATACGCCTTAATTTTTGCAGACTATAACACTTTATTGACGCTAGTACACAGCTCGACTTTATCGATTATCGATGTGTAAGCATTAGAATTCACAAAAAACAAAAACGACGTCGTTGGTACATAGCGGAACTACGATAAAAGAGTTGGAAATTAAAAGTGAACTATATTGTCTTCGTAAAAATATAAAAAACTGCTTTAAAAGACATCTTATTCGGCCATCACAATTTTCGGCACATGTGGTAGAGTAGCGAACTGTTTATTTGAACATAAAAAGTGCGGTTGGGCCGCGATGAATTGACTATAAACACTTGATGCAATCTTTTCTGACTGGGAGGTCTTTAGGCTCCAGCGAACAGTGAGCTTCCCATGCAACCGTAATACCAAAATAATTTGCAATTTGAGCATAATTAACTCTTCTTGTGATGTTATTCGGATTAAGACAGTATTTGTCTAGGTTTCTATTAAATAAAAATTCCAAAATACTAATCCAATTCGAAATAAATGCCAATTACATTTTTTCATACAAAACTGAAAATCGCATTAATTTTTATTTGGTTTAGTGTTTTCGATTTTTTATTTAATGGAATCCTAGATAAATACTCTCTTAATCCGAATAACATCACAAGAAGAGTTAATTTGCTCAAATTGCAAATCATTTTGGTATTACGTTTGCATGGGAAGCTCACTGTTCGCCGGAGTCTTAAGGGGTAAGTTACACAAAGCCAGATTTACATTCAAATGTATCACTCTTACGAATAATAACTTGATTTACATGGGCGCCGCCAGGATATCAGGGAGGTGAATCTGCGTCTACACATTAACTTACTTAATAACAACACTGAATTCATTGACAAGGTGCTGAACAAATTTGGACAGCAACCTAGACGCCTTCAGTTTTAATTCAAACAGGAACTTGATAAAGAAAATGTTTTTTTTCTATGTATTTTTTTCGCTGACAGGGGGTGCAAGGGTGCACCCTGCTGCCGGCGCCCATGTTGATTTATTTAAATGTTTTAATTTGGTCTTTTATTACATTTTTACATTTCCTCACGTTGACGTTTCGGCTCCTTTGCACTGTATGCAAAAATCATTAGAACACCCGATCAAGACATAAAATACTATCAATAAAATAACGTTAATATCTGGAGGTACTTTAACGGCCTTATTTACCACAAAAGATTTTAAAACACTGTTCAACAGGTGTTTAACTTAGAGTAGACACTGTTTAAATGTGATGCTGTCACTTTTTTGACAATATAGTTTGAAAGAGACGGCATCACATTTAAACAGTGTCTAAATGAAACAGTGTTTTAAAATCTTTTGTGGTAAGGCCGGTGTTTTATCTATGGTACTAACAAGTAATTATCTGATACAATCGCACATCGAAACAGTTTTTGAAAAAGTTAATTTGATATTTTATTTTAGAAAAGGCTTTCAGGATCTACGCTACACGCATATCTCTGCTGTTTATTTAATTATTTATAAATCTTTATTGTTCATATACACAAAGTAAGGTACAAATGGCGGACTTAATGCTAAAAGCATTCTCTACCAGTCAACCAACAGTAAACAGATAGACACGAATGCGGCACAAACAAGTTGTTCTAGTAGCACTAACCATAAAACGGCCGTTAGTTGCCAGCTGATATGAAAAGAAAACTCTTAAGACATAATAAATAATAACTATTATTGTCTGATACTTTAAAAAAGTAAAATTAAATTCTATATCAAATTAAGCTTCTCCCGGAATTATACTTTTCTCTTTTCGGAAACGGGTTTTTAACACGTTTTTTCTTTTTTTCTTTTCAGGCATGGCCGTTCGCTTTTCAGCACGGAGGTTCCATTGGCTGTTCTATATCTCAAAGATGGAATATCAATGGACAACTAAATGATACAAACCGTAATAATTCAGAATCGAAAAACGACATGCATATCAGCAGTTGCAACGAACAGTACGGTCAAGAATATTTAGAAAACGATTATGAAGATAAAGGTTATGATGATGCTATGAACGAGTCAGCACCTATGCAGTACTGTGATTACCCATATAAGGAGAATTACTACGAAATGAGAGCGTATTCTTCAGAAAATCTAATGAATAATGTATAAATTCTAAAAAATTTAGAAATTTGTTTACAACCAAAGAATACTTTATTAAGCCAAAAAATAATATCTAAATTCTATATATCTAAATAGAAAGTGTATTTCAGTTTGTTGTATTTTTTTCTCGTTATTGCCAGTGGATTAAACGGAAGTACTGTAGAGCACGACAAGCATATCGGCTTACTGTCTAAATATTTGTTATTTTCAGAACAACTGAGTCTTTCACTTTAATGCAAATTATACCTATAAAAGTACCCATAATTACACTTTCGAAAACTTTTGTAAAGTTCTTACAAAAATTCATACAAGAAAAAGTTTTTTTAAGTGCAAATAATAAGATAGTTAAGTAAGAACTTATGTATAAGAAGAATCACTAAATTCCAGCTTCCTAAAAGAGTGCCATGCTCATTTTTGTATTTTCTAAGTTATTTCAATGGAACGTCGACTAATGTTCGTAAGTGACGTGTGAGTGGTAACCGGATACTGAACAAAGTGGATGTCAAGAAACGTCTTCCGAACCTGACAAAACAAACAAAAATAACTTTGATTTTCATAAAATGGCAAGAGAGAATCGCTGAATAGTTTCATCATTATTCAACCATTACTATAGATTTAGAGAGACCACCAGCGACCGAAGCGCTAGATATTTTTTTGTGAATTGTGAATGATGATGAGTGAATGATGACATTTTTTTTAGTGAATTATCGAAGAATAGGGCTTTGGGTTAAAACATAGCCAAATGTTAGTACAAAATGAAATCAATGCATTACCTACATTATGTATTTATTTTACGATAAAAAATATCTTTTGTCTTCTAGGTTGCGTTTCATGCGCTTGACCAATGCGTCGATATTCATATAATTTTCTGGTTTAGATTTTTGTTATATGGTCCTATTTTCAATGAAGACAAAAAATTGCTCGGGCAATTTTCCATTCTATCTGAAACTGACCCTAACGGGGTCGCGTGATGCGGGGTGTTGCTGTAGTAAAATATTAATTTTATTATTATTATTATTATTATTATAGTTATTGTGTATGTACTGCGATTGAGAGCTCTGTATTTTTTCCATGTCGTCTCCATAAAAATTTGATGCCAGTTTTTTTTGGGGAACAGAAAAACATCAAAGTTAGCGGTGAAAAGTTTATTAATATATTTTATAAGAACATAATACTATGTCAGAGCACACTTATTCATTAAACTATTTCGATTATTTACAAAAAAAAGTAAAATATAAGCGAGGCATATTTTGGTAAAAAAAATTGTTTAAATAAATTTAAACTAAACTAATGCTAAATGACAGGTGCAAATCCACCTGATAATTGATTCCATTACAACAATATGGGTATATTTATTGGCAGACCTAAATTCTAGCTAAACAAAATTGTACATTATCTAGGAAACATTAAATTGCTTTTCGTAGCTATCATTTTAATTTTGTCTCTAAACAATTTTGCTAGTTTTGGGGGCAAGTGAAATCCAAATACACCAGTTCTTATTTATAATAAGATGTTTGACGTCAGATAACCTATTAATTTACAAAATCAATGATTTCACTATTGAGCCCCATGAACGTTGTAACTATTTAGTAATATGTGCCCATGATTGCACCAGCAAGCCATTTATAATCAAACGTCTTTGGTGAACGTTCATGCCTATCATTAATATATAATCATATATCAGAACAACATCACAAACATTGCTCTGATCCCAAAGGAAGTACCTAAAGCACTTGTGTTATGGAAATCAGAGACAACGGTGGAACTACAAACACCCAGACCTGAGCCAATACAGAAAAGTTCGTTTTCTAAATTGACCCAGCCGGGCATCGAACCCGGGACCTCTGAGATGGTGACACCTTGAAAACTGGCGTACAAACCACTCGACCACGGAGGTCGTCATTGTTGTTCTTAGACATGCAATAAAACACGCTTGGTCACAAAATATAATAATTATTGACACACGTACAATATCGGACAAAATAGTACATTGTTTTTTTGCGGCTACACGCAATTCTCGAAAATATCCTAATTATTTCTAATTTTATTATAAATTCAATGCTACATTAGATGAATTATATTCATACTTCTTCTTAAGCAATTTGCTTATATAGTCCTGTATTTTAAATATCCGTATAAACGCGTAAACGATAAAGATAGTGTGAAAAGTTAAAACAAAACAGAAATTAATTTTATTAGATTTTTTGCTGCAACACAGACAGACAGACTGACTGTAGAAAGTTGTGAACGTTTCTATAGTCCGTACTTTAGGGAATAAAAAAAAACTTAGGTACGGCATACGCACCTATATCCTTTGTTTTATTTTTATTGTTTATTTTGTCTAGTTACGGTAAACATTACCGTATCAATACTTGTCTTTGGAATAGGTACTGTAAAATATAACATGTCTATCTTACATTTTATTTTCAATTAATCGGTCACGCAATGATCTTGGGATAGTATTTAAAATATTTATATATATATATATATACTGTTAGGGTTAACAATTCTGTTATTAATTCATTAACGCCTGAGCGGCCGAATGCGGCCGGATAACAATGGAATTGTGTCTCATTTTCCGGGCCTTGATGGGTTACTTTCAGTAGCCCTTCTACATACTTCACAATATTTTTTTAAAGATTCGTAAAAATGACCACGCGTTGTTTTCGTGACAAGCACTGAGCAAGTAATCATTACCGTATTGACCGGTAGGAAGGTACAATGACGTCATCGGATTCCATTCTCTCGCTAGTATCGTTCGGAAAGGACACATGGCGCCGATTACCAATAGAGTTTTAAGCGGATTAATTATTTACAATAACTTTGTAAATACTTGTCGTATCGAAGTGAAAAAAAAACCAGCTGGTTTTGGAATTACGGCTTCTATAAAGGTAGAGGGTAATTTTTTTCCCACGCCCATTAATTTTGTAAGTTATAAAAATCAACAAAATGTAAACATTCAACTTTTCACATTAACTTTACCACGTGAACACGCTCAAAAGTATACATTACATAATAAAATATCAACTTATTCTACCATTATTTTTGGTAGTCTCCTAGCTATTAACGCTTATTTAAATTTTAAATTACCTTTAGTCTCATTCTTCGAAAACTTAATTCCCCTTTTGCTAACGTTAGACCTTGGACTCAATTCCGGTAACGTTAACTTTATAATCGTGTGCCAATGGTGTTTTGATAGCTTATTGTTTTTTGTATTTTAGTAACAAGACATGTGACAACAACGCAATTGAAATAGTTTTGAGACACGATTGTTAGGATTACATTAGCAGAATTGAAGTCTAACTTTAGTCCACTTATAATAAGGGAATTAGATTTTATTCAAAAGTGTGTATCAAATAAATTATACAAAATATGCAAGTATCATAATTTATGATTTTTTTTTGACTTTTTTCTAAATAATGAAACTGATAGGTAACCACGTCCGAAAATCATAATCAAAACATATATATATTACCGGCTATGGAAGTTCAATACACAAATTATTATTGCTATATTACATAATTATGTTCATTTATTAATGTATTTAAAAAGCCAAACTTGCAAACTTTCATTTACTAACTGGTTTAGTAGCATAGTTATTACATTTCACTACCTAATTGAAATGGCTTATATCTGGATTTTGGTTTTATTATGGTTTACTATGGCTAGTAAAATAGCGTTTTTTGCATTTGTATACGAAGTATTAGACTTAAAAGTTAACATGTGATTAAAATAAACTACAGTATCTGTATAATTATAACTGTGATGATATAGATATTCTAACTTCTAGGAGTTTACTGTTCGAATGACATTTGCCCGATCTTCAATTCCGAGAAAACATGAGCTCGAATGCCCGTTTTGCCAAAAACCTAGAAGCCGAGTCCTTGTATGTAAAGTGAGGCAAAAAATACTGAGCCAAAATGGCTTAGTTTTCATTCATCCTCTAAACGTTGGGAAATTGAAAATATTTCGTTCTTATAAGTACGATTAGGTAACGTATAAAGGATAAAAATATGAAACTAAGCCATTTTGGCTCAGTATTTTTTGCCTCACTTTTGACAGTGCGCTTTATAGGGAACTATCGTTCTAAGTTGTTATTATTCTAAGCTGTCCACAAGATGTCCGTAAGATATAACATCGAGGTACCACAATTTCGACTAGCCATTAGTTCGAGCATACGTTTCACTGAAAAGCCACTGCATTGACAATTATTTTTGCTCGACAAACTGGTAGCACAGTCTATACAAGGTGTTACAAAAGTACCCCTAATGCCGAATATGATAGATAGGGACCATCAAATTGAACAACTTTTACTATGGGACCAACTTTGAAATAACGAAAAAAAGTTTGATGGTCCCTATATACCATATTCGGCATTAGGGGTATTTTTGTAACACGTTGTATATTCATAACTTAATACACTGTGCCGGTATAGTAGGTAGGATCGAGCAAATGACATTCGAAGTGAAATAGTAAGTGAGACTTATTCCGAATTTAAATAAAAAAAATTAAATATATTAGTTTGGATTACAAAGGTCATAAAAATAGTTGTGGCCGTCTAAATACATTCAGATGCCTGGTATTTTTTAACTGTACAAAAGATAATTTTGATAAGACGAATTAATAGGTATCTTAATAGTACCTAAGTATGTCCGTTAAAGATTAAACTACCAATCCAGTAGTTTAGTGGATTATAATTATTCCTAATAAAGACAATACAGAATGGAACAGAAAAAAAAACGAATAACACAAACCTTTTCAACAATGTTCACATGAAAATATCATTGTTACGACTAATGAAGCTTTTTTTAAGCTTTCTGTTACATTCTCTATAAATTATAGTTAACGTAAATTAAAGCCCATTTTCCAGAGTATTTCATCTATGATCTAAAACAAGCGATATTGTCTTTTATTAGTTGCAAATACTTATGCAAATTGTAAAATAAGATTATCTAACGATTTTTGAAGGTAAAGAATGTAGATTTCTTATCGGATTTTGATGTTTCCTTGATTCACAAACTAAAATCTGATTGCATTTTTTTAATAACATATAAAGTGATTTGTCAAACGTGCCTATTTTTAAGATTAAACATTAAGAATAATTTGTAAAAGACCAGATCCAAAGTATAATTTGAGGCTATTGAGAAAGGGCTATGGATAACTGGTAAATTTTATGATAGCCCGAACGATATCTTTCTTAAAATTTCAAAAATTAGCACGCGTTTGTTGCTAATCGCAAGATTACAGCTTGACCATAAAGAGTTGACAAAAAATGAGGGCGCCACTTTCTATGCAAACACGTCAAAATCACGAATAACTTGGCAACACTGACTTTTTTTTTACTGAAAAATTTTAGTTCCATTTTATTTAATTATTAAATTTTGAGATTTTAGCATGCACAATGCTATTTTTATTTAATACTAAATAACATACTGGAAAAAATACGACTCGCACCAGATCTTGTTCTCGGACACTGAGTTAGTGTCTCGGTAGCTCAGCGGTCAGAGCATTGGACCGGATATAAAAAGGTCGCGGGTGCGATTCCCGTCCGAGAACATGATCTGGTGCGAGTCGTATTTTTCCTAGTATATTATTTAGTATTATTTAATTTCTTCTCTTTCTGGCCAAGCTGTAAATCACATAAGAACTTAACTTACACTGATATTGGTATGGAATTTACAAGTTTGCAACTGTAAATCACAAATAATATTTTATATTAACACATCAAAGTTAGCATCAAAGTTCCGACGAAGAAGGAATTCTCAAGATTCATTTTAATACCTATAAATGTATAATTTACTTATTACTGCTCAAGTAGGTAGTTGCTACATTTATTGCATTGTTAGTTGCATTATTGATAAAATCCTATATTATATTTCATTGAACACATTAAAAATAGGTTATTTACTAAATGGTAATTACACTATATGCAAGTGAGAAATATTTTCTAATAGAGATGAAAATTATACCTTTACGTTATCCACAATACGAAACATGCTATTTAATTCACGGAAGTGAGGAAGTAGCTGATTATACAACATGTTACAAAAATACCCCTAATGCCGAATTTGGTAATCAGTATTTTTTGCCTCACTTTTGACAGTGCGCTTTGTAGGGAACTATCGTTCTAGGTTGTTATTATTCTAAGCTGTCCTATAACATCGAGGTACCACAATTTCGACTAGCCATTAGTTCGAGCATACGTTTCACTGAAAAGCCACTGCATTGACAATTATTTTTGCTCTACAAACTGGTAGCACAGTCTATACAAGGTGTTACAAAAGTACCCCTAATGCCGAATTTGGTATAATAGGGACCATCAAACTGAACAACTTTTACTATGGGACTAACTCTCTAACTAATAACTCTGAAAAAAAATCAGCTGTTTCATACAAAATATCAAAATGTATGAAACAGCTGATTTTTTTTTCGCGATTTGAGTTGGTCCCATAGTAAAAGTTGTTCAGTTTGATGGTCCCTATATACCATATTCGGCATTAGGGGTATTTTTGTAACATGTTGTATACCTTTAAAAATATAAATTTTTCTAATGTTTATTTATATAACTTTGTTTTTAAGTAAGTAATTATTAGGAATTACTTACTTAAAACATAGTTACATATGTTCAAAACAAACCTCATCTACGCACTTCAAAATTGTATGTTAAAATGAATTTTCTAAGAGGCCTCCAAAGTACCTACTGATTGATTGACTGTAGCCTTGATTAATAACTGTTATGACGATGTAGTTTGATCAGTTTATAATAATATTGTTCGCAAAGAAGAGACGTCTTTAAATGTTTTTAAACACAGAGAGCAAATACCTACAAAAGGTTTTCACCTTTTTGATGGAGTTTGTGTTTTCAACCTAAAGGGATCAGTTTTATTGCGAGTCTGAATTTAAATACCAACTTGTAAAAACCTACATAAGCCAAACGTAGAAATAAACTTGAGACGATGTAACAAAAACACAAGGGATAAAAAGCTCTGCATTTAATGCAAGAAATGAAAAATATCTTATCGTTATATTCATAATTTTTTGGCGGTAACGTACGAAAACAATTGAAGAACAATTTTTAATTTATAGTTTCTTTGAGTAAATAGCATTACCTACTTTAATTTATATTCTAAAATATCGTACTGATTAATGAGGTTAAATATTGCTTATTCGCATATTAACTTATTTACAGGTATAAAAATAAAATTTATAAAATAAACATTCTCATCACACCTTGATATTTAAATTGAGTGAGGTTATTTATTTGAATTTTCTGTGAAAATCATTAATTTTCCTTGATATTCCTTTAATACAGTATTTGATTATGATTCGATAATTTAGTGATCAAGGATTTTTCTAAAACTAATTGTTATCATAATTATAGAATCGTTTAGCTTTTCATTAGATAGGTAAAAAATCTTACCCAAATAATGAGGGATTGGCTATTTCGCTTTGAGAATTAAGTATCTAGATATTACCAGCCAAATCTAGTTCTTGGCCTTATAAATCGTCCTATCCTAGTAATGATTATTAAAGTGCTTCTTTAATGCGAAATATCCCGTTATAGTTATACAAAGACAAAACCGAAAGTAAACAAATAAGATTCATATAACGTACATATTCTTAATTTTCAGTTTTTTTTTGGATCTCGATTTGGCACTATTTATTTTTCAGGTCGAACGTAACTTGAAATCAAACTACCATTCTTCGAATTTTATTACATTGGTGACTTGTATATAGAATCTTGATAGTGCGAAGAGTTGTTTCTTCGAGTTTTCATTATATTTCATGCGAGGTTACATTACTTCGAACATTTTATTTCAGCGAATAATTTCTGCGATTACATTTTAAATTACAGTCTACGGTCAATGCAGTCAGCAATAATTGGTAGTGTGGATATTTTTAAACAGTTTTTTATGATATCAATATTTTCGAAGTAACGTTACATTACATCGGTGTAGCAGACGTCGAACGTCGCAGTAACAAATCCTCCAAATATACTCTACGATGTAACAATATCTGTAGAATAGTACTCCGGTCTCAAGCAAGTAACCATAACTTTTGCTAAGCTTGTTTTGCTTGCTCTGCCTATTCATTTTTGAAACTAGAGTAAAAGAGTTTATTAAGATTTTCTTATCTTAACTAGATTTTTCGACTATATCGGATCTATATGCTTGAGATTTGACTGGTAATTGTCGTCTTTTATTAGACATCCTATGTATATTGTAAGAGTAATAGAATCGTATTCAAGGTTTCGTATCTTTTAATTAAAGAGTCAGCTATTTTTTAAAGATAGGTATAATCTGCGCGTGATGAGAATGGGATGGAACCTTGTCAAACTGAGATGCGTACGTTACGCCACGCCGGCCAGCCACAGGAATATCCAAAAACACGGTGTCACGTATCCGAGGAGAACATCTGAGGGAACTTTTGCTGCAGCCACAGGATAGATATAAGTACTACCTTCAGCAACTTCAAGTAAGATAACAAGTAAACAATTAGTTGATTAATTAAATTAAATTTAACTAATTAGTCTATTTTCGTTTCTTCTTCTATTTACTTTGATAAGGTTCCACCCCATTCTCATCGCGCGCGGATTATGGTTTCTTTTTTGACATCATCATTTTAAATTCATAATAATAATATGAAAGTTATTGATATTTAGACGAACACTTTGGATTCTATATTATTGTTATTCTAATTTTACTATAATTATGATATTATTTGTGCGTTTAGCCACAGAATATATATTCTATCATAATAAAAAGTCGTCGATCGCACAATAAATATAAACCTTAAAACCAATAAAATTAATAATTTAACACATAATCGATTCAGTCCCAACATTGTGCTAAAACTACAAAAAAACCATATAGAATAACTTATTCTTACATCTAAAATATTGTAGGTGAAAAACATACATGATCAACATATACACTTCAAAGACTTCCGCGCGTACAGAAATGAATTAAATCATTAGAAATAAAACACTTTTTACGGACTACAGCGCGTATATTACTAATTCAGGTGTTATTTTAGAATTATTATAATATAACATCTGAATTAATAATATGCGCACTGTAATCCGTAAAAAGTGTTTTATTTCTAATAAATGATTAATTTCAACATATATAACAAGATCCAACGTAAACAAACAAACAAATATCGTCTTTCAAATGCGTTTCAAATAGACTAAAGGAGATTATAGAAACACCCGATAACTATATATACAAGAGTCCTTCTGACGAACCTTATGTTTATAACATGCAGTTCAGTGGTTATTTTATAATTATCTTACAGCGTACGTGTAAGATTGACAGAGCAACTACCTGCCAGAAAATATGTTCATGGAGTTTGATGTCGTCCTTTTTCTCACTAGCACTGCTTCAACTGAAAGCAACAATAAAGCACTATAAGTATAGCCTATTACTAAGAGAATCTAATAATTTCTTAAAATGTTCGTAGCTGAGAAGCTGGAAGACTAAAGCAAAAAATAATCTCTAAGGTAAGTCAATTCAATTACTACGATTGCTCTGTCACAGTTAAGTAATCATTAAAAGTATATTTAGTAAAAGTTCGATGGTGCAGTGGCTAGTGATAGGTATACAGATACCAACTGTTAAAGATATTTGGACGATGGTGGGGATGATGATGTTGACATAGGCCGAGTGTATTAGGTCGTTTGATATCCTCATGCGTGGTGGCGGCGAGGCAGTACTTCCTCTCCGGGGCGTCTACCAAATAAAACAAATGACCCCATTTCTGGCTGGTTCTGAGGAGCGAGCGGTCGCTTGATCGTCTGCTGTGGGACTGCGAGCCAGCCTGCTCTGTCCTCTTGCGTGGTGGCGGCGAGGTAAGAAATTCTCTCTTGAAGAATATTGTACTTACTGGCTGAGTCTTGAGGTGTGAGTGGTCGTTTGATCGTGTGCTGTATGACTGCTAGCCAGCCTGCTCTGTCCTCGTGCGTGGTAGCAGCGAGGCAGTACGTCCGCTCCGGAGTGACCAGGTGGAAGGGAAAGCGGGCTTCTTTGCAGCCGTTGCCTGTGTTCGACACGCGGATGCAGTAACCGTTGGACTCGTGGCCTGTAAAAAAGATTATACTTATAAAAAAATCTGTAGCAACCCTAAAAATTAAGACAAGCTCTTTAGGTAGGTCCTACAAATATTCTGAAAATCCAAAGTCACTTCCAAGTGGCTACTATTCGACACTTCGATTGTGTTTCTAATTTGAGCATAGTGATAAATACAACGCTGTTTTTCTCTTTTGCTGTGTATTTTTTCGTCTGAGACAAAGAAAGAATATGAATTCTATTCTCTTTAATTCTATTTTCTTTAAATGCTTCCTTCTATATACTGAACCACCGCTTCCTATGTACGTCCGAATCACACACACTCAGAGTCTTCCAGAGTCGGCATTCTCACGCGAAATCTTTGGGCAGGTGGTGGTCCGAATGCTGTACTTACCGACAAAAATTTCACCCTTCGGATAAGCGTCCAGCTGCTCATCATGGTACATCAGCTTCCTATTGTCTAACGTGAACCATCGCTTCCTATGCGCATCCGAGGGCTTTGGGCCAGTCTTCCAGAGCCATCCTTCTCGCGCAAAGTCCTTGGGCAGGCGGAGGACGAGGTCCGATTGAGCAATGGAGGGGTAGTTGTTTTGTAGGATGTGCAATTGGGCGCAGCGGATTGCTGTGTACCTGTAGGTAAGGCATTAAACATTTCTTTATCAAACAAATGGTAGTTAAAACTTATATAGGTAATTACATTTTGATAATGCGTCTTTATAAAGGGTTTCAGGAAGTTCAAAATTATTAACGACTGAAAAAATTAGATTTTGAGCAATACAGATGCCTTTGTAAATAACTTTCCTTTCGTCTTATATTATTTTTGATACTTTACCAATTGTTTATAACTTCTGGCTCCTCATGGTAGACGTATATATGGCGGGTGGAGCCCTCCTTCATGAAGGTCAACTGCATGGAGTTCATATGACCAATCTTGGCTGGAGCAAAACATACATTCAATTCTGACAACTTGAGAACGCCCTTCGGCTCTTTGTTCTCCCGGACGTGATACCTGCAGAGACATAAATATCTTGATGGTATTTGGAATGTCAATACTAGTTGAATTGTTAACGCATTTCATCCGCCCAACGACATGAATTGCCGTTGAGACGAAAAGGACGAAATTGCGAGAGAGTAAAGACTTTTTTGTTACATTTATTATACAGTTTTTTTTACTAGAGTGTTCTCAGCGTTAATATTTTTTTAAGTATCAGGCTCTCGTCTGCTAAACCCACGCGGTTTCATCTGCAACCTCTGTATATTGTTTCGAAGCGTGAACGTAACCGGTAAGTTTTTAATGGTAACTGCAGTTCTATGGTAGAGATAAATCAATATAGCTTATATAGCTCTCCGCATGAAAATCTCAGTAAAACGACAACGCGAGACGCTGAAAATGCTCATATAGCGCTTCCACACAATCGTCGATGAGCACGCTTGTGTGGAGGGAATGTACGCCGAGCGGAGGAAATAAGCGGCTTCGGTGATTAGATCTATGCGCACACGATGATCTTTTATCGACGACCACGCCTAAAACGAGGATCCCCGATGATTGTGTGGAAGCGCCATTATACAATAGACCAATGTGCTGAGAGCAAGTCTTCTAATTTACTCAGTCACGTTAGCAAACGTATCATTTTTTAGGCATACCTAGGCAAAGGCATAGGCATACTGAGTATTCTGCTAGATGGTGCCTTGTAAGCACCTATTAGTCTTCAACAAAACGAACTTTATGTTACCGTGACCAAGTAAGTGATAACCGCGCACACAGCACCTGTATAAAAAATGTAACAAAAGCCTGTGAATTTAAGAAAAGTTAAGACATAAGCATGATGCATGCAATGAATGATTGTTGCTACATCGCATTAGTTTTAAGGGGGTTCCGTTTTAAAATAACTTTCTTCCAAAAGTCCAAAGTGTGGCTTTGGACAGATCGTACGGTTCTTACCTCCTTCGACCAATGTTTTTGACACGAAGCCGATCGAAAAACCGTCCCAGACAACTGGCCGCTCGGCCGCAGCCGTCAGAAGCGTGATGATACCTAAGGATATCATATTCAGACTAAACACGGATTGTATTTTGAAATGGCAAAGATTTATCGATTACTAAAAATACTTAGGTAATCGATGTAATGCTTTAATTTGTTTCTTTAGTTCCAAGTACCTACTTATGTAATATTTTGGTTTTTCATTTAGTTATTTTATGCTCTATCAGTTTTCTTTGTAAAAATCTGATTATAGTCAACTTTTTTTTTCATTTAACATATTACAAAATATATAACATAATTACTTTTTGTTGAATAAACTTGTGCGTTTCTTTCAGGCATAATCTTTTCGGTGGTTTGTCTACTACATGTACCGCACTAAGTTATTTATAATTTTCCTTGATGGTAACTGTGTTTTACTAAGCTCTTTACATTAGTATAATTATGTAAGTATTATTTTGTTATTGCCATTACTCGGATTTTATCCTGACAGTGCATTTGGTTATAAAGTTATGTTATTGACAGAATGTCCATTATTTTTCCTGTTTAAGATAATTACAGTAGGTACAGAAGTGCAAAACATACTTGGTGCACTAAAGACCAAGGTCACAAAACATACCATCAATGTGTTTGTACTTTGTACGAAGGAAAAATAATAAAACTGCATAAATACTTATTTTTGTCTTACAGAAACTCCTTTTTAGTATTGCGCTATAATTATCTGGCACTTAATAATAACTAACTACTATTTTACAACACATCACAATATTGCGTAATTGTATCGCTGACGAAATAAGATGATGTCGTGAAAATAAGGCGAATTTCTCATCATAGAACGAAAACATTGACTCGTCAGCTTGACGTAAGCAAGAGGTGTGGAACTTTTCGTCTGGCCTATACGTCACTACATTATGTACTCAAAATCCTGTCTGTAATCAACCTTATCAAAGACTTAAATCATAAATGTAGCTATTCGACTTTTTAACCAAACGAATCGTCTCTGCCTCAGTTTGGGTAAAACGCTTAAGTATGTCCGGCAGTTGAAATTTTGTGAGCAGGTTCGATTATTATATTATTATACAGAACTTTCTGTCGAGCCAGTTTTTCGAAATAAAAAAAAACACCCATTTCGAAACCTGTTAAAAATTAGAAGTGCCATCTAGCCTCGAATAGATATATTAAAAGAATACCTACCAAACAGCACTTAGTTCTGCTTTTAAAACCATGTGGTGACATCTGTTAGATTAATTTTTAAACAACATACAATTTAAGTTACTTTTTAACGCACAAACGCGAGGTCTACAGCTCACTGAGCCACTCGTGTTATTTTTGTTAACTATTCCTTTTATTTTGTTTTCTCTGATAAACCTTGCTACTTTTCAAGTATGTACCTATATTAAATTCGATTTTGAACTGTAGTATTTTCTGTAAGTAATTATATTCTTCCTACAAATAATGATTTAATGTCATATTCTAATGGTTGTCAAGAGGAAATAGCTGTACGTTATGTAAAATATGTCATGTTTCTAATTAGCATTTCATTCCATGAAGTTAAAACGGAACTTAGTATGTACATGAGGAATGCTGATGAAAATTAATGAAAGCTTTTTTATAGGCACACGTAATAACATGTTTTTGGCACATCTACTAAGCCAATGCTTTGAAAAAGCCAGTTTATTTAGTTCCGATAGTGTTTTACTGATAGTAATAAATAACTTTGATGATAAGTCATGGTTATTTATTACTATCAACATTTGATTGAGTTGACTACTGTATATTCAATAATAAGCATGATTGTTTACATTTGACGACCTCCGTGGTCGAGTGGTTTGTACGCCGGTTTTCAAGATGTCGCCATCTCTGAGGTCCCGGGTTCGATCCCCGGCTGGGTCAATTTAGAAAACTAATTTTTCTATGTTGGATCAGGTCTATGTGTGTGTACCACCGTTGTCTCTGATTTCCATAAAGTGCTTTGGCTACTTACTTTGCGGGACCAGAGCAATGTTTGTGATGTTGTCTAATATTTATTTATTTTATTTCACTACGAACGTGAGTGCATGTCACAATTTTATCATCAAAAAGATTCGTGATGATGATGATATTGTTATTGTGACTACTTTTTTAATAATTAACTAACCATTACATCATACAAAAGTATCGTCTAAAATAAAAATAAAAACATTTTTTTTTACAATTTTCATATCGTTGCGTGTGGTGTGACCAATATAATATATTCATATTTCTGATAATAGAACAAAACCTAATATATTATAATAATCTTTTATGCAGTTGCTATGGAAATCTAAATAATAATAAAGACAAATCAATCACAGTCGTAAACCATTCAATCGATATGGATTAATTTCAAGATTACGTGAACTCATTTGAATAATTGTTAAACCATGACATTATCAGGAAAATCTACACATAAATTGTAATTTTATTATGAAAACGTATTTGTTATTGTTCAATGTAGAAAAATAAGATAGTTGTTATTCTCTAACATTGAAGAAGATTCAATTGAACAGCAATTTTTATTTTTAACCGACTTCAAAAAAGAAGGAGGTTATCGAGTCGACGGTTTTTTTTTAAATGTATGTTTTGACATAACTTCACCAGTTGTTAACCGACTTCAATTATTATTTTTTTATTTGAAAGAACATTGTTCATGTGTGGTCCCATAAAATTACAAAAATTACATTGATCTGGCTAGTAGTTTTTTCATAATCCTGAAAAATATCAATTATTTAGCTTACCATCGCACGAGTTTTTAAGGATTTTCAGGCATAACTTCTTTGTTTATAAACCGATTTTGTTTAGGTGTGTTTATACAAAATTACTTAACGGCTGACATGTATTTTTTGTTACAGGAAAAGTGTGTGAAAACGAATGATTTTCAAACATCTGATTTCTTTTCACTTCTTATTTCGTTTCAAAAAAACTTTCATTTGTTGTGGAACATCGTTAATTGTTGAGTTATTGTTGAAAAAGTATACAGTAAAACACAACAACTTATGTGGTTGTGTTTTTGAGTTTATACATTTTGATACCAAATTATATACTAGAAAAAATACGACTCGCACCAGATCATGTTCTCGGACGGGAATCGAACCCGCGACCTTTGGATATCCGGTCCAATGCTCTGACCGCTGAGCTACCGAGTCACTAGACCGTAGAGTCCGAAAACATGATCTGGTGCGAGTCGGGTTTTTTCTCTACTATATTATTTGGTATTATATAAAATAGCATTGTTAATGCTTAAATAACAAAATTTAAAAATTATACATTTTTAGTTTTGTAGTTAAATAATTCACAGGGAAAATTCAGCGATTATTCCTCTTAAGCTTGTTACATTGGATCACTATAATTAACTCTGTGATTGGTCTTCCATATTTAACTAATTTCCGCCTGCTACTTCGTCCGCATGAGTTCTACTTTCCGTGAGAATTTCCATTATTATCTTTCTTAGTTGATGGTTACATTTCAATAACTACCTATAGTTATTACCCCAATCCGTTCAGTGGTTTCGGATGTGCGATGATGATAAGAAATAATACACTTTTTAAATGTTACAGCGCGTATATTATTAATTCAGGTGTTATATTAGAATTATTTAGTTTAGATTTATTGGTTCTGAATTCCCGACGTTTTGACACCTTTCCAGGGGCCGTGGTCACGGGAGGACTAAAGCAAGAATGCTGCTCATATTTTTATGAAATTACCTATTGTTATTGTTTCGACACTATTTCGTGTCGAATGTAGGCCCCTTAAAAATATTTTTGTTACACGTCTATTACTACTAGTTATCCATTTGTTTAAATGACAACATTTTTTTTTCATCATAGCATTATAAGTTTTAGTTGTTCAGTTGAACAATTTTAAATGGTTTTAAAAATAATGTGTGAAATAGTAAAAAAAACTTAAAACCAAAAATTTCTTTGAAATACGTAAATATCCATTATGGATATGAATATGTAAGAATTTATTTGCGATAAGCCATTTTATCTGTTCATTTACATTTTACGTCAAGTTGTAGTAAAAATAGAAAATAAATCCTCATTATTATTAGAACAACGACTTACGTAATAGTCGCAATTATAATGTGTTATTTATAAATATATGTAGGTTTGTGTAATACAACAATAATAGCTGCTTACGCAGACTATCTACTCAAAATATCCCTGATATTCCATAAATTAGACTCTGATTTCAAATGCCAACTTGAACAAAAAGAGTCGGTTTACATTTAATAAAAAAAACAAAAGAATTAGCTAAGTATGTGTATTATCATCATAAGACGTATTTTCAATTTATCTGACGAAACAATCTCATCAAATATCGATAAGACAGTCAATCAAATATCTCTGGTACTTAAGTATTTGTTATTTGATTACTACGAAGTGGGTAATCCTCAACTATTTTGTTGTCATTACTTACTTGTCTTATAATTTTGACACACAAAGCGGTTGCACAATTTATTTACGAATGTTTGAAGCGAAATGTAGGTGAGTTTAAGCCAATGTTATTGAAAACATGGACAATTAAGGCATACAATTGCTTTTAAAAAATTCTTCCAGCCCTTATTCACAGCGAATTAGTTGAAAATGCATATTATTTATTTATTTCTTTAAGAAAGACTATCGGCTGATGATACTTAATTACATATTCAACAAATAAGTCTCTATTCTGATTTCTGAAAAAAAAAACTCCCAATGCATAAATTAAAAAACAAAAGTAAATAAAAAAAAAATCTAACCAGCTTTGTTAAGCAATGGAAGCAAAATACAAAAAAAAACTTTTGGAGTGAAAACAAATACCGAATAAGGGCTAGGAGAATAGAGTTTTAAGGATAGCAATGAATTTACACTTACTTCAAGGAGTCTTCGCTTTCACTTAATATGAACTTCCTGAGTTGATAGCGGCTATCTTCTTTTCCTCTCTTCATCAGAAAACCTTCCATAGTACCGGAGAGGTAGCTCTGACGCTCTGGGTGACAAAATTCTTCTCTTTCATACTTTGCTCTGATCCATTGTTCGATTAGCACTCTGAAAAGGTTGTAAAAAAGATTAAACAAAAAAATTACATTTCTTCTCTTAGAATTTCAAATATTCCTAAATTATACAACATAAATTCAGGCTTTGATGGTTTGAAGTAGGTTCTAAAATATTAGCTTTTTGCTATTTTTGATCATTTCAATTTGAAATTGATATTAAAGTAAAGTTTATGAAAAATCACTTTTCAAATCTCATTATTAGGCCAATTCAGGCTTTCTATGATGTAAGATACAATGGCATTTTACTATTTTCTGATTTTTTTGTAAAAAGTATTGTTGATTGTTTCGGTATTTTGTTTTTGGGCTTCGCTTTATTCCCCAAAGAACTACTAGCAAGGTACTATTAGCATGTGGGCTCATTTATACAACGTGTTACAAAAATACCCCTAATGCCGAATATGGTATATAGGGACCATCAAACTGAACAACTTTTACTATGGAACCAACTCTGAAATCGCCAAAAAAAAATCTGATGTTTCATACAAACATTAAAAACGAAAATATCAAAATGTTTGAAACAGCTGATTTTTTTTCACGAATTGAGAGTTGGTCCCATAATAAAAGTTGTTCAGTTTGATGGTCCCTATTTTGTAACATGTTGTATAAATAGCAGAAAAATAGATCTAGTTCACTGTAGATACGTTTTTAAATTGATTTCACTATCGACATGAGGACAAAATTTGTATCTGAGAAAATAACGATAGCTCAGTAGTTTTTTTGTAATTTACTACATAAATTTTCCTCATTCTGAAAAAACAAACCACGTATTTTCTTCATTTTCATAATTTATCTACTTATGGATTTTTATACAAAACTTAATCTTAAAGATAGAAAATTAGATGTAAGACCTCATGACTGATTTATTGTAGGAGCGATTACCGGATCATAGAATATAAAACACACGTCCTAGAAATAGTCGGCCCTAAGATCCTCCGATCCGATAATCGGTTCTACAAATGTTGAAACATGTTATTAAATTATAACATTTTGCAACCGCGAAGCTAAGATTAAAATATATTTAGTGCAAGTACTAAAGAAATTACTGATTATAAACACTTGCCAGGGGGGTGCAAGTGTGCACCCCCCTGGCTCAGGAAAGAAAATGTATAGAAAAAAAATCATTTTCTTTATCAAGTTACTGTTTGAATTAAAACTGAAGGCGTCTAGGTTGCTGTCCAAATTTGTTCAGCACCTTGTCAATAATAATTCAGTGTTGTTATTAAGTAAGTTAATGTGTAGACGTAGATGCACCTCCCTGAAAAAATCCTGGCGGTACCCATAATATGACGATTACCGGCGGGCACGATTGTTTTAAGAGCAGAATCGTCTCATTTTCGCACTTTTACTATACGACTACCGGCGAACATCGTGCTCATACAATACATTTATGGCCAAATACTCAAACGATAATCAACTTTGAGGGGCGCTCAAACATCATGCTGTCTTTGTCGTATCTTTGACATTGAATGCGCCAGGATGATGTTTGAGAGCCTCTCAAAGTTGAGTGACGTTTAAGTATTCGGCCATCACTCTGGCAAATCGTGCTGCGGAGGAAATAAGCGCCATTAGCGATTATGCGAATGCATCGATGTTATCGGCAACGATCATCGGCGATTGTTTGACCATCAGCCATTTTTAATGTCCCATTGTTGGAGCACAGCCTTCCTTATGGGTGGATAAGGAGGATGGGCCATGAACCATCACGCAGGCCCAATGCGGATTGGTGGGTGCTAACAACTGCAAATGCAGCTGGGACCAACGGCTTAACGTGACTTCCGAAGCAAGGAGGAGCTCAAGATAATAAATTTTTTGTCACCCATCCCATGATCGACCCTTTCGAAAATTGCTTAAACTCCGCAATCGATGGGTCAGGCACTATACCACTGCGCCACCGAGCTCCTCGGCGGCGACTGTTTGGAATGGAGGAATCATGAAACCTCCCATCCATCCAAGGATGGCCTGTGCTCCAGCACCCCTGCTGAGACATTAAAAATTAAAATGTCTGATGATGATGATTACTTGAGAATATCGTATCTATTTACACAGAAGTTTCGGTGTTGATCGATCGACGCACGATCTAACTCCTGAGGATGCTCCGGGTTGGGGCGAAACACGTGTAGAGTAGTCTAATTGGTGAAAGTTTGCACCTTGCGGGGTGTCGCTGTCTTGCTAAATGCAGGTATTGTGCACTGATATTTTTGTGGTGTGCATGTGCATTTTTTTTGCATCCTGCATATATTTTTTGCGGGAGTAAGCTACATATATTTTTCTTTTCACAATGGTTTGGGACTTCCACCAAATGACGCCTCATTGAATCAAATAATATCGTAACTTACTGTGGGTCATGCCGCGTAGGTCGTCTGTAACACGGAGGCACTCGTTCTTCGTACTTGAGTTTGGCCGCCAAGTTGCCAACCTCCTTCATCCGCTGGACTTGTGAGTCCTCCCACCGGTCAAGGTTGAGGTGCTTCACTTTACTGATATGCGCACCCATCCCGCGGTGGATACTTGCGCATCGCATACATATGAATATGCCCAGGTTGTAGGAAGCCCAATCTGGATCTATAAGTCAAGGAAATTACATTACATACAATTACTATTACAGATAAAAAAGAGTTTTCATACAATACTAAATAATATACTAGAAAAAATAGGACTCGCACCAGATCATGTTACGCTGAGCTACCGAGTCACTCGGTGACTCGGTAGCTCAGCGGTCAGAGCATTGGACCGGATATCCAAAGGTCGCGGGTTCGATTCCCGTCCGAGAACATGATCTGGTGCGAGTCCTATTTTTTCTAGTATATTATTTAGTATTGTATAAAAATAGCATTGTGAATGCTTAAATCTCAAAAAAATAAAAAATAAATAAAAGAGTTTTCATGTACAGAAGGACGTAAAGATTTTATCTTATTCAAAAGCAGATAACAGACAGATTTTTAAATTTAAAAGTTGAAAATAATGACGAAGGCCATGTTGACTTGTTTTAGACAACTTTTATGCCAATTCTATGATACGCAGTCGAATTAAATGCACATAAATTGTGTTGAGCTATTTTTCAGTTGACCATTGTCGTAAATGCAATCATTAACGCCCACAGAACCATTGCTCGCGCGCCCACTACCAAGAAGTCAGATCTTCCCATGTGACTTTGGTTCATGTAGGAAAGCAAGAGATGGGAAGTTTATAGGTTCCCAGAAAACATTTAATCAACATTTACTTGTCGGTGTTTTTGTTAAAATCGAAAGTGTTTAAGACGTACATCACTGAAAAAAAAACTTTTTAGTTCGTTTTGGCAGGACATTCGTGTTTTTAGTATTTTTTTATATTATTTATTTTTATTTTACACATTTTTTGGACAGCCGTGTAAAAAGCTTAAAGTGAATGTACATTTAAAAAATCGAGTAATTGTTACCGGCCTACGTAAAAAGAACTCAAATAAAATTACAAAATACAAAAACGTTTTACAAAAGTATTTGACACGAATCTGATTCATACTCTATAGTTTTCCGTGATATAAGTAACTAGTTCATAAAGTAAGTAATAAAGAAGGTTTAAATATTTTGTGTAAAAATACTGCAAAGTTATCTAGAGCGTCATTAGGCATTGGGTATATTTCCTTATCAAGAACAATCTAAACAATGGCATGCCCGTCATCGCATACGTGCCAGAGGAAATGTGCGTGACGCGTTTGACACGTCATCCGTCATTGAAAATAAAATTCTAGAGCAATCACCATGTACTATTAGCATGTGGGTGTAAATAGCCCCGTACTAATTAGTAGATCTGTGGTGACTCTGTCACATCTATTTCAATATTCGCTTATAATGCGATAACAGAATTTGTTTTTTTCACTCAAACATATGGCCTGTCCAAGGTCTGCCTAAGCAGCTACATAGCATAGAAGCACTTGCCAGGGCTTGCAGTCCATAAATTTAGTATGAACGATTTCGCTCGATTTGTCAAAAAATTATAAGAACAGTATTTGGTAGTCTTGTAATACGTGACATTGTATTAGTGGGTTTTTGATATTCTTAGTTTCTTACCAAACGCTGACTTTATTTGGTACAAATATCAATTATCAAACAATGTACAGTAAACCATCGATATGAGTTACTGACATTTCGGTCTAAAATGTAGAGATTTCAGGACCTATCAACTTAGAGTGATATGCTAACCCTGACCCCATTTTCTTACCCTTATGGCGTAAATATTATGTTTACTACCCGAATTCAGGTTTATGGTGCTGGCGACTTTATATTGAGCAACGTCGAGTTCACCTGATTTCGTACGAATTAGATCGGCTTCATGTTCATAGCTCAATACCAATAATTTGTCCGCATGTGTCATTAATGTCATTGTACCTAGTTCAATTCAGGGAACGATTTTATCGGTAATTTGTAAATAAAAAGACAGCACATGCCTTTAAAAATTGTTATTGGCTCTGACCGCCCATCAGTTAGGTAATACACAATACTCTTCCTACTGCTAGTTATTGCAACTCCTGCCCATCAAAACGATGTTTTGATTTGTATTGTTGTGTCATTAGAGGTAACATATCGTGCCACGATGAATAGAACAACCATTAATTCAAATAATATAGAAGTGATTCAAATTCTCGCTGTATAGTGCGCAGGCGATGGCACACTATGAATGAACCGATTGTTGTTTCGTCCCCACTCCCCACCACTAAATATGTACGCCGCGATGGTCGTTTCAAAATAGAAACGTAGACCCCGCTGTGTTTTTGTAACAACAGCGCATTTCACATGTAATCGAAAATGAATTCCGCTCCGTACGGTGAAATTTTCATGTGTGAAACCTAAGTAATCCCGTGGAAAACGGGTAAACACAACTTTTACATTCTCCGCGATCCTTGTGGTTTATTTTGGACTCTATGTTTAGTAGGTTACGGGTACTTAATCTGGGTGTCTGTGCATACATCCGTGTTTACAAGCACGAGGACACACCGACACGACGTCACGAGCACGCACACACGCGCACGCGGCCTCTGCGCCGATCGTAAATAACAACGCGGTGTTTTGGTCATACACACTCGTATCGTAATAGTTACATGAGGTGGGTGAATCTTCTCGCAAATTTTGAAACTAGTTCTGGTGGGAAATATTTCTCTCTGCAAGGTTCGGAAGGATGTGAATCATAAGTAAAATGATCGTGTTCATAATAAAACTCTATTTTTACGATTTTGATCTTTGTTTTATGACATTGATTTACTTACTTACAGGTGGAAAATTTTTGAATTTCAAAGCGGGTGTTGACCTCTCGCAATTTAGTCTCTTGAAAGACGTTGAATACTTAGTAGCTGGTATATTTGATAAATCTATGTGTGAAATTCCCTTTATAAAGTACATTTTGATAGGCATCTAGCTAAATCATTGTAAACAAACATTTTGTTGTTGTTGTTGTAGTAAATAATAACTAAGTAGTCGGAGAAGTAAGCGTTCTTTTTGAAGCATTAATTATTTTGCGTGTTATATTTCTGACAATACTAAACTTAGGCGGGAATGTAATATAGGTATTTATATACAGTTTGACAGCTGACTTTCTGGTAATAGCGGTAAAATTAAAACAAATTGATAATTCTTGCTTTTTTCATATTTTTAATAATTTTTATTAGATTTGTTTTATAATTTTTTTTTTCAAAAATGTTTCAGACCCTTAACGAAAGAAAATGAATGCTGCTAGAGCTCAAAGAAAGATTTGTAATATTTATAGAGAAAATGCTTTGTTGAATGCTACTGCAAAAATGGTTCAGCAGATTCAGTTCTTGTATATATAGATAATAAAGATGTTCCTCGCCATGGTATCTTTATTATTATTAGTACAAAAAGGCCGCGAACTTTACTACCTAATATTATAATAAGTTGTAGGCACAAAATAGTACGTTTAGGTGTCTATAATAATAATGTAACCACAAAATAATAAGCAAATGCATTCATGTGGTTAAAAATTCTTTAACCCGGTTTCATCAAAAATACATTAGTGAAACAACGAAGATACAAGAGCAATTAGCAATTTAGTAATACAAATAGCATTGCCTTTTAACAAAACATGGTAATAAAAAAAATACTAAGACAGTTACTGTGCAACGTATCAAGAATTGTTGTGGTATTAAATATGCTCTCTCAGTTCTGTAGAAATAATAAAATTGGAATTATCCACAGAATTGTAGCAATTCAAACTTTTGTCAATATTATAAAAAGTTAACCGTTGTTATTCTAATGGTTGTGATAACTGGAAATTTTCCCATAATTATTTTACAATGGGATTTTAATAGTAGATGTGCTAATAAGTATAATAAAGTGTGTACACTTAACAAAAATCCATCAGATTGTACGAAAAACAATTACTTTTACTAATATATAATACTAGTGGCCCGCCCCGGCTTCGCACGGGTACAATGTAGTTACTAATGTGGTGAGTGTGAAGTTATTAGACTATACTACAGGATATCTATATAGGTATAGTAGTGGCCACAAAATTAAGGACGCCAGTCGATTTTCATACAAACGAAGTAACTTTTAAGCATTGCTTCTCCGCCAGGGTTTGACCGAGCGGTGATCTGGTGATGGCCATCCAGGGAGTGAATGGAGGTGATCCAGATTTCCATACACACCCAAGTGATCTGACCAGCATTTTAAGAGATGTAAGAATATGTTTAAGAAAACCGCGAATATAGTATAGAAATGTATGAAAACTTGCAACTGTAAATTCTTATGCTTACATCTCTTAGAATGCTGACCAGATCAGTTGGGTGTGTATTGCTATCTGAATCTTCTCCATTCACTCCCTGGATGGCCATCATCAGATCACAGCCAGTTCAATCCCTAGCGGAAAACCAAGACTTCAAAATTACCTCGTTTGTATGAAAATCGACTTGTGTCCTTAATTATGTGGCCACCACTATATGAATATACGACGTACACAACATACGCAAGGGGTGTTATAAGTTTGACTTGTGTGTGTCTGTCTGTCTGAGGCAACCTAGCTTCCATAACTTATGGACCGATTTTGATGCGGTTTTTTATGCATAGTTTAAAAGATCGACCGAGAAAGTCCCTGGCTAAAAAAACGGAGCATTGCAATATACGCATGCCGGGTGCAGCTAGTTCTAAATAAAAATATGTTGTGCATTAACAGGATTCTCAATCTCGATCATCCAACACTTCTCTATAATAAAAACCAGCTGTTTCATACAAAAATTCAAATCGAAAATTTATTGAAAATATCAAAATGTGTTTCATACGTTTTGATATTTTCGATTTGAATTTTTGCTGATTCTTTTTTCGTGATTTGAGAGTTGGTCCCAATAGTAAAAGTTGTTCAGTTTGATGGTCCCTATATACCATATTCGGCATTAGGGGTATTTTTGTAACATGTTCTATACCTACCAGATTTCTTGTCATGTTATCCGGTTGTAAAATAAAAAGGCTATTCGGCGAGCTGACTCTCGAGCAGGCGACATTAGAGCTGGCCATGGGAGAAACAATCACTGCAGATCTACACCAGCCGCTCTTAAACTTTGTCCCTGTGCTTTATTAATTGTCATAGCATAGGCGACTTGACCGAATATTGTATTCTTTTAAAATTAAACTGATATTACAACGCAAGGAAGGAAAAAATGACAGAACTGCCAACATAACGCCATAGGTACTATTCAATGAAATACATTCTACCTACTCTCAGGGGAAATGACCAAAGAGAATGTAATACTACGTCGAGATGACAAATGATATTTACTTTTCTTAATTAATCAATCAAATGCACAAAAAAGTTTCAATTCCGACGTCGAAGTCAATCACAGCAAAATTAGCTTTATATCACTTTTTAACCCTGTTAGGTGATAAATATTAAAAAAATACGAAACACGTGTTCAATTAATTTTGTGAAAGAATGTCTATGCCAAATTTCAAGTCAATCGGGCCCAGGAATCGCGTCCTCCCATACAAACTTTGCCACCCTGTTTCACCCCTTTAGGGGTTGAATTTCGCAAAATCCCGTCTTAGTGAGCACCTATGCCCTAAAAGGAGCCCCCATGCAAAATTTGAGACTCCTAGCACTTGTAGTTTCTGAGATTTCGTGATCAGTGAGTGAGTGAGTGAGTGATTTTCCCTTTTATATATATAGATGAATAAAGAATTTATTTGGTTAGTGTAGTCTTCAAGTTTTTTTTTGTAAGATGGAAAGTGTAGGCAGTTTGCAAATTTTACCACTAAAACATGTAACAAAATCGGAAAAGAAATTGGCTTTTATGCAATATTACATAGATTTTTCTTTTTCTTACATTTAAAATTTTATTTTCAATTTTTTTTCTTTTAACTCCAAAACGTATTATTACCGTCTAAATCACAAATGAACTAATTTGTTTAATTGTTACATACAACTACTAAAACTAATACTGATTTCGGTAACAAAGTTGGAGCCTACTAAAAAAAAATTCTCAATTATTAGAGTTTCAACGCCGTAAAATTATTTTATGTTTTTGTGTAGTTTAATATAAAAGTTGGTGAAAATGGTCCTCAAAATGTTTTGCTAATAGTATTTTCTTAAGAACAGGTGCAGCGTGAAACTAAGATTCTTAGAAAAAAATATTTTGGCTAGGATCTATTTGGAATTCCTAGGATCAGCCACATGTGCTAAAAACTTTGACGGAAATGCGTGTCATATGACTTGAAACTAATTTTACTGAAAATAAAACTGGTGGCTCTGTGAGTTTTTATTTTTTATTTTTATTTGATTTGCCAACAAACATGTTACATTAATGGTAAGTAATATCTTAAAAACTTATATTAGGTTTATCTAGATACTAGGTTCCCGAAAGTTGTACTTAGATCTCGCGTTTGTGACTTTTTTGACCATTCTTAAAATGGCTGAAAAATGTTTTTTTCTCGTTTACAACTCTCATATCTTAGGCATTTTGAAACATCTCTATAAAATTAATCGACACAAATACTGCTCACAAAATTGCTTACTTAATAGTAGTAGTGTGGTAGGCTACACGGGCTGATTGCTTATATTATTTTAAGATTTAACTTTTTGTATTGATTGAATCATACATATCGTCAATTAATTGGGTGTTGCCCACGAGGTGATTCAATATCAATAAAAGAAAACAAAAAACTGAAAAACCTTTTTTTTTTCTTGAGAAAATTTACTTTTTTTTTAAATTGGTTCGTGTGGTCATGTAAATAGACCAACTGACGCACTTCCCGCACACGTGCGGGAAGTAAGTATTGAAATTCATTACCACTCTGGTCACCAGACAGCGACATAAAATGTGGAACCTCAAGCATACCCTTTTCAAATGTAGGTTATCATCATATTTCAGAGCATGAGTGAGAAAAATATTTTTCCGGGTTTGTATGCATGTACCCTATCCACCATATTCTGCTTGTATATCCATGTTTGCAAAGATAAACTTAAGAAAAAGTTAAAAAAACAATGTTATTTTGCTATAAAGGTTGTTTACGCGGCAAAACTTAGAAGGCAAAAAGGTTTGAAGTAAAACGCAGTTAATAATGACAATAACAACAACAATTTAACGTAATGCAAGAAATAAAAGCGTTGAACTTGAATATTCTTTCTAGAAGTTAAAAGGTTTCCCGTGAGATTTTTTGCAGTGCTCTACATTTTTACTTCACACACAAGACTAAAATATTTACATGATTGCCGCTTGTTATTTTTTCCAATTTACTAGTTCTGAAAGATGAGTTTTACTTCAGAATACTTACATAAAACCACATTTCAATGGAATTTATATTAACTCTACTTGTATCGCATTCCGTATCGTATCGATACACAAAGCAAATAAATAGTACTTATCGTTATCATGTTTTGACGAATTCAAAGGGACAACTACAACGTAGCGATAAGAATTATTGGCCCAAGTTCTTGTTGATCCGCTGCACGTGTGACTCATGTACCATTGCTTAATAAGCGTACAGTCCGCCTTTACTACCCTGTCACGCCAACTATTTATCTCATTATCTAAGTGGCAACTTACGAAATAAGCGCAACATAGTTAGTGTGACTATAGTACTTAAGTCCTATGGTACTTTTGACGGCTGACTCTACATAACAATTGCACTGTATCCGATGTCAGCTTGGCTTTCCCCGGGTGAAACAACTTGTTTACGTGTGAAAATAGTTGACATAGGTACATTATTGACCTTGCAAACAGTTGAAGATCATTACTTAATTACGTGTCGCGTATTTTTTCTTTAATAAACCAATTTGTACTATGGACAAAAAACGTAAAAAAATTCCAATTGGAATTTTCGGAAATGAAATATTGATTAGGTAAAGTATTCACGTAAAAAAATTGTATTTCGAATTGGTAGAGTTCACTTTTTTGTTTATTATGTAAGTAGTGTATAAGTAATATCTTTATCGCTGGTAGAAAATGGCAACGCTACGGTACCTAAATACTACTTAACACCCCAAGCTAAAAAAAACTTACAATAAATCGTACACCCAACTCTGGCAGTCAGTCAGGTAAAGAAACCAACAAAATGTATGAAAAAATTGGGCCGCTCTCTCTATTGAAGCATAAACGTGCATTTTAAGTAAAATTTTGACATTCCTGCGTTGTTTTGCTTAAAAAATCTTACGTAGAGATAAAATTGAAACAATTAATTTTTATTGCATCATTAAATGAGGTATCTTATTACACGATAGATTTAATTGTAAATGTGCGTGTTAGTAGGCGTTCAAAAGTATTTAAAACACGGCAACGGCGTTATAAAATACGCAATAACAAATTCCATGTGTGAGAAAACGCAATGTAGGTAATATCTATATGTTTGCTCGGAGGCAATGAAACACTGCAGTAATTGTAGTCATTTCTCAACCACCATTAATCAGTCTAAGAACGTAATGCGTAATGTTTTACAAAACAAACATTGCTGTCTACGTAGTACACTGCTATTGGTCACACAAAATCAATTTTTAATTAGCGTAGGAACTTTAAGAGTACTATAACCGGAACAAACTTCACTGAAGCACTCTTGTGTATATTACGTATTATTTTCTGGATTGTATCATCGTTGCATTGCAGGTTTGTACTCAAATATACCTACTACACGATTATTGTTTTCATTGAATGTATTTTACGTCGAGGTCATTGAACTCAAAGCATGGACGCACTTACGCCCCCCGCCTATTCACCCCATGCAAATACCACGCTTCACAACGAAAACATTATCACTAAAATAGTTAAAAATCACAGGTTATCACGTACCCTCGGTTCCACAGTCGGCACACACATTATTTCCACTTTTCTTTTGTAACTCCTGTAACAATTTCTCGTTATGATCTACCATCGTGGAACTTTTGCATCAATAATGAAGACACGCTAGGATAGCGTACGTCGCCACTCGAAAGTCCAATCCAACGCTTCGAACGGCCTGTCGGACGCCTTCTCTGACACTGCGCGAGGGAGCGAGCGAGCGCGAGCCTTCGACCGACGCTCGGCGGATCGGTTCAACAAACGCCATTACGTAGTAAAGCATTCGCCATTGCACTCGCACCCCTCCACAGTAGATTAGCTTGAATGAGATAGAAAGAGAGGTCTAGTTTCGGTACATGAATGAAACGAGTGAGTAGTGGAAGTCTCGTAAAACTATATTTGTGTGTGTATGGCGTAGTATACGCAATACGACGCGAATACAAGCATTGTCTCGCGTAAATACAGCCGTCTAGCTAGCTATACCTACTTTTCGTATAGGTAGGTACAAACGGTACCGTGGTACTGTATGTCGATGTAGGCTAGGTCTTCAGACGAAATGTGCTTGCGAACGTTACGTAATGACTAAGTTCACAATGCCGTCATAAGACGCACAAGTTAGTATTTGCTTAGTGGGAGGCCGGCGTGGGCCAATAAAAAGCAGATTGAATATAGGTAAATAAAACACACTGAGAACAGATCTCGAGCGTCTAAATTAAGAAATATTTCTCAAAGGTTCAAACACACTCAGAGATTTACTATTCTAATCAAATTGGTTTTAATACCGCTAATATTTTACTACCACGTGGTTTAGGGCATGTAGAGTCCTTTGTAGAGCCAACCCGAATGCGAAGGAAATAATTACCTTGTTCCGCTGAAATAAGAGTCATACTTTGTTATACTATAGGAAATATCTCATTGATATTTAACTTACATCCGGCACAGCATCCGGCCTGAAATAGCTAGCACAGCTATAAAGGCTAAAAGATTAGAAAATAAAGTTATTTTACAATATTTTGCCTCTTGCTTTTATTATGTTAGAAATATGCGACTTGCTTCACTGAAGTATTAAATACTAGGTATGGGTATATGTTTGGAGTCGAATTTATTTTACATTAAAAAGGAGAATTCATAGCAAACTGAAAGGAACTTGCTATGGAAATAATTGCTCGGAGTGTTCATTCAGGGATAGGTAAGGTAGATTAAAAAAATACAGTGGGACAGTAGAGTATTTGCAAAATAACGCAAGTTATGTAATATAGGAAGAAATTCTGATTAGAATTATTCAGGCTCTTAGCGGTCAGAGCATTGGACCGGATAGCCAAAGGTCACGGGTTCGATTCCCGTCCGAGAACATGATCTGGTGCGAGTCATATTTTTTCTAGTATATTATTTAGTATTATATAAAAACAGCATTGTGAATGCTAAAGACTCAAAATTTAAAATAATAGAATTATTTTACAAAAGATCAGCAATAAAAAAAATTTAGAGAATTTTGCTTCAGTAGCATTCAGTGGTAGAGCACCATCGCCATCAAGTTTAGGCCCAATTTACGATATATTATTTTAATTTTATTTTAAAGAACTTATGAAAAGGATTCATTTTTATGTCTTGAAAAGTGGAAAGTTTAATCTGAATTGGACCATGTTTTTAACGGACTTCAATTCGCTTTTCGCCGTTCTTGCAACAATGTTGTTCTGTATAACCATTGATCTTGTAGATACCCAACACCCTTTTGCTTTTCTTTTTTTCCGTTTTCTAGAGTTCAGACTTAATAAAAAAAATTAAAAGAAAAAACTTCTTCAAGAAACAGCTCTAATAAGCAAGAAATAATATTCAAATCTGCATATTTATTATTTAAGTACGCACACCTATCTGATATTAATAAACGTTTTATAAAGTCGGGTGGGGCTTTAAGAATTACAAATAAATTTGAGAAAGAGAAACCACGATAAAAGTTTATATAAATTAAAAAAGGAAAATTATATTTTGGCCCCACCCGACTTCAAATACGTTTTTTTTATTAACATACTTAAATAGTAATTATAAAGATTTGAATATTATTTCTTGCTTTTCAGAGCTGTTTCTTTTTGAAACTGTTTCGTAGCAATTTTTTTAGGTTGTTTGAAGGAGGTTTTTCTTTTTAATTTATAAAAGCTTTTTTTTATTTTGAACTTTTTTGTGGTAGGTATGTTTATGTAAATGTGCAAATGTAAGCGATGAAATAAATAGATTTTATTAATATTGCAAACTTTTCAGTGGTATTAATTCTCCTAATACATATATGAAAATTTAGTATATGTAAGGAAACACTATGATTCATTTGCTAAGAACAGCGATAATCACCATATTAATACAAGGAATAAAGATAAACTTGCCGTTCCAAGATTTAGGCTTGCAAAAACTAGAGGTTCATTTATGGGGAAACGCATAACCTTGTTTAATAAAGTTCCACAACAAGTAATTGATCTACCTTTGCATGAATTTAAAAATCATTTCAAAAAGACGCTCATGGGTAAAGGTTATTACAAAGTAGATGATTATTTGAAAGACCAGAGAATGCGTGGATATGATGTAACACAATAACTTGCTAGTAAGTACTTTGTTGTTAATAACCTGTTATATGTATTGTATTTGGTAACGATATATTTAAG
Source organism: Catoptria pinella (assembly GCA_963556745.1). Classification (NCBI taxonomy): domain Eukaryota; kingdom Metazoa; phylum Arthropoda; class Insecta; order Lepidoptera; family Crambidae; genus Catoptria; species Catoptria pinella. The sequence goes on from OY750771.1 coordinate 8,619,088, forward strand.
TTTGTAAATATCGTTACTTATTTCTGTTAAAGCTGATAAGTTTCTTGCGCCTGTTCTTCTTGTCAGTTAAAAAAGTCTGGAACGGGTGGTAGAAAAATATAGACGATTCAAAAGCGCTTAATTACTAAGTTTATTTGAAGAAAGCAATTTTTTACTTTACTTTTACTTTACCTAATAACTCAATTTCCACTTTTCGCGCTGTTTGTTGTTATGGAGTCCCTTATGTCCCCTTATGTGCCTACGCAGTTCAAGTCTAGTCCAAAATATCAGTTATCAGTTAATAAGTTCATTTAATGGTTACGAAAACGGCACTATTTTCAGGATTTCCTGAAAACTACTGGATCGATTTAAAAATTTCAAAAAGTGAGACCATTTTGGGTACAAACCTGGGGCTCTATCGGCTAAAAACATTGAAGTTCATTTTAACTGTGTTTTGACAGATGTATGTGATACATTGCTACTTCGTCTTGGCACAAATAAAAACTTACCAAAGAAAAATAGCAATGTATCACATACATCTGTCAAAACACAGTTAACATGAACTTCAATAGAAATAAAACACTTTTTACGGATTACAGCGCGTATATTATTAATTCAGGTGTTGTTTTAGAATTATTTAGTTTGTATTTATGAACTTCAATGTTTTTAGCCGATACCGCCGCTGATGTAATAACGTTTGAATCATTCCAATCGGTTCAGCCGTCTTCGAGTAGTCGGTGGATATAGACAAAAAAATAAAAACAAACATACAGATGAACTCGGTTAAAAATTCCTTCTGCGTATTAACCGTCACCGCTCAAGATCCGTGCCGAAACCTGTCAGTAGTGTCAGTACTATTATGAATTCTGTCCCTATACTACGGCCCAATTAGGACAAGTAGACGAAGAAGTGTGTCTACGCTCTGCTACGGATCTGCTACGGTTTGCATACTACACCAACTACGAGAAATCGCTGTGCTTTCGAATTAGATATGTCACCGTAAAACTATAATTATAATCTATCTCGCGAGATTGTAAACTGTCGAAGAATTTTACTGCTTACAATTAAACGCATTATTTTTCAATAGATTACAATCTAACCAAGTGAAACAGTTGAATCACAATCTGTCGCGCGTTCAGACTCAATATCTGACATCGTAAAATTAAAATGATCAATAAGATATCAAATGAGTTTACACATTTTCACGCGCATAAAAAATAACGCGCTTCTTTGGTTAATTCATTCATTTTACTTCCACAATTGGGTATTTGACTTAGGAATGGATTGTGATAGCTACGGCGCCCCTATCTTCGTCCGCTTGCACATGCACATCCATCAATCCAAATGGAGTGGTATTCTTCCAAAATCTATCTACGAATGTTTGTATCTCTAAAAACGTCTTCCATTATATAGAGAGTAAGATATTACTCATAATAAAATCTATGGTTCCAATCCAAATGGACGTATGTATGTACGATCGGAAACTCATGTGCTTTGCCACTTTGCAAAAAAAAATGTGTGCGCGCGTATCGCCCCTGCACGAATTAGTGGCGTACCCACCATCTACTTAAGGGGTAGGGCCAAAGTAAGGAAACTCGATAAATATTAGGAATTTAAAATGTTTTTTAATGACTGACCTTATAACAATAATAACCTGTAAGGATTCTGGAAAAATTTGGCTAGTATTCAAAATTATTTTGTGCCAAAATAATTTTAACTCTTCTCCGCCCAGCTTTGTTTTTGTTAAATTCTACACACACAAGTGGTAGTGGATGTATCCCCTAAACGGTCAAGCATGGCTTGTCAAGCAAGGCTTGTCAAGCATGACTTGTCAAGCACGTAAATTAATCGGCTTGTCAATCACATTTTGATCGTCTAGGAGCAATCCCTGACAAGCACGTAGGTATCACGCGTACCAAATATAGTGGTGGTGGTAATTAATTACGTGTACGTGCTTGACAAGCCATGCTTGACCTTTTAGGGGGTACATTACTAATAACGATGGTGTAGGTAGCCTAGTCGCAGCGTGTGATGAGCGCCGCGCGCTCCGGGCCATGCGGTGATGATGGTTTGGACAAAATTTTTACAATCAACGATGGTGTAGCTATAGTCTCGGCGTGCGCGCGCTCCGGGCCGTGCGGAGATGTTGGTTTGGACAAAATCATTACAATCAATGATTGAAAGCTTCACCAAGAATTGTAATAACTGCAAGAAGGTTCTGTCACGCAGTAATTTTATTTTTTAAAGAAATGAATGAATGATTACTTTTGTAAATATCTAGCTTAAAGCACTTACTCAGGAAGGAGTGTGGGACAGGCGCCACACCTTGCCCCATTGTAGGCACGCCCATGGGCCCAGGAGGAGTTTCCACTATATTTTCTGTGTTTTTATCAATATCCTTTTAAATTGGTTAAAAACTTAAGGTACACACACCACGAGTTATAGAACTGACATAAAACTAATATGGCTGACCTCCCATGCTAAATCCTTGAATCTGATTGGCTGCCTGCCGTAGATATGTCCAGTTTTGTAAGTAACCAATGTAGGATTGGACCATTTTGAAACTACGAATGTTTGGTTTCAATGCTACGAAATTATTTGTGTACTTATTTTAAAAAGTTGGGATCTGGAAGCTTTTGATACCATACCTCTCAATTAAAATAATTGAAATAGGCGCAATCTCGGTCGTGTGAAGCTGAGACTAGTGGTGACTACCTCGGCAGAACTTACTATAGGTACCGATTAAACTGACTCGATGTCTTGATGGAGCATTTGCTCCAAGAAACATTGGACTGCGACGTACCCGCATAAGCCCGCATTCTAATGCCTTATGCAAACCAAAACAGTATCACTCAGTCATATTATCATATCGAACAATTGAAACTGGCAAAAGTATTCTTAGACAAGGAGTGAATTGCCAAAACAAAATAAGAAGAATAAGACACATGCATGACATGACATTGACAGTGAGTTTTTGGCGCCATTTTGTCGAGTTCGGTTTGGTTACTATTTTAATTATTTTCAAATTGATTCATAGTGGATATTGTGTCTTAAAATTGGTGCAGTTATATGGTACAAGTGTATATGCAACTGAACAATATGTGGGATAATTGAAATAGGCGCGGTAATATTTTAATATATCTTGGTTGTGTGAAGCTGAGACTTTTATTGAAGTGGTGGCTTCCTCGGCAGAACTAACCGAGTAAACTGTCTTGATATACTTGGTGCCAAATGCTCCAAGCAGCATTGGAATGCGATGCACCTACATTCTAATGAAAAATTAAACAATGTCTACCACTGAACTATTTAACACTTGACACTGGCAAAAATTACTTCCAAGAGGAAAGTAGATTGCCATAACAAAAAAAGAAGAAGACATTGACAGTGACAGGACAGTATCACAGGCTAGACCACAGACAGAACAAACTAAAGTAAAGCAAAAGGAAAAAAGGGCTAAGCGCTTGAATTAGAAATGCTTTAGATTTTGCTATTTAAATTAATAATCTTTCTATTTTCCTTTCTAATTTAGTATATTTAACTGACCAGAACAAGCAAATTCATAAAAAATGGGGAGGCGTTCAATAAACACCACTAAAAGTGGTAAATACATGAATCCAACAGATCAAGCAAGTAAGTGGATAAAAATGTATGAAATATTGATATCATTGTGTTAATATTGATTATAATGGTAGTTTATTTTATGACAACAATGTTTGTTAGGAAAGGAAGCAAGAAAAAAAGAGTTGAAGAAGAACAAAAGGCAAAGACAGATGGTTCGGGCAGCTGTTCTAAAAATGAAAGATCCAACTCAAATTTTAGAAGAGCTCCAGAAAATTGATGAAATGGGTTTGATGAGCTGTTATAATATATCATTCAGTATTCGTACATACTTTATTGAAATTACACATCCACAATTTTATCAGGCATTCCTATAATATTTGGAATTAACTTTTAATTTTTGTTGTGCAGAATATAATGTTCTTCAGCCATCTCCACTGAATGAGAAAGTACTTAAAGAAAAAAGGAAAAAATTAAGGGAAACATTTGATAGAGTTCTCAAGATGTATGTAAGTAAAAAAAATATTTGAGTTTTACAGCTAAAGGTAATAATAATAATTGTAATACTTAATTTTAGCATTACCTATAATACTGTATACTTCAAATACCTTCTTAACTTATTTGGGATAGGTCTGAATCAATTAATATACATATATGCTTTATATTTTTGTACATTGTCAGTAAAGCTTTTTACAATATAAAATTACATACACATTAATAATTATTATATTATAATTAAGTACACTTGAATTTGAATGAAATAATTATTGGTAAAGGCTCGACGGTGCAGTGCTTTAGCACCTGGCTTGGTGATTGCGGAGGTTAAGCAACTTTCGCAAGGGTTGGTCATGGGATGGGTAACCAAAAAATTTATTATCTTGATCTCCTCCGTGCTTTGGAAGGCACGTTAGGCCATTAATCCTGGCTGCATTTTGTAGTTGTTAACACCGACCAATCCGCATTAGGCCTGTGGGTTGGTTATGGCCCGCCCTCTGTATCCACCCATAAAGAACGCCTGTGCCCCAGCAGTGAAGACGTTAAAAAAGACTGGTCTAATAATAATTATTGTAACTTTAAATATGAATGGTCAATTGTGGGGGCTTTTTATTTACAGCATTAATATTAGAACTTTTTATGTTATAGGACAAAGATGATCCAGAAAAGTGGGTAGAACTCAAACGGCAGGAGATGGAGTATGAGAAGAGAAGAGCTCATCTCATATCCTACTACGAATCTGTGAAGCATGCCCAGTCTGTGCAAGTGGATGACATCCCGCTACCAACATTACAAGTATGATTACAAAATGTTGTGTAATATTTTATTGTTTACAAGATTGGATTTTATCTAATCATGCTGGATATATGCTTTTTTATTTACATAATTGTTATAAGATAAATATTAGCCTGATGTTTGTGTAACATTTTAACTTAAGTATAACTAAAACAACTTTTAATGACTGAATTACGGATGTTCACAGCCCACTTAAGGGGTTGCAGATAGGTTCTGAATTGGGACTTTGAAGTAAATTAACCTGTACCAATTGATTTATAAATACAATGTGTTACAAAAAACCCCTAATGCCGAATATGGTAGATTGATATAGTTGATAGAGTTTTAATGATAATTCTGTAGAAATTTTAAATCAAACCAGAAGATAGTGCTAACCAGAACCTGTGAGACCTGGGCCCAATTTATATATATGACAATTGATACAGTTAGCTTACTCATTTTTTCTCCTTTACATTGTGTGTTGGAACAGAGTGGCGGAGAACTGGTGGGAATGGAAAAGGTTGGAGGAGGCCTTTGCCGACTGGCAATCAGACCTACAAAAGATAAACAAAGCCCAAATACTCAACTCAATAAAGTCAAATGTCAAATGTCTGATGCAAGGGGCTATTATTATTACATTGTGTGACACGTCCAGTCAAGATTCTCGATTCCACTCTACTTAAAAACATAATTCACACAGTCAGGGTTTTAAAAGCTCTTAATTTTTATTTCAGGTACCAGACAACTTGATCTATGGCAATGTACCATCACAAATACCACTGCCGCTAGACTCGGCTCATCCCGTGAAGCCAATCTTGAAGAAAGATTCTGCCTACAGAGTAAGTTTTGTTACACATAATACATGTTTAAATTCTTATCTTATCTATAAAAAAACAACTATAAACAAAAAAACGCACGACGTGCGGTAAAATCAACTTTCCGCACGTTGTACAGTCATCGAAAGCATACATTTTCGAGCAACTGTATTGAAAACTATTGACATACAAAATTTTTATACAAAATATATTACTGAATGTTTAAAGCAATATCACTCCAGTTTTCTATTTTAAACTATCTGAATTTTCAAATTATTTTATTGTTTAGAAGAAGATTAAGTCTTGCTGTATAGTTGACACATTTCGCAGGAGCGGCCAATAGGAATCGAGCCGCCCGGTGTGCCGCCCGGCCCTCCTTGTGACATCGTTAAATTACTGGCAGAAGCGGACCACTTGAAGATAATCAAGGAAAAGAAGAGTCTGCGCTTCCATTACCTGCCTGATGAGGGACCTCCTGGAGAATGCGTAAGCTAATTCATGTTATAGATTAGAATTAATGTTTTTAGTAAATAGGCATAATTACTATTATTATAATGGAGGAGTTACTTAACATTTGGACATCCCCCAATTTTTTAATGCCTCAACTACTCAGTTAGAAGGAATAAGTCTATGCCCCAGTGAGCATAGACTTTCCTTATACAAGGTGTTACAAAAATACCCCTAATGCCGAATATGGTATATAGGGACCATCATACTGATCAACTTTTACTATGGGACCAATTCTGAAATCGCGAAAAAAATATTAGCTGTTTCATACAAAAATTAAAATCGAAATATCAAAATGTATGGAACAGCTGTTTTTTTTCGCGATTTCAGAGTTGGTCCCATAGTAAAAGTTGTTCAGTTTGATGGTCCCAATCTACCATATTCGGCATTAGGGGTATTTTTGTAACACCTTGTATACTATATTCGGCATTAGAGGTATTTTTGTAACACGTTGTATATATCCTTCCTATCCGGATAAGAAAGATAACTCACCACGCGGGCCCAATGTGGATTGGTGAGTGTTAAGGACTGCAAATGCAGCGCAGCTGGAGCCAATGACTTAACGGCGGCGTCCTTTACGAAAGTTGCTTAACTACTGCAATCGCAAGTGATGCGCTAACCAACTGCGCCATCGAACTCCCCTACGTGCTTATCAATTACAGTGCGTTTCAAACTCATATGGAGTTCGGAACATCGTGCGAGACAATGCGCAGAACACAATTTTGATGTAAGTGGGCGAGAGAGGCGAGTGGTGGGGCACGTTGCTTGTTTGAATGTAAAACGCAGCGCACATAACAGTTATTTTACTTTGTAACCGAAAATGTTTAATTACCGTCATTTCCGGGATCCGGGCGCATATTTCCGTGATCAGGAATGAAAAATTTCCCGGGACTTCCCGGGAACGAAACCCTAGTTAGCTTTAGTAAAGGTTTCCAAAAAATATAGTAACTGTAAGCCATATAAATAAGTATTCATTAGCCTCATTCTAAAATTACGGATAAAATGTAATTCTCACAAATCACAATGTTTTCACAGAACTATTCCCCACCTCCGAATCAAGCACCCCCACAGTCATTAATTGCCGAGCCGGAAGATTTTGACGGGGATCTAATAGTGGATTCCGAAAGGCCGACATCTCCCCACGCGGTTCCGACACAGACGCCGAAGCCAACTTCGCTGCAGCAACGAATGTTGGCACTGTCCGGGCAGAATATCGACGACTTTATGAAAGAGATGGAGGAAGTGCATAGGAAGAGGGAAAGGGATAGAGCTGCAGATTTAAATGCAAGGTAAGACAGGGAACTACTAGCGTAATCAGAAAGGCCGACATCTCCGCTCGCTGTTCCGACGCAGACGCCGAAATCAACTTCGTTGCAAAACCGAATGTTGGCACTGTCCGGGCAGAATATCGATGAAGGAGATGGAAGAGGTGAAGACGTTTAACAATGCGACGTAAAGACGTAAAGGCGTCGATATAATTTAAGTTTGTAAATATCGTTACTTATTTCTGTTAAAGCCGATAAGTTTCTTGCGCCCGTTCTTCTTGTCAGTTAAAAAAGTCTGGAACGGGTGGTAGGGAAATATAGACGATTCAAAAGTGCTTAATTACTAAGTTTATTTGAATATAGAAATTTAGATTTTGACATGAAATGAAAATTCATAATAATCTTTATGACTTAGATATTGAGATTAGTCGTGTACTAAAAGCACTTAGTATAGTAGTGACGTACAGTACGGCCACGCTCCGCCTCCCGCCGAGCCTCATACCGCCCCTCCCCCCAACAATCGGCGGTAAGATCAGCGGTTCATTCTCGGGCCGTGTCGCGCGCGCGAGTTTTCAGTGGTACGAGCACAGAGACTTAACATAGAGCTCAACAGATGTCAAAAGTCAACCCTAAAGTTCACGCACACATTTGCAGTGTGTACCCTATATATTAATCCAGCCAGGACCTAATCTGTTTAGATGTGAAGAGGTAACAAACACACACACACACTCACACGCCAACTTTCGCATTTACATGGTCCTGATCTGATCATGTCAAACGTAATTGTCTTCCAGGTTAAATGCTCTGAAACGTACAGGCGACGCTCGCGACAGTGACTCAGATAGTGACACCGAAGCTGCGGTACCTCATAATCATCCCCAAGAGTTCCTGGAGCCGCCGGGCGCTGAAATTAGGCAGATTCCGCCGCCGCTCATGCCACCTGGTGAGAAAAATTACGATGTTATGACTTATGGCTCTCAGCATAAGGTATGGATGTTCAGCACTGTAACGCCTCATATACACACAGTCTAAAGTAACCACATAATCATACTCGAAGAGTTCCTGGAGCCGCTGGGCGTTGAAATTAGGCAGATTCCGTCGCCGCTGATACCACCTGGTGAAAAAACCTACAATATTATTATGATTTACGACACTATATAAGTCATAATATTTCTCAACACTTGTGAGTCTTTTCAGTCAGTCATATTATACAGGTAAACATTATCATTTATATCAGTCGCAACCTCTTCGAACGCCCGGGCGAAGAGATGAGGCCGACATCGCCTTTGCTCATGCCATCCGTTGAGGAGCAAACGACATTGTGACTTATGACACTAAATATAAGATACAATATAACATAACACTCATGTGATATAACTATAACATTAAAATGTAAAAATGTGTAAATGTTTTAATGTGTGTATAGTGTACTAACTTGTTTATTGCATTCCCATATTTTTATATTAAAATAATTAATATTCTAGAAAAAATTGACCCACCCATCATAGCATCTCAGACGGGACTCGAACCCTTGGGATTCCGGAACAATGCAAATAACTTGTTCGGCAGAAAATATAAAAATCCTGATCCATATACAAGGTGTTACAAAAAACCCCTAATGCCGAATATGGTATATAGGGACCATCAAACTGAACAACTTTTACTATGGGGCCAACTCTGAAATCGCGAAAAAAAAATCAGCTGTTTTTGATATTTTCGATTTTAATTTTTGTATTAAACCGCTGATTTTTTTTTCGCGATTTCAGAGTTGGTCTTATAGTAAAAGTTGATCAGTTTGATGGTCCCTATATTATATACCATATTCGGCATTAGGGTTATTTTTGTAACACCTTGTATAACTGACTTCAAAAACAAGGTCTATGATTCTGACTTCAAAAACAAGGTCTATGATACGATTTGTAAAATAAACGTAAACTATTTTCATTCTGCAGGTCTCCGTCTCCCCCTCCGCGCGCCGCTCGGGCTGCCCCCCCTCCGCCTGCCCCCCGGCCCCCCCACGGGGCGGCCGCCCGCGCCGCCCGGCCCCCCGCCGGGGCTGCCCCCCCGCGGCATGCTGCGCCCCCCCGGCCCCCCGCCGGGCGCGCCCCCGCGGCTGATGCGCCCGCTCGTGCCGCCGCCGCCGCCCAAGGCGATGCCGCAAGTCTCTGTGCTCACTGCGGCCCCTCAGCTTATACCGAAGAAGGACGGGCCTCAAGGTAAGCGATTGTAATCATTTAAATAATAATAAATATAAATAAAATAAATATTTGACAACATCACTTACATTGCTCCGATTCCAAAGTAAGTAGCTAAAGCACTTGTGTTATGGAAATCGGAGACAAAGGTGGTATCACAAACACCCAGACCTGAGCCAATATAGAAAAGTTCGTTTTTTAAATTGACCCAACCGGGTATCGAACCCGGGACCTCAGAGGTCGTCATAAAATAATGTAAGTAAACTAAGCAAAGCTCGGAATAATCAGCTGTTTTAATACTAAAACGGCTGAATATTGTACTGTAAATATACAGTTCTCTATTTGAACCGGAGATGGTGCATTTAGCATTCATTCGTATTTGACATGTTAGTACAAATATTAGACTAATGTTTAAATATCAAAAACCCCCACAAGGGCCTACAGCACACGCGCATAGCGTGTTTCTTTATTTTGCGTAATTGCCTTCAACTTGATCTACTTATAACATGGTCGAATTTGAGCTTTTAATACTCAATACTTTATTTGCAACCATAATGTGCGTACAGAGGATGGTACATTTTTATATATAAGAGCATTATGGACCCTATCGGGCACGCAAAAGGGCAATAAAAGAAAGGAAACGCTTTATTATAAGAGAAAGCTACATCAAATCAAATTAACAAAATAAAGTTGTGTAGATTATAATGTAAGACGAGACGAGAAGAGAAGTAATGTATTTATTTGTCAATTACTTGCTGATGTTATCAGTTAAATATTTATTTATGCTATAATAACATTTAAGATAGTAAATATTTTTCAATATGTTTATGAATATGGGGTATTTATTTCCGTTAATTATTGATTCTGGCAATTTATTATATATCTTTATTGAAAAGTGAAATGTACTATTAGATTTTAGTTTAAGCCTAATCTTTGAAAAAAACACGATCACGAATAGCTATATGAAATGCCAGCCACTAGATTAATCTGTTTTTACAACATGATAATTAATTATCATTATTATTCCACAGGAGCAACGATCAGTGCCAAGCCACAAATAAGAAATCTCTCTGCCGACGTCACGAGATTCGTGCCATCAGCTTTACGCGTCAAGAGAGAGGACAAGAAAGCCAAACCCGTCAAGACTGGAGTCATACAGCGCCCGGCAGACATACCCAAACAAGCGCCTACGAAAGACGACGCTTATATGCAGTTCATGAAGGAGATGGAAGGGTTGTTATAATAAGGGCTCTATGATACTGTATATAATAATATTCAAACTGTATGCGCTAGACATTAAATGTAGTTTAAGCAAAAAAATTAGTTTATTTTAGTTTGGTACACACGGCAGCACGTCAGGTTATACAGTTAAACTGAGAAAACAGCTTTATTAGGTAGGGCATAAAGGTGGTCTCAAGGTCAACATATAAGATAAGATGCCGTCTTGTGTACAATTAAAATGGATAGGAAGCCTGGCCTATAAAATGAAAATCTTGCCGTATTGCGGAAGACAGTGATCCGCGGCAACTTCACTCAAGAATGTATGGCAAAAAGTTTTACAAAGTTTTACAGATTAAAATACATTGTTTGTACCATAAACTTATTATACAGTATAAATAAGTCTTATGTTTTGCACCGCAAGCTTGAACCACTAAAACGTCACTCGGTCTTTGAGAGCTGCTCAATGTAAGCATGCAGGGTCTACTAAATCGGCACGACAGGTTCTTATACTGCGCCTTTAGTCACAGACGTCTGAAAGTTTGCGTGTCTAATGCTATGCTTCCCATCAAGAATTTTATATTCATAATATGATGAGTATTTAATAAAAAATATACACACACAATTATGTTTCCAAGTGACGGGATATAGAACTACGGCAACAGAGCCGGGCGCGACAATGTAGCTTATCCCCAATAAGATGATATAAATCCCCAATAAATTGGAAAGCATAGCTATCTCGCGGAGGACTTAATCGAGACCAAGAGAGCAAAGTGACACGGCTATTATATGGCACAGAATATAATAGTTCTACAGTGGGTAGGGTGTCGGGAGCTTTAAGGGCTATTCACACATTTCTGTGTCAGGCAGGAAACACTGACAGCCTGAGTGCTTAGTGCGAGGTTTTTTACCTCACGCTCGATCGTGAGCGCGTTAGAATTTTGTATGGCGTTGATAAAGTTCATCGCGTATTCCGCTAGATGTCGGGCCACAAATTCTATACAAAATGAAGTTTACGTTAACGCGGTCGAAAAAAACTCGCATTACGCACCCTGTACACGGAAGCGTGTGAACAAGTTCATACAAAATCTATGCAAGCAATTTTTTTCTCGTCCTATTATTGGTGTGTCATCACAGCGTCGCTTTCGCCGCAACGAAAATCTTTCTTGCGTTTTTTGTAAGTCTATGCGCTTTTCCGTTTCCTTTCCCTTTAGTCTTCAACTTTCAAATTGTCTACCGTCAAACGCATGTCATACTTTCGACATTTTTTAGGAGGATAGGTATGCGCAATTACATGTGCCCCAGTGTGCTGAAAGAAAGGATTCAATAAAATGATAACGCTTGGTTTTTGTTGCCCAAGAAAGCGTTTCCTTCGTAAAATGAAAATCTAAACGCATTCCATTCAATCGCTTCGAAATCTAAAACAAACAGTATGTAAAATACTCAATCTTGGATCTTGGCGAAAAAATATATAGGCTTGAGTTATATTTATAAACAAAACGTTACTCACGTGTGTCCTTGAACACCAGTCACCAATCGCAATAAAAATATTTTCTTACAGATAAAGTGCAATAATTTTATGTAATAATGTGTAATGCTACAGTTTATTTATGTCAATATTAATTACTATCACGTTGCATTAATTAGTAACGAACGTTTTAAATTGAGATAAAACACACTTAATAATTTAATAAAGATAATTAAACCGTTGACAACCTGAGTGGTATAGTGGTCAACATGCCGCAAAAGGTCCCGGGTTCGATTCCCGGCCAAGCAGAAATTGAAATGATGAGTTTTAATTTTTGTTACGGGCCTGGGTGTTAGTTACTATGTATAATAAAAGTATATTTTTAAAAAGTATATAAGTAGTCAGTTGTTTAGCACCCATATTACAAGCTTTGCTTAGTTTGGAGCTAGATGGCGCTGTGTAAAATTGTCCAAGCGTTTATTTATTTAGTTGGGGAACAGTGGTACATGACACGGGGTACAATAGAACAAGGGCGATAATTATTAAAATTCTGAACGAAAAAAAAATTCTGCTGTTTCATAAAAAATAAAATTTGAAAATATCAAAATGTATGAAACAGAGATAATTGTTCAGTTTGATGGTCCCTATATACTATATTCGGTATTTTTGTAACATGTTGTATTATTAGTCTTGTTCTAATGTACCCCAGATACCGTTTCATTGTACCCCAGACCTGGGGCACACCTTTCAACAAAATCTACTTAAAATTTGGAATAGTTTTAGATGACGTAAGTCCAATTATTTTGCAAATAAGAAATAAATAGTTTAAGACTTTTGATGAAAAATGAAAAATAAACCGTCCCACTTATCTCCGAAGTTTGCATAGAAAAAAAAACTGAAATTATTCTATGAGATAGAAGTATATGTAAAGATTTCAGGAAAAATAAAATGATGTCTCTAAATAGCACCATTTTTCAGAAATCATCACAATAAATTAAATTAGTTCAACTATTGGTCAAGAGATGGCGCTGATTTAATAATAGTGTATTTATATTATGATGGTACGGAACCCTCGGTGCTCGAGTCCGACTCGCTCTTGACCGGCTTCCTAACGAATTTAAAAAGATGTTGCTCAAGCGCTTCTTGTCAGTTCATTCATTAATTATCTTATTTGTGTTCCAGAAATACTTGCATCCGTGTGATTGATTAAGTATAACATGGGGTTAACGTCTGATTACGTCTATGCGAAAAACAACGGTATACTTATATTCAACTTATCAACTTGAGACTGCCTTTGCACCAAAGATGGGCTACGTACCTAAGCTGTGAGTGATATCACAAGCTAAGCTATGAAACTATATTTCTATCTAGTTTACTCAACATACATATCTACTACACAATTACTTTTTACTACTTAAATAATTACTTTTTTTTAATAGTTAAGGAAAGTTTCGCACGCCATCATAAAGCAGATCTAGGCGGGAAGCTTTGCGTAAGAAAAACTGACAAGATAACTGGCAAGGCAATATTGGTCAGGTCAATGTGGTCCTGTATACAAGGTGTTACAAAAGTACCCCTAATGCCGAATATGGTAGATAGGGACCATCAAACTGAACAACTTTTACTATGGGACCAACTATGAAATCGGGAAAACAAAATCAGCTGTTTCATACATTTTGATATTTTCGTAATTAATTTTTGTATGGAACAGCTGATTTTTTTTTCGCGATTTCAGAGTTGGTCCCATAGTAAAAGTTGTTCAGTTTGATGGCTCCTATCTACCATATTCGGCATTAGGGGTACTATTGTAACACCTTGTATAAATATTGCTTACGATTTTTAACCGACTTAAAAAAGGAGGAGGTTCTCAATTCGATTGTATGTATCTATTATAAATATTGTTATTCTTTAGCATTTGTTTACTATTTGGAATTTTGCTTAATATTTTCTAGCCTGTCGTTTAGTTTAATGGAGTTTTTTTGCTAAAAGTGGCCACTGTTCGATAAAAAAACTCCATTAAACTAAACGACACGTTAGAAAATATTGTTCAAGCGATACAAAGTACCACAAAGCTTCTTCGGAGTGCACTACTACAATTTCGTCTATTTTAAGCACTATGATTTTTTCCAATGGCGGCTTTAGTGTGCGGTACCCTTAGCACGAACAGATATAAAAAAATAACGTGCGTAAAAAATTCGATAGAGTAATTTTGTATGGGAATTTCGTGAAGAGCGGAATGAAATTTTCCATAGATAATTACTCTATCGAGTACTTTTACGCGCGTTTTTTTCCTCGATAATGTTCGTGCTAATGATACTGACTAACGCGCTCGTAACGAAAGTCGCTGAACATTTTAGTACCTAACTTACTTTGTCAAAGTAACTTTTTTTCACAAAATATGTCTCACAGTTTTAAAACATTAAGTACCTTGTCAAAAAAGGAACAACGCCAAAGAGCTAAATTGTTCCGCGACATTCGTTAGGGACCTGTAGAGAATAGACATGAAACAGCAATTGTAAATAACATTCGATGCACTATAACTTTATTATAATCTTTGGTATCCATCACTAATATTCATCAATATATAAGTATAATCTAAATATTAACATATAGCTAGCAGTTCAGAGGCGGAGCATGGTCGCATGCAGCAACTCATGATCACTTTGTCTCTCATGTCCCAGCTTTTATTGGTCACTTCTCTGGGAATAAGGGACATCCCATTGTCGAAGAACAACTCTGAAAAGAATGAAAACAAAGCCATTTTTTTATTTCAGAAATATTTATAAGTTTTATTTCAGAAATACTAAATACATAAAATATTCTCAGAACAGCTCGCCTGTTTGTTAAGACTTAATAATTATAATGAGATATTATAGAGAGAAGACCTAATAATTATAATAGAATTATATAGGTAGTGCGCCATCGAGGAGCTTGATGGTGCAGTGGTTTATCACCTGTCCCGGTGATTGCGGAGGTTATGTTACTTTTGCAAGGGTTGGTCATGGGATGGGTGGCCAAAAATTTATGATCTCAAGCTCCTCCGTACTTCGAAAGGCACGTTAAGCCGTTGGTCCCAGCTGCATTTGCTGTCGTTAACACCCACCAATCCGCATTGGGCATGCGTAGTGGGTTATGTACCATCCTCCTTATCCACCCATAAGGTAGGCCTGTGCCCCAGCAGTAGGGACATTCAAAATGGCTGATGGTCATATAGGGAGTGGATGAGGAGATGACGAGTGATTGGAAGAATGGAAGAGAAAGACCCCTGTGGATAGGGGAAGGGAGATAAATGATGAAGTTTCTTTATACTGTAATAATCAAATGCATAATTATGTTTATTAACCAGTTAGGAAAAAATCAGCAAAAAGTCGTGCGATGGTAAGCCAAATAATTGTTATTTTTCATGATTATGAAAAAACTACTAGCCAGATCTCTGTAATTTTTGTTCTTTCAAATAAAAAAAGAATAATTGAAATCGGTTAACAACTGGTAAAGTTATCTTAAAAAATACATAAAAAAAAGAAAAAAAACGTACAGTCGACTTGATAACCTCCTCCTTTTTTTGAAGTCGGTTAAAAAAGTGAATAAAAATTCTTTCATAGCAGGTTGAGAAAAAAGTTAAAGACGTGGACCAAATTAATGTAAACTTCAACAAAAAGTTGATTGCCTCTGTTGGAGGCTCTACACAGAGGTATACAATGCTACAGAGGACTCCACTACATATTATATATAATTAGCGTTTAAAATTATTAAAGCATATCTAAATTATCCTAAATAGTAAGCTCTAATCTTGGTAGTATACAAAGTCAAAACACACGGTTCATTCATCTATCAACGATATTTTTATCAACTTTCGGACTTGCAATTAAACTTACCGGAAGCATAATTTCCATAAACGGAGCACAAATTGATCATACTGCGCGTGAGTTCTTTAACGCACTCTTGTACGGGGTACTCGCCGTGTGAGTGTGAGAAGGGCAGAATGTGCGCCTGCGCAACGTCATGACTACACGTCACAACGAGAGCCAGCAAGAAGTATTTCCCCTCCATTTTGGTGACTGAAAGAAAAATAAGAAGTAATTATAGAAACAAATCCAGAGATGGCAAAAGTCTGAGTAGAGCGCAGAGGATTCCGCACCAATATTTTTGTCGTTAAAGTGTCCGTGCTTCCTGTCGAATTTAATTATTTTAAATCAAAAGGCTTAAACCATTTCAGAGACGAAACAACGACCTATCTTTTGATTGAATTAACTGTGACTTAGAAGCTTCATAATTATTTTTACAGCTCCAAGAGTCTTTACCTATTCGATGTTAATTTCCATATTTCCACTTTTCCACGCATTTCTGAGAAAAAGGATCATGACAGATATACGGCGAAGTCATCCAGAGTTATAACGGAAGCAGCGTTTTAAATGCGTATTAGTTTTTGAATCAACTGTGATGACTGGAAAATATAAAGAGATGGAATTGTAATTAATTGTTTATCCATTCACATTATAAAATGTTTGGCGACGGGATAAATAGTTTAGTTACTATAAATTTTCCTACGAACATAGATTACGCAGACTTGAAAATAAGTGCGTTTGGTTGGCCTAATATTTGCGTAAGATAGTCTCAACAACTAGCACAGTCATCCATCATCCTCTATATTTGGATTGGACCAAATTATCATCCTGCCTAAATATGGAACATGTTTTTCTTTTAATATTTTTACCCGACTGCAAGGAAAGGGTTATGTTTTTCGCGCGTATTTGTATGTATGTAATGTATATATGTAATATTCTTTATTACCTCATATTTTTCAAGCGGCTGGATTTCTATCATCAATATATAGTTAGATTTGTCTTGACAGCCATTTCAAAAAGGTATATCATCACGGTAATATAACAAAAAAAAAGACATAAATAAAAAATAATAATTTTAACTAACTAAAAAATCCGCCTGCTCCAGAAAACAAGTCAACTGAAAAGATAGAAACAAGACCAAATATTAAAGGCAACATAATAACATGCAGTCGGAAGCATATCATTTAATGATAAGTCAAATCTTTTATAATGTTACATTATACATGCCTCTGACTGCATGCTATATTAAGTTTTTGTTTTAATCTTTTTAGTTGACTTGTCTTTTAACGCAGACGGATTTCTTAGTTTGTTAAAATTATTATTTTAGATTATAAGCAGGTAAAAGTACCAAAATAAAGGTACACTACACTTTATTTTTCATTAAAAATGAACAAGATGAACCTTGGTGTAAAACTGTAAAATTTTGACAGAATTTGGTGCTTCAATGTCGTCTTTATATATTTTCAAGAAATAGGTTCATTTTTTTGTACATACGCTTACTTACAGACCAACAATATTGTTTACGCAAGTTACTTTTTCAGTTAGGTACGATTATTAGCAGCAATAATTTTTCTTACAAAAAAAAGAGGTCTCTCAGTTTAAATGAACCATTGAGTGCCAATTAATAATGTAAGTAGTAGGTACAGTAGTGATAAAAAGCAAATTAGTTCAGAAAATCGATTGTTTGTAAATATGATCGTCGGTGACCTTCATTATAAAATTACAGTCAGGCAAGTGTATTAAATAAATCTTCGGTAACAATTAAGCTTGTACTGATAACAGATAAAAGCAATAAGAATTTATAAATTATACTAGAAAAAATAGGACTCGCACCAGATCATGTTCTCGGACGGGAATCGAACCCGCGACCTTTGGATATCCGGTCCAATGCTCTGACCGCTGAGCTACCGAGTCACTAGTCCTATTTTTTCTAGTACATTATTTAGTATTGTATAAAAATAGCATTGTGAATGCTTAAATCTCAAAATTTAAAAAATTTATAAATATGCCAAATAAATATACAATTATTATTACTTCATAGTAAATTCTATAAAAAGTGTTTATTAGGGTTTAACAGGCATAGAATTTTTATTTTTATTTTTAGCTACCATATAAGTATACATAATTTTTCGTGTAATCAAATTATTCACTAATTAAGAAAATAAAGGTAGCACAATATTTCTAAACTTTTTTTTATATTCTATTAAGGTGCTACCACAAGCAATTACTAGATACCTATCTATAAGTTCGAAATAAATATGACCCCATTCATCTACCTTGTGGAACACTCCGTTTTTCATCTAACGATAGAAACACATTTACTTAACTATAACAACTAAGTACTTTTCTATATACTGGAGAAATGTCCTTAGTTTTCGATAGTTAATTCGAGTCCCATTTCTCCAAATATTTGAGTTATGACTTAATATTTTGTACATAGATGAAAAATCAGTCTCGTATAAGAACAAATTTTGAAAATTTTAAGAGGATTTGTCTTCGGTGAAGAGCATTAAGTCAATCAAATCAATAAGTATTGTTGTAGGAAAAAGTAAACTTTGATGAGGTACAGCACATCGTGCTTAGCACAATTTTTTTATTTCTTAATAGAAATTGTACTTGACAAGCCCTAATTACGTACTTACTCGCCTACGCATATACTCAGATGCAATATTACAAATGCAGAAATATTAACAGCGTTGACATTTTTGTGAGAGACTTACCTCTTTCCAAAACTCAATGTCAACCACTCTGAAGAAACAGCCCACATACAATGCCCATAGAACAAGTGCTTCCAGCCTTTTATACAGGTTGTCACCATCCACGTGAATTTCTAATAAAACTTCAAATCACTTCTATAACTTTTAACACAAAAAGTTCCGCAACGCAATTATTTTTCGTATTATACACTCGAAATTTATTCCGTTCACAACGTTGTACGCGCGGCGAAGACAAATGAATGATTACTTTATTACTAAGTACAATATTTAGTGTAAACATGTTATTTTTTAGTAGCGAGAGGCGTTAAGTTTTATCTTAAACGACTTTTTATCTAATAATGACCTATGTACTATAAAAAACCAAATCTTACTGAATATAAACAAAACGGTTGGTGTTATGTCGGCCATGTGTCTGTAGACATAAGTACTTAATTGTTGCTATGTGAGCTTTATAAACAATGATCTAACGATAACAAAGTATACGGTAGGTCGTCGGCATCCCCCGGAAAAAGTATTCCAATCCAAGAAAAATGAGGAACGAAATAAAAAACATACGTATTTACGAACACTGCGCGTTGTTGCCTACACAAGTCAATTTAAGTTTTTTGTATTTTTACCTTGATTTTGCATTTCCCAAACGTTTCCGCACATTTTCAGTGGCCTTTTTGCACGAAATTACGATAGATGGGTCTGGCCGCGAAAATTTGTACCCTAACACATTGGAACATGTAACACACTAACACACTGGAAAGAGGCAGTTTTTTTTGTTGCCTGCCACTAGAGAGGTTCAAAATAAATTATATCTTAAGTATTTGTACTTGTTCCAGTGTGTTATAATTTAGTCCATGACACAGGAAAAACACACTGGAAGAAAATAAAATTTTTATTACGCCGCTATTTTTGATACCACAACAAAGAATATTGTCCATATTTTCGAAATGAACAAAAATAATAGAAAATTGGCCGTACACAAAAATTAAAACACGTTTAATGATTAAATATTCAGTTACGTTTGTGTTTATTTCATTAATTAGCAGCGTAATTCATCAACTAATACTCTGTAAATTATTTAATTTCCGGACTTTATTGCGTTAATTTTTTAAGGGACTTTTTGTTCAGACAACAACAAAACGCGTATTTTGTAACTACCTCACTAACAATTTATTTAATTTTTTGCTATATAATAATATGATTTATGTGAAAATAATTTATTTAATAGTGTCATTGTGTTTCCTTCATCTTTTATTTTTTACGAGACTTTAACATCGGGCTTTAATTCAAAAGTACACTTTTCGCGGCCAGACCAAAATATCTAATCTCGGATTTTATTTCGATGCATTCTTATTCACTTCATCCTGTTTCGTTTTATTCAGAAACTTAGCTTCCGCCCGCGATTTCTCCCGTGTTAAAACTCGGAAAATCCCAAGGGAATCTTTGACCGCGGTATAAAAACTATCTGTGTGTCTTTCATCCAAATCATGAACTGATTTTGCGTGATTGAGTAACAACTTTAACACTTACGAGCATAATATTTTAAATAAGATCATCGATCTACTATAATAATAATAAATTTGTAGTGTACTTAGAAAGAAATTATTTGAATGTTGGCATAATCGTGAATCCGATTGGTTTATCGTAGGACCTACCATTAATTGACCGAGCGAACGCGAAGCCCGACCGAAGCACTTAATTTCGTATGTCCTTCCGGTGTCCGGATGTCCGTTTGCAAGTCACATTTTGTCAAGCGATTCTCGTGAAATTTTGTGAGCAAGTTCGATAATTATATATAATTTTTCGGTCGATACAGTCTTTCGATTTTATTAAAATGGCGGAGATATGAAAAAAAAATCTTATTTCGGCCGTTTTGATAAGTGTTCGAAAATAACAAAAACCTTTTTTGTTAGCGCCGTGCAAAGCAAATTTTGTTTTTTTTTTCTTTCCAATATTTGAAATTTGAAAATAATAAGGTTGTAACAGAACTTATGACTGCGTATATTATTTATTTGTTTTTAAACAACATACAATTTGAGCTACTTTTTAACGCGAGGTCTACTGCTCACGTAGCTACAAGTAGTATATCATAGTCAAACTTTATCTATGCTGGTTACTACATGATTGATTTTTAACAAAATACGCATTATATTTATATAAAGCCTATCTACTGTTACATATTGTTATTATGTGTGGTATAATCTTAAGTTACAAAAGTATTTTTCTTTTTATCTGTTATTTTTCCTCTACAATTTATATCTTTGACACTCATACCGATTGGCTAGTGGTGTTTATTACAGTACAGATTTCATCAACTTTTATCTTGGATGTCAGATTATTGTTTTTAAATAACATTGTGTTTAATCAAAAATTCTAATGTTTCCAATCTAAAGAGATTGGTGAGTACAATGATAGATGGATACACTATCATTGGACGAGTGACTAAACGAAACAGCAAAACACTTTTGAAGATCTTAAATACACCATTGAGAATGACGCAAATGTACACATAAAGTATTATTGGGAAAATACAGCGCCCTACTATTTAATAAAGTCCTTTTTTTCATATATTTTACACGTACACAAGCAACATATACCTTATCAAGATAATCTGAGCAATATATTTTTTCCTTTTATTTGCGCTACGAAAAGTGGAAGGAACAAAAGACTGATGAATAATTTCAGTCATCATATTCAAGGAACATTATTTTAAAAGCAACTTCATCAATATAATCGGTATATTATATCCGTGTATTCTGCTTTTTTTTAGCCTGATATCGTTTTATAGCATGACAATTTCTAAGACGCCTAGTGGCATTAAACAGTTGTGTGATGGATATATTTTAGTATTAGATAAAATTTTAATACTTCTTATTTTATTATAAAACTTGGTTTAATTTAAGGATCAGGAAAAATGATAATTTCTTGTTTGGTTAGGGTTATTACTATTGTGCATTATAATATAGATAATGAAAAGTCTGCTAGAGCAATCACAGGTTTTAATTATTATCTCAATAGTTAATTTATCAATACAGAAAATCGGAATAGCTACTTTACATTAAATATTAACATAAGTATGTTTAAAAATACTTAAAAGTAGTCCCACTTTAAGGAAATATTTTCTACAATGTAGCATAACATAGTTAACTCTGAAAGAATATTTAAACATGCAATTAATAAGTTGAAAATTTTATTCAAACTGTAATTAATACAACTATGATTCGAAATTGTAGGTACAACATTTCAAATCAACTACTTTCGTTTTATGTATTTCAAACACATACCTACATAACAAAAATATATCAGAAAAAAATACAGTAAATCGTATTTGGGGTCCTCCGAGACAGGAGACCCGGGTCGGGAATTGGGATAACTACTCAGGGAATAACCCGTGAATATTGTTTAAGGCTCCCTTACACCTCAAGTGGCGCCCTCATTTTAATTAAATTTATTGCTCGCTAAGTACATAATGTATCGAAAATTCACATGTACAGATTGAAGCTAAGATTCTATAGTTTATTTACAAACAATAACCTCAGTAAAATTTTGTTCGTTGTAGTAGTAGTTCGCAAAAATGCTAAAAGTGGCCACTCTAGGGATTCTGAAACTTAACTTCGACAAACGTTTCTCTGCCGGATGAGCCGCCGACAGAATGTTTCGTTTACGAGTTGTTCAACGACAAAATCTTTCAACTACGAACGATTCGCCGACAGAACGATTTATTCATAAGCAAATTGACGACAGAACCTTTCTACTACGAACGTCTAGCCGACAAAACTATTCCTTCATGAGTGAATCGACGACAGAACCTTTTACCGAAGAAGGATTCGTCGACAAAGCTTATTTGGGCATGGCATCCATAGGTTTAATATTATTTATAGTACATGTCAAGTTATATTTATTTAAGCAGCAAATTCATAGTTTATGTAGGTTTATTTCGCCAAATATATTATTATATATTTCGACGACCTCCGTGGTCGAGTGGCTTTGTACACCGGTTTTCATGGTGTCGCCATCTCTGAGGTCCCGGGTTCGATCCCCGGTTGGGTCAATTTAGAAAAACGAACTTTTCTATATTGACTCAGGTCTGGGTGTTTGTGATACCACCGTTGTCTCTAATTTCCATAACACAAGTGCTTTAGCTACTTACTTTGGAATCGGAGCAATGCATGTGATACATGCTGTAATCAGAACTTCGGACGGCACGCATAAAGAACTTTTTTAAATGTATGGTTTACTTTCCTATAAAACTGTTAAATGATATAAATATGCCCCAGACAAAACACCAATTGTCGTGGTTTCGAAGTAAGGAATGTTCTTCCTTGTGTAGCACACTGAATGCACTATCGAACTCATTAATTCCTTGGAACCAACGCTTAAGAGAAAAAAATCAAACTATCAAGACAGGATTACTCAGCATTTGTCAGAAAAAAACGATATGGACCTAAAAAGCTACTTAAATGGCTGGGCGCACATTTCTCATTTAATTAATACAAAATAATGTATCCTACAAAATTAGAACTGTTTTTGTTAATTTTCTTTGATTTGTTGTGTTTTGTTTTTTAGTATTAATCATGTTGTAGGAAATTGTAAATAAAATTTATTTTTATTTGCAAATATATTTTATTTAACCTTTCATAGCTTCATTCCGCAACCATGCCCAAATAAGCTTTGTCGACGAATCCTTCTTCGGTAAAAGGTTCTGTCGTCGATTCACTCATGAAGGAATAGTTTTGTCGGCGAAACGTTCGTAGTAAAAAGGTTCTGTTGTCAATTTGTTTATGAATAATTCGTTCTGTCGGCGAATCGTTCGTAGTTGAAAGATTTTGTCGTTGAACAACTCGTAAACGAAACATTCTGTCGGCGGCTCATCCGGCAAAGAAACGTTTGTCGAAGTTAAGTTTCAGAATCCACTCTAGGAAATAATAATTAATGTGTTACTGTTGGCAATAGAACATGCAACAAATATTGCAGGAGGTTATAAAAATGAGAGAGCACAAAGATGCTGCACGCAATCTTTACTAGGTCGAAATGAATTATAGAGCTCTTTTGGGCTCTTTGTAAGGTCCAAAAGAAATAAGTATAGAGCTTTTGGGCCTAATTAAATATTAATTAGTAAAATAATATCGTTCACACTTCTTTAAGGCCCCTATACAAGGTGTTACAAAAGTACCCCTACTGCCGAATAAGGTAGATAGGGACCATCAAACTGAACAACTTTTACTATGGGACCAACTCTGAAATCGCAAAAAAAATCAGCTGTTTCATACATTTTGATATTTTCGGATTTACCATATTCGGCATTAGGGGTACTTTTGTAACACCTTGTATACCTCAAGTGGCGCCCTCATTTTAATTAAATTTATTAATATTTTTGCTCTAAGTACATAATGTATTACATAAATTCACATGTACAGATTGAATTGAATCTAAGGTTCTATAGTTTATTTACAAACAATAGCAAAGTGGCCACTTTTGGCACATTTGCGAACTACTACTACAACGAACAAAATTTTACTGAGGTTATTGTTTGTAAATAAACTATAGAACCTGAGCTTCAATCTGTACATGTGAATTTATATAATACATTATTTACTTAGCGAGCAATAAATTTAATTCAAAAAACATGCCTATTACAATATTTACAATAGTTTGTGAATGCCATATTAGGTACAACAGTTGCTTTTATGAAAAGCTACGAATGTTACAGTCATGTTCCAATTAAAATTGTATTTGCTTTAAAGGTCAGAAAGATAATGAATAGTATAAAAATTTTACGACCACTTGGAAGGCTATTTATACTTTAAAAGTAATTAAATTTTTTTATGGAGGTATTAATTGTGTCTTTGTTTTTTAAATTATTATCTAGCTAGAAATACTGCAATATTTTTTATATTAGTATAAATATATAATATTTTGTCAAACATTCCATTGTGATTTCCGTTGATAATATTTTCTCACACATTCCGTTGTGATCAACATGTGGTGCCTGGGAGGCGTTTTGAAGGAAATTTATACTTCGTTAGTACAATCTACACTCACTTACTGTATTCTCGTCTGGGGCGGCTGAGCAGGTAAGACAAAAAAAAAGAAACACCTTCAAAATTGAATTCTTGAGGTAAACCTTTCAAACAAAAAAAGAATCATCCAAATCGGATCATAAACAAAGAAGTTATGCCTGAACATCCGTAAGAACTCGTACGATGGTAAGCTAAATAACTGATATTTTCAGAAATTATAAAAGAAACACTAGCCACATTTCTGTTTTTTTTTTATATATTTTAAACCAGAACTATGTTCTTTCAGATAAAAAAAGAATTATTTAAATGGGTTAAAAACTGGTGAAGTTATGGTAAAGCATACATAAAAATAAAAAAATAAAAAACATACCGTCGTCTAGAAAATCTCCTCTTTTTTTAAGTCGGTTAAAAAGTGGGAAATTCTGCGTTTTTTCTACCATTTTCGATTTTCCAATAAAATTACATTCTGATTTTCGATGTGTACATACCATACAACCCGCAAGCTCTTGCATCTTGTGACACCACTTCCTTTCGTTTATCTTTATAAATATAGCGATCTGTATTTCTGTAAATGTGGTCAGTAAAAGATTATAACATTTATCGATTACGTTTCTCACATTTAACCAAATAACATTGGTATGTAAATTAGAGATGGGTCTTGATTAATAATAAATTAACAATGTCGCAAAATAATCATAAATAAAATAAAAAACAATAATAATAATAATTAAAACATGTCCAAAAGTAATCAAATTGAATAAATACCTAAAACATAATATATTAAAAAAAAATGGTCTGATAATATTTAAAATTTGCAATTAACTTTATTTATTAATTTTCAATATTAAAAATAAACATAAGGTACATTCAATAAGTGCCCATTACGATAAAACTTAATCATTAGTCAATGAAAAAGTTTGTAAACGGAGGAGGCAAACATCACAAATTATGTATAAGATATAACTACACTGCAATTATAGGTTATAAAAAACAGTAAAAAGCAGTATAATTGTTTAAGTAGTCAGTCAGTATAGCACTTCAACACGTGTATTTACTTTGTATTACATGGTAGGTGTAACTTTGTTTTGAAAGAGTAATGACAAAATTGTTCGGAGTGCATTTCCATACGATCTATATTCGGAGAGCCTAAATATAGAAATTGTCATATCTGCCGGTCTACTTGTTTAACTTTGTGTTGGCTGTGTAGTTTGTGTTTTGTGTTCCAATTTGTATGTTGTTTCACGAACAGAAGACAGATAGCTTTTATTTAAAACCCTTAGCATAAAAATTTAAATTTAAATTTTAAACAACCCCCGACACAAAAAGCTAACTCTTAATAAAAACCCCCATACAAAAAGTTTACTCTTAAAAAGTTAAAAATAATATCATCATTATCATCAAGTCATAAATAGATCTATGAAAAAATCGTAGACGTCGGGGGACCGCTAAGTATGGATTTACTTACATTTACATGTAAGCTCGTCACATGTCTGGACTGATAGGTATACTGTTAGGTAGACACGTGACGAGCTTAGATGTAAATCCATTAACTTAGCGATCCCCCGACGTCTACGATTTTTTCATAGATCTATTTATGACTTGATGATATTATTTTTAACTTTTTAAAAGTTATAAACACGATGTATATTATTAATTTCAGTTTCGTTCAAGTCTTTTGCGACTTCATCTTTCAGCAAAAGAATTTTATTTTTGTGCGTCAATATTGGCAATCGTACTCGTTGTTATAATAATCATAACATTTTAGTTATGTTTAATACGAAGTTCAATACTTAATAGTTATTAGTTAATTATATCTTTAATTATTTTGCCATTATTAAAATTCATGCTTACGATCTAATCAAAAAAGAAATTACTTTTTAAAAGCTTTCTCCAGACTGCGATATTTTATTATGTATCCATTAGCTATAAGGTATGAGATCGTGTTTGTTTTATAATATTTTCAACGGAACCTTTGAAAATATTATATAATTTTCAAGGGTTCCGTAGTCAATTAACAAGAAACCCTTAGGCCACGTACGCACTGATAGGCGTCTTGCTTAGCGCCTAAAGCTAGTGAGTCACCAAGCGTGTAGCGAAGTGAAAGGAACATACTATTATGTTCACAACCAGCCGCACTGCTCGCTTGGCGCCTTCGCTAGTTGCTATACGCTAGGTGACTCACTAGGCTCGAGGCGCTAAACAGGCTACCTGTCAGTGTGTACGTAGCCTTATAATTTTTTATACTGCCTGCGCCGTAAGAAAAGAGTACTTGTTTGTAGTCGATTACTATTATTTCCAAAGTAATTGGCTGGCCCAGTACTGGTACCGGTTCAAAAGTATCGAAGTTACTAAGTACTTACCACTATGTAATGTAATTACTTAAGGTCAACGAACTGTAATTCCTTTATTGGACTTCATTTGAGTACGTATACAATACGATGCTTATCCGAATTGTGTATAAAATGAGCCTTATTGTATGTCTTTAAGATTGTTTTTGATCCGAGTTTCTTAAAACGTAAGGAAGACCCGCATAATTCAAATGTATGGTATGGAAAAGTTTGAAGCTCTGAAGTATAGTGTATAAATGTACACTTCTGGTGTACATTTGTTAAATTAATTGCATTGTAAGTACAAATGATTTGAGGCATCAATCGTATTTACGATACGCTTTTTAGTTAATCACTTTAACATTTTTGAGGAAAATAGAAAAAAGTTATCTCATTATATTATTTCGTTTCTTGAAATAAAAATAAATGGGAAAAAGCTCAATATTACTAAAGTATATTTTCTTTTTATAGTATTTGTCATTGCCCCAAAGCATAATACCTCATCAATTCCAATTAGAAAGTTAATTATAGTGTAGTTATAATGCTTATTAATTTACGAAATGTGAGTATTTAAAAAACACATGCGCCATTTGACTACGTCATTTAGGCCCATGTCTACAGATTCCCAATTCTACAAATTCTCAATTCTACAGATTTTATTGATTGATGAATTGATTTATAATTTTTACGAAAGCTGCATGTCAAAATTCCATGAATATAATAATTTTAAATAAATTCCTTTTTCCATAATAATAATTTCACTTAATTTATTCAAAGCCGTGATTACAAATAAATGTTTTGTACAAAATAATGTTTGAATTAACATGAAGGTAATTTATGCCACATTATGTTATGTGAAAAAGGTTACGAGTGGTTATTTTCCGTAACAAAAAAGAAGTAATTTTCAAAGCCTCTATTTTAATGTTAAGAAAACAAAACTTAGGATTTAGGTAATTGCGGTTGACCGTCGTATGACCCTGTCCTAATTCGATATTATGTCGAGTAACTGGTGAATATTTAACTATATAAGTTATGAGGTTCTCTGTTGTGAGAATTAATCGAACATTTCATAGCTACCTACGCACAGGAATGCACCTTAGTACTTCAATATAAAACAAATAAAATCAAATCGAGTGGCTTTGTACACCGGTATTCAAGGAGTCGCCATCTCTAAGGTCCCAGGTTCGATCCCCGGTTGGGTCAATTTAGAAAACGAACTTTTCTATATTAGCTCAGGTCTGGGTGTTTGTGATACCACCGTTGTCTCTGATTTCCATAGCATAAGTGCTTTAGCTACTTACTTTAGAATTGGAGCAATGTATGTGATGTTGTCAAATATGTATTTATTTATTATTTATTTAAACACCAGCCTGTCTATTTTGTAACCAACCTCGCATCTCACTTCCAACCTCACTTCACTTCACGTGAATTTGTTATTAGAAATTAGCTGAATATAAGATATTGCAAAAGGTTTAAGGTAGCTACCGTAGCTATCTAAAATATTTTGTGATTAAAGAAAACAGCCTATCATTTTCCCATTTATGATTTAAAATTCCCACGCAGTGAAGTGAGATTCGAAGTGAGGTTCGAGTTTGGTTACAGAATCGACAGGTTGATCTCAAAGCCTAACATGGGTACAAAACAGGTACAAAACTCAAAGTCCAAACTCGTCAAATTAAAAAATATCAGACTCTTGGTTTTCATTTTTCATCAGTTGTTTATTTTTACGACCGAGCCTTTTATCATCATCTCTTGGAATAACTTATCTTGTTTTGAAATGCAACAATTTAAATAAACATCTCAAATAACGATCTCGTTCAAACAAAACATCGAGATGATTCAATATCCTTTGTTGATGCGCTGGATTTTTGTTGATATACAAGGTGTTACAAAAGTACCCCTAATGCCGAATATGGTATATATAGGGACCATCAAACTGAACAACTTTTACTATGGGACCAAATCTGAAATCGCGAAAAAAAAATCAGCTATTTCATACATTTTGATATTTTCGATTTTAATTTTTGTATGGAACAGCTGATTTTTTTTTCGCGATTTCAGAGTTGGCCCCATAGTAAAGTTGATCAGTTTGATGGTCTCTATATACCATATTCGGCATTAGGGGTATTTTTGTAACACCTTGTATAGGGACCATCAAACTGAACAACTTTTACTATGGGGCCAACTCTGAAATCGCGGAAAAAAAGGCTGTTTCATACATTTTGATATTTTCGATATTAATTTTTGTATGAAACAGCTGATTTTTATTTCGCGATTTCAGATTTGGTCTCATAGTAAAAGTTGATCAGTGTGATGGTCCCCATATACCATATTCGGCATTAGGGGTATTTTTGTAACACCTTGTATAAGCTACCATTACCATACCATACCATTATTTTTGTAAGCTACCATTACAAAATGTTTTGATCTTTTCTTTCAATTCAAGTATTATTTTCATGTCACAATACAATCTGTTGTCGTAAGCAGAAAAGTTTCACTAACTTATTTACCTACATAAAATGAAGTTTGTCCAATTCAAACGATTAATCAGAATGATAATGTCTGCGTATTAATTTTTCTCATAAATTATCATGATAATGTGGAAGGAAAGTACCGTTTTTAAGGCTTTCGTAGAATATATAGTCGCGGCTTTTTTTAGGTAAGTATTTAGTAAATAGTAAAATTTTAGACTTCGTATAACTAATAAATATCAAATAAGTGCCTAGGAGGAGCTCGATGGCACAGTGGTTTAGCGCCTGGCCCAGCGCTTGCGGAGGTTAAGCAACTTTCGCAAGGGTCGGTCATTGGATGGGTGACCAAAAATTTATTATATCGAACCCCTCTGTGCTTCGGAAGGCACGTTAAGTCGTTGGTTGGTCATGTAACTAAGAACAATTTCCTGCATGGCTGTTTTACTTGTAAAACGGAATCACAAGCTCTTTTGTCTAAAGGTGTGGAAATGAATGGCAATTTAACTTTTGGAAAAAATGTGTTACGGCCTACCTTTAGACAAGACAACAAAAGGAATTTTTAAGATGAAAATTCCTTTTGTTGTCTAAATTATAGATTAAATTAGTTAGTTAAATAAGGATTCAATTGAGTTTCGAAAATAAACGTGTAGGTAAGTGTTGCAAATTATATAAAGTTACAATTGCGGAGCTTAATTTGGTGAATACTTAGTAAAATTATGGTATAGTGTATACCCTATCGTAGTTATAGATATGTATAGTGTATACCTTGATATGCTGCTGTGCGTACATTATACTAAAGGTGTACCATAATTTTGCTGAGTATTCACCAAGTACTAACTTATCTAATTAATTTGTTCTAATCTTTGGTGGAGTGAAAACCATGGTTTTGAAATTCACTCGCAGTGTACTGTTTTTTTTTATAGGTCAGTGCCCTGTTGTTGTTGAGTGGCTTGCATCTATTGAATAGCATCACACACAGACGTTGGTTTCTATGTGCGTGTATTCATTCTAAGCAGCAGTGCGCATTGCAATGTGTTTACATTATAGGTAAGTTGACGCGTATATTTCGAACATCGGGAACGCATGCGTCCTTCGTGCAGTGTTCGCGCGCATGGGCAAATGATTCAGTCTGGCATGACAGCTGCCGGTAGTTGGCACTCGGGACGGAAACCACGGTACAACATCAGCTATCTGCTCTGCCATTCATTCCCAATACAACGGCCTGCGCGACAAACAGCGCCGAGCGTGCGCAATAGTATCTGCGTTGTAAACATTCAATTTCCAAACGCCGCACCGTGAAAATTAAAAAATAAATAGGGCAGAGGAAGTTGAATGATAGAAAATTGATTAAAAACAAAAATAGAACGCTGGTCTATGAAAATTTAATTGATTCGAATGCTAACTCGTTTTTCTTTTGTTTTTGTGTTACATTTTGGACGGTGTGTCGTGTTTGCGTGGTTCATGTGCTCTAATTTTAAACAGTGCTACTGAAGGTAAGGGATTTTCATTTGTTTTTTAATTTTCTGTATTAATTTAGGAAATCCTCTCCCGAGTATTTTCTGTGTGAGAAAAGACATGATTGCGCCGGCTGATTTAATAGGTTCTTAAGATAAGTGTATTGTTAATTAACGTCGTTTACAATGGAAGTCTAGAAATATTTCACGATTGTATAATTAATGTAACAAATGATAAACTTACCATGGGAATTGTTAAGAAAGTTTTTATCACAATTTATGCTCGGATTTATGTTAAATTATTAACTTTTAAAATCAAAAGTTGACTTCAATTCATGAATAATTAAAAAAAAAATAGTACGTCGATGGTATTGAATACTAATAAGTATTGTACATTGCAAAAAACAATAATGTAGGTAATGAAATAATAATAAAATAAATATTAATGCTTAGCAAAATTATCATAGTTATTAGAAACTTTAAAATTTTTGAATATTTTCAGTAAGTAAGATGATTGATGTGACTTTACATAACCTTTTGCAGACTCAATAATTTTACCTATCTTAACAGTGATAAATTTAAATATTTTTAATGAAAAAAAAACAACCTATGTAATGAATTTAAGTAGTTCTCTTTGGTTTCAGTAGGTAAGTAAATTTTTAATGGTTTATTCCGGCTTCAGAATTACAGGTTGGATAATTTCAGTTAAACAAAAAAGTAAAGTAATGGTGCTTCAAAGTTAATAATTCTTAGGAAATTTGATATAAATACCATCAATTGATAGTACTGACTGTACGAGGGTAGAAAAAAACAAATAATTAAACATTAATTTAGGATTCAAACGGACGACATTGAGTTTGGATTTGGAACTCATAAAAAAATCAAGGTTATGTTAAGACCGGATTGATTGTCTTCCTTAATTAACATTCTGAACATGTGAATGAAAAAACTATTCCGCATTAGTTAATGTTGTGTATTATAAGACTTGTAGTATAAAAAAACAGGCGTAGGCACCTTTTAATTCATCAACGCCCGAGCGGACGCAAGCGGCCGGATAACAATGGAATATCTATTGTGTCTCATTTTCCGGGCGTTGAAGGGTTAAAAGAAAAAAGCATTATTACAACACGCAAACGCAAAAGATATTTTATTTTATATATAGGCATAATGTACATTGATTAGGTAGGTATAGATAGACTTAATAGGTACTATATTGTCATTTGCCGTTAATCTGCTTAATTTTCCTACAGAATCCTAGGAATACAAACAATGATAATGCTATTTTTGCAATCAACATCCCATAGAACCTCAAAAACGACATCCATTTGGATTTTTAGGTTTATTTACCCCATGTGATTTTTACTTTCAAAATGAAGGGGATTTTGCATACACAATTCCGTTCCCCTTTTCACCCTTTAGGGGGTGGAAATAATAATAATAATAAATGCTTCGACAATTTAACACAGCGCCTTGTAGCCCCAAACTAAGCATAGCTTGTAATATGGGTGCTAGACAACTGATATACATAAATACTTTTTAAATTTACAACATGTTACAAAAATACCCCTAATGCCGAATATGGTATGTAGGGACCATCAAACTGAACAAGTTTTACTAAGGGACCAACTCTCAAATCACGAAAATTTATAAGTAATTTTATAAGAAGAGGTGGGTCAATTTTTTTTTCGATATCGCTTCCAAAAAACCGTTTCATCGCAAAGATCTTATCCCAATAAGCAAAAAATTATTGAACAGCATTAGTCTAGCATGGGCAGTTTATGAGATATTTAAGTTTAAAAAAAATATTTGGTTAATTTTTTATGCGATGTCGCTACCAAAAAACCATTTCATCGCATAGATCTCATCCAAATAAGCAAAAAACTATTCTGCAGCGTAAGTCTAACATGGGCAGTTTTTGAGATATTTAAGTTTAAAAATTAATATGTGGGTTATTTTCTTTTATTGGCGTTGTCGCTTCCAAAAACCTATTTCATCGCAAAGATCTCATCCAAATAAGCAAAAAACTATTAGGCAGCGTAAGTCTATCATGGGCAGTTTTTGAAATATTAAAGTTTAAAAAATAATATGTGGGTCATTTTCTTTCCTTGGCGTTGTCGCTTCCAAAAAACCATTTCATCGCAAAGATCTCATCCAAATAAGCAACAAACTATTAGGCAGCCTAAGTCTATCAAGGGCAGTTTTTAAGATATTTAAGTTAAAAAAATTATATGTGGGTTATTTTCTTTTTTTGGCGTTGTCGCTTCCAAAAAACTATTTCATCGCAAAGATCTCATCCAAATAAGTAAAAAACTACTAGGCAGCGTAAATCTAGCGTAGGCAGTTTTTGAGATATTTAAGTTTAAAAAATAATATATGGGTTATTTTCTTTTTTTGGCGTTGTCGCTTCCAAAAAACTATTTAATCGCAAAGATCTCATCCAAATAAGCAAAAAAATATTCTGCAGCGTAAGTCTATCATGGGCAGTTTTTGAGATATTTAAGTTAAAAAATAATATGTGGGTTATTTTCTTTCTTTGGCGTTGTCGCTTCCAAAAAACTATTTCATCGCAAAGATCTCATCCAAATAAGGAAAAAAATTTTCAGCAGCGTAAATCTATCATGGGCAGTTTTTGAGATATTTAAGTTTAAAAAATAATATGTGGGTCATTTTAATTTTTTGGCGTTGTCGCTTCCAAAAAACTATTTCGTCGCGAAGATCTCATCCAAATAAGCAAAAACTATTTAACAGCGTAAGTCTATCCATGGGCAGTTTTTGAGATATTTAAGTTTAAAAAATAATATGTGGGTTATTTTCTTTCTTTGGCGTTGTCGCTTTCAAAAAACTATTTCATCGCAATGATCTCATCCAAATTAGTAAAAAACTATTTGGCAGCGTACCTAAGTCTGTCATGGGCAGTTTTTGAGATATTTAAGTAAAAAAAATAAAATGTGGGTTATTTTCTTTTCTTGGTGTTGTCGCTTGCAAAAAAACCATTTCATCGCAAGTATGTCATCCAAACAAGCAAAAAATTATGCTGCAGCGTAAGTTTATCATGGGCAGTTTTTGAGATATTTAAGTTTAAAAAATAATATGTGGGTCATTTTCATTTTTTGGCGTTGTCGCTTACAAAAAACTATTTCATCGCAAAGATCTCATCCAAATGAGCAAAAAAATTATTAATTAAATATGACTCTTGATATGTTCTACTTTCCAATATTGGGCAGTTTTTGAGATAAATGATAAAATACCTACATATTATTTTTTTAACTTAAATATCTCAAAAACTGCCCATTATAGACTTACGCTGCCAAATATATTTTTTTTGATAATTTGGATGAGAACTTTGCGATAAAATAGTTTAAGAGCGACATTGCCAAAAAAAGAAAAACTCCCACATATTATTTTTTAAACTTAAATATCTCAAAAATTGCCCATGATAGACTTACGCTGCAGAATAATTTTTTGCTTATTTGGACGAGATACTTGCGATGAAATGGTTTTTTGGAAGCGACAACACCAAAAAAAAGAAAAAACCAACATTTAATTTTTTTAACTCAAATATTTAAAAAACTGCCCATGATAGACTTACGCTGTCTAAAAGTTTTTTACTTATTTAGATGAGATCTCTGCGATGAAATAGTTTTTTGGAAGCGACAACGGCAAAAAAAATGAAAATGACCCACATATTATTTTTTAAACTTAAATATCTCAAAAACTGCCCATGATAGATTTACGCTGCAGAATAATTTTTTGCTTATTTGGATGAGATACTTGCGATGAAATGGTTTTTTGGAAGCGACAACACCAAAGAAAGAAAATAACCAACATTTTATTTTTTTAACTCAAATATTTAAAAAACTGGCCATGATAGACTTACGCTGTCTAATAGTTTTTTACTTATTTAGATGAGATCTTTGCGATGAAATGGTTTTTTGGAAGCGACAACACCAAAGAAAGAAAATAACCAACATTATATTTTCTTAACTCAAATATTTAAAAAACTGCCCATGCTAGAGTTACGCTGTTGAATAGTTTTTTGCTTATCTGGATGTGATCTTTGCGATGAAATGGTTTTTTGGAAGCGACAGCGCAAAAAAAAATGACCCGAATTTAATTTTTTAAACTAAAATATTTATGAAACTGCCCATGATAGACTTACGCTGTAGAATAATTTTTTGGTTATTTCGATAAGGCCTTTGAGATGAAAGATCTTTTTGGAAGCGACATCGCAAAAAAAAATGACCCACTTTTTACTCATACCCCTTTGATATAAATACCATCAATTGATAGTACTGACTGTACGAGGGTAGAAAAAAACAAATAATTAAACATTAATTTAGGATTCAAACGGACGACATTGAGTTTGGATTTGGAACTCATAAAAAAATCAAGGTTATGTTAAGACCGGATTGATTGTCTTCCTTAATTAACATTCTGAACATGTGAATGAAAAAACTATTCCGCATTAGTTAATGTTGTGTATTATAAGACTTGTAGTATAAAAAAACAGGCGTAGGCACCTTTTAATTCATCAACGCCCGAGCGGACGCAAGCGGCCGGATAACAATGGAATATCTATTGTGTCTCATTTTCCGGGCGTTGAAGGGTTAAAAGAAAAAAGCATTATTACAACACGCAAACGCAAAAGATATTTTATTTTATATATAGGCATAATGTACATTGATTAGGTAGGTATAGATAGACTTAATAGGTACTATATTGTCATTTGCCGTTAATCTGCTTAATTTTCCTACAGAATCCTAGGAATACAAACAATGATAATGCTATTTTTGCAATCAACATCCCATAGAACCTCAAAAACGACATCCATTTGGATTTTTAGGTTTATTTACCCCATGTGATTTTTACTTTCAAAATGAAGGGGATTTTGCATACACAATTCCGTTCCCCTTTTCACCCTTTAGGGGGTGGAAATAATAATAATAATAAATGCTTCGACAATTTAACACAGCGCCTTGTAGCCCCAAACTAAGCATAGCTTGTAATATGGGTGCTAGACAACTGATATACATAAATACTTTTTAAATTTACAACATGTTACAAAAATACCCCTAATGCCGAATATGGTATGTAGGGACCATCAAACTGAACAAGTTTTACTAAGGGACCAACTCTCAAATCACGAAAAAAAACAGCTGTTTCATATAAAAATTAAAATCAAATATCAAAATGTATGGGGTATTTTTGTAAAATGATGTATACTTAATATAGTAACACCCAGACCCGTTACAGAAATTAAAATTCATCAATTTCAATTTCTGCCCGGCCGGGAATCGAACTCAAGAAAATTATTATAAACTCTGAAAACCACTTTTTGAAAAACAAAAGCATTTTTCAGTACAAATATTAAAACATTTTTTTTAGCCAAGTGGTGGTTTCCAGAATTTATAATCATTTTCCGGGGTTGTTTGCATGATGGTACCTTATCTACCATATTCGGCTTTGTAAGCCATTACCAAACAGCCTTTATAAATTTTGCAAGGAGGGGTATTCTTCACAATACGAGTAAGCTACGAAGGGGTGGAAGGCATAACTTTTCAGCCCCAAATCTTATGTTGTTATGTTTATTGTACAATTTGCGAATAGTACATTCTGCTTATTGTACATTTCACGTAATTTGCGATTAAATTGACAATGTACAACTGAAGTCACTATAACTTCAGAGCGCTTGCGATACAAAACGACGTATCTGTAAAATTTTCTCTTTTTCATACATTCTCGAGTAAAGTTTCAGCGAATCACTGTCTATTGTCAATCGCATTGTATGTACATTTAACGTATTGTACACACGACGGCACCTCAGACTATACATGT
Source organism: Catoptria pinella (assembly GCA_963556745.1). Taxonomy (NCBI): domain Eukaryota; kingdom Metazoa; phylum Arthropoda; class Insecta; order Lepidoptera; family Crambidae; genus Catoptria; species Catoptria pinella. The sequence continues at coordinate 8,656,022 of OY750771.1, forward strand.
TGACCTTGTGACCGCCTTTATGCTCTACGTAATAAAAGCTGTTTTCGCAGTTTAACTGTATAAACCTGTTACCAGCACCTGACGTGCTGTCGTGTGTACGATTTGTGGATTGTACACACGGCAGCACGTCAGGTTGTACAGTACAGGCGGTCTCAAGGTCAACATGTATAGTCTAAGGTGCCGCCGTGTGTACAATACACCAGTTTTTAATTGCCTTTTCTGAGGACCCGGGTTCGATCCGGGAAGCAAGAGAGACTGGGTCATTTAGAAAACGAATTTTTCTATTTTTCTCACGTCTGGGTGTTTGTGGAATCACCGTTGTCTCTAATTTCCATAACAAGCTAGCTTTTTAGCTACTTACCTACTATTGCAATCAGAGCACTGATGTTGTCAAAGAAATATTCATTGATCAAAGATAAAAAGACAAGCAGCAACAACAGAAAAACGAAATAGATGGACTCGTAGTGAGTACATACTTAATACTGTTTAGTATGATGGCACGCGCAGTACATTCACCTCCGCTCGGTTGCATTGCATAGTAACGATTGTTTGAGATCTTGCAGTCCTCAACCTTGGTTCGGTAAAGTCAACATTGTCTACTATTGCACATAATTTAGAAAATACTTCAAACTAGCTTTCAAAACCACGTAAACTCAACATTTTACGTAAATCTCACTTTTTCATCCCAGGTATACGATTTTTCGTGAACATTTTAAAGGGCCAACTTTAAATAATTTTTGCTCACATGAAAAGTCAATTAATATCGTTTCAAAAAATGTAAAGCAGGTTTCAAGTGGTTATTTGAATGCCATTTTTTTATTATGGTTTAAAAATGTTTAAAAAAGATGAAACCTTAATTATTATAACGGCACATTCGTTAATTAGGTGTTCATCAAAATATATTAGTTGACTATGTAAGTATAACGGTACATAGTTGAAGAAATGCATTTTAAAGTGGATTAATGTTGTATATAATTAAAGTGAATATAATGATTTAGTTTCGTAATTATAACTCAGTTTGATTTTATCTTTGGAACAATTGCAATGAAATCCGTGAAAAAAAAATTAAAAACTAACATATAATTACTAACATTCTAAAGTAGAGCGGTAAAACTATATTCAGTTTTACATTAATTTCTGGTTGCTTGTGCATTGAATAATACTTAAAAAAATAACGCAACATAAATTTTAAAAATAAACTTCTGGTTTTCAAGAAACGGGACCGGTTTATTTTCCTCCTTTTTTTACCGTTGTGCGTTGTTTTTTAAGCTAATAATAATATGAGTTATTTTTGTCTGCGTTATTCCATCAACGACTCACTCATTTGTTTGGAACAATTGATGCAGAAAACATTATGCATTTACGTTTATCTACGGATCGGTTAGTTAAAAAAAAAATCTTTAAGAAAAAATTGTTCCTCGAAAAAGTTTCTCAACTTTTTGGATAATGCTTCAAATTATGAAGTATACTTATAAGCAAAATCAACCTTATTAATTTTGAAATTAAACATGAATTGCACAGAGTTTCTTTAAAAAAAATAGGTACCTATAATACGCGTAATTGCATTACTAAAAACAAAAATTATAAAATGAGTAACAACAAGCAATAAGTCCTTATTTGCCTAAAATTTAGGTTAAACCTAGTTTAGGCACTCTGTGTTTTTAGCTTTATGTGGTGTCTATGACTATGATGTAATATTATTTTAATAAAGATTTATTTATTTATTATTGTGCTGATCAGTGTTGTAAGAGACGAAGCTAAGTTGGACGGAACACAGATATGACAGTACATGAGCTTTCTGTAAAACTAATATATGCATACTGATAACTGCTACATTAAGACTGCTAAAATAAACTGCGATAGTTTGCTTGAATTAAATTTATAAATGCACTTACTTAAAGACCCCCGACACAAAAAAGCTTATACTCTTTATAAAAAAAACCAATTTATACAAAAAAGCTTAGGTAGGTAGGTACTCATAAAAAGTTAAAAATAATACCATCATATCATCAAGTTATAAATGGATCTATGAAAAAATCGTAGACGATGGGGGACCGCTAAGTAATTGATTTACATTTAAGCTCGTCTCATGTCTAGCTATACCTATCAGACCAGACATGTGACAAGCTTAGATGTAAATCCATTAACTTAGCGGTCCCCCGACGTCTACGATTTTTCAATAAAACTCTATCGAAATAACTATTCTAGTTTTATATTATGATACATATTGGTGTAGCAGTTTAGCTTTCTAAATTGCAAAATATAATTTTATTTATACAAAGTCGAAATATGCAACCTAAATGGTCGCATTTGATATTAATTGATTTAAAGCAGAAGCTTAAATGATCGAAATCAAGAGCTTTATAATCATAGTCTTCCAAAATTCTTGATCGAAATAGAAGCTTGATAATTTTAATAGACCAGAGACGTGATTTAATTTCAACTTTATACACGCTCCTGATAAAAAACGTTTAATACAATACTAAATAATATACTAGAAAAAAATTCACATCAGATCATGTTCTCGGACGGGAATCTAACCCGCGACCTTTGGACATCCGGTCCAATGCTCTGACCGCTGAGCTACCGAGTCACTAGTGTCCCAAGGGCGCGGGTTTCGGTCGGGTTTGTGGTTTTCTTCAATATGAAAGGATCTAACGTAAAAAAACCTAAAAGGTTGAGTTATTTTAAAAAACCTCTAAAAACAAATAGAAAACCTATAGAAGTATTTAGAAAGCTTAAACGTGTTTCTGATTCATGCCAATATGAAACTAATTAAAAACTTCATGTGCACTCATTTAGTTGTTATCGTTGTTGCGAATCGTCCTTAGTCGGCGGACTTTGTCATTTACAATATATTACTCATATTATACATAACAATTGTGTTAGTATTTATTTCAGATTCAAACAATTTGATAAGAGCTCCTGTTTCATAATTATACAGACAGGATGTTCAGTAATACTCGTACAATTACAAATAATATGGTATTACCAAATACCCTGTAGATAAAACTGTTTCGAACTAAAATCGATTGACCTGAAAACGACTTAGTCGCATATATATTATCCTTGAAAGGCGATAAGGCAACCGTTCCTCATGCTGCTGATGCCATTATGACCTGGCTGGCTCGCGTCTAGTGCGCAGCCGTCCCTGATAACCCTGAATTCCAGCGTTCATGGGACGACGTAGCCTACAAAGCCATCCTCGACCGACTCACTAAAGTGGCTGGGGTGGTGGACTTCGCGAGATTCTTGGCGGTGTCACGGCCAGAGTGCGGTGCGTGTGGCTGCAGGCACTACCTTCGCCTCATATAGGTACTTTGCTCGACACCCGCTGACTCGCAGGTGGCGGAAAACAAAAAAGGTGGCGGTCGCCCTCCACTTGCGCTGCGCTTCGATGTTTGCGAACCACACTAATGCATATGTGTTACTATGGTGGGGGCCGATGGTCATCATGTGTTGAGCTGTCGTCGTTGCACAGGATGGCATCTTCACCATCCTACAGAGGGCTCTCACTTTGGCCGGCATCCCCTCTGTTCTTGAGCCACCGGGTCTCAGCCACACGGCCGGTAAGCGGCCTGTGGGAAAAGGGGTGGTGCTTGGTGTGGGACGCAACATTATGTCAGCACCTTCGCTGCTACCCACACCTGTCGGTCACACCAGGTGGTCGTGAAATATGCCCCGCTGGAACAGGGCTACATTTTCATCACTTTAGCGGTAGAAACGGCGGGTTGTTGAGGGGCGGAGGCTAGACAATTTATCAAAGACTTGGGGAGTCGGCTTAGACAAAAAAACTTTGACCCAGCTCTAGGTCGTTGTCCACTGCCATCCAACGCAGCAACGTGGTCAGCACTATGGGTACATTTGCACCGGGGACTACTCGGGGCGGTCTATTATACTAAAATAGACTAAGTAATATTTTTAATATTGCTGTAAGTAATTTTAATAGAACTAAAATGTACTATATTATTTATAGTAATAAAAAGAAGCTAAACTAAAATTAAACTTTAAAATATATCTATAACTTTTTCGTAATTATATAGCTTAGCTAAACGGTTTGAAACCTTGATCTTGAACTTGTTAACGTATGAATCATAGTGTTCGCAGTAAGTTTAATGCTGGTCAATGCTTCAGTTATTTTACTTTACGAAGCAATAACGTTTTAATAGTAATAATGAAAAAGTTTTTTTTTCATTAAATTATTATTTTCTGCTTTTTAGTCAACGTGCTAAAACAGAAAAAATACACCATCTCCTATTGGAGTACTTGTCAAGACGAATCAAACGAGACCAAACTTGATGGGGTTGTGTGGTATTATTATAGAGTTCCTGTGGCCTTCTTCCGGCTGCATCATCAGACCCTGGAAACTATTTCCCAACAGACTACTCGTCAAGATGAATCAAACGAGCCCAAACTCAAACTTGATGGGGTTGTGTGGTATTATTATAGAGTTACTGTGGCCTTCTTCCGGCTGCATCATCAGACCCTGGAAACTATTTCCCAACAGACTACTCGTCAAGATGAATCAAATGAGCCCAAACTCAAACTTGATGGGGTTGTGTGGAATTATTATAGAGTTCCTGTGGCCTTCTTCCGGCTGCATCATCAGACCCTAGCAACTATTTCCCAACAGACTACTCGTCAAGATGAATCAAACGAGCCCAACTCAAACCGAATTAACGAGGTTTCAATATTGAGTTCCTATGGCATGGCCTTCCGGCTTCATAAAACAAACAAACAAACGAGAACCTAATAAAAACGTGTTAAAAACCGGCCTCAATCGTAAGCTTTTCGGTGTCACTAAAAATAACTTCTTTGATTACCTACAATATTTAACTTGGATTTCTTCATTAGCATTTGTTACTCATTTTATGGTGTCTTCACTTTCTATGTCGGCACTATAGCATAGCGTGCCATGCGGTATTTCAATAGCCCGGTAAACGACACTTAAGATTATCGGTAACATTGCGTTTTATCTGGAATAGCAGCTATTTGACTTTCAATTTATAATAAAAGTTGTCTTGGGATCACTCCATGTTTTGCGTCCTCCGAATGCCGCGCGCACCTTATGTGTTTGTATTGGACATACATTTGTTTTGATTTCCGGTTTCGCATATCAAACGGTACCTATACCTACTTATTATTTCTATAAATAGTCTGTTCTATAACTTTTCAATGTTTTGTAGCGGTTAAAGTTTGTGTCGTGGGAAAGTAGAAGTAAATACACTCATGCAACATAAAAACAAGCTTATTGTTACTAGATTTTCACAAAGAATGTAACAATAGCCTCTACACAACTACTTTTTAGTCTTTTTAGGGTTCCGTAGTCAACAAGGAACCCTTATAGTTTCGCCATGTCCGTCTGTCTGTATTTCCGCCTGTCCGTACCCAGACTAGCTCATAGACTCTTAGTACTAGGAAGCTGTAATTTGGCATAGATATACATATTAATCACTCTGACAAATTGGAAAAGTAAAATATTGCAAAAATATTTTTTTTAGGTTACCTCCCCTACACGTGAAGTGGCGATGTAATTTTTGTTTTCTTGTCTACTCCATAGTGTGGGGTGTCGTTGGATAGCAATATCAAAAATATTGCGGGTTTGTGGAAACAGTTTTTTGATTGAGGCATCCGTTTGTGAATTATTGAGCTTTAAAGTGGAACTACTTAAATAACGTTGTCAGGCGTGTGAAACCGGTAGTATATACATTTAATTATATATGAACCATGGGTTACGGAACCCTACACAGCACGTGGCCCGACATAAACTTGGTTTTATTGTCATTTCATACTTAGAGAACTTTCACATTATAGATTAGGTTTTATCCCGAGGAATCCACTTTTAAAACTAAGGTTACTAATTTATTCATAATTCCTAGTCGTAGATTTCACGAGCAATAGTGGTAAACAGTATATAGGAAATTATAAAGTCAAGTGTAGTGTCAGAATAAATTTTAATGGTATCATTCATCTCACAAAACGATATCCGACAACCACTGTGCAAAATAATATCCCTCACATTTATTAGACTCTGTGCAACATTTAATTTATAAAACTCGCATCCAGGGCCAAGTATAGTGTAATATTCATTTCTTAATTGGTCTAACCGTGTAAAACAACTTTTAGGCATTGCAACAGATTAACATACATTTTGTAAGAGAGCGTATAAGTTTGTTAATGTTGCATGTTGCAAATTAAACGCACAATGCTGACAGTGACTTTTAATGATAGGTAAGTGTATCAAGAACATTCTTCATAAATATTTTTAACATGAAATGAAAATGTAAGTTTTATGGCTAAAATACTGAACTGACTGGGCAAGATGGATTGAAAGTTGTGGGTTCGATCGTATGTTATTTTTTACTTTTCTATACATGTATAGATGCAGACACACCTGTATATCTACGATATCTGTTACTGAAAACAGTATAGTAACTAGCAAATAAATATAGCAATCAAATAGGCTCTTTATAGTCTGTTTATCCTTTAATAAGTCATTATTAAGTAACCTGCCTTAGACAATTTAAAAATATTTTGTCTATTGTCACTAATAATTAGTAATTTCTTTCGCAATCTATGTGTATCGTAACGACCGCCCCGTTATAACTACCTATTACACAGAAGACCGTGTATTGTACTTTTCTATGAAAAAAATTTTTTTTTTATTGGATAAATACTCTAATACAGTCGGTACCCATACGTAACTATGCGCCCTAAAAATACAAAACCCACTTCGAATTTTAAAACCCCCTTTCAGACCCTGTTGCACTTTTTTTTTATATTTTTATTTTTCTCTTATTTGCAAAATAGTTGGGCAAACGTCATCTAAAACTATTCCAAATTTCAAGTTGATAGCATTAGTAGTTCTCGAGATATCCAGCTGTGACAGACAGACTGAGTCCTTTTTACCATTTTAGTACGGAAAACTAAAAACGTGTTCATTGGCATTATGATATTACGTTTAAAAAAAAATAACAAAACAGCGGGATTAATGGATTTCCATACAAACTTATTCTCGCGCCTCAAGCGGTAGAAAGGATTTTCATACATCTTTTTCTCCCGATTTTTAGTATGGGAGTAAAGAAGAACTTTCTGCTTCCTTTTTTGAAAATTATTGAGTGCTTTCCAAGCATGTGTAGTATAAAGATTCCCCAGAGCGTTGCGTCGATGTACTAGCCACCAACTATTAAAATTAGGGTCTCTCCCAAGCATGTCTCTTTCTAATTATAGTTAGAAGTCATCTAACAAAACGACCGGTGGCGCCATACATTAGCAAGCTATAATGTGAAAGTGAGTATTCGAGAATGATCTCGCGGTCGGACAGAAGTGGAACCCGGTGCTTTTACTGCGAATGGCACAGAAGCGAGTCGAATGTCCCTGATTGCCCCATGCCCATGCAATCGGCATGCTCCGCTCAATCTCACTTTACCTTGAAGTTAGTAGGTACTAGTTCATTATCAAACATTGCAACTAGTACGTGAAGAGCAAATACAGATTTTAAAGGTCGAAATATTTTTAGTATGCAATCGCTTTCATAAAATATAATTATTTAATAGAGTGCTCTTATTGTTCTTATTATTAACTATAATAACTATTGCACGCGGAAATATAAGCATGGTCGCCAAAATCACCTTTTTTATTCAAAGAATAAGAAAAATTGTGTTTTGTTATAAAAAAAAGATTTTGCTTGCATTGCGGAAATCTCAGCTGATAAGTATCTTAAACATATTGGAATATTACTCTCATAACAAACGCAAACAAAAGTATTAGAAGATTTTCAACACTCTAGTGTTATTTTTCCATCAGTTTGTCCTAAACCTGTGAAACAACGCTGTGAAAACCTTGCAAGAAATTCAGCAAAGATTAGGTTTTTATTTCTGATTTTAAAGGGGTATAGCACACTCCTAATAATAATAAAATAATAGCCTTTGTAAGACTAAGCAAGTGCTAGTTTTTCTCCCAGTTTTAGGGTTTTAAACGCGTTCCTAATCATAATTGTTGTACCTAATAACGTTCGCATTGCTGTCTCCCACACTTGACCTTGCTTAGGTAGGCGTAGAGTTAACGGTTTATATGCACACCGTTGGAGGTGAAAGTCGCAACACTACAACTGCCTTATCTCGCATAAATATCTGGTTCGAAAGCATGGCGTATGAAACCTCTTTCGGAGATTTTGCACTAACACACATATTTTGTGACCTTGTTTGGAGGTGTCACAGATTCTGCGATCGAAAAATTAAGTTTGTAAACTTTAGGGACGTAAAAAGTCAACATTTGCTATATAATCAAAGCTTGATTGAAGATCCTCAGAACTTATCTACATTAAATATTCTTAGTTTTATTTTTTCCTCATATAAAACTTGATTAAGGATTTTATATCAAAATTCCATAATGTCAGAAAAACTTGCCCCTAACGAATGTTAAATATGTTTATACAATACAATAATCAAGATTTAATTTTAAAGTAAAATCGTTGATCAGTATGATCATTGGCGTTTTTATTTTAAGATCTAAAAATACACGGTTAATGTAAAATTTAAATGACGTCATCAAATTATAATGAAGGTTACTGAAAAATGGGCCCCAAATTTAAATTTTAGATGTGTTTAGTTGGTGTTGTGTACTAACTGTGTACTTAGGAATGAATTAGCATTATTTACATTTTTACGTAGGTACCGAAACTACAGATTCATATACAATGGGATTAATTTGACAATATCCAACAGATGTGACCAACTTCAATGTAAAAAAAAATCACTAATCCTAATACTATTAAACTTTTACTTTAATACAAGGTTTATTATGTTTGTAAGAAACACGATGAACTTTGCATATCGTTGAACTCGATGAAAGTGGAAGTTCGACAAGGTTCGATATTTGATATGGCTCAATTACATACTAGTATCCTGATGAACTTTATAAAGTTCATCAGGAAACAACGTATGATATTATATATGCTATTTTACTAATTGACATGCGATGTTCAAAGTAATCTTTAAAAGATTGAATTAACCCTTTCGTTACCCCACCTTGAACTCTTTACACGGATATGAATTTGAGATAAAGAGTGGTAAGAGATAGTAATAAGCACGATTATAATTCCATACTCCATAAGAGAAATGCATTTACTGCATTAAAAATTACAGTTGTACGTTCGTTGGAATGAAAATAATCAAGGAAATATCAATCGGAATCATGGTGACGTTTTATTCGGTTTTATAAATTGCTGGAAGTCGAAAATTAGCATAGTGTAAAATATTTTTAAGGTGGTTACATCAAGTGGGGTTTTTAACCCTTCAACGCCCGGAAAATGAGACACATAGGTATTCCATTGTTATCCGGCTGCATGCGGTCGCTTGGGCGTTGATAAATTAACTTTATATGTGGTGATAAATAGTTTTCAATAATAAATAATAGCGGTAGATAATGGCTAGTTAAAAAAACTGCGTTTATTCTGTAAGTTTAGCGACAATCTTACATCGAAGTTTGAGGTAAAAAGCATAATATGTTTAAGTTCGGTTCGATTCAAAAAGTGACATCACGGAGTTTGGAATAACTACAATTATTATTATTTGGTATATTGTAGGTCACAACAATGACAAACCATCTCACGGCCGTGATGGTTTTGCTAAAGTAAATTAGATGATTTGCGTTCAAAGTAAAGAGCTGTAAAAACATACATAAAAAAAAATACCGTCGACTTGATACCCTCCTTCTTTTTTGAAGTCGGTTAAAAAGCCTAATTCATTCGTAATCGATAAGCGATCATTTACATTATAATGAAGGCAAATAAAGAAATTAAAATATTATACCTTAGTTCTTTGGAGAGATAACATCACAATTAAACAATATGCTTATTATCACAAACATCATCGAGCGGAACAATGACGCATGTTTTAAATACATTCAATTATATCTTATTAATTATGCAATCGTTTAATAAATAAGCTATGCGTAATCATATGACTTACTGACAGCTGCAGTAGGAAATTATTAATTTATATGTATAATCTTAGATGTTCTCTTGCATCAATTTTGATTACCTTTATTTATGCATTCAAATAAACTTATTACAACACATCTGTAAAGTATCTTCTTCCTTGTATCTTAAGTTTTAGTGGCTCGAGCAAGTTTTTTTTTAAATTGCAATGCACCAATGAACCAATGAACCAAATGCATAATATTTAACACGACTGGTGAAACTATCTATGACAGTAGAAAAGTGATTTAAAAGTAAACAGATTTTTAAGAAATTTATTTACTGAAATAATTTTATTTGTTACAGGTACCTAATTCAAAATGGATTTGGAGTTTCGGAACCTTAAGTACACAGTATCAAGTCCCATATCAAAAGGTAAGTTTCGCATTCACCAATAAAAAAATATCATGGTCCTTTACTTTTTTCGTTATTTTCTTTCATGTTCTTCGTATGCCTTTTTCTTAATATTTTAGGGTTTTAAACTGCTACTGTTGAAAATATTTTAAAGTGGTGTACTGACATTGTTTTTTTTGTAAAGCTTTAGAATTTTAGATTCTTTACTCTTAAATTTTAATGGATGCGAGGTTTTCAATTTTTCAATTTAAAACAGATATCGCAAAGTATAATTTAGAGGAATAGCTAAGTATACCCGAGGAAAGTACTTTGTTGTATTTTATACCAACAAAGAGATTTGATGACTAGCTAATATTATTACTTTCGTGAAAGTTAATGATGTCTCTGCTATAACCATTAATGCGAATAAAAAAGGAGGTAATTTACTGCAAATGCAGATAATGCTCGCCATTATTGTCATTGTCTTCATAAGACTTCTTATATAAACAAACGCAAAAAGAATACACAACGGGAATAATAATTATAATGGTGTTATGAAAAACCTCAAAGGAAAAATGAGCGCAAAATTAACTGGTACCTACTTCGCTACTTCTCCCATAGCTGTCAACTAGATATACCTAGAGCAACAAAATTTATAATGCGTGTTGCAAAAATAAGTGAAATAATTTTCTCCTTAAGTTCTATTAACCACTCTTATTCTTTGTCTGCATGTACATAAGGTATTACAGTCACTCTGACAAAATAAATGGTACACATATATGTAGAGTTTGGTCATAAAATTACAGTTATTATTAAAACCAATACATCGAAGTAACACCATAAATAAACTGGTTTCAATATTTAACAATGATTTGTAGCTGTCAGTAAGATAACATTTTAACGAGTGTTTACTAATATGTGTTAAGACTTGCTCAAATTGTAAATAATCATTATGCAAGTCGCGAACATTTTCACAACTATTCATAGTGAGCGATGCAAAGCTTTTTTCTTCTCTTTACGTTTTTTTGACCTTGGCATGGTCGTGTTATGCAATTTACTACCGTAAATGTAGATAACTCGAAGTAACTGAGAAATCCGTTATTTGGGTTTATAACATACTTACCTCTCAATTTAAAATACTTATACAGTGAACTTTCGAATGTATAGTTGACAAAAATAGAATCTTGTTTACATTTGTAGGTATTTTACAACTTTTGTTGCTTTTGTATTTGCAAAAAAACCGGCCAAGTGCATGTCGGGCTACGCGCAGTATAGGTTCCGTAGCCCATCTCAATAATGCGGACTCTGAGAATGACAATATAATATACGACAACGTTATCTAAGTAGTTCCCAATGAGGAATTTGTACTGCGCCAAGTACATCTTATAAGTTGGTCGACTGTTACTCGTAAACTTGTAAAGCCTACTTAGCTGTGATAGTTTTCCTTTTAACTTCGTCATATATACAAATACCGTGAATTTTTTCACGTACCTATCCAAAAACAACCATTTGGCTGGCAGGGGGGGAGGACACTTGACTCTAAAGCTTCATAATTCGCAAACGGATGCCTCAATCGGATGCAATCAAAAAACTGTTTCTACAAACTCGATTTCTTTTGCAATGAACACCAAACAATCAATGTAATAGGGAATTACACCTTTTTTTGAAAACATGTTTATATTATTCCTGAGGTCGTAATAAACCAGCACAATTTTTATTTCAATTTTATAAAACCAAGAAATACCTTAAAAATGATTTTTTTATTTATGATTTTGAATTATTGCGCAGAAACGCAAGCCGCCATGCTGTTTAGGCCCGTGACGTCACTCCGTCAGGCGTCAGGAAAAAATCAAGAGTGGTTACAATGTCTTTTTACAAAAGTAACGAAAGTTTTTAAAATAATGAGTTGTAATGTTTTATCATTGGTGTCTTGTGCCTGATTGCAGTAAAACAAGTGTAAAATCTCCAGTAAAATAGTGGGTTCAAGTGCCAAGTGATATCAAAATGAGAAAAACTTGGTTGAAACGTAAGAAGAGATCCAAAGAAATCCAAAAAACAAACAAAAAAATATCCTGTTCACCTGATGGTCTCGTGAATTTTGTGTCTACTGGATATGCAAGAAGGATAAGCGATGTGAACATAACCTAACACTTGCATTTTTTGATTCAAAATCAATCATTGTGTTTTGAAGGATTAATACTTACACAGGCAACTTTGGGTTGAGTTTATATAAAAGGTATTATTATATTATAATAAATAAATATATCAAATAATAAGTACAGTTTTTTTTATTTCCATGGTGCACTCACTGTATAAAGATGATGTTGGTCCATCACAGCCGAGTTGATTTGAAGAATGGGTCAACTTGGCCACCATAAAAATGTTAAGGATATAATAATGTTCATTTCAATGTCATGTGCATGTGGAAAATATGTGAATACATATGCACTATACATAGGGTAGGGTAGGAGAATAGTCAAAGTCAAAGTACAAAAAACTATTCAAATAAACTTAGTAATTAAGCGCTTCTGAATCATCTATATTTTCCACCCATTCCAGAGTTTTATAACTGACAAGAAGAACAGGTGCAAGAAACTTATCAGCTTTAACAGAAATAAGTTACAATATTTACAAACTTAAATATTATATCATGATCTGCTATTGTTAATCTGGCTGTCATCAGTCAAGTTTATGGTCACTCGGTTATGTCCTGTCTCTTTAACTTAAATTGGAAATTTGATTATATGAATAACAGAAATAAACACTTAACTAATTGAAATATATCTTTATTACTTTACAACAGTTACCAAATACAATACAACAGATTATAAACAACAAAGTAGGTACTTATATTTGCAAGCTATGTGTTACATTTTTTCCATGCATTTTGGTCTTTCAGATAATTGTCTACTTTATAATAACCATTACCCATCTTTTTAACATGATTTTTAAATTCATGCAAAGGTAGATCAATCACTTGTTGTGGAACTATACTAATCAAGGTTATGCGTTTCCCCATAAATTAACCTTTTGCATCGCACACTGCTGTCTGCAACCATCTCCTTAGATTTTATTTTAGAAATTTCTTTTGCACACAAAATGTTTATCGATGAGCCAACCTTAGCCAGATTCGATTTCTTCCATTAAAACTCAACCGAAGTACACGACGACAGGGCTTCGGTTCGGCGGTGTACATCGTAACACCATGCTTGCAGCCACCTTCTGACGAGGGACAATCGTAGCACTTAACACTACTCACAGTCTCTTCCTGTTCATTCACATTATGTGTCAATCAGTACATAGGGCTTGGAACGCACTTTATGTTCCAGGCATACCGTACACTACAACGCACGTGTTTTGAACCCGTTTGAGCTGCACATAGCCTATTGCGTCGTCAGATTCCCTTCCGGACCTGATAACAAAATAAAATAAAAATAGGTTATGTTGGATTGTAATAGTAAACAAACACAGGGTATTATCGTGTTGTGTATTACTTAATGTTGGAAAAAACTTGATATGATAGGTACTTACATTGCTGTTTTAACATTTCTCCACAAAACCGTCTTCCATGATGCGATTTTAGTAAAATAAAGCATAAAAGTGATAATCACATAAAATTATAAAATAACACAGTACGACGAGTACGAAATCCTGTTTGCTTACTGTCGGGCCGACGTCACGTCGGAATCCAATATGGCGAATGGCGTTTTGAACATTTGAAGAATAGATTAAAAAAGTCGATTTTTTAAATTGAATTATAAAATGTATATTGCATTTTTATGAATAAATATCGACGTTTCTCATTCACTTTTTATGAAATCTATCATAAACATGCATTTTTATATTGTTTCTTACATGGTGTAAAATACCCTATTTACTACGGTAATGTTTATGAAATAGGACCCAGAGCACAACAAAACAAATGACGGAAGCGTTTCCGAATACGGCCAACTAAAATTATTATTCAAACAATATTGTCAAAAAGTGACAGTATCACATTTAAATAGGTGTCTAAGTTACAGTGTTTAAAAATCTTTTGTAATAGAACGGGTTTTATATTTTGCTTACTACCTAAAAGTTTACTTAGGGGCTTGGTAGAGTCTACTCCACCCCCGTAGCATGCTACGAGGGCAAAACTTCACAATTACTACGAAATTTCATACGATGTTTATCAAATGATTGGAGTGGAAACCCATATCACGGGCAGTGGGTTCGTAAGGGGGCTCTCCAAGAGGGGACGTCTCCGGCTCCCTCCACGACCATCACCTCCCGTGGTCCCACTCAGCCAGTGGCTCGGTGGGATCCCGGGAGGGGGGAATACCCACTAAATGATAAGGCCTGCAAACAATGAGGACATTAACTGTTTGATGATGATGACTGTTTCAATATAAAGCAGTGTTACGCAGTGAGTTAAACCGTGTATAATCGGTATAATCATGGTATAGGTAATCGTGTAATTTTGACTTACTGTAAACGTAGATGAGATTTTGATTGTATGTGTTGTTCTGTTGTGGTTGTGTGAGTGAGATTCGATCGCCGTAAAGATATTTTTCTCTAAACGTAATTACTTCTAAGGTTTAGCGTACTAGTTAGACATTTAAATAATAAAAATAAAAACAATCATAAACACTAACTAATCACCATAGTACTTTTAATAAAAACGCTCCGTATCCGTTAAAATTAGTTTTATTTCAAATGGCAAAATTAGCGAGATTGGGCCTTGGCTTATCTCATAAAATAAAAATAGGTGCCTACATAGTTTAAAGTTTAAATTAAAGTAGACCTCCTTTTAGAGACAAATAGCTTTTGGCAAGGGTTGGTGAGGTTTTTTTTAGTTGGCAACATAACAAGTAAAATATGCTCGTGATAGTGAATGCAAGTTATACTATATCCTCTTGCCAACAGTCAAGCTTCATGCATTAAATCGTAGACGTCGGGGAACCACTAAGTTAATTGATTTACATGTAAGCTCGTCACTGTCTGGACTGATAGGTATACTGTTAGATATGTGACGAGCTTAGATGTAAATCCATTAACTTAGCGGTCCCCCGACGTCCTCGATTTTTCATAAATCTATTTATGACTTGACGATATGATGATATTATTTTTAACTTTTTGAGAGTTAGCTTTTTTGTATGGGGTTTTTTTAAGAGTTAGCTTTTTTATGTCGGGGTTTTTTTTAAATTTTTAATTTAAGTTTTATTTGAAGCTTCTTAAACTCAATTATTGGCGGCCATTTTTTTGTTTTTTTATTGCACCTAAATTTTAATATCATTGAAGTAACATGGTACCAATTTTCGAATCGATGGGACATATGGAAGTTAGCCAGATCCCCTCGTCAACTAGAAAAGAGCTGTGATGATCTTCAAACGGCTGAACAGGTCATGGTTACTTTACCATGTTATTTCAATGTCATTGAAGTAACACGGTACCAAATTCCGAATCGATCGGACGTATGGAAGTTAGTCAGATCCCCTCATCAACTAGAAAAGACCGATGACCTTCAAACGGCTGAACTCATTTTCATGAAACATGAATAAGAACACTCGGAATAAAATTATCTTTCACACAAAAAAACTAAACCAAAATCGGTTCATCCGTTTGGGAGCTACGATACCACAGAGAGATACATAGATACATAGACACGTTAAACTTTTAACACCCCTCTTTTTGCGTCGGGGGTTAAAAATAAAAAAAAACGGATCAGCTCATTTCCCATCTTTTACCATTGAGTATTGCGCGAAGGCCACGTCTCCTAAGACCTTCACGCACCATAAACTTGCGAAGACTGCAACCGAAACTAAACAAAAACCTCACCTTGGTTTCATCATCATTTGCAATCACTGCACCCTGTTCACACAATCATCACCTTTATCACAAACGTTTAGAGACCAGATTTGTATAAAACTATTTCAACACGCATTTTGTAAAATTGATCATGGAAATAATAGGGACATAGGTACCATTAATATTATCATGTAAGTTCATACGTTTACTTGTAGAAATAAATCTAATAATTTTGTGCAATTAAATTCCTTTAATATTATATTTTGTAGGAGTCTTGAAACAGGCACTTGTTGTTCAATTAGCAATAAAAGTAAGTTATGATCTAAAGTGATAAATACATGTGAAAAATCAGCTATTAAATTACTGATGACTGACGCTGATTCTGAAAAAGATTTTTTTGAAAATAAATAATACATACATAATACTAAATAATATACTAGAAAAAATAGGACTCGCACCAGATCATGTTCTCGGACGGGAATCGAACCCGCGACCTTTGGATATCCGGTCCAATGCTCTGACCGCTGAGCTACCGAGTCAGCAAAATATTTAATCTTTTTTCTAGTATATTATTTAGTATTATATAAAAATAGCAATGCTTAAATCTCAAAATTTCAAATAATACATACATATTTGACAACATCACATTACATTGCTCCGATTCCTAAGTAAGTAGCTAAAGCACTTGTGTTATGGAAATCAGAGACAACGGTGGTATCACGCTAACACCCAGACCTGAGCCAAAAAGTTCGGTGAACAAAACCACTCGACCACTGAGGTCGTCATCATTATCATCATCATCTTCGTAACATGTCATCATCTTTTTTTGTGTACCCTGTTTGTTACAATAAATATTTTAGTAATTTTGTATTTTGTTTATCAGACCATAATGATGACCTCAGATATAAAAATTAGTAATAGAAAATATAAATAAATACATTTAACAATAATTAATAAAACATTATTTTCCTATAAAACAGCGGATTAACCGTAAGCTGCTTTAATCACCTTTAATGATCGTTTTATGTTCAAATTTATTATTTGTTATTTCTTCAATATTGTGATGTGATTTATTAACAATGTCAATAATATTGTAATTATTGCTTATATAAAGATATTACTTGTAAGTTTCAATTTTTAGTATTCGACACGTAAGAAACAATTTCTAAAAAAATTTTAATATCTTTATACTGGAAAAGATTTGAATTTCTGTATTCGACGCGTAAAAAGCACTGTGTATTTTAATACATGATAACATGCTTACATGTATTGTATACAACAGTTCCAATACAAGTATATAATATTGCTCTAATTAAGTACTACAATATGTATATTGCTCTAATTCCACAGTACCTAAAATATTATTTCGAAAGCGTAGCGTTAACGAAGTTTTGTAAATATTACTTAAGCTAACGGTGCTGAACAGAGAGACACGTGTCTTATGATATTTTATGTTCAAATAAGATCTTCCAGTTTAGTTAACCAAACTCCATACAATAAAGTTTACTGTTAGTTTGTCGTGCCTACCGTGACCACAGATTGCCGCGAGTAGTCTATGACCTGAATACCATGTTTTTATCATGATTGGCAAGCAATGGAAACATTGGTTTAGTGAACAATGAGTACTAAATTACGAATTATAAACCAATAGGGTCAATGACTAAAACTAGAATAAATAAGGAGTTTAGTAGAAGCTTAACTTCTTTACAGAAAACACAATAAAGAAAACTAAATCTTCAATGAAATAAATCACTGTTATTTTTTAAAGATTTTTTTATGTTTGGATTGGTTTTTGGATTTCCAAACGTGCAACTAAATACAATTAGGCCCAAAAATGTGGGATTTTGCAGAAATATTCTTTTGTTTGTATTGTCAATAGAACGTCCTCCAATCCATTGATCTAACTTTAATTCTCAAGTTACATAAAAAAATCGTAGTGTACTCCGAGCTGCCATGGGGTGATGTCGTCGTTTCGATAATGCGCTCCTCTTCTTTCAGTTATAGTTAATAAGGAAAATTGAGAGCTTTTGATAATGCCTCCATCTGAAAGTGCAATTCCAACTACGAAAATTCAATGTATTTTGTTGAAATACTCACAACAAATGTAATAAACCAAGTGGATTAAGAGTTCGGCGAACAATGAGCTTCCCTTACAAACATCATACCAAAATGATTTGCAATTTGAGCATATTTAACTCTTCTTGTGATGTTATTCGCATAAAGACAGTATTTGTCTAGGGTTCTATTAAATAAAGAAAAACAAAATACTAAACCAAATGAAATTAATGCGATTTACAGTTTTGTATGAAAAAATGTAATTGGCATTTATTTTGAATTGGGTTAGTATTTTGAATTTTTTATTTAATAGAACCCAAGACAAAATATTGTATTAATCCGAGTAACATCACAAGAAGAGTTAATTAAGCTCAAATTGCAAATTATTTTGGTATTACGTTTGTATGAGAAGCTCACCGTTCGCCAGACTCTTAAGTTGGTCACACGAGAATGGTTCGATGTAGATAACTCTATAAATTGCTACCAGTGGAGTCGTAAAGTTGTTTGAACTTGTTTCACATCTTTGCGGTTTTCTAACAGCTTTTTTTCCATCACCACTATTTTAACCGCATTTACTAACTAGCATCACTCTGCTAGGTGTTTTAAATTATAAAGCGTTTTGATAATCATTTTGTTAATTTTCGCCAATTTCGATTGTATTAAGATTCTTGGGAACAATTAAACCAAAAAAAAAACACGGAATCCAGAAATCCTATTATTGAGCAAAACTGCCTTTTCTCTACTATAAACTATGGTGTTCCTACATCTCACAAATAGGATCATGGATTTATTAGCGATATATAAGAGGTAATAAAAAGGAAGACCTCTTGCAAAGCTTTTGATAAATTATCATTAAGAAACCAATTAATTACGCACGTTTCCTCCGTACTATCTCATAAAAAGGATGCACCAATGGCATTGTAGATATAACATGATCAGTTACCAAATCAATTCAGACACATAACGAAAAAAAAAGGCAAGTAAATTCTACACGTAGGTATGAAAAGAATAGGAATTTACGTACTTACCGACAAATATATGGATATATGGAATTGTACGAGACGTACAAGGGTATTTACGAAATTCTCGTACAACATTTATAGAGCTTGCCAGGCAAATAAAAGGTTTTTTGTTATTTCTGAAACTGTTCAGGCTATACCATTAAGTGCTGTAAGTGTTTTTAGCAATTGTCCAGTTTTTCATTATCCTTGTTTTACTGTCTCAGTCCTTAATAACTTAAGTAAGGAGGTCATAGTGTGTAAGAAATGTTGGGCAATAACATGGCAACACTAGATGAGAATCCATTAGCTTTAATACGTGTTCTTATAATTCGCCTACAAGTATATCTTTTGAAGCTATAGAACAAGATAGAATAATCTAAAGTGTTATTAGTCTTGGGCATCTTATACTTAGTATCAGCAAATGCTTTCTAAGTATTAACTTTCCAAAACATAACATTGTCTGCTATGAGTTTTTATCAGTTACGTTTACTATAATCGATAGCGACTGTAGTAAGCAATTTGGCACAGCGCCTCTGGCGGTAACTAACTACACTAAACTAAAAGTTTACTCACAAATGTTAACTACAGTCGCTATCGAATATAGTAAGCGTAAACTCATAGATAATATACGCCTACAGTATTTGTGAATAGAATCAAGGTATCTACCTAAAGTGGTAGTACTTAAAGTAGACTACTTTAGTAGAACTTAATACTAGCGTCTTCTACTAATAGATCAATATTATCGCTGTCTGTAAAATGACGAGCTCTATAGAGGTTTCATCGACGATGAAAGGTTGAGACAAACTTTTATGTTTAATAGCTTTCAAAATTGATATTCTGATGTCTACAAAACATATTCTGATGTCTACAAAACTACGGTTGCTGGTGGTGTCGATCATGTTAACTGTGACAGCTTGCTACATGATCAATCATAAGATTTATCTATACAGATCTGTGTATTAGAATCATAAATACTCACATCATAATAAGTAATAATACGTAATTCCTGTTAACAGTGACCCACTTAAATCATGTCCGTATCGGCAGATCTTGACTCTCAGACGTAATGTCATGCACTTGCACTATGCAATCGATATCTCTTTACGCTATCTATCACCTTTTGGATTGCATTATATTTCGATTATAGTTAAACTTTCGAATAAAGATTATTATAATATCATTAAAATAATATAAAAGTTTTTTGGTATTGTGATGCGAGCAAATTTTTTGCGCCTCACAAGATTTTGTTGACTCTATGCTATAAAAGAAAAATACTACACTCGATTGCAACTTCTTCAATTATTAAAAGAAAGCTAAGTAACTGTTGAAAACTGCTGAAATTGATTTTCAAATTTCAGCCGTGAGTGGTCTCAATCTAACGATTTGCAAGTGATATGAAATGTTATATTAAATACTAAACACTTATTCGGTGTTAATTTATCATTGTCTACTTACCAAGCATTTCCACTCGAATATACATTAGCAATAAATGACATGTCCAGTCTAGTAATACACATTCATAATCATAATGTTGATCTAGAGATCTGTCACTGTGTTACCTACTACAATTCCGATTAGATTCATTACAGTGGATTTATAGTAATGTATTAACTTTGTTTTGCATAAATAGTCACTATGATTTACTTAGAACAAACAGTTCTGGGAATAGTCATTATCGTAATAAAATTTATAGATACGCAATATACTTTCATAATAATAGTGCAAACTTTCAATTCAATTCTACTCCATTTTTATTCAAAATAAAATTAGAAGTTAATGGTTATATTCACGGGTTGTCAAACACTGCTGTTTGTATTACCGGTTTTAGTTTTTAAGATCAATTGTATTCTATTCAATATTTTATCGCACATTAATCTTTAAAAGTAAGCTGTGTATAATGTGGTTGGTTGTATAATTAGTAATTAATAATTGTTTATAAGCATAGCTGTTAACACAATATTGTACAGCCGTTTGTTATCCCTGCAAATAAATAAATAAATAAAAAAATAAACTGTAACTCCCTTTACGCTATGCAATCTGAAAACAATTAATGCTTGGATTTCAATCGTAAAAAGTAAGTAAGTAGCTTTTACCAAGGTTTAAATCTCCCCGATACCTTTTTACGATTGAAATCTACCTATTTCATACCCTTTTCTGTTTCTCATCTGCTTATCTGCAATATCCGCATTGCTAGGGCTAAATAACATATGAGTGATAACAACCATTTAAACGATAGCTTAAAAACATTACTGACGCGTGAAATCAATTAACGGTTAATATCGTTATGATAAAAGGCATTATAATTCATACTCAAATCTTCAGCTCTGCGGAGAAATAATAGTTCCATTGTTCCATGATTGATTACCAATAAATAAAGCAATTTACCTATTGGTTACGCAATTACAATGAAAAGAAGGTTTACAATATTAATTTGCTGTTTATCTAAACAGACTAGTAATTAAAACAAGGACAAGTGATATGATAACCTTAATTAGGATTATGATATTCACACACAGGAAAAGTCATGAAGACAAACAGAAATAAATTGGTAGGTAATTTATTTATTTATTTTTTGGCACGGTAACAAAGTACAAATTAAAAAAACTATTCAATCGTATAATTACACATTATTAAATTCGCACTTCAATAACAACCGAGCACAACAATTAAATTAGATTTTAGCTAAGTTTAAAACAACAGTTTTTGTGTTACTTTACTAACTAAAGGCTGAGAAAAAAGAAATACATTTCAATAGATAGTTACTGAAATACAACAAATTGTTAGACTAAGCGCTTTTTCGATCAAAATTTTCTGAACACTTGATACTTTTTATAAATGATAGCTCTGATAAATAGTCAACTTTATTCAAATAAACTTAATAATTAAGCACTTTTGAATCGTCTATCTATATTTTCCTACCATGCACCCGTTCCAGACTTTTTTAATTGACAAGAAGAACAGGCGCAAGAAACTTATCAGCTTTAACAGATATAAGTAACGATATTTACAAACTTATATGACGAAAGATATAAAAGGTCCTTACTTAGACAGTTAAATTTTCGACACATGCGGATCAAAGGGCTATTATGCGAAACATTATTTTTAGCCAAATGTATATGGAAAAGAGGTTGTCTGCGGTTAGATTTACATAGACATCTCAATGAAACATGCTGTAAAATGACAGAATCAAGAGTAGAATTCGTTTTAGTAATTAATTCCTAAACATTTCCTCTTTTCATTAATTGATCATATTTTCTTTTCATGAGTAAGTATTAGCCACGTTCTTCTCGTGTGATATTATGGTAAAACATTACCTTCAAAGTTTTTGACCGGAAAAGGTTTTCACGGACAAAAGAAGTTGTTCCTATGACAAAAATTTTAGAAGTAAAAATCCTGAAAAGTAAAAAATAAACAAGACAAAAAGCTATAGGATGTTAAAGTTCAACTGGAGATCTATTCCTTTGCCGTTATAAAATTTCCATTCCCTACGAATACCAAATTTATTGAAAAACATATTAACATTTCTAAATTTGGTATCCGTTGGGAATATAAATTTTATAACGGTAATAAACAAATACCATTTGGTATTAGAAAGGAATAGATCCAACTGGAGAGCAAGGTCAACATAATAGAAATTATGTACCTAGTTGTACATCAAATAGAGTTCATCAAGTGGAATTTTTTATTATATTTCTAAGCGGAAAACTATGCAGCAGGAATGCCGATACGCCATGCAAAATCTCATGAAAGTATTCTTGAGTTGTAACAGTCGAAATTTGATAATCACCATAGTAACAATATTATGTAGTACAGTACCTATAAGTAATTTAAAATTCCGTAACCACTAAGAAAATACTTTTTGTACAGCTAAAACGTGTTAACTTACCTACGAGTTTCATCACATGAACTAATGGTAGGTACCTATAACATTAGGGATTTGGTTTAAAGCTGTTTCTGTTAAAATAATCGTTAAAATACCAGACCCAACCCAGTTAGGTACCTGAGTTACATAGTTGGCGTAAAAATCGCAAGAATATTTTATTTGTGGTCAAATAATAACTGTAGGCTGTAGGTCAGTTTCCAGCAGGCTATTATTGTTTGTGGTTTGGTTTCTTTTTGCCTACTTGTGGCTTATTGTTTGTTGGTATGTCTATATTTTTGCTACTTTATTCATAATATTCACAAATTCGTTAAATAATCCAAAAAGCTTTGGTTGCTCATATCTCATACGACATTTAATGGAACTTTTTAACACGTAAAACCACTCTGAAAAATGAAATAAATCGAGAACATTTAGACCATTCCCAATTACTTATCCCCACTCTCCAGTAAAGATGAGTCAACTTTGTAACAGAAACACAGTAAGGAAAATGTTATTTTCCGTCATTAAACCGAAATAACAACTTAGCTAGTAGGACTAACTGTTACTAGTGATATAGGTTAAAGCGAAACCAAGTGTCATAAAGTCACCAATTAGCATAAAACAACTTAATATGTTTTTAAAAGATACAAGACCTAGACACCTGCATAAAGCTTTCTAACGAGATCTTAAACGAAGAGAGAGAATAGTGAATGTAAAAGGCGACATTGAATTTAGTCACATTGTATTAAATCATAGAGAAAGTTAGTGAAAATACAGATGAAATGGAAATGTGAAAACATACAGATAAGTTTGCTATGGAGTAGAAACACAAAATATTGAATTTACAAGCAACATTCAGAAAATATTCACTACAAGTAAAATGTTATTTGGGATTTTAAATGACTAGCGCTCTTTACCGAACTTGGCTGGCACAGTGCCAGAAGGAAGAAGTCCTGGAATCTACCAGGATAGCTGTAGGTAGAGAGGCAAAGGGAGACAGTGGTAGATAAAAAGCCAGGTTTCATAACTGGTTGAGTATAAGGAAAAGAAAATACACACGCCAGCCTATTCCATGACAAAAGCTTTTAAAACCAAGAGACCTTTTTAACCCATTTACGACATCGATGGTGTATGCCTGTTCCAATATTTACAACTCTGCCTCTGTTGCCTAAATATAATGTAACTAGAATAGACAGACAGAATAGATAAATAAATAAATATTTGACTACATCACATACATTGCTCCGATTAAAAAGTAAGTAGCTAAAGCACTTGCGTTATGGAAATCAGAGACAACGGTGGTATCACAAACACCCAGACCCAAGCCAATATAGAAAAGTTCGTTTTCTAAATTGACCCAACCGGGGATCGAACCCGGGACCTCAGAGATGGCGACACCTTGAAAACCGGTGTACAAAGCCACTCGACCAAGGAGGTCGTCATAAAATAATGTAAGTAAACTAAGCAACCTACGTACTAAATGAGGAAATGGTCGCTAACCAGTAACATGATTTAAGTATTACAGATTCACCTGAATATTAAGTCCTGTCATGTCAACTTATGTAGATGAGCCTTTTGTCGCTCGGTTTAATTGTATGCAAATTATGTGCATGTTAATAAACTTGTCGAAAGTGAAATCGCTTGTCAACTGCTGTGTTCCAGAAAAACAGTTCAGTCATTTTACAAAATAAACACATGTTTGGGACAAAAGAATGAGGCCGATTTTACTCATAATATAGAAAAAATATTCTGAAAAGTTTATTTTAATCTAAGCTGTTGTAGCTGTTGCACTCCATGCGCTAGGTGCAATATTTCATACCACACGCGGAGTGACAGAGTCCTGTCAAAAGTTTATCTAAAAACTAATATCTGTAGAATATATTGTTCTCAAGGTTCTCTGATTAATAATTCACTGTGTAGTTCCAGCTAAAAGCGCTAAAAGTGGCTTTCAGCGTTGGGTTGTACTTTTGCTATCGTAACTACAGTTCACTACATTCTCTTGGTACCACCGGAACAAAGCAATGTTAGCGTTGTTGTTACGACAACAGTTTCAATACGAGTATGTTGGTAGCTTGGTAGCTCAAATACACAATCTTCTTTGTGGGAATCGAACACAGCAGGGCCTTGATGACCTCCGTGGTCGAGTGGCTTTGTACACCGGTTTTCAAGGTGTCGCCATCTCTGATGTCCCGGGTTCGATCCCCGGTTGGGTCAATTTATAAAAACGACCTTTTCTATATTGGCTCAGGCCTGGGTGTTTGTGATACCACCGTTGTCTCTGATTTCCATAACACAAGTGCTTTAGCTACTTACTTTGGAATCGAAGCAATGTATGTGATGTTGTCAAATATTATTATTTATTATATTATTATTATTTTGTCTGTTTGATACGAAACACTATATCACTTACGGTTAAACCTTTAAGAGCCTTTGGAATTTGCGTTATCCATATCCGTATGTGATAATCCTGAGGGTTACTGCCTGGTTTCGTTATGCAAGAATGAACCATGGGTTCATGTTTCCTAGAACGATTCGCAATGGCGGCACTCTGTTTACAAAGCACGATTCGGTTTTCCTTTGTTAATTTATCAGCAGTGACTCAAATGAGTCAGTGGTTGAATAATTGGATCGCAATCGCAACGCAATACAAGAATGCGTATTACTGTACTTTTATTAGTCATTGCTTGTTGGTATACAAAACATTTAAAATTACTTCATATTAAAACATGGATTTCACATAAACCTATTCACTTATTTACACCTGCAATTAAGTAATGATTTTCTGTACGAGGATGAAGTTCGCACAAGTGAATCGACAATACTTAATGGTTATTCTCCAATACAGGGTATTTTTTATGATCCAAACCCTAGGCTGCGTAAGCTGCGTTCTGTCCATGAAACCGAACTTCTTAACTCTCCATAAAAAAAAACTAATATATTTTTTCTATGTAAGCTCACTTAACTCCACTTAACTTACATACTTTTAATATTTGGGTGTTTTTACATATATCCTTGAATGTGATTGTTACCTGGGCCCTATTTAATAACGTGACAATATGTCAATTGTCACGACAATTTGTCAATTGTCACGACAATTTATCAATTGTAACGACAATTTGTCTATTGTCACGACAGTTTGTCAATTGTCACGACAATTTGGTTTACATTGCGGTGTAGCTATGAGTAGTTTATTCTATTTTAAAATCGATTGACGCAATGGATATTAAATTGTCATGACAGGTTACAAGTTACATTTATTAAAAAAGGCCCAGGCATCTATTTGTCAATCTTATCTAGAAGTAGGTACACAAATAAATATGATCAATAAAGATTTTACCGTCCATTTGTTAATTATCTACATTTAATATACCTAACATGGAATAATGATTAGAATTTAACAGTTTTATTTCTTTTATCAATAAATAAAACTATAATTATATATATAAAGTGATGCATTAACATCCCACATTCCAACAGTCCATAGCAGATTGCTTTTAAGCTGCACATTATGCTAAATCATAAGAAAATAGGTAATATAATATTTATTACTTATGTAACATGACGAGATAAACTAAGAAGCAGTACCTACTTTGATTGAAATTATAATTTGTTTTAAAGCAAATAGGTATGCTATTTATACACGCTGATGAAGATGATTAAACAAAGTTTAATAAATAGAAAAAAATTAAGCACTTACCAATAATGTTGTAGAGTGTATGTAGATATTACCTAAGCCGGGTGACACTCAGCCTTTTGAAAAACAAGAAACAAAACACTGCCTAATCGCTTGATATACACGAGTAATAGTCCAGTTGTAAGGTAATTTTGCCTGAAAATAATTCAAGGAGCTTTTTTTTTCTTTTTCAAGGTCGCAAATTCACAGCCCTCCATCAGTAACACTTAATATACTGGAAAAATATACTCGTTATCAGAATTGTCTCAGGCGGGAATCGAATCCTCATTTCTTTGCCATTATGAATAATTTTGAAAAATAGACTCGAAAAAGAATTTTTATATAATTATCGAAACTCATAACACGGGCGCACAAGATATCAAAACTCCTTGAATTATTTCCAGCTAGCATAGAATATACAGACCTGACTACTGGACTATAATAAGATAAGTCAGGATTTTAGTTAAATTATGAAAGAAAACTAAGGAGGCCTTCACAAATCAGGGAAGGAAGCCTAACCAAAGAATATATCCATTGTGTAACTCTTGTGTACAAAGCCCCACGATTGTTGTTTCTATTGTTTCTACTAAAGGTTTCCTGTTTTTGGATAAAAATGATATTTATATTTACGCTTTTTTTGATAATGTGCTTAGGCCACATTGCATGGCAATCATAAAAAAATGAAATTAAGCATTCAAAAATTTCTCAAACTTAGTGACGAGTTTTATCTCGATCTCAACTCAAGAACTGAGCACCATGATGTCAAAAGCACTCTGCAATGCAGTAGGCTTTATAGACACCATAATGATAAAATTATTTTATCATTACCATAATGTCAAAAGCACTGCAGTAGGCTCTATAGATAGGATTAGGTACCTATGAAAAGAAAATGAAAATCTGAAAATGTAAAACTGATCTATAATTGCTCTAATTGTTAGGCGAGTTGATTTTTAATTTGGTAAAAAGTGGCATTGTGGAATGCAAAAAACAGTTTTATTATTTGTAGTGATATCCATCGTTCCCCTATTTTTTTATTTATTTATGACAACGCTTTTCTTTGGAGTTAACATTTCAATGATTTTGTCATCAGGTAAAAAACGAGATGTGGTCAAAGGAGTGGATGGCAGATTCGCATTAGGACAGCTAGTTGCCATCATGGGCCCTTCAGGCGCAGGCAAGAGCTCTCTCCTCAACGCCATATCTGGATACAGGTTAGCTGACATCGACATGATAATTTTTCAGTGTGTGTGTAATGTGTGCCATTTGAAAGAACAATAATTTTCTACTAACGTTACATTGACGTTCGCTAAATCGCGCGTCAAGGGGGGGTCACATCATATATTTATATAGGTAGCTATCTTTTGAAAGCTTTGGTATGTTTTACCTACTTGATGGTAATACTTTTAGTAAAATCCAATGATTATTTCTTTACAACTAAAATCAATTACCTACTGAAAACGTTTTGCAGCTTGCTTTGAAATGTTACATTACTTTTACTTACCTATCGATTTTATCTCGGCATTATTTATTTATTTACAGATCGGCAGGTGTATCAGGTGAACTCCTAGTGAATGGTCAGCCGAGAAATGAGCATCAGTTCCAGAAGTCTTCGTGCTATATTACACAAGAGGATCTGCTTCAGCCTTTGCTGACAGTCCGTGAGGCTATGGATGTAGCTGCCAGACTGAAACTACCTAAAGGATCGAAAGTTCATTCGGAGGAAATCCTTCAGGAGTTGGGACTTTTGGAACATCAGCACACGAAGACTGACAAATTATCCGGAGGTCAGAAGAAAAGGTGAATTTATTAGTAACTTTTTGACAAGACAGTTGTTTATGGACAGCCATCATACTATCATTTCACTTGAATATATTTTCATAAAAGAAACATTTTTGCTTACAGGTTATCGATAGCATTAGAATTGGTGAACAATCCTCCTGTGTTTTTCCTGGACGAACCAACAAGCGGCCTGGACACAGTTACAACTGTACAATGCGTCAGGCTACTAAGACAGTTGGCCCGTCAGGGGAGAACTGTAGTCTGCACTATACATCAACCACCTGCTTCGCTGTTGGAACTCTTTGATCAGGTAAGATTTATGGACATTGATATGATAGATAGAACTGTACAGTGCATCAGGCTACTGAGTATGAGTTGTTTGCTCCATCAAAGGAGCTGAAGTGTGCAATATACAACATCTAGGAACACTCTGGTCAGGTGAAATTATTATTCTGTATTTTTAACCGACTTCAAAAAAAGGAGGAGGTTCTATGTTCGTCTGTTTATTTGTTTTTTTTTTTTTTTTTTTTTTTTTTTTTATGTATGTCCACCGATTACTCGAGAACGGCTGAACCGATTGACATGATTCAAACGCCACTTTATCAGGTTTGTTCCCCAGGTGGTCCCATTTTTTGAAAATTTTAAATCGGTTCAGTGGTTTTCGAGTAATCCTGAAAATACTGTAATTTTTTAGGTAACTTTTGCACGAGTTTCAACGGATCTTCAGACATAACTTCTTTGTTTATAAACCGATTGATATAATTCTTATTTTGTTAGAAAGAGGATACTTTAAGGGTGTTTTCATTAAAATTTCCTGTACATTGGACCTTGGACTTCGAAGATACTCAAGATAACTCTTCAAAATCAAATTGGATAGTGTATTAGTGATTACTCTACGGTATTGAAAGGTTTCGCATCAGCCATTTTTAGTGTTACTGTTGGGACTGGAATACAAGCCTTACCTACTTATGGGCTAATGAATAGGATGGACCATAACCCACCGCGCGGGCCCAATGCGGATTGGTGGGTGTTAATGAGTGCAAATGTAGCTGGGACTAACGGCTTAACGTGTCTTCCGAAGCACGGAGGAGCTCGCGATAATACACTTTGGTCACCCACCCCATGACTGACCCTTGCTAAAATTAACAGCGCGAAAAGTGGAAATTGAGTTATTCGGAGTAGGTATTATACGAGTAACATTGAAAAGTGTTGAAAATATGAATAAAATATATTTATATCATTGCTTACATTTACTTGTACATACCTACCACAAAAAAGTGAAAAATAAAAAGCTTTTAAAAATTAAAAAGAAAAACCTCCTTCAAAAAACCTAAAAAAAAATGCTATAAAAAAACAGCTACAAAAAGCAACAGCTCTAAAAAGCAAGAAATAATATTCAAATCTGCATAATTACCACTATTCAAGTACCTACGCATATCTGATATAAAAAAAACGTCTTATGAAGTCGGGTGGGGCTTTAAGATTTAAAAAATCAAATTACGAAAAAGAAACCACTACAAATGTTTATATAAATTAAAAAAGGAAAATATCTTTAATATCTTTTATTAAATATACAACATCTAGGAACACTCTGGTCAGGTGAAATTATTATTCTGTATTTTCATCGTTGCAATGACATTTTGCCCGTCAGCTACTAGCATAGATAGACTTATAATAATGGGTTTTGGAATTTTAACGTTGGAACTTAGTAAATTAATCTTATTGTGGAGATTTAACATATTGAAATTCGTTTAAGTGAATTGAAAATCAGGCGTTACATCAAAATAGCTATAGGTAATTTTGTTCACTGAGTTGACACAACACAGTTCACTGAGGGGCGAGGTCACTCCCCGTTTGCGCTTAGGATGTTTTTCCCTAGCAGTCGGGGGAATAGGCACGCGACTACTCTGCTCCTTTGGTTCTGGGGCAGTTCGACTTCCCGCCTCTATCGTCGCAGTCCCTTTATCCGGGATTGGTTCTGCTCGCTTTTCTGATTCCGGGGCAGTTCTACTCCCAGCCTCTGCGCAGCAGTCCCTTTATCTGGGATTGGCTTTGCCCGTTTTGCTGGAGGACGACAGTTCTTGCCCCCATAACATGGTTGGCCGGCAGCTTCGCCTCCACACACACCATGCACTTTGGCTGTGCCAAGCACTCCGCAGCCTTGTGCCCCACCTCTCTGCAGCGATAAAATCTTCCACTCCTATCTACCTCATCACCTTTATTTTTGGGGAGAACTCCAGCCAATTAGTAATCTGCCAGAGTTCATCACCTTTTTTAGCCGCCGCCGTTACATCAAAATAGCTATAGGTAATTTTGTCACGGACATTATGAAAAGGGTACATACACTTTTCATATTTTCTTACGTTTACTCGAACATATAAAAGTGGAACATTCTCGAGGTATTGACCTAAGTACGCATTTCTATGGTTTTGCTGCAAGTAAGTATAATTTTGCGGTCAGTGCATTTTATTAGTTTCCTAATTTGTCTCGCGGAACAAGGTGTGCAGTTGCAACATACTCGTACATGTCCGGTCTTTTTACTTAGGTTTAATACAAACCTGACCATTAGGTCTAGAAATCTGAAATCTTTGTAGGTTATTAGACATATTTCGAAACAAAATTCCTATCTAAGTGAAATAACTTGAGTGTGTAATATTCAATTAGAAGCGGTATTAGACTGAAATTATATCGAAATTTATGCAAACAATAATTTATCTAAGCGAGATCTTAATTAATAGTAATTTAATAAAAGTAATTTGTGCTAATAATGGTCGTTTAAGTTTTAGGGACCTACGTACCTATTGTTTTTTTTATCTCCAACGGGATAGTGCTTGACCTTCACCTCACCTGATGTTAAGTGATGAAAAGGCCGATCTTCACTACTGAGGAACTGGCTATCTTACCTCTAACTGCCGGAACACCAATTTTTAAATTGTTGTTATGGCGTCAGACTTAGGTAAGATGGTGGTAGCTAGCCAGGCGGACTTGAAATAAACCCTACCACCAACCAGCCAGGCGGACTTAAAATAAGCCCTACCACCAACCGAAACTTATCGTTGCTTCTAATCACACCTCGATAATTTTTTTTACATTTTTCATCAAAAGTCGAAAACTATGCGGCCTAAAGAAATAATAAAAAATGTTTGAGAATGTACAAGCAGCGTTCTTTCATATGATACCCCATATGTCCTAGTAGCCTCACTTCGAATTTTTAAGATCCTCTTTCAGCCCCTGTTGCAAATAAATATAAATATTTTTATTTCTCTCATATTTGCAAAATAGTTGGGCAAACGTCTTTTAAAACTATTCCAATTATCAAGTTGATAGCATTAGTAGTTCTCGATATATCCAGCCGTGACAGACAGACTGAGTCGTATAAGGGCTCATTTTTAGGGTACGGAACCCTAAAAGTGAGTAGTGCTATCAACGCCAGTACTTCACAAACAATAAAGTTAATTCTCAATAATATCTGCGTAAAACAATAAAGCTATGGTAATGAGTGAGTAATCTTTGCCATAATAATTGTTGTTTAGTATCTAGAATTTACATCACTTGGATCTAAGTGATCAACTACGTACGGCGTACGTCAGATGCTAGTAATTAAGTATGTAAGTTATTGTTTTGATGTATTGTGTGGATATTGCAATTGAAAAACAACCTGCTACTTTTCTAGTGAGAAGATAACAATACGAGTATAATTAATTTGCACCATAGTACTAAATGATTAAGGAAAATAAATAGAGTTTTTAATGCGCAATTAAAAAAAAGAATAATATTTTACCATAAAATAATTATAACCGAAATAGCAAAGTTGCAGTTTTGATGCAATCGGGGGATCATTATTTGATCCGGTCCTCACTCCTCAGTCATAGGTTCAATTTATGTAAGTAGGTACTACATAGTTATTCTTCAGCACTCTGAAGTAAGATCTTCTACAGATGATTCAAAATTAATTTCGATTGTAAATTATATAAGTACAAATTGTTCAATTATTACCTACCTGGGTACATGATCCATACGTATTTCCATAACTCGACATTCCTTCCGACTCTTGTCGACAAGATAATAAACGTCAACCATTCATAAAAGTTTTATTTATTGCGGGTCATTTACACGAACCATATAAGTTGAAAGAGCATTCACCTTTTAAATAATGTATTCGAAATCGTCGATCGCATCGCAATAAAAAGTTCAAGATCGAAAAAAGGTATTGTATTCTGAATTATCGATACGGAAAGCATTTCTCTCTTCAAGGGTATCGAGTCTGTGAATTAAAAGACCATCACTCGCAGTTGTTCGAGTGTGTACGAAGGTGAGAAATAAATTACGTGGTGAGCAAAAAGCTCTCACCGACACTTAAAATAAACATTTTCCTGGTCTTCGAGAGATAAAGACATTCTCATAAATTCAACAATGGCTTATTTGCAATAAAACGTAGGGCTGTTTCTGTTTTCGGATCAAGTAAAATTGATACTTTATTTTCGTTGCATTTCAAAGTAAAAAAAAATGAGCTAATTTCTCTAAAATGTAGAACAACATACAAGCTCTACTCTGTCTAACTTACAATAACGCTAAGTTAAAAAAAAAACAGTATTAGTATAAAATAATGGATGGTCGGTGTGGAAAACGTTAATGTTAAACTTCAACCCAAAATCATTACTGTGAATAAAACTTTATTTTCAAAAAACTAGAAAACTAATGAAGATTAATTCAGTTATTCAGACATTAGTTTTTATATTAAGATAAATAATATATTAGAAAAAATACTAGAGAGAATCGTCTCACCTGTAGCACCTCAGACGGGATTCGAACCCGCACCCTTGGGATTCCGGCCCAATGCACTGACTAATTATGCTACCGAGTCGACTCGGTATACTTCTTAATATACTTCTAATATATTATTTATCTTAATATTAAAAATAGCATAGTGAATGCGAAAAATCTCAATTGAATCATTAGTTTTTGTATACAGGGTGTCCCAAAATTTTGCTACACGGATGGAAAGTTCTTTCAATATTGAAGGTAGCATATTTTATTTAAAAAAGTTTTTTTTAATGCAGTTCGAATTATTTTTAAAAACAAATTGTGGTCTTCTTTTAGTAAAATTTCCTACCTTCAATATTTAAGGTACTTTCCCTTCGTGTGGCAAAATTTTGGGACACCCTGTATAAAACAATTACGTTTTATTTAAAACCCAGGTGGGAGGGAGGTGTAAGTCTTACCTTACAATAGGGCATGACTGGTTAGCGTACGTCCATAATATGTACTACTTGTAAACGTATGAAGACATCTCACGTTGGGTTTTTCGAAGACAAGTCTTTAAGGAAACTATATCTTGATAAAATACAAAGTGGATTAGGACGATTAGGTTTTGTATGAGTTTTAGTATACCTATAAATATATAATTTATTTAATTTTAATGACAGTTTCAATTCAATGAATCGAGAAACTAGCGACACTTTATTGGAAATCAATTATAGAATGGGAATCTATTTCTTACAAAAATAATTGCAATAAAAAAAATGCACTCAATTGTTTAGTTAAAAAACACGATTGCATTAATTAAAGCTACCCCTTATATATAACAATAATTAAGATTCTAGACCTAGACTGAGTCCTTGTACTCAGTCGTGATGGACGTGACTACATAAAAAGTTAGCGTGAGCAATCGTCATTGTTACCATGCTTCGTAGCTATTGTATTTCCATAAATAAAGATAAGATGCCAATTATTCCCTGTGATTTACTTGCTGACAGTGTTTGATCAATCACTGACTGATTTAGAGCTGTTTTGAAGATATACCTACCTACCAGTGGCGAGGGGTGAAATTATGGCGAAGGTAAGCCGTTCTACAATAGTAGATCGGTGGGGAGGGATTTCTAAAAGGTAAGCCGGTGGGAATCGGCTTGTATGGACCCTTTGCCACTGCTACCTACCTATATAGGTACATACTGTGAAGAAAAGATAAATAGAACATAATTCGATTGTGTTCTGTTTTCGTTATTAGGAAATACGAGTAGAACAACCCTGAGATGGTTTAGAACTCTATTAATATGAACTATAAATGCTATTCTGCTTTAGCTATTTCTTTTATTTCATGGTGAAATCTGATTCCTTATTCAGAGCTTGTCTCATAAGTACAATAAATACTAACCACCTTACTAATAAAGATTGTATGGCAGATAAATAGTTATCGTTACTCTCTGTCAAACCATTTAAGTTTGACAGTAAAAAGAAAGGGACAAAACACTGTGTAACTATACATATGCTATACAATCTTTATTAGCAAGGGGGTAAGTACTTAAGTGCGCATATTTAATGAATATTTGTTGAAAACAAATAGGTAGTCCTACCTCGAGCGGAACTATTTTGTTTATTATTTAGCGACCGATTCAGATGTATGTAGAGTTGGATGGACTATTAAGTCTTACGTTTTACGTTTCATGTGTGTGATATAATATTTTCCATTTGCTTCCAGGTTTACGTGATCGCTGACGGCCGGTGCATCTATCAGGGGGACACGGGTGCTATGGTACCATATCTACAAAGCGTTGGGTTACCCTGCCCGAGACACCATAATCCTGCTGATTTCAGTAAGTTTGAATTGGATTAGTTAGATTGTTCTAAGTGATCAACCCAAAAACACAGATAATGTTTCTTTGGAGGAGCATTATTTTTAAATTTGAAAAATATTTTTAAGTAAGTACATACCTACCATGCTTAAAAATAATTTAAACAAAAGGTTTTTTTTTACGGATAAAAGCAAAAGGTCAAATCGTTCATTGAAGTACCTATCCAAACCTTCGACTCATTTTTTTTTTTAATGAACTTATCATAATCAAGAACCTATCTAAGCACGAGAACGCTACATAGGACTTTTTCTAT
The DNA here is from genome assembly GCA_963556745.1 of Catoptria pinella. Lineage (NCBI taxonomy): Eukaryota > Metazoa > Arthropoda > Insecta > Lepidoptera > Crambidae > Catoptria > Catoptria pinella. The sequence goes on from OY750771.1 coordinate 8,691,376, forward strand.
TTTTCTCGAGTGCTCCACGACTGTTTACGACTTTCTAAAAGGTACCTAAGTACAAAATGTGTAAACGTGAAAATATGCGGAATGGGTCAAAGGTAGATGGTATCGATATCTTTGTTGTTTCTTGAAATCTTGTGTTGTGTAATATAAACAAGGTCTTTTATTTCTTATTTTATTCCAAAAGGGGCTTATAGTTAAATTTTTGTGAACCCTCGCGTTGAGCAAACAAGCGTTTTTGATATTCCCTCAACTCAAAATGTTTCGATTTGAAGAAAACTTGCAACCTTGGCAAGTACCAGTACAATTTCGAAAAAAAAACACTTTCGGAATCGTCTTACAAAGAACACTTGAGATTGAGGTCAAGTTTCTAAAGTCGTCGACCCATTTTCATGATAGATCTTGACGCATAACGACCTTCACTTGCGAAGAGGTAATCAAACACTTTCTTTACACAATCGTTTTACACGTGCTGAGATGTTTGCACGTTGTGATTATAGAGCGAGATTGGAAGAACATGTTAGTTCAGTTTCCAGCTTTTTTATGATTAGTATTTATAAACCAGAAATTAACACCAGTTTTTCCCCGCCAGAAAAAACTTTGTCTGGAAAAAGACTGTTCAAAGAACAAAGGACATAACATAATTAAAGACTTGATTTTATTAAAATAAGAGAACTTAAATAAACGAGACAGTAGGATGATGTTGACAAATTGGAAATAGGGTAGGTACTGTATTATGAAACTCGATGTTGTGATCATATCAAACTCAGAAATCTGTAATCATTTAAATTTTAAATCTGCCTTCTCAATATTTTTTCTACTTGCAAAAAATAAATATGTAAATCAGTTCAAGCACGTCCTTTGCATAATACTAAATGTCATTTACCTACTATGTACACTATACATATAATAAACCATTAGTTATGTAAACAAGTAAAATAAATGTGACATCATAAGAATGGTATGGCTTAAAAATATTAGTCAATCAAACAATATGCAAAAGCAAAAGGAACATCATAAAAAAACGCACAAGTAACAATAAAAAAATAACGATATAATTTCCTTTATTCCAGTTATTGAGTTAACGGAGAATCACGACAACATAAATATACTATGCGAAGAAATTATGAATGGGAAACTTTACAAATCAACCAAGATAGAGAGTGCTCCAGAACCATTGAATAGTATTGAATTAAAAATATGCTACCAGGCAGAAGATGACGCGCCAGAGACTGAAATAATGTTGTCCAATGAGAAATGTACTTATAAAGTGCCAAAATACAAAGAATCGGATTCCGTCAGTTCCTTATCAAGTGAAACTTCCCGCTTAAACTCCTCAATGGCATGGATGAAAGTTCAAAGCGACTCTTGCGCATACTCCACGACCTATTGCGAACAATTCATGATCCTGTTACGCAGAATGCTCATTCAAATATCTAGGAACAGACAAGGTAAGTGCACTGATGTGAATGAACTGAGTTAATATTATGTAATCGATACTTCGGCTTATATTTTGTGGTCATTAACTGCACGTTTCTGGATCAATGAATATTTGAAAGCAATTTAAATTACATTGCTTGACAATGAAGATAGTCATTCATTACTTTTATTTAAATATGCATGGAAAGGTTAATGATGGAGTTGTAATTCTATCAAATTTAAGTTTGAAATTGACGGTTTTTATCTAGGTAAGTATTAGTATTTAGGTACTTATTTTAAATATGTAATGAATCAAACATTTTTAATAAATGAGGCGTGGTAACAATGTGAGAGATTTCTATCAATAACGATGTTACAATTAAGTAATACAATTTCAATAGCATTCAATGGCGACATATCGTTAGTTTTCAAAATATTCAAATTTTATTCATATCATTTAATCGTGTCAGTTACTGGATTGACCTTAAATACTCGTATTGCGGTTTCGGTTTTGATGTGGTTAGCTAGATATAAAACAATTTTTTTATGGTGTTTTATACTATTGATTGGTTTCCATTTAAGTAGTTTGTTTGGACTTACTTGACATATATTTTCCCAAGGTCTTTGGATCCAACTAATCCACCACGTGATGTGCAGTATCCTGATTGGTACCTGCTTCTTCAACATGGCCAATGACGGCACCCAGATGTTCAACCATCTCAAGATGTGCGTTGGACTCGTCATCTTCTTTGCCTACACACATATTATGGTTCCTGTTCTTGTTTGTGAGTAGTATATTTTGTTGATTAATACTTTTATTGTATCTCGAATGCTTCAACCAAGTTTTTTTTCTTAAACTTGTTCTGCTTAAGTACCTAGATAATTTTCACTAGAAAATTTAAAATATGTCTGAAATTTACGTTACTTATTAGAATCGATTACGTGGCAATAAGGAGTTGAATTTATCTACGTCAAAAGTGATCTTAAAAAAAAAATCCATGGTGTTTCTTGGCGTTAACTTAGGAATCTTGGTTAGACTTTTTGTAAAATGTTCAATTCTTTATTTCATCAATCATGTTTTGTATCAAATGCAAGATAAGGATAATTCCTGTACGACAAAGACGTTAAGTGATACCTATAGGTAGATACAACAATTGAATATTTTTGTGTCGATTTCCAGATCCCCAAGAAGTGAAGTTAGTAAAAAAGGAACACTTCAACCGCTGGTACAGCTTGACGCCATACTACGCTGCCCTAACAGTGTCCAAATTGCCCGTTCAAGTCACCTTGAACATTTTATTCTGCACCATCGTCTATTTCATGGTGGGAGTACCGTTTTCAACACCGAGGTTTATAGCCTTCTGCCTTATTGGGAATGTCGTGTCGTTGGTCGCTGAAGGAATGGGGATGGCTATTGGATCGGTGTTCAACGTTAGAGTAAGTACCTTCTTCAATGTCTAGAACTTCACGAGATGTAAAATAATAGGAATAAGTTTAGAAATTATTCCTATTACAAAATACAGCAATATAAGCCTACCAATGTCAATATTAAGAGTCATATCATCATATTATTCATTATGAACTATTTTGAAGTCCCTTTTTTATGGATGGATAAGGAGGATGGGTGGGTAACCCATAAGTCCTATAACCCACGGGGAGCAAATGCAGGTAGACGAGCCTTCCAAGGCCGACGCGCGAAGCTGCTACTGTACTATCGAGCGCCTCGGTATAAATACAACATGTTTGTAGAAAATAATAAATTGTGATGTATTTTTATTTACAGAATGGCTGTGCAGTTGGGCCGACTTCAATCGCTCCTTTCCTCGGGCTGGCCATCTACGGCTTCGACTTCGCCCACAGAATCCCCCTCCTCATGAACATCATCATGAAGACTTCCTTCATCAGATGCGGCGTCGTCGCAATGGTTCTGACCATCTTTGGATTCGACCGAAGTCCTTTAGAATGTAAAGATGTCTATTGCCACTTTGCTAAACCCGATGTTTTACTCAAGTATTTAGATATTGAAAAAACTTCTGTCTGGCTTGAAATCGCCACGATGCTCGGAATCATGTTTGTCTTTAGATCACTTTGCTTTATAGGCCTTAGATGGCGATTCGCTACGTGATTTTACAATTGGATTGTGATATTGCGTTCCCTGAAGTGCTTTAACAGGTGCTCGCTAGTACAAAAATATTGTAATGGCATGTGATAAATAATAGGGCTCTTAATCTCACTTAGTTATACTCCTATTAAAACTGTATAAGATTTTTTTCCTGTTGGTGTCAGTTTAAATCAGTTTAAAACGTTACAATGTTAGATACTCGTATGTCATTCGTATTGTAGCCTGCTTTTGGCATACATTACATTAGGTACATGACTCGAAAACCATGTAGGTAATGTAAGTATAACGATACAAAAGACTAGAAATCCTTAGAACGCTCCATATACTTTTCTCACTCATGGTCTGATATTACGGGTGTTCCACATTTAAGTGGTGGCTGGTTCATCACGTTCTAAATTTGAAATTCAGTGCGGGGAATTTTCAATACCTACTTCCCAATCAAGTACCTATTCCAAATTCAAAACGGTAGAACTCATCAGCTAGCGTTATTTTTACGCAACTTTATGGCTGCATGGTCCCACGAACCAAAATTTTTAAATTTTTACTAAGAAAATTTTATTTCCTCGCATTTCTTGAGCAAAAGCATTGTACGAGCCTTGTACTGGAAGCTATTTACATTGCCTCGAATGATCCAAACCATCCTTGACAATGTAAATGCTCATTTCCCGTTCTCGGCTGTAATGTAGGTACTATTAAAGTTTTCTTATACTATACTGCTCATAATAACGGTTCAGCCAAAGATGTTTTTTTATTAGAACAGCTGACTGATATTTTGTACGAACTAAACTAATTTTGCCTTAGGATAATATTATAGACTGATAAATAGAAAACTATTTCACCCATTGTATAAACATAGATTGTTCCACATTATTTTTAAGTTAATAAAGTTATTAAATTTATTTTAAATAAATAGTTATGTATGGAAGCATCTTCTTAAAGTGTGACTACTTTATCAACATTTATTTTGGATTGTGCTTTGTTAACTAGCTTTCTATATTAAAAAGGAAAAACAGTTAAAACATGCTATCGTTTAAACCAGCGGTGTCTCGGTTTTACTCCGTTTATACTCTGGTCCGGCTCCGGTAGAGTTTCGGTTGATCTCCGGTCGAACTACGGTATTATCACGGCCGCTTGGTGATTCTTCAGACGCGTCAGATCCATGAGCGGGTTTAAGATTTCGATACTGACATTTTGAAATTCTTGTCTCCAGAAAATTCGAACTTTAAATTTTCAGACAAAAAAGATTGCTATAGATAAGTGTATAGTATTTAAACAGAAAACCCGGCCATGAATCTGACACATCTGCATTAAATCACTCGTAGTGCAATTTTTGATAATCAATCTGTGCTCCACTTTGTTATATGGCTAAGATACGAGTTATCATTATAATACTTTGCACTTACTGTATTTTTGTGTGTTACGACTTTACGACGTGTCACCCGAAAGTCTTTGTTTTTAATTATAAAAGTAATAGGTACTTAACTACTCACTACACCAATTAGAATGTACATCTTATATTTAATTCTAGATAATTTTTTTATGAATTTAATATTTATAGGTAGGTAGGTACATATAATTATGTAGTTGAATAATCTGCCTAAATCCAAGTGAAAATCTTAATAAGCATAAGTGTATCTTTCTAGGTAAGAGGGAAATAGGTTTATGAATGTGAATATTTATGAAAAGTATTCAATGTTTTTTTATGTATTGCACAGCGAGAGTTGAGGCGGAGTGTACCTAATAGTTACGCTGAAAGTGGTCATGTAATTGGAAATCTTAAATGCGCCCTTGCCATTGTCATACAGGGGTATAGACCCTTAAGAGCGCGTAGCCTGCACACTAGCGCCGTCATTAGAAAAAAATCATAGTGCTTAAATAAAGACGTATTTCTCTGTGTGAATTATCCGATTTACGGAAAAAAAACATTTAACTAAACGATAGGCTAGAAAATATTGTTTAAGCGATAAAAAGTACCACAAAGCTGAAAGCTTCCTCGGAGTGCACTACAGAGAGATAATTCACAATTTCGTTTTTCACAATCAACAATGGCGATGGCGGCGCTAGTGTGGAGACTACGCGCTCTTAAAGAAGCCGAGATCTACGTATTCTACCCATCATCAAAAAAAATCTGCTCAAAATTATTGCTGGCAAAAACTTGTTTTTTTTTTACTTTGATAACTTTCTAGCTATTGATTTCCCAGGTATACTTAGTCTAAAAGCCAAAAATGGTCCTATTGATAAGCGGTATGCGTGGACTTCGGCTTCGTTGAGGCTCTTTTTACACCCTTTATATAATTAAATACTCTGAAAGTTAACTGATTAAAGAAGATCTAAAAAATATTCATTTTGATTAATATATTCCCATTTCAGCGCTAATTGCCGCTGATACCAGTAGTGAGCGTCCACGGAACTAATAACCTACTTAACAGCAACTTCGATAAGAAGCTTAATCCGAAAGGAAATCCACAATAGACAATCAGGCAGAAAGTAAACACTAAAACAGTTCAACTGTGATCCAGTTTTATTAAAACAATCCCAACATACGATGAGCGTTTGCATTAAAATGCCAATTTTAGTTCCCGGGACGCTCACCGCGGCGCTTCAGATCCGAACAAAACATAACTTCCCCCTATACAAAGTCAAATTTTGTAAAAACAATAACATGTATGGATTTCATGTTATAAAATAAAAATAGATCATTATCGAAATCGAATGTCAGTGTCATACATCTTTCGATAGCGAAGTTCATTTGCTTTCACAAATGTGACATTGACAGCAGGACCACTCCTTATATTAGTTAGGCAAAAAAGTAAGTTTAGAAAGGAGATCTTCAGAATTTGCCCAAATCATGTACCGAGGTACAACATACCTCAAAAAAATCCTTAAATCATGTAGGATAAGACCCATTTTTTTATTTATTTTTAAGTCCAATAGATAAAGCTAAAAAATGTAAATAAAAAGTTGCAAAAAATCCGAAACTGCGTGCAACGAAACGCTTAGTTTTGATTTGACATTTAAAAAAATTGACAAGTCTGCCTGCCTTGCCTGCTTTCAAAAGTCGTGAAAGGCGGTAAACAAACTGAAAATATGATGTGATTCCTCTAATTCTTATGCATATGATTTTTCGTTTAATATGAATGAAAGAAAAGATCACCATAACCAGTTCCAAGTAACCCATTTTATGAGGTAGATAAGATAATTGGACTTGGAGAAATATAATACTTGGACTTTTCAATACATACATGTTAAGATTCAAACCAGAACCAGAAATAGACTATACTGTAATCAGAAAAGGAAGAAAATACCTTCTGAAGATCGAACATTCTAAAAATGTAATCAGTGAAATAGCAATTTTTAAAGTAGATACCTAATGAAGTTTGTAAAATAAAACACCAGGAATAATTTTTAGTTTTTATTATTCTATGATTTCATTTTCTACATCTTCCCTAACTAAAATATTGTCAAGGGCGGAGGCAGGTGCAGTTATATTAGTTTGAAATCGAGCCCAAGCCATATACCAAATAATGGTCATAATATGAGCACAGCAACCCACGGTTCGTTTTCCAACTATACAGTTACAGTAATAACCGTGGATTCTGTGCTCCCAATTATTTTCATTTGTATTTAATAAAATGTAAGTGTAGTATATTTTTCCACTATGATGCCTTGACTTAATGCGTCCTCTTATTAAAATCATTTCAGTCTCTGAATTTGGCATATGGAGGGTCTCAAAATCATTACATACTTCAATTTCAAACGAGCCATTGTGCCTTATATGCTCCCCATAATAGGAGCGTGCCTGTTTAATCTGATAGGTTCCTAGAGCAAATAAAATTAAATTGGATTCTGTCATCATTGGGAACTCGTCTAAGAAAATATTTTCAGCATTTATATTTACAAATGAAGCTCGTCTTCTATTGATATTATTTTCTATGACATAATCTGCCAAAACATTTGGTTCATTTAATTTTAGTAAGGCACGCTCCAAAATTAGTGTAGCATCTGGTCTATTTGTGATGGGTATATGAAAAGCATTAATTATGGCCCCTGCTATTCTAAAGTCCATCATTACATGGGTAGCAGCATTATTGCTAAAATCATTTCTTACTATTTTAAAATCTCTTTTGAACCTACCATTGACTACTTCGACTACCCATCTACACATTGTTACATGTCTGGACTTATTCGCTCTTAATGTTGGCAACTGTGTCTCACCACGAGCAAGGGATTCAGGTTTACAAACATCATAATTTAGTGATCGTAACAAATCAAGAGCGTCCCTGAATCCCCTGTCTAAAATAAATACATCTCCTTCTCTAAAATATTGCCGTAGCTCATTATTTTCATTTCTAAATAACTGCTTCATAATATCTGCATCAGACACAGTTGCAGCGTAGGGGCCATAAATATCTAATATGTGACCATCTGTAGTAACGATTAAAAATGGCTTTACCAGATTCCTATATTTGTGTAGGCTATATGATTTTTTTTGAAACAAGTAGTTCGATGATTTTTGCAAGTATATGTAAGTCCCATCACAAATAACAATGGCTTTTCTGCTCCCTGCTTCACCACCACCAAACAGACCTTGGGGTATTATTAAATTGTGATTAACAATTTCATTTCTTGGTAAATGGCCAATACCCATATGTCGTGGTACAAATTGTTCGTTTAAAATATTTCTTACATTAGATAAAGTTGTTGATATTGTTGATTGTGACACATCAAATAATTGTGCTAACCTTAAGTGTGGTTCGCCTGTTCGTAATTTTATTAAAAATATTGCAAGAGCAGTTTTGTATTTTTTAATGCGTTCTCTTAATAAAGGAGTCTCCTCGATTACCAAATTAAAGTTTTCTTTGGTCAGTCCAGTCCAATATCTGCACTTTTCGTCTGGCATCACTTGCAATTGTTCAAAATCTAATTTAATGTCAGTTTCATTTTCTAGGGCCAATATCATAGTGGCTTCTAATTGTGCAGGACTGAACTGACTTATATAATCATGTTCATCTAAAAATTGCCAGTTATATGTACCTAAATGGTTACGACAAATCCGTGCATTTTCTGTAACATACAGGTGATGCAGTTTTAATATTCGGTATCTTAAAAACTTTGGCACTGTCAATCTTTCTGGGCCATTACAGCCATGCACAAAACATGTGTTGGACGAATTTCCGGAACGTCTAAAATTGGGAAGGGTTGTTTGGCCTTGGTTAGAACCTTGACTAGGACTTGCAGAAGCGTGCTCTCCTAATCTCACATTTCTACGGGCTGCTTGCCAACAAGCATAGCACACTCTACTATGAGGTTCAATCTGAAAATAGAAATATACAACATAAAGTATACAAAGTTACTTCGGCCGAGAACACCAACAGTTTCAAGAATAAATTGGACAAGTTTCTAAACTATAATGTATAACTCGATAATAGTGATCACTGGATACAGGCACCTACCAGTTTTTGTAAAACTGTCTGCCTGATTAGTAATCTACACTAATATTATAAAGAGGAAAGATTTGTATTTTTGTATGTATGTTTGTAATGAATAAACTCAAAAACTACTGGACCGATTGCAATAATTTTTACACAATTAGAAAGCTGCATTATTCAGAAGTAACATAGGCTATATAATATCACGCTAGGTCCTATAGTTGTAGAGCAGTAACCGAAAATGTTTCAAAAACGGGGGAAAAGTATCGTTTCTGAGGCCTTCCGTGGCGTGCGCTGAGCATATAGTTAAAGTTATACAAAAATGCTCTATGGATGAATTGTTCATCGTAACATTATCTTTAAAAAAGTCCCCCCGAGCGAAGCCGGGACGGGCCGCTAGTAATAATAATAAACAAAAACTCTACCACTATTCAATCTACACAATTCATGACTTTACAATCTTATTCCTATTAATTAACATCTGTTGGCTGTATCAATCATCTAATTATTTGTCATAAATGTAGATGTATCAAGACTTAATGTAAAAAAGACTGAGCGTCTAAATAAATATTATAATAAGTCAAACTGTATATACCTGTCTAGGTGAGATACGTCTTGCAATATCATCTCTTTCTGGACCTTCTGGCAGAGAATGCGAATGACGACCAGTAATTGATCTCTGACAGCAAACACATAAGCCATGAGATGAAGATGGTTGAGGCTCAGGTGTAGGTGGTTCAGCTTGAGATGTTGACGGTTGTGGTTCAGATTCCACTTGTGCTGGAGGTTCAGCTCTGTTATTGTCTTGTATCTGTGCTCGTTGGACGTTTCGACGAGCAGCAAGCCAACATGCATAGCAAACTCTATGTCCAGGTTGTAGCTAAAAAAAATATGTCTAAATTAAAAAACTATTTGTAATAAATAAATAAATCAGAACTACTAAAACAATACAACTATATTCATTAATGTTGAAGTTTTGGAATTATCAATAATATGCAATGAATGAAGGCAACACTAACCTGTCGTGGAAATATACGTGAAGCTATATGATCTCTTTCAGGGCCAGTTGGTAAACTATGAGAGTGCTGGCCAACTATTGACCTCTCACACCAAACACAATGACTTGCAGAGTATCTTATCGCTTCTAAAGACAGCCTATTTGTAGCTGCTATAAAGCAATCTTCACACAAGAACCCATCGTAATCAATCTAAAACAGAATAAAATATTGTTGTTTATTTTTTGATACCTATTTATTTACTTGGTGACTTAATCTAATGACTGGAAATAACAGGGTTTTCTGTACTTAATCTTTGGTTGGAATCTTGGATAGTTATCAAAGGTTCAACCTCAAAATCGTTTATTGACATTAGGCCAATAAAATGCTCATAAGCTTGTCTTGAATCTAGGCTTTTTTAGCTTCTAGCAAATTCAGAAGGCGACAGTCTGACCAGAGACCTTTTCAAGTCAGATGAATTTAACGTAATTGTAAAGAAAATACTTACTTCGCGGTTTAAAGATTCTGCAACAACTGCAGCTAGTTCGATGCCAATTTCTGACAGCAGATAATGTTGCTCATCGTTGCTCAACACAACATCACAGGAATAGCACCTCATCTTGTTTAAGGTTATCCAAAATGAGCCACAAAACACCAAATCGCATGCAGTTCAGAGGTCCAGGTAAAAAGCCAAGTTGTCGGGTTGAAGAAAATACGTCAGGAACCAGTTCGTAAGCAGTCGAGGGAATGTCCGTTAAAGTATAGCCAAAAATCCGTGAGAAGAGAAATCCAAAAACACAATACGAGCACTCCAGAGACGCGAATCGAACGAAACACAGTAACTGAATGATTTTGAAAACCACAACAAACACAGCACTGTCACTGTGACATTGACGTAATGGTAACGCTGACAGTTTAACGGCTTGGAGCGCACCCTTTTCGCCATCCTGTTTTAGTTATTTTGTAGAATTTCGAAGGCATTTAATATTATATTTCGTCATAGTCAAGCATAAACTGACCAAATAAGTTTATTTCAATAATTGGTTAATATTAATGAAATTAATTTTAAGATTAATTTTTATTTTTATACATTACAAATTGCCATAAAGAAAATATGGTGTTGCAAGTTTTTAAATACTTTGAATGATTATTTTAGGTGGTACAAGTGAATAATTAATTCTATTTTATTTTTTTATGAATTCACCGTATTTTTTTACACATCTAGGCATAAATGTATTTGAGGTACATGATTTGGGCACAGTTGTATGGAGAAAAAAATGGATCCAATGGGGTAGTTTCTTTTTTTTTGACATTAATTGTATGGCAACACTCTGTCGAGTGTGACTTAGTATCCAGAAAACACGTGCTGCTAGAAGAAAATAATTTTAATTTAAGTAGAGGTTTGGTTCTTGCACTAAAAGAGTCCATGTCAGCATCACAATCATCTCAACTTTCGTTGTGAGAGTCGTAACAGTATGATGAATTAAAACAATGCATTTTTACAATAAAACATATTTTTTAAGATGTATGATGTTTTTTATTTCCCCTTTAGAAAATATCCAGTGAAACTGCATTAAATAAGAGAGGTATTCTTATTAAGCTTAGCTTTTTTATTTATTCATAATCGAAATGAAAAGAAAAAATAAATAAGTTTTTTCAACATAGGTATACCAATCTTGGTATTACTTATTGGTTCGGATCACGCCGGCACGTCAAGTTAAGCAAATTAACTACGAAAACAGCTTTTATTACGTACGCCATAAATACCGTCTCAAGGTCAATATGTACTATATGCCTATACCTATCATTAAACTATCTATTATACAACATGACAACAAAAAGCCTACTTACATAACTAATAAAACGATATAATATATTATAAAGTATTCATAATGTAAAATACATAGGTATATGCATAATGTTATGTAGAGGTTGAAAAGTAGTAAGCTTGTTTAGGTTTTCAAAGACGTGTTTGATTTACTAAAAAACTAAGTAGTCATGAATATGAATTTGATGAAAATTTGAATGAAAATTATGAGACGCAAAATTGGAGACATTTGTACCTTAACAAAACGTGAAACCCTTATTTAACAACAAACAATGCTGCAACATTGCATTTATTTTCATGCACATAATTCTACCATATACCAAGCTCTTTTCTACTTGTCTGTGTTGCTAGCTTTAAATAATATTTCTACTATTTTTTACCATGACCTTTGTCCCGGCGTTTCTTAACATGCTTTTTCGTTTTTGTTTTTCTTTTATCGGCTTTTTCTTCTTTGATGGCCTTTTTTCTAGCTTTTTTGCTATCCGGCGATTCATCTCGAGGTCGTGCGCTGTTTTTAAACTTGGTTTCTGGAAAGGAGAACACACTTTATAATAGGTGTGTAGGGAAAGCAACAAGTGGGAAGAAAGGATCATGATAGTTATAATAAATAATATGAGAAGATAAATTTAAATAGTTTAGCAGTTAAACAAAATTACTCATTATTGTATTCCAAAATTTACAGACATGATTTTTTTTAACAAATGGAAAACTGCTCAGCATTGTATGTTGACATAGATAATCACATCATATTGAAATGCCAATGATCATTAGTAAGTATATAGAGGATAGTATTATAGAGAATGATGATCTAACAAGAAGAATACACCCTTTTCTGCCTTATGAGAAACCGGTTTTGACAGTTAGTAAGTATACTAACATTATAGTTATCTCACATCATATTACATAAATATGAAATACTTAACTATATTAAATTACTGTTTCACCAGCACAATACAGAAATTGACATAAAACTCTTTGTAACTGAAATCTAAAAAGCAAACATACTGTCGTCATCCTCATCTCCATCTTCTTCATCAGATTCAGAACTGGATCCACTTTCAGTTAAGTCATCATTTTGTAATATCTCAGGGGTGTCCACAGTGCCCGTCAGGTTTTCATTAAAACCAGCAATCTTTTTGTAGATCAGGTCATCTGTTTCACCTTGCTTTGCTTTATTTATGTCTCGTTCATAATTGATTACCTGAAGATACAAAAATACATTGTTTAATTTTGTATTACATAGGAAATATTATGAAACAATATTAATAAAAGTTGTATGCTCTAAAATTACATGAATATTGAGTTAATTCAACTAACTTCAGTGAGCCTTTTAGGAATGTACACATTTTTGAATGCTTCCTCTTCAATTTGTTCTTGTGCAGACATTTCTTCAAAATTTCTTGATGCAACTTTTTCAGACAACTTTTCCAAGCATTCTTCTAAATTATTTTCATTTATTGAAGAGTCAGTAATGAAATCAAATAATTCTTTTACAGTCAAGGTAGCCACACCTTTTTTCCTAAAGAAATCTGATACATTTGTGCAGTCCTTTCTCAAAAACTCAAATGCATGAGGATGGTCATGCTCTACGGACTGAGAAACATCAATGATAACTAAAGTACCTTTATGGAATAGCATATTAAATTCTGATAAGTCTGCGTGAACTAATTTACAAATGTTAAACATTTTCCACATCATTGTTATGCAATCTCTGTATAGTGTCCGAGCTGTAGATTGCGATATTTCCACGTCTTTTAACTTAGGGGAGGGCCAGCCACCTTCACCCATAAACGTCATCACTAAAACATGGCTCCTTAGAATTACAGGCTCAGGGACACTAAGCTGCGCCTTAAACATTCTTACAAGATTTCTCATTTCCTTCTCAGCCCAAGTTCTGACCATTTTTCTAGGATTAGATCTACAATAACCATTTCTAAATCTGTATTCACCTGATACATACTTATCTCTGTCTTTGAATATCAAGATAGATGTTTTGAATATTTTAACAGCAAAATCTCTGCCGTCTTTTGATGTTGCATGATATACATTTGCTTCTTTACCGGTTGAAATGCATCCATTGATTTCATTTATTATGCCACGGTTTAGAAGTTTAAATAATATCATTTTGGTTCTCGGGTCCATCACCTGCTCAGCGGTGGCTCTGTCATGTTTATCCTTTACCTTTATTCTATCATTATCACTTTTTCTGTCATTTCGATCCATAAATTTTTCAGTATTGTTTGAATAAGCAGGCTCATATTTATCAACATTTATCTTATTAACATACTTTTTAAATAATTTTTCAGTTGGCTGGTAATTTGAGATTTTGTTAGAGGGAGCTTGTGTGTTGGCATGATCCTTTTTTTTAATATCAACAGGATCATCAGAGTAATAGAAATAATCATCAGAATCAAGACCCTCATCTTCACTGCTGAGTTTTTTGATTTCTGGTAGTGGTGCAAACTGAAATTAAAATAAACAAGGCAGAAGGCTATTATAATGTTTAGAACTGGGTACTTTTTATAAAAGTATGAGCTTGTTATTAATGATTTCATAATTAATTGTAATAATCTTCATTTTACATACCCGCACTGACTTAACCTTCTCGGTTATTTCTTCCTCATAATCACTAAACTGCCCGTCCGACATATTGGTTACTAATATAAGTACTTTTACTGTCGATTTAATTGAATTTCAAGCACTGAAACAATGAATAAACGTGGCTTTTTATAATTTTTTAGCTTAAAAAACACGCGTCTTCAGCTGACAAGAGACAAAACACCCCCGCTCTTCACCTCCCCGCAGTGTTGCCAGTAGCAGATAGTCAAATATAACACGAGACAGCTCAAAAAGTAACATTTTCACGAGAAAAGTAACATTACCTACTTATTGTGGAAAACGACACAATAATATTTAATATGGCATTTTATTACACAAAAATTAAAATAAGTTTCCTGTCCCATTTGTTAAACATCGAAAAAATCGTAATAATTGTTAATCGAATAATCGACTGGCGATGCTGAAAAATGCCTGATGTGGGCCCCTATCCACTAGTAAACTAATTAGTATCAGTCTTAAAAAGAACATTTTATTTAGTTATTTTTTATTAAAATTTTACATTGGGTTGTGTTTGAAAGATGGCTATAAATCTTTGTTTGTACCCATTCGTGTAAAAGCCTAGTCGTGGCGTGCGTAGCGCGCCGCGCGCTCCGAGTACTGCGTTGATGACGGTTTTGTCAAAAAATCATTACAATCAACCAATGATTTTGTTTATGCATTTAATAAAATCGATTGTAATCATTCGCTGCTAGTCACCACTCGCCTCACTTGCGCATGCTTAAGTAAGCGGGATGGAAAATTGAAAAATACAGGCGAGTGAGTGAATATGTCGCATTCAGTCAGTCCACATAATCAAGTGCGCCAAGAACACGAATAAACAAAATTCTTGAATGAGTTCCGTTTCACGATATTTTTTTGTTTGCTGGAAATCTAAAAAGTAACACAAAGTAACATATTGAGTCGTGTAACATGGAGGTAACATGAGAGGGTCAAAAGTAACGTAAAATGTTACTTTTGTAACATTCTGGCAACGCTGCCTCCCCGACAAGTCAACGACAAACGTCAAACATGCACGTGAAATACGTGAATTGTGACATATGACATTGACAGTGCAATGACAGTAGGCACGTTGATATTTTGCTTTTTTCTGGCATAAGTTTACAAATCATAATGCCAACATCTGTTTCGGAAAACTTTTATACGGAAAAATTTATAAACTTTTACAACGTAAATCTAAAAAATAATAATATGAAACTTAATTAAATCATACTACTAAGTGCTTTTATTATCTATTTATAAAACGAAAATAAGCTACGTGATCGTGACAATAAAATAAATGTCATAATTTTAATTCCATAAAAAAACCTATAGGTGCCGGCACGGATCTTGAGCGGTGAGAGAAAAAGGGGATTACTGTTTACTAGAGGCTTACTGATGTTTGCAGTAACCCAATGAGACTCAAAAATTACTTCTGCGCATTAACTTTAACCGAGGATTCGTGCCGAGACCGGTATGCGGGTGAATCTACGTTGTTTTGTTATGTTTCTTACTTCCTGCGTCATTGTCGTTTACTCGAAAATTTTTAAAAATCCAATGCATCACAACGGAATTTGCCATCATTTACGTTAGAGTACGATAATAAATTATATTAATTTGCATATTTTTAACTTATTTATTGCGATGCATTGGATTTTTAAAGATTTTCGAGTAAACGACAATGACGCAGGAAGTAAGAAACAACGTAGATTCGCCCATATATACTTATTAGGTAGGTAGAGTCAGTAGCACATCGAGCTTTAAGCTTTGATTACATTAGCCAATTTAGGGGTCCAATTTAGGAACCATTTTAGGGCTGCCACCCATACTTGACAATAAAATACTATGTTATAAGTTCGATTTTAACAGTGAATTCGATTCTCATCTGTTTACCTTTCCGTTATGAGTGTAAACTCACTGTTAAAATCGAACTTATTTTATTATACAATATTTTATTGTCAAGTAAGGGTGGCAACCCTAAATTGGACACTAAATTGAATAATGCATATAATCGCGGCTTTATAAAACAGTCAAAAATCTCCAATCAATTTTGAACCTAATCCTTTCAATGCCCGGAAAATACAACACAATAGATTTTCTATTGTTGTTCGGCCGCATTCGGCCGCTCAGGCGTTGATGAATTAAAATGTTCGCCTTTAGATAATAAGTTTGCACCCTCGTTACACCAAAAAGTTTGCTTAATTCCTTGAGTCGTCAAACCTAAACAGTAATAATCACTGACCTCCTTATGGATAATTATTTATACAAAAAAAAAAACAGGCCAGTGGTAATAATATTGCTAATAAGTCTATGATTGCTGTGCTAAGCTTTATTTTTGGTTTAGCCAGCAGGGTGCAAAGTTATTCTTTGTTTATGAATTAATAAGGCCTAGTTCTAGCTCTAGTAGCTAGACTTTATTTCAAATATTGTATTTTTTCTCATTATAATGCTACGACTTAGTACTTTGTGGGACTAATGAGAAAAGTCTCATTAGTTCTACGGTAGAACTGCCCAGTAGAACAACTGGGAAAAAAATATTTCCAGTTCCTTTTATTCTTCTCTTTACAAAGACATTATGTTGTGGCATAAGAATTTATTCTTATGGTTGTGGTTACTTGAACTTGACTGGTTAGTAAGTTATTGATGCAGTTAGTGAATACGGCCATATAGGTACCTAGAGCCACAGATAACGTATTACATTAATGAAATCTTAGCGCTCTTTCTTATTCCAGTGGGTAATAGCGGGACCTTCGTTCTTAAAGAGAAAAAGATAAACCGACGAAATAACGAGGCAACTCTCGCCTTCCATCGTAAACTTAAGATGAGATAGGAGAGATAAAGTTCTGGTCTTGTGATGAGCTCAAAGTGTTCATAACTAAATTCTACGGATGCCTTTCAAACGAACTTGATGATAATAAAATAAATAAGCGATTAAAACTAGGGAGAGTTGATTGAGGAATCGGCCAATTCAATGTCAATTGTTAAACTACCGGGATATTGTTTTGCATGGTGCTTAATTTTTTTTTTGCAACGTAAAAAGAATCTAATTGTGTTTAGGTATTTCAGAAAGAACAAACCTCTTTATATTAAGAAAAATAATATTAGAAAAAGTACTAGAAAAAATCGACTCACCCGTAGCACCTCAGACGGGACTCGAACCCGCACCCTTGGGATTACGGCCCAATGCACCGAGTCGCTGCAGCATAATTGGTCAGTGCATTGGGCCGGAATCCCAAGGGTGCGGGTTCGAGTCCCGTCTGAGGTGCTACGGGTGAGTCGATTTTTTCTAGTACTTTTTCTAATATTATTTATCTTAATATAAAAATAGCATTGTGAATGCAAAAAATCTAAATTTAATAAACCTCTTTATGATAAGGCTAATGATTTTTTTTTGTTCAAACACTTAATATTAGAGTGGTTTTGTAAACAAATTGTAATATCAGTATAACCTACAAACCTACTGATAGAGCGAGCTCCCGTTGTAGAAAACTTTACCTCACAAGGACATATCGTCTTACATGCGCCTTACATTTTCTTATCTTTGAAACAGGGGCCCTATACCGGCTAACTTACATTACTATCATAATCGCTTTCATTTGACACATGGATGTGATACATTGCTACTTTTCTTTGGTAAGTTTTGATTTATGCCAACAAGAAGTAGCGATGTGTCACATCCATCTGTCAAATGAAAGCAATTACGATAGCCATGTAAGTTAGCCGGTAGGGCCCCTGGTAGGATTCACGACGAATGAGTCTGGAATATTAACTTTAGGTGGAAGCTCGCCCCAATAAGCTGGCCCGCCATTGTCACATTATATTTGTGGTCACTGGCCAATTTAGCAGTTGCATTGCAGTTGATATATTAGATGATGAAAGTGCCGATAATGACCATCAGCTATTTTTACTGTCCCCACCGCTGTCCCATAAGGAAATGGTCATAACCCACCACATAGGCTCAATACGGATTGGTGGGTGACAACGACTGCAAATACAGCCGTGAAGAACGGCTTAACGTGCCTTCCGAAGCACGGAGGAGCTCGAGATAATAAATTTTTGGACACCCATCCCATGGTCGAACCTTGCGAAAGTTGCTTAACTTCCGCAATCGCCGAGCCAGGCGATAAACCACTGTAACTAATTGAATTATGTTTAAATTCATCAAAAGCAGTGTCAAGAACTATTTTGATTGATAAGTAAGTATACTTACATACTAAAAATACTCATTAAGAACCTTTCTGTTTCATTATTATCAAATAATCCTTTACTTTACATAGGATAATCAATTAACGACGGCCATTGGGTTTCATGCAGTTGATTAGCCAAGTGTCAAAGGTCACTCAAAGCAAGGCAATCAATGCACTAACAAAAAGTCCTGTGTCAAGGCTATGGTAAAAGAAAATGCAAGTGAAATTAGAGGAATCTTCGTGTGAAAAAAACCGGATAAGTGTTAACTTATCTGGTTTTTTTCGTCTAAAGAATCCCGTATTTTTTTGTGTATGTTTTTTGTATAGTTACTCACGACAGCAAGTCAGGATATACATTTAAGCTGCGAAAACAGCTTTTATTACGTAGGGTATAAAGGCGGTCTCAAGGTCAACATGTAAAGTCTGAGGTGCCGTCGTGTGTACCTAACTAGGAGCATGTTGCGTGAATGAATGAATATTATGGGTTAGAGGAAAGCCAAAGAAAAGATAGGGGGGTTCTATTAAGATGTAAAAATTAAATGACTAATTAGAGACAGCATAACGAACTGAATAAATGGGTACATTTTGTATTGACGTGTAATACTCGTAGGTACTTAGAGATTAAAAGAAGAAACCAACTTGTTGTGCTGACCCCAATAACTTTATTGGAAGAAGAACAATGGTTAATACATATTTGAATTATACAACATGTTACAAAAATACCCCTAATACCGAATATGGTATATAAGGACCATCAATCTGAACAAATTTTACTATGGAACCCACTCTTAAATAGCGAAAACAAATTCAGCTGTTTCATACAAAAATTAAAATCGAAAATATCTAAATGTATGAAACAGTTGATTTTTTTTTCGCGATTTCAGAGTTGGTTCCATAGTAAAAGTTGTTCAGTTTGATGGTCCCTATATACCATATTCGGCATTAGGGGTATTTTTGTAACATGTTAAAACATGTTTTTTTCTTCATGCGTTACTAAAAGGGCATCAACAGACAGACAGCGAAGTGATCCCATAAGTTTTCTCCTTCTTCTTTTTTAAAAGGAACCCTAAAATTACCTTTAAGTTTCTGGGAAGTAATATCTCGTTAGAATCGCGTAGTCGGTTTAAATACAGTAGATTGTGCTAATTACGTCTATGATTTGTAATGAACCTAAAATAATATCATAAAAACCACAGAACAAAGAAGTTTTTTCTTTGTTCTGTGATGATTGATAAATAACAGATAGCCAAACATATATCATTGTAGCCAAATTAATATTTTTAGCAGTAAAGTAGTGCTTTACCTTTCCTCAGCAAACATTTTGAAAATATAACGAAAATCGATTTACTTATAGATTTCGTTAAAACGTAGTTTTCTTTCAATTGCATAATTAATGTTGCTAGTTGTAGATATATTAATAATGCTATGAGATAATTATGATATAATCATTTACTAGGTAGGTAATTTTGGTGCCATTTTTTAATCAATCTTTGTTTTTTTTGGAATTTACCATTTCTTTTCAACAACCTGAGTTCCTCATGATATGAAATAAGTATCTGGTAATAAATCGCTAATTTTATATAAGTATAATCTTTTGCTAATTTTTAGTAAAAAGTAGGGCATTTTAAGAACCTGCCTACTTATTTATGAATTATTACCTTTTTATACTTATTTTTAAATAGATAAGTTACATGAAATCAGGATTTCAGGAATATAAATGTAGGTTCATAACTGATGTAGGTCGATTTGAATGCTCTTTCTCTGTTTGCAGTGTCTATTAAACAATCAATGCAATGGTGCCAAATTTTGTGATAACGCATTATTTAGCTAGGTACCATTTATTTAAGTAATAGAGCGGTTAAAATAACCTTACGGCTGCGTTGACGTAGTACGTTCGTATTTAAGAAGGTTGCATGTTGACCGACTGCGCAAAGGCTGGCTGGTTCGCAAGCGGCCTGCCGTTGCGGCAAATTAAAAACAAATAACAATAAACAAATGTCCACTTCTTTTTAAATTTCAAAAAAGGAATTATAGTGAAGTGTAACATGCCGGCGGATTCAGATCTAATTCTTCCCGTTGGGGAAAGAGTAGACGAGAGTCTGTATAAAACCTTATCGGACAGATCGAAGCATGAGGATTTTATGAGACGAGCGGTTGATCTTCTTGTGGAGAGAGTCGTCTTTGGAAGGTCCTCGAGGAACGCCAAAGTGGTGGAATGGACGGCGCCTGATGATGTGAAGAAAGCAATCGATCTGAAGCCCAGAGATGGACCGATGTCGCACGACCAATTGCTAGGCATCATGGCTGATGTGAGTAAAAGTTAAAGTAATCCAAAATAAACAGCAACAGATGTTGATGTTTTCTAGATTTCAAGAGGATTTCAGAGACAGGCAATTGTATTTGGCTTTTAAACTGCAGTTAAGTTCTATAAGTATGAACCACAGATAATTTAATATTAAACTAGTGTATAAACATAACTACTCATAAGTTTCTCGATTTATGTACTTAAGTGAAAAACTTTTGACGCCTTCATTAGATACCTACACATTTTGAATCTTGCTTACCACGGTGGCAAACAAGGAAATTTAATTTAAATTTTTATTCAAATAAGTAATCGTTCTGAAACAATGAATGTAGATTATACCAATATCGTAATGTGAATTAAATCCTACAAGTGGGTAAGTATTTACCCTGTGAGATTGCATGCCCCAACACAAATATACTAAATACTAACCTTAATGTTGAAAATAGTGATTATAGTTAAAGAATAACCGTTCTTTAGGAAATTAGTCTAAAATACTATCTAATAGAGAGCTCTGTTTGACACACATATTTGATTAACTCGTTTCAAAATATATAAAAATCCAAATATAGATAAATAATCACATGTTTACTATGTGACTTTGTATAAGGGATTTGGTGGTCTCTATCTACTAGTTTAGTGGCTGCGGTTTGCGGTTCATAATAGGGTCTAAAATCTTTCAAGAGAGAAAAAATGTGTTCCCTGTAAAAAACTGTGCGTCATTTTATTTCAGAACTACGTGCCGTTCTGTTTGGTAATAGCCTTATCTTATATGCAGCTCATCATATATTTTGTTCAGAAAAGTGGTGGTTTTCAGGGCTTTTATAATACTTTTTCGGGGCAATGGTACCCTATCTCCAATATTCGACTTTAAAAGAGTACCTATTACCAAACAGCCTGTATATATATCGTAAGATTTGCGTAAATAAGATAGATAGATAGATTCCACTCTGTCAAGAACCATTTGAAATATTTAGTAAATAAAAAATGATTTATTTAACCCGCAGGTAGCGCGTTATTCTGTCAACACAGCTCACCCGTACTTCGTCAACCAGCTATTTTCTTCCGTCGATCCATACGGGCTCATTGGTCAATGGTTGACCGATGCGCTGAACCCGAGTGTGTACACCTTCGAAGTGGCTCCAGTTTTCACGCTCATGGAAGAAGAGGTTCTACGAGAAATGAGGGCCATCGTAGGCTGGCATGAAGGCCAAGGAGACGGCATATTCTGCCCTGGAGGTTCAATCGCAAATGGATACGCAATAAGCTGCGCCAGATTCTACTTCTACCCAGATATCAAGGTTGGTATCTTTTTATTTAAAAAAACATTAATTAAAATACACCATCGAATTGAGTCTGGTCTTCATGCATTTGGAGAAAGAGGATTTACTTTAAATGAGGGCCATCGTAGGCTGGCACGAAGGCCAAGGAGATGGCATATTCTCCTATTCTCTTCTGGAGGTTCAATCGCAAATGGATACGCTTTAAGCTACGCCCGATTCTACTTGTACTCAGAGATCAAGGTTGGTATCTTTTTATTTTAAATGACGTTCATTAAATGCAGTTGCCACTAACTTATATGAGGAAATGAATAATTTAAATCGAATTTCCGGAAATTAGTGACTAAGAAATAATTGTTGCATTAAAATATTTCCGGTATTATTCGTCTTGTAAACTTTCAACAAGTAAGTACATTAACATTCCTCTTTTTAACCAGATTTAAAGTAGGTATAATTTGGGTGATTTTTCAGAAGTGTCCATACCATATCTGATTCGTCGGAAGAATTACTCGTTTGCAGTAATTATGAGTTTATAACTTAAAGTCATTTAGGAAGCTCGTGTATTGCCTTAACCTCAATTTGACGTTGATTGTAATCGCGTGATGATCGCAGCGATCCTTGATCATCGCTGGAATGCGATCTAACTTGAAGTTTTTATTAGCTAGGTCTGAAACGTTAAATTTTAGGCTCGTTATTAATGACTTTATTTATTTCGTTTTTTTTAATTTACCTAATAATCGCAAACAGCTATTTCGTAAATTTAGGTTGGACTGTGAGCAAATCAAAAACTGTTTAATTTTTTTGAACTCACTTATTGTAGGTTTACAACTACAGCAAACTCGTGAAAACTACTTAATTATTTTTGTAATATCGAAGCTTTGACTTTTTTTTTAATGTAATTAGCTATATTGTAATACTTATCAACCGTCAGCTGACCTTTATGAATATAACAAACAATTACTTTGAATGCTTGTAATCTGATATTTCAACAAAAATAAAGTAACACATGGCCAGTAGTCACTATTTTAGCGTTGCTGTCCTTCCATGGCCTTGACCTAATACTCTTGTATTGATAATTTTAATAACGTCTGTAAAAAAAAAACATGCTGAAATAGTCAAACAACACAGCGCTTTTACAACAGCAGAGCAAAAAGACGCTCGACTTCTACTCATATTTAATTCTCAGTATTAAGTAGTTATTTTCAATTTAAAGAAAAGCAATTACCAAATACTTCAGTGCTATGAAAATTTAAGACTGTAAATAAAAAAAATCTACTTTTGGGAATGGCTCCAATTACAGACGATCAAAGAAATACTGAAAATAAATAATAGCTAAGCCCATATTTTGCTTTAAAGTCGGATTTTGAGAAGGCTAATTTATTTAGAATGTAAACCTTGAAATAATCTTTTTTCTAAATTAATAATGAAATAAAAATTGATAAAAATGTTTGAATCTTTTAAATAATTGAGAAAACTTTTAATTAATTGCTTTTATTTAAAAAACAATCTTGTGTATTTCTATTTAGAGGACG
The DNA here is from genome assembly GCA_963556745.1 of Catoptria pinella. Taxonomy (NCBI): domain Eukaryota; kingdom Metazoa; phylum Arthropoda; class Insecta; order Lepidoptera; family Crambidae; genus Catoptria; species Catoptria pinella. The sequence goes on from OY750771.1 coordinate 8,715,059, forward strand.
GAGATGTCATAATGATTTGAACTTTTATTTTGTTTATTTGACTTAAAATGTTTCAACTATTTTTGTTACAGACAAAAGGCGTTTATGCTGTTCCAAAACTAGTAATGTTTACATCGGAACTCGCTCATTATTCCACGCCAAAAATGGCTGCCTTCATGGGAATTGGTAGTGACAACTGCGTGCTAGTAAAAGCTGATAAATATGGGAGAATGGACTTAGAAGACCTGGAAATAAAGATCAATGAAGCGTTAGATGATGGTGCCACTCCGTTTATGGTGACTGCGACTGCTGGCACTACAGTGTTTGGGGCGTTTGATCCTTTGGTGCCGCTCTCTGTTTTGTGCAAGAAGTATAATATTTGGCTCCATGTGGATGCTGCTTGGGGTGGTGGTGCTTTAATGTCGAAGAAACATAGGCATCTGTTGAATGGTATTGAAATGTAAGTACCTACTAGTTTTTCCCAATGTGAATAAATTGAATAACGATGTTAAAGTTGATTTAGTTTTGCAATTTATTTCGTCGGGTTAGCCAGATGGGATTTTATTTGATTTTTCATTTTTAACTAGCGACCCGCCCTCGCTTCGCTTCCTTCCTTTTTTTACTAGTTGCAACAACACCCAAAAAGGAAACAAATATATTCCAGTCGTCACCTCCATTCGCTCTAAAAGTCTGTTTACTATAGTTATCGCTCCGCTTATGTTATATTTCAACCAATTTACATAAAACCTTGACAAATTATATATCAAAACCTTCCTCATGAACCACTCTATCTATTGGTGAAAACCGTATGAAAATCCGTGCAGTAGTTTTTAATTTTATCGCGAACAGACAGACAGACGCGGCGGAGGACTTTGTTTTAATATAATATTTAGAGATAATGGTCAAGGTAACAGTATAATTTAGAGTGCCAATTTGCATCCTAAAACAAAGTAATTTGCAGTGAAATATTTATATTTTTATCAAGCAAAGAAATCGTTGTTCTAAATCTCGATCGTTGCGTAAATTAATCCTTGAAAGTATTTACCTTGTAAATTGTTCGTTTGTGCGGGTTTTAAGGTTTTACAAACCGATATGATTCTAAAATTGTGCTAAAATAGGCCTTTGTTTGATCTCACTGGCGTTAGAATCAGAAGTACTCATTTATTCTTACAATTATTAAAGGTTAGTAAAAGGAACCAATTACAACTGTTTATTTGCTTCCAGGGCTGATTCAGTGACGTGGAATCCTCACAAGCTCTTGGCTGCACCACAGCAATGCTCTACCTTCCTAACAAGGCACAAGAAAGTCCTCAAGGAAGCCCATTCCTCCAACGCCAAGTACCTCTTCCAGAAAGACAAATTCTATGACACTACCTACGACACTGGCGATAAGCACATACAGTGCGGTCGACGCGCCGACGTCCTCAAATTCTGGTTCATGTGGAAAGCGAAAGGTTCCGATGGCTTCGAGAAACATATCGATACTCTTTTCGACAACGCAAGCTTCTTTTTGGAGCACATCCGTCGACGGGATGGTTTCCGATTGGTGCTGGAAAATCCGGAATGCACCAATATCATGTTTTGGTACGTACCGTTATGTCTTCGTGGTCAAGAAAACGAACCAGACTACAAAGAACGGTTGCACAAGGTTGCGCCAAAAATAAAAGAGAGCATGATAAAGGAAGGAACCATGATGGTCACGTACCAACCGCAGGGCGACCTCGTCAACTTTTTCCGCATCGTATTCCAAAACTCCGCTTTGGACCACAAGGATATGGTTTATTTCGCTAACGAATTCGAAAGGCTCGGTAAAGATGTAGTTGTTTAAACGTTGTAAAGTCAGCGCAAGATTGCATCATTCAGACCTGTGATTATACAAATTATTATTATAAATAATTTATACCTATGTGATCTAACAAATTGTTACAAAATGAGTATTATGAATAATTTATGTGTATAGTTTTAGCGTATACAAATCATAAGGTTTAAAGGTTAGTTGGCAATTAAGACCGGGATCTGAATCAGGTCGGTCTGGCCTCAGGGCATACCGGGACTTTTCCCGGTGGGCCGGTCCCTCCGTGGGCCGGTCCACAGAGGTACCCAGAGCTGGAAAAATTCCGGTAGTTTTTTTAAGTCTCAGACCGAGCTGATCCGAATATAATCATATTGTTGTGGTCCAATTATTACTGTCTAACATTTATATGTGATACTAAAATAAAGCGTTCAACAAAAAATAAAGTACATTATAATATTTATAATATCTTGTTCTTTTATTAGGTACCTATGAATTTAGGAAATGACGAGGCAGTGACCCGATTTTAGTAAAGGAATGCTTTACAAGTTATTATAGGTATGCCTCGGCCTAAAAAGTTAGTTAGACCAGTTTTTTTACGTAGATTACCTTAATATTGCTCTATGTCAACTGAAGAAGTCCCATAACTTTGTAAGTAATAGTCGATGGGAAATACTATGACTAAATTTTAAATCTAAAAGCGTATAAACTTTTTACATCATACTGCTAGGTAACTAGGATTTACTAGTATAGTAAGAGGCTGTGTAAGTTGGCAATGTGCAACACACTGCATTGTTTAGATAGAACCATTTTCAAACACTTTACCATTCAAGCTATGTAAAACTAATTGGTGAACCAATCTCTTTTCTTATAAAATGACGAAACTTTTTACTGAAAAAAAAAACAATGAAAATGTTTTTTTTATTCTCTAATTCTCTCTGATAAAAAAATCATTTTGTCATACCAATATAAATGTTTTATTTACCTCGCATGAATGATGTAAAGTAGAATGCTTACCTCGGTTGTAAGTAGCTATTACACCCTCGATCTATATAGTCTAAATATCTCGGGTGCACTCGATCCAAATTGGATCTTGTTCTGTAATAGCCCGCTTACATCCCTTGTGTATAAACTATTAATACTTCTGAATGAAAACGATATATTGCATGTGTGCGTTGGGAACGTCAATTTATTTGAGTCCGCTAATGATTGACGGATTGGTCCCATGCGTTTTGGATGCAAATTGACCACACGAGTATTAAAGTCATTAACGAGCACAGGTTCATCACTCAGTGTTGACAGTTGAAAAGGGCTGCCTCATGGGGTTTGATCTCTCTTTGGGAAAATATAATTGTTTCTTGATATAACAGTTTAATCTGTATTAAACACAGCTATTTACTAAGACATGCCAGTCAGACACGCTATTTTATCTAATTTAGGTCAAATTCTGTGCCAGACCATAATTTTCTCAGTTGGATCAATTTCTGAGTAGGTACTTAATCGATTTTAATCACAAATTGCACCCGTAATAAACAGCAGGTCTAAAACATAAAAACAATCGCGATAAGCGGACAATGTTCGTCCTACTCTATGACACTATTAACTCACAAATAAGGTTCAATATCAAGTAAATTAAACGACGATTTGTGTCCTTTATGTAATTGGCCTGCTGGCCATAATTAAGACCTATTTTAGTTCAATGCACTAATTGAAGTATTCATTTGTTTATTGGTTTCGTAATAAACTAATTGAAGTATTGATTTGTTTATTGGTAACACATGCCAGCGGCACGGGTCGCCGGATTTTGTCGAGTTGCACGTTTGTCAAGCTTTAAAGCTGCCGGGCACATCGCGGCTTGCCCGGTGGCGAGGCCGGTGGCAGTGCCGGCGGCACCGCCGCATAGTGTGTAGGAGCCTTTAGGCTGATCATGAACCATTATTGCCATTATCGTTTTGACCAATAACTTTTAGGAGTTAAGGTTAACGTTAACACATGGATATTTTATTATTACGTAAAATAATTTGTTACTAACAATATATTTTTTCCTATTTAAAAATACATAGTATACAGTATCTCAAATAAACTTAAGTCCCCTATTTTACTATGACAAAAATAAATTAATATGATCTCTGGTAAGTATACCTACCCGATAAAGTTAGTGAATGAAAAAAGGTTGACCGTCAGCTATTTTTAATGTCCCCACTGCTGGGGATAAGGATAGCATGAGCCACATAACATAACCCACCACGCAGGCCCAATGCGGATTGGAGGGTGTTAACGACTGCAAATGCAGCCAGGACCAGCGGCTTAACGTGCCTTTCAAAGCACGGAGGGGCTCGAGGTATCACATTTTTGGTCACCCATCCAATGACCGACCCTTGCGAAAGCAAAAGACGGTGACTGCATAAAAATGAATTGTAATTTTTAAGATTTACTTTTAGGAATTGAGTAAAAGGATCGTTAGATATACTAGGTGTTACAAAAGTACCCCTAATGCCGAATATGGTAGATAGGGACTATCAAACTGAACAACTTTTACTATGGGACCAACTCTGAAATCGCGAAAAAAAATCAGCTGTTTCATACATTTGATATTTTCGTAATTAATTTTTGTATGAAACAGCTGATTTTTTTTTCGCGATTTCAAAGTTGGTTCCATAGTAAAAATTGTTCAGTTTGATGGTCTCTATATACCATATTCGGCATTAGGGGTACTTTTGTAACACCTTGTATAAGTACTATTTTATAACATTATTATTTTTAGTTTCGGTAAAATACACCAAAATACCAGCATCGCATGTGAAGGATTGCGTGCTCTTATATATTTTTAAATTATAATTGATTTGTAAATTATAGGAATGAAATGGATAAAAAATCTTAATAATGGTTGTGAAATTACGAGAACTGCAAGTGATTTTTAATGATTGATTAACAAAAGTACTAAAATCTAACTGTCATGATAATAAGTTCAGTGCTACGATAAACTACAAATATAATTTAAACCTTGATTTTATAGGCCACAGTATCGTAACAGTTTACATTCATTCATTCTTCAGCCTTGTTCTCTTAAAAATAATAATAATTAAATAATTGGCTAGAGACTAACACCAGTTCATGCTAACTAAACACAGCTAAGTTCATGACATCGTTTTAACCGGCGAACAGTAAGCTTCCTATACAAACCTAATACCAAAACGATTTTCAATTTTAGCATATTTAACTTCAGCACAGTTCTTGTCGGATTAAGAAAGTATTTAGGGTTCTATCCAAAATACCAAACCAAATAAAAATTAATGCTTTTTACAGATTTGAATAAAAAAAAATTAGTTGGCTTTTATTTTGAATTGGATTAGTATTTTGGATTTTTTATTTAATAGAACCCTGATAAATATTGTCTTAATCCGACAAGAAGAGTTATAAATGCGGAAATTACAAATTATTTTGATATTACGTTTATATGGGAGACTCACTATTCGCACGACTCTTGAAAAATATTAAACAACTATAAGAGATCAGATCAATAACCACTGTTGATAGCAATTCTTATATATTGTCATCATCACACATATTCTCCAGTGGTAGTTCCTCACAGTCAAGCTGAAAAAAAATATACATTTTAAAATAGAAAGATAAACAACTGCTAAATGTCATTCCCAGAGCCCACATTCGTTCGCTAGCTCAAATCTAAAAAAAATAAGACAAGTGAATCACGTCTCATTGCAAGCTAATGTAAAAAACAGATATTTTTGTATTGTATGAAATTTACATATTTAAGACATGTAATAATCATAGTTCCTTGGTTATTTTTAAACTTTAAATTATAACGAATAGAAGTTGTCCATTTGTAATTGAAAGATTTCATTCAAAGACCCTTAAAACAAATTCTTGAACAAATATACCAACTTTCAAGACTTCTATGTATATACTACACTAGACAGGTTGTACAGTACCGAAAAATTGCTCATCATGTTACGGTGCATGCACCGAAACTCCTTTAATCTATTGCGAGCGACCGAGAGAAACAGTTGATGCGCCGCGAAGGTTGGTTGTGACACAATTTTAGTTTTGAACAGCTCGTCATTGCCTACATTTAAATATCTTACCAAAGTATCATCGTCATGTACTCGAGACAGCAAATCCAGTATCTCACTATTAGGTATCCTATTCGGACGGAGTATTTTCCTAGTGAACTTATGGATACCTGAAAAATATACAAAGTTTTTATCGTAATAATTGAGGAAATTTACGTTTCATATCAATAAAAAAGTCCAGTTGCAGGATTAAAATTAATGTTATTATTGTACTTATGAACTTAATCGCAGTTAATTCAAAGATATTTCCTGTCGTCCTTTGAACATAGATGAGAGAGGCAAAATTACAATATAAGTGACGTTCATTATACTAATTTTAGAGACTGGATACTGATATGCAGTGTTGATTTCCGTTTCTTCGATAACCAAGATAAGACTGATTATGTTATCTCGGTTATCGATGAAACGGAAATTAGATAAAATCTAGGTCACTTTCACTTACCATAACAGATAAGAATGTACTTAAGTGGAATTATGTACATAATAAGTGACATCAGTAAAATTAAAAAGACAGCGAGGAGACTGACAAACGGCACTGTGAAGTTGCACAAACTGAAACAAATAAAAAATATTAGACCTACCATTTTCATTAAAATAAATAAAACAATAAATAATATCCATGCAATTCAAGTAACTACAAGTCTCCAGAGACACCATGCAATTTTGCGCGATGTTGCCCGATTTTCAGCATGACGTAGTTTTAGTCAGGTGAGTGGTTAAAATGAGCAGTGAGCTCAAAAACATCGTAAGACAACGTAAAACTTCGATTTATCGCGATAATGTGGTAGGTGTTGAAATACTTTTGCCTCAACCCGTATATTCATTGAAATTGACGCAACGCAATTCGTTGCACGACTTTATACGTGATGCCTCAGACTCGTGTTATCTTGCAAAGTTGGAAGACTGCAATCACAATCTTTTAGTACGAGTTTCTGTCGTAGAGCAAAGTGCTCAAACAATTGCCTATCAAGCACAGTCACCATCAGAAGCTAGCAACACATATAATACACATGAAGATAGCATAGACCCCCCTAGCATGACTACCGAATCACTATTAATACACTCGACTGTCAAAATCCATTGTTTTTTACAGTTAAACGTGATAAATCGCTATTATCATATCGAGTTTCAGTGGTCCTACTAGGAGAGCAGAAAAATATCACTTTAAATACTTTTACTTTCATGTAAAAGATAAACTAATGTATTGTGTACTTGTACTTACTTCTTTACACTTTCTCCAACACTAGCAAACTTCCCTATCCCGTTTTGAACCGTTTGTATCATTTCTTGCAAACTGTTTATTTTCTGTCTTAGCGAAGACTTTTCTTCCTGAAAGTTAATATAATAGGCTAGGCTTTATTTAGAAAGTGCACAATAATACTGTTTTACAAACTCTTTATTCTTGACTTAAGACGTTTGTATTAATATTTATTAAATACTAAAAATGGTGCACTCACCTTATCACTAGCATTAAATTTAGCAATTTTTAATTATTTTCTTGACTAACCTTATCACTAGTAATAAAAGTAATTTTCAGTTATTTTCTTGACTAACCTTTTCAATTTTGATGTATGGAACTGGGAGTTCGTTACTGTTGATAAGGAGATTTTTCCCTGAAAATATAAATAAGAAATGTTATTTTCCATTGGTAGGTCTCTTATAATGCTGCTATTGCTAGTCTATAACTAGTGGCCGTGTGAGCTGTAGACTTCGCTTTAAATCTCCGCTATTTTGAAAAACTGAATCGACAAAAAAAAAAATATCCACCTTGCTCACAAAATTTCACGAGAATCGCTTGAGAAATGCGACCTGAAGAGACGGACAGCCGGACAGCCGGACATACGAAATCATTTTTGCCCAAATATGATTTGTATTGACTTTTTGTTTTTACAATCTCTTAAATCCCAAAGTAACCAACTGTGTGTCATGGAAGTCAGAAGTTACGTGATTAGTGTTGAAAACATTACTGCTCATTTTCTGGTCCGGGGATGTGTTAGATGTACTAATTCTAAGTCATTAGGCACCTTTCACAACACTCTTAAGTTTGAAAGGTTGATGCTATTATAATCTGGCGGATACTACACCGCTTAAGCATTGGGTATAACTTACAGTTGACTAAGTAATATTTTTCCGGTCGATATCTAATAAACGGTATAAGAAGAAGTAGAGGTAGCATCCATATTTTGAAGAAGTAACAGAAAAGTATCCAGATGATCAGCGCTATGACATTGTATCTTCTAGACTCCCACTCAAAACACGTTCTGAAATATTAAAAAAAAGCGAATTATAGTAGATTATGCAACAAGGGCTTAAAATAGTGTATTATGTCCCGGGCGCTATATTTGTGATTTAGTAATGGGAAAGGAATGTTTTATAAACATATTTTTATTGAGAAATCATGCTATTTCTGCTGTTTGGTTTTTGTGTTTTGAAATAGATAATTCGATTGCATTTTTGATTGAGTATAATAATAGGCTTGATTTGGTGTTTTAACCGAAGGCTTGAAATATTTGTTTTCAGATTGTTCAGCAACAGAAAACAAAGTTTTACTAACTTGAAGTCAAGAACTGTTTATTTCTCATCTTTTATACTTACTTCATAAGTTTGAGTGTGTCTAGAGTCCAATTTACGACCGCTTTGGCCCTTGCTATGTTCCTCGCGAACACTCGCCGGTCAACTTTGGCCTTAGTGGCCAATAGGTCGGGCTCTTTAGGGTTTATTACACGGATCGCTGCTCTCCCCTGAAATTTGTCATAAGTCTAGACTAGATTATAGGTAATTATCAAACAATTTTTCATTTTAATAATAAATAAATAAATAAATATTTGACAACATCACATACATTGCTCCGATTCCAAAGTAAATAGCTAAAGCACTTGTGTTATGAAAATCAGAGACAACGGTGGTATCACAAACACCCAGACCTGAGCCAATATAGAAAAGTTCGTTTTTTAATAGGATACCTCCTGTCGAAACGAAACACTATTAGCGTTTTTGCTAAGACGAGTATTTAATGACTTTTTGCAGGAAATTGAACCCGTGATTTTTGAGTCTGACACCACACACAGAGCCGATTAAAATATTTTTTGGTTTTCCAAACACATCAAATAATGTGCATTCGCATAAAAATTAAGATACAATTATTTTATTTCAATTCATATTTTTTTCAGATAAATAAAACTATTATTACTATTCTGTAAGTCGGCAGGGAAACCAGAATAAATCGCATTTCGTTTACCTCAACAAATCTTCAAAGTGAACCGTATTAGAAAACAAACAAATCGTTTCCAAAGAGATTTAAACTCACGAGATGCCAGGAGGTCCTCATTTCTAACAGTATCCTTGGATTATTCCCCTTAGCTCGCTCCCTCTGCGTTTGGTCTTTGAGCGCGTACCAAACTTTTTCCCCGTTCCTTATCCGGAGTAGGGGAATTGAGATTTTTCCTATTTCCTCGCTTTTCTTCTCCTCGACGATGGATATTTCTAATATTGACGTTATGTCGTTCAATTCACTGGAAGTTAAAGGATTGTTTACGCTCGACTTTTAATTCATCAACGCCCGAGCGGACGCATGCGGCCGGATAACAATGGAATATCTATTGTGTCTCATTTTCAGGCGTTGAAGGGTTGAATAAAGTTTAAGTGATTTGACTTGACAAGAAATCCGGTTGAAAAACTGGGAAGGCTGTATTTTGGATTACAGCCGTCAGGGATTTTTTCGTGAATTTCCATCGCGCTGAACTAATGTTGCGTATGAAATAATAGTTTAGTTGTCAGGTATTTTTGCCTGATAATAAGGAGTTTTGTTTTCTTGTGCGTCAGGTAGCACTTAAGCACAGTCTTCTTTATAATACTGTGACTAGACGCTGTTAATAAAACATTTTTGCGACCTTGAAAACTGTGTGGAAGTTTAGAAAAAAAAAACAAAATTGTGATCGAGCTTTTGTATTTTTGATTTTATCTGAACTTTGAAAAAAGTAATTTACTTAACATTTATCGTTTTCAGGGTTCCGTACCCAAAGGTTAAAACGGAACCCTATTACTAAGGGTGGGTTGCACCATCTTACTTTAACATTAACAAACATCGAAACTTCAGTTAAAGTACCGGTAAGGCAAAAAATGAGTTGCACCAGTTGACAAATAGTTAAATGACGTCATAACTTTAACCGTAACGGTAACCGCTCACTCTTCGCTGGTTAGTGTTATTGTTTGTGTCAAATTGTCAAAACGCGTTGAATATAATCTCAAACATCATGTCCCTGCTCCGAGAAATACTCGCGGAAACTAGTTCTGAAGACGAAAGTGAATTAATATTATTGCTTTCATTTTATAGCCGATTTGATAACAACTTTAATTTGAAAAAAAAAACATGATAAGTTATAAAGGATTCAAGAATGTTTGCAATACTCTCTTCTCTCTACAGGGCGATGAACATGTACTTACTTTGTTTGAATGTTTGCAAGCAAATTGTCGTTCATGTTTTCTGAGGCTTTCTTGATTAGGAAGTAGGATTTAGCATAATATTCACAAAATATAAAACTAAAGAATACACACACGATTTCAATCTTTTGCGCAATTCAATTGTGACTCGAACAGACATTAAATAAAATGACATTAATGACGGCTATGTTAAGTATTGGGATATTGAAATATGTTACCCGCAACGAATTTGGGGTAAATTACGCCTTATTTTACTTGCAGCCCTGATAACTTTAACATAGCTATTGAATTCGCCGGTGCAACACATTTTGCTGTAACCGTTAAAGTCAGCGTTACTGTTATTGATAAATTTGACACAAACTTTTACTATGACTTCTATTACGGTGCAACCTAGCCTAAGACTCCGTTGTCCGTCCGTCTGCGAGTTCGACTCGCTCTTGGCCGGTTTTTCTTTACTATTCTCAACAAAACTGATTGAAACACTTACAATGTGAATATTTTCATCCAGCTAGGATCATTTGTTTTGTACTCTGTATGAGTTTGGACCCTCTCGTTTGTTAATTTAACCACACAATAACAGTCTTGCGATGCAAGACCTTTTGCGCCAAAAACTATCACAGAGAGCCATCCAACTTCGGAAAAGTTATTTTCTAGATTATACCAAGCCTGTAGACAAAATTGAGATAATGTTAAAATATAAGTAAATATAATAAATAATTGAGAGAGAATATTGAAAATTTGTTGCAAGTAATTTTGGTTAGACTAAGCGCCTGACGTCATTGAGACAGTTGTGTATTATTTTGTACCTCTTGCTAGATTTTCAAAAGACGTTTAAATTTTTTTCTATTCTTAGTAATACAGAGTCATCAGCAATGGAAAAAAGATTTTTATGCTTGTTGATTTCATAAATTAGGAAATACAATCATTTTACAATCTTAATTATTGTCTAGTGGGTAAACTTAACTTGCAACTTAATTCATTTAAATTCAAATGATTCTAAATAGTACCAGTTCATTTATTTCTATTAATCACACAGATATTTAAAACACAAACTCACGTTTTTCCTCACGGCCAGTGCTTTTTCAGCATTTTTGACGTCATCTAAATCAGTCACAGTATTTAGTAATGGGATTCCACTTATAGTCAATAACAAAAACAATTTTGCATTGGACATTTCGCCTTCTAGGTCTATGTTCATTTTGTGAGTCTTTTCTTTTTCCACTTCCGACAAATCGATAAAGTTTCTGTGAAATAAAATTTCATTCTAATATCGATCTAACAAGACAAGTATTAGAGATAGTGTTATAAAAAATACATCTATTACGGATATCACTTTCATTACGAACTATAGTGAATTCACATTACCTGCCTAGAAATGTGTTATTATCCCATAAAGTTGTTTCTAGCATTACATGCTCGTCAAACATATTGAAGTTAAATAACTCTTGCCATTTGACTTGACAAGTATTTGACTTCACTACTTTTGACTTGTACTTTTCAGCTCCCAGTCTGAAAAATGTTAATAAAAAAATTTAAGGTACTAGTAAAGCCTCCTTCATCACAAGAAAATTGTTTCACCGTGATTATTCAGTTGAAATCGATGGAGTAGTATAACATTTACTTTATGTATGGAGTTTATTATTAATCTTCATCTCTAGTTCAATAAAATAAATAAATAAATTTGACAACATTACATACATCGCTCCGATTCCAAAGTAAGTAGCTAAAGCACTTGTGTTGTGGAAATCAGAGACAACGGTGGTATCACGAACACCCAGACCTGAGCCAATATAGAAAAGTTCGTTTTCTAAATTGACCCAACCGGGAATCGATCCCGGGACCTCAGAGATGGCGACACCTTGAAAACCGGTGTACAAAGCCATTCGACCACGGAGGTCGTCTTTTTCAATTAAGATACAAAATAGATTCCCAAATTAAACGTTTTGTTTTTCAAAACTTGTTATCATAGGTAATTAATGTTTCTTAGAATGATACTTTTCTTTCAACCTACGTAAATTTAACTCCAAAGCTTACCGATAAAAGGTATTTCCCGGACTTTTTGAGTGCTTTTCAAATAACAAGTGGAAGTAATTCAAGTTTTAAGTTATTAATAAATTACAGTCTGTTAAGTGTTTTATTTTCACTTAACCTAAGTTTGTTTTGTAAGTTAACACTCCAGTAGTCGCGTATTCTACCTTTGTAGAACAGCCTGTTGATTCTGTTACCAAACTCGCATCTCACTTCGAACCGCACTTCACTTCGAGTGAATTTGTTATTAGAAATTAGCTGAATACCGATTTACCGATTCCTAAAGGTTTTAGATAGCTACCGTAGCTATCTAAAATCTTTTGTGATTAAAAAATACTCTCATTAAAATTACAAATAAAATTTAATTTTTAATGAAACCATCAAACTCAAGAACTTTTACTATGAGACCAACTCTGAAATCGCGAAAGAAAATCAGCTGTTTCATACATATTGTCATTTTCGTTATTAATTTTTGTATGGAACAGTTCAGTTTAATTTGTTCCAGGATTTCAGACTTGGTCCCATAGAAAAGTTATTCAGTTTGATGGTCTTAACAAACGGTTTTCCCAATTTGGGTTCATTAACACGTCGTATAAATGTAGAGCGCGCGAGCACTAACGTCACAAAAATAGACGCGCGTCTACTCGTATTAAGGTAGTTTTATTTTAAGTGAAATTACTTACCTAAATCGACATTGCAAGAAACGTGTCCTTTCATCGACGGTCGACTCCAAACCAGTAACTTCTATCAAAGCTATTGTGAGTGTTGAGACTTTACTTTTTCGACTCCATCTCGTTTGAGGTATATCCTTAGCGGAATTGCTCAGTATGAACTGTAATTGAAAAATAAAAATGAAAAAATGATTATTTCTATACAATACCATATGTGTATATTGTATCAATACAATAATATGATTATTTGTGTAACAAATTTTCGGTTTCATCATAATCTAATGTCTTTAACCATTTAGTGAAATTAGATTTAAATTCCCGATAAGTCATTGGATATTTAAGTTTTTAAAAAAAATGAGCAGCCTTTTTGCTTTAGTCCTCCCGTGACCACGGCCCCTGGAAAGGCGTCGAAACGTCAGGAATTCTAAAAAACCAATAAATACAAACTAAATAATTCTAAAACAACACCTGAATTAATAATATACGCGCTGTAATCCGTAAAAAGTGTTTTATTTCTAATGAACTGTACGCGCGATAGTCTTAGAAGGTTATAAATATTTACCTACTGGTAAATATATTATAAGAAATATTTGCTATTCTTCGTCTATCTTTTGGTCGAGTTTTAAATAAGTGTGGCATAAGAAGTCATACAAATTATGATAGCCTCGTAGCATCTACTGATCATATAGAAGTAACTAACATCTTTATGAAGATTTTTAAACACGCACCTTTTCAACTTTCTCTCGTGACTCTTTCTTTTCTTTTAATCCTTTTTCTTTGGCTAGTCTTTCTTTCTCCTGCCTCCTTTGTTCCCTCCTTCCCTTTACAGCTTGCAATCGAAACTCGATTCTACCTCTTATAGTTCTAGGAGATGGCGCTGGTTGGACCGAGCTATCATCACTCTCTTTACCAAATTCATTCAATCTAAAAGCATAAAGTTTCTATATTCTTACAATTTTATTATCACAGCTACCAACCACGTCGTAACCATCTTAGTTGGCAACCGACACAGCTTGTTTCGAAATTTGGTTGTAAACCTCCATCTACATGGCTATAAACCACTAAGGTCACCTTGACTGGGACGTGGTTGGTAGCCGTGTAGCAGGCCTTTAAGTCATCGTAACAAAAATCAAAGGCAGCTGAAACGATTTGCTTTTGTTCTCAAGTTATTTATTTTGAGATTGTATGAGCAGCAACGTTATTTGGACTAGTCTATACAATCTTTATGCGGGGTTTGATGAAAATTTGTACAAAATGTGATCAGACTTAACAAATATTTAGTAGGTACCCATACATAAAACGAGCACATATAAGTATTTCCCCTCATACGATTATCAGCAACATCAATCACTACTGCACAAAGATATAGTGAACAAACCAGGAAAATAAGGCTTTTGTGTCGTAAATTATACATTATCTTATACTGCATGTATCTTAAACAAACAGAAAGAAAGATTAACTAAGCTAAGCTGATAAGCAAATTGATAATTTATTGTAAAAATATTGAAGCTTCTGCGAATTTAAATAACTAACTATGACAGATTAAAAATATTATAATTAAAATGCCTTAAAGCATAAAATAAGCTAATCACTAACGGCCTTATTAATAAACGAATAGTAAGTTTACACCTGGTTTAACAGAAAATATTGTTTAGCAATATTAGTCTTTACGTTTGACGTCTCAAAGCATTATATTCCTAAGCAAACTTTTTGTTTAAACTAAGTGTAAACTTACTCTTCGTTTATTAATAAGGGGGCTAATGACAACATTAAGCTACAACATTTACGCTCATCATGAATAATCAGTCAATAATTTTGCACAAGTCGTTATTGCATTAACCAAACTGTTAAAAATAACTTACGATTCGAGGCTAGCGTGTTTGTTGACACCATCATGTTCAATTCTCTCCCAGTCATCGTCTGTGATTACACTATCAACAATGTAATTAACTTCACTATCTGTAATGCTTATGTCTACATATTCTATATTTTGTGAAACTGCATTTTGTTTATTTACATTTTCTTCTTTAATTAGTTGTTTATTATTAGTAGGATGAGCTTCACTTAAATACATTTCATCAGATTCGCTTAAATCACATTGACTTGAACATCTTGTCTCTTTGTAACTGTAATCGTCACTAATTGTGGACAAAGAGTCAACCGATCGTGATTTTTCTAACCTTCTTTGCATTTCTTGATACTTTGTTTGTACTCTTTCGTGGAGTTTAAAGAAGTATTTCCGTCTTACCGGACTGAATTCTACTTCACTCATTTCTTGTTGCATTATGTTTAGGTTTAGTCTAGGTAGTAAACGGTGTAATCACTTAAGAGTCACATCACTACTAAAACAGAAAAGCATGTGATAAACAGTTACATGGTCATATCTTATCTTTTTGAGTTATTGATTATTTGGTGGGTTATATCCGTGCTGATTATCTTATATAATAAACCATTGAAATTAGTCATTTGTGTAGTCTTGATTTATGACTTTTATATACTTATTTAAATATAACAAAACTTTCCATTAGCCCGTTAAATTTAAATTATGAATATAAAAGTTAAACAAAGCTAAATATAATAAACATGTTTTTCGTAATACTATAATTACTAACCTTATTCTCTGTAGTTATATAATAACTACCAAGTAACTATACTTTTATTTATAGATATAGCTAAATCTGGCGACACAGAAGCACAAGATAAACAACTGCGGACTAACAAAACCGGAGATTTACGGATTAACACTTGCGCAGTTTGGTCGGTGAGACCAACTTGGTAGTTTGGTAAAGAGTGGAAGTTTCCAACTCAGCTATTCACATCCGCATCTCCGGACAAACTGGACCGGACAGAGTTTGTCCGGAATATAATTGAAGTTTGCGGTCTAGTGTGAATCATTAGAAATCATTTATATATATCAGAATAAACAACTGCCGATACTCTGTTATTGGTTTCAACATAATTTTATGTCAAAATGAAATACCTTTTCCGAAGTTTCGTTTTAATTTATTATATAAAAAGTTTATACAGAACCATCATGTGATGGTTTGTTATTTTTAGCCGACTTCAAAAATTTAAAAGGAGGAGGTCATCTATTATACAAGGTGTTACAAAAATACCCCTTATGCCGAAAATGGTATATATATACAGGGACCATCAAACTGAACAACTTTTACTATGGGGACAACTCTGAAATCGCGAAAAAAAAATCAGCTGTTTCATACATTTTGATATTTACGATTTTAATATTTGTATGAAACAGCTGATTTTTTTTTTCGCGATTTCATTGTTGGTTTCATAGTAAAAGTTGATCAGTTTGATGGTCCCTATTTACCATATTCGGCATTAGGGGTATTTTTGTAACACCTTGTATAGGAAGTTGCAGCAGCGCCAACGGCGGGCGTTGCGAGCCCCTTCCGGTGAGCCTCACATACAATTACAAACCCCTTGCTCACCTGCGGGGAGATGCGTTTTCTGCGGCATAAAAAAGGCGTAGGTAACTGTTCACGCTAAAAATGGGTCCTTTCAACCTGACTCCTAGTTTGCTACGATGAAGAACTATTTTATTTGTTATGATAAATAAATAGCAATAAAAATCTCTCTACTAAGCCCACGTCCAATGCAACGATAATATTCGCCATTTCTTTGTTCCACTAGTCCAGGTGCTGCGACAAAAAATAGTGGCAACATACTTTCGCTGTTCCTTTCTCTGTCAATAGTTGAAGTAATAAACTATTACTCATCAACGCTAAGCAATGTATTTCGCGAATAAAATGATAACCGCTATTATAATACTACTGCCGAAATGTTTTTGACGCGAATACTATTGTAATATGCACAAACACAGACATTTGACTTTCAGTTTCAATTTTTGCCTTCGACTTACCTCGACATTTATTTTGACTTTAGCCTCCAATTTTACCCCATTATAGAAGTCATTGCCCCAACTTTGTTCTTTTCATTGAGCTTAAGTAGTTAGTTTAGTTTAGTTTTCATTATTAACCTAGGTTAAAAAACTATTCATTTTCTGAAGACCAATTTGTTACGTACATTCTGGGTTAAGATTATTTTTCCTCACCTACCAAAAAATACTTACTCATTTTCTGAGAACGAGCGAAAATATTCTCCTTTAGATTACGAATACTAATAACGTACCAACTCAGTCAGATTTCAATTGGAACCAATATCCGGAAGGATCGGAACCAATGAGTTCTAAAGTTTCTTATTAAATTAATGTGCTCTCTGAAGCCTGTATCATTCCATTATTTCGATTCAATTCAATTGACGTACACTGTTTGATCTGTGATCAGTGATTACATTCTCGTAAAAACTATAGATTAACCATTGCTTAAAAGAGCTGCTGTTTAAGGCTCCTAAAGTCCTCAAGTGGTGCCATCATCTTAATTAAATTTATTGTTTGCTAAGTATATCATGTATCAAAAATTTACATGTGCAGAATGAAGCTAAGGTTCTATAGTTTATTTACAAACAATAACCTGAGTAAAATATAGTTCGTAGTAGTAATAGTAGACAAAAGAGCAAAAAGTGACCACTTTAGGCACTTTTGTAGGCAAAAGTATTAGCAGTAGGCTACTACTACAACGAACTATATTTTACTGAGGTTATGTTTGTAAATAAACTATAGATCCTTAGCTTGAATCTGTAAATGTAAATTTTCAATACATTATGTACTTAACGAGAAGCTTTAGTTAAGATGAGGGCTCCACTTTGAGGGCTATAGGGCCCTTAAGGGCGTGAAGCATTTCATGTGAAGCAGTTTATGTTATGTTAACCTTTTTGGCTGACAAGGCAGGTAATGACTTTACCAGAGCGTACCTGTATTTGAATAGTTCCATAAAACTTCAGGCACTACACAAGTTTATATAATTTACCGGTTTTGTAAAAAAAATAAGTTATATCATTTCTGTTTTCAATTTTATACTATTGCAAGGTAATTGCGGCACATAATACATGAAGGTAACACTCAAGCAATAATTGGTTGATAAATAAATAAAGTTTTTTTTCTGTAAATGCAAGATCGCAAATAAAAGTAAAGCAAAAGTTAATCAATGCTGGAATAGGAATAAGTCACAAATGCGATTTTGTCTGTCGATCCACGTTTATCTCATAGGCTTTGTAGGGTCCGCATAAAAATTCTTCTCACGCGGAACTGATCGCATTTTGATCGCTGCAGAGGCTCTTAGGTACTAGAGACTCCATGATTTCGTTGAAATAGTGAAGTTGTTATGATAAAGTAGTTTAAAAAGTGTTGAGCTTCTTCTGACCCCGACTGTGTATTCAATTTTTGAGTACCAAGTGCCACTACATAACAGGCCAAAACATAATTTCCATAAAATGGTGAAAAAGGTGATTCAACGAATGGATATTATGGTCGTTGAAAATTACGAAATCTGACAATTAGAATTTTAGCTGACCATTTTTCAATATTCTATTCGGTTATTGTGTTTCTTTTTCAGTCTACAGTTTTTTTGTGAAGTAGAATTCTATATCAGTTCTTCACATGGAAGCTTAAAAATCAATCTTTTCATCAGATCGTGAACTGGCCTCGCCCTAAAGACTCGTGGTCACTCTACACATAAGTCCTGCTTGCGGGCCGTCACCGAAATTTATGATGGCCATCTTCTTTTATTACAGATTGGACGATGACTGCAGATGTCCCATGATCTATTGATAGGTACATACGTGTCTCCATGATTTGACTCAATTGCGTCTATAACTTATTTCTCTAAGACCGTTCTGTCCAAGAAGGTTTTATTTTAGGGTGCCGTGAAATTACTGTGAATGATATGGTTTTGTAATTCTTTTTTATTTGCATTGGCGCACTTGATGGTACTAGCATCACTTAAATTAATAGCTTTATCAGTTCTCTAGTTAGATAATGAGACAACAGTTACGCACTTTTCATTTTTAGAGAACCTTCAAGTTTTGACTCAATTAACGGTCAAGGATAGATAAAGTATTTCTCAGCTGATTGCTCTTTTTGTTTGTCTACCTCTAGCAGAGACTAAACTAAAAGTTCGATAGGGTACGTAGTGATATTTTTCTTACTTTTCTTGCTTTCTTACGACAGTAATACGTTTGATGTTTCGTGAGAATGTGTAAAAGTTAGACTATACGGGAAACATAAAGTACAGTCGAGTTCATTAATATGTAGCACGTTTGACAGATGTTGACTTTTATTACAAAGGCATAAGGTTGATGATCTGTCAAAGGTGCGTACATTATTATTGAACTCAACTGTATGTAGGTATGCTTAAGCTTTCCTGTTACGTGAGAAAGATACTAAACTAACTATTGACGATGTCATTGTAATGTTATATTGTTCACAATAGTTGTTGTTCTAACTTTTTGTTGGAAGAACGAAAAGATCAGGTTCTTCAAAAACTTATTTTTGTTTGTTGTTTTTCTACTAGAGTAATGAAAGGTTAGTTTTTTATACATTCCCATAAAGCATATAGATCAATTAAAGTTAAGTAAATTGAAATAATGTTAAGTAAATTTTGTGAGGAGCTCGGTAGCGCAGTGGTTTAGCGACTAGACTGCGATTGCGGAGGTTAAGCAACTTTCGCAAGGGTCGGTTCATTGAATGGGTGACTAAAAATGTATTATCTCGAGTTCCTCCGTGCTTCGGAAAGCACTTTAAGCCGTTGGTCCCGGCTGCATTTGCAGTCGTTAACACCCAACTACCCGCATTGGGCCTGCGTGGTGGGTTATGGCCCATCCTCCTAAATCTCCTAAGACCCATAAGAAAGCCCTGTGCCCCAGCAGTGGGGACATTAAAAATGGCTGGTTTCGAAATGCTTTTTGTACCTACCTAAATTAGAATTTAGACAGCAATGGTTATTTTCAAAAGCTAGGTAGAGTTAACTGAAAAAATTGTTATTCAGTCATTTTCTCAAAGGTTTTGGTTTTTGTTTTGTATTTTGTACCTACATACCGTAGTGCAAAATATAATGGAGTAACAAAGTGACAGGGTGACCGGAAATACAGCGGGTGACCGGCGCGTAAAACTTGGTAAAAAATATAACGCAGAAATGGTTTTTAAATGGAAACAACAAACCCGCTGGAAATATTCGCAATTGTGTGTAATAAAAATCGCTTAAACGTGGCGCGGATCCAGGATTAAGATAAAAATTTAATTAAGTATAAAATTATCTTATCAAAACACATGTCTTACGGTATGTGGTTTATTTATAAACACTCATTAAAATGCAAAATAAAAATTATTAATTAATTTTACTTTACAAACAGTTAAAACTTATCGGGAGATGTCTCAGTTAAACGACCGTTAGATGTTGAGATTACTTTATTACTAACTTAATACATAGCACTTATGTATTAAGTTAGTAATAAAGTAATCTAAGCGTGTAATGTATGTATGTATATAAAAAGCGTGTGCACGCTTTATATATACATTACAAACTAGCACTTAGTAAAGATTTAACCAAAACATCTCTTTAAAAACAAAGTAATTAATTAACAACGAGCTAGTTGAAAACTCTAATCAAAAGAAATCTCATGTGAATTAATGTTCTTTTTTTTAAATTCATCAAGATACCATGAATTGAGTAATAAGAATGTGGCTGTTTGATGAGTAAACCCCTTTGCGCAGAAAGGATAGAAAAAACGAAGGAGTTGCATTATGAAAAGCCTTCGTTCATTTATGTATGAAGACTGGCATACCTACCTGTCCGTCATTTTGAAAAAAGTCGGTTTTGGAGGCCTGTTATAAAAGTGGTGTCAATTGATAGAATAAGTAATTACAAACAAAAAGTAAAAAATCTCGTAAGTGATATACTTACTGAGATATTTGAGTTTGAAGTTGAAAAACAAAATCTGTCATTTTCTGGATTAATCATCTGACTTATTCTATCGATTGGCACCACTTTTATCACAGGCCTCCAAAACAGACTTTTTTCAAAATGGCGGACAGGTAGGTATGTCAAAAGCACATGATGCTCTTTAGTACAACATTATAACACTCGTTTGGATGATATTATGGTTACTATGACACTAGTTGTTTTAATGTCGGCAATAAGCTAACATTTTCATACACCTTTATAGAGGATTTAAAGCATGGGTGTAGATAAAAAAATATTGAAAAAAGTGCTTTTTCTGCAATAAAAAATTGTCAACATATTGGTAATGAAGCGTTTAAACTAATAAATTTAGAAGTATTTCAGAAAACCAGTTGATAATTACTTTCAAATTATAAAAAAGCAGTGACAGCTAAATGGAATAGGCTTGTAATTGGCTGAATTGGTGTAAATATAAATAGATGTACTATGTAAATATATTTAATTAAAGTATAAATAATTTCTTCATAATTATATTGATATATTACGTTTTACTCAACGCCAATACGTCTCTTGTTTTACGTAAGCAAAAACGGGATACCAGTATTAGCGTTCTATGTATACTTACATAGAATTAGCGTTCTATGTATACTTACATTATTATTTAGTACGTTAATTCGTACTAGGCATCCCTAAAACCCCACACAAATCCACCAAATCGTCACACTCCATTACCCATCCTTTTAATCAAAAAAACACCGTTGAAGTTCACTCCGAATGTGGATGAACATTAGTCTAATGAAAATCGTCCCAGTGAAATACTTTTGCAATTAAAGTAAACGGTTGTTGGCTGGTTGTTATTGTGTCGGGCCTTGGGGAAATCAACCGCACCAGTGTAATACCTAATCCGCAAGTGGAGCATGCCTCATATATTAAGACTTGCCTTTCTGTCCCAATATAAATACTGGTATGTTTATTTTATTTAATATACAAGGTGTTACAAAAGTACCCCTAATGCCGAATATGGTAGATAGGGACCATCAAACTGAACAATTTTTACTATGGGACCAACTCTGAAATCGCGAAAAAAAATCAGCTGTTTCATACATTTTGATATTTTCGATTTAAATTTTTGTATGAAACAGCTGATTTTTTTTTCGCGATTTCAAAGTTGGTCTCATAGTAAAAGTTGTTAAGTTTGATGGTCCCTATCTACCATATTCGGCATTAGGGGTACTTTTGTAACACGTTGTAGAAAGGGCAACATATTATTTTAAAATTGATATAGTGTTAGAGGGAGATAACAAGACCAGTCTGGTGTCAATATAAATAATTAATAAATAATAATGGACCATCCATTCCATCAGTCTGGTTAGACTTAGATTTTTTTCCAGACTGATGACGTGATTATTCAAAATTTGTACCAGACTGATGGAACGGACTGATGCCAAACTGAACGTGTAATCTCCCTCGTCGGAGCAATTATTTTAATCTGTGACTCAGGAAAATAATGCATTGCAGTGGCGAGGGGTGAAATTACGGCGAATGTAATCCGTTCTATAAAAATGTTTTCGATCTGCATAGAGAATCAGCAGGTTGGGATTTTTTAAAGGTAACCCGATGGGAATCGGCTTGTATGGACTCTTCGCTACTGGTAGGTACACAAATAAACCAAATCAACCATTTACTAATAAAATTGTGATAATATTATAAAGTAACTGTTATCTAAAACAATTTTTCAATCAACGACCATAATCAGTTTCCATTATATTGTGCAAAGTTTATTTACGTTGAACTAATTAAGATAGCCAGCGTATTGAGACTGAATCCAATTACAAGGTCTAGTACGTGTGTAGATTTAGTTGTTACTTCACTGAACAGACGAGCGTTTTGAACGTTCAATTATAATAATAATATGTATAATTCGTTGGTGTTAACAATATTTTTTTCTGGGTGAAAATCCCTATGTCCTTTTCTGTACCCCTGTACATCGTATGTAATTTTGCAAACACTATGTAAGGGGACATAGTGTACATAATGATCGGTTGAGTAGTTAAGACGTGAAAGCGTAACAAACAAACAAACTCGGCTTCGCATATAATATTAGTTAACAATTTCTCTGAGTCAAGTTGTCATTATTTTAGTCATGTATCGAGTAATAAGAGTTTCTGAAAGACTTTCTCACAATATTGCTTTGCAGAATTAACTTGTAAAATAACAGTTTGATTTCGAATTCTTTTACACTATTAAAACTCTTAGGCTCCTTAAATCAAAACATAATTATCTAATAGTATTTTTACCATAAGTTCATTAAGAACCGCCGTTGGGGCGGAAAGGTTCTAGAATTCCGCGCACCGGACGACGTGACGTAGTATAATTTTGGCACTTTTAAAGGTGTAAAAAAAAAGATTTTCGAACGAAGTTACAGAATAAATAATGGCGTTTAGAACGCCCGTGTACATTTATTTTCTTAACATTAGACGTTTGTACTGAAAATGTTCTCATTCGGATAATTAAAGACTCGAGTGTATTTAATTTTGTACATGTACTTTGATTTAAAATAAATAATTGAGTACTATTCAGTTCCATTATTATGACAAATTAACAAATAATGGGGTGGTAAGTTACCAAGCTTGATTGAAATTGTGTTTTTGTATTTTAATAATCGAAAATGACAGCGTAATGACAAATATTTCATCAAACAAGTTGATTTTGCAAGTAAAATATTTTTTATATTAAGATAAATAATATTAGAAAAAATCGACTCACCCGTAGCACCTCAGACGATTTTTTCTAGTATTTTTTCTAATATTATTTATCTTAGAAATAGCATTTTGAATGCGAAAAATCAAAATTTAATAAAATATTTTTTGCTTAGTAATGTAGTTTTTCCATCTGGCTTTTTCTGTTTAGTAAATTTTTTGATTGAAATAAAAAAGATACATCTTTACAAAAACGTGAAATCAAACGCCCAACTCTACGTATACAACTTTTTATATAAAACTTTTCCTCGAAGCTCTCAGCGGTTTCAGGAAAAAAATCAAAGGAATCTGTAGATCTGCAGAGGAGGATGTAGGTAGATCCTTCGGAGAACTTTAAGCTGGATTTCCTTTCCTAAAGATTTTAGCTTCACCGTCTAACCAACGCTGCTTAATAATGTATTTTTATTGTATTTTATTTAGTGAACATTGTTACCACAGTCTATCATAATTGTCTCTGTAGACAATGATGATAGACTGTGGTAGCATTTACGCAGGTATAAATTTATACAGTACATAAGCCAATTACGGAAACAACACTTTGTAAGCAATATTAAGTAAATAAGACTTTTGTGTTTTTAGGGTTCCGTACCCAAAGGGTAAAACGGGAACCCTATTACTAAGACTCCGCTGTCCGTCTGTCTGTCCGTCTGTCACCAGGCTGTATCTCATGAACCGTGATAGTTAGACAGTTGAAATTTTCACAGATGATGTATTGCTGTTACTGCTATAACAATAAATACTAAAACACAGAATAAAATAAATATTTAAGGGGGCTCCCATACAGCAAACGTGATTTTTTGCTCGATAGTGATAACGGGAACCGGTAGACGCTTGAAATATTCACAGAATATTTAGTTTTATATTCACTTTAAGAATAAATAATTAAATTAAAATAAAACAAATATTAAAAGGGGGCTCCCATACAACTTATTAACGTGATTTTTACGGAACCCTTCGTGCGCGAGTCCGAGTCGTTCTTGGCCGGATTTTTTATTACCTAAATAGGAACTAGCTTAGAACATTGTAATTTGGATATCACAATTTGGTAAAAAGGGACACATACGTTAGATTTATGTTATGTTAGAGTTATGTTGTTATTGATAACTCTAAATCCCATAGAAAAACCCCATGCCCAGCGCAAAATAATTATTTCCCGATTACAGAGCTAAAAGTAAAATTATTGTAAACTATAGCTAGTTCTGAATTCAGTTGCTAACGTTTTTTGCCATGAGAAGTTTCCTAGGCGCTATAATGTAAAAATGACACTCTTTAAGAAAAAACTCCATGCTTGTGTACTAAACTAATATTAACAACATAAATATGTTGCATTTATCATTTTTTTCAGGTTCGAATCCAGGTGCCTTTGTATGATGAACATTATTAGCATTTGTTCCTGAGTCATTAATATTTATATTCTTATTTCTGTCCGTTATTTTGTCACTATAACTTAGGACAAAATGTTTGGTGAAAGTTGTATATTTACTCACTGTTATTTTTTAGTGTGTAGTGTAGTGTTGGACTACGGAATGTTCTACAGCTTGGTATAACATTTAAGATACTCTTGTTCTCCTGTAAGTGTGTTATTGTCTTTTGTGAGAATAAAATTCTTTAAGCACAACGTATCAAATGCATTATGCAAGTCTCGATTTCAATCAGATTGACATAACCATTTGAGCAACAGATTTCGTATCACAACTTAACTGTCAGTTGCAGTAGAAATGTGAACCGGATATTCTCATAGTTTCCAATGCCAAAAAAGATGTAGAACAAACCTGTCTGTTGTTCTACAGGACCTCTGATTCACTTCTCAATTCAATTAAGGCAATGCAATCTTAGTTGAGTTATTGGCAGTTCAGCCTTTCTATTGTCTAATTTCAAAATCTATCGCAATCGCTTTCAGGATGAAACACATTGATGCTTCTTTTTGGCACAAATAAAAACTTACCAAAGAAATGCAGCAATGTGTCGGATTCAACTATCAAATGAAAGCGATTACGAAGGATTTTTAAATTAGACAATTAGCCCCCTGTTTATACTTAGAGAATTAAATTAGAGTTGGGCTTATTCAAGAGTACCTAATTGAAATAAAAATAGAGACGATAAAGATTTTTAAATAAACTAAGACCAATATTGTACTTAACAGCGCATAGCCTGCACACTAGCGCCGCTATGAAAAAAAATCATACCTAGTGCTTAAACAATATTTTCTAACTAGTCGTTTAGTTTGATGCAGTTTTTTTGCTAAAAGTGGCTAATTTTCATTAGTTGAATGGAGTTTTATTAAACTCCATTAAACTAAACGACAATCTATAAAATATTGTGTAATTGATAAAAAGTACCACAACGCTTGCACGGAGTGCACTACAGAGAGATAATTCACAATTTCGTCTTAAGGCTCCTATATACCTCAAGTGGCGCCCTCATTTTAATTAAATTTATTGCTCGCTAAGTACATAATGTATCGAAAATTCACATGTACAGATTGAAGCTAAGGTTCTATAGTTTATTTACAAACAAATGTGGCCACTTTTAGCACTTTTGCGAACTACTACTACAACGAACAAAATTTTACTGAGGTTATTGTTTGTAAATTAACTATAGAACCTTAGCTTCAATCTGTACATGTGAATTTTCGATACATTATGTACTTAGCGAGCAAAAAATTTAATTAAAATGAGGGCGCCACTTGAGGTATATAGGGGCCTTAATCTAAGCACTATGTTTTTTTTCAATGACGGCTCTAGTGTGCAGACTTGTCATAGCCTCTTATTAAGCGTCGCTTATTGTAATATTAGTAGGTATTAGTAATTATGTAGTTAAAGGCGACCTACCTTACTGATTGCTGTCAGTTGGATTCTCTGTTGGACTATAATTACTCGTACTTACGCCCCTCGTACCTACTTTGTGAAGTACATAGATAAAAAAATATTTGTTCTGTGGCATAGATGACTAAGTTCTTATTAATTCATTAAGGTCATTAATATACGACTTAGTTTTAAAATGAGATGGAATAAATACTACTTCGATGTGTATATTTTATGCTACGAAGATGTTTTTACCAGATGGCAACGTTAGGCTGTTACAGGTACCTACATAATTTCCTAAAAAATGTTTCTTCTTCGTTTCGAAATAACTTTTTGATAATAAATTACAGGACATTTTATGAAATTCTGCTGATGAAGATTCTGGTGGGTTGGTAAAAACTTTGCAGGAAGACAACTTCTAGTGGGAGAAAAAATACTTAGTTTCACAAAAATCTGATCTTCCTGATCCTTCACCAGCATTATCTACATCACTCTTTCATCATCCTCTCATAATTACGAAGACGTGGCGCCATTGATGATGCTGAAAATTCTGGTGAAGGATGGTCAGGAAGATCAGATCCAGTTATAAGTTACCTTATGTCTCTTACATATTAATGAATCTAAATAGCTTGGACATTCGTCAGGTTGGTATTTTCATTTGTATTTTGCAAAACTTTTTTCTGCACCCGATAGAAGCGGTCTACCTGACGAAAGACTGACCTGACAAAATGTATAAAATATTTTTTGCATGCCATATTATTGGCTAAACATGTTTGGCTACTTACTATTAGCTAAATTATCATTATTTTATACCATGTTAACAAGCAAATAAAGATTTTGTATTTTGTATTTTTGTAAAGTTTCTATCAACCCACCAGATTTTTTATAGCAGAATCCTCATATGTCTGTATACTCTGTCTCTTCAGGAGGCTGAATAAAATGTCCAGCAATTCACTATCAACCTCTTGTTCCGTAAGTCCGTCTTGCATGGTCGTTTTTGGACAAAAATAGGAACTACACGAACAAGGATAGTGATGTACCTAAGTCCTAAGTGCCACCTAATAAAAGTGGGTATCCGCAGTGAAGAAATTAAAATAAAACAAAAGTGGTAAAATGTAAACATTTATGCTGCTTATTAAGTTTTAAATACAGTCGTTTTATAATACACGATTTTAAACTTCGATTCTTGAAGCTGTTAATCTAAAATACATTCGTAAATGCTTCATGGTATGTCATGTTAGTATAGTCTATAGTTTTTATTAATTTTTTGTCTTTCTAATTTATTAATTAAAATAGAAATTAAATATTCCGATTAAGTAAGTGTTTCAAGACGTCATAGTACAAGCAATAGTCTTTGCTTCTCACAATTAAAAAAGAAAATAAGATATCTAAATAAACGTTCTTCACATTAAAACATCTTATGGCCGAATACTCAAACGTCACTCAACTTTGAGAGGCTCTCAAACATCGTCGTGTCGCATTAAATGTCAAAGATACGACAAAGACAGCATGATGTTGAGCGCCCAAAAGTATTCGGTCATTATTTAACTAACTGTGACGTCCTTACACTTTTTGTTAAAATTTTATTAAAGTAAATACTCTTTCTCATTTTCACATGAGTCGACTTGGCCGGCGACTTGCTGGTAGATTTTATTAAATTAGCGTTTTTTATTGACAATCGCTTGTAAAATGTAATCGCAAACCTAATTTCAATAAAGTGGCGATTCGATTTTACAAGCGATAAAAATCGCTAGTTGACTAAAATCGGCCAGCAAATTGACTGACATATCGTCCCGTGTATATACCACATAAACTATAAAAATAAAAAAAAATATGTGAATTGTTTCTGACTAGTTCGATCAAATAACATTTTACTGGTTAACTTATTGTTTTCACAAAGTCTTTTAATCTTTAAGTTTTAATCAGTTTAGGACTGTTTATTAATATAATAGAAATCGGTCCTGCTGATTTAACAAACGCAAAAAAAAGTAAACGGGCTTTGTGAAATAAAACATACATTATATTTTATCTATGATTACAGTTGTGTTGTTACTTAAATAGTTTTTAAAATGTCAAAATTTTATACGGGTAGGTAGGTATTTCTATAATATTTACTATGCATAATAATAAAAATCAGACTTTGAAAAAGATGCACCTTGTCGTTTAAAATGGCACAATTGATTTAAAAAAGCAGATTTAATTACAAAGTTACAGTACATTCTTCGAAAAAGTTAACTGGCAACTATGTATAGCCTACGTGTTGTTTCTTACGCTCAAATTTTCTAAAAAGACTAATTAAAATAAGAATGTCACATAAATTATAATATATACAGTCCAATTATTACGTAGTTTTACAGTTCGTACAATATTATAAATAACCTATAATTAAATTGAGTTTATATTCATCTTCTTTATTTACTAAGCAAACAGTTCAAATTCCAGTGTGAGTTATAAATGTTAACCATCATAAACAGTGTGATTTATTGCACATTTATTTGTAATAGTATTAAAAACTGTTTTTTTCATTTTAAATAATAATTTAATAGTAGGTACTTATGTATTAGTAACACATTCACACCACTATCAAAGTAAATAAAAATCAACAAGATTTCTATTAAATTCTTAGACGTACTATAAAATTTGGTGGTGCTTGGATAATATTTACAGCTCAAATAAAAATTAAGACTTAACTTAAAATAGAAGTTTAGCTAAATTTAAGTAAGTTATATTACATCAATTTATAGTAACTTTCAATGGCTTAAGCTTCCGAGCTTAATTATTAGGAATCTATTGAACACCAAGCATAACCTGATTTAAATAATCTCATTTAAAAAAATGCTATCGTTCGTTGCCTAGAACTTGGCTATGTTCCTATGTGCACAAAGCCAAAAAGACGTTCACAGAAAATTTTACTTCAATGTATAGAGTTAAACTTAGGAATGGCTTGCAGCATTCCGCTTCTTTTCAATTAATTTAAGTTAGTTCTCTCTGAAGGGCTGAGCAAATATCTCGTTTAGTAGTTGCTGATATTCTTCTGCATTGTAAAGATAGTCTTCGTCGTCTAATACTCCAGTTAGATTGTAGCTGAAAACGGTTAAACAATTGCGTTTATGAGAATATAAATGCGAAGAATATATACGGCTCAAATGAAAATAGGGGCCACGATATGATTTTCCATATAAAAGAGCTAAGTTCTAAAAGGTATTTTTTGAAAAATTCAATCTGATTGTTTTGTATGGAAAATTAAACAGTGGTCTCTATTTTCTTTTGAGCAGTATTAATTATTATATGGTACATTCGTAAGTTCCCTTTGTAGAAATATTAAATATCGAACTAATCATTATGTTGTAGCAGAACTTCGTAAGTTACTTTAAAACCAAATGCACTAATTATCAAACCTTTTATTAAGGATTGGTAATAATCTGAATATCTTGAGTGTAAGGATAAAGGGTCATTTTTAGGGTTGTACCGCCCTTAAAATATGGACAAATTTGGTCTGAAATAAATGTTTTTTTTTAAATACTAAAGGCATTCGGTTTATTACTATCAATTAAACAAGTTAAGTATCATACCTGGATATCTCTCTTTTCTTTCTAAAGCTCCCATTGGAAGTTGCTTCGATGCATAAAACTGCAAACTGGTTGTTGCAGGAATGTCTGATGAAATGAAAATCAAAATCTGTCAATATCTTTTACTTCTTTTCTTGGCAATGGCAATGCAAACCAAGCTTTTTGCCAGACACCGTTTTTTTACATAGATTTGTATATTAACAATGATTTAATATTTTTGTGTCTTAAAATAAATGTTCAGGAATTTTCAATATTTTAATGACATTAGCTATTCTAACGGATCTGTCGCTTTGTGAACTGCTAGTTTAAAAGAATTAAGTATGCATGTTTTTAATAAATAACTACAGCTTTTTGGTTATGGAAATTGGTGACAAAGAAGGTATCACAAACTCCGAGACAATTTATAGAAAAGTTTGTTTTTCTACATTTTCACAGTTGGGACACGAACCTGTGACAGTGACCTTACACACTACACTTATTGCACACGAACAAAAAATTAGACAAAGAAAGAAAACAATCACTAACAACAAAGTATAAGTACAAAAAATGAGATTTTCAGCATTCATGTGCTGTGTTTTTTGGTTTGAACGCTGTCTTGTCTTTACCAAGCAATAATAATAATAATAAAATTAATTATTATGAGTATTAAGAAAATTTTAATAATTTAACACAGATTTTTTTAAATAAACACTATTGCCTAAAAGTATAGTATTTAAACCTCAAACAGTGCTGCACCCATTTCCAAGCAACAATATTCTTATAGGTTTTGACCTTACCTCTCCTGTGAGAGTAGTTTATGAGAATAAAGAGAGGCAGCCATCCCTCTCCTAGCAGGGTCATTGGTTTGCCACTCATCGCAGAATGTGTCCAAGGCCCTTTCTCCACTTGCGTGAGAACCATGCCATAGTATTTTTTGAGGCCTGATGGAAGACATAAAAAAAAATCATAAACCGATTTCTGGTAAAGAGAAATCCTCTTATATCCCGTCCATTCAAATATTTTATTTTCGGTTAGTATATCAAACATTTGACTTATGAAATGGACGAATTTATTATCTGTGGCAATGAAAGAAAATTATGTAATATATTTATTTTTCTAATCTCTTGTAATCAGACAAAACTGTTTATCAAATGATATCTTATCAAAATGTCAAACATATACATTTTTTATAATAACTACTTAATACATTTATGATTTTAGGTGTCGTTGTTAAGTAAAACAAATAGAAAGTCAGCATTACCAGTGGGAATCAGTCATAATATTCTTCCCATTGAAGCTATATATCCTCGGCGAACCGGCGATAATCCCTCCGTTTCCATCGAATATGTCAGAAAATGATTTGAACAAAACGTCTCCTTGGGTGTTTACGATTGGCAAATGTCGATCCGAGTAACGGACTATTGTGTCCAAGTTTTGAATTCTGAAAAAATATAGTTTAAAAACATACGATTTCGTTACACCATCTTTATTGGTGTTTTCATCGTTCCGATTTGCATAAAAACTTTCTCATCTTAAATGGGAAGACAAAAAAACAAAAGAACAACAGTGACCGAAATATAAGGTATTCTTTTTTTGCAAAATTTAAAATGAAATGAGAAAGGATGGATTTTCTCCATTATACCAATCTTACATTTGTTTAATCTTGAAAGGTGTACCAATCGGCTTACCTGCTTGTGAGGAAAGCTGTGAAAGTTCCCCTCAAGCCAGCTCTCTTAGCTTGTCTATAACAGGCGTAGTTGGCTCGTCGGACTCCGTGCATGTTACCGGACAGAGGATCATTGAGAGCTGCTAAACGAAGCTGTTAAAAACAACATAGATATTATTATCAGACCCTGAACAGTAAGTGAAGGCGTAAAATCTATCTCCAGAAAGAAGGATGCCCATTTCGAACCTATGAAAATGTTGATTTTATCAATTAACGTGTATGGAGAAGTAATGTAGCTCATAAAAAAATGTTTTTTTATTGTTATTTATAAATTGCTAATTAAAGTAAAAATTCGCAGTACATAAATAGAAAAGTAAAAACATATTGATTTTATTATTACCTACAATAATTTTTCTGATTGCTAAATTAAAATTTAATAAATACTAATGTTCTACGGTCATATTAACTATTTAAATATAATTTTAGTATCATTATACCTACATCAGCTTTTAAAAAAAGGTATTTGACAGGTCAACGCTTGAATGAGATGTGGTTGTTCTTTGAAAAATTATAAAATACTTAATATATTTTACTAAAACCGCGTCTTTATCTTCTATTCTTCATTATTCATCCATTTTCTTCACATTTATTATCATTCCTTAAGCAATCTACGTATCTTTTAGCATTCTTCTTCTTCATTCATCACACATATCCGACTGTTTCGACATCAGCCATTTTTGATGTCCCCACTGCTGATAAGGATGAAAGGTAATAATAATAACCACCACACAGGCCAGGCGCGGTTCTGGGGGGATCCGCGCTTGACACAGGCCCAATGTGGATTGGTGGGCGTTAACAACTGCAAATGCAGCCGGGAGCTTAACGTGTCTTCTGAACTCAATATAATACATTTTTGGTCACCTATCCCACAACCGACCCTTGCGAAAGTTGCTTAACCTCCACAATCACAGGGCCAGGCGCTAAACCACTGCGCCACCAAACTCCTCTGTTTGACTGGCATAAATTAGTAAAGACCAACCCTAAACATTCATCAATTCCAATTATAAATCTGCCTCGAGATTCATATTTATAATTTGCTGTCGGTAGAACAATACACGATTAGAAATGCAATCACAGCGTACATCAATTAGCTTATTGAAGACTTGGAAGTTATTGCTTCGCTCAACTATGCGGAGTATGCTTGAATGAAACTTAGCTAGACTTGCAGTTAATTGAGTTCGGACTATGGTTGTGACGTAGCTTTGTAGTTTAGTTTGTAGATTATTCAATTTCGTGTGATCGAATGCATAGTTACCTACTAATATTTATTTCAAACACCGTAGTTGAGAGTTTATTATGTCAAATTCAAAAGTGATCTACACGGTCGCCAATTACGGTCTATTAAAAACCATGTAGAAGCATTAGTTCGCGTCGCGACCTTTCATGGTCGCTAACCAATGGCACAAAATATTGAATTTACAGAAGGGCCACTCTCGCCGTTCTTGAAAATCTGCTTGCCGGACTCACTAGGGTTGCTACTATATTAATTCGTAACTTTAAAAAGAAGTAGGTAGTACTGCATTACTACCGTGCGTCTACTTAAAAAAACTTTACTGCAGTTAAACTATTATTTGGGATTTAATGATTGCCATTCTTTTCCAAACTTGGCTGGCTATGTGTGTCGAGCACTGTGTCGTGCGTCTAGTTAAAAAAAAATACTGCAAGTAAAATGTTATTTGGGATTTAATGACTGGCGTCTCTAAAAAACTAAAACTAGAAAAGTAAGGTGAATCTCTTTATGAAGACTAAAAAGACTCGAGACATTACACTCGCGACAGCTGCGACTGAGTTCTGTCCAAAACTGCCCAAGAATCCCTGTAAAATCGGAATGTCAATGTGTGCGTGCAAAATGGCGCTTTGTTCGCAGTGGGCTCTCTGTCTGCGGAGCGCCGCCGCAACGTACTTTGTGCCCATTGGCACCATTGGTTAATCGATGGCGACCGTGTACGTGTAGCTCAACGCCTTAAAATCGCCTACAATCAGAGTGAAACGAAAAATGTATGAAGTAGAAAACTGTAACTTTTTCTAGATTCCTGGTGGATGTAAATAACTAATTCTAAATAAATAAATACATATTTGACAACATCACATACATTGCTCCTATTCCAAAGTAAGTAGCTAAAGCACTTGTGTTATGGAAATCGGAGACAACGGTGGTTTCACAAACACCCAGACCTGAACCAATATAGAAAAGTTCGTTTTTTAAATTGACCCAACCGGGGATCGAACCCGTCACCTCAGAGATTGCGACATCTTGAAAACCGGTGTACAAAGCCACTCGACCAAGGAGGTCATCAAGCTCCTCGCATTTTTATAGATGGTTCTCTTTCCACTTCAATATTTTACGTTACTATAGAGGTTTATACTTACACTAGGACCGTTAGACGGAGGCGAGTTTTCTACCAAGTTGGAAATGGGTGGTACGTGTACCAAACTGGCTGCCGGCATCGGCGGAGTAGCGGGCGGTGGCGTGGGGACCGCAGGCGCAGAATGGGTCACTAAGGACCCTAACTGTGGATTTTTTTTAAATAAGACTCAACATTTTGGGAAAGCCGTTTGGTGGAACTGCTGCGATAAGGTTGTGACTTGATACGGCAGCAGCTACTTTACTTATAGTATAAAATAACTTACCGATACGTATTGCCATCCTGAGTTGACTTTGACCAAAAGAGCTTGCTCTTCTACAACGTACGCCAATGATCCCACAGGGCTTGCCAACGCCAACTAGAAAGTTGAACCTTATTGAATTGTTATACGATACATTTTCAGGATTTAACGAAATATAAACTGCCAGTTGTATTTTGTCGACGAAGGTTAATGATACAGCGTCAACCATAAGTCACGCTACATGACTGATTACACTTATTTCTGTTCAACGAGTGATTACTCTCCAGACATAACTATTTATTTTTCACTGTCTTTTAAGACATAAATTGTCCTAAGTATACCTTTTTCACGCACGGTTGCCTGGAAGAAATTACGCTGTATCTGTAATTCAGATTCTAAAAATTTACTGGATTATATGCGAAATACAAAAATTTGTTTTAGATTAACGTTTAGTCAAAAATTTAGATATACCTATGTTAAGCGTATTTACTCACAGTCATCACACTACTGCTTGAACTCCGTGGGATAAGATTAGGATTATTATTAGTATCATACAGTCACGTCTAAAAAAATGTAGACCAGTTTAAAACTTTGTCACTTTTTTGTAGTTGTCATTTGTCACTGATTTCTGTTCAACAAACTAATAGCTTTTAGAGTGTCAAGGTTCTAATTTGTATACCTACATATTTATAGACGTGACTGTTCAAGTATTTTTTTAAATTAATTTTTACCCTTAACATTTCTTCTGTAGTCTGGAATACAGCTGCTCCAGGTATTGTTCTGCTTACATTTGAATCATCTGCGTGTGCACTCGTTCCATGGTTACTTTGTGCAAACACTGGGAAAATGAAATGAGTTTTCAAAATAGCTGATGCATCAAAATGTCCCTAGGTGCATGCCTTCCTTATGGGTGGATAAGGAGAACGGGTCATAGAACACCACTTGGGCCCAATGCTTGTATATGTGGGTGTTAACGTTTACAAATGTAGTCCGTATCACAGCTTAACGTGCCTTCTGAAAATTTTTGGTCACTCATCCAATAACCGACCTAACCGTGGGCAACTTGCTTAAGAGACGCAATTGCAGGGCGAACGCGCTAAGCGATAACGACTGCGCCTTTGAGCTCTTCTGTCACTAAGCTCCTCTTTCTCGTTTCAAAATACTCTATGCTTATTATAAAAACTAAAGATACTAACTAAATTAAATCGTAATTCTGAAATCTTAAGCGCACTTAATGTTCAAAAGGCATAAAAAAAGCTTTTTTGAGTTCAGTTTTTGTAGAGAAATACTGTCTCAAGTCAATAAGTAGTTTTGTTTATTCAAATATTTTTCTATCTTGTTTGAATTAAAAAGGTATATACTCTACACAATGCAAAAAGGAGCAAAAAAAAATAGGGAGTGAGTGATTCATCCTTATTCCGTGGGTGGGCTAAAACTGCAAGCGAGAGAAGGACTTAAAATGGAATATCGCGCTATTTTTAATGAAAATTCTAGTGATCCACTTACCTCCTCTATCTTTGTCTTTGAGATCTTTCAACTCTCTTAAAGCTTTTAGCTCGTCAAGGGGACTCTTCATAACTGCAGCCCGGCAGCATGCAATATGTATAAAGTGCAAAATACAGACAGTCGACGCCATGACAGGAATCCGAATGGATTACCCAGTTAGTATTACTTAAGTACCTAACTTAGTTTTTTGATTTTGCCCTAGAAATTATGTATTAAGTAGTACGTATCATTTATAGACGTACGTATTATTCTAGTATAAGAGGAAATAGGTTCTAAAATTTTGCCTGTCAAGGGGCTGTAGTTAGGTTAAACTTTCCAGTGATAACGGTGGAAATTAATCCACTACCAATATGACAAGAATTCAACTTAGAAGCAATTTCAATGAATATTGATTAGTATTAGTATGTGAAGTACGATTTAAGGACGTGATAACATACTCGAAGTTAGCAAAAGAATTTGACTGTATATAGTTTCCTTATTCAAATACTAGTATTTCGAGTCACGTGACTTTAAAAAGACCTTTGATCTCTCGATGGCCTCTCGACTAAAGATTTGAACATTTAGTAGAAAAAAATATTTAGTAGAATTCAGACTAACCTGGTCTACCATACAGTTTAGTGTTTCCATGTACATGTTCTTCATGATAATTGGATCCTGGTTCTCCTTTGGGTCCTACTATTGAAGCTCCTGGCGCTCCCGCTGGTCCTGATGGTCCTGGCGGACCAGGAGGCCCAGGTGGCCCAGGGATGTAACGAACGGCCTCTGATACGGCGCTTGGAGGTCCAGGGGGCCCTGGTGGGCCTTTTTCTCCGGGTAATCCTGGGATACCGTCGTACCCACGGTCTCCTTTATCACCTTTGAGCTGTATAAAAAGCGTTTTTACTAGATTTTTGTAAAGCCAATAATTGCTAGCATTACTAGAGATTTAAGTTATTTTACTTTTACTTATAATAGTAGGTAATGTTAAGCCAATACACTTGTATATATTCGTCGTATTAAACCTATTTCGTAGGGTAGATAAAGCAAAAATAAGAAAAAACTCCACCCACAGAGTTTATATTCTGAACACATTCAGAGGGCTGGTCATTGCAAACAGCGACGATGGAACATCGCAAAGATATAAGACACTGAAACTTTTTTCATTCCTAGAACTATTTATTAACCGCTAAAGAAAATTAAAGTTCTTAGCAGACGAAGTCGAGGGCAGACGCTAGTTTATAATATTAGTTCCTACTAATAGGTATGTAGGTGTAGTAGGATGACATCGAGAATTCGGAAACGGCAAAATTAGACATCACCTATTTCTTAAAGATAGTCTGGTGAATATAACTAAACACAATTTGAGTGATAAGAAATGTAATAAGTACCACTAATTGAATGCTAATGAATTGAAGGTCATCACCAAGATGGAATACAACGAGAATCAACTATTAATCTGTGGATTATTTACATTTGGATAAGATATAGGTAGTGTATGATTAATAATTTTAAGCAAATCGAATATGTATTTTATTAAAAACCTGTTTTGTAAATACACAAAGCTTTAGTCGACAAAAATATTCCAAAAGTAAATAGGTGAAGAATGTTATTCATTTTTTTTATGTAAGCCTTGAACTTACAAATTATTTCATGTATCGTTTGACGTCATCAACATCTTGACGAGTGAGAAAATAATGTTAGAAAGGACTATAATGTTTTATTTCAAATTATTTTTAAATTCTCAATACAATAATGTATTTAAATAAATTGAGAACTTAACAATAATTTAATTACAAAGAACGTAAACTTTATTGCATGATAAGAATATACAAGTAATACCTATTACCATAATAGTAATAAAGGACATATCTTTTATGAAAGAGAAATAAATAAAAATGAAACAATGTTGTCCTTCGATATCATTGTTTTTATCAACTAATCTTAACTCCAGTAAACTGACCGTCATTGCTCCGACAAAAAAATATTTAATTGGGAATGAATCAGCCAGTTCGGATCCGCGCGACCGACTGTGATATCGTGTGTGGTGCTATTGTGTTGTGTTATACAAAATAGGACAATGATTTTCGTAATTTTAGTTTTAGTTGTCCTAGTGATTTTCTATTATTATGGAACAAGGACTTTTGATTACTGGGAGAAAAAAGGCGTTAAACATGAAAAACCATTACCATTTGTAGGTAATAATTTAAAGCAGTTCATGCAAAGAGCGAGTATGGCAATGATGGCTACAGAAGTTTACAGAAAATTCCCAAATGAAAAAGTTGTTGGATTCTATAAAGGGACAAGCCCAGAATTGGTTATAAGAGATCCGGAATTAGCGAAACGGATTTTGGTCACCGATTTTCAACATTTCTACGCGAGAGGTTTCAATCCACACAAAACAGTTATAGAGCCACTTTTGAAGAATATTTTCTTCGCTGATGGAGATCTTTGGAGGTTGATAAGACACAGATTTACGCCTGCTTTCAGTACAGGAAAATTAAAGGCAATGTTCCCTCTCATCACAAAGAGAGCAGAAAAGCTCCAGCTCATTACTGAGGATATTATAAACAGAGATTATTATGACGCTCGCGAGCTAATGGCGCGGTACACAACAGATTTTATTGGAGAATGTGGTTTTGGTATTAACATGGATTCACTAAGTGATGAAAACTCTCAGTTCAGAAGATTGGGCAAAAGGATTTTCCATCGAAATTTCAGAGATGCTGTGTGTGGTGCACTAAAATTAATGTTCCCTGAGTTGTGCAAGCATTTAAGATTTTTGGATTCGGAGTTAGAAACAACAATGTTACACTTGTTTCGAACTGTTGTAAAAGAAAGGAATTACAAACCTGCTGGAAGAAACGATTTTATTGATTTAATGCTAGAGTTGAAAGAAAAAGGAGACTTAGTTGGTGAATCTATAGAAAAAAAGAAACCTAATGGAGAACCAGAAACAGTAAAGATGGAACTGAGTGAGTTGTTGATGACAGCACAAATGTTTGTATTTTTCGGCGCCGGTTTTGAAACGTCATCTACTGCTTCAAGTTATGCATTACATCAATTGGCATTTAATCCAGATTGTCAAGAAAAAGTGCAAGCTGAAATTGATACAGTGTTAGAGAAGTACAACAATATTATAACGTATGAGGCTATTAAAGAAATGGATTATTTAGAAATGGCATTTTATGAGGCCATGAGAATGTATCCTTCAGTGGCATATTTAATAAGAATGTGCACGTCCAAACAGTACACTTTCCCCGAGATTAACTTGACGATCGATGAAGATGTCAAAGTTGTGATTCCTATTCAAGCAATACATATGGATGAAAAATATTTCCGCGACCCAACAAAGTTCGATCCCGAGAGATTTAGTTTTGGTGCTAAAGAAGACATTAAGAACTTTGTGTTTTTGCCATTCGGAGAGGGGCCCAGATCTTGTGTTGGTAAGTGAACTGAAAGTAATTTAATCTGAATCTGAAAGAACTGAAAGTAGTGACTCGGTAGCTCAGCGGTCAGAGCATTGGACCGGATATCCAAAGGTCACGGGTTCGGTTCCCGTCGTCGTATTTTTTCTAGTATATTATTTGGTAATTTAATCGCTTAACCCAATTCTTATTTTTACTATAATTTTACAGTAAGAAAAGTAATTTAAAAGTTGTTTTGTCGATAAATTAGCAACATTTTCGTTAAATACAATGCTTCGGGCGTATTGATTTCTCTGAACTTTGAACTTTATAAACATTTTTCATTGATAATTAATACTTGAATTTTAATCAGAAGGTTTTGAGTTGATTGCACATTCTTTTATGATGGCTGGGTTATTATTACTTATTATTATAACAGTAAAACAGGTAAATTATTATTGATTAACCATCATCGTAATATTTGCAGGAGCAAGGTTAGGGCAGATGCAATCCATGGCTGGTATAGCAGCAGTCCTGCAAAAGTACACAGTGGAACCAGCAGCACGTAGTCTCCGAAACCCACTTCCAGATCCAGCTGGTATTGTATCAGAAGGATTTGTTGGAGGATTACCATTAAAATTCAAGAGACGAAGTCCACCTTTAACTAGATAACCGAAAAGTAGTAAATGAACTAATACGCGATCCATCCTCCATCCATCCATAAATAACCCCGGTTATTGTTGCCACTAGCCAGTGTCTGTCATCTGCGCCAGAAGACCCAGATTCAAATCCTACAAAGTTGCATGTATAAATTGCTTATGATAATTGTGTGATGATCAAGTTATTCCCCAGGCATGTGTAATCGTACCTTTTTATGCCTAAGTGATAATGTTATGATATTTTTTCCTTTCTAGTCACCATAGAAGGAAATAAAAAAATGTTGTTCATTGATTGTTGTCCGAAAATATTTATTATCCTTATTTGTTATCAATATTATTCTGTTTAAGAAGTATTGTTAATTAACGTAAAAACGCCATTTATATTAAAAGCGAGTGTTTAAATTCATTATATTTTTTATTTTTTAAATCCAATTAGGAGAACTCGCGCTTGTGTATTACTAAGTATATACTATCTTCTCTTAGTATATACTACGAGTATCTTCTCAACGGAAATATTTAACGTTTTTTATCACATCAATTAAATGGGCTGCTTTAAAAGTATTTGAATACCTATCTTCTGAACCAGAATGCCAAATACTATTTTTAAAATAATAATGAAACGAAAAATAAGGCAAAACTTTTATAACTCTGATACAAAACATATATTGCAAAAATAGAAAATGAGCGAATCTATCTTGATTGATTGATCAATAGGTATTTGAAGTAATAATTTTTTATCCTTATCGTCACTTTTTGGGCCATCTTGTACTCTTTACAAAAATAATAAAAAAAGAGGCACTGTGAACAGAATATTAGCGATATCAAAGGTCTAAATTGATTTTATTAATAAATCTGTATTGTTTCTAGGATTCGTATTCTGCAAACTTCCTAGGTATAAAAGACAAGATAATTTTAAGATTAGGGAGTTACATCAACTTTTTATTCATAAATAAAAACAATACAAACTTTTTTTGGGCAGTCGTGTAACAATCAAAAAGTAAGTAGGTAATGATGTTTATTTTACGAAAGAGATTTTTTTATAAGTAATTTATCATCATATCTGGATAACCTTGAACTCAAGCAACATTTATCATGTTGGACTAGAAGTATTTGTAAACCATTATCAATCGCACAAATAAATTTAGTTTTATTCTAAATTTATTCGTGCTTAACAATCATAATTATTATATTTTTATTTCAGTAAATTAAAAAAAGTGTTTTGATGTTTTAATAAAATACCTGAGCAAATAAAAAAGAAAAACGATATAAATTTTAAGAACTTGTTAAATTATTTTTTGATCAGGTTATAATAGTTTCTATACGAGTACATTGGAGAGAATAGTTCATTCAATTTAAATAGATAATCTTAGATATTTAGATTTTATTTTAAATTTTACAATAAAATAAATACGAGGTAGTTACGTTCCCTAAAATGTGATTGAGTCATGCTCGTGAACGGGTGCTGCCAGTGGGAATAGGTCTTCTTTTGTCTGTTAATATTAGGGGCGTCGTATATAAAAAAAATCTGTTTAATATTATCTATATGTATGGCACTTGATCTTACTTAAAACATAAAATTCATAACTAGTACCTTGTTTTTATTTCTATAATTATTGCAATAACTTTTTATAGTCAGTGATTTTTGTAAATAAAGGGCTATGAAAAGCTTTTGGATATTCGTTTTCAATTCGATGCCTTAACATGTGTAGCATTTGATTTGATTTTTTGAATTTTGAGATTTAAGCATTCACAATGCTATTTTTATATAATACTGAGCTACCGAGTCACTCTCAGCGGTCAGAGCATTGGACCGGATATCCAAAGGTCGCGGGTTCGATTCCCGTCCGAGAACATGATCTGGTGCGAGTCCTATTTTTTCTAGTATATTATTTAGTATTGATTTTTTGATTTTTTGATCTTTGTTGACTTGTCCGGAATATTGTAAATTATTATTGAATTGTTTCATTTGCGTCTATTTTTTTTAAATTAAAAATGAAAGTTACTATATGATAGTTACTACTGCTAAAGGTTACTAAACTTTCAAATAAAACCTATATACTGAAAGAGATAAAATATTAAAATGTATTTTTTGCCATTAACATAAATGAAAAAAACTGCTTATTTTAATTCAAGTAAGCTGACACGAAAAAACTAAACAAAAAGAATAACGAAAATATATAACGGGGCTTAAAAATAGTCAGTCTTCAGTCTTTCAGTTGGAGACTGACAGGCAAACTGTGATATCAAGTGCGCTCTACACTCATAGCACAATGATTTTTAAATTCTTGTTAAAATTCTATTTATAATTTTATATTACAATGTCAAAAGGAGTTTTGGTAATTGAAAGAAAAAGGGCGTTAAGCACGAAAACCATTACCATTCGTAGGAAATGGCTTAAAGCATTTTATTCGGAAATCGAGCGCGGCAATGATGGCACTGACAACTACAAAAATTTTCCAAATGAGAAAGTTTAGGAATCCTTTTTGCGTTGATGGAGACGTTTGGAAGGTACTAAGACAGAGATTTAGTCCAGCTTTTAGTATAGGAAAATTAAAGATAATGTTCCCTCTTATTGCAAAAAGAAATTATAAACATTGACTATTATGACGCACATGAGCTAATGGCGCGATATGGCACAGACATAATTTTTAAATGTGGTTTTGGAAGCGAGGAAAACTCTTAGTTCAGAAAATTCGGCAAAAGGATATTCCATCGTAGTTTCAGAGATGGGGTGTGTATTGGACTAAAATATATGTTCCCTGAACTATGTAAGCATGTAAGATTTTTCTCTTCAGAAGTAGAAATTACAGCGTATCGAACCTAATAATTAAATTTTGTATACTTTACTTACCATTGCGATATCGATCAAATTGATACCAGGATCGCCTTTTTCGCCTTTAGGTCCTGCAGGACCAGGAATTCCAGGTGGCCCGAGAGTTCCAGGACGCCCCTATATGACATAATCCACATTATAATTATCAAAACTTCTTTGGGAAACATTTGAAGCGTCAACACTTAATTCTAAACATGTTTTGCGGCGTTGTGTGACAGAGCGCAGGTAACGTACGCAACGTTACCTGCGCTCTGCATAAAGCATAAAAATATGCTTTCTTGTTAAAAAAGTAAGGTTGCGTTTTTCAATTTGTAGAACTGTTGCACGTGAATAAGGCTTTCAAGTTTGCATACCTACTTTACAAAAAAAAATTGTTAAAAGAAAATAATTTAAGTTAAAAATAAAAGTACTCAACGACATATGCATTAATATTATTACAATGACGTTGCTATTTTCACATAACTTTATTTTTACTATTTTGAAATTATAAATACTACTTATTATTTTATCAGTAATCTCACCTTAGAATTCTTCAGTAGGCATATAAAAAGAAAGTCATATTAATTGTTTTTAAACATACCATACCATGTCATAAAAAATTAGAACTCTTTAACCAATTTTAGTTAAAAAGTATTTGTATTTGTGATGAGCAAAAAAGGCCGAGGCTGCAGCCCCCTGATATGGAGAACAAGTATGACAGGGACTATAAAAAGGAAACAGTTGCTCGATCTGACAACCCAGAAAGTCTACTCAAATAGCCATTCTACTAAAATTAACGCTAGTAGAATAGAATGACAATGTATGGAATTGACAGGAGCTAATCGTTAGCTTATGTCATTCCCATACATTGCTATTTTATTCTCCTAGCGTTAATTTTAGTAGAATGGCCATTTGGTCTTTCCTGCCCCTACTCAAATGAGTAGGGGCAGGACAGATTGTCCTGGCGCAGCCTAATAAGGAGGGCCAACCTCGCCTAAAGTGGGAATCAGGCAAAGGAGAAGAAGCAGATAAAGGTTGTATAATATGAGAAGGGAAGAAACATACCATCCAACCTGGTAGGCCGATTTCGCCCTTCTCGCCCGGTTTCCCAGGGGGGCCTGGAATGCCTGGCAGCCCTTGTAGTCCCCGAGGGCCTAATGGTCCTGGTCTCCCTCTTCGGCCTCTTAGGCCTGGCTCTCCTTTGTCACCCTAATGAGGAATGATA
This sequence comes from Catoptria pinella, assembly GCA_963556745.1. NCBI lineage: Eukaryota > Metazoa > Arthropoda > Insecta > Lepidoptera > Crambidae > Catoptria > Catoptria pinella. Next base: position 8,758,906 of record OY750771.1, read on the forward strand.
AATATTTTTTAAATCCCACACATTGAAAATGTTACTAACATTGTTTGATTGGTTTAAACGCATATATATATAAACGTATATGTACGCTTAAATACGATAACGAGTTTTCTCATTAGAATTTGTATTTACAACTCATTAGAATTTAAGGCAGCTAGTGCTACCCACTAAATTTATTTGGAATATACCATAACTTTGGCCCAAAATTGTTTAGTTTACAAATTGATATTCATACCATTTATACTATGTTACATCAAAATATAACTTTCAGTATAGAAAAAATACCTTGATTGTGATTAAATCCGAACCAGGAGACGTCATACTGATAGGTCCGGGAGGGCCCCTCTCTCCTCGCTCTCCTTTTAACCCAGGAGGGCCTGGCGGGCCGGTAAGACCTGGCAACCCTGATGGGCCGATGTCCCCCCGGTCACCAGGCTTGCCATCTTTGCCAGGGAACCCTGGGGGCCCGTCATTCCCTCGACTGCCTTTTTCACCCTGTGTCATTGATAAAACATACAGATTTTAGCGTAAACTTATTTAGAATAAAAATAAAAATAGTGTTTGATAAATGGTATAAACAAGCAAGCACCTTCCAATGTCATTCATTCAAATATTGTTATAGGTACTTAGCATCAAAAATTGTAAAAAAATAATAGTTCAAATGAAGTCATTAAAAATATGTCGGATTTTAAAATTTATTTCTAATTTAATAACGTCAATATCTACTATTAAGTACTACACTAAATTTAAAAATTATCTATTTATTTCAGAGGGGCTTTTAGTGGTTGTTATTGTTACACTTTTATTACGTATAAATACCTACTTGATTCGTATTATTCTAAAAATAATGTACGACGATGGCACATCCATTATTCATAAATTTGTTTGACCTTGAGTCGACTTTACCTTTATACGTAATCAATGCTGTTATCGCTGTTCAACTTTTTAACTTGATGTGCTGTCTACTATGTGTTGTGTATTTTGGTTTTGAAACACCGTTACTATTTAAGTTACCTTTTCTCCTTTGTCTCCTTTAGATCCGGTAAAAGTCTGCCGGCCTAAGGGTATAAAATTAGTCATTAAATATTTTTTATCTGAATGGCTTTTCGTATTTCGTGTAACGTAAGTAAATTTAAAACCAGTGAGATTATGAGTTAAACATTTTTTTACTTACCAGTAGACAAAAACTCAGGGTCATCGGGATTGAAGACACCTGATGAAGTTGGTGGGCCTGGTAGACCAGGAGATCCTCGTTCTCCTATAAGATAAAAAACATTATAGTTCTGGTATTACAAACAAGATTGCCTGGAAAGTGTAGCCACAGTTATTATACTGGCAGACTAATTTATAGTTTACCTTTTCTCTACAACACCAATACCAAAAACGGTACCTTTTACACTTACATCAAAATGATAATAAACGAAGACAAATATAAATCAACTTAGGCGCACCTTTTTCACCCTTTTCAGCTGGCCGGCCGTTGGCTCCGGGCATACCAGGTCGTCCGTCCAGACCCGGGGTCCCTTGGTCCCCTTTCAAGCCTCGCTCACCTTGGGGTCCAGGATGACCCTGAATAGAATTATTATCAAACATTATCATCCGCCTTTATAATATGCTAGAGCCAAGGCCAGTCAACGGGCATGGATGCGGATTAGTGGGTGTTAAACGTGCTTTCCAAAGCACGAGAGAAGGATCTCAAGATATTTTTTTTGACATCCATATCACTAAACAAATATTATTATTTTTACAAATAGAAGACTATTCACTCAAGAGCCACGGCATATGAAAAAGTTGCGTTAAAAATATGCTGAAACATTCAGTTTGACTTTTGCTAGACTTACCCTAACGAAAGTTGCTTATTCTCCGTAATTGCAGTGCCAATGCGCTAAACCATAGCAACATCGAACTCCTTACTTTTATTTGTTTACTTACTCGATCACCTTTAAGCCCATGTTGACCAGGTGGTCCCCGATCTCCTTTGTGGCCTGGGAACCCTCGTTCTCCTTGTGGTCCCATAGGACCCGGCTGACCAGCGTCGCCTTTTGGCCCTGGGGCTCCGGGTCTCCCGATCGCGCCGCCATAAGATCCCATTATAGATTCCTGTTAAAAATATTCTAGTATAGACTGCTGTATGTTCTCAGGTATGACTGCTAAAAGATCTCTTCGTTACGAGTCTAAAATTATAAAATAGCAGTTACGTAATTTAATACTAGAAAAATGCAACACGTCTCTAATGGTGTGTCTTCACCGAGTCGCTTTCTTTTTCCTCTTACGTTTTCATCAGAGACATGCCTTATGCTTGAGGCTCTTATAATGCTCCATTCCATAGGGCATGCAATAGCGCATGCCCTATACTTCTCAAAAATACGTCAAAATTTGTATGGCATGCGTTTTAACGCAAGATAATTTGAAAGTTAAAGACACAAGGGAAAGCGACTGCATGAAGACACGCCCAAACTTGTCTACTCAGATGGGATCTCCTCATATTTAGTAAAATAACGCTGGCTTACAGCGAAAAATTAAAAAGTGCCCACTAGAAATGAATCTTATAGCGACTCCCGTAGATAACGAAAGGTCGTGGGTCCGATTCAGATTCCGAGTACACTCTGAGTATATAAGTTAGAGAAGAATTGCTTTTCTCAAAATTAAGATAAGCATAAAAAAGCATTGTGTCCGCAAAAGTCTAAATCTTAAATTAATTACATATTACTATCTATTGCGTTGAAAAAGTACTTTATGTTATTTATCTGTATCCTATTACAGCTATCATGAAATTCAAATCACGTTGAATTTTGTAACGCTATTTCAGATTAGTGACTGCGTGATAAGATACGTTCAATTATTCATTATTTTGGAAAGTTTGAAGTTAAATAGATATAAGTAATTAAATCAAGAACATATTAATCTATATGAAGAACCTGAAAGATTTGTAGAGCAAACACTCAGCAGATAGGTAGTTTATTCTTGATAAAAAAATGAACTCTTCCAAGACTGTTATCAGTTCAAAGTTCTCAGAATCACTGCCTGTGGTGATTTTATATACAAATCTGATCCTTCAGTCAAAAATATCCTTTAGCGGCTAAACTATCAAGAACAAGAGTGGCATCCATCACATCACATTAGATACAGTCAGGCGTTTCTTGGGTATTAGCTTTAAGGACAGAATCGTTCGTTACAATTATTGTACTACCTACCCCATTATGCATCTTTCGTTTTTTTTCTTTAGGTGCTTATATTGCAGAGTATTTCTTTAACCAAAATAGTTCGATCTTCAATAATATTTAAGTCATTTAGTTTCAGTCATTATTTTGCTGATTGGTTTATTTATATTTTTAATATCCTTATTCTGCTTTCAAGTTGAATGTACAGAAACACTTGTGCCAAATAATAACCTATGCAATGTGCCGAAAATTTCCTGCGACATTTTGAATAAATTTCTTTATCGAGACCGGCGATATATCAAGGGCCATTTCACTTCCACACTTGTTTGTTCGACAAAGGCTTCCGTTTGAAACGAACTGTATCACAATGAGAAAGTCTCCGGAGTTTGACAGGCGATTTTTGTTATTGACAAAGTAAGTAAAAGGTATTTCGCAGAGACGAAATTCGAATGTGCGCGATTTAATATCGCCTTTAGGGAGTAATGACCTGTGAACGGTACGAAATATTTGTATGTTTGTAAATAATGAAACCACTGAAGAAGTCACGGTGGCAAAAGCTACGTAATAATAATTGTACTTGCTAACAAGTAAGTAACACACATAAGTCAGACACTAACAAAATAAAAATGAAAATGACAAATGTCTTTATTGCTGTTAGCAACTTACCTTGTATATTGGCCTAGGTTTCCAATTGGACTACAGTAACAGAAATGGTAGCATGAAATGGACAGAATAGCATTATTAATTGCTTACAAAAAATAAATTATAATATTAGTAAGTACTACACAAATCTACTCTCGGTTGAAAGCTTCCCTAAATAATATATCTATAAAATATTATACAATAGCGAAAATCTATAAATAACAAATTTACATCTTAAACATGGAAAAGGCGTAGAAATAGGCACCATTCTAGCCTGCCTAAATAGATTTTCCAAGTGTTTCAATGCATTGTATTAAATTAGTTTTAATTTACTTCAATATCAGCATGAAGTTGTTGAACAATATTTTACAATAATCGCTTATTTGACAGCAAACGTTTTCTATAAAGCAAGCTGCACTTTCGGACTATGCAGAAAAAAATAATAGCTGCCATATCTACATTGACTTATTCATACTTACATCAAAATTACTATACTCAGAAGACCCCGGCGGGCCTGGTGGGCCTGGTGGCCCTGGCGTACCAGGTCTTCCGTCCACGCCAGCTTCTCCCTTTGCTCCAGGTAGACCTTCTGGCCCTCGAGGTCCTGAGTCGCCTCGGTCTCCTTTTTCTCCTCGTGGCCCCATAGGTCCCCTTTCTCCAGGCATACCGGGTTGTCCCTGTAGAAGTTTACTGTAGTTGGAGAATGAATTTACTTGATCTGTGTAGAAAGGAAAGTCCACAGGTGAAACCAATGATCAGGGTAGTGTAGGTGAGTAAATAAATAGCACCTACATACCTATGGGATGTCAAATCTTTCACCCTTCTGGTAAGTAGTAAAATATTTGATTGAATCAGGCATTACTTTGACAACATTTGAAGAATGTTGCCAGCTTCAAATAAAGGAAAAAAAGAAGAAACAAATTTTTTCTTTATATTTGAAGCTGGCAACATTCTTCAAATGTTGTCAGTCACTTGGTGCGGAGTGGGGAGGAAGAGACGATAAATACGGTGTCGGGAGGCGCAGTTACTCATTCGGTGTTGGTTCACGCACGATCTAACTCCTGAGGATGCTCCGGGTTGGGGCGAAACACGTGTAGAGTAGTCTAATTGGTGAAGGTGCAAGGTGTGTCGCTGTCATGCTAAATGCAAGTATTGTGCACTGATATTTTCGTGGTGTGCATGTGCATTTTTTTGCGGGCGGGCGGGCGGTGTATCCTGCATATAATTTTTGCGGGAGTAAGCTACATATATTCTCTTTTCACAAAGTAGTAAAATTGCACTTACTGTGATACCAGGTGCCCCCGTACGCCCGTCTGCGCCTACCAGGCCTGGCGGACCCGGAGGTCCTTGCAACTCCGGCGCAGTTTGGAGGAGGGACAAAATGGTGCTGGAGTTGCAGCCGCATTGTCCCAACGACGCGTAGTTTTCACCGAATATTTGCTGTAGGCAATCAATTTGTTACATTGTAATTATTCTATTACAATTTGAACTGTTGTATGCTTTTGAATTATTGAAGAATATTGCTATTATTTCAAATATCTAGTTATAAAATGTATAATAAAAAATAATAATACTGACCTTTATAGCTGGTCTCTAAAGTATTCCAATGTCGCAATTGAAAGACAGAAATAGAGAGTCAAGACAACAGAACAATAATAGGTACTTATGTGTAAAAATACTATGATTCAGTTTACTGTTCATTATTTTATTAAGATAAACTTGTAAAGTTTTACACTATTGCTGTTGAGTCGGTAATAATATTCAACAAAAATATCACAAAGTTTTGTCAAAACGGACGAAACGGAACACTTAACGCGGTTCATCTTAACCCTCTGGAGAGCAAATCAAATGAATCCATACCGTTAAATCGAATGTCAGACAGCCGACAAGGGCGTAATAAACTCTGTTACTACCGGCCATACCAATTTAGTGGCCAATGACGTTCCGGCTACGAAAGTAGTCAAAGAAAAGGAAAAGGCTGGAAGTAATGATATTGTTTCAGAAAAAACATACCTAGTAAAAAATGCTATGGAGCTTAGCACAATATTTCAGACAATTTTGTAAATAATTTACCTATTGAATCAACAAATTCGTATTTTAGAACAGTTTCAACGTTATAAACAATTAAATGACGACTGGTCTGCCAAAAACGAACTAAAAAGTTAAATAAAAAGTGTCATTGCAGTCGGGGGACCGTTTTGTGGAAAAGAATCAAATCAAAGAGGTCCCCCAACTGCATTGACACTTGTTATTTAACTTTTTAGTTCGTTTTTGGCAAAACAGACACATTTTTTTTTATTTAAAAGTAATTTTTTAAGGCCTTTCATCTGTTTTTTCCCTCTTGATCTTAAGACTTAAATGCGAGATGCCTGTAAGGGTATTATACCTGAACAAAAGGGTTGCCAAGGAAGCTGTTTGTCCTAAACGAGAGATGCCGATAAAGCAGTATGCCTGAAATACGAAATTGACTAACAAGCAGTTTGCCTAAATTTAAATTAACTGTAAAGCAGTTTGCCTGAAATACAAGATTCGCATTTAAGGAAACTAGATCAAAAGGGGTTTTTGGGAAGTCGTGTAAAAAGCTAATGAATTAAAAAATATTGTTTTCCAAACCCAACGAGTTTCTCGAGTTTAAAGGAATGTTTAGCACTTTACATAACATAAAATACTTTATTAAGAGATTTTTTCGCATGGATTCCTTCTATAACACGGCAAATTGTCTGTGGTGACATAATGAGTGAGGTAAGCGGAATCTGCGTTGAATTGTGTTTTAAGTGACCGCTGTGCTGAGATGTAAAACGAGAAGAAAACGTTTCAATAGCCCATTCAAGTTGGTTGATACGGCTACGCGCATTGTGGGCGGCGAGGTAGACAGAGATAGCGTTTATGGTTGGTACAAGCGTTAGACAGAGAGCAATTAAGAATATAGCACAACAGCCACCGAGCACTGATGGCACTTTTAAATCATAAAATACCGAGCACAACAGGAATCTTTTAAGGACTGTTGCCCGCGACTTCGTCTGCGTGGACAACTGAACATTACAAACAATTCTTTCAAAACCACAGTGTTACTAAATAGTTAAACTGGTTATGCTCTGAAAACAAATATTTCCATAATTGTTATTTAATATTGTATTTAAAGATCATTTATTCCTAGATCCCTGGAAAAGATTCGATCTTTTTCTTGCTGGCGTTGTAGATAATAAAGATGGTATAGCAGATGTATAAGTTACACAATGTTTTGTCCCTTTCTTTTTAATGTCAAACTTAAATAGTTTAACAGAGAGTCACCACTGTGTAACTTATACATCTGCTATACAATCTTTATTAGTAAGGGGGATAGTAATTACACATTATATGTTTTAATTTCAACTCGTCACTACATCATCTTAAGTTAGGTAATGCAATAAACCTTCACTCCCCGTTTGTAAAGTTCTGTACTTATGTAAAATTAAGAAAGATGCCCTGGCTTAGTTAACCATTGTAGACACAACAGCTTACCTGATTCTTTTGGGCTCAACTAATCAATCTTGAACAGTTACGAGATCAAATATTTTAAGAATACCGCTTTACACTCGGACTCCAACCTAAACGGGGTTTGCTTGTTTAGCAGGGAGGCAGCTCATGGCCGCAGGTTAAATGAGAGTCCTGTGGTTCAGACTTCACCAGGGCATGCGGGTTTGTGCTAGCACGGTATACCTACATCATTATTGTTTGTTTTTAACTGAAACTCTGTTGGTACAACCGACAACACTTCTGCTTTACCACTTCTAAGGTTAAAATAGCTTGCACGCCCCGCCGGCGCCGTCACTATAACATACGTTAATTTAGTTCGTGTACACGAATTTTTCTGCAAAGAGCACGTAAATTGCCTATCGTAATTTTATTATCTTTCAACGTTGCAATGGATGTTAACAAAATATTGTCAGGGTCTTAGATCTTGTCCAGAAAGGGCGAATTCGCCGCGATTTGACACGCGATTTTGGTTACACTGCTGTTAATATTGCACACGTTGGTGACGTCGCTGGTCCTAAGCGAACATTGTTTAGTGAAACGCGTCTAATATGCGCGTAGCTCTGGACAGGGTCTTGAGAACACTGAACAATGCCGCTCCAAATATTACGTTCATACAGCTGGTTGAAACTTAATAAACATTTGTGATATAATTAGTCTGAAATAAAGTATTAAGTGTTCAACTTTTTCTTTGTCCTATCTGATTATTAAACCATTATTGATTGATTACTGATTATGTTGAGAAGTCAAAAAATACTACTACTACGAAAAGAATTTGGCTCGCATTTCACTTCATATCAAAATTGCAAGTATGTACAATTTTTAAATCACTACTTAACTGATAGTATCCTTTGTTCGCAAAATATTACATTCGCAAAATATTATATTCACAAAATATTACATTCTCACAACATCAGTTTCCATACCTAAACTTCAAATAAAATAAAATAAAATATCATCAAGACAGACTTTTATTTTTTTATAACTAAGCTATAGGTTCTTTGCCCTTTATTTTTTATTTCATTCCAATTATACTTAAAAGATTTTTTCAAGCTATTGAATATTCCTATTTTACGAATGAGTACTTACCAATTTTTTGTTCATTCATTAGACGACGATAAATGGACGATTACTCACGTCATCTCCAGATCCAGATATTTCAGCGATCGCAGATATGCCAGGGGGCCCGGGTGGGCCAGGTGCCCCAGGGGGGCCTGGAGGGCCCCGCACTGTCTCGCCTGGTGGGCCCTGTTGAGACAAAGCCTTTTTAGCAATTTGAAAATAAAAATAAATTTAAGTTTGTTCATATCTTTACGATCGGCCATAAAGAGTTAAGAATGCTATATTTAAACAGAGGAATCTAGAAAAGGGATGTTCAGTTTAAACCTAATAGTTTGTTTATTAAATTTAGATTTTTCCATTCACAATGCTATTTTTATATTAAGATAAATAATATTAGCAAAAATACTAGAAAAAATCGACTCATCCGTAGCACCTCAGACGGGACTCGAACCCGCACCCTTGGGATTCCGGCCCAATGCACTGGCCAATTATGCTACCGAGAGCGACTATCGATACCGATATCGATTTTTTCTAATATAATAGTTTGTTTGTTTAAACCTTGGTTGCGTTCAATTTATGGATTTTCCACTAATTCAATTTGTATTGAAACAATATTGCAGCTTGCAGCAAAGCTTAATCAAGCGTCATTCTACAAAGCAGGTGCTCCAGGGGTGCGCTCTACTATCGACAAACTGTAATGGCCTCGTATGACATGAGAAGTCATTTAGATTATCCGCTTTTATTCCAATGCAAACGTGTAATGTAGAGTCTTATGAAGTTGTTAAATACGGTTTGAGAATAAAACAAAACTGGTTACTAAGTTACCTTGTTTGTTTTTACGGAATCAAAAGCTAGCAAAAATTAGTCGTGTTTACGCAAGATAACATTGTAAGAACCGAAGTTTTCTAAATAATGCCTGTAACATTTATTGGATCTCTTCATTTTTTTTATAGTAAAATTCTCTCAATAAAAAAGATCTAGTAGCCTTACATGATTGTTTATTCTCTCTGAGAATGCTCAACAGCCAGCGCTTTGTCAAGAGTGTATACAGTAATAGCTCATAATATTATAGCTTAATTATATTTACACAATCCGATTAAAATAAATATCTTTTTTTTCATAATCAGTACAATAACTGTAGTCGATAACAGGTATCCATTTACAACTGCGCACAAATTTACTATGCAAAAAAAAATAGCGGAAAAAACTTTTTCATTTCGTTTTTAACTGACTTCAAAAAAGGAGGAGGTTTTATGTTCGTCTGTTTATTAGTGCCGTAGTAAAAGTTATTCGTGTTACCTATCAATTCGTGTATTCACATATATGGGTGTATTTGTATGCACTATGCACTTTAAAACCAGTACTCAAATAACTATAAATTTTTGGTCTATAACAAAAAATAAAAAAACATTAAAACTGCTATAACTTCTTTTACGGGGATCGTATCGTGATCGTGGGGTATAAACAAAACTAGGGGTGGATGATATGCCGATAAATCGAATGGTTGAACAATACTCGAGCTCTCTTTGTGCGAAAACAACGAGTTATGCGTTACCGATCGCACTTTTGTTCTCGACTGCTATGCCATACAAATTAGTCCAACATTTGAATACACATATGGCTATGATTAAATTTAATGGCTTTGATTTTTTTTACATTTACAAATGAACAAAAACGAAGCGACACGAAGTTAGATAGCGTTTTTTTGTCTGCAATTATAATAGTGGTTATACACATATGACGTCGGGTGTTTTATCTATTATTTTTTAGAAATATGTGTACCTAATGTTAACCCATTTGTAATGAAATAAATAATGTCTTTAGCTTAGGAGATTTGAATAAAATATTCGTTTGATACTAAATAGCAATTGAAACTTACCCTTGGTCCTCGATCTCCTTTTTCGCCACCTCTGAACCGAAGAGGATATCCTGAAAATATTTATATAATTAAATTATAAAGTATAATCAAAGTAAAATAATAACGGCCCGACAGCTACAATCATTTTCCCAAGAGTTATTCGCAAGTTTTTCGAGAGCCTTTTTTAATGTGCTAATTTTTGTTAAGTTTTTCAAAGCAAACATCGTGTTACAGTTTGAACGGCAGCTGCACGTCTTATCTCGGGTTTCGTGTCAATGGCAAGGCATAATCCCGAGGTGACCTGACCCTGTCTCGTATCCCGCTTTGTCATGGATAGGGCTGCCAAACGTATTTTTTATAAAATTTATTATTATTGATGCATCATCGCTACATCCCGAGGTAGCGATAGCGAAAGCTTCGCGATGTGAAGTGCGATTTCGACATACGCCATTAGACTTCGTTTGTTTTTCCTTGATTTTACTGTCCGGATCATAGATTAAAGAAGAGAAGAGAAGAGGTTTATAATCTGGGGCCCAAGAATTTTAGAGTGTCATATGTCATATGTGAGAATATGATTATAAAGTTCTTGCTAGGGCCCAATTTTCGAAAGGCGTCAAGTGCTCTTTACTACTCATTTTCATCGTATGCGGTTTATTGTCACAATTGACAACTCGAAAAACACTGACGGCGTCGCTGCAGTCTATGTAGTCAATGTGTAACATAGGTAAGACCGGGTCAGATAAGTCACTGCAATACAATGACAGCTACTGACCAACGAGCGATTCAAAAAATACGGATTTTGCTATGTGTCGAATAAAAATGAATACTAAAGATCGTTTACCGCCTTTCAAAATTAGGGCCCCTGTTCTACCATTAATTGGCTGCACTTTCTAATGACAGACAAAAATGAAAAAATTAAAAAACTTTTCATTTTTGTTAAGTACTAGTCGTCAAGATAAAAAAGTAGTACTACAACTTAACTAGGGTTTTAAGTACCGGAAGTACTGAACAAAAAGGTATTAAATGCCCTTACCATCTGGTGGAGGGGGTAAAAATGGCGGTGGCATAGTCCCATATCGCCCTGATCCTTCGGCATCCCCTTCTTCTTGGTCAACCTGTTATCGAAATTAAATATTGAAAGAAGAAAATTATAAAATTCGAAAAAAAAAAAATTAAACTATTTAGAGACCAACACCATAAACAATAGTTAATAATGTTTATATTCAACTTGGAAGAGAGATTAGTGATATTTTTAAACAAATATAGATTAATATTGTTAAATATTCTGGTTATGTTTTACGGTAACAGTTAATGTTAAAGTTAGCTTAAATCACAATAATTTGCTTATATGTGGTATATATGTGAAGTTGCAATTTTAATGAAGAAATAGTTTTGTAAGTCTACTTATACACAGTAATACAGATACATAGTAATACTCGTACAACATTAATAGTAATAATTTAACGCATTTAAGAGTACATACCTGCCTACCCTACCTCTTACTGCAGAGACTTAAAAAGTGTGAAACCATAAATATCCGTTGTCTACTACTATGTTGCAGTTGTTATTGTAGAAAAGAGTTACGTCAAAAAACAAAAAAATATTAAATTATTTAAAATAAAACTTCTGCAAAATCTGCAGATGACAACCCTACTATCTGCACACCTGACAATTAATTGTTAGAGCAAGTTTAAATATGTACGTAACGCATACTCGTAATTAGCGCAGGTACTCGCTTTAAATACGACAGGGCTTTGTCTTTTGAATTAATGTTGATAGCATAAAGAGCTCAAACACCAGGATACGTTCCGGTCATCCGATCCAATAGAGATTGCATTGTTTCACATTATTTTACCAAATAATTACTGTTATTTTGAAATAATTTTCCATTTTACGTTATATTAATAAATAAGAAGGAAAATTTGAGTTTCATACTTTAATATTTTTCAATTCTAACTGACACACGGCGAATAAGAGAAATTATACAGTTGACAGTAAAGTCCACAAGTTGACTATTAAAGCTTCCGAACAATATCAAATAAAAAAAAAACATTTGTATGGAAAACTATACAAGGTGTTACAAAAATACCCCTAATGCCGAATATGGTATATAGGGACCATCAAACTGAACAACTTTTACTATGGGACCAACACTGAAATCGCGAAAAAAATATGAGCTGTTTCATACATTTTGATATTTTCGATTTTAATTTTTGTATGAAACAGCTGATTTTTTTTTCGCGATTTTAGAGTTGGTCCCATAGTAAAAGTTGTTCAGTTTGATGGTCCCTGTATACCATATTCGGCATTAGGGGTATTTTTGTAACAACTTGTATAGTGGCCACAATTTTCTTTTGAGCAGTTTACACTAAAATTGTCAGTTCTGTTCACACGTTGCTGTTTTCTTTCGTATTTCATACTTTTCAACTGCATTATCAAAGCTTTTAGTTAGTTTAGTAAGCAAAGTTGATAGCTAACAAGCAGTGTAAACATTTGTAACTGAAACATGAACTAAACCGTGGTTCTTATGACAGCGGTAAAATGTTTAATGTTGTCACTTTTTTGACAATATCATTTGAAAGAGACGGCGTCACATTTAAATAGTGTCTAAATTAAACAGTGTTTTAAAATCTTTTGTGGTAAAGCCGTTAATGTTTTATTTATTCCCTGACAACTTGGTAAAATCTTTTGTGCCAATAGAAAGAAGAATGAAAAGCAGTAATTAACTAATATGAATGATATAATCAGACTTTAGAAATAACTTAAGAAAAAATAAATTAAACATCAAAAAGTTAGTAAGTAATTGTAACTCAAATATAAAAAACTTGCATTAAAACGAGATTTATTTTTCAATAAAAAAATAAAATTAAAATAGGCTAATACCACAGAATAAAAAAGTTTTTTTCAAAAATATATAATATATACTGTGCTAATACACCCAACCGCTGTCATAAAGACCTAACCCCACGATTGCAGCCCGGAGGAGTACTAAGTTTGTTAGTTTGCAGTCTGACCTCTGTTTGTAAGTACATTATGCCATCGGTAAATTGTGAGATGGAAATCAGCGATGGAAGATTCAATGTGTGTTCGTATAACATGATTTCAATCTGACAATATAGGTAGTTTTGACATACAGGATAAAATCGAAGTTATTTTGCCATCTTTTAAACTAAGAAGTAAAATTACCAAAAAATTTTTGATCAAAATTCAATTTGAAATATTTTGAGTATAATAGATAGATTCTATAAAAAAGTTAACATTAATATTATTATAGTTTATGCATTGCTTTTCAAACGGTCTCATGGTAGAGGTGTGGTGAATGACCCGTTTTGCGATTAATCGCCGTTGATAAGTCAGATAGTGGCAATAACAATTGTTACGACTCTTTGTGACCGTGCCGAAGCATGGTTAACATCCTCATTGTTTGAAGTCTAGAATACTGCATTCTTCGATGTTAAGTGATTCTTGTCACTAAAAGGAGGCAAGAAGAAAACATATCGAAACTTTTAATTGGTTTTACAGTAAAGCAAATAGGATGAATAGTCTGTTTAATAGATTTTGACAATATAATTGTTTTAAATTTCCATAGTTATTTCGCAACTTTGCATGTAAATCTCAACATAGTTTATTCTAAAAACAGCTTTCATACAGACTGGACAACCGGACAGACAGACATGAAATCTACCAAAGTTTCATTAAAAATATTTTTAAATAGAATTAAATAGAACTTTGTATTTTCCCTTTGAACTTCCAAAATAACAATAAATACGCCAGTGTTAGTAAAGACGTCACAACTAAGTTAGTGTGAAAGCATTAGTTTTAATGCACGTACACAAAAATAAAATAAAAACAAATTAATCACCAAGAAATTGTCAATGTCAATCTCGTCCCCGCCACTGCCTTTACCCATCTCCTGTCAAAACGTCAGAAAGTTCGTTTCATCTATTTTTAATTAAGCAATTGTCTTTTGTTTCCATTAGCTACCTTTTTTTACAAGTAACGGAATGTAACAAAAACTTGTCAATTTAAAAATATAAACAAGGAGTTTGTATTCGAAATTCAAAATTGAAATATTTTTCTTTTTTTGCAATAAAAATATAAGACTTTGTTACCTCGAACGTGTTGACACATTGCACCTCTGCCTGCGACGGAGAACCATACAGCTTCAGTTCTTGAAATGCACCCTGTACCAATATCAATGTTATGACGCGTTTGATTATCGTTTCCATGTTCGCTATTCATTTATCGACCGTTTTTGATGTTTATTTCATTTTCATAATACATAGTCCACAAAAATGTTGAACAAAGTATTTTTTCTTTTGTGACAAAATTATCTTAACACACATAGTAAAAAATTTCAACTCTTTAATATCAACTGACACATTATCTTATTAAAAATAAACACTTAAAAAGGTAAGTCAACATTAAAAACAAATAAAGAAAGATGTGAGCCGTAACGCCCGTCTTCAGATGAGCAGGCGCATCGGTGCACTAAATATAAAACCGGCTAAGCTAAAGGATAGCTTTTACAACCATTTTAAGTTGACACTTACATACATAACCCACTTTTGAAGTAACGTTTGTACTTTTCTGGTGGGTCAAAGAAACGTAGACAGAAAGGGATACATTTAATCAATCAAGTTTAACCTCTTTTCAATTATATTGATGAAACGTTGAATAATTACTTGGAATCAATTCGAAGGTTAAATGAGTTAAGGTTGAGTTTTAATTATCTTCCTACTTTTTTTTTCATTCTATCCTCTAGTCACGTTCCTTTCTCATAATCCAAATAAGGTTGTTTACATTATTCTAGGACTTAGACCAGAGTTCACCAGCTACATAACCAGCCGATTAATTTTTAACCTTCTGTTTTTGACGTTTTTATGTACGCAGAAAATGACAAAAATGGATGATTAAAAATTAATCGGCTGGTTATGTAGTTGGTGAACTCCGGATTAAGTTATTATTGTAAGCTACCTAAGTAGAAAGTTATAAAATATGAACCTGCTCAGTTTCATAAATAAAAAAAAATATGATATTCTAGTCCAGTGTTTTCCAATTAGTGGTATGCGAGGTTCCATCAAGGGGAAAGCGCAACAAATTTTAGAAAAAACAAATTGGGAATCTATTGCAGTGGCGAAGGGTCCATACAATCTGAATTCCTATCCTTACCTTTTAGAAATGTCATCCCAGCAATCCACTAAGGAGAGGATTTCTACCATTTTGGTAGAACATTTTCTAGTATGTCGTTTTAGTCTAGGATCATTTCTGCTATGGTAGTTTTGGTATAGAATGATTTTAAACATGATAGTTTTTATTTTTAACATGGTAGTTTTTAATTTTCATGATTTTTACCATAGATTTATTTAGAATGATTTCTAATGTTCCTAAACAAAAACTACTATTTTGTAAAATTTCTACCATTTTGGTAGATAATTTCTAGAATGTAGTTTTTGGTCTAGGATCTTTTCTGCTATTGGTTTTGTTTCCACCATTTTGAAAATTATCTACCATAATATTTTGAATTTCCGCGCATTGTTTGAGAAAAGTACTATACAAGCCTATGCCGCAACTATGGACTCACGTATGCCTTGGCTTACATTTTCCCGATCGTCATTCAATACCTTGCCTTTGTTGCATGCTACTGCAGTAATCTACTATAACATCACTTTTTTACTGAACATTTTAAGTTATAGTTATATTAGAAAAACTGTTTTTGTAAAACATCACGAACTGGATGGATGGTTATTAGTTAATATTAAAATATGTTTTTGTGAATTTAGAGACTTTATCTGCGATAAAAAGAGGTCACTAGTCACTATCAGATAGCACTATCGTAATTACACTCGCAGTTCACGCGAAATCAAGTGAAAGACAGATAAGCATTGTAGTCGATCAAGCCCTGTCACAAGTTAAGTTAATAAAATTGTCATTAAACATGACAACTTAGCAACAACTTGTGGTGTGACCTTATGGTGGATCCACACAGCCCGGATGCATGAGCCGACGGCCGTGCCGCCGGCCTGGATTTTATACAGCCTGGACAGACGGACAGACAGGCGGACAAAGTAGTCTTAGTAATAGGGTTCCCATTTTACCCTTTGGGTACGGAACCCTAAAACGAATCTTTAAGTCTGTTTTTTACCACTAAGACTCCGCTGTCCGTCCGTCCGTCCATCTTTCGCCTGGCTGTATCTCATGAACCGTGATAGTTAGACAGTTGAAATTTGCACAGATGATGTATTTCTGTTGCCGCTATAACAACAAATAAACAGAATAAAATAAATAAATATTTAAAGGGGCTCCCATACAACAAACGTGATTTTTTTTGCTCGTTTTTGCTCGATATTGATAACGGCAACAGGTAGACGCTTGAAATATTCACAGAATATTATGATATATATTTACTTTAAAAGTAAATAATTAAAATAAAACAAATATTTAAAGGGGGCTCCCATACAACAAACGTGATTTTTACGCAACCCTTCGTGCGCGAGTCCGACTCGCACTTGGCCGGTTTTTGTATCTAATAATCTATTAAAAAACTGACTTTTTCCATAAACTCTTAGGTGGAAAACCACCTAACGTTTACTTTTAAATAAATAAACGTTACAAGAGCAAAACTATAAGAGTATAATATGATTTACTAGAATCAATTCTTATGTTCGTCTATCCAAAAGTGCTGCACTGAAAAAGTCTCAGTTCTAAGATCCACTACAGTTTAATGGTTGAGAACCACTTTAAGAGTATGACTAGCTCTTCACAAAGAGCCGTGTTCCATTTCAAGGAAATTGGAACGTATGCGATCAATACAGTATCATTGCAAGTACCGAGTCTTTGGTTTGATGAAATTCTAGAAACTTCTTTTTCCTTTTTTACTACCCCCAGTAAGGGACAAATGTGGGAGACATCGGGAAAATAAGTTTTTTTACACACACTACCTGTGACAATACTAAGTAAAAATAATTCCTAATGAAATAAACTTACAAGTTGACTCAGCCGCTTGTCGGACCTAGGACCATAAAACCAGTGTATTAACTCGCTTCAGTCAAACCAGTGTATTAACTCGCTCCAGTCAAACCAGTGTATTAGTCGCTCCAGTCAAACCAGTGTATTAGTCGCTCTAGTCAAACCAGTGTATTAGTCACTCCAGTCAAACCAGTGTATTAGTCGCTCTAGTCAAACCAGTGTATTAAGTCATTCCAGTCAAACCAGTGTATTAGTCACTCCATTAAAACCAGAGTAGATCATTGGAGGTGGTCAACTTTTATCTTTCAAGAGTTTTTATAATTAGAGAAGAAAACCTTTTCTCTTTTTTTTCCTAGGGAGACGTTTAATTCCTTCCTGACCCGTGGTTCATTCTGTCCAAAATTTTAAATATCGAATTATTAAATATGTCTTCACAAGAAAAAGTTTATTTTTGTTACGATATAAAAAAATGTCATTTTATATTTTGTCATGTGAAGTCCAAGATCAGTACCCCTAGCACGAACGAAGTTATAGAAAAAAATTAAAGCGCGTAAAAACATTCGATAGAGTAATTTTGTATGGGGAAGTTGTACAGCGCCATTTATCGCCAAAAAGCGAAATAATATTTCCCATAGAGAATTATTTAATTTTCGATTTTTTGCATTTCACAATGATATTATCACATTAAGATAGATGAATACTAGAAAAAATCGACTCACCCGTAACACCTCAGACGGAACTCGAACCCGCACCCTTGAGATTCCGTCCCAATGCACTAACCGATTATGCTATCTAGTTCGAGTTCCGTCTGAGGTGCTACGGGTGTGTTGATTTTTTCTAGTATTTATTTATCTTGGTTAAGTATATAAAGTTTTATTTTCGCCACAAACTTACAAGGTATGTTTACAAACATTGTGGAGACTGGAGTTATATCAAGCAAGTAGCAAAAATAATACTTACTTCAATGAGTCTCATAGCTCGTGTGGATAGGATAAGAGCTGAAACTGAAAATCAATAGAGCTTCTAATATTATACTTAGCTTAGTGACTCGGTAGCTCAGCGGTCAGAGCTTTGAACCGGATATCCAAAGGTCGCGGGTTCGATTCCCGTCCGAGAACATGATCTGGTGCGAGTCGTATTTTTTCTAGTATATTATTTGGTATTATATAAAAATAGCATTGTGAATGCTAAAATCTCAAAAAATTTAAAAAGCTTCTTATATTATTTATTAGAGTTTGCCGGAAAATTATTAACGAAACAAGAGCTAACAAGCGCAAGGATCCGTATTCAATTAAATACCACCATCAAAGCGGATGTGACAAGTTACCGATTTCCGGAATTATTTTTAATTAAAATGCCATACGAGGGCGTAGTAGGTGTACCAATTTTGTCCTCACATCGATTTTCATGACACAAAAACCCTGGACTAAAAGTGATTCCAAGCCGAAGTTTTGTTTGCTGCAACAAAGGGTTGGAATTTTTTGTTGTTTTTACAAAAGGGCCATTACAATTTTTGGAATAGAAATTAAAATAAAATAAAAAAAATATTTTGTACCTACTATGATTCAGCTGATTCTGTAGTTCGCATAATCAAAGTATTAAGACTGTGCCATAATGATTCGGTTAAAGGTGTCAATAAAGTGTTTATTGTTTGTAGTAACATGATTAAAGCTCTCTTTTTTCGTGCTTAGACCAACAGCTTTGCTTTCGACTCCATCGGTATCTGATAAAAGGCAAGTAATTCCCCATTATGAATTGAACAAATCTTATTTTTTCTTTTTTAACCAACGCCAAGAATTATTATTTCCTAAACCATTATTACAGATTTATGACGAACGAGATTATGCTAACTGTTATCGAAATCGAAGACAATAATCAGAATTGATTATACCTATTAGTTACTAGGTACCGATAAGATTATCGACGCTATTATCGAATTAGCAGGTCATAATGTCCTATTTAGATTAATTTATTAAGAAATTTGTCAAACTGCATGGATTTCTGTTACTTTGTGCCGGTATTTTCATATTTAGTTTTGGATACATGCTACTTTTAGCATTGCGTTTTGATCGTTGTTGCATCGCGTTTTGGCAACTCTATGCATTTAGTCGCAGTATCAAATACGCGCGTTTTAGCCATTTCATAGCCAAAAACGCGCGTTTCAGCCATTTCACTGATGCTGCATCGCGTTTTGGTGACTTGCTGCTAAAAATTGATTGCTAAAAGTAGCTGTCACCGGTGTTCAAACGTGTGCCAGGTGTATGGTTCAGCAACTAGAATGCTGCAATCGTCGTCATTACGCGTTTTGTGTAGCTGTATCTAGCTTTCGAAAAGCAGTTATACTTTCCCAAAGCTTTCGAATTTCGAAAAGTACCCGAAGCGTAAAGTATCGTTTCTGATGTGGCCCTAAAAGAATCTAACCCCTTTTATCGGTCAGCTTCTAATGAAAAATGACCAGCTATGTCACATCGCGTCGCGATAATAGAACCCCGATGACGAGTGACCCCGATCCACAAAAAAGCGTTAATTTTACCGTGGACATGATTTATTAGGGCTAACCGAAATTTGTGTGTCGAATAAGCTCTCACAATGGGTGTGACGTGTAAATAAATTGATAGCTGGACGACGAAAAAAAAAATCTTTTCTGTTTGTGACTAAAATAACCCTTATAAAAGAAGGGAGGTATACTTCCATTTTACTTTATCCCCCTTTATTGTTACTTTATATGATATTTACATATCATGGTTGACTGGGCAGGCGACTTGCTTGTCAATTTAATTAGCGCTAGTTCACTTAAATCTACCAGCAAGTCGCCTATTAAGTCGACCCTTGTAAATAGCCCATTATTTCTTTCTTTGTTAATTTGTTTGGATCACCAACCAGTTGATACATTGAAACATTAGCAAACATAATATTATAACTTGTACAATTTACTCATGTCTTATAAGACTATGTCTTTTGAAAAGTATTAACAGTAAATACTACAATTGTTATTAATATTTATTTAAGTACAATAATTTGCACTTAATTAACAGTTGTTTATGATAAGTAGTACTTTTAGTGATTTTTTATATCAAAGTTTTGTATAGTACTGTTACTTTAGATCTTAATTGAATCTCGTTTATGATGCTGAAACTATTTTCAGCATCATAAACGAGATCCAATTAAGATATTTTCGGTTTAATTCCGCTTTAAAGGGGAAAAACCGAAGACACTTGAAGTCGATTGCTAATGTTATTTGAGTGCTCTTTTTTCTCGAAAGTAACCCAAAACGATTCGGCAAACTGTTATTGCATGTATGGCACACGCTGATAGCAACAGTATTAGGGAATAGTTACGATCTGACATTATGCCAGAAGTATCTGTAAGGGTCGAAAATGCTGAGAGGTTAACCGTTAAGATGGTATAAGTGAAGAGATAGAGAAGACCGTTACTACAACTTAACAGCCGTTGATTCAATAATTGAACTGCAAACTTAGAAAAATTAAAATAAGTAATTAAAATAAATTTAGCACATTTAGCATGCTTACTCTAGTAATGTCTAGAATATAGATTTAATGTAATTTTCTCTGGTAGTCCTAATTTATAAATAAATAAAACCAGTGTTGTATTTAGATTAAAAATACTTGTCAGGGAATCAGATGAATGAAATTAAAAAGTGCCTGTAGTTAAGTCAGTTGAAGTAATGAGCGAATAAGTTATTGCAGTATTGTAAACAGATTTCAAGTTATATTTTATAGGGAATATTTTAAGCTCGGCTTAACGTTTTAATTAAAATTTCATTCTACCAGATACTCGGTTGATTACTTAAGTTGCCGAATTATTTCAGTACTGGAAGTAGAACACCCTTTTTAGTTTTAAAAAATCAATCTTATTTTTTTTCTACTTGAGTTCGGAAAATAATTTCGGTGTTAATATTAGTAGCTCTGGAGCAACTTTTATTACAACGCTGAAATTCTTTACTTTTATTGTTTTATTAAGTTTGACTATTATTGAGTTAACATCTTTAAAAAAATACCTAGTACATACCTATTTGAGGAGCTCCTGTATATCGCCTGGCCCAGCGATTAAGGAGGATTTAAGGAGATTAAGCAACTTTAGCAAGGGTCGGTCACGGGATGGGTGACCAAACATTTATTATCTCGAGCTCCTCCGTGTTCCTTCCGGCACGTTAAGCCATTGGACCTGGGTGCATTTGCAGTTGTTAACACCCACTAATCCGCATTGGGCCCGCGTGGTGGGTTACGGCCTATCCTCCTTATCCACCCATAAGGAAGACCTGCGCCCCAGCAGTGGGGTCATTAAAAATTGCTGATGTTGATGCTGATGATTGTTGAGTGAACCTGTTTTCATCTTTAAAAAAATTCCTAGTACATACATACATAAGTACCAATTAAAAAAAAAAATAGTAAGATAAAAGTTTAAAATGTTTTCTTATAATTGTTTGTTAATAATGTAATAAAATATAGGTATTATGATGAGCCTGTTTTTATGAGTAGCCAAAACACGTCAAATATCGTTGTTTTTATCAATTTATTTAACAACTTTAACAAAATTGCATGGCAGTTTGTTTGGAGAATGTTTAAAAATTTTAAAGTGACAAAATTAAATGAAACATAAAGGCTATCGCTAATCTCTCTTCATTATCTTCACACTTATCATTCTATTCCTCTTCATGTCTTAAGAGTCACTTTTTAGGATCACAAGCGCATGGTGTCAATGATCTAAGAATACAAGTTGGTGCCAACAGACTGTATGTGGCCAAACACAGGAGATCCTCTCTCTACTTTCAAAGGTTTATGAAAGTGGGATATGATGTCCGAAACGAAAACCACCGCTGTGGTCTAGAAGTTCGTCCCCACGTGTAATAACCAGAGGTCCCGGGTTCGATTCCCAGGAGGGGGATACAATTTGTACTCGGTTTGGTTAGTGGTAGGGCTTGTTTCAAGTCCACCTGGATAGCTACCACCATCTTACCTAAGTTTGACGCCATAGCAACAAATTTGTTTTCTCTTTGTTGTTTTTCGGGATTTTTGTCATAATTTGACGATGCCAATCCCATCATATAGCACAACTTAAAAATTGTTCCGGCAGTTAGAGGTAAGATAGCCAGTTCCTCAGTGGTGAGGATTCCGGGTGTAGTGCGCTAACACTTTCGGCCTCATCGTCACTGAGCATCAGTTGAGTTAAAGGCCAAGCATTCGCCCGTCGTGGATTTAAAAAACACAACCAGATGCTGATATAAAATGTTTTCTAGTCTACCTCATACTCACACTTTCAATGACAGCAGGAACTGATTTCGCTTGTCTATATTTTTCAGCCACACCCACTTGGTGCAGTTCTCGTCTCCTATCAAGAAGTCCCATGGTTGAAACCACAGCCAAAGCAACACCTATCAAAACCAACATCACTAACGAACAAATGCACATTTTGGATTTTGCTGACATTACCATTGCCATCTTGAGTTCACCAAGTTTTTAGTTCTTCATAAAAAATTTAGATTCCATTGTTAACACTTCACTGACACTTTGCACTTTTTGATTGAATCGGTTATTTTGTATACGTAAGTTTGATGGTCCCTATCTACCATATTCGGCATTAGGGGTGTTTTTTTGTAACACGTTGTATATTGATGTTTTTAAATTAATTGCTATCTACTTCTCAAATATTTATCATGTAATTAGGTAAATTTCGTAGACGGCAAAATTTCGATGAATAACAATAAGGGTTTTGTAAAGGTTAATATTTGTTATTCATTCAATATGGCTTGTTAAATAAATGAAATGAAATGTTTGTTTATTTTTCCCACAAATAAAATAACTTAAGGCTCCGGCGAACAGTGAGCTTCCTATACGAACGTAATACCAAAATCATTTGATCATAATTAACTCTTCTTGTGATGTTATTCGGGTTAAGACAGTATTTGTCTCTGGTTCTATTAAATAAATAATCCAAAATACTAACCCTATTCAAAATAAATGCCATTTACATTATTTCATGCAAAATTATAAAAAGCATAAATTTTTATTTGGTTTGGTATTTTAGATTTTTTATATAATAGAACCCTAGATAAACACTGTCTTTATCCAAATAACATCTCAAGAAGAATTATATACTTAAGTTGCAAATCATTTTGGTATTACGTTTGTATGGGAAGTTCACTGTTCGTCGTACTTTTAAGCCTAGGTGGCAACAATAAGCTACACATGGAGGGTTTCTAAATTTGTGGTGTGTGGGATCTGATATAGGCTTTAGGAATAGAAACCTGTGCCACAGGTCACCAGGCCCAACCGCAGACAATGGTTTTACCATGTACATTATGTAAATAAATAAATGCTTGGACAATTTCACACAGCGCCATCTAGCCCCAAACTAAGCAAAGCTTATAATATGGGTGTAAAGACAACTGATATACTACTTATATACTTATTATACATAGTAACACCCAGACCCGTCACAGAAATTAAAATTCATCATTTCAATTTCTGCCTGGCCGGGAATCGAACCCGGGCCTTCTGGTAGACCAGCATGTTGACTACTGCACCACTCTGGTCGTCAAACTTACGTATTATGTAACTCGATACTTGCACAATCATAGAATTACAGGCTATACAAAACAATGTAAACTAAACTACAGTAGATAACCCAAAGCTAAGATGTGTATGTGTGTGAATAAGTGTGTTTGTAAGTGAATGTGTGTTTGTATTAATATGGAAACCTTTTAATTTAATTATTGTACAATCCTGAAAAAATAATGCAACAGAATGAATGAAGTGAGTGGATTTAAAGCACCTTCAGTATTATACTGAGCAATATCTTTAGTTTGAGTCCGACTTTTTTATTCATGCGTTATGATTCTTCAAAAAAAACTAGATGAAACTTAAACTTAAAAACAAACTTAGTAACATAAAAGTAAACAATAAAGGAAATACTCGTTTAAAATTAATATTATTCTTATGAGAAGATGCAACTTTGTCCTTTTCCTTAAATAATATGGAAAGATTCTTCAATAAGGATATTAAAAACATATCTTGTAACTAAATAACTAACTGATAGCAAGTATAAATGCTGATAAGTATCTAAGTTACAGCACACAATAAGCGTATAACAAAAAGTGTTGCAAAAATCAATATACATAAAAGTCTTTGGCAAAAATTGCAAAAAAAACTGGTTTATAATTAGAAGTTGTATGAAAAAGTTATTGGGCAATATATATAATACTTCCCAATAACTTTGACAGTTAAAATTAATTGAAAATAAATTTTGAAGTGTCAGAAGTAAAAAAAACACAAAATCGAGGGAGGAAAGTAAACAAATGCAAAAATAAACAATAGTTACTTAAATTAACCTAAAAAACATGAAGTGCAAATTAAAATCAAATAAATTGCAACTAAAAAATGCATTTAAAGTGACAGCGCCTCTAAGAGAAATTTCCGATTTCAACTGAATTTCTGGTACAAGAAACGACGGCGATGTAATTACGAACATTGTGTCAAAGCACTAACAGTTAGCGAGACGCCAATTGCTGCCAGCGATAATACGGCAAAAATGATATCAGAGTGGGCAGAAGTTTTCGAGTGGGCCAAAGCTTTGTAGCGCAGCCGTGGTTTAATTATATCCACTGAGTGACATCAAAAGAAAATGTCTTACGGAATGTTTGTAATTATTGTAGATAGTTTTTTTGGAAAATATAATTTCATTATAATGCAAAAATATCTTAACTAGTTAATTTTGTTTCTAAAATAAGTAAGTTTATTAAATTCCTTTAGATAATAGAAAAAATTAGTAATCAGCGTCATTGTTACAGATTAATTAATTAAAATGAAGATAAAGTTTGTACAGATTTCAATGATAAGTAATTTATAAGAAAAATAAAATATGTCGACATGATATTACAAATTAAACTTGATAAGAAAGTTAGAACAACATATTAATTCTCAAGGAGTTTTTGATCCACCAAAACATCAATACAAATCACCACAAATCGTCAGATTCAACAAATATCACTGCACTTTAAATCCAATCCAACTGAGATGGTGTATCGGCCCGCTCTCTGATTCCCAACTAAAATGTGGTTGTCAGCTGATCCCAGTCGAACAGTCGATATGTTGGCGTCGTCTCGTCTCCCAAGTCGACCCCATTATCTGAGGCCTACTTTGTTGGAGCGAAGTTATGCGAAGGAACTTCAGAGGCTTCGAAGCACGTTTCTACTATTATTGTCTTTATGAGCTTTTTGCACTGATTGTTGGAGATTTCATTGAGAGATTTTCTGAATGTGCAGTGAGCACTGAAAATCTAACAGGATCATATATAATTTAAGGAGTAATGATTAAAAAGGAGTAAATAAGACATCTACTCCACTGACTAACAGTAACTTCAATGAAATTCTTTATATGTATGTATATTTGTATATTAATTGTTCCATCTAAGTCGCTAAAACTGTTTCAAGGTCATTATTAGATTCCCAGACTGGATGTCGCCAGATTATTGACTTTGGCTGAGCTTCAAAACAGGTCAACGGAAATGATGACGAAATTAAAATATGGGTAGTATTGAACAACAGCTAAATATAAGATATGGTTTTAGGACAAATTATTAAAATGTAAAAGGTACAAGTAATTATGAATAGTATTAGTTTAGCGTTTATTTAAAAAGTGTAACAATAAAGATACAATATTCAAAGCAAAGAAAGCTTAAGATTTTCCGCAGTGGATTTTTTTAAACTCGCCATCATAACGTCTATTTTATCATTCTTATTCTAAGAATAATTCAAGAAAACAAGACAATCTCTTTTTAAATTCTATAAAAGGCAATGTAGATCCACAAGTGGCATCGCCTTGGTTAAAGCCTTGTTAACTCGTTCAAGGCGGTCTCTAACCTAATTTCAAGTCCCCTGGACTTTTCTTTCTGCATTTGTTTCATAATTACGAAGAAATCGAGTTGAGAAATTTATATTTTCTTATTTTAGAAAAAAATATGGAGACAAATTAGTTTTTCTTATTTAAATAAAAGTAAGACGAAAATAACTTGTCATATATATTAAACACGTGTTTAGTGTGTCAATTCTTTATTAATACAATAGTTAGGGTTTATAAATCTAATCAAATTCACAATAGCAAATACATTTTGAGAGTAAAAAGTTAAAAAAATAAAAGTTAAAGAGCTAATTGTGAAAGAACCTACTTCTTTTTCAAGTTACTAAAACGTCAGTCCAAGTTGAAATTTATCTTTTCTGAGGCAATGAATTTTCTACGAGGAAAAATTGCAAGAAACTTCACCGACTATTATGTTGTATTGCAGTATTTGCGACTAAAAAGTTCTTACATGTTAAAGTTACATAATCTTAAGGGCGTCCGCTGTGTTGAGCGGGATCCCGGCGCGGTCACCCTTTGATATGTTATATCTCATCTTCAGTAAAATTCTCCAAACAACAATCTAGACGAGAGACGCTGTCTGTCGATAGTTCTCTTATCTACACGTCGTCTTTTGGCTAAGTAGGAAATCATCAAATAATCCATTACGATACGATATCGACTGTTCACCCACGCGACCAAGATTGTACTGGCGACGCTGCGGCGGGAGTCCGTCGCGGGCGCCCGCAACTAGGGCTATTTGTCCGAGACGAAGAACGGCGCGCGCGCGGGTCCCCGCGACGGGTTTCCGCGCCGTGTACCCGGCACCCGCGCCAGGATTCCGCTTAACGTAGCGGACAACATGAAACTCAAGGGCTTACTACTAGAAATTTTCATGAAGACCTAATTGTTTTGGCTAACGTTACTTTAAACTTCTATATCTTGGTACTTTAAACATTTAGAATAAATATTTGTTTACAATAAAATACGATCACAAAAAAGTAAATATGTGTGTTTGAGATATTACTGTACTGTACAGGTTTAGTTAGTTTTTCAATTCTATGACAAACTGTCAGAACATTAATTTTATACACAATAGTTTCAGTGTAAATAAACGTAGATTGGTAGTGTATATTTTATTTACATGTCATAGTATTTGTTTAAAAAAACCTTATTTAATCTATCTAGCCATTTCTATTCATTTAATCTGTAGCTGTGGCGTCGCTCAGTCTGGGAGCGTGACCCCATTCTTTTATCCCAATGCAGTCCTCTGCAATTTGGGGTTGAAAAACAAATACTTTTATCTCACGTTCTTTTAACTATATATTTTGCACATCTGACTAGCTAGGTCAGTTATAACCATGTGATAATTTTTTTCAGTTGCTACTTTTGTAAGTGTAATTTTTATTCAAGCAAATCTATAATATAAAAATGAATCGTAAAATGTGTTGCTAAGCGCATAACTCAACAACGCCTGGACCAATTTGGCCAATTCTTTCTTTTAAATGTTCGTTGAAGTTCAGGGATGGTTTTTACGGCGGAGAAAAATTCGAATAAGGGTGACAGTTCTGTTCAGGAGAATTTTTTGCCCCGACTATAAAATATGTAGGAACAAAAAACTGTTACATTACAAATCTTTTTGACAGGACGAAGTCTGTCGGGTCCGCTAGTTTAAAATAAAACTTTTTACCTACCATTTACCTTTACAATAAAAAAAAACCCAATTTCACTCTACGTTTCTCAGATTGCAATAAAATAAATACCTTAACAAAAAATACATAAAACGATTAACCTACTTAGTGGAAACAACATTACACTACTTTATTTTATTATTATTCATTTTATTTTCAATTAAAAAAATCCAAACAAATGTGTAAGTAAGGTATTATAGCTAGTGTGTTAGTACTTTTTATTTGTATAACTCATTTATTCTTGTAACTCATTAGACTGGACTTGCAGGATATCCAGTATTGACGACCTCTTTTGTCGAGTGGCTTTGTACACCGGTTTTCAGGGTGTCGCTGTCTCTGAGGTCCCGGGTTTGATTCTCGGTTGGGTCAATCTAGAAAACGAACTTTTCTATATTGGCTTAGGTCTGGGTGTTTGTGATACCACCGTTGTCTCCGATTTCCATAACACAAGTGCTTTGGCTACTTACTTTGGAATCGGAGCAATGTATGTGATGTTGTCAAATATTTATTTATTTATTTATTTAAGGTAAGACTATCCACCTTCAGGAGAATATTGGTACTAAGTAATTACTAATTTGCATAGAACTTATTTGAATTTTTTTTTTAAGAAATGACACAATCGTTCGTCATCCTTACCAAAAAGAATTTTTTATACAACTTGTTACAAAAATACCCCTAATGCCGAATAATGTATATAGCATCAAACTGAACAACTTTTGCTATGGGACCAACTCTCAAATCGCGAAATAAATATCAGCTATTTCATACATTTTGATATTTTCGATTTTAATTTTTGTATGAAACAACTGATTTTTTTTT
The DNA here is from genome assembly GCA_963556745.1 of Catoptria pinella. Taxonomy (NCBI): domain Eukaryota; kingdom Metazoa; phylum Arthropoda; class Insecta; order Lepidoptera; family Crambidae; genus Catoptria; species Catoptria pinella. The sequence continues at coordinate 8,787,470 of OY750771.1, forward strand.
CGCGATTTGAGAGTTGGTCTCATAGTAAAAGTTGTTCAGTTTGATAGTCCCTATATACTATATTCGGCATTACGGGTATTTTTGTAACATATTGTATACTTTAAGCCAATTTTTAATTTCAGTACGAATTCTAAAGGTATTGTTACACAAACAGAATCCTGTCTAGCAGTGGATGCGATGGCGCCTGCCAGTCTGTCGGCTTGACCTCGTTAGAACCAGTGAAAAATAACTCAATACTGCTGGCACATCCACAAATGAAAACTGCAATATCTCTGAGTAACTAATCTTCTTTAGTTCTTGATAATAAGCAAATTTTTTTTAAGTGTAGAAACATCTTATTTGTAAAATAATTTTATTTTCAACATAATTTTATACCTACTTGTCTAAATAATAATCGAATATAATATACCTAAACTAATAACTCGAAACTTAAACATTTGATAAAAGTAATGTTAAGTTACTTATATTTCGTTGTGAAATTATATCGTACTATATCTTTATATTTAAATATCATGCCCCCCTAGTATGACCACTAAAACACGATGCACCCTGTACATCGTGTCCCAAAACTTTGCCACACGGAAGGAAAGTACCCTAAATATTGAAGATAGAAAATATTACTAAAAAGTAATAAAGTCCTCTATTTAGTTTTTAAAAATAATTGGACCTGTTGGTAAAAATAATAAATCAGTCCAAATCCGTATTAAATGCAGTATATATTTTACACTAGCCTCTGCTCACGACTTCGTCCGTGTGGACATTCTGAAAAAACCCTAGGGAACCTTAAACCGGGATAAAAAGTATCCTATGTTTTAATCCAGGCTATAAACTATGTGTGTACCAAATTCCATCCAAATCCGTTCACCCGTTTTACGTGATTGAGTAAAAAACATCACATTTATAATATGCGCAGGACATAAATGGTTTTTTAAAACCAAAGACCGTTATCTCTACATTGTAACGAAAATATTTTGTTTCACTATAGCTGTTGAAACAACAGACTCCAGCTCAGTCAATGTGGCGCCATCCCGACCTCGATAGCGCCGCAGTAAAAAGTAATTCTTAGATCTCCAGATTATACGGTCCAGGGGTTATTCTCTTCTTTCGAAACGAAATTACGTAGAGGACGTGGAAAACTAAGTTATTTCCAAAGGAAATTAAGATAAGTAAAAATCCTTTTAATAAAAAATAAAAAATATGACTGTCATAAGAAAATCATGGCATTACACTTTAATGTTTTGAAAACCTTTGCAGCTGTCGTATACAATTAAATAAATTTTTAAAAAAAGAGAAAACTTGTGAAAATACGTAGATTTAGTAAAAAAAAGAGTTAGTTATCTGGTTAAACTAATGACGCCTCTCTTTTAAAACTAACGTGAATCAATGGGTTTTTGATACCATTTCCCCTAGATTGACCAACGAAACACTATACGATATAACGATTTATCACGTTCAACTGTCAAAAGACAATGGATTTTGACAGTTGAGCGTCGATAAAACGCTATCACGCGATATGTATCGTGTTTCGTCGTTCATGCTAGGGGCTGGTAACTATTAAAGTAATTATTTTCGTTCGAAACTTCGTATCTCGTCTGATAATATAAGATCCCTTATTATATAACATACGGCTGGGAATTCACAGGGTTTATCTTCTTTATATTACGTTTTTCATCAACCATAATTTATGTGGCTACATCCATAAACATGGGACTTAGCTTGAAGTGCCTTAGTAACTTTTGCTTGGCTTCAGCTTGATATAAAAAATGTTTTACAAAAAAGGAACTCGTCGTTTTACTACTAAGACCTATATACTTTCCGTCTCATTCATAAAAAGTTATGGAAGGCCTATAAGCTTGTTATAAGAAATTTCTTGAAAATCATTATTCGTAATCGTTTAATAGTGACAAAGGTTCTTTAAATCTTTAATAAAGTTATATAAGGGTGTTTCCAATTTTATCTCTATTTTAGTGAGTAACATGGCCGACTACATAACAGCTGATTGACGTGATAGCTGATGCTGGATGCGGGCAGCGCAGGACCGATCGTTGTGGAGATCCTTGGGGAAGGCCTATATGATTATTATGAAGTGACAAATTTTAATTATTTTACAACGTAATAATATTTAATGACAGATTAATTACAAAGTTATTTTAAAACATTTCGGTTTTAATGTTAATTAGCAATAGTATAAACAAGTCGTGTTTTACATCCTAACACCCGTATTCACAAACATTACTATGAGGTCTCACAGTGCCCACGGACGCATAGCGTTCTACGAACCAAACACACTTAACATGTAAAACAAACAAACCAATCGCAGAACTCTATTTCAACGCAGTGCGTTCGCGTAGTCAAGGGTCGTTTGAGTGTTGTTTGTGAATACATGTGTGAGTTTTTTGAAGTTTGCTTGACATCCTACTTATAAATGTGACAGTTTGGATGTTTTAAAACGGCTAAACAGGTTTAAATCAAATTTAGCACACAGATAGTTAATAGCCTGAATTCAAACATAGAATACTTTTTATCCCGGTCAAAAATTCCCTAGGGATTTTCCGAACGTTCTAAATAATTAAAACCAAGATTCATTAAGCAAAAGCAAAATGTTCACCGTAAAATTTTACAAAATCGACAATGTGCACCAATTGAGCAACTAGCTGATAGAAAAGCAAATATTCCAAAAGTTGCCCATTTAACAAAACACAGTGTTTCACTAATGAACGGTCCCGTAGGATCTGATTGGGTGCGTAGTTAGGTATTAACCACATTGACTAACATAAACAGTAATCCTTTTTACTGCCTTTTTAAAAGGTAAAATTACCACAAATCTCTTGAACCATGGGATTTTATATCTATATAATAAAATTTGATATTATATATGTAAAAAAAAACAATGTCCTAACTAGTAGGACGCAAAAAGTTACCACAGTGTGTACCTGCCCTTACGTCAGCTGACTACGACTTGCGCACAGTGCGCAATTATGAATCAATTTTATTAAAAAGCGGGTGACAGCATTGCAGGTCATAATTAATTATCATTCCCATTTTTCCTTATTACCTATATTTAATTATTGCATAATAAAACATCGACCCTAAACAATTTTTTTTATACTGTTTATACTTAGGTATGCCATTTTAGGGTTACCTTCAAAGAATAAAAACGGAACCCTTATAGGGTCACATTGTTGTCCATCTGTCTGTCAAGACCTTTATCTTAGGAATGCATAGAGGTACCGAATAGTAATTAAAACCATATACTCAAGTCCACAGTCCCTTAAAGCTGTAAAAAAATCCAAATTCTAAGTTAACGTGAAAAAAGATACGACCGTTTGTGCCGCAAAAATGCATATTTCAACACTCTTAAGGAAATCAAATTTAATAGAGTAGGTACTTCCCGTTGACCTAGAACTATGAAATTTGGCGAGTAATATCGTCTTATACTACAAGTACAAGGAAAAGTCTGGAAACTATACATTTGTAAAAGAAACATAAAAAATCATAGTCTTTGTTAAAGGACCTACAAATTTGTACGGAACCCTCAGTGAGCGAGTCCGACTCGCACTTTTCCGGTTTTTCATTAAGTTTTCTCTCTCAGCTGGAACACAACTATTCTGTTACTATCTAATGAAAACCTAAAAGTAGGATGTTATTACAGAATAGCAGTGGGCGTCTTATGATTACGAAAACAATAATACTCTGTACAGTACTCATATTAATAGAAATAGGTACTTATTGGAATAATTAATGTAAATATGTGTCACATTTTAAGTTTATTACCATCTTGTTAGAAAATAAAACACCCTGTCAATCAAGTCAACTAAAGATTTTTTTAAATCATTATTTACAATTAATTATTGGAAGAAAACTACGGTTTAAGTTTTTTGTTCAGCGGAGTAAACTTATGAGAGGAAGCTCAAGCTACTTATATCTTTTTATAATTTAAATTAAAAAAGGAATGGATATTAAAAATAAGATGTAAACACGCATGATGATCATAAATACAACAAAATAAGCAAACTAAATAACTACTAAGTACGTACATACAATATCAATATAAAGGAAAGCAATGTTTATGTTGATACCATCAAGTTCTTAAATCCAAATTGAAACTGAATTCCAAATTTAAATTTGAAAACCCGTAGCTGTCAACGCCTCTGATTGGACGTCATTCGCGGGAGCCGTGTTCGATTTGCCACCTTCCAATAGGCGGCGCGTAATCGGTTCTACGTCACAATTTCATCACGCGTTACGTCACGTTACTGACACGTGGTCAAGTCACACTTAATACGTATATATACGCGTGCACGCGGCACAGCAGCCCGATCTAGACTGAGATGTACATTTCCCGCCATGCCGAAATATGCTGGAAGTAGCACCATAGTGATAAACAAGGGCATAAAAACTTCAGATTCTCACAGGAGGAAATGAAAAGTTACCTCCGAAGTGCCTTTAGCACAAATGCGATAAATATCAAGATGATTGAAGCGGGCATCTCGGATACGATTTCCATAATTTCATTACTAATGACAGCGCGAGGTTTGACTGACTTGAAATATCTGTCTAAGAAGTTTCCAAAACCCAATAACTCTGGCCCGAGATTTATTACAGTTTAACGGGAGAACCGGGAAGTTTGTACCTGGAAATTTTCTTCAAAGATTTATATGATTATTGTCGATTTTGTGAGGTTACGTTTTTTAAATCTTCAGAACTTGTGCTAAAACTACTAACTCGTTACACTTATAATCAAACTGTCTTTATCACTATGGTATTATTTTCAAATTAACAAATCTCACTTTAACTGTTCCAGATAAATTTGCTTCAAGTTGAATTTTATAATAACTACCGGTTTGGAAAACTGACTATCAACAATACAGAATGCGCCTTTATCGCTTTTGTTCTTTAACATTCGCTCCCGATAAAAGATTGTTTAAATATTTTGGTACACAGAGAGAGAAAACGTTAAAAAATGTACTTAAATAATTAAAACAAACATTAAAGCGATGTTAAAAGACGTCATCCCCACGTTCGCCTCCGGAAAATAAAGCATTTGTTCGAAATATTTCAGGTTAATAAATATTGATGACGTTTAGTTACACGCGAAATTGATTTTGCAAAATTAGTGGAAATAGCGTTTCTTATTAAAATACTTAGAGTTACACTGTTCATAGTGTTTTGTAGAAGTCACTCATAAAAGAAAAAATATTTTGTCTCATTGTTCGAAAAGTGCCAACTTTATCTTCTTAAGTGCTATTAATTTACCGCTACTTGAATAACGTTACTAGCGGTAAGTCACATCACTTAACACGTTAGACTTATCTTGTTATCGAAACAGCTGCAACAAGCTACTGTTTATACTGTTTTTAACATACATTATTATCATACTTTTAAACTTCGCTTAAGCATTTAGCTGCAGTAAACGCGTTCGGAGTTAATCACGTTGTTTTGTGACGGCTCGACGCAATGCGGCGTCGATGCTCCACAATGTCAGTGGCAAAAGTTACAGTTCTATCTAGCACTTTGTCATAGCGAGCAATTTGGCAGCCATTCTTATTTCTCAGAATGCTACAGTTGTAGGTCAGTGTGACAAAGAACGAACAAATCCGTTATTATTATACGATTCGGCGTCGTTATTTCTGTAATAGTTTTTTTTCATGCGTTTAATTGTGATTCGTATTATGAGAGCTGATTAGACGTAATTGAAGTGTCAATAAACGGAGTTTTTTATTTTGTGTTTTTTAGTTTGTGTTTCTTTTTTATTAAAAGTGTTTTATTTTAAATTAATAAATATGAAATATCGGTAAATTCTGCATTCATAATTATTTTTATTTATGGTATATTGAGTTTTTAGCGCAGACTATGACCCCTAACAAACAAAGAAAGAAATAAATATGAAAATGAATTTAGACTTTTCTTAAGCTGAGTTGCATCATCTTAATTTAACCGTAACTTTAACAGACTCCAACTTATCTGACTCGCTGACAGCGTCGTTGTCGTCTATATAGCGTAACCTAGGTAACAATATGTAATAACACTTGGTTCTAGTTTTGGCCACCGGCTCAGATAAGTATGTGTTATGTACTGTTAAAGTTAAATTAAGATGTTGCAACCTAGCCTTAAATTATGAAAACATCGTATAAAATGAATTACATAAACAACAATTAGATATTTTTTAACAATAAAACGATATTTGAATTTCATCAGACTAATAAAAAAAATGTTCAAGGAAAGACAGATGGCTTTTTTCGAATCACAATGTTTTTTTAACATTTGCCATTCTACATTTACTTGAATGCAAATCATTTTATTTTGCATGTACACTTGGAATAGAATATGCGACGAGGGACGGGAACGAATGATTAAGCAAACACCACCGCGCTGTCTGTTGATTGTAGAACAGAAAATTTTGTAGTACTGAGCGTTTCTGGTTTAGAAAATTCGTATTTTAATTTTCTACACTCGTATATTGGGTTTGTGAATTTCACTATATCATTATAAATAAATATAAAAAAATAAATATTTGACAACATCACATACATTGCTCCGATTCCAAAGTAAGTAGCTAAAGCACTTGTGCTATGGAAATCAGAGACAACGGTGGTATCACAAACACCCAGACCTGAGCCAATATAGAAAAGTTCGTTTTCTAAATTGACCCAACCGAGGATTGAACCCGGGACCTCAGAGATGGCGACACTTTGAAAACTGGTGTACAAAGCCACTCGATTACGGAGGTCGTCAAATCATTGTATGCAATTTTATGTACCCACGGGGTCATAGGCCTTCATAATGCCATAGGCCATAATACCCATGCCTTCCGAAGCGATGAGGAGTTCGAGATGACAATCTTTCAGGTACCCCATCCGAAGACTGACCCTTGCGGTAGTTGCTAGTCACCGCAAGTGCAGGTTTAATGCGTACACAGGGCCATCGAGCCTCTCATCCTTAACAGCGTATTTATTAAACTACCTAAGTAAGTTAAGTAAAGTAAGGTTGTCAAAAAAGTAATGGTAAGTTACCGAACCAGACACGGGTCCCAATCGCGCTAATTTTTTACGATAAAACCAAAACTGAATCGTTACAGTTTCAGTTTCGTTTACAGAAAAATAATCGCTTTAATTTTGTTAAAATTGTTGAAACATATACCTAGGATGCCATTCTTAGACAATTAAATAAGAATTTTAAACCTGAACCAAAGATTTCTAGATAAGTATTGGGCCCCAGAGATAATCAAAATAACCTAGAACAACTTCGGCACCAATCTATCATTGTCAATTGAACAACTCCTACTGTTGGATATGTCCAACATACTAGAGTCACCCTCAATTCCTTCTCCAAATAAAACATTATTTAAAATCAAAATTTGTAATAGATACATCAAAAAGAAAATAAATATAATTATTTTAGGGTTCCGTACCTTAAAAGGAAAAAAACGGAACCCTTATATGATCACTTTGTTGACCGTCTGTCTGTCAGGACCCTTACTTTATTTCAAGAACGCGTAGAAGTACTCGCTACAGTCTCTTGAAGCTGTGAAAAAATCAAACTAAGTTTCGTAAAAAAGATACAGTCGTTTATATCGCAAAAAATGCATATTTTGACACTCTCAAGGGAATCAAAATTAATAGGGTACTTTCCGTTGACCTAGAACTATCAAATTTAGCAAGTAATATAGTCTTATACTATTAAGTTAATTAAATCATAAAAATGTAGTCTTTATTTGAAGCTAATATGAGCGCGACGTCTAAATCGCAAAATGCCTATAATCAATCATCAAGTTTGTACGGCATTCTCGATGGGCGAGTCCGATACGCACTTGTCCGGTTTTTAATCAGTACTGCGCGCTATTATCAGGTATGATAAAATAGGAAGTAGGTACCTAGGTATTTACAGAAACCTTCTCGTTCTCATTATAATTATCTGAAAAAAAAACAAGCACTGCTCCTTATGTGTACGTTTTGAAATCCTATTTGAAACTATAGGGGAAAACAAACATCACACTAACCCCAACCCTTAAATAAGACGAGTTTTAAAGCGTCGCACTTCACTTCCGACGGCTCTTTAGATCGCACAATTTTACTACTCAACACTTTAAATTACACGTCAACCTTACTTCCTCCGGCATAAAGATTAAAATTCTATGACTGTTTGAGTCCTGTTGACTCCGTGAAGTGCGTCTGAGGGTTTGCTTAAATATGACAGCGTTAAAGAATGCAAAGGCTCGGTTTCGTCGTATCGATGTTTCACTTTGACTGCTAACGAAGTGAGTAAGAACACTTCTATAGGGTGACAAACGGCTTTCTTTGATGCTTTGAGCCACTTGTCCTTTTAGAGTATCGGTATTTGTGGGAGTTCGAGTTATTTCCCTTGCGGGGTCTTATGTACCATGTCTACGTATAACAGGGTTTATGTGTGACACGTTTTCATGGTGCGTAGAAATTGTATACTTTGATATCGTTACACAGACCATATAACAAATACTACTACTATACTAAATATACGAGCATTCGTTTTTTATGATTACAGCAGACCAACTAAAGATTTAGCATAAAATAAAACATATAAGCAGGCATTTTGGTTTTCTTTTTTCAATTCGATCTTTATTTAATTAACTGTCCAACTTCCATATTAATTATTATCAACCATTTTTAGACTTAATTGAAAAATAACCGGGATATAACCCATATATGCACACGTAAACAAGTGCTTATTAAATAAAGTTTGTTGCTGCAAATATTTTATTATTTTACTCGTTGACAAGTTTAACTATCGACAGAACGTTGTGTACGGCCACACTACCGTGATAAGGCAATAATTATGCCCATAATTTCCTTATGCCTATACGCATAAGGTTCATCAAATGCAATATTCAATGGCATATCACGGTAGTGTGGTCGTAACATTAAGGCTTTAAATAATGTTGTAATACTGTTTTAGCTCAGTGTAAATAACTGCAGTAAACTAAAGTAAAAGACACTGAAGGCGCTTATCTCAGCGCCGTAAAATAAATAGTGGCACAAACACAACTAACGTAGTAATAAGCTCTTTCAGAACGTCCACAGCTTTGCGACTTTTGAGGGAACGCTTCGTAGCATTTCGGAAAATGTTGAGAATGAATGGAATTGTAAACAACATTATTTTCATGTACTCATTATATGAGCAATTTCATGTAAATGTGAGCTTAGGGGGTAGGTCGGCCACAAAATAGCAAACTTCGGAAAGTCTGCCGGGCTTCAAATGAAAACAGATAAATCGCGCCTCAATCGGGCCAAAATGGCGAACTCTAATTCATGATGTCACAGGAACATCGATATTTTCTAAATAACTTCGTCGAATAGTACAATACGAAACTCCTTACTTCTATTTATCTGTTTTAAGTTGAAGCTCGGCAGACCCGCCGAAGTTCGAAAATTTAGCCGGTAGGGCCCCTGATCCATGACCGAGTGTCCTACTGTAAAATTTTGATGTAGGCTTTTCGGGCAAAGAGGCTGTGACGGGTTTCGAATGCGATGCAGTTTAAGTAGATTTTTGGTATACCTATCGAACAACAATACTCTAAAATAAGACAAAATATTCATAGTTTGTGATGGAGAGTGAATAACTTTATACGATACTAGCGAACACACTAATTCATCTGCGTGGACATTATTCCTGGTCCCTATACGAACTTTGAACCCCTATTTCACCCCCTTCAATATTTATTTCCACGAAAAAAAGTAGTCTAGGTTGTATCTGATGGTCCAATCTATCGCTATACTAAAATTCATCAAAATTAATACAGAAGTTCAGACGTGAAAAGGTACCGAACAGAGATACGTTTTTACTTTTATTATGTTTTATAAAAAAAAACTATAATAAATATGCATTGATCAAGTTACTATTTTGAGGATTGTTCAAAATGTTTTATTCTCGTTAAAAACTCTTCTTCAGTTATTTCATACTTGAAAAAATACTGTAATCTTTAATGTTAATTAAAAGATTTGATCATAATTTATTATGAATAGTTTCTATATTATTGACTATTAAAAACGAATGACATCATTTGCTATAATAATTAGTTTTGTTTTTTATTGAAGAAACTTGATAATAAATTTGAAACATATAAATTTCTTACAGTATTCTATCATAAATTACAAAACCCATTTCTCCTCCAAACACCATCAATTTCATTAGGGTTGAAATTAAATTGTATTTTGTAAGAGGTACTAGCTATCATTTTTATTTAAAAAAAATATTATTAAACTTTAAGTAAAAGCGGCTAATATTTTTTCACCTACCCATAAAGAAGATATCCTGAAACGCAAATCTTTCAGTTGACATTTAATAAGGGACGATAAAGCTAAGAGATCCGAGATCCGTGAATCGTAAATCGTGATCCAAGATCTGTGATCCGTGATCCGATATCCAAGATTCGAGATCTGAGATCCCGGATCCCGGATCCCGGATCCCGGATCCCGAATCCTGGATTACAGATCACGATTCACGATTAATGGATCTCAGATCTCGGATCTCGGATCTCGGATCTCGGATATCGGATCAGGGATCACGGATCACGGATCACAGATCTTGGATCACGATTTACGATGGTTGAGATCTGGGATCCGGGATCCAAGATAAAAGATCCGAGATTTGAGATCCGTGATCGAGATTCGAGATTCGGGATTCGGGATTCGGGATTCGGGATTCGGGATTCGGGATTCGGGATTCGGGATTCGGGATTCGGGATTCGGGATTCGGGGTTCGGGATTCGGGATCCGAGATTCGAGATTCGAGATTTGATATTCGAGATTCGAGATTCAAGATTCGGGATTCGTGATTTGTGTTTCGGGATTCTTGATTCGGGATTCGGGATTCGGGATTCGAGATTTGAGATTCGAATCTCGAATTTATTGTGAATCGTGACTAGTATAAGTATGTACAGTTGGCAACGAAAGTCACTTTACATTTTAGTACATTATCTTAGCAACTTTTTTGACAGGGTGTCAAAAAAGTCACAGTTTGAAGCCTTAGTCAAAAAGTTACTATGACAGAGTACGAACGTGTTAGCAACTTTTGTTGCTGATTGTACCAAGTATTAACAGCTAATAGTGATAGGCTGCAACGACACACTCGTATTATTGGCATTATCACATTAGAATTTCGATATTGTGTAACAGTTTGGCTAAGCCAAACTCAATAAATCTTCTTTTGTACAAAATATTTTGCTACGTAACACATTATACTAAACCAGGCAAAACGGTGTGGCAAACAAAAGACGCGTGGCTCGTAGTTATTCACGAGCATTGTACCCAAGTACCATAATCTGCACACTTTAATTCTATCACGGAATTCGTATTTTAAACAATCCCCTTGTACGTTAAGGGGAGCTAAAATATTCGGGGGTTATAATAACATAATACAACTGGTATTTCGACACAATGCGTTCGTTTTTATGACACATGGTAGAAAAGTTTGGAAAATAATTGACAGTCTCAAAACAAAAAAAAACGCCACGGTCTATTTTATGACATTTTTTTTTAATAAAAGCAAATATTTTTTTGAATTAAAATAAAATAAATAATAAAAGCATTTCATTTTTAAAATAAAAATCAAATAATTGTATTTTTAGCTTGACATGTGTAGCAAAGAAGAATATTATATTTTGTATACCTTTTGCTGTGCGCACTGTGTGTAATCAAAAGAAGTGCGTAGATTTATCTAAGATTAACTTATCATAAATATTACCATACGAATACCTATCGTAGCTTGTGCAGAGGTTAATATTAATTTTGAATCACATAAATAAGGATTGAGAGAGCAAATGCAGGCAATCCATTTACATTTCTTAGAACGGTAGACTGGAGCAAACTCATCTGCATATCTATGAATAATTAACACGTCGGGCTTTTAATGATGTTATATGACTTAATCCTATGAAAATAAATCAATATCTATCAATTTAAACGTTAAGGTTAACCCTATTAGTTATATCATTCACAAAGTTATCCTTCATATTGCTATTTGGTTCCGTTTTTCTTTATATCATCTATATAACTTATAGGAAAAAAATTAACCAAATAGCAAATGACTCGTCATTTCAATGTTTTATTAAATACTAGGTAATAAGTAAAGATATAAACGAAACTATAATGTTGTCTTAAATAATCGAGTTTTACCTGCAAACTGCAAACAGAAAATAAAAGCACCTATAATTTGTGAACGAAAATGTTTGTTCAATTGGATTGGATTGTTCAGTTTTTTAGGGCAGTGTGTATCATAACATTGTTAACCCGAACCTTCGGTACAAAATTTTGTTTATCTGTCTCTAGTAAAAGCAGCTTTGTTTACAAAGGCATGCGATAAAATGGGACGCATGGACACCCCCTATAACTGGAGGACTATTCATAAACCACTCGACAAATAAATTGTATAAAAGCGTATAATGTAGGTATGTATTTCTTTTGTTAGTTTTTAGATAGTTTAGATTGGTTTGACAGAAATAAAAAATCCTTATGATCAGCTATTGATAATCTGAAGCTCTGAAGATGTAAAAAAACGTTTCATAAATATATTTTTTATTCTGCTTGTAAACTTTTATTGAAAAAGATATCTCTAAAAAATGATTTTAGTCTTTTGGCAAAAGAGGACTTATATGCAACAATATCCTAAATGGTGGAACGACAAGGCAAATGAGACACTGACAGATAAGAAAACCCAATTTAAGAATTGGCAAAGCTCGCAACTTGACGAAACAAAGACAAATACCGAGAGCCGAAGAAAGTAGCTAAGAAAATCGTAGCACAAGAGAGAAGCAACTCAAACGATCAACTATGGACATCAAAGTAAATAAATACATTGAATCGGTTAAAATGGAGGACACTCTCAGGAGTTCTCTGTGATCCTCGTATGCCCATAAAAATCAAATACAAAACCGCAGTCCGCCTGACACTATTATGCACTTATGACTGCTGGACGGTGAAGAAGACCTATGAGCAAAACTGCATGTCAACGAGATGAAAATGCTCAGGTGGGCAGGAGGTGTACGACTAGATAAAGTGCGTAATAATGAATATATTAGGGGCAGCCTTAAAGTCGCACCAATCGTCGAAAAACGGTCAGAAAATCGTCTCCGATGGTACGGACATGTCAAAGAAGAAGTGAAGACTATAATTAGTTAAAATACTCCTTATCCACCCATAAAGAAACCCTGTGCCCCAGGAGTGTGGAGACATTAAAAATTACTATAATCGAAACAATTTCAAATATTAACTGCTTAAGTATGGATAAAACGCAACTCTCTCGATATTTGTAAAACACAGCTTTTCGAGTGTTTCAGAAATCAACCTCCTAACTTGGCACAAGAAACTGAAGCGAGGAGGCGTAAAGGAATATTCACAAGTTTCACGATAGGCGGCGCTGTTATTCACTTCACTGGTTTGTCATTTTTGAACATCGAGTGATTGAGTTATGTTATGATGATTAGTATACCTGACCTGACCATCAGCCATTTTTAATGTTCCCACTGCTGGAGCACAGGCCTTCCTTTTGGGTGTATAAAGAGGATTGGTCATAAACCACCACACGGGCCCAATGCGGATTGGTGGGTGTTAACAACTGCAAATGCAGCCGGGACCAACGGCTTAATTTGCCTTCCAAAGCACGGAGAGGCTCGAGATGATACATTTTTGGTCACCCATCCCATGACTGACCCTAGCGAAAGTTGCTTAACCTCCGCAATCGCTAGGCTTTTATTACAGAGTTCCTGTGGCCTTATCTGGTTCCATCATCAGATCAGTTCAATGACACCATAATATTGCATTGTCTTCCAGTTCTGACCTGTGTTGAAAGTTTCAAGTCAAAGCTCATCGGGAAGCTAGATTAAAATCGTTTGCAAAGAAATTAACGAGAAAGCATCCTTATAAAAAAACGTATTAAAATAATATTCCAAAAATGCATTTTATTTTATTTTAGAATGCAGAATGTAGTTGAGTATTTCACGACTTGTTTTGCATTCAACTTGTATAATCCAGTTTTATGTAAAGTAAAAGTTTAGTAAAAAATTAAGTACGATTTATTATTCATTAATTATTTTCAGAAATAACTTTTCATGTCCTCAACTTGAACCCATGTCAATACAAACAAAAAGCTAAATAATTATTAAACTTATGAAAAGCGTAGCGGCGCAAAGTTGCTTATTTAAAAAAACCATTAAATTACTTTACCTTTCAAAAGAAAATTACCTAAAGCAAATGGTAGGTACTTTTTATAAAATCGGGCATTGACCTTTTTTAAAGTTAGGCAACAGCTATTATTTTCGGTAAGAGTTTCTTTAACGAGCTCTAAATGCCTTTCGAAAAGTTTTTATTTCAACAACAAAAGGATTCTACAGTCGCTTATAAAGATAACTCGATTTACTTAACTAAGTTAGCAACTTAGCAGATAACACAACAAGTAATGTTACTTGTTTGTAAAGAAATCTGCGCTTCCGAATTTGTAAATTTAACTTAAACAAAATTGATGATCTTGTTTAAAGTTTGTACCGCATAAGTAACGTTTGTAACTGTATCCAGTAAAATACATTTCTGTTTTTCTATTTTGCTCTTTGGATACATTATTTTATGACCATCAGCCATTTTTAATGTCTGATAGGGCCACTGCTAGGGCACAGGCCTTCCTTGCTGGTGGATAAGGAGGATGGGCCATAAACCACAACGCGGGCCCAATGGGGATTGGTGACGACTGCAAATGCTGGGACCAACTGCTTAACGTGCCTTCCGAAATACAGAGGAGCTCAAGATACTCAATTTTTGGTCACCCATCCCATGACCGACCCTTGCGAAAGTTGCTTTACCTCCGCAATCGCTAGTCCAGGTGCTATACCACTGCGCCACCAAGCTCCTCAAATTTTAAAAAGATAAATTTATAATTTTCACCACTTTTTTTAAATAAAACCCACCTACCAACCTTTTCTTCCATCCCGTAGTGCAATTTTTTTTTACTTAACGAGTCATATTTTTTCCTTTTTTAATTTTGCCTTGCACAATTTACACCTTAACTTTGACAGAGGTTTAACATAATTTTCATTTCAGGTAATAAGTAAACATCAAGTATCCTCAATTTTCCAATACACCGTTATTTTATAAAAATATAGGTAAAATAACTGAAGTAAGTAGTCAGTTGCTATTACAGAGTGAATTCAAAATTTTACACCTTAGTATAATTTGTTGCTTTATTGATTTCTAGTAGGTACATTTTGTAATTACAAAGGGTCGATAAATGGCAGCGAAATATTTATAACTCTGAAAATAATTGTATAAAGTACATACAAACATTTTATAAATAAACGCATTTTTTTTTCAATTAAGTAATTTTCGACTCGTGGTTTTTATAAAAATTAAAATGTATAGAAAATTCATAGTTACCAAATAATAATCAATTAGTTACTCTTTACATTAAATAATTTTAAAAGTAAAACTACCATTAATTATAGGTACTTAGATAAGTAAAATACAGAAGAGCAAATACTTACGTGAAAGGCGCCCCTTATAAGTGGTCCGGCTTGACCGACATATAAAGTCGATGCTGAATCGAAGACAAGCTCCAAAGGATTCCTTTTCACAGCTACCGTGTCAAACTCGTGACAGTTGAGAAAGAGCGTCACATTATCTAACGTGACCCTTAGAGCGAATCGACTCCACTTTTTAGAAAAGGATGGCACCACAAAGGACGCTATTGTCTGCGATAAGGCGTACACATTCGCATCAGTGTACAGCAAAGAGATGTTTGTCAAACCAGGCCCTGAAGGTATAAGTTGTACGCCCAATTGAACCACCGTTTCCAAAGGGTTAACCACGGAGAACAGAAAGCCGCCATCTTTGTTTGCCGGTCTCACAGTGGCGGTTATGGAGAATTCGGAATAAAGCTTTTCAGGCATGAAGAGACGGTATGGTGATTTTATATCGGATCCTGGTTTGAGTCCGTAAGCTGGGAAACCATCTAGACCTTCGTCGAAGTATTGGGTTTTTGGATTGCTGAATGGTACTCCGATCGCGTGTAATAGGTCGTATTCCGGAATGTCTGAAAAAACAAGATGGTGATTTATTTTAATTTTTTTTTTAATTACGATTGCTTTCATTTTGTCGAATTTTTCGAATTGAAAGTGATTGTAATAGATTCTGCGACAAATTGCAAGATGAATACGTTTTTGATTTCGACACAAATACGTCATCATTACATAGAAAACTGAATGATATAAAGTAAAATAAAATTAACAGTCACAGAATGTACAGTCACGTCTAAAAATATGTATACAGTTTAGAACTTTGTCACTTTGTTGTAGTTGTCATTTGTCATTGATTTCTGTTCTAAAAAAGTAATAGTTTTTAGAGTGACAAAATTCTAAATTGTATACATATTTATAAACGAGACTGTACCTACATTCATCTGGAAATACGCACTCGTCATACTTTTATATGAAATGTTTTCATTGCAGACAATTAACGCATTCGTCGTCTCGGCTTTGTGCTGTAAATAGCACAGTTAAAGCGTTTGCGGTTCTCTCGTAGGATATGGCAGTATAGGGTGAAGATGTAGAAGCATCATGTAGAACGTATGAAAGTATTATATAATAGTTGTTTTTCATTACTAGAGGTTTGAATTAAATAATTGAGGAGACGATTCGCAGCAAAATGATTATAACCTTTGCTTATAATGATCTTGACACAAATACCATATCCATTCAATTAATATTTTACAGTTTATTATTTAGTATCATATTTTACATTCCGATGTATGACCAAATTACCAATGACCTGATAAAAGATTTAGAGGCATCTTGTACAACGCATGAATATTTGTATTTATATCTAGAAATTGGATTTGAATATTGATGTTTAATATGTGCCAAATCGTTTTATAAAAAAAAATATCTTGAGAGTGTTTTATTTGTTTACTAACAAGCAATACAACTAATCCAAAATAAACCCTTAATCTGCAACACTGTTTTTCAGATAATCATTTTTTTAAATATTTTTGCCAACTTGTATTGTTAGGTAGTTCCATACTTATTATACAACTTAAAAATATCTTGTTACAATTTTTAAATTTTGAGATTTTAGCATTCACCATGCTATTTTTATATAATACCAAATAATATACTAGAAAAAATACGACTCGCACCAGATCATGTTCTCGGACGGGAATCGAACCCGCGACCTTTGGATATCCGGTCCAATGCTCTGACCGCTGAGTGACTCGGTAGCTCAGCGGTCTGGTGCGAGTCGTATTTTTCTAGTATATTATTTGGTATTAATCTTGTTACACTTTGGGTATTATGTTTAACAAATATTATTTTCTTTATTTCTTCAACAATGCTTCTGAAAATTTTGAATATACTGTTACCGAGCGCGTTCATAACAATGAAAGTGAGTTTATCACAGTTGTATGTGATTTAACATTTTACGACGAAAGGGCTCAATTTTAGAGCATCCGGGGATCCGAGTAAGAATGTATCAATTAAATACTTCAAATCTTCTTAGTTTTTATTACACTTTGACAGCAGTGGCATAAGTCATTAACTTGGTAGTTAGTATTTGTGTTTAAAATTATTTGACTAAAATCCAAATAATGTGTATCTTGTTAACATTGAATTTTGGTCTTCATTTTTATAACGTTGACGTACAAAATAGAATATAATAATATTCTATGCTTTCATTATCCAATTTAATTATTAGTTAGAGATAAAATCGATCGATCTATTTCTTTAAAGAGTAAATTCTGGTAATTTTACTCGACATTGTCAAAAGTACAAATCGTACGAGCCAACGAAAAAAAATCTGGAAAGAAAACTTCCGTAGATCTCATTAAATAGGTCAATTATTATAATCAGAAGTATTCGTTCAAACATAATCTTGGTTTATGAACCGATTAATCTAAATTGGAAACAAACTAAAGAGTTACTTATAGTAAACCACAGGATTAATCGGATATAAGTTTTAAATTGTATAACTTTATACGCAATATTGGGTACTTCTATCTCGATAATAAATAACTTGAAATAATAGAGTCAGTCCGTTATTTATAGATAATCCCGTGACCACTGCTGATGCAACTCGGCCGAACGTCGGGAAATTAGGTAAATGTGAAAATACTTAATATCATAAATAACATTAGTAGCGTACGCGTTAAATCCTTGTTATATTAATTATAAAATATAACTTTTTATTAAAAAAATAGTTTTTGTTTCTTTCAACTTTTTAAATTAATAAATATGAGATGCCTACGGACTGATTCTGGCAAAGGTAATTAGGCGTGTAGTTTTTTTTTTATTAAATAATTACTATAACTTTTTCAATAATTCATAAAATTTACTGTAAATAAAGATAGCTTAATCATTTCATTGTTGGTTTATTATTAACATTTTCACTAAGCACAGAGCTATTACTACATATTTTTTTACAATTAAGTTTATATAATTAAAACCTAATTTAGTTTCCACTTGATTTTGAACGAATTTCAAAAATGGCTGTCACTTTTTACACACTGTAATTAAATTGTGAAAACATCATTAAAATTCGTAAAGTAGGTTTGCGTTACACCATAATTAAACTCCAATTAGCCAACATTCTGAAAATAGTTGTTTTATGTACTTTGTGTACAGTCGAGTTCATCAACATGACAGGTGTTGACTTTTATTACAAAGGCATAAGGTTGATGAACTGTCAAAGGTAAGTACATATTATTGAACTCGGCTGTACTGTGTGTAGCTTTATCTGAATAATCGATTTATTACAAGCTTTTATTTAGTTTTTAGGGTTCCGAACCGAAATGGTAGAAACTCAGTCTGTCTGTCTGTCTGTCACAGCTGGATATCTCGAGAACTACTAATGCTATGAACTTGAAATTTTGAATAATTTTTGATGACGTTTGCCCAACTATTTTGCAAGAGAAATAAAAATATTTATATTTTAAGGGTATCTTAAAAATTAGAGGTGAAGCTACTAGGGCATATAGGGTATCATATGAAAGAGCGCTGCTTGCATATTCTCAAACATTTTTTTTATTTTTTAGGCCGCATAGTTTTTGACTTTTGATGAATTTTGAAGTTTGCATAGAGAAAAACCTGAAATTATTTTATGTGATAGAAGTTAATGTAAAGATTACAGGAAAAATAAAACGATGTCTCTAAATAGTAAACTTTTTCAGAATGATGATGGAAAGGACGGAACCCTCGGTGCGCAAGTCCGACTCGCTCTTGACCGTTTTTTAATAGTAAAAAAGAGACTTTGCTGTAATAATTTATGAAAAAGTTTACCATTTTATGAAAACTTTTAAATATACTAGAAAATATACGACTCGCACCAGATCATATTGTCGGACGGGATCGAACCCACGACCTTTGGAAGTCCGGTCCAATGTTCTGACCGCTGAGCTACCGAGTCACTAAGTGACCGGTCATGTCCGGTCATATATTTATATATATTATCACACGATGCCATTAGAAGGACGTTTCAGTGTAGAATCGATACGACTTGAATCTATCGATTCGCAGTTCATCGACTGAACAGCAATTTGCATTTGAAATTGAATTTCTTACCGTTTCTGTTTACTTCCTTTGATCTATTTGACGATTCTAAGTGGGTAATAAATTTTCAAAGGAAATTACAAAAGTTAGCCACATCAGTAATTTGTTGAATATTAAAATATTGTAATCACGACATTTTTAGTCATTGTTGGACAAAATTATGTAGTAAGTTTTTTTTTTGTTTTTTTTTACGGCATATAAATATCTCCATTCTACGAAACGAGCTCCCAAAGTTCGGTCCATGCGAAAGAAAGTGCTCAAATCCAAAGAAAGTGCGCCCATTGGTTAATGCGCGTGACCTTCAATAGCCTAGCCAATAGCGTAGCTCTAGACGCGCGCCATTAAAATGCGATTAGGAGTTCAATTCGTGGAACGGAGTATACTGTAAACAAAAGGCATATTTTTTTTTAAAGTTTATATAGCTTTCGAGTACTGTTCAGCTTTTTTCGGCTTTTCGATAAATCCAAATAAAATGTGTTTGTCTATAGTCAGTAATTTTATGCATAATTTTTAGTTATTAAATGTAATAAGTGAATAATGCAGAAAGATTAGGCTGTCTCAAAGGATTATTTTGCAGAAATATTGCGTTTTATTCAAACAATGTACTCGGAAAATTAACCGTCGAATAATTTTGTCTAAATTAAAACACACTTCTAAGAATTTGTGCCACTTTCTGTAAAGCATTTGAATGCAGCTGGGCAAAGTGAAATGCTGTAACTATTTATAAAACTCCATTATTATTCATTATTGTGATAAATTGAAAAAATTTGTTCCTTAATTATTTATTTTATCCATAGAAAACTATCAAAAGAGGCTTTTGCAAACATAACAGGTGCTATGTTTAAGCTATTTCAAAAAACTTAATATCTTATTTCCCTCGAGTTATATCCAGTTCACAGGGGAATATTGGTACTAACGAATACCACTTTGTACAACAAATTGCACAAGGAGTAGATGCCATTGATATGGTAATCCAAAGAAAGTAAGGAGGTACGAAGATGAGGTATTTATTCTCACCGCTTTGAAATTTTGAGCCGAATAAACCATCGTTGGCGGAGCACAGCCTCGTAAGAAGTAGTATTAGCAGCCAGTGAAATCTGAAAAAAAAATTAATACTTTTAAATTCTTTTTTTATGTCACCACCGACGTCCGCCTTCGAGGCAATTGACTTTTTTGTTCCTAAACTAACAACGGAACTAATGTAAATACTTACCGCCTTATTCATAAAATCCTTAAAATAGTATTATAGTCAATTTTAGTTAAAATGCTGATAAGGCTTATAAAACGTCATATAATATAAGAGAGACGGTATTGTTATATTTAAGAAAATGTTCGCATTTGGCTACTTTAGCGTTATTATGTTGTCATTCTGACAAATCTATAGACAAAACAGGCAATTCTACTGGCTGATATCCACACATCTTCCGAAAAAAGAAAAAAAAAACTGTTTTTATTAAATGATTAAATGCATAGTCGCAGCTATTGGCATTTTGCAAGGTATGAAAGTTATATGTAAGGAAGCATTTGTACTGGGATATATTTATTGCTTATCTGTATTTATTATTAAGTATCTAATTAACACATTAAGTAAGTATTCATATTTTCCCTAAATACTTTTATCTTCATTTTATTTCAAACAAATTCTCAAATTTTAGTAAACAGTGCGCGTTCTCCGGTTAAGTAATTTCATTTAATTCAATATTTTAATATTCATCAGAGGTTTTTATTTAATAAGTTGAAAATACAAAAGGATTTTAATAAAACGTGGAGTTTGTAAGTCCTGGTAGCATGGTATTTTTAGAATGTATCTTTACATTACATTGTAGTCATTCGTAGAAGTAGATAGCAACTGTGTCAAGAACGGCTACTTTTAGCAGTTTTGATATCTTCTTCTAGAACTTCTTCTACGGGGGAATGAAAAGACCTTTTAAAAATTTAAGCACACCAAAGATAATTCATTTTTTTGTTGTTTTTGTCATTATCAGGACAAGGTTTGTATAAAAGAAAATTTTCAAAAAATTGTCCCTATTCCGTCATTTTAATTCGCAACACCCGGGGAGGTCCGGGTATCGCTTTAATCAAGTCGTTTAAAACAAATATTATTTATAATTAAAGTATCTTCACGGTTCTCAAAATAGCACTAATTTATCCTTTTAGAATTGGATCGCCTGATAAATACTTTATTCATAACGTCTAAAAGAAGCCCGATCTGTGAAAAGTTGGGGCGTGGAATTCGCAATTAGATCCATTTAGACGTACACGAAAAGAAGAAAAATGTCAATTTGCAATTCAAATCTTGTTTGGGATCGTCGGGTGAAGAGAGCCTTAATTGGTTCGAATATTCTACTTTTTTATTTACGATCATCAGTCTTTGGAAAACGTTGTAAATCAAAACATCGACGTAATTGATGAAAAGCTTGTTGCTAAATCGGAAAGTCTTTTCTCGATAAATCATGGTGTAATACGACAACGACTCGATTACTTGATCGGAGGCTTTTGAATTGATAGCCCTCGTGTTTGTTTAGAAAAAAAAAACCGGAATAAATTTGCTGCCGCTTGTCGAAGACGATTTGTTGACCAATTACAAACTTTTAAGGCGTTCTTTTTCTAAAGGTTTTAAATTGAATGTCTGCTATTGTGTTTTATTAGCATAGTGTAAGAGTTCTAGTAACTGTAAAAACTTTTTACACTGAGTGTAATACTGAATTTCGAAGTTCAAAATAACACTTTGTAAATCGTCGTTAAGAGCGTTAACGGCAAATGGCATTTCATACAAACTTTCAAGTCCTGATTTTTCGAAATGAATGAACCGATTTAAATTGAACTTCATACACATACACAGAATACATTAGTCTAAAAAGTTAATAGAAAACATTTCCGATAAATAGTGCTACAGCCAAATGAGACTGATTTTAAATTTTCCATAGAAACAGAAATTTTGAATTACCTCTTCGAGAATTTTCTTTACTAACTTTTTAAACCTATGTATCCTACCTATGAAGTTTCATCAAAATCGGTTTATTCATTTTGAAAAATAAAGGAATTGAAAGTTTGTATGAAATGCCGTTTGCGTTAATACCCTTAAGGGTATCTTTTACAAGGTGATCAATACTAATGTATTTACCTAATTATTTCGATGAACTCTAAACTTATGCGGTTCTTAAGGGATTTTTGTTCTTGTTATGCATTTTTAGGGTTCCGTACCCGAAGGGGCCAAACGGAGCCATATTGCTGTCGCTCATGTCGCTCCGTCTGTCTGTCGTCGTCTCTCACAAGGCTCTAGCAGCTAAACCATTGGCTACAGTCTTCATATTTGCACAAAAGCGCAATAGTATGTCATGCCGACCAAAAGCTAGGTAAAAGGTACAAACCAACTTAATTTTGCGGTCAAACGCGTAGCACAAATAAGTCCCGCCCCTTAGCTCTATTTGGTATGGAACTAATGTGTGAAGTCCGACACGCACTTGGCCGGTTTTTTGAGCATTGATCTGTCATTGAACAATTTTAAGACGAAAATGGGTATGATTCTTGTTTTATGTTTTCACCACTTTATGGTTGTTATGATTTATGATATAACAAATACAACGCTTTAAAAACTCTGTGTTACAGAATATCCGTTATGAAACTTTGCATTCAAAACAATATTACCGGAAACTTTAAAATCTCATTCCAAAATGCTCACGGAGTGCGAGCAATAACAGCTACCATCAATAAGCACAGCTTGAAGGAAAACTTACAAAGCATAGTTCGACAGCCGTTTGTTGTAGTTTATTATATTTTCGAGGTGTGCAGAAAAATTTCAACTCAGATTACACAATAAATGTGGCTAATACAGTAACGCAACTAAATACAAACGTCCAAAAAGGCGTTACATGAACATGACCTTTTCTCAAACATGCTTGGAAATTCGATCTTTATTTTGACAACCTTCTTCGAGCTAAATCGGAGTAGCAGGACAGGCCCAAAACACGCCTGCAGACTAACGACTCGCGTACACCAAAACCGATTTTGTCGGCCGATGGCGGATAGAACTACCCGGACGAGCAACTCGGACGTCTATGTGCTTACACTGCAACGGTGTACCGTTGCCGGTATTCTGTAGTTGACTGTGTTGCTTAACTATTTGGCTGCGACATCCACTCAATTTGCACTGTAGCCGGCAGACTGGCGAGAAATCCCAACAAGTTCGGACTCGACGGTTGATCGGCCGTTATCGGGCGTCATCGGACGATGACGGTCGTGTTGGTGTACGCGCTCTCATTCGTTTACAAGTGTTTGATTCAAACGTCCGATTTCGGCTGTCGTCCCCCGAGCGAACTTCAGCCGATGACGGTTTTGGTGTACGCGAGCCGTTAGTATGAAAATCAATTGGCGGCGTGTTTAGCGGCCTACTATGTTACTTTAAAAACGCATATCGCTCGTGTAATAAAAAAAGTTTTGGTTATGGTAAAGTAGTTTTGGTTTAAGATTATCTATGGTAGTGTTTGTAACGAATAATTTATAACATGGTAGTTTTTATTTTTCATGATTTTTACCATGGTAGTTTTGTTTAGAATGATTTCTAATGACCCATTTTTTATTTTATTTTATTTTATTAGGGACAAACAATTTACACAATATTTTATTTCTTACATACTTATGTTCAACTAAAAAAACCGTTTTCTACACAAATTCTAAAACAATTACGTTTTCAACTAACAAAACTATTTAGAAATATAATAATTTGTTGTATCGAAGGTAGAAACGGAATAGATCTTGAGTAGAAAAAGGAATTAAATGTGAGTAAAAACTGGGTTTCATGCGGAATACATCCAAAAAGATGACGTCATTTGCTGTAAAAAAAGATAGCATGGTTTCGGTGCTGACATAATATGTAAATGTCGCTGAAGACTGCAGAAAATTTTTCGAGATATTTTTGGTTATAAGCTATCCAGGAGTGCATTATTTAATTATGTTGTTTTAAATTTGTTACATACTGTTGTACTATGTTTATTAACTGTGCTCGCTCGCACTCTCGAATGAAAGAAAACAAACAACTTTCGTATTCCATTTTAACGGAAGGTTTTAAATTGAAACATTACTGGCGTTCATACTTTCAGTTCTCTTTCGAATTTTCTAGGAACACTTTAATATTAATCTTAAGGTTAATGGCCGTTTAATAAAATTAGCTTTCGAACCTTGAACTCGACTAACTTTTTATTTAACGAGGAAAAAGATTTTTTGCTTACACATTTATTTGCGAGGCTTATAACATCTTTGTTGGGAAATTAATGAGGGCCAAGCGGACTGCTCATATTTTTGGCTGAATTTTTTAATTAAAATAAAATTAAGGTGTAGGATTTACAAGATTAAATTCCCGAGAAAGTCAAACACTAAATTACGACGACAATATAGTCATAATTCCTCAAGAAATATCACAGCTATTTTGAATTAAAAACCAGAGCCCTGCCATTGATACATTAATTTGCAAATATTTGCTATCGACACAATGACATATGGGATGGAATTGAAATTAGTTTCCGTTAATCATCGATTTTTAAAACGGCAAATTCATACAACTTTCGGAAAAAGCGAAGGTGTGTAATTATGTATGTGACTTTGGTCAGGAACGGGGGCTCGATCAATTGAATGTGAAAGAAATTCATACACATTTTACGGAAGAATGGTAATAATGTTGACTACTGAATTTATTACGTTATGATTTACGTTACGTCGTCGTTCGCTCAAATATGGTTGAGCGAAGCGATAGCTGGTTCATGCGTCATGCTCGTGAACGGCCGTGCTGCCAGTGTGAATGGGTCTTCTTCTGACTATCTGTCTTAACGCATATTAAATTGTATGAATTGCATTTTTTTTGTAACGGCCTAGGCTGAATAATGACTTTAAATTATGAATTTAGCTTGAACCCTGTAAATTGATTCATTAAGAAATGAGCTAATTCAATAATGTTATTTATTTATTAATCTATGTTAATTGTTACATATATGGATGTAATGTCTGGAAACGATATACTTATTTGTAAATATTGTTCCATCTGCTAATAGTTTTTTTGCGCCCATTTTTCTTGTAAAAGACGTCATAATGGGTGGGTAAAAGTTGCTTATTATGTGAATTTTGAATAAAGAATTTCATTAATTCATTCATACACTAAAAATAGTTATTTAAATGAAATTATTTACTTCATTTTATTTAGCTTTGCTTCTATATTTAAAAAATAAGAAACAAGAATGTGACTGTAATTTTTAACCATTTTTCTTTTCGCTGAAATAGTGATCCATTCATAAAGTTACATGTTTTTTTACTCGAAAAAAAAGGAAAACATATTTCGCTGAAACTAGGCATGATTTTGGCGTATAGACTGATTTATAGATCAGCTGGAGAGTGGGCTAAATTTTGTTATGTAATCCCTTATCTCTGACTAACTAGCGTAGTTAATCTCTATTCAATTCACTGCTGCTATCAAAACTATGACTTCTGTTATGAATATGCATTCATTATTCGACTTTAGCCATTTTTAATGTCCCCACTGCTGGGACACAGGCCTTCCTTATGAGTAGATAAGGATGGGCCATAACCCACCACGCGGGTCCAATGCGGATTGGACCAACAGCTTAACGTGCCTTCCAAAGCACGGAGGAACTCGAGGTAATACATTTTTGGTCACCCATCCCATCGAAATTTGCTTTACCTCCGCAATCGCAGGGCCAGGCGCAAAACAATTGCGCCACCGAGCTCCTCAAAGTAAGTTTATTACCACAATAAATAATTTATTCATTATTGAAATAACATCAAGTCGTATCTAAAGACTTGAATCAATACTTTTCAAGACCCCCTATAAATTTTAAGGCTGTTGCTATCCTTAATTGAATAGCGAGGTTTCTTAACATCCGTCCAAGTAGCATTTCATAATAATTTAATGATCCTATCATGTACCGTAATAACATCAAGTAAGCTTAGGTGTGTCTTCTCTTCGATTTACGAGAATAATGAATAACTGTTGTCAATAAAACAACATTTTATTACTTCTAGCTAGACCAAACATAATTAAAAAAAAACAAAAATATATTTATTACATACATTGTTTTGTCAGTAATGGGAAATATTAATTTGACATATACATGCAGTTTCAGTACCTACGAGAAAATTGACAAGCGTTTTGTTTTGGTTTAAAAATAATTAGAAAAATTAACCTACAATACAATGAGATAATATAATACTTATAATATTTCAATGAATAAATTCAAACTACAAACAAACTTTTTTGTTGCGAAATTAGAGTTTCATTTATTCAGCTAACTAACCAACACAACGTAAGTACTGATGACAAAACGCAAATTAATCTGACATTTGTGACATTTAAGCGGAATCATCAGTCATTCTCGGGCTAGTTTTATTAATATCATCCTATTGTTTGTTAACGTGTCCATAAGATAGGGGTCTATCTGTCATCTAGTCCCACATTTCTGCCTCGATTGAATGCGCCTCGGAACAAATCTCATTAATTACCGGAGGAACAAAAGTCTTTGGTCCAATCTGTCAAGGGGACATTGGTCACTGATTGCGTCACTAGGAATGTAGAAAATAGGTTTACTGATTTCATTTCTATTGTTCTGAAGCATGAATTTTGTATGAAATTGTGCCATTTAACCCTGTAAGAAGAACTGAGATTGCAAGGCAAACCTTTTTTGTTTTAGACTCGATCTATATAGTTTTTTTTTCTAAGTGTATCCTATTGTAAAACTTAATCAGTGTTATTACAAAAGATTTTTGAATACTGTTTAACTTAGACACCTGTTTAAATGTGATGCTGTCACTTTTTTGAGACAACATCACATTTAAAATGTGTACCATAAGTTCAACAGTATATAAAAAATGCTCAACAACCCCGCCCCGCTGTGAAACGGCTATCTGACTGATGTCTTTGTCTATAATATGCGACTGCACCAGATTGTCCGATTCAAACACGGATAGATGGTATGTCCGTGTGTACATCGTCACTTGTGAAAAATATGTAAACAGGTATATTGTGTTTATATACGCAAGAAAAAAATCAACAATTTATAAGACAAGTGCTTTTTGTAAAATGCAGATATCTCTTTGTTTCTAGCTGCCATATTATAACAATGAAATTAGTATAATTGAAAATTATTTATTAATTGCACGCGAATGGCTATGATTGTGATAAAATGACAACTGGGAATAATTGCTGTTAAATATTTGCGATAGCGTGTTACTAATGTTTGTTGATCGAATTGAATAATTGTTATTGAATACAGTTATTGAATTTAAATCTATTTTCGGGTGAAAAGGCACATCGTTTGAGCGCACACGCAGTGTGTACGACTTGCTTTGGTTGTTTTTAAAGAAGCATTTTTCTATGAATTTATTTAAAGATAAAATGTGTTTCGTTAGTTCAAGTTAATTTAAATTCATTGCTTTCCAGGTATTAATAATAATGAAGATTTTTATAACTTCCTAACTGACACATGTCCGAGCGAGCGCGAAGCGCGAGCGAAACGCCTCCGTCTCAGCTTGGGAAAAAATGCTTTCTTATGTCCGTCAGGCGGTCCGTCTGCCCGTTTGTTCTCCTCTATAGGTCACATTTCTCAACCGATTCTCGTGAAATTTTGTGAGCAGGTTATATGAATAACGTCCTACCTATTTTTGAAGTAAGGCACCGAAACGCCAGAATTTATGGAGAATATTCTCCTTCTCCATGACCTTACGTTTTCTTAAGATAATGGTGACGGATAAAACTTTTCGGTGCTTTCTTCTGATTTTGAAGTAGTCCCCAGTACTTTAGCACGCGTTTAAAAAGACGTGCAAAATCTAGAAATAGACGTGGGTATGCTCTGCGTTTTTAATTTTAGAAGGCTTTATAATTTAGACTTTTATTTTTTGTTTATGAATTAAAAATGAATTATCATATAAGTATATATGATAAGTATATATGATAATTCATAAACGTAATTATATGAGACGCAATTCACATTAATCTTGTTATTCTAATTATTACAACGTTATTTAAGATAGAAGATTTTGGAGAAACCTATTATTTTCCGATTTATTGAAAGTTTTTTCTACTTTTATTGTTTATTATTATAAAATGTACATTTCATCGTTAATTTTATTATTTATTTTCTCTAATACCTATTAGTTCTTACGTAAAAAATACTTATGTACTTTTTAAAGTACCACATAATATAATACAACTGTACTTTTAGTAGTACTTAGTGAAAATCAGCTTTTCTGGTTTGGGATTTTTTTCACAATTTTCCCAAGAATCACATATCCTAAGAAACACACCCTTTCAAAATATTATTTTAAAAAAAGTTGTTTAGTAGGCAAGAGATTAATTATATGGATTTTTTTGTTAAGTTATTTTTTCGAAATTTTTAAAATCATATTTCAGCCATTTCGAAAAATTATCGAAAATATCACAAACGTGAGGTCTACAGCTCATGTATTTGACATGGTCAATTAAATTTAAAGAACTCCTTCCAAAAATAATATAATGAAGCAATACAATTTACTTATCAGTTTTATTTTAGAACAAACATAAATAACATATTTACACGCATTCTCAAACACGTAACAAAAGCCATAAAATTTTACAGACGTAGTTTACAAGAGTTTAAAACATAAACTGTATTTAAAACTATTAATCCGTCGACATACAATGTAAGATAGTGAATTAATTAATTTACAATACCAATAAAAACAACCCACACTACTTTCTTTGACTAGCGGGACCCATTGTACTTACAATCATCCTCAGAAATAGTCAATCTTTTAGTACCCTGTTACACCAATAATTGAATTGTATAGAAGCATAACAACTTACGGAACAAGCCCAATAGTTACTGTGACATGGTACTAAATTGTTCTGGTACTTCTGAGTCCGACCCTACAACACGTTGATAGAAGATCGAGTTAATGAATTTATTGACAGCTAAGGTCTAAGGTCTGTCGGAAACACATTTTATCTTCAATTGCAGCTGTGTTTGATATTTTGTTGTGTGCAATCACGTCGTGGAACTTTCCCTTTGGATAAATATTTGGTCATTATTCTTATAATTATTTAACTTAGCAGCCCATTGAGATCCGTAGCATGAAGTATGAGGATTTTTAAATTTGAGATTTTACCAATCACAATGCTATTTTTATACAATACTAAATAATATACTAGAAAAAATACAAATCGCACCAGATCATATTCTCGGACGGGAATCGAACCCGCGACCTTTGGATGTCCGGTCCAATGATCTTACCGCTGAGCTACCGAGTCACTAGTGGCAACGTCGAATTTCTTCTAGTATATCCCACTCTTACGCTGCAAGCCAGCGTTATTTCATTAATGCAAATAATTACCTCGACATTCAATTGAAATAACTTTCCAGATAATTTTGACAATTGATTAAGATGAAACAGCTATATTTTTTTTTTATTTGAGATTTTAGCATTCCAGTTCTATTTTTGTACGAGAATTTATGAAATAGAAAAACTTCTAAACTACACGGAACTACAAACACCCAGACCTGAGCCAATATGGAAAAGTTCGTTTTCTAAAACCCGGCCGGGGATCGAACCCGGGACCTCAGAGATGGCGGCTCCTTGAAAACCGGTGTAGAAACCACTCGACCACAGAGGTCGTCATATATGTCGGTCGTAATATGTCCTCATATGTATAAAGATTCATACATCTATGTATTATGTATGATACTAAGCAATATTAAAGGTTCTGTGAGAATTCATTAGGCCTACCAACGCCATGACAGGACAAATCTCCGCAAATCAATCGGTACCGACAGTAATTACTTTTAATCTCGGCCTGTGATCTTGGTGCAGTCACGATCGTTACCGTATGACATCGATTCTCAATATTTTTTTTGTCATGCTAAGAAAAAATGCTTTTACGCATCCCCCGCGGCGGTTAATTTGTGGGACTCGCCAAGAGGGGGTTCGCAGCACCTCCAGGGCCCTATTTAATAACATGACAATTTGTCAATTTTCATGTCAATTTGTCAATTTACATAACAACTTGTCAATTGTCATGACATAACATTGCGCTGTTGCTATGAGTAGTTTGTTCTATTTTAAAATTGTTTGACGCAATGGATATAAAACTGTTATGACAGGTGACAAATTGTCACGTTTATTGAATAGGGCCCAGCTATCGCTGACAGCTCTGGGGTAGCTACCCTTCATGACCACCTAATTGTAAGGCCCAAATACACATTCCAAGAAAAGTTGAGCTAGTGCCGGGGTTTTTTAGTGGATAAGCGATAGCGACTGTAGTAAACAATTCGCTATGCAATTTGGCACAGCGCCTCTGGTGGTAACTACACTAAACTAAAAGTTGTTATGCAAATGTCAGCTACAGTCACTATCGAGTATAGTAAGCGTTAACTCGTAATACGCATAAAGTTGTAATTGCGATAACAAAGAGGAGGGGATTAGATTTTTTAGGTTCAAAAATATTTTAGATTAACTTCTAAAGATTGAGAAACAACGTCTTTTGGTCCAGCTACTGTGTACAAATCAGACTTACAAGGCGCTTGCCTGTAGTTGTCAGCGGCTGAATAACGTTGCCCATATTAGTTAAATGTTAGAGTAGCCTTTTATAACTTTACAGCATTGAAATGTCACGTTGGCGACATTTATTCTAATTTAAATGTTCACTATGCGTATACGCATGTTTTTTTACATTATAGTGCGTGAGAGTTAATGGTGATGGTGACCATATCAAATGTCTGAAGATTACCATAATGACACTATTTAAAGGACAGGTGCGTCTCCAAACAGTTACTTTGTATCATTTATAACAGTCATGCTTTTGTTTGTAGCATTAAATAAATTATTAAGAGAAGAAGAGAGCGGTACCCCAGTTATTTGACTCTTCATTTATTTGTCTTCTTATAAAAATATAATGACTCAAAATTGGAGACCATAAAAACTAAAACAAAATAAAACTAGTGGCCCCGTGAGCTGTAGACCTCCCGTGTGTGTAATTTTTCGAAATATCTGAATTTTTTATCGGAAAATTGAATTTAAAAAAATAGATCCTGCAGATCACAAAATTTCACGAGAATCGGATGAGAAATGATTCAATCTTAACACAGTCTATAATTACATTTTACTATTTGTTAGTATCTGAAAGTGAAAGTTCGCTCATTGTTGTTTACGATTATAAAATAATAAAATGTACAGTACTATACTAATAACATTCATCTTAAAATGACCTAAATTCTCACTGACCTTTGACAATACGCAATTAACGATTATTCATGTAGAAAAAGTGATTTATTGTTAATTGTATTATTGTTATCATTCTATTAAGCTTCGTGAATGCCTGTTTGATTTGAATAAGCTTTTATGTAGGTAATTGTAGTTTTTTATCTCTAATATTTTAACATAGGTACTTAGTCCAGGTTATAAACTACCTATGAGCCAAATTTAATTCAAATCCGTTCAGCCGTTTGCGTGATTGAGTAACAAACATCCAAACATCTAAACTTTCACATTTATAAGATTAGTAGGATATGATAGAGTAATGATATTATTATCCGTTTAGTTTATAACTGGGTAAAACTTTATGTTGTACTGTTGTTAAACTGTCCGACAAACATTTTCAACACCAATAAAATCTCGCTTCTTCGATACTTACAAAGACCACTTCAAGTAATAGCCTTGCCAACTTCGGAAAATGTTCGTGTACGTCGTGTCCTTTGATATAAAACTTGTATCATGAATGAAATAAAATGACCTAGAGATATATTTTAGTACTACTTAAGAATTTCAATTCACTAAACGATTGTTTTCACTTAATATTAGGAAAGATCATAATCACGTCGCTTGCGCAGTTTATTTAAATTCTTCAGCTTTCAGCATACTAAGGTTTTCAGTTTCAGTTTCTATAGGTGATAAGGACAGTGATGAAATGAGAAATAGAAAACTGTATATAATATCATGTAATGAATAAAATACCTTTTTAACACAAAAGCTTGTAGTTACGAAGACAGCAGCAGATTTTATCTGTCAATTTTATTAAAGTGTAAAATGTGACAAACACAAAGAATTAAAAAGTAAACTTTTGAAGTAAAGTAATATTAAAAAGTAAACTTAAAAAGCCAGTACAGCAAAGAGGCGCAACAATTGGTAATAATGAAATTATATTATTTTAAGTTAATATTGCTGTATTCGCATTAGAATTGGGCAATTAAATTAACTTTACAGTTATAAATTAAAATGCATTAACTGTGAAAGTGTTTTGATATGAGAAAAAAAAATAACCAAAGTAAATTGCGCATGTTTCGAAATCTAGCCAACTAATGGTATCAATTCTTTCAATTAACTGATTAAAATCTTGATCATGATTTTATCATTTTGATGTACTACCAATTGCATTAGTAGATTCTTACGTAATTAATCAAACGGGATTTTATTACGGCATTAAATCTTTTATTATCAAGAATTAAATCTTGGAATAGAAATCAGCTATCTTAAACAAAAGGTCCATAGTCGTCAGAATGCATATTTAAATTGTTAAGCTAGAGTGAGTAAATGCAATAAAAAGTTCAGAAAATAAAAGTTTTCATTTTACGAGTTTAAAGAAGTTAAATTAATAGTTTTTTTATTTATTTGAGATTTAGCATTCACAATGCTATTTTTATATAATACTAAATAATAAGCGCTGGCTTGCAGCGTAAGAGTTGGTATACTAGAAGAAATTCGACGTTCCCACTAGTGACTCGGTAGCTCAGCGGTCAGAGCATTGGACCGGATTTCCAAAGGTCGCGGGTTCGATACCCGTCCGAGAACATGATCTGGTGCGAGTCGTATTTTTTCTAGTATGTTATATATTATTAAGTATTGCAATTAATAGTACTTATTTAAAATTAATTATCTAATAAAGTCAGAAAATTAATAGGGTTGCATAAAATTTACGTCATTTACTTTTATCGAATGAAAAAGATACCAATCGATGTTTCGGCATCTTTCACAGCTGCTGTGGTCACGGGTTACTGACCACAGCAGTTGCAAAGATGTCGAAGCTTTGGAAAATCCAAAAATCAAATAAGAGATCGTGGCAATCTCAAGTAAAATTAAAAAGTAAATTTTAATATTCGAAGAAGTTTACATAACTTTTAGTATTGACATCATTAGTGTATCAACTGTATTACATGTAAATCTTTTACAATACAGTTCTATAGATTACCCTTAACATTCTTCGGGTTCAAAATAAATAAAAACACGCTATTCCTTACAAACACATTGAGTCCGTATACAATTGACGCCTTCATGAATTATTAAAACCGTTGAATTTCCCAATAGTGCCACAAAAAAAAGTAAAATGTCACCTCTTCGGCTTACTCCCTAAGGAGTGATAGTCGTAGAATAGAGCAAGGTGTGCGTCAGGCACTTACGTAAACTACGCTTAGAGAGTTCACTCGTAAAAATAGAACAAAATAAGTAGAAAAAAGTCCATCCTCCTTAAGTACTTTTTGTTATTTTGTTTAAATGTCAAAATAGAGCTCGGCGGTGAATATGCGACAAACAAATCATGACGGTAGGGACACGGTAATTTCTTTGCCGTAGAAGGGACAACAATATAAAAAATACCGTTAGCATGTGTTTGGCAATAATACTTGCAATATATCTTCTTTATATGTTTGTAGCCATTGTAATGTTTGTACATATCTTTGTTTACATTACTTGGCAAATAGAATTGCTTAGCTGATTACTTTTTACAAAGTTGCACTTCGTTGTTTTACTTATTTTATGACGCGAACAGATCTAGAAACAATAATAAAAACAAAGTCAATCAGAAAAAAATAAAAGAAAATCACTTTTGAAAATATTTTTATTCGAGAATGGATAATTTAAAACGCACTGGGTCGGAATAATATGAAATGCCTTTCATAAAACGTTAATTTGTAATGTGCTTAATTGTTGATCACGTAATAATAATTGATGAACTTCATTGGTTAACTGATGAATGGCTGTCGAATTCGTACGAAATATCCATACATGACTGTTTCATTGTAAATGTCGTGTCATTCCGAAAAAGAAGACGTGTAATTTAATAATACTTATTGACTTTACTGAAGATTTATTTTAATGTTTTACTCAATTCCAAAGAGCTGTCATCATATTGACGACCTACGTGGTCGAGTGGCTTTGTACACCGGTTTTCAAGGTGTCGCCATCTTTGAGGTCCCGGGTTCGATCCCCGGTTGGGTCAATTTAGAAAACGAACTTTTCTATATTGGCTCGGGTCTGGGTGTTTGTGATACCACCATTGTCTCTGATTTCCATAACACAAGTGCTTACTTACTTTGGAACTGGAGCAATGTATGTGATGTTGTCAAATATTTATTTTTAATATATTGCTGTCCTAATAATAAAGTGTGATGTAGGTTGATATATTAAAGATCAGCGAAAACCTTGGTGGGTCTTTCTTGCAAAAATATAAACGTTTAAATTATGAAATAAACACATATAAACAGATTAACACATATAAACCTATAATAACCTAACCTAACATATAAACAGATTGTCCCAAAACATTGCCACACGGAGGGAAAGTACCTTAAATATTTAAGATAAGATATTTTACTGTAAGATATCTCAATTTAGTTTTAAAATAAATAAAACTGCATTCAAAGATAAAAAAAATCGCATGTGATACGATACAATATATAATAATTTAATGTTAAACTTCCTTTTGCTTAAAATGCTGTGTTAATTAAGAAAAAAATAATAAAAAACAAGAAAAAAAGGGCCGACGTATTGTGGCTTGCATTGTCTCGATCCTGTGATGTTTGACACTCCATACAAATATTGAACGAGACATACAACTTGCATACCAATGTCAAAAAATACATAGAAACTTCAATTATTATTTCATGTTGGTTTGTTTTGTTACAGATATGTTAACATGTCTGGTAATTGATCGTGCTATGATTTTCAAAACCGTAACCTTCGAAGCAGTCATTAATGCTTGTACTGTAACTTTTTCTCATATTCTCACGAAACGTGACAACAATTTCGCGCAAAATTTCACAATCACAAATCTAAAACTTAACGTATGATCTTAAACATCACGTTACAAAATCAAAACACTTAATACTTTACAGACTTTTATGTAAATCTTTACATAAACAAACAAAAACAAAAAAACAAAAAACACTAAGTGACTTGGTAACTCAGCGGTAAGAGCATTGGACCGGATTTCCAAAGGTCGCGGGTTCGATTCCCGTCCGAAAATATGATCTGGTGCAAGTCGTATTTTTTCTAGTATATTATTTAGTATTGTGAATGCGAAGATCTCAAATTTAAGAGAATGCTTGCTACTAAACGCCCTCTGGAAAGCTGAAAGACGACAAAAGTGTATAATACAATTTTGTTATCGAAAATTATCTGTGAACTTGCTTTACGTTCTTTAAAAAGTTAACACGAGAAACTGTTTTCGTTCTAGTGAAGAAATGCACGAAGGTGGCTATGGCACGTTCGAGACATAGAAAGTGGTAATAATTGTAACGACTTGTCGGTTACAAATAATATGTTGTGAGGTGACACAGAAATTGTAATTTGTAACGAATTCACTATCAACATTTATTTTGCTGTTGTTTAAATTACTTTTCAGTAAGAAATGCAAGTATAATAATCAAGAAGATTGTATACATACTCGAACCTATTTTAATTTTCAGCATTATGTTTTCTTTTTTCATTTTGCTTCGATTCTTATCACATATTCTCATCGCATAAAGCTCATGCATGGCCACCAAAACATGATATTTTCAAGAAAATTAACGATACTTGATGGTTAATGGAGGCTAGTATGCAAATTTTCGCTTAGATCTCACTTCACTCACTTACTATTCACATTTTTTTTTGACATCTCCCTTTCACACACTTTGTACATATGGGTAAACTATCTTAGTTATTATGTCAGATTATGCATTACCACACTAAAAAGTACAAATGGAAAGAGGATTTCTTGCGCCCGTTCTTCTTATCAGTTAAAAAAGTCAGGAACGGGTGGTAGGAAAATGTAGACGATTCAAAAGCGCTTAATTACTAAGTTTATTTGAATAAAGACATTTTTGACTTGCCTTGACTTGATGGAGATTTTGAAATTTTTATCGATATTATCATTATGTCGTTTAATTTCAAGAAACGTAAATGCTATTTGATTTATATTTCTATTCCATGAATCGACAGTCTTGTTATATCGTTATTGTTTCTAGTGACAATCATTCTTACTGTTTTCGTTGAAAATGCTAATAAGCTCTTGCGAGAATACATAGCGATAAAATAACCAAAAGGGAAATCTTGAGAATCATTAAATCATTTTTCCACTCAGGTGTGCTGTTTTACGGAACTCTACTAGGATTAAATCCAGAGCCCTTATCCAGGATAGCTACTGTTGCACCTTAAACGTCATTTCAAAGACCAAATACTCAAACAAATCTTTAAGTTAAGGCTACCTTAAATTAAAAAAAGTTGACAGAAACAGACAACAGACAGATTTGACAGAATCTCTATGAAACTGACAGCTTCCTTAAAGTTAAAGAGACCTTAACTAAAAATTCGGCCGAACTGCCAAACAACACAATTACAAATCCCAAAGAATCGTAGTCATAACACAATATTAAAGAAATTAAAGAATTTCTCACTAAAATTTGAGCTACAAAGTATGCAAAGCTTACAACCCTTACATCTCGCCAGTACACACACATGTTTAATATTAAAAAAACTCCTAATTTTATTACAAACCGGTCCAAGTCCATGTGAAATGCGAGTACGTGAATTTTATAATGCGGTGGGTACACCGCACTAATAATTTACGCTCGGGCTTAGGCCACAAACTATAAAGATTACAGAAGAACCGCTCGGAAAAATTCGTAATTTTCTGTGCACGCACACATAGACGTATAGTACAGGCAATCTCAGGCCAACCCAGACTATTTTCAGTACTGTAGCAGTTACCAAGGGGTTCCCAGCACTCCCCAAACAATCAATGACGGTAGCATTTTTCAATATGGCCTGGGTTGACCTTCTGTTTTAAATACACAGACTTTTTGTTTTGTGCTTAAGCTGCAGTTACTGCCGCAAAACAACGCGCTTCATTTGTTACGAATGTTTTGTTTTTTTATTTTGTTTTTACACAATTTTCTAACCTCTTTTGTGGTTTTGTTACAAGACTAATTGGTTATTGCATTTTCTTTTGTTTTTCGTGCCTGTCATGTGACATCAGCCATTTTTAATGTCCCCACTGCTGGGGCACAGGCCTTCCTTACGGGTGGATAAGGAGGATGGGCCATAACCCACCACGCAGGTCCAATGCGTATTGGTGGGTGTTAACGTGCCTTCCGAAGCACGGAGGAACTCGAGATAATAAATGTTTGGTCACCCATCCCATGACCGACCCTTGCGAAAGTGGCTTAAGCTCCGTAATCGCAGGGCCAGGCTCTAAACTCAGCGCCACCGAGCTCCTCACCTGCCTGTCATGCTTTTACTGAAATTTGAATAAAATATTTTGAACTAATTAAAACCGGGGCCCAATTGCGCTAATTTTGAAAAATAAAACCAAACCGTTACATTGTCATTTAGGTTATATTTACCTAAAATTTTTTGGTTTAGCTTTAGGATTCTTTTTTAAACACGCTTTGCTTGATGCATCTTTCAACAAATCAGCAAACTATTCAAGGAGACAGTTTTAGTAAAATTTTCAAAATGTTGTGTTTGTAACGTTTGCTTAATTTGAAAAGCATCATCGTACTCAATTATGAAGAGGAACTTGGTCCAGAGTAATTTTCAAGAAATTGAAAGATTTAGCATTATCCGGAGAAAAGCAAAAACAATGAATTGCTTAAAATCCATGCGACAGCCCTATGATGATACTCATAACCATCATGTATAAGTATTTTAGCAAAAGAGAAAACCCAAAATATCTTAAGCACTTGTTCGAATAAAATATTTTGTTACTGCACTGCACCAGTCGCTGCACTATGCGCGAGTGATCCATCAAACGCGAGGGAACCAATGAAATTCCACGTAACCACAAGGAGTTTCAAATGTATCGAGGCGGAGTTTACGTCAAAGTAGATTACAATATGCGGAATAATTTCCGAATGGAATACCGTTCCCACGTTTTGTGAAATCACTTTTACAGTACCCACTGAAGCTTCAAATGTGGTATCGGATTTTCGGGTGAATCGAACACGACGAGTTTCATTCCGGCCAGTGAGGTAGAGCTGTGCGCTTTCTTTGAAACCTTCTTACTACCTCACGATTTCAAAGAGAGCAGGGGTCAAGACATAGTGGCGGGTCACGATCTGTCTCGTTGCATGCAATCACGTAATTCTATGCAGTTTTAGCCTGCGTCTTTTGAGAACTTTACTGGCATAGATATAAGGTGTACTTCTCATTGGAATTGTGGTGGTTCAAAGTTGGTAACACTTGTGTGTAAACGTTTGGACAGGTGAACGGGTCATGCCGAATTTTAGAAGTATTTGTTTGAAGTTGATTCGTGTGTGGTGACATTTTGTCAATCGATAAAACTAATAAGTTTGCTGTATGATTGCTTTGAATAACCGTCATACGTAATTATCGGTGACTGTCAATGATATTTGTGAGGCCCATTTGTCAAAGCCACTGTTCAATGATTTTTTTTTATCAAATTATCATGAAAATTGACTTGAACTGAATACCTTAAGTGATATTGTTTTTTATATAAATAAAAAAAAAAATACATACGATATAATTTACTGCATAAACCTAATTTAAATAAACATATTTAGACCTAAAAGTAAACTGTCAATCATAATTGTTACAATTTTGTTACTCACGATTTTATCGTGAGTCGTTCCTATAGATTTTAGGATAAGAACAATCAAAAAGATCTTAATAATCGATACGAGACATATCGATACTAACGTCAATCGCATCTCGTTGCATAGAGCCACTTAGGTCATTGACACACAATTGTCTCTGCAATGCAAGCATTGTATGTTAAGCATTTAAACGCTTGATAAAATTACATACCTGCGACTGTTATTATTTGTAATTATTTCCAATATTGAAATCAGTTTGAAGCTTTGTATTAATGAAATATAATTGTTACTGAATAAACCGTGATAGTTAATTTGGTTTAGTAGAACACATAAATTAAATCATGCCAAACGTCAAACCAATCAACTAATATTTACACATTAAAACATGTTTAGAATAGAGATTTCAATAAAAGTTCATGTTCTTTAGAACAAAAGCTCTAGAGATAATGTACCCTTCACAAAACAAACGAGCTACTATTCTGAGCAATTGGTTCAATGAAAAATGCTCTGACACTGACAATCTTCTACTGTTTATTGGCAAAAGGAACAAGTTCACTAAGACGGGCTCTAAAAGACTGCAGACTAACTTCTGCTAAATTGGACGATTAATTTCGAGCCATCCTCTGTAATAGGGGATTATAAAGTGTTTAAAAGACGACAGAACCACTGGTTTGATAAAGAAGTGAAGTGTATTTATTACAATCATAATTTTAAACCTTGTGTAAATTGTGTTCGGTTTTCTCTTTTGGCAACAATATAATTGATGATTTTATTTGGTTTTATGAATGTTGCTAGTAATATTTATGTTTGACTATATGCACATCTAGAAAAGAAAAAGATAAATGTATTTTAGACATCAAATCGTCTTATAATCCTCCATTATTAATAAAACAACAAGTAAAAAGCCAAACTATTCCTAAAAGTAGGTAGGTATCTACTTTTGACTAATTTAATGTAAAGAAGTATTTTATTTCTGATAAAATACTTGTTTTTTATCATGTTATTAATTAAAAATAAACTAGGTTAACCAACATTAAATATTTACTAATAATTTCATGTCTGAAAATGAATTAAATATATCGTTATGAATTTTCGTAACACAATTAATCAATGAACGCTCTCCATTTAAAAGCGTATAGTCGTTAGCAAAAGTGCATGAGTATGCAATTTGTAATATGACTGAATTTATTATTAACATTTTAGTACTTTGCTTTTAACAATACATCTCTTCCATGACACAGGAAATACAAATAGGTAAAACTAATAATAACTAATAATAAGTAAAACCACGAGCTTTTAAAAAGCACTGAACTTTTCTATAGAACTGTCACTTTGGTGACTTATTTAAATCTGTATTTTAAATTGGTATTTGTATCGTCAGCTAAATATTTCATTTCGATTTTGCCTTTTGATATGTCAGTGCGTCTATTGTGTTATCGTGTGTTTTCTTTAATTCCAATTCCAATCATATTGCAAATTTTCTGATTCTCCACATTCCTGTATCAAGTGCGTTATTGTTATTTTTACCAATAAAAGTAGTTCTTCCGACCTTTGTTTCGGACTGTACGTGAGTACATCATGGCTGGTGTGAAATGCCCAGACAAATTGCAAGCAGCTGCCGAGCATGGAACTGATTGGCGAGCGCATTTAGAATTACAATTAACACGAACAAAGACAGTGCTTTATTAACTTACAGCACTTATGAGATTTCATTGTAAGTGCTAAGCGATGGTTAGTAAAAGATAAGGATTTTAGTTAGCTACTGGCTCTGTGAACTTTAGACATGGCGTTTGTGACATTTTTTATCATCTTTCGAAATGGCTGAAATGTGTATTTTGCCTGCTCACAAAATTTCACGAGAATCGTTTGAGAAATGCGGCCTGTAAAGGAGACCAAGCGGAATGCCAAAAATGCCAAAAATGAGACGCTTCGCTCGCGCTTCGCGCTCGTTCGGTCAAATAGGAATTTATGTTGAGACCGATTGTCTTTGGAAAGTTTATATTTGTGTGTGATAAACTCGTTGTTCAATGATTTGATTTTGTATAAAAATCATTGTCGTTTGATCACAACAATAGTTGTCGTTTGATCACAACAATAATTGTCGTTTGATCACAATATCCAATAATTTTATCCTCTCAATTATATGCTTAGATTACGGCTTATATCTAAAGTTAGCTAAATAGTTCACGATGTACCAGTATTAAATCAACTGATTTTATATTGGTAGTTAAATACAACGAGGGAGAACTAATTTTGTACTGACATTTAAATTTGTCAACGCTTCGTGCAAAACATATAACAAATCGCCACGACTTGTAGACAGATATTAAGCAAGTGTTTATAAAATTAAAATGAGACCAAAAAGTTTGCAGCTAAAATCGTCCTAAAGCTTGAGAGTCCGGCGAACAGTGAGCTTACGATACAAACTTATTACCAAAATGATTTGCAGTTTGAGCATAATTAACTTGTCTTGTGATGTTATTCATATTAAGAAAGTATTTGTCTAGGGTTTTATCAAATTAAAATCCAAAATACTAACCCAATTAAAAATAAATGCCCATTACATTTTTCATTCAAAACTGTAAATAGCATTAATTTTTATTTGGTTTGATATTTTTGTTTTTTTTTTATTTAATAGAATAGATAAATACTGTCTAAGTCCGAATAACATCACAAGAAGAGTTAAATTATGCTCAAATTGCCAATCATTTTGGTGTTACGTTTGTATGGGAAGCTCACTGTTCGCCGGACTCTTAATTATGTAGATGTAATATTTATGTAACTTTATACTTTTTTACCGTAAGAAGCTTATAGCACGTAGAAAAAAAGTAGGTTTATTTATTGAAGTAAGCATAGGCTGCAAACTTGTCGTTCTTTGTTTTGAAAATTATTAAATGAATATATAGTGGTGGCCAGATAATTAAGGACACCAGTCGAATTTCATTCAAACGAGGTACTAAACTTTAAAGCCTCGGTCTTCCGCCAAGGATTGACCTAGCTGTGATCTGTTGATGCCCATCCAGGGAGTGAATGGAGGAGATTCAGATCGCTATACACATCCAACTAATCTAATCAGCATTCTAAGAGATATAAGGATATGTTTTAAAAAACCGCGAATTAGTATAAAAATGTATGGAAATCTAGGAACTGAAAACTCTAAACCTTATATCTCATAGAATGCTGATCAGATTCAGTTTTCAGGTCAGAAAATAAAAAATCTAACTGTAGTTCTATTATTTAATACCTACCATTCTGAAATATTTCACAGCTGACAAAGGTTTGTATACTTACACCGTGTTAGCTAGAACTACAATTTATTTTTTTTTCACATTTCAACGCTAAAATGCGAAACAAAATAACAAATGAAATCCGTTTCAAACGTGTCAATTCGGTGTTACCGTTTCAAACCCACTCAGATTCCAGCTTGTGAAAATTTCTTTGTCCCACTAGAGGGGTGCGGCTCAAGAAAATCCACCAATATCGAATCCGAAATTGAGACGTCTTTGCACCGAAGTGCGCTTTGTGAAAACTTTACAAGTATTCTGCTTTTGTACTTCGATAGCGTCATCCAGGCACCGAATTGAATTTGGGAGGGAAAAAGCCAATTTAGCTAGAAAAAGCCGCTTTCAGGGATGAAGGTAGATTTGTTCAGTCAATACAGGGAAAAGGTATACGGAGTTGTGTACCTGAATCGTTTTAGGCGCGCCCTGTGAATAAAACACTCGATAAAGAAAGTAAAGTGATTATGTTTTGGAAGGATTCACAGGGTGTTACATAAGAATTTTACAAATTATTTTATTTGTTTATCGTTTATTTTGTTAATAATTACAATTTGTGTTATTCTTACAATCTCTGTTTTTATTTTACAATTTTGGGAATATCAAGTTTGTGTCAAAGTTGCTTTGTTTTATTCAGGTTTATAAAGGTTTTGGCATTAAAATAGATGGGTAAGCTAATATGTAATCTCTTGTCAAAAGGTTTTGAACTAATGATTAACATTCACTTATAAGTAATTATATTTACAAAGTGTCGTAAGGTGTGAATCAATGCGATAAAAATATGTACGATATATATCTGAATTTACGTATAGTAGTTGACTTTCACAAAGATTTCATTAATAAAAGCCAAAGACCAACAACTTAGTGCAAAATAATAAAAATAAAAAACACAAAATTTATATCCATGGGACACAGATGGCCCGACTGATATAAGGCTTATACATAACCGCACCCATTGTTACGTTTGATAGCCCCACCTAATGGACTGTCAAGAACATAACTCCATTGTTTTGCGGTATTATACACGTGACACATGAAATTACCTGTCTTTCATACGGACTCATGACACATTATAAATTATAGAGAAACAATGGATAGTTACAATTGTCCGGCAAAATTTGTGCTGTGTCATCTTGAGGCTTGGGTGGATGGTAAAAGACTATTTTGCACCTATTTGCTACTCTTAAACTTACAAGTATAGTATAAGTACAACTAAATTCGGAAATTTTAGAGTTTTATTTAGGTACTTGTCATCCACACATAATGTTGAAGATTGGTTGTAAGAAATGATTTCTAATACGACTCAACCGATTTCATAAATTGTTTCACTAACAAGTTACTAGTAGACAAAGTACACAAATGTTTCTTTTTATTTCGAACTAGTTATATTAACTGTAAATTGGCCTGACAAAAACATCTACAAGTAAAATGTATTCTAAATAATAAACGGTCAATAGCGTTATAGCTAGCTGCATTTTACAAAAAAGTTTATAAATCGAATTCGGTCTATTCTCAATGGCTCAAAAAAGAAACTATTAAACGTAACAAATGACGGTGAATTCGAAAAACAATAACCTAACATTAGGGCACGATTGATCAAGGTTAGCGGAGTTCACGATGCAATAAATCTGTTATGTTCACAAGTCTGCGAGAACTCGTAAACGGTTGACATTATCACTAGCAAAGTTCAGGAGAGACGTTGATTTGTTGGCAGCCAGCCCCCAAGTTTATCCGCCTACATGATTTTATTTGCAAACCACGATTTAGCGGTCAGAGTATCGGGTTTTGAAATTTGAATTTATTAATTTTAAACTTTTAAGACGGTTGAAACATGAATAAAGTCTGTAAGTTTTGATCTAGCTTTAATAAAAGGTAAGTATAAACTACTCTATCGTTGCGTAGCAAAATGTTATCAAAAATGTGTCTGGTTTTTTTATCTTATTCCTACTAAGCATTATTGCGGTTTATTTCTATATTTTTCTATACCTTATATATATATATATTTGATAACATCACATACATTGCTCCGATTCCAAAGTAAGTAGCTAAAGCACTTGTGTTATGGAAATCAGAGACAACGGTGGTATCACA
Source organism: Catoptria pinella (assembly GCA_963556745.1). Classification (NCBI taxonomy): domain Eukaryota; kingdom Metazoa; phylum Arthropoda; class Insecta; order Lepidoptera; family Crambidae; genus Catoptria; species Catoptria pinella. The sequence goes on from OY750771.1 coordinate 8,832,235, forward strand.
AACACCCAGACCTGAGCCAATATAGAAAAGATCGTCATCTAAATTGACCCAACCGGGGATCGAACCCGGGACCTCAGAGATGGTGACACCTTGAAAACCGGTGTACAAAGCCACTCGACCACGGAGGTCGTCAAAGTCGTGGTAGTTGGTATTTACTACTTACTATTTTAAATTGATCGCTGTTTTATTATTATATTGTCGTTTAATGTAATTTAATGTTTGATTTAAAAACAACGACATAGTGGCTCTGTGAGTTGTAGACCAAGCTTTAACACATATCTCCGCCATTTGGAAAAAAATCGAAAAACTTAATCGACAAAAAAATATATAACATAATTTGATAATTTTCTCTCATGTAATTTTGTGAACAGACTATCAAGTCTGTGAGCAGACTTGATAGTCTGCTCACAAAATAAAAAATGCGACCTGTAGAGGACAATAGACGGATAGCCGGACGGACATACAAAAGCATTTTTTCCCAAGTTGAAATAGAAACGCTTCGCCCGCGATTCGGTCAAAAATAAACTCGAATACATCTGACAAATCGTGGAGTATATTTGCGACTGAAATAAAACTACCTGAACCTAACTGAAGTTTGAATCATATCCTTTGAATACGAGAACGCGTAAATAAATCAAAGCAATGTTGGAAGGGCATACTAATTAAGTAGATATCTTCTTAAAGATTTTCCCCTCTAACTAGTGGAGATTAAATCTGTGGTTTAAAAATAGCAGTCAATTATTAACTAGACTTAACGAACCATGGTAATGCGCACCTCATTTTTGAAAGATGGGTTATTTAAGTTTGCTTTGATAAATTAAGATAGTATTTTAGTAATGGTTCCGTTGAGAATCGAAAATAAGTTTAAATGGAATCGTTTGAAACGGACTTAAAAGAAAGAGCTGACTTTTAGTTTTCTTTTTTCCCCAATATCTCTATCAATTTTGGTTTTTTTTACTGAACTAAAAAAGTGATAATTACGTGATCTGTAAATGATTATACCATACATAATGACAAATTGCATTTTTTTTGTTGAATAGGTGCTTAGTGTTAGTGTTAGTTTAGAATTAATGCCACATGTGATAGGGATTAAAGTATGAAATTGCCGATTGTTTTCTCTTACACAGAGACTCATATCTTCTATGATGCTAAAGATACTTCGGTTGTTTATTTCGAATTATGATCATGACGGCCAACTACCTGTCAGTAATAAAAATATTTCTGATTTTCTTTGCTTAACTTTAAAATAAGTACCTACCTTCTTGACCTCTTATTTCGTTGTAACTTTTCCAAAATTTTTTTTCGCCTAACCTATGTGGCTTACATTGTCTTAGTATTTAAACACTAGTGCATAAAAGTTTTAAAACATTAGCGTTCATGGTTGTTAAGTAAATTAAGAAAATGTTAGTATGGAAAACTCAAATTCTTTAAAATTGTCAATACAAAACGGCAATTTCATTCTTAAGCCCCTAATATTAGCAAGAATTAAAACGAAAAGGCGTAGATCTTTCATTATTAAGTTTTACGGCCTCTACTTACTTGTGATGTTAAATGAGTTACCTAGTGTATAATACAATACATTTTGTACTTTGTTTCAAGGACAAAAGATTTTGTTAATATGACATGAATCTACACTAGGGTGCCTTGACAGAAAACGATTAGTGAACCTATTTACGCTGGCAACTCCAAAGGAGGAGCCCTCCCAAAGGGTCTGGGTCCTTATCCCTAAAGACCTATTAGTTTACTTGTTTAAGAGACATAATTACTCCACATGACTGTCTTAACTCGGATAAAGTCTTAAGCATTACGATTGTAATGAAGTAATTATTTTTACTATGTATGTAGTAAGACAATTAATTATTAAAATATGAAAGATAAATAGAGTTTAAAAATTAACACGAAGCCCTTAAAAAGTAACAAAAATGAAATAACCAAAAGTTTAATATTTTAAATAATTCGACGACCACAGTGGTAGAGTGGTTCGCACGCCGGTTTTCAAGGTATCGCCATCTCTGAGGTCCCGGGTTCGATCCGGCCGGTTCGATTAGGTCTGGGTGTTTTGTGTTACCACCATTGTCTCTGATTTCCATAACACAAGTGCTTTAGCTACTTACTTTGGAATCGGAGCAATGTATGTGATGTTGTCAAATATTTATTTATTTATTTAAATTAATTCTCATACGCTTAATATTGCGCTTGCTTCATATTTTATTTGATTAATAATCGCAGTTCTTCTCAATGTTTATTATGAAACAACTTTTAAAAAAAAATCTTACCCACTGCAAGAAATTTCAATATGAAATTAAATATGATAAGCGATTTCAATATGATAAGCGGTGCTCTTGTACTACTCATCTGTCCACTTCTTTTCTGTGAAAAAGTTAGTGTGTACACATTGATGAATAATTAATTAAAAAAGCTTTTCTTTAGGTAGGTACTTAAGTTGAAAAAATATGAGATTGAATATGGACTTTGGAATCGATAATACGTATCAATATAAATGTTACAAATGCGTTGCATAATTATTTTTTTATACTACCTGCTCGTCAATGGCATATTATGTGTCATGCAAACCTTTCCTAAAGTAAGTCATTTTTCCCATGGGGAATAATGTGATTTGAATTTGGAATGCAACCCTTGTAGTCGTGCTTGATCGATGTTGGTTTCAAAAAAGTTTAGGTGCAATGAGATCTTATTCTGAGTTAGGCTGTATGCCATCATGAAAACTTTTTACGAAATAGATTTTCACCCGCGCACCAAGAAGGATTTATTTGAATGTCGAACTGACCACTACAGAATAGACGACAAAAACATAAACTCTAACCCAACTATAAATGTACCAGGGAAAGTAACTTTGTCGTTGCACAATTGGTGTAATGTTTCTAACATAACTTTTAATTTTCAATAAATATTCTTAATTTTTCATATTTTATTATTCTAACTTTAAATAATTACTTAAGTACTTTCTTTATAACAGTCATTGGTTTCAATTGCCTCGCAGAAAGTATAAAAAGTAGAGTATGCATCGCGGGCTTAAATGTGTATTTGTCATGGGCGATCTTGAACACCTCGTACTCAGGATTCTAGCCTTAACTCCCTCGCTCCGCTCGGGAGTTAACCATAGAATCCCTCGTACTCGGGGTTCAATAATAGCGCCCGGGACACAATACACTACTTTAAGCCCTTATTGCATAATCTACTATTTTATACTACCTGCTCGTCAATGGCATATTATGTGTCATGCAAACCTTTCCTAAAGTAAGTCATTTTTCCCATGGGGAATAATGTGATTTGAATTTGGAATGCAACCCTTGTAGTCGTGCTTGATCGATGTTGGTTTCAAAAAAGTTTAGGTGCAATGAGATCTTATTCTGAGTTAGGCTGTATGTTATCATGAAAACTTTTTACGAAATTCATTTTCACCCGCGCACCAAGAAGGATTTATTTGAATGTCAAACTGACCACTACAGAATAGACGACAAAAACATAAACTCTAACCCAACTATAAATGTACCAAAGAATGTAACTTTGTCGTTGCACAATTGGTGTAATGTTTCTAACATAACTTTTAATTTTCAATAAATATTCTTAATTTTTCATATTTTATTATTCTAACTTTAAATAATTACTTAAGTACTTTCTTTATAACAGTCATTGGTTTCAATTGCCTCGCAGAAAGTATAAAAAGTAGAGTATGCATCGCGGGCTTAAATGTGTATTTGTCATGGGCGATCTTGAACACCACGTACTCAGGATTCTAGCCTTAACTCCCTCGCTCCGCTCGGGAGTTAACCATAGAATCCCTCGTACTCGGGGCTCAATAATAGCGCCCGGGACACAATACACTACTTTAAGCCCTTATTGCATAATCTACTATATTGCACCGTGACGTAATCACAAACGAGAATGTGAGTAACATTGTGGTCACGACTCCGGAAAGGAGGTGTGACGTATCCTGCATTCCAACTTTATGATTGGCACTAAATTTAGATAATTAATACTGTTATATAATTTATATTTTATTTTACTGCCATAGGGAACTAAATATTCATTCTAAACACTAACTTTCAATATACTTACGTTTTAGAAAATTATATAAGTATAAAATAATAGGGACATAATTTCCAAACAATGTCCGACACTTATCTTTCCCGCGTTCAAATCTTCAACTGAATTTTTAATTTCATGGTCTCTTTGTAAAGCTGTAATCGCGTAGCATTGGTTTCGTAGGCTGCCGAAGGGCCCGAATTCTGTGCGAAACTAGTTTCGTAGCAAGAAACATAATTCTCCACACGTAACTGTTTACGTAGCATTCGTTTCGTAGGCGGTCGTAAGAAACTAATTTCGTAGAAAGAAGAGTCTTCTTTGTACGTGATTAGTTTCGTAGCAAGAAAAATAATTATTCAGACGTAACTGTTACGTAGCTTTGGTTTCGTAGGCGGCGAAAAGGTATACAAAGAGAGCTAATAGATTGTAAACAAAGTAAGTACCTTTGTATTTCAATCGCGTAAAGTGGATTTTTGATTAATTATTTTCTAACCTCCCTAAAGTACAGTTGGCGTTTTAAGTATACCCAAAAAAGGTTCATTAAAATAGCCCTAGTAAATTACTTTCAATCACCATGACACTTCCTAGAAAATTCGTTTTTCATTCAATTACACGCGCAGACTCGGCAGATGGTAATCCTCAGTTTTACAGCTATTCCAAGAAAGTTCTAACAGAGTGATGTCATATTTTATTTAAGACAGTTTTAATTGAGATCCACATTGGTTCTTTTTATCCCATTTACACTGTTGATTTTATAGCAATTCTGGCTCAGACGCAGATTTATCTGAGTTTCCCGTACTCGCGTCGTTTTAAATCGCCGTATCTCACGTCAAATTGTCCGTTGTCCTGTATGCTTGAAATTCAGATTTATTGCTCCCTTTAGTTTCGATGTTAATTCCTGTGCTTTCTGAAATTGCTCGTCGGATGCCTAAATGCGAGTATGCTTGGTATAATTTCAATAAATCTTATTGAAATGGGTTGTAGAAGCCGTATTGCGGACGTGAGGCGGCTGTACAAACATACAAGCATTTGATGGTGGCTCATAGTTGCACAATAAGATTTTGTTAGGATACGAGTGAAATATATGGTCTTTATTACGTGTGGTTAATGGTCGATTTTGTTTGTTTTTGGGGCTTAAAACGAAACATCCGCCTCTAGAAATGTAAGCCATTGCCTTAGACACTTCACTAGTGAATGCTGAGCAATTCATTTTATTATCTTCTGTATTACAATATTATTATTATTTGATGATGTTAAAGTGGTTCATGCCATGAACTCGAGAGGCAATTCTTACAAATAAATTATGTATATTATAAAATGCATTAGAAGGAATTTTATGTCTAGTATTTAGTGCGTTTGCATTATAATTCAATTGACTTAATAAATATTAGAAAATATCACAAACATTGCTCTAATTCTAATGTAAGTAGTTAAAGTACTTGTGTTATGGAAATCAGAGACAAAGGTGGAACTGCGAACACCCAGACCTGAGTCAAAATTTATATAGAAAACAGTTCGTTTTCTAATTAACCTAGCCGGACTAGATCGAACCCGGGACCTCAGAGATGGCGACACTTTGAAAACCGATGTACAAACTACGACCACGGAGGTCGTCAATTTAATAGATCCTATCCTATATAATTACAAAAAGTGCTTAAAGATAAATTAATGAGGTTTTATAAAATTTCACTTTTATTACAATGCACTAAGCATTAAAACCCAACAACCATGGCCCTATTCAGTAAAAGATACAATTGTAATTTACAACTACAATTCGACGTACGTTGCTGTTTATGTTTGAGCGTATTACATGAATAACAAGTCTAGGCGACTTGTTAGTAATGTATCGAAACTTGTAATTGTAATTACAATTGTAACTTTTATTGAATAGGGCCCATGTTGTAAGTGTGTGAGTGACGACTGACTAGTACACACCCAGTTTTATTACTGTCGTTTTTTATGTTCAATTAAAGAATTTAATTATTTAAACTCCTAGACCGTTGACTGCGCTAAAACATTTTTTACAATAAAACTAGAAAGTAAACACAGTTGATTCTCATTAGCTCTTTATCGTTGTGCTAATCGGTGTTTTATTTGAAACTTGATAAATCAGTGAAAGGCTTTGCATTTAATTTAGATTATATCAAGATTGTAATGGGATACATTATCGAAAGCTTGAGAAACTTTACTTTTAGTCTTATTTTTTAATTGAGCTTGTATTTTCTGAGAATTGTAACGCAGTTGAAAAAAGACAAAACAATGTTGTTTAATTCATGGTTTAATAGAACTTCTTTAAAGTGATCTATATTCTTTAATACGTCTCGATCAGAATTTAATGACAGTCCACATTGGAATGGAGGTAATTTTAATTAGTGTGGCGAGAATTCTTATAGTTCATTTCAAATTGATTAATTTTATAGTATAAATATTCATTTTTTTTTTAAATATTTGACAACATCACATACATTGCTATGATTGCAAAGTAAGTAGCTAAATCAGTTGTGTTATGGAAATCAGAGACAACGGTGGTATCACAAACACCGAGACCTGAGCTAATATAGAAAAGTTCGTTTTCTAAATTGACCTAACCGGGGATCGAACGCGGGACCTCAGAGATGGCAACACCTTGAAAACCGGTGTACAAAACCACTCGACCACGGAGGTCGTTATTAATTCAATTACAATAAATAAGAACGATAAATAATTGGCAAATATTAAATTGTATATCAAGATTACAATAATTATAACAATATATTAGAAGCCGTAACATCCACCCTATGACCATTAAAAATGTTCTAAATAATAATATAAAAAACATAATATCACCTAAAATATCCTTTCAAAGGACTACTCCATTGGTCGCTAATAGATACTGTGTAGTGTTTTTTGTACGGTCAGCCACAAAAGAAGCTGACCACTTAAGTACTTTGTCACACCAACTATAAAAGTCTCGTTTGGTAAGACAATCCTACCAAATGGAACCAATACTTAGTGCGACATAGTACAAACTTCTGTCGCTGACCGTACTCTGCTAATGGTCTTTCGTAATTGCTTGCGGCAATATTAATAAAAAACTATTTTCAGATGCACTTTTAGTGCAGATGCAGTCGGCAACATTAAAAGGTTCGGTTTTATTGATGCATTCAAGTTAATATTGACTGCGGTTGGGAAATAAAATCATTTGATTTTTAATAGTTCTTTAGTATTTTGATAAAGGTGTAACAAAGACATGATTCTATTTTCCAAATAAATAAAGTCATCGAAGTTAACAAATAAAATTAAAATAATGCGACATATATTGGACGCAAAAAAATTCACGTCCTAAATAAAGGAACCTCTGACTTCGCCAGATGGTAAGAGAGGTGCATTCATCCCATTCCGAAAGTGGCTCCCTCAGAGGTTTTTATTTAATAAGTTATTAATAGAAAAGGATTTTAATAAAACAAAACATGGAACTTTTAAGACCCATTCTCTAGTATTTTTAGAAGGTATCATTACATTCCTTCGTAGTCATACGTAGAAGTAGATAGCAAATGCGTCAAAAACGGACATTTTTTATTTCTAAAAATAATTAAGAGGGAATGTAAAAAACCACGTTCAATTTTTATTGAAATTGCAATATTCAATAAAATTCATCGCTGCGCCACTTTCTGTCTGGGTACCTCTTAAGAACACTATAGCCCTCAAAGTGGCGCCCTCATCTTAATTAAACTTATTGCTCGCTATGTATCGAATTTACATGCACAGATTGAAGCTAAGGATCTAAAGGTTATTTACAAATAATAACCTCAGGAAAATGTAGTTCGATGTAGTAGTAGGCATAAAAGAAAAGTGCTATAGGAGCCTTAAGTGCAAATAGGCAATAAATACCTGAATATACTAGGCAAAAACAAAAACATATTTTAACAGAGAACTTCCCATACAAATGTAATACCAAAATGATTTGCAATTTGAGCAAAATTAACACTTCTTGTAATATTATTCGGATTAAGACAGTAGTTGTCAATTAAATAAAAAATCAAAATACAAACCTATTCAAAATAAATGCCAATTACCTACATCTTTTCATACAAAACCGTAAATCGCATTATTTTTTATTTGGTTTGGTATTTTGGATTTTTTATTTAATAGAACCCTATACAAATACTATCTTAATCCGAATAACATCACAAGACTTAAATAAGCTCAAATTGCAAATCATTTTGGTATTACGTTTGTATGGAAAGGTCACTACTCTTAAACAATAAAAGACTGAATCCAATTGAATCCAAAAATCCGTATTCATTCTGTAATAACCAATGAAGCAAGTTAATTTGAAACAAACCAGCCCAATAAGGAGGGAGAAGCGATAACAGCCAATTAGACATCCCTAATATCAATTAGAATAATGGCTACAGAAGAGTTTTGTAGACAATGGCCTTTTGTTCGATGGATTGGCCTGGAGACTAAGTACCAGATTCTTGATAAATGCTACTAACAAAGTGCGTACATTCAGTCACAGGAATATATATTATTATTTAACTTATATGCCTTAGGATATTTTGGCTCAGAATCAGATAAAAAAAAAATAAGAATTTCCCAAAAAATACTGTGTCAATCATTTTTTTATTATAAATACTAAAAGTCAGCATACAACCCCAAAGCATTTTTTTTTTCATTTATTGGAAGCAACATTTTAAAAACATTTTATTTTAATAAAAAAATAACACTAAGGTTTTTCTTAAATAATTTTGCATTTGTAGCCAGACCTTAAATATCTACAACATGATTTTTTTCGAAATGTGGAAAAAATATTCAGACTTTGACACTAACATGCTATATGGAAAAAGCTTAAGATCATTCTTTTTATAAAAATATGATTAGTGCAATAAATATTAAAAAAAATATAGAACTATTTCTTAGAAAAAAATAAAAATATATGTAATTAATAGCACAATAAAAAATGCGTCTGCTTTGTTAAAACTTAAACCAAAATTTCAAGTAAAATAATTACATTATTTTCAATTAAACTATTTCTGCCAACATACATTTTCGACACCCTAACTCCAGGACTACAACAGTAGGTCGCGAATAGTAACTCCATTAAGTGCAACGCTCCAAGTTTCAAACTTCTAGAATACAGTTTCCAGTTAATTTTGCTGCAAATAGACTGTCAGAATAGTCTTCGGGCCGATTTGGCGAAGGCATTGTTAGGCCTCAGTTAATTACGATACGATTCTGTTTCTGTATCGTAGCTTTAGAAAGGAGATGTATATCACAAGGGGAATGTAAACTTTGAGCTTTAATGGCGTTTGTAAGCATTGTTTGTTTTAAAACCTACGTTGATATTTTTGTAGGCCGCCCGCCCACTATATCTGTAGAATATGAGAGTTAAAAGTACAAAAAAAAAATACAAAAATCTTTATTTACGATCCAAGCATTAACATAACAATTAAGTGGCTGGTGTCCCCTTTTAAACATAAAAATGTCTGTATTAGGGGGCACCGCACTTTCATAACATAAAAGATTTGTAAAAAATATAAAATTTAGAATCTAAAATTTAAAATCTAGAATCAGGAGCACAGTTAAAAAATTAATTTTATTAATACATTTCTTATTTTTTAATCTGAGTAGTTGTTTTTTTTGTAAAATTTCTTAATAAGTTATTATTTAGTTTGTTTTTAATTTAATAATAATATCACAGCCGGTGCATTATCCACTCCACGCTGTGTAAGTTATTTTGCAGTAATAAAAAGGTACTCTGACTTTTAAGAGTACTGTCATCAACAAAAGTATCTTATAACAGTTCATCCTTTCATATCAAAGTATAAAATATGCATGATATGTCAATACATTTTTAAATTACCGTTTCGTTAGTGGTATGGCTTATTTCAAGTCCATCTTACATGAAATAAGTCTGATGCCAAAGCAACAATTAAAAAATTGTTGTGCTACGGCAGTTAGAGGTAAGTTAGCCAGTTCCTCAGTGGTGAGGATTCGTCCTTATCGTCACCTAACATCAGGTGAGGTGAAGGCCAAGCGATATCCCGTTATGGATTAAAAAAAGTTCCGAGCGGAGGCATACGTTTGAAGTGCAACGGATGAGTCGATTTTTTCTAGTTTTTTTCTAATATACTTATTATTTATCTAAATATAAAAATAGCATTGTGAATGCGTAAAATCCCAATTTAATAAAGACAATATTTTTAAAAATAATCATTTAAATTTAACAGACGTATGACAATGTTAAAAGCTGTTTATTATTATTATCGTGTGAGGATTAGTGGCCACCTCTGGTGTTAAAGTTTATCAAGCCGCCTGTTAAGCCTCTAACTTGGCTTAACGACTGTTATCAGATGACAATAGCCAGGACCGATGGTTTAACGTGCCCTCCGAAAAACGGAAACGCTCAGTTGTAATGCCACTTAACGGTCACCCATCCGACACCTGGCCGGAGCGAGCGTTGCTTAACACACGTGATTGAGTAAGATCAGTCTGTCAAGCTCCACCATGAGCGTTTCGCTTAAAGCAGCATTTAAAAGCTTTTTACGAAATAGGACAAGTAAGGATAAACAGACATATATGCGCTAAATAATACTGTTTATTTTGAGTTGACATAATGCGGACACCATTTAATTTTAGTACATGAATATTAGCCCTAGACCACGACTGGTGATTCTAATCAAACATTCCACTTCACATGACTAATGCTGCAAATCAAATTGAATTTCAAACAACCAAACCCGGTATTTATGTTATTCGTAATAAGTGCTAAGATTAAGCAAAATTATCATACACGTTTTCTAGTAGACACACCTCTGTTTACGTTTTAAGTCACTTAAAATTTAAATGTGTCGGCTAAACTTGACAGCGTATTATGTAAAATTATAAGGTTTCAGTACTATTATAATAATAATTTATATGATAATAATAACTTAGCTGTTAAAAAGAATGGTATTAAAAATTCCGATGTTTTACTAAATAATATACAACCTGGAGACGACAATGCGACAATAAATTAAATGTCGTATGGCTAAGAACGCTCCCATGCAGTCTCATAAAAAAACAATTAAAAATATCCAATAGTTTAGTCACAGGAAATATTTTTCAGTTACGATTTTCAGTACAATTGATTTTGGAGCTATTTCGGTTGTTTGAAAACAAAAAATATCGTTCCTAGGAACCTTTGATAGTTTTAAAATACTCCTATGAACTAGTGTCACAAATGTTTTCATTTATTGTCGTATTGTCGTCTCCACCCCGTATATTTACCAAGTAGTATATTTCAAAGAGGAGCCTAATCATAATTATTAAAACACTAGTGGGCCCTGTGAAGTTTGTATCACTTACAATTTCTATGATTATCAATTTTACCTTGAGAATTTTAAAATTTTGAAGACCAGTACCATCTATTGAATTAGTTAGTTATTAACAAAGCACCTGAATACGAAAGCAATACGACGTATGCTTTATTTCCCTGCGTACTTTTTATCATAAACCGATCTTTCAGACATAACCTCTGTTTGACTAAACGTCTTTATCAAAGTGAGCTGTCAAACAAAAGTAATCCAAAATGGCGATTCCCACACAAAATTGTCGATGTTGAATTTTCGATTACTTAGCTGTTCTTTTGGGGTTTTCCATTTTTTTTGTTTCTAAACCACCCCAGTAGACAAACAAAAGAAAATCCAATTGGTCAAGCTGGTTTTGAGTATTAGCCAAACTGACGAATAGCAAATTATTTTTATATATAGAAGATTTGTTATACATTTTGCTAAATACTGATTTTTACTTTAAAAATTCTCCCTAATAAAGAAGAATAATTAAGGTAGAAAGTTGGTAAACTTTTTTGAGTGTCTTCGATAGTAAAAAATCATTGTATTCAAGTTTATTTGTTCCTATGTTAGACCAAGTATGACACAACACACATTCACACGTGTAAAACGAGCTAACAGCTCATTAAGCTCGCCTGTTTGCAAACGTTAGTTGTGAACTTTCATTGCAATACTATTTTACGTTTTATCGCTAACCTAAATGTTGCATAGTGCGATATTATTGCTATGCGTGTGAATTACAAACGAAATGCAATGTTACACAGTGTTTTGATACGTTTGCACTGAATTTTCATGTTATTTTTAAATACTTAATAGTTAAGTCAAATATTTTAATTCAACACACTTCATTGTATTCAGCAGTCATTAACTGTTTCTCTATCTATGGAATTAAAACACAGCTCTTAAACACATTATTCACTGTTTATTTACTATTTTTCAAAGCACAAAATTACTACTATGTGAAAATTTCTATACGTTATGTCAAAAGCACATTTTATTCCTAAATAAAAGACGATCGCCGAATTAAAAACGCAATCGATAGCAATGAGGTTTTATATCATGGTTCAATGATTGGAAAATACTACAAACCAAACATTAACATTATAAGTACCTTAGTCATTTTAGTTTATCCGTTTAGTAAAATAAAATTATAAAACTTTTTTTAAATGCCTATGTATTTATTGTTACTAATAAACAACGTATTTTGTTTAGTCACTGATTTTTTAATAATACAAATTTTATTCAGTTACAGTTAACTTGGTTTCTTTAAATAGGTACTTCACTATACGAGAAAGAATGACTGAATAGGTAATTTAAGTAAACGTACGTATTTACTTTGTTACTAATTATAACCATACCAAACAAACGAACGAACTATACAATAGGTACTAAAGCACCTATTTTCTTAGAAGAAACTTAACTAAATTCTGTCTTTAAATACCGTCAACTTACGTTACATTCCTTAAGCTAAAGTTTCTGTACAACCACGTACACGCGACACTAAAAGCCATGCTACTATTAACATTATCTAATCATCATATAATATGTATGTATACCTTATTTGCGATTAAAGCGTTTTGGCTACTCTCTGCGTTGCATCGCGATTTGGCGACTTGCTGTGTTTGGTCAAATCAAAAACGCATCCGAAATAGGTGTCACCGACGACGTGGTGCGGTGTTCAAACATGTGCGGGGTGCGGGGTGAAGCGTTCAGTCACTGTTGAGCATCTCGATATTGCCACCATCGTTGATTTTACGTGTGCGATGTTGAGTATTTGGTCGCTGCATCTAGCTTCCGAAAAGCAGCTAAATCATTGATCTCCGATGCTAAATATATCGCGACTGCTGATGCCCTAAGCTAGCAATAGGAGTTGGCACAAGATGGCTGTTCGATTGTCTTCTAGTAAATAGCCAGCCATAACGCTGAAAGTTACGTAACTGCAACGTAACTGCGCTCGGAAGGACTGTTGCAAACTGCAGTGGCAGTAAAAAGTTGTGGTGTTGCAGGAAGCGCTGAAGGCATTTTAATTATCGTTTTGTTTTGTTTTAAGTAGTGGGTATTGAAGAAGTTTTTTATGCGCACGTACTTAGTTGCATTGTGTATGGGTGTTACACTTCTATTGAAATCTATTCAAACTTGACACTTCAATATTATTCTAAACTCAGTTTATTGATTTTCATTTGATAAGCTCTCTTAAAAGTACTCGGGTGGGTTTTGAAACTATGAGTTTTGAAACTAACTTTTGAAACTCTACCTACCCTATACTAACTCTACCCCTGAGCTATAGAAAAAAAATCTTTACCCTGTGGCTGAGCTACCGAAACGTAAGATTTGTAAAAAAAACAATTATAAAATATTTTAATTTGTTTTACCTCGTAAAAGTTCGAAAATCTAACCAAATTCAAAGAGAAATCATGCTAAAATAATCGTAAAGGTATTTTGATACTCCTTTACAAGCCTCATTCTGTACAAATTACCTATAAATAATGCTTAGCACCCATTCCCACGGATATCTACCTCGAATTTGTGTAAATGGAGATAGCTTAGATGTTTATAGGCTGCATTTACATAATGTAGTAAGAGATTGTATTCTTACAAATTGCTGCATTCAATAATGAATTCGAGTACGGATTGCATATAAAGTGTGATGACTTTATATTCTGACTAATAAAATGATGGCGATGAAAATGTTGAATAGAATGGTAAGTTACTTATACTCATTTGCGATCTAAGTCTATTGGCTCTTATGAGTTTTTTTTATACGCTACAAGTTTACGGCTGCTATGATAGAAAAAGCCTATAGATGTTCGCAACATAACAAAAGACATCACACTGCCATACCTTAATTTCTAGAAAAAAATAGCTCAGGTTAGGTAGGCGCCCTATTTGAGCATAATTATTATGCTTTTATAAAAAAAAAATTGAGGCTCTGACTTTCCATTAGAGAAATAGATAACCACCTCCTTTTCAAAAAGTTGAAAAAGTCTGGAACGGGTTCTAGGAAAATATAGACGATATCAAAATTGCTTAATTTTGAAATTTATTTTAATAAGATTTTTTGACTTTGTCTTTATTAGAGAATCAAGATGTTCATTGTTAGGGTAAGAAACATAAGCAAAGACGAGAAGTTAAAAATTTGTGATGATTTTCACTGAGATTTTCCTCTAACCCGCAACAGCAGTCGTCAACAAAACTCGCCATGTTACCTATAATCTTTTAATTAATTAGCTACTGTACGAGTACCTTATGTATTAACTAGTGTATGTATAACCTTTACGGCAAGATTTATACGCATCGCAGCATGTTTACAAACATTGGTACACCACTTAAGGCATTCCTAGAGATTTATGTTTACGCCAGGCTGTTTTTGCAACTCAGTCAGATTCGCAGGCTGTATTACATGGTAATAAAGTTGAAATTCATACGGTTTTTCGAAAATATCCTTAACATTGTAGGCTTAAGTTTGATACTCTTACCCGACATTGGTACTGTTGTCATGTCACAAAAAGATAAATGAACGACAGACATTCGTATAATGTGACTACTCATTTATGTCACCCTAGCCGGTTAATCATAACTAGCAACTATTTCAGTAGTAGATTATGATTTATTATTTACCAACTGTCAAAATAACCAACCAACTTTAATTTTAAAATATAATACGAACATTATAAATTGGAAAGTAACTATGTTTGTTTGTTTGTTAGGGAGAGTAACTTATTTATTCGTGGCGAAACTAGTTGGTAACTTTTTGTCTGCATTACAGTCAGGAAAGATTACTAAAGGGACATACTGGGCAGGCCCCTGGTCAAAACGTAACGTCCGTTCCTCTAACATAACCTTGTCCAGATGACGCGATTTTAAGCGTCAGTTGAGTCGCAATTTTGGTTACCCATAATTGTACACCTTACTGATAGAGCTGATCCTAAGCAAAAAAAATTGTAATGTAACATGTGTCAACTCGCTCGTAAAATCGCGTCATCTGGACAAGATCTGAGACCCTGTGTAGATAGTGCGAGTGAGACGCGTTTGGTTCGGATTTTTTTTATTAGCATAAGCTGTGTCAGAAACTTGTAGATACAATATTACCAGCAGTGTAACCAAAGTAGAGTGTCAACTCGCACGTCATCTGGACAAGCTCTAGCAAGTAGGTAAGCGCATTGTAGGGAGTTTGGTGGATATGTCCACTTAGGCCACGTACGCACCGATAGGTGGCTTGTTTGCGTTGCGAACATTATAGACCGTTTCTTTTACTTTGTTACACTCTAGGTTACCATCTAGGCGCTAGGCGCTAAGCAAGCCACCTGTCGGGAGAATGCTTTTTCGCATGGTAAGGAACGGGGTTTTGTGAGATTGACTCGAAGGCCATGTACGCACCGACAGGTGACTTGTTTGCGTTGCGAACATTATAGAACGTTTCTTTTACTTCGCTACACACTAGGTTACCATCTAGGCGCTAGGTGCTAAGCTAGAAACCTGTCGGTGCGTACGTGGCCTTCGGGTAAGTCTCACAAAGCCCCGTTCCTTATCATGCGAAAAAGCAGTCATCCAACTCTGAGAAAAGGTGATGAACAAACACGTGATGACATTTCAAGATAATGTGATAACTTTCACTAGTCGATGTCTTCTCTTATGTGACAATTTTATAATGAAAAGGTTGAGACATCATAGCTGTAAATTGCGTCAATTATTTAAGTACGAGTATTACACAGTCTGGCAAACATATCAATCATTTTACGTAATGGAAATATAATTAGTGTACAGAGGAACCAAACCAAACTCGCATCTCACTTCGAAACTCACTTCACTTCGCGTGAATTTGTTATTAGAAATTTGCTGAATATAAGCTACTTTAACGATTGTAAAAGGTTTTAGGTAACTACCGTAGCTATCTTAAATCTTTTGTGATTAAACAGCCTATCATTATTTCATTTATGATTTAAAATTCCCACGCAGTGAAGTGAGGTTCGAGTTTGGTTACAGAATCGACAGGCAGGTTTGTACAAATATTAATTGTAGGACATGTATGGTTATTATTATCGGGATATTTGGGGCCCTTCTCTTTATTCATGGTGTGCAAAAGTGATGTGTGATAACGATAAATCTAAATTATTGTTGAGATAAATACATATAAATGACAAAAAAAGTGAAATTTTGAAATGAATTGGTTATTAGATAATCCATTTTAATTTAATGTGAGTTAGACTGAAGTGGTTTGCAGTTTGAAAAGCACACTGTTCAGCTGGTGTTTAAAATAAAAGCACCATAAGTTATCATTTTTGACACACCTACCGATTTATTATCATTATACATCTATAAATTGTGATGTAGCTAATATTAAAATGTTCGACACAACAAGCATATTAAACGTGGCATTAAAATATTATCAGATGCAACGAATTTATGTAAAATTTGACACCATTTCTAGATCATCTATCATACATTTTATATTTATGAACATTGTGATGACAAAGCTACGAGATAATAAATTTTGAACGCGTCTCGAATATTATATTTTTATTTATAAAGTTGAGAGTTTAGAACATTTATGTTTATTTTTCTATAACGATGTTGGTTGCTTTCTTTTTGTAACAAGCTATTTGAGTCTTTAAAGTCTAAATTATTTAGACCAAATTTGCGCCCTTGAATAAGAACACCCCTCTTCTATCAAACTATTTAGATTCCAGAAGTGTTTAACTTAGACACTGTTTAGATGTGTTGTTGTCACTTTTTTGACAGTATTGTTTGAAAAGGACGGCATTACATTTAAACAGTGTCTAAATTAAACAGTGTTTTAAAATCTTTTGTGGTAAGGCCGTTAAGGTTCAACAAGTGTTTAACTTAGACACTGTTTAAATGTGATGTTGTCACTTTTTTGACAATATTATTTGAAAGAGACGGCAACACATTTAAATAGTGTCTAAAAGACAGTGTTTTAAATCTTTTGTGGTAAGGCTGTTTATGTTTGACATTATAGGAATGAAACAAAACACTGTGTAGCTAATCATTTGCTAATCTAAAGTAATAAAGATAATGTCTATAAGTAGTACCTATGTGTAAAAATAAAAAACCCAATTATTTCTTTTAAATTTTTTTTGTGTAATTAGACGTCAATAAATAAGTACCTACCTTAAAAATCTATCAAAAATGTTTACTAAACTTATTTAATTTAATTTCAATATTAAACACTATTTGAACTAAAACAAAAAGATAAAAGCCAATTAGTCGGTTCGCAGCTTTAATGAATTAGGGACAAAAAGGTTGATTGTCTATCAAACTATTATTATCATCAATCAACACTTTTAATTTATCTTGTTAGTCATTGTTCGAGTAGCTTCTGATAGCTTCTTGGCTAATAAGTAGGCTTTAATGATTTCGAATCGACGTGGGCGTCTCGTGGGACGCTATTAATGGCGTTATAAAGCTCTTTAGAAATATTAATTCTTAATCTTCAGAACTTTCTATTATATATCGTATTCGTCCTATAACTTAAATTATCTAGACGTTTAATATAAGTCACTTGTTGTTCAATTCTCAATGTATGTTTCATCATTTTCAATGTAATGTTCTACCGTATATCGTTTTAGTTATACTTACATTAAATAAATTAATGTTAAAAATAAGTTAGACTTATTTTATACTTAGTATTAGACAATGAATAAGTATAACCTGTGGTATAGGATAATTGCTTCGGATGATTAGTTCTAGCAATATCCATCATTATTTTATGTTTCCCAATAAAATTATTAATGTATAAAAATGACGAATCTTCAAACTTAAATAACTTGGCTCAGAGCAATCCTACAACTTTTTTGCCGTATTAACTATTGTTTCAAATGGCTAGTTCTAACAATACGTACCATTTTTTTTCATTGGCCAGCATTTTCAGAAAAGGCCCGAAAAGGTAAGGCGCCTGAATGATCTCCTTTTAATATAAACAGAGTACCCAATTTATCACACACTCTCCCTTTTAATGGTATTTAAAAAAAAAACAAATCCGAATTCAACATTACGCTTAAAAAGTTTCTGTTTACAGTAACGCTAAAATGTTATTGACGTAATACCGTTTAGTCTCTCGGGCCGAAGTCGACATTTTCCGTAACCCTTTACGACTCGCTGCATCTGAATTAATAAGCGAACCTACAGGAAGTGCTCCAAACAAGGCTTCCTTAGGGATTGCGGAGGTAGGGTTACGGGATGTACCAACAAGACTTAGGTAAGAGTAACGTAAATTAATGCGCGCAGTGAATCCCAAAGTTGTCTCTATTGACCGGCATCTCTTATGGCGGCGGGGTATCTTTTAAACCCTGTCTTTATTAAAATTGAAATTGAAAATTGAAATTGAAATTCAATCAATACTAAATAATATACTAGAAAAAATACGACTCGCACCAGATCAAGTTCTCGGACGGGAATCGAACCCGCGACCTTTGGATATCAGGTCCAATGCTCTGACCGCTGAGCTACCGAGTCACTAGGGGTACGTCGAATTTCTTCTAGTATATCAACTCTTACGCTGCAAGCCAGCGCCATCTCACCAATGTACAAGGAATTTCCTCGACATTCAATTGAAATATCTTTCCAGATATTTTAAACAATTCATTAAGATGAGAAAGCTATACAATTTTTAAATGTTGACATTAAAGCATTCACAATGCTATTTTTATATAATACTAAATAATATACTCGCACCAGATCAAGTTGGATATCCGGTCTAATGCTCTGACCGCTGAGCTAAAGAGTCACTAGTTCTAATTCACCTGGGCTAATTCTTCATATCATACAATGATTTTCTTAGTTATCGAGTAGTAGACAGCGATTTCTCAACTAGTTGAAATTTATTTTACCTACCCATTGAATGTTAACTTTGTTAATTATTGTAATGGAAAATGACGTCACTTTAAATGCCGACCTCATTTTTCAAATTTTGACGACTCTGTATGAAATATACAGGGAGAAAAAAGCAGCCCTTGACGAGTTTCTTGCCGGTTCTTCTCGTTACAAGGTCTCCCGCTTAGGGTTTGCGAACCGATGGCGTAGCTTCTTTGACATTCACAAGTGCTTGTAACAGCCTAGACTGAATAAACGAGTTTTGAATTTTGAATTGAATTTTGAATATCAATCTAAACTGTGTTTCGGAAACTACTTATGCGAAGTTAGCCAGTTCCTTAGTTGCTGAGGTTGCCGGGTGAAGTGCGCTTCCATTATCGGTTTTATCCTCACTTAGCAGCAAGCTTATTTAAGGGCAAGAGTTTCCTGGTTATTGTAAATGTAATTTGTAATATTTGGATCGTTTATGGTTGTTTTGTCTTTACCTACATTGTGAAAGAAAACACAACGTGGAGAAGTCAATAGGTCAATAAATTTTTCGTATAACGCTTCCAGTCTGCATAAAAAAACAATAAATAATATCCAATAGTTTAGTCACAGGTAATATTTTACATTCACTGTTTTAAGTATGTACAATCTGTTTACGTGCTATTAAATTGTAAGTTTTTTTTTTTTTGATCCAAATAATTGTTTGATAGTTTCGAAATACTCAAAATACTCACATTGTCTTCTCCACATTATATAATCTGTGATATAAACATAGTAAGATCGTGTAGCTATCAGCTGTTTGTATTTAAAGTTGAGAATTAGAAAAAAATAACACTACCAAGAAAAGAAATTGATAAGACTTTATCCTTTCTGTTATAACTAAATAGAAAATCCCTAGGGAACCTTTGACCGGGATAAAAAGTATCCTATGTTTTAATCCAGGCCATAAACTATCTGTGAGCTTAAATCATCCAAATTTGTTGAGTCGTTTTTGCGTGATTGAGTAACAAACATCAAACATTTAAACATCCAAATTTTTTGATCAATATTAGCAGGACTAGTTCACGTTACTTAGAGGTATTGCTACTCAGCTACAAGACCGTCCAGCTTCCTTTTTCTTAATTTTGAAAAAAAAAACTGTTTCGGAACCACTGTCATTAAACTTTGTAAATTAGCCTGTATCACGCTCTTATTCCACATGAGTTACTCGAGTTTTAAGTAAGTAACCAAAGGCAAGTAAACCTTAAGAAACCTTAAAGGCGAAGTCTGCACACTAGCGCCGCCATTGGAAATAAAAACATAGTGCTTAGATAAAGACGAAATTACGAATTATCTCTCTGTAGTGCACTCCGAGGAAGCTTCGTGGTATTTTTAATCACTTACACAATATTTTCTAGACTATCGTTTAGTTTAACGGAGTTTTATTGCTAAAAGTGGCCACTACAGCCTTAACAAGCAGTAAAATGAATATTTAATTATTTATTGTCATCTGCACATGTCAATGCTATGCAACAAACAAAGTGAACATTAACTAACGCCTACACGCATCTTGTTCCATTCACGAATAAACTTTATTTATTTAGGGTCATCTGCATTGTTATCGATTGTCGATAGTATCGATTACCAACGAGTATCCGTAAATTAAACAACCTCTAGTACTTTACTCTCCATTATCAACTTTACAGCTCACAGAAAAGAGTTGAAAAATGCTTATAGTACGATTATATTCACACTAATGATTCGGATTTTTAAAAAGCGGGTGAGGAAACTGATTTTAAAATCAAAACTGACACGAAGCTGCTTTCGACACGGATTGATGTATAAAAAAATGTGGAATTCAATTTGTAATTTGAATGAATTCAATACCAAAATGGATGTTGTTTTATTTTTTTACTCTTTTGTGTAGCATCCTTAAATTCACTTACTCGTTTTGATGTCACTTGTAGCAGCTTACAGTTAATAATATAACTACCTGTAACAAAAAAAAAATAGTGAATATTTTTACCTAAAAAGTTAAATTGTTGTACTGAGCTCTGGATAATAGAACTATATGACTAACAAATCATAAAATATATTAACAATTTCTTAACAATTGGAGAAGGAAAGCTTTGAAATGACTTTGCAAATTGGTATGGCAGGGATACGATGACGTAAAATGTATTTAAATTCCTAATTTGAAAAAAACATACATCCAATAAAGTTTTCAATAACTCCAGTACTGTGAGAAAAATCGCCCAGCCATTTAGCCTTCTTAAAGGAAGGCTATATTGGATGCGCAGAAATATACTGCTATTGATAATGCTCCCGAGAGCTGGAATTCAAGAAGGAGATTCCAAATTTATAGTTTGCACAAGGAAACTGTTAGCTAAAATTATGGCACTCCTAGTCCAGCAGCGAACTTATAGTTTTCTTTGTACAATCCCCTTGTTGAACACATTTAAAAGCTCTGCTAAAATCTCTGCAGAAGCAATAAAAGTCTAAACGCAGTTTTATAGGGTATAAAATTTTCCCCAAATTGAAACTTGGAGTTAGTGCTGAAATTCGATGCGTTACTTTTTATCTGCGTGTTAAGTTTTATTGAAAACTTTATACAGAACTTTTTGATTGTGAAACAGGCCCTTAATATTCGTGGTTCTAATCATGAAAATTATTTTACTCTATAATAAAAACTTTCGTTAATTTTGTCACTCGGGAGATAGGTATTTTCACCTACTTATTTGAAAAAAGATGAATTATATTATGATTAATGAAAATATTATTAAAACCAACCTATTTCATTTCAATAACATTTATTTCGATTCCATTGATATATCGTAACGAATGTATAAAATAAATGGCAAACGTTCTGTAAGCTGCTTTATTTCAACTGCCATTCAGTTTCTGAATAAAATGTGTAATCGGAAGAACTCGCTCGTAATTGGATTTGATATAATAAAAATGAACACGTGAAGCTTTCACATAATTTCCATAATAATAATTCCAGAAAATAATATTCTGCTTTTGCGTTTACAATATGCAACAGAGGGATTTTTCTGGAGGCACAATAATATTTTTTTATTTTCATTATTTCTATTTTGAAGTTTTTTATAAAGTCCACAATATTCAAATGGTGTCATTGCCCGTGTAAAACAGTAATTTATTTTATAAATATTTTGTCTCACTTTACTCTAACATAAGTTTTAATTCAATGAAAACAAATAAAATACCAAATGTTTGTTTGTGGCACGATGATTGTTTTTAATACAATTTTATATTTTAAAAGGCAACGCTTTATTTTCAAGTTTTTGTGTGTTGCATTGGTCACAAGGTCACAAGACAAGGCAATTCATACTAAAATAGCATGAATATCAGTTGAATAAAATAGCAAAAATTTAAACATACCGTAAACCATCGTAGGACTATTTACAATGTATTTTCCGGTCGTCCGGGGCTTGCAGGAGATTGCTTCGCTTATCTCATTGATACAGAAATATTTTTCCAGGCGACTGGTGTCAGGGAAGATGGTAAAGGAAATGATGTTATGCTTTTGCCTCCAATTTTATTTTGCTTCTAGGCACAAAAGTATTTTATTCGAAAGGTTCAAGAGGTTGCCATTATTATTGAAAATCGGAAACGCGAATTTTATTTTTGTCATTGGAAATTATATAATATTGGCTAAATTATAATTTTATGATTTATGGCTAAAGATAGTTTTTAAGTATTTGAGTTTTACATATTGGAGTTTTATAAAAATAACAAAAATTAATATTGAAAGATAGTAGTGTAAGTAGCTTGTTAAAAATAGGAATATTTTTTAATCTTTTCGATCAATTTCATAAATTTACAGATACATTTTGTTTTTGAATAGTTAAACATTGTTACAGTTTTACTTAGATTATTAATGAATTTTGCACGCCTAGTAAGGTTGAGCCATAATTTTATTTACATCACATTTATTGGAATCCATCCATAATCATGAAAATTAATGATTTGAATTGAATTGAAACAAGTCTTACATTTTAATAGCAAAATTAAATGATATTTAATCAGAGTTACGTTTAATACTTTTCAGTTTTCACTCCCAAAGCCAAAAATGAACAGCAGTTTCTTTAAAAGACCGGGCAAACGTTTTAAAGCTTTCGATGTCAAAATATTTAAAAAATGGCTACCAGAACAGCGTAGGTCGTAAATCGGAGTCAAGCAATGAATCTCGTGTCATTCGGCCGAAGAAACGCAAGGCAGCCCATAAACTGCAATATAACAACTCACAAATATACAGGCAGTGAATAGAGCCGAAATGCACAATATTTATTTCACACGTTTCGATTATTGTCCTCTTTATAGCGACTAGCTGTTGAAATGCGTCGCTGCCGCTATGAAGGATCAACCCTGCATTAATAAAAATTTAAATACGTACGATTAGATTCCCCAAATCGATTCGATGTAAAATCATCGGTCAGCCATTTGTATTCATTGAAAAAGTAAGACATTAAAAAGAGTTTAGGTTTTCAAAATTCACTAAACTTGACTTTTTTTGTTGTCAATTTCTAAATGTTTGGTACTTTTTATGTCTTGTATTGGTATTTTATGGATCTGTAAAGCTATGAGCTAATTTTGATGAATTTGGATTTATAATAAAGCCTTCCTGTCTAATTGGCTATATCTGTTTTTTTAATAGTTGTACTCTTCTTACTATCCTGCCTAAATACTTAAAACATGATGACTTCCGTGGTCGAGTGGTTTCTACGCCGGTTTTCAAGGAGTCACCATCTCTGTGGTCCCGGGTTTGATCCTCGACTGGGTCAATTTAGAAAATGTGTTTTTCTATAGTGGTTCAAGTCTGGGTGTTTGTAGTTCCACTGTTGTCTGTAATTTCCATAGCACAAGTGCTTTAAGCTACTCACTTTGGAATCAGAGCAATGTTTGTGATGTTGTTTAAAAAATATTTACTATAAATTATTATAATAGGCCTTTTTGTATTATAAAGAAATACGAAGTACGAAAGACTTAATACGGCTAAATAGCAATAAATGACAAATAATAAGCTATTGTGATATTAATTGATTTTATCCATTTGAACTTATTTATAACGTGTTTGCAAACCGATTACGGAATATGCAATTCCACTATTGACGGGCTCGAAGTTATTAAATCATATAACTCATCAAAACATACAATTCACTTCAGTGCAAGCAATTTGACAAACACTATGAGTTTATTTGAAATACCGTCCGCGCCGTGTAATTAATAAAGCTTTGCAGTATTAGTTACTATGGTGGTTAATTAAAATAATTAGGTACTATTTATATTCAATATTTCATAATCATAATCATTTATTACACTTTGTAACATGGTAAAATACAGCTGTTTAAAAATAGGAATGATCACAACATATTACACTAAAACTAGTATGTGGAAATTATAAAGGATTTTTGAGTTTACATTTAAAATACGAATGGAAAATTGAATAAAATGTGATAAAATCTTCAGATATGCTTTAAATTAGTACGTCATTAATAAGAATGTCAAAAGATTATAAAATTGACAAATTAGTAATTCAAATAGATTGATGTACATATTTGAATTGTATTAAATAAGTAAATAGATATTCATTAATCATATATAGTAAATAATTATTTACATTTAAAACTAGAATTGAATTTGATTTCATGATATCGTAACTGTCAAAGTTATTATTCATTTTTATCATTATCGTAGGCGGCTTCAATAACTCAAAAATCCGTTTACTTATTACGAAAGCTTGCATTGCAGAGTTATAAGAAATGACATAACGCGTAACTTTGTCTAGTCACTTCTTAAAATATGTATACTCATAAGAACTTTGACACTTTTTTGTAGTTGTCATTTGTCATTGATTTATGTTTAAAAAAAGTAATAGCCTATGGACTATTTACATGAGTCGATTTAAGTCACCTGCGACGATCGACTTTAGTCATCTGGCAAGTCGCTTGAAAATTAAATCACAGGTGATGGCGTCGCTGTCGTCTATGTAGTCGATGGCGTAACCTAGGTAACAATATGTAATAACGTAGTTCCAGTTTTGGCCACCGGATCAGATACGTTTGTTCAGTCACATGCGGCCTAAGCCAAATTGCCATTTACACAGTCGATTTTCGCCGTGCGGCGAAAGTCATGCGGCTTTAGTCACTCGTGTAAATACCACAAAACTGTGAACATTCGAGCCAATTACAAAAAATAAATAATTGAATTGAATAATAGTGGGTTACAATTTGATAACGTTTTAGTTTCTATAAATACAAATATTTATATTGTAGAAACTAAAACGATATCAAATCCTAACCCACTATCTTGTGAATCAGGAAAATGGAACATTCCAGAAAAAGGACGATTCTCCAAAATAGCCCATTTGTGAAAGTGGCCTGTTCGGAAGTGGGCTTAAAGTCTTAAAGGGCCTTCGCTCCTTGATGCCATTTGAGACATGTTGGTTTTATTTTTTTCCGCGATATGTAATTTCTTATCACTGCAACTTTGAGAAAGACAGAAAAACAGGAATATTAAATAAAACAAAAGATAAATGGGCTATTTCATGTTACTTTGAGCCAATATGTTTTTTTTCTTAACTAATCATAGATTAGGTACCTTTAACCGTTTGTCATTATCCTTAACAATTCACAAACATTGACCTACAGTTCCACCGGTCGCTTTGCCACACTTCCGGTGCCCCCTAACCAAACAGTTACGGACACAAAGTTCCAATCCACTCTGCAGTACTTCCGATTACATTGAAAGGTAGCCTACCCGTTCACAATAAGTGACTGAGTAAATATTTGGAGCATTTACGAGCGTTTGTTCGTGCTACATTTAATGGGGCTTCGATGACCTTTTCATTCATGTTTTTTTAGGGCGGGCGATTCTCTTATTTTTATTCAAACGTGGTTTTATTAAAATGTCATTATTGGAGTTTTCATTGTAAAATTGCTGCAAAAGGTAGTGAATATTATGAAACAAGTTTTAATTAAAGTGAACGTGTTTTTAAACGTGAACCCGTAGTTTCATCATTTTCATAAAAAAAATTGAATTAACAATTAATTAACAAACTCTAATGTTTAAGGCGAATACTACACTTTCGTTAAAAACCACTCAGTTAAACCTAAGATTTCCATCCAAACAAAATGTGTATCCAAAATTTAATGTGAAGATAAAAATAACTGAAAACAAAAGACGATTGCCAAAAGTCTGCGTTTAACAATCCTTTCATCTACCCTTCCACTTCAAATAAGAAATTCGAAAAATAGCCTCTTATTGGAAAGTTCAGAAAACGAATTTCCTCTTTGCCCACTTCAAAGGTTGTACCGGAGACAGAACAAATATTTGACGTTTACCGTTGTTTAACTTTACAACACAGAGGCGAAAAACATAGTCTGTATGTTCTAGACAGAAGCGGCGCTTTAGCTGTGTTCGTAAACGCTTCCATCATTTGTTTTGTTGCGCCAGGAGCTGTTATAGGAGCGACTATAGGCCGGTTGTTATAGCAGCGGTCGTCACACTTTTCCGGCCTAGGCCACATAGCCAGCCCATAATATGGGTATCCCTGCCGGGCCGCGCTCTAAGAGTGTTTGTCCACTTTTATATGTGACCATCAGCCATTTTTAGTGTCCCTACTGCTGAGGCACATTCGTTCCTTATGGGTGGATAAGGAAGATGGGCCATGACCCATCACGCGGGGCTCAATGTGGATTGGTAATTTAGTAAGGTTTCATATTTATTCGGTACTTATAGTCATCATCCGGCCGCACACCCTCGATACGCAAAATAGGCGCAATAGACGTCGGGTTGCGGAAACCGCCCGTATTGCAAAGAAGAAGAAAGAAGAAGGTACTTGGTCATATTTTGTACTTTGTATTTAAGTTTGTGAGTGGTTATCGACTAATCATTAATCAAAACTAATAAATATGACTTATAAAATACGAATACGAACCGAATACGTTAAAGTGGACAAACGCCGCCGTTATGACAAGTTATGTTGAATTCTATATTTATACTTACATTATTACATTAACTTCGTTAGTGTTAACGTTAAATCTGTCTAGGTAGTAAGTTGACTATTTAAATTAGGTATTTGTTATGCTGCGGGCCGCATAAATACAGGCCGCGGGCCGCTATTTGACGACCACTGTATAGACTACATAGCCAGGTTGCTATAGACTCTCTTTAGCCTAACATTGCTTGTAATGTACGTCACATCTATGCGCGCGCGCTCGGTAAACACATTTGCTCCGAGTGACTATTCTGTCTATTTCATATTTTGTAACACAGAGGCTATTTGCCACTCGACATTTACTTGACGACCGTTTCGCAGCTTTTTGTTCAAAGTTAATGTGTGAAACTAACCGAGTATGCAAATACGCTTTCAATAGTTTGTACGATTTGTTTTAAGGGAACTGGAAAATTATGCTTTTGGAGACAGAAGTATTGTTATGCTGGTTGACGTGTGTGTAACAACATTATATAATTATAGAGATATCTAGTAAATTGATTGTTCAAAACTCCTCTCAACAACTGTTTGATGCCACATTAGCGATATTACCTGCGGAAGGAGGAGGGTTCGAAAAGTTTGAATTCTGATAATATCGAGTTTTCTAGTATAATATTTGGTATTATATAAAAATAGAATTGTGAATGCTAAAATCTCAAAATTTAAAAATTATATAGCTTTCTCATCTTTATCAATTGTTTAAAAATATCTGGAAAGGTATTCAATTGATGTCGAGGTAATTCCTTGTACATTGGTGAGATGGCGCTGGCTTGCAGCGTAAGAGTTGATAATATACTAGGTGAAATTCGACGTTCCCACTGGTGACTCGGTAGCTAAGCGGTCAGAGCATTGGACCGGATATCCAAAGGTCGCGGGTTCGATTCCCGTCCGAGAACATGATCTGGTGCGAGTCGTATTTTTTCTAGTGTATTATTTAGTATTACATAAAAATAGCATTGTGAATGCTAAAAACTCAAAATAAAAAATTAAAAAAAAATTAACGGTATCATAATATTAGCACATATTAGTGTGAATGAGAATTCAAGAATCTACGCATTTTTACATATTATAGAGTCACTGTTGCGCAAGGATCTACTCAGTTTATGGCTAAATAACAGCTGGTGTCAATTGTTCGGATTTTTTAACAGTCTTACTTGAGCTTAAGTTATGGTCAATTTTGTTTTCAATCTGACTACAAAATGAAGTTTTCAAACACGTATAAACTAAAAATCTAAGAAAATTGATTTAATTAAATTGCTTTTGTGGATCTGAGGTGAGATTAAATTTTCACAAACTGTAAGTACAATACTTAATAGAGAAAATTATAACTACAAGTAAGTACCCTTTTAAATAATACTAGAGAGGTATTAAACTAAATCACTTAATAGTTCTTTAACTTTGTAACGTAGTTATTTTCTGAGTACTTAAGACAAGTTTAACAACTTGATATTAGTAAAACTATAAGCTGTTATTAAGGGGCTGACATGAGCCAACTAGCGCCGCCAGTTGATTTTATTTTATTTATGATAATAATTCAATTTCTTAAAAAAGGAATCAGTCAAGGTTTTGTTAATAACGTCTAATATTTATTGAATAACTTTACACAGTTTGAAAAGGCATTCAAACAGTTTAAAACGCGATTTTGTTAAAAGTGGGCACTGTTGGTTCAAACCCGTTTTTAAACTATTGCACGCATTTTGTAATGTTGTTATTCAATAAACATAAGACGACATTCACAAGACCCTTGACTGATTTCTTTTTTAAGGAATTGGGCTTATTTAGAATAAATAAAATAAAATCGACCGGCGGCGCTAGTTGACTCATGTCAGCCCCTTAACATTTATGTCTAGATTCAAAGTTTTGGATGTTGGCATTAACGGAAGTTTTCTTTGGAATAAAAGACCTGGGTAAATAAATCACTATAACAACAAAAAATATTGCTTATAGAAAAACAATTAGACAACTATTTACTTTACAAAAAAAATAGTAGATTATGCAATAAGGGCTTAAAGTAGTGTATTGTGTCCCGGGCGCTATTATTGAACCCCGAGTACGAGGGAGTTAAGGCTAGAATCCTGAGTACGAGGTGTTCAAGATCGCCCATGACAAATACACATTTAAGCCCGCGATGCATACTCTACTTTTTATACTTTCTGCGAGGCCATTGAAACCAATGACTGTTATAAAGAAAGTACTTAAGTAATTATCTAAAGTTAGAATAATAAAATATGAAAAATTAAGAATATTTATTGAAAATAAAAAGTTATGTTAGAAACATTACACCAATTGTGCAACGACAAAGTTACATTCTTTGGTACATTTATAGTTGGGTTAGAGTTTATGTTTTTGTCGTCTATTCTGTAGTGGTCAGTTCGACATTCAAGTAAATCCTTCTTGGTGCGCGGGTGAAAATGAATTTCGTAAAAAGTTTTCATGATGGCATACAGCCTAACTCAGAATAAGATCTCATTGCACCTAAACTTTTTTGAAACCAACATCGATCAAGCACGACTACAAGGGTTGCATTCCAAATTCAAATCACATTATTCCCCATGGGAAAAATGACTTACTTTAGGAAAGGTTTGCATGACACATAATATGCCATTGACGAGCAGGTAGTATAAAAAATATATTATTTTCTTGCGTCATTTCAAAGTATGTTCGAAAGTTTGCAATTCTAAGTGAAAATTAAGTATTTCTAAATATAAGCCCTCCAAAATTCATTCCTTCAATTATATCATAGAATTATGAACGCACAGATTGAAAACAGAACATATAGTCGGATGCACTCACTAGATCACACTTGACCGCTTTTTATGTGGCGTAGTCGGCCGCGGAAGTATTCGGGTTATCTTGACTCACTGGGTGGGACGACGCAGGCGCTATTACGAAACAAACAGCTGTGCTCCAATCGGGCTAAGTTTCAACGATAAAAACAAGACTGAAACTACAAAATATAAGTTTACAGAAAAGTCATTTAGAGCAAATTGCGATTATCCGTATACGCATACACGCATAGACATTACGTTACAGTCTCACGCATAGACATTATGTCAAATCTCTGGCTAAGCCGGGCTATGTCAGCTACTTTAGCAGCTCTCAAGGAGATTCTAGCGCAACAAAACATGACGGAGCTGTTTTTGAAAACGACTAAAGCCGCTCTTTGCGGCGAACACAAAGACTTTGTAATTTGGGCTGAAATTATGTCATTTCGATTATGCTCGCTGAAAAGCTTTGTTTGGCTAAAGTAGATAATTATCTTGAAGTGCGATTGACGGCCTGTTTGCCAGTTCCGATGTTTTGAAGTTTGTCAAAGCTAAAGCCAAGATTATTCTGTAAATGTAACCGATACAGTAAAGACCTAACACGAGCGCTTCCAAGGCCTCGAGATCCTTAATTCTAGAAAATTACTTGTGATTACACTTTATTTATATGATCAATTCTGCCCCTCAAAATCCAAAATCTTCACAATCTGGCTTCCCGCCCACAAGCGATTAATCGCTGAGAGATTTTGTCGCCAAGAACAGAGTTCAATACGTAAACGCCGACGAGCTACAAAAAGAAGCTCAGCGACTAATCGCCCGCGAAATGACACTGACAAGAGTGACAAAGGGTTTACTTAGCCAGCGACGAAAAAACGCCGCAATTAACACCGCGATAATCGCAGCCACAAAAAGTCGCTCGTGGGCGGGAAGCCTTATTGGACACAAATTAGGCAAACATTGAAACCAGAAGAAAGTACCGAACGATTTCGTTTTTATCACCGAAAATTAGCGTGTTCGGGTTCCTTTTATGCAATACATGTGACGTTAGGAAATATTGTGACGTTTTGGAATATTGTGAGAATACTCGTTATTTGTTTGAGTTACACTACCAGCCATAACACAAGTTTATTGCACGATCGTCATTTGTTAGTTGTGAATGTTGTCACAAATCTTTTGTTTTACTTTGTAAGACCAATTTGCGAGTGTTGGTTTACATAAAGTGAACAGTAAAAAGATACATGTTATCTTGGATAATGTTGGAAAGTTGAAACTAAAATATGTTTTACTACTTCGTGTCTGTATATTTAATTGAACGAGCGAGCGCGAAGCGTCACTGATTCAGCTTCGGCAAAAATGCTTTCGTATGTCCTTCCGGTGTCTGGATGTCCGTTTGTTCTCTTCTACAGGTCGCATTTCTCAACCGATTCTCGTGAAATTTTCAGCAGCGGGTTCAATAATTATATATAATTTATTGGTCGATTTAATTTTAATTTTTTTTTGATGACGGAGATATGTAAAAAAATATTTCTACCGTTTTGAAAAATGTTCAAAAATAACACAAACCTTTTTGTTAGCACGCTGCAAAGCAAATTTTGTTTTCTTAGAAGACTCAAAACTTTATACTTCAAATCAATCAAAACATTTCTGGCCAATATTCGAAATTTGAAAATAATAAGGTTGTGACAATATAACCTATGACTGCGTATATAAACTATGTTTTTAAACAAAATACAATTTGAGGTACTTTATCTATCCGTTAGCAAGTTATTTTTACACGAGATAAAACTATGTTTATTTAGGTACTGCTTGTATAAACTAGTGTCTCTGTGAGCTGTAGAACTGGCTTTCTCTATCCACTATTTTGAAGAATTTGGAAAAACTGAATCGACCATTAAATCTATATTATTATCGTACCTGCTCACAAAATTTCACGAGAATCGGTTGAGAAATGCGACCTGTAGATGAGAACAGACGGACAGCCGACGGACATACAAAAGCTTTTTTGCCCAAGCTGAAACAAAGACGCTACGCTCGCGCTTTGCACTCGCTCGGTAAATAACTAGTTATTCTGGTATTAAATTCATGTAGAACCTTTTGTTGTTTCGATTAAATACCTAGCTAAGGTACAGTTCTTTTTTGAGATTCCAAACTTTGTATAATAGTCAAATGCTAAAAAGCAAAGTCAAATGCTCTTAAGGCCCCTATATACCTTAAGTGGCGCCCTCATTTTAATCAAATTTATTGCTCGCTAAGTACATAATGTATCGAAAGTTCACATGTACAGATTGAAGCTAAGGTTCTATAGTTTATTTACAAACAATAACCTCAGTAAAATTTTGTTAAATAAGTGGCCACTTTTAACACTTTTGCGAACTACTACTAATAAAATCTTATGATGATTTTATCAACAAATTATTGAAATAAAACAATTAATTAACCTCTTTGGGTAACAAAATGACCGTTAAATTTAATAAGAGGTCGTTCCGTCTGTCAATACAGATAACAAAAAAGGTTGCCACACGAAACCGAGTTTAATAATCTCGTTAAGTCGTTTACTGCCATTAAACTGGTCGTAAAGTATTCACAACACGCCCTACTATTTGCTCTGCTTACTGGAGACAACATAAAACTCCGGTTATTTATTTAAACTCTCGTTTACGGCTATCTCTCTCACTCTGTTTTTATTTAGTAATCTTTTGATAAGATTTGGGATCGATATTCTGGAGTCGATAGAAAAATCACTTTTGTTACAAAATAAGACAATACAAAAAATACTCACGTTTAACTTAATACCTACTTAATACTTACTTACATTTGGGTGGTCCAGTAAGTAGGTACTTAAACTCAGTCTTCTTATACATTAGAACATTAGGATTGAAATTCTGAAAGTGGATTATGGTTTATTCTTTAACTTAAAACAATTAATTTTCTTAATACTAAATAATATACTAGAAAAAATACGACTCGCACCAGATCATGTTCTCGGACGGGAATCGAACCCGCGACCTTTGGATATATGTCGAGGTAATTCCTTGTAGGTACATTGGTGAGATGGCGCTGGCTTGCAGCGTAAGAGTTGATATACTAGAAGAAATTCGACTTTCCCACCAATGACTCGGTAGCTCAGCGGTCAGAGCATTGGACCGGATATCCAAAGGTCGCGGGTTCGATTCCCGTCCGAGAACATGATCTGGTGCGAGTCGTATTTTTTCTAGTATATTATTTAGTATTAAATAAAAATAGCATTATGAATGCTAAAAACTCAAAATTTAAAAATTAATTTCCTGTTTAAATCACACGAGGAATGACTAGAATTGAAAATCTAGGATGAAAATTTTCACTACTATAACTATTTCCGTCTTTAAAGTTCAAATTCAAATTTACTTTAACCATTTTTTTTATAGAAGAACCTGAATTTTTACGTACAATGTTTGCATTTCCCATTATAAATTGACTGAATTGAATAGCAACAACGTTACCAAATGATGTTAATTGGAGATCAAGTCGAGTGATTCT
Source organism: Catoptria pinella (assembly GCA_963556745.1). Lineage (NCBI taxonomy): Eukaryota > Metazoa > Arthropoda > Insecta > Lepidoptera > Crambidae > Catoptria > Catoptria pinella. The sequence continues at coordinate 8,865,690 of OY750771.1, forward strand.
TTTGTGAGACCACAAAGGGTACACTTAAGCTTGCATTGTTCATCTTATTTGTATAGAGATTTACAAATTTCAAGCTTCGTTAGCAATGAACAAGGTAAGAGAATTTATTTTACGTTTCGTTGCAGTACTATTTTAGACTAACGTGTAGAAAAGTATCGCAATGACGTAATGTAATTTGCGCAAAAATATTGAATGGGTGACCGAAACGATCTTGAATAAAGCTGTTCTCTAAGATTACTTCAAAAAACCTTTGCAAATCAAAAACTGCTTTAACATCATTGGATTGACGATTCTTACGACCTCCGTGGTCGAGGTCGGTTTTCAGGGTGTCGCCATCTCTGAGGTCCCGGGTTCGATCCCCGGTTGGGTCAATTTAGAAAACTAACTTTTCTATATTGGCTCAGGTCTGGGTGTTTGTGATACCACCGTTGTCTCTGATTTCCATAACACAAGTGCTTTAGCTACTTATTTTGGAATCGGAGCAATGTATGTGATGAATAAATAATAAATATAAATCGATCGATTTCGAAATCGAACCCGGGACCTCAGCAATGCCGACACCTTGAAAACCGGTGTACAAAGCCACTCGACCACGGAGGTCGTCAAATATTTATTTATTTTCATCTATTTGTTTGTACAAAATCTTTACTAGAAGAAAGTACTAGGTACCTAATCATCGCAGAGATACCACACATTGCCTTTATATGTTCCTAGTAATAAATTTTCCTCCAAATGAGTACGTTGAACCGACTCAGCTGTGTTGCTGTGGTGACGCAAATTTCACTTTGAACCCGAAATTAGATCTGAATCATGTGATGTGTAAATCAGTTCACGTTAATGTTGAATCACATCAATATAAAACTACGCAGACTTGAGATGTTGACGTCGACTGCAATGACTTTAAACGAAGGCATGAGAAGTAACTTATCAATCACTAGTTTTAGCTCGCAACTTTGTCTACTTGGACAATCGGAAAATCCCTAGAGACTTACAACGACGAGTCGTACCAACTTTGAACCATCACTTCACCCCTTAAGGGGTTGAATTTCAAAATTTCCTTCCTTATTCCTTGTATCATTTTTAGCTTTTAATGTCCAACAGTCTGGGCTGGGCGTTGATAGATCAGTCTTCCTTCATTTTTTGTCGTTTTTCGATTAATGTTTTTTTGTGCGTAAATAGTTTCATTGGTAGAACACTCCCTTAAGTTAATTAAAATGACTACAAAATGACGGTGTATTTGAGCACCTTAATTAGCGTGACATCTATTTGTACTTAAAATAAAACTGTAACAGGTCCAATTCTGTACATTTTACAGGCAAACGTTACAGTTTGATGTGACAAAGTATCAACGAGTTCAGTCTTCTGAAGCCGAGTAAATTTATTTAAAAAAATATTTAGCTAGTTGAACAAGTACCGTATAAAACGTCTCTAAAGTATTATGATAATAATATAAATTGATAAAATGTTCATGGTTTTAACTTTTTCTCTCAAATAGCTTAAATAGCTCATTATAAACTTTTAAGTATTTTTTGAGAAAGTAGAAAGCCATAACATTTTTTTTTTTAATTAATGGGGAAATACACGTAATTATCATAGATTTTTATACGAATTTTAATGATAATGCGATCCCTACCCAAAGGGCAAATAAATTAACTTGCAAAATTATAGCGTAACTACACACAAATGAGTCAGACTAGATTGCTTTGAACTCAGATTCAGATCGCACAGGCGGGCTTGCTCTGAACTATGTAATTAGAGCTAAAATGTCGGCTTTTGAAGATCCTATTTAGAAAGCGCTAAGATTTGCTACTACTGAGAGATTAAGGTTGTTAACACCCACCAATCATCGATGCACTTACATAATATTGTTATTGAGAAACCCTTTGTACTTAATGACGCAAAAACGTATAAATGGAATTGGAGGACTTGCGACTTGCGATATTATTATTATTATTTATTATTATTATTTATTATTATATGAATTCTATCCCAGTTGTTTATTCCCGTGGGATGTTCTATAGTACCTAAACTTGGACGAAGTCACGGGAAGAAGCTAGTTTTTTAAATGTTTTATTCGCGTTCATAATATATGTTTATATGTGATTTTTATTTTTCATTTTTCATCAAAAGTCGAAAACTATGCGGCCTAAAAAATGTTAAGTGTAATGCAAGCAGTAATATCCCATATGCCCTAGTAACTTCACTTCGAAGTTTTAAGACCCCCTTTCAGTCCCTGTTGCAAAAAAATATAAATATTTTTAATTCTCTTTTATTTGCAAAATAGTAAGGCAAACGTCATCTAAAACTAGCTCTAGATATATTAGTATTTCTCGAGATATCCAGCTGTGACAGACAGACAGACAGACTGAGTCGCACTATAAGGGTTCCTTTTTATCATTTTGGTACGGAACCCTAAAAACGGTCTTTCGAAACAATACACATAATAGAATAATGAATGTTCCCAGTTGCATCGAGTAAATATAATAATAAACATTAGCACCAAATAAATTTCATAGGTCAATTGAAAGTTATATTATGACCGCGCATACAGTTGCTTAATCTTGATGATAGATTGTACTTTAGGACTATATTTTTTATGATTTAATTACAAATGGTTAGAATAGAATTGAAAGCAGTTTTCAAAATTTTCCCTGTACTTGTAGTAAAAAACGATATTACTTGTAAAACTTCTTAGTTACAACGGAAAGTACCTTATAAATTTTGATTCCCTTGAGAGCGTCGAAATATGCGTTTTTGCGGCATGAACAGTTGTATTTTTTCACGTTAACTTAGTAGTCTGATTTTTTTACGGCTTCAAGGGACTGTAGACCTAAGTTTATGATTTTAAATTTCAACTCAATACCACGCGTTTCTAAGATAAAGGATCTTGACAGACAGACAGACGGACAACAAAGTGATAAGGTCTTTTGAAGTACGGAACCCTAAAAAACACAGTCAGTATATTTCTCGCGACTACTTCTAGTAGGTAGTAGGTAATTCAAGACGATTTAACTTATGTATGTAAATTATGGTGAAGTTAATTCTTTATTTATTCAAAAAGTTTTCTTATGTTAATAATATCATTGTTATTCATTGGACAGATACAACAAAAACATGCATTGTTATTTGATTCAAAAGTCATCAATCGCATACAAAACATCTTACTTTTAAATTAGGTACCACCCAAAGTGCTTTTAGGTACAACTGCAACAATTATACACTGGACAACGATCATTATAAGGGTGGGACCACACGACACGAAGCAAGCGTTGTGTGGTTGCATCGCAAATATCCGTTGCGAGCTTTATCGAAAGTCAAATTGAATTGCGCTGTAGTCAAACGATATCTTGTGGTGTCAAACACATGTTTCAATCATAAACCTAAGTTCCTCAGTGGTGAGGATTCTAGGTATAGCGCACTTACACTTTCGGCGTTATCGTCACTTAACATCAGGTGAGGTGCAGGCAAAGCACTATGCCGTTGTAGATAAAAAAAAGTTAGAAAGTTAGATACATAAATATTTTTCGCTGCTAAGCGCGTACTTAGTATTAAACGCACTTATGTTTTACTGCACATGAACTGCTATGCATTAGTATTTGCATTGGAAGTAACATCATTTTATGATTTTGAATAAATAATGCACAATAACACGGTGAGCGAATCGAGCGAGTAGCAAAGTCAGAATTCGCTCGTCACGTCACTTCGCCTCTTCGGACCGGCGCCCGCGGGCGGAAGGCTTTCAGGAGCTATTTAAAGCAGACTATTGAATTATCTATAAGTTTTCATTGAACGCAGGCTATCGACCTGTTTCTAAATTATGTATGCCTTCCACCGTCGCTTTGCGGGCTTCTTGTCAAAGGAAACAGTTTCTCATTTAAAGTAATTTGCTTGTTGTTAAAGAAAGCTTTGAAAACAACAGAAGAAGTTAACTATAACTTTATTAAAACCTTTCCGTCAAAGACTACCTTTAGAGACAGCGAAAATGTTAAATCTTATATTAATTTATCAATAAATTTTCAGAACCAACTGTCTCATTTTTATGGCACAAGAGATCGGAGCTAGTCTTTTGTTATACTAATAAACCTTGCATAAATGTAAATGTATAACTATATCAGATAAAAAGAGTTAACTAATATTGACTTTGGTATAAAATCTACGTCGACTGGTGGGAAAAAACATTATGGAACCATTAAATAACAATGATGGGATCAAACGCTCTTTACCCCAACCTCCTGGCTCACTTCCAGGATTTTATTCAATAAACTAAATGCATTTTAATAGAAGTTACTTTCCTCGAAGCTCCTTATTTCATAAAGTATTAAAAACTCGTTCGAGAAAACACTTCAGCACTAACACTTTTCATGTAAATGAAGGTAAAGTAGACTGGATTCATTATAACGCGATCTTGCTTACTATGAAAATCTCGTCTTAGCTTTCGAGTGCAAAATAATGACTACGCCAGCAAATCCGAAAATAAATTGATTCGAATATACACACTGTTTGTGTTTTTTCTAGAAATTGTTTTGTGAGATGAAGCTGGATAAACCATTTAAAAATATTTTCATGCTTTTATATAAGCATCTGAATACAAATCAAAACTTAACTTTCTTTTATCATACTCAATCTGTTACATAAAAATGAAACGTGACTTACATCAACACCCAGTCCTAACCTTTGCACCTAGAAAGCTGTACTTTTGTATAAACTTTTTCTTTGTAATGTATAAAACATAGGCAGCTGGTTTAATCAGCCGTTCAATTAGCGGCCTAGCCATTTCTTAATGAACCAATTTACAGGGTTTAATCTAAATTCAAAATTTAAAGCCATTATTCTGTCTAGGCTATACAAAAAAAAATTCATACAATTCAATATGTGTTAAGTTAGGTAGTCAGAAGCAGACCCATTTCCACTGGCAGCGAGCATGACGCATGAAGCAGCCATGGCTTCGCTCAACCATATTTTTATTTTATTTTGAGGCAACGTAACGACCCACCTCACACGACACCACCGCAGAAATGATTAAAGAGAGCATGACATACTTAGACTACCCATGTTAAGGCATTAAATTGAAAACTAATATCTAAAAGCTTTTCATAGGCCGTTACTTACAAAACTACTGACTATAGAAAGTGAAAAGATTGCAGTTTTAGAAATCAAAAGAAGGTATTTTACCTTTAGTCTCCCTGCACTTAGTAAAACTAATTCGGTTAATATGATAGTTCAATGTCTAGGATTATCAAATGCCAGTTCTGTACAAATAAATTAAAGAAAGAGATGATAACCGTGGCCTATTTATCTAATAAGCAATCTTGACAGAATTCACAATAAAATTCTAAAAGTAGGTCTATTCAATATGTCAGTGAGTCCCATAAATAAATTCGCTACTTATCCTTTCCAGTCAAAGGAACCTGTTGGCAAGATGCCAGATCAAGTAGCTAACGTGCAATGGTTCAAGGAAAAACTGGTCAAGTACAAGGCGTTTCAAGTTGAAGTTCTATAAGGAGCTTTTACCGTTTATTTTCTGCATAGGGTTAAGTGACTGCGGTTTCCAACGGCCGTATCTGCTGCACTACGGAAACATTATTCTTTTGTGCTGTGCCGGAGAATTTTATATGGTTCTGATGAGGTCGAAAAGGCTTGAATGGAAAACTTTTCTCATTGAAAATAAGTAATTTTCAGACAACATCACAAACATTGCTCTGATCACAAAGTAAGTAGCTAAAGCACTTGTGTTATGGAAATCAGAGACAACGGTGGAACTACAAACACCTAAGCCAATATGGAAAAGTTCGTTTTCTAAATTGACCCAGCTGGGGATCCAACCCGGGACCTCAGAGACGGTGACACCTTGAAAACCGGCGTACAAACCATTCGACCACGGAGGTCGTCGTATCAGAAAGTAAGTACTTACATATACCTACTCTCTTTAACATACAGTTTGTAGGATAACTTGTGCGTCATGTATGAGCGCGAGAATCTTCAAAAAACAATTTAAACTGCACGACGTTCACGAAGTTTAGGCTTAGGCCTCCTCCAAGAATCCTTAAAAAAATCGGTACCCTGCCCTCATCCAGCAGCTTGCCGTCTTGACTATAAATAGCCTTTAGTCCACGATATCAAAATGTCCAAATATTAAAATGTCCACTGTATCAAAACATCTACAGTATCATTATGTCCACACCACAGGTAAAAATCTTATATTTTACTTTTCAATTTTCTTAATTATTGAAATATAAATTGTTCACTTAGTATTTTTTTTATTATTCTTTAACATTTTCAGAAACTTTATGGGCTCGTTTTATAAATTGGTAAATCCTCCCATTATTATTTTTAAATTGATGGTAAAATAGGTTTTATTTTTAATAGTTTCCTTTTATAAACAAACGTCATAAACATCGGCAATTACTGTAAGCTGTCAATATAAGCCATAACATAACAATCTCTTTTAAAACAAAAGAAAAATAAATAATAAAACTTTTTACAGGTACAACTTTAACGATCGTATCATAACTAAAAGGGCGACGATAAACATTGTTTAAATACCACATTTAACGGCCGCCATATTATTGCAGCTTTTACTATTGCTGTTTGAGATTCCTCAGATAATTCTAAAATGAGTTTTTTTTACTATTCGCTTGGTATGGAAGACACACAAGCGGCCATTAGCCGAGTGTAGTTATTTCGAGATAAGAATGCAAATTATCCTAATTTGTTTGTAAACATTCATGTAAAAACTAGAATACCTAGTTAATCTTATCTTTTATTCAGGGACCATCAGTTTCAAAACTACGGTTATTATAACCTAAGACAGATTTTTAAACAGTTAATAATATCAAATTTTAAATAAACTTAGACTAGAACGATAATTATTCAGCCAAATCTAGTTTATTACAAAATAGTTGATAGTACTCAGCTTTTAGTTTACTATTATATATATTCTGTGTTTTTATACAAAAACTAGCTTTGGTACTCGGCTTCGCTCAGGGAGTTGGTATGAGATTGTGTGGTAGTTGGGATAAAAAATATAAAAGGTTTTTTTTTAACATATTATAAGGGAAATGGGTTACGGGATTGGAAGGAGATGACGGGGTTGCAGAGACGACGCTTTATTTCGCCACTCTAATTTGATTGGACATTGATAAAAGTATTGGCACATCGAACCATTCGATATAATATGCGGAAATCATGTAATTAAAATCTGAATTGTACCATGTTCAAACAAATAAATTATTTATTTATTATAGACTATTATATACTTTATGACGTGACTGCGACGTGCGACGTGGTTTTCCTTCGAGTGACGTGGTGAACCTTCGAATATCGAAACTCGAAACTTGACGTCATTCCCACTACTTTTTCGTGCTAGCACCAACTAGACCTCACCTTTCTTCTCTTCACTTACTTCATCATCTTCCTTCTTTCCTCTTCTTCGTTTTCCTTTCTCTTCACTCTCTTTGAACTGACTATTTCCAACTACATCGATTGTGCGTTTCGCCGCTATATACCCATTAGAATAAGAACCTTAGCGTAACTTGAATTTCGATAGTAATCTCGAAAGTAATTTCGATAGCGGCGAAATTTCGCTGCTCCCACTAGCGACTTGGTAGCATAGTCAGTACATTGGGTCGGAATCGGTTTGAGTCCTGTCTGAGGAGCAACGGGTGAGTCAATTTTCTAATATTATTTATCTTAATATAAAATAGCATTCTGAATGCGAAAAATCTAAATTTAATAACATAAAATATATGCGAAAATGGCCCTTAACGTCATAATTTTTAGGCAAAGATAACGTAGAATGAATGAAAAATTATCTTTTTAGTACCTACTATCTTTGATAAAGGTATTCTCAAAATAAACTAGAAATGCAGAAATAGTATGCTAATGAGCACGTGCTATAGAATACAAAGACAGCATTGAACTCGGAATAGGCACGATAATCGAATGATTGATTTACGTGACCGTCAGACGTTTAGTCCATACATATGTATCATCTGACAACTTCCAATCTATCCGAGTTAGCTCGTCTATTATTTGAATGTCAATGCAGAATGTATAAAGCTGCCAGTGCCAACTTTTACTTTCAAATAAAAAAAAGATTCTTAATTTCCCATTAACAAACATCCATAACAATACATAAACTCCATAAAATGTTTTTCATAATTCGAATAGGATCTTTCACTTTTTAATGGTTAAAAAATTTCATAGTGTAAAAAGGTTGTACAACCTTTTCGATATCAAAAGACCAAAGAGGTTGTAGCTAGAAGTGTATAATCATAGTATGAGACCACAAAATAGGTTCATTTCAACCAGTCTCGCCTTGCCCGTGGCTATTGAATTGGCTATTCCATCGTTTATCGATCGTAAGAAATATTGGTTATCTTCACAATTTACTGACTTCCCTTTCATCATAGTTCATTCTCCAAGAATAGCAAATCAGGAGCTGTGGATTATAATCAGATACTTATTGATGGAAATATTGCTTCAAAGAAGGATTGAAGCTTACATAAAATGCTGTTTGGACTGATAAATTTAAACATTGATTGGACTCAATTGCAACATTGCTGTTCTTAAATTCAGTTAGCTGTCTTTTTCCGTATACATAAAATGTGGATTGTATTGATTGGAAACACGAGTATCTTACGAATAAGCTCATGGATAAAGTCTAATAAAAACTTCAAAAAGTCTGTGATGCAGTATATGTATATTCGCTCGACATAAAGTCGAGGCTATAAAAGCTATAAAAACTGCCTCACTGTTTACTATGGTTGTCATTATTGCGATATCACCTAATCGATTCCGCATATAATCCCAAAGCTCCTTGCAAAACCACGAGCCTTGTATTATAGATGTAATTACTGTGTGTGGTAACCACAAGTATTGATTTAAGAAGCTCCATTACATACCCTCAGGTGCGTGAGTATTACCTCTAAACTGGTTTCGCTAGTGTCGTGAAGTGTCACCGTTCTGCCACGATGTCTTCATTAGAGCTCATTTAGTGATACACGTTAGTAACTATTATTTATTCCGTAGTGATACTGAATTAGGAAATCTTGCTTTGAGCATTTCGAGAGTTTGTTTTTGCAAAATTTATTTATTTGAATTACAACAGCAGATAGTGCCACTTACAATAACGTAATGTTATGGCAACTTTGTAAAAAGGCTTTGTTGATTGTGACAATTTCTAGAAAAAGTCAGCATTAAGCTCTGTTTCATGTTTGCTGAATTTTCCAATTTACTTTTACTGATGATTCCAAAGTAGTGAAGTGGTCATTAGATAGCTTTCTGCCAACCCTGGTGCGGTCGACGGTCTTGATATGGAAAATTGACCTAAAATAACGCAATTCCTCGTCATTTTTAGGCAAGACAGAGGCTTGAATATTCTTTTCGGAATTGAAAAAAAAGATAAGTTTTAAATATACTACGTGTCTTGGAATTTCGTAACATGTAAAAAAAACTTCAGTAAGATTTAGTATTAGTTTAGTAATTTTCTAGTAGTTAGGTATGCACCTATCTCACTAGTTGGTTAGGTACACACCCGACGGCACTATTATTACTAGTTCAGTTAACGACGTGCTCCGTCAATCTGATGATGCTCTCATCATTTATAAAACGCCCTTACTGACACCGTTATATTTGAAACCCATCAAAGTGACTAATCTACATACGTTTTTATAGTTGAAATTACAGAGTTAAAGTTATTTATTGCTTTAGCAATCACGATGCGCATGCGGCTTATTATCATTTGAGTATTTTTTTATGGAAAGTGATTTTATATCACGTGTGAATGATTCATTTTCAACATAGAGTAACCATTCATAGGAGATCCCTTTTTTGCATAATGTTGTTATTCCTAATTTGCTTTGGCATAACGAATTTGGCATATTTTTTTGTCTTAATAATATTTTGCCATGATTGTTTTCTAGCATACTATTTATATTGGCATAATTATCATTTGGGCTAATTTATTTTCGCATAATGTAATTAGGCATATTGCTTATAAATTAAAATATAAAAAACAAAAAAAACTTAAACACTTCATTCGGTTAGGTTATGTTAGGTTAGAACTGCTACTAAAAACGCGCGAGCCGAGCGTTTGAAACGAGCGTGCCACGCCTGCGGCCGGCGAAGCGGACGAAACGGCGTTTTTGTAAAAATATGTTTAATAATGATTGATAATAATAATTATTATCATTGTGGAAGTTAGACAGTAAACGAATTACAGCTAGAATTGAAAAAAATAAAACCAAAAAATGCTGGAAGAAAAAAAAAATTGCGAATACTCGTTTCAAACATCGAAAAATTTATAGCAAATAACAAAATGACAGGTACATCTACATAAATAGAAGATAAATTCATAAAAAAGCATGAACAAAACTTTGTCAGTTGCGATAGCCGTTATCAGTTGTTATCAAACGGCTTTATCAATCCAAAATACGTGATTACCCAACTTTCTATATCCAATTTGATCGAACTACAAATGGATACAAAATCAACAGACGCACCTCTTCACCTATGGAAAACAGATGCGGTCTCGAGTATGTGCTTAAGGGCCATTGTTGCTATATCCGGGAGCACGGAGCGAGCACTAAACCCTGATCCGTGGTGATCCGCTCAATAAATCAAGATGTAAAAATAACTCTGGAGAGATGAGACGGCAGTATGGTATCTGCACTAGAGGAAACAAGGACACGAAAACAAATAGTGAATATCTGAGGTGTGTTATTTTCATCATCAACACTTGAACAGTAATTGGTATGGCGCTGACTCTTTTTCGAAGTTTGATTCAAAAATTCTAAGGTTCACTACATTTTTGTCATTGGTGACCAATTGTAATGTAAAATCTTTTTAAAATAACTACTTTATTATTTTATAAAAAAAAATACTTCCATTGTAATAACTTAAAAAAATATTAAATACATTGTTCACAAACTATCACTCAATTTAATTAAATTATAATGAGTGCTATTTCTGTACACTACTGACTATCGATCGCTCGGTCTGGCCCAAGATTTTATGTCAGTCACGTATATGTGTGAGTGCACGAAAATTTGCTATTTGTACCGAGCAGTTTTTCTGTTTACTTTACATTTGGTGATAAGTCTATTTTCTACTGTAGCACACACGGAAATAGATCAGAGTAACCCTAATGACACACTTCGATCGATCGATACGATCTCTCCACGCAATCAATAAAGATAATTGGTGAAAATCTTGAGAAGCAATTTTATAATTACCATAATAAATGCGCTTGACTTTAATTACCGACTTTTTGCATTTACTCACCAATTATACCATAAAGAGAAACATGCTTAATTGCTGCCTTTAGGATGGAACCACTTGATGCTTGTGCTTAAAGCTTGTTTTGGAGATACTGAGCGTATATAAGTAGTTACAATTTATTGATGTCTTTAAAAATGGCAAAATGGTCACCTCAACTTAGAAAATTTTGTACTTTATCTGTTTCTGTATTTTATATAGCCTTATTTTTCAATTAACCTATGTAACACTGAATTTGATTTTACATTGAAAAGTCCGAAAATGTCAATCGATTAATGAGTGATCCAAATTTGACTATCAGCACTTTAAGGTTTACATAAATATAGAAAGAAAAAGTAGTAAAAGACAAGAGATTTCCGAATCTATGAACCAATACATTTTTACGAAAACGGCCTAAATTATATCTTTCCTTATTATGACATTCGTCTAATAAATCTTCGAAAAGTCTATTCCTATAGCTATTTTTATTTTAATCGTCACAAATCTCTGCTGGCTGTATTCTACACGCTTGTTTTTATTATAAATCTTTCAGTTCCACGAAAGACGCATCGGGTGGTCGTTTCTAATGACATTTGTTTGTTTGTACAAAAATAGTCTTCGGAACATTCATTCACTGGCGATGGATCAATTAACGACTATAAGATAGACAATCTTTCTTTAGAAGCTACAAAAACAGGCACTATTATCTTATCGAACGTATAAGAAATGGTTTTCTATTAATAGATAGGCATCTAATAATTAAAAGAAAGCTTTGGTGGCGAAGTGTATTTTGAAAGGTCTGAATATTTGAGAAATCATGTTATCAGTCATTGTTACCAAAATGTTGAGAGCTATGAACTTTTACATTTAAATACCCATAAATATAAAATGTGTATTATATCAATGTAATTATTAGAAATTTATTATCAGAAACAGCAATATCGGTTAATAAACTTTCAAATACAAACTCCAGAGGCGTTAAATTGCAGTCACTTTATACTCAACACAAAAGCTCATAAAAAAGTTTACCGTATTATGAGCGTAAAATAGCTTGTTAAAATTAGGTGTTAAAATGCATTTTGCGTGCACATGGAAAATAAAAACCATTTTACCAATCTTCTATAGTTAATATTGTGATTTATAAGTCGTCACGCTCATTAGGTTAATTTCGTAAGCGATGCTTATCTTAATGATTGACACGGCAGTATGGAAATATGTGAATATTTACATCTCCAACCATTTATGTAGAGAACAAGTCTTGGGCGATAATTAATCGGATTCGCCGCCTGAATAATTTATTATCGGAAACGTCAACGCCTCACACTGATATTAACGTGAACCGTAAGCGAACAGAGGCACAAGTCTTATGCCGTGTCTACATTGCGAGGCAGCAAGCTTACGAGACATTTTCGTTACGATTTATTACTATCAATGCGAGTATTTGGTGAGCAGCCTCGTGATTTTGATACACGATATTATTAAAACTGTTTTAATTTTAAAACCTCATTGTGCCGTTTGCTTAAGGCAAAGCTATTATTTTATGCTAGCATAATAATATTCAATTACAGTAGTTATATTTGCTAAATTAAAATAAGAAAAAAAGACTAAGCAAGGGTTTTTCACGAATTGCGGTCCGTTAATTATTTTTGCTTATAGTTAATTCATTAGGTAAATCAAACCCTTGATTTTATTTTGTTCCAGATAAAGAAACACAATTTTAATTCTGTTTTTATTAGTATTTACTGTATTTCGTTGTGAATCATTGGTGGAAGATGAAAATTTATTCGCTTAAATAAAATATGTTTTATGAATCTTAATTAATATTCCGTTTTTATTAAATTACTCCTTATTCAACTATTTTTCAACTTTTTGCTCTCTTTAGTTTGTAATTGAAGATATTACAATAAATTATTTGTTGCTAGCAAATCTATTGTGTGGGAGTTTAACTCTGTTTCAAACATTACTCTAGACTAATGATATATTTTGAGAATTCAACGCTCTGAATGAAATATGTTAAAATTCGTGGGTTTATTTTTAATTAAGAGTTTTAAACTTCAATGGGAAAAGTGTCTTATGTGAATGTTATCTACGTTAGTATGCACCTAATTAAAAATTATTAACTGCAAAACTTCACATTATTTAAAAATAAGATTGATAATTAGCTTAAAACCTAAACAAATACGAAATAAAGTAAAAAAGGCGTTTACATCTATTAACTTCTTTTTGTTCCATTTGGTAATATTCTTGTTAAAATATTGCGTTAGTATCAAATATTTTTTTAATATTCTTGTTAAAATACTGACATATGCCTACGTTAGTATCAAAGATTAGAAATATATTAATAGTTGGTTGTGGGTGTACTTAATCGGTTTTAGATTTATTTATTATTAACGATGTAGATATTGGAAATTAATAACATGTTCATGTTTACATGACTGTGCTCAATTTAGTAATATGTAATAGAGAAAAATTTGAGCCAGCTCTCAATATACTGAATTACTCAATAGGCATAAGGATGGTCGGCCTGTAACTAGAGCGTTTAACATACAATGCGATTCACTTATAAACACGACCATTAAACTTGCTTTCCGGAAAACTTTACCTTTGAAGTCCCTTAATTCCGTGCAACTAAACCCGTAAAAGCTGTCAGTAATATTTTACTTAGATACCTACCTCTTTTTGCATTAAAATACAAAGTTCTACCCAGCACATGCTCAGCAAAAACACTATAGTACCGGCCAAGGCTGACGCATCTGAAATATTAACATAAAACTGGAATAATTAATTGCAACTTAAAACACAAAGAACGGCCGTTCGCTGTTCATGTAAATTGGGTCTAGTATAGCGCAGGCTTTTGTAAGGAACAAGCTGTTTTCATTAAATATATTACGTGATAAAGAAGGCTTTTTAAATCATTCTAATCTCGTGAAAACAAAAGAGTGCGCAACTACGGAACATGAAACTCAAAAATATTTTAGTAGTAGTAGTACGTGACGTAACAGAAAAGAACTGCAAAACTGTGGTGGCATTTTAATAAATAAAAATAGATAATATTAGAAAAAATACTAGAAAAAATCGACTCACCCGTAGCACCCATACTCGGTATATAGCGACTCGGTAGCATAATTGGTCAGTGCATTGGGCCGGAATCCCAAGGGTGCGGGTTCGAGTCCCGTCTGAGGTGCTACGAGTGAGTCGATTTTTTCTAATATTATTTATCTTAATATAAAAATAGCATTGTGAATGCGAAAAATCAAAATTTAATAAATAAAAATAGGTGCAAAAACAATAGAGCTATCAGAACATACCTAACAGTAACTTTTTAAATAATGCTCCAGAATAGCCCATGTTTCTGTAAGTATTTTAGCTGTTAATATACAGACATGACAATTTGATAATTTATTTAAAGCAAATGTGCACATCAGCGCCAAAAAGGCAAAACAGACACAACCAATAAATTATGTCTCTCTTTTTTTCTTCGTGACATTTACTTTCAACTTATTAGTTGCTTTTCATTATAGTCGCATACGGACCGTGTGCCAAATAAAAGCTACAAAAACTGGCCAAGTGCGAGTCGGACTCGCGGACTAAGGGTTCCGTACCATTATCTATAAAAACGGCAAAAAATCATGTTTGTTGTATGAGAGCCCCCCTTATATAATCGTTTTATTTTAATTTAATTATTTATTTTAAAAGTGAATATATAATCATGTTCGTTATATGGGAGCCCCTTAAATATTTATTTTATTCTGTTTTTTAGTATTTGTTGTTATAGCGGCAACATAAATATATCATCTGTGAAAATTTCAACTGTCTAACTATCACGGTTCATGAGATACAGCCTGGCGACAGACGGACAGACAGACAGACGGACAGTGGAGTCTTAGTAATAGGTTAGGTTTTACCCTTTGGATACGGAACCCTAAAAGAAGAAGAAAAACAAAAATAAATGACAGACAATCTACATACAATTGGTATAACAAAGACGCCCCTCGCAAAATGAAACTATTTCGAAAGCAGTTTAAGCTCTCCAGTTTCAAGTAAGTACTTACATACTATTTCCGCATCTGAGAACTATCTATATGCTAATCTCCCTCGATCTCGACATAATTGTTCAACACAGTCTAAAGGATCCAGAAAGTTCCCCGATTATAATGTAAATATTGCATCTCACAAAGGATCCCTAGATAAGCCTAGAAGTTATTAATTTTGTACAGAAACATCTTTAGTAGAGATGCTACGGATAAAAATACACAGGTTCGATTCCCGACCGAGAACATGATCTGGTGCGAGTCCTATTTTTTCTAGTATATTATTTAGTATTATATAAAATACACAGGTTCTTTTACTAATTAGTTTATAGACCGATAATTTTACAATCTTTATTTGCTTGTGACTGTCCAAATTTTGTCATAATAATTGTGAAGAATGTTCTTAATTAATCATTACATTTATGTAATTTAAATTTACAGAAGGCTTCTTACAAAGAGATTTCGTTAGAAGCCTTCTGTAATAAGAAGCCTTCTGTAATTCTCCTTATGTAAAGAAGAAATCTACATACGTAGATTCGAATTCCTCAAGGGAATTGTTTAAATTGTTTGAAGTGTGCAACCTGACATAAATGTTTTCCAAAGATACACACTCTGAGAAAACATTGAAATAGTTCCACACATAATTTTAATAAATTAGTTTAACAAAGCAATTGATAACTGCTCCATTTGTAAGAAGAATTACTCACTGAAAAAATGGAATAATATGCTGTACGAATCCTAATCGTTACGAAAAGTCTAACGTAAGCGAATCGAATCGAGTAATTTCATATAGAAATTTGTACAGCGCTACCAAAGTAAAGATTTTTAAAACAAGAAATTAGTGTTCGATATGAATTCGATCTGTACTCGATTGTTTTTCAAGTTAACGATACTGAACGATACTAATACTGGCGACCAAGGAGGTACAAGCAACGAACAGTGATGAATTATAGGTCTGACTTTAATATCACCAAAATGTTAAGCCATTACGTGGTCGGCATCGGAATGGTGTGTTTAGCTAAAATTTCATTACGCAGGTGCCTCTCAAACAATTTGTCTTGTCAGTCAAACGATCTTCATCTCGACAACTAATTTGAATTTGTAATGAAACCAAAGATTATTTGCAGTGAAATATTGCGGTTTGGCCACGAGTTTGCGCGTCTTGAAGCCACTATCTGCGCAAATGAGCGGGCGATGGAACTGAAAGTGTTTTTTTGATTGGCAATGTTCTCTGTAATCAAATTACTGTACGAAAACAATATTGTCTAAGGGTGTCCATCTTAAACTATATTGTTTTCTTACCGTAATTTGTTTGTATTTTAGTTAATTGTAATTTATATTTATTTATTAAATTGTGTCTATTTTCTTTAATTCTTTAATTATGTATGTATATTGGATCGGACAGAGTTATTAATACATTTTCTATTAAGCACACAAGTGGATATATTATATATGACTGGCGAAGATTTAGTAGTTTAGTTTTTTGTATATTTTTTTAGTAGACACTAAATAATTAAATAGTGCAAACTGTCTCGCAAATCCTAGCAGTAGGTTTATCTATGAGTAGGTTCTGATCATTTTAATCTAAAATGTTAATATTTATTTAATATGTTACATAATAATATTTATTAATTTTAGGAATTTTAGAGGTAATAGGTATGTCTTAAGGTAGTTGCTATAGCGCTTTATACCATCTAGTGTTATGAGATTATCAGGCAGATTGTTGACTATATTGAAGTAAAATCTCTTTGTTTTTGCAGCAAAAAAAATATATAGGATGTTTTTGAGGTATTGATGACTAATGGTTTGGATTTCAACCATTCGTTTAAGATGTTAAGGTCTTTTAAGCCTCATTTAGTACCTATAGCGTGAAGCGACTTACCGCAATAGAACAAACAAGTATCGTCCGCGAATAGTGTTATAAAATGAAATTCACATATCATTGAAAGCAACAGATTCCTTCCTTCTACCTCTACCGATTTGTTTTGACCAACTTTTCAGTCAGTGTACATTATGAGTACCGATCTAGCCACCGCTCCGTTTGCCGCTACGCTCGTCGCTTAAAGTCGTTTCCGAGATTTAAGGCCACAGAGATCACTCGATAGAGAGTTAATTAGTTTCAAGTGTTAGGGTCTCACTTTAAGTCAAATACTGCAATATTAAGTCGTTTTCTGAGGTTCACTGAAGTGAATTTTGAGAGTCAGTGATCAGGAGGAAGAACTTTATTAGGTGGAGCTAAGTGATAAATGTATAAATAGATCAGGAGCCCATCGCGTTATTTCTGAACGGTAAAACCAAAAAAACTACGTTACGTTTTCGTTTAGGATATATTTACTAAAATTAGAGTGAGTATTTTACTTTATTTTTGCGCCCCAGGTGATTTCGACGCAAGCAGTAAAATTCAGTAATGAATATTAAAAGACTTTGTAAGTATTCGATTAAGTTAAGTTCGACTAAGTTATTCGTCAGTATTTTAGTAAAATATACATACTTACTATTTTTCCCACTAACCAGTTAGCCTAGAAACAGTTCTAAATACATAGCAGATTAAACTACCGATGACTAATGCATTACATTAATAATTGTGAACGGACGTCTCAAGGCATTGAACTCATTTATTACTGAGACTATTTATAAACAAACAATTAACAGCAACTGCATTGCAAATATGCAAATGAAAGCTTTCATATTTTTTATACGTTATTCTTTATAATTTAACTACGTTTTTCTTTATAAGTACTTCAGATTTTATCTCACAAACGTTTAAACCTATTTGTAAAGATACTGTAAGTAGCAGTGGCGAGGGGTTAAATAATGGCAAAGGTAAGCCGTTCTACAAAAAATGTTATGATCTGCATATGATAGTGGATCAGTGGGGTGGGATTCTAAAAGGTAAGTAACTAGGTAAGTAGTGTGTGATGCTAATTTTAGTAATTCTATAAAACTAAAATAACTTTTTGTCTCTGAGTTTTATAAATAATTTACGATCTTGGAAAACGTTTTAAGGAAAAAGTTAAACAAATCAATTCAAATGCCACACAAAAATCGATAATACAAAATCCGAAAGTGTTCTCCAAATGAACACTCAACACACCATTAAAATACCATGTAACCTTTCACTGATACCGCCTAATAGTTTGAATTTTCTTATCTTCTAACACTTTCCCTGCTAAGCGCTAATTGGGCGAGCAAACATGCGTAGACCAAACTATCTTGAGAATCTCGTTCGTGAGTCGCGGTAAACTATTAGCGACTTCCGTGTCCATAAAATTAAACTTAATTTTGCTTGAGACTCGACTCTGGTATCCTAGAACTTAAAGCGCTCACGCAAATAATTATTTAAATATTTTGTTTTAGGTAACAAACTAGGTATGTAAAAGATTAGCGAATAAGGTAAAGGTTATTTTATGTTATCAGAGAAAGCGATGCATGGTGTATTTCTGCATGCTTGAATAAAAAATGAGGAGTTCCAGTGTCGTTTATATTCTTATTTTATTACATAAAATTATGAGCAGCCTTTTTGCTTTAGTCATCCCGTGACCACTGGAAAGGTGTCAAAAGTCAAGAAACCAAAAACCGATAAATCATTACTGTTAGCGACGCGGCAAAACTACGAAGTTCAGGGCCGGTGAATTTAAGTTTTATTAACCGACTTCAAAAAAGAAGGAGGTTATCAAGTCATCTATTTTTTTTTTTTTTTAAGTATGTTTTATAATTCAGTTCTATAGAGACCACATTGTGCTCTTTTTTGTTGTTGATTTTTTGCTGTAACAAGATGTGCTTTATATTTTAATTCTGGTTTTAATTTTACTCCGTTGTCTTCAATAACTAAATAATTGTATAATAACAACTGAATTGATACCAATATACACGCTCTAATCCGTTAAAAGTGTTTTATTTCTTATACGTTTTAAATATAACAACGAAAAAGTTTCGTGGTTTTTCTTAAATACTGCCGAAATAAAGGAACTTTTTATTTGTTCATTGTTCTTCAAACCAATCGCAACTTTTCTATACAGTATACAAGTTGCCACATTATCTACACGTGTATTTTCCCAAAGGAAAATATTAGTAGAAATATATATTAGTCAAGTTATTCTTATCCTGAACGTAAAAGATTCATAAGGAATTAAAAAGGAACTTAAGGGTGAACACAGGTTGTATCCCGTTAACGACGCAGGCCCAGTTAAGAAAACAGCTAGTGAAGATGCAAAAAAAAATACGGGTCGAATTGAGTACCTCCCTCCTTTTGAAGTCGGTAAAAACCAATTTCCTCTTCGTGCGCGATGATCATAATGTGGTGACTTTCAAGCTTAACCTAAAATCATTTATTGCAGCCATTTTGGGGTAATAAACAGTTTTGTGTTAATAAATATTATTAAAAGCTACGTCATCGATAGTCTTTTATCCGTGGCACGTGAAAACAATTTTGTTTAAAAAAGAAAAGAGAAAATTCGTCATCTAGCTGCACTGTATTAATTTAAAACAGTCTGTGCCAACGACACTGATTGTTTTTCGTATACTTAAACGCAACAAATAGTTCATAGTATTTAGCGTTACTGTGAATCAAGTACAATCTGCTGTAGGTGATTTAGAGACCGCTGATTTATTCCGTAATTAAAAAGTCGTCAGCTATCGTTTTGCGGTCGTGTTTTGATAGTGCGCCATAAAAGTTATATTTGCACGATCTATCTGCAGTTCGATGGCCGTAAACTATTCCGATTGCTTATTGATCGAACTCGGAAAGTTTCACAAATAGAAAAAAAAACACTTTTTGAGATTTTTGATTGAATATGTGATTTCACGGAGGTAGATTCCAAAATTTATTCTTAAGAAAAATCTTACTATTTTTTCGTACATTTGGTAATAATACTCATAAAATAAGAAAGAGACCAATGTTGAACTCATACTCAGACAAAGTTAATTACTAGTGACTCTGTATAGCTGTAGACCTCGCGTTTGTAACATTTATTTTTCGAAATTTTTGGAATATGATTTTCCCCCATATCTATGCATGATTTTATGCATAATATGATTATGAAAAATTCCAAAAAAACGACAAAAAATACATTCACTAAAGAACCTATTCACAAAATTTTACTAGAATCGGTTGAGAAATGCGACCCGTAGAGGAAAACAAACGGACAGCCGGACAGCCGGACGGACATTCGCAACATTTTTGCCCAAGCACGCACTCGCTCGATCAATCAGATTAAAATGATGATGAGATGATGTCTAAATGCGTATTTAATTGCTAGTAAAGCAGAGTGCTTTTTTTATACTAGAGTCCGCAATAGTTATAGTCAAGTGTGGTTGCAAAATGACTTTCCGTCAATATTAACAACCCTTTGAATATAAAGCAAATAATTATATAAATAATATATAAAGCTTTTGCTCGTTTTATCTAAATCAGATTTAGAATTTAATTACGCGAGTATTATGGAAGTTTGGTTGCATTCACCATCAGAGCTAATTAGAATCTCTAATTAGTATGGTTTTAGTCTGGCTTTTCCTGAATACAGAAAATGGAATGTAGGAAGAAATAAAAATACATTTAAAAATACAAAAAGGAAGACGCATTTGAATATATCGAATAATGTTTTGAAAAGTGTTCGAAAAAGAAAAAAAAAATACAAAAAATTAACACTTTTTTTCTTGTTTATATGTAGGTATGAACAACAACTTTTTTTCATACCTAAGGGCTTGTGCACAAGACTGTGATGCGACGCGATGCGAATTCGCAAAAAAAATTGCAATACGAATTGCTGCGATGCAATTTCGTACGGCAAGGCGTCTCCCTTCCACGTCATCGCAGGAATGCGCGATGCGAATCAATTCGCAAGTTCTTGCGATGCGTCGTGCGAGCTCGCAGGTTTTTGCGAGGCGACGTCGCATCGCAGTTTTGTGTATAAGCCCTAAGGCCGTGCACACTTTGGATGCGTTTTCGTACGACTTTCGTACGTTGACTCGTACGAACATAAATCCCACCCAACTTTCCAAGTATCACGAGAGCGCGCACACTGGGCGTGAGCATGCTCCCATAGTCAAAATGTCGTACGAGTCAGATTGGTAGGAAAACGCATTCAAAGTACTTGCGGCGAAGTATTTAGCGAATGATAAATTTTATGGTGTGACATATTATGGAACTTTGTGTCTTGTATAGGAGGACTGATATTTGATCTAAACTCTAGTCACAGATTCAACCTAAGTTTAATTGGGCGAGTTGATATTAACACAATTCGTATAGATAGTGACATCATGCGACAGTTGACGCATCTCTCGTTTGTCAAAGTATCTAGACGCACATCGTTAAGTTTGCTTGTTATAAGTTTATGCGACTCCCGGGTGCACAGAATATAAATTAACTAGATAGAATTACTTAGGGATGAATAACTAAGCAATTTGCGAGATCACGCGTAATCACTGTTGAGAAATTCGCCCGTTAAGTGAGCCGTTGAATATTAATTGTAAATGATAGCTGCTGTAGGTATAACTTTAGTTTACTTCTGATTGCTTTAAATTAGACCACCTATTTTTTTTGCTTTCAGTAGGTATCTTTCAATGTTCACCTATTTTCTGTATTGATTTACTTATTTATATTGTTTTACCCAAGGTTGCCAAGAAATGCTTATCATGTCTATAGCTTAGTATGTTTTTCTTTTTGTCACTTGTTTCTGTTTGCTAGTGCAAGAAAACTTTTACTCCCTTTACATATACAATTATACAGTATAGAAAAATTGTATAGTTATACAGTGTTCTATTCTTTTAATTCAATATCAAAAATTAAAAAAAAATCAAAGAAATATTAATTCAGTAACATAAAATTTTACAAAAAAGTAATATACTGAGATCCCTTTTTAAGTATTATTATACTTGTGCCAAGAGACCTTGCTCTTCCACATCATACAATGCAATTGATTTTAAAGAATAAATACTTGTTTACATTTTTAGAGGTACAAGAACTAATTCAAAACTATTAATTAATGCTATTAAGAAAAGTGTGTGTGTGTGTTTGTGTGTGTGCGTGTGTGTGAGAGACAGTGCTTATAAGTTAAAAATGATAATAAAAGTATGAATACTTTATAAACTTTTAACGAATCTATCTTCATTGGTTAGGTATTTAACTTAGAAAACTGCGGTTATATTTAAAACAATACACTCACCATCTTTCCTATGATTAAATGCTTAAACAAACAACTTCCTCGTTTAATTTATTAACGGAATGTAACCTTGCCCTTCCCTTAAGAGGATATCTTCCGCATACTTTGGCTACTCAAGAGGTGTCCCTTAAATTCTTCAAAGTTGTCCAAAAGATGAAAGAAATTCTTGACACGTCCGCGGTAAACGTCAGACGCTCAACATTACGGCGTCCTACTATAAATTTGAATTTCCCCGACATGTTCCGGTAAATAGAACATGCTCAAAAAGGTTGTCATGTAGGCAGTGTATAAAAATAAACTGTATCGCGTAACAAAAAAAGAACAAATACTTACTGAACCGCTTGGAAAGATATCTTTGTCTTACAAGGTTAGGGGATTTGTACTTTTGATATTATTAAAAAAATTGACAAAGTCGCATCTTTTACTGCACAAAGGTATGTTTTGTTATTTTTTTTGTTTAAAAATTATTTGCCTTTTAGAATACTAGTTTTATTCAGATTTCATTCAAGCAACAATAAACATCGTGACAATCCTTTTCACTAAAGCCGGTAGTGCTATCAGTAGTCTAAACAGAAAAAACTATAGTCGTGTATATTTTTTAATAGCTATTAACATAAATAATACTTTTGCTTTCTCGTTTGGAATAATAACTTGTAATATGATTATATTTTTCATAATATACCTCAACAATAAACAAAACAATACATAAATTTTGACTAGATAATTATCAATAATGAAAAAGTAAGATATTACGATTTGACAAAAGAATGTCACTTTGCGCCAGTAATGACATTTTTTCTTTGTTCTGTGAATAACATCAACATCTTCGTACTTAGCAGTAGTCAGTGATATTTCTGCAGTCTCGGAATAAATGTCACGAGCCTCTTGGACAAATTAACCGAAATTACCCAACGTACTGAGACTAGGAAGCGGTACGGTTCTGCACTAGACCAATTAGTCACAGACGGTAAATTTAATAACCGACATATTGGTGACACAAATAATAAAACACTGAGACCGTGCTAAATGCCGTTTTATAACTGAACGCTATAAAAGTTGTCGTAAAATCAGGGGAGCGAGAAAATTTCGTGGTTTCCTTTTTGTAGAATAAAAATTGATATAATAACCGCAAGACCTCTGTTTTAAGGTTTCACTTACATATCCGTTTCCTTCTTTTTCGATTTTTTGCGTAGCTAAGGGCCTTTTTCACAATGTAAAAGTAATAAGTTCTAGTAGTAGTTTTTTGATAGATGATTTGACATAATTTTCATATCACAACTGTCAAAATCATCTGTCAAGTAAACTACTCAGAACTTACTTTCACATTGTGAAACAGGTCTTAAGGGTTGCAATATATAAATTGTTAACATTTAAGTTATGCGTTTTACCAACCTATTTTTAGTCGACTTCAAAAAAAGGAGGAGGTTCTCAGTTCGGTGGATTTTTTTTAAATACAATAAAACAAAAAAGGAAACTATGTTCTGTGCTTATCAAAAAAATGTTATATAACTCTTGACAGAAAAGTACTTTGACATGTCTTTTACTAAAACGGAAGAGGCTAGTCACTCAAAAAAATAAACCGCGTGGGCCCAATGCGGATTGGTGGGTGTTAACGACTGCAAATGCAGCCGGGACCAACGGCTTAACGTGCCTTCCGAAGCACGGAGGGACTCGAGATAGTAAAATTTTTGGTCACCCATCCCGTGACCGACCCTTGCGAAAGTTGCTTTCTTCCACAATCGCTGGGCCAGATGCTAAACCACTGCGCAATCGAGCTCCTCAAAAAAAATATTACCTTTTATTGCCATAGAGAAGTTTTCCTTTTCTGTCGAGATATTATCGTTATAAATCGAACTGAAATAATAAATAGGTACTGATATTTTGTTGAAACTACATTTTCGAACAAGCTGATTGTTGAATAACTTTCTCGTAACAACGGGTATTAAAATAACAAGCTTCTATATCTTTCTATTTTTCTTTGTTAAAGGTCATCAATTTCAATTTAACGAACGCTTCGGGCCTCAGGCAGAACATTATCCTTTTTTAATATAAGAGGAAACATATTATATTGAATAGTTTTTTGTCACTTTCTATCAACATGCGAGTGAGCGCGAGGAAAATCGGTAGTAAAACTATCAGGAAGGGTTACTCCGATGGGTATATTCGAGAAATGTCATTTAAAACCCTTTTCAATGCTGACGTGGAGTAATCCATGGTCATTGACAACTTAATTTTGTTCGCAACATTGAGTGCGAAGCCTTTGAGAGGGATGTAACCTGATCACATTGCTAAGCGTGCACTTAAAGCTCGTGTTAAAATACCAATAAACTTATTAGATTAAACTATGTCGGGATTTACACCATGTACCTTTTTATTTTTGAGACTGCGATATTTCGGCGCAGTTGCATGCGCCATGGTCACGGAAGAAATGTCGATAGTGCGGTATCGAGTGTAATAATAAAAGACCTAGACGGAGGGTAGACCAATTCGTCTGCCAATAACATCTACCCGCACGCAACAATCGACAGTTCTCCCGTGGCCATGGCGCATGCAACTGCGCTGAAATATCGGAGTTTCAAAAATAAAAAGGTACATGGTGTAAATCCCGACATAGTTTATTCTAATAAAGTCAATAACCATGGAAATTTAAAACAATATACTACCAATAAACTCTTTAAAAGCCCACCTATATGATCCACGAAAAGTTCTAAGTCATGATTGTCATTTATTTTATTTCGTAATAATTTTCCTAATATACTTTTACAGATTTTACTACGTAGGGCATAAAGTCGATCTCAAAGTCAACATTCGTGTAGTCTGATGTACCTACCAACATACTTTGTAGAAATAAGATATTTGGCTAAAACTGTAAAATCTATTTAGCTATGCCATCATTACGTCATTGTTTGAATTCCTAGACCGTAGCTAGCCGAATAAGTATACTAAAAAAATAATACCCATATATGTTTTTTTATTTAGTTGGCTACAAAGTCTGTTCGAGGTTTATAGCAAGCCCCATCCAAGTAGTACTCTTGTTTCCCCAAAAATTCTAACTGGAAAAGCGAAATTCTCACTGCCTGTCACCCTCAATACATGTTCATCTAATACATTAGTAACTTAAAGCGCCAATTTCACCAATTTTGCAATAAACTCCCTCCAAGAAGGTAAAAGCAATTGCGGAGTCGAAAAAGGTTCCTTTAATTATTTTGCGCTTTCGTATACATAAGGCTGCAGATCCACTTAAGATAAGTGAGATTTTTTTTTTAATTTGATTATTTAACTCTTGTAGCTTAGCAATTTTTTTTTAAATTAATATTTGACAACATAATATATATTGCTCCGATTCCAAAGTAAGTTGCTGAAGCACTTGTGTTATGGAAATCAGAGGCAACGGTGGAATCACAAGACCTGAGCCAAAATAGAAAAGATCGTTTCCTAAGTTGACCCAACCGGGGATCGAACCCGGGACCTCAGTGATGGCGACACCTTGAAAACCGGTGTACAAAGCCACTCGACCACGGAGGTCGTCTCTGAATTTAAAAAAAATAAAAAAAAAAAAAAAAAAAAAAAAAAAAAAAAAAAAAAATAAAAATAAAATTAATACAACTCTGATGAAAAAGAGTTGAAATTGAGAGGAATTAGTGCAAACAAAAATAAAAAGTTGTATGTATAGTTGTAGGTATGACAGTGTTGGGAGTCTCAGAGTTAATAGAAAGAAATGGGACAATCAATGGACGAGATAGTTAATAATTATCCGAGGTATGCAAGATTCACGCATCTTCGCATCGATTCACTATGCAGTTTTTCACCACTCAACTTAAACACGGCTAATGAAAGTCACTGCGTCATTTATAGTTTCGCTACAAATCCCCGCATCGCACATATTAGTAGAAACGCAGCTTTACGCAAAGTAAATTACCAGCGTGAGAATAATGACAGGTGACAGACGGCGTTACTATTGGTTCTCGTTTCCTTCGCATCGGTTGCCATTGGTTAATCGACATAGCTGAAAATAATTGGTCTCTGTGGGATAATTTCGAGCTTGTCCATTTTAGATCTAGTACTTACCTAGTTTCTCGAGAATGTTAAGAAAATTATATTTCCTTCAAAACACTAATTAAAACACGGGTTGCTTTCCGTAGGAACACTGTTTCACTCTTGTGTTAATTATTTTAGAGGAGACAGTATAAAGTTATAAATAAATAAATAAATTTGACAACATCACATACATTGCTCCGATTCCAAAGTGAGTAGCTAAAGCACTTGTGTTATGGAAATCAGAGACAACGGTGGTATCACAAACACCCAGACCTGGGCCAATATAGAAAATTTCGTTTTTAAATTGACCCAACCGGGGATCGAACCCGGGACCTCAAACATGGCGACACCTTGAAAACCGGTATACAAAGACACTCGACCACGGAGGCCGTAGTTACCGATTTAATATCAAGACTAATATGAATGCAAATTGCTTTTGAAGTAAAAAAAATCAAAGGTCAAAATATTTTAATATCAGGGCAAGCTTACACTATTTCGTACAGCGAAGTATTTTATATTGCATGCTAGTGGTGCATTGTTGATGTATTTATTGATTTTTATGAAAAAAAAAACGAGCCTGTTAATTACATTATTTAAGCTCAAAATGTCATGGCAAGCTAAATATTTTACAATAATTTATTAAAATTTCATTCCTGTTTATATAATTATTAAGTGAGTAATTTAAAAAGTGTCGTTATTGTCTACAGCCACATTCAATAATAACATTAATTTTAAACATAAGTCAAGTTCCAGTAATAACCCTATTCAACTTTAAGAAATTCAATTATTCGAACAGAAAATGAAAACCAATATGTCCAGGATACGACAAATACAAAAGTACTTGCTCAAGTCCACTCATTGAGCTCAACGACTTCACAATGGCCGTCATAATTCTTCCGCTGACCCATCTAATGGCAAGCTTTTACTAAAACTGCTGAGTTTTTACGACCGTTAGTCTAATGGGTATCTACTACGCCCATCTATATATCTCCCTTGTCTCTACCGTTTCATAATTCATGTGAGCAAGGCCCGTCTATATGTAAACCTTGATATAATATTGTTGACATTTCAAGGAGCATGCGCAAATCGTTCTTCATCCTCCATCCATAGACAATGAACGCAATCCAAACATCCATAAAATCTTTCTTAAAACCACAAACAATATTTTAATAACCTTAGTTTGCAAAACGCTAAAGCAAATATCAACACTATTTCCCTAAAGTATGCAAATAACATTTTCAAAAACCAAATTAAAATAATCAATGTTCTGCTTCGACTGATTGTCATATGTACGGACGGTTCGACAAGGCTGTTTTGTATATAAACATTATCATTAAAGAGATAAACTTGCTACAACGAGAAAATCGAGCTTTTTAACAGCAAAATAATAAAAAAAATAAGTAAACAAAACCACGCGTACTCTACCTACTATCTACTTTTAAAAACAAAAGCTTTTTATAGCTCTTATGCAAATGTTCACTGCAAAAACAAAAGAACTCACCTGAAAAACTCCATAGCCGGCAAATTTCGCGCCGAACGGTTGAAAAACATCCACACAGCTTCAAAACATTACTCCAAAACCATTCGATTTTCAAAAACACATCAATTTAGTCGCGGCACATCACTAACAAACTACCGGCTTTGGTCTGTCAAAATCACGTGGCGAAAAAGAATACGCGGAGTGCACTCATAACGCATGACATTGACGGAATATAACGTAACGTAGCGGACTAACCTCCCACACTGTTCGTGAAGAACTAAGCGCAAGTTTCGAGGTGCACGTGGCTTACGCGGCCGCCCTTCCAAAGCGTCGTGTACACTCTACGAAAAGCGACTTTCGCTCAAACGTCACACGATAACATTTCGCCCAAAAGCGTGACGTGATGAGCCCAGAATATGGGACGAACATAGCGTATTTCCGTGCTATCCTACAAGTGTGCGTGCGAGAAAAGTGCAGTTTATACTATTATATTTCTTATTTTCGCCGTATTTCCGCTTAGAGCCATCGAGAATAATTCCCCAGTTAGTTGTAAGTTATATTTACGGTTATCCAGGGAGATGCTTGATACGAAATTTATTTCTAGACCCTGAGGGTAAAAAGAAACCGTCCATTGTTGTCGAGCTGATATTGAAAAAGTTTCTTCACGGCGATCGCCTCTTTTTATGTTGTTTTTTAAAGGATTACAAAGTTATTGGGCGAGTGCGTTTAATTTCCCTCCTTTGTTCGGGATGACTCGGTTTTTATATAGTATCTAGGGTACAGCTGTTGGTCTCACGCTCTTGATATGAAGCTTTATTATAATTTATTATAACGTTGAGCAACCGAAATTATTTTTGTAACTATAGGGTTGTTAGATATGTGACTTTTTACATAAAGAAATAGGACAAAATAATATTATAGGGTTTTGTTTTTCAAGTAAACCTCTTTAGCTAAGACATTTTTACACAGTTGCTAGGAAATATGCTTTTGTCGAATCCACTGCATATAGTGTATATTATCAAAAAAAAAACTTTCTAAATTATATAATAAAAACTCCCAGTATTCAACTCCAACCTAATATAGTTAATGTTATAGAAAGTATAAACATACGGAACTCTTTTGACGCGCCTTCAATACTTGAGGTGGTTATTTTTGGATCTTTTCACTTTCGTTCGAGGAGATATGCGCCGTCGAACAGATAACGTAAATATTGACAGAATATGTCAAGTGTTAAAGAAAAACTACATGTTCCGGCTTCCCTTTGACACTTTCTTGAAGAAACAATTATGTAGGTGTTGACATTTATTTATGTTAACATTTACAAGATTTGTTAATCTTGTAAATGTTTAATTTGATGTTTCAAATTATTCACGGTAGAAAGAAAATTACATACCGAATGCAACCTTAAATTAATGATGTAAAAATTTGCCATTTTATGTCAACCATTATTACCACCAACCATTTATATTGATTAGATAGATAAAACTATTGCTCATTACATGAGTAATTACAAATAAAAAAACATTAATATTACAAAAAGGCGGTCTTATCGCTGGGAGCGATCCCTTCCAGACAAACTTTTGTTACAAAGGATTATTTATTTCTTAAAAGAGGCAGTGTGCCAGCAACATTTACTAAACATAGACATTTAATATTACATTTTACACTTAGAAAAGAAATATAAATTACTTAAATAAAAGTAAACAATACACTACATATACATACACATAATAAATAAGTTATTACAAACTATTTAGTCAGTAGGCTTTCATGCGATTTTGTCCTAAAACAGTAAGGGATTCCGAGTGGCGGACTTCACGTGGAAGGTTATTCCACTGCGGTGTATCTATGAGTAGCTTATTCTATTTTCAAATCGGTTGACGCAATGGATATAAAATTATCACGTTTATGAAATACTACCTTGGTTCCTACTACGTATACAATTCGATGTTGTTTCTACTAAAACATTTGCGGTAACTTTATAATTATTTTTTTTAGCTGCTTAGAGCTACGCCACCGTGCCTATCTTACCATAGCAACAGATAATAGACTATCAACGCCTCATTAACACAATACATATATTATTATATTATAAACAAAGACATTTCACTCAGTAAATATGTGAGACAGTATCTAAAGTTGCGCACAATATGTAACACTAGACGAAAAATTAAATTAAATTCGCCGCTCCCACTCAGTGGTCAGTGCATTGGGCCGGAATCCCAAGGGTGCGGGTTCGAGTCCCGTCTGAGGTGCTACGAGTGAGTCGATTTTTTCTAGTATTTTCTCTAATATTATTTATCTTAATATAAAAATAGCATTGTGAATGCGAAAAATCTAAATTTAATAATTATATAGCTGTTTCATCTTTATCGATTGTCAAAACATCTGGAAAGATGTTTCTTTCGAATGTGGGGGTATTTCCTCACATTGATGAAATTGCGCTGGCTTGCAGCGAAGAAGTCAAAAGTACTAGAAAATTTCGCCGCTCCCACTAGCGACTCGGTAGCATAATTGGTCAGTGCATTGGGCCGGAATCCCAAGGGTGCGGGTTCGAGTCCCGTCTGAGGTGCTACGGGTGAGTCGATTTTTTCTAGTATTTTTTCTAATATTAAATATAAAAAATATTTTAAGTACACACATTTATATTAGCAGAAAATGCATTGCACCGCATGATTTCTTAATCGCTTTCTCACCGCTTAGCAAATTTTCGATAAACCATTTCTATCAATCGCCGAGCTTACAGACAAGCGACAGCTTGCGACGCATGACTCGATGACTAGCGTCATCAAGTAAAGAGTGGACCCGATAAAGATTTATAGATATTCGTTACGGTTATTCGCTATGTTCAAATCGGTTTTGGAACTTTAACCCTTGTAATGTTAAAATAATATAAATTATTAAAGCAATTAGACCAATATTATGAAAAAAACTACTTATCAGAATTCTACTGTATATATTAAAATTATGTTTTAGTTGCAAAAAAAATCATTTGAAATAAATGAAAAAAAAGTTACTTGCTCCTCAACAAGCAGTAGAGTATGAACAGAATTAATTGTCAGAAAGAAATACTTTGACATTTTCAATTGTTTCTATATCAAAGGTACTGAATTCAAATTATCTGTAGCAGCCTAGCAGGGGCCTACAGATACGACCCGTGGGTTAGTAAGCCGCGCCCGTTGATAACAATACCTTTGTTAGTATTGTTACTACAAGTAAATACGCAACTATTTTGATCCGCTAATCAATTCTCTTCTCCTCTTGAAACGAAAAAGCGGAATTTCCTACGCTTGACTGTTGACACCTGTTAAGGTATATTCATGTTTACGAAAGTTGAAGTGTGATTTAAGCATTATTGTTGACTTGACTGTCACAGTTTCTGGTAATATGTCAAGTTATATGAGAAAAAACTTCGATGATCAATACTTTTTTACCAAAAGTTAAAGCGCTTGGTTCCCTCTGCCTTTTAGCTCTCTCCCTACTATAATCAGCCCCCTATCATCATGCCCCTAGCATGATCATTTAAACGCGATATTACATAGCAATTTATCACGTTTAACCGTCAAAAGACAATGGGTTTTGACAGTTGAATGTCGATAAAGCGCTATATCACGCGATATATTATGTGGGTTATCGGGTTTGGGTGGTCATGCTAGGGGTTCTGGCCTCTATAACTATAGTGGTATAAATTATTTTTCATATTTATTTATTTATTTTCATTCATCGGTTGTGATTGTTATTTGAGCAAAGAAGATATACACGATAAAAGTTATACCGCAGTGCACTCAAAGCTGATGCAACTCAATGTCGAGTTATAATAATAATTCAATGACGCTTTGATTGCATTAAAAAGTGGCTGCTATCTTTAAACTGATGAGATAATAAGCGGGAAGAATTATTTATCATAAAGATATGCGCTATGCACTCCAATTAAAACGCGCTCTTGGCATTTGATATTTACTAAAGCAAATTAAGTAACGGTAATTGACAGATAGACAATTTTGTAGTAAGTAATTTAAGTAAATATGAGATTTGATTAGTTAATTGTGAGATAACGGTTTTATACATGTATTGCTGTTGAAAATATCAATGTTGTGAGCCTAGTGACTAATTGCGCACTATTCGTAATGCCCAGGTAATTTCCAAAAATGCCCAATGCAGACCATTATAATGATAATAACAATTTAAATAATTAAAATATGGAATGAATAGCCTTTACACCTGAAAAAATGACACGTGGTTTGCTTCTTTTCTCATAGGCTTAAATATTTGTTCTCATAACAGAACGTGATGAAAGGGCCAGCGGGTAAGTTGACTAGACGTGTGGACTGATGGCAGCCACTATGAGACGAAAGTTTTGTCCCCGCGATTAACAGCTAACGGCTTGGCCACGTAAAGCGGCAAACGGCGATGCGACGAGCGAATTTCAAAAATATGGCATGGAGACCGCGAATTGAGAATTACCACCATTTGTGAGTAAGTCACAATGGTACTGTCTAATGGTACAGTGAGGCCTTAGCCTCATATGCAAACTTTTGGGTTCTGTAACTCTTTGGTGCCGTTGTGCCGCTAAGACAATAGACAATGACCCGTGTGCAGGCTCGCCTGTAGTGAAGGCCAGCATAGAAGTGTAAATCTCCTACATTAGGTAGGTTTATACACGTGTTTAGGGAAATTTGTGATGGTAGGGAACTGTCGCAAAATTTATTTCTTGTCTCGTAAAGAAATAAATTTTAGGGGTACCCGGGGAATGTGAGGCTTTAGCCTCATATGCAAACTTTTGGGTTCTGTAACTCTTTGGTTACAGACTAAAGATAAAAATAATTATATTTTCAAATGTGAACGACAGTTCTCTAGCTTTTGTCTAGAAGGAGGGAGGCTAGGCTGTGCCCTTCTGGCCACGAATAAGAAAAGTGATTTAAATCTTTTATTTAAAATAGATAGAGGCTTCGTCACAACAGTACCACGGTAAAAAAATGCATTCTAGTCGCTGAAAAAACAGCAGCTCTAAAAAGCAAGAAATAATATTCAAATCTGCATAATTACTATTCAAGTACTTACGCATATCTGATATTAAAAAAACGTCTTTTGAAGTCGGGTGGGGCTAAAGATATTTTTCTTTTTTAATCATAATAACATTTATCGTGGTTTCTCTTTCTCAATTTGATTTTTTAATTCTTAAAGCTCCACCCGACTTCATAAGACGTTTTTTTAATATCACATATGCGTAAGTACTTGAATAGTAATAATGCAGATTTGAATATTATTTCTTGCTTTTTAGAGCTGCTGTTTTTTGAAGCTGTTTTTTTATTGCAATTTTTTTAAGGTTTTTTGAAGGAGGTTTTTCTTTTTAATTTTATAAGTATTTTTATTTTTAACTTTTTTGTGGTAGGTATGTATAAGTAAATGTAAGCGATGATATAAATATATTTTATTCATATTTCACACTTTTCAATGGTATAATACGCCTAGTAACTCAATATCCACTTTTCGCACTGTTAATTTTAGCAAGGGTCAGACATGGGGTAGGTGACCAAAGTGTATTATCTCGAGCTCCTCCGTGCTTCAGAAGACACTTTAAGCCGTTAGTTCCAGCTATATTTTCACATTAACACCCACCAATCCGCATTGGGCCCGCGCGGTGGGTTATGGTTCATCCTATTCATCAGCCCATAAGTAAGGCTTGTATCCCAGCCCCAGTAGTGACAATAAAAATGGCTGATGCGAAACCTTTCAATACCGTAGAGCATGGATGCACAGACTTATTAAGACTAGGGGCCACTCGGGCAAATTATGAACTGATGGTGGGCCACCAGAAGTATAGGTAATTAAAGACAATGAAAAATTGATAATAATGTATTCAAATTGAAAAAGAATTTATTAATTTGAAGCGTGGCACTGCATAGTGCTTACAATCTTTTTTATATTTGGCTCAAATTTACTTGTAGCAACACGTAAAACTGCTTCCAAACTTTCATTTGCAAGGCGGTTTCGATTTTTTGTTTTATTATTATTTAGGATTGAAAAGGTTTGTTCACATATATAGGTAGAACCAAATAAGCTTGCACATTTCAGAGCGTTTATGCGCAACTCTTTGTACGTATTTTTATCAATGCAGCGGTAAAAGTTCAGCAAGTCTCCTTCGTTGAATTTGTTGCGTAAATCTTGGTCGTTCTGAATGTCGATAATTTCTAACTGCATTAACTCTGGCGCATTTTCAACTGAAATCGTGAAAGGATTGCTAAATATGTCCAACAGAGGTTTCACTGTTTTAAACTCCGAAAATCTGTCTTGAAAAGATTGAATCAAAATATCTAGCTTTTTTACATAACTGAAATTAATAGCAGTTTTTTTGAATTTTTCAGCCATTTTCTTATAATTCGGAAAATGATTGTAATTTCCAGAATTCAATTGCGATCTGAAAAGTGTCAGCTTGCATTGAAAGGATGATACATGTGCGTAGAGCTGGGATATCAGTTGATTTTTGCCTTGAAGCCGTGTGTTCAAGACATTCAAATGATTTGTAATGTCAACTAAAAAAGCCAAATCACACAATCACACTTTGCTTTTCCGCCAGAAAAATATCAATTTCTTCTATTAAATTTAAAAATCGTTCCAGTGTCAATCCACGACTTAGCCACCTTACTTCTGTATAATACAGTAAATCTCCATGTTCGCATTCAATGTCATCAAGGAATTGTTTGAATTGCCTGTGATTGAGTCCTCGTGATTTTATGAAATTCACAGTCGAAACTACCACTTTCATGACATTTTCAAATTCAATTTTTTTATAACAGAGGGCTTCTTGGTGTATAATGCAGTGAAACTGCATGAGATCTTCAGCGTTTAAGTTTTTTTCTTGCAAATGCTTTTTCAACAAAGTAACTAGCCCAGAATTGACACCAATCATCGAAGGAGCACCGTCAGTCGAAACTCCCGATAATTTCGATAAGTCCAAATCAGTTTTTGAACACTCGTCCAAAAGTACATTGAGTATATCAACTCCTCTGGTTTGACCTTTCAATGAACACATTCCTAATAACTCTTCGAAGACTTCAAAATCTTGAGTAACACCTCGTATGAATATAAGAAGTTGAGCTGTGGAACTAATATCAGTGGATTCGTCGAGTGCTAATGAAAAAAAATCAATTATCTTAGTTTTTTCATTTAATTGTTCCGCAATATTATCTGACAAAGACATAATTCGTCTTTGGATGGTCATACGATTCAGTTGAATTTTCTCAAACTTTTTTGCTGCTTCTGGACACATTTTCTTAGCGGCAATTTCTATGCATTCTTTTACAAAATCCCCATCATTGAAGGGGCGACTCCGCTTTGCTATCATTCGAGAAATTTCATAACTAACTTCTGTAGCTGTTTCTGTATCTTGAATGGGTTTTGTAAACATAGCTTGTTGACCAATAAGCTCCCGTTTTAAAGACAAAACTTTTTGCTTTCTTAATTCGCCTGTAAACTTCGTAAAAGTAGGATGCTGCGTTTCATAGTGCCTTTTTACATTATATTCCTTTGCAATCGCAACAGAATTCTTGCAAATTAAACAAACGACTTTGTTATGCGACCATACAAAAAAGTATTTCTCAGTCCAAATTTCTTGAAACTGCCGATTTTCATCTTTAACCTTACGTTTTTTACTAGTTCCTGGCATGTCCATGTTGCGTTTTAATCCTGACTAGGATTACCACAGCACCTAAAACCAATTACAGTTCCTAATTAATTACCAAAAATAATTGATAAAATATGTAGATAAAATTAATAACAGTTTTACTTACGATTTCACAACACAATTATACACGGCACTTGACGGGAAATCTACGTTGAATGTGGATCAAAATATATTATAATTATGACACCGGCTAGTCGAGTTAAAATCTACACTAGAACTAACGACACTTTACTCAAATTAAAACTGAACTGTCGGTCGCTGCGGTTAGCGTGGCTTTTATACCACGCGCATAGAGTCGAAAACTGTCTGGAGAAATCTCGAAACCGACTCTGGAAGCTTCGTGTATCTACCTACGCGAGCTATCGGGAATTTGGGACTATTGCTATCTCGCTCGCTCGAACAGTATAACGCGGCGCGCTTCCTCAAGAAAACGAATTTAACCGAGATCAGCACGAACATTACCGACCGCTGTTACCGACGCATGCACGGCGCACCGATAAGATTGATAGAGCGCGCGCGCGAGATTCAAATTACTTTTCGAACATTTGTTATTGGTTTTATTCTGGAATAGAACTCAATATTTTCGAATGTACGAGAGTATTATTTTTGCTGTCGGCGGGCCACCAGTATTCGACCGGCGGGCCGCATGCGGCCCGCGGGCCGTAGTCTGTGCATCCCTGCCGTAGAGTAATCACTAATACACTATCATATTTGATTTTGAAGAGTTCTCTTGTGTATCTTCGAAGTCCAAGGTCCAATGTGAAGGAATTTTGAATGAAAACATCCTTAAAGTATCCCCTTTCTAACGAAACAAGAATCATTTAAATCGGTTTATAAACAAAGAAGTTATGTCTGAAGATCCGTTAAAACTCGTGCTAAAGTTACCTAAAAAGTTACAGTATTTTCAAGATTACTCAAAAACTACTGAACCGATATAAAATTTTCAAAAAATGGGACCAACTTGGGACCAAACCTGATAAACTGGCGTTTGAATCATGTCAATCGGTTAAGCCGTTCTCGAGTAATCGGTGGACATACATAAAAAAAAAAAAAAACAGTCGAATATAGAACCTCCTCCTTTTTTTGAAGTCGGTTAAAAAGTAGTTCTCTCTAGCCGGACCACATACTTTGAGCTTAATTTGACGACCTCCTTGGTCGAGTGGCTTTGTACACCGGTTTTCAAGGTGTCGCCATCTCTGAGGTCCCGGGTTCGATCCCTGGTTGGGTCAATTTAGAAAAACGAACTTTTCTATATTGGCTCAGGTCTCGGTGTTTGTGATACCACCGTTGTCTCCGATTTCCATAACACAAGTGCTTTAGCTACACTGAGAGAAAAATATTGTTGGGTGTAACAATAAAACTTTAACAGGGGAGAGCCGTTTAAGGTGGATAGTTACCACTACAACGTTTTTATTGCTATCTGGTTTTTGTTACACTAACAACGCTAACGTTCTGCGTAGGGATTGTTAGACCAACAAAATTATTATATTGTTATTGCAACAATCAATAAACTGTTCTTGTAACAATATGAAAATGTTTTGGCGTTAATTTAACTATGTTCCTATAACAACTGAGCTTTGATAGACTTTGATAGATTAACAATTTTCCTTTGTTATTGCACCTACCGTCACATAAAAAAGTTGATAAAAATACAAAGTTATTTTGTTACTGTAATGACATTAACTAAGAACTACAGCAAATGCCAATATTTGCTACGGCAAACTTAATTTGTTAGGTAAGGTTGATAGTAACTTCACCTTTGCTGTAGTACTAAGTTAATGTCATTACAGTAACAAAATAACCTTGTATTCTTATCAACTTGTTTTTGCTACTCTAGCAAAGGAAAATTGTTACTGTGACAGTTTTAAGACGGCTACTCCCGCGACGGTAGCGCCACTCCGTAAAATTATTAACTACTGCCTGAAAATATATTGAAACCAAATTCTCTAGTAATGCACTGTCTCGTGTGATTTGGCACTAGATCTGGAAAATGTCTTGTTTCAATAATTCTATTGGTTCTAAATATTCTTAAGTGCTTTTCTAGATAGAACTTGGTTTTAATTAATTCTCAGAAAGTAGTTAATAATTTTAGGGAGTGACGCCACTGTCGGTAGTAGCCGTCTGCGGTCCATTATCTGTGGGAAATAAT
The DNA here is from genome assembly GCA_963556745.1 of Catoptria pinella. Classification (NCBI taxonomy): domain Eukaryota; kingdom Metazoa; phylum Arthropoda; class Insecta; order Lepidoptera; family Crambidae; genus Catoptria; species Catoptria pinella. The sequence continues at coordinate 8,903,488 of OY750771.1, forward strand.
ATTATAAAGGTTTTTAGTAAAATAAAGTTTAAATAGACAAATTGAAATATTTATTCAATATAGTCACAATCAGTGCAGAAAACATTTGACATAGGATCACGACCATAATGGCGGGACCCATGCTTTTTTAAATTTCTTGTGAAATATACAAACATTTATTTAAGAAAAAGATATTCAACAAAAAAGGTTGTAATTTTTCATGAAAGTGGTGGGATCACCATAATATAATTACATATTGTGGTGTCAACCTTAACACACAAATGCTCTCATTTTATATATAAGTATTAAATACTATCGGAATAGATTTTTTCGATTTCAGAGTTTAGGTAAGCTAAGTAATTGGAGTTAAAATTTGACGTATTATAGTTTGGAGCTACAAAATGTTATTTTCATTAAGTGATGGTGCTCCCGATACTTTCACGACAAAATGACAATCCTACCAACTTTTCAGTTACACCAACTTTCACTAAAGTCACTTAATTCTTTATATACACAGTCTACACTCATTTTTCCGTGCGTATCCACGAACACCCGTAAAAGAAATGAATGCCAAATAGATATTATAACAAAGTTCTTCGTTCCCCGCTACTCCCCGCATACCCTCAAATATTTTTATCACAACAAAGTTTACATTGTACGTTGTTAGATTGACAGCTTACGTTTGAACTCCATAACAAACGCTTTTGATGGATTCACTTTGCTATTGTATTAACTTCATATTTATTTAACTTCACAATAAAATCCTGTCATCACAACAAAATTACTTGAATTTTTTGGCAGAGACAAATTATTTATTGTTCGTGTTACAATAAAAACTTAACATATTAACTTTGTCGCACACTTCAAGCAAATTGTCGTCTCAACCAAGTTAGTTAATATGGTTAAAATAACAATGCACATGTTATTATTATAACAGTATTTATTTTGTTAGATTGGACTTGAGTACTACATCAAAATATACTTTCTTAAAAAAACAACGTACTATTGTTAACTATAAGAACTTTTTTATGATAACAAGTTGCGCGTTGTTCTTATCACAACAAACCCAGAACAATAAAAAAGTTGATATGGAAACTAAACGAGCCTGGATGTGGTAACAGAGGTTTTAGTTTCTACAACAAGAAAATTTTAGCAAAGCTTTTATTGTGACTTTGTTAGCCATTATTTTTCTCAGTGTACTTACTTTGGAGTCGTAGCAATGTATGTGACGTTGTCAAATATTTATTTAAAAAAAAATAAACAAATTCAGAGTTCGACGAAATAAAAAACAGTACCAACGAGAAGTAGAGAAAAGGTAGTTCCGTATGTTTTACTTAATATTTCGATATCTACCTTCTGCAGAGGATACTCTCTAGCCGGACTACAACCTACGACTAGTAATTTCTAAGCCAATGACTTTTATTTTATGAAACTTGTTGTGTGGAAGGTACTATTTAAGTAGTTTTTTTGGGAAATAAGAAAAGAAATTCTGCCTAAAGTAATAATACTGTACTACTGGAATATAATAGAAACTATTAATATAAAGCTAATAAAAACTCAGTTATATATAGTTCGAAATATCAGCATCATTTGAACCCTTCAACGCCCGGAAAATAAGAGACAATAAATATTCCATTGTTATCCGGTCGCCTGCGTCCGCTCGGGCGTTAATGAATTAAAGGCTTTTTGCAAACCACAAATTCACAAATTACCCACCGAAGAACTGAAACCACTATACTGAATATTCGGTACAAAACTATTGACACTCATTTAACACATTGTCAGTTAATTGTGCATGAATAAACCGCTGAATTAGAGCCGTAAAAATGGAGCTAGAAGTCAAAATGTATCAAGCTATTAATATTGGCTAAGCTATGGATTGTTGAAAAAATCAAAGAAGAATTATGTGTAATTGCCAAATTAGCCTGAGACTTCATCCACTATCCTGTGTGAATTTCAATAATTCCTTTCTCTATGCCAAGCTTCAGCCGGATCTGCCCAGTGGTTTGAGCTGTGCGTTGATGAATCAGTTATGACGAACTGGATACATAATTTATAGGACATAGGTCAAAGAAAATTTAAAATAAATCATCAACTTACAATATTCAGCAGAATTATTCAAAATTCAAAATTCATTTATTCAGTCTAGGCTGTTACAAGCACTTGTGAATGTCGAAGAAGCTACGCCATCGGTTCGCAAACCCTAAGCGGTAGTATAGTATAGTATTAGTAGGATTCCACCCGTACAATAATTATTTTTATAAAACCAACTGGAACTATTATTTTAAATTTTGAGATTTTAGCATTCACAATTCTATTTTTACATAATACTAAATAATATACTAGAAAAAATACGACTCGCACCAGATCATGTCCTCGGACGGGAAACGAACCCGCGACCTTTGGATATCCGGTCCAATGCTCTGACCGCTGAGCTACCGAGTATTTTTTCTAGTAGGTTATTTAGTATTATTTAAAAATATTATTTTATTTTACCTTCTATATCCGGCAGCATTCAAATTCAACATGATTGCATGAGTAGCAAATAGGAAAAACTGATTGTGGGAAAATTAAAACCTACGTCCGTCAGTATTTAAAGCTCACATGAATAACGAATAGGTACCGGTCCAAAAACTGATTGTCAGAATATATAAATTGGAATCTCGATTCTAATTAACACGTTCCCCATATTTCGCACATAAATTTTCGCTCGTGGTTCTTCTGTCCACCTGTGACACGTTTCAGGACGCCACATTGCAATCAAACTTGTAATTAGCGGCTAGTCAAACAGCAAATTAAACCGCCTTTCATGTGACAAATACACAGAAAACCAGCGTGGAAAAGCTATAACCGCTTCATATTATTTGGACAAAATAAACTAAGTTAGGACAGGTGAATATTGGCAAATATTTGCACGTTGATACTTTGCCAGTGGGAATGGGTCTGCTTCTGTCTACTTGTCTTAACGTTTATTGAATTGTATGAATTGATATATATATATTTTTTTTGTAATAGCCTAGGCTGAACCTTAAATTTTGAATTAAGCTTGACCTGTAAATTGATTCAGTAGAAATGAGCTAATTAAATAATGTTATATATTTATGAATCTATGTTAATGGTAACATGTATGAATACTATGAATGTAATGTCTGGAAACGATATACATATTTGTAAATATCGTTCCTTCTAATAAAGCTAATAAGTTTTTTGCGCCCATTTTTCTTGTCAGCTAAAAAGACGTCATAATGGGTGGTAGGATAAAAGAATTGACGATTTAAAAATGCTTGTTATGTGAGCTTATTTGAATAAAGAATTTTTCAATTTCAATTTCAATTTCAATAGATGCTGGAAAAATTATGTTTTTACACATATAAACAAAAGAACATTTAAGTATGGATAATGTAAATATGAATAATGGACTTTATGCTGGTTAATAAAAAAAAAAAAATTAAATTTAAAATTTAAAACTGTTTATTTCTGTTAAGTACAAAACAATAAAAGAAAATGGCTTATCCTAAAGTTGAAGAATCTTTAATATTTAAGATTATGACACTATAGGAGGGTCACTCAGGGCAACGGATTATAACAAGTTGAAAATTAAAAGACGGCTACGTAATGGAAATAAAGGTTTTATAACAATGGAATAAAACAAAACTTTTAAAGCACAAATTATGACAACCAAAGCAAAAAACACAAAGAAAACGCCGACGACAAACGTGACAGATTTTAACCAAAGACAATAAATTACTATAAAAAAGGTGCTTTATCGCACATCAATTTGGCTTTGACTTTTTGACCATCAGTGTCAAAATAAAACAATTATACCTACAGGGTGTCCTGTAAATAGCACTACATATTGTGACTTATTAAACAAGCTCAAAGTATGTTCCGCATCATAGTATTAAAGTTTTAAGGAATTTACGGAAACATAAAAAAAAACTACTTTGCGTCAAGTTTTCAACTACACCAATAAGGGGAAAAAGTTGTGAGTTTAATAGGTCATTCATAAGCCAAACTTTTACCAGCATTACAATATGTAGTGCTATTTACAGGACACCCTGTTTATAGGACTTTAAACACTTTCAGTGTACTTCAAACGTGAAAGCTTAATTTGCTGTTTCACTGGTTGCTAATTACAAGTGCAATTGCTATGGCTTCTGAATCAGGATGCAGCCGGTAAATACTGGCAGGTAAGCGGTATTACTAAAGTCTCTGATTGGATTAAATTAGAAAGAAAATATAATTCGGAAGAAGTGCATCACCTTGTTAATATGACTAATTAGAAAATAACTTTTAAAGCGCAGAATCACGTAATGAAAAGGACATAAAGCGTTTCTTTAGTTACCTACTCGGAATATTTTTAGTATGAACTCATCAATAAACTCTTGATGATTACTAAGTTCACCAATATTGTATTCAATTGAGACGTTTTAATGTATTGTTATTTTATGAAGGGTATAAACATTATTGATTTCCTTAAATTTAGATTTTTCGCATTTACAATGCTATTTTTATATTAAGATAAATAATATTAGAAAAAAATACTAGAAAAATCGACTCATCCGTAGCACCTCAGACGTGACTGGAACCCGCACCCTTGGGATTCCGGCCCAATGCACTGACCAATTATGCTACCGAGTCGCTAGTGGGAGCGGCGAAATTTTCTAGTACTTTTATTATTGATTTCCGCCTTTACCACTGTTGTAAAAAAAATTTGATGGAGATACATGAGCATTTCTCATATTTTTTGCCACAGTTTCAAAAACATACAAAAATAAAAAATATGTGTAAAATACTGTTATCTTGATGAAAGTAGGTAGTTTATTTATTTATTATTCTTATTTTAATAAGAAATTTTAACTTTTTTTAAGATTTTACGGAAAAATATATCAAAAACTAAAAGATTCCCTCTTTCAGTTTCTTATTTTGTTACTCCAAATTTAAAAAAAAATGGGCGTTTTAGTTGCAAATATCTACGTTTGGAATGGTTTTTCTGAAATTATACGATCAATTTAATTATATTGTCCCAAAGAAAGATCAAGAAATGGATATTAATACATAAAAAACTGAAATATATTTTTAATTTGTTACCATGTACATAAAATTAAGTTTAATTTTCAATTGGAAGAAAAATAAACACATTTGAATGATATATGCTATAAATTATTGTGTTTATTTGTTTACCTAAATAAATAGACCATACATCGGTTAATTTAGATCAATTTCATTAAACATTTCATACTATTTGTTTTCATTGCACCAAGCAACGTAAAACGCAATGAACGCATAATATTATTTTCTATATCCACTCTAAACATAGTTTTATCGTTCACATGCTCCTTAAAAAAACCGGAAACTGGTCACCGTAATAGCATCATGTCTATCACATTGCAATTAAATTTTATACGCATTAAAATATGCAATGAACTGTACCTACAGCAGAGCTTATGATCGATTTCACAGTTAATTTAATATTATCAGTAGTTTACAAATCTACGAAACACTTTTTGTCTTACTGTGAGGTAATCTGTATTATGATTTAAACGATTTTGATTTTTTGAGTGTTAAGAGCTCTACAGAGCTGTAGTCACTCTGACCTAAAAGATCAATTGTGACACGCCACCACTCGCCCCACATAATTAAAGTAACTCTTTGAGCTCTAGGGCGTTCAGGAAGTCTAGTATTTTCTTAGCTTTGAGAGTTTTTGTTCCTCCGGGTCGATTACGTGTGTATAAGATAGGTGCTTTGGCGTTTCGTGCTCCTCATAATAATATCTGGGGGAAAGTGCTGAAATGTAAAACAGGATGTTATTGGCTATTTCCTGACAATCAATAAGTGATTTGAAAGAATTTACGTTAAGGCAACGAGGATGGAGGAGGAACTTTAAAATATAAGTCTCGTGTTCTAGACAGAATCGCCAATCTGTCGAGATTACTCATTTGTTTTCTTTCTATCTAGAAGCTGTCTGTTTTGTGATAGTACTGTAGTATTGAATATAGCTCAGTTTGGCCTGATATTGTTTGTTCGTAATTTTTATGTGTGCGTGTACGGAAAACCTCGATTTGTTCCGAGCGGCACTTCTCTATATTTTGTAGCTACGTTGACTATGCTCTAGTTGGGCTATCAAGTTCCTATTAAAATTCTATACTCAGAATTTCGTTTTTCATTTTATTTATTCAATTATTACCGCCACTTTAATTTAAGAATTTCCATCTCATTCATCAGTCCCCTGTTTCTTTTATCTTTATGTCCTCCTCTCTCATTTTTCAGAATTAATCTTTGGAGTGGTTTTCTTTATCACAGGTTCACTCCATTAATCATCTTTATAAAAAGATTCGTGCTTATCTTTTTACCCTAGCTGAAAAAATCTATGACAATAGGTACCTTCCTACTGCCTCATTTTATTACAAAGTAAAAAAGATACAGTCAGCAATGAAAGTCACTTATCACTTTAGTACTTTGTCATAGCAACTTTTTTGATTAATGTTTCAAACTGTCAAAAAAGTTGCTATGATAAAGTACTAAAATGTTAAGTAACTTTTGTTGCTGACTGTACTAGTAAGTTTATTTTTCAAGTGCCTTAATTTAACACGCCTTGTGTTAAACTTATATCAATAGTCTAAACTTAAAATATTCACGAAGACACATTTTTATAAATAAAATATAAAAAAAATATCCAAGACTTACGCAAGTGACATAGGTACCCGTTACCACGGCAGCAGCTGCAAAAGTGCCAAAACTTCAGGAACTTTAAAAGCTTATAATATAAATAATATTAGAAAAAATCGACTCACCCGTAGCACCTCAGACGGGACGTGCTACCGTCTGAGGTGCTACGGGTGAGTAGTGAGTGAGTAAGAAAGTTAATTTAAAAATAGCATTGTGAATGCGAAAAACCTAAATTTAATAGCTTATAGTGAACCAATCTTGACATCAAAAAACCTAATATAATACTGCGGTATCCGTAAAAAGCGTTTACTCCAAAAAAACACTTTAACCACCATAACATAAGCTAGGTTGGTAACGCTATTCAATATTCATATAATTTCCAAAACGCTGAGTTGTATTATAATTTATAATATACGAGTAGCAATAAAAAAAACAGGATGAAATATTTTGGCAGATTCTCTTTCGCGTGTTACGCCTTACACGCGTATTCCATTCTTCTGAATATACATTAGCATAATTTAAATTAATATTACCAAGGGTTAGCTAATTTGATGATGTGAAGCCTTTTTGTGCTTTTGTTTCCAAGAATTATGATGTTTAATAATGTTTCATGTTTTTTTTAGATTGAGATTAATCTAAAAAATTAACGTACCTATTCAGTTCAATACTAAACTTTATACGGGGTGGAGACGACAATACGACAATAAATGAAAACATTTATGACACTAGTTCACAGAAGTATTTTAAAACTATCAAATAATTCCTAGGAACGAAATATTTTCTTTTTCAAACAAACTAAATAGCTCGAAAATTAATTGTACTGAAAATCGTAACTGAAAAATATTTCGTGTGACTAAACTATTGGATATTTTTAATTGTTTTTTTATGACACTGCATGGGAGCGTTCTTATAGCTATACGACATTTTGTCGCATTGTCGTTGTTGACGATGCAACCTCAACTTCACCATAGGATGTATGTATTCGCCAAGCGGAGAAGAATAAAAACACCAGCTTACTGAATGCCCATATATTGTGGTCGGTTACTAACAAAGAAATGGACGATGCGAGCTTACAACTTTTCCTACGCCCGCACGTCCTTAAGTGTAATTTTGCCTGGTGGCAACTATGCACTAATAGCGTGAGCTAATATTCTTTACTTAACTTGGGTATTCTAAAAATCGTATTTACATTTTACTTCTTACCTCTCTTTCACTCATTCAACCCTACCCGCACAAACAGTAATAATAAAGGTGTAGGGTCGAATGAGCGGCAATACCATAAAGAGAGCCCCGCCTCAGCCGCGCGAGGATGTTTAGGTATTAGGTTCCTTATTTTACTATCAGAGACCTATACAAGAGGCCTTTATTTTGACAAATCTTACCCAAATACCAAGTCAAAACCTTAGGGCTTTTAGGACAAAGGCTGGCGTCTGACCTAGACTCATCCATAGGTCGCGACTACCACCTCCTAGACCTAAATTACCTAGCCCATTACCTCAAACCATGAAACGTTACCTTTTAGGTCAATAAAAACGACACACCTGAATATCATTTATTTTCTAGGATACCTAAATACCTAAACAATACCCAATTGAGCTAAAACTTAGTTATTTCATAAACTATAAAACTTACAGCTACGTTAAATACTTCATTTTACAGCACTTTTTATAAGCTTCAATTTAAAACCAAATAGAACATTACATATTAATAAACTTTAAAGAAATTAAAAACGCAAACTAATCGTCTTAACTAGCTACTGCTTATAAAGTGCGTACTTACATGAGATATTCACAAACACAGATTTTATCACTAGTAACGCACTTAGTGTCCACTAAACAGTCTTTTTGCTAGTCACATTTTAATCACTTTTTCCACTATTTGCACTTGATCGAAGCTGTCCGTAACAGTCGTCTTCAGGTTGTATTACAATGGGTTCTTGGTAAATAGGTTATTCAACTTTTCAAGTAATTATAAGCTTTATCCTATTATTTTACTTGTATATCCTGAAAATCTTCTAGGGATAGTATTTATTTGCGTAATGTACTATAAGTGATTCTGTATCTTAAAATTTCAATATCTTCGTGTTATTATGTAGAAGAGAGAAAGATAAATGATAATTATATAGTAAGTCTAATGTTATTATTATATTCTGTTTTTAAGAATCATAAATGTAATAAGTACTTGAAATTATAAATCAAGATTCAGCTCTTGGGCGTTTTTGTCGTTAAACAGCAGAGTAACCACTTGTCGTAATAATTGGTATATTGATAAGTATGTCGTTATATTGGTCCTAGTATTGATTGGTAAATTTAATATTATATTGCATTTCATTCGACCAATTTCATGTAACCACCTTCGAGCATTCATAAATTATAATTCTTCTTGCAATGAAACATTGACGTGAACCTATAACAATTAAAACAATCATTTATAGAATTGCATCACATAACCCAGTCTTCATTTGTCTGTAAACATTGAAACTAAACTTTTCTGAAAACTAGTTTTTAGGCTTATTTTTTTTGGAGGTAACAAAGCAACACAAAGGCTTAACGAAATCTGAAACATTTTTAAATCACAACTTGATACTGCGGAACCAGTCTTTGTTTATCGACTGACACTGTTGTATGTACGAAGTTAAACGCTTAAGTGGAAAATTTAACAGCAAAGACCGCGTACCTTCATGTTATCATAGTTTATTTCGCGCGATGTTACCAAACGCTACAAAACCAAACCAGTTAGGTGGACCTCCCCTGCTGGTCTGCTGTTGAGGAAATCTGGGGTAAGGAGTTTGATATGGGTGTTTTGGAGGGTTCTAGTTAAAGTGGTCGTGCGTGGCTTGTACAGTAAGGAAGTGCAGGTTTATGGAAGCCACTGGCAACCGCATCGTTCGTAAACACGCTCCACGCTCGGTTTAACGCTGTGAACACCGACTTTGTAACCTATTAATATATTGGTACAGTGCATTTTGGAACTAAGTTTCTGTTATCAAGTGTTTGTTATTTTATGGAATAATTAAATATTGTTTGCTGTAATCTTTTTAGGAATTTGATTGGTACTGAAAATTAGGCTAAGTCGTGAGTGAACCTTGAGATATGAAAACACATTTTGATTAAATTTTGTCTCAACGACTCCACCACACGCTAAAGGTAGAAGTAAATTTGAATGTAAGAAGAATTTAATTAGCATTTTCCAACTCATACAGTAAATGTAACATATTTTTTGTAAAAAAAACGAACCTGAACCACAGGTTAACTTAATTTTGATTTGTTTTTTTATGAAGTCTGCTGTATAACAAAAATGAAACCATAAAAAGTTTTAGAATTTTCAGATAAAAAAGTGCTTATGAATTGTGTATCGAACCAACCAAATGAAAGTGGCATTTAATTTTTCTTATTGATGTCATAAACCAACTCTATAATAGATATTGAATTTACAGAAATACCAAAATAATAATTTTATATAAGTATTACTAGCGGCCGCCTGCGACTTCGTCCGCGTAGACCCTAGGGAATCTTTGACCAAGATAAAAATAAACCTATATGTTAATCCAGGTTCTAATCTGTCTACCAACCAAATTTCATCCAAATCCGTCCAGTCGCGCGTGAAGAGGTAACAAACACAAACACACACAAACTTTCGCATTTTTAATATTAGTAGGATTATATGTGTAATGGCTCCTACACACATACCGGCGGCACGGGTCGCCAGCTTTTGTCGAGCGGCACGTTTGTCAAGCTAAAAGCTGCCGGGCGCATCGCGGCTTGCCCGGCGGCTAGGCCGGCGGCGGTGCCGCCGGCATAGTGTGTGTAATAGCCTTAATACAAGGCTATTAACATATAGCCTTTTTGTTGAATAAAAAAAAAATCTAAAGTGGCTTAGGACAGGCAAGAATGGATTAGATTAGAAAGTTTTTGCCGACTGGCAAGCAAAGATCAAATATTGTATCGAATCATTATTCAGTATCGAATCATATATCAATCGTAATTCAGTTGGTCTGAAATAAAGGCTATAGAAATAATGTTATGATATGAAATTACGCTGCGTCGCTGAGAGAACCCATCAAAGGAAGAACGAGTGTTCTTGACGCTGTTGTTTGTGTGTGTATGAAACGCGACGATTCGGCGCTTGGTGCAATTTATAAGCGATAACAATACATAAAGTTTTTATATTCCTGACTCAAATGGCCAACATTCTACGCGTTTAAACGCTACGCTTACTATTTAGCTAAAATAAGTATTAAACTATAAAATTACGTGCCATAAGCTTGTCAATTACATACAACACATCAAAGTCTGGGATTTATATAAGTTTGCGACATGTGATTTAATCTATTGCTTTAAACATTAAAAGTAGGCGTATTAATAACATTTTTATTTGTCCTTGATCAGATTTTAAAAAGAAAAGTACAATTTCCTAAGCTTACATGTAATGTTTCGCAACTTTCGTTACATAAATCAAATCTCAAAACTTATTGTTTTTGTGTGCGCACTGCCTGAAAGCAAACAACGCAACAAAAAAATTGACAAGGGTTAAAAAATTATCAGAAATATTTTTTAATGGTTTCATTGTAATACTGAGTCAATGGTTCCAGAGTGGATTTCCAACAGTTTTGGTTATTTTAGGTTTGGTTGGTTGTATACAGTCGACCAAATTGAATCATGACCCACCTTAAGGTAATTTTCTTACAATCATTGAAATACAAGTAGGTTGATTAGCTTGAAAATACATTACATTGATACCTGAACCTGTTATCATTTAATAAGACACTGACAGTCACTGACTAGGCTATTTCACTGTGACTCGGTAGCTTAGTTGTTAAGAGCATTGGACCGGCTTCCCAAGGTCGCGGGTTCGATTCCCGCCTGAGATAATCTTGGTGACGAGTCGATTTTTTTCTAGTATATTCGACGACCTCCGTGGTCGAGTGGTTTGTACGCAGGTTTTCAAGGTGTCGCCATCTCTGAGGTCCCGGGTTCGATCCCCGGTTGGGTCAATTTAGAAAACAAACTTTTCTATATTGGCTCAGGTCTGGGTGTTTGTGATACCACCGTTGTCTCTGATTTCCATAACACAAGTGCTTTAGCTACTTACTTTGGAATCGGAGCAATGTATGTGATGTTGTCAAATATTTATATTTATTTATTTATATTATAAACAATGTTTATTATTACGCTCTACTTTAGAGTTTTTTTAAAGCCGATAAAGATTTTTGTTTTTTTTTCGATTGCTTTCGACTTTGACTTGGACTACAAGTTAATTGTGCGTCAGTTCCATTATATGCGACATACTCTTTCTGATGTGTCTGTGTAGCGAAAATGTAACATATCACAGAAGGCAATTTCATTTCAGCACATATTAGTGATTAAGAGAAAACAATTTTGTGTCTTGTATAAAGGAAGAAAACTTTTTTACTTTTTCTAGTTTGAAATTATCTACCACTATTCACCACAAAATCCACAAAGTCCACACAGGCGAAATCGAGGGCGGAAGCTAGTAATGTTTGTCTACTTACAAGCAATTAAATTGCACATGCTACTAGACATAGGTCTAAAAATCAGGTACCGTAAATTGGGGTGATTAGCAACTTACGTGGTGAATAACAACAGCGACATTTTCGACAGAAAAAATAGGAAAATCAAAATCAAAATTAACCGCTTAGACCTGTTCAAAGAACATTTTTCTGTAAAACTAATAAGGTCATTAAGATATTACTTAATTTTTCTATCGAAAATGTCGCTGTTGTTATTCACCACGCAAATTGCTAATCACCCCAGTTTACCGGTACTTAAAGTAAGATAAAAAACTTTTAGTAGCACGAGGAGTGGATGTGGAGTTAGCGCGAGTTAAAACTATGTACATATAAAGTTAAGCTTTCACTTTTAAAACAATCAAAAGAGTATCATAGAGCTTACAAAGGCATGTATAGCAAAACTCAGCATCAATTATAATTTGAGTGGACGACAGCGCAACGGGCCGCTATGGAGCCGGAATAATAAGCGCTTCGCGAAAATTGTCACTTGTGGATCGTCAGACAATGTCGTTACAGAGTCAGCGAGGCCCGGAATGTCGGCATGTCAATTTGTCGAGGCGGCAGTTATAAAAGATACTACATTTCTGTTTTTTTGGACAGATTTCATTTCAACGTTACACTCGGATATGGTATCATCAGCTTTTACATGATGAGATTGTTCGGTGTTGATACATCGAAAAAAAATATAACTTTAAGTATCGACGACTGAATACAAACTGCGTCCTTGTAAATAATAGATATATTTTAATTGAAATTATTTGCTAAAATAATAAAACATGTTAGTACAATGGATTCAGTTTGAATCAATATCGAGTTTCACTTCATAAAAATGTATAGTTTCATAAACATTTTCCATTCAAACATCACTCAAATATTAGCATAACCGAAATGCATAATAATCATATTATCAGTTTAATAGTTTATTATTTAAATTAGATTGTCAACATTCCGGATGTTCGTGTGAAATATTGTAATGTTGTCCACTGATCGACATCGTATGTATCGACAGCATTGGATGCATCACAAGACTGATTTTAGTGTTGTTTGAACCATTGAGTCATACAAGTGTATCCAAACATTCTAAAAATAAAAAAAAATAAAGTACTATAAAATCTTAACTAAATCGCAATTAAACTACAGATATTTATTGCAATACTTATAAATGTTATTAGATTTGTTTTAATGTGCTTTTATAACAAGTATGTAAGTCTATTCTAGGTATCTACTAAGATTCTGGGTATCTATTAAGAATTACAAATTTTTAAAGAAAATACTACGACTAGGACGTCTAAATTTAAATAAAAATACTATTTTAAAGAGTGGTATTTTAAATAAAAAAGTCATCATAGGCGTAAAAGTGTTCTAAAAATACTTTAGGATTCGTTAAATTCTCGTTCTATTGGCTGTCTACTAGTATGTACGAGAGGTTCAATAATTTACAGGTAGAACACAACCATAATGGTTATTTATTATGAGAAATAGACGTTTGACACATTTGTCGGTCGGACGTCGCGTCGCTTAATTCCGATCGTAAATTTTATGCGTGTGTAGGTATTATTCTGCTGATGTCCCTTCACAATATGCTGATGTAACCGTTAGACAGCTTATGTCATATCATGTGCGGTGGAGCGAAGTACCTATATGTAGAGAAGTCAATAATTCAATAATCAATAATAAGTCAATAATTAAGAATTGATAGTAACCGACACACTCACACGACATGATCAATGAAAAGGAGGTGGGTAAATTCCGACCGAGTTGGAACTAAACTTTGGAAAAATTGCCGAAACTTACTAACATCATTAAATTTTATTATTTATTAAATTATGATTTTTCGCATTCACAATGCTATTTTTATATTAAGATAAATAATATTAGAAAAAATACTAGAAAAAATCGACTCACCCGTAGCACCTCAGACGGGACTCGAACCCGCACCCTTGGGATTCCGGCCCAATGAATCGATTTTTTCTAGTATTTTTTCTAATATTATTTATCTTAACATCATTATGTTTTTAACCGATAAAGGTCGTATGCTAACTCTTATTAACCCATTTCCACTTATATGACGTGAAACAGTAGTGCCACACAATATTAAAAACAAAAGAGGTTGGTGCACCGCCTGCGACTGCGCTTCGAGATTCAAAAACACTACCGTCACATGTTTTTTTGTGCTTGAAACTCCTTGTTGGTAACTGGTTCGGTAATGAATGAATGAATCAGTATAGCTTGATTAGCCTGAAAATGTCTATGTGTGCGTGCATGGAGAGCAGGGGCCCTATTTTTGAACGGCGCCGAGCGCTATTTACTGCTAATTTTTAACCGACTTCAAAAAAAGAAGGAGGTTCTATGTTCGTCTGTTTATTTGTTTTGTTTTATGTATGTCCACTGATTACTCGAAAATGGCTGAACCGATTGACATGATTCAAACGCCACTTTATAAGGTTCGTTCCCAAGTTGGTCCCACTTTTTCATTGGACAGCCATGGCTGACACACCACGCCAAAGAGCGCTCAACGTCTTTCAAAAATAGGGCTCCAGAGAGCTTACCTATTAAATATTATGTGGTTTTGCTTTTTTAACCGACTTCAAAAAAAGGAGGAGGTTCTCTGTTCGACTGTTTTTATCAACAACTTTAATAAATAGGTATTCCGTTTTACAAAAATGTATTCTCACTTGACGACCGTCGCACGTATACCGTATCGTTTTACAATTTCCGGAGCCATCCATTAATCTACCGCCTTGCCTGCAATATTGTTGTAGTATTCATACCTGTTTAGTATTCTTAAAGTGTTTGTTACTACTAGGTGGCGTAATTCACTACGTACGAAAAGAAAATATTAATGTATTTATGAATCGGCACGAGATAGAAAATACTAAAATTACCATGCAAGAAATAAGTACATTAAATTGAATATTCATTTAATGTTCAAAGACTGATGAGTCTTGCATGGTAAGCTTTAAATGTTCTATGAAACTATTACAAGGAGAGAACAATCTCTTTGATCCTTGAGCAGCGGAAACAAGGGCGACCATCAGCCATTTAATGTCCCCAATACTGGGACACAGTGGATAAGAAGTTGGGCCATAACCCAACACGCGGGCCCAATGCAGATTTTTGGGTGTAAACGACTGCAAATGCAGCCGGGGCTTAACGTGCCTTCCGAAGCACGGAGGAGATTGAGATAATTTTTTGTCACCCATCCCATGACCGACCCTTGCGAAAGTGGCTTAACCTCCGCAATCGCTGGGCCAGACGTACGGAAGCAACTGCAAGGAACTATTAAAACGCAAAACTCTGAAATAACTTATGACAATATACATGTCCTGTGTAGTTATTATCTTGTGAACAAAACGAACGAAAGCAAAAAAACACATATTTCGCGCTTTACGACCCGCTGGTACACTGAAAATTTATTTAATGAATAAAACAAAACAAAATTTATTTGCAAATAATATTATTTACTAATTGTTATAAACATTAATCTTTTATTTAAACCTAGGACTATAACTAAAACATCTGAATTTCTACATAAAGTAATCTAATCAAAATCAAACGCAGGCCGCGAGACACTCGCGTCAACTTCATCACTCAACATCTTATTGCAATTGCAAACAATGTTTACATAGGCGTCATTTATTAATTAATTATTATTACTATTAATAATAATTAATTAATCTTCACACTCTCGTTTAGAAACCGTTGTAAGTCATTTGGAATCGTAGCGTAACTAAGAGAGACATAAGACATGTCCATTCGAGTAATTTTAAATCCTGAAATTATAGCAACCCATACATATATTTTGAATCTACTTTTCTGTATTTACTCGTATCAAAGACTTCTATGTGTATACTACACTAGACAGGCTGTACAGTACCAAAAAATTGCTCATTAAGTTACGGTGCATGCACCGAAACTCCTTTTGTCTATTGCGAGCGACCGATAGAAACAGTTGATGCGCCGCGAAGATTGGTTGTGACACAATTTTAGTTTTGAACAGCTCGTCTATGTAATTGAAGTCATTTAGGCCCTCGGCCTCTCTCTCATTCAACCTACGCTCAAGATTCGTTTATCCGTTTACCTAAACACAAAAAGAGTGCCAGGTATCACGAAATACCGGTGAAGTGCTTTTGTTACGCTCAATGGTCAGGAAATATAGTCAAAACAAAAGAAACAGATGCGCCGAAATAGTTTTTTAGATGACCACTTGCAAAGCAAGGCCCAGCTTTTGCATAAACGTATAAAGAAACATAAAGTAATTTGTAATAACATAATGTAATTAATATTAATTATTTTAATTACAATTATAAGCTCAAACATAGAATTATATTAACACACAATCATTTTTCAAATCGTACGCTGATGCACGTTTTTCGAAATCATTCTTCGTTTTTGAGATATGCATTTTTTCTTGCCGAAACCGGGTGAAAAACGAGCGCAGTTTTCACATTTTTGCGATAATAAAAAAAATAGATGTAGTGTAGAATAATGCCGTGCATCAACTTTACACTACTTTAGGGCCAAAATGGGACCAAAAAGACCGCCATTCACGGATCAGTGACCGCGCTAGTTAAATCCACTAATTATTCGTAGTTCGTACCACATTATTCATCAAATTGGAAGCGCACGCAGCGTTTAATGGGTTTCAGACATGTCTGTTTTACTTAATTCTTTTAAGTTCGTTACATCATAATTTACTGCGGGAATATTGGTGACTGTCGGATGTAGCCCAAATAATTTGTTAAAAACTTCACACAAAACAACTTAAAATTAATACTTAAGTTAGTCTCCATTAAAGGGGTGTTAAATATGTAAAAGCTTATTTCATTTTAAACGTAACCTCAAAAATTTAAAAACAGATTATAAATCTTACTCTTTTTTATTACTCACCTTTTTAAAACTAAAATGACGACCTCCGTGGTCGAGTGGTTTGCACGCCGGTTTTCAAGGCGTCACCATCTCTTGAGGTCCCAGGTTCGATCCCCGGCTGGGTCAATGTAGAAAATGAACTTTTCTATATTGTCTCAGGTCTGGGTGTTTGTGATACCACCGTTGTCTCGGATTTCCTTATCACAAGTGCTTTAGCTACTTACTTTGGAATCGGAGCAAGGTATGTGATGTTGTCAAATATTTATTTTATTTATTTTAAAAGACAGCTAATTAAATTTGTCATGTTCTTGATTACGAAAATAATTATAATACTAAATAATATAAATAAATTCTTGGACAATTTAACACAGTGCCATCTAGCCCCAAACTAAGCAAAGCTTGTAAATATGAGTGCAAGAACACTGATATACTACTTATATACTTTTTAAATATATACTTATTATACCTACATAGTAACACCAAGACCCGTCACAGAAATTAAAATTCATCATTTCAATTTCTGCCTGGCCAGGAATCGAAACCGAGGCCTCTTGCGTGGTAGACA
This sequence comes from Catoptria pinella, assembly GCA_963556745.1. Taxonomy (NCBI): domain Eukaryota; kingdom Metazoa; phylum Arthropoda; class Insecta; order Lepidoptera; family Crambidae; genus Catoptria; species Catoptria pinella. The sequence goes on from OY750771.1 coordinate 8,921,100, forward strand.
AGCATGTTGACCACTGTCAGGTCGTCAATATGATCCTGTGAAGTGACACCATTCAGCTTCGCATTGATTAGGTAAATAGGTAATCAAAAGAGATTATTTACTTTTTGTTTTTTTTTCTCCCACGAGGTACAGTTCTAAATTATTAGGGACGTGAGTTTTAATCTATAATATAAAAATGAATCGCAAAATGTGTTGCTAAGCGCATAACTCATCAACGCCTGGACCAATTTGGCCAATTCTTTTTTTTAAATGTTTGTTGAAGTTCAAGGATGGTTTTTACGGCAAGAAAAATTCGAATAACTGCCGGAAAAACCTTTAAAACAGCCCTTTTCTCTTTCCCATACAAACGTTTTCTAACTAAAACGTAGAGTAAATTTGAGCTTTATTACTATTGAATAAAGTTCATATTAAATTACAAGCACTCACGGTTGTTTAAACAATGTAGGTATGTTCCTTACGTCAAAGAGTCAATTTGCACTTCAAAAATTCAATCATATATCTATCAAAACAGTGTGCGTGTGTGCGTTGGAGCACAGAATACATCGTTGGAGGATTTAATGTCGCGTTACGAAACTAAACAAAAGTGAAATTATGTCTTTTCACGTCATCAGTTTTCACGTCATTACATCAGTCAAACACAAACCACGTTACCAAAAGGGAAAATCACGCACTCACTGATCACGAAATCTCAGAAACTACAAGTGTTAGGAATCTCAAACTTTGCATGGGGGCTCCTTTTAGAGCGTAGGTGCTCACTAAGACGGGATTTTGCGAAATTCAATCCCTAAAGGGGTGAAACAGGGTGGCAAAGTTTGTATGGGAAAACGCGATTCCTTGGCCCGATTGACTTGAAATTTGGCATACACATTCTTTCACAAAATTAATTGAACAACTGTTTCGTATTTTTTTGATATTTATCCCCTTACAGGGTTAAAAAGTGGTAGAAAGCTACTTTTGGGGTGCTTGACTTCGACGTCGGAATTGAAACTTCTTTGTGCATTTAATTGATTAATTAAGAAAAATAAATATTATTTGTCATTTCAACGTAGTATTACATTCTCTTTGGTCATTTCCCCTGAGAGTAGGTAGAATGCATTTCATTGAATAGTACCTATGGCGTTATGGTGGCAGTGCTGTCATTTTTCCTTATTCAGATTAATTTTAAAAGAATACAATATCCGGTCATGTCGCCTTTGCTATGACAATTAATAAAGCACAGGGACAAAATTTAAGAGCGGCTGGTGTAGATCTGCGCAGTGATTGTTTCTCCCATGGCCAGATCTAATGTCGCGTGCTCGAGAGTCAGCTCGCCGAATAGCCTTTTTATTTTGCAACCGAATAAAATGACAAGAAAAGTGTGTTGGATGATCGAGATTGATAATCCTCATAATGCACAACATATTTTTATTTAAAACTAGCTGCACCCGGCATGCGTATTGCAATGCTCTGTTTTTTTAGCCAGGGACCTTCTCGGTCGTACGCAGAACAACTCACCAAAATTTCATCATAATCGGATAAATGGCTTAGGAATCCCGCCGTCTGTACACTTGGATCTTTTAAACTATGCATAAAAAACCGCATCAAAATCGGTCCATAAGTTTGGGAGCTAGGTTGCCTCAGACAGACAGACACACACACAGGTCAAACTTATAACACGCCTTGCGATAGTTGTGTACGTCGTATATACATATACATATTTAGTGGTGGCCACATAATTAAGGACACAAGTCGATTTTTATACAAACGAGGTAATTTTGAAGTCTTGGTTGTTCGCTAGGTATTGAACTAACTGTGATCTGATGATGGCCATCCAGGGAGTGAATGGAGAAGATTCAGATCGCAATACACACCCAACAGTTCTGGTCAGCATTCTAAGAGATGTATGCATCAGAATTGTCAGTAGCAAGATTTTTATACATTTTAATGCTATATTCGCGGTTTTTTTAAACATATCCTTATACATCTCTTAAAATGCTGGTCAGATCACTTGGGTGTGTATAGAAATCTGGATCTCCTCCATTCACTCCCTGGATGGCCATCACTAGATCACCGCTCGGTCAATCCCTGGCGGAGAAGCAATGCTTAAAAGTTACTTCGTTTGTATGAAAATCGACTGGCGTCCTCAATTATGTAGCCACCACTATATATTATTACAAGATATCCTGTAGTATAGTCTAATAACTTCACACTCACCACATTAGTAACTATATTGTACCCGTGCGAAGCCGGGGCGGGCCGCTAGTTAACTATAACTATGATCCCACGACACGATTTTTTCGAGATGGCCGATGTCAACTTTATTGAAGACTGTTCACGATTTAAGATTCGTCTTAAAATCTTTGAATGGCGTTACTGAAACTGATACTAAGCGTATTAAGTTTCCGCTATTGGTACTTCGAATCATTTCGATGTAGCGGTTTATCTGAATGTAAATCTACCAGTTTATATAAAAACAAATGACAGATTTCAGACGCCAAAAGTGCTCTGAAAAGATCGACATGAAATTCGATTCTGAAATCCATTTTATGAATTAGTTGCATTAGTTATGTTATATGCAATACCATAGGACTAAGTGTGCAGATATTGTTCAAATCAATTGTTCAAATCAACTTAATTAAATTAATAAAGTAGCTGTTATAAAATATTCATATTTCTTTGGCATTACCATTTTTGTTGTAACACCCACTTGAGACAGTCAACAACAAATGATTATATTCCTTACTTCATTATAAGTAAGATAACTGGTCTTTATTTATGTATTAATTAAGTTGGTAACTAGATGGCCTTGAATTTTTTAATAACGGAGATTTTCATAAATACCTACTCATTGTGATAAACGCCGCTGGTTGAAACTCGGAACTGTTTTTTACAAATAACTGTGGTATGTATTTATTATTAAAAGTTATTAAATGGAACAGCCCCCTGATTATGTAACTTTGTTGCAATCAACACTGACAGAAATCGCAGTTACATTGCTGCTTTAGTAAGAACCAATGTGACAACTATTTTACATAAAGCAGCAATGTAACTGTGGTTTCAATCGATTTCAATAGAGAATTGTAGCAATAGAGTTACGTAATCAGCCCCCTGTTCATAATTCAAAGGGGACATTAAAATAATTAATCTAATTTGAATGCCAGCTTCAATAGTTTCACTAAAAATAAACGCGTTTACAATCTTTTTACTACTTACAATAACCCTAAAAAGTCTACCGTAATTAAATTTAATCTGTGTCTAAATTGAAACAATAAAACTAACCAAACTAGAGCATTTCACGCATTGTCTTATATCCCATTGTGTACATACATAAAGACGAATTAATTCAATTTACGCCCACGGTTGGGCTAATGCGTTGTGTAAGTGCCCGATAGAATTAGGGGTCGGTTATCTATTACAGTTAATTTATCATGCGACATGTGACCGTGGTGAGGTTTTTAGTTTGATCGATCGTCTCGAATGCATGACCCCAACGCCGTTAGTCATTCTTCGGAACTGAGAAACTAATGGTGATGGAAGAGACTTCTAAGGTTTTTAAGATACTTGCTTCGTATACACTTCTAAGACTTTCGCATACAGTTCATTTGAAATAAAACACTTTTTACGGATTACAGCGCGTATAGTGTGTGTGTGTGTTGTTTTAGAATTATTTAGTTTCTATTTAATTTTATTGTTTTTTTTGAATTCCCGACGTTTCGACACCTTTCCTGGGGGCCGTGGTCACGGGAGGACTAAAGCAAAAAGGCTGTAAAAATATGAGCAGGCTTTTTACTTTAGTCCTCCCGTGACCACGGTAAAGTATATTAGTAAAAAGTGTTTTTTTTTATTATTTTTACTTACTTTGTTTCGCAAAGTTTCGATAAGAGAGCACTTCTACGCTAAAAAGTAATCGTAATTAAATTGAACTACACTATTCATGTTTACTTTACTTTATAAAATATTATTAAGCGTCAATTTTTTTAATAAAATATTTGGTTTAATGATGTTGGCTGCTGTTTGGAACTGTGGTAGGTAATGAATCTTTCTATTGCCCGGGTTCGAATACTAGTTTTGTCATGAAAAAAATCATTTGTTTTCGAGTCACGGTTGCTTAAAATATTATTTATGTGTATTATTGAGTTTCTACTTTTTAAAGAATAAGAGAGAGTTGTTTGGATTTTATTTAAATAATACAATATCAAATGTAAATATTACCTACATAGGTATTATACTATTTAAAATCCTTCATTGGTGTCATGTCATTGAAACCGCATTCACTTGGCTCCAGCACAAATAAATACATGCCAAGTGACTATCAATAAAAGATTACTACTGACACCATTTGCAACGAACCATCGCTTATTTTGCAAAACAATTACCTTTATTCTCATTCACTTGCCTCCTCCATATTAATTCGCTCACACATCTGTGACCGCTAGAAATTAGTAATCGTAGAGTGAAAGATAGATTAAATCAGCGATTTTACGCCCAAAGTATACAAGGTGTTACAAAAATACCCCTAATGCCGAATATGGTATATAGGGACCATCAAACTGAACAACTTTTATTATGGGGCCAACTCTGAAATCGCGGAAAAAAAATCAGCTGTTTCTTACAGCTCTTCTGTTCTGTACTGTTTCATACATTAAATTGTGTTTGATATTTTCGATTTTAATTTTTGTATGAAACAGCTGTTTTTTTTCGCGATTTCAGAGTTGGTCCCATAGTAAAAGTTGTTCAGTTTGATGGTCCCTATATGCCATATTCGGCATTAGGGGTATTTTTGTAACACCTTGTATAGTAATACGGCACATTAAATGCACCATCATGCAAGGGTTAATGGTTGATTTGTGCGCGGCATATATTACGAGAAAATATTCTACAATTGCAATTTCGATTTTATATCCCTTGTAATAAGAATCGTTTCAACGAACTTTATTTTCCATTTAGTTTAACTTTAGTCTCGCAATTAATGGTATATAATAATTTATTTTACGTTCATCTGCTGTGTTGAAAGAGGATTATGTTAGTTTTATTTTGACTAGAAATTAATAGTAATTAGAAAACTAGGAGAAGCAAGCACACATTTGTAATTACGATATTACGTTAATTAAACATTGTTATAATAAACCTTTATTTTACACTCTCAACACTGAATAGCTATTTTTCATGGTAAAAGACTAAAAGAAAATTACACTAAACTTCTGATTTTAAACGCGTTTTGAACTTTTCCTAATATTTTGTTTTATCCATGAATAGCACAAAATACTTAGTTAAGTTAATAATATCCATATCTTTAGTTTAAGTAGAGGCAAAACGATTGTTTTAGCAACCTCGACAGCCATTCTCAATATCCCCACTGCTGAGGCTCATGCCTTCCTTATGAGTAGATAAGGAGGTTGGGCCATGACCCACTACGCAGGCCCAATTGGTGGGTGGGTGTTAACGACTGAAATGCAGCTGGGACCAACGGCTTAACGTGCCTTCCGAAGCACGGAGGAGCTCAAGATATTACATTTTTGACCACCCATCCCATGACCGACCCTTGCGAAAGTTGCTTAACCTCCGCAATCACTGGGCCAGGCGCTATACCACTGCGCCACCAACCTTATGTTATTTTTTCAACCCCTTCTTATTAAACGTTATTCCTTATAATGATATCGTCGCATAATCCCTTTACAATTTGTGGGTCATAAATAAAAGAGGATCAATTCAATAAATTTCAATAAACCAATAATAGATAAGTATTTAGAATAAATACACCACAGATGTTTATGGCCATCTGTCGTTGCCAATCACAGGGACATAAAATGATAATCCGTTTTATTGTGTGGTATTTACACGAGTCGACTTGACAGGCAACTTGGCAGGCGATTTTAATCAATTAGCGCTTTTTATCAACAATCACTTGTAAAATCTAATCGCAAACCTAATTTCAATGAGAATGCGATCCGAATTTACAAGCGATAAAAAGCGCTAATTGACTAAAATCGCCTGCCAAGTCGCCTGCCAAATCGACTCGTGTAAATACCGCCTTAGCAGACAGCTGACGATCGTGAAATAAGCTGATTCACCTAACAGCGCTGATTTAATACGCTGTCGTTCATAATTAATTGTTTGAAGTTTATTGAATAGGATTATTTAAAAGCAAGGAGGAATATTCCTAAATAACTTTTAGTGTGAAATTATCTTGTAACGCCCTTAGTACACCGACACGTTTGCATGCGGCAGCGTAGCGACGAAAAATCTATCAGTTGTATGGCAGAGTTCCGCACTCAATGTACCTACTATTGGCGAGATGACTAATACCCGTATTCAAAAACCACACTCAAACGACCCTTGACTACGCAAACGCACTGCGTTGAAATAAAGCTCTGTGATTGGTTCGTTTGTTTTACGTATTACGTGTGATTGGTTTTTGGGATGCTCAGAGTCCGCGGACACTGTGAGACCTCATAGTAATGTTTGTGAATACGGGTGATAGATGCGATACAGTTTCGCGAGAATCTGCGAAATTGTCGTTACACTGACGTGACGCTCACATTTCGCTAGTGGGGTTTGTGGGGTTTCGTTGGTTCCGCAGATGTTTCGCTACCACAAGCGATTCACTGCCGCACGCGAACGCGTCGGTGTAGTGTAAAAACACAGATTAGTAAGAACTCGTAATATACATGTGATAGCAGGGTGTATTCATTCATGTATTCATTCTGTACTATTACATTTTGTCATTCATCTAGCTCAATTATAAGCACTATTTTGCAGAAGTAATCTATGAGAATCAGGTTAATTTGTGAGCACAGACACAACACAGAATATGGAAACATTTTGATTTAGATATGCTCCACATTAAATTGTTGTATTAAATTAGTTTAAAATAAAGGTGCATTAAAAATTTATGTGCAAAAAAACCCACAACAATAAAGAAGGTTAAATGAATTTAAATCAATTCTCTGTAAAAACCTACTTTAAATAAAATAGAGAATGAATAAATTGGCACTCTAATGCACAAAGCTCGGGCATACAGCTACTTCTGACGCAAAGTAGTTCTTATGGCATTACTAATAAGGACACTATTAGCAACTGGGACTCATGCAGTATTCAGAGCATATGTGCACAAACAAATTATTATGCAGGTTCCCAACACACGGTGAGCAACTTCATGGAGCGTTGGTGATGCGGAATAACTGTGTAAACATTTAAATTGGGATGTTGCAAATTGAAATAGGAACTATTGACTTTTTTTGGGAGAACAATAATCAATGATAGTTTCTATATATGATTAAAAGCTTTAATAATAAATAAATATTTGACAGCATCACATACATTGCTCCGATTCCAAAGTAAGTAGCTAAAGCACTTGTGTTATGGAAATCAGAGACAACGGTGGTATCACAAACACCCAGACCTGAGTCAATATAGAAAAGTTCGTTTTCTAATTAACCCAATCGGGGATCGAACCCGGGACCTCAGGGATGGCGACACCTTGAAAACCGGCGTACAAAGCCAGTCGACCACGCAGGTTGTTTACTTCGTTTTAAGGCAGTAAGTGACGTTGTTCAAATAATTATGGATTTAATAATACTCGATTCGATAAAAGACGCCGTTATTCTAGCTTAAGACACTACAAAGCAACTATGGCTGGTGTATTGGTTTTCGTTGGTATATGGCACAATACTAGAGTCTATTTCGAAAACCTGACCACGAAAATCGGATGACACTCGTTCCGCTTCGTGACATTATAAATAAAGAAAAAAAATAAGTAAATCAAACGACAAACATTATCCGATAATCGCAATGTGCCTTTCATAATAGACCCTCTATTTCTGATGGTGGTAAACGTAATCAGTATGCACACTTAATTTGAAGAGACCAATCGCTGGTGTTATCATACTACAATATACATTTTATCTAAAGTGGGTGAGGCTTAGTCGATCATGATAATTTTAAGCTTCGCAACAAATCATGCTAATAATATTGCGAATATCTCTTGGTAGCGCAGTCGATATTTGCTAACAAAGTAAATAAAAGCCGAATTTATGGTGTTGATTAAAAAAAGAAATGATAAAGGAAAATCATTGAAATATAAATTGGATGTTTAAATGACAACAATAATAAAGACAATATCGAACTTACCATAAAAGATTTTAAAACACTGTTTCACTTAGACACTGTTTAAATGTGTTGCTGTCACTTTTTTGACAATATTGTTTGAAAGAGACGTGTAACGTTGTGTTTTTTTTCTATATCGAAAAACAACGTTACATTTTTATATTTATTAATATTCCATCTTATTTATTTATTTACAAACAGAAAACACTAATTTATTATTAATTTTCCTTATTCTATATTTATTTCATACATGCGACCTCATTTTATCCATACTCCAAATTCAAGCTATCAACCTCCTTGTATAAAACTTCTTGGTATCTATGTATTTATTTTTTATAACTTTTTAATTCATGTTCGACAACATTTAAAAATATTTAAATATTCTACTATCCTTTTCTTACACATCCATTTTACACCATTCATCCTTTTCACTCTATTACTTTTTCTTGTGTTGGCCGTTTTCGTGGTTTTTCCCGCCTTTTCTTGGGAAAATTTTCACTCTCACGGCGCGAAGCTGATTTTTGCTCCGAACTTTAAGGAGACTGATATGAATTTAAAACAAATGTTGGAATTTTGTTGATTACCTATTTTTAACCTATTTTTTGTTCTGTAAGTATTTTAAAAGATAATTCAATATTGATTTTTATAAATTCTTCACATTTTTGATGTAATCGTTTAATTTTTTTAGGCTTTTCATATGGTCTTGGAAAATCTCGTTGGAGAAACTTATATTAAATACGGTGCAAAACCGCTGTAAATATCATTTTCATGATAATTGCTTTAAATAAATAGAGGGTATGTATGTATTTTAAGAAAATTCTTTAAACAGTTTTTTTGTATTTATTTATCTTTAAATATATATTTCTTTTTATTTACTCTTTTTTTTCCTTTCCCATTCCAGGAGGGAAGAGGTGGAAAGATATTAAACGCTTTTAAAATATATTTTTTTATTAATTTGATTTGATAAAATTATCATTGATTAGTACCTACCTGCATTATCTAAAGAAGTGCTGCAGATCGGGGCAGCTCCAGTCCTAATCTCAGAAGTTTTATACGTGCTTTTCGTCTGCTACAAGTAAGAGCGTTCTTATTTTTATAATTTTTAACAAGAATAACTGCGACTTTGGTGCAACGAGACGACCGACGGCAATAAATTGTACTATCGAAGACCTCGATTTCATATAAACAACTTTTAATTTTTATAACTAAATCTTTTTTTATATTATATCATAATTTAAGAGAGCAAAAGATAAGGTGCCCACCCCATTCATTTTGTACTTTCAGAGTAATGTCAATCATTTGATCATCCTACCTACTTATCATACATAAGGCTTTGTTTTAAGTTTTTTTTTCTTTCATCTCGTTTAATGTTTTTATTTTTTTAATATACTTGTAAATTTTTATTCTAGTAGTTTTATTTGTAAATATTTAAAATCTGCTCATTATTTCATGTGTCTTAGCCGGGCCAGGAAATAGTTGACAGTTGGCGCCCAACTTAGTGGCCTTTTCTTTTGCTCTCTCTTATGTAAATGCAAATAAGAACAATTTTGTTTATAAGTTGTACCTACATCACCTGTTATTTTTTTGTGTTAAAGTTTTTTTACATGGCTGTTAGGTTAAAAGTAGCCATGATTTTCTTATGGTAATGGTTTAAAATTTGATTTATTTTTGTGTGTTTTGTAAATAATTTGTGTTTTTTATGTTATACTTGTTGACTTTTAAATAGCTGAAATTCAGTATTTTAATGTTGTTTTTTATGTAAATTTGCTCTCTTAAAAATGGATTTGACAAAAGTTTATTTTCACGGGCTTTTGAAAGACGAGCTTATCTATGAAGTATCGATCAGAGCCGAGACGCCTGAAGATACAGTTGCCAAACTAAAATGTCAGTTGAAAAAACTTCAGAATGATTTTTCGCCTGACGAAATTATTAATATTGACTCAACATTTAAGAACGAATTTCCAATTATTCAGCGTAAAGTAGAGGAATTAAATTGTAAAGTAGAGGAGTATATTTCGTCGGGTAACAAAAGTGTTTTATCCCGTGCTCGCGCTCTTTTCTGTCATTTATATTATAGATTAGATCGAGTACCGGCAGAGTCAGAGGCGGAAGTTCAAGGTAAGGCTAGTTGTATGAAAATTTTAACGACTTTGCAAAGTAATTTAATTCATGATGTGCAATTCACGGGATCTGAATTTCGTGCGAATCTGAATAAATACGGTGTGCCACATTTTCATCTAGGTCCTCGCTACACGCCTCAAGTGAATTTAGTTGAGAGGTATAACAAAACGGTTATGACTGCGGTAGCGTCGTACGTTAAAAATGATCATCGCTCGTGGGATTCAAATCTTTCGCAAATACAATTTGCAATAAATAGCGCAATCAATGAGACTACAGGCTTCTCGCCGTTCTTTTTAGTTCATGGTCGAGAACCTGTAGTAAACGGCTCATTTTATAAACAGGCCGACGGGAGTGATTATGATATTTATATGCCAAGGGAGGAGTATGCGGGTGAACTTGGTGTCCTAAGCGACATTTTTACTACAGTTCGCGGTCACTTAGTAAAAGCTCACCAGCAGAACTCTAAATATTATAACCTCCGTAGGCGTCCAGCAACATTATTTTCTGTAGGCCAAATTGTATATAAAAAATCTTATACTCAGAGCGATGCAGCCCAGTATAAGGCAGCAAAACTCGCACCCAAGTATGAAAAATGTAAAGTACGCAGAATCATTTCTCCTCTGGTACTTGAATTAGAAACTGTAGATAGTAGTAGATCGCTGGGCATTTGGCATGTAAAAGATATTAAGGTGTAAATGTTTTTAGTGCCGATTCCGTGTGATACCGGATCTAGAATAGTATCATCCCTACACGGGCATCGTAAGAGGCGATCAATGTCCTTATTTTTTTTACCAGCGCAACTAACACCTTGGCTGCTGAGGGGCTAAAGGTCATGGGGGTCTGACCTAGGTACAGGTTCGAAGGGCTAGTGCTCCGCCTGTATCCTGTGGGAATTGTAAATAGTCATATAATGTTAGGTTCTATACATAGTAGGTGTGCTGTTTGCCCAGCGTATGTAAATATATATTTGCTTGTAAATATGTTTATTTGTTAATATGTAATTTTGATTAGTGTTGTAGTGTACGATCCGTGTTGAGGGTCATACCACAGGCGTATCTTTGTGTCCAGTCTCTTGAGTGTGGGGGTCGTTTTCTAGGAGACCTTTCCATCACTAAGATGACCGGAGCCCGGTTTGTTATTTTGTTGTAAATTCATACGTTTCTAGGTTTTAGTTTGTTGACTTATATTTGTATCACCAATGTCACCGTGTCGGCTTTTAAATAAGCCATTCACTCGAGCGGTTTGTGACTCGGTAAATAAGCCTACACTATGTTTTTATTTTTTCGGAGCGGGTAGTGACTCTTTGGCTTAGACACGGGAACTTGTGATACAAATGTAAATCATTTCGTTAGTTTTTTTGTTATAAATATATTCTCTAGGTTGTTTTTTTAACTTTTATTTTGTGTTAGTTTTTAGGTTTTAGGATTAAGTTTAAATTTGTTTCACCATCGCAACCGTGTCGGCTTTTAAATAAGCCTCACACTCGAGCGGACGGTGACTCGTAAAATAAGCCAACACTATGTGTGTTTTTTCAGAGCGGGTAGTGACTCTAGGGCTTAGACATCGGAAGCATGTGACACAAATTTAAACCAACTCCCTTGGTTTGCATCGTTGTTTTATTTTTGTTCTTGGACTTGTTTTTTTCTTAGGTCCCAGTATTTTGGTTCTTTTTCATCGCATTACTGGATTTTTCCACTCAGTACTTATACTTTTCTTTTGTCTTTTATTAATATTTTTTTGTTGTTTAGTACAACGCTGAGGGCAGCGTTTCGTTTCGCCCTCACGTTCGAAACTTTAATGGGAAGGGGGGTATTGTAAAGTTGTGTTTTTTTTCTATATCGAAAAACAACGTTACATTTTTATATTTATTAATATTCCATCTTATTTATTTATTTACAAACAGAAAACACTAATTTATTATTAATTTTCCTTATTCTATATTTATTTCATACATGCGACCTCATTTTATCCATACTCCAAATTCAAACTATCAACCTCCTTGTATAAAACTTCTTGGTATCTATGTATTTATTTTTTATAACTTTTTAATTCATGTTCGACAACATTTAAAAATATTTAAATATTCTACTATCCTTTTCTTACACATCCATTTTACACCATTCATCCTTTTCACTCTATTACTTTTTCTTGTGTTGGCCGTTTTCGTGGTTTTTCCCGCCTTTTCTTGGGAAAATTTTCACTCTCACGGCGCGAAGCTGATTTTTGCTCCGAACTTTAAGGAGACTGATATGAATTTAAAACAAATGTTGGAATTTTGTTGATTACCTATTTTTAACCTATTTTTTGTTCTGTAAGTATTTTAAAAGATAATTCAATATTGATTTTTATAAATTCTTCACATTTTTGATGTAATCGTTTAATTTTTTTAGGCTTTTCATATGGTCTTGGAAAATCTCGTTGGAGAAACTTATATTAAATACGGTGCAAAACCGCTGTAAATATCATTTTCATGATAATTGCTTTAAATAAATAGAGGGTATGTATGTATTTTAAGAAAATTCTTTAAACAGTTTTTTTGTATTTATTTATCTTTAAATATATATTTCTTTTTATTTACTCTTTTTTTTCCTTTCCCATTCCAGGAGGGAAGAGGTGGAAAGATATTAAACGATTTTAAAATATATTTTTTTATTAATTTGATTTGATAAAATTATCATTGATTAGTACCTACCTGCATTATCTAAAGAAGTGCTGCAGATCGGGGCAGCTCCAGTCCTAATCTCAGAAGTTTTATACGTGCTTTTCGTCTGCTACAAGTAAGAGCGTTCTTATTTTTATAATTTTTAACAAGAATAACTGCGACTTTGGTGCAACGAGACGACCGACGGCAATAAATTGTACTATCGAAGACCTCGATTTCATATAAACAACTTTTAATTTTTATAACTAAATCTTTTTTTATATTATATCATAATTTAAGAGAGCAAAAGATAAGGTGCCCACCCCATTCATTTTGTACTTTCAGAGTAATGTCAATCATTTGATCATCCTACCTACTTATCATACATAAGGCTTTGTTTTAAGTTTTTTTTTCTTTCATCTCGTTTAATGTTTTTATTTTTTTAATATACTTGTAAATTTTTATTCTAGTAGTTTTATTTGTAAATATTTAAAATCTGCTCATTATTTCATGTGTCTTAGCCGGGCCAGGAAATAGTTGACAGACGGCATCACATTTAAACAGTGTTTTAAAATCTTTTTCACTGCTCATGCTCGTAAAGTTAGTCTTTATGTTGGGTATAGGCTGCATAAAATCGCTTTTCATTCTCTAGTGCATAAAGTAAAAATCTTCGATTAAGTCTAAGACTCTAAGACAAAGGTCGTCAGGTAAAAAGCCACACACGCAATAAAATTAAACTTTATTAAATAAACTTATTTTTGCAATATTGCTATTTAATTTCCTCACAATCGAAGTGAAAAGCAGAGTGTATAACTCGTACATAAAACCCATTTTATGCACTTTTTTTACAATCTACTATTTGTGATAAGGCCGTATAAGTTTATATCTCTTTATAAATTTCATTTAGATGTCTTAGTATGGTTTAAATATCTCGTACAACCCTCAATTTAATCTTGTAAAACGGTTTTCTAATTGATCGAGTGAACGCGAAGCGCGAGCGAAAAACCTCTGTTACAGCTTGGGCAAAAATGGTTTCGTATCTCATATGAGATATACGTCATATGTCGCATACTCCACTATATTAATGTGCCATAGATGAAACTAAACAACATAACCTATGAGGCAGGTCGTCAATCCCATATAAGTACATTGATATTATAAGGAGTGTCTTGGAAGAAGCAGTCACCATTGTCTGCCGAGTCAGACATTATTACTCATTGTTAGAGTACATTACTTGGTTCATCAAATGGATCCATTATGCACCCATTAATAATCATAATTGGACAATGAACTTGTTAATTTTATACCCAACATTGAAAATAAAAACTGTGATTCTTGTATAAAGTTAGAGAGGAAATATTATGTATTTGCGACATCAATATTAAAGCAGATGCCTAGTTTGACAAACAACAAACAAGTTAGTCTGTAAGACCTAATTTACATAAACTCAAGCTACTTTACTTAAATTTTAACTTATTTATAACCAAAGCTCAAAGCTTTTGCTGATACAAAATGTAATATCATCTTACTGTTTCGTATAAAAAGTTGAATAAACACTCGCTCCAAATATCTTTAATATCTTATTCATTTCTGATATTTACTCACATTTGTATTAATTTTTCAGTAACTCTAGTTTGCTGAGTGCTTTTCAGTACTATTTATCTGCTTACTGCATAATACAATCATAATTTATAAATTAGCTTTTTAAAGTAAAATTTGTTTACTATCAGAAATGTTTGCATTTAATTTATTTCAACAGACACTTTAAAAATTTCCAACTTACACAACTTTGAATTTTATTTTTCTATAATAAACCGGGAAAATACCTTATTCTTATTATCCTACAAAGGTAGTATATAATATTAGGAGAGGAAGACGTATGTCGTATCCGTCTTTTATCAATTATGTCTCGAAGACACCACTTGTATCTGACATGAGCATTAATCATCCTTATCGATCATTGATATTAATACCAGTTGCTTATTAATTACTTAGTAGCTCTTTGCTAACCTATTCTCCGATACGAGTATGCACATATACATTTAAGTGTTTACATATGCAAGGGATTGTAAGGAACAATATGTGTTGAGAATAAAAACCGCCTTTTAACTATTATGATGGTATAATATAAATAATAATTATGGTTTTATTAGCATCATGAACAATTTTGTTTTGTTTGTTTCAATATGTTAAGTTTCTACAAAATAGCTAGCATAAAATTATGTGTAACCCAAAACTATATGACGTATATTTATCGAAGTATGTTGAAGTAGAATTGTTAAATATTCGCTTTTGATCTACTTTTGGCTTACTTTATTATACAAGGTGTTACAAAAATACCATACCAATAAATAGGGACCATCAAACTGAACAACTTTTACTATGGGACCAACTCTGAAATCGCGAAAAAAAATCAGCTGTTTCATACATTTTGATATTTTCGATTTTAATTTTTGTATGAAACAGCTGATTTATTTTTCGCGATTTCAGATATACCATATTCGGCATTAGGGGTATTTTTGTAACACCTTGTATATTTGCGGAAGTTCTGCCGGCCGACGACAGATGGCGCCAGCAATATTGAAAAGACCAAAAACAGCAATATTTTTGGTTGCGCATTTGGCAGGGGCGCTGTTACTTTTAGACAGATCTTTGAATCGACGTGCGATGGCTGCTCTATTGCTAAACTATTTAAATTCGTAATTGCTTATTGTCGTACAATAAGATTTTCCTCCGCGGAGTGTAGCGTCAACTTATTATTAACAAAAAACTGTGTATACGACCAGTGAAGTGGTTTTTGTGAAGACTGACTGAGATGAAATGCAATACAATCGAAAAATATAATAATTATTTCACAGAATGTAACTCTTCTTTTATTAAAAAAACTATAGTCTACTTATATTCTCCCATTGCTATTTCTACAATAACTTTCTCTCCGTCCACAAGATACACACTATTTAAGTAAAAAATACTTTATTATTTTATATGTATTCAAGACCGACCTTCGTAAAATTCTTACTCAGAACAGATGGTTGATATATGTATAGGGTGTCTCAAAACTTTTCCTCACGGAGAGAAAGTACCTTGAATATTGAAGAATTGAATACTTCATTTAAATTTAAAAAAGATTGGAACTGCATTCAAAGTTTTTTTTTAAATCGCATGCGATACTTTACATTACGTACCTGATAATCAACGTTTAAATGTTAAAAATGGTCTTCTTTTTCTTTAAGATGTTGTGTTATTCCAGAAAAAATAATCCTTATGAGTAACCCTTTCGATCGGTAACGTAATTTTTTTTTCATATTTGGTGGGTTCGATTCCTAGTTATTTTCAAAATGAAGTCTTCTTCAGTAAATTTTTCTCCCTTAAATATTCAATGTACTTTCCCACCGTGTGGCAAAGTTTTGGGACATCCGGTATGTCAAATAATTTCTTCCAACTATTTAGTGTGCAATACATTGTGCAGTATTACAATATTTTATGAATACCTAAATGAGATAATATTATAGCAAACACTTAAATCATATTTTAATTTTATGCAGTTAACTCACTTTCAAGCATGTTTTTTATAAACAAGCGTAGGCTGTAATTATGTATATATGCTAATGAATAATAGACATATGTATCAATGCTTTATTGATAAAGCTTGTTAACACCTACGTTTTAAGTAGTCAATTATTTAATGTGGGTTGTAAAAAGTAGAAAGACCAGATTGATGGTATGAAAAAAAAAATTTAAAGCCCGGCAGACTTTCCGAAGTTCGATGCTTTAGCTGGTAGCCCCTGTTCAACTAAAACAGCAAAGCAAAGAAATGAAACCAGTAGATCTGGGGCCAGCCTAAAACGAAGTATCTTGTGCTCCTATTACAATGCTGGGAGGCCCAAGAATGGGCGTCATGCGTCGTAAGCTGATGTTGATGTAATGAAGTTGACAATTACGGTAAAACATAAATAAATAATACGACTTGAGAACCTCCTCCTTTTTTTAAGTTGGTTAAACAGTTCAACATCATCATAATGACGACCCTATTTTTGAGCGATTTAAAATCAGTCCGGAGAACTATTTTGCAAAGCGCGTTTCATTCGCTCATTACACAGTTACCTTTATATTCGTCTGTGCCGATGTTCCAATTGCATCGTAAACAGGACGTCACTTCACTCGTTACAGGACTAATGTATGCGTTTCCTTTGCCGCACCTCCTATTATTCAACAGAGGAAGCTCTATAATTATGTTCTGTGCGCGCGAAACTGTAAATGCTTTTGGTAGGTAGCTATGTTATTAAGATATAAGGTTCTAGCGAACAATGTATGGGGGTAGTTTAGTTTGGTAGGGAGGAATTTTATAAACATTTCTAAAATTTTTTAAATACTATTTAAGTTGACTTTTCTGATCGTCATGGAGATTCTTGGGAAAGGTCTGTGACTAACATGGGCGTCGTTGGGCTGACAATCATTATGATGATGAAGTTTATTTTTGATTAAAAGTGTTCTCTCTTTTTAAGCTACTACTTTATCAGTCCGGAGAACAGACATAATGAAAAACTTTCTAAATTTCTTGTAACT
The DNA here is from genome assembly GCA_963556745.1 of Catoptria pinella. Classification (NCBI taxonomy): domain Eukaryota; kingdom Metazoa; phylum Arthropoda; class Insecta; order Lepidoptera; family Crambidae; genus Catoptria; species Catoptria pinella. Next base: position 8,938,513 of record OY750771.1, read on the forward strand.
TATTGCGGGCAAATGAAATACTATAAGTACTATAAGTGTGTGTTAAGTACCTGACCTTTCTTTCACGTGAATTTGAAGTTGTCAAAGCCAAAGTTGTATGCAGATTTCATTTGTCACAAAAAAAACTTTTATCACTATAATGCTGTCAAAAAAGTTTTCGCAATTTCGATTTGTTCTCGAGGGAATTAAAATAAAGTTCTAATAGAAATTGAATCTTTGTGATCTCTACATATCTTGCTTTCTTTTTATAAACCACAGCAGCTGAATCACTGTTCTGCAAACAGCGGATGATCAAGAAAGAAAAATAAACTTTTTAATTAACACTGTATAATATTCCTGTCCTACTATCGTTGTATAACTTCATAATGAGATAAACTATGCGATAATTAAGGAACACACTTTATTACCATGGTCTCAATTCCGATCTGACATTTCTGAGCTAACTCAATTTACAACCGTTGAAATAGTTTCAACTTAATACTAAAGGGCAAATTGGGAACGCCCATTCAGGTATCGATTACTAGCCACTTATCTCGTGCCGATAAATTTATTCGCAATTCGTCGTCGGAAAGTAAACAAGTAGGTACACTCGATAAATCTGTGTCGATTGTATGCAACCGATGATTACTTGCAGTTATCGTTATCCACATTTTATTCGTTCATTCTAGTCGGTGCATGGCAATTGACTTGACAAAATGGTTTATGTACACAATTTTGCTACAAATCAATTGTGGAACATTTTATCGCTTTTGTTTAACAAATGCTTTAAATGATAATTTGTGTGAAAACAATAAGTATATATAAATTATTATTTTTTAGAATGACATTGATTTTCAATTTGTAAAATACCGACATTTTTTTTAGTAATATTTAATATGTATCATGAAAGGTTTAAAGAGAATAAAAGTAATTTCCTACAACTACACTTCTTCAGTTTTTCTCTAGTATTCATCGTTGAATAATATTAAAACTTTTTTTTTATGAAAGTCTATATTCGATCCTTATTAGATTAAAAGTAACCTAATTAAGTACGAAGACAGACTTTCATAAAAAATATTTTAACATTATTTAAGGATGAAACGTAAAGTCCAGTAGACAAAATAACTTTGGCTATTAAACACAAATACAAAAGTGGATCGTAAAACATTTTGCAATAAAAAAGTTGGACGGAAGGCCGTTAGAGAAACTTCCAGAACAAAACCTTTTATTACAAATTTCGTTCCACATTTTTATCTCGTCAAATTTTAAAGAAAACCCGACGATAGGCACTTTTGAGCTTTTACTGTAAATAATTCTAATAAAGCATAATTACAAAGTTACTTTGTTAATTTCGTAAAATTACATGGTTTTACAATCTTATGTCCAACTAGGACTCGTGTGGCATGATATACTTTCTTACTGCTATGGCTCAGAGACCCAAAATGGATCTTGACCTGCGACAATAAAGTACGCCATTCCTTCCCACTTAGTACCAGCCCTGACCAATCTGTGGCTTCTAACTTGGCGAAATCTTTGGTGACCTGTGGCGCTACCATGAGTTGATGCAAACTGTTCACACTACCGTAAACTATCGGATAAACTGCTTACAGTCAATGCGAGTGAAAGAGAGAAAACGATGGTTTACGGTAACGTAAACCGTTTGCATCAACTCATGGTAGAGCCGCTGGAGGCTGATTGCGTAACTCCTTTGCTAACAATTCTCGATTGAAATCGATTGAAACTGTAATTACATTGCTGCTTTAAGTAAGATAGTTGTCACATTGGTTCTTACTAAAGCAGCAATGTAACTGCGATTTCTGTCAGAGTTGATTGCAACAAAGTTACATAATCAGGGGGCTGATCTGCCAATCGGGCGGCGCCCCGTGATGCAGACTTCCATGTACGCTATTTTCACCGCTCGATCCATCCCCATTCGACATTCGATTGACGTGCCGCTCATGTGGCCTGATGTTAATGATGATAGTAACATTTTTTATCCATGTGAAACTTACTATTTTACTACATACTATTTTCTGCGTAATTTACTAAGTATACCCCTTCGTGCCTCTACATTGCTTTATCGTCAATATGCTCTTGTAAGAGTTTAATTTGACTTTGATCAAGAGCTCACTTAGCTACTGATCTATCATGCATGGCTGTTTAAGAAGACATGTATCTTCAGGAGTAATTTTGCAATGTATTGTCAGTATGGTGAATATCTGTCAACAAGAGCTCGTTAAACATTTCCAATGAACCTGAAACCCACATAGTCATAACTCACATATCCCTCATAACCTTCAAATAAGATTTAAATTAATATGAAACCTATTTTAAAAGTCCTTCTAAAAATTATCGAATGAAACAAAAAAAGTTGCTGCGTGATCTTAAATACCCAAAACAAAAATTTATAGTTGCTGTGCCCTTAATAAATTAATTGGCCGACATAAAGCACCATAACACCATCGTTTTAAAGAACTGCCGACAAAATTGAGGACGACAAGTTTTATTGCTTCCGGCCTTAACTCATAGGCCAATTTCAGAATCCCCCTTTCTTTTGTCGTATTAAAACTTTATTAATCCTGTTTCGTGATGTGAAATCATAATTTTTGTAAAAGGCTAGTTTATGCAAAGAAACATAAAAGAAAATCAACTCGCAAAACATTTGAGATGACTGTATGTGATATGTGTATTATGATTGTGTATGTAGGCTACCTAATTGATAAATGAGTCATATAGAATATTACTCATATGGTCATTCTACTAAAATTAACGCTAGTAGAATAGAATGACAATGTATAGGATTGACAGAAGTTAAGCGTTGGCTTCTATCATTCCCATACATTGTCATTCTATTCTACTAGAATAATTATACTAAAATTAGTAGTATTTATATAAAACATACAAAAAACGAAAATCAAACTCGTATTAGTATAATGTTATATCATCTCTATATTTATTATTAAATTTGTTCTCTTTTTAGCGTAATATCACGCACACAACAAATCTGAGATATGGGCCCTAATTACAAGCCATAATTAGGGAATATTCCTCTGAGGCGTATTGCATGTTCCCCAATTTATTATTTGTAATGTTGCCAGGGAGTTAATTACATTACCATTTAATTGGATTATTTGTAAACGTAGATATTACCAAATTAGCGAGAGAAAGAATCTTTATCAGTAGAGAAAAATGCCTATGTTCAACTAAAAATAATAATAAAATGCAGAAGTAGATTCATATTACTTTTTATAGACTCACCCAATGTGTCACTAAGCCTGAAAAGAAAAAGAATTTAGGTATTTACAATTAAAAAAAGACATTTAGACTAAATAATAATTATGCAATTAGTGAATAGGGACGACTTAAAGCGAGGGCCATAGATGAATCCTGAGCGACGCGAGTGATTCATGTCCATCGATATAAATCCGTTTTTTTCATGAGTTTCATACTACTTATACTTTATACCATGACTACGAGAAAAAGAAAGATTTAAGGGAAAATATTATTACACAAGTTTGAACGTCGAGTATTCTTTGCACAAGGAGTTTGTATCGAATATTTTTTGTGCAAGGAGGTTGTATAGCATTGAGATGGAGGTCGAATTGTGTTCTAAAATCAAAAACACTAAAATAGTCTGATGTATTTTTTATTACAGTGAACTAGAGGGGGAATGGTATAAATAAATTAAAGTAGTATATATAAGACAACACCACATACAATAGAGAAATGTTAGTTTTCTAAATTGACCCAGCTTGGATTAAACCCGGGACCTCAGAGTTACCAACACCATGAAATGAAAAATCAACAACGGAGGTTGTCAATAATTCAATAATGAATTTTATTAATCACAACCTGCGTTTTAATATGGTTACAAATAAATATCAATTTCATACATAATTTTCATGTTAATAAAATAGGGAAGGAGATATAATGCATTGGTATAGTCAACGAGCTCTCCAAAAAAAAAAAAACGGAACAAATCAAAAACAGAACTCAATAAAGGTTCAGACGGAACAGGATATTACGGGCGAAGAGGCGTTAATACGAGGAAATTAAATTTTAGAAGATTTCGAACAGACGAAATGCTAGCATTGTTACGAAGTTTCTCGTTTGAAACAAAAGAGGGTAGCATACGTTTATCGAACTGTATTGTGTTCTGTATTAAATAGGTATTTATCTACCACCTACTCTCGACGTGAATTGACTGGAACGAGTTCACATCAGGATCAAATAAAGTTTAAAATCTATTATTTTGGTACATTGAAAACTGTTTCCATGGATTCCATGGTAAAGTTTTGATATTTACTCGATTCCAACTCGATCTCGATAGTCTCGATCGCGTCGGGAGTTCCCAGCTCATAATAGGAATGAAAATTCATAGGGTAAATTAAACTTGTTTTAATAAAATAGTTTTCAGTAGCAATTATGTCAGTTATGTTGCGAAAGCCATTTTTCTAAATACTACGTCACATCCTCAAATTGTCATTTAAAATGCTCTCACTAAAATCTTAATCGGTGGTCCAGTTTATCAATAAAAACCCCTAGTCAACTAAAGTCGTCTGGAAAAATGACCTGTGTAAATGTTCCCTGATAGCACATCGTAGAATGTCTTTTAAACATGAAAGTCACATATTCCTTAACAACTGTTTTTCTCAACTGTCTTTTTAAATGAAGTTCGTCACTCACCCAAAACGGCTTTTAACAGAAAGCGTTCGTCTTTTGTTTCCGGAATGTAACCCCATAGATCATAATAAATATTCATACAAGCAATCACATAAATTGCGGAAAATATACTCGTTTCCCCTCCAAACTCATTCACTTTTGGAGCACTGTTCGCTAAGCTCACTCACATGGAATCGGATCTCCACCCAAGGTAGGTACGTCCAAGGCACGATTAAGTCGCCTCAGACGGTGTTAAGATGTTATCTTTTGATTAAAGGCCTTGTAATAATAGAGTAGATATTTACGGAGAAACCGTCAGAAATTACGTACGTACTCGTTGCTGCTCGATTTTTATTTTTGTACGTGATCTTTTGTACGGTAATTTTCGTGTTAGCGGGAGTGTTGAAGTTTATAGCACCGTAATTTTGTTCTTTCCTTTTTGTGGGGAAGTTATTTTAAGAGTGACTTTAAGGAGCTATAAGGTTTAATATAAATATCCTTAAGCGAATCTCTTTTTCTTTAAGTTACGGACAGACAATTTTGGAGGTATTTTTTTTGTTGCGTTTAGCTTTTGTTATGAAGTATTTAATGTCAAGAATATAATATTTTCTCCAACATGTTTTCATAATGCTGAGTTTTTGTAAATGCTTAACAAAATCAATCAAATGTTACACTGTGTTAGTACAAACTTTCATTGCTTAACTCACATGAGTGATTAGATACAAGAACCGTGAAGGGCTCTCTGGCAGATGGTAGTTCCATACATTCTGCATAGATGGCGTTATGTGTATGAGAAAAGCGTCATGTTCTTTTTTGAAATCGGAATTATTGTTTCTTTTTGCGTGTTCCAATTATTATTGTTAATTGGTGTGTTTCAAAATTTGTACATAGGATCTAAATAGCTGTTTTTTATCACTTCTTTTATTTTAATTACATTTTTTATTAATATTTATATTATTTACCAAGCAAAATTATTTTTCATCTTTGGTGCTGATGTCGTAGGATAATATAAACCGGATCTTTGCAAACATCCTAGGTCCATTGTAAAAGACCGGATAACTGGAATCTAAGATAGATTTTCGCAATCGTCCAAGCTATGTTTAGGATCTTTGTAGAAAACCCAGTATGTTTTCAGAACATTACTCGTCCTATAGGACTATAGGTAGCCGTTAGCCAATTAGAGGATCCCTTAGTCTTCAACGTTGACCACAGCCAATCAGCGCGTGCAAAATGATGGTAATTTAATTCGCTATTTACCTAAAATACGCTAGATTTTTGTAAAAAACCCTAAACATTACTCGGATGATTGCAAAAATCTTTCTCAGATTCTAACTATCCGTTTTTTTGCAATTATACAAGGAGTTTTATAAAGATCCGATTTGTACGAATATCCTACGACACATATTAAGTTTATCTCGAAATGAAATTGTAGATATTTTAACCATCATGTTTCTTCTAAAATGCTGTACCATTAATAAACCTTCAAACATATCCAAGTCTAAGAATCTACACAAATAATTTTACAAGCACTTAAATTTTACGGGTACAATTAAGTTTACAGCGTTTCGTGGTTTGAATAAAATTCAGTGCGCGTTGAAACGCGAATGTTTAAACCGTGTCTTGCTCAATTAAAAAACCCTAATATGAAAATCTCTAAGGCTCCAAATGTATATGTGGCGATTAAATATGATTTATAGCCCGTGACGCCATGATTCCGTAACAATGAATACAGAGACGGATTAAGGGGGTAAGGGTGGGTTTTATAGGGGTGGGGTGGGTTTAAAGACTTGGGTTAGACTGCATAAAGATTACAAAATATTCACTCTTTATGGAGCTCTTGGAAAACTACCACGTATAGTCAATTATTTTGTTAGATACATAGACAAAACTGTACTTCAAAATGCATATAGAATGTTACAATAACTGACATTCAATCATGACATTTAAAATTACTTACTTATATACCGACTTTTAAATTTTAATCTTGACTTGAGTTTTATAGGGAATGTACTGAATTTCGTTTCCTTTAGGTACCAGTACTCTGTAACTTTGTTTACATAGTGTGTTTAAAATTCACCTAACAGCCCAAAAACAGTATTAGAATGTTTTTGTTGTCTTACTTATTTTTTTTAGTATTACTTATAGTTACTTCTTTTTATCGAATGAGGATAAGTGGCCACCTCTGGTGTAAGAGTTTATCAAGCCGCCTGTAAAGCCACTGACTTGGCTTAACGAATGTTATCACCTGACAACAGCCGGGACCGACGATTTAACGTGCCCTCCGAAGCACGGAAGCGCTAAGTTGTAATGCCACTTAACGGTCACCCATCCGACACCTGGCCGGACCAAGCGTTGCTTAACAAACGCGATCAAGTACGATTATTCTGTTAAGCTCCGCCATGAGCGTATATTATACTTACAAAATGGGAATGTAAACAATGAATATGTATATTCCAAGTCTGTCTCTGTTTAGCTCATTCGGATTCCGCCCCAGGGACTGACAAAGACCGTGAAATTAGTAATTAAAAGTCACGTGTCACGCTAGCTAAGCCATAACTCGTTATACTCAAGAGGAAACTAACTTATCCTTTTAATCCTTAATCCAAACTTATTTAATTTAATGTTATTGAAGTTTAAATCTTACGAGTTAGACTAATTCGCACGCTCTTAATTCAAAAGCTTGTTAAGTTTTCATTGTTATTTCTTATTAATCTTGTGAAGTCTTGTTTTAATTTTTACAATAAAATGCGGCTGATTAAGTTTTTGATATTTGTGATGAAGTTGATTGTTTTAACGATCTAATATTTGAAAGAATTGGGAATATTTTACTGTTATATTTTGCTGTAGACAGAATTTTAAAGAATACTATTGACCAAAAGAAGTGTGGAATAGAATGCATATTTAGCTGTAGAAAGAATTTCGAAGAATATTATTGACTATTAAATTTAGATTTTTCACATTCATAATGCTATTTTTATATTAAGATAAAAAAATATTAAAGAAATACTAGAAAGAATCGACTTATTCAATTAGAGATTTTTATCGACAATCGCTTGTTGAATCTAATCGCTGACCTAATTTCAATGAGGTAGTGATTTGATTTTACAAGTGATTGTCACCTTGTCAAGTCGACCCGTGTAAATACCGCCTTACACTCGTAACCTCTAACGTAAAATCCAAACTAGGTACGTTTTACTAAAATAGCAGCTCCACTCAAAAGTAATTCATCAGCCAGCTTTCTTACTTTAAAACAATTTACTGGAAAAACTTAAACTTTGCTGCAAATTCCTTCTCATACTAATAGTGACGTAGAGTTGAGAACATTGTTTGTAAAGAGAACATGTTCCAACTGAAGTGACTTAATTTTCAATCAAAATAATATTATTATGAGATGAGGCTTATTATAGTTAGCTTTATTAATAAAAAAATGTGTTTACAGAATTTTTATTTTATTTTATATTTTAATTTTTTTTGTGAAAAATATAGGAAGTTTAGAGATAGCTTCAGGTAATATTTTCAACGTCAATGTGAAACTTTTAGCCAGTCAACTGGCAAAACTGTAGCCATTATGACGTAATCATCATCTTGGTAAGCCTACAGGCAATCAATTTTAATCTATCGTCGGTTAATCGTCAAACTTCGACTATTAACAGTCAATTTGGAGAAGTTCTCAGTCCATACAGCAGAGCCGTGAATCTATACATAAGACTTGAATTTATTTTTGACTCTGATATAAAATTTTTAGACTTCAAGTTTGATATATTTTATAGCTGCATGAAATATTGATTAAGATATAGTAATTACTTATAAAATTTTGAAAAGTATTTTATTATATATAAATTTTTAATACTGTTTTTAAATCAATATGAATTTGTAATGTTGTTAATATGCTCTATGATCTGAAATAAAAGTTTTTATTTATTTTGTTATTATGTAAGCTATAGTAATACATTATAATAAAAATGTTCACTACAGTTGACAACAAAGCAAATGATTAACTAACTAGCATTATAAACATTTGAAGCGGTAAGCAAGCTTAAGAATAGAGTTACCAATTATGTTCCATGTTATAAGTAGGTATCTTACTTGAAGTGTTGAGAAAAGTCAACAGTTTCATCGATCCGATCCAACCGACCCGACGTTATTAAAACTAAAATACGGTACGTATAAAACACTATTTTCATGTCTAGGTACTATTGATTATGTAAAATGATGGAGTGAGCATATTAACTTAATTAAAATAATAATAAATAATAAATTATAAATTTGACAACATCACATACATTGCTCCGATTCCAAAGTAAGTAGCTAAAGCACTTGTGTTATGGAAATCAGTGTCAACGGTGGTATCACAAACACCCAGACCTGAGCCAATACAAAAAGTTCGTTTTCTAAACTTGGCGACCCCTTGAAAACCGGTGTACAAAGCCACTCGACCACGGAGGTCGTCAAAATGCTTTTAATGTAATATGTAATTTTAATTAACTCAATCAAACAGGTTGCAATCTTTAAAAAATTTATCAAGATAGGTAGTTAAAACAAACTATGTAAACCATTGACAAAGATCTTCAAAACAAAATAAAAATAGTGAAAAGATCGCATGTCTGCGAAGTATAATGACGTGTCCAAAGCATTTCTGTTTTTAGGCGTCCCAACCATGAATCACGTCACATGGAACGATGATAAATTTTAATCGAGCCAAAAGGCTTTTAAATGTTGGAACCGTGGAACAGTATCGTGTGTAAACATTAAGGCAGGGATGCACAGACTACGGCCCGCGGGCCGCATGCGGCCCGCCGGTCGAATACTGGTGGCCCGCCGACAGCAAAAATAATACTCTCGTACATTCGAAAATATTGAGTTCTATTCCAGAATAAAACCAATAACAAATGTTCGAAAAGTAATTTGAATCTCGCGCGCGCGCTCTATCAATCTTATCGGTGCGCCGTGCATGCGTCGGTAACAGCGGTCGGTAATGTTCGTGCTGATCTCGGTTAAATTCGTTTTCTTGAGGAAGCGCGCCGCGTTATACTGTTCGAGCGAGCGAGATAGCAATAGTCCCAAATTCCCGATAGCTCGCGTAGGTAGATACACGAAGCTTCCAGAGTCGGTTTCGAGATTTCTCCAGACAGTTTTCGACTCTATGCGCGTGGTATAAAAGCCACGCTAACCGCAGCGACCGACAGTTCGGTTTTAATTTGAGTAAAGTGTCGTTAGTTCTAGTGTAGATTTTAACTCGACTAGCCGGTGTCATAATTATAATATATTTTGATCCACATTCAACGTAGATTTCCCGTCAAGTGCCGTGTATAATTGTGTTGTGAAATCGTAAGTAAAACTGTTATTAATTTTATCTACATATTTTATCAATTATTTTTGGTAATTAATTAGGAACTGTAATTGGTTTTAGGTGCTGTGGTAATCCTAGTCAGGATTAAAACGCAACATGGACATGCCAGGAACTAGTAAAAAACGTAAGGTTAAAGATGAAAATCGGCAGTTTCAAGAAATTTGGACTGAGAAATACTTTTTTGTATGGTCGCATAACAAAGTCGTTTGTTTAATTTGCAAGAATTCTGTTGCGATTGCAAAGGAATATAATGTAAAAAGGCACTATGAAACGCAGCATCCTACTTTTACGAAGTTTACAGGCGAATTAAGAAAGCAAAAAGTTTTGTCTTTAAAACGGGAGCTTATTGGTCAACAAGCTATGTTTACAAAACCCATTCAAGATACAGAAACAGCTACAGAAGTTAGTTATGAAATTTCTCGAATGATAGCAAAGCGGAGTCGCCCCTTCAATGATGGGGATTTTGTAAAAGAATGCATAGAAATTGCCGCTAAGAAAATGTGTCCAGAAGCAGCAAAAAAGTTTGAGAAAATTCAACTGAATCGTATGACCATCCAAAGACGAATTATGTCTTTGTCAGATAATATTGCGGAACAATTAAATGAAAAAACTAAGATAATTGATTTTTTTTCATTAGCACTCGACGAATCCACTGATATTAGTTCCACAGCTCAACTTCTTATATTCATACGAGGTGTTACTCAAGATTTTGAAGTCTTCGAAGAGTTATTAGGAATGTGTTCATTGAAAGGTCAAACCAGAGGAGTTGATATACTCAATGTACTTTTGGACGAGTGTTCAAAAACTGATTTGGACTTATCGAAATTATCGGGAGTTTCGACTGACGGTGCTCCTTCGATGATTGGTGTCAATTCTGGGCTAGTTACTTTGTTGAAAAAGCATTTGCAAGAAAAAAACTTAAACGCTGAAGATCTCATGCAGTTTCACTGCATTATACACCAAGAAGCCCTCTGTTCTAAAAAAATTGAATTTGAAAATGTCATGAAAGTGGTAGTTTCGACTGTGAATTTCATAAAATCACGAGGACTCAATCACAGGCAATTCAAACAATTCCTTGATGACATTGAATGCGAACATGGAGATTTACTGTATTATACAGAAGTAAGGTGGCTAAGTCGTGGATTGACACTGGAACGATTTTTAAATTTAATAGAAGAAATTGATATTTTTCTGGCGGAAAAGCAAAGGGACGTCCCGGAACTTAAAAGTCCTGATTGGTTGTGTGATTTGGCTTTTTTAGTTGACATTACAAATCATTTGAATGTCTTGAACACACGGCTTCAAGGCAAAAATCAACTGATATCCCAGCTCTACGCACATGTATCATCCTTTCAATGCAAGCTGACACTTTTCAGATCGCAATTGAATTCTGGAAATTACAATCATTTTCCGAATTATAAGAAAATGGCTGAAAAATTCAAAAAAACTGCTATTAATTTCAGTTATGTAAAAAAGCTAGATATTTTGATTCAATCTTTTCAAGACAGATTTTCGGAGTTTAAAACAGTGAAACCTCTGTTGGACATATTTAGCAATCCTTTCACGATTTCAGTTGAAAATGCGCCAGAGTTAATGCAGTTAGAAATTGTCGACATTCAGAACGACCAAGATTTACGCAACAAATTCAACGAAGGAGACTTGCTGAACTTTTACCGCTGCATTGATAAAAATACGTACAAAGAGTTGCGCATAAACGCTCTGAAATGTGCAAGCTTATTTGGTTCTACCTATATATGTGAACAAACCTTTTCAATCCTAAATAATAATAAAACAAAAAATCGAAACCGCCTTGCAAATGAAAGTTTGGAAGCAGTTTTACGTGTTGCTACAAGTAAATTTGAGCCAAATATAAAAAAGATTGTAAGCACTATGCAGTGCCACGCTTCAAATTAATAAATTCTTTTTCAATTTGAATACATTATTATCAATTTTTCATTGTCTTTAATTACCTATACTTCTGGTGGCCCACCATCAGTTCATAATTTGCCCGAGTGGCCCCTAGTCTTAATAAGTCTGTGCATCCATGCATTAAGGTATCAGCCACATTTTCCCATTTGCTTTTTTTTGGTTGTACGGTACACCGACAGCACCGTCAGCACTGAAAAATAGGAGGAAATGAATAGACATCGATTTTCATTGAAAAGTCGTAGTGTACGTTTTCAGTTCGTTTCAGTTAGTTTTTGTTTTGTCCAACTATGTTTTCATAATGTAGGGAGATTAAAACATTTTATGATAGTTATATTATAAAGATAAAGTTCGTTTCTGCTAATGTTGGTTTTTAATGTGAATTGCTCAAATAAATAAATAACTGCAGATAGTGAAATTCAAGGACAATTATGTCCTTTATATCCGTTATATTTAAAAATTAAAGCGTTTTTGTTCTACATTTCCATCTTTTGCTTGAATCACAAATACAATTATGATGGTATTTATGATTCAAGCAAACACGATATATTATATCGCGTGTGTTTTATCGACCCAGTGGATAGTGGGCTTACTTTCTGAGGTGCGGGAATAGTTTATCACACAACTGTCAAAAGACAATTCTTTTGACAGTTAAACATGATAAAACGTTATGGCGTTGCATGTGCATGCAATGATGGTATTTGTAATACAGGTGTTTCTGCTACATGACGTGTAGTAGCACGCGTAAGGCTTCGTCCACTTGCTACGGCTTGCTTAGCGCCGAGCGCCTAGATATGTATCGAAGTAAAAGGAAAGTTCACGAATGTTCGCAACCGGCTGCACTGCACGCCTGCTATACATATCTAAGGGCTAGGCGCTAAGCAAGCCACCATTCGGTGCGTACGCGGCCTAATGCAATGCACGCCTAGAATAACCACTGAAACACAATATATATCGTGAGATATAACGTTTATCGACACTCGACTGTCAAAATCCATTGTCTTTATACTCGTAATACGTATCGTATACTATAAAGTTATTTTTAGGGTGTTCACCGCCCACTTTATATTTATTCAATATTTTTATGTCTCCTTTGAGCAAAAACTTTTATCTCCTTTATTTAGAGTACTTCCCATCCAGGTTCACTTAAAAAAATATAAGTTGTTTTAATTTATTATGTGTGTGTCGTAGGATAATCATATAAGCCGGATCTTTGCAAAAATACTAGGTCGATTGTTAAGGGCTGGATAAATGGAATATAAAGCCGCGTACTCACCTAACCGTGTAGCACGTAATGTAATTGATACTGTATCAAGTGAGTACGTAGGCACGAGCCCGCTGCGAGCCGCTCGCGTGTGGAGTGCAGTAAGCTCGCAATCACCCATCGAGTGGCGGTATCACTGCGAACACAAAGGTGGCTCACACGACCACTTATGCAGTGAGTACGTTGGCGCGAGCTTCAAACGAACATTTGATTAACTAGCCACCATTTGAGACATGTTGTCGGCGTGATTTCGTCACGAGCACTGCGGATCCGAAAGCTCGTAGCTGGATACGCTGTGACCGTGGACGAGCCGTACTCACTTGCAGGTTGATACAGTAGCAGATACGTTACGTGCTACGCAGCTAGGTGAGTACCCTGCTTACGATAAATTTTCGCAATCGTCAACTGGAATCGACAATTGGAAACTTGAACGCTGATTGGATAATCTAAGAGACGATTTCGTCTGATTGGTCAGAACATTATACTCTTCTTATGGGACTATAGTTAGCCGTTAGCCAATTAGAGTATCCGTCAGTCCATAACATTGACGTCAGCCAATCAGTGCGTGCAAAATGATGGTCATTCGCGATTTACCTAAAATACACTAGATTTTTAGAATAACCCTAAACATTACTGGGACGATTGCGAAAATCTTTCTCAGATTTTAACTATCCGGTTCTTTGCAATCATACTAGAATCTTTATAAAGATTCGATTTGTGCGATTATGCTACGACATAATATACTGTGGTAGTAGGCAGTAAGTTCCTAAAGCAATAAAACAAATGACGAAAGAATTTTCGACCGGGCTCAGTATGTAAATTCACTTAAATGCAGAGTAGCGCCTCCAAATACTAGCTAAAATAAACAGCTTCTTGGTTCAGACATTTTATTAGACACATAATACAACAAAGTCGTGACAGCAGACAGTGTGGTATTACATTTACCATGCATGGCACTTGCTGGCCAGTACCAGCCAGTCCTCGCATCATCCAACATAGGACATAGATTTATTTTGTGCCTCTGAAATACTTTTCGAGACATCTTGACGTTATAAACGATTTCTGTCTTAACACCGTCAGCAAATAAATGAAAAATGTACTACGCACGCACCGATGCCACGTTCCGCTTTCACATTTGAAACGTGACAATAACAGACACTTCTTCTAACAAAAACACGGCAGCAAATTGGGAAAACATATAGTAAGAGGATCAAAGATCGCTTTGTCGCTCGATGCGAAAGCGTTTTTGCGTGACAGAATATTTGTTAGCGCTATAGCACTTATAGGGGTTATATTCCACGATAATTCAATTGTTTTGTGAGTTAAAACTCGTGGACGTGTAAGTTTCATAACGTGCAAAGGTTCTCACGTTTAATACAAGCACTGTTTTAACGGAATTGCGACAACAACGATGGTAACAATATTCGTAAATCAGTGTTAAGTACCTACAGTAACTTCTGTGCTATATAATTTGTAGCCTTATTTATGATAATACCTAGTACAATAATACGTTGGTAATTCAGTAGCAAGGGGTGAACTTATGGCGAAGGTAAGCCGTTCTACAAAATTGATATGATTTGCATAGTGGATCGGTGGAATGTGATTTCTAAAAGGTAAGCCGATGGGAATCGGCTTATGCCCCCTAGCATGACCTACGAAACACGATATATATCGCGTGATACAGCGTTTTATCGACATACAACTGTCAAAGCCTTTTGACAGTTAAACATGATAAATCGCTATATCATATCGCGTTTCTGTGTGATTGTGATACAATGTGGTATTGCTAACGAAAGGAGATGTATTCTACTACACTACAGTAAGGATTAGTGAGTTAATGAATAAAATTTGTTTTTTCAACATCATAGAAAAGTGTTGTGAAAAGAGAAATATATGTATATGTATGTATATAGCTTACTTCCGCAAAAAAAAAAAAATTATATGCAGGATGCACCGCCCGACCGCCCGCAAAAAAATGCACATGCACACCACAAAAATATCAGTGCATAATACTTGCATTTAATCATTTAAGCATTCAAAAATGATATTAATAATAATAATAAAATATTTAATAATATACTAGAAAAACGACTCGCCACCAACTCCTCAGTGAGTAAGAGCATTGGGTCGGATTTCCAAAGGTTTTGGGTTCAAGTCCTATCTAAAGAGCTGGTAATGAGTAGGTTTTTGTCTTGTATATCATTAATGTATCATTAAACATACTAAATTCTGAAAAACACCTTGTTAAAAATAGGCGCGTGACCGTATACTATAACTCCCGGTTTGACAATTAGCTACTTCCATTTAGCTGGGAATTGGGTCTGTCACGAACATAATTTGTAGGGAAATCACGATTTATTTATTACTAACTTATGATTCATTACTTTGTATTATTAATGAAAGTATGAAATATCATAACGGCTTATGCATCTACGACACTTTCTGAAATGAAGTCATGCTAAAGTTAAAAAACAAAATAGAATTGTATTTTTTATAAAAAGACGCGAAGTTTGCATTGATTCAGTACCAATTCAAATTTTCGAAAATGTATATAAAAGGTTACAAAATAGGTATAAGTTTTAAAGAAAGACCGAACTAGCGTAGTGGGTAGAGGGGTAATCGTGGATTACCCGTCCACCCACCAGTATAAAAGTCGAGTGGGTGGAAGGGTCGGGAGGGAAGTAAACAATCATATATGGAAAATGATTTTAATTACATTATTTTCTCTCAAATTTACATCATGGTTTAAAAATGTACAACATTACTGTGGAGCGATTCTGTAAACTCGCATCTCACTTCGATTCCACTTCATTTCGCGTGAATTTGTTATTGAAAATTAGCTGACTGAATATAAGGTACTTTATTGATTGCAAAAGGTTTTAGGTAGCTACCGCAGCTAACTAAAGTCTTTTGTGATTAAAAAAACAGTCTATCATTATCTCATTTATAATTAAAAATTCCCGCGTAGTGAAGTGAGATTCGAAATGAGGTTCGAGTATGCTTACAGAATCGACAGGCTGTTCATGTAGATAGTTTAAAAACAACGATCAAAAACCGCTTGAATTATGTTCATATAGCTCTTTACACTTGCTCTACTTTAGTTTTGAAACTAATCATACGATACCGCCTCGAAGCAAACTCACTTCATTAACAGGAGCAATGTTCTGGTCGATTATTATGCCCATAACGCCTCAAAGCCTTTTTATGGCCAATAAAGAGCGTGTTAATATTCAATACGAAGATTTTATAAGAAAACTTTTCTCGTTAGTTCGAGAAAGTTCCAACGGTCGCTGCTAGAATTTGCCAAGAACCTATTGCAACACATGTTACTGTACCCGGTATATATAAGGGAAGTTTATATTGTTTGTTTTGAAAACTTGCAGTGTTATGAAGGCCTTTCCGAACTACTTTTAAAGAGATTGGAAGAGTTGGATTAGCAAGCGAAGCTTTTTATAAAACATAATAGGTTCGGTTAAGTTGCTTTGGCAGTCTACAGTTTTTTTAAGCGAGTCAGCCTTTTTATAAAAACATATTTCAATGTTATTTTGAAGAAAATAATTGTGTTTGGGATTTTTTTATTGTGACGTCACGGTACAATAAGCGCCCTACACGGTCCATAGTTTAAGTTTTAGATAAATACACAATTAAACTGCTACACATGTTTTCACCGATTCACTTTATTTTCATTAATGTAAAATCTAATAACTATATTAAATTTTTAATATAAGATATTAACATTGTGTCAAAAGCCAAATAACTATTTTAACCAGATACTATCATTAAAATGTCCATATTCGAAAATTATTTCAATGAGTAACTCTACTCGTTTGTTCTGTTCTCATTAGTGTATTTGCCAAAAGCATTTCCCACTAAAACAACACGACCCGGAGCCAAATACCGATCGTATACAACTCATAATAATTATTATTAACCCTAGATAGCTATTGTTTGTCAAAATGACGAGCACTGAATAAAAATCTCTGTTCCTTTTTAATTATTATGTGTAGAGATTTGAGTATTCGCGCCAACTTAGTGACCGCTAGACTGCGTCGTGGTTTGGTCGTATTTAGCCGATATAAAATAATTTTGTTTACGAGATTATCTGATGCATGTTCGTCATTTTGAAGAATGGTTAGCTTTTATGTTTTGAGCAGTTTTATACAGATGAGTTGAGCATGTTTTATACAGATGACTTTTGCACAACTTGCGCAAAAAAAATATTTGTCGTTTGTTATTTATTACTAATTTAAAGATTTGTTCTTTATAACGAAGCAAAAAAAAACTGTTTTTCTAACTAAAAGTTCCTGATTTAGACACTGTAAGCTTAGGTGCCTAATTGATCTTAACAATACACGTGCCATATAAGATTTGTGGTTTATTACATTAAATTAGAGATAATTATTGAAAAAATAATGTTTTTTATCACATTATTTGTTCAATAATTATCTTTAATTTACATCCTTGGCGATCTGAGTGGTGCAGTCGTCAACATGCCGGTTTACCACGGTCCCGGGTTCGATTCCCGGCCGGGCAGAAATTTGAAATGATGAATTTTAATTTCTGTGATGGGTCTGGGTATTACTATAAACAATAAGTATATTTTTAAAAAGTATATAAGTAGTATATCAGTTGTCTAGCTCCCATATTATATAAAAGCTTTGCTTAATTTGAGGCTAGATGGCGCTGTGAGAAATTGTCCAAGCATTTATTTATACTTAAAAAAATAAAACAACTAATTAAAATATTTTACCATTTTAGTAAAATAGATTAATAAAATATACTCGTCAAAAGTCGTATGATTAGATTCTCATGACAGTTTGGGAACGTTACATATCTAGGGTTAAATACCATACTCTCGTTAATTAACTAGCATATTATGGCATTAGATGCCGAAGTTTCTGATATATTGTTGATAAGAGTATTACCTATAACATTTCATTATCGTAATTAAGGAAAAATTGAAATTAAGCTTATACTAAACCTCTAACCCTTCCTTCAATCCTACTAATACTTAAATTAATGTAAAAGTTTGTAAGTTATGTTTGGATGTTTGTCTCAATCACGCATAAGTCTAGGCTTCTTTAGACCAATTTTTAGTTAGTAATAAAACTAAAAATAGACATTAAAACTAACTACTATGAATTATTCAAAGTATGTAACATCCTTCCAGCCAGTGTAAAACATAAACACTTTTTACTATTAAACAATAAATAATAGTATAGCTATCGTGAGCGCTTGACACCACTTCAACGAAAACCGTGACGTGCGGCAAATACTGTGTGTCGCGAGTCACCAGTGTGTACGGCGATGGCTAAGCGTGTACGCTAGCTGTAAAACAATCTGCCTGATGATCTCATAACACTAGATAATATCGCCGCTATACTGCAAAAACATATTAAATGGTGTTTTATCGAAAAATGAGTTAAATACATGGTTGGATTTAAATTTTTGTGCTCTTTCATCTGGTAAAATGGATTAAATGATCAGAACGATAGTTTAGAAGTTATGCTGAGGTAAAACGTATTATACTTCACAATGTCGCATATACTGTTCAACAAAAACGTAAAAAACAGAGTTAATTGCATGATTTAGGCTACAGTCGCAGGTAAAATCAGATTACCACGATATAGTTCGATTCTTCAGTAAAAAAATTAAAAAAAGCTTGTAATCTGAGTCAGGAAAGAAGAGTTAGCAACAGATACATTGCACAAAACACGGATTTATTTCAAGTAAAATAAACTAAATAAATTTAAATAATTTTTCTTGGAGTTTATTAAAAGGTATTTACAAATTAAATCATCTTAATTAATTTTCGCTGACCATATTTTTGCTTTTCCTATAGTATTCATACCAAGCATGGTACTCTTCTGGGATTTTTTAAGACACAAATTCAAAAGATCTTTTTTTCTTGGAGCTGCTGATAGGTAAAGATGATTCATAAAGCTGTAATAACTCGTAGGGAATTGACCCTTGGTCTTAAGAAGACAACGTAGTCGTGCAATCAGCTGATTCAGCTGACATCAACTTCCTTTTCTTATTTCTCGTACTATAGAACGAGATGATGAGCATGACCATGATGAGCTTCAGTCTCTGCCTGGCTTTCAGAGGCGTTTATGTTTATGCATGAAAAATCGTTATTCACATACCTTGTTCTCTTTATTTTTAGCCAAAGAACTGTGTTTCCTTCTGCATCCTTATTAGCTTTAGGTAGTTTTTTTCAGACAAGTCCTTTAAATTTTTCTAATTCATAATACTTAAACTCCTTAATATGATAGGGATTTTTGTGGATTTTTTTTTGCCTTTTTTGATTTAGCGCGTTGGAATACATTTTTCCACTCAGTCATCGAGTAAATACTCGTATTTTTTGTGCAGCTTCTATGCTGGAGTGCATGGAGTCCGCCTCCATATAAGAGTGTCCGGACTCTAAAATTCTGCTCAGTAACATTAATATTATCAAGTTTTTGAACTGTCCAGAATAATAAAGCAGCAACGTGCTTGTTCCGATTCTGCCCACCGCATGTGTCCGAAAAAATACTTATTTCCGTGACATGTGGTGGTAAACAGGTGAAAAGATAGTACAGCAGGATATTACTGATTTCGCAGCTTCCCTTTTTCCGTTGATTTCCGACCAGGTGAAGCAGTAATCTTTATCAGTAAATAGTAAGTTTTCTAGTGTTATCAAAGAAAACTTACCATTTACAATCTAACAATTTACGAAAGTGCTGAGCCTAATGGAGGTTACTGCTTCATCTGGTCGGAAAGCGGCAGTATGCTGCTGTATTTTCTCTTTCGCATTTCCCTTTTTTCCATTGATTTCCGACCAGGTGAAGCAGTAACCTTCATTGTTAGATTGTAAATAGTAAGTTTTCTATTATTACACTAGAAAACTACAATCTAACAATTTACGAAAGTACTGAGCCTAATGAAGGTTACTTCACCTGGTCGGAAATCAACAGAAAAAAGGGAAGCTGCGAAATCGGCAGTAACCTGCTGTATTATCTTTCCACCTGTTTACCACCACACGTCACAGAAATAAGTATTTTTCAAATACATGCGGTGGGCAGAATCGGAACAAGCACGTTGCTGCTTTATTTAATTATTCTGGGCAGTTCAAATTTGATAAGAAGTTTTTGGGAGTCCAGACACTATTATATATGGAGGCGAACTCCATGCTTTCCAGCATAGAAGCTGCGCAAAAAAATATGAGTTACTCGATGACTGAGTGTAAAAATGTATTCCAACGCGCTAGATCTAAGAGTTTCTACAAGAAAGGCGTAAAGAAAATTGACAAAAATCCCTGTCATGTTAAAGAATTTAAATATTATGAATACAAACATTTAAAGGACTTGTCTTAAAAAAAATTACCTTAAGCTAATAAGTATGCAGAAGGAAACACAGTTCATTGACTAAAAATAAAGAGAATAAGGTATGTGAAAAACGAAATGAAGTTTCAATTACGACATGAGTCTTGATTTTTCTTGCATAATCATAAACGTAAGCATAAACGCCTCTGAAAGGCAGGTAGAGACTGAAGCTCATCATGGCTATAGTACGAGAAATAAGAAAACGAAGTTGATGTCAGCTGAATCAGCTGATTGCACGACTACGTCATCTTCTAAATGCCGAGGGTCAAATCCCGACGAGTTATTACAGCTTTATGAATATTCTTTACCTATCAGCAGCTCCAAAAAAAAGATCTTTTGAATTTGTCTCGTAAAAAGGAAATCCCAGAAGAGCACCATGCTTGGTATCTTTAAGTGATGACTCCACTTTAAAAGATACAGAAATCTGATTTTGTTTTGGGTTTTATTAAATTTTTAAGTACACACTGTAGGTAATTGGATTAATGCCAATTGTTTCTGTCTTTTTTCTTTATTACAATAAAATTATAATAAAAAAGCATCAGCTCATCTTTCTTTTGTTTTTTATCATTCACAAATTTTGTCATCGATTTAACTGAAATATTTCCACATCAGCCGTCAGGCAAAAAAAGGTATCTTATACAAATTTCATCAATTCTCCTACAAAAATAAAGATTTTTACTATCTAATCATGCTAATATTATGTAAACGAATATACTCAACGTTAGTTTCGCTCATTTCATTGTACTCTTACTAGTTTACTAGATAAGCTAGTTTCTATTTCTACTGCTAAAATCAGTTAAATGAAGATCACCTGTTGGTTTTATTTGATTAACAAAAAAACTTACCAGGTATTATAACAAGCGAATAATCTATATTATATAACAGGAAATGAAGTTTACATGGTTAGTGTTCTTAAGACTGAATGTAATTTTTTACTGCATCAATTTGAGTCATGAAAATTGAAAATGGGATAATTCATGTCGATAAAATGTCGATTTAGTACTTTTTCACGGTATTTTTCGCATCAGCCTTCAGGTAAAAAAAGGTATCTTATACTTATTTCATCAAAATCTCCTACAAAAATAAGGAGTTATACAATCTAATCATTCTGTAATTATGTAAAATGAAAAACAAAACTTTAATTTCGCTCATGTCATTGTACGCTTACTAGTTTACGAGATAAACTAGTTTCTATTTCTACTGCCAAAAAAAGGTAAATGAAGATCTCTTGTTAGTTTTATTTGATTTACACAAAAACTTATCAGATATTGTAACAAGTGATTAAACTTACTTGTATAACAGGAAATAAAGTATACAAGTTTGGTGTTCTTAAGACTGAATGTCATTTTTAATGCAACAATTTGAGTCATGAAACTTGAAAAATACGATATCTCATTTCGACAAAATGTCTATTTAATACGTTTTAGAAGTATAGCGGCGATATGAAGCGCTTTAGCAGTTACCTACGCGCGGCAAGTACTGTGTGCCACGAGTCACCAGTGTGTACGGCGATGGCTAAACGTGTACGCTGGTTTTAAAACAATCCGCCTGATGATCTCATAACACTAGATAATATGAAGCGCTTTAGCAATTGCCTACGCGCGGCAAGTACTGTGTGCCGCGAATCACCAGTGTGTACGGCGATGGCTAAGCGTGTACGCTAGCTGTAAAACAATCTGCCTGATGATCTCATAACACTAGATAATATGAAGCGCTTTAGCAATTGCCTACGCGCGGCAAGTACTGTGTGCCGCGAGTCACCAGTGTGTACGCCGATGGCTAAGCGTGTACGCTAGCTGTAAAACAATCTACCTGATGATCTCATAACACTAGATAATATGAAGCGCTTTAGCAATTGCCTACGCGCGACAAGTACTGTGTGCCGCGAATCACCAGTGTGTACAGCGATGGCTAAGCGTGTACGCTAGCTGTAAAACAATCTACCTGATGATCTCATAACACTAGATAATATGAAGCGCTTTTGCAACTGCCTTAAAAATAGCTGTTAACTTCCTAAAATAAGCTACGTTTGTGATACCTTTATAAGTTGAATGTGAGCTTATTCGCTTTTTATTACATATTATTGATGACAAGCGAAATTAGTATGGTGTTACCTTTTTAAAAAATTAACGTTAACTACATATTAAATAAGATACTTAGTTTAGAACATAATCATCAGTACTCGCAGACATACCTACTTTTAATTATTAAATTTAGATTTTTCGCATTCACATTGCTATTTTTATATTAAGATAAATAATATTAGAAAAAATACTAGAAAAAATCGACTCACCCGTAGCACCTCAGACGGGACTCGAACTCGCACCCTTGGGATTCCGGCCCAATGCACTGACCAATTATGCTACCGAGTCGCTAGTGGGAGCGGTGAAATAACCTGGATGTTGGATGGGATGGAACCTACTGTTAATTTTTGCGAGACAGGGTAAACAAATGTATATTTAGGCTGGATGTCTAAAATAATATGTTTTTTTATTTTAATGAATAAAGTATTTAAATCGGTCTGGTTTGGAGGAGGAAACAGGGGACTAGCAAAAGTTAATTTTGTCAACATTCTATAGGAATTATTCATTACTCTCGACCGTAGTGTTTCCTCTTAAAGAGGATTAAAACAACTACAAAATGACGGTGTATTTCCGTCAATAATATCCATTCATCGTGCACACACATTCGTAGTTCCACCCTCAGTTACGCACTCAATACTGTTATAGGTGTATCTAAGTGCCGTTGTTATTATTAAGCATCTACAGTACAGTTGTTGTGTAATTCCTATGTAAGCTAATCATGCAATAAAATTCTAGCATCTCCTAAAGCTTATCCTTAATTGCAGCTTACGTGCTTACGCTCAATGTTACAAGGATAACGTTGTTGAGTTTGAGATTTTAGACTGACATTTAGTTAACAAAACATTAACAGGACATTCATATTAGGTAGTCGGTAAAGTTCGCGGCCTTTTTGTACTAAAAATAATAAAGATACCACAGCGTGGAACATCTTTATCATCAAAATTACCAGATCCGAAGCTGTTGAACCATTTGTTTGCAGTTGTATTCGACAAAGAATTTTCTCCATTAACATTACAAATCTTTCTTTGGGCACTAGAAGCGTTTATGGGGGTGCGTGATAGGAATGACTCCAAATAAAAATGTCCGACTTACGTGAAGCGGTATATTGTATATTGTTCCAATTAATTTTTTTTATACAGGGTCCCCCTATCGAAAAAAAATTGTAAAACGTATCTAATAAAAAATATTAAAAATATGAAAAAACAAGACAATAATCATTTTGTTTTAATTTTACTGCTATAAACAAAAAGTCAGCTTTTAATATTTTTTTTTTATATTTTGACAACATGGAATGGAAACATGGAATTGGAGCAATGTATGTGACATTGCTCCAATTCCAAAGTAAGTAGCTAAAGCACTTGTGTTATGGAAATCAGAGACAACGGTGGTATCACAAACACCCAGACCTGAGCCAATATAGAAAAGTTCGTCTTCTAAATTGACCCAACCGGGGATCGAACCCGGGACCTCAGAGATGGCGACACCTTGAAAACAGGTGTACAAAGCCACTCAACCACGGAGGTCTAAAACAATATATTACATTCCCGCTACCAGAAAGTTCTAAGTTTAGTATTGCCAGATATTATAACACGCAAAATTCATGCTTCAAAAAGGCCGCGAACTTTTCCGACTACTTATTATTAAAGAATCGTATTCCGATGTGAGATAAAAAAATTCCATTCGGCAGGGTGTTCGGGCTGGCAACATGTTAATTATATTATACAACTAACCATTTTTTTTTATTTATAAATTGCGTCTCGTGTTACGCAATTAATAAATAAATAAACAATACCTTTGTCGCTTTTCCTGTCATTCGGATTTTTACCCGCATTACTCGGTCGAAGACAAAGGGGCAGCGCCGCCCCCCTACACGAAGTCACATTTGCAAATAGCATACTACTGTCATACTTGAGATCTTACATGATTTCGCTAACCCTAAATATTCATCGTAACTAGAAAATGATTACTATTTAATACACCTATTTAAAATGATATTGAAAAAGCTAAAAAGTTAGGTAAACAATATTTATTATTAAGAGTATTTTTTTAAATAATTAAAACACGATTAATTCTACTAAGTTAATTCAGTTGAAGTAATGTACGCTCACTTGGTATATCTACGACTGTCTTTCCATTGCACTGCACCCGTTTATAATCATATAAATTATTACTGCTTTCGCGGGCAACTTTAGCGGCATGACTCAGGCGACAAGTGACGCCATCTGTTGCGTCTGCATTTGCAACTTTTGGTGAGAGATCGTTAAGAGTCCGCAAACAGTGAGCTTCCCATACAAACGTAATACCAAAATAATTTGAAATTTGAGTATAATTAACTCTTCTTGTGATGTTCTTCGGATCTGTACAGTATTATTGTCTAGGGTTTTATTAAGGCTCCTATATACCTCAAGTGGTGCCCTCATTTTAATTAAATTTATTGCTCGCTAAGTACATAATGTATCGTAAATTCACATGTACAGATTGAAGCTAAGGTTCTATAGTTTATTTACAAACAATAACCTCAGTAAAATTTTACTAAAGTTTGTAAATAAACTATAGAACCTTAGCTTCAATCTGTACATGTGAATTGTGTGCCTTAAATAAAAAATCCAAAATACCAAATCAAATAAAAATAATAATTCAATTTACAGTTTTGTATTAAAATATGTAATTGGAATTTATTTTGAATTGGTTTAGTATTTTGATTTTTTTATTTAACAGAACCCTAGACAAATACTGTCTTTATCCGAATAATATCACAAGAAGAGTTAATTTGCTCAAATTGCGAATCACTTTGGTATTACGTTTGTATGGGAAGCTCACTGTTCACCGGACTCTTAATACGTCAGTACATTTAAGCCTCACCATTAAAATGAATTGAATCTATTAAGAGGTTACAATGGAAAATATTTTGATATCTTATCGTTAAAATAGTATGAGAATATTGTAGACAGTTTCGGCTAAGTGAAATATTCTTGTTAAAGTAACTGAAACTGAGCTAATGGGTTTCTAAATAATTAAAGTTAGTTGGTAGTAAATGTACTTTTTTTATTGTAAATGATGAACACAACTTGACATAAAGAAGAAAAAACACAGAGTACAAAACAAGGAAAATATGTTATAGTATAAAAAGTACAGAATTCAAAAATATAAGTTAAAAGTAAAAAACCATAAACTAGTAAAAAAGAGGCCGGCTCGGCAACAGTAACAATGTTCAAATAGTCTTAATTTTTCATTCATTATTTTGCACCAACATGAAAAAAAGTTTAAATAAATTATATCCTTATTTATACTCCATTCATCCGAACTTACTATACACTTCCCACACTAAAACTTTTTAAGTTCATAAGTATCAGAAGCAAAGTTTACAAAATCACCTTTTAAGTAAAGTCACCTTTTAGACTTTCTAGAAAAATGTTTGTTCAATATAATAGTTTGTATAAAGCTTTGCTATACTGTGAAGGTGCTCCTATGAGGATAAAACATCCTCAACTAAGAAAACTAGCAAGATCTTTACGGCGCCACAGGGATTTCACCTAGGCAATTTGTTACATGTTCTGCCCCTAGAAAATTTCAGTTGCTGTAAACTTCATTGGAGCTGTTCACAAGTGTTGGTTCAGATATTTTTAAGTGGAAAACAATGATAATATTATATTTGATCTAGATAATTTAATCAATGCTTTCTTTATTTATCAAAATTAAATTGAAGTCGTGTCATATTTAGTTTCGGTATGCTATATAAACCAATTGCAATCTATTTTTAAAATTAATTTATGCATAACAAAATGGAAGCATTCCTTTCTGTTACGCAAATCTGAAAGTAATTTATGTACAGTTAAACTTCGTCGCGTGTAAACTGTACCTTATAAATTTAACATAGAACATTAACGCGAGGTAATGAAGTAATAAATAACTATTTTACGACGAAGCTCATTTAGTTTTAATTGGATGATCGAATACGTAACAACTTTTATGAATTAATCAACAGTTAACTTTAACCGTTGACAATAAACTGGGATGGACTTGGGTAAAATTTCAAATTGATACTTAGGGCCTCGAATATCATTATTAGCATAAACGTTAGTTATTATAATTACCTACCATCTTAATTATATCCAAATTTTGACAGCAAAATTCTCTCAATTTTGTTGGTAACTTATTTTTTTAAGGCGCAATATAAATATCTATTGTAATCTTATAACACAGGATAACCTTATATGAGAGCAGTTCATACTTTGCTTTGTTATGTGTTTTCTTGAATAAATTGTTTTTTATTTTTAATGTTTGTTAACAATTTATAGAGGCGTTGACTACCTACTTATCTATTTTACTTATATATTTATAGATGAGAATTATTTTGGTAACGTTCAACGTAATTAAACGCCTGAGAAGGTCTCGGCATACCTAATTATTTTATTAACTTTCTACATTGGTTACCTTAACACATTATTACACCAGGCCTAATGTCACTTTTGGAACACTTCCTTACCTGAAAATAAATCTCAGCCCTCATTCCGTCTCTGGCTATTCGTAAATTTTGCGAACGACTTTATTAAAATTTTCGAAAACTTGGGACAAGTTCATTTTGATCGGTGGCAGGGGTGCTGCAAATTTCGGGGCAAATTTCTAATTTCGCTTGTCATTTGCGTTAACGTGATCATTACTTGGAGCCGCAACGGTGTCCGTTGGTTATTACCGAAGTTTGTTCGAGTAGTTCATTTGGCCGACACCCATAAAAAGACGAAAACAGCACTTAAAGTATTATTATACTGGACTAATTAGGTCGTTTCATTTTGAGAAAGGTGGCGCAAAGACTTTTGTTATTGCTCGATACGAGAGCATTCACTGTTAGAATTGTTTTTAACTTTTTAATTAGTTTTAGAATATTGTGATGTATTAATAATTAGAAGTAAGTTTCCAAACTAAGCCTGCCCGCACACGGGCTACACGCCACAGCCACAAACGCCGCCACTAGAAGCGGCTACAGAAGTAGCTGAAGCGCGCGACAGACACTTGTGGTCGGTAGTGGACATTTGCGGTCGGTAACCGCTACTTTTTTTCACTTCCCCTTACCCTTCATTGCTTGCAGTATCTGGACTCACGCGAGTGGTGTGTTGGCATTTTGTGTCGGCGTCAGTGGCCGGTGCCAGCCACAAGAAGCGAGCAGCGACGATTTGTAGCGTGTGGCGACTACTGGCGTCAACCGTGTGCGCCGATGTATGAAAACTACAGGATAATGTCAGTAGTGGCGTATTGTGGTTGTAGTCAATGGCCCGTGTGCGGGGACCCTAAGAAAGCTTGAAGATCTTAACATTTTCACAAAAGTAAATAATGTGTATAGTTTTCACTTCTAACAGCAAGCAACCACCAGCATCCTTATACATATAGTTGAACAAAGATACTTACACATTAATTTTAATTATCTATCTATAAAACGGCATAGAAGTACAGTTGCAGACCTTGATGGCAAAACATCTAAACATAATCATGATCCTATAAAAATCGTAGAAAAAAAATAAGTATGCAAAAAAGAACCAGCGATGATATAAATGCCACCAAAAGCTACAACATTTGCCAATTAACATTATTAACAAAATGTCGGGTGCCGTAAATTTTTCAAGCTTACAGAAACAATTTGTACCCTCTGTTCAGGGAAAAAGTCTCTAAATAACAATAGGGACAGATCCCTTGTTCGTGGAACACCGATATAAGTAATGTTTTGCACCCATATCAATCCAACCCTAAGGGTGGGTATATACACAGTGTACATGCTAAGTAACATATTGGAAAATATTTTTGTAATTTAGAATGATTTTTTCTGGAGTCTTGAATAAATTTCTTCCTTTCTATCAAAACGTACATACAGCTTACAACATCAAATAAATACTAATAAAATAAATTATTCTGATTTTATGTGTGTGTTTTTAAGTTGTTTGTAATACTCTTCACGATAACTCAGCAATGTAAGCATTTTAAACAATATTTAGTAAGAAAATAAACTGAAATATATAATAAACTGTAGTTTTCAGAGTAACAGCAATACCTTGGTTGGTAAGTTCGGTATTCTTTCTGATTTTATTGTATTGTAATGCATGCTACTCAAATTCCCTTTTGTTACGTCACGCTACTCTCGGCCAGTACGCATATTATTGTACCCACGTCAATCCGGACCTTAAAACCTAGCGTTATCACAAAGACCCTTTCAAAGATTTAACATCACGCGCCCAAATTGGCTTTCATTAATCGAGATCCAATTTGAGCCATTGGATTAGGGTTTGTCACAACTCTGTATAGGTTTTGACGTGATACAGACATAGGTAGGAGATACTTGACATTTATATTTAAAATCTCCTCTCACGTTAATGTCAAAATGGATGTTCCCAACTGTTTATTGACAACCAGCTACAACGACAACCTGTACAATACACATAGTTTTATAACAGTATTCTGTTTTATTAAATTTTCATAGATATGTCATAGAATTTATTAACACCGATTTACTCTTAAGAGTCACCAAAGTTCACGTTACTTGTCTTTAACAAAAATTAAAAAGAAAAACCTCCTTCAAAAAACCTTAAAAAAATTGCTATAAAAAAAAAGCTTCAAAAAGCAACAGCTCTAAAAAGCAAGAAATAATATTCAAATCTGCATAATTACCACTATTCAAGTACCTACACATATCTGATATAAAAAAAAACGTCTTTTGAAGTCGGGTGGGGCTGAAAGATATTTTCCTTTTTTAATTTATATAAACATTTGTAGTGGTTTCTCTGTCGTAATTTGATTTTTTAAATCTTAAAGCCCCACCCGACTTCATAAGACGTTTTTTTTTATGTCAGATATGTGTAGGTACTTGAATAGTGGTAATTATGCAGATTTGAATATTATTTCTTGCTTTTTAGAGCTGTTGCTTTTTGAAGCTTTTTTTTTATAGCAATTTTTTTAAGGTTTTTTGAAGGAGGTTTTTCTTTTTAATTTTTAAAAGCTTTTTTATTTTTCACTTTTTTGTGGTAGGTATGTACAAGTAAATGTAAGCAATGATATAAATATATTTTATTCATATTTTCAACACTTTTCAATGGTACTCGTATAATACCTACTTTGAATAACTCAATTTCCACTTTTCGTGCTGTTAATTTTAGCAAGGGTCGCAGTCATGGGGTGGGTGACCAAAGTGTATTATCTCGAGCTCCTCCGTCCTTCAGAAGACACGTTAAGCCGTTAGTCCCAGCTACATTTGCACTCATTAACACCCACCAATCCGCATTGGGCCCGCGCGGTGGGTTATGGTCCATCCTATTCATTAGCCCATAAGTAAGGCTTGTATTCCAGTCCCAACAGTGACACTAAAAATGGCTGATGCGAAACCTTTCAATACCGTAGAGTAATCACTAATACACTATCCAATTTGATTTTGAAGAGTTCTCTTGAGTATCTTCGAAGTCCAAGGTCCAATGTACAGGAAATTTGAATGAAAACACCCTTAAAGTATCCTCTTTCTAACAAAACAAGAATTATCTCAATCGGTTTATAAACAAAGAAGTTATGTCTGAAGATCCGTTGAAACTCGTGCAAAAGTCACCTAGAAAATTACAGTATTTTCAGGATTACTCGAAAACCACTGAACCGATTTAAAATTTTCAAAAAATGGGACCACCTGGGAAACAAACCTGATAAAGTGGCGTTTGAATCATGTCAATCGGTTCAGCCGTTCTCGAGTAATCGGTGGACATACATAAAAAAAAAAAAAAAAAAAAAAAAAAAAAAAAACAAATAAACAGACGAACATAGAACCTCCTCCTTTTTTTGAAGTCGGTTAAAAAATAAAACTTAAGGATGATTAGACGAATATGCAGTCGATAACATAGCACTAGATTGACTGTTATGCCTTAACACAGTTGTCAGTACCTACTAAAGTTACAAACAGTTCTTAATCTGGTTTATAAACTTATTATACATGATACGTTTTCAAAATAAGTAAAAATTAAACGAAAATCTTATTATATAATATACTAGAAAAAATACGACTCGCACCAGATCATGTTTTCGGACGGGAATCGAACCTTGCGGGTTCGGAACCTTTGGATATCCGGCCCAATGCTCTGAACGCTGAGCTACCGAGTCACGTGGGTTTGATTCCCGTCTGAGAACATGATCTGGTGCGAGTCGTATTTTTCAAGTATATTATTTAATAAGATGTTCCTTTAATTTTTACTTATTTTGAAAACGTATCATGTATAATAAATTTATAAATTCTATATTATTTAGTATTACATCAAAATAGCATTGTGAATGTTTAAATCTCAAAATTAAAAAATAAAGAAAATCTTATTGCTGAAATCAGTTACTCCGTTTTCATTCTGAGCAACTTCATTCATTGGACATGCGTAAATTGGGATTAAAATATATAGGTCCACAAATTGGGCGCCCGATTCCGCTCGCAGTTAGCGTAATCCATCTTTGTAATTGGTTCTGTGTGGTAAGTGTTGGGCTAAGTGAATGCTTGACACTTTGGAACCGTATAAAGCTATTTCAGTTTTGGCCGGGATAATTTACTACGCACTAGCGAAGATTCAATTGAAAATTTGATTTATTATAATTTTACTAACTTCCTCTTCTAGCACACTTTCAAAATCATTGATAGGCCCTATCGCAGTTATGGAAAATTGTAATTATTGATTAATTATTTTTAAAAGTTAAATTTTTTTTCTATTAGAAAAATTATAAATATTTGACAACATCACATATATATGGGAGCAATGTTGCTCCGATTCCAAAGTAAGTAGCTAAAGCACTTGTGTTATGGAAATCAGAGACAACGGTGGTATCACAAACACCCAGACCTGAGCCAATATAGAAAAGTTCGTTTTCTAAATTAACCCAACCGGGGATCGAACCCGGGACCTCAGAGATATTAAGAAGAGCAGTATATACATCTAAAAAAATAAATAATGTAAAAAGAATGAAAAAATCAAATAATATAGTAAAAACGATGTGGCAAATAACCAAAGAAAACACAAATAAACTCCCCATTAAAGATAACAAAAATTTCAAATTAAACGTAAATAAACAGATAGTAGAAGACCCAACATGCATAGCAAATTTTTTTAACGAGTTCTTCATCTCTATAGGTGATCCTGACGCTTCGTCGGCTAGATTACCAGCAGGCCAACCTGTTGTTAATAAAGCCGAAAACTCAATGTATCTGAGTGAAGTCACTACAAAAGAAGTTGAAAAAATTATAAAAAACCTGAAAAATAAAAAAAGTTTTGGATATGACGAGCTGCCCCCAACTCTGATTAAAAAATGTGCGGATAAATTAGCACCTCCCTTATCATACCTCATAAACCAATCATTTGCTGAAGGTGTAGTTCCGGACATGCTCAAGCTTGCTGTAATCAAACCACTTCA
Organism: Catoptria pinella; assembly: GCA_963556745.1. Lineage (NCBI taxonomy): Eukaryota > Metazoa > Arthropoda > Insecta > Lepidoptera > Crambidae > Catoptria > Catoptria pinella. Next base: position 8,970,550 of record OY750771.1, read on the forward strand.
TAAGAAAGGCGACAAAAAAGACCCCAATAATTATCGCCCAGTAGCACTTTTGACAACATTTTCCAAAATATACGAAATTGCGATGGCAACCCGTTTGTACTCGTTTTGCGAAAAGTTCAAAATATTTAACGACAGCCAACATGGATTTCAAAAAAACAAATCGACATCGTTAGCTATATTCAACTACTTCCAACACATTTTAAATCTTATTGATAGTAAAAAGCATGTGGTAGGCTTACTCTTAGATATGAGTAAGGCGTATGACCGCGTATTGTACAACATCCTACTAAATAAGTTACATGGTATAGGAGTAAGAGGGTTAGTGCACGATTGGTTTGTGTCCTACTTACAAAACAGAAGCCAATATGTGGAAATAGAACATCATGATCCTACCACCGGAAAAATTTGCAAAATCCAATCAGCAAAATTAAATGTCACAAAATCAATACCTCAAGGGAGCGTCCTCGGCTGTGTGCTCTTTTTACTATATATAAATGATCTACCTAACATAATAGACAGTCCATGCACACTTTTCGCCGACGATGTATCCGTATTGATGCCATGTAATAATGAGACCGAACTGAACAACAGATTGGAAATGCTCTTGTCAAAAATAAATAACTGGCTGACCGCCCACAACCTTAAAATTAACTTTACTAAAACTAAGCTGATGCAGTTCGGACCTTACCAAAGACAAAAATTGAAAATAAATTTCACATTTGAAAATAACAAATTGGAATGTGTTAACTCTTACTGCCTTTTAGGCCTTGAAATAGATACTCACATACACTGGAAAAATCACATTAATAAAATAGCTGCAAAATTGTCAAGGTTCACGTATGCGCTCTATGAGTTAAAAAGGTCCACCGACAAACAGACTGCCCTGAATGCATACTACGCGTACGCTAACGCGTGGCTCAAGTACGGCATTCTCTTGTGGGGAAATAGCGTGGAGATTTCAAAACTATTTAAACTCCAAAAGCGCTGCCTTAGAATCATAGTAAACATTGACCAAAGGACAAGTTGCCGACCATACTTCATAGGTGAAGGTATTTTAACCCTCACAAGTATATACATTTTGGAAATATGCATGTTCGTTAGAAAACACACTCATATTTTTCCCCAACAAGAACGACATAGTAAATTAAGACCACATCAAAGATTAGCCCGTCCAAATTCCAAATTGCATTTAGTACATACAGGACCTTTTGCGATGGCCGTGAAAGTCTATAATAAAATTCCCGAACATATCAAAACCGAAAAAAACGCGGTCAAATTCAAAAAACTACTAAAGTTATTTTTGTCCAAGAACAGTTTCTATTCGATGCAAGAATTTTTCAATTTTAGTTGTAGCTAATTTAAGCAAGACCTTATTATTATTTTATTAAATATGTTCCTACGAAATGTTATTTTATGAGAAATTATTGTTATTATTTAAAATGCTACTTGTGATTGTTATTAATGCGTTCTAGTTAAAGTTAATTTAATTGTTGTTATTTTTTCCTTTTTACTATAAACATTATATTTATATAAATTGCGATACCCTATCAGGGTTCATGTGTCGGTAGCTATATTTTGTAAGATCTGTAATAACCACATGTGTGCAATAAATAAATTTGATTGATTGATTGATTGATTGAGATGGCGACAATTTGAAAACCGGTGTACAAAGCCACTTGACCACGGAGGTCGTCAAATAATTTTTATGTCAGGCTTTTATTAATCGAACCCGTGATCATCGCTTACTGAGTGAAGGGGCTAGTATCGTAACCTATTGTTATTTTCTATGTAAGAGGGAGTTATTTCATCAATGTTATTTCCTGTTATGAAGTTATGAAGTCATAATATTGGTTCGACAGAAACTTCTATACAAAAACACCATCCACCAACAAAATATCATATTTATCAGTCGACATTTTACTGTGTTCAATCTTACTAATGATTTTATATAACGTTCGAGTTGAGGGTTAACCCATAAAAATGCAGAATACTATAAAACTATTTTAAATAAAGTTAAAATGCAAAACACTATAAAACTATTTTAAATAAGTATACTTTTATAGTATTTTGCATTTTTATGGGTGTGCACCTGCACCCCTATTTTCTTGAAGATGCTAGAAAATTCTAACTTTCAAAGCTACCACAAGTATGTTATTATCAAATTTTATAGTCAGACTGTCCTGTTTTTGTATCAGGTTTTTTTATCAAATTCAATTCAATTATGTTACTACTTATATTAAACTAAATTGAAAAATCTCTGCACTAAAAGCTTTTAAGAATAACGTAATTCTTGGAATTATCTTATCTGATGGGAATAGACTGTTTGTGTAGATTTTGTGAGCTACAAAATGTTACGAAACTTAGCGCCATTCTCACTAGGACACCAGTAGTGGTGCAGTGGGACAAGCTACCAATAAAATGTATACAGACAGATGAATGGTCTGTCTCGCTAATCTTTAACAATAAAATCAAAGCTAAATCGCTACCGTTTCAATTTAGTTTACAGAAAAATACCAGCTTTAGTTTAGTTAAAATCGTTGAAAGCTATGCCGAGGGAGCCTAGGATGCCAATGATGCCATGGACAATGTAAATGAGAATTTTAAGGCTAAACCAAAGATTTTTAGGTAAATATAACCTAAACGATAACGTAATGGTTTTGGTTTTATCATTTAGAATTAGTGCGACTGGGGCCCCTGTTGTCTGCTAGGTCACGCTGCCAGTTTGTGGGCGGCAATCGAATCACCCGCTGGTGGTGCAACCATGGTGTCCTAGTGAGCCTTAAAGCTAATCTCACAGGCGAACGTTAGGCGGCACTTAATTTAATTTAACGTTGAAAGATTGGAGCGAAGCTTGGTATGTCGAGTATGGGCTTAACAGACTAGCGTAAGTATAAGTACCTGTGTATACAAGGCCTTTATGTGTTGGTATATCAGCTGGGACAATAAAATGATTTTTTATATCAATTCACTGGGTAAATGCAAACTTCAAGTTAGAAAATTTAAAGTCTTACTTGATTTAATAAATCAACTATCATTGATCTTATTTTCAAAACAAAACCTACTTCAAAAACTAACAAAAACTGCTTTAATAATAAACAGCTCTAAAAAGCATGAAATAATATTCGAAATCTGTATAATTACTAATAGGTATGCATATATCTCATATTAAAAATGTCTTTTGAAGTCGGGTGGTGCTAAAGGATAATTATTTTCCGTTTTTTTTCATATAAACTTTTGTCGTGGTAAAAGCTGTAGTTTAGCATGAATGAGTATATTAATTACACCGAAAAAGTGGAAGAATAAAATCTCAAAAAATATTTATTTTAGTGTACATGTGTAAAGTAGGAATGATTTTTTTCTCATCAATCTCATAATGTGGGGTGTCGTACATATTACTTAAGTACTTACTTACAAAATGATATCACTGCAATATTCCTAACTCTGATAATTAGGAAGTAATAGATGGTGGTAGTTAGGCCGACTTTGACCTAGCCCTATCCCAACCTTAGGGTGCGTCCAGATTTGGCGAATATCTCACGTGTACCATAAGCGTCTTGCATGAGTAGCATGAACGCGGCGCTTTTGTCAAATCTGGATGAACCGATAGATGTATAGTTGATACTATTTTAATCTTTTCATAAACCAAAATACTGTATTGATAAATACACCTTCCGTGACTTGCTTTTTACGAACGTTATCAATGAACCATGCTGGTACGTTCAGCTGAACTCGACCCATTTTACGAGCTGTTTTTGATGGGATGAAGCGCAGAAATGTAAAAACATAGATGCTTCCCGTGATGTATTCCCATAATCCGATTACCGGGGAAATTGTTAAAGGTTTACTTGTGCATAACTAAACAGATCCCTTTACTAATGCTCTTTATAAGATTTTTTGAAACTGTTGTATGCGGCAGTAATGAAAGTACTTAAGTTATTATTCTCCATATATTAAATAAAAATATAATCTCTAAACGCGATGCTTGTGTTCGTTTGTAAAGTTGTTTAAACTTTGAACTGTTGTTAGTAATTTTGTTAATGCTTTTTTAGTAATTCGAGGATGACGTTTTTTAGCTTTACTCTTAGTAAATTTCATGTAGTAATTTAAGTAATTTTAAGCTGTTGTCAACCCAAATATCTTAAATAAATAAGTAAAGAGTAAACATAGTAAAATCTAACTCTTGTATCTATAGACGACTAATTACTTGTTTAAGTAAAACTGTCAATGGGTTTGTCTCACTATTTTTGTTTAGTGACTTTTCAATGATACCAGAACAATAACTGTGAAGAAATTTTCACCATATCTTAAACTAGATTTAGACTAGAACACTGTTATTTTGGGGTGAATTATGACGTCATTATACACCCGGTGAACCTTACGTAGTACGTTTTAAAGCACATATTTTAATGCGCTTGGCATTTCCATAAAACATAACTTAGGCATTTTAAAACGGATTTCAATAAATCTTACACTGGGTTTCATTTCTATGAAAATGTGTTCACACTGTATTAATAAAATTATATAACTATACCACATGACTCATCCTCATTTTCCAATGCTTCTAAATTCACATGCAATTTATAGTACAAACGACAGCACGTCAGGTTATACAGTTAAACTGCGAAAACAGCTTTTATTACGTAGCGCATAAAGACGGTCTCAAGGTCAACATTGTATAGTCTGAGGTGCGGTCGTCTGTACCTATAATTGATATTAAGTACAGTTTTAGTGCAGATTTGATGCATGTGAACATAATATTAGAAGTATGGGAGGTTGACAGTTTACTTAGATTTACTTAGATTTATAAGGTAAAATTTTGTTCGTTGTAGTAGTAGATCGCAAAAGTGCTAAAAGTGGCCACTTTTTGCACTTTTGCGAACTACTACTACAACGAACTGTATTTTAATGAAGTTATTGTTTGTAAATAAACTATAGAACCTTAGCTTCAATCTGTACATGTGAATTTTCGATACATTATGTACTTAGCGAGCAATAAATTTAATTAAAATGAGGGCGCCACTTGAGGTATATAGGGGCCTTAAGGAGTTCCATTATACCTTGTTAGTCCAATTCTAGTCCAGAAAGTGCATGACCATAGTTAGGTACCTACCTACACTGTTTTGGATTGTCATAAATCTACCATTGTCTTAATCACTATACATTCCCTATTTGATTTTGAGGAGTTCCCTTGCGTATCTTTGAAGTCCAAAGTCAATAAAATAAAAATAAAACTACGCCTAAGGTATCCCTTTTCCGACAAAAAAGAAACAAAGAAGTTATGTCCTAACAACCATAAAAAACATCAGTGTAATAGTAACCGAAATGAAAGTATTTTCAGTCAAAACTACTGAACCGATTTCCAAATTTAAACAAACCTGATAATATTTCAATCGGTCCAGCCGTTTAATCGGTAAACATACACAAAAAACAATACAGGCGAACAGAGACCTCCTCCATCTTTTGAAGTTGGCGGCATTTAAGTCTTTTGTGTTTGGGTGTAATAAGTGGCCAACTGTATAAAGCCTTCGAGAGGCAAACATTCGTACCATTTTTACTAAGATATTTATGATATCCATTGTTATTTATGATAATAGGTATTGTCATAATATGCATAAATAAATAGGAATACATAAAACATGCTCCATTCTTCCGTTGTTTGATCCATTAATTGTTATGAATAATTAATTTCACTTGACAAGTAATTAGGAAGTTTGTTTAGGGCTTCGTTTGCGTTAATTTCTTAGAAATTATGCCGGTTTTAAGTACGTGATCAGGCGAAAGTTTAAATCCAGTTCGGTACAGTTGAATATGTATGGGAGTTAGCACTTTTGTTTGCTTTAATAATGAATAAACTTAGAATAACAAAACATCTGAATTGATGAAAACATGCGTTTTTCAAGAGCTCTTCAAACTTCCATTCATTTGTTCTGGATTGAAGCTGTATTAAGGCTCCTACACACTATGCCGGCGGCACTGCCGCCAGGCAAGCCGCGATGCGCCCGGCGGCTTTTAGCTTGACAAACGTGCCGCTCGACAAAAGCCGGCGACTTGTGCCGCCGGCATGTGTGTAGGAGCCATAATATAACAAGTTTACAATATCCATATCTATAAATATAAAAAAACTCATAAAATTTTCATTAACTTGTTTCAGATTGCAGCAGCTGTTGTGTTATATTAGTATAGTCATCATTACCTAATGTGGTATTTACACGAGTCGACTAGGTATAGATTTGCTGGTTAATTTTAGTCAATAAGCGCTTTTTTGTCGACAATCGCTTGTAAAATCTAATCGCAAACCTAATTTCAATGAGGTGGTCATTCAATCTTACTACCTCCGTGGTCGAGTGGCTTTGTACACCGGTTTTCAAAGTGCCGCCATCTCTGAGGTCCCGGGTTCGATCCCCGGTTGGGTCAATTTAGAAAACGAACTTTTCTATATTGGCTCAGGTCTGGGTGTTTGTGATACCACCGTTGTCTATGATTTCCATAACACAAGTGCTTTAGCTACTTACTTTGGAATCGGAGCAATGTATGTGATGGCATCAAATATAAAAAAAAGTGCATGTCGATAAAAAGTGCTAGTTGACTAAAATTGACCAGCAAGTCGCTTGCCAAGTCGACCCGTGTAAATACCGCCTAAGAGGGACTACACATTCTATCTTTTAAATTCCCAACTTCAATGTAATGAAAGTAAGTCTTTACACGAAGTCGCCGTAACTGCAGAAATAAAAGAGGTATCAAATTTTATGACTCCAGTGAAAAATTTAAAACCGCACTTTAATGAGGAAGTATAAAGGTTATTTATACTATCGCGATATCCATTACTCAGATTATTGCAATAAAGTGGCGAATCGTTTCACTGAATTTACAACTGTATTGCTCGTACATAAAATTCAAATTGTCATTAATTCATAGGTTGCTTCCCTGCGCATGAAGTCAAGTATAAAATTTTATTTTGCTTTTTAATGCTTGTTTTGCTTTATTAATTTTAGTACCGTACCTTTCACCACAATTTTAAGATGCTTCCTGCTCGATTGATATTTCTTTTCATATGGTCATGAAACCTATAATGTATTAAATTCATAAACCTATGTGTATTAAGTTTAAAGGCTCTATACTAACAAAATGTTTAGTTAACTGCCGTGAACCATAAATTTTCCCGTCAGAGCATAAAAAGAGAAATAATTTTTAATTTCCTTTTTAACATCTGGCGGCCTTCATAAAGGCATTATGAAAAAAATCTATCCCATTATGATTACTGGATAAAGCGAAAGCCCAGTGCTGTGGTAATCCATTTAAGTAATTTTATTTTGAGTCCGCATAACCGAACTGTCATTCCTTTTGACGGTATATTAATGGGATGGTGGTGACTTGCGTATCTTAGTGATGGATTTTTAAATGCTAGCAACACAGAGTTGTGGGTAATTTATGGGGAACGGCGTACTCCAACGGGGTTGGATGCCCAAATAAAATTCTGTTTTGAATAATGAGGTTCTTGATTAAGGGTTAAAATGTTGTACGTTATTAAGAGTTGGTTGTCACTTTTGTTTCTGAAAATTCAGTCACACACAAATATGAATTAACATTTGACAGGATTTTGGCGTAGCAAAGTTACCACCTTACGTTTTTAACACCCTATTTTAGTGTAAAACGTCCCATTTTCGGCGTAAAATGTGAACGTCTAGACAAGAGATAATTTTCATACTGAGATGGGGTGAAAATGAACGTCTTAAACGGGACTCGCATAATGACTAACCTGTTTAGTAGTAAAATTAAATTTTCTAAAACTTCTTATATTATTTCAAGTGGCATTTTACCTACCTACTAATTAAGCTGATAGAAATAAAGACATCAATTTTTTTTTTCATTAAATACTACTGACCATGACTATCGGCGATTTTTATTGTCACCACTGCTGGGGCACAGGCCTTCATTATAGATGGAAAAGGAGGATGGGCCATAACCCACCACGCGGTCCAATGCGGATTGGCGGGTGAATTTGTGGGCCCAATGCAAATTGAATACTACACTGGTTTATAGAATTATAATCGGAAACAATAAAACTTAGATGTTTATTACAATAAAATATTTGATTACAATAAAATATTATTTTCAAATCCATCATGAAGTGTTTCACGAAAGCTTCAGTTTCATGCATTTATAACGCAAAACACTATTTCCGTGCATAGACTACACTCTCATATTTTCAGACCACAGTGACACAAATCTGTGTGATAGTTCTATGCAGTCTTGCCAAAGGACTTTAATCTCTATTCCATTGTAAAAAGGGTTAGATAGTTGAAACTTTCTGGGCTTGACAAACGAGTTAAAAGTGACTTGCAGAATTTATCGTGAATTTTTCCAGGCCCGACAAAGAGGGTCCCTATAAATATCGAATGTAGGTATATCTAGTGGTTTTATGATATTAAAATCTTTCATTTAAGAGCGTTGACGAAAACGGCATTTCATAAAAAAATTCAAGTCCTTATTTTTCGAAATGAATGAACCAATTTTAATGAACTTCATACGCATAAGCAGGATACATAGGTCTTGCAAAGATTAAAATCTTTCACTTGAAGGATAATACCACTTATCTTTAAGAGAGTTTGTTTATTGAGACTGAAAATAGTTAGTACATTACGAAGGTTTTTTGATCATTTCATGGAAATTGAAGATGAAGACAGTCCTGCGTAATCTTAATGAAGACAATTTATGTTTCTTTTGTTTTCAAGCAAAAATAACAGAGAAGATTTCCTTTGAGCCATTTTCATTGGAGCTTGAAAAATATGGATTATATTTTTCTTTGGAAATCTTTGTTTCGACTTTTGTCAGTTAGGAAACCAGAATTTGAAATGAAAGATTGGTATTTGTGAATATAATTATGATAGGAACCGAAAAGAGAAAACTATTCCAAGACCTTAATACGTCGCAATTTTTTTTATTGCACCAAGCGTAAGGTCGGTTAAAACGACCATGCTGAATGACTCATATTTTGACTATTTAGACATTTTCCGTAGATCTTAATTGGATAATTATTTTTTGTTGTTCTCAGGACAAGGTATGTATAAAAGATAATTTTTAAAATTTTTTTGGAAAGATGTAAAAAATCAATTTTTCTTCTTTACGTCACTTTAAATCGCAATATAAGTAACAGATGGCGCCACCTGTGCGAAACTAGAGCGGGCAGCTATTAATTCATAAAAAAAGATAAAAACATATTAGTATGAAATCCTCGATTCCAGAGTCACACTCACGCTTCTCTGTAGTTAATATCACATGGCACTATTTACTATCGAGTTTTATTTAGTAAAAGATGTTAAAAACGCATCTGAATTTGGGAAATGTTAGGAATAATGTTTCCTACCTCAATCATAATTAGTATCATAATTGTCAGCAATACCCCAAGAAAACTGACGTAAACACGTTCCATTGTTGTTGCGAATTGGTTTGACCCACCTAACTAACTTGAAGGTAGTTCCTAAATTAATGCTAAACTCACCCACACAATCTCCGAAGGGTAAATGTGCGTAACACCTCATACAATAGCTGTCCCTTCATATTAAGTCGGGTCCTCAGCCTGGGATTAGATGGCCCTAGTAAAGAACCCATACATTTTGCTTAAGACCTTACTTTAGCACGTGTATTGATTAAAATATTAAGCCTGAAATATTTTAGGTGAAGTACTTTTAAAATTACATACAAATCATGAAGTTAAAATTACTTTTAGGAAAAAAATAACTATGTTATAGTAGTTTATGAAACTGATGTGCAGTTTCATACACTAGGTACTTTATTTTCACTCATACAGTTGAAATAAAACAAAAGTGTATTTATTCCAACTCACAGCCACGGAAAAAATATGTGGTATGGCGGGAAGTTTAGTTTCACATTGCGCATGACTGCGCAGCGCGCGCATCCATAGACAATGGGTGCATTCCAACAGACAAATCGCTGAGTCATCGATCACCATAAAGTACATTTTAAATGAAAAGTATTTAGTTTTAATGTTTATTTTTTTACTTTTCATGGTTAAAATGTACTCTATGATGATCGATGACTCTAGCGATTAGTGTGTTGGAATGCACCCACTGAAATAAATTAGTTTTCATGGTTAAAATCCACTCAAGCATTCGATAACCCAGCGATTAGCCTGCTGAAATGCATCCAAGGAAATTATTTTTCTACATTGCCAATGAGCCCAAACACGCCAATAAATTGAAAAGTAAAAGTGTGCTATAAAAAATAAAAAGTTATTTTAAGATGCAGTTGATTAAACTGTAATGGGTTTTTTTTTATTTAACCTATCCACGAAAATAAAGTACGTGTTTATACAATTTTTTTAAAATCATATTTGAAACATTACGTTGTGAGTGTAGATAAAATTGCTTACTACTTCCCATCCTTTATTATATGGTAAGTACAGAATCGATTTGTTATTTTTAACGGTTAAAATCAAACTCCCACCAAATGATTTTATTTATAGAATCAATCCTTTTTGTATTTAATTTTCGTGGCTGATTTTAAATTTTTCGGATATCTCATCTCATCCAATTTGTATAAGAATAATATCGTATGTTGGACAAAAATATATAAATAGGTTCGGTTTTTTGGATTCGAATAGACAATAATGTTAAGTACATTTTTGAATGAATGTGGTACACCCATTGAGTACTGAGAGGAGTAAAGTTCTGAACGTAACCTTAAGCTACACGCGGTAAACTTCAGCAACGCCATACAAAATGAAGATTGCGACTATAAAGCCCTTTTGCCATTGATATTATACTACTGTTTTCCCAGTCCTCACTCTTACTGGAATTTCCACACTGTGCTATTTTCGCAGCGTACAGATATTTTTTTTTATCAGTTCTCTGTTGTATAGCGCATCGCAGGGTGCGAATAGTAAGTACAATAATAGCCGCCGCTCGGAACACATCGTGGCTTTCCGTAATCGCATACATAGACATTACGCACAGGTAGTTTTAGGTCAAATCATGATCCAAGAAAACAAGATCTGGCATTCCGGGAGTGAAATTGCTTACATCACTATCCAGTTGCGCGACTTTAACAAGCAAAGAATGAACGATTTTTTTTCTGTCACATTCATTTGTTTATTACAAAATTATTATAGTGATTTTAACTGTGATTTGTTTCTCTTGGCAAGCGAAACAGTTCAAGTTAATAATGAATGAACGTAATTTTTCAGTACCGATAACGGACATGGCCCACATAATTACATGCCCACATACGACATGTTACATAAATACCCCTAATGCCGAATATGGTATATAGGGACCATCAAACTGAACAACTTTTACTTTGGGACCAACTCTGAAATCGCGAAAAAAAAATCATCTGTTTCATACAAAAATTTAAATCGAAATTATCAAAATGTACGAAACAACTGGTTTTTTTTTCGCGATTTCAGAGTCGGTCCCATAGTAAAAGTTGTTCAGTTTGATGGTCCCTATATACCATATTCGGCATTAGGGGTATTTTTGTAACATGTTGTATATTATCTGTGAGCGAGATAGCATGACTGCCGGCCGCCACTTACAGACTGTTTCTTTATCTGGACGGGTTAAGTATACCACCCTCAATCACGATCCGCGTGGCACTGAACGACGATTCGTCCGCGACGGACGCAAGCACTAACTGACCATTGTATCCGTATAGTTCTATCGTTTAGTTCTACTAGTAGGACTAAACGGAGAAAAATATCCGTTTAGTTCTACAAAAAATTCTGTACAAAATTTAATAGGACTAAACTGACAAAAACGGCTTAAACACACAGCATGCATTCCGGTCATGCGATACGCAGATTGCTGCAATTTATGCGACGTATGGAGTTCTCTTATACCTTCTACACTGATTGCGTTTCGATCCCATATATCGCATAGATCGCAGCGATCTGAGATCGGATCGCATGACCGGAACGCATGCTGTGTGTTTGAGCTCTGATTCAGGCCTTTGTATTTTGTGGAGCCAGTATCTCACATACCGACAGAAACAAAACACAACCAAAAGCTATAATTTGACAACCATTTAGGCAATTTACACACTGCTACGCATCACGCTGCATATTGCGTGAATGCGTGTTCTAGCGTTGCTTGTAAGTATCTCCGTTTGTATAGAAAATGCGCACAGTCCAACACACAGAAAATGGATCCACGCGCGTTCATGCAGATCACGCGCCTACAAGCGAAGAAACATGCACACCTGCGCGTGGGTGCGGGGCGAGACGCAAGGTATGGCACACCGAGTCCCGCAGTACTGAGCGTGATATTTTATGTGTGTTTGAATATGGATCTTCAAGCATGCGTGATCAGAGCCGCCGTGAATCCAAAAAACGCAACTACACGCGTGAGTGCGTAAAAACCCGCACGATGATGCAGATCTGCACTCCCACAAGTACGGTGCGTCGACACGCAACATGCAGCGTGATGCGTGGCGGTGTGTTAATCGCCTAAAGGTCTATAAGTCTTTCAGTCTTCATTGTTTACAAATCTACGTGTCTCATTAAAAATATCAGGAACCTACAAAAATAATTTGTACCCCAACAGCCGTTGTAGGTGGTTCCCAAACTAATTACGTAGATGTTACAATTTGTAGAGCTCGAAATTGCTTTCGAATTTTGTTTTTGTTTCGTACAACTATTTGTCGGGTCATTAGTATGTAGGTCATGTGGGTCGTAAACAATGAACCACCACCATTCGGTGTAGTTGTGAAAACGACCCTTTGTCAATGTAAAAGTACATTGAACTGTGACATCGTGGTAACAAAAAACTTCGGCTAATTTAAAAGTCATAATTTTTTTTAATAATTTTAAATTGCATACATAATCGCATACATTTTGTCGAGTGGTTCTGTACACCGGTTTTCAAGGTGTAGTCATCTCTGAGGTCCCGGGTTCGATCCCCGGTTAGGTCAATTTAGAAAAACGAACTTTTCTATATTGGCTCAGGTCTGAGTGTTTGTGATACCACCGTTGTCTCTGATTTCCATAACACAAGTGCTTTAGCTACTTACTTTGGAATCGGAGCAATGTATGTGATGATGTCAAATATTTATAATTAGTAACTCTGTCAATTTTCATTAAAAGTTCTCCCCCTTTTACAAAGATTAATTTCAGTTTTCAGTTTTAATGTTTTATTACAGTTATCTAGCCCCAAGTAAGATTGGTTAACTTTAGACTTGTTGCCTAGATCTTTCTGCGGAAAATTACAACAACCCAGAACTAATCCATGGTAGGGCTTATTCTGACTAAAGGTAGGTTACAAATCGGAGATCTAGTGTCATAAATAAACCTAACACTTGTCATTAATATCACAATAGAAAACAAAGCAATTTAGCGTGTTTTTCAATGCGCATCAGCTTCAGTGGATTTAATGATTAAGCGAAAGTTTTTTTTAATAAGTACCTATCTATATTATAATATCATATTATTTTAAATACCAGTGCGTTCAAAACGAAGTCATTTCAAAACTTCTTTTGTTATTATCCCATCTTACACCCGAGTTAAAAGGCTCAACAATTTTTTTATACCTAGTATTTTTTCCTAACTTCTAAGCTCGGAAGGCTAAGCCAATTTTTTATACAGCTATTTCAGTGAAACTCTTAAAATTGTTATCCATTCACATATGACGTGGGTTCAAAGAGAATTTGCCCTCTAATAAAAATCCATGGCAAATCTCAGTCAAATACTTTTACACAGTATTGTGTTCCTCAGCTAAAAAGGGTCTTGTATCTGTCAGTTTTTTTACTTTGCTTTTATTACTCTGAGGGCCTGTTTCACAATGTAAAAGTAAGTTTTGAGTAGCTTACTTGAGAGATGATTTGACAGTTCTGATATGAAAAGTATGTCAAATCATCAGTCAAGTAAGCTACTCAGAAATTACTTTTACATTGTGAAATAGACCCCAGTTATTATGGTGTGGTTTTAGCTTACATTTTAGAGCTGATAATCTAACGGAAAACAATAATTGCTTAGTTAAAAATTCAAATATGAATACGGTCTAATGGCGTGATAGTTATAGCATTTTGCCATTAATTTTCATAATCTTTAAATATAAGCCTTTAATCAAACGTTTGTTTGTAATATAAATGGTAAACGTTAACCAATAAGGGGGTTTTAAGCGCTTATGAAATAATTTAGTTTGTAGAAAACTAATTAGGAAATTGGAATCGATTTGACAGTGCAAACCAATTTGTTTATGATTTGGAATACGATTTTTCTCTAAAAATTTATCGCACAAAAACTTGATTGCCACATGAATTTTAAGATTGTTATTTTCTTTAACTAGTACGATCACAGCTAGGCAAGCCTATCCTATGCATGCAGTCTGTCTGCAACTTAAGCTCTTATCAATTTGCAGAAAATCTAATTAGGAAAAAGAAAGGTGTCATCGCTGTCAGCAAGCAAAGCTTGTAATTTGGACGTGGGTGCTAAACAACTGATATACTACTTATATACTTTTTGAATTTATGCTTATTATGCATAGTAACACCCAGACACGTCACAGAAATTAAAATTCATCATTTCAATTTCTGCCCGGCCGGGAATCGAACCCGGAACCCGGGACCTCTTGCGTGGTAGACCGCCTGCACCACTCAATTCGTCTATAGTTTCAATAAAGGTTTCATTGCAAACCACTATCCATTCGATTTATGATACGATAATGCTTTGCACATGTTAGTTTAATATTATTATTTTCTATAAATAGTACGATCACAGAGTTACCTCGATGGCAAGCCGGTCCGATGCGGTCTTCTCCAGCCGTGATGTCGCGAGCCGTAGGCAGCCGTCCCACCCAATTTGCTTATGTAAATACGCAGTTTCCGTTCTGACCTGAATAATTCATTGCTCAACGTGAGCGTTTGACTCCCCAGTTTTGAGAATCAACAGAAAACGGAACGTCGTCTATACAAATACAAAGGAGTGAAATTATAAAAGTTTCGCGAAAAGGTGGAGATCGGCAAGTTTGTGCGTGCGGCTTTCGTTCGCTTTGTTTGCGCTTTGCACGACCCTTTGAATTTCAACTGTAAATAATAAAGGAAATTGTTTCGTAAAAAATTTAATATCCATTGAAGTTTTTCCCGTCTGCCGCCCGTCATTTGTTTGCGTAATGGCGATATAAACACAGCAAAAATTCAATAAAGTTTTAAAAAAGCAAAATATTTTACATTTAATTACCTACACATTTTGACTGACTGAAAAGATCTTTGCGTCATCATCAATTTCTATACCTCCGCAATAGACATTCAATATAATTCTAATGTGTTATATAGTAGTAGACAGCGATTTCTCAACTAGTTGAAATTTATTTTACCTACCCATTGAATTGAATGTAAACTTTGTTAATTATTGTAATGGAAAATGACGTCACTTTAAATGCTGACCTCATTTTTCAAATTTTGACGACTGTATGAAATATGCAGGGAGAAAAAAGCAGCCTTTGACAAGTTTCTTGCCGTTTTTCTCGTTACAAGGTCTCCAGCTTAGGGTTTGCGAACCGATGGCGTAGCATCTTTGACATTCACAAGTGCTTGTAACAGCCTAGACTGAATAAATGAGTTATAAATTTTGAATGTATATTTATTTATTTATTAATACTTTATTGTACACACAAAAGAACAAAAAGAAAATCACAAATACAGAGGAGACATACAATTGGCGGCCTTATCACTAAAGAGCGATTTCTTCCAGCGTATATTTGTATCAAATTCGATGTTTACTAATCGGATACGAAGAAAAACCCATCCCCAGTTCCAACTAACAGGGGACTATTACAAACTGAAATAACAGTCGCCTCGAAATTGAAATCTTGGAGCGAATTTGCATTTCGTATTAAACTAAGCGTACGAACTTACCCCGAAAATGGTCGAATAAATTGACGCCAAAACAGATTCGCAACATCATTCGTTTTGAATATTGAGCTCACGTAGAGAAAGCCCTTAGGGGAAATTGCAATACGAGATCCTTCGAGCTGTAGGAAAATAAAATCGTTGCGATCGCCTACAGTAATATTCCCAGTCGGGCCCAATACGGCAGGTATCTTCACTAAATTGGGGCCTTAAAATACCCTTATGAAATTCAGGTAGCGTCGCTTTTTATTATAAATTGAACCGGTTTGGTTTGCAACAATGTTAAAGCTGTTTTGATGCGATTCGATTTTATTCGTGTGTTTTAATTTGAAATGTAACAGCCTTACCACAAAAGATTTTAAAACACAGTTCAACAAGTGTTTAACTTGGATACTGTTTAAATATGATGCTATCACTTTTTTGACAATATGATTTGAAAGAGACGACATCACATTTAAACGTTGTCTAAATTAAACAGTGTTTTAAAATCTTCTGTGTTAAGGCCGTAAATGTCTGGTGGTAAAATTCGTCACAAGGAAATCTAAGATTATAATTATGCCTTTCGATAACATTGGTGTGATTACAATTACTTCCTATACTACCCGGTACTTGTAAATGGAATACAATCGTAGCGATGCGTTATTATTTAATCAAAGTGAATCCGGATGTAATCATTAGCAACTGTATCGAGTTAAAGGGGTTATGTCAAGGTCGTAATTATCTCCGAGTCCAGGGCACATAATTAAACAGATCGGTCGCAAAGGGAATGATAAATCATTTACGCCGTGAGACCCTGTTTAATGATGTAACATAACGGATTCTCTGTATGTGTAACAGTATATTCTTAGTTCCGGTTTTAGTTTGAGGAAGTGATTAAACTTAATTACTTTTTCACAATCGGGACAACCGGTTTCAAATCAAAGACTCCTGGATTAAAATTTCCTCCATTTTAGGAGTAAGTACGTCAAGGCACAATGATGCAATATCAAGGAGTAACGAAGCTTGAATTTAAAATAGATCATAGTATATTGATCTCTCATAGTGTTGCCAACAAATTATACTTTTTAGTGTTGAATAAAAATAAAGTATGTATACTTTATTTTATTTTACTACACTTTACTTAATAAAGTATGAATACTGTTATCAGCATCAATGAGGAAATACTTTCCTTTGCTCACTTTCTAAAATACTGTTTATTTTCCTTCTCAGACCCAAATGACTTTATTTCTTGTAAAAAAAGTTGACAATCCTAACCTCTTATCACAACACAATGTAATAGAGCAATGTGTACCTATCTAGATAAAAAAAACTAGCTTGATTTCTTGAAAGCACTTTATTGACTTGTTTTGTATACATTTTTACAAATCCTTTCTGTATTGTCGTGTTATACAGAATTAGTAGTAAATTTTAATAAACAACACTAAAAATATCACAAATTGTAGAAACGTGTTTGCTAAGCCAACATTTTGAAAAATGACCCGCGAGACCGCACGCAGTTCCACCAATTTTCACGATATCGTTCAACGTTTTCGTTATTTTCACGAAACTGATGAATATGTTTGTTTTGATATGCTATTCATTATTCTGTCTGGGTTTGCACAGCAGAATTGATGGTTAAAGCAAACTTTACACTAATAGTTGTTCTTTCATTCGTTTTTTGTTTATTTGCTTTAATGATTAAGGAGTAGGACCACTTTAACTGGTGTGAATGGGGAAGTGAGAAAGGCAACCAAAACCACAATACAACGAAACATACGTAGATGACTGTTATCTAGTGTCAAAATGAAAAGGTGAATTCCTATCGAACGAGCTTTAAATGAGCTGTATCAGCAAAATTGTTGAATGGATCTATCATTGTACTGTAAAAAAAATTGCAGAAAGTTCTAAAAGAAAGAAAAGCTTTTCATCAGCATTGCAATTGAGTAACAATTCATGCAGTAAAGTAGCATGAAATAATGTAGCGTAATTATTGTTATGATTGCACAATACTCATTGTATGTGTCCAGGCCGATGATAGCCCGGACAGCAAATGAAAAGCTTGATGATGAATTGAATCTATAATGCAATATACATATTTAGGTAAGATTATTTTTACAAAACAAGCCAATCAATATGTATGTGCTCCTTGCACGGTGGTTGTATCAAGAAGCGGGCCCAACCTCTCCAGCGTTGTTGAGCCATGGTGTAGGGCGCCGGCGCGGTAGTCACTGGTCGGCGCGGCGTGGCGGCGCAATGCGACCGCCGCGGAGGCGGGGCGCGGGGAGTGACGCGCAGCAACAGCGCATGCGCGACGCATTCAGATGCTTTAATCTTTGGTCCATATAAATGTGATGCGTTAACAGTATGCTTTCATCAGAATTGAATTTCATGTCAAAAGACTATTGAATGGGTAAATTTTGCAACTGGCAATTTATTTCTATTCAGCTTGATCTACGACGAAAACTTGATTTGCTTTTGGCAAAAAAAAGTGATGACGATAGCTGTTGTGATGCTGTCAGTGCGTAGGGCGGGCGCCGAAATTCGTAGGTGTGAGAAATGGACGCGTTAATACGAGTCCATTTCACACACACATTGTGTGCCACAGTACTGATGTCCTGTGGCACACAATTGTAATTCTTGTTCAATAAGTTGCCATCCTACTATGTGAACGCCTTAATTGTTTCGATATGGTACTAAAATGTATAGGTACTTCTCAAGCTACCTATACATAAAACCAATGTTACCTATACGAATTTGCACAAATTAAATAACATTTCTTTGGGCAATGCTTTTGAAGGCTTTCTTCAAAAAATCCTCATATATACACTAAGTAAAAATATTAAAATAATAAATAGACAACAATAACAATAAATTCGTTTTTCGTTTATCACTGTTTACGCAGACCTCATAAAGGACTAATATTTCCAAACCTTTTTGTGGTCACGGGAAGTTGTACGATGTGTTGGTTTTTATTATATTTATGGCAATATTAAGATAGTTTAAACGTTTTGTTTAGGAAAACGTTAAAGTATTTTTCCTATTTGTAATATTTTTTGCAACATTTTTTTTTTCATACCAGTTTTGATACCGGTTACACATTCGATACCGATACCAATACTAGTATCGATTTGGATATCACTATTTTAATTTTAAGTTTTTAACCTTGCAGAAGGCCGAGTGAGGAAATGTCACCTAAGCGATGCTTAAATATACGAAAGATACATTCATACAGTCGAACACGATTTTCAACCTCCTTTAAAATTCAGTAGCTTCCGCCCGCGATGTTGTTAGAATTTTAGGAATATTTTCTTTTGTAAAGTCGCATCTATATTCATACTAAAATTCATCAAAATATCATCAAAAACTTGCTGTGTAGGTTTAAAAACGTAAAAAAGTAACGTCACATTTATAAATCAGCATGGACATTGTAAAGGAAGTAATAAACTTAGACCGCTGACCTGTTTTCTTTATAAAAGTCTTGTAAATCTTTTCTCGTTAACCGCACATAGCTGAAACTCATTAGTCATGCTGCAGGCACCCAAACTTTTCGATCCCGCTCGCTCAGTATGCACAACTTATGTGAACTTATCTACCAAGTAGATGTTACTTATTTTGTGTTTACATATTTTTGGTCCGTGCTAAGGAAAATATGATCCTTTCTTGCGAACGCTTCAACTTGGAAAAGTCAAAGTTTACAAGAAACTAAGTTTATCGTTTCTCTGGGTGGTATCATAATATGTAAATAAGTGGTTTTCCAGAACTGACAGTTGTACGTTGTCGTAATGAGACAGGTAAACTTGCTTTACTAGCAGTCTTGTATAGTTTTGATGCTTTAATGGCAAAATAATCAATGTCAATAAAAAACAAAAGTCATGAAATGGCAGGCAAAGAGACTGGAACTACATTTTGCGAAATTGGGGGTTGTAAAACAAATGGACTTGTCACCTGGTGAACAAATGCTGGTTGCAGGAAATTATTATTGGATACAAACTGCTTACACTGATCCTATGCACATCAACCTTTTTAATGATCCCACTGCAGGGACAAATGCCTCCCTTATGACATGTGCATGAATAGGGCAGGCCACCTCGCGGGCCCAATGCGGATTGGTGGGTGTAAACGACAAATGCAGCACAAACATCACCCATCTCATGATCGACCCCTTCAAAAGTTACACTGACCCAATGCGCCATCGAGCTCATAGATTAGGATACAGAGTAAAAGTGTTGACCGGCATTTCTAATTTTCAACTAATCCTGAAAGCTAAAACAAATTATCACATCTTATGTGAACTGCAACTTTCTACCTCTTTCTTTGCATGCAAAACTTAATATGAACTCTCAGCAAAGCTGTCTTGTTGCTAATAATAATATTGTTAAATATTCTAAAAAACTTACCAGAATTTTATTCAGAAAAGTGGGTGAATAGAATTTGGGTCTTACAAAATTAAATGATTACCTTTTTTATGTTTCAGTCCTAATGTTGCCAGGTCTTTTAGTCAATTTACCTTTTGCTTTATATAAGAAAATCTGTTGAAGGTTGCACGTGCCGACCTAAATATTTGGAGCTTTTTAGGTAATTAACTGTAAAACGATAACACAATCAATAAATATCTAAAATAGCAGGAGCATACCGCAATTATATAGACTTCTTTTTCAAGGGAAAAATGTAGCTTTTATTAAGAAAAAAAATATATTTTTGCGTAGGCAACTTCGTTTGGATTTTTGTAAACTTTTAAATCACGTGAAATTCTTTTTAAATCTCTGAGGCAATTTAATTAAAGCTGTGGATAATGTTGCAGGTTGTATATACTTAATGATTTGTAAGCATAGCTGTTAACACAATATTGTACTTTCGTTTGTTATCCCTACAAACAAATAAATAATTTAATTAATTAATAAAATAAAATAAAAATTAAAAAAATGCTGTAAGTAATTTAACAAATTAAATCAAAATGTTCTTTATATTTGATTACATTTTTCTAAGTTTTACGGTGAGTACGTACAGTCGACTGCAACCAACAAAATGTGTTTTTTAATCAATTTTGAACTCATAATCCGATATGTTAAAGATGGACGTGCTGTTAATTGCACAATACTTGTGATCAGTGAACGCATAAGTAAAGTATGATTACAGCGCCAAAATATATTTTTTATTTTCTTCTATTCTCTGAGTGCTTACCGCCTATTTTGAGATGTCACAATAATCTACAGATGAAATAAATCTCTATTCGTTTATAAATTCAACTTCAGCCAAATCTCTAAAGATTTGTGCAGAACCGGTGTTCCAATATTTCTTCAAACATCATTACTCAATGTCATCACATTTTTACACAAAGTCTCCATCTTACCTGGATTAAAATCTTGCAAGTATAATCGTCCTTATAATATATTGGTACTAATGTATATAACATATATTATATACTTTTAAACTTTCTCGCTGGAAATAGCCCTTAACATTCTATTTTTAATTGGTAGGCCAAAAAGTTTTGTTAGGGTTCTGTAACCAAAATGGTAAAAAGGAACTAAGGGTTCCTTTTTACCATTGCTACTCAGTCTGTCTATTGGTGCTACTCAGTCTGTCTGTCAGAGCTGGATATCACAAGAACTAATAATATCAACTATCAACATAAAATTTGGAATAGTTTTAGATGACGTTTGCCCAACTATTTTGCATATGAATAATGTATATTTTTTGCATCAGGGATTAATAGGGGGTTTAAAAAATCGAAGTGGGGCTCTGGGACATGTGGTGAAAGAGCGCGGTTTGCACATTCTCAAGTTGTTTTCCTTTTGTCAGGCCGCATAGTATTGGACTTCTGATGAAAAATGTAAATAAAATACCGTTCCCCCATATCTCCGAAGTTTGCGTTAAGAAAAAATCTGAAATTATTCTATGTGATAGAAGTTTATGTAAAAATTACAGGAAAAATAAAACGATGTCTCTATATAGCATTTTTCAGAAATCATCTATAAAAATTACATTAGTTACACTATCGGTCAAGAGATGGTGCTGGCCTAAAACTGCAATATTCTACACCGCAGTACATTTATATATGATGGTATGGAACCCTCTATTCGCTAGACCGACTCGCTCTTGACCATTTTTTATTTTATTAATATTAATTCCAAAAATTCATTACAAGAGTGAATAGCTTGAATTTACAAAATGTCGTCGTGTTTTACTCGATGAAGTCAAAAGTAATGTTGAACATTAATGGCCTTACACACAAAAGATTTTAAAACACTTTTCAACAAGTGTTTAACTTAGACACTGTTTAAATGTGATGCTGTCACTTTTTGGACAATATTGTTTGAAAGAGATGACATCACATTTAAACAGTGTCTAAATTAAACAGTGTTTTAAAATCTTTTGTGTTAAGGCATATTTTTTTTTATATATTGTTGTTTTGAGTGTAGGTGAATGTCAGGGCGTTTTTAATGACAAATCTAGATGTTGGTAGTATGTATATACTATCAAATGAATAAAATAGTACAAGATATAGTTGTTTTAGACCTTAATAGAAATGCAATAAGGATTATTTCTACTTGAATTCCTGTCAGTAAAAGATATGTACCAATATTTATAAAATATTAGTAGCTACACAAAATTGATAGAATTAGGTTCATATCGTTTAGATTGTCTGATATCTGTTTCAAATCACTTACAAGTAAGTACTATAAATAATTGGAATTGTCTTTGTCTCGAGACGGAGTCAAACGGAGTTTAGTGAACTTTATTCAATAAAAAGTATTATATTTCTTTTTTCATTTACTACGTGAACTGAAGCGTAATTGAGATGGCGCAAATGTTATTCAATTTTTTTGATAGACATAGCATGAATAATTCATTTCATAAGGCCATCTAATTTTGTTAGATAATTTGAAGAGAGAAGAAGACTCAAATATAAAATATACCATCGATTACCTCCTCCATTCAAAAGTGCTTAATTATTAAGTTTATTTGAATACATAAATTTTACCTATTGATTATTGACTACTACAGATTAAACTTATACAAAACGAATAAGATAGTAAAATCTATTTTACTTTATCAAAATAACGTATTGACCGAGTTGCATCGGCCGTGGTCACGGGCTGACTGGAGATGCGGTGTTCATTTTCTTTGGTGGAGTCTTCGTCCACCGTCGAACAGTTTTTTCAATTACCGCAGCACACAATGTGTTGTGTGCTGCGGCTGCTCCAATTGTGTGCAATTGGAAACTCCAATCAGCCCGTGACCACGGCCGATGCGACTCAGTCAAAACGTCGGGAAAATAGATAGGTGTGAAAATACCTATCATTAGTAACGTAAGCAGTTAATTCCGGTTAATTTAACTACTTGTATGCAATAGAAAGCGAAAGTTTAAAAGTAAAAGAGCTACCGAGTTAAAAGTGACTCGGTAGCTCAGCGGTTAGAGCATTAGACCGGATATCCAAAGGCAGCTAGTTCGATTCCCGTCCGAGAACATGATCTGGTGTGAGTCGTATTTTTCTAGTATATTATTTAGTATTGTATTAATGTATTTTAAGAAAGATTTGTTTTTATAACGGAATAAAATGAAAATATATTCAACTATTTAAATTGACTCTCTAAGAAGTACTTTTAGATAGTCCCGTAAAATGTATATATGTATGTACTGTGAAATAATACAGAATAACAAAAAAAATCTAGAGGGATTTAAAATCTAATTGATTACAGCAGTGTGCAATACATAAAGTGCGCAGTTATTTACAAACACCTTCATAGTACTGTACCTCATACAAGTTTAGCGTCAGCTTAGTCATCAATGTTCTTAAATTCTTGTATCTACACGTATATCAAACAAAATGGGCACGACATCACCTTTTTCAACATTGAACAGCCCTATTTTATCAGTTCAAACATGTCGCCAAGCTTGAGTGAGGTCGTGAGCATTTGCGTGAAAAATATATGAGTTTGACTTTGTTGCAAGTCGCCTGTGACCGCGGGGTAACCTCGAAACATGTGAACATCGTAAACTTTGGTTTAAAATTTACCAATGTTATATAAAGCTGGATATTTTAAAGTGAATGAACGAGATTGCAAACTATTTTGGAAAGTTTCAAGTTCCAATACTTTTTAGTACTTTAGGAGGTAAGTATTAAATTCGAAATTTTGACGACCTCCGTGGTTGAGTGGCTTTGTTCACCGGTTTTCAAGGTATCGCCATCTCTGAGGATTGAAAACGATTTTTTCTATATTGGCTCAGGTCTGGGTGTTTGTGATACCACCGTTGTCTTTGATTTCTATAACACAAGTGCTTTAGCTACTTACTTTGGAATCGGAGCAATGTATGTGATGTTGTCAAATTTATAAAAAAAGGATGTTCCGAAAATCCTGGTTGCGTTATAGCTGGTAAGAATTGTATAAAAACGCTCTGTTTGTGCTGATTTAAAATAATTTACCTGATTGGCATTAGTTGACTCATAACACAAATTACAAAAAAAAAAAACTGATAGATTGATTTTGACTTGAGGTGTTAGTGCAAATAGAAATGGCGGGCGTAGTGAAATATTCTGTGCGTGCTGCCTTCGATTTGTTGCGGGCTTTTCACGCCCATCATGTATGAATAGATATAAATTATTTGAAATGATTAACAGAAGTACAGATAATATCACAAGTTTAATATGAGAACAAATTCTAGTAACAGTTATTTTGACAAATATAAGAAATCGTGGATATTTGGCGAGATTATGAAAGCAATGAGCAATTGTTTTTCTTTGCTTGCTATAAATGAAGGTTTTTCAAATATTCTATTACATCAACCATAGTCGGTTTAAAATAACTAACAAAGGAAACCAACCGACTACCATTAAGTGCCGTATCGCACGTGAACCTAGCACTTAACTCACAAAGAAAAAATTCCGTAAATAAGAAATAAAAGTTAATTTCGTCCACACGGTGGGAGTGATCAATCATGGATACGTATAAAATGATTTATAGCATGCGGCAGCTGTATGACCAATAGCAACTCCTTTCTTTAGCAACTTTGTGAATAACTTTTGGTTTGCTTGGAAATTCGGGAATAATTTCTATTCTATTGTATTCAGTTCGTCCTCGGACACTGCGATGTGTGTGGATTGGTGAGAATAAATAAATAAGCTACAGGTAAGTATCCTGATTGAGAGCTTATCCAAAATACTTGTCATATTATGACTGAATATGACATTCAGAGTTTTCATTTCTAATGACTATTTCTTTAAACCAGATTGCATTATAAAAACGATTAATACATTAAATTTGACTAAATATTTTCGAATATTTGCATCATCGTTAACGAAAAAAAAAGTTCGCTGAATGTCTTTTTTATTATATTGGCGAAAGTAAACTAAACTATTACCCTTAAGCTTACAACGACGACTAAGGAAAAAGCAAATTACAAAAAAGCTGCTTAGCCCAACAATTTCTAAGTTTCTTCCAAAGGAAATATTAATGTTAACTTAATATCACAAAATCACTTTCCCAGTCTAACAAGGCTTTTGTTAGAATTATGAGAAAAAACCTTAACAGGGGCGATCGTTTGAAATCCATCGTCTCATCTAACCGCCTGGCCACGCGGACTGGCGACTGCGACATGATGTGCGTATTGTGTATCGTGAAGGTATTTGGTAACGATATAATTTCTTTGTAAATATCGTTTCTTTTGATTTCTGACAAAGCTGATAAGTTTCTTGCGCCCATTGACAAGAATGTCAGCTAAAAAAGTCTCGAATGGGTGGTAGGAAAATAAAGACAATTCAAAAGCACTTAATATCTAAGTTTATTTGCATAAATAATTTTTTATTTTATTTATTGTCACTTGCATTTGCACGCTTGACATGCCCACCACAGCAGCGGTTTAATTCACGATTCGCAGTATCACACATTATTACGAATTCGCGATATGCGTCGCCTTTTGCCAGGCCGTAAAGAGATTTGATCGGAGAAGAGACGCATGATCGGTAAAAAAATAATCGACAACCTTAGCACACCTCCGCCGCAAAACAATTCATAGTGAAACTACTGCGGTTTCGCTGGTATTGTTTCGCGGCAGAAGTGTAACGAATTCGCGAGTCGCGTCGCATTTTGCCGCTCCGCGTGGCCAGGCCGCAGAGATTTGAGCGACAACCTTTCAAACAACTTGGCCATTACTTTGATTGCAAGCAATTTTCGCCATTAACAAAGTTTCGAATTCTACTGGTACCTATTACCGCACAATTTAACGAATCCAGTTATTAAGTTCTGAATATCCAAGCACCTAAATAAAATGATGGAGTAGATCTCTTACTTTACGTAACTTGGGTTATGGAATATTATTAGAAATGATGATGTCAAAGTTCAGTAGCGTCACGCTTGAATTAACCTCTAGCCAGACATTTGTTTTCGTAACGATATCGATTACAATTGCTTTTTAGACATTCCGTCTTATTCATAAGAAGTTATGAAAGGCCTATAAGCTTGTTATAAGGAGTTTATTGAAAATCATAATTCATAATCGCTCAATATGGACGCTTAATAAACCTTTGATAAAGTTATAGAACTGCTACCTATTTTGTTCCTATTTTAGTGAATGGCATGGCTGACTACATAACAGCTGATTGAAGTGACAGCTTTCATGTTATTTACAGCTTTTACAATAAGTACAGATAAATTCTCTATTTTTTTCGGAAGAAGCCTGTTTTCTATGGATTCGTCAGAACGACAACATAATAACGCTTAAGTAGCCCCATGTGAACATTTTCATTAAATACTTACGTAAGTTATATGGAGTTTAATAAACCTTATCAGTTTTTTAACTAAAATTGAATATACTGACTCTATTTTAAGTTTTTATAAGGCGGATTGGTTTTAAGCACTCATAAGGGTTGTTAAGCATTCATTATAAGAACTTTCGCCTGCATACACCTTCAAACATAGATACTATAAGTTTTAATTAATATAAATGTTGGCCTTCTTTGAAAGATTAGAACGTTAATGTTTCAAAGGACAAAATTTTGCTTTTAAATAACCCGGCATCATGAGAGTACAAAAGGTACACGGATGTCGATAAGGGATCATTATGATCCTTTTGCTTATTGCTTAACGTCTTACTTAATTGCAACTAAAAATTAACTGAAAAATACAGCTGTTTCATTCAAAAATTAATTACGAAAATATCAAAATGTATGAAACAGCTGATTTTTTTTTCGCGATTTCTAAGTTGGTCCCATAGTAAAAGTTGTTCAGTTTGATAGTCCCTATCTACAATATTCGGCATTAGGGGTACTATTGTAACACGTTGTATACCTATTTTTATAAAGATCTTATAAAATCACCCAAATTGATCTAGGCCCTAAACTCACATAGAATGTATTAATTTATAAGTTCTTATGTTATGAATTGTACTCATAGGAACTTATCTCATCTATGAAAAAAATAACAAATTCAAAATTTTTTTAATTAAAAAATGTCATACCTACATAACGCGATATTTCCTTTATAGCGCAAAAATGTTACACTGATGCAGGATTGGGTCATATAATTACCTTTTTGAATTTTGATCAATTGCAGCACCTTGCAGAGTTACTGCCTGACTGATTTCTTGTAAAAATGCCTAAAGAAATTCAACAAGTCCAGCTATTGCGAAGAACGGCAAAGTACATGTTTAGTTTTCAAGGTGTAGGCAAACCAAAAATGGCGGGTAATTTTGACCCAACGCCCATGACGCCGGGTAAAGTGCAATTGATAATTGCCGCCGTTTTTCTTTAAACATTGAAATCCGTAGCGTTCAGAATATTTCGGCTACTTTATCCCGCGCAGCCTAATGTTTCTTATTAATCTCAGTCGTTACAGCGAGCGTGCGTTATTTTGTTATTTATCGGATGGTCGGCCGTTATTGCCACCTTCATTAATCTCTTGGATTCTTGAAGGAAATCCCGCAAAAAGCATTGTTACCCTTAATGATAAATGTCGGGTACAACGCCGTCTCTTTTCAGCCGCATAACCTGTCTCTTTCTCAGACGTTTTTAAGGTAAGTGTAATTTATCTATGAATTGCTCCGGACACTTTTATCTTTTCTCTTAGGTGCGAGTTGATGCTCAGATGTTTTCTAAAGGTATTTCACCTTGCTATGAACAAGGGATGTTTTAAATTTTTGGTATATTTCTTTTGTTACACCCGCGACTTTTTTGAACGGAAATAATTCATGTTTTTTGGGTTTTAATACTTGGAGTGCTTAGGAAATGTTTTATTGGAATATTTTTTCCTGTTACGAATAAATGAAAATGTCGGAAATACCAGCAGTAAAATCAGCAAGCAAAATGAGAAAAAGTGATATTCGAGTACTCATCGTTACAAAGTAAGTAATTTAAAAATATGACTAAATTATATGACAAAATAAATCCGGTTGCTAAAAACGTTTTGCCATTTTATCTAGTGTCTTCATCTGTTAAGTAACACGAATTTCCTATAATTTTGACAAAAATGAATCTAAATTATTATCATCTTATAATATTACCCACTCATCTTCTAATTAGCGATTAGATTAGATCCAATTAGCGATTAATAAGCGATTATTAATAATCCAAATCCGAATCAATTTACTCCAAACTTATTACAGTTCAATACTAAACATACATTGCGTTCTCATACAATCACCCATAAATCCATTAAATGTAGCGTAAAACAATTCTCATAGAGTCCGTTTCAATAGAAAATATGAAAAAGGTACACAATATCTTCACTCTTTTCATCAAACAATATATCTTGATGCTTTTATTTGCAAGAAGGAAGAGAGAGACAGCGTCAGTTCTATACCACATCTAATTTTAGTTCATGCTTTAGAAAGATAGTAACATATATCGTTCATTTAGATTGTTGACTTTGAAGCCTTCTTTTAGATTTTGACCAAAAATGCATTAGCTATTTTATTTTCTGTATTTTTGGCTGTCAACGTGGATTTGAGCGCGTCAGTCAACAATGACGCACGTCCTAGGCATTGAGAGATAGACAAAATACAAAACTTGGTTTAAAAAAAATCATGAAAAAAGCTAAAAGGTAATGATTTTGATGTACAGTCGACCAAATTGAATCATGACCCACCTTAAGGTTATTTTCTTATAGTCATTCAAATACAAGTAGATTGAAATTCGCTTGAACATACATTACCTTGGTAACGAACCTGTTATTATTTTATTAGACACTGACAGTCACTGACTTGGCTATGATAAATAGATCGGACAGACTCGACTATACTCGCTTGTGACAACAAAGAAATGCTATTACGGTCTCCGTCATTCAATATTTTTTCTCATTGACTGGCTACTACTTGACATTTGACACTCTGTCATAATATAGTATGCGTCATAATGTCATTTCATTTTTAAAATTATAATACTTTTTCTACAGTTAAAAGAGTTAGGATTATGAACCATATCTTATTCAAAATTCAAATCATGACTGCTTTAATCGACTGTACCTATGCAGAAATATTAAACTGTTGTAATAAAAAGCAAGCAAGCAAAGCAAACATTGTTTTCGTTGCAAAATTGTGCGAAAAAGTACTAGATTATATAAATTCCTCTTAAATATAATATTTAAGCCATAGTTAGTCAAGACTTTGTTTTCCAATCAATAGGCGCTTACCAACAACTTAAAAATCATTGGGTTGAAATACTCATCGCCAAGCATAATTTTGAATAAATCATAAACATTATAATGAGCTATTTTTATTGATCTTATTGGGGTATCTTACAGGACAGAACTTCCATAAATAATTAGGAGAAAATGTCACAAAGTCAAAACCCACCACGTAGGCTTATTACTACGATTGCAGCCAGTAAAGCTTAACAAGCCTTCCGAAGCACGGAGGAGCTCATGATAATATATTTTTGATCACCCATCCCATTATCAACCTTAGCGATAGTTGCTTAACTTTATCGTAAGCCAAACGATCGAGCTTAAAAACTTGTTTTATGTTAGTTCAGGGTTCAGTTTACACTACATCGAATCCTGACCTCTTAGGGTGCCTTCAAAAAAGGCGTGAAGAAGCTGTAGTGGCGTAATTATGACATGGTAGCTACGCCACACTGCTGCTGACTTTCATACAAATTCTAGAAGCTCAAACGGAGTGCTACTGTTACGTCCTGCGCTTACCAACAGTCTAAGATATTGTACGAAAATCTGTAGTAGCGCGGCGGCCTTGCCGCAATTCTTTACTAATTTGAAGGCACCCTTAATATTACAACCCCTACAATGTGAATCCACAAAACCCACCTTCGCTTTTTCCCGTCATTTCACAACGAATAAAAGGGGAAACGGGGGAACCTTCACCTCAATCCGTACTAATTACACTTGCAGAGGCGTCCCACTATCTGTAGAACAATGTTCCCATTCTGTTAATCGTCCCCATTACCACCCTGAATGAGACATCACAAATACGTAAAGGGCAGCGATTTTCTCATGCTTACTATTAATTGCATAATTTCAGCGTGCATTTTAGTATTTTAGTATTAGATTTTTATGAATGTAATAATACATTGAGGAGCTCGGTGACTTAGTGGTTTAGCGCCTGGTCCTGCGATTGCGGAGGTTAAACAACTTTTGTAAGGGCCGGACATGGGATGGGCGACCAAACATTTATAATCTCGAGTTCCTCCGTGTTTCGGAAGGCACGTTAAGCCGAATGCATTTGCAGTCATTAACACCCACCAATCCGAATTGGGCCCGCGTGGTGGGTTATGGCCCATTAAAAAAATTACCACGCATCGCTTACTGGTACAACTGGCTTAGTTTATACCATTTTATTTTACATACTTATTAGGTGATTGTGTAAAATAAAAAAGAATATGCCAAAATTGTTAAATTATTGCAATATTCACTCCTATTAAATAGCACGTTATTAACCGACTTCAAAAAGGAGGAGGTTCTATCTTCGTCTGTCTATTTGTTTTTTATTTTTTACTTCTTTGACACAGATTCAGTTGTAGGTATATTGTTCATGATAATTTCCAACTTTAAAATGCAACTTTCGAATCCATTAGTTATGTTGTGGTTCTAGACATTCTAACGTTACATGAAATGAAATGAAAAATTCTTTATTCAAATAAACTTAGATATTAAGTGCTTTTGAATTGTCTAAATTTTCCTACCTCACATTCGAGACTTTTTTAGCTGACAAGAAGAATGGGCGAAAGAAACTTATCAGCTTTGTCAGAAATCAGAAGTAACGATATTTACAAAGAAATGATATCGTTACCAGATACATTCATTTTAAAACAACATTTTAACAAAAGACAAAACATAATTAAGTTGTTGAAAAATTAGGATAGTTACTTATAATGTTACATCCATGCATTGCTGTCTTTTAAATAATCTTCTACTTTGTACGAAGTAAGAAATATAACACCTTAATAGTTTTTTTTATAAAAGTAAAAAGCCATTGTTTAAAAAAATACCTTTATTATAAAATTTTTAATGCAGTTAGCGTAATTTTATGACTAAAATCCACAAAGCCAGTTCCATCAGCGTAATAACGTTTGCAAGAAAATTTCCATAAAATATTTTCAGTAATAGCTAGTCATTTGTTAAATTGTTTCCATTGCATAACAATTTCGTCAACGCAATAACCTGCCTTAATAAGACATTGCAAATATTTTCTTACAAAGCCTGGTGCATAATTTTGCTGCTCGCTCGCTCGTCTATAAACATTCAAGCAATTTCACACGGACGTATTCGTTGTGCAAAAACTGTTTACCTTCTGTACAATTTCAGTATGTTAGTGGAAGGTATTTAAGTAGAAATAATAATATTTAAAACCATGCTTCATATCAAAATTATCATTTGTGCTGTGACTAATGTCACTAGCGGCCGTCCGCGACTTCGCCAGCGTGGACTTTGTTTCAGGAACTTCCCACTATTTCACTTATTTCGACATTTATTGTCGTGACAAAAGGTAGGTACGTAGTAAATCATGATTCGTTCAAGTTTGCTATTGTAATTCGTCTCCCACATTTGAAGAACATAAAATAAAAGACAAATCGTTTCTTTGCGTATAAAATAGACAGCAGGATAGTTCGAACTAAGTGGTTGAGTTTAGTTGATGGTTTAAAGGAATTGAAACTTATCAAAGAAATAGTTTTGCAGAACAAAACTAGAACAGATGAAGTCTTTAATCGGCGTTCTTAAGAGCTAAACCGCCAAGAACTAAGAATTTCAACCAGTCCATCTATAGAAAGTTTCGCTGAAGCTGCGTTGATGGATTTAATAAAAGCATAAAAGTACGCCAAAGAAATGCTTCAAAATTTGCTGGCTGAATGTGAAGCTCTATTCCGAATAAAGTTTGATAAAAAGCTGATTTTATTGAAGTAGGTGGCAATTTTCGTAATAGTGTTTTCTACAGAGAAACCTGGAAATTTTGTAAATACAATATTAAAATTAGGGCAATTTTCTTTTTGCTGTAAGTATCTTACGTCATACCTGTGCTTCGAGTTTTTTAATTTAATATTTTGTATTTAATTTTTTAATTTTGAGATTTTAGCACTCACAATGCTATTTTTATATAATAATAAATAATATACTATAAAAAATACGACTCCAAATTGGATTTCCAAAGGTCGCGGGTTCGATTTCCGTCCGAGAACATGATCTGGTGCGAGTAGTATTTTTTCTAGTATATTATTTAGTATTTAGTATATTTTTGTTGACTAGTTCATTAAACTATATATTTGGGCACATTCAGCCAGATAATAAAAACTTATTTCAATATTTTTTTATTTTTTCAAAAGCGATAATACAATTTAACGCGGCGCCATTTCGATAGAGACGTTTTTGACACAACAATAGAATTGGCAATTGTTTCGAAACTTCGAAATCTTTGGCTCTCATTGAATAGAAAGGCAGATTAAACTCCAATCAATTTCCCAAAAGATCCCAAAGCTAGGGGAATAATAAAACGTACCGTTTAGCACACTGAATGTAAAGACGGCGGCCGATAGAAACAAATGGGCTATTTGAAAAACTTTTTTATTGGACTTTACAACAATCTGTTTAATTTTTATTTACAACTAGCGACCGCCCGCGACTTCGTATGCGTTGAAAGTTTTTTCGATATCCCTAGGGAACAGTTATTTTTTTCGGGATGAAATGTACCTTATGTTCTTCTCTGTACCACTGATAACGTGTATGCAAAATTTCATGATGATCGGTTCAGTAGTTAAGATGTGAAGGCGTAACAAACAAACAAACAACTTACCTTACTTAAGCTGTTTTCAATGGACTGGTTTGATTGTGCAGCTCAAAGTCTAAAAGGTTATTTTCATACAAACAACAAATATTAGTACCTCTCCTATGACACAAGTCACCCATCACATGAAATATAATGCTTGATATTGGATCGCGCCACGCCAGACACCGTATTATTTCCGCATTTCTATCTCTTTCTGTAACTCAGAAATATTTATCGTTAAGAGCGAGCAAACCACTCGGCCACTTCCGCGTTCTCTGGTGCGAGCAGATCTAATGAAATAGTACATCCCATTTGACTCCAACGATAGGATTTAATTTTTCTATTATAGTGATTAATTACTATAATAAAACACACACAACGAAACAATTATTTGCTGTAATTCGGAGACATTACATCACAAGACTCTGCAATACAGTGTCATTTTTAAACAATAAAAATATGAATGTTTTCGTCCTTTAAAAAGATTCAGATGGAGACATCGTGTAGCTATTTCTTTTAAAATTTAAACTAAGGACATATTTTTGCAGTCATAGGTCACAGATTGTAAACATCTGTTGAAAAAACTGACTTGTCCATAAAATACGTACATCAAACAAGTGAAGATAAGACAAGAGTCGTCCATTATTTTGAGAGTCTTTCTTGTTTGCATAAATAATTTCGTTAACAAATGTAATTTTAAGGAACAGTAATGTTTAAATGAAGCGAATACTGGGCATCCTGAGGTTGCGGTAAATTGTTGAAATGGGGAGGTTTCTAAGAGCTCTCGCCTTGTTTGTGGAAAGACAGCACCTATTTTGCTGAGGAAATATTTTGGACATAGTTGATATTTTAGGGTTAAAACCTTTGTGGGACTTTATGGTGCTAAGAGGTTGCTGTTATAGAAATTAAATGTAAATATTTATGTAACTTTAAAAAAAAATGTTTTCGTAGCGGGATATTATCTACTATCGGACTTCGCCGATTTTTAAATAAATATTTTCATAGAATCTCTAGCAAAAGTACAACATGGCCAAAAATTAGCTTTGAAATTGGAGTAGGTACTTATTTAGAATGATTTAATAGAAAGTAAATTATGACTTTATGTTACTCACTTTTTTCGCTTTCTTTATATAAAATTTACTACATGTTAGATTGTTTTCCCGATTGGTGAACATGTCGTAAAAAAACTTTTCTATGTAAACAAAACACCAAAAGTCATAAACGAGCTCCACACAACTTTAGTGGCATCACATCATTAAATATGAAAGACGCGACTTGTGAATGTTATTCATTGCACGCTACTTGTTTTATGTCTTTCACTATTTCAGCGTTAACTTAAATCCAAAAAGTGGTGTAAAATAATGTGAAACGTAAAATAGTTTTCTCAAATATGCTTGGAAGTTCAGACCTTATTATGACAACCTTTTTCGTACTAAATCGGAGTAGCTATACACCCCTAAAACACGCCTGCAATATTTTCTATGAGAATCCATATTTACCGAGTTTAGCGTCCTTAAATGTTACTATGAAAACTTATATTTCTCAAATGGAACGAACCTTTTCACAACCAAGGAGGTCCTGTCCCTCGTATCTATAGACGAGTAATGACTTAAGTAAAACTTAAAATTTTGAAATGCTTCTAATATTATATTGACATATAAAAAATATCTTAAATGCATCAAAACTGCATTTAAGATTAATCATACTATAAATGGCATGTGAATATAATATTAAAAGCATTTCAAAATCGCAAGTTTTACTGGAGTCATTATTTACTCGTCTATAGATACGGGGATCAATATTTAAAATTAGAACTGGCTTTGTAAGTGGAAAGTCCGAATCACACTAACAGAGCGTCGTGAGTGCACTAACGCCCGCCCAGTATAAAATGACGTCACACTATTAAATTAAAAAACAAAATTTTGGCGCGTGAAGAATTTGAATTATATAAATTATTGTTGATATTGTTTGTCGTTTTGTCAAAAATGTTCTCTTCAATTTAAATTTAATATAAAAATGAATAAGTTCAAGGGATGAATGTGATATTTTGACGCCACCTGAAATTCAAGAAGCGGCAAAAACTGTATAAAATTCTTGTCGTCTCCAAAAAAAACCACCGTGTGTGTTTACCACCGTTGTCTTTGATTTCAATGTTTGTGATGTTGTCAAATATTTATTATTATTATTATTATGTGTAATTAGTTTCTCTGTTTATAATAAGTACATAGGATAACATGTTTCTTTTCACGCAATAATTGCTTACTTACAAAATGTTACCTACATTTCATTAAAAATGTTATACAAAAGGCTGTTTCAATCAAAAGCTACTGTTAGTTACGTTGAACGCTTAAACTCGAAAATAATCCATAGACTATAAATTTGATTGAGATAGTCGTCAAAATTTATCAGGGCATTTAGCAATTTCCGTTGCAAAATTGACTGGGCGGAAGTTCATTCGGTCGTACATAATAACGAGTAACGGTATTTATACTTCAACCTTTATTTATGACCTATTTAGATACCGTATCGGGTGATTGTTAAGGCTCTGATTGCTCTTTAGCAGAATATTTTAATTAATATTGGTATTGGTAATTGACATTGATTTGATGACAAAGTAACGATTTAACTTATGGGCCGATATCATTGTTCATTTTCACGAATTCGGATAATCGAATTGGATTCTTATGTTGGTGATAATTAATCTGATTTAAATGTATGATAGTGGGAGAATCAAAAAACGTAACGCCCGATTCCAAAATTTTAAATAGGGCTTCCAGGGCTCTATTTAATAACGTGACAATTTTTCAATTGTCATGACAATTTGGCTTACATTGCGGTGTAGCTTTGAATAGTTTGTTCTATTTTCAAATTGCTTGATAAAATTGCAATGGATATAAAATTGTCATGGCAGGTGACAAACTGTCACGTTTATCAAATAGAGCCCTTATAAGTCACGACTGGCGCCCTGCAAACGGATAATCGAGTTTTCCGTACTAAATAAATATCGAAATGGTCTTGAAAAAAAAATCCGTCAGTAACCAACTAGCTCATTAGAGGATGACGAGCTAGATGACTCATGGCCGAATACGTCATAAAACTTTGAGAGGCACTCAAACATCGTCCTATCGCATTAAATCTCAAAGATATGACAAAGACAGTATGATGTTTAAGAGCCCCTCAAAGTTGAGTAGCGTTTGAGTATTCGGCCATCAGTGGGTTAGCGCATAATGCCCTGCGACTGCGGCAGTTAACGCCCCAGATAACGATCAATTGCGATTGACAATTTTTCCGTCAATGACATTGTTAGAGCAATTGACAATAGCTTCAACTGCACATGTAAACAATCAATTTTCGCATAAATTTGAGTCATTTACGTAAAAATTGAAAATCGCAAATGATCATTACCGCAGCGCTTATGTTTTGCAAGGGTTGGTCATCGGGTGAGTGTCCAAAAATTTACTTTCTCGAGCATCTCCATGCTTCAAAAGGCACGTAAAGCAGCCCCGGCTGAGTTTGTAGCTGTTTTTATTCGCAATAGTTAAAGGCCATCTTCCTTATCCAGCCAGTAAGAGGCCCTGAGCCCCAACAATAGAGATCATTAAAACTATGCAGGTAGGTCCTAAAAATTCGAAGTTTTACTATCAAACATGCACAGGCCCTCCCCTTAAACAGCAATTTAACTTCGCTATCAAGCGATGCAGCGGGTTCAACAATCAATTTCCTACATGAAAGGTCAACTAAACCAATACACACAAACACTTGCAGTACGGTCTTATCTTCTGAGTCATAGAGCTTGAAATAGCTTAACCTTCAGTTTGTAATGAAACGCAACGGTCAATTACTATTCCTACAGTAAATAGTTGTCATGAACTGAATAGAGTTGGCAAAAGTAACATCCTTTGAATTTAGGATACGTTAAGACTCACTATGATGGAAATACATTTAAGAAAGCTGCTATGATACAAATTTCAAATAGGCTGAATAATAAAGCTATTAAAATGAATTAAAGTGGTCTTACTTTTGCCATCTAATCGTGGTACCAAAATGAACCTGTACTACAGAGAAAAGTGCGCGGAAAAGTTTGATCATAGTTACCGTTGGAGTATAATACTAAAGTAAATAAAGAAGAACTAAAATACTTGGAGATACAAAATGTAAACGGAAACCATATTATTACAGTACTATGAAGAAAAAAATTAAAAAATAATGATCATGGAATTATAAAATACATTTTATACTACCTGCTCGTCAGTGGCATAATTCATAATTCAAAACTTAAAAGCACTTGTGAATGTCAAAGAAGCTACGCCATCGGTTCACAAACCCTAAGCGGGAGACCTTGTAACGAGAAGAACCGGCAAGAAACTCGTCAAGGGCTGCTTTTTTCTCCCTGTATATTTTATACAGAGTCGTCAAAATTAGAAAAATGAGGTCAGCATTTAAAGTTACGGCATTTTCCATTACAATAATTAACATTATTAAGTGTCATGCAAACCTTTCCTAAAGTAAGTCATTACAGCCCCACGGTCTAGCCGGGTCATAATGTTGTACTAAATATCATTTTTTCCCATGGGAAATAATGTGATTTGAATTTGGAATGCAACCCAAGTAGTCGTGCTTGATCGAGGTTGGTTTCAAAAATGTTTAAGTGCAATGAGATATTATTCTGAGTTAGGCTGTATCGTGCGATTTATTTGACGCCCGACGAATGTTATTTCATATTTCCAATATCTCATCCAGTGGTTTTCGATCGCATGTCTAAAGGCAGTACGTATTCAATTCGTGCCCTCTGACAGGTGTTTACACAGCACGCCCGCAGCAAACGGCGAAACTTTGATTGTGAACAAATTCCATTCCATGTATCGACAATTTATAAACTCGAAACTTGAACCGGATATGGTTTCGGAGAGATTTTGATTTTATGATATACCCCCTTACTAATAAAGATTGTATAGCAGATGCATAGTTACACACTGTTTTGTTCCTTTCTTTTTAATGACAAACTTAAATAGTTTGACAGAGAGTATCCATTGTGTAACTATACATCTGCTATACAATCTTTAATAATTTAATAATTTATAAAATAAATGTTAATTATTTTTTTTCATACAGAACTGTAAATCGCATTAATTTTTATTTGGTTGAGTATTTTGGATTTTTTATTTAATAGAAACCTAGACAAATACTGTCTTAATCCGAATAAAATCACAAAAAGGTGCTAATTATGCACAAATTATGTTATTACGTTTGTATGGGAAGCTCACTGTTCGCCGGCGTCTTAAGGTGCCTTCCAAAGTATTGAGGACCTCAGCTAGTATATTAGGTCCTTACCTATGAAATTGACGTTTCGTATGGAGAAATAAGAAAAAAATGCATTTTCCATACTAGCATTTTCATAATTTATTTAACAACCGTGAACGCTATTGTAACAATACTTTTATGTACAAATGTTTGAACATTAAACTAGGCAACATAAATAGAGCGATAAAAATAAGTTTAGATTAAGTTACAATGGTTAAAGTGGTCATTTTCGCTAACAAAAAAGAGGTATTTTTTATTGCTATGAAAACAAAATTAATAGATTTAATTATGCTGATAGTTGACGGCTATGGTCATAATTTGATGTAATATCCAGCAACTGATAAATATTTGAAAATACGAAGTTATGAGGTTCTCTGTGTGTGAGAAAAAAACACTAATTTCTTAGGTAAGGACCCAATATTTTTCACCCATCCGATGACCGACTCATAGTTAGGTAGTATTTAAACACTACAATCAGAACCACCAAAATCGCAATCAACGAATAAGCTAAACCACAACACTGCGCCACAGATTACTAAATAGTTACTACGTAAACTGCGCCATTAAACTTCTTTTCATATTTTCAATATTACCTCATGTCGTTAATGGTTTTGTAATATTATAAAATGCACTTTTATTGCGCCAGGAAACAACAAATAATACTTTTCAGGAGATTTTGTGTTCGATGCAGTGTAAAAAATAGCTATATTTAATACAATATAGGTACTACGCGTTTTTATAAAATTAAATACCGACCCATCTTTTTCCTCATAAAAAATAAGCAAATGAAATCCGCTTTACACTTTAGCAGTTTTAAAACAATTCGATTTGACCATTAATGTACATTGTTCGCTTCATAAAATTTCGCACAGTTTTTCGTGGGTTTTAATGGACACTTTGCTGTGGTACTTTTACGTCGACAGGAAAACGCTATTACCAACTTATTGACAATCTGTGTACAGCAATATTAATCATTACTTCATTAATTTATAAATCACATCAGTAAATATTATTACTACTGTTATTATTTTGACGACCTCCTTGGTCGAGTGGCTTTGTGCACCGGTTTTCGAGGTGTCGCCGTCTGAGGTCCCGGGTTCGATCCCCGGTTGGGTCAATTTAGAAAACGAACTTTTCTATATTGGCTCAGATCTGGGTGTTTGTGATACCACCGTTGTTTCCAATTTCCATAACACAAGTGCATTAGCTACTTACTTTGGAATCGGAGCAATGTATGTGATGTTGTCAAATATTTATTTAATTTATTTACTTATTACATTATTATTATTATAGCCTTTTATTCCTTTATAAATAACATTTCGCATTTCAATAAGTTAATAAATTATCCTAAATATAAATCAGTAATTAATTGAATTAATAAAATAATTGATTACATGCAGTAAATAATAAAACAAAATCTATAAATTAAATAAAAAATAAAATCAATTAAGAACCCCTCTACGGGTAATAGGCCTCCTCCAGTTTTATCCATGCCTTTCTATCTTGCGCCTTTGTGATCCAGTCTGTGCCGGCTACTTTTTGTACCTCAATTATCCTCATCTAGGGTTCCGTAAAATTTCAGAAAAAGAGAGGGGTTGCTTCCGCTTCAGTTGCCGAGTTAGCTTGACCGGATTAGGTATATTTGACTAGTTGTGCCACTGCACTAAAATCAAAATTCGTTCCATGAAAATCAGCTCTTTTCATGGAACAAATTTAAAGCGTTTTAAAAGTGGTAGAATCTTCACATTTAGGTAATACAAGAACAAACAAATGTCTGCTAACTTAACTGAGTTAGCGCTAATTTGTTGGGATCATATTAAATTTATTATTTCACAAACGACCGGGTCAGGCTTACACGGGTTAAGAATGATAATGTGGCGTACGCACGGCATTTTTTTTTTAATTACGTACGCAAAAGAGAGTATGAATATATTAGGTACCTTATTTTAGAAGTAAGGCTGTTAGAATCAGTGCTTTGGGAAAATAGGAATGTAATTTTTATGTTAAATTAAGCACTTATCTCGGAGAAGTATTGATTTTGATGGCTTTGATATTTTTTATCGGTTAAGTTTATTCCTTTAAAAAAAATCTTTAGTTTAATAAAAAATATATTCCCAAAATGCAGGATAATACACACCATATTTCCTGAAATAATAAAATGCTTAATTCCTGTAAAAACACGGTCATATGCAAAGTACAAGCAGCAGTTACCTACTTACTTTTATTTGACAGGAAGAAAGAAGTAAGATTTTTTTATTATTGATAGCTAAATAAATAACATACTGTTAAATTGTTTTAAAAGATACATTGAAGTTTTAAAATTATTTTTTATATTTTGAAGAACTGAAACATCATGATTTATGTTTATCCTTAAGCGAATAGATCGTATGTTGTCTTTATAATAGTTTAACCCCTTAACTAATAAAGATTGTATAGCAGATGTATAGTTACACAATGGTTACTCTCTGTCAAACTATTTAAGTTTGACATCAAAAAGAAAGGGTCAAAACACTGTGTAACTATACATTTATTGCTAAACAATCTTTATTAGTAAGGGGGTTACCCTTTATACTGTGTACAGACTTAAGTATTTGATAGTACTTAAAGCAAAAAACGGATAGCAAAGACGGGTCAGGCACATTGCCAATTCGGCGACCATTAATTACTCTTTCGAACCACTACAAATTTAATCGACGCTTTTTCCTCTATCTAATCCCACTAGCGTGCAAGAGTCATAAAGCTCTGAATCTAAACCTCTTTAGTTTTCAAGTAAACCTTTTTAAAATCAGTTTCTTCATCTTGCACTAAGCACGACAATACCAAGAGGACTCCTGTTTTTGTTTCTCAAGATATAATTCTGGAAATGAACTTATCTCATTGTGTTCCTAAAACGGTTTCCTTATCTTCGGCTGTTAACTGGCAGCCTCTTTGAGAGAGACGCCGTCATTTCTGATGTCTGAGCTAGGTGACAAGGGTTAAGATCCTATTTAATTAAACGTTGATTTCTTATGTACCGACAATCGTATTTATCTTGTCACTTAAGAATTTCTGTAAGTCGTTTAGCAAACTTTATGAAAGTTTAAGATTGAAAAATAACTTCGCCAAGGAGGTGGAATAAACATAAATAAGTATATCTCTGATCCAAGATTTTTGAAAGTTTATATCTCTAAAAATAATATTTTTATCTTGAAGCATGTAATATGTCATACATTGACACTGCTGTTGCATTCTGTAATTGATTTTTATATTGATTTCATTATTTATTGTTTACTGATTTTACGCACTTTCTAATAACTTTTGTTTGCATGCAAACAAATGTAAAACAAGACTTTCTTTATTTGCTTGTTAATTTGGTTTATCACCGAAGTTCAACAATAACATTGATTAAGCTTCTTAAAAAAATTAATCGTTATATTCGGCACTCACCGTATTATCTCATTAAACATTAAACAGAAATTCGAATGTACGTAATATTACGTTTCAGAATCGCCGTTCGATTATAGACCTAATTGTGTTAAAGGTAAGGCCTTTTTCGTGCTTTGCTAAAATTGGTTGTCACAACGACCACACACCACTAATTACAGAGCCCGCTTCACTGATCCGAGGGATCTTTAATTGGACACGTTTTAAATCGCTCTTAATTTTGTCCACGGGATTGACAACTTGAATAAAATTTTACATTCGCAATAAATACGAAATGGAATGGAATGTTGATGGGTGTAGACTTAGATTTTATGAAGAATTATGTAATATTGATTACGAGTCAAAAACAAGGTTGTTTGAGTCTGAGTGTATAAATATAATAATAATAAATAATGAAATTCACGTTATTAGCACAGCTGCACACCAAGAACCAATAAAATTGTAATAGTTGAAATAGTTTGGCTGTATGCTTTATAGTCATTTGCTACAGCCGCACCTATAGAAATAAAAATAACGTCATAATGTTTTCAATTTCCATGGTTTTTGACGTTATTAGAATAAACTATTTCGGGATTTACACCATGTACCTGTTTATTTTTGAGACTCCGATATTTCGGCGCAGTTGCATGCGCCATGGTCACGGAAGAACTGTCGATTGTTGCGTGCGGGTAGATGTTATTGGCAGACAAATCGGTCTACCCTCCGTCTAAGTCTTTTATTATTACGCTCGATACCGGTACCGGAAATATCGGAGTCTCAAAAATTAACAGGTACATGGTGTAAATCCCGATATAGTTTATTCTAAAAATAATGTCATATCAAAAAGTGACAATTGATTAGATGTCACTTTGACGCTCAAAATTTTCACCGCCTTTTTCTGTTACCAATTTTGTGTTAAAAAAAGATAAAAATACAGTTGATTGATTATTGTTTATACAGTCCTTGTGGTTTCATTTGTAGTTAACATGGTAGTTCAATCATAAACAAAGGTTATAGGTCATAGCAAAGATTGGAAGACAACCGACGTGCAGTGAAGCAACACATTGCAACGACACGACACTTTGGACTGTGTAACCATTAATAAATAATAAATATTTGACAACATCACATACTTAAAAAAAAATATTAGAAAAATCGACTCACCCGTAGCATCTCAGAC
Organism: Catoptria pinella; assembly: GCA_963556745.1. Taxonomy (NCBI): domain Eukaryota; kingdom Metazoa; phylum Arthropoda; class Insecta; order Lepidoptera; family Crambidae; genus Catoptria; species Catoptria pinella. The sequence continues at coordinate 9,013,476 of OY750771.1, forward strand.
GGGACCCGCACCCTTGGGATTCCGGTCTAATGCACTGACCAATTATGCTACCGAGTCGCTAGTGGGAGCGGCGAAATGTTCTAGTGCTTTTTAACTTCTTCGCTGCAAGCCAGCGCAATTATATAGTTGTTTCATCTTTATCGATTGCCAAAAGATCTGGAAAGATATTTCTTTCGAATGTGGGGGTATTTCCTTACATTGATGAAATTGCGCTGGCTTATTTATCTTAATTACTATCCAAAAGTTAAACATTTTCGAAATATTTTTAAAAAACGCATTTCTTTTCTATTTTATTTTTTTAGTAAAAGCATTATCTCGGATCCTAAAGTGTGAAAAAGTTAATTAAAAAATTAATTATCTCGAATATTTTATAATATTACCTAAATAATAACATCCTTTAATATAATTATGTATAGGTCGACGTTACCTGTAACCCTGTATATATTGGCTTTGCTATTATCAACATGTTTGTTACTCTGTTGATTTCATAAAATAAATATTTAAATAATATATTTATGATTAATTTGTTCGTCCCACTTCAATTTTCCAATACACTTTTTAAGTTTCTATGTAACTTGAGTAATCAGAACTGTTTTTATTGGCATACCGTGTGCTTGCAAAGTAAATTAATTTCAAAGTTATTGTTTAAGAGAACATTAAAATAGGATTTAAGTTGTTTGTCATAACAGGCATTTATGCTAAAGTTTAATTGAAATTTATCCCTTTGATTTTTCTTTGATCTGAATTTCGTTTGTTACTCTTAGAATAATACTATTTGATGTAATACTTATTTATCTAATATAGGTATATCTTTTTCAATATCCATTAATCTGTTACTTAAAAAAAATCTGATTATATAATTTTTGCCAGACATAATGTAGGTACATACCCAACATTTCATGTGTCTTACAAATTGTCCGTTTACTAATACGATACTACCTATTGCTTATTAGCAATGCATAAAAAAATACAGTAAAATATAGAAAACTTATGTATTAGAACAGACTGGCAATTATAGCAATTATAATCACGCATTTTTTAATAAAAAAAAAGTTGTACATTAGTCAAATCTTGTTGGGGTTACATAGGGTTAATGTCAATAAATATCGCACTAATAATCGTAACACGTAGATATTTAACGAAAGAGAGATATTATTTCAACTCAAAATTCAAAATTCGAACGCAAATGTTCCCTAATTAACATCGAAATTCCCCCGTCACGCTAGACAAGTGAAGTTCGATTAGGACTGGTGGAAGTCACACAAAACGTTTCAGATACGTAGAGTTTCTAACCCGTAATACTCATTAGTACAAACCGCAGCCGTGGGGGCCGTAAAAGCCAAGAACTTAATTAACGTCCCAAGGGTCCCGCATTTGTTTGGGCGTGAATTCGAAGCCGGCAATAAAAATAAACAATGAAAATCGTTCAGGTGGACTCCCGGGCAGTCACGCGCGACTGCGCCGGCTGAGTAAAATGTGCGGAGTGTTTTTTTTCACAGCATTGTAAATAAAGTATTTCGGACAGTATTACAGTTTTGTTCGGCCGTGAAATTGGGCTTATCATGTTTTTCAGATCCTCGTTTTAAATTGTGAGAATTATGTTATTGGCTTGAAAATTATGAGACAAGTTACTTCGTTTTTTGGATTACAAGATTTGAGTTTCGTCTTTTCCTTTAGTCACATGAAGTCCACTGTATCAGTATGTCTACTGAATCAAAACGTCCACCGTCACCGTATTGAAATGTCCACATTATCATTAATTCCATAGTATCATTAAGTCCATTCTTCATAAAGTCCACATTATCATAATGTCCACTGTATTAAAAGGTCCACAGTATCAAAACGTCCACAGTATTAAAATGTCCTATCCTGTAAAGTTCACTCCCCATATTAATAAAAATTATATTATGTCATTAAATTTTAAATTTAGTTTTTTCGCATTCACAATGCTATTTTTATATTAAGATAAATAATATTAGAACAAATACTAGAAAAAATCGACTCACCCGTAGCACCTCAGACGGGACTCGAACCCGCACCCTTGGGATTCCGGCCCAATGCACTGACCAATTATGCTACCGAGTCGGTAGCATAATTGGTCATACAATAGGTTAACGATTAATGATTTGGTCATCCTTAAGTATGTGGCACGCACACACATAGAACCTTCACTGCAACAGTGTGCAGATTTTGGCGAGTCCATGCAACGCGTGGCGCAAGGCCTGCACAGTGGATTATGACCCGTTCTTTAGTGTTCTTTTGTTCATCAGCTAAACCCGTATTTCAATATAGACATTAAAAAGACTGATAATGAAATAAATAACCACCTAAAAAGTACCCGTCACCGATCAACTCGCTCACCAAAATGCATCGGTCATACACAATTAATGGTTTCCATAATGGATTCAATTGCACACACGTCTACGGACCGTGACCACGTTACACATTATTCCCTTTTGCGACACCCGTGACGATAACCGCAATGTGACACATTCATTTCAATTCAGCGTGTAACATCAGTGGGATTCAACGAGTGATTTTCGCATAATGGGATAGTGCATGTTTTAATAAACAGATTTCCAGTGGAGTTATGAAGCTTTTAGCGTTTGGTTTTTGTTTTAATCACTTGTTCAGATTAACGGGGATGAAAACATTTTAATGTGTGGTTTTTAGATAATATAATATATTCCTCAGTGTTGCTAACAAAAAATATAATCAGCATGCATAGCTGAACAAATTCTTTGATACCTTCATCGAATTGTTTTTCAATCTGTAGTTTGGGAGTTGCAAATCAATATTAGTGATACTAAATAATATGCTAGAAAAAATACGACTCGCACCAGATCATGTTCTCGGACGGGAATCGAACCCGCGACCTTTGGATATCCGGTCCAATGCTCTGACCGCTGAGCTACCGAGTCACTAATGGGAACGTCGAATTTCTTCTTGTATATCAATTCTTACGCTGCTAGCCAGCGCCATCTCACCAATGTACAAGGAATTACCTCGAGATTCAATTGAAATATCTTTCCAGATATTTGAAACAATTTATTAAGATGAAAAAGCTATTTAATTTTTAAATTTTGAGATTTTAGCATTCACAGCGCTATTTTTATATAATACTAAATAATATACTAGAAAAAATACGACTTGCACCAGATCATATTCTCGGACGGGAATCGAATCCGCGACCTTTGGATATCCGGTCCAATGCTCTGACCGCTGAGCTACTGAGTCGTATTTTTTTTATTATTTAGTATTATATAAAAATTGTGAATGCTAAAATCTCAAAATTTAAAAAATATTATTGTGGTTAAAGCATGCAAAAAATTATTATTTCAAAACTTGATACACTATTTCTGTATGTACTCGTGGACTCAAGGAAGTCCAATTTATGTACACTTATGAAGGTGGAAATTCCTAGGTGCCGTCAGAGGCATACCGATTACGTATCACTTGAGCGACTCCATGATAAAGGTATGCGAGGAATGCTCCGTAATGTTCAACATCTTTACCGTATAACTTGCGAGTTTGACATAGTAAAACGAATAAGTCGCAAGATGGACGGACGGAAAATTTCAACTGTCGCTTCACTGATTTTGTTAGGAACGCGGAAAAAGCGGAAAAAGTGCATTTAGCTTCCACTTATTTCGTGATTTAATATGCTTGGAAATCCTTTGAGTCAAGTTTCTTCAAAGTTGCCTACATGTTTCGTTGAAAGTATCACAAATATGTTTTTTTTTACTTAAATAGCATTTAGACAAAATTGGTCGGTGTTGTGTTTTGATTCTTGAAATCCGTTTTTTTTTAATGTGATAGGTGATAAATATTCACTTTTAATAAAAAGTTGTCAAAACATTGATTGATTAATATTTTTAGTCTTTACCCATCTTATGAAAGTTTTCAGTATAAATAAAACTAAAAGTTTTATTTGAGTTAGTAAATAAATAACGTGAAAACCAATAGCGATTTCAATAGAACGTCGACTAACGACTAAAAATCACACAGCTCCCTCGGAACTTTCACAAATCCCCCAAACGGTGAAATCAAATCAAACAGTCGAACGGTCGACATGTGTGAATCGAGAATAGGTCGCGGTGAGATGTGGACCTCACGCGTGCACGCCCAAATTGGATTACTCTGGCCCGGCCGAAGGACTAAAATGTTGGCCGCAAACAAATTGCTTGTCAGCTTAATAGCCGAGCACTGAAACAAATGAAAGCCGTTGAAAAATACTTGTGGGATTGTGACGTCAATGACTTTATTTGGAATTTCGTAAACCGAATAGTACCAGGTGCGTTCATTTTGTAACTGATTTTACTGTACTTATAGTCAGTTTCAGTTCTAGATTTTGCTGCAAAGATAATAAATCGTAAGTGTATCTCGCGTCGCGCGTGCATGCCCGAATCGGACTACTCTGATCCGGCCAAATGATCCGGAAAAATGTTGGCCGCAAACAACAGCTCATCAAGTTAAACGTATCGTGTAACTTCGGAAACAGCTTTTATTACGAAATACCTACAAAATACGGCCTTAACTTGTTGACCAACATGTATAATCTTATGTGCCGTCGACTGTACATTAACTTCCTTCGGTAAATTAATTTCAAATACCTGATCCATAAAACAACTGTTCCAAATTTGTTCAATATAAAAATGAAAAAACTAATATAAAAATGAATCTCCTTAATATCGAAGAAGTAACAGTCATTACGGTTTTTACTCGAATTGGATGTAAGTTCTTAGTTCCCTAACTGCCTTTGGCTGCATCAAGGCTGCATCTAACAGAACAGGCTCTAGGGCAAAACCGCATATCCATGCAGATAACACTGAAGTCACATTAGTGATTTGCTCTATTCCTGAATTGGTCGAAAATACTTTCTATTTTAAAAAAATCAACCCTAAAATTATTTCTAAAATAATAAATAAAACACAAAAAATGTTCTTATTTTAAAAAAATGATAAATCAGTACTCCATTAGAGCGCCGCCCCGCTACGTACTATGTGATTATGAAATACGCATTTTGTATCTAGGTTTACTAGAATTAATATCCGTGACGAAAGTACGCACAACAGCACGGTAAGTTAAACAGTTGAACTACGAAAACAGCTTTTATTACGTACGGCGTAAAGACGGTCTCAAGGTCAACATGTATAGTCTGACGTGCCGCTTACTATACATACATAAATAATAATGGCACTGACATTCAAAATAATAATTTTACCTTAAAGTTACCTAACGAGCAATGTAATCTCGATGGTGGTGACGATTCGAAAGAATAAAACTAAATTTAGTTTTCCGTCCTTTTCTTTCTGTATCGAAAAGTCAAAAACAGAATGCTAAAATTAAGTTCAGTCCTGTCTATTTAGTTAAGTTGGGCCAGCTGAATCGACACCAGTGTTTTATTTCTTTTTTAAGTATCATCGACGATCTCTGCTGTCGAGTGGCTTTGTACACCGGTTTTCAAGGTGTCGCCATCTCTGAGATATTGGGTTCGATCCCCGGTTGGGTCAATTTAAAAAACGAACTTTTCTATATTGGCGCAGATTTGGGTGTTTGTAATACCACCGTTGTCTCTGATTTCCATAACACAAGTGCTTTAGCTACTTACTTTGGAATCGGAGAAATGTATGTGATGTTGTCAAATATTTATATTTATTTATTTATCATCATAAACAAAATCATATGAAGCATAAAAAGCCCACTGCTGGGTATAGGCCTCCCCCAAATTTGTGTAGGCGCTTAGCAACTTTTTTGACATGCCTTTTTTAAAACTCTACTGGTTTTAAAATAAGTCCTTTAACCTATTCCAGTAACATAGTTTTATGGCCCACCTGGCTATACTTGCATCGTTCCTACACGAACAAAGCAGTAGCTGGTAGTGGCTAATATTAATATCACTAAGTAATTTTCAGGTTAACTTATACGGCCTTACTAAAAAAGAAACACTGTTCAACAAGTGTTTAATTTAGACACTGTTTAAATGTGATGCTGCGACTTTTTTGACAATATTCTTTGAAAGAGACGACATCACATTTAAACAGTGACTAAATTAAACAGTTTTTTTTAATATTTTGTGGTAAGGCTGATACAGTATGGCCGATAAGGTTTGAAAGACTGTGACTATAAAAATGACTATAAGAATTAAAATGTCCAAAAAATATTGAATTTACAGAGTCGGCTAAGTTAGATTTTAAAGTAAAAGTAAAGTAAAAAGTAAAAAATTGCTTTATTCAAATAAACTTAGTAATTAAGCGCTTTTGAATCGTCTATATTTTTTAAATCGTATATTTTTGATTTATTATAAATTATAAGTATTTATAGATATTAGTTGTAATAGGTAACTTAGAATGTGCAAACCCCTTAAACATGTAACATTTTCAATTTATAAACTGTTTCATTGTTGCGTGCAGGAATAATGCACCTTTAGTATCAGAAGCTCCGGTAATAGTAGCTAAATTGTTTGCAAATATGTTTGCTTCGAGTTGATTATCTAAAATTGCTTGCATAGTGTGAGCCAGGTGTAACGTAGTACTCTTTGTGATTATAATTTATTGGATTTGGTATTCCGAGGGTTAAAATAATCGACTCTATTATTACAGACCGTAGAAAATGTTTTGCAATGACCCTCGATCTTGTTTTACAGCTAAAACCTGAAATTTGACCTGTATCGCACCGGTGTGTGGGGTCTTAATTTATCAACGCCCGAGCGGCCGCATGCGGCCGGATAACAATGGACTATCTATTGGGTCTCATTTTCCGGGCGTTGAAGTGTTAAAAGTTGGAGTTGTTAAAAAAAAAATGCACATTACACACATTCTTTTTCCTAATCCCTGTCTCAACTTTTCCACAGTTCGTTACCAAGAAATTTCTAAATATTTTAAAATTGTTAATGTTTACCAGATCGTTTTCGTGGGGGAGTGTAATTCGGCTATATTTCCGAAAGTTATAAAGATAAACGAAAGGCAGTGGTGTCAAAAGATGCAGGAGCTTGCAGGGCATTGTATGGTACGTACCAAATATTCGAATCGGTATGTAACTTTTTTTAGAAAATCGAAAATGATGGAAAAAAACGACAAAATTTCCCGTATTTTAGGACAAAAAGTAGATTATTCTGAAAACTCCAAGCCGACATCGAAAAAAATAAAAACATTCCAAGAAAAAAAAATTGTAATCGGTCGAAAACCGTGGGCTGGGCAGGTGCCCTTTTCTCATTTTGGGGAAAATAATATTTATTTGGGAGAAAATAAAATTTTCTTTTCATAATTCTGGGGAATAACAATTCGAGTTCGGGGAAAATTCTAGAAGTGTTGGAGCTTTATTCTGAGGTTGATCGTGTAAGTTATGTATTAAAATATAGGCTACGCTAAGTATGTTTACACGTGTGAATTGTATTTTAACATTAAATTTAGTAAATAAATAATTCCTTAATTGTAATAAAAAAAAAATTGTAGTTTTGTAATTGTATTTGGTGGAGGTTAATACGAATATTATCTTGTGCAAAGGTTGGAGAGGAGAGAGGGCCTCAAAACACAAATTAGAAATTTTTTGAAGTTTTAGGTTATAGGTTTCTAATAAAATTGTAATGTTTTTAACAATGTAAAATATTCTTTATATGAAATTCACACGTATAGAGACTAGACATAGAAAAGTAGATACTCTCTCCGATTTCAATAGACGTGCAGATGGCTGAAGTAGATATCATTTCGGGTTTGCGAACCGATGGCGTAGCTAATGCTTGTAACAGCCTAAACTGAATAAATGAGATTTGAATTTTGAATTTACTAAAAGTATTTTTTTATTTTTGATGTTCATTCTCAATGTCCTCCGTGGTCGAGTGGCTTTGTACACCGCTTTTCAAGGTGTCGCCATCTCTGAGGTCCCGGGTTCAATCCCCGGTTGGGTCAATTTAGAAAACGAACTTTTCTACATTGGCTCAGGTCTGGGTGTTTGTGATACCACCGTTGTCTCTGATTTCCATAACACAAGTGCTTTAGCTACTTACTTTGGAATCGGAGCAATGTATGTGATATTGAAAAAAAAGAAGTCCTCCGATTAGCGAGAAGCGCGAAATCTGTATTTTTTTTAGGATATATGATACGATTTGGTACTTTCTGACTATTCTAGGCTAGTCGTCACGTGAAACAAATAGGTAGTTCTCATTTGTGTCGATTCGGTTGGCACTACTTAACTAAATTGACAGTAAATTTGAGTTTAGCATTCTGTTTTTGTCTTTACAATACATACACAAAGAAAAGGATGGAAAGCTAATTTAGTTTAGTCCTGTCACCAATATAGTTCGTGGTACCAACAAATAAATCATATTGTTTGGCAGTAATATCTTTATATAATGTATACTGAAGTCTGTGTCCATTGTAAACTCAAGATAATAAATAGTGTTACAACAACATAAACCTAGCTCGAGACGTTTATACGACACATTTTATTGTTCTAGATTACCATCGTCTAGCTTTCATGTTCTTTGCTATTCAAAGTAGCTTACACCATAAAATAGGCATAAAATATACATATAGATATACAGTAGAGTCACTCAATGCAAATCGAGATTTTCCGTGCACGCACACATAAACATTGCGTACTGGCAATCTCAGAAAAAAATCGGGCCATATATAGTAAACTTAAACAGTTCCTAGCGATGTCCTAGCACACAAACAGCGCACAAATGACTAACAAAACAAATGACGGAAGTGTTTTTGTATATGGACACTAACTTAGGTAAGATGGTGGTAGCTACCCAGGCGGAATTGAAATAAGCCCTACCAACAATCAAACCGAGTAGAAATGTGGGGGGTACATGGGAATCGACCCGGGGACCCCTGCGTACTAAGCTAACAATAATGAAGTACTTTGTTAGGAAAATAGTGTCCAGGGTCTGATGATGGAGCCGGAAGAAGGCCACAGGAACTCTAGTTTAATACCACACAACCCCATCGAGTTAAGGCTCGTTTGATTCATTTTGACAAGTTCTGCGATAGAAGATAGTGTATTTTTAGTTTAAGTTTATTATTAATTAATAATAAATGAAGAAAAAGTTAATACATAAACAATCTTGTTGGTTAGTCTATATTCTATGCAGACAGATTTTATTATGCTTACACGTTTTACTAGAAAGTATTAACAGCAGATACATACTGCATGAGAAATAGAACCGTTTATTTTATGGTTCTTCCTTGTAAGGTGAATTATTGTTTTACCCATACCTACTACGGTCGATCGTAAAGACCTTTCCATAAAGACAAAACATATGTATGCGGAATGTTCCAATGCTCATGGTATTTTCATAACTTATTTTCTGTGGCTTTTTTACAGTTCATAAGTTTATTCTAAAAATGGTTCATGGGCCCTACCGGCTAACTTTTCGAAATTCGGCGGGTCTACCGAGCTTCAACTTAAAACAGATAAATCCAAGTGAGGAGTTTCGTATTGTACTATTCGCTGAAGTTATTTAGAAGATATCGATGTTCGTGTGACATCATGAATTGGGGTTCGCCATTTTGGCCCGATTGGGGCTCGATTTATCTGTTTTGATTTGAAGCCCGGAACTTTCTGAAGTTCGATGCGTTAGCCGCTACGGCCCCAGGTTTAACCTAAATTGATAAAGCTACTTTTTGTTAAATTAGCTTTAATTGGAACTAATAAATGCGATTATTATCTACCTTGTTTCATTATTGCATGAAATATAATGCCCCTTATGGTTTTACTCACAGTTTTAGCGCAGTATTACATACCTAGGTACTTATTGAGTGTTTGAGAACATAAACAAAATAAGTTGTAAAAGTTGAGTTATTCCCATCCGATACACTGTAACTGATCCACTAAGAATTAAAAATCCCAACCGATCCCCTTATAGTTTTCAATTCCCAACGGATCCCCTCGTTGTATTTCTAAGCAAGAAAAGGTAGGTGAGTACAGTCAGAAGAAAAAGAAGTATTAAAATCAAATATTCATTTATTGAGCAATTATTTTTAATGTAATAAATATCACAGATGAATCAGATTTAAAAATATTATCATAATTGTTGATAATTAACATGTTAAAATTATTTAATATCCTTTCATTAGGCTAAACTCAAATATAAATAAAATAAAAAAGTGTTTTTCTCGAATGTTGTAATTAAACGTAACAATTCCATATCAATGGATGATTTGGAAGAATTGTTACGTTAAATTACAATATTTCTTGTCACATAATATGGTAAAAAAGCCTTTTTATTTATTTTTTTATTTTGAAAAGATGTGTAAATTAAACATTTTAAATTATCAATATTATTAGGTCTATATTATTATCGAATTGACTTTTTTATATCTAATGCAAAACTAAATTAAATAATTCTTTAAAATCACAAGTAACAAACAATCATTCTTAAGTATAAGTAGCTTTCAAAGAATGACATGACTTGAAATGTAGTAAAATCAAGCAATCATAAAAAAAACTAACATTAAAGACTAAAAATTCACAGTAATTATGATCTTGATCTACTGTTAAACAACGTGTTACAAAAATACCCCTAATGCCGAATATGGTAGATTGGGACCATCAAACTGAACAACAATCGCGAAAAAAATCAGCTGTTTCATACAAAAATTAATAACGAAAAATTCAAAATGTATGAAACAGCTGTTCTTTTTCATGATTTCAGAGTTGGTTCCATAGTAAAAGTTGTTCAGTTTGATGCTCCCTATCTACTATATTCGGAATCAGTGGTATTTTTGTAACACATTGTATATTTAATACGAATAAAAAATGTCTGAAAAACTAAAAAATATTTATAGCGGTCAGAAGGCAATAAAAAAGAAAATTAATAAAATATAGAACTGCCTCCGGGCTATGGAGCTTGTGACTTGTTGACTGTACCTCTGTACTTACAAAAAATAAGCTAATAAGTGCTATGGGGTATCAGATGGGAATAAAATATTAATATTTATTCTTGATCCCCTACACAGGGGATCCGATGGGAATAAAAAATAATTAAAAATAAAACCGATCCACCAGGGGATCGGTTGCAGGGGATCAGATGGGAATAACTCGTAAAAGTACAGTTTAAAACGTCTGAAAATATATACAGTTTAGAACTTTGTCACTTTATTGTAGTTGTCATTTGTCATTGATTTCTGTTCAAAAAAGTAATAGCTCTTAGAGTGACAAAGTTTTAAACTGTATACATATTAATAAACGTGACTGTACATCATTACAATACAAGAATATACGTTTAAAAAACATAAAGAGCCTGTTCAGCCATTTTTAACGTCCCTCTGCTGGGGCACAGGCCTTCCTTATGGGTGGAAAAGGAGGATGGGCCAAGACCCACCACGCGGGCTCAATGGGGATTGGTAGGTGCTAACGACTGCAGCCGGGACCAACAGCTTAACGCGCCTTCCGAAGCATGGAGGAGCTCGAGATAACACATTTTGGTCACCCATCCCATGACTGACCCTTGCGAAAGTTGCTTAACCTCCGCAATCTATCGCCACCGAGCTCTTCGTTGTTGTTCCGGGTAATATTATTTTATGGTTTAATTATGACAAAAAACAAAATTTCTATTTATTATCTGTTAACTAAGTTATTTGGGACATATCCATCACTTGCAAAACTGCCTCTTATCTTAATAATATTGATATTGGCAACTTTTATTATACAATATTTGCATTTCTAATAAGCGATTCCATAAACAATCTAAATAACTGAATGCGGGAGGTAATTCAAAGCTATAAAAAGAAAAAATCATTGAACTTCACGACGCATATAAAATTTATCGTTTTTTAAATAACCTTAGCTTTTACTGTGTACAGTTGAGTATTTACGGAAATAAGTATTCTTAATAGTAAAAAATTACTTGGTATGAATACCTGAAAATACGTTTTCAGTACCGCCATTCAAATGATTTAGCTTCACATAAGAATCGAATAAAATTCAGGCACTCAGGAGTAAGTTATGTGTTTTCTGGACATTATATTTAATCGCGTGAGCATTCTTTCTTTGTACAAAAGCCACTGTGTTTACTTTGTATTTAAAATAAAGAATAATGTTCAAGCATTAAATTGCATATCTAAGGTGCACGCGAGGTTCATAAGGTCAATATCCACCATGTAACGTAGTATATTACGTAACTAGGGTTTATAAACTTCAAATACGAAAAGAAAAAATAGACAAATAGGTAATGAATATTTTAAGTAAAATTCTTGATGATTAAACAGTAATGATTTGTAGGTAAGTACATACTTAAAAGTATGTTATCATCATTTTAATGTTGTATGGATTGAAGGTTAAAAGTATGTCTAAGTACGCTGATGTATAGGTAATTATATATTTATTTATCTTACCTCAGGACAAGCTCGGGAATTTGAAGAACGTCGATGAATGATAAAAGCAACACAACACTGACAAAATTATAATAAATCAGTTCATAAACACTATTTAAGTTTTACATGAAAAAGCTCTTTTAATTGCCAACTTAGTTTTCAATTCCAATCTCAACGTTGAACTACATAGGCAGCAAAACAGCCACAAACCGTAAAATTATAGTTTTTGCAACACAAAAAATTCGCAATTCTAGTAGTAAGCGTAAACGTTGGAAAGCTACCCTCCAAAATAGTTTAAATAATTACCATGTAGTTAGTTCTAGCCTTTGTCAGAGATGGCGCTGTCAGTAGTTTTCAGAACTGCGAACATCAATAATAACCCTGTAAATTGATTCAGTAGAAATGACCTAATTAAATAATGTTATTTATTTATGAATCTATGTTAATTATAACATGTATGAATGTAATGTCTGGAAACGATATACATATTTGTAAATATCGTTCCTTCTGATAAAGCTGATAAGTTTTTGCGGTCATTTTCCTTGTCAGTTAAAAGACGTCATAATGGATGGTAGGATAAAATAATTGACGATTTAAAAATGCTTATTATGTGAGCTTATTTGAATAAAGAATTTTTCAATTTCAACTTCAATTTCATCATAAAAGTTTTAAATAATTTCTATAGTAGATATGAGTTTGTTTTAAATAATGTTTATAATAGAATAAAAGACTATTTGACCCGATATTTAGCAGTTTATTGTTAGACGTAATAAGCAACGCAAAGCGTATTTTGCAATATCATAGCTTCTTCCTTCAGTCATAAGCCAAAGTAAATATTTGCAAGGCAATCTGCTTCATTTCCGAATTTTCTCAAACAACAAACTATACCTACTCATTTAATAAAGGATGTTTATTTTATACGAAATATTGGCTTCAAGAGAGAATTTGAAGTATTATGAACATGCTGAAGATTAAAAAAATAAAAATGTAATTAAAATTTATTTTTATTTATTTTTGATAAACACAATATTCTTTATCTAGATTTATCATTTGACACCAAATAGTAGATTATGCAATAAGGGCTTAAAGTAGTGTATTGTGTCCCGGGCGCTATTATTGAACCCCGAGTACGAGGTATTCTATGGTTAACTCCCGAGCGGAGCGAGGGAGTTAAGGCTAGAATCCTGAGTACGAGGTGTTCAAGATCGCCCATGACAAATACACATTTAAGCCCTCGATGCATACTCTACTTTTTATACTTTCTGCGAGGCAATTGAAACCAATGACTGTTATAAAGAAAGTACTTAAGTAATTATTTAAAGTTAGAATAATAAAATATGAAAAATTAAGAATATTTATTGAAAATTAAAAGTTATGTTAGAAACATTACACCAATTGTGCAACGACAAAGTTACATTCTTTGGTACATTTATAGTTGGGTTAGAGTTTATGTTTTTGTCGTCTATTCTGTAGTGGTCAGTTCGACATTCAAATAAATCCTTCTTGGTGCGCGGGTGAAAATGAATTTCGTAAAAAGTTTTCATGATAACATACAGCCCATAACTCAGAATAAGATCTCATTGCACCTAAACTTTTTTGAAACCAACATCGATCAAGCACGACTATAAGGGTTGCATTCCAAATTCAAATCACATTATTCCCCATGGGAAAAATGACTTACTTTAGGAAAGGTTTGCATGACACATAATATGCCATTGACGAGCAGGTAGTATAAAAAGTTAATTTTAATCTCTCTCACTTTTATTCTTACGTGATATTTCTTTTTATTATGTACCTGCTGTATTGACACAATACTCGATGTTTCAAACTTTTCATTATGTTAAGATAAATGATTTATTAGAAAAAATACTAGAAAATGTCGAATCACCCGTAGCACCTCAGACGGGACTCGAACCCGCACCCTTGGCACCGTACCTTTTCACTTGATATTAAGTGACGATAAGGCTGAAGTAGAAACGCACTACACTCGGAATCCTCAGCACTGAGGAACTGGCTATCTTACCTCTGACTGCCGGAACACAACAATTAAATTGCTGTTATGGCGTCAGACTTAGGTAAGATGGTGGTAGCTAGCCAAACGGACTTGAAGTAAGCCCAACCACCAACCAAACCGAGTAAAATGTACCCCCCTACTGGGGATCGAACCCGGGACCCCTGCGTCTTGCACAGGTGGGCGAACCACTAGACCACAGAAGCGGTTAAAACCTACTGAAATATTTTACATCTACATTTGGTTTCATTAATTTTTATCTGTCCCTCTGTGGAAATCAAACTGGTGACCTCTGCTCTGACTTCCGTGTGCACTTTGCGAAATGGGCCATCAAAGTTTTACGATTTAATCTGTCAGCGTAAAGAAAGTAAACATAAAAATGCTCCTTCTGGCCAAGGACTTCTAAAAATACACTTTTATTTTAACTGCAATGAATTACAACTCTTACATTGTGCATTTAATTTTATTGCCTCTTCTATGGATGGAGCATGGTTACACAAACATTTTAGTTGGACTACACAAATATTTACACTTCTAAGACTTCCGTTCATTTTTATGCAATTACCCGCTTGGAACTTTACTAAAATAAACAAATAAATCCAAACTAAATAACTCAGAAATAAGTGTTTTATTTCTAATACACAATAATTTTTCGCAAAGCGAGTACTTTGCTTCTCCTAATTTTAGTCTTTAATGTCGTTTACTGTCGAATAGAATTATTGATTTAAATTGTCATTACTTTTTTTTTTACCGACTTCAAAAGGAGGGAGATACTCAATTCGACCCGTATTTTTTCTTTGCACTCTCTACCAGAACAGTTGGGATCAACCATCCCAGGCGCAAGGGGAATCGAAATAATATGCTTAAAAGCATTAGGCAATATTATGTAGGATGTGTGAAAGACGTTGAATGGAAAGGAAGGAAGAGTGACAGGTATGTATGTGTGTGCGAGAGAGAAGGAGGATTTGATTAACGGACAAACGACGGGAATAATACATAATAACAAAATAATAACAATATTTTATTGTTCCGTGAAACAAAACATAGCTTAAAATAATTGACACTTAAGTACCTAAACTAGGTCGAACCTGTTCTTACAGACACTTATAGAACGACGCAAAGGGAATGTTATTTGACTTATATTAATTTGATTTTATCAAGATAAACTTGGAGAAATTTGATATCTTGGAGAAACTATCTCTTTTATTGATAAACCACACAGGTTATTAACCGACTTCAAAAAAAGGAGGAGGTTCTATGTTCGGCTGTTTATTTGTTTTTTTTTTTATTTTATTTTTTTTAATGTATGTCCACCGATTACTCGAAAACGGATGAACCGATTGACATGATTCAAACGCCACTTTATCAGGTTTGCTCCCCAGTTGGTCCCATTTTTTGAAAATTTTAAATCGGTTCAGTAGTTTTCGAGTAATCCTGAAAATACTGTAATTTTTTAGGTAACTTTTTCACGAGTTTTAACGGATCTTCAGACATAGCTTCTTTGTTTATAAACCGATTTAGATAATTTTTGTTTTGTTAGAAAGGGAATACTTTAAGGGTGTTTACATTAAAATTTCCTGCACATTGGACCTTGGACTTCGAAGATACTCAAGAGAACTCTTCAAAATCAAATAGGATAGTGTATTAGTGATTACTCTACGGTATTGAAAGGTTTCGCATCAGCCATTTTTATTCACACTGCTGGGGCTGGGATACAAGCCTTACTTATGGGCTGATGAATAAGATGGACCATAACCCACCGCGCGGACCCAATGCGGATTGGTGGGTGTTAATGAGTGCAAATGTAGCTGGGACTAACGGCTTAACGTGTCTTCTGAAGCACGGAGGAGCTCGAGATGATACACTTTGGTCACGCACCCCGTGACTGACCCTTGCTAAAATTAACAGCGCGAAAAGTGGAAATTGAGTTATTAGGAGTATTATACCATTAAAAGGTGTGAAATATGAATGAAATATATGTATATCGTTGCTTAAATTTACTTATACGTCATACCTACCACAAAAAAGTTAAAAATAAAAAAGCTTTTAAAAATTAAAAAGAAAAACCTCCTTCAAAAAATCTTAAAAAAAATTGCTATAAAAAACAGCTTCAAAAAAACAACAGCTCTAAAAAGCAAGAAATAATATTAAAATCTGCATAAGTACCTACGCATATCTGATATAAAATAACGTCTTATGAAGTCGGGTGGGGCTTTAAGAATTAAAAAATCAAATTGAGAAAGAGAAACCACGATAAATGTTTATATAAATTAAAAAAGAAAAATACCTAAACTAGGTCGAACCTGTTCTTACAGACACTTATAGAACGACGCAAGGGGAATGTTATTTGACTTTTATTAATTTGATTTTATCAAGATATACTTGGAGAAATTTGATATCTTGGAGAAACTATCTCTTTTATTGATAAACCACACAGGTTATTTTAAACTTAGTGACACGGTAGCTCAGCGGTCAGAGTATTGGACCGGACATCCAAATGTCGCGAGTGGTGAGAGTCGTATTTTTTAGTATAGTATAAAAATAGCATTTTGAATATAAAATCTTAAGTTTCAAAAAATATTTTAACCTTTTTGGTTAGGTCCAGTATTTATTTATACTCAAAGACTTTTCTCCATAACATTAATCTGAAATCGTTTAGGAAAATCACTGGAAGAGCCATCTGAAACCTTTTATCCCACTAAAATCCCCTGTAATTTCGCATAGGTCACGTACTTCTCTTGTTCGCTTAGAGATAATAAAAATTTCACACATATGAGTACATGTCGAGCTTTTGAATAAAATTTTCAATGATTTTCAATTTTAGTTCTACCAAGTTGAAATTGTATTCTTAATTTAAAATAATGTAAATTATATTTACGTTTTTGTAATAGTGATTTATAGCGTAAAGAAGCGACTTCGTCCGCGTGGACCCTAGGAAACCTTGAACCAGGATAAAAATAATCCTTCAGGTATGTAAGGTAGTTGTTCAGCTCCTAATCTGTCTTCCAACCAAATCTGTCCAGCCGTTCTCGAGTTATAAATGGTGTAAAGAACTCGACATTGTTTTATTTATTTAGATGTAATGAAATTATTCATAACTTTTTTCCAAAGATTTTTCAAGAATTTTAGAGACTCCTTCAGCTTTGACAGTAAAATTATAGCCGACCGTATAGAAGCCTTAAAATAGGCTTCTCTACGTAACGCCTTTTCTCTGTCACACTGTATGAAACATCCGGAAGGCGTAACTTTTTTCCTGTCAAATTATGAAGGTAATGTTTTCTACTTAAATTGCCAACTATAAACTAGGAGCAGTTCACAAAATATTTACTCTTTAGTACAAATATAAGACTCAACTGCAACAATTTAACTTTTAATAGTGGGAATTTAAGTAGGTAATATTACAGCATGATATGAAGTTAGCCGTTTGGTGTGCGCAGTGTAGGATAACACCAACCTTTCGTACTTACGCCGCTTGTCCACCGCCGCGCCGCCGTGACAGAGCCGTCACTGGCCGTCGTCGCCGTCACGTGATTTTTGTATTAAAATTATGGTTATGAAGATGACGTGACGGGCGTGCAGTGGACAGGCGGTCAGAGTAGGTATGTAAAATATGTACTTACCGCTACAGCGGGGCCTCATCTTGTTCTCGTGACGGCTCGAAAACGTCGGGCGATAGACAATGGCTAGAGACGGGCTAGGGCACGTATGAGGCGGAGCTGAGCGGAACGGTGCTTGGCAGTGTATAAATTTACCATCACGAATATCACGATGTACGTTAACACCCTCTGGCCGCGTGGTCCGATTGCTTTATTCGATTAATCGGACGACGCGGATTTTTTTCCTGTTGGTTCGATTAATCGGACTGCGTGGAATCGCAATTCCGCTTCGTCCGAGTGATCGGACTACACGGGCTATAAACACCGCTCCGCTCAGCTCCGCCTCAGTCAAACGCAGCCGTAGTGAAACGAGACGCGGGGCGTCGGCCGTCGCGTGCGGTGTGGCGTGCGTGCGGCGTGGCGTCGAACGTTTTTCCGTTTACAGAGAGACGAGGCACCTCGTGGCGCGTGCAGCGTGCACGCAAAAACACAAACATACGGCAATGTACACACAACAGCACGTCAGGTTATACAGTAATCTGCAAAAACAGCTTTTATTACGTAGGCCATTAAGGCGGTCTCAAGGTCAACATGTATCTATAGTCTGAGGTGCCGTTGTGTGTACGATGTTGTTAATGGAGACGCGGGGCGAAAAGAGTAGTTGTAACTGCGGCGGAACGCTTCGCTTCAGGGGGGATACTGCAAGCTTTTAAAACTTGTCATTTTTTTGAATGTCTATCAATGCATCTTTTTTTCGCTGTACCTATAGCAAATAAAAGAGACGCATTGATAGCCATTCATAAAATTGACAAGTTTCAAAAGCTTGTAATACCCCTAGGGCCGCGCCGCCGCACGGTACGCGCAAACGAGCAAACGAGTAAAAACGAGTAAACGAGCACTTAGTATTTACAAGAAAGGAACATCAGTTTTTTCTGATGAAAATAGTTCAGTGGAGATTACGTCAACATCGTCTCAAGGGAGAGGCTTACATACTGCCAGTGTAATAAAATAATCGTATAATGACGTATATGAAGATATTGAAGATAAAATTTGTTTTGAAAGCTGATATTCAGAAAATATTTCTAGGCATTTCGTTCAAGCTAATGATATTTTAAATAGCTTTTACTATACTTAGCGTTAATATATTAAGTTCAAGTAATTTTAGTAGCTTAATAATTTATGAGGGACTGATGACAAGCGTATTCTTACAAGGCGTCACGGAAAATTGTGTTTCTCTCTATATTAAGCCAAAATGTTTTACATAATATGAATATTTTTTTTTAATCAGAAAGTAGACTCGTATGTTATACTTAGGTACCAATTATAATACCTAAAACAGCTGGAAAATGAGAGAAGAATGATCGGCAAATCACGTGCTTTACCACTTTGTAGAAAAATTGTGTGCGTACATATGTATGTACAGTCACGTTTAAAAATATGTATACAGTTTATAAGTTTGTCCTTTTGTTGTAGTTGTCATCGGTCATTGATTTTCGTTTAAAAAAGTAATAGCTTTACAGTGACAAAGTTCTAAACTGTATACATGTTTATAGACGGGACTGTTCGTATCGCCCTTGCACGAACCAAACGTATACTAGTGACAACGCGGCGTGCAAGCGATTTTAACCTTAGGAGTGGTAAAACGGAAGTGTTGTCGATAGTACATAGGTATTCGACTCGTACATTGAACAACTACACTTCAAAAACAGTACAAATATTACATGATGTGGGTTGAAGTCAGTAAAATGAGCGATAATTTTCTTAGAATCATTAGGCCAACTCTTATTTTACACAAATGATCCACACAGTTCATTTCTGATTGTATTGGTTTTAAACAATAGTTACGATTATGGTGCCTTCAAGTTTAGACACCTGCCCACGCGAAATGGCGAAAGGCGACGCGACCAGCGAGTTCCTAATATGACGCGTGTGATGCTGCGAGGCTGTGCTGTGAGCAAGTCAACGGCGCGCGGTGCTATGAAGAGAGCTCGTAATTTCGCTATTCACCAGTCTTCGTGGCCATTACGATGAGAAATCACTGCAATGGCGCAGCTGTGCTCATTCCCAATAATGGTTGACTTTTCTCCTCGCTCAGTACTATGTATAAATTATTAACATAAATCTTCACGCAGGAAACCCGCCTGTGCATCAACTAAACTACCTAAAATTAGGTAATAGAAACACCAAATAAAAATACATAAAGTAAAAAATCTTTTTTATTTTCAAAACAATCTGTACTTGAGAAGTACAATAAAATTTTACCTAGCGTCGTTTTATTAACAATGAAAAATTACAGGGTACTATATTCGTTTACATTTGATATTTTGACTGCACAACTATCCATTCAATAACAAGTATTCACAATTTATGATAACTAAATTATTATAAAGGGATGATTAAAAAATAAATCACAGGTACACCGCTAATACTAAGCCACAGAATTAAAATAATACTCTTAAATAAGAAAATATATTTATAATGACATTCTAAAATTAAAAAATAAAATCTCCGAAAAAAAGTATCAATTTATATTTTAAGGCGTAAGCGACAAGGAATAAAATATAGCGACCAATTAAATCTAATTAGTATTTCGAAATTATTTGTAAATAATATAGTGTCTTTTGTGTTGAACAAAACTATAACTATAGTGTAAGGAAATCTAAAGTCGTTCTCCGAAGAGCGCGCGCGATACTGACGCTTCGCGGCAAGTGCGGCAACCACTGCGCGCTGTCTCGATGACAGCCTCTCAGATCGTCGTCGCGACCGCGCAATGCTTCCATGTCCTTCAATGCGAAGTGTCGTTAAGGGACGCACCGCAGGCAGCGCGGGCAGGGGGTGCGTTTGCGCGCCTCCCGCGTTCCCCCCACCATTGACCAGTGGCCCTACCATGAGTTGATGCAAATTGTTTGCGCTACCGTAAACTATCGCATATACTGCTCACAGTCAATGCGAGTGAAAGAGAGAAAACGATAGTTTACGGTAATGTAAAAAGTTTGCATCAACTCATGGTAGGGTACTGTGACGATCGCTGAGAGTAACCCATAATAGTTTATTTACACTATGCCATTCATCTTTTGATTGAAAAGAAATCATAGTTTATCATTTAAAATTCAATGTTAACTTACAAGATTAGTTTACTAGTCTAATTCAAAACGCTTTCTCATTTATTTTTTGGTAAAGAATTACAGTGTTGGTTAGCCTGTGTGCTAGAATTTCAGGTCAAGCGAACGCTTTTACACGAAACAGAATTTTCAGTTTCGGAGAGGTCAGTGCAAATGAATACTGAATTTGAAGCTAAATAAAACACCTGAAATACATTTTGTGAGACAGACTGAAATTAACTGTATCAGGTTTTGCAAATCTTTTTATTACTCCGAAATGCAATGTCCTATTTGTTGCTGGTAACATTTAATTATTTTAAAAATGTAAAGATGAGGACTTCCGCATCCGCTCTCTCTGCCCGCGGCAGCAATTTAAGCTGATTCGTGTCCTATATAATTATTGTATTGAGTGTGCAAAATAAACGAAGGTTCTTCAATTTAGTGTTTTTTTTTTTAGTGATTATTGCATAAACCTACAGTCCACTACGAAGACCTCAACACTATTTCTATCAAAGAAGAAATCGACCGCTTATTTTCTCCGAAAAAATAATTTTAAGGGTTACTTAAACTACGACACTTTTGTGTACGCTCAGTCACACACTCGAGTGTCTTTCAGATAGAGTATGCGATAAGTCTGTGTAAAGCTGCCTAAATGTCGTAGTCTACTTTTACCGTTAGAGAATGATGCCAAATAAAAAAAAACAATTTTGAATTATTTCATATAATTTTTCCATTATATGAAACAACTGAAATTCTATACAGTATGCCAACCCGCTATCTCTCGCAATCGGGGTGAGTGGTATATAACCAACTGAGTTATTTGAGATTGGTGTCCCAACTGGATTGGATCAACAGTCCCCTATATTGCATGTTTTATAACTTTTAGCCATAGTCTAGTGGTCAACTCTCGATATCCGTAAACCAAGATTCGAATTCGAACGACATGCTCTCAAAATTTTACACAATGATAGACATTTTATCGCTATAAATTCGCTATTGTTGTGCTGTCGTCCATCAATGTGTTTTCTAATTATTCCGATATCGTGATAAAAATGAAATAAGACTTCGTATAAAAGAGGGCAGACTCTAGATTGCCAGTAATACATAATACTATTTGTCTCTTAGGTAGTAAATTGTTCCAAATATTGGTAAATCCAATGGCACAATGCCAGGAGTGTTCACAGGAATAACCACAACTTAGAGATTTCTGAATTTCGTTTAAAAAAAATAAAAATATATTTAAAATACATAGCTTGTGGCTTATAATTTCTTGTGGCTTAGTATCAAATCAGTAACGGTGACAAAAATGTATCAAACAGAAAATTTCTAATGTCAAATGACTGAGTCCATTTGATTCCAAAGCAACGTTTAGTTAATACTGTTATTTAAAAATAATTAATTAAAATTATTAATTAAAAAAATATTTTATAATAATTAAATGGAAGTCAATTAATTTGTTATGTGACAAATTAAGGAAGAACAAGGAAAAATTGCCACTTTGAAACCAAAATAGTCTTTACAAAAACTGTAGTGCAGTACCCTCACGAACAGCTATCGAGAAAAAAGGAGCACGTAAAACTACTCGATCGAGTAAAAAATTTAATTTTGCCTTTCGGCGTTAGATGGCGCTGTACACATTTCCCATACAAAATTACTCGATCGAATGTTTTTATGCGCGTTATTTTTTTCGATAGCTATTCGTGTTAAGGGTATTGTTATTAATTAAATGAATACCTATCTTATGTTTTCAACATAATAATTATTTACATATCCATGATAAAACAGTACATTTCTAATATCCTAGTTGAGTTTCAAGAGATCGCGTCATATAAAAAAACTAACTTTGTAATATTACACTATAATACACATTTATGCCACAAAAGGAAATAATGATAAAAAAATGTGTTACCTAATTAAAAAGAAAACAAATAATGTTTCTAGAAATTTATTTTGGCTTTTTAAATTAATTTTATTTTTACATGGAAGTTGGATTATGCATGTCAAAGTTTAACTTCGAAATTTAAATCACAGCTGTTGTACTTATTCCAGATTGAGGACAAAAAATTTAAAGAAAAGCATATCCGACTGCAGTGAGCGAATGCTGCATGGCATTTTAGTCTATATTAAGTTTAACTCTATGCAGAAATATTTACATTAATAACACAGAATACAAATTGAAATTTTGTTTTCTTTATTATGTTTCTAAAGTCGAATAACTCTGATTGGACAAGCAGCGTACAAACATTTCGGTCTTCTTCTTATCGTATGAGGATTAGTGGCCACTTCCGGTGTTAGAGTTTATAAAGGCCTGTAAGGCCTCTGACTTGGCTTAACGACTCTTATCAGATGACAACAGCCGGGACCGACGGTTTAACGTGCTCACCAAAACGCGGAAGCACTCAGTTGTAATGCCACTTAACGGTCACCCATCCGACACCTAGCCAGACCGAGCGTTACTTAACAAACGTAAAGTATGTTCTGTCTGTCAAGCTCCGCCATGAGCGCTGAACACATTTGGTTAAAAACGTAAGATTATAGCATTTTTATTATTAGTTTTAAAGCCTGATAATTTTTTCCAACTGAGACGCTTCGCACTCTAACATTATTAAGAATTATTATTTAATAAAATACATTAGCACTTAGAAGGATACGAGTCAAGATTATCTACGTGCGAGTAGTAGGTGGGTACTTCCGAAAATTTATATACCTAGTATCGTATTCCACAGTCATACGACCTTTTTGTTATTACTGTAGAGGTTAGCAGAAGGATAACTTTTATTCAACTATGATCCTGACCTAAAGATACAGGTATTTTCTCTAAGAGAACTCTCTTTTCACATTAACAGTTTGTTGTATAATAGTTTCAATACTGGCAAACGTTTGAAATGGGAAAATCATATTATAAAATATATTCGGCGCATAAATTCAAGTTTCCAGAAATGTCTGTAAGCTGCTGCTGCTCAGTACCTTAGTGCGAAGAGCTATCGAAAGAAATAACGCGCATAAAAACATTCGATAGAGTTATTTTGTATGGGAAATTTGTACAGCGCCATCTACCACCAAATAGCGAAATTAGTCTCTATCTAGTACTTTTACGCGCGTTTTGTTCTCTTTAGCTTTTCGTATTAAGGTTACTGTACCATTAGCACGAACAGCTGTCGAAAAAAAACGTGCGTAAATACATTCGATAGAGTAGTTTTGTATGAGAAATTTGAACAGCGCCATCCACCTACAAAGAGCAAAATTAAATTTTCCACACAAAATCCAATACTCTATCGAGTACTTTTACGCGCGTTTTTTTTTCTCGATAGATGTTCGTGCTAAGGACACTGATCGTCAAAGTAAGTCGAAGCTTGTTATTTACAAAACTACAACATCCTTACACATGGAAAGTTTTTCTCGGCTACAGATGTAAAAGTAATACGATATGTTGGAAACTAAAAATTGATTCTTAGAATACAACATCTTACAAAAATACCCCTAATGCCGAATATGGTATATAGAGACCATCAAACCGAACAACTTTTACTAGGGACCAACTCTGAAATCGCGAAAAAAAAAATCAGCTGTTTCATACATTTATTATTTTAATTTTAATTTTTGTAAGAAACAGCTGATTTTTTTTTCGCGATTTCAGAGTTGGTTCCATAGTAAAAGTTGATCAGTTTGATGGTCCCTATATACCATATTCGGCATTAGGGGTATTTTTGTAACACCTTATATAGTTACAATGTTATTTTTTGTTGAGACAAAATCTGAAAACTAGATTGTAGAGTGTTTATTTTGAAATCTAGTAAAATTTAAAAAACAGCTGAAACGATTTTGTGATTTCAGGGTTGTTTCCATAACATAAAGTTGTTTATAATGATGAATTATTATTCTTTCTAATTGATTTTTCAGATTTAGTGGTATCAAAAAATTGTGTACTTAAAACGATTTTCATTAGGTAGTACGTGATCGTAAAAGAAAAATGTTCACCATGAACACTTGATTTTAAAAATAACTTTTATTCTATAGTCGAGAAATGTTCATATTATTTGAAGCGAGGGTTTTTTAAGTTGTTTTAGAAATATATTGTCGATATGTTCCTCCGGATACGGCTTTACAAAACGGTACATATTACATTAAAAATTATTTACAGTCTTCATGTTTTTTATGACTAAAAATATCTAATGTTAATGTCTATAACAGTATACTAGTTCTGTTTTGCTCTTCAATGTCATTTGAATGTAGTTCTGATCTATACCTGTTAAAGAAACAATAAAAATGACGATATTTTAAAATTATTTTAAACCATTTGTTTACTTAAATCAAAAACTCCAGTCAGTTGTTAGAAAAATAACTCCAATGTTTTTAATTTGAATACTTAAACATTTCCTTCTTTGTATTGTTAAAAGATCTTATTATTTCCGTTGCTAAGTATCTTTAGATTGGATCTTTTGATCTTACTTCGTTGCCGAGTTAACTAAATACTTACTTGGATCGCTTTTTTCTTCTGACTGTATTTACAGTTGATGTTTCTACACAAAGAACGATCAATCTAGTGCTGCACGGATACCTAAAACAAGGACAAATGATAATTACTAAACAAGAACTTGATACCAGCTGAGACTAAATTCTATGGTAATAAAAATGTACAGTTTTTTTTAACTTATAAAACGAATTAGATACCAATTATTTTTTTCAAACCATAAAACAATTGTATGTGCAAATTGTTGTTTATTATATTAGGTAAATATTTTTTATTACACTGATTCCAAAATTTAGCCTTTTGTTAATTTATACTAGCCTATTTTTTATGGGGCTGACATGAGACAACTAGCGCCGCCAGTCGATTTTATTTTATTTATTTTAAATAAGCCCAATTTCTTTAAAAAGGAATCAGACAAGGTTTTGTTAATAACGTCTAATATTTATTGAATAAGTTTACACAGTTTGAAAAGGCATTCAAACAGTTTAAAACGCGATTTTGTTAAAAGTGGCCACTGTTGGTTCAAACCCGTTTTTAAACTATTGCACGCATTTTGTAATGTTGTAACGTTATTCAATAAACATTAGACGTAATTCACAAGACCTTGACTGATTCCTTTTTTAAGAAATTGGGCTTATTTAGAATAAATAAAATAAAATCGACTGGCGGCGCTAGTTGGCTCATGTTAACCCCTTAAGTTATTTGGCCATCATAACTTATCCTACCCTAGCGTAAACGATTTTCACTTAGACCCGAAGTTCCATTGCGTGATTACTTACGTCTCTTGATCCAACAGTTTGTTGGAGTGCAGCGATGAGGCGAGTCCGAACTTCTCGGTACTGCTGCTATGCCACGCATCACAGTACGCGTCCATCGCTGGCTCGCCGTTAGGGCTGGCTCCGTGCCATACGGCCTTAGTTGGCCTAGGGAGAAACGGACTTTATTTGTAAAGTATTAAATCTTCGGGTATTTATTACAAAAGGGTGGTTCTTACTAGTAGATTTTATAGATTACAGAACAAAACGCGGATTTTAACTTCTAGACTACGTTTTAAAACGTACTATTAGCCGGGCGTACAGTATCTTATAGTGCTTTTTAACTTGATTTAAGTATAATCAGCGCGCGATGAGAATGAGATGGAACCTTGCTATCTTTTACTCAGTTATCAATTAAAGTCTATAGAACATTCTAATAAAGAACGCCTAGCTGGCGGCACCTCTAATTTTTGTATTTCTGCAATTCATTAAAACCCATTTCATGTGTCATTCCTCTAATCTTTAAGTATCCTAAAATAAACTTCTTTTTTAGCATACTAAGAACTAAAATCAAATTGGAAGAGGTTTACACAATACACATACCACGTAGGGTCCGTGAGTACATTTTGGCCGCTAAAACTGAAGATTCTTGGGGCATGAGCAAACAGCGCTCCCGAGCCGTCAAACATTTCCGACCAGGAGTTGAAGAGAACGTCTCCTCTTATGTTCACCACAGGGGTCTCTCGGTTCGCCCAGCTGACTATGGAGTCCATTGATTGAGTCCTATTAGAAAGGAGATAGAGTTTAGATTAGCGTTCACTAGCTTAGATTAGTGTTCACTTTAAGACAAAGAAAACAAGAGAATGCTTGCTTGAAAAATATTTATGTATGTTTGTATTATGTTGTTTTGACTGTCACAGTTACAGTATTAATTACCGATTTCCAGTGTTGTATCAAAATAACAAAAATTATTCTCACTATAATTTCATGTTGATAAAATCGTATTTTGTTTTGTATGATAAGTACCACAGAACACGGAAAAGTGCTACATAACAAAGATTCACTATGTAACAAAAGATTTAAGTAGAGTATTTCACTATCGACGTAATTATCCATTGCTTTTTCAATGTAAAATTTAAGCTGGACAAAAATATCAATTACATTGTTGGAATGCATTGGAAATATTGAAATACAAAATATCTACATCAAATTGCTTTGATAATGTATCTGTCCACATTATAAGCTCATTACATCGGAATAACAACCAAAAATCACGCAACAACGTATTAATGATAACTTTATCGAATGGTGCTTGTCAAGAAACGACATTCGAACATCGAATGAAAATCGAAAAATTCCTATTCCTATTCCGATTTACGTAATCTATGGCGCAATGTCGTTTATCAAATGTAACAAGGGTAAGTCCAGGTAAGCATGAGGGTAGAGATAATCTGCAGAGGCCACAAATCTTTCTGCGGATGTAATATTAGCCAGAGTGGTTTAAAGTCACTGGCGGACTGCTGAGCGAAAAAGTTGCTTTCAAGGAATATGCAAATCGGTGTTATTAGACTTTTTAACCCTTTTCATGTACTTATCCGGTTTTTATCGCACTGTGTAATATGCAGATTTTGAACTAAGTACTCTTTACAAAACTCCTCGTAAGACTACGAAGGTTTTTATCATATTGCAGCTAAAATACTGTTAGCGACTGCGAAGATAAGGATGTATCTTTACGTGGTAGAGCATTAACAATTGTAGCGCTATCGGATCACGTCAGTAATGCTGCAAAAGTCGCTGTGCGTAAAGGATCCCAAAAGCATTTTGAATAATAAATAATACTAAAGATAATCTTATTTTTAATGACAATACTTTGAAAAACCTTTAAATACCTTAACCCTTCAACACCCGGAAAGTGAGACACAATAGATATTCCATCGTTATCCGGCCGCCTGCGTCCACTCGGGCGTTGATATTAACCACCCGAAATGGTTACATGGCGCTTTTCATATTGCGATTAAACAAGTAGGTACCGTTACAAAAATTGTTTTAACTAACTTACCGGAAGTTTAAAAATAGAATCCTTTTTTTTTCATTCAAGCAAAGTGATCTATTTTATTCTAATAAAACATTGTATTAGTATTCAAAACTTATTAACATAATAGATACGAACCTAGTAGATACAAATGCACGGAAGTTCCCGTCCATGTTAAACCTTTGAGCCTGTCTTCGACATTCGTAGTTAGTGCTGCTCATTCCATGCAAATCTCCTGTGTGAGGCTCATTGAGAGCTGCTAGCCTCAGCTGTAGGGCAATGAATATAGGTACAGTCACGTGTATAAATAATATGTTTACAGTTTAGAACTATGCCACTCAAAAGCTAATACTTTTTTGAATAGAAATCAATAATAACTACAACAAAGTGACAAAAGATCTAAACAACATAAAATACAATTAAAAATGGGTCATTCTTCGCACGCGTCAGATTGATGGGTCAAACCCATTGTTGGTTTTAATGCTGACTTTAGCTTAAATTTAATTCAATGTTAGGATTTTCGGAAGAAAAACATAAAAGCTGCTATAGACAGTTTATACTTACTGCAGTTAAGTAAGGATGTAAGGCGTCTGAAGAATAAGTCCAATAAAGAATAGAACAGAACATTCTCAAAAAAACATATTTTTCATTGAAAATTTTATGTTCTATCTACATGTCAGAGGACAGGCAGAAAGTGGACAGAAATTGTAACTATCAGTATAAAATTTGGTATCAAACATTTTTTATTTAATATCTGGGAGGCGAGAATTTAAAAAAATAAAATATAAAGCGGCTTTGTTAATTTTTACTAGTTTAAAAATGAATTTAACTCACTACAGGTCCTTCCACGGCTGCATTCTTATGGTGAACTAAATTAGAAGTTTCTAGATTGCTCTGACCCGGTAATTTTGTAGGGCCGTTCAATGGTGGAGTATGTATGGCTAAGAGTGATCCCATCTAAAAAAAAACAAAGTTTGTAATACTTACATACGTAAAATTATTATAATACATTCAGTTGGTGACGTACGTCTGATATGATGATGATGCCGACACATCTTTCAGTGTCGGAAATGCTAAAAAGACTTACCGATACATACTGCCAACCAGTGTTGACTCGAACAAGAAGGGCTTGTTCTTGAATAACGTATGCCAATGTTCCTAAAGGTGTGTTTGCTCCAAACTATAGAACAAAAAAAATACTGTCACACTTACACAAAATGTAAGACATTAAAAATTAACTTCTATACTTCTATACCAACCACCCGCGCGCCTTTCATAAGTATTATTTACTTCTATATACTTCTATATATCATATTATTCTCATTGTCTTCGATTTTAGATATAATTCAATAACCAAAAAGTAATTGTTACAATCCTAATATGGTATATAGGAACCATCAAACTGATCAACTTTTACTATGGGACCAACTCTGAAATCGCGAAAAAAAATCAGCTGTTCCATACAAAAATTAAAATCGAAAATATCAAAATGTATGTTATGTATGTTATATTATAATGTTGTTTAGTTTGATGGTCCATATATACCATATTTGGCATTAAAGGTATTTTGTAACATGTTGTATAGACAATCAGAATAAAACAGTTTCAACAATTATTGAAACAGAATAAACAATTATTGTAATATTTTTTGCTGTATTAAGTTTCATTCTTTATCTATAGGTCCTGAATACTATTCTTCGAACATAGTATAAAATCTCTCTCCGTCATCTTTAAAATCGTTCACTTCAATTTATACTTATAGTTCATTGAGTTACACGTGTTCATTAAACCACATTATACATTATCAAAACTTCCTATCTATCGGAATTATGTAATTACGATCTACTAAAGTATCCTTAATAACGTATAATCATCGAACCTTCTGTTTATCCAATATCTAATTACGACCTAGTTCCTACTTCAAAAAAAATAAAAAAACTGGCCAAGACTCGCGCACGAAGGGTTTCGTAAATATTACGTAACCCTTCGTGCCCCTTAAATATTTATTTTATTCTGATTTTTAGTATTTGTTGATAATAGCGGCAACAGAAATAAATCATCTGTGAAAATTTCAATTGTCTAACAATCACTGTTCATGAGATACAGCCTGGTGACAGACGGACAGACAGACAGACGGACAGCGGAGTCTTAGTAATAGGGTTCCCGTTTTACCCTTTGGGTACGAAACCCTAAAAATTATTGGTAAAGAATCACTTACTTTAATTAAAGAATCTGTCGTTTTGAATATGATAGTTCCAACAATAGTTCTACCATCTTCATCATCTTCAAATTCTGGATTATCAGATAGTGGATCCATGAAACCTATAAAAATAACAAAATAAGAGCTTCCGCATACCACAGACTTTCTATCAGCCAATAGTCAAGTACATTATATAATTGTAAATGCGCATTTGCATTCATTTTCATATCGATTTATGTCATACCTGACTAGACATAGGTCTTCCTCCGAAAAAAAAAACAATTATTTAAAAAGAAATGTAGCAAAATGTAAAATATTGTAATGTCTGTTTTAATTTCTCCGTAAAAGATTTCTACGAAGGGCCAACGTAAATCAATGTCAATAAAACTTTAGCGGCAGTAACCAGAGATTCAGTAAAATGTCGCTATAAGTTTCAATATAAGTGTTCCTTGAATATTATTTCAATACAGATATACAAATTTTGTCAATTTCCTACCCATTACATCTAAACGTTTTATTTGTAATAGGTAGGAAATTATGTATACAGTGAAAAGTATTGTCGTTCTTAGCAAAAAATTTCAATATTAATAAAATTATAACAAACTTACCATATGGCTCTTGTCGAAAATTAACTAAATGGTTCAAACTTCTGAGAATTTGTAAGGGATCCCTTTGTTTTCCTGTTAACAGAAGAAACTTTTTTTAGACTAGTAAGCCTAGTAAGTAACATAAATTAAAACAGTGGTCAATCATGCTTAGATAAGAAACAATAATACGGTTTTAAATGCCCACCTGTCCCTGGTTTTTGGCGATTAATCCCAGGACTATCAGTTAATGTATCAGGAACTTCATTTGGATAAAAACCGGGTGGTCCGGGAGGGCCAGGGGGTCCAGGTGGTCCAGGCACTGGCACATGCTTTACGTTCGTTGCGGGTATCCCAGGGGGGCCAGGTGGACCTCTCGGCCCATCCTTCCCCGGCACGCCTGGAGTACCATCGTGACCCCTGTCGCCTTTATCTCCTTTTATCTTGAAAGAAAATAATTCAGGTTGTTATTTAATTGTTTCAAAGCCCATAAATACCTACATCTATATATACTTATAATATAATAAAATTGTAACTGGCCGATGTCTGTACATGCGAGATATTCAATTAAAATTAAATGAGGGGTCTTTTAAAGGGTATCAGAAGCCAAAACAATTATTTTAGAACTTTTGTCTGTCTGTATGTTTGTACGTGCATCACGCAAAACTACTGCATCAAATGGATGCGGTTTTCACAGTTGTATTTCGACGAGTGTAACTTAAAATTTAGTCCATGTTTCATCTTGATACGCCAACTAGAGCAAAGTCCACGCAGACGAAGTCGCGGGCGGCCGCTAGTCTTTATATGAATTCAGATCGTCATTCAATTATTTTGCACCATTATAAATATGAGTATATTAAAGTAAATAAGTGCGTAATGCAATTCGGTTACGATTATGGCGTCGGTTTACATGTATGAGCATGCTTTAATTGGTCTAATAACAGCCTTAGCGAAATTTCGACATGGCTCGAATGTAACGCGAGACATAGCTTGAGGCGATTGCACTAACGAACGTGCACAAAGTTGATTATAGTCTGCTGGCTCTTCAAAAGAGTAAATGACTAACTGAGGATGAGGATTCACCTTAGCATGATTTGCCCTCACATGAAGCGCAAAAAAGCAGTTTTAACTTGAAAAACACCGTTCCGACACGTAAGTATTTATTGCAACGTACTGACGTACTAGCTGACTTAAGTTAATATCTAATGTAATTTTATCACCTTTTCTAAGTCATGTATACTCAAACCAGGATCACCCTTCTCTCCTTTTGCTCCTTGAGGACCAGGTTGCCCTGCAGCTCCTGGTGGGCCCTGTTAACAAACTTCTTTCGTAAAATATTAGATTTATTTTATAAAGCCCAAAAATCTTTTACTATAGAATTGGGATGTATGAAGATGACCTGACAAAAATATTTTAATATGAGTACTAGTTAATATTATTTTATTTATTTATGATATAATACATTCTGTAGATAAGTACACACAATGATCGAAAGAAAAGTAGTGGACAGAAGAATACTACAATGGCACAGCTTTTTCAAATAGAAATCTCTTCCAGCAGGCCTGGAAAGGGAAAGGGTATTTAGAAAGGTAGTCTAATATTTTACCGTCCATCCTGGTAGCCCGATGTCTCCTGACACACCGTTTGTACCAGGTGTACCTGGAGGGCCAGGTAGACCTGGAGGTCCTCTAGGTCCAGGTGGTCCAGGATGACCCCGCTTACCCCGTGGACCTGATTCACCTTTGTCCCCCTAAAAAAACAATAATTATTTTAAATGTGGACAAACCAGATGAAATATTGTTTTTACAAAATCAAATTAGATGCCAAATCATTAAGTACCTAGAAATAGTACAAATTATATTTTAATGTAAAGTACTTAATTAAAACTTTAATAAATAACATAAGCCTATAAGAAACATTTGGTTAAAATCAATTCACAATGTTATATAAATATTATTATTATCTTACTTATCTAGGAATTACAAGATAACAGTAACTAACTAAAATAAAATGTTTAACAAGTTTAAATAAATTGTAAATCCGTTATTGGCATTAAGCTAAGTTTTTAAGATAACTATTGTTAATATTTATGTGCTGTGGATTTTGTTAAATAAATAAACACTATAATTCACTATGTCAATACCTTAGTTAATATTAAAGCTTCTTCCCTTGAAATGGCCACTGGGCCAGGTGGTCCCGCTTCGCCCTTATCCCCCTTTGGACCCGAAGGCCCCGGTACGCCTTGGGTCCCAGGTAGTCCAGATGGACCTATGTCCCCTCTTTCTCCAGATTTTCCGTCGTTACCAGGAAACCCTTGAGGACCTTCCATTCCTCTTGTTCCTTTTTCACCCTGTAGATAAAAAACGATCTTACGATACCTACGTGTCATTTAAGCAATACAAATACTATGTAATATGTATAATTAAAATTATAAAAATGTTTCGTAGGTATCTTACAAGAATATCGTCATAACACCATAGCCATTGAATAGGAGACTTTAATAATTATTTATTATCGAGTTATGTCAGAAAAAGTAACGTAAAGAAATTCTACTTTTACATTTATTCATTTAATTATTACCTCAGAAGTTTCTAAGAACAACGTTTAAAGTTTTATGAAAATATTTGCTAAAAGTATGTTAATATTTCGTCGAACATTTTAGAAAGTTTTTATTTTTTTCGGATTAAGAAATTCAATTACTCTTCATTTGTTACCTTTCATTTTCGTTACTTATGGAGATCACGTTGTCAATAATTGTAAATTTTTTCAAGTATGATGAAATTCTAGCGATTCCATATTAAATGATGAAAAGCGGTAAATATTTTATAAAGTTGAAAATGCACAAAATTAACAATTATATAAATTAATTTCGATTTACAAAAAATAAAAACCTTCATAACCCTAATTAAAAAAAAATATTTTCTTCAACCAAGTCCAATACCTTATCTCCTCTCTCTCCTTTCACTGCCTTTTGTATATCTCGGGGCCCTATGACACACGAGAAAAAATGTCTTAATAGTCTTTATATCAATTTGAATTTCTATTTGAAAATTAGCTAACTCACTTTTACGGGGTAAAATTAAAAAATCTCGACTAACAATCACATGGTGTAATGTAGGAAGGACATAACAAGACGAAGCTTCAATTTCATATATGAGAAAAGTTAGCAGCACTTGTTAGCATGCGAAGTGGTGCATCGCATATTGTTGAACGGTGATCACGCAAAATCAGGAGTGCCACTAACTTTGCTGTTTACAAATTGAGAAACTCTGTGTCAGCTTAGTGAAGTTGGGATTTTATATTTAATTTAAGCACTCTTGGTTAAACAATATACTGTAATATTCCGTCATTAGGCGTATGTCGACTCACTTGCGTGTAATTTTCAAAACTTCCTGCACTTGCATGCAGGCTACTTGCGTAATAGAATCATGACTTTCTAGCATGCTAAGTTTATTTATACATGGGAAAAATAGAGAAAACTCACGTTTTCTAAAGAGAATTTACTTTCTCGGTCTTAGACACAGTGAGCTATCGGGGTTCCCAGACCGTCGTTTATATTCAGGTAAAGCTTTGAAATGGCCATAAAATGACGCATAGTTATTAGTGCGGGTTTTCGGCTTACCATGATTATAAATGGCTGTTTAAAATTCAAAACTACTGTATTATTATAGATAGTGAAATCTTAATGGAATCATTACACGCCTGTATTATAATATTCCATTCTTAACAACCAACAAACTTAGTGAAGTTAACGTCATCATAAATAACATGACGAAATCAATTATCTCTTACATAATTAAATCTGTCTCTATAAATATACACAGGGGAATAATTCTTACCGTTTATTTTTAAGTCTGTTGACACTGCATTTTCTGATATAGTCGCAACAGGTGGCCCAGGTGGGCCAGGAAGACCTCGTGCTCCTAAAGAAACAAAAAGTTGTTGTTTAAAAATAAACATAAAAAATACACATAATTTAGGTAAATACTTAGTACCGGAAGTCTATAGATTCGAGTTTCATTTAAGTCAGATCTATATACGAAAACAAAGTTTTTCTATTGTAACTTGGTGCAGTGCGAGGCTTAAAATAATGGTGTCGGCCTATGTTCTGTATAATACATATAAAGCACTTTTTGGTATCAGAGTAATAAGTAACAATAAAGAAAATAAACGTTGACAC
Source organism: Catoptria pinella (assembly GCA_963556745.1). NCBI lineage: Eukaryota > Metazoa > Arthropoda > Insecta > Lepidoptera > Crambidae > Catoptria > Catoptria pinella. Next base: position 9,048,726 of record OY750771.1, read on the forward strand.
TAAACAAAAGCTGTTGTGCACTTGAAACCTTACACAAGTCTAGTACAAAGAAATAAAGATTTTCCAAATCGTTACTATGAAGTCCTAAAATCTTGTGAACGTGTTTCCCGTGTATAAATAAGGGTCATAGTGAAACATAAAATTTTATGGTTGAGTTAGTTTGTTACCTTTTTCGCCCTTTTCGGCTGGCCGGCCGTGGGCGCCCGGGAGCCCCGGCGAGCCATCGCGGCCGGGTTGTCCCCTTTCCCCTTTGGCGCCATGTGGGCCTCTTAGACCTATGTACCCCTGTAACAACTTATAATGTTAAGGCCGAAGGTAACGTAACACTGCGTTACGAGGGTCAAACCGGGCGCTTATTGCATTGCCCCTCGTTTATTATCCGTGCGTCTACAAAATTAGTGACGGTCTGCGAGATTTCACTTTGATTTTGTTAGTTTTCCCCGGAACTCCCTTTGCAAGTTGTGTCGCTAAAGTTATTACTTTGGCCTTTTATTTTTGGGGAAACATTTTTCTTATAATGGAATCCATTTTGCTATAGCATTGTCTTCTCATTTGAATAAGGTTTTAAAACAATGGTCAAGCAAACAAAGTAGTAGGAAATGACCGGGAGTTTTAGAACGTGTTTATAATATATACACATAGGTACTGTCACAATGCCGTTAATGAAAAGCAACTCACGAATAGTTCAGATTTCGCTTTAAAGATGTGGTCATGACTCCTATATACTTTACTAACCCGTTCTCCTTTGTCACCCTTTGTGCCATGAAGACCTCTCTCCCCCTTATTTCCAGGGTAGCCCCGTTCCCCTTGTGGGCCAGGTAGACCCATTTGTCCTCTCTCACCCTGAGGTCCTGGTAAGCCTCCATTACCGGCTCCGTATAATACTGTTGATTCCTAGGAGACAAGAGGAATTCTATATCAAAATACGGTCAAATTATTAATACTTAATACTGCCATATGCAAACACGTTAATAGAAAATACAAATGAATAAAAAATAAAATACCAGTTGATAAATCAATTCTTGCTTGGACAATTTCACACAGCGCCATCTAGCCCCAAACTAAGCAAAGCTTGTAATATGGATGCTAGACAACTTATATACTTCTTAGATATATACTTACTTATTACATAGTGACACCCAGACCCGTCACAGAAATCAAAATAAATCATTTCAATTTCTGTCCGGCCGGGAATCGAACCCGGGAACTCTTGCGTGGTAAACGGTATCATATGTTGACCACTGCACCACTCAGGTCGTCTATATAAATTAGTTTTTTTTATAAGTTTTTGAAACATACTTGTACCCTACTTACTGTATGATTATCATCACTGTTGGGGTAAGTGCCCTCCTTCAAGTTGGATAAAGAGATAAGTCCAAAACCTACTACGCTGACCAAATGCGGAATGGTGGGTTAAAGTGTGATCTTGTCTAATAAAATATTACATTACTAACCATCAAAGCAGAAGACACAGGGCCCGGTGGACCTGGTGGTCCAATTGGTCCTTGTGGGCCTTGGATGCCGTCCACACCCGGTTCCCCTTTAGGTCCTGGCTGTCCTTCAGGACCAGATGAACCAAGTTCACCTCTTTCACCTCGATCACCTTTCGGCCCAATAGGGCCTGGAGGACCTGGGTCTCCCATTTGTCCCTAGACAAAAAATTTTTTCAATGACATAACTCTTTTTAAATTGTTTTTCTAATAAAATTGCAGTATGACTATAATAGAATTGTACAATACTTTAAAAACTTTTTGCTATACTGAATAGGTTTTATGATCTTTGTATGTTACTTAATTTACAAGCAGACAATTTCCTAGCAAAAAACATTACAAATATCCTGTTGAAAATGTTTCTCATAGTACATGGGTAATTTCCCCAGGCGATATCTTGGCGACATTACGTGTCAATTTTGTTTTTATGGTGATCCCGCTTAAGTCAAGGGAGTGATGACTTTCCTATTAAGCCAACATTTTAATAAAAAGATAGTATGTGAATATGGGCTCCTAATTTGTTTATCTTTGACATATACTTACGCAGTATGAGATCTCCAAATATTATAAGTTTTAATAGCGCACGTAACTTCTCATGACATTAACTTGCTAAGGTGACTGATCATTTATTAGTGAAAGCAAAGTTAGTCTTTCTTAATTGTTAATGAGGTCTAAACAGTATTTCAATTAGTGTAATTTTTTACTCACAGTTTTTCCTGGAGTCCCTGTAGTCCCATCAGCCCCAGTAGGGCCTTGTGGTCCAGGAGGCCCTCTTAGCTCAGGAGTGATCTCCAATATCTGCGAAATGTCACCTAAACTGCATCTGCAGTATCCTGGAGGAGAGACCTGTGAAAAATGATAGTAGTTAGGTAAGAGAGCACTACGCCAGGAAAAAAAAGCTACCGTTCTAATACGATTTCCTTTTTAATACCACAATGATTACCACATGTGTTTTGAAGGTCCAACGACGAAAGAACGTTTGTGTTAAAGTTCTTTTGAACGATGCACGTTTGTGCGAAATGTTATTGAATAGTTCAACCTTAAGGTCCAGACTTCACCAAAGCGAGAACGAGAATAGATGTGCCTAGCGGGGCTGCCGGAACGAGAAGAGATGTTTTTCAGCTAGGGTGTCTCCATCGAATCTGTGCATAACGGAGCGGAAATGTGTACTGGCTACTGGCTAGAGCGGAGAATTCAAAATAAGAAACTTTTCCCTACAACATAGATGTCGGAACTTGTAGTTTATTTAAAAGTTTAGAATATGTTGTTTAGAACATTTTGTATGAAAGTTTAGAATATTATATACCAATTTTCAAAAGCATGCTTTTTTTAAAGACTCGTCACACGTCTCTTCTCTTCTCGTCGTCTCATCCCCGCTTCGCGCAGCGCCACCCAGCTCACAGCTCGGTGAGGCACAGTTGACATTCGCACCTTACAAATATCCTACGCTCAACCGTCTCCACTAACTGAGCGTAGACGAGATGTATAAATAGTGAAGTCCAATTTGTTGTTAAAAACACGTCTCTTCTCCTCACGTCTCATCTCCGCTTTGGTGGTATCCAGGCCAAAGTTACACTTCCCTGTTTTATTTGTTCCTTCCTTTACGCGTTAATTCATTAAACTAAAATTGTTTCATTAAATTTGATATAATTATTACAAATCAGTTTTCTAGTTTCTGCCAGTAGTTAAACACTCAGTAGAAGATTTTAGTTAATGGACCTAAATCACCAGTTATATCCCTTTCATAGTAAGCCGACGGCAGCCATATGGTACTGTGAGGCCTTAGCCTCATATTCAAACTTTTTGGGTTCTGTAACTCTTTTGTTACGGTCTAAAAAGGAATAATGGCTTTTGAATTAAATTCGAATGCGATCGGCAGTTCGCTATTTTGTTTTGTAGACGACGATTCTAGGCTACGCCGTGACAGTGTGTGTGTGAAATAAATAATTTAAAGTGAAAAGTTTTTTTATAATTTCTCGCCTTCCTCACGACAGTACCCTAATATGTATTCGATTTGGTTTTCGATGATAATATTATTCTTGTATTTTCAAAGAAAGTAAGAAATATAACTTTCTGTACTATACATATAAAACTCTAAATTGATTGATTCATTGTTGGCATACAGCTAGAGCCCTAACGGCTACAAGTAGAGACTTCATTTTTGCAGGGTAGGTGTACCTTTCATGTCGTAGGTGAGCAAAAGGAAAGGATTTTTAAAATTTCACCCCCTAAGGGGATGAAATAGAGGATGAAAGTTTGAATGGGTTTTTGTGTAGGAAACACCATTTTTAGAGGGTAGATACCTTTTATGGTGTAGGTGAGTACTAAAAAGTGGTTTGGAAAATCCTTGTTCTTATTAAAGGATTCTTCAATTTACATTCATTCATTTTTAAATATCTTACAACCTTAATTTTGTAACGACTCAACACAAAACCCCTCACTCAACATATTATATAAAATGTATGATCTCAAATGTAACCTAAGTCTTTGTTAAGAACTTATTAAAATTCCAACTTTACCGATTATATTATAAAGCTGGTTGGCACAAAAGCTTTAGCTAAAATCCAATTCAGGAGAGAGCCTCCCAATCTCCTAGTCTTTTGTTGTCTCCTCCTTTGTTACGGCAAATGTACAATAATGATACGAGCAGACGTAGTTAAGGCTATTAAGCGTGCAGTAAATAATGACTTGTTTAAATATTAGCCATTTTGAAGTATAGGCCTACAAACAAAAGAGTGTTTAAATTATTTTTAATTTTGACGACCTCCGTGGTCGAGTGGCTTTGTACACCGGTTTTCAAGGTGTCGCTATCTCTGAGGTCCCGGGTTCGATCCCCGGTTGGGTCAATTTAGAAAACGAACTTTTCTATATTGGCTCAGGTCTGGGTGTTTATGATACCACCGTTGTCTCTGATTTCCATAACACAAGTGCTTTAGCTACTTACTTTGGAATCAGAGCAATGTATGTGATGTTATCAAATATTTATTTATTTATATTAAAGGCAAACATAAATTATAAAGCTTGTACGCTCATACTAATAATTTTTAAAGCAAGTGCTACACACCGTATACCGGTATCTCTCTGTCAAACTACTTACGTTTGGAATTTTAAAGAAAGAGACAAAACACTGTGTAACTAATAACTTATATACAACCATTATAATATTAGGTTCTAACCTATGAAATTGGTGTTTTTTCTCAAACCCATATTACATCAAATTATGACCATAGCCGTCAACTATCAGCATAACTAAAGTCTATTTATTTTGTTTTCTTAGCATTAAAAAAGTACCATGAAAGTGTCTTTTTTTTGTTAGCGAAAATGACCACTTTATCAGTTGTAATATAGCAGAAACTATTTTTTTTACTTCAATTATGTTGCTTAAGTTACCTTAATATTCAAACATTTGTACATAAAAGTTTTGTTACAATAGCGTACACGGTTGTTTAAAAAATTATGAAAAAGCTAGTATGGAGAATTTTGGTAAAAAAAATATTCATACAAATCGTCAATTTCATGTAAGAACCTAATATTAGTAAGGGCGAATATTTCATAAAACCTGTAAATGTTAACTGAATTTACAGCAATTTAAGGAAAATATTACTCTCTACTTACGAATATAATATATCAACAACTTTACGAATATTGTGTCCATACTTCTATACCTAATCGTATTTCCAAACGTGAAGAATACCAAACCCTTGAATAAACTTGGTTGTTGATAAAAGCTATTTTATCAATATTTTTAATAAATAAAATAAAATAGCTTTTATCAGTAAAAATATTTTATAAAAAAGGGTGCTGATATTTATTGACAAGTTGAATTAAATAGATCAGAATAATGCCTTGAACTGAATCGTTGACTGTATCTCACTTCTATTGTTGGAAAGTGCTTTGTCACATGGCACACAATGGTGACACGGAATAAGGCTTCTGAATAGCTCATGATATGTCCCCGGTCAACACTACATTTTCTTTGAAAATTGAAAAATAAGTAGAAAAAGACAATCTGTGAATTATATCTTGTGGTTATAGTTTTGTCCCTAAATGAAACCTTTTTTATCACAAACTAAATTAAATACTACGTACCATTAACTATACCAACCAACAGATAAACCGTTCTCTAAAATATTGTTACACAAAGCAGTTAAAAGGAAGATAACATTGTATTTTTTCACTATTTAGAAAATGTTCTTGTTGTGTGTTAGAAAAAAAAACCGCCCATATCTGTTGTATGTTTAATGGTAACAGGTTTTATATGCGTTTTAATAACTTCAGCATAATACGATGGTTGACCTATTTGTGAGTTAAGTATTTATAACCTCGTAAAAAAGTTCGCTGTTCTGTGGGTATAACTATACTTTTTGCAGGCCACGAAAAACGCCACGGTCTAAATTGATTTATAATAACGATAACGTTCGTAATTTAGTATTCCAGCATTAAAAACCTTGCCTTCAATACTTGAATGAAGTTACATCGAAAAGTGGTAACTTCTGAAATGTATGACATTTTAATTTTACCGAAATGTAATAATAATTTTACGTACTAGAAAGGTTACCTTCATCTAAAAGTCACAAAGGCAAAGGTGACTTTTGGTCACACCCACTTACTACTTTTGGTCACACCCACTTACTGTTATAAAACATATTTTTATCAAAATAACCTACACGAACTAACTAATAAAGTTGGAAACTATATCGACTTAAACTTTTTTTCATTTTTATCATTTAGAACGCTTTAATTGCTTTTGTAAGTAAACAAATATAGTACGTTTCCTATCGTAATTTGTAAATAAGAAATGATCACTACATTAAATAAAAAAATATACATCTGAGGCCAGGTTATTAGTTCCAAAAGAAAAGTTGTATTCCTTGTCCTAATATGATAATCAGACCCTGAACTTACAAAGTGGAGATAAAACCGAACCTCAAAATAAACCCAAAACTTTGAGAATTTTCTATCACTTTCGTATCTCACATCGACTTTAGTCTTTACTTACTTGAGGTCGACTTAAGCCGAATTGTGCTTACAATATCTTTTGTTAGGCTCCTTTATATAGAGATACAATAGTGTCACTAAATAGGGACATTGCAGATACTCCCTTTTCTCCGGAAGGGATTCCGTTTATATCACCTGACCCTTTAGATAATACTCCCGTTTTAACCTAAATAATGTTTTGAGTTTCCGTTCCGTCATATGCATATTCAGTTTTATTTCGTTCACACATGATATTTACTTTCGGACGACACTCCACTAGATCTGTTTGAAATATAAATAACAAATGAAACTACCTACGTTAAACTTTTACTAAACTTGTTTTCGTTTACGTCACAAAAGGTATTACGAAAATTGTTCAGAAATTTTTGTTAGAGCCTGGAGCATTTTTATTAAGAGGCTAAGATAATATTTCAGGATAAAATATTTTGCGGAGAGATATGAAATTAAAAGTGTATGGAAGAACTGTTCCACATTTCTTTTTAAAACTACTAACATATTTTGTTATCCTATCCTATCTGCTATAATACTATAAATACTAAAGTTTGTGTGTGTGTGTGTGTTTCTTATATCTCACGCCTAAACGGCTGGACGGATTTGGATGAAATTCGGCACAAATATAATTTATAACCTGGATTAACATTTAGGCTCCTTTTTATCCCGGTCAAAGGCTCCCTAGGGTCCAGGCGGGAGAAGTCGTGGGCGGCCGTTACTTTCTTTAAAATTATTTCTGCTCTAAGTATCTAGTAACAAGAAAAGATAAACAATAAAAAATGTATACTTACTGAAAATTCTGTTTTAATATTAAATATCTAGTAACTGGAAAAGATAAAAAAAAGTATACTTACTGAATCTTCTTGCTTATCCGAGCTAAAAACTGAAAACGAAAATCAATATTATTATCTTGTATCAAAAATAAAACAACAAGGTACTCACTAAAGCAAATAGGTTGAGAGATAGATTGAATAATTGCATAAAAAATCTTTTTAATCAAACCATAAAATTGTGCTATCGGGAAAAGGCCCTAACTGCCTAGCATGACCACCGAAACGCGATGATGTAGCGATTTATCACGTTTAACTGTCAAAAGACTTTGGCAGTTGAGTGTCGATAAAACGCTATATCACGCGATATACAATGTTACGGTAATCATGCTAGGGACCGCTGAATTTTATTAATAATAATATTATTATTATCTGTGATATGCCATATACTCGTTGGTAATATAATTAGTAACAATACTCATCGAACAAAGAACTGAAAAAAAAACCGTAATTACAAATAGGTATTTATTTGTTATCGGATCCGTCACGACTTCGTTAAAGTGAAATACAAATGGATGAACCTTAGTGTCCAGCGAAATTGAATATTTTATTAGGGCGTGACCTTCACTTCGCATTAGTTCTGAACTAAGTCTTTGGACGTATTGTCGAATAAACAATCGATTGACTCAACCTCCAGACAGTGAAATCAATTATCTAAAGTAATGGATACAAGCAATTTAATGCTGATAAAAAGGTGGCAGCAATTTTGGTTTAAAATAAAAATTGAAGTATTTAGGACATTATTTTTTTTAAGTAGTCCGTATAGTTCTACTGTTTAGTTCTTCGGGACTCTTTAAGTATTTAGGTATAAGTTATGGTTTTATTTTTAAGAATAAAAATCTTTTTTACTTTGTTTTACCTTGTCAATTGAATTTTTGAAGAAATTACATTTGATTTACTTTAAAAGTTTCTATATTTTAGTAGGACTAAACGGAGAAAAATATCCGTTTATTTCTACTGGTAGGAATAAACGGATAAATAAATCCGTTTTGTATTAGTTCAGCGATGAGTTCTACTGATAGGACAGAACGGACAGCAGAAAAATTTAGAAGTAGTCCGTATAGTTCTACTGTTTAGTTCTACTAGTAGGAGTAAACGGAGAAAAATATCCGTTTATTCAGTCGGACTGTTGCGGCGATTGTGTTGCGACGGTGACGTTTCATACTACAGACAACTGCAGCCACTGCCATACGGTCATTTTAAGTTTGTTTTCACGAAATCGCCGTTGCGTTGCAATCGCCGCTCATGCGCCCGCGGCCTTTACAGCGAAATTAAAATGGACAAAAATTCAGCGGGGAATTCGTAGCTTCATTTGCTCGGATAGCGTAAGATGTGGGTTCGATTCCCATCTGAGAAAGTATGAGACGATTTGATTTTTTTTTGTAAAACTATAACTTTTTAATTTCAATTAACTAAAATACTTACTTGATGAAGGATGCGATACTACAGGTAGTCGATTTTCATCTGGATTGACCTGGTGACAAAAAACGCGCTGTTAGCTAAGGTCTTAAAGTTAATCACCGTTATTATTTCAGTCACTTTTTATACTCAATATGTCTAAAAGTTAATCACTAATTATTTCAGTCACTTTTTATACTCAATATTTAAAAAGTTGTAAATAACAAATGTCTAGAGAAATGCATTTGAGTTAAACTATAGTAATTTTAGATAAATATGAAATATTACGACACAAATGTTCACTCAATAGCGACTGGGCTGGGTTCCTAAAATGTGTTTTGACACGCACTAGTCTATTTTAAAAGTAATTAACAAACATGTAGATGCAAATAAATTTAATATAATTAAACGGTTTCTATTAGTGATTTAATAAGTTTATTGCTTCATTAAGTAAATCTTTTGGATCTATCGATCATTTTTTTTGATGCCACATAGTAAGATTTTTGCGATTATTTATTGTACATAGTATGAGGTAAATACTTATCAAAATAGTATATTATTAAGGACAAACAAATGTTGTTCATTCCAACGAATCCTTCCAAAGAAAGTATAGAAAAAATAATTTTAATTTATAAAAGACAACTTGTTTGTTTCGAGAAGTTCTCGAAGCGCAACAAAAATGCAGACGGTGCGAAATTGAAATAATTTATAGTTAAACATAGAAATAATATTCTGCACTCTCTAGCCTTTCTCGTAGCTGTTGTTTAACATTAAAATATTGTTATAACCTAAAAATCTTAATACTATGTATAATTGTTTAATGTCTTTGAACACTTTAATTTTAAACCAATTTAACTAGGTGCTATATTTATTATTTTAACCGCCTTTGTGGTCTAGTGGTTCGCCCACACATGTCAGACTCAGGGGTTCCAGGTTCGATTCCCATAGGAAAGGGGGTACATTAGTACTCGGTTTGGTTGGTGGTAGAGCTTATTATACAAGTCCGCCTGGCTAGCTACCATCATCTTATGAAATTTAGATTATTACATTCACAATGCTATTCTTATATTAAGATAAATAATATTATAAAAAATACTAGAAAAAAATCGACTCACCCGTAGCGTCCCGTCTGAGGTGTAACGGGTGAGTGGATATTTTCTAGAATTTTTTATAATATTATTTAGCACCATCTTACTTAAGTCTGATGCCATAACAACAATTTGAAAATTGATGTGTTCCGGCAGTCAGAGGTAAGATAGCCAGTTCCTCAGTAGTGAGGATTCCGGGTGTCATGCGCTTACACTTTCGGCCTTATTGTCACTAAACTTAACATCAGGTTAGGTTATAATCATAATACAATGTTAAGAAAAAGGAAAGTCTTGATTGATTGAAATCCTTATTATTTTATCAAAATTTGTTATATACATAAGTATACCAAATGCTAGGGTCTCAACCAAGTGAACAAAAGACGAAAAATATAAAATAATCTCAATAACATAAAGATTTCTCCTTCTGTTAGTCTATACAGTTTTTGTTTGATACACCCCAAACAGCATTGGGCAAAGACGTGCCTATACGAAGATTAATGAAGGCTTTACTGAATAGCGTTTCTAAATAGGGGTAGACCCCTATTCTGTTTCAGCACTACCCGGGGTGTGACTTTATGTACACACGATGGCCCATCAGAGCAGACGTTGTGTTGCCGTTGTGACCGTCTTTATGTCCTACGTCATAAAAGCTGTTTTCGCGGTTCAACTCTTAATCTCAATGTGCTGTTGTATGTACAACAGTTCAGTGCCAAGTTAACTAACATACTAACGATGTGTTGCTGTGAGATATTATTGTTTCAGCTAAGTCAATTACAGTTCAGAAAATAATGCAATGTAATTAGACGATGGATGTTATTTAACTTTAGTTAGACTGAGCGTAGTCTACACACTAGCGCCGCCAATGGAAAAAGAAATCATAGTGCTTAGATAAAGACGAAATTGCGTATTATCTCTCTGAAGTGCACTCAGAGATGATAATTCACAATTTCGTCTTTATTTAGGCACTATATTTTTTTTTCCAATAGCGGCGCTAGTGTGCAGACTATGCGCTCTAAGCTCATTAGTAAAAAATGTCAATTTTTTAAAAGGTTATAATTTAATAAATAAAAGGAAAGGAAATTACGTTTTAGTACTGAAATAACACACTTAACGCGAAAGTAACTAATTACACGTACTACTAATCAGGTGTGACCATGACCGACAGCCATTTTTGATGTCCCCACTGCTGGGGTACAGGCCTTCCTTATGGGTGGATATGGAGGATGGGCTATGACCCACCGAGCGGGCCCGATGTGGATTGGTGGGTACTTACAACTGCACATGCAGCTGGGACCAACTGCTTAACGTGCCTTCCGAAAAGCACGGAGGAGCTTGAGATAATAAATTTTTGGTCACCCATCCCATGACCGACCCTTGCAAATGTTGCTGAACCTCCGCAATCGCTGGGCCATGCGCTATACCACTGCACCACCGAGTTCCTTAAGTATTATCTTTAAACCTATTATAACCATCACATTGGCTGTTGATTAATATTTCAATTTATAGAAAATCTCTGCCCAGCGTTAATTTACATTCCATTACATTAAAAGCCAACCGAAAATTTGAACTTCATATAACATTTTTACTCAGGGTTGGCATGATTAAAATAAGTTGTGTAAAACGTGTGTTTTAAACAGCTTAAAATCAAACAACGTTCTTTATTAAGTGTTTTAAAACTACCGTTGATCACAACTGTCGTAAGTGTAATGAAATATCAGAAAGATAGTCCGCTCTATTTATAAACTCCACCGGTAAACTCCTAGGACTTCCCCGTAATTCGTAATTATTTAATATAATATGAATTGGGTGTTCCCTTTTTTTAAGATAAGTTTAGGCAGTTTTTAAATTGTTTAAGTGAATTATATCAGGCCTATCAATTAAAAATAGATGATAACTAACTTAGAAAAAAAAACATCTGTTTAAAACATTTTGAACTGTTTGTTTTATAAAATAAAAATAAAACTGTTTTTTTTTCCAACCCTGTACTTGTATCGGTGTTGGTAACTTGCGAAGTAATCAATATAACTTCGGACACAATAATGAGATTCTGCCGTGCGACCCCGCAGTTCAACCGAATTGTGTGTTATTTGCCTTCGCGTAGATAAGATAGGGACTTTTAAATGTTGAAAACGATGTTTATTTCCCTGATAATTTGCTACCACGTTAAGTTAGGTGATAATTAAGATAATGGAATGAATCTTTAGAAGCTATTAAGGGGTTTTTCACACTGAAGAGTGTTTAATTGGAAAAAAGGTAGATCTTAGAAATGGCGCTTACTCACGCTTAGTTGATTATCACGTAATTTTTTTAGTTTAGTATTGTCCAACAAATAAATTAATATCATATATCTAATAATTTGTTAGCAATTTAAGAGCCCGTAGTCTGCGCACTAGCGCCGCCATTGGAAAAAAAACATAGTGCTGAGATAAAGACGAAATTGCGAATTATCTCTCTGTAGTGCACTCCGAGGAAGCTTTGTGGTACTTTTTATCACTTATATAATATTTTCTTGACTGTCGTTTAGTTTAATAGAGTTTATTGCTAAAAGTGGCTAGTTTTCGCAATAAACTTCATTAATTTAAACGATAGGCTAGAAAATATTGTTTAAGCTAAATAAAGTATTAAAAAGCATCTTCAGAGTGCACAGAGATAATTCACAATTTTGTCTTTATTTAATTATATTTTTTTCCAATGGCGGCACTAGTGTGCAGACTACGCGCTCTTAATTGTAGATACGATTCCGAAACGTCAGGAAAATAGCTAGGTGTGAAAATACCTATCGTTAGTTACGTACGCGTAATTCCTGTTATTTCAATTAAGTACAATGCAACGCGAAAGTTTGGTGTGTATATGATTCCGAACGTTATAAAACTAAAAGGGTTTGACTCAAATCAATTAATCGACAGCGTTTCGTTCCAAACTTAGACTTCAAAGCCAAGCTTTTCACGAATGAAATACGCGCACTTCAATTGTTCACGATTTGAAAACGATGACACGACCGTATTCAATTGTACGGATGGATTCCGGCTGTTATCAACTGTAAGTCAGCCGAGTTGAACAAATATTTTACGCAGATTGCGGCGAATGTAAGTGCTTTTATCGCATAATACTTTCGCTTTTTCGATTCCTTTCGTTGGACCCCTTTTGGAAACGATACTTGATATCATCTCTCTTTTGCCTTCGAGGAATTTTTATTTCATTTATTGTAGGTTTTGTATCTATTGATGATGAACTTAATATGACTGCATTGATGATGATGAACTTAATATGAGGCAGACTCAAGGTTTTCCTTGAAAAAATATTAAAAGAGTTCTGGTCATAGAATGGAGATATTTACTTAACATTTTATGTAGAAGGTGAATGAAAATAAAATGTCAACAAAAGTACCAAACAAGACAAGGTAAGTATTGGTTTTTTTTATAAACTTACTATTTTAAAGGTAGCACCAGTAAACTTACGATGCAGCCTTAAAACAAATGCTAAATTGTGCATGGTAAAATTTGGAACACCAAAAATATTAGGTAAGTATACAAAAAGTCAAGTCGCAAATGTTTTTTCTAAAATACAAAATGGAGTAAAAGGGAACACATTAGACGAATCAAAGTCAAAAACCGTGAGCTAATTCCAAAACATTTTACTAAAACCAAGCTATCAACATTTTACTAAAACCAAGTTACTTATCTGACACATAAGATATCTACTCAACACTGCTTAATGGAAGTATATTCTCACGACTGCTCACAAACATGGCCGTCGACTTGACGAAGATAAATAGCAAAATAGAGAGCCGACAGAAATAAAAAACTGACTAGTTAGAGCATCTATAAGCTTAGAGGGTTCCGTACATTTATATTTATTTTTTATGTGATATTACGTTAAAATACGTTTTCCAGATTTTACCTTCATAATAACAGGTTGGCCTGTTCACTGTTTAAGAACGGTTTATTCAGAGTAGAGTTCATGTGACATAAATGACCATAACTTTTCATTGAGTTGTCTTAGAAGGTAGATATCAGCATTGCTCCGAGAGATCATAGATATGATGATATTTAATAATAATTCAACTTGACACTCTTCATGCGTTCAACCAAAATTCTGCATTGGGCTCGTGGGTTGTCTTATGTACATCCACTTTATCTATCGATATGGAACGCATAATAATTACGATAATGAGGATGCGGTCCTCAATAGAAGGGTCTTGACAAACAGAGGGACAGCCAAACCTATAATGGTTCTATTTTCTATGTGTTTTATTGTACGGAACTCTAAAACAAACTTTGAATCGGGCTCCATTTGAGCAAAGGCGCTCATCCATTGCAAATGACTTTTCTGTTTGCGCCGTTTGAAAGAAGGCGAGTTCCGGTGGTCTATTTCGACAATTTGACAGATGTCATTAGAATGCCATGTACCCTGGGAATACGTTCAACATCCTGAAATTGACATTTAAGATGCTGATGATGAAAATTATCTTATCAAATACCTCACATCACGACATAATCATTTAAAAAATATGTTCATACGAAAAATATTTCGTTTCAAAACCTGTCAAGGTACACGTTAGTTTTACTTTGGAGAGACAAGCTTTTGTCATTAAAGTAAGATTAACGTATCTAGAAATACCTACATTCACCAAAGACTTCTATGTATATACTACACTAGACAGACTGTACAGTACCAAAAAATTGCTCATTAAGTTACGGTGCATGCACCGAAACTGCTTTAGTCTATTGCGAGCGACCGATAGAAACAGTTGATGCGCCGCGAAGGTTCGTAGTGATACAATTTTAGTTTTGAACATCTCGTCTATGTAATTGAAGTCATTGTCATTCACACGTACTGTTGTACGCTCAGCTTCTAAAGTAGCTCATTCATCACTCTAGTTAGTACTCTAGGGTTATAAAAATAGTTATAGTTGCTGTGACAAAATCCTTGACTCACAAATGCATCGCCAACCGCGCATTCCATCATTCACTCACTTCAGTCATCAAGAATCGCCATTTCATAATATTTATGTTTACGGTAGGTGGTTTTAGCTGTAACCCTATACGAAAAATATCTGAAAGGATTGCTTCCATAAGCAAAGAGGCCTTACAAATATACTTTATAGTCAGTGGTGGGGTGTTCTACGAAGTGAATCCAAGTCGAGGCACGCCCGAAGCTCAGCTTACAGCCTCAGTATCAACGATACATATAAATAATTCATACGCAGAGTCGAGTGCGTCGATATTGAAACAATCCGCTCTTGCGTTTTCCCGATGTATTCGGCTTAAGGCGAAGTGTAAAGTAATCTGAGTGTTGACAAGAGAATCCTTTCTCGAAATTCTTTTCAGCCTGTAAAGTTTTAATCTTCTTAAAATATTTGGTGACGAAGTACCTATCACAAAAAAACATTTGTTTTTTTGTTTACTTATTGAATTGTGCTTCTATATTATATGAGCATCTTAATAAATTCAAATCATTGCATCACGTAAATGGAATTTTGTCTAAAAATATATTTAGCCTTTGATTCAGATTCCATCTTAGCCGAAAAGAAGGCGTAGATAGTTATATAGAATAGAATATTCTTTATTATTCACTATAATAGAAAAACATTACAGGAAAAAAAATTGGCGTGGAATTATTATTGATGTATGAACCCAAAATAGGATAGAAAAAAGTTTTTCAGTTCGATGGTCAGCTAAAACAGTTTTTCCATTTTGGGATCAACACGTTGTATAGGTAGCAAAGGCGAACATATATAATTTTGTATATATAAAAAGCTTCTGAAAGATTATCACTTTTCAAATGTGCTGTCAAAAATGTTCCATATTTTTTTATTTCATCGATGTCTTAATTCTTGAATGCCCGAGCTGCCGCATGCGGTCGGACAACAATGGAATATCTATTGTGTCTCACTTTCCGGGCCTTGATGGGTTAAATTTCCCCAAACTATCAGCTATTTGTAGAAAATAATTTGTGCCTTTAATGATACAAAAATTAAGTACCTAATTTATTTGCAGAAATGAGTTGATAATAATGTTACGTTTCGAATCCATTAGTAGTCTTTAACAGTTTACATAATCGATAACACATCCCCCTACTCTACGGAACATTAAGCCGTTTTATCATCGATAATCATAAATAATTCATCTGTCGACATGAGTGGGTAGATTTGAGCAATCCTTACTCGAGTTTTCGCTTCCAAAAGCTTAAAATCAAAGTTGGATAAATAAACTTTGTTTCATTTCGAATGTATGGAAATCTGAATCTTATCTTATTCAATGAATAAATAATTTTGTTAGGAAATTAAGCATAATTATTATATATAACTTTGATATGTTTGTATGAGATCTACTTACATCGTTTATTGGTAATATCTTTTTAAAAGGATATGCCATTTAAAAGTTGTATAATTATAGACTGACTTTTAGTGTAATTTAATTTTGGTTTGAATCTAATTGGATGATCCTCGTACTTAAGGCTCCTATATACCTCAAGTGGCGCCCTCATTTTAATTAAATTTATTGCTCGCTAAGTAAGGTTCTATAGTTTATTTACAAACAATAACCTCAGTAAAATTTTGTTCGTTGTAGTAGTAGTTTGCAAAAGTGCTAAAAGTGGCCACTTAGCTTCATTCTGTACATGTGAATTTTCGATACATTATGTACTTACCAAGCAATAAATTTAATAAAAATGAGGGCACCACTTGTGGTATATAGGGGCCTTAATGACAACCATTCGACTTTATAATGTTCTTCAATAGTCCTATTATATGCTTAAACACATAATATGACATTTATAGGACTTAAAATATCGTCACCTCTAGCTAACTAGTTCATCAAGTTTAGTATGGTGGGGCGAGTGATTACCAATAAAATAACATTTATTTATACTTAACGGTTGCATGTCCTGTCCTTTGAATTATAAAATTTACTAGTATATATTTGTACAACGTGTTACAAAAATACCCCTAATGCCGAATACGGTAGATAAAATCGCGAAAAAGAAATCAGCTGTTTCATAAAAACCCAAATTAAAATTGAAAATATTAAAATGTATGATAGGTCCCTACAAACCATATTCGGCATTAGGAGTATTTTTGTAACATTTTGTATACACTTTAGACTTCCGCGTGTACAGTTAATTAGAAATAAAACTCTTTTAACGGATTACAGCACGTATATTATTAATTCAGGTGTTATTTGAGAATTATTTGATTTGGATTTATTGGTTTTTTGAATTCTAATAATATACGCGCTGTAATCCGTAAAAAGTGTAGTATAATTTATGATTCATGCTCAGTTTAACTATCAACTTTTCCCACTCTATGAATAATGTACGAGTAAAAATCATAGGTGATTTCAAAAGCAGTTTTAATGGACGTAGCAGAATATTATAATATTATTTAGTATAGAGACATAATGGGCTACATTTTTCTTTGTTCTGTGGGTTACATTGACTAGTTTGGAAAAAAGTATAGGACAACCTAATGTTACTATAACTCTATGAATGTATGAATGTTTACTAAGAGCCAGTTTGACTAGTTTCGATATGTATAAGTTACAGTTGACAGTTGTCATCATTTCATATACATTATGTAATATTTCTAAATTAAACCTGAAACAGGCCTTATAAAAAACAATTCAGACGGGATAGCCGACCAAATCGACCACTGACCTGGTGAATATTGAAGGACATAAAATGAATTTATGTTCAAGAATAATAAAAAAATACCTCAGATTGAAAGATAATGTATGTTATTATGACGAATGTTTAATGATGCTTTTTTTATTAGGTACTCGTACTACTCATATAATAAACAATTAGATCTTCATAACAGCAATAACAAATACAGGGTTTTAGATACCCTAGCGAAAACTTTCAGGGTATAGTCGACTCGTGATTCTGAGTCTATCTAAAGTGGAATTTTCCGTTGCAAAATTCAGGAAAAGTTGAGTGTTTTTTATTTTTATCTATGAGACAGAGTTTGTCTCTTAGTTGCATAGAACTTACAGAAAAACATTTTCATAAACCCGCAATGTATGTAAAACAACAGCTATTTGCTCGCGGTCAAAGGTCGTGGGCTTTGTCCCGATTTTTTCTCGCGATGTTATCGAGTTGTTACGCGTACATTGCTGCTCAACGAAAAATTAAAATCTCAACTATGCATTTGCGACAAGTGGTTCCATAAAGAAAGTTGCTTAACTCTAAGGGTAGAATCATCTTTTAAAATTTTCGCTAAGGTGCTACTAACACACTGTTTAGGTAACCATTGTGAGTCAATGGAATTTAATTAGAATACAGACAATGTTGAAGATTTTTTCGATGATCATTGTGAATATTAATTATTATTCACACACTGGGAATTTGCAAACCTTCAAACCTATGACCTTTGTAGACGGTATCTCGTAGACAAGTAAATACTTCAAAATTTCCTTAACCCTTCAACGCCCGGAAAATGAGACACAATAGTTTCATTGTTATCTGGCCGCATGTGGCCGCTCAGGCGTTGATGAATTAAAGCACTAACAGATCGATACAATAGAACAAATTGTATTCTTTTTGACAACCTCCATCGTTTAGTGGCTTTGTACACCGGTTTTCAAAGTGTCGCCATCTCTTTGAGGTCCCGGGCTCGATCCCCGGTTGGGTCAATTTAGAAAACGATTTTTTCTATATTGACTCAGGTCTGGGTGTTTGTGATACCACAGTTGTCTCTGATTTCCATAACACAAGTGCTTTAGCTACTTACTTTGGAATCGGAGCAATGTATGTGATGTTGTCAAATATTTATTTTATATTTATTTATTATTTATTTATTTATTTTTTAGATAAACACGACATTATAATGTCCTGCCCCCTGATTATGTAACTTTGTTGCAATTATCTCTGATAGAAATCGCAGTTACATTGCTGCTTTAGTAAAAACCAATGTGACAACTATCTTACTTAAAGTAGCAATGTAACTGCGGTTTCAATCGATTTCAATCGAGAATTGTTAGCAACAGAGTTACGTAATCAGCCCCCTGACAACAAATAAAAGCTACAACTAATAATGGCATGTGTACTATCTAGTTACGATACACATTTTTCTGTTCATAAATAATGAGCCGTAGTTATTCTGAAGCACGCTATTACGAATATTGTCATTTTGTTCCAACATAAAAAGTGATATGGCAATATAATGTAGGTAATGAAAAAATTAAATATTTATATAATAATAATAAAAAGTTATACAAAACATACAAAACTGTGTTTAAAAAAACTACCTCAGCGCTGAAGATTATGTTGCACAATTTTTAATTAACTTAAAGTTATGAATATAACGTACACACTTCATTTAAACTTTTGAGTAACCCCGAAATAGAAACTAGATTTTGTTTAGATGATTAGAAAAATGGTCACTCGAAATCTCTTATGATGATCCAATCATTTAGTCTCTAACTACAATTTGTACTCTAAAGACCATTACGAATCTTCTTATATAAATGAAAAAATGAATCGCAGAAATGTAGGTATATAAGCGCATAACTTCAGAACGACTGCACCAAACTTTAAAATGTTTCCTAAAGGTTGATTGGAAGAGAATGCTTTTAGCATTAAGTCCGCTTTTGGAACATTTTGTTATATAAAATGTATAATAAAGTTTGCTAAAATGTTTCAATTCTTATATACTAGTGAACGACCGCGACTTCCTTCCAGGTCCCCTATTTTCATCCCTTATTTCACTTTCCTAGATATTCATTTCCGCAACAAATGGTAAATAGTCTTTCAGTCCATGTCAAAGAAAAATGGTTACTGAAATCGTTGACTGAAAAAGGATAAGTGTTGGAGTGGGGGGAAGATTTTCCTTGACGAAGAGAGTGGAAAAACTTTCATGTGTTGGCCGAAGAAGAGTTAGTGACATTATCATGAAAGTATATTGACGCTTGGCTGCGCTTACCATTCGGTTGCACCAATCCGCGCAGTCTTATATGACCTTATTAATAAACGAAGAGTAATTAAAACGAGCGGGCAATTTCATAAAAATATGAGCAGCCTTTTTTGCTTTAGTCCTCCCGTGACCACAGCCCCTGGAAAGGTGTCGAAACGTCGGGAATTCTAAAAAACCAATAAATACAAACTAAATAATTCTAAAACAACACCTGATTTAATAATATACGCACTGTAATCCATAAAAAGTGTTTTATTTCTAACGAAGAGTAAGTTTACACCCGGTTTAACCAAAATATTGCTTAGCTATATTACTCCTTACGTTTGATGTCTCAAAGCCCCATATTCATAAGCAAACTTTTTGGTTAAACTAGGTGTAAACTTACTCTGCGTTTATTAATAAGGGGTTTAAAGTAATAATCGACTCAGACCTATCATTCAATGCTAGTGAACTAAATGTGTACGTAGCAAACAACCTTCATAAGCGTCTAACAGAATTTGAACCTGAATTTGAATGGGCAAGATAGCCACAGTTGAACTATTGATATTTCATTCTTAAAATTACAATCATTAATGATAATCGCATTACGCTACAAAAAATCCATTGTTGAAGTTTGCAGCCTCAAAACAGCTACCTACGTAATTTTAAAAGAAAATAGCTGATTTGTGAAATATAATCTGGTAAGTATTTTACCTTCGTGAGTTAAACTTTCTACGATTTATAACTTTATAAAAGAGGTCAGAGTTATGACACGGTACTTTTAAACAGTTGATTGTGCCAAGTTAAAACTTGGCCGGAAGGCAAGAAACTGTAGGTACTGTGCACATAACTCAAAAAGCTATTTTCAGAATTAATTGAAAATCGTTGCCCTAGTGGCACAAAAGTTGTAAGAAAATGTTGTACTTATAAATATAATATCAAAACTTTTCTGAAATTTTGTGTGTAATTTGGTAAGATCTTTAACTTGGTTTTGGAAATGAGAAATCTAATCAATTTTGGTTTTGTATTTTTTTATTAAATACACACAAGGAAGTGTTATTATGATAGAAATTTAAAGTCATTACACTTTAAATTTAAAGAAAAAACACAGCAGCCAGTATTCCTAACTCCACAGCTACAACTAAATCTGTCAAGGTTGTATTGTAGATGATTTACTGATTTGTTGCTTTAAAAACCCTAAAACTTATAAAAGATCTGCAATTCGTTTCAAATTGGAATTATTTTTTTAAAGTTATGCCGTTTTTGCGTGATTGAGTAACAAACATCTAAACATCCTATTTATATTATAAATTTGTGAAAGTTTGGGTTTTTGGATGTTTGTTACCCAAAAATGGCTGAACGGATTCGGAAATTTGGCACACAGATAATTTATAGTCAGGATTAAAACAAATGATACTTATTTTTCCGGTCAAAGGTTCCCTAGGGATTTTCTGAATGTCCACGTGAACGATGTCACGGGCGGAAGCTAATTATAATATTAGTAGGATGTATTAAAGTATAAAACGCCACATGGCCATATTTCGATTTACGCGGTATTGTTATAATATCAGCGACGATTACAGAATCGAAATCCAGGTGCATTGACCACGTGTGACTTTTGACCCACACATATTAGTTAAGGATATAAAATTCAGTTTCTCAAAAATCGGTTTACAATTATTATTGAGACTGTTCACTACTTAGATTTTTGTTTTTCACAGTAGACACGACGGCACATAAGACTACACAATACATGTTGACCTTAAACCGTCTTCATGCCCTGCGTAATAAAAGCTGTTGTTACCATTCAACTGCTTATATTATAACTTTGCTGTCGTGTGTACATCGCTTATGTTGGTGGTTGTTGGCAGTGTCCAAACGAAGTTTTAGTAAAAAAAAGTGTTTTACAAAATAACGTCACTCAGTATCTAGTATTTTTGAATGAAAGAAAAAGTATTACATTTGTATTGTTATGCAAAAGCTTTAACCGCCTCTGTGGTCGAATGGTTCGCCCACCCGTGTAAGACGCAGGGATCCCGGGTTCGATTCCCAGTAGGGGGATACATTTTACTCGGTTTGGTTGGTGGTAGGGCTTACTTCAAGTCCGCCTGGCTAGCTACCACCATCTCACCTAAGTCTGACGCCATAACAGCAATTTAAAAATTATTGTTGTGTTCCGGCAGTTAGAGATAAGATAGCCAGTTCCTCAGTGCTAAGGATTCCGGGTGTAGTGCGCTTCCACCTTCGGCCTTATCGTCACTTAACATCAGGTGAGATGAAGGCCAAGCACCAACCCGTAGTGGATTAAAAAAAATACAAAAGCTACATTTTCATTCAACCGATTTGATTAGTTTTCTTTTGCATCTAACAAAAGAACTACGCTAAGCCACGTTTGAAAATGCGCATGGGATTTAACCGACATATTCTCACTTCCTTACTTTTGTTCTATCAACAGCTTCTCTCCAAATCGCATTATCCCTTCTTGTTTTGTTTTTCCTGTAAATACTTTTTACCGAACGGAATAAAAAGCGCCTAAAGATTTCGCTCAAATGGTGTAGTAGGGTTAATTACGGCAAACAAACTTTGGAAATATATGCAAGCGAGGGAATTTGCTCAAAAACCTTTGCACTGCGGTGTAATTATCTCGATGTAGCAAGTTGGTGTTGGATAAAAAAATGTTTACCTCAAGGTTAATAGTAAAATTTACTGTACAGGAATTATGTAAGATGTGGCTCAAATTTAGTAAAGGTGACTCTTTCTCATGTTAAAAAAACTAAGTAATAAAATGTTACCCAATTTGGTTAATTTCATTATTCTTTCCCATATTTTCTTGATTACGTGAATATTTTTTTATGTAGTGAATCTAATTTTACTTGCTGTAGATCTGAATCTACAGATCTGACTCTGAATCTACGATCTGAATCTACTTTTCGTTATTTGATGCCTGAGCATCAAATAATGAAAAGTATAACAAAATGTAAACTGTGCCCTAACAACGCATTTACCACTGTCAATGATAACAAATATACTGCTTATGTTACGTCAGTTAAAAGAGCGATAGTTTTCGATGACTCTACAGTATGTAAATTAACTAAAGGCAGTACAATACTAATTCCGTGCTAACTAAAAAACCAACGGTACATATTGTTTTCAATTAAGAAGTTTTTATTTTCTTTCACATTTAAAAACATTAATGATTTACATCACCCTGTAAAATGAAGTAGGCAAGCATAGCAAACTTTTTTGTTTTCCTTTTAAAACAAGGAGTTTGAATTTCTTTATTGACAATTAGTGGTATTTAGACGGGTGACTAAAGCCGTACGATTTTTGGAGCACGGCGAAAATCGACCAGGTGACTGAACAAACTTATCTGATCCGGTAGCCAAAACTGGAACAATGTGAACTTAGAAAAAATTTCGCTGATGTGAACATATTGTTACCTAGGTTACGCCATCGACTACATAGACGACAGCGCCGTCATCACCGATGTGTCACCTGCCATTCAATTTTACAAGCAACTCGATAGGTGACATAAGTCAACCGTCTGTAAATAGCCCATTAATTGGCAGATTGATGTTACTTTTTGTCAATTTTTTCAACAAACAACCTACTAAATATGGTATACAATGTTAACTTTTTTTATAAATCTTTGAAATCCGTTTAAACCACAGACTTATTTATACTTTAAACAAACATATGCTGTTGGCTTCTTCTTAACCTACACACAGCCTAGTTAAAAGGATTGGCTTTAGTAAATTTACATACTGTTTATTTTGCTAAACTGATACTTGGAGTACAGTACACCACCATAAAAAATTGAATGTCGATAGAGTAATTTAAGTTTGTATTTATCCATACTGAAATTCAGTCCCCACCTTGCGGAATCTCGAGTCTAAGTTTCATGCAAATATAAACCTTATTGCAAAGTACTAATAATACCGCACACAGGTATTTCAATTCAATTTCCTATTTCGTACTGTAAATTGCAGTACAAGGCAAGGCATTGCTTGAGGGAAATTGTACTTTAGTTTGTAAGTGGTTAGACTCAAAATCCTTGAAATGTGAGCTACCATCACTTTACGATACATGGAAATGGCATGCGTTTAATGGCTAAAGAACGGAAATAATGTTTAACTCTTTTATTTTTCGTATTATGACTTTTCATTCGATTATTAAATTTTATTTGGTGCTTAAAGCTTTGGTTAGTTTTTTTTTATAAATAGCCTGAAATATAAAAATAAATTACCGTGGAAAAATTACCGTTTGACGACCTGAGTGGTGCAGTGGTCAACATAAAGGTCTACCACGCAAGAGGGCCCGTGTTCGATTCCCGGCCGGGCAGAAATTGAAATGATGAATTTTAATTTCTGTGATGGGTCTGGGTGTTACTACGTATAATAAGTATATATTTAAAAAGTATATAAGTAGTATATCAGTTGTCTAGCACCCATATTACAAGCTTTGCATAGTTTGGGACTAGATGGCGCTGTGTGAAATTGTCCAAGCATTTATTTATTACTTATTTATTAATTAAATGAATTGTTTGAAAACTTTAAAATACTTTTCTTCTCCAACCCAAAACGTAAAATAGTGAACATCTCTACTTTTTAAATTTTGAGATTTTAGCATTCACAATGCAATTTTATATAATACTAAATAATATACTAGAAGTCGTATTTTTTTTAGTATATTATTTAGTATCTCTACTTTTACTTATTATTTATTCTGGCCTTGGGGTGTGAGTCTTTAAAATCGCCCTCTCAAGCAATTGCCTTTTTGGCTTTGTTATGAATAAAACAGTACAGATCTTCGTCCGGCACTCGGCTCTGTATAGAATTTTAGATTACCTCATGTTTTAAATTAATTTAAAATCAACTTATTCCGAAATGGTTTAGCCAGATACGAACAGCATACAAATTCACTTTTAGAGTGCAAAAACATGGGGGTGAAAATGCGCGCCTCGCTTTTTCTGTTATCTGACTCGGGATCCACATAATGGGTCTATACACGAACACTTTGCTTCACAACGTGTGTGTAGACCGTATACTTACATACGCTGGAGCTCGAGATATTAATAATTTTGTATTCGCTTAATCCAGAATGCCCCAAAACGTGACGATATAAAAGAAAACTTTAATAACTTGACTTATAGCGTAAAGCAATGTAATATCGTATTGTTTAAAAGTTTTTAATTTTCAAGCTTTTCTATTTTTTGAGGAGCTCGATGGCGCAGTGTTATAGCACTTGGCCCATCGATTGCGGAGGTTAAGCAACTTTTGCAAGGGTCCGTCATGGGATGGGTGACCAAGAATTTATTATCTTGAGCTCCTCCGTGCTCCGGAAGGCACGTTAAGCCGTTGGTCCCGGCTGCATTTGCAGTCGTTAGCACCCACCAATCCGCATTGTAAAAGGAAAGGTAATAAATACATCTAGTTATGTTTCAAAACGGCGTTTTTTTATATCGATACGTAAAGTAAGATACTTGTTATTAGATATCTATGCCCTACAACATCATTATGCATATCTGTGATCTTTCAAAGAATACTAAAAAGTCAGACAAGTAAATCCAAGGGCATTGGAAACATCACTAAACTCATTTGTTCTGTATTTCATTTAAACTTTTCGAGCTTGTTACACGGTCTGCTGATCGCGACAGGAACGATATGATCGAGATTCAGACGTCATCGAGTTCGATTTGAATTTTCACAGTTCAGTTGTTTTCGATGTAGACGTTAATAGAAACGAACCATATTTTACTCAGTGAATACCTATCAATTACGTGTCATTATTAAAAAATCACAAAACAGGAAACTTTTCAAATTGTATAACTTATTTATTTATTATTAAATTGTAAAATGTAACACTTACATTTAATTGCGTAGCTTATGATGTAAAGTTTACAATGTACCTCGGGCGATTTACAATGTAACTCAAAATTTCGTGGAATAGTATCAACTGACAAAGCTGACAGCACTTTCGCCAATAATAAACCAAAAGCAGATCAAAGCGGACATTTAACACAAGTATAAAACCATGTTAGACCTATAGTTCCAGAGACAGGTCTGATCCATATTTGCGGTATATCTTTGTGCCTGATATGGAGGTTCGTAATGCTTTAAACCGCCTGGGGGTATGTAAGATTCTAAATATTCTTGAATTTTGATTCTTGAGATTTATCGTCTCTTAACATCATTATAAAGACCACACAAATGTGTATTTCAATCTCACGAAGTCTGTTCGGCTGTGAATGTTGCGTGCATATGCCATGCGTGGACATGCTCATTGTTTTAGTGTCTGTCTGCACGCTCTCGAGGTTGCGCGCTCTAACATAGGTGCATGTACACGCTTAACAACAGTCCTAGCCACAGGACTTCGTGAGATAGAACAACTATACTTAATAATAAAGTTCAAAACAAAGTACTTACTGCTCGATGTGTAACAAAAGACGTTCGCCCTTGCAATCTCGCGCTGATCTTCGCAGGCGTATCCTCGTCTTCTCTTTTCGGATCAAACCACCCGAACGCCGCACCCACCACCAATACAGCCCCCAACACCATCAAAGCCAAAAATCCACCAATCGCAGCTTTAGTCGTCTGTGAAATCACCATCGCCATCTTGTGTAGCACTTATCACCTTTCTGTCATTATTGATTTACTGTGTTCCTCACTGGTCCGTTTTGAGTTTCACAATTAATTTAGAACACATTTTTCTTCGATGAGGTTCCGTTAGCACCACTTTTCACCTGCAACAAAAACATTGTATACGTGACTCGGTAAAGGTTTCTGTCTAAAAATACCTAGAAGTAATAAGTAATTGAGAGTTCTTACTGACGAGCGACAGTTAGGTACACAGCGACAGCGTGCGATGCGCTGCGACACGTTGCGACAGTCAGCGATCGTTGACGATATTTATCGTCGGTGCGTCGCAACGGTTATTCTCGCAAGCTGTCATGAGAAACTTAAGCTCGTCTGTAAGCTCCCGAAATTACGCATGACTGACCAATAGTTGAAATGTATGAAAACTTCATAAGTTATTCTATTTATTTGCTACCATTATTTGAAATTAAAAAATAAAATATTAATAAATTACTAACTTTTTATAAAAATGTGTAATCGAAAAAGTCCAAGAAGAATTCCACGCATACCAAAGTTAATTCTTCCTCTCGAAGTAAAATAGAACATAATACTTATTATATGAAAAGTTTCTGGAAATTTCAACCTATCCACGGACTTCGGAAGATTTTCCATTTGCATAGAATCCATCTCGGAGCGGCAAGGCTGTAGGGATTATTCCAGAAAATTTAACGCAACCAAATTGGGATCCCCTTGTAAATTGGAGTTTTATCCTCATAGAAACGGTGGTGTAACAACGACGATCGGTTTAAAAACATAATTTACGGTTTTGATTTGAGGATATTTGTTTGAAATTATATAAAAACTATAGTATTAAATAGCTTCTGCAGCCATTTGTGTTAATTCAAAGGTTTTTTTTTTTAAATATTTGACAACACAACATCACATACATTGCTCCGATTCCAAAGTAAGTAGCTAAATCACTTGTGTTATGGATATCGGAGACAACGGTGGTATCACAAACACCCAGACCTGAGCCAACAGAGAAAAGTTCGATTTCTAAATTGACCTTCGTTTTCTAAATTGACCCAACCGGGGATCGAACCCGAGACCTTAGAGATGGCGACACCTTGAAAACCGGTATACAAAGCCACTCGCCCAAGGAGGTCGTCGTTTGGTTGATTTCTTCAGGTAACAAAGACACGTTTAGCCCTATTATATTTTTATATGTTTATATTTAACAACATCACATACATTGCCCCGATTCCAAAGTAAGTAGCTAAAGCGGGTGTCCCTTGACTCGCCTAAAGTCATTGCTCCTAATTTCATTTAGCCGAATTTCTTTGGCCTAAACTCCTTAAGCACAGTTATTGTTTAGCCTATTAGATTATTAGATTTTTTCGCATTTTTATCGTTTCGCCTAAACGTTAAGATCCCTAATTATCAAAACCACTAATGTTAATTGTCCTAAAGTTAACATACATATCTTTTGACACAACAATTACTACGCCGACGTATTGTTAACCCTAATATTGTCTTGCATACATAATTTTTAGCATAATAATGATAACGCCGAAGTATTGTTAACTTTATTATTGTCTTATAAATCGACCTGACGCCCCCCGCTATAAAAAAAACCTTTAATGCGAACACAATCAGGTTGGGTTAGGTTAGTATTTTGACCACTTCCATAATATTGCATGCATGCATTCTTGCTTGTATGCATGCACGCTTGCTTGCCGAGGGGGTGCAGGGGGCTGGCTCCCCTGCTCGGAGGGGTTGGGGGGCCTGAGGCCCCCCGCTTTAAAGAAAAACTTTTGATACGAAGACCAATAGGTTAGGTTAGGTTAGTGTTTTGACCACTTGCATAATGCTTGCATGCATGCATGCATGCTTTCTTGCATGCATGTTGCATATACATGCATGCATACTTTCTTGCATGCATGCATACTTTCTTGCATGCATGCATACTTTCTTGTATGCATGTTTCATTGCGTGCATGCATGCTTGCTCGCTTTTATGCCTACATTAGGCATTACACTATTGTACGAATCGTAATTTAGTAGGTAAGTACTTGTAAACAATACGGATTAAGAATGGTTATGCCTAATGATAATAATTAAGGAAAGCGAACATACGGCGAAAAAATGATAAGGCGATAAACAATTGTGCGAATCGTAATTTAGTACTTTAAAACATTAGGGATTATGAATAGTTATGCTTAATGATGAATTTGGAAAGTGAAAAGGCGGCGAAAAAATTTTATGCGAAATGAAAATAGGCTAAATACGTTTAGGTCATATGAAAATTGTGCGAAAAAATTTTAGGCCAATAATTTGTGTGCCAAAGACGGTTAGGGTAAAAGAAATTAGGCATTCCAATATATACCCAGCTAAAGCACTTGTGTTATGAATATCAGTGACAACGGTTGTATCACTAACACCCAGACCAGAGAAAAGTTCGTTTTCTAAATTACACCCAACCGGGGATCGAACCCGGGACCTTAGAAATGGCAACACCTTAAGAACCGGTGTACAAAGCCACTCGACCACGGAGGTTGTCAAATTAGGAGGTTTTTAAAATTACTTTTGTTAATATTTTTTTATTATAAACACTTCTTTCTAAGTAATTTGTTTGATAACCGCAAAATAATGATAATAATAAAAAAAACAATAATAATTATAGTTCATTTGAACATACTGAATTGAATTTAATTTGCGTCATGTTTAGTTTTAAATGATTGATAATTGTGATTGAGTATGACAGACAGTTTACAAACTCAAACTGCCAATGACGATGCGATACCATTAATATTATTAAAGAAACCTTTTCTTAATCTACGCAACCAAGTTATTATGAGTAATATTCTATTCTGTAACAGTCAATACAAGTTGCTACCTTCGGTATGAAAACTATTGTATGCAAGTAGCTCGATAACCTAGATACTTGTTGTGTCACCGCTAACACAGCAAAATGTTCGTTATTTCACTATCATGCGAAAAATATTTATGCTAAACCGTGATAACTAATGTAATTTTATTCCGTATGCGATATACAATCTCTTTTCGTGTAAGTTTCGCACTATCTTGCAAACTGTTTCTAGCTGACTTCAATATAGTTCTTTTATATGTATGTTTTATCATAACTTCGCCAGTTGTTAACCGATTTCAATTAGGTATTCTTTTTTTATCTGAAAGAACATAGTTCATGTGTGATCCCATAATTGTGATTGTTTTAAAACGTTGTCATCCATAGTCACAAAAAAAGATTAGTCAGCGAAATTCATGCTAGCACATGAGAAGTCAGATAAATCTCGAGTAAATTCAATAATAACAAAATATAACAAACATGTATGTTTAAGTTTCACACTAAAGAACAAGAAGATAAAACACTGTGTAACTATACATCTGCTATACAATCTTTATAAAAAAAATACAGAGATCTGGCTAGTAGTTTTTTCATAAAAAATATTTCCTGAAAAATATCTTTCAATTTAACTTTTAGAGTTAAAAAAAGAAGTTGTCCTCCAGTCCCACCCGACTTCAATATACGTGTTTTATTAGTATTTATATGCGTAACTAATAATTTGAAAATGATTTCTTGCTTTTTAGAGGTATTATCTTCTAAAGTTTTTTGTACTTGTATTTAATTTTGAAGCTGCTTTTGTTTTCAGGTTTTTTGAAGAAGATTTTTTTTTTTTGTTTTTATTTTTTTTTGTTGTTACTTTTTCGCTCCAAGCCTGGGTTATTTCATCAATGTGAGGAAACACTCTCGGTGTTCCTTTCTTATGACGACCGCTTGGCACAGTGATACTACCTCATGATCTAAAAGTGCCGGGTTCGAATCCTGGCCATAAATATTTATGTGATTTATGTGATGTATACTGTTCATTAATTTGTTTCCGAGTTATAGATATATTTAAATCCGATTAGTCACCATGATACAAGATTTGCCTAGTTTGAATGTATGCATGTGTCATAAGTTGTCCAGAATAAATAATATTTGTTTTTAATAGATTAATTATTATTATTATTATTTACGTATATAATACGAAACCATTAAAATTAAGTCAGATACGCACTTTGTTTTTATGTTTTTCAAACTCCTTATTGTATGCGTCCCTGCCATACAAGTTCAACTTTGTTTCCTTTTGTTTCTACTTTATTGTTTTGATTAAAACAAACAAGTGCTATAACACCGTGTTTTTAAAAAAAAAACAATGAGAACCCGTCAAAGTGAATTCTTTTGAATTGGCTAAGTTCTTTGGAAAAAATAATTTTCCTCGTAAGTAACCTGATATGAAATAATTAAGGACAGTAGTAATAATTTTTTGTCATTTACTTGTTTGTATAAAATTGTATTTTTATCACAATTTTAAACAGAACAGTTTGTATTTGTTTTTTCATCACATTTTTTTTCGTCATTGCTATTAATTTTCACGGATTTATGTCTGTTAACCCTTCAAGACCCGGAAATTGAGACACAATAAATATGCTATTGTTGCCCGGCCGCATTTGCTCGAGCGTTGATGAATTAATAATACAAATATTGTTTAAAAAGATCACCAATGCACTGTATGACTTATGATAATAATAATGATATAATAAAATGAATAAATATTTGACAACATCACATACATTGCTCCGATTCCAAAGTAGCTAAAGCACTTGTGTTATGGAAATCGGAGACAACGGTGGTATCACAAACAGCCAGACCTGAGCCAATATAGAAATGTTCGTTTTCTAAATTGACCCAACCGGGGATCGAACCCGGGACCTCAGAGATGGCGACACCTTGAAAACCGGTGTACAAAGCCACTCGATCACGGAAGTCGTCAATATAATAATAACTTGTGATATGACAAGGATGGACAGTGCATTGGTATCTGTATCACTATAGCTGTGTGGGTAGGCGGTAGAACCCCTGTTAAATTGATCACAAAATCATAACACAACAAGGACGGACAGCGCATTGACGTCATAACAAGTTGTAAGCAATTGAGTTAGGCGATAGTCCTGCAGTTTTGTTCAGTAAAAAGTAAAATAGTCAGTTTCTCAGTGGTTAAGGATTCCAGGTATAATACTTATGATATAATAAGGATGGACAGTGCATTGGTATCGTTATCGCTATAGCTTTGAGTTAGGCGGCAGGGCCCCTATTAAATTGTTTTCAAAATCATAACACGTAAGAAGGACAAGGACTCGACGTCATAAACAGCAATTTGATAGCAATTGAGTTAGGCGGTAGGCCTGCAGTTTTGTTCAGTTAAAGGTAATCTAGACAGTTTCTCATTGTTTGAGGATTTTGAGTGCAGTATGCTACCTGCTGCTTTATCGTCACTTAACATAATGTGTGATGAAGATCATCTTTCCATTGTGGATAAAAGTCCATTATTGACCGAGCGAGCGCGAAGCGCAGATGAAGCGTCTTCGCCTAAAGCAAAAATGCTTTCGTATGTCGGCTGACTGGGTAAGCAGGTTCGATATTTATGAGGTTTTTTTGTTAATTAAGCTTTTCGTTTTTTTTCAAAATGGCGTAGATATAGGGATACTACACATTTCATTTTGTCATTTTGAAAAATGATCAAAAATGTCACAAACTCGACGTCTGCAGCTCACAGAGCCACTAGTGATAAATCGGAAGACGGCGTCAGTTGATACTGCAACTAGACATGCGCAAAATACTTCACTGAAGTGTAAAGAGTGATATAGTTCAATTGGACTAGATGAAGTATATCACACATTTAGTTCATCTAGTCCACTTGGCTCAGTACTTCACTAGTCCATTTGAGTCACTTTGTTGTTATGTAAAGCTAAGCCTTAATGTTTGCACAATAGGGGTTGAAGTCAAATTGAGTGCGGGCGGACTCCGACTCCGACCGGCCGCTGGCCGCCGAACCGTGCAACTGTCTCGCTTCCGTACGCGGTGTTCGTAATCTATCCGTCCGCCTTACTCTCCTTCAGTGAAGTGTGAACTAAATGAAGTACTGAGGTAATTGGGACCCGAATGAACGAGTGAAGGAGATATACTTGACAAGTGAACTAGTCCAATTGAAGGATTCATTCACGACTCAACTCTAACTGCAACTCATGTCACGCAACTATTGTCCTAGTGTATGTATATGCACAACTAAACTATTTGGCTTTCAAATCCGGGTGTCAAGTATAAAACAACATACGACACTTTAGAAAATTGATATTATTAACTATAGTATTCTGTTACGTGTTGTTCTACCATTCATAATTACGCTTGGTGGCAGGCTTTCACGAAAGAAGTCGTAATCATATTAAATTCATGCCGTGCGTGTCTTTCACGCCTAGGATTATTTTAAACTCATTAACCGTAAAGTTATTATTATAAATCATGATAAGTGAAGCATAAAAACCAACTTTCTTGAAAAGAGCATAATAATAATATTATTGAAATAACCAACCTTTAACTTGATTTCAGGTTTAATTATTTCTTGGTATTTCTTATTTTATAAGCAAAGAAAGGAGGATGGGCGATTGGTATTCAAAAAGCAATAGCAAACAATGAAAATAATGTATGTGCAATGATAAGTAAACCATAAAAACCAACTTCCTTGAAAAGAGCATAATAATAATTTTATTGAAATAACCAACCTTTAACTTGATTTCAGGTTTAATTATTTCTTGGTATTTCTTATGTTATTAGCAAAGAAAGGAGGATGGGCGATTGGTATTCAAAAAGCAATTGCAAACAATGAAAATAATGTATGTGCAGTGTAGCCTAATCGTGTAGTGTAGATCAATAGTCTTTATGGGTGGTGGCCTCAGTTCGCCTAATCGGAGATATTAATGCTTTATTATGTGCAGTTTTCTATAGGTTATGTAGCTTTGAACAGATAGCAAACTTAGGTTATCTTTTATGTTATCATACATACTGTTCCACATGAGTAGACCTTTAAAACCGAATTTAAATTATTGTTATTAGTTGAATTTTTTTCTCCACCGTAAATTTTGCTCATTCTCCTTTTCCAATAGTGCGAATTAAGTAGGTATATTTGTTCAATAAGACGACAAATTCTAATAATAAATACAGAACAATAGAAAATACTTGATAGTCTTAATCTCAAGGCCATAAGTTTACCAACGTCAACTTAGGATAGAAAATATCAAATTAATGTACGTACTAACCAATGCCAAATTTCTTCAAGCCAATTTCAACTTAAAGCCCCATGTATAGAGTTTGTAATCAATTATGTACATGCGTCATGCCTAACGCCTGCGAAATAACCGAGTAGGGTTGCGAAGTTTAATCACCATGTTTTTCTAATAACCCAGCATTTGATTCCACGAAGTAATAATTTTATCAGCTTTATCTTCAATGGATGTTATAATGTTATTGTTACGTTTATTAATGAAGGATGTTAGCGTTTGATGAAGGTAACTTGTGCTGCGTTATTAATTATATAAAGGAGATAAAATAAATTAAACAGTTAATTAAGTTTTATGTGATGTTTTAATAAAATTGTGATTGTCTTTTTGTGTACATCATGATAAATTACTAGTGGCTCTGTACTGTAGAGCTGTAGACCACGCTTGTGTCACATTTTTGTTTTTTTTTTCAAAATGGCGAAATATGATTGTCCCCTTATCAACGCCATTTTGAAAAACTGAATTGACAATAAATCGACATAATTATAGTACCTGCTCACATAATTTCACGAGAATCAGTTGAGAAATGCGACCTGTAGAGGAAAACAGACGGGCAGCCGGACAACAGGACAGCCGGACATACGAAAGCATTTTTGCCCAATTTGAAACGGAGACGCTCCGCTCGCGCTTCGCGCTCGTTTGGTCAATTATAAAATGTTTTACACATTTTCCCAATCTATTTTCAATACTATCGACAACATATGTTTTGAAATTCAGAAGTGTAATGTGGTATTTACACGAATGACTAAAGCCGCACGACTTCTGCCGTATGGCGAAAATCGACTGTGTAAATGGCAATTCGGCCTAGGCTGGCAGGTGACTGAACAAACTTATCTGATCCAACCGAAACTGGAACTACGTTTTTAAATATTGTTACCTAGGTTACGCCATCGTTTGCATAGACGACAGCGACGCCATCACCGATGTGTCCCCGGCGACATCGAATAGATATAACAAGTGACTAAAATCGACCCATGTAAATAGCCCATAAATGTTAGGCTGCTTTCAGATGATAACACATGACCCGAGCTCAACCCTTACTCAACTCAACCGCAGCCCACTCCTTGAAATGCATCGCTTACAATTTTAAGTCTTATGATACATTAAGAGTCCGGCGAACCGATAGCTTCCCATACAAACGTAATACCAAAATGATTTGCAATTTGATCATAATTAACTCTTCTTGTGATGTTATTCGGATTAAGACAGTATTTATCTAGGTTTCTATTAAATAAAAATTCCAAAATACTAACCCAATCCGAAATAAATGCCAATTACATTTTTTCACACAAAACTGTAAATCGCATTAATTTTTATTTACCTCAAAATCACTCAACTCAAACGTAGCCAGCGCCTTATTAATGTGTCATAAAACTCAAAATTTTAAGCGATGCATTTCAAAGAGTGAGCTGCGGTTCAGTTGAGTGCGAGTTGAATTCGGGTTGAGCTTGGGTCGTGTGTTATCGTCTGAATGCAGCCTAACTCGAATTTCGTAAATAAAAATTCTATATAAACGAAGGAAAGTCACGGCAATTTTGTAGAAGAACTTTGGCGAAAGATTTCAGCAATTTTTTTTTATTTAAACTTTATTGCATATAATTATACAATTATTGGTGGACTTAATGCGTTATTGCATTCTGTAACAGTCAACCAGTACATGTTAAAGAAAGAAATCGTGGCGATAATATGGTTAACTATGTTAAAACATCTGCTGATCATGAGGATCAAGTTTCAATTTATAATCAAATAGGTGATGAAGTAAAAAAAACTAGATTATTTCGATTTGTTTTTGTAGGTACTACTTAACTACTTTTCCTAAAACAATTGTCAGAATATTCGTAGTTTCTATAAATCACTTTAAATTAAAGCTTCATTTTGTACCTGTACCTACCTACCTCTATTATTTAAATACCACGCACTCCGTATTTTAATTGCGTAGCCATTTGTCAAAGTGTTGTAACGACCTTATAGTAAACACAAACTATAATAAAGGGACAATGAAAACCTGAGTACGGTTAAATGGAACTTAAATCATTAGGAATTTTGCATCCAAACAAAACAGTACCTCATCATGAAATTGTCACGTCCATCAATTATTTTTTACAATATCTCAGTATAATATCGTGATATTTAAGACTAGCTTTTTCCAGCGATATCATCCACGCAGAATATAGACATTATTTACCATGGAAACCTATGATAGGGATTAAAATCACCTGATGCGTATATTCATTTTCTACGGCATACAAAAAAAAACTCATTTAGCCTGGCTACGCTAAAAGCACAGTATACAGGCAAATTCTTCTATGTGTATACTACACTAGACATGCTGTACGTACAGTACCGAAAAATTACTCGTTACGGTGCATGCATTGCTTTAGTGACGACCTCCGTTGTTGAGTGGCTTTGTTCATCGGTTTTCAAGGTGTCGCCATCTCTGAGGTCCCGGGTTCGATCCCCGGTTGGGTCAATTTAGAAAACGAACTTTTCTATATTGGCTCAGGTCTGGGTGTTTGTGATACCACCGTTGTCTCTGATTTCCATAACACAAGTGCTTTAGCTACTTACTTTGGAATCGAAGCAATGTATGTGATGCTGTCAAATATATAAAAAAAAATATGTGTATAATACACTAGACAGGCTGAACAGTACCGAAAAATTGCTCATTAAGTTACGGTGCATGCACCGCAACTCCTTTAGTCTATTGCGAGCGACCGAGAGAAACAGTTGATGCGCCGCGAAACAGCTCGTCTATGTTATTGGAGTCATTGTATACAGGCTAAGATTGTTTTAAGTGAATCTGGAGGAAAGGTACTAATAAAGGAGATTGTTAGGAACTTTTGCTTAAAGGAGACATTTTTCTTTTATAATTTCTTTTAAAAAATTAAGGAATGTCTCCTTACAGCTAAAAACTCCTATCTCCTTTATTTAGAGTACTATCCATCCAGATTCACTTGAAAAAATCCACCCTGTAAAATTAATTTCAGGGTTAAAACGCTTGGCACCCAGTTACAATGATTGGTATCAACTGTATTACGAATTTGCTACTGTTATAAAGCGTAATATTTCAAATTAATGTCCAATCACCCAGAGCTTTATTATGCAACTGGTTTGTACCAGTAAAGGGACTGTTCCATATTAGCTGTAACCATGTTGCTTATAACGTAACACGTAACTGTTCCTAATTGCGTAACAGTTTGTCAAAGTGTACGAGTGGGGTTGCACTGAACATTATTTCCCACCTGACTCGTGTGTGTTCTGTGATATTACGTCACAGAGTGTTGGTAACATACTATACTAATTGTACTTAATATGACGTGGAAGCTAGGTAGTAAGTAATTCACATTCACAGTTTCATGGATCAATTGAAAATTAGTCACACTAAACTTCAGGTCGTTTAATTCTAAGAATTGTTTTAGTATTGTAATTTTGATTCACTAGAAACTCACTAAAATACACACGTCTATAATGATACCTTGTTCATATTTAAAAATGTATAACCTCCGGTTTCTTAGGTACTTTATCGGAGGGGTCCACATTATATGGTTCAAAATGATAAAATTAACTTTAATCAGATAATGTGGCCCCTACGATAAACCTCCGATAAACCACCGATAAGTCCCTCAGAATAGTAGAAACCGGGCAATAGTAACAAAAGGTATAGATAAGTATTTTAAGAGATCCAAAAATCAACATTTCTGAAAAACAAGAGACTTGATTTTACTACAAAAACAAAAGACAGTTGCAAAAACAAAGTAACGAACTGTTCTTACCGAACAAACAAAAGTGTTACGATAATTCTACCATAAATAAACAATTACGCGTACAACTTTCCCCGTCCGAACTGAGAAAATTGCGTCAATAGAAAATTTACGAAGACGAAAATGTAACGTAAATAAACATGAACTTCTTGCCTTGACCAGAAACCGTATCAAATAGGCCGCTGCCAAAGTTATTCAGAAACCATCTTGGGAGAATGAAAAGTTAAACTTTCATTTGTTTGCGACGAGTTTTGAAAAGACAATTTCGGATAAGGACTGCGAGATACGTTAGAGGTGTTTCTCGTAAGCTTTTATGGGGTTTTTCAATCCCTCGCAAGTTACATTTAATCTTAAGTGTAGTTGGAGTTGTTAGCTGTTTGTCTTTTTCTATTTTTACATTACAATATTTGTTCTTTGGTCCAGAATATTTATTTCAGTGCGGTATTGATAAAACTTTTTGAGTCTTCAGAAATCCAGTAAGAATTAATTTATTATTTAATGCTTGACCAATTTGCCAATTGTTATCACATTATTTAATAGTGAATTTAATTGTCTCGTTCTTAAGTCATAACGTAACTGTGTAACTAGTATAACTACTGAATGTAGTTAACTACAATATTGCGTTACGTATTTTAATAGGCCATAGTCATAACATTCCAATGTCATACAGCGCATAAGATACGTAATTTAATCCATCTTAGATGTCAATTTTGTAGTGTTTCATTTTA
This sequence comes from Catoptria pinella, assembly GCA_963556745.1. Taxonomy (NCBI): domain Eukaryota; kingdom Metazoa; phylum Arthropoda; class Insecta; order Lepidoptera; family Crambidae; genus Catoptria; species Catoptria pinella. The sequence continues at coordinate 9,086,652 of OY750771.1, forward strand.
GAAAAAATGGGAAAATATGGAAGCAGCCTCTTTTCATAAGTCGTTTCATAGAAAGTCGTTAACGACAACTGCATTATTCCAAGCATAGTACTCGTGAGTATGGTGGTCTTTTGAACTCACGCGACCGGTGTTAATACAGATTGCGCCACGATAAACTTCGCTAAGTGTGAACGATTAGTCAAGTTAATAAGAAAGTGCTATTATTAGCGAATTGCCGTATGATTTACTTAATGCTGTGAATTAAAGAGTTCTTATCTAAGTAGTTAAGTACGCAGAAACGCAGGATCAGCAAAAAGTAGTATAACGCAGCAAGTGGTGACGCAATGTGTCAAACAAGAAAATGTTAAGGAAACCTGATGTATTTAGATTGACGCTTATAAATCTTACTCTATTTCGTTCTTTGAGCCTAACATATCTATTCTTAACTAGATGGCGCAGGCGCTTCTAATTTTAATCATTTCTCCAAGGCCCAGATTGACCTTGCATTAAAAATTATTATTAAAAAAAAAACAAATCATTTATTATGTAGGTAGTGTCAGTTCATATAACTTTTTTTTTATTTAAACTTAAAAAGTGGCTTGATGCTCCTATTGTATATTGCTGCGATAAATTTAACGAAGTGTGAAAGCAACCCCAAATACAGCAAACACCTGCTTCTATATGACGAGTATGTATTGAAAAACTAGCGATAGCCCTTGACTTCGTCTGCGTGTCTTTAAAGCTATTTCAAAAAACTGTTATACTACTAACTACTAATCGAACCCGTTTCCTGTAGTAGTTTTTCTAGTATATTAAGTATTTAGTATTGTTTAAAAATAGTACTGTGAATCCTGAAATCTCAAATTTAAAAATGTTGTAACAATTTTAATATTTTATAGACGAAAATAAAATTAAGGTATTTCCAAAAAAAGTGACTCAAGTCAAAATTTAGCGCCATCTAGCTTCGAATAGATATAATAAAGTTTACCAAAACTGCTGATAGTAGCAGTGGTTTTTGAAAACCTCGTCGAAACACATATTAGGAGAATTTGGAAAACAACATACATTTTAGCGCATTTTTACATAATATTCAAATAATAAAGCAATTATTAACATTCTATAAATTGCCATAGATGATAATTTATATTTAAGATTTATACTATTTAGTTTGGGCGCAATTTTAGCTCCAGTCAGGTTTTTTCCCTCGGAAATGAGACAATTTCCCGAAATAAAAAGTATCTTTTAAGTTGACACGGATAGTCTGTTACTACCATACCAAATTTCATGAAAATCTGTCAAGTAGTTTTTGCGTGATACGGTAACAGACAGACAGACAAAGTGGATTTGGCCTCTGTATAATAATGATTACGACTACTAGAATTAAAATTTCCAAAAATATTGAATGTTCAGAGTCGGCTCAGTTACAAATTTATAACAAGTAAAGATACACACTGTACTCGTAGTTATAATCTAATGTCAATTAAATATGCAAGGAAATTGCTTAATAATTGAAATGATAATTAGTTGGTTTATAATGTCAATCATTTTAGTTTCATGCCATCTAGTTTTGTAAATTGAAAATAATATAACTTTTATTTCAGTCCCGAACTTTTAATTACTCGTAATGCTGTCGTAAAAATTATAATTGGATTCTTTGTTCGTAACACTAATCATCTATCAAAAGTTCTGGAAAATCATTAACGGAAAATTAATAGCTAATTATAGAGACAACAGCCTAACTCTGACTGAAAACTTTGAAAAGTTTATTTTCTAGTAAAATTAGGCTTAAGTTCCTAAAATAAGCTTTTGAAGTCGTGTTGATGTTTAATGAGATATTAATTGAAAGCAAATTATTTTAAAAATCTTAATCAAGCCCTTTGTTAAATTATAGCAATATCATTTTACTGTTGAAGAATTAGAAGCCATAAACCACACCTTATGAAATCTATAGGGTTAAATTTTTATGACTACATTCACATTAGCGGAATCCTACAAAACTATAGTTTTACTACTGTGTTTAATAGAAGACTTGTAATGTTATAAAGCTGCCATTGGCTTGCGAAATTTAAAGCCACTATAGAAATAAAACAGGCAAAGCGCTACGCCTAATAAAGATACGTAATCACTTTATTAGGCAAGAAGACCGTTCTTATCGGGCCTTTTTACACCCCCAAGAATGTGTGAACGTTCGAATATTACGCCCGAAGATTTCGATTGTGCCTTAGAAAGGCAATATTTGCTGGAGAGAACAAACGTTTGCTTTCTTTTTATGAAACCTACTCACAAAACTTTGTCCTTTTTATTGCGGGATTCAACGACCGTGTGTTTCCCGACTTCATTTTTATTTTTATTTTATATTTTTTGTTTGTTCCTCGCGCGCGCACGATACTTTATAAGTTTTACGAAGGAAATCCCGAGCGGAAGAAAATTTCTTGTGCTATCGGTAGTTGGTGTTTTGCATACGAGATTATTTGGGTTAAACGATTTTGGTTTTTGCAAATTCAAAGGATTTAAATTCGGGATGCGAAGCTTCCAATAAGAATAAGTTTGAATACAAACATGTTTACATATTCGTCAGTCAGTCGTTCAGTCGTTATATTTTGAATCCAATTTCTGATAGTACAATAGTTTTTTATTCCGCTATCAAAACATTATCTCTACCTTTACAATGTTTTTTTTTAAAGAGCATTAGTTCAATTATACAGATCCTACACATGCTACACGCTACGTCGTTTCGGTCTATACTGGCCATAATTTAGTTTCTTATCAGGCGGTCCCATCCGCTGACTCAGAGATTTGATCCTGTCACATAGGATAATGCGTGCGATTCTGAGGCCCTACTACGAGACTAAATCGGGATAAACAGACAGTGTTTGTCGTTCGATGAACTTGATTTAGACCTTATGCTTGAAGTAAAAACATCACGAAGCGGAACGAAATTCGACCGATATTCGTGGGTCAGCTTTTGGGGTAAGACCTTAGGATTGGGCCCAATGCAAATATTATTGAAGGCGAGTCGGCTCCGAACGAGTTTTCAACGAGCCTTTTTCATTGTTTGAGTTCGTCGACGCCGATAGGAATTTTCAGGTACCGAACGTTAACAATGATTGCACTCGAAAATAAATATTTGGGGTTTTTTTATGGATTATCCATTATCCAGTATTTTGACAGCAGCGCTACGGCTGCTCCTCATACTTTTACTAAGTAGTATAAATATCATGGTTGCTTACTTTAAAGTACTTTTTAACATTGCCTATAATTTTAATTACACTTCAATCATTAAAATATCACGTTAATCACTTTTACACGTCAGCGGAAAGCTCCGTTATTTTACCGTCAACCATTTGATAGCTATTCAGAGAATTTGAAAGAAAATTTCTATCGAACTCGATAGTTACTAGGTAGCATTAATCATAAATCACGTAATGGTGACAGGGAGCATTTTTCTTCTAATTTATGAAAGCCGTCGTGGTAATATTTTATGGTGGTAGCTACAAAAGAACCTGTTTTCTATGAAACAAACCACTATTCGTTGAAGTGACCAGTAAGTTAAAAAGAGGCTATTATGAAGACACGGCAATTGTCCTAATAAAGTAACAGTCTGTTTTGTAAAGTCCAGTGAGCTTTTGTATTTTATAAAAATTTTGCACGAAATAACGTGTCGAGTAAGTACCAAATAATATACTAGAAAAAATACGACTCGCACCAGATCATGTTCTCGGACGGGAATCGAACCCGCGACCTTTGGATATCCGGTCCAATGCTCTGACCGCTGAGCTACCGAGTCACTAGTGGGAACGTCGAATTTCTCCTAGTATATCAACTCTTACGCTGCAAGCCAGCGCCATCTCACCATTGTACAAGGAATTACCTCGACATCAACTATCGACAATCGAGTAAGATTGAAGGGTAAAAAGATCGAGAGGCGAAATCCCAAAAGGTTGGTCAGACCCATATTTTGTATTTCAGTAGACAATGAAAATAATAATCACCTTATCTACATCCGTCTTGTTTTTATGTGGACATAAGACATAATAAGAGCGAGCGAGCTAAAGATAAAGAGTTACCATTTATTGTCAAATGAGGTATATCATAATCTTAATTTATGATCATCATCCATCCATCTTATGAGCATCTCTCAGAGGACTATGGGCTCAATCAGATAGAAAGTATACAGTGATAATTTGTAGGTAGTCACCCTTTAAAATTAAGTACCTAAAATACCTTTAAATTTTATGACAAGGAAAAAATCTGGACACGTGCGTGTTGGACTCGCCCACCGAGGGTTCCGTACAAATTTGTAGGCAATTAAATAAAAACTGTATTTTTTATGATTTAATTACAAATGTATAGTTTTCAGACTTTTTCCTGTAGTTGTAGTATAAGACGATATGACTTGCCAAATTTCATAGTTCTAGGTCAATGGGATGTACCCTATAAATTTTTATTCCCTAGATAGTGTCGAAATAAGCGTTTATTGCGGCATAAACGGCCGTATGTTTTTTTACGTTAACTCAGAAGCTTGATTTTTTCACAATTTCGAGGAACTGTAGAGTTGAGGACATAGTTTCAATTTCAAGTAGATACCTCTACGCGTTCCCGAGATAAAGGGTCTTGTCAGACAGACAGAAGGACGGACAGCAAAGTGATCATAATAAGGGTTACGTTTTTTCAAAACATTTTGAATATATTTTAAATGAAGTTCATAATTTTATCTGAATACTATTCTAATATATTTTTACCAAGTAGGTGTTATAGAAAAACAAAATTTTGTTGTCAAAAAGCAAAGTATTTTATCCGTAAAAGTGAACTTTTTGAACATTAAACTTCCTATTATTAACTTCTAGAATAACTTCCTCAAAGATTCCAATTAAAGTTCTCGTGTCAGATCTTCACATAAATCTTTAGTGAGAGTAGTTTTATTACACGGAATGGAAAATCGTATAAGAATTTTTACTTCAAATTTTAAAATGGATCTTCTTACAGCCCCTAGACAGTACATTATATAGAAGTTATCTGAGGATTACTCTTTTTAGGGATCCGTACCAAAATGGTAAAAAGGAACCCTTATGGTGTGACTCAGTCTGTCTGTCTGTCACAGCTGGATATCTCGAGAACTACTAATGCTATAAACTTGAAATGTAATAGAAGTTTATGTAAAGATTACAGGAAAAATAAAAAGATGTCTCTAAATAAAACTTTTTCAGAATGATGGTACGGAACCCTCGGTGCGCGAGCCCGACTCGCTCTTGACCGTTTTTTTAATTCACAATCAAGTTATTATCATTTCAGCCGTCTACGTAACTGTAGTTGCATAACCATTTAATGAGAAATAAATTACTTTAGTACAGAACTGTATAATTTCGTAAAATGAGTAAAATTCTTAAATCGAAACCGGTTTCGTACAATATAATTTATTCCTTATTATGAAACTAGGGTGATTACGTAGACAGGGGATAATACCCCTTATAATAGAATAGGAAGGTCTTGTTTGTTATTTAAGAAAAACATTAACAATGCACTATTGAACATCAACGGCTGTGAAAAGGCTTCGTTTTACCTAGCGAGAGCTTTTACCGAGAAAAGCCACAACAAACTTTCTTCCATCTCAATAACCTTATTCATATTAACTACCTGTTAGTGTGTTTTCATACTTTACGGGAAAGTATGAGGAAATCAGAAACCTAAAGAAATATTTAGAAACCTGAGGTAATCAGAATTAAAAAGATATACAAGTATATGAAAACTGTCTTAGGAACTGGTAGTAGCTAGATCTTGTTTTTCTAATTAACTATATTCAATTTAACTCAGTAATAATGATTAAAATCAGAACGCAGCTATAAAATAATTCAATAAACTTGAATACATTTTTATAAAATTTTCGAACGGGTGATTTCATAAAAATATGAGCAGCCTTTTTGCTTTAGTCCTCCCGTGACCACGGCCCCTGGAAAGGTTTCGAAACGCCGGGAATTCTAAAAACCAATAAATGCAAACTAAATAATTCTAAAACAACACCTGAATTAATAATATACGCGCTGTAATCCGTAAAAAGTGTTTTATTTCTAATGAACTGTACGCGCGAAAGTCTTAGAAGTGAATATGTCTTAGGAACTATTAGGTATTTTCTGTGTTAACAATTTTGTCACAGCATTTTTGTGAGTTATCGAAATAAGTCTAGTTGGTATTTTTAAGGTAATCGCAAAAAAAAGTACCGGACAAATGCGAGTCTTATTTCTTATTAAATTTAATGTAATACCTACTTCATAACTACTTTAGTAATCGAATTTGGAAACTTGCTCGGAGTTTCCTCTTATATGCAGCAAATGATGATGTCACGAACTCCGATTAATATATTACCAAGAGCTACTAAAAAAAACCTTTGAGAAATCACAAATGATTAATATTATGTGCGTGAATTCTAAACATCGTGAATAATCTAGTTTCAGCAATGAATAACCGTTTGTGACATAGTTGGTTCAAGTAGAACGTAAATGATGTTTTGGATTTCTTAGACTTAATTTGATTTATTGGTCAGACTTAATTTAGATGTCTGAGATTAATGTATGTTTAATTTAATTAATGTTAATTTTCTAGTTCTTTTTACTATGAATTTATTTCAGAAATATAAAGTTTACATGTTTGTCATATATATTATTAATTTCATAAGAAATATAGATAATTACTAATTTGCTGTTTAACACACAATTTATAAATTAACAATCTAATCGTTACAAGGTTTTGCGAACCGATGGCGTAGCTCTTTGACATTCACAAGTGCTTGTAACAGCCTAGACTGAATAAGTGAGTTTTGAATTGAATCAGCACAAGTCACAGAGTGTCACATGTATGTACATATGTGCAGCAGCAACAGGGCCAAGGCTCAGCGTGATTTTTGCTGGAAGCAAAAACGCTGATTAATTGACATGTTTATTGTTAATTATTATTATTAAATTAAATTATCGAATTTAATACTAACATAGTATATACGAGTTGTTACTAACAAATATGGATCAAAATAAACTTATGAATAAAAGAATTATTATTATTATTACCACATTTTGTCACTTGGCAACAGTACTTCAGAAAGCAATAAAGTTTTCAAATGTCCAAACATTACTACCAGTCGCATTTTAGTTCAGATTTTAAATTCAGAATTTTATTTAAAAACTATTACCTTCATCGTAATAGTAACGTTTGCATCACATTTCAAATTTTCCAGTCAGTTCACATTATCTTTTTTCATACTACTGTAGTTATTACTGCAGGTATAATCCACACGCGATGAGAATGTGATGGAACCTTGTCAAAGTAAATCGAAAATTGGCTAATTAGTTAATTTTAATATAATTAATAAACTAATTGTTAACTTATTATATTGCTTGAAGTTGCTGCAGCAAAAGGACTCCTTCACTTCGGATGCGTGACACCGTTTTTGGATATCTCTGAGGCTGGTCAGAGTACCGTGCGCGTCTCAGTTTGACAAGGTCCCATCTTATTCTCATCGTGTGCGGATTATACATATTTTTTTCAAAATCGTAAACTCAGTTATGGTCATGTGTAGACAAACCGAATTTCCTCGCCAGGTAATTTACTTTTTTGAGTACTTATTCAAATCCTGAATTTGGCAATTTAATATGCCATAACCATCGTTATATACATGTTTTTCTCGTTGACTCTCACTTTGACTATAGCAGACACAATAGTCAATTTCCGGGGATGAACATCCCTCACAGGATCGATCTGGGAACAGCTACGAAGTATTCAGTTTTGTTTACTCTGCGCTGGCCACGCGGAAAAATAAAATTGTAGCCCACCTTTACTATGTAAATTGGAATTTAAAATACGCAATACAATATACGACCGTTTTGCATAAAAGTCAAAGCTTTTGTTTCATTTCCTAAAGTGCAAAGCTCACCACAATTTACTTGAAACACTTTTCTGCTTTTTACTTTATGTTTGTAATTATACAAAGAAATAAATTGGAAATAATTATCTTTGCTTCAAGTTTTGTTTACATTTCTGTAAGATCAAACTTTTGAGCCGAGCGATGCTCGAACCTATAACTTCAAAGATCGTACACCGGTTTTCATAAAGTAGGTAATTATACTCTTGTATAAAAACAGGTGTTCAAGCCATTCATTTATTAATTTACTTTATTATATGGACAACAAAACAGATAATAATCATATTACAAACAAATAAAAATTTAACAATAAAGTTCTGTAACAGATTGAAATCCTACACATCATTCCTTTTTGTTTCAAACAGTAATTAAATACATATTCAATAGCAAAGTAGGTCAAAAAGACTACTATCAAAATTTTTCACTATCTTAACTACAGAAAAGTAAATAAAAAGACCCTTTTAAAAGTTCTTAGAATACCAATTAAATATACCTAGTTAAGAATTAAGATGATACTGGTTCTCAGAAATACAAAGTTATGCTTAAACTTAACAAAAGTACCTAACGAACAGCTTGGAAATGACTGGTGGTTCCCTAGTTTCCAAGAAATAGTTATTTAGAAATAAAACACTTTTTACGGATTACAGCGCGTATATTATTAATTTAGGTGTTGTTTTGGAATTATTTAGTTTGTTTTTATTGGTTTTTTAGAATTCCCGACGTTTCGACACCTTTCCAGGGGCCGTGGTCACGGGAGGACTAAAGCAAAAAGGCTGCTCATATTTTTTTTTTATGGCTGCTCATATTTTTAAATAGACCATATTTTTAAATATGAGCAGCCATAAAAAAAAAATATGAGCAGCCTTTTTGCTTTAGTCCTCCCGTGACCATGGTGTAGGTGAGCTAACTAGCTAACTAAGAAGGGTTTTGGAAAATTCCCGTTATACAGGGTACTACAGGGTGTTCCATTTTGTTTATGAATTTTTATGGGAATATTTAAATTTGTGACATAAGGTCTACTGATAAACACCTAGGTATATTGGTAATCCGTGACTTTCTAAATAAATACACAACTATTCTTAATCACGCGAACACTAGTTTTTGCCTGCGACTTTAGGCAAAAACTAGTGTAATTCTATAGTTTTGACACAATTCTTTGGGTGTAGATGTATCTATTCCACTTTTCATTTTTGTTTTTTTTGCCCGTTTTTCGCACTACTTTCAATTTAAGATTTAGAGGTATTTTCTAGTTCTGACTCATTTCAATGAACCATACAATTAAGTTTGTCTGCTGATGACTAAAAGGCAGCCAGCGGGCACTAAAAGGTAGGCTAGGGATAATGAAGACGAATTATTTATAGATCAGAGAGAACTTTATTGTAGTGTAGAATTAGTAACAGGACTTCTAATTCTTTTTAGGGTTCCGTACCAAAATGGTAAAAAGGTATGGTGCGACTCTGTGTGTCTGTCTGTCACAGCTGGATATATAGAGGACTACTAATGCTATCAACTTAAAATTTGGAATAGTTTTAGATGATGTTTGCCCAACTATTTTGCAAATAAGAGAGAAATAAAAATATTTATATGTTTTTGCAACAGGGTCTTAAAAATTTGAAGTGAGGCTACTAGGGTATATAGAGTATCATATGAAAGAACGCTGCTTGCACATTCTCAAAAAAAATTTTTTTTAGGCCGCGTAGTTTTTGACTTTTGATGAAACATGTAAAAAAAATACCGTTCCCCCCTTATCTCTGAAGTTTGCATAGAGAAAAATCTGAAATTATTTTATGTTATAGAAGTTTATGTAAAGATTACAGGAAAAATAAAACGATGTCTTTAAATAGTAAACTTTTTCAGAATGTGGGTACGGAACCCTCGGTGCGCGATTCCGACTCGCTCTTGACAGTTTTTTTTTTGCATAAAATTCAAGAGTTAAATATCGTACAGCATTACTTTTTAATAGTTCTTTATTAAGTTATTTAAAAGTAATAAGCTATAAAATCTTTACTTTAAAAATATTGTAAAAGGTTTATTTTTGGTTTACACACATTTTACAAGACTGTAATAGATTTGAAATAACAGTCATCAATCAAAATTGTGGTAATGCTTTATAAATTCAAATAGTAAAAATATAATATTGTAGTAAATCCTTATTGTCTTCCTTCCCATGTTGACGACTTACGATATTTTTGAAAAAAAAACAAAAGAAAAACAATATTTAAACATCACCAATTTTAAAATTAAGAGTTGTTACTTAGGACGGTAGGTAAAATATTAGGGGCTCATTGTACCACTACACCACAATAACAACAATAAATAAAAATTAATTCATGAAAACACTTTAACAGATCTGCTTTCATATAAAGTCGTTGTGTTATTTAGGAACTGGTTAGTGGCACCAGGGCTTACACTAACTTATTTTAGCACTGATTATCTTGTTTTAATCATTAGAGCTTTGGCAACCCTACTTACTGACAGAAAAACAACCCAGTTAAAGCAACTCCAAATGAAATAGAAAATTGATCTTCAGAAAATAGTCTCCCATTTCGCATGCTTGTCAGTCAGTCTTTTGACGAGTGGCTAGATTATAATCCTCGTCAAGTGTGACGTCAGGTCACGTCTACCTTGAGAAGTAGTTCGTAAAAATATACGATTGAAGAGCATCAAGTCATGTGGGTTCTTAAGCCTTAATGTCCTTTACTTAAGTTTTTCCACGCGAGTAAGCTTATGTATGAAGTAAAAAATGAAATAAACAATAATTTATTTACATACTTAGAAATCAATTAAAATGCCAGGTCTCCACGTAAATGCAGAAATGGCTTAGGAATAAAATAAAAAAAAATCTACTGACAATTCTTATTTCTCATATCCTAATCAAACTGTCTGTCGGTAATAATAAGCCAAATTATCTTTTTTTTTATTCATTTTCAATAGGTACTCATTGTTTAATCAATATTCCCCAAAAATATTCGAAACAGATACCATTCCTAAATTCCACAATCTCGCTATCTTAACAGACCATTAACCGCAGCTAACGCTCCATCCAATAAAGCGGAATCTTAAGTACTATTAGGGCTTAAACACGTTTACGACAGCACATTTACCTGATCTTTGTAAACAAACACCAATATGTACACAATATCACTACACGGTCACTACAAAAAACGTTTGTCGAAAACAATTGAACCAACAAAAGTCGTAGCAATTTGCGCTCACTACGTTTGACACGCGCTCGCTTATTCGACTTTCGCTTATCCCGTAGCGCGTAGCACCCGACCGTTTCGCTACACGGGCACCGTAGCACTGGCTACGCGCGCGCTATGAACCAGCCGCTACAGCCTGAATATTACTCGTAGCACAGATTTCACAATCAATAGCCTTAGATTAATAATTTATTGTATTTTTATAAATTTCTGACTTGCATTTTATATTGATACATTATGTAATAATATAAAATATTATGTGACCAATTTAAAATAGACGAGGTGCTTAATCTTAAAAAATAATTATTGGACGCAAGTGGAAAAAGATAACAAAGTTATAATTTATTAACAAAAAAATAATAAGCAGTCGAAATCAAATCTTTATCCGGTGGTCCCATAACAATTTCAACGATTCTTTTCCTGCCCGTTCGACTCGTGTTTCCGTTTAAATTAAAATTCTGAAATCAATTCGCATTGACTGATTCACCTCATATGAGTGTCGTTATTATTTTTCCTTAGTTTACCATTTTTTATAAATTCCCACGCCATTCCAGATTTATTAAGTTGTTAGGTTTTTTGTCGACATTATTATCTAGCTTACATTGGTGTAATAAAAGACTTGTTAAGTATTAATCTTTACTTATTTTTAAAATATTACTATTAAGGGATAAATGTACAAAGTAAAGGTTTATCTAAAATTTTCGCAGTTACATCACCTTCGATATTCGCAGTCCAGAAATTTTTGCTGCAAGGCTTTTCTGAAAAACCAAATTAGCTTCCAACGTTTGCGTGTGGAAGTGAATTTAGGAAAAAATTGGATAAAGAATGTTGAAAATCTCACCGCTGCTGGCTGAATTTTAACTGGACTTGCTGTGTCAGTCTTAGCTATTCTAAGGGTTAAGTTACATCTTTTCGTCGCACTGAAACATCAGTGATTACAGAGATTAGATAATACTTTCGCGCTTTTCAGCATCGATGGGCTGGTGGTAAATCGCAACTAGCTGTTTACACATAACTTAATGTTAGTAACTAGTTAATTGGTGTTTTTTCCTCTTAGTTAATATAATATTTAGTTTTTAATCCTTTAATACCTCAATACCTTGAAAAGGTGAATTTATAATAACACAAACAACTTTAACCACTAACATGTACTACTATTATAAATTTGTGGAGATTAAATAAATATGAATATGAATGCCTAGACCCGGATAAAGTAATAGATTATTGTATTTTATTCTTAATTATATTAATGCGCAAAAGCAAAATTTCGATCTAGGGTTGCCACTAAGCAGATTTTCATCAAAAGAAACAATATTAAAGTCAAGTGGTGGTTCAGGGCTTATAATAATTTTCCGAGGTTGTATTTTTGATACCTTATCTACCATATTCGGCTTTATAAGGGTATTATCAAACATCCTGTATAAAGTAACTAAAACAGACTGAGAATATTTGCACTATACATATCCCACTGAATGTTACATAAATGCAAAAGCCAAATGCATTCCATGCACTCTGTAAGGGCCTATTTATACTCACTGAAATACGTACCAGAGGGGCCCAATCGCGCTACTTTTCAACGATAAAACAAAAACTAAACCGTTACCCTTTTAGTTTCGTTTACATCAAGTGTGGCCGAATGCACCTTTTTAGAATATATTTATGTTTTTTATAGTATTTTGTCAATTTTGATTTGTCATTTTCTTTTTTTCGTTTAAAAATTATTATAGCTATTAAAAACGCTGACTTATAAAAGTGTTTTCTTTGAAAAATATAATTAAATTATTATGCTTTCACGCAGTATCAGTGAAATGAAGTTTTTCGCTTAAGCTTTGTTAAAATAATTGAAAGCTATTAAAATTAATACTAAGCCTCGGGAGTCTAGGATGCCGATCTTGGATAATTAAAATGAAAATTCTAAAGCTAAACCAAAGATTTTCAGATAAATATAAGCTAAATGACAACGTAACGGTTTTGGTTTTATCGTTCAGAATTAACGCGATTGGGATTGGGCCCAGATACGAATGGACGATCGGAATCGAATCGCTGTGTTTTGACGGAACTACATCAAACAACCTGACTCGGATTGTTAGCTCAGGGCCCAATTCCGCATAATTCATCGTAACGACAGTTTGTTTATTTGTCATAACGTTGTAAAGTTCTTTCTTTACGGATAGTGGCGTATTTATTACAAAAGATAATTAGGACTAACCAAATGCATAAAAAAATCATATGATAAATAAATGAACATCGAAAGGTTTTAACCGTTAACATAATTATTATATTATAAACATACCTTATTAAGATAGTATATTTTTTATTTATTTATAACATATCTAGTACTTAACCCATATTTTAATGATTTAAGTACAAGGTTTTTGTACAATTTTCGTCAAATTATTATGTTGCCATACTACATTATATAGGTAGTTAATCTGTAAAATTTTACTGTAACTTGATCACTCAATTAACACTAGGATAATGTATATAAAACTCGATAATACCAGTAATATCTTTGATGATAACGATAGTTACTGAACTAAGTTTTTGTGCAGTTGGTAATTACAGTCTTAACTGTTACTTGCTTACATAACACTTTGATACCTATGAATTTCAACATAAGCTATGCTTTAAGCAATAGATTCAGTAGCTAGATCTTGTTTTCTAATTAACTTGAATACATTTTTATAAAGTTACGAGCGGGTAATTTCATAAAAATATGAGCAGCCTTTTTGCTTTAGTGCTCCCGTGACTACGGCCCCTGGAAAGGTGTCGAAACCTTGGGATTTCTAAAAACCAATAAATAAAAACTAAATAATTCTAAAACAACACCTGAATTAATAATATACGCGCTGTAATCCATAAAAAGTGTTTTATTTCTAATAAGCTATGCAGCTAACTTTTTATTTGTTGTTATGTTCGGGCGCGATCTCATTGACAGCTTTTTATACAGAGGGTGAGCTTGGCTATTAAACTATTAGCCAATGACAGCGGTGTGCCACAACTAAAATATAGGTGGTACTTACGCTAGTATAAATTAGTCTATAGGTAGTACCTATAAATCTTTAAAATTTTGTTATGACACAAACTTGTTGACATTGCTTCAAAAATAAGTACTAAACATTTTTATGATTATTGAAACGTTTTTATTAGGTTTCTTTACAAATTCTTTGTTGTTTGTTCACAAATTTGGCAAACGATCTTATCTTCCCGATAAGCTAGAGACTTTTTTTGAAACTTTGAACATAGTTTAGAACTGGAAGGCAATGCAATGTTTATGCACTGTAATAAAAATACAACCCTATCGAGTTTGGACGACTCGTTTGTTTCTTCAGCTTCCAGGGTCTGATGATGAAGCCGGAAGAAGCCGACAGAAACTCTATAATAATACAACACAGCCCCATCGAGTTTGGGCTCGTTTGATTTGCGTTGACAAGTACTCCGATAGGAGATGGTGTATTTTTAGTTTTAGCTCGTTGACTGAAATGCAGAAATTTTGGTTTTTTCAAGAAGTTTTAAACCTAAAAACACGTTTTTAGGTTTAAAACTTCTGTATAGGGCTATAAATATATACGGGAGAAATTATTACATACTTTTTAGTCCATTTTAAAATATGTTTTATATAAAAAAGATTTTTATAATTAGGTAATATACAATATAAGATAGATGAGGTAACGTGATCGATGAAAACCCTAACTCTGAATATTTTTTCACCAAGCATCGAGATTTTTCTCTTAAACTTTCAACTAAGGAAGCTGACATAGTCAAAATTTCTGCTTCAGCTTTGCTATATCTACAAACAAGCGTTAAATAAACTTCAACCAGCAAGACCGCTGTAAATCTTTGTATCATCAACATAAATTTGAATTAAACTCGAACCCTTGCACACAAAATCAAGTCGTAACTACGTACAATGGTTCGTCATTACAAGTAACTAAAATTGGTGTGTTTATGAAGGATCGAAGGTTTTGGTGCGGTTTATTTTTTCACTGGTACTCTTCGATCAATATGATTGAAGCTGGTACTGTGTAGTTTTATTCGAATTTAATTTTGATCATCGGAAGATACCAAAACCATATAAAAATTGAAACCGAAATAAGTATAAACTAATGAAGAATGTATATTTTTTTTTTTTTTTACTTTTGTAACTTTCATTCCTAATACTAGTAACTAAATCTTGAAAGATTTGGGTGCGGCTTACATTTCATTAACTATAACAGAGGAGTTATATCATTATGTATTTTGAGTCTATAGTTATTTTTACATCAAATAAACTAAGACGGTAGCTCATAAGACGATTATAATATATTGAATTGTACTAAATTGTTATAATTACTTGAAATTTTTACTTTAAGTGCTGGTATTACGTTCTCTTTAACATAGAAAATTAATAATCTCACATAAGAGTCTACTGTTGAGCACTTATTTAATAAGCTTATCTTTGAATCTTTTCTTACATTACATTAAGAAGGGTCCATTATGTAATTGCATTAAATTTTAAGTCTTAATAAACTATGGCATAAGGGTTTTTGGCAGAATAATCATTTCGCATAAAATTAATACCGAATAAACGTTTACGCATACTTTCATTCCGCATAAATACTATCATCATAATGATCAAAAAGCATTAAATTTTATTGCATACATTTGTTACCCATAACTATCCCTAATCATAACGTTTATTAGCATAACAACTTGTGGCATAATGCATACACGCCAGCAATTTAGTTCTGGCACTTCGCCAGCCGCTGCCGTGGCAGGCTCGCTTTGCTCGCTCGGCTCGTGCGTTGTTGGTGCAATGGAAAAATTAACCTCTTCCTCGCTCGCTACGCTCGCTCGTCGTCATCTAATCATCTGTTTACCAAACGTCCTAGCATAACTAGTCCATGTTTTTATAGTGCCAATCAAATTAAATCAAAATGTAGCTTATAATATTTACTTATGTCATTTGTATATTATATTAAATTACTTCTGTACGTGTTAACGTTATGCGTTTAACATTTATGTTCATCAAATTTATGCCAAATTAAATAAGTACAAGTACATAATAGAATCATTCTGCGAGTATAACATTATGCGAAAAAACTTTATGCCGTATCTGTTATGCCAACCATACTATGACTAAAAATTTTATTCAAGCAAAATGGCACCATTTCTTATTCATCATAAATACTTTAAGAGCGTGTCTAGTCTTTAAAATTGTAAAACGTTATATAAGAAACATGAGTCAAAATACGTCCACTTTATTAATCTTCATATTATTATAATGTATTATAGACATTAAATCACTTGATAAACTTTACTTAGTATGGGATGTGCAAAAGATATTGATGCAAGTTTCTTTTCTTTTATAAGTTGTTCAGTTTCATGGACTGAACACACATACACCTGTATATTTTGTTATCTAATATTGAATATTCTGTTCTGAATTACTGGCGGTGCATTTTATTTTCACATAATTTCCTAAACATTTTATACCTAAAGTTTTATTGCTTTATTAACACGGTTTTAATAAAATTAACAAAACATGAAGTTTAATACCCTTCTTTCATAAATGATCGAATTTAAAACCCGTTATTATAAATAAATAAAATAAATATTTGACAACATCACATACATTGCTCCATTTCCAAAGTAAGTAGCTATAAAGCACTTGTGTTACGGAAATCAGAGACAACGGTGGTATCACAAACACCCAGACTTGAGCCAATACAAAAAGTTCGTTTTCTAAACTGGCCGAACCGGGGATCGAACCCGGGACCTCAGAGATGGCGACCCCTTGAAAACCGGTGTACAAAGCCACTCGACCACGGAGGTCGTCGTATTATGAAGTTGGATATAGTTTTATCACCCAATGATAAATCAGCACTTAAAGTATACTAACCAAAACTTCTCGAATTAATGCACGCTCGGAAGTCCCAGTACTTGTGGGCCAATAAAACATTTATAGGACACAGGCGTGAGCTGTCATCGTGGGCCATAAATAACTCTTTATCTATGCTCAGTCCATATCAGACTGTAGTTCCCTAGCGGTTGGATTTTCGTGTGTACTCTCAGCCATTAATTTAAACCTATTTGGGTGTGCTGGTATTTGGTAAGTGGCATTCTCATAGGAAATTTAAATTTACTAAGCTGTACCTATGGTGGATTTCGTTTTGCGGATTTTGGGGATAGTGAAATAGTGAATAGTGTACTGGAGCGTAGTAGGAATATAATAAAAGATACGATACGATGAAGATACGATACGATGAAGATACGATAAGATACGAAAAGTTTTGCTGTACCTACTTTTTAAATAATCAATTTCTTAATATTTATAAACGTAAATTGAGTGAAGCCGCAAGCAGTTACTAGTGCGTTTACAAAAGGTCATTTTATAAAACTCAGTTTTAAGCAATCTCAGATAGTTTTAAATTATAATTTGGTCAACTTCAACAATGTTTTAACATTATTAGTTGACTAGTGAGACTTAACGAGAGAGAACTTTGTTGGTTATCCACAAATCTGGTGGCTTTAAAATGAAACGAATCACTATTGTAATTTATCATTCTAAACACTTAAAAAAGTATGTGGTAATGCAAACAAGTGTTTTTTAATTTAGTTAATGAAGTAACAAATAAAAATACACAAAACAAATGCCGAAGTTAAAATTGAAAAATCTGGTTGAAAAGAATGTAATTGTTTTTACACTTTTTTACAGTTTTAAGTACCTTGAAAATTGAACCAATCATAATTAAATAGGAGATGATTTTTCTTGAGGACTTTCTTTAATGTACCAAATTATCTTTTCATCGTAAAAAAACACTGCGAAATAAAAAGCAACTGTAAAAATAACGAGTTGTCATTGACTATTTAAAATTCATAATGGCGCATGAAATCAGCTCTGATTTCAGAAAGAATTTAAAAGAAGGCATAAGTTTGGGGCCACCGAGACCGGAGCATTTATAACAAATTTAATAAAGCCCCTCTTAGGGGAGACTCCTTCAAATATTCCATTTGAAAATGCAAATCTCCGAAAAGAAGTTATAATTTTATCTAGAATAATTAATTTTTAATTATTTCCTCGTGCAGAGGGAATGGAAATATGATGCCGGGGCAGTCGTAATGCGCTGCGTCAGAGTAATATTTTATGTTTATTGTCTGGCAGTTTTTTAACACAGTAAACCTGGATGTTGAAATAAATTTCGGACTTGTGATTGCGAGGTTGTAATAAAATAATAATTATAAAGGTCTGCTATACATTGGAAGCATAGCCGGAACAGCGACCATAAGTATTATCATCTCAATTTTAATAAAATTACACAGTCCCCTAGCATGACAACCGGAACCCGAAATGATAATATTGATAGCGATTTATCAAGTTTAGCTGTCAAAAGACAAAGGATTTTGACAGTTGAGTGTCGATAAAACGCTATATCACGCGATCGTGTTTCGACGGTCAAGCTAGGGGGGCAGTTGCTGCTGCTACTAAACTAAAGTAATATAGTCTGCCTAAATAGTACCTGTAATGTAGTATTTACACGGGTCGGTTTTGCTGGTCGATTTAAGTCAATTAGCGCTTTTTACCAACATCCGGTTGTAAAATGTAATCGCAAACCTAATTTCAATATTCGATTTTACAAGCGCATGTCGATAAAAAGCGCTAGTTGACTAAAATCGACCAGCAAGTCGCCTTCCAAGTCGACCCGTGTAAATACGACATAAAAGATACGAGTAGAATCATCATGAGTCTTTTAATATCCCCACTGATGAGAAAGGAGGATAGACAATTAAACCAATGCGGGCTGGTGGGTATTATCGACTGTGCAAGTGCAGCCATGGCTAACGGTTTTACATGTTGTCCGAAGCACGGATGAACCTGAGATAGTAAATTAGAGGTCACCCATTTGATGCTTGATTCTAGCTTCAGATGCCCAACTATCGCAAACGCAGACCAATAGCGCAGTACCGCAGCGCTATCGTGGTCTAAAAAAATATAATAGGTTGTCAGCAACAAAAGAGATTATGACAGCAATACTTTATGTTAAGTGTATTAATGATTTTGACCGTTATTAGCCAATAAGTGTCTGAGTACTAAATAATAGCATGATCAGAAAGTATCACTAGGTATTCTTATCATCGCTGATCCTATAAAAGCCTTCAAACTGTTCCAAATTGTAAAAGTCAATATAAAGATTATTATTAAGATGATGTTTCATTTTCAATGTATAAGATCAGCATACCTTTACGCCAATTCACGACTTAAACTGTCAAGAAAAGACACGTAACGAAGTACTTAACATAACCATTTATCATCCTTTTAACGCGGAAATCCTCGATTTAGAGAATAAAGCCATATCTCACAATTTATACCTCACAGAGAGGTGAATTATCAATCATTGCATCACCAGTATGCCAACACAGTACTAATAATTGAAAGGAAAATCCTTCTCTGATAAAAGGGAACTCCTTAAAAAGTCGTTGAGGCCGATATGGCTGACTGATGTATTATTTTCGGGGGAAAATGAAAATGTCGTTTGTAAGAGTTGAAGGGATGTCATTAATATTTGAGGATCGATATTGTCAGCGGAATTGTGTCGTGTGCATAGAAATAGAATGTCAAAGAACAACAATGTCAATGAACAAGTGATCCGAAAAACGAAGTGCAAATGTGTGAGTGAAATAGTGTTGTGTACACTACTTAATAATGTTATCGATGACTGTACCTACTTACGTCTTACTGTGTGGCTTACATAGTGGTGATATTGACATTTTCAATTTTTCATCTGGTTAGTTTCAGGTGGTTAGTGCACTCAACTCAGTATCGTAGGATTCGTAGGTAGGTAATTAAAACATTGCGTATAGTTCGAATAATTATTAATGGGTGTGTAATGTATGACATAATATATTTATATGGACAAGCACAAAATAATATCATACCTACAGTATTAACGTGATTTCACTTACGTACACGTACTTTTTTGTTTGAGTAAATAAGTAAATTGATTTTTCTAATTAGGTATTTCTTAAATTCTATAATTAGGTAAGTACTAACAGATTTCCACACCTGACGGAGGCAGAATAGCAGATCTTATCTTATATGTCATCAATGTATACTATCATATTCTGGTAAATAAAGAATTATCCCGCGCCTTGTCTGCGTGGAAAGTTTTTATCCTATCCCTCGGGAACAATTTTTTTTTTCGGGATGAAAGGTACCCTTTTACCTTTTCTGTACCTCTGACAACGTGTATGCAAAATTTCATGATGATCGGTTCAGTAGTTAAGACATGATGGCGTAACAAACAAACAAACAAACGGACTTTCGCATTTATAATATTAGTAAATTTACTACTGGCACATCTTCATTAAATTACAAAATACCTAAGCAAAATACCCACCATAAACAAAAATAGATACTTACCTTTTGCATAGGTATTTAGATATGTACCTACCTAGTCAGTATCAATCTGATTAATGAACTATAAGTAGTTTTTTTACGATTCGAGTACGTAGGCAAATCAAACCTCAACAAATATGTCAACAAAATTAGCCATTCATAATATCTAAAAATTTTAACTTACTTTTTCTAGAAACAACCAGCGCGGCAAGCCAATTCAATAATCACTGCACACTATATCGATGGTGACTTCTCAGCTCGTCGTCTCAACCGATTACCGAATTCGCTTGCCGCTCCTCCAGTTCCGACCGACCGACTGACGATATGGTCACCCTACACTTTGATTATTCATAGTAAATAAATTTGCAAATTTCTCTAAAACGAATGAAGATATCGTGGAAATATGTTTTCGGGACGTTTATCGTGATGAAACGGTTAAGAAAATCTGTTTATTTTTAATCTGAATAAAATTTTCACCAATATTTTAGACTTTACATTACAAAAATAGTATGAACTGGAGGTTCGCATGCTTTTAAAACTTTAGATCGCGATATCTTTGTCCCGGTTACGTTACATGAGCAACGAATGTATTCGTAGCTGTCACAATGAATATGTGACGGCTACAAATACATCAACCCACCGGTATAGGCTCGGATCGATCTGGAATTCGACGATTTAACCAAAACATTAACTCAAAAAGTGGCGGATCTCCGGCCCACATGTTTTTGTAAATAATTCTGCCGGGGAAGCCGTCACAATCATAACGAAACCTAAAATAAGAACGTATATCATCGGTACATTACTAACTTCTAGGTGGTTTTAGGAAGGAATTATGCAAGTGGCACGGACGTTCGCATGCTCACCTTTTTCTGGTGTGTAGGCAAAGACATATTTCGTTGTTCAAGCTCTAGCTACGTCACATCTGGTAAAATTTTAGAAAAGTATTAAAAATAGTCAGAATCAATAAAACTTGAAAATAACGAAATCAGTTTCTTAAAATGGTCTTTATTTAAAAAAAGAAATATAATAAAAATACATCAAAAATAAATAGTATGGCCAATTGGACTGCCAGTCCTAGTTTATCGATACTCGTGACGTCATCAGTTAGTCAAGCCCTATCGTAAAACAACATTTTACTATTTTACGTAAAATAAACTAAATTACTTATTGTACATATAAAATATGACTATATATGGCAAATGAAATTAATAAACTATGTTCCATACTGTTTTCTTCGTCGATAAACGAATAAATGTAGCAAAAATTTGTTTTTATAGAAATGTGTGGCAATATCTTATTTACCTGTGAAAAGTGTGATTTCTTGGATTGTTTCTTTTTGTTACATCACAATTACATAAAGAACAAGACACCGTGGCTCCACGTCACCTTTATTAAAAATTCTAATTAAGATTCTCAAATATTTTAAGCAAAATGTGATTGCTCATTTGCAAGACGGGACGCTAGGGGCTCTTACTGTAAAAAATGTTGGCACACTGTCACTTGATCCTATGTCTCTTTTTTTCATAGACCGTGTCCGTATAACGATAACTTCTCTTTTCCACGCTCTGTTGGTCTTCTTGAGCGCAGCGAAAATTTTTCTAAGTCTATGGTCGTGTGCTTTTGTGCGTCAAACCAATTTGATGTTGTCACTTCGGTGACAAAGAAATACACAAATGACAATCTAATCATCCGTGACTTAGTAATAAATGCATAAACATAACTATAATTATTTACCATAAAAAATGGATATAATTAAATCATCTCGTCTTTACGGATATAATAAGCACATTGGCATAGTAATATTTGTAGTTTTATAGACACATAAAAAGTACCTAGTTACAGTGTTATACAATTTTATTAAAATACGTTTATGTATAGTCTTAACTGATTAAATTAAAAACAGTTTAATATTTAAAAATAACAAGAAAGATAATCAGTGATGAAGTTCGTGTCATCATAAAGTGAAAACAGGTTAAAAATAAGTATAACAATTAAAATTCACGTAAAGGACAAGGAAGGAAAAGGACATGTGTTTTAGCCTAAAACTGCTACGTGAAACTTGAGTCTCAAGGGGTCGCTAACTCGGTAATTTTAATTTAGTTAAAGAGGGATCTCGCTTAAACAATTAAGAGACTATATAATACGAGTAACATAGTGAACTGGATGGGCATACATTGAATTTTGGTGATAATACTTAATCAAACACAGTAGATACATAGTGTTTTGATAGTAGAGGTATCTCTGAGGAGAAAGATAACTTGATTGAGAACAGCTATAATCCCTTGACCACGGCACTTGAAAAGGCGTTGAAGCGTTAGAAAATGCCAAATCACAGAAAAATATTTTCAATGTATAGTATATGCAAAAGTCTAAAGAGTATACAAGAGAGATGTAGCTAGCTAGAATAAGGCACAAACCAGATTTCTGACAAACTTAACTTGGACTTTTATCATGATTAAAAAATCTGTGAAAATACAGTGCAAAATTACGTGTCTTTTTTTAGTTGTGCTGTCAACAACAGACAACATTTGTTTGATTTTTTTATTGAAATTGAGGATGTAATTATTCAATTCTTTGTCTTTTAACAATATTTTACTGTTGTTTTTATTTTCATTAAGCAGTAGTGTATCATAGAAGAATACAATTTCATGTGACGCCCGACGGACATTACGTACTTGCATCTTTTACTCATAGCAACATATTGCCACTCTAAAAAATGATAAATGTTGGAAATATAAAATGAAAAATATATTTACTTACGTCCTCATGGCTGATGTGGGTTTGGCCTGTGAATTTTTTATGTCAAGCAATCCGTAAGTTTTTGGGTCTGACATACCCCTTTTTCAGATAGGTACGGTTTAAATTTATTTAGGCTTGAAACTGCCAGCCGGGTTATATGTAAGATACGAGAAGGTTCATTGACACTTAAGCTTTTGTCTAAAGTTCTCTTTATTACGGTGACTTATTTAAGGGTTTGTTATAAAAACTATATACCTATACCTACTGTACTTACATTTTTCTAGAACCGGAACTAGTAGCTGAAGGAGTGGTAAAAATCACAAGCATCATAAATAACCTTTATCATCATCATCAGTCATTTTTAATGCCTGTGTCCAAAACTATGGGTCATACCCACCACCGACAGCGTTGGAAGACGTTACACGGCCAACAGCTGTGATAACATTTTTGTTCAGTAAAATTTAATGAAACTATACTACGAGTAAAATTAAAAAAATCTGTCCATTAGAAACGATTAGAGCAAAGCCGTAAGCACGTGTCAGCAAACACAAAATAATATAAAACTAAATGCGCTGTGCTGTTACGTTGCATAATATGTGATACTAAACTATTATTGCACTGTCGGCATTAGCCGGAAATCTACGTGCCATTCTCTAGATTAGACAACTACAAACGCATTTTGTTGTACGCTTAAACCATATTTGTATGTGAAAACATGAGCTTATCTTGCACGCTTGTATTCAATTTTGCAAGAAAACATTAAGTAGCCTAAAACCTTTTGTGTTAATACATTAATGCCTATCGTCAGTTTCAGAGAGTTCCACGCTCTTCGGCATCGCTGAACCGGTCAGCGCCGAGCGACATTCTTAAAGCTGCGTTTAAAACTCAACTTAACCACAGCCTACTCAAACTTACAATTTTGAATCTTATTATAAACTTCGTTATATTTTGTCGATGCAACTGCACCCGCCCCGCGCTCAACCCGAACTCAACTCAAACTCAACCCGAACTCACCTCAAACTCACCTCAACATTACACCGGAGCTTATTATTGTGTCATAAGACTCAAAATTGTAAGCGATGTATTTCAAGGTGGGCTGTGGTTGAGTTGAGTTTTCGGGTTGAGGTCGGGTCGTGTGTTATTGTCTTAGCTCAGCCTAAGCTAACGATTTTTCTAAGCTATGGAATGAAATAGAGTATGTTTAATGGCGTTATAGCTTATACTTGAAAAGACTACTTTTGTTCCGAGCTGCTCTTCTGTCAATTTAATTTATATTTTATGTTGGTATTCTCTGGTCTACCAACAATCTGCATTAGGCCTGCGTAGTGCGTTATGGCCCCAGCAGTGGGGACATTGAAAATGGCTGATGCCAAATTTGCAACTAAGTAACCACTGTCATTTTACTCGTTGGTGAACAGAATTAAAGACAAACATTTTAGCATGTCTTAAGCAAATTAGGTGCTGTACATCGGCTAGACGATATGCATAAAGTTAAGAATATCACAAAGAAAGACATGCACTTTCATAAATGCAAATTTTGTCGCATGATCATAAAACGCTAATGTGCTACCTATTTACACGAGTGACTAAAGTCGCACGACTTTTGCACGGCAAAATCGACTGTGTAAATGGCAATGCCACCTAGGTCCTAGGTGACTGAACAAACGGTTGCCAAAACTAGAACTAAGTTATTACATATTGTTACCCAGGTTACGCCATCAACTACATAGACGAAGCGAAGGTTTTTACGGAGCTTTTACGTGCAATAAAAATAACTTTATCAGTGATTATGCTAATTCTTGACGTGTGAACTTTTATAAGTAATTACTAATAATCCGACTATTTTTCTTTATCAGAACTACTACTACCTTTTTCTGGATTTGTCGCGGCTACCGAGCGATGTGTTAAAAATTATGAGATATAAATAAAGTGAGGGGTAAACACTCCTCGAAAATAAATTTAATGAATGAAGAGTGAATGAAGAATGAATGAAGAATTTAATGAAGTTTTTTACAAAAAGAACCCAAGCCTTAAACCAGTTGGAATGGAAATCGCGCAGTCGTAGCACAGCGCGTTCTATGAATGTTAAGCTAGATCCACACTTGTATCATTTTGGCGTGTCAGATCACCGTATCTTTATTATACATTTATTAGTTTGGTTGAGCATGCGCTGTGGTAATACTGTATCAAAGAGACGATGTACGATAAAGACATGGTAATCTTATGGTGGTCTCATGGTAGCTTTATGTAACGCGCTTCACCTGGGCATCATCACAGTCTTATTTATTATAATACTGTGGCATTATGGTACAAGCCGGCTACGCGTGCTATTACAGATGCTACGTGATTATGGTGTCTGTGATTGATACATGGAAAAGATGGACACGTGGAAAAAAACATTAGAGTCACTTACTGATTCATGTCCTTAAATTTTACGCGTCCTTAGATACATACTGTGTAATAAAACGACCTGATGGTGTATGTGGATCTAAAGTTTTAACCAAATTAGTTTCTTTCTTATTTCATGGTTTGTCATTGATAGAGCTTTTTTGTCAATAAAAATAGTTTGAAATATTTTACCGTTTTGCTGGCTGCCGATATGAATTATATTTTATTTTTATAACCTTTTACATATAACTCGATTAAAAAGACTGTCAAAATAAATAATAAGCAACAGAACCTTGATAACACGCACGTTCATTTTTTAATTTGTTTCCCAATCATCTGACTCGCACGTTATATACATCGTTACGCAAACTCATTGCCTTATAACAACGTAATGGCGGAAATGACGGGACCATATAAGACGTATATTAAAATTAACCCAAAGGTCGGGTTGCCTTGAATGTAAAGTTTAGTATACACGACACTACAACGTGTTAATGAATAAACGCAAAACCTCTTAGATGGTGATTGTGGTTATGAATATGAACAGAACTGTACACAACATAAACATTAGCATATACAACGTGTTAATGTTAATGAATAAACACCAAACCTCTTAGGTGGTGATTGTGCTCATGACTATGAATAACTTTTACTATGGAGCCAACTCTGCAAATAAAAAAAAACCAGCTGTTCCATACATTCTGGTCGAGTAGGTATTGACAACTTGTATGAAAAAGTTGATTTTTTTGTTGAGTTGCAGAGTTGGCTCCATAGTAAAAGTTTTTCATGTTCATGAGCACAATCACCACCTAAAAGGTTTTGCGTTTATTCATTTACACGTTGTATAGACTAATGTTTATGTTGTGTACAGTTCTGTAGAACAAGAGAGAGTATTTTGTGAAACTGAAAAAAACAGACAACTTTGTCCCGCCACTGTGCCTATACATTCTGCACCTGATTATGTCTATATTTTGTTGAGACTTAGCAGTTTTATAGCGATTACGAGTAATAGGTATAAATACATTGCAATGTGTCCACATAAAACATAAAACAGCTTGGTCGTAGATTTTCTTTTGTAAATTGTGCAAGAAATTGTAATAATTGCATTTTTTTAATTAATAATGTATGTCAAGTAACTTCCAGTTAATGTTGCCCCGTCGTAGACTTAATTCACCTGGGCTAATTCTTCAAATCATACAATGATTTTCTTAATTATCGAGTAGTAGACAGCGATTTCTCAACCAGTTGAAATTTATTTTACCTACCCATTGAATGTAAACTTTGTTAATTATTGTAATGGAAAATGACGTCACTTTAAATGCTGACCTAATTTTTCAAATTTTGACGACTGTATGAAATATACAGGGAGAAAAAAGCAGCCCTTGACGAGTTTCTTGCCGGTTCTTCTCGTTACAAGGTCTCCTGCTTAGGGTTTGCGAACCGATGGCGTAGCTTCTTTGACATTTACAAGTGCTTGTAACAGCCTAGACTGAATAAACGAGTTTTGATTTGATTTGATTTGATTTGATTTGACATCGGAAGGTATAAAATTGTTTTCATAAAAAATGCTTCTCGCCTAAGTCTTACGCGACAAACAGTCTTATGAGGCTTTGTTACATAACGTTACGAATACGATATGATTGTTGACATCTGTGTCAAGTGTCAGAGTTGTGTGTCCTTAGCTTAAAGAATAGCAAGCCCTTGTTTCTGTACCGACACGTAATTACGTTACACAAGTCCTGTGATGAAGGATTCGGAATAGAGATGGATGGTTGGTGTGACGAAGGTGCCGTAAATCAACGTCGCCATTGTTATTCAAATTTTATTACAGTATTATCGATTGAATTGCTTTGATAGAAGAATTTTGAAATTATTTTTAGTACCTATAATTTATTTATTTATTTATAGGATTCCGGAAATTAGATCAGGGTTTGGCAATGTGCTTCTAATTAATAATAGTAATAATAATTTATTATTAATTGTGGAATTGTTTTAATAGCCAATTGTCGAAGAAAACATAAAAAAGTAACTTTAAATACTGAATTATGTTAAACTTAATACATTAAATTTAATGTGGTTATATCCTAAACAAAAACTGTTTAAACTAGTGGCTCTGTGGATTTGTAGACCTCGCGTTTTGTAGCATTTTTGAAAATTTTTTTGAAATGTCTTAAATATTATTTACCCCATATCCGTTACTTTTTAAAATTTCTAAAAACTGAATCTATTAATATAGTTATAGAACCTGCTCACTAAATACGAGAATCGGTTGAGAAATGCGACCCTTATAGAAAGCAGTTTTGCACAAGCTGATGCAGATATAACGCTACGCGCTCGCTAGATCAAAAATAGAGTTCCTAAAAAAACCCGGCATTATCCTATAAAAAAAGCAATAAAAAAAGTTGAACCGTTTTATGGTCTTTTTTCAAAATGTCATTAAGTGGATATTGCCGCCTTATTATTATGAATTGCTGACCAACAAAATCGGACGGGCTTCCATTAAATCAGTTCCGAAAAGGTCACGCTAGAAGGACCGAATCGAAACATCAAAGTCAGAAATACCCTTGTTTGAAATTCAATATCGTTATGAGCAATTTGTTTTCATAGACAAAGAGTTTACGGACCTTTTTAATGTCACTTACCTCAATTAATACCAATCTTTTAATGCCTAGTTTTCAAGAAATAAGTACCTGTCATTAGTATAGCTTAGTAGTGAGAAGTAAGTAGAGTAGCTCGATGGCGCAGTGGTTTAGCGCCTGGTCCTGCTATTGCGGGGGTTAAGCAACTTTCGCAAGGGTCGGTCATGGGACGGGTGACCAAAAATGTATTATCTCGAGTTCCTCCGTGCTTCGGAAGGCACGTTAAGCCGTAGGTCCCAGCTGCATTTACAGTCGTTAACACCAACCAATCCGCATTGGGCCTGCGTGGTGGTTTATGGCCCATCCTCCTAATCCACCCTTATGGAAGGACGCAGCAGCCCCCAGCAGAAGGGACATTAAAAATGGCTGAAGTCAGTTAGCAAGAAGTAAACTTATCAGCAGAGAGGTATTAGTGACCAGTCCAGTCTATTAATTTGTCACTAAACACTTGCTATAGCTGTTTACACGGTCCACAAGCGACAAGTGCTTAATGAATTGTGGTGGGGGTAGTTGACTTGCCGTTTAATAAATTGGATTGATTTTTATTCACTTGCACTGGCACCTTTGCACGCAAGGTATTAGTGTTAGTGACATAAGCTAGTGTATTAAGTATTCGTAGGTTCGTGTAAACTATAATAATACAGTCTTTAACGCGTTTCAAACGATTTTCCACTACAACTATTTCTCATTGACTCATTTCCTATCGTTAGTGGTGTCGACTCATAAATTCATGTAGAAACATGTATTTCAGTGGGACTTTGTCTAAAGCTGAACCATTACATAAGTTGCTACCCAGGCTGTCGAATTGCTAACAGCCTTTACAAATTCTAATTCCAACTCTATGCTCGCCGCCGCTGCGAAGTTCATATTTAGTTTGATAGGAAACGCTGGCCTAGTTTACTGTTTCGAATGATAAATCAGCAATACGGTTTCTTATAGCGTTATAAAATTAAAAAAGTAAACTTTTAAAGAATTACTTTTGAAAGATTCTCTTGTTGATTTTACCTTGGGTTATTTATAGCATTATTTTTATTTCTAATTTCCTCGGAAAAGACAATTGTCATAATAAATGGGAAGAGTAAGTTTTCTATTTATTGACACCATCGAAACCATGTTTTAACGATAAAATCTAAATCTATTCCGTGGTTAGTTTTCGTGTATTGTTTAAACTTACACAATTTTGCTGACAAAAAGCTGAACTAAATGTTTTTCGATGATTATAAGTAAATATCTTCAGTATTATCATAATTGGTGCCAACATCGCTGTCCGGTAGTTTTTTATTTTTTTCTCATTTAAGTAATATCTAATTAAAAGGTTTTACAAGTTTTAAAAGCAATACACTGCTGTTCACCTATATTTTTATAGATAGATTAAAATTGTTAGCATAGTTACAAAGCTGTACAAAATTTCCATGCATGCAGGCTTGAAGTTTTTAGCTGCTAAAAATGTTCTAAACTATATACATATTTGTTTCAGCTTTGTTAAAGAACTAGGCATGCGGGTTACATGTACTATAGGTTCCCTAATTAAATAAGTTTGTATCCAGGCCGTAAAGGACAAAACGAGTGAGACTTTCTTCCTTTTTCGTTAGGGTAATTTGGGTGAAGTTATCCTGAAACTTGAGAGTTTTATTGCTCTGCTCAGGGTAGGATGAATATTTTTAAAGGTTATCATACTTGACTTAATAGCGGAAGCACAGAACAAGAAAAAGCGGAAGGGATGTAAATACACTTGAGAGCAAAGAAATCGACTTAGAATCAGTTGAGATATTTCAATGAAAATGATACATTTCAAAGAACAATAATTAATCAGCTTAAAAATGATATCAATTTTTATTCTTATTATCAATTGAATTTGTGCTAAAAAAGGTTGTAAGAAAGTTGGCTGGGTGATTCCATTGCTCTCAAGTGTAAGATTATCATCGAAAAAGTCTGAATGACGAACATAAATACTAAAGATTTTTACGAGAAAAAAATAATATTTTTAACGCAAAATAAACAAAAAAGTTTTAAGCCAGACATGATTAGCTTATCCACCTTTGAATGCGGCATTAAAGTTTACTGCATATTTTACAAGCGAGTGATGGATGCTATAATATTAAATGCCAAGTCTACACCACGAAACGTGACATTTCAGCCATACCCTTGACAACCCCACCCCTTAGGGGCTGTATAAGCTCATATAAAATGGGGTTTTAGATATGAGGGTTCAGATATCACGCCAAAAGTGTCAGTAGTGGGATTTTTCTTTAGATATTTGCAAAGATTATACCTGAAAAATGCTATCATTTACCTATTTCTGGTAAAGGAACACCAGTTTTGCAACATTCAACTAAAAAAAATCCTCATTGCGCTGGTTTACCATACAAGGTTTCCTTAAATGCCATATCCACCTGAAATGGAATGTCAAATGAAGTTACTTTAAATGCTGACCTCATTTTTCAAAGTTTGACGACTCCGTATGTAATATACACGAAGAATAAAGCAGCCCTTGACGAGTTTCTTGCCGGTTCTTCTCGTTACAAGGTCTTCCGCTTAGGGTTTGCGAGCCGATGGCGTAGCTTCTTTGACATTCACAAGTGCTTATAACAGCCTAAACTGAATAAATGAGTTTTGAATTTTGAATAAACGAAGAAACTTGAATGCCAGACTTCTTTTACATCTCTAGCTAGAAAAAGAATTTCTCTCAACCTCTAAAACTACACAAGCACTCGATTCTTCTAATCAGTAATTTAAATCTATTCAATTACTCCAAAACAAAGGGGACTCGTAACAAAACCTCTAAATTCCAATCCAAGCGTTCTCAACTTTTTATCAACTTAAAAATAACCAATTACTGGCGGAAAAACAATTTCAGTAACAATCCAATCGTACCGAACGGTACGACGCTGTTTTCAAATTGAAGTGCTGCCACACCATACAGGTTACCTAAGAGCAAATTCCACTGGAAATAAAGAGTGCGAATCAACTTTGCTTTTGCAGTAAAACCTCGAAGTGTTGCGAGTTCCACAAACGCTGATTGTACCAATAAAATTGAACTTAGATTTGTGGTCTATTATTGGTAATTACTTCTACGTCTTATAATATGTAGAATTAAAAAGTTTTTTTTAGTTAAGGTGTGTGGGGTACATAATTATACTTACCCGCATTCTGCATTGCATTTACCCGCAACTTCGTCTGAGTGAAATTTTGGAAATGATAGTACATGACTAATCATTAAATTCGGTAGGTAAGTTACTAGTAATTAGTTTCATAATGAACACACTACCCCTTACAAATAATATAATAAAATATGTGGCTAACTAAATCCACGCAGAAAAAACGTATACTTTGCTATATAGAAGAAAAAGACAATATTATTGACGTTATGAGGCGGCAGGCCATCCAGATTTTTTGTTAAAATATATTTCTGTTACTCAAAGTCCTCATCAAACACCGTAAGATGATTGAATAAGGAAGAAGGTAAGATATAGGTGATATCGCAAAAGTTTGAATAACTATAGTTGTTCTATCTCACGAAGATCGTTTTGCTATGAATGTTGTTAGGCGTGCACATTATTT
Organism: Catoptria pinella; assembly: GCA_963556745.1. Classification (NCBI taxonomy): domain Eukaryota; kingdom Metazoa; phylum Arthropoda; class Insecta; order Lepidoptera; family Crambidae; genus Catoptria; species Catoptria pinella. Next base: position 9,118,443 of record OY750771.1, read on the forward strand.
TAGTGTGCGTAATACGAGAGCGTGCAGACGCATACTGTGCGTGCACGATTCATAGCAAGGCTTCGTGAGATAGAAGAACTATACAATTTCCATCTGCGCATTCAGAATAAAGTGAAAACTTCAAGCTTATTAAACTTATTTCACGAATTTTACCCAAGGATTTGATGACCGCAAAAGTTCGTACCTCATGAATCTCATGATGCTTTGACACAATAGCAAATATTCACCTTAAGTTCGGATCTCAAGTAAATTTGCTCAAGCACCGAGGGTGTCAGTGTAAAAGCAAAAGTTTAAGGCAAAAGCCGCGTGCGGGCAACAGAATTGTAATTATGTACACTCTATCTAGGGAAGGAGGGATGGAATTAAATCCTTTGTTGAACACATCAAAGCAGGTTTTGTGCCAGTAACAGTCACCAGAGACTGTACCGGCGACTGAGTTTTTAATGGAATGCCCCAACTCATTTGTTCTGAATTTTCGATTAACGATTATGGTATACGGACTTCGTGGTTAAATGAAATTCTGTTTTCATTTTTTTTTCTGGATAAGTATTAAAACTTTTTCGTTTTGTCCAATTCTTTGTCCATGAACGTTGGTGGGTTAAATCTTGTAATTACATGCAGCTACTTTCCTCTTCAGAGCCCTATCGCATAGGATGCGTTCCGGTCATGCGATCCGATATGCAGATCGCTGCGATCTATGCGATGTATGGAGTTCTCTTATCCCATCCACACTGGTTGCGGCCCTATCTCATTTATCGCATAGATCGCAGCGACTTGAGATCGGATCGCATGACCGGAACGCACCCTGTGTGTTTCAGCTCTGAGTACGTCAGTACTATTAATAATTTTGTGTCTTGAAGTTTCTTTGGAACTTTTAAGACTGCTTAAATTTTTTTACTTTGTAAGGTTGGTACATTTGAATTAGCATTTTGAATTAGTTTTTAAGAAAGTCTAATGATATAAATTAGAAAACATGAGAAAATGGTTCAACTTAATCTTTTGATTGACATAATTTTATTGAATATCACTTCTGAAATAGTTGAACGATTCATTTATTAGATGTAAAAGGTGCCTTTATCTATGAAAAATAAACAAGAAATACTTATTTTCTTTACAATCAAATGCCAGCGATTGTGCGAGTTTAATTCAGATTAGTATGAAAATAGTTGTCACATTAAATATAAAAAAAACATAAATAAGTTTTCCGTGTTTCCGTTCCGTTTTAGCATTAAAATCCAGCTTGCAAATAATGATCCTGCTTTAAATAATGATAGCAAGGTTGCTCCAAATAGCTTAATTCCCACCAAGTTATTACTACCAACTAGCATACGTACTAAAATAACCATCGAAACCTTCTGTTCTGTTTATTTTTATGCCATTATGTTAGATTTACAACCGAGCAACCCATTATCTTGGTTGGAACTACCGACTTTGTGGAATGAGACTCGAAATAAAAGTTAGCCATTTGTAAACCCTGGTGATTTAAGTTGTTGTAGCTTATTTTATACTTTATGGCAGTTTATGGCACTAATCTTCACAGTGATTGGTGTGTGGATAGCCATTTGTGCAAGAGTAGTGTGTGTCGTAAAACAAAATTGTTTTCCATTTGAATTATTTTGATATTTTTCTACGTGAAGAAAGTTATCGTTGGAAAAACATCGATATAAATAAAACAATAATATTACAGACAACATATTTATGGCTTTAATTTATCTAACTTTTGTCTGAAAATTCGAGCAAAATAAATTAAATATTGTTTGACAGTGTTCAAATATCGTTTTAAACAAACAAAATTTAATTTGTCAAATGTATACAATTTTGTATATTTGAAACTTGTTCGAAATGAAATAACAATTCGATGCTCTTTTGTGAAAACAAGACAATAGCCATTAGACAAGGTCCTTTCATTCAGTCCAAAATGGAAAACTTTAAAGTACAATATTGACCCAACCTTAGCATTGGAAACAAAATTAAATATTCTAACGAATGCAAATTCCGATAGACATTTCAACTTTATTCGTTCCATCAATTTTCCAATTAAAACAAAAGACGTCTGCGTTGTAAACTGAAATTCCCCGAATCTGAAATTTTAAGTAGCTACCGAAATTCGAGTGGTGAAAAAACTCATTATGCTATGAGACCCGTCTGAACACTAAAGTTTTTCCTTTTCATGCCGCGGGCTGCATAAAGTTTTCATAGCACCAGCTGCACCGTTTCTTGGCAAGTAATTATACGTATTTCAAAATCACTCCGCCTTGAGTCGGCGGATTTACTTTTGGTAACTATGAGACCATCCGTTGTTCCTAACACCATTTAAATAGGTATGCGCTAGAGACTTTTTATTTTTAGGGTTCCGTATCAAAATGGTAAAAAGGAACCCTTATGGGGCGACTCAGCCTGTCTGTCTGTCACAGCTGGATATCTTGATATAAGGTCAATTTTAAGTCAAAATCAAAAATACAGCTGAAGAAAATTTAATTCAAAACTCAAAACTCATTTATTCAGACTAGGCTGTTACAAACACTTGTGAATTTCAAAGAAGCTACGCCATCGGTTCGCAAACCCTAAGCGGGAGACCTTGTAACGAGAATAACCGGCAAGAACATAATATTATAATGTTTTTGTCAGTTGTGCTCACTATTTAAATAAATAAGTATGCAACAGTTTTTAATTTTTTTATTGATAAATCTTTATATATCAACTTAGTGTCATCTTTTGAGAAAATAGCAGCACTTCTTATTATTAAACTGAAATAAGATGAACTATATTTTTTGTCAATAATTGTGCTCTGATGAACATTTAAATATTTATTAAAAAGCTTCTTCTTATAAATATTATACATCAATATTGAACGCAAAAAAAAAAGTTTTTTCTTTTATTTATTATTTTTTCTAGTATATTATTTAGTAATAAGTATTTTACCTAAATACATACTAAGATAACTTTGTATTTATAACACATCATTTTAGATTCAAAATATATCAAGTATTTAATAACCTTTTCTCAGAACAAAGTGAGAGTAGCTTCTTTACTAAGTGATATGAAAACTTATTATTATTTAAACATTATTAATCTTCTTTAACAACAAAACGCTAGTCTATTCTAATTTATTATAATAAATTTTACTTATAGTAAATAATATATGATAAACATGTAGTAAGTAACAACCTACCTCTTCTTACAAAATCTAATTCCTCGTATTGTGCGAGTAGTTTTTGTAATTTTCTTGTGTGTAATTTATTTTTAGTTTTTAGCAAATAATTACTTAACTAGTACTTGGGTACACTAAGGGCCTGTTTAACAAATTGTTATAACTATACAGTGCTTTAGGGCGCTGTGGATTTTCTTAATTAAAAAATAAAAATAAAATAAAAGTCAGTGATGAGAAGCTACTTCAAGTCACTTATTATTACAACAAAATATTATTTGCCAGAACTTTCACTAGATAAGGGCAAGAGATTAGTACCAGGGATGTTCAATAGCTCCGTAACCGGAACAGAAACTATCGGATATCCGAAAAAAAAATCTATCCATAACCGTAACCGAATCCGATATTAAAGTTTCGGATAATTCGGATGGGGGCGGAGTCTTAATTAGACACGTCATGAGATATTTTTCTGCCCGGCCGAGACCCGGCCCGACACACAAACTAGTCTTACTTTTAAATTTTTTTAGAACCCTAAAAACCGTAACCGAAACAAACGGATAATCCAAAATAATTTCATGTCCGTATCCGAAACCAGTATAATATAAATAATAATATTTCTATATCGGGTAATAACATTATTTCTATATCGGTATCCGGTTCCAGATCAGAAATTTATAGCAATAACATCCCTGATTAGTACAAACGCACTTAAAACAGTATTGGCATTTAAATCTAGCTTTCACGCCAACAGAATAAAATAGTAAGATTCCGGCCCAATGCACTGACCAATTTATGCTACTGAGTCGCATAATTGGTCAGTGCATTGGGCCGGAATCCCAGGGGTGCGGGTTCGAGTCCCGTCTGAGGTGCTACGGGTGAGTCGATTTTTTCTAGTATTTTTTCAAATATTATTTATCTTAATATTAAAATAGCATTGTGAATGTTTGCATTGTAAAAAATCTAAATTTAATAAATATAATATAGTGTTTACGCATTGGAACTAGTGGAGTTGTAACGATTGTATTAGCTAAATCAATGATTCGTATTTTCTTGTAAATACACAAAAACATAAATATTCATATTTTCTAACGGCAGTTATTGTATCCAATCTTAATTTACGGATCTAAAACTGATCGGAGCTCCAACGGTTTGTTTACAAAAGTCATTAATAAGAATCACCACAGATCTGTTAAGAAATTCTGCATTGATGTGTTCCGTTCAGCAGAGTTGCTTAAAACGGCCGTTTTAGACCTTTTCCTTGAGGAAAATGACGTCACACAGACACATCTCGATAGTGGCGCGGATTTATTGTAGCCATTATCGGATTCCTGCATTCGTTGCGAATTGCTGAAGAGCATCGAGAGGAACCACTCGAATTTATTTAAGATTCAATGAAATGTATTTATCTGTATACAATTAATAAAATGAAAATCATATTCAAAAGATTTGATCTTTTAATTCTATATTATAGAATTAGTAGTTTAAAATTGAAAAAAAATAATTTAAACACTCCCAAATACAAATATGGTGTGCAAGCAAATATCCAAAACACATTTGTGTTGTGGGGTTAGATTTTACAACTTGCCATAATTATGGAGAAGAACGGGGAATAATTTTCCTCCTGAGCCCAAAAAATATAGCTTGTAATTAAAATAACTTAAAAAATTTAAAAGTTGTTAAAGTTACTCGAGCACGTCCAATATCAATACGAACATAGAGGAAGTGGGATAAAAACCGACGATGGGGTGTGCAGATATACGAAACACAAATGGGGTGTGATCTTACAACTTGCCGTATGGAGATATACGGGGAAGAATTTTCCTTTTTCGTGTTTAAAATGTCACTTTAGAGTCCGCCGAACACTGAGATGCAAACGTAATAATAAAATGATTTGCAATTTGAGCATAATTAACTCTTCTTGCGATGTTATTCGGATAAAGATAGTATTTGTCTAGAGTTCTATCAAACAAAAAATTTCAAAATATTTGCCAATTACATTTTTCATACAAAACTGTAAAAAGCATTAATTTTTATTTGTTATTTTTTATTTTTTAATTAATAGAACCCTAGACAAATACTGTCTTGATCTGAATAGCATCACAAGAAGAGTCAATTATATTAAGATAAATAATATTAGAAAAAATACTTGAAAAAATCGACTCACCCGTAGCACCTCAGACGGGACTCGAACCAAAACCTGCGCTGGCTTGCAGCGAATAAGTAAAAAGTACTAGAAAATTTCACCACTCCCACTAACAACTTCCGTAGCCTAATTGGTCAGTGCATTGGGCCGGAATCCCAAGGGCGGGTTCGAGTCCCATCTGAGGTGCTACGGGTGAGTCGATTTTTTCTAGTATTTTATCTAATATTATTTATCTTAAAAATCTAAATTTAATAAGAGTTAATTATGCTCAAATTAATAATCATTTTGGTATTATGTTTGTATCGGAAGCTCACTGTTCGCCGGAAGCGTTAGCTAAGCCTACACACGATTTTTTTAGGACCGATAATCTGAACCTGTCTACGTATTAGTAGGACCAAAATTTGTAGAATAAAGTCTTGGGCGTTATTATATCGGAATTCACTGTGTTTTATTCTAGGCTTCGATCTTCGATCATATATGATCGAAGGCTTTGATAATCAGTCCTAAAAAAAAGTCGGTCCTGTTCATAGGATAACACTTGGAAACCATAGATGGGTCTGAGCCAAAATAAATGTACATTTGTCACAGGATTCTTGTGAGAAACGTTTCTCACGTTTCTCACAAGAACCATAAAACATTACTCACATTTCTCACAAAGATGCGTTCACATAGGTAACTTTTTACCGATGAACAAATAGGTACCTCTGATGATTCAGATGTACAGATGAGAGATGTACTCATATTTTCTTTTAATTGTAGACATAGGGTTCCATAGTAAAATGTATTCCTAACAACCTACACAATCAACTTTCGTAATAAAATAACATAACATTTTTGTTTTGAAAACTGACAAGGTTCGATTCCCGAGTCGTGTATGAGTTTTTTTGAAATCTTTGACATGGTTCCTCCGAACAAATTTCTCTATCTCTTATAGTTTTAAATTTTCCCATACTGACCCGTCCCGATGGATCACCCTGTATACATACTTGGGTACATACATACAGAACAAACTGAGAACCTCCTTTTTTGAAGTCCGTTAAAAATATATCACAATTTGGGCGTTTTTATGTAAGATACACATAAAGTACGTAAACATAAATATATTTAATACTTTGAGAAACAGACATGTGAGAAATATGAACAGTATAATGTACCTTAATTTTACATTTATGATCGAACATTTCTCACAGGCATACCAACATGCAACTTTTTAAATCACTTTAATTGATTATAACCTAAACATCGGATACTATGAAAGCGTGACACTGATGTATCGGGATCACTTTACTATTAAAATGCTTTGCACTAATAATAAACAAAAATATTACTTACCTTTCTTGATATTAACTGCGTTTCTCACAGGATTTTTCACAAGAAATATGGACGACCAAAATAAAAACAACAAAACACAGAGACTTAGAGGGAAATTGACACTTTTTCTTTTTAATTAATGATGTGAGATGTTGCCAGCGTTAAAAAATGTAGTGAGGTTACAGTTTCTATAATTCTACCAGGGTGTAAATAGCGTTTCTCACAAATTGTTTCTCACAGGGCAAAATCGAGGAGTCTCTTATTAACAATTTTTATTCTTATTATTTGATAAGCTAGGCGGAAAATATCAATAAGAGAGACGGCGAAGTTCTATACGAATGTCCGATTAAATTCTAATTGTAAGCTTCCTAAGAAACTTTGGAAATTTTGAGCTATTATCGTAACGAGTTAGTGAAATGGACATATTTCATATGTATGGACAAAAAAAAAACAAAAATACAATATTACTATGTAAAACAAAACTATGAATGTCAGTGTAAATATGACATGTATTTTTTTATATACACAATCCAGAGTAATTAAAATAGTTTTTGAAATATTTTTAATGCAATAGACATAGCCACAATTATGGGTTGAAGGCGGTGGACACGAAATTTTTTACTCATGTACCATTTATTTTGGCTTAAACCCAGATATCGTAGTGCCAACATCACCAACATGGGTACTGAAGAGAGTTTGTGACATGTCATATATTTACACTTTTAAAATAGGCCAAAAAAGCCTTCAGTCTACTCTGAAGCACTACCACAGAATACATAATTCATAACTCTTGTCTAAAAGAGTGAGCAAGAAGGATTTTTTCTATATACATCTTTTATGACATACTTACAACATCGTTATATTATCAAATATTCTACGAATCAAGGTTAGTAAACACAACTAATAATGCATAATCGTCTTATTCAGTTACATAATAATCGAACATGATCCTGTTAGTTAATCTTACTCCCATCATCTATTTATTTCCACTAATTCCGATAGATAAAGCCCAATTAACTAAACCGGAATATTTAATGCTCTTAGTGCTTTCCAGACAGCATCCTGCTTATCGCCTTAAAATTAACAGCGCCAATCACATTTCAAATTAGAATCAACCTCTATTACATACTTACAAGAGACCACAAAATCGACTTAACAATGAAAAAGTATCTTCAACTTCTTTGCTGTAGAAATAAGGTTCAGATTAATAAATTAAATACCTTCATGGTTTGTCGGCGAAAGTACAAGTCTATTCATGAAACATTAGCATTGCAGACACGTAGAGAGTCCCAGGGAAGGTCAATTTCCTTTGAAATTGAGGGTCTTGGAACCAGAGAATAGGAACAGAATGTGTGTCAACAATGATGAAACATCCGTAGGGTATCTTTAAGAACTTGCTTGCCTGTCAAATTAAAAGTTACTTGAATCTGCTGTGTAAAATATTAAAGGTAATAAGTTTAGGTTTTTATTTCAAACATAAGAAAGCAACTCAAAAGCTTTGTTTTGCAAAATTAAACAAAAATAGGTATTGTTTATAAATGACGGAAAATATTATGATTCCATTTGCGTATCGCGCAACATTTTATCTTTTACAAATTAAAAATAACCTCGCTTAATCGCTTAAATTATAAATTAGTCTGAACTGAGAAATGGGGACAGCCGAGCGGAGGGGCATACAAGTCGAGATCTTTGCAATTTGTGGACAAAAAACGCTTAACACGACTCGAATACAAAGCGGCTGTTTTTTTCTAATTATTTTCCTCTTTTTTAACTGTAACTTTAATGACCTAGTTATTTTATACGTTTTGTTATTCAGGACCCATGCTGAGGCAGATTTAGCATAAGGCTTTTTAATTAGCTTTATACTTCTAAGCTTAGATTTTTCTCGCACACAATAGTTTTGTACGAGTATAATGAAAAATACTGTACTATGGCGGCTATGACAAAGGCGGCAATATCCATTCAATGGCATTTTGACAAAAATGATAAAATGTAAATGCCGGTTTTGTCACAAACTATATTTTACAACAGTATTTTGTATACAATATCCATTACCACATTGAATGTATAATGTTTTCTCATAAGTAAACTAAACGTCCACAGATTCATAAAACGTCATTTTTTGGTCATTTTTGAGTTTGAGTGGATATTGCCACCTTTTTTGTTTGGGACACCATCAGAAGACTTTTTGAACAAATGTAATTTGAAAATAAGTCATCTTGCCAAAACATTTTTTTGTTGGGAATCCAGTTGCGATTAAATCGCGAAATAGTCAATTTAACATCGATTAAGGGAATTTAAAGATAAAAGTTGAGCATAAGTTGTAGGCAAGGCCACATGTACCGAAAAAACCGCAGAGAAAAACCAATACCCTTATGTTACGAACGCACTTTTCTAATTTTAATTCTGTCAAGTCACCGTAGTCACGTGCAACCTGCTTCCACGTACATTTGCTAAGAAAATCACTTTGCCATGAACTTGGTGGTGCGAAAATAGCACCACTGAACCGCGAAATTAGTTTCAAGTTTTCTTAGACGAACACCCGTATGAAATGTAAACTGAGTTGGCTTTTTGAATCTGCAGTTTTGGCTTCGTAATGTTGGCGCTAAGGCAGGGTGGTTTAATTTAAATTTTACGACACAGAAAAAGTAAGTCTCTCTGAATTATCAAAGTTCGCAAGGTGTCGTTTCGCATAGACATTTTTATAGCTTTTATATATTTCTTTCCTTACTTACTCTCTACCCAGATGATCCTAATTTCTATTCATTCTTGCAATCAACTTCCCATAAAACCCGAATTACGGCATTCGTATCGAATTTAGATTTATTTACCCCATTTCACTCCCTTAAGGGTTGAAATTTGAACAATACCAATATACGTTGCGTTAGTTTGCAACCATAAGTCTAAATAATAAAAATAGTTTTATTTTTATTTTAAAATTAATGATTTTCTAAACACAACTAATTCATCCCCTTTTTCACACCTTCAGGGGTGGAAGTATCGAAAACACTGAAACACATATATATTAATTTTCAATCGTCAGCCTAAACACAAAATTTTGAGATCCTAGCTTTAAAACTGAGGGGCTTTCATACAAACTTTCATCCCCTTGGGGATGGAATTTCCAAAAATCCTTCCTTATTAAAAATGCCTACACTGTATAAGGTATCTGTGTGCAAAATATCAAGTCTAGGCTCAGCGGTTTGGGCTGTGCGTTGATATGTCACCCAGTCAATCAGTTTATGATTTTCTATTTTAAGATTAACTATTATTATTGGGTTACTTATTTGAAAACTATTATCAGTAATAACCTCATTATTATTCCGCTGCAGTTAATTTGTGCAAATGCTCTGAAGATCGCTTGGCGATAATGCAACCTTTATACCAAGTTTAGTTTTTTTTTAATCTGTATACTGTGGCGTAAAATACACGGGGTAAAATAGTCGTTGACACAGAATGCACTCAACAAAATAGAGGCTTAAGAAATGTAAGTGTACCGCCGTATTCTCAAAATCTCGTGGTGGGACAGAGTGACCATCTTAGATGTAGTTCAAAGGATGGACAAAGACCTCAAACTCATCTTGTATGTACCTTAAACCATCAAGTGCCGCAAACTCACGTATTTTCGTCATGTGATGAGAAACGATAAATACAGAATTCTCCAACTAATCATTCCAAAATTAAGGGTTAACGCAGCGCTGGAAGAAGACGAAATTGTAGGCTGAAGAACCTGTGGTATTGGTTCGGTCGCAGTACTTCGTCCCTATTCATCTATATGAAGATAATTTTGAGCAATTCCTTAATTCGTACGTCAACCTTGTACGTGCTATTTTCAATCTTAGTAATTCAAAAACGAACAGGAGGTACGTATTCATTTCTCGGGTCGACGCGGCACGATATTTTAGGAAGAAAAATTGTGTGAAGGTCTGATGCGACGTGAGTACTATTACTCAAGGTGTCATCTCGTTCCGAGAAGAGCGGGAGATGCTTGTTTTCCTTGTACATGTATGGTGCAAAACAAAAGAGACTTGTTGGGATAAACCTTTATTGCATCCACTAATCCTCCTTCACTTTTGTTGGACCTAATGATTGCTAAAACATTGATATTTCCATCATTACTGGATCCATCATAATTGGTAGTTTTACATATAACTACCAAATATTATGGAACTACCAAACTACCATATTACATATATCTACCTAACCTAATAACTTTACAGTAATGGAAGGCATGATACTGGAATTAAGCACCTAGCAGGCGCTTTACTACGTGGTTTTGTTTTGGATTTGGTCTCTTCGATTCCTTTCATCTATGGTCTCACTAGGTACCATTTGCAGAGCTCACAGCTTTACAAATTACTTAGGTAGTCGAGTAATATGTCAAAGAATTCGATTTCTGACTTTTTTAATTGCTTTTTAAAGTCTCTTTCCAAAATTGTTCACGTCGTTTTACATCACTTAACTAGATAAATAAATCAGTATTCAAACTCAAGCATTTCAAAGAATCCGCTTGAGCTTCAAGTTTGCATTGGCAACTTTTTTATGAACCGGTGTTATGTTCGGTGTTGTTACAATAATTATATGAATTAACAAAGGATAGCTTAATATAAGAAAGATTCCTTTACATCCCGCTAAATTAAATATCTGGGCCCTATTTAATAAACGTGACAATTTGTCACCTGTCATGACAATTTTATATCCATTGCGTCAACCAATTTGAAAATAGAAAAAACTACTCGTAGCTACACCGCAATGTAAACCCAATTGTCACGTTATTAAATAAGACCCTGGAGTTCTATTGATAAAAAACTCTATTGAGCCGCACTTTTAAATTGGTATGGAGATTTAATGATAAAGCCGCTAGGATTGGAAAAATGAGATCAGCAATACTTTTGTCACACACTTAATAAAAAAAAACAATATTCACTTAAGTATTTGAGTGAAAATTTTGCATTCAAGAAGATTTCATCACAGCATGTTTTAATGAATATGCTCTGATCGATAATTGTACTTATTTTACAGTGTAATTATAAAAAAATCAGTGGCAGACTTAGTGCATTTAAAAAAATATATATATTTATAATAAATACATATAATAAATATTTGACAACATCACATTCATTGCTCCGATTCCAAAGTAAGAAGCTAAAGCACTTGTGTTATGGAAATCAGATTCAACGGTGGTATCACCAACACCCAGACCTGAGCCAATATAGAAAAAGTTCGTTTTCTTAATTGACCCAACCGGGAATCGAACCCGGGACCTCAGAGATGGCGACACCTTGAAAACCGGTGTACAAAGCCACTCGACCACGGAGGTCGTCAAGGCCTTTATTTAATCTCGCAATGTATAAATATTGAACTTGATTTCAACCAATAGCTGAAACAGCACATACATTTATTGAATTGCAAATAGGATCTGTCATCCGAAAAATAAAATGTGGCTCTGACTCTCTGACCAATTGTAGAGACGGAAAACTGTAATAGAATCGGGGCTACATTGCCGATTTGTTAAAATTATACGTTTCTTTGATGCCATTCTTGTTAAAAGATTCAGCAGTCTAAGTGGCTTTTAAGGAACTTGACATTCAAAGCGATACAAATAATAAGCTTCGAATTCCAAGTGACATTTCAGGGACGAACAAACTATTCTGTTTATTAAAAAATGTGAATAGTTCATTAATCTCGAATATCGTGTCTTGTCTTTACTCTCCTCTCGCTTTTACTTTGATTTAAAAATGTGAGTAGTTCTTTACCTGTCAATCTCGAATATCGTGTCTTGTCTCGTCTCACCACTTTACTTTGATTGTCCGTTTATTTAAAAATGTGAATAGTTCTTTAACTGACACTCTCGAATATCGTGTCTTATCTCTACTCTCCTCTCGTCTTTCAATATTAACGCCATTTTTTATCGAATAGATTTTGTTAAGTAAATAATTGTGTAATATGTTGCTCAATCGAATTAAAATAATTTGTGAAAATTATTATGTATAAAAAATACTTATGTATGTACTTATTATATCAGTGCTAGGGAAATTTAAAATCAGTGCCATGTGGTTTAATTCATCGTGGTTTTCATTAAATTCTTGTTTTAATTTAATTTTCATTTTAGCCCAGAATTCAAAACAATGTCGAGGTAACTCGTTTCTGATTTTTTTACATTATGAGACTGTAGAGGCGTATTTCCCGAAATTATTTATCCCTATTATTTTAATTACATTCGCTTTTATTACTTTATTACCAATTGAAAAAAATCCTAAAAGTTTTTTACACATAATCATAAATGTAAAAGTAGTTTAAAAAAAAAGAAATTTGGAGGAACATTATTTCAATCCAACTAAGTTTAGTTTGAGACCCAAACAATTCTGAGAATATCAAATCAGTGACAAGTCCAAAGTAATTTCATAATTCATTGAATAGAGACTGAAATGTCATTAGAATAAGGTTTAATCTAGTACACTTCGAAATAGATTGGACACAGTAAAGTACTCTCAGAATTAAATATAGACCACAGTGTAGTCAACCAATAATAAATAAAATAGTTGACTGGGATTACCTATCTATTCTAAGTGATTATTAAGTGATTACTATGTAGTCTATGATTTGGAAAACTTATTTATTAGTATTAGGATTTCATGAAATACATGGGTACTGGACGGCCAGCAAGTTACATTTATTTATTTAAAATCAAAGAACATCAGTTTGGGTATATAAACACTATAAAAGGAATATCAAAAGAGGTTTCTTTAACAGGATTTCATTAACATCTTAGTGGAATGGAAAGTTATGGGCTATTTACATGGGTCGATTTAGTCACTTGAGACGGTCGCCTTTAGTCACCTAGCTGGATCAGTAGTTTGTGCAGTTACCTGCGGCCTAGGCCGAATTGCCATTAACACAGTTGATTTTCACCGTGTGACAAAAGTCGTGCGGCTTTAGTCACCCGTGTAAATCCAACATAAGGATGAGTGACAGAGATAGCATGTTAGAAGTAAGTTATTCTTTTTTAAAATATTTACGTTTTATTTAGGAATGAGAGACGTGAGGAAAGACATTGTATCGTGAAAAGACGAAGTATTTAAATAAAATAAAATAAATTTTTGCAAATTCAAAGCTTAATATGACGCAAACAGATCGCTGTATCAAAAAATAGTCTTCTTAAACTTACAACATTTTGAATGACCAATCCACACTATGAGATTGAAGAGAGAAATAAACCCCACTATACATGTACAAAAAATATATTTTTCAAGATTTTATTCTACCATTTTTTCGGCGTTATTAATATACATGTTCATGCCAACTAACAAACTAAGTACTAAGAGCCTCTGAACTAAGCCGCGGACGGACAGACGGACATGGCGAAACTATAAGGTTAAATATGTATATTTTACCGGCCAAACCGATTTTCAGGACAAATAAGTTTGGTCTAGGTTAAACTAGTTCTTCCAATACGCGATGGGCAAAACTGGTATAGCCTAGACCAAACTAGTTTGTCCTAAGCCCGATAGGATAAACCAATTTAACTAGGCCAAACTAGTTGATCCTGATATAAGCATTATGGCCAAACTAGTTGATCCTGATATATTACAAGCATTATAGAGCTTCGCTCGCTCCGCTGCGAGTGGTCTAAACACTAACCTAACCTAACCTACCTAGTGCATTTAAAGTTTTTCTTTGTAGCTAAGCTGGTTTATCCTATCGGGCTTAGGACAAACTAGTTTGGTCTAGGCTTTACCAGTTAATCCTATCGCGTTTAGGAAGATCTAGTTTAGCCTAGGCAAAACTAGTTTGTCCTGAAATCGGGTTTGGCCGGTAACATATATAAAAAAGGAAATATACAGAGATAAATAACGAAAGCTTTCAAACAATGACAGTGTGTATTGCTGTCATGTCTGACGCTTATACATTGCATACTAAGCTTTGAATACAATCTGTATATTACTGGAGCAACCATTTTTGCGAAATAACCTGCTGAAATCCTATAATCCTCTTCCATTAAGCACTTATTTTGGGTGTGATCCCGGCAGCCTTACCCGAAGAATATTTCATTAAACAATGTTCACGTTGATTGAGATTTTAAAAGGTTGGCATTTCATACTTTTTTTTTAAATTGCGTCGTTTTAATCCTATTGACGGCTTTCAAGTAGAATATTTTATGATTGAGGATTATCTTTTTTTACTGTTTAAAAGTGAATTTTATTAATTCAAATTTAATCTGAGAACAATTGGTGTATGTCCATGTGAGTTATTACGAAACGAGTTTAATATTTATTTGCAAGAATACAATTAGTTACAGATTAGAACACTTTCTCTCACTGTGATTTTTTTATTGTATTAGAATTATACACTTCTAAGACTTTCGCGCGTACAGTTTATTAGAAATAAAACACTTTTTACGGATTACAGCGCGTATATTATTAATTCTGGTGTTGTTTTAGAATTATTTCGTTTGGATTTATTGTTTTTTTGAATTCCCGACGTTTCGTATTAGAATTATTTTAGTCGGCGGCAATGTAGTTTTAATCTAATGTAATAAAAAGGTAGAACTTAAACACTAACATGCTAAACATGTATTAGGAAATTAGTAATATGTTTTTTTAGTTCAAATTACAAGCATTTTCAACATCGTACTATTTTAATACAATACTAAATAATATACTAGAAAAAATTCGACACTGCACCAGATCATATTCTGGGATGGGAATCGAACTCAGGTGATATGTGGTAAGACCATTGGACCGGTGTAGCTCAGTGGTAAGAGCATTGGACCGGACTTCCAAGGGTCGTAGGTTCGATTCCCGTCCGAGAATATGATCTAGTATTATTGTATAAAATAGCATTGTATGTTAAATCTCAAATTTTAAAATCGTACTATTTGCAGAATTTTAACATTGAATATGCGTCCCTTACCTCTTCCATTGTAATTATAGAATCCGCTCAAAATTGGACTTCATCTACCTACTTTAAATTTGTTTGAAGATCAACGGACCATTTCAATACGGTCTGCAATTAATCCAAGCAATAAGGGGGTTATTCTGTCATTTTGTCAATAGAACAATGTTCGCAGATAGAAATGAAACGTTTTCGATTGCTATTCCGCAGTTGTCTATAAATAATTCCGCCTCTACCGGAACTGTTTTAAATAGCAGTTCTCAAGAGCAAAGGCTGCTTACATCGCTCATCTCGCCTCTTCTCAACTGCAAAAACACAGTGTAGTTAATGGTCAGAAGCAACTGTTGTTTAAAAACTTTGGGTAGACAATACCATAATTATTTTATTAGAAGAGATTTGAAGAAAACAGCTAGTTTGTCGAGAAGATACTGAAATAGTAACTTTCAACCTCTGATTACACCTTTGGTATAGAAAAAAAATACAGATTTCGCGAAAACTTTTCTGTATATTTTCGTGTCTAAGTATGAATTTCATATAAAGAAAATAATTCATTGTTATAGACATTACTACTTTATTGAAAGGTAGTACTATAACCTAAAACCTAAAAATAAAACTCCAGCACAACTAAAAATTTCCGCAAACGCGATTTTGTTACCCAAAATGATACGTTTTGTATGAACAGTAATATTTTTTTCCCCAAATCGGAAAAGAACCCCAATCTGGCAGCCCTGGCTTCACAAAGGATAAGCTACAGCCTAAACCGTAAAAAATAGAGAGGTCTTGTTTTTTTCACCATGTAGCCTAATGTCATATCACTAGGGGTTGTTTCATCTGGTAATCATTTAATGAAAAGGGCACCTGCCCAGTCCACGTTTTTCTACTGATTGGAAAATTTATTTTTCTACACGGTTACACTCCCTCACGAAAACGATCTGACAAACATTTTCCATGTTAAAAGTAAGTTTTACATAATCATAAAAGTAAGTTTTACATAACATGTTAATTTTAAAGTTCACATGATAATTTTATAAAATAACTGCTTATTATTATTATCAACAATAATTTGTAGAATAATAATCCTCTACCTCCACCTTGCGTTGCTATGATAACAACATGAAGACCAACAACAACAACAAACTTCAGCGAAGTGCGGTTCAATGTAGGGGTAAGAAAATTGTATAAAATTTTAAGAAAATGTTTGTGTAATTATTGTTTCATTACAGTGAAACAGTAATTCCAAAACATGAGACATAAAAATGCCAAGTCTTGTGTTTCAGTAGATACAAGGGCCTAATCGCGCTAATTTTCAACGATAAAACCAAAGCTAAGTCGTTACCGGTTCAGTTTCGTTTACAGAGAAATCCTCGCTTTAGTTTTGTTAATAATGTTGAAGCTATATCTAAGGAGCCTAGGATGCCAATCTTGGACAATTTAAAGGAGAATTCTAAAGCTAAACCACTTTGGTTTAGCTTTATTATAATTTTTTTTTTTTACATTTGACAACATCACATACATTGCTCCAATTCCAAAGTAAGTAGCTAAAGCACTTGCGTTATGGAAATCAGAGACCTGAGCCAATATAGAAAAAGTTCGTTTTCTTAATTGACCCAACCGGAAATCGAACCCGGGACCTCAGAGATGGCGACACCTTGAAAACCGGTGTACAAAGCCTCTCGACCACGGAGGTCGTCAGCTTTATCTAAATGTAACCTAAATGACAACGTAACGCTTTTGATTTTATCGTTTGGAAATAGCGCGATTGGGCCCCTGTTTTCCATAATTATTTGTTACTCATTCTAAACAAAACAATACTTTGACTAACTTTCATTTGTTTCACGAATTGTTAAAGAAAAACTGGAAAACAATCAACGTTGCCTACTCTGTGCATAAGAGGAAAAAAAACAGTGCTTTCGGCGCACTGCCCGAAACAAAGGGTATTCTTTCGCAGCCCACTTCTTACACGGGACAATACAGCTTTGTTACGGCCGCGTGATTATTAACAACAACAATAATAGCTGCGACTTGCGAATTACACGTGATATTGTCGCTATTGTTAGATATGATTCGTATTTGTTCCTGGACCTTGGGCGATCCATTTTGCGGAGACAACTCTGATATTGCGATGTTGTTTTGCCGTGAAGATGAATTTATTTCTTTTTTTGGTGTAGAAAAATAAGTTGTAAGCAGTTTGGAACTATTGATAAGTTAGTAAATTTTGTTTACAATACCAACTTTTTGTTAGCTTATCCTAAATAGATTTTATGATTGGATGGGACTTTCATTTCACGAGATACTTTAAGAGTAAAGAAAATACCGTAAACTTGATAACCTCCTCCTTTTTTTGAAGTCGGTTCATAATTATAGAACAGGCTTTAATATAATTATTGACTTAATTGAAGTCTGCTCTTATTTTAGTAAACCTATCAGGCCAGATACACTGATTGTAAGATTAATATCATACCCAAATGTACCAAACTGTAAGAAGCATATTATTGCTTATTTTAAGTACCATGTGTTATTACTGTTTTCACCAGTGATCACCAGTGTGTGTGCCCGATGTTCAGCTAAAAGTGCGTCGTGGCCATAGATCGGTCAAAATTGGAAAAATCTTTATGGGAGAAGTGTCAAAACGTTAAACGCGCGGAGATCTTTTGTATGGCGCTTGAAATTTGCAAATCGGTCAGGTATTTTTTGGGAAATTTCGTAAAAATATAAATAAAATAAAATATTTTCCGACATGCCGGACAAAAAATAAAATTCTGTCAGCATTGCAATCCTCGATGGACAAGCTGGAATAAAGGCCGAGACCGGAAGTTGAGGTTCTTATAGCGCGGACAGCAAGGGTTGCAATGATGACGAAGCTTGAAAGTCGAGAGCGTAAATTAGCTTAGCTCGAGGCCATCATGACGTGGCCAACAGTGCAGTCATTATGGACTAAGGCTTGTATAGTGTTTTACTCAAACAATGCGAGTTTTTAAACGTTCATTTTAAACTATAGTACTAGTACTATATTAATTTGAAAAAAAAAATGCAAGTATATCAGAAACGGTGCGTGTCGGAGCCAAAAATAAGGTTTTTTTGACTCCCTGAAGATCCACGGAAGTAGATAAATCACGCTGTGATGGCCTAGACCTGTGCTAAGCTACGCTTTCGGCCATCATCGGCTGCCAGCAACGCAGTCATTATATACCGCGGCAGTAATGTACTATTTAACAAAGTTCTAAATATTCCGGCTAGTATAGACCTCAACTTTCAATGACGACCAGTCCTTCCCAACCTAGTTTTCACAAAATTTACAGTTGTTTAGAGGGTACAATGTTTGCGAACATTTGACAAATACAAAACATTAGGCGATCACAAAATAGAACGTTTTCAAACAAACTCGGCATTAACGAACAGGTAAATTCAAGGATTTGTCGCGGTACGAATAATGTAATTAAGCGTGATGTTTAAACAATTATGCAAATGAAGGAAAGGCGAAACTTTGCAGAAAGGTCTCATTATCAAATGGGGGTCGAGGTAGGTTCGTACCGTATGAATACAAAATATTGTTCATATTATTAAGGACACTCGACCGCTTTGTGTTATAAATTTTAAAAAGTCATGAGATAAAACTATTGAGGATAACCTATAAGACCTAAAAAAACTTCGATTATCTGTTTCCATTAAAGACAAAATTCAGACTTCTTTGGATATTGTTCATATTTAAATCAGATGTATTTAATGACAGTTTGGTTGCATTGATTTTCCAACAACTTATTTGTCGTTATTCTCCGCAAGATGGCGTTAAACTAATTTTTTTGTATCTTAACCTAGTCAGTTTCCATGAAAGTATCAAATACAACTTTTGAATTTAAAACGAGTTAGAATGCAAAAGGTCACAGCTCGAGGATATAAATGAATTTCATGAATCAACCCGAAGCGCTGATCTTCCGCGTGACTGGCTTAACGGATGATTTTTTTTACGTTTTCCCGTCATTTGCGTTCTTGATTTATTTGTGATATCATTCAATTTTATGACTAAAAGGAACATTTTAAAGTATCAAGATTTTTATTCCGCTGCTAATTGCTATCATTTGCTGGATTTGTAATTGCTTGAATTAGCTATGATCTGTTAATACAATGCATTTAAGGGATATCTTGAATCACAATCACAAAAATGGTTTATCTTCAAGAGCTTCTTGAAATCCAGGACTAGCTGAATATAGTGTTGTTAGAGTCAATAATTAAAACTAATACTAGAAATTTGTTTCAGACTACTATTTGAGCTTCAAAGGTACATAAATTCTTATGAAGCAACTTAATTATTACACTTTTTCTAAGATAGAAAAATTAAAAATGTCGTGATTTGTTTTATACATGACTGCCCATGCCCCAAAACGTTAAGTGTAATTTTACACGACTGCCCAAAAAACAGAAGATGTAAAATGATTTCAGGGTTCATGTATGTTTGTGGGTATGTCAGTATTTTATTCCACTATAACTTTTAAATGCCTTAGGGCTGATTTTTCAATGCCCAGATAAAATTTAATCGCTTGATGACGTGATAAACCGTCAAATTGAAAATGTTTGTCCTTCGCTTGTCTGTCAAATGTTTTTAATTGACATTTATTTTATTTGGTTAATAATTTAACTGACTAATATCTGTTGTCTAAGGATTGAAAAATCAGCCCTTAACGGAATTAGATGTATAGGATATCGTTAGAATGCTTACATCTTCCCGAGTAACACTGGCTATATTAAAAAAAATGTGACTGTACGAAGCCACTTTCAAATGTGAAAAAAACTTTTCTTCAATTATTACATTATGGGCATCAAATGAAAAGCCTTCATGAGTACATTTCAAAAAATAAAACATATCACTAAAATGTGTAATATAAAAATAAATAAGTTCAAAAAATATTATAAACATGACTGCCCTGCCAAAAATGAACTAAAAACCGACTGCACGGACACCTGTTATTTAACTTTTTAGTTCGTTTTTGACAGGGCAGTCGAGTTTTTTTTTATAATTCTTTTCGTAAAACTAGTTTCGTCATAATTTTTTGATTATACTTACCTTCATTTTTATTTTTCTACAAAGACATTTGTAACACGTTAATTTATATCGCAAATATTTGTTCAAAAGAACATTAAAATCTAAATCCTATTTTAGTTACGTCGTTGAAGCTTAGTGCAACTAATTGTATTATCTTCGTTTCATTTCATCTAACAAAAAAGCCCTCCCTGCTTGCGATGATGCATCGAACTCAATGTAGCGATATTACCTTTTTCTAATTGAGAAACTTTCAAGTTCCCTTTTTATTGTCTCTGTCGGGTGCCCATTGTTCACTCCAAAGTAAATTTCAGCATTCCCCATCTCGACAATTATAAAAGTTTTAATTGCTCGTACTTTTCTAATTACAAAAAATAAAGTCTCATGAGAAGAGGAAATATTAAAGGGGGACCTTACGAACACCCCCCATTTCGGGCACGAGTGGAAAGTTTTTTAATTTGTTAAGTAATAACTGTAATAAGCCATCTTTAGTACGGGAATCGTAATTTGTAAGAGTTTGCTTGAAATGAAACGATTTTTTTTTTCATAAATATTTTTCAGTTAGATAATTTGAATAAAATTGATTTTAATGATCACATCGTTGTTTTTAAGTTTTTATTTATACTCTACAAACGTTTTCAAATGCTTAGTTTAAAACTAGCTTCAGAAACATTAAGTTACTAAATAATATACTAGAAAAAATTCTACTCGCACCAGATCATATTCTCGGACGGGAATTGAACCCGCGACCTTTAGAAGTCAGGTCCGATGCTCTTCCAAAGGTCACGGGTTCGATTCCCGTCCGAGACTATCATCTGGTGCGAGTCAAATTTTTTCTAGTATATTATTTAGTATTGTATAAAAGTAGCTAAAATCTCAAATTTAAGAACATTAAGAGGTTAATTCTTTTCGACTATCCTTTGCGTTCATTAAAGAAAACTTTAAAACAAAATTAAGCCCAATTTCATCGTACTGAAACTGGAAACTATAACAAACTTTTGATTTAACGTCGCCACGCCGCAGTTCAAGGGTTCGGCTAATCTAAAATACCTTTAGTCAAATGAAACACCATCTGGCATTTTGTTGGTACTAATTTTGTCTAATAAAATTTATTTTTACTAAAAAATATTGGTGAATGTACATTCAGAAACTAAATATACACCATATGAATTGGTGAATTGGTGGTAAGCTATGTCGTATACAAAGTAATATTTTTAATCAAGTAGATCCAATTTATAACTTTAATTCATATGCTTTGGAACTTAAGTCTAGATTGCAGAAATCCCAAGAAGATGCTAGAAATATATATTTTTTTAAACTTAATCTTAAACTTCTTATAATTATAAACCTGTTTTTAGTAATATATCCAAATGAATGAGAGACTTTTCTGTATGTGTGAATTACTTTGACAGAATAAAAAACATCAAAAGCATCAGCAGTAAATTTTGTACTGTGACCTTTTGTTTCACTGCGTTGCTTTTTCCACTTGGATCCTTTGTCACTCCGTAACTTTGTAAATCTGCGGAAAACATTGAGAAAGAGGCTGAATAATTCTATACACAAGCATTGAAAAAACCCGACAGAGATATATTAACATTTGTAGCAACCCTTTTTGGCACGTCTGTGACCGGCCTAGGAAAGCGAAGCGCATTTTCTTTGAAAAATTAATTTCTTGGTAGGAAAAGACTTCACAAATACTCAAAGAACGTAAAAAATAACACTTTAGATAAATTGGAGGAAGTTATAAAAACCCTTTTGAAGTTCATAAAAAGGTTTCATTTAGGGCTCTCCTTGGGTTTTTCTTTATCTCTGTAAAGAGGACTGATTTTGTAAATAAGTATGATATTTTTTAATACCTATATATGAATTATTGTATCATAAGTCTGAGTTCAAAAACTAATAAGAGAGTTTTCGTCTTTTCTCAAAAAAAAATATGTTTTAGAAAACTCTATGATTCTATCTTAGATTTTTGTAGCATCATCGGCTATTTTATGTATATTTTGAAACCAGACTCAACTTCATAACTCTGATAACTCAAAACCAAGAAGTAAACGTTTTTCCTGTTCAACCCCGTGTCTCAAGACTTCAACACTCACGTTTTTCAAGTCCTTTGTAGAGTTCAACCAGCAACTTGTAATCCCGACTGAAGCGGTTTTATGACGTCACACTTTAGTAGTGAAGTAGTGGTTTGCCATTTCCATAAAAAGAACTCATTTGACTTTGAAATATTAAACTGCTGACATAAAGCATTCTTTGACTTGACAGCTCATTTCAAAGAAGTAGTTGTATGGATAACTTTGCTCCTAGCTTGCAACCTGTGATTAAGAAATTACAGTCTTGTTTTAAAACGAAAACACCAAAACTCACCGGTAATTTATTTTTATAGAAAATTATTTGCTGTTTGTTTTGGAACCAATGTTCGATGTAAATACTTAAATTGTTTCATAAACATTAATAAAATTAATACGTTTTAGCTTTATTTAAACGATCGAGACTCTATTTCCTTTTCTTGGGTAAAGTAAAGTAAAAGTAAAAAATTGCTTTATTCAAATAAACTTAGTAATTAAGCGCTTTTGAATCGTCTATATTTTTCTACCACCTGTTCCAGACTTTTTTAACTGACAAGAAGAACAGGCGCAGGTACTTATCAGCTTTAACAGAAATAAAGAACGATATTTACAAACTTAAATATATCGTTAAAAATATATCGGTAATTTAATATAAAACTAAAAATTGCGATCGTTTAGATGTTACAGGTCTAAAAAACAAAAACTGCAATTGAAGTTGAATTCTGGAACTGAAAATATATATCATGAACTGAAAAACGAAGAACACAATAGATACTCAGAACATTCAATCTGAACATTCCGAAGGGAAGATTTTCTTAGCAATCTAAACGTCTTACATAGATATAAAGAAATTAGAATCGGCACGTGCTTGTGTTATTTTGTACAGGAGCTAGGTAAAATTATCGAAGACTTGACTTTAGTTAAAAAAAATATTCGACTTCTAATTTAACCATACTTGGTTGATTTGTCAGTAAGCAAAAGGGACTTGATGATTTTTAACGAATTTTGAATATACCTAAAACAAAAGTTCTTACAGTTTTGTTTTTAGTTAAAATTGTAACATGTCATGTTAATTTGTTCGAATGAAATTAAGTACAAAGAGTAAATTAAAAATATATCAAAGTCTTATATTTTATCGATTTTATCAGAAATTCATTCTACAAACTCTACCTACTTCCTACTTATTTTTATTGTTACTACCAAGATTTAGTTGACTATCAGCCATTTTTAATGTCCACACTGCTGGGGCACAGGCCTTTCTTATGGATAAGGAGAATGGGCCATAACCCACCACGCGGCCCCAATGGCGGATAGGTGGATATTAACGACTGCAAATTCAGCCGGGACCAACGGCTTAACGTGCCTCCGAAGCACGGAGGAACTCAATATAATAAATTTTTGATCACCCATCCCATGACCGACCCTTGCGAAAGTTACATAACCTCCGCAATCGCTGGACCACTGCGCCAGCAAGGCTCCTCCATTTAGTTAGTATTAATTAATTTTAACACATATCAGCACACTATCCCCAGCACTACAATATTCGCACTGCGCTCCAGAGGCAAGATGCGTTCGGCTTCAGAATTTAAGCCACGTACAAGCAGACAGTGCGCTCCGGGGAGTCTATTTCCACAAAAATTGGACTGCATTACTCCTGAGATTCTAATATCTATGCACAGTACTATATTTGCTAATAGAAATCGACATGAAATCTATGCGGAATCCTTAAATAATGGATACCTTGTTTAATTACGGGATAGTACCTATATTTTTGTTTAGTGTACTGATTGATAGACAAACTATTCATTAGCTAGGTCTAAAATTTGAAAATTGTTTGCAAGGAATAATCCTTTTTATAGAAAAAAAACTAGTGGCTCTATACAACATGTTACAAAAGTACCCCTAATGCCGAATATGGTATATAGGGACCATCAAACTGAACAACTGGTACTATGGGACCAACTCTGAAATCGCTAAAAAAAATCAGCTGTTTCATACATTTTGATATTTTCGATTTTAATTTTTGTATGGAACAGCTGATTTTTTTTTCGCGATTTCAGAGTTGGTCCCATAGTAAAAGTTGTTCAGTTTGATGGTCCCTATATACCATATTCGGCATTAGGGGTATTTTTGTAACACCTTGTATAGCTCTATACCTCGCGTTTTTTACATTTTTCGAAATTGCTAAAATATATTTTTTACAAACAGGTACATGGTGTAAATCCCGACATAGTTTATTCTGATAACGTCGGTAACCACGGAAATTTAAAATTGTCATTATGGTCTAAAAACTGTGGGGTCATTATTGTTCTGTTAAACAAGATAGAAAACCAAATTTTTTTAAAATCGTGTTCATGCGGTAGTAGACTGCGACTATACCTAGTTTTCGTGCATGCATTTCAATAATTTGTTTTAAGCGTTTTTAGAATTTTGAAATAGTTATAGTAAGTATCTAAATAATGGATAAGTGTTTATTACTTCTTTTATTATTGATACACTGGAGTTATAGTTATACATTTATGTTAATGGAAGCTACGTGGCAGTGTCATAAAAAGATGATATCCAATTTCAACGCAATTTATAATAAGCTCTGTTTTATGGAAATGCATCATAACGTAACATAATACGAAATGAAAATGATAAATTTTAATACTTGTTCATATTTATATTTCTGTTACTGCATAAACTGGTGAACATAATTGTGTTACAAAAATACTAATATTAAAATAAAGAAAGTACTCATATAAAAAGTAACCAATGTTATTTAAGTTTTTTTTTAATATTTATTGGAGACTCATTTTATCATTTCATACATGTATTCTGATTTTTATAAATTTTATTTCATAATTTATTTATTTTATTTGAACTTACATAACCTGATTCGTCTATAAACGACATATTAATAATACGACATTACTCGTTTGTCGTTACTTTTCCGGATATTGATAAAAAGTAAGAGTAGATTTCTAATATTTCAATACTGACTTTCTATAGAGAATAAATTAAAACGGTGCTATGAAAAAGTTAAAAGATCATCACCTCATTTTCACGAAAATCGTTCATCTTATAAGTCCACTTGACCCACTTAGCCAGATCTAAGGTTCCTACATAATTAACTGTGAAAGGAAGAAACAGATCAAAAGACAGATCCTCTTCGAGACTTAATTTTTTTTCACTCGCTTCCAAATAATAAAACTCGTTTAATTTCCATCCCATTTCAGGGCTCGCTCAATTTGTTTAAAGTATATTAGAGACACAGTATAAAAATGTCAGTAAATTAACACGTAAGAATTGTCAGGTGCACAGTATTAGAAAGTAAAATATTTTTATATTCGACCCGAGAAAAAACAATACGCGAATATTTTATATTACTCTCTGGGGCTGTCTCAACGTAGTTATGTAATTGAATTATTGAGTATTAGACTATATTTTATTTTATTTTATTCCCCCTTCGACAAACACACTTTTTGTTTTATGTAAGTAACTGTAAAGATCACTACATTGATTAGACACGAAATTAGATGACGATGTTAAAAAAGTAATTGAATTTTTGTTTCTTCTACCAATTCAATATTTTGATTAGATAAGGTTGTAAATCCAGCAAAATGCAAACAAAGCCACGGGAACAGTGTCTTATTTTTTATATGTAATAGGCAATGAAAATATGTTACCGCACCCATATCAATTGTGCTCAAACCCAGAATGTAGATTGATGTTGTCTCGCCTAACAACCCACGGAGAAAAGCGAATAAAACGCGAACAATAATAATTTTAATCAAAAACAATGAGATTGCGCCCGACGCAAATTGGTCTTCTTTTGTCATTAACATGATGATGGAATGCTGTGATTCTTGGCCGAGGGAGGTGTGGGCCGGCTGTTACATAGAAGCGTTTTTAGAAAATAAAAATACGGTCAATAGCGAATCTGACTCGCGCACCGAGGGTTCCGTACTATCTACAGGGTTGATTTTTTTTAATGCCACCTGGAAGGAAAGTACTATAAGCAATGGAGTTGGTAAATTTCATTCAAATGAAAAATTTCTTTATTTTTGAAAAGAAACAAAACTGCTTTCAAATATTTATAAAAATACACTTCCCACATCCAGGAATCGGATCTATGCCTTTCGAATACCAAAAACTAATACCAATGGTATTTGTTTATTGCTGTTATAAAATTTATATTCTTAACGAATACCAAATTTTAAATTTTTAATACAATTTTTAATAATAAACATTTGGTATTACCATTTGCTATTAGTTTTTGGTATTAGAAAGGAGTAGAACAGGAATCGATCCGGCTAAAATTCGAAAAAAAAACACCCTTTCGTATCAATCGATAGGGTTTATCATAAGGATCAAATGTCTCTAACTAACATGGTACCATGAAACCTAAATTTATTTTAATTGAACCGGAAAAAATATGTAAGCTAACTAATTAGTTAATACTAAATAATATACTAGAAAAATACGACTCGCACCAGATCAGGTTCCCGTCCGAGAACATGATTTGGTGAGAGTGCCTATCGATTGATATCATAAAAGTACGGGGTGTTGTTTTTTCAAATTCTAGCTAGTTCGATTCCTGGGAGTGGAAAGCGTATTTTTAAAAAACCCAGCAGTTTTGTTTCTTTTCAAAAATAAAGGAATGATTCCTTTTCCTTTTCTGTTTGAGTGAAATTTGCTATCTACATTATTTAGAGTACTTTCTTTCCAGGTGGCATTAAAAAATTCCAACCTTTATAAAAATACACTGCGGTGTTGTTATTGCAGTTTTAGGTCAGCGCCATTCTATAACGTAGAATAATTTCAGATTTTTCTCTATGCAAACTGATCGGAGATGGGGGGAGTGATAAGTCTACAATATGTTTATTCACCCTTTATTTACTTTATCAATGAAAATAATTGATTAAAAATTTGTGAAACAGCTTGAAGTTTACTTATTTATTTAAGGACTACGAACGAAACGTGAAAGTAATGTCAATTCCATAATTTTCAATAATACCTTTCTCATTATAATATTTAAAATTACGTCACTGTGTAAAAAAAGATTGTAAGGAAGAGCGGCTTAGTTTAATTCTCCTTTTATTCGACCTGACTCAAAAACGTTAAACTTGTTTAAGGATGGCTTACTTTTATGTTTCTCTTAATGGACTTAATCGGATTTTTTCGTAAACTTATTAAGGTTTGTAGCAGAAAAATGGATTATGATTTGCAAAATCCTGTGTATGGCACAGTGCCTTTGTAGACGTGTAAAGACAGGGCTTTCGTAAAAAAATATCTTTCGTAGCTTTCATTAAATTAAAAAAAAATGCATATTATACATTTGACGACCTCCTTGGTCGAGTGGCTTTGTACATCGGTTTCAAAGAGTCGCCATCTCTGAGGTCCCAGGTTCGCCTCGCTTGGGTCAATTTAGAAAACGAACTTTTCTATATTGGCTCAGGTCTGGGTGTTTGTGATACCACCGTTGTCTCTGAGTTTCATAACACAAGTGCTTTATCTACTTAATTTGGAATAGGAGCAATCATAAAACATGTGATGTTGCCAAACACATGATTTTTAAACTTGAGATTTTAGTATTCACAATGCTATTTTTATACAATACTAAATAATATACTACTCGCACCAGATCATATTCTCGGACGGGATTCGAACCCGCGACTTTTGGATGTCCGGTCCAATGCTCTTACCGTTGAGCTGCCGAGTCACTAGCCGAGCTAACTATACAACTTAACAATAAAAATATATGATACTATTAATTACTTTTTCAATACAGTTGCTCGAAAATGTGTTTTCGATGAGAGTACAGCGTGCAGTAAGTTGATTTTACCGCACGCAGTGCGTTTTTGTTTACGGTTTAGTACAGCGTGCGGAATGTTAATTTTACCGCACGCCACCACCGTGCATTTTTGTTAACGGTTTTTTTTTTATTTCAGAAGGTACATATAATGTTTTCTCGCAAATAAATTGAAAAACGTAGTATAGCACACGGTTTTAAAACTCCTTACCTATCTTGTATCATAAACTATTATTACTATCACGAAAAGCTGTTTTAAGAAACAATAATAATATTGATTTGGTCAAATAACTTTCGAGATAATTGGGTCACAATCTTAAAAATCAGGTAAAAACGTGTTAAAAAATAATTTTAGTAAAATATTTGAAATTAAAACTAAATAGGTACAACTAAACTTGACTTGACGACCTCCGTGGTCGAGCGGTTTGTACGCCAGTTTTCAAGGTGTCGCCATCTCTGAGGTCCCGGGTTCGATCCCCGGCTGGGTCAATTTAGAAAACTAACTTTTCTAGATTGGCTCATGTCTGGGCGTGTGTGTTTACCACCGTTGTCTCTGATTTCCATAACACAAGTGCTTTAGCTACTTACTTTGGGATCGGAGCAATGTTTGTGATGTTGTCTAATATTTAATATTTAAACTTTCTTCGTAATGACATCAACATTTTTTTTATGTCCCCACTGCTGGGGCAAATGCCTTCCTTATGAGTGAATAAGGAAGATGGATTCTTCGTAAAAGGTATATCAATAAATTACTATATTTTTTTGGAGACGTTAATCATTTCTGCTTTTTGAGATATTGAAAAGCTCCTAATACTGCGAATTTTGTCAGTCTAGGCCTCCACAATCTATCCAAGAAAGCGCCCCATCTCAACCCAACAATACATACTTCCTCTTTTTTCTTTTCACATCTTCTAATGAGAAGGCAGGATTCAGCACAGTGCAATGAATTCGAGCCAGCGAGCTACTTAAGACTTTGAGACACATTTCAAGGGCCCTACTACATACGGCGCATAAAAGCCTTAATAGAACGCGTAAGACTATTTCTGCTCCGCTGAGAAGTTAAATATCTAGACAAAAAGTGTTGTTTGTGCTTAAAGAATGAAAGCTTTGAAATTGAAGTCAATGCTTATAAAAACTAGACAGTAAATATAAAAAAGTAGATAAAAATCACTCTAAACTCGACGAAATAGCATTTTACTTAAATATAAAGTTGTTTATTTATTTATTTTTGAAATTAATACAGCTAAATTAAATATAAATTTTATGAGATAAAGATTGAATATTTAAAGATAAACTTTGAGTCATAGTTTCGGTACAAGTAAAAAATTATTGATACAGAAGTAAATTACTTATAGTAAAAACGAGATTTCAAAACGTAACCGTAATATAATAATAATAAATAAATAAATATTTGACAACATCACATACATTGCTCCGATTCTAAAGTAAATAGCTAAAGCACTTGTGTTATTGAAATCGGAGACAACGGTGGTATCACAAACACCCAGACCTGAGCCAATATAGAAAAGTTCGTTTTCTAAATTGACTCAACCGGGGATCGAACCCGGGGACCTCAGAGATGGCGACACCTTGAAAACCGCTGTGCAGAGCCACTCGACCACGGTGGTCGTCAAGACTTTATTTGCTAAAAGCATGGTAATATGGTTTTAGTTCACTTTAAAGGGCTCATGTTTTGCCTATACAGCATGCAAATACAATATAGGTAATGTTAAAATGTTTTTTAATTATGGAGCAAATTATTAGGAGCTCGACGGCACAGTAGTTTAGCGCCTGGTCCAGTGACTGCGGAGGTTAAGCAATTTTTGTAAGGGTCGGTCATGGGATGGATGACCAAAAACTTATCATCTGGAGCTCCTCCGTGCTTCGGAAGTCACGTAAGGCGTTGATCCGGCTGCCTGTTAACACCCACTAATCCGCATTGGGCCCGCGTGGTGGGCCAATCCTCCTTATCCACCCATAAGGAAGACCTCAGGAACTCATACACGGGAAAAGGTAATCTTCCTTTATACTTATCTGGGACTGTTAGCACAATATTTTTCAAACAGACCATTAACTTTTTGCTTATTTAGAAACGACTTCAGTATTTAATACGAGAAGCCTTGAACAAAAAGAAAAATGTATTGTATTGGTTATTAGTACCTACTAATATTTTGTTAAACATCGTAGTATCAAAGGACTGCGCTCTTTACTCGTACAAAGGAAATTTATTTTTTCTTTAATGCATACCTACCATAATATTATTAAATACTTATTTATAAGGTAAGGTGCACAATTAATAAGTGGACTTGTTGATTATATTATTAGCCTCTGTCGATCAATGTAATAAAAAAGTGAATAAATAGTCAAACATTTAGCGTTGTGTTGTTTATTATTGATCTCAAACTAGCGACCGCCCGCGAATTCATCTGCGTGAAAAGTTTTTTGGCTATCCCTCGGGAACAAATTTTTTTTTAGTAAAGAAAGGTACCCTATGTCCTTCTCTGTACCCCTGACAAAGTATATGCAAAATTTCGGGTTGTTCCGTATTCATCCCATGACGATTCATCCCAATTCTTCACTCATCCCAAATTGGTATTCCTTACTCAACCCATTACATTATTTTAATATATTTTCTTAATTCAACCCAATTGCATTCCTTACTCATCCCAAATTAATTTATCACTAAAAGTATGGATAGCAGTACAATGATTAATATTTTATCAGAAAATTATATAGGAATACAATAAATTGAACTAAGTAATACTAAGTACTTATGTACTCATTAGAAATTAAATATGCATGTTTTGTAAATAAAAGTATATCTCAGATAGGCAGATTTATTCACCACTGTCCGCGGGGCAGTTTAATACTTTATTTTATTATTTTTTACTCTCTACTGACCCTTATATATTATAGTCCTCACTGCCCCCGAATTATAATAAAATTTATTTTTAAGTTAAAATTATTTAAATAAATTTCCAGATTTAGCCCGATTTGTTATGACCCCTATCATTGCACCATCTTTTAGATATATTTTTTATATATCTTAGTCTATAACATCTAAATTTTTTTGGATTATCAAATGGATAAGTAAAAATTGTTGGTGAGAACAAAATAATACATTTTTGACGACCGATTTGGCGCAGGGGAAGGATACCGTCTGCTCCAGATGTTTCGGATTCGATTCCTGAACAAGACAAATATTTGTGTGCATGATCATGTCTATTTGTCTTGGCCTGGGTGTTATCTATGTACCTATATATTAAGTATTTATTTACTTAAAAGTAAGTATATATTAGAATATATTTATCCACTATCTAGATTCCATAACACAGTTTTTTAATGAAAACCACTTATCAGCTAGATAATTGATGTGATTGTAAGAAATGTTATTATTAATAATATTATTTGTGTTTCTTTTACCTTTTTTATTTTTGAAATATATGGTTTTTTTAATATAACAACAATAAAGCAAAAATGAACT
This sequence comes from Catoptria pinella, assembly GCA_963556745.1. Classification (NCBI taxonomy): domain Eukaryota; kingdom Metazoa; phylum Arthropoda; class Insecta; order Lepidoptera; family Crambidae; genus Catoptria; species Catoptria pinella. The sequence continues at coordinate 9,150,325 of OY750771.1, forward strand.
GAGTTTAAAATATTTCTAATAAGTGATAATATTTTTATTCAGACCGTACACATAAATCTTAAATTTTTGGGTGGTTTTACGTAATGGGTTGAGTTAGGAATACTTTTGGGATGAATAAGGAATTTAAAATGATATTATTGTTGTGGGTTGAGTAAGGAACAAAACTGGGTTGAGTAAGGAAAAAATAATAGGTGGGATGTGACGTCATGGGATGAATACGGAACAACCCAAAATTTCATGATGATCGGTTCAGTAGTTAAGACGTGAAGGCGTTACAAACAAACAAACGGACTTTCGCATTTATAATATTAGTAAGAATTACTTGCTATCTCTGTACTTTAGTACTTTACTAAATTAGCTACCTGTGACATACTCCGATTTCAAAATTAGACTAATCAGAGTGAGAGGGTTTTTTGTTGCTTTCTTTTCCTAGCTGGGTCTCATAGCCTAGCTGGGTGCAGTCAGCTATTCAGAAGTAGCCGAGTTTATCACTATAGGGTATTTTTAAGTTGCGTGACAAATTTTCAAGATGTGTTCAGTCCATGAAACTAAACAACTTTCTCTGAGAAACATAGGTCGAAATACCAAAAGGATAAGGCGACGACCAAATCTGAATAAAAGTCCTGAGTAAGTGTAAGTTATCAGGAGCCAGTATGTTACTTAAATAGTAACAAACAAGTAAAAGTAATTCCCAAGACCCAATTTTCACGAAATAAAAAAGCCGGACCAGTGTGAGTCGGACTCGCCCACCGAGGTTTACGTACAAATTTGTAAGTACATATAGAATGGTAGTAGACTTTATTTTTTATGATTTCATTAAAAATGTATAGATGTCAGATATTTCCCTGTACTTGTAGTAAAAGACGACGACGGAAAGTGCTTTTCAAATTTTGATTCCCTTGAGAGTGTCGAAATTGCGTATTGAAGCGTTAATTTTTTTTACGTTAATTTAGAAGTTCAGTTAAAAATATGGTTATGCAACTGAATACCTCCACGCGTTCCCGAGATAAAGGGTCTTAACAGACAGACGGATAGACGGACAAAAGGTGATCTTTAAGGGTTCTGTTTTTTCTTTTGAGGTACGGAACTCCAAAAAGTGTGTAATAAAATGCGCACTTTCTTAGACAGAATGAAAGCATATTTACACGACATTTCACTTAGTCCATTTGAGAGATGTGACAGCCAAAAAGTTGAAGGCCCGGGGGTTCCAAGCCTTATAAAGAATGTCACGTTTTTCTCATCTAATTCCTTTGTAAGTTCGAAATCGAAAAGAGTTGGAAGTAATTTTGTATCGATATAACTATCAATCGCTCAGATTGCCTTTTCGGGGTCGACATTGTAATTGAAATTGATGATTTTATCGATACTCCGATTTTGTTAAACCTTTTACGTTATTCAATCGTCTTTTAGTTATTTTACCTCCGTTTAAAGCATTGAAAGGTGAAATATTAGATTGATTTTCGATCTCAGTTAGTTTGGTTGTAATGTATTTTAGCTTACGACGATGATTGAAACGAGTAATTTAAAGAAAGTTAGAATTCTTTATATTTTCTTAAAGCAATACATTAGTGAAATACGTTGCAAAATGGGCTATGATTAGGGCTGTTTTTCATATTTTTTTGACGTAATAGTACAAGTACTTTAATTGATCGAGCGAAGCGTCTTTGCTTCATCTTGGACAAAAATGCTTTTGTATGTCTGTCTATCTGTCCGTTTGTTTTCCTCTAAAGGTCGCATTTCTCAACCGATTCTCGTAAAAATTGTGAAGTGTATTTGATTTTTTTTTTGTCGAGCATTTTTATCGAATTTTTTCTAAAAAAAATTACCCATTTCCAAATATTTTCAAAATTATAAGTGTGATCTAGCCTCGAATAGATATATTCAAAGAATACCTTAGCACTGACTACTGTTTTTAAAACCTCGTGGCGACATCTATTACATTAATTTTAAAACAACATAGAACTAGAGCTTGCTACAAACGCGTAGAACTCGCGTTTGTAGCTCACTGTGCCACTAGTTTTAATAGGTTTCCAATCCCTTTTGCTGGCAAGAAACTTACATTCTGCATTTGGATAATGTCATAACTGATATAATTTTTTTAGTTCCCTATTACCCAGGATATGCTTCTGCACGTCACTTGCACTGCACATCTGCACTATAAAATCTTGTCAGATAAAAACAACAAAAATATATATGCCATAAACAGGAAATTAATAAAAGCAAGCAAAGATATATCGTCGTATTTGTTTAAAAACCCCATGTAGGTATTATATTCATTCACATTCCACAGCACAACATTGTAATTATGGATTGCAATAGTTTCAGGAATCTGCAAATGTATCCGACCATGTTGTTTTCATTAAAATTTCACGAGTTAAAATCTGAATTCAATTTGTCCGGTAAAGTGCAATATCTCTCTAGGACACCAGGGTGGCGCAACTAGTCACGATATCAATACAATGTACAGATGTATGGAGGGTACTATCGGGTTTAAGGGGTGTAGCTACAGATTAAAACGTCTTTAAATATATTATTTAGACTTTATTTTATATTTTGGTCAGTTAATTATAAAACCGTAATTAAATTACTCTAGACCTCGTCCTGATAGAATAGAAGAAAAATATTCTTCTATTCTATCAGGACGAGCTTTCAAAGATAATAATAATTATAAATAAAACATTCTTTATTTAATTTACTACTTGCCAAATGGCCAAGAAGTTTGTAAGCGATGCAGTCAAGCATTACAGTACCTCATGGGGTTCCCTTGGTTATGCAATCAAATTGGGGGCAGCAAGTGAACCTGCTCGTGGCGCAACCATGGTCTTATAGGCCCGTATTTATAAACCGCTCTCAACGTTGAGAGCTATCTTGAGATTGTACCTGAGATACTGTTGTTTTAAGAAACAGGATTTTAAGTATGATCTTAAGATAGCTCTCAACGTTGAGAGCGGTTTATAAATACGGGCCTTAGTGAGGTAAGGGCCCCTAAGTAGACCGAATAACCATGACAACCTTTTAGTTTTCCGTTGAAAATGTTGTTGTAGTGTTGGTTTGGTTTATTGTACACACGACGGCACCTGAGACTATACATGTTGACCTTGAGACCGCCTTAAGCCCTCCGTAATAAAAGCTGTTTTTGCAGTTTAATTGTGTAACCTGACGTGCTGTCGTGCATACTGTAGGTAGGTAGGTACTATTGTTTTTATTGTAAATATTCGTTAGTTGGTTTACATTGTTTAGAGATAATATTGTGTAAACATTTTACTAGCTACGCTTACGCTACTAGCTAGCGCTTTGGATCAATCTGTAAGCTAGTTAAGTAAACTTTTAATAATAAATAAATAAAATACACTATTGTGTCAATAATATACAAAATCCGGGGTGGACAGTGATTTTTCTTGCATTTAAGCATTATGATTGGCATACAAACAATCAATTGAGATACCATCTCCTTTCAACTTTATTCATCTACGTATTCTTTAAAAAAGGGTCAAGAGCGAGTCAGACTCGAGCACCGAGAGTTCCGTACCATTCTGAAAAAGTTTACTATTTAGAAACATCATTTTATTTTTCCTGTAATCTTTACATAAACTTCTATCACATAATATAATTTCAGATTTTTCTCTATTCAAACTTCGGAGATAAGGGAGGGGAACGGGTTTTTATTTACATTTTTCATCAAAAGTCGAAAAAATAGCTAAAAAAAAATTGAGAATGTGCAAGCAGCGTTCTTTCATATGCCATAGTAGCCTCACTTCGAATTTTTAAGACCCCCTTTCATTCCCTGTTGCAAAAAAAAATATAAATATTTTTATTTCTTTCTTATTTGCAAAATAGTTGGGCAAACCGCATCTAAAACTACTCCAAATTTCAAGTTAGATAGCATTAGTAGTTCTCGAGATATCCAGCTATATCAGACAAACAGTCGCACCATAAGGTACCATTTTGGTACGGAACCCTAAAAAACTGTCTTTTCAGGCAGATGAACAACCGCAAGTAAGGGTCCTGTAAGTGTCCTATAAGGGTTCCGTTTTGCTGTTAATAGTATGAAACTCCAAAAGAGCCTAAGTAACTTGATATATTACTTCCATTACACCAGTCACATTTATTAAAGCACCGTGACACCAAACAAGACAGAATTAGTACAATTCATAAGTCGCCGCAGTCTGGGCTCGTTTCTATTCATTTTTTTCCGTGTTGACGCACCGCAATGTTTTAAGAACAGAATTTATGAAAAGCATCCACGTGACTTGAATATGGTTATGCTGGGTGACGGTAAAAGGTTCCCGACAGATTTGCTACTGTTTTTACTGTTCTAATAACGTTATTTTACCACCACTTTAAAAATAACCATGAATCCAAAGATATAGTGGTAAATTGGGAATAGTTTTAATAACATAGTGAATTGAATCATACTGGTTTTGGTGTAAATATATTTTTTTAAAGATGGCAACAAAATTGATGAACTGTGACAATCAGCTTAAAACTTGCGATATGACTTTATGAAAGACAAATAAGTTTAAACACACAGAAATCATGTAGATAAAAATATATAAATAAAGAGTTTCAACCAGGCTATAGTTTTTCATTAAAGATATTTTCAATTAATCCGGTCTCAAAATGCTACCGGTCACTTTTTAGTAGCAACTCCGTGGCGGCCTCAGCCTCTTTATTACGGAACCCCGTCACCGTTGTTGCGCCGGGAGAAAAATTAAAAAGAATAATTTTTTGGACGCAAACAAATTTTAAGCAGATTTTCATGAAAACATGACTGATACAAGCCATTTCCTTAAGCGAAAGACGTTATCACGCGTGAATAGAGGACAAATGGTCGCTAGGGTGTTTTTTGAGGGATTTTATTATTTTTGTCTCCCCTCCGGGAAATATTACGCTTAAAAATTGAGGCTTAGTGAGACACAAATAAAGAAATAACGTTGCTAACAACTCGCTGTTATTGAATTCTGTTTCGTAATGAAAACTAAACTCCAAAAGTTGTAACTGTGATCTTGCAATCAAAATTTAAAAGGCGAATTGCATTCGACAATCGACATTCGACAGACATGAGGCAATTTGTCGGATCCAAACAAGCCGATTCCCATCGATTTTAGAAATCCCACTTTTAAAATCATCACTTTTTTGTAGAACGGTTTACCCTCGCCACTGATAGGTCCCCATAATTACATATATGCAATCCTTACTGCTGGATCTCAGGGCTTTCTTATGAAAGTACAAGGATGGATGGATCATCACACCACGCAGGCTTTATGCGGATTGGTTAATGTTAACGACTGCAATTGCAGCCGGGATCAACGGCTAAAAGTGCCTTTTGAAGCATGGAGAAACTCGTGATTATATTTTTTGGTCACCCACCCGATGACCGACCCTAGCGAAAGTTGCAGTTCAAGTGCGATAAACCACAGCTCCATCGAAACCTTCAGCTCAACTTAATTTGGATCCAAATCATTTTGTTATTTTCTTCTTTCATCAGTCTAATAATAAATCCAGCTACACCCACATCAAAGCTGTACTCGTAACCGCTAATAATTAAAAATGTTTTGTTTTGGAATGCGAATAAAATATACCGTCTGAAAACAAAAGCAGATTTATAGGAGCGGTATTCATTTATTTGAATACCACCTAGTGCAAATTTTTTGCTGAACTCCAAATGAAAAAGGCCTAAAAATGTGAACCAATTCTAGTGGAATTGTTTTACATTCTAGAATTAACGTTGTATCTGAAAGAAAATTATCCTAAGCATTCCGTGCTGAATTGTTAAGCCTATTTATTTTACGAATGGGGGATGGGAAATTACTGAGGGCCTATTACATAAAAAAGTATCACGATAACCGGACGATATTCGTCGTTCGATCAACTTGTTTTTAAACTTTTAAACCTTATTATATATACAAGGGTAAAGTAGTGTCATGGAGTAGGACGAACTTCGTTCGATTATCCCGATTTTTTTGTAATAGGCCCTCTGAATCCTTTCGCGGCAAAAAGTTCAAATGGGCGCTTAATGCGATTGGATTCTACCAGGAATTTTGCTAATATTAAGCGGAATCTGCGCAATCTGATTGCTTCGATAAGTTCCGGGCAGTTTCCTTTCATGCTTTTAATACTTTTGAATTCTCCAAGATCCTTTGCTTTGTTCGCCGTTTCTTAAGTTAAAGATTTCGTATTTGATACAATGCTCGAAACTTTCATTGTTCATTAAAGGATAAATGGACTATACCATTTATTGAAGAGAGTCTTATTTGGCAAAGAAATATGGCGCTATGAGAATCATAGACAATATTATTATTATTAGTGTGTAACATTTGGAAATAAGAAGAATTATATACTTAAATTAATTAAATAGCTTTCCTTCCAAAATATTACAAAGAAAATTGAATAGTATGTTCACAAAATATAAAGTTGAGGAATATTATGGCGAAATTAAAACACTTTTGCAATATACGTATAACATATTATAAACATTGTGATGGGAGACATGAATGCGAAAATAGGCTTATTAGCGGTACCAGGTGTTACAGGTGGTTATGAGTTGGCTACTAGGAACAAAAAAGGAGACACTTTAGCGTCAGCGCCCACGAGCGACTTTTTGTAGCTGCGATTTTCGCGGCGTTAATCGCGGCGATAATCGAGGCGGTTTTTGTCACTGGCTAGGTAAACCCTTTGTCACTATTGTCAGTGTCATTTCGCGGGTGATTAGTCGCTGAGCTACTTTTTGTAGCTCGTGGGCGTTTACGTATTGAACTCTGTCGGCCTTACTACAAAAGATTTAAAAAACACTGTTTAGTTTAGACACTGTTTAAATGTTATTCTGTCTCTTTCCAACAATTTTGTCAAAAAAGTGACAATATCACATTTAAACAGAGTCTAAGTTAAACACTTTCTAAACAGTGTTTTGTGGTAAGACCGTATATGTTCTATTATCGGCGACAAAAAATCGCTCAGCGATTAGTCGCTCGTGGGTGTATCGTTTGTAGGATTTTACGAAAAAATATTTATCTTTGTATGACATGGTTTGCATTGCGAATGTACCGATGACAGGCCTCCCAATATCGTCATTGTAAACGACCAACGAAAAGGAAGTCATCATTCTTACAGCAAACTGGAAGTTTTGTTTTACTTCAACAATAAATCATCAATTTGCGATGTAAAAACCATCTCTGCGTGACGTCATTTCCGCGCTCCTTTTAGCCGTTAACGTCGAATTTTATGAATAAAAAACAATAGGTCGGAAAAGGTTTTTCACGGTTTCCAATTTCATCACTTTTTACATTTCAACTTTTTGGTAGGAACGAAGCTTATATTCAGTACGTAATGGATAAAACTTACCATTGCACTTCAAAAATATACGTTTGGATTGGAAAAACCACCGATATTTTATGAGGTAATCCTTAAAAAGAGCATGCAACATACAAAACATTTTGTTATCGAACTTTTAGATAGTTCGAATTTCCAAAACGTAATGCTTCTTTTGACGGGTTTTGCAGCTACTATCAGACACAGCACAGTTTACTGCGATTACGCATTTTTCAGTAAAGAGTTTTACAAAGGGTGTATACAGTTAGAAAATCGAGCTAATCTTACAAATACTTTAACTTTTTGGAGTGAAAGCATTGCAGATTAACCCCAGACTAATCGATACTTAATACTAAATAGTATACTAGAAAAAATACGACTCGCACCAGATCATGTTCTCGGTCGGGAATCGATCCCGCGACCTTTGGATATCCGGTCCAATGCTCTGACAGCTGAGCTACCGAGTTACTAGTGGGAACTTTTTCACATCGATTTTTTTCCATGTTCATGAAAATCAAACTAATCTTACAAGGAAGCGCAGATACTTGATACTGAAACAAGTACCCAGACATTTTCGAGTAAAAGAATTACAAATTAACGTGTGTCCCACAAATGGGTGGACTGGAAGACACATTCCACCGTCAGTCTGCAGAGGCGAGTTAACGAATAGTCGGCCGTAAATCGTGGGTCATTCTTGGGAGACATTTGTCCGGTCTCAGAATACTCTGCGCTCTTACACTTTGTCAGCGGTTATTCCTTCAGCCCACGGCTACGAAGTTTGGCCTACTTACTCAAATTCATTGAGTGGAACTTGGCCTAACAAAGCTATTTTTAATGACGTCATTAACGTAAAAGACCATTACGTCAACTTTTGAAAATTATAAAAAGAAACTGAAGTTTACGTATTGCTTTTTATTAGATCAAATTGACAATTTGATTTGTTGTATCAATTGATAAAACATGTTCGAAGTATTTTAATTTAGTCAAAATATGACAGCGAAACTTCATTGAACTTATTTTTTAATTCAATTATTTAGTAGTTAGGTAAAGTTTTTGATCTCATATGAACATGAAGAGAAGATGAAAGTATTAAAATAATACCATTTCGCCGAATTAATACAATGAAAAAACCTCACTGTAGCTAAAAATTCTATCCCCAGTTTATCAGATGAACTATCACTTAATAGACTTGCCCAAACAATGAAAGCATCAGACAGCCGCGAATATTAAGGCAATATTACTTCCTCAAGGCAATACACGACGCAGATGTTAAATATTAATAACGCAATTTGGTCCTCGAGTGTTTTGTACCACCCTATCCGCTTTATCACGTAAAAACACTCCATCAGTCATTCATATGTCTTGACAAGATGAATTTTTACATTCTTATTTCGTGGCCGTAAAGTTCGAAATGGGCATAAACTTACTAATAAAGAGACAAGTTGACGAAACAAGCAACGCGCCAACTGAGATACTTGTAATTGGATATTCTCTAGAAACTTCGGAACTAATCATATTTATGTAATACTGGGTCGTTACGTTGTTTGATATCATATAACTTAGTGAATTATTCTATTTTTGTTGATGGAGTTTTGTTACGAAATGTACAGTCATTAAAAGTTTAATAAAGAAATAATTATAAAGAATAATAAAAAGTTATACATTCTTTCTATTATTTTAGTGTCCAAGATTACGTTTCTGATAAATATTTTCATTTATCGCTATGATGCAAATGAGATTCTATTTTGATTTCATAGTAAAGTAAATAATTATTATTTAAATATTATGTAGGTGAATAATTCACTTATAGGCTGTTATCGGGCTTGTATTTTGCGAGCAGCAACTCTCTAGAGATGTGGTAAAATTTATTAATTATTTTATTAAGATATCGAGAGAAAAATAATACCATTCTTTATTAAATTGCAAACCCGCGCGAAGTCCGTACAAAAATAATCAAACCACCGAGTTACGGCGGTACTACAGTATGGTCTGGCGTCCATGGCATATTGCAACTAATTAAAAAATCTGTAAGCTCCTGATTTAAAATTGACTGATTTTCGTTTGTATTTTTGTGAGTATATGTTTCCAAATGTCTTGATATACTATTTTTCGATGGAGCTAAGAAAGAATCACAAGAAATACAATAAACTTGATCATCACACTTGACAAGTATTGGAATAGTAATTAAATAATCTATGTGTGTAGGATACAACATTTTCTCAACATGAGCCTTCGCCTTGATATGTCTTTCAATATAATTTTTTTAAATACAATATTGATATTGTTTTTATATTTTATTATATTTTATTTTTATATTTTATACAATGTTTATTATTTAATATAAATTACTTTTAATTTTTTAACCACCGAATTTTTATTTGTGTTTGAAACATCGTTCACATACTGATTATACTGTGTTAATGCTGACAGTTTGACAATTATAGATGATTCGTATGATGCAAAAGGTACGTTATATTTCTTGAATAATAAATACAAAATAATTTGAATTTCGCCTACATAGTACATCGAATTCGATATCCTTAAAAAACAAACCAATAGATTTTACCACATCTCTAGAGAGTCGATGCTCGGAAATTACACGTCCGTGTATAGAATAAAAGACATTAAAACTATGATTTGTCTTTTGTTTTCTGTTTTTTTTTATATTGCTCTAAATGTCTTTTGTCATTGCTTCTTCAAAATTTAAAAGGAGCAGGTTTTATTGTTCTTCGCGCGTAATCCTAACCTAACTATTTTTTTTTTTTGATTGAGTTTTCTTGCGAGAAGGTTCCATTATTTGATTCGATAGTTTATAAGCAATCCTGAAATACCTTGATGACTTCTTTATTTATGAACCAATGTAGATGATTATTTTTTGTTGGAAATGGGTTACCTAGCTGAAGTAGTCCTTTTAAATTCTTTGCCATTGGACCTTAGACTTTGAAAATACCCAAGAGAAATAGGATATAAGTAAAATAAAATAATAAAATAAAAATACTTTTATTGATAAGTTTCATAAGCTGAAACAATTTACAATGTAGGTGGTTGTTAAGGTAATCGAACTATGAAATTTTTTGGTGTTTTTTATCCACTACGTGTTAGTGCTTGGCCTTCATCTCACCTGATGTTAAGTGACGATGAGGCCGATGGTGGAAGCGCACTACACCCGGAATCCTCAGCACTGAGGAACTGGCTATCTTCCTCTAACTGTCAGAAAAAAACAATTATTAAATTGCTGTTATGGCGTCAGACTTTGGTAAGATGGTGGTAGCTAGCCAGGCGGACTTGAAGTAAGCCCTACCACCAACCAAACTGAGTAAAATGTGGGGTACATTACCTACTGGGAATCGAACCCGGGACCCCTGCGTCTTACACGGGTGGGCGAACCACTAGACCACAGAGGCGGTTAAAACCTACTGAAATATTTTTACATCTACATTTGGTTTCAATATTTTTTTTTGGTTTGAAGGCACAACAGAACTCCTTAACAGCAAACAGCGTGAATTTGGAAATAGAGTTATTGGCATTGTACCTTTGAAAATATAGAAGTTACAAAATGTTTAAATGCTTACGTACCACAATAAAAAAAATAGTTTAAAAAGAAACGAAAAACCTCCTTTAAAAACCTGAAAATAAAAACAAAACAGCTTCAAAATTAAATAGCTCTTATAATTTTCAAATCATTGGACACGCATATCAATTTTAATAAAACATTGTCTAATTGTTCTAAAAAAGGAAAAAGGCAAATAAAGTAGTGATAGTAAAAACGTACCTACGTCAGTACTATTATTAATTATTTGCCTACGTATAAACAAATACAAATGATTCTGAAGGTTTGCATTACGAAGCACTTGTAATTCGATAGCCTTCGCTGAATCCTCTAGTTTAGTGTATTTGATTTTTTACCAATGTAATTTAATACTATCCGTCTTTGAGAATAAAATCTTCTTATATCAAGTTACGTTACTTTGTTTTTAATTTAGCAGGATTATGAAGCTGAATCTAGTTACTATTCAGATCAATAGTTATAATCTGCTAAATATCACTAGGGTCATCGGATGGGTGCCCAAACATTTATAATCTCGCGTTCCACATTGACCCATTGGTCTTAGCTACATTTGCAGTTTACACCCATTGCACTTTCAGCTGTTGGTCTCGGTTGAATAAACGGACATTATAGGTATTGGGCTCGCGTGGTGGGAAATTGCCCATACTCCTTTACCTTAGAGACGGCTTATACCCCAGCAGTGAGTAAATTATAATAAAGATGAAAATTGTGCCTATGTTATAACATACCTCATTAAGATAAATAATATTAGAAAATTGTGGTATTTCCTCATATTGACGAAATTGCGCTGGCTTGTAGCGAAGAAGTAAAAAGTACTAGAAAATTTCGCCACTCCCACTAGCGACTCGGTAGCATAATTATTGGTCAGTGCATTGGGCCGGAATCCCAAGGGTGCGGGTTTGAGTCCCGTCTGAGGTGCTACGGGCGAGTCGAATTTTACTAATATTATTTATCTTAACATAAAAATAGCATTGTGAATGCGAAAAATCTAAATTTAATATTATACCTACATGTTATGTCATACATGCCTTTGGAAATACAAATTTAAACAGACTTTAGATATTAGGTTTACCAAACATTAGTAATTCGAAGTAACACCGTTTGTTCATGTCTATAATTCAACCTGTCTCCAACGTCTGGCTGTCCACGATTAACGGCCAAATACTCAAAGGCTTCTTAGCTATAATCTTAAGATAAGGACTTCTCAACTTTAAAGAAGCTGTCAGTTTCATAGAGTTTCTGTCAAATCTGACAACTTTTTTGAATTTAAACTGGCCTTTACTTTAAGAATCATTTAAGTATTTGGTCGTTAGAGTATTAAATATGGCACATGGTGATGATGATGACTATCGCTATAATAAACATAAACACCAAACAAGCTGCCCTTGGTAATATTAGATATCAGTCTTACCGAACGGTAGTAGTTCGATGCAACACCGTATGTTCATGTCGATAAGTCGACCAGTCTCCAGCGTCTGTCTGTCGACGATTAGGATCGGACGCTGTGTAAACCTCCCTGTTTACAAACGGATTATTGATGGCCTGTGTTGCGTTGGCTTGATACTGGCTCTACGTCAGTGTGGAGTGAATGACGAAATTTGTCCGTTGAAAAGACGTTTACATAATTAATTCAGTCAAAGTCAAGTCAAAGTAAAAATAGGCCCAATTCAAATAACCTTAATAATTTATTTATTTATTTAGAAACTCAACAGCTTTTTTTACAAACGTATCTTATATAACTTATAATATTATTAACTCTTAAGTCAATTACAGAGTTTCACAACATTTTATGAGGCTATAACAAAAGATAGGTAGTAACCAGCAATAAACTAAAAACTAAATTTAACTAAATAAATATAATAAGAAATTATAACACTTTTTCTTTACAAACAAGAATCTTATTCTGTATGTTATAAAAATTAAGTGTATGAGTGTTATAAAATTGTTAATCTAAAGTTATGTGTAAGTCATAATAAATAATTAAGCGCTTTTGAATGGTTATTGCTTTGAAGGTATCTGTGTTGGATAGGAAAGGAGACGACGCGGCGTCGTCGTCTCCTGTGCACAGCACACTCTCGAGGTGTGTCCTGCCTGGGCTCCGCAGCATGGCGCTCTGTGATAGGGGGATCTCTCACTGCCCAGTGTGGTACTACCATGCTGGCCACCGACAAATCCTGGGAAGCGGTAATCCTTTTAGTAAGTGTCTTAACAGCGCAAAAATAGACTCCAACAAGTAATAGCAATATGCCTTATACTATTTTTAACCGACTTCAAAAAAAGGAGGAGGTTATCAAGTCGTTATTAAAAGGAGGAGGTTATAAAATAAAAAATACCGTTATTTTTTATTTTTTTGTGTATGTTTTGACATAACTTCAACAGTTGTTAAACGATTTCAATTTTTTTTTTATTTCAATGAACATAGTTCGTGTGTATGTGTTCGTAGTTTTTTCATAATCCTGAGAAATATCAATTATTTAGCTTACTATCGTACGAGTTTTTACGGATTTTCAGGTATAACTTCATTGTTTATGAACCGATTTCGAGTGACTTTGAGTGACTCTTGATACCTAAAGAGTGGTCACATTTTGATTTCTTTGGTATTGGACCTTGGACTTCGAATATACACAAGGAAACTCCTCAAAGTCAAATAGGATATGTAGATATTGGTAGGCTTATGACAATTCAAAACAAACCGAGCTATGGTCTGCGACGTTTCGGACTAGACTTTGGCTCAACGGAACTCCTTTAAAACAAACAGCGTGAATTTGGAAATTGAGTTATGGGCGTTGTACCATAGAAAATATTATATGAAGTTAAAAAATATTTACATGCTTACATACCTTACCACAAATACTATATAAAGTAAAAAAATATTTACACGCGTACACACCTACCACTCAAAAGTAGAAAATAAAAAACCTTTAAAAAAAAAAGAAAAATCTCCTTCAAGAAATCTAAAAACAAAAACAGCTTCAAAATTAAATACCTCTAAAAAGCAAGAAATTAAAAACAAAAACAGCTTCAAAATTAAATACCTCTAAAAAGCAAGAAATAATATTGAAGTCGGGTGGACCATCTTTTCTTTTTCCAATTCTAAAAGCCCCACCCGACTTCATTCGACATGTTTTATTAATTTTGATATGCGTAACTAATTATTTGAATATAATTTCTTGCTTTTTAGAGGTATTTAATTTTGAAGCTGTTTTTGTTTTTTGTTTTTAGGTTTTTTGAAGGAGGTAATACCTTTGTTTTTTTTTAAATTGCAGCTGCACCAAAGAGTTCCATTATAAAAGGTGTATTCGTCGTTGCTCTCAAACTCTAGTGAAAGACCCGCATTTTTCACATTTTCGCCGGAATAGGTAGCAAGACAATTACTGAAGAATAAATCTAAAGCATCTTACGACTCTCGCTGGCTTGTTTGGACTCGGGACGCGTACAGCTAAATGCCCCCAGTAGTTTATTGGGAGACGTGAGTGGAATCGAGCCTTCCAGAAAATTCTCTCAGCAATTAACTAAGCTATGTTCCTGCTTGTATTTTACAAGCAGTTGTTCGTATATGGATATAATTAAGTGATTACTAAGAAATTTTATGGTTTAGTACTGTAGAATAAAAAAAAACAATTGAATTAGCTTGAACTTTCCTCAATATATATCTATAACAAAACAATATTATTATTATTATTAATAACATTTTCATTACTTTCATCGAACTAAGCTTTTTTGTAAATTACTTGCATTGCATACAATTTACTTCAATTAGTAATCAACGAGTTCCTAAGATGACATAATACGTGCAAATTTTTACTAACTCTCATCTGAATCTCTTTCTTTTATTGTAAATCTCCATCTTTATTTTTATTTATTTAATAATTACAAAGGTACATAACATAATTTTGACAGTATAGTGTTACAAAAATCAGCATAGATTGACTGAATACTGTCATTCTACCATCTATAGTGGTGGCTTTTGGTCGATTTTCATACAAACGAGGTAACTTTGAAGCCTTGTTTCGCTGCTAAGGATTGATCTAGCGGTGATCTGATGATGGCCATCCAGGGAGTGAATGGAGGATTCAAATCGAATTTGAAAATGTCTACTCAGTCGCTATTCAGTAAGCGTAAACGCATAATACGCCTACAGGCGTAAAATAGCATCAACTCTTCACGCTTAAAGGTGTCGTAAAAGCCGACTAATGACCAGAAAAAAGACAACAGCGTTTTTCGAAGAAAACGATTCAACGCTGCAATCTTCAACCCGCCTGTTACACATTACATCATCATCGACATCCTCCCACGCTTGCAGTGAAGGTTGGGAGGCTTGCATTCTGCAGTGGACTATTAACATCAGCCATTTTTAATGTCCCTACTGCTGGGGCACACACAATACTTCTTTATAGGTGGATAAGGAGGATGGGCCATTATCCACCAAGCAGGCCCAATGCGTATTAGTAGGTGTTAACGACTGCAAATGCAGCCAGGACCAACGACTTCCGAAGCACGGAGGAATTCGATATAATACCTTTTTGGTCATACATCCCATGACCGACCCTTGCGAAAGTTGCTTAATATACGCAAACGCAGGTCCTGGTACTAAACCACTGTGTCCTCGACATCTTCCTCAGACTTTAAAAGGCTGTAATGATGATGATGGAGCAACGAGCACTATACAATTAAAGAAGACCACTTGCAAAGAGCGTTCATTGCCAACAATCTTAAAGAATGCGGTGAAAAAACAGAATGAAGTTAATGTTTTATAAAAAAAGATAATAACAAAGGAAATTTAAATAAAACTCACCGAAGAGAAGAAAATAAAATAACACTAAAGGCTGTAGCCATGCGTCGGTAACAGAGACGCAGTTAAGGTTAGGCACTAACTTCTGGCTTTATATAAGTGAACCGAAATCCTTAAGGTATTTGTTGACAGATGGCACATGCCTCTGATGCAAAGGTGACAAATACGATGCTTTAATATTGATGTAATATTTTGATTGAATTTAATTTAATTTCATTTCATATTATAAATTCTAATGATTTGTATTAATTGATGTAATTTACTAACACTAGTCTTAAGATATTGTTACTAACATTTTTATGGGCCTTGCCTGAAATAAATTATTTGAATTGAATAAGCTGTCATAAAGTTATTTAAAACTTAATCGGAATTTGTGAAACAGCTATTGGTTTGTCTGATAAACCAATAAGTCAAAAGCTTGATTTTGATTTAGAATTACGTTTCAATAAATAATAATAATTAAGTCAGTAAAAGTAAGTAAAATAAAAGCTATAAACTAACTTGCTTGTTGCTTTTGTTTTGTTAATGCTAAAACAATATTGAGAACAACATACAAACACTAGACTAAATTTTTGTGATGTCTCGTGCCTTTAAATCACTCACTGTGCTCAGTAGTTTATATTAAAGTCACTTGCTGCGCTCGTGATGCAATTCTAGAGTACTGCGCTAGTTCGTGATTTAAAATCGGCACTCGCAGTACAATAAAATGGACTCTGGTCTAGTAACACATTTTTCTATTTCATTCGACATCGACGTATCCAGCAGAATATTTGTTTTATGATTTCAAAGCTTGTCGGTAGCTTAAAGGGTCTTATGGAATTTGGTCACGCACATACGTTCTGTTCAGCTTTACTACCGGGTATTTACCTACATTGTTGGAGGAAACACAATGTTATATACAAATCTCTCGACGTTTCAAGTTTATATGAAACTGACTCTCGTGTGTAAAATTTACGATGAGGAATACACAATGTAACGCAATCTGTTGAGATTTGCCGGTGTTCTTAATACATGCAAGTCACTTACAAAAGGGACACAGCTCAAAAATGAACTATTTTACATGACAGCAAAAACATTTTTTTTTTAAATATGAAGTTTGGATGCGTTTTTTTACTGCATTTATGCAAATTACTAACTTTGTAATAACTGTAATATATGAGAGAAAAAAGAGAAAAAGTTCCTTTGGATTTTAAAATCTGATCCCAAATCATTGGTATTTTATCAAAATATAAACACAAGTTTAATAATGTTTATTTAATGTTATTCATTAAAATAGAGCCCCAATATTGTAATAAAACATTTTTTTACGAATACTAGCACCCTTTGAACCATTCTTAATTTACATCTAATAGCAGAAGAAGAAATATTCAAATTTAATTTATAATATTCAATAGTGCATGCATCAAGTACAACAAGTAAATAACTTAACCAAAAATCACAGCGCTAGCGAAATTTTCTGAACTTTATTAAATTTCTTGGGAAACGTTAATATTGTATACCAATTCTAGTCGAGGATTTCCTTCTTATCACAATTTTATATGCGGGAAAAAATACGCTATATCATTCAAAGGTAGTTTATTAAACAAATAGTGGATAAAACTTTGAACAATGAAAAACTTGCGTCGGATACTAAAAAGTTTTTTGGGGTCTTTTAAATTTAAACATTTGACATGGGAACTAAATCCACAAATTAACAAACAAGACTTACTGTGGTGGTGCTTTGATGGACTTGTTTATGGTATACTTTTGTTTTTAGTGATTTTTATATTATTTGCAGGACATTTTGATAAATTGGCTTGGTTGAAGCTACATAATTAACGAGTAACGTATCTAAAAATTTATTCTAACAATATCTCCCCAAATAAAACAGCTATGTTGGATAAGCTAAATAAATAAACTTTGCAAACATTAGCACGTTAAAGAGAAACATAAGGTGAATATTGTACCTTGTTGAACACATTTCCCCAGAGATATATTCAATTGAAGAACTGAAGTTTTCATACAATTTCGTCGCTGTTGAGTTATGTATGACTATTGTTTTGATGCGTCGCAAGTTGTAACTACACGGCAAAACTTGAACTTTATTTCATATGTAAATTAAAAACTTTAGACATTGAGCTTAGTTGCAATATTGTAAGAGTTATTATTGTCAAGTAGCTAGATTTGTGAAACTTTATCGTACAGAATAAAAAAGCAATAAATTCTAATTTAAGTGTTGTTTTCGGATATTTTTTAAACACTGATTATCAGCCTGTCGCAATTCTTTTTTTTTTATAACGTATTATTTTACCTTTTTTCTCTACTCGAAAAATCCCTACCCGATTCCAAAGCTACTGGTAGCGCAAGTGTCTTCGGCATCGCGATCGGATTCATTTGACAGATAGATGTGATAGATAGCTTCTTCTTTTAGGCACAAATAAGAACTTACCAACGAGAAGTCAAATAAGGCCGATAGCGATGCCAACAACACTTGCACGGTAGAGCCCCAGGATCGCAACATACACTGAACTGATTTCCAAAACTAGTTTATCAGTTTCAAAATAAGGCTTATTAGTAAGCTATAAAAATTAAAACCCTTTCAAACTCCCCGGTTCCCATTTATGCATAGATTAGGATCACAAAATCATAGAAGAGTTTCGTTTATATTTTGCCGTTACAAACTAGGTACAAACTCAACTTGTTTAGCATAATTAGATAACTCGGCCGGTAGAAACAATGAGTTTGCGTCGTTTGTACCGCTGGCAAAAAGCTTTTCAAATTAAAACCTTAAAAAATAATTTATAACTTGATTATTTGATCATATCATCAAAACGGGCATTTGCCTGTAAGAGTGTTTAAGTGGAACTTTATAGAGATACTTAAATAGGATGAATCGTACCAAAATGACACATGAAAGATGTTGCCATAAAGATTGCAATGGTCAAAACATCGCAACTGGCAAACTGTTTAGCTCAGTGACTCGGTAGCTCAGCGGTCAGAGCATTGGACTGGATATCCAAAGGTCGCGGGTTCGATTCCCGTCCGAGAACATGATCTGGTGCGAGTCGTATTTTTTCTAGTAAATTATTTGGTAACACTGTTTACTTTATCACTTCATTATAACAGCCAATCTTTAATGCACTTCAGAAGGTAAGCCTCTTCAGTGGAGGAATTTGCCATAATCCTCACTTGGCAGGCAGTTTGGAGATCGCAGGACCGATATCATCGTAAACCGGCTGGCATTTTTTGGTCTACGGGTGTGAGACGTACCATGGTACATCTCACACCCGTGGATTTACATTTAAGGGTAATATGATATACCCTTAAATGTAAATTAGTGTTGGTACTATTTACTCTGCCCGAAGCCACGTTTCCTTGATCGAACACAAACAAACAAAATACAGTTCATAAGGTTCAGACCCCCTACTCTCGACGGGAATTGAGGGGATCGAGATCACATCACGATCAAAGAAACTTCAAAAATCTGTTATTACATTGAAAACGGTTTCCATGGTTTCCATAGTACCATTTTGACTTTACTCGATTCCAATTCGATCTCTATTTCCGATCACGTCGGGAGTAACCTCCCAGGTTTGGTATCATTCATTAATAAAAAAATTGTGAAAGTGTCTTGCTTATCTAGTATTAAATATTGTTTATATTTTTGGAAATTTTTATCTCTACTTTTTTCTGTTGTCAGTACATTGACGTTTTCTAGGAAGAGCTCTGATTAACGGGTTGGCGGGCAATGTAAACAAATATTAATTTTATGGTACACAACACTTCGCATGCCAAACAAACTGGTTTTCGGTGTTTCGAATAAATAAGCACGAGCTTTTATTATTTATTCCAAGTTTGTTTTAGACGTAGCCATTATTTGAAAATGTATTGTTATTAAAGTCAATAAAAGTAACGTTAGTTATATAACTTAACATGAAACAAAATAATGTGTTTTAAAAGTAGTTCCAGTTACAGCAACTTTGACAAAGCTACAAGAATTTATAAAAGGAAATTCTCAAATGTACATGCGTTATATACTTTTAAATTCACAAAAACATT
The DNA here is from genome assembly GCA_963556745.1 of Catoptria pinella. Taxonomy (NCBI): domain Eukaryota; kingdom Metazoa; phylum Arthropoda; class Insecta; order Lepidoptera; family Crambidae; genus Catoptria; species Catoptria pinella. The sequence continues at coordinate 9,170,031 of OY750771.1, forward strand.
TCTGAATGGCTGTACAAAAATTAAAAGAAACAGTAAACATAACGATACTCTCGGGAACAAAAGTGCTTGAGAGATTGCGCAGAATTTTAATTGTCGTAGCAATTTAGCTTTAGTGAATTTTCCCATTTCGTCGTTGGAGCAAGCCGCTTTAGTAGATTTCGGCAAATACATAAAGCGAAGTATCGTGTGAAGTCGTAATAAGAGATGTTTTATGACTAAAAGTACCATGGGAGAAGAGAAAATGTAATAAGAAAAAAATGAACAGTTATAATTATAGGTACATCTTAGAGATTACCAACTAAACTTAACTTTATGTTTTCATCTATAGGTTCTAAGGAACGCATAGATACTCGTAGATACAAAACGTTATTATAATACGGAACACTTTTAATGTTTTGTATTATTTTAATATGTATGTCTTAAGCAACATAAATGCATCAAAAGCTTTTGTCAACATTAAATTCGTCCCGCGAATGTAAATCGCATAATAGTCAACAATGATACTTTATGTAGTCTAGTTCATAGATTTTTTTCTAGTAAAAGTTTGAATTGATCACTCAAAGCCTATATGACCTATGGTATAGAACTCTGGGGATCCGCAAGTCACTCAATTATAGAGTTACTACAACGGTTCTAAAATAAAACTCTAAAAACGATTTCTACGCTACTTGGTTCACAAAAAACACTGAAGTACATGAGTACCTACAATTTCCAACAGTCGAGAAAGAAGTATAGAATTTTTAATTATAGAGTTACTACAACGGTTCTAAAATAAAACTCTAAAAACAATTTTTTACGCTACTTGGTTCACAAAAAACACTGAAGTACATGAGTACCTACAATTTCCAACAGTCTCAGATTCATTAGAACTTACAAACAAACTTATGTATGTTATGTACCAACAAATACCTTATACATAATAATGTATAAGGTATTTATTGTATGGGTCATTGATGCCTGAAATAAATGGTATAATAATAATAAAGGCCTCAAAGATCCAAGAACCACATTGCACTCTCACTGCTGGATAGTGGAACATCTGGAACATGCAGGCTCAAGATAAAATGAATAGCCTCAATACAATAAATCTCACAAATAATAAGCATATACATGAGGTGACACATCACAGGATGTGAATAAACCCAAACTACTCAGATAAGGCTGATCGCTTAGGAAAAAGAAAGAATGTATCTACCTGAATACCGACAATATTCAAAGAGCAATTGAAATAAACTAACTCACCGATTCTCTGCTCTGAAACAATCAAATATTTCCAGTTCACTTGATCCAGCCAGGGTTGCCAAGTCACAAGTGTCCGGCTCTTACCAAACATGTCAGGATTTTAACAGTCGTGTCCAGCCAACATATACAACTCCGGCTTTTATTAGGCTTTTGGTCAACCTCAAAATCTCAAATGAATAACTAAAATGAACAGTTTTTTTTTCTCAGACTCGGAGCTAAATATGAACCTTTGTCCGGATTTTCTATTTTTGTACTTAGCAACCCTATCCGGCATAGGTATTTTGGTATTCGACACACATTGATAACCCTCAATATTTTCGTCGAAACAAAAGCTCCGCGCTGAATCATAAAATTATTTTATGTTGTACCTACGATCTATAAAAGATGACCCCGGCTTTCGTTGGATAAAACTATCGCAAAATGATTTTATTACGATAGTCCTGAGGGCTTATTACGATAAAGAATCACGATAATCGGACGACTGAAATTCGATTTTAAACATAAAAGCTCTTTTCCACGGCAACATTCCGTTTTTTACAGGTACGGTGTAGTGCAGGATCGTTTCAATACAATACAATTAAATACAGTCACATGAGTATCATCCTGCAAACAAGGTCCTGCCTGTGAAAAACGGGATGTTGCCGTGGCAAAACGACTCTGACTGTTAGTATTGAAACGCATTCATTACTAAACGGGATCCTGAAAAATATAGGATTTTGCTGGAAGGATTTTGCCTGAGAAATATAGGATAAACCCAGGTTGCTCGACAATTTGATAATGACACGTTGTGTGACGAACATCATTTCGTGATAACGATTATCGTGATGCATTTTTGTAATAGGCCCTCTAAAGAATATTTATATATTATGGAGAGTGGAGTCAGATAAAGGTAATCTTTCTTGAAAGTTTGGAGTGCTCCATGACTTTTATAGCTTTTATCTATGAATATGAAGAAAATGGTTTACAATCCAAGTGTTTTGATGTTTGTTAAATTTCGTGCACGGTTCCAGCCCGATGACAAATTATGGTGATCCCCTGGGTACGTTGGCGATCGGTATCGCAGTGGTGCAGCTACGTTGTCTATGGACCGACACACGGTGTGCTGCGTCGTCATGTGTCACCGCAACCAAAGGATACTAATTATTAATCATACCGACGACCTCCGTGGTCGAGTGGCTTTGTACACCGGTTTTCAAGGTGTCGCCATCTTTGAGGTCCCGGGTTCGATCCCCGGTTGGGTCAATTTGGAAAACTAACTTTTCTATATTGGCTCAAGTCTGGGTGTTTGTGATACCACCGTTGTCTCTGATTTCCATAACACAAGTGCTTTAGCTACTTACTTTGGAATCGGAGCAATGTATGTGATGTTGTCAAATATTTATTTATTTTTTATTAATGTACAGTAACGCACAGACGACGTAAAAACAGATGATGCTTCGCCAACGCACACTCAGTGTTAATATTTTGCGATGCGTGTGTGGATTCAACTTTTCTGTTGAGAGAAACTAAGTGATTTCATATTACTAGCAAATAGAAAACTTTGCGAAACAACTATTGCTTTTTCCGAAACTAAGTTTTATTTTTCGAGTTCTCATTTTTTCTTTAGATTTTCGTCCACTTTGCTTTACCTAACATTGGTAACCTAAACAAGTGTCGCAAACTTCCCAACAACATGAGTAGCTAACCCCGCAATTCAATACGCAAAACCGGATGAAATTCCAAGACGTTACCAACAGATAGATGAGCTTTTAATGATATTACTTAGACGTAATACCACTAATGTATTTAGTTTGGATACTAATGGATTACTTGGACGTGTCTCCATGTACATTGTACCGCTTTTAACTCGCACAAAATAGAAAATATAATAAAACATTAAATTCAAATTGATAGTTCTCGCGACAGTTTGCAAACAACATATTTAAAGACTTATCTGAAGCCCCGTTTCCTCGTGGTCATACTAGTTTGTCATACCAGTATGACCACGAGGATATACATGTCCTCTTGGTCATACTAACATTTTTGCACATCCTGTTAGGAAAACAAATGCTGGACTATGAAAAATAAATATAAAGAGCTAAAAGTCGCATAAAGAGCTAGTGCACATGGTTGATAGAAAAAACTGAAAAGTAAATGATTTTAATAAGGTCAAAAAAGGTAAATTTTTTTAATTCTCTTTTAGATTTTTTAGTCTTACAGCTTTTTTTAAATTCAGAGAAGCACAATTGATACAATCCTATGAATAAAATCTCAATAATGAAACGATTGATTAAGTATACCTATAATGTAATTTGTGCTTTCAAAAGTTAATACATTTCTAATTTACCAAAATATTTGCGTAGCTCCCATATCACGTAATATTTGATTAAAGTGAAAGATAATACAAACTTTATTGAATTGTGTTTGTCTAATCAAGTTAATCAAAGTTTGTGTTATCATCCTAAGGGCTAATATCTGCGCTCATCGTGTGAGATAGATGTAAGGGTTTGAACTGGGTATAAATAATTAAGCATAGTTTAATATTTATTCTGTGATGTCACCTTTGAAATTAGTGATGGTATTATTTATTTTAATATCTAATATTTCTTAAGGGCTAATATCTGCGCTCATCGTGTGAGATAGATGTAAGGGTTTGAACTGGGTATAAATAATTAGGCATAGTTTAATAATTCTGTGATGTCACCTTTGAAATTGGTGATGGTATTATTTATTTCAATATCTAATATTTCTTAAGTTACGCGTGGTATACACGAGTAGTAAAACACTCCCGGTTACATATATTTTTAGAAATACTTTTTCGAAGAAAGACAAATTATTAATTATTGTAGTGTGTACGAATAATTGGCGTTCAACGTTTTGGATTTCGGACATATGTACGAAACTTGAGATGGGTGGATGATATCCGGCAGTATAAATGGCATCAACTAGTTGGGTTGACTGCAGACTGCCAAGAGTGGAGAAGCAGAAAGGAGGCCTATGTCCGAAGACGGACACTACAATGGCTGCTGTAAGTAAGTAATTAAATAGAATTAAATCAACACACGTTTAAATTCTTTTCTAAGAAAAAGGTACACACGACAGCACGTCAGGTTATACAGTTAATCTGCGTAAACAGCTTTTATTACGTAGGACATAAAGGCGGTCTCAAGGTCAACATGTATAGTCTGAGGTGCCATCGTGTGTACATGATTAGCAATTAGCTATGGAACATTTTGTGCTGGATATATTGTTTCTTTCAAAGGCCAACTCCGGTTACATTTATTTTTGTGACGCTTGATAACATAATTACAATCTCGTTAAAACTGCTCTAAGCACAACCGAACAAATTCGAGGAATTTTCATAAATGCAATAACGCCGGTTTTCTTCATTTTATTATTCTTACGAGGCTCGGCGCAGTGGGTCTCAACGAAAACATAATTTTATAATAGAAATACGAACGAAGCACGCTTAAACTTGGTGGAATAATATTTTCTTATCGTTTATTAGCTTTTGGTTTGTTCCACATATTTGTATATAACTTTATTGAGTATGTTTTTGAACTTTTGGAAAAGTCAAGATTATTATTAAAATGTTTTGATTGGTTGGTGGTTTCTTATTTGATCTTTCGATAATTTCTTTTTGTGAGAGCTGGTACAGTTATGATAAATTTAATAAAGAAAAAAAATATTATTGTTTATAGATATACCTATTTAAAATAAGTTGTGCAAATTTTAAAATCATTTATTCAGTCTAGGCTGTTACAAGCACTTGTGAATGTCAAAGAAGCTACGCCATCGGTTCGCCAACCCTAAGCAAGAAACTTGTCAAGGGTTGCTTTTTCATCATTGTACATTTCATACAGAGTCGTCTAAAATTTAAAAATTACAGCTCAGCAATAAAAGTGGGGTCATTTTCCATCACAATAATTAACAAAGTTTACATATAATGGGTAGGTGGTTTTGGAATTAAATAATTATCTACACCTCGAATAATAACTTTAAGCAAAATGTTAATAGGTTTTGATAAAAAAAATCAAAATGCAACGCTTTAAATATAAAAAAGAATGAAGGCAAATAGTGTGTATGCCTAAAAATAATACCGCATTAATTACTAAAGGCAATTTGTGTGTTTAAAATACCTGCTTTTTTTTGTTCTCTGCTTTCAGAACCTACATAAAACTATTGAATTGAAAAGGAAAAGTAGGTTAGTTCAAACAAGCGAGATCAAAAGAAAAATATTTTTCCCTGAAACTAGCGAGCATATTTCTCCAAGAAATTCATATTACCTTCATGTTTCTAAGCTAATACTAATACTTCATGTATCTTGTTCGTGTAAGTATAAACTGGGCTGAGACAAGTATCACTAAATTTATGGCACAAATTAGCTCGGTGCCGACTGCAATAAATTTACATACGAAACTCATAAGTTAAAACGAACGGTTTGTTGCCTAAGCTTGAAGCTGGAAACGATACTTTTTTTGGAAAATATTCTTATTTTAAGTGAGTTTGATGTATTTGTGATTTAACTTAAATTCGTCTTTTTTATCGTGTCGCTGATTTCATTTGACTCGTATCACACTTGCATGGCCCAGTATGCAGCAACCCGAATTGAACTATCCGTTGTTCGTTCTTCTAAATTTATCCTTAAATTCACTCACCTACCTCCATAATTATCTACACTTACCTGTAAATTCAACCACTCCCCATGTACGACCTATTTTAGTTATGGTTTTATGGTTTATGCCCGACTTTCAGGTTACGCTCATAAAATATGGCCCCCACTTATTCAGTTGTCAGCCGTCTTAACTTTTACTTTATCTCTGCCAAATCTTAGAAACGTGATGTAGGATATGGGATCTTCTAAAAGGAAATTATATTAGAAAAATAAAAGGGTTTTAACAGGGCCAAATCTTCAACAGGGCGCTAATTTTCAACAATAAAAACAAAACCAAATCGCTACCGATTCAGTTTTCTTTACAGATATATTCTCGCTTTAGTTTTGTCAAAATTGTAAATAACTATGGCTATGGAGCCTAAGATGCCAATCTTGGACAATTTCAATGAGAATTCTAAAGCTAAACCAAAGATTTTTAGATAAATATAACCTAATGATATAGTAACGGTTTTTGGTTTTATCGATCAGAATAGCGCAATTGGGCTCCTGAACTTGAAAGTAAATTATCTTTAAACAGAAGTCATTTAAAAACCCTCTCATATTTCAAATAAGATAGTCTTAACAGTGATTGTCCATATACGATTCTAAAGTGCAGTAACGTGTATGTGTATAGTTATCAGCTTTTTTATACCTAAAGAAAAGCCTGTACCCCAGCAGGCATGATGATATGTTACGGTCAGGCCCACAGTCCATATCATTCACCCGGAGGATGAGGACAATACATAGCAGGGAAGAGCTCGAGATAACGAAAGATAAAAATACTCATTCAATGACTTGTGAATCGCAAGCCAAATGTGCTTAGCCATTATTGATCTTTTAATTTTTATGAACGACTTTAATTTAAAATTTGTCCATAATTGTTACTCCAGCTTTCGATTGGTTTGATTAGTTATTCTTTTTCAATTTAAGAATCAAATATTGTTCCTTTATGCAGCATTGCAACAGCGGTACATGGTCCTTTAGAAAACTTAAAAAAGAATAAAGCTACCACTTAGTATGTATATCATAGAACAAAAGTTTCAGAAGTCGCGCACTAAAGCAATGGGAAATTAAAAGTTTCAAGCTATAAACAGAGCCTAACTCACCTTCTTAAGACACAGCTTAAGACGACGAGGTATCTACTAACCTGTGTGAATACAAAATATGTCTGCCATTTCCAGTGCAACGTGCTGCTTTGTTCATCATAAACGTAATCACGTGCTTACTGCACGGGCCATATTGCAATTTCGGTGTCGCCGGCGCATTTTGCTACGTGGTGAACTAAACGCAATATGGGCCCGTAATGTTGACAGCGCTATACGAGCAACTCTATCCGGATTTTGTATTACCTTTATGAGGTAAAAGTTGATAAACTTCTGTTTTAAAAACGTCTTTGCATCTTAAGTTAGTTTTTTTGATAATTTTAAACCTTTGATTTTACAATCAAATTATATACTTTACAATCAATTCTATACTTTGACCAAAAGGGCAAAACTAAATGTATTCATTTGCTTTGACATTATTCTAAGAACAAAATTTATGCATGACCTTTTTTCAACTTCCTTACAGAGTGGTAAATATACCTAAATAGTTTATTAACAATTTGAAATAAAAACTGAGTCACACCTATAAGGTTATTTGCAATTAATAACGTGAGCAAATATATATTTTCCGTGCCACTAATAATGTATGTTTGAATAAAAGAATTTCTAAATAATAATATATAAAGTGCTGCTTTAAAACTGACATATTCAATATAACTTACTCTTTCAAAGCAAAATGTTCATCTCATATTACCTTTAAAGTTTCCATCAAAATCCTATTAACGCAGCTGCATATTCTCATTTAGAAACTACACAACTCAGATTAATTAAACGAAAAGTTCTTTTGTCAAAAATAGACATAAAATTTCACTATATCATGCACAATGGAGACAATGTACAGTCTGAAATTAGACAATGTTTTAATCGAATAAAGAGCTGAAATAAGTATTTAGAGCACAGAAATTTTCCGTCGATGCAGCACTCAGTTTAGGTTCAATTTAATCAATTTATTCTGAACAATTCTCATTGTGTTGAATTTCTTCTCAGGTTTTTTTTCTTTGTTTATAAGTAATCATTTACCATCTGTGCACTGTATGTGAGGAAATAAACAATTTATTTATCTATCTATGCTATACATATATGTTTAATATGCTTTAATTTACAATAGATCAAAAATCTTTACTAATGTGAGTTTTATAAATAAAATCTGCCAGAAACCAAATTAATCAAAAATTTACAATGAAATTTCAATTGCGCAAATCAGCTTAGAATATATAATGAATTAATCTACCTAGAGACGAGTATGTACAGTTTTTGACAGATGTTGAGTTTTATTACAAAGTAATAAAGGTGCTGAAATGTCAAACGTGTATAAAGTCTGTACTCAGAGAGCCGAACACGTCTCAGAATAGCGACGTCGACGGTCGCTCAATTATCGCAATCCATATGACGGGCATTGCTTTATCGCCGCGCGCACCGAGTTTTTTGGTACGAGGCACGAAGTTGTTCTCAAGCGCCGGGCCGGCAGAGCCTGTTGTATGACAATAATTAGCGGGCCGCAATTTGTAATGATTTAAAAAACCCTGATTTTCTAATCAACTCTTCGCAAACAGACTATTACAATACAATTGAACTCAACTTTATAGTAAAGATTAAAGGTATTAAATTGCTCGTACAAAATAAACAGGCGTAACTCTTATGTGGCAATGTTCGTGGATTATTAGCTGGAACGTGGCTTCGCATCACAAAGCGGTATCTCGTCACCTGCGGCTTTCTACTTTGTTGTGGACACAAGCTTTAATCATGGATGCACCCACTTGCATTAATCTACGGCAGTTTTCATAATACTAATGATTACTTTTATAAATATGATAATGAGAGGACGGGCAAAAATGACTGCAATATTGAACTTAATGAGTCTGACTTTTGAAGTACCAACCAAATAGTACCTAACCAATGCACCTACAACGTGTTTACACAAAATACCGCAAGACTATCTACGTCTAAATATGTCGTTGCGTAAAAAAAATTTCTTTCAAACACCAGATTAAACTACTGAATAATCAAAACCTTCAGGTAATAAACAATCAATCACAAGCAAAATTAACTGCGTAATCATGAAACGAAAATTCTGGCAGAAAGCCAGATGTGGTCTGCAAAAACAATGGAATTCTCTTCTGATTTATTCTACCAGAGTCAAGTAAATCGCACCACAGAACGGCATTTTCTTTCCAGCAGTAAATTACGAGTACTGAAGTTAAAAATGCTCAAAACATTGGACACGAAATGCTAATAACCTTTTTTTATTTCGACTGTACTCCAGAGAGAGACTGTGAGCAAAATACGCAACACTAGTTTGTAGTTATCATTTGAATTAATGAGAAAAGTGTTTTAAGTGTGCTGGTTTAAAATGCCAAGTCTTGGTTATTCAGTTTCCCTTTTTATGAAAAGAAAATTTTTGAAATAGGTAGTAGAAATATTTCATATTGTAATAAAATATCGCAATATATTTTAATTAAATATTAGAAACATAATTTCATTTATAATCAATCTAAACTTAGTTATGCTACAAATAGCTGCAAACTAATGTGAAAGCCAGATAAAACAACAAAGTCAAAATTCATTTTAGATCAAATTAATATTCTCTTTGTGAACTTGCTATCAGAATTTAATTTGAGGTTTGACTATTTGTCCCTTTTCAATGTTAAAACTTATATTTATATTACCCTCATATCATTATTATCATATCATATGTGGCATAATACATTAGTATATGGTTCATTATTACACACACACATATACACACACACACATGCCAGTAATAACTTTATCTTTTCATAAATTAATTTTATAGTTGTTTTGTAAGTAAAGTAGTTGTCTAGTTACCTAAAATAAATGTAAGAGATCCAAGGGAGGAGCAGAGCCGCCCAACACAAGCACTACTACATGCTTCCTGGGTTGTTCTGGCCACAGAAGAAGATGTAAAAAGAAAGGTTAACGAAATAAACTATTTTATTTTTATTTTTTTATTATTATTCAAAAATTAACAGAAACAGCTTCGGTTTACTATGGACTTTAAAAAAAAAATTGGTGAAAATAAAAGTGCTCAGTCTCGGGTAGTCGCTAATTGTCCTTAGTACTAATTAACCAACAAAAAACAAAGTTTCCAGAAGTTTTCGCAGCCAGCTGGAAGTCAGAGTTATGGTGGAATGCAAGATCGGAAACGGGCTCCGACAAAAAGTGCAGATGTGACCTAATTCAAAACTTTATCACGAGGATTCGATGAGTATCGGGTATCTTTTCGGTGATTTTAGCTCGAAATTTGCTTTGCTTTTTGCGCTGCTATTTTTTATTTTTAATGTAAAAGAAATACAACAAAAAGATATTTTTATAATGATTTTTTTTCAAAGTTCAAATATATTAATGTATCTTCTTCATAATCGTAATATTTTCGTATTTTATCATGATGATGTTTTCATTATTTTCTGTTGATATAAAAAAATACTCTTATGTAAGTCCTATATACAAGGTGTTACAAAAATACCCCTAATGCCGAATATAGTATATAGGGACCATCAAACTGAACAACTTTTACTATGGGGCCAACTCTGAAATCGCGAAAAAAACAGCTGTTTCATACATTTCGATATTTTCGATTTTAATTTTTGTATGAAACAGCTGATTTTTTTTTTCGCGATTTCAGAGTTGGTCCCATAGTGAAAGTTGTTCAGTTTGATGGTCCCTATATACCATATTCGGCATTAGTAGGAGTATTTTTGTAACACCTTGTATATATCATCCAAGTGGATTTTATACTTTAATTAAAGATTGTCGAAATCCTACACTGAAAATAGTAAAACTACTGCATTTACATGTGATATTAAATTGGTACGAAAACCTTAAAACCACAATAACTAAACAACTTCCATTAATTTGTGGATAAGGAGCGCTAAATTGTAGAGCGTATGCGCTGTTTTCTGTATTTCCTTTAAAAAGAAGAAACAGTATAACATTGTTTTTTTTTAGTTTTTATTAAGATAAATAAGAAAAATAAATATTTGGCTACATCACATACATAGCTCCGATTCCAAATTAAGTAGCTAAAATACTTGTGTTATGGACTATTTTTTATTATGAGTAGGTACAAATATATAAAAAGTTCAAGTTGTTATTTGAATTGTTGTTTCCAAATCAAAAAATGCTTTTTAGAACGAAATCAATAGAAAATCTTGCTTGCCGTAATCCTGTATAGGTGTAGACATAGTCATTTTCTACCATAAGGCCTCAATCATCGTCTATTTAACACGTACTGATTGAAATCATTCTAATGAGCCCAAACATGCTATAGCTCCAGCATCAGCTGAAGGTTACCATGTTATGGAAATACCACCGAAGTAACAGTACACCTTTCAAATCAATCGGTTCTGTGATAGTAATTGGTATGTCCCTTTTTTCAAATAGGAAATGAGCTGATGATCTTCAAACGACCAAACAGATCTTTATAAATTTTAGCTAAGAACCATCTTGATCACGTCAGCTTTCAAATAAACAAAACTGCATCAAAATCAGTCCATTAGTTTGGGAGCTCAGTCTGCACACAGACACGTCAAGCTTATAACACTTCTCTTTTTGCGTCGGGGGTTAAAAATAACTGACACTTTCCTTTCCTATATTTTTATAATAGATATTTTTAATTAACTACCAAATCAAAGTTAAAGTAAATTACTACTAGCTTGTAACTAAATCATTTAAACTTGTTGAAGTATTCTTGATAGCTTCTGTGCAATGGCGTGAAAGTGTGAAGTAAAGAATGAATCATGCTTCAGTTATCTCAAAGCGCGCGATAAAAAGACGACACTTTTTAGGAACAGTGAAATTTATGTCAGCAGGTAAATTTCCACTATCAATTTAAAGCAATGTGCGTAAGTAATTCAGTGATGATGACAAATATAAGAATTTCTTCTGCACGTTGTGCTTTGAAGAGTATTAGCATGCTTGACTAGAGCTTGAACACAATACTACCAGTAAATTCATACAAAGATATTTTATTTGTTGCACATAGAAACACGAGAAATAAAATAAAATTATTGACTACATATCTAAATGATCACTATATTTCACCTGGTTTGCCGGTTAGTTGAACGTCAACATAAATCTACTAACTCTCTTTCTCTCTTTACTCCTCTAGTCTCCCTGAATCTATCAGAAGTTCTTCCAGCAAAGTCCGGGTATATAAAGAAAGTTCATGGCTTACTCTTAGAAAGCTCATGAAATCATCGTTATTTGTATCTCCTTCTTATATAATATTAGATAAATATTTTAGATTATTATCAATACATTATTATATTTATATTTATGTTTTACACACAAATATGTGTGTTCGATATTTCTGTGAACATTTTTAATCATACCGAAACCCATCATTGCATATCCCGACCCTGTACTTTTTAGACGACAATAATTAGAGAAGTTAGAAACAAAATATTTTTTCACTCTAATCAGAGTTACAATAAAAAAAAATGTGTATTATACCTGGGTACCAGCAGCGAAGTTTCCATACAAGCCGATTCCCATCGACTCACCTTTTAGAAATCCCACCCCACCGATCCACTATGCAGGTCATAACATTTTTGTAGAACGGTTTACCTTCGCCATTATTTCACCTCTCGCCACTGCTAGGTATGTTTTTTTTTGGGATTTAATATAAAATAAGGTCGACGTAAGGAACAAGCAATTACACATATTTCACTAGCTGCCGAAGCGCTACGCATCACTCACATTATATTCACTGGTACTATTTTCACTATGTAGCAAATGCGTCATTTCTTTAATGTGTCACTTCTGAATGCACGCGTTTCTTAGCAGGCGTTTTGTTTCTTTGCGCCTACGCTTTTGCACGCACTCGGAACGCTTATAAAGCGCGATTGCTTTTGAGGTAGTAAAAGGCTGGCGTTTCTTGGACTAGCTTTTTTTTTACTATCTATAATGCCTCAATTACTAGAACGGTACTTTACGATTATTCCAGTTAATATGTATGAAGTACTCACTAAATATAAATATTTATTTTTTAACAGCATCATAAATACACTTCTAAGACTTTCGCACGTACATTTCATTAGAAATAAAACACTTTTTACGGCCCCTGGAGAGGTGTCGAAACGTCGGGAATACAAAAAACCAATAAATACAAACTTATTAATTCAGGTGTTGTTTTGGAATTATTTAGTTTGTATTTATTGGTTTTTAGAATTCCCGACGTTTCGACACCTTTCCAGAGGCCGTGGTCACGGGAGGACTAAAGCAAAATAGGCTGCTCATATTTTTATGAAATTACCCGCTCGAAATTTTATAAAAATGTATTCAAGTTTGTTAAATTATTTTTAGCTGCGTTCTGATTTGATCATTATTACTGAATTAAATTGCATAAAGTTAATTAGAAAACAAGATCTAGCTACTGAATCTACTACCAGTTCACAAATTGGGAGGCCTCTGAGAGAAAGAACTGGCGGAAGAAAACTCAAAGAGGTCCCTTTTGATCCCTATCTACAAAACGAACTAACTATATCTTTAGATCCTGCAGTGTGTGATTTGGGATGCGATTTTAGTTGATGAATTATGGGGTCCCAAGCTGGTGGTACTCTCCAACCATCATCTCTATTGAAATTTGGATGTTTGTTGATTTCAATAGCCTCGCGTAGCATTCTGGGAATGAATCTTTGTTCTTTACAAATATTTGGGGTTTATCGAATCTAATGTAATGGTTGGGTCCGTTTGATGCATGTTAGTAACACAACAGCTTATGTGAAGGATTCCTACCAATTCGTTAGTGAGATACAACATCTAAATCTGATGATTAAACTGATGATGAAATTATGGTCAGTTTTGATGTTTAGTCCTTATTCACATGCCTACCAGTACAGGACTGCATTGATATCACTAGGAAGAAGCTAGTTGAAAACAACATGCCAATTGAATATGCAGAACTTCTAGAACACTGCCTAACATCCGGCTATCTCTTGTGGAATGAAGAGTTCTATCTACAAGTAGACGGGGTAGCTATGGGCTCTCCTATATCCCCCGTTGTCGCTGACATCTTCATGGAGGATTTTGAGGAGAAAGCACTAAACACAGCACCTGTGTCTCCCCGGTTCTACAAACGGTACGTAGATGACACTTTCACAATACTACCTAGAGATAGTGTTCCTGCTTTCTTAAACCACCTTAACTCCATCAATCCTAACATTCAATTCACTATGGAGTTAGAGGCAGATAATAAACTAGCCTTCCTAGACATTCTTATCATCAGGAATTCTGATCAAACCTTGAGCCACACTGTGTATCGAAAAGCAACACATACAGATAAATACCTCAATGGTGAATCCCACCACCATCCTTTACAGTTAACTACCGTAGGGAAATCTTTGTTTCAGAGAGCACGCGGTATCTGTGACCAACAACACCTGACAGCTGAGCTTCAGCATGTCAAGCACATACTGCGTAGCAACAAACTGCCAGTACCACGCCTTCATCACAGAACCCGTGTCAAACCAGCCACAGTAGAACGACGCCCTGCCATCCCACCGTACATGAAAGGTGTCACTGACAAGATTGGAGGTATTCTGAAGCGTGCGTCCATCAAGACCTACTTCAAGCCGCCGAAGAAGATAAACCAATTTTTACGACCTGTCAAGTGTAATATTCCCTTTCAAGATGCAGGCGTCTACAAACTAGATTGTGACTGTGGGCTCTCTTACATCGGACAAACAAAGAGAAGTATAGGGACGCGCGTTAAAGAACATGTAGCTGACATGAAGCATAGGCGCGATAACAAGTCTGCAGTGTGTGAACATGCATCAAAGGGACCCAACCATTACATTAGATTCGATAAACCCCAAATACTTGCTAAAGAACAAAGATTCATTCCCAGAATGCTACGCGAGGCTATTGAAATCAACAAACATCCAAATTTCAATAGAGATGATAGTTGGAGAGTACCACCAGCTTGGGACCCCATAATTCATCAACTAAAATCCCATCCCAAATCACACACTGCAGGATCTAAAGATATAGTTAGTTCGTTTTGTAGATAGGGATCAAAAGGGACCTCTTTGAGTTTTCTTCCGCCAGTTCTTTCTCTCAGAGGCCTCCCAATTTGTGAACTGGTAGTAGATTCAGTAGCTAGATCTTGTTTTCTAATTAATTTTATGCAATTTAATTCAGTAATAATGATCAAATCAGAACGCAGCTAAAAATAATTTAACAAACTTGAATACATTTTTATAAAATTTCGAGCGGGTAATTTCATAAAAATATGAGCAGCCTATTTTGCTTTAGTCCTCCCGTGACCACGGCCCCTGGAAAGGTGTCGAAACGTCGGGAATTCTAAAAACCAATCAATACAAACTAAATAATTCCAAAACAACACCTGAATTAATAATATACGCGCTGTAATCCGTAAAAAGTGTTTTATTTCTAATGAACTGTACGCGCGAAAGTCTTAGAAGTGTAAATACAACCTTAATAATTCTAAAACAACACCTGAATTAATAATATACGCGCTGTAATCCGTAAAAAACATCACAAATGTTATTAAGTTAATGTTTGAAATTTTGTTATAATTGTTACTTTATTGTTATGCACCTGTCCCTTCTGAGCTACAATTAGATTAAAATCAATTACTTTTGAAATCTACATGTGGTAGCTTGACTTGCTTTTAGTTTTATATATTTCTTGTTATGTGTATGTTAATAAGCTGTTAGCTATCCAATAACAATGAAATAAAATATTGGCATTAATAATTCCGGAGATTATTATAAAATATACCTATGCTTTGGTGTGCTAAATAGGAAGTGGTTTCTTTGTGTTAAATTTACCTACTACTCTTTTTAAATTTTGAGATCTTAGCATTCACAATGCTATTTTTATATAATACCAAATAATATACTAGAAAAAATACGACTCGCACGAGATCATGATCTCGGACGGGTCACTAGTGACTCGGTAGCTCAGCGGTCAGAGCATTGGACCGGATATCCAAAGGTCGCGAGTTCGATTCCCATCCGAGAACATGATCTGGTGCGAGTCGTATTTTTTCAAGTATATTATTTGGCATTAACACTACTCTTTAGAACAAAAACTGATTCTCAAATTAAAATTGGCAAAGAAAAATAAAGTTACTGTGATCCGAGGTGGAGTGTTTCCATTCTGTATAATAATTAAAGCACTATTACATTAATAATAAATAAAAAGTTTCAAAGTAACCATCTAAATCGCAACTGTTAACAGTTTTCACGCAATAAATAGCAAATAACTACTGTAACAATACCGAGGCGCTCCCGAGGGACTCTAAAGACAAAGTTCCCGCTGCAAATTAATAAATTTCACACTAAAAGTAGAACTGCAGTCCACTCAATCTCCCCAAGTTGTAGTATTGCTCTTGGCAGTAAGGGAATCTAAAATGTTGCTTGATTAAGAGGGGGTACTTAAAAACAAATCGCTTAAGCGGCTGACTTGAGCCAATTAGCGCCGTCAGTCGATTTTATTTTATTTATTCTAAATAAGCCCAATTTCTTAAAAAAGGAATCAGTCAAGGTTTTTTTAATAACGTCTAATATTTATTGAATAACTGTATTCAGTTTGAAAAGGCATTCAAACAGTTAAAAACGCGTTTTTAACTGTTTTAACCGTTTTTAAACTATTGCACGCATTTTGTATAGGTGTGTCTACATACGATCGCTTTCCCAATCCCTTTTACTTTCATCCGACGCATTTAATAGCGCACGCAGACCGTGCGCTTTCACTTTTCTCTTGCGCTTTCAGCAGAGGCGTGCCTCAGGGCATACAATAGCACCTGCCCTATTCTAAAAAAAAACGTTAGATTTGAAAATCTAGTAGCAAACACATTGAATTAAGAAACATGATATTTTATCGATAAAAAATCACGAAGTTGCGTTTAATTTAAGACTGAAATCGATTTATTTCCAATAGATTGCCTATTACCGAGTTGATTTCATTTAATTTACACGTCATTTAATTTAGTTTACAGTTACAAAGTAATTATAATAAGCGTGTTTTTTAATATGTATATTTAATGAGTTATTTGAATTACTTCCATTTTGTGGTGTTGTGCGGTTCGTAAGTTCTTAAAGAATTTTTCAAAAGAAAGTGCTACTTTTGTGAATATTCACTAACTCTAGTCACAAGTCACAACCCTAAATCTTAAGATTAAAAATATAGGTTACCTGATTATGAGAGTTTATCCAGTTTGTAAGATACATAAAAATAATTGATCTTTTTTCTTTGGGATTTTAATGGGAAAATGTATTGCAGCATTTTAGCGCTTCTGAAGTCCATGCTAAGTATATTTAATATAAAACAATTTGTGATAACTCGCTACCAACTGAATATGGTATGCTATTTTATGGTTTTAGTATAGATTTTATGCAGCTTCACCAATAACTAACTAGTACTTTGATTTAGCTATTAACTTTGTAATTCCTTACATTTTCAATCCATTTTATAGCTTTCTTTAGAAAAGTACTATTTGAACCGTTTTAAACATTCTGTTTAGCCTGGAATATCGTAAAGATTTTATTGCGAAAATAAAACCATGTTTTACAACTAAAAGTTGCTGTTTGTATTTTTTTTCTATGACTTTGCTGTTTAATGCTGTATGCGCTTAAAAAAACCAACGCATTTCTGTTTCTAATCTGGTATAGGTTCATTCACTTCATTAAGTTTAAATCACATGTACTGTATATAGACAGAATAATCGTATACCAACAAAATTATTCAAGAAAATAGTTCAAATATTAATATTTATTAAAACCAACCAATCAACTATCATTTTTCAATATAAATAAATAAAATAATGTAAACCCAGAAAACCCACATTTCGATGGTAAATCCCGTAATCAAGCAAACCGAACGACGAATATTATCATCCGATTATCACTATACTTTTTTGTTATATATGCCCTAAGTTTCCATATTATACACCAAGCATGTGTTGGCTGCTTTAAAATACAGGGCGTTTCATAATAACCCGTAAAATATTGTTCTTTATTTGTATGGAAAACTGAAAAGTGACAACCTTAGACGCAAATAAACTATTGTTTTCGATAATTAATCCCTATAATGGGAAAAATCAAAATACAATTTAGGTCTAGGGTTGCCACTATGTAGTTTATCATGAAAATAAAAAAAATAAAAAAGTGGTGGGTTCCAGGGTTTATAAAAGTTTTCCGGAGCTGTATGCATGGTACCCTTGCTACTATATTCATTCGGCTTAAGTGGTTTTTTTGTAACACGTTGTATATTCCCACAGTCCACATCTTGGCTAATTCTAAGTGCCAACTTCGGGCTTAGTTCTCAAAGTTTAATCCTTTGTTTCTTTGTAAGTACGGTGTAAGTCCCGGCTGAGTTTCTGTTCGGTAGCGTATGTGGTCACTTCAGAACGATTTGTTAGAAGTTGTAAACAACTTTGAGAGCTAAATGTTCTTTTTTATAGTATTTATATATGGATATTTCGTGTATCTTGTCAGTTGCTTTCCTAGTATTAAAATTAGGAACCGTATTAAAATTAATTTGTCTTAACTATACCACACTAACTTCTTAGCTCGTATAAATTCTTGAAATACTTAAATTGAGTAATAAACATTCAAACATACATACTGTCACATTTAGAATAGTTAGATATGTGTGTTTGTTGGTTTTATAATAAATTATTCCAAGGTTTAGTGTTTGTTTTTATCTATTACAACATTCGAAGGGAATGACCTAGAGACATAAGACTTTCATTGCTTTGCAAATATGCTTATTGAATGCCAGATTCACTTGATACTACTTATAGTAATTTGGCTTTGCAGCAAAGAACATGTATCTAAACAACTGAATCTAATTCCTTAACGAGTATAGTAAAGTATCCATAGCAAAGTTATCCTTTGTTCGGGGCAAGTACGAAATACCCTGAGGAGTTTCTGGTCAAAGTACATGTGAGGTCGGTTTCTTGAAACGACTTCAACTACTTTGCTAGAAACTTTGCTGAGGTGTTCCGTTTAAAGCTTCGTCGTGGTTTTTGGCACTAATAGCAGGGTTCATAATTATGAATTCATCAATATATAACTATTACGCTGATCATAATAGTCATTTATGCAACTGTTCTATAATTAGGGGTATTAAAACACGACACCTCGTGTGATAGTGTTTTAATACCTAGTAATGTACAGTTTACCTACAACCATGATATGAATCCTTTATAAGGTTCTGAAACAACTTATTGCCAACATTAAAACAACCAGTGTCATAGTAACCATGATTCGAAGGAGTTGCATAATAAAATTAAATACAACATTATAACACTCGTTTGGATGATAATTATGGTTACTATGACACTGGATGTTTTAATGATGGCAATAAACTAACCGTTTCAAAAAATAGGAAGATTTAAAGCATGGGTAAAGATAGAAAAAAGCTATTTTAAAAAAAAGATATCTGCCTTCAAAAATCTTTATTGCATTATATGCATTTTTTAATGCTTGGACAATTTCACACAGCGCCATTTAGCCCCAAACTAAGCAAAGCTTGTAATATGGGTGCTAGACAACTGATATACTACTTTATATACTTTTTAAATATATACTTATTATACATAGTAACACCCAGACCTGTCACAGAAATTGAAATTCATCATTTCGATTTCTGCCCGGCCGGGAATCGAACCACTACCACCACTGCACCACTCAGGTCGTCATTCACATATGGACTCGTTATAAGAAAGGCCTCTAAAACCAATTTGAAATTTGAAATCGTCGTAAGTTGTCGCCTGGATTATAAAATCTCCTGGGATGAAACTCTCATAATTTTCCCAGTACAAACCATTTCCCAGTCTGGTTATACTAACTGCTCTGTTTAGTTTCTAGTTTAAGTATTAAGTACAAGAGCGAAGCTTAATTCCTTATTCATTAGAAGCACGATACAAGTCCCGACGGACTTTCTGTTACGATACGGTCAGTTTCTTGAGTGCAAATTTTAAGTTCTAAGTAGAAATAACATGCAGTATAATAATGTTTGAAAAAAGTAAATATCAAATCTTTTTGACTACTTACCTCTTGGATAAAGTTGCCAGTAAAGTACTTAGGGCTGATTTTTCAATGCCCAGATAAAATATACCCGTTTTATACCACCAAATAAAATATTTGTCATTCGTTTGTCTGTCAAATTTGTTGAATGTCTTTTATTTTATGTGGTTAATAATTTAACTGACTGATATCTTTTATCTGAGAATTGAAAAATCAGCCCTTAGTATAATTAAATTATTTAAGCGCTTGCAAATGACGAAGTTAAAGAAATGTTTCAACTCTTGTATAGATTTCGAGAACGAATATAATTCAGGGAACAGTCTATTTGATTGCAACACATTTTAGTTTAGGTTATGAGACTGACATCAAAGTGAATTTAATCGTCTATTCAAAATAACACAGATGCCGTGAGCTTCCTCTGCGGAGACGATGGCCACTTGCTAATGAAATATTTGAGGTTAAATAACATTTTTAAATTTAAGATTTTAGCATTCACAATGTAATTTTTTTAACTAGAAAAAATACGACTCGCTCTAGCGAACGGGAATCGAAGTAATAGCATTGGACCGGACATCTAAAGGTCACGAGTTTGATTCCCATCCGAGGGATGATCTGGTGCGAGTCGTATTGTTTCTAGTATATTATTTAGTATTAAATAAAATTGTTATTATTGTTTATTTATTTTTGAATACTCGTTGTAATTTTGTTTGTTAAATATTTTAAATTCCCGCAGTTTTCGAGTTATTAATATACTAATAATTTGTTTTCTACTTGTAATACCATACAAGAGATATTGGGAATTCAGGTAGTATCATCACCATCATGACAGCACATTATACTTCACTCACTCTCTCAGGAGGATGCTATTAGGCTGCGTTCAGACGATAACACACGACCCGAGCTCAACCCGAACTCAACTCAACCGCAGCCCACTCCTTGAAATGCATCGATTACAATTTTGAGGCTTATGACACATTAATAAGGCGCGGGCTACGTTTGAGTTGAGTTCGGGTTGAGTGCGGGTGCAGTTGCATCGACAAAATATAACGGAGCTTATTATTGTGTCATAAGACTCAAAATTGTAAGCGATACATTTCAAGGAGTGGGCCGCGGTTGACTTGAGTTTGAGCTCAACTCAAACGGGTTCAGCTCAAGTCGTGTGTAATCATCTGAAGGCAGCCTTATGATCAGTGTTGGACCGATTTCATCGAAAAATGCTGCTGCCAATTTTCTGGCCCACGGAGATATCAGATGTACTACCTCTGATCCTTTTAATGAAGGGTTGGTATATTGTACTCTGACTGGCGTCACACGGCTATTAGGTATTAAGGCGAAAAGACTATCGCTAATTTTGAGTAATAAAAAATAATTAATTAATCTATTACTCCATTTAAAGAATAACTACACGATTGGCTTTAAAATAACGTTCTGTGATAGGTCAAACATAGTATTTATATGAAGTTTAAAGTTTGTTGGCTAAGTCCTTTGATTATTTACTAAGACGTGGTCACCCACACGTCTGCTATAGTTAGTTGAAAATTATTATTGTAAAGGCAAACTTGAACTAAAGTCGTTCTTACTCTGTGAAGTTATTAGTTACATGGCAAATAATTCTAAGTATGTATAATTTGTAAATAATAAAATTTTATACAATACTAAATAATATACTAGAAAAAAATCGACTCGCACCAGATCATATTCTCGGACGGGAATTGAACCCGCGACCTTTGGAAGTCTGGTCTAATGTTGAGCTGAGCTATCGAGTCACAAGTGATGCCACTTGTCGAGTTTATTCTAGTATATTCCAATCTTTTTTCTAGTATATTATTTAGTATTGTGGAAAAATAGCATTGTGAATGCTAAAATCTCAAATTAGATAGTTGTCCTTAATCTCATGAACAAAACAGGCGGTTCATTAACACTGTTATTTTAAAGGACTTATTGTTTATTTTAATAATTCAGGACGTAAATACGTATTTTCATGTAAGATTCTGTCATTGAGATTTCTATTAAGAAGCATTACGTACTTGATATCGAGGTAGAAATATTTCTGTTGGTCAGCAAGCATAGAATGTTATTTACAAAAACTTATATATGGTGCTCAATATTTTTCACTCATAACTTAATTAAAATGTTATATATAAGTTAATGAATCCATATTTTTAATTTTATTGCTAAGAATTCAATACTCTTGCTAGACACATTAGATTGTGGCCGCATAAGTTTGTCCATACATTTGTGGTAAAGACGACCAGTCTTCAGAATACGGTTAGCTCTTAGTTCGGAACTTCGTTCTAGCATATTCGCAAACTATACTTGTAAACAGATCGTTGTATTGATGCTTTGAATACGAATAGAACAACTTGGATTTGTGTTTGGTCATAACATTCAAAAGTTGGGATATGTGAACTAAAAGCTTTGAAAACAACTATTAAGAAATGCTTTTAAAGCTTAACGAAGAAGAAATTGAGGTATTCTTATTATACTTATACATTTAATGGCCGTAGTCTTACAATCTTAAATTAACAGTCTAGCCACGCGATGGAGCGACCAGGGGCTCTTCCATAGACTTAGAAAATGTTTCGCTATGGGTTCTTCCGCCTAACTTACATAAAAAAAAAAAATGACAACATCACATACATTGCTCCAATTCCAAAGTAAGTAGCTAAAGCACTAGTGTTATGGAAATCAGAGACAACGGTGGTATCACAAACACCCAGACCTGAGCCAATATAGAAAAGTCCGTTTCCTTGACCCAACCGAGGTTGACTCGACCACGGAGGTCGTTGCTATCGTAATCGCTTTAATTTGACAGTATCACACCCATGTGATACATTGCAACTTTCTTTTGAAAAGTTTTTATCTGAGCCTAAAAATAACAGTAATGTGTCACATGCATGTGTCAAATGAAATCGATTATAGAGCCATAGCAGCGCGATAAGGTAACGAATTATTTCTTCATTGGGCGCGGTTGAAACGTTTACCGCATTAATTTTTGGCAAATTATTACCAAATAGTAATATTAAAATAGAATATAAAAGAGAAACACTTGTTTGAGACAAAACAATTAAAGTACACAAGTAATAATACAATTAAGAATTAAAGCTATCTTTGTCTGATCTTCCGTCGGAACCGGTTTGATGATGCCACAGAACAATGACCGGTGAAACACTTCAAACTAAACATCACAATACACAATAAAGAAAATCAGTGAGAAAAAGAAATGAAAACATAAACGATGAAAACTAAATGGCTGAATGGGCAATCCCCCTGCCTTACACGGTCAAAGACACAAAAAAGAAAAAGTCTTAACATTACAATGTACCATCTTAATCTATGCTTTACTTTATGGATTTTTTGGATGTTTTGAAAAGTCACACTCTCTCAACAAATTATAAAAACAAAATTATTATTCTTGGAGAACAAAGCATATTATTAATAATAGTTTTTAAAGATTCACCCAACATCAGTTGACAGACTTAACACTAATTTGTAGTAATAAGTCTAAATAAATAATAACAGTTTTGACTTTATTACTCAAATAATACCAATTAATTGTTAAAAGAAGAGACCCACACATTGTTAAATAATACTTGTAGTAAATAATAAAGTTTTTTTTTTTTATTGTTTAATGTCAATCACGCGTCGTTGCGTCGGTCACCATTTCGAGTAGCCCCCATAACACGCAAACCTCCAAAGACCTAGTTACATTTCCATGTTTTGGTGCATATCTATGCCTCTCTGTAATAAGCAAATTGTCTATGTAAAATGCCGCGCTGACACCTGGCACTTAGTTGCAGTTCGTACATGCAGAAACTTGCACCAAGCGCCTACTAATAAGGTTTCTGATAAAGTTCTCGATATAGTTCGCTCGCCCGACGTTGCATGTTCCGAGTTGAAGGTGGAGAATTAATTACCGGTTAACTGGAGTTGCTACCACTGTTAATAAGTCTTGTAGTAGTTTAAATAACTACTTGTGAATAATACGGGGGAAAAGATTACAAGTGAGATAAGTAGTCACCAATCCGCATTGGAACCGCGTGGTGGGCTAACCCTTCATATCCATATAAAAGGCCTGTTTTTTTATTATTCACAACGGGTTATCGCTTGGCCTTCACCTCACCTGATGTTAAGTGACGATAAGGCCAAAGGTGGAAGCGCACTACACCCGGAATCCTCATCACTGAGGAACTGGCTATCTTTTCTCTAACAGCCGGAACACGACAATTTTTAAATTGCTGTTAGGGCGTCAGACTTAAGGTAGATGGTGCTAGATAGGTGGACTTGAAATAAACCAAACCGAGTACAAATGTACCCCTCCTGGGAATCGAACCCGGGACCCTGCGTCTTACACGGGTGGGCGAACCACTAGACCACAGAGGCGGTTGCCTGTGCCCCAGCAGTAAAGACATTATAATGGCTTGTGATATTAGCTAGTAATCCTCAAAAAGTTTTTTTTTTAGCTCAAGCCTTAGTTAGCCAAAGTAACCAATGAATGTGTCTAAAAGTCATAGTTTATCTGGTTAAGGGAGGACACTTGACTCTAACAAAATGTATCACTTAAAATCTAAATATTTAGCAAACGGATACCTAAATCGAAAGGTGATCTTCACAAACCTTCTATATTATCAAAATACTTATTCAATGAGATCCCACACTACGAGATTGACGAGATTTTTTTTTTTTCACAGCGTCGCTTGTCCAGTTAGCAACAAAAATCGTGTGCGTGCGTAACGCCCCTGCACTAACTAAACGTATGTTGTGACAGCGCGGCGTACAAGCGATTTTAATCTAAGGAGTGGTAAAGCGACGCTGTTGCCCATGGTACCTACACATTTTTTTTATGATTTTATTCTACCACTTTTTTGGTGTAATAAATATCACATTCGTTTCTAGTACTAAGGGCCTTTGAGCTATGCCGCGCGGACGTACAGACAGACAGATAGACAGACGGACATGGCGAGGGTTCCTTGTTGACTTGACTACGGAACCCTAAAAAACGTTTGAAGGATACAATGCTATTATGTCGATTTTCAATTTCTGAGCAGGTCGACTTGCCACCTACAAAAGAACTAAATAATTTAACAACAAACAATTTTATTGTTTTGTAAAGAAACATTCTTCTTGCGGTATTCAAACGTACACTTCAAAGTGTTAAAGGTAAATTGTATACTTTGTGAGAATAAATAGCGATCGCGTTTCATCACAGGCGTGAGTAATTAAATTTCCACACGGCGTAGGCGTTTCTGTTATAAGAACAAGCTTATATTACGATCTTTCTTTGTTTTCATTGTTATGTTGGCTTTGCGTTAATTTGAATATTCATATACTCGTAGAATTAAAACATTCATTCTTTTGTTGAAGACAAAAGCATTATTACACCGATTAGGGGGGCAGCCTAATCGGTGTTATAATGCTAGTACGATGTAATAATGTAGCATGACCACCGAAACACGATATGTATCGAGTGATATAGTGTTTTATTGACACTCGTGATAAATCGTTATATCATATCGCGTTTCGTTGGTCATGCTAGAGGGGCTGAAATCTATATCCTTGACCGGAAGCCCACTCGCGCTAATTTCCAACGATAAAACCAAAGCTACATCGTTACCGTAAGATGCCTAGTTTGGACAATTAAAAAGTTCTAAAGCTCAACCAATGATTTTAAAGTAGTACCTAAATATAACCTAAAATGACAACGTAACGGTTTTGGTTTTATTGTTCAGAATTAGCGTGATTGGGCCCCAGATCTGTCTAACATCTATTCAGTAACTTAATGCCATGCCATCATACAAATAAATCATTATTTGAATGACATAGAATTAACTTCTCTATTTCACTTGCACATGGCAATAAATGTATGATTATTCTTCTACTCAATTTTGAACTAAAAGTCTTGGGTCTAAAAGCCTATTACTGCCCAAAGCAAAATTTAAAACTACGTCTAAATTACGTATACAAGTTTAATTGACTTCACACGCAGAAGTTATACGAAATAATGTTCAACTTTTAAGGAGGACTTACATCTAGGGTGGGCCAACCTGCGGCCCGCGGACTGCCAACTGTCATTTGCAGTTGCAGCCCGCGGCGCTGAGTAAAATTTTTTAAGTTAAAAAAAACATCGCAATATTAAAACTATATTATATTATATTTATAAAAAAAACACTAATTTCTTCTTTCTTACGTTAAAACATTTCTTCAAAAATAATGAAATTTTTTTGTGTGTTGGTTAGCTAAATAACATTTGGTAGTGCGGCCCGGTTAGATTTTATTTCCGAATTTTCGAAATAGTTGGCCACCCCTGACTTACATTCTAGAGTAGACTGCTAAACGGATAAGTTTAGCTCACTGAGGTAACGTGAACGCCGCGATCCAACTCGGCAAGAAAAATTTAGTTTAGGAAAAATGTTGGATATACATGCAATGCTTATCTTGGATACAGAGTGCTCATAAGTTTTATATGAAACTGGTTGAAAAACTATAGTGATAACTGCAAAATTTGCTTGAATAAGTATTTAAGTTAAGAAGGATGTCCATTTCTGGTCATCATCACCATTTTACCAATTTTTATTTAATTCAATAACAAAGATGTCTCACATTACTATTTTTTTTATTAGTATCACTTTTTAGGGTTCCGTACCAAAATGGTAAAAAGGAATCCTTATGGTGCAACTCAGTCTGTCTGTCTGTAACAGCTGGATATAAGAGAGAAATAAAAATATTTATAAATTTTTTGCACCAGGGGCTGAAAGTGGGGCCTTAAAAATACGAAGTGAGGCTACTAGGGCATCTAGGGTTTCATATGAAAAAACGATGCTTGCACATTCTCAAACATTTATTTTTATTTATTTAGGCCCCAAATTTCAAGTTTGCAACTCAAACAGTATCAGGGAGTTATGTTTCAAAGGGACAGATATCAATAAGTTCCAGTTTGTCAGATTTTGGGTTTGGATTTTGGTAAGTGCGGGGTACACCACGGAAGCTGACTTGTTTGCGTTGAACTTTGTTTACTAATTGTTGAAGTAGATTTTCTTGTATGTTTAGAGAAAATTATGATACATAAACGAGCGAGTGAAGCGTTTCTGGTTCTGCTTGGGCGAAAATGCTTTCGTATGTCCTTCCGGTATCCAGATGTCCGTTTATTTCTCCTCTACAGGTCGCATTTTCAACCAATTCTCGTAAAAGTTTGTGAGTAGTTCGATATTTTATATAAATTTTTTTGGTCGATTAAGTTTTTAATTTTTTTCATAATAGCAGAGGTATCTATCTTGGGCTCTCAAGACAAATCTAACGATATGTTAATGATAGCAAACCGTTCAGCCGTTTGAAAGATATGAGACAATAAAGAATATTACATATAAACATACATACAAGATACGCGCGAAAAACATAACCCTTTCCTTGCAGTCGGGTAAAAAGAACATTTGACGTTTGAAAGCAATTTCCTTCTATATATTTTTTAAGATTTAGATCAAGTGTCAAACTTCCACTGTACTCATAAACTTGTTATACGGTACGATGTAAAATATTTTCCTGAAATTCTGTACGTGTCCATCACAAATATCTTAATTGACAGCTGACGTCCTAGCGGCCGGGAAAAATGTTCTTACATTCTGATGCAAACTGGTATTTACATATTTGTAAATCCAAGGTATGACTATGTAAATTTCTAAGTTTTTTTTCATAACAACTTGTATTGAATTCATAATAATAATTATAAATACTTAAAAAATATATATCAGTTACAGAAGGTTTGATATTGAATGACATGAAAGAAAATCGTAATAATGTGTAAGTATTTCGAACGGGATTAATTTTGCAAAATAAATTCATCATTTTTGACACAGCTGTATTTATTTCAGCTCTTCAGCGGTCTGTTCATATATCTGTTTATTTAAAGTCATTCAAACGAGAAATAAATAACTTTATGACATAATTTAATCTAACATGTTTATATAAAATCGAGACGAAACGAATAATAAGTTATTTACAAACTTTTGATTCAAAGAAACACTCATAACGCACTTTATTTATTCAGACATTTTTTGCTTCTACAAGTTTGAGTGACGCCCACAAAAATACAGTAATTATAAAGACTATTCTTACGTAACACTTTGTAAAGGGGCTTTCATTATTTAATTTGCAAGTTATTTTTAATAGAATCTCAAAAGAAACAATATTACGTACGTGTATAAACTTTGATTCCTTAGCATTTTCTTTCTAAAAGGTTTACGTTAACTTCGGTATTGTGGCATCAAAATATGTGGAGATTCGAAATATGGTTTTAGATCTGTAAAAATCCTATTACAGTTGGGAAGCACTCGCGCAATGCTAAGAACGTTCAAAGTGAACAGGCATCAGAAACTGGAACAATTTCGACAGCATTTTTAGGCTAGGTGGTCGAAAGTATATATATCCGAACTTCAAGTAAGGATAAAATGGACGAATGCTGTGAAGATTTGAAGGAGGACTAATTAAAAAAGAAAATCAGCCTCCTTTATAGTGGAACTTGGGCGAGTAGTCAAAGTGTTCCCAGGGAAAGACGGTGTCGCCAGGGTGGCAGACATCAAGATTGCCAACGGAGTTGTACGGCGCGCCTTTTCAAAAATCTGTCCTCTCCCAATATAATCATTCAGCCAAGGTGGAGAATAAGCTCTTCCAAGGCGGGGAGCATGTCAACGACATTAACTAATGGAAGAAAAAGCATCTCCGTGGTAATAGGAAAAACACCTATGTAATTTTTTGTACAAATAATTTTCATTAAATTACATACGCATTTATTCGAACTGAAAAAGCGCTTTTAATTTCTTATTCCAATACAAGCTTGTATTTTGAGTCAAGAGCAAACCTAATAACTATAAAAAACGGTCAAGAGCGAGTCGGACTCGCGCACCGAGGGTTCCGTCCTTATTTTTCCTGTAATCTTTCTTTTTTCTTTGGGCCGGAATCCCAAGGGTGCGGGTTCGAGTCCCGTCTGAGGTGCTACGGGTGAGTCGATATTTTCTAGTATTTTTTCTAATATTATTTATCTTAATATAAAAATAGCATTGCGAATGCGAAAAATCTAAATTTAATAACTGCAATAGATTGATAAAATACTTTCTAATATTATATATCTTAATCTATTGCAGCCCTGGTAGAGTCCGTCTTCGGATATGGGCCTTCTCTCTGCTTCTCCACTAACGACGGCCTGCCGCCAGGCGCATCCAGCTGTTGATGCAAGCCTGCTGCTGGATATCATCCGTCCGACTCTTGGATACTCGTCCTCTACGGCGGGTGTTAGCGCGGGGTCGCCATTCAAGTAGTCCCAGTCAGTCAGTATTATCTACTTTAAAATTTAGGAAACAATTCCTGGCCAAGACAGTGTAGAAAACATTTTGAATGCTTTTGTGTGTGAATGGTCGCAGTTCAGTTTTTCTTCATTCTCATAAGAAAAGTGGTTTATTTATTTACTTTTATAGCCTAAACAATTATCATCTTTTATTTGCTATAGATATTCATGATACTTACTGCATGTTTAATAACAGCACTTATATTTGGGGCAATTTATACTAGGGGCTGTTTCACTGGTTCCATTTAACACCAATCTTTTGTTTCTATTTAAAAATGGTAAAAAATTGTATGATATTGTCCGCCAAATTACAATGTGACAAATTATAACCTGAAACCTAACCAAAACCTCTGAAAGCGATTCTTACAAAAAAAAACTTCATTTATTGGAAACCAAGCAACCCTAACTTCCGTAATATTTCATACTAGCGAGGTTTCAACACATTTGAGGTCACACAATGCGACCGATTCCAACATAAACCACGTCGTCTGCTCTGAAAATTGGCTCCGTTGGTCGCACATGTCACTAATCGGATTTCAGCCTAACTATTGTGGTAGTACACTTTGAGTTACCGGTTTATTTTATAAAACCTTAACAGAAGGAGAAAAGGGTTGTGCAGTTTTCCAAGTTCATGTTTATTGGCTGTGTTAAGTTGATCAATCCAAAAATCAAACAAATGATAATAATTGTACAGAAACCGAAGTCATTGGCAATCATTTAAACTAAGAATCTAACTGCGATATTGATAACTTTAGAACAAAATTTATATTTAATACTACCTACTACCGACATAATTACTTATGTAGGTAGTAGGTTGTATAACCAAATATAACAATCGAAATAGTCATTCTAACTTTAATACTAAGTGATAAAATTGAACTCTATTTTAAACTAAAGCTTAGCTAAAAATGTCTTATTATCAATTCTATAATAATATTAATGTTTAAACAATTAATTCTTCATTAAAAGATGGGAAAATTAACAAAAATCCTCTTTCTTGGGAAATAGAATGGCAGGATGACAGAGAATTTATCTCGCTTGGTGGCGCTGTTGTAGATGGAGGCCTTTTGTACGTGTGCATATGGGTTATGCTGCCGGCTATTTTTCAATTATGTCTAAAAAAGGTTTATAATATCTATTATTATCAAGGAAGTTAGACAGTAAACGAATTAAAGATGGAAGAAAACCGTTTTGGAAGAAAAATGTATATTTACGAAAATTCGCTTCCAACATCCAAAAAATGATAGGAAACACGTAGAAAACAACAAAATGACAGGTCTACATCTACACTAGCGCCAAGTTAGCGGTAGTGCGCCGACTGGTGGGCGATTTGTGAATCAGCAAAATTATCCTGCCATTGCGTCATCTCTGCTCTCGGTAATTATGACAGCGATCCAGTATAGTTGATTATCGTGTAAGACAACAGAACTGTCGACACGGAATTCCACTCTTTTTATTTTGTAAATTGAAATTTATTAATGTGTACACACAGCCGTTGATCAGGGCATTGCCAAGCCGCCTTGATTAATTTATAGACCATAATAACACTTAGTTCTGAACCCAAAATGAGTTTATTTTCATTTGAAGCGGTGTCCACTTCATGTCCGATGTAGGTTTTTAGCTTTGGTCACTATGTTTGAATAAATTACGATTTCGATATAAGTTCCAAATTGTAGTTTTTTTTTGCAAGACGCAGGTTTTTACTGAGTTTTAAAATTGTTGTTTATTGTATTATTTCATTAAATTAATAAATATACTACCCATATTCAGCAATTTATTCTAACACTTATATACAAAATTAATATTATTGAGTTCTGTTTTTTCAATGTAAAATTGTTTGTTCAGTTGCATTATAGGTTCAGAATCACTGTTCAAGATTAGGTAAATCGAACGACGAATATTGTCCGCCGTTCGAAAATTATTTTTCGTAGTAAGCTCTCCGATAAGAATTCTCAATAGTCTTTGCTAGAACAACACTTAGAAATCTTGATCACACCACTTACAGCAATTTGCTAGTCTCGTATTTTGATTGCCGAATAGTCATTCGTAATCTTTACCATATATTTTCTCAAATTGTTGCTTCGTTAGAAACCTTTTTCGTAAATTGGATTCCACGTAAAGACTCATTTGATGAGTGCAAAGTAATCACTTTTAATTTATAAGGCGGGCAGTTTCTTTATTAGTGTTTATTTGATTAAGCTTTGGAATGCGTTATTGTTAATGAGTGTTCAAAAATGTCTACAGTTTATTTTTGGTTTTCCGATTTGGAGGCAATTTTTACCACTATGATGAATTTCTCAGATTTATTTTAGTTGTTGTTTTTATTTTGTTGGTTTATTTCAGCATAATAAAATCAATACAATGTTTGACGACCTCCGTGGTCGAGTGGCTTTGTACACCGGTTTTCAAGGTGTCGCCATCTCTGAGGTCCCGGGTTCGATCCCCGGTTGGGTCAATTTAAAAAAACGAACTTATTTATATTTATATTGTCTCAGGTCTGGGTGTTTATGATACCACCGTTTTCTCTGATTTCCATAACACAAGTGCTTTAGCTACTTACTTTGGAATCGGAGCAATGTATGTGATTTTGTCAAATATTTATTATTATTATTATTATAAAATGTTCGCAGTGACCACACTGCTAAGCATAAGTGGCAGTACCGATGAGTGCTTTACTACCACGACATTACACACTCGAAATTAGGGTTACCAGATTCCATTATGGGATTTACTGACTTTCCAGAAAATTTTCTGACATTGGCATTTTTCACATCTATATTAAGGAATTTACTTAACTTTGATTATTTTCTCTCACCAAAATATTTTACAAATACCTACATTATTATCTGTTTTCATTACTTACTCTTGATTTTTGGGATTTCAAAAATCTCTGACTATAACAGTTTTTCCCTGTTTTCATAACGGATAGCAAAAGTTCCTGACATGTCAGGAAAAGTCCTGTCATCTGATAAACCTACTCAAAATTCAACCTATACGTACTTAACGTGTAACCTACATCAAAACTCTAAAACTATAAATTAATTGCTTAGTTTTTCATTCTTTATAGACCTTGTAAATACGTTCATATTTATTAAGTGTCACAAACGATCTTTGTAATAAAAAAAAAATAATGCAAAGTTATAAATCCCGATTCCACATCGCGTGATAAAGAAACATCGTAGAATGGCCAGAGAACAGAGAATCTAGTCAAATACATAAATCGCAGACGCCATACTAAGTTAGCAACAAATTATAGTTGCAACGCGACAATGTTCCACGGACAAACACATTTGCATAAGCAATATAACTTTGAGTAACTTCATACACAAAAGGTAGTAAAGAAATAAAATTACATTTACTTACGTACGGTGAGGGGATGCCGATATCTTTTGTTTTGAATTTTTGAAATTTTTCGTATTGCATCGGAAAACATCGGAAACTCGTCAAACCTAACAAAAACAAGTAGTTTGGCCGTAAAAATCTTACTTACAATTTCAACTTTATCGCAATGAAATAAATATCAATGTCAATTCTAAGAAAATCAAATTAGTTGCAAGCCGTGCGAGCGAGGTGCCGGTGCCAGCTATGCCCATTATTTATCTTGACGCACTGTATATTGCTAGCGACAGAATTTGATTGAATATATGAAAAAAATATATAGATACCTGTTATGGAATTAGAATAGTAATGTGATTTTTACTTATTTTGAAAGGAGTCTTTCATCTAAAGAATTTGATGTCTGTTTTACTGATTATTCTTTGGCTATGTCTGAGGGCAGACATAGGGTCAGGCCGAATGTAGGCTGACAACTTCAGTCACCTTTGCCTTTTTCTAAGAGCGAGACGGAGTGAAAGAGAGAATGACAGATGTACGATTTTTCATAATGGCTACTAGGACGTTTGTGAAGAAATTAAAATAAATAAGTTAATTATCAAAGACGGTCTTGTTATTTCCCTTCCTGCATCCGACATAAATACGTTTTCACCATTGTTCTTTGGAAGCGTAACTTCTAACAAAAATGTTTTTTTAAATTCTAATAAAAAAGATAGTAGATTTACCAAATCAGCCAACCAAAGTAGTAAAATTTTCACGATAGGTGGAAACCTCTATGAAGATGAACTCGCGCGCTCATACTAGCAATAAAAAAGTTTATAGTAAAAAAAACAATACTTGCTTACTACTTAATTCATTGCTTCGTTTACTAATTAGATTGGTTGTAAAATGGTCCATTGATTTTATAATAGACTTCTGAATGGATTGTAAATGTGTGTGGGCTATTGTTTTATTTAAATGGTAATAAATTTTACGTATTGTCCATTACGTCCTCTATATTGGCCTACTATCGGTTTCTTATTGGTTTATTATAATGAGGCAGTGACATCACAGTACAAGTGACCTGATATATAGCAATTAGCTGTTATAACTTTGTTTAATATTGTGATGTCATTCAAACTATAATAAATAACATAAATCTTATTCCAAGAAATACACTGGCCATCAAATCTTAGTACCACATTTAAAATTGCAATTTATCTCAAACAATAGAAGTTTTGAAATAAAAAAGTTTTTTTTCAAGAAGGTTTTCGATTGTGAAGTTATTATTTAAAAAATATTCCTTTTTTTAATCCTTTTTATTTTGAAAATAAATCTTGTGTTTTCAAAGTTATTACAATTTAAAAAGTGTGGTACTAAAATTTCACCGCTCCCACTAGCGACTCTAGCATATTGGTTAGTGCATTGGGCCGGAACCTCAAGGGTTCGAGTCCCGTCTGAGGTGCTACGGGTGAGTCGATTTTTTCTAGTATTTTTTCTAATATTACTTATCTGTGGTACTAAGTTTTGAAGGCCAGTGTATTAAGTTACTATATTCATTGCTGTAACACATAAGAGACAGATCGTCCCAAGCGAGCACTATCCATATTTACCAGGTAAACTATTTTTAATTGTGTGGTTGTCAAAGCATCTAATATAGGTATACCTAGAAAATCAACATGTTAATTATTCTTTACTAAGGTATATTGCTTATTTCGTCACATACAATCTCATAGTTAAATGATCGTTGTGAAAATTATTGCCTGCTATCTATCTTATAATATGACTTATAAGGTGATGAAATGATTAAAAAAAAACAGTAAAAAAAATGTTGTTAAGTTTAAAGAATCTTTATTTCTCATACGAACATGTGTTCACTTAAAATGAGAACTTAAAAAACTATACATACTTAATATTATTATATTCTGCGCAGCGCAGCTACAGTAAAAATAATAAAAGACCATATAAAAAAAAGAAAGAAACAAAAACACACCTAATGGCAAGCTTCTATGGTGTCAAATATTAATATTGTGTTGTTATCCAAATCAAACAACATTTTAAACTTAAACTTACATGGTCATTATCACTATCACACAGTAGATAGTTACTAAAACCAAAAACCAAAACTGCATGCAACATTTCATCTCAGTTATTTTTATTCTGGAGCACAATACAATCGTCGCATTTACGCACGGTCACATTTTTTGCTACCCTCCCTACACTGATGTTAGTCCGCATACTGCGGAACGAAGGCACGGGACGGTAAACAAAGTAAGATAGGACGGAGTGAGTACATTCGACCGCTCGACGTGCGACACACATGGAACGCCGTGGAGTCGCTTGTTTTAATTAAGTAAACATAAAATATACTTTCTTTACTTTATCAGCTTTTTGAAATGTTCAATTTCATCAAAACAAAATCATTCTATTATAATTATATAGAATAGTATTAGGTTTTGTTTTGCTATTATTAATGTTTATGCATTTATTTATTGTTTTTTTTTCTCATTGATCTATCATATATTTTTTGAGTCTACTTTTAAATATTTTTATGTTTTCTGAGTTTTTAATATCTTCGGGCAAATTATTGTACAAGTTTATTCCTTCATATGTTAAATTCTTTTTACCGTAATTAACTGTTCTTGGGAAGGGTGTAAATAGTTTATTTTTATTCCTCAAGTCATGCTTAAATTGTCTTTGGGAAAAATGGATGTTAGTTTGTATTGTTTTTGTTATAATTTTTTTGACTAAAATACATATGTTAAATTTATATAGTTGCTCGAGGTTGAAAAGTTTTGTATTTTTATATAATAAATCAGTGTTTGTACGAAAATTTATATGAAATAGTACTTTTATAATTTTATTTTGTAGGATTTGTAAATCTTTCAATGCAGTCTTAGAAGCCGATCCCCATAGTTCAATCAGATATTGTAAATTCGATTTTACTAACGCATTATATAAAATAGTTCGTGCTTTATGTGGTACGCAGAAAGATATTTTTCGTAATGATCTTAAAAGTGGTCTCAATTTCTTTTTTAATTTTTTAATTCGTTTATCATAATGATTTTGAATACAACTGTTCAAAAAATTTGTACTTTTATCAAAAAAGTTGAGCCAGCAACATTGTCTGTCGTATATCATTTTCTCGGGCGGATGCTAATAGCGGACGCCATTAATGTTTTATCACTTCCGGTGAGCTGAGCTCCCTCTGGCGTTTAGTAAGGCAAGCGATTAAATTTGAACCATGCTCAACCGAGCCTAACCGGTGAAAACCAGCGATAACCACAAAATATAAGTTGGGAAATACAATTAAGGTATTTTGAAACATTATTATTTAAAAAAAATGATTTTCACTTCATTAATAGATAAGGTTGTTTTCGACAAACTTAGTATTAATTTATTATCCTAACATTCTTAAAAATTCAATGTGATGCGAGTATAAGCAATAATTAAATGGGTAGGTTCAAACTTTTAAATTTATATCGAACGAATATAACTACTTCATTTAAATATTAGTGCTGAAACAGTCTATTTTTTTATTAACCTTATTAAAATCCCATCTTTTTCCTATATATACGCTTTGCAGTAGTTCTTTACTTATTTGTTAAAACCTAATCAGTTAATCTTATATTTCACAGGGCAAAGCAAAAAGCCGTTTCATAACAAGATTTTTTTCCTTTTGTTTAATTTAATTCATCAATGCCCGAGCGGCCGAATGCGGCCAGACTGCAATGGAATATCTATTGTGGCTCATTTCCGGACATTGATGGGTGGAGACATTAATTATCCTTCTTTTAGACATCTAAAAAGGAAATCGTTCTCACTCACTCTGGAATAGATATGGTATAGTATTCTATAAAAAATACTTGCCTGAATAAAGATATAAATATACCCCCTTACTCATAAAGATGGTATAACAGATGTATTAGTTACACAGTGTTTTGTGCCTTTTCTGTTTAATGACAAACTTAAATAAATAAATAAATAATAAATATTTCAATTTAAAATAATATTATAATTAATTTGAATTGTTTTAAGTCATGCGTCATATTTATTATTTACTGAATAGAGTACTTTGAAAATTCTAAAATATGTCCGTAAAGCAAGTTACGTGGATTAAGCGTTGGGTATTCATCACAATACGAACACATAAAGCAAACTTATTATAAAATCGATTGAATAAATAAATAAATATTTGACAACATCACATACATTGCTCCGATTCCAAAGTAAGTAGCTAAAGCATTTGTGTTATGGAAATTGGAGACAACGGTGGTATCACAAACACCCAGACCTGAGCCAATATAGAAAAGTTCGTTTTCTAAATTGATCCAACCGGGGATCGAACCCGGGACCTCAGATGGCGACACCTTGAAAACCGGTGTACAAAGCCACTCGACCAAGTAGGTCGTCATGTCAATAGTTTGACAGAGAGTACCATTGTGTAACTATACATCTGCTATGCAATCTTTATTAGTTAGGGGGATAGAGTGTTAAAATTAGACAAGGTTTTGGGTCGTTTCACGAAATTTTATTTAAAAAAAAAACTGAAAATTAACCCATGAATTTTATAGAAGGACGGAACCAGTTAGAACAATGCGTTAGTTTGGTTGGGCGTGCGTTGGGCTAGGACTGTATCAAAGTGACGACGTATGATAAAGATACGGTGATCTGACACGCCAAAATGATACAAGTGTGGATCCAGCTTTATGTTGTCTGCAAAGGTCAATGTGACCGTTATCATTGGTCTAATTATAAATGTTACGTTATATCTAGAAATACTTTTATAGGTGATACTAAATGCGTCAGAGCTTTTTAGTCATACTTCAGTAAGCATCGGGAAACGATGTAATGCATGAAGTAAAAGCTTTTATACCTAGCATTAGAATGTTCAATTTACCGATTAAAATCTCACTCGTAGAAAACAAATTACTTATGAAAATTGTGCATAATCGTCATGAGATTTTGAAAATTTTGTAAGCGTTTCTGAAAACGATGTGTCATTCTCCTAATGTCGAACAGCGCGAACGCCGGCGCGTGCGTTTCATGAAATGCTCGTAGTGACGTCAACACACAAAATTCGCGTTACATTACACGATACATAATCTTGCACGTTTTATAAGTCTGGACCCGGCATACGATTAATACTTATTATACCTACCGCTAATCACGTCTGTTTCCCAAGCGACCGTCGAATAGAAAGAAAGAAAGAACAAGTCAGTTGTGATCTGCGCTGATCTTCCAAATATAGCGAATAGTCACTAAGCCATAAATTGTCACTATCAGCAATCGACACACAAGGTCATTGAAGGTCCCGAAAGCTCTCTCACGATTCTGAAATCTCTTTATTTTAATCTTTACATCTACATCCACTGTGCGTAATTTTATTAGAATAATAAAATATTTGAATGTATATTGAGCTTAAAGGCCGAAATCGCTCATTCAGCGATAAAAGCTCATAACGCGTTATAGTAGTTACTGTCAAAAATCCACAACTAGAAATTCATGTTGCCTTTGTGTTTCTGATGCCAACGACCAAATGCGTTATGGCGATAAAGAAAAGCCATGACGAGTTCTGAGCACTAGTTGGGGCAACCATAAGATAATTGTAGTTTCTAATTTTCAACGGTTCGGAGCCTTTTATGTAGATTTGAAAAAAAAATACCATAAAAAAATCCTAATTATTTCACGTAAATTGTAGTTTACAATGACAGGTTATTTGTGTTTAACAATTTGTTAATTAATCAGTAAGCAAGTGTTTTTTTTTCAATAAAGTAATCCTAATAAACTTCGATTAGATGGTCGAAGCTTATTAAAGTGGGGGGGAAGGAGATGGCTCAAAGAAAGGCAAACAAATTATATTAATAATAAATACGAACTAAAATACACAGCAAAACAGAAAACAAAAGCAAAGACAGATGACAGATAGAAAAGAGGCAAATACCAAAGACAAACCATAGACAAAAATATTTTTACACTACCTGCTCGTCAATGGCATATTACGTGTCATGCAAACCTTTCTTAAAGTAAGTAATTTTTCCCATGGTAATAATGTGATTTGAATTTGGAATGCAACCTTTGTAGTCGTGCTTGATCGAGGTTGGTTTCAAAAATGTTAAGGTGCAATGAGATTTTATTCAGAGTTAGGCTGTATGTTGACGACCTCCGTGGTCGTGTGGCTTTGTACACCGGTTTTCAAGGTGTCGCCATCTCTGAGGTCCCGGGTTCGATCCCCGGTTGGGTCAATTTAGAAAACGAACTTTTCTATATTGACTCAGGTCTGGGTGTTTGTGATACCACCGTTGTCTCTGATTTTCATAACACAAGTGCTTTAGCTACTTACTTTGGAATCGGAGCAATGTATGTGATGATGTTAAATATTTATTTATTTATTTATGTTATCATTTTCTTGCACTGCCTACAAATTAAAAAAAGAAAAACATGAAAACTTTTTACGAAATTTTTTTTCACCCGCGCATCAAGAAGGATTTATTCGAATTTCGAACTGACCACTACAGAATAGACGACAAAATTTAAATAAATACTTAAGTACTTTATTTATAACAGTCATTGGTTTCAATTGCCTCGCAGAAAGTATAAAAAGTAGAGTATGCATCGCGGGCTTAAATGTGTATATGTCTTGGGCGATCTTGAACACCGAGTACGAGGGATTCTAGCCTTAACTCCCTCGCTCCGCTCGGGAGTAAACCATAGAATCCCTCGTACTCGGGGTTCAATAATAGCGCCCGTGACATAATACACTACTTTAAGCCCTTATTGCATAATCTACTATTACACACCCGCCCGATGTCCAATTCGTAGCATAGCTATATATAAAAATAGCATTGTGAATGTTAAAAACTCAAAATAAAAAAAAAATGTATATATTTACAAAATATGTCGTTTTATTTACATCCGCCGTGAATCTACAAAATGCAACTACGCGCGTGAGTGCGTGAAAAACCGGCACGTTGATGCAGATTTGCACCTTCCGCATGTACGTGCGTAGGTGCGTCGACACGCATGATGCAGCATCATGCGTGGCAGTGTGTGAATCGCCTAACCGTCAACATCGATCTCAGAAAGCTCGTTATTATTATATATTGCACTCGATCACGACCGGATTTCACGGCTTATTGGAAGATGAAAGCAAATAATCCCGTCACTGTATTGGTAGGAGGAAATCGAAGCTATATTATTATTTACGGGTGACTTGCAAAGACATAATTGAACCAAAAACCGTCACATTTAATTAAGTTTACATTTTCCTTATCATGATTATATAAATACCATAATAATATTATTATCTTCAACTTTAAATTGATGAAACCGAATTCTTATTTTCTTGATATATTTTAATCAAGCTCAGAAAGTCATAATCATAACAATTATGAAAAACAAAATAATTATATTGTAGTGTTTCAGGGAAATTGGCTTCCTAAGAAAGCTTCAAAATGCTCTTATAAAATCGCTAAAGCACTTAGAGTGCGCTTGTAGTTTCACAGAGCACTTGAAATAAATAATTTGCTAAGTGAAGTTGTTAATTGCGAAACCCTTGATAGAACTGAAGACAGAAAACTAAATATAGGTAAAGCGAATGTAAATCGCAGTACTTTTTTTAAACGTCTTGACCTAAATGCTACTGTAGAATTGCCCTGATTTTCTACTGCAATTTAGCGGCAATTGAACTTTTCTTTTCAATAAGGTTTACATTTTTAGATTTGCAGAGCTATTCTGCAACTACTTCGAATATTTGGGGTATTATTTTGAAAAACGAAGGTCTATTTTTCTATTGAAAATAATTATTTCAATTTTGTTTTTCTAATGAAAGCGGTTACATAATTTTTACACGACTACCAAAAAAGCCTGTAATGTTTTTATTTACTGAAGCTGAATCTCATAGTTGAGTCATAAACTGTCTGAACCACTTCATTTTTCTGTATTCACCCGTCAAGCTTACGCGCTCACCAGACATGAAATTAAACACTTTTTTTAACGGGATACTAGCGCGGTTTTATTGAAAGTACTTTGGTAATTAGTTGTTTTTTGTTTTTTTTATTATTTTTTATTTTCCCGACATTTCGGCACCTTTGCAGCTGCCGTGGTCATGGGGAACTGATGCTGCTCGTAAGCCTACCCTCAAGTGTTGAATTTAATATATTATTCAATATAACATTCTTAATTCAATTCACAAGGTTTTAATTTTTATTTTACGCAATTTTATTATAATTTCAATTATTCATTTTTGTTATTTATATTTAGATTTAATATTGTTCCAATTTTTTGGATAAATATTTTTATGTCAATTTTCTCAATGTGACATTCTTTTTAATTCTCATGATTATTAATTGGAGTATTTTAATATATTAAAATCAATGCATTTTGTAACTAAGATAAAATTTTATATATATTTTTGTAAATGGGTGTAATTTGCCTGAATAAATCAAATTATAAATATTCTATTCTATAAAGACGTTCAGAAATTTATATTGAACAAACATTTTATTGGATTAAAACAAAACCAAATACCAATTAATTAACGAAGTGTTTTCAATAAAATTATTACCGCTTTAATTCG
This sequence comes from Catoptria pinella, assembly GCA_963556745.1. Classification (NCBI taxonomy): domain Eukaryota; kingdom Metazoa; phylum Arthropoda; class Insecta; order Lepidoptera; family Crambidae; genus Catoptria; species Catoptria pinella. Next base: position 9,211,252 of record OY750771.1, read on the forward strand.
TTAAAAAAATGTTTTATTTAGGCTTCGTTATTATTATAAAAAAATTAACTTTAAATAGAAAATAATTAAAGCGGAAAGTTGGAAGAGTTTAAAGTTATGACGGGAAAAACCGGAATAATTATTATGCTAATTATCTGCTGTTAGGTTAGGTTAGGTTATCTTATGTTTTCCTTGTTATTAGACCAAATCTGAAATTCGCCCAACCGATCCGTGTTCACACCAACTTACCACAACAGTGTGACATATTTCATTTTATTTATCCGTAGTCACACCACAAATAGGGCAATTCACATTATATTGTGAGGGATTTTGGTAAAAATCTATCTTTGTACCAATTCACTTAGACAATTGACACCCAATAGTGTTAATTGACAAAATGAGGGTTCGATTCCCGGTTGGGTCAATTTAGAAAACGAACTTTTCTATATTGGCTCATGTCTGGGTGTTTGTGATGCCACCGTTGTTTTTGATTTCCATAACACAAGTGCTTTAGCTACTTACTTTGGAATCAAAGCAATGTATGTGATGTTGTCCAATATAAAAAATATAAAAATAAATGATGAACGACTACATAATATATTGAAAATGAAATATTATCAGAGGAAAACCGCATTGTTATACCTGATCATTATAATGGTTTTTACTCTAAACTAAAATACATTCGGTCAGCGATATGTTAGGCGATTTTATAATAAGTTACCGGAAAACTTAACATTGTAGGTACTACATGTATTTAAATGCTTTAGAGAATGATGTGCAAACGAACACATCTAAGGCTGCGTTCAGAAGATAACACACGACCCGACCTCAACCCGAACTCAACTCAAACTCAACTTAACTGCAGCCCACTCCATGAAATACATCGCTTACAATTTTGAGTTTTATCACACATTAATAAGCTCCGTTATATTTTCTCGATGCAACTGCACCCGCCCCGCGCTCAAGCCGAACTCAACTCAAACTCAACCGGAACTAAGCTCAACTCAAACTCAACTTAACTGCAGCCCACTCCTTAAAATACATCGCTTACAATTTTGAGTTTTATTACACATTAATAAGCTCCGTTATATTTTGTCGATGTAACTGCACCCGCCCCGTGCTCAAACCGAACTCAACTCAAACTCAACCGGAACTAAGCTCAACTCAAACTCAATCTCACTTCCACATTACACCGGAGCTTATTAATGTGTCATAAGACTCATAATTGTAAGCGATGTATTTCAAGGTGGGCTGCGCTTGAGTTTAGTTCGGGCTGAGGTCGGGTCGTATGTGTTCGTAAAAACTCCCGATGTTCCTATCAAGTTTAGTTACATCGTCTGTGGTCACAGGCTGACATACTACCTACCTACTGATACTACACACATTAGTAGAAGAGTCATTAATCTAAACCACTCTAACAACTACAATAATCGAACTCGCTATCCTTGCGAGCATCCTCTCTATGATAAAGTCAGTCCACAAACTGGTTCTCAAATATTATTACTTCTGAAGTCACGATTATAATCTAAAGATACCAAATGAAATAGGTCCTTAGTAAATCTTGGAGTATATTAATTCATCATCGCCCGAGCGGCCGGATAACAATGGCATATCTATTGTGTTCCATTTTCCGGGCGTTGAAGGGTTAAAGGGTAATTACTAACATTTAAACCATAATTAAAAAAACACTCAACTTTTTTCGTTTCTTTACCTGCTGATACATTGTTCCGTTCTTTGAAAAGATTTATAGTGAGTATCAGAAACTGCATTGAAAGCCTTAATCAGTCGCCGAAGCCGGGTTTGTGCTTGGTGCTTTATATCTTAAGGGGCTACTAAAAAAAAAGAATCACGATATTCGGACGATGTTCATCCCACTCCGTGATATTATTAAAACGGAAACTACATTAGGAACACGTGAGCCACGTACGCCCAACAATGTACTTGTCCTCTATGGGTGCGTCAGAAGACATACAGACCTACTTGCGTTGCGTAACGTGGCATCGCGTCGCAAGGCGTGGATACACCTTATTATGGATATAATGTAGCTCTATAGAACTAGCCCCTATGTAAAATGTATGGGTTCCGTCGTGCCCAGATCGGCGTACGTGGCACACGTGTGCCTAATGTAGTTCCCGCTTAACTAGTCCATAAGCTTCAAAATCAAGTAAATCGAACTACGAACATCGTCCGACTATCGCATTTCTTATTTTGTAATAGGCCCTCAGATATTGCACTGAATACGATGGAAGTAGGCTAAGCCGTTCACCCACAGACTTAATTTGAGTTACTTAGTGGAGCACGGCTAACTATTTGTATCTTACAGAGATAGGTAGTGATTTTCACAACTTTTTTAAAAACCTTTAGAATACAAGTTTGTATTTCGCTTAAGGGGCTGACATGAGCCAATTAGCGCCGCCAGTCGATTTTATTTTATTTATTCTAAATAAGCCCAATTTCTAAAAAAGGAATCAGTCAAGGTTTTGTTAATAACGTCTAATATTTATTGAATAACTCATAATAGGTATAAACCTAATAATTGCTAATTGATTTTTTTCTATGTATACCCTCTTATGAGGGTTATTAAAATATCAGCGGCATTAAATCAATTTTTTTTTTCAAGTATATTTTTTTTTATTTTCGAGTATGATTTACACCTTTCATAGATTTTTCAACACCAACAACTTTTAAACTCCAAACGTGCGTTATTACAGGACTAATAACTGCTAAGAATGTTAGTTGTTGCTAATAATTGCAGCGAAAACTCAATGTTACTTCAATTTAAACCTTATTTGAAATTATTAGGATATATATTACAGAAATAGCTATACAGATTAAATGAGTTTATCAATCTTAATTAACAACTTTGTCGGTATTTAAAATGCCAGTAAGCATTTCGTAATTAAGTTAGTAAGTACTTGTATTTTGTAAGCGCCATCTCTTGATCAAAAAAAGGACTAAACTAGCAATAACTACTTTTTACTTTATTACCTTTTTTTGCTTCATTTTTTTTATTTCTTTATTCTTTTAGTTATTCTTTACATTTTGTATTTACTTTAAAAGATAAGATTTTTTTATAGTAGGTATTTTGAGTTATCGCAATCAAGATTTTGCGCTGGCAAAAATATGTTTGTAAAGTGTTTACAAAATTGGTTTCGCTTCAATTTCTATAAATAATAAATTCAAATATTACCTACATATATGACTCAATCTACAACAATGATGTCAACTTTTAGCAAGGTAGACATACGTTGTATGGGTTATGATGAAACATGAACAAAGTTTCAATTAGTCAGACATCTAACCAGACTGTATTAAATTTGTTTTAGTATACCTACTTACCTAATAAAATAACATTATAATTAATTTGAATTGTTTTAAGTCATGCGTCATATTTATTATTTATTGAATAGAGTACTTTGAAAATTCTAAAATGTGTCCGTAAAGCAAGTTACGTGGATTAAGCGTTGGGTATTCATCACACTACGAACACATAAAGCAAACTTATTATAAAATCGATTGAATAAATAAATAAATATTTGACAACATTACATACATTGCTCCGATTCCAAAGTTAGTAGCTAAAGCACTTGTGTTATGGAAATTAGAGACAAACGGTGGTATCACAAACACCCAGACCTGAGCCAGTATAGAAAAGTTTGTTTTCTAAATTGACACAACTGTCTGAGGTCCCCCTTAGAGATGGCGACACCTTGAAACCCGGTGTACAAAGCCGCTCGACCACGGAGGTCGTCAGATTGAAGGCTTTTCAAAGTAACTGTTTAAAAAATAGTTACTATTTGCCTCAGTAGATGGCGTTGATGGACAAGTGAAGTTCGTTCACTCCTTGGCGTGCGCTTGTTATTAGCGGTGTTTTCATGTGAACTGTGTTATCTTTTTCCTACGTTTTTTTATAGTTGTCATTTGCTTGTTTATCAACGCCATCTATCGAGCTTACAGTTTTTGTCATTTTGAAAAGCCCTCGTATCAAACAAATGCCGATCATAGAACACACAGACCGTTATAGACACACGACTATCAACTTAGGCCTAAATACATTATAATGATTTTTATAGTAAGTAATTTTAAGAGTTTTGATTTTTTTAAGATTGGTTTTTAGTTGCAATTTATTGAAATATTCTTGAAGTCGCTTCATTCACAAATCTTTTACATAATGTAATATTTTTAAAACAAATAATAGACGGAAAATACGAATTTAAGATTCAGAGATTTATTCAGAAAAGAGTTTGGCTTATAAAGATGAAACCCAGTGCCGTGACATCCAGCATTAAAAATACATGGACATTGCATTCCTTGTTTCATGCTTTTCCTCTAGGGATGTCTGGCTGTCCTGCTCGCTATACAAGAGTAATCCGTTTTAATAAAAACAAAACTTCTTGTAGTGTTTTGTCATTCTCTTGATCGAAAATGACGTTAGTGTCCAAAAATATATAAAATCCTGTATAAAGTGTATTGGTTGGTCTGGTACTAGTGTTAAAATCATTTGTAAGTTTTTCTTACCCCTTAACAGTGATTATAATAAGTCTTTTAATCCTTACTTTTCTGAATTTGTACACAATCTTCACCCAACACTTTATTGAAAAAAAAACAATTGTAAAATACAACAAATGGTTTTCCACACATAATAATGAAAGATATTACTACTTACTAGTGACAATTTGATTTAGTAAGAGAATTAGTGACAATTTGATTTAATAAATGTTTTTTTTAATAACAAATTAAAATTAAAAGACCTATGACAACTGTCAAAACCTGTTTACTAAATAGGACAAGTAAAAATAAACAGACTTTAATCTGTACCACTCTTTTTCGGTTCATGCATGAACTTTCTACGTAGATACCTAACTTTACTTAAAAATACCTGGTGCGTGGTTTTAAAAGCATTGCCGCCTGCATCACAATTGAAGTATTTATTATAAAATTTATTAACATTCAATTTTTAAATAAATTTCATTATACAATGTAAAACTAATAGACGATCAAAAGAGACGCTTATCAAATTAAATTAACATTGGTGTCGATTTAGTTAGCACGACTTAATCAAATTGTCAGGACAATCTAATTTTAGCAACCTGTTCTTGTTTTTTCGATACAGAAAGAAAAGGATGGGAAACTAAATTTAGTTTAGTCTTGTCAATTTAATTAAGTCGTTGCCAACCAAATCGATACCATTATAATAAATATAAAAAGGTACATTTGTGTGTTCTAACCATTCATATATTCCAATAGGCACAAATCGAAGTGAGTCACTGGCGCCAACAAGTTATGTCCGATAAAGATTCCAATGCAAGTAGTATTTTTTTACATTCAATGTGGCAGCTCTAGATATTATTGTTATTACATTACTGTAGGTAGTTGAAGCAAGTATTATGTAGAAATTATATTTGTTACGACAGACTATCAGTCATTTTAATGTCCCCACTGCTGGGGCACAGGCTTTCCTTATGGGTGGATAAGGAGGATGGTTCATAACCCACCACGCGGGCCCAATGCGGATTGGTGGGTGTTAACGACTGCAAATGCCGAGACAAACGGCTTAACGTGCCTTCCGAAGCACGGAGGAGCTCAAGATAATAAGTTTTTGATCACCCATCCCGTGGCTGACCCATGCGAAAGTTGCTTAACCCCCGCAATGGCTGGGCCTGGCGCTAAACCACTGCGCCATCGAGCTCCTCAGTCACGGCAGATATAGTAGTAACTGTTCTGTGATATTTGATTTTTTAAGGTGCTCTAATAGACTACTACAAATACATGAAATATTCTGCTGCACAAATATTTACTCAAAACTTTTCAGCTATAGTAAGAACGCAAGCAATGAAAGCAAATAAAAAATGTGCTAATTGTAAGAGCCTGCCTTAATACTGCAGCTAAAATAATAAATATACAATAATTTACCAGGCAATCAACTATGAATATTTTTCACAAAACGTCTAACCTTATTACTTTTTGACAAAAAACAGAACTTCTATTACAGGGTGTTACAAAACCACCTGCAATGCCGAATATGGTTGATAGGGACTATCTAACTGAACAACTTTTACTATGGGACCAACTGTGAAATCGCGGAAAAAGAATCAGCTGTTTCATACAAAAAATAATAACGAATATATCAATTTTTTCCTGATTTCAGAATTGGTCCTATAGTAAAAATTGTTCAGTTTGATGGTCTCTATCTACCATATTCGGCATTGCGGGTTGTTTTGTTACACCCTGTATTCACTTATCGGTAATAATTATTATATACCTATCCGTCCATCGATATTTGATTCAAATCAAAATAAACAGTCGATTCTGATAACACAAACATCCGATGAACGGTTAGTATCTTTTCATGCTTATCTAAACAAAACTGAAATAATTTTAGACATAGTATGCAATTATGAGAAACTCGATTACGTATTGGCTTTTCGCATTTGGTCTGCGGTGGTTTCAAGCAACGAACACTTAGGTTAGTCATCGGAGTGGTGACCAAAAATCTTTATATCGAGCTTGCTCCCAATCCTCATTAACCACCTTTGGTTGATTGGATATATCCAAATTTAATGCCAGCTAGCTCATCTCCTTATCCATACATAATGTCCGGCCTTTCTATTGTCTAATTTCAAAATCTATCGCAATCGCTTTCAGGATGAAACACATTGATGCTTCTTTTTGGCACAAATAAAAACTTACCAAAGAAATGCAGCAATGTGTCGGATCCAACTGTCAAATGAAAGCGATTGCGATAGATTTTTAACCGACTTCAAAAAAAGGAGGAGGTTCTATGTTCGACTGTTTATTTGTTTTTTTTTTTATGTATGTCCACCGATTACTCGAAAACGGCTGAACCGATTGACATGATTTAAACGCCACTTTATCAGGTTTACTCCCAAGTTGGTCCCATTTTTTTAAATTTTAAATCGGTTCAGTAGTTTTCGAGTAATCCTGAAAATACTGTAATTTTTTAGGTAACTTTTGCACGAGTTTTAACGGATCTTCAGACATAACTTCTTTGTTTACAATCTTTAAGATTTAAAAAATCAAATTGAGAAAGATAAACCACGATAAATGTTATTATGATTAAAAAAGAAAAATATCTTTAGCCCCACCCGACTTCAAAAGACTTTTTTTAATATCAGATATGCGTAGGTGCTTAAATAGTAATTATGCAGATTTGAATATTATTTCTTGCTTTTTAGAGCTGCTTATTTGAAGCTGTTTTTTTATAGCAATTTTTTTAAGGTTTTTTGAAGGAGGTTTTTTTAAATTAAACAATTAGCCCCCTGATTACACGCCGACAGTTTTTGAAGCTATTGTACCGAGATAGTATTAGTAAGCCAGCAAGTCAGTAACTCTGGCTTCATGTAAACAGAACTGGATTCATCTCAAAGCTAGTAAACGAGAGAGAACTGGCTCCATATCTAGGCTAGTAAGCGAGAGCAAGCATGTTCCAAGCCAAGAGAGCAAGCATGGCATTCTGGCTTCAAAACTTTAATCCGGATATAAGAAAGGGATATGCCTCAGCACTAGAGACAATAAAATGGATGATGGTAATGATGATGACGACGAGGTGACAGAAGCACAACTTATGCGGACTGTATACATAGGTATAATTATTTTAAACCAAAAGAAATTATGTGGCTGAAGAAATGCATTTTGAATGTCACGGTTGACGGTCTTTGTGATCTCATGGTTCATAATAGTCTGAGTATCGAAAAGTTGTATTATATTAACCTCTATTAGATCCGAATTGTTTAAAAATGTAAATTCATTAAACGCGGTATGATCAGCACTCTTCCGCATGCATCGCATTGTTATTTAAACAAGCACTGCTGATCATTAGGTTCTTTTTTATGTTCCAAAGTCGAACTCAGAACCTTTGTGCACACTACGATAATAGGCAGGGTATCGAAAGGCTTAAAAAGTAAAAAGTGACACTACGTCTTATGACATTGTGTGTTGTTTGGGAAATGTAGATATGGAATTTTCCCATTGTCATTTTACAAACTCGGCACGTGGTTCGTGCTTCCACGATACACAAACCTAATAACTAAAAGGACTTTAAGTCCAGTAAAAAGCGTGCTAAATCACTGTCACCTTTCAGCACATTTCTAAGCGATCTCATTAATATGTCGCATAAAAACAAAGTTTTAACCCTTTCACGGCAACTATTTACTTTGGTATCACGCGGACACGCAACAGTCACGGTTACGGGTGGGATAGACGTAAATTGTGTTCATGCTTGCGTTGTTAACTCGAGGAAATCACTTTTATAATAGCCACACGAGATTTCTGCAGAAATATACTGGGTAATAATGTTTTCTATTTTTGCTCAAATAAATGAGATCATAGGTACACTAACTGTACGATAACTATGGTGATTTTAATCGTGGTTTTATCTTGATAATTATGTATTAATTTATCAACTTTTTTAAGCTACAATTTTTTTTTATGATTGATATAAATAATAACATACACCTGTAGACTGTAGTGTATAAGGAAATGTTAAACTAAATAGGATACCTACGATTGAAGCCAAGTACAGATTTGCATTAAAAGGTAATTTCTGGAACATCATTATGTAACAATACAATTTAATTAGATTAGATCATCCATTTAACAGCAACTCACGTTTGTATAAATACCGCAACGGCCGATTGAAAGAAGCAAAACACTTTTTAACAAGAGTATGATAAAATAAATGACAATCGAATAACGAATTCTAAATCGTAATAAATAGGCTCGTCGTGTGTCATACAAATTACCCATTATGATCATGAGACTCACATTAAAATATAGTTGTGAAACTGCTCATGACATGTTTAATGATGTCACTGTGGTTTCGATGTGGTCGTCATAGCAATCGATAGGTAATGGCGATCTATTATATTTTCATGCAACTGCCTAAATATACAAGAGTTACATTGATTATTGGCTATCAGAGTAGATTTGCTATATTGCCATTTGAATGAACAAGGCACTTCATGGTGAGACGTTTAATCGTTTGCTCGTCAAACTAGATAGTGTACTTTGCATTCTTCTCGTTACAAGGTCTCCCGCGATCTGACGGCGTAACTTATTTGAGATTAGCTGAGATAGCTCATTCGTAACCACTATGCGTGGAATGGAAAATCTAAATAGTCCTATTAAAGCGGATAGTAGAACTAAACAGATTTTTCTTTCCGTCCTGTGTGGTTCTGTACTACTGGTAGAACTTATTGTAGAACAATGAGACCAAGGGACAAATCTACGACGAGGTAAAAAATATATTTTGAAATGACGTACCATTAGGTGACTGCCGACAGTTTTGAGGGTATTCAAGGGATTATTTTTACGACTGCAAAAAGGACTAACGTCTCTACGTGCTATTCAAAGAGACCCTTTGAGATTTTGCTGAATGGTGCTCACTATGGATCGTTCTTTAACCCTTCTACGCCCGGAAAATGAGACACAATAGATATTCCATTATTATCCAGTCGCATGCGGCCGCTCGGGCGTTGATGAATTAAAAACTTCTTTTTCGCCGTGAGTTTGTGTTTATCTTGATACTCCCGATGTTAATATTGATACGTGATACTTGATACGTTCATAGGTTGGGTACTAAAATGACCGGTAGATAAATATAATTTTAAATCGGAGCTCAGTAGAAAGACCAGAGATTTTTTTAAATTATTATCTTAATTATTTTCATATTCATCATGCAAAATATTAAAAAACTAGTGCCAACTGCCAATATCAGTTCATTTTACTACTTACATATTGAATCAACCGTAGGTACTTTTCAGTTCAAAGTACACACGATGACTCGTCCAGTGAAACCGTTGAAATGCCAAAACAGCTTTTATTATGTAGTGCATAAAGACGGCCTCATGATCAAAGTCTGATGTGCCGTCGACTGTACATAACTTATTTCTCAGCGTCGGATTCCTTAGTGGAAACCACGAATTGAAACCTGTGCGCGTGTAGTTTCAGGACAGTTGGTTGTTTCCAACTACTGCTGGGTTAATTAGAACTAAGTAGACAGTAACTTAACATAAGTAAAGTAGGTAGTTACTATGAGAATAGTGTTAAGCATTTAATTTTGTGTATGAAATTTCATCCATTACTAATGTAAATGCGAAAGTAACTTCGTTTGTTTGTTATATTTTCACGACTGCCACTGAACTAATTTTATTGAATTTTGATACAGATATGTTGGATTTTGAAGAAGAATAAAGGATACTATTATTTCCTAATTTCCCATAGGAAACGAAATTCCACGCGGCCAAAGTTAACAGTTCTCCAAGGTTTAACCTATGTTTCTAGATTAGCACAACGCATGAAAAGTAACAAATAGAATATTTACTTTCGCGTTTATAATATTACTGCCAATTTCGCAGGTCCCAAATATCAAAGAATTTTTGGTTTCAACAAATTTTACCAAATTATCTGTGAAATAAAGTATGATTATCTCAACTTTGTTCAAAACTTAGAATTTGGCTCTAGGTACCTATTTTTTAATTAAAGTGACACAAATACAAACTTTACGTATACCAATATCAATATGGCGAGCTGGGCTCGGTCAGCCAACACAAGCCAAGCCAAATCCTGGACTGTCTCTCGCCGCCCCCAGTAGCGCCCCCGTCGAGACTGAATAGTAGGCTCGGCAGGGAAGCTGCCGGGTTCTAACCTCTCCCCAGAAGGGGGAAATCTCTAAGCATAGAACATTAAAATTTAAATAACTATAATACGTTACGTGCCACATGGTATGTCGGCGTTGAATGGCAGTCCAGATGCTGACCTTTCCCGTATCGAATCAAATTAAGATCTCAATTAGTTCCTTTACTGAAGACACTCACAAAAAACGGTCAAGAGCGAGTCGGACTCGCGCACTGAGGGTTCCGTACCATATTTCTGAAATAGTTTACTATTTAGAGACATCGTTTTATTTTTCCTGTAATCTTTATATAAACTTCTATCACATAAAATAATTTCAGATTTTTCTCTATGTAAACTTCGGAGACAAGGGGGGGGGGAACTGTATTTTTTTCATTTTTCATCAAAAGTCGAAAACTATGCGGCCTAAAATAACTTTCATATGATACCCCATATGCCCTAGTAGCCTCACTTAGATTTTTTAAGACTCCATTTCAGTCCCTGTTGCAAAAAATATATAAATATTTTTATTTCTCTCTTATTTGCAAAATAATTGGGCAAACGTCATCTAAAACTATTCCAAATTTCAAGTTGATAACATTAGTAGTTCTCGAGATATCCAGTTGTGACAGACAGACTGAGTCGCAGTATAAGGGTTCCTTTTTACCATTTTGGTACGGAACCCTAAAAATAGGTGACGCATCCGGCGATTACAAAAAATAATTAAAACATGTCATTTTTGTCGGGTTGGCCTAATTTTTTGACATTGATTGGATATGTAATTAGTCTTGTCGTAACACCAATTTTTTGTGTGAAAATAAATTATGTCAAGGTCCTTTCAATTCAGTATAAGTCATTCGCAGCTTTTGTTTAACTATCAGGGGCCCTACCAGCTAACGCATCGAACTTCGGAAAGTCTGCCGAGCTTCAAATTAAAACAGATAAATCGAACCTCAATTCATGATGTCACACGAACATCGATATCTTCTAAATAACTTCGGCGAATAGTACAATACGAAATTGCTTACTTCGATTTCTCAGTCTCAGTCTTGAATTGAAAAAGTTTTATTAGAAGTTCCAGGTTAACCTGCAGGCCTATTACATAAAAAGAATCGCGATAATCGGACGCAATTCGTCGTTCAATTTACTTGATCATCACATCAGCCTTTTTACGAATAAGGTTCAATTAACTTGATATTGAACCTTATTCGTGAGTTAATAGTGTCACGGAGTGGGACGAATATCGTTTGCTTATCGCGATTGTTTTTAACACTTTTTTATTAGGTTGCTTTCTTGGTTGTTTGTCCACAAATTTAATAAACTATATTATACTATCATGAAACTTTGAACATAGGTCAGAATTGGAAGGCAATGCAATTATGATTATGGTGTTGTTGAGCTGATCTGATGATGGAGCTGGAAGAAGGCCACAGGAACTCTGTAATAAAATCATACAACTTCATCGAGTTTGGGCTCGTTAGAATCGTCTTGACAAGTACTCTAACTGAAGATGAGGTTCAGGATCTGATGATGAAGCCGGCAGAAGGCCACAGGAACTTGATATTGAAACCATGCAACCCCATCTAGTTTGGGCTCGTTTGATTCGTCATGACGAGTACTGTATTGGGAAATAGTGTCCAGGGTCTGATGATGGAGCCGGAAGAAGGCCACAGGATTTCTATATTAAACCATGCAACATCATCGAATTTAGACTCGTTTGATTTCTTTTGACAAGTACTTCGGTAGGAGATAGAGTATTTTTAGTTTTAGCTCGTTGACTATAATCCAGAAAATAATAGAAAATAATATTTTGTAAGATTTATCATCAATTATTGTCCTTTGTATGCGCCCCGCGTTTTTAGGTATAAAACTTCTGTATAGGGATATAAATCTTTACCGGAGAAATTATAGTATACTTTTTAGTCCATTTTAATAACGTGTTTTTTTATAAAAAAAAAGATTTTTATAATAAAATTATTTATGTAATAGGCCTGCTGGTGATAACATGTGATAATGTCTGGAAAGAGATAAGGAGGAGGAAGATGGAATCTCTAACAATGGATCAACCTTAGTTACTTACGAGGATAGTTTTTGAAGCCAGATTACCAAGACGTTATCAGTAAGCCAGCAAGTCAGTAATTTGGCTTCATTAAACAGAACAGGGGCCGTACCGGCTAACGCATCAAACTTCGGGAAGTCTGCCGAGCTTCAAATTAAAACAGATAAATCGAGCCCCAATCGGGCCAAAATGGCGAACCCCAATTCATGATGTCACACGAACATCGATATCTTCTAAATAACTTCGGCGAATAGTACAATATGAAACTCCTTGCTTCGATTTAACTGTTTTAAGTTGAAGCTCGGCAGACCCGCCGAAGTTCGAAAAGTTAGCCGGTAGGGCCCCTGGCTTTATCTCAAAGCTAGTAAATGAAAGAGAACTGACTTCATATTTAGGTTAGTAAGCGAGAGAGCAAGCATGTTCCAAGCCATGGCAGTACTGGCTTGCTGGCTTACTGGAAACTGGCTTGGCATTTTGTCTTCAAAAACTGTCCCCGTATAATCCAGGACATTAGTCTGTTGATTCTCCAAGCACAAAACGTATGAGAGTAATTGAACAAATTTCTTTTCAAGCGACCCCATAAAATTGCGCGTCATCTCCATTGTCACCATTGTTGACTTTCGCTACTCAATCATGTGTTCTAATCCACGCTAATGAGACCCAACCGCGCTTTATCAATGGACGATGATTTGCTGATGACGCGTTAAAATCAATAATGATGCGACGGATGCGAGGATCATTAAATAGATCGTTAATACTCGGCGGGGGCCAAAATATTTCCCCTAAAGGTAGGGCTGTCGCTAAAAGATTTAATACAAATGTGTAAGAAGATTTTAATTGTCAGAAACTTTTAGTGTCTTTTTAATTACGTATAAAAATAACATTGGTCCTCCATAAAACTTCAGATTCGATTGTTTTTGTTTTTTTATAATACTCCAGAACTTTAGCTCATTTAATAGTGATAATAAGGTCAGAGGCGTCACTGACACCGCTTAAATCTAGCTGTTCATTAATATATGTATGTATGTATACAACATGTTACAAAAATACCCCTAATGCCGAATTTGGTACATAGGGACCATCAAACTGAACAACTTTTACTATGGGACCAACACTGAAATCGCGAAAAAAAATCAGCTGTTTCATACATTTTGATATTTTCGATTTTAATTTTTGTATGAAACAGCTGATTTTTTTTCGCGATTTCAGAGTTGGTCCCATAGTAAAAGTTGATCAGTTTAATGGTCTCTATATACCATATTCGGCATAAGGGATATTTTTGTAACATGTTGTATAGTTGTTGTTATGGCGACATTTTTTATTGTAAAATCTAGCCAGATATATTTACTTTAGACTAAATCCAACACACACTGCTGGAAAAAAAATGTCTTTGACTAAACCGGCTAAGATAATTTACAAGGATTCTTAAGTATAGAAAACTATAATATTATAGCTAGTCATAAAGCTCCCGTTCCGTTTATCTAGCTGAAAAATAACTATTGGAGTGACTCAACGTTTCCGTGATTAATGAATAACCAAGATAACTATTATTAATAACTACGCAGCGACCAACCCTAGACTCGGTTACTATCGCAAACCTCGCCTTTCACATAGTTCATTTATATTTAGAAGTAGCTAACAATCGCTACAAAATAACCATGTTAAAGTTTAAAGGAAAAACACTTTACTTGTTTTAAAATTATTTTTGACAACCCTGTCTGGTTGTCAAAGCTCCATTGTACTGTAACTTTTGACGGTGCTCGTTAAATTCCCATGTAGATTATTAATTGCACTCGTATTAGCTTTGATATGCATTGGACCGCCTAAAAAGCATAATAATATTCAAATTTATTCAGCTTCAATTTTTATTTCAACTCAATGATTATGCATGATTAACCGTCTAAATGATTTTGGCAATTAATCAATAGTATTTATTATGTATTATTATTAATAGCATCTAACTAAGAGAATGTTAATTTAACCGCCTCTGAGGTCTAGTGGTTCGCCCACCCGTGTAAGTCGCAGGAGTCCCGGGTTCGATTCCCAGAAAGAGGGTACATTTGTACTCGGTTTGGTTGGTGGTAGGGCTTATTTCAAGTCCGCCTGGCTAGCTACCACCATCTTTATGATTTCAAATTGTTGTGTTCCGGCAGTTAGAGGTAAGATAGCCTCAGTGGTGAGGATTCCGGGTGTAATGCGCTTCCACCTTTGGCCTTATCGTCACTTAACATTAGGTGAGGTGAAGGCCAAGCGCTAACCCGTTGTGAATAAAAAAAACTTAATCACCAGTAGAAATTTTTTTACTGAACAACAACCACTACTGAAAATATTTTCTAAAAGTTTTTATTTAGGTACGAGTATTTTATAAATTGGAACAACAAATTTTTAAGTTTTTTTGTCGAGTATGTTATTAGTTATCAAAATAGTAAGAGAGGTTTAAAAAATCCAATGCCTATTATTATAACACTTGAATTTGTCACTACCATAAATCGACGATACGCCCTTTATGGTATTTGTAACTACGAGATACAAATGACATCGTTTACACTCTTATGGCACCGACATAAAGCTTTGTTTGACCGGCTTAAGCGGATTCCACATCGATAAATCTGAGTATAATTTAAAGTAAGATTTACATCGGAAATCGCGCATCGGGTCGAAGGCTACAATTAAATTCGAAAAGAAATTTAAAGTATGTATGGCCTAATACTCAAACGTCACTCATCTTTGAGAGGCTCTCAAACATCGTCCTGTTGCATTAAATGTTAAAGATACGACAAAGACAGCATGATGTTTGAGCGCCCCTCAAAGTTGAGTATCGTTTGAGTATTCTGCCATAGTTACATATTATCAGTGGTGTAGTGCATTCGAGATGTAGTGTTGGTGGCAAATGCTTGGGATACACTGGACGGCCAAACGCATAAATGAGTATAAGCCAAACGCATAAATGAGTCTAATCCCAACTAAATATCAAAAAACGACGGTCCATCATATTATGTTAACATCGGGTACTCTCATACTTTGGCCACATAATGCGAAGAGCAGATGAGATTCTTGAAAAGCTGGTCAGGGTTAGTGGAATAGAAGGCAAGAGAACCCGAGATCGTGCACCAACCAGAAGATCTGACTAAGAAAGAGTATCAAACTCTTCAAGCAAGTTCCATAAGCGGTCAGACCAACGATGGACTGAGACTGATGGAAAATCATCAAAGCTCCAGCCAGTGATCACGATACTCAGAAATAAAGGAACGATAAAAGAGAGAATGCACTTCCACTCAGCCATATCATCAATAATCGTCAATAAAGATGAAGGCCAACCACTTCAGTTGTGGATATAAAAAATGGGTTATCTTTGATGTATAAGTCCATAGTTAAATCTTCAATCATTTATCCGTACGTCTTTATTATAAAAGTCGGTTCATAAACAAAGAACTTATACCGGAAAATCCATAAAAACTCGTGTGATGGTTAGCTAAATAATTGATATTTTTCAGGAATATGAAAAAACTACTAGCCAGATCTCTATAATTTTTATATAGGACCACACATAAACAATTTTTTTTCAAATAAAAAAATAATAATTGAAACATACATTAAAAAAAATACGGTCGACTTGATAACCTCCTCCTTTTTTTGAAGTCGTTTAAAAATATACTTAACATGTCGTACTAATAACCTACTAATATTATAAATGTGAAAGTTTGTATCATTGTTCCTCAATTAAGAAAAAACAGTTTAACGTATTTCACTGAAAAGCACACGGATAGTTTATAACCTGGATTAAAATATAGGATATTTTTTATCCTCGTTAAAGGTTCCCTAGGGATTTTCTGAATCGCGAATTTCAATACATACCGCGCTAGTATCTGTTAAATGTGTTTTATGTCTAGTGAGCGCGTTAGGTTGAGAGGTGAAGGTGAATATTTTCTGAATGGACATTCAGACGCGGATGACGTCGCGGGTGGAATCTAATGTAAAGATAAACCCCCTTACTAATAAAGATTGTATAGCATATGTTTAGTTACACAACGGTGACTCTGTGTCAAACTATTTAAGTTTGACATTAAAAAGAAAGGGACAAAACACTGTGTGACTATACATCTGCTATACAATCTTTATTAGTAAGGGGGGAAATGTTCAAATTGATCATGACCTAACATGAACTGATGATGCTATGAATTACACATTCAATTTGAATAGATATTCGAATTATCGATACTGTGGTTGTTACATCGTAACTGATTATTAACCTCCCACGATGAAAGTGTTTACCTTTAATCATCACAAAGGTATTCCATGATTGATCAAAGTGATGAACAGTAGGTCTAAAAAGGCAAGTTTATATGAAACATTTCTTAATTACACATCTACCTGCTGGTTTGTAACAGAAATCCTTTGAAAACACTATAATATGAAGCATCTGCAATGTAAATGTAATTCATTTTGAAATCATATTTGAGATTCACAATGGTATTTTAGTTGGAATAAAAGAAAAGGCGCCTTTTGTGTGCTTTTTATTTTTTAGTGTCTCTTTGTAATTCTTCCTGAGTTGGAGTTTGTAATAAAGTGTTTATTATTGTTTTCTATTATTTATTCATTAAATAATTTTAAGATTTGGGTAATCAAAAATATCAAAAATTTTGTCTTTTTAGACCCCTGGTTCAACGAACTAAAATGAATGAGCAATCTCTAAAATTAGGAATTTGTTGGAATTTCTTGGCGTGTATCGAATCGGAAATTTTGTCTTATGTCTGATCAAATAATTAAAATATTCTTTGATATAACTTTGTTTTAATGAAATTTCTTTTAATTAATTTGGAGTAAATAAACTCCTTTTTCATACAACTTTTTCATTGTATTTAATAATTTTCTTTGTTAAAAATAAAGGGATACAAGTCAAAAGAAAATTGTTTAGGACACAATATTTTATATTTTTATTAATTTTTCATGAAAAGTTACCTTAAACTACCTCAATTATTTGAATAATCAATGTATTACTGACGTGATACCTATATTATAATACCTTTCATATTAAGTATTTCCTTGAATTATCTACTATATAACTAAATAAAAACATTGTATGACACCTCAACATGTCCAGTCAATGTGCATGACAACATATTACAAATTATTCGCAAACGAAGCTGGCGACAGGCGCGCGCGCATTTGTTTAACAGTTGAGATTGTCGTACGAAAGCGTCCACACGTGACGCGCAAATTCAGTTTGCACCCGTTTGTTCAAAAGTATTACGCTTTATAAATTAAAATGTGATTTATATCGATTTAAAAATCGCTATTACTGTGATAAAGTGATGTGTGATTAGTTGTGTTTTGAATTTATAAGTGTTGTTTTGGAAACGCCAACATGAAACAAATTTTGTAAGTAATTTAAATAATAATACTTATAAATAAATTGCTTCATTTCTACTGTTAAAATTACGAAAACATAGTAATAGGAGACATAAAAACAAAATTTAAAAATAAACATAGATACCGAAAAACCTTTTCAGTTTTCAGAACTTACTTATTTTATATAAAAAAAAACACAAAATTTGTCTTAATACTAATATTATGGTTGGAATATGTGTCATTTTACTACAAAAAATATATAAAAAATATAGGCATATGAGTTTTTACAAGATTTGCGAGCTGTAACATTTGTATATTTATCAAATCTCGATTTTGCTATAGCTACTTATACCAGGAATCTAACTTCAGACAACAGATACATAGCATAACAAGACCCTAGCTTAATGAGAATAAATACCATAAAATCTGTGCCAATATTTACCAAGCTTTCTATACTACACTAAAATCTATAATATAACGTGACAAGATGCAATAACAGGCTTAAGGCTTTAAGGGACACACGGCTGTGTAGATAATGTTGTTAACTGCTGTTATTTATCGCAACATAGTTCTAAAGCTGTTACAAAGCAGTTTTAATAGGTATTTAAAAAGACGCCTGTAACTTTGTGATATCTAATTTTTTTACGTTCGCAGCGTTTCCCAGACACAACAGTTACGCTGTTTGAATACGTAGTGTATTGTGTACGCAGCGTTAAATTAAATTATGCGACTTATATTATGATATGAAATTGCATTAATTCAACTTTATTAGCCGGTACAACAGGATAGCCAAGTTGCAAAGTTTCTTAATTTAAATTATCCCGTCTGAGGTGCTACGGGTGAGTCGATTTTTTCTAATATTATTTATCTTAATATAAAAATAGCATTGTGAATGCGAAAAATCTAAATTTAAAAAAGTTATCTTTACATAAATATTTGTTGCCATATAAATGATTGTGCTGATATCAAGAGAGTAATCCCATTAGTTCGAGCACTATGTTTTGAGCTAAATACAACCACAAAGTAGAGAGGACAGAAGTCACGCTTAGTACTATGTACGCCCGAACAACGCACACATAGACATCTCTCACCGACACCACGCCGACACGAAATCTCGGCTACGCTCAAAACAGTAGAGCGCGTGACGCAGTGTCGTGAGAACAGTCTATGCGTGTGTGCGTAGCGTGCGTAGTATGCACTAAGCTTGACTTCTGTAATTCTGTGCTTCTGTCCTCTCTCTAAACTAACTTGGTTCAATCCAGAACTCTTACTTGAGACTTAGATTAGCAATAATATTAAGGAATCCATCATCCATCCAAAAAATGAACCATTTTGTTAAAATATATCATTTTTATCATAAAATCATACATAACCAACAGGCCAAAATTTACAAAAAAATCTCAGTCCTATTTTAAATTGTTATATTTTCGCGCGCACTGTTTGATGATAAGTACTTTATACTTACCTGCATATATCGCAAATAGTTTCATAGTAAAGCCCTTGGACTTGTCATCTTTTGTTATCTTCCAACATGTTTTATATGTAAATATGTAGGTAAGCATTTCTAATCATATTACCTTGACTGTGTAATATCATATTAAGGCACGCTTACACGGTCATTGACTTACCTTATCAGTAACCAGAAATATTGTTTTTATTAATTCTAGAAAATTTAAAAATCTTTACTTATTTACCGTTAAGTTTAAATCTTGTGCTTACTTACCTCAGCAGTCTACCAGCTTGAATATTGCTTAAGTTTTTCATGAACATGATGTGTAGACCTTTATTAGGTCTCCCTATTAAATAAGATTGTATATAAACAGAATATTGGATAAAATAGTTTATTTCAGTTTATTTTTTATAATGTTTCCTACTGATCTCTCATGACCTGGCTCGATGCCGGTCCGAATCAGAATCCGTCAAAAACTACATCGCAAGCCTTCTTTCTTAATTTACATTTCAAATAATCATATCCATTCTAAAAAGGCTTACCTACTTACAGAGTAAACATTTATCATCAGTTAATTACAGCCTACAAATTAACTATCCTTACATTAGCAAATTGAGGAAAACCTGAAATAACCATCTCGTCTAATATTGCATTATTTTTATAATAGATGAATGAGAATCAAGTAAGTTTAACGAATAGAAGTAGCAGAAATGGCGCCAAAGTATGCCCACGCACTTTGCCGACCTGGCGCCTGGGTCTTTGCCATTTGCTGACAGTGCCGACAAAATAAAGGATTATTAATTATATTCGTGTTACTTTTAGCGACAAAAATGGATAGTTTACTCTGGTGAAACGGTGAAAAAATATCGGATTTACACTTAGGGTGTTAAATGTAATTAAATATTTTGATTATGATTACAGTATTCGTAATTTTGACAAAAACAATATTGTATATGTAACAGGAATGATGAAGATTAAAATTAAGTTTTTGAAATGTAATATATCTATATAATATTGCAACATTTCTCTAGAAATCTTCAACAAAAATTATATTAGTTCCACTATCGGTCAAGAGATGACGCTAACCTAAAACTACAGTACTCTACACCGCAGTGTATTATATTATATGATGGTACGGAACCCTTGCTATGCGAGTTCGACTCGCAAGAACAAAACCGACCAAGAGACCGGTTTTGTTTTTTATGTGTAGAAACTTTTTTGTGACAAATAATTTTATTTTGTAAAATGTAGGCTTCACGTAGTTTTGCTAATATTCAAAAAAATACAAAATTTATACGTATAAATAATGTTCAATAGATACAGTATCTTTTACTTCTATAAGATGCTAGTATTTCCTCTAAAATAAGAAAATATCAATCGGCTGTGTTCTTTCCTTTCCATTTTTATATTAAACTTATAAATAAAGTTTAAACATTTTCTTGTTTGC
Source organism: Catoptria pinella (assembly GCA_963556745.1). NCBI lineage: Eukaryota > Metazoa > Arthropoda > Insecta > Lepidoptera > Crambidae > Catoptria > Catoptria pinella. Next base: position 9,232,168 of record OY750771.1, read on the forward strand.
TATCAAAATTGGCTTTGTGTCACGAACTTTATGTTATGAGACTTTTAGCTTATGGCTAAAAATTTCAATATTGAAGGTGTATTGGAGGCTTCTGCACTATGAATATTATTGACGTAGGTAATACATGACTTTGAATCACGTCTGAGTGTACCTATCATAAAAGCATAAAATTTATGAAAAAGTTTCAAAAAAATAATAATTAGGTATAAAATACAAAGTTTTTGAAAACTTTGAGATCTAATTTAACTGTTATTAGGGTTCCGTACCAAAATGGTAAAAAGGAACCCTTATGGTGCAACTCAGTCTATCTGTATGTCTGTCTGTCACAGCTGGATGTGTCGAGAACTACTAATGCTATCAACTTGAAATTTGGAATAGTTTTAGATGACGTTTGCCCATCTATTTTTCGCATAAAAGAGAAATAAAAAGGTAACCTAAATAAATAATTATTTTAATTATGAAATTTATATTTTGATTGACCTTGATATTGGAAAAGGAGGTCAAAACCTTCAACGGCACATCAAGTACACAGACTCAAAAATATTTTAAAAGAAACAATTATTTATGTAAACGCCAGTTGAACCACAGTATATATTTTCTATTAAATACTGTGGTTGAATATTTCCCTCCATATCCACCCATAAGGAAGGCGTGTGCCCCGCCCAGCATTAAAAATAAAAAATGGGGACATTAAAAATGGTTGATGTCATCACCACAATCACTGTGGGTGAACCCAGAACCGGAGTTAGAGCTCAAACACACAGGATGCGTTCTGCCCCCTGATTATGTCACTTTGTTGCAATCAACTCTGACAGAAATCGCAGTTACATTACTGCTTTAGTAAGAACCAATGTGACAACTATCTTACTTAAAGCATCAATGTAACTTGGTTTCAATCGATTTCAATCGAGAATTGTTAGCAACAGAGTTACATAATCAAGGGGCAAGGATATATGCGATGAATGGAGTTCTCTTATCCCTTCCACACTGATTGCGTTCCGATCCGATATATCGCAGCGATCTGAGATCGGATCGCATCCTGTGTTTGAGCACTTAAAAAGACTTGACCACGGAGGTTTCAATATTAAATGCCAAACCCATATGTGAAAAGGTCAATGGTGACAATAATTCGACTATTAATAAATTATTTAATGAAAAATCTATACATAAGTTTAAATAAACACAAACACGGTTATTTCGTGACTCATAGCATCTAGCAAATTAACAAAGATATTCTAACATATACGCCTCCATAAATATAAATTATGTTGTTAATTAAGTTCCATCTCTTCTAAGAGATGGAACGCGCAGTAATATCGAATTTCATGGCGCAAATCACAACGTTGAATCGTAAATTTAACAAGACATATACCAATCTATTTACGTAAATGATATTTTAGTTACTCAATTAATATAAAGCTTATATGATACCAAATAATATACTAGAAAAAATACGACTCGCACCAGATCATGTTCTCGGACGGGAATCGAACCCGCGACCTTTGGATATCCGGTCCAATGCTCTGACCGCTGAACTACCGAGTCACCGTCCGAGAACAATGACATGATCTGGTGCGAGTCGTATTTTTTCTAGTATATTATTAGGTATCATATAAAAATAGCATTGTGAATGCTAGAATCTCAAAATTTAATAATATATAGCTTGTTAGGTTAAAATTAGGGTCACGATTCTTTTATTGTCAACTTTCAAATTGTGTTACAGTGGTATTTCTTTTTGACATTCTTGATACTTTAACACAAAAACCAATACTATTGAAGCAGAATTAAGACACGATTATTATACCATCAGCAGAATTGAGGCCCAGACTAAGGATTAATTGCTTTGTTTCGCTTTGAAAATATTGCACCTTAAAAAAGTCAAAAATTCTGAGGCAGTAGGACATACTCGTAATTTAGGTCGAATGATGTTTACGCTTGTGTATTATTATGTTTACGCTTGTGTATCGATAGTTTTAAATTTTTTTTTTTTTAATTTGACAACATCACATACATTGCTCCGATCCCAAAGTAAGTAGCTAAAGCACTTGTGTTATGGAAATGAGATTCAACGGTGGTATCACAAACACCCAGACCTGAGCCAATATAGAAAAGTTCGTTTTCTAAATTGACCCAACCGGGGATCGAACCCGGGACCTCAGAGATGGCGACACCTTGAAAACCGGTGTGCAAAGCCACTCGACCACGGAGGTCGTCAAAGTTGGCTTAGTATTATAAAAAAAATAATATCAATGACATTCCAACTTACCAAATTGTAATTACGAAGAGTATTAACGTTTTGGGTTTAAGGATGACTTTTTGGTCGAAGAAAATGTCCGCTAAACAAAAAATTACAACTGTTTTTTTTAATGACAATAATATCTTTATGTCTTTCACGTATCAGCTGCGTTCTCGCTGTTGTCGGCCATTTGACAAGCGCATTTTGTCATACCGCAGTTTAAAATTAGTTTTTTATATAATGTACACTGTGAATAAAAATTTTGCCATTAAATGCGACAAGAATAAATTTTTAAAATTGAGTGGAGTTTACTAAATACAGCTATCTATTTAGCTATCACTAAAGCAATAAATATTTATTATGTTCTGCCCAAATCTACAATATGCCTTATTTTGTCAAATTGTTAATTCACCGGTTGATTATTCATGTTAATCAAGTTGTTATTTTATTATTAGTATACATGTTAAGTAATATGTGATCAATTTGCATGAATTCAAATTAATGGCTTCTTGTGCGGGATTCCCGAATTGTTATCGATTTACAATAATTAAATGGATGAAGTAGATATTAATGTGACGTTGTGTTGTTAAAAAATGCTGATTGTTGTTTATCCTAAAATAAAACTTACTTTTTATTAAACCTAAACTAACTTACTTTTTATCTTCGCGAACCTCTTTTTTTATGCGTATGGAAATGCATTTATGACGATGCCACTAGAGACTCGCTTGCTTAGTTGGTAAGAGCATTGGACCGATTTTCAAAAGTCGCGAATTCGATTTCCGCCTGAGACAATCCTAATAACGAGTCGATTTTTACCCAGACCCACCAAGGTACGCGAACCTCCGCGCTCCACGAACCTGCATCAAAAAAATTGACAGCGTACCTGGTTTGAACAGGTACCCACTAGCCAAAGTCAAAATAAAATTCTTGCTATGAACCTGACTAGAACAGTGGTTCTAGCCAGGTTCGTGTAGCGCGGAGGTTTGCGAACCTAAGTGGGTCTGGGTAAAAACCGACTCGTTATTAGGATTGTCTCAGGCGGAAATCGAATTCGCGACTTTTGAAAATTCGGTCCAATGCTCTTACCAACTAAGCAACCAAGTCTCTAGTGACATCGTCGAAATTCCTCTAGTATATCCCACTCTTATGCTGCAAGCCAGCGTTATTTCAGTAATGTGAGGAATCATTTCTGTTTATTTTGGTTTAAGGTTCATTTGAGTATCTCCTCCTCAGTCGTTCCCTCTTAGTTGAGAATCTTGACTCCTTTCAAGGACGTCTCGCACGAGGTGCTTCCATCTGTCGCAGTCTTCGGCTCGATGCAGCAGTGCGACGTTCACTGGTAAATTCAGATTTTTGAACACCTGGTCTGACCAACGTTTTGGGCTTCTGCCTTCTTTTTCCTTCTATCTTGCAAGTTACGATGAGCCTCACTATGTTGTCGGCATTTCTGCGCAATATATTTGGGTACCTATAGTTTGAGAAATAATTTTAGATTTAAAATAAAAAAATGGGAATCACTTCGAAGAGCTTTTGCTCAAATGATTGCTCATCTTAGCTCGAACGCCCCGCATAATAATATTCTGGATAAAATTTGAATGCCATTATTGAAATCATTTTAATGTAAACTTTTAAGAACCAACGGGTCCGCTGATGCGTAAGCGTTAAAATTAGGTCAGCGAGTCGACTTTGATTTCATATCGTCTATGGCAGTTTTACGATTGAAAAGTCTATTATGATTGTGATAAAGATTTGTAAAAAAAACCCTGATAGTCACATCACATGCAGTTTTGCCACAAGGAATCTTTAACCCCGAACAAAGTTGACGGGCTATTGGTAGCAAATCAGATACAAAACATACAAAAAGTACCTATGTGCTTTAAATCTAAAGAAGAGGTTCTTGTCATTATTCATCACTTTATTAAATGACTCCGCTACAGTAAAAAAGTACATTCCTACGGATTAATTGTAAAGTATTATAATATAATATTAAGACAGTTCTTATTACTTTCAATCACAGATCCACGCAGTTGTTAACAAAGAGATAATAATTAATAATTATGAAAGGAATTAATCAAGGAAACTATAGGTCTAGAATGTAAACCTAAACTAAGATTAATATTTTTTTGTGAGACCGTTTGTTTCTTAACAATTTTTTTTTAATATTTAACAACATCACATACATTGCTCCGATTCCAAAGTAAGTAGCTAAAGCACTTCTGTTATGGAAATCAGAGACAACGGTGGTATCACTGACACCCAGACCTGAGCCAATATAGAAAAGTTCATTTTCTAAATTGACCCAACCGGGGATCAAACCCGGGACCTCAGAGATGGCGACACCTTGAAAACCGGTGTGCAAAGCCACTCGACCATGGAGGTCGTCAATAAATAAATAATATACTAATACATAAACACAGGTAGATTTAAATGAATACGGACCATCGCCATAGTGAACCGTTTTGCAGGGTCAATAAAATGTCAATTCTCTTTTGTTTTAAAAAGTAATTAGAGTTCGGTTCATCAAGAAGAAGCGCTCTGAAGTAAGCCAATACAGTTGTATATTGTCAAAATAATCGCATTGTATCTACTAATTAATCATTAATCCTACTCGTCTTTCTCGTAACTTCAAATTTGAAGTTTACACACGAATCGATAAGCGTTCGTTCGTTATCAAAATACCAAATTTAAGTGACCTAAAAGCAATGACGTACGTATTTGCTTTTAGCTAATCTGTTTTCTAAGTCAAATGTTTGGAAAAGTTTTGCGATTCAGGTTATTCAAATAAAGTTTTCAACTATGTCATGATCTGTTCGATTCGGACCGTAAATTGTATTACAAATATTTGTTTAGCAAAAAGCAATTTGTTGTCATGTGTGTTAGATCATTAAATTGAATAGCACCACAGATTGATAGCTGACATGTTATATAATATATTCGAACTTAATTTATGAATAAACGGAGCTGTGTGGTATTATTATAGAGTTCCAGTGGGCTTCTTCCGGCTCCATCATCAGACCCTAGACACTATTTCCCAACAAAGTACTCGTCAAAACGAATCAAACAGGCCCAAACTCGATGGGGTTGCAGGGTTTCAAAACTGAGTTCCTGTGGCCTTCTTCTGGCTTCATCATCAGGCCCTGGACCTTCGTCTCCCGTCAAAGTACTTGTCAAGACAATTCTAACGAGCCCGAACTCGATGAGGTTGTGTGGGTTGTTAACATAAATTAAAACAAATAAGAAAGCAACCTAACGAAAACGTGTTACAATAGTAGGTTGTTACATACTAATTAATAAAAAATATAATAAAAATTAAAACACTTTCTGCCTTACTTTTGGCTCGGAACGAATTCTCTCTGAAATGACAAATAACATAATACTGATGTACAGAACTAAAATGTAACATAATATTTTTAATGAATAAATAATTAACAATTATGGTTTTAGCAACGTCACCTGTCTGAAATAGTTCAATGAACTTTTAAGTGTGTAATATTGCCCTTTTTGTCTTTGCAGTATTAAGACTATATAAGCAAATGGTTATGTCATCAATGTTTTGTCAAAACGATGTATTTAATTTATTACATCAGAACTATCTTAAAAATAATGCGAAAAGATGATTTTATATCATTATATTTGCTAAGTTCATTCCCGTCCAGTCCATCAATCTTCCAGTCTTCTTGTCAACAAACTTATCGGTGGAAATTCTAGGAATTATCATCGTTGAGTGGTCCACACAAGGCACACTTTCGAGTGAAAGTTATTTTCGTATAAGGTCGGGTGCTAATGTTGACACCCGCAGTGGAGATTTCCTCGGTTACTCGCGAAACGCTTGACCCAGTTGTATCGCTGAAAATTCTATAAGAAAACTGCAAATATTCTTACAACTTTCTGACGGAATGTAATCGAATTTCCTACCTTGGATCTGATTTTGCTTCTGTATGGTAACAATATTTTCAAAAAATGGTTTACCAGATTTGTGATAGAATTACAATGACGTAGTTGATGACAGTAACGAAATTTCAATTGCTTCTGCATTTGCATTAGTTAAATTTATCAATTCGTAGTATGTATTTTCGTATGTGCAGTCAGTTTGTTATATTTTTCAATCAAATCATAGAACACCGGCAATTGTTTTGGTAACATTTTCAATTTAAATGAAAGTTTTTTTTTTCGTTTTTCAAATAAATGTTGTAGTACAATGCCCCCTTTGTTAAATAATATAAGTCCAACATTACAGCTCCTTTGTACGAGTATTTATGTGTTATGCAATGACCGCATCATTACATAAATAATACCCATTCAATATCTGAGACCCTCACTCATTTGGAGGGTTGCCAGCCTTTTAATAAAAACAAGAGAGCAGTGGGTGTTTAATATATGAAGAAAATCGATTCTATTTATATTATTTCCACTTATTAACAAGATAATATTAACCGGCAACCGATATGCCGGGAATAGGACAAGAATTGTTACTATAAGACAATTTTAGTCAATAGTAACGAAAAATCTTATAACTACATTGTGACTGTAACAATTTTTTTCAGTTTTTGAAACAAAAGAAAGTCTAGGTTCAATTTTTTACCTGCTAGTAAAAGCAATAGAAAAACATTAAAATAAGTTAAGTTTCAGGTCAGTAGAATTATCACGCTCTCCTAGTAAAATCGCATATTGCTAATAAGAAAATGGAAGTACACGTAAGTAATATCGAATTGAAAATTTCGCTACGCTAGTATTCTGATAGTTATCGTATCTCTATCCCAAACGAATATAAAGTAGTGTAGAGATGAAGCCTCTATCTATCGTAAATAAAAGATTTAAATAACTTTTCTTATTTATTTTACGTATAAGTATTAATATTAATTCGTGGCCAGAAGGGCACAGCCTAGCTTCCCTTCTAAACAAAAGCTAGAGAACTGTCATTCGCATTTAAAATTCTTTTTATCTTTAGTCTGTAACCAAAGAGTTACAGAACCCAAATAGTCTGCATATGAGGCTAAGGCCTCACAGTAGACAGTTCAATGTTAATTAAGTTTTGCTTCATTCATTTAATTCACACACGATATGTTTAAGAGAGACTCTAGAACAAATACGTCGGAATAATTTCATACATTTCTTTGATATTAGCTGTGGTTTGCGCTACTAGTAGTTTGGGCTCAAAATATAAGGTTTAGTGTGTTCTAAACACTTGAAGACCTAGATTTCTTAAAGTGGGGTCCACGAAGGGTCCGTAGCATGTGTATCAGGGCCTTATTTAGTAAACGTCACAATTTGTCACCTGTCATGACAATTTTATACCCATTGCGTCAACCAATTTGAAAATAGAACAAACTACTCATTGCTTTCAATACAGCAGCTACACCGCAATGTAAACCAATTGTCATGACAATTGATAAGTTGACACTTTATTAAACAGGGAACAGGGGTCCGCAGCTAACCCTTTCCGTAATGAAATTAGCAATTAAAGTGATTGTTTAATAAAGGCTTGTTTTCTTTTCCTAAAATATTATTTTTACAGGGGTCCGTCGAATATTTTAAATTCTGAAAGTGGTTCGTGACTGCTATGTTCTATTTATAAGCGTTTAGGCGTATATATTCAGAAATACTTCTTCATTTGTTTTGTTGGAGCTGCTACAGTATTGACTATAGCTCGTATTATATTCAGTATTGACTATTTTTCGGTTTGGTCCCAGGTTACTTGTATCGTCATATTTGTTACGATGAAAAATAAAACAGTTGTTATTGAATTTTTTGATTTTTTAAGGCATTCACAATGCCATTATATTACTATGATAAAATTAATATACTAGAAAAAATCGACTCACCCACAACATCTCAGTTGGGTCTCGTCTAAAATGCCGTCCCGTAATCGGCTTTTTCATCAGTATGAAGAACTTGTGAATCACCTGATATTCTCATTTAATTGCGTACTTGACATTTGCACATTGATTCATAAATGGCTCTCTTACACTATCAGCCCTCAAAATCTGTGGTCTGCGAGGGCTCTTAGAGTATAGAGTAATATAGATAGATAGGTAATTAATTAACAATTATAATTTCGATAATGTCACAACAATAAGAATGAAAAAAAAAACAACTAAAACTTCCTTTTTGCTATCCAGCACGCTAAATGGGACTCTTGCAGGAAGCTGCAGAGTTCAAAGATGTCAGACAACAACACACTAGCCCGGTTCCGAAACAAGTTCTTACTCATTAATAAATATTTGTGCCAAAGGACTAGGAGCTTAAAAAATGTATGCGAATTTGGGGACTCCAGCGGTCTTGTTCTTAAAAATGTTTTTTTTATCGTAACCTGTTTCTTGTATGAGCGATGTAATTACTATAGGTATTGTGTTACTATTTAAAGTAGAAACAGAGGTATACTTTCAACCTTCCGAAGAAGCTTACGAATTCCCCCCCTGGTGGGCCAGGGGGTTCGTATGCGGGACCCCCCATGACCACATCCCGTGATCCCATCTGAGGGAATCTCTTTATTAGCATTACGTCACCAACTTTCCAGTTTTGAACAACAGTCTCAAGATTATAGAGTTACTTTCGACTTTCGGTGTGCTAATAATCACTTCTGTCTGTTTTAATTTAAATATTATAATGAAATTAACATCAACTCCAACCTGTGAAACACGATAGTTTAAACTAAATATTTGTAAGAGCTTAACATTATTACAATATCTTTGATTGTATGTAAAGAGGTTGATAATGTAATAACAAGATCCCCATGCAATCTTACTTACAATCCAAGATCTTATCAACTGCATAACAAGGGCTTTAAAGCTTACGCAAGATTACAAGAACTAAATCCATGACTTCACTATTTAATGAAAATAACGGTCGTGAATATATAAAACGGACAAGAGCGAGTCGGACTCGCGCACCGAGGGTTCCTTACCATCATTCTGAAAAAGTTTACTATTTAGAGACATCGTTTTGTTTTTCCTGTAATCTTTACATAAACTTCTATCACATAAAATAATTTCAGATTTTTCTCTATGCCCAAGTAGCGTCACTTTGAATTTTTAAGACCCCTTTTCAGCCCTTGTTGCAAAAAAAATAAAAATAAATTTCTCTGATTTGTGAAAAACTATTCCAAATTTCAAGTTGATAGCATTAGTAGTTCTTGAAATATCTAGCTGTGACAGACAGACTGAGTCGACCATAAGGGTTCCTTTGTACCATTTTGGTACGGAACCCTAAAAAGGGTGCAACACGCCCACTAAAAATTCTTTAGCTGTTTAGATTAAATTTTCTAGTACGTACTTAACAATTTTTATTTTTAACCAAGATGACACGTAAATAACAACAAAATTGTTTTGTTTAGTTAAAAACTGTTAAAGAACAGCTAAAGTCACTATTGAATTAATTAAAACATAATATATTATTTTAAGTCTATAAGATTTTATTTTAATTGATAATGTTGATATCAAAGCCATAATTATTAAATCACGGTCCGTTCAAAATACTCAATACCTTTGCATTTTGTGTTATAAGCATTTTTGTAATTTATTTATTTATGTAATCCTTACTAATCAATATTATTAATCCGAAAGTATGTTTCTTTGTTTATTTGTTTGTCACGCCAAGAGGGCGCATCCAGCTAGCGAAACAACAAAGATTGCTCAACACCACAAATGCGAAATAATTCATTTACGTAACTCGTAAAATATGTATTGAAAAAAATCGCTAATACAGTTGCTTCTAGAATATATGTGTCATATTTATCAATAGATTGCATATTTATCAAGTTGAGTTATAAACTTGATAAATATGCAAACTATTGAAAATAAATAGATTTTAGTCTAAAATTAGACTTTAACTAGGTTTTTTTATACAATAATATATTTTTTATATATTTTTCTTAATCTTGACTCGACCATATTATAATGTTATATTTTATGTTTTTTTGGGAATCTACATTTATTATTACTACTGTAAAAAAGAAATCTAAGATTGGCGTCCGATCATCATGAAATTGTTTTGCACATGTTTTCAGGGGTACAGAAAATAAGGACATGAAGAACCTTTCATCCCGAAAAAAGTGCTTTACCCGAGGTATTGAGAAGTACAATAAGATTAATTTAACAATGTACAACTGAAGTGACTAACTTCAGAGCGCTTGCAGTATAAAATGACGTATTTTAATCTAAAAAAAATTCTCATTGCTCTATATTTTCGAGTGAAGTTGCAGTGAAAGTTGCAATGCAATTAAAATGACAATAGACAGTTGGATCACTATCTATTGTCATTTTAATCGCATTTTAGCTGTCCATGCTTGGTCCATGCAGACGAAGCCGCGAGCGGCCGCTTGTTATCTATGACAACTTCCGTGGTCGAGTGGTTTGTGCGCCGGTTTTCAAGGTGTCGCCATTTCTGAGGTCCCGGGTCAGATCCCCTGCTGGGTCAATTTAGAAAACGAAGTTTCCTATATTGGCTCAGGTCTCGGTGTTTGTAGTTCCACCGTTGTGTCTGATTTCCATAACACAAGTGCTTTAGCTACTTTGGGATCAGAGCCATGTTTATGATGTTTTCTAATATTTAATATAATATCTAATAATTCCATGGGCAATGTATGGACTTATACGCATTCATGATGATAAATGACGTGCATGATAAATTAAGTTACAAACTGAAGTTGCATTTTAAGGATCAAATGATTAATTAAATCAAAAGTAAGACTTTGTAACGGGATGTTTCTTCTAATGCGTACCATTATATTTAATACAACATTAACTACAGCCAAGTGGTATTGGCCAAGCTCCAACCAAAATTAATTTTCTACTTGTCTCCGTTTTCTGTCTGGTTGTATTTCCATCAGGTAAGTATTTGAGGTTATTTCAAATACGTCTTTGTCACACATTAGAAATTAATTTCAATGTAATCAATTGATAATCCGCGCGCGATGAGAATGGGATGCTACCTTTTGGAACTGAGACGCGCAAGGTCCGTCGGCCAGAAAACATAGGAACACAGCCAATACATTCCTTTAAATTTTAATGAAAAAATTTTTGAATCGGTCTAGTTTTGGAGGAGGAAACAGGGGACTACCAAAAGTTAATTTTGACAAATTTCTATAGGAATTTTTCAATTACCTCGACCGTGGTGTTAAACAATTATAATCTTTGCTATGCTACGCTGAAAGAGCAAAAAAATATTATCAAATGAATGTTTTAAAAATTGCTAACTAGCGACTGCCCGCGACTTCGTCTGCGTGGACCATAAGTAACCTTTCACCACGATAAAAAGTAGCCTATACTATATGTTAATCCAGGCCCTAATCTATCTACCAAACAAATTTCATCCAAATCGGTCCAGCCGTTTAGGCGTGAAGAGGTAACAAGCACACATAACACAAACTTTCGCATTTATATTAGGATAAAAAATCAACATGATTTTTTGCCAGTTGGCAGTTTCTTTTACGTGACCATCAAATGGCCAAATGTTTCGACCAGATGCATTACCGTCTTATTTACATGCTAATTTATTTGAACGAGTAAAATATACCTAATTAAAACAACAAAATATCAGTTTACTGTGTGACATTTCGTTGCAAAACATTTGAATCACAAAACTCTCCAAACATTTTTTTGATATCATTTCAACGACTTCAAAAGCCTTAGAAACTAAGTTATAACAATGTTAATAGACTTCATTGTTTGATGTTTTTATTAAAACACTCTCGAAAGCTTTTGTTTAACTTCAAATCTTTGTTTTTGTATCTAAACGTGACACTTTTGCAAACAATCTGTTCGAGTGCAACATTGCTTTTTATAATGTTAACTCAGTGTTTTGTTTAGATAACATACAGTCACATACAATCATCCTGTGATTCAATCCTACACGTGATAAGAGATTAGTAGGGTGAAGCCGCGTGACTGAAAGCATTAGTAGGACATAATAATTGAGTTACAAAAAACCGGCCAAGTGCAAGTCGGACTCGCGCACGAAGGGTTCGTAAAAATCACGTTTGTTGTATGGAAGCCCCCCTTAAGGGGTAAATATTTAAATATTTGTTTTATTAAGATAAATAATATTAGAAAAAATACTAGAAAAAATCGACTCACCCGTAGCACCTCAGACGGGACTCGAACCCCCACCCTTGGGATTCCGGCCCAATGCACTGACCAATTATGCTAACGAGTCGCATTGGGCCGGAATCCCAAGGGTGCGGGTTCGAGTCCCGTCTGAGGTGCTACGGGTGAGTCGATTTTTTCTAATATTATTTATCTTAATATAAAAATAGCATTGTGAATGCGAAAAATCTAAATTTAATAATTATTTGTCTTATTTTAATTTAATTATTTATTTTTAAAGTGAATATATAACTAAATATTCTGTGAATATTTCAAGCGTCTACCTGTTACTGTTCTCAATATCGAGCAAAACGAGCAAAAAATCACGTTTGTTGGTATGGGAGCTCCCTTAAATATTTTTTTAGTATTTATTGTTATAACGGCAACAGAAATACGTCACCTGTGAAAATTGCAACTGTCTAACTATCACAGTTCATGAGGTACAGCCTGGTGATAGATGGACTTATAGACAGACAGACCGACGGACGGGCAGCGGAGTCTTAATAATAGGGTCCCGTTTTAAAGAAGTATGACTATACTCCAGCCAATTTACTTTACTTATATGGGTATTAATGACTATTAGTGCCCACCAATCCGCATTTCGTCATTGGCCTTTCTTATCCATTGACAAGGAAGGTCTGTATCACAGTAGTATTTGTTAAATGGTCTGTGATCGATCACAGACCAGGATATTAAAAATAAACTGATGATATATGCTGATTAATAATGCCAGACAGTTGAAATGACACTTGCAAAAAGTGATCTTCATCCAGTAAGCAATTTGTCATTGAAACGTACTTGCAGTTTTAAATATAAAAGTGACATAATACTTGTTGTCTTTACAAACTCAAAATCCTGTGTCAATACTAGAAAAAAACTAAAAGTTAATTATATTAATTTTATAGCGGAAGATGAAGTGTTTTATCACTACATTTAACACTTTTATTCACTTGTTGCTGTGATCTGGACGTGATTAATATTCTTGAGTTAAAGCCAATAACAAAATTTATTTTAGCCTATTCTCTTTTCATCTGATTCTAATTAATTTTGTCTTTTGTTGTGTTTAAATAAACTAGTTAAATATAATTTTAAATTTTTAGCTTAGAGCTAATATTTTTCAGTGATTAATTCACAATTTTAAATGCTATGAAACATATATTATAATTTATTTACTCATTACTATGTTTCGGGTACATAATAATAATTTTAAAATATTAACATTTACTATTTGTGGGAATAATTCATATTCTGGTTTTAACGTAAGCTCCTAGACCACGTAAGTCCTTTAATATTTATTACCATAGAGATATTTATAATGAGATGAGGTGTTCACACACAATATTGATTAATTTATTAGCCTTCACCTATTCTAGGAATAGAACATCATCGATAATATTATACTATAGAAAGTACACGCATGTCATAGTCACTTTCGAAATGACAAATAACATAATACTGATGTACAGAACTAAAATGTAACATAATATTTTTAATGAATAAATAATTAACAATTATGGTTTTAGCAACGTCACCTGTCTGAAATAGTTCAATGAACTTTTAAGTGTGTAATATTGCCCTTTTTGTCTTTGCAGTATTAAGACTATATAAGCAAATGGTTATGTCATCAATGTTTTGTCAAAACGATGTATTTAATTTATTACATCAGAACTATCTTAAAAATAATGCGAAAAGATGATTTTATATCATTATATTTGCTAAGTTCATTCCCGTCCAGTCCATCAATCTTCCAGTCTTCTTGTCAACAAACTTATCGGTGGAAATTCTAGGAATTATCATCGTTGAGTGGTCCACACAAGGCACACTTTCGAGTGAAAGTTATTTTCGTATAAGGTCGGGTGCTAATGTTGACACCCGCAGTGGAGATTTCCTCGGTTACTCGCGAAACGCTTGACCCAGTTGTATCGCTGAAAATTCTATAAGAAAACTGCAAATATTCTTACAACTTTCTGACGGAATGTAATCGAATTTCCTACCTTGGATCTGATTTTGCTTCTGTATGGTAACAATATTTTCAAAAAATGGTTTACCAGATTTGTGATAGAATTACAATGACGTAGTTGATGACAGTAACGAAATTTCAATTGCTTCTGCATTTGCATTAGTTAAATTTATCAATTCGTAGTATGTATTTTCGTATGTGCAGTCAGTTTGTTATATTTTTCAATCAAATCATAGAACACCGGCAATTGTTTTGGTAACATTTTCAATTTAAATGAAAGTTTTTTTTTTCGTTTTTCAAATAAATGTTGTAGTACAATGCCCCCTTTGTTAAATAATATAAGTCCAACATTACAGCTCCTTTGTACGAGTATTTATGTGTTATGCGATGACCGCATCATTACATAAATAATACCCATTCAATATCTGAGACCCTCACTCATTTGGAGGGTTGCCAGCCTTTTAATAAAAACAAGAGAGCAGTGGGTGTTTAATATATGAAGAAAATCGATTCTATTTATATTATTTCCACTTATTAACAAGATAATATTAACCGGCAACCGATATGCCGGGAATAGGACAAGAATTGTTACTATAAGACAATTTTAGTCAATAGTAACGAAAAATCTTATAACTACATTGTGACTGTAACAATTTTTTTCAGTTTTTGAAACAAAAGAAAGTCTAGGTTCAATTTTTTACCTGCTAGTAAAAGCAATAGAAAAACATTAAAATAAGTTAAGTTTCAGGTCAGTAGAATTATCACGCTCTCCTAGTAAAATCGCATATTGCTAATAAGAAAATGGAAGTACACGTAAGTAATATCGAATTGAAAATTTCGCTACGCTAGTATTCTGATAGTTATCGTATCTCTATCCCAAACGAATATAAAGTAGTGTAGAGATGAAGCCTCTATCTATCGTAAATAAAAGATTTAAATAACTTTTCTTATTTATTTTACGTATAAGTATTAATATTAATTCGTGGCCAGAAGGGCACAGCCTAGCTTCCCTTCTAAACAAAAGCTAGAGAACTGTCATTCGCATTTAAAATTCTTTTTATCTTTAGTCTGTAACCAAAGAGTTACAGAACCCAAATAGTCTGCATATGAGGCTAAGGCCTCACAGTAGACAGTTCAATGTTAATTAAGTTTTGCTTCATTCATTTAATTCACACACGATATGTTTAAGAGAGACTCTAGAACAAATACGTCGGAATAATTTCATACATTTCTTTGATATTAGCTGTGGTTTGCGCTACTAGTAGTTTGGGCTCAAAATATAAGGTTTAGTGTGTTCTAAACACTTGAAGACCTAGATTTCTTAAAGTGGGGTCCACGAAGGGTCCGTAGCATGTGTATCAGGGCCTTATTTAGTAAACGTCACAATTTGTCACCTGTCATGACAATTTTATACCCATTGCGTCAACCAATTTGAAAATAGAACAAACTACTCATTGCTTTCAATACAGCAGCTACACCGCAATGTAAACCAATTGTCATGACAATTGATAAGTTGACACTTTATTAAACAGGGAACAGGGGTCCGCAGCTAACCCTTTCCGTAATGAAATTAGCAATTAAAGTGATTGTTTAATAAAGGCTTGTTTTCTTTTCCTAAAATATTATTTTTACAGGGGTCCGTCGAATATTTTAAATTCTGAAAGTGGTTCGTGACTGCTATGTTCTATTTATAAGCGTTTAGGCGTATATATTCAGAAATACTTCTTCATTTGTTTTGTTGGAGCTGCTACAGTATTGACTATAGCTCGTATTATATTCAGTATTGACTATTTTTCGGTTTGGTCCCAGGTTACTTGTATCGTCATATTTGTTACGATGAAAAATAAAACAGTTGTTATTGAATTTTTTGATTTTTTAAGGCATTCACAATGCCATTATATTACTATGATAAAATTAATATACTAGAAAAAATCGACTCACCCACAACATCTCAGTTGGGTCTCGTCTAAAATGCCGTCCCGTAATCGGCTTTTTCATCAGTATGAAGAACTTGTGAATCACCTGATATTCTCATTTAATTGCGTACTTGACATTTGCACATTGATTCATAAATGGCTCTCTTACACTATCAGCCCTCAAAATCTGTGGTCTGCGAGGGCTCTTAGAGTATAGAGTAATATAGATAGATAGGTAATTAATTAACAATTATAATTTCGATAATGTCACAACAATAAGAATGAAAAAAAAAACAACTAAAACTTCCTTTTTGCTATCCAGCACGCTAAATGGGACTCTTGCAGGAAGCTGCAGAGTTCAAAGATGTCAGACAACAACACACTAGCCCGGTTCCGAAACAAGTTCTTACTCATTAATAAATATTTGTGCCAAAGGACTAGGAGCTTAAAAAATGTATGCGAATTTGGGGACTCCAGCGGTCTTGTTCTTAAAAATGTTTTTTTTATCGTAACCTGTTTCTTGTATGAGCGATGTAATTACTATAGGTATTGTGTTACTATTTAAAGTAGAAACAGAGGTATACTTTCAACCTTCCGAAGAAGCTTACGAATTCCCCCCCTGGTGGGCCAGGGGGTTCGTATGCGGGACCCCCCATGACCACATCCCGTGATCCCATCTGAGGGAATCTCTTTATTAGCATTACGTCACCAACTTTCCAGTTTTGAACAACAGTCTCAAGATTATAGAGTTACTTTCGACTTTCGGTGTGCTAATAATCACTTCTGTCTGTTTTAATTTAAATATTATAATGAAATTAACATCAACTCCAACCTGTGAAACACGATAGTTTAAACTAAATATTTGTAAGAGCTTAACATTATTACAATATCTTTGATTGTATGTAAAGAGGTTGATAATGTAATAACAAGATCCCCATGCAATCTTACTTACAATCCAAGATCTTATCAACTGCATAACAAGGGCTTTAAAGCTTACGCAAGATTACAAGAACTAAATCCATGACTTCACTATTTAATGAAAATAACGGTCGTGAATATATAAAACGGACAAGAGCGAGTCGGACTCGCGCACCGAGGGTTCCTTACCATCATTCTGAAAAAGTTTACTATTTAGAGACATCGTTTTGTTTTTCCTGTAATCTTTACATAAACTTCTATCACATAAAATAATTTCAGATTTTTCTCTATGCCCAAGTAGCGTCACTTTGAATTTTTAAGACCCCTTTTCAGCCCTTGTTGCAAAAAAAATAAAAATAAATTTCTCTGATTTGTGAAAAACTATTCCAAATTTCAAGTTGATAGCATTAGTAGTTCTTGAAATATCTAGCTGTGACAGACAGACTGAGTCGACCATAAGGGTTCCTTTGTACCATTTTGGTACGGAACCCTAAAAAGGGTGCAACACGCCCACTAAAAATTCTTTAGCTGTTTAGATTAAATTTTCTAGTACGTACTTAACAATTTTTATTTTTAACCAAGATGACACGTAAATAACAACAAAATTGTTTTGTTTAGTTAAAAACTGTTAAAGAACAGCTAAAGTCACTATTGAATTAATTAAAACATAATATATTATTTTAAGTCTATAAGATTTTATTTTAATTGATAATGTTGATATCAAAGCCATAATTATTAAATCACGGTCCGTTCAAAATACTCAATACCTTTGCATTTTGTGTTATAAGCATTTTTGTAATTTATTTATTTATGTAATCCTTACTAATCAATATTATTAATCCGAAAGTATGTTTCTTTGTTTATTTGTTTGTCACGCCAAGAGGGCGCATCCAGCTAGCGAAACAACAAAGATTGCTCAACACCACAAATGCGAAATAATTCATTTACGTAACTCGTAAAATATGTATTGAAAAAAATCGCTAATACAGTTGCTTCTAGAATATATGTGTCATATTTATCAATAGATTGCATATTTATCAAGTTGAGTTATAAACTTGATAAATATGCAAACTATTGAAAATAAATAGATTTTAGTCTAAAATTAGACTTTAACTAGGTTTTTTTATACAATAATATATTTTTTATATATTTTTCTTAATCTTGACTCGACCATATTATAATGTTATATTTTATGTTTTTTTGGGAATCTACATTTATTATTACTACTGTAAAAAAGAAATCTAAGATTGGCGTCCGATCATCATGAAATTGTTTTGCACATGTTTTCAGGGGTACAGAAAATAAGGACATGAAGAACCTTTCATCCCGAAAAAAGTGCTTTACCCGAGGTATTGAGAAGTACAATAAGATTAATTTAACAATGTACAACTGAAGTGACTAACTTCAGAGCGCTTGCAGTATAAAATGACGTATTTTAATCTAAAAAAAATTCTCATTGCTCTATATTTTCGAGTGAAGTTGCAGTGAAAGTTGCAATGCAATTAAAATGACAATAGACAGTTGGATCACTATCTATTGTCATTTTAATCGCATTTTAGCTGTCCATGCTTGGTCCATGCAGACGAAGCCGCGAGCGGCCGCTTGTTATCTATGACAACTTCCGTGGTCGAGTGGTTTGTGCGCCGGTTTTCAAGGTGTCGCCATTTCTGAGGTCCCGGGTCAGATCCCCTGCTGGGTCAATTTAGAAAACGAAGTTTCCTATATTGGCTCAGGTCTCGGTGTTTGTAGTTCCACCGTTGTGTCTGATTTCCATAACACAAGTGCTTTAGCTACTTTGGGATCAGAGCCATGTTTATGATGTTTTCTAATATTTAATATAATATCTAATAATTCCATGGGCAATGTATGGACTTATACGCATTCATGATGATAAATGACGTGCATGATAAATTAAGTTACAAACTGAAGTTGCATTTTAAGGATCAAATGATTAATTAAATCAAAAGTAAGACTTTGTAACGGGATGTTTCTTCTAATGCGTACCATTATATTTAATACAACATTAACTACAGCCAAGTGGTATTGGCCAAGCTCCAACCAAAATTAATTTTCTACTTGTCTCCGTTTTCTGTCTGGTTGTATTTCCATCAGGTAAGTATTTGAGGTTATTTCAAATACGTCTTTGTCACACATTAGAAATTAATTTCAATGTAATCAATTGATAATCCGCGCGCGATGAGAATGGGATGCTACCTTTTGGAACTGAGACGCGCAAGGTCCGTCGGCCAGAAAACATAGGAACACAGCCAATACATTCCTTTAAATTTTAATGAAAAAATTTTTGAATCGGTCTAGTTTTGGAGGAGGAAACAGGGGACTACCAAAAGTTAATTTTGACAAATTTCTATAGGAATTTTTCAATTACCTCGACCGTGGTGTTAAACAATTATAATCTTTGCTATGCTACGCTGAAAGAGCAAAAAAATATTATCAAATGAATGTTTTAAAAATTGCTAACTAGCGACTGCCCGCGACTTCGTCTGCGTGGACCATAAGTAACCTTTCACCACGATAAAAAGTAGCCTATACTATATGTTAATCCAGGCCCTAATCTATCTACCAAACAAATTTCATCCAAATCGGTCCAGCCGTTTAGGCGTGAAGAGGTAACAAGCACACATAACACAAACTTTCGCATTTATATTAGGATAAAAAATCAACATGATTTTTTGCCAGTTGGCAGTTTCTTTTACGTGACCATCAAATGGCCAAATGTTTCGACCAGATGCATTACCGTCTTATTTACATGCTAATTTATTTGAACGAGTAAAATATACCTAATTAAAACAACAAAATATCAGTTTACTGTGTGACATTTCGTTGCAAAACATTTGAATCACAAAACTCTCCAAACATTTTTTTGATATCATTTCAACGACTTCAAAAGCCTTAGAAACTAAGTTATAACAATGTTAATAGACTTCATTGTTTGATGTTTTTATTAAAACACTCTCGAAAGCTTTTGTTTAACTTCAAATCTTTGTTTTTGTATCTAAACGTGACACTTTTGCAAACAATCTGTTCGAGTGCAACATTGCTTTTTATAATGTTAACTCAGTGTTTTGTTTAGATAACATACAGTCACATACAATCATCCTGTGATTCAATCCTACACGTGATAAGAGATTAGTAGGGTGAAGCCGCGTGACTGAAAGCATTAGTAGGACATAATAATTGAGTTACAAAAAACCGGCCAAGTGCAAGTCGGACTCGCGCACGAAGGGTTCGTAAAAATCACGTTTGTTGTATGGAAGCCCCCCTTAAGGGGTAAATATTTAAATATTTGTTTTATTAAGATAAATAATATTAGAAAAAATACTAGAAAAAATCGACTCACCCGTAGCACCTCAGACGGGACTCGAACCCCCACCCTTGGGATTCCGGCCCAATGCACTGACCAATTATGCTAACGAGTCGCATTGGGCCGGAATCCCAAGGGTGCGGGTTCGAGTCCCGTCTGAGGTGCTACGGGTGAGTCGATTTTTTCTAATATTATTTATCTTAATATAAAAATAGCATTGTGAATGCGAAAAATCTAAATTTAATAATTATTTGTCTTATTTTAATTTAATTATTTATTTTTAAAGTGAATATATAACTAAATATTCTGTGAATATTTCAAGCGTCTACCTGTTACTGTTCTCAATATCGAGCAAAACGAGCAAAAAATCACGTTTGTTGGTATGGGAGCTCCCTTAAATATTTTTTTAGTATTTATTGTTATAACGGCAACAGAAATACGTCACCTGTGAAAATTGCAACTGTCTAACTATCACAGTTCATGAGGTACAGCCTGGTGATAGATGGACTTATAGACAGACAGACCGACGGACGGGCAGCGGAGTCTTAATAATAGGGTCCCGTTTTAAAGAAGTATGACTATACTCCAGCCAATTTACTTTACTTATATGGGTATTAATGACTATTAGTGCCCACCAATCCGCATTTCGTCATTGGCCTTTCTTATCCATTGACAAGGAAGGTCTGTATCACAGTAGTATTTGTTAAATGGTCTGTGATCGATCACAGACCAGGATATTAAAAATAAACTGATGATATATGCTGATTAATAATGCCAGACAGTTGAAATGACACTTGCAAAAAGTGATCTTCATCCAGTAAGCAATTTGTCATTGAAACGTACTTGCAGTTTTAAATATAAAAGTGACATAATACTTGTTGTCTTTACAAACTCAAAATCCTGTGTCAATACTAGAAAAAAACTAAAAGTTAATTATATTAATTTTATAGCGGAAGATGAAGTGTTTTATCACTACATTTAACACTTTTATTCACTTGTTGCTGTGATCTGGACGTGATTAATATTCTTGAGTTAAAGCCAATAACAAAATTTATTTTAGCCTATTCTCTTTTCATCTGATTCTAATTGAAAGTGACTATGACATGCGTGTACTTTCTATAGTATAATATTATCGATGATGTTCTATTCCTAGAATAGGTGAAGGCTAATAAATTAATCAATATTGTGTGTGAACACCTCATCTCATTATAAATATCTCTATGGTAATAAATATTAAAGGACTTACGTGGTCTAGGAGCTTACGTTAAAACCAGAATATGAATTATTCCCACAAATAGTAAATGTTAATATTTTAAAATTATTATTATGTACCCGAAACATAGTAATGAGTAAATAAATTATAATATATGTTTCATAGCATTTAAAATTGTGAATTAATCACTGAAAAATATTAGCTCTAAGCTAAAAATTTAAAATTATATTTAACTAGTTTATTTAAACACAACAAAAGACAAAATTAATTGACCGAGCGAGCGTGCAGCGTTTCTGCTTCAGCTTGGGCTAAAATCTTTCGCATGTCCTTCGCTGCTGTCCGTTTATTCTCCTCTACAGGTCGCATTTCTCAACCGATTCTCGTGACATTTTATAGACAGGTTCAATAATTACAAACATTTCGTGTCGTGATAGATTTCCGAAATTTTGCGAAAAAGAATCTCCTATTCGGAAAATGATCAAAATTAGAAGCGCCGCCATCTAGCTTTGAATAGAATACTAAAAGAATACCTAACCTACCAAACAGCACATAGTACCTACAGCTTCAACCTTGTGGCGACATCTATTAGATTAATTTTTAAACAACATATAATTTGAACGAGGTCTACAGCTCACTGAGCCACTATTCATATTTTTTTCATGACGTTGATCAAAGATAGTAGCAAAGTCGATTACAATAAAAACCCTATGACAATTCTTTGACATTTCACTTGTTTGTATTTTAAATTTAGAACATAACTGTTAGTGTAGCGTAGACAATGTTATAGATCAATTTTGGTAAAAGAGCAAGTCTGCTCCAAATTTTGAGAAAGAATTTCCGCGAAATGTTAAAAATGTTCAGAATTTCCTATAATCAACTTTGCGGATAGAATTTGTCGGAACTTTTAATACCTGCCCTCATAAGATAAGTATGGTCGCTTTTCGAATTTTCGTACTTTATGCCTTCGCATGTTTAGAACTACTCTTACGCTAATGTTAATATGGTTCAAATTCACTCGTTTCTATTTAGGATAAGCTTGAGTTTAATATTATGTTTTGCAAAGCAAAGTCTTGACAAGGGTCAAAGTTAGCTTCTACCGAAAATGGATTTTAGTCTTTATCGTTTTTATGATGCAGTGTATGTGTTAATGGAAGCGGATTTTTTTTCTTTTAAATGTGGTCTTTGTTGTTGCTAAAACTCACGGTATTTTAGGTTAGAGTTATTCTTTTTGCAATGTAACATGTCTGCTTTTTATTATTGGATGTTAATTGGTCTCTCGACTTGGTTAAACATTATCAAACCTTCTTTCTTCTTGATTCATTTGTTCTTATTTGCTACAGAATACACAATTATTTGACTTTTTGGATTTTTTATTACATTCTTATTACTAGTAGCTCTGTAGAGCTATTAACCTCGCGTTTGTTGTTGTGACATTCTTGATTTTTTTTTAAATGGCTAAATTATGATTTTCCCCATGTCTCCGCCATTTTGAAAAATTTAGAAAAAATGAATTGACAAAATGTTCTAAATTATAGAACCTGCTCACATCATTTCACGAGGATTGGTTGAGAAATGCGACCAGGAGCCCTACCGGCTAACTTTTCGAACATCGGCGGGTCTGCCAAGCTACAACTTAAAACAGATAAATCGAAGTATGGAGTTTCGTATTGCAATATTCGCCAAAGTTACTTAGAAGATATCGATGTTCGTGTGACATCATGAATTAGGGTTTGCCATTTTGGCCCGATTGGGGCTAGATTTATCTGTTTTAATTTGAAGCCTGGCAGACTTTCTGAAGTTCGCTGCGTTAGCCGGTACGGCCCCAGTAGAGAATAACAGAGGGACAGCTGGAAAGCCGGCAGCCGGACAGACATCCGAAAGCATTTTTGTCCAATCTGAAACGGAGACGCTTCGCTCGCGCTTGCTTCGTCAATAAATAACATCAAGAATGATAGTAATAAATAACTAAACTTCTGTTTTTTAAGCTATTCGTGTGACAAAATAAAAAAATGTTACATCTCCTTTCTAAGTATTAATCTTTAAGTTTCTCATTAAATTATTGAATGAAATTCTTTATTCAAACGCTTACATAATAATCATTTTTAAATCGTCAATATTTATGTGAATGTATAATTCTTTTGAGAAATAAAAAATCTTTAACCACAATAACATCAGAATTTATGATATTTTGTAATACTTTAAAATTCATTTTACATTAATGGATTTAAATTAATGCAAATCATATTCTTTTTTATTATACGAGCTTGCACTATAGCGTTTTTTTCATCAAACATTTTCGTAGTTTAATAGAGTATATTACTTTTTTAAATTTTGAGATTTTAGCATTCACAATGCTATTTTTATATAATACTAAATAATATACTAGAAAAAATAGGACTCGCACCAGATCATGTTCTCGGACGGGAATCGAACCCGCGACCTTTGGATATCCGGTCCAATGCTCTGACCGCTGAGCTACCGAGTCACTAGTGGGAACGTCGAATTTCTTCTAGTATATCAACTCTTACGGTGCAAGCCAGCGCCATTTCACCAATGTACAAGAAATTACCTCGACATTCAATTGAATACCTTTCCAGATATTTTTAAACAATTGATTAAGATGAGAAAGCCGGATATCCAAAGGTCGCGGGTTCGATTCCCGTCCGAGAACATGATCTGGTGCGAGTCGTATTTTTTCTAGTATATTATTTAGTATTATATAAGAGTATATTACTGTTTAGTCTGGAACTCTAAAGATAACTTAAAGTTCACAATACCACATTAAGTACAGAACTTATCGCCTCAACGCACACTTGGTAAGCATTAGGCGTTGATCCATCAAAACATTTAGTAAGCTAATATAACTGATCTTTCCGAATTAGCACTGAGAAAGTCAAGTCGAATGTGATAATTGTCCGTGATATGCGTATGCTAATGTTAGATTGTAGGATCTCCAAGTCTTATAATTATGATGGAATAAATAAATCTTATTTCTTCATTTAATAACATTGCTGACCAACGGTTCATTTCGAAATCAAGTCTAAGCAGACAATAAAAGAAACAAATCCAATCAAACGTTTTTATAAAACGAGATGAGTAAAATATATACAAAACAATATGCAAAACATTGTGGTTATAGATATTATGAAATGTATGAGAAACTAAAAAATAACATAGTTCTTAATAAAAAAGTTTATTGAAGACAAGTAAAATATTAACAACAGTGTCTTTAATAGTATAATAAACAATGCGCATAGTTAACTAGTCCGTAGGTACGTTAAATGAAGTTTTACAGTAGTAAACTAGTTAGGACTTGTAAAGCTAATTAATATTCAAGATAATAGTTCAAACATATTTTCTAACAGTAATAGGTAAACAATTAAAATGATCCGAAAATATTATTTATTAAGTATTAAGTCTTATTATTATAAAAAAACATTGTCACCCTAGTTAGTACCGGCTGACATCCGACAAATCTGCTAATCATAATTTATGACAGAAACATATTGCAAACTTTGTCTTATCTATGAAAGTTACTGCGATAGTTGTAGACACAATAAAATCATCTCTCAATATGATTGACGTTTGGAGATAATTTATGTATATAATAATAATAATAAAACATTAAATGTAGGTCAAGAGATATGGAATCAATACAAGTATTCCTATCTTATGGTGACAACCACCATTACGTTGACATATACCAATGAACATTAAATTTGTATGGATCTCATAATATACGTGAAATTGAATTAATGCTATTATTTTAGCAATAACGCCATACGCCTGTAGTCTTTACAAAAATAATAATATACGACCAAACGGTAGAGAGAAGGTATATCCAATGTACGACTTTGAAATTTAAAAAAACGTTACATTACCAATGACCATAACTAACACGTTTACAACATAGAAGTCATTATCACTACCAATACCAAGTTACCAACCTATTTCAAAATAGTTTAAACAATAATATTTCAGCTATTTTTGATTAATGATATCCAATTATCATGCCAGAACCCATTCATCTCATGTCAAATAGAACAATAGAACTATTCAAATTTTACACTTGACCAAATTCAATAGGGGAACGATAGTCAACAAAAACACGATTGAACGATTGCGAAACACAACCTATTGCACTGAAAACGCATGGAAAATATTACGGTTTGTGACAAAACAATTCCTTTTATCTGACCAAAGACTGACTACACTGCAACATATAGAACAAATGGAATAAAACCGAGTTCACATACTCTCTTTTTAAAGTGACAGATTTACAAAATTGTTCATCTACTATATATTTTACGTAATAAATAAATATTATTTTTGGCTTTGCTCACGTAAATGCAACGAAAGAAATTCTTACCATTCAATTTATCTGTCTGTATAACTAAAAGTGAATTGCAAATGGTTTCCGTGTTCTAATAAATATATTGGTGGGCGATATAAAATGGCGTCCCTTAGGATTTATTAATACCGGTTTATTTGCAAGGGATTCCTCTAGTTTTGTTATGGCAGCAATCCAGAGCGGTGTCATGTAGCCTCACGTATTCACTGTTTATTATTGTCGCATTATTGTGTCGAGAACGAGAATGAAAAAGAAGTTATGAATATAGTCGTGTCTGTTCGTATTGTGGAATCGTGACAAGGGAAAGAAAGCTTTTGTATTTTTACACGACTGCCCAAAAAAAGAAGAGTGTTTTGTGTTCAGGGTTCATGTATGTTTGTATGTATGTGAGTTTCTTTAAATAACCATAACTTCTTAATGTCTAGGTTGTGTTGAGAACGAGAATGAAAAAGAAGTTATGAATATAGTCGTGTCTGTTCGTATTGTGGAATCGTGACAAGGGAGAGAAAGCTTTTGTATTTTTACACGACTGCCCAAAAAAAGAAGAGTGTTTTGTGTTCAGGGTTCATGTATGTTTGTATGTATGTGAGTTTCTTTAAATAACCATAACTTCTTAATGTCTAGGTTGTGTTGAGAACGAGAATGAAAAAGAAGTTATGAATATAGTCGTGTCTGTTCGTATTGTGGAATCGTGACAAGGGAGAGAAAGCTTTTGTATTTTTACACGACTGCCCAAAAAAAGAAGAGTGTTTTGTGTTCAGGGTTCATGTATGTTTGTATGTGTGAGTTTCTTTAAATAACCATAACTTCTAAATGTCTAAGTTGTGTCGATAACGAGGTTGAAAATGAAGTTATGAATATAGTCGTGTCTGTTCGTATTGTGGAATCGTGACAAGGGAGAGAAAGCTTTTGTATTTTTACACGACTGCCCAAAAAAAGAAGAGGGTATTGTGTTCAGGGTTCATGTATGTTTGTATGTATGTGAGTTTCTTTAAATAACCATAACTTCTAAATGTCTAAGTTGTGTCGAGAACGAGAATGAAAATGAAGTTATGAATATAGTCGTGTCTGTTCGTATTGTGGAATCGTGACAAGGGAGAGAAAGCTTTTGTATTTTTACACGACTGCCCAAAAAAAGAAGAGGGTATTGTGTTCAGGGTTCATGTATGTTTGTATGTATGTGAGTTTCTTTAAATAACCATAACTTCTTAATGTCTAGGTTGTGTTGAGAACGAGAATGAAAAAGAAGTTATGAAAATAGTCGTGTCTTTTCGTATTGTGGAATCGTGACAAGGGAGAGAAAGCTTTTGTATTTTTACACGACTGCCCAAAAAAAGAAGAGGGTATTGTTATTAAATTTTTGATTTTTCGCATTCACAATGCTATTTTTATATTAAGATAAATAATATTAGAAAAAATACTAGAAAAAATCGACCCACCCGTAGCACCTCAGACGGGACTCGAACCCGCACCCTTGGGATTCCGGCTAATTGGTCAGGATAATTGGTCAGTGCATTGGGCCGGAATCCCAAGGGTGCGGGTTCGAGTCCCGTCTGAGGTGCTACGGGTGGGTCGATTTTTTCTAGTATTTTTTCTAATATTATTTATCTTAAGAGGGTATTGTGTTTAGGGTTCATGTATGTTTGTATGTATGTGAGTTTCTTTATTTCACCATAACTTCTAAATGTCTGAACAGTTTCGGATGTGTGAGGTATCGTAAGAATCCTTACATCACTCTAAGTCTTTGTGTACTAGTGTACTCTAAGTGACACTGGCCATAGATGTAAAAAGGCAATAATGGCGGCTGCATGACGTGCTTACCTAATGTGAAAAAAAGCTTTAATTATTATAATATCCTATGAAAGGCTTTGTTGAGCACATTTCAAAACTATATAATTTGTTACTAAAACGTATGAAATAAAAAACATATGATAAACACGGTAACCCTGCCAAAAACGAACTAAAAAGTTAAATAACAAGTGTCATTACAGTGGCGGGACCTTTTTAATTAAAAATTTGACCCACAAAATGGTCCTCCGACTGTATTGACAGGACAAGTGACAAATAACAAGTATTTAACTTTTTACTTTGTTCTTGGCAGGGCATTCTTGTTTTTAATATTTTTTGTTATTATTTTGTTTCTTATTACAATTATTTTAAAGTTGTCATTAGGTTACAAGTATTTAAACACAATGCATATCAGTTTGCCAGTTTGCAAAAGACATGAAACTTATAGACTTTCACACTGTGTAATAAAGTCTGCAATGCCCTTGTCAATCTCATATGAGTAATAGTTTTTATCGTTGTTTTAAAATAGATATTGAGTAACCATATCCATTAATCATCAATTTTATTCTAAGTTCAAAAACCAATATAATGATTTTATTTCAGTGATTAGTCTTATAAAAAGTTTAATACAATACTGCACTAGATACGAGTACATAAAAAAAACAAATACGTTATACAACAATAGATCTTAACAATGGTTCTGACTTTGAAAGATTAACACTTTATGCAACGATCCATTCATGAACTAACACGATAGTGTGTGCAAAAAATGTAGGACATGTCAGTCACGATCTATTTAGGCTCACTTTAGATTTGAATACAAAATGAGTCAGGATTCTTTTTCCAAGATTAAGAGTTCCGTACAGGGATATATATTTCGTAATCAAAACTTCGTGCTTAGGAAGGCACGTTAAGCCGTTGCTTGCATTTGCATTCGTTAATACCCACCAATCCGCATTGGAGCCCCGTGGTGGGTCATGGCCCATCCTCCTTATCCACCCATAAGAAAGGTCTTTGCCCCAGCAGCGGGGACATTAAAAGTGGCTGATGGTCAATCAAAACTTTAACTATCATCAAAGACATGAGGACCAGTTTACGTAATCAAACGAATTTTATAACCAGTTAAGTATTCTTCGTATATTCATAGTTCCGGGTATTCATATCCATTATTATTATTATTAAGTTGAAAATTAATTCCAACGAGGCGATAAAAAAGAGAGTCAGTTGAGTCGCTATACTAGCTAGTAGCTAATAAAATATTGTTGAGTGATTGAGTGGCCAGTGTGCATGAGACCTAAAAAGGACCTTCAGTGTTTGCCACCATGACGTAAATTAACGAATAAAAGGAGTACCACGATTCCAGAATTCAAAAAGTTATTATTTGTTTCGATTCACATGGTGGCGCAACATAACGAACTTTTAAGTCTATTGTCTTGCGTTTGTTTGGTTTGAGTGATTGTTATTCCTTACGAGTGTATTGCTTTGCTTGGTTTACTTAACTACAGAGATAAGCATGTTGATTCAATAAAGACAACATTTTATAAAATACCTAAACATCTCTATAATAGCCGGTAAGTGTGAGCGGCCTTGACTTTAATACGAATTTAAGCTTTAATAATACAGATTCCGTAAACTAGTTGGCTAATAATAAATAAAACCGCTTTGATTTATAATATCTTTAACGCGATTTACCGTATAGCTGCTAATTGTACCACATTTGTGTCAAGTTTTGTCAAATATCGCCACATAAATAACTTGTGTATTCTTTAGGAGTAAAAAAATATTTTAATAAATAAATGCTTGGACAATTTCACACAGCGCCATCTAAAGTCTATCAAACTAAGAAAAAGCTTGTTATATGGGAGCTGGACAACTGATATACTACTTATATACTTTTTTAAATATAAACTTATTATACATAGTAACACCCAGACTCATTACACAAATTAAAATTCATAATTTCAATTTCTGCCTGGCCGGGAATTGAACCTGGGACCTCTTGCGTGGTAAACCGGCAGGTTGACTACTGCACTACTCAGGTCGTCTGACTTTTAAACTTGATAAATATTTCAGGGAGAATAAATTTATAAAAAAACTAAACTACGGATAGAAAACGAATTAACTTTGCAAAATAAACTTTTCACACATATACGGCCTTACCACAAAATATTTTAAAACATTGTTTAATTTAGACACTGTTTAAATGTGATGCTGTCTCTTTCAAACCATATTGTCAAAAAAGTGACAGCATCACATTTAAACAGTGTCTAAGTTAAACAGCTTTAAAACACTGTTTTGTGGTATGGCCGTAAATACCCAAATATTATCTATGTTAAACAACTTTTCTGAAAAAAAAGCTATTTCTTAGTAAGAACCATTTTCAATATTCAGATTTCATAGGTACTACATCACTATTATCTCACTTCAGACAGAATAATAGCAGTTAGCCAATCTAGACGCTAAATTGTTCTAACCTTATAATTATTTGCTGTCTAATAGGTTACAGGACAGTAAATTGTTTGGACGAATTAGGTTTTACTTTCGATTTCGGTGATTTTGTTAATAGACTTTGCCGTACCGTTATTTTACAAGTAATAGAAGCTATTAGAGCTTCTATTGAAATGAAATGAAATATTTATTCACTAAAAATAGAGTACAATTTAATTGTTACTTAATAACAAAAAATATACTCGAAAAAATACGACTCGCACCAGATCATGTTCTCGGACGGGAATCGAACCCGCGACTTTTGGATATCCGGTCCAATGCTCTGACCGGTGACTACCGAGATATTTTGAGATTTTAGCATTGTGAATGCTAAAATCTCAAAATTTAAAAATAATTGTTACTTATTTGTAGTCCGTCTATTTTACCAACATAGGGCATGTGAATTTATGAACTAAATAAAAAATACAATATAATAATACGATTTAAAAATATGCTAATTAGTGTTAATGTCAATAGTAAATCAGAATTAATTAATAGTTACACATCATATCATTATCATTTGATTATTTTATGTCAATTTTACAAGTAAGATATTCCTTAACTGAGTAAAAACACTTGTAAAATAATGGTAGTTTGTTGAAGTTTCGGTGTAATTAATAATAATAAAGGCTTCTACATATTATTACAGAAGTTAAATCACTCTTCGTAAAATTATTCGTTTTGTTTCGTTTTTTCGTAATTAACGTCTAGTTTATTAACAAAATTCGAAATTGGGCTGTTTATACAAGTGTATGTACCTATAACGATATTTATACAAGGATATACTATCGTTATCTTAATATACGGTAGGAAACTGTGTTAATAGAAGAGAGAAAGTCTCGCGTTAATTTTGAACAGTAAAATTTGTTTTACAACATTTCGTTTTGTTTACAGAAAAATATTTGCTTAAAATATTAAAACATCGTTGAAAGTAACGCACCCTGCTAATATGAAATATTTAAGCTTATTTTTTTTATCAATACGCTTCAGTTTAATTTTTGCCATTTTAAAATTAATTTAATGTTTTTTTACCCTCTTTTAATTTTATGCTTAGTCTTACACCAATAACACCAAATTAATTGATTAGTACCAAACCACTGGTGGAAATGCTTGGTAGGAAGGTTGGTCCAAGAGGAAATATCTGTCATCTCTTTATTCAATTCGTCATTTTTGACAATGTTTTTTTTTAACAAATACCAAACATAATTATAATAAAAAAAAGAATGATTTCTCGAGCTCAGAAACAAAGAAAAAAACAAACAAAGAAACAATCAAAGAAACCAACAAATAAAGAAACAGACAAACTAATAAACGAAAAAGCAACCTAATAAAAATGGGTTAATACGATAAGCAGATCTTTTGCATTAACGTAGTTAATGCGCTTTCACCTAAATTAGAAGAAGCATAGGATATTCTAGTGCTCACATTTCACAGTAACGGGAAATTACTGACGAAAAGCTCTGTGAATTTGACAGCGCATAATATGGTGATGATGAAATATGGCAGTGTACGGGAAATAGCATGTTTTATGTTCTTGTGCCGTCTGGAATATGACGCTGTAACTGTCCTTGTGTAAACCAAGGTGAAAGTTTTAGGTGACTTAGTATTTTTACTCTGGGTCACTAATAGAATGTGCAAAACTTATGCACAGGAATATTTGATACTTGATCCTTGTGAAGATTCTTGGTATGTATTCCGTGGCTATGCCCAGCAGAGAACAAAAACTTTGAATACCTAACATAACTGTCGCGGAAGTAAAACGGTTCACCGCCTTTTCAATATATTTAATGTCGCAATGCAATTTTATACGCACACGTAACAAAATAATGTTATATAGGTACGAACAGTCAGGAACAAACAACAGTTGCTTAGAAACTTACAGAATACAGAACAAAGCCAATGGCCACAGCCCAAATAACCATCACAATAACATAACTTTGTATAATAGGTAGGTAATCTGGAAAATATTCATGCCATAAGCGGGAAAAAATAAATTTATAACGACAGAAGGCACCAATTTTTATTATTTGTTATTGACCAGTACTTGATTGAACGGATTGATTGTAGCGGTGGACCATGGGGGCCAATAAATCTAATACAATTTAAACTTCCTTATTTTCCCAAATTCAAAATCGTAAAAACTCATTCCCAATTTAATAGCATTTATATCAAGCAAAATGCATTTAGATTCAACAAATTCCCCACAATGCTATTTTGGTTTCAAAAGAACTTTCGAGAAAAGTTTCAGGTAAACTGCAATTTTACATTTAGAGGGTGAGCTTGCCGGCTCCAGACAGTGGTTTAAGTTTGAAAAATTCATGAAACCAAAGTGAGTTCTCCGGTCCACGCCATATTTGTCTCGAAAATTTAAATTCTTTACGCGAACAAGAGTTCCATTGGTACCAAATTCATCGAAATATTTTTTATTGTGGAACTGAATAAAAGAACTATAAAGAAACGAATTTTAAAAAGGTTATTTTATTATTTCTGCTACTTAAGCTTGTGACAATTCCATTTCTCATGTCATCATATTTCTAGATAATAAATAACCTGAAGATACATAATAAAGCATGGATATATCGCTTTCCATACATAAACATTATCTAACACGTATAAAATAATCATCATAACATTTTATCCAAAGCACGAAGGAGCTTGAGATAAAAAAATTGTGGTCACCCATCCATTGACCCACCCCAGCGAAAGTTGCTTAACCGCCAATCGCAAACGTGCCATTGCGATCCTCAAATACAAATAAACTAAAAAAATACAGAATGAACAAAACGCCCGGTGCAATAACTACGTTCTGCAGAATCAATAAAAGCATTGAAAGGAGTTCGCCCCATTGTCATATCTCTCCTTCCATCCAAGACTAATGTTTTTCCGATATCCTCACAGTTGGAGTGCATTTCTATTCCTGTATAAAGACTGCGGTACTTTATGCCATTCTTATTGCTTCCTTCATATCACACAGCACTTTTTAATGACACGAAAGAGAAATCAAAATCTCTCTCTCTTCTACACATAGGGCTTCGTGCTCGAGAAAAGCTATTGATAAAAGTACAAAGGTTGTGGAACCAATAACGTGTACTAAAGGTTTTTATTTCATTATTAATAACGAAGAATAGGAAATTAACATTTTCTATTTCCAAGGTAGGTACCTATTTTCGAAGTAACCTTTTTAACACAGAGTTCTTAGTAACCCGATATTTTAATTAATATCTTGTTCGTAAATGGCAGTTTGTGTAAAATTTAAAATAAAACTTTTTATTACGAACTCTTTTTGAAATTAGGATCTTATATGACGAGCTATATCTAATGACGACCTCCGTGGTCGAGTGGCTTTGTACACCGGTTTTCAAGGTGTCGCCATCTCTGAGGTCCCGGGTTCGATCCCCGGTTGGGTCAATTTAGAAAACGAACTTTTCTATATTGGCTCAGGTCTGGGTGTTTGTGATACCACCGTTGTCTCTGATTTCCATAACACAAGTGCTTTAGCTACTTACTTTGGAATCGGAGCAATGTATGTGATGTTGTCAAATATTAAAAAAAAAAAAAAAGACCGCGCGTTCTTCATACAAAAATATAGTAGTTCAAATGATATTTTTTGCAAATATAACGCTACCGGTAGGATACATTGTATTGCGCAAAGGCATAGTTAACCACATCCAGGTACGCCCATTTCCCCTACGTCACACATTCCCCGGGATGGATTATATTTATTTCTGTACCTAACTAAGCAATTTCTTTAAAACAGATAATTAAAACAAGTCAAATAACGAATTAATATAATTATCACTTTAGAAACTTCATAACTTTGCTTTATAAAGTTTCGTTATTACCTATTGTACTTAAAAGCATTTTAATTTTCCTCTGCTTAAGTTAATTTGGTACAACGGTATTCTATAATTTGCTTTAAACGGATTTGCTCAGTTTCAAGTTTTAATTTAAAAGCCGGCTTCGAGCTACCTCGTTAAGCTAAAATGATTGACTGGACGTCATTATAATCTGAAACAACACATTACCACTTGAACACAACATAATAACTTAAAGACCTGTAGTTATGAGTAGTGTTGTGACAACCCTAAACGGATACTTGCGTAACTATTCATAAAAAAGTTCAGATATGTAATTGTCAGCTATGCAATGAAAATAAAATAGCATTGTATTTTGGACAGAATAGCAAAATAGCTAATGTACATATTAGAATACTCGTTGCCATTATGGCAAAACCATACTCTTGTGTATTTAATATGAAATAAAGCGATCAAATCCCCAGCAGTGGGTGTCGTGCGACTGATAATAATCTGATAAAAGTGAATATACAACTTATTTGATGTAGTAGGTATTTTAAATTCTGTGATTTAAACCCAAATAATAAGGGTTGATATTCAAAAATCATTAATATTTATATAACTAATGTTTAATGATGTCAACGAAAGCAGTTAATATCTAGCACAAAAATATAAATACAAGTGCAGAAATCGAATGTTCGGATATCAATCATATTAACCACATCACTAGTTGCATGCCTATGAAAAGCGCGGTGCATTCGATTAAGTTTCATGTCGCCGACACCAGAGCTCATTATTGATGCTAGTGATGTAACTTCACAGTTTCGGGGACTTTTTGACACTTTAGAAACCTTGCATCTCAGATTTGCTCGCAGTTTTTACGATATAAAGATGATTTGGTCTTACATAATTATGTAAAATCAAATGATAAACTTGATAAAAAGATAAAAGTAGTATTTTTATTTCAAAATCTTTGAATGACAAATAAACCAGTTTAAAAGCAATCGATTTACTTTTTTCCTAGAAAGTTTTTGTTTTGTTAGGTATTATTATGTAAGTATTAACTTTCCCACAAGCAGAAAATAAAACATATAATAAGATGTTTAAAAGGGAAATCTGAAATAAAAATAATTTTGTTTGGGACTAACTAAACAGTCCTTAATAATAAATACAAAAACAATAAAGTCCTTTTTTTAAATATTTTTTTTTACTATTTTAATATATTTTTTTAGTTTTTTTCACCTAAAGCCCAACACTAGTTCGAACCTGTATATTATAGCTCTTTAATCTCTTTTCCGGTGTTTTATAACTATAATGTGTTCTAATAACAAGCAATGTGTCCAGTATAACTTCTTCATATTTTTATAAACTTCATATTTTTGTAATCACCTCAACCTTCCGTGTGAAGTAAGCTATTGAACTTTGTATTTGCATAATAAATTCATTGATGCTTACATAAATTGGTTTGAACTAACGGTCAAGTGATATTAACCTTTTCTCCAAATACATTTTGATTTAATAATATTTCCTCGAAAACTGGCCAATAAAAACTGGAAAATATAAATATTTGACACATTTTACGACGTTTGAGCTTCGATTTTATCATCATATAAAGGACTTAACTATTTGTGACCTTTTATTAGGAGGAGCTCGGTGGCGCAGTGGTATAGCGCTTGGCCCAGCGATTGCGGAGGTTAAGCAACTTTCGCAAGAGTCGGTTATGGGATGGGTGACCAAAAATTTATTATCTTGAGCTCCTTCGTGCTTCGGAAGGCACGTTCTTACGTTGGTACCGACTGCATTTGCAGTCGTAAGCACCCACAAATCCGCTTATCCAACCATAAGGAAGGCCATGCCCCAGCAGTGGGGACATTAAAAATGGCTGATGGTCATCATATTTGTCAATAATATTATAATTTGTTCAGACACGTTCCTATAATATAAAGCTTTAGAACTTTACTCGTAAAAATAAAGTGAATAATAAAATAATTTCATATTACGACCTCTACGCTATAAAACGTTTTTAATATTTATCAATCTTTATTTCTGAGTACTATAACACAGTATTCCTAAGAATATATTTTTATGGTCGTATACAATTGACACTGTCCCTAATATACTTTATCCCAATGCATATCTTGTCACAAAGTCTTGTCAAAGGCGAAGGCCTTTGTTATTCTTGATTCATCAATCTTGCATGCAAACTTTCAATTTAATTTAAATCAAATTAATTTAAAGAAAAGAAAAGAATTTATTAAAAAATCGGAGATATTGTAGGTACCCAGAGCGTTATAACTTTTTGATAGCACATAAGCCCAAGACAATGATATCTGTCAGTGTTTAAGCGTAACTTGATTGAATGGAAAAGTTATGTGAAATCTATTACCATGAGAGCTTAACATAAATTTGTCAATAGGGGAATGTCATTATTGCCACAGTTTGTGGTGAGAACCTCCTATTTAAAATATCTAATCCAAGTAGATTAATATCAGAATTTAGCTTTTAAAAAAACTATTTACAAATTGCATAACAAGTAACTTTAGCTTAAGCTGCTCACATTCAAGTACGAGTTCTGTGCTAGTTAATTGTTCATTGTTCAAGCTAGTGTAAGCTATTCGTCTCAATTTTCTTTGGCTTAACGCCACAATACTTAACTGCCGGTTTTGTTAATCAAGTTGTAATTTCAGTTTTGAACAAAAGCACCGTAGAAACAAAGCGTCGCCAATAAAATTTACGTCTAAATGTATGTATAAATACCTAATTCTATTTATTTAGTAAAGTTTAGTAAGAAAGTTCATCGACAAAAACTGCAGTTAGAATCTATGACCATATTATTGAAAATTAGGAAATGGCGTTCGATTCGACATGATGTTATCTATATATATAAAAAGGAAAATCATTCACTCACTGATCACGAAATCTCAGAAACTACAAGTGCTAGGAGTCTCAAATTTTGCATGGGGGCTCCTTTTAGGGCGTAGGGGCTCACTAAGACGGGATTTTGCGAAATTCAACCCCTAAAGGGGTAAAACAGGGTGGCAAAATTTGTATGGGAGAACGCGATTCCTTGGCCCGATTGACTTGAAATTTGGCATAGACATTCTTTCACTCTGAAATCGCGAAAAAAAGAACAGATGTTTCATACAAAATTTAAAATAGAAAATATCAAAATGTATGAAACAGCTGATTTTTTTTTCGCGATTTCAGAGTTGGTTCCATAGTAAAAGTTGTTAAGTTTGATGGTCTCTATATACCATATTCGGCATTAGGGGTACTTTTGTAACATGTTGTATAAGATATCCTGAAGTATAGTCTAATAACTTCACACTCACCACATTAGTAACTATATTGTACCCGTGCGAAGCTGGGGCGGGCCGCTAGTATTAAATATTGTGTCAATGCTTCTAACTACTACGGTTACTTAGAACGTTTTACGTTAATGCACTGCAATGATACAAGTTTGACCCACTTTAAAACCAGAGTGCAACACAAAACTACTTACAAATGTTAAGACTATAAATTTTATCTGGAGAAACAAATGAATGGGCGGATATTTGTAATACCTATTTGAGTCTAAGAGATTCGTTTGGTAATTCAAGTCTGGCAGGTAATAAAAAGACTATTTGATAATTAATTTATATTTGAAAGAACGTTCTCTGTTGAAATTTATCGGTATTGAGAATTCTGTTTTCGGTATTTACGTAATTGTTATTAGTGTTTATTGCGCAACACCGTTTTATCTAACGCCACGGAGAACATTTTTAGGTAAGAGAAATATAACGACTATTTAACTTATTGTAATTTATAGAGTAATGGAAATTAAAAATATGTCAACAATATACTATGGCAAACGCAATAGTATAAATTTCTTAAAAGGGATCATGTTATTTCATAATATAAGTAAGAGGTATTCCTAAAATTATCATATTATTTATTTATTTTTATTTTATACTTCTGTTTTTATTATAAAACTCAATCTAACAATTCACTTATAAATCTAAATCTAGTTTCAAAGATACTTTATGTACTATGTACCCATCAAAACTGAGACATTAGTGCATGGTAACTAATAACTGGCCTCATAATTACTCGAACATGGAGAACATTCCTGAAAGGAGGATTTTTTCAAGAATATTAAATAATATCCTAAAAATAATGATGCTTGGTATATAAGAAATAATAACTGGCCTCATAATCACTCGAACATGGAGATCATACCTGAAAGGAGGATTTTTTCAAGTATATTAGATAATATACTTGAAATGATCATTCTTTCAAGTATATTAAATAACATACTTAAAATGATGACTTGGTATATAAGATTTAATAACTGGCCTCTTAATTCTCTCGAACATGGAGAACATACCTGAAAGGAGGATATTTACAAGTATATTAGATAATATACTTGAAATGATCATTCTTTCAAGTATATTAAATAATATACTTAAAATGATGACTTGGTATATAAGATTTGATAACTGGCCCCTTAATTCTCTCGAACATGGAGACCATACCTAAAAGAAGGATATTTTCAAGTATATTAGATAATATACTTGAAAGGATCATTATTCAAGTATATTAATTAATATACTCAAAATTATGAATTGGTATATAAGAATTAATAACTGGCCTCAAAATCACTCGAACATGGAGAACATACTTGAAAGGATGATTCTTTCAAGTATATAAATAATTATATTCTTGAAATGATTATTCTCAGGAGAGACTCTATCATTGTGATGACGAGTAAATTTTTTTTTAGTAAGCCTAAATTATTTAATATTTTATGCAAACATAAACATTTGCTAAAATGTCAAATTTATAAATCATTCAGCACTATTGAACCAGCTTTTTTCAACATTTCGCGATAGTTCTGTTTCTCGAACTTTCGGTTTCAAGTTTCAGAAATGACTGTCGGATCTAGGTCATTTAGTTGTCGCGAAATCCGTATCGTTGTCGCCGAGCGTGTGAATGGGCTGTTTTTAGATTCATTTCAGATGCCCTGTTTCATTTAGTCTGGATGCAAAATTATTTTAGTTGTTACCTCATCCGAATGTCGAGTACAAACATCTGGCAAAGTTTATCTTGAATATAAATAAGTTATTGTAGTGGAAAGGCCTTTGTCAGTGAAAAGATATGTTTTGGATATTTAGACTTTATTTAGTTTAAGTCCCATAAGGCATTACCTAGGACTCATGTCTAATTTTGTTTATTATATTCATAGGTAATTTTATTTCCGAAAATACACAGATCATTCTAGATTTGGGGCTTTTAGTATGTCTAGAGGTCACATTAGAATATAATACGAGTTTGACATTAGTGGTTGCGATCGTAAAATGTTTATCACTGGCTTGTAAATTGTATGTTCACCTAAAAAGTCAAATAATTTTTTTTTAAGATAGATTGGCAAGCGCTTGCATACAATTATGCGTTCACAGAATATGCGTTACAGAAACCCTCTCTAAATTCAAACGCTTACTTAAATTAACGATAGCTATTCTGTACCTAATTTATAATGGACGTAGGAAAAATGTAAACAAGTTCATTTATACCATTAAAGAAGTTGTAATTCCTAAACCAACAGTTTTTATTTCACTTCGATGCGATAAGTATTTACAAAGTTATTGTAAATAACTATTCTGCTTAAAACACTATTAGGTTCGCATCCGCGAGTCGGCGCCTTGCCCATGCGTCCTCCTTTCCGAACAAGACTAGCGAGAGAATGGAGTCCGATGATGTCATCGGACCTGAACCTGCCTGTCACCACGGTAGTGATTACTTGCTCAGTGCCTGTCACAAAAACAATAGCACGTGCTACGCGCGTACAATTTTTTTTAATTGTGAACTAAGAGGCTGCCATGAGCCAACTAGCGCAGCCAGTCGATTTTATTTTATTTATTCTAAATAAGCCCAATTTCTCAAAAAAGGAATCAGTCAAGGTCTTGTGAAAAACGTCTAATATTTATTTAATAACTTTACAACATTACAAAATGCATGCAATAGTTTAAAAACGGGTTTGAACCCAACAGTGGCCAAAACAAAATCGCGTTTTAAACTGTTTGAATGCCTTTTCAAACTGTGTAGAGTTATTCAATAAATATTAGACGTTATTAACAAAACCTTGACTGATTTCTTTTTTAAGAAATTGGGCTAATTTAGCATACATAAAATAAAATCTACTGGCGGCGCTAGTTGGCTCATGTCAGCCCCTTAAGTAGAAGGTCTAAAAAAATATAATGAAAAAAATATAATGTCTTATTTTAAGTTAAAGAGTATTAAAAAAAACTGTTCCCAGGCTTATTATTTGAACTAGGTGTAAATTCGGTAGAACTTTCAAGCATCAAAGCGTCTTCCAGCTAAAATTAAAGTATCTAGTACCTCAGTTTTACAGATGAAATCCTTTTCTAGGCTACGAATAAAAGTGACCTAGTTACGCTTGATATAACACCTCCTTGAAACAAGTGTTGCTATAGAAATCCAATAGGAGACTAAGTTGAGTTAAGCCTTTGTAGAAAGATATTATAAATTTTCGTTTTATTCAACGATATTAATATCTCTTATATTGTATTCTGATGCTGTTTTCAACTTATTAATCCAAAGGAGAATGGTTAAATTGTATAGAGAAAATATATATTTACCTATATATATATATTTACACAATGCATCAATCGATGACAACAATAGTTTTTTTTTACAACATCATATACATTGCTCCGATTCCAAAGTAAGTAGCTAAAGCACTTATGTTATGGAAATCAGAAATAACGGTGGTATCATAAACACCCAGACCTGAGACAATACAGAAAAGTTCATTTTCTAAATTGACATAGCCGGGGATCGACCCCGAGACCTCAGGAATGGCGACTCCTTGAAAACCGGTGTACAAAGCCACTCGACCACGGAGGTCGTCATATTTGTTAGTTGGCAAATATTTACTTATTATTATAGTTACTTATAAAATGAGTAAGAGTGGAGAGTTATGGATAGAAATGATATAAACACTTATGTATTTTATGGTTTAATTGTTTTTGAGCTTTGTATTAACTTTAAGTTAAATGTTAAATTTCTCTACTTGAATTGATCACTTGAATGTTTTATATCACTTTATTATTTAAATATGGATATTATATTACTTCAACACTGTTCATTATTTTAAATAAATCGTGATAGATGTTCTTTTGAATGAGGATTAGCGACGATTTTCGTTTAGTGGCTTATCAGAAAGCTTATGCCACCACATGATTAACTGTGAAGAAATGTTCACGATATCTCTTAAACCTGAGAAGTTATACGAGCTAGAACTCCGTTGTTTGGGGGTCTTATGACGTCATCCGCCACGTACGCGATCCTTACGTCGTACGAGATAAAGCACATATTGCATTGGGCTTGGCATTTCCTTTAAACCCTTATAACTCAACCATTTCAAAAAAAAACAAAAAATCTTTCACTAGGGTTCATAGCTATGAAAATGTTTTTATATTACGAGTATATCAATAAAACTTTAGGATTCAAATCTGTCGCTGATCCTCATTGTGTTAATCGATTAACACAATAACATGTTAAAAAATTACCATCAAAATACTGTTTTACGATGTTGCTATTGAAGACTAAACCACATACCTAATTCTTTGACTGACTAATACAAAGTGATTCAGTTTATTTCTATCATCAGTCCTTTGAAACAAGATACGTAGTAAGTATGTTATATCGCAGTGTCACAGAATATATTGGTTATGTTTATCTATATATAAATGTATCTCTAGTTAAATTATCATTTCCTTAAATACTTAAACTGACAGTTAATTCAAAACACAAGTTAAAATATTTCGTTGGTTCTTTCACTTCGTATTTAATCTTAGTGTTCTGATAAATATTTGTTTAATCCAACAATATTAATTAATATTGTCAATAATAAAACTTGACGCAAAACATACAATTCAACGCGCGAATAATATCCGAAGTTCAGAAATATAACCCCCTTTATCTTGTCCCAAATAATTCCAATTTGGCCCAGCAAAGTTGTACGAGATGAAACATTTGCCATAACACTTGCGAAGCGAAGGTGTTAAACACGTACAATTCAGCTTCGTCCCATAAGTATAAATTGCTTTACATAAAAGTGAAAATTGTCGTTATAATTACTTACGCACACGATACGAAATGAACTCCGTATGACGTCATACATACTAATATTACAACCAGCTTAATTAATACCTGCCATAGCAGCCTTCATCAAACCTCATACGAATAGCTAATTTAATTTAACACGAAAGCAATTTCATGTACGAGTAAAATATAAACAGAAGCGAGTCTCATTTACATAGCCCTGTCTATGGGTGAGAAATTAGTGTGTCTATGGAGACACAGATTGGTGTGCACACTGCCGAATTTAATGAACGTTTATGGATAACAAAATAATGAGCGGTAATATTGTGTGTCAGTCGTCTTTAGGGGGATAATTCACTAACGATAATTTTCAGCTTCATCGTTAACATAATATAGCTTTCAGTATAATAAAAAATATTAATAAAACTTGTCTCTGCCACTGTTTAAGTTATGTTAAATGCAGGAGTTTTACGTTGGCGCTTGTCTAGCGTGTACTGAAAATAAAATATTTAGGTAGTTTACGGCCAAATACTCAAACGAATCTTAAAGTTAAGGCCACATCAAATTCAAAAAATATGTCAGATTTGACAGAAACTCTATGAAACTGACAGCTTCCTTAAAGTTTAAGGAGACCTTAACTAAAGATTTTAGCAAAGAAGCGTTTGAGTATTCGGCCATTAGGTACATTAAAACAGTTTTAAACTATTGAATATTAGAAAAATATTCAATAATTTAAACTAAATTTATTTTATATTTCGTGAAGAAATTACAAA
This sequence comes from Catoptria pinella, assembly GCA_963556745.1. Classification (NCBI taxonomy): domain Eukaryota; kingdom Metazoa; phylum Arthropoda; class Insecta; order Lepidoptera; family Crambidae; genus Catoptria; species Catoptria pinella. The sequence goes on from OY750771.1 coordinate 9,275,114, forward strand.
ATAAATAAAATAACAAGAGCAAACTTTTTTTTAACCTTTAAAAAACTAGCAGCCGCCCTCGATATCGACCAATCTACCCCTATTTCACCCCCTTCTATTCATTTTCGCAACAAAAGGAGCCTTTGTCCATCCACATGGTTCAATTTATCCATGAAAAATTAAAAATTGATTCAGTCGCAATAATGTAACAGAGAGTACTAAATAATATACTTGAAAAAATACGAGTCGCACCAGATCGTGTTCTCGGACGGGAATCGAACCCGCGACCTTTGAATATCCGGTCCAATGCTCTGACCGCTGAGCTACCGAGTCACGAGCTACAGAACTCAGCGGTCAGAGAATTGGACCGGATATCCAAAGGTCGCGGGTTCGATTCCCGTCCGAGAACACGATCTGGTACGACTCGTATTTTTTCTAGTATAATATTTAGTATTATATAAAAATAGCAATGTGAATGCTAAAATCTCAAAATTGAAAAAAGTAGTAGAGAGTGTTATGGGCTATTTACATGGGTCGAATTAGTCACCTGTGACGATCGACTTTAGTCACCTAACAAGTCGCTTGAAAATTGAATCGCAGGTGACACATCGGTGCTGGCGTCGCTGTCGTCTATGTAGTCGATGGCGTAACCTAGGTAACACTAAGTAATAACGTAGTTCCAGTTTTGGTCACCGGATCAGTTATGTTTGTTTGTTCAGTCACCAGCGGCCTAGGTTGAGTTGCAATTTACATTGTCAATTTTCGCCGTGCGGCAAAAGTCGTGCTTTAGTCACTCGTGCAAATACTACATTACTTACATTCATAAGATTAGTAAGGTTATTGAATATAAAAACCCGAGTAAAGAAATGTCTACTTTATTTACTAACGCTCCAATGAACACAAAGAACATACGTATTTGTTAAGATTAAAATATGCCACTATATTGTTTTATTGATTATAAATATTGTATTATTGATTATAAATATTGGTTTATTCGTTCAAGTGATTGTTTATTAAATTTAGCTCTTCGAGCAAATCCGCAGACTGAGCTAGTACAAATCAAACGATATCAAATTAAACGTAACGAAGACTATGAGATAAGATACTCGAAGTTATTATCATAATTTCACGTTCCCCTCACAGCTTACTAATTGATAGCGTTGGCAAATTCGGATCTCCGCGTGATTTTGTACTTGTCTCCACGACATCAACCAGTCAAAATTTAACTACTCATGAAAATTTATGGTAACGTCAAACTTGCTTTAATTCTTCGCTCGTATAAAATGTTTGGTCATAATATGGTTTCGCATAACAGGTTGTATATTCGTAGAATGGTTTCATTGGCATAACAATGATTTGAACTTATTTCATTTGGCATAAATTTGGTGAGCATAACGGTAACACGCATAATAGTAATTGACCATAATATACAAATGGCGTAATTTATTACTATGGGCTTCATAGTCATAATTTGATTGGCACTATGAAAACATTTGTTGGACTAGTTATGTTAGGACCTTTGGTAAACCGACGACTAGGCGTGATGACGAGCAAACGTAGCGAGCGAAGTTAGGTTCCATGGCGACCAACAGCGCATGGGCCGAGCGAGCGAAACGAGCGTGCCGCGGTAGCGGCCGGCAAAGTGCCAGAACCGACATGCTGGCGTGTATATTATGCCACATATTGTTATGTTAATAAACGTTACGATCAGTAATCGTTATGGGTAAAAAATGTATGCAATAAATTTTTATGCTTTTTGATCATTAAATAGTAACAGTATTTATGCGGAATGAAAGTATGCGTAAACATTTTATTCGGTATTAATGTTATGCGAAAAATCTGTCTGCCAAAAAACCGTATGCCTCAGCATATTAGAACTTAAAATTTTATTCATTCATATATGGACCCTTTTTAGGACGTCCTATTTCCATGACTTTCGTAGGAAAATCATGTATTGATCTATGCATGTATATCAGCATGTTTTTTACGAGTAAAGTTTTTGTTATTCTCTGGCGTGAAACAAACCCATGTCTTTCACTATTTTGACGTTTTCTCAGAATGCTAAAGGTGCGCCAAATGGAGCGATGTACACCCAAAATGTTTAAGTAAATTATTATTTTCTGCTTTGAGTCAACGAGCTAAAACTAAAAATACCATATCCTACTGGAGTATTTGTTAAGACAAACCAAACGAGCCCAAATTATGGAGTTGCGTGGTATTATTATAGAGTTTCCGTGGCTTTCTTCCGGCTCCATCATCAGACCCTGGACTCTATTACTCGTCAAAACGAATCAAACGAGCCCAAACTCGATGGGGTAGTATAGTTTTAATATAAAGTTTCCGTGGCCATCTTCCGGCTCCATCATCAGACCCTGGAAACTATTTCCGAACAGAGTACTATCAAACAAGTCCAAACTCGATGGGGTTGCATGGTTTTACTACAGAGTTCCTGTGGCCTTTTCCGGCTCCGTCATCAGATCAGCTCAATGATTCCATAATATTGCATTGCCTTCCAGTTCTGACCTATGTTCAAAGTTTCAAGTTTCTAGCTCATCGCGAAGCTAGTATAAAACCGTTTGCTAATAAATCTATTCTGGACAAACAAACAAAGAAACAAATAAGAAAGCAACATAATAATAACGTAAAAAAGGTAGTGCAGCCAGTTATGTTATATGTTACTAACAAATTAATGTATCTCATAGTAGATAAATACTTCCACAGGTATATAGGTTTATCCCGATTCCCGAACCAAACAGTACTGCTTACTTTGAGTACAGATGGAGAAACTCAGATTTGTTTCGAAGGTCGGGTTACGGAGAAATTTTCAGTTTAAAGACTAACTTTGAAATAACATTCCTATTCAACGTTGTAAATTCTCTGTTTCAAAACTTTTTGGTTATACTCGTATTATACAGTTTTATGTGTTACTAGGCTCTGAAAGATACCGTCTTTTATTAAATTGAGATTTTTCGCATTCACAATGCTATTTTTATATTAAGATTTTATATTAGGATTCCGGCCCAATGCACTGAACATTCCCGTCCCGAGTACCGACTGAGGTGCTACGGGTGAGATGATTTTTCTAGAATTTTTTCTAATATATAATTTATCGTAATACCGTCTTTTGTTTTCGAATTGAATTAGCTAGGACTTTTAAAAAACAACGATACGTTTCAACAATCTCTTATTATATTTTCTTTGAAATACAAAATTCTTTCGAGCTTATAACAGAAGTTAATTAACAAGAATACCTAACGCCAAAATTAGGATTGCTAAGCGATTTGTCATTACCTACGATTATAATACGCTCACTGAGTCAGAATAACGTGACACATATTTATAGCTGTTCCTGTTTCCATTTCCAGGGACCGTTTAGGGTTTCCAACTATTCCAATTTCGAAAACTTTGAACCGCCATTTTTCATCAGGCCCGGATCACGTCTGGATGACTACCGGCACATCAAAAGGTTAACTTGGATTTCAATCCTTGATCCGTTGCGTTAAGAGTCATTTATGTTTCGCATCCAATGAAATTTTATTTGGCTTTTGCATTATTTAATGTGCCGTGAAGCTGTGACATTTAATTCAGTAGAAACAATTTAAATGAAAATGACCAAGAGGAAAAGTGATGTTTTGTTTTGTTATAAATTTTGTAATTAATGTAATTATTCATGTTGAATAAATAATGCTAATTACTTACCTTGCAGGGCAAGGGAAATAAAAGAGAAAGAATAACCAAAATAACTTGACTCTATGTAATAAAATAAGCAGATGTAGACTGTTAACAGCTGAAATTCACACTGAGATAAAATACCACCAGATAAATCATAATAAGTGATACCTACTCCCACAGCGTTGGGGTTAAATCTTAACACTACAAATACTTGTTAATTGGGTTGGGTAAAAAGTACCTGCTCGTGGATATCAGAAATGATCTACTGAATACAAAAAACTGCTTATGAAATGATTCCTAGAAGCCTGTGAACGCCCCAGGAGGCTTCTGCGCTTCTGGAAGGAGCTGGGATAGCTCGATTAGCCATACCGATGCTATGAGGTTTCACGCATAACGGACCAAATTGGTCTAAATGCGGAGAAAAGTGCCCACCACCAATACCAATACCAATAATACTTGTTAGTTAGTTTGGGTAAAAAGTGCCTGCTCGTGCATATCAGAAATGATCTACTGAATACAAACAATTGCTTATGAAATGATTGCCTATGTTAAAGAGGGGGAAAAGGCGAAAGGCTCGAAATAAAATAGTAAGGAAATTATATTAGTAATAATAAAATATACAAACCAAACAGCAAACAAACCGAAGAGAAGACAGATGACAGATCGAAAAAGAGCAAAGATCAAAACACAAACTATAAACAATAATATATTTACAAACCCGCCCTGATGGCCAGTTCGTAACAGCCTAGCTAGATCACTATTTAGTTACTTATATGTACTTGATAGTAAAATGAAAGAAAATATGAATGGTGATCTCTTGATCCCTAGTTGGGTGAAGTGATGCTCCAATTTGGCTGAAGGCGCTCTAGCCGTAATCAGCAAGTCGAACTTAGAAGTAAATGTAGGTGTACAAGTTAATTATCTTGAGGGTTAATTGCTAAAATATGTTTAGCAAATGAGTACTTAGATAGTATAGCACAGCTAGCAACCGCCACTCTCTGCGATGTGGTGAGCAGAAGGGATGCGCCCACGGGTAGAGAGTACAATTCGTCATTTCCAGCGGGTAGTGGGTTAACTTTAAAAGCCGCAGTGAACGTTCGTGACAGCCAAGACCTTCACACGCCGCACGGGCTGGATTCGTGCGTGGCGGGGCACCGGTATGTCACCTGCGTTTGAGGAACATAAGCAAGGATTTAACAACGATAATTTTATAACAATGATGTAGATTTTACAATGACTTGACACTTTTCCCGGCTCAAATAGAAAAAAATGGGCACTGAAACGAGAGCAAGAACTAATCCAGGAGGAAATATTAAACTACAGAGAGCTCTGAAGAAGGAAATACATAGACAATGAACCTACAAGTGGTCACTTGAATTTAATGCAATCATTTTATTTCACTTATGGCTAATTTATTTATAATACTAAATAATATACTAGAAAAAATACAACTCGCACCAGATCATGTTCTCGGACGGGAATCGAACCCGCGACCTTTGGATATCCGGTCCAATGCTCTGACCGCTGAGCTACCGAGTCACTAGTGGGAACGTCGAATTTCTTCAAGTATATGTTGATATACAGATATAAGAGTTGTCTTATTTATGTTAATTCAGAAAATAAATGACGTTAAATATTGAATTATCTCTCTTTTATAATACTCCAGCAAAGCTAAGGTCAAAGTAACCAAACTAAACTGTGGCTTCTTCAAAAAAATGTTTTCAGAGATTTCTTTTATAAATAAAGGCTACAATAGAGCCGTTAAATCCTCCCTTTAGTAGAAAATCAGCTAATATCGAGATCTACTGTTTATCGAAATAAATATGTAAACAAATAAATATTTCCATGAGAATGAATCAGCTGTTTTTGAAGGGTCAAACCATAGACTTACTCCTTTTATTGATAACGGCTACAATAGAGCCGTTAAATCCTTTAGTGTAAAATCAGCTTATATCGAGATCTACAGTTAACCGAAATCTAATAAATATGTAAACAAAGAAATATTTCCATGAGAATGAATCAGCTGTTTTTGAAGGGTCAAACCTTCTCCCGACCATGCACAGATCATTTTCTACAACGCATTTTGCCACAGACTCAAAAGCCACCTATAATGACTAAGGTGTAGAGTTTGTAAAGTTAGTGTTTAAAGAGTTAGAGCGTGTAGAGTTTAAAGCTTAGCTCTACATGAGATCTGATAACTTTTTGACAGTGCGATACAGTCTCGTCTTGGCAACATTTTACATGAAAAAGTTTTTGGTGGGATAGAGTTTAGAAGAAAATTAATTAACTGCTTATATATTTTCATTGTTATAGACCTTATGAACTCCAAAGAAAATACAAACCTAGCATCCTAGAACAATATCTTCATAGATCCAAATGCTTACAATAACATGATACGCGTTTCCTAATAAACGGTCAGCTAATAGAATCTATAAGGAAAACGCAATTTTGCGCCAAAAAAATATTCCTAGGCAGATAAAAATATCCTCTTTGTAATATACATGAAATAGACGTAGATTGTTTTTGAGGGACCAAGGCTCTCGACTACATTCTTCGCACGCATGATAAAAATCTTTTGAGAGTTATTTGTACGGATTTTCATATAAAATATCGGATTCTCAAGGTTTCTACGTACCTACTTCACTTCGCTTATTACTTTGCAAAAGAATTAGGTTAGAATTTAGATTTAACGTAGGATACTAATTAAGTTACAGTTGGCAAGAGCGTTGGACCGGACTTCCAAAGGTCGCGGGTTCGATTCCCCGTAGGTCTAACTAACTTTATGTCTACTTCGCACTATGACTAGTCATAACGCGACTTGTCCATCTACGCCGCTACACCGATCTTAAGGGCTGGTAACGAGTTTAATTTTTTCTAGTATATTATTTAGTATTGTATAAAATAACATTGTGAATGGTAAAATCTCAAATTTAAAAACTCATTGTAGAAGTTAACTCAAATACTTTAATATTACAATTGGCATATTCTGGGAAAATTAAGGAAAACTTTCATAGCTTTGATCCATTATTTACTTCTCTTTAGCGTTTAACTTTTCTTCGCAGCGAGAACGAAAGAGACCCGAATTTACCCGGAAACATATTTTGTAAATAAGGGGACAGGTTTTCGGCCGCTCTATTCAATTTATACGATTTACTGAGTGTCCGCATTTAAGTTCTGTATAACGTAAGTTATAGGTAACTTTCTGATAACATAAGTTACGTAAATAACTTTGTTTTTCTTTTGGATATTTTCCTATTTAGAATTATATTGTATGTTCAATAAATTATCATGCTTATTTGAAAAATAACCTGTCTGATATTTTTGTTTTAAAAAAAACAGTTTACAATCAAGAACTTCAAATTCATAAAAACTTTTTTATACTACCTGCTCGTCAATGGCATATTATGTGTTATGCAAACCTTTCCTAAAGTAAGTCATTTTTCCCATGGGGAATAATGTGATTTGAATTTAGAATGCAACCCTTGTAGTCGTGCTTGATCGATGTTGGTTTCAAAAAAGTTTATGTGCAATGAGATCTTATTCTGAGTTAGGCTGTATGTTATCATGAAAACTTTTTACGAAAGTCATTTTCACCCGCGCACCAAGAAAGATTTATTTGAATGTCGAACTGACCACTACAGAATAGACGACAAAAACATAAACTCTAACCCAACTATAAATGTACCAAAGAATGTAACTTTGTCGTTGCACAATTGGTGTAATGTTTCTAACATAACTTTTAATTTTCAATAAATATTCTTAATTTTTCATATTTTATTATTCTAACTTTAAATAATTACTTAAGTACTTTCTTTATAACAGTCATTGGTTTCAATTGCCTCGCAGAAAGTATAAAAAGTAGAGTATGCATCGCGGGCTTAAATGTGTATTTGTCATGGGCGATCTTGAACACCTCGTACTCAGGATTCAATAATAGCGCCCGGGACACAATACACTACTTTAAGACCTTATTGCATAATCTACTATTTTACAATATCAATCGTTTTTGCCTACTCAAACTCATTAGTTTACAATTTTAATGATAAAAACTGTTTACTTATTCATTAACATCATATTGATTTTCTCTTTCCAGGTACATTATATTGTGTTTATTAATGAACACGATGAGAAGTAAATCAGAAGGTGAGTTTTTAATCCGTTAATGTAGTTTTACTAGTTAACTAGGAAAATGTATAGTGGTTTAAGTATATAAGCTAGACGAAATGTGACCACTGAATAATAACCCACTAAGGCTCGTATTTATAATTTGCTTTCAAAGTTTATTTTTACTTGTATCGATATTCAAAATTCAAAATCCAAAACTCATTTATTCAGTCTAGGCTGTTACAAGCACTTGTGAATGTCAAAGAAGCTACGCCATCGGTTCGCAAACCCTAAGCGGGAGACCTTGAAACGAGAAGAACCGGCAAGAAACTCGTCAAGGGCTGCTTTTTTCTCCCTGTATATTTCATACAGAGTCGTCAATATTTGAAAAATGAGGTCGCGTTTAAAGTGACGTCATTTTCCATTACAATAATTAACAAAGTTTACATTCAATGGGTAGGTAAAATAAATTTCAACTAGTTGAGAAATCGCTGTCTACTACTCGATAACATATAGCACTCGATAATATAGTAACCGAAACCTTTTAGTTATTATCAAACAAAACATAAATATAAACTTTTCAGTTGTAAATAAGCACGCCATTAAAGTAAACACCCCTTCCACCTACAACAATAAAGGGAAACGATCAATTCGTGCCCCCCTTGAATTTACCAACGATTTGTGAATTTCGTTTGGTTTATTAGTTCACACCAAAAATATGTTTAGTGCAAACAGCTACCGTGACTATAGCCATTAGGGTCTGATCAAGATTAGTTAAAACAGCTTCTACTAATATAAGGGTGCGTCTTGATGCCTCGTTTGAACTTCGAAATGTTTTTAACATTTTCCGCTTCCAGACGCATGCTTTAATTCTGTACAAATGAAACATGTAATGTTACTCAAAGTACTTATAAGCAGAGATAAAGGTTTTTATTACCGACCAACCAATGAGACGTGGTTTCATGATTGACAAGACTGTATTTTCTAAATGCCAAAAAGCCAAAGAAGCTATGTGATGTTTGAGGATGTATAATAAGAATAATGTATAATTTGTATACGTTATTTGGAATTCGAATATGAAAACAAAGACCGATTAAAAATATTTAGGTTAAGATACATCGTTAGTTACCAAAACCAAACCTAAGATCGAAAAATAAATTGTCTTGAATGTGAAACATATTTTTATTCAATACCTTCATCCTAAGTAAGATCAATATATTTTTTTAAGTTTTTAATTACTGTTAAAAAAGAAGTTTTCCTTTCCGTGTGAGTCCTAATCGATCAACGAGGATTGCAAGCTTATATAATAGAGTAGAATTTCATTTATTCACGCAAATTACACCTTTTGAATTACATCAATATTAAACTACGTACAAAAAATGAAATTATAATCAACATAAGTGAGAAAAAATATTAGTGAAAGACTTGTAGAGATTTAATTTAATCTCGAAGTTACATAGTGAAAAATGAAAAAAAAGTCATATTTTAAGTTAGAATAGTATTTAAAAAAAAAAAAATGCTGCTCCTAAACTCATTGTGGATGACAACTCATGCATGCAAATTAAAATTTTGACATGAAGGATTTTCTAGAATGAATTCGTTTCATGAATAAAGTTCAGTCATTCGAGTATGATTTAAAAAGTTCTAAAAATCATTTAGAAAACTTTGTTATGCGCAAAAGCTATCTGTATTTCGTTTTTAAATGCGTTTTTAATGTTTTAGCTTTATTGAAACTTTATAATAAATTTAAAAAGGTTATGTGAATTTGACATAGCGAGGATTCGTTTATCAACATAATCTCGTAACCCCTGGCGGGCTATATACAAGGTGTTACAAAAGTACTACTTTTGTAACACCTTGTATAGAAACACCATTTTCAAAAAAAAAATTCTTGTATATTATTTTTCATATAAGCTTGATAAAAGGAATTTCTTAAAAATCATTATTCACAATCGCTCAATAGTTACAAACGCTCTATAAACCTTCGATAAAGTTATAGATAGGTGCTTCCTATTTTATCCCTATTGTGGTGAATAACATAGCCGACTACACAACAGATAACAGCTGATTGAAGTGACAGCTTTCACGTTATTTTCAACGTATTGACGTTTAATGACAGATAATTGTTTTCTTTTGTTTATTCCGATATTTGTTATTTCGATAGTTGTGAATGTCAGCCAGTAGATTAGTCTGTTTTGTGTATGGATTCGTCAGAAAGACAACATAATAACACTAAAGTAGCCCAATGCGAACATTTTCTTAAAATATATTTATGTATAATGAAACTTATAGGACGTTTAATAAGCTTTATCAGCATTTTAACTAAAATTTACTATAACTTTAATTTTTCTTTTATGAATAAAGTGATGTTTATGTAAAGTGATATAAAGTTATTACGTTTGCCAACAACTATTTAGTCCATATAAAGGTATATTCAATATTTTAACGCTTATTTAAATTTTACAAAAAACATTATTAAAAAAAATCTGAACAAAGCACAAGGAATAGACGGGGAGGTCGCTAATTCAGCAATTTGTTTGCTTCCACTTTGACAAATAGCAATAGATAAGAAATTCGTGTAAATGGAGATGTTTATATTTTTAAAATACACCCTTAACTTTTTTTGGACCTATAAATCCAATGAAAACTTCTCGTTTTAAGTAAGACGAGCAAATGTAGTCAATATGAAGTGATGAAAGTGACGACCTCCGTGGTCGAGTGGCTTTGGACACCGGTTTTTAAGGTGTCGCCATTCAAGGGTTCGATCCCCGGTTGGGTCAATTTAGAAAACGAACTTTTCTATATTGGCTCAGGTCTGGGTGTTTGTGATACCACCGTTATCTCTGATTTCCTAAAACACAAGTGCTTTATCTACTTACTTTGGAATCGGAGCAATGTATGTGATGTTGTCAAATATTTATTTATATAAGTACCTACAAGAGAATCTGCATAAGTTCTCATCATAAAACTGTACATTTTCTGTTTTGTTTCAGATTACTACAATGTTTTATATGACTATGACGAAAATACAGATGAATTAAAATTAGAAGACACAATGGATTCCAGATATTTGAATTATCTTAGAGAAAAAACTCTCCGTACTCCTTTTATTATAAGTCTTGAATTCAAAATGGATGAATATAAAGAGTCATGTTTATTTTCTATTGAAAACGATAGTGAAGTACAGATTGCAGTATGTTTCACTCCTCGTGGTTCAGGTATCATGAAAATTAGTTTGTCACTTGGATCTGATAATGGAGCGGAATTTTCAAGCATTCCTATTGAGGAGGGAAAATGGACAAAAATGCTCTTCTATGTCAAAGAGAATGAGGTGGTATTATATCTCGAATTATCACAACGATGCAGTGAACTAGAAATGTTTCCTTTAAGACATACTTTAACTGAAATTAACTTACCATCCGATGGATTACTGTTTATGGGGTGGTCTCAAAAACGCACGCCGAAGCCAGAAAACTTTATGGTATGTATAAGTATAATGACTAAGTAGACATAAATTGCTTTACAGACAACTTGATTGAAATTGTTCTGTGCTTTAATACTATTTAATAATGAAAAAACATTGTCACTCAAGTTTTAAAGTCTTTTTTATCTTTAATTACCAACGTAATGAACGCTGAAAATAAAAGCTGTACAGATCTTTGTAATAGAATAAACAACACCATACAACATGTTACAAAAATACCCCTAATGCCGAATATGGTATATAGGGATTATCAAACTGATCAACTTTTACTATGGGACCAACTCTGGAAACGCGAAAAAAAAACCAGCTGTTTCATACAAAAATTAAAATCGTAAATATCAAAATGTATAAAGCAGCTGATTTTTTTCGCGATTTCAGAGTTGGTCTGGTCCCATAGTAAAACTTGTTCAGCAGTTGGTCCCATAGTAAAAGTTGTTTAGTTTGATTGGCATTAGGGGTATTTTTGTAACACCTTGTATAGATATAGTTAGTGCTCCTTCTAAATGTAAATAAAATCAACGTCAATGATTTTCCGTAGAGAAAAATGAGTCACATTCTTTATTTCATACAGGATTATTTGTAAAACACTAACAACATCGCAGGAGAAGATTACTAACATCATAAACAACAACGTTTGATCTAAGACTTTCCGAGAAAGAAAAAAAATTCATATACAACTCGATCAGCTGTTCGACATCGGTATGGAAAGTCGATTTTTTGTCTTTTTTCGGAAAACCATAGCTTTAATTTTTTGCGAAGTGATAAGAACTTTACTAATTACCATGTATGTACCTAGTTTTCTTATAAAGCTTAACATCATCATCAATAAATATGATTTTTAAATTCATTTCTACTTTAACTTTTTTAACTGGTAAGGGTGTCGCAAACGTTCTACATTACTTCATAGTAAAAAAAAAGTTATACTTTGAAATCCTAAATATAACTTTAGTATGTACTCTTGGGGCACAGATTTTGGAAGTTTCAATTCTATTATTTTACAGATAATTTTTTGAAGAAATTCCATTTAATTTTTAAACTAAATCAGAAGATAAGACAGTGTTATCCACAACTTGTGATACAAACTGATATAGTAGTTTATTATTATAAAGCAATTTATTATCAAACCCATAATTCATTTTGAAAACATAACATACCACACGTAGATGATATGAAATTTGACTTAAAATAAAAGACAATTAAATTGAAAAGAAACATGAAACTCTTTTCTGTAGCAAATAAGACAACGAAAGACTACCTACTTTTATTACAAAGTGATCAGTATTCACTACAACTTAAAGCTGTCTTTTCAGTAAACCTACTCTCTGGGACGCATTTCAAATGTATTTTCAGTTTAAAACGTACGCTTTAGCCTATTTTAGATGTCGACTTTGCGACGGAAGGAAGTAGTTTGTTCGCTAGCGTTTGACATTTTTGAACCTTCCTTGTTTAATGTCTTTTTTTGGCTGAAGTATTTTATTCAAGACAAGAGTATCATTTAGTACGTTTTTTAAAAATCATATCTGCAGGTATATGGACAGTAGTTTAAAATTCATTCCCATTTAAAAAAGGAGAAAACACTTCAACTAATCCACGGAACGGTCTTCCACTCTGGTTTTTTAAAAGCCTAATTTGTTTTCATATTAGGTATGTAATGTTTTAAACATGTCATCTAAATAGGTACCTAATTTAAATATTTAATCTATAAAATCTGTCTAGAAGTGTAATAATTTAATTCTGGTAAAATTAGATACTGCATATAATTCTATTATAATTCAATTTATAAAAAATCATGCTGTAACTTATTTAAAGGTCCACATACACGACCGACAAAATGGTGTACTGGGCAAAAACTACTGTTTTTGCCCAGCCACGCTCTACTAAGCGTCCCAGTTAATAACCAACAACGTTACAAAGGTAAAGATTTATTATTAGTCATGTCATTATGGCGTCATTAACATACTTAATGAGATTAATTATGAAGATCAATCAAACTGAATCCTGTTATAGGCGACTTAGTGTCTGTGATCATGTAGCTAGTACGTAATGTTAAACGGATTAGCGTACGCACTTAATTATATTAGCTTTTGCAACTGGCTTATCTTGTACCTATATGTATTGTTAACATAGTTCCAATGAGAACTGATTCAGTGATATAAGTTTTCAAAATAATAAACTATGTAGAAATAAATAATTGCTACCAATCTTTTTTGCAAACTTGCAAACTTTTTTGTGCATTAAACTTTATTGACCGAGCGAGCGTGAAGCGTCTCTAAAGGTTTCAGCTTGGGCAAAAATGCTTTCGCATATTTGTCTGTCCAGCTGTTCTCCTCTATGGGTCGCATTTTTAAACCGATTCTCTGGTAATTTTGTGAGCAGGTTCAATAATAATACAGGATGTTTTTGTTGATTCAGTTTTTTGAATTTTTTCGAAAATAAAAACATATTTCAGCCATTTTCGGCCAAAAATGTCACAAACGCTAGGTTGTAGCTCACAGAACCATTACGGTCTTACCACAAAAGATTTTAAAACACTGTTTAAATGTGATGTCGTCTCTTTCAAACAATATTGTGAAAAAAGTGACAGCATCACATTTAAACAGTGTCTAAGTTAAACAATTGTTGAACAGTGTTTTAAAATCTTTTATGGTAAGGCCGTTCATTTTTAAAGCATCTTTTATTTTAGAATGACTCGTCAACATTGAGCAGCGCTGCACTGCGCTGTACTTTGCAGAGTGACTGATTTCTGATATTATTATGTTTCCAACAAATTACAACTTCAAAAAGCATGCTGCTTACTCGTTTACTCACTATACTAGTATTAATTAACCATGACCATCAGCCATTTTAAATGTCCCCACTGCTGGGGCACAGACCTTCCTTATGGGTGGAAAAGGAGGATTGGCCATAACCCACCACGCGGGCCCAATGCGGATTGGTAGTGGTTAACGACTGCAAAATGCAACCGGTACCAAGGGCTTAACAAGCTTTCCGAAACACTGAGCTCGAGATAATGAATATTTGGTCACCCATCCCGTGACCGACCCTTTCGAAAGCTGCTTAATTTATAAATTCCGATTAACGTCGTTGGTGAAACTTTGAGTATTAAATCTACCGATGTGAAGTTTTCTTTAATTTGTCCATTCACAATGTGATTAAGTACAGTTATTATCATTAACAATGAATGATACAGCGGTAGCAGATAGTGACAGCTACCCCTGCGCGCCAGTTAAAAAATTGTGTTGCGGCAGAGCATCATCGTCTACTTGTAGTTTACAGTACACTCAAGGTGAACAGTACCCGTAGCCTGAACAGCTATCGAAAAAAATAACGGGTGTAAAAACATAGAGTAATTTTGTATGGGAAATTTGTACAGCGCCATCTACCGCCGAAAAGCGAAATAAAATTTATCATAAACAATTACTGTATCGAATACTTTTATGCGCGTATTTTTTTCTCGATAAATGTTCGTGTTATGGGTACAAATCAAATTAACTGTACTAAACTCGACTTACTAATATGGGCTTACATTAGGCTAACCGTGATGATAATCATGATTTTGAAGGGTAGGTCCTTAACAAAATAATGAAAAAAAATGATGCAAGATATGAGAAGGATAGGTATTTACCCCTCATGATTTAACGGCTAACATGTTTTTACCATGAAAATAGCATTCAGTACCTTAAGCACGAACAGAAAAAAAACGTGCGTAAAAGTAGTCGATAGAGTATTCTCTATGGGAAATATTATTTCGCTTTTCGGCGGTAGATGGCGCTGTACAAATTTTCCATAGAAAATTACGCTATCGAATGTTTTTACGCGCGTCATTTTTTTCAATAGCTGTTCGTGCTAAGGGTACCTACAGATCAAAAATCCGTGCTCGGAATTCCCGTATTAACCCTGTCGTTGCTGATACCAACCTCGGGTATTAAATCAACCGTTATGACTTCATTAAGCTAGCTCCCTTTCGGATGTAGCACGTGTTCCAGAGTTATTGTTTATATGAATTTGGTGGCGTAAGCGCAATTTACAGTCGCATCGCTTTAAGTTGCTAATTGGACTTTGAGTTTATTACTTACTGCACGAAAATTGTTACCTAATTTCGTGGCATGTGTGAAGATAAACTAGTGAAACAGACTGTGAGAATTCCGTCTAATGTGTTTCGTGTGTCAAATGTATTATAAAATATGTATGTTAAAACATCGTGTAATTAATGTATCTCTTACGTATTGATTTACTGTGTAATTATGTTTGTCCTTGACAGAAAATCACATTATATCGTTGTTCATTTCAAAAGCCTTGTGACGGTTAGGTACACACGACAGCACGTCAGTCATACAGTTGAACTGCGAAAACAGCTTTTATTACTTAGGGCATAAAGGTGGTCTCCAGGTCAACATGTCTGAGGTGCCGTCATGTGTACTGTTCAGATATTGATTTGATTAGTAAACACAAATCAAGGACAGTTTCTGAATTTGATACTACCTATAATTGATTTTATTGCTTCTGGCTTTCTTTAAATTAAGTATCCTACTTTTATCTCGTATTATCAGGATTTTATATCCAAGAGCCGATTATCACCATAATAGTCATAATAAAACCGCAGTCAGGTGAGTACTAAAATTTCATAACCTATAACCAATAAAAAAGAATAGGTCAGTTCATACAAACAAACTGTTCAAATATTTAAAAAAATATATTCTTCGCACTTACATAGTAACATTTGCTATAGAAGTGTGAAGTTGCAACAAAAGATTACTGAATTGACATGTTTGTGAACACACAACATAGCTTAGCATCCACCTGATGATGGCGCGTTTACATAAGTTTGGTCATCGAATCCGATGACCGCTTTTTGACAAAATGATCGCGCTCTTCGAATTAGTGTGGGCGTGTCTTCACCGAATACCTGACTGAGCACGAGCTGCGACAGAATACGGCGACCAAATTAAACGCTTTTTATTAAAACAGCTTTAATAAAAAGCAACAGCTCTAAAAAGCAAGAAATGATACTCAAATCTGCATAATTACTATTCAAGTACCTACGCATATCTGATATTAAAAAAATGTCTTTTGAAGTCGGGTGGGATTAAAAGATATTTTCCTTTTTAAATTTATGTAAACATTTATCGTGGTTTCTCATTCTCAATTTGATTTTTGAATTCTTAAAGCCCTCCTCCTTTTTTTGAAGTCGCTTAAAAATGATCGCGCTCTTCGAATTAGTGTGGGCGTGTCTTCACCGAATACCTGACTGAGCACGAGCTGCGACAGAATACGGCGACCAAATTAAACGATTCTGCGTTCTGTACGATGTAAATCAGTGGACGAATAATGTATGACTTCCTATACAAAAAAAACCGTTTGATGCGATGCGTGCGTTGCGCACGAATCGGATTAGTGGACGCTTAGTTTAAACTGAATGAAGGTCATCATTCGACACGCAGAGAGGTAAATCGTTTAAAATTAAAATCCATTTTTAAGCTTTCGAACCACTCCATTTGATTAAAAACACATTGTAGTAATTTTGATTAGTACAAAATATGTTCATCCGTTTCGAGTGCGACCCGGCCGATATGGTCTAATTTTAGAGTAAGTATTCACTAATCCTTAGTGCGCATTCAACTCGACACCTTCTTTAACCTCACCAAAATATGTAAAACACTAATAAATGTGAGTTATTATATCTGTGACAAAAAATTATAGTCTTTGCATATCAGACAGAAGTGCCGCTTTGGACGTATTCAATACTATCGTAATTTATTTTGTTGCTGTAGGAACTGCTTGGTAACCTTATCTAGAAAGGGTAGGTTTGCCGTAATTTTGGTTACACTGCTGTTAATATTGCACACGTTGCTGACGTTGCTTGTCCTAGGCGAACATTGTATAACGAAACGCGTTTCATTCGCGCTTAGCTCTGGTCAGGGTCTTACTGCTACAGTACTCAGATTGCGAAATGTCTATGTGTGCTTAGCAAATCGCGTTTTGTCTGTTGCAAGCAGCCCTTCTACTACTTTATATGGTGACTATGATCTTCAAAAAGGTACTTAAGTACTTAAATTCACATCGCATTACATTTTCCCACAATTTCCGTGGTACAAGGATGCAACTTTTAAAATCAGACTGGCACTTTTTATGAGTTAAACGTCTGGCAGCAACCGCTCAGTGTGCCTGACGGCTGGCGATAAATATGTCATTTAGGATAGCTCAGCGCGTTGAGAAGGACTCCACTAGAATTTTCCTACTTTTAAAATGATGATGGTGAAAAACTACTTCGTACTATTTTCATTAATTATTTTATAGTTAAAAGAATGTGATATAATTTTTCTTGAAAACTTAAATCAAAACTTTTATTTGATAAACATAAATTAAAGTATAAAAGCTGAAGCTATCTTCTATAAAGACCTAACAAGGCTCGAAACTTATTTTAAATTTTTAACCAACAATAGAAAAGGAGGAGGTTCTCTAGTCGTCACGTTTTTTATGTATGTAAGGTGCACCGATTACTTGAGAACGGCTGAACTGATTGAAATGATATAAACGTAATTACATCAGGTTTGTTCAAAAGTTGGTCCCATTTTTTGAAATTTTGTAACCAGTTCAGAAGTTTTCATGATCCTGAAATTCCAGTCGTTTACGTTACCATTATAATGAATTTATACGGATGATCGACCATAACTCTTTTGTTTAAGACCTTGGACTTTGAGATACACAAGAGGACTCCTCAAAATCAAACGGGAACTGTATAGTGATTGTAATATTAGTATGATTATGACAATCTGAAACAAGTTAGGTCTTATGAAGTCGGGTGGGGCTAGGGCTTTAAGAATATTACAAATAATACTGCGCAAACGAAACAACGATAAACGATTACATCCTTTGGCCCCGCCCGACTTCAAAAGTCGTTTTGCGTAGGTAGGTAAGTACTTACTTTATAGTAATCATGCAGATTTTAATATAATTTCTTGCTTTTTCGAGCTGCTTATTTTTGAAGCTATTATTTTTTAATCAACCAAAAGCTGAAAAAAGGACAGTATAAATGAAGCACAAAATTTATGAAAACCTTGAACAAATAGAATTTCTAAGCAACAAAAGAACTACAACCACGAAATAATTTCCGAAGAAAATGTATCTCGTATTCCTAATGGAAAAGAAAATAATCTTACATACGTAGCAAAGCTTAATTGGACAGCCAATTGAATTGGCAACAAAAAAAACAGCTTGATTAAATTATGGAAGTTATTGTACCGTATATCAGGTTCTATGGCAGTTTCAATATGTGGGCAGGGCTCAAACAGAATCCAATTTTCCCGATTCCTTCAATTCATCCTTATTTGAGGCGTTTGCTTTCAATTCAATAGGACAATATTACACATATTATCTGAACTGGACTCGGGTCAAACTACAAAGTTATGGTGTAGACTTTTAGAGATATAGTAAGTTTTATTTTGTAAATAAAAACTAAACACTTTCGTTATATAATGAAGTTTAGAACAGCAGCGTATTTGATTTTTTTATCTGAGTATATCACTTGCTTAATTTTCAATTGTGACACAACACTATTCGCCATATACGTCATATGCCAGTCAGTGCAATTTTATTAAAAGCCCTACAAAAAAGTAAGCTAAGCTTTATTAAAAAATCTCAATTTAAATACACTTTTACTTTTTAACTCAATTCATTGAAGTGGCAGTTTTATGACATTTTAATTAATTTTATCAAAATTCATATTTCGATAATAATAAATAATAAAATGAATAAATATTAGACAACATCACTAACATTGTTCCGATTCCAAAGTAAGTAGCTAAGCACTTGTGTTATGGCTATCAGAGACAACGGTGGCACTACATACACCCAGAACTAAGCCAATATAGAAAAGTTCGTTTTATAAATTGACCCAGTCGGGGATGGAACCCGGGACCACAAAGATGGTGACACCTTGAAAACCGGTGTACAAACCACTCGACCACGGAGGTCGATAAAAAAATAAAAGTGTGTCAAATTTTTTTTTCAAGAATTATAAGTGTTAATAAATTCATTACTGACAAGTGTTTTTCTTGCACAAATTATTTGTTTTGAAGCAAGTTCTGTGTAACCGTAAGGTCTTTTCCTAGTCAACAATAACAAAACTTTTTTCACCAGAACTTTCTAAGATTATTGTAGTAACAATGTCTGTATAGTGCAAATACAACAAATAGCACAGACACAACAAAAACTTTACCTGTCTTAACAGTGCGCGCAAACTTCCGACTTCGAACTGTTTTGTGTGGGCACAAATAATAAAAGACAGCGGAAGAAAGAAAAGAGTTAATGGAACAGTCAAGTTCAATATTATGTAGGTACGCATTTTTGATAGTTCATCAACCTTTATGCCTTTGTAATAAAAGTCTACATCCTGTCAAAAGTGCCAACATATTAAAGAACGTGACTGTTCCTAGCTTAAAATACAGAAAGGCTATTTTGTAGAACAAAATGCTAATTCTTCTTTTGATTTATACTAATGAATAAAGAATCATTTCTTCATTCTTGATAAATGATGAGGTAGATGATAAGTAAAATGATTAGGATGATCGAAGTCGATCATTTATATTTCGCAATCAATAAAATTAATGTTCTTTTTACTATTTTATAAAATCTGTATTCTTTGATATATTCAAAAGCCCTAAAATTTGAAATGCTTAGATTGCCTACATTATAAGTACTGTTGTGGAAGTTAAATTAGTGAACATACATGCACAACAAACAGCTCTTTGCGCGTGGAGTGCGATAATATTTTAGGATTAACTGTTAGACACTTGGCAGTTCTTCTTCTTCTTTTTTTGTTATGGCAATCTTCTTTCCTCTTGGAAGTATTTTTTGCCAGTGTCAAGTGTTAAGTAGTTCAGTGGTAGATATTGTTTAATTTTTCATTAGAATGCGGGTGCATCGCATTCTAATGCTGCTTGGAGCATTTGGCACCAAGTATATCAAGACAGTTAACTCGGTTAGTTCTGCCGAGGAAGCCACCACTTCAATAAAAGTCTCAGCTTCACACAACCAAGATCGCGCCTATTTCAATTATCCCACATATTGTTCAGTTGCGTAAACACTTGTACCATATAACTGCACCAATTTTAAGACACAATATCCACTATGAATCAATTTGAAAATAATTAAAATAGACACCAAACCGAACTCGACAAAATGGCGCCAAAAACTCTCCACTTGGCAGTTAAAAGGTTAATGAAAACAAATTAAAAAAAAAAAAAGGTTTGTCTCTCATCACTTGTACCATAAACGACCTATATATTACTAAACGATGGTTTGGGTCTTTTTCCTGAGGATTTGAGTGGGGTTTCTCACTGAAGTCCGTTTCGTTTTTGTTCAGATTTTGTTTGGAATCGCTTTGAAAGAGGATGACAGTTTATCTTCTAAATTCCATAATATTTGTTTATGTTAACTTTATCTTCAGAAATCGTTCTTTTCGTAAAAATACTACTTTTATTCAGAACAGTTTTATTGTGTTGTTTTTGGATTAGATGTAGTAGTGTTTGATGTGTTTATCTACTGAATTTTTTTTTTCAGGAAATATATCAGAAATCACACACTACTAAAAAATTTTGTGAATTCCTCTAGTATAAAACGAACAACTTCTCATTACATTCACTACAAGCTTATGTTCCAACCAAACGAATGAAATTGCACTTATAAAGCTTCTAACGATCATATAAAAATGTGTTACTTGACAATACAAATCACCCAATTTAAATTTGACAATATTGAACCGGCGTACAAACCACTCGACCACGGAGGTCGTCAGTGTAGTCGTAGTGCCAACTTATCTGGTTGCTGCTGCGCTCTCTGGCTATCTACCACCATGAAACAAGTTTAAGAACCTGCTCTGAAATGAATCCTTTTGAATGCAAAACACCGCTTCGAAATCGGCCTAGTCGCTTCCGAGCAAAATGGTAACAGACATACATACAAACAACCTCTAACCCCAAACGCATATACCGCCTCCGTTCCGTTCCGTCCATCGTGGATAAAAATATGAACACACACAGACGGGAAATAAAATATTCGCCAAGTATTATAAATCATTTGAAATTGTAGACACATGCGACGCGAGTTCTATTGGACGAGACACGTTAAAAATGCCACATCTGAATTTGATACGAACCGTTTTATACGTGATCTCATCACGTAAACGCTGTAACTAAATAATTTATGATATATGACTTACGTGTAAGGAAAACGAACGAGAGGTAGCGTAGCAAAATTTAATAATTAGAACTAAATTTGGCAGATTAGATAATAAGAAAACGATTATTGTAAAGAATTGGTGGAGTGTGTCGATAAATTTCAAAGTGTGCCATTTTTTAAAGTGTTGTCTTTTTTAACTGTAGCAATTTTTATCATTTTGTTATAAGTTATAGGGAATAATTAAAGATAGTAAGTATTATTATGAAATGTTTTTTGGTATGCGAATGGTGTGAGGGCCACTTCGTTAAAATAAATAAAGGTACACTGATGATTTAGGGCCACTTGCGCCAGTGTTAATTCATACAAAAGTAGCACTAACTCTGGGTTAAATGTGCTAACCCTGCTTGGCACAAGTGGGCCTTAGTGTGCATTACAAAAGAAAAGTGAAACCTTATGTGTTTTAATATTGAAGTATGATAAAGTACGTACCAAAATTGTTACAGTTAAATAGGAACATAAAGGGCTGCTTCGGAAGTTCGGATAGCCCGTCTTCTACTTGATTATAAAAGTGTTTTTTTTATTAATAAATCTATAAAGTATTTTAAAAACCTCTGAAATAAGCACTTATTTTGTCATAAATACGAAAGTCATTCGACTTTGTAGGCTTTAATAGCACTCACTATAAATCTTTAAAAAATATTTTTCGTAAGAAGAAACTTGAGTTAGTAAATGAACGGAGATATCGTACGTTATTGCCTCCGTTTCTATGTTAATCCCTAGTCCTTCGCATTATACCGTAACACATTCCTCTCACCGTAAATAGGCGAGTGTTTTAGGGTACCTCTTTAAATTTGCTTCAGTTCTCAAGTGGAAAATCCGGTGATTTAGTGGGCTCAAGCCTTATCATAATCTCGCACGTCCCTCATATTTCACGGTGAGTTAGCGTCTGACTCCGTGCAACCCACTATTCTCACTATTCAAATTGTTTTTGAGATACCTCTGAAGTATAGTACCAACATGGTATTAGGCAAAGGTGTAAGGGCTGGTTTACATTATTGTCTGTTAGTAGAGAGTAGACGTACATTGCCTGCTGTGTTTGACGTTCTTTTAAAACCATCGAACATGCCAGGCAATGTACCTCTACTTTCTACTAAAAGCTAAGATAATGTTAACCAGTTATTGCAATCATTTTTGTTCACCTTTCCTGTTTTCTTCCATCCCCCAATGTATTTTTTTTAGTTCTTTTAAAATTGATCTTGGTAAATATGACTTTTGCTTTCCACTTTACGCAACTATAGTTTTGCTGTACTCTACAATTTTTTTTTCTTATATGCACCCTTAATTTTTAAGTATATCTAAAACGAAACAGGGATATAAGACCACGTTACTGATTATGTATGTCAAAAGTTAAAATTTGATAGTTTGAAAATATCGGAAAAAATCTTGATTAATCTGTAAACTCACAAAGATAGCAAAACGTATGCGTAGGCGCATTACTTTTTTAGATATTATAACTCGATAAGCTACGGTAAGTAGGCGTTTATCTTGACGTCTAGGGCTAATTTCCCGATACAGTTTATTCCAGAGACAGTTTTAAAAGTCCACCCTGTAGTTATGGTAATTTGTCTTTTAAAGGAAAACCAAGAACGTATAATAAGAGTTTATTTCATATTCGAATTTTTTACATTGAAACGTTTAATTTATGTTTAGAACACAAAAATAACTTATTTTTCTATTTCTTTGTTGTATTAAAAAGCCGACATTCCATTCAATCTCACCAAAAATTACACAAAATAATACCTTTGTTCTAAAATCTAAAATGTACAATTTTCTTCTCTT
Organism: Catoptria pinella; assembly: GCA_963556745.1. NCBI lineage: Eukaryota > Metazoa > Arthropoda > Insecta > Lepidoptera > Crambidae > Catoptria > Catoptria pinella. Next base: position 9,298,371 of record OY750771.1, read on the forward strand.
ATTATCAATGATAATCTTCCGACTTTGACTATTTTAACAAAACAAAACACACCAAGGTTTTCGTATAAAGGTACCAAAAATGAGACTTGATATAATTTATAGTGGAATTCTACTAAAAAGTACCTCTAGAATCAAACCTAAGCTATATTCATTTTCAAATCAAATGGTAACTTTTCAAATAGCCGTGTGAGCCCTCATCAGCAATATCTTAAATTTTATACAAAGTACCAACCTTTTTGCTGCGAACTTTGATATTTTGTTGTATATCTACACGTTTAGAATCGGAAATTCAAAGTAATTTTGTTGAAAGAGTCTTTATGGAAATAATCCGAGCCTTCTTTTTGGGTAAAATTTATTCATCATTTTGTTACTGATTGGATTGAAATGGTATCTAACGGCTCAGCATGATGTTCAAAGAGAGTATTTTTACACATTTTGTGAGCACTATTGTGAAAATTTCTCTGAACCCAAGTACAGATGGATAACTTTTGTATTATAAAAGACTAAAATATCAAGATAAATATAGGTACACAACATAAAGTATTTTAAGTCGCAATAAAGATGAATAATTAGTAAGCGTCTAATGCAAAATACCTCCTTATATTTTCAGTAGACATGCAAATAAAATTTAATTTGCTCTTTGTTAGTATAAATTGAGAAAGGGGTGAGCCAGCCGCAAAAACCGCTTCCGCTACAAAAACAGGTACTGATGTACCCTTTAAATCTGCAAATGGTACAAGGTAAAACACAACTGGCAACTCTTGAGAACGGAGGTATTCAAACGTCAGAGCCGGTGATGTATCTCCAGAATATATGGGTGTACTTTTTGTAAAAGTTTACAACTTCACGCGTGAAATTTATGGCCGAGGAGGCTCACTTACAAATTAGCCGCTTTCTAGAATTATTCTGGGGCAGAAGCGGCTTATAATTTTACCTCGGCCTCATATTTTTTCGCACAATAAAAATGTAAAAATTGAATGGGATTCTCGCTGCGCTTTGTACTCATTTTGCGCGTGGTATATTCAAAAGGTTTACTCCTACACTTCAGTTCTTTGAGAATTTTTTCACTTGGTCAAACATGAAAGCGCATGCAATAAAACTCAATTTGCCTTATTCCACACGTCTCGTGTTATGAATTAAGGATGAAATATGAAATTCAAATGCATTCGTGATGTGGCCATTGTTAGTCTGTTATACGCGTTTTGATGAAATTTATAGGTATGGCGAATATATTAAAATGTCAATCAAACTGGAATTCTCCTTGTTCTCTTTAATAATAATAATATTAAATAATAAATGCTTGGACGATTCCACACAGTGCCATCTAGCCCCAAACTAAACAAAGCTCGTAATATTTGTGCTAGACAACTCATATACTACTTATATACTTTTTAAATATATACTTAATTTACCATACCCGACACAGAAATTAAAATTCATAATTTCAATTTATGCCCGGCTGGGAATTGAACCCGGGACCTCTTGCGTGGTAGACCGGCATGTTGACCCCTGCGCCACTTAAATCATCAAATATAACATATAAATATGTGTAATAATAAATAAACTGTTAAATGTTTCCTACTTAAAGCTGATTTCAGTATAATATATTAAAATAGTAGATTATTATATTATATTCCGTTATTATTTTTTATCTATAAACTGAACAAAAACTGTCACTGTTCAATCACGAATATATATATATTTTTATCTTTGCGTAACTAACGACGAAGGATATAAATTCATCACGTTTCATAATTAGTATAAAAATCATATATTTGACAACCTCCATGGTCGAGTGGTTTGCACGCCGGTTTTCAAGGAGTCACCATCTCTCAAGGTCCCGGGTTCAATCCCCGGTTAGGTCAATGTAAAAAAATATGTTTTCTGTATTGACTCAGATCGGGTGTTTGTAGTTCCACCGTTGTCTCTGATTTTCATAGCTCAAGTGCTTTAGCTACTTACTTTGGAATCGGAGCAATGTACGTAATGTTGTAAAAATTTATTTATTTATTATATTTTATCCCAAAATATCAAATAGTTTCAAAATATAAAAAATATTATTAAGTGACTTTGAAAGTAGCACCTAATCACTAACGAATACTAACTATTTCTAATTACCATCACGTAGTTCCTGAAAACGTAAATATTTGGTAACCAATAATTAACATACATAACTAAAACTAATTAAGCCAAAATATCTAATTATCCCTTTAGGTCAACAAACCTCTAAAATTACCATTAGAAGATTCCCGGCCCTGCCGGCTATGATTAATATTCAATCTCCCAAAACTTATAGATTCATCAATAACTTAGTGTTGTTCAACTTAATTGAAGCAAACACCACCAACCACAACAAACTTAAACCCTGACATTGTTATTTAGTACTAGTTTGAGAAAGCAATATTGCTTTTATACCTTCAATAATACAGTACATCTCGTTTAAATTTCAGTCAAAACTTTTATGAAGTTCTGAAATTATTTCAACAACAAATCAAAGAAGATAAATATTTCTGACTTTTAACCTATTTTTAACAGGATTTTAACTTTATTTAAATAGAAACTTAAGACAGTTCTTCCCTCGATGATCTAAATTCTACCATTCTAAATTTAAAGATGACATGAGTGGTGCAAGGGTCAACATGCCGGTCTACCACGCAAGAGGTCCCGTGTTCGATACCGGGCCGGGCAGAAATTGAATTGATGAATTCAAATTTATGTGACGGGTATGGGTGTTACCATAACATAAGTATATATTTAAAAACATATAAGTAGTATATCAGTTGTCTAGCACCCATATTACAAGTAAGGCTAGATGGCACTATGTGAAATTGTCCAAATATTTGTTATTATTATAAAAAAAAATATAACAAGGGTAAAGCACGATTAATGAACACGTTTTTATCAGGTTGCTTTCACTTTTGATTGTTTGTTCACAAATTTTGCAAACAATTGCATACTAGCCTCCCGAAGAGCTTGAAACTTTAAACATACTTACATACATACTTTGTTTTCCAAGATCATTATTGAAGGGGCGCTGTAATTCATTGTTAATTCACATTAAATTAACGTAACTTAAAATGTCAAAATCCCATCAAGAGGCTATCTTTAAGGTATAGCTTTCAGTTCAGTCCTAACAGGGTTCGGTTGGGTTAATATCCGTTGTGTCATAACTTCACAGCTGCTTCGGTCTAGCTTCCTTACAGAGTTATGGAGAGGATAACAATGGATGTGGTATTTATTCGGTATTTCTTAATAATAATATTAAAAAACTTGTTTATATACACTTAAATTGAAAAGAAGTCTGACTGTCGTACTCAGAGAATAAAGTTTAATGCTTCATTAAAGCTGGTGCTATCTCTTTCTTTTCTATGGTGATAGTACCTATAAGAGTGAAAATAAATGATTCATTAAAAAAATAAGTTAATTTAATTAATTATAGTTTCAGTGAGATATCGGAATCCAAAAGTGGCACACTTGTCTTTGAATCAGCAACAATTTCTCTTTTCTGCTTGTTTGAACACAGTAGCGTTCTTTCTTTAAAATGTGCATATTAATAATAATAATTTTCGTTCTTTGCACGAACGTTTATCGCATTTTTTATTTGCAGTTTTTATTTTGTTATCATTAATGGTCACTTTTATAAAAAAAAAACCTTCTCTGTTCTTATTTCATCTAAGTAAAGTAACTCTACCTGATTGAGGAAGTCCGCTAGAAACGATTTAGTATCAAACATCCCATCCTGCGTCAAGTTTATAATAAATGTACGTATTTAACCTGAACTTCACTAGGTAACCCATAAATCAGTCAATAGACAAAACACTTGGTGACATTGAGTCATATGCAAATTATTAATATATTTAAAAAATGTTTTAATTCAAAATGGTAATGACATACTTAATGATTGATATAAAACTTCAGCTTGACTAAGCAACTTACTTGTAAGCTTTTATTTTTATTGTTTAAGTTTAACTACGACTAATAACTAACTTATTTATGTTAATGTTGGAACTTTAAGTTATGTTATGATTGAATGAAAATTAATAAATTAGTGAAAGCTGTCATACCAACTTTTGATAATAAATTCAATGTCCCGTCTGAGGTGCTACGGGTGAGTCGATTTTTTCTAGTATTTTTTCTAATATTATTTATCTTAACATAAAAATAGCATTGTGAATGCGAAAACTCAATATTTAATAATTATATAGCTGTTTCATCTTTATCGATTGTCAAAACATCTGGAAAGATGTTTCTTTCGAATGTAAGGGTATTTCCTCACATTGATGAAATTGCGCTGGCTTGCAGCGAAGAGTTAAAAGTACTAGAAAATTTCGCCGCTCCCACTAGCGACTCGGTAGCATAATTGGTCAGTGCATTGGGCCGGAATCCCAAGGGTGCGGGTTCGAGTCCCGTCTGAGGTGCTACGCGTAAGTCGATTTTTTCTAGTATTTTTTCTAATATTATTTATCTTAATAAATTCAATTTTCACACATCCATGCTTAAGATATTGAAGGAGGTACAAACGTGTAGGAATCAAACTGCACTGAAACAGTTCGCGCACAGAGTTTACCACTAAACGTATTTAGCGCATCGGATCGCGAGAGTTGCGATGTCACTAATAAATATTAGAAGTTTGCCAAATTAGTAGGTGCAATTCGGATCCGACTAAACTAGTGTTTTGTGGTCGTTTTACGCCCCGGGCTCCGTTTTTGGGTTAGGATTAAACTTTGTGAGTTCTGAAATTAATTTTGTTAAAATCTACTCGAATGTCATTGGGTTATTAAAAAAGTTTGTTGGAGAATTAACTTCGTTTTAATTCTTTGCTGATTATACTTGCAGCGCAATTAAAAAGTTACGCCTGTTTCTAATACTGTTTAATACTATAACTGCCTTTACAGGACAAACAAACTTTATGATTAGTAGAGGTACCACAGACACTTATTATTATTTTTGATTATGTAAGGATTATTTCATTTATTTCTTCGAAACTTTAATCAAAATTAATGGTTTATTAAAGTTTATTCATGAAGTTTGCGTATAATATTGGCAATAATTTCGTATTAACTATGATATGAAAAATTATTAAATTTTTGTTGATTTTCAATTATTGATAGATATAAATAATAATGGAATGGTGCACATTTTGGTATTTCGTCATGTGATTACATCATTGCAATCAATTTCTGAGAAACTGACATGCGCCATTAAATTACTTGTTTTATGTTTATTGTAAATGTCGTCTTTGATAATTTAATGTTTTATGTTAGAATAGACGATCGAATTTCACTGACAATAATATTATTTGCGTAGAGTCAGATCGATGACGACTATTTCGTCGATGATTGTAAATTCCTAACTAATTTTATTAGATTTCATTTGATGTAGATTGAGCCAATAGCAAGATGCAGAATGAAGAACTGTTAGTGTGTTCTTAACTCCTTTTAACATTCCTTATAAATAACGGAAATATTTTCTCGTCATTAATAATAAAAATATAAACAGTGTTTACCATCACAAAATTGTAACAAAAAAGAATACATTTGACGTATTACACGAACAAAGATAACCGTCAACGCAGAAAACCCATTTCAATCACGTAAAGTCGGTGTCGATGGCAAGCGAACCTTTATAGCAACAGTTTCATTAAAAATCTCGCTCCATCTCCTTACAAAAGATTACGAACTCCCGCCATATTTTTAATCTGCAGGCCGAACAATGCAGCGACGTCGCACAGAAATATCATTTTACGAAGTGTATTGTATCGCTGAGTATAGACTAGCTTGCGGTGTGCAGGTCGGCTTAAATGGCCGGTGGTCATAGAATTTGTTGAAAATGATCTTCTTTAAGTTTATAAGTTATAAGAGTGACCTGATTTTTCAATTTCCTCAGAAAACGGAGTTAATATAGTTTTTGTGACGTTTTATTTTGATAGGTTGATAATTTTATCAGGTTAATTTGAAAATCTACCATTAAATAAAATTGTATTTTGTTACATGCATAAGCAAAGACGACGTGTAGTTGTTTGTTACAAGTTATAACATAAACACACTAAGATTTATATTTAAATAAAGTCACGCGAAGGGCTGCGGTGATCATAGTTCTAGTCAACTCGGCACGGGTGATAGTCCTGGCACGCTGCGCAGAAGATTTCCAGTAGCGGCGGAAACGATGCTTCTTCAAGTTCTTCGTAGGTGTGAACAACGTCTGGCTCAGGGTCTCCCAAGTAGTCTTGATACTCTGAATCGCTACTCAATACGGCTGCGTCCGATTGATAACTCTCGGAATCTGTTTCGTCCGAAGCGTTGTCCTCGTTTGTGTCCACTTAGTAACTCTCGGTATCTGTTTCGTCCGAAGCGTTGTCCACGTTTGTATCCGATTGGTAACTCTCGGTATCCGTTTCGTCCGAAGCGTTGTCCTCGTTTGTGTCTGATTAGTAACTTTCGATATCTGTTTCGTCTGAAGTGCTGTCCTCGTTTGTGTCCGATTGGTAACTTTCAGTATCTGTTTCATCCGAAGCGTTGTCCTCATCTGTGTCCGATTGGTAATTCTCAGTATCTGTTTCGTCCGAAGCGTTGTCCTCGTTTGTGTCCGATTGGTAACTCTCAGTATCTGTTTCATCCGAAGCGTTGTCCTTATCTGTGTCCGATTAGTAATTCTCAGTATTTGTTTCGTACGAAGCGTTGTCCTCGTTTGTGTCCGATTGGTAACTCTCAGTATCTGTTTCATCCGAAGCGTTGTCCTTATCTGTGTCCGATTGGTAATTCTCAGTATCTGTTTCGTCCGAAGCGTTGTCCTCGTTTGTGTCTAAATTTTAAGAATAGGTTTATTCGTAAAGAATTGGAGTTCACCTTCCTTCTTAGGAGTCGAATCAAACCACAATTTTTTCTTGTTATGTTCTATTGAGCTCGACGAATAAAATCGTATCTTGAACTAACAGATTTATTATTTTATATTTATTTCTTAACTAGAGACACTTGTATGGATACGCGAATATACTGACGAGCATTGGTTGCCCGTTGTTACTGGAGGTTTAGTAAGATCTCTCGTCCAATAATTTGGCAGGAGAATATAATAATATATGATTCGCGGATATAAATTTAAGAACAAAGTAATTTGGATATTCCGCGAATTTAACAATGAATATATTGTACTAATACAAAAACAAAGTAATTAATGAAATCTTCCAGGAATTTTAACAAGGATTATAATTGAATATTTTGGGGGTTAATGAACCTTTGATAACAATTTTACTAAGATTAAAGCAATATTGTTGCTTATCATCGTCCGACAATTACGACAATACAAAGGTATTAAAAGATTTGTACTTATTCTTACAAACTTACAATGATTACTTATTCTTACAAAGAATAAGTATGAATCTTTTAATACAAAGGTATTTGTACTTATTCTTTGTCTTTGATTGTTACATTGTTGCAAAATATGATATTATAAGTTTAGAATATGTGGCACGCACTTCCTGGTACGTGGCTGGTACATAACAAACTGCACATACAATATTCAGTTACGTTGTCTGATATCCCCATTTCATTTTTAGATAATTATACTTAAAAATTAAGGGTATCTCGATTATACATAATCTATTTAAAATAAAAAGAGAAAAAGAAATATTTTTCATTTCACAGGATATTGTTTTAACTGTACAGTTTAACGAATAATTATTTTATGTTTCAGGGTGCGGTCAAGGAAATTAAAATTTATTATGATGTAACGGGTTCAACTATCGATAAAACAATTTGTCCTCATGACGTGAGTATTTTATAAATATAAATTTTCGGTATTTGTACCGCAGCGCAGTCATTTAAAATACTTTTATTTTTCACTGTAGGTATGGGGTCGTCCATCAATCACGTGATGTTTTAGCAAATTTTTAACCAACCCTGTCCCTAGTGATATGTGGTGAGGTTTTAGACTAAAAAAGTCACTTGTAGTTTTTTTAAAGCACTTACATTAAAGATGTCAGTTATTTCGGCTTAAAAATCGCGCGTTCAACGATAAAATAAATAGGTACACGTGAAATCTCACCACACCCTCCTTTGTGATATTTTGTGACTTTTCCGAATCCTCTCCCCCCTTTCGAGCCTCACGTGATTAATGGACGACTCCTATGACAATTTACATGTATAATAAGTAACAATTACGCATACAGTTTTACCACGGTTTATATAGTATGTAGATTAAGTAAAGGCAATCTTTTTTAAGCTGTGTGTAGGTTAGGAAGAAACCAACGGTACATGCTTTTTTCAATTTGAATATTATTGTAGGTATTTATTTCACATTTAAAAACATATACCTCTTTCGTAATCGGTTAACAAATTTACATCACCCTGTAAAATACAATATAGGCAAGCATAATAAACTACTGTTTTTCTTTTCAAACAAAGAGTTTGTAATCTTTTATTGACAATTAATTGACTGGTTGTCAAATTTTTAAGAAACAAATACCCTACTCAACACTGTACAGTATGTTACATTTATTTTTTTTAAATGCTATTTATTTTTTTAAATGTAAACGAGAAGAAATTTGGGAAGAATCTCAACCTACAGACAGCCTGGTCAAAAGAATTGCCTTTAGTTAATTAACATACTGTATACTATAATCTGTATGGGATCTATAAATTTAAGAGCCACCAACCACTTTTTTACTTACCTACTAGTAATGCAGTAAATATTATCTTAAAATTCGTCAGTCACTTAAGTGAATACTCGTAAATCGTGTTGGTCTCAGGTGTGGCCATTACATTTATTTATACTGTAGTAAGTTAGAGGCTTTTACCTAGCTTATTTAGAGGCTTTTATACTACATTTCAAACTTATTGGTGACTATGAAGTTAGCCACTATGCGTATAGCCGTGCCCAGCACTTGCCTCTGTCACCCACTTACATCGAAATTGTGTACTGCGCTTCGTCTCGCGCGATGTAATAAGATAAGAAATAAGATTGTATCTTATGATGACAGATAATTTTAAGCGCTCCGGTAATGATCAGTTGCGATTGTAAATTCAGTCATTGCCATTGTTAGAGCAATTGAAAAAGCTTCAATTGCACATGTAAATGATAAATTTTCCCGGCAATTACCTAAAAATTGATAATCGAAAATGATCGTTACCGGAGAGCTTTTACAAGTGAAACGATCTTTAATTTTTGAGATTTTAGCATTCACAATGCTAGAAAAAATACGACTCGCACCAGATCATGTTCTCGGACGGAAATCGATATATAATCTTATATCGATATCCCGATATATAATCTTATATCGATTCCCGTCCGAGAACATGATCTGTTGCGAGTCGTATTTTTTCTAGTATTATATAAGTGGAACGATAGGTTTCGCATCTCAAAGTAGGCCTTCTGTTTCTCTCATAATGGCCAGTTAAAATAAAATCTCTTCAGAATGTGTTTCAGTATCAAGTGTACTTTATTAATATAAAAATTACAATTATTTTACAGGATTTGAAATTACCATCTAGCGTTAGTATTTTTTATTGTTATTTGGTTCTAAACGAATTAAAAGATCGCTTCAGCAGCTATCCATGTGTCGTTATTTTCAAATAACAAACTCTACGTATTGGCAAGATGAAATTGGGGAAATAATTTTACAAAAATTGGTTCTGGCTCTTTAAAAAAATAGAGTTTCTCGCACTAGGTTTTTTCTTTCAATTCTACTTATGACAAATTAACAAATATATAAAAATCACGAATCATGAGACGAGTTTAACAAAATTCTGTTTGTATTGGTCAGATCTAAAACAAATTTACTTATTGAATAACTTTATAACAACCATGTTATTCAAATCAATATTTATTTATTTACTGCTGATTAACCCGTAATATTATTTAAAAACATAATGAACTCTCAGTGCGTGAATAATAATTTCCCAAAGCAAAGATTTTCTGTTACATAATCTTATATCTAGTGAAAGAAATTCTATTACTCAACTATTTTTCGATCTAACAAAACTATTACAAAAAGAACTGTTTCAAAATTGGGGTGAAATACTTTCGCTACTTTTATAGTACTCGTCTTATAACATTATACTATTTAAGTATTGTTTATCTTTAATCCACTGAGGTTGATGCTACATGGCACATATTTTTTATTACTAAGCTGTATTAATTATCATAGGCTCCAAACTTTTTTAACAAAATTGGTTATTGTAAACTGAAGTTTTAATCATATAAATTATGATTTGAATTCATTACATAATTCATTTAACAACGAAATAATAATATATCAAACATAATGTTTAAAAAGTTTTTAAAATATTTTAACTTAAAAAAAAAACATCTAAAAGTTTTACTATCATTAACCAATTTTGTTTATGTTTTTGTCTAAACGAAAATATGCTTATTTAGAAAATTTATGCCCGTTTGCACTAAACTTAAGAATTGCCTAAGTTTTTTCCTAACTACAACTTGACCAAATTAAAACGGTGTCATTACTTAACTGTCATGCTTTCATGCGCTTATTTATCTTGGTCGAGTTGTAATTAGGAAAAGACTTAGGCGATTCTAAGTTTAGTGCAAACAAGTGTTAATATCCTGAATGTGATAACTAAATTATTAGCAAATCCATATAGTAAAATAATTGCTTTTAAATAAGTATGTTGTTTATACGTTTAATATTAGGTATCTATAGATCTTTATTTACTATATCGTTGCTTTCGTTGTATTAACAAAATTAATATTTCTTTCGTAGCCAGATTATGACAACGATGATAACGTAAGTGCAATCAAATTGTGTTTCATTTAAGTGTTATTGGTTTTAATTAAACTTGAAAACAAGTAGTAATTAATCATAGTGATTTTAGCAAGTGAAATGCAACTAAAAATTTGATAAAACTAAAATAAGTAGTGTTTTTAAGATTGATTGTTGTTTTTGATTAATTTTCTTTGATAAATAATACGGTATTCTATTATTGAAATCATCTTGATATAATGTATATTTTTTTTAATTTTCCGCTTAGAATAAAAACTAACAAAACAAATCAATGTTTTAACTACTTATATTTCTGTTACTTTGAAAATAAATTAACTTTTATTCTGTTTGCTTTCTTTAACTTTTGTGAATATTATTTCATTGTTAATGAAGGACTGATTTCAACATCTATTGATTGATAGTAATGAAATTAAAATGCAGAATTCTAAAATATCATGCGCAGCCATACGTTGGACATGATTTATCTTTATCATTGATTTATTTTCCAATAAATTAACATCGTAGTTAATTATTTAAAAATGAAACTGTTCAAATAGAGATTTATTATGAAAACAGTCCTAAAAATAAATATTTACCTATATAGTGCTTGTTTTGCTTGTGTGCAGTGCGCTTTACTAAAACAATTTATTCAATTTGAATTAAAAAATCTCATATTTTTCTTTCACATTTCCAGTTTACGCAAGGTGAACCTGGAGGTAAGATCACATTTTTGTACTCAAATTAGTTTTATGACTTTATTTATATTATATAATTTTTTTGTGATAAAATAAAGTGACGGTAGCTCAGCGGTCAGAGCATTGGACCGGATATCCAAAGATCGCGGGTTCGATTCCCGTCCGAAAACATGATCTGCCCTTCTATTGTCTAATATCAAAATCTATCGCAATCGCTTTCAAAATGTAACACATTGATGCTTCTTTTTGGCATAAATAAAAACTTATCAAAGAAATGCAGCAATGTGTCACATCCATCTCTCAAATGAAAGCGATTGCGATAGATTTTGAAATTAGACAATTAGCCCCCCGGTGCGAGTCCTATTTTTTCTAGTATATTATTTAGTATTATATAAAAATAGCATTGTGAATGCTTAAATCTCAAAATTTAAAAATAACGTTACTTCACAGAAAAAGGTGAAAAGGGTGAGAAAGGAACAAAAGGAGTAAAAGTGAGTTAACAATTTTCTTTTTGCTGCTGAAAATTGACTGCTCTTATTTGTTGATAACTATGTTCATTATTCGTGATTAACATGATTGTATTTCTTTGAACAGGGCGAAGCTGGTAGCTTTGTCAGAGGTTCTGATGGCCCACAAGGACCTCCAGGTCCTCAAGGTCTACCAGGGTCTCCAGGCCGAAAAGGTGAAGAAGGTGTAAGTGGGAATAACAATACTGGAGATAATTAAAAAACTAATGGGCATATAGTATCTACCTGTAGTATCTTTCTATACAATTTTACATGTAACGAATTTTTTTTTTAAATGTAAAAAGCCAAAAGTAGTGTTTTATATACAAGGTGTTATAAAAATACCCCTAATGCCGAATATGGTATATAGGGACCATCAAACTGAACAACTTTTACTATGGGACCAACTCTGAAATCGCGAAAAAAAAATCAGCTGTTTCATACAAAACTTAAAATTGAAAATATCAGAATGTATGAAACAGCTGATTTTTTTTTCGCGATTTCAGAGTTGGCCCCATAGTAAAAGTTGTTCAGTTTGATGGTCCCTATATACCATATTCGGCATTAGGGGTATTTTTGTAACACCTAGTATACTAAGTCATCTTTGTGCACTGAGTTTGGCATTTAACTAATCAGTTCGTAAAAAACCTTTTTAGTAATGTTTCTCATACGTGTCTTCCTATTTTCTTAACGCGAATTGTTTTTTTGTAATTTAATGTAACCCAAGAAAAGTTTCAGTGATCTAATGTATTTTACACAGGCATGCAACTGTTCCGAATCTGTGGTGTCAAGTTTATTAAAAACTATGCCTGAAATGAGAGGACCAAGAGGAGAGACTGGCCCGATTGGACCAACAGTAAGTAAAAATAGATGTTTTATCAAAAATAGTATAGTTCAATAATTAAAATTGATCAATGAATTGCATTTACAACTCCTTAATAATTAAAATATATAGCTTACGGTCATTGTATAATAATGAATAGCTATGTGTTTTGCAACTTTGAAAACACTTGATGGAATGTTCAAAGTATGCCCATCTCGCATTTTACACTCTTTCTTATAATTGCATTTATAAAATAACTAGGAATCTTGTTTAAATGTCCAAGATCTTTCTAGTCGAAAGATCTGTGACTTTAAAAATAGTTGCGTTTTTAGGGAAAAGATGGTCAGCGGGGTGAAACTGGTCTAAGAGGACATAAAGGTGAAACAGGAGAAAAAGGTGAAAAAGGAAGTGATGGCACTCCAGGACTTGAAGGTTCTCCAGGTCTCAAAGGTGATCCAGGAGATAATGGAACTCCAGGTCCACCAGGGCCACAAGGACTCCAAGGACCTCCTGGACCACCGGGACCTACAACTAAGGTGATTATAATTGTCACAATTCAATTATCAACTTTCTAATACAAACATTTCATGTCAAGAAATATAAAGAGTCATCTCAATTTATTTGATGCAGATTAAATAAATATGGCACACAAATTAAGACAATATTACTATTTTTAAATTTTAGCATTCTTAATGCTATTGTTATATAATACTAAATAACTGCTGAGCTATCGCGCTATCGAGCATTGGACCGGATATCCAAAGGTCGCGGGTTCGATTCCCGTCCGAGAACATGATCTGGCGCGTTACGTATTTTTTCTAGTATATTATTTAGTATGATATAACAATATAACTATATTATTTTAATATAATCTTAGAACCCTGTAGTGTCAGAACTTCGTTTGACAGGACTTAGAAGTGAGAAAAGAAATACCAATGCCTGGACCAAGGGGTGAGCAAGGACCAGTTGGTCTTCCGGGTACACCTGGGACTCCAGGCATTCAGGGCTTGAAAGGTGAAAAAGGACATGAAGGACTTAAAGGACAAAAGGGTGAAAAGGTAAGCGAATATACAACTAAACAACTTATATGCCGTAACGAATTTTAATTTGAATTTTACATTTTGGCTTATCAATCGATTTCTCAAACTATTTTTATTTTATTTTATTTTCAGTAGTTAGTATACTCCTATACTCCATTCAATCTTGATGTGTCTCTTTATCATATAAGTAATTGAAAAATAAGAATTTGTTTACTCAATAGTTTCAAATAATTTTATGATATAATTTCGACGTTTACTGAAGTTCACATAAAATTTCAACATTGTAATGATTGTAACGATTTTGACATTTCATTATTTTGTTAAAAAAAATACTATATAGTTGCCATTTTGGTACAAGCTGATTCCCCGGTTCTACAAAAATGTTATAATCTGCATATAGGATCAGTGGGGTGGGCTTACCTTCGCCATAATTTCACCCGTCGCCACTGATACTTACCTGTCTAAAATGGGACAGAGTTAAATATTATCATTTTTTATTTTTGGAATATAATACGAGGAGGTGCATGCCAATTTTTTTAGAAACTCTTTACTCAATAATTTGACACTGGCAAGTTATACACTATACTGGTTATTTAATGATTTTAAACATGGTACATACTTGAATTCAAATATTTTTCTTACCTGATTTCTAGGGAAGATATATCGGAAAGTATAATCGCACTTTACTCGGAATCCTCAATAACTAATTATTTTATATGTTGTGGTTTGAATGTAAAAACAGGGAAATATTGGCGCAGAAGGACCTAGAGGGGAAACAGGAGATCGAGGGCTACCAGGAATCGATGGAACACCTGGAGCACACGGAAAACATGGCCGCCATGGTGAAAAAGGCGATAAAGGTACTTTACATACGATATCTAGTGGATACAAACACTTACGTGTGATTATGACAAAAATAACCTGTGATCGAGACCTTGTTACATCCGTTACTCTTTAAATATAGTATTTTTGCTTAATTCACACTAACAGATAACAATATTTTGACTCGAATCAATTCAAAATTAATCAATACACGTTCACTTATACCCTGGATTATTTTATAATTATTAAAAATTGTGAAATAATGTGATTTTTAATTGAATATTTAATATTAAATTCGTTGTAAAATCCTTAGTTAAACTTTTTGGCTATCTTTTACAGGTGATTTAGGACCTAAAGGTGATATTGGTCTACCTGGAATGGCAGCCAAACTATCTTCAATACTAGAAGACAACGAAGAAAGTAAGAGGCATTTTATTCTACCTAATATTAGAGTTTCCCCAATCCACTGGCTTGTTTGAACCTTGCCAAACTTCAAAAAGATAGATAAGCTGAATAAATTTCAATATCTAATAAAATATTCTGGTCACGTGAATGTAATAACTTAAGTAGATTGAATCCCCAAACATTTTTTGCTACTATTGGCCCTATTGGCTTTGATCCTTATCCTGACCCAGCGCTGTATTATCCAATAGACTTACTGTGGATTTCTGCACTTGTCCCTTTTCGTCAATATGTTGATTGAAAGAGAGGCACAGATTCTTCACAAGGTCTGTCTTTAGAAATATTCTCGCTCGAATAACTATATACCGCAGATGCTTCGGTCATTTTTCGGTCGAAGGAAAAGCGTTGGGATTTCTTTTAGCTAAATCACTTTATTGTTCTCATTTGTTTTGCGTTGCTCCTTTGTAACAATATTTCTGAAGGTATTCTCAGAAATATTTGATATTTTTCTGAAACAAATACTTATTGATAAAAAAAAATTTCAGATGCAAGAATAGTGGAATTGCTAAGAGGTATTAAAGGTGACATTGGATCGAGTGGAGATAAGGTACTAAACATTTATAAAACAATCATTAATGTGTATTGCGTTTTATTTATTACATTAATATTATTAAATTATTCATCTCTTAAATTAATTTATACAGGGAAATACAGGTGAACCAGGCCCAGTTGGTCCAAAAGGAGTTGCGGGTAAAGATGGTCATCACGGGCACCATGGAGCTAAAGGGGATACTGGACCTCAAGGAGAGACGGGACCAGTGGGTCCAAAAGGGCTTAAAGGAGATAGGGGTGAAAGAGGACCACCTGGCTTGCCAGCAAATGTATCAGAAATTGCATTAAAGGTAATTTAGACTACATAATACTTAATGGGAAAACTCATTCAATTTAGTGATAAAATCGTGCATAAAAAGTTACGTTTAGACAAAGTAAAAATTTAAATGAGGTGTAAAGCAAATCGCTAATCTTAAATTTATTTTTTACGAAAGTAATATAAAATGTAATTTCCCAAAATAACATACAAATATTACATTAGTAGTCAATAATCTAGTTTAAGCAAAAACATGATATTTTTTCAATATTAATAGCACGATGTTGCTTCTAATTTTAGACTAAAATTGATTTATTCCAATAGATTGCATATTACCAAGTTGATTTTACAACACAAAGTAATTATATTAGCGATTTTTTTGAAATATGTATAATTTTATGAGTTATTTGAATTATTTCGCATTTTTTTGATAAGTGCGGTTTGTGTGTCCCTTTCCCACGCGAGCTTTTATGTATATTCTTATCCTTGTTGTTTCGCTAGCTGAATGCCCCCTCATAATTTCAATAGATGTATTAAGTCGAGGTATTTTTTTTTTTGTTGGATTTTTGACATAATTAAGATAAGATAAGATTCTGCTCTTTTTCTTGTTTATAGGGAATTGAAGGTCCACAAGGTCCTGTTGGAGAACCAGGCCCACCTGGGGACGTAGGTCTTAAAGGTACGAAGGGAGAAATTGGACCAAAAGGAGATCGAGGACATACTGGTAGACATGGACCAATGGTATGTTTCAAAAGTTTGCTTTTACATTACTGTTTTATATTTAAATGATTTGTATATTTTTTTATGATAGGTTACACACATATTTACCTAAATATTTTCTTTATTTCTTACTTAAATGTTATATTGCTAAGGGACCTACGGGACCTCCGGGATCAAACGGAACTAAGGGTGAAAAGGGTGAAAGTGCACCTCCAGTAGACGTAAAAAAGGTAATAACAAGAATTGTAATACATTTTTTAATAAAATAGTATTAATCATAATTCTAAATAGACATAGTTAATCAATTTGTTTATTTAATATTGTTGTTTCAGTTAAAGGGAGAGAAGGGTGACAGAGGTGAAATAGGACCACAAGGTGAAGAAGGCCTACCTGGATTACCAGGATCAAATGCGACCTGTTCCAAATGTCAAAGTGAACCTATCGTTGGTCCGCCAGGACCACCCGGGCCACCCGGGCCACCAGGTCCGCAGGGTTTATCATTAGTTGGTCCAAAGGGCGAACCTGGGGGTATTGTAACACAGAAAACATTTTTGGCGTTTAGCAAAGGAAATACTAAGCGTGAGTAGCCTTAGCTACTTTTTGATTTATTAACTTCTGTAACAAATAAACATTATTTCTAATTTATGTTATTTTCGCTTATGTAGATATTTATAAAGAAATCAGTTTATGTAATGATCGATTTCATTAAATGATTTAAAAAATCAATTGTGTAAAATCTAAAAAATTTCAATAGAGTCATCAATTAAGGTAACGAAACAATTAACTACAAGTGAAACTTAAATAATAAATTATCTAGATGTAAAGTTAGGTATTATTTCAGCCAATCTAGATGATGAAGATGACTGTCAGACCGTATCTACCATTATTTATAAGAGTACAACAGCACTTTTAAAGGTACGTAAATCACAAATTACAATATTTTACACATAATAATAACATGTACCGTACTATTTTAGATTTATGCATGTAAATCTTATAATAATAATAAAAAATGTCAAATTTCTTTTTTTTCGATAAATAGGTAAGTTGATATTTTAGATTTCCATAAACTTACTTGTCATTTTTAAATCTTGTTTAATTTTGGACTCTTTCTTCTCTCTATCTAACGTTGCTTTATTATTTTATTATAATGCTGGGGCCACACTAAGGCTAAACAGCATTAATAAAATTATGGCGATAATTTTCCTTATGCCCATAAATAAATAAATATAAATATTTGACAACATCATATACATTTACTCCGATTCTAAAGTAAGTAGCTAAAGCACTTGTATTATGAAAATCAGAGACAACGGTAGTATCACAAACACAGACCTGAGCCAATATAGAAAAGTACGTTTTCTAAATTGACCCAAGCAGGGATCGAACCCGGGACCCCAGAGATGGCGACATCTTGCAAACCGGTGTACAAAGCCACTCGACCACGGAGGTCGCCTATACATATAAGGTTTATCAATTCGAAAACTCAACGGCGTTGGCCGTTAGTGTGGCCCCAGCATAAAACACTGTTAATTTGTTGCAGTTCATATCCGATCATTTGTTTTATTTGTTTTTCTTTCCCAAAAAAAGAAAAACATTGTCAATTCATAATAGTGACATAATAAATATTGCTTTTTAAGCACATAATAGGATTATTATTTTTATCATTTTCAGAGAACTTCAGACACGCGTGAAGGGACATTAGCTTACGTGTTGCAAGAAAGAGCCTTATTTCTGAGAATAGACAGGGGCTGGCAACACGTCTTAGTAAGTTAAAAAAAACTTTCAATTAAAATGAGAAACATAATTGATGGACCCTCTGCAAATTACTTTGTTCAAAGTTAAGTTACCCTCTATCCTTACAGAAAAAAGTGTCATATATTTTAATCCAGGTTGTAAACTATCTGTTTGCAGTTTCCCAAATTTTTGTCTGTATACATAACTTAATGAATTAACAATTTTAATTTCTAGATGGGTGCAATGCTGGACTCAGAATCTCATGTTCTACCTCAGAGACCTGTTCACTACACCACTACTACAAGAAGATATCCTCAAGAAAGACCTCACGTGTGTAATTATAATATTATTATTATGTCTGTCACTAAGTAGGCTGGCTTTCTAAGTAAGATGTTCTGAAACTTTAAAGTTACTACCTAATCATTATTTACGTGATTAATCACATAAATAAAGTTAAGGTAGTTTTAAAACTGTCTTTGTCAATAATTTAGAGACTCTAAATTTAACTTAGAATTAAAATTATTTATCATCACGCTAGGAGATAAAATCGCTAATCTTAGATTTCAGATTTACAACTGAACAGAAAGACAATATTTGTTGTTTATAAAAAAGGCATTTTTCAGGAACATTACTCTTCAAATTGTGGTAAGAGCTGTTTGATTTTTATGTATATACTGAAATTGTTTTTTGCAGAGTATTTCACCTCATGACTTTTCAACAACAATGGCTTATGGTGAAAGATATGTAAGTAATCGTTTGTCCTGACATACTAATCAACTGATCGAAGACTCACATTCAAAACTACTAAGTCAGAAATACAGAAATTTAGAATAGGGTTTATTTTGCATTTATCCGAAGGGGGGGAATTGGAGGGAAGACTTTGTATGAAAGCCGTTATTGTTTGAATTAACAAACATGAAGATTTAAATTACAGCTACTGAGTTCAAATAAATAATTATTAGTAACATTATTTTTAAGGGTTCCGTAGTCAAGTCAACAAGGAACACATAAAGGTTCCTTGTTGACTGTAAAGTTGTAAACTATAAAGTTTTGCCATGTCCTTCTGTCGTCCGTCCGCAGCTTAGCTCAGGGGGTCTATGTACTAGAAAGCTGTAATTTAGCATGAATGTGTATATTAATAACGCAAAAAAGTGGTAATTTCTTTTTCTCATCAACATCATAATGTGGGGTTTCGTTGGATAGGTCTTTCAATAAAGGTTTGTTGAAATTACTTTTTGATTCAGGGATCCGTTTGCGAAATATTAAGCTTTAAAGTGCAAAATTTTGTTAGTGTCAAGTGTCCATGACATGACATTTATATATTGAAGTTAAAAGGAAAACTATCACTGCTAGGTAGGCTTTACGAGTCAACGAGTAAGAGTCGATCAACTTACCAAATTAATTTATATTGGAAAAGTGTTCGTAGAACAAATTTCATTGAATAGTTAGGTATTAAGTATACTTAGTTTTAGACGTTAGTTGTGTAAAACAGGAAGTAAATATAAGTTTATAGCCATATGGTAATTGTATAAGGTAACTGCGTAACCCTATACTGCGCGTGGCCTGACACGCACTTAGCCAGTTTTCATACTGTTCTGTGTTTATTGGCAATTGATATTTTTTTGTTTAGGGAAAATGCACGATAAAGTAAATGATAATAATAAAATAAATGATTTTACAGTTCTCATCGACGGATTCACCGAGCGTACACCCTCCACCTAGAAATAAAAAAATCGTGAGTAGCTTCTTATTCTGTACAAAATAAATTCAAATTTTAATTCACTCCTCTACCCAAAATCACTTATATCTTCTTTATTCGTTTATTTCATTAGAATGATTATGGAATAACGGTGCCATCGATGTTTTCGAGTCTCACAGTATACGAACGATACTGATTCAAAAAATTCAAAATCAACACGGAGTCTGATTTGGAATAAAAAATGTTTTCGAAAAAAAAACCCGACGGTTAAAATAGTTATTCTTAATTGAAAAAAAGTTAAATACTTTTTACGAAAATTACTGTACATATTTATTTCATATTCACCGTGTGTCAATTTAAAAAGAGATATGCGAAATTTAACATTTTTTAAATCAAACTGACACACTCGAATAAGAGAAATTTAATAAAAAAAAAGAAAATGTCAAATTGTATGAAACAGCTGATTTTTTTTCGCGATTTCAGAGTAGGTCCCATAGTAAAAGTTATTCAGTTTGATGGTCCCTATCTACTATATTCGGCATTAAAGGTATTTTTGTAACACGTTGTATAGAGGTTTTTAAAATCAATTCATAAATTCTCTCATAGATCCGAATGGTGGCACTCAACGAGCCGTACTCAGGGCATATGCTGCTCGGAGACCGCGTGGGCTGGACAGCAGTCACCCAGCTGTGCCACCGACAATCCAGGAACATTGGGGGGAACTACCGTCCGTTCTTGAATGTGGAGTGAGTGTTTTTAGTACATTACTGCCGCGGTCTATAATGACTACGTTGCTGGCAGCGATGATGATGGCTTAGGAGCCCCGGAGGTAGATAAGAGGTATTTAATAAAATGTCAAAAAGCAGTCAAGTGAGAGTTTTATAATTTTCTACTTAATAATTTTATATAAAAATACAAAAACGTCATCTGCGTACTAGGGCTTTCTCCCCTCAATGTACAATGTACTATTTTTCACCTAAGTATGTTCGGACAAAACTCGACTGTAATGGATTTTCAAAGGAAATTGCTGGTGGTCAAAACTCGACAATAATGAAATTCCATACAACTATGCTGCACCACCAGCCGAGTAGCGCAGAAAGGTTAACTTTGCTCAAAGAAGGTTCTCAAAATAACGACCATATTCAAGCATTTGTTTTTAGCGAACATAACGGAAGTATCGTTTTTTCTAGAGGTCGGACGCCCGCGACTTCGTCTGGTGGACAGTTATTGTTTAAGTTATATCACAAGTGCTGCACTTTATTTCAGCAAACAAAATCTCCGTCACATGTGGCCCAAGAACGACAACCTACCAGTTACCAACTCAGTGGGCCAGTTACTGTTCGACTCCTGGGCCAGCATTTTCAGCGGTTCAGGTGCGCCTTTAACCAGACCAGGCGAAAACCTGCTGTTTAGCTTCAACGGAAAAAATGTTATGAAAGAAAATAGTACTTGGTAAGTGTTTTTTTAAGGACTTGACCAATGCTTGACCTATTTATGTGAACTGTTTCTCACGATTTACTTTGTTATTTTGTTACTCAAGATAATTTACTAGAAAACCAATTGAATATTTTATTGCAATGGTCTAATTGCGTAAAAAATTATTTTGATATTCACTTTTCATAGTTTAAATTTCATTTATTTTAGAATGTTATATTAGAGTTAAACAACAATCATTGTTAGTGAGTAAATATCTTTTAACGGGACATAAACAAGCAATTTTTGTAAAAACTAATATAATATTTTCTACGAACAGGCCCCATAAAGCAATTTGGCACGGCAGTACAGTCACTGGCGACGTCACACCAAATGGATTTTGCAACAAATGGGAGAGTGACAACCCTGCCCTTTACGGCATAGCATCTTCGCTAGAAAATAGAGAGCTATTGGGGCAAGAAAGGTATGTATTTGTTTTTTTAATACTTTATGCGTAGATCTTCCTTAAAAGCAAAAACTATATAGGTAC
The DNA here is from genome assembly GCA_963556745.1 of Catoptria pinella. Classification (NCBI taxonomy): domain Eukaryota; kingdom Metazoa; phylum Arthropoda; class Insecta; order Lepidoptera; family Crambidae; genus Catoptria; species Catoptria pinella. Next base: position 9,320,360 of record OY750771.1, read on the forward strand.
TTGTAAATGAAAAAATAAAGTCTACTCTGACAAAAAAAATTAACACTTCTATGTTTTTAAAATTTCAGATATACCTGTAATAGTAAACTAATAGTCCTGTGTGTGGGAGTTGTGGATCCTATTAGTATAAAATATCCAAATAGAAGAAGACGTGAAAGGCAAGTATTGCATTATTTTTCCAGCAAAGGGCGTTAAGATTGGCTTCAGAAGTAACTGAACGGCATTCTGTGACGTCACATTTGACACCGCGCAGCCGATATGTATAGCGCGCAAAAGTAATTTAAGATTATCTAAACAAAAATTTTTTTTACAATGTTTCTTTAACAAATTTTTTTTGTATTTCCGTATGGATTCTAATGATCAACACTATTTTGTCACTGGAGCATTTTGATTTTTTGCTAACTTTGGAGTAGAGGTTTTTTTTGCTTACCTTTCTGCTCTATCATACCTAAAAAGAAGAATCCATTCTCAAGTAAAATATCCAATTGCAACTTACTGAACAAGCACAATAAAGCGTAATATCCTTTGGAACTGGAGCAGTGTTCCAATGAGATTTATATTAATTACATTATTTATTTTATCGTCTTTTACAGAAATAATATAAGGAGGCGACACTCCAATTCTGATGCGAGAGGGAACAGTTAGACGAAAATCTCGGCTAGTACTTATTGCCTTTTAGATTAAATTAACAAAACGCTTGTAGATAATAGGTAACAAAAGTATGTATAAAATTTGAATCACCACTTTCAAAATTGAAAAAAAAAACTATTTATATGAATGAACTTTGAAATATTATATAAGTGGAATAGAAGTAAAAAAAACATAAGTCGACAAAGTGATACTCCAACTTATCGAATGAATAGACTTCATTGGATCAAGTCTAAAATAAAAATTAATTATTAATTATTAAATTGTTATTAGTATTACATAAAAATATTTTGTTAATCAATTATTTTCTGCGTAGAAAAAATAGGAAGTAATAATTACTACTGGGGAGCAATTCTGTAACCAAACTCGGATCTTACTTCGAACCTCACTTCACTTCGCGTGAATTTGTTATTGGAAATTAGCTGAATATAAGCTACTTTACCGACTGCAAAAGGTTTTAGGTAGCTACCGTAGCTGCTGCTCTTCTGATTAAAAAACAGCCTATACCTCATTTATGATTAAAAATTCTCACGCAGTGAAGTGAGATTCGAAGTGAGGTTCGAGTTTGGTTACAGAATCGACAGGCTGTACTGTAATTGTATATACGTTATTTATTTTAGTCTTCTACCTCATCGCTAATAATAATGGGCTATAAATAAAGTCATAATCATAAACGACTATTCCTTCAAACTTACTAATGTAAAGAAATTATTATCATGTATTAGGAATAATATTAGAAAAAACTACTAGAAGAACTCGACTCACCCGTAGCACCTCAGACGGGACAGTTTGTCAACTTGGTCATGGCATTGGGCCGGAACCCCAAGGGTGCGGGTTCGGGTCCCATCTGATTTGCTACGGGTGAGTCGATTTTTTCTAGTTTTCTAATATTATTTATCTTAGTATAAAAATGGTATTGTGAATGCGAAAAATATAATTTATTAATTATTATCATGTAGTTTTATGCTAAACTTAAGACTAAACTAATAATAACTGAACTAAACTAGGTCAAAGTTATCCCCTTTATAGGCCCTCCACATGCGCAGACCCGGCCGGAAGGATTGTACGGAAGGCCGTACCACAGAATAGAGAAACTACAAAAGTTATGCTAGTATCGTATTTATTAGGTCCGACGATTCCTCTAATGCCGAAAAGCACTATTGTTATATTTCAACGTATAATAGATTCTCAATCTCTTATAAAATCAACGCACACATATGCGTTGATACGCGGCGCGCATCGCGTGTGCATGTGGGAGGCCCATTACACGGTATGTAAATTAAACTTTTGAAAAGTCACTTACAAAATCATGATAACACGTACTGTTTGAGAGTTAAGCATTACGTTTCATTTCAAAGATATTTTTTTTTCGAAGTATGGTTAAATAATCTTTTACAAAAGTCACTTTTAAAGAGTTCGATATTAATGTATTTGTATCGCGTACGAGGAAATGTCTGAATGAAATGAATGTGTGGTTTAAAACAACTAAATAAATGAAAGTTAAATTTATGGGAGTATTAATAGCGAGTATTTGACAAAGGGAGATCTCGAAATTGGTGACCATGACATTTTTTTAAGCCGATGGTTTTAATTACCAGTTTTTTATATGGACGTTCTCTATTCATTACAAAAGATTTTATGCTATCAGTAGCGCCAGGTCTATGCTATCAGTAACACCATCAGTGGTATAATTTGATGAAGGTAAAGATTGCTAATTAATTGCCATGTTTAACTTTAAAAGCTTTATAAGTTAAATACGAGTAAGACGAAAGGCTTGGGAGCTCTAACACACAGGACAGTTCGCTGCGATCCTTGCAATATTATGGAGTTCTATTATCCCTTCCACACTGGTTGCGTTGCGATTCCATATATCGCAGCGGTCTAAGATCGGATCGCATGACCGGTACCTGTATGTTTGAGCTCTAAATAATTGAAAAATATTAGGGCAGTTTATCCTAAGTAATATTTATGTTATTTATTTTGTTAATTAATGCAAGTATTTTAACTAATTATGAAATATAATTCGTTTTGATTTATTTAATTGTAAATGTGGCTCTACTTATTATTTTCACTTTTACTCTAAACTTGTGCCATAATATTTGTGTAGTTGTGGATTACTACATGCAAAGTGTAATAAAAATATATGATAACAGCTATGTTGTTGTTTTACTCCCTTCTTAATGTAATTTCAATACTTGTATGTGTAAAAACAATAATACTGTTGAATAATGTTTATATGCTTTGTTTATGATATTATCCATATTTGTCTGATAATCAATAGTTTTTTAAAGTAAGATCGTCAAAGAGTCAGTAAGAAAAAGATTTTGCCACAAACTGTGTTCGTACCAGCGAACTAAAATCTGTGGAAAAGTAATTGAAAACTAATATTGCTTGCAATTACAAATTAAAAATTACAACCCGCACAGCATTTTGTTAGTCGGGTGAGCCACGCACCCGGTGACAGATGTTAGCGTTCTTTACAGTAATTGCAGTTTTTATTTTGTAACGACGTCAAAAACGTTTGTTATTGTGTAATCAAATGGTGTAAAAGACGCAAAGAAGGCAAAAAGATGCAGAGATAACATGTCGTATCATAAGTATTAAATATGTTTTGTTTGTGTATAGAAAATATCTATAAGTGTAAGTACACTTAGTAGATTAAGGTCGCTATTATGCAACCAGTGTTCAGTCGCTTTATGCTGCATAACTAAATTCCAGCATGTTTAGCCCCGCCCACTTGGTTGTAATTTTTGTGTGGAGCTATTTTTTGAGCGGAAAGCTTGTTCCATATATTTTAGTTCGCTGGTTTGTACCTACATTTTCAGTAAGGATCTGTTTCACAGGTTTTTGATAGGTTTCAGATATAAAACCGGAAAGATAATTTTACAAATTCTGTTCCATTTCTTTACAGTCTTTTAATTTTGTAACTGGCCGATGTCTGTTATATTATATTAAAAATATTTAAGAAAAATATGATAGTAGTATAAAATATGATTTGTATAATTTTCTCTGTCTGTCTGAACGCACATCACACAAAAACCAGTGCACATTAGAAGCGGTTTTCATAATTGAGAGTCGAACTTAAAATCTGGTGCATGTTTTATCTAAAGCGGACAAAGTTGCAGGTGGCCGCTAGTTTTAATTTTAAATAAACCCAAAAGATATACCTGAAATCTGAGAAACGGGTCCTAATAAAATTATCGCCTTAAAGTAATTCCCTCCTATATTTCAGTGCGGCCCATACATTTTCTTGCATACTATATTCAGAGCTTCTGGTGGTGCAATAAGGTAGTTGGACCGGGTCCAAACTGGTTTAACTGGTATCGTCTCAGTTTAACTCGTTTCCTGTCGTACCCGATGAACAATCTTGTGTTTCATGGAACTACGCCTTGGCCATTCAAAAATCGGCAATATTTTGGAGCTTTGAACAATAGCTCAGACTTACGGTAAATATTGTTAAGGTAAAAGTGGGAATTGAAAATCAGTGTCCACTCTTTACCTGTTAATGAAATCGGAAACTGAAAGAACTTAAATTCATTAGCTGCGGTTATTAAAGTCTGAAACATAACATTTATTCATCGAGACCTTTGGATAAAGGTAGCTTTTGAGGCAGGATCTCTTCGCCATGTATCCAGCGAAAAGGGAAGTACTTCCGCCGAGCTAGGTGTCTGTGCTCGGGGACCGCGATCCAACTGTTTCATGTTGTATTTTGTATTTATGCGTAGCGCTTAGAAAACTTCGATATCGTGAGTCAGGTCTCCATACATTTTTGCCTTGATGTTAGCTTGACGTAGTGCGACGTCACGTCTGCTAAATGTTTAGATATTGTACTTTTCGCTGATCCTGCATTTCTTCGTCATTCGTCTTGTGCTTATGTAGCGGTATGATCGCGCCGCTACAGAAGATAATTGATAATTTTTCCTAGAAAAAAATAAGGTTTAAACCAACTTTATATACCATATATACCATATAGTATTAAACTAAAATAGTTTTGCGCTAAGCAGGTAGCATCTGGAATCAAACCGCGGTGTCTGTAAGACGGGCAGGGGAGCGATTCTGTAACCAAACTCGCATCTTACTTAGAACCTCACTTTACTTCGCGTGAATTTGTTATTAGAAATTAGCTGAATATAATCTACTTTACCGATAGCAAAAGGTTTTAGGTCGCTACCGTAGTTATCTGAAATGTTTTGTGACTATCATTATTTCATTTCTCATTTAAAATTCCCGCGCAGTGAAGTGAGGTGTGAGTTTGGTTACAGAATCAACAGTCTGGTCACCAGTTATAGGTTAAATATTTATATTTTATATTTAAGCTGACATTTTCGTTTGATAAAACAATTGTTTCAACAAAAACATTAAGAATACGATTTGGAATTCAAGTGTGGCACTTTTTAAAGTGTTTCAGATCCAAAACACTAAATGTATTAGCTACGTGAGCGTGGACTAAGAATGAAAAAACATCTTTATTACTAATGAACAATGTATTTGTATAGTGTCGGTTATAGATCTCTCAATGACATTAGTTACAGCAAAAACCTAAACTGACACTTAGCTAATAAAAAGCATAGTGCTCTATGGCGACCAGCCAGTTTCCAACAAAATTTTGAAAACAAAATCTAGCAAAATTAGCCCCGCTGGCCACGCGAAGGCAAACGCGAAATAACTATAATGAAACCAACACGTAGAAAGTGTGAACATTACCTTCGTTTGCTCGCTTTCATTTCTGGTATTTCTTATGTTCATTTGCAGTAAGAGACGCCGCAACGATCAGTTTAATGCAACTAGGCAGCTCTCCGTGCAGTTGTTCCAGTGTGCAATAACCGGAGATACTTTAAGGCTTCCCGCCCACGAGCGATTTATCGCTGAGCGATTTTTGTCGCCGATAATAGAACAACAGAGTTCAATACGTAAACGCCCACGAGTTACAAAAGGTAGCTCAGCGACTAATCGCCTGCGAAATGACACTGACAAGAGTGACAAAGGGTTTACTTAGCCAGCGACAAAAAAACGCCGCGATAATCGCAGCTACGAAAAGTTGCTCGTGTGCGGGTACTCTAAATGCTACATTATAAGTTCCTTTAGAGGTGCCTAAAGAACTGTTTTTAACGCAGTGTAGTACTACTAGTTATTTAACCCTTAGCATCCCAAGGTCGAAAATCTAATAAATATTAATATTATAATTTTTCAAATAACTCATTAGTGTTCAAATAGTAAGTATTTTAAAGTGTAATGTAAGTGCACCTGAAATGGGGCGCTGGGTAAATGGGTCATTAATTTCATACCATGGTAATATTAAAATGGTAATTAATACAAAATAATATGTTGATGCTAATATAAAACTTCGTTTTCCTTATTATTAGGCATAAAATGTATACTTTATTTATAATTAATAGTTGATTATTTTCATATAGAAGAAAAGTACAAACTTAAGTATAACTACCAGCACACGTTTTTTACTCGTATACACAAAGGTACATACGTACTATTTAATATCCCTTGATTGAAAAATTGCTAATCATAGTTTCACACAGGTGACTCTATGTCAAATACTTAAGTTCGAAAATGATCGTTTGCTTTAATTACGACAGTCAAAATAAGATAAAAATATAAATTAGGGAGTATAACAAGAAAAAAGCTTCAAAAAAGGCATTGGCTTTCATCAGAATTTGTCCTATCTGATGAAATACGGATCTCGAATTCCATTTTGTGCATCCGCAGGTGATTTGAATGCGTCGAATAGACGTATCTGTTTGATATGCAACAACTTTTCGCCTTCAAGCCGTGCATGAACGAATGGACGAATTTGAGAACGAACGTGGTAATGAAGCCGGATGCCATTTTGAATGACTATTTCAGCAGAAACACTCAAATGAAAGGATTTAGATTGGAAATGAAACTATGTTGACTTTTGACCTGGTTTAAGCTTCAGTTTTTTTGCGACTCAGCTACCAATAGTTGGGAGAGTAAAAGGTTCAATGAAATAGCTAGAGGATTGCCTAGGGAGCTGTTTGCCCTAAACAAGAGATGGCGATGAAGCAGTATGCTTGAAATACGAGATTGACTAACAAGCAGTTATCGGCATCTCTCGTTCAGGGAAAAACAGCTTCCTCGGCAAACCTTTTGTTTTTATTATAATGCCTTCATTGGCATCTCTCATTTGATGATCTCTCAATGAGTGTACGAGGGTGATAATGGTCAGGTTGATTAATAGTTATAAATGTTTTATTTATTTAGATGTCATGCATGTGTAAAATGATATCAATTTGTTATCGTGGCACGCAAAACCACGTCGTATTTTAATGATTTTCACCATTATATCTGATCTTATTTAAGACCTTTAAGAATGCATAAAAGATCTCCAGTATACAGCGTGAAATTTTTATCATTTGGTTCCCGCAGTAGGGTGGTTCTACTCATGATAACAAGCAACTTTTACTATGGTGCCAACTCTGATGTCTCCAAAAAAATCAGCTGTTTCATACATTAAGGTAATTGCGCTTTTTTTCGCGATTAAAATTTCAGCGTGTATAAGTAACATCATTCAAAAAAAGCTAAGATAAAAAGATAAGCTGCATTTTCAGGCAAAGAAACATAGCAAAAATAGGTTAATTAAATATAGCTACTGCTTATAAAATGCCGTTTCACTTATTTTATTCCCTTCTAATAAGAGAGGAAATGACAGACTGAAGGTTGTTGAAGGTGTTTAAAAATATCTGGAAAGATGTTCAGTTGAATGTCGAAGTTAATTCCTTCTACATTGGTGAGATGGCGCTGGCTTGCAGCGTAAGAGTTGATATACTAGAAGAAATTCGACGTTCCCATTAGTGACTCGGTAGCTCAGCGGTCAGAGCATTGGACCGGATATCCAAAGGTCGCGGGTTCGATTCCCGTCCGAGAACATGATCTGGTGCGAGTCCTATTTTTTCTAGTATATTATTTAGTATTAGACTGAAGGTGTTAAGAGGTAAAATTTAATAATGCCTCCACGAAGCGAACTTGTTTGCAGCAGACCGAAAGATTTTTATCGCCACAAATAAACAACGAAATGGAGTTTAGCAGTCACTTATTAATAACAAAATGCTGGCTGCTTTAGAAAACAGGTTCTGTGGCTAAAAGTTTTTTAATATCACTGAGTGGACACTTGACTTTTGCTTTGATGCGAGTGTTGAAAACAGCCATATTTTAGCTATGAATTTAAAGTAGGTTTATTTTCTCGTTGTTGATGAGAGTCAACGCAGAGACATTTTCATGATTAATTATACCCAGTATTTTATTTGAACCCTTCATTAAGGGTCTGAACATAACACCAATATTCATCCTACTTAAAAAATATTTTGAGTGTCTGTTTGGATGTCTGTTACTCAGTCATGCAAAAACAGCTTAACCTAATTTCGTCACAGGTTCCCTAGCGATTTTTTTAAATATCTACGCGGACGATGTCGCGGGCGGAAACTAGTTACAAAAAAGGTTCCCTAGAGATTTTTTTAATATATACGCGAACGATGACGCAGGCGGAAAATTCCTTCTCGATAAAAATAACTCACTTTCTAGTTCGACCGGTGATAATCGTATAAAAATAATGGTTTATTGATTTACAAATACTTGAAATTCTAATTCCCAATCCAATAAGCGGAAACAAAACAACAGGCAAAATTTAGCCTTTGAAGTAACTTAGTATTTGTGAAACGGGCGATAGTTAAGTTATAAGCTGGGGGAAGTTGTGGCCAAATTTGGCCTAGTTCCAAAGCTAACTGGGGGGGGCGGACAAAAACCTGCTGGTTTTTGCTTGTTTCGTTGAGTCAGCAAAATGCCCTGCTAAGTGGACAGTTTATACCCGGCTACTTAGTAAATCCGGATTTGTTGATGTTGATTTGTAAAGTAAGTACTTAGAAAATACAAATCAAATGGACATGGTAGCAGTGGGTTCATGACCCATGACATATCATCGATTAAACCACAATCAACTAGAAGACTAGAGTAATACAAATTGCAGCGTAAGAGTTGATATACTAGAAGGAATTCGACGTTCCCACTAGTGACTTGGTAGCTCAGCGGTCAGAGCATTGGACCGGATATCCAAATGTCGCGGGTTCGATTCCCGTCCAAGAACATGATATGGTGCGAGGCGTATTTTTTCTAGTATATTATTTAGTATAATACTCCAAGAGACAACTTGTTCATGTATTGAATTAAAAACGCTTAAATCCGTTACATAAATAATACGCCTACCCAATATAGAAATTCAAAAATAAAGCCTGCCTGTGTTTAACACCAAAATGTCTTGTGAAAGTTTGATCACGTCAAGTTAATCCTGGTGTTCTTTTATTTTTTATGTATGGGACCCGTTTCTATAAAAAAAACATACTAAACGCAAAAACCTAGTATTTTTCTTTTCCAATAACCTTAATCCAATACATTCAGATTTCTCCATCCATAGGGAAAGGCTGACCCTAGTATAGTTAGGACATTTGGCCCACGATGAATCACCTAAAAAACTCACTGTGCGAAATCAAAGAAAATCTACGCGAAAGCGGCTCGCAAGTAGCGAACATGGCATTCCGGACGACAGTGAAAAACAAGTGGTACTCCTCAGACAAATGGTGCGCTCAGTTGTTTATTATCAGTCCAGAATAGCCGTCGGTTTTGCTAGCTGCAACTTGATATTAGTCATTGCAATTCGGAAATAAAAACTAGTCATTTACTTCCTTGGGAATCTTTTGGAAAATCGAGATTCAAGCGTATTGTTTATCTTATCACTTTTATCTGTTGACATCGTATTTTATAATATTTAAATCGAGGAAAAGTACAGCAGATGAAAGACTTCATACAATCAGTACTTACATTGCAATAAAAAATAAGCTTAAATATCTCGAGTACGCGTTTTATGCAACCTATTTTCTTCACAATACATTTTTATAGTAAATAAAAAAAAAAAATATATATAACTTAAAAAAAAATTGTTTTATTAAATTAATAGCATGATGCAAAGGACAACTCAAATAATGTATTTTTCTATCGTCACTCAAGTTCAAATGGACCTATTTTATCCCACCTAAGAGTCCACAGCCGGAAGACCTTCAGAAATTTCGAATTCAGAATTTCTGCTACTATACCGCCATTAATTCTTCCATAGATTCCAGACAGAGCTGTGGGAACATCTCGAACCCCGCCCATTCCACAGCGGATATAAGGGCATCGTTCAATGCTGACACAACATTGTGATAAACTGAGCATCCGAGCTCGTACAACTTACTTCAGCAGAGAGTAAGGATATAAATATGGTTCTGTGTCTGTAATGAAGTAACGACTGATGTAGTTGTTCCAAGAAAGTTACAAGAAATGAGCGGGAGATTAATAATAGCAAAAAGTACACATGGTTGAAAGGTTGAAACATCTACAATGGTGTTCTGGATGACGAAGTAATTAATAATTTTATTCTAATAAATAGAAGCTACAGTAACAAAATGGTGCAGTGTTAAAGCTCACCTCTTAAAATGACTTGTAAAAAATTGGTAAAAAATACGATAATTCAACGTGTTTTCGATGCAAGTGAAGATTCAGAATTTGGTTGCCTGTCTGGTCGAATTTTGGTTTTCTCTTAACCGTCTCCTGTTTTAAGCTCCATCTGCTTGATGGTGCAATGAATTGATGCACTGTTATTGTATGTCTTATAATGTGAATAATTTTGTGAGGATTTTGTTAGGTGGCTAAAATAGAGAAAAATGGAACCGAAAGGGAATCAAAGATTCAAACAAAAATTGAATTAAATAACCGTGTTATTTTTAAAGCGGTATTAAATGGCAATTTATTACAGCTTTTCAGAACTAGCTTTCTCAATACCATATTATATCCTACTTTTACTAATATAGAACCTTTATAATGTTTTATTATGTTGTGTTTATATTATGTTGTGTTCGACCATCAAAAATGTTTCATGTCCCCACTGCTGTGGCACAGGCCTTCCTTATGGGTAGATAAGGAGGATGAGCCATGACCCACCACGCGGGCCCAATCCGGATTGGTGAGTGCTAACGAATGCAAATGCAGCCGGGACCAACGGCCTAACGTGCCTTCCAAAGTACGGAGGAACTCGAGATAATAAATATTTGGTCACCCAGCCCACGACCGACCTTTGCGAAAGTTGCTTAACCTCTGCAATCGCTGGGCCAGGCGCTATAATACTGCGCCACCGAGCTCCTCATGTTATGTTTAACACAACATAATATAAAGAAAAATCCTACAACCCTTTCCTGATGTTGACCATAAAGGTTAAGATTTAGTAGGTTCCATGTTGGAAAAGCGAGACCTATTTCTTTTTATGTAACGTAACATATTCCATTCAGCGCAGTAAAATAAGGAAAAGTTCCACAAAAAAGGTACACGAAATAATTTCCAATACAGATGTTACAGCCTTATAGGTACGATAAAATAAATAAATATTCTATGCAAAACTAACATTATGCAATACAATATATCCCAGGGTGTAATAAATTTGAGTGGCATATCGGAATTCAATATGCAAATATACGTACCCCAAAATCACAAGGGGAAAATAAAGGAACGGAGAAACAAAAAATATGATAATCAAATGTACTGAACTCTGTGTTACATGTATCAGCCGCAGAAACCTCGATTCAGGCGTTGAAGGAATATGGAATATTGAATTCTTTCCGTTAAAACTTAAGATCCCTACCTAACTCTTTTGTATTCCTATTGAGAGAGTAAAATAAGTAAAGTTAAAGGGCAAAATTTATAAGTCAGTAATAAGGCCAGTAGTCATGTATGGATCAGAATGTTGGGCTACGAAGAAGATGGATGAAAGAAAATTACTTGTAGCAGAGATGAAAGTGCTGCGGTGGATGTATGGTGTGACGCGAATGGATAAAATTAGGAATGAGTATGTGAGAGGAAGTGTGAAAGTAGCACCCAGTGATAGAAAAGTTGAAAGAGAATCGTCTGGCTTGGTATGGGCATTATATGAGAAAGGATGAAAGACCTCCGTTCACATTCTGGATGAGGAGATGACGAGTGACAGGAAGGAATGGAAGAGAAGGACACACTGCACCGACCCGAAATAAGATACGGGTAGGGGTTTAATGATGATAAAAGAGTAAAAGAATCGTAGTTAACCCTTTATAAGGCGGAAAAACCGGCTGAAGGTATGAAAATAAAAATCGATGACATAAGATATTAACACATTTAAAAAAAATATTAAAAAATCGACAAACAATAAAAACAATTTTCATTTTTTAATTATTATTTATTTATTCAATTTAATGTTAAACTTACAAAAAAGAATTAATGTTACCAACAAGCAAAATCAATACTTGAAGAGTTCTTTAAGGCTACTTTCTTTTTTACTTATAAGATACTTGAAGTTTGTTACAATGCTGGATTTGGGCGCAGTTATTAGTTTCTAATAACGATCTTATAATCAACTCGCAGAATGTCACTAAGCATTATAATACACTTATGGAAGCGCAATTGCTTCTATAATGTTCTGAGACTACACATTTTTAAACACAAATACTCTTATCAGTTAGTGACTTAAGTACATTACTAGAGCAATCTTGTTTATAATGCACTACTAATGTACTTAGTTATTAGTTATAAGTACGTTTTCTTCTGAACATCTATTTGAGTTTCGGCCGGTTGGTTTGTGTTAAACACAAGAAAAAACAAGAAAATAACGTAAGTATATGTATTTACACTATTATACTATTATAATTTGTATTATCATAGGACATGTAAGTATTGTAAAATATTGTATTTATAGTGTGAGAACTTGCCGGGGAAGTCATATTTATTGTAAATGTCTCTCAAAATTTAAAATAATATTTCGAAAATAATTACGAACATTCGCCATGTTTTAAAATTCTCTGCATTGAGTATGTTATAGAACAATTATAGGTAAATTTGTACTTATAGCATTTTCAATCCAGATAACTTGCCTCCATATTATAACATATTAGGGTTCCTCGCGAAATCTGCCTACTAATCAATAAATTAAATTTGCTAGAATTCAATTACGAGACGTATAAATCACTAGATTACAGCTTATTCTCATCATGAATGCATGACAAAGTTTAAGGGTTACTCTATCACACTTTTAAAAAAATCTTTTGTTTTTCAGTTCCTTTCGCGATGGTGGTATTTTTAGACGTTGACTGTTTTTTAAGTAAAGATAACTTTATAAAACTCAACGAATATAAATGGCCGTGGACTATGACACACTTTATTCTATCTGAAAAGTGTTATGGTTGTGGACGATTCACTGATTCAAGATTGTACTGTCACGTTATTGTTAACATAATCAATATTAAAAAACTTCTTAATATAAAACAATTGTGGTGTCAAGGCTGTCAATATATGCTAGTGTACAATCATTACCCGGAAGATGAATGTTACTATTGCTATTAAAAATAAAATAACATCTTTCACTATCCGTATCAACAAAGTATAACCATATTTTTATTTAGTAACTACCTACATAATACGAGCGCATTGTTCAATTGTTGCAATTCACGAGCTAAAGGGTGGGCTAAGGGTGAAAAAAAAAATCCACCGCGGAACCCTCATTTACATCACCTGTATTTGCACTTGACGCACCAGGTTTACTTTCGGAGGCCGATGAAATTATTCCCAAAGAATATGGCTTCACTAATTCTTTATACCTATTCGTTACTTTTCTTCTATAACCACCGCTCCTTTTAACTCGTTTCCATTCTCTTAAATCCATATTTAACAATTTTCTCAAAACAAATAGGTGAACAATTGTATCAGGACAAAATGGCAGATGTTTACTAGTAAAGTGATTTATCTAGTAGCTTATACGGTTATTTCACCTAATATCGCCCTAATTAAGTACAATTACACTTAAAAGAATCTTGAACAAGACTAATAACGATGCAATCTTATAATTAGCGTAGCTTAGTGTATTATAATATCTTGTTCTCTTATAAAATACTACGATAGGATCAAATATCAGTCAGGACTACTTAATCTTTCTGCAAACAATTATAGGATACTTATACCTGTAAGTGTTTTACAAGATATTCTTGTAGCTAACTAGAAGACTGTGAAATAAAAACAAATGCTCTTGAGAGTATGTACGCTTGTGAAAGGTTACTATAACTAAAAGTATCCTGTAACCGTTCTGTGCGTTAGTCTTGTAGCAAACTATAAGACTAAGATACAAAAATGAATGCTCTTGAGTATGTTAAAGCTTGTCGAATGCTATTATAAGTAAAAAAGTCTACAACAATACATTTATAAGAACGTTATTAGTAGATAATTACTTATAATTTTTCTTTATAGGATTACTTTGCTTGTTGATATTTTACTATAATTCGATTCGCCAAATATTTTTTGAAGATTTAGACGAAAAACATGGTGGCAATATAATTGCCACTACCTTATAAGTACAGTCCTCATTCTAATCTACGTAAGTAATAAAAATGGTTCAACTTGCTCAGAGTTCTTGCATTTAAATGCTTTATTTTAGACTTTGTATAATAAGTGCCTGTTTCATAGGTTCACGATAACACCTATCTCCTTTAGGAGATTTAGGAGAAAATTTTTATGTTGCATGCCTGATATGGTAACTGTTGATACTTACTAAAAGTTATTATTGTTACCAACTTGTAACACAGTATCTAGCAATAAATGATTCTGATTCTGATTCTAATTCCTGTTTTAATTTAAAATAGAAACAGATTTTTTATGAAATTACTAGTCAGGTACTATGGCATCTGAAACATGTCCATAACCTGTAAATGTGGCTGTGAGTGTCGAAGTCAGAGTTCGTATTTAAAGGCAAAGCACACGTGCTCAGTGTACGGTGATCAATGAAAGGCGCAGGCAAAGCTGTGCGAGCGGTCGAAACATTACTAGACAAATTACAAAGGACCAACCAGATGCTGTTAGCACTGTGTGTGCGCCTAAAATGCTGCCGTTGTTAATTAATTCAAATTAACTCGAGTAGCAATTATTTCGCTCGAACCAGAGTTCTTAAAGTAATCCTATGAGTTTTGCATTATCTTAAAAGTTATGCAAAACATGAAAGTTAATTTCTAGATTGTGATTTGGTTACTTATCGTAATTTTCATATTATTATTCACTTCTTCCGAATTTAGGAACTGCACATTAAAATAAACTTACGCAATATTAATGAAATTTTATTCACCAAGAAAACCCTCCAAACCACGCCGTTACTTTATTATCAAATCGTTAAATTATTTAAAAAGTTTTTCTTACAATTCTCTCAGACGAAGAAAAAACAGTTGCAACATCGTATGTGCCCAGCTAGCACCGACAGCGATCGAAACTAACTTAATGATCTGTCCACATACGTAGTACATAGCTGGCTGTATTGAGATCAGATCTGTACATTGCCGGTTTTAATTGAACGGGTACGGTGGACAACATAATTATCGAGTGTCACGGGAATTCATTTGTTCATTCATTCACTACTGTGTTCCGAGTTCAAACTATGCCTTTGTGCTTTTCGTTATGAGCTCTTCAAAATTAGGTAGTGTTGAGTAAAGGATCTAAGGCTCGTATTTATAAACTGCTCTCAACGTTGAGAGCTACGTGAGATAATACTTAAGATGCTCTTCGTATGTTTTTGGGTCACCATAATATATTTTTTGTCCCCAAAAATATATTATCTCGAGTTACTTCGTGCTTCAGTAGGCACGTTAAGCAGTTGGTGCCGGATACATTACGTGGTGTGGCAGGAAGGCCTGTGCTTCAGCAGTGAGGACACTAAAAAAGGCTGATGTCGGAATGATATTACTGCATTCTAACCAATACATTCACGTCCCTTTAATTTTGACACCACAAAAAATGGTCATTCATCCACAAGACCCTAACATAAAGGAGGGATTTCGCCTCATTTATTAACGCAGGTGGACCTTTTAAGTAGATATTGGTCTATAATAACACCTTGTAGTGTGGTTAAAGTGCAAACTTTATATCGATACCTATGCTTTATAAGTACCACTAGTGGCTCTGTGGAGCTGTAGACTTTGCGTATTTGTGACATTTTTGATCATTTTTCGAAATGGCTGAAATATTACTTTCTCCATATCTCCACCATTCTGAAAAATTTCGAAAAACTGAATCGACATAAAAATTCTTTATAATTATAGAACCTACTCAAAAAAATTCACGAGAATCTGCTGAGAAATGCGACCTGTAGAGGAGAACAAACGGACAGCAGGACAGCGGGACAGACATACGAAAGCATTCTTGCAAGCTGAAGTAGAGATGCTTCACTCGGTCAAAAATAATGGTGAAAAAATCAACAAAGGCGGCAAGCGAGCTTACCTATTGACTTATTTATTGTCATGCTGCCCCTGTAGCATGATGAACTTGAAAGATATCGAAATGTCAAAATTGAAATCTCCTATGAAGATAAACCTTTTATTCATCTGAATGAAATCACAAATTTGATGTAAACTAAAAATCTGTCGGATGCGACGCCGCTCTGAAACCATATTCTAGGTGATAATATTTAGTATGAATATAAAAACCCATTTTTATATAATACTAAATAATATACTAGAAAAAATAGGACTCGCACCAGATCATGTTCTCGGACGGGAATCGAACCCGCGACCTTTGGATAACCGGTCCAATGCTCTGACCGCTGAGCTACCGAGTCACTAGTGGGAACGTCGAATTTCTTCTAGTATATCAACTCTTACGCTGCAAGCCAGCGCCATCTCACCAATGTAGAAGGAATTAACCTCAACATTCAACTGAATATCTTTCCAGATATTTTTAAACAGTTGATTAAGATGAGAAAGCTTTTTAACTATTTGAAATTTTGAGATTTAAGCATTCACAATGCTGTTTTTATATAATACTAAATAATATACTAGAAAAAATAGGACTCGCACCAGATCATGTTCTCGGACGGGAATCGAACCCGCGACCTTTGGATAACCGGTCCAATGCTCTGACCGCTGAGCTACCGAGTCACTAGTGGGAACGTCGAATTTCTTCTAGTATATCAACTCTTACGCTGCAAGCCAGCGCCATCTCACCAATGTAGAAGGAATTAACCTCAACATTCAACTGAATATCTTTCCAGATATTTTTAAACAGTTGATTAAGATGAGAAAGCTTTTTAACTATTTGAAATTTTGAGATTTAAGCATTCACAATGCTATTTTTATATAATACTAAATAATATACTAGAAAAAATAGGACTCGCACCAGATCATGTTCTCGGACGGGAATCGAACCCGCGACCTTTGGATAACCGGTCCAATGCTCTGACCGCTGAGCTACCGAGTCACTAGTGGGAACGTCGAATTTCTTCTAGTATATCAACTCTTACGCTGCAAGCCAGCGCCATCTGACCAATGTAGAAGGAATTAACCTCAACATTCAACTGAATATCTTTCCAGATATTTTTAAACAGTTGATTAAGATGAGAAAGCTTTTTAACTATTTGAAATTTTGAGATTTAAGCATTCACAATGCTATTTTTATATAATACTAAATAATATACTAGAAAAAATAGGACTCGCACCAGATCATGTTCTCGGACGGGAATCGAACCCGCGACCTTTGGATAACCGGTCCAATGCTCTGACCGCTGAGCTACCGAGTCACTAGTGGGAACGTCGAATTTCTTCTAGTATATCAACTCTTACGCTGCAAGCCAGCGCCATCTCACCAATGTAGAAGGAATTAACCTCAACATTCAACTGAATATCTTTCCAGATATTTTTAAACAGTTGATTAAGATGAGAAAGCTTTTTAACTATTTGAAATTTTGAGATTTAAGCATTCACAATGCTATTTTTATATAATACTAAATAATATACTAGAAAAAATAGGACTCGCACCAGATCATGTTCTCCGACGGGAATCGAACCCGCGACCTTTGGATAACCGGTCCAATGCTCTGACCGCTGAGCTACCGAGTCACTAGTGGGAACGTCGAATTTCTTCTAGTATATCAACTCTTACGCTGCAAGCCAGCGCCATCTCACCAATGTAGAAGGAATTAACCTCAACATTCAACTGAATATCTTTCCAGATATTTTTAAACAGTTGATTAAGATGAGAAAGCTTTTTAACTATTTGAAATTTTGAGATTTAAGCATCGCGGGTTCGATTCCCGTCCGAGAACATGATCTGGTGCGAGTCCTATTTTTTCTAGTATATTATTTAGTATTATATAAAAATAGCATTGTGAATGCTTAAATCTCAAAATTTCAAATAGTTAAAAAGCTTTCTCATCTTAATCAACTGTTTAAAAATATCTGGAAAGATATTCAGTTGAATGTTGAGGTTAATTCCTTCTACATTGGTGAGATGGCGCTGGCTTGCAGCGTAAGAGTTGATATACTAGAAGAAATTCGACGTTCCCACTAGTGACTCGGTAGCTCAGCGGTCAGAGCATTGGACCGGTTATCCAAAGGTCGCGGGTTCGATTCCCGTCCGAGAACATGATCTGGTGCGAGTCCTATTTTTTCTAGTATATTATTTAGTATTATATAAAAATAGCATTGTGAATGCTTAAATCTCAAAATTTCAAATAAAAACCCATATTGTCGAACCAAATCAACCTAAAAATATGATAAGATTTTTTCAAATACTTTTGATGAATTTATTTAAATAATGCCTATTATAAACAAAAATATAATTACCAATAAGCTGGTTTAATTCATAACAAAATAAATATAGATGAAAGACAAGGCAACGTGTCGATAAAATGACAATATATCTTTCAAAAGGACATCTCTATCTATCGACGTTGATTGATGGAAGTAGTCACATGTTGGGCGCCAATAAACCTTTATATTTAGAACTTTTATACGAAAAAGTTTTAGGTTTAATATTTACTCAATACCTATAGTTTATTATATGCCAAAGTTAAATAATTATATACTTGAGATCTGCCTTACAGGTAAATTGCTGTAAGTATATATTTTCAATAATTTGCTCTTTTTTGTCAACCTAAAGCAACAGTTAAAATAAGAATTTTAAATCTTACAACAATCAGTTGAGTTTTAACCAACACTTTTTAGTGGAATAATAAGATTCTAAATTAACTTAATTAATCTAAATAACTTGCGAACAAAAACAGATGGCCGAGTATAGCTGAATGGATCCTCAAAAGAGAGTGCTTCTGTTTAACGAAGGGTTGTGCCTTTTGCTAATAAGGGCTCTGTTCCGAGACCAAATCGGACTAAAGATTGTTCTTTTGTTTCTTGCTTCGCTTTTGTTCGACGTTGTGTAACGAGTTAGGTAAAATTACCATCGTTTGTTAACCAGTTTCAGCAATATTTCCGAGGTGTTAAATGATTTTTCAAATCAGACATTTGGCATATTTTCTTTGAATGAGTTTGCTTTGTTTTGGCTATTTTCATTTTGCAGTGTTGATTTAATATTATACGAAATAATATACTAGAAAAAATAGGACTCGCACCAGATCATGTTCTCGGACGGGAATCGAACCCGCGACCTTTGGATATCCGGTCCAATGCTCTGACCGCTGAGCTACCGACTCGGTAGCTCAGCGGTCAGAGTCAGATTATTTAGTATTATATAAAAATAGCATTGTGAATGCTTAAATCTCAAAATTTCAAATGATTTAATATTTTTAACACTCTACAGACTATTTTTTTGAATTTTGACGACGATACCACGACACCAATACAGAAAGTCAATTTTCTAAATACATCCAGCCTGGGATTAAGCCCTGGCCAAAAAGATGGCGAAACAATGATAATTTGTGTACAACCCACTTTATCACACTGGTCATCTTATGTACTAATACTTTTTTACTTTCGATTACCTTAAGAGCTTTTCCAATCTCAGCAAAAAACAGTACAAAACGGAACGTGAACGAATTAGCTTCCGAACATAAAAGAAATGGAAAATCTCGTGACAACATTGAAGATCAACAGCAAGAAAATTGTATCGGCGTGTATTTGTGTAGACTATAAAATTAAATGGAGTGGAGATTTCACGGTGTCTGCACTGTGCGAGTTGACATGGATAAATTGATACCGCCTCTTGCCAAGTTTTAAGGACTTACCTCACTAGGACACCAGTGGCGGCGCAACCAGTCGCGCTGCCAACAAAATGCATACAGATTTAGTGGGGGTACCTCACCTGGTGTCCGCTTGGTTACCCAACCAATTAGAGAGTAGCAAACGAATCACCCACTGGTGGTGCAACCATGGTGTCCTAGTAAGATATGGCCGTAGAGTTAGGCGGGCGGTTTTGGAATACGCCTCCGTTTTTGTCTTGAAGTTAAGCAACGTTTCGAGCATTTAACAAGTTTACACTGGTGATAATTAGTAGCAAATTCTGACTGACGTAACCGTTTTGTGATAAAGTTTTTTGATATTTAATTTGTTTGTGGTTTGGATGTTTTAAGTTGTCTGAAAGCGTAGAAGACTTTAGCATGTTCTTCAAAGTTTATTTTTACAGCTTAGTTTTTTTAGGAGCTACGCGAACGTCTCAAGCGGGTTGCAGTGATTACCGGAAGGACCATCTTAAATATTTACAACTCTTAATAGTATGGGAACTGATCTCACCATAAATGCTGGGGTAATTATGAAATTTGATGAACGAAATACCTAAGTAAGGAAGGAAAAGCAGCCCTTGACGAGTTCCTTGTCGGTTCTTCTCGTTACAAGTTCTCCCGCTTAGGCTTCTTTCTCATGATAACATCCCGTTGTTTGCTACCTACGGTTTTTGCAGGATCCCGTTTAGTAATGTACGTGTTTCAATACTATCAGCCCTGCAAAAACCGTACCTGCAAAAAACGGGATATTGTCGTGGGAAAACCGATGGTGTAGTGTAGATTCTTTGACATTCACAAATGCTTGTAACAGCCTAGGCCTAGACATTATTGTCTTATGAATTGCGATATATTGTCTTATGATGCGATTATTCACGTATGAATGGCTTATTTGTGCCTGTTTCACAATCTATGATTTGATCTTCTGATTTAATTTAAAACTTCAGCAGAATTTATATGAAACTAGTTTTCCGCCCGCAGCTTCACTATAGGACTTCATATAGTGGACTATAGGTAATCACGCGGGCGAAGGCCCGTACCCAGCAGTGGGATAAAAAGCAGCCTACGTTGTTCCCCAAGGTCCCATCTATATCCGTACCAAATTTCGTCAAAATCGGTTCAGCGGTCTATTCGTGAAAACGTAACAGACAGACAGAGTTACTTCGCATTTATAATATTATACAGTATGGATTAATTGAACTTAGTGAAACAAACAGGGGCCCTACCGCGCAAGTGTCGTCGACTTTGCCGTCGGCTTCATTTGACAGTTGGATGAGATACATTGCTACTTCTTTCTGGCATAAATAAAAAAACCTACCAAAGAAAAGTAGCAATGTATCTCATCCATCTGTCAAATGAAGCCGACGGCGAAGTCGACGACACTTGCTCGGTAGCCCCACAGGTCCTCAAGTGACTTATATCTGCCATAATACACCACATTGAGTAGATACATAAATAGTACATAGATTTGAATAATGTATGTCTGTCTAGCTAAACTGTGAGAACTTTTGTGTCACTTCAAAATTTCCGTTCATACTATAAACATCTTAGCGAGTTATATGGTAGTCTTATTTCTAATATCACCTCCCACTCCTTTGCCTAACGATTAACCTGTTTCGAGGCATATTAATTTCACCAAGGATACGACAATATTATGAATTTTCTCCACTTCTATACAGAAAATCTCATTCAAAGTTAATGATAAACTTTGAGATCATATATTTACTGATTTTCTGTAGACAACAGCGGAGTATCATAGTTACAACTGTATCGGGTTTTAATAAGGACACCGGTGTGTACTTTAGTTCTCTGTATAATAATATTATTGAGTCGACATAGACTTTAACTGTACTTTTTTAACTTTGGTGAATTTTAAACAAACATGTTAAGTAATATGTCCTAATGATTTAATCCCCTTTTATTCTCATATTATCTTCCTTTCAGCAAATAAAAGTGACAGTTTCAGTTTTAATCTAAGCCTAACTTTCTAGTCCATGTTTTAAAATAAGGGAAAAGCTAAAAAATTGGTTCAAGAAATATTATTAAATTTAGTTTTTTCGCATTCACAATGCTATTTTTATATTAAGATAAATAATATTAGAAAAAATACTAGAAAATCGACTCACCCGTAGCACCACAGACGGGACTCGAACCCGCACCCTTGGGATTCCGGCCCAATGCACTGACCAATTATGCTACTGAGTCGCTAGTGGGAGCGGCGAAATTTTCTAGTACTTTTAACTTCTTCGCTGCAAGCCAGCGCAATTTCATCAATGTGAGGAAATACCCCCACATTTG
Organism: Catoptria pinella; assembly: GCA_963556745.1. Lineage (NCBI taxonomy): Eukaryota > Metazoa > Arthropoda > Insecta > Lepidoptera > Crambidae > Catoptria > Catoptria pinella. The sequence continues at coordinate 9,342,363 of OY750771.1, forward strand.
AAAGAAACATCTTTCCAGATGTTTTGGCAATCGATAAAGATGAAACAGCAATATAATTATTAAATTTAGTTTTTTCGCATTCACAATGCTATTTTTTTATTAAGATAAATAATATTAGGAAAAATAGCATTGTGAATGCAAAAAAACGAATGCGAGTCCCGTCTGAGGTGCTACGGGTGAGTCGATTTTTTCTAGTATTTTTTCTAATATTATTTATCTCAAGAAATATTGTTTTTATATTCCTTTATTTAAAAATCGATATTTTTTGTAAGGTAGGTACCCATTGTTTGCCGAGTAACTTTATTTTCTTTTCTAATATAGTGGCACGCTCAAATGGCAATGAATGAGAGACTTTTCAAAAGAAATAAAATACCTTCGAAGCATTTTGGCCGGTTAATTGAAAAGTCGAGACTGATAATCCACCCTGCTGCAATGCGGTGGCAGCTGCAGACGTATTCTGAGGAACGATATTAAAAAGGTAAGTCTAATTAATGAATTACGTGTAAATTTAGAAAGAAAAGGGGATTTTGGTCACTTAAATAGGTTTTATTCGACTGAAATCATTTTGAAATAGAAAATAAAATATAGAGATAGTAAATTTTTTTACGGATTACAGCGCGTATATTATTAATTCATGTGTTATGTTAGAATTATTTAGTTTGGATTTATTTGTTTTTTGAATTCCCAATGTTTCCCGATGGTCACGGGAGGACTAAAGCTTTAGGACTTGAAAGCTTTTTCAATAATTAGTATCAGCAGAGGTTTATTTCCCATAAATTATTAAATTATTATTATTTATGACACTTAAAAAGCCCAAAATAAAATAACAACTGTAATCTCTTGTGGGACTATTCCCACAAGAGATTACAGTTGTTATTTTATTTTGTATAATGCATTCTATAATGCAGAAATCAAAAACATCATTATTACGATTGATTTATTATTACCAACCCCAACCCTTATATCGTAGGCTATAGTCAATACACTTGCAAACAATTTGTTTCAATATCGTTTCTTCCTCGATACCATAAATAATAGGTATAGCGACACAGTCAGCAGGATTTGTGAATAAGCTCGGCTTCTCTCTTATTTGTTGCCATTCAAGTACCTCCCAACTACTGCTTTGGGGCTTATCAAAACCATTTTTAAAGTTTCTACAGATGTAGCAACAATGATAAAAATATGGTATAAGTTGAATATTGTGTTTATCCGTAAAAAGTATTTATTTCAATGAATATTGTTTTAACATTAAAAATGTTTACCAGATCGTTTTAGTGGGGGATTGTAATTCGACTACATTTACGAAATTTATAAAGATAATCGAGAGGCAGTAAAATCAAAAGATATTAGAGCTTGCGAGGCATCGTGTGGTACCAAATTTTAAAAAATCGGTCCGTAACTTTGAAAATGGCGGAAAAAATCGACTAAATTTTTAAAAGCTGGTATCAAAAAAATATTCCCTACCGTTTGGATAAATAAATTTTGGAATTGGTCGATCCCGTAGGCTGGGCAGGTGCCGTTTTCATTGAATAATATTATCAGATGAAAAAACCCCTAGTGATGAACATAAATGACATTGTGCTACATTTAAAAAAAACAGTACCTCTCTATCTTTTACTGTCTAGGCTGTAGCTTATCCTTTGTGTAGCCAGGGTTGCCAAATTGAGGTTTTTTCTCCATTTTGGAGAAAAAAAAGTATTGGAGGGAAAAGAAAATCTCTTCATGCAAACGTATCATTTTGGGGACCAAAAAATCGCGTTTGGGGAAATTTTTAGTTGTGTTGCAGTTATATTTTCAAGTTGATCGTGTAAGTTATGTATAAAAATATGAGTCTCGCAGGTTATATGGTTCGCAATTTGCCTGTATTCCATAATTCGTCTGGTTTCTTTTTAAATTCAGCAGTTTATACGAACTGCTAATTTTTCATATCAGTTCGTCCGCCAGACCCTTGATCACTCATTATTATTACCAATTTAATTTTTGTAATAAGATAAGATAACCCTATTACGTACTAAATAATATATTGTTAATAATGACTATAATATGTCATTTTATTCATTAGTCATCCATTACGATATTTTCCAGCCTGCCAGATCGACTGGCAAAGACCCCTTTTCCAAAATGAACTGATACATCAGTACTTTTAAATCCTATAAAATATTAAGTGTAATTATTCCTTCCCCTTCCCCTGGGAAACTGATATAGACCACTTTGGGAATCCCTGATCTACTTAGTTTTCTAGACAAAGTAATAAATTTTTTTCACAACTCGTCTTGATTTAAAAATGATAAAAGTTCAAATGAAATACGATTTTTTATTTTAATTCGTCTTACAGACAAATTGTGAATTAGAAAAAAAACAAAGATCATAAGCCAGACGAGTTGAGAGTAAAAATTCGCAGTTTGTCTGCCAGACGAATTGCGAACCAGACAACCTATGAAACACTCAAAAATATAGGTGACACTAAATATGTTTACATGTGTGAATTGTATTTTGAATTAACAATATTATAATGAAGGTTTAAAGTGTTCCCAAACTTAAATCTGATTATTTTTTCCAAATCTAATACATATTGAACTTTCTAATAAGATCAGCCAACCCGAAATTAGTGTGAGTGACGTGTTGGGTAGACACTGAGTGATTAAAGAGGACAGCGGAGCGCAACGGTGACGACCCTAATTAAACGACGGATTGGGTGGACATCGAAATACGAAATCAGCAATTTTATTGTATAACAATTAATGATTGTTGGCTTTTAATGTTCGTATTTGCACTATGAACACTTTTTAAGGTTCTACAATATATTACGGGGAGTTGAGAAAGTGACGATAGTGTTTAAAAAGCTTTCTATTTGAATGACGAAACACTCGTTTTTAATGTAAATATAGGAACTATACGCCTAACGAATGTTCAATCCTGTTTTATATGAAAAAGTTATTTAGATTTACTATGGATGTGATTCCTTATAACATCGAATCGACGTAACTATCGAGAACGCAGCGATTCAGAGCCAATTCCACCATAGATTTTAAACGCAGGCTGTCACTGTCATAAGTAACAAAGAAGAAAAATTTGTTACAAAAATATGTAAAAACCCTTTAAGTAAGAGGAAATGTTACGAACTGGCCATCAGGCCAGCTTTGTAAATATATTATTGTTTATAGTTTGTGTTTTGATCTTTGCTCTTTTTCGATCTGTCATCTGTCTTCTCTTCGGTTTTTGCTGTTTGGTTTGTATATTTTACTAGCGGCCCGCCCCGGCTTCGCACGGGTACAATGTAGTTACTAATGTGGTGAGTGTGACGTTATTAGACTAAACTACAGGATATCTATATATAGTGGTGGCCACATAATTAAGGACGCCAGTCGATTTTCATACAAACGAAGTAACTTTTAAGCATTGCTTCTCCGCCAGGGATTGACCGAGCGGTGATCTGGTGATGGCCATCCAGGGAGTGAATGGAGGAGATCCAGATTTCTATACACACTCAAGTGATCTGACCAGCATTTTAAGAGATGTAAGGATATGTTTAAAAATACCGCGAATATAGCATAAAACTGAACTTACTTACAACTGAAAATTCTGATGCTTACATCTCTTAGAATGCTGACCAGATCAGTTGGGTGTGTATTGCGATCTGAATCTTCTCCATTCACGCCCTGGATGGTCATCATCAGATCACAGCTAGTTCAATCCCTAGCGGAAAACCAAGACTTTAAAATTACCTCGTTTGTATTAAAATCGACTTGTGTCCTTAATTATGTGGCCACCACTATATGTATATGTGTATACGACGTACACAACTTACGCAAGGGGTGTTATAAGTTTGACCTGTGTGTGTGCTGTCTGTCTCTAAGGCAACCTAGCTCCCAAACTTATGGACCGATTTTGATGCAGTTTTTTGAGCATAGTTTAAAAGATCTAAGTGTACAGACGACGGAACTCCTAAACCATTTGATCCGATTATGATGAAACTTTGGTGAGTTGTTCTGCTTACGACCGAGAAGGTCCCTGGCTAAAAAACGGAGCATTGCAATACGCATGCCGGGTACAGCTTCTAAATAAAAATATGTTGTGCATTATCAGAATTATCAACCTCGATCATCCAACACTTCTCTATAATATACAACGTGTTACAAAAATACTCCTAATACCGAATATCAATCAATACCATCAAACAACAACTTTTACTATGGGATCAACTCTGAAATAGCGAAATAAAAATCAGCTGTTTCATACAAAAATTAAATTAATCAATCAATATATCAATATTTTGAACATGGGTATAAACAATACAGCTGACTTAAAATTAACAAAGTACGCCATATCCTACCCTCGCGGGTGTGCAAATTATTATCATGCAGAACACTTAAACAACATTGAAAATAGTTGCCAAAATTCTTTAACTTATTTAAGAAAAACAATAAACATGCCGCGCTACTGAGGTACATATAAATTAGGTGATTAAATTGTCCTAAATATTCGGGATAACGTTACATTAAATAATCATAAAAATGACATAAAAGGATAGTAGTGCTCTAAATGTCAAAGAAATTAAAATGTCATGATTGTAAATAATTACAATAATAATTTTATTTGTCCTTGATATATTCGTCAATCGAGTAAATATATGCTTTGTCAATTAGAAATTTAGTTAATTGTTTCTTAAAAATATTAGGATTCTCAAATTTCTTTAATATTTTGCGGTAATTTGTTATAGATTTTAACACCCATTGAGAAGACACTTTTGGAGTACTAACTGGTCTTACATGCAGTGGATTGTAGCACATTTTTAAAGCTTTAACTATTAAAAGTTTTGTAATTGGTAATGTTCTTTTTAACATATAAAACTGACTCGCGGATATATAGCTAAGGGAGCGTCAGTATTTGGAGTTCTTTAAAATACGGTTTCGAAGAGTCTGTTTGTTTTAAGTGACATATTGCCCGTACACATTTTTTTTTGAGCTTTGAAGGCTGTTATCTGTGGAGTTTCCCCAAAATAAGACACCATACTTGATTGTGGATCCTACATAAGCATGATTATGCATTTAGAACGCTTCCCTGTTTGCAACTTTTCGCTTTTGAACATATTATGTGTTCTATATGCGGTTTCCAATTTAAACTGGCGTCGATATAGATACCCAAGAATTTAGTGCATTGAATCTGTTTTATAGAATTATTGTCATGATTAATATTTAATGCATCGAAATTACTATTTTTAAAATCGAAAATTTCTAAATGTATGAAACAGCTGATTTTTTTTCGCGATTTGAGAGTTAGTCCCAGTAGTAAAAGTTGTTCAGTTTGATGGTCCCTATATACCATATTCGGCATTAGGGGTATTTTTGTAATATGTTGAATACCTACCACATTTCTTGTCATGTTATCCGGTTGCAAAATAAAAAGGCTATTCGGCAAGCTGACTCTCGAGCTGGCGACATTAGAGCTGGCCATGGGTGAAACAATCACTGCGCAGTTCTACACCAGCCGCTCTTAAACTTTGTACCTGTGCTTTATTAATTGTCATAGCATATAAGCGACTTGATCGGATATTGTATTCTTTTAAAATTAATCTGATAATCAGATGGAATAATTTTGCACCTTATTACAACGCAATAAGAAAAAAATGTCAGCACTACCAAAATAACGCCATAGGTACTATTCAACGAAATGCATTCTACTAACTCTCAGGGGAAATGACCAAAGAGAATATAATACTACGTTGAGATGTCAAATGATATACATTAAATCTTCCAACGCACACACGCACACTGTTTTGATAGATATGATTGAATTTTAACTTTGTATAGCGGTAATAAAGTGCAAATTGACTTTTTGACATTAGGAACATAACTACATTGTTTAAACAACCGTGAGTGCTTGTAACTTAATATGAACTTTATACAATAATAATAAAGCTCAAATTGACTCTACGTTTTAGTTAGAAAACGTTTGTATGGGAAAGAGAAAAGGGCTGTTTTAAAGGTTTTTCCGGCAGTTATTCGATTTTTTCTCGCCGTAAAAACCATCCTTGAACTTCAACAAACATTTTAAAAAAAGAATTGGCCAAATTGGTCCAGGCGTTGTTGAGTTATGCGCTTAGCAACACATTTTGCGATTCATTTTTATATTATAGACTAGCGGCCCGCCCCGGCTTCGCACGGGTACAATGTAGTTACTAATGTGGTGAGTGTGACGTTATTAGACTAAACTACAGGATATCTATATATAGTGGTGGCCACATAATTAAGGACGCCAGTCGATTTTCATACAAACGAAGTAACTTTTAAGCATTGCTTCTCCGCCAGGGATTGACCGAGCGGTGATCTGGTGATGGCCATCCAGGGAGTGAATGGAGGAGATCCAGATTTCTATACACACTCAAGTGATCTGACCAGCATTTTAAGAGATGTAAGGATATGTTTAAAAATACCGCGAATATAGCATAAAACTGAACTTACTTACAACTGAAAATTCTGATGCTTACATCTCTTAGAATGCTGACCAGATCAGTTGGGTGTGTATTGCGATCTGAATCTTCTCCATTCACGCCCTGGATGGTCATCATCAGATCACAGCTAGTTCAATCCCTAGCGGAAAACCAAGACTTTAAAATTACCTCGTTTGTATTAAAATCGACTTGTGTCCTTAATTATGTGGCCACCACTATATGTATATGTGTATACGACGTACACAACTTACGCAAGGGGTGTTATAAGTTTGACCTGTGTGTGTGCTGTCTGTCTCTAAGGCAACCTAGCTCCCAAACTTATGGACCGATTTTGATGCAGTTTTTTGAGCATAGTTTAAAAGATCTAAGTGTACAGACGACGGAACTCCTAAACCATTTGATCCGATTATGATGAAACTTTGGTGAGTTGTTCTGCTTACGACCGAGAAGGTCCCTGGCTAAAAAACGGAGCATTGCAATACGCATGCCGGGTACAGCTTCTAAATAAAAATATGTTGTGCATTATCAGAATTATCAACCTCGATCATCCAACACTTCTCTATAATATACAACGTGTTACAAAAATACTCCTAATACCGAATATCAATCAATACCATCAAACAACAACTTTTACTATGGGATCAACTCTGAAATAGCGAAATAAAAATCAGCTGTTTCATACAAAAATTAAATTAATCAATCAATATATCAATATTTTGAACATGGGTATAAACAATACAGCTGACTTAAAATTAACAAAGTACGCCATATCCTACCCTCGCGGGTGTGCAAATTATTATCATGCAGAACACTTAAACAACATTGAAAATAGTTGCCAAAATTCTTTAACTTATTTAAGAAAAACAATAAACATGCCGCGCTACTGAGGTACATATAAATTAGGTGATTAAATTGTCCTAAATATTCGGGATAACGTTACATTAAATAATCATAAAAATGACATAAAAGGATAGTAGTGCTCTAAATGTCAAAGAAATTAAAATGTCATGATTGTAAATAATTACAATAATAATTTTATTTGTCCTTGATATATTCGTCAATCGAGTAAATATATGCTTTGTCAATTAGAAATTTAGTTAATTGTTTCTTAAAAATATTAGGATTCTCAAATTTCTTTAATATTTTGCGGTAATTTGTTATAGATTTTAACACCCATTGAGAAGACACTTTTGGAGTACTAACTGGTCTTACATGCAGTGGATTGTAGCACATTTTTAAAGCTTTAACTATTAAAAGTTTTGTAATTGGTAATGTTCTTTTTAACATATAAAACTGACTCGCGGATATATAGCTAAGGGAGCGTCAGTATTTGGAGTTCTTTAAAATACGGTTTCGAAGAGTCTGTTTGTTTTAAGTGACATATTGCCCGTACACATTTTTTTTTGAGCTTTGAAGGCTGTTATCTGTGGAGTTTCCCCAAAATAAGACACCATACTTGATTGTGGATCCTACATAAGCATGATTATGCATTTAGAACGCTTCCCTGTTTGCAACTTTTCGCTTTTGAACATATTATGTGTTCTATATGCGGTTTCCAATTTAAACTGGCGTCGATATAGATACCCAAGAATTTAGTGCATTGAATCTGTTTTATAGAATTATTGTCATGATTAATATTTAATGCATCGAAATTACTATTTTTAAAATCGAAAATTTCTAAATGTATGAAACAGCTGATTTTTTTTCGCGATTTGAGAGTTAGTCCCAGTAGTAAAAGTTGTTCAGTTTGATGGTCCCTATATACCATATTCGGCATTAGGGGTATTTTTGTAATATGTTGAATACCTACCACATTTCTTGTCATGTTATCCGGTTGCAAAATAAAAAGGCTATTCGGCAAGCTGACTCTCGAGCTGGCGACATTAGAGCTGGCCATGGGTGAAACAATCACTGCGCAGTTCTACACCAGCCGCTCTTAAACTTTGTACCTGTGCTTTATTAATTGTCATAGCATATAAGCGACTTGATCGGATATTGTATTCTTTTAAAATTAATCTGATAATCAGATGGAATAATTTTGCACCTTATTACAACGCAATAAGAAAAAAATGTCAGCACTACCAAAATAACGCCATAGGTACTATTCAACGAAATGCATTCTACTAACTCTCAGGGGAAATGACCAAAGAGAATATAATACTACGTTGAGATGTCAAATGATATACATTAAATCTTCCAACGCACACACGCACACTGTTTTGATAGATATGATTGAATTTTAACTTTGTATAGCGGTAATAAAGTGCAAATTGACTTTTTGACATTAGGAACATAACTACATTGTTTAAACAACCGTGAGTGCTTGTAACTTAATATGAACTTTATACAATAATAATAAAGCTCAAATTGACTCTACGTTTTAGTTAGAAAACGTTTGTATGGGAAAGAGAAAAGGGCTGTTTTAAAGGTTTTTCCGGCAGTTATTCGATTTTTTCTCGCCGTAAAAACCATCCTTGAACTTCAACAAACATTTTAAAAAAAGAATTGGCCAAATTGGTCCAGGCGTTGTTGAGTTATGCGCTTAGCAACACATTTTGCGATTCATTTTTATATTATAGATTATTTAATTTTTAATATAATTTTCAATTTACTAATATAATTTCTTTACTTCCTTACTTTGAGCCTTTCTCCTTTTCCCCCTCTTTAACAGGAAATAATGAATGCCTCGTAAAATCTTGTATTAATTTTATTAATGAGTAGATTTAAAATAAGCGGAGATCTAGTTCAACGTTTAAACTAGATTACGCAAAACGTGTTTTGTTGCCAATTGCTCAATATCATATTATTTCCCTGCAGTGCAACACTTCCAAGGCACTAATCTACCCAGTTATCCAGACGTTTGTCTAATTCCCGCTTTCATTAGAGCTCCGGCGCTTCTGTCCTCATTTGTCCTCCTTAATCACTCACTACGGCTTCTTGACCACATTCCCTCCCTCCTCCAATTGGGAGGGACTGATCATCAAGCAACATTCTATTATGTAGTTTTTCACATTGTGTAGTTTGTACTAATGAAATTATTGGAGTAGGTATATGAAACAGCAGACGTATTAATTCTTGATAACAATATAATATAATATTATTTAAAAACATAACTACATATTTATTTAGAATTCATTCATCACCTTTGTTTGAAGTGCCAATAAGAAGGCAAAGGTTCAACCAAAAACTCAATTACTGATAAATGCAGAAATTTTTTCCGTATAGACATATTATATAATATCTCTGACACGAATGAAAATTGAAATAATCAATTGCAAGCTAACCGTCGATCCGAACGACCGATAAAATTACTGGGATAGCTGACAAAGAGGTCCATTAAGGATATCCCAATTTATTTTAAGAGGTTCAGCTAAAACTGTGACTTTCGATTGTCTACAAAGCGACATTTTCACCCACTCTAAAATCTTTTCCTGTTCTAAATTGAGGTAGGAGAGTTTACCAGCTGCAGAATTATCTTAGACAAGATATAAAACCTTATTTTATTTCCCCTCTTGCAATCTCAGAGCAGCCATCGGCATACAAATCTTGTAATCACTGGGGTCCGTGGCAGAGTTATCTTGTTTTGCTAAATCTCGATTTAGTATTTCTTTGGTGGCAGATATTATGTTGTTCTTTTCAACGTTACAGTTGCTGGGTTACAAATAAAAATGTTGAACAATATTTTTTCCAACTTCTTGTTCTTACTGTATTTCTGAAGCTCTTACAGTTTTTTTCTTTACACTCTCTAGTTGGTAGTTGTTCTTTCGAAAGTTAAGTTTACTTGCTATAATTTTACTCGCTACAGCAATGCTTTCGTTATGGTAGAATGGAGGTACCTACTTTTTTAGTAGATTAACAATTTTAGTGTAAAATAGGTTGTGTCTTATAGAATATTCTATCGTCAACGCGGATTGGTTCTTACGTATTTGTTTCGAAGTCGCAAATGAGTACCTAATAAATATTATTGATACTCGATTCTCTAATTTGAGTGTAATGCATTACGTTCTCTCATTTGCTTCTTTTTCCTCGACAAATCATTTGTCGCCATACAATCAAAAATTATCCCCAAATACGATCAGAATAGCTGCCATTAACCTTCCTAACGTTATGAGAAACACCCTCTCATTCCCTCCAGTTAGGAATAAATCGGACGGAATGACGAATGAAGTAAATTCCTTTAGGGTTTGACGCAGCCTTTGATTGTGGCAATTCTCGACACGACGTCGTATGGTGTTCGCACTAATACCTATAAACAAGCACGTATAGACTGTTCTGGAAGGGTCTGGAAGAGACACATATTTTATTAACATGTCGACTTAGCTAAAGAACTGGATTTTCTTGGACTTGGATGATTCATTCATCATAGAAAACATGAATATTTAAAACATATATCGCTTCAAATTAAGAAAGAACTTAAGAATAAGAGGGTGAATCCACGGGCGTTTTGAACGCCGTCATTCTCCTAAGCATATTTCCATAATTTTAGACTAAGACAATTCTATCCCCGTGTGCAGTGACGCGAATAAGTCCCAGACGAGTAGCATTTAGCAGCATAAGTTATATTATTATTGCAATCTATCATCACAATTTTATATTGAGGAGTATGACGCCGGTGTTCGCAACGCCCGTAAATTTACCCACGAACGGAAGTTGCGAAAAACGCTTAGCGAGAGTTCACTTGTATAATTATTAAGGGCCAAATTAATTACAAAGTGGGCAATTTATTACACCTTTAAAGCCACAGTTACGCTGCCGATCAATGCGATATAAAATTACATACAAAACGCGTAGACAACAACGAAATTTGCTTGTATTTGTCCATAGAAACAATCTAATTGCTCGTGGTTTGCCAAAGAAAAAATCTGAACTATTCTAATATTGCAAGGTTAATTTTCAGTCCTAAGAAAAAAAAACTTCTTTGTTATAAAAATATTAAAAAACTAAGAATACAACTAAGAATAAAAAATAATGCTGAAAGCAGACTAATTACAAACTAGCACAGAGCGCTTTAAACTCTTTCGTTGTACAAACATAATTTTCTATTCCCCGCAAATATTCTCGTCGCTCGTACAAAATCGGAACAATAATTAATCCCCGTGGTGTTTTGCGGAAACGAGTCTTTATTTTGGCTCGCAGCAAGCACACCGCTGATTAGTCTCTTGCCACTTCCAGTAAGTACAGTCTACGGTATTTAGTATGTAGTGTTCATTCCGCACTTACCCTTTGGGCCCTAAAAAGGTCGAGTTCATTTGCCGCCAACTCGTGTTGCCTGAAATGAGATCGCTTGACACGGAGATTAGGAGAAACTTCTTTGTATGTTGATGACTCTTTCTTTCGGTAATGGTAATGAGATAAATGGCTAATCAAAATGTACATTTCTCGAAACAATGTAGTTGAAAGGCGCGCTATTTTGTTTTATGGGAAATAAGAATTAGGTACACATTTATAAAGTATCCTAGTGAGACTTTGTTATAAATTAGTCAGCTATTCATCTTTCTTAAATACAAGGTTAAAATCAATGATGTTAAATTATTAGATCTTATTGCAAAAAAGACAACTGTTCTAAACAATAATATCTATAACAACAACAGTAAAAAGGCCTTCTCATACAACGAAACCTTTCTTGCTGTTTTCCTAATGTCAACAATTCAGCCGAAACCTCTCGTAATAACGACATTGTACCAAATGTACGCCGCTGTTTGGAGGCAGATTACGTTACAAACGAGGGTAGTTCTATCGCAAGGACCAAAGGCCAATCTTCACATTGTACAATCAGCAGCATATTAACCAATCCAATAAAAAATCTCCTTTTAATTTTAAACCTTATTTCAACCTATGCTAAGTTCAAAAATTTAGTAGGTAAGCATTTCGTGGAAGCTTGATTTACTGCCTGTGTGTAACTAGAAATGAGAGACAAATTTTTGAAGTTACTTTTGAATAGAGAACCTATAGACATTAAATAAATATAGTTATGCCTGGATTTCTTGAAATAATTATACTTAATACCTACATATGCATAAATAAATATTAGACAACATCACAAACATTGCCCCGATTCCAAAGTAAGTAGCTAAAGCACTTGTATTATGGAAATCAGACAGCGGTGGAACTACAAACACCCAGACATAAGCCATTACAGAAAAGTTCGTTTTCTAAATTTGCCCAGCCGGGGATCGAACCCGGGACATCAGAGATGGTGACACCTCAAAAACCGGCATACAAACCACTCAACCAAGCAGGTTGTCTGTAAATAAAGACTAAATTAGTGATTTTATAATCTCAGTTTGGCATAAAGAATTTTGCTAGTAAATTAGCCGAATAAAACCTCGAGGTATAAGCCTTTTGTTATGGAAATCAGAGTCAATGATAGACTACAAACACATACACAGCAAATGATAAATAACTTGTTTCATAATCAGATATTCTGATATACCCGCGTTCATTTTTAAACTAATATTTCTTTCACGTAAAACAGTCATAAATCTTTATTGAAAAATTTCGTCTCGTTGAGCATTATTCCTGCATACTCACAAAACATGGATAACACAATTTCCCATAGTTTTGTTTGTTTCAGAAATTTTATTAAATTCTGCCAAACACGGATATTAAAATTTCTGAGAGCAAAATATCATAAACATATTTAAAAAGCAATAATTTAGTGAAATCAAGTTTGAATTAATAAAGTTAAGATTGATGAAATAAATCACTGTTGTTTTTAAAAACGACTCTTAAATATGACTTTCTTTTTTTTTGATATTTTAGCATTCACAATGCTATTTTTATAAAATACTATATTTAGTATATATTATTATATACTAGAAAAAATAAGACTCGCACCAGATCATGTTCTCGGACAATGTCAATGCCGAAAACCGAATTAACTAGTCAAAACAAACCGTTTTTAAATAGATGACCCGAAGGTCTACATTTATCGGTTATGCAATAACTGTTTTGTTTTGGATGTGATTTTGAATTTTATTACAATAAACTTTTATACCAACACAATAAGGCTTAAAGGTCTGGTACTTATTAAAATACCAACAATTGGTTGCAATAACGTGTTTCTGTCAATATATATCGACGACCTCCGCGGTCGAGTGGTTTGCACGTCGGTTTTCAAGGTGTCACCATCTCTGAGGTCCCGAGTTCGATTCCCGGCTGGGTCAATTCAGAAAACGAAATTTTCTATATATTGGCTCAAGTCTGGGTGTTTGTAGTTCCACCGTTGTCTCTGATTTCCATAACACTAGTGCTTTAGCTACTTACTTTGGAATCGGAGCAATGTATGTGATGTTGTTAAATATTTATATTATTTATTTATACATGCCTGTCTACCACGCAAGAGGTCCCGGGTTCGTTTCCCGGCCGGGCAGAAATTGAAATGATTTTAATTTCTGTGATGGGTGTTGTTACTATGTATAATAAGTATATAATATTTAAAAAGTACATAACTAGTATATCGCAGTTGTCTAGCACCCATATTACAAGTTTTGCTTAGTTTGTGGCTAGAAAGCGCTAAGTGAAATTGTCCAAGCATTTATTAATTTATTTTAACACTAATTACAGGAACTTGCTTAGTAAATCCATTTTGGCCCATAGACTTAGTACTGAAGAAGCAAACACTTTTTGTGCTCGAACATCTAATTGACCCAGTAAAGCAGACATCTAATCTAGAGCAAACTGTCGAGCGTTGGTCTATCAGCTCGAATAATCCCCCGGGTCTAATCGTTACGGGGATAATCCGTACGGGGCATTATCAGAGCTAGACCACCTCCTGGCTTTATACATTTGATTCCACTGTTTGAACCTGTGATGTTTTCGATTCAAAAACACCTGCTCTTTTGGGTGATTTTTAAACTTGTCAGAAATAAATTAAAATTAATCGCTGAAATTTATGTAGCGCATAACTTCGACTGAATCTAATTAGATAGGCGTTCCTTTTTTTGTTTTATTTGCTATTATCAGGACAAGATTTCTATAAAAGATAATATTAAAAATTATACGGAATGACGTAATAAAATTTTTATCTCTTATAATAAATTATTATATTTTATTTATATATATTTTTGTGTAACTAATAGATGTCGCCACCCATGCGAAGCTGGGGCGAGCAGCGAGTTTAAAAAAAACATTAAAATATTATTTTAATAAAATCTATTAAAAATTACTCTTGTCGTTGATGTGGCATAACAATACTTGGACGGTAAAAAAAATATAAGTAGGTAATGTTCGCGTAAAAAGGCCACTGACGCTCTTACATTTACTTTGAGCGACAGGGGCTTTTTTACGTGATGCGATTTTTATATTTTTTTCATTAATAAGGTACTATCTTATATGCAACCATAAGATAGAGCAAGCAAAGCAAGCATCAAAAACCATACTAATGCATAATTTAAACATCATGATCAAACACTGAAATATTAGCTACCTACCGAACATTGCTCACAGAAATTAAGCAAATGATAACAATCAAATTTAATTCAATTTCAAAATTCAATTCACAAGGCACAAAAAGGAAAGAGGCCTCAATTCGCAGACAGAGACCCCAGAGCCGATAGTTGTTCCCTTAATTGAACAAACGGAGACAAGCCTAGCTGCGAATTTACAAAGCCTATACTGTTATGTGGTATTTACACGAGTCGACTTTAAAAGACTAAATAAAATTCAACTAGACGAAGTAAAATCTAATCGCAAACCTAATTTAAATGAGGTGGCGATTTGATTTTACCAGTTATTGTTGATAAAAAGCGCTAGTTGACTAAAATTACATGCCATGTCGACCCGTATAAACACCCTATTAGAGTCAAGCTGCCAACCGACGTGAATAATATTTTATAGCAAAGAAATTGGTTGAAATATAGATGAGTTTTCGTCCGTGTATATTGCTTAACAATATCTAATTGTTAATTTATTGTGTACTTAAACTATTTCCTAAACTATTGACTTCATAGACTGATATCAAATCAATAGCTTGGTGTAACCATACCTACATACAAAAAGTTATTTGAAAAATTATTATTATTTATCATCGTACTTAATGGATTTCGGACAATTTTTTGCCTACAATAGATTAAGGTTTTTTAAATTTTTGCGTAAACATAAGCTAATCCAGTTCAGTTGTCAGCCTGACTCAATGCTATAGACTTTGTAAACTCGCGGCCTAGCTAAACGGCAATTCCTAGTATTAATTTCTAGCTGCCAGCTCCCCAATCATACTGTTAAAGTATCGCTAACTACTGCCGATGAAATGTTCCACGTGCCGGACGTGGTTTGAATTGGGAGTTTTGTTTGGTACTTATTATTAAAATGGATTTCATCGGCTTAATTTTATTGTTGCTTTATTTAGTTAAGGATTGTATATAAACGCTTTAATACATATCTGTCAATTAATCAAACGGACATTTAGAAATGTAAAGAGGAAATGTTCCGTTTTTGAAACTTCAGAGCTCTACTAATATAAATTACAAAAATATGTTTAACCATGGCACATTCAACAACATACTGCGTCTGGTATAGCACTCCGAGACAGAGACAGACAAGACATCTCCACTATCGGTATTGAAAATAACGTCTGTTCATATTTAGTTGAACTGTTTCGTTTGTTAAGAGAAAAAAAAACAATAAAAACAGCACTTTAATAATTTTGTAACTGTAATAAGTGTGACAGAAAAAAATAATCCTTCATTCTATGCTGGTTAGGTACTATAAAGTCGCGCAACTGCATAGTGACGTATGCCTGTGCACCTTGTTTTCTAGGATCATGGTTTTAACGATCTCTTTGTATTTACTTGAAACGTCTTATATTAAAATAAACTACTTTTATAGTATACTAAAGAACATCCGTCTGTTCTGATCCTTACTCGCCGACCTCCGTGGTCGAGTGGCTTTGTACACCGGTTTTCAAGGTGTCGCCATCTCTGAGGTCCCTAGTTCGATCTTCGGTTGGGTCAATTTAGAAAAACGAACTTTTCTATATTGGCTCAGGTCTGGGTGTTTGTAATACCACCGTTGTATCTGATTTCCATAACACAAGTGCTTTGACTACTTTCTTTGGAATCGGAGCAATGTATGTGATGTTGTCATATATTATTATTATTTATAT
This sequence comes from Catoptria pinella, assembly GCA_963556745.1. Classification (NCBI taxonomy): domain Eukaryota; kingdom Metazoa; phylum Arthropoda; class Insecta; order Lepidoptera; family Crambidae; genus Catoptria; species Catoptria pinella. The sequence continues at coordinate 9,358,916 of OY750771.1, forward strand.
TATTATTACTAATATTATAAAAGCGAAATTAAGATTAATTTACACTGTAAATTTCATGTGAATATAATATTAGAAGCATTTAAACATTGCAAGTTTCACTCAAGTAATTACTTACTCTTCTATAGATACCAACCCTCGTTTCAAACAAGAACTTAAATTTTACATATTGCTTTGAATATAATATTGGACTGAAGTCATTACTTACTCGTCTATAGATACGTGGGTGAGTGCATTGCAAACTAGAGATGTCTAAAGACGTTGCGTTCTCTTGCTCCGGTGACTCTTGACATTTGACACAAGTAATCGCTTTGACATCAGTCTTTGGATGTCAAACCACTGTGCTATCCATAAACTTATTATACTAAGTGCTATCATTTTGGTACATAATGCATGTCTTCGAATGAATAGCCAATGCCCAAAAAATGCACGAGTAGTATTATTAATAAGAAAGTAGAATTTATGAAAAATTACTCGATTAATGACTGGAAAGTCTGTAATTTAGGCTTCTATTCAAAACAAACAATAATAATAATAATAATAATATTTGACAACATCACATACATTGTTCCGATTCCAAAGTAAGTAGCTAAAGCACTTGTGTTATAGAAATCAGAGACAACGGTGGTATCACAAACACCCAGACCTGAGCCAATATAGAAAAGTTCGTTTTCTAAATTGACCCAACCGGCGATCGAACCCGGGACCTCACAGATGGCGACACCTTGAAAACTGGTGTACAAAGCCACTCGACCACGGAGGTCGTCAAATAGCTAAAAGTTATTCATTACTATGAGGTCCTACCATTTGCATAAAAACAGAATTACAATAAAATTGAAACCAGCTTACCATTTAACGTATAATCTTCTTAGCAAATTATTAAGCATGGTCACTGATGCGCATTTTTAACCACTCTCTAAGGGTATCCAAATTTTAATCCGTCCAACCGCTTCACATTAGAGCATCAAATAATTTGTTGAATATCAATATCATTAAGCGTTTCTATTGTAGTCGGCGAGCCGGTTAATCGCCTTACGGCGGTAATGCTCGATGTTGTCTCCAGTATCTTCGTTAATCTGTGCAATCCCCAGCTCGGGAGTTTGGCTCTTAATCCAGTTTAAAGTCACTCGACTATTAATTGAAGTATTTACTTTGGGTATTCTGCAGATTTTTAATACGGTAACAATGTGGCGATTATGGGGAGGGAAACCTTTCTCTTTGTTAATGGGAGCGATTTAGTTAAGTAATGAGTGGTGTTAAGCTTTGCGGCGTTTTGTTCGTCGGGTGTTGTTTCATTTGTATTTTAAATAGTAAATAGAAGTGATTCTTCTTCTGCGCTACTGCTATCATACTGGTCATCGTTTTTAAGGTTACTCGTAAAAACACCAATACAGACAGATTAAGGCTTACCGCCCACGGGCGACTTTTTGTAGCTGCGATTATCGCGGCAATAATCGCTGCGATAATTGTGGCGTTTTTTTGTCGCTGGCTAAGTAAACCCTTTGTCTCTATTGTCAATGTCATTTCGCGGGCGATTAGTCGCTGAGTTACTTTAAGTAGCTCGTGGGTGTTTACGTATACTCTGTATGTTCTATTCTCGGCGACAAAAAATCGCTCACCGATTAGTCGCTTGTGGGAGGTAAGCTTAATGCATAAAAAATATTCGACACCAATATGTCTTATCCTTTAGTCCATTTAAGTAGTCTTACTTATCCTCAAGCAATAAATAGGTAAGGGCTCAGTCCCAATGATCAAAAGTTGTACCTACCTATATTTTCTGTATTTATTTGGCTTCCCTAGAACGCCGTTGTTATAATTCTAAGCTTGACTAATTGTTTTATATGATAAAGGATTTTCAAATTAGTATCACATAATATTACTCCTTCAAAATTAGTTACAGCTATCAATTTGTTTCTAATGAAGTCAATTAATGAAACAACTATAGTCCATAACTAAACTTAGGTATAATCCCTACTTCATCGATAATAAACACTCATAAACATACTTTTCCTTCAAAACACCAAATGTTAACGATCGATCCATCTCTTTCTATCTCACTAACGATTTCCCGAATCAAATTGTCATCTAATCTATTTCTAATGGACTGTCAAATATCCGCTATTAGAGCTACATGTTAAGAGATAAGCCGCGGCTCACAATGTGTATTAATTAAGGAAATCCTCTTTAGCAAGCGTTCGCATTAACCCGTACTATTTGTTAAGGGTATTCCCTCTGTTTGTACATTTATCGTCGCTCGTTTGTTTTATTTCAGCACATCAGAGATGAGAATTGCTCCCTCCACTGGTCTCCGCTAGACTTTGTACCTATATAGTACCTATAGTTGGTTGTTAGGTACCTAAAATGTGTTCAGATTAAGACTTTTTTGTTTTGAGACATTTACATTTAAACTTTTGTGATAGCTCACTTTTTGTCAATTCTTAATTATCAATTCGGAGCGTATATATTTTTATTTTTTTGCTGCAACATTGTATTAGGTTTTCTCTTACGCCCCAAACTCCATAGAGCAATTCAAAAGTGTAGAGTACCATCTGGTAAACATTTTCAATCTTAAAATGTAGAAGTGCACGAATACCTACAGATACCATATAAGTATCAAAGACGAGATAAACAAATCACGTGAAAACTACATCCAACAACTTGGGAGTCATAAAAACCAATTAGCTACAACCTTAGTTGACACCAATCAAATCAGAAAGCGACTGAAGAGAATGCCACTGGCCACCATTTGACTGGGGTCTTAAGTATGTGAAATACATCATGTCGTTGGATGTGAATTCCTAAAAACCCTGACTCCAATCAATTTGATTATGGCCTAAAGGCTGATCGCAGATAGAGATAGGAGAAAAGTAATAGTGATAGTAATAGAAGAAATAGCGTTATCTCTACATTCTGCAAACCTTTGGTCTGAAAAATACGGTCCTGGAACACCGGATAAAGCAATATGGATCACAGTTTTATAGTGATCAATAGTTTAGTTTATGGCCAAATAAAATTCAAATTACAATATACTCCGTTGACCTTTTATCAGGCCGATAAAACGGATGGCTATCGTAAAAATAATTTTACGTCCCCGCACGAGCCAATAGCACAAAACGGAGAAGTACTAAAAACCGTGCGTAAAACAAATTCACCTTATACATATCGAGATGTTTAGTTCTCGTATACATGTGGTATACTATACTTCTACGTTTACACTAAATTATTAATTAAATAGAGAAAAAGTTAAGTTTGAAGTATCGAGACCAGTACTTAAGTAAATACCTTGGCGTGACTGATTGTATTTTATTAAAAAAAAATAGAGTAACCCTCAAAAAACATAATTAAAGAAAAGAAATGAAATTATACCAAATGAAATTATATCATTCATTACCCACCTCGTTTTATCGCCACGCGCACGAGTTTTTTGGTACGTGGCATGCAGATGTTCTCAAGTGCAGGGCTGCCGACGCCTGGGTCACGAGCGTCGGTTGTAGGGAAATAATTAGCGTGTCGCAATTTATAATGAGTTTAGAAATGATAAGTTACTTTTTTATCAATTCTGGCTTATATAGTAAGCATAACTTTAAACAACAGCCACACCCAATAACACTGAATCCGTTTTACACCTCCCAATGTCTCGATACACTTGTGTCAAAGTTTGCGTTATGTTACTACTCTGTAACTGGGATTTAATTCCGTCAGAACTGTATAAGCAAGTTTGAAACAAGAAACTGTGGTAAACCACCGCCAAGTTTGTTAGACAGATTATTCTAAAGGACTATGCAGACGAGCGATTTTGTTGACAGTTATTTTGTCTCTGATATTTGAAAAAGAGAAGTACCAAATATTTTGATATTTTCTCTGTTAGTTTGAAATATTAATAAAGACGATGTATTTTCTAAATCTCACGCCATAACAGCAATTTATAAATTGTTGTGTTCCGGCAGGTAGAGGTAAGATAGCCAGTTCCTCAGTGCTGAGGATTCCGAATGTAGTGCGCTTCCACCTTCGGCCTTATCGTCACTTTACATCAGGTGAGATGAAGGCCAAGCACTAACCCATAGTGAAAAAAAAACATGAAATGATAATATAGGTAAATATAGGTTTAAAATATATAAAAAACCAAACCAATGAAACTACTAATGAACTACCAATGAAATTATTTTATATTTTTCAGTGAGCTTATTCAGTAGTTGTCTGACTAGCTGCCTCTTACAAAAACTGTTGGTATAGCTATTGTAAATTCACCTACTAGCAGAGTAGCGATCATCCATATACTTACTATATAAATATATAACAACAAAACAAACAATCAATCAGACATATTTATTAGCCTGGCCAGCATCAATCAATCCTCGCCACCCAGGGGCCGTGCCGGCTAACGCATCGAACTTCGGAAAGTCTGCCGGGATTCAAATTGAAACAGATAAATCGAGCCCCAATCGGGCTAAAATGGCGAACCCCAATTCATGATGTCACACGAACATCGATATCTTCTAAATAACTTCGGCGAATAGTACAGTACGAAACTCTTTACTTCGATTTATCTGTTTTAAGTTGAAGCTCGGCAGACCCGCCGATGTTCGAAAAGTTAGCCAGTACAGCTCCAGTTCTCGCATCTCCCAAGAATAGCAACAATGTTACCGCCAATTCCGAGGGGTAAAGGTGGTATATCTCTATTAGTCTCTTTTTCAATTAGTGAGACAAAAATGTCAGCTTTTATCATGTTGATCATTTTATTACGATTGATATTGTTTTTATGATTCTGGTTCAGATTAAATCAATTTGAATTGCCTAAAGAATAATTAATGTCATTACATTAGAATAATTTGCAAACGAACGAAATGTGCAATCACGAAAAATGTGATACGTCATTTTTGTCTGTGTTATGAACGGTCTTTAATATATATTATTATATATATTGTTGTAAAAGTCGCATGTATACCAACGCCCGTTTTAAGGTTAACCTGCAAGAGATACTCCAGGTACTTTATTTTGTTACCCCCTTACTAATAAAGATTGATGTATAGTTACACAGTGTTTTGTCCCTTTCTTTTTAATGTCAAACTCAAATAGTTGGACAGAGAGTAACCATTGTGTAACTATATAATCTGCTATTCAATCTTTATGAATAAAGGGGTTAAACTTCAGTTTACTTTCCTATACATAATCCCGACAAGTAGAATACGGTAGATATATTTTATATAAACCACTCATGAATGAAATGGGATACTATTTCCGAGGAGGATTACCTCATTTATTAAACATTGACAATAATTTAAGAAAAAGCTTCAACCTATATTTTTTAATTAAAATTTCGTTAAATTTTAGATTTTTCGCATTCATAATGCTATTTTTAAATTAAGATAAATAATATTAAAAAAATACTAGAAAAAATCGACTCACCCGTAGCACCTCAGATGGGACGATCGATTTTTTCTAGTATTTTTTCTAATATTATTTATCTTAATATAAAAATAGCATTGTGAATGCGAAAAATCTAAAATTTAACAAAAATTTAATTAAAAAATATAGGTTGAAGCTTTTTCTTAAAATTTCAGTTAAAATAATAATAAATTTTCGGGTAAAATAATATTATTCCAATTAATATTTCAACTGTCTCTCATAAAGTTAGGTTAGTACACGTAAAATTCGGACGATCGTAACGAATTTTATTAGGTATGCACTATGCACTATTTTGATCATAGTCGTAGCTAGCTACTGTTTAGATAGGTCGTACGAGCTAGCTTGTTATTGTATAATAAATATTATAAATACCTTTATTATAAATGTGAAAGATTTTTTTTTATTTTAGATGTTTGGATGATTATTACTCATAAACGGCTGAACAAATTCGGATGAGACTTGGTACACATGTAATGTGGATATTTCTTTTTCCAGTTGTTTGTTCTTGTGGGATGATTTAATTCAAGAAGCTAGTTGTTATTACCCAATATTATCAAATGGTTTTATTGTAACTTAAGATCCAAAATAATCTCAAAGTACCACGCTTCACACTTTTTATGGCCACAATATAACTCATACCTTCATCAAAATGTGTGGAACCCAACTCGTTTTCAATTTCATGAAAGAGTCTTTTTTATTACATCGGAAATTAAGATCAAAGTGGTATCAACATTGATATGGATCTCAGAAGAAGTGGAGCTAATTTGGCCGGATCTCCGGAAGAGATAAGTTTCTAAATACACGATTCAAACTTCATTAGTTAGGAGTGTTCAAGTTTTAATGAGATGTTACATTGAGTATTGACTTTTCTCAGTTCACTCCACTCCACCTGTTTTAACTAATTAATTTTCAATCGACACATGTGTCTTAAGGTACAGTGTGTTTAATAAAATAAGAGAAAGATAAGCGAATAATCGTACTCGCAGACGAACGACTTTTTGTTGGTATGTCGGATCGCAGAATAGAACAGAATAATAATTCCAAATTGCAAACGTCATTTATGATCCGAAATCGACAAAGAATTGTACCATAAAATGTTGGACTTAAGCCACCTTATTGGTATCAATTCTATCTGCATCTTTTAATCCTATTGGATTCGGTAAATTTTTGTAACATTGGCCGTTACCTATTATAATTGTTTTTTTTTTTTTATTTTTTTTGTCCAATATTTAGAATTCCAAGCAGACGAAATCGCAGGCAGAAGCTTGTTATATCTAAGTATAAGGGCATATTTATGACTTCGAATGTTATGGAAACTTGAAGCTATAATTATTATCGACAAAGTTTTCTGAGACTTCCGGCCGATCATCAATCAAGTTACAACAAACTTATTGCATTAGAACTCGTAAGTTACTGTTGTTATAAGTCGCTACAAACAAGACAAACGTACGAGTAGGTAACTAATTAGTAGTCAGTAAAATTTTCCTGACAATATTTTTTTTTATCCACTACAGGTTAGTGCTTGGCCTTCATCTCACCTGATGTTAAGTGACGATAAGGCCGAAGGTGGAAGCGCACTACATTCGGAATCCTCAGCACTGAGGAACTGGCTATCTTACCTCTAACTGCCGGAACACAACAATTTTTAAATTGCTGTTATGGCGTCAGGCTTAGGTAATATGGTGGTAGCTAGCTAGGCGGACTTGAAGTAAGCCCTATTATATATTTTGTGCTATCGTCGTCGCATTTTTTTTCTAGGTATATGTTCCCCGATTACTCGAAGTCGGCTAAACCGATTGAAATGATTCAAACGTTAGTTCCCAAATTGGACCTATTTAAGAAAAGTAAAATGGTTCAGTTGTTTTCAGGAAATCTTGAAAATACTGTACGATATGAACAAAATCGTGATCAACAAACGGACGTATTTTTAAATTTTCATAAAGAAGCAATATAATTATCATTAGTTAGAAGTGAAAAGAAAAAAACATGATGAAAAAGCAAGAAAAAATGAATCAGCTCTAAAAAAGCAAGACATAATGTTCAAACCAATTGATTAATTAAAATAACGTCACTTAACTTGTTTTTTATTGTCATTACCCTACCAATTACTATACAGTTCCTATTTGATTTTGAGGAGTTCCCTTGTGTATCTTCATAATTCAAGGTCCAATGCCAATGAAATTAATATAGTTAATAAATTAATACAAAACTAATTCTTAAAGTATCCTCTTTCAAACAAAAAAAGAATTACGCAAATTTATTTGTCAAACAAGTGATAAAACATTTAACTATTTTCACTGTAATCGTTGTCCGAAATAGAACTTTATTGAAACCAATAAAGTAGAAAATAGACAAGGGAAATTCCGAAACTGTCCGCAAAATATACGAGTATCTATTACGAATAGTTATCTCTCCCAACTCGGAGAAATAAATGCAGTGTGGCCGTGGCTTTTATTTATAACCGTGAAATGCCTCAGTGAAAATGGTTCCAATGAAATACGTGGGTAACATCCCTTGGGTACTGTTAGCACAACATTTTCTTTTTTTGTGCCACTGTTAGGTCTGGTTTGTTTTGCTAACCTTGCCAGGTCTGGGTTTGATGTAAATAAATTATGCTGTGTAACGGATTTTCTGTATCTTATTCATTTAGATACGAGTACGTTTGTCTGAAATCGTCTGTTTTTCCTTGTGTTAAATAAAAGCGAAGCGGAAGATTTGTTAAGTTGATCTCCTAAATTCGTGGTTTTCAGGGATTTTTTCCTTCCCAAAAACTTATAAAATAATTGTAGAAATCATGACCGTGATGGAATATAATTGTATTTAAAATAACTTATATTTTTTGTCACACCTCACACACAAATGTTTTTGTGATAATCATTATTAAAATCAGCTTGAATTAAAATATTTAAAATATATATCATTCCGTTGACTGTTTAAATATCATTAATAAATTTTAGATTTTTTGCATTTCACAATGCTATTTTTATATTACTAGAAAAAATCGACTCACTCGTAGCACCTCACCCGTAGACGTGCGGGTTCGAGTCCCGTCAGAGGTGCTACGGGTGATTCGATTTTTTCTAGTATTTATTTATCTGTTTAAAATTCTTCAAGTATTTGAAGGTTGTCATTACATAAAGTGAAACACTTTCATAGAATACTAAATAATATACTAAAAATATATGACTTGCACCTGATGATATGTCAAAATATCTGGAAAGATATTTCAATTGGATGTCGAGGTAATTCCTCACATTGATGAAATAACGCTGGCTTGCAGCGTAAGAGTGGGATATAGTTGAGGAAATTCGACGATGACACTAGTGACTCGGTAGCTCAGCGGCAAGAGTGTTGGATCGGACTTCCAAAGGTCGCAGTTTCGATTCCCATCCGAGAATATGATCAGGTGCGAGTCGTATTTTTTCTAGTATATTATTTAGTATTGTATAAAAATTGAATTGTTAATGCTAAAATCTCAAATTTAAAAATGAAACACTTTGATTTTAAAAATATTATTGGTCACTTAGCACGTATCATAAATGTACTAAATTTTAACTGCCTCTTACTTTTTTACTTTGACTGTACATTACATAATGAATGGAAAGCTTATCACTTCACAAAATGTTAACTAAATGCAATAAATAACACCGTTTCAATTATTAATTTATTTTTTGATTTAACTTCTAATTAATTACATAACAAATAAGTACAATATTTTAAAGGCGAAACATTCTTGTTTATTTCTACAATTTAGGATTTTTATCTTCACTTAAACGTTTAATACATACAATAAATACATTTCAATACTTATTCCCCTTATAAATAAATTTTAATTACAATGTAAGAAAAAAATCTTAAGACTAGTCAGGAAATTAAAACAATAATATTGATTTCTCGATTACTAAATATTTATACAAAATAAACTATAAAAGTTAAGTTGTAATTAATTACTTTTCATGATAGAAACAAACTCATAATGATCTATGATGAGATTGAATTTTTACATAGTAAGGGTTCAAAAGAAAGAAAGCAAGATATTTTTGTTTGTTTTATGTTAAGTACTTGATAAAAGACAGGAATATCACAGCTATTAAAATAAAATTATTTACATACATTTTGATACACTTTTTGTTAAAACAGGTTTTAGGGCACAAAAAAGTTAATCATAACATACGTTTTGGTGGAAAGCTAGCTACATCTAGTGGCAAAAACATGAACCATTATGTACATCTCTATCTATCTATATCAGGGGTGTCAGACTGATTTTTCTAAAGGGTCATTTATAAGATTTAGGGAGTGTTAGCAGGCCAGACTCAAAATTAAAAACTCAAACACATACTAAATTATAATATTTATTTATTTAGTTTAAGTACTTAAATTTTGATACAAAGGTAACAAGAAGGCTTGAAAATAAATAAATAAATGGATTCTGGTCGCGGGCCATGTTGAGATGGCTTGCGGGCCAAATGTTGCCCGCGGGCCGTATCTTTGACATCCCTGATCTATATACTCAAAAAACAATATGAAAAAATATTTCATACAAATACTTAGGTACTGTAATTCCTATAAAAATGCATGATTAATTTAGACTTTCGTTTACTTCTTATTGTTAGTTAAGCAACTAATATAAAACTGTTTCATTAAATATGGTCACTTGTATAATAATTACATCTTAAGATATCGAAAAAAGAACAGCTAAAGATTTTACATAAGTTGTATCTAAGATACAATTGCAATAAAATTATTTTTTAACACAAGAATAACACATCTCCATAATCAATAGGAATTCACTGATAGGTGCAAATTACTTATACATAATTATACCGCTTCATCTGCAGCTCTAAAGCTGTCAAAATGTGAGCATGCAGTTTTTTAATATTTAGTCACATTGCTGGTTTCAATTCGACTTTCAGTTTCTTGTAAGCATAGGGTTAATCATAATGTTAGCAAGTGCATTGCGTCGCTTTCGCCACGCGCCTGCGCCCTGCGCGTGGTATTGTAGCTGCCTGTACCATGTCCGTGTTCGTGTGCTTTCTTCCGCCTAAAAAAAAAATTTTTTTTCAATCGTCTTTGTAAGATTATCCCACCTGTGTAAGTGCAGGGATCCCGTATTGATTCCCGGAAGGGGGATTTGTACTCGGCTTAGTTGGTGGTAAGGCTTGATTTAAGCTCGCCTGACCAGCATCTTACCTAATAGCCTACCCACCTAAACCTAAACCTACCTAAACTACAATTTTAACATATGGTAACTAAAGGGCATAGATGATGCTAAAGTTAAGATAGCTAGTTCCTCCTAACTGGTCGCGGATTCTGGGTGAAGTGTGCTTCTACCTTCAGCTTTATCATCGTCAGGTAAGATAAAGGCCACGAACTAGTCCGTTATGGGTAAGAGTGTTTATAGTAACGCAAATGAACTCGGACTTTACTGAACATTAACCCTACATTATTGACAATGATTCTCCATGCCTGTTCAATTGCACATTTCAGTTGAATTTACATATGTGGGTACCACTGGTCTATTACTAATTCCCTCCAAAATGCTACACCAGAAGACTTTGTAAACAACCCAGCTTCAGTTTGTATCATAGATTCAATCAAATACGGAGTATTAATCTGATACAGTTTTTGTCAAAATATTTCATAATGTTCTTTTTTTACCTTGAAAATATAAGAGTCCTTGGTGGTGATCTCGTGAACTTCAAAGAAATGCTCGGGTTCATGATCAGCTGCGACGACGCATCTGTCCAGGAACAGTGGCTCCCTTTGCAGCGTGTATCTGCCTGCCTTCTCTCGCACGAGCAGGAGAGCGGCCTCTCTTACTCCGCTTCGAGCGAACAAAGCTTCGCCCTCTCTTTCCCGAGCTTCACGATCTCTCGCTTCTCTCGTTTCACGGATCTCGTTCGTTTTGTGAGTAGTCGTTGGCTGATGAGGAAAACAAATAAATATTTCAGTTGTTGTTGTTGTTGGCTACTGCTATGTGAAAGAAAATTTGTTATTTTATTTAAAGAAAAACATCCACCTTCCTATCATATGGTCCAATAATATTATGGTTGTATGTAAAAGACATATTACACTTCGAATAGTAATAAAGCAACCGAGCTATATTAAAGCCATCTGTGACACCATATTTACTGAAAACGAAATTTTAAAAAAAATTTTTTTCGTTAGCTTGAAAAATCATTTTGACCTTAATAAGAACCGTCAATATTAGGAAAACATATAACAACAGACATATGCAAGCCCCATAACTTGACATTATTATCTACGATGAAACAATTTCATTTGGTAATAAAGGCAAAACATACCTTTCCGTTAGTCACCAAAAGGGCGTTGATTGGCGTCAGTTTGATAGTCCGTCCCTTCCGCCAGTTGTTGTCGTTCGGTTGGGTGAACAGCAGCTTGCCTTCCATTGCGAACCTTGTGACAGAAATAATTATAGACAAATCATTTAAAACAAAATCATGTAGCATCAAGATACCACCGGTAAATCAATATTTCCGAAAATCTAAACATAATAAATGGCAAAACATCACTGAACACACCACTCTTTTTTTTAATTTGATAGGTTTTCCTGTAATAATATGGATTATCGATTCCACGAATCCAGAATTTAATAAATATAAGTGAACCAAATAATGTTTAAAAAATTTCAAAGGGAAATAATTGCGTTCGCATTTATTTACCTTATTACAATAACTACAAAATCAATTGAAAATATAACAATGTTTCTTCTATTGAGAAAGAACTTTAATTCCCAAAACATTATTCCTTACTCAGTCTAAAAAGCTTTTATTTGTCAATCAAATCGCATTAAGTATATAGGTACCATCACATACCCTTAATGTTTTCAACAAAATCGTTTGACTCAGATTTTGTATGTTAAATAAAGATTTCCCAAACATAAAAGGGGTCAGAGGACATAAAATCTTTTCTAATAATCCTGTTACCCGTATTTAGGACTCGTAAACCCGAGCGTTTTAATTCGGAATGCCTCAAGGCATTGAAACGTCGCTTTTATCGTCTAATAACATATTTTTAAACAAACATTAGAGAAAAGTGTCTTCAAACGTTATTTCCTCTTTACACGTATAATTACTAAGTATTTGTACTGGTGGGGGCTATAAAAAGCCCTCGAGAATAGCTCTTGCTGCCGTTACTGCCACTAAAGCGACGATTATCAGCCTTGTAGGGCAAGAGATGGGCAGTAGCGATAGCTGTATATTTTACATAGGAAGGGAACACGGCAATTAAAAAACAATGAGATGCAATCGAAACATTCGATGGGTACAACCGAAAGCTTTTATAGAAATAGGAAACCCTCTCGTGATTTTTAAGTCCCACCCAATTTATTCTAGCTAGGGAATATTATGTTGAAATGCCTATACAGTCAAATCTAGTATTTAAAATTCTTTCATAAATTATCAACAACATTAATCTTTTGTTTCAGCTCACGATCACGAAGACTGTATGCTGTGCGGAAGTATGAGAAGAACATCAGGTCAAATTTAAAAAGTTTGTGACTCACGCCTAATACAAACCTGCGGGCCGCAATGGATCTAGTAATAGGGTCATTTATCCCATCTACCAATAGCAGGGAGATGTCCCAAGAATACAATTTGCCCAAACGTCTAGAATTTATCCTACGGGCATAACGTTTGTTTTTAATTAAATCTCTTATTGTTGAATGGCTTGAATTTTATTATCGTCATTCAGGTTTTGTTATTTTTATCACTGGTGGAATGAAGGTTCATTTACTTACAGTACTTTAAAGGGCAACAATACCTTGACCGATTTTGAGCAGTTAAAAAAGTAACGATTATGGTCTCTTGAAAATAATTATTATATAGAGTTTATTCAAACAGTATTGAATTTTATTCATTACTAAACTGTTGACTGCAATCAAAACCTACCAACTCCTATACAAAAATGCTTGTTATTATAAGACTAAGAACGTACCTGGCATCATCGTGGTTCCAATCCAGGACGTCGACCGCCATCTTCCTCAGTCTGATGTCAGCGACGTGGAGATCATGTGCAGTTCGTCTTGCAGCTGCAAGCCTCCGCCACAGCGGCACATCCCGCGCCGCTGCCGCCGCAGCGGCTGCCGCAGAGTTGATCTCCTCAAGTCTGGACTCCACGCAGCGCTGTGCAGCGCGAACATCCTCGCGTTCGGTTGCGCACGCGGCAGTCGCACGGTACAGCCGCGAGAGAAGGAGGGGATATTTTGTCACGCGTTGTACTGGCACCTAGAATACATATTAATTTGTTATTATACGCGAGTTACATCATATGTTATTTACGACGTTTTCGGAAGTTTGATTATTTGCATATCATTAGAAATTTGAAGTTTATTCAAGAGTTTAGTCGATGTAAAATTCTTACCATGAGAAATGAGTTCAAATTCATACGCCTTAAAACCGTGTTTTCCATCTGCGAGACGCGTAAGAATATCCTCAGAAGTTCCTTCTCCTTCTCAAGTCCAGCCAGCAGCAATGCAGCACCTGCTTGCTTCACGCAGTACGATTGAAATGCTGTCAGCATGCCCGAACATTCAAGAAGAATTTTTCCAACGTTGACTGTCAGTAAGTCCTGTCGATAAAACGGTTCAATTTAAATAAGAGTAATTGGGATAAAAGGAACAGTAGTATTTAAATGTCAGCAAAATTTGAAAAAATGTTTATAAAATCAGACAAACCTCATCTCCTTGATCAAGTGCAATTTCAAGTGCGTCGCGTAATTTTTCAGATAATACTTGATTATTGTCAATTAGTTCCTCTACGTTTAAGAAAATAGCACTCAATTGTTCATGCGTAAGAAGTCCAGCTACTAACATAGGTTTGTAAAATTCTTCGAGTATAATTTGTAAATCCCGCCCGTACTTTTCTTCGGTTTCTACAATTTCTGTTAGTATTTCTTTTCTTTCTGCTCGCTTTTTTGCGCATTTGCGACATACTAATGGTGCGTATATAGAACCTGTGAATAGAAAAAAATACTCAAAATAGGAAAAAACTTTAGAGTGGTGAACAAAAATCTTATTATTATTGACAAATTTTTTGAAGTAGCTTACGAAATGGAGATGGCTTTTTAAATAAGTCAATATTTTTTTCATGATTTACCTTGTTCAGTAATTTGAGTTTCAACTGCCGAATCGCAATCTTCACACATATGTATTGGCGTATCAGTAATAGTACCGCACGGTGAAGTTTTTCCCTGTAATCGACTTCTTGATGATTTACTTGTCTCAGATCCGACACCGGAATCATTTCTTTCAATTTCAGCTGATGTTTTCTTACAAATAACCGATTTTTCCAAACTATCATGATTTATTATTAATGAATTATCTTCACTTGAATCTGAACCATTTGACAAGTGACTCGTATTAGTATTTAAATGTGACTCAATAATGCCAGATTGATTATGTTTGTTCTTTGATTCGTCTATCATATTCGACGATTCATTGCCATTAACGTAACTAGTTATGTATGTATCTTCATCATCAATCCCTCGTTCTTTAGCATCAACTAAGTATGATAAGATATCGTATTTTGACGCTCCTTCAAAAATTGATCTAGAACCACTGCGTTTCTCGTCATCTAAGAGCATTAATGAATTAGGTGGAGGATTAACTGGTAAAGGTGGTGGCATATCACCTATTTCCTCATATATTGGATCACTGTTCAGGCGAATTGATTCATAATGATGGTCATCATCAGTATTGTTTCCTATATCTATTTCACATAGTGCAGCATCCACTAGCATTTGGTAAAATTTAGATCTAGTAGAATTATTATCGTCTTCTGTTGATAGTTCACTTGCTGATGCATTGTAGCAATCAGACATTGGTTCGAGATCAGAAAAAGTACCCACAACCCCGCTTTCATACTCCATACTTTCATAGGGAGCAGAGCAGCCATTTTCATCGTTGTCATTGCCGTTAGGCTGATCGTTTATTTCCCCCTTGTTTGACTCATTATTTTCATCATTCTTTGGTGTATTACTTTGTGAAACGTGTTCGTCATTTTTACTTTTTTCTTGTTTTAAATTTTTCAATGAACTCTCTATAAGTTTTTCAATCTTCATCTTACTACCATCTGGCCCTTCTTGATTTTTAGTTTCCTGAAGTTTTATCAAAGAGTTTTCAATCAGTTTTTTTACCAAATCAGAATCAAGACCTTCCGCCAAGTGACCAAAGAAAGGATCATCAAATAGTTTTGTCACAAAGTTACCATCTTCTGGTTGCTTATTGTAATTGTCAATATGTTGAGATTCTATTTTCCCACAAACATGAGGCACTAAATTTCTTTTCACAGCCTCTACAGGGTCTCCTAATATAGATGACAAATCATTAGGCATGTTGTTATTATTATTAACCTGACTTGGATTTTTTTCTTCACTTTCATTAAAATACTCTTCATACGTATTAGCATCTTCTTTCTTTTCGTTTGCTTGTGACAATACGGCTCCTATATATATTTGACTTTTAGATTTTTTGATTTCTTTTTGTGGCGTCCCAACACTAATAGTCACAGTGGTACCAGTTTGATATGTGCTGCAAGTGTTTCCGAAAGCGTCATTAACAACAACTGATGACAAGTATATAGGAGCGTCGTTACTAACGTTCATAGTAGAATAACATTCATTTCCATTTATTTGAATAGAAGTTTTTCTTGGTTCATTCTCATCAAGCTTTGATAAATTAGAATTTTTTGATTCGTCAGCTTCATCCGAGTCAAACTGCTTCACCCTTAAAATAGTTTTTTGTTCATATTCATTAGCGTCTGACCACTCATCGCTTGTCGAGCTTGTAGAGTTATTTCTCACAAAACGAGTTTTTACGTATGTGTGTTTCTTTGATTTTAAACGATCTTTAAATCTGACTCTAGGAGGAGGTTCAGGTGATTCAGAAATTCCACGACGTAAGTTTTTCAATATATTACGTGTAACATCGCTACTATCACTTAAGTTACCAGCTTCATTACTGTCATTTTTGAGATTTTCTTCAACTGATTTTTTTTGAGCTGGTAATGCAACAGGAGAACTACTTTGTAAATTTGTATCTATTTCATTGACCGGAGACAAAAAAACTTGACTGGTGTGGCCATGCTTAGTTTTTGGTCGCAATGCCATGGTATCCATAAACTTCGGTGGAGATACGGTAACAGTCGGAGTTAAACGTTCAGACTCAGATCGCCGCAACACTGGTATTTTTGGAATGTCATTATCTGAAACGAAATAACGTCATATAAATAAAAAAAAATAATGTGTCCCAGTTATCAAGTTTAAGCCATATTATAAACTAGTAAATTTTCATAATATCAAGTTTAATTACTTAAATAATACGTTAAACTACTAACTTTTTCTTTAAAAACAAAGCCATTGTCGCTAAAGCATAATAGAAAAATTAGATTCTTACCTTCTACTTTAGCCACAGAATTGATAGATTCAAATACTTCGTGCTCGGCTGATTGGATATGGATTTTTGTATTCTCTTCCGTTAGTCTTTCAAATATTTTATTTATTTGTACATCTTCATAAACACTATTTTCGCTGCAGACTTCTTGGTTTATTAACTGCGTGATTTCTGGGTCAGCAGTTTCACTCAAACTGTGGCTCACCACATCTCCTTCTGCTATCACATCATCTTCTGGCTCAACTGTTACTTCTGGAGGCTTTTCTGATACTATATTTCGTTCAAGATTAAATTCTGCGGTGTAGATAACTTTCGTCTCGTCACTTTCAACTAAAAATTGAACTCTCTTGCGTTGTAGGACATTTTGCGTGCGGTACCCCTTTTCTCTAGGCTTGGGCAAATAAAACTGAGATGTGTTTACTTTTTTACTTTCAAATGAATCGTCTGAGGTATCAGCTTTATGACTTAAATCAATTAAGTCGTAGTTTCTTGGCTTCTTCAAAATTGACTTTATTGTGTCATTGTTCTGGTTCTTATATTTAGAGTTTCGAGTAGAATCCAAAACGGGTTTTCTAGAAAAATTTCGATCTGGTAAACGCTGATTATCACTTTCACTGTCATCATCTGTTTTAATGTTTCTTACTCTCCTTGGAGGTCGCTTTGGCGAGACACTTTTTTGTTTTGTACGATTGTAATTAGAAATATTTGATAGTTTTTTACCTGTGGTTTTACTTAAAGACAAAGATTTTTTAGTTTCGTTTTTAATATTTGGTAAAGACACTGTGGATGATAATTCTGATGATTTGTTATCAGATTTTTTGAGATCATAATTGATTGGATCGTACACTGTTACTTCTTCAACAGTGCACAATTTAGATTCATCAGACACTCGTATTCTTTGACCACCAATCGCTTTAACGTTTGAGTCAGAGTTAGATTTACTTAATTGCCTATTTTTCAATGATTCCTGAAAAATGTCCCCATAATCGTCATCGAATTCTATTTCAACTAAAGATTTTGAATTGCCATTTGATTTTACTAAATCGTAGGGATTTATGTCACAAGATAAAATTGACTTCTTTGATTCATTTGTTGTAGCCTCTTCCTCTATCCATAAATCATTCACTCGACTTACGGATTTGCTTCTGCTTTTGCGAAGGGTTTCGGGACTTGGTTTTTTAGTTTTCACTCGACAAGGGCTAATACTTTTAGCTCGCGATCGAGTGGTAGAAAACTGACTACCTATTCTTGTCTCATGTGGAGGTGCTAATCTACTCCTTCTCATCAAATCATATGGGTCTGCCTCCCCATTATTCTTCAATATGCTGGGTCTTGATTTTGATCCTTGTACTCTAACTGTTCCAGCTCTAAGGAGACCATTATCGCGAGTAAGTTGTGGTCCTCTTACAGTTCCTCCCACTAATAATCGTGGACTTTCAGCTATTGTTAATGGCAACCGAGATCCTTTGCATTTCTTACAAATACTGACTTTGGTAGAGCTGGTTTTCTTAGTACCGTTTAAGTACTCAGGACAGGAACACAGAATAACTGCATAGTTATGTGGTTGAGGTTTTTGAGGAGTGCTTATTAAGACAGGACCAGGTACTTCAGGGTAGGCAGAAAAGACGCTGGGCCTTATTGGTGGGGTTTGAGTCCTGACGGACCCATACAGCCAGGTCTCAGCGTACTTCATTGATTTTGATAGAGATGAACTGCCGGGGCCGATGGTGCCGTACATGTAGGGATTTTCCGGAGACTTTTCTGGAGACTTGGTGCTTCCAGACGTATTCAATTTCAATTTTGATGACCATTTCTTCTGCCGAGTATTTTCAGTAGTGTCATATATCTGAAAAGAAATAAGATAAACGTTATTTATGTAAAAAATAACTGTAGCTTGCATCAAGCAATTTTATTAGATATTTTTTGTTACCATCCATATAATTATCTATCTATATCTTCTATTTTTTTGTTTTGTGTGCTATAGTAGTGGGGTACAACAACCAAATAGGAAACAAAAGAATAGGAAAAACTCAATAGCTCAAACTCAAAAACAGTTTAAAATTGAAAATTCAACATCGCCAATTTTTTTATGAATCGCTACTTCAGATTGCTTTTTAAAGATGGCGATCGTGGAGAACCGATAGGTTCATAACTGATAGGTTGTCAGATATTACATGAATCTGTAATGTGAAAGTAAAGCACACATACGTCTCATCAAGAACATTTAAAAACGATGTGTGTAGGAAAGGCTTGGGCCAAAAAACACTAATAAACTAATAACCAGTCTGAAATACCAGTTCAAAACGACTCTCATACGAAACATGTACTAAAAATATTGTGTTGAATTAGTTTTAAGAATATTGTTCTTCTTAAAACTGCCGAGTCTTTTGATGCCCCTTTGCATAAGGGTATAGTTGAGGTTAATCTACATGAATAACACAACAGTTTGAGGTGTATAATATTTTAAAATTCTCAAGGTAAAAATTGATAGGATTGATAATCGCTGATCAAACGTTATAAACTCGTTTTGTAGGTGATACGAAGTTACGGGGGGAGGTCGTGGAGGGAGCCGCAACGCTGAATGTTGCGGTCCCCTTCTGGCGAATCCTACATACGAAACCCCTGCTCACCTGCATGCGTAGTAACATATCCCCTGTATGCGCAAATGTATTTTCTTCGGTATAAAAAAGGAGATACGAAGTAAACTGGGTCCACTAGTCATCTTATAATTATTAAGGGAGTATTGAAAACATCTTTGATTGTAATCAGTTAGTCTTTCAAGGTAACGTCCCTTACTCCATTCAGACTAAAACAAGGAAAACCTTGGAATGTAACTTGACTGTTATAGATATTTGTGTTTGGAACTTCTCTGGATTAAGTGAAGGGTTGTTTGTCGATTATTAATTGATTCCAGCAGCTCTTTATTAAGACACGACTTGCTAACTTCAATTGTATCACAATCAGCGCCAATTCTAAACGCTGGTTGAAACCGATTGACCTTACTATTGTTTGAGCATCCCCAGCAATGCCTTTGTCGTTTAACATCAAGCCTGTTTGATCGCAGGTTCATTGTTTTTACACAGATGTTTGAGAGCCACCTAACTACGACTATTATACTAACAAGTTGATATTTTACTTTACGTGTATATTATTATGTATATTAAGGCTAAAGTTCACCAACACATAAACAGCTATTTAAGTTTAAATAGTCTGTTTTTGACGTTTTTATGTATGCAGAAAATGTCAAAAAGATGGTTAAAATTAATCGTCTGGTTAGATAGTTGGTGAACTGGCAACCCAAAAGACTCAAAACTGTCTCAGATCTTGCGTTTGCGAGGCTGATCTAAAATTATGTTTATTTTTTTTCTTTTTTTAGGCAGTAGGACACCAAATTAGAATAAATAATGGATTACCTACACCCTTAATAGTAAAACCAATAGTATACAGGTAACGATGCCGGATCAAAGGCGGTCCGATTAAATGACCGGTTTTAATTACCGGTAGAAACCGGTTCGGGTCTGTTTTGTTCCGGTTCCCCGAAGACTATCCTTTAGAATAGAATCTGTGCACCTCCCGTTCAGTAATATCGGTTACTGTTAAGATTAATTAATAGATTGTTTCACTACTGAAAAGATAATTAGAATCTATTAAACTGTTCTTTGATCATTTATGTTTACTTAGCATATTTTAACGAGCAAAACTAAAATTGATATATTTTTTGTATATTGACATATTATAGGAGAAATGGATTTGGGTGGGTTCGGTGGGAGTTGCATGTCGAAAAAGTTGAATTAGGTACGTGAGACCCACTCCCGCAGTCAATGTATCTCGATGTGGCCAAGTACTAGTAGAGCAAATCGACGAATAGGTTGCTTTTATCGATCTGCCTAATTTTTGATTAAGCACAACATGAAGTTATTGGCCAGATCATGAAATGCCGGCACATCGTGATCTGACCAGGCAGATCTCGATCGGCCCAGTTCAACGATTGGCCCACGACATAAATATGACTTTTTTTGCTTACATCATAAACAGAAAAAAAAAAATTTTTTTTCAATAGTTTACTGTTACTGAAAGTTCAAGACAAAAATACTAGCTTTACTCCATTGGTGTATAGAAACACCACCAAATTAATAGAAACTAATCTCAGTAAGAAACACTCTTACATTTTGTAACACAAATAATAAAATCGTGACCGTCCCTTGCGCAAACGCAGCGTAATGTCAAAACACTACCAATTTCAGAGCGGTCACAGTTCTGTCGTTGCGGTGAACATAATGGGAATTGGTCTGGTTAAACTCTAAACTTGTGTTGCAATGTAAAGCCAAACTGAATTGTAAAGATACAAAATTGTTTTAAACGGTTATTATTTTTAGATTTAATATTTTGGGAAATCATACATTTTGGGGATGTATCAAATTTTTACCGACTTCAAAAGGAGGGGGGACTCGACCGGTATTTTTTTTTGTTTCTTGTATGTATACTCTGGCGTTGGTGTGCCAATTTTAATAGTTGTTTTTTGTTCGATTAGCTTTTTTTCAATTTTGATAATGATAATAATACCTATTTAAGACAAGCAAAATGTTTTTTATTATTTGTTTAACTCTTTATTTAGTAGTAACTATTTAGATGTAATATTCGGTAACATTTTTACTTGTTTTGCAACTTACTCATACTTAAAATGTAATTTTTGAGTAGCTACAGATTAACATAGATTTTTTACGTAAAGTTAAAGATAAGAAAACAAACTACCATGAAAATAACCAATTTAAAATATACAACTAAAAATGCGATAGCCATTTTGATGTCCATTTTTTATTTCCTTCTGAAAACTAATTGACCAAGAAAACTTTCATTTAGCAACACAAATTAAATGAGTTATTGGACAATTTGCCACCCACTGTGCATTGGTAATTTTTTCTCATTAAATCACTAATGCCGTCAATAAACGGTTCACCTGTCTTTCATTATGGTTGAAGCAAGCAAATCGAATCATGTTAATTTAAAACGCCCGAGCGGCCGAATGCGGCTGGACAACAATAGAATATCTGAAGGGTCAACATACAAGTCAATCATTCAATGTCATTGCTTAATCGAATTATTATACATATCCGCGCCTTTCAACCAAAGTGAATCAATGTGCTTCAACCGTGCTTTCGGATTATAGAACCAAGCAGTACCCGCATCGATATTAATTTCATGACATCAGGCGCCAAATCGCACTAATTTCCATAGATAAAACAAAGCTAAATTGTTGCCGTTTCTGTTTCGTTTACAGAAAAATAGTTGCTTCAGTTTTGTTAAAATTGTTGAAAGCTATGCCTAAGGAACCTAGGATGCCAATCTTGGACTATTTAAATGATAAATTCTAAAGCTAAACCAAAGGTTTTTAGGTAAATAAAACCTATAAAACTATCTTGAGATCATATCTGAGATGCTGTCCCTATAAGAAGAGCGTCTCAAGTATGATCTCAAGATAGCTCTCAACGTTGAGAGGGGTTTATAAATACGGGTATTAGACACCTAGCCTAACAATATCCCTTGTTAGTATTAACTGGGGCAGGGTTTCTGCCTTATCACCTCAGGCTTGGAAAGTGGCTTATCTGTTGCTCCAGCTGGTTTCTATTTTCACAATAATGCATTAATATTTATAACTACAGCGCAACAGAGTTGGCTTTGCGTACATTTCTTGGAATATAAGATGTAAAGTAATCACCAACCGCCTCTGTAGTCTAGTTGTTCGCCCACCCGTGTAAGATGCAGGGGTCCCGGGTTCGATTCCCAGGAAAGGGTACATTTGTACTCAGTTTGGTTGATATTGGGGCTTATTTCAAGTGGCTACCACCAT
Organism: Catoptria pinella; assembly: GCA_963556745.1. Classification (NCBI taxonomy): domain Eukaryota; kingdom Metazoa; phylum Arthropoda; class Insecta; order Lepidoptera; family Crambidae; genus Catoptria; species Catoptria pinella. The sequence continues at coordinate 9,381,577 of OY750771.1, forward strand.
CTTAACTTAGTCTGACGCCATAACAACAATTTAAAAATGGTTGTGTTCCGGCAGTTAGAAGTAAGATAACCAGCTCCTCAGTGGTGAGGATTTTGGGTGTAGTGCGCTTCTACCTTCAGCCTTAACGTCACTTAACGATAATAAGTATAATAAGTCTGTATTTAAAAAGTATATAAGTAGTATATATCATTTCTAAATTTTGATATTTTAGCATTCACAATGCTATTTTTATATCCAATGCTCTGACCGCTGAGCTACCGAGTCTTCGAGCAGTGACTCGTTAGCTCAGCGGTCAGAGCATTGGACCGGATATCCAAAGGTCGCGGGTTCGATTCCCGTCCGAGAACATGATCTGGTGCGAGTAGTATTTTTTCTAGTATATTATTTGGTATTATAGTATATATCAGTTGTCTAGTACACATATTACAAGCTTTGCTTAGTTTGGGGCTAGACGGTGCTGTGTGAAATTGTCCAAGCATTTATTATTGTTATTATGTCTATTTAAAAGTAGTTGCATATGCTTGTAATGGTTTAACAGCTCATTTTCCATATGTCCATGCGGACAAAGTCGCGGGCGGAAGCTTGTAAATCTATAAAGTGATACAAAGAAAACAGACTTTTGATCACATGTCGCTCAGGAACTAGAAACTATCTCGTTATCAAGTTCTCCGAAGAGAAATAATGATACATCCGATTGAGAGGACCCTTGGAGGTTTGAATAGTTCCTCAACAAAAGTATTATCAATATTATATTTTTCCTTCCTTATGTTTTATTGAGACAAGCGGTGATTTTAGTTTTTTTTTTCATATTTTCGCGTAGCTAAATATTAAAGTTTTACATTAAGAAATAAAAATTATTGCAATTAACAAAAATTATCTGAATTGCACATTATAAAACAATAACACTACAATATTTAAATTTATATAACATTACAAATTATAAAAATATAGGTACTTACTACAAAATATCTTTGTTTTTTTATGGGGTCGAACAAACAGTTTCACAATGTGTACCTAATATATCAAAAAGTATACATAATTTATTTAACTAAATAATTGTGAGACCAACACCGATAAGTCTAGAATCTCAGACCTAACGTTAACAATTAATGTCTAAGGTATCGAATGACATCCCGTCGCATGAGATATAATGTTAAAGTATTTGGAACCGCAGTATGAGACTATTATTTATATTCTGTGGTATGAGATTTATTAATGAAGTTGTGATACAAAAGGGTTGGTAAAGATTTAAACTACTCACTCATTTTATTTTAATTATAATTTCCTCTAAAAAATGTGCACACATAAAAATTAGGTACACCATTTTGTGTTTTTTCTTACATGTTTAGGAAACTTGTAAGTTTCCTAAACATATAAGAACTTCTGCCTGTTTTTTATAAATATTACATAATACAACCGTTAATTTTTAAGTACCTTTATCTATATATATAAAAGGGAAAATCACTCACTCACTGATCACGAAATCTCAGAAACTACAAGTGCTAGGAGTCTCAAATTTTGCATAGGGGCTGCTTTTAGGGCGTAGGTGCTCACTAAGACGGGGTTTTGCGAAATTCAACCCCTAAAGGGGTAAAACAGGGTGGCAAAGTTTGTATGGGAGAACGCGATTCCTTGGCCCGATTGACTTGAAATTTGGAATACACATTCTTTCACAAAATTAATTGAACACGTGTTTCGTATTTTTTTTATATTTATCTCCTAACAGGGTTAAAAAGTGGTAGAAAGCTACTTTTGGGGTGATTGACTTCGAGGTTGGAATTGAAACTTCTTAGTGCATTTGATTGATTAATTAAGAAAAATAAATATCATTTGTCATCTCAACGTAGTATTATATTCTCTTTGGTCATTTCCCCTGAGAGTAGGTAGAATGCATTTGATTGAATAGTACCTATGGCGTTATGTTGTCAGTGCTGACATTTTTTCCTTATTGCGTTGAAAAAAGGTGCAAAATTATTCCATCTGATTATCAGATTAATTTTAAAAGAATACAATATTCTGTCAAGTCGCCTATGCTATGACAATTAATAAAGTGCAGGGACAAAGTTTAAGAGCGGCTGGTGTAGATCTGCGCAGTGATTGTTTCTCCCATGGTCAGCTCTAATGTCGCCTGCTCGAGAGTCAGCTCGCCGAATAGCCTTTTTATTTTGCAACCGGATAACATGACAAGAAATGCGGTAGGTATACAACATGTTACAAAAATACCCCTAATGCCGAATATGGTATATAGGGACCATCAAACTGAACAACTTTTAGTATTGGGACCAACTCTCAAATCGCGAAAAAAAAATCAGCTGTTTCATACATTTTGATATTTTCGATTTTACTTTATGTATGAAACAGCTGATTTTTATTTCGTGATTTCAGAGTTGGTCCCATAGTAAAAGTTGTTCAGTTTGATGGTCCCACATTCGGCATTAGGGGTATTTTTGTAACATGTTGTAAATTATAGAGAAGTGTTGGATGATCACAACATATTTTTATTTAGAACTAGCTGCACCCGGCATGCGTATTGCAATGCTCTGTTTTTTTAGCCAGGGACCTTCTTGGTCGTAAGCAGAACAACTCTCTAAAGTTTCATCATAATCGGATCAATGGTTTAGGAGTCCCGTCGTCTGTACACTTAGATCTTTTAAGCTATAGCGGCCCGCCCCGACTTCGCACGGGTACAATGTAGTTACTAATGTGGTGAGTGTGAAGTTATTAGACTATACTACAGGATATCTATATATATAATTAAGGACACAAGTCGATTTTCATACAAACGAGGTAATTTTGAAGTCTTGGTTTTCCGCTAGGGATTGACAAGCTGCGATCTGATAATGGCCATCCAGGGAGTGAATGGAGAAGATTTAGATTGCAATACACACCCAACTGATCTGGTCAGAATTTTCAGTTGCAAGATTTTCATACATTTTTATGCTATATTCGCGGTATTTTTAAACATATCCTTACATCTCTTAAAATGCTGGTCAGATCACTTGGGTGTGTATAGAAATCTGGATGTCCTCCATTCACTCCCTGGATGGCCATCACCAGATCACCGCTCGGTCAATCCCTGGCGGAGAAGCAATGCTTAAAAGTTACTTCGTTTGTATGAAAATCGACGGCGTCCTTAATTATGTGGCCACCACTATATATAGATATCCTGTAGTATAGTCTAATAACTTCACACTCACCACATTAGTAACTACATTGTACCCGTGCGAAGCCGGGGCGGGCCGCTAGTCTAAATATAAATGGAGAATATGAATGTGCAAAGTTTAAAATATCGAAAAAAACAAGACGCGTGCATTAACGCATTCATTATTTCCATGATTTACGTAATATTTTGATTACGCATGTGTAAGTCTATGAATGAGCTCTAAATCCAGAAATCAGTAAAATTTTGAGACAAACAAACCTCAATATCTTGACAAATAATACTAAATAATATACTAGAAAAAATACGACTCGCACCAGATCATGTTATGAAATATTCTAACTTTTAACTACACATAGATACTTGATAAGCGAAGAGATACGTCTATTACTTTTTTAGATATACTAAATTAACCATGTGTATTATGATTAAATATTATGCCCTGAATGACTGAACCACGGACTGATCGGGGTGAAACTTTGCATACATTATTATAACGCACAAGCTTCCGCCCGCGACTTTGTCCGCGTGGACATTCAAGAAAATCCTTGGATAAGCTTTAACCAGGATAGAAATTATTCATTTCATCAAAATTCGATCCGCAGTTTTTACGTGATTAGGTGGGTCCCAAACAAACTCGCTGCCTCGCGAGGCAGCACGTTTGCCGTTCGAGTGACCAAATGACAAAGACAGTGACTCACAATAGAAAATGAAAATTTTACAGATTAAAATACGTCGTTTTGTACCGAAAACGCTCTGAAGTTGCAGCAGATCACTGTCTATTGTCAATTTAATCTCATTGTATTGAAATTCATTCCCCGCACTGAATTTCAAATTTAGAACGTGATGAAACAGACCACCACGTAAGAGAATGCATATCGGAATTCCGAAATGGAACATCGATAATGTATGAAAATTCCGAACGGAAAAATAGCGCATGTAGGTATGTTGTAGGTCCATTGATTTGTATGGATTTGCTGCGTTCGGAATCATTCCGATTCGGAATTCCGTATGTAGTGTGTGGCCAGGCTTAATGTGGAATATCCCGCATTTTTTTTAAATGTAATGTTAATATTTCAGTGTATGTGAGAAAATTATATTTTCCAGAAGTCTAGTAATATTGAGAGTATCAGTTGCACTTGTTCCAAGAGTACGACTTTCAATGAGATTTCTCGATATTAAGTTACCGTAACTAGAGATGTAACCGTAACCGTAACCGTACCCCGTAAAGTACGCCGTGCCTCCCTGCCGTGACATATTTTTCGAGCGACCTCTTAATAAGGTTGCTGTCACAGACACTACTAGAAAATAATCTAAATTATTGCAGATTAAATTTTATTATTTAGGCAAAAATGTTATTTATTGTCTAAATAATAAAGATTATGTGTCTAAATTTTCTTTTGCTTTTTTGTCTATAATAAATTTAAGTTTTGATTTAAGTATATTGAATAAGTAATTTGTTTTACGCAATTGTTTTTGTTTTTGGACGGACATGAAAAATAAGTAGTTCATAATATATATATTATAGTTTCATACGCAATAGAAAGCTATCGTAACTATGTATATTTTCTAAGCTTTATTTGCTAAGAAAGCCCTTCGAGGTGAATAAAATATAAGATTTTTATAGGAGATGGATTTTATAGGGGATGGGATCTATGGGATGTCTAAAAAATCATTGCAAACGTATACACAGTAAAAATACTTTACTAAAAGCCATAGCCATAAGAGACTTATTTGCTTTAGTTATTTTTAAAAACAACTTTTAAATAGAACCTTTTATTTAATTAACCACGCGCAAAGTCGATGACAGGATCTGCGCAAAGCTCCACAGTTCTCTAGGGCTTCCAGCTCGCGTATTCATCCGATACCCTAAGCCTTGCCGCTAGAGATTAGCGAGCGAAATATTTTAATGGAACCCCGCAATACCACCCCTGGATACGCTAAATATGGACAGTAGAATAACTTTGACCGTAGATGACCTTCGTGGTAGAGTGGTTCGCACGCCAGTTTTCACGGTCGCCATCTCTGCGGTCCCGGGTGCGATCCCCAGCTGGATCAATTTTGAAAACGAACTTTCCTATATTGGTTCAGGTCTGGGTATTTGTATTACCACCATTGTCTCTGATTTCCATAAAACAAGTGCTTTTGCTACTTACTTTGGAATCGGAACAATGTATGTGATGTTGTCAAATATTTATTTTTCATAAAATATTTTAATGTCCCCACTGCTAGGGCACAAGCCTTCCTCAAGGAGGATAAGGACGATGGGCCATAAACCCACTATGCGGGCCCAGCCCAAACTAACATTATATATATTTTTCTCCTTCTTCTTGTCACTACTCAGATAAATTAACTTCTAATGTTTTATAGGGTTTATTTCAATACTTAAACCTGTATACAAGAACAATACTCAAAGGACCCCTGCTCATGAACGCACTGCTTTGAAATAGAGCTCTGTAATTGGTTCGATTGTTTTACGTGTTACGTATGTGATTGGTAGTTGGGACGCTGTGCGTCCGCGGCCACCTGTGAGACCATTAAGTAATGTTTCTGAATATGGGTGTTAGATACATAAGAGACCCGTAGTAAAGTGTAGAAAAACACCTAACATTAGCGCATACAAATTTCACACTACATGAGACAAGAATTATTTTCCACAGACAAGCAGAGTGTTTAATGATGTTTTAAAATCAAAACTATTTTGTTTTTTCGAATGAAACAAAAAGCAACCCAAATTTGCAAATTTGTATAATAATTTTGTGTTTCCTACACCAAAGCTATTATATGTTATGTCAAAGTTTCAAACGGTTTTGAACTCTCGCTAATATTCTCCATGGAATGCAACATATCCAAAACATATTGCTTAACTAAACATATGATACTGTCAAATATTAACTTTGGTCCAGCTTGTTCATGTCATTTTATCCGAGCATGGATTTATTCAACTCTGACATCTGTTCTTCTTACAATAAGGACGCATTATTATTTCTGCCTACCCAGTTTTATTTTAAATTTTTATACCTGATCGAAGCTTCAGAATTTTTTGATAGCAACGATCGATTTGAATGACAATCACTCGACATCGCAAATAAAATAGTCAGTGAATAAAAAAAATGTTTTTTTGACCGTCAGTCCCATCGGATTCATGTCATTAGCAGAAAATATTCGCTCCATTAGTTAGTTAGGTTATTTTGTTTTTTTATTTTTTTATTTAATGCAAGCAATTATGAAAATGGACTGAAATTGTTTGTGCATTGATTTGTGAATAAAGTTTTGAAATAACGATTTATTATCTATTGACTTTAATGAATTATGAAAATAGACTGAAATGTGCATAGATTTGTGAATAAAGTTTTGAAATAACGCTTTACTATCTATTGACTTTACATTAAAAATAAGGTTTTGTAGGCAATCAGTGAATTGATATTTAATTTTAATGTAGGTACAAAAAAAAATCAAAACTAGTTAATAATTTTTTGCGCTACTAACTATATGAATATAAAAATATTATGTTGAGAACAATAAAGTGATTAACCACAATGAACAAATTCGTAGAAAAACAAATAAAATTGATAAACAAGTATCTAAATGAAAGCAGTGCAATCATATCAAATTTACCGCCGATTGGCAAAAATAAACCAGGAAATATTGTATTTCCTGGTTTATTTTTGCCATTCTGCCTAATCGAATAACGTATTGTATTGAACGAATAGAATAAAGATAACAAACATACTAATGCTATTAACGAATCCACTCGATAGAATCGAATCCAGCCAGCAAATCTACCTGTGAAGGGATGTCCTTGATATCGATAAAGATATCGACATCATCAGCTATTTGAATGTCCCCAAAACTGAGGCACATGCGTTTATTATGGGTGGATGAGGATGGACTATCTATAACCTACCACTCAATACAGATTGGTGGGTTAAAATCAATGAACATCGAGAGTTCTGACTGTGAAATTAGAGTTATTTTAATAAATTAACGTGCCTAAATATGAAAACTAGATACCAAGCAGACCAAAAGCAATAGTACCTACCATAAATCACATCACGTTCACATACACAATCACGTTTTTATTTAAGCGCTATGATTTTTATTCCAAAGGCGGCGCTAATGGGCAGACTATGCGCTCTTAAGCGCTTTCGAATCGTCTATATTTTCCTTAAACCCGATCCAGACTTTTCTAACTGATAGGAAGAACGGGCACAAGAAACTTATCAGCTTTAACAGTAATAAGTAACGATATTTACTGGAAGGACATAAGGTACCTTTTATGCCGAAAAAAATACTGTTCCCGAGGGATAGAGAAATAATTCTGTCCACGCAGACGAAGTCGCGGGCGGCCGCTAGTGAAACTATAAAGTATTACTCTTCATACCCGCTGATAATGGTTGATGAATATGTTGATGAAAGGAACTCAGTTCGTTTAAACCTAATTAAATATTTAATTATTATGGATCTAAGATCAAACTCTCAACTAACCAAACAATTAATTAAATAATTAAAAATTAAAAAATATATATTGACACACATTGAATAGAAGAACAGAAGGAAAAATAAAAATAAACGGTCAGACTCGTTTGAACAATGTGAAAATAATAATAAAAATTAACACATAACTGTGTGGGGCCAACAAATTACCTGTCTCAGCATTTGGCCTCTGTATCATTAACAGCTGTTGGGGATAATGGACACAGAGGCACTATTATTCTGATAGGGTGAAAATAAAATGTAGAAAACAATCGATACTTTTCTATACACCACATCACTGTTTAGTTAAGATCGACAATCAGGAGAGGGGAACGTGTAATTCGGCCTGCTGGCAAATTTTTTGTCGAGATTTTCCGACCGTTTCAGCCGAATGTCCTCTGATAGCAGGATATATGTTACTGCGTCCGCGATTTTTTCTACCGATGCGTTATAGGCCCTCCACACGCACAGGCCCGGCCTGCAGGATCGAATGTAGAGACGCGGCATCCTGCGGCCTTCCGACCACTCTACGTGCGTAGTGAGAGGCCGGGCCTCCGGAGACCGCGCCTCTCCCTACACACGTAGAGTGGTCGGAAGACCGCGCCTTTACGTTCGATCCTGCAGACCGGGCCTGTATGTGTGGAGGATCCATTAGTGCGCCCTCCATTAACCGCAATGCTGGGAGGGGTGTTAAACGATTCTCGACCTTAGTGAAAATTAATTTGGTACTATACTAATTGCAAAATCCCGTGGCGGTGTTGTAATACTCCTAATATAAGACACCTACTCTTGGCAAAAACTGAAAACCAGTGCTTTAATTTAATAACAGCAAAGGAATCACTGAGTTTTTGCCTTTTTTCTGTCGATGCGGCAAACAGTTTAGTTTGTTTTTTTTTATAATTTTGTTTATTGTTATCATCATCAATCTATGTACTGTGTGTGATGGAATTAAACAATTTATGAAATCAAAACTGAAATCTAAATATTTCAATGAAATAAGTAGATGTAATCAGAATATCTTTTTTTAACATTACATTATACAAAAAGAATCTTTAGCTGCTTTCTCAGCTAAAGATTTTCTTTAACTAAATTTAAATTTTGTCACATGTAAGTTTCTAAAATAAATCTACTACAAAAAGACGATACGTTCAATAATACAGCGGAAATAAATACAATTCCGAAGACGCATATAACACAACACAAACGAAATATGTTTGCAATAAGGACGAAATGGAAATAGTACGCCTTCATTATGTTACAAACAGACATATATACAACGGATATGGGGTGGATACTTATAAAAAATATTTCTAGTTACGTATTAGTTCCCTTTTACAGTGTATTATATTAAATTGCAAAACTACATTTTTGTACTTTATAATAATAATAGCAAAAAACAGTACAAGTTGACCTTGAAACCGCCTTTATGCCCTACGTAATAAAAGCTGTTTTCGCAGTTTAACTGTATAACCTGACGTGCTGTCGTGTGTACTAAAACCATATGTACTAAAATATTATGTGGGTTAACTAAACATTTTATTAATTGGAGGAAATCCCGCATAGTAAGCGCTAGGTGCAACTTAGTTATTCCTTTTTTTTATTTGTAACTTCACTGTGTTTTTTTACGAAACAAATCTCATGGAAAAAGGTGATTAAATAAGTTGTACCTATCTGCAAAAAAGTTATGAAAAAAAATAGTTAAAAGTACTCCTGAAGGAATTAAAATACTAACAATAAAGCCAATTGATAATTTCCGCAGAAAATTAAAATAAAACACTGCTACGGGTTGAACAGAAAAAGAAGGTAACAGTACGCGCGGAAATTGAAAAAAAAAAATGTGAAGGAAATGATATCATATATGTATACATATCAATGAATCACCAGGAAATCAAATGGTAACGCAAATAACATTAAGAAATTTAAAGGTCTTAGGAAAGGTATATTAATCCCTTTGTATGAAAATCTAGATACAAGATCGTGGAATACAGATAAAAGATAAAAATATTCATATAGAAATTGCACATAAGAAAATTATTAATAAACTCAGTAGGTAGCATAGTAGAAGTAAAATGCTATTATTTTCTATACTTTATGGCTATTCATAAAGAATAGATCCTTATAGTACTTACATCATCAAATATATGCGAAATACAATAAAAAACCGGACAAGTGCGAGTCAGACTCGCCTACCGAGAGTTCCGTAGTAGGTACCTACCACATATTATAAACAGTTCATGAATCGAGCGTCACCGTTTTTTCAGAGCTTTTCCCGAAATTCTTTGAACAGAAAATATATTTTTTATTATTTAATCCTGATGTGATGTTTTCAGATTTTTCCCTATACTTGTAGTATAAGACGATATTACTTGCCAATTTTCATAGTTCTAGTTCAACGAAAAGTACCCTATAAATTTTGATTTCCTTCAGAGTGACGACATATGCGTTTTTTGCGGCATAAAGGGTCGTATCATTTTTTGCGTTACCTTAGAAGTTTGATTTCAACCGCCGTTTTCAAATACAGAACCCTAAAAACCCTAAGAACCCTAAAAAGAAAGAAGACAACTTAGAGCGAAGTATATTTATAGAGCAAAATGAATTGGAAATTATTAAGAATAAAATAAAACCTTACTGAATCTGTGCTGAAACACAAAAAAAATAGTTTTGAATCGCAATCTATTATGCATTTTTTAATGTCAAAAAATCATACTTCACAATATTCTGTTATTCATCTTACAAAACAGCACAATTTATCAATTGTGAATCCAGAATCTTTAAACAAAACCTTTTATGAGACAACCCTATTCTTCATTCAACCCTTGAAATTCGACTGTCAACAAGTTGCGTACAAAGCGAAAACAGAAAACCACTTAACTGGCCAGCAAAGTGAAAAGTGAAGGCAGTCGTAAGTGGAATAGTTCGTATAACGAGTGGATATTATTGGATAAGTGACCCAAACTTCACAAAGGTACCTCGTATGAACTTGCGATTTTCTTTCATTCGAAACATAGGGAATGTAAAAAGATTAATTTGAAAAATGTTTTGATGATACTTAAGAGTGGTGTGGAATTAGAAAATAAAAATATTACATTGGTTTTTGCAAAAAGTTCGTCATTAGAACTTCAATGTTTCTATTTTAGAATTGTTAAAATTAAAATAATGTACCATCAAATTAAAAGTCGAGATGTAAGGTGTAACAAAACTGATAATTTTTGATGAAGAGTTAAAAAAAATATTCAAATAAAAACCTCCATTTCATACAGTAAAATGGAAAGTTTAGTCAGCCTTAAAAGTAGCTTAACGCTTTAGCACTCAAACCAAGTTTGCCTTCAATATAGAGTTGTTTACTGAAAAAACAATAGTTAAGGCCTCTATATACCTCAAGTTTATAGAAGCTCATTTTTATTAAATTTAAGTTAAAGTTAAAGTTAAGTACATAAGTTCGCAAAAGTGCTAAAAGTGGCCACTTTTAGCACTTTTGCGAACTACTACTACAACGAACAAAATTTTACTGAGGCTATTGTTTGTAAATAAACTATAGGATCTTAGCTTCAATCTGTACATGTGAATTTTCTATACATTATGTACTTAGCGAGCAGTAAATTTAATTAAAATGAGGGCGCCAATTGAGGTATATGGGGGCCTTAATGTGAAAATCAATCGTCTCAACCGGTTACTTTTGATATTCGACATCAGCCATTTTTGTCGACCCCGCTGCTGGGGCACTTCTTATGGGTGGATCAGGAGGATGGGTAACCAAGAATACCCAATGCGGATTGGTGGGTGTTAACGACTGTTCCGGTCAGTTAGGACTGATTCCTATATTGACTGCAAATGCAGCCCGAACCGGTTTAACGTGCCTTCCGAAGCATGGAGTAACTCGAGATAGTACGTTTTTGGTCACCCATCCCATGACCGATCCTTGCGGAAGTTGCTTTACTACCGCAATCGCTAAACCTCTGCGTCACCGAGTACCTCAATTTTGATCTTGTCAGCAATTTTCACATAGATACTACATCGTCCGGTACCTTTTTCTATGTAAAAAACATTTATTACGCTAATGCTCCACAAATAAATGAAAGGAAATTTCTTAAGGACGTCAACGATTCCTTTCTACGTGCTGTTAAAATTTTATTGAACTCGTTTTTATGTGAACGTATAAAATTGAGTATAGGTCCTTGTGAGGTGTAAAATCGCTCTATTTTTATGTAGGGGTAGGGGCGGCAGTAACTTTTGAGTGGATTTTTTTATTCGTATGACAGTTTTCCCGAACTGTATTTGGGTACTTCAAGATTTTTTACGCTCTCCGTTGTAAAAACTCGCTCTTATTTGTAAGCTGTGAATAACTTTTATATGGTTGCTAAAAATATTTTTTTGGGTATTTATAGGATTGGAGCACTTTTTATGTACCTATTAGGCACATAAAAATTGGTTAAATATGTTTGCCTATTTATGAGAAACATGTCAATGTGTGTTAATGATAACTACTATTAGTTTTAACGATTATTTAAAACAATCTTTGTTAATTATTTAAACTATTAAGTTATAGGCCCGTTTATACAAAGAATTTTGTTACCAATAACTCGAACAGCGTTGAACTTACCTGTAACAAAAATACAATATCAATTAGTTTTCATAATAAACCATTGTCAAGTTTATGTTATTTCTTATCTCTATATTAAAAATGCTCTTAATAAAGCCAAGTTCATACCACTTAGTAAATAACAGAATTTCGTCTAATTGAAATTTGTTTCTGAGGTACTTTACCGAAGGTTTCACTTTATCGGAGAGGTCAGCATTTTCTGGTTTAAAGTAATAAAATTAACTTTAAACCATATAGTGTGGATCCCTCTGATAAAGTTAAGCCTCTTATAAACCACCGATAAGTGCCTTAAAAACCGGGGGTTAAAGGTTTGCATTGATTCTAGTTATACAATTCCTAATATAATTATTATGATATGTGACTCTTAGAAAAACATATTCTAATTATCTTTTAATTTAAATATAAGGTCAAAATAGTACGGGTGCAGACGACCTCCGTGGTCGAGTGGTTTGTACGCCGGTTTTCAAGGTGTCGCCATTTCTGAGGTCCCGAGTTCGATCCCCGGCTGGGTCAATTTAGAAAACGAACTTTTCTATATTGTCTGGGTGTGTGTGTTTACCATCGTTGTCTCTTATTTCCATAACTTAAGTGCTTTAGCTACTTACTTTGGGATCAGAGCAATGTTTGTGATGTTGTCTTATATTTATTATTTATTTGTTATTATTATTTTGACCTTAGGTTTAAATCTATACAATTAATCCAAGGTGCTCCTAAGCTACTTAGTCAAAACTAATCCTTTGGAACAACTTTTTAAGAAAAACCCAAGTCAAAAGATCTAAAATAATTGGTGAACTTGACACCTCCAATATGTCGCGCACTTCGCCTATAAATTGGCAACACTGGCATTTTTGCGAGTCAATTTGTTTTGCAAAACATAAGAAATGCTCGGAAATAAATTTTGTTTCACCAGCGACATTGTAGCGTCTCGAGAGATGTTTGATCAAACGAATCCTCTGATCCGTGATGGATGTCAGGGTTGCCAGATGGTGTCGGAGTTTCCCTAGAAAGTTTGTATTCATAAATTTGGGTGTCCGTCTTTGTTTTGGTTTCAAACGTTTGAGTACTGATAAACAATAATGAAAAAAAAAGTAAGTTTTTTTATCACAGGATCTGTTAAATAGAACATGGCGTTTTATTCAAAACATCATAATATGTAACAAAACGCACAAAAAATACATAATATCATAGACGTTGATAATACCGAGATAGTTTAACGCTACAGATACATAAATCCTTCAAGTAAATGATACGTGATTTATTTATAATACCTATATTATTGACTTCCTGCCTATATCATAATAAATTCTTTAAATCCCTAGTCATTTCAAGTTATAATGAAATTCAATGGTTTCCCACCCCTGTCAGGTGAAGTCAAAAGGCTCCTCCAAAACAAAAGACTTGTTGATTTTTAATAACGCGACTCGAAAATAACGTTTTTGACAGCACTTTGAGCCAAATACCGAGGTGTGACGTCATTAATTTGTACCCACTTTATTGGTACCTACTTCCTTTGAGGATTATTTTTTACGATGACTCGCAACAGTAAGCCGTATTCTTTTAGATATCTAAAGATGAATTGGATATCTCAAGGATCGCTTTTAAGGAAGTGATGAAAAAAACCGTATTAAAAATGCCTGGAATAGAAATGCATATGAGATTCAGTAATAAGATTTGTATTTTTTATTTTAATATTATATTTTGCAATATTAATAATGATAATAAAATCTCATTTCATTCTATTCTAACTGACACGCAGCGAATAGGAGAAACTATAGTGAAAATTCAACAGTATATAAAGTCCGCAAGTTGACTATTACAGTTTTCGAACAATATCAAATTCAGATAAAATCAGATTGAATTTATATAGAAATACCATTCAGAAATTAGCTCGTTCGTATGGAAAACCATAAAGTGGCCACTACTTTCATTTAAGCTGTATATTTGAGGCAAGTAAATTGGCTTTTAATTAAAATTAATCAGTAAAATGCTTGGTGAAATAATATTTGCGCGATACATGCACGACTATTTCACAAACTAATACTTTTTAACCTATTGTCAATGAATTATTTAATGTGCAATGAATGACATAAGTATTGCTATTCAACGTTAAAAAAATGCGATTTGCACACATACTTTTAACCAATCATTTTATTGCCCGAGCAAGCGCGAAGCAATTATTCCCAGGAGTCCCCTCTAACACTGTCCCCCGGGGTGACAACTGGGATTTTTTTTCCTAGTCGTCACGGGGGTGACAAATTTTTCCCAAATGTTCCCTCTGTTTCAGCTTGGGTAAAAATGCTTTCGTATGTCCGTCCGTCCGTTTATTCTCCTATACATGTCGCATTTCTCAAGCGATTCTTGTGAAATTTTCTGAGCAGGTTCGATAATTATATAGATTTTTCTGCGACTAGTTTATCGAAATTTTTAGAAATATATTAAAACGAGATCTACAGCACTACGCTGGTTTAAGATTACTACTGATTTAATATTTATTGTTTTAACGTCTCTTCCTCTAAAAATCTACCTGTGGTGTACGATTCAATAATTAATACAACATTCTACGCGTAACTACTTACACGTTCTTACTGCGCATTTTACAGAGAAACAAAGAAATAATATTCATATGAGAATTACTAAGAAATCCAAAGCATTCGCTAACGTCAAATAAATAACCTATTTTGTGGCAAAACTCCTTTGCAAGACTGGTCAGTTACACTTAAATTAACTCATTATCGTGTAATTACACAACAATTAACTAATTTGCATGTGAAACGATTACAATAATTGCTAATTAATTCATGTCAATTGCCTTTTAATTATTATATGTATTAAGTAAGTACATGTATTACAGAGACAAAACTATCATTTTAAAGTAATAAATTCCAGTTCATAATATATATGACGACCTCCGTGATCGAGTGGCTTTGTACACCGGATTTCAAGGTGTTGCCATCTCTGAGGTCCTGGGTTCGATCCCCGGTTGAGTCAATTTTCAAAACGAACTTTTCTATATTGGCTCAGGTCTAGGTGTTTCTGATACCACCGTTGTCTCTGATTTCCATAACACAAGTGCTTTAGCTACTTACTTTGGAATCGGAGCAATGTATGTGATGTTGTCAATTATTTATTTATTTATTTATATACAACTAAAATTAAAAGCATTACCATATAACTTTTTTTATGAACTGAAATCCTAAAACTCAGTTAATGTTTCAATCTTGTTACTTTTTTATAAAAAAGAAATTATTTTTAAAAGGTCAACTTATATTGTTGCATATTATTTTCTAACACAATCAAAATAACAAAGGTGCGAATAACTTCCACGTTATTTTATAAAAGAATGAATGTTGTCTAACTGCTCACAAAGAAACTAACACAAAACGGTATGGAAACAAAAGCTGGCATGTTCCATAGAGCTAAAATTTGACCCAACATTGGAACAAAATTGTCATAAAATGATTTAAAAAAATATATTAAGTTCGCAATGCCTGAAAAAACTTAAATCACTTTACGAAAACTGTTACTTTTTAAGTAAAACAAAATATTCTTTTCTTACTACCAATCAAGCAATTTGAAAAGCTGGTATAGTTAGTACCTATACCAGCTACGAGTCGTATTTTTTTAATTAAGTAAGAATTTTATTTTTACTGGATGACTGTAGGAACTGTTGAAGTTAAATCAATCTAATTTTTATAATTTTGTAGTTTTAATTTATTTTAATTCTATTACCTAATTATAATTATAATTACCTAATTTTATTTTTATATACCCCTATATACCTCAAGTGGCGCCCTCATTTTAATTAAATTTACTGCTCGCTAAGTACATAATGTATCCAAAATTCACATGTACAGATTGAAGCAAAGGTTCTATAGTTTATTTACAAACAATAACCTCAGTAAAATTTTGTTCGTTGTAGTAGTAATTCGCAAAAGTGCTAAAAGTGGCCACTTTTTTATTAAACAAATTGGCCACGAGCCTTAATGATTTAATTTTTTATTCAAAATTGACGTTGTTATAATTATTATTTTATTTAAGAATTCATTATAATTATATAATAAAATATAACTTAAATTACCATGCAACGTGTTTTCTGAAACAAAATATAATTAAACTTAATTGCTAAAATTAAAGCTTAACGTTTTAGAATTGTTTTTTACAGTTCTAATAGAGACATTTTGCTGCTATGATAAAGCAAAAATCTTAAAGTTTATATCCGGTCGCCATATTTGGGACAATAAACGATTTTAACCATTATTCTTTCACAAATATTTTCCGTAATTTGATGGTGTACAAAAAATACGTTAGAAACTGAAGCATGATACTGTTCTCATTTTTAAGTCTATGGTTTTATAGAGCAAAATAAAACATTTAAAATCTGTTCGAGCGCACTTGCTTGAAAACTGATATGCTGTTATTTTTATACAAATATCTAAATAAAGGTAGGTACTTAAACTCCTTTCATAAACTGAGTTAAATACTGAAAAAAAATCTAATGTAATTGAAGAACATTATCCCACAAGCAGTCAACGGCACAATGGGCTACCACAACACAGGGTATAGCCATCAGCCATTAAGGGAATTGCAGACTGATAAAGATCGCTGTTTTAGGAGCTATTTATCTCAAAAAGTAAATTAAATCTTCCGAAAAATTTATGTTTGTATTAATTATTATTTTATACCATTTACAAAGAAATATTAGTAGTATTAAATTTTGAATTCAATTATTAGTGTACAAAAAAAAATTTTTCCGAACCGCCTTTTTTGCTGATTTTTAAGATTATAACCCTATTATCTCGAAAGTTATTCGACCACATTAATATATTATTGTTTCTGAGAATAGGATTTCGTAATAGTAAAAATAATCAGTAGTATTATATTTTTAAGTTGAATGTAAGGTTTTAAAATCGAGAAAAACCTCAAATTTCATTTTCACTTTAACGTTAAAGCTTTTAGTTCGATATTACTTTGACCGTTATAAAGCTGCTAATTCTGGCCTAGGTAATATCCCCTTCCTTATGGGTGGATAAGGAGGATGGGCCATAATAACCCACCACGTGGGCCCAATGCGGATTGGTCGGTATGACGACTGCAAATGCAGCCGGGATCAACGGCTTAACGTGCCTTGTTTGGTCACCTTGTTGTATCCCAAGTAACCTCCACAATCGCTGGGCTAGGCTCTAAATCACTGTGCCACCGAGCTCCATAATATATATTACAACAGGGTATAATTAATTTAAACTCAAATACAAAGACATAAATTGAAGATTTTTGATAGTTTTGTATAATACTAAATAATATACTAGAAAAAATAGGACTCGCACCAGATCATGTTCTCGGACGGGAATCGAACCGCGACCTCGATTCCTTCTACATTGGTGAGATGGCGCTGGCTTGCAGCGTAAGAGTTGATATACTAGAAAAAATTCGACGTTCCCACTAGTGACTCGGTAGCTCAGCGGTCAGAGCATTGGACCGGTTATCCAAAGGTCGCGGGTTCGATTCCCGTCCGAGAACATGATCTGGTGCGAGTCCTATTTTTTCTAGTATATTATTTAGTATTATATAAAAATAGCATTGTGAATGCTTAAATCTCAAAATTTCAAATAGTTTTGTATAACTTGATGTGCTTCTGACTGTACCCAGTTTGTAACTTTTTTAATATTCAACACTTTGAAGAAAGTAAACAGTAAGTACTCTTCACCAACAACCTCAAGCGAAATCTATTATGCATTTTTTCGAAGAGTGAAAGAGGCACGCGAGTTGCGAAAGCTTTCCATAATCCATGCATACTAAAAATATAAATGTGAAAGTAACACTGTCTGTCTGTCTGTTACGTTTTCACGCCTAGACCGCTGAACCGATTTTGACGAAATTTGGTGCGGATTTAGATGGGACCTTGGGGGATGACATAGGTTACTTTTTATCCCACTGCTGGGCACGGGTGTCCGCCAGCACGATATAACCTGTATTCCATGCGGGCGAAGCTGCGGGTGGAAAGCTAGTGTTTTCATATTTGTGAAAGCTAATATTTAAGTAAAGAATAACCCTTACTAATAAAGATTGTATAGCAGACGTATAGTTACACAATGGTTACTCTCTGTCAAACTATTTAAGTTTGACATAAAAAAGAAAGGGACAAAAAGAAAAAGAGCTAAACTGAAAGTATTTCTACTGAAGATTTCTACCGAAAGTTCTATTCAAGATTTCGGAGTTGAAAGACCGAGTTGTCCAACACTTTGTTGAATAGATGCACAATCTTTTACATCTGAGTCACAACTTGGATTAAGAGAGGACAACGAAGGAAGTCTGCGCACACCCATCTGCTGTTGTCAGGCCAGTGTTTTCTTTCTCTTTCTATCTCAATCTAACCAGACGTGAGGCGTTCGCTAGAAGGTATCGGGCTTAATAAATAATATTGTATCTTAATCCTATCTTTTATTTAAACGAACCCACTACCTGCGATCTCACTCCTGGATCTACAACCAACCAAGCGCCGCACACTGTGTAACTATGCATCTGCTATACAATCTTCATTAGTAAGGGGGTGAGTATATAATGATAATTTTAATTTTAACTTTAAGTTACATTATGTATCCGATAATTTTTATGACACAGCTTAACAGCGACTAATTGCAAGTGTGTTCCCGCTCTAAGTTACACCAAATTAAGCGTTTAATCCAATGGACAGATCGAGAATATCTCAAAAACAAACAACCAGTGCTCACGTTGCAACCAATATTTTGTTTGCCCTTTTCATTTTAGCAAATCTGTTGTGCAAATAAAACCGAACGACGGACGCATCACGCTCCAATCTGGTAAAAACCCAGGATTTTTTAATTCCATTCCCCAGCAAGAGTTTACACTGAGCTCACGAATGTTCCGGAGTATTATTTTGAATTAATTATTGTTATAGAGATTGATTTTCCTTTTCGTTTAATATTCCTCTGAATTTTATTTGTTTACCCTGAAGGTATTTAGGTACACTTGTTAACTTTTATTCATTTTATTTAAGTGTTCCATTTCAATCCAATCTGCATTCGCCCTGTCCTACCTTTTAATAAAAACCCACCACTGAATACAGGATCAAAAGCTCAACGCTTACAAGAATTGATAAAGGGGACGCCGAAATAGAATCCCGTATATTACATTTCATTCATTTCCCAATCTGGAAGCACGTGCTAATCCCGCAAAAACGTTTGTTGAAAAGGTGAACCCCCGGGTAAAGGTTATCGGCGCTAATTATTTGCCCCTGGACCTCCCGCAATTACAGTACCCTGAAGCCAATAACACAATGAGTACCGGTTAACGCTTTTTCTGTAGCAATGAAAACGCTTTTAAAATACCTCTGTATTGTTGTTATACTTTGAACCCGAATTTTATCAAATCGATGGGGAAAAGGTTTCCTAATGTTCGATATTTGGTTCCAAATCGAAATGAAATTATTTCATTACCTATTCAAAATTTTGTGTTAGGAATCTTTAACTGTTAAATTATTAAAGGAATTTCTAATAACAGAGGCCGGGTATAAAATAAAGAATCAGTTTATTGTGTTGTGTGATATGAACAAAGATTGCACTAAAGTACCTATACAAAACACTCTTGCTTGCTTTCGATGCATTTTATTTTTAAGGTCAATTATGTTGAAAGGCTACAATCAAAGTATCTACCTTACCATTTTATGAGCTTGTCACATGCAATGTTTGTAACAAGACAATCAAGTTTAACGTTTTATTGCAAAACCATTAAAACACTTAAAAGTAACAGGAGTACTTCTTTGTTGAAAAGGTTGATTAGTTGTCGCGTAACATGAAAGCAGTGCATTAATCACTTGTATCTAAAGAAATAAATGTCTTTGTCTAACATGACATTTATAGCGACGCTGATAAACACCGCAGATTTCTAGTTGTGAATGTTTCTGCATTTATTATGAAGTGGTTCTAACTTGAACAGCGCCAGATATTAGCATACATTATTATACACTTGTAGACTCTAGGCCCACACGGTTGATTTCACACGGGATGGCTTCATGGAACCCAATTTCTGCCTTCTTTTGCAAGCAATAGGCGGAGTAGATACCCGAGTGAGAAGATAGAAGTGACTCAATCATCACACTCTTAGGCCCGTATTTATAGTCAGGTCTCAACTATGAGATCGATCTTGAGATGGCTCTTGAGATGTTATTTTCAAACAAAACTAGACCTCAAGAGCCATCTATATAGATCTCATAGTTGAGACTTATCTATAAATACAGGCCTTAGTATCGCATTGCAAAATCACACAGACACTCCACCGAACGTGTAATGTGAACGCGCGATGCTCACGGAGTTCTTTTAAACCGACTTCAAAAAAAAGGAGGAGGTTCTCAGTTGAAGAAACTGTCCTTCATCTAGCGTCGCAGCACACCGGAGTTGTGTCAGAGCAGAAGTGTCACCCCATTGTCAATGTCACTTTCTCTCTATGCGATCATTGCGTTTCACCTTTACAGCCTACACACTTTTATAGGACATAATATTATTTATTAATGTAAACAAATATATTAACAACTTTATTTCTTCAAATTGACATAAAACAGAATACGCCTAGACACTTTGAATCTTGATATTGCTAGTTTTGTAATTTTTAATAACAAATACGATAGTACATATTCAATTCCGAGAATATGGAAGTAGTCCGTATAGTTCTACTAGTAGGACTAAACGGAGAAAAATAATCTGGTGCGAGTCGAATTTTTCCTAGTATATTATTTAGTATTTAACATAAATACGATAATGGTCTTATTTTTTTTTTTTTCTTTTGAAATCATAACACAAAACCAAAAGAAAACCAGAAGACCGGTAAAATGTTATTTTATTGTCATTTATTTTGCTACGAATATAAATTCTTAGGTACGGTAACTAAACTTATTGACATAATATACGAAATATTCGAAAGTGCTGTCTCAAATGACAATAGCTTGCATCATTCTTCACTCCCCTTCTTATCATCGGAGGATCTGAGAACTATCGTTCCAAGACTATCCAAACCCGAGTAAGCTCTTTGTCCCAACTTTTTTTTATATAGATGGATTATTGTTGATGTGTTTCCCGATAGCTACAGTCCGGGAACATTTCGAACGGAAACTAGGAAGAAATATTCGAAAAGGAAAGGATTCATAGCACTCACGTTCTTTCGAACGCTAATTGCATCTAGGCGTTATCTCGACTTAGGTAGGGTTTGTTTCGAAGATTCCGGATAAAACGTCCTCCTTTTGGCTCAAGGAAATAGAATCAAAAATACTCGTATATTAAATTATCAAGTAATAACTGAAATCCTCTGAAACTGATGCTGTAATTAATTCATAGAACTTACTTTCTTTTGTACGAAAATTATTTCTATATTCATTTTGAGAAAATAATTTGTATATTTTTCTTCAGCGCATTTGACTTCCCGTTGTGGTGGTTAAGCAACTATTGCTAGGGTGATTTATCGGATGGGTGACCAAAAATATACTAACTAGAGTTCTTTCTTTCGAAGGAAGTGCACCTAAAGTTAATTGAAAGGTGAAACTGACACTTATGTTATATGGAATAAAAGTTTTTACACTGAAATTTCTTTTGAAATCTTTTATGGATACGATACGTAGATAATTCGCCAGTGCTATCGTAGGTACGCAGCCGCTTTAAATTACACTACTGTTTTAGAGTTTATCGGTTTCTTTTACGGCGTAGTGGATCAATGTATACCAACAAATACTTTACACAAGTCTAGTATCTTAATGCATGAGCACTTAACCTAATATCACTTTCCCGATGTTTATCCCAGACGTATAAAACTCGTGTGGTCCAGCGAGAGTGAGCTTTCTACGCGGCTAATGGTTTACTGTGTCATATCGGTAAGGGCTGGATTTACCGGTTTGCTCTGAGGAAATATGTAACAGTTATTTGATATTGATACTTTATAGCTTTGCAATCGTGATTGTATTGTCCTTATTTCTGTAAAATTTTAATTCATGTGCAATAAAGAGTATTTTATTATTATATTATTATTATATAAGATTGCTGGCTGAGCTTTCTAGATATAGGGATTCGAACCCGAGAACTTTGACTGAATAGGCAGTATCGCGTCCGTTGAACCAAGTGTCTTTTAATATTATTAAATACAAGGTGAAATAATGAATTAAATCGTATCAAGCGTTATTAAAAGTTCCTCCGTCGACATATTTTCCCTTAAAGCCACTGAACAGGAAATGATAAGCTTTGATAATTATAACTTTAGCAAACTTTTTTCATGAACAAGTTCCAAACAGCGTTGACTCAGTAAAACAATTAGCCGACAGTTGCACTAAATGCGCTTAAATTTATGCAACCACCTAAACTAACTGGGAAGCGGTTTATTGCCAGCAAAATAAGCAAGTTTCCTCTAGTTTCTGTACTTAGCTGTGTGCGATTTATCTTAGAGATTCGTGAGTAAACTAAGTGAAGCAGAAATTTTCTACCTAAGATCAGTTTTTGGTTCAGACTCTTGAACCAACAAAAGCTAACATATGATTTGGTGAATATTATTTCATTTAATGATCCGCAACATACGCAATGAATGCATGCATCGCATCGCATCAAACAAATGAAACTGATTCTGCGTTCCAGATGATCGAAGGTTCCATACAACAAGGATCACTTATATGATTTGATAAAATAATACTGAAACCCATTTGATGCGATGCATACACTGGGAATCTCTATGCATGTTTTTTGATACTATAAATGTTTTTTAGTTATATTAACAGGTTCCCTGTCAACAGTCATTGTAATCTGCCACACGTCCCTAGTTTAAAAAAAAACATTATGTTACTTTTTTCCAAATTTTTTCCTATGTCCTCATACTAAAAAGTTGAATTTATTCAGCTTTGTCCATTAAAAAGAAGCTCTTAAAATCAAATACGATTTTGCTCATAATTGATTCTTGAATTTGGTAAAGTTGGTACAAAAAACGTGCCATGTATCATATGTGATTCATTGGACAGGGGACCGGTTAAAATGTTTATTAGCCTTCTTCTTCAAGTACCTATCCATTACTGGAGGTTGGCCGTCAGCTTAGAGAACTTCTCTCTGTCCTGCGCCAAGCGAAACAGTTGTTCGACGCAGGCTATTACACTCGTTCATTCTCGGATGTTAAGCAACCACGATTTTTTCCTTCTTCATTAGTGTTCGTTAGTGTTCGCGTTCTTAATTTGTATTCGCCTTCAAATTTCTATAAGTACTAAAAAATAATGAGGACTCCTCCCCATTTCATCTTATTTTACCTCATCATTACGGTTTAAGTAAGAATCTTAAAAATTGTAGGTAAAAATATTTCCTTATGTTACATTACATACTTAAAAGTTGAGCAAAAAATGCAAATATTACTATTGGCGTCGGCAGACAAAAAAATGCTATTGTAATGCTTATAAAAAAATGCTTTTGTTAAATAGAACACAATGGAACATTAAAACTGCACTTTAAGGTCGACATCCTTGTTAGATGAAACGAAAAAGCAGTGAAGGACTTCACAATTATAATTTAAAAACAAATTGAAACTAACGTTTTGTTGGTTTTGTATCTGTATTTTCCTTTTGATTAATTGAATAAATTCAGTGGTTCCTAATTATTTTTTTTTACGTAACACGTCACCTCAAACTCGCGTACCACTTTTTTTTTATGCCGAAGAAAACGCATTTACGCGCTTCCCCTCCCGCAGGTGAGCGAAAGGGGGGTATGTGGGGCTCATCAGGAGAGGACCGCAACATTCAACGTTGCGGGTCCCTCCACGACTGCCTCCCGTGATCCCACTCAGCCGCGTGGCTCGGTGGGATCCCGGGAGGAGGGAATACCCACTAAAAACTCCGGAACTTGCCCTCGCGCCACCGGTTGGCCCTAACTGCAGGAATGATGAATAAAAAAATATCAGATGTATGGTGTATTAGTTAAAAGATTGCTGCGCGTACTCCATTATGTAACTTCGCGTCCCCTGGGGGTACGTATGTGTGCGTAACTGCGTACCACTACCTGGGAATCTAATTTTTTAGTTTTCAAAATGTATATTACTGATGGTTATCAACCATATTTACAAATATTTTTTAATAAAAAAGTCAACATTCAAATTAATGAACTTGAACTTTTTTTTATTATAAAAATATTTGTCATATACTTATATATCTACTTAGTCCGTGAGTAACCTACCACGCGGAAAAATGTTCAAATGCATTCGGGACCAACGGCTTTACGTGCCTTTCAAAACACAGAAGAGCTCGAGATAATCATTTTTTAATCACCCATCCCATCCCATGACCGACCATTGCGAAAGTTGCTGAACTGCAGCGATTGCAGTTCGCGTGCTCTAACCAACAACGCCATCGAGCTTCTCCATAGTGTGAGGAAAATACGATCAAGAACGAGTCGGATCCGCATACCGAGAGTTCCGTACCATCATAATATAAAATACACTGCGGTGTAGATCTATGTTGAAGTTTTAGGTCAGCGCCATCTCTTGACCGATAGTGGAACTAATGTAGTTTTGTCGAAGATTTCTGAAAAAGTATGTTTTTTACTATTTTAGACATCGGTTTTATTTTTCCTGTTATTATTTCTATCACTTATAATAATATCATTTTTTTCTTAATGCAAAGTAAAGGGGATAAAGGGGACGGTGTTTTTCTTTACATTTTTCATCAAAAGTCGAAAACTATGCAGCTTAAAAAGAAATGAAAAATGTTTAAGAATGTGCAAACAGCGCTCTTTCATATGCTTTCATATACCCCACATGCCCTACTAGCCGAATACTCACTTCGAATTTTGAAGACCCTTTTCAGTCCCTGTTATAAAAATATATATTGTATTTACTTTTTTTCTTATTTGGGCAAACCTCATCTAAACTATTCCAGATTTCAAGTTGATACCATTAATAGTACTTGAGATAACCAGCTGTGACAGGCGGACAGACAAACAGACAAACAGACTGAGGCGCACTATAAGGGTTCCTTTGTACCATTTTGGTACGGAACCCTAATTAAGTCAATTTTCAACAAAGTAACTAATATCAGCGATCAATGCTATTTCCGAATTAGAAAGTGCTCTTTTGTCTAAGAAACCCAGTAACTGCATGAGTTCCATTGAAAAACCTGAACAATCCGCACTCCATCTAGAAACTGCATTCACTTACTTTTTCTTGGACAGTGAAAGTAAGTCGTGAATGCACGATTAATTGCCGTTTTTGTGAACTCTTCGATAGTAGCAACCATAAACTTATCATAGTTTCATCCCTATATCTTAAGGTAGGGTAATTATTTATTTGTCTTTTAATAGCGTATAGTTAATTCCTATGTCTCAAATAAGGCTATTAATTTATAAATAAATATGGAAGGGCTTAAACATATTGAACAACGTCAATTTGCACGCCCGCTGGGTAGGTCTTGGTCCATGTTCCTTAACCATTCACAAGGAAAGCTTGGGTCCCAGCTGTGAGGACACGACTGTTAATCATGATTTATCAATATTTGATGGATTTGATAATAAGTCACCAAATTGGACTCAAATTACAGGAGAGACAACCAAACTCGCATCTCACTTCAAACCTCACTTCACTTACCGAGAATTTGTTATTAGAAATTGACGACCTCCGTGGTCGAGTGGCTTTGTACACCGGTTTTCAAGGTGTCCCCATCTCTGAGGTCCCGGGTTTGATCCCCGGGTGGGTCAATTTAGAAAATGAACTTTTCTATATTGGCTCAGGTCTGGGCGTTTGTGATATTACCTACTTAGCTACTTACTTTAAAATCAGAGCAATGTATGAGATGTTGTCAAAAAATAAAAAAAATGCTGAATATAAGCTACTTTACCGATTGCAAAAGGTTTTATGTAGCTACCGTAGCTATCTAAAGTCTTTTGTGATTAAAAAGACAGCCTATCATTATATCATTAATAATTTAAAATTCCCGCGCAGTGACGCAGTTACAGAATCGACAGGCAGATATTTTTTTGCAATTTTATGAAACATAGGCATAAGTTAATATTGTGTATATTGAAGATTCAATAAAGAAGAAGTAAAAATATTTTCTTAGGAACATTTCGTTAACACTGTATCGTGTATGTCTTAAATAAGTAATATAAGCGAGCTACTAAAAATGTACAAGGCTAAATGAGAAAACAACATACACCTAACAGCATTACAAAATACAGTAAATCCTTGCATAATGGCTGTTTCTTCCACGTGAACACTGACTCAGCAATGCAGCTTCATAAGTTATTAATTTTCCTTTCCAATGAAGTTAGCTCCATTAGAACAGTTCTTGTGAAGTTGGAAGTTTATTAGAGATGCTGTTGCACGTGACTAGCTGGTAGCACAGCTGTAGTTAGTTTCCAGGAAATGTAACGTGTGTTTCGAGTTCTTTTATTACGTTTGTATTGTTATTGCAAGTGCGAAAGCAAATGTCGAGGGCGAATGTTGAAATAGTAGCTGTGCGAAGTTTTTTACTCTGTGGTAGCAGCAAAGTAAAGTAGAATTTTGTTTGTCAAGAAATTATTTTGTTAATATAATAACTACATACATACTGACATGACAACCTCCATGACGACTTCCGTGGTTGAGTGGCTTTGTACACCGGTTTTCAAGGTGTCACCATCTCTAAGGTTCCGGGTTCGATCCCCGGTTGGGTCAATTTAGAAAACGAACTTTTCTATATTGGCTCATGTCTGGGTGATTGTAATACCACCGTTGTTCTGATTTCCATAACACAAGTGCTTAAGCTACTTACTTTGGAATCGGAGCAAGTATGTGATGTTGTCAAATATTTATTTATCATTTATTTTATTTATTTATACAAAACGTTTAATTACGACTATTGCGCTTGGCTATGATTAATTTAATGGGATTATCCATTACAACCAACTTGTCGAAATACAAAATACAGAATAATTACTCACAATAAAAAAATTGTAGCCAAGTGATACAGATTTAGGTCTCGGTTGGCTGTTTGTTATCTGTTTTCGTTTCTGATGATCTATCAGTTCATAAAACTCTCGAATAGGTTTTATAATTATGTTTAAAAAACAATATCTTTCCGCAAACTTCACCAAATCTTTTGGTGCACCTAGTATCCCTACTAGGTGGACCAAAACGATTTGGTGAGGCTAGGGGTGTTAAAGTGACAAAACTCTTCATACCAGACAATTATCTACAGGATGTTTAAAAAAGGATTTAAAAATAAAGAAAGATCTTAACAAAAGTCGCAGGTCGTAACAATAATAAAGCGCTGATTGTCAAAAGTAGTTTTACAAGGAATTCAGAACAGAAAAATCTAGAAAAGTACAAACACAGAACCGAGGCTTTGCATCATTAAAATCACCGGAACAAATTTTCTTCAGCTTTTTGGCAAATAAAGAAAAATAAAGAGCACCCTTTCATAGCCGAGAAGTACAAAATCCAGTAGGTACCAATCTTCAGAGCTATGGCGGACGTAAAATTTATGGCCACAATAAAATGTGGGATGTTTCCTTCTCCGGCTAAAAGTGCCCCGGCTCGGATTGTGGGGTTAAACATTTCGTACCTATACACTGGTCGCAAATCGGTGAATGTAAGGTAATGGGCGTATTTTAAGATGTAATTTAAATGTAAACATTAAAGGGTAACTTAACGGTGCTTTCTAATAGCGGAAAGATAAGTATGACTCTATCGTATTGGAAAATCAATACAAATATAATATTGTAAATGTAAAGTAGGTAAATCTGTCTGACTGTTACCTTTTCACACCTGATCCACTGGATTTATTTATATGAATCTTGGTAAAGAGATAAGTGCCGGGCCTGATGAGGCGTCATCAGTCATCACCAGGACCACATAGTGCGTGACACCACAGTCCCGTAGGTCTTGTGTGTTAGTGCGGGATGTAATAGGGGGTTTAGTGGGTAGTGCCCCCGGCGAGTCTCACATACCTCCAGGATGCGTAAATGCATTCCCCCTACTATAAAAAGGAGGTGATGAGAGGAGAAATCGGACCATTAGGAAAAGCATGGGCTACCATTAGTTCAATGGGACCGGAACAAAGTCCATGCGAGCAAACAAACGCGGGGAACCACTACTGAAATATAAACAGACAGCCGCAGTACCACACAAAAACAAATAAATGAGTTCATGATTAGGAATGGATTGAAGTTCAAAATAAATAAACACTAATTTGAGTTAATTGCATGGTCGGTTAGTGTTTACAACACAGTATTACAAAGACTAGTTTAACAAGTTCAGCTGTTGACACTAATATCAATTTTATATAGGGCAACAGCCTTGTTAAATTTGTATTAATAGCGGTAAACTTTACCGGCGACGCGAAATAAACTGTTGAGAGCCGTAGAGTTATCGAAGCGGGGCTTACGACCATTTTAATTGAAACCTAATCCCAGATAGCTTTGAAACTACTGGTCCGAGTTAAGGTTTAGAACGATGCTGTACTATTTAATACAAAAGTATTAAATAATGTAGATTCATAATTAACATTGCTTGGATCCAAAAATAAATACCTAACTGAACTCACTGAAAAGCAACGGATGTATGCTAGAAATCTTTTTTTTTTCACGTTGGGCAGTCTGAACCTAAAAAATAGTATCACCAGGTTATGTGCTGATTGTTGGCATATTGTTTTTTTTTTTCATTTGAGCTTTAGCTACGCAAGAACTATTCAAATGTAAACGACGTACATAGACAGTGACATTGTTAGAGACGCTTTTTATATTGTGCTGTTTGGGCCTATTGGCTACCTCCATTCCATAATAATTATATTGAAAGCTGACAGTATAATAAAATAAACTAGTAGCTCAGTAAGCTGTAGACCTCGAGTTTTTGCGTAAATTAATCTAATAGATGTCGCTACGAGGTTTTCAAAAGCAGTACTAAGTGCTGATTGGTAGGTATTCTTTTATTATATCTATTCGAGGCTAGATAGCGCTTCTAATTTTGAACATATTTCGAATGGTTGAATTGGTTTTTTCGAAAAACTGGCTCTACAAAAAAGTTCTACATAATTATGAAACCAGCTCACAAAATTTCACGAGAATCGGTTGAGAAATGCGACCTGTAGGTAGAAGAGAATAAACGGACAAGCAAGCTGGTTCGGTCAATAATTTGCCTATGCAGTTTTCATAGACATTTAATGTATTTAATTTAAGCAAAACTGTAATTGCCAAAAATACTTTTAACAAACAATTTATTCATTTTATACCTATTATACAAGAGCAAAAGGGAAACAGTAAGTCCCAACTATACTTAGCTAGAATTCGTTTTACTACAATCATAATCCTAAGTAACTAGGAAATAAGTAAGCAAGTGAATTAAATAGTATTTATGATTGTCTTTTGTTTTAAAGATCTTTTATTTTATTAAAAAGATGATTAACCTTACTTCAATCTTATAAGAAGCTGAATAAAATTTATCATTTATTATTTGTAATTACGTATTCAAATCTACGTAAATACCTACTGTATATCCATCAATTAGCGTGCAATATATAACCTTACTATTTTTTTTCGTAAATACACTGGCCTTCAAAATTTAGTACCACACTTTTAAATTGTAATAATTTAAAAAAACACAAGATATATTTTCGAAATAAAAAGGAATCAAAAGATATTTTTTTAATAATAACTTCACAATCGATAACCTTCTTGAAAAAAAACTTTTTTTAATTTCAAAACTCAAACTTCTATTGTTTAAGAGAAATTGAAATTTTAAAAGTACAACACTTTTAAAATTGCAATTTCTCTTAAACTAAGTAAGTTGTACTAAGTTTTGAAAGCCAGCGTAGTTTGGAATTATTACGATTAAATTAAAAACAAAAAGTGTTGATCTTGACTAATTTTCGTGCCTTCATTATGTAAACCAGATAATTCCATTTTAAAGTATCTGAATAAAGGCCGTTGCTTAATGGATATAGCCGTTAATAATAAGTTGCAAGCAGCTAACTTTTTGCTTACTTAGCATGTCCAAGCCACCATTTCTGGTTTAAGTTACTATTAAGTACACTGTAAGTACCGCAAACGGTTTATTATCACAATTATGTTAAATGCGTAATTGTCACCTTCAAAAGTGGCACTAAATGTGTACCAACAGACTAGTCTAATTACTTGTTTTTGTGGTGTTTTTGTCTCCTGAAATTATTATATCTAAGTTATTAGGTAGTTAAATCCTAACTATAATATTTTAAATCCGAAAGTAAATTTGTTTGTTTATTTGTTTTTTTGCACCTTCACGTCTTTACTAGTTAACCGATCATTATGAAATTTTCACGTTGTCAGCGGTACAGAGAAGGACACAGAGTACCTTTCATCCCGAAAAAAAAATCTTTTTTTTTTTTATAATACCAATTTTTTTTTTTTATTATGTGCAAAAATCATATTTCAGTCATTTCAAAAAATGACACAAACGCGAGGTCTACGTCTCACATTTTATGTTTGAATGCAGTTTATTGATTCGTTAATATTTGCAAACCAATGTTTAAAACATACAATATTCCCGTTAAGAAAGTAAACGGTGATAGCGGTTCTCGAGCTTCAAAGAAACATCGATTTCTTCCTTTAAAAAGCGCCATCTACAGACAAACGACGTACTTAACCGAGTTAAACGTCGAAGAAAATCTCAATATCTATACATCGTTACCTGGCGATGTGCGGTTTATCGTACTTTAACTACGATTATTTTAAAAGCTGATCTGTGTGACTTACCTGAAACAAAAACCAGAAACATTATTAAATTATTTGCGAGAAAAAATACTCTACGAAAATCTTCTAACAGTAGATAATATTAGTGGATTCAGGCCTTAAGACCTTACTTAAGTCATGACTTATTTTTATTTATAAATTGAAATTAGGTACTTTCAACGCACACTTATACACACTTGTCATACAGGGTTAAAAGTGATTAAAACCCTATCATAAGTCACTCAGCAGGGGTTCTTATTAATAACAAACTAAGTTGTTAACATACCGTTAAATACTAAATACATACGGTTAAAAACAAAATTTTATCTAGCATCTTAATTAATATAAGTTCACGTTAGAAAAAACGGGTAGGGCGGTCCAGCAGAACCCGAGAAAACATCGGAATTTCAGTTTTGGCAGCTAAACAAAAGGTTTATCGATATCGAAATGTCATTTTGAAAGGACACTTCGACTGTCTTTTATATCGACAAAACTCCTCTCTAGCTCGTATGCTTCAGGGGCAGAATTTGACTAATTTAAAAACCAGGATTCTAATGTTAATGAAAAACGTAATTAAATTATCCGAATTGTATAATTTAAAATAAACACACGATTTACTTCGTTTAATTAACGCAAAACATGGGGTTCATTGAGTACAGGATGCTTATCACATCACAGATTATTAATAACACAGACCTATTCTATAAATAGAGATGGAGCGGGGTATAATTTATCAATATCTAGTAACTAAATCAATATTTTTATTATCAGTTATTTTATAGGTGTAGACATAATTTACAAAACCTTATTTTTATGGCTTGCTTCGTGGCTCTTATTATAAATATTTACAAAAGTACTCACAATCACATCGATGAAAACACAAACAACTTAAGTAACTTTAAAGTAATTTACATTTATAAGTTCCTCTCTAGACCGCAAGTTTCGGATGACGGCTCGATCAGGCATGACATTAGTTTTTACTCCCACTTTCTTCTGCTTCCATCATTATCTCACACTTTTCCCGGAAATTACGTTAATTTGACGGTAATGGCGGATGTTTAAGCCCACACATCAATCGCATATTGAAATCTGACACGAAAACTTTCACGTGTAATAATTTATTAATAAGGCCGTTTACTTCCCAAATCTTCTGAAAAAATGTTTCCATGGATATTAACTATATTAAGGTATTATTTGACGACCTCCGTGGTTGAGTGGCTTTGTACAACGGTTTTCAAGGTGTCGCCATCTCTGAGGTCCCGGGTTCAATCCCTCGTTGGGCCAATTTAGAAAACGAACTTTTCTATATTGGATCAGGTCTGGGTGTTTGTGATACCACCGTTGTCTCTGATTTCCATAACACAAGTGCTTTAGCTACTTACTTTGGAATCGGAGCAATGTATGTGATGTTGTCAAATATTTTTATTTATTTATTATTATTCTGACGACCTGGTGAAGGTCGCGGGAAGCCGCTGGATGCAGACAGCGCATGACCGATCGTTGTGGAGAGCCTTAGGGGAGTTCTATATCCAGCAGTGGGTGTTGTCCTGCTGATAAAATCAGGTATTAGGTATTTTATTGATTAATAAGACAAATAGTTTCGAATCTTTTTAAGGTTTGGGTTTGGGATAAATCCCTCTGACACTATTTCATTAACTTTTGCCCTAAGAAAATTGATTGAAAGAACGCAAAATTTTCCCAATTAAGAAATGTTTATAGAACACTGAAGCCATAAAAAGCACTCCAATATAAACATTCCGTAACAAAATTTACATTTATACAATATTCAGTCGTTTAATGAACAAGATTATACGGAAAAGATAATTGGCGCATTTCGGAAGCAATTACGGCGTTTCCACTCATATTTGGATAAATATGATACCAAGTTAGGAATATTCATTGGAAAAAAAACTGGAGGGCAACATATTTTTTTTTTAATTCTTAAAGCAGCCCCACCCGACTTCATTAGACGTGTTTTATTAATATTGATATGCGTAACTAATGATTTGAATATTATTTCTTGCATTTTAGAAGTAATTATTTAATTATGAAGCTGTTTTTATTTTTGTTTTTAGGTTTTTTGAAGGAGATTTTTCTTTTCTATAAAAGCTTTTTTATTTTCATCTTTTAAGTGGTAGGTATGTAAGCAAGTAAATATTTTTTAACTTTATATAATATTTTCAATGGTACAATGCCTTTAACTCAATTTCCAAATTCACGCTGTTTGTTTTTAAGGAATTCTATTGTGCCTTCGTAGTCCAAGTCTAGTCCAAAACGTCGCAAAGCATAGCTCGGTTTGTTTTGGATTGTCATAAACCTACCAATATCTGAATCACTATACATATCCTATTTGACTTTGAAGAGTTCCCTTGTGTATCTTCGAAGTCCTTGGGCTTCGGACCTACGTTAAAATAAAATGTGACCACTTCTGAGGTATACTTTTTCAAACAAAAAATAATCATCTAAATTATTTTTCAGGATTATGAAAAAAATACTAACCTGAACTATGTTCTTAACCTTGTCTGATAAAAAAAGAATTATTTAAAGCAGTTAGCACTTAGACTTAGAAAAATTTTCGCTGCGCTCAAGGGTTAGCAAGTGGTGAAGTTATGGTAAAACATACATAAAAAAACCGTTGACTGTCGAAGGAGGCCGAATACCGACGAAGGAGGAGGTTATCTCCTTCTTTTTTTAAAGTCGGTTAAAAACATACAGTAATGGAATAACGTAAAACTTATTTACTTTTATCTAAAAGTTGGGAGTCCTTAAAAGAGATTACAGACTCACTCTATTATATTTATATTTGACACTTTCTCTCAGTAGGTACAAAACATATTTTGTCGAAACGGAAAATTACTCGACGTGTTTCTATGAATCTCTACCACACTGATGTACCTACTTATAGAACAGAGTTTTTTTTTAATTTGTACCAATAGATGGCTGATCTGAATATGAGAGATCCGTTCAGTGAACCCGGAAATATAACAACCATCGCGGACAAAAGCCACTAATTTCATTACAGAAACATTTGTCAATTTTCCTCGTAAAAGTATTAAGCGACATTAAGGTTTTATAATCACATTTAGCCATCAGAAACGAGCTCTGATTGTTTTTTATAACAAGTTATTCCAAAGTAATCTTATAATAATCACAAGGGCCGTATCTGTTGGGCCTTTTCGAGCGTTAATTACCGAAAATGCTTTCAGTGAGAAAATGTCCCTCTTTTTGCTGTAACGCAGATTTTTCCTTGTTGCCTGTACATTAATGTAACTTAGCTTTTGGTATTTAATTAGCAAAATGTCATCGCACATATTCTAAGAAACGGCTGTCACAGCTAATTAATTCTGGTGTTATTCACGCCCATTTCTTGTTCTATAATATTTCTGATATTTGGTATATCAAGAATTATAATTCCTTTTGTTTCTTCTTATAAATGAGACTGTTTGTGGAAGTTACTCGGTTATCATACTGTGATGATATCTATTCACAGTTAACAAAGCACCAGGAACACAATATTCAGTTGACGACCTCCGTGGTCGAGTGGCTTTTTACACCGGTTTTCAAGGTGTCGCCATCTCTGAGGCCCCGGGTTCGATCCCCAGTAGGGTCAGTTTGGAAAACGAACTTTTCTATATTGGCTCAGGTCTGGGAGTTTGTAATACCACTGTTGTCCCAGTTTTCCATAGCACAAGTGCCCTAGCTACTTACTTTGGAATCGGAGCAATGTATGTGATGTTGTCAAATATTTTTAATTTATTTTATTTATTTATTCTTGTAAGATATTATTATTTGACCAGAAAATTCTGAAACATGAAATTATTTCGCCATTTCAGAAGCTCCAGAAATCATTTTGTCTCAATTTATATTATGTTTTAAAAATAAATTTACTTTGAAAGTTAATTTTTATAATAGCTAAATAGTTCTGATCAAGATCACCGAATATACTAAATTATCCATCAGATAAAACAGTCTGCTAAAGTTGATTAATTAACGTTTTCTTATCATCGTCTAATCTACTACACCTCAGACAATAATCAACGAACAACACATAGCGACATCGCCAAACGAGAATGAGTCTTATTTCGATAAAGTTAAAGTGGTTCTTAATGGTCCAAAATCATTTTGTCTATAAAATTGGAAAGTGCGCCTGTCTCTTTTCTAGTTGCATAATCCGCGCCATCTAGTGACGCCAAACTGAGTTACTATTGATGAATGAGTGGGTGCTGAAAACTGGCTATCAGCTTAGTAAGCAGGGAACATCGTTTCTACGCCAGGTGGTAGAATAATGGTGAAAACAATAGTTATTTGTTAAACTAGAGACCAAAGTGAATTTGTGACTTTAAATGACGAACTAGCGAAGTAGTCTAGAATTGAATTACGAGCTTTATGACTGTAATATAGGCTACTCAGGAAAAGTGAGTGTTTTAAAGGCACGAGACATAACAAAAATTTGGTATCGTGTTAAACATACCTACTCAAATCTTAAAAAATGGTATACTTATTTTGAGAAGTTTTTATCGCTACGGTAGCGATGACGACATGTGACACAAAAGATTATGTGCCGATATATCAAGCGATCGTCATTTATTAAACATTAAGGTACTTAATTACAATGTTCCATTACCCCATTTTTCATTAAGGTATTAAACAACATAACTAAAACTATGTTAACAGGATTCCTTGTGGAAAGTGAATTCCAGTAGCATGCCAGTTCGTTATGCGGGCTCGTCGGGAATTTGCCAAGTGACCTGGGAACACTACCACTGGTCCGCTTTATATCTTAAGTTTGTTAAAAAACCTGTATGTTCTTAAAGTGAAGAACCGCCGAAATATTACTTCAAGTCTCCTTAAGCATTTACAAGATTATGTTGGTGAATAATCATCACAATGTAAGCCGACCAGAACTGCTGTGCTGTGCATAGTTACTGTTGTTCTCCTCTAAGAATCTCCAAGACGAGTTTAAATGAACTGATCTTTGTCGAGGTATAAATGGAAGAAAAAATGAGCATTTTCCTCTCGTAAGAATGAGAGAGGTTAGTCATAAACAAAATGGATGGATAAGTCATATTGGAACGAGTCGCCCCCCTAACATTATGGACCGGCTACACCAGGATATTTCCCTTGATTCTTGAAGAACCCTATTGCAATTTATTGTGGTTCTTAACCGGTCCGCGGAACGTCCACTGGTGGTCCCTGGGAGCACCGAAGTGGTCCGCGGCGCTATCCTAAAATATTAAACTAGTGGCTCTGTGAGCTATAGACCGTTTGTGACATTTTGTATTATTTTCCGAAATTGCTGAAATATGTTTTTTTAAACTATCAAATGTCAGCGGGAAGTACCTACCCTATGAACTTTGATTTCCTTGAGAGTGTCGAAATGTGTGTTTTATGCGGCATAAACGGCCGTATCTTTTTTTACGTTAACTTAGAAGTTTGGTTTTTTTACAGCTTCAAGCGAGTTTTTAATTTCAACTCGATAACTCCACGCGTTCTTGAAATAAAGGCTCTTGACAGAAAAGGCAGACAGAGAGACGGACATCAAAGTGATCCTAGAAGGGTACCGTTTTTTTCTTTTGAGGTACGGAAACCTAAAAATTGACAAATGGTACCTCATCACTAAAAGGTTTAGAACCACTTAAATTTTAGTCATTACGACTACCAGTAGTTGTGGTCATATCCGTTGACCTCATTGTTGTAAGTCGTAAAGGTAGGATTAACTTTTCAATGCAAGTCGAAGTTCAAATACTTTTCGTAAGTTGAGGCTTCGATTTAAAAGGAAGGTTGAATACTTAAAACAAAACTATTTGTTACGTAAAAAAACTATTTTTTCAGGGAAATCTGCAATACTCTTTTTGTGTAGGTAGGTACTTCATTTTGAAAAAAATATGCATTGGGATGACTTGGAGCGAAGTAAAACGCAAATGAAGGATCACTGTGGATGCCCACTGCCCCATATACATATAAGGGACATAAGAAAAAAGTCAAGTTTTATTTTATGTGAGACTGGCGACTGACCTCCTAATCAAGCAAACGATGCGTTTTCGTCACACGACGAGATTAAACACACATTTCTTTCGACACCAGCTATTTTTTTTAATGTCCACACTGCTGGGGCACAGGCCTTCCTTATGGGTGAATAAGGAGGATGGGCCTACCTGCCTACCTACCTACCACGAGGGCCCAATGCGGATTGAACGGCTTAACGTGCCTTCCGAAGCAACCTTGCGAAAGTTGCTTAACTTTCAATCGTAGGGCCAGGCGCTAAACCACTGCACCACCGACCTCCTCAGTTCACATTTCTTAAGAGTGTCCTAACTGGTCATGACGTGACTGACTATAGAAATATGTCAACGTGCGATGAAAACGTATTCGGCCTTACCACAAAATATTTTAAAACACTATTTAATTTACGATCGAAGCCAATTAGAATGACGCCTAAGTCCACTTTATAAAGCGACCAACTCTTCCAGTGTGTATTAAAAAGCCTATACGAATATAAGAAACTTCCTCAATTCTCTTTTCAATGAAATATTATAACTACAAGTTCTAATTCCAAACATTTTTATAGCTATGTCATAAAAACTTCTAATTTCTATACCAATCAAATTCGGTAACTATTAAGATAATCGGAAGAAGACATTAATACTACCGGTTCTTAATTGTATAGGTAAGTCATAACATTATCTAATATTTGTTTTATATAACTTTTGCAACTGTTTTATTGGGTGTAATTTATGTTTATACTTAATGTTGTTTTTAAGATCCAACGTTCAGCTGATGTTTTGCATCGTAAAATAGTTATCTTTATTCATTTTAAATGGACTTACCTCATTGCGAATATTTGTTGTATAATCAAAGGTTAGTTACACAGTTTTTGACTTTTTATTTTTAATATCAAACCCATGTTTTTTTTACTGGGGTTTACCAGTGTTATATTGACTTTACATCCCTAAACAACTAGAAGGCAGTAAAACTGTATCTCTTCATAAAGAAATAGTCATATTATTATGATTAAATTCTAACAGAATATTAATTTATACAGAATCTAAATTTCAAACTTCTTTGAAACATTGCACTACTTGTATTTAAACGTGGTACTTGATAAGTAAAAAAATTGGCTCATTTACCCCTCAATCAAAAACAAAAGGCAATCGAGAAAAACGAACATGTCGCAAGAGTGGAAATTTTCACTTTTCACTTGTTTCAATCCAACGTTTGTTTGTCGTACTAAAGTTCTTTTCACACGTCGTACCCATCTCACTTTTAGCCGATCTAGATCTGAGCTAGGTAATTACGTATCACAATGGCGCTGTCATAATAGCACTAGATATATTAGCTGTCACATTATTTTGCACGCGAATATACGAAGTGTAACAGAGATACGCTGTGGGAAGATTCGCGTGATTGTTTTTTTTTTATTACTTTATTACGTGTTTTTGAGATAACGTTAATATGATTATAACAATTCATCACTGCTTTGTTTTGAGGAATTGAACTGAATTCTTTGATGAAGTGCTTATTATTAGATTAAGATAATTAATAATTAATTTAATTTTTTTTTACAAACAAAGCAATGCTGATATAAATCGGAAAATTAAAAAGTTACATTATATTACAGAAGTTACAGTCAAAGAATTAGTAATAATAACCAATCTCACCCACCCAATAATAATAACGAAATAACAAACCAATCATAACAACCAACTAATAAGGTTAGAGTGTGTGTAAAAATAATATTTTCATGTAAAAGTAAAAAGCTTTCTTTTTAACTCAGAAACTCTTGTTGGAAATTAGGAATCTATTCACAAATAACTTTATATTAATTTATATCTTTTTTACTATTAAATGATTTACTTCACAGTGAAAGGTAGTGAATATTGACAAAGCATCTCGTGGACATTCGCCGTGCTATGACGTCACATCGGCAAACACGTCATGTTTGCCCGAACCGCAATCGGCGCGTATAATGCTATGTATTTGCTGACGCTACATGGCGGTTCAAGTGCTGTTGACACGTGGAATGACAGTTCGGTCTTGGTGAATAATTAAGTATAAAGTTCTCATTTAATGTCTTACGTAAATGAGAAAATGGCACCTAGTAAAGTAACCCGCAATCGGTGCGTCGTAGAATAATGTCACAAATTTTAAGGAGTTTTCTATGCACGCATACATAGATACTTATTACAGGCAATCTCAGGCCAAACTGGGCTATAACCATGAAGCATTTCCTAACGATGTCCTGGCTAGCGCAACAACACAAATGTCGGAAATGTTTTCTATTACGGCCAGGGCGACGGACGACTTTTTGCTAATGATATGTCTCCGCTCTAAGGAGCTCAGTGGCGCAGTGGTTTAGCGCCTAGCCCTGCGATTGCGGAGGTTAAGCAACTTTCGCAAGGGTTGGTCATAGGATGGGTGACCAAAAATTTACTATCTCGAGCTCCTCCGTGCTTCGGAAATCACGTTAAGCCGTTGGTCCCGGCTGCATTTGCAGTCGTTAACACCCACCAATCCGCATTGGACCCGCGTGGTGGGTTATGGTCCCGGAAGGACGGTACTCCAGCACTGGGGACATTAAAAAAGGCTGATGTCATCATGTCTCCGCTACAAGGCGATATCAAAGAAGACGATGAAATATCAATGGTGGGTCAAAATCAACTATTGTTTAATCAATAGATCGAATCATATCGAACCCAAAAACACTTCAAACTATCGAAAGTTAAAAGGTGGAGTAACCGTTTCATCAATAAACTAATAACGTTAATAAACGTAATTTATAGGTACTTTTATTACATTTAAAAGTTCAATGTTACTCCTTTGTAATTAATATTTTGAAGAAAGTTAGGTGTCTAATAAACATAGCGTGTTTGCTAACACGTAGTCGATACATTTGCTATATGTTTGCCGACGCTACACAACCGTAACTATGTGGTGGGCACAGATTACTATGCTGTTAGTGTTTGATCCGCTTAAAGATCTGTTATTGTTGTTTGCTTTTGTTTATTCTTATTTATTAGCGGTATATCGCGACATTGTTCTAGATCATCATACAAACTTTCATCTTTTATTTAACTTCACTCGTTTCGATATTTTTTTTGTGACAAAAGGTAGCGCTATGTCCTTCCCCATGTTTCAATTTATCTCTGCACTAAAATTCATCAAAATAGTCAATAGGCATGACCACCTGAGTGGCGTAGTGGTCAACATGCCGGTCTACCACGCAAAAAGTCCCGGTTTCGATTCTGGGCCTGGCAGAATTTGAAATGATGAATTTTAATTTCTGTGACGGGTCTGGGTGTTAGTATGTATAATAAGTATGTATTTAAAAAGTATATGAGTAGTATATCAGTTGTCTAGCACTCATATTACAAGTTTTGCTTAGTTTGGCGCTGTGGGAAATTGTCCAAGCATTTTATTTAAGCATTTATTTAATTGCCTTATTTAGCTTATAAGATCTTTGTACCTTTTTATTGTGCCTACAAAGATCTTATAAGCTAATAAGTTCACACAAGAACCCTGTAAAAGCACTACAGAAAAGAAAAATTCAAAAAAGAAAAATAGATTCAATGGTTGACTTGTACATTTTTCTTTGAAATAAGCATGATTAAAGACTCCTTATACCTACCAAATATTTTTATTATTTTTCTTCAACACATAGCTTAACTACCACAACTTGCTTCAGGCGTTATTATAATCTAGGCAGTAACTTTTGAGCAGCTTCGGGTAAGCTTCTATATCTAAAGGAATTCCAGGATTGCAGATATCCAATCAAATATGCATCTACAGGATGTCTCAAAACTTTGCCACATGGAGGTAAAGTACCTTACATATTGAAGATAGATTTTTTTTCTGAAAGAAGACTTCATGTTATTAAAAAAACGATCAAGAGCGAGTCGGACTGGCGCACCGAGAATATCGTACCATCTTTCTGAAAAAGTTTACTATTTAGAGACATAGTTTTATTTTTCCTGTCATCTTTACATAAACTTCTATCACATAAAATAATTTCTGATTTTTCTCTATGCAAAATTCGGAGATAAAGGGGGAACGGTATTTTTATTTAAAGGGGGAACATTTTTCATCAAAATTCGAAAACTATGCGGCCTAAAAAAATGTTTGAGAATGTGCAAGCAGCGCACTTTTATATGATACCCATAAGCCCTAGTAGCCTCACTTTCTCATTTTTAAGACCCCCTTTCAGTCCCTGTTGCAAAAAATATATAAATGATTTTATTTATCTCTCTTATTTGCTAAATAGTTGGGCAAACGTCATCTAGAACTATTTCTAATTTCAAGTTGATCGTATTAGTAGTTCTCGAGATATCCAGCTGTGACAGACAGGCAGACAGACTGAGTCGC
Source organism: Catoptria pinella (assembly GCA_963556745.1). Classification (NCBI taxonomy): domain Eukaryota; kingdom Metazoa; phylum Arthropoda; class Insecta; order Lepidoptera; family Crambidae; genus Catoptria; species Catoptria pinella. The sequence goes on from OY750771.1 coordinate 9,422,870, forward strand.
ACCATAAGGGTTCCTTTTTACCATTTTAGAACGGAACCCTAAAAAGGAACAGCAATCAAAAATTTAAAACATAAATGCACCGAAATAAAATGGAAAGAATAATAAAAGATTGTTCTCTTTTCATATTTGGTGGGTTCGATTCCTGGTTAAGGCAAGCGATTTTTCAAAAACATTTGAATGCAGTTCCAATTATTTTAAAAATGAAGTCTTCTCTCATTACCTACCTTCAATATTTAAGGTACTCTCCCTTCGTGAGGCAAAGTTTTAGGACACGCTGTATAGTCTCATCACTAAGGTAATCTCTGGATTGCTCAGATTACCTTTGACTGAATACCGAACAGAGAGGGTAATTGTTTCACGCAATTTTAATATCATATCTATAGCAAAGCATTTTTAATGATAGTATATAAGGTCATTTATTATTTATAGATAAATCTACAAAACCTCAAAAATTACGATATTATGTTGAAAAGATACATTATGTTGTTGTCACATGCAATTTACTTCGTGGAAAAAACTTATCGTATAGTACAGTAAAACTGCGCCATCTATAAATAAAGTCTGGAATCACTTACCCGCTGCGTGGCGTAGCATGAGGGGTCTAACGTGCCCCCAGGCCGGTACATCGCCGCGCTGACTGCTGCCATCTGCCGGCTACCTCAGTATACCCTTCCACCGCGGCATTGCTCTGTAACAAAAAAGAGATTTTTTTCTGAAGGTGCTTGTGATCAGGCAATCATGAGGACAAGTTGATACCTCATAGCAACTTTGTCCTTGCCAAAATATTGTTGAAAATTTGACAAAAGTGTCCAATATGTTCAACTGGTTGAACATAATATTGTAAAAGAGGTTTTCATCCCTCGCACCTAAAAACAATATAAAAGCTTCAAAATATGGAGTCTGGTGATTATTTTTGAAATACTTACTCGATCACCGGTTCATGCTTTTGAAATAGGAATTTATTTTTGAATAAGAACAATATTAAGATAAGGTATTTTCGTGGAAAATAGCAAAGTTGATCCCTGACCCACATCCTTAATTTTATTAAACCATCAACCAAAGGAACAAGAAGTGGGAAACAGGAAAAAAATAATTACCATAACGTCCATTAATAATAATTATGTGAGCGAAACGACATCAATGTTATAAGTGACATTAATTTGTGTTGGTATTGTTACGCGAATCAGGCTTATTTCGAAGGACATATTCCCACATTTGATAGTAACACTTTTGATAGTAACACTCGTAGCAAGTAACAGTCGATTTTGTTCAGACGTAGATGTGTCTTTATTCACATCTAGGTATGGTGACATTTCGCATTTATCTTTGTTACATATATTGTGTATATTTATTCAGGGCCGGATTTAAGGGAGGGCAACCGGGGCAACTGCCCGGGGCCTCCACAAGAAAGGGGCCGCCACAAGAAAGGGGTCTTCACATGAATTGTATTAATTAAAAAAAGAATCTTACACAACGAAAGAGTACCTTTCTAATTTTAAGATTTGAAAACATACCAAGTAATTTTGATTTTAATATTATTTAGTGCCATACGACTAAATAAATAAACGATTGAAATACTTTGCAAGAAAAATATTATATAACCTATTTGAAAAATAATTAGGGGCCTCCACTCCCTTATTGTCCCGGGGCCTCCACACCTCTAAATTCGGCCCTGTATTTATTGTATAGCCATAAAGTCTGCTGGCTTATTCTGAATTATGTCCGATATAAAGATGGCAATTTAAAACTAGGATGTATGCCATTTCCTCGGTTAGGGTTGTCATCGGAGACCTACATTACTTCTAGTTGAATTATGTAGTTGATAACATTGCTAAGGCAAGACTGTTATAAATATCTTTGAGACTGATCATCATTGTTACCCTGACCTGATTTTCCTACCGTAACAAGATTAAGGAAGGCACAACTCATATGATAATACCTACAGTTATTACAGTAAGTCTTTATCTTTTTCTTCTTATTCTAAGTATCATTATGTTCATTCTAAGTATATAATTATATATAAGATGATATTTTGTGTCTAGGGGATTTTTTAAAAACCTCTAAAAAGTTAAAGCATGAAATAACGTCTTCCAGCGTTCATTAGCTAATTTTCTAATGTAGGTACTTATTGGCAGACCACAAAAATATGAGACTAAAATAGACTCTACCATTAGGGAAAAAATCAAAGATATTATTACGATAATTAAATTTAGATTTTTCGCATTCACAATGCTATTTTTATATTAAGATAAATAATATTATTTCTAGTATTTTTTCTGATATTATTACGATCAAAGTTTTCAAAATTCAAAGCACCAATCGTGACAACCCTTAAAGTTATGTGCCCGTGAATGTAACTCGAATAAATTAACAAGATTAGCAACGGAAGCAAAACGTAGGTTCTGTTCATCTAACAAGCATGTTGATCATAAAAGCTAAGTGTTATACTTGATGAAATACTATTAACCATGTTTCCCAACAAATATGCTATAAGTTTTGAAACTTTTGCTGCTGGCATTGGACGATAAGGTTCATAAGAAAAGCTCACATTTCATATCATACATTATATCATATCAGTTTGCAACTTTCTTAAAGTACCAATCCTTATTTTTATCTCAATCGACATCTCTTTCAATTCTATGTGTTGACAGCCATATAAGTGGTTACGAACCGATTAGTTCCGCTGCAGCTAACAAAAAAACAAAATACGAGCGTTGACCAACTTTTTTCTAACCGCAGAGGCAGCCATTATTGTGCAATGCGCGGGCGCATCCGTGTGACGTTGCAGTGCACTTGATGTCATTGACCTCGCTTCCTAGCGCATAGTTCCCACACGGCCGTAATGATGCACTACTGTGCGTCTAAGTGCATGGTGCATGAAGAAATTGTATCGTAAACGTGGACAAGTTTTTACTGAGATGATGCCTCTTTTTTATAAAACGGTGAGCTAGTACCTGTCGATCAAAAGCATGGAACGTTGCACAATCGCTTGCCTTACAACAACTTGAAACTAAAAAACGATCAAAAGCGAGACGGACTGGCGCACCGAGGGTTCTGTACCATCATTCTGAAAAAGTTTACTAAGTATTTGGAGACATCGTTTTATTTTTTCTGTAATTTTTACATAAACTTCTATCACATAAAATAATTTCAGGTTTTTCTCTTTGCAAACTTCGGAGATAAAGGTATTTTTTTACATTTTTCATCAAAAGTAGAAAACTATGCGACCTTATAAAAATGTTTGAGAATGTGCAAGCAGCGCTCTTTCATATGATATCCCATATGCCCTAGTAGCCTCACTTCGAATTTTTAAGACAAACAGACAGCTGTGACAGTCAGACTGAGTCGCACCATGAGGGTTCCTTTTTACTATTTTGGTACGGAACCCTAAAAAGGAAATTTTATTCAAGAACCAAATAAGAAGCTTGCTACTCCTAACGTAGAGCTAAGAAATTGGTCCAATAAAAATAATTTATTTTTATATTCACAAGTCAAATGTTAGGAATTCATATAGGTAATAGTAAGCACTACTTTTTATTAGTTTTAATTGCCAACATTTTATTTTTATGTATGCTGAGTACACCTGTAATTTATGTCATACACGCATTCTAGTGGTACATGATTATATCTATGTTATTGACCAATAATTAGATTCTAGACAGTACCGTTGTTGTATTGTAAAACAAAGTTTCAAGAAAGAACTTATATACAATTATATATACCTATTTAATGAAAATACATTGGCATCAAATATACTAATAGGAAATGTTAATGTAAGAGTAAAGGAAATGATAAAGAAATTTTCAAATAATAAACTTAAATGTTGTCATAATCATGATAATAAATAAAATGATGTGACGAGTTAAGACAGCGTAGAATTGACACCATTCAAAATGATTAGAAAATGAAATTCATACTGGTTCTAAGAAGTGACAAATATTGCAGACGTCATGAACCATACATCTCTAGATAATAAGCATTATTGATGTGGACGTTTTACAGATATTCCAGACAAATGCTTAACCTGTACCTTCACTATTAAACATTCTCACTAACGTCAGCTTTTGCTATGAACAATAAATTGATGGATATTTTAATATTAATCATGTTTCCATCTACTGGGGGCAGAAGCCTGGTAGAAAAACTTAGTAAGTTAAGGTTAAAAAAAACTTTCTTAGAAGATTCCACTAGATACATAAAACACTTAATACAAAATTAATTAAAATAGAAATCTTAGCGGCCATCGTCATCTTCTGCTTTATCATTTTTTTCATAAAACTCTATCAGCTGAAAAAAAAACAGATTATGGGAATGTAACTAAATAGAGTCTTCTAATTCACATCTAATTAATGCTGATCACATAAAATGTGAGGAGCTATTTTTATGTTATATTTTATTTCCCGAATGTGAGGATCACGGTGGCGCAGTGGTTTAGCGCCTTGCCCCGCGATTGCGGAGGTTAAGCAACTTTCGCAAGCGTCGGTCATGGAATGGGTGACCAAAAATTTACTATCTCGAGTTTCTCCGTGCTTCAGAAGGCGTTAAGCCGTTGGTCCCGGCTGCATTTGCAGTCGTTAACACTCACCAATCAACATTGAGCGTGCATGGTGGGTTATGGCCCATCCTCCTTATCCACCCATAAGGAAGGCCTGTGCCCCAGCAGTGGGGATTTTAAAATTGCTAATATCGACGTAATGTCATCTATCATTAAACTTCAAGTAAGTGAGATGATGAGGTTAAAAGCGAAAGTATCCAAGTAGGTACTGATGATCGATCCTTGATTAAAGTTTAATGATTTCCGCTATATCGATGAAACTAAAAGTGATAACTATATTTTCCTACTTTCAATATCATGACAAGAAACATCATCAACAACGTTCGAAGAATACGAAGCTATTTCATTATTATTTTTAAATTTTCTCTCGTAGGCCACGTAGTGGGGAAAAGTGTATACGACACTTTGAAGTTTTGCAAATCCATGCAGACGAGTATTCAGATAGCAGAAAACAGAATCTAAGAGAGCTTACAGATGCACCTCAGTCATTAGAGTATACGATAGAAATGAAGAATAGATTCTGACATTTTTCAATCAACTGAGTTACACACACATTCAAAAAAATCCTTACTACTAATATGATTAATACGAAAGTGAGTTTGTTGTTACGCTCATGATATTTTGCATAGGGTACCTTTCATCCAGAAGAAAGAACTGTTGCCGAAGGGTTGAAAAATAACTGTCCACGCAGACGAAGTCGCGGGCGGCAGCTAGTACTGAATACGTCATACCTCCATGGTCATTTTAATTTTGTCTACTCTAATCTAACAAGGTAAATTGTATTAACTTACCTTAAAAGACAGTTTCCGATTAGTTACGTATATGCCTCGAGACACTCAAGCAGATTTTTTTTTTTATCTTTAAAACAATCGACCTAGAAAAAAAATTTCTTTCGGTGTAACTTAATTTATAATCTTTTAAAGATTATGTTGTCATTTTTGCTACTTTGTAAACAACAACGGAAATTAAAATGCTAGAGATCTATAAAGTTGAGCAGTTTGAAAAATAACGGTATTTTTAGAATTATATGAAGTAAGTGTTTATTCACAGCAAATCTCGTTAGACGCTGAAAATGACACGTTTTTTATAAAGAATTCACTTTTTTTTCTATTTTCCGAAACGAAAACGGATTATCGTTAAATATTTGCTATCGTGATTGACTTTAACGTTTGAATAAAAAACTTTAAACCAAATATTACCAGAAACCTATTCCAAAAACTTTATAACGAGCGCAGATACTTAAATTGATAAATTCATACAATAGAACCATTTCTGCGTGATGTGATGATGACGTACAATTTTATACACTATTCTCTTGATAATTATGAACCGTGACCATTATAATAATAACATGAGTGTAAAGGTCATAAGAACTGCATAATAACTGCTTATATCACCTTGCGGAGTATATTTTTTTTCTCCTTTAATTAAAACATAACTTCTTATTTCCTTCACATGAAGTTTACGGAAGGTTTTATCTATTTCCTTTTTCATATACAGAAAAATGTAATACCTTGATAACCTTAAAGATTCGTCCTAACTTATGGTATGGATATAAATATCATGCTTTGTTGTTATTAAAGGAAATTATTTCATAGTCGTGTCTTGATTCTTGTAATTTACATACAAAATTGAATTGAGATGAAATTGAAAGGTCATATAAGACTTCCCGCATATCTAGTCAAATATTTTTAAAATATTGAAGAATTCTTTGTATAGCTGTTGTTTTATCTCACGAAAATCGTTTTGCTATGAATGTTGTTAGGCGTGCAGATGCACGTTACTTTAGTGTGCGTTATACGAGAGCGTGCAGACGCACATAGCGCACACTAAAACAATGTGCATGTGCACGCCTAACACATGATTAGTCTTAATTTTGTTTGTCACTTTAAGGGAATCGGAATTTTAGCACTCAAAATTGTTTTGGATGAGTAGACACTTCGATATTTAAGTACTTAGATACTAAGTATATTTGCTGATCCGCCTCTTTATCTCTCCTCACTAATATTATAGATCCTAAATAGTCCTACAATATTCTATAATATTATAACTGCGAAAGTGTGTTTCTTTGTTTATGTGTTTGGTTGTTAACGCTTTCACGTCATAACTACTCAACTGATCATTATGGAATTTTGCATTGCCTACACGTTGTCAGGAGCACAGAAAAGGACATTTTTCTGTGCTTTAATAAAAAAAGTACTGTTCCCTAGGGATAGGAAAATAACTTTCCACGCAGACGAAGTTGCGGCAAACTACTAATCTGTGGTTGCGATGCCGCCCACCCGGCCGCTAGTTAAATATATTTTTCAGAAAAATAATCTATAAACTTGAAGCTATTCTAATAAAAGTATTTTTTAAAAATTTGCTTAAATTTTTTAAACATAGCAAAACGGTTTTCGTGAGATAGAAGAACTATGAAATTATTGAAAATGACAGCGTGTTTTCCGTCTTAGTTTATCTGTTAGATTTCGGCGCAACATTCCTTTACATTAAAAAAAAACGTCACCATGTGACCTCGTCGTCTAAAAAGCTGCTGAAACGTATCGAGAGCTACAAACCAAACTACTGTATCTAAGAATTTTGGATAAAAGTGATTTATTTAAATCTCATTGCCATTGTTAGTTCCAACATCGTTGAAATATTCGTGACAAATCAAGCATTTCTCTTCATTATTTCAAAAATATATCTCTCTACAAATCACCGTACCTATGATTATTGTCTTGACCATAATGTTCCCAATCATGTGACTTCGCAAATGTTCCGGTCAGTGAAAGTACAAATACCATAATCATTATGATAGTGGAACAAAAAACTCTGTGAGAATTATGAAAAGGGAAAACGAAACTTTTTTTGTACTAACTGTGACAATATTTGACCTAAAAAAACTTAGACTAAAATTGATGTCTCGAAATTGGTCATTCCAATTTACTTAAACATGAGAAAATCTTAAAGCGTATTAACGAAAACAATTTCATTGTTCTGTGACCCACTGACATTGAGAGACAATAATAGAATTTTTTGTCCCATATAAGAATATAGTAAAATATGTGCAAGGTTGATAAAATAAAATAAAATCAAACAAGTGAAGACATGTGAAGACTAAATACTGGTTTTAATTTTTATTTTATAATCCAGCTTACTTAGTACAACGAATTTGATAGAAGTTTGTCTACAAGGGGATGTATATTTTGACATATAGATATAAAACGTCACTCAAACTCGTTTTCTCATTCCCGCTGCATACATAGTTTAGTTAGCAGTATGACAAAATTATGAAACAAAGCAAAATCACGTTTGAATTTGAATTTCAAACAAAGAATTTTTATACAATACTAAATAGTATACTAGAAAAAATACGACTGGCACTAGATCATGTTCTCGGACGGGAGGTAAATAGCAATGCTAAAATCGTAAAATTTCAAAAAATTTTTTTTTTTTTTTAGATTTTAGCATTCACATTTTTTTTAATATAATATTAAATAATATACTAGAAAAAATACGACCATTCTAGTATATTACTTTTAGTATTATTTAAAAAATTCAAACACTAATTGTTCAATTTCTTCGTCATTCGTAACTGGTTACGAACATACGGTTTCGTATGCGGTAAAGGGGATTATTAGTATCGAATAGAAGACAAAGAAAATAAGAAATAAATATTAAAATGCTATTTTATAAATATTATAACAATAACAATGTCAGTATGTCATACTTTAATGGGTCAATAACCAGTTTAAGTTAATCCTTTAAAGTTAGCCGTGTGGGCAGTACTTTCCTGCAACCTACATTGTTTTATATCGCACCAAACTTGGCCCGCGGGCTTGAGACCAGTATTGAAGAAAACACGAATTATTATAGCCCAGAACCACTTCAAACTTAAAGCTTAGAGTTTTTCCAAGTACAGTCACGATCACGAACAATAAACTGTACCAATTGAACCATGTCACTTTATTATTCTCAATTTGTAGTGTGATAATAGAAACACTCGTATAATAGACTACCCGACTTCATAAGACGTTTTTTTAATATACTTAAATGTAATTATGCAAATTTGTATATTATTTCTTGCTTTTTTTAGCTGTTTCTTTTTGAAGCTATTTTTATAGCATTTTGTTTTGTTTTTTTTAAAGGAGGTTTTTATTTTAATTTTTTACTTTATGTAAATGTAAGCGATGATTTAAATATATTTTATTAATATTTCACACTTTTTATTGGTATAATACTCCTTATAACTCAATTGCTACTTTTCGCGCCGTTTGTTGTTAAGGAGTCCCTTATGTCTCCTTGTGCCAACGCAGTTCAAGTCTAGTCCAAAACATCCTTGACCATAGTTGGCTACCTAACTTGTTTAAGATTGTCATAATCCTACCAATATTTCAATCCCTATACAGTTTCTATTTGATTTTGAGGAGTTCCCTAGTGTATCTTGGAAACCCAAGATCCAATAGCAATGAAATCAAAAGGTTTGAAGTATATTTGAAGTATCCTCTTTCAAACAAAAAAAGAATCATCTAAATCGGCTCATAAACAAAGAAGTTATGGTTGATTGATACGGATGTATAAGTTCATAGAATGGTAACAAAAACGACAGTATTTTCAGGATTACTCGAAAACTACTAAACCGATTTAAAATTTTCAAAAAATGGGACCAACTAGGTATTAAACCTGATGAAGTGACGTTTGAATTATTTCAATCGGTCCAGCTGTTTTTGAGTAATCGGTGGACATACATAAAAAAAACAAATAAACAGACGAACGTATATAGAACCTCCTCCTTTTTTGAAGTCGGTTAAAAAGACAAAGCGCCTTTGATGCCTATAATGACATACTTATGTAAATACGAGTAGTATTGCTACCGGAATATTACTACTAATGTTACCAGTACAAGTAATGTAAACATACGAATTAGAATGGTAATGTACAGAAGGTGTACAAGTTATAACCATTATAACTACATAAATAAGCCTTGGACATTTAACTTTCCGTTTTCAACGCAAAAACTATAGAAACTTTCCCTACGGTAATCAGTAAGTATCCAGTATCACCTTTGCAAGATATATTGTAAGATGAAAGAAATTATGGATTATCAATTATTAATAATAATAATAATAATAAAAAGACTTTATTGTTCTCTCACACAAATTAAATACAGGAGATTATCATAACCTAGAGTTAAACAATACTTTGAGTAATCTATGTGAGAGACTGGTATCTGTACTAGTAGAACTGTATTACAGATTACCAGACTCTTCACCACCGGACCAAACAAATTAGGTAGGTAATAATATAATCACTAAAGCAACATGAATATACCTATGAGGCTTATAACATGTCATATTATTGGCTAAAGTGCTAGAGATAGGCAATAGGAAAACAAATATCATTTACTAGTTTAAATGAAGTTATTAATGTTACATTAAAATGTTTATCATATATTATTATTATTTATTACTATTGTTATTATAAAATATGGACACATGGGCTGACTAAACATGGCCATGAGTAAGTTGTTATACTCATAAATCCTGAGGGTGTAACACATAACAGTAAAATAAGATCTTATGTTCTGTGGGTGATTACACAGAAATTGTCTAGATTATAAGTTTATTCCTATGAGATTAATTACTTTAATAAATAATTAATCTCACCTACTATCCATACTAGACATTCCAATGCATGTCAAGTAACAGCTTTATAAAATAAAATGTTTGCTTGCCTACAAAGTAAGAACATTTTCGCATGACTCATACTAGTTTGAATTCCATCTGGGTAAATCCAGCTTTCTTGAAGGATACTGTGGTAAAGATCCTATTTCGAAACCGTATCTGTTCGTACCACATTACACGAAATCGAGGACAGACAAAGGGGTCAACTTGACGACCCCCGCGGTCGAGTGGCTTTGTACACCGGTTTTCAAGGTGTCGCCATCTCTGAGGTCCCGGGTTCGTCCCCGGTTGGATCAATTTAGAAAACGAACTTTTCTATATTGGCTCAGGTCTGGGTGTTTGTGATACCACCGTTGTCTCTGATTTCCATAACACAAGTGCTTTAGCTACTTACTTTGGAATCGGAGCAATGTATGTGATGTTGCCAAATAAAAATAAAAAAACTTAATTGACAATTTTAAAGCTAAAATGACTATTTTTGATTTGGATAGTCAAATGCAAACACAAGTAACTTATATTACAATAAAACACTTTTAAATCTGATACAACTATTTGTTTTAATGTATGAGTTAATTAGGTTTTCAGATTATTTATTTCAGCTGTTGCCGAGCCGGCCTCTTTTTTACTAGTTTATGGTTTTTTATTTACTTCTAATTTATATTTTTGAATTCTGTACTTTTTAAATTATATCATTTTTTCCTTTGGCTTTGTACTCTGTGTTTTTATTACTTTTGTCAAGTTGTATTCGGTAGGTATCGTTTACAATAATAAAACTACATTTAAACTCACCTTTGATCATTTAGAAACCCACTTTAGCTCAGTTTCACAGCATTAAGCGAAATAGCTGATTAGAGACGGGTTATTAAAAAAACTAAAAGCTAAGCTTTCGCCTTCCACTAAGTACGAGTAAGACACACATTACCACACTTCACGCTCCCATATGCAGATTTTATAAAAAGAAAAATATATAAAAATACATAACCAATATTTGAGCTAAGCTATACAAATCGCGTATTAGAGGAGCATACACAAAGTTTATGTAGGCCCTAAGAATTACTTTATTATCACACTTCTCTTCTCTTAACATGGTCAGAGCCTTATTTGAAAGCATTTTAAGATTGTTATGAGCATCCGCGTAATAGTGTTTTGAGTTCTCAGACTTTAATAGGCTGTGTTACCAGTAGTGAAAATTACGCAATAACAAGCCAAAGGAAAGTGGATTTTGGATGAGTTCGTGGTGATCACATTGTTTGATCCAATAACAGGGCAAATATTTAATAATAATAATATATTAGACAACATCACAAACATTGCTCTGATCCCAAAGTAAGTAGCTTAAGCACTAGTATTATGGAAATCAGAGACAACGGTGGTAAACACACACACCCAGACCTGAGCCAATATAGAAAAGTTAGTTTTCTAATTTGACCCACTTGGAGATAGAACCCGGGACCTCAGAGATGGCGACACCTTGAAAACCAGCGTACAAACCACTGGACCACGGAGGTCGTTAATAGATTGCTAATATATTTTAATATTCTTACGTTTTTATGATAATAAGTGATCTTCTAAGGCTCTCATTATTATTGAGATGTTGAGAAGTAATTAATTTTGCTTATTTTTTATAGACAAAACTCGCATAAAGTGTTTCAGATTTTTTTTAGCTCTTTTGTTACATTGTTCCTTACGACAAAAGTCGTAACATAAAATTAAATACCTTTTTTGAGAAGAAGTTTTTACAGAGGGTTGTTTTTTTTTAAATTGCATGACCAACACATCAATCAAAAGTTCTAATGCACATTGAATCCTTAGCTTTATAAAAAGTTATCTCCGTCTGCTTTCTTCACACATTTAAAAAAAAATACTCGAATGTATAAGAAACTATTCAAAGAGGTCTCATTGGAGGCGAGAGGCGTGGCTTGAACTCCAGGGAACTAAGTAAACAAAAGCATTCCAAAGATTACCGTTACACATCGGGACCTAAGTCTGTGTTTATGTTACGTATGACTCATATAACACTACCTAGTTTTAATAACATACTGTAATATTTTACGGCAATATTTTACTGCAACTTTGGTATTTTACTTACAATTTTACGACATAATAAAATTGACTTTACTAATAAAGTGCGACATAAATCTTTTTGGATTTGTCTATTATCAACCGGTAAACCTCTGTCTATCCGATTGGTTATTGTTTATACAAAAGTGCAATGCTTCTGTTTATTTATGTTTATCTAGAATTATTTTCATGTTGCCTTTTATGCAAAGTCCAACAATTATAAGATTTATTTACGTAACTGTATCAGCTGATAGAATACTTTAATTGCTGAGAGCATAAAATTTAAGCACTTACCTACTATCATATTATGTAAATAACGATCAAAATCTTTCTGAGAACAATCACGTGACCGCATAAATATAGGTTTATGTCTCAACAATTATAATTTATCTTGTGGGTGTATGTAGGTAGAACAATAGATATAATCAATCTAATCTATCGATGAAATGTATCACAACGAGATAGAATCATGACTAGAAAGAAATACACAGCACGCCCGAGCGGACGCATGCGGCCGGATAACAATGAAATATCTATTGTGTCCCATTTTCCGGGAAAGTAGAGCGACATCCCATTAACAAAAACCATTATTTTTATATTCAGTAAGTAAGTAGGTCGTACTCGTAGGAGCTCGGTGGCGCAGGGGTATAGCGCCTGGCCCAGCGATTGCGGAGGTTAAACAACATTCGCAAGAGTCGGACATGGGATGGGTGACCAAAAAATTTATTATCTCGAGCTCCTACGTGCTTCGGAAGGCACGTTAAGCCGTTGGGCCCGGCTGCATTTGCAGTCATTAGCACCCACCAATTCGCATTGGGCCCACGTGGTGGGTCCTGGTCCATTCTCCTTATTCACCTATAAGGAAGGCCTGTGCCCCAGCAATGGGGACATTAAAAATGGCTGATGGTCACTTGGTAGGTACATTCAATAAGCCATGTAAAAATCTTAAACTTATCTAGTATTAATAGATTTTGGTTTAACAGGGTCATCTACATATTTAAGATTATAAGTAGGTAAAAAGTATTAATACAATAATTTATTTTGGTATCTTCTTAATTTCTTTTTTAGTTGGTGCCTAATTCTCATACATATACAAGGTGTTACAAAAGTACCCCCAATGCCGAATATGGTAGATAGGGACCATCAAACTGAACAACTTTTACTATGGGACCAACTATGAAATCGCGAAAAAAAATCAGCTGTTTCTTACATTTTGATATTTTCGTAATTAATTTTTGTATGAAACAGCTGATTTTTTTCAAACGTATGAACATAAACACTAGGCAACACCGATTAAGTAACTTGATATTCATCTATAGAATCGACTTGCTTTAAAAGTTAGGTACAATTGTAAACCAGATCATGACATGACCTAATTGATCAAAATCGATGGCAAATAAAAATGAAAGGTTATCGAATATGGCGTAATCTTCTCGTCAGATGTTCTTTTATGACCTTCGGAAGTCACGGCAAGCCTTCAAAAGGTGTATTGATGTAAGATTAAAATAAAAGAAGTTTCATTAGTTTTTATACTCGTCATATTTTACTGTATCTCTTCCTTTTTATATTTTATTTTTAATGTTACTTTATTGTAAAGATTAAATTGAAACTGTAATTTTATCACTGATCCTTAATTGCTCTGCCTAACTGTCTTCGTAATTATTTCATGCTCTCAACACTATTTAAGGGTAGTACCTAGATCAAAACTTGTAACTCTCAACTTAATGTAATTGTGGTAACTATCTGTTTGTGTTGCTATAAATTAATTAATGGATGTGCTAAAAAAATATACCTAACTTTTTGTTATGTTAACAAGTTGTTTGTAAAGGAAAATGTTTGAGAAATTACCTCAACACCTACACGCTACATGTTTTGGTACTTATTTGTATTTTTTCAATATTGTTTTTGTTTTTTTTTTTTTTTTGTTAGTAAGTATGTCATGTTCATGCAAACTATCAAATATTATTATTTTTCCATTTTTCAGCTTTTATACTAAAAACTTGAGGAGCTCGGTGGCGCAGTAGTATAGTGCCTGGCCCAGCAATTGCGGAGGTTAAGCAACTTTCGCAATGGTCATTCATGGGATGGGTGATCAAAAATGTATTATCTCGAGCTTCTCCGTGCTTCAAAAGGCACGTTTAGCCATTGGTACTAGCTGCATTTGTAGTCGTTAGCACCCACCAATCCGCATTGGGCCCGCGTGGTGGGTCATGGCCTATCCTCCTTATTCACACATAAGGAAGGCCTGTGCCCCAGCAGTGTGAACATTAAAAATGGCTGATGATCTTACTAAAAACTACATTAGCATTTGTGTGCATCAAGTTCCACTTTAATTAACCGATTTTCAAGATATTTAATATTTTTTTTCAATGCCAGGTTAATTCGAAATTTTCCTGTGTGATTATTTTGCGTATTTTTTTCATCTGTCATCTGTTAAAGTATGCCCGTTTATCACTCCTTAACATAAGTGCTTTATATAATTTATAGAGTTTATATAATAACAAAGAGTTTACTACGGTGGGATACCTTGTACTAAGAAGAACAAGCAAGAGTCACCACAGCCACAGAATAATAAGACTGTGCAACAGCTAAGGTTATTTACCTCAAGATTTCATACCATGAGTCTTCGATGGTGAGTCTCTCATGTGTGGTCCTAAACCGAAACACAATAGACCCTTTATGGATTATATGGTCAAATCTAAACCGGGTCGCTAGTCCTAAAGGGCAGTACCTCACGTACACCGGAACCAACATAATTTCCACTAAAAGCTACATTAACAGTCGGTATGCAGCAAGTGCTACTTTCTACGCGGTGAAACGACACGGTGTGACGTTGTGTATGCCTATTAGGCAATATTGGACATGGTGAGAAGCCCGTTTGGATAGGCAAGTGGACTCGACTAAGATGATGGCATCCAGAGGTGGGCTAGTAGCCACAGTATAAGCTAAAATTGCTAAAAATTCATCTTTTATTAAAGAACAATGACCACTTCTCATACAAGCATTGACCTGTCAAATGGCTTTTTTTAAGTTAATGTCTAATGATAATAAAACTATATTTTAATAGTTGCTTTAACCGTAGAACACTAGTATTTATTTAATTTTAATTTGGCAATCCGAAAAATCAATATTGCTAATCTATATTATTATTTTCTCTATTTCGACATTGCCGAATTTTATTTTAGTTAGGAATTCATAAATAACAATTAAAATGCAATTTTATTACTTATATATTTTATTACTTCTCTTTACACAATTATTTATGAAACAAACATTTGGTCAGAAATAGGCATCTTTCTTTGTGGGTTAAAATACTGTTGTTGGGATTTCTCGTTTGCATGATTATACATTTTGGAGATAGTTATTTTAATTGAAATGTACCTATCTATACTCAAATCATTTGAGTGATTTTAAACAAACTCTACCTCTCTGACTCAATCTATATTATACCCCCGAGTTTGTATGCCTAATTATTGTTTATTATTCCTCTTTGTTGTTAAAAAGGTGAGGATAAGATAAGTTTTAGTTTGTATTAACAACTAACTCAAACACAGTGCCTTTTGAATATATAAATATTAGACAACATCACAAACATTTCTCTGATCCCAAAGTAAGTAGCTAAAGCACTTGTGTTATGGAAATCAGAGACAACGGTGGAACTACAAACACCCAGACCTGTGCCAATATAGTAAAGTTCGTTTTTCTACATTGCCCCGGCCGGGAATCGAACCCGGGACCTCAGAGATGGTGACACCTTGAAAACCGGCGTACGAAACCACTCGACCACGGAGGTTGTCAGTACCTAGTATATACCTAGTTGTTTTTACTTGTTTTGCAAGCAAGACAGTGTAGCTTTCCAGTTAGCTCGCAACCAAATAAAGCATCAACACCGCATGGAAGTCGCGGTCTCGGTGTCCTATTGGTTTTTTTCATGCCTATAAAAATACAAACAGCCATGACCAGCATAGGTATTGCATACCTACCAAGTCATGGGCTTTCTCAAACCGTCATCATCATTTTGCCAATCACTCAATTTCTCGCCTTTAAAATATTGATGAAAAGCACTGAGGTGTTTACTATGAAAAGTGTTTGTTGTTGACAGGTTCAATTAAATTTACAAAGTAATGTTTGACATTTGCATGAAATTGGAAAATGGGCGTGACAGACTTTCACATTCTGTTTATACGTGTGTGTGTGTAAAAATACTGTCTACTGGGTAAGATAATGTTATAAAGAAAACACGTAACAAAATTCTAATTTTCAACTTGTTTCATGATTCAAAAATACTAAGCTTTTTATTAATCCGACAAAATTTTAGAATACCAAATAATATACTAGAAAAAATACGACTCGCACCAGATCATGTTCTCGGACGGGAATCGAGTCGTAAAAATTTTAGAATTTCAACTAGTGATAGTTAAACTATATTTTTTATTAATTAATGTGTCAAAAATACTTTTGATAGTTATATTAAAACTTTTTACGAATTATTTTTTCGTAATAAGCTACCTATTGACAAGTTTATGAAAAGAGTTTGATAAAGACTTCCCACAAACTACACAATTTAATCAACCTTGAAAGTGTTCCGGCTAATAAGCACCTTCATCAAAACAGTGATAGCCATAACGGCGTAAAGAGTTAACTCCAAATCAACTTCGATTTGATACAGGAAGTCGGTGCGTGGCGAGATGTGATAGGAATTAAACAAAATGACAACTCATTGCAGAGAGACGTGCGTAATCGCCTCAATATTACAAATAAAACTGAAAGGTAACTAATAAAACATAATCATTATATAATTTTCTATTTAAAATGTAAACACGGCCTTTAATTTAAGTTTGTAAATATCGTTACTTATTTCTGTTAAAGCTGATAAGTTCCTTGCGCCTGTTTTTCGTGTCAGTTAAAAAAGTCTGGAACAGGTGGTAGAAAAATATAGACGATTCAAAAGCGCTTAATTACTAAGTTTATTTGAATAAAGCAACTTTTTACTTTTACTTTTTACTTTTGATATGCGGTAAAACTTTCTTTATAATTTAAAAATATTTTATGTCACGTTTGCAAAGAAGTCTCATTTGTCTTCTGTAACAAGCACATTATTATCTACAAACGCAGACATTACGTCTATGTTATTTCAAAATCAATCCAACAAGACAATCCATTGATTATAACAGTGTCCACTTTGTGAAGAAAGTTTAATGAATTTTAGAAATTTGCACCAAGTATTAACAATTGTTTTGATAGAAATTATCATAAATTGAAACAAAAAACCTTCCGGGGGCATCCGGCACAGTTATAGTACCAACTCCTACTTTATCTTACACTTGAGGATAATTTCCTCCGTGGACCAGATCACCGCGATCTCCAACTTTAATAAGCTTGGAGAATATGGCCACATTCTTTCACTGAGATCCTTTACGTAAAGTGAACTTTATTGAAATGTTATGTTGATAAAGATGAAACAAAAAATATTATGTTCGTCGAGTCCAAGCTAAATCAGTACTTTTCCATCAAATGGAGTTTAAACAGCGTGTACGTACACATATAATACTGCAACGTCATTGCATTCGATAGAAACACCAGAATCGTAAAATTGAACTAATTGATACAAATATCGATAAAGTAAAACACTTCTTACTCGATTAGAAAGTCGACAATCGTAGTTTTCTCGATTGCAACTCGCGCGTGATCGGACGCGCACCTCACATGATTTACTGACATAAATACTGCGTAGACAAGTAGACACGGCGCCAGATAAAAAAAACACTTGATTTGGTTTTATAAGCAGTAGTGTGAAATAAGCTTTATTAATTTCTTAATAAGAGTTGGCATTGAATAGTTCAAGCTTGAGTGAACTGACATTCAAATTATGTTTTTAAGTTGTATTACCGGTAGGTATAAAAAGAAGTTTATAGGTTCAACTTAACGCTAAAAAGATGACAGCACTGCTGAGCATACTGTACAGAGTTATCAAGGTATTATTAGAAATTAATTTCAGTAAAACTAATGCTGATGTGTGAAATAAAAAGATATAGTCCGAGCTCCCATTGCAGGAAACTTTACCTCACAAGGTGGAAGATCAGAAGTGTGTTACAACAATAGATACTATTTAGGAACACTAGATTTTAGTGGGTTGCCTTCGTATACTGGAAGAACATATATTACTTCGTTTTCGTACCGCTATTTTTACCGAAAATTATATCATGAGGTCGAAACTTTTACCCATCGAAAGAGAAATATTTGGAGATTAAAAACCATGGGTTGGCAGCCTGCAATGGGAGCTCGGTCTAATACTTAAATTATGAACGAGCCTATGAAGTGAGATTGTCTTCTAGAAATGACTAGAACAACTAATACCACTTCATAGGCGTGAAAATTTGACCTTTTGCAGATTCAATTTGTGACTATCAGGAATTTTTAATGTCCCCACTGCTGGGGCACAGGCCTTCTTATGGGAGCATAGGCCATGACTCGCCACGCGGGCCCAATGCGGATTGGTGAGTGCTAACGTGCTTGACGTGTGTGTGCACGGAGGGGCTCGAGATACAATTATTCCCAGGAGTCCCCTCTAACACTGTCACTCGGGGTGACAACCGGGATCTTTTCATGGGACTGGGACGACAATTTCCCAGATGTTCCCTTCAAACTCGTGCCAGTGGGGACAACTGGAACTTTTTCGTAGCAATTGTCACCCGTGACACCGAAGGGGGTGACAATTGCTACGAAAATGCTCCAGTTGTCCCCTCCAAGCAGTATAGAGTATATTTTATTAAAAATATTTTATGCAAAATAAATTCAAAGTCCCGACTCAATACATTTTTGGTCATCCATCACATGGCCGACGCTTGCGAAAATTGCTTAACCTCCGCAATCACTGGGCCAGGTGCTAAACCACTGCGCCACCGAGCTCCACAATACAAAAAGATACAATTTGAGCTACAGTTAATGTTTTAGTCATGGAGATAAAAATTGAGTATAAAATAGCACTCGCAGAACAAATTCACGGCAAAATGCTTTTGATAAAACGAATCCGACGATTGCGAAAGCGGCTAATTTGAATATGAGTATTGTCATGCGAATTTAAACCGTAGTGCATTGCTTTACAATACAATTGATGCTGCATAGAAAACACAACAGGCTCGTTAAAACAAGGCCGAACATGTGTAGTGAAAAATACAATTACATGTTGACCGCGACCCGAAATATAGTATCGTACAATAATGTTAAGCTTGGTACTGACTGTATGAAATCTTTATGGTTTCTGTGATATCGATCACTGACTTTTTAATTCATGTAGCTGAGTAAAAAGAAGTACTGGCCATAAGCATAACCACAGAACAAAGATAAATTTTAGCAAAACTCACAAATCGTTGTTACAGACAACCCAGCGAGACGAAAAACTTTTGAAACATTTGAAATTATCTAAAATAGACCATCAGCCATTTTTATGTCACTGCTGGGCACATGCCTTCCTTATGGGTGGATTAGGAGGATGGGCCATGACCCACCACGCGGGCCCAACGCGGATTGGTGGGTGCTAAAGACTTCAAATGCAGCCGAGACCAACGGCTTGACGTGCCTTTTGATGCACGGAGGAGCTTGAGATGATAAATTTGATGGCGATGGGCCAGGCGCTATACCACTTCGCCACCGATCTCATCCGAGTAAAATAGATCCATAGATAATTTATACTACAAATAGATAGAGATTTCTAGTATAGTACCTATTTTATTATCTGTGACAGAGATACCCTACTAATGTCTAATTCTTTACCAGTTTTCCTATTAATTTTAAGTCAAAGCCATCGTTTTTTACTTTTTCATTACAAAGAGAAAAAAGGTGTTGTCATCCCAGAAAAATGTAAAGAGAGAGATAGTTTTTTTTTTATTTCAAAAGCATTGAATATAATCGGACGTAGGTATTTATAGTCAGCACCAACCTTTAAAATCCATTGATACAATCGTGACTTTAAACTTCGAATCGCAGTCAAACCGTCCGTCCTCTATATAGACGACCTAGGAGCCTCTCTTTAGAAAAGATCCATTAATCAGAACAAAGCATTTGATTGCTCAACAGCAATGTCTATTTCTGTCCAATATTTGTATTTTACTTTTGATTTTTTTAACTTTTTTGAATATTTATTTTTTATTTTGGATTACATGCTTGATACAATTTACTTTTAACACTTTTACTGTGATTTGTGCAACTATTCAGACTCAATACTATTCTGAATAACCCAATCTGTTTGAGGACTGTGATGAAATAAGATGAAGCAAAAGAAATAATTATTAGGAAGGATCGTAGCAAGTAGTAAGAATAAGAATATATAATTGAGTTATTAATCATATATTCTTATTCTTACCGCTTAATTTTTAGTCTACTTTTTATACTCTAACTTATTTATAATTGTTTATTATTATTTTTAAACAGTTTGCCTGTAGAATTATAACATTTGGTCAACTCAGTTATTGGCTCCGATCCTAAGCGAACAATGTATAACGAATCGCGTGTCATCTCGCGCGTAAAATCGCGTCATCGACAAGGGCGCATGAACATGAGTTATAATTAAGATATAAAACGCATTTTACGGATTACAGCGCGTATATTATTAATTCAGGTGTTATTTTAGAATTATTTAGTTTGGATTTATTGGTTTTTTTAATTCCCGACGTTTCGACACCTTTCCAGGGGCCGTGGTCACGGGAGGACGAGTTATAATGTCACGGCGTGTGACGAACATCGTCAGATTACCGTTATTCTTATGTTGTAATAGGCCCTCTGATACGGCGTTCACGTTTACGTAAATGACGTAACTGAAACGTGCCTACGGTGGCATACATATGAATATAGATTACATTTTAAGCACGTACGCGCCGATACGTTTACGACAGTGCGATGTTCTCACGAAACTGAGATAGTATCGTAGAGAGAACACTTCATACTCTTCGGAGAACATTTGATACACTTGGTACTTTTAAAAAAAAAATATGTTTTAAAAGAATAAAATATAATTGAATAAAGATTAAAAAGTAAAAAAATATACTTTTATTTATTTTTTGTAAGAGCGCACATTTTTCATGCGTCTGTAAAATTATTTTAAAATCCTTTTTAATGTTTGCCGTCGGTTAAGGTTCAAATCTATATATATAAAAGGGAAAATCACTCACTCACTCACTCACTCACTCACTGATCACGAAATCTCAGAAACTACAAGTGCTAGGAGTCTGAAATTTTGCAAGGGGGCTCCTTTTAGGACGTAGGTGCTCACTAAGACAGGATTTTGCGAAATTCAACCCCTAAAGGGGTGAAACAGGGTGGTAAAGTTTGTATGGGAGAACGCGATTCCTTGGCCCGATTGACTTAAAATTTGGCATAGACATTCTTTCACAAAATTAATTGAACACGTGTTTCGTATTTTTTTAATATTTATTACCTAACAGGGTTAAAAAGTGATATAAAGCTACTTTTGCTGTGATTGACTTCGACGTCGGAATTGAAACTTTTTTGTGCATTTGATTGATTAATCAAGAAAAATAAATATCATTTGTCATCTCAACGTAGTATTACATTCTCTTTGGACATTTCCCCTGAGAGTAGGTAGAATGCATTTCATTGAATAGTACCTATGGCGTTATGTTGGCAATGCTGTCATTTTTTCCTTATTGCGTTGTAAAAAGGTGCAAAATTATTTCATCTAATTATCAGTTTAATTTTAAAAGAATACAATATTCGGTCAAGTCGCCTATGCTATGACAATTAATAAAGCACAGGGACAAAGTTTAAGGCTGGTGTAGATCTGCGCAGTGATGCAGGCCATGTTTCTCCCATGGCCAGCTCTAATGTCGCCTGCTCGAGAGTCAGCTCGCCGAATAGCCTTTTTATTTTGCAACCGGATAACATGACAAGAAATGTGGTAGGTATACAACATGTTACAAAAATATCCCTAATGCCGAATATGGTGTATAGGGACCATCAAACGAACAACTTTTACTATTGGGACCAACTCTCAAATCGCGAAAAAAAATCAGAAAAATTTAAATCGAAAATATCAAAATGTATTAAACGCATTTTGATATTTTCGATTTGAATTTTTGTATGAAACAGCTAATTTTTATTTCGCGATTTCAGAGTTGGTCCCAAAGTAAAAGTTGTTCAGTTTGATGGTCCCTATAATATATACCATATTCGGCATAAGGGGTATTTTTGTAACACGTTGTATATCATAGAGAAGTGTTGGATGATCGAGATTGAGAATCCTGATAATGCACAACATATTTTTATTTAGCTGCACGCGGCATGCGTATTGCAATGCTCCGTTTTTTTAGCCAGGGACTTTCTCGGTCGTAAGCAGAACAACTCACCAAAGTTTCATCATAATCGGATCAATTTTTTAGGAGTCCCGTCGTCTGTACACTTAGATCTTTTAAACTATGCATAAAAAACCGCATCAAAATCGGTCCATAAGTTTAGGAGCTAGGTTGCCTCAGACAGACAGACACAAGTCAACCCTTGCGTATGGTTGTGTACGTCGTATATACATACGAGTATAGTGGTGGCCACATAATTAAGGACACAAGTCGATTTTCATACAAACGAGGTAATTTTGAAGTCTTGGTTTTCCGCCAGGGATTGAACTAGCTGTGATCTGATGATGGCCATCCAGGGAGTGAATGGAGAAGATTCAGATAGCAATACACACCCAACTGATCTGGTCAGCATTTTCAGTTGCAAGTTTTCATATATTTCTATACCATATTCGCGGTTTTTTTAAACATATCCTTACATCCTTACTGCTGAAGAGATTATGAAGAGACTCATCTCTTAAACTGCTGGTCAGATCACTTGGGTGTGTATAGAAATCTGAATCTCCTCCATTCACTCCCTGGATGGCCATCAACAGATCACCGCACGGGCAGTCCCTGGCGGAGAAGCAATGCTTAAAAGTTACTTCGTTTGTATGATAATTGATTGGCGTCCTTAATTTTGTGGCCACCACTATATATAGATATCCTGTAGTATAGTCTAATAACTTCACACTCACCACATTAGTAACTACATTGTACCCGTGCGAAGCCGGGGCGGGCCACTAGTAAATTATATAATATATTAATATTTCCGCGTTAAATTATATTTCAGGTTAATATATCAAGTCAACAGTCCAAAAAAGGAAAATCTGAAATAAACAGAACTGTATCATCTAATTACAGCTTAACCCTCGAATTTATTCGATGTTCAACCAATACCGACCGAGCGCGAAGCGTCATTTTCGTCAGCATTTCAGCTTGGACAAAAATGCTTTCTTACGTCTGTCCCGCTGTCCGACTTTCCGACTGTCCGTCTGTTCTCCTCCACAGGATATATCAACCGATTCTCGTGAAATTTTGTGAGCAGGTTTTATAATTATATATGTACAGAATATTTTTGTCGATTCAGTTCTTTTTTATTAATACTATTCGATTTACTATAAGTTTCGTTATTCGCAAAACACGCAATAAAATGTAACAGCATCGTGTAATTGGCTATTGTTTCTGCGTACCCTACTTGGCAAACAGAGCGAGCGAATGTGTGATGTGTGTTTACATCTCGTTTGAGCACATTTACATAAATGCAACGGCTTGATCATGGTCGGTGATCATAGAACACTAGAAAAGTGATAATTAAATAGAAAATATTGGCCAACTCACTATTTAAAAAATGAGATCAACCAATAGTTGGGCTATAACACCATTTTAAATATAAGCAAAAATTAAAGTAGTAAATAAATAAAAAATAAATTTGACAACATCACATACATTGCTCTGTTTCCAAAGTAAGTAGCTAAAGCACTTGTGTTATGGAAATCAGAGACAACGGTGGTATCACAAACGCCCAGACCTGAGCTAATAAAGAAAAGTTCGTTTTCTAAATTGACCCAACCGGGGATCGAACCCGGGCCATCAGAGATGGCGACACTTTGAAAACCGGTGTACAAAGCCACTCGACCACGGAGGTCGTCAAAGTAGTGAAAAGTTTTTCCTATCTTAGAACTTATAATATCAATTGTAAGTATTTGCTGTGTAAGTAAGCTTCTGTAGCCACTAGTGGCGAAGGGTCCATCCAAACCGATTCCCATCGGCTTACCTTTTAGAAATCCCACCCCACCGATCCACTATGCTGATCATAACATTTTAGGAGAACGAATTACCTTCGCCATAATTTCACACCTCGCCACTAGTAGCCACTTAACCTAAACTCAGAATATAGCTAATATTCCCCATAGATTTCATTAAGTATAACGTCTGAAATATGTTCGTGTCATTATTAAACAAAAACAAGAAAACGATTTAAGGTAATTACCAGAAAAAACTACCAAATTATACATGACTCGTGTATACTGTATTCTTCTTTATGAAGTATGGAAGGCGCGTGAAAAAATTGAATTTTCAATCACTTAAAAACATGAAAGTCGTTCCACTTACCAAGCACTTGTCTACTTTTGTTACCAAACTTCAGACAATGACCAATCATTAGCCAAATAGGACATCTTTTTGTTCCAGTTTTTTGTCGCACCTTTTGTCTCGCTCAATCGATTCATCATCGATTATTAACCGGTCATTTCACCGTTAAGTGAAACCGATCGTTAACCTGAAATCATCATGACGGCTTCCATGCACTCAGTATTGGGTCGAACCATAAATAATTTAATGATAAAACGAAATTGATAATGTAATTAAACACATTTCGACGACCTCCGTGGTTGAGTAGCTTTGTGAGCCGGTTTTCAAGGTGTCGCCATCTCTGAGGTCCCGGGTTCGATCCCCGGTATAGGGTCAATTTAGAAAATGAACTTTTCTATATTAGCTCAGGTCTGGGTGTGTGTGATAACACCGTTGTCTCTTATTTCCATAACACAAGTGCTTTAGCTACTTACTTTGGAATCGGAGCAATGTATGCGATGTTGTCAAATATTTATTATTTATTTATTTGTTATTTACATTTGCAAGTACGTATAGCCAAATGTAAAATATATGTTTGCACCCGATCCTGAAGTCCTAAATACACGGTGATCCAAAGCAACCTTGTCAAGTGATTTTTCAAATAATTTTATCATCTTTAAACTTAAATTAAATTAAGTTATTAATTATAAAAATAGAAACTTGTTTAAATCCCTATTTGTCTCCAAAACAACCTCCTTTAGCGCAAATAGAAAGAGTCAAATGCTTGGTAAAATTTTCCATATAACGCTCCGCTGCTTCCAATTGGAAAATTATCATATTCTCCAACCAAAAATTTATTTCGATGGAACAAGTCCATAATCCTAATTAATATACTAGAAAAAATACGACTCGCACCAGATCATGTGCTCACCAAAATGACAGGATCTGGTCTTCCACTCCTGGAGCTGCTGCAGTTATTCCACTTCATCTAAACGCGAAAACAGGTAAAGGTTTGGGGTATGCACCACTGGCAATAATCCCCTCGTTTTTGTAGAAAAAGGTTAAAGTATGCGTAAACATTTATTCGGCATTAATGTTATGCGAATTGATCATTCTGCCAAAAAACCTTATGTCATAGTAATTTTGACTTAAAATTTGCGCAATCACATATTATATGGAGCCATTATATCAGATCTAAATCATCATCCCGACAAGCTCTATCTCGTCTTGTCCAACAAGTGAAATTTTTTTTTTAATAAATTAATGGAAACAAGATTCTTCAAAAAATAAAATTTCAGCTCTTGATTACTGACTTTCTTTTTGCTCTGCCTGCTTTATGATATCAAATAATTTAAACTTTCATTATGATAGAAACGTAAAATACTCGTAGATTTTATTTTACGTTAGTATCACAATGACAGTTAAAAATAATTAAGATAAATAATATTAGAAAAAATACTAGAATAAATCGACTCACCCGTAGCTACGGGTGAGTCGATTTTTTCTAGTATTTATACTTAAATCTCCGATTGAAGATTGTAATTTGTTTTAATTTTTCGGTTCCTACAAATTAATTTGTTACGTCTCTATAAATCAACATTATTTATTCGCCTTTTTACAGCTCCTGAAATGGAGGTGATTTATTAATTCTTTTTTAAACTTTTTTAGCATCTTGTATTGAGAATGATTTAGGTTTTTTTTTATTTAGATGCTGGATTTGCAAATCGTTAAAAATATTTTCGTAATAATTTTTTAATGGTCATAATAACGACACTATGAGAAACGTTTGACAATAAGTTTTAAAGATGAAATGAAATGATGTCTTAAAAAAGACTAACAAGGAAGTACTTTTGAATTGTCCCATTTTCTGTTAGTGCTGATAGTATATATTCACAAATAGTGCAGTAGTTAACTATGTAAAAAAATACAGACATTAATTGTAGGAATGAATTAATTAACATTCAAAAAGTAAACAAATATAATGAAAACCGTTGAATAACGGTTATGGTACTCCATCGATCATTTGTCCGCAAGATCATTATTACAATCGATTAGGCTTTATGTGTAGAGGTACTTATAAACATGTTTAGTCCGTTATCAATGGCGGCTTGTGACATACGATCGGCATCAGAAACACTTTAAGTACCATATCACACCAATAGCTGCATAAGTATGACTTTTTTTATCCACAAACGGGTCTTGGCTTGCAGCGAAGAAGTAAAAAGTAATTTCATCAATGTGAAAATTGTAAATTCCTCATTCCTTTTCTAGTATTTTTCCAATACATTATTTATCATATTATTAATTTATTCTGTAATACGACTCATAAATCAAAATCATGTACTGTATTAGATGTATCATCTTAATGAGGTTGTGTAATAACGCTACTCACTTCTAACGGATATCCGTAGACAGATGTATTAAACCGATAATGATTATTGATTATACTTAAACGAGTATTTCCGATGCTCAAAACACAGACCTACAATAGCTGTTTTTGAACCAATAATTTTCGGAGAAATTAAACTGTACCTGTTTTACTTATTTTTTGAGTCGCATTTATGCAGCATTTTTAATACTTTTACATTAATAACTTACAAGCAATTTAAGTCCTAAAAGTTGTACTTAAGTTTGTAAAAATGTTGATATTTGACATAGTTTAAACATACATAAAGAGGAAAAGTATTCCCATACTTGCATGAAGCTCGCAATTTTGTTTTCAATTACCTGAAACAAAAACACTTCATTAAGTAAGTTTAGTTTCGTAAGTTCATAGGTACATTTCTAAAACATAATTATTTTTAACAGTTTTTTTAAGATAGTCGACGATAAACTTCGATAATTAAACAACATTGGTGGCGCAGAGGTTTACCGCCTGGACCTGCGATTGCGGAGGTTAAGCAACTTCGCAAGTGTCGGTCATGGGATGGGTGAACAAAAGTTTGTTATCTTGAGCTCCTCCCGGCTGCATTTGCAGTCGTTAGCACCCACCAATCCGCATTGGGCCCGCGTGGTGGGTTATAGGCCATCCTCCTTTTCCACCCATAAGGAAGGCCCCAGTAGTGTAGACATTAAAAATGGCTGATTCGATATTACATTAAATAATCTTTAAATTATTACCTACTCGGTTAATATCAAAATAAATAGCTACAGCATTTGTAGTTTGTTTTAATTATCAAAATTTTAAAAGGCATAGGTTTTTGTTAATATACAAAATAAATCTATTCCAGTTAAATTAATGTCACCTTTATTATTCAATTAACGTTATTCCTAACCCAAAGATGCTGAATGGAAACAGTCCTAAGACCCACTTATAATCTATTGAACAATAAGGTCTTTACACAACGAGTGGGTGATGATTTCTCCAACTATTTAATTACAGAGTAGAATGAAAAAAGCAATGATACCTTTTTAAATCGGCCATTAGCATAGATTATGCGCAGGCGACGCCGCCGCCGCCGCCAGCGTCACTCAGCAAAACAAATATGTTATTACTCGTTTATGATAGTAACTATGTATTATTATGTAATACGTCTGATGTTGCGTGCTATCCGTACTTTAAGCCAACAGCGATTATCTTTACTTTCAAAAACGTTAGTAGGTATCTCAAAAGTAAAAAAGTTACACAATAAAAATAAATATATATTAAATCGGTGTTTCTAAAAAAGCCACCTACTCGAATTCATAACCTTAATCAATCCAATACGAAATATTTTAATGATTAAGTAACACTCCATTTTTTAGTTGTTTGTCCACAAATTTAGCAAACGATATTATACTATCTTCCCGATAAGCTAGAGACTTGAAACTTTGAACATAGGTCAAAACTGGAAGGCAATGCAATATTATGGTGTCATTGAGCCGATCTGATGATGGAGCCGGAAGAAGGCCACAGTAACAAAATACAACCCCATCTAGTTTGGGCTCGTTAGAATCGTCTTGACAAGTACTCTGATGAGAGACGAGGGTCCGGGCTTTGATAATGAATCCGGGAGAAGGCCACATGAACTCACGGATTAAAATCATGCAACCCTATCGTGTTTGAGCTCGTTTGATTCGTCTTGAAGAGTACTCTGTTGGGAAGTAGTGTCTAGGGTCTGATTATGGAGCCGGAAAAAGGTCACAGGAACTCTGTAGTAAAACCATGCAACCTCATCGAGTTTGGGCTCGTTTGACTCCTCTTGACAAGTACTCCGATAGGAGATGGTGTATTTTTAGTGTTAGCTTGTTGACTAAAAAGCAGAATATAATAATTGAATAAAAAATACTTTTTTATAAAAACACGTTTTATAAAACCCTAAAACGTGGGGTATAATATAATAACGCATACGCGAGGAGGACAATATAATTGATGACAAATCTTACAAAATGCGCCCCAGGTTTTTAGGTTTAAAACTTCAGGATTATAAATCTTTACGGGAGAAATTATTATATACTTTTTAGTCTGTTTTAAAAACATGTTTTTATAAATAAAGTTTTTTGTTTAGTGACTTATCCAATAGCTTATGGTACCACATGAACATCGCGATATCTCTTAAAACCGAAAAGTCTAAAAAAGTGTTATTTTGACTTGCGTTATAGCGTGATAACGCGAGCGGTGAACCTTACATCATACGTAATTAGAGACATAACACATATTTTATTGCACTTAGTGTTTCTTTCAAACCCTTATTGAAAGCCCTTGATGCAACAAAATAGGGCTCTGTTTAATAATGTGACAATTTGTCAATTGTCATAACAATTTGGTTTAAATAGCTGTTTAGCTGTGAATAGTTTATTTTATTCATCATTAAATCGGTTGACGCAATGGATATAAAATTGTCATGACAGGTGACAAATTGTCACGTTTATTAAATAGGGCCCAGATGTATTGCTAGATATTTAAGTATAGAGTCAAAATTATTCAAGTTATTTAACAGACCCATTGGTCTTCTCCATTAGAGCATTTATGATATAATAGTTCTATAATCACAAATGTAATATCGGTTGTTTGTTTGTTGGCCCAATATTGAATCATTATATCTAATTGAACAACCAAACGTATGTGCTTCTGTCTGTCAGCCACTTTCTAATTACATCTTTTGTAATACTTAAATTGTTCACTGAGAAAAAAATATAATGAATGCTTTTCAGTTGCGTATTTACCAAAGTGTCAATCTTAATTTATGAAGTTACTCAATGATACAAAATTTGTAATTGATTTGAGTTGTTTTTTTTATTCGGTGTACAGGAAGTGTCGCAATAGCTCTTGAACAGTTACAAAAAATGACAATATCAATAATACATTAAATAAGAGTTATAATAAACTCATATATGTATAAGTTATTAAAATAATATGAACTTAAAGAGACATGTTCTAATATTTTGTTGACTTGTTCATAAATATTCCTTATTTTTTTTCCTTTTATTGAATACAAAGAGGTTTTAATTTTAGGAGTACCTTACGTTATTGTAAATAATTGAAATTTAGACTCATTTTGACAATGTAGAGTGTCGGATACAAGTTAAGTACTTTTGGTGTACATGCACTACATGTTTTCGATATAAATATACATATGCAAAAACCTACATTAATTCTGAAATAGCAGAATCAGCATAAGCCAATTTTGTAACAAAAACATGTTACCTAACAAACTAAATGTCCCTTTGAAGAACATAAAAGCTATATCCATTGAGGGGCTTCGAAAGTACTGGATTGTCTCAGAAATATGTCAAGCCAATTTAAGACTTATGCCGTAATGACAAAGCTTACAAGTCAAAAAGATTTTTACGAAGAAATCTGATGTAATGAGATGGTAACGACTTCTATCGCTCACGCGACGTCAATACAAAAATACGAAATTCGTGTAACTGAGATGGGCCACGCGAAACGAATAAAATTTTGGTAAGAACAGATGTCATAAAAAGTGTTTTCATTTTAGTAAAATCCTCCATATTAAACGTGTTACAAAAGTACCCCTAATGTCGACTATGGTGTATAGGGACCATCAAACTGAACAACTTTTACTATGGGACCAACTTTGAAATCACGAAAAAAAAAATCAGCTGTTTCATACATAAATTAATTACGAAAATATCAAAACGTATGAAACAGCTCATTTTTTTCGCGATCTTAGAGTTGGTCCCATAGTAAACGTTGTTCAGTTTGATAGTCTCTATCTACCATATTCGACATTAAGGGTACTTTTGTAACACGTTGTATAAATGTATATTGGATAGCATAGAAATCCGACACCTGGTAAAATCATAAGTATAAATGAAGATAACCCCGATTCTCTTTGCTAAGGTAGAATCATTTCGCTTGAATTTTATTGCATGAACCGTCCTAGCGAAACTTTACACCTTACAGAAGACAAGAAATTCAGAGGTTTATCCCACTATCCTTTCATCCAAATGGAAAAAAATAAGTACTCCAAAATACCACCTTTTTGCTAACGCGCAAATTACGAAATATCTAATGCCACAGTTTTTCGGTGTCAGGGCTTAATATTACCGATTAAATCTTTGTTTTGTTGTATGAAAAATCAAATAAGTAGAGCGATAAGACGTGTTTATTTTTCAGCCCCGATCTATCGACATTGGAAAATGAGCAATTTCATTGCAATTGCAAATTGTCCAATCCGTTAGAAAGCACTGACAAAATTTAGAATAGGGATAGAGTTAAGGATAGAGTTTATTTATTAAGACACCATAACAGACATCAGATAGAAAACAAGAATACAATTAAAATTCTTGTATATTAGGTGCATGTCTGTGCCGAATTACAATTGTGTACATTTTTTGATAGAAACAGGACATAACAGTTACTTGTTAATTTAAACACATAAAAAAAAGATTATAAAATTAAATTGACAGAATAAAGTACTTATATATTTTATTAGGCTTAATATCAAGGAACGAAACAATAATTATTAAAGACTGGGATGCAACATTAGAGCTCTTTTTAAAGAATTGACATGATAATTGAATATGTCATGTCAGTTTTTGGCCACATTTATATAGAACTTGAATTGAGATTGACATTGTATTAAAATTGTATTATATATAAATAATATTGGGTTCCAGGAAAAGTCTACTGGAAACTAAAAAGTATTTTACAAGTCAACAAATAAATTTTAATATAACTTGCTTAATGAAAATTTCATTCAGATTAGATCTAACCATTGTGACTCAAGCCCCCAAGGTGCGCGATCGTTTACAACAAAGTTTAATCTGTTTTGCGTAACGGCAAGCCCACATAATTGCTATGATAGCCCAACTTGACTTAATCTTGCGTGCGCTATGAATTTAGTGCTCGAATTGCCATATAATCTGAATTTGCATCATTTTGATGTCAAAGAAAGAATTCTTTTTGGGGAATTTCTTTGACAAAGACTAATTCACATTTTTTTCTTTTCCTTATTAATCTGTCTTTTTGTTTTTCTTACAATGTTTTTTTTTTATTTACTTTGCTGTGTATAATAAGTTTTCATATAATTCAGTGACTAAGTAAGTATACAGGGTGTTTGAAAATACCCTTATGAAGCCGAATATGGTAGAGAACCCTCTCTTAACGAATTACATGCATACAACCCCAGAAAATTAGTATAAATCCTGAAAAACAAAACTTTTTTATATGATATACTGCATAGTGGCAACCCTAGACCGCAATTGCGTTTTGCTAACACCTTGTATAAGCATATCCAAACAAGGTATATTCGTTGTTGGTAAACCAACAAATAAAAATATATTTTTAAATAGAGACCAATCGACTTTATAACTTTCGACAGCAGTATCTAACTTGCCTTAATTCAATTACACACATACATAATAAATAAAGAATAATACTATATTTTTATATGGATACTGTTTTTTGACACCCTTATGTAAATAAACTATATTATTCATGAAAAATTTTGGTAACCCTAGCTGTACTTATACAAATGATTTTCCATACAATTTTTATTTCATTTTCATTGTTTACCACAGACTTCATTAGTAGTTTTTTT
Source organism: Catoptria pinella (assembly GCA_963556745.1). Classification (NCBI taxonomy): domain Eukaryota; kingdom Metazoa; phylum Arthropoda; class Insecta; order Lepidoptera; family Crambidae; genus Catoptria; species Catoptria pinella. Next base: position 9,455,556 of record OY750771.1, read on the forward strand.
TGTTTGTCCTTTATATCCTATCACGCAGTAACGAAGATAATAATAATGAGTAATAAGTAATTAATTTTCAGATATAAATGGTAACTTGTAGTGTATGGAACTTATTGACATTTCAAACAGTTCCGAAGTATTTGGTCACTTTGTCTACTATAATATGTCTGACGGCGACTGTACAAGCCCATCACCTGTAAGCCTACAAACACAACAATCGTAGACTTTCTAAAAAGTGATTTGTAACAATCGCAACCAATTCAATTTAGACTTACCGCTTACCGCGTGCAATGCGCGGGCGCTTATGCAAGCGCATGTAGGTCGGCAAGCTTCGGGCGATACTATCTGAATAACATACAACACTAGCCATAGATCAGTAAACCATAACTTATGTTACGTAAATGAAAATATCCTTAGCCTTACTAATATTATAAATAAATACGAAAGTACGTTTGTATGTTTATTTATTTGTGACGCCTTCATTCTTTACTACTCAACCGATCATCATGAAATTTTTCATACACGTTGTCAGGGTACAGAGAACATAAATAGACATAGACAACATAGAGACATAGGGTACCTTTCAACCCAAAAAAGTACTGTTCCCGAGGGATAGAGACTGTTCATGCAGATGAAGTCGCAGGCGGTCGCTAATTTAAATAAATGCATCTACAAACGTTAGAGGTAGAAAAACAATAAAAGAATTCATTATAAAATAGCAAAGATTCTTTTTTATAATAAACTGAATAGATAAACCTTATACCTAATTGAAGTTGAGTGAGAGACTTTTAATTTCCAGTAGGTCAAAAGTACATGCGTTTAAACACGTATAAGTAATTGGCAAATACGTACCTACTAAAAAAACTATTTTACAGATAGGCACTTTAATAAAAATGGGGATAATTTCTTACCAAACTATTATACAATGAAGACGAAATGAAACATTGTGGTAATTAATTGATCTAATAGTTAGCTGACAGCCAAAAAATCAATTTTTCTGCCTTATCAAAGAAGGTATATTATGAGAAAAAACACTTAGCAATAGCAATAAACATCGGGAACAGAGGCCGAATTTCACGGCCCACTTAGTTTGATGAATTCTGATCGAGCACGAAGCTCCAATCCGGCATTTGGATCGAAAAGAACGCGATTTAGGCTCGGTACAGGAGGGCGGAACATTTATTGTTACAATTGGATCTACTGTGAATCTTTTAAACATAGCAGGTAATACGAATAAGTTGAATTCCGGTGTTCATGAAAATAATCTTATACTAGCTGAAAACCTTCGCGATGAAAGAATATTATTCTATGTTTTTCCGAACTGATGACCAAACTTTGCAGTCAATCAGTCAGTCAGTAAATAAATCAACGGATTTTTATTTCACGAATATTTTCACAACTTGGAAACTCATATTCCGTTTGTGTATTCTAGAGACGTAGAAACATTTAACTTATTAACGAAACAATGATCAGCTGGTGGTGGTTTAGCGCCTGGCCTTGCGATTAAGCAACGATTAAGCGGACATTAAGCAACTTTCGCAAGGGTGGGTCATGGATGGAACGGGTGACCATACATGTATTATCTTGAGCTCCTCCGTGCTTCGGAAGGCACCTTAAGCCGTTGGTCCCGGCTGCATTTGCAGTCGTTAACACCCATCAATCCGCATTGGGCCTGCGTGGAGGGTTATTTAACCCATCCTCCTTAACCAACCATAAGGAAGGCCTATGCTCCAGCAGTGGGGATATTAAAAATGGCTGATGTCGATGTCGAGTGACCATCAGAGGGAAGAGGGATAAAAACAGCAATATACTTTCAAGAATTTTAAAGCCATCTTCACTACGCAGTGTAGACTCAACTTAAAACAATTATCGCAAACCGATTTCTAAATTCCCATTGCTTTCTCCGAACAAATTTTGCTTCGACAATGCAATTTGCACTGTACCATTGTTCTTATGGTGTGAATAGCGATTAGAACTATACTGTTACACTGAAAAATGATAGTAATTGTTAAAACGTTGATCTATATTTCTTTTTTTTCCTATAAGTGTTTACAATAAGTGTTGAGGTAGGTAATCGTTATTAATTGTGGTAGTTTTACAACGATGTATTCAAGCAAAGATAGAATATAAATACAGATAATTCAAAAGTGCTTCATTTTTAAGTTTATTTGAAAAAACCTCATTCTAAACACCTGAAAAAAACAACTTCTTTTTTTAATTATAAAAGCACTTGACTTCATAAGACGTGTTTTATTAATTTGGTATGCGTAACTAATGATTTGAATATTATTCATTGCTATTTAGAGATTTTAGTTTTAAAGCTATTTTTGTTTTGTTTTCAGTATTTTTTAAGGAGGTTTTTCTTTTTATTTAAAAAGCTTTTTACTTTAATTTTTAGTGGTAGGTATGTAAAGTGTAAATATTTTTTTACTTTATTTAATATTTTCAATGGTACAATGCCCATAACTCAATTCCAAATTCACGCTGTTTGTTTTAAAGGAGTTCAGTTGTGCCTTCATAGTCCAAGTCTAGTCCAAAACGTCGCAGACGATATAGCTCGGTTTGTTTTAGATTGTAATAAACCTACCAATATCTCAATCACTTACATCTTATTTGACTTTGAGGAGTTCCCTTGTGTATCTTCGAAGTCCAAGGTCAAATACCAATGAAATTAAAATGTGAACACTTTTGAGTTATACCCTTTCAAACAAAAAGAGTAAACTAAATCGGTTCATAAACAAAGAAGTTATGCTTGAAAGTCTGCAGAAACTCGTGTAATGCTAAATAATTGATATTTTTCAGGACTATGAAAAAAATCTACTAGCCAGATCTTTGTAGAATTATGGGACCACATCTGAATTTTCCAGAAAAAATATATTTATTTAAATCGGTTTGTAGTAGTGAAGTTGTGGTCATACCTATATAAAAAAAAAACAAAAATACCGTAGAATTGATAAACTCCTTCCTTTTTTGAAGTCGGATAATAAATATATTTTGAAAATAACATTTGATAATTTTGGAAAAAATCTTTGTTTTGGCTCGGAACACAAATTAGACATTACTTTACACGACATAGGGTTACAGGAAGCTAATCTCTATGAAATTCAAATAACAACATTAGAGCGAAATATTTTTTTAACACAATTAGGTATAACACAAATAAACAATATTAGACCGTTTTAAAATTTCGCGTACGAGTCGCTGAAATTGTAACGTTCAAAAACAGAACGCCTTCAAAAACTTCAAAGGAGGTTAAACTCGCGCTCCAAAACGAAAGTGCCATACCCATACCTCACCACCGCTTACGGACGCACCGGAGCATCAAACCTCCATTCAACTAATGACAGCTTACAAATAGACGAAAGTAACACTTCTATTGTTCGATATTCAACTTTTATGCCTCTCTGTAACTTTGTTTCATTGTTCGTCACGCTTACATACCTACATCGGTAAAATGAAGGTAGCGTCGTCTTTGACTATTGTAAAAAACGCTAATACACGAAACAAAATTATTAAAAGCACTGTTCAAAAATTATTTGATAATTACTGACAACGTAACCTGCATTAAAACAACAATCAAACAATATTTAATGACATTGTTAGTAGTTAAAATGCAAGCATCTATTACTTTAAGTACATATAGCCAATTTATAGCTTCCAATGATCAAGGTTATAATTTCAGCATTGATCGTAATTATTTACTAGGATTTTAACCTATATAACACGGACCTAATTAAAGATGGCAGGCTAATAAAATATCATGTAGATAAATATATAGGGTTTACAAACGACATGCAATTTATATGCGATCGAGATTCAAGCATCGATGTACCCACTATCGGAATTCGAGATGGAAATTATCGTAAATCTCTTCCTACAAGTCGGATAGCAGTAATGGAAATACATCTTACTTCTAGAGATGTACATTATAGTTAAGGATTTGTGATAAGCTTATTCACTTAGCTTTTATGCATAATTTTCTTTCTACAGGTGCATCTTTGACGTTTATTTTTTATTAGAAATAAAACACTTTTTACGGATTACAGCGCGTATATTATTAATTCAGGTGTTGTTTTGGAATTATTTAGTTTGTATTTATTGGTTTTTAGAATTCCCGACGTTTCGACACCTTTCCAGGGGCCGTAGCCGAAACGTCGGGAATTCTAAAAACCAATAAATACAAACTAAATAATTCCAAAACAACACCTGAATTAATAATATACGCGCTGTAATCCGTAAAAAGTGTTTTATTTCTAATGAACTGTACGCGCGAAAGTCTTAGAAGTTTATATTTTACTTCTCAAATATATATTCGCTTTGACTATAGTTAGATTAGCGTAAGTTTTGCACTGGTTACAGTTTTATTTTAACAGTTAATTTGGGGCAACTCGGTGGTTGCAAAATAGTGCAAAATGGTTGATGGTCAATCTGGGATTGACCATCAGCCATTTTTAATGACCCCAAAGCTGGGGCCTTTCTTATAGGTGGATAAGGAGGAAGGGGCATGACCCACCACGCGGGCCCAATGCGGATTGGTGGGTGCTAACGACTGCAAATGCAGCCGGGACCAACGACTTAAGGTGTCTTCCGAAGCACGGAGGAGCTCGAGTTAATATATTTTTGGTCACCCATCCCATGACCGACCCTTGCGAAAGTTGCTTATCCTTCCCAATTGATGGGCCAGGCGCTAAACCACTACGCCACTGAGCTCCTCACTGAGTTGCTCCAGACCAACTGCTTGGATTCTCCGGTGTTGGGCACATTTTGGTGAAAATGTGCCCAACACCGGAGAATCCATAGTGTATCAGCAACAATACCTCTTGCATTATTAAAAAACAATGCAAACTTGTTCAAAGCTGAATGAGTACAATATGCAATCACTGTTTAATTGAACAATGTAAAGAACAACACAGCCAACAATCAAATCAACAACAACAGTACGAATAGTCATTTCCATAACAACAGACCGCTTACACAACAGCTGAGTAAAACAGGCTGAGGGACGGAAGTAACATCGAAATTGATTAAATTAAGCCATCCACATCAGCAGCAGACCACTTTCTCGGATATTTTTTTGTGATTATTATAAGATAGTTTAAATGAGCATATCAAGTTATTTTTATGATTTGATGCAGCTTCCTTTATTTCAATATTTACCTAAATAATACATTTCTATAAGTAAATTTTGTTTCAGTTAAAAAATACTTTTCGGGACAAAATACAATATTGCAATAGAAAATCTTGCTATAAATCCTCTTACTCTTAAAGGTGTACATAAAATACTTTTTCCAACATTTAGCCTTGATCATTATCTAACATCCACTCATTGAGACCACTTTAATCATGCAGTACCACCGACGTAACAATACGTCAAATTTTAAAATAATCTGTTCAACGATCATCAACTCATCATGTAGAAAATGAGCTGATGATCTTCATAAATTATAGCTAAGAACCATCTTGATCACACCAGCTTTTGGATAAAAAGACCGCATTAAAATCGCTCCATTAGTTTGGGAGCTACGTTGCCTCAGACAGCAGATACACACACACACACCCACGTCAGATTTATAACACCCCTCTTTTTTCGTCGGGGGTTAAAAATGACACTTACTCCCGTTTGCACTAAACTTAAGAATCGCCTAAGTCTTTTTCCTAACTACAACTCGACCAAGATAAATACGCGCATGAAAGCTGCATGACACCTACGTTAATGACACCGTTTCAATTTGGTCAAGTTGTAGTTAGGAAAAGACTTAGGCGATTCTTAAGTTTATTGCAAACGGGCATTAGTCTTGTTGTAATCTAACCTAAGTAACTATACTTACTTCAGAATATTAGGTTTACATTGACATAAAAGTTGAAAAATGGAAAACAATTTAATTATTTTCGTTTTTTTCTAATAAAAAAAACATTTATTACTTCAGAAACTGTTTAACTAACGCTTGTGCTCTTGTGCATGTTAACCAAATGCAAATGCTATTCAATCACTACAAATGCTATGTTAAAATCAACTCCCATTCAATGTAAGCGAAACCTATACCTAACGGTACTAAAATGTCATCACAAATTAATATCCATACCATTTTACCGTTACCGTTTGCACATCCGATATCAACAAATAGCCACCATTGGCGTTATTTGCGGAGACGCCCTGGAGAAATTCAATCTGGACCGCGTTTCTAAACGCTCTAAGCTAAGTTCCCGATCGTCCACAATAACGGACATTACTGGTTTACAGATTATTCCGAAATATGGTCCGAGTTGCAGTACTTTAAGTATTAAGCTTACAGCTAACGGGTATTGTAAATTGAATTGCTTTTTTAGTAACAAATTGGTCTTGTATCGTGTATTTGCAGTGTAGAATGTTGAGTCCAACACTATAACCCTTGTTAATAAAGATTGTATAGCAGATGTATATTTACACAGTGTTTTGTCCCTTTCTCTTCAATGTCAAACTTAAATAGTTTAACAGAGAGTCAACATTGTGTAACTATACATCTGCTATACAATCTTTATTAGTAAGGGGGTATATCTTATTTTCCGTCAAGACGATGATCATAATATGGTCCTATAGTGTATGATACCTATAGTGTTTTAACTCATACGTTGAATGTGAAATTTGGACTAAAAAAAAGAGGTCGTTTGACCTACGACACCAAGACGCGCTTACATAGTGGTTTTCCTTTTCATTTTTTTTATTCTTATCAATAATCTTTTTTTTTTGTCCTCGCCTGCTTCTTTTACATGGGTAGGCTTCCTAATCTTAAGACGCTATTTTCTTTGTTGATATCGTGTCGTGTTGTCAATAGATAAACCCAACGCTAACCAACCTTCATGTCTCTCTGGACATTCTAATCGATACAAAATCTTAATATAGAATGTCCAATCTGATTCTTATTCCTATTCAAGAAATTCAAGCAAACGTAATGACTTTACGATATATCGTTTCCATCGATTTGTACCCATGTCCCATGCCAGGTTTTAATCTGCATTGATCTTAATGAGTGATATTAAAGGTGACATGTAATATTAAGTTACATTTTACGTCGCCTAAGTTATGCAGTCACTTCAAGATTGTTAACATTTGTATGCGATTTTGTTGACGATTAAAGTTAAAGATAGTGATCGGTGATTCAGCAAAACTGACAATGTCTTATAAAAAAGCGAAGAAAAACTGTTCCTAATTGAGACTATTTCGGACTTGAAGTTTTGCAAAAAAATAAAGTATGTAAAAATTTTTTTATACAATCATTTTGAGAACTACCAAGAGATTAACTTGTTCTTTTTTAAATACATTTCGTAGCTAGAATCTTTTTTGGCAAAAATTAATAAGAAATCTATTTATTGGTTTAGGTATTCCCTTTACTTTTTAATATATCAACGTAAGTTGAAGTTAATGAAATAAACCCATATTAATTTAAAATCAACGCAAGCGGCTAAATACAAGGTGATGTTGAAATATTAGACACACCAAATATAACATTAATTAACCTATCTATTCACATTTATTAGCTTTATGTACTTATCACAACAGTGGCAGTTCACTAGGACGCCAATAAGTTTTGCCTCAGTAAACAACCACACCGGCCCAAGGTCCGCTTCCGTCCCAGTTTTGCGCCACAATGCATTAAGAGCAAGACCTAAAGCGATATTTCACGTAGAAAGCTAGGAAGTGACGATGGGCCGCCTCCAATTCGCCGTTGTCACGGTTCAATAAACTACATTGGGTTTTGTTTCATAGAAATGCCTCCGTTTCAAACAATTTCGGTGCAGTCCAGGAAACTAAACGCCCTTTTACTTTTACCCTATCAATAACAGAAGTTCTTTCACTTAAGGTACTCATACACCGCGATGATTTTGTCGGCATAGTTTTTTTTTTTAATGCAAATTCAAGATTTTTTAGGGTCATGGATTTTTACCGATACTAGTCTGTCAGTTCTGTATTGACTGCTAACTAAGTAGTACATTATTTATGCATGTTTTTTAACAGTGTTAAATTTCATCATGATGATTATAATAAAGTAGAGCATGACACTAAAGACACGCCAACATACTTACCATCAGGATACTTTTTTTATCACATTTCAAGAGTCCACAGTGACAAAAACAAGACAGCCGTGTAACCTGTGGCTGCCAACATCGAGTTCATCCAATTACCACTTCCTACGTTCTATAAGAAGTGAATAATGAATCGACCCCGTATCCAGCCAAGTTTAGGGTTAACGTTAACGAGTACTTAAATTTAGTAAGAACAACATCATACCAAACCTAATTATACCAATAACTTCTAATTATGATCTCTAATAGAACCTAATAAATTTAAATAAAATAATTAATGCAACAACTAATATTATACACGGAAGATATGGAAGGTAATATAGATGTAAAAGTGTATTAGTATCAATCTTCTATAAAATAATTTATTAACTTTATGACTAAATCATTAAATATTATTAGATCATTGCCAACCCTGTTGACTTACGGGACCGTTATTCGAGCTAAAGGTACTAAGTCGGAATGACACAGTTCCTGCGGTTTTACATATCAATAGAGATTCTACAGATAGTTACCTCACACAATGGGAAGCATACGACTGTTGTCAAAGAGGAGAAAATTCACTATCTCTTATTTTCACTAACGTTAATATTCGTCGCTAAGTCTCTTTAAGAGGCAAATGCGATGTAAAAGAAATAAAAAAGTAATGAAACGCAGTTGTTGAAATCGGCAAATCTTTTGATCTCGGCCCGGAACCAGCCTGTCAATTCTGTAGCCGAACTCGAACCTCACTTGATTACGCGGAAATTTTAAATCATAAATGGGGAAAATGATATGCTGTTTTTTTTAAGCACAAAATATATTAGATAGCTACGGGAGCTACCTAAAATCTTTTGCAATTGTTTAACTAGCTTATATTCAGCTAATTTTTAGTAACAAATCCACGCGAAGTGAATTGTGTGAGTTTGGTTACAGAATCGACATGCAGTTCGATTTCAGATTGTGTATGAGACAATGAACTTATCTTTTTTTCTAAACAAGGTGGTATACAAACAAAAGTAGAATTATATTGCACTGACACAATATTCAAGAAATGATTATATTACTTTCAATACAAAATAACAATGATTCATGTACTCCTATTTCATCTGTGTATGTCTGTTCTAAACTGCATTGAATTCTACGATTAGAAATTAAAACCAATATAAAAGCCGAGATCAATTTGCTCACGGAAGCTTAATCAATTAGTTTAATTATAAAAATAAAATCGATAAAATCATTACAGGCTTCAATTAAAATAATATGCCCGTAAGTAAGATACTCGTAAATTCATTTTATTTATCCACATCGAAAGTCTCTTGCAATTAATATTCCGCGAGTAGTAAATTTAGAATTACTTAGCGTACTAAAATAAATCTATTTTATGCATGGATGCAGGTGGTTTCGAATTTATGCATTGACAAGCACGTCTTAATAACAAAATGGATATAAAAATAATAAATATATATATTTGACAACATCACATACATTGCTCCGATTCCAAAGTAAGTAGCTAAAGCACTTGTGTTATGGAAGTCAGAGTCAACGGTGGTATCACAAACATCCAGACCAGAGCCAATTGACCCAACCGGGGATCGAACCCGGAACCTCAGAGGTGGCGACACTTTGAAAACCGGTGTACAAAGCCACTCGATCACGGAGGTCGTCAAAATCGCGACATCGCGGAAACTGCTTCGTGGAAAATGATAGAGAGATGTTCATGCAAATAGCTTATAAGAAAATATATTGTGACACTATTTTTAATACTATGAATATGTAAGTGACTGGCATGTGGCCTGTAGACCCACTTGGTGGTAAATGGATTAAAGTATTGACTCCGATATTTCGGCGCAGTTGCATACATGGTGTAAATCCCGACATAGTTTATTCTAATAACGTCAATAACCATGGAAATTTAAAACAATGTATAATATAGGTAACTATTGAATTTCTTCGGGTCTTACAATGACACCTCGGAGAGTATAAGATGACTATTTTATCTGGGATCCCTGCTTTGCATAATTTATTTATTCTCATTCGCTTTTTCATAATGAATTTAGCATAATATTTTGTAATACTTTATAATAATACTTTGCCATAATTGTTTTTGGCATACTATTTACGTTGGCATAATTATCATTTGAGCTATAATTTGTTTTCGCATAATGTTATTGAACATTATTGTCTATTCGCCTAATATTATTTAGACATAAATATCAAAACGAAAAACGTATTTTTCGTTTTATTTTCGTTCAAATAGTGTAATCACATTAAAAGGGGGAACAGGGCTGAATAAAGTCTTAAAGAGTTCATTAGGTAAGGTTAGGTTAGAACTGCGACCAAAAACGCGTGAGCTGAGCAAACGTGCCGCGGCAACGGCCGGGCAAAGCGCAAGAAGCTACATTTTGGTAAATTTTACTTTTAATAAAGGTCTTTAACTTAAATTTCCTGAAACCTTAGCTATTTCACTAACTGCTACTCACGATGTAGGTACGCCTATTAAAATATGTTTTATATCATTATGCGTGTTTTAATTTATGCTAAAGAATGTTGTGCTTCAAGATTACGCTTAAAAAAGTATGCATAAGCTGTTATGCCTAAATAATATTATTATAAAAATGTCTCAAACGCGAGGTCCACAGCTCATAGAGCCACTAGTCATAAAGTGCCTAATGCGGATTGGTGTGTAAATATTGTTTATTTATCCCGAATGCCCAAGTTGGAAATTTCCATGTTTCAATAAAATGCATACAATAAGAGATGTTTTCTCACAATCGCGTCATAGGTGCGCCCGCGCGTACAGTGAGAGGCCGTCAACCTTGATGATCTCGATTTTAGCTACTTCCTTCTAACTACACGTATCGTATCACCGCTTGAGATCTTTACCTACATCTAAAGTGTATATTTATATTAATACCCTAAAGTTCGATCCCAGTTTATTTTAACAAAAAAAGTCAGAGAATAAGTGTTATTTTAATGGAAATCGAACCCGGGGTCACAGAACAAATATTTTACACTTGCACCATCTTGATTTGATAGCTACTTTACTACAGAGAATAAAGAATTATAAGATTATATAAATTTTTATTATGTTACATTTATAGAAGTTCGAATTCGAAATTAGTGTCCAGTAGATACTAGATTGAAATACCTTTAAATTTTAATTGTATAGGTTGACGGCATAATTAACGGTAGAATAGCACTTCCTTCTTTAAAAAACTTCTTTTTGTATTAATTAATTTGATTCAAATACAAGCCTTACAATAGTGAATTGTTTAAAGTAAATTATTATTTAGATTTCCTTTCAAAACCATTTAGCAAAAAATATTGCAAAGTATCAATCAGTATAATTAACTACGTGCGTATAGTGAAATAATTGCACACTTATTAAAAAAAATATAAACCTTGCTGTTTTCATTAAACATTTGATAAAACTATAAACACGAACTGTGTATTGTTCTCTGTTAAGTGTATATTGCTTTAATTACCTCAAATACCGTTTATTTACATATGTACTTAAGTACTCTATTAACGAAAAATGAGTTGGGTATTACAGGTAATCAATCATACTACTTTAACAATTACAACTCACAGTAGTAGGGATACGAGAATTATAACACAGGCCCCACCCCTCAAATGCATAGTCATGTGGTCACACCAAACCTAAAAAAAAAAAAAAAAAAAAAAAAAAAAAAAAAAAAAAAAAAAAAAAAAAAAGTGAACACCCCCCATTTGAATCGATTGCGCTGGGTCCCGGAGCGATATCTTTAACCGTTTCCGAGATACAGTTTTGCTAAATTCATACCTAGTTGATTAACTAATGAACCTCTGTTAATGACACACTCGACTTCATGTTTTGATGTTTCTCCTTAATTACATTATCCTAATCACCTTCCTCGATGCTTCTCAATCACTAATTATCCATGATTATGCGTTTGTGCGTATGCTCTGTACCTATCTAACATCACCAACACTTTTTAATTGTTATTATCGCGATGCATTTGTCTTCGCTGTATTTCAACAAGTCAACAAGTTACACCACATGAACTTTTTATAACTTATGTTTTTATCATACAATTACTCGTTATCATGCGAATACTTGAATTTTCTAAACTACAATCGTCTACTGTGGGGCCAGCAGCAAATGATGATGTCTTACATGTCTACAAATACAGATGATAGGTCAACAACAACTCATCTGACAAAAATCGACATCTATGACCTGAAAAAATTAACAAACGTCCCACCGTCAGATAACTGGAAACATGCGGAAGTAAGAGTGAAGTACTACAACAAACCAAAAGACTAACCACCACCAACGAACTTGACAGCTAATTTATAATGTAACAAAAGAAATTTCATCATCATCTGACTGCAAGAAATATACAATTTAAACATAAAGATTGAATTAAAATAATAATCCATATTGGTTGGTACTTGGTCGTCTTGAGCAGTAGTCTTCGATGACAAAAACAATCTCATTAACAACAAAAACATTAATAAGTAGTGCAGGATGTAACTTATCATTAGCTTAATTATTCTTAATGCAGACATTTCTTCTTATAAATAGAAAACAGTTAAAATGTTTTAAGTTACTAGATATCAAATCTTTGAGTTGTAAACTTCTACCTGCCTGAACCTGTGTGTTGCTTGAGTGTTAATAATAATGTCTAATACAAAGCATGTCAGTGATTTTTTTTCATTTTCAAGCGATGATGAATATTTAAATGAAATATGTGAAAAAGTGGAAACTGATGAAACTTTCGACTCAAGTTTTGACAAGCCACTTATTGAACTATTTGAAAAAATTGAAAACACGTAAGTTTCATTTTTATTTTAAGAATTTAATGTTTTTAAATATGTATTTGTTCTTATATTTTATTTATGTCAACAGTGTTAACATACACTATGGTGGAGGATCAAAACGACGAGCTGACAATATCATCAAAAACAATGAGAAGAGACGATGTATTGATGAACCATCTACTTCTAGAGGAGATGACGAGGTTTCGACTGCTGATAAGAGCGAAATGGTAAAGTGTTCAATTTGCAACATCTCCGTTGAAAAAATGTATTTATCCAATCACTATGAAAGTAATACTCACAAAAATAATGCGTTTCGTTCTCATTGTAACTTACCAAATGTAACTTTAGTCGAAACTACCTTTGGTAAGAGAATCCAAACATATAGAATAACTTCTTTAGCGGAGTCTAAAGAACTAAAAACAGTTGAAACATTTATTAATTCAATAAAAGATGATCTAAAGACTTTGATCCTAAATAATATAGTACATTTGAATTTTTTTAAAGTAAACTTCATACTGTTTGCTAACTTTGTACACCAAAATAAAAATGTACACAACGTTTTCGACTTCCAGACTGAAAACCATATTCTTAATGAATCCAATGAACTCAATATATTTTTCGATTCCTTAAAAGAAACATTATCTAATAAAGTGAGTGTGTTTGAGAAAAAAGATGGATGGAGTCTTAAGGATATAATTAGTTTAGAAATGAATATCAATAAATTATCTTTTATTGAATTACCTTATGATATTTTATGCTCCTGGTTTAAGCTGAAACACTATGTAAAAGTTAACCAAAGTTGAAATTGAGTTATGACAGACTTTGATAAAATTACTTTTATAAAATCTGTTATCAGTTTTTTCTTAATTTGATGGGTTACGTTCAAAAATATATGCTTTGCATGTAAACAATAAAACTACAACGGTGTAAATCCAAAGGTGTAAACAAATGTATATCTAGAAAATTGAAATTAGATAGTAATAAAACTTGTTTGTTTACTAAAAATGTAGAGCTTGCTGAAATGTATCGTTTTAGATTCATAAAGCATGTAAACTTTACTCAAAAGATAAATAAAATTTGTTTGTCTCACAATAATTCATTATATCCAATTTCACTGAGATATTAGCTTTTGGTCATTATAACTTATAATAATAAACTAATTATAAGATTTTAAGTTAGCTGCTTTAGCTAACATCTGTGTATTTATTATATTTGATTTTAAAACTGTTTTTGTATTATTTAAATTATACTTAAGTTTTTTGTATTTGTTAATTGATTTAGTTACTCATTAAAAATTCTACACATTGAAAGTTTTATTAATTTTGTTACCTACTTTAACAGAGTGTACACGTTTTTAACATGATTCTTTTTCAACATCCATAAACTTGTCCAGTGTGATGAGAAATTGAATGCTTAGAAGAATTAACAACTGCTCCTGTCTGATTATAAATGATCCTCATTGGTCTGAAAACAATCATGAATGCTATAGTAGATGTTCAAGGATTCAAAAGTGAACTAAATTAGTTTTTTCCCAAAGAAATAGCAGATTTGTTGAATAGAAGAGTGTTCGTAATGATTATAATACCACCACCCCCATTTTATAACTTAACAAAGAAAGTAAGAATAGGTACACGTAACTTGGATAGATAGAAAAAATTGAGGGATTTGTTGGAATCAAAGATTTATAACTGATATGAATTATAAGAATATTATAAACGAAATTTCAGAGCATAAAACATGTATATTTAGTAAAGGAAGCGAAAAGGTGGTTAGGTTAAAAAATATGTGACAAATTAATAATATTCATAATTTAGGAGACATAAATTGTCCAAGTTTGATGTCATTGTATGATAAGTATCTGTATTCACCCGACATTGTTAGTTGTATGCATCATGATAATATGTGTGCCTTAAAAAGATTGTTCCCTAAACAAGTAGTGTATAGAAAAAATGGTTAAAATAACAGATAAATTATATGATATTTTTTTATTAAATGATAAGTGAACAATAAACACATCCGGAACATTTCTATGATAAAAATATTGAAATGAGTATTCGTTTGAGACAATGAATATGGTGTTCACATGATAAATTAAAGGTGTATAAACACTTAATGTATTATTGAAAATCATATTGTACATCGAAGTTTTTTTGATAAATCTAATATACTAGGACCTAAAAAAGATGGGTTTATTGAACAAAAGTATAATCTTTTGTAATTTAACTGCTACTAAGCTGTCAGAGAAAACTAATAGATTATGAAATTCAGGATTGGAAATCATATCTGATGCACCTTTCGGTGTACCTCAATTTTCGCAATGACTTAATAATTTAGTTTAACGTTTACTCTTTTTTCAATATTTTCTATAATCTTACCGAAAATTACCTTATTTATTAATTTATATAAATCATTTTCAAGTCTGATGTTTCTTATGAACGGAGTTCTATGTTTAAATCGATGTATTTTTATTTTTGACCAGAGACTTTCTATGCACTTTAGTAATATTTCAACCCATCTCCTAGTTTTATAAAAGATTTCTAAAATGTATAACATATTATTTTGCATAATGTAACAACAAAAGCATAACTATCAAATTTTTAGTTTTATATTTTAACAAAATGGTACATTTCAGGAATCATCACTTGAGCCTTCTAATTCAAAACGTGAATTAGAAAATGAGAAATTGTATTTTCATATCAATAAACGTTGACTTTTTAAACGATTTGAAATTATTTGATAAAAACACGATTCTTTTTTTTTTATTACTTCTAAAATTAAAACCCCACATCAAGATTGCTTTTTGGATTTTCATTATGTAAAACTAATTACTTTAAAAAGAAATAAAATCTTTCTTAATCCAAGTGTTTAGCTTGCACACCAATCTACAAAACCCCACATCAAGATTGCTTTTTGGATTTTCATTATGTAAAACTAATTACTTTAAAAAGAAATAAAATCTTTCTTAATCCAAGTGTTTAGCTTGCACACCAATCACTAGAGCTGAAGTTAAGGTTTTGACAATCTGGTTGCTGTCGTAGATTGGTGTGCAAGCTAAACACTTGGATTAAGAAAGATTTTATTTCTTTTTAAAGTAATTAGTTTTACATAATGAAAATCCAAAAAGCAATCTTGATGTGGGGTTTTAATTTTAGAAGTAATAAAAAAAAAAGAATCGTGTTTTTATCAAATAATTTCAAATCGTTTAAAAAGTCAACGTTTATTGATATGAAAATACAATTTCTCATTTTCTAATTCACGTTTTGAATTAGAAGGCTCAAGTGATGATTCCTGAAATGTACCATTTTGTTAAAATATAAAACTAAAAATTTGATAGTTATGCTTTTGTTGTTACATTATGCAAAATAATATGTTATACATTTTAGAAATCTTTTATAAAACTAGGAGATGGGTTGAAATATTACTAAAGTGCATAGAAAGTCTCTGGTCAAAAATAAAAATACATCGATTTAAACATAGAACTCCGTTCATAAGAAACATCAGACTTGAAAATGATTTATATAAATTAATAAATAAGGTAATTTTCGGTAAGATTATAGAAAATATTGAAAAAAGAGTAAACGTTAAACTAAATTATTAAGTCATTGCGAAAATTGAGGTACACCGAAAGGTGCATCAGATATGATTTCCAATCCTGAATTTCATAATCTATTAGTTTTCTCTGACAGCTTAGTAGCAGTTAAATTACAAAAGATTATACTTTTGTTCAATAAACCCATCTTTTTTAGGTCCTAGTATATTAGATTTATCAAAAAAACTTCGATGTACAATATGATTTTCAATAATACATTAAGTGTTTATACACCTTTAATTTATCATGTGAACACCATATTCATTGTCTCAAACGAATACTCATTTCAATATTTTTATCATAGAAATGTTCCGGATGTGTTTATTGTTCACTTATCATTTAATAAAAAAATATCATATAATTTATCTGTTATTTTAACCATTTTTTCTATACACTACTTGTTTAGGGAACAATCTTTTTAAGGCACACATATTATCATGATGCATACAACTAACAATGTCGGGTGAATACAGATACTTATCATACAATGACATCAAACTTGGACAATTTATGTCTCCTAAATTATGAATATTATTAATTTGTCACATATTTTTTAACCTAACCACCTTTTCGCTTCCTTTACTAAATATACATGTTTTATGCTCTGAAATTTCGTTTATAATATTCTTATAATTCATATCAGTTATAAATCTTTGATTCCAACAAATCCCTCAATTTTTTCTATCTATCCAAGTTACGTGTACCTATTCTTACTTTCTTTGTTAAGTTATAAAATGGGGGTGGTGGTATTATAATCATTACGAACACTCTTCTATTCAACAAATCTGCTATTTCTTTGGGAAAAAACTAATTTAGTTCACTTTTGAATCCTTGAACATCTACTATAGCATTCATGATTGTTTTCAGACCAATGAGGATCATTTATAATCAGACAGGAGCAGTTGTTAATTCTTCTAAGCATTCAATTTCTCATCACACTGGACAAGTTTATGGATGTTGAAAAAGAATCATGTTAAAAACGTGTACACTCTGTTAAAGTAGGTAACAAAATTAATAAAACTTTCAATGTGTAGAATTTTTAATGAGTAACTAAATCAATTAACAAATACAAAAAACTTAAGTATAATTTAAATAATACAAAAACAGTTTTAAAATCAAATATAATAAATACACAGATGTTAGCTAAAGCAGCTAACTTAAAATCTTATAATTAGTTTATTATTATAAGTTATAATGACCAAAAGCTAATATCTCAGTGAAATTGGATATAATGAATTATTGTGAGACAAACAAATTTTATTTATCTTTTGAGTAAAGTTTACATGCTTTATGAATCTAAAACGATACATTTCAGCAAGCTCTACATTTTTAGTAAACAAACAAGTTTTATTACTATCTAATTTCAATTTTCTAGATATACATTTGTTTACACCTTTGGATTTACACCGTTGTAGTTTTATTGTTTACATGCAAAGCATATATTTTTGAACGTAACCCATCAAATTAAGAAAAAACTGATAACAGATTTTATAAAAGTAATTTTATCAAAGTCTGTCATAACTCAATTTCAACTTTGGTTAACTTTTACATAGTGTTTCAGCTTAAACCAGGAGCATAAAATATCATAAGGTAATTCAATAAAAGATAATTTATTGATATTCATTTCTAAACTAATTATATCCTTAAGACTCCATCCATCTTTTTTCTCAAACACACTCACTTTATTAGATAATGTTTCTTTTAAGGAATCGAAAAATATATTGAGTTCATTGGATTCATTAAGAATATGGTTTTCAGTCTGGAAGTCGAAAACGTTGTGTACATTTTTATTTTGGTGTACAAAGTTAGCAAACAGTATGAAGTTTACTTTAAAAAAATTCAAATGTACTATATTATTTAGGATCAAAGTCTTTAGATCATCTTTTATTGAATTAATAAATGTTTCAACTGTTTTTAGTTCTTTAGACTCCGCTAAAGAAGTTATTCTATATGTTTGGATTCTCTTACCAAAGGTAGTTTCGACTAAAGTTACATTTGGTAAGTTACAATGAGAACGAAACGCATTATTTTTGTGAGTATTACTTTCATAGTGATTGGATAAATACATTTTTTCAACGGAGATGTTGCAAATTGAACACTTTACCATTTCGCTCTTATCAGCAGTCGAAACCTCGTCATCTCCTCTAGAAGTAGATGGTTCATCAATACATCGTCTCTTCTCATTGTTTTTGATGATATTGTCAGCTCGTCGTTTTGATCCTCCACCATAGTGTATGTTAACACTGTTGACATAAATAAAATATAAGAACAAATACATATTTAAAAACATTAAATTCTTAAAATAAAAATGAAACTTACGTGTTTTCAATTTTTTCAAATAGTTCAATAAGTGGCTTGTCAAAACTTGAGTCGAAAGTTTCATCAGTTTCCACTTTTTCACATATTTCATTTAAATATTCATCATCGCTTGAAAATGAAAAAAAATCACTGACATGCTTTGTATTAGACATTATTATTAACACTCAAGCAACACACAGGTTCAGGCAGGTAGAAGTTTACAACTCAAAGATTTGATATCTAGTAACTTAAAACATTTTAACTGTTTTCTATTTATAAGAAGAAATGTCTGCATTAAGAATAATTAAGCTAATGATAAGTTACATCCTGCACTACTTATTAATGTTTTTGTTGTTAATGAGATTGTTTTTGTCATCGAAGACTACTGCTCAAGACGACCAAGTACCAACCAATATGGATTATTATTTTAATTCAATCTTTATGTTTAAATTGTATATTTCTTGCAGTCAGATGATGATGAAATTTCTTTTGTTACATTATAAATTAGCTGTCAAGTTCGTTGGTGGTGGTTAGTCTTTTGGTTTGTTGTAGTACTTCACTCTTACTTCCGCATGTTTCCAGTTATCTGACGGTGGGACGTTTGTTAATTTTTTCAGGTCATAGATGTCGATTTTTGTCAGATGAGTTGTTGTTGACCTATCATCTGTATTTGTAGACATGTAAGACATCATCATTTGCTGCTGGCCCCACAGTAGACGATTGTAGTTTAGAAAATTCAAGTATTCGCATGATAACGAGTAATTGTATGATAAAAACATAAGTTATAAAAAGTTCATGTGGTGTAACTTGTTGACTTGTTGAAATACAGCGAAGACAAATGCATCGCGATAATAACAATTAAAAAGTGTTGGTGATGTTAGATAGGTACAGAGCATACGCACAAACGCATAATCATGGATAATTAGTGATTGAGAAGCATCGAGGAAGGTGATTAGGATAATGTAATTAAGGAGAAACATCAAAACATGAAGTCGAGTGTGTCATTAACAGAGGTTCATTAGTTAATCAACTAGGTATGAATTTAGCAAAACTGTATCTCGGAAACGGTTAAAGATATCGCTCCGGGACCCAGCGCAATCGATTCAAATGGGGGGTGTTCACTTTTTTTTTTTTTTTTTTTTTTTTTTTTTTTTTTTTTTTTTTTTTTTTTTTTTAGGTTTGGTGTGACCACATGACTATGCATTTGAGGGGTGGGGCCTGTGTTATAATTCTCGTATCCCTACTACTACTCACTGTGCAATTTACCAATAAGCATCTTCTATTTACTTATTTCAGCTTATTTATTATGTATTTCGAAAAACTTAATATTCTATACATATGCTTAGCTCTCTACCAATTAAGGACAATATGTTTTCAGAAATAATTATCTAGTTAAGCCTATTTGTTGTATCAGCCACAATATTATTTCTCATACGTCCATACACAATAGCTCTATCGATTAAGTCTTAAGGCCACAGTCTTTTCTCTTTTGTTTTTTATTATCAGGTAGCAAGGTCGTTCTTGTTACACCGTTTTCAATTACAATGATTGATATAAAGGCATAATTTGTTCGCTAAGTATGTTATTAAGATCTGAATCTTACAAGGAAGGGAATGTATTGGCTTGTTAAAAGTGGCTTATAGGACTTTTAAGTGTTACCTGAGACTATTATTATCCTAATCTGATTCTGTGAATTGGAAGAACTAATAATTTATTCGAATGAAATAAATAATAATAATAAAGAATAATAAATATTTGACAACATCACCTACATTGCTCCGATTCCAAAGTAAGTAGCTAAAGCACTTGTGTTATGGAAAACACAGACAACGGTGGTATCACAAACACCCAGACCTGAGCCAATATAGAAAAGTTCGTTTTCTAAATTGACTCAACCGGGGATCGAACCCGGGACCTCAGAGATGGCGACACCTTGAAAACCGGTGTACAAAGCCACTTTAACCACGGAGATCGTCAAAGATTTAAAACAATGCATAGTTAACGACACAAATTCTACTTTAACCAACATGTAAATTACCTACAAAGTGTTGACCAACGTTATCATATTCTTTGCCATTTTAAACTACCTTTATATTTCAAGGGAAATAATACTTTTTAGTATTTAATGTATTTCAAATTTAATGTAGCAACAGTTTGGTGATTTAAATTATCCGAACTAATAAGTTCGGTTAACCGGACTAAACTACTGCAACTAAAGGTTAGCAACTAGTAATAAATCTTGAGCTTCTATAGAGGTCTGCTAGCGCGGTTTGACATACTGGCCACAATCTGGTGTAATTACTAAACCTCGGTAAAATTATCTAGCTGGTGATGATTAAAGTATGATGGATTCCTTGAAGACAGTGGATGAGCTCATTCTCTTTACTTATTAACATTATATAGCCTTCTTTCGCATGTGAGGCGGATAGATGCATTGCAAAATTATGAAGAATCTATTTCTTTTACAAGGCTTGTATTTGGCACTCGCTATCTAGTTATCGTGAGATATATTTAAACAAAAAAAACGAATAGTCTATTTACAGTTTTATTTACAGTCTTTTAGTGAGTACTAGGTTTATTTACAGTCTTTTAGTGAGTAAATAATACTTTCAGAAACACCATGAAAAGACTAACAGTTTTTTAACTGCCAAAAAAAACAAAAGACCTTAGTTAAGTTAAAAAAAAAGTTTTCGGACCTCTAAGCTAGAGTTAAGTGAAACTTGATTAGTATCAAAACAATATTTACAGTCTACGTAAACCAAAGACCTAATTCTACTTACTTGTTATTTGAATCCGATTCCGATGAAACATGGTATTTACGTACCATAGCACTAAATTTGACATTAGTTTTATTTCTACTGCATCTTGCAGTTATTAAGGATCGCATTTCACTAAACATGGTGGCCTAGTATTAGCGGCCAGCGTTCTTAGGCTGAGATCAGACGATAACACACGACCCGACCTCAACCCGAACTCAACTCAACCGCAGCCCACCTTGAAATACATCGCTTACAATTTTGAGTCTTATGACATATTAATAAGCTCCGGTGAGATGTTGAGATGAGTATGAGAAGAGTTCGGGTTGAGTTTGAGGTGAGTTAGGGTTGAGTTTGGGTTGAGTTTGAGTTAAGTTTGGGTTGAGGTCGGGTCGTGTGTTATTGTCTGAACGGAACCTTACTTTGCTGCATAAACGCCGCATAAACTGCACTTGCGGCTTCTTTGAATAGAAACGAAAAAATATTCACAATCTGACATTTACACGTTCTTTGGAATCAAATATGGAAATTAAATGGAATGAAATGGAAAGTAACAATGGTATTTAATACATGGTCAGTAGGATATTGTTTAGATGATAACTAATCGCTACTATTTTATAATAAGGGACATGTAAGTAGCCGTGCACTAGCACCGCTAAAATTTAAAAAATGAAAAAAACATTTTGTACCAAAACTGCCACAGTATTGAACAGTTATTCAATACATATAAAACACAATATGTTTAGAGAATATGATTGTTTCCTTTTTTGGAATATTAACTTTAAACTGGTAGGTACTTAGAGTACAAAAAATGTGTATTGACGACTACATGTTAATAGCAATTCTTCGTTTATTGGGAATAATATAAAATTATACTAAAATGTTTAAGAGTTTACATATTATTATAATACGAGTATCTACTGTCGTTATTTATAAAATCAGCTAGTTTAAATGTCTTTAAATGCATTTTATGATCTACGTCATACAACTTTTTGCTCATGCACGGTAAATTGAAACGATAGATCAAAAGAAACACTCGTATACCACTTCAGACAAGATATTTGAAATTTGTATGAAACAAAGTTGTTAATAGTCACGATATCGTGACTGGAATCACAAAAACTTGAGATATCTTTATTTAATAACCAGATTTTACTGCAGATTTGCTTAGCGTTTATTAGGATTCATAAAAAACCTATTTTGAAACTAAATGTTGTCTAAAACATAAAATCATTGTTCGGGTTCGCATATTTCTTCTGAAATAGGGTCTAACTAATGACGAAAAAAGATACTGTACTTTTTCTTTGTTGTGTCAAGTTTAGTTTCTTACGAAGAGCAGTACATACCTGAAAAAAGAAAATTATTATTCATAATAAGTCAAAATCATTTTTATCAAAAATAAAACAGGCCAAAGCGAAGACTAAATTGTGTACTATCTTGTCGTTACATAACCAAACAAAACGACCATATTCAATTACTCTAAAACCAGTTTAAATCAAAATCATTTTTAACAAAGACAGTGTTGGCGATGCAGCAAATGTTTATATTTGGAACCCCTCGTTGGTGGATTGGAGAGGATAAAATTGTATTCATGGATCCACCGGTGGGGCCTGGCGGTGGATCTAAGTGGACGGAGGGAAAAGTCCTCTAGGCGGTGAATTTTTAGTTAAAAAAAAGAATAAAGTATGTCAGTATGTAGCATAGAGGTACCCCTTTTGGTTGATTTTTGTGAATTTCAAATATACGTGCCCTATTTTTGGATTTCAATCTTTGATTTTTTTGACTATATCAATTTATTTTATTTCGAGAACTTCAGACAGGCCAAAGCAAATACATCAAAATCTTTTCGTTACATGACCAAACATAATAAAAACAACCATATTCAATTACTCTAAAACCAGTTTAAACCTCGGTAAAATATTTTCTAAAATATTCTCAGGCAATTAATTAAAAGTCGTTACTCTTCAATTTTTCGACTATAACACCTGCTATTAACGCCCTTCACTCCTCAATCAGTAATACCAAGTGATAGTGACATACAATTACATAAACTCTGCTCATATTACAGCAAAACACAGCGCGTATTTAGCGCAGTAACACCACCAGTTAAGCGATACGAAGCTAACTACGTTAAGCTTAGCTTCAGCAGCTGAGGCACCTTTTCGTACTTTACTTCATAACGTGAACTTCTAGCTAAGCCAGTTAGCTGCTATGCGAGCTATCTATCGCAACGACGATAGATAGCTCAATAGCTCAATAGCTGGATAGTTCAGATGGTTTGATAATCAAACTACCTTGCAGACAAGTGCTACAACTCGGTAAGCTAAGTAAAGCTTCGTTTAGCTTATCTCGCATTGTGGCCTGCGCTTTTGGCGACTCTCACGCCAGCGAAAGCCCAGCCTATAATTAATTATACGTCATCTCGAATTATTTAAGCCGTCTCGATGGCGCAACACTTTCGTTCTCACTACGATTGTCGTTATAAGTTGTGTTGCTATTGTAAAGGTCTGGGAGATGAAGCTCCACTTTCATTCTGACTTTGTTTTTTTTTGCTGTTTCCCACAATGCAACGGCTTGTGGCTTTCAATGTATCCGCTCGTTTTGTCTGACACAATAGGCGCTTTACAAGTAATCGATAAGTTAATTTTATTTCATAAAAAATATTAAAAAATACTGGAAGTATGGTTAAAGAACTTCCGCAATCATGATTATAATAACCGTTGCTAATTAGAAAATTGATTTTCTTGATAGAAAGGTCGTTTAGTGTACCTCATTATAAATTTTAATAAATAGAAAGTTTCTTATACAAAATCACTCAAAAAAGACATGACATTAACGAACTTATTTACGAAAACGTATTCAACTTGCAGACCATGACACTTAAGATTTGAAAACCGGCATAACAAAACAAGCAATTTATCATCAAAACATAATGTACCTATTAAATCAAACATGTTAAATGTCCTTGCTAAACATGCATTGTAATACTTAAAGACCTGCATAAGTAATTAAAATGAAATATCTAGTCAATTACCTGCAATATTAAATCGGTTGTAACAATAGTCTCGAAACTAGAGTACTTACGAGACAACTTGTGATAAATTCACTTTCGCCTCTCGAGTGACAGGTGACAATGAGAAAACCTTGACCATTTATAGCATAGATAAGGCAGACTTATTGGCGTAAATATAAAAAAAAAACAGCTTAAGACTTGATGACAGTCATTATGGGTTCAAATCAAATACAGTTAGTAAACATTAGAACAAAATGTTTTGTTAATTTTCTTAATCATAACAACAAAAACGCAACAGAAAAACTATTATTTAGGTATTAAATAAATTAATAAGTCAGAAAACAAACAGCTTATATGAATTGATAGCATATTATTAAGCATTGCTTTAAAATAATCATAGTTAAAATTCAAACATAAGTGATTTATCTTATTTTAAGATTATTATCAGAGATGCTATAATTTTTTGAACTAGAACGAATTGGCAATTTTCACTATGTTTAACATTTTTGTCGCATTAAAAAATGACGTTAAAATTCTTATTAATGAAGGTAATCTAAACAAGTTGATTTACAAAATGTCACAATACCTACATTTTAAAATATTACAACCACATGTTCGTACCAGTTTCACGGGTTCAATAATAATAATTTAACACAAATAAAGTGGCCACTTTTAGCACTTTTGCGAACTACTACTACAACGAACAAAATTTTACTGAGGTTATTGTTTGTAAATAAACTATAGAACCTTAGCTTCAATCTGCACATGTGAATTTTGGATACATTATGTACTTAGCGAGCAATAAATTTAATTAAAATGATGGCGCCACTTGAGGTATATCGGAGCCTTAAATGTTTTTTTTTCACAACGGAATAGTGCTTGGCCTTCGCCTCGCCTGATGTTAAGTGACGATAAGGCCGAAAGTGTAAGCACTCTACACCCGGGATCCACACCACTGAGGAACTGGCTATCTTAGTTCTTACATCTAACTGCTGAAACTTAAAAAAAACCTTGTTGTTATGGCGTCAGACGCAGCTAGACGGGCTTGAAATAAGCCCTACCACCAACTGAAAATGCGTAAATTACTGCGTCTTCTTTAATACCTATTTTTAACCGACTTCAAACAAAGGAGGAGGTTCTATGTTCGTCTGTTTATTTGTTTTTTTTATGTATGTCCACCGATTACTCGAGAACGGCTGAACCGATTGACATTCAAACGCCACTTTATCAGGTTTGTTCCCAAGTTGGTCCCATTTTTGAAAATTTTAAATCGGTTCAGTGGTTTTTGAGTAATCCTGAAAATACTGTAATTTTTTAGGTAACTTTTGCACGAGTTTCAACGGATCTTCAGACATAACTTCTTTGTTTATAAACCGATTGAGATAATTCTTGTTTTGTTAGAAAGGGGATACTTTTTGAAAGATAGAATCAACACAAGCAAACAATTCAATTCATATACCATTCAATCATTTTGATCTACTAGTGACTTAACTATAAGATCTTATTAATCCGAACCTTGTTACAGTTGGTTCATATAAAGTATTGTGAACATTTCGAAACAAAAGTAAAAGTGGTCTTTGTTACATTGAACGTTTTGTTCACATTAAAATTAATTGGTAATTTGTTAAGATCGTGTTAGACGCCCGTGGCTTACACTCATAGAAATACATAATTAATATATTATATGTTAATTATTTTTATATGTTAATTGTCACATTTGCATTGTTAAGTGCCATTAGAAAGAATAAAAATATTATTTATGTCAAGTTATGGTGGTGTTGTTGTAATCAAACATAAATTATACTAGCTAATGCCAGCGACTTCGTCCGCGTAATTTGGTTTCATTTCTTACCCTTGTTTGTGGATTCCGGATCTAGGAAGCATCCACCTTTGGCCGTTTCGCAACTAACTAACACTTCGGGACACGCGCCTCAATTTATAAGTTCTCGCTACCGGGTCTTACAGACCCATTCGTTTTTTGGCATATATTTTTCAAGTTACATAAGTTATCTGAAAATAGTATTTTCTAATGAAGTTAGTTATATACCAAATAGTTTGATCAATTGTTTTTAATTGGTTCCTTATACTTCATCCTAAAAACATTTAAACAAAAACAAAACAAAAAACAGATATATCAAATATTTTTTCTTTGAACGTTTTCTCAAAAAAGTAATCCCTTATTCTTATTATGTTCCATTTTTAAAACTACATGCAATAGGTTACCTTTTTATTTGTTACTAAGGAGTGTTTCCCGAAAATTGGAAAATAATTTTTTCACACGATTTTTTTCTTATTTCACCCTTCTTTCACTTACAATTAATGTATAAAATGTTTTTTATGTTATTAGCTCTAAACCTTTAATTTCTTCATGTTATTTGTTAATTTTGATTTAAACTTTCCAAAGAAAATAAAATAATATGAAATGACTTACACGTGATGAACCGAAAATCTTCTTAAGGGTGCATAAAAATAAGAGCATTCATTATTGAATGAATAAGAAGCTTTCAGACATGTACTAGACATCTACTTCATTATTAAAGTGACCTGCCAATTTAATAATGAAGTAGAGACAAAAAGCTTTTGTTCGTAGCTTTGACATTTAAAATTAGTTTTTCATAAATGCCTCTATGTATAACAATTAGTGTGGCATCTCTTTATTACATTCAAAATCCCAACTTAAAATTTTCTTGCTAAATTTTTAAGCCTCTATCTTTGTGATTGACCTTTCGGAGTACTTAATAATAATTATAATAACGTTATTAAAATACCTTTTTGTACAACGAAGACGTTTCTTTGTGATACAATTTTAAATATCCTACGCCATCCAAGGCCATTAGAAGGGTTCATCTGTGCCTCCCATCACATTCACTTCCACTGTGATACTTTAAGCTATAAAACATAAGATTCACATTCGAATGTACTACGCACTCCTTATTTAGTTCACCGATGCAGTTCTGAATAATGTGCCAAATCAGAGTGAAATTAAAGTGCAATTTGCTTTGGTAGTCGGTCGTGAAATAGTTATGGGTATGTCAAATAAGGCTCGGGCGGCATGCGCCAGCGCCGAAATGCCACGCTCCGCGCAGTCTGCAACTACACCAAATGTCAGACTCGTGATTTTTGCTGGGATATGTTTCGTAAACTTCTTATCTTATGTTGTATGCCTGTAGAAATTTACTGATTTTGTCGGTAAGGGATATTTCTATTAATGCATTTATGATGTTAAGTCTGTTCTGAAAAGAAGGCTGTTACTAACAGCAGCTGTTTACATTTTGATACATTTGAGTTCAGTAATAATTATGTAGAGTATACAGTTATTAAGTTCTATGACTTAACTATATGTTTTATACTAAAAGGTAACTGAACTCTAGCGTTATTCATAATGAAACTACAAAGACAACAAATATTCCAGTTTAAACGTCTATTATGTTATTGAAAACATGTTTGGTATGTTACTTTTTTGAAAATTTTAACTTTAAGCAAAATGAAACTGCGTTATGCTGCGGCCACACTAGCGACCAACATTACCGAATTGATGAACCTTATGTGTATAGACATACGGAAAATTAGCGCCATAATTATTGCCGTTAAGCCTTAGTGTGACCCCTGCATTAGACAGCTACATAAAAAATAAGCGTAGTTTAAGGTGGCATTTCACGATGACAACCAAAACGATGTCAATATTGTCGCAAATGTCCTACAGTTTCTCCCAGTCTGAGTTACCACGAAGATTCACCACTAATGCAGTTATAATGGTATTATTATATTGTCAACTAAAGGAAAGTAGGCTACTTGAAGGGGCGCTCTTCAATTCATCCGAAGATTCCGGATGTGAGGAAGTGGTCAGTGACTAATGATGAAAAAAAAACATTTTTATGAGGAAATATGAAAACAAATGGATGCTGTTCTCTAGTAACTAGTTATGTCACTTTTATATCGCTTTTGTTATTGAGGAAGCTCCTTTGCAACATTACAAAGTGAAGTGCTTAAATCTTAAGACGCCGGCGAACAGTGAGCTTCCCATACAAACGTAATACCAAAATGATTTGCAATTTGAGCATAATTAACTCTTCTTGAGATGTTATTCGGATTAAGACAGTATTTGTCTAGGTTACTATTAAATAAAAATTCCAAAGTACTAACCCCATCCAAAATAAATGCCAATTTCATTTTTAATACAAAACTGTAAATCGCATTAATTTCCATTTGGTTTAGTATTTTTGATTTTTTTATTTAACAGA
Source organism: Catoptria pinella (assembly GCA_963556745.1). Lineage (NCBI taxonomy): Eukaryota > Metazoa > Arthropoda > Insecta > Lepidoptera > Crambidae > Catoptria > Catoptria pinella. The sequence goes on from OY750771.1 coordinate 9,484,287, forward strand.
AACCTAAACAAATACTGTCTTAATCCGAATAACATCACAAGAGTTAATTATGCTCAAATTGCAAATCATTTTGGTATTGTTTGTATGGGAAGCCCACTGTTCGCCGGAGCCTTAAATCTTAAAGGGTGGTTAATATAGTTTGGCAACACGTTTAATTATTTACTTACACTCTGGAGTGGCTTGCATCCAGCAGTGGGCTAAAATGTTCTGTACTGATGATGATGAAATGACATGATGGTTTCGCAAACGCCCATATTAAGCTGTGATGAATCGCTACGTATAAACAGTTAGTATTTTTTTTAAAAGAAAGAGTTTTCCTCTTTCCTCAGAAGTGTAGCAAACATAATTTTATTTATAGCATTCTTCCTATCTATAAGGAAAACACACTTCACTTATTTTTATATTGAATTAGATCTCTGTAATGAGTTCTTTTCACATAAAACACAGTTATACAGAAACCAATTTAATATTGAAGAGAACACTCATACTTTCCGATTTATAATAAAGAGATTTTCTATAGTTTATTTAAAACCACTCTAAAGTAATTGAAATATTAAACAACCGTTAAATAACATTATTAAAATATGCTCCAATTGTCTGAAAAGTTCAAATTGGAGACATTGAAATCCAATTTGATGCCATCTGAGTTATTTCACGGCTTCGAAAAATGACAAATGAAAATAGACCTTTAGTGAGGGTTAAATTGTTTGGGAACAAAGGTTCTTTTAGAGCGGATGTTCCAACCAATGTTAAATGAGCTCTGTACTGCAATATTCCTTAAGTGTGCGTAGTTCTTGTTATTACGAGGAATATTTTCGTTTGAGGAATTCGCGTCAGTCACGCTTGACCTCGGTTTACGGAAGAAAGGTATCAGAGCTAAGCAATTACTTCTTTTGTTTCCGAGACTGATCATGCTTAAACACGATTTTTTGCTCCACTTGATAATGCTAGTGGGTTGAACATTATCGTTTGAAGGTAAACTTCTTGCAAATTAGTTGGCGACATTCAAATAGTTGAATAAAACTATATTTTGCGACATATCGCGGATTATACGTTCGACCTAGTTTTAGACGTAAACTACATAGCGGTTAGATGTTTCATAATGTTTGTGGAATTTTATAGAAAATACCTATTCAAATTGTAATACAGTAAATCATTTGTGTATTATACAATAAGATAAACAGCAGCCTTAAAAACATCTAACTAGTATTCATGATGGAAAAACACCCAATATGACGAAATCTTTGGATCATTCGCCAAAAAAAGTATCAATGTCAGCAAACACATTTGATCAGTTGAACTTATGTTCTGGAAGCCTTGATTAGCACTGTATCACAAATTGATATATCACGCGAAACATGAATTTTAAATGGTAGGTACATATTTTTTTGGCACAGCGAAACATTTTAACGCTGTTCAATTCCAGTTTCGGATCCCGGTTAATAATCACTGCTAATAATCCCGGTTAAAACTCACTTTAATCTGTATAAAAACACAGCACTAACAATAAAAATAATTGTCTTAATAAATTTATACAAAAAGTTTTATCAAAAGTATATACTTCGTTTATTCAGGATATATACTGGGTATACTTAGCATACCTACTAACTATATGAAACTGTGAACTTGTCCTCACGTTTTATTGGATGAAATCAAGTAAACTCTTGACGGTACCTCAAGGTCACTATTTTCTATGGACTGCCAAATATCTTGATGAGCATAAAAACTATTAATAAAATGGAAAAAAACCTCAATTACTGGAAAACTACCAAAGAGTTGAAAGCACTGCGTACTCAATCACTGAAGGCAGACTGAAATACAGTAACGTTTATTATGCCAATAAATCAGTAGGTTTACTTTTTCAAGACATAAACCTGATCTATTTCCACTGGCCAATATTTAACTTTATTTCGAGAACCCAATTAGGTATTACGTTACAAATGGCTTCTTACCCGTTTACCGTGCCCCTTTGACTTTTACCGTTTAGAATTAGCATATATTTCGTACACGAAATGTCCCAAACTCTTGTCACGAACTTAAACGAGTTTTTTTTTTAACGTAACATGTTGTAACCTTGATTCAGTTGCAAAGTAAGCTTGCTAAATGATTATAAATTGAAAAATGTTTATAAATGCTGGGTACGTATGATTTTATGCGGTAAATACACAATGTCAACTTTTTTATTGCAATTTTAAGGTTGTGCAATAAACATGCAACCTTTTTTACAAGTCTTTTATGGTCTAGTTTTATGCACTCATCCATATTGAGCAGTAAAAATCTTGTTTGTTCATTGCTTTTACAAAATTTTATCTGACATTACAAATTACTATCTACCAGTAAAAATCGTATATGCCTATATAATTTTATTTGAGACGAAAAAGTTAGTAGTTATCTTTTTAATTCACAATTCGTCTGAACTTCAAATAAAACGACCTCCGTGGTCGAGTGGCTTTGTACACCGGTTTTCAAGGTGTCGCCATCTCTGAGGTCCCGGGTTCGATCCCCGGTTGGGTCAATTTAGAAAACGAACTTTTGCATATTGGCCCAGAGATGGGTGTTTGTGATACCACCGTTATCTCTGATTTCCATAATACAAGTGCTTCAGCTACTTACTTTGATGATGTTGTCAAATATTTATTTATATTTAAAACCCGACTGTTACTGTAAATACTAAAGATACTCAAGATCTTTACAAATCTTAAAGGTCGTGTCTCGACGAGTATTCACGTCCTTACAATTTATTAAGTCCATTGGACAATCATTGGAGCGTAGTGAAACGCTTTCTATGCTCACTGACGCGCCATTCCGTTACTAATTTATATAGAAATTAATCGAATAGAATTTGAACTTAACATAAATTATAGAAATTGCACTGATTAGTTACGTACTTTTTATTATAATATGTTTTCACCTCTCCAGCACGAAAAGGGTGATTTTGGCGCGTAAAAACTCGCAGCGAAATCGTCTTTTGCTACAAGCGTACGCAAAGTAATTTATTAGTAATTTTTACACAACCTTTTGAAATAATAAAGAAAATAAGAAAAAGAATGACAAGGATGAGACTTGTAAAATTGATATGTGAGAAAAGGATAAATTGAATGCTTTATGTTGTCGGACATGAATTAAAAAGTATAACAAATAAAATACACGGATATACCGTAGTTGAATAAGAAGGTTGATAATTTGAAATAAAAAATATGAGGTCGCATGTATAAAATAAATATAAAACATGAATAATTAATAAAACATAATAACAAATTAAAGTTTTATGATTGCAAATAAATAAATAAGATGGGGTATTAATAAATAAGAGAAAATCACAACGTAATGTAAAACAAAATGACGGGAATCTACTTTATTAATTAATCTATCTTTGGAATTTGTTCCAAGCAATAATAATGTTTCTATTAATGATAATTTAATTAATTTAAATTGCAACTTGAGACAATAGAGGTGCCCTCTAGCTCAGTGATGACAAAAGAAAAGTCAAAATGCTTAAATATAGTTCATCAAAACATGCAAGGCTTTTCTGGCAAAGATTTAGAAGTTAGTTTGTTTTTAAATTCTGAGAATATTGATGTGTTATGTGTTACTGAGCATTGGTTAAAAAATTATGAACTGATCATAAATATAGATAATTATAGTAATGCAAGTTCGTTTAGTAGGAATTTTGCTATAAGAGGTGGAACGCTTATATTATTGCATAATTCAATACAATATAAAGAGCGCAAAGATGTAATATCTCATACAATTGAACAAATTATTGAGCTCTCTTGTGTGGAACTGGAACAAATGATTATAATTTGTGTATATAGACCCCCATCTGGGAACTACCCAGCGTTTGAGTCCGCTATGGAGGAAGTTTTAATAAAAACATGTAGAAGCAATAAAAAAGTGGTGGTATGTGGGGATTTTAATGTTGATATTCTAGAATCTAACCACCTCTCGAGTAGGTTCATTAACTTATTTAAATCTTTTAATTTGTTTCACACTTTTGAAGAGCCGACTCGAATAACGCCCACATCAGCTACTTGTTTGGATAACATTTTTTCAAATTGTAATATCCTTAAAAAATATATATTAAATTGTATTAGATCCGACCATAGCGGACAATTTGCCTCTATAGAGCACCATCATGTTTGTCCTAAACGCGAAAAAGTTTGTAGGTCAATAAATAAACATTGTGTAGATAAATTTAGGAATAACATTATGGATAAACTTGAAAATTTACCAGTACCTTCTATGGAACCCAATATCCTTTACAATCATTTATTTAGTGTGGTCCAAATTGAATTTAATAAAAATTTTAAACAAAGAGTAATCAAATGTAGCAATAAAAAGGAATTTAGTGATTGGGCCACACCAGGTATTTATCAGAGTAGAAATAAATTATATGAACTGTATGCTTTAAAAGCTACTTCCTGTGACCCTAATTTCATTGAATATGTCAGGAAGTATTCCAAAACATTTAGAAATGTATGTATTCTTGCAAAGTCCATGTCTATCTCAAATAAAATTAAATCATCGGCGAATAAAATAAAGGCTACATGGAATATTATTAATCAAGAAACAGGGAAACCAAAAGATAAAATAAATTCTTTCTCTCTTAAACTTGGAAATAAGACTGTAGATTCCGATATTGAAGTTGCGGGTGTTTTTGAGGATTTTTTCACTCGGATTCCCCTGGAAACTACTGGTAATCTAAATTCCTGTCCTAGCATTGCTATCGCCCTCCTTGAGTCAAGTGTTGATAAGTGTAATGAAGTTTTCAATTTTAAATATATTAACAGTGATGATAAAATAATTAATGTTAAAAAAACAGAGGATCTATGGGGCATTTCTACCAATATTATTAAATCAATTATTGATGTAATAGCTCCTTATTTAGCGTTTATTTTTAACAAATGCATTGACGAAGGTATCTTTCCTGACTTAATGAAATACAGTAAATTAATTCCTCTGTTTAAAGCAGGAGATAAAAGTGATCCAACAAATTTTAGACCAATATCTATTTTACCTGCACTAAGTAAACTATTTGAAAAAATTATATATCTTCAATTATTAGAATATTTTACAAAGAATAATATACTACATAAGAATCAGTTTGGTTTTTCTAAAGGCAAAAGCACTACTGATGCTGGAATTGCACTTTTGAAGCATATCTTTGACGCTTGGGAGGCTAAGCAAGATGTAATTGGCATTTTTTGTGACCTTTCTAAAGCGTTCGATTGTGTTGATCACATAACTCTCTTAAAGAAGTTAGAACATTATGGTATCTCTAAAAAATCAGTTAGCCTTATGCAATCTTATCTATGTGGTAGAACACAACAAGTAATTATTAATAAAGCGGCATCTACTGGAGCCCCCATTAGCATGGGCGTGCCCCAAGGATCGATATTGGGACCTTTACTGTTCTTAATCTATATTAATGACCTACCTTACTACGCGGAGAATTTATGTGAGACAGTGCTATTTGCAGATGATACCTCCTTAGTCTTCAAAGTCGATAGAGGTAATAATTGTTCTGACGATGTAAATAGTGCTCTCTCTAAAGTTTTGAATTGGTTTAACATTAATAATTTAGCATTGAACCCGAAGAAAACAAAATGTGTAAAATTCACTTTACCTAATGTAAGGCAGGTAGACGTGCATATTAATTTGAATGCAGAAGTAGTCGAGTGTGTTGAGAGCACAAAATTTCTAGGTATTACAGTAGATTCACGACTACAATGGGATCCACATATTGATGCCTTGTCGAGTAGACTCAGTTCTGCGGCATTCGCAGTTAAACAAATAAGGCTCTTAACTGACATTGAAACGGCAAGGCTGGTCTATTTTAGTTATTTTCATAGTGTAATGTCCTACGGAATGTTGTTGTGGGGCTCAGCAGCTAATATTGGAAATATTTTTGTGCTCCAAAAAAGAGCTGTTCGCGCCATATACAACCTTCGGCCGCGAGATTCTTTAAGAGAATTGTTTAAAGAAATTAATATTTTAACAGTGGCAGGCCAATACATCTATGATAATTTAGTTAATGTAAGGAAACATTATTGCTCACTTGCTAAAAATAGTGATGTACACCGTTTTAATACAAGAAATAAAGACAAACTTGCCGTTCCAAGTTTTAGACTAGCAAAAACTAGGGGCTCATTTATGGGGAAAGGAATTGCCCTTTTGAATAAAGTTCCACAAAATGTAATTGAACTGCCTTTGCATGAATTCAAAATACATGTTAAAAAGACGCTCATGAGCAAAGGTTATTACAAAGTAGAAGATTATTTAAAAGACAGCAATGCATGGATGTAACATTATAAGTAACTATCTGATTTTCAGTTTTTAATAACTTTATTGTTTTTTAATTATATTGTTTTAAATGAAGGTATTTGGTAACGATATAATTTCTTGTAAATATCGTTACTCTGATTTCTGACAAAGCTGATAAGTTTCTTGCGCCCATTCTTCTTGTCAGCTAAAAAAGTCTCGAATGGGTGGTAGGAAAATATAGACATTTCAAAAGCACTTAATATCTAAGTTTATTTGAATAAAGAATATTTCATTTCATTTCATTTCATTATTCTTTACTCTATGAATATTTTTTTTCAGCATAGGTTTGATCAATCTATTTACATATTATAAAAAATTAGTGCGTCCAGCGATGAAGATAGTCGTCTTATTCCAAAAGAGTAGAGAGAACAAGTTTCTAATGCTGAATTTCACGGAAAATCACGTGAAAATACTGATCTTACATATAACACTTTTCTCGCTGGTAGAGATGATGAAAAGTTGTATGTTTAACACGAGACCAAATTTTTGTTCTGCCTCGTGTGTTTAAATCAATCTGTGCTCAGTTGTCTATACTCGCTGTTCATGATTTAAAGTCGGCACTCGCAGCACAAATTGAACTGTACAAAATGGTTGTAAATCCGATAATGAAAGTATGAACGGAACTCCTCTTTGCATTCAGCACCGTATAATCATTGCACTAACAACCACCAATCCGCGTTAAAGCCCGCCCTCCACTACAAGATGTGGAGGAGTGGAAAAATTGAGTTTTGAATGGTAATGGTATGGGCTTTAATTTAATTTCACTCAGTCTTTTCTTGATGGATGGACTTCTTTTTTTATTTGTAAAAGACAGATGAATAGCTACATTCCTTCTGATGAAATTCAAGCAGATTCCAGATTTAAAATACACCTACCTGATCGCCTGGGAACGTTACAATGCAGGCTAAAATTATGGCACATTGTTATCGAAGGCAACAACACTATTCATAACTTTCATTTTTAAGAACCGGACCATGGACAAGTTGAATATTGTTATATTTTTATGCAAACTATAATAAATTATTATATTTTTTAAATTTGAGATTTTAACATTCACAATGCTATTTTTATATAATACTTTGTACATTGGTGAGATGGCGCTGGCTTGCAGCGTAAGAAATGGCATACTAGAATAAATTCGACGTTCCCACTAGTGACTCGATAGCTCAGCGGTCAGAGCATTGGACCGGATATCAAAGGTCGCAGGTTTGATTCCCGTCCGAGAGCATGATTTCGTCGTATTTTTCTAGTAAATTATTATATCATTAAATTTTATACTCTATAATGGTCAAAGCCGAGCAGCAACCTTAATCTGAATTAAACCTAGTAGAACAAGACCTAACTTTAACATCGCATCGCTCGCAGTATAAAGGTAGGTTTACCAGTGGACAATATACCGGATCCACGGTCTGCCGATGGCCGATACTGTGAGGATGTCCGTACGTCCATTGCCTTCGCCATTATGTTTCCTTATAAAGTTATCAGCTCTAAATCCAAGGATGCTGCTTCAAAGATGCAATTCTTTAAAGAAATTTATAACTTAACCAACCGAATCTCTACACAAGCTAACAAAATTGTGAAGAAGCTTGTAAGAAAACATAGTTTAAAAACTAAAGTTTATGATCATGTCATTTTGAGTTCGAGCAATTAAATTATTTTTATACTACCTGCTCGTCAATGGCATATTATGTGTCATGCAAACCTTTCCTAAAGTAAGTCATTTTTCCCATGGGGAATAATGTGATTTGAATTTGGAATGCAACCCTTGTAGTCGTGCTTGATCGATGTTGGTTTCAAAAAAGTTTAGGTGCAATGAGATCTTATTTCTGAGTTAAGCTGTATGTTATCATGAAAACTTTTTACGAAATTCATTTTCACCCGCGCACCAAGAAGGATTTATTTGAATGTCGAACTGACCACTACAGAATAGACGACAAAAACATAAACTCTAACCCAACTATAAATGTACCAAAGAATGTAACTTTGTCGTTGCACAATTGGTGTAATATTTCTAACATAACTTTTAATTTTCATATTTTATTATTATTTATTATTCTTAATTTTTAATATTTTATTATTCTAACTTTAAATAATTACTTAAGAACTTTCTTTATAACAGTCATTGGTTTCAATTGCCTCGCAGAAAGCATAAAAAGTAGAGTATGCATCGCGGGCTTAAATGTGTATTTGTCATGGGCGATCTTGAACACCTCGTACTCAGGATTCTAGCCTTAACTCCCTCGCTCCGCTCGGGAGTTAACCATAGAATCCCTCGAACTCGGGGTTCAATAATAGCGCCCGGGACACAATACACTACTTTAAGCCCTTATTGCATAATGTACTATTCCAATACGTCATAATCATCGATATAATTATTCTGCTCAAATGAAAATAGGCCTATATGATTTTCCATACAAATAAGATAATTTCTGAGAAGTATTTTTATGATAAACTCTATTTGATGATATGATTATGATAATGCTATTTGATGATACTTCTATGATAAATCCTAGACATAAAACTAATTAGTCATAAACGCGATGTAATCCCTCCACGCATTAGGTGCACCCCTCTCAAATGTAGTTGGGGAGGTTCAGGGTTTAAAATTTGGAAGCATTTTTTGTATACAGACCGCGGAAAAACTAAATTATAAAATGAGTATTCGCAATTAGGTCTTTGTTTATTTAACATTTATTGTAATACCCTTGCAAAATTAGGTAATGGTGTTACTCAAAACAAAATAGAGGCCACCATATGGATTCCCATACAAACGAGCTAATAAATTTCTGAAACGTTTTTTTAATATCGAAAGCTGTAATAGTCAACTTGCGGACTCTACTGTCGAATTCACTGACATAATTTCTCACCTAATTTCCGTGTGTCAGTTAGAATTGAAAAATGATAAATTTTGCGTATTTTTATATGAAACTCCAATATCTTTCTATTCTAACTGACGCACGGCGAATGGGAGAAATTATACAGTAAATTCGACAGTAAAGCCCGCAAGTTGACTACTATCGAACAATGTCAAATAAAAAAAAATCAGGTTGAATAATATTAAATTTTACATCCCTATAATCAAAAGAGTAGTCATCTGATACAAAAAAACACATAATCCATCGTTCAATTGCCTCAATGTCATACAGAAATCTAAGGCCATTTTAAGACTCTTGTGCGCCGAATAAGGCTTATACAATTAAACCCAGCCCGATAAATGGTCGAAGGTCTCATGTCGCAACTCTTCACAATCGCTGTTTTTATGGCAACAAGAATTTTATAGGCCGCAACTGTTAACAATACTAGAATTGTTACAAACTGTCGTTTCAATGCTAAATGAAACGAGTATTCGACGCACAAAAAATTAACTATTGATAATTGACCGAGCGAACGCAAAGCGCGAGCGAAGCGTTTCTGTTTCAGCTTGGGCAAAAATGCTATCGTATGTCCGTCCGGTTGTATTTAAATCATAAAACATATCTGATTAGAACTTATAAATCCAATTATTACAACATTGAACTAATGACTTATAAGTAAATCTTCAGTTTCAGTGCATGAAACTAACATTAGAAAAGCAATATTTCTATTTCAACATTTAAAAAAGAACAGTTCACTCTAAGAGAAAACAACAGTACTCAAATTTATGTGGAGTTTTAAGAAATCATCCATGATACTATTCAATATAAAGTTCCTCTAGAAAATAAACAATTATGGAGAAGGCCAAAGCTTCTGTTACTCTATAATTTTGTTGGGCCAGCGATTGAACAAAACAAAAGCAGATCGCGTGCAAATAATGCTTAAAAGTTTTCTCAATGAAGACCAATTTTGTGTTTAAAAAGCTATCGTTCTATTCATAACAGCTATACGCCAATAAGAGCCGATAATTTGGGCAATAAGACCAAAAGTGAAGCGCCAACGTCAGTTGCATGTAGGAATCGCATGCAGTGCAGTTCAAACGTCTTTCGGGTTCCTTTGGAACCACAAGCAAATTACACGAGTCTCAGGCTGTGAATAAAGCATCGCTATATTCTTTGTTTAATTGCAATACTGTAAAGGATAAAACTTTATGAGTAATATTATACGAAAACGCTTAGCGGATAAAAAACAACACAATTCTACTCTTGCTCGCAAATTTTATTAAACAGCGTAAATCTTCGTCAAGAATAATAGTGCAGAAGGTATGCGCTTTTCCAAGATGGATTTAAGTTTTAACATTAAATCTAATAAAAAATATTGATCATCAAATTCGGAGAAAATTACTTAGAAGTGTCTTATTTAAAGAATAATCAATTAAGAATATGTTAAAAATGTAAATTAGTTTTTAAGGTTCGATGGAACTGGCATTTTTTAGTAAAAACAAAACTTCATAAATAAATAAAGAGGAAAAAAAAAAGAATAAACGAATTTAATTAATTATCTATGCTTATTATTGTTAAGGTTATAACTACATCCAAAATACAGACTGAAGATAAGAGAATCATTATCCAAAAGCTTATCGAGTGTTTCACCATTCATACCCGCAATTACTCGGGGCGCGAATCTCGTGCCAATTTCAACCTCCGGCATTAAGGCAATAATGAGCGAATTATTCAGGCTTCACCTCTGGCGACGGCCTCACTCAAACGTATTACATGAGCGGTGCATTTGATGCAGGAACGCTACTGGCATTAGCAAACACAGAAACATTGGCACTAGCGTTAATAGCGTACGTGTTTATTGGCATTAGGCAGTAAACACGTACGTATATAACATTAGTTATACGTGTTTATTGTTTAAAACTCAAACAAAAGCGTCTGGTTTTTTCGAATCCAGCAAGAATTTTTTTTTTTACTTTTTGGAAAAAAAGTTTAACCTTGGCACACAAAGAAACACTAAAGCTTGCGTCTCATTTTTCAAACCTAGAAGGAATAAAAACAGTAAGCTTTTTGCAGATCATGTTCATCCTTCTGCATTATGGCAATTATTCTGACTCCACCTCTGCGAACGGCCTCATTTAAACTTATTGCATGAGCTGAAAACTACGATACCTACGATGCATTTAATGCAGAAACGCTAAGCTGGCATTGGCAAACACAGAAATACTGGTGTTGGCGCTAATTATGTGTTTATAGTCTAATGTAGGGTTGATGAGGATTCCTCATCCGCTTACTCATAATGCGGAAGTTCCGCAATTTTTGGAGTTCCTCAACCGTTACCGCATCCTCAAAATGAAAGTAAAAAAATTCTCTTCCGCTTTCGCTTCCTCTTAGCCCTCGTACGCACAAGCGGTAAACCCGGTTGGCGGTTGCTTAACCGTCGCGGTGGCGGTTGCATATTAAAATGGAAAGAGCGACAAGCCGCCCCCTGCGATCAACCGCCAGTGTACGAGCTGTCCCCTCCCGCCGCGCCACCTGCGCGCTTCCTTGCTTGTCAGTACAAGTTACAGTTGACATTATTATTATATTTATCTATTTCTCTCTCTCTCATCCCATCACATGCTCTTCCTCATCCGCTTCCTCATCCGCATCCTCTTCCTTACAAATATATCCTCATCTTCATCCGTATCCTCCAATTTTGTGCTTGATTGACAATTTCTCATCCACCTCCCCTTCCTCATCAACCCTAGTCTAAGGTTTATTGTCAATCATAAATTTTATACTTGTTTACTGTCTAAAGCTCGAACAAAAGCTTCCACCTCACCTTTCTAATGAGAAATAATAATAATATTAAGCTTATTACATAAAAAGTTCAACCTCCGGCATTATGGCAATAATGAGCAAATACTCAAGCTTCCACCTCTGGCAACACTCAAATGTGTGGCACGAGCGGCAAACTACGATGCACATGATGCAGGAACACTACTGGGGATGACAAAAATAGAAACACTGGCGATGGCGCTAATGATACTTAATTTTGTTTATATTATCTAGAAGATAAACACTATAAAGCTTGCGTTACGCATTTGGAATAAAAAAGGCAAGTATTTCATTGATTTTTCAGGAATCTGTAATACTGTTTGTTTGCCACTTCAATAAATCATGAAGATACTGATGTAATACTAAATAATATACTAGAAAAAATAGGACTCGCACCAGATCATGTTCTCGGACGGGAATCGAACCCGACTCGTGACTCGGTAGCTCAGCGGTCAGAGCATTGGACCGGATATCCAAAGGTCGCGGGTTCGATTCCCGTCCGAGAACATGATCTGGTGCGAGTCCTATTTTTTCTAGTATATTATTTAGTATTATATAAAAATAGCATTGTGAATGCTTAAATCTCAAAATTTCAAATACTGATGTAATATTAAAACTATAATGTTCTCAGTTTTCTATTGTTTCGTTGAAGTGATCTCAAATTTCAATATAGCACAATCCCAAAAAAGTCCATAGTAAATCTAAATTTTCCAAACAAAAAAGTTACATAACGAAATTGCACGCATTTGCATATTAAACAAAATTTGCATAGGAAATTGGTTTTGTAAAGGTACAAATACAAAAGAAACTAATTAATATTAATCTATTGACAAACGACAGAGCCCACGAGAACAACAAAAAATTACTCAAGCCTGACCTCAAACCTTTGCACTGTGTTGCAATAAGCCACTAGGCAATTATGTCAAAGTTGCGAATAAAGAAATACATTCCTTAAAATGTTGCCATTTTCCAATATTGTGAAGAAACAACAATTAATTAATTAAGTCGTGGTCTTTGTTGAAGAGTTTCATTGTAAATCCTAGTGACAGTTTTTTTTTATAAATACGTAATAATTTCTTTAACACAAATATTTGTTTATTTATTTTGATTTAAATGATAATAAACTTTCAGTATAGTTCATTAGAGATGTGTTCTTATCTAAACTCGAATTTAAAATGACTATTTGACAGTGAGAGTGCCAGTTCATTGCACGCAAGAGCATGGGCTCTATTTTTGAATCGCTAGTTGTGTATCATCCTTGGTCAGCGATTTTGGAGTTCGTTCGATTCAATTGTCAATTGTGACATTACAGTCTCCTTGGTCAGCGATTTTGGAGTGCGATTTAGTTATCAATTGTGACATTACGTCGCATGCGACTTAAGACACATGAATGATTTCGAACGAATTATTCAAAAATAGGGCCCCAGTTCAAAGTAATTAACGTAAAGTTTTCAAAACAGAATGAAAATGAATAAAATCTTTACAAATATATGTCATTTTTCTGCGTGTATGGTTATAGATAAAAGTTCGGTATTTCCACTTGTTTTTACGTAAATAGGTAAGTACATGTTTACGTAAAAACAAGTGGAAATATCATAGTGGAAGTAAGTACTAACATTAACACAAATAATGTTTTCAAATCCGTTACAATTGCTAACTAAAAAACGACTGACCCAAAAATCCATTTGGTTTTTCTAATTCATTTGACTACGCTAAAACCGTTACATTTTACTGTTTATTTCCACTTAATTTTAGTTGTTTTTACATAGCTTGAGTATCTAATCAGTCAGTTTTTTTTGTTTTCCAAAAAAAAACTGTGTTTATTGATACACGTTATCTTTGATATTGCAGACGTTTAAAAACTGTCCTACACTATAATACTATGAACTTGATCTAGGTGTAATTATGGTCACTATTCGATGCACAAGCTAATTATTATGTTTATGAATAAGAATATTTGAAAGCAAGAACATTGCAATCATATTCCCTTTAATTAACTACCAAGATGTTAATCCGAAAGAAATTGGAGTAAAAGTTCAATACTCACCAATGATATCCGATATTTATATTGCAACTAAAGTTTAATGAACTTTAAATGCAAACCTTAGAAATGGCATAGTTATAAACTATAAGAGCAATTGCTCCATCGATAGTAGATAGTAGTCACGCTCGCAATACTAAGTATCGATTAATCGGGCCCCGCCTTCCGATAATCGAGTGTAATTCGACAGCTGTCGAAACAGCCATAATCGGTCGGACATCTTACATGCCGACAAAACGAGATATCGAGATATCCGAATCGCCAGCGACAAATTAGCGAGTCAAATGAAGTTCCGTTTTTGCTTCGGTTATTTATCGGTTCTTTTCTCTCGAAGTTCAATCAACTTTTACATCGTGTAACGGTGTTAATACTACTTCTATGGGAATTTAATTCCGTGGGATATTGAAAGTTGTCAAATTGCAGCAATGGATAATTTGTAACTATCACTTTCGCAGTTTGCATTCTTTTGATCCTAAATCATTACGAAGAATGTCTATGTACAAAAATCTGTTTATCTTTTGATTTTCAATCGTTCAAAATTATTCACAATATACAACAATTGTATTGTACTGTATCTGGTAATTGTAAAACCATAAACAATTGTATATTTTTAGGTTTTTCATTTAAAAATTGCTACTTGTGTAAACAGCATACTATTTCGTTAAGAATCTGATCTTCCGATCTTCGCACAAAAACAGTAAGATAAAACTTTTGAAACTTCATACATGTCATCTTTTACAATAGTCATTGCCAAAAGTTTCTTCACAAAAGGTCATTGTTCCGACCGAGACCTCAAAGTTACGTAAGTGACTACAAGGTGCCATACCGCAGGCGAAAGTGCCAGGTGCGACCAATTTCACCGTGACCGGTTCTATCGAATTGGTATTGTTTAGACTTAATTAATGCTCTCTTGAACTAAGATAGACGGCTTATGGCCACTATTGATAGACAGCTTTATAAACAAAAGTTACGGTTAGGGGAGAGTAACCTATATTTTACCGACTTCTAAATATGACCTCTGAATTTCCTACTCATAAAGATTATATCAGGGAGATGATGATGATAACTAGTTAATTCAGAGGTGAAACAGTTTGGAAGTCGGTGTAATAAAGATTACCCTACCCAGTCTGTAAAATCTGTCTGTCTATCCTCAATAAAAAATGGCCTAGGTAATAACAACAGTTGCCAATTAACTGATCAATTTGTATTTTTGCGATGGATTACTATTGTTTTGTTTGTGTAGACTTAGGTGATACATTCATTAAAGTCCATAGTCTATGACTATTTTAAAGTAAAGACAGTAGCATAAAGCCTTTATGATAAAGGCAAACACTTTGGGTAACAAAGAAATTAAAAGTTACGGTGTTATTGTTTGGGAAATTTCCAAAGACTTTTATTGAATGAAAAGAGAAATTCGGAAATTATTTTCTTAATTTTTTTCTTATTAAATGAATAGCGCTCTTTCTTCCATCTGCGGAACAAAATATTGCGCGTTATATAACACCATAATTATTTGAACATTACAAAACAAACGCAATATACTACATTCCCACAATTAAACCTTTACAAAAATTATGATTTGAACTTTTCTGAGCGCTGAACTGTTAAGTCTGCTACTGAGCACCATTATTATGAGCAATCAGTTGCTTTACCTTTCACCATCTTTGAGATTAATATTATTAAACATTGTTTTGTACCGATCTAAACATTGTTATGAAAAACAGCAATCTTTTACTACGCTTACTAAAATTGCTAAGTTTATAGAAAATGTTAATTAAAAGAAACCTTAAGATGACTTTCAATTCAAAAGAAAAAATATTATTCTCTGCGTGGTTTGGTTCCGTCGTTGATTCCTTCCTTTAAATATTTATCATTTTTTTTACAACTACCAAGGTATAACGTAAAATCCTATCACTGTTATGACAGCAAAGAGTTTTGCTATAAAACGATTACGTATCCGCAAATATTACATAACATTCCGTTCCTAAAAGGAAACGGTTGCTAGATTGCTAGATGGAATAACTCGATGCATATATTATTTTACTGTTACGATTCAAACAATAGATACCGGCATCGTAAGTTATTCCAATGGGAACGATAAACGGATCTCTCAACGGAATCTGAAGGAAAACGTTCTGTTTGATGATTGATTGTAGGTTTTTAGGAGCTAGTGTTCCTTTAAAAAGAACTAAAATACTAGATGTAATAGCTTAAGAGCTTATTAGACCTTCCTGAAATAAGGATCCGATATTTAGTCGCTTCTAAATTCAGAGAAGTTTAATTGCATTCAGGAAGGTAGGATGCGATTTAGCAACCGTAATTATTTGCGGAGGATATGCAAGACTTTTACATTCATGACACAATATGAATATAGAATTCTTGATATGCAATGTTGTTATAGTAACCGCCACAAATGTTCGGCCTACAGATGAGCAGCCCGTCGGTAATGGATGAATCGAGAGAAATAAACGCCTGAAACTGGAAAAGTGCATTCGGTTGGGAGTCTGTAGGCACCTAGGCATGCAAAGATTTACCGTCTTAAAAAAATAAAACAGCTCTTAATAAACCTATTTTTGTTAAAATGTATTTTGTCTCCTTAATTCGAACTCATTTCATAATACAAAAGAAAAAACAAAACACTTTTTAACTAAAATAGGTTCATTAATCGTTTTATTTTTTTATGAACAACACGGTTAGATATTATGTAATTTTAAGTTGCGTGTTTAGTTTATTATCATTTCGTATGTTTTGGCTGTAAGCACTATATTTATACTTTGTTATCATATTGTACATATTAAAGAAGAAAAAGCATAATAATATAATAATAAGTCACAGCTAGTGATAGCCTTCTATCATTTTAATAGTAATAAAACTTTCAAACAGCTTTTAAACTTATCAACGCTGATGAAATCGACATCACTATTCATTTATTCAAACTAAACTGCAGACACGAAATGTCTTGACATTGCCACTGATTCGGAAAAGAAATCACACCTGTCATTTGTATCGATCAGTTTAGATGAGGCTAGATAGAGTATCGTGTCGTTTGTTAGTCTGTAGGATTCTACAATAGACATCCGCATTGGGCCTTCGTATAGCAACACCTGTCATTTGTACCGATCAGTTTAGAAGAGGCTAGGTAGAGTATCGTGTCGTTTGTAAGTCTGTAGGAGTCTACAAATAGACATCCGCATTGGGTATTCGTATGGCAACACCTTTCATTTGTACCGATCAGTTTAGATGAGGCTAGGTAGAGTATCGTGTCGTTTGTAAGTCTGCAGAAGTCTACAAATAAACATCCGCATTGGGCATTCGTATAGCAACACCTGTCATTTGTACCAATCAGTTTAGATGAGGCTAGGTAGAGGATTGTGTCTTTTGTTAGTCTGTAGGATTCTACAATAGACATCCGCATTGGGCATTCGTATAGCAACGTGGTTTTATTCAGCATGAGTTACTTGCAGTTCACAATATCATTATTTTAAGTATTACATACTTGTCCAATACAAGAGAACCGTCGTGCCGATATATGTATACAACGAGGTTCATTTCGTTTCTTTTCTATTTATTCCATTTTGGACACAATTATCCTTCATACTTATATAAACAGCTGAACATAAACTCCAAAGTATGTACGTACAATTAAATAACACATTAATTAACTCATCTGAATAGAACCGTTTGGATTCATAATTAGTGGAATCGGGTGCCTGAAAATCAAAAAGAGGGCATTTATGATGAAACATTTAGAATTTAATCACTCTTGCAATACTTTTACATTTCTATTTTTTGTTTTGATAGGACTCATGGTAGTCTATGAAGATGTTACGACTTTTCTAACATAAATATCAAATTTAGATTTCTAATACCTTAGAACTAAAAATATGCTCAGTCTATCTTTCAAGATAACGAGATAAAAATTTCGAATAGATTTGCAAAAATTATCATAAAATGTTTTACGTAGACGACATTTTGACCTATAGTAATTAAGCTGGCATAATTTAATATTCTGTCCCAAGGTGTGCCGCGTCGTTTTTGCATACATTTTAATAGATTTGGCATTTCGATGTGCATTCAGTTTTGCCTTCGTTTTGAAATTTGACGATATCGTAAACTTGACGTCACAGTTTCTATTAAGCTAATCTTAGGTATAAGTGATGTAGAAAACCTCGTTTAAAATGTATCTTATGTGGGAGCTATGAAAGGAGGTGCTTAGAGCCAAGCATCCTCGGAGTCGTTTTACATCGTATCGTGTTGATGGTTCATAATGTTACTCGACGACACTCAAAAATTCCAAATAATAATTGAAATACCAAAGAAACCAAATCAAAAAATCTGTTCTAATTTCAGAAAGGTAAACTTCTAAATAATATGAACCTTTTAACGAAAAGATTTTTTATTCGTTCTACGGTGGGTCTACACCTACAAATGAAGAAATACCTTCCTAATTTATTTGTTACCTAGACAAAATAAAACAAACTTGTGATAAGCGTGTGTGTTTTCAATCACATAACTCATTCGAATTACAAAAAGTAACGTGTTTACAAACGCACTTCAATATGTTATTATACAAGAGCTTTGTAATTTGTAATGGACATAATATAAAAAAGAAATGGTTTTGATGCCGGATCTGGCAACCAGTTTCAGTTATATCGAATTACTTCACACTCATACACTAATACCAGTGTCTCTACCATGAGTTGATGCAAACTGTTTACGCTACCGTAAACTATCGGATATACTGCTCACAGTCAATGCGAGTGAAAGAGAGAAAACGATAGTTTGCGGTAACGTAGACCGTTTGCATCAACACATGGTAGGGCCCCAAGGCAACCAGACGAAATGATTGTAATTGATTTTGATTCAATGAGACGCCATTCGTATTAATAATTTTGTTGTAAAAAAATATTTTCATTTTGTTACCCAACTTCGAACTGGTATTTATTACTTCTTTTTAACCGACTAAAAAAATGGAGGGGATTCTGTAGTCGTTCGTATATTATTTTTTTGTGTATGTTCAACGATTACTAGAAGACGGATTAACCAAATATCAGGTTTGTTACCAAGTTAGTCCAATTTTACATTGGTTTAGGAGTTTTGAGGTAATCCTGAAAATTTTGTCATTTTGGCACATTACATTATTTTTATGGGTGTTCGTGCATATTTTCTTTGTTTGTGTTACTAGAGAAGAAAAACTAAACTTCACTATAAAAAGGCCAAGTGCGATTCGGACTCGCACACGAAAGGTTCCGTAAAAATCACGTTTGTTATATGCCCCCCCTAAATATTTGATTTACTTTAATTTAATTATTAAATTTTTAAAGTTGATATATAACTAAATATTCAGTAAATATTTCAAGCGTCTACCTGTTGCCGTTATCAATATCGAGTCGTATCGATCGTAAAGTACCTTGCTTTGCTGCTGTTTATTTTGCAAAGGGATAAAGGCATAACAGAAATTCATAATAAAATATATCTACATTACAACTATTAAAAATTTACAGTCGGTGTTTTTTCTTACGGTTATTATTTGTTGCACATGTAAACATATTACAGACAAATAATATACATTATCAGACATTTATTTTGTTGTGTAACTGTTTGCCATATACAATACCTACCTATTGCCCCTTATAGGCATCTTTACTATATATTATATATTAATTTAATAATGTGCAGCTGGCTTTCAAACATAAAATGTCTGTACTAGGGGACACAACTCTTCCATCAAAATCGGAACATATACAGCCTTACCACAAAAGATTTTAAAACACTGTTTAATTTAGACACTGTTTAAATGTGATGCTATCTCTTACAAAAATATTGTCAAAAAAGTGACAGCATCACATTTAAACAGTGTCTAAGTTAAACACCTGTTAAACAGTGATTTGTGGTATGGCCGAATATCTATGTCTAGACATGTCTTTATTCTAATTTCAACTTTAAAAGAATTTACAGTTGCTCAGATATTTTTACAGAACATACCTGAGTCCTAGCGATGTTCCAAATGGACGCGCGACAAAGACTGTAACAATTGAAATTTAAACATTATTATTTATGATATTGGTTATGGACTAAAATTGAAAAAGAAAAAATACTTATAAACTAGCAAGTTATAAGAAATTATGCCAAGAAAATCATTTTTCCATAGGTCATTGATCATAGTTGGTCAGATTGTAAAATGTCAAGATCATTATTATCTCTTTACATTTTGTTCAATAAAGAAAGTTTAGTATCTTGAAATTTGACTTCTTCAGCCGTGTGACTAGCAGCCAGCTAGCCATTCAAGTTCAGGAGTTTGATTCTCGCGTGTGTATTTTTTTTTATATATTAGGTGTATCATTGATGCGTTTGATTTAAATAATATGAATCATTGTACTGCATAACTGAATCAGAACAATATGTATCATAATAATTCTTTTTTTTTTAATGTTGTCCAAGATGTCTGACGTCCATACTGCCCTATTTAATATATTTATTGAATTTTATTTGCTAATCAAATTGCCAAATGTAAATGTTTTAGCGTAGCTTTAAGCTCACATTGTTACAAACAAATAAATAAACGACGTCATTTTTTTATATTAAATAAATAAATGCTCGGACAATTTCACACAGCGCCATCTAGCCCCAAACTAAGCAAAGCTTGTAATATGGATGCTAGACAACTGATATACTACTTATTACTTTTTAAATCCCGTTACAGAAATTAAAATTCGTCATTTCAATTTCGGTCCGGATGGGAATCGATCCCGGGACCTCTTGCGTGGCATGTTGACCACTGCACCACTCAGGTTGTCAAAAAATAAATATAAGACTAAAACAATGGCAGCCGCTCACGAGGCAAGGCAATGTGCTTTAATGATTGTTATAAAAAGAGAAAAACTTAATTCTCCTCATTTCTACTGATAACGTAATCAAAACACCACTTCCCATAAACACAAAAAACGATATTGTAACGTAATACATACTTAATGCGTTGAACGAAAGTGAAAATATTGAAAGTAAGCGTTCGAGCCAATAGCGATGTAGCCGACCAAATTATGATGAGTCTCGATCAAAACCAGTTTGGGCTAGGCAGTTGTATACTGAGTGTTACTGAGATTACGTACACTGTAAAGACATGAGTGTATTACGTGAAAGTACTTACGCAATTAATATTCAATCGATAAACGCATCTTGATAACGTAATTGACATGTTTTATTTTTTTACTTTCGGATTGAGGCTGCAGATGCGCAGTAATCGAATGAAGAATTAATATTAACTCCGTTTACATTGCGCTGTTCTAATGCAAGTGTTAATATAATGGAAAGAGTAAACCGTAATGTACGTATGTAAAAACGATAGTCTTTGCTCTTGATTCTATTAACTTGGATTATATAAAACTAAAGAAAAGGGTAAATTTGTTCATATCGAAACTCATACAATCAGTGTTTTTTTTTAATTTGCCTCTGTGTTTTCAGTGACATTTGTAGCTTCTTTTCTATATTTTTTTTGTTTTTTCTAGCATTTGGTGCCTTGTCAATGTTTCTTTACTGTTTAATGTGTAATTACAAGTGCACAGGAAATGAGTGGCTGGTACTTAAACACATTTCGTAAAAGCTGCAAGGCTTCGTAAATTTATAACATCTGCATGAAGCACCATAAAGGTGGTAGTAGGTATTTTATATTATTTCTCACTTTCGATTCGTAAAACTGCGAAAATACCTACTAACATTGAAATTTTATTTTCTAAATAAATGATACACAAACTTTTCACAGACAAGTGAAATTTATTCATCACTTATATAGAAACAAGCCAAGTGCGTGTCGGTCTTCGCACATTTAGGGTTCCGTACAAAATAGGCAAGGGGCTTATCTGTGCTACGCGTTTGACCGCAAAATGAAGTTGGTTTGTGCCTTAACCGGAATCGAACCTATCAAATATGAAAAAAGCACTATCTTTTATTTTTACGATACCGATCGAAAGGGTTACTCATTAGGATATCTTTTTCTTTTCACTGCACCACTCAGGTCGTGGTGCAGTGAAAAGAAAATACAGTGCACGCGGACGAAGTCGCGGGTGAAAGCTAGTACTCAAATAAACAATTATTTATATTAATATTATAGTAGTATAAAAGTCTATGAGCAAGATTACTAATTAACACTGGCAAAAAAGTGCTAGATGGAACCCAGTACCTGAGACGGAAAACCTCAAAAAGTTTATTTTAGATGACTCTAGGTATACGAAAGATTTAGTTTATTTCATTAAGCTCCGGTCACACTTTGCATCATTAAACAAACACAGCTGATTGGAACCCGCAAGCATTAAGGTCAACGAACTCGACAGACAGACACCGTCAGTGAATTTTAATGTGAATGCAATCATTTTAGGAACGTAACTTTTTTTTTATTAGGTATCATCACTATTTATTGATTGTCCGCAGATAATCAAATAACGTCATCATTTTTTACATGTCATATCTAAAAGTTTGTGAATTAAAACCATAATAATAGTTCATTTTTCTATTTCATTAAGATAAATAATATATTAGGAAAACTATACATATGTCATTTTGTTTTCATTAATGATATCTTTTGCCAAATACTAACTCCCTGACTCAACTAAATTCCAATTCAAAACCAAGACTCTAAAATTGTGGATTAAGTGTTTCATATAAAATAATTAAGGAAGTATTACGTTAATACAGTGACACTTTCAACACATTATTAGTATAAAAGTCGAAGGATTTATTAAAACCAATAACTCAACTTTATTATTGACTGTAAAAAGTGGTTATATCACGTGCTGCCGTGTGTACACACGGCAGCACGTCAGGTTATACAGTTAAACTGCGAAAACAGCTTTTATTACGTAGGGCATAAAGGCGGTCTCAAGGTCAACATGTATAGTCTGAGGTGCCGTGTGTACCTACACATTTTTGTCACCAAGATTATGTAAGTAATTTGCGTTGGACATCTATCAACCAATAACTATGGCGGTTATCGTTTAACAATTTGTCATGTTATGTAATGTAAAATGATTTAGTACAAAAGAAGAAAGCTATGAATACACTATACAACGTGTTACAAAAGTACCCCTAATACCGAATATGGTAGATAGGAACCATCAAACTGAACAACTTTTACTATGGGACCAACTCTGAAATCGCGAAAAAAAATCAGCTGTTTCATACATTTTGATATTTTCGATTTTAATTTTTGTATGAAACAGCTGATTTTTTTTTCGCGATTTCAGAGTTGGTACCATAGTAAAAGTTGATCAGTTTGATGGTCCCTATCTACCATATTCGGCATTAGGGGTACTTTTGTAATACGTTGTTCATGAAATATGTTATTTTAAAGTAGGTTCATTAATATTTTTTGTGATTTAAGGAAAAAGTTGGACTATATCCCCCTTACTAATAAAGATTGCATAACAGATGTATAGTTACACAGTGTTTTGTTCCTTTCTTTATAATGTCAAACTTAAATAGTTTGACAGAGAGTAACCATTGTGTAACTATACATCTGCTATACAATCTTTATTAGTAAGGGGGTAAATAAATACCTTGATTTAGGTGGGTTATTTCACATTTTATTTTTGTTAATACTTTCAACGTCTTAAGCTTATGATAAACACTCAGAAGTTTGAAAGTAAACAAATTTAATGAACACGTACGAATAACTGTTTACCCAAAAATTCCATAAAAAATAACAAACAAAAATCTCGAATTCTCTTCATCGTTTAATGAACTCACGAAGGGATCGTTAACTTTCATTGTTTAAATACAAACAGAACCCCAATGTATTTTGTTTTTCCCCTCCGTCCACTTGGACCCACCGCCAGACTCCACTGTTGGATCCATCAAGTAAATAGGAGAATATTTTCGTATACACATCACTTAACATACTTATATTACTTATACAGGGTTATTTTTAATTCATTTAAAACCTCTCGTGGGGTTGATCAGACCATCAAACTGAACAACTTTCATTATGGGACCAGCCTTGATATCGCGAAAAAAAAAACAGCTGTTTCATACATTTCGATGGAGTAGGCATAGTACTTTTGTATGAAACAGCTGTTTTTTTTCGCGATTTTAAGGTTGGTCCCATAATGAAAGTTGTTCAGTTTGATGGTCTGATCAACCCCACGAGAGGTTTTAAATGAATTACAAATGACCCTGTATAAAGCATAGGTAATTAGTAAAAAAACTACTTTTTAATAAAAAAAGAGTTATTGATTTTACAGTTCAACTATGTTCTAAAATCTTAAAAAAATTACATATCGAAACATTTTATCTACTAAAAGGCATTCAAATATTTCTTTTATAAGTAAACTTGGAAAAGATCTTAAGTTTAAAACTAAGTCAAATTCGAATCTTTTGAAATCGGTTACTTACATGTTTAGCTATACAACGTGTTACAAAAATACCCCTAATGCCGAATATGGTATATAGGGACCATCAAGCTGAACAACTTTTACTATAGGGCCAACTTTCAGATCGCGAAAAAAAACAGCTATTTCATACATTTTGATATTTTTGATTTTAATTTTTAACCGACTTCAAAAAAAGGAGGAGGTTCTTAGTTCGTCGGTATGTTTGTTTTTGTATGAAACAGCTGATTTTTTTTCGCGATTCCGGAGTTGGTCCTATAGTAAAAGTTGATCAGTTTGATGGTCCCTATATACCATATTCGGCTTTAGGGGTACTTTTGTAACATGTTGTATAATATTAAATTGTTTTTTGTATGAAAGTTAAAAATATCTAAAGCTTTCTCAAAATCTACAATTATGTACCTCGACATCAACACGCACAAACCTTCGAATGTTCACTTCAATCATATCACAGAAGAACTTCAAGGCCCCAATTAAAATTCCTAAAGTAGCATTCCTTAATTTAATAATCATAAGACGCAAAATTAACATCAACTTTACTTCCATAAAAGATCGGTATGACACAATGCAAATTATAATTTGGGCAAGCGCGAAAGTAAAATTTTAATTAAAATAGACTTGAACTTCTCACAGTTGCTTCACTTTCTTCCAGTGACGTGTTGCTGTTCCCGCGTTACGTCACCTGCGCAAGAGTTTGAAATTACACGTTCGTGATTTTAAGACATCGCCATTGTGTCATGGGAATGCTTTCTAGCGCGGCGTGGAAAAAAAATTGTAATGCGCTTGTAAATGTGATCGCTGTTTGTAAGTTGTTTTTGGTTACTGCAGTTCTACTTATAACATGGTAGTGCTAAAAAAAAATTATTTTAAATACAATATTGTTATAGGAGCATAACCAATGGCCTGTGACCAGTCTGTGGCTGGCAATGATGACCATACTAATGATAGGAACAATGCTTCAATTACATAGATGCCCAGCTCCATAGCTTGACCGACAAAACACGACAATATCACGTGATATAGCGTTTTATCGACACTCAACTGCCAAAATTCATTGTTTTTGACAGTTAACGCGATAAATCGCTATATCATATCGTGTTTCAGTTGTCATGCTAAGAAGGCTTAAGACCATACCACCTCCTAGTAAATCTTACTCAGATTTAATGCCATCATAATTCTTTTTAAAAAATAAGATACATACCTATTTAAAGTCTTCCATCAGTTGAAACAATTACCATGTTTTTTTTTTATTCACAACGGGTTAGCGCTTGGCCTTACCTTACCTGATCTTAAGTGACGATAAGGCCGAAGGTGGAAGCGCACTACACCCGGAATCCTCACCACTGAGGAACTGGCTATTTTACCTCTAAACTGCCGGAACACAACAATTTTTAAATTATTGTTATGTCGTCAGACTTAGGTAAGATGGTGATAGCGGATGGACGGAGGCGGACTTGAAATAAGCCCTACCACAAACCAAACCGAGTACAAATGTACCCCCCTTCTGGGAATCGAACCCGGGACCCCTGCGTCTTACACGGGTGGGCGAACCACTAGACCACAAAGGCGGTTAAAAGTGGTTAATGTTTACCTAATAAACAACCTTCTTTTAAAGACTATCAGAATATGGTCTCCCAAGTTTGTAGCTTCACTTCACTTAACTTTCTATGACTCCAAATGATGTTTTGTAAATTGGCATAAACCTCTAATCTAATACCAGGTGAAGACCGACGAATACTTATACATGACAAGCTAATCGTAAAACGTGTACTTAAGTGGACACCGTATCCACAGACTTCACTTCGAAAGTGAACAGTTTCTATGTCTCAACTGGCAGATTGAATACTTCTCAATAAACTTAAAGGAGCACTAGACTTTGAAGACCGTGTGTAATTGAAAATCCTTTATGGTAGTCTAATGCTACCTTTTAGTAAATCGCATAGTCTTATTTAGTATTAAAACCTATTAAAATAATTACATGCTGTTGTATACCACAGCGGGGCAAACCTAATGAAGATAATCATAATAACATCTCTCTTTGCTAAACCTTTTTAGTAATGTTTTCATTACTTTAATGACTTTTAGTAATAGACAGATAATAAGCGAGATTTTATGATTTAAGTACATATAAAGTCAATATTTTGAATTGACCATGGTACAAAAATATACTGCGCCAGGTATTTCCAGAGATAAGGGTTATGTGGTTTTTACTGTTGCCTGTTTCTGTGTTACCAATCATCTAGATAGAGTTTTTCCAATTTTTTTAAGATGGTGTGCGTTTTTAGCATCATCGCGTCCAAAGAGTATTGTAATAAAAACAATGGCCGCGTCTCACTACTTACAATGTGTGTGTGTTTTTATCAGCCAAAGCCAATCATATGTAATCAAACTCCCTGACTCCCATATATTATGACCTGTAACTATGAGTATTTAAGCGAAAATTACGTTCATTCATCTTTTTAACCTGAACTGTTTCGTTTGCTAAGAGAAACAAATCACAATTGAAATGCGTTATAATAATTTCTAATGAGTGTTGGCAAAAAAAATCCGTCATTATTTGTTTGTTACAATAATCATCTAGATAGTAGAACTCTAGATGACGTAAGCCAGTGTAAATAAGTGTCATCAGGAATGACAGACTTTGTTTTCTTGGATCACAATCCAAATAATAAAAAAGTGTAGAGTTATGACGTTAAACTAAATAGGTTCAGAGAAAGTACTTTTGCCAACAACCATTAGTATGTACATAATTTTTTTTTTATTTATAGCTAAACCGTAATAGGTAACTGGTTAGTTCCAAAAACCACAATATTATTTGCTAAATATTTTGTCATAAATCAATTGCAAGGTAGTATTTGCCATAAAAATTATTGATCGCGCGAAAAAGAAAGTTAAGTAAAAATAATTTGAGTTTTATAGTAGATTTTGGTAAAAGGTATAATTAGAAGAAGATTTTAATTTTAATTTATGACCTAATGTGATTATAGTGAATGTAAATAAATACATGTTACAATAAAAAAAATATTAAATTTGAAAATATTTATTGTTTGTTTTGGTTTTTGATTTTTGATTTATTCTTAACATCATTTAACTTTAAAGTAAATATTATATTATAAGCTCGATAAACTTGCTGTGTGAAAACTATGACAAATTATCACTTTATCGTTAATTGATTACACAAAATAAAAAATAACATCATCTTAGTTCAGAATTTTACTATTTGATATGTTAAATTATTCAACTGTAAATTATGATGGTCATTTGTTTTGCGGTGACAATGAACTAACGTCATATTTTTTTGACAAGTACAGTCGAGTTCATAAATATGTAAGCACTTTTGGCAGATGCTGACTTTTATTACAAAGGCATGGTTGATGAACTGTCTTAGGTATATATTAATGAACTCGACTGACCGATAAATCAGTCTTCTGCTTGTTTCATAAAAAAGTTATAATCGAAGGTAACAAAACAAGATCATTGCATATATTTATTTGATTTAATATAACAAATAAAGAAAACATACATATACGTGATGATCGCGTCTATATCAACTTTGATGAGAATGTTCTGTCATCGACGAAGTATCGATTAAACACGTCCGAGAATGTAATAATCGTAAATTAAAAACAAGAGACATTTTGTTCCCTGAAACATCATGCTTTGACGTGACGGCATGTAATCTTGAATTGTTGCGTGCAACCCGAGTCAACGAATATGGATATTATCGATTATCTAAATCCGACGCTAAATCGATAATTCGCACATTACCTAGCCAATCGTAAATCAAATTTAGCTGTCGATTGCAATTATTTGTTTTCTCATGTTTGTAATTTTCAATACAGCTATTAACGTAAATTAATAAATGCGACACGGAAATATCTATGTTTTACATTGTAGTCTTAAGGCTGACTTTTCAATCCTCAGATAATAGATATCAGTCAGTTAAATTTTAACCCGAATCCAAGACTTCTATGTGTATACTACACTAGACAGGCTGTACAGTACCGAAAAATTGCTCATTAAGTTACGGTGCATGCACCCTATTGCGAGCGACCGATAGAAACAGTTGATGCGCCACGAAGGTTGGTTGTGACACAATTTTTATTTAAAACAGCTCGTCTATGTAAATCGTTGCCCGAATCAAATAAAATTCATTAAAAATATACAAACAAATATTATGACAAAAATCTTCAATTTGGCAGTATAATACGTTAGGAAATTAAGCTTTATCTGGGCAATGAAAAATTAATCAACAATAGTCTTTAACACTTATTTGCAAAGGCATAAAATAATAGTTAAAATCTCTCTTTCCCAAACAGAAATTAAATTAACACAAAAGTTGAATTTGACGTTCATCATAATTATTTGCACACTGATCAGTGAATCTTCACTATAAATTATGAAATGATTTCAATAATAAAGCCATTATTGGATTGATAATAATAGTTCTTATTATTTTAAATTCTTTAAAAGCGACGAAGTACAAAAAATACCGTTAATCTAAACTAAAGATTGTGGTTGTGGGCTTGCCTGAGGAATAGGAACGACTCCTTTATTTTTAACCGACTTCAAAAAAAGGAGGAGGTTCTATGTTCTTCTAGTGTATTAATTAACGTAATTAAAGCATTGTTGGTAAATTCAAAAATCTAAAATTGTATCATATGTAAATAAATAAATTAACAAAAGTTGAGTTTCTGTTTTTTGGATCATTTTGTTTAATTCATCAACGCCCGGCCGAACGCATGCGGCCGGATAACAATGGAATATCTATTGTGTTCCATTTTCCGGGCGTTGAAAGATTAGGAAGGCCGTTTTCTATTATAACACGTGTCGATTACAAAAATAGAGACATCGAACAGTCAATTTAATTTTTTACATAAAATGCATAGAACTGGATCTATTTATGCAAAATGCATACAATAATTTTAAACTAAACTATAAACAAGTTTCTGATAACAGGAAATATCGAATTAACGTCAGACGACGACGATGCCGTGAAGTGTAAGATTTCTTATTTAGGTGCATAGTTTTGTATGAAATTGCGAAATACTGCATATTAACTAGTACATGTTAAATAAATTTAGAGGATAGAGTGTACAAAAACATTAAAAATACTACAATGCTAATCAAGACACCATAGATACCCGTAAATATTAATTAAAACCGCTTATGCTTCAGAATTGTGATTAAAATTTGCATTGAAATCAGCATAACATACGGACAGACAGACAGCGTTGCACCATAAGGGTTCCTTTTTACCATTTTGGTATGGAACCCTAAAAAGTAACTGAAAACATGAGCTGAGCCAATCGCCATGACGCAATGTGTCTAAAAAAAGTTTTTTAGTGTGTCACTGAAATTCAAATTTGAAGAATTTCGTAAGTACTGAGTAAAATTACAAACTCGAATTTTAGTACTTTTGCAGATTATGTTTTATGATTTTTTTTTATATTTAACATCACATACATTGCTCCGATTCCAAAGTAATTAGCTAAAGCACTCGCGTTATGGAAATCAGAGACAACGGTGGTATCACAAACACCCAGACCTGAGCCAATATAGAAAAGTTTGTTTTCTAAATTGACCCAACCGGGGTTCAACTCCGGGACCTCGGAGATGGCGACACCTTGAAAACCGGTGTACAAAGCCACTCAACCATTTTTGATTGAATATTAACAAACGATCATATAATTTCCTTCCACATTACGGTCTTTAACATTTACTTGACTTTGGTCGTAAAGTATGAGATAACCACACAAACAAATTAATTGTATAATCACTTTCTGAGTTATTATCAATAACCTGTAAAGCCGGCCTTCGATATACACATCTCTATAAAAGATCTTGATGATATTTTAACTTTTAGCAAATGACAGATGACTCATCAAAAGTTATTGGTCAAAGCAAAATCACGTTACTAGTAATTTACTACTAATAATTATGATTGAATCGTTTTAGAAATAATGACTATAAAGATAAACTTATGAAGTAAAGTTTACCTATATTTAATAATGGTGACATGTTGAATGATACGCAAACAGCGATTGGCGAAACTGATCATTGAATTAAACATGAAGAAACAACCGATAAGCGTAATGTAACCAAACGTGAAGATACCGAAATACTATTGTCATCGATGTGATAAATAAATATAAAAAAATAAATATTTGACAACATCACATACATTGCTCCGATTCCAAAGTAAGTAGCTAAAGCACTTGTGTTATGGAAATCAGAGACAACGGTGGTATCACAAACACCCAGACCGGAGCTAATATAGAAAAGTTCATTTTCTAAATTGACCCAACCGGGGATCGAAACCGGGACCTCAGAGATGGCGACACCTTGAAAACCGGTGTACAAAGCCACTCGACTACGGAGGTCGTCATATAGAAATAGTCGTGATATAGAAACCACTTCTCGTAATAATTTTATAAATAAAAGAAAATTCTTACTAAAGATTTTTTGTAATGTCACCAGGCAAACGGCAAATTCTATTAGTTCGAACGCTAATGGTAACTTCAAATTTAAAAAAAATAAAAAGAAGCAATAAATTACATGTCGTGTTACAGCAATGTTTTTTATGATACCTCTAGACTCTCTAGGGCAGGGTTTCCCAAGGGGGTCGATATCGATTTCCCAGGGATTGACATAAACGAATAATTATTAATTACACTTGATATTTGATAAGATTTTTAAGGTAAAAGTAAAGGTGAGGTATCAGCTCATTTTGGAAAAGGGGTCTCTTGCACAAAACAGTTTGGGCATCCCTGCTCTAGAGTTTAAATTTAACACATGATCGTGTACTTATAAGTTATTTTATGGGTCCTTGTCTATGAAATTGGTGTTTTTTTTCTCACACACAAAGAACCTCATAACTTCTGTGATTTCAAATATTTATCAGTTGCTGGAATTTACATCAAATTATGTCCATAGCTGTCAACTATCAGCATCATTAAAGTCTATTTATTTTGTTTACTAAAAAAATACCTCTAAAGTGACTTTTTTTGCGAAAATTATTACTTTTTCCGTTGTAACTTAGCCGAAACTTATTTTTTTCTGCTGCTGAAATTAGCTTTATGTGCAAACGTTTGTACTTAAAAATTTTGTTACAATAGCGTTCACAGTTTTACTAGCATTATCATAGTTAAATTAACTATGATAATGCTAGTATAAAAAATGCAATTTGTTAAAAATTCTTCATACAAAACGTCAATTTCATAGGTAACCTAACATTAATCATATTTAGCTGCCGATTTTTTAAGAACTTCTTATGTTTTTAAACAAATAAAAATAAACACATATGTCTGCCATTTGTAGAAGCAAGTATTTTGGACAGCGAAAGATTTGAGATGAAAGTTGCCCATTTGAAAAGGAAGGCAGGAAAATAGGAGATAAGAAGTAAAGTTAAATGCTCGTCGGATCCGGGTAGCGCAGGACCGATGGTTCTGGAGGAGACTGGTGGAGACCTGTGCCCAGCAGTCCCCGTCGTGCAACTGATAAATTCGATGAACAAGTTAACTTTGGATAACTAACTTTGTTTTATTTGTAATCAGTAATGGTTAATAAGAGTTGTTAAAAATAACCACAAACCGGTTTTATTAAACGAAGTCACACAAATCATGCCAAAACAATTATTTGTTCTTACTTTGTACATACAAAAAGTGTCATGTACATATTTATTGGTATTTGCTGTACAAATAGCACGTTCTATACTGCTTGTAAAATTTCACTTTGACATTTCACTTTGTCAATAATTATCGTGCTTAACTGTGTATGTAAGTAAAATGACGTAAAAAGCCAAATATCGGTACTCTGACAAAGGCGTTTAATTTCAATCGTTCACAGGATATCTATCTGCACTTGACTCAATCACAATTTGTAAACAATAGTACATTACAGCTGGTAACGGGAAGTTCGCATTTACATTGTCGAGGATGGTTCGAAGCCTGAGCCGTAGGCGTGGGCTTTAAACATTCGAGGCAATGTAAATAGCTTCCAGTACAAGGCTTGTTTAATGTTTTTCTCAAGAAATGCGAGGAAATAAATTGTTCTTAGTAAAAATATTTTTTTTTAATTAGTTCGTGTGACCAGTCATGCAGCCATAGAATGTTGTAAAAATAACGCTAGCTGATGAGTTCTGCCGTTTTGAATTTGGAATAGGTACTTGATCGGGAAGTAAGTATTGAACCTTATTTCCCGCACTGAATTTCAAATTTAGAACGTCATGAACCAGCCACCACGTAAATCTGGAACGCCCCACATTCATTTTTCAAATGGAATGATATCATTTCGGAGCAAGTGAGAAAAGTTAATTTCATACATGGCAACGCAATTTAGATTTTACGCAATCGTATTGCATATCACCGATAAATTACTTCACATACATTTCATAAACCTTGCAAATAAGTCAAATTACAGAAATGATACTCATCATTAAGAGATGATTTGAAGTCATTAGTTGATAAAACATGTGTATGAAAAGTCACAGTCATTGTAACAGAAATCAACTCAAGTGAAAACAGTTACACAGAGTCAAAGGTTGCGTTCAAAATTCACTTAAACTGCGCAATTTTCTGTTGTATAACGTATATCGTTATAAGCTTATTAGAAGGTAAATACTTAAATAGTTTTAACACCTATTCCTTCGTAATAAGAGTCAAAAAGTAACAAAAAAATGCTGTGTACATCGTAAGTATAAAAGTGAAAATTACATCATCATGGTTTTATTGTTTGTTTTCCCTGTCAAAAAGTACCTAACCGATTTCAGAAATATGGCATTACAAATTAGCATGAGAGAAAAAGGGTGGAAGCTTACAGACTTAATGATATATGATAGACTTACAGACTTACACAATTCGAATGGTAGATAAGCCACGTGCTAGCTGATAATACTCATCAGCAATAAAATTGTTATCGCAGATAACACAACATTTATTATTAAATTATTTAATAAAATCAGGCGTTACCTTGAGGAAGTCCATTGTAATGGATGCAAAAACAATATTTAGCAATAACTTCCACACAATAGGTGTTAAATCAAAATATGCAAGAAATCTGTGCACCGCCTGACCCACAATAAAACAATATTTAGCAATAACTTCCACACAATAGGTGTCAAATCAAAATATGCAAGAAATCTGTGCACCGCCTGACTCGCAATAAAACAATATTTAGCAATCCACACAATAGGTGTCAAATCAAAATATGCAAGAAATCTGTGCACCGCCTGACCCACAATAAAACAATATTTAGCAATAACTTCCACACAATAGGTGTCAAATCAAAATATGCAAGAAATCTGTGCACCGCCTGACCCACAATAAAACAATATTTAGCAATAACTTCCACACAATAGGTGTCAAATCAAAATATGCAAGAAATCTGTGCACCGCCTGACCCACAATAAAACAATATTTAGCAATAACTTCCACACAATAGGTGTCAAATCAAAATATGCAAGAAATCTGTGCACCGCCTGACCCACAAAATAAATGCACATGCAAATACCTGCAGACACACCAACAGAATACCAAGCACTGCATTGCACGGTCTAACAGCTCCTGATGATGCTGCGTGTAGGGGCGAAATACAGTAGTTTATATAAGAACAAGTTGTGTTTATGTCGGTGTGTCTGCATGTATCATGTGCATTGATTTGGGGGCGGGCGGGCGGTGCACAGATTTCTTGCATATTTTGCCATATATTGTGTGGAAGTTATAGCTAAATATTGTTTTTGCATCTATCTATTAAAATGATTACCAAATTCATCATCGGCCAGTTTAATGCCCCCACTCCTGGGGCAAAAGCCTTCCTTATGGATGGATAGGTCTCGTATCAATAAGACATACTCCTATCAAAGGAGGATGTTATTGTGTACCACGTGAGCCCAATAGGTGTTAGGACGAGGCAATCAAGATCAACTGTTTTTAACGTGGCTTTCAAAGAACGGAGGAGCTCATAGTAATACATTTTTGGTCACCCACCCAATAACTGACCTTAGCGATAGTTGCTTATAAGCACCTCGTTACCAAACATTACATAGTATTAGCGGTCGCCCGTGACTTCGTCTGCATGAACAGTTATTTTTGTATCCTTCGAGAACAGTACTATTTTCTTGAATTAAAGTTATCCTGTGTCCTTTTCTCCCTGACTACTTGTATGCATAATTTCATGATGATCGGTTGCGTAGTTAAGACGTGAAAGCGTAACAAACAAAAACACTTTCACATTTATAGTATTAGTTAGGATTAGGATAAAAAGTTAGGATTAGAATTCTTAGAGACAGCGAGATTTACTACCCATGTTGTCTCGTTCTGTTCTTCTAAATAAGGTTTCTAAAAGTACGTTAGTAACAGGCAAGTTTACTATCTTACCCATTTCTGTTACAATTAAGGTAAATATGCGCCAAACAAATTCGTGACTCGGTGAAAATGTAGAATGCCTTTTTAGCTTAAACGAGGGTTGTCAACTATGGTAAATAGTTTAAGAACAAGGATAACATATTTGCAGTTAGGTTTTTCTTCACGAACAGTATGCAAAATAATGTAATTTGATAACTATATCTACTGCCTTTTTCACAGTCATCAGCCCAACAGAGTTATGATGTTGTATCATAGTTTTGTACTTAACGATATCACTTATTTTATAACAGTTCATTCGAAAATTAATTATTAAGTTGACACGTTCACAGACGCTTCGGCGAGAAGCGGTTTTTTTAAACGTACGGTTTTGCCTCTCGACGTAGCGTCCGTAAACGTGTAAGCTTTTGGTTTATTAATAAAAAATAAATAATGCTTGGACAATTTTACACAGCGCCATCTAGCCCCAAACTTAGCAAAGCTTGTACTATGGGTGCTAGTCAACTGATATACTACTTAATTATATACTTTTGAAATATACAAGGTGTTACAAAAATACCCCTAATGCTGAATATGGTATATAGGGACCATCAAACTGATCAACTTTTACTATGGGACCAACTCTGAAATCGCGAAATAAAATCAGCTGTTTTATACAAAAATTAAAATCGAAAATATCAAAATGTATGAAACAGCTGTTTTTTTTTTGAGATTTCAGAGTTGGCCCCATTGAAATGAAATGAAAGGGGTATTTTTGTAAAACCTTGTATACTTATTATACATAGTAACACCCAGACTCGTCAGAGAAATTAAAAAACATCATTTCAATTTCTGCCCGGTCGGGAATCAACCCGGGACCTCTTGCGCGGTAGACCGGCATGTTGACCACTGCACCACTCGGGTCGTCAATTTTTTTTCTACTATTCCAGTAATTAAGTTTTCAATTTAAAGACATTTTCCCATAACCTGATTTTTCATATAACATGTAAATTAATGCAGGTGTAACATTATACAATTTTGATTGACTTCAATGAACGAAAAGAAATTATATTAATACACTTTTACAGCAAATAAAATCTGCAAAAGGTTTATGTATTGTTGCTGTCTCTTACAAGAAAATAAATATTTCAGATTTTATATCATAAAATTTGAATTGGCAACCCTAACTTAAAGCGCATAAAACGCTATCTACTCAAGTCGAAACAAACCATTGGA
Source organism: Catoptria pinella (assembly GCA_963556745.1). Lineage (NCBI taxonomy): Eukaryota > Metazoa > Arthropoda > Insecta > Lepidoptera > Crambidae > Catoptria > Catoptria pinella. The sequence continues at coordinate 9,520,279 of OY750771.1, forward strand.
CTTGAAAAAGTAAACACGGGCTGCTAATAGGTAGAGAAAGTCGGTTCCTCTTCTCACGAGAGTACCGATGTACTGCGTTTTATGATGAAGGTGCGGAAATACGTAAAAACGATGTCGTAACAAGATTGCTAATTAGACGCCTTTGTGAACCGACATTGTAGAGTTTAACTTTTTTATATCAAAAATGTGAGGTTATTGACTTTTTTTATTAAAAGAATTACAAGAATATACTTAGTATTTTGGTTTTGAACAAACACTTTGGAGAACAGGAAATGCATGGTGAAATTATAAAATATACACTGGGCTTCAAAACTTAGTAAGTACCACACTTTTACAATTGTAATTTCTCTTATACAATAGAAGTTAGTGATAGAGTTTTGAAATAAAAAAAGGGTTTTTTATTAAAAAAAAACCTTTTAGTACTTTTTATTTCGAAAATATATCTTGTGTATTTTAAAAGCTATTACAGTTTTTAAAGTGTGGTACTAAGTTTTGAAGGCCAGTGTAGTTTGTAATTTCTAATTCTAGAGATTGGCTTTGCTTTTTTCTTGAAACTTTTTTCTTTTATTTTGCTTACAATACGAAGCATTGCTATTTCTGGAATTCTTCTGGTAAGATTTGTCATTATTTCCTTATATTGTTATAACAGTAGTTAAATTCAGGTTTGAAACTGCGAAATATAGCTTCATTTCATAACTCTATCAAGTTGTTATTGTTTTTCTTAATAGAGTTGTCAAGGTTGATATCTAAACATAAAATATATTTACGAAACTCGTCCAATACTTTAAAGAAATAAAAGTGCTAATTTTTCCACAATTAATTTTGTATATTTCTCACATTCGTTGCCAAAATATAAACTCTCTGAAGGTTATGTGTTTGCAACTGTATGTTTATGTTTATTTGAGTGGACTCGCAAAGTAAACCAAATATAATATTGACATGTGACAATATTATGAGCTTCGTAAGTGTATGCTATTTTCGTCACGTGCTATCTATTTTCTCATATGTATCTATCATACATCTGAAAAAGGAAAATGCTATTATATGCTATTGGTTTCTTGAATTTTCATGTATTTTATTTCTTAGAAAAAAATAATTGAAAGAAAAAATGCTGTTTCTTTCAATGTTTTTCTTTCGTTAGAAAATTAAATGTAAGAAAACGACATCAAAAATGGACTGGTTTTTATGATTTTTCTTAAAATGAAATACTTTAAAAATATATTAATTGAACACACAAGCTAAAGAACAACCACAAAGACGCAATAAGAAATCTTAACATTACACAAGAAAGGACTTAGAAATATTATGTCGGAATGCAAATTACCTAACTCATAGCAAACAAGGTGAGTGTTGCAAACAAGCGTTTTCTTATTCCTAGCGGGAAACTTCTAATTTGTTTAAATCCCTTTAAACAAACAAAGAATACTTTTAAGAATGCTGTAAAGTGTTTCAATGCCCATTTTTACAAATTTAAAAACAGGCGCACTAAACAAATTTTTCAATAAAAACTTCATTTGAAGAACGAAGTTATCATTTCACCTGTATCAAAAAATGTCATAAATCAAATTATAAGAAATACTCAATATCAAAAATACTACAAAGAGAATGTAACGTAGAAAAACCAAGTAGGCTAGCGCCAGTTCTAGTTTCAAGAGTTTCCACAAAATATCGGATGACAATCTGTTACAGACCGCAACCTTATTTTCTATTACAGAAGGCTTAAATTCCTTCATCTCATGGTTCATAGCAACTTGTATCAGATATCGAGATCTTGTTACGCTGACCGATGATCCGTGACAGCAGGAGAGGTCGTTACAGGTGCTAGCTGCTGTGACGTCTCGTGGCGTTACACCGCGACAAAAAATATCGCTTTTTCATTATTTTAACAGTGAATTTTGAATTGAAAACCGCTTTGAATTTCAGTTGTCAATAGTTTATAAATAAGTTCAAATGGATATTGATAAATACTGATCTGATCTGATTTGTTGACTTAAAATCGTTTTATAAATTGATTTTGGCATAATAGCTAAAAAAATACTTGGTTAATAAAAATATGCTCTTGATGCACCAAATATCACTGTAATAATGTTGTACTATTGTGCATTTTATGGCACAGAAGCTGTGCCATAAAAAGCGAAAAGATCAGAGGCATTCTAGAAAAACCAGTCTATTAACCTGCTTTTTTTTAAGTTGGTTAAAAAAGCAGCCCTTTGCTAGTTTTTGCCGGTTCTTCTCGGTACTCGCTTAGGGTTTGCAAACCAATCGATGGCGTTTTTTCTTTGACATTCACATGAGCTTCTAACAGCCTAGTCTAGCTAAATTAATGATTTTGATTTGCTTTAATGTGACCATGGAGATCGCGGACTTTATAAAATATGTTGGAAGTATGGCTGACATCCTGTCTGTTTCTAAAGCTATAAAATATTTTGGAAATTGAAAGTATTGCTTACATTCTATGTATTTATTAAGCTCGACATTATTCATAACCCTTGGGTTATTTATAACCCTTGGGTTATAAATAATGTCGGTTAATAAATAAATAGCAAAATTATATTACTAACATTGACACCTAAACCACAACAGGATCCTAAACGGGTCTGCGCGTGATCAGCTACCGAGGTAGACTGGTGGACTGACCTTGACAATCGTTGTTCACTTGGAAAGTGGAACAATAGTTAAATAGTGTATTGATATTGAAATTATCATGCATTGTGCTATTGTCAACCACTTTTTGTGGATATTACGACAAGGAAATGTAGGTGCAGCGGTGGGATTTTTAGCATTTTTTTAGTGTACCTAACGTCTGTCAATGCCTTCCTCCTTCTACTTCCAGCTGGCAGCTGAAATGTGCTGAAAAGGAATGTCAGGAAATTTTAGACAGCTAATTAAATAAGGTCTATGTTATTTTTTGTATGACAAATACATTATGAGAAGCCATTGCAGTTTTGGTCACGGATATCATTTAAGAAAGTATTTATTTTTTTGCACTGAAACAAAATACATACCTACGTAATACAATTATACGTAATTAATGTATTAGGTATAGTAAACATTTTTTTTTTGTGTTAAGATATGATGATTTGAATTAATGAAATGAAATTAATTTTGTACTCACATTATATTATGTGTACGTAAATCAGATCCTTTTATATGCCAATATTATATTATTATTAATAAATATTTGATGCAAATAATTTGCGTACAAATATGTTACACCGGATTATATCAAATTAATAGACAATAATTTTGGGCATTTAAGAATACAAACCCTGTTTTATAGCTTTAATGACCGAGAAGTTTGGTTCCTAGTATAGAACTTGAAAGTGACTCATCATAACATCAATAAAATAGTATGATTCATAGTGCAATATAATAATACATTTCTGGGAGTGTCAATGTGAAATTGTGAATACCTCTACCTACCAATATTAAATAGTTAAACCAGATCAAAAGATGTGATTGTGCGTATTAAATATGCAGTGAAAATGTAGTATGTTTACTGTCCTGGGTGCTTGCACTATTCGTGTGAATTTTGTTATAAACTGTAGCATAAAAATATACGATAGGAAAAGGATATAACAAAACTTTAAAATATTCTTTGTTTTATATTATTGCTATAGAATCGTTTAAGTTATTTAATATTTTCAATTACGCAGGAAATGTTTAAATAATTAAAATAGTACAGTGCTCAGGGAGTCTATCTTTCCATCTTAAGTGTAATCGTGACTAACAAAGTTATGAAATCCGGCAGGAACAAGATAATATCATAAAGAACAATTCTGTGCACGTACATAAAACTGGAAATTTACCATTAAAATAACGCTGTGAGGTCCTTGACTCCTTCAACAAAGAAATTGCGTCAGATTCCTTCTTAGTAAACAAACTTGACAATAATGAGAATCAGAATTTTTTAGTTCCTCGACTTTGTACATCATGGTGTTTGGGACGGTTCTCCTACAGTTATTTGTCCGTTGAACTATTAGCCAACGCAACTTTTTAACGGCCAATGTTTCTCTAAAATATCTTTCACCTATGAATTTTTACTCTACATTATATCTTGTCAACGAACGTATCGCCGGCAGTCGCTACGCCGGCGATCGTTTTGTCTGAGTAATATTTTAACTATGATCTTTTCATCGCCAGATGCAAACAAATAGGTACAAATATAAATATGGCTATGGCTAGGCTATTAATACGACAGTAAAGTAACAGCTATATGGAGTTTTTAGGAGTTTTAAAGATTATTTAAGTGACTTGGCTCACACAATAATGTCATATGTTCAAGTGATCATAAATTTTATTGCGTTCAAGAACTTATTTATTCCGTTATATTAGGCACTAAGAACAAAATATAATATTTTTTTTTTGTTAACTTTTTATTCGAAGATTGAAAACCTCTTAAAACTTCTCAGTTTTCTGAATGGTTTTCAATGGGTCTCTTTTATTTGCTATACAGCGAGAAAGAGACACAAATTCACAAGCTTTAAGAGGTTGTAATACCCCCCAGGTCCCATGCCTCTTTCATCGGCTTAGAACAGTATAGGTTCGAAGTACTTAACGCTTAGTACATTTATAATGCACTTTTTCGATCTCCTTCAGTCACAAATAATCTATATATTTTCAAATCCTACCCTTGTAAATGTTATTGAGGGTCTGTTTATATAGATATTATGTCATAAATGCACAAATTTCTTTATTCTACATATAATACGATTCATATCTTGTATTTAAATCAAAATATGCAACTATTCAGAATAAGTGTAAAGAGAAAATAATTGAAATTAAAAAAACAGATCACGTTACCAAATAGGTACCTTGAAACATCGATTGCTAAACGCTAGCGCTAACCGATAACGGTAAATACAAGAAAGTTAAATCTGAAATGGCGCTTACAATGATCACTGATTGGTTATACTTTAAACTACACCGGCGGACGACGACCCAACGAACACGAAACAATATTCCACCTCTTTTGCTATTTCGAAACTGGTAGACCCTGTCAAATGTATAACATATTTTGTGTTTATTTATTTTTTTATTCTGTCATGTTTTGCAGAAAGTGCTCCTTGACAATGAAATTGTTAATATTCAACTACCTAATTCCTTTTTTTAAATTTATTAAATAAATTGTATTTTTTTTTAATTCCATTGCAATGCCATCACACTTTAAATTTCGAAAACAGAACACATTTTTCTTGTTATCAAAAAATATTAAGGCCGCTTTCAACGTCGTAGTTGTAACAAAGGCTTTACACCGACTCAAAAAGATTATTCTAACAAAATAGTTTGTTGTTGTACTTTCTTCTCGTCTATGGTTGACACTTTTCTTTTCACTGTCGTCTGTTACCTGTCGCATAGCTTGATGAGTTTGGAGACTGACCTGAAACCAAAAATAAATATGTTAATGAGAAAGAATTTTGTAACTACTTACATACTTTTGTTACTAATATAAAGACTACATAAAGTATTAGAAATAGTTTGTTTGTGCGTAGGTACTATACAAAATGTAGGTAATTAGTCTAAAAACCCACAGTGTAAAAACACATCAAACACATAACAATAGCTTACTGAGAAGTTAGTCACAACCGAACGGCGATTCCGCCATCTGAGACCTCCATAGTTTTTGTCGCGATTTCTCTCGCCTTGTTAGGGTTGTCAGAATTTTTATGTGGCAAGTATAGTGGCAAAATAGTTAAGTATTGGTTGCAGATGAAAGATTTAGTGTGATACTTGGAACGCAGAATAAAACAATTATTTTTGCCGTATATAAACCTAAGAATTAAATGAGAATTGTTAAATGACCAAAAAAATTAACTAAATTGTATTTAAATAAAAAAAAAATCTTTATTGTTAGTATTGTAATGTTTATCTAAAGAAAGAGACTAATCTACTTAAAAAATACGTTTTTCTTATTTAATTGGACACACGCTAATTATTAAACGTTTGGGCATAGCTTATAAAATGCAATATAAAAGTATCAATTTAAAGAAAGAAAGAATATAAATTTATTTGGAAAATCACACAACGACACACAGCATTACAAAAAAAAAGTAAAAAGAACTAAACACAAAGAATGACATTAACAAACATTGTGCATCGTCGCGTGATGTCAAAACTGTACTCAGCTCAGTATAAGCGGCAGGCTAGGCCTGCTGCACTGATATTCTGCCGAGCACAGTAGTGACATCAGGACCGAAAAACAATTTCTCATTTGACACATTTGACAACCCTGCTTAGCCCGTGCGTTATTCTTGATTAGACTTTATGCGGCAAGTAGATCATGACAAACACCTTGGAGAAAAACACTGTCGTGATTTCCTTTATGCGAATTAGTTTTTTCCTTTTGTTTTGACTTTTTAACTTACCAAAGTGGTTACAAGTAGTTTGATTTCGGAAAGTTTTATTCAGATGTATATTAAGTAGGTTTATAAGTATGATAGAAAAGTAAAAAAAATATTAATTATTTTGCAAAAAAAAAACAAATAGATTAACGAACTGGACTAAAGCTTGTTGAGAAAACAAATCAAAAGTTTAAATAAATCCTTTATTAGTGCCTATATTGTTAAAATAGAAAATTTGACTATGTTTAAGTTAATACGATGTTTTCATTATTAAAAATAATTATCATTTAAATTAAAAATGGTTGTTGGCAAATGTTTGTTATACGTTAAATGAATACCTATCATGATTGTACAACTTTTTAAAGATTTTTAATGTATGATATTAATGTGAAATGTAATATTGCTTCTTTATTCTATTTAAAATTTTAATGTTGCATGCCTGATATGGTAACATGATTCTGATCCTGATATCTTGTGCAATAAGAACATCTTGCGTACCTATATTAAATGAAATTGTAATTCTTTTTAACTCCCACTTTTTATATACACTTCTAAGACTTTAGCGTTTACAGTTCATCAGAAATAAAATACTTTTCACGGATTACAGCGCGTATATTATTATTTGCTTTAGTCCTCCCGTGACCACGGCCCCTGGAAAGGTGTCGAAACGTCAGGAATTTAAAAAAACAATAAATACAAACTAAATAATTCTAAAACAACACCTGAACTAATAATATATGCGCTGTAATACGTAAAAAGTGTCCCACTTTTTAGCTTAAAACCAAATTATAACTACTAAATCCACATTTCGCAATTCAGTCCTAATGTTTAGTTTTCGGCCAAAGCATTTATATAATACCACGTGACCTAAACATGACATTCAAAGGCTTTTAACCTACGCACTGCATTCCCTATCGCAATGGGCCACCACTTGCGATGTGCCATATCTATTCTGGCTCTATTCGTAACAGGCTGAATAGGTATCGCACTGGTTTCGTGAAAAAGTTAACTTTAGGGTGTACACCTCCTTTGTTTTTGGACTATTTTATGTTTAGTTTTGGGAATAGCACTAAATACTTTTGGATATAAATATAAACAAATGAATGTGAAAAGTTTAAAAATCGAAAAAAATTTTTTCTGTGCATAGAGAAAGAGTCGGATGCCTGTTTGTAATACAACTTAATCGGAATATTATTTAATTCGAATCAAAGCTATTAAAGAAGATTGTATTCAATTAAGTTTGAATTAATAAAAAAAATACCACTAAGGCCAAAACATATCTCTATAAATATTTTTGTGCTTGTGTTTGTTATTGAAATAAGTAGCTGGAAAGTCCTTTAGCTATAATCAGTAATTAGTTATTCTTTTTTTTCGTACTTTTGAACAGAAAATGTAATTATATTATAATTATAATTATAATATAATTACATTTTACTGTGGATGATATGGAAGGCGTTAACTAAGATAAATATATACAATAAATTACTCAATAAAACTTTCTTCAATCCCAGAATGAAAGATAATTTCAAATATATCGTTAGGAATGTAAAAAATACAATATTATTGGATTTTGTTTTGTTGAGGCACACGGCCTAAAAAGGTGGTATCATTAGTGGTCATTCTCCTCTAATTCAACATTAAGATATTCATATTTCGTGACAACATGATTAATTAATTATAATAATCGGGATACAATCGTTACCTTATCTTGAGTGACAGTGTCATTGTTAACGAGAAGATAGTAAGCGAAAGTTATTTCCAAAAACACTGCCTACATTATCAGATAAGGAATTAGTTAAGTTAAGTTTATGTCGTATATTTCCTTGTATTGTGTCTTGTCCTAGTATCTATTTTAATAAACCGGACACAAATTAAATATATGAGTAGGTAAATGTTTTGTTTTTAGTGTTCCGTACCAAAATGATAAAAAGGAACCCTTATGGTGCGACTCAGCCTGTCTGTCTGTCACAGCTAGAAATTTCGAGTACTACTAATGCTATCAACTTGAAATTTGGAATAGTTTTAGATGACGTCTGCCCAACTATTTTGCAAAGGACGTAACCCTCGGTGCGCGAGTCCGACGAGCTCTTGACCGTTTTTTTTTTAATCCACAACGGGATAGTGCTTGGCCTTCACCTCGCCTGTAAGGAGTTTCGATAATTTTATAGACTCGCGCTCACATAGAGATTCTTACGTACAGGGAATTCAGTCTAAGCTGGGCGATAGTCACTACGTAATTTTGTTGACGACGTATGAAATATCACCAGACTCATGAAGAAGCAAACTAAACCCTGTTTCACCCTTCGGCACCCTTCTCATTTCTACCAATTGCAATCTCGAATTTTTATGAAAGGTCATGTTGTCTGTAGTTATGACGTTCTACTGCCTTAGTAGACATCACACCAAACACCAACCTTCAACTCTGACACCACGTGTTACATCCAGCTCGAGGCTAGGCCACTTGTAGCTGTCGCTGCAAGGCCACTTTGACAACAAGCGCGATAATTGCGACTGACAATATCTTTTATATCTGTCAACTGCGGCCATATTAGGCACTTGCTGATGGTCAAGACGTAATATATTAAATATAGCAACACTTACTTAAAATTAATTGTTTTGATTATTTTTCTTTTATAATTTTTAGACAGAGGAGCAAGCAAACGGAGAGCTTATTAAAACACAAATCTTTTTGAATGCTATCTTATAGAGATTGTTTTACTCAAACAATACCTGTGTCATTTTCTCACACCATTGCTTTGCTCACTGGATAAGTATTTTTGACAGCTCAATTTTCCCCAAAATCTCAATACAGTGAGTATTTCAAAATGTATAATAGGTTTTTTTAATGATAGATATGCAAGCGCTTGACCGCTATCAACCCTGATATTAAGCGTTGATGCTATTACGATGAAACGCGCTTGTCTAGAATTTCTATGTATACTTACAGTATTGATAAAATAAGACTTGAATAATCATGTCCATTAGCATTGGACATGTGTCCTTAGGCATTTAGCTGATTTAATCAAACACGGCCCACGGCTGGACACGATTAGTCCCACAAATTCAAATTTATGCAAAACTCGATTATATTTCAAGATACACCGATATTTCAATACAAATATTTCCGTCATCAAATTAAATGATAAGAAATATTTCACCATATAAACATTTACAAACGTTACTTTTCAAGTTGGGTAATTGTGAAACTTAAATATAACTTCGTGTTGCAAAAATAGTAATAGTCAAGTAGATATTTGTCATAACACAGGTTTCGTCAAATCTAGCTTCAAATCACCACTTAATGTCGTAGCATAAAAAGTGTTGAGTAAACTATTTAACATTGGCAATTCATGTTGCTTGTCGACTACAATCCGACACGGGTGCTATCCGTGAACAGAACAAGAGAATTTGGAAGTTGTTGCAACCTTATCGAATTAGTTACGAACAAGGAAAAGAGCGAACATTAACTAAATTAAATTAAACTTCCGTCTAAAGTTATTGAGCATGGCAGATGCTTATTTCTTTTATTTATAATATAGAAATAATATATTTTATAATAAGCGCGTTAGCCTTAAAAGTAAATATCAGTGGTCACCTTCTAATATACCCGAGCAGGGGGGCCAGCCCCCCTGTCTTTTGATTATTATGCTTTTTAAACAATATGTCAATTAAAGAATATGCGTTTTGATATTTATGCTTTATGCTTAACAAAATTCGGCCTTATAATTATGCGTATTGCAATTGTGCTATAAAATATTATGCCAAATGATTCCATTAGTTAATCTTTTGGAGTTATTATTATTTGACCAGTGGTCACTGATATAATATCTAAGGAAAAACTTTGTTTTTTGCTAGATGCGAGTTTCAGATGAGAATAAATAAACATAAATCTCGATTTCTTAGTGCGACAGCGCATATTTAAAATGGACAAATAAATAGAAAGAATTCAGACACAAACTTGTTTAATGTTAACAAACACAGTTTTATGTTTTCACCGTAATCATTTTGTTGTGTAATAATCAGTTGGCCCTAAAATTACTCAATAGGTAACTACCTACTTACTGTTTACAATATTAATTTGTTACGGTAATTAAACCAAGAAATGGGACACATCTGTCACCTTCGCGATTAAAGCGTGAAGTTTCATCGGTAATTGTATAATTAGGTAACGTTTATTATTCATATCACAATAATTATCAGAGAATTTTCAAATACGCTTTCTTAAGGCAGGCTCAATGATGGAATTATCTAGAGCTACTACAATAAGAAAAAAAAATGTATTAAACATTAAATTAAAACAATAAGCATAATTTCCAGAAATGCCATAAGAATAAGAAGGATGGGCCATAACACACCACCACGCAGGCCCATTGCGGATTGGTGAGTGTTAACGACTGCAAATGCAGCTAAAGAACAGAAGAACTCGAGATAATCAATATGATTACAATGATTGCCTGTTAAGCGATATTTTTTTTATTTTAGTGACAACTTCATGGCATAAATTATATTCAAAGAGCATATTATATTTTATTTAAAAAGTGCTATTTTTTAACCTAACCTTTGGATTAAGCTCAAACTAATCAACACAAACAATCTACTTGGTATAATAGTCGCCCACTCAGTATTTTTTGACACTCAATTTTCACTGTTAACTTTGTTTATTTATTTCCCACATGCTTTTTTATAATTCCCAATTAGCCGCCCGTTAATTTCTTTTGTCGCAAACATAACTAACCGCTGCTCGGTTTAGTATTTAAGTATCTTATTAACAGTCACCAGTACATTTTTCAGTCGCCCGATTTATAATATCCCAAATGAAATCACTTTTACAAACCTAAACTTCCACGTATATAATATTTCCACAGGGCGTTGTGAGAACTTCACCTTTTCGTTGACAATATGGCTCTTAAGGTTACTCTAATACCATTCACAGTTAAACAATGGAGAAGTCGCGTGGAAAGACACAGTTGTCAACCACTCAAATGTTGATTAGAGGCGTAAAACTTGATAATGACATACAATAATCCGAATAAATGTAACCACAACACGACCACTTTAACAAGACCCTCTGCGAAGGGTTGTTACAGTCTTCCATTATGGCTGCGGTTGCTGGAAGAGCTCAAGTTATTATGGATACGGGCGATAATAATCTGGAATTGTGTCATGGGCGATTATCGCTTGCGCAACAACACAACAGTCAGTAGTAACGTCTGTGTCGTTCCCATGGGCGGTGCACGCGATTATAAGCTAATTGGGCACTCGCGATGTGTGAATGTACGCTTTTTAATGTTTCCGGAGGTGGCATAATGATTAACTTTACTACAAAGCGAATCATTAACTTTAAAGCCTGTGGGATTGAGTCGTTTTTAGCATACTATTGTAATAATGATGTTTAAAAAACATTAATCTAATTCTTTCAGCTATGTTTAAGCACATAATATTTTTGTAACTATGTCACTTTTCACTCATTGTTTCTCGTTGACATGAGATAGTAGGTAGGTATATAGGTAACATTGTAGTAGTATAGTACGTAATAAAAAGTGAATTGAGGCACGTTCTACTTCTATTGATTTTATTTGAGGAGCTCGATGGCGCAGTGGTATAGCGCCTGGCCCAGCGATTGCGGAGGTTAAGCAACTTTCGCATGGATCGGTCATGGGATGGGTGACCAAAAACTTACTATCTCGAGCTCCTCTGTACTTCGGAAGGCACGTTAAGCCGTTGGCCCCGGTAGCATTTGCAGTCGTTAGCACCCACCAATCCGCATTGGGCCCGCGTGGTGGGTCATGGACCATCCTCCTTATCCACCCATAAGGAAGGCCTGTGCCCTAGCAGTAGGGACATTAAAAAGGGCTGATGATCTACTTTTATTATACTCTTCATGTATACTGTATACAGATATAGACGTGAATTATCACACGTGAAACCATTACATTAATTACCTAATGATCTATATTCGACTATGAAGCTTATGGTAGAATACAAACAATAATCAAACATGAAACCAAAACCTGTATTCAGAACAATTATTAAAATGGTCGAAATGATATCTTTACTTTTATTAAATAAACTAACTTATTTTAAAATAAACCATATCCAAATTACAAGTCGTCGCTATTCGCGTAGGTACATATTTCTCTTTGAATGCGCAAAGAATTCTCTTCGTGCGCACGCGACGGTTTCACGTGCACGTCTCCCTCTATCTTTATAATACTCATAAAAGATACAAAACGATCATTCTACACAATAATGTAATATGTCTACTGATTTATGTTGCGTTCATAGCTATAAACCATACTTAATCAAGGTAAAAGAAAAGCATAAATTACATCAGTTTCTAACATCAAGCGAAAATTATAAGGCAACGAAGGAATGTAATAGAGTTCTACAATATGTTACAAAAGTACCCCTAATGCCGAATATGGTATATAGGGACCATCAAACTGAACAACTTTTACTATGGGACCAGCTCTGAAATCGCGAAAAAAATATCACCTGTTTCATACAAAAGTTAAAATCGAAAATATCAAATTGTATGAAACAGCTGATTTTTTTTTCGCGATTTCGGAGTAGTTGGTCCCATAGTAAAAGTGGTTCAGTTTGATGGTCCCTATATACCATATTCGGCATTAGGGGTACTTTTGTAACATGTTCTATAAGTAAGCAAAATACGATAATCCTTTTACCATTTAATGCACTAACTGAATACTGGCAATGTTACGAGGCCTACTAATAATAAGTTACGGTTTTTTACCATGATACTTAAACCTGCACAATAATAAGAAAAATCGTGGTTTATCTTAGCATCAGATAGTTTGGTACGTCCATATACGTCTTAGGATGGCCCCAGACCTACCGGTTTCATTTCTTTGCTTTGCTGTTTTAGTTGGACAGGGGCTACCAGCTAACGCATCGAACTTCGGAAAGTCTGCCGGGCTTCAAATTAAAACAGTTATATCGAGCCCCAATCGGGCCAAAATGGCGAACCCTAATTTATGATGTCACACGAACATTGATATCTTCTAAATAACTTCAATACGAAACATCTTACTTCGATATATCTGTTTTAAGTTGAAGCCCGGCAGACTTTCCGAAGTTCGATGCGTTAGCCGGTACGTGCCCCCTGTTCTACTAGAACAGCACAGCAAAGAAATGAAACCGGTAGGTTTGGGGCCAGCCTTAGATTGGTTTATATTAAACTACGGCGCATCAGTACGTGGTTTTATACAATAATAATTATAGTTGATCAATTGTTCAGTGTTGTAGCAATCTGACACATCATCAAACAATATTTTTGATGACCTACGTGGCCGAGTGGCTTTGTACACCGGTTTTCAAGGTGTCGCCATTTCTGAGGTCCCGGGTTCGATCCCCAGTTGGGTCAGTTTAGAAAACGAACTTTTCTATATTGGCTCAGGTCAGTGTTTCATAATACAAGTGTAATTCGATGCCAAAGTAAGTAGCTAAAGAGCTACTTACTTTGGCATCGAAGCAGTGTATGTGATGTTGTCAAATATTTATTTATTATTATTTATAATATGCCGATACAGTAATTTTAAAGAAACAATAACATCAACTTAAAACAAAATTTTTTCAACGGTATTGATAAGAATAAAAAACAAAAGATTTTAACCCTTCAAAATGAACAGGTTAAACCAGCTATGGCGCAACTTTGTAAGCGTACAATTTCGTTTCCCGTGGGAATTTCGGAAAAAATGGTAGCCTATGACCTTCTTTAAGAAAATTTGTAAAAAATGGTTTAGGGGTTTAGGCATGAAAACGTTAAAAACAAACGGAGTTACGTACTTATATATGCTTTTATAAGTAAAATAACAGCATTAGTATGAATTTTGTCTCTATCGTGTTCAGAATTACTTGAAAAATTACTGCATAGCACAGCTACTCCAAGTATTTATCTCTGTTTATTTGTAAAAGAACAAACGTTTTCACTTGTTTCTTCGACAAGACAGTAAGGTCATAGAGTGGACCCCTATACAACCATTGTTCAAATGATTGACGTTTGAAAGCCACTCCTTAGCGACCTGCATGATTCTTAACCCAAGTAAATAGAACTCAATATCACTTAAGGCTTTTATTTCATTTTCTGAGTTTATCTGTCTAACAGTTACACAAGTGTTGGAGGGACAATGTACTATTTACCTATTCTAAATTCACCTGACGCTCTATTTAGACTTGGATTGCATCAGTAATGTTGGTGTGAAAAGAGATTCGATATATCTTTGTTTAATAAATAGGAATTTTACATGTTGATCTTATTTATTCTGGAGTTGCGCTGTATTACTACTTTAAGGTGGATATCCCACCGAAAGTGGCGCGCTGAGATATTTTATTTGTTATTTTTTTTTATTGAATTGTTCACCAAAACTTTAATACATGCTTAAGATATTTTTTTAAAGTAAGTAACTATTAAGTTAATTACAGGTAAAGACCGCTTACATTTGATAAGTTGTTAATAGAAAAGGATTTGAGGAGCTCGATGGCGCACGAGGAGCTCGATGGCGTACGAGGAGCTCGATGGCACAGTGGTTTAGTACCTGACCCGACAATTGCGGATGTTAAGCAACTTCTGCAAGGGTCGGTTATGGGATGGGTGACCAAAAAATTATTACCTATCTCCTCCTTCTCCGTGCTTCGGAAGGCATGTTAAGCCATTGGTTCCGGCTGCATTTGCAGTCGTTAACACCCAAAATTCCGCATTGAGCCCGCGTGGAGGCCCATCCTCCTTATCCACCCACAAGGAAGGCCTGTGCCCCAGCAGTGTGCAGTTAAAAATGGCTGATAGTCATGGTCAGAAAAGGATTTTAATAAAACTAAGCATGAAATTTTTAAGACCCATCGTAGTCACTTCTAGAAGTAGATAGCAAATCTGCTAAAAGTGGCTGGTTTTGACAATTTTGTTATCTACTTTTACAAATGACTATGAGGGAATGTAATGATACCTTCTATAATAAAATAATATAATAATAAAATATAAGCCTTAAATATGGTTCTTAAAAATTCCACGTTAAGCTTTATTAAAATTATGTTTGATAATTATTACAATACCTATTAAATAAAATTCACAGCGGCAGCGCCTTAAATCTTACCTATATCACAGCCTATAGACCGTGGCTATATGTTATGTTAGCAATTTAAGTAAGAATCAAATATGAGATTTACATTTTATTCTGAGTCTAAAGTAATTACTCAAGAGAATAAAATTAAAAAAAAAATATTGGTTTCAACAACCGCCTTAATTGCTATTTGACTGTTTAGTCATAAGAACTACTTACTTATTTTATCACATTATTCTATATATTTTTCACTAATTTAGTTAAACAACAAAGTAAAATAAATAGTTGTTAAGAAAGACTGGCCCTTATCGACAAACATAAAACTTGCCCTAATTTCGAACATTTGTAAAGCTACAGCGTAATAAAAAATATGTCCAAAGCAAACAGTCCTTGGGTAGGCAGCTGTTGGCACACCGACAAATACTGGCAGTCACGGAAGATATATTTGTCTGTGCCCGTAAATAGCTCATTTTCATATGACTATAAACATTGGTTCATTTCTAGGTTTTTTACTGCTGCTCGGTTGTGGAGCTAAATTGTAGAAAATTTAGTGCTGGGATTTTTTATTTTATGACAACTTTGATTCATATCAGAGATAGACTGGCTGCTCAAAAACAAAACACAGATAGGTACAACTTCAAAAAAAAAATTTTCTCATTCACCTAATAACGCTCTACAAAATCAGAGATCCTCGTAGCGCTACGTCGCCTAGAACCTAAATTATTTTAAGAAATTTAAACCTAGTAAGAAACAAATTAGCATTTTAAAACAAACACAGTGTGTGTCAGAAACAAAATTAAAACACAATGGGTGTTTTGTGGTGGTACTAGGTATTGATTTTGTTTCTGTGACTTTTTTATGCTTAAGACAGAGCAAAACACATTTCTGTTTGTCCTGTAAAATTTTCCAAATGTGGCTTACTGTGGTTTGGTTTTGAGCAGCCGAGACATCTAGATATTCATTACTCTTACTACAGACCATTATAAATTGCGATTCCATAGCATTTTCAATAAGTCATTTTGTAAGTTATCTGAATCCGTGATCTGCTTCGGGCATATTAGACAAACATTTATTTTTGATACTAAGTAATATACTAGAAAAAATTCGACTCGCACCAGATCCTATTCTCGGACGGGGATCGAACCCGCGACCATTGGAAGTCCGATCCACTGAGCTAGCTCAGTGGTAATGGTAAAGAGCATTAAATTTTTCTAGTTAATTATTTAGTATTATAAAATACTATATTATTGTACAATCTATATCGAGTATACAACGTGTTACAAAATACCCTTAATGCCGAATATGGTAGATAGGGACCATCAAACTGAACAACTTTTACTATGGGACCAACTTTGAAATCGCGAAAAAAAAAAACAGCTGTTTTATACAAAAAGTGTATTACCAATATATACAAATGTATGCTACAGCTGATTTTTTTTTTCGCTAGTTCAGAATGGTCCCTATCTACCATATTCGGCATTAGATTTTAACACGTTGTATAGTGCCATCATTATACTCAAATGTATCAAAATTTATTCGAGTACAAACTTTGCTTGGAATTCGGAGCTCTCTTTACGGAAGTAGACTACGCTGTTATTTACCAAATTATTCGATTAGATTTCGAATAACTTTTCATGCTTAACTCTTAACTTTAATTTCGCTTTGACAAACACATGACTAGTCGATTTCATTGTCACTTCAACAGGGACAGTGTAGTAACGACAACCGCGCATAAAACATTTCAATTACCTATTTAACGGTTACTTTGAACCGCAAGTTAAAAGTACTTAGAGTAGTGTTACTTTAAACCATATTATTAACCATGTTTTAGTTGTGAATAGTTTTGGTAACCGAAATTCAATATTGACTTTAGTAAACGTACCAAGTTTAAAGTATTTGGGCAAATTCGTAACTTCGTTTACGTCAATCTATATATATAAAAGGGAAAATCACTCACTCACTCACTGATCACGAAATCTCAGAAACTACAAGTGCTAGGAGTCTCAAATTTTGCATGGGGGCTCCTTTTAAGGCGTAGGTGCTCACTAAGACGGGATTTTGCGAAATTCAACCCCTAAAGGGGTGAAACAGGGTGGTAAAGTTTGTATGGGAGAACGCGATTCCTTGGCCAGTTTGACTTGGAATTTGGCATATACATTCCTTCACAAAATTAATTGAACACGTGTTTCGTATTTTTTAAATATTTATTACCTAACAGGGTTAAAAAATGATAAAAAGCTACTTTTGCTGTGATTGACTTCGACGTCGGAATTGAAACTTTTTTGTGCATTTGATTGATTAAATAAGAAAAATAAATATCATTTGTCATATCAACGTAGTATTACATTCTCTTTGGTCATTTCCCCTGAGAGTAGGTAGAATGCATTATCGCCATAAGCATTGAATAGTACCAATGGCGTTATGTTGACAGTGCTGTCATTTTTTCCTTATTGCGTTGTAATGACGTGCAAAATTGTTCCCTCTAATTATCAGTTTAATTTTAAAAGAATACAATATTCGGTTAAGTTGCCTATGCTATGACAATTAATAAAGCACAGGGACAAAGTTTAAGAGCGGCTGGTGTAGATCTGCGCAGTGATTGTTTCTCCCATGGCCAGCTCAATGTCGCCTGCTCGAAAGTCAGCTTGCCGAATAGCCTTTTTATTTTGCAACCGGATAACATGACAAGAAATGTGGTAGGTATACAACATGTTACAAAAATACCCTTAATGCTGAATATGGTATAAAGGGACCATCAAACTGAACAACTTTTACTATTGGGACCAACTCTCAAACCGCGAAAAAATCAGCTGTTTCATACATTTTGATATTTTCGATTTGAATTTTTGTATGAAACAGCTGATTTTTATTTCGCGATTTCAGAGTTGGTCCCAAAGTAAAAGTTGTTCAGTTTGATGGTCCCTATATACCGTATTCGGCATTAAGGGTATTTATGTAACATGTTGTATATTATAGAGAAGTGTTGGATGATCGAGATTGATAATCCTGATAATGTACAACATATTTTTATTTAGAACTAGCTGCACCCGGCGCGTATGCGTATTGCAATGCTCCGTTTTTTTAGCCAGGGACTTTCCCGGTCGTAAGCAGAACAACTCACCAAAGTTTCATCATAATCGGATCAATGGTTTAGGAGTCCCGTCGTCTGTACACTTAGATCTTTTAAACTATGCATAAAAAACCGCATCAAAATCGGTCCATAAGTTTGGGAGCTAGGTTGTCTCAGACAGACAGACACACACAAGTCAAACTTATAACACCCCTTGCGTATGTTGTGTACGTCGTACATACATATAGTGGTGGCCACATAATTAAGGACACAAGTCGATTTTCATACAAACGAGGTAATTTTGAAGTCTTGCTTTTCCGCTAGGGATTGACCGAGCGGTGATCTGATGATGGCCATCCAGGAAGTGAATGGAGAAGATTATAATAGCAATACACACCCAACTGATCTGGTCAGCATTCTAAGAGATGTAAGCATAAGAATTTTCAGTTGCAAACTTTCATACATTTCTATACTATATTCGCGGTTTTTTTAAACATATCCTTACATCTCTTAAAATGCTGGTCAGATCACTTTGGTGTGTATAGAAATCTGGATCTCCTCTATTCACTCCTTGGATGGCCATCACCAGATCACCGCTCGGGCAATCCCTGGCGGAGAAGCAATGCTTAAAAGTTACTTCGTTTGTAAGGAAATCGACTAGCGTCCTTAATTTTGGCCACCACTATATATAGTTATCCTGTAGTATAGTCTAATAACTTCACACTCACCACATTAGTAACTACATTGTACCCGTGCGAAGCCGGGGCGGGCCACTAGTTATGTATAAAATTATATTTAACACTAGTAATATACAACTCACAATTTATTTCGTTCAAAAAATTGCCGTCAAATCAAAACCAATTTTACTATTTAAATAAATAAATATTAGAAAACATCACAAACATTTTGGTTGGAACCCCTTTGAAAGTCCTATGGTATCTAATGTCCCTCCTTTCTAAATATACACAGACTAATTAATTTTCCTAACAGGCAAGGCTATTGAGTTATTGCTTTATTAATTAACTTAATTAGGTGGCATAATTACAAACTGATAAATAAAATATCAGATCGACTAGACTTGTATCAATTTTCATCATGAAACCAGTATTCTCGGATGTCAAGTGCGACTCCAATTACAACTGTATAGATTTTCAATAAATCTGTAATGTTGAAAGTTGATAAATACGAGCGTGTGGGTACACGCTAGTTATCTAGCGGCTTTCATAACATAGTTGATTACACGCATTTTGATAAAGATTTTTTTAACAACTTGGCGACTGTATGTAAAAGCAGCCCTTGACGAGTTTCTTGCCGGTTCTTCTCGTTACAAGGTCTCCCGCTTAGACCCTGTCCAGAGCTACGCGCGTATTAGACGCGTTTCGCTATACAATGTACGCTTAGGACCGGTGACGTCAGCAACGTGTGCAATATTAACAGCAGTGTAACTAAAATCGCGTGTCAAATCGCGGCGAATTCGCCCTTTCTGGACAAGGTCTTAGGGTTTGCGAACTGATGGGGTAGCTTCTTTGACATTCACAAGTGCTTGTAACAGCCTAGACTGAATAAATGAGTTTTGAATTTTGAAAACTTTACTCAATGAAGTCGGTTCAAAATATCTACGAAATGATTATAAGCCTTATTTTGTAATAGTAATTGTCATTTATTTATGTCATAAATAGACAGTCTGTATGTAAGCCTCGCTAAGTTTGCATCAAGTCACTTATGTGACAAAAAATTAAATTACACATCATAAGTTTAGTATGTATTAATTCTGTCTATTCATTTAGAATCTACGACGTTGCGATTTTAACACACTGTTGATTTTGCATAGGTTACTTACTTTTAGGGTTCCGTGCCTCAAAAGTAAAAAACGGAACCCTTATAGGATCACTTTGTTGTCCGTCTGTCTGTCTCTCTGTCTTTCTATCAAGACCCTTTATGCCGGGAACGCGTAGAGGTATCGAGTTGAAATCAAAACCATATACTCAGATCTACAGTCCCTTGAAACTGTGAAAAAATCAAACTTCAAAGATACGACCGTTTATGCCGCAAAAGACGCATATTTCGACACTCTCAAGGGTATTAAAACTTATAGGGTATTTTCCGTTGACCTATAACTATGAAATTTGACAAATAATATCGTCTTATACTACAAGTACAGGTAAAAGTCTGAAAACTATACATTTGTAGTTAATTCATAAAAATATATTCTTTCCAAATTTGTACGAAACCTTCGGTGTGCGAATCCGACTCGCACTTGTCTGGTTTTTATTTTTTTACTTATAACCTAGAACGATTCGTTAATTCTCCGACAGAGGGAAGTGAATACTGATTGAGTGGTTTTTTTACTGCAAACAAAATTACACGCTTCACTGATTAAACTGTAATCAATTCTGATTAAAATTGTTTCGTTATGCAACTTCAGTAAAACCTCGACATTGCATCGTCGACTAATTATTATGAGCTTTAAGGACGTACAATTAAATTGATTGACAACGCAATTTTAATATTAATCGATTATTTTATTTAAATAAATAAATGCTTGGACAATTTCACACAGCGCCATCTAGCCCCAAACTAAGCAAAGCTTGTAATATAGGTAGACAACTGATATACTACTTATATACTTTAAATGTATACTTATTATACCCAGACCCGTCACAGAAATTAAAATTTATCATTTCAATTTCTGCCCGGCCGAGAATCAAACCCGAGACCTCTGTCGTGGTAGACCGACATGTTGACCACTGCACCACTCAAGTCGTTTTTATATTTGTTTATGTATTAGATATAAGTTTTCTTTGATTGTTTTAATAATCAATATAAAAAAAATCATCAATTTGGTGTGTCTATATTTTTTGGAGTTATTCCCATCTGATCCCCTGCAACCGATCCCCTGGTGGATCAGTTTTATTTTTAATTATTTTTTATTCCCATCGGATCCCCTGTGTAGGGGATCAAGAATAAATATTAATATGTTATTCCCATCTGATACCCTATAGTGATTCCGAATATGGTAGATAGGGACCATCAAACTGAACAACTTTTACTATGGGACCAACTCTGAAATAGTGAAAAAATAATTATTTTTTGTATGAAACAGCTGATTTGATGGTCCCTATCTACCATATTCGGCATTAGGGGTATTTTTTCAACATGTTGTGTAACAGTAGATCAAGATCATAATGACTGTGAAATTTTTAATCTTTAATGTTAGTTTTTTTTATTATTGCTTGATTTTACTACGTATCAAGTAATATCATTCTTTGAAAGTTACTTATACTTATGACTGATTGTTTGTTACTTGTGATTTTAAAGAATTATTTAATTTCGTTTTGCATTAGATATAAGAAAGTCAATTCGATAATAATAGAGACATAATAATATTGATTATTTAAAATGTTTAATTTACACATCTTTTCAAAATATAAAAATAAATAAAAAGGCTTTTTTACCATATGTGACTAGAAATATTGTAATTTAACGTAACAATTCTTCCAAATCATCAATTGATATGGAATTGTTACGTTTAATTACAATATTTGAGAAAAACAATTTTTTATTTTATTTATATTTGAGTTTATCCTAATGAAAGGATATTTCATAATTTTAACATGTTAATTATCAACCATTATGACAATATTTTTAAATCTGATTTATCTGTGATATTTGTTACGTTAAAAATAATTGCTCAAAAAATGAATATTTGATTTAATACTTCTTTTTCTTCTGACTGTACTCACCTACCTTTCTTGCTTAGAAATACAATGAGGGGATCCGTTGGGAATTGAAAACTATAAGGGTTCGGTTGGGATTTTTAATTCTTAATGAATAACTCATTTTTTGTAATTGAAAAAACATGAAAATGTGTAGAATTGCAAGCCTTAACTACTGTAAAACAGCTTCAGTCTTGACCCCAAAGAGTTAAAATTTCTTAACGTTTTACATTAATTTTAAAGAACATGCCTATTTAAATACAAAAGAATACATAAAACTTGCGAAAAGATCTTTAGGGCGACATCGTAAGAATATCGCCAATTTTACTACAAAATTACGGCCCTTTTCAATTTCGTGCATTGGCATTGTACACACGTCAGGTAATACAGTCAAACTGCGAAAACAGCTTTTATTACGTAGGACATAAAGGTGATCTCAAAGTCAACATGTACAGTCTGAGGTGCCGTCGTGTGTACGTAATCATTTTAACTACCATTGTCTTTACAAATAACCATTCGCGCTGTTATGTATCACTTTTACCTACCTACTACATTTTGGTGCAAGGTGTGTCGCTGTCATGCTAAATGCAAGTATTGTGCACTGATATTTTTGTGGTGTGCATGTGCATTTTTTTGCGGGCGGGCGGGCGGTGCATCCTGCATATATTTTTTGCGGGAGTAAGCTACATATATTTCTCTTTTCACAATGGTTTGGGACTTCCGCCAAGTAATGCCTGATTCAATCAAATACCTCTTTGACTATTTGACAATTAAAAAGTTTAAGCTCTGAAAATAAGTAAAAGATACATTAGGTAACTGTCTAAAAGAAAAAAGAGACTGTACTTTCGGTTTTTCTAGTGAAAAGTTTTATGTGTGATTCGTGTTTTTAATATTTGTGTATAATCGGACTCCCTTCCTGAACATCGCTGTGCTGCGAAACTCACTTACAGGTAAATCCAACTGACTAGAAAGGAATTGGAGTTTCATACAAAAACATGCGAAATTAACATTTTTCAATTCTAACTGACACACGGCGAATAGGAGAAATTATACAGTACATTCGACAATAAAGTCCACAAATTGACTATTACAGCTTTCGAACAGTATCAAATTGAAATAGAATAAAATTTAATTTACATTTGAAAAACCTTTCAGAACTTAGCACGTTTGTATGTAAACCATGATGGCCCTTTTGAGTAGTACATAACACTCGAAAATTAACAAACTTTTTAAGCAGTCATCTTATCATACATAATTGGAGCTACTCAAAAGCATTTCGACATAATAAATCGTCGGCATTTCGCTATTCAATATCGAATCGTCGAAGAGAATAAATCATCGTTCGTTTAATATCATTGACTTAAGTACACACTGTCGAACAGCGGAAAGTTCAGAACGACATTGCATCATGGTCTTAGTCACGACGTGCCCGCCTACCATTAATATGGAATTATGGCACAGAATAAATTGACCGCAAGCCCTTTTGATATAAAGGCTGAATAAACAACAACGAACTGTGCTGTGCTTGTGCAGATCTTGCTGGAAAATTTTGAATAAGAAAAAATAACATTCATTTGCACTGTTAGTGCGTTACATCAATCTGCATGCGTTCGTATGTAAACTTATCAATTTACACACAATTTCAAAATCTGCAGGCATGCATGATGCAGTGCAGCGTTATATTACCTATGTGGCAGCGTGTGACTCTAAGGAGCTTCGGAAATCTTTCTTTCACACAAGTTCAAGTGCGGCTGCACTTATAGCATTTATCTATTACTGTCAATAATACAGCACAGCTGGATGTTGATTATTCACCCTAAAATTCTAGAATGCAATTGATTATATTTCGATGAACAAGTGAATAAACTTTTCTAACACCACACAGTCACGAAATCCTTGTGCAGTGACATTTTATAGCTGCATAAAACTGCAGTTGTGCATCCGCGAGGCCGTGAAAAGGTGCAACAATTTAATACAACTTTGAAGGTCCTTATGAAATTTCTTCGAAAACATTGGATGCGGTCGGTAAAAGTATTGACAAAGACATGGTCATAGTCAATTTATGGTGTATTGACACGATTACACACTTCTGTTTGTATTAATTTAATAAGACGATTTTGAAATTTTATGAACCAAGTCAATCGTCTTCTGTAAACCCCATCACCCATCATCTTCAGTTAGTTATTCAACACAAAATCTGCCCTTCAACTTATATTATGAACAAGATTTCAATGCTTATTCAGCAATAAATTAAAGTTGATTATCCTAAGTGAATATTTGTTAAGTTGGTAATAAATTTTAATATCCACAATAATTTATAATTACAGTCTTAATATTAAAGACCGGTCGAGCTGATGTCATCAACGTCGGAGACACGAATGAAATCATTAAATCTTAACCTCTCCTGACTTTAATAATGCAAAACACTGAACTTTGATTTTGACATAAAAACTAGAGAACTAGTCGTGATCAAGCAATAGCAATAAAATAAGGAAAATCTCATTTTGACTACTGCGACTTTACCAAATCGATTTGAAATAATGTAAAAAAAACTAAGTGTTGTAATTAGGTATTAAAAAACTTTTGGTTTCCACAGTTTTATAATGATTGGCTCAGATGATTTATTTTTCTTACTTCTGCAAGTCAAATATACATTTTCATAAAATAATAATTTTTTTGAGAAATTGAATAGGACATATTTGATCCTATTTTTTATAGTTTTCCTCATGAAAAATAGATTAATAAACAATACTTTGAAAATAAAAATGATAGATTTTATTACGTGTATAGGGAAACAAAAATGGAACATTGAAAATCCTCGGCCCAATCGCAGATAGTTCTTCTTCTTCTTCTTCTTCTTCTTTTTTGTTTTGGCAACCTACTTTCCTATTGGAAGTAATTTTTGCCAGTGTCAAGTGTTGAATAGTTCAGTGGAAGATATTGTTTCATTTTTCATTAGAATGCGGGTGCATCGTATTCCAATGCTGCTTGGAGCATTTGTCACCAAGTATATCAAGACAGTTTACTCGGTTAGTTCTGCCGAGGAAGCCACCACTTCAATAAAAGTCTCAGCTTCAGATAACCAAGATCGCGCCTATTTCAATTATCCCACATATTGTTCAGTTGCGTAGATACTTGTACCATATAACTGCACCAATTTTAAGACACAATGTCCACTATAAATCAATTTGAAAATAATTAAAATAGACACCTAACCGAACTCGACAAAATGGCGCCAAAAACTCCATCGCCGATAGTTGTGATAATATTTAATTAAACTCAAGTTTTAATTGTGTGGAAAAAATACATTCTAGTCTAGAACCTCGTTATCAAGCTCATAGAAAAAAAACCATTAACAGTTAATAAATATTTAGAGAAGGATATCCGCATCGACCGGCTCAGCTGCGGATGCGCAGTGTAATATAATTATTTGAATAATTAGACGGTAAGGGCATTAACTGTTACTTGAATTTATAGACGCGCAAAGAGCTAACTTAAGGTCAGTGATCTTTGGCAACTTTCGTAAAATCTATCTCTAGTAGATTAGTTTTTCTGTCATCTATCACTCTTTACAAAATTATTATATCGCCCGTATATTATATTGCGAATGTTGCTTAA
Source organism: Catoptria pinella (assembly GCA_963556745.1). Taxonomy (NCBI): domain Eukaryota; kingdom Metazoa; phylum Arthropoda; class Insecta; order Lepidoptera; family Crambidae; genus Catoptria; species Catoptria pinella. The sequence goes on from OY750771.1 coordinate 9,546,098, forward strand.
CCTTCGCAATCGCTGGGCCAGGCGCTATCCCACTGCGCCACCGATTTTAATAACAAAAAATTTTAGTACAAAGATAGATTGGACCTTGTAAAAGGGCATACTTAAGTAACACTTTGTCCTGTAAATCTAAAGGAAAATAAAAATTCCAAGCAGACAAACTTGCGGGCAAAAGCTAGTAACCAATAAATGTTGGTATTCTTTTGGAAAAGTAAATAAAAAGCTGCTTAGCTTTTAATTTATTGTATTTAGTTAGGTTTCATCTTGGCACTTTCCCTCATGCAAAGAAGACTTCGAGTGTTAAACAAATATAACGCTTAGCACATTGGTTTAAGGATAAGGTAAACGTATGTATGAAATCTTTGATTGTGATTCATAAATAAACTTTTTCAAATCAAATGATAAATTGCCTTGTTAGCTGTTGGAGAATAAATATTACATAACACTTTTTTGGGAAACACTAAACCCATAGACAGCAGTTTTCGAAAATACTAAGTAAACTTGCATCTACTTTAGTAACTTCTAAAAAATTCTAGCTAATTTTTTTTAGTTGGCCAATCCATTATTTTGCTTATTCCAAAAACAAAAAATAATTTATTGCAAAAGTTTTCTGATAAAAATTATCTTTCACACAAAAAAAACTAAACCTAAATTGGTTCATCCGTTTGGAAGCTACGATACCACAGACATATACACAGATCAGAGACACGTTAAACTGATAACACCCCTCTTTTTGCGTCAGGGGTTAAAAAGAAAATGAAGAAGATCTATTAACAACCATTATTTCTAGGAGTACAGTTTTTAAAAGATCAACTTACAATAAGTAAACTTATAAGATTCGACAACTTTGCATCAGTTTCATCATTTTCGATGTTGCTCATCTCTACCCTCGTAGCTTATTTTTAACATGTTTTTATTAGGTTTCTTTCTCGTTTGCTTGCCTGTCCACAAATTTTGCAAACGATTTTTTCCTGTTCTGTTCTGTACTAAATTATTTTAAAGATTAAGTAATCTGTATGATATTGTAATGAATAGCATATTAATGAAGATATTAATATATTGCATTTAATTAATTAATTTTCGATGAACCACTACTTGGATTACTCTAATAATATATTTTAGATTTATTAACACTGAAACTAAATTAGTTTTTTTTCTGTGTGAAAAATACCGCCGTCAGCCCATTAAATATAATGAATATCAACTCTGCACTCCTGCAATATGAGGTCTTTAAAGATTTATAAAATAATTCCCGAGGTAATTCACATATTTTACGTGGCTATTGTCAAAACTAACAATACATAATGCTCTTACGCAGAGTTGCCAGTTACAATTACAGTATGTTATCAATTCTATTGTACCGATTTTATACATTGTTTAATGTAAGTAGGTGATGATAATCTTCGTTTAACTGTCTCAAGGTTATTTATTTGATAGTGTGTTAAATTTTATTACTTAAGTCTCGAGACTTTCAAAACTTTTACACGCTCTTAACTTTTTGCAGCCTGTCAATTCTGTAACCAGACTCGAACCTCACTTCGAATCTCACTTCAATGCGCAGGAATGTTTAATCATAAATGTAAAATGATAGGCTGTTTTTTATCACAAAACATTTTACATAGCTACGGTAGCTACCTAAAACCTTTCGGTAAAGTAGCTTAAATTCAGCTAATTTCCAATAACAAAATCATGCGAAGTGAAGTGAGGTTCGAAGTGAGATGCGAGTTTGGTTACAGAATCGACATTTAGTGAAAAAAATATAGATAAAGTATTAGAAACTGTAAAATGCCTGTGTTGTTGAAAAAAATAATGATTTAGACTTTCATTTGTTCTTACATTAGAAACTAAAACTCATATTTACTGATTTCTAATCTACGACAATAATAAAATAAGTTAACATAAATTACAAAAGTATTTATTGTTTATCTTAATCTAATTGTACGTATGACTAATCTCTAGTGCTTAAAGTCTTTTTAACATCTTTACCTTAAAATTAAATGGGCGTAGATGTTTTTAATGCTACTCGTGCTCTGCAGCATCAATACAACGGATAAATAGATAGTAAGTAACGGTATTTTTTTCTGGTATAGGTACATGTGTGTCACTGAATCTTTTATTACACGAATCGGAATGATCCGTTCGATTAAAGCTGAAATCGCCAATAGAGCGTCACTCTCAATTTGTAATTTAAACGAAGATTGATTGACCTACAAAATATGAATTTTAATGATGACTGCACAAAACCGTTAGAATATTCACTTTGAGTTATCAGATGTATCGCCATAATTTTATTACAGAGCTCAATTTCAAACTCTAGGTTTTATTCGTGAAAAATAACTTATGTCGATAGTAGGCAACACAAAATGAAAAAAAAAACAATGCGCGCGCTCTTATTGCACTGACAGTTGCAGCGATTCCTAATTCAAATATGTCACATTCCATTTTCAAATAATCATTTAATCACGAGTTGGATTTATAAAAAGAGGTCTATACACTATCGCGTACGTGACACGGAATTAAAAAAAGCTGTATATTTTAGTAGCGATTGGTGCATTTGAACCAATAGCATCGGTGAATGCGGCCGGCGAGGTTGTCGCGGCCCGCGAGGTCGAAACGAGGTCCGAACGGCCGGTATCAGTATACTAAACGGATTTTCTTTAATAGAACTCACGACTTTACATAGAATCCGTCTTGGAGCCTTGAGACGTAACATTTTGTTGGGAACTGACACCTAATTATTATGTGGCCTGCGAACACTACCCACGATTAATGTAGTCTTCGAAAAACAAGTTTTCTGCACCTTTGACTTTTTCAATAAACTTGAAACTAACCTCATTATATTTACTTAATAGGTGGTACTGATTTAGTTTCTCTTGTATCAGTTCTGACTTTAACCGTTTGAAGTTATAATTATTTTTCAAGTTTCCTTTTAAGAAAAAACTGATTAAGCGGATATGTTACTTTTTTCACATATATACTCTGTAATATCATAATTACATTTGAATTGTGATCTGGTTCATCACATTTTAGTGCGAGTAATTAATAGAAAAAGAAGAAAGTATTGAAATACTTTCTTCCCGCACAAGAATTCCAAATTCAAAACGGTAGAACTCACCAGATAGCGTTATTTTAATGAAACTTTAGCATTTCTTGAAAAAAGCACTATACAAGCCTTGTGCGGGAAGCAATCCTGCGCTCGCCGTAATGTGCGATTACATTACATGTTACTATATTTTACAAGGTAAAGCCACAAAGGCTGACAACAATACTCACTATTAGTTTGTTATATCATTTTATTCACTATATCAATTACATCGAGATCATAATATTACATAATAGTTGTTATTGTGTAATTAATACTGTAACTCGGTAGAAAAAAAACAAAAATGGTTTGATTTCAAACTCGGCGGACCGAAAAGTATGTTGTAAATGCTTCGTTTAACATTTCATAGTTGGTAATTAAATAAATATGAAGTATTTCTTACTCATAGGAATTTGCTTTATCAAAATGATCATTAAAACTCACAGAAATAATCTATGTACTCTTTCAGAAACCAAGTAAATAGCGAAGTTTAAACATAAATGACACAAACAATTAGTTTTGTAAAATTTGGTACGAGTACTCTTTTTCCTGTGGTATATGGTACAAGTGGCTGTTTTAAGCTGTTCCCAATCAAGTACGAGTTGCTTTAAGGTTTTATTCCGTTCCCAATCTGGTACAACTCGCTTGAAGTTTTTATGCGGATAGCTCCATACACGCCCACCCACGCTCGGCACCATTGAGAGATAAAGGAAAATTTACTTTTATTCCCACCTCAAGTGCTGTCCTGTCCTCGTATTTTTCAAACCTGATAATACTTGATAGTAAAATTGGAACTGAGACCTGAGCTAGTATAAATAAGCTACGTATCTATGAACAAAGAAAGAAAAAAAAATTACTTTATTATAAGCTTCAAACTTATAAAAGAAAAATCGTTATTCTCGGTTAATACCCAGATCCTATATGCGTATGCCTAGCCTATATCAGTTAAAATAAATTTATACTATAACAGATATATTTGACGACCTCCTTGGTCGAGTGGCTTTGTACACCGGTTTTCAAGGTGTCGCCATCTCTGAGGTCCCGGGTTCGATCCCAGGTTGGGTCAATTTAGAAAACGAACTTTTCTATATTGGCTCAGGTCTGGGTGTTTGTGATACCACCGTTGTCTCCGATTTCCATAACACAAGTGCTTTAGCTACTTACTTTGGAATCGGAGCAATGTATGTGATGTTGACAAATATTTATTATTTACTTATTTATAGAAACTTTAATATTACTAACTCATTTAGGTTTAACCCATCCCATTTGTGATATATCACATCTACGTGTAAGCTTATTTTTATTAACCGAACTGTCATTTGACTAATGATAACAATAAGAAATAACAATAAAGAGTGTTGCAATAACACAATAAAATGTTATATACTCTTATGGTAAGCTGCAGTGACATAAATTCACATTCATATTTTTGTACAGAAAACTAAGAAACCCACTTTTTACGATCGCTACATCCCACACGAGCAATCTATATCAGTGGAGATAAATTTTAATATTACTCAAGTAAATCTAAAATTACAAAACAACAAACAATTCAATTCTTAAGAGTTTTAAAATTGATTTACGATTGTTTTTTTTTAAGTTTCCTAACAATGGCTCAATAAAAGACAAAAGAACTAGTCGTATAACCTTGGCCACTTAGGTGATCGTACGAAACTTAATAAAATGGCCTAAAATTGTTACAATAAAAAAGTATCCTTGTGCTTATTGAATCGCCCTTATTTTAGCTATAGAGAGGGCTTACTACGAAAAAAAAACACTGGATCTCCGCATCTCTGAGGTCCAATCTTCAAAGACTTAATAATTTACTGATACATTTTTCATCAGCATTGTTAAAACTTCTTAGAGAAAACTCTACTTTGAAAGTAAATGTGGAAGTCAACATTTCATAGCAAACCTTCTTTAAAAATGCATTTTTAAAGGGTTTGTGCAATCTGAATAAGAATTTTAATGCAGATAATAATAAAAACGTGATAGTCTTAAATGAAACTGTAATAATAAAAAATATCCTCGTGCTAATTAAATTGCCCTTTAAGAGGGTACTGAACTAACAGTCTTCACGACCGATCTACATGAATATTTTAGAGGACAACAAAATGACCAAAACATCCTGCTCGTTGAGTGGTTTTGTGTACCATTAATGGCCACCATTTCAATGAGTTCAATTTGACTAGTACATTTTGAAGTCTTTACACATTGATAATTTTTTGAATTTCAAAACTGACATAATGGTAAAAAGTTACTACAGAAAATACCCATCTCACTTTTTTTCACCCAATGAAACATCAAAGGGCCTATTACAAAATGAGTCACGACAGTCGGACGATGTTCGTTGATCGAATTATTTGATTTTGAACCTTATACAAGGTGTTACAAAAGTACCCCTAATGCTGAATATAGTAGATAGGGACCATCAAACTGAAAAACTTTGACTATGGGACCAACTCTGAAATCGCGAAAAAAAAATCAGCTGTTTCATACATTTTGAAATTTTCGTTATAAATTTTATTACCGTAAAATACAATAATGGCTTTTTCACACGACAAAATATCTAATTTTTAACATAGGTCTAGTTTTGGAGGAGGAAACAGAGGACTACCAAAAGTTAATTTTGTCAACTTTCTATAGGAATTTTTCAATTCTCTCGACCGTGGTGTTTCCTCTTAAGGGCGTAGACACGTTTCGGACTCTATAGGACGTTTTGATCTCATTTATTATTTTGAAACAACGCACAGTGATTTAATTTTAAAAAGTGTCCAATGTTATCCATTCTCCTCGTCTAAACTAAAATTAAAGATCGTATCGAGCTGTGGCATTTTGATTCTGTCAATTTTTGGAGAGCCAAAAAAACGATCTTGACCTTTAATTTTTTAAAGGTCGCCATCCTTCATTGTTTGATTATTAATGTATCATGTGTCCATTTTCCCCGGAACGACAGATAACGTTCTAACCGCATGAATTATTGGTTTTAGATAAACATGTCTAGAGAAATCACAAAAAATAGAGGACGTCATAGTACGTTTGAAATTTGTTTTTGCTATGTATCTATTTTTGACCGAGCGAGCACGAAGCGCGAGCAAAGAGTCTCTGCTTCAGCTTGGTCAAAAATGCATGTGCATGTGTGTCCTTCTGGTGTCCGTCTGTCGGTTTGTCTCCTCTACAGGTCGCATTTCTCAACCGATTCACTTTAAAAGTGTGCAGGTTCGATAAAAATATATAATTTTTTGGTCTATTCAAATGTTTTTTTTTAGAATATCAGTATTGAAATTTTTAAAAAAAAAAACAAACCTTTTTTGTTGGCGGTGTAAAGCAAATTATGATTTTTATTTTTAGAAGACTCAAACCTTCATAGTTCAGAATTAGTCAAAACATTTCTGGCCAATATTCGAAACTTGAAAATAATAAGGTTGTGACAGAACTTATGACTGCGTATATTATTTATTTGTTTTTAAACAACATACAATTTGAGCTACTTTTTAACGCGAGATCTACAGCTCACGAAGCCACTAGTATATTTTTATTTTTAAATGCGGCATTTTTTAATTAATAACGTATTGCTCCTTTTTATTTGGTATACTAATATTAAACTTAAGATTAAATTAAACGTAGTGTAATTTACTAAAGGACAAGACAAAAAAGCATCGAAAGCGGGTACTTAACTTGTAGCGTTCTAGAATTAAATTCGAAAACTTTTTTTAATGTCACACATCCCAGGGAGCGTTTACAACCTCTTTGTTTGCAGTCTCATAAAACATGTGCTTTGTTATGATAACGACCAACGAAGTTGATACGCGTAGATAAAAAAATGCTTTAGGGGAGACTAGGGACACGTAGGCAACAAACAGAACCTGGGTCAACAAGGTTTATGTGTGCTTTGAGACATTCTTTGATGAGTATGTTTATAAATTTTAAGAAGATTTTATAATCATTTCATTTTTTGGCTGACATACTTATATACTGTTAGTGGCAGCTGTTGATGTACAATGAAAAAAAAATGGTGTTTTGGCAATACACATATTTGTAACATATTACGGTTTTCCAACGCATTTTTAGAGTTTTCACTTGAATAATTATAATTTTCCTAAACCATTTTTTAGAGTAAAATATTTCATTAATAACATTACTTCATATTAAATTCCATAACCATAATGTTTAAACTGTGTTGTATACCGATTGTACTTAGTTGTGTATAGTCTGTTTATCCTTACTTGTCCTATTTAGTAAATAGCTTTTGACAGTTGTCATACGTCTTTTATACTTAAATCGTTATTTAAAACTATTTGTTGTATTTTATAATTGTTTTTTTCCAAAAAGAGTTGTGTGAAGATTGTTTACCAAATAAGACAAGTAAGTATAAACAGACTATATGGGAACTAATTATAATTGACAATTCTTTAGTTGTGTCTATGGAAACGTTTTTTAAAAATGTTCCTAATGACACAACGTTGTGCTATTGTGCAAACAAAATGCCAATTATTTTTACAAAACTGTAAATCGCAGTAATTTTTATTTGGTTTAGTATTTTGGATTTTTTATTTAATAGAAACCCAGACAAATACGGTTTTAATCCGAATAACATCACAAGAAGAGTTAACTATGCTCAAATTGCAAATCATTTTGGTATTACGTTTGTATGGGAAGCTCATCGCCGGCGTCTTAACATTATGGCAAGTCTGTTATGGATTTTCAAAATAGGATTATTAATGTTATGCAATTTAGGGGACACCCGATATTCCTATTACTTTGCAGTATGAAGTACTTAAAACATCAAGCAATTCATCAGGAGAAACTCAAGAAAAGCGACGTCTGTCAACAGCTGGTCTGTACCAGTAAAGTAATCATTTGTATCCACCAACATTTCACATATGATAACGTTGGAAACGGGACCGGTAATAAAAGAAAGTATTTGATAACTTCTTGACGTGCCTTGTACACAAAAACGTGCCTTTCTTTGGTCTATCTCTTTCTTAATGTCATCTATCCCGCTCCCTCGTTGATAAACGATTGCAGTGATAAGTTTTGACTTGCAACTTGTTGGATGTCGTCACGAGGTGTCACCGCAAGTTGCGCAGTTTTGCACAACTCTGGACCGAGAGGTTTGGCGTAGCGGTTTTTGCAACTTGATTCAAATGCCTCTTAAACTTTGACCCCCTAATTCTTAAAATGCTAAGCTTTTACAGTTAGTTGGTATAAATATTTTTTCTTTTCTCTTTCTTTAATATTGCCGCGCTCCCTTTATTCTAAATGTTAGACCTGGTTTAAAACTGATTCTGTCACTTTAATTCACTGAGAGGAAGACAAAGACAGCATCATTTTTGTGTCCTCTACGTGTCTTTTATACATTTTTTTTTATATTTTATATTATCGAAACTTAAGAATATGGCAATAACTTTTTATGTTAATTAAAGACTTTTATGTAATTTCAACTTATTCATTTTTAAGTTCAATTATTATTTTAAAAAATGTGAAAAATAAATACTTATGTTTTATATTTTCGAACAGAATAGTGCAGGTGTTTTAATGAATATATTAATTTTTCTCAAACTCGTTTAAAGTTTTTATGAAATTGATTAATGTAGGTACTAATCTCTAGCTAAGTGTGTCTTTAAAACTATTTATGATATAATCTCAAACGTTCTTATGAAATTAAATGTGTTTAATGTTTAAGGAATAATTTCATTAAATATGTTCGTTCATATTAAAGAATAAGTTTTTTGCAATGTTGTAATAATTTTCTTTCTTAATCGTTAAGTTAAACCACATAAAACTTATATGAAAAAGGTCTTAGTAGCTATAGAAGTGGTAAAGTGTCAAAATAGTTACCTATTAACACGTCAAGATATTGCAAAGTCAATTCTTCAGACAAGCCATTGTTTAGACTTGCATTTTTTGACGCTTATTCAACTTTCGAAACGTCATTTTCGATTAGTTTCGCATTTGCTATGTATACAGCAATTTCACTGCGCGTAAATAATTATTGCACAATTATGTAAACATGAATGGTTTCTCCGCACGCTTGTTCAAGTATAAGAAAACATATTGACAAAAGATTTTTTAAGTTTCAGTAAATATGCCTTATCAATAAAAATCTCGTCTTTTTCAAGTATTTGTAATCAACTGCAAAATTTCTCGCGTCTTTGTTTATAAGCTTATCAGCTTTTTCCTTTCTACAAACGCACACACGAAGAATAAACAATCACCTTAAGGAAACTCGAATCAATATTCGATTGGTGCAACGTAAAGAAGTTCAAGAGTCTTTTTAAAAGTAAATTTATTCTAAACAGAAGCAAAGGACGCCGTACGCAAGATGAGTCAGAGACCTTTTCACCTGACTATTGTTTATTCTGGACGCAAACCAGTTAGTCTACGGTTTCCTTCTTTTCTTTATAGACTTAAAAATCTTAACGTTCAAACTTATCTTTTGAATATTCATACGCGTGTCTGTCTATGAATTATGAATGCGTTCTCTCTGTCTTCATGACTCTACCAACTTGTTTCGACATTTAGAATTTGTATAAAAAGTCCTTCAACAGTTTCCTTATTTATAATTTTATATAAGTTTATTATATATAATAGTTTTGGTAATTTGGTTTATACATTGGCAATAAAACCTAATCACCATGTTTTATTTAATTATCAATTATCTATGCGCTTCCGATGATCAAATGGGATTTAAATAAGGCTTTCTCCGCCAACGCTTAAGTTATACAATAAGCATAACTGTAAACATCCGGTCTTACCTCTGCTTAGGCAAGTCCGTTAAAATTCCGGTACACAAGAAACACTGACACTTTGATTTTAGCGAGTCGATCAGCCGCGGATCACACCGTTATTCACGTCATATGTGTGTCAAATAACGAGAAAAATTCTCATAATCTCCGGCACTTGGAAATCTCTTTTAACAGTCGGGCACTGCACTGTTTAAGTCTTTAAAAACGATAAAGGGAAAACAAAACTTAACACAAACACGAAAAAGGTTTCAGCACTTTTTGAATTTGGAAGGTTTAGCGTGCAGGTTGCGCGCGCGTCGCGTCGTGTCGTGTCGGAGGTGGTCGCGCGTCGTCGGCGTCGATTCAAATCGTCGCGCAAGCGTAGCTCGTGCGCTCGCCGCTCTCTCATGCAAGCGACTGGCGCCTTCACCTTCGCCGCGCCGCCGGCCGTTTCGCAACCTCAGCTTTGCAGTGAGTTGCATGGCAACTGTTTAAAAATGTTTACCAGCGATACAGTGATGTTGCTCTCTTAATAACCTTACCCTTTGTTTTTATAGACATCCGTTATGTTGTCTCTTCATTTATGTTGTACAAGCATGTCACTTAACGCAAAGGTTAACGTACTGAAATATAATAACTATTGACGCAAATAAGAAAAAAATAATTTTGAAGAATTTCAGTATGGCAACACACGAATTTTGGAACAACCTTTTTGTTTAATTGAATAAATTAACAAATTTATAATGCAATGAATACTTAAATTAAGACAAAGACAGTTCATTAAGGCACCAAAAATAAAACCATGAAATTTAACATTTTTGACGAATTCTAGAGACCTTTTTTAATTATGCCCACGCCACATGTCCATTTAAATCTTTTCTTTTGCTTCTATTATAATAGTAACATATTACAATCATAAGTGAAATGGTGATGAAATAATAAAGAAATGTGTCAGCTAGATCTGTGTCAGCGTAGTGTCAAAAGATGACGAACGCATTTTGTCTCCTATTTGCTTTAACACCTTGAACGAGGGCGTTGATATCTTTTGTAAGAGACGTCTTACCGTTCTAGATACGAAAAAGGTGATAATTTCTCTGCCATTTTCATCTCTTTTGAATGATGAAATGGTAAAATACACTTTGTTACCACTTAATCAAAGATTTAATTAAATTTGTCTTAAGTTTTAAATTACTTGCTATATTAAAAAAGATATTGACAAAACTTTGCTACGAATAGTAAAAAGGAGTGATAGTGTTATTGAAAAGTGTAATGGCTTAGTTTTCAGATTTATATCCTTCATACGTCTAACTATCGTTTTGTTATTATTCTAATGTGTTATGATTATGACAATTTCCAACCAAAAAACAAAGCTACTTCTAAGTATTTTGTTAATTAACCTTTACTGGAACACTTTCGAACCCTGTCACTCTGGAAAATAGGGATTTAATTAGCGTTGAATTCTAACATTATAGAAATATTACAAAACTAGCTATATTATGATTTAAAATGTCGGAAAAGAGATTTTTTACATCTTATAGATTTTTTTTTTAATTTTCTTTTATACAACCTTGTCCTGATAACAACAAACACAACAATAATAGTTGATTGTTACACAAGGGTCAAAAGGAAGCAATTCCCATACGAGATACTTCGAGTATGGAATTGATGACTTTTACCCGTGTTAAACACTCTACTTTTCATTTCGAATATAAGTAAATTAAAAAAATCTTAGTTTTTTCAGAATATTTATTAATAAAAACATGTAGTAACTACAGAGGTAGACCATATTTATTTATTTCTTATATTAAATTTAGAACAGCCCACGTCGCCGCCGCTCCGACCAAAGTTTTTAATTTTGCACTGGCTGTTATACCAACTTTATGGTCGACTATGTTACCAAATTTAGTTCTATTTTTAAATTATTTTACACCCCAGGGTGGAACGCAGAGTTTTTAACCCGCTGCTCAGTTTAAATATACATCACTTTCCGAATATGAGAAATGAAATCGTAGATTATGCAATAAGGGCTTAAAGTAGTGTATTGTGTCCCGGGCGCTATTATTGAACCCCGAGTACGAGGGATTCTATGGTTAACTCCCGAGCGGAGCGAGGGAGTTAAGGCTAGAATCCTGAGTACGAGGTGTTCAAGATCGCCCATGACAAATACACATTTAAGCCCGCGATGCATACTCTACTTTTTATACTTTCTGCGAGGCAATTGAAACCAATTACTGTTATAAAGAAAGTACTTAAGTAATTATTTAAAGTTAGAATAATAAAATATGAAAAATTAAGAATATTTATTGAAAATTAAAAGTTATGTTAGAAACATTACACCAATTGTGCAACGACAAAGTTACATTCTTTGGTACATTTATAGTTGGGTTAGAGTTTATGTTTTTGTCGTCTATTCTGTAGTGGTCAGTTCGACATTCAAATAAATCCTTCTTGGTGCGCGGGTGAAAATGAATTTCGTAAAAAGTTTTCATGATAACATACAGCCTAACTCAGAATAAGATCTCATTGCACCTAAACTTTTTTGAAACCAACATCGATCAAGCACGACTACAAGGGTTGCATTCCAAATTCAAATCACTTTATTCCCCATGGGAAAAATGACTTACTTTAGGAAAGGTTTGCATGACACATAATATGCCATTGACGAGCAGGTAGTATAAAAAAGAATTATTTAAATTAGTGCAGTCGTTCTGAAGTTATACGCTTCCATACATTTTGGTGATTCGCATATCAAAAGTATACGAACTATTTGCACATAAGTATAATCATCTTTCTATATTTGCCTAACAAACGGATATTACGACTAAACCGACTAAATTATAAGTCAGTTGATAGTACCAGCTGCACCTTATGTAATTTCATCGCTTAGCATACTTATGCACTTGCTTATGACTAGACTAGAATGTGGTTCTTACTGGCTTAGTTAAAGTGATATCATATTTGAGGCGGTTCTTCCCGATTCAACCTGCTCGTGTGTTTCTTAATCGATGTTACTTCTTCAAGGCTATTGAATATGATAATAGTAAAGGCAATTTATACTAGTGGCTCAGTGAGCTGCAGACCTCTCTCAAATTGTATGTTGTTTAAAAATTAATCTAATAGATGTCGCCACGAGGTTAAAACCGCTTTTGAAAAGCAGTACTATGTGCTGTGTAGTAGGTTAGTAGGTGTGTAGTATGTACTATTAATGGTAGGTACTATTAATGGTATATTACTCTTTAATTTATCTATTCGAAGCTCGAAAATTTTTCGAAAGGGTGACTTTTTTCGCAAAACTTTGAAAAGCTGATTTGACAAAAAAAAATTAAGTATAGTAATCAAACCTGTTTACAAAATTTCACAAGAATCGGTTGAGAAATGCGACCTGTAGAGGAGAACAGACAGACGGAAAGCGGACAGACATACGAAAGCATTTTTGTCCAACCTGAAACGGAGATGCTTCGCGCTCGCTCGGTCAATAAGTAACAATCGTGGACCGGATATCCAAAGGTCGCGGGTTCGATTCCCGTCCGAGAACATGATCTGGTGCGAGTCGTATTTTTTCTAGTATATTATTTGGTATAACAATCGTATCCTATGATATAATAATCTCAAATAAATGATTCCGAGTATTCTGTGCTTCGATCATGGGATATGGGATAATATGTGATCGAAGATTCTGTGGACTACAAAAATACAGGAATATAATATTGTATTGAATCTATAAGTTTACATAACGCTAAACGCATGTATACTTAACATTAGTTAGACGTTTGGAATGCAGAAAGGTTGTGTTATGTATGACATACGGAAGCACTTTTGGATCCAAATACACCTTAAGGAAATACGCCTTAAGTTAATTTGCTTACTTGCTTTAAGTATTGCTGGAAGATGGAAGATATTTCGTTACGAAACAGCCGAGAGTGGACAAATATAGACAACTATTTTGCTTGGTACGGGAAAGAAGTTGGCAGAGTTAATTACAAACCTCAATAATACAATTTTGATATTTTAATTACTTTCTATAAGTTTAGATTCTATGCAACTAAGACAGACTCTGTGTGATAGAAATAATAAAAAAACTACTCTTCTTAAATACTACTTCATGAATTTTGTAACGGAAAATTCCACTTCAGATAGACACAGAACCATGAGTCGACTATGCCCTGAAAGTTTTTACTAGGGTGCTACTAACACGCTGTATAACAAGACAAGAGTATAAAACAATAATTAGAAGTTGCATACCTGCATCAAGTTATCAAGTAGCAAATATACAAAACTATGTTGAATACATGCCATTATAGAGACATTAGCAAACGAAAATAACTCTGAACTACTACATAAGTACACAAAAATGGTAATAAATCTGTATCACTATGAAATTGGTCACGCATACCACTAAGTATAGTAAAAATAGAAAAAAAATCTGCCAGAACGTCACTTATGTGAGTTGCGCTCTATTTGTGTACGTTTTCATCATACTATTATGTAAAATAACATAATGGTAGGGATTATTAGAAGCTTTTTTAATACGCCATACATTTTCATCGACAAATTATTTCTAATGATATCTAATTATTTCCATAATGACGCGATACTTCTAACTATATATTCAGTCACACGTCTTTCGAGGACTCTAGTTCGATTCCCAGTTAGAAAAAAAATGTTAGTTACTCAAAGCGAACAAAAAATTTTTTTCAGTAACGCGTTGTTGCCATTGATTCTTTAGTACGTCATGTAAACATAAAATGGTCTCAAAATAAATGAGAATTTAATATTTTTGCTCAATAAATTATTAAATCTGTTAAAGTAAACTTGGTTTAGTTTAGTTTTTTTTTTTGTATATTTCTTGTAAATTGTATTGCAACCTCTTAAAAACAATTATTATCTAACACCATTTTGATATAATCTGCGGATACGGCGAACGGAAGGTGACGAGAGCAACAATAGCCGGCTATATCGTTACCCAATCTGTGTTCGGATAATTAAGCTTAAGTATATTATGACAGCTAACCTAAAACACCTTGTCTTGTTTTTTGTTTTGTTTGGAACGTAGCTGGGATTGAATGCGGTGCATCACTTTGTGGTAAGTGGGCCGATCGTAACACATGATGCCCACAGACAGAGGCCCGTCAACGCATCCGCCACTCTGCACCGGACGCACGACTTTTGGTGCGCGTTTCCATTTTCGAGGTAGAGACGCATGGTCACCAAGGCTGATATAGGAAAGAATCTAGTAAAAAAATATTCTTATATAAAATGAAATAACTAAATATTCTGCTCTAATCAAATCACACCAATCATTTAGTCACAAACTAAGCAAAATGGGGACTAAAGTTTTTCCAACAGGTTTATTCTTACAATGAATCCTGTAGTCTATTCCGACCTTTATTATTTAACAGAGACATATGTCAGTTTGTGTTTATAAAATGTACAGAGGCATGCCGCTGCCGCTTGACTTGACTGCGCGCTTACGCAGTTCTAGAAATATACCTATTTAGCGCTATGATTGGGCCATTCAATAGATCACCGACGTAGAATCGCGTTTGTGTGCTGCCTTTCCGGAGCGACTAACGGAACACTATTAAAATTTAGTGGTCCACCACATGTTTATATTCCCTTTGGTACTCTACACTACAGCAATATTCAACAAATTTCTACTAAACTGTGTCAAAACTGAAATCTACGGACGTTGATAACATAAGGCAATTTGTCTGGCCTAATTAAAGTGCACCTGTTGATATGTCTTCTTTGCTTGTTTTTGTAAAAATATTTTTCACGTAATATCGTGGACACGCGCCTACACAAGTGATATCGTATTGCCATTCACCGTTTCAACCGACGTGTTGCAGCGATCCCATGTCTTGCTTTCTTACATAATAACGAAAATATTTGACTCGTTTTGCTTCCAATCAATAACTTCGATTGTACCTCTCTTACAAATCGACCATTGTAACCAGACACCTGCTTTTCTCTTTCTTTGAATACATTGTATTGAAGATACGGGTCACTTGATTTTGGTTACTACAGCTTATGTCACGAATTCACGAATTTGGAACAAAATAAGAAGTTCCCTAGTGCTCTCACACTTTTTGTGTTTGAAAAGACACGATTATGCTATTGTGCAAATATGTAGGAAAGAACTAAGTGACATAATAAGTAACGACATGTTTTACTTAACATTTTCTTAATGTCTAAAAACATTCGTGAGGAATACGGCAATTTCGGACAATATTTTTTATCATTTGAATTATTCTTTAGTACTCGAGTAATTTTGAAATAAAACCTCATCTGCTTATCGTTTCTATGTTGTAATAAAAATGTAATGAAATGAAATGTAATGAAATCTAACTTAACCCATTTTCCGAAAAAGGAATTCTTTTCTTTTCATTCGTATTTAGTACCAAGATTTTCTAATTGAGTTCTTAACTGATATTTGACAGATTACCTTTATTTTGTCACCATCATCATCATGTTAGATGAACGTCACCCACTACTGGGCCTCTACGATCGCTCCTTATTTACCATAAGGCCATCAGCCATTTTTAATGTCCCCACTGCTGGGGCACAGGCCTTCCTTATGGGTGGAGAAGGAGGATGGGCCACCACGTTGGCCCAATGCGGATTGGTGGGTGTTAACGACTGCAAATGCAGCCGAGACCAACGGCTTAACGTGTCTTCCAAAGCATGGAAGAGCTCGAGATAGTAAATTTTTGGTCACCCATCCTATGACCGACCATTGCGAAAGTTGCTTAACCTCCGCAATCGCTGGCCAAACCACTGCTCCAACGAGCTCCTTAGTAGTACTATTTACCATACTAAGAGTTAAATTGCAATTCATACAGACTAATGTTTTTATTCATACACGTCCACCGACCTCGATGCATCAGTAATATCACACAGTAATAAATCATCCATTATTAATGCTTGATTTAACATACTAATTGATCCACTTTTGCTTATTTTATCTGGAGTAAATTACCAATGCAAAATATAAAGTTTTTGTATAAAGTTTTCTCTGTGAAAAGATCGAGATATATAATTGTTTGGTTTTTATTAAATTTAGGTTTTTCGCATTTACAATGCTATTTTTATATTAAGATAAATAATATTAGAAAAAATACTAGAAAAAATCGACTCACCCGTAGCACCTCAGACGGGACTCGAACCCGTTTGGTTTTTGTTCATAAAAATATTGTAGTTATTATCAATTGTTTTTAATGTCAAAATAATATTTTATTCAAATATGTTATACTTGCTAGACTTTTTAGCTTACAAGAAGAATGGGCGCAAGAAATTAAAGCTTTACTTTTACAAATATCGTAATTATTATCTTTTTATTTACTCATTATTTATTTCAGTGATTTCAATAACAGGTTTTGGGGAAATAATCTCTTTGAAGATAACATTATACTCCTATTTCCTGTCTACATAAAAGAAGTTTTCCAGTTATCAAAGACAAAAATAATCGAAAACTTGTGAAAAAATCGAAACTCTTTTTAGTGCCAACAAATAACATTTTAAAATATTTGTAAGTAAATTACTTATATTTGTAAGTTATTTGTTCATAAATATTTTAAATTTCACTTAAAATAATTTGGCAGCAAAGACAATAATTTAAAATGAAAACCTAACCATTACTTAATACTTCCATAATTAACTACCCAAATAAAAATTAATGCAATTTACAGTTTTGTAAGAAAAAAAAATATCGGGCTTTATTTTGAATTGGGTTAGAACTTGGGTTTTTTATTTAATAGAATAACATCACAAGAAGAGTTAATTATGCTCAAATTGCAATTAATTTTGGTATTACGTTTGTATGGGAAGCTCACTGTTCGCCGGACTCTTAACAGGTTGTGAAAATCTGCCAGGATTTGATATAAGTACTAAACGTATAGAAAATATTTGAATTGATTAATTTTTTTATTATAACATGCCATGAAATAGTCTACATTGTTTTTTAATAAAATACTATTACACCATCGTAAATTGGAATGTAATAAAAGTACTTTTTTCCACCGGTTCCTATCTTGACATACTGCGTACTTGAATTTTCGAGCTAAATAAATACTCATCTATTTTGAGATGCAAAGTGGGCGATTAAACGAGTGGTCAACTATTGCAGAGGAGGTCAACCGCGTCGTGACATTCCGTTTACAGGATACATTTGTATACTTTATCGAATAGTTATTTAAGGCTCCTATATACCTCAACTGGCGCCCTCATTTTAATTAAAGTGGCCACTTTTGGCACTTTTGCGAACTACTACTACAACGAACAAAATTTTACTGAGGTTATTGTTTATAAATAAACTGTAGAACCTTAGCTTCAATCTGTACATGTGAATTTTCGATACATTATGTACTTAGCGAGCAATAAATTTAATTAAAATGAGGGCGCCACTTGAGGTATATAGAAGCCTAAAGGCGTGTTTGATTGATTCCGTTTGGACACTTAATGGTAAAGTGTGTACGCAACCTTTTTCGAATGCCATTTTGTTTTGATATCCAAAAGCTTCCTAGTTTCACTGGTGTTTTAAATAATTTTAATGACAAGATTAGTATTAAGATAAATAATATTAGAAAAAATACTAGAAAAAATCGACTCACCCGTAGCACCTCAGACGGGACTCGAACCCGCACCCTTGGGATTCCGGCCCAATGCACTGACCAATTATGCTACCGAGTCACATTTTCCCATGGGAATAATGTGATTTGAATTTGGAATGTATAACCAACCTATGTTGTCGTGCTTGATCGAGGTTGGTTTCAAAAATGTTAAGGTGCAATGAGATTTTATTAAGAGTTAGGCTGTATGTTGACGACCTCCGTGGTCGAGTGGCTTTGTACACCGGTTTTCAAGGTGTCGCCATCTCTGAGATCCCGGGTTCGATCCCCGGCTGGGTCAATTTAGAAAACGAACTTTTCTATATTGGCTCAGGTCTGGGTGTTTGTGATACCACCGTTGTCTCTGATTTCCAAAACACAAGTGCTTTAGCTGCTTACTTTGGAATCGGAGCAATGTATGTGATGTTGTCAAATATTTATTATTATTTATTATTTTTAAAAAATAATGAGATTTTATTCTGAGTTAGGCTGCATGTTATAATTTTTTTTGCACTGCCTATACAAATTATAAAAAGAAAAACGTAAACTTTTTACGAAATTTATTTTCACCAGCGCATCAAGAAGGATTTATTCGAATGTCGAACTGACCACTACAGAATAGATGAAAAAAAATACTTAAGTACTTTCTTTATAACAGTCATTGGTTTCAGTTGCCTCGCAGAAAGTATAAAAAGTAGAGTATGCATTAAGGGCTTAAAGTAGTGTATTGTGTCCCGGGCGCTATTATTGAACCCCGAGTACGAAGGATTCTAGCCTTAACCATAGAATCCCTCGTACTCGGGGTTCAATATAGCGCCCGGGACAGAATATTTCCTTATTGCATAATCTACTATTATCTCTTAATCATTTCAAATCCATCTCCGATACTATATTAGCCGGTCGATCAATGGAAAGTGTTCCAATTTGTTACTTTTCCATTAATAACGCTATGACATTTTAATTACCAAATCCATTTATAGCGAATTGGTTATTATAAAACACCTAATTATCGTCACCGGACCTTTGTTTAAACATTATCGGATCGCCATTCCAAAATCTAATTAACTAACATCCATAAATAACCAATTGTTTGATTAACAGCAATAAAGTCGAAATTTCAGTGGAAGCTTTTACAATATTTATGTAACTTTTGTTCCCAAGTAAAGTTAAAATCGTGCCTGAAGTGGTAAAACGGAGTTTTACGCCCCAAAAAAAATGTCACGCATTTTATTGTACCCAAACATAATATTAAAATGAAAGCGGAATCAATCGCTAGTGATGCTAAAAAAGAAAGTAGATACAGATTTATTGTTTGAATTGATAAAGGAATCATTTTTGCATAAATGTAGAGTGGGTTACGTAAAGACTTGACAATGATGATGTTTTGTGGCGTTTTCATAAAGGCTTAATATTTTATGAAATTTTGAGCGCGTGTTTAATAATTATAGCAAGCCGTGGAAGATCGCCGACCCGTTGGACCGATGCAGTGAAGGCGGTCTGCCAAACTGACATGCAGACATCTATGCGTGTGACCGAAAACCGTACCGCATGGAGAGCCCTCATACACCGAGTGACTGCAGAAGAAGAATTTATAATTATGTTAACCAAAATGAGGTCTCTACAAAATTAGAATAAAACATGTTTTGTTTTACAGATAGAGATACTTTATATTTTTTAATAATAACTCAATTCCAGTCTAACCACGAATTAGTATATCATTTATTTATTATCTTAGAATAGATATGAATACAAATTACGTATGGATTTGAAATTATGAACATTGACTTGTATAAAATAAAAGTAAAAATAGATTAATGCCTTTAATAATTTCAGAAAACCAAAACTTAAAAACGTAGATATTTTTAACAGAATCCCAGCGAATTGAGTAAAAGGAGCACATTTGCCAATTAAACGCATCACCCGGAATGCAGCGTTGGATGATTGCATGTGCAGTCATTAATTAATCAAGTCAAACGCCTTAGGTGTGGCGGTAAATTAATTGCCATGATTTTAAGGCTGATTTCACTTTAAATTGTTGACAGCTATCATAGTTTGTTTTAATGTAAATTCTGTGGCAAAAAAAAATTCACAAACCAAGATGATAAACAGAATTTAAGTCAAATTATGCTGGCGTTTGATAAATAAGTTTTTGTCCCACTGATGTGTCCAACTAGTTGAACTAGCTTTCTTTAGGGGCAGTGGTCCAGTTGATTTACGATTGACCTCGACCGTTTATTTGAAACTCATGAAGTACCTCTAGAAATTGACAAGCTGTAGTTTTTGCTATTATAATCTTACTTACCATCTATTATCATTGTTTACTAACTTATAGTACCACTGGTATTATCAAATCAAGTTTTTTTTAATATCTAGCTGTGATTGAAACTTTCGAGCTGCAAGAAAAGTTCTCATTGATCTTAAAGAAAATAAGAAACCTTATAAATATGTTTATTTTGGAAGAAAATCTTTAACTACTTACAATGCGATTAATTTAACAATGTACAACAGAAGCGACAAACTTCAGATCGCTTGCGGTACAAAACGAAGTATTTTAATCTGTAAAATTTACTCTTTGCCATACATTCTCGAGTGTGAAGTTGCTGCGGATTACAGTATATTTACAATTTAATCGCGTTGTATTTAATGTGCCTTGAATTAGATAGTGAACGAACTGTCTATATTTTAATTAAATCATCTAATGTCAAAGTACATCAAAAAAATAATAGATCCGTTTCATATTCAAAGTTTTATTCCCTGTAGGTAAATCGACCGCTCCTTATATTACAACAATGTCTGAATATTTCTCACATTAATGTCAACGGCCACGCCAAGATTTATACTTGATTGAGCCATCATCAATAATGATCATGATGAGACACAATGTAGGTTACTTACGTTAAAATGTCACTGTATATATTTAATTTACATCGAATCATGTATTATAATTTTTCGAACTTAAAGGTTTTTTTTTGCAAAATATTTATTTTACAGAATCTTAATCATTTATCGATCAAAGGTTAGCAGCTGAACTTAACAACTAATAAATAGGTTACCTTAAAGATTTTATCAGTTAGGTTTGATAAGATTTCAATATTCATAAATTAAATCTGAAGTCAAGTCCGCTGATTCTAACTCTCTGCTTATCCATATGTCCTTCTCCTGAGAACGCGTGTGACACATGAGGACAAATTGTCAGTGCTATTACATGTTGTTAAAGTTCGCGTCAGTACTCGGCCGCCACCAGGGGATACGTTACTGGCTGGATAGAAACAAATAAAAAATAACGACAGTAAAGAGTAAACCTCATAGATACCATACTCTGTCGACAACTAAGCGAAGAGGTCGAAATGACATCTCCACAGTTTTAAGAAAAATAAACGCGCGCGAGAAAATTTTTCGACTGTCAATTGTTTCCAACCAACAAAATGATGATAGTGTTTTTCTAAGCAGTGATTTTGTTAAATTGTGGGTTGAAAGGAAATTAGCAGTCGTTGCCACGTAAGTATTTATTAAATTATTATTCTATTATATCCATACTTCAATATGGAGTGTTTTTAATGGTAGTAGTAGCTCACTCAGTTAAATCCACAAATGAGAAAGAAGTAATCTTCTAGACTTACAATTATTTCTTCGACTTATCGGAAATGCACATGATTCATGTCAAATCTGGCATTCAACTTAAAAGGCGATGTGTCAACTCAGCGTAACATCTCGAGACAACGGGGCGGTTACTTGAGCCAATTTAATACTACAACACAACCAGTTTTAGAAGACCCCTAAAGTAGTACGAAAACTATAGGATCTATATTTAAATATAGAGATGTATCGGTTCATTTAATGCTGGTGACTTTTAGCCAGCCCACACCACACAGACTGATTCCGTATTTCCGCTTAACAGCCGATGTAAATGTAACGTATTGTATTGTCAACCTTAACAAAAAGGAAAAAGATGTAATTTTCTTTGATGGAAAATGTAAACGGACATGTTTTGGAGAAAATTATCCCAGCGTTCGTTTTATTTAACAACTTTAATAAATCTACTCTGGACAGGAGCAATACTCTTCAATAACTGAATGTAGTTATTGTTATATTAGTGCGTTTTTTTTTTTAATCCATTCAGATTTTTATAACAAATTCGTTATTCGATTGATACTTTTGTACATTTCTAAGACTTTCGCGCGTACAGTTTATTAGAAATAAAACACTTTTTACGGATTACAGCGCGTATATTATTATTTCAGGTGTTGTTTTATAATTATTTAGTTTGTATTTATTGGTTTTTTGAATTCCAGACGTTTCGACACCTTTTCAGGGGCCGTGATCACGGGAGTAGGAGTGGACGATATACATCGATGTTTTAAAAACACTCGATGTATTGTATCGATACATCGAATCAAACCGATGTATTGTTAATTCTTAAACATCGAGTATACATCGATGTTTTTTTGTTCGATGCATCAAACAGGCAAACCTACTAAAAACATTAATATTTTTTTTTTTATCTTACATCACTCCGAAGTCGCCCATGACAAATACACATTTAAGCCCGCGATGCATACTTTACTTTTTATACTTTCTGCGAGGCAATTAATACCAATGACTGTTATAAAGAAAGTACTTATTAATTATTTAAAGTTAGAATAATAAAATATAAAAAATTAAGAATATTTATTGAAAATTAAAAGTTATGTTAGAAACATTACACCAATTGTGCAACGACAAAGTTACATTCTTTGGTACATTTATAGTTGGGTTAGAGTTTATGTTTTTGTCGTCTATTCTGTAGTGGTCAGTTCGACATTCAAATAAATCCTTCTTGGTGCGCGGGTGAAAATGAATTTCGTAAAAAGTTTTCATGATAACATACAGCCTAACTCAGAATAAGATCTCATTGCACCTAAACTTTTTTGAAACCAACATCGATCAAGCACGACTTCAAGAATTGCATTCCAAAATCAAATCACATTATTCCCCATGGGAAAAATGACTTACTTTAGGAAAGGTTTGCATGACACATAATATGCCATTGACGAGCAGGTAGTATAAAAAAGCTGTTTTCGCAGTTTAACTGTATAACCTGACGTGCTGTCGGGTGTACGTAATCAATGATATTATAACAAAATTAGAACACTCTCAAGGGAATAAAAATTTATGGGGTACTTTCCGTTGACCTAGAACTATTAAATTTGGCAATTAATATCGTCTTATACTACAAGTACAGGGAAAAGTTTGAAAACTATACATTTGTAATTAAATCGAAAAAGAAATTATCTTTATTTAAGTACCTACAAATTTGTACGGACCCTCGGTGGGCGAGTCCGACTCGCACTTGTCCGGTTTTTTCTATTAGTTAATTACCAAAGTAAAAGCTTTTTAACTAAAATGATTGAGATGGTTTCCCAGCATATTTGTTTAAAATACATTTTCTAGATAAATGACCGCAAACAAGCAGGATGGGAGTGCTGTTACTAAGAAGAAGAATAAAGTTGATCACACTTATAATATTCTGTGGAGCAGCTGATGTCTGGTGCAGTTTACCGGTGGACTTGGCTCCTGAAGAGAAAGGTACATGAACCTCTTTATACTTACAATCATAATTACTTTTCACGTACACCATACCACACATACGACAATTTGTTAGATACAATGCGAGAAGAAAAAGTTGTAATTATATGACACTGAAATTACTTTTCCGTCAGTCTTACTTTTTAGTACAAATTGAAATAAAAATTCATGTATAGCTAAAACATTAAAAAATTGCCATGAAAAACTGGACTCGGCTGATAGACCTAAGAGGGGTTCAGAGTCTTAGTTCTGCAATCCTGTTTACGAAGTGATTAGCATCATAGCTTTGCCTAATAAGTTATAAAATATTTGCCTAAATAGTAATATTAAAATGGTGACACATGGGGTTCCAAAACAAACAAAAACAGTTCACTTAAATATTGTCATTTGTTTCTGTTACAGTCCTACCACCAACTACGCTCTCACTGACGTCCACCTCGTCCATAGCAACAACAGTCAACATATCCACTTCTACATACGCCACAGTCATCCCCCCCATACCCCCAAGCAACAGAGACAGGTTCCTCACTTTCGCGGAGTCTGGCCACCACCAGACCTTCATGTTTGCCAAAGACAACACTTATATACAGCTCGATGGTGATATCATACAGAGGTTTCAACTTAGGTGGGTCAAGATGCCTTTAATAATAATAACACAAAGACAAAGAGAACAGATCAACCTGCTACAGAAATTAAGTCAAGTCTATATCTTTGTAAATAGGTTTGGTGCTATAAAGATAAAGTGGACTTTAGAGCAGAACATAAGCTGTATATTAGAAATTGTCACACTCCGTTCCACCGTCCGTCAGGCTCTACCGGTGGATCGAAGGATACAAATTTTTCGTCTTTGATCCACAAGTGTTTCCATGGATAATTTGTATTCCTCGTCAATCCACCAGTTCTCACAAGGAAAGACATACTGCGCGGATGAAGTCGGAAATTTATATCAAAACAATATTTAAGAGTTACCTATTACTTGGACATATGGCTTATTATTATTATATTATGTCATACGAATAGTAATTAAACTAATCAATAGCATAATTTATTGCAAAAATAAAACCATTACAAAGGTTCTTGAAATACAATCGGGCACATATTGTGCAAATGATGATTCTCTTCAATAATAAACAGAGTGAAAAGGTTTATAAATTATCCAAACTTATATAATCTTAATTAACCACGTCTGTTACATCTGCCGGTATTCTCTGTCATGATTTGATCATCAAATGATTAGCAAATTGGTATAAACAATATAACAAATTCCACTAATTACAAATTCAAAAGATATCAAAGTTAAGTTACACAACTTCAACCATTAATCAGCATGACGAAAATTATGTGGTTATAGTTGTCCAGAATACAAAATCTTTTGTCATTATCTGTAACATGATATTAATTAAATGTGTTAATTTAACATGTTCGATGTTTACCCAACGAAAGTGTGTCACGATTTCCAAACCAAAAGCTGTAATCGTTATTACGGACTTTACACTCAATACTGCGAGTGCATAAATAATTTGCGTAATCCGCGATAAGCGAGGAGCTCGGTAGCGCAGTAGTTTAGCGCATTCGGCCTGCCATTGCGGCGGTTAAGCAACTTTCACTAAGATCAGCCACGAGATGGGTGACCATAAATTATTGTCTCGAGCTCCTCCATGCTTTGGAAGGGATGTAAAACCATTAGTCCCGGCTTCGTTTGCTGTCGTTAACACCTACCAATCAGCAGTACATGGTGAACAGAATATTAAAGAAAATGGCTCATGAAGAGACGCAAACTATAATATTAATACTTTATTATTTAATTTATTAGTTTGCTTCCACAGGTTGTGTCGAGAGATCTCATTTAAGTTCAGGACTAGACTTCCTCACGGTTTGCTGGTGTACCACAATGTCAAGAATCCGGTGTTCAAAATGCAGCCTTATGCATTATATGTCATCGTGGAAAAAGGAGAACTGAAAGGTGATGGGATGTTTAAATTTCTTTGTCCTAAAGGTACTAATGTTGTCTACATATATACATAGTGAGCTGCTATTATAATTATACAAGGTGTTACAAAAATATCCCTAATGCCGAATATGGTATATAGGGACCATCAAACTGAACAACTTTTACTATGAGACCAACCCTCAAATCGCGAAAAAAAAATCAGTTGTTTTATACATTTTGATATTTTCAATTTTAATTTTTGTATGAAACAGCTGATTTTTTTTTCGCGATTTCAGATTTGGTTCCATAGTAAAAGTTGATCAGTTTGATGGTCCCTATATACCATATTCGGCATTAGGGGTATTTTTGTAACAGCTTGTATAGAGGAAATCATCACACTAGTAGATAAATAATACATCAAAACGATATCTACCGAGTATAGGCCGATTATTTTGATTCTTGGAACAAGTACTATGAGAAGTCACAAGCGATACTTGCAGGATTAAACAGTACAACAATACTGTGCGTACGCTAAGAATTAAACTTTTACTCAAATAGTAGTTAAGATATGGTGGGAAAATATTTATAATCCTTGTCGTAGATTTAATTCACCTGGGCTTATGCACCTAAGCGAATTAAATATACTTATTAGTAGACATAAGAGGCCGACGGACAGTGAACTCCTTAAGTGAAATGATTTGCAATTTGAGCATAATTAACTCTTCTTGTTATGATATTTGGATTAAGGCAGTATTTGTTCAGGGTTCTTTTAAATAATAATCCAAAATACTAACCCAGTTCAAAATAAGTTCCATTTATTTTTTTTCATACAAAACTGTAAATCTCATTATTTTTTTATTTGGTTTGGTATTTTAGATTTTTTATTTAATAGAACCCTTGACAAATATGTCTTAATCCGATAACATCACAAGAAGAGTTAATTAAGCTCAAATTGCAAATCATTTTGGTATTTGGCATCAAGTCCGCTGGACTCTTAATTTCTAGTTTCAGCTAAAGTAATTGCAAGGCAATACTTTAAAACAATTACACTTTTCCAAGACAAATTAACTTTGTTACGCTTTCTTTCTAAATATTACACTTTAGGTTATCTATTTCCTATAAATTCGCACTATAATATAAATAATTACTTAACAACCTTTCTTTCTTTTTATTTCTTAATATTTTTCATTTTTTAACATCGTATCATGATTTCTTAAAAGACCCAAAAACCTTTAAAAGAAGATATTTTTTCCCCAGTGGTACACGTATTCGGTAAACACCTCACTTCAGTGACAGTGGGGAGAGCTCTGAACCGAGACCAATGGCACAGTGTAGTAGTCACCATCGATGTCCACGGGGCCAGACTGATAGCTAAAGTAGACCAGCTGAAGGAGGAAGTCTATCTTAAGGTAAGCCAACTAGCGCCGCCAGTCGATTTTATTTTATTAATTCTAAATAAGCCCATTTTCTTAAAAAAGGAATCAGTCAATATCTTGTGAATGACGTCTAATGTTTATTGAATAACGTTACAACATTACAAAATGCGGGCAATAGTTTAAAAACGGGTTTGAACCAACAGTGGCCACTTTTAACAAAATCGCGTTTTAAACTGTTTGAATGCCTTTTCAAACTGTGTAAAGTTATTCAATAAATATAACACGTTATTAACAAAACCTTGACTGATTCCTTTTTTAAGAAATTGGGCTTATTTAGAATAAATAAAATAAAATCAACTGGCGGCGCTAGTTGGAATTCTTCATTTAGAAGTAGAGTTTTCCGACTAAAACAGTCCAATACTTAGATCTTCAAACCACTTGCATGCGGGGATTTTTTCAACATTAAAGAATGTACGAGATTCCATTTGACTATTAGTGTAATTGTTACAACTGTAGGTACCGGGAAAGTATTGTTTATGAAACTGACAGAAGTATTTACAATTGAAGATCGTAATTTAGATTTGATTAGATACGGGAATTTGGTATTTAATTTACGATCAATCACAAAAGCCCATAGACAGTAAAATGTTAATCAAAGAACTATGATTTATACCAATTAACACGGATTAGAAAATGAGGTCTGCCTGTAGGTACTTAGTTTAGATTATAATAATTTATGTTTCTATTTACAGGGTTTGAGCTTTGATACCAACTACGGTATCACTGACAATTTGACATCAGTAATACTGATTGGAGGTAAGAGCTCAATGTTATTTTCATATTATAAATATAAATATTAAATAAATATAAATATTAGACATCATCACAAACATTGATCTGATTCCAAAGTAAGTAGGAGCTAATGCACTTACGTTATGGAAATCACAGAAAACGGTGGAACTACAAAAACCCAGTCCTGAGCCAATACAAAAAAGTTCGTTTTTCTAAAGTGACCCAGCCGGAGACATAAAACTACTATTCTGTAAAGTGTTTTTTTATCTTAGATAGATTTTTTAACATATAGCATTTCAGCTTCCTTTTTCAGTTTCCAGCGTCAACAAATCTTTGCCCATCAATAATAATTTGGAGTAGATACAAAACTATTATTCATCACCAAAACTTACAGGTCTCAGTTCAGAAGAGAAACTGCACGGAGTTAAGTACATCATAGAATCATTTGTGGGTTGCATCAGCGATATGGTGCTAAGTTCTGGAAAAGCTGCATCAGACCTTCTGCCTATAGTTCCTCTTATTGCCACCAAACATGAGAATGTTAAAGAAGGATGCATAGACCAATGTATGACGATGGAAAATCTGTGCTTTGGAGGTTCAAGGTGTATTAATGAATATAATGGCTATAGATGCGATTGCTTTGGGACTTTGTATGAGGAACAGCTATGTGATGTCTATAGTAAGTAATTTTATAACGTTACTAATATTATGAATATAAAATTTGTATGTTTCAATGTAAAACCAATAGTCAGGAGGTAAATCTTTAATCTTATCATGTTAAAAAACGTGACTCGAGAGTCTACTATGCGTGAACAATAGTCATGCCTCAACAGTTTTTATATCAACGGTTTCCATCTCTGCTGTTGTGGGAAAATTGTGGTAAGGACACGTAGTAACACACATTGTTGCTAGATTGTCAAAGTCACGTCAATGCAACAATGTTTCAAATCTAATACATAGTTAAACGTAAGTAAATATTATAAAGATGAAGACATTTGTTTTGGATTTGTAAAACGACGAGACGACGATGAACAAAAAAAAGGTTTACTTTCAAATTATTGTTCCAACAAAATTGTTGAAATCGCTTTTGTTATTTCAATTGCTTCACTAAAATAGCATGTTTTTCATTTTGCGTAATTACTTATAAAAAAAATCCATATTATTTGCACGTCTTGCAGTGGAAAATACAAAGGTTAATTGAATTGGGTGATTTATCTCAATAGTCTTCCAACTAAATTTTAATTTTTGTTTTAGTTACCTACTAAAACAAAAATTAACTAATTAAAAGTAACATTTTAATGGAAAACTTTCGTCATTATCTCCAAAAGAAAAACTTAATTTACACTTCATTTTAAACTAACAGGTTAAAATGACAGATCGATCTAAATGGATTAAACTTTCAAACAACTACGTTCGAAAGTACAGAACTTTAAGATATTAGATTAAACATTTTTCTGCACAATTAGAAACTTGTCTGAAACTTAGCGTATTGTTTTAAGTTAATTACTGATCTTAGAGATTGCGACGAAGCTCAAAGATCTAAAACGATGATCTAAAAATATTTTGAACATCTGTAATAAAAATAAGTATTTTGTTGTATTATAATCCCTTAAATATACTCCCGAGAGTTTCCCTCGAATTTGAATGGGATACAATTTCTTTTTAGATTCTTCGACACTTCAATACAGTCTATTTTTAAATTCTAAAACTACCTTTTATCAATCTAAAAACAAGAAACCTTATATTTAAAAGAAAATTTTGTTTTGAATATAACTTACTTAGAAAGAGGTGCGTAGATCTAATAAACACCTTAAGTTCTAATTTAATCACATATAAAGGCATGACACAAAAGAGAAGAGACACAAATACAATGATTCTTATAAAGTATCGCGATCATTAGCGCAGGTTTATTAGCAAACGCTTTTAACTTTAAAGTACGATTGCTAAACGAAATCGTACTTTTTGCAACAGTTTGCGGTTTATCGGTTTATTTTAAGAACAAGTGTCACTTTCACTAATTGTTGCGGAGATTTTGCGATTATATATCGGTTGCATCACAAGCAGCTGCACTTGTAATTTTATATAGGGTTGTCGAGTTTAACCTTGCTGGAATTTTTGAAATAATAAATACTCTCTTTGTGAATGTAATACTTCAAATCAATTCAAATGGTTTTTTTTGTAACAGCCTGTATAACTCTCCTTTAGTTTTATATGTGTTTATCATTAGATATATTTATTTTCAAACACACTATTCCTTTCATAATTTATTGCACCCCATTTTTGTAGTCCTTGTATCTTTATTTATTTTTTCACCCAAGGCCAAGGGTTGTCTGGGAGCCAAAAGGCCGCCTCTTGTATGCTTTCTTCTCTGTAGCTGTCCTTAATTCTGTAATTCTTCATTTTTGTGCAATAAAGAGTAATTTATCACCATTATTATTAATTAACACGATATTTCTTCCAGCGGCGACAGTACTCACTCTTCGTGGCTCCAGCTATGTCTCATACAGAGTTTACGATTGGAAGGACCGTGTACACTCCACTAACACAAGAGTTAGCCTGCATTTTAAGGTAAGGTAACAAATTGTACATTAGTACATATTGAACTATATTGCACATGTCTGTTTTTGAACGATTTTGCAATTTATTTTAAATAAGTAAATGGGCGATGTGAGATATGTACCAAACGGTTATTTGAAATGACATTCAGGCATAACGCGACTTGGTACATACATTGCGTTTTCGGTATACAGCGATCAAAGGTAATAATGGTTGTGCTTTGGTAACAAGTGTTAAACGTGAAGAAATTTAATAATAACCAACCATAACCAGAAGTTGTCGAAAGAAAATACATAATTATAAAACTTTTGATTTCAATAAGTTTAAACTTTATTTCGTCATTGCCGTAAGTTCTTTTTATGAAATAAAACTGTTTCTTCACTTCTTGATCTTATTTGGCTATTTCTCTAAAAAAGGACCTACCCTGTTTTGGGTTTTATACGAGTTTAAATAATGGTCGTTTTAATGCACATCTATATAGGACTGAACAGTCTAGACGTTCTTAATAAATTACTTATAAGGCCTTCCAACAGTTCACATTCTAAATTGAACTCTATTTTCATAGATATTGCTTGTTATGTTTGCACCCATGCAAAGCTTAATTACTATTTACAAATTTCGCAGACCCGGTTTGATGACTCAGCCTTGTTTTATGCTAGCGGTCAAATAGATGATAAACATCATTACATTGCCCTATCGATCCACCAAGAACGATTAGCAATACAGATAGATTTAGGCGATGGGCCTGTCGAAGATTACATCGGGGAGAAAGTCAACAACAACGGCTGGCATAATATAACAGTTATACTGCAAGAAAATATAGCATTCGTTTACTTAGATGACGTAACCAAAACTTATGAAGTGTCAGGGAACGCGAGATACGTTTGCATCGATCCGGAAATATATATATGCGGAGGCCCCGACTTATATAAAATGAAAGGATTGAAATCGTTCAACAACTTCGCTGGAAATCTAAAATACGTTTACTACAACGACGTCTCCATACTTTACGAACTTAAACAGAATAATACTAAAGTCCATTATATCGGAGTATTGGATCCGGAATTTAAAGAGATTGATATAGAACTGATACCGATCACTTATCCTTTTGCGACTTCCCATATATGGTGGCCGCTGAATCAGACCAACAGCATCAATTTGAAATTCGACTTTAAAACCAGCAAGAATATGGCGGTTTTAGCTTACAGCCAGATCACATCTGGACAAGGTTATTGGGAGGTAAGGACTTTTGAATTTATGTTATTGTATTTTATTTACAGTCGGTTCAAAAGCTTTATACAAGAGTTCACTTTAAATTGCTAGCTGTGATGTTTTGAGTACTAGTAAACCTTTCAAATAAGTTAACCAACTTTCCTTATAGAAATTTCTCGCATCCAATGCTTTTCATTCATAATTATTAAGATTTCCAATTTCATGATGCGTACGGAGAAATCTGCGTTTAAAATTAAAAAATAACAAGCGGAGATTGGAACACTTCAATTATACAATCGGTAATGCCTCGTTTGAATCGATTTCCCAGTGATTATCTGTAAAAATCAGATACTGCTCCTAGTTAAATGTGATTAAAACATAAACGTTATGTTTGCATCATAAAGAGATTTGAGCGGTACTTGTAACATTTTCCGCCTAAAACGTAAATTCTGCATTTTTCCTTCGAAATACAGTACCATTTCCATTAAACAACCTATTTTTTAAACTCCAGTCTTGACCTCAGCCTCGACTTTGGGCTCACCATTATTCATGATATAAAACCTTAAAGTCTATTTGTTTATATGCACCTTAACAACACGTACTGCACACTATAACACACTGCTTTATCCCCTTGATGCATATTCTACTATAAAAACATTATAGGTAAGGATGGTAAAAGAAGAAATCCGTTTCGAGCTAGTACCGGACGTGGGCAAAAACGTAACTGTACTAAAGTCAGTTAAGTTTAACGTAAGCAACGACTGGCATAACGTCGAACTTGACTATAGGAAGGGCAGGATCAAGCTCACTGTGGATTATCTCAACAAACATGCACAGATGTTCGGTAATGATTTTTTTTAAACTTATTACATACTTAACGGAGACAAATAATAGTCAATACGTATTACAATCATTACAAATATGTTTATTAACTAGATTGCAATATTAGTTAATATCGTTTTTAAGATTATGAAAACTTTGTATATAAATAATAATATTAACAGCATTTTACGATTTATGCAAAGGTCAATTGTGAAGTGGTTTCACTTAATGACTATAAACTTTGGCAACAAATCACTTTAAAAATAATAATATTATGAATACTTACTGAATTTTATTTCAAGAACAACATCAATGTAAAATTCTATAAAGTTAAGAGCAAATTCACAAAATAGAATTCACCCTCTGACATCGATTTATTCAATAATGAATAATTTATTAATCTTGATATATTTCACAGTAGGTAATTATTTGGAACGAATATATAATTGATTAAGAAAGTAACTATTTCGATTTTAGGTCTGGACTTTCAACTACAAGACAAAATTGTGATCGGCAGTGGTCTTAAGTCTGCCAATCAAGGTTTGATTGGATGTATGAGGAACATCAAGATAAATGGACTTCTTATAGAGCCAAGGTAATAAAGAATATATTCGGCTGTATGAGATTGTCTTTTTATAATATTTTTTCGATTATACGACTTAACCCGTTTTTGATTGTTGTCTCATCATAAATGATCATGATTTTATGTATACAAGGTGTTACAAAAATACCCCTAATGCCGAATATGGTATATAGGGACCATCAAACTGAACAACTTTTACTATGAGACCAACTCTGAAATCGCGAAAAAAAAATCAGCTGTTTCATACATTTTGATATTTTCGTAATTATTTTTTTGTCCCTATGTACCATATTGGATGGTATTGGGGTATTTTTGTAACACCTTGTATACAAGGTGGGACCAACTTTGAAATCGCGAAAAAAAAATCAGCTGTTTCATACAAAAAATAATTACGAAAATATCAAAATGTATGAAACAGCTGATTTTTTTTTCGCGATTTCAGAGTTGGTCCCATAGTAAAAGTTGTTCAGTTTGATGGTCCCTATCTACCATATTGGGCATTAGGGGTACTTTTGTAACACGTTGTATAGAGTTAATTTTATTTTTTAAACTGAATCACTATGATTGCATCAAATTACAGTTGTGCAATCTAGAAAAGACTGCTTCGAAATAAGGTAGATGAGTAGAGTTACCACAGCATTAATTAATAAGAGGTGAAATAATCCAAAAATTTTGTCCAAATATTGCGGTGGTTGGTTTTAAGGCACAGCGTTCTTGGATGTCCTTAGGCCCGGCCATTAGTGGGTAAATCTGGGCAATAGGAGACTCTGTTACCTACTTAAGACAGCATATTTGTAAAAAGTTATTTTTCCTAGATTTGTCATAAATACGGAACGAGTGGTTGGCGAAGTGGCAATAGACGACTGTCGCTACGTGGATCCGTGCACGCGGCCCAACACCTGCGAGCATGGCGGCGTCTGCTCCATACGGGAGGACCGCGTCATTTGCAACTGTGACAATACTGGTGAGTGCAGCGACTGACCAGCTATCTACATAATGTACTACGAGTGATGGGCCAGTGGCCATAGACGACTATATCTACGTGGACCAGTGCACGCGGCCCAACACCTGCGAGCATGGCGGCGTCTGCTCCATACGGGAGGACCGCGTCATTTGCAACTGTGACAACACTGGTGAGTGCAGCGACTGACCAGCTATCTACATAATTTACTACGAGTGGTGGGCCAGTGGCCATAGACGACTGTCGCTACGTAGATCCGTGCACGCGACCCAACACCTGCGAGCATGGCGGCGTCTGCTCCATACGGGAGGACCGCGTCATTTGCAACTGTGAACACTGGTGAGTGCAGCGACTGACCAGCTATCTACATAATGTACTACGAGTGGTGGGCCAGTGGCCATAGACGACTGTATCTACGTGGACCCGTGTACGTGGCCCAATACATGCGAGCGACTGAGTTCTTTTCCTCATATTGAACTGCGATCTTTGGCCGTCAACTTAAGTCAAGTTTAGGGCTCGATTTTCCAGGTCAATGTAAAAAGACGGAATTTTCGACTACGGTATTTCTCATATTTCACGACAAGAATACCTACCTAGAACTAATTACCTCTTTAATTAAAAATAATTAGTACTTTTGAAAACCTTCTTACGATTTATGTGTCTGGACCGGTTGTAACAGGTGTATTTAATGGGGCCTCTAAATGGGACACTGGCTGTTGAACCTAGATGTTTGGGAAAATGTAATGGAAAATCTTTTAACGTTAGAAAATTTTTAGTTTGAGACCTCATCTATATATATAAAATCTAAACGCTTCTTTTTTCTTGTTAATTATTAAATCTCATTATGAAATCCGAGATTAAG
The DNA here is from genome assembly GCA_963556745.1 of Catoptria pinella. Classification (NCBI taxonomy): domain Eukaryota; kingdom Metazoa; phylum Arthropoda; class Insecta; order Lepidoptera; family Crambidae; genus Catoptria; species Catoptria pinella. The sequence continues at coordinate 9,581,170 of OY750771.1, forward strand.
CTTTCCACATATGAAAGTCGATACTTAGAACATATTTTGCATCGTGAGAACAAAAACTTTAAAACAGAATATAACTAAAGAACTTCAATTTCATCACCATAACCAGTTTACGAAGATAAAATACGTGCGTTACTTCCGGTGAAATGTTCATCAACTTATGATAATAATATAGTTTTGCTTGTCCTTGCCACTATATACCTAATTAAGGAAATCTATAAATTTTACTAATCGAAACACATTAACGTGAAACAGATTTAAAATAATAGTGGGAATGTCTCTCAACTTGGCAAAAATTCTTCGGTCACACACGATACATAATATTGTTACTTTTTTGACTGAGTGAGCGCGAAGCACAAGCATAGCGTCTCGGTTTTAGCTTGGACTAAAATGCTTTCGTATGTTTGTCCTGCTGTCCGGCTTTCCGGCTTTCCGTCTGTTCTCCTCTACAGGTCACATTTCTTAACCGATTCTTGTAAGCAGGTTCTATAATGTCGATTCAGTTTTTCGAATTGAAATGATCATAAACACGAAGTCTACAGCTCTACAGAGCCACTAGTTTACAACAAATACTTGTTGTGGTTTCTAATTAAAATTGTCTCTTTAATTTTAAGTCCGAAATTAAAACAAAAGAAAGTTTAAAAAAACAATTCTTATTCGTCAAGATTACCTATAATTTATTCTTAAAAATTCTATAAATAATCTACGATTTCATTTAAATCTTTAAAATTTTCTACTAGACAGTACGTAGTATGAGTAGAGTTTTAAATAGACTTTTAAGTTTAAGAGTTTGATATTATATTACCTAGTATCGTTATGTATTATTATCTGTGATATTGTATTGAAATTCTAACATCCCATACGAATCCAAGTTTTTGTTTTATTTACAGGGTACATTGGCGAAAACTGCCACTTTGCTACTTTTAGAAAAACCTGTGAAGAACTAGCTCTACTAGGGTACACAAGGAATGATGTATACCTTATAGATATTGATGGGAATGGAAGATTTCCACCAGCACACGTCAAGTGCGAATTTCAGATTGAAGCTGACTCTTCTACAACTGTGGTAGAACATAATTTACCTAGCCAAGTGGTGAGTTGTATAAAAACTTTTTAACAGATAAAATGTCACGGTTTCATTCTTCAATTTTATTATTCTTTTTATTTATTTTCGAAAGCACTGAAAAAGTAACGACTACAAACAAGCTCTGCCATTTCTAGGACGTACGCTCAGCATCAGGCCAAGACTTCAGTTTCAAAATAAAGTACAGGGAGTTTTCAGCCGAGATGTTGCAAGAGCTTATCTCCCATTCGCTGTACTGTCGTCAGTACATCAAATACGACTGCAATGTGGCGCCTTTGGAACTCCACAGCGCAACGTGGTTCATATCCTCCTCTAATGAAACCGTCGATTACTTAGGAAATGTTAAGAGGTAGATTTCTATTCAATAAGACATTGAGCCGTAGTCTTGTAAAACTTTTTCTATTCTTCTCTTAGGCTAAGGGTCTCTGAAACTACGATAATAGATTCATTATTCCTTGTGATTCCTTCTTTTAACTTGAAGATCTGAATTAATAACCTAAATTCTATTGAGATTACCCATTGAGCATATTTTTTTTCCAGAATTTATGAAATACTCACATACAGTTCCTTTTAAAGTTACCTACATTACTTCCTGAAACATTCTTGGATCTTCATTTTTCTCCATTTTACTAGTAACTCGTTCCATACATCGAGCAGGTTATTTTTCAGAGGGTATTGTCCCTGTGGTGTGAACGCCACTTGCGTCAACCCTACACAGTCCTGCAACTGCGATGCAAACGAGAACAAATGGCATTCAGACGAAGGGGTGTATGTGGACCCTAAGAGTTTGGGAATTACTGAAATGTTCTTCCTGCAACAGAAGGATTTGACTGAAGAAGCTCAGGGAAGGATCACGCTTGGGCCTCTTGAGTGTGTCGAAACGAGTAAGTGCAGATATTATTTTAAATTAGTAGCAATAAAATGTGATAACAGCACATTTCATTCGAGGTATTTTAACACGTTTTTATTAGGTCGCTTTCTTTTTTATTTGTTTGTCCACAAACAAACGATTTTTCTTTTTTTATTTAGAAAAAAGAATGCTAGTTAAAGATTTGATTTAACTTTCTTGATTTTAGACACCCAACGCTACGTAGTTACATTCACAACGTCCCAATCTTACATAGAAGTGCCTGGTTGGCGGAAAGGGGACATTGCATTCAGTTTCAGGACTACAGGCACCAGTGCTATACTGCTATTCCAACCACCAATTAGACCCAACTATCCGTCCTTCATGGTGGCGTTAACTAGTGGTAAGCTCATAGACTACAAATCAATTTATCAGTTTGCCAAAAAATATTTAGCTATCTCAATATTATGTGGAAGTAGCTGAATATATTAATTTATTTATACTCCATAGGTTATAATATGCCATATTGATTTATTATGAAAAAAAATATACTCACGATACTATACGTGTTACAGAACATGAACTTACTTTCAACTTCACCCTAAACACCGGTACTACGCGAAAATTGGTAATCAACTCTAAAAGAAAACTGAACGGTGGTGAATGGCACAAAATTTGGATAGACTACAACTTCTACCATGTGCGGTTCATGCTCAATACTGAATACCAAATGCTCAATTTGCTTCTAGAAGAAGAATTTGGTCCTTTTGAAGGATCTATGTTTATTGGAGGTGCAACTGCGTAAGTGCATTGCAAATTGCAATTTAATTTTATGGGACATCTGAATTCATAGAAATCAGTTTTACTACACTAATAAATATCAATTCAGCATGTATGCCATTTTATTTAATTGTAATGAACTTGTTTAATATTCTATAGAGAACATCTAAAAAAGTCTGCAGTCCACCAAGGGCTAATCGGTTGCTTCAGAGGCTTAGTAGTGAACGGTGAGATACTTGACATCTACAGCTACATGTCCGTCCATCTGTCTGAAATCATCAAGGACTGCAAACCTTCCTGTGTACCAAACCCTTGCCAAAATAAAGCGACGTGTAAAGAACTCTGGTCTAGTTACGAATGCATCTGTAAAAATCCTTGGGCACATTTGGGAACACACTGCGAAGAAAGTAAGTATTTAATGCTTTTACATTTTTTATTATGGCAAACATTATATAGTGATTAAAATACTAATAATATAAAATCACTGTGATTGAATTCCAGACATAAATAAAAAAGCATTAACTTTCCAAACGAAAGAGGCATATTTAAAAAAGAATTATTTAGTAGATAACGCAACAGATGCTGAAAAGCACAGGCTAAAGAAGATGATGACAGAAAACGTATTGATGAACTTAAGAACATATGATTATAATGCACTTGTCTTGTACGCAAATGACAATCTTAATAATTTCATACATCTATTTATTCATAATGGCACTGAAATAATTTATCTGTTCAACCACGAAGATGAAATAATACAAATGAATGTCACATATGAAAAAATAAATAAAGGAGAGAGCGTACAGATAGCTATTATAAGAACTGAAAATTCTACGACACTACACGTAAATGATAAAAATACTACAATTGATAAAGTAGCTAAGCTGCTAACTAATTATACGAACAAACCATGGCTGAATCCAGATTTTGGTAAGACGATGACATTATTTATGAACAAAGTATACAATGATCAAATTGTAGTAAATCAAAGAAGTGTTCTACTAACCCCAACAAGACATGGGTTATAAAAGAAATATATAAACCTATGTTAACCGAATATTTAAATATTTGGTTACCAGCAGTTTGGTACCAGCTATAAACTTTGTATCAGCATGAGAGCTTTATGAGAGAATAAAAATTCTCAACTTATGTCTTTTCGGGGAAGATAATTATTCTGTTTCATCGGTAGCCCTTTAAAGGGATGATAACGATTTCGATTCCACAATGTATAGCATCAACAATATACAGATATTAATATAAATCGAATTCTCTATTTTTTTGCAGAGGTAATTCGTCCACAAAGACCACCAGCTCCGCCTACAGACTACTTCCAAATGAATCTAGGGGGATATGACCAATTTTCCCTCCACTTGGCTCCGAGAGCTAACTTATTGCCTCAGGGTGGGTACGTGGGGTGCGTCAGAGGGTTCAAAATAGCCGACCATGTAGTGGATTTATCTAGGAAGGCACAGGATGAGATAGATCAAGGTTAGTAATTAACATTTGGATTTCAAACAAGATTTATTCTCAAAAGAGTCATTCGAGTAAATTACTTAACGCTTTAGAATCTGCCGTCCAAACTCTCGATTAAATTGCAAATCCCATTAATTTATCTGTATCTTGTAAACCTTCTTCCGCACAAGTGCAGATTTGTATCGCAACATTGTTCGACGCAACTATCGTCATTAGATGCGAATCCGATGTGCCAATACTATCGCCTGGTACAAGATAGTAGATAGCGAAACATATATTACGACTTATGTTTTACGGACGCTTCTTAACATACCTTTATTGAAAAAGAGATACTTATTTATTCTTCTTCAGACTTAGCAGGCATACTACCTGAATGCAATATGAAATGCGACTCAGAGCCATGTAAAAACGGCGGCGTTTGTACGGAAGACTTCACAAACCAGGAGAGTAGTTGTGACTGCGAGCTCACCAGCTACTTCGGAGAATACTGCATGGAGGAAAAAGGGGCTGATTTTAATGGAGAGAGTATTCTTCAACGAATGTTTGTGCTTGCTGGACCTATTACAGAGGTTAGTAAGAAAAAATATTTGCTGTTTGTTACCACTCGTTCCCGAATATTTCCAAAAAATACTTATCTACAAGGAAAACTATTTTTATGACGGTTTATAACATTTTCTAGGTCAAAATCAAGCTGGCCTTTTCAAGCAATGACCTGCGACAGAAAAACACTGTGCTACTTTTAGTACAAACTGAGAACAAGTAAGTTACATGTTTATAATACATTTTGGGTTACAAAAAAATATAGGCTTTTGGTAAATAGAATTAATCTGACTGTTTCAGACGGAGCTATTATTTATTAGTAGCTATAACGCAAGATGGATATCTTAAATTTGAAGAAGATCGCGAAGATTCGGCTTATGGTGCTGAATTTAAGAATAGAAATTTCCTTAATGGTAATGCAATATTTTAATAATTTCTGAGTTGAACACCCAGAAAATTGAATATAAGTATGATAAATGGTTAATTATCTTTATTTTAAGGTGCACGTCACACAGTGTACTACACCAGAATAGGGCAAGATGCAAAGCTTTTAATAGATAGAATAGAAGTGCCCTTAGAGAAACTCCCACCACAAGGCTTGTGGGAAGTGTATGATGTTGGATCCAACGAAGTTCAGATAGGGGGCCTGAATACTACAGACCCAAGGCTAAAGATTTACAAAGGTTACAATGGATGTTTATCAAGTAGGTGCCCAAACTACTATTCATAAACTTTAAAGTATGCCATAACAACATTATTTATTATTTATTTGTTGCAACAGAAATGTAAGGCATCCTACCTACGTCCTAATTGAGCTCTAACTAGTCCCCCATCCTATCACCAAAAAATTCCCAATTTTGTATGGGAAATTTGTACAGTTTCTATAGATAACTCTATAGAGTACTTTTACGCGCGTTATTTTCTCGACAAATGTTCGTGCTAAGGGTACTGACATCCGCAATAAAATACAAAAACCAATTACATATCTGCTTCTAGACATCTTCGTAGAAATAAACGACTACATAATGAAGCCTTTGGAAGAGTACATGCTTTTCACACGATCTGACTCCGAAAAGGTAAACGCAGTAAACGCACAAGGAGTTAGAAGTGCTCAGTGCTCTGCTGACTTCGACGAAGCGTGGCCTAAACATGATCAACTGGGATCTACGCATAACGGCAGTTTTCTGATTGTAAGTTGCAAAACCGGAAAAGTCGAAAAATTCTCATGATATGCTTTAGCAGGACCATAGAAAAAAATTAGTCACAACGCCGCTTGGTGAACTACCCTACTGTTTGCTTGCTTTTGGCCCCTTTTTGACCGATTTTTGGCCAAAAGAAATAACATAATTGCCAAAAAGTATTAGCCTACACATACGACACGTTAAAACCCTAATCCCTCAGAAAATCTTATAAAATAGTAACAAAGTAATGATAACGCTTTTCTATAAGATACATTATAAGACTTAAAAATAAACTATATAAGCTACGAGAGTAAAAATCTCTAAAATTTACAGAGCGTAGACAAAACGTGGGTGGAAGATCCTCCATCCAGAATACCCTACGACTCCCTTTACCAACAGCCTGATACGGAAGAAGAAAACACGGATAAGTTTTTCATAGCTTTAATTGTAATATTCATACTTGGACTATGTTACTGTGGATATCATGTGAGTATCAAACATTTACAAAAAAGCAGATGTAGACAGCAAAACTGTAGTAAAGTTATTAATAAAGAGTTTCATTATTTGCAGATGTGGCGAACACATAAAGCACACAAACTACGTTTGGAGAAGGAAACAGATGATAACATAATGAGAAATAAAGAAAAAGCAATTAAATTACAAGAACCGAGTGTATTTTTACAGGTTTGTGTTTGCATTTTACGTCTTTTTAATTTTTTAGATGTTGATATAAAAAACAAATGATACAGACGACTGAAAATGAAATGAGCAAAATGTAATTTTCACTTATTTATGATACAGCTTAAAGAAGAAGGTGACACTAATAAAGACGGTGAAAAAAAACCCAATGGTATTATGATTGAGACAACACCAACGGTGATAGTTGAACTAGCTAATGAAGAAAAGACGCCAAGCAGAAGAGGATCACTTAGATTTAGAGGTATTATTTTAAAACTTGCTGGTTTTCGTAACGTTTCTTTTGTTTTAATAGGGTATTTTTAATCATTCGGCACTTGAACCAGTGTAGTTATAGCAACTAGAGCTACACTATTCGTGATCAGAAATTCTATATTTCGTACGTGTTTCGTAATAATTAGAAATTTGTATTCTAAAAATAATCAATACTTTGGTTATTATTGTGTACTGAATTTTCAATTCCCAGATGTTACAGACAAAGATATTGCCTGGGAAACTCTAGAAGAAAAAGATGAAAATGAGGAAGATGAAAACCACAACGAAAAGAATGATGAAAGTGACGACGATGGAGATGATGAACAAGGTGACGATGAACTCCAAGATGAAGAGGAGGACAAAGACACGACAGATAAAGAACCTGATACGGTCAAAGTGGTTAGTATTAAATTAATAATTTAATAATTAATTATGTACCTACCACCACCACGTTCTTAAAAGTGGTCTGGTTTCTTATTCAGAAACGTCCGAAACTTTCCGTAGCCGCAGTTCCGTATGCTTTCCATATAATATTTACTTTATGGTTTCTGTAACTTTTCATAGTTCGATTCGAAAGGAAAACTATAATTTACGGCAAAGAGCATGTTGAGGATTCATTTCCGACAGCTATTGGTTGGTGTCGAAAGAGTTTGTCGTAGGTATCTGACGAGAAGGAAATTATTTTTTTATACTACTTGCTCGTCAATGGCATATTATGTGTCATGCAAACCTTTCCTTAAGTAAGTCATTACAGAACACGGTCTAGCCGGGTCATAATGTTGTACTGAATATCATTTTTTCCCTTGGGAAAAAATGTGATTTTAATTTGGAATGCAACCCATGTAGTCGTGCTTGATCTGCAGTGGCGGATTTACAAATTTTCAAGGTATAGGCTGTAAAGCTTTTGCCGCCCTTGCCTCCACAATTGTCAAATTGTCATGTTAAATTTGTCAATTTTTGTCAATTTTTGTTATCCTATCACGAAAAATCTACTAGCTGTTTTACTCTAGAATATGGAAGATTGCTAAATGGATTCACGGAACGTACAATGACAAATGATAAGTGAGAAGGGAAAGTCGTCGGCAAAATTTGTTGCAGACTTCTATCTGTAAAACATCAGAAAACAGAATACAGAAAACCGTCGTCCAGAAATCTTTTTGATTTCTAGTAGAAAAAAAAAAATCGGTCCCCAAATTTGCCGCCCCAAAAATCTGCCGCCCTAGGCTCAAGCCTACTCAGCCTGCTGGTAAATCCGCCACTGTTGATCTGTTGGTTTCAAAAATGTTTAGGTGCAATGAGATCATATTCTGAGTTAGACTGTATGTTATCATTTTCTTTACACTGCCTACAAATTAAAAAAAGAAAAACATGAAAACTTTTTACGAAATTCATTTTCACCCGCGCACCAAGAAGGATTTATTCGAATATCGAACTGACCACTACTGTACAGAATAGACGACAAAAATAAACTTAAGTACTTTCTTCATATAACAGTCATTGGTTTCAATTGCCTCGCAGAAAGTATAAAAAGTAGAGTATGCATCGCGGGCTTAAATGTGTATTTGTCTTGGGCGTTCTGAACCCCTTGTACTCGGGGTTCAATATATAGCTCCCGGGACATAATACACTACTTTAAGCTCTTGTTCCATAATCTACTACTTTCAGCCCTTGTTGCATAATCTACTATTATTTCGAATACAGAAACCATAGAGTAAATATATGGAAAACATAGCATCGGATATGGAAAGTTTCCAACGTTTGTGAATAAGGAAGGGCCCTGAAATGAAATCTGAACGAAACGAAACCTGTGAAAATTCATATTCTATTTTCAGAATTTCCAGAATATAAGAGAACCCAACAAAGGTCCGCCTACATTGACGACACAGCTACCTTACAAGATAGACGAAGACGGGTCAAATGAATTGTTAACTTCAACGACATAAAATTTAAACCATGTTTTTGAATCATCCCTTTTTGTTTTATTTTTTTAACTTCTATTCCCAGTCCCAGTAGTTCGGCCCTCAATAGGCTCTCAGCGAGGGCGTATTTACCCTAGGGCCAAGGGGGCCATGGCCCAGGGCGCCAGACAGGCCTCGAACTCATCTTTGGGCGCCTTTCATAATCTATAATTTATTTTATTATATTTCTTAATTTTTTGACTCATTAAACCTAAAAAATTAAAAGCCTTATTAACATCAAAAGAGAGTGCAGAACGTTCATTTTCTAGGTTCTTTCGTAGATATTGTTTAATTTTTCATTAGAATGCGGGTGCATCGCATTCCAATGCTGCTTGGAGCATTTGGCACCAAGTATATCAAGACAGTTTACTCGGTTAGTTCGGCCGAGGAAGCCACCACTTCAATAAAAGTCTCAGCTTCACACAACCAAGATCGTGCCTATTTCAATTATCCCACATATTGTTCAGTTGCGTAGACACTTGTACCATATAACTGCACCAATTTTAAGACACAATATCCACTATGAATCAATTTGAAAATAATTAAAATAGACATCGAACCGAACTCGACAAAATGACGCCAAAAACTCCATTACCTACTCTATCGAATGTTTTTTCGCGCGTTATTTTTTTCGATTGCTGTTCGTGCTAAGGGTACAGATTACAGCTTTCGAGGTTCAGGTGGCTCAACTTAGAGATAACGGTGAATAGATATATATACATCTAATAGATAATAGAGCGCCCGGCGCACCGATGAAAAGATATAACAATACGAATAACCATACCCAGCCATCAAGCCCTCGCATCGCAGGTCTGTGAATGGTGGTGTGGTTTACATGTACGAGTGCGGCATGGCATGGTATCCAGCAAAAAAGAGCATCGGATAGTGTATGTATTTTATGGCCAGCGCGTTGTCGCACAACAGATCGTGAATGAGGCACTTTACCATTCATGCTGCTTGGCCAATGCTGGCAACACTACCCATCAAACTGTCATTGTCATTTTTGATAATATTTTTATCTTTGGTCAGTCATTTTTGATTTCAGAAGGTTGTGTTGTCGACAAAATATGGACGAAATTGAAAAAGAGAAAATAGCTGCACTCCCATCTCAGTTACTCGTCACGACAATATGCCATCCCATGGAATATGCGAAAGTTCTCATCCAGCTTGGCTACGAGCCTCTGCCACCGCGCCGATCGACAACTCTGTTCGGACGCCCTGCCATGATATTACCTAACGTTTTCCAATATATCAAGTATATCAAAACGCAAGACGGATTCTTTGGCTGCTATAGAGGCCTTTCTGCTCGAGTACTTGGACTCATTGCATCCAGTCAACTTACCTCCAAAGTTATCAATGCATGTGGCATCGACCTTCCTGAAATCAATGACCCACCAAATATTGTGACAGATGAAGAACCTAAACTTGAAGACTATGTCAAGCTCGGACGCCGAGACATGATAATGCATACCGCTTCTGTTATTGTATCTTATCCATTCCATATTGTGTCTGTGCGAATGATGGCCTCATTTATTGGGAAAGAAGAAGATTACAGCTCACTCATTGGTGCCACTGTGTCCATCTACAGAGATGATGGCATACTCGGGTTCTTTCATGGAATTATTCCTAAATTACTTGGAGATTTAACTTGTGTAGCTGTGACTGGTGTGTTAGCATACTATGTAAACAAATATTTAGTCAAAACCAAAGACCTGCGATATTACACTGTCCCATTGCTTACATTTGTGACCAGTACATTGACCTATCCTTTAGTGGTGGTTTCCACTTGCATGGCTGTGGCAGGTTGTAGCCTGAAGGTGGGTAACCCACCTCTAATGCCAGCATACCCATCTTGGCAGTCTTGCTGGAGAGAATTGCTCAGAAATAAGCAACACAAGCGTGGCTCCTCCCTAATCTTTAGGTATTACATTGCTCCTATTGCGGCCCTGCAGTAATCACTTTATCAGATTTCTGAATTGCATTTATCTACCTATTTGTGTTTATTTGCTAAGTGTTATTCCACAATCACCAAAGTAGATTCAAACTATTGTAGAGGATTAAAAATGTGTAAAATGAAAGTGTAAATAATTTTTAGCAATTTTGTTATCCATGTGGATATTCATTTTGCTAGATTGTTGAGACGAAGTGTGGTTATATTTAAATAAAAGTATTTTATTTGTCAGTGGTAGTATCATTCTCAAAAGTAAACACAAGATGCATATAGAATTATTTATTTTAACTTGGATAAGGTTTGTGCTTTAATGAAATCGTCAACTAATTCCTTTTTCAATGCACCAATGGCTCTTCTATATATATTTGGAGCTGATTGGGCATTACCTTGTTCAGCTTCAAACTTCATATAATTCATCCATACATCTACACTGTCTTTTCCATGCTGTTGTACTAGGCATTCATAGTATTTCCTGATGTTTTTGATGTTTGGCTTTTCTTGTGATTTTTCTATTTCAATCATTACTGTATGAGTCTCTATCTGAGTTGGAGGAGCCTTTATCATTTCCTTGTACATATCTCTAGCTAATTTTAAACCATTGTATTCATATGTCTTCTGTAATAATTTCGATTTTAAAGCCATCAGCACAGCACTTTCACAATTTTGGAACTTTTTATACAGATGATTTAGCTGCAAAAATACATCAAATTGCATTAACATATGCCATACAAACTCATTGGTAGATATCATCATCAGTATTACAGCAAGTCTAAGGAGTAGATGCACATAACACTTGAGTACTTTATCACACATGACAGTGGTCTGGGACCCGAAATAATGGGATTTTTCCAGCTCTGTGTCCCTCCGTGGACAAGACCTACCCACCGGGAAAATTCCCAGTATTCTCTGAGACTAACATTGATCACATTAACTACATTGCATGTTTCAAAAGTTGCAATGCAACCTATAAAATATGAATGCAATAAGTTGGTCTGACATGGTACCATAAAGTTAACCTGATACTACTGACAGAAGACTTACAATATCTTTAGATTCAATATTATCCAACATTGTATTCCAAAGACTTAAAGCAGCATCTGATTTTAATACTCTTGTAGCATCTTCCAGAACTGCTAATATTTTCTTATCATCTGATTTACACAATTTAAGTTTTTCCTCCCAAACAAACTTATCATGGTATACATTCATGGGAACAGTATCCAAGAGCTGCAATAGAATTTTAAAAAAAGTAAATAACTAAGTTGTCCACGGCCTTAAAATATATTAAAACAATTGTTTAAAGTTTCACCTCCGTAAGTCTCTCATCTGATATGTCATTTTCTGTCTTCAGAACTTCAATACCAAATGCAAACATTTCATTACTTAGTAGTCCATTTTCATGTCCATAATACCAAGCCTTTTTGACGGCAGAAATCTTTTGTGAATCCGAGCATACTGTTTCACGGGCACCCAACAAACCATGTATATATTGGGTACAGAGTGTTTCATCTGGAAACTAAAATAAAAATATTAGGTTGCAGTTACAAACTAGTTCATAAATTGAAAAAACAAATGCATATATATTAATATGCAAACCTGTTGAAGTGCTTTTTCATAAACACTTTTATAATATTGCAATTCTTTGGAGAAATTGTTTTCACTTTGCATAAACTCTTCAATCTCTTCCCAGTGGTAGCCCTAGAAAGTAATATAGATTAATGGGAATAACTATTTAAAAATCTATTTGATTTTTCTAGTATTATAAACTTACGTCTATTTCTTTTGTAGCAATGTAGGACCACACTTCTTTATTATTACGTCTAGACCATATTTCCTCTTTTATACTTTCTGTTATAAGCTTATCAGCCTCAAACTTTATACTGATATCACATAGCTTGAACAAAAATTCCAAGTCATTAAGACTTTTCATTCCATTTTTCCATACAACATCAGCTCTCTTTAACTGCTTTTCCTGGAACAAAAGAATTTGTGCTTCAATGCATTTTCATTTCATTTTATTTATAGTTCATGTATCATTTTATTTATGGTTTGATGCATTTATTTTTTTTACCTTTTCTTCCTCTTTTTCAGACGTGGCACACAAAGTTAGTTCAATGTGAAATAATTCTAGATAAAGGATCTCAGCTTCTGGATGTCTATGTAATCCTTTGAGCAGAAAGTTTCTAGCACTCTCCAGATTATGTTGCTCCTCTTTTTCCCATTTACTTGCCAAAAGCCACATTTTAGGCTTGTCACCGTGTATCTAGATTACATACAATATGACATTAGAAGGGTACTCAATCAGCTTGTCAATTATACTGAGCATTATTTTTGAATTTATAAGATTATCCAATGTTTTTACCTGCAACATTTGTCCTATAATACCAGAAACAGCATGATCAAAACCAACACTTTGACAAAACTTTATGTATTCAAAGTATATCCCAATATCATTTTGAAATCTGTAGATAAACTGTTTGAAAACTTTATTTAGCCTTTTTGCCACAGCATACTCAATATCTTTCTTCTTCTCACTCAGTTTTGCTTGCTTCCGTCGAAGAGAAATATCTTCAAGAAGGGCTAATTCATACGCAATAAACTGTACAAAATCTTCTTTTTGCTTAACTCTTCTTTGGATTCTGTACTCAAACTCTTTGCGTTTTCGCGATATTTCTCTGTAACGTAATATGAACACAGCATTAATAGGAAGTCCAAGAGTTATTAAGCAAAAATATGAGCTTTAACACATCTTTAATAATCTTGTCAATGGGCTTAAGTGCCAAAAATGAGTGGGAATCCATGAGATATTATAATTGCACGAATTTTAATTAATAATGAAAGTGGTTGTTCTTTAATTCGTCAACGCCCAAGCGACCGAATGTGGCGGGATAACAGTGGAATAACTATTGTATCTCATTTTCCAGGCCGTGATGGGTTAAGCAGGGTGTAAATAGTTAACCTTATTTCTTCATCATCATATAACTTTGTTCTTCGCATCTGCTCCAACTCATTTATCATATCCTCAATACGTTGATTTACTTGTTCCGCCATTCTTAATTACACTATTTATTAATCGCTTAACAAAACAAACAATAAAAATTTATTTATGGAAACAAATCGACGACGTGATTTTTTTAGGTTATATACCACAGAACATATACAACCAAAGTAGTAGAGTAGAGTAGTCAAAGGACTCTCTACACAGACAGACATAATATTAAAGTTGCCACCCGTATTGACAATATTGTAAAATAAGTTCCGATTTTAAATAGTGAATTTACACTAATAACGGAAGTTAAACATAGTTTATGATTGGAGATGAGAATCGAGAATAAAAAATCAGAAACCATATTTACCTTTCCGTTATTAGTCTTTCGCACAAAGTACTTTTTTAGTCTTCCGTGTCAGTTCTGCCATGAAAGTTATAATTAAATAACCAGGATTTATAAAAAAGAAACAAATCTAATTTAAAAACTGCTTTATTATGTATATCATAAAGATAGAAAAAACGAGTTCATAAAGAATTTAAATGAGGTACTGTCTTAATATGTTAATATGTACAACAAGAGGATTTAAGTTTTGAATGAATTTTATGTATTTTCTTTCTCAGCTATTTGCAGTAGTATGACAAATGTATATCTAATTAAATAAACTAATTATTGATCTCATTAAAGTATCCTATAATACAATGATCTACCTTAGAAATTAAAAACAATAAATATAATTTACTTAAGTCACTTATCATCTAGCAGTAAACTTAATGACACCACCATCGAAATGTTCGATCATCCCTCGGCCGTTAAAACAGCTCAACCATGTTTTTGAGAAAGTCTTAAAGCTTTCTCTTTCTGCGTCAGTTTTAGAAACAGGCGTAACATTTATTTCAGGGACACATCTTCCAAAGTTCATAGCTGGGAGCCACACATGGAAATCTGAATCTGGGGAGTATTTGAAAATATCCTGGCAGCCCTCGAGGTTTATCTGTGGCACTGGGGGCTGCCGTTGCAAGAGCTTCTTCAGTGATATAAAAGTAAGCATATTTCGTCTGAGCGTGATGGATTGCAAATGCTTGGCCCGGCCGAGACATCTGGAAGCACAAGAGAGCAAAATTTTATGTTAAAAGTATGAGGGCAATTCACATTCACAAAAAAAATATCTGATTCAATCATCATAAAACAACATTGTTAATAAAAAATATTATTATGGGAGTTAGACAGTTAACGAATTAAATATTAAAGAAACCAAAATGTGTTGGAAGAAAAATTGATATTTACGAAAATTCGCTTCGAATATTCAAAAATTGATAGCAAACACGTAGAAAACAACAAAATGACAGGTCTAATCTACACTAGCGCCAAGTTAGCAGTAGTGCGCCAACTGGTGGACGATTTGTGAATCAGACAAATTTCGTTCGTGGTTCAATTATTCATGGTCTTAAAAACGACACCTCGAAATAACGCCCCTCTTTCTTATTTTGTACAAAAAATTATCTTCTTTGTTTCTTACTATCTTAAGTTAAATTTAGAAAGAATAATACTTTGTACCCAGATCTATAAAAATAATCATGTGGGGAACCGAATTTAAAAATTTTCAGTCGGTGCCATATTTGCGTGCTGTTTTAGTTCGTGTAGCGTTATCTAAGATATTCTTGATCAAAGGATCTAAGGTACAAACCTGAATATCCTCATAAACTGTCCATCTACCAATCTACAATTAGACAAACTGAATTTCCTAATCTTCAATTCTCTCGCCGAGTCCATAAAGGACGCTATACACCCCACTGTAGTCCCTTCAATTGCAACATCATCTAAATCCAACTCAGTCAATATATTAGGGTTTACTGACGTCATCAAAACGCTGATCATCCCTTGCTTCACCGCATTATGACTTATATCTATACATTCTAAGCTATCAAAATTCAAATTTGATTTCACTGATTCATTTAGCGCGTACTCTGTAATTCCACAGCTATTCAACTTTAGCACCTTCAATCTAACATATTGACATAATTTCACTATGTTTCTGAATCCATCATCAGCTATCGGATTAGCGCTAATATCTAGTTCTTCCAAAACTTGACATACAGGTCGTATAGCTTTCTCAAATATATTTAAAAGCAACTTTGTGCCTTCCGCAGTAATGTTGTTTTTGCTGATGTTCAAATGAGTCAGTTGCTTCATGGTACATAAGCACTCAGCTAAGTATTTGACACCGTCGTCTCCTATGTTGTTGTCTGATATCATGACGGCTGTGATGTGGGTTTGGTGGGTCATCGCTCTGAATAAAGGTCGTATCTGTGATGATGATAATGTCCTTGCGCCGAGAGCTAATCGGTGGGTGGTATGACTTCTGCCGACTGCTTGTTGGATCTCCTCGGAAGCCGCTGGAAAATACGAGAATACAAGTCAAATAAGGATTGCGAAATTAACAGATATAATTCGTTGGATAACGTCAGTTTCAAAAGATTCTAACTATCCGGATTTTTGCAATCATACTAGGATTTTTGTAAAGATCCGATTTGTACGAATATCCCACGACATATATTAATATATTTAAATTTAACTAATGTTCAACTTACGTATCCCCAAAGCCTCACAGCAAGCCATGTACCGTTCCTCCGCGGGCGACGCCTTCCAGTTGGAGATGCAAGTCTTCAGCTCGGGCGACGACAGCACCAGGCTCAGAGGGTCGTCTTCACTCAAGATGGCGCCGTCTGACGTCATCAGGCTGAACACGGGCCGAACGCCTGCCAATCTAAAATTGTGCATTAATTCTCAAAATTCCAAACTTTTGGCTTTTGATGAATAACGTGTAGCGTGTTGAAATATAATCAGAAACGCATCAGATTATACAAAAGTGTACAATTTTTCTATTGATTTTCAAGCCCTAACATATTGACCACTATGTTCAAAATTGATTGAAGAAATTAGCTATGTTGTGATAACTCCAGATGCTGTCAATTCAAAATTTTGAACATTTTGACATTCACAAGTGCTTGTAACAGCCTAGACTCTAGGCTGTTACAAGCACTTGTGAATGTCAAAGAAGCTACGCCATCGGTTTGCAAACCCTAAGCGGGACATTAACCCCCGACAGAACACACTCTTAGCTAAACAATTGAAATGTTTTATGAATAAGGGGGTAAATTAACAACAACTTCGACTGTGCAAAAAGCTTTACAAGAATATAATTACAAAAATATAATCAAAATTTAAATAATAAAACATCAATTATATCTACCCTATCTACTAAAATTTATTTTGTATGGGTAAATGTTACAATTTCTATTATGGTTGAAAAATAGTACCTACACAAAAGAGAACTGATTTACTTACTTGTAATATCTCGTCTTTACTTCTTCAACCAGCCAGCTGATTGTCAGTTTATTTATAGAGTTCAAGTTCAACGATATCAAGAACGTCTTATCTTCCACCTGCACCTTCACAGCAGCCGGAGGCAGTATCTGCGTTTGCACTGGCCGCCCATTTTTAGTCGATTGCATAACATTGATTGGCTGTATTAGATTAACAGGCTGCATGATATTAGGATTTATATTTTGCACCACATTGAAACCGTCATTGCTGTTATAATTAAAGTTTTCACCAGAAGAATTCCTTGAAAATTTTCCTTTAGATGTTTGTATCTGATTGCTCGAGTCTTTTCTGTAAATTTCGTTATCACTTCCACTATTACTCGATATATCGTCGTCTCTTTTTCTTTGGAAACCAGCCTTTAGTAAAGTGCTTTGTCGTTTCCATCGTCGTCGCATACCATCTCGACTATCTCTAGACCGCGAATCATTCAATTCTCTAGCAATATTTACAAAGGTTTCAGGTGCTGATATTTTCGGACAGTGATTTTCGTTCTTTTGAAAACTATCTGAATCTGAACTATTCTCGCTTACCTCTATAATGTCACTGATTCTAGTCTTCTTCTGTTTTTGAGTAACTCTATTACTATCCACAAGTGGTTCGTTGATTTTATTAATGTTTTCAATATTACTTTTTATACTTTCATAAGACGGTTTTTTAGCAGTCACAGTCAAGGGATCACTGAGTTTTCGTTTCTTGTTATTTTTGTTTACACCCATATCGTCATCAAGCCAATCGTCGTCTACTTCTTCAGGAGCAAGTAAAGCAGATTTCAGTTTAGCCTTCTTTACATCTACTTCAGGAAAATCACTCAAACTTCTATTTCTCAGAGCCGATATAGCACTCTTATATTCCTTGACACCAGATATTTTATCTTTGTCCTTGTTAGATTTACAATCATCTGAAGAGTCGTTGGATTCATCGGAGGGAAAAGCAGTTAGATTTCTGACATTTTGCGACATATTTATTTCATCGTCGCTGTCGTCGTCTTCAATAATGTTTCTTTTTTTGAATACCGGTGAATGTAGTTCTCTTATACGAGTAGCCATTTTAGAAGTGCTTGGCGGAGTAACATCTTTCTCTTTTACAGGTTTCACGGGAGTTTTAGATTTAGATCTATTCAAGTCTATGCCACCTGTTTTATCAATGAAACTGTGGATCTTGTTACTAATATTATTATAAGCTATTTCTTCGTCTTTTGTTAGAATTCTACTGGCACGCCATTTTTGCAAAGCATTCAAAGGAGTTTCACCAAAGTCAGTTTTGAGCGATGGAATTGCACCTTTTTCTAATAATAGCTGAACTACATCAAAGTGCCCGTTACTTGCCGCGTCATAAAGTGGTGTTATACCTATAAAGTCGAAAAGTTTTTGGTAATTCAAACTACCCAAATATATTGAATCGAAACATTAACTAATCATAATTTGGAATTAATTTAATTGGCTCTTGGAATCAGAAATCTTCAGTTACGACGCAATACTTATATGACCTAAGTAAGAATACTAGACAATATACTAGAAAAAAATCGACTCATCACCAGAATTGCCTCAGGCGGGAATCCAACGCGCTACCTTAGGAAGTCCGGTCCAATGCAAGAGCATATGATATGAGCATATGATATGCTCAGTTGGTAAGAACCAACTGAGCTACCGAGTCACTAGTCGTCGAAATTCTTCTAGCTAGTATTTCCCACTCTTACGCTGCAATTCATCAATGTGGGGAATTACCTCGACATTCAATTGAAATATCTGTCCAGATATTTTGACAATTAATTAAGTAGAAACTATATAATTATATAATTTTAAATTGAGTGAGATTCATTTAATATCTTTCCAGATATTTTCATCTACAAATGTTACTTCACTTACCATCACAATTGGCACCTCCCCTGTCGTTGATATTGGCGCCACTGTTTATTAGAATGTTGGCTATCTCGACATGTCCGTGGATGCAGGCTTCGTGAAGCGGCATCCAGCCCGCGTTATCTCTTATGTTTACTGGGTGACCCTTAGCTATCAGTCTTTCTACGAGAAGTTTATTGCCCGAAATACAAGCCTATAATGAACAAAAAGTTACACATTAAAAAATGCGAAAAAAGAATAAAAGACTTTCGAGAAAGAACAAACTGTTGCTAGCGACATTGAAAAAGCAAATATAAGAAATAGTTTTTTAAAATCAATTTTTTCAAGAAATAACACTTGACTATTTATTTCAGAATATTAGATTTGACTGACTGTAAGTATCTAGATATTCAGACTTTGGCGATTAATAATAAATTATATTTTAATACCCCTTGGGGTTAAAGAGTCATTAATTATAATTATTTAACGCCAGGGGCTCCTTCTGTAAATAACTATAAAATTATTACAAATACGCAGGTGAGTACAACTACAACTTCACTTACAACATGTAGCTGTGTCTCTCCCTTCATATTCTTCTTGATGCTGAACCCCTTGCCGCGCCGCCTCGTCTCCCTGGTCTTCTCTGCGACGTCCTCTTCATTCGTGTCCGATACATCTGACAATATCAACAACGATATAAAATAAATACTTGCCTCCTTCAATGAATATGACCACCTTTTTCGTAAAAGGCAAAGTTATTCATAAGTATTACAGAAAGATACAACATATAAAATAATAAGACACATACATAAACTGCAGAACCAATTTGGATGAATTTTGGTACCTACCGAGATAAATTAAAACTTGGAAAAGGACATCATTCCTAAAATTCCCACGGAAAACTAAATTCCACACTGCCAATGTCACAAACAAAAGCTTAAAATAATAGTGTTAACCTGTCAGATCATCAAGGCAGATATCATCTCCAATATGGGTCGTATCTTCATCACCACCACCGACGGAGCTTTGTTCATCTTCAGAGTTATCATTATTGTCGAAGTCATAACCTAGAGCTTTCAATTCGTCTCTAGTCTGTTCCATCTTGTCAGTTTCCCCATATTCCTCTTGGTACTTCAGTAAGTTCTTTAAAATTCGTATCTCATATTTCCTTTTGTTCCACTCCTTGGCCTATAAAAAAACAATTATTAGACTATTTTTCCTAAATATGTTGTCAGATAATGGCAGGATGACAGAAAATTTATCCTCTTGGTGGCGCTGCTGTAGATGGAGACCTTTTGGTACATGTGCATATGGGTTATTTTCTCAATTGTTTTTCAATTGTCTACACAGTTGATAAAATTATTATTATTATGGAAGTTGAACAGTAAATGTTAAAGATCGAATTGAAAAAAAAACAAAATGTTTTGGAAGTGATATTTACCAAAATTTGCTTCCAACTTCCAAAAATTGATCACAAACACATAGCAAACAACAAAATGACAGGTCCACATCTACACTAGCGCCAAGTTGGCACTGTTTTCAAGTTTAGTAAGGTCCAATTTTGACCAAAGCCTAACGTAAATGCTGAATCACATTGATCCAGTAAAATCGATCATGTGTTTTTTTTAAAACAACAAACGTTGGAGTCAATGTACCTCTACTGGACCGTTTTCACTGGATCAATGTAAATCAGTCTTAATCATAAGTACTCACAGCATCACGTGCATCAAGACAAGCCTTTTCAACTTGATGGTAAGGCTTTTTAGCCAAGAACCTCGCTTCAGCGATGTTGTAAAGAGTTGTGTATGCCTCTTTGGGCACATCCTTGATAAGTTCATATTCCTTTTCATAATAGTCCAAAGCTTCATTATAACAGCCCATATCTTTGTAAGTCTGATATAAGCTGGAAAGTTTAATTGAAAAACTTTAAAAACAATCAAATTAAATTAACAAAATCAGTAACGAGACAGTGAACCTGTGGTTTTTTTGGGAATTGAGTTTTAAATGTTTAGGACTGTCCCCTATTTTGTTTTAGGAAAATTGGCAGCTTTATTTAACTCACCTCACGTATATTGGTATAAGAGACTTCCCACAGTCCCCAGCAAGTGTGGCATGGTCCAACATTTTCAAGTAATATTCGACAGCTCCAGCATAGTTACGTAAATGGCAGGCGCCATCTCCTAACTTCTCGTAAAGTTTCTTGAAAGCAGCATGATCAGATGGGTTGGTTGACACCAGTAAATCTTCAGTATAACACATAGCTGCCACTATAATTGTTTGAAAAGTTTCAATGATTGAGCAGACTTAATATAAAAACAGAAAATCTCAAATGGCCATACAGACACAGATAATGCCTTGGTTGTTTTGTCAAATCCAGTCCATAATTATGACCTTCAATCCTTAGAAGATAAGATTGAACTTTTTGTGTGATTTTTATATGCAAACAAGTAAAATTTTTAGCTCCCAGTAAAACCTATAGATCATATGGCAAATTAAACCACACAATATTTGCCTGGGCTCCTGGTTAGATGAGTCTGATGGGTTACTGATGCCACATATATATATTTTTTTACTGTAATGTAATAATGTTCAGATTTCATTCCAAATTAGATCTTACCAACTTTGAGATTAGACTCAATATTTTCGTGTTCCTCTTCATCCGGTGTCTTCATTTTCCAAGCCTTCAAAAGAACTTGCTTTGCACTCTGATAATCAGACATTTTGCATAAAATGTCAGCTTTTGATGACAATGTCTCACACATTTTGAGAACCTGTAAAATGGAGTAGGTAGATGATTTAACATTTCACAACAAAATGCCACTATAATGTACATTTGCTACTTCATTATAAAAAAAAAATATGATAAACATGCATATGACAGCCCCCGTAGGTGAGTGAAACCACTATAACTACAGATATTACTACATCACAAACAACATTCTTGTTCATTGTTAATAGTGATCAACATGTCCTGCTACTTTATTTGTTATATTGGTTGTATTTTTTACAGGTGAAGAAATTATAATATGTATATTTACCTTATTGTCAAGTCTGCTAGCTACTTCAAGAGCTTTACTCAAACAGTTTAAAGATTTAGCATAGTCCTTTTTCTTGATACTATGCAGTGATGCTTCCGTTGTGTAACAATTATGAAGAATTTCATACAATTCTTCATTGGAGCATATAGTTATTGCCTTTTTAATACAGTCAACAGCCTTATCTAGGAAGCCAAGATGTTCTTGCACCACTCCAATGTTTAAGAGAAGGCGGGCTCGCATATCCATCAATTCGTGTTTGGTAATTTTACCACTGAGGCTAAAAGATAACATTTTAATTTTTAAATGTGTAGGTACTTTAATTTTGTTCAATAACCTAGAATTACTACACAATCTCTTTCTCATTGTAACTACTTACCTAATGCATGATTAGTTAGATAGGAATTTTGCAAGCCTAAGATACTTGAGTCTTTAGCTAAATACACAAACAGCTAATCACACAAAGCATTAAATATTAATAAAAAAAGAAACAACTAAGTTATGCTAATAAATAGGCTAGACACCATTCACAACAAAAGAGAAAGAATAATATAAAAAATATTAACATAAACTGCAAACTAACTTTTCACACAAAACAAGACTCTTCATGAAGGCTTTTTCAGCAGCTTTCAAAGAGGTTTTGGCTTCCTCCTCATTGGGGGTGCTCTGTCCTTGCAGTAAGTAGATCCTGCCCAGAGTGGCCATGGCTCTTTGTTCTTCAACAAGATTTTTTAGTTCCTTTGCCACAGCTATCAATAAAACAGAACAGTAAAATTAATTAAACATTGAATCATTCAGATTCCTAAGCATATCAAAAACCAGTATGATTTATACATCAACACAAAATCATTGAAACATACACAGACAACAAAAAACAACACACTCCATGTATTCCAATCAAAATTACCTAAATGTCGCTCCTCGTACTTCAGAGCCTTATCAAATTCAGCCATTAGCATATACATTTCACCTATCATCCTGTTACAAGTTGCCCACTCCAACCGCAAGCCCAGCTCTTTACAAATACCAGCTTCCAGTTTGTACTCATCGAGAGCGTCATTATAACGATTGTTCTTATAATAATATGACGCCAAGTCATTACAAGCCTCTGCCAAAGCTCTCCTGTTACTTCCATTTAGAGCTTTCTTCTTCCTACGAATTAATTCTGGAATAGCAAACAAGTTTGTCAACAAAAGATCAGTAAGATGGATAAATAAACACGTTAGGGACTTCACTCACTTTCTTCTTCCATTATTGCGATTTCTTTGATGTTGATTTATTTTATAAGAAACATAATGAGCAATGAAGAAGCTAATATTTTGGAATATTATGGTGAATTTTACTGTTTTTAACCAATTTTTACCGCCAGCAATTTCACATCACTCACGATTACATGCAATGCTTTTCATGTCAAATGTCTGTCTCTGTCACTGTCATACATATCATGTCAAATGTCAAATCAGAATGTCATGTGTCAATGTCACCAAAGAAAGAAAGGCTGCGGTCCGCATAGCGATAATATCGATATTATCGCGATAACAGCCGGTCCGCATGAACGATAGCGCGTTTACAATAGCGTGATGTCACTCATGACGTTGACATCATTACCAGTGCCATCTTGGGCTCACAGCAACCACGCATAGGAGAGTTTTTGGCGCCATTTTGTCGAGTTCGGTTTGGTGTCTATTTTAATTATTTTCAAATTGATTCATAGTGGATATTGTGTCTTAAAATTGGTGCAGTTATATGGTACAAGTGTCTACGCAACTGAACAATATGTGGGATAATTGAAATAGGCGCGATCTTGGTTGTGTGAAGCTGAGACTTTTATTGAAGTGGTGGCTTCCTCGGCAGAACTAACCGAGTAAACTGTCTTGATATACTTGGTGCCAAATGCTCCAAGCAGCATTGGAATGCGATGCACCCGCATTCTAATGAAAAATTATACAATATCTACCACTGAACTATTTAACACTTGACACTGGCAAAAATTACTTCCAAGAGGAAAGTAGATTGCCATAATAAAAAAAGAAGAAGAAGAAGAACCACGCATCGATAATCACTGTGAACGTCCTATTAAAAGTGTCCTATCAAAAGTGTGTAAAAGTGTCTAGCAAATCGAGTATCAGAATTTTATTTCAACAAAAATCAAAAGAATAGGAATTGAAATTGAAATTGAAAAATTCTTTATTCAAATAAGCTCACATAATAAGCATTTTTAAATCGTCAATTCTTTATTCCTACCACCCATTTTGACGTCTTTTAGCTGACAAGAAAAATGGGCGCTTATCAGCTTTATCAGAAGGAACAATATTTACAAAAATGTATATCGTTTCCAGACATTACATTCATACATGTTACAATTAACATAGATTCATAAATAAATAACTTTATAATACTAAATAATATACAAGAAGAAATTCGATGTTCCCACTAGTGACTCGGTAGCTCAGCGGTCAGAGCATTGGACCGGATATCTAAAGGTCGCGGGTTCGATTCCCGTCCCAGAACATGATCTGGTGCGAGTCGTATTTTTTCTAGTATATTATTTAGTATTATATAAAAATAGCACATGTAGAAAATGTAAAACATAATAGCGCATGTAAAAATGTAAAAATGATGTAAAAAATGAAAAAAAAAGATGTTGGGTATACACGACTCTTCACTATCCTCGTTTTCGAGAACGAAAATAGTTTAGTTTTTTTATTAAAGCCACAATCCATCTCGTTTTTGAGCATAAAATGAAATGTTAGCGTGCTTGCGAGCGGTCCACATCACCAACTGTCGTTTGTCTGTTGATTTACGCGCGATATCGAGTGCGGACCGCGCGTAAGCGTTGCAAACGCTGCCATCACAAATTATTAAGTTAATTTACGTGCTTGTGGTACTGCTGAGGAGGATTTGAATCACTTTTTCTTTGGCTGCCCTCTCCGTAATTGCTCTTCATTTATTGCTTCTTTGATAGACCTCCACATTCCCCTTCCTACATCTGTTCCTACCTTATTATGGTTCTTAATGCTCTTAGTTATGTACCTTACATTTTGATATATACAACTTGATATCTACATACATAACTGATAATAATGTGAAACTATAAATATGCCCATAAATCCAATTATTCTTATTAGTTGTATGCGTCCTTTTCAGGGGCTCTATCGGCTAAAAACATTAAAGTTTGTGTTAATTGTGTTTTGGCAGATCTATATGATACATTGCAACTTCGTTTTGGAACAAATAAAAACTTACCAACGAAAAGTAGCAATGTATCACAATAATCTGTCAAAACCATAGACTTAGAAAAATTTATGGTCAAAACACACTTAACATTAACTTGAATGTTTTTAGCTGATAAAGCCCCAGAGCAGTGTGTGAGCTTCATCCTGCTTTGCAGTCCACCGGGCAGAATAGGTAGGTAGTGAATGGTTTGTTTGCAGGCTAGTACAAGAACTCTAAGTTTAGTACACACGACGGCACCTCAGACTATACATGTTGACCTTGAGACCGCCTTTATGCCCTACGTAATAAAAGCTGATTTCGCAGTTTAATTGTATAACCTGACGTGCTGTCGTGTGTACATGCATAGAATATGATTTTAAAGTTCTTGAAAACATGATTTAAAAGTTCTTGGTTTAGTACTAATAAATGTACTGTGATAGCGCACAGTTTTTATTTCTCAAAGCATTTGTAGTCTGTGTTTCAAAGAGTAGGTACTTTTGAAGTCATCAGTATAGGTATATACACTACGTTTTGTTAGTCTGTGTTGGTTTGGTCTGTACGTGCGTGTGATTGATTGTGGGTAATGGATTGTTAGTTGTGACTAATTTTCAAAACATAGGACTAAATTAATTCTAACAAAACAAAGATTCCATTCCACACTAAATTTCTTCAGTTTTGTAAATAAGGTACATAACAAATTCTTATTTATTGAAATATTTTCAAGTTTATGGAGACGACAGTAACTGCGAGCGTCATTTGTTTGGCTTGTAAGTACAGCTTCATAATTTTGTTTTGTTTACTAACAATCAAATTAACTATGTATCATTAACCGGCGAGGTTACTGTATGTTTTATTTTTTAGAAAGTAGAACCCAACCCACCCAACTTTTTTAGCAATATTGACTAAACAAAAAACCTTAATAAAATTGCTCATGTACTAACCAAGAAATAATATTCAAAATCTTAATTATTATTAATTAGGTGTACGCATATTCAAAAAGAACGTCAAATGAAGTCGCAGTCATGGGTTTATAATATCTTAACTAGTGTAAAGTAAAAGGTAGTGGTTACTTGCTCAGTTGGCCAGTGTTTCCATATGCCTAAATTGTTATTGGCGTATCTCAACATCCATGAATTTTTGCCTAATTTTGGTGATAATTTTTGTTTTTAACTATTCGTCTAGTTTAAGCATAAGCAAAAGTACCTATAGTCTACAGTTACATAAAATGTAAGATTAATTATAACACCAAAATTGACATTCACCACCAAAATCAGAAAATATGACACCAAAATTTATCAACTCCACCAAAACATAGAATATATAATAGACCAAAATTAGAAATATGTACTTCTATTGATACTAATATTACTAAACTAATATTTAGGATGAGCTTATAGTAACTATCTGTCTGTTTGGTTGTTAATTTTCGCTATCCTCTTGCTAAGGCAGTACCTATTTAATGAAAATATGGTATGGTGAGTCGATTTTTCTAGTATTTCTTGTTGGTTGCCAGTTAGCTTGTAACACTGAACTAAATTACTTTTACATTATCCGTCCGTGGCTTCTAAGGTTACCAGCCTCCCAAGCATGAGCACCGAAGCACGATACATAGGTACCTTTAAAATGTCTAGATTTTTTTTAGATCTAGATTTATGTTCAGACTTTTCTTGTTCCAATATACTTACATAAAATTATTCAATTTATTATTAGGCAACCCTTTACAATTACTCGAATTTTTTATTGGGCAACTCAAGGGTGTTGTTATAAGCAACTAATGACAAAGGTCTACAATTCTACCATCCAATACCTCTTATGGACCATAAAATCGACTGTAGGGTTTTATAATGTAAACACTGCTATCTTCGCGAATTTTATGGCAACATCATCCCATAGCAGAGGTCTAATTTTCCGGTCTATTCCCGTCATCCACCACTGGGGAATATCGGGGAAATATCCTAGTGGTGGGCAACAAGAATATACTGTCCATACTTTATTTTGCGATATCCATTAGTGGTGGACAAACCGCGGGGACAAGGGGAATAGACGAATCCTCCAGTTGCTAAATGAACTCCAGCCCTACCTTGTTTGCAAGTGGACTGTTCTTTAACTATTTTACAGTTTGTGCTGTTTGTGTTATTCCCTACCTAGCAAAGTCATCATAATCAAAATCATCACCCATCAGCCATTTTATAGACCCGATCACAGAAACATAACAGTACAAGTCCCCACTGCACTTCTTATTACTTTTTCTTTTATTTGGTGAGTTTTTGCTTATTTGATGATGATTATTGCGTTACCACATTTTATGGATGGATAAGAAGGATGGGCTATGCGTAACTCACCATGATTGGCGAGTGTTAACAACTGCAAATGGAGCTGGGAGCAGCTGCTTAACGTGCCACCTGAACGCAAGAGCTTAAGATAAAAAAAATAGTCACCCATCCCATGTCCGACCCTTGCGAAAGTTGCTTTACTGCCGCAATCGCATGACAAATGTGCTGACCCTGTGCGGCATCAAGATATTCGATAGCTATTATAGCAAAAACTTTATCCCATACAAACAGAGTAATGCTAAAACTTTAATCCCGTATAGACATTCCAAATCCAGCCTTTCATTTAAGTTGAATTGTGGTTAACAATTTAGCAGAATAAGTTCAAATTTAAGCACTATTTTATAGACTCAAGTATATCTATTTCCCTATGTAGGTATTACACATGTAAGTGGATTCCTCCTCCATTCAGCCATTCTAATGGAGCGTCTGCACGGCGCCTAAGTAGGCGCCACTGTTTTGACCTTTCCAGTTTCCTTAGTACGCGACAGAAATTGGGGAGGGAATTTGTCGGATATGGATGTTGAAACTCATTGGAACATAATTTGTGTCAAACTTCGTCATAGTTTTCTATAAATAAAAAAGTTCATAGCCGAAATAGTAATACTATCGATGAAAAGAAAAGAGATCATAAAGATTCCGTCAAATTATCCCAAAGAATTTAGTTACCATTCCTTTTGAATTGATCACAATTGAACGCAAGGGATTTTAAATTAATTATTTTTCGCCTTCCTGATCGTGTTTGGCTCACTGGGCTCTGGTATTATAGTAAAATAATTACTTACATAGTTGAATCTTTAAAAAAAGATAATCTTTATTTTGTTCTACACTACACTTGGACGTAGTTATGCAAACTAGAACCAACCCACATTTCAGGTGAAATTGAGTTACACATTTTAATAAACTCCCCACTACGTTTTCTACGTCCTTAAAAAACTCCCAGGCCGATATTCCATGTCACAACAAAAAAAAAGAAGGCTGCTTAGGGTACCAACACTAGATAGAGACACTTTAGAAAAACTAAATGGATCCATGTCGGATGGTACCTATAAGTCTTAAGCAGTTAAATTACTCAAAATGGAACCAAGCCACATGGTTCTCGTTGAAAATTAAAATACATGGATTTTGTCTTTTTTTTCTGCTAAAGGGAACCAATGATACTTGGTTCTATTTCGCATATTTAATAAAGTAGCTTTTAAAATAACCATGAGGCTTAGTTTTGTCAAGATTGTTACTTTCTGTAAGACTAGTAGAAAAACAATAAAATATGAAGCTTGGGTTTGTTTTGCGTTTGACAAAGTACAAAAATACTTAGTAACCTTTAATCTTTTGCCATTTTCTACTCGTCACTTTCATTTTAACAGTATATAAAATGTCTGTTCTTAATACAAAAAATAATTAAAAACATGTTTGATTTGATTTAACAAAGTAGAAAAATACTGAGAAATCTTTTATACAATAACCTACCAAAACCTAGCGCGTTTGCAATTTTTATAAATAGCAACACTGATAGTTACCTGGTAACTATCACGTTAATTTTAACAGTATGATGGCTAAGGTTAGATCAAATTTTGGTTACCGGGTAACTCATAGAAGTATAGCTTTAGTTATACTTCTATGGGGTAACTATCAAACTATCAGTGTTGCTATTTCCAAAATGTTTAACTTATCAATAAGCATTTAAAGCCACTGCAAAAATCTTCAAATATATACCATAACTCATATATATTATAATAAAAGTCATTGTATAGTTGACATCAACTTAAGTTTAATATTGATCACAATATTATCAAAGCTAGCAATTTTATATTATTCTTTGGTTTTGTATATAATTTAGATAAAAACCTGATGGTTCCTTATTGCAAAATTACTCTTTTCAGAGCTGATTCTTTTTAACAATATTTTATGTTTTACGGATAAGTATAATAATTTAAAACACATATATTTTCATTACCTATGTATATCTTTATCAATAAAAATTAGCAAAACAACTTGTTTTTAATAAAAATTAGCAAAACATTGTGGTTTATCATCTAACATTACCTAGGTAATTATTAATATCATCCTCTTCTACCTCAAAGTCAACTTCACCAGAAAACCCGTCTATGTCATCTTCAACCATTACATCTCCCGTTAATGTTTTGTACAATTCTTGGGCATATTCTGGAATAACATGCAACAAGCTTTTTAAGCCATTCAACTTCGCTTCGGGAGTAGGTTTCCCATCAGGCCAAAGTGGATCCATTATTTCTTTGGTTAGTCGGCCTGTATTACCTCTTGTATTTTTCTTTAAATTTATTTCTACATAGTCATTGATAGTCACCATCCAAGTTAGATCGCAAAAAATTAAAAACTCGTCGTCTTTTTTATCATTATACCTTTAGTATTTAGCCAAGACACTTTTGGCCCATCAGAAGCTTTCTAACTATTTATTATAATGTTTTCTAGTGTAGTGTAGTTTCAAAGCACATTCGATTCTGCCCAAATCTACCTAATGATACAGATTTTGGCAGAATCGAATGTGCTTTGAAACTACAGCAAAGGTTGTATCCGCCAGAAGACTACATGCAAATTATGCAGACACGCAAAAAATTAAACGGATTCAAGTTAACAGAATAAGAAAAGAAGATTTTTTTGACAAGTTCTAACCTAGAAGACATAATAATAAATAGTTAGAAAGCTTCTGATGGGTCGAAAGTGTCTTGGCTAAATACTAAAGAGATTATGATGAAAAAAGATGACGAGTTTTCGATTTTTATGCGATATCTAACTTGGATGATGACTATCAATGACCATGCAGAAATAAATTTAAAGAAAAATACAAGAGGTAATACAGGCCGACTAACCAAAGAAGTAATGGATCCACTTTGGCCTGATGGGAAACCTATTCCCGAAGCAAAGTTGAATGACTTTAAAAAACTTCTTGCATCTTATCCCAGAAGATGCCCAAGACTTTTACAAAACATTAAAGGGATATGTAATGAATCTAATGGTTGAAGATAACTTAGACGGGTTTCTGGTAAAGTTGATTTTGAGGTAGAAGAGGATAATATTAGTAATTAAGTAATCTAGGGTGATAAAAACAGTGTTTTACAATTTTTTATTAAAACAATTAAGTTATAATAAAAATATAATGAAAAAAATATGTGTTTTAAATTATTATAGTAATTATTCTGGGTATCCGTAAAACATAAAATATTGTTAAAAAGAACCATCCCACAAAAGAGTAATTTTGCAATAAGGAACTAGCAGGTTTTTTATCCAAAATAAATACAAAACCAAAGAAAAATATAAAACTGCTAGCTTTGATAATATTGTGATCAATATTAAGTTAAAAGTTCATAAGTTGATATGTCAAATAACCTGCATATGTTTTTCAATTCACTTTTAAAACAAAAGTTTAATTATCTCGAAAGTAACTTTTTGTGGGTTGGTTCTAGTTTGCATAACTACGTCCACTTAATGTTTCGGAAATGATATACTTATTTATTACCTGCAAGCATCAAACACTTTCCCGATCACTTCAGTAGTGCAATCCGAGTGATATAATATTTCTATTTCTCTAAAAATATATCCGCTCCCGAATCGGAAGCGAACATCGTCAGGTGATCGTGAAGCGTTCTCCGACACGAAATCGGTCGACGAACCGGCAAAACTGGGCCAAGAAAGCATATTGCTTGGAAATAATATTTCGCTCATAGATCTCTCATCTCGACAAATTTCCAATATTGGGGAAAATATGAACTTGCTTATAAAGATTCCGATACAAATTGAATGTTTATCACACACAGGAAACATACTTTAAAAAAATATCCATCCAAAGTAACATTCGTTTCAGTTAATAAGTAAGTAAAGTATAATACCTCACAGCGTAACTGAAGAGATATCCGCAAAAGACCGTGGCGATAGGCAATAACATTTGCATGGATTACGGTAGGTGTTAGTCGTTTAAAGAGACCAAAACCATAAGAGCCATCACAATACAACAGGCTTGAAGAAACATGGCCGACACGTAGAGGTCACACATCGGTGGTGGTTGTAATGGACTTCAAATGTTGCATTCGTGGAACTGTACCAATTCGGTTACATCTACATACACAAGTTCAACAGGAGGTTTCCGAACGGTATCAAGATTCCGGTTCTAATTAAAGCAGGATGATTCAGAAATTCCGCTATGTTAATTTGACTAAAATTCGCATTACACTCTAACGGATCATGTTTTAGACGACGGCTGAATTTCTTAATTACTGCTTTCGTATTAATTATCTAATTATTTGCTTCAGCAAAGTTCAAGTTCAATTCATGCTGTTGTTTTCTGTCGAGGATTATTTGGATATCTCCTCTCGTGTAACGTCTCGTTAACGAGTATTTGTCGACACAGATTGTAGTCTATGTTACGTCAGTACATGGTCAGTACTATTCTAATTCTGTGTCTTTGTTACAATATTGCTGATGTGTTTATCGCTGCCTTAAAAAGGGTGGTGACCATTTTCCTTCAGTGGATTTTATCATCTCTTCGTTGAAAATAGAAATGGATAAATGATCATAAGGATAAAATAAAAGTAACTAAAGAACCTGTTTTTGTTTATTCGGCTCTAAATTAGAAACTTATCTTTATTGAAATCTTATCAAAATAAAAAGCTCTCGAATTTTGCAAGCTATCAAATGTCCTGATGTTTTCTTGTTCAGTTTGAGTCCCCATTTTAAAATTGACTATTTTGCCTACGAATATGAATGAAGTATAACGATATGTTACATAATGGATTGATACAGGGAAAGAGATACACTTTGCTTGTCGTTATAGTGCAGAGCAAGCCCTTTTATCTAATGCAGAGCTCGATCGTGCTTCCAAAATATCAGCCACTTTGTATGTTGAGTGTCACAGCGATTGGTATATTACTCATGCATCAAAAGAAGGACGTATATATGAGGAAAATATTCATATTCCTTGGTGGCATTTCATTTTACCAAATCGATGTTGCTGTTTATTCGATGTAGTTGTTTTCCTCTAAGAGTATACTACAGTTTAAAATGTAACTTAAGTTGTTTGCTTTTATTACTGAGGTATTATATGCAGTCAAAACAATCTGGATGAAATTTCACGAGACCTCGACAGCAATATCACCTAAATCAATATATTTATAGAAGTGATTAAATATAGAAACAAACATAGAACCGTTTTATATTTTAATTATATCCTTTAATGGCGACACCGTTTTTACTAAAGGTAAAAAAGTAGGGTAAACCACTTTCAATCTGGTCCTTTATTCGGATCGGAGTCGGACACCAAGTGTGAACTTCCAAAAATATCATGGGGCAACGGCCGCGTATTATTATAGACCTCATCTATTATGCATTTAGCTTAGACCAATCAGGGGGCGAGCAGTAAATGAAAATCGTTACCAGCCAAATCTGGAACGGGTGTTGAAGATGCAAATAGACCATTATACGGGCTATCTGTGCTAAACCCTTATTTTGGTTGCTTTGTATTTGTACAGCTTCGTTGAAAAGGGATACTTTTGAAGAAATGACTACATCGGGGCTCTACTTAATCTGTCTTCAAAGAAACTATCTTCCCTAAATTATGGGACTCATCAATATTTTACACTCTACGCAGTTTTATTATTTTGTTTTCAACATAGCGCTTCTTTTGTTTGCACAGAATAAGAGTAGGCCAGACACTATGAAAATTTCGACATGAAAAATATACTTTTATTTTAGCTATCTATCTAATACACTGTGTAACAATGTTTTTTCTTAAAATCTCGAGCTAGTTTTTAAAAAGAAAAGTAAACAAGCGGAACTCGATTTAAAGTTGCGTAGGCGCATGGGCGCGGTACTATTAATGTTTTGTTAGTGCATTTGTATTAATGAGAAGTTTTGAAACTTAAGATTGCACATTTGCAGGATTGTTAATTAAATAAGCGATTTTATGAGATCTTTGGTAAGAAAACTGCTCCCGTCGGTGTGTTGGAATTCTCGTAAAGATTATAAGATATTGTGTCTGCTTACTTTCACAGCAGCCAGCGTTATAAAGTGATTTCATAGCAATGATAATTTTTATTCAAAAGTATAATGGATTTTGATAAGAAGTTATTTTCCTTTCGTTACCCAAATCGCTTTTTAGAAATATCTCAAGCAATAAGTGGAGTATGGTACTGAATAAAACTATTAAGATTTTAGTATTTTTTCATCATTATTTATTACTGGCAAATAATTTATAGCTCCTTGAAATCTTACGAGAACGTCTTGCTAATGAAATTATATTGACGACATAGGCGACATAGGATAGACATAGGATATTTTTTTATTCCCCAAAAATCATTTTTTTCTTTGTTCTGTGTGAGCGCCTATGTCGTCAATAGACTTTCATTAGCGTATCTAATAACTGATAAGCAGGAGACGTTGATGTTCTGTGGGCGCACACAATCTCCAGGAAAGTTGTCTTCGCAAATTGTAATTTGTTGTATGGTAATGGTAAGTCATCCCACGCGTGCAGCAACTTCATAAATTGTCATCGTCATCGTTCGCTTTCGACGTCATTCTGTGCTGTTTCCAATTGTTATGGAAATTATCAACTACTTAGATGTTATTTTTGCGACTATGCACTTTACATGCCATATGGATACGTAGATTTCTCACAATTTTGTCTACTTTTTGCGCTTTCACATTGACGAAATATAAAACTGAACAAAAAACTTTTTCTTCGTTCATTTCTGAATCCAAGAATACTTAACTAAATAGAGCGTTAGTCAGTAATTTAAATAAATTAATTAAATAATTACACTACCAGAATAGAACTCTGTCAGACAATAATATAGTACATAATATGTAAACTTAAGCCGATGCTTCGTTTTTATTAATTTGAGGTAATTATTGCGGTTCAATGATCTGCTCTAAAAAAATGAAAATATTCGAAATGCTTCTTTGACTTTGCCGTGACTGAGTTAGCTAAATTGCCACTTCAGAGGGGGTGGTCCGCAGAGCAAAATGTCCTCGTGGATAAAACCGTAACGTAACGTAGATATGGGAAGTAAGTATCTCCAAAAATATTTGAGAATTTTACTGAATGGTTACGGTATCACAGTTCCAAATTTGGTTGAATATCAAAGACTTCTTTCCATTTTGAGTTAAATAAACCGGCAACAGATATAAAATTCGAACGATAAATTCGCTACAGCAAAGTCAAAAGGTGGGAGTATCATAAAAGAAAAAATGTTATGTTTAAAGTCCCGTTGCCTAACCAATTTATTGAAAAAAAATAATTATATTTAAATAAGCTCTTCCGTTTTGGAAGTGTTTATTTATTATTTTCGTTGCTCTGCATTATACCTATCATCGCCACGTCATATTTCACCCGCAAGACGTTCAGTCAGTAAGAGGCGAGGCTTCGATCAAGAATACGAGGTATTACCTGCCTTGCAAATAAATCGATATCTATTAAAATTCTGTAATTATTATGTATCCGGATTCCGGAATAAAGCAACGGAAAACAAAATTATCAGAAAACTACAGCGTATCCATGAATAATTGGAGTTGTATATAAAACAACGGTATTCAATATTTGAAATGGTTTTATTCTGTAGAATTTATACCGTAGAAAAATGGTCTTCAGGGGTGAACGGTTTTAAATTGACTGTGTGCATTGTTCCGTTATCGGTAGTCAAGTGGAAATCATATGTGCAACCGTTTCTAATCACACATTTTTCATTTATGAAGTATGATCTACCAATCTATTCTAGTCTCTTCCTAAGGATTCTGTGCCACTGAACGTCCCGCTTTTCCGTTCGTCATTAAGGCCATATCCATTGCCCCAAATGCAAACTCTCGCCGAGTCACCTGAAATTTTACAGCCCATTGAAAACGTTGCAGATAGAGCGTACTATTGCGGCACATAGATCGCGAGCGCGACTGCAGACATTTTCGAACTCATCATTTATTTTGTGCGACCAATATGAAAACTGATGTTTTCAAAGTACAAAACAAAAGCTATGATGCGTGAAATTGAAAAATCTTTGTGTAGTAAGTACATTTTACTCCTGCAGTTCTTTTGTGCTTGATTAGACATGTGTGCCACAGTTGGACTAGTTTCGAGTATCGCATTTGTTTTCTAGAGAACAATACCAGTTTTAATGGCAAGTAATATAGAATACAATGAAAGTGAGTCGGTGTCTAGACTGAAATATTGTTATTTGTTAATTTCTGTTCTGAACTTCATCTCTTGGGAGAAAATAAGCTTTGCAACGTGGAGCGTATCAAACAGAATGCAAGATCACTGTTCCTGTCTCACTGTCTGGATTCAAATTGTCACTCAAGTACTTAATTGTACAGCTACAACCGCACAAAGTGTCTTCATCTTTTTTTAATCAAGTTTAAACCCAAAAACTAGGGCCACCACGATCAAATCCGAACGTCCTCTGGATTTAAAACCGCCGCGCGCCGCGGAACTAGTGTTTATGGCCGAACTGCTAGATCGTAAGGGTTCTATATTTATTAATTTAGATTCTTTATTTAGAAATCGTTCTATATTTATTAGCTGAAGCGTGAAAAATATAGCTTATTTTATATAATTTTCTAATGAAATCGCCTTTAACACGGCAATTAATTTCTAATTAAAAATAAACTTATCGGAATAAGTTATTAATAACTACGATGATACGGACAATGTGAATAGAGATTAGAAATTGAATACGCGGAATTTGATTCTTATACGGTCGAACACAAACACAATAGTAATAGACTTTCTAAAAATTGCTACGTTCTTACACACCTAATTATTTGGTGGATCATTGACATTTTTAAGCAGTGTTGGACTGTTGATTGATTTTGAAAGGGTGGGCTTCCCATCGATTGTTTTGTTTTTGCTAATTCATAAAAACTTTGATAAAAACAATATAGGGCATGTAAGTACTTATCCAGAAGTTTTCAAAAACCAGGCAACACTAGCCCAAGGCTTTTAAAGCTTTAAAAATGTTTCATAATATTTCGTAAATTTACTTTGAATGAATAAAGCTTTTATAGACACACAGGATGATGTGCTAATGGGATTACAATCCTGTGTTCAGGCAAGCGTAAACATGGTGACGTGTGATGGAGGTAACTGTTTATTGTGGTGACCTCTTTCAGAAACTTGTAACCTTCAAAGGTTCATTAGGGATTGTGCTGTGTAACTAAATCCCTTTCGTCGGTAAATGTGAACGTAAGAGTGACGTAGCATACACGTGCCAGTGGTTCAACAGCCGATAGTTGGTTAACGAGTTCACTAAGTTCAGCTGTGCTTGTCGTATCACATTCACAAACATTCTCTTTTTTGGTAAGAAGGCCCTAATGTTGGTGTCAAGAATTTGATTTCGAAAGTTAACAGATGAGTACCTTCTACCTTATAACTTGAAAGTTCGTTCGTTCGTCATTGATCATGCTGCTGTTGTTCATTTGGTATTGATAAACTTCTGACCTGTTTCACAACGGCCAAACCTCTTGAAACACTATTGTTAAAAAATTAATTGATTTAAATTACAAAGTAATCCTATATTGATCAATTTGTTATTGTAACTTTTGTTGAAACTTTTTACGATTAAAAACTTGTTTGAAATATTCACAGAATATTTAGTTACATATACAACGTGTTACAAAAATACCCCTAATGCCGAATATGGTAGATAGGGACCATCAAACTGAACAAGTTTTACTATGGGACCAACTCTGAAACCGCGAAAAAAAATCAGCTGTTTCATACAAAAATTAAAATCGAAAATATCAAAAAAAGTTGTTCAGTTTGATGGTCCCTATATACCATATTCGGCATTAGGGGTATTTTTGTAACATGTTGTATATTCACTTTAAAAAGAAATAATTAAATTAAAATAAAACAAATATTTAAACGGCAAAGATTTTTTGCCGTTTTTATAGATAATAGTACGGAACCCTTGGCCGGTTTTATTAAATATTCATTTTTATTGTAAATAGATTGCTATAAGCAAATTCCTTTTATGAAATATATAAATATACAATTTAAATAAAAGTATACTAATGTATCTACTTCTTATTTACTTCTTATAGGTACGTAGTAAAGTAATGTGATAGCACAGAATTAGTATAGTACTGACGTCTGCGTTGCGTAATTAAAATATTTGAACACAACAAAATAAAAAGATAATTATGTCTAATTATCAGCAGCCAGATTCAACCGCTGCTCAAATATTATTTTTATATTTAATAAACTTTGACGATTTATTTAGGCATTCTATAGAATGGAATCATTTGTCCGTAATAATGCAATTTAGTATTTTGTTCAGTTCTTCTTGACGCAACCATTGGTCTGACTTGCCCAAAGATCTTTTGATTAAGTGTTTAGATTATAATTCAGTCACTTTATACATCATACCACAAGACATTAACCACAAAAAGAAACTTGCGTGAATATTGAGATCGTGAAAGGAGCCTACGTTTAAATCTTAAACCTATTGTTGATTGTGTCTGGAAACCTTTGAAACCTATTTGCAAATGTAATACAATTTCTGTTTCAAAGATGCCTTACGACTCTGCCACCCGTCACTCGTGGTCTCGACTGGTCTCGACAATAGTTTATTGTAGTCGAAGTCGGACGTCTTGCAACGTAGGCAGGTGCGGCTGAAGTTTGCCCGGGGCATCGTCACTGGGTCAACAGGTTCACTCGAGTCACCGTCAAGTCCCTTACCCACTTACTTAGATGTTAGAACCTTCACACTTATCAATGTGCATATAAATAGGTAGATGTAGATTGACTGACCCTTATAATGAACTGGATATTGTAAAAGTAAGCATTGATTTATTGTTCTCTCGTCCAAGCTAGTTATTACGCCGTCGACGACTTAGACCGGATATCCGATGGTCCATTGTTTCGTGTGTAGCACAGTCTGGGAATTTCGTCTGGATATCTGTGGGTTGCGTTTTTAAATCCTTTTGTCTTGGTGATAAGGAATAAAAAGTTTTACAGTTTTCTAATTGGATTTTAAATAAATGTGAAATATTTTATCATCCATTTTATGAAGGAATCAAAATAGGTATTCCTTTTTTTATCCTGCCCTTTGGGAGATGAGAACCTAAGTTTTTCCCCCACTTATGGTTTATGGTATGAATTGCGCGTTCAATTTTTTTTATTGCAATATTTGGCAATCTCTCATTTATTCTTCTGCGCTGTTCTAAAAAAAGAATTTTGTTCATAGCCGGCTGCCGGTGTTTCACTATACAAGGTGTTACAAAAGTACCCCTAATGCCGAATATGGTATATAGGGACCATCAAACTGAACAACTTTTACTATGGGACCAATTCTGAAATCGCAAAAAAAAAATCAGCTGTTTCATACATTTTGATATTTTCGTAATTAATTTTTGTATGAAACAGCTGATTTTTTTTCGCGATTTCAAAGTTGGTCCCATAGTAAAAGTTGTTCAGTTTGATGGTCCCTATTTACCATATTCGGCATTAGGGGTACTTTTGTAACACCTTGTATAGTGCAAAGTAAAGTAGTGTAAAGTATAATATTATAGTTAACAATAGGTTTGGCAAGTGGTGCTAAAATTGTGAGGCTGGATAACTTGGTTCAAGTTGATTGTGATTTGTGCCGCGTTCACAGCGCGTCGTATTGATTTTTGTTATTTGCATCTCGTCTGCTTCTGTATTCTATTGTTGGATGTGGCCATTTATGTCCACTTCAAATTAAATGCCGTTTTTGGCCAATTTTTAGATAAACTCATTGAAGTAAATTACTGAATTATTGAATTGCTTTGGTTAGACACTTATTATAATGATTGAATATTTCACCTTCTTTGCTTATAATTTTAATATCAATTTTATCAATATACGTAAATTAAATAATACCAGAACATTTTAAAAGTATTTTCACATTCCTTACGGTTCAGTCTTGCAGTTTGACGATATAATTAGCACACTGACATACATTTTAAATATTTTGGATTTTAATAAGTAATAATAATGTAATAATTTAGGAATGAAGGGTTTGGAATTTCATTTTTTATTTAGACGAGAGGAAGTAAAACAGGGGCATTTCGAAATCCACCTGAAATACCTTCAACGTTTCGAAATAGTCGTGTTCACGTGTGCTAGTATTTAGGTCGCCTCCGCTCCATTTATAATTATCTTCCCCGATGTCGCCGCTTCATCACCCATGAAGTCCATAATGTGACTAGGCGTGGCAGTAATATAGCGGTGTTTGAATTTTTCCTTACTTTTATGCGTATCATTGTGACGTTATATTGATCGTTGGTTATTTCCTTTCATGCAGCTATTTTTGAGTTTTATTATGAAAGATAGGCAAGCGCTTGACCGCTATTACGCCTGGTGGTAAGCGGTAATGCATTCACGATGGAACGCGCTTGCCTAGCTTTTCCTCATTATAAGTTTGATAACAGCAACAATAATTGGTATTTTAGTACAATTTATTACAAAATAAAAATAAGATATTATTTTAAATTAAGGTCTTCTATCTTCAATCTAATGAAATTGGATTAGAATTAGTGCAGAACATTTATAACATTGTTTATATTGAGTCGTGCAACTCAAGTGAGTTATAGCTGTCGGTCTAATCTCCCAACCAAGTACTTTGTCGGCGTCGTCTCCTGTTTTAAGTATATTGAGTGATTACCGTCTGAGATTACTCGGTAATTAGAAGGCGGAAGGTATCGATCACCGTGTTAGTAGCTTCATCATCTCAACTCCGTCACAGAATATATAAATAAATATTTGACAACATCACATATATTGTTCCGATTCCAAAGTAAGTAGCTAAAGCACTTGTGTTATGGAAATCAGAGCCAACGGTGGTATCACAAACACCCAGACCTGAGCCAATATAGAAAAGTTCGTTTTCTAAATTGACCCAACCGGGGATCGAACCCGGGACCTCAGAGATGGCGACACCTTAGAAACCGGTGTACAAAGCCACTCGACCACGGAGGTCGTCAAATAGTACACTCCGTTAACATTGATCAATTTCGTTTGGACTCAAATATTTAGTTACAATACACAATAACTACTATTTATATTTTTGGTGTCAAAGTTTGTAATTCTGCCTAGTCTAGACATCTGTGTAAGTTTTCGCCCTTTCAGTGTTCTGTGGCAGTTCAGTGCTCCGTCCGTCTGCCCTTCGAGTATTCGCTTTCTATCGTCAGAATAGAAATTGGGTTATCTTTTTTGGCTATTAGTGATTCCATGCCACATTTCAATGCCAATGAAAATAAATTATTGAAGTGAAAATGGATTTTCTATTCTATATCATTGCGTCTGCATCATCATAAAAATACGACTGTTATGGCGGCAAATTGAAACCGTTTATATGGAGTGTACGGCGATTATAATAAATCTGAATGGAACTGTCCATATTTAAATATTTTTTGCCGTCTTTATAAATAAGAGATGAATTTTTTACTTTCCGGAGAACCGTGGAATTAATAATGAATGTTTTTTGAATAGTTACGGATTATTATTCAATTTGCTCTTGTAAAGATTTGCGTCAACAGCAATGTCAATGGCACAAATATATGACTTTAATTTGGAAGGTTAAGGTCGATGCCCTGTGACTTCTAAATATTGTTTTAAATATTTTGGTTTTGTAGGGGTTGTTCTGGTGGCATGTGAAAGCCGTTTCAAGCGAATGGGCTTTGCTCACAGCTGCTGCCATTTTGTTGGGGAATGCGTCGCGGGCATACTTTTCGTATCGTGTCGTGGGGTAGACTCTCTTTGCCACGTGCTACTTTTATAACGGCATTATGTATTTTAATCTTCTTACGTATTTTAAGTTAATGGCTTATATGAAATTATATTGCATGCTGGCTGGCTGATATTGAAAATATAAGGAACGATAAAACAACAAAAAAACATCAGCACGCACACACGATATATAGATTTTAAATTGTTTTTATTTTTATCAAATATCATCATTGTTAAATTCTATTTAAATGAAATTATGATTAACTTTTCGTATAACATTGAGAAAACATCTTTTGTGTTCGTTCAGATTAGTAAATAAATATAAAGAAGAGGTATTGACGTGCGCTTATTGACTTGGAATAATGAATGCTTTCATCAAAATAGATTTTATATTCCAGAATACATAGCACAGTAGTCTATCTAATAGATAAGTAGATAGATTCTTCTGAGTAATGTGTTAACATTTTGAACGCGAGATTCTGCTTTGAAAAAATAACAAATTACCTAAGAATTTAAATTGTGTCCTACGGTCGCATTGCGCAATTTTCCTTGGTAAGCTCTCTCCATCTTGCCGCTAAGTGCATACAATCTCAAAGCATTATCTTTACCTCTTCTAGGGTGACCCAATTACCATGTAAGTACCGCCTTCCGACATAGTAACTTCAGTTTCTTTCTCAAGCTAATTCCGAGTTTTTAAATTTGAGATTTTATCAGTCACAAAGTTATTTTTATACAATACTAAATAATATACTAGAAAAAATCGACTCGTCGCCTCGTCACCAGAACTGTCACAGACGGGAATCGAACCCGCGACCTTTGGAAATCTGGTCCATGCTCTGAGCGCTGAGCTACCGTGTCACTAGTTAGTGGCTAGTGACATCGTCGAAAACTTCCTAGTATATCCCACTCTCACGCTGCAAGCCAGCGTTATTTCTTAAATGTGAAGAATTACCTCGACATTCAATTGAAATATATATCTTTCCAGGTATTTTGACGATTGATTAAGGTGAAATGGCTATTTAAATTTGAGATTTTAGCATTCACAATGCTATTTTTATACAATACAAAATAATATACTAGAAAAAATTCGACTCGTTACCAATTGTCTGAAATCAGGAATCGATTCCCGCCTGAGACAATTCTGGTGACGAGTCGATTATTTTCTAGTATGTTATTCCCTCCGTTCACTTGAATCCACAACCAGGATCCACTTGTGGATCGAAGGATACAAATTTTTCCTCTTTGATCCACCAAGTGTATCCAGGTGTATCCATGGATAATTTGTATTCTTCATCAATCCACTGGTGGAACCATTAGTATTGTATAGGTAAATTGTGAATTTGTTGTGTAAACAAAATTCTGAAGTTGTCTTACTTTGCAGTGCAGCCTGATGTTATTGTCAATTGTTTGAATAATGATTTTAGACTTGCATTCAATGAAATATTTGTAAACAGTGGTATTTCTTATCGCGTTGTTCTTTATACATATTATATGAAAGAAAATCTTTTATCATTTTAGTGACATAGAGTTTGTAATTTAACTTGAAGCCAATTAAGATGTATTTTTCCTAGTTTAATTAACGTTTTGAGTTATATGGTGTCCTTGGTTTGGTAGTTACTTATATTAGATTTAGTAATTAGGAACCTCACGCCAACATTGGTAATTGGATCGAATGGGTTTTCGGATTTCTGACTTATAATAAAATGTAAAATGTTGCATGTTTCTCGTAAAGTTTCTACGGCCAACTGCCGCCGAGTCAAGCAATGGGCAAACTCCGACCTGCCTGCACACGTTGGCATCGCAATAGATCTTCTTTATGTTTGCTACCAAGTGTCGCCTAATACAACAAGCGAATTCGGACGCGTCCGATCGGCACGTTTGTGGTGTTCGGGCGTGGCCCTCGTATATTTTTATTGCCTCACTTTGTCGGAGTATGGTCTGCCGTTTGTTCTTGTTACAGCGTATTGAATTGCTAGGATGGCTTCATTGTTTTTTTAACCTAGACTGACTAACCCAGAAAAACTTGTGTATAAATGTTTCACAACATCTGGTTTAATATGGTTTACTTAAAATGAAAAGACGAGTAGCATTTTTGTCATTAAAAATTACACGTCCTATGCGAGGGACCATCACTTTGCCTGATCTAGTATACAAGTTCCTTAGACATGAGCCATTCATTGGTATCCAATTTTCTATTATTGACTAGTGTTATGTTATTTATTAGATTTTTTTTAGACGATCTGCCTTGAGATCTTAAACCAAGCGGGTGGTTTTGTTTTACGATCTAGTTTATGAATCGGTGACTGACTGTGCATTCATTTACTTATTGTTTGTATCGGATCAACCTTTTCTCATGCTGTTAGTATTTTATGACAGCGGTTTAAAATGCAATATAAAATTACTTCAAAATATAATTGAAGAAAATAGATACATTTTCTGGTAGGTCATGATTGGTTAGAAGGTGCAACGTGTTTTGTCGAAAATAGCTTGCATCTTTCGTCCTTCCCTACCTCTACCCAGAGGGGCGAAGCAATATACGCGATTGAAGTTTATATTTGGCTCGTGAACAAAACATTTGCAGGAGAGATGAGTCTTGGTTTATTTGTCGAATTGAGCGTTTCCAGCAACAATCTGGAAATCAAAGATAATGTTGACTGAGAAATATTCTTTACTTGCAATGGTTTGAAATTTCTATAAAAATTGCAAAAGTATCTTCAATTTGTCACAAATGTCATGTGAAAATTTATTTAATGCCTTTGTTAGCTTTGGCACCATCATTGGAACTAGAAAGAGATGATGATGAAAGAAACCGTTTCATAACTTCTGACAGGAAAAAGAAGACACGTTTTATTTTGGCCCGTTGACGGTCTATTTTCAGTAGCATAGTTAAAAGGGTATTGCTCAAAATCTACTGATATGCTTTAATAAATATTTTCTCACATTGTTCCTTGATTATTTGGATTAAATACTTATAATTATCACCTAATATCACTGTGAGACCCTCATAATAACAAAAATATTTAATACCAAACAATATACCAGAAAAAATACGACTCGCACCAGATCTTGTTCTCGGACGGGAATCGAACCCGCGACCTTTGGAAATATTTAAGTTACAAAAGATCAGTCTTTTCATAATATTACAGGATTTTCTTTTTTTATTTTATTATTTTTTTGTTTGTTGTTACACTTGGAAGTGTTGTTGGTAG
This sequence comes from Catoptria pinella, assembly GCA_963556745.1. Lineage (NCBI taxonomy): Eukaryota > Metazoa > Arthropoda > Insecta > Lepidoptera > Crambidae > Catoptria > Catoptria pinella. Next base: position 9,625,642 of record OY750771.1, read on the forward strand.
CCTCACGATTTGTCGCCATTCTTCTATTGTGGTCGCCTTCTACCTAAGTGCACATAAGCAAGTCATTATCCTTAGTTTAATCTTGCATTACTCGACCGTACCATTTATTGGAAGACTTCAGTGACCTCGGGGTCTGACCGAGTCCGACTTACTTTTTTAAAACACCTGATGCAGAAAGCAAGGAGAATTCACTGCACTATATTCATTTAAGTAGGTAACGATTTATATCAGTTAGGTACTTATGTTTTAGTTAGTTAGACATAGACAGTGTTCAGTCAATGTTGATTGTTAGCTGTTTGAATATATCTGCCTGCTGTCATTGTTTATTTTCGTTGGACATTGGACATATTGTCAATACACAATATTTTGGTTGTCCTTCATTGTCAGCGATTCTAACGAGTCTATTCTTCTTTCGTCCCTGTTTGATCATAGCTTTTATATACACGATCGCAAGTATGTTAATCTATCTTTGGAAGTTTTGATACCAAGTTAGTATACATTTGTTATCATATCAACGCCAGTGACACAAGGCTAGTTCGACGCCTCCACGAGCGATCGCCGCGCGCCCCCTACTGCGTTCGCCCCTCTCCTCCCTCTCCGACGACGCCTCGCTGATGCAGTCGCCATTCAATCGTCGAGGCAGCCATACGCGGCTGCGCTACAGGAAGCTTTTCGTGATCGGAGCTTTGTCTACCTTTAATGATGTGCCATCTGTTTCCCTTCTCTGTATTTTCAACGGAGCATAATTGATCAAATGCTGTGAACTTGTGCTTACCGTCTTTGTCTAATCGTTGAGTGGTTAACGGTTTTGGTGGTGCTACTATTGTTTTTTTACTTAGTGATAGTGTTACAATTGTGGGATGTTATTGAATCACTAGGACTCTAAATTAATATTCAGGTATGTTGCTGTTGTTTACCCAATTTTACTTCATTTCTACTTTCTACTAAATTTGATACCAAATTCATAATGATATGAATATTTATTTTGATTTATTATATTACTTGCAATGGAACTTGATGCTGTCTGTGATGATGACATAAATATTTAATTATCCCACGATCCTATGGATGGAGGGTGGGATCAGTGCGAGAAAACGAGACGGATAAACTTGTATAATATAGTGTGAGGGGTTACCGGCGCTGCTCTGCTCTTTGGCTACAATACACCGATTTACGTATGAATGTTAAACTCTCTTATCTAAACCGTTTATTTGGACACCATTCACTTTATTGGTTTTGCTGTTAAACGAAGCTTTAATATCGTTATTGTTTCATTCACCATATCTGATAGCGCAATATCGTCAAAGGATTTTATAGTGAATATTTCAACAACAATCTAAAACGTCTATTACTTTCTCTCATCTGGATTTTGGTTAGATAGTTTTACAGCTTCTAAATTATTTGTAGCATGCGTTTATTATGTTCTGGATTCGCATATATAATATTATAGTACTCTACTCTAAAGTAGAGCAATATATTATATATGCGACATGTTCCAACTTGTGCTGTTTAGTAACGCTCAACAAGTTCAAACGTATTTAGATTTTAATGGCTGTTTCTTCGGTAATTTCATAAAAATGTTTCTTTACTTCTTTAAATTGACATATTTACATCGTATTCAGTTACATATTCATTATACTATTACAAAATATCAGAATGAATTGAGTTTTAAAGATTTTTGTCTTAATATTCATGTACATTAATATAGGTACTGTACTGAAGATAGAATCTTTGATGTTTATCAGAATGATATTTGTAATACATGTGATCTAATCGATTTACTTTTACTTTATTATTCAGGTAAAATCAATTCATGCATTTTACTGTTGTTTTTGTTATTCGTACGGTTGTATGTAACATTATTATTATCAAGAGAAAGGAATTTTTTATATTTATTTTCGTACTGATTTTTTATTGAATAATTATGTGAAGGTTTCATTTCTTTTCTATTAGTTAAATGCGTTATTGCGTTATCATCATGTTGAAATCCGTTTGTAAAGTCTACAATTGCATTAATTCGCTTTATTGTCTGCGAGAGAACGATCACTTATAGTTAATGTTTAGGACATTGACCCAATCAATCTCTAAGGTCCGATTTACTGACTCTGTTGACAAACTGTTATCGGAACATCGACACTCACACATAAATCATCATTGCCACTGATAATTTTTTGCCTCTACCTAAAGCCTAGTTCTAAGATGATGTCAAAAATTTGCTTGTTTAATCTTTTTAATTTCACCGGTAAATCTATTTCTTTGTGCAATGACACAAATAGTACATTAAAGGAAACTGTGTTTTCAATTTCTTGTTTTGCATTTATATTAAAATCTCTATCTAGAAATTTACGGGAGTAGTTAACTATAAGAAAGTCTTCAATGAGTCCGAGAATTTTATCTCGTAAACTCCATACCGAAATCATCCATCGCGTAGTATGTAACTGGGTTAACGATGTTTATTCTAAATACAAAGCAACTACTTTTCGTCTACACACCAGTTGATTGATTCCCTCTTCTGGGTCACCCTCTTTTCACAATGATTCAAGATTTTCTTTTCGTTTTTTCTTCTTCTGTACCACAGTGGGTCATGTTTTATTCATGTCGCATTCTATCTCTGAGGCATATTAGCTGTTTGAGGCATTTCTAATTACAACTGAGAAATGAGCATCCAACAATCGGATCAAAGGCCGGTGACCTGTCTGTGGCTCAGCCATTGAATCGGCGTTTGTCATTAATATTTATGGGCGGTGCACTCTTTCCACCAAACACTTCGGGGAAGTAGACACCTGAATGTCTTTGTTCATTATACCGTCGTCCTTTTTGAGTATGTGTTAATAGATGTGAGGAATCGAAAATTGTTGGTTTGCCTTATCGCAGGTATCTTTCTTATTTTCTTTAAAAAGTGCGAAAGATGAGCACACGGAAAATAATTAATATGAATCAAGGAGCTTTACTAACAAGGATCATTATCCTTATTAAATCCATTGTATGAATATAATAGAATGTACAGTTTTTCATTACTTTCAATAATCGTTTGTTAACGTTACTTAAATAACCAACCATCTGATTAAGATGTAAATCAACAAGCATCATCGTGGCAATACAATGCGTGCTACCAAATATATGCATCATACCATACTACATCTTAGTCATCGTTTCCTGCTCTCGGTTCACTATCTAGCATCAATTTTGTATTCAGTTACTCGGTCACGCTTTCATTTTATAACTTAACATGTTAATCCTTCTATGAGTCACTATCGAAACCATGACTTATCGCTGCGGCTACTATTGTAAAAAAAAAAATAACATAATAAAAGGGTCGTTATCAGCAATAGGTCTATAGATGTTCCCGAAAAACGTGGGACGATAATAGTTGCGAAACTCGCTGTGGGAGTTTCTACCACTTTTGACCCTCCGCACGTCGTCGTCAGCATAGGTAATCTTGACACTAATACAAACAAAGACGTGCGTTACATTCACTTCTTATTCAAATTTGATCTCTATACCATAGTACCGAAGAACCTTCATGCATGATATAAAACACGGGCATATCTGGAAGGAAAATCTCGCTATGTTTGTTGTCGTTGACCGGTGTGAACCCTTGAGATTTTTATAAGTTACTAGAATGTATTATTTGTCTCTTTTGAGCAAGACGTATAAGTTGCTGTGAATCTTTACCCTCTTGTGATTTCTCTGAATAGTTCTTCTGTCATTAATTAAATAATGGATGTCATCGTATCGATAAGCTGTAGACGACATTGCAATGCTGTTCAAAAATTCAATTTTTGCTATCTATCTATCTCAAGCTTATGTTTCGAATGTATATAAGTTGTTTATCAACAAAATGTTTGAATGACGTGATTGATTACCTACCCAAATATTTGCATCTTTCTAATATTTTAACCGTATCAAAATATAAGTACTTCTTCAAGGGCTTACATGTTTATTATTTCTTGTGAGTGATTACTGTAATTTCGGTCGTGACAGTAAAGTGTGTTAAACAGGAAAGGTTTTTTACATAAGTACCCACACAGACGGAAGCCACAGTTGATGGGTAGCGCACGAGAGAAGACACAGCGGATTACTGTCATTATAGAACTTGTTGATTGTAGTTAGTGATGAGTTTTGGAACTTGAAGCAAGCAATTACTACTCAATTTTCGTTAAACCATCGTTATGGAGGTCGTCAGAGACATCCATCTTATCGTTAAGCAGTATGTCATTAGACATTTAGGAATGCCTTGCCTCGAACCCAAAATATAATTAATGTTACACCTACTTGTAAAACAGTATTCAATACTTGACCTAAATCTCACTGACTTTTTTAAATGTGCACTTTCATAAGTGTCTTTTTGAGACATTTAAAGGTTAATTATCAGGTAATGTACTTACTAAATGGGGCATGCAATGTTAATATGCCAGAACGTCGTCGACTGTCGTGCGTACTATAGTAAAAATAAAAAGCGCAATCCTAATAACGAAATCGTATCATAAGAATATGTTATAATTACTTTTAAATGATCAGTTTTAAATTTTTAAAAGAGAGCCACTAACTTGTTTGAGTGCAAAGTTTATAATGATTGTCTCTTCAAATCAGATACTTTAATTATAGTGAGCGACAGGAGTGGCTAAAGGTATGTTATAAATTAAATCCAATTAATGTTCTCCACTAGGCTATTAGTTAATCTGCTCCATCATCGTGTGTCCATAAAATGGTGTCTAAATGGGATTACCGGAGATTGTTATAGTAACGCCTATGCGGGCAAAGATTACTGCCCATAAATTTCATATTCTGGGAATCGTATTTATTTTATTTGTGCTAACGCCGTTTTAGGAATATTGGAAAAGTCTGTCCCAGTACTCCCTGTGGTCTAAATCGATACTCAAATATCTATTTATATTGTAAGATAACTTAGTAAAAGGTATTTATTTTTTATAGTTAGTATTTGCTAACGATATCTAAAAGATGATCTAAAATTTTTGACAAAGTGAGTTATGCGCAGCTATGTTTTTTTTTCATGTAAGTTTAGCAATTTCGTTTCGCCTTTAGGTATAGGTATCCATACAGCTTTCTACATGACTAATTATCGGTGCGTGACCTTCGTGTCTGGGGCTAAAAGCAATGACCCTGCTCTACCTCCACAATTCAATTATACTTACTGATGCCGAGTATACTCTCCATGCTATTTAATATTAATTACCATGCCCGAGGAACATCGCTGATTCTCTCGTTGGTACATTTTAATAGCAAGCAACTAAATCCTGACATGCTATCCATCAAGAATTAATTTAAAATTACTTATAACCATATTTATTGTTTCGTTAAATAAATATTCAAACAAATTAAGGGATTTATTTAATTCCGTTTCTCTTGCAATATTTTTATCAAGTAAGTAAATATCTATTTACTCAAGAATTTCACTTCCCTTCAGTTTAGACTTTTAATCATGATTAAGCTTAAGATTATCCCAAATTGTTATCCTTTACGAGTAAAGGTTTATTGGATTAACTTTTTCAACTAAAAGATTAATATGTCATATCAGTGATAGATACACGTAATCATTACTATTATCGTGAGATTATGTTTTCCAGCTAAAATATTTGTGATTAGAGTCTGATAAAAGCGGTGTTATGGTATAGCTTATTCGAAATCTGAATTTCACTGTAGATCTAAAGTAGATTTGTATTGAAGATCTAAATTCTAAATTATGAAACATTTATATAATGCTTCGTTTCATTGAAAGGTTACTGACTGATAAAGCGTCTCTTAGATTTAATTACCGGAATTGAAACATAAAACAGTGATTTTAAAGCACTTAAGAACTTGCTCCATACTAAAATAGCTATGATAATTTACACCCGGTGACCGATCTTGTTGCACCATATCCATATATCATTTACAAAACTTCAAAAGCTTGTACCGAACCACCTATTTGGAAATGAAGGGATGGTAAGCTAAATAACTGCTTTTTTAATTAAAACTCGCTGCTCGATGATTGAAATGTGAAACGAAAAAAATAACAGATGATATTCTAAATATAGGAACTAATGGGGTAGTCGTAAAACTCACAAGACGTCTCGTGATTCAATAATAGAAGTTTTCACTCTTCAAGTGTTTACATTCTCCTCACCCGTGGTTTTAGTCGAGCGTTGTTTAGTGGTTGGATGGGAGTTGTAAAACTAACGTTGACAAAACGGTACCTTGATGGAACACCATAAAACTGTGGCAATTACAGTGTGTCCCCGGTGTTTGTCGTGCGCTGACCCTTCACAGTGGCCGCTAACCGAAACGAATGATTGTTTTGATCCATTCGTTTCTTTTCGATCCTTTTACTTACCTAAGTATGTGCTGCCCTCATACAATAACACATATGGTAAACGTTGCTCGATATTTATGTTACCGTCATTGTTAAATGAACTGCAAAATAACTTACTGGATGAAATCCTGGATAACCCGGAACAATGTAAAAGGCTATTAAAACTTTTTACCTGTCAATGTGTCAGTGAGTGATGGCAGCAATACATAAACCTTTTACGGTTTCTCTTGCTGTGTTGAAAAAATATTTGTGTAATTTTCTTTTGTATTGAAAAAAAAAACAAAAAAAAAAAATTCTATACCTACCATCATAAACATATTAACACTAACACCTGATGACAACACAATCACTCGCCTGTATACAATTACACACAAGCTACTGTTACATTATCTTATTGATTCTGGATAAAGGTGGTGTGTCATTTGATACAGTTGCATTTGCAGAACCGATTCGTTTTAGAGACCATTGGCGTTGTGTTCGAGTATTTGATTACAGTAACTCTCATTTTAGTTAAGGTAATTAGCCAATTATTGGTTAATAACTTGCATTGCTTGTAAATGAATCGGATCGCATGCAAATTTTGAAATTGGTGATTATAAAATTATCATCTTAGGAAACCAGCAAACCTCTAGTTCCAAAATATGTATCTATCACAATCAGGCAGTTGCTAAGTCAAATACTAATTAATTATCTATCTGTGTTTTAGTAATCAAGATAATTTAACTGTATTTCTGATAGATAGATAGGCTACTGGTTGTTTGATTAGATGCTTAACTTTTTTGTTTAATTACTTATTGCGTCAACATGATACGCAGGGTATTGTCTACACAGAAGTTTGTTATATTTAGTCTCAGTTGTTTTGTGTTTAACTGTACTACCTACATTATGATTAAAAAGGCATGTTTTCATTAAAATTATGTGAATCATACTGAATTTCATCGTATGAAATTTTAAGAGAAAACGTATGCTAAGCGCAGGCCATATCAAACCTTTTTTTGTTTTGCTTTCTCTGTAGTTTTTGATATCCTACAAAGTTACTTTGATTGTAGGCCTTACATCGGTCGTGTCTACTTTATTTTCGTGACTCATAACACCACTTACTGCTATGTTTAATCTAAGATTGTGTTTGTCTATAACTATAGTAATTGTACATTCAATTTATGTATTTGTTTATTATAGACAATCATCCTAATAATCTTTATTCTTTTCAGGTACGAGTCATGTAAACCCTTTTAGTTACTGGTAAGAATATTAATATTTGAACCCTTATTTTAATTAATTCGAACCCCGCTCCTCATAAATTATAAAATAATTGATAAATTGCGAGCCGACAGTCACATCTGTGTTTAAATTTAATTTACGGTGTTGTTTACGTACCTATCAATCTAATCTAGACTACTTAAAACAAAAAAATAAGGATAAGTAATAAGATTTTTAATGTTTAGAAAAAAAGCATGTTAAATAACTCGGAATTTCTAGTTTTCTAATATTTTTGTAATGCTTTTTATTCTATATTCTATATTGTCTGTATTCGCAATTAGTAACATTACATACCGACTATCGTATCGTAATCCAGGTCGCTGGGTAGCTATAGCCAGTTATTATCTAAAATGTGTTTTTTATTTTTCAATTCTGTTATCTGGAATAATTGTTCTTTCACATTCAGTACTCCTATTTATATTGCGTTTGTTATACTTTTCAGATTAACTAACGTATTACAAACCAGTTCTCAGCTGTTAGATAAACTTGGTGAAAGTTCGTCAAGCGGTAACACCGCCGTCATATAGCGTCGTAATTAAATCATACTTTAACAGCATGGAATAGTTCCGAGAGAAGCTTGCGGCAGAATCTCTCGTTGCCTTTGCAGAAATTAATTTCTATTTATGCATTGACGGCACTTCGCGCTTTCGAATGGAGTGCCGTTTCGAATTAATCTCGCCAGTTGGTCTTTGCAAAGTCGACTGTTTAGCATTTTTGTCCTTCGAAACTTTGAGTTGAACTAATTGAATTGTCATAATTTTCACCTTTTAGTTTAAATAGGTACCGGTTTCTAGTACTTCATTTGAATATCTATTGCTATTCTAATAAAGTTAATCTTATGCGATATATTTCTTGCACTTGCTATGTCACGTAACGTAACTTCCAGCATTCGTAATTTTCACATAATACTTTTTAAATAACAAAACAAAAACTTTCACGGCTTTCAGAGCAGTTAACGAACCAGACATCGTATTACCATATTTTTTGCTATTAAGACTTGCTGCGATAATCTATTCGAGTTCGCCTAATAGGGCAACTGTAGAACATCAATTTACATAGTTACCCTGCGTGACGTATTGAGGTAGAACATCGACCTCCCAAAGAGGAGTACATTTACCCGATGTCTTTGCCCTTTGATTTGCTGAATTATAGAACTCCCGAATAGGCTTGACGACTCGTGTAGGTGATATGGAATCATTTGCAGCACTTCCACAGTAACAGACATGAAAGGATCGCTGAATTTTTGTACAGCTAGATGTCTATAAAGAATTTCTCACCCAACAACGGTCTAATTAATGAAACGTTAGTACAACGTTCTATGCAATTTAGTGGACTATACCGCGGGAGAGTGGAGTTGCAACAATACGTCTTTAGCGTTCAACCAGGGGCTACACGCCACTGTAATCAAAAACTGTCGGGTATTGACGACATGGAACCCTGGGGTGACTTGTTCGATTTAATTGCTATTATTACTCAACTCCGCCACCATTAGGTCGTCAATGTTACGCGAACCTCTTTCGACTAGTATTCTCACGTTATTGAACCTCATTGGCAATTTGTAGTGCAGTTTAATCTCCCTGTTATTAGTGGTATTCTACATTTACGGCTCAATGTTATCGAAGTCTTTATCTCAAATCAATTTAGATACTTATTTTTAATTCAAATAAACACGAATAAAATGAGAATGAAATAATGTAGATTAATATTCCTATAATCTTTCGCTACAAAATGGCACTGAAAGTTCGCATTTTAAAGTTTTAAAACTCCTCATCTGCAAACTAGGAAGAGTTTAGCAAACTACTCGTAAAATTTTAAATAACCAATGAAATACTCATAATTTACTGAATAATGCATTTGATTTAGATAAATATTATCACGCCTCTCTATGGGACTCGTTATAATAATGGATAATATCTGTTCACTGATTGACTCAGTACCTACATTGGTTCACAGTTAAGAGTAACTCAAATGGATATATATCTTTCAAACTGATTCGTCTGCCAGTTCATCTACATATTAAACTATTTTTATATTAAATTCTTATTTAAGGGTAATACCTACAAAATATACTATAAACACTATGCCATTTTGTTTTCATTCCTAAGAGCCTAACAGTACAGTTATTCATTAATTTACGCGTCAGGCTAAATTTATCCAAGTTCAGGGACCTAATAATGAAACGCTACCGTTCTATCTAACGGAAAATGTAGATAAGATTCGAGCCAAAATTTACACAGGAGAATGGTAAAGCCCACTTATTAAAATATGAAAAATTTCTTTCTCATTCTTTATGCCTTTTAACTTTTAAAGAATTTTTGCTAATTGCGATTTGTTTTACCACCTCGTAATAAACCGGCTAAATTATATTGTTGAAGTAGCTGTAAAGATAATGGAATTTGTTTTTGAATAACGCTACAGTGAGCTCGACCCCTTTGCCATGCCAACGTGGGCTTGAAATGTTTCCCTCCTGTAGCCCACGAGGCGTTTCCTCCCTGCCAACATTATCTGCTTGCGAGCTAGCATTTTTAAATTCGTTTAACGGAATACACGTTATTATCATATCGCTGCTTTAAGATAATTATTGTAATTTTAAGCTTTTTAGGTTAAGTAAATTGTTTTTAGATTCTCTCGTTTTTAGAGTTTGGTAGTTGGGTAAACTCCTCTTATTATCGAACCATCTTCAAGGCAATTTTTGACTTGCAGAGTTTATTACCTTCAAGATCGCCAGACAATCATATTGTGATGCACAATATATGAACATTTCTGAATAATTCTTTGAATTATTCAGAAATGTTCAAACCAAAACTATAAACGTTGAGCGATTTTTAGTGATTTCAGATGCTCAAAACGCAAGGGAGATGAAATTGTCTGGAATATTGCATCCACATTTTCCGCCAGATATTCGGATCGAGAAATTCCGAAGACATTTATTAGCCATTCACGTTTTACTCGCAATAAAGGGCTTGTTAAATGTTCAGATTTTTCACGATTTTCAAGAAACCGCTACACGTATCTCATTATGCTTAAAGTCTGCTTTGTACGTCTTCTTCTGGCGGCACATCTGTCGTCTAATTAGATCCAGTTCACTTGATTAATTCTCGCAAAGTTACCAAGAGTGCATCGCCCGGAAAAGGCAAGGTTTTTACTGACCATACTAGGGAACAGAAGTCTACCAGGCTCGAGCAGTTTCGATGTCGCGGTCTCGGAGCGGTGTAATTGAGCGTATGATACGTGCCGCGCTGACCAGCTGTGTCCAGTCTCCGAGAACGGCCTTTATAGGGTTGCCTTTGTTTATAATTCTGCTTGAAACTCGTTGCAAAATCTAACCTTTTCGAGTTACTGTTGGAAAATTTATGTAATGTGATACCAGACTATGGAATTTGGGCACTTTTTTTATAAAACTGATATATTTTTATCAACGAGAGGATTTTTACAATGAGAATTTATATCTTATCTAAGTAATTGAATACCACGATGTAACTAGAACAACATCTAACCAATTATGTAGTTAAGAATCATTAAAAGGTACAGAACTACATGGTGTAATAACAGCTTATCCCACAAACATTAGCCCTCAGTCGACGTTTACGACTTACGCGATATGATAAGCAGGTGATGCATATGGTTCTCTTTCCCTTTGCAAACATACATGTAAGTCGAAGATAAGTATATTTTGAAAAGGGTGCAACTCGTAATTGTATTTGCGTCGTACTGCAGACCAAGAATGAAACAGTCTCCCCTCGGTCTCATACTATAGAACAACAATAGAACAAGTGCATCGTTCCATTTAAATGACGAATAACGACATCAACCAAAAATGTGTATTTACATCTATAATTAGATCTTGTTTTATCAATACACATCTATACTAGTGCAAATTCGTGTCACAGATAGCTCTGTATGTGTATATAGCTGTGCCGACTAGTATAGATTATTTCAACAGAACCACATGAGACATGTGGTCAATACGCAGCTGCGCTGTGCCGCAAATCAGATGAAACATTACACTATAATATTACCTGAACAATAATAACGGGTGCGTCTTGCGTTTGTGACACGTGCTGTAACAGATCACGTTTAAGCAGCAGCTATTTTCAAAGAGAATGCATACTATAATCAACTCGTAGATTTTTCTACCAGTAGGTCGCACGATAATTGTAAGCAAACATCCGAAACAGTGGTTATTGTACGTTGGCCTGTTATTACGTTTAGTTTTCACTGCGTAAGCGATGGCTACGAGTGGCGAGGAAGTGGAGGCGATAAGCCGTTTCGATTTGAAAGCGTAATGGCTACTAATGTAACCAAAGAGAAGCGGCGTATCGCCCCATCGATCATGATGACCCAACGCGGAACATGATGGAGACTTGTAACGTGCTCGCAATATTTTGTACGCTGTCTATGTGGAAACCATAGACGATGGTGTTGAATACTCAGCTTGTGACAAAGAAATGTTTGCTACAAGCTTGTGAGGTGTGTTTTGCGATCATTAATGTTCCAGTTCACAATTATAGCCTGAAGATAAAAAAATTTGCTTATATCTTTTTTGTAAACTCAACATACACAAAAACAGAGTAGTTTTTTAAAATTTAATCATGAACAAGGATCATGAATCCAGTGTTATTGCTGCTCGGCTTCGTGGAACGATGCTTTTCTTCACACTTCAAATATTCAGGCTGCTTTACGGCACTCCTTTGAGACCTATCCCAGTGTAATTTCCACGCTTATCCCTTTTTTTAGCGATACTGGTTTTTCTTTGATATATTGAAATCGTTTTCATTATTAAGTTTTTTAAGGCGTTTTTATTGTGTGTGATGTTTTAGCTATCAATTGGGCCATATTCAATCATACTATAAAAAGTTTAGATGTTTGTATGTTAAGATATTTGGATGTTTGTTACTCAATCACGCAAGAACGGATGAATGAATTTAAATGAAATTTGGCACACAAATACTTTATAGCGTTTTTTTTTTTTTTGTATCAAGAGGAGAATGCAATCTTTACGCATGCCAAACGGCATGTTGGGGTCGGTCACCCCCCAGGTTGTTACCCGGGACATGTTCCTCGCCGCACCCGGCCCTCCCGCCAAGCCTAATAGGCTTCGCGTCAGGGCCGGGCGGTTCTGACCCCTGCCCTAGTGACAGGGGGAGGGAGCATTTTCCCGGCCTCCCATAAGGCTACCCACTCATGGTGGGCGGGCCAGATGGGGGGACGGGAGAATGCACCACTACCAACTAAACTCCTCTCGAAGACCTGCGCCTTACCGCCGGGTCTGTGGGATCGTGTTGACACGCTCCACGTATGACCCGGGGAGAGTGGCCCGTTAGGGCTCCACTCTATGGGGGGCAGAGGGCCTTACTGCACCCCCCCTTGCGGCTAGGGGAGAACAAGTCGCGCACGTTGGCGTCTTGTTCTCCCCCGCCGCGCACGTCGGAGTTGGCTCGCTGCGACGTCCGCCTCGCGAACCCTCTCCGCGGCCTCTTTCTGCGAGACAACGTCTTCGCAGAAGGAGACCACGGCCTGCCATCCCTCCCTGCTTCGCAGCATCGCAACTGTGATGCTGGGAAGCGAGAGGTCTGGCCCAACCGCAGCAACCATCTCCTGGCGCTGCGCCGCCCACGCTGAGCACTCCTCTAGAGTGTGGCGCGAGGTGTCCTGCGGTGCGCCACAGTGGTGGCACACCTGCAACTCCTCCCTCTGTATCTGACACAGGTACCTTCCGAAGCACCCATGCCCGGAAAGTACCTGCGTCAGCCTGAAAGTGAGTGACCCATGGGTCCTCTCCTTCCATTCCTTGAGGACGGGGTGGATGGCTTCCACCGTCCTATGCCCTGCTATTGGGGACTCCAGCTGTAGCCCCCACTCCTCCAAGGATCTCTCCTCCGCAATCCGCCGGATGTTTTGCCGCTCCTCCGGGGCAAGGCGGTCTCCCCTCGCCCTTTCCTCCTTGCGAATACTTTATAGCCTGGTTTAGCATATAAGCTCTTTTTATCTCAGAATTGTGACTGGTTCCTGAAAGATAGGTATTATATGTGTGTAATTTTTTTTACCTCTTCACGCCAACGGCTTTACTACTTTATATTTTAGCCTATACTTTTTATCCCGGTCAAAGGTTCCCTAAGGTTTTTTTTCCGAATATCCACGCGGGTATAAGCTAGTGTCTAATTTTTATAAAGAAATAAACATGTCTTATTTTTTAAGACCAGACAATAGCACATTTTTACTAAAGTCCGACTCATAAAATTCAATTTCGATTGAGAAAGTTGGATTTCGAGGTACCTAATATCCGATGAGCTATTGGTTGTAAAAAAACTTTATCTCATACATACTCATGTAATTTTAAAAGGATTACTTTCATCAATGGGGCAATTTCTTATGGGAGTCGCAAAGGTAAAATTGATAATCATATAAATTGCAGATGATATTAAGTTCACAGGGTCCACTAGTTCCTAATAAAAAATATTCTTTTTTTTTCAAATGTTTTCTTTAAAAGCTTCTGTCCACCAGCACTTACTTAGTTAAAATATCGCAGCATATTTCCTTATACAAAGTCTATTTTTGACTAAGTTAATTACATTACTTTGGCACGTATCCTTATGAAAATTCATTGTCAATCTTATTCCCAGGACATCGTGAATATGGAACGGTCGTTCGACTCCTACTTCGTGATTACATTTCTTTTACGTGCCTTAAGTTACACCGATCACACTTATGTATGGCACATGTTTCTTATTTCTTATCCTTAGTTTATTCTGTTTTTCGTTTTATACATCGTGAAATTTTAATCATTCGTTCCACTCATGGTTACTCTGGTACTGCGCTTTTGTATGGAACAGCTGATTTTTTTTCCGCGGTATAAGAGTTGGCCCCATAGTATATGAGTGGAACCACCCCACTACGGGAACCAAATGATTAAAATTTCAGCGTGTATACTTTGCAAGATTCCCCTAAAGATACGGATGATAATTTTCCCATCACCAATATCACCATGATGAATCACCCGTTTTTGATGATTCATTATTTTCGAAGAAACATGCGATTTCAGATTTATTTCATATACAATACAATATAATAGTGTATTGTTCATACCCTAAGTACAGCAAATTACCTCGACAATCGTGTTCATCCGTGGCCTCCGTATCAATCAGATGCATCAAAGCTCGCGGTAATCATAGACCGTAGGTCACGGTTTTTCATAAATAATTTGTTTCGCCACCACTATTATTTATTTTATTGCGCGTATGATTGCCGTGCATCGCATCGTTTCCTGACGGCAATGCCTTATTGTGACGGCTGCTAATTATTATTTATCAAGATTCAAATATCTTTCAAAAGCAATATTTTGTGCACATTACTCTTTTATACCATTATTTACATTTTAAATAGATTATGATTCAATTCTTATATCCTGATTCCTTGACCAGTTGCCAATAGCGATCAATTACCCAATTCAGTTTGTAGTTACAATTACCTCCTTCTTAATAATATCTTAACTGTTCTTAGCAATGTTACGTTTATTTTTGTTTGATTTAAGTATAAGTTGTTTTATCTCACGAAGACCGTCTTACAGTGGTTTTACTATGAATGTTGTTAGGCGTACACTGCACATGCACGTTATTTTAGTGTGCGTAATACGAGAGCGTGCAGACGCACACTAAAACAAAGTGCATGTGCATTGTGCACGCCTAACACATTCATAGCAAAACGGTCTTCGTGAGATAGAACTAACTATGTATAACATTTAGGTCCAAAATCCTATGTATTCACATTCAGTGAGACACGTCATAGAATCGATCATAGACTCGAAATCGGTCATAGACAAATATTTCTTCGAGCTAAATCTAACTTCATTTTATAAAAAAACGACTATGTTAATTTTGCAGAAAAGGTGCGCCTAAACTAGAACAAAATGTTTTCGAAAGGTCTCTTGATACTCACAATGGACGTGTTTATACAAATATACCTAAGTATACTTCTGATACGGTCTGTAAATTTATTTACATATAGCCCAAGCTCGGTCGAGGGCAGGGGACGGGCGTTACAGTAAACCATGGTCTTTGGGGATACAATAATACTTATACCTATTACGGCAGGGGAGAAATCGGATACAATGGGATATTTATATGCGTTACCTTGCTTCAAGTCTCTTGAAATGTTGATTCGAAAAATTCCGTCGTGAAAAGCTTAGCTAAGCATAAGTAAATGCCAAACTTTATGAACACTTGAACCAATTTCCTAGAACACATAAAGCCCTAGCTAAATAATACAGGCATGTTTGAAGAATTAAATGATTAATAAGCTTAAGTAAAGTAACGAACCTTTGTAATCTTTATTAACTTCTCATTATTCTTGATAATAATCTAACATGAACACATGAACCTAACACAACAGATGTTTCGGACGGATGTAAACCGGTTCTCTAGTATGGTCGGAAGTAATAAATTGAAATTGACCAAAACTATAATTTAATTCATAAGCAGGTGCTTAGTCACATAATGCATTACACCTTTACTTTTAGACTGTGGTTTTATTATGCCTAGAGGCACAATTTGTAAAATTGTGATTAATGTTGCCATAAGAAAGCTAATGACAGAAGATCGAAACAGCATTATTCTAAAATTAGCCACCATCACTGAATTATTACTACTAGCGTTAGTATATTTTACCTCGATAGCCACCATACAGAAATTCTCACTCTTTTAACAATACACACAACTCGCTATTAATTTATTTCTGTTCTATCAACATTAAATAAAAAGTCACCAAAAATGCTCATAATTAAACACCAAACATAGGAACGCCATAAATATCTGCCACCGTCACCGTATATGAAAACATACCAAATTAGTCAACGCCCCTTTACTAGCTAGAATTGCTATTTAAAACAAGCTAGGTATTTTGTTTGTTTATTTATTTAGTTTGGATGTCCTTAGAAACTCATTAACGTTTGAAAAATTACAATTGGGTATAGATGTATCTACTAACCAGCTCGCCACGCACTTATACTGTAATCATTATCGCCGAAATAATATCCATACCAGGCTATGTTCTTGGATGCAGATTTTTTTTGTATATTTTTATTAAAACGATGTCGATGATGATGATGCAATCGGTTATTGAAAAAAATACTGCTGTAAACAAAAAAGACTAAAACAAGAGTCAAAATTTCATAATTCAAATAAACTTAATAATTAAGCACTTTTGAATCGTCTGTATTTTCCTACCACCCGTTCCAGACTTTTTTAAACTGATAAGAAGAAACATCAAGCACTGAAGTTTACTGAAGTTGGAATTTCAAATAATGTTCAACCAAAATTAAATACTTTCAATAAACCACCTGTCAAGCTATACGCATTCCAACTTTACGATCTCATCTCAATACTTTATTTGAATCCACTTTCAATATCAAAAGACGGTAAACTTGTTTCGTTTGAAAACAAATAACCCTAGCTGAAGAATTCCCACATGTCGCTTCGTTATGAACCCCCGAATAGCGACATGGCGCAGAAATAAAAACGCTTCGTGTCTCCGCCGCATCCAATATTTGGAGTCACGTTCCGCATCCATCTAAAATTGAACGATCATTACTTTGCCCTAATGAGACAAAATTGTGCGGATTGTGCTAATGACTGTCATGCAACCTTAGTAATGTTCAAATAAGCTTGGTCTAATAATAAATTACGTACGGATTAAATATTACGTGCTTTTTGGATAAGCTAATCCGAGATGGCCTTGGCTTTTATCCTTATTTAAATAAATAAAAAATATTGTTCAACATCTCAGTTACGTTTATCTAGTTAGGCGTTGAATTTAAACACTTTTTTCTATGGGGTTCCTGGTTTTATTTGAAAGAGTCCATTTAGCGCTAGCTTTGACGTCATACTATGGTCATTTGCCCTTATTAATACTAAAAGTTTAATAAACTTGACGACATAATATTGTGTGATCTACGCTAAAACTTTAAATACCGTACAATACAATCGTACCACGAAGACAATGCCCTTCATCTGCAAAAGAAAGAAGTATTTTACGAGTTCTTTATCCGTATCAATGAATTGCTTCTCAACCGTCAAGACTTCCGAATTCTTGAAAAAAATTAGGCAGCCGGCATTAAAGTTGCGTGAGAGGCTCGGAAGTGGGCACGCAGCCGGGAAGCCCTGTGGTATTGATCGCTCGCGCCCCACGTTATGACCATAGGCGACAGGAGGGCGCTCCGCTTCCCGTAAACACTCCACTGGGCTCGGGAGCTTTATTGCCATCAACTTAAACACCCTAATACTGTTAATTAAAAGTTCACAGCTGTAAACATGGGTTTCAAGAGGTTGACGCTCACAAATGTGTTGATGAGATTGGAAGACTCGGAATACGATGGACGTAGAGCGCATGTTGTGGCTAAAATTCATACGGTTATAGAAAAGAGGAAGTAATACCATTTAATTCATATAGAAGGAAATATCGACCATAACAAATATGAAACATTATGTTGATCCTGTGGAGCAGAAAGTTATTTAATTAACTAACTTACTAGCTAGCTCACTTTCATAATATTATGTTGCATTGAGTATCTATTTAATGATTACCATTTCATAATAACTGTTTAAATAAAATAAAAAAATGTTATGTTCACCATCAGACTGGTCTATTTAATGGAACTTTGTTTTTTCGTCGCTACTATTTTTTTTGCTGGTTTCAGCCAGCATACTGTTTTGTCCCAGATTGTTGTTTTGAATACAAACATTCTGCGGTTAGCCATTCGGATATAAACATCCCGTTTGGTCAAAGGAAATGGGTTAAACCCTACCATTTAATCACATAGAGATAATCTTTTTCACTGCTCTTAACCACGCAGCGGTGTAGTTAATTCAAACATAAACATTATAACAACATCTCTATGTTGTGCAATACACTCATACATTATTCTGAGATACTCGTATAGTGTACGGAAATATTTTTTTGTTAAAACCGGAATGAAATTGAGGCGACTATTTATCGAACAGACACCCCACATGCGGGTGCATTGTTCTCGTCATCTTCTCAACGTTTACGCTGTACCATTATGCTCCATGATACAATTTACATAAACGTATAAGTAAATTATTGTTTTCGAAGTATGTATATGCAACGTACTACCTATATGTACGAACTCTTAGTTGTATTATATTCTTGTGGTCAGCGGAAATTGCAAAGGCGAGTGGGAAAGGCTAAGGGGAATTACCCGTGATATTATGTGATGGGGAAAGTAAGATTAAATGGTTGAGAATTTCCATATTTATGTTTTGGTTCCATCCCATCCTTTTGTTTTATAAACTGAACGCCTCAAACTTGTAAATTTAACGACTTTCAAATAATTACTTAATTTGCATAATTAATCGTAAATTGGTAATTCTTAAACAAATATTTCCTTCCCAAATGGTCAAACGTTTGCTGTAATCGTTTGAATTTTCTCAAAGCGAAGAATTGTTGTTGGACGAAGCTGTATTCAGAAGCAAAGGCATTTCTCAATTCAGACCGAGCGTCTCAACAGTAATCGGTTCTATTGTTTATGAACCCATTGTCAGGCCTACCTGGCATTCCACACTTGTGCATCTACTGGAATGGATCGAATTGTATACTATACACTGATATGTTGTGTATTCAATTCATATCTTTTGATCTCTCATAATTTCATTCTAACAAAAAAAGATCTCGAAATTTACTAAATAATAATTAAAATCTCAAAATCCTTTGATGATGGATGTACACGATTTTGTATGTCCTCTGGCAATGATTTCCGGCGGAAAGCGTGTAGTGATACCTCCTTCGCAGTTTCATTGAAGCGTGAACAGTATTTTAATAAGCCTTATTGTAGACACGTTAACCAATGACTGCTTCTCTGAGCTTCCTGCATAATCAAAGCTGCTGTCGACCCTTCCTAGATTATTACCTTTAGTATCTTCATGTACCATCTAATTAGATGATATTGAATTAGCACGTCTGTAGACTAATTCAAGTAATGTTTGTGTTTCGAGGCGGAAGCGATTATGCGCCGCTTTTAGTCCAATTGCGTATAAATCTAATCTGGAATGGAAAATAAACTATCTCGTACAGTACCAATTTCAAGTTAATTTCACATGAGCTGTTCCATAATATCAAAAAGTAATCGTAAATTCTATGATTCCCCTTAGTTACCCTTAAAACGACAATCAGTGGTCTCGCCTTGCTCTGCATGACTAAAACAACAACTTAAATTTTGTACTAACTTCAATTAAATTAATTTCGTACTCAGTTTCTGGGACGTTAATAATAGAGCCGAATAATCGGTTGCCATTGTCTCGGATACAATACAGCTGTGCTCGACAAGCCAGTTACGACTTACGACGTTATCCAAATACAAATCATTGTCAAGTTCAACAGAACCAACGTGCAAAGAATGACGACGATTACTAAGCTAAAGGTGTTTATTTTTAACATTAGTGTTTATAAAGAGGTAAAAAGTTGCGGGAATTTGGGAGGAACTACTTTTGGAGTCATCATCATCACCAATGATATGGGCAATTTTTTTTATCAGGTTTACCATGTGAAAGGTATTTGTTGTGGTAGTCAATTCATATTGGCTTTTTGTTAGCTGATGTGATAAAGAATTTGAATTCCGCACTAACATTTTTTTAATTTTGATATCATATTTTCTATCTCATTATCTTGTTTTACAATTTGACTAATGTCTTGGCTTTAAATCTCGTGAACGTGAATTCTCAAAAAACCACAAGCTCCAAATTACTTGTTCTATCTACTTAAATCTATTCAACTCACAATCGTCATTTGTAAAGCTAATCTTATCTTCGAACATCATTTGTTAAAAGAGACGAGACGACTGAATTCGCAGTTCTTTTGTGAATATTTAAGTATTAAAAAGTATTCTTTATTACCTTTTCACGTGATAAGTACTATACTCATGCGTCATACAACGTCCGTCATGCTGAAACGAATCAATCATAATAGTAGAATCCGAAGTTTGCCATTATCCTCGGTTATATGTATTCGTCAGTCTCCACTGTAACCTGTCAAATTATGTTTATGTGTGATCGATGCAAAACTACCTTGTTGCTGCCCG
The DNA here is from genome assembly GCA_963556745.1 of Catoptria pinella. Taxonomy (NCBI): domain Eukaryota; kingdom Metazoa; phylum Arthropoda; class Insecta; order Lepidoptera; family Crambidae; genus Catoptria; species Catoptria pinella. Next base: position 9,646,302 of record OY750771.1, read on the forward strand.
TGAGTCATACCTTTATACGATCCATCGGTATAAGTTGTTTCTTACTTACTATTATATCACCAAATAAATTTAAATTCCTGTATATTTTTAGTATTAAAGTGCAGAACTGCAGACTGTGAGTCATAGGATGGTTGACTGACTTATGACTATGACTTTCATCTTGCTAATTGTTATTAATCATATATTATTGGTGATTTTTAGGGTTCCGTGCCTCAAAAGGCAAAACGGAACCCTTAGAAGATCACTTTGTTGTCCGCCTGTCTGTCAAGACCCTTTATCTCGGGAATGCGTATAGGTATAGAGTTGATATTAAAACTATGTACCTACTCGAGTCTACAGTCCCTTGAAGCAGTAAAAAAAATAAAACTTCTAAGTTAACGTAAAAAAGGATAGGGCCGTTTATGCTGCAAAAACGCATATTTCGACACTCTCAAGAGAATCAAAATTTATAGGGTACTTTCCGTTGACCTAGGACTATGAATTTTGGCAATGCACTGACCAATATGCTACCGAGTCGCCTAATTGGTAGCATAATTGGTCAGTGCATTGGGCCGGAATCCCAAGGGTGCGGGTTCGAGTCCCGTCTGAGGTGCTACGGGTGAGTCGATTTTTTCTAGTATTTTTTCTAATATTATTTATCTCAATATAAAAATAGCATTGTGAATGCGAAAAATCTAAATTTAATAATGTTATATCGTCTTACTACAGTACAAAGAAAAATCTAAAAAATATACATTTGTAATTAATTTATAAAAAATATAGTCCTTATTTAAAGTACGTAAATCAATCATCTAGATTCTAGTTTGTACGAAATCCTCGGTGGGCGAGTCCGACTCGCACTTGTTCGGTTTTTTATTAAGAACTGTGCTGTTAAGCTGAGAAACATTGTTAATTCTATCTCTGAATCTGAATCAATAAACCCTTCGATTTCTTTGACTAGACTGAAAAGTTGATGACCTTTAATCTTATTGCTATTATTCAATTATAATATTTAATTTAATTTTAAGTCATTAATCAAACGAATGAGTAGCTAAGTAGCTTTATAAATTCTCAACGAGCGCTATAATTTATTGACTGTTGCTAACACAGTTAAATAATTCGACAAGGAAAACGGCTCTATTTTCACTATTTCTGCAATTACCACAGAATACTATAATAGGTACAGTCGGCATCACATCAGGTTATACAAAAGTGTCAAAAAATGCAAATTCAATTTGAACCTTAATGTCTTTGCATTAAGGTATGAAATTTATTTAATTTGACTACCCTGTTGTTGTAGCCCAGCGTGCCGTTGAATGTACGTACTAAGTAAAAACATAATTATGTTTATTACAAGTATTAAGTCATATCTATGTCGCAGCCAATTAGTTTAATCAGTCTTTCAATTAACGGCCTAGCCTTTTCATTTAATGGCGCCGTTCAATCAGCAGCCTAAATGATATCTAGCTAGTTATCTAATTAGATGGCTATGCAAATGACTTGGTTCAATGACGTTTAATAACTTAGATAGCCAAGACATTGGATATATAGTTCCGTTTTCTGTCACCTAGAGCGCTGTAAGCAGAGATAAGCTGTGATATTTTTGGTATTTCTCACGATTTAACGAGATTTAAATACGTTTTCACGAGAATATATAGAAGTGTGTGTTAATTTAATGTTTTATTAGACGCATTGGCTAAATGTAATTTAGGCCGCCGGTGATTAAACGGCGCTGTTCAATTAAATGACTAGGCCTGAGTGGCTGAGTTGGCTGCGACATCTACATAACGAAATAATGAAATTTGTTAACCGTAGGAATAATAAGAAATAATGTGGTTATCAAAACGTATGGAGGAAAATGGCCTTCAGAATCGACGTTGATTAGAATAATTATTGTAATTTGACTTTTGTCGCTGCTTGTCTTCATCTCGACGATTACTTCATTGCGATAGGTGAATAAAAATATGTAGGTACTTAGGTGTTTCCGCAAAAGCTTTGTGGTTCAAGTTCAAGATTGTGCCGGCCGGGTTATTGACCGGCCTCTGTACATGCGCGAGTTTTTCGTTTTACAATTCCAGTCTACCCGATTAAAAGGCTATATTGCAGATAAATCTTATTTCCCATGTTTATTTAGTCAAATTCTTCCAACCCAGCTCTGTTGTATAATATTATTAATATAACATCCAATTTTTAAAAATTCTTTACAGCGTTTGGTAAATATTATCCATCATTCGAGTGTTCATTACCATATCATATATATACCATAGCATACCATACCATAGCTTCTGACATTGATTTGGCTTAGATAAGCAAGTTATTATTGCGTCCATACCCCCAGATTACAGATACTCGAGACTGTAATAACTATTTCGTGTAATCTAGCGACTATCAAATCCAGGCAATGAATCGCGGCGCAATTTGCAGGGTTTCATCTGGTTGTTAAATCTTATCGCGTTCGGTTTGGAAGATTTCGGCTATGGGGCGAGTTGCCGGTTTTGGGGAACAATGGTGCTTTGGCGGTGTTATTGATTGGCAGCAACAGGTGGTAAGGGCGTCTCGTCCCCCGCCCGCGCCTCTAGCGCACCACAACCTTCACTTTCGTCTTCATGATTCAGTTCCCGACTCACCAAGACTCCTCCATCTCTTCCCTTTGTTCTACATAAAACTACATAAGAAAGCAGAAAGAACCTAAACAAGTTCATTAAATATTAGTTAAAACTTAAATAGAGCTACTAGCTTCCCCGGCATCTTCCTATGCGTTTTAATTATGTTTGTAACAAGTAAAACAACAGCTAATTTATCATGATAGAGACTAATTAATAATGTACGTTTGTTACCATGAAACAAAAATATCCGAGGCACTGATAGAACAGTTTCGTTCCGCTTCTTAATTAAAATCTATGAGAAACCTCTGAGAAATAGCTTAAGGGCGCCGGCAGCGGCTATCTCGACATATCTCATAATTAATCTAACTTAGCTGAGCTTGAAAATATTGTAATGTAATGATCAAACGACTGGCAGGCAGCGCAGATTGCATCAGTCTTGTACCAACCTCGGTTTGATTACAACGTCATTGTGTAGATAGATCTTAGTTATCGTCTGAACGATCAATCGCACTCCGTAAATTTGTTACGGCCGTAAATCGATTGCGGTGCTAGCTCGTACCTTGTTGCAGTTTATCGATAACCCGTGGATGTTCGCTGTGGCGGTTCCCCGAATAGCGAGGTGTGCGAATGATACTGAAAAATGGTTTGTTTACCCCTCTTAACCATCGCGATGGGGTCAGGGAAATCCGATGTAGTATTTATATGCCGACAGATTTATGCTTCAATGCCTCTCCCTTTTATATTGTGTAGTTCATCTTATACATCTTTAAAATGATCAAAAAATATTCTCCAATGTTAACGATATTCTTATCTTCTCAATTATGTATGTAAAACAGTAAATACCTTTGTATATTCGGTGATAAAAAAATCAATTGCAATTTGCAATTTTAGTAAGTACCTACGAGTACAACGATAGAATTTAAATCCAAATTAGGTACATACATACCAAAGCTTACGAATTCGATGAATCAAATGTCAATAGACCGGACCGGACGTTATCGTGTAGTCTAAACACAGTAGAATTGTTGTTAATACGTTAATTCCAAGCAAGAAGCGGACGAAAACCACAAACAGCAACGAACAATGTGTTTCTATGAATTGACGAAGACGCGTTTCAAATCCTCAAGGTCTATTGCAACCAAAATGCCTCAGTTAATTGAAATGGTAAACAGACGTCCGTACTGCCTACCTAATGGAAAGCGATTACGACAGCCTATGAAAGCTTCAAGCTTGTCACACCAAGTACCTATTTAATGTGCGTAGTCATCATGAGTCATTTCACGAGACGACCAGAATTATTAAACCTCATAATTTAAACCCCAACACGACACAGCTAACTGGCGCTTAGCTACAGGAGAAAATGTGGCTATCTAAGCAGAATAAACACAGAACACTAATAACAATATGAGTAAACCTGCTTATCACATAAAAACATATGTACTTATCACTATCCTTTAATTTATCTTTGCTGCTATTGACGTAATAAATAAATAATTTCGATTTTTGCTTTTGAATTTGATAAGTGATAAAATTTGGACGATGCACACTTGGACAGGACAATACAATACATTGCTGTTCAAGATTTGATACAATTTTGATCCTATTCTCTGCTTCTTTGTCACGTGTAGGTACCTTGTAGTGTTAATAAATAATTTAGAACTTTGTCATTCTACAAGGTTTCACTTTTTGACCAGAAATCAATGACAACAGAGTGACAAAGTTTTAAACTGTTTAAATATTTTTAGACGTGATTGTACTTGAATAAAATACATCATCAGAAGTAAGAAGGTTGAACAGTTGGTAGAATGTTTTAGATTGAAAACAATATTTGCCTCTGGTGTATCTCAAAATCTTAAAAAATTAAAATACTTAAAAAATACCATTAAAAACTGTGTAATAAAAACAACAAAAGTTTAAAGTAACGTATATTTCTTCGCCACTCACTCGCTGACGTAATCACTTATTACCATAAAAACTTTTAGGGTATGAAATTTTTACAACTTTTAGTACCTATAGTATCAAATCACGTTTCATTGATTGCACTATAGGTAGTTGAAAGTTCGTTGTTTTCATTTTCCAACATTTCTTGTGAAAGTTCTTAGTGTTTTTCCCAAAGTTAATTACGAGTCATTGTTCAAATTGCTGAAATTGTTTAAGACTATTACTTACTTACTTATTTTTCTGTGTAAGTTTTATATGAGTTTTTACATTAACTTCACCTTAAAGTTTGTAATTTTGGAAGAAATGGAAGGCAAAAGTTTTTCACAGTACCTACGTACGATATCATACTACTCCGAAAAAATACTGTTTATTTACCGTCAAAATGATAACAAGCATCGTTCAACGATGCATCAATTTTTATCAAACCACTAACGTCTCGTGGGAAATCATTCTGATAATGCCCACTCAACGCGCCGTTTCTTATCGATTATAATTATATATGTATAGTTATCGATGAACAGTTATATTCATAATAAGGATTGATGATTAGGGTAGTAATTAGTCTGCAGATCACCTTTTCCTTGTAGTATATATTTTTTAAATGACAACATCAGATCAGATACAATACAATACTCTGTCTGATTTAAAAGAAAAGCTAAAGCACTTGAGATCTAAAACAACAATAGAATACAACGCATTTCTACTTTGCGTCGCCAGGAAATAGACCTTAGGTAATCTGGGAATTTAGGATCTTATCTTAGACGTTGCACTGAGCGTTTTAATATCTTTATAACGTGCTCTGTATACCTGTATTTTGAAGCTCATTATTTTGAACCTGCCATTATAAATTTTGCGTTTCTGACGTTTTTTATTATCAAGTTTACAAACATAGTAGTATTATTTACTTTACCAAACAGATTAATAGACAAGGAATTAGATAAAATTGGTAGGTACACATCGATTGCGATGTGTACCAAATTCCCCTTATTTCTTTCTATTGCATCTGTATGTATGTAACCTTTCAATGCTTGCCCAAAACAGCATATCATCAATTCAAGCCGACAAGAATTTTAAATTCATATTCTTTATGACACTGAGTAGGCATAGACCAGTAGGGATATGTGGAACAGGGGAATCACACATCTTGAAGCTAAAGACACGGAATACACGTAAAAAACCCAAAAGAGCATAAAAAGTTTTGATCAGAGATGACGAAGATTCGAAAAGAGAAAACTAAGTTTCTAAATAAATCACTGCAACAAAGGATTCAGAGTTCTGGCCACCAGCTCCATTCATTGCAACAACTGTCAATAGATGACAGTGGTTTAATAACGCTGGCAAGGGTCTTCCAAGCCGTTTCCAATCTTGTCTGAATTTTAAAGTAACAGACTCTCGGAATACTTACGAGAAATTCCTCAGCTTCGTTCATAAAATTTGAATGTAATTTATTATCAGTTACACTTGTAATATTTGTTATAAGTGTTCCTTATAAATGGTTGTATCTTATTCACGAGCCGTGTAACTGCAGATAACATTATTTGACCAACCTACTTACAATCTCGACTTAGCATGGGGCCGCGTTATCTGCTGTAAACAAACTGGTTTACGTTACACACTCATTTGCATTTGACTTTCGTTTTCCATTTAAATATTTATTTTTCAATCGATATACTTGGCATACCTACATTACCTACCTTACCTTACGTAAGTATGTTGCATTATAATTAATTTGCCCTAATAAATTCTATCTATTTAGTTCTCAAGCTTACGCGTGCACTAGACATTGAAATAAAACACTTTTAACGGATACTAGCGCAGTTTTATTGAAAGTACCGGTAATTAGTTGGCATTTGGTTTGATTTTTTATTTTCCCGACGTTTCGGCACATTTGCAGCAGAGCTGCCGTGGTCACGGCGGACTGAAGCCGCTCGTGAGCCTACCCTCAAGCAATGATTTATAAAGTACTGTTACTAAAGAACTACAGTTAGTTCCTTTAGTAAATAATATGATAAATATAAAAAAAAAGTTTTCTTTCACCATTTCTTTTTTGGAGGGGCCTCCTAATTTTGTGAAATGGTGGTAGATTCAGTATTTTTTTTGTTTAAGTTACGTCCTTATAATATCATCGCTTGAGTTGAGCCCCTCGTCGCTCCTGAGCCTACCTCACTCAACATGAAGGTAGTGTCGGGTTTAAGGGGCGTAAGGCGTAGCTACGATATTATTATGACTTTATTTTGTGTTTTAGTCAGCTAATTATAAACCCGTAATTGAATTACTCTAGACATATTTCTTCTATCTGTCAGGACGAGCTTTAAAAGATAATTATAAATAAAACATTCTTTATTTAATTAACTACTTGCCAAACAGCCAAGGTTTGTAAGCGATGCAGTCAAGCATCACAGTAGGCTCACGGGAGGCTTCAGACCACGGCAGCTGAAAAAGGTTCCGAAACGTCGGGAAAATAAAAAATCTACCCAAATACCAACTAATTACCAAAGTACTTTCAATAAAACCGCGCTAAGTGTTTTATTTCAATGTGTAATAAAGTCTGTTAGGGTTACTAGGTAGACCTCCGCATATTTTTTGGGTTTTCTCTCAGAATAATGTACTTATTAGGGTTCCGTACCCAAAGGATAAAACGGGAACCCCTATTACTAAGACTTCGCTGTTCGTCTGTAACCAGGCTGTATCTTATGAACCACTGTGATAGTTAGACAGTTGAAATTTTCACAGATGATGTATTTCTGTTGACGTTATAACAACAAGTACTAAAAAACAGAATAAAATAAATATTTAAGGGGGCTCCCATACAACAAACGTGTTTTTTTTGCTCGTTTTTGCTCGATATTGATAACGGCAACAAGTAGACGCTTGAAATATTTACAGAATATTAAGATATATATTCACTTTAAAAATAATTAAAATAAAACATAATTATAAGAAGGGCTCCCATACAACATACGTGATTTTTAGGGAACCCTTCGTGCGCGAGTCCGACTCGCACTTGGCCGGTTTTTTATCTCCAGTGTTTATTAGTTACTTTCAAATTGAATAACTCTATTGATATCGATAACATTGAATTGTGGAGTATCTAGGTAGATGTATGTACTACGTGCCAAACATCAACATGCATAATCTCTATTGGTATTTCGTGGTACCTACTTTTAAAAGCAAGCAATTTTTTATTATTTTAAGTTAAGACGTTATTATCGTAATGAGCTTATAATAATCTCTTGGCCTATTTTTAGTAATTTGGCCCTAATACTCCAAACAGAATATCCCATGGAGTTCAGGGAGTAGATTAACATTAATCCTCATTTTGAGGGTTTTAGTTGTTACACCTACGATTTTCTTTAGCTATCTACTTCAACAACAAACAATTCATCTCCATCAAATGTGGATAGGATAGCGAACGAAATAATTTTGAAAAAATAAAATTGTTGTTTTTACCAGTTTTTAACGGACTTCAAAAAAAGGAGGAGGTTCTATGTTCGTCTGTTTATTTGTTTTTTTTTTATTTCACCGTTTGATGAATGCTTATTGTATTGTTCCAGAAGCGGCTTGGCGCGGCGTAGCGGGCGGGCCGCGCCATGGGTAACAAGTGCTGTAGCCGCCGCCATGACCCCGACAGACCTTTGGGTGAGTTCCAGATCTACACACAATCGTACACATCTTATCTACTCCCAGAAACTCGACTGTCTCTGCCTTTAAATCCTGCATGCATGTGAATTTCTTAATGCGAATAACATCCGTCCACCCGTTTGCTTACATCTATAAATAAGGAAAGAAACTCGGAACTTTGAAACTCCAACAAAATCATAATATTTACTGCATGGACCCAGTAAACAACTGTCGTAATAGAACCAAGGTTCATTTCGTTTTGATTTATCATTATACGTACTGCTTTTTAGTTTGCTATTAATTTCGTCTAATGCGTAGAAGATCAATATCATTTGTGATAGAACGCATTTTTGTATAATTCCTACTCAATATTTTTAACATCTAAAAATCCCCAAGTTGACTGCCTTAAGGCGATTAGTGCCCCCACAGTGGCGCCTCATTATATTAAATTTATTGCTCGCTAAGTACATAATGTATCGAAAATTCACACGTCAGATTGAAGCTAAGGTTCTATAGTTTATTTACAAACAATAAACTCAATAAAATATAGTTCGTTGTAGTGGTAATAATCTTAGCTTCAATCTGGACGTGTGAATTTTCGTTACATTATGTACTTAGCGAGCAATACATTTGATTATGATGAGGGCGTCACTGTGAGGTCACTAGTCGCCTTAAGTCTGCCTGTAGTTCACAAGTTCCTTTCATGAGGTAATAGCCCGTCCGAGGCAAGTTTGCGGCCATCATTGATAGTGCGCATCCCATCCTCTTTGTAAACACGTTGTAGGGATAACCCTTCACTAATGCAAAGAAAATCTGCCCGAACTAAACCCTTACGCAGTCAGATTGGATATTTACTTAGCCGAACTTTCTCGTATTGATATACCATTGTGTTTGGTTGGCCTCTCGGTGATTACGTATCTCATATCAAATGGCAATGATAATGAGTAATCAAACTTGTGAAATGGCTTTATACTATACAAGCGACCCGCCCCGGCTTTGCATGGGTGCAATGTAGTTATACAAGGTGTTACAAAAGTACCCCTAATGCCGAATATGGTATATAGGGACCATCAAACTGAACAACTTTTACTATGAGACCAACTCTGAAATCGCGATAAAAAAATCAGCTGTTTCATACAAAAATTAATTACGAAAATATCAAAATGTATGAAACAGCTGATTTTTTTTTCGCGATTTCAGAGTTGGCGCCTTAGTAAAGGTTGATCAGTTTGATGGTCCCTATATACCATATTCGGCATTAGGGGTACTTTTGTAACACCTTGTATACTATACTATGCCGTATTCTTTGATAAATATACTGTTTATTCAATGACGCGACGCTGCCGCCGTAGACGCAGCCGATTATTATAGCTTACATATGCAAGCATAACTTCCTTTACACAGTACCTATAGAAAAATTCTACACACTAAACTTAAATATGGTTCTGTTATGTTATGACATATTCTAAAACTGATTCAATTAACTACACAGTAAACTTTGATATTTTTTTCTGTTATTTTATGACATATTTTGACTGATTCGATCGATATAAACATTTGGAATAATAAAATATCTAAAATACTTTCACTGTAAAAAGAATTGACTGATTGTGCTTGATGGTACAGAAAACGTTTTCCTATTCCTTTGCTCAAGGAATAATGGGATTTAAAATAACGTTTATTTCCTTGGCACCTGATTTCATAATTAGAAAAAATCGTAAGACATGATGTCATGATGCTTTGGGTAAATAACTAAAATAAAGGTCGGAAACAAAGCGCGTAAGAAACGAATATCGAATGTTAGTTCCCATGTATCGTCGCCGTTACCAATATACAAGGTGTTACAAAAATACCCCTAATGCCGAATATGGTCAGGTAAAAATCAGCTGTTTCATACATTTTGATATTTTCGATTTTAATTTTTGTATGGAACAGCTGATTTTTTTTCGCTATTTCAGAGTTGGTACCATAGTAAAAGTTGTTCAGTTTGATGGTCCCTATATACCATATTCGGCGTTAGGGGTATTTTTGTAACACCTTGTATAACTTTATTGACTACTGTATGAAAAAATAAGGCTCTGATATAAATAAATATAAGGTCACATACGGGAATTCACAATTCACGACACTTTATGTAACGATATATCGTTTTAAATTAAGCATAATTAAAAAAAATGCATAGAAAAAGCAAATGTTAATGAACTAAAGGTTTGATTTGGTGTTTGGTGTCGCTGTAATATTGATTTTAAAGCTTCTACAGAATATTAATCTAAAATAATAATTGAAGACCAAATTATTAAACCACAAAACTATTATAGCAACAAAAACATCTCGTTAGTAAAAAAATGATAGACGTTACTAACCACAAAATATCTAATGATAATGAATGCCAAAGATTCCGGGTAATAATACTTTTATTATAAACACAGTTTAAAATCCATGTGATAATTCTGGAAATGCCATGCCACAGTAGTTTATTTATAAATACTTTAGAACAACCGAGCGGAACCTTTTCCTTGAAACAAACAATGCGTAAGATTTTTCGCACGCCGCACAAAGTTGCCCACTTAGCTTTAATTTGCATTGCTGTGTTTCTAGTTTACTAACAAAACAGTGCTTTGAGGTCGTCTTCATTGTTTTTAGAGAGCAATTAATGTGTGCCAAAATCTTTAGCCTAATGGTAATTAGTTGGCAACTTTAAATAGGTAGCTGTTTTTACGTTGTTCAAAGAACATCGCGCTTCGTCTACAGAAAAAATAACTTTGTTTCATGGTCATGATAGGAAAACGACGACTTCCATGTCATGAATTACTGATTAGTCGTCTACATCTCTAAGGTTCCTGATCATTCTTTAAGCCGATTGCAGGTTGCAGACCAAGAACTAAGCTAATTTTCATATTTGTTATTGTGTACTTACATAGTTTGAAGGTTCCACATATGAATGAAAAGCAAGTACTTACTCCAGCTAAGTAAGCTAAGCTAAACCACAGAATATATAAAAGTACTAAACGTAGCCAAATTAACTTAGCTTTTGGTCTGCAAAAGGTTCGATTTCACTTACTTACACTGAATATCCAATAACGGAATCAGGGGCCGTACCGCCGTACCGGCTAACGCATCAAACTTCGGAAAGTCTGCCGAGCTTCAAATTAAAACAGATAAATCGAGCCTCAATCGGGCCAAAATGGCGAACCCCAATGTAATTCATGATGTCACACATATCATCTAAATAACTTCGGCGAATAGTACAATACGAAACTCCTTACTTAGATTTATCTGTTTTAAGTTGAAGCTCGGCAGACCCGCCAAAGTTCGAAAAGTTAGCCGGTACGGCTCCTGGTGATGCTCAGTTAACTGTATCGTGTTTATGTAACAAGTAATTGTTTCACGTTTCCAGTGTACCCAGCTTACAAGAACGAAGCGGGGTTCACAGCGTGCCCCTCCCTGGAGACGCGGTACACCGGCGAGCCCAACAACAGGGGCCATCGCGCTCTAGCGGACATCGTGCGTACGCGCAACCCGGGAAAATGTCAGTACAAATTCAACGTTCAATAATATAGAGCTTTTAACACTGTCTTTAGTGGCGCGATTTTTGAATGCGCGGTTGCATCGCTACACGCAATTCGCAATAGAAAAGAGAGTGGATTGTGTTTGCATCGCTACTGTATCGCATTTGCATCGTTCGTCGTAGTGTGTAAAGGCTCAAGTGTTACGGAGGAAATCGATGGCGCAGCGGGTTAGCATCCGAATACATTTAGCATTCGCCCTAAGATTACTGCGTTCGCAAGTCGGTCACATTCACATGGTATCCCCATGTGACCGATTTGCGAACGCTCCTAACTTGTGACCAAAAAAATTTCATGTTTAGCCCTCCGTGCTTCAAAAGTAGGGCTGCCATCTGTCCGAGTTAAATAACGTTTAAAATAAAAACATCTCAAATGCAGTCTATGGATGGATTAAAATGTGTGGAGAAAATGGGGACAGTGCGACAATAAAATTAGTATAGTTGGCGCGCGGTAGAGAAAGGAACTAATTTTGACAGTTGTTTCACAGAGTAAAAAAAAAGATTTTTTTCCGGTGGTTGTTTGTTACGCCTAATTTATAAGGGCAATTTCCGGTAACATTATCATTAATTTAATCACGAGATGTGGTGGCGCCATTAGGACGCTAACTTATGGACGCACTGTTAACTCCATAGACTTAGAAAAATTTTCGTGACATTCTATTTCTATGGTTAACTCCATAGACTTAGAAAAAATTTCGGTTAACTCATTTAATCATAATCAAAATAGTTATTGTTAAATTTCCAAGGTATGACAAATGGCGGGCGGCGTATAGTCAAAGCGCTATGCGCATACACAGCGCGTGCAGACTCCGACATCTCGTTCCGCAAGGGCGACCGCATGGAGGTACTGAGCGACACGGAGCCCGACTGGTGGCGGGTACTACACCTCACCACCAGGCGCGAGGGGCTCGTACCTGTCAATTTCGTCGCTGAAGAGAGTTCAGTGGAGTGCGAAGAGTGAGTCACTTTTACTAATGTTTGTACTGAATGTTGTAAATATGCATCCGACTTTTAATTGGATCAACAAACTTAGAACTCTTTTATAAGACTTTATGGACTGTTTTCGCCAAGTATTAATATTTGTTTCGTAAATTAAGCTGTAATAGAGATTTAACTAGCAAATCCGAACCTAGACTAGATTGTTGTTCCAAAAAAATATAAGTAAGTAATACATCTTCGCTTTTCTCGCTTTACCTTTGCGATATATAAGCCCTTGTAACGCTCTACGTCCGGAATACGTAATTCGGTATTGATTTTCGAAGTAACTGTACATTTCTTCCTGAAATACGTACCACTTGCCGGAATAGTTATTTACAACTCCTCTAAATTTTCGAAGTCCTTCGAGATTTATTGATTATTATTACTAAAGCAATGTGTTACGTGATCTTATCCTATTTCAATTAAGCTTATTATTAACATACTAACTTTTTACAGGCTTCTTCGCGTGCTCTTGACTTAACTTCATGATTCTCAAAAACTACGTGAGACTTCATTCTTGGAATTTACATATCCAGAACTAATTAGCTGACGACGCGGCGAGTTGAATATAAATAATGTACACAAAAAGTCAATTTTACTTGTACATAATACCTTTTTAAGCTCACCCATTATAAATTAAATTATTCTCATATTGCAATGCAAGCAATGAATTTTTAAAGCACATACATAATTGTGTCTATTTGAGTATTTTAATTGTCATGTCAGGTAAAAAAACACAATAAGTAATTTAAACTCTGACCTTTAAACTTTTTGTCACCAATCATCAACACCCAAAAATCCCCCTAGCATGACCACCGAAACGCGATATGATAAAGCGATTTATCACGTTTATCTGTCAAAAGACATTGGATTTTGACAGTCAAGTGTCGATAAAACGCTATATCACACGTTATCGTGTTTCATGCTAGGGGGCCAGCAATGTACAAAGCTTCGGGTTGAGGCAGCGATCCTATCGGACCACCTCTAATTCGGCCTTTTTGGTAAAGGGAGCCATCCTGTTCCAGTTGGTTCTTTCCGCACGTCTCCCGGAAGGAAGCGGATAAGTTGCTACTAGCAGAATCGAACCCCCGAGGGACCTTCCTCGTGCGCCCCGCGGAACACAATCCACATGGGTTCAGCCTTAGCGTCAAAGATTGGGAAGAAGGAAGAGGCTACCATGTGAAACATTACAAGATCAAGCCCTTGGATAATGGAGGGTTTTACATCGCCACTAACCAGACGTTCCCGAGTCTGCCAGCGCTGGTTATGTCTTATACGAGTAAGTACATTTTGATGCTACTGGCTTTGAAACATAATCCACATGGATTCAGCCTAAGTGTGAAAGACTGGGCAGAAGGAAGAGGCTACCACGTCAAATATTATTGACGATGTGGGGTATTACATCACCACTAACAGCGAACTAAAATCTATGGAACAAGCATTCTGCTCAAAAAATAGCACCATACAAAAATTACAACAAAGTGGGTGGAGTTTAAAATGCTGGCATTTAGTTATGCAGCACAAAGCTACTGAACACTGGTTGGATAATAGCTCATAGATATTTTCTATACTAATCGCTAAAATATTTAATACTTATGATACGTAAGATACGTTACCTCTGCATCTTTTTGCTTTTTTACGTCTTTTACACCATTTGACTAAACAGGATTTCATTTCTTATAAACTCTTTTTCTTTAAAATACAAATTACAATTACTGTATAGAACGCAAACGTCTGTCACCGGGCGCGTGGCTGGCCCGACTAAATGCTGTGCGGGTTGTAATTTTTGTCCCGTAGTGCTATTTTTTAAGCAATATTTGTTTGTAATTACACTTCCTTAGATTTTAGTTCGTTGACCACTAAACAGACATCCCAGAGTCTACCAGCGCTGGTTATGTCTTATAAAAGTACATTTCTTATTTTCCATGCAACTTCTAATGGGTTTAGCTTCAGACTGGGCAGAAGAAAGAGGCTACCGCATCAAACATCACAAAATTAGTCTTTTGGCAGGGTTCCACAGCGCCACTAAAGTTTCCGCCGAGTCGATTATGTCGTTAATGTCCGAGTCCTATCCACAGATGATTCGGTAATATCCGAGTACTTATGTTAAGATTGTAAAATTACTTTAACTATCATCGAGATATTGAGAGCTACCATGTCTTATCTATTAAAACAAAACTTGAATATTTTAGGATTCCCCAAAGATCTCCATATCGCTCGTCGCTCCTACATTTTTTATTTGTTTGTGTTTTTAACTTGATTTTTCACGGTTCCAGAAAACGCCCTAGGACTTTGCCACGTGCTAGCGCGGCCGTGCCCCAAGCCCGAGCCCCAGATGTGGGACCTGGGCCCCGAGCTGCGCGACAAGTGGGAGATCCCGCGCAGCGAGATACAGCTCATACGCAAGCTCGGCCAGGGGAACTTCGGAGAGGTCTACTATGGCAAGTGGCGGAATACCATAGAGGTCAGTATATCTATTTTGAAACTAACACATCAATCATCATCTCATCGTCGTCGTAACAGTCTATTCTAGACCACTGCAGAAAGTAGGCTTCTCCCTTGGGAGGATGTTGTCATAATCCCCTTGCCTGGCAGCCGGCTTGGTGATTAGTATTAGACCGTTTTCATATGAAAATTACGGATTACACGGATTCCACCCCTTTTAGTGATTACTACTTCCTACTACCCCCTCCCGAATTCGATCTCAACAATGAATATGGTTGAAATACGTGAAAAGAGCATTATCTCTTACATAGAATTAAGAAACAAAGTTATTTGTTTGGCGATGTTAACGATAGATCTATTATTTTGGAGGCAGATCCTATATTCAGGCAAAAAATAAAGTATTATTTTAGATACCATTTTGCATTAATTGGCATTATACAAACTTGGAGACCGTTTTAATCAATATGAAGACAAAAATATTTGTTAGGAATTAATTGGTTACAAATATAATCTTTTTGGTCATAGAAATAATTGTTCCCGTATTAACACAGAATACATAATAGTATCTACAAGTGTATTATGCTATTGTAGTATTTTCTTAACATTTACTTTTAATTTTTTCAGGTCGCCGTCAAAACGTTAAGAGAAGGCACGATGTCGACTCAAGCGTTCCTCCAAGAAGCAGGGATCATGAAGAAGTTCCGCCACAAGCGTCTAGTGGCGCTTTACGCGGTGTGCTCGACGCAAGAACCCGTATACATAGTCCAAGAATACATGAGCAAAGGCTCGCTGTTAGAGTTCCTGCGGAACGGCGAGGGCAAGTTCCTACAGTTCGAGGATTTAGTGTACGTCGCCGCGCAAGTCGCCTCCGGGATGGAGTACTTGGAGTCGAAACTACTCATACACCGCGACCTCGCCGCCAGGAATGTGCTCATAGGAGAGAACAATGTTGCCAAAATATGCGACTTCGGACTCGCGCGCGTCATAGAAGACAACGAGTACTGCCCCAAACAAGGCTCCCGATTCCCCGTCAAATGGACCGCGCCCGAAGCTATTATCTACGGACGATTCTCCATCAAAAGCGACGTCTGGTCTTACGGAATTCTCCTCATGGAATTATTCACGTACGGCCAGATCCCCTACCCCGGCCTCCACGGAAAAGACGTCATAGAACAAGTGGAAAGAGGGTACAGAATGCCTAAACCCGTCGGCCATTACCTCCCAGACGACATCTACCGGCTCATGCTGCAGTGTTGGGACGCTATCCCCGAGAAGCGACCGACGTTTGAATTCCTCAACCATTATTTCGAATCCTTCACAGTGACCAGTGAGATACCGTACAGAGAAGTGCAGGACTAGTGCTGTGATATAGTGAATTAATTGTGACTAGCGTGATTCTAGCCGATGCCCGATGATGTGGTGCGTTTCTAAATAACAGAGAAAATGATCTACACCGTTGAATGCAGCTGTGTGATTAATTATTTGGTCGTGTGAATCATTTTCTACGTTAATACCATGGAGCTTATTAAACTGCCATGTCGAGTAAGTGTGCGTACATTGTAACAATAAGACTTTTTTAAAGATTTTTTATACTCGGATCATGATTAAATTACAATACAGGAATGCGTGAGCTTTTCGAGTTGTTGGTCAGCTTTTTATTTCTGATTTGTGGGAGCAGTTTCATGATAGTGGTAGCACCCGACTCGACTTAAGCACTGGATACAAGTATGCGAGGTCCTCTTAATTGTTATCTTACTATTTAACTCTCGTCCTTATTTATTACTTATTAGTGACCGTAGCTTGTAAGCACTAAAGTAGGTTATTGTTTTGCGTTTTGTACAAAACAAACTATTCACTAAGAAATAAGCAATAAAAAAAAATTAAATACAAACACGATATTTTCATATTCTAAAGTGAGATGTGATATTTTTTCATCTTAAGGCCCACTGGTGTAAAATCAAGATCTCGAATTATATGCTCTTTCCATTCTTTTGCTATGACATTCAATTGAGAAATATTTGCACATTGCAATTTTACTAAGCGTACAAATTCTACTGCCAAGACATTTTTGTAATATAAATGTACTGCCACAAGGCTCCTTTGCAACTGTTTAGGTAACCACTAAACCATTGTATCACACCAATTCATAAATTAGTATCAATTTCATTACTGGTTAGATCCTGTATGATTATTTAATCTAAGAATTGCCTTGTCAAAACTTGGTCACTTGCAAAGGGGCCAAATACCCTCATGTAAAAAGACAAATAAAATTAGCTTTAGGACTATATACCAAAGAGTTATTTGTACATTAAGAGCAGACGTAGATGGAGCATATTTTAGCATAGTTAATCTTGTGACCTGTATAATGTTAATTTGACCAATATCCCACAATTTTGATATTCATAATTATGGCTAAATTGTATTATAAAAAAATATTGTTACTAATTACAATTTGAATCTAACATTGACTGATTATTTTACTTTTCCGTTTATTATACTCCCTAATAGCCCTAATCTCTGTTAATACTGATGCTTTTAAGTATTAAAATGCTTTAATAAATTCATTTTTGACTTAGTAAATGTATAAAGCCAATCAAAATAGTGTCTTAATAACATTCCAAATAATCAAACACGTTAAATTTGGACACTTTTGTATGAAAAATATTAGATTTATAAGATTTTGTACATACAATGAAAAATAAATGTCATTGATTAAAACAAAGTATTTCATTGTTTTTACTATTTATTCTGAATTTTATTTTATTCCTTTTCAGTAATTATATATATTTTTTTATAAATAGTATAAGTATAGTATCTTATTAACCTAAAAAATCACAGTTAAAAATTTACATACCAACATCGGTGAGTCAAGCTTCCCATTTATATTATAGGTAGGTAGGTACCTACTATTTATTGGAAGTTAAGCTAAGTCAAAATAACTTAACGGGCAACAAACTGGTTTATAAAAAAATGCGTAAACGAGCACATAAATAATCTAAGTTAACAATGAAAATAAGTGACAAAAAATACTGAGTGGGCGACTATTATAACAAAGTAAGTGACTATAATACCGGATTTGAGCGAATACAATAGGTTAGGTTAAAAAATTGCACTTATCAAATAAAATAATTATATTATTATGTTTGCTGTAAAGTTGTCACTAAAATATAAATTTGAGGGCTTAATAATAATTATTGTACTGGTCGTTCTGAATAACTAGTAGCTCAGATTTGTATTTTAAAGTCGCCCATTTTTATATTTGTAGTCGCCCTCAGTCTGTCGCCCACTTAATATTTCAGTATTTTTGCTAAAATTTGAATTTATTATCGTTCGGTTAAATACTACCCCTTGTTTGAAAAGGCGATGACGGGTGACGTCGTTGGAACGCCAACTTATAGTTGTCGCACTGTAATTAGGAAGCAGTGATTTCACGAGTGGATTAAAACATTTGTGACATCTTTCTTCACATACGCGGTATTGTCAGTCTTCACACATTTGTGCATACAAAACATAATGTTTACACTGTATCTG
Source organism: Catoptria pinella (assembly GCA_963556745.1). NCBI lineage: Eukaryota > Metazoa > Arthropoda > Insecta > Lepidoptera > Crambidae > Catoptria > Catoptria pinella. The sequence continues at coordinate 9,664,968 of OY750771.1, forward strand.
CATAAATTTTACTCTTTATCTTCAAATATCTATATTCAGATTGGTAGATTGTTTGCAAATAATGCCAGCATTGGAGCAAAGGCATCGGCACGTACTGAGGATGCTTCTTGCTGCAGTGGTTTAGATATATCGCTAATGCAACCAGCATACCTGACCATACATATCTGTAAAACAAACAAGATTTAAAAAAATCGGAGATGAGATATTAGATTGCGAAATTTATGTTTACAGTTGTTGTAACACAGATATTATCGCCGTGTGACGATGCACAGCATCAGTGAGAGTGCGTCGACTTCCGGTTTAGCGTATGATATGGTATGGATACAGCTTTGTCGGCGCGTATAAACTTCGAGCGTTCCAGCGTTGATGCGATAATAAACTCGTATAAGCGTACGCCGAGCTGACTGTTCGATTTGAGCAAACACGCCGGAATCAGCGCGTAAACGCAAGGCTAGAATAAAGCGCAAAATGTATCGCGCATGTAAGTGCTAGTTTAGCCCCCAAGGGTCATCTTACTTACTGGAAGACAAAAGGTTTGCTGAATAGCAGGAAGGAAATGATGATAGAGAGCGCTTTCCTCATTGTTGTGACGGTGACGGCTACAGTGGCTCCGCAGATCCTAACTAATGTTAGCACTGCTTGCAACCCCATGTAGCCACTTAAGCTTAGTAGGAAGATATTTGTGTATAGTTTCAGGGGCATCTGGGGAATAACAAATTGTGATAATTGATATGTACACTGAGACAATATTATCATCATAATTGATACTGGCAGTTTGACACGGCTCTGATAGCAAGTTGTAAAGATGAATAAAGATGTTGAACATCATGAATGTTAAGGCCATTTTATACTCTCGCGCGAATCACGCGCGAAGCCGCAAACCACCCGCGAAACATGAATGTAGAATCGATTCGCGGCTTCGGGGAATAAGTTCTACACTCATGTTTCAAGGGTGGTTCGCGCCTACGCGCGTGATTATGAAACGACGAGTGTAGAAGAGGTCATTACAATAAAGATAGTCTTAGGATATTATTTTTATTCAGAGCCTATGTAAAGTTGGATTTTTCATTCGGTTGTTCATACTTAACGTGTCATAACTAACAGTTCTAAATATAAAATTACAGACTCGAATTAAAATCCTACTTAAAATATATTTTTGTAACATACAATGATAAATTAAAAGTATAAAGCTTTTTTATTACCTCTGAGCAATAAATATAACCCGCTGTCATAATCCCGGAAGCACCTGTGATAACCACAAGGTACACACAAGCAATTGCATAGGAATAGAACACAACTTCATTGTTGGAGGCTTGGAACTGCTTCATAGCTTTTTCTTGGACATTCCCGATGATCGCATCACATAGCAATGCCATAGATATTACAATCACACCAATAATATCAAAGTTTGGAGAAGTATTTGAATCAGCTGAAAAAGTTACAAATTCAATAAGAAATTATTCGGCCAGTTCTATGTATTTTGATAATGTCCAATTTACTATGACACACTTAACTTTTTGGCATGTCAGAACGCTGTGTCTTTAACATACATCGCTAGTTTGGTTGGGTCTGTGCTGTGATAATACTGTATCAAAGAGATGAAGTATGATAAAGACATGGTGTTCTGACCAAAAAAATGCTTTTTATTTTATTAGAATAAATAAATTAATTTATAAAATATAAAACATAAATATTTGACAAACAAAATCATGTTAATTACCTAATGTGAACATAGTTAATCCAATACACATAATGATAGCTGCTATGTAATCCAAGAAGCCATATCTCTTCCCCAGTATTATAATGCTGCCGATCATTACAGGAATGAGTTTGCAGCTCTTAAATATCAGCTGTGTCGGGTAATTCAGATAGCTGAGAGCTAGATTGGAGAATGACATGGTACCTAATGTCAATGCTGCTAAAATTGCATAAGTCTTTAGAGGCACTCTGAAACAGTTACAACAGGATACTATCATTTAAAAAATCTCATGAGAAACTGAAATTCCTCAGGGCCAGTCACAGAAAAGTGCTATTAGATACCTATTTATTGTAGGAATGATTACAGAATATTATGAAAAGTTATTCTAAAAACTATTACAAGACTTAATTATGCCCGGTTTCTGAAGTACTTTAGTTGGTGGGTTATCTGTTCAGTAAGGGGTCCACTAGCGACACCAAAATATTTAATTTTATTACTTTAAACCAGATAATGTGTATCTGATCTCCCTTCCTAGATCAGTGTTAGTTAATATCAACTTAAAGGCCCAATACCTATAATGAACAAAAAAGGTTGTCTATACTTACTTCCTCTTTATAGGATTTCTGATTAATGATTCCACATAACTAAAGATCATTGTCATTAAAAATTGAACTAAAGTTATATACAAACTCACAGGCTTCACTTCAGGCCCAGAGAATATTAATTCTAAGAAATAACCATAAGCTAAATAACAAATAAACACAAATGCAGAACATAATGCAAATTGTGTCAATTGACTATAGTTTGTAATATCTAGACATAAGATGTTAATGGCTGTATTTTGACTCCCATTGCCATTATCATCAATTTTTATAATAGTTTCTTTTTTGGACTTCATGTTTATTTGCGGTTTTTTATTTCTTTGTTAATTCATCTGAAACAGATAAAAATGTCGTGAAATATGTAATATTTTTAAACCCAAATTGTGAGAAAGTTAGAAAGAGCATACAATATTAAGAAAAGTAATTAAAGTTTACTGCCAAACAGTTTGTTGATGTAAACAGACGAGATATTGGCTATTAGGTGCTTAAATTTGACCAATATAAATTAGGTTTTAGTAATCAATTAAGCAGGGAAACAAGAAGTCAAGAAGGGAGGAAATATTGAGACAATATATTCTCGGCGGTATGGAAAGTTCTGTCTGAAGAATCTTACAATTTAAACCACATAGATGAATATACTTTAAACTCTTTAAACTATGGTGTTGCACATCCAAGAAAGTGATCAAGAGATACTTACAACTTTGTGACAATGAGTTCCATAATAATATAGACACGAAAATAATAGGTAGGTATTGAAATTATTAACCATTTTCGTCAATTATTAAAATAATTAATAATTACGGACTAGCCTATGTGGCTTGGCTATATCCATCCATCACAGTCATCACAGTCACACATACGTCAGCGTCAGCCAGCCACAGTCAGCCACACACAGTCGTCAGACACAGAACAGAGTACATTTTTACAGGTTAGAAAGATTAAAAAAAAGAGTACCTGCTTTAGTTAACAAAAACGTAATCGTTTTAGCTTATTTCAATACCCTTAGTCCATTCCCTGTAAAATTTTCAAATGATCATAACTTTTTACTTGTTACAGCTACAAGGTAGACATTGATAAACGTGAGAGTAGCAATCAGGTAGCAATTACTGAATTAAAAATAATAACAGGAATTTGTATAGTTTACACAAACGGAGAGTGGACCAGCCATCCTGATATCAGAATGGCTGGACATTTTGCAATCCCTTTATTTTGTTTTATAGTTAGGTAGCAATTAACTAACTGTAGGTAGCAAATAGGTAGCAATTTTTGGTCACCAGCTTGACGCGAACCAATGCAGACAACCAGCCATCCTGACGGTCACGAAATAAAGCATTTTATTGACACTCGATCACTGTCAAAATCCATTGTCTATTGACTTTTGAGAGTTTAAAATTATTAATCATACCAACCATATTAAGTATGTGTGGAACAAACGTAGAAAATTAGAAAAAGGTAAAGTACCTACAGATAGGAATCAATCGTGCAATCGATCTTTTTCACGTATCGAATCCAAACCGAATTCGAACCGAGTGAGTGCGGAACGCTCTAACACTTAGTTAGGGCGTTCCGTGAACGGAGCACACCGGTCTAAAGATCTGGCAACACTGATAATAATATTTAATCTATGGGATGTATAGTGCTCCCTATGAGTAAAAATGTTCCTTGGTCTGTTCCATAGAGAAAGGATATACGTAAAAACATCTGTCTGTACTGTGGGTAAAAAAGGTAGTTCGTTCTCAAACAAATAGAGATTTTATTGTTAACAAATCTCTTGTAAGTCTTGTAATCTCCAATATCTTCTAATTTAAATCACAAGGTTTGATTTTTTGTGAATACTACATGTGAATAGTTAAATTTGTGAAAACGTGCATAAAAATTTCGTGTCGACTTTCGCAGATTGCAGTAAAGCAGTCAAACTGGATTAAAGATTATGATGGATTCAGACGGGTCCGGTGCGGACTTCTGTCGTTTCTGCCGGTCAGAAGCTTCATCCGACCGTCCTCTTTTCCATCCCTGTATCTGTACGGGCTCAATAAAATGGATCCATCAAGAGTGCCTTGTACAATGGATGCGCTACTCACGGAAAGAGATATGCGAGTTGTGCGGTCATCGTTTCTCTTTTATGCCGATCTACTCTCCTGATATGCCCCGGCGGCTTCCCATACGGGATGTCGTCGGTGGTCTCGTGACATCAGTTGCATCTGCTGTGAAGGACTGGCTGCATTACACTTTGGTCGCCCTCGCCTGGCTCGGAATAGTCCCCCTCACAGCCTGCCGGACCTATAGGTGCTTGTTCTCGGGCTCATTAGACCCCGTGATTTCCTTACCATTTGACATAGTGTCAGCTGAGAATCTTGCTAAAGATGTTTTCTCTGGTTGTTTTGTTGTGACATGCACCCTCTTTTCGTTTATCGGCCTGGTTTGGTTGCGAGAGCAGATAATGCATGGTGGTGGACCTGATTGGATGGAAAGAGAAATCTTGCCAGCACCTGCCGCTGAAGATCTTCCACTACCTGACAATAACAATGACAGAGTGAATGATGTAGCTGCTGATGAAGCAGCCAGGGAAGAGGGTAATGGAGAGGGGGGAGAAGATCCATTAGTGGGGGATGAAGCTAATTGGAATCCTATGGAATGGGACCGTGCTGCTGCTGAAGAACTAACTTGGGCCCGTTTACTAGGGTTAGATGGATCTATGGTGTTTTTGGAACATGTCTTTTGGGTGGTTTCTCTGAACACTTTGTTCATTGTAGTGTTTGCTTTCTGCCCCTACCATATTGGAAGACTAGGAGCCGCTTTAGCTGGCTTCACAACTGAAGGTCCTTTTGCTGGGCCATTGACAGCCCTAGCTGGCTATGTCCTTGTGGGGGCTATCCTGGCAGTGCTCCATGGAATAGCATCATTACTACGTCTCAGAAGTGCCAAAAAAGCATTGGGATTCTGTTATGTTGTTGTGAAAGTAGCTCTTCTTTCAGTAGTTGAGGTGAGTTTTCATGTATTTCATTATTAAGTTCTTCCAGGAAATAGTCAATATAAGGCAGGATGGAATTATTTCCTATTGCTTGTTGTTAGTTTACTAATTTGAATAATATCCTGTGGTTATTAAGCAACTTTGCTAGCTGACCTATGAATTTATAATTACTTAGATTATTATTAGTATTGATAATAATATTATTATGAAGATTTTTAGGTTGCTAGTTAAGATACATGACACACATTTCTGTCTTACACCTTTATTGGATTTTTATTAAAAAAAAAACCATGTATGCAGGAGTAAACAATTGCAATAAGTAAGTAAATTGACAGGTCAGTTAGCAAAAAAATAGGTACCTATGATTCATATAGTATTGGAGAACAAGAATAGTGTCATAAGGTGTGTTTGAAGTCTCTTAACTGGCTTTAGCTGTAGCAGTTCCAGCTACAAAAAAAAAATTATACAAAGACCTCAATTATTCAACAGATTGGTGTTATCCCACTTGTGTGTGGTTGGTGGCTCGACCTCTGCTCTCTCTCCATGTTCGATGCCACTTTGAAAGACCGTGAGGCAAGCCTGCATGCAGCTCCTTGGACCTTGATGTTCATCCACTGGCTTGTTGGCATGGTCTATGTGTACTACTTTGCATCATTTGTCCTGCTTTTGAGAGAGGTGCTGAGACCTGGTGTTTTATGGTTCCTGAAGAACTTGAATGATCCTGACTTTAGTCCTGTACAGGTATATTGCTTAATTTTTATAATAATGTTCATTAATATATTTTAGTATACTATACTTATGTGTTTCTAAGCATATTGGACATCTAAATGTGTGAGAAGTATATTAAAAATGGAAGTGATGAAACTTTATGACCTATCAAATGAAACTACTGAAAATTCCAAAATACAAATACCTTTGATGGGAAGATGCTCTAAATCTTTTTTATATTAAAAAAAAAGTATAAAAAGGGTACAATGGGTTTAAATACAGCTAAACTACACTACACTTCTAAATACAATAATTAAATGGGAATGAAATGTGCATGGCACAATAATATACTGTGTCAGGTATAGCACTCTGAGACAGAAGAAGTGACATGGTCTACTTTACTTCATCTCCGCTATCAGTATTGAAAGTAATGTTCATTCGTCTTTAATTGAACTGTTTCGCTAAGAGAAACAAATCACAATTAAAATGCACAATAATATTTTAGTAAATTGAATGAGTGTGACAGAAAAAAAATCCTTCAGTCTTTGCTTGTTACTATAAAATTGTGCAACTGGATAGTGACTTAAGCAAGTGTTACTCTTGAAATGCTAGACCTTGTTTTCTTGTACCAAATTGATTTATAAATGGACTTGTTGAATTTTGTTCCTCAATTAATTGATTTATACCTGTTTTAGGAAATGATCCACCTCTCCGTTTGGTGTCACATTCGTCGTTTAGTTGTGTCTGCGATGTTTTTCGGCACTGCCGTTCTGTTTATGCTGTGGCTGCCTATCCGAGTGATCAAATATGTGCTTCCTGGTTTCTTGCCCTACGCTGTGGCTGTCCACACTGAAGCTCCGGTTAACGAGCTCAGTCTTGAGTTGTTACTGCTCCAGGTAAGTTTGAATGTTGGTAGAAAACTCTGAGAATAAACTGCACAAAAAGGCATTTAGTTTACAATTTTAATGTTGAGTCAACATTTAAAGTGGTTTATTTTATAGCTACTCTCTTTTTGGGTTTTCAACCAAAAATACAAAATTTTTTTGCTCATATTTTATTTATAGGCTTAATATTAATATCAGTTGCAACAACTGCTCGCCTGTTTAATAATAATAATAAATTAGACTTTAAACTAGCTGTGTTTTAAAGGTGATACTGCCAGCGCTGTTAGAGCAGTCACACACTCGTACTTGGCTGAAGGCGGGGCTCCGTGCGTGGTGCCTGTGCGCCGCGGGAGTCCTAGGACTGCGATCCTACTTGTTGGGTGAAGCTGCCAGGCAGGTGGACCCTAATCCACCGCCTCATCCACCGCATCAGTTGGGAGCTGCTCATCAGGTTTGTATATATTTCTGTGTATGAAATTGGAATATTGGACATTGGCAAGTGACTGCTGTCAGTGGAGTAATAATGTAGAACTTGGCAGTTGGTAATATTATCTATTATTATTGCTCATCTTGGGGAAAACATTTGTTTCTATAACTATTATTATTTGGAGCGGGGAGGACGCCAGCGAAGTCGTACGGGTGATCGGTCTCCCTTTCTCTCCGTTTGATCACTGACTGGTGTCTGTTTAGTGGACAGTCTCCTGTCAATACTTCTACTATGGTTCTTAAGTTCTATAACAATTATATTATTCAAATCTTGATCAAATATAAAGAGAAAAGATTTGTTTTTTGTATGTTTGTTTTCTTTTATAAATCCGATTATTTTATTTTCATGTACCTACAGCTAAATAGCTGAATTTTTTTCGCAACGAACTTCATATTATTTTGTAGGAAAATGCCGAAAACGCGTTATTTTGTTTGTTCCCAGGCGTTGATGCGTCGCGACGGCCCCGCAGGCTACGAGCCGTACGTGCGCGTTTCCTGGTTCCCGGTCCGCCTGCTGGCACTGCTGGTGCTCGTGTGCATCTCACTGGTGCTGGCCAGCGCGCTCACACTGGTCAGTATGCTGGTACATTGGTCCTTCGACACGAGGGATGTCACCGCGCCGACGCGTTGTCTGCGAGCGACGAGCGCGCCAACGACACGAGTCAGTCAGTCAAGCGCCGAATGTGAAAGTGCATACATGTTTAGCTTCTGTGTATGTGTGTTCGTGTGTGTGTGTGTGTGTGTGTGTGTGTGTGTGTGTGTGTGTGTTTGTGTGTGTGTGTGTGTGTGTTTGTGTATAATAAGTTTCATTTTAATTTAAGTAAGTACCTACTTATTATAAGTACTATATTGTAAGTACGCCTTTCCCAGACGTCTCATTCACCTCACTCCGTACCGTGTCTGTGGTTTAACTGTCTTTGCTTTAAAGTTCAGTCTGAACAAATATCTTGATTGATTTTTTAACAGGTTATCCCTGTGGCTATTGGAAGGAAAGTAATGGCGCTTTGGCTGCCCAAAGCATCTGAAGGTGTACACGAACTTTATACGGCAGCTTGTGGTGAGTGATATTTATTTAAAACATGATTTTATATTATATTTTGAGGAACAGTATTTGGAGCAGTTGGTGTTTTATCTTTCGTAATTTTTAGGATTCCGTACCCAAAGGGTAAAACAAGACCCTATTAAATAAAACTCCGCTGTCCGTCCATTTGTATGTCTATCCGTCTGTCACCAGGCTGTATCTCATGAGCCTTTATAGTTAGACAGTTGAAATTTTCACAGATGATGTATTTCTGTTGCCGTTATAACAACAAATACTAAAAAACAATAAAATAAATGTTTAAGGGGGCTCCCATACAACAAACGTTTGCTCGTTTTTGCTCGATATTGGCAACATATGCTTGAAATATTCTCAGAATATTTAGTTATATGTTCACTTTAAAACTAAATACTTAAATTAAAATAAAAAAAATATTTAAGGCGGGCTGCCATACAACAAACGTGTTTTTTACGGAAGCCTTCGTGCGCAAGTCCGTCTCGCACTTAGCCGGTTTTTATATGTTGTTCACTATTAAGAGCCGAAAGCCTTAATTATTAATATATCTTTGGTGAGGTGAGCGGGGTTCTATTCCGATTACGTGATTTGCTACCTGCACAAGGTGGGAGTCAGTTGCTTTTATGTTCTCTTGATTAAAATTTGTTTGTCCCGTAGTAATTTGTTAGTGTGCTCATGTTCGATGCGCAAAGTTAAGCGGGAACTATATGCTGACGTGGCCCACGTAAGTCGATCTGGGCGCGTCGGTCCCCATACATTTAACATAGAGGGTAGTCGTATAGAGCTACAACACTACAACTATGTGTATTCACGCCTTGCCATGCAATACCACGTTACAACGAAAAGTATGTCTTCTGATGCGCACATAGAGTACATTATTGGACGCGCCCTGATCGGCGTACGAGGCCCACGTCTGCCTATGTATTTCCCACTTTATCATCCATCCTATCGTCGAGCGCTCATCGAAAAACTATCGAGTGTGAATGGAATTTATAGTGCACAAATGTAAAGTATCGAAAAGCTTTACTCGATACGAATACGAATTCGATAAAGTCGTAGTAATACATGATTCATTTTGACGACCTCCGTGGTCGAGTGGCTTTATACACCGGTTTTCAAGGTGTCGCCATCTCTGAGGTCCCGGGTTCGATCCCCGGTTGGGTCAATTTAGAAAACGAACTTTTCTATATTGGCTCAGGTCTTGGTGTTTGTGATACCACCGTTGTCTCTGATTTCCATAACACAAGTGCTTTAGCTACTTACTTTGGAATCGGAGCAATGTATGTGATGTTGTCAAATATTTAATTATTTATTATTATTATTATACATGATATTGTTTCGCGTAGGCATGTACGTGTGCTGGGCGGCGGGGCGCGGCGGCACATTGGCGGCCGGGTGGGCGCGCGGCGGGCGCACCGCGCTAGTGGCGCGCGCGTGCATGTGGGCGCGCGTGTGCGTGCGCGCCGCCCTCGCCGCGCTCGCGCTGCTGGGGCTCGTGCCCCTCATGTTCGGGCTGCTGCTGGAGCTGGTGAGTGCGCTCTAGCGGGGCTGTAGTGAGTGTGCGCGTGTGTATGTATGTACCGTCATATATACTATTATAAATCTGTAAACTTTCGTGTCTGTTTTTGCGGGCTTAACGCAAAAATCGCTGAACGTATTTTGATGGGCTTTTCACAGTTCGCTAGCTTGAGGTCCAACTTAAAATCTAAGGCAATAGGGAGGTCATTTAGACTAGTCGCCTTATTTTTCTACTGACCACGCGAATGAAGTAGCGGGCGGAGGCTAGTGTCTCTATAAGTCCCATCATACGAGTGCTGGCGCCATTGTGATTGTGGCATCCTTAGCCGCGCTCAACCAGACATAATCGCCGTAAAATTCTAATGGGCCTGGCCGCCAATGTTAATTGACAAGGTTCCGGTGAATTAGCAATTTGCTAATAAATAATAATATATTTTTCCAGCAGTGGTATAAGCAGGGCTTACAGGTGTATTGTGTGCTTATAAATTCATCTTAAAAATGTACGTTTTTTTAACAGGTGCTAGTAATACCTTTGCGAGTGCCGCTCGAGCAATCTCCAGTGTTATTCGTGTGGCAAGACTGGGCCTTAGGAGTCCTTTACACGAAAATAGTCTGCGCGCTCACTATGATGGGCCCCGACTGGAGTATGCGCCGCGCTATTGAGAAAGCCTACCGCGACGGAATCAGAGAAATGGACCTTAAGTAAGTAGAAATAACACCTGTTTTTGACCAGCATTTTGTAATTACCCAATTATGTTTATGTGGCAAGACTAGGTATTCATTATTTACACAAAAAACACTCTGTGTGCTCAACAGAATCCGTAACTGAAGTAAGCGGATGTAACTCTTTTGAACTCAGTCTTGAAATTGTCACTTATAACTCATGATTTCAAGTTACAAAACCAACCCACAAACTTAATCTCGTGAACTTAAAAGTAGGGTAAATCTGTTAACACTACTCAAAAAAGGAGACCCGTCCTTTGATGCTGAAGCACACCCCGGACACTCCATACAACCGCTCCGTTATAACTACCTATTAAATAGACACTACTCAGATAAGGTTTTGTACACGCGCAAATGTGTTTGTAAAGCTATAGGGCTACTACGGGAATCGTGTCGGCTCACACGAAAAAATAAACATATTGGTTTTTCACCATTTTAACATAAATATGTATTTTCCGGTGATAAGAAATGTTTCCATGAGTGATATTAAATGTTTTGCTTTGCTTTTTGCAACTTAATCACGCCGTCGTGCACGAAAGTTGATAGCTGTTGACACACGCGACTCAACGATTCGGCACATGAACTCGCGGGGTGGGGTGAGGTAATCGATTCTAGGGCGGGGCGGGGAGTGTCCTTTCTGCTGTACTTGGTCACGTATTAGTCTGTGGTATGTGTCCACCAAATGACAGCTATCAATGCCAAATCGAAGTCAAATTGACATTTCGTGTTTTTAATTTCGAAACAAAAGCAAATAATTTATGGTTTATGCAGCCATGTTTTAACATTTCGTAGCTATAATAAGTTAATCATTTATCTATGGAAAGTGCCGGTTGCCCTTTAAAAGTTTGCGTTTTCCCAGGTTCATACTAACAGAAGTGGCAGCGCCCATAGTGTGCTGGCTGGGGCTGGCGCTCGCCATCCCTTACGCGTTCGCGCACAGCGTCGCGCCGCTGGTGGTCACGTCGGCGGCGCAACGGAACTTGCTCGCGCGCCGCGTCTACCCGGCGCTGCTGCTGTTCGCTGTGCTATGCGCCCTCACTGTATTCCAGGTAAGTTTTGACTGACATAAAGAAATCTTAATGCTAAGTACCAACAAAGCAGTTTATTTGATATTTTTTTCATGATTTCGTTGCTGCTCCCATTATATAAGTTTCTTACGATTTGTCATATATAGATTTTTAGAAACTGTTTTTAAACAAACAGCATTTATACAAGATGTTACAAAAGTACCCCTAATGCCGAATATGGTACATAGGGACCATCAAACTGAACAACTTTTACTATGGGGCCAACTCTGAAATCGCGAAAAAAAATCAGCTGTTTCATACATTTTAATATTTTCGATTTTAATTTTTGTATGAAACAGCTGATTTTTTTTCGCGATTTCAGAGTTGGTCCCATAGTAAAATTTGATCAGTTTGATGGTCCCTATATACCATATTCAGCATTAGGGGTATTTTTGTAACACCTTGTATAACTAATAGCAACAATAATAAATATACTATAAAGAATAACAGAAAAGTAATATCAATATAATTATTTGGAAAGCCATCCCAGTGCCTACCATGCAAGAGGTCCCGGGTTCGATTCCCGGCCGGGCAGAAACTGAAATGATGAATTTTAATTAAAAAAAAAGGAAATATTTAAGTTTAAACGACATAATATATGACAAGTCTCAAAAACTGTTTACTAAATACGACAAGTAAGGATAAACAGACTTCAGTGTTTAGTACTACAACTAAAGTCGCGGACATAGTTTAATCGAAAAAGTTTAAAATTAAACACAGACATCTTTAGATGCAACTTCGAATAAAAATAACAAATGGCTTTGCTATTTCCCAGTATATAGAGTTGAGTGTGAAATAACAGATTGCCTGTTTATCCATACATTTATTTCCACTGTTTTTGTTGCAGATTCGGCAATTCCGTAAGCTCTATGAGCACATCAAAAACGACAAGTACCTTGTTGGGCAAAGGCTCGTCAACTACGACCACCACCGGCGGCACAAGCAGAGAGAGGTCGCCGCCAACTGAGCGAGACGGCAATAGGAAAAGACTGAGCGTGTGAGAGAGACAGCTGTCAACCGGAGTTGCCAGGTTATAAGTTTTACCATAATGGTAGTTTTCAACCTGTGAGTTTTTAAACTAATGTTTATGTTATTTTCAAAAGTACGTATTAAAACGATGTTTTAAAAATGATTTCAAAGCTATAGCTATAATTAGTGTATTGTAAATAATATTTAGTTCGTCTTCAGCGTTTTAACGATTAATATAAACGAAAGTCACTCTCTGTATTTCCCCAAACTTAGTGACTAAGGTGGTAATGCAAAACTTGAAAAATCAAAATTTTCTTTGATTGTGTGTTAAATATCTTTGAAGGTGTTGTGTAATCGCTCTCACACGTTCAGAGTAAAGTTGTATAGATTTGGCGGTATTAAATAGTACGTTTAAATGTTGGAAACATTTAAGTTTAATTTTAAAAGGAAACCTGTGGACGTCAAAACACCACGCTGTGTTAACGAACGAAGACCAAACTCGGAACTGTCGATAGATTGCTTTTTTATTATTCGGAAAGTGATAAAGTACCTATAAAAAGACACCAAAGTGAGAGACAGAATTTCGCTAATTCCTAAATAAGTACGTAATTTTTGAAATTACATCACTACATTTGTTTTAAACAAATTCAAACGCATTTTAAGTACAATGAAACATCGAAGAGCCATTGTGAGTAGATATCACGAGCTAATAAAAAAAAAAGGATATGGCAGTTTTTGTCAACATTGACATTGAACTTGGAAATTGACTTAAGATTGAAATTATTATTGAATTCAAGAGAAAGCCTTGCTGTTTCTTTAATTATTCTAGACTTCGAAATAATAAATAAGGGGTATCCACTAGGGATTGCAATCTAGCAAAGTGGGATCCCGCAATCCAGCGGGATCATTGTCCTTAAACTTTTTATTAATAAATAAGTAGTCAGTAAAATAAGTCGATTCGGCGCAGTGAAATGTTGTTGATTTTTGTAATTTCTAATAATATTTGATTATAACTGTAACATGAAATAGTTATTTAAGTTCTAAATATCCCGCTGCTGGATTGAAAATAGTGATGGATTGCAATCCAACCACACCTTCTCATTTAGAATGTCCGACTTATCCAACAGCACGTCTTTTAGAGTGCAATTTTGTACTAAATTGATGTAGTTTATTACAATATTGAACTCTAAAGTCGTGCTGACTTTATCGGCCTTACCACAAAAGATTTTAAAACACTGTACAACAAGTGATGCTGTCACTTTTTAAACAGTTGATTAATTGTTGGAAAGAGACAGCATTACCTAAATTAAACAATGTTTTAAAATCTTTTGTGGTAAGGCCGTAAAACTCTAAGGACTGGTCGTATATCCTAAATCAAAGATGTGGATATACCCTTAAGAGGCTTATAGACTTTTCGATGGTTTTTCGTGTTTGGCTTAAGACTGTATTAACATTTTCAATAATGTTGTGCATGAATTGAGCCTAAAGGAGAGCCGTCATTTTATGCTCAATTTGTATACCTTTTTTATCTGTGACTCTATATTTCTGTCAACAAAATGACGACTATCAATGTCAAAACAAAGTCAAATTGACATTTCGTTTTCATAATTTCGAAAAAAAGCAAAAGAATTGTGCTGCCATATTTTCACATTTCATTGTGACATTTCTGCCCTTTGAAGATTTACCCCCTTAATAATAAAGGTTAAATAGCAGATGCATAGTTACACAGTGTACAAAACACTGTGTAACTGTGGAAAGAACACAGTGTACAAAAAATTGTTCTTTCTTTTTAATGTCAAACTTAAATAGTTTGACAGATAGTAGCCATTGTGTAACTATACATCTGCTGTACAACCTTTATTAGTAAGGGGGTTAATGTGGATAACGGAAGGTTTAAGATAAGTCGTTGTTTCTGTAGTGTTTCGGTATCAAAAAATATTCATAATTGAATAATTATTTTTCTACATGCGCTAAAAATAAGACAGAACTTGATTAATGTAGCAAATATTATTGGCTATATTTTAATTTATGACCAATTTCAACCGTATACAAGTTAAGCATTTTTCTATCGAATGTGCCGGTTCTCCTTTAATGCAAATCAGCTATGGATATAAATGAAATTCTAGAATTGGTGTATATTTTAAATGTATATAAAAAAAATCCTTAATTACGAATTTTATTTTTGAAATTATTATTCTACACATTATTTTTCAAACATTGTTAATACATTTTTGAGTTTATGTCTAAATTTATAATTAATTAAAAAAGGCAATGTATTGTATAACTGTATACTATGTTTCATTATAGAGATTTCGATAAAGTAGTTTTATAAAAGCAAGTTTTCTTGCATTCGCATTTTCAACATGCAGTCCGTCTCTAAATAGAAAAAAAATATAAAAAAATAGATTAAAATATGTACAGTGTAACGGCGTACCAGTCACTATGGCTTACTGATTCCTTTATAATAATATCGGTATTAGTATGATATCTTTAAAAAAAATATATATTGTTTTTTACTGTTAGGCTTATCAACAATATTACGTACAAATTATTGCCAAAATAGAGAAAGATTTTCGTGCTTTCACGAAATATGATCACTAGCAAAAGTACGAGTAATTCTGAAAACCTAATTAAGTCGTGTACACACGAACGAACAAGAAAATAGTGAACACGACCATCAAACAAAAACATTTGGTTCGTACCTGTGGGCATAAATAAGCAGAGCAAACATAAATGTACGAGTAATTCTGAAAACTAATTAAGGCGTGTACACACGAACGAACAAGAAAATAGTGTACACGACCATCAAACAAAAACATTTGGTTAGAACGTGTGGGCATAAATAAGCAGAGCAAACATGAACACTATACAACGTCCACACAGAACAGAACAACGACAATAAACCTTTTTGAAGAACACAGTGTAGGTACTGTATTTGTTAGTGGTACGCACGCACATGCAGACAAAATGTCCGTTGATGGTATTCACCATTAGGTTCTTGTACGTTTGTGCGTACACGCCTTTACTTGCATCATTACACCACCGGACTGCCTTAATTTGTCAGCACCATGATTATCACTTTTGCTGATGATTCGCATCAAATGATCTGTGTAATTAAAATTTTTATTTGTTTAAGAAACAAATTAAAAATCTATTTTTTTAAACTTCCACGCATTACTTTATATTGTAACTAACTCAATATGGATCTTTGTTGTCCGAAATACATGTTTTATTATAAGATTTTTTAACTATATTTTAGTGATATTCCAATTTGAGTCAAATCTTTATTGTAAATATGCATTTAAATAATTTTTAACCGACTTCAAAAAAAAGGAGGTTTTGGAGGTGTTTGTTTGTTTATTTGCTAAAAAATACCTCAGCAGAGTTTTAAATTCCGTCTCGCTCTTACTGTCATAATTTTTGAATAATTAATGATTATTTACACAGCGTTTGGCTTCTTATTATCTAACTAAATATTTGACAGATAACTCCATTATGTAAGGGCGTATAAAGACATTTATATGAAAACTATTACATACAAACTTGTAAGATTATCGTTCAGTGTCAGTGTGTTATCTTCACAACATTCTTAACAAAGCAATTACATGAGATGTCACTGTAAACACCAAGAGTTATATAAAAGAAAAAATGTAAATAAAGGAATCAACTACACACAATTTCTTGCGTTAAGTTAAAGAGCTTGCTAGTTTTAAAACTCTTTTTTTGTACTTTGTCTGTTAATTTTCATAGCATAAGGCCCGGTTTCCACCAAAGCGGAGAGGAGAGATGTCTCATTTTTCTATATAATATTTCCATATCTCCGTTTAGCTCGCGCGCGGCAGAAGATTCTATAGAAAAATGAGACATCTCTCCTCTCCGCTTTGGTGGAAATCGGGATAGAAATCAAAGATGATATAAACTTGAGTATTTGAGTGTTTTTGTCGAAAGCAAAAATCTTAAAAACAACTAATTTTATTACGTAACGGGGCAAAATTATATTAATATTGATAGTCAAATGATTTAATCGAATTATTTTCTTGTAGAACTTTTCTATTAGACTTGGAAGTACCTAATTATAGTGCGTAAATTAATTAAAAGAGCATTATTAAACCCTCATTGTTTTGTATTTATTCGGCACAATAAACGGATTTGTGGTGTTTGCTTATCGGATATTCTTTTAGTGTTGTTAAGTAGTTTTATATTGTATAATTTATTATATACTGCTCAATATTGTATTTATTTTAACGTCTTTGTTTTGTTATTATACTATGTAAACGGGGTACATTTTTGTTTTGTCAATCTTTATTTCAGTGATAAGTTAAGCTATATTTAAAAAAACAACCCAGATTAGTTGGTGGTAGGGCTTATTTCAAGTCCGCCTGCCTAGCTAACCATCCATCTTACCTAAGTCTGACGCCATAACAACAATTCAAAAATTGTTGTGTTTCGGCAGTTGGAGGTAAGATAGCCAGTTTCTCAGTGGTGAGGATTCCGGGTGTAGTGCGCTTCCACCTTTGACCTTATCGTCACTTTACATCAGGTGAGGTGAAGGCCAAGCACTATCCCGTTGTGCTTAAAAAACTGTACGATACCTGCGGCGAGGGTGAAATAATGGCGAAGGTATGCCGCTCTACAAATGTTATGATCTGGGGCCATACCGGCTAACGCACTTGGGAAAGTCTGCCGGGCTTCAAATTAAAACAGATAAATCGAGCCCCAATCGGGCCACAATGGCGAACCTCAATTCGTGATGTCACACGATAATCGATATCTTCTAAATAACTTCGGCGAATAGTACAATACGAAACTCTTTACTTCGATTTATCTGTTTTTAAGTTGAAGCTCGGCAGACCTGCCGAAGTTCGAAAAGTTAGCCGGTAGGGCCCCTGCATAGTGGATCGGTGGGGTGGGATTTCTAAAAGGATTTCTTTCGATGGGAATCGGCTTGTATGGACCCTTTGCTAGTGGTACCTTCTTCTTTTGAATTCGTAATAACTCCGGAATAATACACTTAAAGACAGGTTTTGATTTCATAACTTTGTTACACAATAATTACATTATGTTATGCAGTTGTAGGCACCTAAATATATTGTTTGTTATCTTTAGCGTATTTTAAAATAAAGGATGGGTTTAATCTAACAAAGTACTCACGAGAATGTACCCTTTACTTTTTCGATTTATGTTCTTCTCTGGTTGCGTTGTAATTATTTTTGAAATGATTTCCAGAGTTACAATACGAAACCAACATGTAAGTTGGCGAGTTAGATGACATTAGACGCATGTAATAAGCAATTTGTAAACAATAAATTAATTATTGAAATATCTGTGCTTTTATTATAAACTTAACTCAGTGTCGATCCTTTTGTTTTGCAAAAGAGATCATAAATAATTGTGATGTCCTACTGGACTAGGGGCGTAATTCCACTGTCAATAGCTTAGTAACACCGCGTAGGCAAGCTTTGAAAAACTAAAGTCATAAGCAATGTTGAATGAAATGAACATAAATAATATACCCAGCAATATCGTGCAGCTGATATGATGATGATAATGAAGTAGGAAATTAATTTGGAAAATTAAATATTACAACCAGTAGTTTTCGAAAAAACATTGACCACTTCCCATACAAGTGTTGACCTGTCAAATAACTTTACAAAATTGTCAAAATTAATGACATTCATTTTGTATAAAAAAGTATAATTGGCATTTATTTCGGATTTTTTATTTAATGTAGAACCCTAAATAAAAACTGTCTTAATCCGAATAACAAAAGAAGAGTTAATTTTGCTTAAATTGCATCATTTTGGTATTACGTTTGTATAGGAAGTTCACTGTTCGCCTGCCTAAGTAAAAGTTCGACACCCTATTTGTTCTGGTAAAGCAAAGCAAACATCGGTTTTCTTTACGGTATTGCTAGTCGAACAAAAAATGAGGACTTCACACTCGTCGAGCTTTTCAAGGTCCCGTTTTAGTACAATAACTACTTATATAATTTGTGGTCCCGTTTGACACATCGTACCGTACGCTGTGACGCTGTGAGGCACACCGACTGAATTTATATTGCCTTAATATCTTCCACATTTTATTATTTCCGGGCCAGGGTGCTCACAGGGTAAGATAAGAAAGAATTTTTACTCGCGTTCGTTCGGTCAGAGCTCTAGGAGTGCTGACACAGAAGAAAGTCAGTTAAAGTGCGTTCCATTTTAGAAGCAAAAGTTGTAGAAATACTTACTTGGTGGCTAAGAATGTCCAATTAAAAATAATAATGCATCGAGATAAAAGAGGAGAATTAAGTGTTCTTTTTCTTGATTTTTTGGCTCATTCTCTAAAAACACGTTTTTTTCTTAGACTCGTGACAATTTCTTATTTTTGTATTTTGAAGAAATAACAACATGGTATATTATGAAACTCAATTTGTAACGTATTTCATGTTTGATATGCATAGAGTATCGAACAAAAGCAAGTCTTGTATCCTAACTGGAATGTCTCAAAAACGTTATAAATGAGAATGTACCTTTTACGATTTTTATTTGTCAGCAAGGTCATATAAACAGGCTTTTCGCTTTTTTTTTTATATTGGAAGCAATCTAGCGAGATGGCACGTTCTTTGTTCTTCTAGAACTCAAGAACGCAGGCGTTCACACTGACAGAGGCGGCGCGGTCTGACCGCATGCTGTCTGCGCGGCGCTATAAAGTTACAAACGCTACAAAGAAAGCGGAACGCAAAACGCAGAATTCGGATCGGTCTGCGCAGGCCGAGGTCTCAATTATGTGCCCGCTACTTTATCCGGCGGTTACGTATCCACTGTGTCCGCATCACATTAAACTGGTCACGTCCTTTATAAAGACGACGAGGTCATTTGTTTTGTACTACACATAACATTCATAACTTTCGCAAATATCACACAAAGACAATTGCTCAAGAAGCCAAACTGAGATTCTTTTAAGTTGTTTAAATGTGTATAGTTTGCGAAATCGTTCATATGGACTTGACCAGTAAATGTTTTTGTTAAAGTTCTTAATTCAATTAACAATATAAACAAAAAACCTATAGGTTCACCTCTGAAAAACATGCTAGGCCGACAAGTTTACTTAGCTAAAAAAAATTAGTACAAAATATGTGTACCTAGCGTAAAAATAATGTGCTAGGGCTGAAGTCATTTTGAGCTTAAATATTTAGGTATGCTATTAGGAAAAAAAATAATGAAATGAATTTCTCAAATTCATTGAATAATTTCCAAGGTTCCAATACAATCTTTAATAATTTCTGATTTTGACAGTTTCTCCTTTAGACCTTCTGTTTCAAATCCTAAATATGCCTTTAGTACCTAATTTAGGTCTCTCACTTTGATTTAATTGTTATGAGAACAAATTGTGTTGTTTACTTACCTCGAATATAATACGTTTGAAGTACGTACCATCAACCAATATAATATTTTAAGTACTACCAAACAATTTTTACATGAACCCGTTCGAGAGAACGAATATACCACGAATATACACAATAATTTCGTGTATGTTATGTTAAGGTTAATATAATATTGATACCAATAAGCGTTGATTTTCTAATTAGAATAACTTATTTATGATTATGCAGCAATGAATTATGATCATTAAGTTTTCTTCTGTTTTTGCTAACATTACGAATTTTCAAATAGTTTAGGTTTCAACATGACACTATTAGACTTTTATGTTTTAGTTTTGTGATTGTTAGATCTATTTATTAAGAGTCATATTTTTCAAATTATAAACCTTAAAATAGTTCTTATCTTTTAGCAGCGTATTATAAGTAAGTAGTTTGTTCATCAGCACAACTGAAATAACATTTCGCTATTTTACGCTATTTTAAGGAAAAGAGATAGAGTTGTAGAAATTTTAGTGTGAAATCACATTATAGATGCTGTCATATTGTTTAGAACAAAGTGCTTTATTATTAGCAAACACATTGTAGCAAGTCCATTATGAAAAGTGTTGATCTAAAAGCCTCTCAGAGGCATCCATTAGACTCTGCGGGTGGTCGTTTCGTCATTAAAGTGTGTGAAAGAGGTTTTGGTTTTGTTCACACTATTGTTTATGTATAAATCAGACAAATACCCCAGAGGAAACCAAAATTAAAAAAACCAGAAAGTGCAGTGATGTGTTACTAAGACTACCTAAGCTACGAAACTTAATGTCAGTACTTACCTAGTTGATTTTTACCAACAGCATGTACACTTTTTTAATATTGTAAGGATATATCAGAATTTAGCTATCAATATTATGTGATTGTATCGTGTTTACTTATTTCGCCCTATTTGTGACTGGAAAAAACAATGTCGTTAACTAATTCAAATAGGGACTTACTGACATTCGAAATAAAATATTACATTTAATAACCGATGAATTTGCATGCCTTTTCATAATCAGTCAAGCTTTAGCATCTGAGTTAGAAGTAGGTCAGTTTCAAGAGAAATTTTGAACGGAACAATTCAGTATACGAGAAGATAACTTGAATAACAAGTTTCACTTCAAATTGAAATCGCTAGGTAAAGTCATCGCCAACTTGGATCTGCCTGCGTTATCTTAAGGTGGAATGTTTATAGTTCTAGTCAAAGGTAGCTCAAAGGGTGTTATCCATCAAGCGCAGAATAATTGTCTTAACTAGGTAGTGTTTGCCCAGTGGTCAAAATTCGTCTAGGTCTAGTGGTCTAGGAGAAGAAAATTGTTGACAAATCGAGGAAAAAAAGGTACTTGAATTGTTTTATTTCTACATGTCTTTACCTATCTACAATAGACTAATAGACAAACAGGTAGATTCAATTATATTTTGAGTTATTCACCCGATTATTACCTCAGCGGTCGAATAGTTAGCTATCACCGAGGTCTAGGGTCCGATTCACTCTCGAACTTAGGAGAAAACGTAGTTCTACTTAAGTACCTATATATTTTTCGGGTCTATAAAGTTGTTAAAACGTTTTTGTTTTACGATTTTCCCTTACACGAGTGTTTTAGCTGCTTAGTCAGACATCGAAGCAATGTTTTTGAAGTTGTACAAAGTTTATTTATATTTTGCGTTGGTACCCGACTTGATGGGTCTATTATTGTAAGTACCATCATTAAATGGATTATAATAATATAAGGGATCAGGTTACCTTTAATAACCTACTACGTACCTTTGTTTACTCTTGTACGTATTATAATGAATTTTTGTGCGTAAGTATGATGAGATGTGATATTTTAGGATACAATATATTATTTATCTAGCTTCTATAAAAAGGAACATTGCTTATTTACAGCTAACTGAAGATGTATTGATTTATTTTTCTTTTTACTATTAGTAAATAATTAATATATGTTTATTGCACTAGGTGCTTTTGAATTTGAATAAGCTCTTTTCAATCTCAAATGTGAATTATTTATTCTACCATGCTCGGTAACAGAAAGCTTTTGATTAATTATGTATATGTCAAAAAGCTTAAAATCATTCGTTTTTAAAGGCTTTGTGATTCTATTGGATTTATTGTGTTCGGTTGGGCGGGCGGCTCCACGGATCCACCTCACTGCTTCTTGATATTTTGAGAATATTATCGACGCCAAAACATAGATATACAACACAGATGCTGGCTTTGAGTTACTAGTGATATACCTACTTGTACTTATTTTCATCATTAAATCATAATATGTCGAATAGAAAAGAGTGGAGAAATATGTATGTGTTTAAATAGTTCTTCAACCGTATTTGCAACCAGTCGAGAATTATCACCTTACTTTATAAGTACAAAGGTAGGTACTAGCTTCCGCCCGCGACTTCGCTTGAAATCCAGTGGAATATTAGTGAGAATTTCAATAACTTCTTTCTTAGCACATGCCTACGTACCTACGTCATAACTATCAGTATACAACATGTTACAAAAATACCCCTAATGCCGAATATGGTATACTAGCGGCCCGCCCCGGCTTCGCACGGGTACAATGTAGTTACTAATGTGGTGAGTGTGAAGTTATTAGACTATACTACAGGATATCTATATATAGTGGTGGCCACATAATTAAGGACGCCAGTCGATTTTCATAAAAATGAAGTAACTTTT
This sequence comes from Catoptria pinella, assembly GCA_963556745.1. NCBI lineage: Eukaryota > Metazoa > Arthropoda > Insecta > Lepidoptera > Crambidae > Catoptria > Catoptria pinella. The sequence continues at coordinate 9,687,716 of OY750771.1, forward strand.
AAGCATTGCTTCTCCGCCAGGGATTGACCGAGCGGTGATCTGGTGATGGCCATCCAGGGAGTGAATGGAGGAGATTCAGATTTCTATACATTCCCAAGTGATCTGACCAGCATTTTAAGAGATGTAAGGATATGTTTAAAAATACCGCGAATATAGCATAAAAATGTATGAGAATCTTGCAACTGAAAATTCTGATGCTTACATCTCTTAGATGCTGACCAGATCAGTTGGGTGTGTATTGCGATCTGAATCTTCTCCTTTCACTCCCTGGATGGCCATCATCAGATCACAGCTAGTTCAATCCCTAGCGGAAAACCAAGACTTCAAAATTACCTCGTTTGTATGAAAATCGAGTCCTTAATTATGTGGCCACCACTATATGTATATGTATATACGACATACACAACTTATGCAAGGGGTGTTATAAGTTTGACCTGTGTGTCTGTCTGAGGCAACCTAGCTCCCAAACTTATGGACCGATTTTGATGCGGTTTTTTATGCATAGTTTAAAAGATCTAAGTGTACAGACGACGGGACTCCCAAACCATTGATCTGATTATGATGAAACTTTGGTGAGTTGTTCTGCTTACGACCGGGAAGATCCCTGGCTAAAAAAAGGAGCATTGCAATACGCATGCCGGGTGCAGCTAGTTCTAAATAAAAATAAGTTGTGCATTATCAGGATTATTAATCTCGATCAACCAACACTTCCCTTTAATATACAACGTGTTACAAAAATACCCCCAATGCCGAATATGGTATATAAGGACCATCAAACTAAATAACTTTTACTATGGGACCAAATCTGAAATCGCGTAACAATAATCAGCTGTTTCATACAAAAATTAAAATCGAAAATATAAAAATGTATGAAACAACTGATTTTTTCTTTTTTTCGCGATTTGAGTGTTGGTTCCAATAGTAAAAGTGGTTTAGTTTGATGGTCCCTATATACCATATTCGGCATTAGGGGTATTTTTGTAACATGTTCTATACCTACCACATTTCTTCTCATGTTATTCGGTTGCAAAATAAAAAGGCTATTCGGCGAGCTGACTCTCGAGCAGGCGACATTAGAGCTGGCCATGGGAGAAACAATCACTGCAGATCTACACCAGCCGCTCTTAAACTTTGTCCCTGTGCTTTATTAATTGTCATAGCATAGGCGACTTGACCGAATATTGTATTCTTTTAAAATTAAACTGATAATTAGATGGAATAATTTTGCACCTTATTACAACGCAAGGAAGGAAAAAATGACAGCACGGCCAACATAACGCCATAGGTACTATTCAATGAAATGCATTCTACCTACTCTCAGGGGAAATGACGAAAGAGAATGTAATACTACGTTGAGATGACAAATGATATTTACTTTTCTTAATTAATCAATCAAATGCACAAAAAAGTTTCAATTCCGACGTCGAAGTCAATCACAGCAAAATTAAATTTAAATCACTTTTTAACCCTGTTAGGTGATAAATATTAATAAAATACGAAACACGTGTTCAATTAATTTTGTGAAAGAATGTCTATGCCAAATTTCAAGTCAATCGGGCCAAGGAATCGCGTCCTCCCATACAAACTTTGCCACCCTGTTTCACCCCTTTAGGGGTTGAATTTCGCAAAATCCCGTCTTAGTGAGCACTTACGCCCTAAAAGGAGCCCCCATGCAAAATTTGAGACTCCTAGCACTTGTAGTTTCTGAGATTTCGTGATCAGTGAGTGAGTGAGTGAGTGAGTGATTTTCCCTTTTATATATATAGATAGGGACCGTCAAACTGATCAACTTTTACTATGGGACCAACTTGAAGTCGCGAAAAAATATCAGCTGTTTCATACAAAAAATAAAATCGAAAATATCAAAATGTATGAAACAGCTGATATTTTTTCGCGATTTGAGATTTTTTTTCGAGAAAGTTGTTCAGTTTGATGGTCCCTATATACCATATTCAGCATTAGGGGTATTTTTGTAACGTGTTGTATATGTCAAGTTTCAACCGAGCGGTTTGTGTTGTGCGATGATAAATCAGGCGTGATTCAGCCAGAATATGTCATTTCATATTTATAGATTATTTAATTTAGCATTGTGATTATTGTCTATCTTATCGTTGTAAACGTATCTGTGCCTTGTGTTATGAGTTTGCCCAGTTATACGTTTACTATACTCGATAGTGACTGTAGTAAGCAATTTTGTATGAATTTGGCACAGCGCATCCGGCGGTAAGTATACTAACACCCGTTTGCACTCAACTTAAGAATCGCCTAAGTCTTTTCCTAACTACAGCTCGATCAAAATAAATAGGCGCATGAAAGCTGCATGACAACTAAGTTAATGACACCGTTTTAATTTGGTCAAGGAAAAGACTTGGGCTATTCTTAAGTTTAGTGCAAACGGGCATAAACGTTGTCATACAAATATCAATTACAGTTGCTATCGAGTATAGTATAAGCGTAAACTAATATGCCTACTGCCTGTCGATTCTGTAACCAAACTCGCATCTCACTTCACTTCGCTTGAAATTATTATTAGTAATTAGCTGAATATAAGCTACTTCACCTATTGCAAAAGGTTTTAGGTAACACCGCAGCTACCTAAAATCTTTTGTAATAAAAATACAGCCTATTATTTTCCCATTTATGATTTAAAATTCCCGCGCAGTGAAGTGAGGTTCGTGTTTGATTACAGAATCAACAAGATATTTGATGAAGTATCGAAGAACCTTTCAGATTTCAACCAAAAAACAAACGTAATTAAATAACTTTGTCAATAGTACTACGAATAATCATAAAGTTCGCAACATTATGAAAGAATAAGTACCTAGTTTATTGGTAAACTTTTAAAACCCAAGGGGCTAAAAGGTCGTGTCGTAACTAAGCAATAGATTGCCTGGCCGCAGGCAGAGAAACCAATTTGACATTCGATTGTTCTAAGTAGTTATTGCGATTTCTACGTTAAATAAAAGTCGATAGCTACTTACGGATTAAACTCCTAATATAAATTCATTACGTCATTAATACATGATAGCGGTGCTGGATGAATTTCTGCCTGTTGTTGATGCTATCATCTAAAAATAATACGTAGTACTTTTCAATTTTGTCGATGAGTAATAAATACACCGTTAATTTTTGTATATCTAAAAATGAAATGGGGATTTCAGACCACGTGAATGAACAACTTTTACTATGGAGCCAACCACGGAATCGCGAAAAAAAAATCAGCCGTTCTATACATTATAGTCGAGTCGATGTTGTAATTTTTTTATGGAACAGCTGATTTTTTTTTCCGATTCCGTGGTTGGCCCCATAGTAAAAGTTTTTCATTCACGTGATCTGAAATCCCCATTTCATTTTTAGATATAGGTACTTAAAAATTAACTGTGTATAAATTTTCAATATTGTAGATGAGTAATAAATATAAATAAATATATTGGACAACATCACATAGGGCTTATCATATGGTCAAGAAAGATGTCCCATCACCCGACACGCGAGCCAAATGCGAATTTGCAGGTGTCAAGATCAATGGAGCATATTGGTCCCCCAGCAATATTTGAATATTTATACCGATATTTTAATATTGATTATAAACGTCTACCTGGTGTTGTGAATTTCATGATACAGATAGTTGATTTAAATTATTGGAGTAGGTAGTAAGCATTTAGACCCATATCTACAGATTCCCAATTCTACAGATTCTCATGTCTACAGATTCTCAATTTTACAGATTCTTATGTCTACAGATTCCCAATTCTACAGATTCTCATGTCTACAGATTACCAATTCTACAGATTCTCATGTCTACAGATTCCCAATTCTACAGATTCTCATATCTACAGATTCCCATATCTTAAGTAGTTTGTTCGCCTAAAGCTCAAGACAGGCGTAATGTTTACCTGAAGGCCACCAAGAAAACATGGTTAATTATTTTAACGATTTTCGCAAAAGTTTGTCGCATGATGTAGAAAATACTGAAAATACAATATTTTGTAATTAAATAGCATGTCATTGTGTAGCTTAAAACTTTGGCAGTCTGTTAAAAACTTCTCTATATTTAAATTACTTACGATATATGATATACCTGTATCTAGTTCCCGATTTGAAAGCAAACGAAGCCCTTGGTAACCAAGTCGTCTTTATTGTTCTGCGAAACTTCCCTTGTTACACGCATATTAAACTCGTTAAAAAGTAATTTGAATGTAGTAATTATGTTTCAGCACAAACAGCAAAATTGTTTAGTGGTCTAAGGTTTTTTAGATTCTCGTAGTTAACCAACACGTTTTAAAAAAATCTCCGTTCTGTGTGTTTATCGATAACGATGAACTTGATATAAGGTAAATCTTATAGAAGTTAAACAAACGGGCAATTTCAGAAAAGTGATTTTCATTATTATAATGCAAATTATTTAAATATATTTATCTACACCCATGATTTAAATCCTTTATAAAAGTTTCTAAACCACTTAACTTATTGCCCACATTAAAACAACCAGTGTCATAATAACCATAATATCATCCAAACGTGTGTTATAATGTGTAATGCAACTCCAACATTAAAACAACCAGTGTCATAGTAAGCATGATTTTATCCAAACGAGTGTTATAACGTTGTATGTACTAAATTTCATAAAGAAACTCCTTCGAAGTTATGGTTACTATGAAACAGGTTGTTTTAATGTTGGCAATAAGCTAACTAGTTCAGAACCTTTTAAAGAGGATTCATATCATGGGTGTAGTGTGTATAAAGTCTTATATGCAACTGTACATAATTAGGTATTAAAGCACTCATGTAATAAGTACTATTATCTATCACAATCGTGTTTTAATATCCCTAATTATACCACAGTGGTATAAATAACTATTAGTATAACTACATGTATAAAAGCGTTTATTTAATTGCTGTAAGTAACTTTAAACATGAAATTCTACAATTATTTAAAATTAGAGTGTTAAACATGAAATGAGGGATTTATTTGATTAACAATTTCTGCAAGGGTCAACAAAGACAAGTCGTATTTTTCAAACATAAAGTTTTAAGTGAAAATGTAGTACCTATAACAAGAACATATTTTCCCGTCACGTGTACAGCGACCTTAATTCGTTAAAATTAATTATTAAAAATAAAATCATGGCGCCACACGGCACTTTTTGTTTTATTCACGTTTCGTGTTATTCAAATCCTAATTTAATTAACTTCACATTGATTTCTACTTTCAACCCCATTTCGCACGAAGAATGTCCATTTGGCCGACGGACGTGCCTTTCGCAAAAAAACTTTTCACATCCGTTTTTTTTTAGTTTTTCTGTCACGTCCGCGTGTCACAAAAGTTTGAATGAAATCCCTGTCACGACCCAACCACGTTTTATTCGATGTAAAAGTTTGCCAATTCTGTCAGTTAATCGTAACAATGTTGCAAGGAATTTACTGAAAAGATGTAAAACCGATTTGATTGAGGTGTTGTCGCGAAGTTCATCTGCAGATTTTATCAGCAAAAAAACAGGGCCTTATTTAATAAACGTGAAAATTATTATAGTAATTATTTAGTCACCTGTCATAACAATTTTATATTGTACATTTAGCACGAAAAAAGGGAATCGAAGTCGAGTTGTGCTCGACAAATTTCATTTATTAGATTTTAATACTAATTATTATGTTAACATTGACCGAAAGTAGTTACACTATCTTACTTACATTAAAACCCTGTTCGATCGCTCTTATCCAACTCATCAACGAGCAAAATCTTTAGTTTGTTTGTTTTTTTATTTAGATATTCCCGAAACTCAGGGCCCAGTTTATTTATTAATCGTGGTAAGAAGTAGTGAGCAGTGCGGCTGCCACATGTGTTGCGTGCAGCTATCGTAACCAGCCAGCTACGAGTGATCGCACGCGTACCTTTTGTGGGAAGCTACTTTTTTTTACATTATTATAAAAAAAAACTTCCACAAGAAGCAACGAACTATACAAAACGTTTCAAACTATACAAAAAACTGACATTGATTGCACTCGATACGAGCTAAACGTTTTATTTATGCCCAGTAGTGGGCGTCGTGCTAATACAGAAAAGTAATAAGTACTGGTATTCAAACATACTTATAATAAAGCTTTGTTTAATGTTTAGAAGTCTCCAACTTCCTTTATGAACAATATTCATCTTGAATTCGCGAAAGCGCTAAAAATAACATATCGACCAAAACCGGACTCTATTACGGGTAATTTTTTAGAGATTTAAGTTCCATTAACAGAAGACATTTGTGTAAGCTGACATTATCCGTGAAAAGCAGCCTTTGTGAACATGTCATTAGTCTTGCCTCGCTAAGAAGATTAGCCGCCTCCGCTAGCGATCTGGGATAAAAATGCATAGCTAGGTATACTGTACTTATTAAATTTTTTCATTAGTATCTTAGAAAACACATAATCGATAAGATTCTTATCTGCTACCGCTATGGACAATTTCAATCAATTGAAAATAGTGAAAAAAATGTGATTATAAAGACTGTTGTGTGGAAAAAAAAATCTTTGAATGCAGTTCCAATTATTTATGAAATTAAATAAAGTTTTCTTTCAGTAAACACTTCGTATCTTCAATATTTAAGGTACTTTCCCTCCGTATGGCAAAATTTTGGGACACCCTGTATACTTCTACACTCTATTCTCTTACTACTAATTATTTTCTCTCAAAATTAGGTGCCGATTATTCGCGCTTACTTTATAAAAATACATTCAAGTTTATTAAATTTAATAAACTTGAAATGTCTGCTAATCAATAAATCAATCAATTTTATTGACTTAAAGCTTTGGCATTTTAGAATTTTTCCATGAATCTATTTCTTAATCAGATTTAAGTTAAGTATACTGTATAGGTACTTAGACTACTTAGCTAAAATAGGTTGGTTTAGTATTCTTTACAAATTGTACCTTTCCATTTGTCTCTCATGAATCCCTTACAAAGATAGGCCTACTTTTGTGCTGTCGCGGTAAATAATGGTCGGATGCCTTTTTTCCCATATATTTGACAAATGGCCCCGAAGTGTATCGAAGTGGGGGCGCAACAGTTGTTGTTGCATTCCAAAAGTATTGTCAGATAATTTTTTGAACCCAATAATCGAGGAAAATATTTTTTTTTGATTGAGAAAAATGTTTATTGGTACAAGAAATGTGTTTTCTTTTTAAAAGAGATTTATTTATCAAAATTCGATTAGAGACATTAATGCATAGCAAAATGAAAATTAGAGGCTTCGATTTATGTTAATTATATATAAGTAAAAGCCAATTTTGAGAACGTGGTTCAATACAAAAGTTTTGAAAGTAATTAACTACACTTATCTTCCGAGTTCATTTGGTAAGTTATAAAAGCTCACCAGATGTCCGTCAAATAAAATACCCATTGCCCGTTATAGCGCGACCCTAAAAAAGTAGTAAAATTATTAGCGCGCCGGGAAATTCTTCGGGCGACTGCCATCACTATCGTAGCAGTCTCTCGTAGAGTCCGCTACGGTGTAGTCGGGTGCTACGCGCAGCGTTACGGACTTTTCATTGTGGTTTCGCGAAGTAGCAGCGGTTTCAGTTGACACACATTTTAAAGTGCAATGAACGTGCAGTGCTTTCAAAGTCACTTAAGTGTATTTAAGCTTAAATTAGTTTAAATTTTGTTTACTTTTGTTGGTTATTTTAAAAGATTTTGAAAACGTTAATCCTCTAAATTAAATCATCATTAAGTATGAGAAAAAAATAATATAATGTTCACTCAACTTTTACTTCAAATGCAAAGGTATTAAATTCTTGATCTTTTTTATTTAAGTTAATCCTCATATTTAGCCTATTAGAAAAGTAAGATTACATAATATTCCATTTATATACATGACTTGGGATTAAACCAAAATATCGAAAAGTAACGAACTTTATTCATCAGTTATTTGTTTAGCTCATGTTTTTAAACAGAACGCATCGTACAAAATTTTACAACAAGAAGAAGGCGAAGGCTTTTCACTGAAGTTTGGATTAAAGCATAATATAATACTAGTGGTTTTGTAAGCTATGTTGGTTCGAACGGAATCGTCAAAAAAAAAAAATAGATATCGAACCTGCTCGCAAAATTTCACGAGAACCGGTTGAGAAATGCGACCTGTAGAGGAGAACAGACGGACAGCCGGACAGCATACATATGAAAGCATTTTTGCCCATGCCGAAACAAAGACGCTTGGCTCGCGCTTCGCGCTCGCTCGTTCAATAATTTTCGCTTAGCGTTATTACGCTTGACGTATTGCGATGTCAGAAGTTTGAAGCTTAATGAATCGTGTAATGGGATCCCAAGTAAACAGTCTTCCCTTTTCGAAGTCGGTTTTTTTAATCTCGTTAGCTGTGAGGAACGTTGAAGAAGGCGTACTGCAAATATTTAAAAGAACAGATATTAAATGCTTATGTAAAGTACTAGTTGTAAGACGAAATTTTATCAAAAAAAACTGGCCAAGTGCGTGTCGGGCCACGCGCAGTATAGGGTTCCGCAGTTACCTTATACCTATAAGCTTATATTTACTACCTGTTTTACACAACTTACGACTAAAACTAAGTAAGTGTTAGTACTTACTGAATTAAATTGTTCATTGAATAGTTGGAACAGAAATTTTTTTTTCCAAGTATTATTCTACCACTTTTTTAGCGTAATTAATATACACGCATTCAAGCTAAATTACAGCTTTCTAGTACTTAGGGCCTCTGAGCTAAGCCGCGGACTGACGGACAGACGGGCATGGCGAAACTATAAGGGTTACTTATTGACTTGACTACAGAACCCTAAAAATAGAGTTGTTAGGTTTTATTTCGTAATAGGGAAAACAAACTTTTTTTAATCTATAATTTAGTGTTCATTTTGAACTTGCTTCTTAAAAATAATAATATTTAAGTTGAAGTCGGTACCTTTCGCGGTCTAAGCGACTGCTTTCCTAAGTGATTCCTACTTACTCGTACAAGTATTTATTAACGTAAACTTAAAATATCAGAAGCCTTATAAATTTTATTGATGCTGTAATTTTTATACGAAATTGTTACATGATAGTTAGAATCTATTCAGGTCTATTATGTATTCTGTGGTATTGTGTGAAGTGAGGGTTCAATTTCTGATAGCAATAATGTTTATGTCTATCCTGAATTCAATATAATATAGATTCAATTCAATTAAACAGTAACGACGTTTATCTATTCATTTTTTAAAGGCTAAGTTTTTGTTACTTTATTTAATTTAAGGAATTTCTAAATGTAGACATGACATCCTATCATAATCATTTTTCTATATCAGCTTTCACCCGCGACTTTGTCCGTGTGGTCTATAAAAATAAATCTTTCCACGGGAATATACAACTGGGATAAAATTATCCACTAAGCTTAGAACTGTTAATGTTCACTAAATAAAATAAAAATAAAAAACTGTCTCCGTACGTACAAAGTTTTATCCAAATCGGTTCAACCATTTGAGTAAAAAACATCTAGACATCAAAACTTTCAAACTCGTATTTAAAATTGTGTTACCGCTCGGCCATTACGACATTACCGCGTGCGCGTCTTGCGTCTCGGCGACACTCAGCAACCCTGCGCGGTCGCGACGACCGACGAGCTGAGAGACCTACACATCGAGACAACCACGCAGTGGTAACAAAGGGTTGTCGGGACGCAAGACGCAGTACGCGCGCGCGGTGATGTCCAGGGGCCGTACCGGCTAACGCATCGAACTTCGGAAAGTCTGCCGGGCTTAAAATTAAAACAGATAAATCGAGCCCCAATCGGGCCAAAATGGCGAACCCCATGCAATTCACAATGTCACACGAACATCGATATCTTCTAAATAAATTCGGTGAATAGTACAATACGAAACTCCTTACTTCGATTTATCTGTTTTAAATTGTAGCTCGACAGACCCGCCGAAGTTCGCCGGTAGGGCCCCTGTTCAAGGTGGTAGGATAGGATAAGTACTATCTGAAAGTAATGGGCACATTTTTCGACATTGGGCACCTACCTGTTCAAAACACATTATTTTTTCTGACCTCCTTTTTGTCCGTGGTTTTCAAAGTTTAGATTTAAAAAAGGGTGCACTTTGTTTTTGCAGCTGACTCGTGATATTTTTTAATTTTGCATTCATGCCACAAAACCTTTTAGCTTTTAGCGTAAATACAAAAGGTTCTTAAAACATGAAGTGTTTATTTTGTTTTAATGAAAATGATTTTCATGTTTTCATTTTTCTTGTAATTTACATTAATTCCTTAACCCTTCAACGCCCGAGACAATACATTTTCCATTGTTATCCGGCCGCTACGCTTACATTTAAAGATTAAATTTGAGCAATAGACGATTAAATAACATGTCGCATACTTATGTAAATCATAGATTTTTATGTATTGAATGGTATTGACAAGCTCACGGTACGAAATTTAGTTTACTGCTTATTTTAAGGCTTTAATAGTAAGCGTAGCGTTCAAATACACAGAATGTTGGCCATTTGAGTAAAGGGGCTGGGCTCGGAACTCGTTAGTTTCGATATAGCCGCTTTGTGAAACATTATCAACAGTTTTAACACTGTAAAAAAAGTCCGTACTCTAAAAAAAATACAGGTCTGGCCGCTGGCAAAAACTTCTAGGTGCATTATTTTGCACAAAAATCATACGAGTCATAGTGTCATATTAAGTCGGCCGAGTTGTAGTTAAAATATTACTGGGTAGGTTCATAATGATTAAAGTGGTTTTACCAACCGTCAACATAATGATAATAAACTGGATTTCAATTAGTGATATGTCTAGTTAAAATCCAGTTTACATTAAACCGGGACACATCGTATATATTTTCGTAAAATAGTAGAATAAATAATGCGAGGATATTTTTTAACATTTTTATAAAAGGATTGCGTTAATTCACCTATGTTGAATTAGTTAAGTCAAGAGTTTAACCGATTGGTGGATTGGGACTTAATTTGCATACAGATAGCTCTAAATCAGTTGGCTCAGCGTGGCTACGAGGCGAGGTGTTTAATAACATTTAGGAAGCTAACGCTACTTTTAATATCAATGTAAATCATGGGTAAATGTTTTTCTTCATAATTTAGCTTTAGAGTTCACGATATTAAAAAATGCTGCTCCATACCGGTTTGGTGATTATAAAGCTACACTAGTATTGCAGAAGGCAACTAATGAATACGAGATAGATCTCCGTGTCCCAAAAGTTGCATCGTTTTCCGATGTCCCGCACTAGTGCGGGAAGTGGTATTCCAAATTCAAAACGGTAGAACTCATCAGCTAGCATTATTTTTATAAAACTTTATGGTTGCATGACTGGTCGTTTGCAATGACTTCAATTACCTATACGAGCTGTTCAAAATTAAAATTGTGTCACAACCAACCTTCGCGGCGCATCAACTGTTTCTCTCGGTCGCTCGCAATAGACTAGAGGAGTAGCGGTGCATACACCGTAACTTATTTTAGCAATTTTTCGGTACTGTACAGCCTGTCTAGTGTAGTATACACATACCCCCTTATTAAAAAACGAAGAGTAAGTTTACACCTAGTTTAACCAAAAAGTTTGCTTAGGAATATAATGCTTTGAGACGTCAAACGTAAATACTAATATTGCTAAACAATATTTTCTGTTAAACCAGGTGTAAACTTACTATTCGTTTATTAATAAGGCCGATAGAGTCTTTGGTCGTTTCACATGGCCACACGAACTCAATTTACATACACGCGCTGTTTGTTGTTAAGACGTTCCATTGTACCTTGGTAGTCCAATTCTAGTCCAGAAAGTCCAAGACTGTAGTTAGGTACCTACACTGTTCCCTTATTTATCTTCGAAGTCCAAAGTCCAATGTCAATGAAACTATATATCCGAACAAACATAAAAAAACATCAATGTATTAGTAATCGAAATGATAGTATTCTCAGGATTACTTGAAAACCACTGAACAGATTACCAAATTTAAAAAAATGGGACTAATTTAGGAACAAACCTGATGAAATAACTTTGAATCATTTCAATAAGTCGAGCCGTTTTTAACCGACTTCAAAAAAAGGAGGAGGTTCTCACTTCATCGGAGAATATCCTCCTTTTTTAATGTCGGTTAAAAATGCACCATTCTTTGATAAAGGTAGACTTACTATATCACAAAGTCAAGTGTTTGAAGGTACAGTCGGCAACAAAAGTAACATTCAGTTTAAACGTTGTTTCAATAATATCGTAAATGTTAGTTTTTAGATGGGATAGGTTGATTTAATTTTTTTGCTGGTCACATTTCTAAGTAAAGCTAACCATTCTGTTTATTAAAATTAGAGAAGTGCTTATCAGTGTTAAAAGTGTTAGTTTCAGTTTTAAAATAAATTCTTAGTAAGTAAAAGTTAAACCTGTTACTAGGAAAAAAATGAAAACTGCAGACGAGTTAATTAATACCTAACCTTTTTGACAACGTTTGTAGAAATAAAGTTAACGTGGAGATTGGTGAATCCAGTTAAATTTTTTATATCACTTTAGTTAGAGGTTTCTAATAATGTTAGGTCTTTTTTAATTTGGGATTTTAGCATTCACAGTGCTATTTTTTGTAATAATATACTAGAAAAAATACGAATCTCATCAGATAATATTCTTGGACGGTAATCGAACCCGCGACCTTTAGAAGTCCGGTCCAATGCTCTTACCGCTGAGCTATCGAGTCACTAATTTTTTCTAGTATTGTATAACGTTAGGTCTATTAGATGTCTCTATATATTTGTTGTTGATTGTACAAAGGTAGATAGGGTGAGATTTCCTGAATTCGGGTGAGTAGGCGAGTCGACTTACCTCTCTGGTGTTATGGCTCGATTGCTTTCAAACGGGTGGAAAAAGAGTTACCTACTCCAAATAAACTTAAAGGAAATTTTTCTTTTGTTTTTTGCCAGCAAGATTTCCTAAACCTGTTTGTAGGGATAGAGATTTAGGACATTTTTGGTGTAAAGCTTACTTATTATATTGTTGCACTTACTTTATCTACCGCACTGTAACTGAATAATGAAATTCGTGCTCTCCAATATTAAGTAACATGTTATTTAAAAAAAAATTGTCTTTAACCAATTAGAGTTTCATTCATCATTATAATTTTACTCAATAATGCTAGTAATGTGGTTTTTAGTTTGACAACCTTCTTTGAGCAAAGTCGAGCTTCTCTTGTTGTATGGTATTTCATTATTGTTGAGTTTTAGTCACCATCAATTTCCTTTGAGAATCCATTACTGTCGAGTTTTGTTTCAAACATAGTTAGGTGAACAATAGTACATTGTGTATATCGAGGGGAGAAAACCCTGTTACACAGATGCCGTTTTTGTACTTTTATATAAAATTAGTAAAGAAAAATATAAGAAACTCGCACTTGACAGTTTTTTTGACGTTTCATTAAATACCGATTATTTACATTATACACCTATTTGCGATACCTCTTATTTGGGTTTTAAAGGAGGTCGAAAAAACCTTACTTTTTGGCTCTGATTTCCGACGCACCGTTTCTAAGATATTTTAATTTTTGTACGTTTATTTTTTCGAAATTAGGATATAGCACTATAGTATAGTACGTAGTACTAGCATTGTTTGAGTAAAGCACTATACAAGCCTTAGTCTATAATAACTGCTGCCCACGTAATGATGGCCTCGAGCTAAACTTAACTACGCTCTCGTCTTCAAGCTTGGTCATCATTGCGGTCCTTGCTGTCCGCGCTATAAAGGCCTCGACCTAATTGCACATCAAGGGCTGCAATGCTGACTGCGCTGTGACGAAGTGAACTTGCGCTAAGCTCCGCTCTCGGCCATCATCATCGCTGCCAACAACGCAGTCATTATAGACCGCGGCTGTAATGTACTATTATAAGTACAACTTTATACACACGTGTGACACAGCATAGTGCGAGACAGTATAATGATCAGATTTACTATTTCTCCGTGTTATTTGGAATCTGGAAGATAAGGCTTCCAAAAATAGACTGTGAGCGTTCGCCGCAGAGAGGGACTGATTCCCACCTGCCTCAACTTATGAATACATAAATACTGATTTGGGGACCGCGTGTTAAATAAAGGGAACCCTTATGATTTAATAGACATCACTCAACATACCTTTGTTAATACCTCGCTATATTTAGAGTTAAGTGGCAAAAGCTCACTGACGATTACGACATTTTGTAATTTGTATGTACACACGACAGCACGTCAGTTAAACTGCGAAAACAGCTTTTATCATGTATGGGCATAAAGGCGGTCTCAAGGTCAACATGTATAGTCTGAGGTGCCGCCGTGTGTACCTCACTAAAATTGTTTAAAAATACACATAGGTAATATTTTTTCACCTACAGCATAAAAAGGGGCGCTTATGGCGCGTAAAACCCGCGAGGAAAAGTGATTTTTTTAATGTATAAGATCACATTGTAATAATAAAGAAAAAAGAAAATGAGTAACAAGGATGGGATTCGTAATATTTATATGTGAGAAAAGGGAGATAGAAAACTTTACATTGTCAGACATGGATTAAAAAAAATGAATAAACGGAATGGACATATCTACCAAGGAGGTTTAAACAATTTGTATTTATGCTAATCTGTTACCTACCTAGTGACATGGAACTATACCTATTTATGAAACTTGACAGTAATGAACACAAAATTGAGCTTGGGAGCTAAATAAAGCTCTTTTTTTCTTTCGTCTTCTGAAACTAAATCATAAAACAATATTAGCGTTTAACTATTAAAAAAGTACGGAACTTAAAGTGTTATAGAGACGGTATGAATCGATCAATCGCTCAAAAATTTATTTAGCTAAGGCAAAATCTCACGGAGATTTTCGTGAAATACACGCACAGAGACGTGACTGATGCTACATACAAACCTTATATCTTATTATACAAGGTGTTACAAAAATACCCCTGATGCCGAATATGGTAGATAGGGACCATCAAACCTTAACAACTTTTACTTTGGGGCCAACTCTGAAATCGCGAAAAAAAATTAATACCTTGTAATTATAAATATAATATCATATACCTAGGTACATAAATAATATTAAATAATACATAATATCTTTCCATATGATAAAGCTGATAAGTTTTTTGCGCCCATTTCTCTTGTCATCTAAAAGACGTCATAATGGGTGGATGCTTATTATGATAGCTTATTTGAATAAATAATTTCATTCATTCACTCATTCAACCACAGACCATACAACAAATACTACGCAATACAAGAACTTAATAATATATCTAAAGAGGGGCCCTGTTTTTGAAACGCGGCGAGCGCTCTTTTCTACTCATTTTCATTCGACAGCATGGCTGTACAAAGAAAGCGCTCGCTGCCTTTCAAAAATAGGGCCATAGACTTATTTATTAATCCTATGACAACTCAACATGGAGCCCTATGGCCCCATGTTGTTTGGTAATATGTTAGTTTGTTTCTTTTTAATCTTTGACAACCTTAGACGGAGATGGTATATATTGTTTTTGGCCATTAATGGGATGTGTTATCAAAACAATAGTCTATCTGCTTCGTCTATAAAGAATATTACAAATAAAAACCTTAGTCGGTGTATATAGTACTATACAAACCTATAGAGTAATAGAGACAACCCTGAAAATAAAAAGTGACGAACATAGAACCTCCTTTTTTTTAAAGTCGGTTAATAAAATTAGGTGACTCGCTTTTAACCTTAGTGCCTGATTACGAAAAAGGAAGGAATCTAAGTTACTTTAACTAAACGAAACGTATCTGTTTGAAATGCTGAAAGAGACCAAGAGTCTGAAATGGGCGGGAAATAATGACATGCAACTGAATACATGTGATATGAATTTATTGTGAGGCGTTATTTATGTATTATGTTAAATAATATATTAGAAATATAAAAAATCGACTCACCCGTAGTTTCTTAGACGGGATTCGAACTTTAAGTGTTTAAGGAATTCGGCCAAATTCATTAACCAACATAGGTATGCTATCGGGAGCAAGCATAAAATCAAACGCATATGAGCTGCTGAATGGAAAATGAATTGTTTAAATCAATGCTGTGTACATTATTATAACATACATATTTTAATAATGTACACAGCTAGCTTCCGTCTGCGACTTCATACGCGTGGACTTTCCGAAAAATCCCTAGGGAAATTATTAAATTTAGCTTTTTCGCATTCACAATGCTATTTTTATTTTAAGATAAATAACATTAGAAAATATATTATAAAAATCGACTTACCCGTAGCACCTCAGATGGGACTCGAACTCGCACCCTTGGGATTCCGGCCCAAAGCACTGACCAATTTCATTATGCTACCGAGTTACTAGTGGGAGCGGCGAAATTTTCTAGTACTTTTTACATCGTCGCTGCAAGGGAATCCCTAGGGAACCAGGATAATCTCCCAGGATAAATCCCTAGGGAAAAGTATCATATGATATAATCGAAACATTTTTATGTTTGAGCCAATCCAAATCGGTTCAGCCGTTTTAGCGTGATGGTACTCCATCACGAACAAACAATCTTTCAAATTTATAATATAACTAGCTTCCGCCCGCGACTTCGTCCGCGTGGACATTCGGAAGATCCCTAGGGAGCCTTTGACCGGGTTTTGGTTTTGCCAGGACTGGGTAAACAAAAATCTTCACTATTCCTGTGATTCGAGATGAGCTTAATCGTGTAAAACAAAAAAGAAACGAGACAAAAGCGTTCGCTTACGATACTACTCGTAGCTTGGCTTTTGTTTAAAATAAATCCCAATGAAAAAATAATCCGGGAACTTTCCTTAGAAGGCCAGAACTATAAAAATAATCGTTTGCCAGCATTGTAATCTCACAGATCAGCTCTAGATCTGTACGTGACGGGTCGCGTAACAGCCTCGATGTGTGAAAGGACTGCTAAAATGAGTTTGCCACTTCAACATAAGGATACTTAGCAGATTTCTTTTTCAGATATGTAGTTTAGAAACAATGTACTTAGTTTAATAACTGTGATTTTAATTTAATAAAATGCATCGCGGATGTTTGAAAGATAAAGTTTAGAAGCGTTAGAACATGTCTTACTTTTTTTAACTAGCTGCCGCCCGCGATTTTGTCCGCGTGGACGGTTGGAAAATCCCAAGGGAACCTTTGACCGGGATAAGTACCATTTTCATCCAAATCCGTTCAACCATTAAACTTAAGGCAACCTGCATGAACTTTAAAAAAAAACACTTTTGTCAATACAATTAAATTGGGTGTGACTAAATGGTGGTGGGAAATTTTTCCTGACTTTGAGTTGACCTAGAGCTGATGCAACACGACACTAGAGCTAATAGAATTACCAATTTCAATATTTGTGGGTTAACATTATTATTTCACAACACAATACAACTTTTATTCCAATTAAGCATCCATTGTGAAAAGAGAAATATATGTAGCTTACTCCCGCAAAAAAATATATATTTTTTGCGGGAGTAAGCTACATATATTTTTCTTTTCACAATGGTTTGGGACTTCCGCCAAGTAATGCCTAAGTCAATCAAATAATTAAGCATCCTTCAAAATGATGTAGTTTTTAGCGGTAGGGTAATATGATTACAGTTGGTAAAAAAAGGTAGCTTGTACGTAGTAACACAAGTTAGGTGCTAGTTTACCCTCGTTGGGTGTATAAAAATAAAATAACTTACTAAAATATTTTAACGCGAGTCAAACTACTTACCATAAAACACGAACGCATTAACTGAAGATTAACAATTTATTGAGATTTTGCACCAAATCGGTAGCCTTATGTCAATTGGATAGGGTACACAATCTCTTGTGAAAACCGATGTATTATGTAGATGTACAATTGTATATCTAATTGTTTTATGTTCGACCCTTGTATCTCCGGACCCGAGGGTCGGGGGCCGATTTCTGCGTTTCCTTTGTAATCGATTGATGGCTTTTAATAGTTTAGAATTTTAGATGTTGTAAGTACCTCTATACTAATCGATGGGTTCATAATATTTTTGCAGCGTCCTATAATTATATTCCGTATTAAAAGTTACTTAGACAAAATGCATATGCATGGGAAAACAAAATCACGTTTTTGTTTAGCGTAGCCTAAGAATTTGGAATACTGTTTGGAATGTAATAAAGTACGTGTCATAAGACGTAGGCCGATGGGAAATTACTGGGTGACACAGAACAGACAGCTTGAGGGAGAGTAGCATACCAAAGTTGTTAGGTTCCTTTAGAAATACCAAGTACCTAAATACACTGTTATTTTGAAGTCGTTTTAATTCCTTAATCCTTAATCGCTTAATGTGAGTGTTCATTCCAGATGAAACTAATGTTTTTTTTCCAAAAAAACAGGTATAGAAAAACCACCAAACAAATTTGGCCTTCCCCTGACCCATACTTACTTACCAGACAGCTGATTTTGTCGTTTTTCGACCCATGTTTCTTTATCAAAAATGTTTTAAGTTACATTGGTAGAACACTCATTGGGTCTCATTTAAAACGACTACATCACTACAAAATAACGATGTATAGTAAAATTTTGATGACCCAGTTTGGCCTAGTATCTTCAAACAGGATCATCGCGTAGGCGTCGCGTCAATTTCTAGAAAAAAAAAGTACTTACTTTAGTGCATATTTTCATCGTATCAGCCGCACGATGCCCAGTGCTGGGTTTACCCAGGACCTTTAGGACTTATTTATTTTTCGCTTAGTTGTTTCGGATTTACATACTTAACAAAGATTTATGCTACCTATGTTGGAACTAAAGTAACTTTTTGGGCAAAATTATCTAATTTGTGGCAATTTTTTTTTTATAATACTAAATAATTACTTACTTTTTTAAGCGATTTAAAGGAAGGTATGAATTTATACAAATCCATTAGTTTTGTAAAAGTCACAGCTAGACACTCATTTTTAAATCCTTAATGGTATTCACTAATAAAGATATAGCTTAATGAGATGCGTTATAGTGTTATGGCTCTGATTATTTTCTTTTTAGGTCAGAGTGGTGATGGCATAAGATGACTTCATCCACTTTTCTAATTCCTGTGTCATCCGCTTCTAACATATAGCTCTCATAAAGCTTTTGAACCAATAAAAAGCGGGTCAGCCATAAATCCAAGAGCACGTAAAAAGTATTCGTTTTTATCCAATATTTAATCGAAAGTTGTATCGAAGAAATTCGCAGAATTACGGCTTTTATACCATTAAAACTTGCGGAAAAAAATGCTGACAACTGGATTAAGAAGAATCAAGGGACTATGTCCGTAATATTCGAAGTTTGTATTTAAAAAGAAAATTCGAGATTTATTAAAACACTTTTGCTAGAAACAATAGAACCATGCCAATATCAAATGTTAAACACAAATCTTAAACTGGTTTGTTTTTTACGTTTTCACGGACAATATTGCAGAACTAATTTTGATGAATTTTAGTCTCAAAATATATTAGACCAGGACCTGAGTAGAAGTTATCTGTTTTTGAGTAGAAGTAGGGGATGTAGAAGTTAGTATGAAGATTGAAGTGTTTGTCTATGGATACAGTTGAAGAAACAAAAAAGGAGAAAAGGACTATTGTCAGTGTCGTGTCTTAAGAATGTAAAAAAAATATTTAATTTTATAATAAATTGGTTATAAATAAATATAGCTTAAACTGTAATTACGTGTTTTAACATTATAGAACTGGAAGATGATGGTGATGATGCGGACAAAGTCGCGGGCAAAAGCTAGTACTAAATATGTTCGAACCATCAAAAAACATATTGAGAGCTGGGTGCAACAATCTATTTGCTAAATCGCTAAACAAACGTTTTTAATATGAGCCCCTGTATAATAGCGCCTTCCGCAGGCAGGCGAAAATATACGCCGTAAAAGTGGACTTACAATGATCTGCAAACGGAAATCGTAATACCAGTTTGTCCACGATTTTCACTTTTTGCAACGATTTTTGTCGTTGGCATCACATTGGATTAGGAAGTGGAAAATGCTCGCTCGTGAAATGTGTTTATAATGTAGAAAATGTTTCTAGTTTTTACCCGACTTTAAGGAAAGGGTTAGTTTTCGCGCGTATCTTGTATGTATGTATGTATTCAAACAGCTGAACGGATTTTTATTTATATTGTTAGATTTGTCTTGATAGTCCAAGTGTTCCTAGGTTTAAGTGACGTTAAAAAACCAACATGGCGGCTGTGCGGTGCTATTATTTAAAGTGAAAAAAGAAATGTGTTTTTTTAAATACTGCAGTATGGGTATAAAATTAAATGGATCATCATAAGGGTTCCAAAAAGGTATATCATGCGTAATATAATAATAACTAAAAGGACATAAATAAAGTAAATTAATTTAAAAAATAAAAAACCCTGCATCGAAAGACAAGTCAATTCAATAAATGGAAACAAGATGAAATTTTAAAGGCAACATATTAACATGCAGTCGTAGACAAGTATAAAGTGACATTATGAATTATTTGATTTATCATTAAATTCTATGCCTTGATCTTGTTTCCATCTTTTGAGTTGACTTGTCTTTTGATGCAGGCGGGACTTTTTTACATTAGGTTAGCTTTAATAAAAAAAGTTGATGATACTTGGAACTTGAAAAAGTAAGTACTGTCATCACAAACAATGACTTTTATTCAATAATAATTAAATACTTTTCATCTATTTATTTACAAGATAAGCTGAAAATAAATCATTATTACTTGAATACACAACTAGCGTTTTTATCTGGGAAAACGCGAGCGAAGTCGCTGGCAAAAGATAAATAATATTATGAAATTGTTTTAAAATAGGTAGCAGTACGCCAAAAACAAACGCGAAAAGTGTTTCTATTTTACATTCATAAAACTGTATTTAGGACAAAATATGGCGAAAATAAACACGTCAAAAAGACAAAACATTCCAATGCTAGTAGGTGTTAATGGCGAGAGGTTCATTCAAAAAGTAACTTCATAAAACTTCAACGTCTTGAAGAAGACATTGTTACTTTAGGGCTGTGCCGTAAACTCACTCGCTTTGAGATCGTTATTTTCTTTATTGTTGCATCCCTTGGATGATTTTCACCTTAGTGTTTACTTTGTAGCAATGTGCGTAACGATACTCATTCATATTTTTGTATATAGCGAACGTTAATTTCAGATTTTTTGTTTAAATATATAAAAAGAAAATCCAGAAAATGGCCGAGTTACGGCCAGAATTAATAAATCTATCCACATATGGATAGGCCCGATCTAGATACGACTCAGGGTACAGGAAAATGAGACACGATAGATATTTCATTGTTGTCCGGCTACATGTAGCCGAGTGGGATTTAATGAATTAATTGCTAGGTAACACCTAGGCAACTGTCGAACATTCTTTATTAAGGCAGCATAGTCTGCACACTAGCGCCGCCATTGGAAAAAAAAACATAGTGCTTAAATAAAGACGAATTTGTGAATTATCTCTCTGTAGTGCACTCCGTAGAAGCTTTGTGGTTCTTTTTATCGCTTAAACAATATTTTCTAGTCTGTCGATTAGTTAAATGGAGTTTTATTGTTAAAAGTGGACACTTATCGCTAAATCTCTCCACTATGATTTTGTTTCCAATGGCGGCGCTAGTGTGCAGACTACGACCTCTTAATATCAAACGTTGTATAGCAATTAATCTGGTTCAGACCTATCCCAATCTGTGAATTCATTAATAATTCTGTCCGTATGTTGATAATAATGCACTGACGTAGGGAAGATTGATAGTACAGCTTTGTTTAAGACAATAATAAAAAATCCATTATTTTATTACACCATACCTTGGCACGTAAGGTCCGGTTTATGAATGTCAACACCACAACAGAACATGCTCAGCATAGTCACTAAAGTTCGTTGTCAACCCGGCGCCCACGTGCTTCCAACTCCATTTCATACTTTCGCGCGCAAGGCATCACAATGGGTAATTACTAGTGCTTCTATACTATATTTTTTACACTACCTGCTCACACTGCATATTATGTGTCATGCAAACCTTTCCTAAAGTAAGTCAGTTTTTCCCATGGGAAATAATGTGATTTGAATTTGGAATGCAACTCATGTAGTCGTGCTTGATTGAGGTTGGTTTCAAAAATGTTTAGGTGCAATGAGATTTTATTCTGAGTTAGGCTGCATGTTATGTTATGTACAAATTAAAAAAAAGAAAAACATGAAAACTTTTTATGTAATTAATTTTCACCTGCGCATCAAGCGACAAAAAAAATTAAATAAATACCTAAGTACATATTTTCTTTATAACAGTCATTGGTTTCAACTGCCTCGCAGAAAGTATAAAAAGTAGAGTATGCATCGCGGGCTTAAATGTGTATTTGTCTTGGGCGATCTTGAACCGATATAGTGCCCGGGACATAATACACTACTTTAAGCCCTTATTACATAATCTACTATTCCCTATTATATGCCAAGATCAAAAATATAGTCAAATCGGTTTGGGAATTGGGACTGGTCTTCCTATACTTAGATGGAGTAGTACAATTGTGTGTCTGTTTTGTAAAGCGTCCTAGAAAATAAACGATAGGTTCATTCGTATTGCTTTGTCGCGAGCCGCGGGGCGATATTCATTTGTTCGAGTCACCCACATTCCAGTTTGAATTCTGCTTTTGATGCTACTCCCCTATTGAAACTCGGTTGGACGTAGATTGTACTGTATTATTTTATGACAACAGGTTGTTTTCTTACCAACATAAGCACCATGGTACTATTCTGTAGTGGTTGCTAAGTTTACTGTTGCGATTATTGTGATCTGTCTGAAATCACAACATTTTGTTATTGGACACAGCCTAGATGTCACTGAATTGAAACTAATTTTTTTTTTTGTCATTCCAGTGCAGAAACAGAAACATCTGAGCTGTTAAATCCGGATCTAGAATCCGGAATAGATTTGTAAACATCATCGAACCGTGTGTTTAAATTCCATAATGCTGTCTTGATAAAATCAATAAATATTAAAACATCATAATAATATGGCAGTCATAATGTTTTTATTTTCATGTTTTATTCACAAAACAACACACAGTCTACAAAAATTCATAATGGGGACCAGCTGAATGAAAGAAACAAACTATTGAAGCTCATCGAATCTAATCGAGTTTTGTAATCGAATGTGATGTGGGCATCGATTGACGAGTACGTGGTACATATCGAAGTGTAATCGCATGTAGGTGATTCTTTGGAAATGTTAGCGGTATCGTGTCGCTTCTAATGTGTTTTTGATAACTCGTCGCCGAGCGATGGATCTAGATCGAATTGCAATGTCATCCATTTCAAACGACGAGGCAGACGCAATTTTTTTTTGTACAGATATACAGGGTTATTTGTAAAACACCAACAACCTCGCAGGAGTAGCTATTACTAACATCATAAACAACAACATTTATTTGTTTTACGATTTTTTCGAAAACTCAATAATAGTCGACTTTTTATACAAAATTCGATCAGCCGTTCAGAAATTTGTATGAAATACGTTTAGATATTTGTCTTTTGTATGAAATACAAATATTTTTGTCTGTTTTCGGAAAAACTGTAGAACAAATGTTGTTGTTTATGATGTTAGTAATCTACTCCTGCGAGGTTTTTGGAGTTTTACAAATAAACCTGTATAATATTAAATAATGTACTAGAAAAAATACGACTCGCACCGGGAATCGAACCCGCTACCTTTGGATATCCGGTCTAATGTTCTGACCGCTGAGCTACCGAGTCACTACCGTCCGAGAACATGATCTGGTGCGAGTCGTATTTTTTCTAGTATATCATTTAGTATTATATAAAAATAGCATTGTGAATGCTAAAATCTCAAAATTTTAAAAACCTGTATAAGATTGTGGTGATGGAGCGCTGCAGCGAGTCATGACTGAAAAAATTCGCGGCAATGGCTTTTCGTGGCAACAAGCATAATCTTCCATGAATACATTTCCAAATCCCATTGTTGAACCTTTTTTAAAATGGAATGTTTCATTTCGAATCCCGATGACATTAAAGTGCCTACTGTAACGGGATTCGATTAAACTTGGCCATTGTGCGATGAGCATCGGTTTATTTCGTCGCCGGCAAGCAGCGTCGCCGTCGTGTGAACCGATATGACCGAGTTTTGCCTCCAAAGCCAATTGCTTTTCCCAGTTTTAGAACGAATATGTAGGGAATTGAATTGCTACGTTTTTTACAGAATATACAGGGTGTCCCAAAACTTTGCCACACGAAGAGAAAGTACCTTATCTAAATATTGAAGAAGGTAGGATATACTGTAAGAAGACTTCATTTAAATTTTAAAAATAATTGGAACTGCATTCAAAGATTAAAAAAAAAATCGCCTGCCTTAACCAGGAATCGAACCCACCAAATATGAACAAAAGGAAGACCATGAATATTTAAATTTTAATTATTACGTACTGTGTGGTATATTTAGTACGCGATAAAAAAAATGAATGCAGTTTCAATTATTTGTAAAAATAAAGTGAAGTCTTCTTTTAATAAAATATCCTATCTTCAATATTTTTGCTTTCCCTTCGTGTGGCAACCTGTATAAGTGGGCGGGTCTAGAAATTAGCGTTAGTTGGTTAATTGTTGTCCCCGTTTGCCTGTGTGCAGTAGAGTATAATTTGTAATTTATTTGATAAATACTTACGAAAATAACTTTAAAATAAGTAGAATTCTATGATTAATTCTATGCTATATCTTCCGAAAAAGTTTCATTTTGTTATTTATTTATTTTATTTAAAATTTAAATTTTATCACACAATGTTCCCTTAAGGGGGCGTACATACAACGCTTGAAAAACAATTTCAAAATTATAGAAATTATTGACAACAACAATATTATTAATTAATAACTTTTAAACTAAAAAAAACTATGGAACACTGTCAACACAAAAAAAAAAATTCTTTCAATCACATAACTAAGTAAGTAGGATAATCTACTTTCTACATAATTTTACACGCCGTCTCGTAATACTGTGAAACATCTTTTGTTAATACTTACGGGCATGTTCCTAGTCTAATTTACAGTAATTTATAGATTAAGTTAAATTTATTTGTTTACCCCAAAAGATTTTTTATTTGAGATGAGACTGATTACGTGAGTCCATTAATTTTTTTTTGTCTGTTTTGTTCGGTTTAAGCATATCCTCAATACAATAATTTCAGTATGTATTATGTATGTATAGCTGTAGGAATGGACGAAACAAAATTAATTTTTTATGTAAATTCTCATTCGTGATGCGATGACAATATCAAGTTTAACGATGTCCTTTTGTGATGTGGGTTTCATATTGGTATTGACGTGGACGCAAACTGGGGGTCTGTTGGACCCCATACGAATCTTACGACGAAACGAGGAGTGCTTACTTGACGAGGGATAATGGATCCATATGAATTCGATGGGTCCTATCATGTTTCTTTGTATCTCTTTTGTATTTTGAAATAACATGGTTTTTAACCTAACACCTTTTTATTTCAAGTGTAAACAGAACCTTAGATATTTGGTCCCTTTTTTGTTGATAGAAAGCTACCAACTTTACAATCATAATTGAATCTTGCTTGTAGATTTAGAGGAGTAACGTTCTCGCTGCTTTTGTAGAATCACTGAAAGAAAAAAAAAACTAATATCTTAGATGTGAAGTGTAAAATGTGATAACAAAAACTGAAACGAAAACATGTGCGTAACTGAACATCAACAAAAATGTTGAATGGTGCAACGGATCGTGGGGGTCTATCCCTGCAGTCTTCGCCAGTGAAAATTTCCACGTCACCCGTTCGAGCCTCACCGAGTCCTGTGAGGGCGCCGTCATCGCCTTTAAAATCTTCGTTGTCTAGTGGGAGACAACGGTCGCCTAGGAAGTGTCAGTTCGCAGCCCCGGTCGAGGATTCGAGAGATAAGTGTGGGACATCGTGGTTGTGTCGGCGGGGCGCGGGGGTCGGCGATGAGTCGGACCCTGAGCGGTCGCCGGGGCCCAGCGCCCCGCTGCCTCAGGGTTGTGAAGAGTCCGCACCGCCGCCGAAGAACTGCTTTAGACTGGTGATGTTGGGGTAAGTTTTTGTTACCCCTATACAATCTTATTGTGCCATCTTTTCAGGCGTTTTGCATTTGTCTTGGAGTTCTAGTCTTGAACAAAATTAGTCTCAAGCCTAATTTTCCTCTCCTAACTAAAGCTATGAGGTTCATTTCACTTATCTTGGTTATATGCAATAAATATTTGAGTATTAAGTATTAAAAAAATATGAATCGCATATTGCAGAAAGGACCTTAGTCCATTATAAATTTACTTTAGGGATTAAGTGAAAAAGGGCATAAAATAAAACTTTGTGCCCTTTCTGCACAAATTGTATAGTTTGATGTTCGAGTGATTGTACCGGAGTGTTCGGACTAATGCCGTTATTGCATAATTTGTTTCGGCTATAAGTATGGTACGTTCCGTTTATCAAAGTTTGTTTTTATATTTTGCTGGACTTATGTCCTTTCTGCAATATGCGATTCATATGTTCTAAGCCCGGGTTATAGACTTGCTGTATCAATTTCATAAGTAAGAATTATATAATTTAATACTTACGTTAAAAATACAAATATAAATCTATTTTTATAAGTTTAAAAATAACTAACAAAACAAAGGTACAATATTTAATAAGGTATCCAGTTTGATTCATGCGGCTTCATTTTTTTTATGTGATCATCGTTTTGGTATTAAGCTTTACAGTATTTGTAAAATAATGTTTCAAAAAGCAAAAATGGGTCAGATATAAATAAGCATCGGACACATTTTATCCGCAGATGCGGACCGCAATATCAGCTGATACGATCGGAATCCACAACGGAGGCAAATTGCGAATTCCGTTCCGCGCCCTGCGTGGACAGCCCTGATTATGGGCATTCTGGTGTATATAGCCGTAGGCGACCACATCGCGGGTTGCGGCTAAACAGCTGAATCAATTTTGATGAATTTTCGAATAGATATAGATTAGACCTTGGCGTTGAACATAAACTAGCATTTCTTACTCACAAGGGCAAAAGCTGGTACATTAGAAAATTATGTCTATGGCCAAGAGCATTAAATGCTTTTGTTAGTGCGCTCACTCTTTCTAGCATCACCAACTGATCATGATCACCTAACTACCTCAGTCAGAAGCTTACGGCACAGGATAAAAAAAATGTACTGATACAAATTATCATCTTAATTTTTGTTTCTTAACTAAAGATGTTTTAATTTTCTATATTCAAATAAAGGAGGACAATAGAGCAGCTCGGTGGCGCAGTGGTATAGCGCCTGGCCCATCGATTGCGGAGGTTAAGCAACTGTCGCAAGAGTCGGTCATGGTGACCAAAAATTTATTATCTCGAGTTCCTCCGTCCTTCGTAAGGCAGGTTAAGCCGTTGGTCCCGGCTGCATTTGCAGTCGTTAGCACCAACCAATCCGCATTGGGCCCGCGTGGCGATTCATGGCCCATCCTCCTTATCCACCCATAAGGGAGGCCTATGCTCCAGCAGTGAGGACATTAAAAATGGCTGGTGGTCAAATAAAGGTTAACTGCTTTTGTCATGATTTCAAAAACTATCAAATTAGGTGCAATTTATATATAGCTAACAGATGCATTTACTCACAAATACTTAAAATGATGCGCTAAATGGAACAAAGGCTTATCTACAACGTTGCCACAGCGGTCTCCAGCAGGATGTGGCTTTGATCATTGAACCGAGAAATTAACAGATTATCTATGGATTTATATTCCATTGATGTAGTGCACGTTTACAAAATTAACAATGGCAAATAAGCCGAGATTTAGAGACAAAATACAATTTAAAAAAGTAATGAAGTTTTGTTACAAGTATAGTTGGTTGGTAAGGTGTTGAAAATGTGAAAAGCCTGTTTGTTTATAATACCAGACTTTGCTTACCATAAATTATAAGAAACATTAAAAATAGAAAGGCACTGAGAATATTTTTCTTAAAACATATTGTTTTTAAAAAAAAAAGATTATAAACCTGACTAGCGACCGCCCGTGACTTCGTCTGCGTGGTCAGTTACTTTTCTGTCCCTCGGGAACTGTACCTTTTCTCGGGATGAAAGGTACTATATCCTTCTCTGTACCACTGATAACGTGTATCCTAAGTTCTATAATAACCGGTTGAGTAGCTATGACTAACAAACAAACAAACAAACTTACTTTAGTATTTATAATATTATAAGAAGGAATCAAAATTATTTTAAAGTCTGATAGAGTGTATTTCTTTGTGATTTTTAGTAGCAATATAATTTAAACTATAAAGTAGACGGGTATTTATTTATTAAATGTAGTAGGTACTCAGTGTCTTGCAGTTGACATTTTCATCAAAAAATAAACTCAATCACGAAACCAAGAAAACAGTCCCCCTACTCAAATGGCCAACCTTCTATTCGTTCGCTAACTTAAAAAATTAAAACTAAGCCACTAACTCTAAAATGACTTGACGTAGGCTTATCAATTCTATACAATACTACAATATGTGTGATTTACATAAACTTGCGACATGTGTCTAATTGCTTATTTTCTAACTTCAAGTTAGCAAACGAATAGAATTTCGACCATTTGAGTAGGGGGGCAGCCACGATCTCTTAAGCCCTGAGATTTGTAACGAATTTGTGTAATCGACTGTTCTCTGTTTCAGCCGAGCACTCATTTAGCGACATTTAGTTGAACGACTGTTACAGGCAGAGCGATGATTTTCTACTATATTATTCGAGTTAGAATGCATAAATATTTTAATAAATTTATCATCATCATCAGCCATTTTTAATGTTCCCATTGCTGAGGTGAAGGCTTTGGATATTGGTGAATAAGGGCGCGAAGCGAGGCTGCATTTGCAGTGTTAATAGATATAATGTAATAGTATAACTTACTGTATGTAAAAATGTACAGTCGAGTTCAATAATATGTACGCACCTTTGACAGTTCATCAACCTTATGCCTTTATAATAGAAGTCAACATCTGTCAAAAGTGCTTACATATTTTATGAACTCGACTGTACTCGATGATGCTCATTACCGACTGGCTTATTAATGAAATATTTATACGAATGTAAGAGAAACCATTTGTAATATAAACAAAAATATAGGTATGATAAATCTAGGCAAAAGATATTGCAAAGTCTAAGCACGGCCTTAATCTCAAATCCAGGTAAAATGAGGGGTTTATAAAAAGTTGTTCAATCCATTTGCGTTATAACAATCAATCAAATTCCTCGAAGCTTTCGAGAAATTCGATTAAATCGTAATACACATCTTAGATAAATGTCTCCATTCAGTCTAAAAAGAAGATTTCGATTTAATGTCAGCTTATTTTGGAGTTTTGCTATTAGATTTCTGATTTTTGCATTTACAATGCTACTTATATGTATGATACCCAAATAAACCTTTGTGATTCTTTTAAAAGGAACGGTATTGTGTTAATATAATACATTATTATATTATGTAATCGGATATTAGCTTGGTGAAATAGGAAAGTGGGACATTAAGTATTCAAAGCTTAGATGTGGCGTTACCTACTGATATATTTTGGGGTATTATTATGGATTCAAATTATCCTAAGCCATTTTAATGTCCTCGCTGCTGGGGCACAGTCCTCCCTTAAGGAGGATGCGCTACGCTACCACGCGGGCCATGGATTGATATTATACCCGTAGATGTATTATATAATTTTTTTGGACATGTTTAATTTTATCATGTAGTTAACAATTTCAGCGTACGTTATCCTCAAACAGATCAAGATAGGATAATCCGTCAGTTAGTATCAGTTGGTTATCAGGCTAATTGAAGCTGTTGTCCTTGAGGACAACGAGGGTCAAAAGGCACTCCAGGTTGGGTTGGCTTACATTGCGACCTCTTATGGAGGTAATTGACCGAGTGAACGCGAAGTGTCTCTGCTTCAGCTTGAGCAACAATGCTTTCGTATGTCTGTCCCGCTGTCTGGCTGTCCGTTTGTTCTCCTCTACAGGTCGCATTTCTCAACCGATTCCCGTGAAATTTTGCGAGTAAAAATTTTTGTCGATTCAATTTTTCGAAATTTTAATAAATGGCGGATATATGGGAAATACAATATTTGAGCCATTTAGAAAAATGTTCAAAAAAGTACGCGAGATCAATAGCTCTACAGAGGCTCTAGTTGTCATTAATAAATATTGACCGAGCAAAGCGTCTCTGCTTCAGCTTGGGCAAATATGCTCGTTGTTTTCAAAAATCTAAAATTTCGTATGTCTGTCCGTTTGTTCTCCTCTACGGGTCGCAATTATCAACCGATTCTAGTAAAAAAAATGTGAGAAGATTCTATAATTATAAAGATTTTTCTGCCGTGTAAGTTTTTCGAAATTTTTCAAAACAATAAAAATTTTGAAAACGCGAGGTCTAATATTCTCAGAGTCACTAGTGGTATGTGTGCAAGTATATAACAAGCTCTCAGACAAAATACTTTAGATGACAAGTATCTAAAAATTTTAAAGTGAACTTTAAATAAAACGAGAAATTATCATTTTTTTTAATCTCATACCCAGGTAATCAGATTGCAAAGTTGATAGCAGTCGTCAAGGCTGAGTGGGACCGCGCTTGTTGAACATTCGATTTGACTTGACTTACGGCCCAAAAATATATTTTATAGTCTCAAACGTTTGTGGAGCAACTTGTAATTAGATCTTTACTTTATGGCATCATTTATGAGGAATAAATTTTATAAAAAAATCGACTATTACTTAAAATTGCCTAATTTTCGACTTTGATCTTATTTAATTAAGTAGGTATTTACCAAATTACTTTATAAGTGTACTTATGTATAAAGTTGAAATTCTCATTCCTATAATTTGCGAAAATTGTTGCCTTTTCTAATGAGGATGTTTCTAATGAGGCAAACAATGCAAAGGCATTGTTATAAATGGCATAAACGTAATACATACATCTTACACTTTCTTGGTCCAGAAATCGGCAGTAGCATTTTTTAATAATAATAATTTATTTTTTACTCAGATATAACAATCTATTTTTATTAGTAACAATAATAACAATATTTGATGAAAGTGGTCTAATACTGCGATATCACCAACCCGCCAGCCAACCGTGAAGATAGTGCAAACATTCTCCCACGAGAGAGGTCTAAATAATGTAGTGAATTATTATTATTATATTATAACAATGTTATGATGATGATAATGAATTGTTCGACTACTTCTGAGGTCGACTGTACCATTTAAATCGTTGATAACATTATTTGTCAGCGTTTGCAGCGATCTCTGAATATTTGAGTTGTTTTCGCGTCCTGCACATCAATCCAATTACGTTCATTCGTGTTGTACAAATACTTGGGAAACGATTTTGCTTTTACCGTTCTTATTGAGAACATACGAGAAAAATTTCATTTTACTTTAGTATTTTTATTTTCATCATTCATGCTCTCCGAGAAATGCGAGATGTAAATTCGATTTACATACCTAGGGAGGTAAGTAAAAGGTAAAGTAAGAAAATCGAACGAGGCTCCTCTACAGCATGGCAGGCAATGTAACTGAGAACTTAAAGATATAATGGGCGATTTTCCAAGGACAAAAAAGAAAAATAAATGAGTTCAAAAAATCTCGATAGATGGCTTTTTATGAAAGCCGAAGCGTGGTAAAGTTGCTTATATGTAAATACGTGGTAAAGTTGCTTATATGTACTACCTCCCCCGCCTCGTTTATCACTCTCCAAGCCAGAAGGGTACCTACAGCATTTGCGACCAAAATTTTCAAAAAATTGCATGCGGTATATTCACTGACCTCCATTATACATGTAAAATGGACTGACCTCCATTATACATGTAAAATGGAGGTTAGTGGATAAATTGCTTAGTGTGAAGGGGGCTTAACTTTACGGATCGGCTTTCATAAAACGCCATCTATCCTAAACTTCATCAAAATTGTTTCAGTTTTTCAGGCGTAAAAAGACAGACGAACAGGCATTTAAAACATTAATATCAGTATGGATAAGCGTACTTTAAAAAGAATAGGTAACTACCTACTTACATAAAAACACAGGTTTATTTAAAGATTAACACTTTACTTAAAGAGTGAACACCTTTTACAAAATAATCCTGTGTTTTAAGGGGCTGACAAGAGCCAACTAGTGCCGCCAGTCGATTTTGTTTTATTTATTCTATTTAAGCCTAATTTCTTAAAAAAGGAATCAGTCAAGGTCTTGTGAATGACGTCTAATGTTTATTGAATAGCGTTACAACATTACAAAATGCGTGCAATAGTTTAAAACAAAATCGCGTTTTAAACTGTTTGAATGCCTTTTCAAACTGTGGAAAGTTATTCAATAAATATTGGACGTTATTAACAAAACCTTGACTGATTCCTTTTTTAAGAAATTGGGCTTATTTAGAATAAATAAAATAAAATCGACTGGCGGCGCTAGTTGGCTCATGTCAGCCCCTTAAATCTATTTTTAAATCTGACTATCGTCCAAAATTTTAAGCTTTATTTCGCAAGTTCACAGGTCTCCTAATCTCGCGGATTAACAGTAAAGCGGTTATAGGAGGATAAGACTGAGGTCCCCGAGTTAGTCGCAACTTCTAAGTTCTTGCCCTGTGAATAGACTGTGGTTGCAGATAAAACACTTTGTTGCAGATAAAATTAAAACAACTTCTATTGATTTAGATTTGGGCCATTCAATATGATGATCTTAGAAAAGCTTTCTAGTTTTACTATGTACCTATGTAACTTGGTTTGTGTTTACTAGTCCCATTGTTGGTAGCCCTAAGGAAATGAGATATAATATGATATACCTATACAGGCCGTTTGGTAATAGCCTTAGAAAGCCGAATATGGTAGATAGGCTATGTATACAAACTCGTAAAATTATTATAAGTCCTGAAAACCGCCACATGGCTGAAAAGTTTTGATTTTATTTTTATTTTTATGGAAAAATGCAAAATGACAACTTTAGACTATTGAATTCGATAATCAATCCCATTGATGTGCAATGCAGTTTTTAATAAAAAGCTTTTATTTTTAAAACAGTGATGGTTTTCAGGGTTTATAATATTTTTCCGGGGTTGTATTCATCTACCATATTCAGCTGGCTATTACCAAACACCCTGTTTAAGAAAGTCGATAAAACCGATCACAAAGGCTTATATTGCCATCTATTATCAGCAAGCGCGTTTTTATAACACAATATTTTTTGTGGTTTCGTGATCGTAGACTGTATGTGTATAATCTATGTATCTTGCGTATCTTGCGCAAGTGTGTAAGCTAATCGAAATCTCATGCCGAACCTTCGCCAATCAAAGTTACAGTTTCCGACTCATATCGGGTTATTTTTTAGACACCATCCTTTTAAGGATGTGTTCAGTCCATGAAACTGAACTTTATCTAATAAACAAAGGGTCAAATATGTAAAAAAATTGACTATCCATACAAAAACTTACAGTTTAGTAATGTATGATCAAAATTTTGTGGTGTATTTTGACACATGTCTCTTGGAGTTTGTTCAGTTTCATGGACTGAACACATCCATAAAATTTGGATGGTGACTTTAAAATAGCCCTGTATAAAGTGAAAGAAGTCTCGCCTAATATTTACCACGCGAATTCAGTTCATTAATATCACGGTGGCTCAGACTTTTAAAATCCCCAAACACCTTTTAACTTTTTCTTACAGAATCTAATAGAACATAATTCTTCAGGTCAGCACGTGTCGGCAAGACATCCCTGGTAGCGCGGTTCCTGGGCAACAAGTTCGAGGATAGCTACACACCCACCATCGAAGACTTCCACCGGAAGCTGTACCGCATCAGGGGTGAGGTCTACCAGCTCGACCTGCTCGACACCTCGGGCAACCACCCCTTCCCAGCCATGAGGAGGCTGTCTTTCTTGACAGGTGAGTTGTTTACATGCTGTACTGCATCAGAAAGGTCTACCAGGTCTCGGCATCAGCTAACTTCTGAGGCGGCACTCTAACTCGCATCCTTTGGAAACTCAGCCCAATGATCTAACCAACCTATTGAGCTAGCAAGTCGTTGTTTCGATCTTTGATCGTCGTAACTTTTCCGCGGCAAACTGCAAGCCAATTTATAAATATAAGGAACAAATAAATATAAGGTACCCTCGACAATCGAAATCATTATGCTAAGCAAAATAAAGTACCTATACCTTGGACCATTCTTCTTGGTCCATGCCTATACGCAACCTCCGTAGTTTCAATTAATATATTGCTAACAATGACAAGAGAAACACACATGTCGCGAAATGCGAGAAAACTGCACGAAACAGACCGATAAAAAATGATTAGGTTGGTAGCGTGACAGGAAGTAAAATTACGGGAGTAGTGGCAACACTGTGGAGAAGGGGTGATGACGGCACTAAACTAACAAGAAATTAAGTTATGGTGAAAAAGGTCTCCGATAGAAGCTGGTAAGATGGTGCATGGGCTTGGTAAGTGTTTTGAACATAATTTTAATCTGATCTCAAAGGAACGGTGAAATCTTGGCGGTATGGGGTAGCCGAATGGGGAGGCAAAGAGAGGCTACTTGGGGGACGAGGTCCCTGAAATAAAAGATCATGCAAATGATTAACGGCTTATTCTCAACTGATAACATAACGTAGGTATCCAGCATAATACAGAAGTAGATAAAACAGTAAATGTCTTTTGCATAAGTACACTAGGTACACTGCCCATAAAACCTACTCAGGCTTAAAGGGTTCTTTCGCTAAACAATTTGCGACAACACAAGCTGCTCCAATTCTTGAAAAACATAGAGGCTAACATCTAGCTAGACCATTTTGTACACCGCCGCCGTCACCGTGACGAGAACAAGATGACGGCGCCGAAGTAGCGATACAAACATTAAATGACCGCCCGTCACGTCATCTTGACTTCATAATAAAATAATCAAGTGACGGTGACGTGATGGTGACGTGACAAACGGCTAATTCAAAACTATTTGTATCATATATCCAAAATGGTGATGACGTGACATGCATAAAACCACATTCCCATTTAGCTTCAATACAAAAGTATTTACTGAATTTTAATTAAATGGATGGAAATTGTGAATGCAATCTGAATAATGCTAAATAACTTTTTAACTGTTCACTCTGAAAACACTTTCGAATAGTAATTTTACTTACAGTTCACAAAACCGTTTCAATTTAACATTCACTTTGTGCTATTAATATTACTCTTTGTTATACAGTTATTTGTTGTCCGAGTATCATATATATGATTCAAATAGTTCTGTAGCTTACGCAGTCAGATTTATAATGGAATGCAGTCATGCGATCCAAACAATTTATGCAACATATTATAAAGGTCCAGGAAATCGAAACGGAAAAAATCTTTTGCTCAAAACTGAAGGAATATTTAATACAAAAATGTTATTATACCATGAAAGAATTTTTTGATGTAACCTAAATTATGTTCATAATGTTTGTGTTTTAGATTTTATATTTTTAAAATATTTGAATTGATATACCCTTGCAAGGTCATGTTTATGGGTCATTTTTATGTCTTTACCATCTGTAATCGGTACCAACATGTTGCAATAAATGATATGACTATGACTACACTTAAGAGCAATGAAACCGACTCAGCTAAGTTTCTTTCAACCTTTTACTGAACAAAAACAAATTGATGTAGTTAAATAAATATATTTTAAAATTCGGTAATTGATATTTGAATGTATCAATTTAATTGAATTATCTCAACTAGTTCGTAAAGAATTCTTTGAGTCGAATTCTTTGCTCTCAAGTGTATTTCAAGATTTTCAAGATATTCATTATAATTTGTTGCTAAGCTCATAGATTGCAAATTAAGATTATTAACTTAACTAATTATATGTTTCTCAGAATCCAGATAGTGCCTAACTTCTGGTTTAATTAAAAAAAAAAACTGTCAAGAGCGAGTCGGACTCGCGCACCGAGGGTTCTGTCCTTTCCATCATAAAAGTTTACTATTTAGAGACATCGTTTTATTTATCCTGTAATCTTTACATAAACTTCTATGACATAATATAAATTCAGATTTTTCTCTATGCAAACTTCGGAGATAAGTTACAAAACTTATGGTTGAACAAATGAAGATTTTGATGTTTTATCAGAGCCTATACGTTTAGTTTCGGTGACGCAAAAATAGTGAATAAATGCACAGCCATTTATTTCAACTGTTAATTCATGCTTCCGCCTGGTCCGAACATGAAGTCGAACAAAAGTCACATGTATGAGAGACATTAAATGAAATCAAGGAAAAATGCTTTATTTAAACACAACAAGTGCTAACATTATGTTTAATTTGATCCTGCATTCCATTCTAATAATAATTAAAGCTGATTATGAATTAAAAAAATATAATACTAAATAATATACTAAAAAAATATGTTGTGCACTACCTTCTTATAATTAAAGAGTGATTTAAATAGCTTCTAAAGTTCAATTAGTGAAACGTGCAAGAACTATAAACATAAAAAATAAATAATCACATTTGTGTTACAGTTTTTGTCCCTAGGCCATATTCAAAGTTAATTGTATAATTTTTCGCCAGACTTAATTACCAACGTCTAACGTGCCTTGAATTGTAACTCATTTTGTATTAATGTTTAGTACCTATTGAAAAAAGGAACCCCTAAGGATTAATTCCTAATCAAATTATTTCAAGCCAATAGCATTCAATAATAAATAAAAATATGTAAAGTTGGCAAAGGTTATTCAAACATAAACAATCTTTGATATCGGACGAAATATACGCTATCGAAAGAGTCAATAACATAAGGCCGATTCACATCGATATTTTTTAATGAAAAATATTTCTTTATTTAATCAAAGTGTTGGCTATTATTGTTGATTTACTTTTGGCGTTTTAATGGAAGTTCATTGATGCCTCTGCTTAGATATCCTTGGGATGGGAATTTTACCGTCTGCTCGGATTTTTCTCCCTGATAAAAAATTATCCAAATTCCGAAAAAAACTGTTGGTGCTCCAAAAGATTTTTATACAGTGCAGATTATTAGAGCAGTCTTTGTAAACACAATACCACATAGTAAGGAGTCTGATAATTAGGTCACGCATAATACCTAATTGAGCTTACTTTATAAACGCAAATACGGGATATTCATGTAGGTCCCTAATCATACCCCTTCCTCTTGCGCCTCCATCTTTTATTGTGATTGTGTCGAGTTCTTTTCAAGTTAATTAAAACAGCGACATTAATCTTATAATGTGTTTAATTTTCTGGTCATAACCCATCACAGATAGTATGCAATATCGATGAAGTGTATGGACCAAGTATCGCAAATCGCAAGTGAACGAACAGTGCGTTTTCTGGGTTTTTTATGTGCACATAAAGTTACAGTATAGTGAGTATGGCAGAAGACGAAGAGTTGCCAGTTGTAGTTCCTATATTTTAAAGAGGGTAAGCAAGGCCATCTTTAACCTATTTGAGGACCTGGGCACATTTAGATAAGGGGGCCCCTATGGCCTTGACTAAATTTATTTAAACATGCCGAAGTCAGATCAGAAAGCCTGATATTCGGGCCAGAGTAGGATAGCTATGCGCATGCAAAAGCTAGTTAACAAGTAGTATTTGTAGTCAGTAATTATTGTTTAAATTTTCGAAATACCCAAATTTGTTTTATATGTTTTTTGGTAATAAGCATCCGTTATCGTTTAGCGATCTAGCAGAAACTAGGGGGCCCCTATTGATTGTGGGGCCCTGGGCACGTGCCCAGAGTGCCCAGTGGGAAAGATGGGACTGATGGTAAGTTGTGCGTGTGTGGACGTGGCGTTGTAGTGAAGTAGGAGTGGCCAAGAACAATTGACAAATCTCGGTTGTTTGACAGCGAGCTTGTCCATCATCATTTGCAATTCTTCACAACATACCTCTGCAGTAGTTTTTAAGCCTGGCATTATGAAGCTGTAATTAATATCCCGGCACAGGTCCACCGTACACTCACAAGCAGCTTGTTTTGACTCAGTTTGCTTTGGGGCATGGTTTGCTGCCTCCGTTGTGTCTAACTAATACTACGAACGTTTTCGATTACCATACAGGATTCAAAATCCGCCCTTTAATGTGCTATTGAACAGTTTAAGGCAAGCTTTGATGCAATTTTATTGTTGTTGTTCAGTAAGTTCATCCCTCCCCATTTTCCGAGCTTTTTAGGGTTGTACCAAAATGGTAAAAAGGAACCCTTATGGTAAGACTCAGTCTGTCTGGCGACCTCCTTGGTCGAGTGGCTTTGTACACCGGTTTTCAAGGTGTCGCCATCTCTGAGCTCCCGGGTTCGATCCCCGGTTGGGCCAGTTTACAAAACGAACTTTTCTATATTGGCTCAGGTCTGGGTGTCTGCGATACCACCGTTGTCTCCGATTTCCATAACACAAGTGCTATAGCTACTTACTTTGGAATCGGAGCAATGTATGTGATGTTGTCAAATATTTATTTATTTATTTGTCTGTCTGTCACAACTGGATATCTCGAGAACTACTTATGCTATCAACTTGAAATTTGGAGTAGTTTTAGATGACGTTTGCCGAACTATTTTGATAATAGGAGAGAAACTTCTAAGACTTTCGCGTACAGTTCACTGACTGGACTGACAGGACTGACGGGAGTCCTCCCGTGACCACGGCCCCTGGAAAGGTGTCGAAACGTCGGGAATTCTAAAAAACCAATAAATACAAACTAAATAATTCCAAAACAACACCTGAATTAATAATATACGCGCTGTAATCCGTAAAAAGTGTTTTATTTCTAATGAGAGAGAAATAAAAAAAATCCTATATTTCGGGCGCGAGACCGATTCGCTCTTGACCGTTTTTTTATTTTTCCTATGTGACGAGTCGTTTATATCAATATCGTTTAATCGTCCGACGTATTTGGAGATGAATCTACTTCGACTATGGCTTGCAATTCATCGGTAGGTATCGACTCTCGTCTCTTGTTCGCCACCAGGCTCATTGTTAACATAAAAAATCCAGAAAACGCACTGTTCGTTCACTTGCGATTTGCGATACTTGGTCCATACACTTTATCGATATTGCGTACTATCTGTGTTGCGTTGGTTACACGATGGAACTCGTAATCAAAAATAAACGCGCATTTTTAAAAAAGGAATGTCATAGCTATTATTGAAAATGATATTTTGAATTATAAGAACAAAAAATATTGATCTTCACATTCACCAGAATTCAAAAGCGGCAATTTCATAGGTAAATAATAGATATAGGAAAGACAAGCGGCATGCACGTTACACATTTGCTAGGGTACATTACTCGTGAAATAGTCCGTCTACGTTTCCTCGTTTCGATAATTTATTTCTTAGCGGGCGCCTGCTTAATTA
The DNA here is from genome assembly GCA_963556745.1 of Catoptria pinella. Classification (NCBI taxonomy): domain Eukaryota; kingdom Metazoa; phylum Arthropoda; class Insecta; order Lepidoptera; family Crambidae; genus Catoptria; species Catoptria pinella. Next base: position 9,727,021 of record OY750771.1, read on the forward strand.
CTACTCATATCTATATGCCTAAGCTGGGCTATTATGAACTGTTGAAATATTGTTGACAACGATCTGTTTAAGCTCTTCTGCTGCATCTTGAATATTACAGCAGGAAGACTATGATGTTTGCAAAATTGGTAAGCGTGAATTTATAACTGCATTTTGTAAATGTTTGTTATTCCTATTATGATAAAATAAAATGAAATCTGACTGACTGGTTTACCAATTATTTTATAAGTAAGGATGAGTGACGCATAGCATTTCTTGTACAAACCTTTTTAGCACAAAGTGTGCTAGCTGTTTAAAAAAGATTTAGTTTACATTCCTAACACGCTTGTAATCGTGGTATTTATTTTATCGTCTAAGTTCGTTAGTAACTTTACAACTTTGAATAATTACAAATGCTAACTTTGACGTATCATATGGTGGTCAAAAGCTTGTGGGTAAAGTTCACACGCACACTGCCACAAGTATCTTAGGCCTTCAACTTTACGACGGTGATTGCGTTTCGGAGTAATCTATTGCGGGGCATGTTTGATCGAAGGTGTGAGCTAGGCTTTCGGGGTGGCGAGGTCAGCTTCTGCAAACAGCGGTTAAAGGAGTAATTTCAAGTCCACGGAGATCGATTACGTTTGCAATGTGTTAGAATCTAAATACTCAGTTAGGTCAAACCAATTCTTTACACTTTGTGTTTTTATGAATCATCTAATTCAATAGTTTTTTTGCTTTACATATCTAGAAACTTGTTTTTCTTGCTTTGCCTACTCGCGTTTCCCGTGGGAGTTAGTAGCATCGTGCCTTTTCCAAGGTCCAATCTATCCCTATAATAAATAAATATAGTTACTTTTCAAAACATCGTTAAATATTTATTTAATATTTACCTAAATTAATGGTATTTAATTCCGTACCAAAGAGTACTGCGTAAGTATTGTAGGTCTATTGATCAGTGTTTAATAATTTATTGCATTTTTTCGATGGTTTGCTTCCTGTTGCGGTATGAAAGTTATGAAATTCTAATCAAATCCAGTTTTCGTATACATCTCGCGCCAAAAACGCTAACATTTCATCTCGTTATGATTCTGCAAGTGTGCCGCTTTCCAATTTCGTCAGGCAACACACTAAAAAAACGAACGCGTATTTGTAGATGACGTATAGTCGCAGGATTACTGTGAAAACCTGAATTTTACAATCTTACTATTAAAATTAGAGCCTTTTGGAATTTGCCATTGCAACAATAACATCACTGTACGATGTTCATAAGTCATCGAATAATTCACATGAACTCAAAAATAACCAAATACAGTGTGCATAGTCCCCCCTACCATATTCACAATCTTCGATTCTTCTATTTTCCCTGAATATAATAATATTGCCGTAATAAAAAGAATGTTACAATTTAATAACCAAATTCGGGATTTTATAATATTACTAGTAAGATTATAAAATTACGGATGCTACAATTTACCTGCGACTTAAATATTAAATCAACCATCATCGTGGGTGAAGGATGAGTGAGCTGGTTTTATTGCTCTGAGTAATTGGTTTTACAGCTCATAAACCGACTCTTATGGAAATAGCTTGGCTTAACTATTTCTGCGAATGTCGTAGAAATAAGACGAATTCAATCATGTTTACATTGCACTAATAATATAGTTACTTGAAAAAAATCGACTCGCCACCATATCGTTTTTTTCTCAGGCGGGAATCGAACCCGCTACCTTTGGAAGTCCGGTCCAATGCTCTTCCAACTGAGCTACCAAGTCACTAGTCGATCGTCGATTTTTTTGCTGTTACATTACTTTTAAACATATGTACACAGTTTTAAAATATAATATGTTAAGTTATTGTTTGAATGTTTAATTTTAATGATTATATACTTACTACTCAAAAGAAATATAGGGTCCACTATAGGTTTTCCATTAAATCGAGCAAATTTTTGAAAGGCTTGTTTAATATAAACTCAATCTGATTTTTTAATATAAAACCTAAAAGTGGCCCTTTATTTTGAGCAGTACATAATTAACATCACTAACCACAATATGTCAAATTGCTTGACCAATTTGAACTCTGTATGCAACAACACTTATTGTTCAAAAAAGGCAAGATATACCGATAGTCTATTTATCATTACTTGTTCTATTTGGTAAACAGAAATATAATACTAAATAATATACTAGAAAAAATAATCGGACCAGATCATGTTCTCGAGCGGGAATCGAACCCGCGACCTTTGGATATCCGGTCCAATGCTCTGACCGCTGAGCTACTCGGTAGCTCGTGGGTTCGATTCCCGCTCGAGAACATGATCTGGTGCGATTATTTTTTCTAGTATATTATTTAGTATTATATTAAAATAGCATTGTGAATGCTAAAATCTCAAAATTAAAAAAAAATCAAAAATATGTTGTTTTACATCAAATTGTCTTTAATAGTAAGTAATTTCTTTAGTAATCTTTGTGTGCAAAACCGTTTGTTGTTTTTTTTCAATAACGAGTTGGGTGAAGATTGTTTAAGAAATAAGACAAGTAAGGATAAACAGACTGTATTAGGTTCAACGTCGAGTAACTTAAATCAAAGTTGAAGTTGAAGTACAAGTAAGATTTAGAGAGAGTAGGTATTCTGTTCCTTACCGAACTTTCTAATATTTGAGAGATAACTATTGTTTTTGTTTATAACTCTCTTTGAGTGTATCGGAGTTTAAACTTGTTAAAGTTCGAATTTTAAATCTAAACTTTAGTAGACAATTTTACCTGTATGAAGGTTTTAACGAGATGTGGAAAGTTACAGTATTAAAGTTTGAAGACAATCATTTAGAAATAAACAACATGTCATTTAAGAACAGAGGTTAGAATTAGACTGTTTACATCACAGATAGATATCTTAATGAGAGTATGCACCTTACATTAAAAACGGTACATTCATTTGAATGTTAGCATTAATGTAATGAAAGCGATATCAATGCATTGCTACGATGATGTTAATAAAAAGCTTTTCGTACGGAATGTTAAACACATTTAATGAAATTAAATTAACAGAACGTGTGCGAAGGGATTCCTTTATCGGAATCCAATGAAGATAGTCTTGTGAACACAGAACCAAATATTTGCTTTTATAAAAGATAATGAACTGGCACGCTTTAGAATTTGATTTAATATTTTTGAGTTGCAAATCGTATTTACTCGCAATTTTTTTATCAAATAAGTATACTTGTAGAACCCGCATAATAAATTGATATACAAACTGTTTAAATAGTTTTTATTTTAACAAACGAAGTGTCATTAGTTCATTGCCAGCCCTGCCCTTATATGGGTGTTGCCCACAGCAATGGACGGATCGTCAACCGATGCTATAGCGATCGATATTAAAATAGATAAATCATTTTTGAATGATACGCAGATCGACATCGATCAATTATAAATAAATATTAGACAACATCACATACATTGCTCCGATTCCAAAGTAAGTAGCTAAAGCACTTGTGTTATGGAAATAAGAGACAGCGGTGGTATCACAAACACCCAGACCAGAGCCAATAAGAAAAGTTCGTTTTCTAAATTGACCCAACCGGGGATTGAACCTGGGACCTCAGAGATGGCGACACCTAGAAAACCGGTGTACCAAGCCACTCGACCACGAAGGTCATCAAATCAATGGTGTCGGTCGACGTTCAATCCGTTGTTGATCGATTGACAACCTTTATAAGTGCAATGAACTGCTTTCTTTGAAAGTAAGTTTAGCATTCGATGTGTACTTGTGGGATTTAATTAATGGTGACTTTGCGGTCGCATTTCCATCATGCACGGGGCATAAACTAGGGCAAGCTAATTGCAAATTCGCATTGTTCTAGCTAATCAACGTGGAATGTGGAAATCGAGTGTTTCTACGGCGGAACCATTGGATATGAATAACCAATGGCTGATGAAAACATTGTGACAAAGTATAATTAACGTTTTTTTATTAAATTCAATAATTAAAGAAAGATACTGTCCTTTGATAGCTATTACTTATAAGTACTTTCTAAAATAAAAATATACTTAAGTTATTTTGGGAACCTAAGTTTGCCCATCATTGTTAACTTAAGAACCAATAAAAAGTAATTGAATAGAACTTCAGATGTAACTTTAATAATAAATATCATGTTATGGACTCGGGCGCAACCAATGTACCTATTAGGGTTCCTTGTTGACTTGACTACGGAACCCTAAAAAATGGTTATAGTAATAATTATTATTATTTAAAATAATTGATCGAATTAATGTTTTGTCTACCTAATCTATCGTAGTAACTGATTAGAATCAGGTGTCTGAGTTTAAGTAAGGATAGAGATTAATTAATTCTAACATTTGATACACTACGTCTTAGTCTTGATAAGAAGTTTGACGTGTGTTTACATTATTATAGAACTGGGGCCCCTACTGCCTAACCACAGAATTAGTATAGTTAACTAACTTACATGGCTAGCGTTCTCATTTGACAGATGGATGTAATACATCGCTACTTTTCTTTTGTAAGTTTTTATTTGTGCCAATTTAGAGATTATTAAGGATAATTAAGATAATTAAGGTTTTCCAAAAATATTAAATAATATACGATTAATCTTTAAAATGCTAGCAAGTGTATAGTTATAAATGAACTATCATATATAATTTTGAAGTTTCATTCATAGAGGTACTGCCTACTTATGATTTGACGAATTAGGTAGGTAGTTCTAAAGTATAGTACCTCTATATTCTTATAATCAATAATGAATCCATCATATAGCATATTTTAGCCGTTTTAAATGTCCCCACTGCTGGGGCACAGGCCTTCCTTATGGGTGGATAAGGAGAGGCATATTTCTAACTATCGTCAATTTGAAGTAGGTACTTCGTTATTTTGAACTTGTTTTGGGATGTGAATCTACGCAAGGTATTTTCAGTAGTTTTAAAGAAAAAACGTAATATCTAATTTTGAGATTTTAGCATTCACAATGCTATTTTTATATAATACTAGAAAAAATACGATCGCACCGATCATGTTCTCGGACGGGAATCGACCCCGCGACCTTTGGATATCCGGTTCAATATTCTGACCGTTGAGCTACCGAGTCGATTCCCGTCCGAGAACATAATCTGGTGCAAGTCGTTTTTTTTAGTATATTATTAAGTATTTTATAAACGTAATATTTTATTTCTTGACAATGATAGGGTTAATTAGTAGAAGTTCATTCAGAAACTAGAATGTCATTGGTAATCAGTTATTTTGTTTATAATAAATACCCTTCTTTTTGGGAAATAGTATAATAAACAACAACAAATATAGTATAGTTTCTATATTCTCAACGTGTTGGTAAACTATGAAGAGAGCATATGTGGAAGGAGGACAGTAATTGGTGCGACAGGCTCGGAGGCCTAGCGGGTAATTGCGCCGGCTGATCGGCTGCTCAAAAACAAAACATAGTAAACCACCAATAAAAACAACTTTTCTGAATCACCTAGTAACGCTCTACAAACTGGTCTGATCCTCATACGTCGCCTAGAACCTAAATTATTTTAAGAAGTTTAAACCTAGTAAAAAACATAATAGCATAAAACAAACACAGTATATCTCAGAAACAAAATCAAAACACAGTATAAGACAATGGGTGTTACGAGGTATTACTAGGTTTTGATTTTGTTTCTGTGAACTGTTAAAACATATTTCTGCTTGTCCTGTAAAATTTTCCAAATATGCTTACTGTGTTTTAGTTTTGAGCAGCCGTGATGGGCTAAGAAACAATTTGCTACCGACATCTACTATTAATTTATAGCCTTAATAGAATACCGAAGCGTAACGAGGAACTAAGGTGGTGTTTATGTTTTATTTATCTATATATATAAAAATGAATCCCTATTTCTCTTGGTCACGGCATCACGCGTGAACGGCTGGACCGATTGCGCTAATTCTTTTTTTTGTTGTGTTTGTTATTATCAGGAGAAGGTTCTTATGAAAGAAAAAAATAAGAAAATTGCGCGGTAAATTAGAAAATTTAAAAATACTTAACCACCATATTAAATTATTTCTAATGTAAACTTAGTGCTTTTGACAATTTAAACTTTTTTAATGTAACCTTATGGTGTTTGACATAACATTAACAGAATGCGTGCTGCAGATAGTTTCTGAAATATTTATTTTATTAATTATACCAGTTCGAAATCAATATTCATAGTTAGACAGGACAACGTGTGTCAGGTCCGTTAGTACTTTATATAATGGCACTGCTGAAATATACATTATACAGGACTTAAATATTAATTAATTAAACAAAGCAGAATGCAGAATAATATGATAGGAAACTCTACTTAGCTAACTTACGATTGTTATTCATCTAAATTTTAGATTGTGGGTGGCTTCGGGTTATACTAGATAAATAAATACCTTTATCATATAAGTTCGTCTAAAAAAAGGTTGTAAATACCAGAAAATATAAATAAATAAATAAATGCTTGGACAATATCACACAGCGCCATCTAGCCCCAAACTAAGCAAAGCTTGTAATATGGGTGCTAGACAACTGATATCTACTTAGGTATATACTTTTAAAATATATATTTATTATACATAGTAACACCCAGACCCGTCACAGAAATTAAAATTCATCATTTCAATTTCTGACCGGCCGGGAATCGAACCAGGGACCTCCTGCGTGGTAGACCGGCATTGACCACTGCACCACTCAGGTCGTCAATATAAAGCACTTATCAAATAAATATAGCTTAATAAACGCCCACATTTAGAACCTGTTTCACAATCAAAAAGTAAGTTCTGAGTAGCTTACATGACAGATGATTTGACAGTTGTGATATGAAGAGTATGTCAAAGATGCGTGAAAGACCACCCCGATATCGCACGACCCTTATCTAATTAACAAAAGGTAGATTGTACATGAATTGAACGCCTTTGTACACACGACGGCTCCTCAGACTATACATGTTGACCTTTAGACCGCCTTTATGCCCTACGTAATAAAAACTGTTTTCGCAGTTTAACTGTATAACCTGACGTGCTGTCGTATGTACCTTGAATGCGTACTAAAATTAAACGATGAGATTTTATAAATAACGGTCATAATTTAAATTCGCAGACCTTGTTTCTTACATTTTTTCAAGCTTTGATTTTTTACAAAAGTCCAGTTTTTAGGGTTCCGTACCAAAATGGTAAAAAGGAACCCTTATGGTGCGACTCAGTCTATCTGTCTGTCACAGCTGGATATCTCGAGATCTACTAATGCTATCAACATGAAATTTGGAATAGTTTTAGATGACGTTTGTCCAACTATTTTGCAAATAAGATAAGATAGAGATAAATAAAAACATTTCTATTTTTTTTGCAACAGGGACTGAAAGGGGGTCTTAAAAATTCGAAGTGAGGCTACTAAAGCATATGCACATTCCCCGACCCCCATTTGCACATTCTCAAAAATTTTTTCAGGCCGCATAGTTTCCAAGTTTTGATGAAAAATGTTAAAAATACCGTTTCCTTCCTTGTCTCCGAAGTTTGAATAGAGAAAAATCTGAATTATTTTATGTGATAGAAGTTTATGTAAAGATTACAGGAAAAATAAAACGATGTCTCTAAATAGTAAACTTTTTCAGAATGATGGAATGGAACCCTCGGTGCGCGAGTCCGACTCGCTCTTGACCGTTATTTTTTTATAACTTGCAGCTTACTGTTTGATACAGAAGATATACTGTGTTGTATTTAAACGTGATTTAAACAGACTTTCATTTACGAACACAAACTTAAGCTCTTTTTCTTACAATATTTATTTCCCATTTTGTACTAGCGAAACAGACGACTGAGTTTTTATTTGCCACAATCGGTGCTTTCAACTATTCCAAGAGTTCTTTTCATTTATATGAAATTCTGAATAATTTATATTCAGGACTCCCAGTTTCGTCGGAAATAAGCTACGATCTAAATCTAAAAGAATCGAAAAGAGACGATTAAAATGCAAAAGGTTAAAAGGTTCATGTTGAAAATAACTTTTTACTTTATTTTTATTAGATTTTAATTTTATTTTGATTTTGAAATAATAATAAAAATTGTTATGTTGATTTTGTAAGTAGGTTTTATGATTTTTGAAAAAAATACACGTAATTATTAAAAGCTGCATTTTTTTATTTTTAAACATACCACCTTTATGAAAAATGTTACTGTAGAGCTCTCTACGATATGAAAAATATACTGCGACAAAGATCAACCCTGCTGGTTTTTATTGGACTTGATCTGCTTCTTATCATTTCCACAAAACTGATGACGTTGAAATATTTAAGGGACAATCTTTAAAGTACCTCGTTCGTTTCTAACAATGAAAAAAAAAATCTTCAATGTACAGAATTAGACCTGTTACAGTTTTATTATAAGTATAAATAAAATAATACGGATGTTCTATTTGTGAAATATAGAATAACAAAGAGAGATTTTATGTTTTTTAAGAAATTTTTATTTTAACCACTTAGTAAATACTACTAGAAGGGTGAAATATTTTTATACAATAAAAATGGAGTAAAGGCAGAAATAATAATTATTGAGTTGCTTGGAGTCATAAAAAGCAAATTAGACCATTAGGACTAAGTTTCAAGACCTATTCGATACGGATTAGCCGTTCTGATCTGAATTAAAAATAGGTTTATAATCAAACAAAGTGTTATTAGCTTATGAAAATAGGTAAAGTTGGAGTCGATTTCCTACACCTGTCTTTTTAACTTAGTCCTTAATTGTTTCGTAGTCCCTGCCTGACCCTCGAACTTCGGCCAATATTAAGTTTGACGGTTGGTAACAATATTATAGGAGGACCATCGATTTAGGCGAGTCTTATTAAAGTTACGAACTCACTTGATTCGCTTTTCCATTAAAACTCAAGAAAATATTTTTTTTATGAGCCTTTATTGACAACTTAATAATTTACACAATCTTAAAGTAATACAAAAAATCTAATTATTTATGGTGTCGGTGTGTTTCGGAACACAAAGGACTCCTCCGTGAGCAGGTGAGAAGGGGGTTTGTGTGTGGGGCTCGCCAGGAGGTGACGTCACTAGTGGACCCTGAGAACTTCGTACCACCTACAATTTATATGATTATTAATTTTACCTTGAGAATTTAAAAATATTAAAAGGTGGCAGCCCTAACTATAATAAGAATTTGTTGAAATAACTTAGAAGCTAAAGTAAAGGGGCATATCTTTAAATATTCATATTGATTGATAAAACATTTCTATTGTTACAGGCGACATCTTTGTGTTAGTCTTCGCGATGGACAGCCGTGAATCCTTCGAAGAGGTCATCAGACTGAGGGAACAGATCCTGGAGACGAAGGCCAGTGCCACAAGCGGCGGCAGCCGGGGCCGGCGGCAAGCTCCCAGGGTGCCTATGGCCATTGCCGGGAATAAGTGCGACAGGGAACTCAAGTATGTTGTCAAGTTATCATTGTAGTCTTTGCCCAGCTGTTAATAGACTATCCCAAACGCTTGCAACTAAATCAACGGACACAATCAATAAATAAAATCATAACTACAAAGCAAAAACAAAACAAAATAGAATACATTTTTTTATTTTAAAACGTTCGGGAAAAAACAAAAGACAACTAACAGACATATACACTGAATGGTTAATTATATCTGACATGCAATCACCAGCCATCAATCAACCACACTCGAGAATGTTGATAGTTATTTTTTTAATATAATGGCCTCAGGCTACAATCTGTTTTTGAGGTTTCCGCCAACCACACCGCAAGCCGCTCGCCATTGGAAGCCGCCGGTGACATTTAGCTAAAGCGTTTCCATTTTATTGAATTAAAACTGAATAGAAAATAATATATAAACTGTCGGTATTTAAAAACTACACTAATGAATCGTGTTCTGCATAGGTTTTTACACATTTATTGAATTCATTAATTAATAGTTTATTTAATTTAGTTTTTTTTGTGTGCTGAATTAAACCGGCTTTATTTGAGATCCTCTTCGGTGTAATCGTCAAGATTATTTTCCTTGCAGGACAGTCCAGCCTGAAGAAGCTCAAGCTTACTGCACCACCCAAGACCCCACCTGCGTCTTCATAGAAACGTCGGCGAAGAAAAACTTTCACGTAGACGACCTCTTTTACGAGTTGTTTGTTGTCGCTAACCTGCCCCTAGAAATGGCCCCGAATCATCATAAACGTGTTAGCACGGCCTTTGGAAGCCCCTGCACCCTCCCCCCAACTAGTAGCCAAAGCAATAGAAGTAAGAAATGCACGCTCTCCATCAAGAGAAGACTATCAGACGCCTGCGGGGTTGTTGCCCCCAACGTCCGACGGCCTAGCATCAGGACAGACCTGATGATCATGAGGACAAAGACGTGTGCCAAAGGAGACAGCGATAGCGCAAGCGGCAGTCCAAAGCTCAACCTTAACAGACTCGTCCGATCCACCAACGGACAGAATGACAAACGATCATGTATAATTCAGTGATATTTAAAGTATGTTATCGTTTGAACAGTACCCGATAATGTGGTGTTTTAAGACAGGTGCTATAACGAAACAGCAAAATCAAGAATAATTAGGTCTGTTCTAGTTGAAAGTGTCGGAATACTCCATTAGTGATTTAAGAGTAGGTAAGTATACCTATTCGACCGAGTCAATCAAATAAATTGCTACTATTTACATAATTCCCCGTTTTACTCGGTATTGTAATGACTATACAGTTTAATTCCTTGTACTATTTGAAATGAGGCCAAAGATTTGGTGACAAAAGAAACTGATGATCGAACGGTTTTCAAACTATTGTCTCTTTATTACGATCAAATCGCTTTTTGAATTTCGGATTCAAATCCTTGTGAATTGTTTTAATCGCGAATTTGACTGAGGCATTGAATATTAAAAACGTGTCTGCTCATAATTACTTTTGATGAGAATGTCGAGAAGTAGTGTGGAGTTGAGGTGGCATGTTTGCCTTGACGCTTTAAAAGGTTAAGATGATGTTATATAATACATAAAGTATGTTGTCGAGCTTGGAATGTGTTATGTAAAGAAGTTTAAGCACATGTAAATATGTTGTTGTTCTCCTTTTTCAAAATCTTGTTTTGTGTCTGTTTCATATCATGTTGCTGCCTATTCGTACGTTATGTAATATCAAATTTTTTAAATATCATTGTTGAAATGGGACCAAATTAATGGAAATTGCGCTCATTTCTTTACTGTTGATTTGAAACAAAGATATCTCTTAGTACCTAACTGTCTGATTGTATTCGCTCAGCGAGCAGAATTTATTTTAAAAGATAACGAAGTTATATTTAAAATTGATCGTTGATTGGCGATTTATTTAACCCTTTGAATCGGAACGTTTTATATCGCCAATTTGTATTTAGGCCGTTCAAATATATTTATCTAAACCTTACACCATATCTATATCTTTTTGTATCCAACATTTTATCTCTTATACTTCTTGTCTGTAAAGCTATTAAATGATTGTTTTTATTTTTGGTCATTTCATTGTTCATTTTACCCTGCATCACAAAGCAATGCAATCGTCTCATATTATTCCCTGATCTCTGTCCACTTAGGTCTCTTTAATTTTTACGTTTATTGTAAACATAAATCCAAATATCGGATAACCCGATGTCGAAAATTACGCTAAATGTCAAAGGTTTATTGTAAACGAGTTTACGGCTAAAGTAGAAAATTAAGTGAGTAAATCACGAAGCGGCACGGTTGATTTGCTTAATCAGTGCCGCCATGTTGTCACCAGGACGCCATGTTGTGGTAAAAGGGCGGGAAAATTTAAATTACTTACGGTCAAAATAAGATTTATTACTGAACCGCATATTTTGTACTGCTCATGATGCTACGGTTCAAATGTTCAATAACATCTTCACAGGAGTTTTAAGCAAAATAAGCTGGATAAATTATTTAAATCTTTTTTTTAAGTTGCAACTGAAAATTGTAAAAAATAAACAACAATAATTTACACGTTAAAGTACACTAGATTTTTAATTAGTCTATCTACAACAACAAACTAATAACGTCTTGCACACGACGCCTATTTTCAACTGATTCTATAACTTATTACCGCCACTCAATTCACTTGGAATCGCTAAATCGATCGTTTAAACTAGAATGTAAGTACCAGAGCACCTGCCTTGTACCACGATACTTAAAAGACAATGCGACATTGTCCAATTCCCGTTTGGTTTATTTCCATCGCTGGTCAGGTTGCCAATACAGTAATGTTAGTGAAAGCAACTATTCAATGCATTAGGGATCGTAGAAGTTGTTCCTTAGTAACGCCTTGACAAGACTGAAATTGAGTGGATTCAAACTTAAAGGCACTTGACATTTCAGGCGATCGCTGATAACTTGAGATCGCATCTATACTTTGATGACTAGGGAGCAAATTGCCTTGTTTTTCGGTAATTTGCCTTAAATCTTTTTGCTGTATTTATCCAAAGGTTTTGCTTTACAGGCTAAGCATGTACGATACTTTTCTGCAGTGGAAGTTAAATAACTAGCATAATTTCGAAAACTTATCGAAAAAATAATTTAATAAAATTGCCAAATAAATTTAATCAATAATTTTGAATTACAGTGTTAGTTAAGACTAAGTTACTAAGTAGTTACTTTAATAAAACTGATAAGTTAGTTTTATTAAAGCATTTTCTCTTTGTCATTATATAGGTAGACACAAATGATTTAAAGCTTTTTAGTTGCAACTGAAATTGTAAAAAAAACAATACCCTTAATTTACACGAATTTAAAAGTACACAAGATTTTTAATTAGTCCCATTGATAGTCATGTATGTATTTCTTTGTGTGTAGATTATTCCATCTTTAAAATGTGTTAAAGATTTATTTTCATTACTAAAATCATTATCAGCTGATTGTAACTGTCCATTCCACTTCACAATGGAACTACCAGCACACCATTGATATTCTCTCACAATTAAACCCAGTGCCGATTTCATCGGTTTTGTTCGCGGGTGACCTATTTATCCTGAAGCGAACCTTTAGCCACGTGGAAACCCATCTTCCGGATCGGATCTGGAGGCCTACTCCCAACTGCACTATTCTTTAGATTCGGGTAAATTTTCGGACGTTTCCTACTCTCGATGATGTCCATTTACGGCCGGGCTCATCCGTAGAACAAATGTTTATGGATTAGTAGGGCTATTATGATAATTTAACAAAATGGTTTCAACAACAAATTTTAAGGGATGACTCACGTTACACACGATCCCATGCATTTGTTAGCGTCGTCCGTTGCACGGTTGCCGCTCGGTATAGCGCAAACGTGTCCATTCTCCGTAAATTGTCTTTGATTTTAGTCCATCCGTTAGAAAGTAATTGAGAATAGATTTAGGATGAATTTTTGAGAACATTTCGTACGGCCCGAAATTACAGACGAGTGCAGTTGAGAGCAGGTTTCCTGCATGGGACCCATTTAGTTACATAATAAAAACTATTTTTATGAAACTACTTTGGGTTTATTCGCCTTTTAGTGCGCACTAACACTTTATAAAGCCGGTAGTAAATGTTTAAGGGTGCATCGTGACTTTACTAGCGCCGCCAATCAATAAAAAATCGTTACAATGAAATAACTACATTTAATAAAATTCTGAAAAATATAAAAACTAGTAAGTATTAGTTAAATATTATTTTTTGTGCACTTTAGGCGTTAATCTAGATTGTAACTATACGAACACATTACAAATAAGAATAAAAGCATACAGATATAGTTAATAATTAATACGAGTTTTTATATTTTCAGAATTTTATGAAACATATTTCGATGTAATGATTATTCTTGATTAGCGGCGCTAGTGGACTCACGATGCGCTCGTAATAAGATATTAAAAATATATCGTCCCGTTTACTTTTCGTTACTTACTAACTTTGTAAAAAAGTCCAACATTCAGACGATACTACGACTTTAATCGATTCGTAGCTGTGTTCGTAGCACTATTGCTACGGCTGCTACGATTTCGTTGCTTTGTGTGTTTGATGCACTTGAAATTAGTAGATAAAAGGCTAAATTGGACAACATAACATTACACACTTTGATTCGATTCAAAAGTAAGTAGTGTTATGAAATATCAGAGACAGCGGTGGTACCACAAACAAACACCTGAGACAATATAGAAAAGTTTATTTTCTAAATTGACCCAGCCGGGGATCGAATCAGAGCTCAGAGATGGCGACTTGGCGACACCTTGGACGTGAAGTTCGTTAAATACTATAGAAAGTTTCAATTTCAATCTCCATCAATAAACTTAGAGGTAGAAAATTACGAAGAGGTTTTTTTTGGAATGTTTGGAAGCAGGAGATCCCTTAATTAATACTCGAAGAGTGTTTACACCTAGTTTAACCAAAAAGTTTGCTTAGGAATTTGATGCTTTGAGGAGTAAGGAGTAATAATGCTAAGCAATATTTTTGATTATAGATGTAAACTTACTCTTCCTTTATTAATAAAACCGCAAAATTATTCATCCTATCAAAAATTTCGTCGGAAAGTGAATTCCACACAGACGAAGTCGCGGGCGGAATCTCATAAGTATTGATAAATTGACGCGTTTCTTTTTCAACTTGGAGAAAAATGATTTCACATGTCCGTCCGGCTGTCCGTTTGTTCTCTTCTACAGGTCGCATTTCTCAACCGATTCTCGTCAAAGTGAACAGGCTCGATAATTATATAGATTTTTCAAAATTTTTCAAAATGGCGGAGATATACTCACAGAGCCACTAGTAATATTGTTTTGGTAGGAAAGACATACCTCTCTATACAAATGAAGCTATTTATGTTTATCGTTTATTAACTTCGTTCCCATCGTTTCGAGATCGATCAGCCCACAAATGTATAGGCTTTTAACGCGTAATGTAATTTCGAAGGTGCTCCGAAAACAACGTTTATATTGGGAGACAAAATTGTGTACTCATATTTTACTTCACTTAGAAAAGCGTACTTATCTCCCAAGTATCTCCTTATAAATTGTCAATAACCTTATTAAGTGATATTAGAAATTACGAGGAAATTTTATTTTCTTTCTTTATTAAAAAATTTAAGTGTTCTGGCTTTAATACTTGTCTAGTTAATGTGCTATCACAGTTTCGTTCAAAATAGTAAGAGCTACTTTCACAGGCTCCTGTGGCACTGCATATTATGGCATTTATAAAAAAATAAACAGATTTAAAAAAAAAAACATTTGGTTTAACCACAAGGGTTCAAGACGATTCGCATTGACTTAACCTTTCAAATCCCACCCTAACGATCCACTATGCAGAACATAACATTTTTGTAGAACGGCTTATCTTCGCCATGATTCACCCCTCGCCAGTGTAACACATACATTGCTTCGATTTCAAAGTAAGCAGAGCAATTGTGATATAAAAATCAGAGAGAACAAAGGTACCACAAACACCCAGATTTAGGACTGTGAGTCCATTTGCTAATTGAAATTTTGAGATTTAAGCATTCACAATGCTATTTTTATATAATACTAAATAATATACTAGAAAAAATAGGACTCGCACCAGATCATGTTCTCGGACGGGAATCGAACCCGCGACCTTTGGATATCCGGTCCAATGCTCTGACCGCTGAGCTACCGAGTCACTGGTGAGAACGTCGAATTTCTTCTAGTATATCAACTCTTACGCTGCAAGCCAGCGCCATCTCACCAATGTAGAAGGAATTAACCTGCTACATTCAACTGAACATCTTTCCAGATATTTTTAAACAGTTGATTAAGATGAGAAAGCTACATAACTATTTGAAATTTTGAGATTTAAGCATTTACAATGCTATTTTTATATAATTCTACATTGGTGAGATGGCGCTGGCTTGCAGCGTAAGAGTTGATATACTAGAAGAAATTCGACGTTCTCACCAGTGACTCGGTAGCTCAGCGGTCAGAGCATTGGACCGGATATCCAAAGGTCGCGGGTTCGATTCCCGTCCGAGAACATGATCTGGTGCGAGTCCTATTTTTTCTAGTATATTATCCATTTTCTAAATTGAACTTTCAGAGATTTAGCCGGGGATCAAAATCTTACAGATAGGGACACCATAAAAAGCAGTGTACAGCTCGCGCAAAATAACTTGACCCATATTAGTACTACGTGACATGCGCAGTAGCAATTTTACGTACAAAAATGTTTAGTGCGCAAGCCTCATTGTCTATGGTTAGGTTCAAGTTATATTGCGCGAACTGTACCTACGTCTGTACAATCCACTCAACTAACGGAGGTCGTCGAAAAAAGATCACAAGCTGTCGTTAACAACACATTCTTAATAAATAAAATCCGACGTTAACATAATTACCTTTTGTTTGATGTTTACCTAACATACCTCTGTTATTACGCTTGATAAAACAATAAGATTATTGAGCATGACATATCCAGCAAGAATTCTTTGTATAAGAAATTAAATTCAAATTGTACAAAGAAAAAGAATTCCTTATCTAACTATTGTCGGTTTCAATAAACTAATTGAACATCAACCTCTTGTCCTTATCCCAAATTTATTCAGGGTCAGAGAGCAGCATGTGAAGCATGTCTCTTTTAACCGACTTAAAAAATATGTAAAACGTTCTCAATTCGTCGCGTATATTTTTGTATGTCCTCTTCCATACATCTTTATCCAATTGCTGTTACTCGTCATCTTAGATAACTTCTTTTTAGCCATATCCCTTTTATATAACCCATCCAGCTAACAGCTTCTTTGACCCTCCTCTAATTCAACACGGAAAAAAGTTAAAGCACATTTCTCCCAATTAAAACTTTGAATCTGAGTGTTAGTTTCAACTTTATGTGGCTGCGGTCCGCATGGTGATAATATCGATAATGGCGTTTGAAATGCTCACGCGTCGTACGCATTCAATGTAATCGACAAATGACAGTTGGTGATGCGGACCGTTCGTAAGCGCGCTAACATTTCATTCTAACCCCAAAAATAAGATGGATTGCTGACTAGAAAATATTTTCGCTTTCGAAAGCGACGATAGTGAATAAGAGCGCTTAATTATTGAGTCGTGTTCACTCAAAATCTTTTTTTTTTTTCACCTTTTTACATTAGCCAGTCAGCCTCCTTATATAGTCGGCTCAAAATTAATATTAACAAAATGGTAATAAATATAATGTTTTATCCTTCTGTTGTGGAGTGGGGAAAAGCTCCTTTTCTAATGAACTCTATTACTTTATGATTTTTTTACGGAATAAAATTCTGTCGCTCCAATGCATGGTCACTGTGAGCCCAAGATGGCGCTGGTAATGACGTCATGAGTGACGTCATTACCAGCGCCAGCGATATTGTAAACGCGCTAACGTTTATGCGGACCAGCTGTTATCGCGATAATATCGATATTATCGCTATGCGGACCGCAGCCAGTGTTTGTTGAAAGTAAATATGATACCATTTAAAACGGGCAAGTAAACTGAGCAAGAGTTAAAACGAACTTTAACTAATTTTAGTCAGGTATGTACATGATCCTCTTAAATTTCTTCCTAGCCCAGTTCCTAGCCTGAAAAACATTTTTTTTTTATGGTCAACTCGTATGTAAATATTTTCGAAAGACTGCTGGGCTTGAAAACTTAGGCCACGACTAAAATATAAAAAAGCGATAAACTTAAGCCCTAAAACGGGCAAGTAAACTGAGCAAGAGTTAAAACGAACTTTAACTAATTTTAGTCAGGTATGTACATGATCCTCTTAAATTTCTTCCTAGCCCAGTTCCTAGCCTGAAAAACATTTTTTTTTTATGGTCAACTCGTATGTAAATATTTTCGAAAGACTGCTGGGCTTGAAAACTTAGGCCACGACTAAAATATAAAAAAGCGATAAACTTAAGCCCTAAAATAATTAACTTCGGAAGTTAGTATTATTGACAAACACAATATCTTACTAGATACTTCCTGTGTGAAGAAGAGCTTTGGGGCTTTCAAATTCATTTTTAATAAAAAGTTAAGTACACAATTCTCAGTAGCGCTGGTCACAGTAGCTTTTATGTTCTACGCAATTAGGTTTAATATCGTGTTATTTAGTCTGAGTTTATTGCTCGCCACTGTGGATTCGCTTCGAGTCGTTTTAACGAGACGCCTTGAGACTCTCGTAAAACGAGATTTCATAAAAATTGTCGTGAGTGCAATAATAGAGAGACAAAAAGGTCAACGCGATTTTTTATCAATTTACAGTCTATATAACATGACACCAAAATTATAAGCAACGATACTTTACATCAGTCTATACAACATGTTACAAAAATACCCCTAATGCCGAATATGGTATATAGGGACCATGAAAATGAACAACTTTTACTATGGCGCCAACTCTGAAATCGCGAAAAAAAAATCAGCTGTTTCATACATTTTAATATTTTCGATTTTAATTTTTGTATGAAACAGCTGATTTTTTTTTGCGATTTCAGAGTTGGTCCCATAGTAAAAGTTGATCAGTTTGATGGTCCCTATATACCATATTCGGCATTAGGGGTATTTTTGTAACACCTTGTATAGCTATTTAATATCAGGCAAAACATAAGTACACATAAACCAAAAACAGTGTACAGACTGCAATTCATATCCCATAAAAAAGCAGCCACTTTTTTCAGATTAAGTTTCAGCTATAATCAGGGACATTTTCAAAAAGATACTAAATTATCTTGTTTTGCTAGATCCTTTTGTTTTTAAACCACGATTCACGAACCTCATCCAGTTACTTAAACTCTGTCCAAACATCTGGTTATGCATAGAATAGCAAACGAGCTAGTCTATGGTTATGAGTTGCGCGGGTGCCACTGAAATATGGATCGCGAAACTAAGTGGGGACAGCGTTGGGTATTCTAGGGCCTTAGTTTAAAATTATGATGGGCAAATCTAACAACATCGTTCAGACATGTTAGTGTCATGTAGAAAATAGTCCTATCAGAAACTTGTGAAGCTTTTATGACTGATGAATTTAGGTACCTATCTACTATTTAAAAAACTTAGCAAATCGTAAAATCTTTTATAAATAATAAATATTTAATTTGACGACCTCCGTGGTCGAGTGGCTTTGTACACCGGTTTTCAAGGTGTCGCCATCTCTGAGGTCCCGGGTTCGATCCCCGGTTGGGTCAATTCAGAAAAACGAACATTTCTATATTGACTCAGGTCTGGGTGTTTGTGATACCACCGTTGTCTCTGATTTCCATAACACAAGTGCTTTAGCTACTTACTTTGGAATCGGAGCAATGTATGTGATGTTGTCAAATATTTATTTATTTAAATAACAAATTAAATTAATAGCTGCCCTCTAGCATGACCACTGAAATACGATATGTATCGCGTGATATAACGTTTTATCGACACTCAATTGTGAAAGGCCATTGTCTTTTGATAGTCAAACGTGATAAATCGCTATATCACATCGCGTTTCGGTGGTTAGGGGGCAGCTATTAATTTAAATTGTTATTTATTATTTATAAAAGATTTTACGATTTGCTTAAGTTTTTTAAATAGTAGATAGGTACCTAAATTCTATGAATCTTCGTCGTAAGAACAACATGCAAATGAAATGGTGTATGGTGAGTATACGAGTCTTATACGATGATCTCTGAAGATGATCATCTCAAAACCTATTAATATAAGTTACTCTCGATATTTTCCACGTCACATACAGACATAAAACGGCTCATTACAACGAACACTATGGCGGGCCTGTCATCTCGCATTCATAGCGATACACATCTTGGCCACTCTCACATTAAGGTGCGTACAGACTATGTAACATGTTATATAACTTGTTTTTTATATCACGGCCACATTATGTAACTTTGTTAATCAACATTGCAACATAAAACAATACTGTACACATTAGAATAACAATGTAATATAACCATTGTCATTTCTCGTTCTTCAGTGCTATCCACTGATTAAGTTATATAACATTGTTTTACATATTAATATCATGTTTTATAACATTCAGTGTCCACATTACCTAAAACATGTTATAAAACAATAACATGTTACATAGTCTGTAAGCACCTTTACACACAACTCGTATAATTACTGGCCAGAATAAAAAACCTTTCATCATGATTCTCAAGCGCATGGACGCTTTGATGTTTTGTTTAGCGGAAATGGACATCGCGTCTGTGTTGCCGATGGTTTTTTTTTCAAACTTATAGTTTTACGCAGCTGTTTCACTAAATATAAAATCTGTGTCGTAGATATCTTGTGACTTAAGTAATGAGTTTATCGAAGTGTTCAGCGTTCGATTCCTACGTATTATTTAAATAAAATTTAAATCTTTTTTTAGTGGTTGCGTTATTGCTTTTTACACCTTTAGAAATAACACTTTGTAATTTAATATAAACTGCAGTAGATTTGTAACTTAACTTTTTTATTATTTGTTAGTACTTAGGTAACCTTACAAAATATTCTTTTTATTATACTAGTATCTTTTATTATTACAATTATGTATATTATGTATTGAGAAAAAAATGTTTTGACATATTTAATCAAACATGATGATGGTAAATTATCATTTTTGAAATTGTTAACTTTTGTACTTCTTTTTTTCTTATATTTCCTACAAAGCTTTTACGAGTTTCGAGCATAAGAATGAATGTTGCTCCCATAATTTGCCAACTCAGTTCCGTTAATTACATCAGAATATTAGGGCAGTAGTTGGCACCTTCCTTAATTAATGTAACCGCAATCAGGGCCTGCAAACAAGGCCTAACGAGATTCGCCCGCGTCGTGCAAGGACGCCCTAATATAAAGTCTGTCTGTTCTAGAACAGAAACGCCGCTCTGGCAGTATTCGAAAACGCTTTCTTTGTTTTCACCTATTTAAGAGCTGCTACAGGCTACAGCCTGGTTTGGTCTGAGATTGCCTGTACCTAATGCCTATGTGTGCGTGCACGAAAAATCTTAATTTGTTTGAAAACGACTCTTCTGTCCACTCTATATGTAGTGCTGTAAACACGGGTTCTTTACTGACCTACGCTGCTTTAGAGTCAGAAATTCACTGTAGTTCAGAACTAAATTAAAAAGTTACTTTACAATAAATTTCCGTTTTATATTAAACTTGTATCTTCAAATAAACAATTTTAATGTATCTTGGTATTGAGAAATATAAGACTTTACAGTAGAAATCCTAACATATTTATTATAATAAAAGAAAAATATTACTTTCGCCTAATGTTTTCAAAAAGATCTGAAAAGTTTGTATGTGAAAAAGGAACGTTGCAAGTTTTATTCATAAGGAAACTAGTTCACGGCAAATCTTCAAACGAGAAGCACGGAATAGCATTTCACCTTAGCGAGATGTCAAGCAGGCTACTTTTGTTCGAGATTCAATATGTCGGAGCTGTCGCAGCTTTGACACAGTCGCAGTAAGCTCAGAGGCTCGTTCAAAAGAACTGGATGAGAGGCCACGAAACTAGGAAACCGGTAGTGTAGTCAACACTAGCGGTTATTCAATTAGGAATTTCACGCATGAATTTCATAGGTATAAATATGTAATTTAGTATTATTATTTGAATTTAAACAAGTTTCAAAGTAAATGTCTGAAAAAATTATGGCATTGCAACAGAGTTTAAAAAAAAAAATTAAATACTTAGTTAATTCTGGACAATCTTTTTGTTCTATATATAAGAAAAAAATGCCGTCTATAGTTTAAAAAAAAACGTCGACTTGATAACCTCCTCCTTTTTTTGAAGTCGGTTAAAAATCTTTGCTTTAGGTTTGATAATAATTATTATCGTTGTAACATATCCCCTGGGTACTTAATCGGAATAAACTTAATCGGAATCGTAATGTTTTGATTTTATCGTTGAAACTAGCGTGATCCTGAGCATACATTTCACTGCCCTTTACTATCCATTTCTCAACGGTCTACTTCATACTAACTTCATGTCGCAGCTATAGAGTTGAAGATTGCACAGCCTGCTTTTGATTAAGTCCTTTATCTCGAAGTCACTCTCGAGCGCCAGCGAACAAAGAATTCGCGAGAACATTCGACATGACCCCCTCGCCCCACTTTGATTTGCCTGACATTCTTTTCAAGTTATGCCATCTCGCATAATGACTGAGTTATGCAATAACTCGCTTAATAACTGCTATATGCAGTACAAAAAAGTAGAGGCATTTTTGTGTTGAATATTCGGACGCGGTTTTAATTGTCAGATTAAATAAAACGAAAACTACTTCTTACCAATATTATAAATGTGAAAGTTTGGATGTTAAGCTGTTTGGATGCTTGTTACTCAATCACGCAAAAACGACTGAACAGATTTGAATGGAATTTGGCAAACAGATAGTTTATAGCTTGGATTAAAATATAGAATACTTTTTATCCCAAGTTGGTTTTTTCAGAATGTCGACGTGGACGAATTCACAGGCGGAAGCTAATTTTCAATATAACTTTGATCATTATTTCATTTTAATTTTGGGTGTGAAGAAAACAATAAATATAAAATACTTATCATTATTCAGATATGTCAAGTGGTATTTCTATGTGTCACTTTTATAATGTTTTTGCAAGTTTAAGGTAAACATCCCTTTTTCTCGCAATTGAACTTTAGTGACTTTGATTATTCTTTCCCTGGGCTCTTCAATTCATATTAAAGTTAAAACTAGGAACTGATTCTCATACGCCTTTAATCAAGCCCGATGAATTTCTAAAGCAGTTGAAAATTGTGAAACTCGGGCACATAGCGATCGCGCTATAAATCTAAAGTTGATTTCACCTTCCACCTGGTTTTCGAAGGTGTGCTCCGTGAGACCGAATGCTATAAGACTTATTACAAATCACAAATACGCTTGGCCGATGTTTCATTATAAAAACACTTAAAAAGTCGATGGTTCTCAAAAGGTTGGTTCTGATCGTGAATGAAGTACAAATAAATTATACACAATTTTCCAAAAAAATATTGCTTCACAATAATTAGAATAAGTATTAATAATACTAAATAATATACTAGAAAAAATACGAGTCGCAACAGATCATATAAGTAGCTTTTTTAATTACAGATTTAGATGAGCTTTCGAGATTTGAACCATCGACATATTAAACGTTCGTGTATGTACATATGATGATTTTATATGATTTTGTTTTGGAAGAGCGGGGCATCCTGAAGGCACAGGCATTTCAGAATACCTACTGAGGTTGGTTCCAATTACTGTAACTTTGATAGACTGTATAAACGATTATTTATTTTTTTGGAAACATCGACAAAAGTTTTCGAGAATTTGTAATTCGGTCTTATCGCATTCGATCTTTCGTAGGAAACCCGGTTATCTACGTAGGTGGCTGTAGCCGTCAACTTCGGCAATAAATTCCGTCGGATCAGCCGCGCCGCTGGCGACATGCCAACCTGGCAGGTCAGAATTAAGATTTTTTTCAGCTTCATTAGTAAGCCCAAAACTTTACAAAATTCTGTGCTCAGGAATAAGGTAAAAAATTAAGTAAGTAAATTGACAACATCGTCCGATTCATGCGATACTTTTTAATTTTTCATAAAATCTCTTTGTTTGTAAGGCCTTCCAGCTAGTTTTAATTGCAGCGATACTAAGCTTTTTGGTAATAAAAAGGGTTTGAATTAAAGGTATGAAGGTGGGGTCAACGTATGTAATAAAACAGCTGAATTTCACTAAAGAACCTTTTCCTCCTCTCACAGTCGAGAAATTTTCTGATAATATCAATATTACCACATTTCTTGAAAGCAATGATAAAGATCTTTGACAGACGCCCCACGCTTTGCTCTTATGTGATTAAGCTCATAAAACTGAGACAAGCCTTAACTAATATTTTGTATTAAAATCCCTTACAAACTGTAGGTTAAAGTCCGTACCTGTGCACTCGCTGCAATCTGTTGCATCAGCTTGTATTAGGCGCAACACTCGTATCTCCCGCTTCGTTTTGACCGCTGCAACTTTAGAAATAATATTTTTGCCAGCACGGACACTTCTATGACCTGTAGTAATTTTTTTATTGCTGGCATAGTACTATCTCAATGAGGTATAAAAATATGTTTTTTTTAACCTTTCGAAGCAAAGATCTGCCTTTCTATCGAATTTTAATGTTATCAGATGATATTATTTGGAGTTTAAAGAAACGTAAATAACAATTATGACTCACTACTGTAAATTAGTGGCTCTGTCGGCTGTAAATCTCGCGTTTGTGACATTTTTGAACATTATTCGAAATGGCTGAAATTATGGTTATTCGAAAAATTTCAAAAAACTGAATTGACAAAATCTATCGACAAATTTACAACAATACGGTGACAGATACAGAAAACTACAATATATAGCAATAACTGCCACACGACAAATGGTAAAACTTGCAAGATACCAATGCAAACAAATAAATGCACATGCAGGGCAAATTGCTGGTGTTTGCATTTATTTGTAAGCCATAATTATGTAAATAGAATTACTTACGTAAAAACAGTTGCCCTAGTTTTTTATTTCTTCTAACTAATTAGTCGTTAATTAGTTGAAGAACTGCCATTGTTTTGTGTAGGTACTTTTTAAATGTAAGCATCCATAAAATTGGAATTGTTTTACCGGAGTTCAATTAAAAGAAAAGTTGATTTGTTTCGCGATTTCAGGGTTATTAAAATGTTTAAAAATGAACGCAGTGGGTAAGGTATGTTAATATTAAATGGTACATGCAAATGCCTATTATTTGCTTAAAAATCTTAGTTCATTTATATAGGTAGTGCTGTACAAACCATATAAAATGACATGTTTCATTTTGATACCATTTCGATAGATTTCTATGCAAAAGGTACAGAGCTAGAGAGGTTTTCTCGGAGGACAGATTTCATTAAACTTCGCCTGCCCTGTTACAATGTCGCAAAGAAAAGAGGCAAACTCTCCGTTAATGGAATAAGGTAACATATTTTTTCCTGTGTTGATATAACTATTATGATTATGTTAATACCTACCTAGGTAGTTTAAAAAGTCTGGTTAATACACTGGGCCGGAAATAAAACGGGTCACCACGTTATGGAAGTCCTGAAACTGAGAATTCAGATCCTTACATTTCTTAGAATGCTGATCAGATCAGTTCGTTGTATAGAGCGACCTGCGGATCTCCTCTATTCACTCCCTGGAAGGCCACCTTTAGATCACCACTCGATCAACCCCTGGCGGAGAAACAAGGCTTTAGAGTTACCTGGTTTGTATGAAAATAACGTAGACTTGATTTCTTTGCGGCCCAGTGTAGTTAAGAAATTATAAGTGCTGATTTATTTCTTTTTAGATTAGATTATTTATTATGTTATACATATCTGTTATTTAAGTTAAACTTACAATTCGTTTCGGATGGATTACTTGAAACATGATTTTCATATTTTTTCGATATGAGACAATTTTGTCTGGATATTTCGATTCACTGGAGGGTCAATATTTTTTACAAAGAAACAAAAAAAAACCTATTTTGATAATAAAATATATACCATTTATTTGCATCACAAACACAATATGTACACACGACAGCACGTCAGGTTATACAGTTAAACTGCGAAAACAGCTTTTATTACGTAGGGCATAAAGGCGGTCTCAAGGTCAACATGTATAGTCTGAGGTGACGTCGTGTGAACAAAATAAAAGAAAAAAAAAACAAATCAATACAATGTACCTGCAATGACTTATAAAATTAAACTTAAGATGTGAGTCACAGCGATGCAAATAGGCAAAGCTCAGCGTATATCTTTGCCCGAAAGAGCAAATGCTGGTCGACACAATGTTCACGAGATTGGTTGTGTTTTTCTAACACTAGCCCATACAAATTGAATTACAACGGCAATGAATAAATTTTCTGTGTGAACGGTCGGACGCCATCTCTTTCTCCACTCGACTGTGAACGAGAATACCGATTTATTACATCGAGATTTCTGAATTAACTCTCAAAAACTTTATCTCGACATCTGTCCGTAAAACTCAGTCAACTGTACAACAAATCAGGGTGTTGAATTTTATCTCTGCTCTATACAATATGTTACAAAAAAACACAAAAAGTAGAATATGGTAGGTATAGATAGACCATCAAACTAAACAACTTTTACTGTTGGACCAACTCTGTATGAAATGTTTGTATGAAACAGCTGATTTTTTTTCGCATTTTCAGAGTTGGTTCCATAGTAAAAGTTGTTCAGCTTGATGGTCCCTATCGGCCATCTACCATATTCGGCTTTAGGGGTTTTTTGTAGCTTTGTTTATTATTGTGTGTCACAATCACTACTTGTGCATCAGTTACTTAACATTTAAGTACAACATTTCTAGTAGGTTGGTTTGAAATGGATTCAATTGTCATAGAAAAACTTTTCTACAATAATAATTACTTTAATATTTAGGAAATACAAGATTTTTTATCATTGGAAACTACAATTTACTAAAAATAATAAGTATTTTTATTGACTATTGTTTTTTTTTTCAAATCAATATATTAAGTTTTCGAATTGTTGAACACAAAATATTAGTCAGTGGAAATTAAAATTACCTGTCCGTCGTGTTATGGTTGCACCAATTAGTGCTCAGAACGCGTCATGGCTTTTCTTCATTTCCACAACTCGTAGTGGTCGTTTCGTATGATGACCACGACGTGAATTTCGCTTTGCGGTCTTTCTACGATTACCATGACGCGTCATATCGTCGTTTTTATAAGAGCCACAACAAAAAATTTTAACAATCTGCTATTAATATTCTTTAATTAGCTCAACTTTGTAATATTACAGTGATAACAGTAGGTAACTCTTGTCAGTTTAGTTTCACACACAAATGTTTGTTATAAACATTGTATATTGCTTATTGAGCTCCGCTCGCAACGCGTTGTGGTCACTACCAAAAATCCACAACGCGTTGTGAGCGAATAACTCGGAATAACCGGTACTCGCGGGGTAGGATGAGGTAATTGTTTCTAGGGCGGGGCGGGGAGTGTCCTTTCTGTACGTAGTACTTATATATCTAAGTATTCTGTTCTATGATCTCAGACCAATCTCAAAACCGCTCGCAACGCGTTGTGGTCACTACCAAAAATCCACAACGCGTTGTGAGCGAATAACTCGGAATAACCGGTACTCGCGGGGTAGGATGAGGTAATTGTTTCTAGGGCGGGGCGGGGAGTGTCCTTTCTGTACGTAGTACTTATATATCTAAGTATTCTGTTCTATGATCTCAGACCAATCTCAAAAACGCTCGCAACGCGTTGTGGTCACTACCAAAAATCCACAACGCGTTGTAAGCGGTTTTTTGCTCAATAAGCAATATACCTACTATGTTTATAACAAACATTTGTGTGTAAAACTAAACTGACAATAGTTACCTACTGTTATCACTGTAATATTACAAAGTTGAGCTAATTAAAGAATATTAATAGCAGATTGTTAAACAGTACCTAAGGAATATTCTGAGACTAAGAGCCGATAAATCGTTGTTAAGTCATTGAGATAAATGGTATTCGTATCTCGTAACATCTTGAGGGAAATAAGTCTTTATATAACTGACATACAAGTAATAAATAAAAGAGAAAGACATTCTGCTGATATATATTATTATTTGAGGAGCTCGGTGGCGCATTGGTTTAGCGCCTGGCTCTGCGATTGTGAGGTTAAGCAACTTTCACAAGGTTCGATCATGGGATGGGTGAATAAAAAAATATTATCTCGAGTTCTTCCGTGCTTCGGAAGACATGTTAAGCCGTTGGTCTCGGCTGCATCTGCAGTCGTTAACACCCACCAATCCGCATTGGACCTGGTGGTTATGGCCCATCCTCCTCATTCACCCATAGGGAAGGCCTGTGCCACAGCATTGATTGGAGACATTAAAAATGGCTGATGTCGATATTATTTAACCTATTTTCATTAATGAAGATCTCAAACCAATCATTAATTTCTTATAATTTATTATGTCAAGATTTATTAAGAAAAACCTGTCATTGGCCTTACCGTTATGTAACTATTAAAGTTATAAGATATTATAAAACACTGTCGGCTTCTAAATAAATAAAAAAAGATGTCAATAATTATTAAAGTTTGAATAGTTTTGTTCACGAATATTTTTTAATAACAACCTGTGCCATCTTTAAATAGTAAAAACATTTCAGTCTCGGCATTCCAAAAATAATGGCTTACATGTCAGACTTTCCTGTTATTTGCTCAGAGTATCGGATATTTGGCGAAATTAACGGTAGGCGCAGGACAGCCCGTCTGATTGCCCCCGTCAGACGCACGGCTAGCAAAAGAACTAATTGGATTGATACGACGGCCGATGTTGGGCTTTATGTACACGTGGCAGCACGTCAGGTTATACAGTTAAACTGCGAAAACAGCTTTTACTACGCAGGTCATAAAGGCGGTTTCAAGGTCAACATGTAAAGTTTGAGGTGCCGTCGTGTGTACCACGCCCAAACGTTAGCGGACATGCCTGATCAATTTCCGTTTCGAGAGACAAGCTGTGGGAGAAACTTTTTAACTTTCGATTTATAATAAGTTAAATTTACAGTATATTTAATTAATTTCATGGTAAGTGGTACATTTTTATACCACTCCGGCCGCGTAATCGGCCTTACATTGAAATATTACAATAAGGTTAGGTGGGGAAAGAGAAACACCGAGGCAAGTGAACATTCAACCATAATTAAGAAACTCTCGTAGTTTTTTTTATAGCGACCGACGTGACGTGTCGATAAAGCAAGAATGAAGAATTAGTTCCCGTATTACAACACAGATATCGCTACGATTATATAATTAGTTAACCAAGAAATTCATTAGATATTAAAACGCAAAACACGAGTGAAAGGCAGGAACATTTTAGCAATCCTACAAACACTATTCAAGAGTTTTTTTTGGCTAGTACAGCATGTAAAATAAACGTGGTTACTTACATTCATAATATTGTAAAGCGTTGGAATATCTTCAGATTATCTTATCAGAAAAACTTATTACAATAAGTCAATTCTAAGTCGCAACTTAATCCAACAAGGGTAGAGGTAAAGTTTCTTGTTATTAATTACCAACGGCTCGGTATCGTGTATTTGGCAAAAAATATTAGGAGCACCAAAATGTTACGTCGGTTGATTGCCGCCGTCAAAAGCACTCGCAACTACCAACGCTAAAGTACTAATTGGATAGTACGTACTATAACGGACTGTAGTATCACAAAATAGAGAGAGAACAGAAGTCAAGCTTGGTACCTACTACGCGCGCACCGCACACACACAGTCTCAACGACCAACGACACTGCGTGACGCGCTCGAACTCGTTTTGAGATTGGTCTGAGATCATAAAATAGCATACTTAGATATATAAGTACTACGTACAGAAAGGACACTTCCTGCCCCGCCCTAGAATCAATTACTCACCCCACCCCGCGAGATCCGGTTATTCCGTGTCAGTGAGAGAGTGTCTATGTGTGCGTTGCTCGAGCGCACGTAGTACACACGACAGCACGTAGGTTATACAGTTAAACTGCGAAAATAGCTTTTATTACGTAGGGCATATAGGTAGTCTCAAGGTCAACATGTATAGTCTGTCTGAGGTGCCGTCGTGTGTAATGTTATTAGACTGTGGTAGTACTAAGCTTGATTTCTGTCCTCTATCTATTTTGTGTAGTAAGCAGTGTACTATCAGTGACTCGCGATCGCGAGCCTTATGATATTTTACGGTTTCGAAGCGGATATTTTAAAATGTAAAGTTAATTCAACATGTTTTATTTTCAATTCTTATGAACAAGGTATCATGTTATTGGTGTATGATATGAGCTTTATTGACAGCTTAACAATGTAACAATGAGTTTTGTAAGTTTGTATCAAATGCTTAAATAAAGATATTCAACCCGAACAATACTTATTTAACTTAACCAACAAGTAGACCGAAAATACCACAGTTCACATCGAAAGTTCGGCAAACAAATGGAAGTCATTATTAAATTCCATGCCTATTTCAGTTTAGGGGTCTTTGACTTAAGATAGGCATTCGAAGGGTTGAGGCCGGGATCCCTTACAAGTTCGCCTTTGAGACGAAATAAAGCTATTATTTTGGAAGCACGGAAACGTCAAAGTTACTGAATAAGTAGTATGTGTATGCCCAATTATGTTGACTTAGTTTGTGGAGTAAAAATAGAAACAGAAAAAAGTCCGTAGTCGAGTCAACAAGGAACCATTAGTTTAATTGAGATTTTTTGCTTTTTTTTAATAACTCACAATTTTGTCTTAGTCGAAACCCTCTTTGCAATAAACACTTGCCTATTAATATTCTTGTCAACTAAAAGGTAGTGAGGTACCCTGAAATAGGGTAAAAAAATTTTGGACAGTCAAAAAATTACCTTGTTTATTTTTGAAATAAATATAAATCCAAAGATCGCGGGTTCGATTCCCGTCCAAAAACATGATCTGGTGCGAGTCGTATTTTTTCTAGTATATTATTTGGTATTATATAAATCCATTTGATTACATTTCATAAAGGAGCTGCGCAAAAGCAATGTTTTCCACGACGAAGCTTCAAGCACAAATCACAACTTCAATAAAGCTGTGAAAACATTACACAAACAGACGCAAACACATACAAACACAACAACAGAGGTTCCCACTAACTTTTCTCCTGCAGCAGCACCTCAGCTCCTTTTTTAACTTTGCCCTTTTCATTGCTTTGCAGAAGTTCCATTCCCGAGTGGGAAAGCAAAGATTAAATAAAACTCTATTCGTTCGAAACCACCTTAGGTAGTTTTTAATTTCTTCAAATTTATACAAAATTATATAAACTTTCTGTACTTAATGTAAAAGTCTACGCATACGAAGTCACGGGCGGCCACTAGTCATAAATAATTACAAGTTTATAAATTAGGGGCTTTTGAAAAAAAATAAAAACAGGATAAAAAGAGCTACCTACTACTTTATTTGTATAATTATCTAAATTATCATACTATACTTAAAAACTTCAACGACAAAACCAAGACTATATCGTTACCTTTTCAGTTTCGTTTACAGAATAATATTTGATTCATTGTTTTATTGAAATTGTTGAAAGCTATCCCTAGGTAGGTACATACGACAGCACGTCAGGTTAAACAGTTAAACTACGAAAACAGCTTTTATTACGTAGGGCATAAAGACGGTCTCAAGGTCAACATGTATGGTCTGAGGTGCCGTCGTGTGTACCTTAGTATGCCAATATTGGACAATTTAAATAATAATTCTAAAGCTAAACCAAAGATTTGTATGTAAATATAACCTAAATGACAACGTAACGGTTTTAAATTTTGAGATTTAAGCATTCACATTGCTATTTTTAGATTTTTAGTTCGATTCCCGCCCGAGAATATGATCTGGTGCGAGTCCTATTTTTTCTAGTATATTATTTAGTAACGGTTTTAGTTTGGGCGTCAGTACTATTATTAATTCTGTGGTTTAGGGCCCAGCTCGCACAGTGCAACCAAACAGATGACGAAATTATTATCGTACTCGATCAAATCACAGGCCGATTCTGTGTAGAACACAAAACATTTTTGATACTGGATTTTGCGTTATACTTGTTCTATAGAACAATGATATAAACTTTATGTACAATGAACAATTATACAATCTATAGATGGGACACTTGTATAATGTCGACCAACCTCGCGACGCCTACGACTGAAATAATAAGTAAATCCCTTGACAGCTGTCAATCTTAATAAGAAGTTCGAAATACCCGCATTTTTGAGAAGTTTCAGAGCAAAAGCACAAAGTAAACAAAAATCTTCTGGACAATTTATATTTCGAACAATCGTTATATTAAAAAAATAGTAGTAGTAAAAATATCTTTCACACAAAAAAAAACTAAACCATAACCGGTTTATCCGTTTGGGAGCTACGATACCACAGACAGATACACTGATGCACAGACACTTTAAACTTATAACACCTCTCTTTTTGCGTCGGGGGTTAAAACTAACAAGGAAAATACGTATACTCAAAATAAATATAATATAATATATTTATTTTGAGTATACGGGGAACTAGCTTCTGACTGCGACTTCGTCCGCGTGGACTTTCGGAAAACCCCTAGGGAACCTTTTGACCGGGATAAAAAGTATCCTGTGTTTTAATCCAGGCTAAAAACTACCTGTATGCCAATCCAAATACGTTCAGTTGTTTTTGCGTGATTCATCCAAACATCTAAACTTCCAAACTAAACTTATATTTATATTAGTAGGATTTACATATTCCGTTCCCGTTTCCACCTCGTTCCCGTTCCCGTATTATTATTCCATAATTTTTTTTGCCGAAATTTTATTTATTTGAAAACCAACAGCGTTACAATTTTGTTTTTACTATTAATTCTAACCACAAGTAAGGCCAATTACAGGTTGTCCATAAAATTACCCTTCTTAGTAAATTCTAATGAAGGTTAAATTAATACAATAATGCAATAATAAGAAATCAGTCGCAAAGTTATAGAACATATGAAGTGATTTTTTAAAATTTAGAAACTACAAATTAACTTATTATTTTTTTTTTATTTTGTTATACTATATCATTTACTACATTTCAAACTCAATTTTATTTAAAACCTGAAACCCATTTCACTCTTTTATGTATGGCATGTCTACCGTGTTGAACTTTAAAATAAACACAATTTCGTAATCAACATCCCACTAAACCATAATAACGCCTTTCATATCAATTTTTGGCTTTTTTACAAATTGACCCCTAATAAAGGGTTGATTCAATTTTATATTTTTTCCATACAAAATTTGAACCCCCATTTCACCTCTTTAGGGGTTGAATCATGTCTACAGTGTTTTAGCACCAACTATATTATTACTGATGTCAGTTTTCCCAGAGAACAACGGCTTAAACCAAACAATCTCAACTCATCCTTTTAAAACTTTATTAATGTGTAATGTAACTAGATGCATAGTTCCCTTTTAGTAACGAGCTAGATGGAATTGTGAACTTTATCTATATGTTGGTATAGTCGATATCCGCTTGCAAGAGGAAGTGGTGCAAGTTAGTCTAACCGCTAGTTACACGTGCGCCGTTCGCTAACATTTAAATAGCGCTTCATACAAGTTGTGTACTGAGAGCGGCATATGATGCAGGACAGTTGCTTTGTAAATTGAATCTTATTAACAAAGGGCTACGGATTATTTATTTATTTATTTATAAATCTTTATTGTACCAATACACAAAGTAAGGTACAAATGGCGGACTTAATGCTAAAAGCATTCTCTACCAGTCAACCAACAGTAAACAGATAGACACGAATGCGGCACAAACAAAGAAAACTAATATTTACATGCATACAATATAAATATTACATAAATACACACCATTAAATACATGTCTACATAATTTTATATAATATTAATATAATATATAGAAATTATATACATACATATATATATATATATACATACACACCAAATACCGAGTTCAGAAAAGTGTTGACATTGACCTTCTCACATCACGGGCATAAGCCCTCCAATAAATGTGCATGAGCTTGTTTCTTAAAGGAAAACTTACTGGGAGCCCTTCTGATAGAATCAGGATTACGTTTACTCTTATAAATTCCGTGCTACGGTTTTTATAATCATCATGGAACATTGAATGTTACCTTAAAAAAAAATTGTACCATTCATAAAAATCAAAAATTACTCAAAAAATTATGTTTGTTTTCCATTACAGGTGGCAGGCAGTTGAGTCACCTAAAAGGTGCATTGTTTAACCGAGTCCACGGTGGTTTGACCCATTAACGGGTCCACGGGTAATTTTAGTTACCCGTGGTTCCATGGCATTAGGGATTGTTCGCTGGACTTCTAACTATATCGATGGAAAAATAATGAAAACCATCAGTTAGTAACATACAATAAAATTTACTCATTCTTAAGATAGTATTAGGCAGAATTATAGATATGGCTGTTGATTTTTATGACGTTTAAAAGTATTTAAGTCTATATTTGCGTTAGCTAGCGTTCTACGCTTTCTCCTATGAACTGAAGTTGGATCGTGAAGGTTTAGACAAGCAAAGTGCTCTAGAAGTCTGGAGTCCGTACGACTAACAGGGACCGGCTGCATTACGGGCACCTTTTACACAGTCTCTGTCACGTTGAAAAACGATCTAAGTAGATCATTCTTTAGATTTATGGGTAGATGCTTAAGACCCTTTGTAATATACTGTTCCTTTATAATAATAAATTAAATATTAAATCCCTTTTCTTTTAACTAATTTTCTAGGTTTGGTAAAGTAAACTGATTATATAACTTATTTATAGAATATTAAGACTTATTGAATATGCCTATGACTTTTTTTATTTTTATGTTGTTTTGTTTCTGAAAACCTTTTTTCTGAAATACCTACTTACTCGTTAATTAAAGTTAATAGCTCATTTTCTTAGTAATGAGTACAAATTGTGCTGATATGCATAAATAAAAACATCAAAATCCTCGTAAAAGTTAAATGACGGACAAAACCTTTATACATATTTAACTATTTATTTTACTTTAACATTTCAAAGTTATCACTCAACAAAATGTTACATTTTAATTATTTTGATTGAGACGGAAGTGAAAAATTTCTCATCACAAAAGGCATGTCAGAAGTCATCAAAGATATTTATTTCCTGTTTTAACATTCCTTAGGCATTCGCAACTTAATAAAAGGACGAAGAGAAAACCGTTAACGTCCCGAATACCAGGAACTGCTTCAAAATCCCCACATTACAAATCTGAATTATATAAATAGCTCTTTTATTGGATCTTTGGCTCCTTCTAACTTTGGCATTTCCTTTCATAACCCTTCATGCTTATATCACAGCGAATTGAGTTTAATTGCCATACCAATTATTATTGACAGGACAATTGATTAAAATTTATTAGCTTAAATTCCAAAGTTATTACTATGACAGTTTGAGTATGTATTTTTGTTAAAACTTTGCAGATGTGTCTCCCGCGTCTGATTTCTGTTTGACCTTGGTCGCCACTAACGTTTTCTTGGTTCACCGATCTCGAACCACCCTGGCTATGTGTCCCGCCCATTTCCTCTTCTGCCCAGTTATAGTGCCCACAACGTCTCTTACTCTAGTCACCGCCGAATACGTTCGTCCAGCAAAACTGGCAGGACACATTGGTCATAGACTTTTCTTTTTAGTCGTAGTTAGTGCAATGTTTGAGCAAAGTATGTGTTTATTATTATTATTATTAATCATTTATTTTCAGGCTGCAATGGCCCATAGATATATACCTTAAAATAAAATAAATATGAAATATAACAACAAATCTGTTAGTATACAAAACTTAAGATTAGGTTAGTAAGAAAAAACTTAGTTAACTTTCGGCGTCGAATCGGTGGCTTCTGGCAAAGTCCCACGGAAGCGCCGGTAAACCACACCCTGCGGCCAGAAATCTTCCTTCATGAAAGTTTCCATCCTCGCTGTCGGGACGCGCACCACAAACGACTTGAAATTTGTGTTGTGGCGCGATTCCAAAGCCTGTACTCTAAGGCAGAAGTTGGCCTTTTTCTTTATATACTCTGTCACATCCCCCGCAGTGATAGTGTGGTGCAGACGGGACAGGTATACAGGTTTATTATCCCCAAAAGCCGACCATGCCTGTGCTATACACCTCTCTACCTCCGCTGTCTGATTTGATAAGCCCAACGTTATTTTATGTCCGAGATATAGTAGTATGTAGTGGTCAACAATATCGACCGGCTTTTGATAATTTTGCCCATGGAATATTTGTCATGATTTTCGTCTTTGCGATTTTTAGGCCTACTTTTGCACACACTTCTTGTAGATCGTCGCCATGGTGAGCATATATCATCAATATTGTCGGATAGGAGAGCGATGTCATCTACGAACCTCAGATTACTCAATCTTTCGCCGTTGAGGTTTAATCCTTTGTTCTTCAACTCAAACTGTACAGAACACAAATAAAATAAAACAATAATGGAAAACCACAATGATTACCACATAAACAATTAAGAAACCGCTCACGTAACATGAAACTTGTTGCGACTACAACAAAGTTTGAAAGTTTGGCGGTTGTTTAAAAAAATTACTGTTCACTGTTGTCAAGAAGATAATGTACTAATGATTCAGTTTTATTTTAAAGTAACACAGTTTATTGAATAATATTCTTATGTTTTGTTGCTAAGTTCAGGGGGCCAGTAATACGAGGAAAATTTGTAGGTAGAAGTATTTCACTCGACTGCAAGAAATGTTTCAGAATGTTTGAGTAGTGGTCGGATTTTGAGTTTTATTGATAATTTGTTTGCTTTA
The DNA here is from genome assembly GCA_963556745.1 of Catoptria pinella. NCBI lineage: Eukaryota > Metazoa > Arthropoda > Insecta > Lepidoptera > Crambidae > Catoptria > Catoptria pinella. The sequence goes on from OY750771.1 coordinate 9,763,250, forward strand.
TTACTGTGTATTGGGTTGTGTTGGGCTTGTGGCACAGAACTAATAATAGTTGTGGGTAAAATTTTTTTTTCTTCTTTTTTATTTGCGCTTAATCATCTTGGTATTTCTACGCCATCATTACGTCGAAGAGGGCCCGTCCGCTCTAGACGGATTTCACATCTAGAGACGTCATTATTCGCTACGTCTAATGACAACTTGGAGCAAAAAAATTGTAAGTAGCTTCTCAAAAACATCGTGTGTACGATGTTTTTAACAATTTTACACAATGTTTATTTTTGAAAAACTTGCAATCATTATTTATGCTCTATTATTTTATTTTATTTTACGGCTTGTCACATTTTTCTCTCCGTTCCATCTCTATCTTCCCACTTAATTAAAAAAAGAACAGAATTTATATGAATCAACTGCCAGATTTAAAAAAAACAAATAAAATAAAATTAAATAGAATATATAAATAAAATTTAATTATTAATAAGAATATTTTTTTAACAATATTAACAAAGCTGAATTGTTAGATTTCAGATTACGTTTACTTAATTAATAATTGCATCTCTTGCCCTCTTCTAGTTGTTGTATTCCCCCAAATCTTTTATCGTTTTCAGTTCAAAATAAATCCAAGTGAGAAGATATATTTTCAGCTTTATTGCCGCTGTGTTTTATAGCTTCGCTTATCGGGTTGTGTAACTTTAGCAATGTTCTTGTTATCGTACGAGCCGTCCGTTTTATTGTTACACTCTCACTAAACTCCGAGGCGTAAAACAATCAATGTTTTATAGAAAATCGGATTAAAATCAGAATAATTGAAAAGTTTTTGCTTTTTATTGTCAACATTTGTCTTGTTCTCTGCTAAAGTTACTTATTTAAGAGTTTCAAATTCGTCATATGATTTTAATCAAAAAAGATACTTCTTTATGGTCGAATCCGGAGGTCTCTTGTCCACACGAAATCACTGGGCCTACGATGTAACATGTTATATAACTTGTGTTTTATAACACGTCCACATTATGTTACCTTATTAATCAACATTGCAACATAAAACAAACACATTAGAATAACAATGTTATATAACCCTTGTCGTTTCTTGTTCTTCAGTGCTATCCACAATGTTCGCGCGTTCGAGTACACGTGACTAAGTTATATAACATTGTTGTACATATTAATAACATGTTATTATACATCTCATTATCTGAAACATATTATAAAACAATGTTGTATAACATGTAATGTTACGACGGTCGTGTAACTATACTTTGCTCACACGCCGGATCCACGTACTTTAATTCTTTTATTGTTGCCGGATTGACGGAGCTAGCTTCGGCGAGCGTGTGGACAAAACTACATATAATCTATTTCCTTCAGGAGCAGTTAACCAGATTCTCAATTCACCAAATTCTTTCTCAACGCAGCAGATTCGCAGCTAAGCAGAAGTATAGTTAAAAACAAAACAACACGACCGTTGTTTATACACGTACGTACGTAGGCCTGGTGATTTATCCGGATCTAAACCAGGCTTCGTAGACAAGAGCCCTAAGGCGGTATTTACACGGGTTGACTTGGCAGGCGATTTCAGTCAATTAGCACTTTTTATCGACAATCGCTTGTCAAATAGAATTGCCAACTCATTAAAGTCAGTTGAACGATTAAATTTTATAAACGATTGTCGATAAAAAGCGCTAATTGATTAAATTCGCCTGTCAAGTTGCCTGTCAAGTCGACTCGTGTAAATACCACAAAAGGCCGCGAGAGCGTGGAATATAGCCGTGGGACTTCTAAAATGTGGGATAATAATGGATTGACATTCTGTAAGTGCCCACCAAAATCACACCACATCGCAGCATCAAAAACATGTTCAATTTCCAAAATACAAGAGAGGACTATTAATGGTAGATTACGACTTCGATAAGCATGAAGAACAACAGCAAGTTTTATATATTTTCGACGCAATTTCCAGTGACAATAAGATCCAAAACTACAGAAATGAAGATTTACTATAAACGAGATTCGTACGAGAAACGGGAATAATATCTTACAGTCATATTTCAGTGGCGGATTCACGGTTAAAGTGACTTTGCCACGCAAAGGGACATAGGGCCTATTGCAAAAAAAATCTCGATAGTCGGACGATGTTCGACCCACTCTGTAACATTATTAACTCATGTAGGTATAAGGTTCAAAATCAAGTAAATCAAACGACGATTATCGTTCGATTTTCGCGCTTCTTTTTTTGTAATAGGCCCTCAGATTTGACGCGCTCCCGGGAGTGCGCGTCTCATACGTTCCGACTGTTTATCGCTCGATTTTTTTCCCAGCCGTCTGGAGGGAAGATGAGATCGTATTGCGAAGGTTACATACATTTGTTCAGGATGTTTTCTTACCTTGACGTAGAAAAAAAGCTTCAATGGGATGTTCTGTTATTGCCAGAGACGATTTGCAATCTAATTATTTCTTTGCATTTTTTATTGAGTTAAAAACTGAAGGTATTTCAAACTTCAGACTGATAAAAATCTTGTTGCTACTTTGATTTTTTTTTCCTTTTAAACGTAACTACTCGCATGAGGTCACCGCTTGAGAGAGCAACTATGAATCCTTCCGCTCATGTGACTTGATGCAAGTTAGAGCTAGCGAAGGCGCGGAGAAATGGGGATTGCTACAAGCACAGAACAATGAAAAAATTGTGACTTACATTATAAAGTTGTACAATTTAGGAATGGTCCAATCCAATTTTTCTAACTCATTAGTGAAGATAAACGCAGCAAGTTTCGTAACAGTTTCAAGATACGAAGTTGAAACCAACAGCGAGCAAGTGAGAATGTGAGATTGTGACATTGTCTCTGAATAGTTTGTAGCAAGTATCTAGTCGCTTTAACTGCGGAGTGTAGCTCACCGATCGCTGCAGATAGCGCTAAGGAAGCTGCCCCAGAAAGTCATAATAGAAATTCTAGATGTGCCATCCATTCAAAGTTGGACATAACTAGGTATTGACGGGTTAAATAGTATCATGAGAGGTACTGAGTGCGAGAGCAACCCTTGTAAAAAAAGTGAATCATGTTAGCTTTATAATTGCGGAACCGAGGAGGTTTCTTACCATACGTGTAGGTACAGTCGAGTTCGTTAATATGTTGGCACTTTTGACAGTTCATCAACCTTTATAGCTTTGTAATAAAAGTCAACATCCTGTCAAAAGTGACAACATATTGATGAACTCGACTGTACCTAGCTTCTTTGCTTTTCCGCCAATTCGGGAACCTTCTGTCACTATATGGTGCACCTGTCACTATTTGAGGCACTTGTTACTACTAATAACTCAAAGATATCGGAAACGTCACTCGTCAATTTGTTTCCAATCAAATTTGTTGCTTTCTCGACTCAATTTGGGAATTATCCCAAATTAAATTAGTTCTTATAAAAATGTGCAATCTCAGTGACTCTTTATATTAGGTACAGGTATACTGTAATAGTACCTCTATTAACAAAGCCGAGTAACTTGCCTATTAAATTTTCAGCTGGAACCACTTAAGTACCAGTCGTAACTCCTAAACGTGAACATTTGTGTTACCCACGGGGGTTGCTCGTCTAATAATTACTGATTATAACTATTTCTACTAGAACCATTCGTAATGGAATGTTTATACCTTTAACTAAGACATGATTTTGAGTTAAAACGCTTAACGAACGATTTTTTTTTAATCTTAACCCAAGTTCGCTAACCATATGTTTTTCTTTTCTCAAAGAATTACCTAAGTTTATTTTTACACTTTCATCTTTTTGATGAAATCGATCGAACACTACGTATCTTTCGAATGTCGAGGCGATGATCTACTACAGCCTCATTTAATGAAAGAATTTTTTTTTTTACCTTTTATTACTTATTTACTTTTTACCTTTTCGCTGGCTTTCAGCGAAAAGGAAATATGAACGCGATAGGTCTTGAGTTCTATTCCTAATTTTCATCTCAGTACCTACCTTAGACAAGATAGAGACGAGTTGATTTAAAAAAAACTTTGGTCTATATTCTCGACTGGCACCATTATTCCTAACCGTTTTACATCTACGTGACGTTTCTGGAACGACATTCCAGTTTTAGTTCTGCGGGTGCCGAGTAACATTATCGCTCAGTTTCAAAGGGAGATAACTGCTTACAAAGATGGACGCCACACTTTCACAGATCCATAAGATGCTGTCAAAATGTGAAAAGGAACGAAGTCAGTACGTACTGCGGATCAAACTATGCCATCACGTATCACACTGCAAAGGCCCAAGTTTGAGAAAAAAACACAACAGACTGACGACGTTTGGTTTGATTGACTTTGACAACTTGACAACATCACATACATTGCTCCGATTCCAAAGTAAGTAGCTAAAGCACTTGTGTTATGAAAATCAGAGACAACGGTGGTATCACAAACACCCAGACCTGAGCCAATATAGAAAAGTTTGTTTTCTAAATTGACCCAACCGGGGATCGAACCCGGGACCTCAGAGATAGCGACACCTTGAAAACCGGTGTACAAAGCCACTCGGTACAGAAAGTACACTTATCTACAGAAAGTTGTTAAATATGTTCAATTGTTTTCTGTATTATGTAAACAAAAAATAATGTATACGAGTTAGAGCAGTTTGTTCGGGGAAAAATACATGATTGTTTATTACAATAATTCAGTGGAGAGTACATATTTTTTTCACGTTGGTTAAACCCACGAATCCACAACATAATGGATTACCAAAATATGAATAATTCACTACGAAAATGGTAGAAACTATTAAAACGTCAACTGCACACTCAGTGTTGCTATACCTACACGCAAGCCGAACTTTTCCACCCACACGTCACACTCGCATTCACACTCGCATTAAAAAGGAGTCTCATTTATTATTCATGTTTTTATTGGGGATAATAGATTTCATGACATAGAAGTAAACAAGCACTTATCTTGTCATGATCGGGTTACTTGATATAGTGCACATAATCTGTATCGAATTTGGGCCAAACCATTATTTTGATGTTTTCAATAAAATATACTTTGTTGTTATGTTGGATCAAAATATAGGTACAGTTAAAAGTTGATTGACCCATATAATTAAATGATGTATTAGACGCATTGGCTAAACGTTATTTAGGCCGGTGATTAAACGGCGCTGTTCAATTAAATGACTAGGCCGTTAATTGAGTGGCTTAATATACCAAATGGCTGTGACATATATAATATAAGTCAATTTTGCGTCCACTTTTCTCGTGAAGTCAAAAGGTGTCGTACCTATGTGACATCGAACATTGACATATCGAGTGAGGTACAGATATTGTTGACAATAAATATATTTTATTTAGTGTACCATTTGATTCGATATTGAAGGAAGGAAAATACAAAATCGTATAATGTACAAAACTAGGTAGATACATACCAACCTATAAAAGATTTAATGTTTTTAAGAGATTAAGTGTGTTCGTGTTTGCTAAGAGTTATTATACGTTGACTCTTTGATTTATAAATTAACTCTTCAGCTTGAACGGGAAATAGTCATGAGGTATGCGCTACTAAATCCAATCATATCAGATATGCCAATAAATCAAAACACTCGCTATCATAAGCGTCAATATATCCTCTACAGCTTCACAGTTTGGTGCTTCATAACTTTTTTATTTGCCCTCAATACGTTAATATCGAGAGAGAGCCGCAAAAGTTGGGCTTCATCATATCTGGCAAGCATTTCATTAGTAGTAAGCAGATGCGTCCAAATTCCGAGGCGGAATGTCCTCGTTCGAGACCGTAATACTCTCATAAATATCTCCGAGGTTTGTATGATAATGTTTGGCTTCATGAAAAATGTATGGCTCACTAGGTTCTGCATGTGGCTTTGTTCTTGATTTATCAAGAATTTTAATTACCTATACAACATGTTACAAAAATACCCCTAATGCCGAATATGGTATATAGGGACCATCAAACTGAACAACTTTTACTATGGGACCAACTCTGAAATCGCGAAAAAAAAAATCAGCTGTTTCATACATTTTGATATTTACGATTTTAATTTTTGTATGAAACAGCTGATTTTTATTCGCGATTTGAGAGTTGGTCCCATGATAATCCCTATATACCGTATTCGGCTTAAGGGGTATTTTTGTAACACCTTGTATAACATGACATTGTAACAAATTACCTTTATTTATACCCTTTATTAATTCTACTATCGTCCGTCTTTTTGCAGTTGTTAACACCCACCTATCCGCATTGGGCCCGCGTGGTAAAGTCATGGCCCATTCTTGTTATCCACCCATAAGAAAGGCCTGTGCGCCAGCAGTGGGAACATTAAAATGGCTGATGGTCAATTATGCTCTGTTGTCAGCGTCATCGTAAAATTTATAAAAGAATACAATAATTCTATTTTTTTTTAAGTATGAAAATTCATAATCCCTAGAATTGGACCGTGAATACAAAAATCTCTAAACAGGGTACTTTAAATGATACTGTTTTCCCAAAAAGTGTGATAAAAAACTTTCTTGAAGTGGGTACTCCCAATCTCCAAAAAATAAGGAAACCTTTTTGCAAATATACAAGCACAAGCAGCTTTCTATGAAATAAGCAAAAAGGTTGTACTCTCGTTTTACGGCCTTCCAAGACTTAAATAAGGCCGCTTCAGACAATGCCATAAGGCCGAGGGTGTCGAAATACCTTTATTTATATTCCAGCACTTTTCAACTCTATCAAGCCGCCGAAATTTGGGTACCGAATAACGGTTTTATTCAACGCAATTTATGACAGGAAGTTTGTCCCTGAATAAAAACAAACAGAGTTTATCAAGATTTTCTTGCTTTGGCTGAAATGTTTATCGGCAAAAATCGAGTTACTCTAACAATCATTTTAGTCGGATTTTTTATGTGGAGCACTGCAGGAACTTCCGAAAACATTAAAAACAACTTTCTATTTTTTTATTTGCATTGCACTTGCAATGATATATTTATAATAAATAAAATACAAAAATCTCCCCAGTTGTATCCTTTGAAATCAGAACCATGTTTAGAGTATAGTAAGAACCCAGTTTTACAATGGTAGGAACCTTCCTCATAGTTTCTGATACAAAAGACGATTGTTCACAAGTTCATGATGAGTGTCACAGGCGGCTGTTACGGTCTGAACGTAACGACTATAGTAGACATAATAATAATATGTTCTTTTTATAATAAAAGCGGTTGGATTGTTTTAATAATTAAATCAGATTAAACACCTTTTAAAAAGCTTCAAAGCGCCAAATCATTATACCTAGGTCTGTATTCATACAGACTGTAACTTCAGTTAGAGATTGCGGTTAGTCATTTCATTAATACTTTAGACCTTTTTTACATATTATACTTAAGGGGCTGACATGAGCCAACTTTATTTTATTTATTCTAAATAAGTCCAATTTCTCAAAAAAGGAATCAGTCATGGTCTTGTGAATGACGTCTAATGTTTATTGAATAACATTACAAAATTACAAAATCCGTGCAATAGTTTAAAAACGGGTTTGAACCAACAATGGCCACTTTTAACAAAATTGCGTTTTAAACTGTTTGAATGCCTTTTCAAACTGTGCAAAGTTATTCAATAAATATTAGACGTTATTAACAATACCTTGACTGATTTCTTTTTTAAGAAATTGGGTTTATTTAGAATAAATAAAATAAAATCGACTGGCGGCGCTAGTTGGCTCATGTCAGCCCCTTAATACACTCATATACTTGGACAATTTTACACAGCGTCATCTAGCCCCAAACTAAACAAAGCTTGTAATATGGGTGCTAGGCAACTAAAATATACTATGATTTATTTATCATATATAACACCCAGCCCCGTCACAGAAATTAAAATTCATAATTTCAATTTCTGCCCGGCAGGGAATCGAATCCGGGACCTCTTGCGTGGTAGACGCATGTTGACCACCGCACCACTCAGGTCGTCCAAATTAGATTAGCCCGCTAAGTATTTAATAAGCGGGCTAATTAAAAGCTCTTTAGGAAAACATTCTAAAACTATGCTGTATTAATAAGCTCTGCGTTAGTTTTCACTTGGATAACATTTACTGTCACAACCGTAAGTCTCAACAATTATACGGGGTGGAGACGACAATACGACAATAAGTGAAAACATTTGTGACACTAAGTTCATAGAAGTATTTTAAAACTATCAAATAATTTCTAGGAACGAAATAATTTTTTTTTTCAAACAAACTAAATAGCACGTAAATTAATTGTACTGAAAATCGTAACTGAAAAATATTTCCTGTGACTAAACTATTGGATATTTTTAATTGTTTTTATGAGACTGCATGGGAGCGTTCTTAGCTATACGATATTTAATTTAGTGTCGCATTGTCGTCTACAGGTTGTATATGCCACCACACGCCGACAGCCACAGGTTAAATAATACACACTACATACCCCACATACTTACCAAGCTAACCTGTAAAGTGAAATGTTTACCCTTTGTCTTGTGTCACGATAACGGCACAGCTGATATGTAATAATGTCGCGTGCGTGACACCTGAAATATAACTGAAAGGTCAACGCGTTTGCCTAAAATCAAAAAGATAAATTCTTACCGTCTTATTCATAAAAAGTTATGGAAGGTCTATAAGCTGGTTGTAAGGAATTTATTGTTACATAATTAAAAGACAAACCAATTACACATTTGGTTTTAATTAACTTGAAACCGACATACGATCAAAATAGATACATGTCACAGGTGTCACAACTAGATATTGACTCGCGGTTGCAATGGGACCCTCATATCGATGCCTTGTCAAGTAGACTTAGTTCCGCTGCCTTTGCCGTTAAGAAAATAAGGCTTTTGACTGACATTGAAACAGCAAGATTGGTTTACTTCAGTTATTTTCATAGTCTTATGACTTACGGTTTGTTGTTGTGGGGCTCAGCTGCTAATATTAATAACATATTCATCTTACAAAAAAGGGCAGTGCGCGCTATTTACAACTTACGGTCTAGAGATACCCTTCGTGACTTATTTAAAGAAATTAAAATATTAACAGTTGCTTCCCAATTCATCTATGAAAATATAATGTATGTAAAGAAAAATTTAGATAGTTTTGTAAAGAATAGTAATGTTCATAAATTCAATACAAGAAACAAGGACAGACTTGCTGTTCCAAAGCGCAGACTGCATAAAACCGGAACCTCTTTTTTGTGTAGATGTATTACCTTTTATAATAAGATTCCACAAGAAGTTACAGAACTGCCTTTGGAAAAATTTAAAAATACTGTTAAATCCAATCTTATGAGTAAAGGCTATTACACTATTTGCGATTATTTGAAGGATAATAACGCCTGGGCATAGCTTTTGTATTTTTAATTTTTACTCTAATGTTCAGTATAGATTAAGATAAGTCCGTGGTTCTTTCGTGGGTCTAGTATAAAGTTCTGTACTATAATTTCAAGTGATTCGAGTCATCGATATTTTTTTTTCTTTTCTTTTTAAGTATAGTTTGTAAGAAGTGTCCTACCTACTTAAAAAACGTATCTACAGATTTCTTGACTCGTCGCCTTAATATGGGTAGCTTTAGTATGTCATGCTCACTTAAAACATTTCTGCGGTAGTGTCGTGTGAGGCGGGTCGTTACGTTCCCTCAAATATGGTTGAGCGAAGCGATGGCTGGTTCATGCGTCATGCTCGTGAACGGGTGCTGCCAGTGGGAATGGGTCTGCTTCTGACTACTTGTATTAAGGACGTCGCATACATATATATATATATAAATGTTTAATATTATCTATATGTATGGCACTTCTTACCCAAAAGATAAAATTCATAACTAATACCTTGTTTTGGATTTTTTTTTTTGCAATCTTTCACTTTCTATAGGCCTATGAAAAGCTTTTGGATATTAGTTTTCAATTCGATGCCTTAACATGGGTAGCCTAAGTATGTCATGCTCTCTTTAATCATTTCTATGGTGGTGTCGTGTGAGGCGGGTCGTTACGTTCCCTGAAATATGGTTGAGCGAAGCGATGGCTGGTTCATGCGTCATGCTCGTGAACGGGTGCTGCCAGTGGGAATGGGTCTGCTTCTGCCTACTTGTCTTAACGTTTATTGAATTGTATGAATTGATATATACATATTTTTTGTAATAGCCTAGGCTGAGCCTTAAATTTTGAATTAAGCTTGACACCTGTAAATTGATTCAGTAGAAATGAGCTAATTAAATAATGTTATTTATTTATGAATCTATGTTAATGGTAACATGTATGAATACTTTGAATGTAATGTCTGGAAACGATATACATATTTGTAAATATCGTTCCTTCTAATAAAGCTGATAAGTTTTTTGCGCCCATTTTTCTTGTCAGCTAAAAGACGTCATAATGGGTGGTAGGATAAAAGAATTGACGATTTAAAAATGCTTGTTATGTAAGCTTATTTGAATAAAGAATTTTTCAATTTCAATTTCAATTTTTCAATTTCAATTTCAATTTCAATTTCTAGACAATATACGAAATGAGGTATAGACAATAATTTAAGCCGGCACTTGTAAGGAGGTTTATATGTCATTCTCCCCGTCTATGTTTTCTTCTCCTACCACAAAGTCATGTAGGTGAGAAGGTAGCCGGCGATTCCTCTTGGGTCTTCCGAGGGCAGATGTTTCTTCCCTTATTCCATGTGTGTCCGTCGGAAGATTTATGTGTTGAGACTGATGTGGAATAGGGCCATTCGGATTCACCAGAGAGTCGGAAGCATCTTCAAATGATTCTTCGTGAATATCAATCGAAGAATGAGAATCACTTGGAAGTGGGGCTAATTGTCTATTAGACACCGTACTTTCCGTACCATTTGACCTTCGAATTATCGAATAGTGTGGGTTGTAGTCCAAGAGTTCAGCTTCCTCCACTAAGGGATCGTTTTTCGAGCGAACGTTGTTTTTAACGAGAGCCGGTCCTGGCGCTAGCAATGTAGGCATCGATTCTCCATTAGGTGACCTCCGTGGGTAACTAAATAGTGTCTCGTGTGGAGTCGCATTTATGGACGTGCAAAGAAGCGAACGGATAGAGTGAAGTGCGTTCTTCAAGACCCGTTCCCAGTATTCTACCGCCATGTTGTTGGAACGCAAGCTGAGTTGCACCGCACGCCACAGTGTTCCATTTAGACGCTCCACTTGGCGATTACCCAGTGGATTGTACGGAGTAGTTCGGGAAGAGGCAATTCCGTTAGCTCTTAAGAAAGTTTTTAGTTCTTCGGACATAAAGGAGCTCACTCTGTCGCTATGGATGTACAGCGGTTGTCCAAACATACTAAAAATATCTCGTAAGCATTTGATGATCGTCGCAGATGACATGTCTTTACAAAGGTAAGCCCGTGTAAATCGGCTGTACTCGTCGATTACGGTGAGTAAATACTTATTCTCTGAACTTGAAGGAAGAGGTCCTTTAAAATCTAAATTCAGCCTCTAAAAAGGGGGCCAGTGCTTTTATTAGCTGTCCTTTTGTCGCCATGAAGCGGGGTTTAAGTTCAGCACATACTCTACAAGCGGTCGTCATAGTCTTTAAGTCGTTGATCGAGTATGGCAGGTTATTTGAGCGTACCCAATGATACATCCTCGTTATACCAGGGTGACATAGTAGAGCATGTAACTCATACAATTTATTAGCATTCATGAGTGCGCAAACTCTGGATATGCAGCAGTATTTTGGGTGCCGGGTCGATATATGATATCATATTTATAACAGGAAAGCTCTAAACACCAGCGTTGTATCTTTTCGTTCTTTATTTTACTTGAGGGGTTTTGGTTGAACATGTAACACACAGATTGTTGGTCAGTTAACAACATGAAGTGTTTCCCCATTACGAAATGCCGCCATTTTCTTAGACTTTCCACAATGGCGTATGCCTCTTTCTTGACCGATGGGTGTTTACGCTCAGCATTCGATAGTGTCCTGGAGAAAAATGCTACATGTCGACCCTTTTAGGAAAGTGTATCATCTATCGCGTACTCTGAGGCGTCAGTTTCTACAGTCAATATTTCGTCTCCATCAATCGCTACTAGTGAAGCTTTACTAATGTCTGACTTTAGTTGCTCAAACTGGGTTATGCACTTTCGGTTAACGGAAAACTACTTACGTTCGTTAAAGGCTGTAGTTTGGGTGAAATGGTTCCGATTAGGGAGACTGATCACCCGTCCCCCCTTCCAAATAATAAAGGCTGTAGTTTACTGGAAAAATCCTTCACCCACTTTGCATAATGAGCAAACAGTCCTAGAGCTCTTTTCAGTTCAGCAGTGTTCGTAGGGACTGGCAGCTGTAGCAGTGGTTGGAGTCGTTCTTTGTCTGGTTCAATTGTATTATTCTTGATAGTATAACCAAGCAAACTTATAGTATCCTGAGAAAATTTACATTTTTATCATTTAATGTCAGATTATACTTTTTTGCAGCAGCTTGAAAATTAAGAAGGTTCTGATCGTGATCGCTTTTATCTTTTCCGCAAACATTAACATCATCGAGGTAAGTAAATGTCCCTTTTAACCTTTCTTTTTCTATTCTAAATTCGAGCGTACGTTGAAATGCTGCGACTCCATTAGTGACTCCAAAGGGAATTCTCGTAAATTGATAGAGTTTCCCTGCGGCTTCAAATACCGTATATGGTTTCTTGCTTTCTTTAATTGGCACTTGATGGTACGCGCTCTTTAGGTCTATCTGACTGAAAACATTATATTTCGCAATCTTAGATACGATGGTTTCTATATGAGGTAAGGGGTATGCGTCTAATTCTGTGAACTTATTTATGGTCAAGGAGTAGTCAATTACGCGCCTTTTCCGGTGTGCTCCCCCTTGGGCTACTAAGACTTGTGCACGCCAGGAAGAGACGCTTGGTTAGATCACACCACCTTCTATCAGCTTTAAGATTTCTTCTGTGATGAATTTTCCGTCTTGCTCGCTATAATGTCTGGACTTCACGGCAATTGGTTTAATGTTCGGAGAAAGGTTAGTAAATATGGAGGCGGGAAGCACTGAAGCTTGCATTACATTGCAGACTAGAGGTTCTTTGGATCCCCCAAGGTTGAATTGGAGACTAGAGTATTCTTTAAGAATATCATGGCCTATAATAACATTGGCACAAAGATTGTTGACGACAAGAAACGGTCGGTGTTTGTGCGAGTATTCATTCATGGTAACAGTTGGAAATCAAACACTTTTCACGAAAGATACGTTATTTTGAGAGGCTAGCGTGATAATCCTGCTTGTGAGGCTTCTGTTTCAGCTGCATTAGTCGCGCTATTTTCTCATCTATAAAGCTCACTGAACTTCCCGTGTCAATTAGTGCGTCGGCGTGATAGTTATTAAGTGTTACGGGGATAGTGGCCTTTGAAAGACTTAATGGAGAGGCAGCCGACACAGCATTAGCAGCTACTTCAGAATCATCAGAGTCCACGGCAGATTCTTCAGGGATAATGGCGTTATTGGTAGCATTTATAGATCTACATACATTAGCAAAATGTCCTTTTCTGGAGCAAAGCTGAAAGCCGGAAAGTTAAGTCTTCGGTGTGAAATTTTTCCCCCGCAATAGAAACAGCACCATTTAGTTGGCACTTCCGAAATTGCTTGGGGAGTTAGTGGCGGGTTTTTAGTTCCACGTCTTGACAATGATGCTACAGGCAAAGCGTTCAAGTTTGTTTCGTTTACCCCGCTAGTCATTGCCCGGGAGTCCCTTTCTGCAGTCTCTAAGGAGAGAGCTTGTTCTTGAAGTAATCTTTCCCGGATTCTCAGCGACAGTATTAGCGAAATAAAAGCACCTCTTATAGCTTCGTCTTCATGCGTTGTAGCAGTAACAGCTTCAAAGTTACAATCACGGGCCAGAAGTCTGAGTGTCCGCCCGTAATCGGATATAGATTCGTCAGGTTTCTGCTTACGCGGAGCTAGCATGCAGTATTATGTTCTTTGGCTTAAGATACATTTTATCGAGTACTTTCACGGCATCGTCATAAGTGGAAGAATCACGGATGTGTGGAAAAATATGTGCAGACAAATGATTAATCAAAAGTTTAAGCTTTAAAGAATCGGTACCGTTGGGAATCTCCTCGAGTATGAAATTATTAAAAGTATATTTCCAATGGGTCCACTTTAGGTCCGCTTCTGTTGCGGTGGGCTCCACGTCAAACTTCTCGGGTCGGAGGTACCTTGCCACACTCGGCACGAGTTTTGTTTCCGTGTCAGGCATAATAAGTTTTGTTTTTGTATCGGACATAACACAAGTTAATTAAATTGTTGCATAATTAAAAGACAAACCAATTACACATTTGGTTTTAATTAACTTGAAATCGATATACGATTAAAATAGATACATGTCACAGGTGTCACTACTAGACAATACACGAAATGAGGTATAGACAATAATTTAAGCCGGCACTTGTAAGGAGGTTTGTATGTCATTTATTGAAAATCATTATTCATAAATCGCTCAATAACGACAAACGGTCCTTAAACCTTTGATAAAGTTATATAAGGGTTGAAATGTGTTGCCTATTTTAGTGAAAACTGAGCACTTGCTACGTGTTAGTGAATAACATGACCGACTGACTACCATATAGACTTATGATATTATTTTACAAAATATTATTGCCGTCTACATAACAGCTGATCGAAGTGACAGCTTTCACGTCATTTTACAGCATAATATAGTCATTTGATGACAAATACTTGTTTTCTTTTTTTGGAAGATGTGGATATTAGCGGATTGCCTGTTTTGTCTATGGATTCGTCAGAAATAGAACATAATAACGCTAAAATAGATCAACAATGCGAACATTTTCTTAAAATACGTTTATGAATAATGAAAGTTATATGACGTTTAATACATATCAGCGTTTTAACTAAAATTGACTTTATCTCTACTTTACTGTTTTTTTATGAATAAGGCGGTTATTTTTTTGTTCTTTAAGTACCAAAAAATATGAATTTTCAAACAGGTTCTAGCTAAACTCAAATAAAATTAAACAATTTTATTTAACTTTCAATAAATTATTTCCGTTGACGTTAGTTTTAAAACTTCATTGCTGTCTAAAACTTGAGACCGATATATATACATGACTTCATATTTAAATACCTGTATCAAACATGTTGATTACAAATATTGTACCAAAAATCCAAATCAAAGGGAACCACTCAAACTTCATCCGCTTTGCTAAGTACACATATCAAATAAACATCAGATCCTCGCAACATCATGTAAACATTGGGTGAAAGCTCACACGTCGAGTGTACTCGTTGCGTGCTTACATATTGATTGACACATATTGCCAACATTGCCTCGAGAAGTCAAGAAGAGGGTCGCTTCGACTCAAGAACTTTTCTTGCTTCGACCCCTAACACCAAGGAGTACTGTAGAGTAAGTCGAAGTCAAAGTTAGAAGATTACGTATAGAAAGATAGTCTTCATACAAGCGCTCTGTCAAAAGTGAAGCACTAAACCGATTCACACTTTCGTGACGATTACTTGCTTGTAACTCCTTAGTGTACAGTCACGTCTAAAATTATGTATACAGTTTAGAACTTTGTCACTTTGTTGTAGTTGTCATTTGTCATTGATTTCTATTCAAAAAAGTAATAAATGTTTGAGTGACAGAGTTCTAAACTGTATACATATCTATACGTGACTGTACATTGAAAACTTCGGCGTTTGAAGCCATATCTGGCTCCGAAAAAGGTGCTTCAAAATGGGTTTTACTATTTACGGTTTCACTGACATGACAATGAAAGGGCGCAACAAAACTATCAGCTATACCAGAAAAAACAACTTATAAATCGTTACCAAACATATTTTACCTACATGATACATCAGAGTATACATAAAGACAATTTTTTCTTAGATTTTTCGCAAGATACCTATGTTTAAATTATCGATTCATTACGTCTTTTCGGCTTATTTGAAAATGCAACAAAATTTAAACTTCGGCCGGTTAATAAATAAAAAGATAAGTTTGGGGCACACCAAACTAAAGTTCGTGGCCGTAAAAGGTGATATGGTGACAAAGACAACAACACACAATACTCCCCTCCCATCTCATCACTCGTAGAAAAATTTTAGGGTTCCATCACATTCGATCTTATGTCAAGTCAAGTCTATGTATTCTTTGTCCAATCCTCCGGCTCAAATAAAAGCACATTAACACCCGTATTCAAGAACAATACTCAAACGACCCTTGCCTATGCGAACGCACTGCATTGAAATATAGCTCTGTGATTGGTTAATTTCTTTTACGTATTACGTGTGATTGGTAGTTGGGACGCTGTGCGTCCGCGGGCACTGTGAGACCCGTATTAATAAACATTACTATGAATGTTTATTAATACAGGTGTAAGTCAAGATGTCGCTTAATCACAGACAAAACGCAAGGTCAAATATCAAGTTATGGACAGGATTATAATTAAATCCGAACTGGGACATATTGGGAATACCGTTTTGATAGCTTGACCATAGCCTTTAATTAAAATCTCTAGAGTCTAAACTAGAGAACAGATGTGGTACAGTTTGGGACCGACAGGTTAAAATTGAACCTGTCGGTGTCGTGTGCAAACTATACCACATTAATCATTTAACGGTTAAATTAAATATTCAAAATTTATAGAACACATTTATTACCGAGTCGTGATTGTGTATTTTCCCTTGTTTTGCTTAATTTAGGGCTTAAATCTTTAAAAAAAAATTACAGCAACTTATAGTAGATTATGCAATAAGGGCTTAAAGTAGTGTATTGTGTCCCGGGCGCTATTATTGAACCCCGAGTTCGAGGGATTCTATGGTTAACTCCCGAGCGGAGCGAGGGAGTTAAGGCTAGAATCCTGAGTACGAGGTGTTCAAGATCGCCCATGACAAATACACATTTAAGCCCGCGATGCATACTCTACTTTTTATACTTTCTGCGAGGCAATTGAAACCAATGACTGTTATAAAGAAAGTACTTAAGTAATTATTTAAAGTTAGAATAATAAAATATGAAAAATTAAGAATATTTATTGAAAATTAAAAGTTATGTTAGAAACATTACACCAATTGTGCAACGACAAAGTTACATTCTTTGGTACATTTATAGTTGGGTTAGAGTTTATGTTTTTGTCGTCTATTTTGTAGTGGTCAGTTCGACATTCAAATAAATCCTTCTTGGTGCGCGGGTGAAAATGAATTTCGTAAAAAGTTTTCATGATAACATACAGCCTAACTCAGAATAAGATCTCATTGCACCTAAACTTTTTTGAAACCAACATCGATCAAGCACGACTACAAGGGTTGCATTACAAATTCAAATCACATTATTCCCCATGGGAAAAATGACTTACTTTAGGAAAGGTTTGCATGACACATAATATGCCATTGACGAGCAGGTAGTACAAAAATAGTAGATTATGCAATAAGGGCTTAAAGTAGTGTATTGTGTCCCGGGCGCTATTATTGAACCCCGAGTACGAGGGATTCTATGGTTAACTCCCGAGCGGAGCGAGGGAGTTAAGGCTAGAATCCTGAGTACGAGGTGTTCAAGATCGCCCATGACAAATACACATTTAAGCCCGCGATGCATACTCTACTTTTTATACTTTCTGCGAGGCAATTGAAACCAATGACTGTTATAAAGAAAGTATAAGTAATTATTTAAAGTTAGAATAATAAAATATGAAAAATTAAGAATATTTATTGAAAATTAAAAGTTATGTTAGAAACATTACACCAATTGTGCAACGACAAAGTTACATTCTTTGGTACATTTATAGTTGGGTTAGAGTTTATGTTTTTGTCGTCTATTCTGTAGTGGTCAGTTCGACATTCAAACAAATCCTTCTTGGTGCGCGAGTGAAAATGAATTTCGTAAAAAGTTTTCATGATAACATACAGCCTAACTCAGAATAAGATCTCATTGCACCTAATCTTTTTTGAAACCAACATCGATCAAGCACGACTACAAGGGTTGCATTCCAAATTCAAATCACATTATTCCCCATGGGAAAAATGACTTACTTTAGGAAAGGTTTGCATGACACATAATATGCCATTGACGAGCAGGTAGTATAAAAAAAAAATTTCCACTAAGTGTCCGTTGAAAGTTTTGTTTAGGTATCTATAATTGTTGTTAATACCATCCGTCTGTCCAATAAGGTTTGTGAAAATAGACATGTATTCTGCTGAAGGTGATTTACTGCCGAAAGCCAAGAGAATATAGGTAAGTGTTTTTATAAATACGTACTGTACGTAATACGAATGAATAAATTTTGCAAAACCTTTCATTTAAAATGATAATTAATTTCATTACATTATTTTGTTGACCGAGCGTGTGCGAAGCGTCTTTGTTTTAGCCATAGACTTAGAAAGCGAGGTCTAAAGCTCACAGAGCAACCAGTTTTTTTTAAATTTAATTTATTGATTTCCCCAAATTGTTGAATAATAGTAGATTATGCAATAAGGGCTTAAAGTAGTGTATTGTGTCCCGGGCGCTATTATTGAACCCCGAGTACGAGGGATTCTATGGTTAACTCCCGAGCGGAGCGAGGGAGTTAAGGCTAGAATCCTGAGTACGAGGTGTTCAAGATCGCCCATGACAAATACACATTTAAGCCCGCGATGCATACTCTACTTTTTATACTTTCTGCGAGGCAATTGCAACCAATGACTGTTATAAAGAAAGTACTTAAGTAATTATTTAAAGTTAGAATAATAAAATATGAAAAATTAAGAATATTTATTGAAAATTAAAAGTTATGTTAGAAACATTACACCAATTGTGCAACGACAAAGTTGCATTCTTTGGTACATTTATAGTTGGGTTAGAGTTTATGTTTTTGTCGTCTATTCTGTAGTGGTCAGTTCGACATTCAAATAAATCCTTCTTGGTGCGCGGGTGAAAATGAATTTCGTAAAAAGTTTTCATGATAACATACAGCCTAACTCAGAATAAGATCTCATTGCACCTAAACTTTTTTGAAACCAACATCGATCAAGCACGACTACAAGGGTTGCATTCCAAATTCAAATCACTTTATTCCCCATGGGAAAAATGACTTACTTTAGGAAAGGTTTGCATGTCACATAATATGCCATTGACGAGCAGGTAGTATAAAAAAAATATTATACATCCTTACGTATACGATCTTATCATGTATTGTGTAGTGTAAATTTTCCAATATTATACTCATTCAATCACAAAGCTTTGAGTGAGGAAGTCATAATATTCCAAAACTTGATAAGCCAAGCAGAATGTCTTAAAGTAGGATATAGACTGTGGTAGGATTATCAGTCGAATAATCCGACAGGGCGGTACTCGATGGTAGCTACTATTAGGAACGTATCGAGTTACGGACTGTGTGGCGCCAGCATATTGGGGCTATCAAAAATAAATACTTACTGTGGTTAATATTTTAACAATCATTCAGTACAAAAACTTTTTCTCTACTAAATAATATACTAGAAAAAATTCGACTCGCACCAGATCATGTTCTCGGACGGGAATCGAACCCACGACTTTTGGATATCCAGTCCAATGCTCTGACATTGCTACCGAGTGACTCGGTATAGATTTATATAAAAATATAGTGAATACTAAAATCTCAAATTTAAAAATTAAAAAGACCTCTCTCTTGTGGTCTCAAACAAAACCTTTTTAAAAAAGTTCATTAAAATTTCTGAATAAATGTTTTTCATAGTTTTGTTTTAAAGCCCAAATGTCGTATTTTCAGTTGCATTCATTCAGTGCAGTGGAGAGCCCTTGAAGCTTCCAACAACTGAAAGGTTTCAACTTTGTTACATGACCAGAGTTTATTTACAGTCCTCTGAATTTTAATTGTATTCGTTTGGCAGATGAAATTGAAATTTAAAAAAATCTTTTTTCAAATAAGCTCACATAATAAGCATTTTTAAATCGTCAATTATTTTATCTTATGACGTCTTTTAGCTGACAAGAAAAATGGGCGCAATAAACTTATTAACTTCATCAGATGGAACGATATTTACAAATATGTATATCGTTTTCAGATATGACATGTGTATACAATTAACGTAGATTAATAAATAAATAACATTATTCCATTAGATCATTAATTCTTAATGAATCAATTTACAGGGTTCAAGCAAAATTCAGTCATTTATCAACTCATACAATTAAAATCGTGTTAAGATCATTTAAGGTCAGAAGCAGACCATTTCCACTGGCAGCACCCGTTCACGAGCATGACGCATGAAACAGCCAACTATATTTGAGGGAACGTAACGACCCACACCCACCTCACCCGAAACCGTCGCAGAAATGATTAAAGAGAGCATGACATACTTAGGCTACCCATGTTGGGGCATCGAATTGAAAACTAAGCCAACTGAATTCAATATTGAGTTTGTATTGCAAGGGTCTATTCATCCTGGCGCTCCTTGAGCCTCCTTGCGCTGCAATACCGTTAATTTCACGCTGGATACGCCGAGCCGTTATTAAGTTGCCTACAGAAATTACTACACGGATACACATATACTACCAGAAAAGATTATCGAAGTTACTAAGTTAGAAACTATATCAGGTCCTTATTCCACAGACGTGACATTTGTAAATTAAAATTACAATTTGATATACGTTGCGGTGTCTGTGAGTAGTTTGATCAGTATATTTTCTAGTTTCAAATTGGCTGACGCCATGGACACCAAATTGTCATTGTCAATTACAATTGTCACGTCTGTGAAATAGGGGCCGGTTGCACGTTAGCCACTACGACGCATACGCGACGTTATAAAAAATGGAAAATAAATTATAATAAACGAATACTACATTTTTATTCAGATCTTGAATTCGTTGGTTGTACCTAACTATTTCTTGAGTTTCAGACTGGCTCCAGACCTACCAGTTTAATTTCTTTGCGCAGCAAGTTTATTGCGCCCATTTTTGCGCAGCAAAGAAATGAACAGGGAATTGAACAGGGGCTACTGGCTAACGTATCGAAAAGTCTGCCGGGCTTCAAATTAAAACAGATAAATCGAGCCCCAATCGGGCCAAAATGGCGAACCCTTATGATATGATGTCATACGTACATCGATATTTTCTAAATAACTTCGGCGAATAGTACAATACGAAACTTCTTACTTCGATTAATCTGTTTTAAGTTGAAGCCCCGCAGACTTTTCCGAAGTTCGATGCGTTAGCCGGTACGGTCCCTTGTTCTACTAGAACAGCAAAGCAAAGAAATGAAACCGGTAGGTCTGGGGCCAGTCTTAACAATTTTCAGTTATCAGAGGCCATAAAACTAAGTAAAGTTTTTTTAATAACTAATGCCTTTTTTAATAAATTATTTATTCATCTTTTATTAAACAAAAGTAATTATAACCAACCATGATGACATGACTATCATATTTTTCTATAACACATCCAGTTTTTTCACAGCTATGTGCAGTAACGTCTATTGTAGACGTATGACGTCATATTTGGTTAAACGTGTGTTAGGGTTTAGTTTATAGCCACTCGCAATGTAGGGATAAACAAACAATTTTACTACACGGTGCTGTAATGTATGTATGGGTGTAGCATATTCGTGTTAAAAGTGGAAACGCTAGCTTTATCTTTTCATGTGAACGATCGACATTAAGCGAAAATTAAAAAATGTTTGATACTTTAGACTGAAGTTCACCAACACATAAACAGCTGATTAAGTTTTAACCGTCTGTTTTTGACGTTTTTATGTATGGAGAAAATGTCAAAAACAGATGATTAAAAATTAATCGGCTGGTTAAGTAGTTGGTGAACTCGGGTCTCAAGAAGTCTTTGAGATAAAATTTACGGAAAAGTTTCAGTACACCGACCATTTAATCGCCGTAATCGTAGACCACTAGGGTCGTTTGCCACCGCTTCACTGACTGTCAAATTAATTACCTACCCTTTTCTAGTGGCACCAGAAAAACACATGGTTGTTAACTTAAAAAAGCGCTAAAATATAAATTCGTTATAGCGTTCAGTTTTATTTCTTCAAAATTATAATATTTCCCCAACTGACCAGACTTTTATGCGATGGTTTCAACTTTTTTAACGAAATAAGATTAGATAAAATTGTACTATAATACTAAATATAAATACATACAAATAAATTGTACTACTTAAACACAAAAAATGAAATATTTACGGTATATTATGTATAATAAATGACGAATGGAAAATCATAAAGTAATTAATTAATCATCATCATAGGCGCGAACTACGTCGTAGCTCGTAGCACTAATAAACCGTAGCATAACGTTTACTCAACAAAAACGCAGAGATGGTGATTACACATTACAATGTATAGTTTTAAAAATCTTGTTACACGTTATGTTAGTGATGCTAGTACATACAAAATTCTGTTTTGTGTGCGATAAATGACGTAGCTTTAGAAAAACCTTCATCAATATTATCTAATTTCTGATCGTGACAGCGAGTACAAAAGTATGGAGATAGGTCGGTACTACCTAAAGGCCTTTGAAACTTGTTTCTCTCTTAACAAAACTCTGCGATACTAATAATGAAGCTTAGTTTTTAGACAGCACAGCGTTTTATAGTACCTTCTAATGAATCAGCCCCGGTCGCTCTTCACATATTTTTACTTATAATAGTCATTACGGGCGCTCCTCAGCTCGCGGCGTATTGTTGACCCAGATCTGCAGCCGGGCTACAGCTAAACATTAACGATGAATGCTGCCATTTCGCGCTTTGTTTTAAACCATAAACTTTTGTTGTCTCTTGCACGTTAGAGAGCGCAAGCTAAAGTACATTAATTCGCGTGCAAATAAACTGGAAGCATCAGTACTAAAATGCCATAATGGTTATACTCACAAAACTTGCTCTGTGGGTTATACTTATGAGGTTTTCTTAACCTGAAAAAAAAACCATTAGAATGACGGCAACGAGATTCTTGTTTTCATAGTTTAGTGCATATACTCCTTGGTTTGCTTCTCAGCACAGATAATATACTCGTAATACGTTCTCAGTTAAGTCACAGATAACGTGATGCTAATTGCTACCCAATGTTAAAAAAGTTACCTTCTGTTTTTTTTATATAATAGGAATCTAATGAAGTATACAAGGTGTTACAAAAATACCCCTAATGCCGAATATGGTATATAGGAACCATCAAACAGAACAACTTTTACTATGGGGCCAAATCTGAAATCGCGAAAAAAAAATCAGCTGTTTCATACATTTTGATATTTTCGAATTTAATTTTTGTATGAAACAACTGATATTTTTTTTGCGATTTCAGAGTTGGTCCCATAGTAAAAGTTGTTCAGTTTGATGGTCCTTATATACCATATTCGGCATTAGGGGTATTTTTGTAACACCTTGTATAGTAAACGTAACTTAAGATACTTAGATAGATTTTAATGATTTACCTTCCTTGGTACTACATGTGTCCTATAATAATTATCTTAATAAAATATGAGTACCTACTTACCTAATATTTACAAATTGGGACAGTGCGCGCATCGTTAACTCTCGCGAATACTAACAAATTAATGACCCATACCAAAACCACGCTGCATGGCAACCATGTGAGTAAACATCTAACCTAATTTTGTTGCAAAACCACACTAATGTTGTACTTATATTTAGAGTATTGTCTTAGTTGGGCATTTAGTTTAGGTGTAAGAAAAAAAGACTTGCTCCATTTACCCTTTTTGACAGAATTAGGCCATCAGCCATTTTCACAGGCCTTCCTTATGGATGGATAAGCAGGATGGGCCATGACGCGGGCCCAATGCGGATTGGTGCGTGCTATCGACTGCAAATGCAACAGGGGCTTAACGTACCTTCCAAAGCATGGAGGAGCTCGATTATAAATTTTTGGTCACCCATCCCATTACCGACTCTTGCAAAAGTAGCTTAACCTCCCCAATCGATGGGCCACGCGCTATACCACTGCGCCATCGAGCTCCGTAGTCGAAGTCCGTACAATTTTCAAATTGAATATGCAGATACTTAATCTGGAACATGTTAAACGTTTGTCATAATATGATGTGTTGCTGACTGTACCAACATATAAAAGAAGTAAAGTGATACTAAATAATAAACTAGAAAAAATACGACTCGCACCAGATCATGTTCTCGGACGGGAATCGAACCCGCGACCTTTGGATATCCGGTCCAATGCTCTGTAGGTATTATATAAAAATAGCATTGTGAATGCTAAAAAATTTAAATTATAGAAGTAAAGTGCTATTTAGCTAAATGAATAAATTATTTAGAGCCGTTTTCGAATTTACGACCTAAACTTGCAAAAAAGGATAGCCTAACTAATTTGAATTCCAAAACAGGGTTTTAAGTTTTAAAACAGCTCCGCAGCCTAAACTAGACTTGCCATTTTGTGCCTCCACTAACGACTACGAGTATGTGTGTGTATGTCCGAAACACTCGCTAGCCGACGTCATTTATAACGAATGAATGGCGCGGTCGCATGCCTTCATTAAAAATACGTGAACATGCGATGAATAGAATGAACAAAATCGTGACCTATTATTAGTACTGTGTGTGACTCTATTATTAGTAACTGTGTCTGCTGGAGGGTAAATCTACCATTAGTATGTAACTGTTAGGCTCAAAGACCGAAATCGTGAAAATTTTTAGTAGTTCTTGAGATATCCAGCTGTGACAGACAGACAGACAGACTTAGTCGCACCATAAATTCCTTTTTACCATTTTGGTACGGAACCCTAAAAAACGCATCTTGCGGAAGGTCGGAATATGCCCTCAGGGATCGCCTGAATTCTTCAACGTGTTCTTCTGCGGTGTTAGCAAATAAAAAAAATCGCTTTTGGGGCTGTACAAGGGATGGGGTGGCAATATTTCACCCCCAAAATTTGTCAAAAAGTCGATAGTTTCAGCAGCTATGAGAAAAGCTTTCAGCGAGATTAGTGCAAAGAAAAGAGAGAAAAATTATCTTTAATAATATTAAAAATAACCACCATGATTGGTAAGTAATTTTCACCACGGAGTTTTTAATGAAATTAGCCGCTTAATAAAAAATGTTTCGGAAAGAATACTGTTTCTAATAATTTTCGGAACAGCCTAGGTAAGTTACTCTATGGCTACCTCTCTGCGCGTACTGAAAAGCTGCAAGGCCTGCAAGCAAAACTTACCTGGAAAAGTACCTCACTGAACTTCCCAAGTGTTTACAGAATTCACTATTGCTTAATGTAGCCTACCTAGCATCTAGGTATAGTATATATTATCTGTGCTAGCATATTATAGTAGTTGTAGTTATAAGGAACAAGCAATTTTCAGCACCATTACTTTGTCTGATAGCTGTAACTATCGCCAACCGGCAGACTACCCACACATATCTAGGGTTGCCACCTTTTTGTTGGACTAATAAAGTACATTGTATGGAAATAAAGTATTATAAAATTTTACCTTTAAAAATATACTTTTTATTACTTTTGGCAATTTACCCTAGAAAAATAACAAGCCATGACAAATAAAGTATTTTCACGTACTTTATTTTTCCTAGAATAAAGTACAATTACCCCGAAATAAAGTATATAGTTTTTTATAAAGTACGGGTGGCAATCCTACACATATTCGTTAACAACATCTTATACGGTTCGTGGAGTATTGCACTATTTATCATATATATTTTTGATCAAATTGATTATGGTTGTTATTATAGAAATGTTAAAATTGGTATGGTAGAGACAATCAGCCGCCTTACTTTATGTTGGTTTTCATGAATATGTAGAATCTGTAGTTCTCCCTTACGTAGTTCCTTTCTCATCATTTTTATTAAAAAACAAATGTATCAGCTTTTTCGGGACATTTATTATTATAACGTGTGCATGCCATGACGTGTCTATATACTCTTCTTGGCATATCTTTGTAAGGAAAATTGCTTACCTAATTTCAAAGTTGTCAGTTGGGAATTATAATTAAATTATAAAAAATATTTTGAATCCCAATTTATTTAATTATAAATATTATACAAATTATATTCTTAGCACTACTCTTATTATGAACTAGCTACCTACTTAAAACTATTTAATTCTTTAACATTTCCTTCGATATACTCTAAAAAGGCATATTGGCTGTATATTTTTTTGTTCAGTCAAAATCTGTTCGCAATACACAAAAAAATCACAAATATGTCGTCTATATCATCACATCATAATACATACATACCCACGCTATAGTGGGTAAAATATTTTTTTGCAATACGTACTTTCTTGAAGGCCCGTGGCCTCGAAACAAATGACGGTTCGAAATTTCGGTAACAATGAAAAGAACCTGTTCTAAATTATAGTGCTGACATGAGCCAACTAGCGCCGCCAGTCGATTTTAATTTATTTATTCTAAATAAGCCCAATTTCTTAAAAAAGGAATCAGTCAAGGTCTTGCGAATGACGTCTAATGTTTATTGAATAACGTTACAACATTACAAAATGCGTGCAATAGTTTAAAAACGGGTTTGAACCAACAGTGGGCACTTTTAACAAAATCGCGTTTTAAACTGTTTGATTACTTTTCAAACTTTGTAAAGTTATTCAATTAATGTTAGACGTTATTAACAAAACCTTGACTGATTCCTTTTTTAAGAAATTGGGCTTATTTAGAATAAATAAAACAAATTCGACTAGCGGCGCTAGTTGGCTCATGTCAGCCCCTTAACATGATCAACATTTCCTATTGAACTTGAATGGTTTCTATTGTTATTTTGACAAGGTTCATTTAAATTTTTGACACAATAATTAATTAAAGGGTACTTCTATATCCTGCCAATATTACCTAAAATTAAATATGGCCATAGAATAGTGGGTTGAAAATCAATTTGATGTCCTGATTGATAATAATCAACAAGATCGTCACCAACGAAAGATATGTACACTTAGATTAGAATTATGTCAAATTAGATCAATCTTTAACAAGATAATGTAATATGATACAGTTCTAAGGTGCACAATTCAACATAATTATGGCAATCAAGGTAATAAAATATAAGTATTTAAAAGAGAGAAGTATAACAGGTAACAGAATACTTTTAACATTACTTACTTTGAAATTCAAAGTGAATATAGTAGTTTTTAAGTGACAGTTAATTAACAAGGAAATACTATCTAAATAAAACTATTTCTCATAAAGATAAATCCTTATAAGTCTACAACTTAATGGTGCTCATAAGAAAATCCACTCAAAATGCCAAAAAAATTTAAAGAATTTCTGTACCACTTAGTATACCTACCTACATTTAATATAGATAAAATATGTTTATAATAGAATGTCTTCCTTTCATAAAAAAAGCTACATTTAATTGATAGATAAAACAAAAATAGACTTTCTTCACAATAACTAAAATCAATCTAAAATCAATGTGTTTAAATACTAACAATTTTTTATTGTACCAAAAATGTATAACTTGAACAAAATCAGTACCACGGTAAACCATGACAGTACTCTTTGACAATGAAATTATTATTATCAAATATCTTGTTTTTCACAGAATTTTTAGTATACAGTATAGCACATCAAGTTAAACAGTTGAACTGTGAAAACAGCTTTTATTAGGTAAGGTGTAAACCTTACCTAATAAAAAAAATCTTATCTCTGTAAAGACAGTCTCAAGGTCAACTTGTTTAATACAAGTTGCATAGTCTGATGTGCCGCTCTCTGTACCATCAAACACAATGTATTGTTAAGCACAGCATATTTTGAAATTCTTTTCAGACTTTTAGGATAAAAAACAAGATTGTTTATCACAACTTAAATGTAAATTAATAAACTGTAAATAAAATTGCCAAGACAGATAATTGATTTGCACTTTTTCCAACAAAAAGGTTGGCGCCGTCATATCATCGCGGAAAGGATCGGCATCGCTTCGCCTCACCACTTGCCTAGGTTGCCAAGGTAACTGAGGCAGATTAGTGTGCTATGCAATATGGAGTTGCACACAAAGAATATTGAATGGTCCGAGCTAAGGCGATACCGATCCCTTTCCGCGCTGATATGTCGGCGCCGACCCTAAATTGGAACTAACCAAACATTGCCCCACAGTTTGAGCATCTCCTATTTTTTAATGCGAGACAGCAAAGTATGCCGAGTGGGAAGAATAGAATAGCACAGAGAATACCGAGACAAGTGAAGTCATCTTCTAAGATACCGACACGACAAGCCGGGCAGGCTCCTACGGTAACTATGGGCGGCTGTATGATAATGCTGGTGGCTCCATAGTTTGGGACGTAGGTAGTGCCCGGTGGTGGAGGTGGAACGTTGCCATACAGAGTGTACCCAGGTGGCGGAGGTGGGTACGCTACATTGGGTCCCGGTGGAGGTGGTGGACCTGAAATTGTTTAATTTGACAGTATTAGAAATATGGGTCATTAGAAAATGAATAATTAATGATTAATATTATAAAATGTGTGTGTGTGTGTGTGGAGAGGAGCTCAGTGCCGCAGTAGTTTAGTGCCTGGCCCTGCAATTGCCGAGGTTAAGCAACTTTCGAGTTGGTCATGTGATGGGTGACAAAAAAAAATTTCTTGAATTCCTCCATGCTTCGGAAGGCACATTAAACTGTTGGTACCAGCTGCATTTGTAATTGTTTACGTTTACAAATCCGTGTTGAGTCTGTGTGGTCGGTTATGGCCTATCCTCCTTATCCACCCATAAAAAAGTCAAATAAAATGAAATTTAAAAAAAACTTTAATTTATTAATTCATCTTACAAATATAACCTTTAAAACAAAAATTATTGTTACCCTGACTTTTAAGCATTTACTACAAAAACTAACTAGTATTAACTAATTTATTAATATGCAAAACAGAATTTTTTTAACAAAAAAGTGTATATCTTATTACTATACTATATTAGTAAGTATTCATTGTTTCAAGCACTTGGTTGGGTTGCCAATGAATATCCCATTGCCACTATGAATAGTGATATATGATATAGCAACTATTCTCTGGCAGTTAATGAGTCACTGTGTTATTGATATGGTTTCTGTTTGTTTCACAATTCTTTACATTGAGAGAGGAATATTCGAAGGCCGCTAGGACAAAAAGTTTCATTATGTATTTTAAGTACATTATTATTAAGTTAGTCTTAATCAACTCCTGGGCTAGTGAGAAATCATTGCGCAGTTCATGGTTACTTGAAACTATATGAGAATCTGAGATAGCTTGCTTATCGAAGTGATTCACTCTTCGACAGACACTATTAACGACGAGAACGAATCGTCAGTACCTGGGGGAACTGTCGCTGAATATGGAGGAGGCTGTTCCGTTACAGTCGGCTTTTCCATGTTATTAACAGACTATTTGAGCGTTACAACAAACAATCACTTTTCCTAGTTTCTGAATAGATTAAAGAATAATATTTTTCACAATGTCCACAAAAAGTACAAAAACACGATCGTATGAAATAATCAGCTGTCAAGTCACCACAGTCACTGTCTGTGACACTTCTGTCACTGACCGTCATTTGTCAATGTCAATGTCACTGGGTGCGATCCAGCAGACTAACCGCTAAGTCATCAGGATCAAGATTACAACAGAGTTCTTAGGCCGCGATTACATTTACCAAACCAGAGTCCAATTTAGGAATCCAATAAACTTTATTGAATAAAGAGTTGCCACCCGTATAATAACTACGATTTTATGAGTAAATTTAGACCAAATTTACACTAATAAAGAAAAGTTATACTACGGATGAGCCGATTTTTTCTAGTATTTATGCTAATATATTATTTATCTTAATTGTATAGCTGTTTCATCTTTATCAACTGTAAAAAAATCTGCTCCCCCCTAGCATGACACGACGAAACATATATCGCATGATATAGCGTTTTGTCGACGCACAAATGTCAAAATCCATTGTCTTTTGACAGTTAAACGTGATTAATGAAGAAAGATGTTTCTTTCGAATGACGGGAGTATTCTTACATTGATGAAATTACACTAGCTCGCAGCAAAGAAGTTAAAAAGTACTACAAAAATTACGCCGCTTCCAATAGCGACTCGGTAGCATAATTGGTCAGTGCATTGGGCCGGAATTCCAAGGGTACGGTTTGAGTCCCATCTGAGGTGAGTCGATTTTTTCTAGTTTTTTTAAAATATATTATTTATCTTATCATTATACTTACATTAACTTTTAAAAAACCTTTTTGATAGGTCAACACGTATATGAGAAGTGGTCATTGTTCTTTAACCACCTAGGGAAAAGGTCAAAACCACCAGTTTAGTGTTTTTTCCACTAAGCGGCCAACACTAGGAGGCGACGGACGAGTCCTCTTAACAACTGTGCATACGTCGCGTCGCGGCTGTCGTTTTCGGCTTTGGCGATTATTCTGCTGGAAATCACCCACTGTCCTGTCAGTAGTAGTAGAGATGGCAAAGGAATCTATTAATTCCATACATACAATCAAATCTTTAGTGTTTTATTTTTCTCTGTTTGCTTCTGGTTTGCATTAGGTACACACGACAGCACGTCAGGTTATACATTTAAACTGCGAAAACAGCTTTTACTACGTAGGGCATAAAGGCGGTCTCAAGGTCAACATGTATAGTCTGAGGTGCCGCCGTGTGTACATACTTAATTATTTTATGTTTCTTGTATTTATTGGATCCTAAATTGTTTTGAAGCTAGCCTGCCTCTGTACCCTTAGCACGAACAGCTATCGAAAATAAAAACATACATTTGTACAGCGCCATCTACCGCCGAAAATTGCATTTCGCTTTTCAGCGGTAGATGGCGCTGTACAAATTTCCCATACAAAATTACTCACTAAGATACACAACGTTACAATAAAACTATATCTACTAAACCAGTTAAAATATATACTGAAGTTACTATTACTGGCAATAAAAAGTGGAAATGGGAAAGTTACTTTCTTTGTCATTAGCATGGATTTAGTGTTATACTCCATTTCACTCATATTAGTTCTTTGGTGTCGTGATCATACCTAGTTTTCTCTACATTTTATGCAATGCGAATCACACTATAATTTACACCGCGGAGGAATGAAAGCGTTTGGAATAAAAAAAAGTGTAGTATAATGAGTCTTGTCTATTGCATATATTTAGTGCAAACTAGTAAGACTAGTGTGCGAAAATGCGCGCGAATTCCCTAAAAGACGCTGAACCTCTTTTTTTGGCTCGTATCTAGTTTGCACTCCGATTCATTAGGTATACTATGTATCATAAAATTGCTTCCATTCCAGACGCTTCCCTTCGCCCGCGGTGTAAATTGTATTAAACCTAAGGGGAAAAAAAAGACTCCTTGAACTTCAATATATTCATTATATTTCACAAAACAATAACTATTAACGTCAGTAGCTAATTATGTCTAACAGAATGCTATATTTACAACTGCATTTTGTTTAACGATGTCAACAACTTTATTGCATTTATTATGAAAACTTAAAGTTAAATAATAACTACCATTATTTA
The DNA here is from genome assembly GCA_963556745.1 of Catoptria pinella. Taxonomy (NCBI): domain Eukaryota; kingdom Metazoa; phylum Arthropoda; class Insecta; order Lepidoptera; family Crambidae; genus Catoptria; species Catoptria pinella. The sequence continues at coordinate 9,794,637 of OY750771.1, forward strand.
TTCAGTTGATTTATATTGAAGGCGGCCTGCGTGACGTATTATTGTACGTAATTTAATTGAACTTAACATATCTGATATGTGCTACTAAGAGCATCAAACATAAAGACGGAAATTGTAAGCTCTAATGAAATAATTTACTCTAATTCACTTTAGAATTTATCAACAAACAAGGCGCCTTTTATCATCTTTTCTACTTTTCTATAAACGTAGGTAATCTTTTCATTGTTACACTTAGAGGCGAAATCAATATATTGATTTTTCCAGTTTATAACGACGTCTTTCGCCTGCCTTCTTAAATTGAACGAAATGTAAGTTCAATATTAAAGACAAAAGTTGAGTTTAATTCGCAATAACAGTGAAAGGGTTACTTACCACTAATTCAGAAATTATTATAATGTGCGTCATCACCTAGTATTCTATTCTATTTTTTGTGAACAACTGGCTTCAATGTTCCGATCAAGAGTACTTAAACATATTTATAAGCTAAAGGTAAAGATGCTAACTTAAAATTTTACACAATAATATTAAAAGACAAATACAAAAATAAAAATAAGTCGATAAACCATCATTCTATAATTCATATAGTTTCCTCTACAAAACAGATTAATTAATGTAATCAATTAACTAGCTTATTTCGAATTACAAATAAAAGCAAAATATACAATTTAATGTAAGCTTAGGAAATTACTTCACTGATATAAAATTTACATTTACACAGTACACAAAAGTAAAATGTTGATATTAGAAGTAAATAATGAAGTAGAATTAATTAGAAGAAAAAAAACTCTCACTTTTGTTTATTACAAATAAAGGTTTTATACTTTCAAACCTATTCCTGTCATTTCATCATATCCAGAAAATAACTTAGTATACCAAATCACAATAAAATGACACATTTAGTTCTGTTTTCGTTAAATATTGTTTATTAGTTATCGATTAGTTATCGAAACTGAGCTTTAAATATAAAAATAAAACATTGGCATCAAAATTATGATGCAACTTAAATAAAATTGTTCATGGCCATTGTCAATATTCGAATTATTTTTATGATTAATTAAAACGATATGAATGGTCCATTTCATTATCCATCCGGTTAGTGTCCGCGTCACGAAAACAGACTCACGGAGTTTTGATGAAATTTAAATATTCGATGTCTAATGCTATTGGAATAAAGCTTTTTTTCCATTGACTTAAGAGGGCAATTTCATACAAAGTATCAAGTCCTTATTTTTTTAAATGAATCTATCGATTTTAATGAACTTCATACTCATAAGCAGAATTACATTGGTCTAAAAAGTTAGTTGAAAACATTTTTGATAAAAAAGTGTTACAGGTAAATTGGATCGATTTTAAATTTTCCATAGAAACAGGAATTTCCAATTATCTTTTTTAAAATAAGACTTTTCAAAAATGTTTTCAACTAACTTTTTAGACCAATGTATTCTGCTTATGCGTATGAAGTTTCATTCATTTATAAGAATTTGAAAGTTTGTATGAAATACCAGCGTCTCATCAAAGGGACTTCTTTCGTGGCGCCGGCTCTATCTACTTCACCAAGAAATTAAAAATAATTTTGTTTATGAATATGACGAAGGGATGAGAGGGTTGCCAACTTTGCATCAAATATAACATTTTGAAGATTATTACATGTAAAAATATAATACATGGCGAAAAGGTTGAAAAACACATACCTAGTAGGTTTAAAATAATTTGTATTTATTTTTAAATCATATTTTTTTGCTGCTTTGGTATGCTTCATCTTGTTTAGTTTTTTCATTTGAAAAAATATAGTATTCGAGCCCTCGATATAGTAGGGTCGGCAACTATATTATTTAGAAGGGTTGGCAACTTTATGAGGGAAGAAAACGAGTAGTATTTAAAAACATTAGGGCGTTATTGCGTCACTATTGTATATACGGTTGGTTTAAAGTCGATTTACATCTTCAGACACTGAGGGTATCAGACACGGTACCGTCTCAGACAAAATAATATTCTACTATACAATATATTGTATTGACGTATTTATATCTATCGTGCCGTCTCCGCGCAGACACGGATAAAATATGATACGGACCGTGTTTGAAACGCTCACGGCCTACACAAAACACTGTTCAACAAGTGTTTAACGTAGTCACTGTTTAAATGTAATGCTGTCACTATTTTGACAATATTGTTTGAAAGAGACAATATCACATTTAAACAGTGCCTAAATTAAACAGTGTTTTAAAATCTCTCGTAGTAAGGCTTTCAGTGTCTGAAGGTGTAAAGGTCTATTCCCGTCGCCCCCGGGGGAAAGTTTTTTTTGTATACTTTATTTCCCGATATCTCCCAGTGGTGGACAACGGGAATAGACCGTCTATACTTTATTTCTCGATATCCCCCAGTGGGGGACAACGGGAAAAACCGGCCAAATTTTATTTCCCGATATCCCCCAGTGCTGGACAACGGGAATAGACCGTCTATACTTTATTTCTCGATATCCTCCAGTGGGGGACAACGGGAAAAAACCGGCCAAATTTTATTTCCCGATATCCCCCAGTGGTGGACAACGGGAATAGACCGTCTATACTTTATTTCTCGATATCCCCCAGTGGGGGACAACGGGAAAAACCGGCCAAATTTTATTTCCCGATATCCCCCAGTGCTGGACAACGGGAATAGACCGTCTATACTTTATTTCTCGATATCCCCCAGCGGGGGACAACGGGAAAAAACCGGCCAAATTTTATTTCCCGATATCCCCCAGTGCTGGACAACGAGAATAGACCGTCTATACTTTATTTCTCGATATCCCCCAGTGGGGGACAACGGGAAAAAACCGGCCAAATTTTATTTCCCGATATCCCCCAGTGGTGGACAACGGGAATAGACCGTCTATAGTTTATTTCCCGATATCCACCAGTGGGGGTTAAAGGGAATATAAATGGAGCTTTAGAATCGCACGGGCGTCCAGCAGCCGGAGTGGTCGTCGCGGCGGTAGTAGTGCGGCCGGTTGTCCGGGAACACCGTCACGGCCGGGAACGGGTGCTGCTGGATGAACTTCAGCGTCACGCGGATCTGGACGACAACATTTCATTTGAGAATTAAACAAATACATTTAATGTATTTATTGCTCAATTGTAAAAATGCATGTTTAATTATAAGATTTTGACAGTCTTAATTATATGAGAACACCACATATCTTGTACTCTTAAGATACACACGACAGCGAAATAGCTTTTATAACATAGGGCATAAAGGCGGTCGCAAGATCAACATGTATAGTCTGAGATGCCGTCGTTTGTACTTTACTCACGTTGTGTACAAAGTGCGGCGGTTCTACAGCGGGCGTAGTACTCAGGTGCTGCAGTATGAAGTCATCGGACTGTTCCAGCCACAAGTCCACGCCACGTAACGGGTCGTAGTTGAACGGCCCGATGCGAAGCATGCCTACTGCGTTGTCGTAGATGTCTAGCACCTGGGGATTGAGATTCTTTTATAATTTGTATGAGTTAAATTAAAACGTGTTACAAAAAACCTCTGAAGCCGAATATGGTAGATAGGGTACAGTACAATGCATACAACCCTGGAGAATTATTATAAATCCTGAAAACCGCCACTTTTTTTAAAAAAAACCCTTTTTTTTCATAAACTGCATAGTGGCAACCCTAGAATTAAATTGAGTTTCGCTTTTACCCATTAATGGCATTGATTATCGAAAACAATAATCTATATGCGTCTAGGGCTGTCACTTTACAGTTTTCCACCCAAACAACATTTTACGGGTTATTATGAAACACCCTGTATAGAGTTAATATATAAAGACAAAACAGAGATTGAGAGTAATTGGGTCACACGTTCTTTCATGATACAGTAAAATATTTGATGGCGATGTTGTAATACAAGAGTCGGGACATTTCAAGATTTTCCAATAAGAGTTCTTATATTTGTGTATTTATCTTGCTGTATAATTGCTTGCTATCAAAAATCAGGTGGTCGACCGCTAACTTCCTCGATAGCACAGCTACGCGGCCGCTCGGCATCTATCAAAACAAAAAACAAGCGACTATCGCATACTGGTCAACCGCCAACTTCCTCGATGTTACCTGCGCAGTATGTGGTCCCCCGGTGATCATGCGCGCGCCCCTCAGCGGCAACTCGGGTCCTTTATCAGGGAACGTCGCCGGAAACAGTTCTCCGGCGCGCACGTCCACGCCGGCCCCGGTGACTAGCGGCGCCGCGGACCCGCCGCCCAGCGCCGTGTTCAACTCGCAGCAGCACGCGAGGAGTAAATCTATCTCTACCGACAGCCGGTGGAATGACACTGGAAAGACCGATCTCCATTTAAATAAATAAATAATTTATTTGCTTAAATATGGAACAGTCAACGCGACAGCGTAATCGAATTCAATCACTCAAATATCATAATCATAATATCATTAAGGTTCAAAACAAATTGCAGATTTTTGTCATTTTCGTATAACCCGACGTGCTGCTGACTGTACAATACATGTTTTAACTTCATAATTTCCAGCATACTCTATCGAATGGTTCGATGTGCAAATCCTTCAATGTCAATTTATAATAATTAGATCATCATCAGAAATAGGATTGCAAAATAAAAATATGAAATAAAATGTCAAACTGATTTAATATGTCAAACTGATATAAATTAGTGGAAATAAAATTACAAAAACTCCGTGGTCGAGTGGCTTTGTACACCGGTTTTCAAGGTCCCGGGTTCGATCCCCAGTTGGGTCAATTTAGAAAACGAACTATTCTATATTGGCTCAGGTCTGGGTGTTTGTGATACCACCATTGTCTCTGATTTCCATAACACAAGTGCTTTAGCTACTTACTTTGGAATCGGAGCAAAGTATGTGATGTTGTCAAATATTTATTATTTATTTATTTATTTATTTTTTTATTTATTAAGAAATTACAAAGGTCTTAAAATTAAAGTATAAGCTAACAATGTGACAAAAACCAGTATTGGTTTGTCCGCACACTGACGCTCGCCTCTTTACGCTCACATATAGGTATACATTTTATTAGAAGAAAAAAATAATAATAAAAAATAAAAATATTATGTAGTCAAGCAATGTAAACAAGTATTACAATTACCCACAAAATTGTGCTCCTACTGCAGGCACAGCACCGCCGAGCCACAGGCGTAGTGTTTAAGGTCACACGGGGTGATTGTGTTAATTTTTTAATAGGTATAATTTTATATTTTTGTATTAAATATTGTATAATAGTTGTTTATAATATATATAATATATATATTGAAGGGTTATTTAAAGATAAAAAATTCTTTTAATTTGTTTTTAATATTAGATTTGTTGATTTGTTTTTTTAACGTTGCCGGAAGGTCATTAATTAGTTTAGGTATTTGGTACTGTAATAGTTGTTTGCCGTAAAGATTGTTGTAACAAGGTACTTTCAGTTTAACATTAGCCGCACTACGAGTTGGATAGTTACTGGTAACAACATTTTGATATTCATCGTTAAAGAATTGCTCAATTAATAGAATATACTTGACTTGGTCGTGTACAGGTATTATTTTACAATGACAGAACAGTTCATGATAATTATTTTGATGATCGTTTTTAACTTTCGAAGGTACAATCGTTTTCATTATTCTTGTCTGTAGCGTATATATAGGGTCGAGATGAGATTTACACGTTCTACCATAACTACTTAAGCCATAAAATATCGTTAATTCTCCTAACGCTTTATATAGGTTGAGTAATATGTCATATGGAATTTTTCTTTTAAAAAAATTATGCGATAGTAACTTAGTGTATTAAGTTTGTTACGCCTACCATTTTAATGAACTTTGGTATGGAGATATGGCAAGTTTTGTAGTTTTAGAGCGACTAGCATATCGCGTTTCATCTTTTTGCTCGACTCCTACACAGTAGAAAGAAATTAAGCCTAAGTTGCAAAAGGGTACCCTAAGCGACAGAACGGTAGTTTAACTGACAGAACAGTAGATTGAGCCAAAATTAAGCAACTAAAGATAGTGCTTTATTTTATCAGTCAACTAATGGCCGCCCACGACTTTGTCTGCGTGGACAGTTATTTTTCCTATCCCTCGGGAACAGTAACTTTTTCTAGATGAAATGTACCCTATGACCTTTTCTGTTGCATTTCTTTTCTTTGGCTGTGTAGTGTGTAAGTAACACTACACAGCCCTAATGAATTAAATCATCTTTTGTGTAAATCAATATTATAATTATTTATTAATATGAACGAAAATCAGTTGCATTATGCATACAAAACATAAGTTTTGGTAACGTTTTTGGAACTCATTCTGCGTATCGGTGACTCTGTGGTGACGCTGATAGCATTCCTAGACGAATACATTTCATAGATAGCAGAGCAATCGAATCATTGATCGTCCGCTAATCTGCAAATAAATACCAACACATGGCTGTATGTACGCGCTTTACAGCCAATAGCTATTTCAAAGCAGCATGTTATCTGCAGAAAAGCTTATTCTTAACATAATAATTGAGAATTTTTGTTTTAGATAAGTACTTGCAAAATTATAAAGCAGTTCGTAATGTAAGATTTCATATAATATATGACGATCTATTATATATTATATAATAGTCTGATCATTGTTTCGGATAAAGAAATGTAAAGGTGCTCCCATATTGGAATTAGAGACTGACTGACACTTCACTAGACTTGACTAGCCTAACGCTTCGTTCTAGTCTCTGCTCTGACATTACCACCTGTAGCATGGTAAAGCAGAGCTAGCATATTTCTATGACTCATACCGGAAAACGAAAGTGAAGAAAGTAAAGATCTTTACATTCGGAGATGTCGACGTTCTGTCTGCGCATGCGCTGCCACAACAATAGACGCGCGTCTGCCCACGCGCCGTTCCACTAATAATTTCATGTTGGCAGCGATACAACGGCTTATTGTCGCGACCTTTGCGTCAATCTCAATTATTTATTTCCGAGTTCAAACGCTCAAGTTTTGGGTTAATTGTTGACAAGATTTTCCGCCTTTAATTGTGACTAATTTAATGTGGTTTAATTATATTTGAACTCATCATGGGATAGAGTAGGCAATGATTTATGAATTAATGTGCATGTTAAAAGATGCGTGCGGATTGATAATAATTTTTGATGCCTCTAGAATTCGATTCGAATATGATGCGCTATCACACGCTAGTCAAATTATTTATTCTGTGCTATCACTGCGACTGGATGTTTTAAGTGTTGTTTAATAGCTCATCATAATTTGCAACTCGATCCTTCCTTCGGAGTATCCGACTGCTTGTTGTCAAATGCACGCCACCATCGCGGCTGGCTTTTTACATTCGTTGTATTGCAAGTATACTCACACATAATATTGGCGAACAGCTCGTCTGAGTAGCGGTGGGGGTCAGTGAAACCCCCAATCAGTTGCAACTCGAGTCTTCCCTCAGGGTATCCGACTGCTAGCTGCTGAACGCGCGCCACCATCGCGGCTGCTGCTTCCGCCGTGCCTGATCCGTCGAGGTGCGACAGTGCAACGGCGCCAGATCCTGTACAATTTCACAGTTTTGTTAAGCAACTTTATTTTTCAAGTGGCTAATAAAAACGCTGTTTTGAAGACTGTTGAAAATGTATTTAAAAATAAATAAATCATATTTACCTGAATGTCTGACCACTACTATAATACATGATGTAGCGTCATCTGAACCGATGATGCTTACGTTTTCTGAAATAAGAAAAAATAATGTTATTAATCAACAAACAGCAAACAGCGGATTATTCGAGCGCGACAGCAATTGGGGTTGCTCATGTCATGGCTGGCCAGCAGCGTGCGTGACGTCACAATACTTACAGTCGTGTGGCACGGCGGAGGTGAGCTCGCGCTGGCCCACGTACAGCAGCCCCCGAGGAGGGTGTATCACGACAACTCAACCCCGACAACTTAACCCCGACAACTCACCCAGATAAATCCACCCCGACAACTCAACCCGATAACTCAACCCTGACTACTCAATCATCATTCACACATATCATTTGTCAAATCTTTCACTAGGCCACACAAATATTAGACGAATAACGTTTTATCCTTGTAAAAAATATAATCAAAATTTGATCTAAGACTCAGTCTTGCAGTTGCAGCTTTTTCGAAATCTAACACACATACTTTTGGTGGTAATAAGTATAGCAACAGAAATCACAGTAAGTTAAGTTAGGTTAGTTTAGAACGTGACAAACAACGCACGAGCCGAGCGAGCGAAGCAAGCGTGCCGCGGCAGCGGCCGGCGAAGTGCCAAAAGCGAATCGTTTTAGTAAAAGGAAACACTTAGGTTTAGTTAAGGTCGGGTTTAGGTTTCGGAACCTCAGCTATGTGTCGTGACGCCAAACGTCCCAGAGGTCGAGTTGTCGGGGTCGAGTTGTAGGGTTCGAGTTATCGGGGTCTAGTTGTAGGAGTCGAGTTGTCGGGGTCGAGTTGTCGGAGTCGAGTTGTCGGGGTCTAGTTGTAGGGGTCGAGTTGTCGGGGTTGAGTTGTCGTAAACTCGCGGATTGACGACGCGCGCGGCGGCGGCCAGCAGCGTGTATGACGTCACAATACTCACTGTCGTGTGGCACGGCGGCGGCGAGCTCACGCTGGCCCACGTACAGCAGCCCCTGCGGCGGGACGACGCGCGCGGCGGCGGCCAGCAGCTGCGCCGCCGCGTCCCTGTAGCCGGGGTGGCTGGCCAGCAGCGCGCGCACCGACGTCGGGCACTCGTCCGCGAGCACGCCATTCAGCACCACCACCATGCTAACACTGCGAAAGAAGTGTAGTAGGTACTTTAGCCGACCATCAAGTCCACATTTTGTATGATTGTTTAGTTTGTCCAATAAAACATTTATGTGTAAAACAATCCGAGTCCGAAGAAATAAGTAAGCAGAAAGTATTTTTTTATTATTCCGTGAATGATTTTTTACGGAAAAGTAAACGAGGAGCTCGATGGAGTATCGCCCTGCGATTGTGCACTTTCGCAAGGGTCGGTCATGGGATTGGTGACCAAAAATTTAGTATCTCGAGCTCCTCCGTGCTTCGAAAGGCTGCATTTGGAGTCGTTAACACGCATTCGCACAATCCGCATTGGGCCCGCGTGGTGGGTTATCTACCCATGAGGAAGGCCTGTGCTCCAGCAATAGGAAAATTATGGCTGATATTCAAATGATAATATTTCAAATTTTAAGGCTTCGCAAGAAGAAAACTAACAAAAATATTCACAAAACTTGATAAGTTATAAATTAACGCTCTCGTTAAGTTACGAGACTTTTGCACTTGTTATTACTGCTGCTTACTGGATTGTGATTCTATTGTATGTAGGTAATATATTCAGAGTGCACTGGGGTCATTTACACACTTACTTCGGCACACTTTTGACGCTAGCACATCCTTTACATTAGAAATAATGCTGCTGAAAACTTATTAATGAAAACTAACGAATATGTTGAAGAAATAAAACTATTTAGATATACTACCTATGCGCATCAGAGAACAGTTTTGAATGATAAAATCTTCGTACCTATACACTTGTCAAGATTGACTAGATCAAGACTTTATAACCAGAAATTATACTGAAACTTACAGCGGTATTTGAAAGATAAACGTAAACAAGATGAGCAATATTGATAACTTATGCGACATTCTTGCTTATTTATAGCCAGCCACACACACTAAGTAGAAACAGCGCTAATTAGGTACGTTATTTAAAACGATTTGACTAGAACTAAGCTTACATTACAAGAGGTGCTAGATCAAAACCTGATAGTTAAAACATTAATAACGTCTATAGATACCACGACTACACTTCTGAGAAATCGAAAGCATACAGTGATTCAAAACAGTCATTTGTTAAATCAAACATAGCTGTGAGTGACGTCACTAACTACGATGTGAATATGAGTAACAAAACGGACGACAGGCTAGCTAAACAAATTATAAATGTTTGTTTCATAAATTTTCCTTCTGTCAACAAACACCTTAATGAACAAAACCATGAATGCATTATTACGGTAATGTGGCATTATTCTCGCGCATGTAGGTATCGATCAATGGATAATACAAATAAGTTGGTACTTAGTGCATATTAAAGAACGGGAAAAACGACAACGACAGACGACATAAATAGGCAGAACATTGGTGCGAGTTGAACACCTTCATTATTAGCCTTTAATAGTCTTACCTTACGAGATCATTAAACTATGAAGCATTCGCGAATCGCAATGTTCTAATTTGCGGAAAGTAGGTACAACTTTTTTATTAATATGGTTGGCAAACAAGTATGTGGCTCCCTAATGCTGCGTTCAGACAATAACACACGACCCGAGCTCAACTTAAACTCAATTCAACCGCAGCTCACTCCTTGACATGCATCACTTACAATTTTGAATCTTTTGACAGCGCAGGCTGCGTTTGATTTTGAGGTAAGTTCGGGTTGAGTGAGATTGAGTTGAGTTCGTGTTGAGCGCGGGGCGGGTGCAGTTGCATCGACAAAATATAAAAGAGCTTATTAATGTATCGTAAGACTCAAAATTGTATGCGATGCATTTCAAGGAGTGGGCTGCGGTTGAGTTGAGTTCGGGTTGAGCTCGTGTGTTATCGTCTGAACGCAGCCTAACACAACTTGTCATCATAATTATCCGGGTACTTGTTACCAAATGAATCGATCGATCATCGATCGATCCTATCAATCAATTTGTAGTACGTACCTGGCAAAAACGCCGATCGACTTAGTTATCTCGTTTGTAGTTGTAATGTAATATTAGTAACATCTATAGTGTCTCTGGTCTTGTACTAGCGATAATTTAAAGGCGTGAAATACACCAAATTTTATCGACAAAAACATCCACACGTTGGGGTCTATCCCCGCTACTGTTGGAATGACCGCCATTTTAAATTTGACTTTTTATTTAAGATGACCCTGTCGAAAAATATTAATATCTCTAAACCTAGAAGTGCTACAGTTAAAAAAAACAATTCGAAAGCCAATAATACCACCTATCAAGTAAAAAAACCTTTCAACTTTAATACGTCATAAAAAATTACTAAAGTACATAAATTTTATCCGATTGTGCTGTTTTTTTGTTTTTCTTACATATCTCAAAAACTTTGAAATAAATAAAGAATTGAAACAAAACAATTTGAAGATAACATTGTAATTTAGTTCTATTTTCTAACGGCAGTCGGCATTACTTTTGCTGTCTGACACAGAGGTTACCCCTAAATTCATACAACGGGACTTCCTGGAAACGCGCGATATAACATACCTATGGCATTATGTAAAGACAACACGCACGGTTTTCAATAGGCGATATATCACTGAAGAGAATATTACAGAATACGTGACTTACGGACGATAACTCTTTAATGGAAATTTTAATTGCCAACGGTGGCGAAACATGCTTGCCGCTGTGCAGAAACATGTTAATTAAACTTTACCAAATGAATGTTTTGCTTTTAATAACGTCGCAAATCGCTGATGGATTATTGGCAATTTGTTAGTTAAGACTATGATGAAGATATCTAATAAAATTTTAATGCAATATTTCAACTCGAAGTATTTATAAGTCTGCCAAATGTAGAGCGGAAGTGAGCGAAGGATAATATTTCGCGATAGCTCACGACGACGACGGACGGTGTGCTGCTATCGTTGTCGATACTCGATATGAAGTGAATAGAACTCTCGCTCCGCGTTGCTATAGGCCACATTTTCTGTGTGGACGAGGTCTGAAGTATCGCTTTAATAATAAACATGATAATAACCACGAGGAAATAGATGACAAATTCAAATATACAACGTGTTACAAAAATACCCCTAATGCCGAATATGGTAGATAGGGACCATCAAACTGAACATCTTTTACTATTGGACCAACTCTGAAATCGCGAAAAAAAATATCAGCTGTTTCATACATTTTGATATTTTCGATTTTATTTTTTGTATGAAACAGCTGATATTTTTTTCGCGATTTCAGAGTTGGTCCCATAGTAAAAGTTGTTCAGTTTGATGGTCCCTATCTACCATATTCGGCATAAGGGGTATTTTTGTAACACCTTGTATAGGTATTCAAATAATTGAGGAGGAAATTTGCCTTTTAGAAAATGACTGAACTAACAGGTAACGAACGATTAGCGAAAGCAACTTGCCAAAAAAGAGAACGGCTTTAAGCACAAATGCCAAAACACAGAACGCCTTTAAGGCATTCACAGCACAGCCGAGCTGCGTGTTGATGATCACAACAAAAACATCACAAGTGTATTTTCACTTCACACAATTTAACGGCAGCGTCCTTGGACAAACGAGACATGATTAATGGGACTTTTGGATACCTGCTAAGAAATTGAGACGGCAGTGTATATTCCAATGGAAAAAACACACGTGTAGTGCTGTCTACGGCAAATGAGTCCAGTAAAACCAGCATTGTACTGTGACCGGTAACAATAGCATGATTATGTAGCCCAAGAATAAATTACTTGCACCATCAATCACAAATAACGTTCCAGAGCACATCTAGTAGTACAATACCAAAAATGAGGTGTTTGAACTTCCTATTGATAATACAAATTGAGTCTAACTTAATAATATAGATAAAGTGATGAGTCATACTGTAAGTAAAGCTTTTATAAAGATAAAAAGTTATGAAAATATAAGTTGATTCAGAACAGTGAAATACGTTGTGTATATTATTAAGGAAATATTAACTGATATGATAAAGTCTAGAAATGGTTAATAATTAGTAAAAAAATCACTTTTTGATTACCTTTAATAAGTCTCTTTAACACATACACAACACAACACGCGGTTAGAAGTCAATTAATTAGCACAAATGCAAATATAAAAGTAATAATAGCCTTGAAAGTTCTGTAATCTAATATTCCCACTTTAAATTAAAGAAGAGGAAAAAATATTTCATGTACAGTAGGTATTGCACATGAAATCAGACTGAGAACGGGTTATCGTATTCCGTCATGAGCACCTCGAGTGCCGCAAGTTACTAGCTTGTTATTGTTATGATAATGCTTATTATGTTGGAAATAGTGGACCGATAGTGGCCGTATCATGCAATAAGCAATTAAGAAATATACCATCGCATTATCTCGTTTAATAACAAACGCGAGTTCGCGAATGTTGCTCAACGGACCCGGACGCCAATTAATATTGTGAATTGTATTACTTCCGAGAATATGGGGGTATTACGAAACAACACGAAGACTCGTGGCGGTAATAACATAAATAATGCTGGAAGAGTTGAATAAGCTAAAAATATATCATCCCATTAAAACCAAGCAATGAACGCAGTCCCAACAGAACGTTACCATACGTTCATTAGTAAGAAACTGATTTCTGCAGTACGTAATTCAAGTTAAAGCTCAAGTTATGATGACATAAGTACATCTGTATAATATGTAACTCTTTAGTTCAAATGCTTAAGACCACACACAGTTTTGTTCGTATATTTCTCTAACTTGGACAAAGTACTTCATATAGGTCTAAGGATATAAAATTCACAAGAGAAGTACCTTTTAATTAATTAATTCGGTCTTTTTCTTAATGATTTATGTTCTATAACTTAACCATGAATTAAGAAAATGTGCTATCTAATGGACATGGTAGTACAACAACAAAAGCTGGCCTACCTCTAACGGTGGTATCAAACTTGTCTCCCAATTAGAAAAGAATATTAATAAATCAATTCCATAAAGTGCAAACGTATTGAGTGAAGAAATCACATAATTACCTGACCAAGCGAGCACAAAGCGTGAGCGAAGCTTCTCTGCTTCATTGGGCAAAAATGCTTTCCTATGTCTGTCCGGCGGCTGTCTGTCCGTTTGTTCTCCTCTACAGGTCGCATTTCTCAACCGATTCTAGTGAAATTACGAAATTCGATAATTATATAGATTTTTTGCCGTACCAGTTTTTCAAAATTTTGCGGAAAAAAATTCACCCATTCGAAAAATTAACAAAATTAGAAGTGCCATCTAGTTTCGAATAGATATAATAAAATAATAATACCTAAGTTAGTTTAAACCTACCAAACAGCACATAGTACTGGTTTTCAGAAGCAGTGTCAACCTCGTGGCGACACCTATTAGATAAATTTTTAAGCAACATACAATTTCAGCGAGGTCTATAGCTCACTGAGCCACTAGTGTTATTAGTTTAAGCGGTCCGATCTACAAATCGTGTAGCTCAGAAGTCCGTTGTTAATCCATCGGTCGGCGCATCAAAAGCGAGAGGAGTCAGCGGTAAATTGGGTTTAATTGACGAACGCGTGCATAGCCCTTCAACGCGTAAATGGATTTACAGCTGTTCGGAAGCGATGCAGCGATTTAGCAATTGCAAAGAGGCGACAAAAGGAATCTGTGTCAGAAGAGTTAAGATCGAATAGGTGACTAAGACAGATAATAAAAGTGTACAAAATGCTTGATTTAAGAAACAACAGAACACAGGTGTTGCTAATAAAGACAAAATTACAGAATAATTGGAAAAAAACATGACATTAAAATAAATCCAATGATGATGATAATGATAGATAAACAACTGATTTAATCTTCACTGCAAAACCAATATTTTATTATCTGTTCCAGATGCAAAATATCAACTCGATCTCCAAGTTTGTAAGGAGTAGGAGTCCTAACAATTCAAAATACTTGAAATTAATTTCGTTAAAATATGTACCATTTCAGCATTTGGAATTTTGCATAGTCAAAAAGGAAAAGTTGCTCACGATTCAATATTAGAACATTAGGACATTTTATGAGGCAATGCCAGTGAACCAGAAGTCCAGCCTAAGCGGGGCGGGGCCAATAGACAGTTCTATCCACCGACTTATTAACGACGGCCAGACAATGATGCTAATGCTATTAAGTGGTCGGGTGCGCAATCAGCTGGGTTTAAATGCCTGCACCTTGTATTTTATAGGCTGTGCATTTGCCAGTGGAGTTCGCTATAAGAGCAATCTGTCTGTTTATGGCTCTGAATTCATTAGAAATTATGATGGTCGGCCAATGTTTTTGCAACTCGTATTACACAATGAGCTATAAATACTTGTATATAATACCTTTCGTTTTGTTTGCGGTAAAACAATTTTGAAATTCATATTAATGCAATGATACTTTATTTTTTTATTATTTGAGCTTTACTTTCCAATTTGTATGTTTGTATTAATACCATTCAATCTGCATCGAGCCAATTAAACAACACTTTCATAATTATGACTAAAAGTACTAAAAACTTGTTTTCACAATGATTCAAAATAGTAAATGTGGTTTAGGCGTGGTCTCATGCATGCGTAAAATTTCGCTAGTTTCTTTCTAGGTTCCGGTTCCCACGGCGTATTAATGACTAGGCAAAAGTTTAGCGCAGGTTCGTTCCTTTTATGCACGGACGCCCATTATGCGGCTCATTTGCGGTAAAAGACAAACGGCCGATCGGAGGCGAGCACAAATTTCGCCGATATAATCATCCGGTAAGACAATGGTTATCGGTGGGGCGCGATACTGGATCCGATAGCGTCCCGGGCTGATGGATGCAGCACGCTCGCTCGATACCATCTCCATCGTGACGCTTGCCAGGCACTGCTCGTGTGCACCAATTATTATTCAATATCTGGGTATCCCGCGACCCGCGGCAATAGATCGCCGATATCATTATTGGGGTTAACATCTGATTCGATATGACACGATCGGTCAAGTGACAATTGGTTGACTCGAGGTACCATAATCGATTAATTCTTTGGTAGGTGGACATCGATAAAGGCATCATTCAATTTGTTCCAATGTAGCAGCATATAGCTATAGGCAATATAACAATTTATCTGATGTGCGATGACGAGATTTCACATCATAGAGTAAATTAGAATTCCATAATGTTATATATTATGATATAAAGTCAATAAGGTAACAAAGAAGATATAAACTAGTGGCTCTGTGAGCTGTAGACCTCGCATTTGTGATATTTTTGAACAATTATGAACTGAATACGAAGAATACTTTATAATTATCGAACCTGCTCACAGAATTTCACGGGAATTTGCGACCTGTAGAGGAGAACAGCCGGACATCTGGACATACGAAAGCATTTTTGCCCAAGAAGAAACGGAGGCGCTTCGCGCTCGTTTGGTCAATGAATAACCTACATCGTGCTCCATTATCGAGTGCTAAAAGCAATTCAGATTATGTTTCGGGATCAATATTCTTTATTACCAATTCAAAGATAAACTCAATGTGTACACATTGATATAAAAAATATAAGCAATATAAATATCTCGCCAGCCCTGAACGAGGAAGTAAACAATGGCTGGACTAAAAACAATGGAATATTTCTTGTAAAAGTCTATAATTACATTGTCAACTTACATTTAATAGGTGGAGCTGTCGATGTCAAGACCATTCAGATCACCTGTAACAAAAACAAGGACATTATTGATGAGATTTTAATGAATGCGCATTATTGTCGGTAGGCGTTAAACAGAAGCTCTGGAGATTCTGCACGTTCCACGGATGCCATCGCGAGCACTGATGTGAAGATTATGCATCTAATACAATCGCGACGTGGGATCTCGCACGATTCCGGCGAAATACCGCCGACTGTCGCCGGTGCTTCGACGCACGACGAAAATTAAAATAATGCTGCACTGCATTATGAGGCATGCCCGAGCCCATACAATATCGAGAACAGCGGTAATGCTAATTCAATAGCGTAATATCTCCGTATCTCGACGTAGTCCCCCGCGGTCGATCCGACTGAGATAGTCTACGATTGCGCCGATATGGTTTTGTTCGTGATTTATTTTGGTCTCTCCCATATAAGTACTGTGTACGGCAACAATGGGCCGCGAGTTGGATTTACGACAGTCGATTTGGTAAAGATAAAAGACTTAACTGTGTTCAGGAAAGGGTTGGAGGGTACAACTTATGCATTAGCACAAGTGCGAACACGAGTGGCTAGTAAGTAGGAATAAATGAATTGGGAAATATAGCCCGCTATATAAGGCAAGTACCAAGCGGCGCTAAGGCTTGTTGCTGTTGTTTACCGTTTATTCGATCTTGTGATATCGTCGCAGTCGCAGGAGCAAATTCAAGGGACCCTCGCCCTACAGCCTGCAGGCATTCTTGACTTGACTACGTTCATAAACAGTAGGTAACCGATGCTAAAATAAATGAAATAAGAAGTATGAGCTTTTATTAACTGACAAGTTCGAGTGCGATAAGGTGGAAACAGCGGGACGGTCTCATAACATAATTGATATATGGTGGTAATAAAATAATGCCTTATTGCAATCACTTATTTCTATATTTCAATTGGAACAACGTTGATTGATGTAATTGTGGCACAAATCTAGTTCACAAAACTCGAACACGGTATCTCCCAATACTTAATCAATAAATTGGGTTAATTCCTTAAATGAACATTTTGAATGCAAAAACAGTTTAGCATAAATTACCTATCGTCAACAAACAACCAACCTATAAAGTAGCATTTTATATGACAAAACAGTTTGGAATAATATCGTCAACAAACAACCTATAAAGTCCCAATGTTGGGCACTCGCCATCTGCGTAAAGCTTTTGTCAAATAGCCATTCAGCTGTTGGTCTTGCGGTTGCAGCGATGAATGGAAACGACATTCAAAACTTTATGGATCACGGAGCTTCTAATAATTTTTGACCAGCCATCCAAACATTATCTCTTGGGCAAGTTGCTATGCTACCTTCTCAGTCGGTCTTTAAACAAGCTAACCACTGCTTATTAAAAAAAAATAACATTCAAATTTTACCAAGCAATGTTACAATCAAGCAATTAGCTACCAATTTATCTGTCAGATTTGCTTCGGGCAATTATTAAAAAATAGAACTTAATTTTGTCTGCAACCTGTTTTTTTAGCGGATTCAAAAACATTTTGATATGTCGACATCCACCTGTCGACATCTGCCAATTGCAAACTACTATATTTTTTGGGAACTGCAAAGAAAAAGAATAAAATATTTACAGTTGACCTATAAGGATTTCTACATTTGCATATTATTATAAAGAAAAATTATGGACAGAAAGAGCAACCAATGCCAAATTCCCAATATTATCTACTTTAAGGTTACCAGAAAAAAACAAGTAATACCTTTTATATTTTGATTCTTATTGCGAAAAAAAATCAGCTGTTTCATACATTTTGATATTTTCGATTTTAATTTTTGTATGAATCAGCTAATTTTTTTTTCGCGATTTCAGAGTTGGCCCCATAGTAAAAGTTGTTCAGTTTGATGGTCCCTATGTACCATATTCGGCATTAGGGGTATTTTTGTAACACCTTGTATAAATAAAGTACCTAGCTAAGTTTGTAAGTTTCAATATGTTGAAATAGATAATCTAGGTTTGAATTTATTTTAGTAGTTGAGATACCAAAATCCTTATGAATAAATATCTATTCGATTAGTGCAACGGTAGCGTTTATTTGCTTCGTTTGGGACTGAATTATCAATATGACTATATATAGGGCCTGTTTCACACCTTCTGGAATTAAATTACTTCGTTCTACAGCACTACTTCGTAGAAAATGGAAAGAATTTGTATGAAATTATTGTCGACTGATTTAATTGGATTTGGAACTTGTACAGAACCTGTGGTATTGGTTCTGAATATACAAATTATTTCTCACATCATCGTTTGAAATCAAGACAGTGGTGATTAGATCTGCGCAGGAGTTTATCTTGATGTCGCAGCGCATTAGCACAAATCACGCTAATTGTAGAAACGCGGGAAAGTGGTTGTTTGAGTCGTCTTCGAGCTTAGTCTTAGGGCTGGTTTACATTATCTTAGCTGTAAGTAGAGAGCAGATGTAGATTATCTGCTGTGTTTGACGTTCTTTTAAAATCAACCAACATGCCAGGCAATGTACCTCAGATGCTTCCTCCCCCTGTCACTAGGGCAGGGGTTAGAACCACCCAGCCCTGACGCGAAGCCTATTAGGCTTGGCGGGAGGGCTGGGTGCGGCGAGGAACATGCCCCGGGTAATAACCTGGGGGGTGACCGACCCTAACATGCCGTTTGGTATGCGTAAAGATTGCATTCTCCTCTTGATACAAACAAAAAAAAGGCAATGTATCTCTACTCTCTACTAACAGCTAATATAATGTAAACCAGCCATTACTGATGTTATTATGACATAGTAACGTTGTTAGAACAATACAACTAAAAGTAGTGGGTTAATATAAAGAAAATAATATTTTCATGCTATACATAAAGGAGTAGACATTAAACTACTATTGAATCTAATCATTATACTACCTACTTTGCAAGATTCGGTTGAATCTTGATATGGTTATGCTCAATTAGCATAATGGTTTTGGCATTAGGTATGGTTATACAACATGTTACAAAAATACCCCTAATGCCGAATATGCTATATAGGGACCATCAAACTGATCAACTTTTACTATGGGACTCTGAAATCGCAAAAAAAAATCAGCTGTTTCATACAAAAATTAAAATCAAAATTATCAAAATATATGAAGCAGTTGATTTTTTTTCACGATTTGACAGTTGGTCCCATAGTAAAAGTTGTTCATTTGATGGTCCCTATATACCATATTCGGCATTAGAGGTATTTTTGTAACATGTTGTATATCAATTAGTATGGACGAAACTTAGCTAAAGATTTCAATTCCAAATCGCATCAACAATCGCTAATCCCAGAAGAAAAATAACGTTATAATAATAACGAATTCAAAAACAGCAAATTCAATTACTGACAGCCATTCCAGGAAGTATTTTGAGACAACATCCACGTTAATATCTTCCTCACACAAATCATTTCGCACGCGAGATGTTCATGTCATGATACCGGCCAGAACTAGCGAATGACTCACAAACTCAGAATCACTGCAACCGTACTATCACTATCGTTGACATCGCTACACACGCGATCATGCGGGTAAATCATCCAATTAATTATACATTGTCAAATATATCTTCCTGCGTCGAGTTAAGGGTTAGTGTTGATCACAGCAGCACAAGCGAAAGCTTGGTGTGAAGATGACACGATATGTTTGTAAAGCGATATCGTAAATCTTTAAGGCAAAGAAGACATATTTTTAACCGACTTCAAAAAAGGAAGAGGTTATCAAGTCGACGGTATGTTCTTTTTCTCATTTTTTATATGTACGTTTTAACATAACTTCACCAGTTGTTAACCGATTTCAATTATTATTTTTTTATTTGAAAGAACATAGTTTATGTGTGGTAAAAATTACAGAGATCTGGCTAGTAGTTTTTTCATAATCCTGAAAAAATAAATTATTTAGCTTACCATCGCACGAGTTTTTACGGATTTTCAGATATAACTTCTTTCTTTGTGAACCGATTTCGATGATTCTTGTTTGAAAGGGTATACCCCAAGAGTGGTCACATTTTTTTAAACAATCTTTAGAGAAGCCATGGCATAGTGAAAAAATAGTACGATATCAACCAGGGTACGACAAAACTGCGCTTTAGTGACATTATTATGCTTAACTTAAAATCTCTGGACTATTCATCTAAAAATGCCTAATAAAACAGAATGTGATAATAAAGTTAGTTGCAATCCAACTCCTGCGCACGCCGCACATATTACGCATCACCAGACATACCTGTTGGTTATTATTATTAGCTTCATCAATGTGCAAATGTATAAAGTGAAAGGATAACTAGCTCGTCACCATACTCTCGCCTGCTTGGAAACCAGTATCGTCTTTGAATAAAATGAGTACTTACTTTATACAGAAAGTTTTTCTAAAGTGGGCTTGAAATTATGTATTAATTTTCTTAGCTATGTGTTATCGAGTAGTAGACAGCGATTTCTCAACTAGTTGAAATTTATTTTACCTACCCATTGAATGTAAACTTTGTTAATTATTGTAATGGAAAATGACGCCACTTTAAATGCCGACCTCATTTTTCAAATTTTGACGACTCTGTATGAAATATACAGGGAGAAAAAAGCAGCCCTTGACGAGTTTCTTGCCGGTTCTTCTCGTTACAAGGTCTCCCGCTTAGGGTTTGCGAACCGATGGCGTAGCTTCTTTGACATTCACAAGTGCTTGTAACAGCCTAGACTGAATAAATGAATTTTGAATTTTGTAATTCAATTCTTGCTTCACACAGTTCATAGCTTGTTTTATCAAAACAGTAAATTATCAGAAATGAAAGAAATCGTTTATCTTCTATCATATCGTAAAGTTTGAATTATGAACTTCAAAATGAGTTTATATTGACATACGAGTACCTACTTTATACACGCAATAACGACATGGAAAAAAGTATATACTAAAACACTTCTTCGTCAACAAAACAATGTAATAAAATAACTTTTTAGGGTTCTGTACCCAAAGGGTAAAACGGGAACCCTATTACTAAGACTCCGCTGTCAGTCTGTCTGCCTGTCCGTCTGTCACCAGGCTGTATCTCATGAACCGTGATAGTTAGACAGTTGAAATTTTTACAGATGATGTATTTCTGTTGCCGCTATAACAACAAATACTAAAAAACAGAATAAAATAAATATGTAAGGGGGCTCCCATACAACAAACGTAATTATTTTGCTCGTTTTTGCTCGATATTGATAGCGGCAACAGGTAGATGCTTGAAATATTCACAGAAATTTAGTTATAACTATACTCATATAATATATTCAAAATTAATTAAAATTAACATAAAACAAATATTTAAGGGGGGCTCCTATACAACTGACATGATTTTTTTGCCGTTTTTATAGATAATGGTACGGAACCCTTCGTGCGCGAGTCCGACTCGCACTTGGCCGGTTTTTTATCATTACGATACATGGGCCATGGATTTAGTTCTTCTTTGCAGTATCTATGATCTGTGACTTTGTGGTTGTGGTACGCCATTTTTAATATTTAATACAAAAAGGTTTTTATTTTAATTATAATTTTTGTTGTACTGAATTTCGTAGGATTTTTTTTATTCTTGTTTAAAAATGTCAGCAGTGAATGTGAAGAAAAATTTGTCTCCGCCTGATATTTAAGATGCAGCAACAAAAATTACTCATAACCAAGGTTTACCAGCAAAGTCTCTCTCTCTTTTTATTTAACATTGATTTTTTATTTAGTAGATTCAAACTCAAATTGTATGAGAGTAGATAAAGTAGTGTATGAAACTGCACATAACTAGGTATTATATAACAGTTTCATAAACTACTATTATGTTAAAACTGGCATTAAAAAAATATAAAAGGTGTTACAAAAATACCGAAAAAAAATCAGCTGTTTCATACATTTTGATATGTATACGATTTTAATTTTTGTATGAAACAGCTGATATTTTTTTCTCGATTTCAGAGTTGGTCCCATAGTAAAAGATGATCAGTTTGATGGTCCCTATATACCATATTCGGGATTAGGGGTATTTTTGTAACATGTTGTATAATGATGTTTCGAAAATTACTGCGAGTCCGGGAACAGTGGCCGAGGCAGTTTGAAATCAGCGACAACGGTACCATAATTCCAATCCCAGACAATAAATGGAAAACTTTACAATATGTGAATAAATCTTTGACATCCAGTGCGATCATTGACCATCAGCAATTTTGATATCCCCCACTGCTGGGCACAGGGCTCCCTTATGGGTGAATAAGAGGGATAGGCTATGACCCACCATGCGGGCCCAATGCGGATTGGTGGGTGCTAACGACTGCAAATGCAGCCGGGACCAACGGCTTAACGTCCCTTCCGAAGCACGAAAGGGCTCGAGATAATATTTTTTTGTCACCCAACCCATGACCGACCCTTGCGACAGTTGCTTAACCTCCGCAATCGATGGGCCAGGCGCTATACCACTGCGCCATCGATTATCCGATCACCGCCACTGTGCGATCACTAGATCGTCGAAATAAAGGTGAACAAAAAGTAGATTCAAAGTGACTGTGCAAAATCTGCCTGCTGTGATGGGACATGGGAGGCATCGCCATCGTATAAGGCAGCTTATAGATGCTAATTAGATAAGAGCATGTCAGTAGTAAATAATTATTTCCCTAACAAATTATCCGTTAAGCCACTGCGCATTGGCCGGTTTCAACTTCGTGGGTTTATGCAACCGTTATCAATTTGCATCGGAGATTTGTGGTTAGATTCATTTGTCACGATATATTCATCAGTTTTAAGCCGAGAGAAGAGAGTGTACAAATAAATAAAGCCCTCAATAATGCCTTGTGCTCTAATATACTAGTAAGGACCGTGGTAAGGATAAGATACCCCGTGGATTTCAAGATAAAGATCGATAAACGAAACAACCCAAGCCCACCTGTTTGTTTTTCATGTCATGACTTTACTCGTAGCGCATCTTTGAAGTCTTAATCAAATCAGTAATGAGCGAGACCTCCCCTACTGCTACTCGACTCAGAATCAACAATTTAGCCGATATCATTTACATAAATTCTCTCACGGTCACGCTGCTCAGACGCATCTTTGAATGAATAGGAACCGGCTTCCGGATTCCACCGATTAACTATCGATTTGACACGAGCTTTAATCGAGGAATTCGTCAATCGTTTTTATGGATATGATCTGGTTAACAACCGTTATATTTAGTTTGTTGAAAAGTACTGTTGCTTTAATAAAGAAAAAACCCGACTAAAAATAAGTGAGTATACTATTTTTTTAATATTTCTTTTCCTTTTTTTATGGTTGTAACTCCGAGTTAAAATCAGTCGTAAAGTACTGAAAAATAAGGCACTGAAAAACACATTCATTTGAATGGGAATGGGACTTACTAAGGAGTTTACCATAAATCAAAAGTCAGAACTAATAGGGAAATTTATGCCTATTGAGCTTTTGATAGTCAAAAGCACTTGTGAATCTTTTAAACTATCCACATGAGCGCGTGATAAATTGGTCACTTAATAATACCTACTTAAATTAAATACAGAATTTACAATCACTAAATTTAAATTTGACGCAAACGGCATTAAAATAACAAATACGACATTAAGCATTTTAAAATATAGGATGCTATCATGCTAGACACAGTGTTTTGATTATATTAGGTTTTTCTAAGATGAAACTGATTTACAGATTAGAGTCAGAGAAAATTTAAAGGTTTTTTTTATCTAAACTTTAATCATGGTTTTAAAACCCCACCGAGGGTGGGTATGGGTCGAAACCAGCATCGATTTTGGGTAGAATGCGGAAATACATTGTTGTGTTTGCAATGGCAGGATAATTTGGCTGATTAACAAATCGTCCACAAGTTGGCGCACTAGCACCAACTTAGCGCTAGTGTAGATGAAGAAATAGTCTGTTGTATCAAAGGTAGAAAACGGAATAGATTATGGGTAGACTGCGGAATGAAATATCGTGGGTAGAACGCGGAAAACATCTATCTTAACATTTGAATTACGAGATATGAGTAGATAGATAACAATAACAATAAGTACTTCTTATAGAGGAATCAAATTAAAGTCAGTTATCAAATTATATCAATGTAATGTAAGTACTTAGTTTACAATATGGGGCAACGTAATTCATGTCAGTCAGTAAACATGTTGTCATGTTTTTATCTGTTTAGTACAGAATCCTACGATGTAGTTGCAACATCAGATTTAGCATAATTCATTTCAGAAACAGTTAAGCCGGTGAAAGCATAATGTGATTCGCATAAATAGAATTTCATATTGGATATGTGCAGTCTAGACGGAACATCTAAACATTCAAGTATTTATTTCAACTTGTCGAGAATTTGTACCGCTACGTCGTCGTAACAGTCAATTTCTAAAGAAAGACATGAGACATTTGAAAATTTGAATATTATAAAGTCTTAAAAAACAACGTTTAAGAGACGACTCATTATTTTAGATTCACAAGCTCTAGACATGTCCCGAGCTCTACCCGAACTTAACTCAAAACTCAACTCAACCAAAATCCGCAGCAGCCCACTCCTTGAAATGCATAACTTACAATATTTTGAGTCTTATGACACATTAATATGGCGCGGGCTGAGTTCGGGTTCAGTTTGAGTTGAGTTCGGGTTGAGTTTGAGTTGAGTTCGGGTTGAACTCGGGTCGTGTGTTATCGTCTAAACACAGCCTGATACAACATGGCCAACATGAGAATTAAAGTTCAATGAACTCAATCAATCACAACGAAACACAACAATCAATTTCCTAATCACTAGTATTTGTATTCGGTGACCGACACTAATCCATCAGTGTTCTACTGACTAGTCATGACGGCGCGGCTGTTAGACAACATGCCGTTGTATTACACGAAGCAAAAAAAAAACTCACATTCAATGACACAGAACGAGCGACATTACCTGAAACTGATAAGACTTCATCTGATGAAAAAGTTGAACTAACAATCAAAACCCGTTATTTGGTTAGTATTATTATTATTATTATTTTCAGGAGACGATTTGTGTATGAAACCAAATGTTTTTGCTTTATGTGTCTGTTTCAAATTTTAAAGTTGAACACCACATGCATATGAAATGAAATGAGAAATATTGATTTCAGTTGACTAACAAAGTAGGTAGTTCTTTTTGGGGCCAATGTTTAACCAATTTTTGCCTGCAAAGAATCAAGTAGATACAGGTGCAAAAAACATTTTTATATGCTTTTTCAAATCAGGCCGCCCTAGCATGACCACCGAAACGCGATATAATACAGCGATTTAACACGTTCAACTGTCAAAAGACAATGGATTTTGACAGTTGAGTGTCGATAAAATGCTATATCACGCTATACAAGGTGTTACAAAAGTACCCCTAATACCGAATATGGTATATAGGGACCATCAAACTGAACAATTTTTACTATGGAACCAACTTTGAAATCGCGAAAAAAAATCATCTGTTTCATTCATACAAAAAATAATTACGAAAATATAAAATTGTATGGAACAGCTGATTTTTTTTTCGCGATTTCAGAGTTGGTCCCATAGTAAAAGTTGTTCAGTTTGAAGGTCCCTATCATCCATATTCGGCATTAGGGGTACTTTTGTAACACCTTGTATATATCGTGTTTCGATGGTCATGTTAGGGGGGCATAAGTAACGACGACAAAGTATGTATAGGTACCTATTACATAGGTACCTATACATACAACGATACATCGTTTCCTAATACAAAAAAGATTATTTAGAAAGTAATGTTTAAACAATGAAGAGTAAACGTATAGAATACAATAGAATTGTACTTTTAAAATTATGCGGAAAAGCCCAGTTCCGTATAAATCAAGCATTAAAGACAGGGCTTCAGCGCTGCGTCGTCAAAACGCGTAGATAATTGCGCACACGTCTACAATCGCTCGAGATGCCACGAAGGCGTGCCGGCGCGAGGCGTAGAGAATCAACGCTAAAACAGAACATAGAGATGCTAATGATAAACCATGGATAGATGCTAGATAGCAAAGAGAAAGGCTAAGGCCTATACACGTAAAACTAACTAAAGGATTAGAAATAGTTAACCATCAAAATAAATTTAAATCGACAACAGCAGCAAACCTTAACGAGTAACAATGCGTACAATATTTACATATTTTAACTGAAACTGTGTAAAACAGTTACTTGAAATTAGGTAAACATTTTTAACAAGAACACTCATCTTTACACAGAAAAACAAAGAAAAAAAGAAAGTCTTATGATACGTACGAGTAATGTAGTATTTATCAAGGTTATTTCAGAAAAATATGATGGAGAGAGTTAGAATATAATCAAAGGTTAGTATGCAAAACAATTCTAAACCTAAAACATGCTTTATTCTTATAACTTTGTTGAATTCCAGTAGATCTTTTCTACTATTTATGCGTGTATAGGTACAGAGTCTGCAATAGCAATTTTATAACAGCCATAAACGTTTCGCAGAAACGATGTCACTTGGTTTTTTGCATTTTATTAACCTACATCCACTACTAGACTAAGGAACCGTACAATACAAATAATGTATACATTTTGTAGCGATGAATATGTTCTTGGTACGGCTAACACTTAGTAGCATGAAATACATATGTAATGTCTAATATACACCACTCTTACAAAATTAATGCTATGAAATAGACCGGATTATTATACTGTAATAATTACAACAGAGTGGTTCAGGACAACAATCACCTATTCCTTTCTATAACAGCACCTATTCTATATAAAGGAGCGTGACAAAACGATCTAGATAAACCTCGTATCAGATGAGATCGAGATCAGAATGCGGTTAAGATATTAGTATTAACAAACGTCTCATTATTTATGGGTCTTTACTCTTGTGAGTAACAAGAGATCATTATTAGTTCTATAATAAGTTGCAGTTTCGAAAAAGTTTGCATAGATGCTTTAATTAGAACTTCACTTAATCACAAAATAGAGAGAGGATATAATATATGTAATTGAAACACTAAGCACGTTGCAGTCAAGGTGCACTTAATTTAATGTTCTGTAGTTAAAATCTACAAATAAATTACAATCCAGTACTAAATAGCAGAATAAATTTAATAACTATTAGGAGTCACATATAACCATTTGGTGTTTACAGCCAATAAACTACTCCTTACGAAATAAAACCTATAAAATTTTATTTCAGTTCAGGTTGCCTCTCCTGACAAATGATGAATATTAAATCTCGTTAATAAAGACACATTGATTTAGAAAGCATAGATACAAATTTCGTAAATACATCCAAACCAATACTTAAAAAAATATACTTACATTTATATCACGTAGGTTTTACTAGTGGGAATTCATGCAAGGTGCGGATTCGTTTTCTGGAACAAAAAAAGTTTTTTTTAAACTAATAAAAGCCAATGTAAGAAGGCAATTGTACGTACTACAGTTCTACAATCAACGACCGACTCAACATTTTATTAAGTTGTCATCTACGGATATTTTAGTCACTTTTTTATTTTAATAACTCTATTAACGTTTTGGTTGTCTACAATATTCGATCTTACAATGTAAAATATGTCAGTCAACCCGCCTGATGTAGACCTGTCGCGTCGACCTAGGGGAGAATACCATGGATATTAACTTATTGATGGATCTGGCTTGAGTGCCAAAAGCATCAAGTTGGCAATATGCATCTCGGCCAGCAAAGACTCACATACTACCGAAAAGTAAGTGCTATTTAACTGCCAAACTTCTCTAAGATAAGGGTGGTAATACATAAGTTTGCACACTCTGAGCGAAAGAGATCTTCTGGTACGCCAAAATTAGTTTGCTGAAACACTTGGTTTGCAATTGCAACATTAAAAGATTTAAACTCGTGTGACTAACTATTTATCGCACAATAATGCTATTAATCGCCAATTCCCAAAATTATTCATAAAATAACTCCAATGTGAATAGTTAAAGATTCATAGAGAGATCAACAATCTCTTAAATAGTGTGTCGCCAGATAAAAACTGATTACGTTCGATTATTTATGCACGTCCAGTCTCAGCGCGGCGGCGGCGGCGGTGAACGGCCTACGCCAGATTACAGTGTGCGCGTGCGCTCCGTCATGGAAACAGCTAACTGGGCCGTAAAAATATGATTTATGTGTCGACAACTTCTACGAGCACAAACGTTGATCGGATAATTAATAAATCCCAACCACTGCAGTTATAGTACATTATACTTCAGTGTTCCCAATATTATTTACACTACAATGCTAGATTTCTCAATAGTGCCTGTGTTAAAACTTCAAATGTAGAGACATTATTGACTTATTTCCTAATTTTGTTTTCATAACGAAAGAATAACCCATTTTTTCTAATCTGTAGATCTATTCGCCACACTTAAAAAAGTTTGCACCGAGCTTACTTTATTATAATCAACGTAGACTGCCCTTTTCGAAACGAGTCAACGAGATCTTAATGAACTTCCTCCGGCTAGCGGATCTCCATTCACATAAATCCCAAGCAATAAGTCTTGCCCGCTCCAACTGTTTCCATATTTCATTATTGCAATAAAGAAGATGGGGCGATATCTTCATTACCGGGCGCACAAAATCGATGCCACGATAATTACGGCGCCCTCGCCAGTCTCGCAAGCGCAACCGTCCGACGATGAAATTAATTCCAGATGGATGTTAGAGAAATAGTGCATCCTTTATGTGGGCAACGTTATTGATGATGCTAATGGTGCAGACACTGCAGACGGAGCAGGGTTACTGGATCTAACGCAAACAGATAACGAGGAAACATGACCGAGCCGAGATACTGTTAGAAAAAAGAAACGACTACTTATCGCTGCAGATAAAATATGACTTTACGAGACGACCAATAAAAGCTTTTCTTATTCGTAACACTTTTAAGTGAACTACGATTACTTTATCGTCTGGTGACAAATTTGTTGGGCAATAAATCCTTGCTATGGTAAAGACGAACGTGTATATAAGAAATCCGTCAACGCCAAAACTCAGACGTGTTATCTAGGTTCCGAGAAGTGGACAAAAACAACTGACGAAAAAACCGTAACGTAACTAACATATTTTAATAGTGAGAATATGTTTGTGAGTGCAGCGAACACAAATTTACTCAAACTACCAAACTGTCTTTATTTACATATTCATAACACTCGCTTTAAAAATTAAATTATATAAGTATGGTTGAATTGTTATTTTGGAGATATTTTCTGAAAAACTTATTCATAATAAGCAATATTATCAGTACTTGGAAGGAAATTTCTTTAGAACAGAAAGCTGTCATTTTATTCTGGATGTCTAAAAGCAATATTTTATTCATGTATTGCATAGACCATAACATTGTTTGTGGAATCAACGCTGTTTCTAGTATAATCACGAGCGATCTCATAATATCGAAGGCCTAGAAAGTTCAGAAACAAATCACAGCAATTTGGTGTGGCATTATTGCGATATTTTTGTAAAATTATACGGTGCGTACTTCGATATGGCAAAGGTGTGTTTATGTAAAATAAGAGGTCTATTTGGTATGCAGCAAATTTGATAATTCTTTAACCGTAATTTTGAGCATTCAAGAAGCTATATATCAAAATTTGTGGATGGTAAGATATGATTAGCCTGTGTTAATTATAGTTAAAGTTAAATGTTAGAAAGTGTTATTGCGTAAGTAGTGTTAGATATGTCGAAGTCGGCATACGTAGGAGAATTCAATAGATCATTAGCAATAAATGAGACAATATTGTTGGGGGCTTGGTATCGGCGCGGTCCGAGTCATTAATCATGCGTGGTGGCGTCCGCGCAGACATAAAACAGTGAGATCGCATCGCCCGTAAACGTTACATCACACCTAGTGTGAGCACCAACTGAACAGTTATACTACATTACCTGTTTTAGGTTTACTACCAATAATTTAACAATTTTCGTCTGAAGCAATTTCAGTTTCGTTGAAATTGGCCTCCTTGGAGTCTTGGAGTCTGATGGTACTTTTTTATGAGATCATATTTTCATTACACCAGCACCAGTATCACAAATAGTTTTAGTTTTCGTAACAGGTAAGAGATACTTTTTACGATAAACAGTCAATGTTCACTACTCTACTATGTATGATATGCGCATATTTTAATGATTCGTTTTAAACAAAGTGACAGTGACTGGTAAATTTCCGAAAGTGACTTTTTGAAAATGTTTACATTTACTTTAAAATGAATTTGAAATGAGCAATTATGAAAAATAATTTCTGAAAACGGGAACATTGGCCGTGGTGTCGTACTTCCATGCAATGTAAATACAGACATCGATTTATGACCTAGCAATGACAATGTGACACTTTCTCTTCAGGACACCCATTACAAACGCTTAGAAGTTGAAAACGTAGGGGTTGTTATCAAAAGCACATATATTTTTACTCGACATGCATGTTAAAGCGATGAACTCGAATTGGAAATAACGAACAATAGCCTACTTTCATATCTCACTATACGATACGAACATTAAAAGCATTCCGCCGCTAGCGGGACGTCGCAACATGCACAGAAAAAAAATATTAACGAACTCATTCAATTGGGAAATCATGCTCGGTACTCATGATGTCATTTTAAAGCTTAATTTGATAGTCCGTATCATGAACAGACCGTTTTACTTTAAAGATCTCTCTGACGACGTTAATAATAAATTATCGTCTCGTTTTATTTTTATCTGCTATGAAGTTGTTGACTCTCATTGTACAGTGGGAAATATTAAATTCTAAAGCTTTCAAGACAGAGAGAAATGCGGAACGTATTCTGAAAGCAGTAGATTCTCGTCTTGCGAAAGAAAGTGCGATAATATCTTGAAACCGCCACTCACGATCCGAAGTCAAGCATTGGGCGCACAGTGCTCACCACATTCCGCGAATATATTGCGCTCTTAGCGACAACTAAAAATCTAAACAAGAAACTCAACAATATAGTGAGAGATACGGTATAAATAGGTTTCTTCAAAATAAACCATACCTACAAATCTAATAGGTGATACGTCTTATTTTTAGTGCTCTAGCAAATACAATTTCGAGTTTGAAATTATTATACTTTCTAAACTTTTGAAAACACTATTGTCTTTTGCTCACAACATTCAACTTAAGCAATGAATGAATACTTTTCAAGATTTATTCCTCAACAAAACCTAGGTAACACCAATATATTCATTTATATTGATGATATTAGAAGGTTGGGACGGGTCTATTAACCACACTTTTTATGAGATTACATTTACAATACATCGATAGGATTTCTCAGCTCCTTCGATCTCCTGATCGGGCGATACGTCGATAGTTCCGCCACCGTAAACGATTGATCCACGTTGTATTGAAACGTCACGTGCGATAGCAACAGTCGATCGTTAGGGGTTCCTGGCCATTACCGACTGACGGTACGGGAAGCCAGGTCACATTAGTTATTCAATTATGCGAACTCCCAACCATCTGATAGCTATTTTAACATTTCTAAAGAATCCTTAAGTCATGCTTGTGAAAATGACAATGCCAAACCACTACAAAGGTAGGTATTTAAATATGAATACGATTAACAATCATGAAACGTGTAGTTTACCATTAAAAAGGGTTTAAAAATACAATTGAATAAGATGCAATCGTTTAGATAAACAAATTAGTGATCGATCAATGAGGGACAGAAAGTAAACTCCAGGAGGGATGATGTAAAAACCGCCGGCTCTCCGTTCCCGACTCAGAATAAAGGCTCGTTACGCGCCTGCGCATGATGGATAGCCGTAGTAGATCACCGGGCACGACGCGCACTTGTCTTTACCAATCTCTTACACCTTATCTTTATCTCTTATTAGGAAGGAGGAAGATTCAAAACCGTATCCACTGTGACTAGACTGAGTAATTCTGACGTCTGAAATATCCATAGTGTGATTGACAAGTCCGTGTCGATGGTATCGGTCGTCATAAATAACACCGCCTGCGCCACCGCTAGTTAGTACATATTCATTGCTCTATCAGCTTACAAACGGTATCAATTTCTTTGGAAGTGCCTTGTTTATCAAGTTTTTTAAAGAAGCATGAGATACAGGAATAATAAAAAAAGTTGTGTTTGAAATTTGTAAATTTTGTACGCTGACAAACCGTGTTAAGAACTTATCATAGTCCAATATTCCATGCCATACATCACAACACTACGAAGTGATGTCACTAGATAGGCTACAAGCGTGCTGTTAAATAAATTCAATTACGATGTAACTGAGCACTGACACGACTAACAGCATACATTTGACCAATAAATTATAATGTATAAGAAAGTCAACAGGTTTACGCGGATGGCATTTTGCAACACAATATATTATGGTCTGCGGATGGAGACCACCGAAGGGTCGACGGTGGAGCAACCGTTACTTCGTGTCCAATAAATTCAAGAACAAACGACAGCAATAAGGAACAACGCGCGTCCAGACATCCATCGCCTGTCAGACCAAGAGCTGACTTATAAAGAGCCGCGGCGATACGTCATACGTAAACAGCTACGTTATAAATCATATTCGACTCTAACAGTACCGATAGATTAGACGAATAAAATTAAAGCGACTTGTAAATACCATTTACATAATTCAAATCGAGCCCGAGATAAATGACCACGTAAAAGAGACGAATGAATGGCACCTATTCAAGTAAATCTTGGTGAGAAATCAATGCACAGCACAGGTATTTATGAGAATTCGGAACTCCTACGGATTCCTTTCATCGCATTCCTGATTGAAACGATGCGAATTTAATGCCGGACAAACCGTTGCACAGAGGGATATTTCTCCGAACCGAATGAGAGATATAACGCATCACATTAAAACAATATTTATTAAGGATGACATCAACGCGATGCAGAGAAGACGCAGGCAGATGTGTCCTTTGCCGGATGTTACTCATGCATAGAAATACAACAAGATACAGTCGTTCAGAGTCCGAATGGAGAGTACAATAAATGTAATTGAAGACTTCCCGTCGCTTCCACTGACACGCAGCTAAATCGATTAAATCAAGAAGATCATTGTTTGCATTTGGTGTAAATTGCTCAAGAGCACTATTAACATTTTTCGAATTAAAGGAATCGAAATTATGTTATTCTTCTTACATTTCGTAATTTGAAAACTCTGTAACTTTGATTGGGACATTTATATCTACTGTGAATCTCACTGTCCAACTATCACTGCATCTTTTTAACATGACAAATGAATACACTACGATAAACTAAAACTACTTAACAATAAAATTGGAGAGAAAAGGCCAGTAAATAAGCTTTTGACAAAACTAAAAAATTTTACCTAATTTAAGTTTGATTGATGCGACGCCACCGTATTAGAAAAATATACATAAAGAGTCAAATTATAGAACATACTAGCGGACCCTGTGAACTTCGTATTACCTACAATTTATTAGGATTATCAATTTTACCTTAACAATTTTAAAATATTGAAAACCAGCGCCATCTATTAAATAACTTATTATTATTAAAATACTAAAACGAAAACAACACTTGCTTTAGTTACCGAGAGCTTTTTATCATAAAATCTCCATGACTAAACCTCTTTTTCAAAAGTTAGCTGTCAAAGTCAAAAGTAATGCGAAATGACGATTCCCATACAAAATTGCCAATGTTGTATTTTCAATTATTTAGCTGTTCATTTGAGTTTTTCTTATTTTTTGTTCTAAGCCACCCCAGTAGCCAGTACTGTAGCGAACAGAACAAAATAAATATTATTCCAATCGTTCAAGCCGTTTTTGAGTTTTAGCCAGACTAACGAACAGCAATTTATTTTTAATTTTATTTTAAGCATAATTTACACACTACGTTTACCTCACTAAAGATATATTTTGTTGAAGTTTGGAGGTGTACAAACTCCACAACATCGGCTTTACGTATTTTCGTCTAAAATTCGAAGTACCAAATGTTGTATTATAATAGTCACTCGCAAAAAATCATCGAAGTAAATAATAAACAAAGATGCGAAATACTATATTTTAGAAAGATGGGTAGATTCAATACCCTTAGATAAAAAAAGGCTAGAACTACATTGGTTAACCGCTATTTGTTAACGAGTAAAGTTTAAGGGGTAGTAAGCCTTAGCCGGTAAACTTTAGACAAACTATCCCTGAGTTGAGTATTCTATTCTTCTATGAAAGCAGTCTCAGGTACAAATATCAAGTCACGTTGATAACATTTACACGATTCGCATGAATTAATCATAGATTTGAAAACATATGGTACGGTTGGAACGACTCTATTGGCATTAGGGCTTAGCTAATGCCCGTTTCCAAAGCTATAAAGGTGGAAATGGTATAGAATCAACAGTACATTAGCTGGCTGAAGGATCTAAGATTAACGTTCGAGATCCGAACATATTAGTCACGTCTAAGCTATTAGTTAGAGGGTTAAAGACTGGGGACATGCGAACACAGGCTCTTGATTGAGATAGGTACTGTCAGATATAGGCAAATAGCCAACATTGTGGGTTCCTTCAACTTGTTGTTTATGTATACTTAAGCTACTAGTGGTTCAGTGAGCTGTAGACCTCGCGTTTGTGCGTTAAAAAGTACGTAGCTCAAATTGTATTTTGTTTAAAAATTAATCTAATACATGTTGCTACGAGGTTTTAAAAGCGGTACTAAGAGTGCTGTTTAGTAGGTATTCTTTTGTTATATCTATTCGAGGCTAGATGGCGTTTCTAATTTTGAACATATTTCGAAATAAGTGATTCTTCAAATAACTACTATATAATTATCGAACCTGGGGCCCGATGTTAGTGTGACATCATGAATTCGCCATTTTGGCCCGATTGGGGCTCGATTTATCTGTTTTCATTTGAAGCCCAGCAGACTTTCCGAAGTTCGATGCGTTAGCCGGTACGGCCCCTGGTACGATTTCACGAGAATCAGTTGAGAATTGCGATCTATAGAGGACAGCCGGACAGCGGGACAGACATACGAAAGCATTTTTGCCCAAGCTGAAGCAGAGACGCTTCCCGCTCGCGCGGTCACTTATTTATTTTGTGGTATAAGCTTATTGCTGACATATGGGAAACTTTCAGAAAATTAATGAGCACGTTAAATCTGTTTACAGCAATTTATAAAAGGCCTATAATAATTATTCATAATCGCTCAATAGCGACAAACGCTCTGTGAACCTTTCATAAAGATATAGAAGGGTGTTGGCTGCCTATTTTATAACTATTTTAGTGAATAGCATGGCCGAATACTTAGCAGGTGATTGAAGTGACAGCTTTCACGTTATTATACAAGTTTACAACATATTGACATTAAATGACAGATAATTGTTTTCTTTTTTAGGAAGATGTGGATATTGCAGCCAATTGATTTGCCTGCTCTGTCTATAGATTCGTCAGAACGACAACATAATAATGCTAAAGTAGACCAATGCGGTCATTTTCCTATTTTTTAACCTACTTCAAAATAAGGAGGAGGTTCTATGTTCGTCTGTTTATTTGTTTTTTTTTCTCCTTTTTTTTATGTATGTCCACCGATTACTCGAAAACGGCT
Source organism: Catoptria pinella (assembly GCA_963556745.1). Taxonomy (NCBI): domain Eukaryota; kingdom Metazoa; phylum Arthropoda; class Insecta; order Lepidoptera; family Crambidae; genus Catoptria; species Catoptria pinella. The sequence continues at coordinate 9,830,554 of OY750771.1, forward strand.
GAACCGATTGACATGATTCAAACGCCACTTTATCAGGTTTGCACCCAAGTTGGTCCCATTTTTTGAAAATTTTAAATGGGTTTAGTAGTTTTCGAGTAATCCTGAAAATACTGTGATTTTTAGGTAACTTTTGCACGAGTTTTAACGGATCTTCAGACATAACTTCTTTGTTTATAAACCGATTTAGATGATTCTTGTTTTGTTAGAAAGGGGATACTTTATTTCCTTTAATAAACCATAACAGCATTCTAATAAAATTGACTATAACTCTATTTAAAGGTTTTTTTATTAATAAGGCGGTTAGTTTTTTTTGGGCAAAACCAGAACGAGTTTATGAATAATGAAAGTTATGACGTTTTATAAGCCATAACAGTATTTTGACTAAAATTGACTATAACTCTATTTTAAGGTTTTTTTATGAATAAGGTGGTTAGTTTTTTGGGCAAAACCAAAACTAAAAGAAAAGCTAGGGTCTTCTAACGGTCAAATACTGAACCGTCATTTAGTTTTTGAGAACTGCTTAATTATATGCAGGGACGACTTAGCACAGTGAATGACACAACTTTTTTTGAACTATGTATTGAAATTGAAATCCATGTTTCTTTTGACTATTTCATAGGTTTTTTCTTTGTCTTATTTTATTTGGCAGTGAACAACTCAGCGTGGGAACTGGTAATGAAATTTTAGGCGTTGATGCGTTTTCTAATAGCCTTTAAATATATTAAAACTGATATCGCATAACTGATTAATATTTTTTATAGAATTCTACTAAATTAACATTTTGTCCGAAGGTATGAGGTTATTTTTAATTTTTAATAAAATGGATTATGTAGTGGTCAGCTCAATCTTGCTATTAATCAATATTTTTAAATTTATTTATTTGCTATCCTATAAGTGTTTAAATGTAATATAAAGACATTTTTTTTAATGTGATATAAATTATTATTATTTTATAAACCAATCTATGTAATATGGAATTTCCTTATTGCTCTCCGAGACAAAAACATCGTCAACATAGCATCTTATAATAAACAATACAGTATTCAACTGACGTAAAACGATGTAACAGTGATTTTTTATCAAAACCATCTTTTAAAATTACTAGAGAGACATCGTTGACTGAATTCATCATAAACTTAGAAAAATTTTCGCTGATGGAATTCATATAGTTTTAAACGTTACTTACATTTTGTTTTGGGGGAAAGGCAATTTGCGCGTGCGTAAAAAATTTCTTTTGAAACTCCGCCCACGATGAAGCAACAAGTATTCGTGAACATTAATCATAGGGAAGCTCCTATGACAACGAAATAATTTATTGCTAACTCTAATGTTAAATTAGCAGTAGGTATGAATGTTGAAATTCAGGAGATGCGAAATAATTGGTCCTTACAATTAACTGATAACAAAAAAATTATAAGGATTAAAGAAATTATATTCTGAAGAAATTCTGATAATATATCTTTTGAATAAATCCGAAACAATATGATTAGCAAGAAAAAGATACTCACATAGATCACAGCAAACAATAGCGAGAACAAAACAGTATACTAACACCAAAAGTTATTTCTCACACAACACACGATGTTAAAACACTATACGTAAATTACTGATATGCGATTGTGGACCGCCCCCGTCGGCGTCTCAACATGGAATGGTATCTTGATGAAGGCGAAGCGAAAGACAGGGGCGGGAAGCGGGGTGCGGGGACTGAGGCGCGGTGGGCGTGGCTTCACAGGTGTATCACGTCGAACGAGTGATATATGCGCGTGTTAACACTTACATCGAACACGCCTCACTGTCACGCTGAGCTTACAACGATGCCAAATTCTTGCAATGTTAATTGTTTATCGGACGGCGAAAGTCCATTAGACATACAAAGAGGTTCATTAATAATAAATCGGCGGTTAATTTTTTTGGGTTATGTGAAGTCCCAAGCCCAGCCAGTTCGAAGATATTGAGATAAGGTTTTTTGTTGGAGATGGCGGCATATGACAGACTAATTATCTTCTAGTTAACTTGGTTATCTCTTTATCTTGAAATGTGAATAGAAAGTTATGAGCGGGTTCTCTAATCTAGTGCAAGGAGTACAGAATATTTGTGCTTATCGTTACATTGTCCCGATCAAACGTTGAATGAAACGGGAATTTAATTATGAATATTGGACAAGACACGTGCTTTTTTATTGCTCTTATTTCTATTCGAAAGAGAAATGAAGAATAAAATCAGTTTCTAACATTAATCCGTAAGAAAATTAAAGCTCTGAAATGACTATGTTGATCATTAGATCTTCAAAATAGATCATTAGAGAAGAGACATTACTCGTATACACACTACTCAACTTGCAACAAATTGTTTAAGAATTTCTCTAGTTATTTTGATCAAATTTGATCTCTCAATACTTCTATATGAAATAGTAATAATACTCGCAGCTTAACCTTATCAGAATATCAGTTACACCCAAAGCGCCAACTAGAAATAAATAAAACGCTGATTGAACATCAATGATTATTGTTGTTTGGATAATGTTTTAACAGGCAATGTTTGCCTCGATCTATTATTTTCTAAGGCATTTAAAGACAATTTGACTACCTGACTGACGATCGCCGTATTATTTACTGATAACTAGCAAGTCATCATCGCCTGCAATATAAAATAAACCGGTTGCTACTTTGCGACCGAACTATAATTCGCGTTGACGGGCTAATGATAACTTCTCCATGTACTACTGACGATACATCACCTGATGATGAACTGTTAATTGGTTAGATTGATAATAATGCTATCCAAGAATAATAACCAACGTCGAATGTGATTTAAGAATCTTTAGATGTGGGAGCTGCGACCTCATTCAGTCAATCCGTTCAATTCTATAATCCTAATAGACGATTATGTTGTCCATTACATTAGGATATGGATTTTTGTGCCATTCAATTTGTCTTCTGTTGCAGTGCAGTTATTTTCCTTTAATCTTGACAATATGTGAAGTTAGTTTTGTCAGGTACTTATTTTTAATTTAACAACGACTCGTCCGTCAACCCAGAGATGACAACAAAAATGTACTTACTTTTTAATAGCTAATCCCATACATTATTTAAATAAATAAATATTTGACAACATCACATACATTGCTCCGATTCCAAAGTAAGTAGCTAAAGCACTTGTGTTATGGAAATCAGAGACAACGGTGGTATCACAAACACCCAGTTCTGAGCCAATATAGAAAAGTTCGTTTTCTAAATTGACCCAACCGGGGATCGACACCGGGACCTCAGAGATGGTGACACCTTGAAAACCGGTGTACAAAGCCACTCGACCACGGAGGTTGTCAATTTAACTATTTCAATATGTTTAATTTAAAAATCCAGTAACGAATCCAGTGAAGTTATAGTTAACACTCTAATATCCCAGCTAGGTCTACATATTATTTTGATTGTTTCAAAAAGTCTTTGCTTTTCTTCAACACAAGGTACAGAATAGATATAAGTACAAGTTTAATCCTGACACTGAAAAACTCATCTTCTAATTTTCTATAGGTCACCCATTCAAAACGAAAATCACTCAAATGGCATCGATAGAATCGATTTACTTAGCATACTACCCCTATGACCCCTTCTACATATTATAGATTCCCAATACGTCGGCAACACATCGTGAAAGGTTGAACGCCCGTTATCAGGTGATCGGATGATTTAAATAGCAAACAATGGCACTAGTATTAAATCCATTTAGTTTTGCAACTAAACAAGGCAACACACTGGCATTTATGTTCAGGAAAATTTACAGATAATTAAAAGTGTATAAAGTACTTTTAATACCACATGAGTTACGATAAGTGCTAAGGAGGCAAATCTTTAATGTCATTTGCTGGATATTGATTGATCGTTAAGTTTAAAAGCTGGGACATTGGTCGACATTGAATCTTTAAGAAGATTTGTGGAAACTTTTTACTAAGCTATAAGTACATACAGCATTTTTGACATGATTGCGTTTTATTTAATCTGTCTCATTATGTCCTTCATGAAATCATGATATTTTAGTAGGTAATGCTGCGTTTATTTTTAGTTCTTATGTTTTGATATTGATTCGCAGTGAAATCTATGCTATTGGCCCCGTATTTACATACGAGTAATCATCGTCACCTGTCAATTTTTTTTTGCAAAGATTATCAATTCTGAAAAACGTGATAGATTATTTTAATAATCAAGATCACAAGACAAATCTACCTATGACTAATGGTTCAATAATTTGTATTGACATGAGCAGTATGTGCATAATCTTTATTGAAAATTATAAAGATAATGCATAACATTCCATACTTTAATTGTTGATAAAATTTACAGTAAGTATTGAATTTAACATCTAAAATTTACTATGTGTTCAGATATAATGAGTCTAGCTGCATATTATACTAACTAATACCGACTGCAGGTAAATATACAATGTACTTTGTAACTCTACGACATAAGTGTCGGAACATTACCGTAAAATCGTAAATTGTAACCTAAAACTTAAATAAACATTCCTCTATAAATTGCTTATTATTATAGTTTCGTTACGATCATCTGAATTATTAATAACATTTTCACTATTATTATTGCTATTAATAATTATTTATACCGAAGCGTCGCTCGAGCAGATAAATGGTAATGATCGGGTGCGGCAGCGCAGGCGCAGAGCTTACTTCGGAAATCGTAACCGGTGTATTATGTACAGTTTATCATACATGGCATCGTGTGCAACACGTATTGTGGTGGGATCAGATGCTTGTACAGCTATGTATGATGAATGTGAGTAAATTAGTGGTATCTTTTGTAATTCCGTGGTAGGTTTAACAGCAGGTGCGATGTTATTGTTGCGTCGGAGTAGACGGGGCGTGGAGTTCGCGATACGATGCGATGTGCAATTGGTATTAGACTCTGCCGTAATAACCTTGGGTGCGTCGTAAATATCAAATATTCCTGTCCCTTTTGTTTAATTGAGTCTTTGTACATACTCGTACATTCGCATCAGGTGTTGAATAATTATAATACTTGAACCGATATCAGTATGTGAAATCGAAGATCGTAAAAAGTAAAGATTTTATTCTTTCAAAAACAGTAGTTTATCTAAACTTAATTTTATGGAATCCTAAATTCCTAATACCATCCGGGTCTAAATCTTAAGTATACATTACCAATTGTAAAACACAGAATTATTGATGAATTTATATGGCTGAAATAAAAATATACAACAGCAATAAAAGTAAGAGTAGGTAGCTATAATTTACTAATGAGTTTGAAACATTTCCCATTAACAACATGGACGGGTTTTATTAACCTATGAAATGAAATATATTCACAATATTACTAAGTCATAAAAATATTCACATTAAATTACTTCAGCTATAAAATGTAAATCTTTCATCGAGGAGGCTTAAATCACTTCATTAAAATAAGCCTTTCGATCTACATACAATCAAAAACTACTTTCTAGAAATATAATAAACAAAAGACGAATTTTAGTCTGTGACCTGCCCCCTGGTTTTGTTGCAATCAACTCTGACAGAAATCGCAGTTACATTGCTGCTTTAGTAAGAACAAATGTGACAAGTATTTTACTTAAAGCAGCAATGTAACTGCGGTTTCAATCGAGAATTGTTAGCAACAGAGTTACGTAATCAGTCCCGTGACCACATTGTAGTCCTTGAAGGGACCGAAACACCAGGGGGTATTACAATCCCTTAAAACTTGCCAAGTTTATGAATTGCTATAGTTACATCTTTTCCTCGCTGTATAGCAAATAAAAGAGACGCAACATATTACAACCTCTTAAAACTTGTCAGTTTTCTAAATGGCTATCAACATTTAGAAAACTGACAAGTTTTAAGAGGTTGTAATACGGGGGCAGGGCTCTATCTAATAAAGTGACAATTTGTCAACTGTCATGACAATTTGTTTCACATTGCAGTGTAGCTATGAGTAGTTGGTGCCGGGTGTTGGGCCGGTGTACATTATCTTAGTATTAGAGTACTTTAATGGGCTATTTTCTGACAGCTCAAATTAAAAATAAAAATAAAAGTTCAAAAATTTCGATAGATGGCGTTTTATGAAAGCCGAGCTGTAAAGTTAAACCCCCCTTCACACTAAGCAATTTATCGCATGAAATTTTTTGAATATTTTGATCGCAAATGCTGTAGGTACCCTTCCGCCTTGGAGAGTTATAAACACGGGGGGGTAGATAAAACGGTGATAGACATATATGTTAGCAACTTTACGACGGCTCGGCGTTTGTAAAACGCCATCTATCGAAATTTTTGTAGTTATGGTGCCTTTCCAGTGAGCGTTTACATTTTAGTAGCGTATTAGTAGAGTGTCATTGGACTAATGCACTCTACTAATACGCTACTAAAATGTTGATTTACAATGCTTCCTGTAGCGTCGCGCAGGGCATTAGCGGGCGCGCATGGGGTGCTACTCGAAATAAAATCATTTTGAATCAAGTTAAAAGGCAACTAGAACGTTACTCGGTTTATTCACTAATAAGACCGTTTACACGCTTCTACTAATGCACTCTCCTAAAGCACTCTACTAATAACTAAGATAATGTAAACCGGCCATATAAATAGTGTAGTGTGGAAGCCGAAGCATTGCATTTGAAGAAAATACTAATTCCGAAAACATGTTTTCTTGGATAGAAGCAGATGATTGAATAATGGTGTAATTAATGACAGGCTAAATATACAAGGTGTTACAAAAATACCCCTAATGCCGAATATGGTATATAGAGACCATCAAACTGATCAACTTTTACTATGGGACCAACTCTGAAATCGCGAAAAAAAATCAGCTGTTTCATACAAAAATTAAAATCGTAAATATCAAAATGTATGAAACAGCTGATTTTTAAAAACCTAAGAAAGATATATTTTCCAAAAATTTAAAGTAAACATAAAGAATATGAATCATTAAATGTACCAAAGAAAGCTACTATCTAAGCAACAAAGTTTAATTTGAACCCTAATAAGTACGGAGAAGGCATGCCCAGAAGTGATATCACGCAATGCCGTTTATAATTCAACAACAATAAACAGATACTTAATTGCGATGCTGTCAGGGGCACAGTATATGGTAATGAGGCGTAGGGATCGCGGCCGCATGGACAATATCTCTCGACGGTGAAAGGTAAGATGGAAATGGAACAGGAGATGAGAGGATGCGTCGACAAATCGAAGTTATGAATCACTTTGTCGACGAAAGAAAAATTGCAAACAAATAAAACGAAAGTGTCGGAGTCAAAATATCAGCTGTCGGAGAACTAAGATAGACAAAATAAACGATATTTCGTTTGGGCTTAAGATGGCAAACTCACTGGATGACTTGATGCTTTACTCACCGCTAAAAGCATCAATAGTCCGTAAATAACTAACATAATTAAACATGTTTGGTTTGAGAACTATCCAACAATCAATTTGATCGCATTTTCAAGGGACCCTGAAACTTAAATCCCCCCATTTCATGTATCTAGTCAAGTCAAAAGTAGTTTTTACAACTGTCTTTTTTATTCTCAATATACCTAATTGCCTACATCATAGAAGTCATAATGAGCATATTTAGGTATATCACATTTTGGCACACAACGACTGTCGAAAGTTTAGAGGTGTCGCCTCTGCCTTAGACCAACCCACCTCAGTGTTTGTTTAGCCCATGGCCCGTGTCGGTGCGATAGGTACAGTAACATGCGCTTTCAGGTACGCCCCGTACAATCTGAGAGGCTGACACCAATAGGTTTTTATCAGCGCCAATCTTACTTATGAGAAAGTTAACAGCGCCCAGATTTATTGGGGACAGTGTTCCTTCAAATTAACAATGCACGGGAATAGTTATTGCGCATAGTGAAATCTGAAAGGGACTTGCATACTTTGAAGAGCTCGTAAATATTGCTAGCGTATAAGCAGATTAAGCAGGCAGGAATCTACTAACAGATGAGAATATATCACAAGACCCACAAGTTATTTACATTATTTTACAATGTCTTCTTGAAGTCGTCTGAAAAGAACGGGAAAGGAACACAAAAACCATTGGCTAAGGAAAATCTAAAACACTCACTTCAACACTTTCGATTCGGTATATGTTTAATATGAATAATTATATTAGCGATGTTGAGTTGAGTTGATGACAATTTTAAATAAATTTGCTAGTATTTAAACCAAATTAGCACTCAGATAGATAACAAGAGATTGTTTCCCGAAGGTCAATTATATCAGCGTCTTAGCCTTGAGCCAAATGGATGAAACTAAATAGTTTTATGTAACATTACGTACATTATCGCGGTAGTTATCCAACTTAATTGTAACAATAATCTTGCGTTTATTAACATGCTATTTTATAAACACGACACTTAATGATACGTGACAGACAGCTACAAGAAATTAAGTAAAGAAATAGATTGACGCGACATCGTTATCAATGTGACTGCGTTTTGATTAAGGTATTGTAAATAACGTCGAAGATTTGCAACAAGTGAGAATAACCATAGGAGTAAAAAGCTTTACTATGAATTTCATTAGAACTATAAAACTTGTAAAGGTTAATGAAATTTATATTTGGTGAACGTCACAATGACTTAAATGGCACTGATCAGCAAGCACTATTTATTCGTGTTATATCTGCAGCGCTATCTGCAGCTAATGTCTATGGATGTATTAAGATTTAAGACATTTCATTTCTGATTACACGTAGAAAGAAATAATAAATATCGTTTTCCTGAAAAAACTAACAAACACGATTCTCGGAAATACCGAACCACCGAACATAAATATTGGGTAAACAGATAAATAATTTGGAATTTGGCATATTTTTTTAAGCAGTTAACAACATTTTAATGATAAAGCTACACGTTTCTTTTAGAACCTTATAGCAGGTTCTCAGATAACTTGCAATTTACAATAACAAACTCGTCGACGAACACGTAGAGAATTTGGCACGAAATAGCGAATCAAACATCCCAGTAATGAGGCACTTCGAGAATTACGATCTAATTATAGGTTCACCGTTGAAGCTGAACTGTAAATGTCATTTAACACTTGCCAAGGCAGCGTTCTCACGACTAGGTAAACACCTTCCCAAGTTTGTTTTTGAAGCGACTTGTATAGGGGATAAGTTTGGAATTTTTACCCTTTTAACGTATCTTTTTATGATGGAAGTATTCCATAATTCCGCGGTGTTTCTGCATGAATTTGAGCACTCAACGCGCGCTTACGGTACTAATTACTACTAGTTTTACTATGTTTGTGACGATGCGTTCATCTGCTGATAATATGAATAAAATTCTCCCGACACAAGAACTTTTTCAGAAAAATCAACGCATTCAAAAGCTTCTTAACTGTGACTATTTATTCATACTGTAACTGTAAGACAATTACTCGGAATTGCATTGATTTAGCAACTTATTGTCAATGTACTAACGGAAAATATAGGTCTAATTTACGACTCAAGCGCGTATAAGCTCCGCTAAATGAGGCATGATGTTGATTTAGAGAGGACTTTTACAGTACAGCTAAGTCTGAATCTACAGAAAACCACTAATGCAATCGAAGAAGCGTTAATTGGATATTAAGGATTTGCAATTTTGCAATGACGATGGGTGCTCATAAAATAATTAAATTAATATTATAAAAGGAAAACCTAATAAAAGTTATATAAAATCTCTGCGTTTAACTAGTTCCTATATCTAGAAACAGCGTACACACAGGTATGACCGACCGCACTCTTGAATAAGATGAGGCAATCTAAAACCTGCCTGGACTCCAGCTATAGATTTCTCTGTAGATTCCAAAATCTTTGCAGCTACTATCGCTATAAAATTCAATTCCGTCTTCCTAATTTCAAATCCCCTTAAAGAGTATCAGAAGCGTCATCTTAACCACCACATTGGTTTGGCTGTAACATAGAACGAGTTACAGGGAGCCGTGTAAGGCCCAACGAATACACAACTGCCTTGTGTTAAATAATTCGTATTGAGAGTCTGCTTGCGTCCGCGCATGCATCGCTAACAACGGTATACCAACGAATAGAACTGTGATAAGTAGACGATTTATGTTACAGCCGGTAGGTCGTGTTACTTTATCAATAACATAAATAGCGTAAACTGATCCCGGGAAAGGGTACAACCGGCATTGTGTGCGTTTAGTTCAGCGTTATGAATGAACATACTGTGTTTGGGTTTATTTGCTGCTGAGCCTGGAACAGGTAACGACAGAGAGAACAAGTCGTTAGTTGAATATGTTTACAACTTTCAGAAAGTTATCGTCAAGACATCAATTAATTATGGCTCAAAAGCATTAAAAAAGAATATCGGAAAAATATAAGATAAGTAAATCAAGTTTAATTAAAATTCTAATTAAACAATTAAACTTCTTACCCGAGTAATCCAACCTAAAAAGGAAGGTGTACAAAAATAAACGGACCCTTTACACGGACATGAACCAATCAACATCGCAGTACTGCTAGTATGACACTCATTTTAACGACACGAGCACTTAGAAAGTTTGTTATGCCCTTATTGGTGTAGTCAGAATTATTAATATGGGTTTGGCTTCGACGCACCAAGCAAACAACTAGTGATCGACTTACTTATTCGACATAGCTTAAAAGGCTTTACATAGCCGTTAACCCTTTTCAAGTATCACGGTTTTCTCACATTTAAACGCGTCAGGGCCTCCCCTTAAAAAGCCAATTACTTCGCATACATCGCTTGCTATCATATCGTAATGACAGTAAAACATTTTTATGTATTGCGCGTAGAGATGCAAGATGCTATCCAAACTGATAAGGATAAAAGCAAAATGTCGTTATACGACCAAATAGACTTCTCTACCATTTTATTGGTATGATACTCAGAAATTACTATTTGTGAGAGTTGTTTGGCAATAATCTGCCCGGCGAAAAGCACTGGGCGATTATAGTGCATTAAACATTTCAATACAAATTATAATTGTATTCGAACAAAGAACATACGCATCCAATTTCACGGATACTAAATAAAATTAGCATCAAGCTGACAGAATAACAAAGCGGTCTCAATAACTCGCAACGAACGAGCTGAGAAAACGAATGGATGCACTACATATATCACACGCACACTAGATACACCCTATGCGAAATAATAATTTTAATGATAACATAAATTGCAAGCGTACCGAGAATACAATTCAGTTAATATGCAATAATTGCCATAAGCATCAAGCGGTGCCTATGCCACAGTCTGAAGGTGGTTTATAATACTGTGCCTATGCCTATTAGGCACAACAGTATTCATCGACGCAACGTGTAATCGAGAAAGAATAGACCGTTTAGCATTTCTCTTAGAGCGCAATTACAATTCAATTTTCTGAAGCATTAAACGTGTGTAATAGGAAGGGGCTATCATTGTTTTTAAGAATGCACGTTTCGAAGCAGGCGTGCGATTAAGCGGAGATTCGTAGCTAGCCACCGAGCCGTCGTCGTTGGCGGGTTGAGATAGGTTGTGTTGTGACGTGAAGCTATCAGAGGCGAGTGTCGTTCACCTCCACAAGAACTGGTATTTTATCAAATTCAAAGTATCTGTGAGTCAGAGTAAACAAGGCTTAAATTGTGAGATGACCGTAACGGGCCGCGATCGAAACATCGGATTTCGCCCAACGAGTGTTCGATAAAATTCGCAGAGTCGGACTAGCGCATATTGAGGGTCGTTACGAGACGCTGGCGCGAGATGATCGATAATAATGGTAATTTTGCCCGGAACACGTGTAGCATCGCTCGTTCGTTGGTGCGATCGGCATCGCCGCATGCCTGCCCTATTAGGAACAACAAAAGGCAAGCTCAATGACAGAATTGGTTTACACTCTAGTAACCAGGTTTAGTTTAGCTACCTATTGATATTTCCCTCTTTAGAGCATCATCGTATTCCAAATTGGCAAAAAATATTAAGTCGTCCAAAAGTCTAAAAATAAACAATTTAGTAAATAAACCAATCAAACAGTCTTATAAGTCGACTATGACAAAAAAGTAAACATTGAAGAAGCCGATAATAAACCAACTGGAACTGCCTCAGAAGCAAAACACCCAGCGGCTTTCTGTGTCAGACGTAGAGATATGGAAACGGCGGTTGTCAAAGACAGACCCATTGAGAAGCGACGGAGGCTTAGTCGGACAGAGAGCTCGTATTTATGTGACGTCCAGCCTTCCGAGGGGCCATAATGGCAACACAATATCACAATATGGGCACAGATTTATGCTCGGGCGCATCGAGTTCTCGCACGCGGAAATCCCATAGTTATTTACCGGTTGCGAGTTAAGTGCGGCAGATTTATCGGTTGCGCCCGCGCCCCAGCGACGATCTCGTTTCCGTGCGTCCCGTCCGCGGCCGGACAAGTGCACTATGATAAATACCGGCCCCGCGAGCCGTGATACCAGTATATCACCATTATCTTACGGCTTAGGGGAAATTTAAGCCTAGTCGGTATAATTGCTTCAACTTGCACAGAAATATGCTGCGATTATATCGTTTGAAACAGATACTAGGTACCTTTGATAGATTTACCTTATAATGTTTTGTTTTAGGCTTATCTTTAGGTACTTCAATGAAAACTCCCGTTTTCTCAGAATCATATAAAGATAAATTAAAAAATCCACTTTATCAAAACATAAGAACGCACATTTCTAACGTCCATAAAGGATGTCAGCTTCGACGCTGTATTATTAAGGTTCCGTGTGAAATTACACTCGATCATTTGTCAAGAGCGAAGGAGGCGCTAGAGTTTGTGTTCCACGGTTATTAATTTCATTAGCCCGCTCTTAATCAAACTCGGCTCGGTGGGTGTGAACATTGCAGTCCCTATCGGTAATAATATTTAAGTATCAATGCCTCCACTCATTTGTTTTGTTGCCCACCATGCTTTTGTCTGTGAATTTTAATTGTAATCGCTTTAGGCGAAGTAAAAGCGCACATTGCAACAACTAAACATTGTTTTATATTCTGCATTTTCTATTGATTAGTACCTATAAAAGGATATTTGTTGAACGGGAACATTTTGAGTTGTAGAATATTAGATTTAAACAGCGGTGTAACGGTAAGAAACTGGCCGCAGGCTTGGCCGCGCAGAAGCCAATCCAGCATCTCATAATCGAGCTCATAGATCATCTCGACACGCTGGACCGAGACTGAGGCTCAATTGTCGAGATTGGCATAATGACACGCGCCCGGGGCCATCCGCTAACATATGACCACATTACCGTGACACGCTTGACGCATGTCCAATTATTACACACAATCTGTTAGCCTGCGTAAAATATGAATAACCAAGCAGTTAATGCATATATCGTATGCAACCTTAGCCACTTGAAGGGACAGATAATGTTCCCAACAAATAAATCCTAGAATATGCGCCGGGAAACAAATGGTCTAGCCGAGGGTGAAATATTGCAAAAACTGTTTAAAATATTGTTCATGTTGTTAGACGTAACAGAAATAATAATATCTTAGAAAAGGTAATCAAGTTTTAATTAAGTTATATTTAATTTAGTAAGCTTCTATGAAAACAAAGGCATATTCAGTCCAATCAACTGGTGTAGAAAAGAAAAGAGCCAACAGTACTCTTCACACGCAGCATAGATAAGGAGAGTCGGATCGGAATATTAAAGATCAACAATAAATCTGGACAAAGATTGGCAATCTTCGGACATATCGGCAGTTTTCATTATTCCTCCCAACGTTGAAGGGTTCGCGGAAAACAATCAGCCAGGGCACAACCCTTGAATGGTCCAATCAGTTGAAACAAATGGTGGCTATTAATCTAGACATTCCGTTGACTCCCCATATACCTATTATTAATTCAAAAGCTTCGCCTATATTTTTTATATTTGCATTGTATTGTTTACCACGAACGTTTTATTAAACAATTTTTGTAACTGCTTGCTGAAGATTATAATTCATATTATTATTAATGAGCTACAAGGATTTCCATCTTACGAACGCATTGCAAATCATCAAATTCTACCTGCACTTCATATCAATATAAGAAGATAATTGATTGCTATGCGAAATAGTATGCAATACATTAAATAAATGACAAAGTATCAAATCAAATTAACCTACAGAAGTAAATCTAGCTATGGCATTTCCATAATATGGCATAATCGATGAAGATACAACCATTCTATCATTGTATGACAATTAATGAGAGATGTTCAATGGGGCAGTTGGATAAGTCGTGGCAATCTGGCAATACGGGTCGGTTGACAAAATGTTGTTGTTCGCGAGTGGTCACCGGCCAGCGGTAATCCGACGGCCAGAGACGTTAATTAATGAACATTACTTAAACCGATTAGCCGTCAGGACCGCCCGGGTGGCTGGGGCAGTGGGTTAAGATAAGAAGTTTTAAACAGATTGCACGTCTTACAAATATCTAGATGCTAGGAAAGAAACAGTTTTCGTATTTATATTGCCCAATTTGTGAATCATACAGACAGGGATAGTAGAAGTGTAGCGATAGCGAGAGTTGCAACCTACTATATTTTTTACTAAATCTTCTATTCTTTATTTCTTTTCTTTCTTTTTTTTATTTGTCTCAAATTATTAAGTTCTTATGTGTTCTTCAATGATAATACCATGTTGAAATTATCTAAGATCACATTATTAAGTTTCTCGTTCCTCATATAATATAAAGAACAGACAATAACTTCATAAACACTAGCTTCCGCCCGCGACGTCGTGCGCGTGGTTATTCGAGAAAATCCTAAGGGAACCTTTAACCAGGATAAATAGTATTCTATGTTTTAATTTCATCAATATCCGATCAGCCGTTTTTAAGTGATTAGGCGGGTCCTACCTAGACTGTATTTCCACTTCTGCCAACATTTGAACAGCAGCAGCGAACATATACTTAAGATGTTTATAGACACTGCATATTCAAATTTTATCTAATACCATCATTTTAGTTATCTGCCAAATAAATTTGACTATGATATTTCCTTTATGATACAGTCAGCCTCAGAAGTAACTAAACTTCTAAAGACTCGGTCACACCAACTATAGTTGGTGTTATAACGTTCATTCAGAAGTTGCAGTTCTATTATTATTATGAACAAAATAATTGGCATCGTATGATACAACAGCTACTTCTGAAGTCGACCATATCGCTATAAGTGTTCACTTGGCCCATACTGCTCAAGTGATACGCAGTGTGTGTCGCAAGATCTGGGTGTGCCTCGATTTATTTGATTTTAGAAGCTCAATAATATAATGCTGGACTGGAATAGAGAAAGCAATCAAGTTATTACTTGACGCAAACGTAAATGGCACCACAAGAGGGCAAATGCAGTAAATTTTAGGTAGGTACGAAATGAAGCTATAAATAAAATAAAATAAATTGTAACAGGAAAGAAGGCTCAGAGGAAAGCCATTTTAATAAAATAATCACACCAAGGAAACGCTTTTATGCAACGGATATCAATTAGTGTGAATACTAACAAATAAATAAAACTGACCAATATACCTATACAACGTGTTACAAAAGTACCCCTAATGCCGAATATGGTAGATAGGGACCATCAAACTGAACAACTTTTACTATGGGACCAACTTTGAAATCGCGAAAAAAAATCAGCTGTTTCATACAAAAATTAATTACGAAAATATCAAAAAGACCTTTTGAAACACCTTGTATATAAATATTTATTCTAAGCTAACCTTTCCGAATAAATAGAGGCAGCAAATGACAGTGGCTGGTCACTCTATTTATTACAGTTATTATGTCTTCAATATTGATCCTCTAAGATATAGAGGGTCTTTGTCCAGCACCTTAACTTTAAGCTGATTAACCGAAACGGTTTACCAAGTCATTAATAATCATGTTTGAGTTGCCCAAACTCTCGAATCTTAAAGCCTTAAACTTAATAATTATCTGAAATTCATGGATAATTCTTTAGGTTAAAGTAATTACATAAGTCCCTTTAAAATTTTCAACATTGCAATTAAATATTTACGTTGGTTATAAGCGAATAAATATTCTCTTGCAGATTCCATCGTGCTGAGTTATGAGATTTTAATTATGCTTCAGGTATACGTCGTAAGATAGTTAATTTCAAATAAGTCTTCGTATGGCCTCTACACTACATGGTTGTGTGTTGTGTAGTGTGTTTGTTGTGCGTAAGTCTCGTTTAAGTTGTATTTTATAATGAAAACTTATCAAATCTGTAGCATGTAAATTTAATGAATATATAGTTTTGTTGCGTCTTAGATTACCTGTGGTACGTAGGTAATATTTGTAGAGTCTACCAATTCTATCTACACTTACAAATCTCGAAATAATGTCATGTAAGTCAAATAAATATTCGAATAAGGCCCTCCACAAATTGAATACGTTTTACTTACATCTGCCCAAAAAAATTATTGCATTTGTAGCGGCACCTACCTTACCTACGCCGCACATACCACGACACACGGCACGACAACAAGAATCCTCACCGTGTTACTAGATGGCGCTAGTATCAAGAAACATGAACATTAAAGTATTGAGTAGCAACCTCGCAGTATGGAAATCCTACATCTCGCTAACAAAGTTCACTCAGCGACTTAGCATATATACAACTTCCAACCATCATCGGTTGGACCGCGGTCCCCGGGCTAATACCACCCAGCCCGGAGGAAGATCTTCCCTTTGACCTTCCTATTAGTGGCTACCTACCTCCACATCCTATCCATACATTATAACCACTCCTACATTGGTGACCCCCGACGGAGCACATTCAAGCACCTTCAGCAACGCAACGCATCGCCGACCATCACCCCATACCTTATCCAGCATCCGCAGCAGTCACACCGCAAGCAGAAGCACAAGCAAGCCAGCACCACAGCCTTCTGGTTCCATCGCAGCATCATTGACGACGCTTCCTGGATCTTCGGCAACTCTCGACGGCATCATCCCGACCTGGTCTCCGCAGCCCACACCTGGAGCATCACTGGGCCCTCACTCCGGCGTGGCAGCTCTGCGCACCTCACCAGCAGCTCGGACCCACCGTCACTCTCCACTGTCCCGACTCACCGTGGACACGGATCTACTTGCAGCACTGGCGGACGCGCCCTTCTTCACCCCACAACGTCTCGACTCACCGCAGACTGGGGCATCTCCTGCAACACTACTCTGGCACTTGCAAAAGCTGTGTAAAAAATGAAGTATCTCACACATTCAAGTAACGACATTATTTATTATACATATACTACTATACGAATTAACTATTCTTATAACTATATAAGAAGTACTTACATCAAAAACAGTAGAAACTCTATTGAATACTTCCCATGAAGAAACCTTCATCATATCAGCCTCACTTTATCCACTGCTAAGTATAGGCCTAAGAAACCTTAGCTTAATCAAATAAACAGTAGAAATTCTGTATTGAATACCTACTTTCCATGAAGTATAATTGTATAACCTAAGCTTGAACGCAGCACCATCGCGAGCGAGGGAAACTGACCGGTACAAATGGGACACATTCGTCTAGCTCCTCTCCAATTTCAATATGGTGACGTGTACCTACGTCTCACGAAGCATGGCTAATTCCAATTATCTCAGAGCGTCAAACTATATGTAAAGCTTGAGAACTAACGTAAGACGTTGTTAGTCAAATGCAAAATCGTTTTTGGAAAATCAACAAGAAAAAGTAATAACAACAAACTAACAAATAATTATTAGAAATATGTAATTTTCTTTTAAACGAGAAGACAAATTATAAACACCTCAAAAATACTCAAAATGAAATAGCACTTTACGCAATATTTAATTACAAAAACTAATTTATTACTAATCCGCCGTAAGCCGATTTCAATCTCAAAAATAACTTCCCATTCGTAATCTTAATAACAAATCTCCCCTACAAATTCTCACCGGTCTATTACAAATAGTATTGGGATTCAATTAGTTGCGATTTCTCTAGCAATAATTGGAGTGCTCGTGCTAACTTAGATCATTAGATGTCCCTGGAAAAGACCTTTAACTAAAATAAATGAACCTTTTGCAACCCGCCGAACCAGCATAGAAAGCTTACGAGTGGGAAATGCTACGGTTATACAGCTAGTCGTGGGAGTGTTTATTTCTCGGCTTAGAATGTCGCTTCTATTTATTCCGATCCTTATGAGAAGATTAATTTTGCTCATAATATCGCACCGGCAGATAACCGACTAGATACGGGAGGTGTGTCCCATTCCCATTGGGCGGAGTCCGAGCTAACGTAGAGTTTAAAGACAAGAAATAAACAATATGTGCTTGTGATATTAAAACCAGTAATTAAAGTTGTAGGTTACAATATCAATCTAAGGATACTTGCACAAATCAAATTTATAGATTTCATTGGAAATTAAAATTTGAATGTTAATGTGTGTTACACTTAATTAAATCCATCTTACTACGTAAATGAATAAGTAGGTATATAATATTTCTTTGTCAGTGCCGTTAAATCTATCATCATGAGCTCAAAATGAACGTTTTTGTTGACTGAGCGAGCGCGAAGCGCGAGCGAAGTGTCTCTGTTTCAGCTTGAGTAAAAATGTTTTCGTATGTTCGTCCGGCTGTCCGGCTGTCCGTTTGTTCTCCTCTACAGGTCGCATTTCTCAATCGATTCATGTGAAATTTTGTGAGTAGGTTCGTTCGTCAATAAAATAATACCTACCAAATAGCACATAGTACGTACAATTTTTGAAAACCTCATGGCGACATCTATTAGAATAATTTTTAAACAAAGTATGTTGTAAAGAGCTACATTTTAACAAACGCCTCGCGTTTGTTAAAAAGTTTACAGCTCACTGAGCCACTAGCTTAAAATTCAACTGAGAGAGCAATTAATGTCATTGTAACTGCAATCAGTCGTAATATTGGAAATGATTGACACAGTATATCTTTCAAAAGCTAGAGAACATCTAAGAACAATTTCAACAGCGAAGCTTCCAACAGAATCAATCATTTTCAATCAAGGCGGAATAGACAACCACAGGGCAACCGCAATACACACATTTCACGTCGGGTACACAGAAAGAAGCATCCTCGTCACGAGCAAGTAACCTCTCAATTTCTAAAACAAAGCCCCATTCGACAGATTATTCGGGCCGCAGCTACCGTTACCTTCAACTACGGATCCTCACTTTATGCAGAGGTATTAATAACTCGAACGATAAACAAGTTTTACGATATGGAAAAAATAGTCATCTTGAAATACTTATAACAAAACAATTTTCTTAAAAGCACGAAAGGATTTATGGTAAAGTGAATAAAACCAAGAAGATTTGATGTTTAGTATGTAGAACTTCAATCAGATTCAAACGGTACCGCAACCGCATTTGGCACAGAAAAATAATGCTAAGGATTTTTTTAAGTACGCCGTGCATGAGTTATCCTTTTCATTTGTATGTAAATGACACGACAAGTCGGTGGTAATGAAAATATTAAATCCTGGTTTCCAGAATGAGGAATTTGTTTTTAATTTAATCAATGATAGTGTGTACGTATTCATATATTGCTTTCTATTCAAAGGGGAACAAGACAAGAGCAAAGCCTTGTTGTTGAAAAAGTTGAATAGAATTGAATTCGAGCAATAAATGGTAGGGGTAAGACTACGAAGGCGCAAGAAATAGACTCTTATAAAGACATGTTCGATTTAAATTCACTCCTGAACCGCTGCAAAAAATAGGTCTCGTGTGCGCGGGCGCACATTATGCAGGCGTGCCGCACGATTCATGTAGCTGGATGGTCTAATGCGGTGGGAGACACCGCCTTTCTAGCTGCAGGTAGTGAGACATCATTGTGCAAAGTATAATCGAATAAGTATTTTTGTTTTTACGGATGTTTAAGATGGGAATACCAAAGATCCTATCTGAAGCACACTGATCGAAAGACAAAAAAGTCTAATATCTTATTTAGCATATTATACACAGCCCTTCTCAGGATGGTAGTATCTTACCCTGTACCTGTGACAGCAATAAATCTTTTTTAAAATAAAATAGAGTATGCACCGCATTGGTAACACTTATTCTTTTCATTTCCCAGAGATATTCATCAGTGTCATTAGTAAATGTAATTTGTATCTAAAACCGTGTACGAAATTGTTTTTAGAATTTAGAACCAGCATTAGGTTAGAATTTGACATTGATCATTGGACAATTCACATGAACATTTGATTCTGATAGAAATACTCACTTACCGTTTCACCATAACGAAGGTTCCCGTCGGAGATCTGCACAAAAGCCATACATAAAATTAAAATATCGTTAATGCAAACAATTTGTTGCAGCTTTAATGAAACTGTTGGAAGTGTATATGAGAAGTGATTTTCCAAGTAATCTGTATGCAAATAGCCGATATACGGGAGTTTATCAATAAAGCTATCGACTCGTGTAAATAATTGATATCGGAAACTTGGCTGTAGTACCCGACATTACTCAGAAATTATGGGTGAGGCGGTTGATTACATATTTTTGATATAAACAGGCAGACGTGAATCAGAAAAGATTATATCATTCGTTAGCAAGAGTGAATCAGACCAAGATCATAAATTTCGATATTTTGATGTTTGCGTCAATATAAACTAAAAATTTACTCCGGATTAAGAAAGTTCTAAACTCAAATTTTTGCAATTTGTTTGTTCGAAAACAGAGGCTAAGTACGTTTAATTTTACTATCTGATATAGGATCTAATAATACAATAGTACGTACTACGGCATAATCAGAAAACAAAGAACCTACTTACTGAGAAATGGATGAATTTCTTCAATGATATATTAAAATAGTAAAACGTCATTGGAATTCTTTAAATTAACTTATACCATCCATACATTAAGCTGGTCGTATTGGATTGAATACCATACCATAAACCGTTTTGTAAGCAAAAGAAGTGAACATTTAAGAGTTAGCATGCTTGTTAAATCATCGATTTAGGTTCAAATAATATTTATTTATACATATATTGCGTTCGATGTTTTTATTACTGATGTGACGTTAGTGTTCTTACGTACAGTCAGCGTATTGTTGTAGCAGTTGTTCCGATATTTTTATTATTTAGTACTTTAGTTAGATTTTTCTATAAGACTCAATAAGTCAATAGGTCCAACTATACTTATAGGAAAATGAAAAGTACTTCATAAAAAATATCGGAACAACTTTCGACTTGACTTGACTGTCAGATAGTTTGGTGATTTTGTGTAAAGTAAAGCTGTCAAAACAGCTAAACTAATTCGGACTCGAACCCGCAACCTTTGGATGTCCGGTCCAATGCTCTTTCCGGTAGACTGGTAAGAGTATTGGATCGGATATATGATACACATATTGGACAATATGATCTGGTGCGAGTCGTATTTTTTCTAATATATAATTTAGTATTGTATAATTGTAAGTATTACAATGGAAGATTATTTTATGATATATCCCCCTTAAATATCAACATTTTAGAAGTCACGTCCCAAATATGAATAATATTGCTAGAGATCGAATAGCGATATGTCGTATCGGTTTAATTAAATGGAAAAAATAGATTCCTGCAGCTTATGGCGAAGCAATCGTGCTATAAATAACATTATTGTGTAATAGAGCAATAAACTGTGATTATCGTTTACACGTAAACATAATAAATGTGTTAGTTACAGTAACGAATTATTAGGATTATTGCAAAGTTTATTAAAGGTTATGGAATACTATTTGTTGTCTCTTACAAATACATGAACCCTGAACACATGACACTAGGTTTTTTAGGCAGTCGTGTAAAAAAGGAGAATACTTCATCACACTGGTGTGAAATACAAGAATATTATCGTCATGTTCTTTCTTCATAAAGGGTCCCCCCCGGTTCTGCAATCATGTCGTCATTTATTCCTCAACTCCTCCCATTTGAATACAAAGAGCTTCTACAAGAAAGGGGATCAAATGACTCACGTTTCAATACAACAACATAGCCAGTAGCGAAATCCAAACTGGGGCCCTACCGGCTAACTTTTCGGACTTCGGCGGGTCTGCCGAGCTTCAACTTAAAAAAGGAAAAATAGAAGTAAGGAGTTTCGTATTGTACTATTCGCCGAAGTTATTTAGAAGATATCGATGTTCGTGTGATATCATGATTTGGAGTTCGCTATTTTGGCTCATTTGAGGCTCGATTTATCTGTTTTAATTTGAAGCCCGGCAGACTTTCCGAAGCTCGATGCGTTAGCCGGTACGGCCCCAGACCTTGTGGTTTTTCCTCCACGCACCCGGACCGGAGGCAACGTTCAGTTTATATTTATTTTACTCACCGCTCGCGGTCTCACGACTCAATCTAATAAATAAAACTTGGTATTACTAGGAGATATTCAGTAATAAGATATCCGGTAGCAAAATATATATGCGCACCAATGCACGATAAAATGAAATCATGGACAGCACAGCAAATAAAATAGCTAACGCTAATTCAAGAGACTTTATGCCCTACGTAAGAAAAGCTGTTTTAGCAGTTTAACTGTATAACCTGACGTGCTGTTGTGTGTACATTTCATTATTCTTTGCCAAACTTATAAAAGTCCATTAATCAATATCTACCAATTTAGTTATAATAATGTTATTCCGAGACAAATGTGCGAGAGAGAATATTATCATTACTACAAATATCATTGATAAAGTGTAAAATATTAATCCTGTTTTCTACAACTTATCATGAGCAGCACTACTTTGAAGATAGATTTTCACGATCAACTATAAATAATAAATTGTAGGGAACGCAAAGACCTTTAATTTTAGTAAAGACGACGGTTATATCGCATAACTTTAAAGCTTTAATGTAACAGTATGAAGATATAGAAATAAATATCAAACACTGAAACGATATAAGAAGTTAATTATTACATATTAGTGTCAGGGACACTTAACATTATACAAACGTGTCCCTACGTATTACATGTGAAAGGTAAAGCCCAGTTAAAACTGACGCTAATACTACAAAAGTTATTTCTAGTATAAATGGAACTTTTATGATAATCGCTATTACAGTTAAATAATATAAAACTAACATAGACTTAGCTTAAAAATATTTTATGATACGCATTGAATTGTAGTTCAAAATATTATCAAAGGTAGGTAATAAACTATCTGTACTAACCTAACTGATATGATAACACATAGGCGTTTGATCTCTTTCTTTTACAATGTAGAAAAAGATGTATACAAATTCCATTTAAATAATAGCAGGAACGACTTAATTGATCAACGCCCGAGTTGCCGAATGCGGCCGGACAACAATAGAATATCTATTGTCTCATTTTCGGGGCCTTGAAGGGTTAAAGTACCCAAGTGCAACGACAGCCTGAATAGTCTGATACATTAAAATCTAAACAAGAAGCGCAAAATTAAGAAATATCTTACGATACGCATTGTATTATAAAAATTGTAGTTCTAAATTCTAAATTCTAAAGTGACAAAACAATCAATCTCTTTCTTGTAGAAGGGTGTAGGTACTTAATTGGTCAACATCGCGGCCTGATTACTGACAAATTCCATTTAAATAACAGCAGACACGACTAGAAAGTGTCCGAGTGTAACGACAGTCTATCACGCTACCTCAGCGTCTGGCCGGTGCGGTGCCACAATCGTGTATTAATTTAGGAGGAGCTGGGGGCACGGTCACGCTCAGTACCGTTCCGTCTTGAGGCTATAGTCCAAACAATTTCAGAAACGAGTAAATTATCCCTCGGATTTGGAACGACGATAACCCGCACAATTTTGTCATTGGTCTGCTGGAGGCAGCATTATTATTATCTGAATTTTGACATATGTCAGTAGCTGTATTTGGTGTCAGATAAAGGGTACCTTCAAATAAGTGGTTGGAAGAAGCGGCAGTCGACGTTAACGCATGTGCAATTGACTCTATGACTGTGCGACTGAGCTTCTAGCTAGGTAGATTTATTATGAAAACTGTATTTATTACAGCTTTCAATTTATATAATATTATAGTAACATATTTAATAATACAGCACGAGAAAGCTATAGAAATGATCTAACATAAAACTCCAATTATTATACCATCAATGCATCAAGTGTAGGATGGTGCTTAGACTGCGAAATTACTTTAATAAATATATAATAGAACTAGAATCACGGAGAGGAAAGTCGGATGATATGATATTAGAGGTTAATTGTTATGATGTATTGTCTATATTTTACAAATCTGTGTCTTTTTCTAGACGTTGCAGTTTGGTCTTAGCACTTCAAATTCCATATCCAGCGAATCATTAAACTTTTCCAAAACATTTGAAGTTGAAAGTTTCGATAAGGATATCGTTCACGTAAAGCATTGTCTTAGCACATTATTACTGGATCATAAACGCGTCGCGTTCCCGTCTGCTTTATGGTCAGAGCGGGACTCACGATGGCAATTTCATAGGACATTTACCGGAGAAAGCCAGGCCGATTTGTAGTGCTTCAGGCGATAAGTGGCCGGTGCCAGTAAAAACTTTGATGTGTCGCTAAAACAATTTGCAGTAACAGGGCCTTTGAACCGCCGCCCGAGGTAGCGGCCGACTTGAGAATGCTACACTCTTTTACTTAGGCTTGGCGTTTGTGATCTTTTTTTAGCCTTTTGCATCGTTCCATCTATGAGTACTTAGTGCCTAGTTCCATCTAGGAGTACTTAGTAGACTAGTTTCATTTCACCGATGCCAATATTGTTTTCATATCGTCTTGATGAATAAAAAATACAGATGAAAAAACCGGCCAAGTGCGAGTCGGACTCGCGCAACGAAGGGTTCAGTTGACTTTTTTAATATGTGATGATTAGGGAATAGCAAGGGAATCATCTCCTTCCTGCAATTACTTTTGTAAGTTTGCAAAAACGAAGTAAGTAACTTTTAATAAAAAAAAATAATCCGCTAAGCCGAAAATTCAGAAATATTTTTACTAAGGGAGTTTATTTAAAAACTTATAAAAACATTCAGCTAATTGGATTTTTACAGACATTTCCCATTGTGTGAACTCATATTCGCCTGAAGTTGGCGATCATCTTCTGTATTGAAAATAGAACGCAAAGATAATCTGTGCATCGTCTCTGGCAACACTGATAAGTCTGTGGTGGCCCTATTGTAAAAATGTCCGTGTAACATCAACTAGTGCCTAACATTATTATTTGTTTTAATATAATTTATTTGTGTTAATTTTCTCTTTTATTTCTATCATTCTGTATTCACCGAATACAGAAGAATACGGGGCAAACGCTTTTATGCGAAAGGAATAATATCGGCGCATACATTGGTGAATTCATCACCGACTGTTTGGAAGGCAGAATTGTGCAACGCAACATCATGTCCCGAACTACAGTCATCACGGTGCACATTTCAATAATCGGGTGCAGCTCAAGTCGTCGGCTATTCAAATTGCCCATAATTATTTTGTACTTAGAATGGGCAGCGTATATCAATCAATCACAGGCTGCATTAACGCTAACAATGATTTATTTGCCATTAACATTTTAAATGACTACCAGCTTCAGTAACTTATAATAACTCAACATGTTTACGACACATTTCCTTCCTTAAAACAATATTTTAAAAGAAAAGGATATTGAATCGATTTAAATAAGTAATTAACATATAGGTACATTAAAATTCTTCAAACTAACTTTGTATGTTAATGAGAACTTCATTGAAATGCAGGTGTGTTAATGTTGTTTTTTTTCTTTTTGTAGTCTGTCACAACTTTGAGCACACGTTTCGAGGGACATTGTTTCGAATTTCTTAAGATTATCAATCAATATATTTTCACATAATCTCGAGTACAACAAATAAAACTTAGCAGTTAACATTTGAACTAATGTGTTTATTGAACCGTAACAAAACATCCCCGAGCGCAGGAGTACAATAAAATCAAACACATTCCACATAAGAAACCAAACAATCTCACAATGCAAACTGAGCAGACCAAATTACCGCACAAATTCGCTGCAAGCAAGTTTATGCGCGCGCGCATCTCGTACTATAATTACGTTCTATCAATGCGGTGAGTTTATTGAAAGCCTGGTTGAGGGGCGGGGGATATTAAGATGATGGCCGGCTTGTAATTTGATGGATTAAGGAACACACCCGCGGGCCTAACAACGTGTAATGACAGACGCCTAAAATGATCGCGCTATGAGTGAGGAAGTTGCAGAACAGATACTATCAGTCCATAAAGTACTTGTTTCATTGGATAGCGTCTACAAGACAAATTATTCAATACCAGAGAATTTGCTAACGAATAAATTATCATAGATGGAAGGCCTCGAAAACACTGTTCACGAAATCGTTAGACAAAAACAGTTAAAACTAAGACTGGCTTTCATGTGATTCAGTCAAATAAGAATAACAATAGACATGACAAAAGACAACGTTGGTCACGATTTGCGTTTCCTCTATCCAACCATAGTAAAGTTATGGAAACATCTAAAATATTAATTTCCTTACTCCTACGGAGCGTAATATTTTATGGAAATTCCGCAGTTGTAATGTGTGCGAATATATTCCACCACTAATGGGCAGGTTTTATTGTTGTTGGAACGGGAAAAGGATCCATCGATGACGATTGTAGCACTAAACATTTTACTACTCAAATCTTAGCAATTTGCATAGAAATAGTTACCCATCTAATTAATTATTTATGACCACACATTGGGCCTTAATGAACAGTGTCATTAGCCTCCTATAATTCTATGGGTTCTGGTTTGTCTCTTTCACTTGAACCCAAAATAAATAATTTAGAACATTATAGATATTGCTTACTTTTCTTTTGCCTGTCCCTTTGATATGTTTTTTGAGTGCAGGTGACAGTCAGACAACAAATGCCTAGTAGAGGCGTGTTGGACAAACCCACAGACGTTTTGTGATCTGAAGAACTCGTGAGAACCTCAGATGATTTGTACAGGACAATTGAAATGTACGTAACACATACCAGAAAACCGCATTAGAAAGTTTTGTGAAATTTAGGATGGGAAATTGATAATATTTGGTCTTAGCATACTTCTGGGGATAATAAGGCAATAACTTTAAGGATCTTACTGAACCTGTCTGGTATTTCTAGTTTAATATCCACCTCGGACATACAGGTATCGGGCATGTCCAGGCTTAGCATAAAACCCTTGGTTCAGCATCGATAAATCACCCACAACGTTGTGTGGCGATTAAAATCCGTGTCGTCCCCGAGAAACAGGCGTGCACCTCGTGAGAACAGACGAAGGAATAAAACGGTAAGCAAGCCAAGCCAATGCGACTTCCCATCTTGTAAATCTTGTAATGCACATTTCAAATTCTACTTCGGCCTGTTAGTTTTGTGAAAACTATTCGGTAAACCATTATGTAAATTTTAATTGATTAATTTGTAAATACAAAGGTGAAAAGGAAATTAAATATTACTTCAAATATTCAACTCTACGACACCAACTCTACACTAGAAAAAAATAGGCTCCATCATCAAACCCTGGACACTATTTCCCAACAGAGTACTCGTCAAGACGAATGAAACGAGCTCAAACTTAATGGGGTTGCATGGTTTCAATACTGAGTTCCTGTGGCTTTCATCATCAGACCTTGGACTTCATTTGCTGTCAGAGTACTTGTCAAGACGATTGTAACGAGCCCAAACTCGATGCGGTTGTGTGGTTTTATTACAGTTCCTGTGGTTTTCTTCCGGCTCCATCATCAAATCAGCTCAATGATACCATAATATTGCAATGTCTTCCAGTTCTGACCTATATCCAAAGTTTCAAGTCTCTAGCTCATCGGGAAGCTAGTATAAAATCGTTTGCTAAAATTGAAAACAAACAAATAAACGAGACAGCAACCTAATAAAAACGTGTCAAAATACTTTTAACGATTAAAATTATTGAAAGCTTCAAGCACAACACACAGTAATTGATCAGTATAAATAAGTCTGAAACAGTTACATTTAAATGAGTCACTATCAGATCGTAATTCTAACTATCCAGATTTCAGATCTGACCTATAACGAAGGATTACATCGGAGAAAGTAAACTTAAACTAAGATAGCAAAGAAGAGGACTTTTAGAAATTTAGCTTTTAATTAACTACCCTAACAAGGTCTGTAGACTAGACACCCGTTTCTAAACCACATTCGTTTAGATAACGCTCGGTACGGTAGCATCTTAACATCTTCGGGTGTACTGTGCTGCAGGTCTGCGGCAACCTTTCACTCTTTATCGATACTTGGACTATGTTTATTTATTTACATAGTACGTGGTAATTATGAAACTATGAAAACGGGAAAAATAAACTTTGAACTTTATTAACTTTTGGTCAATAGCACAAAAAATAGCGCATAGTAGCACCTTGTGGTAGCTAGCACTGAAGAAAAGTAATGAATGGCAGTATCGTATAATCAAGGAAAGGATGGATCCATAATCCATCCTTTCCTTGATTATACGATACTGCCTCCAAAGTCAACGTTGAAAGAACGTTGACTAAGAAAACATATAATATCTAGTCTAGTAATTTAAGTGTATTATATCTTCAAATGCTTTACAAACGACTAAATTCGTAGAAACGGGTTAATTGGATGTTTAATGGCACAAAGTATGTAAGCGGGACGCGGCGCGCGTGTAGTTCGAAATAATTGCAAGGCCATATTTTACTACAATTTTATTCAATAACTGCTTTGCTTACAAATCGTATTCATATAAATCGATTTGTTATTATAAAACATACTGCGAGATAGAGTTGCGCATTGTAAGTCTATTTCTTTCTCTAAATAAGTAAAGTGATGAAGTAAAATATTACTTTATTTATGGACCATCCATTTATCTTGGATCTATTTCATTATTTATCTTGTGTCGCACTCAAAGGTGATATTTATGTGATATGTGATAACACCTTTAAATGCGATACTTTTATACCTCGTGATTTACACTACCCAAATTAAAATATTTAGGACATCCCTTGAGAAAGTCTATACATGGAAGCCTTAGTCCCCATCCACATGGACGAATCGTGACAATCGCAATTCTCTTACAATAAGGTGCCATTAAACAAACTACATGTAACCTTCATCTACCGAAAACCATTTAAGTAACGGTTACCAGTTAGGGCTTTCTCTTATTCATTATAAAGCGACGACTCGACTTCAATGATCATCTTCAGCCGTATTTTATTAGTTTGCCATAGGGATCATAAACAGTTAATATCATTTTATTACTGCTATAAACACTCCTCGATAGACCAAGCTATTTTCTTTCTCTTATCGCAGGTGTGGATCGTATAATATCCAGGTAGTAAGTACTTACAAAAACACTAAAACCACTTTAAAATAAACATACGATATTGCTCAAATAGCCAAAGAGAGTGGTCTTACATTGTTGTAAAATATAGTTTTATATCAGGCGGGGAAAAGTGCTTAAAGTTAAAGCAATCGCACCCCACGTGGCCTAACATTGTTGACATTGTTGTAAAATGTAGTTTTCTATCAGGCGGGGAATAGTGCTTGAAGTTAAAGCAATCGCAGAATACGCAGAGTACTCGTCAAGATGAATCAAACGAGCCCGAACTCGATGGGGTTGCATGGTTCTATTACAGAGCTCCTGTGGCCTTCTTCCGGCTCCATCATCAGACCCTGGACACTATTTCCCAACAGAGTACTCGTCAAGGCGAATCAAACGAGCCTAAACTCGATGAGGTTGCATTGTTTTAACACAGAGTTCCTGTGGCTATTGGAAAAGTCACTAAACAAAAATAGTGAGACAAACCCATTGGTAGAGAAATGTGACTGAGTATATAACTGTAGAGGAGAACAGCCGGACATCCGGACATACAAAAGCATTTTTCCTCAAGCTGAAACGGAGACGCTTTGCTCGAGCTTCGCACTCGCTCAGTAATAATTTATTACGAGCTAGAATTCAAATGGTTAGTAACAATGATACTTATAAATCTAATGTTATACCATCAGCCATTTTTTATGCCCCCACTGCTCAGGCCTTCAGGGTGGATTAAAAAGATTGGCCATGACCCACTACGCGGGTCTACACGGAGGAGCTCGAGATAATAAATTTTTGGTCACCCATCCCATTACCGACCCTTGCGAAGATTGTTAATAAAGATCCGCAATCGCCAGGCCAGGCTCTAATCCACTGCGCCATCGAGCTCCGAATCTAATGTTAGAAAGAACATTTATACCTTGTAAAACATAATATAGTTGAAGAAAGAATACTATCAAAGCTTGAAAAGGGCCACCGCAAACTACAAAATGTTCTACATCATCGTTGCATATTATCCAGGGTTACCCCAATGCAGATATTGGGCAGCCCTATCAGTGGCTATTGTGCCGTTTAGGTCGAGACTAGACTGAATGGAAGATGTGCCCGGCGATACCTTAATTGACGAGAGCCTCAGTTTCCGAAACCTTAGACCGCTGCATAATAATGGCGCATAATCCCTTATCGAGAGCCCGTGGGCCGTGTGTTACAATTTAAGGGCATGACCAGGAGACGGAGTATTTAATTACACGATACGTAAAGTAAAATACATTTTTCTAATCGAAGCACAACTTTGTTAAAAGGTTAAATTAGGGTTTTAGAAAATAAACAAGAATATAAGGAGAGTAACACTATGGGGTCGTCCATTAATCGCGTAAAGCTCGAAAGGGGGGTTCGGAAAAAACACGAAATATCACAAGGGGGGGTTGAACACGCGACGTTTAAACAGAATTCACCGACATTTTTAAGGTAAAAAATAGACGTGACTTTGGAGGGTGAGGGTTAGTCTGAAGACTCCGGCGAATAACTTCCCATACAAACGTAATACCAAAATGGTTTGCAATTTGAGCATAATTAACTCTTCTTCTGATGTTATTCGAATTAAGACAGTATTCGTTTAGGTTTCTATTAAATAAAAAATCCAAAATACTAAACTAAATAAAAATCATTGCGATTTACAGTTTTGTATGAAAAAATGTAATTGGCATTTATTTTTAATTGGGTTGGTAATTTGAAATTTTTATTTATTAGAAACCTGGACAAATACTATCTTAAACCGAATAACATTACAAGAAGAGTTAATTATGCTCAAATGTATGGGAAGCTCACTGTTCGCCGGAGTCTTAAGCCATGTATCACCAGGGGGCGAGGGTGTTAAAAAGTTACTAAAAACATCACGTCGTCCATTAAGGACGACCCCTATACCAATATCGTGACTATAGTTTCCAAAATGAATTTCACCACTAACAGATTTGATATTGAAGAAAATCCTGTAAACAGTAACTAACGTTAAGAATTCTGATAAAGGCTATCAATGAGGTTTTAATGAAAAAAAACCGTGTTCATATAATATTATACCTACTACCATTACTCTAACTAACCAATGAATATACCCAAAGATTTTTAACAAGTTTATGACGGAATACTCAAACGATACTCAACTTTGAGGGGCGCTCAAACATCATGCTAGCTTTGTCGTATCTATGACATTTAATGCGCCAGGACGATGTTTGAGAGCCTCTCAAAGTTAAGTGACGTTTGAGTATTCGACCATTAGACCTTTATTGAAGTCGCCCGAAATGGTAATTATTGCGATTCTCAATTTTTACGTCAATACCGTAGATAGAAGAATTGACGATCGCTTCAATTACACATTTAGACGATCATTTTTCGCATCAATGATTGTCAATTACGTAAAAAAAATTGACAATGATCGTTTCGGGCGGCCTTTAAAGCAACAGAAAATTCTTAAAACCTGTTTCAATCCAGTAAAGAGTATTTGCTAATAAGGCAGGCATACAATATAAATGGGCTGTTACAAGTTACAATACAAATAAATTTTAAGTACAAGCAAAGTTTATGTGTGCATTTAAATACTTTAAGGTCACCGAGGAAATGTGTTGCCTGGTAATGGAGGAAATTTAAATGAAGCAGGGACGGCACGTTAATGGCGGTGTGCACAATACGTTAATTAAATCGTCGCAGGCGCAGCTTGCATCTTACTAACGGGCTCGCACGCCGCGCTGCGTCGTTTGCTGATGTTGTCGGTATAGACAGCTGTCTAAAACCACGATTAGCTTATTAAAATTAAATAAAGCTCTGAAAATGTTCAGAAAATAATGAAAGAAAAAGGAAGAAATAGTATAACGAAGAGAAAGACCCTTCAAATTACATAAATTAGGAGATAAAGAATTTTTCGAACATTATTTCAAATTGTCTTGGGCCAATATGCTACCGATAGCAAGAAAGAAAAGTTATAATAATAAATATTCATACGAATTGATAAGAATTAAAAGGATTACAAAGTACTGCAACGGTACAAAGTGCAGACAAAAGTATGCATAACAAACCGCATTAACATGTTCTAAGCGCTGGCGCATACAATTAAAATAATAGGTGTCAATATAGTCATGTCCTCGAGGTGCATTGTCAAGAAGGACTGATTTTACAACATAATTGGCATTAGCAATTCCACGAAGGCATTCGATTCTTCAGATGATAAATACGCATCGACATCAAATAACTGATCACAGATCATGGTCAAACAAACAGTAATTGTTTCTTAAAGTAAAAGTAAGGTAAATAAATAATACATAATAAAATATTGCAAGAAGTAAAGTGGGTGATAAACGAGCTATAAAATCGGCGTAGGAGGTCGAGAAGGAGGATTGTTGGTTATAATTTCTGCGTCATCGGGATATAAGACGGATACTAGAAGGATTGGCAAAACACCCTATCTAACCGCAAGCAATCATGATAAACGCAACCATTACCGAGTGTTAAGAGTTGCGGTCGCTAAAACTAGCATAATTACCGTAATGAAAATTAACCGTACGAGTCGTATGGTTAATTTACGATACGACACTAGCTTAGGGTCATTAGTTCGTGGCCTGCGCCATTAATACAAGGATTAATAGAATTGAAACAAGTGCTTTCACAAAGGATAAGCTACAGCCTAGACCGTAAAGATAGAGAGGTTCTGGTTTTTTCAAAATGTAGCCTGCTAATGGATTAAGGATGTCCGGTCCAATGCTCTGATCGCTGAGTTGAGCTACCGAGTCACCGCACTGGACTAGACATACAATGATCGCGGGTTCGATTCCCGTCCGAGAATATGATCTGGTGTGTGTCATATTTTTTCTAGTATATTATTTGTATTTAGTAGGTATTAAGTAATATTTGTAAGTCGATCAGTGGAGTGCAGACAAGTTAAAAACAATACAAGGTCTTAACACACAACACTTTCATGCTGCTATGCACGGGCACCAAGGTAATAAACGGGCACCTACAGTGATGGGATGCGATTTTATGACCGTTTAAATTTAGTTTTTAGTGCTCATAGCAAATTGGTTGCACTCTTGCAATGAACTACCTACATGGAAAGTCTTTAGACATTCTAGAGATTTAAGGGAGCTTACACATGAGCTACAGTGGCCTACAGCCGCCGACACGCGTCGCGTTGCTCATTGCTCATTGCAATCTGTCATAAATAATGTTCATTTGTCTGTAAGTTTTGCAAGTGAATCTGTCACTTAAAAGGAAGCCATACAAATGGGTGATTCCCTATAGTTAATTTAATACTTTATAGGTGGAATCGCACTACGACACAGAATACATAATATGACAACGATAACACGCTTAGATATGGGGTTGATTATGGGCTTGGGCTGGCATGTGCGTCGCCGAAGCGATGACAGGAGGAGCAAGTGCGTTTTCGTGCGTTTTCGTTTCGGAGACCTAGCACTACAAGTAACGTAGGTATACCACCAACCAGATGGTTTGAACAGCCGCAGGACCACTCTGGCCTAGACATACAGAGAACAGAGCTGTTTGGAAGAAAATTTATTGTATTGACAATAAAGGGTGGAATATAAATAGAAAACCCAGCATGTTTAAAACTAGAAACCAAAATTCACAATGCAAAATGTCCAATAAGAGTGGGGCTTATCAGGAATTGATTTGTAGGATAAAATTTTCATACTTTTCTAAATAATCCAAAAGTAGATTAAATAATATCATTGAAATGGTGTTAATTTTCCAGAGTATATGAAAGTATCAACACAGCAGGGCCCTCTTATCATATTTTCAATAGGATTCAAACATTACCCTATTAAGCCCTTTTTTCATCCAATCTGTTACTCCGACCAGTACTTTTATAATAAAGTATTATGTATGAATATGAGCATCTTAAGCAACCTTTTAATTGCCAGTTGACACTAGTTGATTATTATTATGTAGTGAAATATAAAAATAAATGTTTGTCAATAATTTAAGTGTTATAAAATCATTATACCTATACTTTTATTATTGTATTGTATTATTATTTTATACATTTCATGAAATTCATTGAACACCTCCTTTGAGTGACTTATAAATTCAATGATATTTATCACTGATACTATAATACATTTACCTCAGCAATATTTATGGATGGAGTTTAAATATAGTAGGAATCGTTCTGTAATAAAATAATCAGGGGTAAAAGTTTTACAAATAAAGTAAAGTAACATTACATTAAGTTAATGTACTTACATAAACGATTCTGGTCAGATGTTGTGTAACGACCCTCCGATTTCTGACTTATAATGAGAAAAGAAAAACTGTTGTCATTATCATTCTAAAGACCATAACTCAATTTCCACAACAATCACATTATTTACATTATTATAACCTAACCCAAAGTTGACCAGATATACAAATAAAGGCTTGTAGTGCAGTGCAGTTACTTACCAATTCCATATTCAGCGCGGTTCATCAGGCTATTTTATTTTAGAAAAATTGCTATTGTATTAATCAATACTATTGTATTTTAAGAAAACTAAACTAAAATATTGTTTGAAAACAAAAATACGACTCTGTCTGACAAACGGTGAACTGACACATCAACAAAAACCACAGACTATTTATTACTCCAGTTGTTGTCTTTCATTGGTCAATGTCACTGTATCAAATTCTCGTCAAATTAGCAGTTGTTTCTTTCTATCTAGCAGCATTAAAAGGAGATAGATAAACACAGTTAAAAAGTAAGTAGTCTGTGGACAACTATTAGTGATGTGCTGACAAGCACAGGAAACGAAAGTAATTGAACAATATTTCAACTGATAGAATTCATACTTCATTGTCAAAAATCCATTTTAAAAGGCTAATGTAGATAACTCTGTGTGTCCAATGTGTCTGTATATTTATATGATACGTTTCATCTAACTAAACCACTGAACCAACACATCCCACACACTATCTACTTAAGTAGGTAGTGCCTTGGAGAAGAGCATAGGCTAATATTATTTCCGAAAATCCCCTGGAACGAAATTCTAGCTGCCACAGGTAAAAACTAGTTCATAATAAGAGTCTCACTGATCTTGATGATAAGCAAAAACAGGAAACATCTAAGATACCTATTTTAAAAAAAATGCCTGAAATATAAATGAATTAACAGTAGGCGCATAAAGGGCAGAATATTGTTTTTCTAACATTAAAATGTAGGGTATGCCTAAATAGTTTTTGGGCCAATGGACAAATAATAAAATTCAAGCTTAAATGGAAGTAATTAAAGTAAAATATTTTACTTGGCAAAAATTTATTTACCGAAGCGGATGGATCTTTTTTTAAATCCATATAAAATGCACGGACTATGCTTATGCCTGTTGGATAATTTAAAACAAAACCGTGAAGCGTATCGGGATAGTCGTTAGTTAGTTTAAACTGTAACAATAATTCCTGTCTCTACCTGTATAATTGATAGAAAGAGAAATTAATTTCAAGAATAAATATTAGTCAAACTAATATCTGCAACTAGATTTCACTTACCAGGTCGTTGATCGTTACATTTCCGTCACGAATTAATTTTTGTGTGTGCAGCAGAACAAAAATAGCGCCAAGGGAGAGACTGCGTACGCGCCGGCGGTGGCGCGGCAGTACAGAAACCACGGCCGAGCGCCAAACGCGTATTGAGTTTACCTATTATTACCCAACATTACGACAAGTGCTCTAAAATCTGATACTTCAACACTGAAATAGTTACTAAAGGTGCCTGTGATACTAAAATGTGTAAACATTGTGGTTTGTGATTATTTTATTATGTGTAATTGAAAAGTGCCTGGATTACAGCCAAGTGAATTGTGAACCTTAACAGTAATGGGCGCCTGCCCTTTTATGTCTGGTAATTTCCATTTCAATTTTCAGTGCAGTTTTATTTTAACGTATAAGTTGGAGGGTAATAATAATTCATCTCATTTAATACTCCCCATTATGGAACCCACGTTAAATGAATCATAATCAAATTGAACTATCTTTAGAGAATCCTATATAATAAATATAAGTACCTAATAAATATAGGTAATCGACGAATTGAGAACCTCCTCCTTCTTTCTGAAGTTGGTTAAAAACTACTTCACAGAACTCTAGTTACTTATTCTAAAAAACTAATCCCCAGATCCAATAATCAATCCACACATAGGGATTGGCCTAGTAACGACTGTTGTTCATCTTTAATAATATCAAACGCTATACTTACATAGAAACTATTTGTAACTTTGACAGCTTCGGTGAAAAACCGTGCTTAGCATAAGGTGTAAGTATATTTTGCTGCTATAGTAAAAATCAATGTGACGACTCTTTAGAAACCCAGCAATGTACTAACACCCTATGCCAAACTCAGTTGTACACCGAAGCTGTCAAAGCTACTAAATAGGCCTGCTGGATTAGGCATAGGCCTTTATAATAGGGATAGCCTTATTTGTGGATTTATTATTGGAACGGCCGTTAGTGTTCAAAGGTACTTATTTGAGATAAGCTATTTTTGACTACATGTTTACATTAATTGATTTATGCAAAGTTATATGTATAGCAAAAATTAAGAAAGATTTATTTTACACAGAATTCCTAGGTAAGTTGCTATAGGTTTATAGCAAAAGTTTCAAGTATAGAAGAAATGTTTGGAAATGTGGCCAAATAGAAAATGCCTTCTATACCATCGAATTATTATTACTAGCGTGTAGTAATAATTCGATGTTCTATATGTACAACGTTATTTTTGTTTCCATTAGAACTTTATCAGTTATTGCATTAGTTATTTATTGGTTATTCAGCATTATGGAAAACTTTTTCTAAAGAAGCAAACCCGTAGGTAATAATTTGTTTAGGAGCTTTCAACAATATAATTCGAACATGCCAGCTCCATCTTACCCTAATCTTAATAACTTTAGCAGCTTTCGACAACGGTTCAGCTAAGAAGTTAGACATGCAAATGCAAGCAACTTAAAACATAGTTTTTATTTACATAGTGATATACAACATGTATCAAAAATACCCCTAATGCCGAATATGGTATACAAGGTGTTACAAAAAATACCCCTAATGCCGAATATGGTAGGTATATAGAGACCATCAAACTGATCAACGTTTACTATGGGACCAACTCTGAAATCACGAAAAAAAATCAGCTGTTTCATACAAAAATTAAAATCGAAGATATCAAAATGTATGAAACAGCTGGATTTTTTTCGTGATTTGAGCGTTGGTCCCATAGTAAAAGTTGTTCAGTTTGATGGTCCCTATATACCATATTCGGCATTAGGGGTATTTTTGTAACATGTTGTATACAGACCACGACCCTAAGATGACGATTTACGCTCACATTCCATAGGGTGATAAATGATTAGATCATCTAATTTTCCACACTTTGAACAGTTTGGGTACTATGATATTTTTTTAAAAGGATATCAAAATGACTCTTTAAATTATGGGGTGCAAATAAAAATACCTAATGATGTGAGTACTTGCATTTTCACATACCTACTATTATTTACTTTTAATTTGTTTAAATGTATTTCCAGGTAAATGATAAATAAATAAAATTACTTGAAAGTTCAGTTGTAAGCTGAATCATAAACCATTGAAATAAAAAAAATAAGGTTAGGAAACTGGATAGTAGGTAATTTATTTTTAACCTAATTTTACTTTCTCTACTGCAATTATATTGCATGTGTGTTAATGTTCCCCATGGAGACATGTATGATTTAATGATAAAATTCAAAGTACCATATAATGTACCTAAGCTAAAGTAATTTTCATTAAAGCCGTGTCATACACACAGTGTCTTTATCTGTGTGAATTTTTTCACGGATAAATTTATTTCTTACATTTCAGATGACTAAAACTACTGTATAACTATTTATAAAGCAATCCTTTTAAAACACTGAGAAAATCTAGAAATTCTCTAAAAAATAGGATACCAGATGAAAAAGAGAGCAGATAGGTAGTTAGTTAGGTGCCTAATGCCAGACCTCATGGCAGACCTAACATGATTAATTATTAGTATTTTAGTATTAATATTTATCCATTTCAATTTCGTTACATGGGCTTTTGATAATTATCAATACGTAAAAAAAAGTTGGTTGTTTGTTATTTGCACATTGAATACGCAAATAATTTGTTTTAATATTAAAATGAAACCAAAGCATCGGAAGATTGCATATAATAAAGATTTCAGTAAAGCAAAAAAACACATTTAATACTCATAATTAATAATATTTACCTAAGTGCCAAATAAATCATGGACATTCAACTAGTTATAATATCCCACACATATTAAAGGAGATTATGTTGTTTCACCACCGGCAAATATATTGCTATATATTTTAGTTTTAATTTATTTTATTATTACGTAAAATTGTTTGTTGTATGATTGTAAATGTACCTGTATGTACTGCAATGATCTTCCTCCATCCTTTGCCAAAGAATCAAGTGAGTGCTTCAGTGTCCTATTGGTGTCGTTGACCAAACTGGCACAATGACAAACTTTTACTACCCTGTAATAATTGTAATCTAATTCATATTGTTATATAATTTCGAGACTCTTCTCGTAATTATAAGTTCTCATTTTGATTGTCAGCAACTCTGCATCATACCATACAATATACTGTCTCAAAAATAAGGCTAGTAAGTAGGTACTCCTATTCTAGGTTTAGGACTTTAAAAATAACTTTAAAAAAGGAGGAGGTTATCTATTTACTGTTATAGTAAATGAGTTCGTCTAAAATATCAATACAGATTTTTTTTTTGCTAATCTCTACAACTGTGCAGCTGTGGCAAAAGAGGAAATTGCTTTCCTATCTTTATATTTACATAGTCATCCACACAGGACGTGATTACACTATCAATAATAAGTCATAACTAAGATGAGATTGCATGTGACGTCATCATGCTGTCTGGATCTGGAGTAGACATCAGGGCCTGGCGACCATCCAAGATCATTCACTCAACGATTTCGCGAGAAATGAGGACATTTTGAACCACCCATCCGAGACCAGAGCTCTGAGCTGACTAAAATAACTTTCACTACACCTGAGGTCATAAGGTCATGTTTCTAAAATTCATATTTTCTTTTCAGAGGAAAGATCATGTTAGAAAAGAAAGATGAATAGTGGAACAAGACGAGCTCTAACAGGCTCTATTCATAAAATTAGAGAATTTGAACTTGAAAAAGTAAGTTTTAGTATTTTTCTCTTAATCCTACTCTTAATTTCTCTAACTATATATAGATAACCAGAGGCATTATATTTGCGCTGAATGCAATGAAAAGTAGTAAGTAGTTTATTTGATTCATTACATGTAAAATAATACTGTATATACTTACCCATATGTATACCTACCTAAGCTACTGTACTGATTTACATAGTCGTGTAATAAGAATAGATTTCTATATTAATCAATATTATATAATCTTATCTCTTAATTTTTATATTAATCAATCTTTATGTTTTTAGGTCAGTCTCGTTGAAGAGTTCGATATATTGCAAATAGTTGGAGAAGGATGGTTCGGAAAAATCCTTTTGGTAGAGCACAGAGCCTCAGATACAGAAATAGTACTTAAAGCTCTACCGAAACCTTATGTATCCATTAGAGATTTCTACAGAGAATTCCATTACAGTCTTCATTTAAGTGCACATAGGAATATTGTTACAACATTCGACGTTGCATTCGAGACGGCTGGTTTTTATGTATTTTGCCAAGAGTATGCACCATTAGGTAATAAAAAAAACAAATTTATATATTTTTACTATGCATTCCTCGCATAAAAGTGCGATATTATTACACATCGAACGTTTTCAGTCTTGTTTGCGATATGTTACACATGAAAATATGAACTTCTAAACTGGAATTACTATAACACATTGTTCAGTTGTTTTGCTTTGGAGTTCAGCCAAAAAATCGCTTTGAATGAATATTTAACTACCCATGCCAGCCCTCATTAGAATAATAGTAGTTTTATCGGAAACGAACTGACTGAACAAAGAAGTATTTTCACATATTATTAATAATTATCTACCCTTTTAAATCGAACCGTTATGTTAATATTTTTAACTACATAAATATAATACTTTTGTTATTACAGGAGATTTAACATCTAACATGCTAGATACTGGAATTGGTGAGATCCACACAAAGAGAGTGGCAAAGCAATTATCATCTGCTCTGGAACATCTGCATCAAAGAGATCTGGTGCATCGTGATGTCAAACTCGATAACATATTAATATTCAAATCAGACTTCTCCAGAATAAAACTTTGTGACTTCGGTGAAACTAGAAAAGTACAGTCCATTGTGCGAAGGAGGAATGAATGGTTACCGTATTCACCACCGGAAGTCTTGAAATTATCCATGGATAGTAGCTATAAGTAAGTCCTGGAATATTTGTTGTTTATTATAATGTACCTTCATGAAATAATTTAGATAATAATTTTATTATAAGTAGTATAACAGGTACCTACATCGTAACGTGCCTTAAATTTTTATGAATCATACTTACATAACGGGCTTGTTTCATGAGAATATCGTATTTTGCGAATATCATTTTTCGCGAATGTGTGAATAATGTCTTGCTATTATTATGTTTTGAGAATATCATATACTGCGACGGAGGGTTCTAAACAAACTGTATTGCTAACCTAATAATCTTTTTTCTTTTTGTTTCAGGGCGCTAATTAGTCATGATATTTGGCAATTTGGAATAGTTATTTTTATTTGCCTCACGGGCTGTTTACCTTGGCAAAAAGCTGCCTTTGATGACCCTAGATATACTAGGTAAACAGTAGTGATTGCGAATAATTTTGTAATAAAAAATATACTTACTTAATTATAGATAATTGCGACTACCAATATGCGTGAATATACATTTAAGTGTAATTTGTTTAATATCATTTAATAAATTTCAGTTATTTCAACTGGTATAACAGCTCGAATCCATTACGGAAACAGCCCAAACTATGGAAAATGGTTTCATCACGTGCACAAAAAATGTTTAAAAAATTTGTAGAGCCCCGGACGGAAAAGAGGGCGACAAATTTCAATGAGCTCTCCCGATTTTTAGATGATAGGTGGATGGCCAAAGGATACACAGACAGAGTTGGTATGTATTAATATAAGAAATGGATAATGTAGGTACGCGTTATGATTTATACAACGTGTAATTTAAAATAATATTCAGGGTGTTAATGAATGAACCAATAATGGGAAACCGTTTCTTCGTACCGTCAAACTGAATAACTTTTACTATGGGACCAACTCTGAAATCATGAAAAAAAACCAGCTTGATATTTTCGTTATTAATTATTGTACGAAACAGCTTTTTTTCGCGATTTTAGAGTTCAGTTTGATAGTCCGAAGAAACGGTTTACCCATATTTGGTTCATTCATTAACACATTGTATACAACTTTACAATTATATTTTTATTGTTTTAGCGGGAGGTGACATCGATGAACTTTGTCCTTCCATGTACAGCTTTCATAGTGACCCAAATGAAAAGAATATTTTACTGAAACATTTTCGAGACAACGGCATTGAAACAACAGTTGATCGACAAGTTAAAAAGCAAAGGATACGTGATTGGATCCAGAACAGCGTAATTGAAGAAGTCAACGAAGATGTAAACAACTTGTTTTTAAGCACTCTTAATTTTAATATCATTGATTCATTATGTTCTGTTCTTATTATTGTTGTTGTTATAACTACAAAAATCCCATTTCACCCATTACAATTAGGTTTTTGTTGCTCTCAGCTATGACATCATTTAGCTGAATACTTCTGAATTATTAGGTACTTAAGTGATTATTTTATAAACAGTACCTGTTATATGTTTTGCTACTGTTTCAGGAGGAAAGCAACTATGAGCCTAGTGTATATGATGACAGTGACGCAGAATTAGAAGATAGATCAAGACCTCATCCAATAGATGAATCACATAGAGTAACACTTCGGTATGATACTGAAAAACACATAAATCCGAGAACGGGTGAAGTAATCGATGGAGTTCAACAAAAGCCAACAGACAAAAATCCTCTATCTTACGATGTCCAAAATATTGAACCGGTAGCACCAGCTAATGTAGTCAGAAAGTATGGAGTAAAAGAGGAAAGTACATCACACAGCTCCACTAAAGATAGTGCTTATGGTTCAATGGAAAATAAAGTTAATGCATCTTCAAAAACAGCATACAGGACTGAAAACAAGCAAGTATTAACTGTAGATCCACCGCAAAATAGTCCAAGTAGATCTCTCAGTGGATCTTCAATGCAACAAAATAGATCTCCTCTCATAAGCCATGCTCAAAGAATACAAAGGAGTGAAGAAGTATATTCCAAAGAGTTAGAGAGACAAGGCAGTTCATCAACACTTCATTCGCTAGGAGCCTCATCGCGATCCAATAGTTTGCATGTAACTCGAAACAGTTCCTCAGAAAGTACATCCAATTTAAATCTAGAGACGCCTCTTCAAAGCGAGAATGGTGTTTCTACAAGACCAATAAATCCAGCGGTGACTCAGAATGGATTTAGCCCTGGCCACAAACAAAGGGAACATCAAACCCAGTCATACATGTCGATGAAAAGTAGTGTATATGACAGGGTGAACACCCGCAAAGAAACAACTAACTACAATAATGATCATCAACATAATCAAACACAGGAAAGCCCATATACGTCTATGATGAATATTGTACAAGGCCAGATTAAAATAGCACCACATGGAAATGAAATCAACAGGAACGTTGTTGATGTATCGGTTACTTCAGTGGCTCAAAATAAGAAACTATAATTTGCTCAAGTTAATTATTGTGAAATGTTTAAAATACCAAGCTCCAGCTAAAAGAAACTTATATTTTAACGTGATATTATCGTTTTTGTAAATTTTTTTTCTTCTCTCTGTCGTCCCCATGAAAACATAATCTAAAATTTAATGTTAGTAAACAGAACTGTATCCAAAAAGTATTATTATTATTATTGGTATCTACCTACTTCCAAAAAGCAACGGTTGACATAGGAATAAAACACACCTATTTTGTAATAAGTCCCGTCACCTATTTTGTAATAAGCGCCCGCGCCGTCCGGCGAGCTTGCACTTTGCGGCTGGCGCTCGGACTGCGAGCTTACACCTCGCGGTCGGCGCGCGGACGGCGAGCTTGCACCTCGCGGTCGGCGCGCTGGCGGCTAGCTGTAACCTAAATTCGAGGCGATGCGATGCTGGGTTGGAGCGGTGCCGTTGCGGTGCCGGTATAGTGTGCCATGACCTTAAGTGTGCCAAACGGCTATCCTGTACATTGATTTGCGATTTTCCATTGATTTTGAGCTCGTACACCGAACACTAAGTATATCGGATAGTTGGGAGAACCGGAGAACGGTCATGTCAAATAACAGTCGTATTTTTGCTGCTTTTCATTAAAATATTATAATAAATAGTAAGGGCAGGACTCATTAAGCTTATTCTAAAGTAGGTAAGTATTATTTACAGGTTATGGTTTTAATTTTGGATATCTTTTACATTATTAACTTTAGACCTACAAATAATTTAGTTACAGATTCAGATATATAAAGACATTATAATAATAATAATAATACTTTTTTTCTTTAAAATGTAATAATAGGTACCTAATTACTTGGTTGGCCTGTATCAGTGGCTAGTATATTATAATATTTTTGAACTTTCTGAAAATATATGAATGTTTATGAATAAACTTTTTTATTTTACCTCCCCTTTAGTTGGTCATCTGCAGCACGCATGTTGTTAGTTTGTATAAGGTTTTTTTTAAAAACAAAGATAAATTCGCGCAAATACAGATGACTAAATAGTTGTGGGTACCTACCTACTATCTAATAAATGAAGTGGGCTTAGGTGAAAGTAGTAGACGATGATCACCGAAAAGTTCGGATTTTTACCAATAAGAGAGATTTTAGGATAGCATACAGAGGTATTAGATTTCATGTTTTAATAAAATATTTTAGACATTAAGATAGTTTATTTTATTTTATTTGCTACTGCAAATAAACCACACGATAATTTTACGCGTTTTAAAGCGAAAGCACAGTAAAATTGCATAGCATTTTTCTAATTTAGA
This sequence comes from Catoptria pinella, assembly GCA_963556745.1. Lineage (NCBI taxonomy): Eukaryota > Metazoa > Arthropoda > Insecta > Lepidoptera > Crambidae > Catoptria > Catoptria pinella. Next base: position 9,874,910 of record OY750771.1, read on the forward strand.
GATCCCACCTTTCCTAATTTGTCCGTTTGTGTAACTGTTACAAAATCGATTATCGAAAGGTAATCGACTTTAGTTCAATTGTTATAAAAATATGTTCCTGTAACAGAACATCACTAGCTAAACATCTGTCGTCATTTGTCATGTGTGTCGCTGTCAGTTGTCACTGTGTCAAAATAATTGAAATTTTTACCGTGCGTACCGACCGTTCGCATTTCGCCGCGCGTAGAAAACAATATCATGGAATAAAAAGATTATTAGTATTAAATACTGTGTGTCGTATTATAAGCCGTGTTTTAATGTGTGAACCTTAGTAAAAAAAACTGTCATCGCAATTCAATTTGCATCAATATGTTCATAAATATTCTAACCTCTTAACATATTTTCGGTTTTAAGTTTATTAATTCTTAAGCAATATGCAGAAATTACAAGAAAGTGTGTTTTCGATAGTTAAAACTACAAATTTGTCACAGGCAGTGTTCAGTTTCTTGCAGCCATCCGAAGATTCATCAGGTTCTGACAACATACCTATTTATAAATAAGTAGTTATAAGCAGTCGCCGTGGTTTACATTTTACTGTGCAAACCGTAGCGTTTTTTACAGTAACAGTTCTATTCCATCTACGCCATAATATTGTAATGCTCATGATATCTCATTTTAGATAAAACTCCTCTTGGTGGTATACTCAATGATACAAGGCATGGATGGCTTGCCCTAGGCCCCAAATTTTGTGTTGTGGATCTAAAGTCTGGTCTTAAAGTTGCTGCTAAAACATTTGGAACTCCATACAGGTAAATGATACTACACTTATTTGCTAGTATTATGTGTAATGAAACTGAAAAATAACAATTTTTTTTATTTCAGCAATTCTAGAACAATAGTTACTAGTGTTATAGAGCTGCCTACTCCACTAACCGATAATTCTAAACAACTCATCATTAGTATATCTGAAGATATCACCAGTACAATATGCATCTTCCATATGAATGGCTCTCAAACACTGCGCTGCATACAGACTGATTTGGTAGTTACGGAGCTTGCTGTGTGCGATGTGATGCCCAATGGTCCGTTTTCTTGTTTTGATGGTGTTGTAATGGCGGGTACGAAAAATGGAGAGATCTTTGTGTTTGATCTTAATAGAGCAGGTCTCATTGAAGGTATTTATAATTAAAATTTCATGATAATTTGTTTATAATTTTTTTTTACTTTTTTTTTTTATTTAATCTCTATTGTACAATAATAAAAAAATAGATAAGGCAATAGAAGAGGCAAACTTTTACTTTTTTATTGAATTTTTAGCAATGAAAGACATATCACAAGGCTACGAGCATCTTATCCAAAATGAGAGCAACCCAGCAAATCTTACCTTCTTGCCTTTAAATGCAGTGCAACACATTGAAGAACAAAGAGATCTGGCTCTTGAGAATAATGACCATTTAACTGTATTACTGAATGATACCTCTATGGTCGAAGGACAGTACATATTCTATAATCCAGATGGAACAGTTCGCATGAAGACTAAAAGCGACCAAGTTAAAGTAACAGTATTACAATACATACCACAGTTGGGAAGCTTGGCTGTTGGTTATAATTTTGGTGCCTTTCAAATTTGGAATCTATTGACTTTGGAATTAGAGTACACTTCCCAGGTTAATGTGGAATGTGTACCTGTTACACATTTTGGTTTTCAGGTAGAGTACATTTCATTACCTTAGAAACTGATATGAAGCTAACCCTCCGTCGCAGTATATGATATTCTCAAAACATAATAGCAAGACATTATAATCTCATAATAGCACATTCGGGAAATATGTTATTTGCTAGCTAAATGTATATTGTAACCTGTGTGGTTATATTATAAAGATTAAAGTATAATAAAGCGGCCAAGTTCGTGTCGGACTTCGCACATTTACCAAATAGGGCTAAGGGGCGAGGCTTATCTGTGCTACGTGTTTGACACAAAATTAAGTTGGTTTGTAATAGAAAAATGGAAGAATAGCAAAATTTAAAAGAAAATAAACAGTAAATTATGAATACATTGGTATTTGTTGGTAAAATATACGTAATAATAAACATTACCAAATTTCAAGTTCATAGGTCAAATCGGAAGTTAAACTATGTGCGCATACCATTGCTTAACCTCGAAGATAGATTATGTGCTTTAAAGACTATATTTTTTATGATTTAATTACAAATGTTAATTAATGTTTCTAATTATGTACTTACTAAAATTTTTTGTTTTCTTTGAAGTAAATAAAGGATTATAAGAAAAATAAATTACAAATGTGTAGTTTTCAGATTTTTCCATGTACTTAGTCGTATATATGACGATGTCAACGGATAATTTCGATTCCCATGAGTGTCGAAATATGTTTTTTTTTGCGGCATGAACGGCCATCTCTTTTTTTCACGTTAAATTAGAAGTTTGATTTTTCCACAACTTCAAGGGACTGTAGACCTGAGTATATGGTTTTAATTTGAACTCGATACATCTACACTTTCCCGAGATCTTGGGTTTTGCTTGACAGACAGACAGACCGACAACAACGTGAGTGCTATAAGGGTTCCTTTTTCCTTTTGAGGTACAGTACCCTAAAAACTAAGAGATCTTTGAACAGTTTTCTATTTTACTACTTATTATTGATTTGGTAGTATGCAAATTGACATTGGAATAATAGAAACAATCAAACGTCAAAGCAATGTAAATTTTTTTTTTCCTTTATAGTCGTAGTAAGCAAATTATAATGGTTTCATATTCTGACATTTATTTATAGGAGCCTTGTGATGATCCCAGAGCATTTTGCTACCTGTGGGTGGTCTATTCAGTTACTGACAGGTTTGACGAAGAGGAATTCCCAGTAGCTGTGATGTACTCTCTCACATATCATGGGAAAAGGATGTTGTCGGACACTAAGTGCCTTTACCAAGTGAGTTGGTTATGCCTCTTCTATTACTTAAGCCAATATTTTAACTGTTATAATAACTTTGTGCTACGTTACATTCCTCAAAGTCAACATGATTGTGCAACTTATGCATGCACACTTGACAAACTACTGTAGTCTAGTGTGCTGTTGTCAGTACAAAACAGTGTAGTGTAGTAGTGTATTGACATTATGTTTTATGTCTTTGTTTCGAGTGCATACGTGCTAGTCGGCGTCTGTGTCTATGGTACAGATCGTATGTACAGTGAATGGCACGCTGGGCTTCACGAAAGGGTAATAATATTCAATCAATTTTATACTTAAATCCAGTGATTTTAAAGTTCAAATTAAATTGCAGATTTTTGACAGCTTTGTATAACCTGACGTGCTGCTTATTGTACACACGGTCTGTCCATAGACTACTTAAACCTGTATTCACAAACATTACTATGAGGTCTCACAGTGGCCGCGGTCGCACAGCATCCTAACTACCAATCACACGAAATATGTAAAACAAACGATCCAATCACAAAGCTCTATTTCAACACATACGCAAGGGTCGTATTAGTATTGTTATTAAATACAGGTGTTAGTGTACGAGTCTGTCATGGCGGTGGACAGAGTGAGGACGTTTTGTGGCGCATTGCCGAGCCAAAACTGTATTATACTAAAATACATAAATATTTCCGTCAGGAGTTTTCAATGGCATCAATAAGATTCCAAGTGGAGTTGACAGCGATGGAAGATGCTGGTCATTTGATCGGAGGCAAATGTGTCTCCTGCCATACTTACTCTATCAATTACACCTTGGGGTCAGAAGGAGAAGACAGTAAGTACTTAGTTATAATAGTTAATCAATACCTTGAAAATAATTTAGCTTATTGCAAAAAGTGATATAAAAACTTACCATTACTAGCCTTCAAAGCATGACTATTAAAATTTTACCAGGGCCCTATAATAACGTGACAATTTGTCAATCGTCATGACAGTTTGTCAATGTCATGTCAATTTGTCAATCGTCATGACAATTTGGTTTACATTGCGGTGTAGCGTATGAGTAGTTTGTTCTATTTTCTAATTGGTTGACGCAATGAATTTGAAATAGTCATGACGTGACAATTATCACGTTTATTAAATAGAGCCTAGGCTACTATTATAAACCCGAAAGGCTTATATATCTGCTCAGCCCCCTTAGCATAACCACCGAAACACGATATGATATAGTGATTGACCGACACTTAACTGTTAAAAGAGAAAAGGTTTTGACAGTTAGGTGTCGATAAAACGCCAACCACCAATCTAATAACTACATTTTTATTGAAAAATAAAACCTTGCATTTCTTGAGAAAAGCACCATATAAGGTACGGGAAGCTATTTACATTGCCTCAAATGATTAAACCATCCTCGACAATGTAAATGCTAACTTCCCGTTCTCGATTGTAATGTACAATTATTTTCTATTATCAGGTATGTTAAACATTTGCCAGCTGGTGTGGGAGTGTTGGAGTGAAAGCCCAAACTCGTCGCAATATGGAATGCTACTGTTTGACCTCGACCAGTGGTATAAAGACCAAATGCCAGGTATTTAACATGATTAAATTTTAACTTCATTTCTACATTAAGATAAATAATATTAGAAAAAATACTAGAAAAAATCGACTCACCCGTAGCACCTCATTTCTACAAATATTTTTGTATTGTGTGCAAACTTTTAGTTTTCGTTTTAATTGATTACATTATATCTCATACATTGATGAGATATACAAATTTAACTCGAATAGCAGTGAATGTGTTAACCTTTAAAGGTTTCATAAACCAAGCCGAACCTACTCTTATGATGTCAAAACCTTAACATAATCATCAAGCACCTAAAAACTGTTTCTCTTATTTTGGTCCTTCGACCCGGATCGGATACATTTAATCAATCCTTTTTTGATAAACACGATATTTAAGAACAGACAGGGTTATTTGTAAGTCTTTTTGTTTTCGTAGAACAATAAACGTTGTTGTTTATAATGTTATTTATTTATATACTCTTTATTGTATACACACAGAACAAACAAAGTAACAGTACAAACAAATAGGAGACATACAAATGGCGGCCTTATCACTAAAAAGCGATTTCTTCCAGGCAATCTTGAGATGGACAGGAATTTAGATAAATGTGGTGGAGTAGTTGGCATTGTGCAAATTCAAGAAAATAATAATAATCTTACTAAATTCGAATACCTACACAAATATAATTGATAAAATGTAACTAATATATTACATACAACTAAAAATATAATAAACCAACATAAACTGACATAATACCTACAGTGCGAAGGGGAAATTATTATTAGTAAGACCAGGAGAAAAAAAACAAAAAACTTATAAAGCAAGATAGTGCTCTTTGACTAGCTTTTTAAAAGTGTGCTGAGATTGAGCAGTCCTTATCGTTACCGGCAAAGCATTCCATAAACGGACAGCCTGTACCGAAAAAGATCGATTGTAGAACATAGTAGAATGTATTGGCATTTCCAGTAGTATGTTTGTTAGTAATCTACTCCAGCGAGGTTGTCGGTGTTTTAAAAAAAACCCTGTATACTTTCTTGGCAGAGACGTACCGTCTGCAAAGTAACCCATTCATGAGTGCCACGTGGTGCTCAGAGCTGGCGGGCGCGTGCGCGTTAGACGCTCGCCTGTCGCCCGCTTCAGTGGCCCCGTACTCGCACTGTACGAGGCTGGAGGAACACTTCTACCCTAACTCGCTGCAGTACCGTAAGTGTATATAACTTTATCTAGCAACCCGTTAGACGCTCGCCTGTCGCCCGCTTCAGTGGTCCCGTACTCGCACTGTACGAGACTGGAGGAACACTTCTACCCTAACTCGCTGCAGTACCGTGAGTGTATATAACTTTATCTAGCAACCCGTTAGACGCTCGCTTGTCGCCCGCTTCAGTGGCCCCGTACTCGCTCTGTACGAGGCTGGAGGAACACTTCTACCCTAACTCGCTGCAGTACCGTAAGTGTATATAACTTTATCTAGCAACCCGTTAGACGCTCGCCTGTCGCCCGCTTCAGTGGTCCCGTACTCGCACTGTACGAGACTGGAGGAACACTTCTACCCTAACTCGCTGCAGTACCGTGAGTGTATATAACTTTATCTAGCAACCCGTTAGACGCTCGCTTGTCGCCCGCTTCAGTGGCCCCGTACTCGCTCTGTACGAGGCTGGAGGAACACTTCTACCCTAACTCGCTGCAGTACCGTGAGTGTATATAACTTTATCTAGCAACCCGTTAGACGCTCGCTTGTCGCCCGCTTCAGTGGCCCCGTACTCGCACTGTACGAGGCTGGAGGAACACTTCTACCCTAACTCGCTGTAGTACCGTGAGTGTATATGACTTTATCTAGCAACCCGTTAGACGCTCGCCTGTGGCCCGCTTCAGTGACCCCGTACTCGCACTGTACGAGGCTGGAGGAACACTTCTACCCTAACTCGCTGTAGTACCGTGAGTGTATATGACTTTATCTAGCAACCCGTTAGACGCTCGCCTGTGGCCCGCTTCAGTGACCCCGTACTCGCACTGTACGAGGCTGGAGGAACACTTCTACCCTAACTCGCTGCAGTACCGTGAGTGCATAGAACTTTATCTAGCAACCCGTTAGACGCTCGCCTGTCGCCCGCTTCAGTGGCCCCGTACTCGCACTGTACTTACTAACTACTTAAAAGTTAAATTACTTTCCACTCGTGATTTCATCCATGCGGAACTCTAATTTAAATGGAAATTTCCAAAGACCTTAGCGGATGCATTAGGTATAATAATGTATATGTAATATACTATCTGTTTATTGGTTTGAGCTGTGTTTTGATAGATCAACCATTCACATTTTCCTTTTAATATAACTAAATAATATATTCTTTGATGCGTTTTTTTATTCAGAACAGAACATCTCTTTATGAATTTTTGAGTCAAGCTTAAATATTCAAGTAAATAAATAATAAATATTTGACAACATCACATACATTGTTCCGATTCCAAAGTAAGTAGCTAAAGCACTTGTGTTATGGAAATCAGAGACAACGGTGGTATCACAAACACCCAGACCTGAGCCAATACAGAAAAGTTCGTTTTCTAACTTGACCCAACCGGGGATCGAACCCGGGACCTCAGAGATGGCGACACCTTGAAAACCGGTGTACAAAGCCACTCGACCACGGAGGTCGTCGAATATTACGTCGTTAGTCCTAATATTAATCACATCACAATCACAAAAAGCAACTTTTTTTTACAGAATGTATCTGTCTAACCACATCGGACGCCTGCGTGTTAGGTACAGTTGGTATTCAGCGTCAGATAATTAACTCGCTGGAGTCGACCGGGCCCACCGCCCTCCTCAACCCTTCCCGCCTGTACCGCGCCTGCCTGGCGGCGGGACTCACGCCGCTGTATACTTACCAACACGCGAGAGAACCCTCACAGGTGAGCTTATGAAATTTTTGACAGTAGTCTAGTTATGTTCATAGATATACAGGGTTATTTTTTTCACAATTAACTAAAGTACGAACAAATTACGGTTTGAGAGTGTCCAATATTACAATAATTTACTTGACAAGATAATTCAAATCCAAGGTAAAAGAACACGCGTGCACATTGTAATTGTTGTTGTTCACATACAACACAGTATATCGGATCCAGTCCCATACACAATCCGATGCGTCCGATTGTCTGTATCCAAAGCAACGGATCCGACAAAACGGTCCTGTAATAGTGGGTGAACATCACATCCGGTAGCGACGGAACCGTTAAAAAATGTTCATTAAATACGGATCTGCTGTGTGAAGGTTCACCCACTTAGGGTCAGATCACACCGAAACGCGACGCCAAGGGGTGGCCTCAGGCTGCGCCTCGCGGCGTCGCGCGGAAATGTGTATCTTTTCGTGTAGTAAATAAAGTCAAATGTCGAGTCGCTCTATTAAAATGTACGTTGCGACTCGGTGTGAGCGGACCCTTACATCGAAATTGTGTTCTGCGCATCATCTAGCGCGATGTTCCGCCTTTATGTTTGCAACATATTGTAGCGTATTTAAACCTGAAACTTTAACATAAACCAGGAGGAACAGCGCAGATTCCTACTATCGGTCGCGTTGGAGGCTCGCCTGAGCCGCTTCCTGAAGCGTTGCGCGCACGACTGGGCCACCGGCGCGCACGCGGGCGCGGCCTGCACGCTGCCGCACTTGGTGAGTTTAAGGAACAGTTACAACAACAAAAGCTAGAAACTGCTCTTAGAAAAATGCTATTATAGAGTTTCAGAATTTTCATTATCGATTCATCAAAATAGGTCCCAGCTATTGGACGTGAAAATGTTACAAACGAACAGACCGATAGTTATTTTGCATTTACCTCTATTATCTGAGTACGGATGGTCGAGTGACCCTGGGAAGTCAATAGTCGCTATCTATTTCTTTTTCTGCTTGTTTCAGTCTCATTCAAGTTATATTACTTAATCGTGTTTTAAAAAAAATAGTTATAATACTAAATAATATACTAGAAAAAATAGGACTCGCACCAGATCATGTTCTCGGACGGGAATCGAACCCGCGATCTTTGGATAACCGGTCCAATGCTCTGACCGCTGAGCTACCGAGTCACTAGTGGGAACGTCGAATTTCTTCTAGTATATCAACTCTTACGTTGCAAGCCAGCGCCATCTCACCAATGTAGAAGGAATTAACCTCAACATTCAACTGAACATCTTTCCAGATATTTTTAAACAGTTGATTAAGATGAGAAAGCTTTTTAACTATTTGAAATTTTGAGATTTAAGCATTCACAATGCTATTTTTATATAATACTAAATAATATACTAGAAAAAATAGGACTCGCACCAGATCATGTTCTCGGACGGGAATCGAACCCGCGATTTTTGGATAACCGGTCCAATGCTCTGACCGCTGAGCCACCGAGTCACTAGTGGGAACGTCGAATTTCTTCTAGTATATCAACTCTTACGTTGCAAGCCAGCGCCATCTCACCAATGTAAAAGGAATTAACCTCAACATTCAACTGAACATCTTTCCAGATATTTTTAAACAGTTGATTAAGATGAGAAAGCTTTTTAACTATTTGAAATTTTGAGATTTAAGCATTCACAATGCTATTTTTATATAATACTAAATAATATACTAGAAAAAATAGGACTCGCACCAGATCATGTTCTCGGACGGGAATCGAACCCGCGACCTTTGGATAACCGGTCCAATGCTCTGACCGCTGAGCTACCGAGTCACTAGTGGGAACGTCGAATTTTTTCTAGTATATTATTTAGTATTATATAAAAATAGCATTGTGAATGCTTAAATCTCAAAATTCCAAAAAAAAAAAAATAGTTATATCAAACTTGGTATCGGTTGCTATAGTGAACTAATTCAACAATTTCCAATTTTAGCATATTTTAATGCTATAATTTGCCTGCAGGTGGACTGGTGCTGGCGACGTGCCATAGAACTGAAGGAGAACGCTAAAGAACTCACTGCGCCTTTATTTTCGTCCGCTACTTTGCCTGATAGGTGAGTGTTATATTGTCTTTGCTCTCTCTCTCTGTTTTTCTATCTCTCTCTCTTTCTGTTCTTCTCTGTTTTGAGTGTCTTATCGTATGATACGGCAAATAGAATACACGGTAGTATTACCGTGTTTTTTATATGACGTAGCTTTCCTAATTTATTAAATTGAAGTGCATTTTTTTATATATTTTGCTTACACCTACGATAATTGGCTTTTAAGAAGCAGAATGTTAGAAACCTACTCAAATTCTCAGCTTAATCCTTTGGCTAAAGTTGGGGAATTGACGTGCAAATAGCCGTAATAATGAGAAATTGACGTGAATACGTAATAATGTATCATCTTAAATAGAAAGTTATAAAGGTATTTTTTAATCAATAATGTTTGTCGTTATTCAGTCAAAAGTCAAGTCAAGTGTAACAAAATTATGTGACTGCTTATACTAAAAGATGACAGTGTTGCTAAAACTGTACAACTTTCTCCAAGGAACATAGGTCGAAAAACTTTCTTTTTCGCTTTTCTATTGTAAGTCGGTCAGCTGATTTTTTTTTATTTTTCGACCTAGCTATACTACCTGCCTGCCTAGCATGATCACCGAATAACGATATATATCGCGTGATATAGCGTTTTATCGACATTCAACTGTCAAAATCCATTCCCTTTTGACAGTTAAACGCGATGAATCACTATATCATATCGCGTTTCGGTAGTCATGCTAGGGGGGCTGGAGAAAGTTGTTCAGTTTAAGCAACACTATCACCTATTTCAGTATAGTCATGTAATTTTGTGACATCTTATATACTTTTGTTTGTCCTTAGGAACGTAGTGCGATGCTTGGAACACTGCGTCCAGCAGCTGTCTCAACTGACAGGTCTTCTGGATGCCATCCTCACTAAATGCTGCAATCTCGTCGTTCCTGATGGTGAGTTTCAATAACTTCTCAAATTAAAACAAACAACAAGTTAATTGACTTTGAACTCTATGTGTTGGATTTAAGGTAAAAAAAATTAAGAAAAAAAAACTTGTTTATGATTTTATCTTAGTTCACTAGGTACGTATTATTTTTTGTATACTACGTGTATTTTTTAATAAATAAGTTCGTAAATACTTCCTTTAGTTGTTAATGCTCTAGTTATTACTATTGTATTGAATCAAGCGCTGAATTATGGAAGGGTACTAGGGTATTCCAATCCAATGCATGCAAAAACCACAAAGTCTCTCTTTTAGTTGCTATACAGCGAGAAAGAGATGTCAATACAGCATTTTATAAACCTGGCAGGTATTAATAACAAGTTATACGACCTCTGATTCCGAATTCTAAAAATACACTTTTGTTCCAGCGCTAAGCGAAATGGAAGAAAAGTACAAGGGCATAGGCACAGTCTCTTTGTACTTCCAAGTAGTGCAGTGGTTTCTACGAGTCGGGCTACTGCCGGAGCGCCACGACGCCTTCCCCGCGGCGCCCTACCCCGCCAAGCAATTGTACGCCATGTACAGTAAAAGGTAAACTATCATAAATCATATTTGAAAAATACTAGAAAAAATCGACTCATCCGTAGCACCTCAGACGGGGCTCGAACCCGCACCCTTGGGATTCCGGCCCAATGCACGGACCAAAGATGTATACTAGAAAAATCGACTCACCTGTAGAACCCAGACGGGACTCGAACCCTTACCCTTGGGATTCCGGCCCAATGCACTGACCAAAGATTTTTCTTTCGAATGTAGAGGTATTTCCTCACATTGATGAAATAGCGCTAGCTTGCAGCGAAGAAGTAAAAAGTACTAGAAAATTTCGCCGCTCCCACTGGCGACTCGGTATGAACGTAACAATACCAACAGCGGAGATAACTTTCTTTGTATCGGAATACTTTATCGCAGTATATTATTGTACTATAGCTACCGCCATCTTAGCTAAATCTGACACATTTTTTTTCTTTACTTTTATTGATATCTTTCGATCGTCATTTGTTGCAGGCGACTCAAGCTTCAAAGATTACTGGACAATTCACCAGTGGATGAGCCGCCGAGCAAATCTTGTGCGCTTCTTTATATCGACCAATTGATAGAAAATGAGTTCGGTGGCGAACGGATTCGTCAGTAAGTATACACTTCTAAGACTTTCGCGCGTACAGTTCATTAGAAATAAAACACTTTTTACGGATTACAGCGCGTATATTATTAATTCAGGTGTTGTTTTAGAATTATTTAGTTTGTATTTATTGGTTTTTAGAATTCCCGACGTTTCGACACCTTTCAAGGGGCCGTGGTCACGGGAGGACCGATAAATACAAACTAAATAGTTCTAAAACAACACCTGAATTAATAATATACGCGCTGTAATCCGTAAAAAGTGTTTTATTTCTAATCATCAGTGAGTACTTTATTATTATTCACAATTTTGTAATATTTTATTTTAATTATTAAATCATTTCCAACATGTTTATTTTTAATTTCAATTCGATAAGTAGAATTTAATGTCTAGTTAACAGATTCTATTCGTATTACAGATTTTAGCACGCAAACTCTCGTTTTATAACAGGACGCATTTCTAAAATAGAAAGGAATAGAGTGATGCCGATAAAGTGCATATAAATGTGATGATTCCCTAAAACTCCCGCAACGGTTTATTACAAGATAGCCCATATCGTTCCCAGGATGTGGATAAAAGGTGGCAGTGAGTGCAACGGCCTGTACCCGCCGCCCTCGCTGTACGCGCTGCTGCGGCTGTACCTGGTGACGGACGTCAGCGACGAGCACAAGCACGCGCTAGTGCTGTACCTGCTGCTCGACTACAGCGTGCTGCTCGACCAAGTGCAGTCAGTGGGCTTACAATATTACCGTACCGCCTTATTCATGATAAGTTACGGAAGGATTCTTAAAAATATTTTTTTATAATCCCTCGATAGCGACGAACGCTCTATAAACCTTTGATAAAATTATAGGAGGGTGATACCGCTGTAGACATGGACCTAAATGTATTTGAGTGATAACATGGTGGACTAAATAGCATCTGATTAAAGTGACATGACAGCTTTCACGTTATTTTACAACATATTGACATTTGATGGCAGATATTTGTTTATTTTTACGGAAAATGTGGTTCGTCATAGTGATTCGGTCATAACAATCTTTATTTTTATTATTTTTTAAGGTGTTTTATGAATAAGGCGGTTAGTCACCTAACGCGCTACCTCGCGTTGAAGGAAATGTAGTTAGGAATGTCGAAACCGTCACGCCTATGTCACCTCCGCCGACTGACTGACGCCACAGCACAATAAAAAAAGATAATATATTAAATGATGGGATTACAATATCATATAGCACCTTCCGACACCAACACAGTTCAACAAAATAAACATAAATAAATTAAAATTACTCGCCCCACTCACAGAGGAAAGTAATTTTAATTATTATAGACCATTGCCGGTTAGTTTATTTTTTAATTATATCTAAATATAATTAAAAAATAAACTAACCGGCAAATAGCTCACATGCGCGTACGATAGGTCTCTATCTACAGCAGCGCGAGCAAGATCATAATTTTCTGTCATCCTGCCATTGTCTAGTATCCCCACTAGGGCACAGGCCTTCCTTACACCCACTACGCGGGCCCATTGCGGATTGGTGAATGTGAACGGCTGCAAATGTAGCCGGCTTAAAGTGTCTTGCGTTGCGACGATACTAAATTGTTGGTCACCCATCGGATGACCGACCCTTGCTAAAGTTGCTTAACCGCCTCAGTCGCAGGCCGAATCCGCAAATCACTTCGTTATCAAATTCTTTGTTTAATTTAAATATAGATAAACAAAGAAGTAAATATGCACTACGCATTACGATTAACATATCATGTAAAGTCTGTGTCACATAACATTACGTTTCACTTTATTTAGCCGAGCTAGAAAACAAGATCGGTTTATTTAAGCGCAAACTAATTACAAATATTTTTTTTAGAAGTCAATATTTCCCTACAGGTATGAAGCGGTGATTCGCCGGTTGATGCAATTCCCCACAATGTTTGGGCTCAGCAACACAGCTATCAAAGCTACGCAAGCGTTCTGGCATCTCGACCATAGGGACTTCGACGTAAGAACTATTTTGTTTTGATCATAGAGAACTCTTATTATAAGCGCTGTTTTTTATTTATAAATATAAGTACAGCTGTACTTAGTTATAAATAAAAAAAGGAAGAGCTCTTGCATAAGTAATTTTTCTTTTCAAACCTATTCAAGCTAATGTAGTATAGTCGGTCTCAGAAGTAGCTTTACACCTTAGTACTTTGTCACTCTTACAAGTCCTGTTCAAAGTTTACTATACATGGTGTTACAAAAGTACCCCTAATGCCGAATATGGTAGATAGGGACCATCAAACTGAACAACTTTTACTATGGGACCAACTCTGAAATCGCGAAAAAAAATCAGCTGTTTCATACATTTTGTTATTTTCGATTTTAATTTTTGTATGAAACAGCTGATGTTTTTTTCGCGATTTCAGAGTTGGTTCCATAGTAAAAGTTGTTCAGTTTGATGGTCCCTATCTACCATATTCGGCATTAGGGGTAGTTTTGTAACACCTTGTATTAAAACTATATTTGGCACTATGTAGTACTAAAGCATTCAGCCACTTCTGACGGCAACCTTAAAAGCTTAAAATATTTTGTCAAATCACTACCTTCCGTTACAGTTCGCCCTTGACCAACTACAATGCCTAACTGGCAACACTCTTTCCGAATGGCAACACAACGTGGTACTATCCTCATTACTAGCCCAAAAGAAGACACAAGCTGCCCTCCAATACCTTCACGTCAGGAAACCAGCTCCAATACAGATTAAAGACGACAATTCATTTAATAAAGTAAATGATCATGATAAGTTGGAAGACTGGCAGCCTTGCTGTAGCCTGTACCTCGCAAGGGGACTGGTGTTCGAAGCTTTGGATGTTATTAGGATGTGCGTGCAGAATGCTGCTACTTTGGAGGACAAGGTGCAAGTGCTGAACTTTTTCTTCAAAGGTTAGTTGTTTATATTTATTGAACATGCCTCCAATATCTTAATATTAGGAAACTAGCTTTGGTACAGATTAAACGATAGTTCGTGCAACAAAGCGAATGATCACGACAAGTCGGAAGACTGGCAGTTTTGCTGTAGTCTGTATCTGGCGAGGGGATTGGTGTTCGAAGCTTTGGATGTTATTAGGATGTGCGTGCAGAATGCTGCTAGCTTTAAAGGTTCATTGTTGTTTATCCTCTTTAGTAATAGTTGATGAATGTTATTTAATGATCTTTAAAACTCCTTAGCTAAAATTAGACTTAATACATATTAGAAAAAACATTTATTTTCTTCAATCCTGTCTTTACTAACTTATAGTGGTTTTTTAACTATGAAAATTATAAGATGTCACAAAGATAGCTTCAAATAAAAGATCAGATAAAAATAAAGTCATTTAGGCATATAACTGTATAATTCTGAATTTTAGCTAAGGAGTTTCATTTATGGTCAGATAATATTGATTACTATGCTTCAGAGTGAGGCGTATCCTTTCTACTATACATATTTTCGGAACCTAAAATTATTTAACAATACCACGAATAACGAAGATAAATACATATTTTATTTCTTTATAAAGGTTGCCGCAACTCCGGACAGCTGTCGAAGATATTGCAAGTGTCTCTGCTGCCTCTTGAGGAAGAAGTGTTCATAAAGTACTTACAGAACTGCAACGAGTCACAAACCTCGGACATTCTCGTCATGTACTACTTGCAGCAAGCCAGGTACGTGCTGTTTTTTAAAACCTCTAATTATATAGGTTTTATTTTAAAAGGACTTGTCAGTTATCATTATCCTACTATGTTTATTTTTTCTTTCAAAAGATTTTAAGTCAAAATATAAGTTACACGTTATTTATGTTTCTACACTATTAATTTATTTCAGATACATAGAAGCTGAACAATATAACAGTAAATTGCGTCATAGTAAAACGAGAGCCAAAGACCCATCTGGCTCCATAGAATCACTAGCCGAAGTGTTAGAAAGAGAGAGTGCCAGAGACACCATAGTGGAAATAGCGTGTGCTTCGTTACCGCATGTTACTAACGCAGTACGCGATTTTGCACTCTCTGAGAAGGACATAGAGCCGCATGGTGAGTTGCATCATGATCAGGACCAGGACAGAATTATACTTCTTATATGCTCTATGAATATTTTAGATGATGTTTCAAAAAGTGAGAGTTGATGGTAATGTCTATGAGCATACGAGCATCTATTTCATTACTATTTCAATTACATATGTTTGCGATTTTATATCATTAACGAATAAAAAAGTAACTTAGTACAATTTCTTACACAGATAAAATCCATAGTATGCAACAAATGGAAAAAGTAACTTTTGCCCTTCGAATAAAGTTGTAGTAATGTAGTAACTAACCACATTTTGGCATAGAATACCTAATAGTACAAGTACAGAAGGGACACTCCGCAAGGTCATTAAAATAAATAGACTCTTGCTCCGATACAATAAAGCTCAATTCAGGTCGCACAGCGCTCCCTTCCCCACTTAAAATTTGCCATTTTTCTATCGCGTACTCTCATCTCTTCTAACGTCGTTAGGGTTGAGTTGCTTTAAATGAACTGCGTAGCATAATTATCATAAAAAGGAAAGCTATTGTACGTACGTATAAGAAAAGCATACAATTAATTAATTATCTTAAGCGACGTACTTACGACGTGTGCGACTATATGCAACGCGGTAAGCGCGTGAGTGAGCATTGAAGTAACATGGTACACACTACCACACATGATGCTGCATGTTGCGTGAATACGTGTACCAACGTTGCTTGTAAGTAGATACTTAGAAACGGAGATCCGTTAGTGTAGAAAACACGCAGAGTCCAACACACTGAAAGCATCCACGCGCGTTCATGCAGAGCACGCGCCTACGTGCGGAGAAACATGCACACACGCGCGTGGGTGCGGGGCGATACGCAAGGTATGGCACACAAACTCCCGGCGACGCGTGCGTAATAATGGAAGGGATTGACGTGTGTTTAAAAATAGATATTTGAATGAAATGAGTTAGAGCCGCAACGAATCCACAAAATGCAACTACGCGTGTGAGTGCATAAAAAACCCGCATGATCATGGAGATCTGCACTCCCACAAGTACGTGCGTAGGTGCCTCGACACACAACATGCAGCATCATGCGTGACAGTGTGTGAATAGCCTTAGGGTGCGTCCACATCTGGCGAATGCGCGGCGAATGCGCAGCTCACGAGCTGCGCACGCGCTGCACGCATGCCATTACTGCCGCTGTTTGGTGCGCCTCATTAGCGCAACTCAGGAAATGCTTGTATAGTGAGCGCGATCTGCGCGCGTTCAGTTCGCGTGGGTGAAATGGTGCGGGACTTGAAGGGCGGTCGGGAGGAAGTAAGTGCAGCGCGCGAGCCGCGCACGTACGGCGCGTAGAATGCGCGCGATCGGCGCAGGAGCGACGGACGAGCATAAACAGCACGCGCGCAACTCGTATGCCGCTCGCAAGCTGCGCATTCGCCGCGCATTCGCCAGATGTGGACGCACCCTTATAGATCATACCTAAAGTGCGGAGTATCACTAGCCTCATCATAGTGAATAAATGTAGAAAGTAAGTTACTCAGGATGTCATTTATTTCAGTGATCGCACCCAAGCCTATGTCGGTGTTTGTGAAAGCGAGATCACCAAAAAACACTTTCACGTACCGTTCGTCCTTCATACAGGTGAGGACCCATTATGTCTTCGTTCAAACTTAATTCATTATGTATGAAAAAATCAAACCACGTTTGAAATTATGATTACATCGGTCAATATGTTTAAGGACACAATAGAGAATGCAAGTGAAACCTGGATAAACAAACCTAAAATGAGGAAAGGTCTCAAACGCGGGCTGAACGTGGAAGAGACACCGTTCATATGCACGCCCAAGCTAAATCGAATTAGGAGGTAAGAAAAAATAAAAAAAAATGCATTCTGTTAGTGGTAATGACCATCAGCCATTTTTAATGTCCCTACTGCTGGGGCACAGACCTTCCCTATGAGTGGATAAGGAAGATGGGCCATGACCCACCACGCTCGCCCAATGCGGATTGGTGGGTGTTAAGGACTGCAAGTGCAGCCGAGACTAACGGCTTAACGTGCCTTCCGAAGCACGGAGGAGCTCGAAATAATAAATTTTTGGTCACCCATCCCATGACCGACCCTTGCGAAAGTCGCTTAATCTCCGCAATCGTTAAGCCAGGCGTAGACCACCGAGTTAGTGGTAATAGCAAAGAATAATTAAGGGTCAGTATTGTGTCTCGTTCGGCCGTGTGTCTTTATTAAAGACACGTAACTATGGCGCATATGTGATTGTATGAAAAATTTTAATAAAAAAACATATGATTTGCCACAACTAAAAGATTTCTCATAGCAACCCTTAAAACATTTATATTTCAGCGTACTTACTGATCAGAATGCCGAGTCTACTCCGCCTAAACGAGCTAAATTGGACCTTAACGCCACACCAAAAACGCCTAAATTCGGTAGCGCGGTGAAAGTCAACGATAATCTCAGCAAACAGATATCTATTTTACTGGACATGCCTGAAGTTCAGAGTCCGGAATGCAAGTTGTATGTTGAGCGATCGGGCGCTGGCACTCCGCATAGTATTTTGAAGGTATTGTGTTACAATAATTAGTACATTCACAACCGCATTCAGAGACGTTGGCTAATGTTAATATGCTTTAATAAAGTTGTAGATAACTTGATTAATAATCATATACAGGGTGTCCCAAAACTGTGCCACACAGAGGAAAGTATCTTAAATATTGGAAGATAGGGAATTTTACTGAAACTTCATCTTCTTTTAAAAATAATGGGAACTTTAAATAAACCTTTCTTCAGACTTCTTTTTTCTTTCTGTCATAAAAATCATTGTAATTAAAAGCCTCCATTTGGCACCACGATTTCCTTTCTACGGCACGGCCTCTGGTCCAGGCTGGTCCCGCTACGGCCCTTATCTCGTCAACCCATCTTTTGTGTGAATTTCCTCGTTTCCTTTTGATTTCCATAAATAATCATACTGCAATTTAAAAAACGTGAAAATCTTGTTTAAATCTATCGAAACGGACTTTATTTGTTTTTGAAATGTTAAATATATTCCAGATACGTAGAAGCGAGATGGAGAGAGAGGCGCCATCGCCAGTTGATTCCCGTTACCTCGGCGAAAGTGACGACGACATGTTGGAAACTTGCAGCAACCATACTCACTTCAGCGACAAGTCAGTAGTACATAAGACCTCATAAATAGCAATAGTCTGTTCACGGAGAGTAAATAAAAAATAAAACATGGTTTCTAAATTCGTTACAAGCGGCCCTCTAATGGAGAATGTTCGAGTGGTATTACGTAGCACACCACCGCGTAACAATATCAGCGAAACCGCAGTAGTTCCGCCATGACATGTCTTCTATTGACGACGATATATGACGGTCACATTTACATAGCGGTTTCGCGTCATTATTTTCGCGGAGGAGGAGGTGTGCCAACGGTCCGAGCCGATCGGGCGGAATCGCGCGAAAAAGAGACAGCATCATAGTTAAATCTATGCGTTAAAACAGGTTGTTTCGCTGGTCGTACAATAATTCATGCCGGAACCTACTGCGGTTTCGCTGGTATTGTTTCGAGGATGTTTGATCGGGACATTATGATGTCATATTTCACTCCAAACAGTAATCTAATTATCTTCTCAGCTTCAAGAGATATGGTGAAAATTTCTTCACATTCACGTGGCATCATTGACTATTGGAAAAATCACTAACAAAATTGTTTATTTATTTATATTCTTATTTTTAATTTACTTCTAAGAAAAAATACACATCAAGATTGTTGGCATATAATCTCTCGTTAAAACTTTTAATCAGGTAATGATCTCGATGCTCTATTACAGGCACTTAAGGTTCACAATCCCTACTGCATCGGAGTCCGGGTCAACTCCCTCGCCGCCTACTGCGACTGTCGCGCCGGTATTCGAAAGGGACACTGTGATAAAAAGAGAAGAACCCACGGCCGCTAAGAAAGAAAGAGAAGAAGATACTACCACGACTGATTCTCATGCCATTGTAAGTAAATTCATGACTATAAAAACTAAAAAAAAAAATACTTGTTTGGATCTTGTTCATGATATTTTTTTGTAATGTATTAAATATAAATATACTAATACATATACAACGTGTTACAAAAATACCCCTAATGCTGAATATGGTATATTGGGACCATCAAACTGATCAACTTTTACTATAGGGCAACACTGAAATCGCGAAAAAAAAATCAGCTGTTTCATACAAAAATTAATTATTAAAATATCAAAATGTATGAAACAGCTGATTTTTATTCGTGATTTCAGATTTGGTCCCATGGTGTATACATACTATTTATAATCAATGTATTTTGTCTTAGTATTAATGCTAATAATTACGTTTAATTTTAGGACGAAAGCCACCCATTAGAATCTCCACCCAAGAAAGTAGCTACTGGGGAGTCAGTCAAATCTAGGAAGTCTTATAAAGACACTGTCAAAGCAAGGTTAGTACTTAATATTGCATTCTTATAAAGGACCACAAATTAAATCTTATACAAGCAAACATAAAAGGATAATGCTCGCTACATCGCATGTATATAACTTCCTTATTTTTATAAATAAACAGAATAATAGTATAATGCTTTTCAATCTTATTGGCGACTCGGAACATCTCGCGAAATGATGCGCAGAACATGATTTCTATGTAAGTGGGTGGGAGCACGCATAGCGGCTATCTTCACAGCCGCCAATAAAAATGAAACGCATTATGACTTTGGATTTTGTGTTCAAAACATTTTGTCTGATTTGTTTTATTATAATAACTTTCAAAATATAAAGTTAAATAAATACACAACACATATTTGAATCTTTTTTTAATCAATAGTTTTAACATATTTTCCAATAACAGGCGTTCCTTATCGATATCGGCAAACAGCAGCCTAACCGACGACCCTAGCAGTTCCATCGAGAGTATAGCGGACATCCCTATAACTCTGATCAACCCACGCTACTCCACCGAAAGGCGACGAGAACTGGAGAGGGAAAGAGAGGTCTCTATGACAGAGATGCAAGTATCGGAAGAAAGAAGGAACACGATCAACCCTCGCTTCTCCACTGATAGGCGACGAGAGCTAGAGAGGGAAAGAGAGGACTCGGTGACAGAGATGCAAGTCACGGAAAGTGAAAAAAGAAGTGACACAATAAATCCTCGCTTCTCCACCGAGAGACAACGGGAACTGGAAAGAGAAAGAGAGGACTCGGTGACAGAGATGCAAGTTACGGAAGAAAGTAGAAACACGATCAACCCTCGGTACTCCACCGAAAGGCGACGAGAGCTAAGGGAAAGAGAGGACTCGGTGACAGAGATGCAAGTCACGGAAGACAGAAGGGAGACTTTGGAGGTATTTGTGCCGAGGATTGTTAAGGGGAGAAGAGGGATTAGGGAAGTTTTGGGAGACACTACGCCTCCGAATAGGTAAGTTATTTATGTAACTTGCTAGTATAGATGACAAAGAATATCTTTTCCAAAGAATATAATTTCAAATAGGGTAAAGTAAATGGTCTTTGCTAAGTTTCTTGTCGGTTTTCCGCTTTTTAGATGGTCGTTTTGAATCCCTGAATACTGATTAAGTAAATAATGTTTCATAGTTTTGAATACTGCCATACCTCATATGTACGAACGTGACCCTCCGATGTGAATGAAACTTCACTCGACAATGTATAGCAAAGAGTAAATTTTACAAATTAAAATATGTCGTTTTGTACCGCAAGCGCTCTGAAATCGGTCACTTCTATCGTACAAAGTTAATCGCATTGTACATCGCTTTAAATGTAAACAAATATAATTTTAGTTGTACTATTTGCGTCAAATTTCTTAAATATAAAAAAAAATAACTTAATATTTACATGAATCATATCACAGTTTAACTCTTTTTTTTCACTCTAAATAACAGTCATCTGTCTAAATCACAGTTTTCACTCTAAATAAGTCGTGAAACCTTCCAGAAGTAGATCAGTAACGCCCGAGCGCGCAGACTCTCCGCTCACCCCGCACCGGCGTAACGTTCGCGCGCGCTCGCGAACACCCGAGCTCAGCCCCGCGCTCGCCCCCATACCCGAGGCTCGCGCGCACGACGCGACAGCCGAACCTCACCCCACTGCCACTCTTACATCCGTACGGAGACTTAGGTATGTTTCCGTATCGTAGTAATGACGTAAATGTGTGGTTATTATGTATGTGAGTAATGTTCACCCGCGCTCGTGAAATCCGTAAATGAAAGCTATTTGTCAGTGATAAGAGTCGCTCTCTCGGAACTTTAGAACCCGAGTATTTTAACTGAGAAATGAAAAAATATGTTGTGTCGCTGTAATATTTAATGTTTTTTATTTATTAATCAGATACAGTGCGCCATTATCATAAGACATAACGATAACTTATTTTCAATTCTGTTTACTATTATCTTGCTAATATTATAAATGCGAAAGTTTGTGTGTTTGTTGCCACTTTATGCCTAAACGTCTGGACGGATTTGAATGAAATTTGGCACACATATAGTTTATTATCTAGATTCAAGCATAGGATACTTTTTATCCTGGTTATAGGTTTCCTAAGGTCCACGCGGACGAAGTCGCGAGCGGCTGCTAATTTCGAATATGTCTAATATAACATGTCATTTTTTTGAGTACTTCTTTTAGATATAAGAATATCTGTGCCAAAAGGTATTCTGCAAAGTTGATTGTCATATTGTCACCCCCCTCTTAAAATTTTAGAAGCAGATCCCGCACTCCGGAAAGAATAGACAAAGTGTTGGAGTCCCCGCGCCTGGAGCCTATCACTGAATCTCCTACGAAGTCTTCTAATACTGACTCTTCCTCGTCGCCCAGCAGGCGAAGCTTGAGGCAAGACGAGACATTCATCAATTTTATATTTTCATTTACTATAATAATTATCATCAATTTTGTAAACTATTTAACTCATTTGTATTACAAAGAAAACTTACAAAAAGAAAAAAAAATCATTATTATCACTTTCAGTTATCGCTGTTTTAATTTGTATCTGTATGAATAATGCTTACTCTTATGACAAGATTAATGCTTAGTTTTGGCTCACAATAACATAGTTTCATTACAATAATTTTCTTTATACAGAAGTCGATCTCGCACGCCTGAAGTTGAAATCCCAGCAGAGCAAACAAGACCGGCAAGCCCTAGGAGTCTCAGGTAAGTAAAACAAACATCTAATGCATTTAATTAAATGTAAATACTCTATGCTCATGCATGATTAAAAAATGAAAAAAAGTTGCAATAAAAAAATCGAGTAATCTAAACAAAAACGTCTAAATTTGTTGTAGGAGCCGCGCAAAGACCCCCGAGAAAATTATGTCACCTAAATTTGAACATAGTGTCAAAAGCAAAAAATCACTGTCAAGAATAGTATTGGAAGCAAACGCTTTCGCTAAATCAAAGATGAATGTAGAGCAAAACGAGAAACAGCAAGCTGAAGCACCGGAAACCGCCATAGAATGTACTCCAGTGAAAACCCTCAAGCAAGTTTCAAGTCTAATGGACGTTACACTGTCTCCTATAGTCAACAAATCTGTATTGCAAAGTTCCACAGACAGTATGTTATCTGAAACTGTAGATCAAGAAACAACTATAGTCGAAGATAAAAGCGTCGCCGAATCAGGATTAAAAACTCTTCCTGCTTTCACGACTATACACGAATCTTACTTCGAAAAGTCAGTTCTTCAAAGCTATCAAAGTAGCGTAGCAGATACGTTAGGAAGTATGCAAGAAGATAATAGTAAAATCGAAGAGACAGGTGCAAATGCAAGCTTGAAATCTTTACCATCTTTTGCAGCTGTTAATGACTTGGGGTTGAAATCGGTTCTACATAGCTATCAAAGTAGTGTTGCAGACACATCGGAAAGTATACAAGAAGATAACAAAATTGATGAAAGTTTAAAACCTCTACCAGCATTTACTACCACTATAAACGAATTGGAGATGAAATCAGTACTACACAGCTGTGAAAGTAGTGTCGCTGAAACATCGTATAGTATGCAAGAAGAAAGGATAACTACAGTAACGGAATCCATCGAAATAAACATTGAAAAATCAGTGCTACTAAGTCATGAAAGTAGTACAGCAAAATCATCTCAGGAAGGCAGTATGTCTAATGTTAAAGACGGAAACAACTCTGCTTTGAAAGACGTTTCCTTAATAACCAATGATAGCGATGTTCAAATGAAAGATGTGCAAGCACAAGTTTGGAAGACGAACATTGATAGCCAGGAGACTGCATCCGTGATACAAAAGGAAAAGGAAAGAATAGTTGATATAGAACGAGAGATCAATGAATTAGAAGGTGATATGACTGATGATGATAGCGATGGCGAACAAGGTACCTCCAGCGATGAAGAAATAGTGGAAGCACTCGAGAGCGATGAATCTAACCCTCTAAGATTTTCTTCAGAAGAGGTTTTACTTTCTGTTATGTTCTTTCATGTTTACTTTCTAAGTCATATCAGTTTACTTTTTCAAATAAAAAAAACTATTCGATTTTAACTTTGTTTCATCTTTTCAGGGTTCAGGTGAAAGTACTGGCAGCGAAGACGAGGAGATTATATCCATTCAGGACACAGATTCAAATCAATCCTCAAGTTCCGAACAGGGACTTGGGATCGACGAAGACCAAAGTTCTTCTGAGCCTGAAATACTCGACACTGCTGGTACCAACATGGAGAGAAATGTGGAAATCTTTGCTGAAGTTGATGTTAAAACTAAAGAAAAAGAAACACCTACTGTTAGTTCTAAGGAAGTTGGACTTAAAGATCCCTTGGACCAAGCGTCGATAATGACCGACGATAACTCCGTAGCAGAATCTGAAAAGTCTGAGGCAAATGTAAAACCGATTGCTAGTCACGTTAAAGATACTGTTGAAGATGTTCCTATGGAAATAGGTAAGCATTTTTGATTAATATTTTATTCACGGTCTTATAAATAACGTTGTTTATGTTATTTTAACCTTAAATTTGTTTTCATTATAGCATTCAATGTTGAAATCGCCATTGAAGTCGATACTGAAAAAGTTGAAGATTTCGTTCCTAAAGATAAAGACATTGATGATACTCAAGAAAAACTTCAATCCGTTGAAAAACAAGGGAAAGTTGATATCGTTGAAAATATACCTTCCGGGAAAGTATTGAGTATGAAAATGCAAATAGAATCAGAAGCTTATGTAGAAAAACAGACTGATAGTGAATCAACAAAACAAGATTTAAATGTAGCAGAAACTTCATCAGAAAACAAAATGGAAGATGTTGATATGGAAAAGAAATCGGAAGGCCAATCTGAAATAGTTGAAGAATCAGTGCAACAAGTTCCTAAAACAAGACCTGGTGAAACTAAAGAAGATAAAGAAGAAGAATCACAAAAGGAGTCTGCAGAAAATCAAGTCGACGAAGAGTCAACTAAACCAACTACTAGAACAAGGAAACGCGCTAAATCTACTTCCTCCAACAAATCAATTACGGAAAGTAAATCCGAAGATGTAATTGAACCTCGCACTCCAGCCACAAGAAAGCGTACACAATCAAACGCTTCTAATAAATCTATTGAACTAAAAACTCCAGAAAACGAAGTCGCTACTACAAGGAGACGCGCAAAAACACCTACTAGCACTGAAGTGAGAAAAATTATAACACGACGTGCGTCTAAAGAAATCTCTGAAAAAATTGAAGATTCCAGAGAAACTTTTGATGCTTCTATTGCAATGACACCTAAAAGACGAAGTGCTCGGTCTAAATCTAAAAACGATGATAATGAAAGTGTAGCTTCAGAGAGTTCAGTGAAATCTACTAGGAGTAAAGCGAGTGAGGACGCGGGTGATGTGAAACCTGCGGCAGTTAGAAAGGGAAGGAAGTCAATTTTGACTACCAAACCGGATCTGTCGGTTATCCCTGAGATGATAGTCGAGGATGATTCGAAGGGCGCTGCTGAAGATACCATAAGCGAATACTCGAACTCTAGAAGGTAAATAATTTTCTTTTTTTTGTTAAACTATCTGGTATTTGATACTTTCGAAAGTAGTACAAACTTGCGTCACTTTCACGTCAGTACATGTGTGTTGCAATTCAATATTAAATTTAACACTATTTTCACAGAGGAGAAAGTTAGGCTACATTCAGTTGTAATTTTCATTTGATAAACTACTACAAATTATTTTCTGAGTCAAAGTCAAGGAACTAGGCTTTCTTTGTAAACCCACATATTTTAGTTATTAAGTTTGTTTTCACATTTATAATACGAAAGAAAAAGACAAAACTAAAGTAGGTTTATTAATCACCCGGGTACCCTTATCCCAATTTATTGGGGTCGGTGCAGTGTGTCCTTCTTGAGTAAAGTAAATTTATAAAGCGATTGAATTTTATTAATTAGTATTAACACGGCTAGACTTTTATTTATTGTAAGCTGTTTAAAGTAGTCGCCATCGGTTCGTTAATTTACGACATTGACGTCCCAATTTCTATGGGAAACCAAAACCATCAATCTAGATTTCTTCAATGACATATTCTTGTTCAGGCTTACCCGTCACCAGAAAGCCGTACTAGAGTCGTGGCTAGAGCCCGGCTCGTCGGGCCAGGCGCGCGCCGGCCGCGCCCGCGCCCGCGCCCCCGCCCGCCGCCCCAGCGCCGCGTCGCGCGCCTCCGACGCCTCGCACGATGATGACGACGCCTCCTCTACTGCCTCGGGCTTCGATCTACAACCTATCGATAGGATCAGCCTTCTCAACAAGCAGGACTTTGAAGGTGAGAAATCGATTGTAGTATCAATCGATTAATAAATAAATAAAAATGTGAACGATGATGATACTGCTCTCATTTTTGCTGGTGATACGTGGGAAAAAACCTTTGAACTAGCTCAGAAAGGTCTAGACAGCGTAACAAAATGGCTAAGAAATAATATTCTTACACTTAATTCTGATAAAACACAATATGTTTGTTTCTCCATTAACAATTCCAATGAGATACCGGATAATTTATTAATTAAAGCTCATAAATGTTTACAAAATAATAAGAAAAATTGCAACTGTGTCATTTTAAACCCTGTAGATGAGGTTAAATACTTAGGGATTCTAATTGATAAAAATTTAAGTTACAAAAATCATATATTAACTTTAAGTAGAAAAATAAACAAACTTATATATATATTCAGGAATTTGAGACATGTACTAGAACCTGAAATTCTTAAACAAATTTATTTCGCTTTGTGTCAATCGGTAGTTACATATTGTATCTCAGTGTGGGGTGTAGCTTGCAAAACTATTATTAAGCCTGTTGAGGTAGCTCAACGCGCGGTCCTTAAGATCAGTACATATCGCCCCTACTTCTTCCCAACAGCTATACTTTACCAAAACTGTAAAGTCCTTACCGTAAGGCAACTAGCTATCCTCGCACTTGTACTTAAGCAACATAGACAACTGGAGTTTAACCCGACCATTCTAACCAGACGGAGATATTACACAGTCTGCAACCAAATACGAAGCTTTCGAACAGCCTTTGCTCGTAGATCTTATGCCTTTCTTGGGCCCTACCTGTACAATCGTATCAATAAAATCATTAACATCTATAGCCTAAATACAAAACTCTGCAGGATCAATCTCATAAAATGGCTCCTAACATTGAATTATGATCAGACCGAAGATTTACTCAGTATTGTAACCTAGCTTCTCGGGCGAGTTCGTCTCCTATTCCAATAGGAGACGAATTCGCTTGAGAAGGACGACTTTTTGCACAATACCAGGATATAAGGTGCTTTGTGTTGTGATTCAGGTAATAAAATATCTGTTTTATGCAGTTTTTGCGTGATTGAGTAACAAACATTCAAAACCTAGACATCCAAACTATCGTCCTTTGTTTAACAACACCATTACTTCTTTAATGCAAATCATAGAAGTTCTTTAATTTACGTTATAATCTGTTTTAATGTTATACTTACTGTTATTGAAATTCTAGATTTCAGGCATTCACAATGCTATTTTTATATTAAGATAATTAATTTATTAGAAAAAAATACTAGAAAACATCGACACACCCGTAGCAGCTCAGACGGGATTTTATTTTCTATTAAATTAATTATACTTACTGTTTCATTTCCTTAATTTAAATTTATTAAGTTCAAGTACGTAAATGGATGTAACTTTGTTTTTCTCAAATAAAATAATGTTTTAATTTCATTTAATTGTACTAAAAAACATGGATTGAACTCTGTTTCTTTTATGACAACATAATGTTAGTTTGTATTCAACTACATGTATACGTATATCTTACTAAGCTAGTCTGAGAGGTTGGGAACCTGATGACCTGACATACAGGCATTTATATGTCTAGTTTAGGCATCAGTCTCCCACAAAGTATTACTTTAGAAAACTAATTATAGTTTATAATAAAACTAACACTAAACTGTACCATGTAAACTTTGTGGAAAATAAACAATAAACAATAAACAATAAATTCCGATCGAACAAACAAAGAAACAAATAAGAAAGTGACCTAATACGTTTTAAATTGGACAACATCACATACTTTGCTCCGATCCAAATTACAAATAAGAAATCAATGGTGTTTTGAATTAAAATAACTAAATATTTAATATCAAGAAAAGTTAGTCTAACTTATGGCGAATACTCAAACGTCACTCAACTTTGAGAGGCTCTCAAACATCGTCATGTAACATTAAATGTCAAAGATACGACAAAGACAGCATGATGTTTGAGCGCCCCTCATAGTTGAGTATCGTTTGAGTATCCGGCCATTAGCCAAGCGATAGACTCGCTCACTACTCGACTTCGACTAAAATACTAGTGTAGCCCGAACAAAGCTTAACCGTCCGAACCGCTAATATATTTAAGCAGAAGATTACATTTAGTGAGCAATAAGCATAAACATTTTAAAGCTTGTAGTTTTAATCAGTGCACGGCTGTATTTTCCATAACAAGAAATGCGTATTCTTATAACACGTGCCTTTTTAATCAATTACTTTGCTTTGCTGCACTTGCATTGTTGTTTGCACTTTCTCACTAACATTCGCTTTAGGCTCACCCGATACCGAAGACTTGCAAAGTGGTTCCCCGGATTCCTTTGCTTCTGAGGCGAGCAGACAACGGCGTTGTAAGTATTTGCACGCATATTTCAGTACTGTCCGCTAAGGAAATATTGAGATTAAGGGGTCTTTTTGCATCGGACTATTATCGCACACACAAGTACTTTTTTATGAAAAGAAGCATTCCGTCTCCAAATCCCTTAATTGAAAGACTTATGGGGTTGTCCATTAATCACGTGATGTTACGTGATACGCTGTGAGGTTTAGATTTAGACAAAGTCACGTGTATTTTTTTACCAAGTATTCCATTTTAAATATGTCCAGGCAGACATTAGATGCACATTACTTAAATACACGTAACATCTGGCTACCCGTCCGTTCGTCGTCGTCGTCCCCCCTCCCCTCAACTCACACCGAAAGAGCGGCGAAGGGCAGCGAAGCGGAGCGCACTTTCAGTGTCATATGAATCGCAGTTGCGCGGCTCCGTTGGAATTCGCCGGAATTCCCGCGGCGCCGCGGGCATCCGCGCGACTCGTTCGAGTTTCTCATGCGATAATAAGTATTATAGTAATGAAAATAAAGTTAAAATTCATATGACACTGAAAGTGCGCTCCGCTTCGCTGCCCTTCGCCGCTCTTTCGGTGTGAGTTGAGCCTAAGAATAAAGAGCATGGCATTCACTAACTTTCACACTTACCTACGGCCTTCATATGATATTTTTAAGTTTTATTTTAATTTCGCTAAAGTTATAGGATGCTTTAGGCGTATATTTTATTTACCTTAAAAATACATACATCTGACCTGTTTAACTATAGAACATTTTACATTATTTTCAGCTCGATTAGGCAGAGCAGCATCAGAAACGAAAGTAACTCCAAAAACTATCAAATCGATGAGAAGAGTATCGGTAGACGTGGGTAAGCTTTTCAAAAAGAGATAAAATTCAAATCATTTGACTTACTACGCGTTCACTTCATCATTGCCGCTACGGGGCGGGCCGGGAGGCCCGGTTCGTCATACCTGCGTCGCCTTTCTAGTACGGCTAGCAACGCAAAGCTTAATTTTTGTTCATTTAATCATTACGGTATTTGTGTTGTGATAATGATTAAAAGAGTAAAGTTTCTACATAATGGCGAACCTAACTTGTTATATAAATTAATGACACTCTTTGAACAAGAAAAACAGTTGAAAAACATGATTACTTTTTTGTCTACAGTACCTTTAGTTGTGACCTAATAACGGTCGTCGACGGCAATCACGAAGTGAACGCGTTTAGTATTTGTGTATTCAAGTATTCGTAACGTTTTTAAAATCTTTTACACGTTTTGTACTTTGACCCCTAATTTCTTACCTCAGATTCCTTTATGTATGTACTGTATGTACTTCGTTTTTTTTAATTCCCACGGAAAGCGGAATTCCACGGCTCATGATGCTAATTGCTTTATAGCTGAAAGTCCTGACCGCGGGTCGCCGGTGGGCGGCGCGGGAAGTGCCACGCGCGGCCGCCGGGCCTCCTTCAACAAGGCCTGCGAAGCGCTACACACGCCCAAAGGGAGGCGCCAGTCTACGGACGCTAGGGTGAGCTCGCCTTTAACACACACTAAGGCTGAGTTGCATCATCTTGATTTAACCTTAACTCTAACAGACACAAACTTATATGACTCGGTGACAGCGTCGCTGCCGTCTATGGCGTAACCTAGGTAACAATATTAATAACACTTACTTCCAGTTTTGGCCACCGGCTCAGATAAGTTTGTGTCATGTATTGTTATAGTTAAATTAAGATGATGCAACCGAGCCTTAAGAGTTCACTTCACGTCTCATCATCTCTGAGGTCCCTTCCGGCAGGGGCGGATCCAGGATTTAAATTTGGGGGGGCGCTCTGTTGCATCGATGTGCCGGTTGACGCCGCTTAAGCCAGCTTAAGCAACGCAGAGATAGGAATAATGCAAAATCTAGTGATTCATTAGTGATTATTATTTTGATTATCGATTCGATTCGATTGTATGAAGCTCACCACGCGGGCTCAATGCGGTTTGGTATGTACTGATTCTCATCAGCCAGGACTAGCGACGGTGCTTTCCGAAGCACAGAGAGCTCGAAATAAGTTTTTGTTTCATGGGATGACCGTGTTGATTTAAGCGGGAAATACATTAGGCAGACGTGGGCCACGTACGCCGATCTGGGCGCGTCCAATAATGTACTCTTATGTGCGCGTCAAAAGGCATACTTTTCGTTGCGTCACATAACGTGGTATCGTGTCGCAAGGCGTGGATACACATGGATGTAGTGTAGCTCTAAACGGCTAGCCTCCATGTAAAATCACAAATAATACTATACTAGTGTAAAATGTATGGAGACCGACGCGCCCAGATCGGCGTACGTGGCCCACGAGTGTAATGTTGTTTCATGTTATTTATTTCATTAGAAAGAGGCGGATAGCCCGGTCGGGTCGGAGGCCGAGGCGACGCCGGCGCGGCGTGCGCGGCGCGCCGCCTCCACGCACTCGGCCGCCAGCCAGCCCAAGCCCGACACTGGCAGGAGGTAACGTATTTTCTTTCTCGCTCATTCTCTGAAATATGATCATTACATTTGAACGAAGTATGCTGGAGGTTCCACATTTACGTGGTGGTCTGGTTTATCTCGTTCTTGGAATTAAGTGCGGGAAATATCATATTTCAGAGTTTTGTAAACACCAGGCGAAGGTTTATAATCGACACGAGTTTTAAATAGTACATTATGTTATAAGTACTGTAATTATCGAAGCGCACGTATGTCATACGACGTTTTATAACATATTTGCGAGGAAATAAATAAAACTCGGACTTTCTTAAACGAATAATTTTTTTATCACTTTGTTAAAGCAGTTATAAAAATTACCATGTTTTGTTTTCACAGTGCATAGTGGCTCCACAATGAGCTTGACTTATATTTTTGAGAAAGTTCCATGAAATAGGCTAAAAACACACTTTCTGAAAATGAATTTGCACCTTTGCTTGTTTTCCATATGATGAAATTTTGATACGCTTGTAGCTTGGCTTAGAGTAGCCTTTTTCGCTGCCACATTATAGGTACCTTCTGAAATAAAATAAAAAACCTTAAACAAAAACACACGGTGGTTGCGTGCGGTAAAATTAACTTTCCGCACCCTGTACTAAGCCGTAAACAAAAACGCACGGCGTGCGGTAAAATCGATTACCGCACGCTGTACTGTCATCGAAAACATATGTTCGAGCAACTGTATTGAAAACTTATTATATGATCAAATGAATACTTATACAAAACAACCCTTTTGCTTATATCCTTTTTGTAAAATATAATTTCTTATTTACAGGTCAAAGAAAACGACTCAAGATGATAAATAGTTAAAAGTAAAACGTGTAAATTATTATTTTTTGTTATTCTTTAATATTTAAGTGGGTATCAAGTTTTTTCATTTATTTAAAATAAAATGTGATATTGAATTTTCTTATTTTAACTTAGATATAACTACCACCCGTTCTGCCCCCCTAGCAGGACTACCAAAACGCAATATGATACTGTGATTTAGAACGTTTAACTGTCAAAAGACAATTTTGGTTTTGACAGTTGAATGTCGATAAAACGCTATATCACGCGATATATATCGTGTTTCGGTGGACATGCTAGGTAGGCTGGCGTCATCAAATAATAAACAGAAATAAATATTTAAAATATTTTTATTTTATACATAATCAGTCACTTTGTTACATCAAATACCTATTAAAATTTCATTTTATGCGTGATTTATACACGTGACAAGACAATTTACAAATGCGAAATTTTAGCCTAAACGGTTCAAATATTATCAATACTTTGAGATCATAAATCCGTCCATAGTAATGATAAATAACACAACAATACTAACGAACAATAAATAAATAAATGCAACTTTTGTAATCACTAGGAACGTGTCATCAACATTGGTTTTTTTTTAAATTCCATATAGTTTCACCTTTTATCATAGTTTTTCACACTTTTAAGTAATCTACTCAAATGTATACCATCCGACAGAATCGGTAAGTTCTTAGACAAGCCATCGTTTAAATCTACTTTTGATGACAGAATATCTTTCACGTTATTATCAACAATTTTCAAATTAGGCTTATCTATTAGCGCATTACAAATATCTTTGTCGCCAGGTTTCAATACAGATTTCTCTGTGCAATCGACTACTTCCCTTTTCTGTCTTACGGGAACTGAATTATCTTGTTTATTATCTTGAATATTACTTTGTAAGTTTTTAGCTATGTTATTGTTTAATTCATTAGTATTAGGAATGTTGTTTGGCTGATTATTCATTTGTGAATTTCCAGTCAAAGCTACAGCTAAAGGTACGTTTTGATTCATCACATTATTAACGGGAGCTTGGACAACATTATATTTTTTTTGAGAATCCTCTCCTTGCTTATAAGACTGCGGTTCATCTAGAGAATGGGAATGTTCTTTCACTATATTTTCTTGTGGTTTGACATTCTGAACGGGTTGTTGGTTTTGATTCTCTTCATTTTGTACAACATGATTTGTTTGTTCGTTACTTTGTACGTTTTGATTTATTACTTGTTGATTGTTTACAGAGTTAACATTAGCTTTTGGCTGTGCGACATTTAAATCGGGAGCAACTCTTTTAACTATATTAGCGGTTTCATGAATATTTACGGCAGGTTGAGGTAAATTAACTTGATTGTTGGATTCTGGTTGTATTACGTTAGATACAACTTGATTGTTGTTTACAGGAACTTGGCCAACATTATTTGCTACTTGGCCAATGTTTTGTGCTGGTTGTACATTATTAACAGCAATATTTGAAGCGAGGTTGCCAGCATTAGGTGAAACTTGGTTATGCGGTTGATTCAAAGATTGAACAGGTTGCGGAAGATTAACTGGTAGGTTCTGCTGTTGATTATTATTTATACTGTTTTGTATAACTTGAGAGTTTTCGACAATAGGGTTATTCCCATTCTGATTGACTGGGGCAGGGTTATTTGAAATTGGTTGTGGAGCCGGGTTTTGTACATTCATTTGAGCATTTTGTTGATTATTTATTCCGACTTTACCATTAACTGACTCTAGGATTGCGGGCAGATTATTAGGCAAGACAGGGCTTGGCAGGTTAGATATTTTGATGGGCTGCTCAGGTTTTTCTTTGATTTCCTTGATGGCCTCTATGGTCTCCACAGCTTTCTGAGCTATTACTTGGACAGCTTCATCAGCTAGTTTTTCTATTCCAGATTTTTTCTCTTCTACAACTTGCTCAGGTTTCTCAGAAACTCCGGCTACTAAGCTTTGCAAAGCTATATTGGTTATTTTCTTTATACTTTCTACTGCGATCTTCTTCGCTTCCTCATTGGCGGCCTCATTTTTATTCTTCTCTAACTCTTGTTTCGTTTTGTATATTTCGTGTAATATCTCTTTTTGTTCCTTGATTAGTTCTTTTTGCTCTTCTCCGTGTTGTTTGATTGTTTCTATTAATTGTTGCTGCTTAATTATATTAATCTTTTCTTCATTTGTTTGTGGCTTCGCGTCTTCTTTTGTTTCTTTATCATTCTTCTGTGTTTCTTTGTCTTCCTTATTTATATTTTCTTTTTTACCGTTTGCCATCTTTATTTCGTTACCTTTATTCAAATTTTTGGGATGTGTCTCTGACACTTTATCTGACGTATCTTTAACTGGGTTTGGCAATACTTCTTTTATGATTAGATTTTTTTTTATATCAGCATCATTGCGTCCATTTTTCTCGATTGATTGCGACTCTGGCGGGACGGGATTTGGCGGCAAAACCACCGACTCTTTTATAATATTACTATTTACTTGGTTTGGGTCTTCTTTGAATTTGCCGTTGACTTTTGGTTTCACTTTTACATCTGTGGATAAAAAATACGTCATTTAACTTTTGGTTAAATGTTTTTTCACAGTCACCTAATGATGATACATTTGTAATTGTGACAAATGTATCATCATTAATTAGAAATATTTCAAGTTTCAGAAATTAGTGTGAAGTTTGTTTTTAAAATCACCATTGTTTTTCTCCATATTTTCAAAGAAATCTTCGACTATTTTATCAATGCGCTCCTTCGTGATATACTTCTCGTCATACTTGTCCACTTGGTTTTCAGCAGCTTGCAGGTTGGCATATGTGCCAAGCACCATTATTATGAGGCCCAGTATTAAAATGCCCTGAAAAATATGTAATGTATAGTATGTGTACAGGAACTGTCATTTATAAACAGCGCAGAGTAAATGAAGGTAGATAAATTTTTCTTTTTCATTAATTTTGTGGCAGTATGAAGTACCTTTTAAAATTAGGTGACGGTCATCAAATACTCTTTAATTCACTTTAGTATTTTCCTGTATGATTAAAAAAAATAGACAGACACCCGTTTGTACTACACTTAAGAATTGCCTAACTCTCCTACCTACAACACGACCAAGATAATTAGGCGCATGACAGCTCATGACACCGTTTTAATTTGGTTGAATTATAGTTAGGAATAGACTTATGTTTATTTTAGTGCAAACGAGTGATAGTGATTTAGTCTAATACAGCAAAATGAACTCAAGGTGTCCAATATGTGACAAAATTTATGTTATTAGAAGCTTTACTTAACTAACCTTCGCCAACATCCTTTCATTGGTATCTTTAAACGTCAAATGGAGGAAGCAAGTAGCGGGGAATACCAAACAGACGAGTACTCCAATAGTGGACCCCACCAAGCCCAGCACTAGTTCAATGTTGGGCAACACTAGACTAACGCCGAGAGAACACGCAATTATGCCCACGGTGATGCGCCGGAACGAGCCTTCAGGGATTGAGTTGTTGATTATGTGGTCGTGGTGGTGAGAAGAATGTACCTGCGTCAATGTAATAATAATAATAATTATTTATTTTTCTCCAACAATCTACAATGAAGTCCAAATAAGAGTACAACTAAAATATTAACTTAAAAGATTGCGAGAGAACTGATGCCTGAACTAAGCTAGGCCTGTGTCTCAGTGCACCAGTACCCTACTCTTCGTGATGTGACCATGAGATTATACAACTTATGTCTATTTAGGTATAAATTAATTTAATTTTAGGGAGAAATTAAGCCATTACATTTAATATTATATATTTATAAGAAATTTACGGCCTTACCACAAAAGATTTTAAAACACTGTTCAACAAGTGTTAATTTAGACACTGTTTAAATGTGATGCTGTCACTTTTTTGACAGTATTGTCTGAAAGAGACGGCATCGCATTTAAACATAGTCTAAATTAAAGTGTTTTAAAATCTTGTGGTGAGGCCATTAATGTATGGCGATTGCAACTCAGACCCCCTAGCCTTCGTTATCGCTTCAATTTCGAAACATGTATGCGATTGACATAAGGTTTCGTTAACAATCGAATTTTAAAACGTCAAATCCATAGTTTTTTTGGAGTGAAGCTATAACGAATTTGTAAATGTGACATTGGCGTTAGTAATACCACAAAGTATAAACATATTAAAACAAAAGTGTGACAGGTGAAGGGTCTCATTGGAAACAAAAGGGTTCAATTGTATCTCTCAAGCTTTGATTATTAAGGGCGCATAGTCTGCACTCTAGCGCCATTGGAACAAAAAACATAGTGCTTATAGTGTTTAGTTTAATAGCCTTTTTTTGCGAAAAGTGGCCAGTTTTAGCAATCAAACTCCATTAAACTAAACGACAGGCTAGAAAATATTGTTTAAGCGATAAATAGTACCACAAAGCTTCTTCAGAGTGCACTACAGAGAGATAACTCACAATTTCGTCTGTATTTATGTACTATGATTTTTTTCCAATGGCGGCGCTAGTGTGTGGAGTACAAACTTTAAATAAATGTATTTGTATTTAATCTAAAGTTCTTGGGTGATAGACACGGTCAGTGTCAAAACACATTGTATGTGTGTTGTTAGCTATAGTTTTTTTTTCAATACTCTTTGGACGCGGCGATGCTAATAACGCACACCAACCTAGGAATGTTGGCCTGTTTGATTTACGGCCAAATACTCAAAAGAATCTTAAAGTTGGGTTAGTTAGGCCACCTTAGATTAAAAAATGACAGATTTGACAGAATCTCTATGAAACTGATAGCTACCTTAACAAAAAATCTTAGCTAAGAAGCCTTTGAATATTCGGCCGTTAATAGGTCAAAAGCGCGACGCTCTATCTACACATAAGTATAAATAATCAGTTTTCAGTAACAGGACTGTATTATAATTTAAGATTTACCTTCTTATACAATAAAGAGTAGAGG
Organism: Catoptria pinella; assembly: GCA_963556745.1. Classification (NCBI taxonomy): domain Eukaryota; kingdom Metazoa; phylum Arthropoda; class Insecta; order Lepidoptera; family Crambidae; genus Catoptria; species Catoptria pinella. Next base: position 9,911,837 of record OY750771.1, read on the forward strand.
CTCGCTCTACACGGGAATATGATGAGCGGGAAGCTGAACGCGAGCGACATCACAAATCCTAGCTTTATGACGTCACTGGCCATCGTGGGGCTCAGACTCATCAGGATGTTGCCTGCGACCAAATGGAATGTGTGTTAGGAGCAGAAATACGTTTACATGTTGTACTACCATACAATTATAGAAGACAGGCCTTAAGAATGGATAAGGAGGATGGCTCATAACATTTTTTTACTGTGGGAAATACACGGCAGGCCCAATGCGGATTGGTGGGTGTTAACGCCAATGCAGCCCAGACCAACGGTGTAACGTTAACGCCATCTGAGGCACGGAGGAGTTCGACATAATACATTTTTTGATCACCCATTCTATGACTGACCTAGCTACAGTAAGACCACTTCCTCACTGGCTCGGTACGTTTTCGTTCCAGGTACATGGAACTTAGTTATACAATTTAAGTTTGTGTGAGACTGATGCCTACGCTAGGTGTAATACCTGTGTTGCGGGTCATCAGGCTCCTACTACCTCGAACTAATATATTACATACACAATATGGTGATGAGTGAATGACATTTAAACGAAAAACAATCACAGATTGATTGATAAGGAAAAATAAACAATGATATGTGTGTGTGTGTGTGTGTGTGTGTGTGTGTGTGTGTGTGTGTGTGTGTGTGTGTATGTGCGCTTGTATGGGTGCAGTTATGCCATAGTTAATAATAAATTCTCAGTTTCATCGTAGTTCAGTTGTAGTAGCCATGAAGTTAGTTTTCTTTTGCAAGCTAAATATATTTAGTAACGATATATTTAAGTCTGTAAATATCGTTACTTATTTCTGTTAAAGCTGATAAGATTCTTGCGCCTGTTCTTCTTGTCAGTTAAAAGTCTGTAACGGGTGGTAGAAAAATATAGACGATTCAAAAGCGCTTAATTACTAAGTTTATTTGAATAAAGCAATTTTTTTATTTTACTTTGACTTTTGTCCTCATTAATTATGATAGGCTTTGTTTCAACCATTGTCTTAAATCAATGAAAAGAAATGCGATTTTATTCACCATTTCAATATAATAGTTATTTAAACAGTTGTGAATCTTGTGAACAGACAATTCATTATTTAGTGTAATTTAAATACATAAATCTATTTTGTTGAGTTCAACATTGGTATTGATATTAAGAGGGCATACAGCACTAGAAGAAATTTTCATAATAAAAATTATCGAAATTATTGACAACATTATCGACTTCTTAAATCAAATTGTCATTAATGACTAATGATATCTTTGGTATTCTATTTGTGGAAAACCATTTGTTGTATTTTATAAATGATTATTTCATTAAAGAGTTCAGTGAAGATTGTTTACCAAATAGGACCAGCTCTCCTAGCATGACCACCGAAACAAGATATTATATATCGCGTGATATAGCGTTTTATCGACACTCAACTGTCAAAATCCATTGTCTTTTGACAGTTCAACGTGATAAATCGCTACTATCATATCGCGTTTCGGTAGTCATGCTAGGGGGGAGTAAGATAAACAGACTATATCAACAAAATGAATTTTTCATCTTCTTTTCCGGTTAATAGATATTATACTTCATTCCGTTGATATAAGGAATCTGACAGAAACACATTCTTTCGCTGTCCATACTGTAACTGGGCGGTGTAGGAAAACCGCACTAAAGGTGATTTTTCACTAAAGATGTTGTTTAGCTAAGCTGTATGATAACCACCAATAAGGATAGTTTATTTTCAAATCGTAGCTTTGACCTCGCTCACAGCTTAGCTACGTAGCATAACTCTAGCTAGTGGAAAGGCATCCTAAATACAGTGCTCAAGGAAAGCTTAAGAAATATACTCATTTAGTTCTTTTGGTACCAACCTGATATTTCTTGGGTGTTGAAAGCTATGTAGCCGAACAGCCCCAGAGTGAAGTAGACGCCCGTGCAAATATTAATGGCGTTCTTTGTCACCAAATTCATCTTCTCCAATGACAGAGACGGAAGTGATTCGAATAATTCAAACAACTGTCTGTAAACCCAAAGAAAACAAAAGTTAAAATGTGTGTGAAAAAAAAACACTACACCCTGTATCAAGGATCATTATCCATATTAATGTTACTTTGAACATCTGAAACAATTTCGATAAATTTCAGCATACATATAGTTTAACCCTGGGGAACGAAATTCCAAACGAAGTTAGTTCTTTAAAACTACTCTTGTTAGACAAAAGTGTGTCAATCGTGTCATAGAGATAAAAGTGGTTCATTATTACTCACGTTTGACAGAAAAGTGCCATAGAGAAAATAGGCACGCACTGCAGAACGCCAGCCGGGCGCCACATCTCCACGCGCGCCGGCCACGCTCCCCACGCGCCCCACGCGCCGCTCGCCAGCACCGACGCCGCCTCTGCTATCACCTGACAGTTGTACATAAATATACATTGTTCAAAGTTCAATTTAACATATTTAAGTAATGTCAACCATTAGATGCAGGAATAAGATGGAATAATACCTCTTTTGTAACTTGAAACAATATGATGATGATGGTCAATATATAAAAAAAAAAAACAGTATACTTTCATACCTTTAAAACGAGACAAAAGTAAAAGCCTATAGTTGCTGCACTGACATTGCTCAGGCTGTCGACATTCCTCAAAAGGCCCAGTGGCAGCACACAAACAAGGGAGACAATCACCATTATTGATGTTCTAAAACAATACAATAAATATAGTGGTGGCCAGGTGGCCAATAAAGGACACCAGTGAATTTTCATACTAACAAGGTAACTTTGAAGCCTTGCTTTTCCGCCAAAGATTGACCTAGCTGTGATCTGATAATGGCCATCCGGGGAGTAAATGGAGGAGATTCAGATCACTATACACAACACACCCAACTAATATAATCAACATTCTAAGAGATATATAATAATTAGAGATAATAATTATCTGACCACCACTGTATATTACTAGTTAAAATTTGATCTGCAACTGACTGATAGTTACTGTTATTGAAATTAATACTAACTGTATTTAGGGCCTTAACATTTTGTGCTACAAGTAGTAAATAAAGATCTGGAATGGGGCTATACAATATTTCAACTACAGTACGGGAAAAAATTATGGGAATGTGATTTCCTGTTAGATAATTATTTCAGTACACTTATTTTTGATAAGTGATTAAACATTTTGACAAAAACATACCTCAACATGTCACTCTGATTAATATTGAACATTTTAGATATGATCTGGGGCCCCAGGTCTCCAACCACAACGAAGTAAGCTATACATGTTCCCATCAGAAAACCAATTATTCCAACTTCCACTGCAAACTTGCCCGCTGAGCCAAAAACATGGAATGCTAAAACATATAATGCTGTTAAATATGGTTTTTGAACATAATAAAGCTAAAGAAGCTTAATATTTAAATTAGTATTAAAATAAGTGCTTTAATTTCAAACTTTCTCATAAACTCTAGCAATAACTAATAAGGGCCTTACCGAGAAATTCAAAGTTTCTTCTTCTCGCAAGCAAGGCAGACTTCAGTAAAAAATAGCAGCAGAGTCTTGATACCAAACCCATAAGTAATAAAATTATTGTAGCCAGCAAAACTCCACACTAAAAATATTCAAAAGTTTGTTTTATCCAATTCACAAAACTCAATTTTGCTATCTTATACCTATAATTACTTTTGTAGGTATTGCTTTTACTGATTGATTGTAATTAGCACTACATTACTAAATAATAGTTTGTAACAAGACATAGTTTTTGAACCAATGAAATAAAAAAAATACTTACTTGTTGAAAACAGAATGGCATGGCCAATATGCCTACGCCTATGATGCTATTAGCTAATGTGATAGATTGACCCATCGTCCCCATATTGATGGTTTAACTAATTATTATTTAGAAGTAGTTTCCAACTTTTATAAAACCTATAGACACCACATCATCACATTATTTTTCAAGACGAATGAAAACAAGACGGGCGATTTGCACGCAGACACAGACGCACACGCTCTTCGACAGACAGACTAGACTGGCTGGGACAGTCGTGACGTGACAGACAGACTGACAGGATAGAATAGAGTTGACTGATGACTGACACTAAGGTGCGTTCCGTCGCTTCGCTCGAGTGCACTCGAACGCACTCTGACCGTTCAGTGGCTTAGTGAAATTTTACTCTGAGCGCTGTCAGAGCGTAGTTTCACGTTCCGTGGCTCAGAGTGCAAGTGTGCGTTCCGTCGTTTTGGGTGTAGTTGTTTGGGTAAAGTTTAACTCGTATGAGTTGCAACCAAGTCACAGAACGATCAAGTTGTTTTTATAACCTTAAAGTACTTTAGATATCATTAAGTACAAAGTTTTCGTTTTCTATTTTGGAATACGGATAATTTAAAAATTCCTATAAACAAAATCAAATAAAATCTGATTTTTTTCTGAAGCAACCATTTACTTTTAGACACAAAAACATCAAAATACAAAATAATGACAAATGACATTGACATTATGACAAAAGATAAACGTCAGAGCGTTTTTCAATTTAGGTTGTTTAGTTGCTGCACTCTGAGCCACGGAACGGGTGAAACTACGCTCTGACAGCTGTCAGAGTAAAATTTCACCAAAGCCACTGAACAGTCAGAGTGCGCACCCGAGCGCGCTCGAGTGCACTCGAGCGAAGCGACGGAACGCACCCCAGCAACCACCTAAATCGGTCGTTGAAAAACGCTCTGACGTTTATCTTTTGTCATAATGTCAATGTCATTTGTCATTATTTTGTATTTTGATGTTTTTATGTCTAAAAGTAAATGGTTGCTTCTGAAAAAAATCAGATTTTATTTGATTTTGTTTATAGGAATGTTTAAATTATCCGTATTCCAAAATAGAAAACGAAAACTTTGTACTTAATGACATCTAAAGTTCTTTTAGGTTATAAAAACAACTCGATCGTTCCGTGGCTTGGTTGCAACTCAAACGAGTGAAACTTTAACCAAACAACTACACCCAAAACGACGAAACGCACCTCAGAGACATGACTGACAGACAGCCACTCAGAAAAATATCTGAGGACAGCCCTAAGGGACAGCCAGCCATTTTTATTTAATTATTTAATAAAGCTTTGGCTACATGGCCATCAGCTTAAACAGTCACAGCTAGCCATGTATGTAGCTATCCACTTGGCATGACAGTCGCAGTGACAGATGACAGTTTAAATTACACCACAGAATGAACACCTATTAGCACAAAAGGCACAAATGTATGTAATCTACCACTGAACTAATTAACACTTGACACTGGCAAAAATTACTTCCAAGAGTAAAGTAGATTGCCGAAACAAAAAAGAAGAAGAAGAAGACATACATTACTCCTTGGTTGTGCCACCTAATTTACCTAATTATTTACTGAAATAATTATGTAAATTCTTAATGCTCTAAGGGTAAATTAGGTGTACTGACAGGGCCCCTACCGGCTAACTCTTCGAACTTCAGCGGGTCTGCCGAGCTTCAACTTAAAACAGAAAAAACCCAATTAAAGAGTTTCGTATTGTACTATTCGCCGAAGTTATTTAGAAGATATCGATGTTCGTGTGACATCGTGAATTGGGGTTCGCCATTTTGGCCCGATTGGGGCTAGATTTATCTGTTTTAATTTGAAGCCCGGCAGACTTTCCGAAGTTCGATGCGTTAGTCGGTACGGCCCCTGATAGGATATTAATACAAATCTGTGGGGCTACCGCGTAAGTGTCGTCGACTTCGCCGTCGGCTTCATTTGACAGATGGATGTAATACATTGCTACTTTTCTTTGGTAGGTTTTTTATTTGTGCCAAAAAGAAATAGCAATGTATCTCATCCATCTGTCAAATGAAGCCGACGGTGAAGTCGACGACACTTGCGCGGTAGGGCCCCTGCGGGTCTATCAGCTAAAAAATCTTAAGTTCAGGTAACCTGACTTCAGCGAAGCCAATGTCTCCGGTCTTGCTTTCAACTTATTGGTATCGCGTAAAGTTCTTCTTGGACTTCAAGCACTCTTGAGTACAAGACACAGATTGCTATATCGAAGAGTGAATGATGTGATAACTACGTTTTGTTGTTTTTATCATATTTAACTTTTTATTCAAAATCGTATTACATATATGTAGATTTTTAGCTTCAGATTGCGTTACTTCAAACGAAAATCAATTAAAACTATGTTAAATATCAAAATTTTACGTAAACATAGATTCCTCAGAAAGAAGAATGCAAGAAAATGTTTGAACATGGATTGAACTAAACACATCTAATAGTTTGATAGGTGAGGTATTTATAATCTGTGTTTGATATTGTTTGTTTTTTATCTGAGAATATGTTTACAAGAAACTTTTATAAAAGTAAGTAGGTAGGTACATACATACAGTTTGGAAGTATAGGTAATCGGTAATCTTTTTTTCTGCAATTACGGTGGAACATTACTTGATTTAAACTCCATTTTTATACATTGTATGGTACCTAATTCAACCATGAAAGAATATTGAAGAAAAACAAATAAAGGAGTGGTCATAAAGACACGCTTATTTGATTTTCTTTTTAATGGTAATTTGAAAGGTGAGCATGGCCTATCTATGGTAACAAAAACTACTGCATAAAATCGTTGTATTACATACGTACGAAGAATATTGCATAGAGAAAAATCTGAAATTGTTTTATGTGATAGAATTTTATGTAAAGATTACAGGAAAAATAAAACGATGTCGAAAAATAGTAAACTTTTTCAGCATGATGGTTTTCAAATTGATTCATAGTGGATATTGTGTCTTAAAATTGGTGCAGTTATATGGTACAAGTGTCTACGCAACTGAACAATATGTAGGATAATTGAAATAGGCGCGATCTTGGTTGTGTGAAGCTGAGACTTTTATTGAAGTGGTGGCTTCCTCGGCAGAACTAACCGAGTAAACTGTCTTGATATACTTGGTGCCAAATGCTCCAAGCAGCATTGGAATGCGATGCACCCGCATTCTAATGAAAAAATAAACAATATCTACCACTGAACTATTTAACACTTGATATTGGCAAAAATTACTTCCAAGATGAAAGTAGATTGCCATAACAAAAAAAAAGAAGAAAAAAATTTAATATTTCTGACGCAAGCCAAAGAGTGAATGATTAGCTTCATGTTCCTACACGATTTGACAGTTCATCGGTATCGCGTAAAAATTAAAAAAGAAAAGTCTACCGTGATAGCCTGAATGTAATGTCAAATGAAGCCAGGAGCAAATTAGCCACTGGCTTCGAATATTTTATCACAATTTGAGAGTAATATTCGCCACTATTAGGTGCATTTGATTAATTACCCGATTACTTTTGTCTAACAAGCAATCTGCCGTGCTGTGGCAGAAGAGAGACGCCTTAAACATATTTTGAAGTGAAGATCTTCTTACTCCACTTCTATCTAGTTTTTACTAAAAATTCTGAGGTGTACATGCGCGCGGAGATTAAGGTACTTCATACGTTAATTGATGTGATAAATACAGAAGCTCACCTCAACACGACTATTTTTTTTTTTTTTTTAATTTACTCATCATTCTGCTATTGTTTGTTCTCTAATTCAAGTCAAATATTAGGTACATATATTAATATTTATTTACATGTATTTGTATGTTTTAGCCTGTTGATCTCTGTAAATCTATGTTCGAATAATAACAACTAATGTTACGCCCTTTGAGCCGCAAGGTATCGATAACGTAGTTCATTTAAACAAACCCTAGCCTCGTCAGAAAGAGAGAGAAGAGACGTCGTAGCAGTGTCCGATCTGAATGGCGCTTTATTGTATCGGAGCAAAAGTTGCTATTTATTTAAATGATTACTGTGGTGGAGCGTCCTAAATGCGATTACACTCTCCTTAATTTAGCATCCGTTATGTCGGAGACCATTTCATCCTGAATTTAAGGATGCTAAATCGGATCCTACCTTCCTGAATGCAATTAAACTTCTCTGAATTTAGGAGCGACTTAATATCGGATTACTTTCCTTCTAGCCCCCTACTACCTAATTATTAATAACCCAAAATAAATTACATTCTGTCTCATTATATTCTGTGGTATCACTAGATGATAAACCTTCACGGCCCTATTAATATAAGAAGAAGAAAATTTGCTTAAGATAGGTTAAGAATAATAATGCAAAGCAATATTGTTGTTTAGTCGGGTTGTAATTTATCAATAAAGCCATCAGGGTTTACGTACTGTGTTCCAGGAGGATATGTAGGAAGGGTTGGAAGCATGTTTGAATAAAGAGAATTTTTATAACAATTGTTTTTACTTTTTTCAGTACCTATTATTTCCTTTTAAATCTACTATAATCATTAGGTACATACATAGCACAGGCCTAAATTTAAGTTTATTAAAGACATCTTTTTTATTACAACTATTATTAAACATAACAGTCTTTGCTACTATAGGTTAATAGTTATATTCACACAATATTAATATTACATTATAAATAACTTGGGTGTTATGTATTCTATTTTAAAACTTCTATAATTATTAGGTACATAGCACAGCCTTCACTATATCATAAGAAGGAATTGAAATACAATTCCAATATAAACACTATCAATTTAATATTCAATTTTGTTTTGTAAACTTCTATATGTATAAAGCGATTAAATTGACAATAGACAGTGAACCGCTGCAACTTCACCCTAGAATGTTTATGGAAAAGAGAAAATTTTACAGATTAAAATAAGTTGTTTTGTAACACAAGTACTCTGTATGAAGTTAGTCACATCGCATTGTATTTTCACGCTAACAAAACATGAAAATAAATCAACTACCTACATTCACTTTTTAAACTACTACCTATAATAAATTATGCGCATAGTTCAGTCTTTACTTCAGTAGCTTCAGCTCATTCTATAGCAGTCACATTGGCAACTTTTCTCTACTTGGGTTGCAGCTAGCAACTTGTTCTGCAGCAGCCATCAATCTCTCTTCTACTACTGTGGAAGCCTTCTTTTAGAACGGTATAGGTAGGAGCGCCGCTGGAGATGTTGGATCTAAAAGCAGATTAAAGTCTATCATTGAGTGAAATAAGTATTTACCTATTTATATCTTTAGGGCTGTGACAAAACTTTCTAAAAATATGTAAACCCATATAGTGTTTTACGAAAAGGCGAATTAAAAACTTTACCTTGAGAGCGGTTGATTAGCGCTGGCGTAAGGGGGCGAACGTCGGATATGAAGGTGGAAGGGCCCACTCGCGGCTCCATCCACTGGCGCTGGTTTGGGATATAGCTTACAATTTATTTTGTACGCAGGCAACGGCAAGACATTCTGAAACATAGGCAATTAACGCACTGTTTACGTACTAAATAGACAATTGCGACAACGAATATAGTAGGTAAGGTAATAATTTTGATCAGTGTCGTCGTGTAACAAATTTTTCACAATTTAACAAGGGATACGAACGAGAATTTATAAAACATTTTAACAATATAACCAATTCCGTTGTTAAATCATTTCCGTGGGAAATAACTAAAAGTCATTGAATATAAGTAAATGAAAAGCATGAATACTTCCAAACTGTACTTACTTTTCAATTTTATAAAAGTTTCTTGTAAACATAACCTCCTATAAATAAAAAACAAACAATATCAAACACAGATTATAACTATCAAACTATTAGACGTGTTTAGTTCCTCATTTTTTTTATTCCATTCTTCTTTCTAAGAAATTTATGTTTACGAGCCTATAAGGTAAAATTTTGACATTTAACGTAGTTTTAATTGATTTTCGTGTGAAGTAACGCAATTTGGAGCCCATAATCTACATATAAGTAATACGATTTTGAATAAAAAGTTAAATATGATAAAAAACATTATGCAACAAAACGTAGTCATCACATCATTCAATCTTCGTATAGCGTTCTGTGTCTTGAAGTCAAGAGTGCTTCAAGTCCAACAAGAATTTTAGCCGATGCCTCTAAGTTGAAAGCAAGGCAGGAGACATTGGCTTGAATGAAGTCAGCAAAATTTTTTAGGCTAAAAAAATCATAACTGTAGGGAATCTATATTCCTCAGAAAGAAAAATGCAAGAAAATGAGGAACTTAACATGTCTAATAGTTTGAAAGTTATAATCTGTGTTTGATATTTTTTGTATTTTTACCTAAAGAGGTTATGTTTACAAGAAACTTTTATAAAATTTAAAAGTAAGTACAGTTTGGAAGTATGCATGCTTTTCATTTACTTACATTCAATGACCTTTTAGTTATTTTTTGTTATTTCCCACGGAAACCAAGTGGAAATGATTCAAAACGGGAATAGGTTATATTGATTAAAAAAATCGAAATGTAAGTGTAAAAGTACCTATGTTTTACAAATTTTCGTTCGCCGCTCTCGTTATATTGTGAGAAATTTGTTACACGACGACCCTGATCAAAATTATTACCTTGCCTACTATATTAGATGTCCAATGTCTATAGATTTAGTACGTAAACAGGGCGTTCATTGCGTATGTTTCAGAATGCCTTGCCTGCGTACAAAATTGTAAGCAATGTCCCAAAGCCAGCGCCCACCCGCGCCAGTGGATGGAGCCGCGAGCGGGCCCTTCTACCACCACCTTCCATTCCGACGCCTGCTTCAACGCCAACGCCCTTCGAGCATTAAGAACTTTAAGCCAACGCCAATCAACTGCTCTCAAGCTAAAGTTTTTAATTCACCTTTTCGTCAAACACCTTGGGTTTACATATTTTTCGGAAGCTTGCAAGTTTTAACACAACCCTAAAGATATAAATAGATAAATACGAAAGTACCTAAATATGACATTACTAGTGCACAATAAATAATTATCAATCAAATGAATATTTCTATGTTCCTAGCTTTTTCTGTAAAAGCAGTAGGTAGGAGGTACTTATTTCACTCAATGGCAGACTATAATCTGCTTTTAGATTCATCTTCTCCAGCGGCGCCGGCGATCCTACCTATAGGTACTGTTCTAAAAGAAGGCCTCCGCTATAGAAGAGAGATTGATGGCTACTGCAGTAAAAGTTGCTAGCTGCAAGTGCTGCAACCCAGCCATAGAAAAGCTATCGATGTGACAAGTGTGGCTGCTACAGAATGAGCTGAATGAAGCTACTGAAGTAAAGACTGAGCATGTGCATAATTTATCATAGATAGTACCTAGTTTAAAAATGAAACATAGTTGATTTATTTTCATGTTTTGTTAACGTGAAAATACAATACAATGTGACTAACTTCATTCAGAGCAGTTGTGATACAAAACGATGTATTGTATTTCAATTCCTTCTTGATATAGTGAAGGCTGTGTTATGTACCTACCTAATAATTATAGAAGTTTTAAAATAGAATCCATAATAATATTACCAATTCTTTATTTTTTTTGTAATATTTGTAATATTAGTATTGTATTATTATATTGTGTGTGAATATAACTAGTAGCAAAGACTGTTATGTTTAAATTATTACATTTTGTAGTAAAAGAAGATGAATGTCTTTAATAAACTTAAATTTAGGCCTGTGCTATGTAAAGGTATGTATGTAAATTAGGTTATTTAATTTATAATGTACTGAAAAAAGTAAAAATAATTGTCATAAAAATTATCTTTATTCAAATAGGCTTTCAACCTTTTCTACATATCCTCCTGAAACATTACGTAAACCCTGACAGTCTTATTAATATACCTACTAAGAATAAGTTTAGCACCCACCTAAACAACAATATTACTCTTTACCTGTCAAACTATATAAAATTATTTAATATAATTTAAAGTAAAATTTTGGTTTGGGTATAAGAATATACCCAACACATTCAAAGAATGGCAGCGCTTTTCATTTCTATAATAATTGTGTGCCATCAATGCATAGCCTGAAGAATCTAAAACAACATCACTAATGACAAATCATATTTTGTAGTATTACTTATTAAAAAAAACACATTAAGTAATATAGGTATAGGTAGGTTTGATGTTTTTTCTTTTTTACTTTCTGTATGTGTGTGTGCCAATATTATGCTTTTCCTTCATATTTTAACATAATTGAACTGTATCATATCGAATATCAGGTAATGAATGTGTAGAACATATCTTTGTTATACAGTTGATTGTGATCTTGGAAAATATATTTTCTTAATATCTGACACACTCAGACATTGTAGTCTGCGAAAGGTCAAGGATCCTGCGAAAGGTCGAGGAAGCATTGCACTACATTTTTGTTGGTTTGGTAACCACCACTTAGATTTAAATGTAATGCAGCCAAAATCTGAAAATAACAAAATCTTTAGTCGTGTTGAGGTGAGCTTCTAAGTATTATCACATCAATTTAACGAATGAAGTACCTTAATCTCCGGGCGTATGTAGACCTCCGACTTCTTGGTAGAAACTAGATGGAAGTGGACTTAAAAGATCTTCACTTTAAAATCTGTTTAAGGCGTCTCTCTTCTGCCACAGCACGGCAGATTGCTTGTTATACAAAAGTAATCGGGTAATTACTGAAATGCACTCAATAATAGCGATTATATTACTCTCAAATCGTGATAAACTAATCGAAGCTAGTGACTAATTTGCTTTTGCTCCTGGCTTCATTTGAACTATTTGAAGGAAAATGAAGCCACAGATGAATATACTAGTAAAAATGAAGCCAAAGATTCACTCTTTGGCTTCGTCAGAAATATGAAGTTAAGGTAGTTAGGCGATGCCACCAACTTCATTTATGTGCTTCCTAATGTCAAAACTCAAACCCATTGAACTTCAATTTTTTAGCTGATAGAGCCGCTGATCTTTACAGAAATCCTAGTATCATTGCAAAATCCGAATGATTAGAATCTCCGAATCATGTTTAGATTTTTACAAAAAATGAGCGATCTTAAATCGCAAATGACCAGCGGCGGTATCAGCTAAAAACATTGAAGTTCATGTTAACTGTGTTTTGACAGATGTATGTGATACATTGCTATTTTTCTTTGTTAAGTAGTTATTTGTGCCAAGACGAAGTAGCAATGTATCACATACATCTGTCAAAACACAGTTAACATGAACTTCAATGTTTTTAGCTGCGGTGGTATCAGCTAAAAATATTGAAGTTCATGTTAACTGTGTTTTGACAGATGTATGTGATACATTGCTATTTTTCTTTGTTAAGTAGTTATTTGTGCCAAGACGAAGTAGCAATGTCTGCAAAAGCAAAGCCCCTGGGGCTCTATCAGCTAAAAACATTGAAGTTCATGTTAACTGTGTTTTGACAGATGTATGTGATAGATTGCTACTTCGTCTTGGCACAAATAACAACTTAACAAAGAAAAATAGCAATGTATCACATACATCTGTCAAAACACAGTTAACATGAACTTCAATGTTTTTAGCTGATACCGCCGCTGATAGAGCCCCAGCGCTCGCTGATAGACTGACGTCAACGTCATGGACTGACGGATGCTCTGATTGGCTAACCTAGTCCTACAAGTGTGCTGTCTGACCGATCAGACTAAATCGACTGTAATCAGCATTCTTGTTTCATGTTTCTAATGGGCCGATTTTCCTAGCTAGACCAAAAGACACCACAGAATACATAATCAGTCGAGTTCAATAATATGTACGTACGTACGACAGTTTATCAAAATGCCTCAATGCTTTTCGAATAAAAGTCAACATCTGTGTTTACATATTTATGAACTCGACTGTAGGTACAATGCAATACGTTATTATATTACTTACATTTTATTTTCATTGTCCTACAGAAATAAAAAACAAATACAGTTAAAATGTTTATTAGTTTGCAGATTCTTTGGTAAGTGTCCAGGAAAATGTAATCACTGATTTTTAAATATGTAAATAACAAAGCTGCTTCACAATTTATGCGTCTTATAAACCAACAAAAAATAAATTTAGAAGTTTCACAACATACAAAAAAGCATACTCGTAGTCAAGGCGGGCAATTCTTTGGTGCAAACTTTGACATGCTTAAGTCTCTAAAACGAAACTTAGATTTATGTTTAAAAGATTCTCACGATCGATTCTACATGTATTCTTACACTAATGATATAAATACCTGCTATTGATGTACGCACTATAGACAACACTTACGCTTCACTACTGTTAAGGGCGTGTAGTCTGCACACTAGCGCCGCCATTGGAAAAAAAAATCATAGTGCTTAAATAAAGACGAAATTGCGAATTATCTCTCTGTAGTGCACTGCGAGGAAACTTTGTAGTACCTACTTTTTATCACTTACACAAATACAGGCTAGAAAATATTGTTTGAGCTATAATAAGTACCAAAAAGCTTCTTCGGAGTGCACTACAGAGAGATAATTCACAATTTTGTCTTTATTTAGCACTATGATTTTTTTTCCAATTTCGGCGCTAGTGTGTCGCCCTCTTAAGGTTAAAATCGCTTGCACTATCGCTTAAATATACGTTTAGTTCGTGCAGGGGCAAAGACGATACGCGCGCACACGAATTTTTCTGCAAAGTGGTAAAGAACGTGAGTTGCCGATCGTACATTCACGTCTATAAATATGTATACAGTTTAGAACTTTGTCATTCTAAGAGTTATAACTTTTTTGAACAGAAATCAATGACAAATGACAACTACAATAGTGTCAGAGTTCTAAACTGTATACATATTTTTAGACGCGTACATATCTCGTCGGCATATTTTAATTAACAGTTACCAAGTTGTTTTTAAATACAGTTTTTACTGTACAGTTGACAGCACATCAGTAGCAATGTTTTTTTAATTCGGTACTATTTAGGATAATTATGTTAGCAATACATAATAATCATAGCAAATAAATAGGTAAACACATAGATTTCAATGTTATATTTTACCAAGACATTAATTAGTATTATTTGGCACGTTTTTTTAAGTTTTTGTTGATATTTAGATAAGTATTGGATGTGCTGACCACTTTACATTGTTTTTAAACACTATTTTAAAAATGTTTATTACGATAAAAATGAGTAGGTGCACATGATTCAAAAAGTCTTACTCAATACCATTTCAAATAGGTATATGCAATGCACTGATCTTCGATCAAGAATACCCTAGAAGTCCGGTTAGTCACAATAGCGGCACCCACCAATAACGGCTCACTTTAAGGGCCCTATATACCTCAAGTGGCGCCCTCATTTTAATTAAATTTATTGCTCGCTAAGTACATAATGTATCGAAAATTCGCATGTACAGATTGCCACTTTTATCATTTTTGCGAACTACTACAACAACGAACAAAATTTTACTGAGGTTATTGTTTGTAAATAAACTTTAGAACCTTAGCTTCAATCTGTACATGTGAATGTTCGATACATTATGTACTTAGCGAGCAATAAATTTAATTAAAATGAGGGCGCCACTTGAGGTATACAGGGTCCTTAATCCCCGACGCAAAAAGAGGGGTGTTATAAGTTTAACGTGTTTCTAATATATTATTTAGTATTATATAAAAATAGCATTGATGCTAAAATCTCAAATTAAAAAATTATACAAGATATTCACTTCTTTGATACTTCTACATTTTGAAATAATTGTTAAAATACCTACAAATACTCAGGTTGGTGTATCGAATTTCAAAATTTCGAATCGCTTTCGTCATTCATGTCGTAGGGTCATAAGTAAGCGTTGACACAAACAAAATGCGCTTTAGAATTAACAGATAAGGTATAAATTAGTTTACACTGATAAACGCTGGAGGTCGTTTAATCTCATGCGTGCTGTTTTTGGTACGTGGAGCGTTAACTAGGATATTCTTGATCGAAGGCACTGATGTACATTTACCTCAGTGGGTAGGTATATGTACTTAATTAAAATAGTAAGTTATACAACGTGTTACAAAAGTACCCCTAATGCCGAATATGGTAGATAGGGACCATCAAATTGAACGACTTTTACTATGGGACCAACTTGAAATCGCGAAAAAAAAATCAGCTGTTTCATACATTTTGATGAAATGTATGAAACAGCTGACATTTTGATATTTTCGATTTTAATTTTTGTATGAAACAGCTGATTTTTTTTTCGCGATTTCAGAGTTGGTCCCATAATAAAAGTTGTTCAGTCTGATGGTCCCTATCTACCATATTCGGCATTAATTATTAAATTAGGGATACTTTTGTAACACCTTGTATAAGTACTCATAGCATACTACAGGGATACTAAATTGTGATGGGAAATATAAGTAGGTATATTCTTTTAGTTACAAATAGTTTGCTACCACACAACACATTTTGTTTCAGTACCTAACGTTAAATCCTTTTTAGACAATGCTTTGAAGTGTTATATTAGGTTTTAATCTTAGTTCTAAAATAGTTTCAAGAAAGTTACTTACATTAATATTAAATTCCATAAAAATGTTCTTTACACACGAACCTTGCACAAATTGCACATGAATATTTATTTATTTTAATTATAGATAAAATATAACCGTTATATAATTATGACAATGGCACTGGTATACAATAGAAACATAACAGAATTTTATGTTGAATAATAAAATACGTCATACATAATATAAAACTATTTAAAAAACCATTTAACCAAGGTGAAAAATAAAGTTACATTTAAAATAAGTCCTAAAATCAATCGTAAAAATTAAAATTATCAATAATTATCTAATAACATGTTAAAATATTCTCCAAAATCGCCACACTTAGCTCAATAACAAAATGGCACAAACATACACTGACTGCCAAAATTACCGGAACACGTTATTTTCATAGAATTAAAAAACAAACATTCCGACGAACTGAGAACCTCCTCCTTTTTTTGAAGTCGGTTAAAAATTAGTGGTCACATACAATGCGATTAAATTTGCTCCACGGCAACTTCACTCGAGCGAGAATATGTATGGCGAAGAGTTTATAGAGCAAAGAGCGCTATGAAGTTAGTCACGTCTGTAATACAAAGTTAAATTAATCTCACCGTACGCATTGTAATCTATCTATGACATAAATAACGCGTTGTTTCGGGAATTTCGGCTGTCAGTGTACTATTAATTTTAAAAGAGGAATGCCAATAAATAATGACCATGGTAAACTAACTTTATGATAATGACATAAATAGAGGCAAATGCAATATCTAATGATCTTTGGAGTAATCACTTATAATTTTCAATGGCAAGTTATTTTATGATCTTAAAATTAACTCCTTAGGGCTGATTTTTCAAAGCTTAAACAAAGCTTATTATTCGTTTGATAGCGTATTATGCCGCTAAATTGAAAATGTTTGTCATATATTTGTTTGTCATTTTTGAATAACTTTTATTTTATTTGTTTCATAATTAAACTGACTGATATCTGTTATCTAAGGATTGAAAAATCGGCCCAGTAATATTAGAAGGTATATATAATATTTCAATGTTAGTTTTTGTGGTGACAACTCAATCACAGAAACCTAATTATCAA
This sequence comes from Catoptria pinella, assembly GCA_963556745.1. NCBI lineage: Eukaryota > Metazoa > Arthropoda > Insecta > Lepidoptera > Crambidae > Catoptria > Catoptria pinella. The sequence continues at coordinate 9,929,215 of OY750771.1, forward strand.
GTTGTAAACATCTTATACCAAAGCAAAATTGCAGTGGTTTGAAAAGTGTACTTAATTGTTTTTACTATTATTCTTCTACTTTGCTTTTATAAAGGAAATTGGATAGCATAGTACTAACATACTATTAAACGTGATATTTTTGGTAAGTGCATTATTCATGACTATTTTGAACAAGACAGAAAAATCATTAAAATAGTATGGTGACATTCAGATATATCAATAAGATATTCCCAGCACACCAACTCTTATAACAAGACTAAAAGGCCCATAAAGTACAAATAGGTAGAATTTTTCGACGAAAGTTTCAGTTTTCCAAACCAACAGAATGATAATAAATTACGTACACACGACGGCACTACCGACTATACATGTTGACCTTGAGACCGCATTTATGTCCTACGGTATAAAAGCTGTTTTCGCAGTTTAACTGTATAACCTGACGTGCTGTCGTGTGTACTATGTATTTTTGTTATGAATTGCATACACTGATGATCATGAGAAAAAATCTTAGACAATGGCAGGATAATTTGGCTGATTCACAAATCGTCCACCTTCGTCGGTCGGCCTTCTATGGTCAACTTGGCGCTAGTGTAGATGTAGACCTGTCATTTTGTTGTTTGCTATGTATTTGCTATGTATATTTTGCGCCCATTTTTCTTGTCAGCTAAGAGACGTCATAATGGGTGGTAGGATAAAAGAATCGACGATTTAAAAATACTTATTATGTGAGCTTATTTGAATAAAGAATTTTTCAATTTCAATTTCAATATAAATTTTTGGATGTTGGAAGCGAATTTTCGTAAATATCAGTTCTTCTTCCTTTTTTTCAATTTCCATTCGTTTACTGTCCAACTTTAATTATTAACTATTTTTAGATAAAATTGATAAATAACCCATGGTCTCACACTCTACCTACAGCAGCGCCACCAAGCGGGATGCCATATGCCGTTCCGCCATTATCTAACACGCTCGCAGCGCCATAATTAATCTATATTTATAAAGGCCCCCGGTAACGATCAATTGCAATTGTCAATATTTCCGTCAATGCCTTCAATTGCACACGTAAACGATAGATTTTGCGTCAATTACGTAAAAATTGACAATCACAAATGGTTGTTACTGGAGCGCTTTAGTGATGTTATGCCTAAAAGTTAATAATAAATATAAATGATGGAAAGACATGCACAATAAATTACCATTACACTATGATATAATAAAGTGATAATTTTGTTAATTACCTATTCGCATACGCATTATTTTAAATATCCTAAACTGCACAAGTATTCAATATCGCGAAGACATAACACTTCCAAACATTATATTTACTCATACCACAGAATTAAATAGCACTAGCGCTCATACTCCTATCCTAATCATAACAAATAACAAAAGCGAATACCAATGGAAGTTGTTATCAGCCATAAAGTATAAAGTATATCAGTTTTGGTATATCAAGTTGACTGCAGAAACAAAAAGTAAGTAGGTATTATCTTTTCAGGTGTTTTCTTTCACATTTAATTAAATGTTCCACATCAGATAAACCAAAACTCTCAAATCTATTTTATTTAAACAATCTATCAAATCAAATTTTCAACCTTTACGTATCAATCTATCTTTTAAACATTTATTTATATATTGATATTAAGTGCTAAATAAGGGCGCAGCGACTTTCCTAGGGGGTGCGTCCCACTTGTGTAGTTAAGGACCTTAATTAGAGATAACACAGAAACAACGTCTGTAGGTAGGTATGGTGTTTGTACACCTATTGAAAGCTCCTACTCAGCGCACTAACTGCAGTGAGCGATTAGTTTGGCTCGTGCATGCACCCCTCCCGCGCCCGCGCTCTATTTCGATTGTCTGGGTAGAGGGGGCGCAGATATTTTTAATTAAGTTTGGGAACCCCTGTGCTAAATCAAATAATGAGAATTAACCCGAGTACTGAGTATGAGTTTTTTTTATGTAAACAAATAAACTGTTCTCTAAAAATTTAGTTCTCTTTTTTACTCGTATTGGCTATGAGCAGTATACATATTATACGACGCAATATGAGGGGTGTTATAAGTTTGACGCTCCCAAGCGAGGACCGATTTTTATGCGATCTTTTCTCTATCGAGAACAGTTTGCAGAAACTCGTACTCAGCGGTGCTTAGCACCCTGTAAAATGTTCAGTCGCGCGACTTGCGACGCGAGGGAGCCACCGTCGCTAAACTTTTTAAACTAGGTACCTACCAGAATTATAATAAATACAAAGAATTATAATAAATATACTTAAGCAGAATTAACAAACACTTAAATTACCTACTGTGATTGGTGTTAGTTTCCAGTAAAACATCTATTTCTACAAGTTTCAAAAAGCACAGATGGTCAAGACAACATTATTTTTCTACAATCATAATGACAATTAAAAAAGTTAGAACAGCGACCAGCGCTCCCTCTAATACCTCATTTTATTTTTACTCCGGTTTCTTCTCATCTGTAAGGAGTTCCAATATTTCTTCAGTAGACTTGTTTTCACTTTTCAGTTTTTCCATCTGCTCTTTCGGTACAGTTCCATTCAATAACATTTGAATGTTTGCTTTCAGACGTTTGATTGGTGTCAGAGATTCATCTTTACATGGAGTTATTCCCATGGCTTCGAGAGATTCTAGCAGCAGTTCATCTATTAATCGTTTGTTGAAACCTGTTACAAAAAAAAATGTGTTAGTAAAAGAATCTGTTTTAGTTTTTATAACATTTACTATTACAATTTGGTTTAAGGAGACTATTGAATCTTTACATTCTATTTATTCTTTATTTAAAACAACAATTTATTTATGTTTTCTTTCTATATTTACAGTATTAAATAATTGAGAAGATATGTATATGTACAACAGTCAGATATTAAAGGAAATTATTTTCATTTATCCATCCGCCACCATATTCAAAGCTTAAACTAAGCTTAGTATTCTTAAAACCTAAAACCCAAATCCAAAACCGACACTGAGCCACCTTCACCGACCAGCACCATAAATTATCAACAAAATGGAGATGAACTCACTCGCTGAACTTTACCAATGACCTCACTCGTAACTCGGTTGCTGCCTTTAGAACAAGAATTTTAGCTAAAATAAAAACCATGATGATGAAGCAATGTAATTTAAATAGGATTGCTCGAGGACTTGCTGCACATCACAGAAAGCAGACAAACACTCTCAGTCACTCTTTAAAATAACTTTCAAACCAATTAATAACACCAAAATGTAACTGCTTATTAATTTTACTACGAATTCAGTAAAACAAGAATAAATAAATTAAAATAAGTACTATAAAGGTACTCATTTTAATCTAAAAGGAATTCAATGTCAACTTCAAAACTGTGGGCATTTATTTGAATAATGATCATTATTATGAATGCTGCAAACTGTGTTTTGCATAACAATTGTATTATAGTATCACACATCTATCCTTAATGACAGTGCACACTTTGTTATTGTTCAAACGTGTTACAGTGACTATCAATGATAACAATAATTATCGGTATGGAAACCCGTTGATGTCTAATGTAGGTGAATAATAAATATGTTGCTGTTATAAAAACATCCATAAAAAATATATTTTCTTCACAAAACTTTTAAAAAATTACTGAAGATGTTGACATTTCCACAATGGGTTCCTGTCATTAATTGTTAAACTCACAAGAATGTGTTTGTTCAACAATGTATAATTTTTAAATAATATCATTTGTAAAAAAGGGGTCAGGGAGATAATAGCTTTTGTCACCTAATGAACAAACTGAGATTTTACTAATTAAAACTTAAGTAATTTAGTTAAGTAATTAAAAAAAAAATTTTTTTTTTATTAATTAATATTTTATCATATTAATTAAATTAAATTGTGCGTGAAGAATCTCACAATTACAGTATTTTGAAGAGGTTGGGAAACAATAGAAAACATCCATGAAGTTAACTTAAAAGACCACGGACAACAGTTGGTTTTTTCCTGAATCGTTCCGACATTATATGTTTTTCCCCTGTACCAATATTTTAAAAGCATGGAAGCTCAGTAACTGTAAATGATATTGCCCTGTTGTTTTAACAGAACATAGCGACAGATATAATCATCCAGACTGCATTGCTAATAGAAAAAAACGAAAAATGTGACAAAAGCTGTTCTTCGCGGCTGACCCTTTTGTATCTATTTACGATTCTACTAAAACAAATAACTATTAGGTACCTATGAACACGCGTTGATGTCTATTGTAGGTAAAAAACAAATTTAGACAATAAATTCTTTTTCAATTAATATGTTTTTTTATAAAACATTTACTCAAAGGAATGGACTATGAAAATGTTGACATTTTCACAATGGATTCCTGTTGTTACTGGCAAACACACAGGAAGCATAATTTTCACACTCAAAAGAAGTGCATTCTGTGTATGAGAATGTGTAGAAAAAATAGTTACAAAAAATACGCACCTAAATACTTCAGTTTCTCTTTACTTGCAATCATACTCAACAGCAGAGCTAGAAGATATCTCATCCGTGACAGACTCATCACCGACTCAACTTCAACTTCCTCGTATTGAACAGATGCTTGAATTTTTTCTTCAAAGCTTAGTTCTACGTCCCCAACAGTGCAGTGCTTAACGTGGTTTTCTAAATCAATTTTTAACTTGAAAAACTGTTCACACTTTTTGCATTTGTATGCATTTTGTTTTCCATGGATATTTCTCATGTGAGCTTTCATGTGAGGTAATTGGGAGAACCTGAGTGGGCACATGGCACATGGGAAAGGTTTTTCGCCAGTATGACGTCTGATATGAAGCATTAAAGCATTTGAATGTGAGAAGCGGTGATCACAAATTCTACAAGGGTATGGACGAGCCCCTGTATGCGAGCGCCTGTGAACATTCAACTGTGTGGACTGAGTAAACCGCTGACCACAGTCTGGACATTTATGAGGTCGCTTCTTCTCATGAGTTCTCATGTGTTCAGTTAGATGCCCTTTCAACTCTTTCTTGCAGATAGGACATTTAATCCTGTGACCGGCATGGCACACTTGTACATGTCTTTGCATAGAATTGAGCCTTAGGAATTCCTTTCCACAATATTGACAAACAAATTCTTTGATTTTGAGATGACCTTTAAGGTGTAAAGAGAGATGTTCACGACATGTGTAGCTCATTTTACATATTGTGCATATGTAGCGGCCAGTTACCAAGTGCTGTTTTTCATGTTTTAAAAGGGCTGAATATTGTGAGAAAGTGCTGTCACAGAACAGACATTTATATTCTTCATCATTGTGTAGATGAGTTGCCAAATGCAAGTTGAAATTTTTTTTCAGAAAGAAGAATTGGCCACATATATCACAAACGTAGTATCCAATGGATTTGTCTAGTTCAGTATGGTCTTGATCAATGTGTTCAAACATTTTTATTTCATATCTGAATTTTTTTGAACAATGTAGACACTTGTGGGGTTTCAAGTTAAGATGCCCATAGATATGCCTGCTGATAGATGATTTTGATTCAAATGTTTTGGCACAGTAGTCACACTGAAATGACTGTCTCGGGATGGTAATTTCAATAAATGAGGGCTGTTGTGTTTTAGATGATGTTTTTGGAGACCTTTTCTTTGGTTTCGTTTTCTTTTCGTCATCATCATCATCATCATACAAACTTGGATTTTTTAAAGTTTCTAATATAGAAAGGTCTAAATGAATATTATGATCAGTTATATCGTCATCATTGTTGTTGGCAGCAGGTTTTGCTAGTTTGACAGACTTCTTTTCCTTTTTGGAATCATCAATCATAAGCTCAGATTTCAAAATGTTATCAAATAACCTGAGGTTATCCATTCGTTTATTTCTTAGTCTTCCACTTTTTGATACCAAACTATTTTTTGTTATTGGCAAGGAATTTTTATCTATCCTCCCATTGTTAAGTGGAGGTTTACTGATGAACTTGTCTCTAACCAAATGACCATTTCTAAATAAATATTGCACTTTTTCTTCAGGAGTTAACACCGATAGATTGCTGGGTCTTTTCATGACTGTAACGCATTCAAGAGCATTATTTACATCGGACGATGTGTTATTAGTCGAACTTCGTCCCTTCTTACGTTTATTTTCTGGATTATTTACCTTATTCTTTACGTTAGCCATGGTGTACGACCCATTAGTAAGCTAAGTAGGTAGTACCGTACCTTATTTTGCGAGAAGCGATAGCCCACCACCAGACGGGAAGGAAAAGAAGTTATTAGTACTTTAGATAGAGGTCTTGTTGGAACTAATTCGAGCGCACGACAAGCGCTTGTATTACGTTGGTAGGTACTTACATGCAGTGTAACATCGTTAGCATTTCTATAATCACCATCTAATACTATCGGCGACGGACGTGCAGATAACGACTTGTTCAAACAATGATGCTCTACCTAGTAGCTAATGTGTGAAGGACGAAGCCTTTTGTCTTACGAGAACATCTTCAGTTACCTTATTCTTTATTCTATTGGTACGTCACTTTGAACACTCATAAATAATGCAATAGTTCGCCACCTTGGAACACATTTTAGATTTAACACGCAATCAATACCGAAATAACATTAATTTTATATTTACTTTACGATATTAATCACACGGATCACACCCAGCCCACACAAAAGCCCACCCACTGAGTGAATGAATGAATGGTTCTGTGCTGAATGAGTGAATTCGTAGCAACAAACAAAATGATACGGATAGAGCGAATGATAACACACATGAAAAACTGGCAGCTGCTGGCAGTAGTAATTCAGGACGAATTTTTTTTTTAATGTACCTAGGTGGTGTATCTTCAAATTATGAAGGTGAGATGGAAACAAATTAGTTTCTTATAACAGATAATTTATACACAATGTTGTGACTTTGTATAAAGTGAAGGTGAAAAACTAATTACTCACTTACTTTACAAAGTATGTACACACGACAGCATGTCAAGTTATACAGTTAAACTGCGAAGACAGATTTTATTACGTAGGTCATAAAGGCGGTCTCAAGGTCAACATAATATATAAGTACCTACCTACTTAGTCCTGAGGTGCCGTCGTGTGTAGGTTGAGTACGTACATAATACGAGATTGAGCATGCGAGCTTTATCTGATATTTTATTTTTACTATGCTATTAAATTGACAATAGACAGTGATTAGATTTAATTTATCAATCTGACTAAATTTTCCCATACAATTTATAGCGTCTACGAAAAACTATAATGTCGTTGAAGTCTTTCGCAGCTTTCTTGAAACAATGTTATAAAAGACATCAACGCCAATCTTGTTCTTTTTTTCTATTGTTTAACATCCGTATAGTATAAAAAAGGTACAGTACATTTTATTTAATCTAACATGACAACTGATTTGGTCTCGATAATAAATAAACGATATTGATAATAATTTCAATCTATATGATTTCTTTGGATGAAAAAAGTTACTTACTTTAGTGTACCTAATGGTAATGTTAGGTACCCTATTACCTAGCTGTAATTTCACTGATTCCACAATGACCAGTAATTTATTATTGTTTTGCTAAAAGCATATGCGGATGTGGATTTTAAAAAATACGACAATAGCATGAAACGATTTAGATAGACCGAGTTGCAGTTGTGGTTGGCCATAGAACGAGAGGGAACCTAATAAATTGAAAATTTGTATAAAGAAACAATCTGTAAGTAAATGTGAGCACAGAATAAATAATAATACGATGCGATTAATTTAACAATGTACACACGATGGCACCTCAAACTATACCCTACGTAATAAAAGCTGTTTTCGCAGTTTAACTGTATAACCCTTAGAGCATTTAACCTGACGTGTTGTCGTGTGTACAACTGAAGTGACTTACTTCAGAGCGCTTGCCGGTACAAAACAATGTATTTTAATTTGTCTCTTTGCCATACATTCTCGAGTGAAGTTGCAGCGAATCACTATCTTTTGTCAATTTAATCGCATTGTAAGTGTGAGCGGCAGGGCCGTCTCTACCCCGAAGTGCAAAGGGAGGAGGTAGCACTCGGGTGGCGCGGCGTAGGGAGCAAATGTTTTTTGAGGAGGGCGGATTCATTATTTCTAAGAAGAGTACCAACTTGGGGACAAACTTATTGTAATAACGTTCGAATCATTTCAATCGGTTCAGCCATCTTCGAGTAATCGGTGGACATACACAAAAAGAAAAAACCAACCATGCAGACGAACATGGAACTTCCTCCTTTTTTGATGTCGGTTAAAAACTGGCAAGTTTTAAAAGCTTGCAATAATATCGGACGTAGCGGACATAACCATTGACTAATATGAATAGGTAATGGTGACAAATAAACATACCAACACACACAACCTGTAACTCCAAACGCATATATACCGCCTCCGTCCGTTCCGTTCCGTCCGTCGGTAAAAAAGAGTAAGTAAGTAAACCTAATAACTTGCAACTCATTGGTATTTGGTCAATACGATACCGCTGTTTTCATAGCCCCATTATAGTCTAACCGCCTCATGGTGTGCCGTGCTTTGCTTTCCCCATTGTTCGCGCACAATGGCGCCCAGCTTGCACCACAAACCGTCGCGACGACACACCGCGCTTGCTCAATATTGTACCCTATCTACTGCAGTATGTATACTATGTGGGTGACTTCATCATCTTCGTCTAAAATGATTTAATAAATACCTAACTTAACAGTTATGACAATGGACTATCATAAAAGCTGAAAGTTCATAAATGGAGGAATTTACAATATTAGTAATAGCCAAAAGTATATAACTTGTTAGATTGGCGTTTTGAAGAATTATCTAGTTTGATTCATCCCTCTCTACTGACTGTTAGTCCAGTCCAGGAGTAGATATTACACTAGAATAGTATACCCCTACGTCACGGTAATAATATTTATTACCTATTTAATTACGGTGCCTTCGCTCGGGTCGCGCGCACTTGTGCCCGGACCAACAATGAAATATTTATTGTGTCTCATTTTCGCGACTTAAAGGATAATAAAGCTACAGTCAACGGCACGTCAAACTATACATGTTAACATTGAGACCTTCTCTATGCCGTACGTAATAAGAAGTGTTTTCGTAGTTCACTTTTTAACTTACCGTGCCGTCGTGCGTGTGTGCGGTGGGCTAACTAACCGGCTCGTTCTACTTCGCTTTCGTAGCATTTAAATTCTGATTGGCCCTGGATCAAGATGATATATTTTTCTATGTACACATGACGGCATCTCAGACTACATGTTGACCTAGACCGCCTTTATACCCTACGCAATAAAAGCTGTTTTCGCAGTTTAACTGTATAACCTGACGTGCTGTCGTGTATACAATATTAATGACCCAGCCCAAAGACGGCTAAGCCGCATAGACATAGAATACTTCAAATACAAGGTTACTTATTATAGTTCATATTTGCATAAGTGATACTTTGTTCTCATCATTATGAGTCTGACATGTTTCAGTCTATATTTCAAAACAATGGCATTAATTTGGTAAACAGATCTCATATCACTAGCAGCTACCGGCGCGCGGCGTAATATCTATTTCAAATATTAAATGTTGCGACAAACGGCTACCTGCTTCACAGATACAATTTCATAAGTAAAATGTAATGTTAAACAATGGCTCGACACTGATTGCAGACTAACTTTTGGACAATCGGAATTTAGACAATAGCCGAAACAAATGTCAGACACCTGTTTGTAATCAAACACATAACATAATATAGTTAGGAAATTCTAACAATAATTTCGACACATCTGTGATCATTGGCGTAGGAAGGGAAGTGTGCCCACTTCAGAAGGAAACCAAAAGGTTTTCTTCTTCCTTGTGAAAACACAAGATGATCTGTTAAGGTAAAGTCGAGAAAGGTTGGCAATTTTTCGTACACTTCGATAGGATGATCATCGCTTCTAAGAGACCACTGGTGGTGGACCTAGTAGGGTTGCCAGTAGGTGGCCGGGACCCACCGGGATTGTCCCAGAATCAAAACATAATATGTCCCAGGTCTCGGAATAGAGAAAAATAACCCGGAATTTCCGAATACTAGTTTTTTCCACTAAGTTTAGATTAATACTTAAACCATTGAGAGGTGCTTATTTTTGTTGTAAGTTTAGTTTTTTATGTTTGAGAATTATCAGCCTCCCTACACACCAGCGGGTCTCACCTCCCGGACTGAAGGCCACCTCCGGATTTGGCCGGGCCGTGTAGCCTCTATAATGGGCCCTCCACATCCACTGACACTGACTGATTGACACCACTGGTACGGAGAGGCGCGCGGCCTTTCGTGCCAAATCTCGACGTTTGCAGAGCGGCCTCCTCAGGACTGAAAAGGCCGCACCTCCCCCCTACTCGCGCTGAGATTTGGCCGGCAGGCTGCTTTGGGAGGACGCGCCTCTTCATACGATCCTGCATCAGGCCGGGCCTGTGCATGTCGAGGGCCCATAAGTAATATACAAACGACAGTTTTAACGACAACGACTGCAAGCCTATTACTTAAAAACAATCGCGATAAGCGGACGATCTTCGTCCCACAATAAGGTTAAATATCAAGTAAATTGAACGACGAAATGCGTCCGATAATTGCGATTATTTTTATGTTATAGGCCTGCTTATCTAAATTAGACTAACCTTATCTCAGTTCAATGCACTTTCAAAATGCGGTGCTACTGTGTAGGTAACCCAAAAATGTCATCAGCTGGCGAGGTCAGTCAACCAAGCCCCGTCGGGCTTCGTTTTAATAGCGTCAAGCCTCAACCTAATTTCTTCTCATAATTGCGTCACACTCTAGTTGTGATCCGCCGGGAGAAACATGATGTCGTTTCAGATAAAATGTGGTGTCACAGCTTTACGGCGACAATTTTCTAGAATTGTGTTACAGAAAATTAAGGAGCACTTTCAAATAATCCAATTTTGTTGCAAAAGCTGTAAATCTTCAACCATTTCCAGTTGGTTAATACTTTATTAGGTATAATGAACGTAATTATGAAAATTATTTGTTGGTACGTGAAAAATGGTAAGTACATTCACGTCTAGAAATATGTATACAGTTTAGAACTTTATCACTTAGTTGTAGTTGTCATTTGTCATTGATTTCTGTTCGAAAAAGTAATAGCTTTTAAAGTAACTAAGTTCTAAACTATATGCATAATTACATATTTATAGACGTGACTGTAGTGTTTCAGGCAAAGCTTTATTTGTTGCATATAGCTATGTTTGTTGAATAAATGAATAATTAAAAAGCCACATAATAAATAAATATAAAGAAAACTCTATGTAGTTTAATATCTATACTACAGTAAAACAACAGACAGTATTTAATATTTCGTTGAAATCTTTTGTATGGAGCATTTTTATAGCAACTTCGTAGCGATCACAAATTTTAATACATATGAAATTGGGGCTGAATTAATGTGTACAGCAATTTTTTACTGTTTTTATTATATTGTATGGATTTTTAGCTAGACTTTACTTTACTTACTTTGTCACATAATATCAGCAGCGTATCGTAGCGTAACGCTTGAATGTAGCAAACGCATGAATTTCAGAGATAAGTACCTACCAAACTAGATTTTGTAGGTATTTGAACGCTTGTAGCATTTCTCTCCACTCGGGATTTTATACTTAGATGGGGGTGAGGACCTGCTATTAGCCATTTTGTTGTTATTTACACGTCACATAGGTAAAAGGTCCCATTGTACCTGTGTCTTTTCAAGATAAAATAAATATTATATAGGACTCTCCTACGTGCAACCACCGGACGTGGCAGCCCGAAGGCATTATATAGGCACTGAGATAATGTACATATAACTTACTAAAACCACCAGACATTCTCCGCCTACCGGTACGGGGGTAGACTCCGGGAAGTTCTGTAGTTAGTCCCTAGGTTACTTTAACCCTCTAAGATATTTACACACTTAAAATTTACCTATTTCTAACTATAAGTACTTCATAATCATAAGCGCATTGCATTAGATTATTATTACACGACTGCAAAAAAAATAAGAATATAAGTATTGTGTGTTTACAACTTAACTATAGTATCTAAAATGTATAATGCAGAATAAAATAAGAAAGTGAGCAAATAGGAAAAATTTCTCAATGTCTTCGATGCGGCGATGGACATCTTCATTTCTGCTCTAGTAATAACCCATCTCCATCATCCATCAGTCATCAGTGTTTGTTTACTAATCTTACCAGCTGTCGAACCGCGAAGGTAATGACTCAGGTATATTAAAAATACCGATCTAAACAGAAAAAACGTTACAAGTTACATCAGCTTTGACTTTTGCGATTTTCTTAATGCCATTCGCATAAGTCTCATTCTAGCTTAGTCGTGCTTTCTTTGATATTATGCTAGTGGTTGTACCGACAAGCTTATTGCATCGAGCGGGGATTATTTTCCAAAGGCTGCACTTCTTACCGCGTCTTTCCTTTTGCACTATTCTAAGTTTTGGTCTTGCGGTGACAACAAGGCGCTCTTTTTCGCGCGAAATTATTTTTTTTATCGATTTTTTTTAATGTACTTTATTTCGAAAGGAGTTTGATTTTATAACGTGGTCTAGTTAGATGTTTGTTTGTTGTGTTGGCAATGGTGAGATTCTGGTGGATGTTCATGTTATTTGCAAAAACGGCGTCGGCTAGTGATAACCAGTTGCCTGATGCTGAAGTGGGAAAAGGTGGGTCTTTCTTTGTATCTAAACTTTTTACACATACTAGAAACTTAAAAACGTAAAAATCTTATTCTGTATTTTGATGTTAAAAAGTGTTAATAACAGATCCAAAATGACAAGACGTAGAACCGCGCCTGCAAAGACAAAAAAAAAGTTAATCTACAACCTTTGAAAGTTTACCGTTATCATTTAACGAAATAGAAGATAGTCGGTTGACTATGTAGGCTTAGAAAAATGAATAACGCGCCCTTCTAATTCTGGATCAAACATCATGACGAAAATAGTTTCGTGCGTTCAACCGTTTAAAAAAATCTGAAGTTATGTTTTTTAAATATTTGACAACATCACATACATTGCTGCGATTCCTAAGTAAGTAGCTAAAGCACTTGTGTTATGGAAATCAGAGACAACGGTGGTATCACAAACACCCAGACCTGAGCCAATATAGAAAAGTTCATTTTCTAAATTGACCCAACCGGGGATCGAAACCGGGACCTCAGAGACACCTTGAAAAGCCACTCGACCACGGAGCTCGTTATCTATACACGTATGTATTGTGTCTATACTAATATTAAGATAAAGGTACAATGATAACAATCTCTACCAAGTAAAAATACTTTCAGCTAAGAGAAAAAGTAATAGTGTAACAACAGACATTACGCGGTTTACATTGAAAAGTTTTCTCACGCTTTCCCTGCCAGTTACGATACCCAACCCAAAAATACGTCTGTGAAATGAAAATTATAGTTTTGATCATATAATACCTACACAATAATAAATACCGTTTTAAACATTATTTAGTATTTATTTTATCCGGCAGTTGTTATGTTTCTTCTTATCTTATTGATTTTATGCAGTTTTGTATGATTGCTATTTAAAAAATTCAACGAAAGTAACAAAACACAGAACAAGTTTTTTACGTTAAACTTAAGAGTTTCGCGTAGATCTTTCATAAAATTATTTCATTTACGTTTATTTTCCATAAAAAAACGAAAGATTTTTATTGCTACCGCATACCGTTTTATTTAAAACCCATACCTACCCTACGACAGACAATTTAATTACATTTTAGGACAGATACCTATAGCCGTTCAAGCTAGACATCTACCTACCTATCTTTGTATTCATTTTGTAATCATTTTCAAAGTAATATTTTGATCGTTCCTATCTTGGAGCGGGAAACTTTTTTGAAGGTTTTGGAGCGATCATATTTTTTTGAAAATATTTATTACAATACAAATTCAGGGTGTGTATGATGATCCACTATCCGGACAGTAATAAAAAAAATAGGACATGGTCAAGAATGAAAATGTTATAGGTATATTCAGATTCTTATGAAAATAATGTGAAAAGTGAAAAATGATCATTAAAACTCGTTGAATAAAACCTTGGACACGAATACTTATCCAAGTGTCGTAACTCTTAAATAGTAACGTAATGTTAATATCTATTTGTTTTTAAAACAATTAAACAGCAAATTGAGTTCGAGACGGTTTGCTCTATGCAAACTGCTACGGTACTGAACACAAACAATAGAAGTGAAAACAGATGTAACGTCGACTGTACTGTACAGTACCTAAGTATACGTATTATTATAGATGCCGTTTTATCTAGAAAACGATCTTGTAATTACAACTTTTATTTTTGTTATTGATGTATTTACATGCAACAATTTGTTAGAAATGATAAAAACTATGCACTGGCGAAAGGGCTAGAAGAAACTCTAATAAATTCTAATACAAAATTCTTCGATACAACTAAAATTACTTGCATCTGTAACTCATGTAATAAAACATTTTTTACATAACAGGCCGACACACTTGTTGCTTCAACCTCGTTACATTATATTAACTTGTGGCACTTAAAATCCACAAAAATAATTAGGTCTACGTTCGTAGTTATAGGTCTTGTTCAATAATTGAAATATATTTAAAATTATAAAATAACATTTCTCTTATTGTTTACAGAGTCACGCTTTCTTCCTTTATTTGAAGTAAAGCGGTTTGACGGCAGACCGCTTCCACCCATCGGCCCTGGTGGTCTACAACCATTGACCACTGTCCCGATCGCCGGAGAACGATGCTCAGCTAGGCTGGAATCCGCTCTCGACCAGTTGAAGAAGAGAAAGAGGAATCAACCAAAAAGTCTGGATACCCCTTTGGTTAGAAAAGAACGAATGAGGTTGATTTTGGAAAAATAAAACTTAATTTTTTTAATAAACTGATTCAAACCTTTTTTTACAGAGTCAAAGCATCGATCTCAATGGATACAGTCTGTACCAACAAATGAGAAGTGCTCCAGTTGACATGATTGTCACGAGGATGCGCGTGCGCCTCCCACAGAACAGCAACTGGGTCAGGGTGGAAAAGTGCTATTTTGACCCTCGGAATGTGTCATTAGACACGATGCTGTTATTTAACGACTTAACGATAAGCGGGAACGTGGATCTTTATGATGCTAACGAGTTGGATAGAGGAACACCGCCCGATGGTCGATTAAGAAGGGACTACGTACCCCGGCCTTACGAAGGACCGTATCCTAACGATGCCCATCACAGAAACCGCGGTAACGGTTGTAATATGATTCTGAGATTAAGAAAAGCAGGAATAGGTTTTCACACACGACCATTGAACCAACAACCGGGGAAGTTCAATGTCAAAACTGACTCCGAATTTGTGGAACCTGGTTTCATCAGCGTTTACGCGTATGGTTGCGAAAAGTACATCAACAGGAATTCTATTAGAAATAAGGATAATCTTCCTTTGAGAAGGAGGAGGCGTTCAGACCAATTTTCCTTTGATCCTCAGTTGACAAGGGCTAACACAGAGGGGTACAACAGCAGGTCAGTTGACAACAACTGGGATATAATCTATGAGCCTCGAAGCAGAATAGATTACGAAAGAAGTAAACTTTTTAGACCTGATGACGATTTAGATGAAGTTGAAGATATTTCAAGAGAAATGGAAGATATCTTCACAAAAGGAATAAGGACTCTTTTGACAACATACATGAAGAAAGAATTGCAACCAGCTATCAAAGACACTTTGATGAGAAATATGGGTTATGTGATATCATATGGTTAGCTTTAGTCAACATTATTAATCATTATAATCTCAAGACTTATTTTCTATACTTAATATAAATTTAGCAAGGAGATCTGTGTATTCACTTTTTATTAACTTTGGTTGGTGATATAATTTACAAAAAAAAATGTAAATGTTAACTTTTTATATTCCAACAAAGACACTTTAGTGACATATTTGAAATAGTGTAATATCACAGCAATCATGACGACTACATAAAACTAACTAAACTAAAACATTATCTGTAAAAAATCACAACATTCAAACAGGTTTGTCTTATATACTACTAGGACTCAACACATACACACTTTGCTCAGAAGTCATGATCAGTCTAATCTAATTGAGAAAAAAAATCTAAAACCTTTAAAAAATTGTTGATATAATTAAAAATATAACTATGAAGAAGGAAAAATGTGTATATTATTAAACCAATTGAATAAACAAATTACAAACACTGTACAAGTTGTTTCATTCCAAATTATAACTGCTAAACAATTAAATACTGCAGTTATAAACAATTATTTGATACTTACATAAAATATTACTATAAAGTTTACATTTGCAGATATTATCTCTGTATTCTCATTAAAAAATGTTTTACTTCATCATACACTGCGAAATGAAGTGCTGATACTAAAATAGCTTTCAAAGTACTTGGTGCATAGCCTTTAAACAGAGCTGAAAATCCTTCTTCAGCTATTGTCAACTTTATACAATGTAGAGACCCTTTACAGTACATTTGTCTACCAAATGATTCTCTGTGTTTTTGGAAACCTTGAATTTGGAGTCGTTTTTTGACTAAGTCAAATGGGTATATTGCAGTTTTGCCAACAAATCCAGCTAATGAGCCAGCAAGTAAATTCGCCAAGAGTGTTGATTCTACCGCTCCACTTATGCTGTTCTGCCGTTGGAAATAGTCTATCCTGTTCAATATATTGTCCGTAAAGAGTTTATACACTGCAAATTGTATACCTGCATAAGGTGCTATTTGTCCGAGTGTTGGAACCAAGCCTTTATACAATGATGAAATTCCCTCTACTTTCAACATTGTTGAGAAGGCATGCGTGAACCCTCTATACACTCTCTGGGATTTTTGTTGAGCTATCAATCTAGTTCTTAAAGTATCAAAAGGAAAAGATGTTACAGTTGCAACTGTAGCAGCCACTCCACCATTTGTAAAATTAATCCAATGCTTATTGTTTCTAAAAAATTGTGGATCAGATCTTTGTGAAACTTGAGTTAGTTTTTCAAATATTGAAAATTGGACGATACCATACGAAATTGATAGAAGCTGTGCCGGTATGTGGCCACTCCATAGTGTTGCGATGCCTTCTTCTCTTACGATCGATGACACAGCTTGTGCCACTGATTTGTACTTAGAGTTAGATTCAGAGTTTATAGGTTCCAACTGGAGTTGAAATCGAGTCTTCAGAACATCGAGGGGTTGTGCTATCGCTCTTGTTACACCACCAGCAGCTCCACCAGCGAGAGCCGACTGAAACACAGTGACTTCAGATTCTTTGTGTACTTCAACTACCATAGTAATAATTTTAGAATTGTCTTGTAACTTTCACTGGCTTAAAATAGCCAGAAATGATTATAAATAGTTATAACCAATTAATTTTAATAAAATGAAATTCAGTTCAATTTTCCATCAGTCTTGAGTCTGTCAGCTCAGCTGACTCATTGACACTCAACTGACTGGACTGGAGTGCAGTGTTGCCAGTGGCAGATAGTCAAATATAACATGAGACAGCTCAAAAGTAACATTTTTAGGAGAAAAGTAACAACACCTTGTTTATTGTGGAAAACGACACAATACTATAATAATGGCATTTTATTACACAAAAACTAAAATAAGTTTCCTGTCCCATTTGTTAAACATCGAAAAAATCGTAATAATTGTTGATCGAATAATGGACTGGCGATGCTGAAAAATGCCTGATGTGGGCCCCTATCCACTAGTAAACTAATTAGTATCAGTCTTAAAAAAACATTTTAGTTAGTTTTCGTTTTATATATAAATTCTACATAGATGGGTTGTTTGAAAGATGGCTATATCTTTGTTATTATGTGTAAAAGCCTAAAGTGTAAAAGTCATCATTACAATCAAAATGTATCTAATGATTTTGTTTATGCTTTTTTAAAATCGATTGTAATCATTCGCTGCTAGTCACCACTCGCCTCACTTGCGCACTTAATGCTCTAAGCTTGCGCATGCTTAAGTAAGCGGGATGGAAAATTGAGAAATACAGGCGAGTGAGTGAATATGTCGCATTCAGACAGTCCATAAAATCAAGTGCTCCAAGATGACGAACAAAAAAATTCTTGAATGCGTTCCATTTCACGATATTTTTTTGTTTGCTGGAAAATCTAAAAAGTAACACAAAGTAACATATTGAGTCGTGTAACATGGAGGTAACATGAGAGGGTCAAAAGTAACGTAAAATGTTATGTAATGACGAGTGACTGTTAGTCAGTTGTGTGAGTGTGAGTGAGTCAGATTTCTGCACAGAGTACTTTTTTATATGTTTTCCTCTCTTAGAAGAATAAATAAAGCAATTCATAAAATATTCCTAGGTACGTGATTAACTTTTTCAAAAATGTTTGTACTTTGTGTATTTATAGGTAACGCGACGTCTTTCATTTAGTTAATTATCACTAAAATTAAAAAAAAATGGTGAGACCTCATAAATAAGTAATTTACCTATATAATTTTATGTTATTATGAATAATAATAATCAAATAAAAAAGAAAATGATTTGTGCAATGAAATTGAAAATAATAAACTGAAATAGGTATGTGCGGGCTTTGGTTCCCGCCCGCACTATACTTGCGTTCGTTGTTATAATATTATGATGATGGAAGTGAAATTGTAGAGGACAAATTGACTACGGGTGTAGAAACACATCTTGAGTGGTTTTAATACATGGTTTACTTCACAAATTCTTACAGTGAATATTTACAAGGATGAGTCACATTAAATAAGGCAGGAATAATATTAATTTACAATAGAAAGAAAGCAACAATAAAATTCTGTGACATCAGCACGTAAGACAGAAGTCAGAACTATCTTTTCTTTTATGCTTATTAACCATAGAGGAGTGGTGACCTCTTTGCAGACGCCACAGGTACTCAATAAGTTTTGTTTTTTATTAGAGGTAGACGAGCACTTAAACACAACCAAGAGAGCGAAATACCTAGCCGGCATTTGCGTTTCAAAGAAAATTTTAAAAGACTGATTTATCTATCCACTTGATTTACTTTTTTCAAGCGAACTTCGACGTCTGTTCATAATCTTATATTATGATAGGCCAACGAACGTTGCAAACACATCGAAAACATAAAACAAAATCACTAGGTAAAAATTATACACACACGATAATAACTTTGTCGACTAATTATATTATAAATTATTATAGGTATAAACATGAAGTTGTAATTGTTTATTTGCAATATTCTCATTAAATATACTAATATCGGTTTTTAAATTTTTCATTGGCAGAGACAGAGAAACGGAGTTTTAAGGAACCCTATCCAACATTTGAAACTAGCAAAAGTGTTCCCAGAAAAGGAGTGAATTGCCAAAACAAAAATAAGAAGAACGACCACAGATCACTATTTAAATAGCAAACGTTGACATTAGTTAGACAGCAATGTCAGAAATTCATTATGACACATGAGAATGACATACATACCTACATTACATACATTTTACCAATAAATACCCTAATAGGTACATACCAATATTTTACTAGTAAGCGAAACAAAGGGGTGTTTTTTGTAGGCAAACTAACTAATGTGGAAGACAATTTTCTGTTTGAGCTGTGACGTTGTATTTTACTTTCTACTTTTTGTTAAGCAGTTATAATATAATTTTACAAACTCACCAACCGCGTCAAATAAAATTTTAAGGAGAATGTCTTCACCATTGGAAAACTTGGAGACGCAGCTTGAAATGTTTATAGAGAATGTACGCCAAATTCGCATCATTGTCAGCGATTTTCAGCCACAAGGGCAAAGTGTCTTGAACCAAAAAATGTAAGTAGATGACACAAAAAGATATGCATTTGTAATACAAATAAGCAAAAATTTAAGTGTATTGATATCTGTTCCTTATTTGCTTTTACAGACAATCCTTAGTAACTGGATTACAAGAAGTAGACAAATTGAAGTCTCATGTTCATGATATACATGTACCAACTGAAGTTTTTGAGTAAGTATAGTTTATTTTGATAAAAAAAACTAGAAGTCACTTTGTGGTCAGAGTATACTCATGTATTGTCTTACTAAAGATTTATTAAAGTGTGTGATTTGTTTGTTCTGATAACTGCTAAGGATTATTAATTCCAGTTACATAGACCAAGGCCGCAATCCACAGCTTTACACAAAAGACTGCATTGATAAAGCTCTTGCCAAGAATGAAGAAGTAAAAGGAAAGATCGATTCATACAAGCGCTTTAAAAGTCACCTGCTCCAAGAACTCTCCAAGACTTTCCCCAACGAAATTGCCAAATACAAGGCTATTAGAGAGTAATTTTTGTATTAATTAATTTAGCTCATAAGTTAACAGTAAAATTAAGTTATCAGTAATAATTAAATTTAATTAATTGATAGATTGTAAACTTGCCTTTTTATTCACATCTTTTCATATTTTTACACAACTGCCCAAAAAAAGAGTGTACTGTGTTCAAGGTTCATGTATGTTTGTGAGTTTTTCCACCGTAACTTCTAAACGCCTGAACTGATTTGGAGGTGTGGGGTATTTTTAAAAGCTTTACTTTAAAGATTTTTTGAAAAAAGTTTATATTGATCTACTAAGTAAAAGTACTTTGATTTACTTTTTCATTTAGGTTTATTTATAGATTGAAATATAAAAAATATTGATTTTTTTTAATTATACATAAAAAG
This sequence comes from Catoptria pinella, assembly GCA_963556745.1. NCBI lineage: Eukaryota > Metazoa > Arthropoda > Insecta > Lepidoptera > Crambidae > Catoptria > Catoptria pinella. Next base: position 9,949,866 of record OY750771.1, read on the forward strand.
CCAATAGAAATAGTAAACAAGTTGTGTGGAGAACCGAGAAGTACATAAATTTTATTAGATTTCACTTTAAAAGATTGGAAGTACTATAGCTTAGTAGTTTAAAATAATAAGACAGTATAACTGAATAGAATTACTGAAACAAAATGTAACATGAAAAAAACACTTTTCTCAAAAAAGCAGTTTCAAGTCGTGGAAAATAAACCAGAAATAGAAAATAATAGTAATAACTATGAGATAAAATTAAATAATATTACAAATAAAATCTTAATAAAGTAGTAATAAAATGAGCCTCACATTATTATGACTCTGATTAAAAACAATTAAAACTTATGTAATTTAAATTGGATTACTGATTATAATAACAAGGTCCATGCCATAAAATGATAGTTAATAGATTAATAAATAAAATATTGGGCATGTTCTGATATGAAAACATTTGTAAGTTCATTTATAAATACATTCAATATTATTACTAACAATTAGTTTTGTATTTTATGTTAAATATAACTCGGGAGTAGGTGATCTTTTAAGTGTTTCACTTTCAAATTCATCAATATATTCAAAGTTTTGCTCAATAATATTTGCTGTTACATCACTTTGTTTATCAGAGTCTGTGATAGCTGTGAAATCGCCAGACAATTCGTTCCACATTTGATGGAATCCCTTTTTGACCGGTTCAACTAGTTGCGTTTTGTTAGTGATGTATACGTAATTCCAATGGTCTGATGATCGATCATTGCCCCAGTTAAAAGTCCCCGTCATAAGTACCTCATCGTCGACTAGGCAAAATTTGTGCTGCATTTTGTTAATGGTTTCATTTTCTAAACACCTTATTTCTGCTCCTGCAAAAGGAAAACCGTTACAACAGTAACAAAGCAAATAAATATGAAGTGTGGTAAAAATTATAGAGCTATTATTTATTTACGAAAGTTTTCACTATGATGATTAGTATTATTTTTCTTACAAAGGATCTAATAAATTATACTATATATATTATCTTATAAAACTCTTTTTATGGTTGCATTGAAATTGAATCTTTGTGACTATTTACGAAGTAAACAATATTTATGGCAGTTTATAAACAATTTATGGCAGCTCTGTGGATCACTTGGCGCAGTAGCAGCCAGGATTCGGATCCTGAACAATTTGTGTGATGAGCATAAACGTTTGTTACAGAATCATGGATGTTTATCTTCTTATCTCATCTAAGTATGTAAGTTACAGTTAAACTCGCTTAATACGATTTTCTATAATATGCTATTTTACGTCAGTCCCTGCAACTTGAGGGATTTTTTCATAAATTATACGTAATACTATACTAACTACGATTCGCATCCCGTTACAGCGAAAATCCTGAAAAATAGAGATTGGGAGGTGTGAAAAGAAAAAGACAAAAGGGTTTCCTCATTCCAACTATAAATATTTTAGTTCTTATGTATGTAATTCAATACATACACAAATGTAGTAAATACAATACAATAGGTTTTTGCCTTATACCGCAGTATAAGCGTATTATGATACGCTTTCCCGCCAGACGAGTTTTTTAACTAGGTCCCTTGGAAATCGTATTAAACGGGTGTTCTGTTATTTAATAAATAAATAAATAAATATTTGACCACATAACATACATTTAATCAACATAGTACAAACTTTGCTGAGTTTGAAACATAATTGGTGTCATTTGGTGTCCAGAATATGGGTTGATTTATTTATTATTTAGGTACATACCGGCATCTTTAAGTTCTCGCAAAAGAAACTCCGTAGCTTCATTGTAGCCTTCGCGATCTATAATAATGCGAGCTTTAATGTTCTTCTTCTTGATAAGATCAACCAATCTTCCTTGAATCGCGGGGTTTTGGATACCTGGCATGCATACTTGGACGCTTTTCTTTGCGGCTTCTATGTAACTTACTAATTTATCGAAGCAATTGTAAGCATTGTATTGTAATTTACAAAATATCATGACTTCGTTTATCTCTGTGTTCCGCCGTTTGTAGTAGTATGCCGCCGCAGAAACGACGCAAGTGACCGCTATAGCCGCTGCCGTCGACAGAATGCGTGGATTTATAAACATTTTATGTGATTCCGAACATAAATGAAAATGTTTTGCACTTTCTGGTCCGTCTTGTAATTTTATACTTTGAAATAAAATAAAGAGGTCAATTTGTAGGAATCATCTCGGGTCTCAATAGTTTTTTTGCTACTACCCTCCATTTAGTTAAGTCGTCATTTTTCATTTTTACATGATGGACGCAATCAGTGTTGCCAACGCTGTCTAACGTAAATGCGCTAAGTTGTGTTAAAAAAGCGCTAAATTAGGTAGCAACATCTAAAAAACAAGCGATAAATTAAAAAAAAAATTATTTTAATAATAACGACACTAAACAATAATTACAACTTTGGTCTTACAGCCTTGGATTTTTTCTTATTAATATTATACTATGCATGGAGAAAAACTTGAAATTAAAAAAGCGCTTTTTAGATTAGGCGTTAGGCATCAAATGACTATTTTGAGTGCTAACGTAGTTAAAAAAGCGCCGAAAGCGCTAAGTTGGCAACAGTTCTTCTGGTTAGACCTCAGAAGAAAGTCTGAATAACTATGCTAGCTATCGAAAACAGGCAGATAGGTATAATCAGCGCGCGATTAGATTGGGATGAGACCTTGTCTAAGTAAATCAAAAATGTCAGTTAAGAAGTCAGGTAGTGCTAGCAAAAAAGTTCTGAATCTATTTAAAGTAAAACGTTTTACTCCCTTTTCCACTCATAATTAATTAATCACTAAAATAATCACACATTAATATAAAAATATCGCATTTAAAATAAAACTCGAGCAGAAATCCACGCGCACAGCGAACATCTACGCGAGTTTGCCGACGCTACGGCTGGCCGAGCGACGGGCCGTATGCACGGTAAAAATGCGCGTCTCAGTTCCAAAAGGTAGCATCCCATCCATTCTCATCACGCGCAGATTATACCTAGTTACTTATTTGTTTTTATTTATTTTCAACACATTTGCTCGTAAAGTGAGCCTTATTACATCGCTTTTAGTGCCATAAACCGAGCTATAACAAACACGTGCGTAATATATTATACACCAGTGCGTAATAGAATTATCCCTACAAAGTTAAATTAGAATCTTACTGCAAGTTTTATGCGAGTAAACAGAGCATTCTCAATTTAAGTTATTTTTTAAGGTTTTATGCCGCTGAAAATCTTTATACATTTATGGAATAAATAAATGTGTACGTTCTTAATTAAGTCAAACAAATATTTATTACTATCAAAATTTTCACAATTCACAATAATTTGTTATAAAAAACTAAAATATTTGCATTTTATCACTTAAAATTATAATTTTGAAGTAGGCTGTATGTTCACTCACCCCTTAGTTCGCGAAATATTCTTGCATTGGGCGCCAAACTTAGAGCATTAAGAAATTTACTGCTCTAAGGCGGAAAATAAAAAACCTGCGCGCCTTTTCTTTTCCCATAATTAATCATATTTTATTTTTATCGTATTTGTCGCAAAGCAAAAATTTTTCTAAGTCTATTTATTTGTCGCTGTGTGGTAAATTATTTTGATTTTTCCTCGCAAATGTGTTGAAAAACGTCAAGAAATTCGTGAGCTCTGCTTATTACTCACTCGGCTTAATTACTGAATCAGCTCGGGCTGCAAACCACAGCCTCGTGTGCAATGAGCAACTTAAGATCACTTGTATCATATCATAATAAATTAATGTATGACATAAGCTTGTAACTTCGTGACAATAACATACTTATGCACCACTTTCGAAGGATGAAAAGAGAGGCAGTATGCTCTTTGACCTTAGCCTGTTACTCTATAAAAAAAAAGAAAAGAAATGGCGCGAATATTGACGTTTCGTTTCTCGGCCTCCATCCATAATTCCATTCATTCCATTGTGATGAATTTATTGTGGTTGTTTTGTAGGTTTTGACAGCAGAATTTCTTTTAGCTGCTATGCCTATTTGTTAATAGAATTTACAATAAAAAATCATGTCTTGGATGGACTGATAATTAATAAGCTTACGATACTTTAATATGTGTATTATGTGAATAGCCGAGTTTTACGAAGATAATAAAAATGGGTATTACGGGTTTAATACCCTTTCTTGAAAAAGCTTCGAGGCGTGCTAATATTGGAGAATTTAATGGTTGTACTGTGGCTATAGATTCATATTGCTGGCTCCACAAAGGTGCCTTCGCATGCGCTGACAAACTTGTAAGAGGAGAAGAAACAGATATGTAAGTTACACTTGTTTCAATTCAGTATTAACCATATGTACATACAAGAATTTATAAATATTTTTTGTATTTTCAGACATATAAAGTATTGTTTAAAATATGTTACAATGCTTTTGTCCAAAAATATCAAACCAATATTGGTTTTTGATGGTAGACATCTACCAGCAAAAGCATTAACTGAATCTAAACGAAGAGAGTAAGTATGTTCATATATTAAATGGATCAAATTGCATGAATGAGTGAAAAAATGTTTGATTCCTTCATAATCCCAAATGTAAAAGAATCTATGGAATGATGATATAATTTTCCAAAATAAAACTCATTTTCAGATCTCGGGATATTTCTAAAAAAAGAGCAGCAGAGTTATTGAGTCTTGGAAAGGTATGAACTTTTGTTACTTTAAAAACTACACACAAATCACTATTTTTTAAACAGATAAGTAAATTATTCTCTTTTTTACAGATAGATGAGGCCAGATCCTACATGAGGCGTAGTGTAGACATCACACATTCAATGGCTTTAGCCCTGATTAAAGAATGTAGAGATCGCAATGTTGACTGTGTAGTAGCACCATATGAGGCTGATGCCCAGCTGGCATATCTCAACATCAAGAATATAGCTCATGTTGTCATTACTGAGGACTCTGATCTTATATTATTTGGCTGTACTAAGGTAGGTCTGCAATATACAATGTGTGTAACTGTTTACTTATTTTGAAGTAGTTAGCTTGAATGTGGAAATAAAATCAATGATCACTGTGTGTTAAGGCTGCCAACCAACCCGCATGGCGGGGGACGACGACGACGACGACACGGGACAATCACGCCAACTTTCAAATAAAAAAACCCGCATTAAAATCACTTGGGGTCCATTCGCGTGGGCGTTACGATGCCACTGACAGATACACAAATACACACACACGTCAAACATAAAACACCTCGAGTCTCTTTGCGTCGGGGGTTAAAAAACGAGATGGTGTATATTGCTTTTTGAATGTAATACTTATGATGATACATTATCTCTGCATATTTTTGCCTTCTTTGCGTTTTTTCTCCTTTTACTACACAGGACGACATTTTTAAAAGTCTCTTTTCTTTATAATACAAACTGAAATAACTGTAAAGAAAGCACTTTACAATACTTTACAATACAAACTGAAATTACTGTAAATACTGTAATATCTCTCATCAGGCGCGTGGCTGGCCTAATCACACTACCATATAGTTTAGTTCTCTGAATAGTACCCTAAACAAATACTGTCTTAATGTGAATAACAGCACAAGAGTTCATTGTGCACAAATTGCAAATTATTTTGGTATGTTGTTTGTATGGAAAGTTCACTGTTCGCCGGACTCTTAACATCTAGGTTTATCGGCAAATTTCCAATCCATCCAATCCAATCCAATGAGCTTATAAGTAGAATAATGAAAAAATTGCAGGTCCTCTTCAAAATGGACTTGGATGGTAGTGGAATCCTAGTAGAGACAGCAAAACTGCCTCTGGTGATGAAGTGCCCAATAGAGCACTACAGGTTCGACAAGTTCAGGCGAATGTGCATCATGTCCGGGTGTGATTACTTGCCGTCGCTGCCTGGCATTGGTTTGGCTAAAGCTAGACAGTTTGTGACTGCATCACAGGATTCAAATTTTGCTAATGTATGTATGATATATTTTATGTATCTAGCTCAAAAAGCATTCATCCAAACCAGTCTCTTAGCAAATCCATATTTGAAAGTAATAACAAACTGCCCTGTAAAAAACTGTGTATTTGATATTTTGAAACAATCATATTTTTTTACTTTGCATCTCAAATACTATATTTTTTCTGTAGGTCCAGGAACCGATAAAGACAACCAGCCATTCTGACGCTCATAATATTTGGCTTTTTTTATTTTTATTAAGAATGTTCATAATTTCAGGCTCTAAAGAAACTGCCGAGTTTCTTCAATCGTTCATCCCTGACGGTAACAGATGAGTACAGAGAGAGCTTCCTGAAGGCGGAGGCAACGTTTAAGCATCAATATGTTTACGATCCACTAGAAAGAAAGATGGTCAGGCTCACGGAACCTGATGATGAAGGTAATTAATGCGTCTGGTGTTATTTGCTAACAAAAAAAGTATGTTTTATTTTTTATATATGACGAAGCGACGAGGGAATTCTCTCTTCATTGCGCGCTCGATTCGTGCACCGCACAGCGGTAAACTCAGAATTGGTGGCATCACCGGCCATGTATTATGAATTCGCTAGGATTTGCCTGGTATGCCTGGTTTATACGGGGTTAGTAATATGGCAGTACAGTAATCCAGTCCAGCGCTGACTTGCTACTGGGTTTGCGTAGACACTAGTTTCAACCCAGTCCAGTGTTGACTTCTCGCTCGCAAGTCAGTCTCTTCTATTTTCGGGCACAGCAAGCCAGTCCAGTGCGACTGGCATTGTCTGGACACGTTCGGGCAGTCGCTGCCAGTTTGTTGTGAAGTTTTTGTATTGAGCTCATTGTCACCACAGTCCCACAGTATCAATAATCCACAACCAATTGACTTACTGCCGATCCTGTTTACATGTACCCAGTTACTAGGTCCGTTTCCGAGTCACTGGGTCCAGTCACTGCCATCATGTAAACCATGCATTATGCTTTTGAACCATAGATATTTGAAACATTTTTATATTTCTTAAAGCTATATTTTGTTATTCCAGATGTAGAACAAGCGCTGTGCGTGAACGCGGGAGAACTATTGTCGGAGGAAATCGCATTCCAGCTGGCGCTCGGAAACCTGGACCCGTTCTCTCTTAGGAAAATGGACGACTGGCATCCGGATACTGCTGTCATGGTAAGGGAAACCGTTTATGCCAATAAGGAAGTTTCCTTAGTACCAAATAATATACTAGAAAAATACGACTCGCACCAGATCATGTTCTTGGACGGGAATCGAACCCGCGACCTTTGGATATCCGGTCCAATGCTCTGACCGCTGAGCTACCGAGTCACTAGTGGGAAAGTCGAATTTCTCCTAGTATATCAACTCTTACGCTGCAAGCCAGCGCCATCTCACCATTGTACAAGGAATTACCTCGACATCAACTGAATACCTTTCCAGATTTTTCTAGTATATTATTTGGTATTATATAAAATAGCATTGTGAATGCTTAAATCTCAAAATTTAAAAGTTTCCTTATGTCGAATATCAAAAAATTAAATCCTATATTTAAGCATAAACACACCCCGGACACAACATCAAATACCTATTCCTAATTCAAAACGGTAGAACTCATCAGCTAGCGTTATTTTTACGAACCTTTATGGCTGCATGACTGGTCACACAAACTAATTTAAAATTATTTTTTTTACTAAGAAACGTTTATTTTCTCGAATTTCTTGAAAAAAGCAAGCCTTGTACTGGAAGCCATTTACATTGCCTCGAATGATACCATCATCGACAATGTAAATGCTAACTTCCCGTTTTCGGCTGTAATGTATATACTGTAATGTATGTAATAGTATTATTTGCACTCTTAATTATTCTAGAAAGGCAAAGTAAAAACAAGTGGTTGGAAAGACAAAGGTGTATCTCCCCATCCAAGTATATGGCGTAAAGACTTCACCCGGTATTTGTCAGAGCAAACCCCGTGGGCCAAGAAGGAGCCCAAAGTGGAACCAATCATAGCGGTCCCTAATACGAGGCCCAGGAAGAAAGTGGTCAACTTAGTCCAGAAATATGTACCGGAGACTCAGGATGAAAGGTTAAAAATTCTAAAATTAACTAATTCTAAATTTTAAACAGTAAATTCTCTAGAGTGTGTAGGAGTGGCGCTAGTGTTGCATATAATGCCGTCTTAACCAAATTGTATAAAAATAAATGCTGTTTTTTCAGTTTGACTATAGAAAGTTTAAGCAGTATGTATTGCGTGCAGCCAGCGACAAAAAAGCAAAAAATGGACTGTGATACTAGTATAAGCGAATCTTTTACGCAAACCACTCAAAATGAGCATAACATAGCTTTAATCGAGGACGAAGTAATGACAAAAACCCAACCAAGCAAATCGCCTATATTAGAAAATAAAGAGAGATCATATAAAAAGTGCTTAAAAAGCTACTCTGTGCTAAAACAATTGAGCAAGTTCCCTAGAACTGTATTAGGTGAGAATGTAGTTGAGAGCAAATTTTTCAACTCGACCGAAGAATCTGAAGATAAAGATATATCTAAAAGCAACATAACAATTGAGGAATCTCCAGAAAAACCTACTAAGAACCCTTTCAAAGTGAAATCTCCAAATGAAAGATTAGAAATTGATACTCAGTGCAATGAAATACCGGATTCTCAGTCGAGCACTTATTCGGAAAAGGAAAATTCTCCGATACATTCACCGGTGAAAGCTCCGAGTCCGATATTGGAGCCTAGTCCAAGAAGCAAAAATCCATTTAAATTAAAATCTGAAGAGGCGACTTTTGTCATAGAGAAGTGTAGCGAAGATACTGTGATAGATAATACATATCCTTTAGAAAATTTGGTGACGCCTGTAGATTCACAGGTAGGTAAATTAAATTAATTCATCTAGTAATTTGTATGGTGTTATAATTTAATTTTATTATTTAGTTTTCATTTGAACGCAATATATTTTCAAATATTGATAAGCCTACAAAATAACACTGCCAACGAGTCTGAAGTCACTGTAGCTAAGTGGTCAGAGCATTTGCTCATAAATAGGTCATGGGTTCAATTCCCTCCTAGGCCAACAGAGATGACTTTTTCTAGTCTTTGACTCTACAATGATCACTATGGCTATAATTTATGTTACAAAAAATATCTTCAACAGGTATCTTATGGTGATTCGCCGCCCAAAGAGAGGCTACATTTTAGCCAATCACAATCCATATTAGGTGAATTCAAGAAATCTTCAAACACAAATGGATTCAAGAAATCTTCTAGTAAAACGCTTGGCTTGAAGAAGAGCGTAGCGAAGAGCTTGCCAACCAACCAACCCACATTGCTGAGCAAGTTTGGGTTTCAAAAAAGGTAATTAGGGAATAATTACTAAATTATTATTTTATTTTTTATTAGCTTCCGCCCGTGACTTCGTCCGTATGCACATTCGGAAAATCCTTAGGGAACCTTAGACCAGGATAAAAAGTAGGATCCAGGCTATAAACTATCTGTGTGCCAAATTTCATCTAAATCCGTTCAGCCGTTTTTGCGCAATTGAGTTACAAACGGCGATTTTTCAAAAATCTTTGAATGCAGTTCTAATTATTTTTAAAATCAAAATGAAATGTTTCAGGAAAAATTCCTACCTCCAATATTTAAGGTAATTTTCTTTTAGTGTTGCAAAGTTTTGGGACACCCTGTATACCTCACAGACTAACATACATAAGTATATGAATAATATAAATATAGTAAGAGAAAAGTTATGTGCCCAATGTCCAACAAAGCACATATTTTATTACCTACTTCAGTGTTTCCCAATTAGTGGTACGCGTACTCGCAGGGGTACGCAAGAGTGCTTCGAGGGGTACGCGCAGCAATCTCTTAACCATGATATAGATACATCTAATTTTTAACTGACTTCAAAAAAAAGAGGAGGTTATCAAGTCGACGGTATTTTTATTTTTTATTATTTTTTATAAGTTTTAAGGTCTTTCTTGGAATGGTATGTGGAAAAAAACTAATCGGGAACCACTGATCTACTTTAACAATTCATGTTTTCGTCTTGTTTCAGACCAGCATTGAAGAGGTGATAAAGACATAAAATTATGAAGAAATATTGAATTGTTGACAGTTTTTATTATGTTTTAAGCATTAAAGTGGCATTTATTAGTACAACATCACTCGATGGCTTTCAGATTTGTCGATTATCATTTGTTTTGCAAAATAATAAATATCAGTTGAGAATTGTTATGCATTGTTTTATTACTTATTTAAGTCCAACAACACAGAATACTTAAAAGTCTGTTAAAAATCGTGTAAAACTTTCCATTTCGATAGGAATATAAGTAAGTAAGCATTGCCTGAGTTAATCAAGAAACAAAACGTTTTTGTTGAAATATAATATTATGAACTATACGGTTTTAACTCACGTAATTAAATGAATCGTGTTTCGCGAAACCGAAACTTTACCGTAATTTGAACAATTTCGAGTGTACCTATCAGTTTCAAGATATATATTTATCGAACCCGCTACCCCAACGCTATTCGCAACGCACTTGGTCACAGCTAAACCAACATTCAAAAAATTATCTCGTGCATAAATAATCTTTTATAAAATTATTTTTTTACTGATTGATTGATTAGGTATGTACCTAATTACCTATACGTAGCAAATTTTTGATGATGGTAGTGATACAAAGGAGAATCGGCACTCGCCATAGAGAAAATGCTTAACTTGAATTTAGTCATAAAATAAAGTAGCTAAATAATATTTGCTACATTATCAAGTTCTGGCATATAATAAATTTTGAAACTTTTAACTATGAAATGAAAAACCGTAGCTGCATAAACCATAATTATTTTCCTTATTTTTTGAAATTAAGAAAACGAAATTGATCTGCGGCGGTATCGGCTAAAAACATTGAAGTTCATGTTGACTGTATTTTGACATATGTATGTGATACATTGCTATTTTTCTTTGGTAAGTTTTTATTTGTGCCAAAACGAAGTAGCAATGTATTACATACATCTGTCAAAACACAGTTAACATGAACTTCAATGTTTTTAGCCGCATTATTTGTTTGACAGATATCTATTACAGACTAATAAATGAAAAAGTATAGAAGATTATGAATCACGGATAAAAAAGTATACAACTTTAGCATAAAAGGCCTATTTAACAATAGAGTAATTTTTTCTGGAGTACAAAAAGCATAAAGTTTAGCTAAAGCAAATACTTATTGACCCGAAAACTTCAAACAATGTAAACCTACCTACCTTACCTATAGTTACCTCCATTTCTGTGACAATCCAAACACCAACAAGCGAAGTTGTGTTTGCTAGAATCATAATAAAAACACACACAAGCCAAACCCTTTTAAACACACCGAGGACAGAATAAATTACTAATGTTAATAACCACGTGATTGTGTACAGCAGGCTATTCAAAATTCATCTGATAGCGAAAACGTCCCATTATAATGCCTTTTTAACAAGGGTCGCGCATTCTTTGAGGAAGGAGTAACGCATATTAATTACAGCAGCGGGGCAGTCGTGTGCTACGCCGAGTGTAAAACAAAAGATTGTTATGATAACGACACTTAATTATATTTCCATTGTAATGAGATTTCTTTCCCCTTTGGTTGTGCCGTTTTGATCTATAACGTAGCTCGAGTTAAGATGCCTTGAGACTTGCTACGTAGCATAGCTGTAAGCGATGTCAAAGCTAAGCTACGAAATGTCAAAGCTAAGCTACGAAACTGTAGCCGTTTTCACAAATGCTAAGCTAACGTACGTTATTAAAACAAACGATATTTGATTTGCCATCAGAGATGTGCTAAGCTGGGTGGCTAAGGATATGTATGATATCCATCAATAAGGATCGTTTATTTTCATAGCGCAGTAGCTTAGCACTGGTGGAAACGGGCTTAACAAGGCTATGATTTTTGATATGGATGCGTGCTGAGGATTGAAGCAAATGGGAGATATTTCTGACCCGCTATATTTTACCGCTCCGTTTTACCACCTATAGTTTCGTAGCTTAGCTTTGACCTCGCTCACAGCTTAGCTACGTAGCACATAATTATCCCTTATCTATGTACTTAGTCTTGTTTAATGTCAGTTCCTTTGAAGTTAGACTTGTAAAGCGTTCGGAACATAACTCGAAAGTAGGTGAGTTGTATGGAATATGTGAAATGAGTTCAGCAGTTGAGCAGTTGCGCTCCTGTTTTACGCAAATGCGGCTTCATATTCGTCCCGTAGTTGAATGAAGGGAATAATTGTTTCTTCCTAGAACAAGACTTTACTTATAGCATAAAAGAAACGTATAAAACTCGAGTTAAACAAGTCATCCATACAAATAAGTCTATACTACCGATATAAAAGTTCCCTAACTTTATAGTTTTATTTTCCGCAAAATAGGAAAACATTGTAAACGGCAATAACTGTTCAGGTAACTACTTAGCTGAGCTCGTCTTTGACCCTAGTCTAGACCCAGTTATGTATGTATCTAGACCTAGTTTATGCCCCTAAAAGCGACGTAATAAGGCTCACTTTACTAGCAAATGTGTTGAAAAAGGAGGCAAGATATTGTTAATTTGCCGCGATTACAATTACCAATCTAGTGTGGAAATGTAAAAGGTGCCTAAAGGTTTTTAAGATTGGAGATGAGAATCGAAAATAAAGAATCATAAACAATGTTTACTTTTCCGTAATTAGTGTAAATTCACTGTTAATGAAATTCACTGTTATATGGCAGGTAACTCTAAATTAGACACTAGATTGGTAAATGTAATCGCGGCAAATTAACAATATCTTGCCACCTTTCCAAACATTAAACTGATTCGCAATCATTGACGTTTACGAATACATTAATAAAATTGTTTTTGTTTGTAGGTTCCTATATATTTACTATGTTTCATTCATTGGTGCCGAATTAATCCTGGCTCTGTCGACCCCAAATGGAATTGGTTCCGAATGAATGTTGCCATTGCTTAGTCCCAGGGTTAATTTGAATATTTTCCACTTAGCGTGTAATTAAAATTTCTCTCGGTATAACGAATTTCGATGGAGCTCGATATCGGTATACGGCTTAATTTCAGCTAGGGGGCGCTTGAAAATTCGGACGTAAACAATGTAAGGGCAGAAGAAAATTATTTTCAAGACAAATCTGTTGATGCTTACCTACCTTCAACTATCGGTTCTTTTTACCCAACTACGGCGAAGCAAAAATAACTTCTAAAACTCATAATAATTTGACAATTAATGAGTCAGGAACGACTATATAGGCTGGAGGTGGCATGCGACTACGGATCCTTTTTACTGATTTCGGACTCGAATATTTTCTTGTTTCATACTTTTTAGAACGCGATTTTTCCGTAGTTAGGATTTAGTTTTTAAACTCCCGTTTTTGTTATTTTTGTCATAAATAAAGGCGTTATTATACAAACTTTCACATTTGTAGGATTGCTTGCACTAATTTATTATCCGGCGCCCGCCGGCCGGTGCGGTTCCGGCTTCATCTGCGCTAGGAAACCTCACGCTAATTATTGTAAGTTAGGTAATTGTAAACAATCTGTTTTGATTCGGTATATTAGCTATGCTATTGGTTTGTTTCAGTGGAATAGTAAAACAGTAAACGCTGCTATCAAAAAAACCTAGTTTTATTTTTTGTTTATTTTGAAACTCTCAACACTCCCTCGCTTTTCAGCACCTACTAAACACTTTCAGGAATTATATTGACTTTTATAGCTTTTTAAATAGGTACTCGGAATAGAAGGGAGACGCAGTGTTATTATAAGTGATTGTTATTGTTTCAAGGTAAATTGGGAATTGTGATGCGGGCAGAAAATTGTTGTGCCCTGAAAAAACATCGGCTACTGTTTTGAAAGGGCTGTCCGGATTTTTTTGAATAAGCCAACACATTAATAGCGAGTTTTCGTTGGGTGCTAACATAACATTTTTGTGTAATAATGCGCGAGGGGCAGTGATATGTATATCTTCAAAAAACATTGCTGAATTTTATTAGATAAAAATATGCCTGAGAGTGGTTATAATCTTTCGGAAATGGAAATGTACGTAACGCTCCTCATGAATTGCCGTGACTATACAAAAAAAAATTAAGTCTAGGTATACTGAAAAAGTAAGAATTATTTTAATTGAATACTTACCTGTGTCTGTTCTGTGGTGTCGTCCAATTTTCGTCATTAACTGATTCTGTAGACATCAAGGATTCAATATATAGTTTAAAAATCCAGATACCGATTTTGAAGTAGGTAAGTATAAGTACCTACCTACGCTATCCTAAAAATTATAATACCTACCGAAAGCCAGCTCAAGCTGTGATTGTAATAAAAAAGTGATCCTATAAGGGTTCCGTTTTTTCCTTTTGAGGTACGGAACCCTAAAAAATTATGAAAAGGTACTGACTGCAAAGAAAGTTCCTTCACACTTTTAATTCACAATATCAATATCTGTTATTAAGAAACCATAAAGGTTTCAATTAGCCTTTTAATTGCACTTGTTCGAGTCGCCACGGCCGTTACTTTGAAACAACTTGACCCATATCTAATGGTGGCAATTCACCTAGCTATTCGTGTTCGTGTAGCGTAATCGGTATCACAAACAACCTGCACACATGGACGAATCAGAGTTACTGCGTATTTTTGCTTAATCGTACAAATAAGGCAACCAATAACATAGACAAAAATAACCACCAGTTGTGTTTGAGAAAATATGGCAAATAACTACACAAACAGGAAGAGCCATTTTATGCGAAAAATATTCGTGTAGTGAAATGTCCAATAAACATCACAAACACATCCAGCACACATAGGCTTGACTATCGTGTCTGTATTTTGGCAAAAAGGGAAAATAGATTTATGCACCTCAAATGGTCATCTTTGGGAAAATATAGCAACTACGCGAATTAGAATAGCTTTAGTATAGGTAGTGGTTCCCAAATAGTTTTTACTACGTACCCCTCTAAGAAAGACCTCAAACTCGCGTACCCCTTATTGCAGGGATCATAAATAAAAAATGAAATCAGATGAGTATGAAATCATGTAGATCATCTACAGTACATGAGATTTCTGTGTGTACTCCTTGATGCAACTACGCGTACCTCTAGGCCTCTAGGGGTACGCGTACCACTAATTGGGTATAGGTGAAATGCTACCTTACGAATATTTTTTGAATGAGAAACGAAGCAAAGACGTAAACGTCTCAGGCAATATATCAAGATCAAGCCTCAAAGTTGTTCGCAATGACTTATTTCTTAATTTCGCTCCGATACCGAAGGCCGTAATAATTGATAAATGGATGTAAAAAATAAAGTTTGCAGAGCGTTCGCGAGGTCCGGGTTCTTTGTATTCGGACAAAAAGAGAACCCATAAAAGCTGAGATGTGATAAGTATGGGATTTTACGGAAGCGTTGTGCCTTTGTAAAGTTTTTTTTTCTTAGTTTTGGTAGATGTTTGGTAGAGATTTATTATTAATCGTTTCATTTGTATAAAAAATCTATAACAAATTATTTTTCTTATTATCACCCAGGCTAATAACAAAGCAAGTGTTTTATACCCACCATTAATGTAGTAAGTAATGCTGTTTGTACCTATTCGTCGTTTTTCCAGAAAAACATTTTAAAATGAGGCCTTATTTAGAAGCATCTTAATTCAATATACCACTCCACATCCAAGTGACTCATTTCCTTTCTCTCATATCGACGTAATCCCTGAGGGTGGAAGAAAACAAAAAAAAACCCGTTTTAACACGATTTCCACACACGCCGCCGAAGTTCAAGCATCAAATACCAGTTCCCGAGTTCAATTTCATTTACATATGGTATAGGCTGCCTAAATTAATTTTGTACTTGCAATGAGGTACTTCTCCAGCTTATTGGTAAAAAGAGGTATGCGAATAATCAGCGCATAAATTGAAGGGTGGCTTCCAATACATTCGACTTTAAATAAATGAATAAATATTTGACAACATCACATACATTGCTCCGATTCCAAAGTAAGTAGCTTAAAGCACTTGTGTTATGTAAATCAGAGACAACGGTGGTATCACAAACACCCAGACCTGAGCCAATATAGAAAAGTTCGTTATCTAAATTGACCCAACCGGGGATCGAACCCGGGACCTCAGAGATGGCGACACCTTGAAAACCGATGTACAAAACCACTCGACCACGGAGGTCGTCGAAATGTGTTTCACCTTGGATTTGTTTTCATTTCGTAAGTTACTGTGTGTGATACATACTACTTACTTCTTTATTAGATACCCTTTTAATTTAAACGACGACCTTCGTGGTCGAGTGGCTTTGTACACCGGTTTTTAAGGTGTCGCCATTTCTCAGGTATATTGGCTCAAGTCTGGGTGTTTGAGATACCACCGTTGTCTCTGATTCCCGTAACACAAGTGCTTTAGCTACTTACTTTGGAATCGGAGCAATGTATGTGATGTTGTCAAATATTTATATTTATTATTACACTTGGGCCCTATTTAATAAACGTGACAATTCGTCACCTGTCATGACAATTTTATATTCATTGCGTCAACCAATTTGAAAATAGAACAAACTACTCATAGCTACACCGCAATGTAAACCAAATTGTCATGACAATTGACAAAATTGTCACGTTATTGAAAAGGGCCCAGTGATATAAAAAGTCATAATCCTCTCTATGTTGTGTCAAAACTAAGGATTCTCGCAAGTCATCACTCAAAAATATTCGACTAGGTAATTAAAATGTACTCATGTGTTAGAATAGTATAAATAAGTTTATGGATAGAATGCACTCTTGTCCAACAATGCCTTTTTTTTAAATAAAATATAACCAATGACACAAACTTCATAATATAAAACACGCAACAAACTTGAAACATCCAGCTAAAAAAAAACACGACAGCTTTGCCAAAAACGAACTAGTAAAAAGTTAAGTTCGTTTTTTGGCAAAGCTGTCGCGTTTTTTTATTTATTTTTATTTTTATTTCACACATTTTTGTGACTATTTATATAGTTTTGGAATGTGCTCATCAAGGCCTATTATTTCATGCCCATATTGCAATAATTGAAGAAACATTTTTTTATATATTTGAAAGTGGCGTCGTACAGTCGCCATTTTGATTAAAATATACCTATTTATATAACCAGTGTCACTCGGGATGATGTTAGGATTCTAACGATTACCTATACATCCAAATCCGTTAAGGCATTTATAAGTTGTGGTGGAATAAAGGAACTCACATACCCCCAAACATACATGATCCCTGAATACATTACACTCTCTGCTTTTTTGGGCAGTTATATCATAGTATGTAAGTTATAAAAATTACGATCGTCGTTTTAATGCAAAGTGGTTTTATAAATTTTTACCTCGAAGCGAGGCCTCAAAAGT
Organism: Catoptria pinella; assembly: GCA_963556745.1. Classification (NCBI taxonomy): domain Eukaryota; kingdom Metazoa; phylum Arthropoda; class Insecta; order Lepidoptera; family Crambidae; genus Catoptria; species Catoptria pinella. The sequence continues at coordinate 9,967,168 of OY750771.1, forward strand.
GAGGTATGTTACGCAATATTAATTATGGCGGTATTTTCAGGTACCTACTTAATTACTTCAGGCAGAATAAAACACCCCCACTCTTTTATATTGCCACATTTTATGGCATTGTTTATTGTCTTTTATTTTTATTGTTCCTTTACATGTCTTAATTAGCCGACGACCTTATTAAGGCCTATAGAATGTCGGAAGAAATATAACCAGTAATATTAAATTCACATTATGACAATTATGTTTTCAGCAACGAATAAATTCAATATAATTATTGTAAGAGTGCCAGTTTCAAAAGTTCCAGTTAAGTTCCAAATAACTTATTTGACAGAGAATATCTAGGATATTTTGTAAACAGTTTTTACTACAGCGTGTATCCGGCGACGTGTAAAAACAAATGGATAAAAATTAAGAGAGGGGGGGGCCCCATCAAAAACCCCATCAAAAAATAAATTCACTGAATAAAAGTGATATATCACAAAAAGAAAAGCTCGTAGTCGTAGTCGTAGCAGTGCGCACTACGAAAGTTCGTAGCTCGCTCTATCCGGGCGGGCGATGCTACACACCGACTACGGCGACGCGATTATGGTGTTTGTGGTAGAAGGAAAAGGTGAATATGGAGTTTTTATTTAATTCATCTTGAATGCTCCTTGAATTTATTACACGTCGGTTGTCCGATATGTATTGGACGGACGGACAGCATGTGCTGTATAGTTTTAAAAGTGCCTAATCGTAGGCTGTGAAACAGATCCTTTTTTCGTTCATATAGAGTTATTTCTCACTAAATCAAACACAAAAGCATTATCATATCGCCATTTGTTATATTCTGGAGACCATCCAAAGCCATGAGTAATGGCTATTTGTTTTTAATAAATAGATACCGCCATGCACATGAATATTGTATGGAGACTGCATGAGGATATACGGGCAAAGATAAACGGGAAGTAATGCGTTAGTAACTCAGCCATGTTAGTTAGTATTTCGATTGGATATTAATATTTTAGGTAGGTAACTAAAGTTAATAATTAAAGTTAAGATAATTAATATACTACAAATAAATAAATTCACCAATAAGAAACAGTACTCTTTTTATCTATAGTTACTTCTAAACTAGTATTTAGAAGAAAGATTTGTTTGTTTATTTGTAATTAATAAATTAAAAAACTACTGATCTGATTTTAAAAAATCTTTCACCTATAGAAAGCTACATTATCATCGAGTAACACGGCTATATTTTATTTAAAAAAAAAATGAGATCCCTTCGAAAATTGCAATAATGAAACCCACGGTATTAAAAAAATTCCTATAAAAGTAATTATTGATGAAAACTATTGATGATGCATAAAAAATATTTTCTGTATTTATCTTATCTTAACTAAGTACTTAAACTACTTACAAGTAAGCACATCTTGTTGTACTTGTATGGAAACACTGCAAGCCCAAAATATAAAGTCTGTATTTTCTTCAACCGTTGGGTAGGTAACAAAAGTGTTTTTTCTCTTATACAAATTATCAATTTCACAGGCGTTACTGTAGCTTTTTCTTTTAACCATAGACAACCGTCCGTAGTTATTTATGGCGGGATTACGGCGCGGCAACGGGCGGCCAATATGGCGCCCACTCGGACTAAGCCGATGATTTAAACATACAGCCCATCGATTTAGTTAAACGCGAAATGTAATTAATCATATTTTAGCTGCTTTTAGAAAACATTCTTTAGTGTCAGTTTGAAAAGGTTGCTGGGTGAGCTTTTATTTTTGCGTAATTAAATAACTGGAAAGAGTGGTTTTATACTGTTAATGTTCAACATTATCGATAAAAACCACAAATTATGTAGTTATTGTACGAAAGATAAAAACACGACGTGTTTATTGTTTTTTGACTGGAGCTTTTTGAATTTTTTTTACTCAAAAACTTTTTAAGAAGATTCCCTTAACCTCTTTGTCAGCGCTCTTTGTTGAGAATGGTTTCATTTAACTGTATGTAAGTACTTAGCTGTTCTGGATATAGAAAACATATGAAAAATAATAAAATCATGTACATAGGTACTTACTTAGATCGCGCTCTTCTCGTAGGCATTATTTAATTTACAAACTGTTTCAGATCTGATTAACTAATATTTGATCAGAATTCAATAAACCTAACCTAGACAGCCACGATCACGTCACGAGTCATTCGTATGATAGCGCCAATCGCGAATCCATTCCAATCTACGTCCGGTGTCGCATGGCATGACATCGCATAGGGTTACCTCACGTCCAGAGGGTGTTTTCACTTTTCGAATAGTTTACTATCGTTTTCTCTCTTTCACTAATTCACTCATTCACATTGATTATGCAGTATATCCGATAGTTAACTATGCGAGAAGTGAAAACACCAACTCGTACTAGGCCCTCAGATTTACCTGGACTTACCAGGATTGTTGGGCTTTTGTGTCCTGCTTGGTGAATAAATTGGTCCATTTTAATAAGTACCTATTTAAGAAAAAATCATTTTAGTTGTATTACAAAACCAACTATCTGGCCAAACAATTTTTTTTAATGTCAGACCCTTTGTCCGGACTTTTTTACATTTCGATTACTTACCCCTAATCGCACTTGTACGAACAGCAGGCGTGTAGTAATCTCAAAGGCTTTAGATATCTGTTTAGTAGCATACTACAGCGGAGATTCGAGCCTACTAGATGGTATCTTGGCCGATTTGAATGCCCATAGGTATGCGGTGTCTATGATTCATTAGCATACTGTGGCGGGGCGAGAAGCCACACGCGTAGCACGGGTAATAATGGGACGAATATAAAGTCATGTACGCATACATACATATAAGGGATCAGAATACTTAAGAATCGCAGATTTTTCTTTACAGACGGGGCGATACCAATTTTGTTTTTAACTATTTTTGTTATTGCTTTTCCTAATTCTAGTTCAAGGGAAAAACCTTTATATGTTAAGACTTGTAGGGCAAGTTACAGAACTTGTATAATATACCTATCTTAGGATAAACCTAAGTTCGGGGTTTTACAGTAACATGATTATATGGTAAGGTATGTTTATATTGCATTTACTTAGAAGGTAGAACTGTAGACCTTAGCATTTTTTTAACTTAAGACAACGATGTGATTCTATAACTTTTCCTTTTTATTTTCCTACGCAACCCTGTTACGGCTAAATATAATAATAATATTTGATAACATCACATACATTGTTCCGATTCCAAAGTAAGTAGCTAAAGCACTTGTGTTATGGAAATCAAAGACAATGGTGGTGACACAAACACCCAGACCCGAGCCAATATAGAAAAGTTCGTTTTTTAAATTGATTTAGCGGGGATCGAACCCGGGACCTCAGAGATCGCGACACCTTGAAAACCGGCGTGGGAACCACTCTACCACGGAGGTCGACTTTATATTTTAGTGTTAAAGTGTCAAGTCCTATCCATAGGCCCTAATTCTTTCCTTTGCAGCCACAATAGAGGCCAATCTCACGGGACACGTCGCTGCGATATTATAATTAACGTCTGCAATACGTATTCATTGGCCCAATTTGCGGTCGACGTGTTATTTAGTATGGATAGGCTTTGATATATCTTAACTTCGATTCGATCCCTAAACTTATTTTGTTTTTGAGAGTAGACTTGGTTTAAATGTACCTGTGGCTCTACCATGAGATGATGCAATCTGTTTACGCTACCGTAAACTATCGGATATACTGCTCAGTCAATGCGAGTGAAAGAGAGAAAATGTTAGTTTACGGTAACGTAAACAGTTTGCATCAACTCATGGTAGGGCCGCTGGTTTAAATATTACTTTCTGAAGTAGTTAATATACGACAACATATTAATAAGACACTATATTTTTTTAATGTAGGTACACAAGACGGCACCTCAGACTACACATGTTGACCTTGAGACCGCCTTTATGCCCTACGTAATTAAAGCTGTTTTCGTAGCTTAACTGTATAACCTGACGTGCTGTCGTGTGTACCTATACTTAGGTAAATATAGCGACAAGACTAGTTTGCAAAAATGTTATCTACTGTTTTTATGAAATATTTGCCCATATTTTTTCCATGGATCGTTTTGTAGAGGTTAATCAAAATAAGAATTTAAACCGAAATGAAACAATAGAATATGGTCTCACATAAATTTATTTCTTCATATACATATGTATAACTTTGCGAATCCACTGTGTCCCGAGACGCAGCGTGGGATATTTTACAAAATAATCTTCTACAAATACCTAAGGTTACATTCACACAATTCCCCGCCATTCCGCATTGCGTCCGCCATCTTTAATTGCACTAAATAATTACATTAGCTAGGGTTTGGTACTCCAAATCCTTCTTCAGCTACATATATAAACACACGATGAGCATTCACACGTGTCAATTCATCCCATTTATGCCCCAAAACCTTACTCAAAAGTGTAATAACTAATGATTTCTTTAATTCGATTGTTTAACGTATTTTTATTTATCTGTGTCGGTGTAAAAAATACTAAACTATTTTATTATTGTATTTAACTTTCAAGCTATCGAAAAATATTTATAATAGGTTTAGTTCTTGTGAATAAGGCTTTGAGCATTTATGAATTGTCTAACACATCTGTGTCCGGATTCATATGGCTAAATTAAACAGAATTCCATTAGGTTAGTGGTGGTAAAACAATAATTGTACTTAATACTTTTCAATTCATTCGGGATTTTTGTTTTAGCAATAAGAACTTAATATCTGTACTTGTAAAGAAATTTCAATCAGTCAAGTAGTAAAATTGAACACAATTTATAGCAATTTTCATTAGAAAAATAATACAAATTACTATACATGTCATTGATTAACAAAGAATTAAAAAATACAGTCAATTTAAAAAAAAAATAAGTAAATCAGTCTTTAATGTTAAAAAAAACGCAACAATTGGATGTCTGGTTGATGAAACAAAACGCACACAAAAATGTGATGATATTGAGGAGATTATAACAAAACTTTGTACTATTTTGGAATATACAGCACCTTTGTAAATGGCATGGCTTAAATGCACTATAAAAATATTCCTTCAACTTAAATATGGATTTACAACACGCACAATAAAAGCAGAATAAAAACAATGCTTAGCTTAAATATGTGAGATCGGCTATGTGCGTTCAGAGATGATATTATAAACAGAATGAAACAGATACTTAACTATTTTGAAGCGATTTGGAAGAAAAATACTACATTTTTTTATTAATATTGATTAATTAAAAAATGTGTTATTAAATGCGCATGAATAAAGCCCGACTCGATAAAACCGCCAAAAACAATCATTTATAGGTACCTAACCTTTTTTTTAATTTCGTAAATGCCCCCATAAAGTTTCTCGCTCACTGAGATTCGTCAACGAATATTAAATTTTCACTATAACCACAGAATACATAATAGTACTAAACGTACAGAAGTCCATCTGCGCGAGGACAATCAAATAATATGCTACTCTCGCTGCACGGCAATAAAGTACAATGTCTTATTGCTCAGCGCTGCGAGCATATTATTGTATGCACCTTCTCTTTCTGTCGCGTTAGTCACGTAGCTCTGTCTCAACCGACACACGATATCCCTCGTGCGCTGGCTCGACTGAGTGAGCCGCGAGCAGTAGGCTAGTTTAGGCGCGGAGTGAGCCCCCCTGCTATAACCTCACTTTAATAATTATCCTCATTAACTCTACGTACGTTTCGTATTTTTATTGTTTATTTATATTTTTTAATTTAGTCCTAAGTGAAACGATTGGCAGTTATCAACGGTCCAATACGACCGAATCGAGATACATAGTAAACGTTAAATTTTTATAGGAAACGATCGTTCATTTATAAATTGTTGCGTATCTACGTGTTTTCCTCGGAGACCGCATCCGCATTCCCGTTCTCATATCTATATTACCTAAGTTACATACAAGCTCAAATTTAACTTATAAGTAGGTAGATCGATACAAGTAATAGGTATATTGTATAAAACGAGTGAAAAACCTAAAAATCTTACACGTTACTAGGCAAGGGGATTACTGTAAAAGATTAAATAACATACTACACTTAAAGATAGCTTAATGATAGAGTCGTGATAGTCACGTTTCGTGTTATCCAAGGGTGCCTTATATTTAACAAAATTGTTTAGATGCCAATAAAAAGTATAATGGAAACGTATTCGCCGTTATTTTAGTTATCGCAGTGTCACAGACCGAACTACCCCCCAGGCGTTCTGCATATACACTTCTTCGTCATGAAAAGTTAGGATCCGATCTATACATACCGTAGCCTACTCGCTCAAATTCAAACATTACACACACCGACTTAACCGTTTTTTCTACCTACAAATAGATATGTCATTAAATCACGATCATCCTATAAGCAAGCAATGATACTAAAACATTAATGGCAACCGTTATCAGTAAATAATATTGGGTTTAAAATTTAAAAGAAAATCTATTTTATCAGCATCAATATGCTGGCAACACTGGGCAAGACAAAGATTAAAGCAAGAACAGAACTTCATTGGTGGAAATTAAAATGCTATTTACACATTACGTACCTACTACGCAGTAAAACTGACACGAATTTCACATGACACAGCCGATTCGTCTAAGAGTATTAATTTAATATAGGTAATATTGCAATAATGAAACGAGTTACCATAATTTATACTACTTAACATATTTTAACACCCGATATGAAAAATAAACTTCTAATTACAGCTGCAATAACTATTTATACATTTTATAATAATGTCTTTTATGACAGAGTTGGATACATACCGCGTAATTATTTAAGTCTCTAAGCGCACTGTTTTCATCATCTAAATTACTATTTTTTCATAAATTACCGCAAATCATAATATCAATGCGATACACTGATATTTTATATACTTCGAAACTCTGTTGTAATATTTTAAATGCATCTAAGTATACTTGAACTGGTAATATGGACTTTATCTGTTCCAATTTAGAGACAAAAATAGCACGAACAGCATATAGTTCTATCATAAGTAGATATAGGATAATTAATTGTTATATTTATTACCCTTCTGACTCACAATCATGATTTTAATAGTGGTCACATACGTAAATATACATCATAAGTAGCGTTCCTAGGCACTCATATATTTTTAGCCTTTTGTGTAATACTATTAAGTGAACGGGTAGAATTACAGTATAAGTACGTACATCAGTCAACAAACACTACTTAAAAGCATAGTACATGATTGAAGAAATGTAACTCGACTTAAAGATATGACCGCACGGCCACGACTTTCCCGCTGTTAGCGGAAACTTAACGGGATAAATATATGAAACTCAGCATGTTTTATAACTTTTTATGTAGTATACAAAAACCCGCCTCACCGCTAAATGCGACGCCTAGTGGAGTGCTAAGTTACATAAAAACTTATAAATAGCTCCACGTTTTTCTGAATTTGTTCCTATCGCTCGCCGCTTCGCGCTTAACATCCGCTGACCGCGCCAATGTCGTGGCCGGGCAGTGACGGTTAGTAAGTTTTGTTTGAGATGAGTTACAGTTTATACTGTTTCTTCCGCAATTGTTTACCATAGCACAGGCATGTTTGAATATTTATTGGTCATACAATATAAGTATTGTTAGAATCGAACAGCACGATGTTTTTTTATATTGAAAAGGACTGCGATAACATATTAAATAAAATAATTATCACAACACATCAAAATTGTAACAACTTATTAAATCAAAAAGAGATAGCCTCGTTTTATTTTAGGAACATCAATAGCAGTCAAAAATAACATTGTACGTATTCATAAGTTGTCTTCAGTTAGTTTTCGTTTATTAGCTGCCAGAGTTAATTAAATCAAACTTAAAACTAAAAAGTTCTAACACTTTTTTTAAATTAATCAAAAAGTTTTTATTTTGACACCGTGCTGTCGGTTTCCATCTGTCGATTATAATCTGTGGCCGTGTCGTTTGACGTTAAGTACATGCTTGTTACACTAGCCGGTCTCAGCGTCAGTTGGCGTAGTGGTCGAACGAGCCAAGATACTCAAGCGCAGCGCGGTAGCAGAACTCGTACTGGTCCTACGGGAAAATGAGTCTTATGTAGATGATGTAAAGTTGTTCACTAATGAAATGCTGTTGAGTGGGAACACAACTGCACTTAATTGTTTATGGAAAAACCTTATATAAATGGGTTATTCATATATAGGTAACTTTTTCTTATTAACTTGTGTGTTACCATTTTCCATAGACAGTTTTTAAAACTAATTTCGAGACTATTTCAAGAACTAGTGCATGTAAAAAGTTTTGTTTGTAACAAAAGTTAAAACAGATACACTCATTATACTTAATATAAAGTTAACAGAAAAGCTTATAGAAACTGAGCCCACATTATTGAGGCAAACATTTTCGAATACGGCCAGAGCGACGCTTCTGTCATGCCATGTATCCACATCGTGGTCGTTGCCGTGCAGTTTGCCGTTCTGACCATCAGCCATTTTTAATGTCCCCACTGCTGGGGCACAGGCCTTCCTTATGGGTGGATAAGGAGGATGGACCATGACCCACCACGCGGGCCTAATGCGGATAGGTGGGTGTAAACAACTGCAAAAGCAGCCGGACCAACAAATATAAAAGTTTAACGCGGAGTGAGACCTCCTGGCCTTACCTCAGTCTGCACCATGGCCGGCCGCTGCGTGCGCAGCGTGCGTACAGTCTGGAACACATCGACGACGCCTTCGTACTGCATCCGCTCTAGCACCGTGGACAGCGTTATGAACACGCCTGTACGGCCCACGCCCGCACTGCCACAAAAATAATAACCATCACACATGTCTTCATTTTGTTACTGACTTCTTTAAATATTAAGAATTCTAGCTTCTACCAGCGACTTCGTTTGAGTGGATGGTTATTTTTCTATCCCTTGGGAACAGTACTGTTTTTCTGGATACGTCTAGATAATGAACGCATAAGTAACTACACAGACGTGAAAGGGTATAAGGTTGCATTATTATTTGAACTAAAAACAGAATTTCGAATGTAACTGATAGAACAAAGGACTTATGATGTGAGACGAAAAAAACGATGCCCCGTCTCACCGATTGAGCTGTGGGTAACAACATTTTGCCAAAGTTACACACGGTTTAATATCAGTAATCTTTTTTCGTAACTAACCTGCAATGAACTGTGATAGGGCCGTCTTGTCCGAATTGCTCCTTGGTTTTGTGCACTTGACCCAGGAAGTCGATGAAACCTTCACTGTTCTTCGGAACTCCTTGCTCTGGCCAGTCCGTGAACTGGAACTGGCGAACCGTTCTGGATGCCCCATCACGAGCATCGGTCACCTAACACAAGTAGAAATGTTAGACAAGGTTCAGAGATACCCAAAAATCTAATCTGCATCATTTTCATGTCACTGAGGAGCTCTATATGATAAATCGTTGGTCAATGTCAATCACCCATCTGATGCGATGTATAGCAATAGTTGCTTAACCACCGCAACCTAACTCAACAAATTTACTTATATGTAGAATTATTACCTTGAATTCCCTCAAAATGTACTGAGGCATATTGTATTCAGCGATGGGGTCCACGACGAAGCATTGGTAACGCACGGAACGATCCGAAGGCCAGTATTGGTGGCATTTCTCCTAAAAAGTGATTATACACGTGAGCAAACATGTTATGATGGTGATGATGATTATGAAACATGATAATTATTATATTTAATTACTTACTCTTCCCATTTCTTTCAGTTTTGTCAACATCACAATGATTGTGGAATTATGTTCCCAAAGCATTCGCCAGAAATCATCTGTGGTGTCCGGCAATGGACCCTGAGTAGCGATGTATGCCGCCCTGTACCTATAACCGTCCACAAACGAGGCGTTGATGTAGTCTGATCCGTCGCGCGGCGTCAGGCAGACGCGAGTCGATTCGAACGGCAAAATATGCACAAGTCTGTTTTTGTGCTTGTTGCAAGGCAAACTGGCAGATACGAAACGACTGGAGTCTGCCTTCATGTTGGCAAGCTTTTTGAACTCTAATTCCATTCCTGTTATGTTCTCTATCGGGTCCACACGCATCAGTTTTTGTATGTGCGATTGCAAGTTGCGAGCTGGCACCTCAGTGTCACCACACACCACGGCTTCGAGAAGAGCGTCGTGGATGAATATGTACTGATCCTCAGTTTGCACCATGTAGTTGCGTTGAGCGCGGAGGCAAGTGACATGGCCATAGATGTCAACGGTGCGTTCATGTCTGGCACGTTCAAGCATCGAATCAATCACAATGAAGCATCCAGTGCGGCCGACTCCTGCCGAGCAATGAACCACTAACGGACCAGCATCTGGAGGATTCAGAGCCCGAACACGCCTCAAAAATTGCAAGAAGGGTGCTGGATGATCAGGTACTCCATGGTCTGGCCAAGCGGTAAATTGCAACTGTTTGATTTCTCGACGCTCAGCAGCTCCATTTCTAGTCACTTGGAAAGTACGAATGCAGTACGTAGCCAGTTCTTGCACTTCCGCGATGGTTACAGTCATCATGCCGTAAGTTTCGCTACCGCGACTGGGCCAGTATTGGTCGCATTTTATTCGCGTTCGCTCTTCTAATTTGGTCATCATCACTATTGTAGACGTTCTCAGCTCCCAGCACATGCGCCAAAAGTCAGTGAACGTTTCTTGAAGAGGACCTTGAGTAGCAACATACGCATTATGCTTACGGTAGCCGTCACAGTAGTTAGCGTTGATGTAGTCGCTGCCGAGAATTCCATCGATAGGTTGAAGAATGACACGACTATGATCATAAGCAATTACGTTGGCGTACCGATTTTTAGGTTTGTTAACTTCCATGTTGGAATGATCCCATGTAAATTGTTGTCCAGGTTCTATACTTTCGTATTCTTGTGAGAATTTAAGATTGTCATTGGCTTTCAGTCTATCTATATGCTCACCAAGTTCTGATATAGGTATGGGCGGATGAGAAATCATGGCTGGAGTTTGGAAATTCAATCGTCTCATTTCGACAGGATCAGAAGGTGCACCAAATCCAACATCAGCTGACATTAGAGGCCGCGTTACAGCCGCTTGGTCTGGTGTTTTACATGGTTGTCTTTTTCTTCTCATAATGAATACGAGTACCAAGCACATTGAAAGCATTAACGCTGCTATTATCGGTCCTATAATCCAGACCATTCCAGCTTCGCTTGTGTCGTGAATTTTCTTCGTGATTTCTGGATCTAAATTCGACATGTTAGGGTCCGGACGACTTGGTTCCTCTCCTGGTGGTGCTTCACGCATGTCTAAAGATAGATATTCTGAAAAAGGGCTGGATGTGTAAAGATGTTTTTGAGGTGTATCCACAACAGCTCTTACAAAAACACGGTATCTCTTACTCGGGTTTAGCTTTCTATTTAAAAAGCCTTCATACGTTTCATCATTACCCATGTGGAAGGTGTATAAAATATTTCTTTGTAAGAATTTTGCAGCAATGTAAGGAGCATTTTCATCATCGGTTCTAGCGTTATTTTTTATTAAGTCATCTGTTAGGAACTGGTCAGGCATCATATGATTATGTGCTTTGTCATCCGGAACTACAACTAGATAATAATGTGAAATGGGTCCGTATTCTTCGGAAGCTTGAGGTAGAATAACGAGTATTTCATTTTCAACAACGCCATAGAAATCTGGCTTTACCATGGGCTTTGGGGCTGCCATTTGTGTTGTTACAGTAATTTTAGTAGGCGGCCTGTACGAATCATCGTTTGGTATCGCACTTACATTTACATTGTACGTAGTAAACGGGGACAAATCGTTGATTGAATAAGACGTCCTGTCATGTTTCACGATAATTTCCCTTTTAGGAATTTCTTGTGTTTGCGTCATTCCAAGTGAGTCAACAAATTCTTTTATGGCATTATACGATATCTTATAGCTAACAGGGTTTAAGCGTAATGGGGGTGACCACGAGAGCGTCATGGAGTGAGTTGAAATGTCTTGAGCCCTCAGGTGTAAAGGCACTTCTTCTGGTTTTATTTTGACTGTAACTTTCTCCGAAAGTCTACCGAGACCGTCAGGCGTTTTTGCAGCTACTGCAATTGCATATTCAGCAAACTTCTCCAAATTTTCTAAATCTGCGGAATGGGTTACATGAACACTTTTTTGTTTCCACTCATCCAAATCTTCAACCGGTGTCATTGTATAAAATATGACATAGCCAATAATCTTCTTCCTAGTCCTAAATGTTTCCCACCAAACTTCCACACCAGATTCAGAAGTAGCAACGGCTTTAACTGACATAGGCGCTCTACCGATGTCCCTTTCAGTGTGAGCCGTTATGTCTTTACTGTAAGGTCCAGGACCCTGCTCAGTGTATGCTCTGACTTTGAATACATAGTGAGCATCTTCTTCGAGATCAGTAAAAACAACTTTAGTCTTTTCTGTCGTTTTCTCTATAAGGGATGCTTGGTCACCTCTTTTGTAAAACTGAACGTCATATTTCTTAATTTGACCACTCCGATCAGCTCTAATTGGTTGTTCCCAAGAAACGCTAATCCTGTCTGGTGTTTGGAATCGATATGTTACATTCGTTGGAGGTCCTTTGGGTGCTCCTTCAGGAGTAAGCCAATACTTTATTGTTTCTTGACCAATGCCTATGTGATTTTTACCAGCTACACGAAACTCATATTGTACACCTCTTTCTAGATCAGTTATTCTAAATGAATTGACTTTGATTGGGAAATTTTCTTCCTCAAGAGGTTGGTCTTTAATACCATATCTTAACCTATAGCCTAGCAGGTCGCCATAGGTCTGCGTAGGTCTCTGCCATTCCAAGTCGATGGAGACTATTGGCTCACGCTCCAAAACCCTACAACAAAACTGAGAATTAATACACGGATGAAAGTATACTGAGGCCAACGCTTATTGGCAGACCTTTTTATGTAGAGCTGTTTTGTAATTTGTTGCAGGAGGTTCGTTCGCTATTTGAATAGCTAATGTTTACTTACTTGAAGGTCACGGTAGGCCGGTTTGGCACACCGCCAGGCGTCTTCACAGACACTGGCGAACTTCGGTCTCCGTCCCCCTTTCTAGTTAGAGCCGCAACTTGTACACTGTATCTCGTGTCGGGTTGTAGTCCTGAGACATTCAACTCGAGAGTAGTGTCATCCATTACGTTGAATCGCATTGGATCGTTGAGTAGACCTTTGCCCTATGAAAATTATTTGAAATTAATTATAGTAACATGCATGCAGTAACATTAGAGGAATGAGAGGAACCACATGAATTAATCACATGACTGAATCTGAATATAAAATACCTCATCTCGAACTTCTTGGACGTGAACGTGGTAACCTCTGATTATCCCATGCTTCTCTTTTTCTTGTGGCGGTTTCCACGTAACATGGATGGACGTCGAGTTGATGGCGTTGACCTTAACGTCTTGTGGTTCGCCAGGCACTGTGAGCATACAGGAAATATGTTAGACTCCGCACCGGACCTGTGTTCATCTCGACCTAATGCCCTATCAGCATCTACGGGAGCGTGCTAGAAAAAAATCTACCTAAAGCATATCTTAGGGCCTATAATTGGGAACAAAGCATCCGCATCAGAGGATTTCGGAAAGCGCTGCAATTATGAGTGAGTAAATCGTGCGGTCGGTAAACGCCATCGGTAATGCTGATAGAGTACTTCGGTCGCAGGCGAGTGGCAGCACACGCCTCTCAGCATCTCGATCGGGCATTTGAATACCAACACACACTGAGACATTATCATTTACGCTCTTTCACATCACCATAACCAATTAAAATCCATTACCTTCCAATCCACATCGTAAAGAACAACTAAATCGTCAAGCGTTTCAAAAAATCAACATTTAGTAATTATTAGTCTATTGATTAATTACATATAATTAGAAGCAGCGTAATCTATTGTCTGGTCACACACTGCAAGGGAATCATGCCGTGGAACGTTAAGACTTGGGAGCATCGTCAAACACGTGTTACGGGGAAAGAATACACCAAGTCTTATGTACTGTCTAAAAGACATGCCTGTTCAATAGGTTGTACCACTTGCAGTTTGTTTAGAAGTCATCTTTTTAATACTAGGAAGAGTTAACTACTAAAAGCTTAGGCACAAGCACAAACGCACATTAAAACAAGCACTATAGTAAAGTATACTCACTCCTTATGGCTGTGGGGATTACCAGCGGCCCATACAAAGTCAGTGACGAGAGAAAAAAGAGAAAAACGCATTCAAATACATTTAAGACAAATTGTGCGAACATTGCAGGGCGAACGGAACTACTAAGTGAGAGATTACGAGTAGAACGCTTGTCGGCAAATGGGGGTACTCTTATTTTACTTCCTCGTGTATTTTGAGCTCTTTAGGAGGCGCATTCGGGTTAAGCCGCTTGGGACGCCCGGCGTCTGTCTGCGTTCGCGTGCATTGCCATTCTCTGTTCACAAAATGCATAAGCGAAAACGAGGCTTATTTCTTGAATAGAGCCAAAAGTGTTCGAGGTCGCTTACTAAAGTATAACGTTGAATTTATTTGAAATTAAATCAATTGTATCGTGGTGTTATGTTACGTGCGAACAGAGAATGGAATAACGCGAACAAATTCTATATCCCTCGGTGCAGAGAAGTCACTCACACGCACATGTATTGATTAACCTGACGGCGCCAGTCTGTGTGTGTGCTTCGTTGTGTGCGTACTCTTGTCAATGTGCGCCCAACTTCGGTCCATGTGTGTGATACCTCGTACCTGTGTTGTCTTCAGTGATGTTTGTGACAGTGTCAGAGTGTCATTGCCCTTCGCCGTAGTCTTCTACAGAAATGTTGGTTATGAAACCGGTGATGTACTTAACAGGATTGATCGGTGCCGGATAATCTCGTAGCGTTCTTTTGAGTCCTGTCCGTTCTTTGTTAACGGCAATTAGCGAACGTTAGCCATACCAGTATTTTGTATATGTCACAATATCTAGTGTGCATGCACGACGAAAGTTGGATAGAGACAGAAAAAAGAAGAAAGGCGAGAAGTGAAACGGCTACTGGCAAGAAGTTGTAGCATAGAGCAAGTGAGATAGATAGAGAGATAGAGATAAAGATAGAGGTAGCGCGTAGTCTAGTATCCGAGCTGAGCAGACGGGGTACACAGGCGAAGTGCGTCGCGGACCTCATCCGTCGGATCCTCGAGTGGACCAATTGGGTAGATAAAGAATTTAGTGGATCCTCGGGACTTCGACAGCCTTCCCGCTAATAGGTAGATAGTCAGACAGTACAGTGAGTAGAGAAGTAGTTGTGAGTAGTATAGTATAGCATGCGCGCGTGTCGTGTGGGGACGGCATTGGTATTCAAATGCGGCGCTCGGGCCGTGGTGCGTGTGGGTCTGAGCTGAATAACCGAGTGAACGAGCTCCAAGCGTGCACTGTCGAGGCTGGACGTTAACGAGTGTCATTT
Organism: Catoptria pinella; assembly: GCA_963556745.1. NCBI lineage: Eukaryota > Metazoa > Arthropoda > Insecta > Lepidoptera > Crambidae > Catoptria > Catoptria pinella. The sequence goes on from OY750771.1 coordinate 9,982,597, forward strand.
GTTAAGGAACAGTCTGCGCAGGAGAGCGCGGCTCGTGAGTGAGTAGCCCAAACGGTTATAGCTGTTGTGTCACGCACTCGCTCTCTCACCTCGTGTCGTCGCTAGTTGTGCTGAGTGCTTCCTAAGAGTGCAGTCATCGCTTAACGCCAACCAACAGTTGTATTACAGCAATAGCCAATACAAAAAAGCTGTTGATTGCGCACCACGAGACGTGATCCTAACTGGTGCTCAGTGAAATAAACTGAACGAAAACGGTGCTGTGTCGGTAAAGAAGCATGCAAAATTGTGTCCATTGCTAAATACTCAACAATTGTGCGCCAAAATCAATAAACAACAGGTGCCGTCGACACTATACCAGGTGCATTATAAACTTTGCATTTCAGTGAGTGCCTCTTAGCGGTTGACCGATGACGATCATTAAAGAAATCATTACATGTGACAGTGAGTGGAAATGTAAGTTATACGCCGCTTGCAAGCGACAAAACACAGTGAAAAATAATGACCATCAGTGACATGATAAATATACATGGAAATTTATCGGCAAGCAAAGAATACTTTGTTACGAGAATTAACCTCCTGCATTAGAATCCTGCTATATGCTCATAAAAGGGAACAAAAGAAAAAATGACATTAGTATCTTGGTAGTAATTAGCGCTTACGATGTTGAAATATTAATGTGATTATACCATTTATCTAGAGTTAGGACAGTTTGAGAACCCGCCACCATGTACAAACGAAAAACATTATCAGATATAAAGAAGTTTCAGCCAAAATTGAAATTGGCAATCACAATCGGTGCAACGAAAAACGACTTCTGGAAACAATGCATTCGATTTTGACTGAAGTTCAATATGCTTTATAAAATCATTCATGTGGAGCGATCAACGAAATCATCGCAAAATTCGGAAATTAATATTTAAATTACTGAATTTCGTTCTGCTTACAATATGAATGATTCCCATGGAATATTTTACCAGTTTTACCAAATCCAAGAATTTTATGCAAGAATTATAACATTATGGAATTTATAATTATTATTAGTAGATAAGTAAGTACATATTAATTTCAAAATATAAAGTTTGTAAAGTCAGAATACTTGTATTTTCATTACATTCACTTTTTTTGTTCTAGGTTGGTCGTTTTTTCCTTATATCCGAATGTCAATAAATTAATTGTCTGATTTTACATACTTCAAAGATTTTCAATTTTGTTAATCCAGTTGATTTCTTAAATATAATGGTTAATTGACTGAACATTCCCAATTTTATGATCTCATTGTAAACTTGTTCAGGATATGATTACATGGATATATATTTTTATTTAATTAAGGCACACAAGTAGTGTACCTTTTGTACAAACTTTTGTTAGTTTATGAATTCTTGAACTTTACTAGCTTTTTGTAAGAAAAAATACATGTTAGGAAATGATAAGGTGTAAAAAAATTTAAATTGCAAGATGAGAATTCAGAAAGTGTAATTACTAAAATAGACGTTAACTTCAAAGTCTTTGTTTAAGTAACTTGCAAGAAGTGTCAGTGTGACTTTGCAGAAACAAATTCTTTATAGAAAATAATTATAATTTATTGGCTTGTCAAAATATGGCATACGGCTTTGATCATAAAATTGAGAGGGATGTGAGTGTTGTTACGTGTTGTAAGACCGTTGAATGACACGTACCGTCTTCGTGGGTGCGGACGGTGACAGGGTAGGAGGCGGGCCCGTCCCCGACGCTGGTGCCCGCGAGCACCCATATGCGGTACTCCGTCCAGCGGCGAAGCTCATCCAGCACAAATGTTGTCTGATTCAGTTTGACCACAGTAGCTTCCGAGTCCCCGCGTCCAGATTCCACGCAAAGCAGCTTGTAATACGCGATCCGGCCGTTCGCCCTCTCCTTCGGCGGCGGCTGCCAAGACACCCTTATCGCGGTCGGCGATATCGCCGCTGCCGTCACGTTCATCGGAGGCGCCCCTGGTACTAAACAAGCTTACACATGAACACCGGCACGGGCGAACCCGGACCGACCTGCAACTCAAATGGACGCTCCACCGCGCCTCATTACCGACCTCACTGATGCAATCACTGAATGCGATCGAAACAAAAAATGTGCTTTAAAATAAAAAAGACAACTTCCAGCTGTCCAAAATAAATGCATGCACATTGTGTGGTGTAAATGTAGGATCCGCTCGCCCATACTCTCTATGTCTCATCCGTCACACTTTCTCCTGTTGGAAGAAAATTGTGATTATGTGCGAACTAACGACACGAAGACGACTGTAAGTTAGTTAGTCAATGATATCCATAAGCTCAAAGCCCCATGATAAATGGAAATGAGTTGAACCTTCGTGTCGTTGGCGTTGGCTATAGAGAACGCGCGATGCGCCCGCCTCGGGTAAAAAACTGTCCTACGAACAACATAAAGCTATACTTACTACTCAGGCGAAGTGCGCGCATCTGTACCAAAACTCGTTTCTGAATTCCCGTTTTAATCTAATTTGATATTCGATTTCCCGGCGCGCACTTTACCGTTTCGACAAATTTACGATTACAAACACATATTGTGATATATAAAACTTGGTGCTTTGTGCTGTTTTACTGGCAGCGTGCCGGGCAGGTGCTGTTATGTGAAATATTACAGAATGAGTTACCTGGAGACCAGTAAAGGTTTCATTCTTCCACACTCACGAAACATAGGGAAGGAGCTTTGGCAAAACTTTTGAAATTAATTAATTTTCTTAAACGGTTTCGCAACTCTCCATGATGCGGATAATCAACTGACTTTGAGTATGTAATTGGATATTAATTAAGGGTGCCTGAGTGTCGGCGTGTTCCTAAAATTTGATGCTTGTCTCTTTTAACGTTGTTTGAATTTTATGATGAACACATGATAAGATTTCAATAATTATTAGATAAAAATCGATAAGAAATTGCCAAAGCTTCTTCCTCGTCTTTCATTCGAAGTCAAGGTCAAGGTCATCCTCTGTAGAAACCGGATATCCTCATTCCGGATTATAATATGCAGTAGAAACACAAACAGTTACATTGGCAACCGCCGGCGCAGAAAGAGTCAAACACCGAATAACAATAGACTTGCATTTCTGGCAATAGGCCAGCAATGGCCCTTGAGTGACCAATTTTACTAGAAATTTTAAGTACGTGCTTTTACACACCATCCTGTAAAAAAAAACTTAAACTGTAATATCTTTACATTTGCTTGGTATTTAATTATAAATTACCTCGATAACTGTTATTATTCATGCAGAAACCAATTTTGTTTTGAGTGCTAGCATCGTCAAAGCTTATTTCAATATTTGTTAATTTGCGTCAGTTGTTATTCGTTGCTCTTCTTTACCTGCGCCAACTACCAGTCTATGTAACTTTTTGTTCTCCAGTTTTCAGGTCATCCCCTACAGTACCCGGATACATCTTGTAGTATCCGGATCTTGAGTATCCGCATGTATACGGATATTTTTCGATTATCCGTACGTATCCGGATATTCCTCGATTATCCATACGTATCCGGATATTCCTCGTGTACCCGTACGTATCCGAATATTCCCCGAATATCCAGTCATCCCACGTACCGTATTGCTTGGTGCGGACGGCGATGGGCGGGGTGGTCGCCCCCTCGCCCCGCTGCGAGCGCGCAGCCAGCCAGATGTAGTATAAAGTGTTGGGGTATAAGCCGCTTAGGGTGTATGTCTCCGTTATAGGTATCCGCCTAAGATAAAATAGGTGTAAATTAGTAGTTTCTTCTGTACTTCTTCGTTAAACCTTTATGAAAATTACTTACGTTTTAAGGGATTGTGTTCTACCAACGAAACTAATTATTTTTCCCAAAAAGTCGAGTCCCAAATAGGTAATGAAAGGAACAATATATTAACCCTTCATACTAACTAGACAGCTGAATGCGATGTGAGTATGAAAAAGTAGATAAGTACCTAAGTATTTTATGTTTTGTTGTTTTTTGCCCCAAAAGTCTGTTTGGTGAGAATGATCGGTTTTTTTTGAGAGAATTTCATCTTAAAAGGATGATCCATAAAGATTTCTAAGAGTTAAAGAATATATAGACTTACTTTCTATGGTTTTCCTTGGCATACGTGTCGTTCCAGTAAAGCTCGTACGACACTATATTGTCTCCTGCATGGGCCGGTCTTCGCCACGTCAGTGTCACTGAAGTTTCACCAGCTTCTACTGCCACTAAGTTCGAAGGCTGGGAGGGCACGCCTGTTTGAAATTACAAATTGAACCTTAAGCTATCGAACTATAGTGTGTATTATTTTTTAAAAATAACAAGGTGAAGATATGCGACTTATTTTCAACAGTCACCCCGCTCTATCTCCGTGGGGTGACGGATAACTGCTAACTTTAAACTATTAACAATCTAATCTAATCCCATAATAAGCTTTTTTAACCGACTTCAAAAATTTAAAAGGAGGAGGTATCTATTTGACGCGTATATTTAAAAAAAAATTGAATTATGCACTTTTTGCCAACATGCCAACTCCATTTACAACCAAGTAACTATTTTCGTAAAACATTATTTTGCTTATTGTCTATAAATATAGCTGTTTCATCTGCTGCAGTAAGCATACATAGGTGGGTACTTAGTGTATGCAAGTGTGTCAAATTAGGCAGGTATACATTTTTTGTACAGGTTGTCTGGTGGCAGATTTTGGGGGAATGGGTAATGTGGGAATGGGGGAGGAGCCGCGCTAGCTTCGTCATTCGTGCGGGTTATTTAATTGCCATGTCGCATTGGACAAGTAAGCAACGTGCGTTCGCTGTTGAGGCGTACTTCAATATTTTTTTCGAGAATTCCCCTGGCTACAACCACAAATTGTTGATGGTGATTCATACCGCCGCATATCATGGAATATTTTATGCCCAAACGTGAAAATAGTGAATAAAAAACACCTTTAATCACTATTTGGTGTTTCAATTTAGAACACAATTCGACCTCCATCTCAATGCAACCTCCTTGCGCGAAAAATACTCGACAAAAACTCCTTGTACAAAAAATACTTGACATACAAACTCTTTGTGCAAATAATATGTTCGCTTAAATCTTTCTTTTTCTCGTAGTCATGGTTCAAAGTATAGTATGCAACTCTTGAATAAAACGGATTTATATCGAGAGCAATGAATCACTTGCGTCGCTCAGGATCATCTATGGCCCTCGCTTTAAATCCGTCCTTTATTCATCTTCTGTTTATTTCATTTTCTAATCCTAATTCTGCCACCGGACACCCTGTATTTGTCAAGGTATACTGAAGCAATGTAAAGTTAGTAACGTATTATCTAAGTATCTTTATCTTACCTTGTTGCGTTTTAACCTGTACAGGCGCGGATATCGGTCCGGGGCCCACGGACGTGTAAGCTTGAACTCGTATCGTGTAAACAGTGTGGGGGGTTAGCTCGCTGATCGTCGTTAAGTGGCTGTTGTCCATCTACAGGGTTAAAAGAGTTTTGTTAACAAGTGTTTAATTTACTCTTAACCCTGGTACACACGACGGCACCTCAGACTATACATGTTGACCTTGAGACCGCCATTATGCCCTACGTAATAAAAGCTGTTTTCGCAGTTTGACTGTATAACCTGACGTGCTGCCGTCCGTACTTATAGTGTCCTTTGTTATTTCATGAAAAATATGCATTTTTTTCCCTATGTAATTGCACAATAGAAACATCATTATTTTATAATGTCGGCGTTAAATCAAAAACTTTAAAAGTCTTATTACAAAGATTATAAAAGAAGCGATATGACTCGATATTTGTTGATGACTTTTTCAGAGATAGTGCACATGGATATCACAATACCTATCTAGAAAAATAAACAGCTATACCTATGTGTTTCGTACTTTTTAACTGTTAAGTAAACTTACCATTTGAGATTGCCATGATTGTAGCGGTTGCGAAGGGTCCGTTGTGTAGTAGATTTTGTATCCCTACAAGAAAAAAAAAATGGGTCAGTATTCAAGAAATTAATGAATATTCCTTAATTAAATAAAAGAAACTGAACATTGTAAAAGTCGATCAGTTTGTAGCGGCACCTACCTTACCTACGCCGCACATACCACGACACACGGTATGACAACAAGATTCCTCACCGTGTTACTAGATGGCGCTAGTATCAAGAAACATGAACATTAAAGTATGGAGTAGCAACCTCGCAGTATGGAAATCCTACACTCGCTAACGAAGTTCACTCAGCGACTTAGCATATATACAACTTCCAACCATCATCGGTTGGACCGCGGTCCCCGGGCTAATACCACCCAGCCCGGAGGAAGATCTTCCCCTTTGGCCTTCCTATCAGTGGCTACCTACCTCCACATCCTTTCCATACTAATCACTCCTACATTGGTGACCCCGACGATGCCAGACGAACAACCTCAACAACAACAACAACATAATGAAGAAGTTAGCATCGGCGCGCTATCCTACAAGTCGCGTATTCCATTATTTTGGCGCGACAGACCGCGGCTTTGGTTTGCGCAGTTCGAGACTATGATCATTGGCTCGAAGCTCAACGATGAAAACAAATTCGGACTCGTCGTGACACAACTCGAGAAAATTGATGTTGAACAAATAAGCGATATTATTATGTCACCGCCCAACACCGGCCGGTACGAAGCAATTAAGGAGCGACTACTCTCGGTGTATGAGGAGTCTGAGAACAAACAACTTCAGAAATTACTCAACGACATGGACCTCGGTGACCAACGCCCATCACAACTGCTACGCCGAATGAAGGACCTGGCCCTTGGCAAAATTCCCGATTCAACTTTGAAGATGTTATGGATGGGACACCTACCAGCCTCAACTCGAGCGGTTTTGTCGATTAGTGAAGAAACAAAACTGGATTCACTAGCAGCAATGGCAGACAGATGAATGAGACCGTACGATAATTCGTCGACTGCTGCCCCCGTCGTAACACGCCTACCTACCTCCACATCCTTTCCATACTAATCACTCCTACAAGTTTAAACATATTTCTAATACCAAATTGTGCAAAATATCAGGGTCTTATCCATCGTTTCTTGACAATGGTCAAGAATAAGGAAAATATTGTATTTTGCGTTCATTTTTATATTATTTAATTTCCACCTTTTATAATTCTTACAGGGTATTTTACTTTGTTGGTTTTGCATTTTAAAAGACCCCCAGATCGAGTACTTACAGTATTTTGGCAAATGCTCATATGATTTCAGTGGCGACAAAATTTTGCGTTTAGTAACAAAAAATAGTGGAAACAGTTTAAGCAACTCCATTTCAAATTATTCTTTGTGTGGCAGTTAGTAAATAAAGATAAATCATTTTGAATTTTCGGAAGATTTAAGGTTACGGTCACTGAGGTAAGAATGGCGACTGCGCACCGGACGACACAACGCTCTGTGGGGTCGTGGCAAGCAGCTGGATGCGCAGGAATCGTTGTGGAGATCCTGGGGGAAGGCCTGTACCCAGCAGTGGGTGTCGTGCGGCTAATATGATGATGATGATGAGGTTTTCCGTGACTGTTCTATACGTAGTACTCCTAAAATTTAGTGGTTACGATACATGTTTGTTATAAAAGGGATTTGGTTACCGTGACTTGTCCGTTTGGTGTTTCGGGCTCGTCCCACTGTATAACCATAGTGCTCGAGCTGAGAGGTCGCACTTGCACGTTGCGAGGCGCTGATCCGGGTTCTACAAAGGAGGAAAGGAGGATTTTTAAAAAACGTATAGTGTGCATTTTTGAGGCCAGTATATTCGAAATTATCGAAATTAATTTATTTTTGATACAAAGGTAAACAATCAAATGTTACTAAATAATATACTAGAAAAAATCTCGCACCAGATCATGTTCTCGGACGGGAATCTAAACCGCGACCTTTGGATATCCGGTCCAATGCTCTGACCGCTACCGAGTCACTAGTGGGAACGTCTAATTTCATCTAATATATCAACTCTTACGCTGCAAGCCAGTTGCAATCAAATGTTCTTTATTTTGAGCAGAAAAAAAGTTGTAGTTTCATAAACTATCTTGATTATTTTACGGGTAAAAACACGATATCCTTATTTTTACTCGAATATAAAAATATGCAAGGACAACGAAAAATTTCATTATTTTTATATTTTTTGGATAATACTTAGAGTTTATTAATCTCTAACTCACGAATAATATGTAGAAAAATAGGTCATTACCTATTTTTCTACATATTAAAAGTTTTTGTTTAACAACAAAAACATTGAAAAAATGAAAAAGTGAGGTTATTTTTAGTACTCTTCACCCATATAGAAAAAGACAGAGACAGAGATTTTCGAATATACTGGCCTTAATTTGAACTTAATCGGGACTTTGTGAAACGGGCCCATAGTAAACTGTTGTTAAAACATGAACATAAAATAACTTAATTTTTCAGTTGAGTTGGATTACATACAATTATTTACCAATACTTTTTCACTGAGACATAAATATTTTATTTCCAAATAATTGACACCTGAGTACTGAATTCGAAACGAGTTGATTTATTATTCTAGTAAAAAAACCATATCGAAAACAATGCAAATACTATTCGCTTCAAAAAGTTAGAAATCACCAAATAAAAAAAATGCAATACCATTAACAAAAAAAAACTAACTTATCAAAACAAATACTGCATGCCTTGTTCACAAGTATATTTTAAGGTTTTTTTGGATATAATTTTAAATAAACACTGACTGACTGACACTGACTGATAACTTATATAAAAATAGGGTTTATTTATCTAAAAGATACTAATAATTACATATTTGTATGTACGGTTCAGTTTCTTTATTTTTTGTTTAGTATGAGATCTGAGAACAAACTACTCATAGCTACACCGCAATGTAAACCAAATTGCCGAAGCTGGAAGCGCACTACACCCGGAATCCTCACCACTGAGGAACTGGCTATCTTACCTCTAACTGCCCGAACACAACAATTTTTAAAATGTTGTTATGGCGTCAGACTTAGGTAAGATGGTGGTAGCTAGCCAGGCGGACTTGAAATAAGCCCTACCACCAACTATTATAGTAATACTTTTTAATGAAAATATCATACAAATACAATCTAAAGACCTTAAAGCACCTTAATACAGAGATTTACCATTGCTAAAGTGACTTTTAAAATAATAAAAAGCCGTTTCCATTGTAAAGAGGTTTATGATAAAAACTAAACAAAGTAATTTTTTTATTTCAACAGCAAACAACATAGCATTGTTCTCTCCTATTAAGTCTTTGAGCGCTTAAAGTCATTCTTGGTGAAGTACACCTACTGTCATTTAGAGTTGAATGCTTTTTAAATGAAACCTTTTGTCGAATTTATGAAAATCACTCGCAAAGAACAATATTGTAGGGACTTTACAGAAGAAGCTTAACCTTTGACTGAAAATCTTATTATCAAAGTCTCCCATGTTAAAAACTTAAAAACAAATAATACAAAAGTTTATCAAGAATCTTTTCAGTTAAACGCCTCTTCAAAATCTTATTACAATAGACGGAATAATACAGAAAACAACACGATGCCAAATTAAGAAGAGTCTCGGTTCATCTCCATTACCTACGTATAAAATAAAAATAAAACTGTGACAATAACTGTCGGAGGCATAATAACAGTCTTAATAGGATTTGTAATCGGTGCCCCTAACATGAAAAGGGAGCGTTACTCAATGAAAAATCTCTTCACTGTTTATAATACTCGGAAAGGACGAAACAATAAAACTTTTTTGGGACTGTGCAATATTAAAATGCTATAATCTCGTTTGGATTCGGGTCGCCGGGCGTCGGTCCCGAGGTCCTTTATTAGAAAACGTAAGGAAGACTGGAAAAAAACCAGTGAGTAATTTTGATACAGCAACATTTTCATTACCGACTCATCACGGACATTTTCGTCTATGTCACGTTATAACGACGGAAAGAGGTAAGGTTTCAGACGTCAAATTTAATATTTCTGCCCCCAAATTAGAAATGATAGCAGCCAACCGAAATGTGACAAGAAAGAAACACAAAGAGAAAGAAAATATTAGATTAGACGAAAGCCAATTTTGTAAAGTATACCAGCATTTTAGAACTGAATTAATATAACCGTTTCAGAGGAAGTAACTAAATAAAAATGTATCCTGTTACATTGAAGCAGGAAATTGAATACTTTCAGCGCCGGTTAAAACAAAACAAATCATGCTTGTTTTTTTTAAGTTAATAACAAACAACCAACGAAGTAAAGCATTTTAAAACTATATACTTACTGGCACCTCCATACAGAGAATCCACTGCAAGGGAGCATAGAAAAAAGACAGAATTAGTTGAGGGAAAGAAATACATATTCGATATATTACATTTAATAGGACGGCCTTTAAAAATATCGTCGCGCAACGCACAGATACAATAAATAACTTATATTCTCAAACGGATAGCAATAATTTCGAAGAAGTACGTTTGTTATCTATCAGTGGAGAAGTGGTCCATACAAGCCGATTCCTATCAGCTTACCTTTTAGAAATTCCACCCCACCGATCCACTATGCACACCATAACATTTTGTAGAACGGCTTACCTTCGCCATAATTTCACCCCTCGCCACAGCCTCTAGCTTGACCACCGAAACACGATATATATCGCGTGATATAGCGTTTTATCGACACTCAACTGTCAAAATCCATTGTCTCTTGACAGTTAAACGTGATAAATCGCTTTATCGTATCACGTTTCGGTAGTCATGCTAGGGGAGCTAGCTTCTATAGCTATCTATTAAAGGTTGCAGTGTAATAGTTGATTCAACTGAGGTATTTTCGAATTTTCATAACATTAGCAGTAGTAATATATATGTCTCTTTTTAGTTATGGAATATCTTTGACGCAAGATAACAATAAAAACGTTATAAAAAATGACGAAAAGTGCAAATAACATTTCAAACTGTGTGACGTCAAAAATCGAATTTAAAACGTTAGAAACGAAATGGTGCATGAAAAAACAAACTACAGCACTACTTCTAACTCTAATAGAAGAAAAAAATGTGCAAATGAAACTAAAAACGATAAAACCCACTCAAAAGCTGAACTTACATGAAGCGGCGGCGAGCGTCGTTCGTCGCGTTAATGCGTAGGCATGAAAAGACCATTAAAGGAAATACCTTAAAACTCAGAATTCAGCGTAAAAACAAAAAATAAAAATCTATTTACCGTATGTAAAGCAGTAATTCTACTGACGATGGTATGAACAAAAATGAAGATAATTAAAATGAAATTAAATAAGCGTATGATATGAGTTAATAACGGAATATTCGTCATGTAACCTAGCATTCTATTACGGTTCCTTAAAATTTTACTGAACACTTGGTAATTTATTTGTATTATTTAAACGATGTGTTACACAAGAAATCAATCAGAAAGAATATTCTACAATTAAAACCGATGTCTACACATTAAATGTTTGTGTGACTTCATTAGTCTGTATGCTGATCATACAAAAATGGTTGAAATAATTTCAAGTGAACACTTAGTCAAAGTTACTGCAATAATGGCTTGTATTCTATATGCGGTTATGTCTATGTGCAAATGTTCATTAATCTCGTAAATTTTGCAACGGTCATCGCTAAGGTGACTTTAGGGGGTCTAGAATTAGTTTACCAGTCCAATCATATCAGACGCTAAATGGAATGGCTATTAAATTTAATAATACCACACATATTCAGTAAGAAAAAATTTAATTAAATTCATATACACTTCTAAGACTTTCGAGCGTACAGTTCATTAGAAATAAAACACTTTTTACGGATTACAGCGCGTATATTATTAATTCAGGTGTTGTTTTGGAATTATTTAGTTTGTATTTATTGGTTTTTAGAATTACCGACGTTTCGACACCTTTCCAGGGGCCGTGGTCACGGGAGGACTGACCGTGTAATGTAAATTCCTTAGAAACATTACTATGAGGTCTTAACAGTGCCCGCAGACGCACAGCGTCCCAACTACCAATCGCACATAATACGTAAAACAAACGAACCAATCACTGAGCTCTATTTCAACGCAGTGCGTTCGCGTAGTCAAGGGTCGTTTGAGTGTTGTTCTTAAATACAGGTCAACACTCATTTAGATACTTATATTTTTTTAATGTATGCATCAAACAAATGAATGTTTTATCAAAGTTCAAGGCGGTTCTAATAGGGTTTCCATTAAAATACCTATTTTACATTATGTAGGAATAAATAGCCATAGGCAGAGCATTTAAATGTAATTGTATAAAAAGAACTGTTACAATTACTCGATGAATTGTTAAATATATTTCTTGATAATAGGTTTTTTAATTGTTAACAGTTATTGCCTTCATTACTTCAGCGTTATTCATGAATTTTAACTATCGGTTGAGTGGTCGTTTTAGAAAATGAACTTGGCGTACCTACGATAAGCACGTGAAGCACGAAGCTGTTTTGTTCCAGCATTCTATTATTTTATTTCCTTTTAACTGGCAATAGTTCATAAGAAAACCATAGATCCGCAATGAGAAAAAAACGTTTTCAACACACTTGCTCGTAAAGTGACCCTAATATCGTTTTTAGGGCCATAAACTGAGCTACACACACGTGTGTAATAACATTACACACTAGTTGGTAATAGAATTATCCCTGCAAAGTTAAACTAAAATTTACCTTACTGCAAGTTAAATGCGAGTAGACAGAGCATTGTAGCTGTGTGGTAAATTATTTTGTTTTTTCCTCGCAAATGTTTTGAAAAACGTCGCATAAAACTCGTGAGCTCTGCTCTTTGTATCAATATACTATTATTAATTGAGTAGATAATATAATATTTAGGTTTTGGTAGTTATATGCTTGATTGTACTCGTCCCATTGTAACTTGGCGGCTATTTTTATTATTGTTTTTTGACTAGAGTCTCAGCCTAACTTCAACCATTCCGTTACTAAGTACTTATATTAAATGAAATACCAATGATTTTTTTTAACAGAAAATCTTCGCTGTCGCTGATGTATTCCTGTGCAACTCAACATTTATTATCATGATAGTTTCAATATTGTATCACTTCATAAAATACTGATTTACAAACACAGTTTTCAAAGTAATTTGTATTGCAGCAGCTTTCTGCGTACATCCCTTTGGATGTACGTATAGTATTGTACAGTGTATGTCAAACTGAAAGTAAGTATTTGGGATAGTCACTGGATATACAAAATTAGACAAACTGTTTTCGTTATCGAAAACTATCGGATAACTGCTCACAATCAATGCGAGTGAAAGAGAGAAAACGATAGTTTACGGTATCGAAAACAGTTTGCATCAACTCATGGTAGCAGGTCGTAATTTAGTAGTGGAAAAATAAGCTTTATTATCATGCGATAAACACCTGTTTCCCCTGTGGTGATGACAGCGGGAGTGGACGGAGGGCCGCGGCCGATGTTGTTGACTGCGATCACGTACATCTCATATTCCGTGTACGGAGACAAGTTCGTCACTGAGTAGTACTGGGTTATCACGCCGGAGATCTCGCTGAACGCCTGTTTTATAGAGATAATTTTGTTTTAATACCCTTTTAATAATGTGATTACAGAAAGGGCAATAAAGGCCCTTAACGCAAATTAAGAGAGAGAGAATGAAAGAAGATATATTTTTTAATTAACACCAAAGACTAGTACAAAAACAGTATCAGATGACAAGAGATTAACAAAACGGGACAAACACAAATCATTAGAACATGGGACGCACACAAAATAACAAAAAATGGTCTAAGGCTAATAAATATATCACGGCAACGCTGGTATTCTGGCAGGGCCTGCTAGTGCGTGATATTGCACGGGCACATAAACAACTATTCGAGGTACCTCCAAATATAATGTAATTTATCTTAAAACTTTAATTAGACTACTTTGGCATTTCACACTTGACGACTTCCGTGGTCAGGTGGCTTGTACACCGGTTTTCAAGGTGTCGCCATCTCTGAGGTCTCGGGTTCGATCCCCGGTTGGGTCAATTCAGAAAACGAACTTTTCTATATTGGCTCAGGTCTGGGTGTTTGTGATACCACCGTTATCTCCGATTTCCATAACACAAGTGGTTTAGCTACTTACTTTGGAATCGGAGCAATGTATGTGATGTTGTCAAATATTTATTTACACTGGAATTTTGTGTGAAGGCTCTCCAACAAAGCCATTTACATAAAGTTTTAAGAAAATACCTCTTAGGCTGGCCCCAAACCTACCGGTTTCATTTCTTTGCTTTGCTGTTTTAGTTGAACAAGGGCTACCAGCTAACGCGAATCGAACTTCGGAAAGTTTGCCGGGCTTCAAATTAAAACAGATAAATCGAGCCCCAATCGGGCCAAAATGGCGAACCCTAATTTATGATGTCACACGAACATCGATATCTTCTAAATAACTACAATACGAAACTTCTTACTTCGATTTATCTGTTTTAAGTTGAAGCCCGGCAGACTTTCCGAAGTTCGATGCGTTAGCCGGTACAGCCCCCTGTTCTACTAGACCAGCAAAGCAAAGAAATGAAACCGGTAGGTCTGGGGCCAGCCAGCCTTAAAGTTATATAGTCGTCTTACCTGGTTGGCATATTTGGGTTTGTACTGGATGACGTAGTACTGCGGTTCCTCAGGCCCGTTATACGTCCACGCCAGTCGCACAGTGGTCGCTGTTATTTCTGACGCTCGCACTTCCGCAGGAGGGCCGGGTAACGCTGTGACAAAACCGACGAGTAAAGACGACGCAACAAGTTGTATTAAGCGATACTATTCATTTGAATAGTATTAGAAAAGCAAGAATTCAGTAATGCATTAGAATATGAAAAAACAAATGTTTTTTTTTTGTGATAATGATATCAATCAGTTCTGTGTACTAGGATACTATTAATGCCCATTTTTTATCAGTATATGATTATTGATTCTGATTAAATACTATGCGCATCAAATTAAACATTAGTAGTCTTCTTGATTAATACCGCTGAATATTTCATTTCGAACGCCAAATATTTGTACCGGACATCGAAATTTAATCTTTATTAATGTTTCAATTAGAAATTCTATAGGCTCATCAATTTTAAACAGCTACGCAACCGAACACTAGGCGTAACCAGTTAACTTAATCCCTAACGAATCGGATTGAGAAAAGGGAATGCAAAGGAACAATAGGTAATTAATCATTAATCAAGCTGACATTCGTTTGTCTCTTGGGACCGTGCAACTTTCCAACCCTTTCAATTATGAATTATAACACTAATTTATAATGGATGTCTCGACTTGCCGCAATTTATCAAATTGATTTTCGTAAATCCCTCTTTCCACCTCGTTGGAGTTATTACCATAAATTTGCAACAGTTATCCGAAGAAATTATGAGTGTAATTTGATTCAGTCACTCGTCTCGCGACTCGACTCAACTTGCCCCACCCGACTCGCTGAAACTCGGCTGAAAGCTAATGGATTAATTAGGAAATGCTAAAAATGCGGTCGCAGTTAACGATTTATGAAACAATTAATTAAGTATTTATGATCCGAACGGAACTGGAGTTTTGACTTTACTTGAAATTATTTTCGGTTTAATTTACGATACTTCCTACTGTTTATAATAATTTTGGAGAGAAATTTAGCTTTTTCGCCAGAAACGCTTTGATGTTGTGTGTTTTGGTATACATAAAGAGTGTTTCAAACTACCTAAAGTTAATAATCTAATCTTAATCATTAGAGAGATTCCAGTTATTATAAGTTTATAATTTATAATATATATATAGATGAAAAGTGATGTCTCCGGCTGTATTTGCAATCGGTAACACCCAGCGAACTAATATCTATGGAAATGTAATTGCAAACAAATATTGCTAAAAAAATGGCACCACGGGACGGCAGTACTATACTAATTCTGTGCCACGGGACTAAAAAATTACAAATCACATAGCATTTGAACGCTTAAGAGACAGACGTTATAGCGTTCTTTATAATAATAGCAGTTTGTATTTTGAAGAAAAGAGAGAGTTTATTGGAAATGACCTCCTGTGTAGTCAAATAGTGTAAAAAACGCAAAGAAGGCAAAAAGATGCAGAGATAACACATCATAAGTATTAAATATTTTTTTTAAGTATAGAACATTTCTATGAGTATATAGATTATGGTCGCTATAAATTATGCTACCAGTGTTCAGTCGCTTTGTGCTGCATAAAAATGCCAGCATTTTTAACTTCGCCCACTTAGTTGTAATTTTTGTGGTGCAATTTTTGAGCGGAATGCTTGTTCCATAGATTTTAGTTCGCTGGTAATACCCACTAATCCGCATGAGCTCGCGTGGTGGGTTATGGCCATCCTCCATCCATCCATCCATCCTACGGAGATAATTCATAAGCTTGTGCTCCAACAGTGGGGACATTAAAACCTATGGTGGTACTAAATGACGTGACTACGTTGGAAATTTCCCAAGGTCCCCCACCCTTTAGTCGCATAAAGTCCATTATACCAAAATGTCCATGTTTGAACTTACATTGTACTTTGACTTCAGCGATAGCTTCAATGACGCCCAGCACGCTAGCAGCTTCGCACGTGTAGTTCGCCGATTCTCTGATATCTTCCAACTTTAGGGGGTTCAGTCCGAGTGGGGGATTGTCTTCTGGTGTCAACCACTTCGTTAGGCCTGTTTAGAAATTAACACTAGTGACTATATTATGAGTGATATGCAAATAATGTTGATTACAATGATGGGAGACTATATAGCAATTAATAAATCCATTACAACCGTATTATATGTTTTCTATTGGTAATTTGAGTAGAAGAAACATAAAATAGTTTTCAGATTCTACATTTGCGTCTACATCATGATCCGTTGTAAAACGTACGAATAATAAAATTATTTCCAGATTCGGGATTTGCTTCGCATTGGAACAAAATTTACAATCTTATGCTTAGAAGCTGTAAATTGGTCATTGATAGCGGAGCCTTTCAACGTTTTCCTCTCGCTCTCGGGAACGGGATCAACGTTTAGGGATAAAGTATTTAAAATAAATATTGAATATTTTTCTGACCTTTTCTCCATTTGACAGTAGGCATTGGGGAGCCGAAGGCGACGCACTTGAGGGTCACGTTGCCCCCCAGCGGGACCTCGGTACGTGGGGCTGGTGGGATCGAGAACTGGGGCGCTACTCTTCTCACTGTTGACAAAAGAAAATTACAGAATAAGCATTCTCTAAAGTTCTATAGTAAACTCGCATGTATTTCCAATTTGGCAGACAAAATTCCAAATGGATTTGGATGGACCATTTATTTGAGTATACTTATTTGACTGTGAGATTGGTGCTTGTTTTCAGTTGAATGTCGTTCTCGCTCGTTCTCTTTAGATTGGAGATTTAGCGTTTCAAAACATCATGGCTAAGATCTCTTGTGGCTACATGATCCTTATTTTCTTACGTGGTAGAAGAACTCTTTGAATAGGTTCTACTTTTACTACTTATGAGGTTTATGCGCGTACTATACATACATTAAAATAGAAGAAATAGGTATTTATTTTTTCAATTCTAGGGCTAGAAAATCTTGCTTCTTAGAGGATATTAACAAAGTTTTCAATTTATGGTTATCTTCTTAAGCAAATAGTCCAATTCGAAAAGAAACAATTCTTCTAAGTATTAATGTTACCGCTAAAGTACGGAATATGTTAATGTGTGAATGAACTAGATAATCTGCAAATTGCCCAGTACGACCCGTAAAAGGCGATTTTTTTCTTAAAGTAGCAAATTCCCGCACTTTATCTAGTTAATCTGCATATTACGGATACTAAACCGTTAAAGTACGAAAGACAGTGAGTAAAATAGCCAAGGCTTCAGGAAATGTAAGTGAAAGACCTCTGATAAAAGTAAATTTTATAAAAATCTCGATTCTAGCGCTTCGCCATGGATTCATTTCTTACACTAACTATAGGTAATCTGTAGATTCCCTAGGGAGTCTGGTTTACGCACTTAAACGGTAACATTAAAAGAACATCACAAAATACTTATTTCTGGTAAGAACTTCTAACAATTATTATGACGATGCCCTTTGTAAAAAATTCATAGTCAGAAGTTTCTTAATAATGTTCAAAGCCTGTTTTTTCAAACTTTGATTAGTAAATCCATCGTTTCGTTTATGTTTGGAGAGTTTAATATTGTTTATTCTCGTTCCGCTCGCTTTTGTGACAAGTGATTAAATTATGTTTTCTTTTCTGTACCATCCGGTACGTATTTCGAAGATTCGAAATAAATTATACCAACAAGCGACAATAAGTAGACCCTTATGTAACTTTATAATGATGTTTTGTGAACCATGAAAAAAACATGTGTATAGAAATTGAAATTGAAAAATTCTTTATTCAAATAAGCTCACATAACAAGAATTTTTAAATCGTCAATTCTTTTATCCTACCACCCATTATGACGTCTTTTAGCTGACAAGAAAAATGAGCGCAAAAAACTTATCAGTTTTAGAAGTAGGTATAGATACTGATACCTGCATCCACTAAAACACTTCGGTCACATCAATTTGTATACATGTGGTTTGGTCTTACAAAATATAGCTTTGGTAAGTTTTGAATTAGGTTGATTAATCGCGACATTTTACCTTGAAGAATTAAATCAGCGTTTATATGTTTAAGAACTGCAAATGACCCATACGTTTAACACTAGCAATGTAAGCGTTTCATGATTTAAAGTCATTACTAAAGAAAAAGGGTCTGAACACAAATAAGGAATTGCAAATTAGTCGACATTGCGGAACAAACCTCATTGCGAGACCTTCCGTTTGTAAAGTTTATGATTAAGCTTATGTAATATACTGCGTAATTGTAGAGCTGGAAATAGCAATGGCTGAACGACCGACAATCCTATTAACTTTAAGTCATAAGTAGTGCAGGAGCTAGGCTAGTTCTTTTTTATTGTGATGGAAAGCTTTGGAAAGTTACAAGCCGATTTTCAAAGGAGGATTTATCAAAATGTATTGGTCGGTTGTAGCGCCCTAACTTATTTTTGGCGTCGTTTGGAAACTTTACATATTTATTTATATCAGATGTTTGTTTTAACTTGTGAAGGATATAGCTAACCGCGTGATAAGTCACTTTGGACGTACAACTGGGGCCATACCGGCTAACTTTTCGAACTTCGGCGGGTCTGCCGAGCTTGAACTTAAAACAGATAAATCAAAGTAAGGAGTTTCGTATTGTACTATTCGCCGAAGTTATTTAGAAGATATCGATGTTCGTGTTACATCATGAATTCGGGATCGGCCCCTGGGGCCGTACCGGCTAACGCATCGAACTTTGAAAAGTCTGCCGGGCTTCAAATTAAAACAGATAAATCGAGCCCCAATCGGGCCAAAATGGCGAACCCCAATTCATGAAGTCACACGAACATCGATATCTTCTAAATAACTTCGGCGAATAGTACAATACGAAACTCTTTACTTCGATTTATCTGTTTTAAGTTGAAGCTCGGCAAACCCGCCGAAGTTCGAAAAGTTACCCGGTATGGCCCCAGTTGTACGTCCAAAGTGACTTATCATGCGGTTAGCTATATCCTTGACAAGTTAAAACAAACATCTGATATAAATAAATATATAAAGTTTACAAGGGACGCCAACAATAAGTTAGGGCGCCCCTGGTCTGTGAATCGGAAACTGTGTTTTTCTTTCATTTAGATACATACATGCCCTAACGATTGCGACTCTTGTAAAGTCCCAGAATTTTAATTGACGATAAGATACAAATCGTTTTGTATGACTTCAGAATCTATTATGATTTAACTTATAATCTAATCGCTACAACGAGTCTGGAAAAAGATTTGAAAGAATTATTAAATAACATACAGTTTGCTTTAGAATAGATACAGAGGCTGAAGCTAGGGTTGCCACCCGTACTTTAAATAAAGTATTTACTTTATTTCGGGGTAATTGTACTCTAAACTTTATGAGGAAAATAAAGTACGTGAAAATACTTCATTTCACATGGCTTGTTATTTCTCTCGGATAAATTGCCAAAAGTAATAAAATAATAATTTATTGTCATACAATGTACCTACTTTTTTTTCTACCTTTACCAACCAATGTACTTTATTAGTCCAAAAAAAAGGTGGCAACCCTAGCTGAAGCGAACGTTAGCGGATTTAATGGACTTTAAACAGTGGTAAAGCATAACTAACGAGTGTCTGTAGTAACAATGGATGTTATTGCGAAGGGTTTGCTTTGAGACGCTGGTGCCAGTGTCTTTGTTCATCAACTAGGATACCCTAACGATGTTTGTGACGCGTTTGCTTGAGTGACTGCATACAAGGAATATAAACTGTTTACTTCAGCATAAATGAGATACCTATGCATTAGTCTGTCATTTCTTGCTTTACGTGTAGTGTATTGCTTGCATCGTCTATTGTGTGAACCCGTCAGGTCGGTTTTAGAAATTCACAGGCAAGCGAATACGCAATCATGACTCGAGATAACATCACCAGGCATATATTACTTAACACTTATATGTATAGTTTCAAACTGGAGTAGTATACTGAACGTCTTTAATCGCCAGATTTATGCTAAATAGGTATGTTTCCGTCTTGATGGGAACGGAAATAAGAAAAAATAAAAATTATGCCTTAATTATAGACTCACATTTTCCACAGCAGATTATGTTAGTGATGGTGATGGCATCACTAATATAATCTGCTTTGGAAAATGTGAGTCTATATTGCCCAAAAAGAGTCAACCAAAAAGAAAATTATCTATCATCGCAGTGGAAGCTTTACTTTAAATTCATTCCTGTTCGTTTATTTAAAAAAGCCACCACTATTTTAGATGTTCAGAAGCCTCATACTTTCATGCAAAAAGAAAGTTTCATGAGACGGTTATTCTATTACATTGTTCCATTGCACATAGATTAGATGTAACAGCTTCCGTGGCTTCGCCGAACACTCCGTGGCAAAACCTTATAACTAAGAGACCTAAAGTCCAAAGTTCTATAACCACATCGAATTTCCTTAAAACAATTTCCTAAGTTTAACAGTTTAAAAGTGTCAAGCTCTTAGTCTAACTTTTCTCGTAGGAAGGAGTGGCTACTTTGTAAATGCCACGAAGTAAAAAGATAAAGGTGGAAAAACAGTTAAGTACTACAGTGTCCATTATGTTAATTACATCGGTCCATTCTGACGTGATGTCACTTTGCATCACTAAGGTAGCGGTTAGAGTTCGAAAATGAGCTGTAATTTTTTGAATTGCTGTTTTATTATGGTCAGGCTGAATTGTTGATGCATTCACTACCAAAAAGGTATCAAGCATTGTAACATGTAAAGTTCTCGTCACGATAGACAAAAAGGATTATATACTAGTGGCTTTGTGGGCTGTAGACCTCGCGTTTGTGTCATTTTTGTTTTTTTTTTCTAAATGGCTGAACTGATATATGATATATTTATTCGAAAAAAATCGAAAAACTAAATCGGCATAAATCGATATAATTATCGAAACTGCTCACAAATTTCACGAGCATCGGTTGTGAAATGCGACCTATAGAAAACAGACGGACAGACGGACATACGAAAGCATTTTTGCCCAAGCTGAAACGGAGACGCTTCGATCGGGCTTCGCGCTCACTCGGTCAAAAAATCTGTCTTTTAAGTATCTATGATCTCGTAGCTTTCAATGTAATTGCAATATTTAATAAATCTCATGTCATTCCTAAGAGAATTGAATAAAATGGTCCCCAAGCATTCACCTTGAGGCACCTTTATACAAGTTGATATTGTACTACTGCAATAACTTTGCATATTACAAGGTAAACCACAATATTACTGGCATTATTCTCTAATTTTTCCACAGCGTTAATGCTTATTAAGGTGGCTATATAGCTGTTCCTTTCCGCACAATCGTGTCTGCGGCCGAACCTTTGTATATTAAAACGGACAAGTAATCCTATGAAGACTCTTTGTGTACTACAAAGCGTTATATATTTACACACTCTCTTTGAAAGATTAGGTAACTTACAAATGAATTTCATATTTCGTTCATGCCAGCATGAAAAGGGAATATTGTAAAATGTTGTTTATAAGTCTCAATACTGCGAAACACGGCTGTGCTGTGGCTATTTAATTCCATTTATGTTCCAGCAAGGTTCCAGCCAAGTGAAGTAATTTTTCTTTATCCAGATCATGATCTGGTGCGAGTCGTATTTTTTCTAGCATTTTTTCTAGTATATTATTTAGTATTATATAAAAATAGCACTGTAAATGCTAAAATCTCAGTTTTTTTTTCTTTTATATTGTAGTACACAGTTTAGATATAGTTATTCAGATACTTATAATATTTTATAATAATACTAATAACTTTATTAACCCCTTATTTGACATCAAACATTCAACAAAAAAACAGCAATCAACTAATGTTGTAATTAACTACAGACTTAATTAACCGTTTCTTAATTAAGTCTGTAGTTATCATGTTTGTTTTGACTAGTTTCATACACACATATTTTGAATTAAAGAAAAAATAATTGCCAGTATTTTCACCAACTAACGTAAAGCCCGATGTAAAAAATGCGACGAACAAATCTTCGATATCCAGAGAATTTATGATAGGTTTACTCAAAGAAAATTAGTTTTCGAATATTCGATGTTTGATCAGGCACTATTATAATTGAACGTGAGTGCGGTCGTATCGCGATTAAATTTCATTCGTCAATAGAAAATGTAATAATGTTTGTTCAAAAGGAACTTAATAAAGGCAAGGAAATTTGAAGTACTGGGTTATTGATTCGTAATACTAAAAGGTAATATATGAGGAGCTATTTTATTTTTTGCGATTATGATCATCTTACAAGTGTTTAAAACTTAAAACAAATTATGATCAGTTTACAGTTTATAAAACTATAAAATAATTGATGTCAATTATTTTATAGTTTCACAAATATGAAAGTTTGTAAGTTTGGTTGTTTGTTAGTCAACCACGCAAAAGCTACTGAACGATTTTTAATGAAATTTGGCACACATCTGTGTGCTACGATCTGGTTTAAAACACAGGACACTTTTTATCGTGGTCAACTGTACTTTTCAACGCTTCGCGAAAGCTAGTTTTTTTTTAAATAGGTATTGTTTGAATCGCGAACATACCAATCCATAAGTATTCCAAATTCAAACACGTGGAAGCTGGTACTCCAAAACCAAATTTCAAATTAATAAAACTTGAAAGTATGAAATGCATCAATGCCTTTAGGAGTTATCTGTTTTATGGGATGAAAATGATCGATGTGTCTTTGCCCTAACGTTTTCTACTTTGTCTTTGCATGTACCGTATTATTAGAAGTGTCTGCACGTTTGATTGATCGTCATAATATTATATAAATAGAAAATTACCCATGATCGTGCAATCCTGTGATGATAAATATTTTTTTAAGAATATTGCATCATATACGGATGGTACACAAGGTGACATATTTAAATATTCAGTTGTCCTCGATGCTTTTAAGTCGATTAGGAAAAGAATAATAAAAGGAAGTAGTTATTACCTTTTCCTAATGGAAATTAGACAGGTGCTTGAAGGGCAAACGTCATCACGGGCTTTTTTAATTATATACCATTTTTCACTGACACAATTTGGTGGTGCATGACATAAGCAATAGCGTTATGATGGTAAGAATAGATAAGGTGATTAAAAACCGATTCTGAGGTAAGCACTTAAAGTATTCTTTTGTATAAACTATCAAGACCCATTCGTGTGCCTGCAGTTTAAAGTCACTGTTTTATCCTGCAAACATGCATCAGTCGACAACAATGGAAATGTGTAATTTAATCCACATTTTTTGTAGACTGGCGCTGGATGGCCGCTAATCCATATCACCCATTTTAATCCATATTTAAATTAATATATGTTTCAATTTCAATTTTTCTACTGTCCACGCAGACGAAGTCGCGGGCGGCCGCTAGTATTAGATAAGAAAATTAATATCTAAATGCAAAAGATGCTAAGACTGATTGTTTATACCGCTTTGACGCCTAAATCTCTGCTGAAATCATGATGTATTTATTATATTTCTATTTCCGAATAAATAGGTGGACCTTGGAGAAAAACATAAGCTACATTTTCCGGAATAGATACTTACGGAAAACGGAACAGAATTCCACACGTGATTCTGTTTATTCTAATGTTCATATTTGTTTAAGTAAAAGCTCTCCGCTAACTCTTATCGCTTGTTCCGGTACGGTTGTCAGAGGGATATTATTATTCTTTTATTCAGAGCGTTTCCGTTGCGCGCGCTACTTTGTTTTCATTAATTAAAATTAGAAAAAAGCTCCCACGTGATGTCTCCTCGTCCAAGAAACGGAAATGGCGGTGATGCAATTCCTTTTAGGGGTGACTAATTCGTCCTAAAGTCTATTGTGACAGTTAAGAATGTCTCCAGTTAAGTAGATGAAAAGTATTGTCCGGTTTAAGCACCTTGTAATTATTATTTTCAGTAGTATAGTTGAAAGTTTTTCAGGTATTGAAAATACAAAATGATATAAGATCAAGGTGATATAAAAAGTAAAATTAACAAAGATTATTATTTTTACAAATTATACACATTTGGTGCTCAGTAAAATCTATGTTGACACCGTTTCAAAGCATGCGATAGCCAGTTCGAGATCTTGGTGTTATCATGGACAGTCAGCTTAGCTTTCGAGAGTACATCGTGACCATTTGTAAGAAAGTAAACAAGATCCTTGGGTTTATTTCTAGAACTGCTGCTCAGTTTCGTAACTTAAACGTCGCTGTTATGCTTTACAACGCATACGTCCGCAGTGTGCTCGAATTTGGTGCTATCATCTGGGATCCTAGATCCAAGTAGTTGAAGGGTACAGAGAAAGTTTGCAAGGTACCTTTACAAAAGAACTTTCGGGTACTATCCCTTCTTGTTCCCGTCATTATTTGTAACGGGAATGGTAGGCCTTGCTACTTTGGAAGTCAGACGTAAACTCTTACTTGCAATGCATTATTGTTTTTTGAAGCGAAATAAGGTGGACAATCCCACAGTGCTGAATTCTATAAGGCATTATGTGCAGCACAATTACGTGCGTGTTGGTCGACGTCGTCGGCACTACCTCCTGCTGTACACACGCAGCATGCTCGTAATGCGCCCACACCTAGGGCTATTACTCTTTTTAATCGTTTTTTAAATGATGTCCAAGATGCCGACATCCATACTGACCCTATTAGATATATTTATTGTAAATTATTTTTTTACCTAAGTAAATTGCCCAATGTGAATGTTTTGGTTTAGCTGTAAGTTCACATTGTGATAAATAAATAAATTTAAGGCTCGATGAATTGTATGAAACAGCAGTACTTATCAGTGACTATTGTAATAAATAAGCTTACAAAACTATTCACAGAAATTTTCCTTGGTCAAAGGATAGTCGAGTGCTTATTTTATACGTAACAGATCAAAAATAGTTAGATTCGATACATTATGATATTTTTTTATGTGATTTTTTATTTTATTTTTTTATTTATTTATTAAGGAATCAAACGGTCATACATAATACATTGTGCAATGTTAAACGGATCCAAAAAAGACCTATAGTTCCATTAAAGTATACAAAAGTAGTGAGTAAAAAAACTTTTTGAAATCTAAAAGCTATTTCAAAGCAAACAATAGAGATTACTTATTATATGTTAGTAAGTTTAAATTGATTTGATTTTTCAAGTAATCTGTAGCCCTTTTTTTTAAACATTACAAAATTGCTTTCTTTCTTCTTACTTATTGGTATCTTAGTATTTAAGAAGCTCATTTACCTGTAACTAACCGCTCAAGGGAATGATTATGACAGTTTCGTTTTTTTGGGCACTCAGAAAAAGGTTTATCTAACAGATGACCCGTTAGTGTTGTGTGAAACGGAACGTATCGTGAATAGAGCTCCCCCAGTACATCAGGTGGCAGAAACAAGTACCTACCTAGCCTACGTTAAGGGACCGTCACATTGTCTGTTGTAACTGACGCGGGTCCTGCGTCAATAACGGACACAAAGGCCTTTTGCTAAAAACTCCTTTGCCTAAATACGCTGAATAAAACGTGAGGCAGAATATAGGTTTGAGGTCGTCCGAATATTGGGTCTAATTAAAGGTATTTCGGTTGGATCTTAAAATATTGTTCTAATTCCAAAAGTGGTAGATGTAGATACTATTAAATTTGCTGGTTTGTTTATGTTTTTTAATAAAGGACAATATGAATTATATATTTATTTACTACCGTTGCTGACTGATCACGCGATTTTTTGATGTATGTCCACCGATTACTCAAAAACGGCTGAACCGATTGACATGATTCAAACGCGACTTTATCAGGTTTGTTCCCAAGATGGTCCCATTTTTTGAAAATTTTAAATTGGTTCAGTAGTTTTCGAGTAATCCTGAAAATACTGTAATTTTAGGTAACTTTTGCACGAGTTTATTTGTATGGATTTGGATAGTCAAAACATTTTTTACATAATATGAACCTGTGTTTCTTAGAGCAAGTTGTTCAGTTTCACGAACTGAACACATTCTTAAGGATGGTGACTAAAAAATAATAATTTATACTAACAAGCTCACAAATTCGATTACCTACGAAAAGATAATTGTTTTTTTTTATGTTCATTTGTCAATACATGTAAATCGTAAGCATTCCAAACAATTAACAATGTTACATCCTTGGTTTGGTTGGCTAAAGCGCTGGCCATAAAGAAAGAGAGAGAGCCGTAAAGAGCTGGCTGGCCATTTCAAACATCTGAGTTCCAACTGTAACTATTTTAATAACTTTGAATTTGGATACATTTTTCCTTGATTTTGTTTCACATGGTCGTAGTGTGTGTGTGTATATATATGTTTCTATTTAAAGTGAAATACAAAGTTAATAAAATATCCTATTTTAATAGCTTTTAAACTAAAATCGATATTATGTCACTCGACAGAGTATATGAATATTAAATTTCTTATTACGGAAATGTTTCATTACATTAACAGTATTAAGTCATTTATAGAATCGTGTGAGTGAGCTAGTTAAGCAATTAAAGTAATTTTAAACTTGATTAATTAAAGGTCAGGTCATCATAAGTTTTCATAAGTACTCCCTGAGTTTTTTTGCTTTAGCATTTGATATTTTTAAAACAAATTCTCTATAGATTATTGTACCTACCTAAGTTATCAATTAAAACAATACCGTATCAATCCGCATTTTTATAGGTTATGTTTTTATTATTGTTAGACAAAAAAAAGGCGGAAAGAAATAAGCTCTCACTTACTTGCGCAATATAACTTCATAGATTTCTCAACTATAATTTACAACCTAATAAATTAAACAATAACTATCGAAGTACAACATTGGATCGCACAATTTGTCACCGGGATTTATCTGATAAGCTTGTCAAAGTCGCAACTAAATTCTAGTCATCAATAATACCGAATGATAGATGACCGAAAGTCGCCGCAACTAGAGATTATGCCTTTATTTGTTCAAAGTAAATGTAGTACAGGCACTTTGATGTTTAAGAGTCCGGCGAACAGTGAGCTCCCCATACAAACGTTATACTAAAATGATTTGCAATTTGAGCATAATTAACCCTTTCTGCGACGATCTGCGTCAAAATCTTCTTGTGATGTTATTCGAATTCAGACAGTAGGTATTTGTCTAGGATTCTATTAAATAAAAAATCCAAAATACTTAACCAAATAAAAATTAATGCGACTTACAGTTTTGAATGAAAAAAATACTTAGTCGGAACCGGGGCCCTACTGGCTAACATTGCTACTTTTCAATGGTAAGTTTTTATAAATGCCAAAAAGAAGTATCAATGTGTTACATCCATCTGTCAAATGAAAGCGATTACGATAGCCATGTAAGTTAGCCGGTAGTGCCCCAGATTAATAAATCATCAACGCCCGAGCGGCCGAATGCGGCCGGACAACAATAGAATATCTATTGTGTCTCGTTTTCCGGGCCTTGATGGGTTAATATGCATATCTAGGTTTTCAAAACTTTTTGATTTATTTAGCTTCGTTTTTAACATATTTCGGAAACTTTCTGGGACCGTGGTCACGGTATGACTAATGATAAAAAAAACAAGTATTAATGAATAGTGCGCGCGAAAATCTAAGTAGTGTATAGGATAGAGAAGAGTTATTTCTAATATAAAAATAGCATTGTGAATGCAAAAATCTAATTCTAAAATAAACAAATCACATCTAGAAAACGATAAGGTTTGCATTGCTCATCATGTTTCACTGCTGATAAAAAGTAATGTTTAGATCAAAGGGGAACTTTACAAAGAGTCCCCAAAGTTACAGGTCCCGAAAGGGGAAATAATCGGGTGACCTTCCGTGGACTCCTGGAACTAATTCAATAAGTTGTTTTCTTAAACCGGAGATTTTGGTTATAGCTACTTACATTAAGATAATTGAGTTACTTTACTAAAACTAAAGCCCCTATTATTACATGAGACGAAACCAACTATAAATACCCAAAAAGAAAATATGAAAGCACTTAATATACAAAATTACATTTATTTCGTCCTAATTTGTCCTCATCTAAAGGCTAACAGTAATTGAACGAACTATTAACTACAGTCAGCCATTTTTTTCTATTTACGGATCAAAAATAATGTAGATATGTATAGATACGCTTAAAACTCAAAAACTCTTAACTCAAAAGCACATTTCAAATGCATTACGAAATCAGCACACTACTAGCACTGATATATTTAGACATATTTTATTTAAGCGAAGTTACACGTCGGGCGGGACAGCTGACAGTATCTACGGAAATATATATTGTGAATATTACCGGCGAACCCGACGCGAGCGTGTAACGTTTTATATGCAGGGCTATTTTGTATGAGGGCTATTTTATGTAGCGGCTATTTAAATGTAATGAGCGGGTCAGAGTGGAATATCGGACGAGTGATTTGGACGCAGTTTCTGACGTCATTACGGATGTATATAAATGCGTGAGAAATGGACGTAGTATACGCTAATGATTGTAGGTACTATTGTTAGGGAAACAACTTGTAAATACAACGTCATAAAAAGTATCTTGAAAAGATGGAAATTACTTTTTACTCGTATAGTGTGATGATATAACTTTTCATGAACTTTTAGATACATAGAGATGAGGCGCGTATCCGATCGAATTCGAAAGAACAAAAAAAGGAACTTAAAAGATTTAATAAAAGCCTGATACATACTGATGCGCCACTAGATCTAAACCTTTCCACAAATGCCCAGGTTAAATAAAATAATAACATTTTAAAGATGACATAATAATGATGTCGAAACTTCTCTTTGAGTCTTTTTTAAATTTTGAGATTTTAGCATTCACAATGCTATTTTATATAATACCAAATAATATACTAGAAAAAATACGACTCGCACCAGATCATGTTCTCGTAGTCACTAGTGACTCGGTAGCTCAGCGGTCAGAGCATTGGACCGGATATCCAAAGGTCGCGGGTTCGATTCCCGTCCGAGAACATGATCTGGTGCGAGTCGTATTTTTTCTAGTATATTATTTGGTATTCTCTTTGAGTCGTTTCCGTTTCAACAGATTATTTTCCAACATTTCCGTTTTCCTTACAAATAAATGTGTTATGTTTACGTATACGTATGGGTAGCTTTTGTACTGTTGGCTTACAGCAAATAAATAGATAAAACATTAAATCTGACATACTCAGGTAAACCTGAGTATTTCACTAAAGCGAAACGTTATTGACTGTTTATTTAAATAGCTTTTAATTTATTTTTAGCCCTTTCTCGAATTCGAAATACCACAAGGATCATTATTAAGCCCAGTATTGTTTCATAAGTATAGTAAGTGTCGTTTAATATTATAGTTGGCAAGTTAGCTCTTATCGTAAAACCACGGTAATACGGTAATGTAATAATTAAGCGATTTGTCCTCCCGAGGCTGGCTTGCGGTGGCTGGCCCTTTGACGCGGTCACACTGTAAAGCACCTCTTGATTACGAATGCTTAATTAAAAGCCTATAATTTATAGTGAGACGCAACAAAATAGAAATGAGACAAATGATGTCTCCACCGTATTAAATAGTGAATATGAAAAGTTTTCATACTCAAAATGAAATCCATGTTTAATATTTACAATAAGCGATTTTCTGACAGCTCACATAAAAAAATAGTTAAAAAATTTGAAAGATGGCGTTTTATAAAAACCGAGCCGTAAAGTTAAGTCTCCTTCACACTAAGCAATTTATAGCATGTAATTTTTTGAAAATTTGGATCGCAAATGTTGTAGGTAGGTACCCTTCCGCCTTAGAGAGTGATAAACTAGGCGGGGGAGTTAAAACGGCTCTAGACATTTATTTATGCAACTTTAAGACGGCTCTGCTTTCATAAAACGTCATCTATCGAGATTTTTTGAACTAATTTCTTTTTCTTGTTTGATCTAAAACAATCGCCCATTTTGATAAAATCGAGTACTTTCTAAATTGTATTCCTTAGCCTTATTTTTTCTCAGTAAAAAGTGCATAATAACACTTACCTTTTACATATAACGAGGTAGGCTTAGAGAATTCTGTGCCTATCGAGTTTTCGGCTACACATTCGAACTTGCCTTGGTCTTCTTCTTCACTCTTTACAATTTGTAGAGTACCTGTAAACAAAAACAAGGCAAATCAGTTATTGTTGCATTTTACACAAGATTTTTAGATATGACATGACCATCAGCCATTTTTAATATCCCCACTGCTGGGGCTCAGGCCTTCTTTAAGGGTGGATAAGGAGGATGAGCCATAACCCACCACGCTAGCCCAATGCGGATTGGTGGGTGTTAACGACTGCATATGCAGCCGGGACTAACGGCTTAACGTATATTCTGAAGCTCGGAGGAGCTCGAGGAGAATTTTTGGTCACCCATCTCATGACCGACCCTTGCAAAAATTGCTTAACCGCACAATCGCTGGGCCAGGCGCTAAACCACTGTGCCATCGAGCTTCTCAATTATAATTCCATCTTCCTCTTACATCGAATTTTCTAGGTATCGCCATTTTTTTATAAATAAATGAAATCAGTGTTATATAAGTCTCGTTGAAACAATATTGCAGTAGAATGTACTGGTGTTATATTGTTGTTAACGTTTTCGAGCCACACCCTATTATTACCGTTACGATGCTTTAAAGAAGTTTCAAGGAAAACGATTCTGAGCGAAACTTGCTCCCAAGGGTTTTTTGCAGGGAATTAATATAAGCAGAGATTGATGGCCTAATAACAAGCGGCTCAGCTCCATTAGGCCACTGCCCAGCGCCGGCATTTATAGTGACCTCATGCAGTATATTAAGCCCATTAACTAGAATTTCTATGGGGAACACCTGTTTAAGAACCTGCCCGTTTTATAAAGCATATTTTGATTGGTTGAATCTGTATGGCTGTTTTTTTGTTATGTAATTCGAACGTTTCGGTATAAATTAAAAAGGGAATTGATAGGGTAAACGTAATGACGCCACCTGGACGTAGATTGAATAAACGAGGGTATGATTCTTTTGTTCTAAATTTGAAAGCGGATTTTGCGACTTCCATTTTAAAATTTGAAACAAAAGAAGGTTTTATGCGTTACGATATTGAAGTTTGAATTATTAAAGGTACTCAGATAAAACCTTTTTAAAGGTTAATTATTGTGAACTAAAATTAGGTGAAGGCTTGAATACTGTGTTGTGTTTGATTCGATCCTAAACGACTTAATTTCTCTGGATAAAAGCTTACAAGCTGAGTTGGAAACTTCTAAGAAACTAATAATTAAATCGCAATTAAATTCGCAATATGTTTATAATTTTTGGAATTATTATTTAACTAACAAAGAGCGGCAAGATTTGCCTTTTTTCTTGCATGTCAAAAGTGCTCAGGTAAAGGAAACCAGTTTGGAAATACGAGAAAGGACAACGAATTCCGAAGCAAGAATCCGGGGTAAAATTCCTTTTAACGAAAATGTTTCCATAATTACGTGGGGACATGAGCGCGGGTCTGTACAAAGGTATGTTTTGATGTTACATGCGTAGTTGCAGTACTGAGCTGGATGGTATACAATATATTAATCTTAAAACAAAAATCCAGACTGCTGTGCACCACTAAATACAAAATGAAAAACTGTAAATATGAAAAAAAACTAAAACATTACCATAGGGACTTTAATAATTGGACGCTGACATTGCTGAAAAATAGAAGAGGTTCAAAATTCAAAAAAATCTAAATTCAAAACTCATTTATTCAGTCTAGCACTTGTGAATCTCAAAGAAGCTACGCTATTGGTTCGCAAACCCTAAGCGGGAGACCTTGTATCGAGAAGAACCGGCAAGAAACTCGTCAAGGGCTGTTTTTTTCTCCCTGTATATTTCATACAGAGTCGTTAAAATTTGAAAAATTAGGTCGGCATTTAAAGTGACGTCATTTTCCCGTTATAACTACATGTAAGTCTTTTTGCATTGCATATTTTATGAACGATGGTTTTCCAACACACGGCAGTGTTGGTTGACATATGACGTCATCAAGAGTCAATTTAATCCGATTTGTTTACACAGTTGGATACAAACAATCATCAACATGAGCCATTTGCTAGGGCACTTCCTTATGGATGGGCAAGGAATTATGCTTAAATATAGTACGCCAGCACGCGTAAAATAGAGATTGTTTACACTTTAACATTTCCTATTCGAATGTGATTCGAATCAACGAAACTAAACGCAACATAATTCATTCGCCCATTATTGTTTTTACCCAAAACACCGCTGTCATTCAAAGAACATTTAGTTGGCAGTAACTCTTCGTAGGCAAAGAAATATGGCAGCCGTTGATCCGCTCGAAACAATCCCCGACTATCAATTCTGGGAGAATGATAAATTGTAAAATAATGTGCGAATTGAATCTACTCCACTGTGCAGACACCCGTGTGCTCATTTGATTTATGTCCGTGTGATAGTGAACTTTCTACTATATGCGAGTAAGAAAAGATCACACTGTATTATTTGGAGTAAAGAAAAAATAGGTTATTAAAACTGCCAAATCACATTGATTTGTAAGAATTTACGATCGATACCTAGTTTCAGTTATGTAGAGTTAAGCTAAATTAGACCGATTTTAAATTTTCCATAGAAACAGAAGTTTCCAATATTTTTTTTTAAATAAGAAAATGTTCTTAACTAACTATGTATCCTGCTTATGCGTATGAAATTTCATTAAAATCGGTTCAATCATTTCAAAAAATAAGGACTCGAAACGAAAGTTTGTATGAATTGCCGTATTTCGTCAACGCTCTTAACTCAAACACTAATATTTTCACTGCAAACAAGATATCTTGACGTTTTCTGTAAACAAAAATGTAATTTAGAAAAAAAATTATTGAGAACAGATTTTTAAATGTAAAGAACTTACGATCGATACCAGTTTCAGTTATGTAGAGTGATTACATAGGTGTTGTCAATTTTTATTTTTGAATGCACCCACAATAATTGTACATGTCTACTATTTTACCTAGTAATATTATATTCTTTGCTGAATTATAATTATTCAAACAAGAGGGCATACTCAGATGGCCATTCTACTAAAATTAACGCTAGTAAAATAGAATAACAATGTATGGGAATGACATAAGCTAACGCTTAGCTCCTGTCAATCCCATACATTGTAATTCTATTCTACTAGCGTTAATTTTAGTAGAATGGCCATTAGTAAAGTGATACATATTGACGTAAAACGCGAAACTTAAACATTGTAGAGAGCCGCTCATTAAACAGTAGCACTCTAACACTATTGACCGTATTCTGATATGATTTACAACTTAAAATCTTCTGTCAGTACATTTGTACTACTGTTATGAAAGAACATATTATACTGGCCTTCGAAACTTAGTACCTACCACACTTTAAAAATTACAATTTCTTTTAAACAATAGAACATAGAGTTTTGAAATAAAAAAGTTTTTTTTTTCAAGAAGGTTATCGATTGTGTAGTTATTATTTTTCTGTTTTTAGTCCTTTATCGAAAATATCTTTGTGTATTTTAAAAGTTATTCAAATTTAAAAAGTGTGGTACTAAGTTTTGAAGGCCAGTGTATTAAATAACCTTTTTATATTTTTATTTTTTTTTATTTATGTTTCTGCTTCATGGCAATCTGTTCTAGGAACAATAAGCCACTACTTTGACTGAAAAATATAGTAAAGTAAAAAGTAAGTAAAGTAAATCTTTGAGAATTTGAAATCTTGAGAGCTATAGACTGTTGAAAAATTCATTTTCAGCAAACTCTCTATATCTTATTGTGTAAATCTATTGACGAGATTGGGGATGTCATGTCTTTTTAGCCTGTTATGCTGAAGTCCACCACTTCCACTCAGAGTCTGGGCAAGTTCATTTACATGGTTTGTTAGCTTCTCCTGGTACTTCAGGCTGCTTTGGATAATTTATTGTCTAACAGTTCTTATGTTAAGGTCTAGATACATGTATTTATTGCTAATACACTGTGGGATACCGAACATTGTTCTTAGTGCTTTGCTCTGAAATCTTTCTAAAATGTCGATATTACTATTGCTGGCGGTTCCCCACAGCTCTATGCCGTAGGTCCAAACAGGTTTAAGTATTGTTTTGTATACCAACATTTTGCTACTGTCATTCAGTTGTGAATTCTATCAGCCAGCTGTAGTTACGCAGTTTTCCATCTAATTGCTTTCTTTTGGTCCATATGTGTTTCTGCCATGTCAATCTTCTGTCTAAATGGACTATTAAATAACTAATAAAAGATGTTGTTAACTAATGAAGAAGGTCAATTTTCTATTATTTTGTATGCTTTGAATTTCTAAAGACATTTGATAAATGTAAACTAATTGACGGAGCGAGCTTTAGCGCGAGCGAAGCGTCTCCGTTTCAGCTTGGGCGAAAATGTTTTTGTATGTCTGTCTGTCTGTTTTACTCTACAGGTCGCATTTCTCAACCGATTCTCGTGAAATTTTGTGAGCAAGTTCGATAATTACTTGGATTTTTTTGTCGATTAAGGTTTTTATTATTAATTAGACATTAACGCATCTACTATATAACACAGATTTTTACTAACTATTTATTCAGTCATTCAAGAAACGGTACCTTCCCCTATTTATTACGAAAGATGTCCTGAAATGAGCAACAGATAAGC
This sequence comes from Catoptria pinella, assembly GCA_963556745.1. Classification (NCBI taxonomy): domain Eukaryota; kingdom Metazoa; phylum Arthropoda; class Insecta; order Lepidoptera; family Crambidae; genus Catoptria; species Catoptria pinella. Next base: position 10,017,717 of record OY750771.1, read on the forward strand.
CCTTGTTGAACTACCCAATACTCAATATTGCGTAAAACAACAATATTTACAGTAAATAAAATATGATTCATCTTAACACACTCCTATTGTTGAGTTCCACAATAGCGTGGATATCGCTAGGGCAATATTTCCTTATCAACGATACCCTGAAGATAAAAATCAAATCCGCTGGAATGTTGAATCAAAGGCAATGAAATAAAAAAGATCGGTCGCTCGGCCGGCCTGATCCTTCAGCTTTCTACTTTATACCAATAGATTTGGTACAATTCATAGGCTTTAGCGAGCACACTGAAATGAAGTGCGTTAGTGTAAGCCACGAACACTCTTATTCGCTTCAGTTATTATGAAATAAATATTTCATTGACTTCTGTTGACCGATGTGATTTCGCTGCTTCTGATAAGTGTTGTTACATAAGTCCTTAGATATATAATAAAGTATAGGTGATGTTTTTACTGTTTAAATATTTCTTACATTTAAAATCTCTGTTCTCAATATTACCTTTTTTCTGAATTACCAATTTTTTAAAAAAACGTTAAGATAATATGTTTGTAGTGAAAATATTATAAGAAGTAATGCAGCATGTTTTTACGACGTGTTTGCTTAAACTTTTCTAGAATCAGCTTTTGTGTTTGAGCTAAGAGCGTTGACGAAATACGGCGTTTCATACAAACTTTCAAGTCCTTACTTTTCAAAACCTTCATACACATAAGCAGAATACATTGGTCTAAAAAGTTAAATGAAAACATGTCCGATAAATAGTGTTTCTTACAGCTAAATTAGACCGATTTTAAATTATCTTTTTATTTTAAAATAACACATTTCAAAAATGTTCTCTAACTATGTATCCTGCTTATGGGTATGAAGTTTCATTATAATCGGTTCATTAATTTCGAAAGTTTGTATGAAATGCCGGTTTCGTCAACGCACTTAAGTACGTATGTTTCACTGTCTACATTTTCGTTTAATACTTTTAGGGGGGGGATTACTTCTTCGGCAGACTTTATGTTTCGCGATATTCACAGGCTGGCCCCAGACCTACCGGTTTCATTTCTTTGCTTTGCTGTTTTAGTTGAACAAGGGCTACCAGCTAACTCATCGAACTTCGGAAAGTCTGCCGGGCTTAAAATTAAAACAGATAGATCGAGCCCCAATTGGGCAAAAATGACGAACCCTAATTTCTGATGTCATACGAACATCGATATCTTCTAAATAACTACAATACGAAACTTCTTACTTCGATTTATCTGTTTTGAGTTGCAGCCCGGCAGACTTTCCGAAGTTCGATGCGTTAGCCGGTACGACCCCCTGTTCTACTAGACCAGCAAAGCAAAGAAATGAAACCAGTAGTTGGCCCCAGACCTACCGGTTTATATCGGTACATATCGGTACCTAGTTCCAAATGTACTATCTTGACTTGCGCCACACTCAAAGACTTGAGGCAAACCAGTCTATGATCGGTGAAATTCAGCCCTTCAGCCATTCCGCATTACTTTGAAGCGCCGCGTCAACCCCTACTTGAGCCGTCTGTTTGTTTATATTGTATAGTTATTTATTTAAATATTCTTGTTTACCATCATTTTTAGTACATCACTATTTATTTCTGCTATTTCTCGCTAAGTATAAAAACTAACTGACACTTTTATGAATATTTTACGACGATTAAAATCCTTGCTTCATTTGAAGTCTTGATTTTTTATTTAGATAATTATATTATGTAATGTGATAGATATAACAACATTATTTTAATGAAATCTTAGTGTAACCGCGTTATCGCATTCACAATTTACTACTCGCGCATTATAAGGTTGTCTTCGTCCCGGGAAACTCTCCGCATACATATGAAGTGCTGCACTACCATAGCACTTACATTCGCCATAAATTAGAATCATGTCCACAATTTCCTCGACAGTAAAAACCAGCGCCATTTTAATTTTTTTTTTAATAGCAATGATTTTCATTTATGTACTTATTTGTTTATCAAAAAGACATGATGAAGTGATAGACATCAAATACAAATTCTTTGTTTTGAGAGAAAAACAGTAAAAGTTTTTATGCTTGCCAACTTTATTTAATGGGATGATGTATTGTTTACCGATTACGAAAGAAGGTAATGTTTTAAAAATGTGAAATTGTTAAAAGAATTTTTAAACCAAGTACGGTTGGTTTCTTCCAACCTACACTCAGCATGGTTAAAAGGATTGCCTTTAGTTAATTTACACACTGAATTTGTGTTTCGATGATTAATTTTACAGTTTTTAAACAAAGTGTGGCACGTGAGTGTGTTGGTGTAATCACAAACCAACTAAAAATTTCAAACTTTCCCCAGATCTTATTTAATTTATCCCTAAATGATACATTTGTATAAAGAGAAGATCACAAATTTCCCCAACGCGATTTCCTGTTCCTCAAAATTATACGTTTTGTATAAAGAGATTTTCTTTTCTCGCCAATAATGATGTTTTTCCCCAAAATGGGGAAATAACCCCAATCTGGCAACAATGATATCATCCTAGTTTGAAAGTGAGCCATTATTGGTGAGGGCCGCTATTGAGACTGACCGGACCACAATATGAATCTTGCTTTTATAAATACTATACTTTGTTCATAAGATATAACAATAGTTTCTTCCATCATCCAACTTTGTCAACTCATTCTCAAAATAGATAAGTACTTAACCGTTGAAAGTATTAGGGTGGGTCTACACTGCTAATATTTTCCCGTGTCAGTTCACTCAACGTGTCTTTCTGCGCTAGTTTGATTGGGCGTGCGCTGTGGTAATACTGTATCAAAGAGACGATGTATATGATAAAGACACGGTGATCTGACACGTCAAATTGCTACAGGTGTGGACTCACCCTTACATATCTTCTAAATTGAAGTATTTGGAGTCAAAGGGCACCGGAGTCGGCTTTCAACCCTAACTACTATATCTCTTTGATGCCGCGTCGAGCAGGCTGGCCTCAACTGGGACATTTGGCTTCTTATTTCTCAATCTTCTCATATTTAATTTTGAGAATGTAATTTGAAGCTTATGTTGCACAGTTCGGTATTTTTAAGTATGGGCGTGATTATGATAATGTAGTTTTTTTATGTAGATTTTTTTATATTTTCTCATGGACTTAGTATAACATACTTTTAAAAGATAGTGAAGAGTAAATCACAAGCAATACTTATATTCTGTGCTAATAATATGTAATAGTAACACTGAGGAGCTCGGTGGCGCAGTGGTTTAGCGCCTGGCCCTGCGATGGCGGAGGTTAAGCAACTTTCGCAAGGGTCGGTCATGGGATGGGTGACCAAAAATGTATTATCTCGAGTTCCTCCGTGCTTCGGAAGGCACGTTAAGCCATCGGTCCCGGCTACATTTGCAGTCGTTAACACCCACCATCCGAATTGGTCCTGCGTGTTGGGTTATGGCCCATCCTCCTTATCCACCCATAAGGAAGGCTTGTGCCCCAGTAGTGGGGATATAAAAAATGGCTGATGTCGAGTAACTCTGGCGGCACTACCTATATAGACTTCACCGACAGAAACCTTTCACGTAATTTTCGTATTTTCGTATTTATATTTATTCAATAGAGCTTCATTAGTAAATATTTATCTACGGTTATTACACCGTAGGTCAGTAGTTTATCGTAAATCCAACATGGATTCCGAATAAACTTATCTTGAAGCCGATCGCGTACCTGGAGGTCGTATTAAGTCGATCCTGGTACCTAATTAAAACCGGTACAAATAAATTGTCAAATATTTCACCCGGATTTAGAGCAATTTAAATTCTATAGAGCCCGCCCGGATAACGGCGACCCTTCTCATGGCGAATGATAAAGAACCATCTAGAATAAATACAGGCTTATTTAACACCCAGACTTTTGTACAACTTCGTAATTTTCGACGACATTTGCAATCAAATCGAAATGAAATTGAAAGTGAAATTATAACTTTCTGTTTGTTTACTACAGTTGGCAGTTTGTTTGGAATTTTACGAATATATTTTGATCAAATTAAAAGGTCTTATATTTCTTGATTTTGTCCGGTTATTCTCAATTTTGGCTTTCTTTGATAATACCAAATAATATACTAGAAAAAATACGACTCGCACCAGATCACGTTCTCGGACGGGAATCGAACCCGCGACTTTTGGATATCCGGTCCAATGCTCTGACCGCTGAGCTACCGAGTCACTAGTGTCACGAGTCACGAGTGACTCGGTAGCTCAGCGGTCAGAGCATTGGACTGGATATCCAAAGGTCGCGGGTTCGATTCCCGTCCGAGAACGTGATCTGGTGCGAGTCGTATTTTTTCTAGTATATTATTTGGTATTATATAAAATAGCATTGTGAATGCTTAAATCTCAAAATTTAAAAAGTTTCTTTGATAACTTATTGTGTAATTGAAAATTCAAATATTACGTGTAATTTATTATGGGAGTTTTGTATGGATGTCCATAAGAGACACCGACTAGTCGGGAAAGCCGACGAGTCGGCCACTTTTGTTGTCGGCGACTAGACGGCAAAAAGCACCGACTATCGGCCTATTACCTTATTCATATTTGTATGCTTAAAACATTTAAATGTATAATAGGGCTGATTGACAGGAAACCGTAACATTAAAGCATTTTTAATTTATTTTAGTAGAATCAGTCTGACAGTTTTCATAAGTACACACGACGGCACTTCAGACTATACATGTTGATCTTCGTAATAAAGGTTGTTTTCGCAGTTTAACTGTATATAACCTGATGTGCTGTCGTATGTACAACCCCAATGGTTTTTGCTCCACCCCCATTTGGCAAATAATAATAATAGGAATTAAATCAAGTATAATGAAATCTTTTATAACTCTGATACAGAACATACATACCATTCCATCTCTAATATCCATTACCATTACTATTTAAGATACCTATACCTACATTTTATATATTCATTTATTATTTTTGCTTTTGTAAGCAAAATACATGTCAGCCCCTTCGTAACTAAAGATATGAGACTCTATACTAACCTAATTACTATCAGCTAACTCATCTAAGCTTGATATTTTGTGCTAAGTAACTTGTAAGTAAACAATGCTGTTTCGGACGTGGAATTTGAAAGAGCACAATACGCCAATATCAAAGTTAACTTGAAGATACCCAGTCTTCGTCGGCTCGGCAGATGTGACAGATTTACAAAATAAAAAAACGCCATGATAGTTTATACAACATGTTACAAAAATACCATATATTATTACTATGGGACCTGTTTCATACATTTTGATATTTTCTATTTAAATTTTTATATGAAACAGCTGATTTTTTTTCGTGATTTCTGAGTTAGTCTGTTTAATGGTCCCTATATACAATATTCGGCATTAGAGGTATTTTTGTAATACGTTGTATAGTGATAGCTCCCTAAAAACTACTGACACTGAATAGCATAGTGTCTTTTCAACCCGCAACTTTGCATATAAAACGCAGCAAGGTGTTCGCAAGTAACCAAAGCAATATTTGTAGTGAACAGCCGTTGTCGCTGGGGGACAGCGGGGGTCGTAATTAAAAGAAAAATAAGCGCTATTCATAAACGTCCCAAGGAATACCCGGGTCGTTGCGGCATTATATCACCACCAGCCACGTGAGACCCCCCCGCCCTCCCTTCATCTTCATTAACACGCCCACAGCGGGGTCCAGCGGTGGAAACCCACGGACCACCTTACAATAGTCGTGGAAGCTTTATCACCAGGACCCATTTAATCTAGCTCTTAGCGCTGAAGACAAGAAAGGCCGGTTAACTTACGCCCCACAGCGGTTGATTAAGTGATATAGGGTAATCTTATTTTCTGGAGACACTTATATGAAGACTAGTAAGTTAATGAGTGCCCGTAATGAATAAATGTGGACAGGGATTTATCACAGTGTAATAACGACATCGTATATCAGCCCGTTTATGGTGGGCGTATGACTGCGGGATTCTACTTTGCTATGAATTATAATAGGGTGATTAGTATTCCTTTCGTGTCAATTGAGATAGGTATGTAATGATTTTTGCCGCGTGAACCATAGACATGTGCGTTGATATTTTGAAATATAGAGAGATTTTACTGATATAAATACTGCTTACTTTATAAAAAACTGCTACAAAACACTATTGCTACGACAAACAACATAAACCTTCGATCAAAAATATCATGTACAAAAATAGATAATGCTTCATGTACAAAAACTGACAAAACTAGTAAATAGGAAAAACGACCTCCAGCGTTTATCAGTTTAAACTAATTTATGCCTTATCTGTTTATACTAAATCGCGATTTTGTTTGTGTCAACATTCACTTTCAATCTAACAACATGAATGATAAAAAGGAATTCGAAATTTTGAAATTCGAAACACTAACCTGAGTATTTCTATATGGGTACAATAACTATTCTTTCCATATTCAACTTTAAGTTTTAAGAATCAAAGAAGAGAATACACGTAGTTTTAAAATTTCAGATTTAATTTATTGTTTTTTCTGTTCTAAATAATAACCCACACATTGGTGAATGTTGATTTATATGCAGCCAAGATTTCTTTGACATATTCATTTACAAAGCGCCATCTAGTGAGAGAAATTGAACCATTTTTTATTGTCATTAAAAACCGCTCGTTGACAAGTTGGATTAACAAGTCAATACATTGGAAACGCACTACCATGCGCACGGTTACAATTAACAACAACTAAAATATCCGCTTTATAGAATTAATATGTACTTAAATTTAAACCAAGGCGCAACTTAGTAAATTACCCACCCCAAATAATTCTGTTTTTGCACAAAACAGTGGCACTTATCTTTTTGTCCGACAAAGGCAAATTTGGCCACAGCCAAAAGCAACCAGATAGTGCAACTACTGTTGTTAATATAATAATTCCGGCGCGGAAGTTCCCACAATAAACTGCAGCTTGCAACTGGCAGGCCTGCCGGCAGACAATAAAAAGTCTGTGTATGTTAGTCAGAAGGTCCGCTCTGGCTATATCCTAAAGATGCTACGGCTATATCCTAAACGCTACCATAATTTGTTTTATCGGTGCTCTTTGGAACTGCTACAGTCTCTCTCTTTCTTTCAGAATACCAGTGTAGCAGGCCCCCCGCTTGCTGCCTATACTGAGCTTGGCACAGTTTAGGCATCACGCGACGATGTGCAATGTACTTACTTACATCTATGTATCTAGTGTTCTTTTTGTTTTTTTTCCCGTTTTTATAATGTAAGTATATCATTGTGAGGTCCCAAATAAATGTACACACGATAGCACGTCAGGTCATACAGTTAAACTGCGAAAACAGCTTTTATAACGTAGGGCATAAAGGCGGTCTCAAGGTCAACATGAATAGTCTGAGGTGCCGTCGTGTGTACCATTGCTACAGTACTGAAAAAAGTACGGGTCGGCTTGAGACTGCATGTACGAAATGTTTAAGTGTGCGGGCACGGGAATCAGCATTACAGAATGTTTTGAACGACTCTTCTGTAATATATATTTTGTTGTGACGGAGTTATGAAAAACTGTTCAGAAAGTCTGCCAGGCGGATACTTTTCTGTTGTTCGATGAATACGTTAGTGTGTTACGCTTTTGTTTCAAAACTAGTCACTAGCAGCACAACAGACTAACTATTTTGTGCTAGCAGGCTAAAGTGGTATCAGTCGTGATTTCGAGCGAAAACAATGGTTTTGTTATTTAGTAAATAGAGAGAAAATCCAGGCCCCTATTTGATAACATCACAATTTTTAAATTTTGAGATTTAAGCATTCACAATGCTATTTTATATAATACCAAATAATATACTAGAAAAAATACGACTCGCACCAGATCATGTTCTCGGACGGGAATCGAACCCGCGACCTTTGGATATCCGGTCCAATGCTCTGACCGCTGAGCTACCGAGTCACTAGTGGAAACGTCGAATTTCTCCTAGTATATCAACTCTTACGCTGCAAGCCAGCGCCATCTCACCATTGTACAAGGAATTACCTCGACATCAACTGAATACCTTTCCAGATATTTTTAAACAATTGATTAAGATGAGAAAGCTATATAATTTTTTAATTATATATACTAGAAAAAATACGACTCGCACCAGATCATGTTCTCGGACGGGAATCGAGCATTGGACCGGATATCCAAAGGTCGCAAATTATTTATTAAGATACATGAATGCTAGTTAATGATATATTATATAAAACATAATATAAGTATGGATGACTCAAGTGAACGTTTATGTTAATTGAATCAATATTTACATAGTGGATCATGTAGCTAAGCTATGACAGAAATATTAAAAATAATATATTTTTATAACTAGCATACGCTCGCAAGTCGAAAAATATGTACTTTCAATAACAAAGCCGTTAAAAAAACAATGGCAAAAGAAATCCATGAAAGTCAGTTACATAATGAGGCAGAGTGCGATAAAAGAGCGAGAACAACTTAAAACAATATTCATAACTCACAAAGAGAACCGAAACGCCCGAGCAGATTTTTTGCATTTGAATCGGGGAACTAAAAATACAACCAACTTTTTTGTTCTTGTTATAACAAGAATTATAAAGAAGGACAAAGTACTGTGAATCCCTCCAATAAGCTCCGTTTGTTTTGTTTTAGGGCCGGCGCCCAGTGCCGGCATGGCACGGCATGGCACGACAGGTTGTACTGCGGCATCCCGCGGCATGCCGTGGCATCCAGTGGCATCCCGTGGCATAGCTCAGTCAGTGTGAGAAAAAAAAAAACGCGCGCGCGCTAGATGACCGCTGCACAAGTTTAAACCTTATTTCAACTAGCTAGCAACAACGCATACGTCTCGCGGTATACAATGGCGTGCCGTGGCGTCCCGTGGCATGCCGCATCATCCCGCGGCATCGTGGTATCGAAATAGAGTAACTTGAATTCTAAACTCATTGAAATAAGATTCAAAATAACTGGTATACTAGTAAAATCCTTTGCCGTACCATGCCATACCGTGCCGGCAGTGGGCGCCGGCCCTTAACCAAAACAAGTGACAATCGAACGTAATCGATTGAAAATCGCTTCTGGTCCAGCGACAATGAAATTATCCATAATTTCGATTGGTCTATATTGACAAAGGATTCTATAGATGCCATCGAGATCTATCGATACCCCAGAAATCTTTGTGGAAACTAATTTTAAATACACTTGTGAGTAATGAAATCGACTTAGTTGTCTCTTTCACCCTTTTTCATCACAAAATCAATTGATGTAAAGAATTAAAATTGTTACAATTTTGAAGCTCATTAATTGTATCTTTGAAATATATCGATTTCATTGAATGAATTTTATTGAATTATCTCAAATGATTCTATGTCGGAAAGAAGTTAAGAGAAACCTAGTCGAGGCCATTTCTTTGCTCTCAAGTGTAGTATAGTTTAGTTTCACCTGCTGTATTGTAAGTCTAGGTTTAGTTCATTTCTTTTTAGGGTTCCGTACCTCAAAAGGAAAAAACGGTACCATTATAGGATCACTTTGGTGTCCGTCAGTCTGTCTGTCAAGACCCTTTATCTCAGGAACGCGTGGTGGTATCGAGTTGAAATTAAAACCATATACTTGAAAACTTCTAAGTTAACGTAAAAAAAACCATAAAAAAAACACATATTTCGACACTCTCAAGGGAATCTTTATAGGGTACTTTCCTTTGACCCAGTATTATGGGTAAGTAATATCGTCTAACCCCCTTACTAATAAAGATTGTATAGATTGCAGATGTATAAGTTACACAGCGGTGACTCTCTGTCAAACTATTTAAGTTTGACATTAAAAAGAAAGGGACAAAAGACTGTGTAACTGCTATACAATCTTTGTTAGTAACTGGGAAAAATCTGAAAACTGTACATTTGTAATTAAATCCTGAATTATTTATAATATGTACTTACAAATATGTACAGAACCCTCGGTGGGCGAGGACGACTCGCACTTGTCCGGTTTTTTTCTTTCAGCATGATCAAAGTTTTATTCATAAATATTAAAAATGTCCATGTCAAAAAGACGTTAAACTTATTGTTTTAAATTGGCATTTCTACATAATTAAAACGAAATTCATTAGTATATTAATTAAAACAATAAACCACAAATAATTTGTTATTATACATAGAAGTTAGAAAAATGACGTCAACTGGATATGACACTAGGCGTGGTGTGAAAGGACAGACCTTAATCAAGGTTCACCGCTCGATGTTATTGTTGTTCGAATTAAGGGAAGCTTTTTGCTAGAACAACAGTCGGGCGTAGTCCCATTCAAACTTGGAAGGTCTCCGCATTTCTATGTAAATGAATCGTAATCTCACCCTTAGGTCGCAATCACAGCATGTATCTGTCCCTTCCAGTGTACACTGTACACCGAAATGATAATTCTGGAAGCGGTGTTGACCTGCAATTTCATATTTTAGACGCCAAAGTTTGTCTGTTCCGTGGAAGTAATACTACGTGGAATATTTAAGCACTTGCCGAAGTTACAACTCATACATATGAAATATGGGAGGTTAACATATTTTATTGCGATAACTGTACGTTGAGATTCTGGCATTGATATAGTGTTTGATGCAGAGCATTCAGTTGAAATCTTAGATAATAAAAGCGCACACTGAATAAAGAAAAATAAATATAAGCACTTTTTTCCCACCAATTAATTCAATTTGTTTCTGATGATGATTTTACCTAGTTTAATATTAAATTTTGTAGTTTTATCTTTATTTACTTATAGCCATTTCTAAACAAACTGACTATTATTTTACTTCCAATTCCGTGATCATCGAGAGACTTTAGTCTTCGTAAGATTGATTTCATTTGTCACATAATTAATATTCGAAATTCGCGGTAAGCCGCTGGATATAGATACGTAAGCGCAGAAGCGATCATCTTGGAGATTCTAAGGTCTATCTATGCTGTTGAATTATTAAAGGTGGCTCCACATCCATAGCTCTCTCTTTCTGCTACTCTGCACCAACATTCGCTAGAGCAAGAATACCGCTCGGCGCCGACCGCGGAAGTTGAAAAGCGTGGAAGCCACTGAATTGTTTTCTCGCTCAGTCAACGATGTTAATGAGTGTCGGAAAGAGATAAAACTAGGGAATAATTCGGCACTGGGCCGGTCACTGTCGCTTAACTCGTATTGTGCTATTTTTTCAACCATTAGTCCGCTTAGTTTTATTAAGACTATTGTTAAACCATGAATCCGTGAAACAGGTGTGTTTGTTTGTACAATGACAGCGTTATTCTGATAAATCTTCCGCAGCGACGACGTATAAACACGTGAGCGGCAAATGATATGCAAACGCCATTTGCATATTGTGAGTTGGCACACAATACTTTTGTTAGTACACATATTAACACGCTTTAGTAAGTCCGCGAATACGGGTCGCTTAGTCAATTGAGTGAGTTTTTCTGGCAGATGCCAAGTTTCGTAATTTTATGTGTTCAACATTAACCTTTTGAGCGCCACAGTCTTCTATGAAAAACAAACGTTTCCGTGCCCTTCACGGAGGGCACGGAAATGTTTGGACAAACGTTTTCGTGCCCTTCACGCCACGACTTTATTAGTTTGATAAAGTCGTGGCGTGGAGAGCACGGAAATGTTTGTCTTTTATAGAAGACCGTGGCGCTCAAAAGGTTAATGTTAACAAAAATTAAAGACAGGGCTTGAAAAAGTACAAGAACACCAAATATCTTTATATACGTGTGTACGCGGGAGAGTAAGTGAGAGTGAGAGAGGAAGGGAGAGAAAGAGAAGGAGAAAATAAAAGGATAAGTTGCTAATTATTCTAACAAAATTAATTTTCATATTCAGTGATATTTGTATCCTTGGCGGAGTGTTATTATCAAGCAGCAAGTTTTAGTTGTTATTTGTGGCGTGAAAGCCCGCAAAAGCGGCCACTCTTTGTTCCTCACCGATTTACATGGGCCGGCGCGGGCCTGGACAAGTAATGGATATCTGTTTACACTTACCGTTGCCGTTCGCAATTAAAAGTAATTGTGGATTTTATGCCTTTTTACGTTAATATAAGATTTAAATCTGTTCGTTTCAGAGTGAAGTTGTACTATTTGTTTTTTTACGGCTTTGAATACAGGCTTACAGGTAGTCTATAACTTACGATTGAATTGATATATTTTACATTGAATTGATATATCAATCGCGATTATGATTATAATTATCTAATTCCGCAAGAGCAAAATAAATAATTAATAAATAAATGCTTGGAAAATTCCACACCTCGCCATCTAGCCCCAAACTAAGCAAAGCTTGTAATTATGGCCAACTGTTATACTACTTATATTATTTTTTAATATATACTTATGATACATAGAAACACCTAGACCCGTCGCAGAAATTAAATTTCATCATTTCAATTTCTGCACGGCCGGGAATCGAAACCGGGACCTCTTGCGTAGTAGACCGGCATGGTGACTATTGCACCACTCAAGTCGTCAAAAGTGTATAAATAATATGATGTACACAATAATAATATTGGATTATCCCTTTATTTGAAGACAAGCCAATTAATAGGTGTTAGTTTAAATAAGTTACAAAAATCATTATGTGAATTTATATCCTATGTTTTGTCTCAGCGTGAAAATACAAGGATAAAACTGTGTTAGTTTGCTTAAAAGTTTCTAGAAAAGTATACAGAACGCGCAGAAATCTTCAAGTGAGTAAAGTTAAAACTTCCAAAATAAGTTCATAACCACAAAACGCTTAATTTTAATTAATATTTATCAAAATAAGTTTTAAGACAATCAGACGACGCTGCAGACGCATCCAAGGAGAAATAATCCTAAGGAATAAATTAAAATTAATAAGATTAAGGAGCGTCCCCGCGCCGCCCGCCGTGGTGTCACCCTAACTGAATTTAAATTACTTTCTCACCTCTCGGTGAAGTGCATAATGACGTTAAAATTGAAATTATTTACATTTTGGCGAAGACGTTTGTATAAGAGCTTTAATGGCGATTGAAACTTCCTCGCAAGTTTATGCTAGTTTTGAATATAATAATTTATGAATGAAATGAGATGCGCCATTAAGAATAGCAACAGTCGTATTCCTATTCGTCACTATGACCGTATGACCATGTTATATACTTAATTAGCATTATTGACCATCAGCTATTTGAATGTCCCCATTGCTGGGGTACATGCCTTCCTTATGTGTGGATAAGAATGATGGGCCATGAACCACCACGTGGGCCCAATGCGGATTGGTGAGTGCTAACGACTGCAAATGCAGCCGGGACTAAAGGCTTAACGTGCCTTCCGAAGCACGCAGGAGCTTCAGATAATAAATTTTTGGTCACCCATTCCATGACCGACCCTTGCGAAAGTTGCTTAACCTCTGCAATCGATGGGCCAGGCGCTAGACCACTGCGCCACCGAGCTCCTCATTAAAATAAACAATAAAAAATAAGAAATATTACTTTAACAATAAATAATAAGAAAACTAAATATTTAAGTGTGTTATTGCAACAAAAAAGATCCGTACCTTCTAGTAGCTCAGGTTAGTAAAAGAACAATGAAACAAACTGTAAAAAAATATCGTAGAATTTAATATTTACTTTGTTTGTATCTATGAACGCTTCTTGAATAATGAAGCTCCGATATCTTTTTTATTATCATATTATTAAAACATATCCACCACATTTTTCTGTAAATTTCTCCTGAAATTTCCCATCTCACCGTGTCGTGGGTGGAAATTCCATTCTCTCATTAAAATGTGCAAATTAAATTCGTCCCAAGACGTTTTTTTAATCATTCCCATCCTCTTTTAATTAAATTTGATTATAGGTGAGTGACAAGACTACGGACCCAAATGAACTTTTCAAAAATTAAAGTTCCACCGTTAACAAAATTGTTCGCTTAATTTTTTCTTCGCTACATCGAACGTACCTAAGTGGTTTTTAAGTGGTCTCATTTTTGAGTAATTGCAATTATAATAATTGCTTCGTTTCCTACAGAATATAGCTATGTCGATTTTGGAAAGACAATTATATAATAAAACTGTTATCGGAGAGATCTGTTTCCGACAGAAAAAATGAAAGTTGAAGAATGTCGTAGAATTATCTAATAGATATACTGAAATTTGAACGACTATTATTTTAGCTACCAATCAACTTGTATAATGGTTCTCATGCGTGGTAGACCGGCATGTACTGCTATTATAGCACTCAGATCATCTATATTGTATTTATAGCATCAATTTGTTTTACAAATAATCCATCAATTTTTTTTCAAATTTCAAATGCGTCTAGGTAAAATATTTACGGCCCCAAAAGATTTTAAAACACTGTTTAATCTAGACACTATTTAAATGTGATGCCGTCTCTTTCAAACAATATTGTCAAAAAAGTGACAATATCACATTTATATTGTTGAACAGTGTTTTAAAATATTTTGTGCAAAGGCCTTTAGTGATTGAGGAAATATTTTTAGTACAATAGTTAAAACAAAATAGTTTATATTTACTGAAAAGTCTTGAATAGTTGTTTATTAGCTATGTCTAATAAACAACTTTGACAATATACTATGTTTGTTTACATATACCTCTCTTTGGGATCGGAAGATATGCTAAACCGGAACTATTTCAATAAATGTCGTTATCGTGCGTCAGTTCAGAATTAGTTCAACAAATAGGTAAACTGTAAACAGAGATACACGCAACAATACTATTGTATGGCTGTCTCGGCAAAAACGAAGTTTCGGTTAGAGATGTATGTAAACAAGAAGAGCTTGAAAATAAGTAGTGAAAACATTTTATTATGTTTTTTTAGAACACGATTAAAACTAATAATTATAATGAAAATATCAATTTTATCCAATGATATAATACTAAATAGAAAAAATACGACTCGCACCAGATCACGTTCTCGGACGGGAATCGAACCCGCGACTTTTGGATATCCGGTCCAATCCTCTGACCGCTAAGCTACCGAATTACTAGTGGGAACGTCGAATTTCTTCTAGTATATCAACTCTTACGCTGCAAGCCAGCGCCATCTCACCAATGTACAAGGAATTACCTCGACATTCAATTGAATATCTTTCCAGATATTTTTAAACAACTGATTAAGATGAGAAAGCTATATATTTTTTAATTTTTGAGATTTTTAGTACTTAAACGGATTTTATTGAAAGCACTTTGGTAATTAGTTTGTTTTTAGTTTTATTTTTTATTTTCCCGACGTTTCGGCACCATGCAGCTGCCGTGGTCACGGGGGACTGAAGCTGCTTGTGAGCTCACTTTCAAGCGATGATTTTATTAAGACGTTCAGAAATGTATATGAATTAATGCTTAAAAGAGAGAATCTACTGAATCTACTACCACTTTAAAAAACGGCAGATGCAAGGTGCCGAAACGTCGGGAAAATAAAAGAAACAAACTAAATACCAACTAATTACCAAAGTACATACTTACAATAAAACCACGCTTATTCATTGAATGAATAGATGAATGAAATTCTTTATTCAAATAAGCTCACATAATAAGCATTTTTAAATCGTCAATTCTTTTATGACGTCTTTTAGCTGATGACAAGAAAAATGGGCGCAAAAAACTTATCAGCTTTATCTGATGGAACGATATTTACAAATAAGTATATCGTTTCCAGACATTACATTCATATATGTTACTTAGCATATTTATTAATAAAGAAATAATATTATTTAATTAGCTTATTTCTTAATGGATTGAAATTTTTTAGTAAAAAATTTGCAGGGTTCAATTTAATTCAAAATTTAAAGTCATTATTCAGTCTAGGCTGTTACAAAAAAAACCAACTACTACAATTCAATATGCGTTACTATAGGTAGTCAGAAGCAGACCCATTCCCACTGGCAGCACCCGTTCACGAGCATGACGCATGAAGCAGCCATCGCTTCGCTCAACCATATACCGTTAAACGATTTTATTTCTTGTCTAGTGAGCGCGTAAGCTTAAGAGGTGACTAATGCCATATGTAATACCTATGTAAGTGCTGCTGATGTTAATTTTATTTGCTAAAAAGAATAAGCTTTTATTTGCACGTTTTCCACGTTTTAGATTTAATCTAAAAAGGGTAAAAGTGGTATAGAACGGTGCTATATCACACACACAGAAAGAATAAAGAACCTATTAAGTTTCACCTTTCCTTTAATTACTGGTAAGTATAATAAAGGTTCTCGATAAATACTTTATCCTCATATTTTTTTATTCTGTGCTTATATCGTCATATGAAATTCCGAACCTATGTATGTTGCTTGTAACTTGTAGCAAATCAATAGTACAACCCGCGCAGATAATGAATGGGATTAGAAATGACATCGTTCATATTCACTTCTCACTCGCACACTTATCCAGTCACACTCGTTGTGGTAAGCGCGGTGAGCCACCATTTTCAATCACATTCTTTATCTGCGCAGGTTGTAATTAGGAATACGTGCCGGTTCTATAGCACGCCGGTGTATATCCGTGTGAAAGGGATTATTAACGCGAGTGTTGTTACACACCGACCCGATACCTAAGCCGCAACAACTAAAGGCACAATTACGAACGCCAATCGACTGTGAAGATTTTTATCACATACACAACCTTTATGTATAGGGGCTCCTTCACCGGGAGTATTCGCCTGTAATGTAACATTTCAGATTCAATTCTGAGTATGACGTTACTGATGAGGACGAGGACTACCAATTAAAGATCACGTCTGTTCGTGATGATATATTTTGGCAACTAACTCACATACAATTATGGTACAATACTGCCCCAGTTAAAGCATTCCGAGACAGAAGAACACGTGGGTAACATTTGCTTACGTCATCTCCGCTATCGATATTGAAAATCACGTTCATTCGTTCAACTTGAACTGTTTCGTTTGCTAAGAGAAACAAATGACAATTAAAATGCACTATAATAAAGTAATGAGTGCTGAGCACGTTAATATTAATTCATCTTTGTTATTTACGTAAAAAAAAGGAGTAACGATATTGGTGGTCTAAAGCTAGTCATATGTTGAATCGTAGAATATCCAGATTGTATGATTACGGGTTCAGCACTATAATGCTCAGTTCTCCCCACTCATTGATGTAATGCTCGAATCTGTAACGTTACATTAAAGGTGAATGCTCTCAGTGAGTGAGCACCATAATACGACCGATTACAAGAGTCGCTCGCTCACTAAGAAATTAGGCGAGCCTCCGGTTGTCAATTTTTTCCGGGTAATTTGCGGGGTAAAATGAGGTGTTCGGTACGGATTAAGATTAGGAGAGAGGAAAAGTCCTTTACAAATATGTATTAAAAAAGATTAATATCGTTGAGGGTTTTCCCTAAAGGTTTTGCGAAGGTAATTCCTATCGGAAATTATGGAATGTTTTATTATAATAGTGACCCGTTTCGCATTGATGAGATTGAGTTTGTACACTTTAAATATACGGTTCCTATATAATATATATGGAACTTGTATATTATTATATGTAAGATAATAAAAGGAGTCGAATCGAAACAAAAGGGAATTATAAAAGTAATAAATGTAAACTTAAGCAAGATAGAAAAAAGTAAACTTAGAAAATCTGATGTTCAGACAGAGACATGTATAATCCATTACATAATATTCAAAGTACAAATACGCTAATATATAAATTGTTGTTAATAAATTAATTAATGCTATATCGATTTCTGGTCTGTGGTTTATAACATATACCCTTTTATTCTTAATTCTAAAAATAAAAGGGTATGTTAATATACAACATGTTACAAAAATACCCCTAATGCCGAATAGGGTATATAAGGACCATCAAACTGATCAACTTTTACTATAGGACCAACTCTGAAATCGCGAACACAAAATCAGCTGTTTCATACAAAAATTAAAATCGAAAATATCAAAATTTATGAAATAGCTGATTTTTTTTCGCGATTTCAGAGTTGGCCCCTTAGTAAAAGTTGTTCAGTTTGATGGTCCCTATATACCATATTCGGCATTACGGGTATTTTTGTAACACCTTGTTTATAATACCGTAGTACGTTACTATTATATGTACATAAGTAGTATTTTGTAAATAATTTTGCTGCTTGTTTGGTTTTCTTAAAAGTAGGAACCTCTCTTACATAAGCGAAGCTATGTTCTCCTCTACAGGTCACATTTCTTAACCGGTTCTTGTAAAATTTTGTGAGCAGGTTCAATAATTATATAAAATTTATGGTCGAGCCGGTTTTTTTAATTTTTATGAATAAAAAAACACCCATCCGAAAAATGTTCAAAATTAGAAGCGCCATCTAGCTAACATAAAATAAAAGAATACCTAACTAACCTAGATCTGCTTTTAAAAAGCAGTGTCAAGCTCGTGGCGACATCTATTACATAATTTTTTAAATAACATACAATTTGAGTTAGGTCTACAGCTAACTGAGCCACTAGTAATAACTTGTGTTGAGTAGGTAGGTCTTAGTAGGCATTTGATATAAATAACTAATCAAGCAAATCATTTTACATGAACTGGCAAAATAAGTATCAATGAAATGTTACCATTATGCACTTTACTGACCAAAAGAAACGGTTCATAATACGAAGGAGCTCCAGTTCAAGCAGATTGAAATTGAGCGTGAAAATCCTTATTATCTGGTAACATCGTCGAGCCAAAACTGCTTACCTATTTTAAATAAATGTCAGAGTATTAAAAGAAAGTGGCAACCACGCAGCTAACCGAACGACGGGCGTAATGCCTTGAAACTGTATAAGCTGTTCTAAGCTGTGAACTTTAGCTCCCTCGAAAAAAGTATGCGAGATATTTGTTTTTCCATTGGTAACACATTTTATTCTGTAAAAAATTTATAATATCTATTTAAATCGTTCAAGAAATCAAAAAAAGATTTAAATATGGAACATAGTCAAAAAAAATATAATGTTCTTTATTTAAATTGTAATTAAACCACAGACCTGGGGCCCTACCGGCTAACTTACATGGCTATCGTAATCGCTTTCATTTGACAGATCGATGTGATAAATTGCTACTTTTCTTTGGTAAGTTTTTATTTATGCCAAAAAGAAGTAGCAATGTGTTACATCCATCTGTCGGCTTCTGCGGAAGAAAACGCTTTTACGCGCTGGCAAAATTTGTATTTTTACGTTATACTTTTTTTAAAAGTTTAATGTAGAAAGAAACACCTTTATTGAAACTTTTTAATAGTTGGTTTTCTGAAATCATACTCCAAGTGCAACTATTTAAAATCCGATTCAGAATTTCACACACAAAGTGTATGACGGCAATCCGAGGGCTTGGCTTGGGGATGTTTAATAAAGCTGAGGCGTCATTCGGGATAATTCCCGCAAAGCCCTCCTCTTTATTAACTTCTCTGTTCGGCGATTCTGAGCTATGGTACCGGAGTCACGTTAGAGTATATTTTCTGTGACTGGGGGGGAGCATGTCAAATGTTACTTCTAAGGCGGTCAAAAAGTTATTGAAGACATAAACATTAATTTGTGTGAGTAATAGAAAATGTCTATAGAATAAGGTTAAGGTTTTTTTTTATTCTTAGTATAACAATGAATTACTTACCTAACCGTTTAGATGCAAATCTTTGTCTATTTCTGACATCTACGTAGGTATAGCAGGCGACACGTAAAATGACGGCTGACGTTGACGTTCCGTTCAAACATTCGCTCACACAAAAAAAAAAAAAATGTTCTGTGCATTCACTTGTTGTTGGGCGGTCTTTTTAAGTAACGTGATCTACACAATGGTGTTAATATAAAAAAAAAGTTATTAAAATATGAAGAAATAAATATAATTTCCTTTCCAAGATAGATCAGCATCATTATCATTGGATTCACCATCGATTCGCAGATTCAATTTTAGATTAAGAAGCAGAAAGTTTCACATTGTTGTCTTTGAACATTTCGTGGTAATCTCGAACGATCGAGGTTATCAGTTGTCAGTTGGTTTTTGAAAGTGTTTGAGAACTTTCATGAAAGAAAATGAAAGATGGAAATTGTTGAAAAACAATAAAGTTAAACAAATAATGAAATCTGTGTTGATGTTCGTGGAATGAATGATTCAAGTTTGCCAGAAAAAGGATGCTTTTTCAACAAAAGCTACATTGCTGCTTATCTCTTTAGATTAATAAGAAAAGTAAAATTTATTGGTTTATAGAAGTATTGCAAATATAGCAAATTCCCGCCCAACGAAAATAGAAACTATTATTTTTACATTTCACAATCTTCGTTACTCGTTATAAGTTATTCGAACTTTGTCCTAGATGGCGCTGTAGTGCACTGAATCGCGCAAGCGCTTTTTATTCCAGTGTTTATAAGACGAAGTTAGAGCTACTGTAGGTATGGAAAAAATGAAATGAAATGATGAAATTTAATATTTTTGGCTGTAGCTGTTGCTTATTGATTAAATGCAAGCTACGGCTTATCACTAGGTTATTTAATTGTACAAGATCAGATCAAAAACAGACATAATATTATTTATGTTATGCAAAAGTTGCAGAACAGATAGAGATGAGATAAAGATGAAGGAAGATGAATGGAAATGGATTGCACAGTCAGTCAATACTTAATTGTTTTTCGGTTTTTTTCTATAGGTACTCGGAGTTAAACATTAACAAATACAAAAAAACATGTACATTCCAGTAACAATAATTATAAGTCATAGTTAGTTACCTATAGTCAGAATTACGCAGATTCGTTTGTATCGATGAAAACGCGAAGTGGACCTCAGCACAAAAATTGGCCACTTTACGTTTAAAACCATTTAAAAATAAATATAAATAATCAGAAGTGTTTTAGAGTTAATTAATTAAAATAAGAGACTAAATAAAAAAAAATGTTGTTGCCATTTTTTCGTTAAATGGGTTTTAGCATGACTTCCGCAAGGGTCGTTCATGGTTGACAAATATTTTATCATATCGAGCACCTTCTCGCATTGAGCCTGCGTGTGTCAAGCCTTCCTCCTTAATCATCCATAAGATAAGCCTACGCTAAGCGGTGAAAAAAACCAACATAAATATGTCTGATGATGAGAAGTTCAATCTACTCACCATGCATCTTGTTATTGAGCAGCGCGTATCTCGGGTTTGAGGCCACGTCTAGCGGCAAGGAGTTCCATAGCCACTTGACCCTGGGTGTCGGGTTGCCAGTGGCCTGGCACGGGAGAGTGGCCGGGTGACCAACCTCCACCACCATCGTCGACGACGGCGGAGGCACTATGCTCGGGAAACCGGGCGGGGTTTTGTCGGCTGCAAAGAAATAAAAATACATATTAATCTGTGACCCAAAATTTAATGACAGTTTTAATAAAAAAGTGGGTAGTCTTAGACACAGAAAAAGTAAAAAGTGTGAAACCAAAATTAATTTCAAGATCTTGAGTCATAAAACTAATGGCAGTGTTAAAGTAGTGAAGAGTTATTCAATAAATTGGACGTAAAATAAGAAAATAAATCTTGTTTCCTCTTTTTAATATTGACTTAATTTAAGGGCTATAATTAAAGTTTAAAACCCGATGACAAACTTAATGTTAAGGCAGTACCAAAGAAAGTAGATAAAACGAAATTATCACAACTCAGCAGGATATTAGAAACAGTATATCAAAATCAATTGCAGGCTTAACTGTGAAATATTAAATTTCCAAAATGGCACCTAATACAGGTGAAGTTGGCGCCATTTCCCCGACTATTTAAGGCGCGAGCCGGCCCAGAAAATATCCTGTGAGAATCTTAAAAGCCCATAAAATTCAAATAGTGAAATGTTAATTCGTTAAATGAAATTCTGCTCGGTCTTTCGGCCAAACTGAACGAAATTTGATTAAGTTACAAGGCTGACATTATTTCTCGAAGATTCGAGTTTCGTTTATGCGAGTGTGAAAGGGACGGCGGTATTATTCTGGGGAATTGCTTTGTGAACTTTTAGATGCGAATGAAATTTATTGCCTTGTAAAACTCAGCTCGATTAATTGAATAAACAGTCGGGTTTGCCTGTTTGAACATTAGGATGTGCGGCGAATTGCAACAACTTTGTTTTGTTTATTTTTTAAATTTACCATAAATTAGGAGACTCCGAAAGACTAGCTTTGTTTGGTAAAAAATTAGAATTGTATTTGTTATAATAAAAAACCGTATAATCAAAGATAACCATTAATTAAGGGAAAACTAGCTTCTATTTTAAGACGTTAAGAAACGATTACACAATTTTAATTGCTATGAAATATTGATTATTTTCATAATTACTGAAAATTGGTACTCGATAGTGAATTGTTTCTGTAACGCGCTAGGTTTGAGTAGTTTGTGTCACAGATTAGGTACTAAATAGTTACGCAGTGTCTTAAATAGATAATACACCAGAAGGCCAAAATATTATCTAAGGAGCTTAAGAAGTTAGTACTTACAACTTGTATTACAACAACATATGCACAATTTGCAAAAAATAATAATACAAAATCGCATTATTGAGTTACTTAACTACTGCTAATTAAAGTTAAGCAGTAGTTAAGTAACGAAATAACTATACTAATAAATCTATTTAATTAGAACCACACCACTCACCAATTCGCGTTGGCAAACCAGTAGTGGGTTATAATTACAGCTCATCGTTTTTTTATATTATCATATTCTACATCTTGTGCACAATTACTTATTTAAAAAAAAGATTAAAAATATACCAATAATAGACAGGTAGTCAATGATTTCTTGGATTGAAATTTTAACACAACTTTAATAGGTCGCTTTCTTGTTTATTTGTTTATTTCCGTGTTTACAAATTTTGCAAACGATTTTATACTAGCTTCCCGATGAGCTTAAGACTTGAAACTTTAAACACACGTCAGAAGTGGAAGACAATTCAATATTATGGTGTCATTGAGCTGAATTGATGATGAAGCCAAAAGAAGGCCACAGGAATTCTGTACTAAAACCATACGATAATTATTTGATTGAATCAGACGTCACTTGGCGGAAGTCCCAAACCATTGTGAAAAGAGAAATATATATAGCTTACTCCCGCAAAAAATATATGCAAGATGCAATGCCCGCCCGCCCGCACAGAAATGCACATGCACACCACAAAAATATCAGTGCACAATACCTGCATTTAGCATGACAGCGACTCACCTTGCACCTTCACCAATTAAACTACTCTACACGTGTTTCGCCCCAGCCCGGAGCATCCTCAGGAGTTAGATCGTACGTAAACCAACACCGAATGGTGAATATTTCTCTTTTCACAATCATACAATAATTATTTACAAAAAAATACGTTTTTAAAAAGAACTAATCTAAACTATCTTATTCTGAGTTAGGCTGTATGTTATCATGAAAACTTTTTACGAAATTGATTTTCACCCGCGCACCAAGAAGGATTTATTTGAATGTCGAACTGACCACTACAGAATAGACGACAAAAACATAAACTCTAACCCAACTATAAAGGTACCAAAGAATGTAACTTTGTCGTTGCACAATTGGTGTAATGTTTCTAACATAACTTTTAATTTTCAATAAATATTCTTAATTTTTCATATTTTATTATTCTAACTTTAAATAATTACTTAAGTACTTTCTTTACAACAGTCATTGGTTTCAATTGCCTCGCAGAAAGTATAAAAAGTAGAATATGCATCGCGGGCTTAAATGTGTATCTGTCATGGGCGATCATGAACACCTCGTACTCAGGATTCTAGCCTTAACTCCCTCGCTCCGCTCGGGAGTTAACCATAGAATCCCTCGTACTCGGGGTTCAATAATAGCGCCCGGGACACCATACACTACTTTAAGCCCTTATTGCATAATCTACTATTGATCCGTAAAGATAAAAAAACCCTACACGAAGTTTTAAACCTAAAACGTGGGGGGCGCATTTTGTAAGATTTGTCAAATATTTTTTCTCTTTTCATTTCATATTTTCTAGTCCCTTTTTCACAATAGATTATTATTAAATTAATGCAAGAACTGTAAATATCGAAAAGCTACACCATCAGCTCAAAAATCTACGACTAGCGAAAGAAAAACTTGCAGAAAACCTGACAAGAACTTTCCTGTTTTATTTCACACAGAGACATCAGAAAAATTTGGTATTTTTAGAACGAAAATAAATAAAATACGTTTAACTTAAACGAAACTGAGACGGATTTACGATCAGCACATTCGCCTTTACGATTTGTGTAGTTGACAGTTGCTGTATTTCTTTGATTTATGTCATTTGTCAAATGACCCGTCCACTTGAAACGGTAAAAGATTTTCCATTTTATTAAGAACCATGTTTTGAATCTTTATTTGTGTATTGAGGGGTCTCGTTAAGTTATACATTAACATGCCTGTAAAAATTATGAATCGAAAATATGAAGTGGAATTTTTATTCCGAAGATTCGATATAATGAGTTTGATCCAGGTCAAGACAAAGTCGATATATTTGGGTCAAATAAGTTTGTCATAAGACAATAAGAGGGGGTTTTGTAATTCGGCTATTGTCTATCAGATTAATTTATAACGGTTATAACTTATAATTTAAAAAAAAAATATTTAGAAAAACTGATTTTAGAAAAAATACAAATTATGTTTAGCTAACAAAATGGCACAATATTAAAAAATAAGTAAGGTAGGATCAGCAGTTCTTGCCGACTGAGAATTATATTTTTCTAAATGTTTATTATATTTCATTTGTAATTTAGTCTTATTATAGATGAGTCCAAATATCAATAAATTAATTCACTTTAAGCAAAGTGACGAAAATAATAATCTAACAACTACCGAAAGCCCTAGAAGTCCATAAAATAAATAGGTAGGTCTCTGCAAAAACTGGCAACAACATCGAAAGTTTATGATTTATTAAAAACAAAGTTTGTCGCGATTCTTTCTTGTTTGTTCCCTCGAGATTCGCACGTCTGTCGCGAGAGGCTTTGACAGTTCGTAATAGATATTGTCAGATGAACTACGCTTATAAATACGGCAAGGAAAATACGATACTTCTCGGTCACTATGTAACATGTAGGCGCACTTTATATCGGGTATAAAATAAGATTATCGCAGGTTGTTTTTGTTGGTATATAGTCAGGGTTGGTATAAGTCATACTAATACTCACTAGTGGCTCAGTGAGCTGTAGACCTCGTTCAAGTTGTAGGTATGTTGTTTAAAAAAAATCTAATAAACGACGCCACGAGGTTGACTTTTGAAAAGCAGTGCGGCGGAGAACCAATGCTTCAAAGTTACCTCGTTTGTATGACAATCGACTGGTGTTATCTCAAAATATTTTTTTTTTAATTTTTCACAACATCACATACATTGCTCCGATTCCAAAGTAAGTAGCACTTGTGTTATGAAAATCAGAGACAACGGTGGTATCTCAAACACCCAGACCTGAGCCAATATAGAAAAAATCGTTTTCTAAATTGACCCAACCGGGGATCGAATACCTTGAAAACCGGTGTACAAAGCCAGTCGACCACGGAGGTCGTCATAAAATAATCAATAATATGTACATACAATAATGGGACAAACGGAGAAAAAGTGTTTAATTTCAACGTCTTTGATACTAATCGCCATAAGTAAATTGCTTACACCAACGCCTAGCTCGATTATAAGGCAAGTTGGATACAATGTCATGTTGATGTGATATGACAAGATGTCGCCCGCGCGTCAGTCAGCTGAGATCGAACAGATTTCAACGAAATAGCTCAGCTTGTGTAAGACATACAATAGTTGATACTTTTTCAATTCCAACTTCATGATTGAATTGCAGTTTAAGCAGAAAGTCTCACGGGTTTGACGGGTTTCAACAAATTCGAAAAAGTTTGAATATCAGAAGGCAGAAAACAGGTACAGACCCTTGTTAATAAACGTAGGTTTACACCTAGTTTAACCAGAAAGTTGGCTTAGGAATATGACGCTTTGAGATGTCAAAAGTAATGACTAATATTGCTTGTTTAACCAGATGTTTGTTTAACCAGAGCCTTCAATTATAAACGTGACAATTTGTCATCTGTCATGACAATTTCATATCCATTGCGTCAACCAAGTAGAAAATAGAACAAACTACTCACAGCTACACCGCAATGAAAACCAAATTGTCATGACAATTGACCAATTGTCACATTATTAAATAGGGCCCAGGGGCCTTATTTTTGAAATCATTCGGCTGGCGTCGAGCGTTGTGTAGATACTACTCATTTTCATTCGACAGCAATGGCTGTCCAATGAAAATGGTAAAGAGCGCTCGACGCCACCCAAATAATTGTCGAATGATTTAAAAAATAGGGCGGTCACTTAATATGGTCGATATAGTTTTGTATACGGAATAAAAACTATCATGAGTACTTTTATAATAAAAAAGAAATAAAAGAAAAGCGTCAATCTGAAATTGGAACAACGTATGATGTTGTTTTAAAAATATAGGTACTATCTTTCATAAATAAAAAGTCACAACAACGGACGGTTCTGTTTATCGGGAAAACAATGAAATTGGTTTGCTGCCTTTTGTTTCCAATGTTATAATAATAACAATAATATTAAAACTGTCTTCAATTTCAGATTTCCAGAGCACGAACGGACTATAACGAGCACTCCAAAATGTCTAATAAAACATTCCGCTGAAAGCCGATGCACAAAAAAATTCCCACGCTCATAATTTAAAGTGATGCATCACAGTGTCTGAACTCTTATGTCGACAGCTATAAGGTCGAGAATCCGCTGAGAAAACTTCCGCCGTCATAAATTTATGGCAAACTTGATATTAATTACGTCGTCTGCTCAGTCCGCAAGCCGCAAATTGTAATATAGATATTGTACTCTTTAAATAGTGTTTGGAAGAGGGTCTAACTCATATTGCTTTCTGTTAGGGTTCAAGGGAATATATAGGTACTTACGTTACTATTGATTTATTTATGAATGTAATGAAGAAATACGATTTTAAAAGAAAAATACGGACAGCACACTCTGTACTAAACTCTGTCTTGTGTTATATAAAACAGATTTTAAGGTTAAATCTGAGAAAACTGAAGAAAAAGACATCATAAAATCTATAAAATATAAGTACATTTTCTAAAAAAAATATTTATTAAGTTCTTGTTTTTCCCTAAGTGTAGGTAGCGTAAAAATATTCTCTTGTTCAAAGCTTTTCACAGACTATATTATAACAAAACTTAACGAACATTATGAAATGGAGGAATAATTTTATTTCAATTACAAACTAAATACACATCGAATAATATATGTTAGGATTCCTTTTATGTCTTTCACAACAAAATATATTTGGTGGCTTCCTATTCTAGGGCCGTCAAATCAAAAGGCTCTTTGACATTAAGAGAAATGAAATCAATAAGTAGCGATGGCCGCCTCTTCGGATATTGGGTGATATAAGATGAAGGAAGTGCTATAAAAACGTAGCCTTGTTCCGATATGGGTTTTGCCTTTAATAAAATGAATCGTGAATATGGTTTTACAGCTCTTTATTGTTTCGGTATGTTATCAGGCCGAGACTTGAAACTAGATTATTATACGCTAGACTGTAATGTGTAACTTTATATAATCTAGGTATATTTTTGACAAGATTTAGTTTCTTAAAAATTCACGATTAGATCGGAAAAACTAGCATACCTGCCTGATATGCTGATACCATGGTTTTAGCATTCGCTGGAATAACGAAAGATCGTGAATTCTGGAAACCAATATCTGGTTAAATAATTTTAGACTCGACTTTTTTATAAACATGTAAATGAAATAAAGCAAAACCTTGATTACTAAGTATGTGGCTCATAATAACGAACAATCAATCTTTTATTTTTATTATTTATTAACAACTTTTTGTATGGCAGCAATCCCGAAATCGCAAAAAACCGCTGTTTCATATATTTTAGCTAAGTTCGCTAAAATTTTGTGTGAAACAGCTGTTTTTTTTCGCGATTTCGGTATCGCCCTATACTTAATTTAAAGGTTTTGCTTTATTTCATTTACACGTTGTGTAAGTAAAACAAAGTATGAAGATACGAAAACCTAATGCTTTTATAGAGGTAAAAAGGTCGATAATACAAGCCCAAGAGCTGAATGTGATTATCTCAGATTGGTCTTTGATACTTATTCCAATTTGTTCAATCTTGTTTTGATCGCAATTTTTCCGTCTCCGAATAATTAAATTTTGTTTTTGCGGACCGGACAGAATCAAATTGCAGATGGATCTGACATAACTTCGGTTTCCTTTTAACTAATTTAAGCTATATTTATTTTATTTTAGCGTACACTGTAATCAGACATTACATAAAATGAAAATCAATGACATCGATGATTTATTATTACATACATGCTTCCGCCTGCGACTTTGTCCGTGTGGATATATACGGAAAATCCCTAGGGATATGGGAGCACTCTAAAATTTTTATTTTATTCTATTTTTTAGTATTTGTTGTTATACCGGCAACAGAAATACATCATCTGTGAAAATTTCAACTGTCTAACTATCACGGTTCATGAGATACAGCTTGGTGACAGACAGACGGACGGACGGATAGCGGAGTTTTAGTAATAGGGTCCCATTTTACACTTTGGGTACAAAAAACTAAAAATTAACTATATGTGTGCCAAATGTCATTCAAATCAATTCAAATGGTATTGATTAACGAAAACAATAGTTTATTTCCATCTAGGGTTGTTACTTTGCAGTTTTCCACAAAAATAAAAAATAAAAGCAAAATTGTTGGCCCTGTGGTGGTTTTCAGGGTTAACCATTTAACTGTACAGACATTCAATAAGTAGTCTTTAATCTTAGCGGATCATAAATCACAGGTTTATATTTCTTTGTGTGACACTACTTTTTTATTATTCAGTCTTTTAGGCCTGAAAATGTCAGAGCCTAAAGGAAAATGCTTTTTATAGCTTCAAAAATTATACAATAGCCCATGGAAGATAGCACTTTAGAACGCGATTAATACTAAGATACTTTGAAAGTACTTTCAATAGGGCTGACCGTATTTAGGTCCCGTTAGTAACCCGCGTCGACCCGTTTAGGTCCATTGTGTTAGCTCAGACCATTACTCTTAGTCAACCCTAAATATCACGCATATAAGAAACTTCATAAAAACCTTTGAGACACCATACACTATGTAAACAGCTATGACAATTTTCATATAAACATGATACGAAGGTCACCCTTTAAACATTAGTCTATTTCTTATTCGTGCAGTTTTAACATGCTGGACCCTATTATTAAACGTGACAATTTGTCACCTGTCATGACACTTTTGTATCCATTGCGTCAACTTATTTGAATATAGTACAAACTGCTCATAGCTACACCGCAACGTAAACCACATTGTCATGACAAATGACAATTTGTCACGTTATTGAATAGGGCCCTGGTAGTCTGCAGCCAGTGTACAGTCGTAGAACAGCACGCCGACTGCAAGTAAACTGCCATCGCACTGCAGAATTATTTTACACAGTTCATTACAGAAAAACATATTTTCTGTATTTATGACATGTTTTATTTTATTTTAATACGGCATGAATTTATTACTATTTTTTATGCTTCAACATTTTCATTACATTGTCATATTGAACTTCTTCTTTTGAAATATGTACCTGCTAATATTAAGGATTTGTGACGAATAAAATACTCAACATAAAACATGTACTACTGAAAATATTCTCGGAGGCAGTAATTCGTGATATGATAATGCACTACGGCTAATGGAGTTACTGTTAGTTTTTAACTAAAATTGAAAGCTTTGTTGTCGTATAATTTGATAACATCAGTAGAAACATAGCCATTTTTATTGAAATGAAACAGCTTTTCGGGTTTTACTTTGCTATTTATAACTCCAGTTTAATAAATTTTATGATTGTTTCGTTTATTTTAGTTTAAGTAAAAGTTTTGGCTGATATTCAGACACCGGTGGTTTGAATCGATTTTCAGATTTGATGTCATTACAAAAGTGCTCAAGAGAATATAGTATTTCTGGTAGTGAGTGTCATTGCTCGGAAATAAAATAAAAACGACAAAACGCTTCATCACACAATATTACAAACGTTGTACGACATATAAAGTGAGACTCACGAACAACAATTAAAGAAAATTTAGAATACTTATAACATCAAAGTATCTTCTACCGGCACTCAAGAATAACCATCTCTAAAAGCTTTCATTGTTAATTAAAGTTTCAGGAAACACGCACATTTGACGGCCTTAACGACTATTATTTAAAAGGTGTTTTAGTTATCATGACCTTTTTTCTGTTTTTCAACAGTCACAAAAAAATAATCAAAATGTTAGTTCTAATATTATATTATTAAGTAACATGTTTACATTATAAATATTATAATACAATCATTTTAGACGACCTCCGTGGTCGAGTGGCTTTGTACACCGGTTTTCAAGGTGTCGCCATTTCTGAGGTCCCGGGTTCGATCTCCGGTTGGGTCAATTTAGAAAATGAACTTTTCTATATTGGCTCAGGTCTGGGTGTTTGTGATACCACAATTGTCTCTGATTTCCATAACACAAGTGCTTTAGCTACTTACTTTGGAATCGGAGCAATGTATGTGATGTTGTCAAATATTTATTTATACATAACATTGAATTACATAATATGCATATTGCACGCAACTTTCAATGCTTATAAATCTGGTAATATCAATTGATAAATACTTAAGTAAAACATATGGACAGTTTCTTGAATCAATAAAATATTATTTTTCTATCTTTAGGTGCCATTTATCATAAGCAATTTTAACAGCAATTTCAATTTTTAATCACCCATCCGATAGCCTAGCGATTGCGCAAAAAATTTCGGCATGTTACGTTATAGCAACCGCTTCACAAATAAGAGCAGAGTTGTCTGTTAGGTCCTGTGTTGTATTATTTGTATATCAAAACACTGCTTTAGAGGTACAGCCAAAAAGAGGTCGTGTTTCTTTGATCCGGCACCTCCTTCCTCATTCTATAGAATAGGCGAAGGATTCGTATTTCGACATCCGAGTAATATGCTTATTGGAAAACCTGACTCCGGCTTAAGAGGCTTGCGCTGATGAAATATAACTGATTTACGTGAATCCTTCAAAATTCGTTTAGGTGAATCGGACACTTGTATTTAAGTCGTGTTGTCTGAAACTAATTCTTATAACAAACGAGTTTACTTTGCAATGTAGGTACAGATGTTTCGAAAGTGTAATTTCGTTTAATTTTGTTAATGTTATTAATTATAAGATTTATCGCATTTACAATGCTATTTTTATATCAAGAAAAATTATATACTAGAAAAATACTAGAAAAATTCGACTCACTCGTAGCGTAGCGTCTCGTCTGTGGTGCTACGGGTGAGTTGATTTTTTCTAGTTTATAATTTATTTTGTTAATGTTATTTTACAACTAAAATAATTGCCCTTTTTACTATTATGTTTATTTATTAGAGTTTTCTTTATTGAGATGTGTTACTACATAACTATGTATAAATAGATTCATACAAATCAGAAGAATAAGTACCTACTTTAAGTAATTGGGTAATTAAAGCAATGGTTTTTCTACTTATTAGAGCAGACCGCACAATAATAACGTTAATTTATAAACAACATCTAAACATCTAAAAACCTTTCGTTAATTTGATAAATGTAAAGCCTCTAGCTAGAATTAAACTCACAAACATGACTTTAGCTCTCCCTTCCTTTGTCTCTTTATACTCCCAATCCTTACAACTCCAACAATAATCAGTACACAAAAGATTAAATCTACTTTCAGCTATCTTTCCTCACAAATTCGGGCGACTCAAATACATATTTTCTACGGCTTTGTGCTCCAAAAAGGTCACACAGCTAACAATGTTAACGAAGCTGGGTACATTGTGGAGGTCCTTGCGAACTCCTTGCGTCACAAAGACAGCTGTTATACGTAACTTGTATGACAAACGACTCCCCCATTACACTACCAAGACTGATGTGTGACGTGTGACACATGTACGTGTGACGCGTTGTAGAAATCCCGCCATTTGCTGTCTGCCCACCTTGGAGCGGGTTTGAACGGGCGAGCACGCTTGCCTTGCCTGACTTTCGGAGTTGGACTAGTTTTCATTTAAGTATGTGACTACATGGCCAAACCATCGGCTGTTTTATTACAAAAGATTTTTAAAACCTGTTTAACTTAGACATCTGTTTAAATGTGATGCTGTCACTTGTTTGATAATATTGTTTAAAAGAGATAGATAGATAAGTGATAAACATAATTTTAAGACGGATGCCCGTTTCTGACCTGTCAAAGTGGTTTTATTAATTATCGTATATAGAGAAGTAATATAGCTCATAAAATTGAATTTTTATTGTTATTTATAAATTGCCAAGTAAAATGAAAATCGGCAAAACAGACATAGGGAAAATTAATAATAAAGATTGGCAGTCATTACAATTACAACATATTGACTTTACTATTACATAATTTTTATCTGATTGTCATTGTCAAATTAAAATTCGATAAATACTAGTGTTCTATGATCGTAGTAACTATTGAAATATAATTTTATTATCATTAAACATCAACTTCACTGGGTTGAACGAGAGATAGGGTTCACAAATCCCACACCAAAAGTTTGCTGTTTTTTTTAATTTTAGTATTACTTGAGAAATACTAATAAATCAGCAGAAAATTTACAGCAAGTCTTTGTTGGGACTCGGAGCTTATTTTTTAAATACAATCTTGATTCTAAGTAATACTATTACATCGAGTAGAAAATAGCCGTAGGCAGAGAGCAAGTAGGAAGACTCAACTCAAACGCAGCACAGCGAGTTATCCCCCACAATGGTCCGTTCAAATCTTAACAATAACCGCGTCACGTGGAGAGCAATTTTTGGCCTCTCGTCAACTTAAGATTGGACGTCATAGTGACTGATACAGGTGCTTTCAGAGTCGGCGACACGGCGACACGGCGCCGGCGTTGGTTTTTACTGCCGGACATTTTTCATCTGCGACTGGATTATGGCATTAACTTTAGAGCTGCCGTGTATTCTAAAGCGTAGCTTTATGGCGGTAAGGTACTCACGAAAGCAGGGATTTCTTTAAAAGACTTCTTTGTACTGTTTGGAATTATTTTCTTGTATGACAGATAATTTACAATGACTAAATTTTAAACTATAAAACCGTCTCGTAACAGACGAATGCCCAAATATTAATATTCGCATCGTTATATATTTTTTCCGTCACAATATATTTTATTTATTCACAATACATTATACAAAATAGATCTTACATAGGTCTACATCTAATATTTCATTACTTTATACTAAGTTGCATAATGTAAATGACTAAATCTTGTGATTAAAAAGAAAAATGTAAAAAACAGAAAGACTTCCGACATTCAAAAAGTTTCTGACAAAATAACTAATTTCTTACACAATAATCTTTTTATTATTATTATTATTTTAGTTTTTCTTTCTCAGCTTACGCTAGTATTATTATAATTAACCGTAAAAGCTTATCAATGTTTTGTGAGTACACTATTTACTCCTTGTTTATGATGAAAACACTACATTTAGTACCTAGTTATTACGCGCGTAAATCTGGCCGAGAAATAATTTTGTTGGTCACAATGGGGCGCAACCTTTGCACTAACAATGGGGAACCTTTTACGAAAGAGCAATAATTCTTTAATAAATACACGCGCTTAGTCCTGAATTTTATCACATAAATACAAGTCAATTTCAAGTAAAATATGTTTAATACTAAATAATATACTAGAAAAAATACGACTCGCACCAGATCATGTTCTCGGACGGGAATCGAACCGGCGACCTTTGGATATCCGGTCCAATGCTCTGACCGCTGAGCTACCGAGTCACTGGTGGGAACGTCGAATTTCTTCTAGTATATCAACTCTTATGCTGCAAGCCAGCGCCATCTCACCAATGTACAAGGAATTATTATTGTATTAACATCTTTTGTACATTATGGTCAAAGCAATAAACATATGAATATGAATATGAATATGAATTACCTCGACATTCAATTGAATATCTTTCCAGAT
The DNA here is from genome assembly GCA_963556745.1 of Catoptria pinella. Classification (NCBI taxonomy): domain Eukaryota; kingdom Metazoa; phylum Arthropoda; class Insecta; order Lepidoptera; family Crambidae; genus Catoptria; species Catoptria pinella. Next base: position 10,051,682 of record OY750771.1, read on the forward strand.
ATTTTTAAACAATTGATTAAGATGAGGAAGCTATATAATTTTCAAATTTTGAGATTTTAGCATTCACAATGCTATTTTATATTTAATTAAAAATATGTTTGCTGCTCTTTGTTTTATATTTATTTTAAAAACTTTTGCGGGAAACGTAACTCCTTTTGGACGAAGTCGCGGGAAAAAGCTGTTTCATTTAAAATATAAGATTACTCTTTCAATTAGGTTAATGTTTAATTTTGTTATACACCAAATATTTTGTTTTATTCTTTTTAATGCCAAACTTAAGCAGACCAACAGAGACAGTAAGATTGTTATTCAGTTGAAAGAAAAGTTTAAATAATAAGAAAAGTTTAATAAACAAAGAGAGCGAATAACTAGTCAGTTTGTAAGAGTCCCGTCCGAGAACATGATCTGGTGCGAGTCGTATTTTTTCTAGTATATTATTTGGTATTATATAAAATAGCATTGTGAATGCTTAAATCTCAAAATTTAAAAGTTATATAGCTTTCTCATCTTAATCAATTGTTTATAAATATCTGGAAAGGTATTCAGTTGATGTCGAGGTAATTCCTTGTACAATGGTGAGATGGCGCTGGCTTGCAGCGTAAGAGTTGATATACTAGGAGAAATTCGACGTTCCCACTAGTGACTCGGTAGCTCAGCGGTCAGAGCATTGGACCGGATATCCAAAGGTCGCGGGTTCGATTCCCGTCCGAGAACATGATCTGGTGCGAGTCGTATTTTTTCTAGTATATTATTTGGTAACAGTCAGTTTGTATTTTCAATAATCTTTCTGGGTTATTCCGCTATTCTTCTAAACCTTTCTAGACTTCAATACAATTATGTGGAATAATTAATTGATCAATACTTTTTCTCATTTACGTAGCAATACTTTGAATAATAACGAGAGGACATAAACGCATTAGAACTTTTTGAATGTAGAAAATACTTACGCAGAAATCCTTTGATTAAATTCCCTGCGCACATTTTATGCGTTTAGCCGTATGATTAAAGCTCCACCTCCTAGCACCAATCTCGCATGTATCGAGTATTAGAATCCGGGCTTAAGCCACGAAAAGCATAATTGATAAATAATGATAAATGCTTGGACAATTTCACAAAGCGCCATCTAGCCCCAAGCTAAGCAAAGCTTGTAATATGGGTGCTAGACTACTGATATACTACTTGTATACTTTTTAAATATATGCTTACATAGTAACACTCAGACCCGTCATGGAAATTAAAATTCATCATTTAAATTTCTGCCCGTCAGGGAATCGAACCCGCGACCTCTTGCGTGGTGGATGTTGGCCACAGCCAATAATTACTGTCAATAATTAACTCTATATTAAAATTATTTAATTATTTTCTTAATACCGTCGCATTATTCTAACTAATAGGTAATGAAAAGCAATGGATGCTTCGTTACTTTAAGAATTCAGCTAAACTTTCTCGAGACGTGCATAAATTCTTTGATTAGATTTCCTGCGTACAATTTAAGCGTTTGTATGGCGTTTCGTCGTATGATTAAAGCCCCACCTCTAAGCGCCACGCAAGCATCGAGTATAGAGACTGGGCTTATTCTACGCACACGAAATGCATAATTAACTTTATATTAACATATGGAGGAGCGACAACAAGCCCGCCGAGATTAGATGGGCTCCCGGGATGGTTTTTGTCTCATTAACGTCTTTACATCGCGTAACATTCGGCCTTACTGCGTTTTGGCGTGAATTCCTCGCGAGATTACCGCTCCGCACGAAATATTTAAGGCAGGGCTGGAGCAAGGAGAGGGCCCAGGGCCCCAAAATGACACACTATCGGTATACGTTTTAATTTTCGAGATAGATAGAAACTGAGTAATTTTGACCGTATAATGAATTGATGACGAAACCACTGTTTGGTCTCATTGAATTTTTAAAAATTATCCGAACAAAACGTGTTATTTTGTATTCTGACAAAAATTTTGAGTAATAGCTTCACACTCTTCTCTGGATATACTTATTATTTCTGGATACAAACACATCTCACAGTAGGTATGACCTAATCTTACGTTTTCTTCAATTTATAGACCAAAGTAACTAATTAAGATTATGAAGTATCGAATGAATCAGAGCGCTTACTACTACATACAGGCCCCATAAAATCAACCCTTGATACTGCCCTGTAACACGAGACCTGCCTCGTCGTCGTTTCGCGTGTAAACTGTGACGTGGTGCTGGTTATGAAAATGGTCGGTATTAAACCTGTTTTCGCAGATGATGTGCGTGTGGCATTGCACTAAAATGTGTTAAGCGCCGCCGTAAAAGTGCTAAGACGTAAAGCCTTCGGAGATAATGCTTCGAGGCTTAGTTTGGTGTGAAACCACCGGTATAAGATGGTCTTTAAATAATTATTTAAAGGCTCATGCCGCGTATTTTATTCGCTTGTTGCTAATACTTACGCTCAAGCCTGCGTGGTTTGACATAAAAACAGAACAAAATTTCGTTTTTTTTTTCGTTTTCGTGCTGACTAAAATACGAGCCTGTGAAACTAACCTTAGAATTTCAAATTGTTAGGATGTGTTGTTTTATGCAAATAAAATAAAAAAACCGGCCAAGTGGGTGTTGGACTTGGCCTGTCACCAAATAGGGCTAAGGGCAGGGCTTATCTGTGCTACGCGTTTGACCACAAAAATAAATTGGTTTGTATAGGAAAATGAGGAAATTTAAAAGAAACAAAACATAAATGTCAATAATTGGAAATTGTTGATAAAATATTCGTAATAATAAACATTATCACTACAAATTCATAGGTTAATTGGAATTTAAATTATAAACCATTGCTTGACCTCGATTATTGAAGACTATATTTTTTATGATTTAATGACAAATGTATAGTTTTCAGACTTTTACCTTAACTTGTAGCCTAAGATGATTTTACTTGCCAAATTTCATAGTTTTAGGTAAACGGAAAGTACACTATAAATGTTGATTCCCTTGAGAGTATCGAAATATGCTTTTTTTGCGGCATAAACGCCGGAACTTATTTTTACGGTAATTCAGAAGTTTGATATTTTCACAGCTTTAAGGGACAATACACCTGAAGTATATGGATTTAATTTCAACTCGATACCTCCACGCGTTCCTGAGATAAATATAAATAAATATTTGACAACATCACATACATTGCTCCAATTTCAAAGTAAGTAGCTAAAGCACTTGTGTTATGAAAATCAGAGACAACGGTGGTATCATAAACACCCAGACATGAGCCAATATAGAAAAGTTCGTTTTCTAAATTGACCCAACCGGGGATCGAACCCGGGACCTGAGATGATGACACCTAGAGAACCGGTGTAAAAAGCCACTCGACCACGGATGTCGTCATGTAAGTGCCGGAGGTAAAAAGGTTTTGACAGACAGACAGGCGGACAACAAAGTGATCTTATAAGGGATCCGTTTTTGCCTTTTGAGGTACGGAACCCTAAAACGGGAAATGCCATAAAAAGTTTTCTAGTACTTCATTTCCAGTCATTAAAATTATTTTTTCTGTTTGAACAAAAAGTAATTATTTATTAATTAAACTATGTAGTCAATGTAACTAGGATGCGATCGCCAAAATACTATGAAGATGTAACCGCGATTTACGACTTGGTAAACTCAATTGGATATGCGTAGTCTATAGTTGCTCGGTACAAATTGGATAGTGTACCGACGGCGCATACGTTGAATGTTTGCAATGGGGCCATTTGGGAATGGAATGAGCGCATAAACCCAATTGCCACCACTGATATGTTTAAAGATTTCGTGTTCATAAATAATTCCAGTCGGGAACAAGTGGTTTTTATTAACTGGAATAAACTAATCTGCTGCTAAATTGCCGAAACGTCGGGAAACCAAAAATCTAAAAAAAAAATCACCTATTCCAATAATCATCATTATAACCATCTAGCTTAGAATGGATATACTAAAAATAACTAACCTATCAAATAGCACATAGTACCTACTGCTTTTATAAAGCAGTGTCAACCTCATAGCGACATCTATTAGATTAATTTTTGATACATTTTTTTAGGAGATCTTCAGCTCACTGAGCCACTAGTGATATACAGAGAAGTGAACATCTCTCACATCTATTGCCACACATAAACTTACAAAACAAAAACCATTACCACATTACAGATAATACAATTGGGCGCACTCCTCCATGTTTATCGTTATAAGATTTACGTGGAGTAAAACACACCGAGCAAACCAGCGGGCGTTGTTTGTATTTGATTATAGGATAAGATTCGGTAGGTACAGTCTTGAAAGCGTACGTGTGTACGCAAATAAGCTTAACATGGCTTCCATTTTGTTTGAGTTTTTTTTACGAAAATGGAACGGTTTTGTGATGGTTTTGAGATGAAATGAAGGTAAATAAGGTGTGATAACATTGCTTTATTTTTAAATTGTGCTTTTATGCACTTGGGAGCTAAACAGGGACGTGAAAAAGAAAAATAAGTACATATATTATAAGTTTAGATTGATAAATTAAAAGTGTATGGTGATACTCAAAGAGTATTTAGATGTACCATAGTATTAGAAGTGATATTTTATGACGGTAATTACCTGTTATGTTTACAATTTTGTCGTCTGGTCATTTGACATAGAATTTTAGGATTTGATATTTTGTCAAAAATTTAGCATGTGCATTTTATTAGTGGTTGATTAAAATAATATGTACCTACCTACGTGCAAATGTATTCCGTATTCTACCCTATAGATAGACTGTGCCACTAGCTTATAATAATTTTTCCGTTTTCAACCCCAAATTCTGAAAGCAATTCCGTTTACAACCCACAAAACTTTTTTTCTGTCAGTTCAAAATTTTGTTCAAAGCGGAATTAAATATTCTTGGGTAGAAAATCTAGTAGAATACGGAATAAAAACATCAGTGTCTCCTTACCAATTTGTTTACAGAACAAGCATAAGTGTACAAGTACACGCATCGTATATTTTCTTCTGTTTCTTATTGTAAATTGTTTACACCTCGCTTTTCTAAAGTAGATAGTGTCTTTTTACTCTAGCTCCTTTCCTGAAACTGTTTCCGACAACTCAACTGCTGAAAGGTGCCTTGATTTTTTAACTAAAAGTAAAACTAAAAGAGATAAGGTAACACTATACAAGCTTTCCTGTTTCAAGGGGACTTCTTTTCATTACCCGAGAGACACTTTGGCATTGCAGTAGATGTGTACAGTCGGGAGCGCAAGTGTTCAATGAAAATTCTTATCGTAAAACCATCGGAGTCGCTCGAGTCTACGATTCAATAGGGAGTTGACGACTTGAGAGAAAATGTTGAAACGTGTCTTTGAAAGGTAACTTTACAACAGATGTCCGATTTCCGCCTAAAAGGTGTTCTTTTTTACAAGCTTTTATTTAGCTTCACCTGTCCGGTGCTTGTTTGTTTGTCTGTAATCAATAAATATTTCAAAAGTGTTATGAAATCCGAGCCGTACAGTTCAACCTTCTTTACACAAATCAATTTAACGCATATTTTTTTTTGAAAATTTTGATCGCAAATGCTGTAGGTAGTTACATAAGTACAGCATTTTCGATTAAAATTTTCAGAGTACCTACTCTGCCCTGGAGAGTAAAACGGCGATAGACATATAAGCAACTTTACGACGGTTCGGCTTTCATAAAACGCCATCTATCGAGATATTTTGTACAAATTTCTTTTTTTTGGTCTCGGAAAATCGCTCATTAAGCGACGTGCTTGTAAAATCATTGTTTTACATATCTTGTAAAGAGAATCTTATGGGCCATGGCCCATAACTGCAAATGAGCGGGAGCAATAACATTGTAATGTGGTGCAATTTCGTCGCGTCTTAAAATCGAAGTTTCCAGGAATCAGTCAGAACGATAAATCAATATTACAGCAATCTTATTATTTATTACACATTGTAAAAGGTTATTGAGTTTGAATGTTAAAAAGACTATGGCGGAATATCGTTCAATTCGTTAGCTCCATTTTAAGTTGAAAAGAAAGTTTAAGTTATTATTACATATTTTTCTGCACAAATCTTTGAATTACTTCAAAGACTTTCATAACATAGCTTCATACCCAACTAGAATATAATTGGATTACCTTTGGAAAAATAACACCCTCAGTTTTAAGTCTGTCTAGCTGCATTTGTCCTCACGTAGCTCCACAAATTGGAGTCGAGCGCGATTGTACCCCTGTCGTGGTCGCGTGAGATAGTGCTAACTGCTACGGAAGACATTTTTACACAAAAACCCGATTGCGCACGACTGTACTGACGGGACGAAGGGAATTAATTTAAAGCGTTGTTTTAATTTTCAGCTTTTGTTGTCTAATTTGAAGGATACTTTCTGTTTTTGAACGCTCTTTGAATTTTGGGTAAGACGATTTTCCTTTTTGTTATTCCGTGGAATAAGTCGACTTTCTGAGATTGCTGTTTCGCGAACTGTAATAGATCTGTGTGTGGATTAATTTTTAATTGGGGAAAGGAAGGAAGATGGAATTCGTCAAGTCGAGGCGTATTTATGCGCATTACTTTTTTTGGATGTACTTTTTCAAAGACTTAGGATACCTAGGTAGGTATCTAGAGATTTTATAAATTAAGCACATTTAGAGTTAGATATAAATTAGTTGATAGAATATCTATGGCAAAACATTATATTATTTTTCGCTGAAGCCTGTTGTGTCCAGAACAAAGCAGCTTTGCCTGAACTAGACGCTCTGACCTATAGCAGAACCTTAAAAAAATATTTAAATAAACCTATTATACTTTCTTCAAAATAAGACGAGACCTTAAACATCGATGCCAAAATTTCCATTTCATTGAAAGTATTCCAAACATTAATACTCTCTTTAATGGGGCTCAATACTCAATAGCAGGCGAATACACACTTGAGACAGATTCCATCTTTCACACATTTCAAAAGCGCTTCAACCGACTCACCAGTCTGCGTTATACAGCCCTGGAGTTCGCGTCACTGAATAAATCACCACCCCTGTAGGTTCATTAAAAAATCAAGCGTGTTTGAACGAAATTACAGCACACTTTCGATGGCCAAGAGAGTCTCAAGTCTATGCTTTCAAGAGACATGGCATACTTTCTTTTGTGATGTTCTCTTGTTTCCAAAAAGGAACACAACTTCAAATAATAAAAAAAACAAGACAGTGATGTAGTTAAAAAAGTTGACATCTAAAAGAACTCGAAACGGTATAGGTGCTCCAAATTCAAATCGAGGAATAAAGATTTCAAATCCCCATTCGTTTCCGAATAAAATATTCACATTTAAACTCCGAACATCGTTCTTCATTCATACAAAAAGTTGTTTACGAAATAAGTTCATTACGGATCCAATTCACTTCGTGTTTGACTCTTACTGAAGTTTTCAACAGGCAAAATACTTTTTGCTCAACGCCGATTTCTTTTTGCTCCAAAGAGTTTCTAGTTTTGTACAGTGGCTTACACTGAATCGTGTGAATCAGGGTATTAAATCTTGAAACATTGCCTACTATTTTATTTAATTAGTGAAATAAATTGGAAAAAAATGATAATAATATCAAATTACTAAAGTATAACTAGGACTTCTGAGCCAATATTCCTATAACCTTCATAACATAAAACCGTAATTCCCATAAGTTCTGTCTGTGCTGACTGTCGATCTGGGCCTGATTTTTTAAGGCGCCGAGCGCTCTTTACTACTCATTTTCATCTTATGCGGTGTAATGTCACAATTGACAACACGCACTCGAACAGCACAAACTTATCTGACCCAGTGACGCCGTCGCTGTAGTCTATGTAGTCGACGGCCGGCGTAACCTAGGTTACAATATGTAATAATACTTAGTTTCAGTTTTGGCTATTGGGTTAGATAAGTTTGTGTAACTGTACTACACTGACATCTACTGACTAACGAGCAATTCGAAAATGCGGATTTTGATATGGCGAATGAAAATGAGCAGAAAAGAGCGCTCGCCGCCTTTGTAAAATAGGGCCCCTATACTAGAGGAACTAGAGGCCAAAAAACAATGTTGATGTTTTTTTAAATTTTGAGATTTAAGCATTCACAATGCTATTTTTATATAATACTAAATAATAAACTAGAAAACATAGGACTCGCACCAGATCATGTTCTCGGACGGGAATCGAACCCGCGACCTTTGGATATCCGGTCCAATGCTCTGACCGCTGAGCTACCGAGTCACTAGTGAGAACGTCGAATTTCTTCTAGTATTACGCTGCAAGCCAGCGCCATCTCACCAATGTAGAAGGAATGTTGATGTTTTAAAATTCTGGTTATAAGGCAAACCTTGTAAGAAGATAAGCAAACCTAGTCAAAGATTTACATGTTAACGATCAATATTACGCGTTTCGTCTCTTTCGAAGTACGAACAACGAGTACAGTCAACATCAATGTTAGAAACTTTAATATACAAAAATAATGACTTTATCATTTTCCTGTATTTTCATACATACCAAAAAAAATACCTATTTTAAAAAAATAATCTTAGTACCTGTTTGGACGGACAAATGAAGTAGAAAGCGCTGGTTTAATTGCTTGTTTTGAAAATTACGAGCCAATTAATAAAGCATAGCATATTATAAAAGATCAATGATAGAATCCGAAACTATAGAACGCCTACATTATAGTCCGAAACTTTAGCATTGATCGGAGATAACTTTAGTATAGCATTGTCAATGCAAAAATGTCAAAATTAAAAAAAAAACTTTAGTATTTAGAATACAATTAATGCAAAATATAGCAGTGAATCAGCGAAGTTTTACATTAAAAAAGAAGTCACGGATATGTGGAGTTTTTTCAATGAAACCAACTCAAGAACACTCACACACACTTACAACATCAAAGTAAAATTTATAAGTCATTTAGCTTTCATCTGCGACTTTGTTCGCGTTGAATTCTACTTCCAAAGGGAATTTTCAAAATTACCTACGTCATATTAACTCTAAGGCCTTGAGTTTCGTTCCGTGCAGTAGTTGGCTGTGCGAAGATAAATCAGTCAGAAAATTTTATTGTATAAATAGATGTTCGATAATTTCTTCACATTGAAATAATTGCGTCAGAATGTGTGGCTGCCTTTATTTTCCTATCCTGGAAACGCCGGTTTAAATTGTTATAAATTTCTGTGTTTTATTAAATTGCTATAAACACTGTCTAAAAATCTGTGACCACCATTGTAAAGCATGTTGCATTTTACTTGGCTCAATATAATAACCGGCCAAGTGCGAGTCGGACTCGCGCACGAAGGGTTCCGTAAAAATCACGTTTGATGTATGGGAAATAATATGTTTTATTTTAATTTAATAATTTATTTTTAAAGTGAATACATAACAAAATATTCTGTGATTATTTCAAGCGTCTACCTGTTGCCGTTGTCAATATCGAGCAAAAACGAGAAAAAATATCACGTTTGTTGTATGGGAGCCCTCTTAAATATTTATTTTATTCTATTTTTAAGTATTTGTTGTTATAGTGGCAACAGAAATACATCATCTGTGAAAATTTCAACTGTCTAACTATCATGTTTCATGAGATACAGCCTGGTGATAGACGGATAGACAGACAGACAGACGGACAGCGAAGTCTTAGTAATAAGGTTCCCGTTTTACCCTATGGGTGAGGAACTCTAAAAAGTGTAATTCTAATAAGTTTTTCTATTTGCACACTAATTCCTTATCCATAGATTGATCATATCTCAATATAATCAAAAAAGTCTGAAACGGGTGGTAGGAAAATATAGACGATTCAAAACTGCTTAATTATTAACTTCATTTGAATAAAGAAATTTTGACTCTTGACTTGAATATACTTTTTATGTAGACTGTACTTTATTTGGGTCGAAACGGGGTACGATACGACTGCGAAAGGTTTCCTTATTAATGTTCCGCATTGATTAGCTACTTGCTTCGCTTCTTTGGCTTCGCGTATTTCAAATATTCTGATTCAACTTTGATCTGGCTTTATTAGGTTTTTGTTTGTGTTAACATGTTAATAAGGTTGGGGACAAATATTACTATTTCGGCAATAACTCTTTTGCCTATTCTAAACTGAACAACTTTTACTAAGAGACCAACTCTGAAATCGCGAAATAAAATTATCTGTTTTACACATTTTGAAATTTTCTTTTTTTTTTTTTAAACAGCTGACTTTTTTTTGCGCTTTCAGAGTTTTTTCCATAGTATAAAAGTTGTTCAGTTTAATGGTCCCTATCTACCATTTTCGGCTTTATAAGGCTATTTCTAAACACTTTGTATTATGACATTTATTACGCAGGCAACCGTTAAAAATATTTTTGGAAATTCTCACGGGAAGTAGAAATTCACGTCGATGGAAATTAGTCTTCTTATATCAGAGAGAGAGAGAGAGAGAGAGAGAGAGTATATTTTATATTTAAACAAATTTCTATCCAACTTTATTTCCTTCAATCTAATTTATATGTAGATTCTCCTAATAACACTATAGGTGAATTAAAATGTTCACAGTTCTCCATCTTTTGGGGGCGAAATTTAATAATCCAAAGATGGTCGACCGAAATTCTACGAAACTTAATTTGCAAATTTCAAGGTTGTACCAAAGATACAATTAACTTAATCTGTTAAACTTTAAACTCCCTTAGGTTTTAGCTTCGCGGAAATACTTGTATCAGCAAAAAGATAAAATGGTTAATCGAAACGTTCCTAGTGTTTCAAGATTCTAATAATAGTATTTCATTGAATAATGTCTTAACATAATGATTTATAATAAGTGCCTTTTGTTCCTCGCTTTGGTTTGACATAATTATAGATTCTATTTTAGAAGTTAATACGAATGAGCTAGTATTTATGTCGATTGCATCCGACATAAATTACAAATAAAAAAGCGAAACTGACAGTAATGACATTTGTGTTTTTCAACGCAAACAAGATAAACAATAAAAAGTTTAATGAAAAAAGTCGGTGTTTTAAAATTATAATTTTGATTTACCGAATTCGTCCTTTGCTATTCTGAGATAACAGCTAATTTATTTCACAATTAATTGTTGGCGATTGTTTTTGTTTTTTCACAAATCGAATTTTATAACCTTTTTTCAAATTTCGAATAACAATGATAACTTAACTTTTTTTTACTACAGAATGCCAATCCAAACGTTCGTTCCAGAAAACTTAACTTCTGAGAAAGATCGCTTAACTTCTATTACTTCAAAGAACACTATCACCATATAATTACCAAATAAAAACTGCAGCTACAGAGACAGCTTATTAATTTCTGTCTTAATGCTTCATTGACATATACGCCACTCGATCTCCGTGGTCGAGTCGCATTGTACACCGGTTTTCAAGGTGTCGCCATCTCTGTCCCGGGTTCGATCTCCTATTTAGAAAACAAACTTTTCTTTATTGGCTCAGGTCTGGGTGTTTGAGATACCTCCATTCTCTCCGATTTCCATAACACAAGTGCTATGGCTACTTACTTTGGAATCGGAGCAATGTATGTGATGTTGTCAAATATTTATTTATTTAATTTTGTGTTATTACAAAAAATCAGCTATACTTTTCAAAAACATGAAATTTGGCTATATGTATCTTTTTCGCAGTAGTAGTTATAAAACAAACAATACGTTTGACATGCCAATTCTGTGAAGGCGATTGATTGCTCCGTGTGGCCATGGCCATCCAGTATTCACTAAATGGACAGACGTGGAGTGACGCATGGCCCCCGGGGGACCCTGGAAGGACAGGTGGTCCCGCTAGTGGTCATACAAGGGATCCGTTACCGACTAATTTATGGAGTAAGTAGGACCTAAGGTTCAACTTTGCATAGTATTGCGTTCTTTGGTTAGTTTTTATAGGAGTAAAAAGGTTTTTATTCAAGTTGTACCTAATGAAATAAAATCTTGTTTAACTCTCTCGTGAGCTGTCATAAGCAAAAGTTTTCGCAGGTGGCACCATGTGCTTTATGGCAAACTCGACCGCTTTGATTGGTTAAAATACGTCAGAAATTACGTTTGATATTTGAAACAACCAATCAAACGATTCCAGGACATTCTATTTTGGCGCCATTAGTTCCTCAGTATCACACCCCATTATTGTGGGTAGTAAAATCCAATTAATGAATGCGTTAATATGAGGTATTCGTTTGTTCGCGAATCTTTAAATACTTGAACCTCAAACTTATTCAATTAAGTTATTCAAGATAAATCTATTTTTATCCAACCCAAACTTAATTGTCAAAATTTAAAACAATTTATAAAAGATACTAATTATACTCCATAGTTATTTGATATGATAAGTAATAAAATTATCAGTATTAGTGAATAAATTCGAGACAAATCAATTAAACTATTTTTATCTAACACTAAACCAAATTAAATTACTTTTAAAATAAATTCCGTACAGTATAACCAAACCCTCCAAAACCGATGTTTGCGTTAATAAGATTCAATTTAATATGTAATAACAAAACATAACAAAGTGGAAGCTAAGCCGACACTGATAGCAAGCAAAATTACACCTCGACTCAACACAACTGCTGTAATCACAAACAATTTCAAAGAGAGGAAGATTGCGATTCGCAATATTGTAAAGTCGATGGGCTAGGGCAAAGGCGAGAAGCGTTTTGGCTAATAGAAATTTCTTTAGGACTTTCAATAAATAGTGGTAGGAAAATATAGACGATTCAAAAGCGCATAATAACTAAGTCTATTTGAATAAATATATTTTTGACTTGATTTGACTAGAACGCCATATAGTATCAAAGGATACTTAAAGAAAGTTAAAAGCTTTCGGGCAAATGCATAACTTAGTATTTTTATTCCTTTTTAATAGGAAGGTGAAAAACATTTGTCCGCCATTATAAGATGAGCAATCATAGATACCGTAACCAACACATAATAAGTGGTTATGTTAAACTGGTTTTCATACTAAAGTAAGCTCATACGACTTCTATCTACTTCTATGTTCTGTGGTAACCAATATGCGCTCGATTTCAAATTCAAATGGAGCCCTATTTTTAGCATCTTTCTCATTGCCAGATAGACTACCAAACATTTTCTTAATTTATAAAGCTCCAATTTGGACTAATGTATCCGCTGTATCATTGGGTCTGTTAACAAATGAATAATGTAAAGTAGGTAGTGACGATGCGATTAAATAGAATCGCTAACCGCATATAACTTACACATACAGCTTATAAGCAAAAGGAAGGGATATTTAAAGTGAGAATACAGATTGCCAGCGAATGTGTACGTCTCATAACCGCAGATACGGTGACGTGATCGTTGCGAGTAAGCTTGTTACGTTAACGATATGCGCACTCATTACGTTCGATTGTAACTCAACCGTCGGAGGGTTAATAAGTATCTCCGAGGAGGTCAAACTGAATGACCCTTCTGCCTTATGGAAGTTGCAAGGGGCACTTTCTGTGTGAGTAAAATTCAATTTGATTTAGTAAATAGCAGATTTACTAGGATTGGAGCGAGAAAAGTGAACTCCAATACACACTACTGCAGCTACAGAGACAGCTTATTAATTTCTGTCTTAATGCACTCGACCTCCGTGGTCGAGTGGCTTTGTACACCGGTTTTCAAGGAGTCGCCATCTCCGAGGTCCCGGGTTCGATCCCCGGTTGGGTCAATTTAGAAAACGAACTTTTCTATATTGGCTCAGGTCTGGGTGCTTGTGATACCACCAATGTCTCTGATTTCCATAACACAAGTGCTTTAGCTACTTATTTTGGAGTCGGAGCAATGTATGTGATGTTGTCAAAATATTCATTATTTATTTATATCAATTTGAAAATCATAGAAATAGAACGCGTAATATAACAATAACCTGTTTGCATTGTTAATATTGCGTTTGAAATAGAATGATACAAACTACGTTTCAAAATTAGTAATGTCATACTATATTTATTAAGTTTCAATAATAAGGTTAATACTAACAAGCTCATTAACGACGTGTTTGTATAGACGCCACGTGTTTGCAGATTTTCGGTGGTACACGCATGTGTATCGTTTCATTACCTGTACCTACATTATTGAAGGTCTCAGCATCTTTAAGTATTGACACAGAATACAAAATAATATAATCACCCACCAATCTGCATTGGGCCTGCGTGGTGGTTTATGGCCCATCGTCTTCCACCCATAAGGAAGGCCTGTGCCCCAGCAGTGGGGACATTAAAAATGGCTGATTTTAATATAAGAATATCGTATTGATAAGATAATTTTTCTTTCTAGCTTTTTTGTTTATTGAAAATAATTTGTATTATAACAATAAGCTGTCTCTTTCTTGTCACTTAGATGCATCGTTCGGTAGAGCAAGAATACCGAATAATACTTGAATGAAATTAAATTATTTACTCCAGCTTTGTTTTTAATAAGTGTTTTTACTTACAACATAAACATATTTTTGGTTCAAACTTAACCCACCGTGGCCCCGTACGCGCTACGAGTACAAGTGTCAAACTCGTAGTCAAACTCGCGCTAACTCGTTACGGCGTGTTTGTGCAGAAACCGCGTGTTTGAGCCCCCGCTGTTTGGCGAACCACGCACATGTGCCAACCCTGATTAGCACCTAATTAACGCACCGGATCTTCGATGCTCCATTGACGTCGTGTCTGACATGTGTTTGGTTGTGTGTTCTAATTTTATGGAGCTGTATTGGTTGATGTTTCGATAAATTTAATTTGTTGTGATATGTGATTACGGTAATAACTGTCCCACAGCGAGCGCGATCAGTCTGATTAACTCGTTTTTAAAGAATATTAAAGATGCTGATGTATTCACTGATAGCCTAGCTTGTCTTATTAATAAATTTGTATCATATTTGTCCTGACCATGTTAAAAAACTTTAAATACTTAATAAGTTCTTATGTTTGTTATATGTATATAATGTCTATTGTAAAAGTTGTCTAATTTTACTTTGCTTTGGTATGATTCTGTCATGTTTTCTAACTTGCTGGTGTTTTAGATTTCCTAGTCTGTAAGCCTGCATGTATGTTTATAAAAAAAAAAAAAAATGCTACTATCAGTCTACAAGTCATCGTTAAAAAAACTCATGACAGATCCTTGCAGTTGCGTTGTGTAACTCAAAATTCTGAAATATGTGAATAATATTCTGAATAATGTGTGAATAAACTAATAACATTCTTACAAATTATGACCCTCCTATGTGTAGTTGTCACCCATCCCTAAATTACAAAACAAATGCACATCAAAATAGGGTTTACACAATACATATTCGTTCTACTTGAATATTATTTTCCAATACAAACTGTATATTGAATACAAATTGTACAGTTGAATGCAAAATTGGAAAGCTATTTTCGAGAAAGCTATTGCAGACATGTTTCGTTCCCATGTAAATTCGATTTGCAGTATCAAAACGCTGTTTTGGGTGAGTTCTTAAATATTTGGGGCAAACGGCGTTACTGATAAGGTATTTACAAAAATACATTAAACTAGTTTTTTGCTCCATCGGTTTGTTCAAAGCATAGTTTTGTGGCGTATTTCAAAAGATCCTGAATGCGATAAGTAATGTAATGCGAAATTTACTGGAACGAAAAGGCTTTCGCAAAAAATATGGCGCTGTTTGAGTTAGCTTAGCAAGGGCGCAGCGTTATGGTTGGCCCAAGTAAAAAAGCTAAAAGCACAAAACAAAGTTATTATTATATTTCTTCTCCAATTATAGGATGGGTAACATTTTTTTTATACTTTTAAAACGCTTCACAATAATTTTAACTTTATTTTACAAGTAATATAATACAATACCTACCTACATACTAACTATTATGAAAGAGATCTTTTTTGACCATCTGCGGCTGTTGTAAAACAAACTCAAACTAAAATAATACTGAAAACTTCTTTCTTGGTAACATATCGATTCAAACTTTGTTGTACTAGGTGTACACAAAAAAAAACGCAAATCGATGCACAGGATAGCCGTTTGGCACACGTTTACTTGAAGTCAAAAACATTAATCATTTGAAGTATATTTTACGAAAAATAATTCAACCGTATCGTATCTGGAGGTGCCCAAACCTGGATTGTTTTGAAAATGATTTTTGGTTTAATCCAAAACAAGTGGCTGAAATGTAATGATGTGGTATATTTTTAGAATCGTCTCAAAAATAAACTTTCATTTGATATCACACACGATAAGTTTAAGAACAATTTTTTTTTCCCATAAAAAAAAACAGATTGGTGCCGTTCGGTTTGCTAAAAAAATCACCCATTTTCAAGGCGTAACAACTGTCAACATTAGTGCCTTTTCCTACCGCACGCCGCCGACTTAAACTTGTCCCACTGTACACACATTTGACGACCTCCGTGGTCAAGTGGCTTTGTACACCGGGTTTCAAGGTGTCGCCATCTCTGAGGTCCCGGGTTCGATCCTCGGTTGGGTCAATTTAGAAAACGAACTTTTCTTTATTGGCTCAGGTCTGGGTGTTTGTGATACCACCGTTATCTTTGATTTCCATGTCACACAAAGCGCTAAACCACATATTAAATTAAATATAGCGGAAATTAAAACCGCTTCATCTTTTATTTGGCGCCACCCACACAGGCTTTGTTCCAAGTACCCACATTTATTCCGCCCGTGTCCGAGTCTCTTTAATTATGGATAATTTATATTCAGATTAAAGCTGCCAGGTGGCGCTGTCGCGGCTCTGTAACGCGCACGTGATTCTAATGTGCAACTAACATATTATTATTTGGATTTATCGGGCATTCGATAGGTTTCCCTTGTTATTAGAAAGTTTGCTATTATAACAAAGAGACGCAAATTCAGGGTTATCTTAACAAGTGAATGTGAATTGCATCTTTTATAAAATTTATTCTGTGGTTAAAAAAAAGTAATTATTTCAGTAATTGTTTTTAATGAAGTTGAATTCAATATCAACCATTCAAGTAGGGATATTGTAGCCTTTATATTAGGAACTATTATTCCTGTGGGTAATTATTTTTACTATATTTAAAGAAAGCAAAAATCGTTTGTTCCCCGTGTTACTCTAGTCTGTTTATCCTTACTTGTCTTATTAGGTAAACAATCTTCACCGAACTCTTTATTGAAAAAAAAAAATATATAAAATATAACAAATGGTAATTTCACACAGCGCCATCTAGCCCCGATCTAAGCAAAGCTTGTAATATGGGTGTCAGACAACTGATATACTACTTATTTTACATAGTAACATTTAGACCCGTCACAGAAATAAAAATTCACCATTTCAATTTCTGTCCGAGCAGATCGGCATGTGGACAACTGCACCACTCAGGTCGTCACTTAAGTACCAATTTAGGTCTCTAAGAGCATAGTTATTGATATTCAAACAATAGTCCGGTAATCGATACAGTCATCGTAATAACTCACTATAATAGGTGCTGCCCTAATCCCACAGGTTGGGATACTGTAATAAAAGGCAGTTTCAGCCATAATGATTTATGGACGATAAAATTTAATTCGCTATTAATTTCACAACCGCTGAACTGCTAATTAAAATTATTATTTAACAGTTTAATAGAATGTACACTTTAGTAATTTTAATTAAAAACATGATAGTGGAAAATGAGTTTCTGCAAATAGTCTATGAAAAATAATTGCTTATTTTATTGTTAATGTTGTTAATGGAAATTCCAATTTTCATCTGAGATGATAATTAATATTTGATTTTTTACCACTAAAGTAGCAATAAAGCTTGTGTGAAATAATTACTTTCTTTACTCGTTAAAACAGAAATCACAAATGTCTAGACGTTCTCTGATAGGGTTGCCACCTTTTTTCAGGCAAACAGTGTATTTTTCAAATGCAAATTTAACTTAATTTTTTTTCCACCTTGTGTTACTTTTCGCAACTTTTAGCAAATATTTGTCTTTCTTTAACATAGTTACACAATTGTTACGTAAATAAAGAATTTTAGCCTACCCTATTGCTGTCGTTGATTATAGAGTACACCTAAACAAAATAAAGTACAATACTCTATTGGGTGGCAATCCTACTCTCAAATCAACAGTCTCGTTTGTCTTGCACATTTCTGTTTGATATAGATCAGACATACGTAATTGTGTCACTAAAGTTTTCAGTTACCTACTAGAATAAGCACTTCCAAGTAACTTGTTCATGCTATATCGGGAGCAAGGCCTATTACTGGAGCCCTGGAGCCCTGCGTCATTATAGCCCGACCGATAATCGGATCAGGGGCGCCGGCCAATCAAAACTTGTATTGCACCTCCGTGATCCGAGCGTGTGCGATGAATTTTGAACTCGGAATACGTGGTGGAATTTATGCAGAACGAAGTTTTGCGTACTCAGCGAAAAATAGAGCCTGGAAGAATAACCCTGTATAATCCTTTTATCAGAATAAAAAAAAAAGAAAAAATTCTGAAAACGAAGAGTTGTTAATCACTACGTTTTAGATAAAACGACGGTAAATGCAAGGTTTAAATTATTTTTCTTTATACTAGGTATCAATGTAAATCAATTAAATATTGTCATAGATCAATTAAGCGATAACCCGACATCATAGGAGCGGTAAATCTGCGATAATTACTCAATTCATCTGATACCATATCTGATACAATTAGAACAGTAATTCGGAACAGATACCCTGGCTCGGAATCTGAGGCGAATTAGCATAAATACACACAATTTGGAGGGCACAGATCATGAGATACAATTATGAACTCGGATATGTAATGTGATACTCGCACTCTAGATAAATAGTTATGCGATTTCAGGATAGGGTAACATCGCTTCGTCACGCGATATTATTTTGATGGAAGAAGCCTTGCGTCTATTTAAGGGTTATGTATAAGATTTAGTTACATAATGAAAGTTATCCATTTAAACCAAAAACGCATTACCAAAAAACGTTTTTGGTTTAAATGATAAAGTGCAACCCCCTAGCTAGACCATTTATTAACGACAAAAAAAATATTGATGAACTTTTATTAAGATAAATAATATTAGAAAAATACTAGAAAAAATCGACTCACCCGTAGCACCTTAGACGGGACTCGAACCCGCACCCTTGGGATTCCGGCCCAATGCACTGACCAAATTATGCTACCGAGTCGCTAGTGGGAGTGGCGAAATTTTCTAGTACTTTTTACTTCTTCGCTACAAGCCAGCGCAATTTCATCAATGATAGATTCGTAAATCTAGATCGAGATAGTAAGGCTACACAATGTAATTATTTTTCCGTTAAATGATTGTCAAGTACTTCGGATTAATATTTTTAGAATTGTTTTTGTTTTGAGAAAACCCGATTAACTTTTAATAAAATATATTGATAAATGAAGATCACGATAATACGGTCCACGCCTACTGACTGAGATGAGACTGAGAGATAAAAATTCTTAAGGAGCAGAATCCTAAAATACGCAAATACAAAAGGACATCCAATTTCAAAGCAAGAAAAATTCAATGTGTACTTGTCTAGGCAGTTTAAACAAGTACCAGTATCTATATTGTCTGGCCAATATCCTTGAAATAATTACCTAATGCTACTATTACACCAATGCGCTTTCATTTTCATCTTGCGTTTCCATCTGACGCATGCCTGAAGTGACATACATAGCGCGTCTGACGCATACCAGCCCGTCTAGCATGACCAATGAATCGCGATATGATATAGTGATTTATCACGTTTAACTGTCAAAAGACAATGGATTTTGACAGTTGAGTGTCGATAAAACGCTATATCACGCGATATATATCGTGTTACGGTGGCCATGCTAGGGGAAACGCCGTACATAGCGCATGCCCTAAAATTGTATAGCAAGCGCTTCACGCAAGACGAATTCAAAGTTGAAGACCCAAGATGTTTGGTTATGTCTGGGAATACCTTTTCTGTGGCAAAGATACGAAATCATTTTAAACATGGAGTTGTCGTAATTACACTAATTCAATATTAATAAGATGACATCGGTGATCGCATTAAAATTTACGCGTCAAATTACTGAGTGTTTGACGATCAAACGTCGCCAATGATCAAATGAATATTAATTGATGTGGATACAATTTTCATATAGAGCCGAAATCGTTTTTGTTTGACAAGATATTTCACTGTGGAAAACAGTAATTTAATTTACTTTAGTGTCTCATAAACCATATATAATTAATTTGGTAACCTTTTTTTATTTAATATTAAATGTTTGCTATTTAAGGAATGAATTAGTTATTTTGGTAGCTACGAAGTTGTGTATTGTCAACCACACCACTTGGGTGTCGTTTAAAAATTTTTAGGTAACCACACCGTAACCAACCAACACCGATACGCACGATCTAACTCCTGAGGATGCTCCGTGTTGGGGCACGTGTAGTGTAATCTAACTCCTGAGGTTGCTCCGGGTTGGGGAACGTGTAGAGTAATCTAACTCCTGAGGATGCTCCGGGTTGGGGCACGTGTAGTGTAATCTAACTCCTGAGGTTGCTGCGGGTTGGGGCACGTGTAGAGTAATCTAACTCCTGAGGATGCTCCGGGTTGGGGCACGTGTAGTGTAATCTAACTCCTGAGGTTGCTCCGGGTTGGGGCACGTGTAGAGTAGTCTAATTGGTGAAGGTGCATTCAGTAAGACAGCAACACACCTTGTGTTGCTGTCTTGCTGAATGCAGGTATTGTGCATTGATATTTTGTGGTGTGCATGCGCATTTTTTGCGGGCGGGCAGCCGGTGCATCTTGCATATATTTTTTGCGGGAGGAAGCTACATAAATATAATTTTTTCACAGTGGTTTGGGATTTCCGCCAAGTGACGCCTGATTCATTAAAATTTTTACGATACCGATTGAAAGGGTTAATTATTAGAAGTATTTTTTCTTTTTTCTTTAATAATACAGCATCTCCAACAAAAGGAAGATATTGTGTGTACGAAAAAAAATACATTTCCACTGATATTTAAAAATAAAATGAAGTGTGTAAATTTTTTCTTCTTCAATATTTAAGGTTTTTTCCTCCGTGTGGAAAAGTTTTGGGACATCCTGTGTACTAACTAAAAATTAATGTTACGATGCAAATAAAAATAACGAATGCAAACTAAGGATCTGAATTTAAAGTAATCCTTATATTCATTTGATAAAAAACATATTGGCACAGTCATGTATCGGTTATTGTTCCCCTACATTTTCTTTTAACATAATATTTGTTAATATTTTTGCAGCGTGTTGGCACAAGCACAAAACTGGCTCCCTCCAGGCTCTTCATTTGGGAAACAATGGCTTATCTTTTATAGCTGACAACATACTTTAATTTCAACCGAAGAGCACAGCCGATAAACATAGTTTATTAACTAGAGGAACATTACAGTTTTAATCAGGAAATATTTATAATATCAAAATAAAGTTTTCGTAATATCACTTACTTTAATGATGACTTTGGCTTTTACAAAGCAATAACTGTTTATTTATCTTACAATGACAAATGCGGTCTACGTTTAAAAACAAACTCCTTTAGCATTAATAATAAAGTAATAAAAGTAAATGAAAATACTTACTCTAAATTAAATGTGAAATCTCTTATGTTTGTTTATTATATATTAGAATTAGAATTTACTACAGTTAAAGAGTACTGTGACGGAAAATACCCAGAGTAAATGTTGTCTAAAGAAACTCAGGGCGGCGGTCTAATAAACAAAAATGATACATTATACATTGCAAGACGATAAAATTAACCTCTTAAATTACGCGTTACAGGACCCAGCACCCTCGGAACACGAAACAACTCCCTCTAACACCCACAAATGTATGCAAAGGAGTTAAATGTGTCTCCTAACTGAGTTGAAATATGACATAATTATCGCGATTTAGTCGTCAATTACCAGCCACGTCGTGTCGCTGCGTAAATCGAGAACTTAAGCTATCACGACAATAATTCTACTCATTTACAACAGAAATTGTAATGGTATTTTGTTGGAAATGTCGTTAGTGGGAATTTAGGGGAATCGTTATCGGCGGGGTCTTCCGAGGGGGATTTTAATGCTTATTTATTGAAAGGCTACTGTCTTCGCGGCTAGTGGACTTATTTTCTAGGGGGATCATTCTGTCAGCGCGGGGCCTGTTTTATGCGAGAAGGGGTCGTTCCGGTGAGCCGCAAGTGGAACAAACCTTTGCGAAAGGATTGCCCGCTATTCTACTGGAGTTATACTTGTAATCATTATTTTATATTGCGAATGGAGTGAGAAAAGGGTGACTAAGGACACTGCGGGGGTGAAGCATCGTGAGCTTTGAGATTTTCTGTGATTGAAATTTATAGATTCGACGTCATTTTCTTTAGATAACTACTTAAAAACAATTTGAGATTGAAGGCACTGTAGGTATTTGTTTTACCTTAATTGACCTATCGAGTGTTAAAGACCTGATGACAGTCACGTTATGCAAAGCACAACAATTTGGCGACACGGAATACCTATTTTTTGATATTGAAAACTGACGTATTGCTAAACCGCTTTTTTGACCACGACATATTTCACATGTTTTTTGGGTTCCGTACATCAAAAGGAAAAAACGGAACTCTTATAGGATCACTTCATTGTCCGTTTGTCTGTCTGTCAAGACCCTTTATCTCGAGAACGCTTGGAGGTATCCAGTTGAAATGAAAACTCAGCTCTACAGTCCGTTAAGGTTGAAAAAGTAAACTTCTAAGTTACGTAAAAAATATACGGCTGCTTATGCTGCAAAAAATGCACATTTAGACACTTAAGGTTATCAAATTTTATAGGGTACCTTTCGTTTACCTAGAACTGAAATTTGACAAGTAATATCGTCTTTTACTACAAGTACAGGTAAAAATCTGAAAACTATACATATGTTATTAAATCATAAAAAATATAGTCTTTATTTAAAGTAGGTAATCAGTCATCGAGTTTATACGGAGCCCTCGGTGGGCGAGTCCGACTCGCACTTGCCCGGATTTTTTAATAACATCGTTCCATCTTCAAAATATTAAAACCTTACCTTCGAACACCGTCAGAGTAGCCACAGCGCTGACCGCGTCGCCCACCCCGTTCTCCGCGACGCATTCGTAGGTTGCATCGTCGCGCTGCGCACGCACCGGTTCAATGCGTAACACGGCGCCCATCGCTCGAGGGCCGGCTGTAGCGTCCATACTGAACACTTGGTAGCGGGATTGCGTGCCTGTTGAAAAAGTCAATCATAAATATTGCATAACATCACTTCTGATTCCAAAATAAGTAGTTAAAGCACTGTGTTAGGGAAATGGTGGTACACAAACATTCAGCCCTGAGACAATTTAGAAAAGTTCATTGCTGAGTCAACTGCTGAGTTTAACTTTTTCTCGCCAATTTGACCAAAAGCTTAACACCTGTTTCTAATACAAATTAATAGTTAATTCTCTCAGAGAGTTCAGATTCCAAGAAAGCCTCGGGGTACTTAGCTGTTAGTGTGAACTCTAAAGTGCACGTATTTCTAGCACACAGGTTGCGGCGCAACAAACTGCAGACGGTTTACTGCTCACTCTGCTGACCGCACGGAGGTAATTAGCTGTGCAGGATTTCAGCATCTTCATAAGAAGGTTATTTTAATGAATGAAATGTATTTATATAGTGTTGGCTTAATGAAATTCCACCATATTGAGAAATGATTGAGAGAAATATTTGACTTGCATTAAAAAATTTGTAAAATTTGGGTTAGTTATACACTAGCACAGAATTTAGTACAGTACTGACGTACAGAACGGCCACACTCCGCCTCCCGCCAATCCAAGATACCGCATCTCTCCTTACAATCGGTAGTAAGATCAGAAGTTCATTCTCGGGACATGTCGCGCGCGCGAGTTGTCAGTTGCACGAGCACAGAGTTAATATAATACTAATAACAGCTCAAAAGTCAACCCTAAAAAGTTCACGCACACATTCGCAGGCTCGCAGCGTGTACAAACGTAATCTGTTTATGTGGTAGTTGAAACGCACTTTTTGTATGGAGTGTCCGGGGTGTGCCACTAGTGTTGTATCAGGTCATATAGTTAAACAAAAACAACGTTGGAGCAAAAAGAAAGAAAATAAGGTAACTTGACAACTGTTGGAGGTAGGCTGATTTGTTAAATACTGAAGTGGCGTATTATATGTCGACCACCTTACCTAATATATCACTCGGCACTGTCACGGAAAACAATCGTAAAGAAATTCATTAGAATTTTCTCGTAAAAACATGAGACCCCGGTATTAATGTCCTACTTCTTTTGTGAAGCATCCTTGCACTTTGCATTTTTCCCGCTCAAGATTGCAGCGGAAAAACGACAACATCGACTCTTTTTGCAGTCAGCATGACTCTTGTGTCTGGGGGTTTAAGTTTAAATTGCAGTGTTGCAGCTGTAGTCTGCGAAGTTGGAGGAATGTGGTCCGACAGAGCTAAATCGCCACTCGTGGTAAGTGCCAAGAAAATGTATTTCACAACAAGTGAGAATAATCGTTGTCTTTCTTCAACCGAGGTTTTGAGCGGATAATGGTTTGTACACTGGGACTTTTCTTTGCGTTTTAGGAGATTTTAGATAAAAATATCTGTATTCAACGTTTATATATTTTGCATGTAGTGGCACTGACAGCATAATCAGAATTTTGAAAATGCCGTTATATATTATATTCTAAAAGTGGTACCACAACACAGATACTATGTAGTACTAATTGTTATTTTATCGATAATATAACGGCGTATGTAGAGTAGCTAACTTTAACCAGTTTCGTAACATAGAGTAAAAAATAGGCAAAGTTTCTTGGCCATGTCAGTACATAGTTAAATATAGACTTCAATCACCTGTATATACACTTCAAATAAGACATTGAGGATGTTATGCTTGGGCAACATTATTTTGAATCCGAAACACGCACGATTATAAATCATTACGCACGACACATAGGAAGCAATAATAACGCAGACACAATAGACAAGATATTAAACCAGTAACCCCAGCCTGAAATGTAAGATGAAGTTTCTTTAGGTTTTTTATAATGTTTATATTCGACAAGGTTTACAGTCTTGGATTATTAGCATAAGCTAACTCAATAAGCTAAAAGTAGTAAAATAATCCTTAGAGCCAAGACGCGCTGACAAACGAGGAAAAATAAAGGCACGTCATTTTGTTGCAAAAATACATAAATGAATAAAAAAACGTCTATGACTAACCGCGTTTTT
Organism: Catoptria pinella; assembly: GCA_963556745.1. Taxonomy (NCBI): domain Eukaryota; kingdom Metazoa; phylum Arthropoda; class Insecta; order Lepidoptera; family Crambidae; genus Catoptria; species Catoptria pinella. Next base: position 10,076,818 of record OY750771.1, read on the forward strand.
GTATAATATTGATTTGACTAGCACAAACTGTTATTGTTGAATGCTATAAAGACATTTTTTTTGCTAAAAGTGTTCACCTCAATTCTAATTCAGATTACTGCTTTATTGTACTGTGGCATTAATGCCCTTACAAAGTTAGTGTCACAAGTCGAAGGCCGCATTCTTTCAGTAGCATGCGGCAATTTATCACACAGTTATTGCAGATATAAATTACTTATGTTGCGCCAGATCAGATAGCGTAATTGCATTTATATTAAGAGAATATTACTAGAAATAGTTTTGAATAGTATTTATATTTATGATACTGAACCGAAAAAGAGACACAGAGATAAGATTTTTTAATGCTTTCACAGCACTGAATTTATGAACAGAAAAAAAAGTGAATATTTATTTATACAATCAAGTTATAATCATAAATAATAATCATAAATTATTTATTTGTCAGAATATTTTTTTTTTCATGAAAGATGTACAGGCAAATAACATCTAAAGATCGAAATTATAAGTAAATACTGTGCTATTGACAAATCTTAATTTAATTTAATGTCAATGGTGTCATTGAATGCATTATATTATTGTATCCAATGACACCATTGACATAGCTTTTTGGGAGAGCGCACTGGAAAAAGGCAATTCGCCTCACCGATCATTTTTGGGCCCGCTGGGTAAAAGAATATCTACCCACCTTAGTACCTAGACGTCAGACGAACATGGCACAAGTTCATCAGCAGTTACAAATAGATGACGTTGTTCTAATTGTTGACGAAAATTTGCCACGTGGCTTGTGGCCCATTGGGAAAGTCACATCTATTCATCCAGGCAAGGACGGGACTGTGCGAGTTATTGAAATTAAGACGAAGGCTGGCACATTTAAGAGACCGACAAGAAAAGTCGTCAAGCTACCCGTTGCGACTCATTGGTAGTTTTCATTGTAGGTACATCATTTTCATTTAAGTAGGTATTTACTTATTATATTTCTGTTTTAAATTTGTCTGTGCCATTCTCCTTTGTCGGTACTGATAACAGTGTTGCCACACGGGGGGCGCTGTGTTACCGACAAAGGAGGATTTACACAATGTTTCTTTTTGTCTGTATTTTTTACTCTTTTTGGTTCTTTTTTTTAATGTCAATATATATATTCAGTTGTCACCGCTCGAGCTGTCTTTTACTTCAAATTTTCCCAATTTTATTACTTTCAGTATTATTTTGGAGAAAATTAGAAGTAAAAGACAGCTCGAGCGGTGACAACTGAATATATTGACATAAGAAAACATCAAAAAAGAGTAAAATATATATACTGTCAAAATAACATTGTGTGAATCCTCCTTTGTCGGTAACACAGCGCCCCCCGTGTGGCAACACTGTTATCAGTACCGACAAAGGAGAATGGCACAGACAAATTTAAAACAGAAATATAATAAGTAAATACCTACTGAAATGAAAATGATGTACCTACAATGAAAACTACCGATGAGTCGCAACGGGTAGCTTGACGACTTTTCTTGTCGGTCTGTAATAAAATTGGGAAAATTTGAAGTAAAAGACAGCTCGAGCGGTGACAACTGAATATATTGACATAAGAAAACATCAAAAAAGAGTAAAATATATATACTGTCAAAATAACATTGTGTGAATCCTCCTTTGTCGGTAACACAGACTATGGCAGTCTACGAAATTAAAAAAATGACAATAATTACAACTTTTTGTGCACTTACTTTCTACTTATGCACCTCCGTATTGTTGAAGCATAAGCTAGTAACAAGATCAAGGCACAATTTACCATTCAAAGCGAGTAAAATTAAATTTCATACAAGATTTAACTCTGTGTAGTAACTTGGTAGCAGTTTCGTAGTTCGTAGTAACTATTTGCGCTACGAATCTGCTACGATGCCTCGTAGCGTTTAACGTTAGTTCTTGTTACGGGCGTTATTGAAGTGAAATTAATCACTGTCCTTGCCTATAAGGTCATACGATGCACCAAATATACTTATCATTTTGCATCTAAACTAGATATACATCCCTTTAATCTAAATCATGAACTAATCTCAAAATTAATTAAAAACCGATGCTGTGACTTATTTTCGTCAAACGGAAAATAAAAAAACCGGTTAAGTGTCGGACCCCGCGCAGTATAGGGTTCCGCAGTAATATGATACATGTTGACCTTGAGACCGCCTTTATGACCTACGTAATAAAAGCTGTTTTTGCAGTTTAACTGTATAACTTGACGTGCTGTCGTGTGTACCACATTTTGGCGTTATTAATATACACACATTCATTTCAAATTTTTTTTTTTTTCAAAGTTGTAGCTTTCTAGCACTAAGGGACTCTGAGCTAAGCCGCGGATGGACGGAGGTACGGAAGGACAGACGGACATGGCGGAACTACAAGGGTTCCTTGTTAACTTGACTACGGAACCCTAAAAATGGCACTGGTTTTAATACGTGTCTAAGTCTTTGTTTTAAAATAAAATAAGGGACACTAGCAAAAGCTACATGACAAAGATATAGATTACAGACTAAATAATGAACCTTACTAAGTTCATTTCATACATTTTACGGGGAGTGTCCGAAGTAAGGATCATTAGCGGCGGGCATCGGCCTGCTGTAAGTAGCAGTGAATATTTAATCCCGGCAGCCTTTGGAGAATCGCCCGCGCGGATTATTTTGCTCCGTTTATTCCCAAGTTCGCTAACGAGCGGAATATTTTAGCGTTATCGATGTACGCACAACACTACTGTGCTCTTTGTTGTTAAACTTACTGTTGGGACGAACTCATACTGCTATGCATCTGCGCGGAAATAGGTAGGCACTGATATTATACGTTTATCATGCAAAGCGACACATCTGAGCGTTTTCAAAATAAAGTGTACCCCCACTTTTGGGCTGTGTGTTTGAAGTCTAATAACAAGTAAAAAGGATATTAGGCTAATTATTTTGATAATTGGAAAGCATTAAACACTCAAACACAATTTACCCTGAAGCACCCTGTAAACGGAAATTTTCCAAAACCCTTTCGGTTTTGCGACATTTATTTCCATAGTAACAGTTAACAAGTAATTAAATGTCATTTCATAAACTACCATGTATCCTCATAATATAAAAATAAATAAAACATCAAAAATTTAATATTAAAGACATAAATTCAGACAAGGTTCTTTATTTTGCAAAACGCTCATCTACACCGTTGATTTTTCTAAAATCCTACTAATATTATAAATGAGAAGGTTTTTATGTTTGGATGTTTGTTACTCAATCATGCTGAAACGGCTAAACAGATTTAGATGTTTGGCACACAGATTGTAATCTGGATTAAAATAAAGGATACTTTTTATCCTGGTCAAAGGTTACCTAGGGATTTTTGGAATGACCAAACGTGCGAATTCGCGGGCGGAAGCTAGTTTTAAATAAAACACTTATATGGATTACAACGCGTATATGAGATGACTTAGTTTAGTTTTATTGATTTTTTAATTTCCCGTTTCGGGACCATTCGAAGGACCGTGGTTATTGGATGACAATTTAATTTGAAGGAAGAAAAAACTTACCGGAAACAGTACCTACTTGTTGTGAATTGACGACTTATCGTATAACGTTTACTAAACAAATATTAAAAGTTTTACCTACCTTATAAAAGAAAAGTACGGTGAAATGACCATCAGCCATTTTTAATGTCCCCACTGCTGTGGCACAGGCCTTCCTTATGGGTGGATAAGGAGGATGGGCCATGACCCACCACGCGGGCCCAATGCGGATTGGTGGGTGCTTACGACTGCAAATGTAGCCGGGACCAACGGCGTGCCTTCCGAAGCACGGAGGAGCTCGAGATAACAAATTCTTGGTCACCCATCCCATGACCGACCCTTGCGAAAGTTGCTTAACCTCCGCATCGCTGGGCCAGGCGCCATACCACTGCGCCACCGAGCTCCTCATACGGTTAAATAAACAGTAATAATTTCCAATATAATTTGTCATAGTGTCATCTTACATTATCACTGGTAAGTATTCATCAAATTATGTGTGTAGGCGTGTCTTAGATATAGTTTGTCATCATTTACACCATTATAATTCGTAGATAATAATACAAATGCAGAGCTATCTGCCGTGTCATTAGAATAATGAGACCCTTAATGTTCAGTTTTATCACGATCATTATTTGTGTGGCATTGTCTCGAAACCGTTTCTATATATTACAAGTATTGTAGATTGTTATGATCACAAGTGTCATTGCAGTCGGGGAACCTCTTTGATTAAAAATTGTTCCACAAAACCCCCGACTGCAATGACACTTGTGATTTAACTTTTTAGTTCGTTTATGGCAAGGCAATCGTGTTTTCTTTTCACACATTTTAGTGAAAAATTATAAAGTTTTGGAATATGCTTATCAATGCCTTTTATTTGATGTCCATATTGTAATAACTGAAGGAATTTTTTTTTCATATTTGAAAGTTAAGAAAGTTAAGTGTCACTCGGGATGATGTAAGTATTCTAACGATACCCCATACATCCAAATACGTTAAGGTATTTAGAAAATATGGCGGAATAAAGAAACTTACATACCCTCACACAAACATACCTAAACCCTGAACACATTACATTCTCTGTTTTTTTGGACAGTCGTGTAAAAAAACATTTTCAAAAAGGTGTTGGTTTTTTGGATTTATAATAATTTTCCAAGGTTGTATGCATGGTACTCTATCTACCATATTCGGTTTTATAAGGGTACTAGCGACCGCCCGCGACTTCGTCTGCGTGGAAAGTTTTTTGCTTTTCCTCGGAAACAATTTTTTTTTTCGGGATGAAAGGTACCCTATGTGCTTCTCTGTACCCCTGACAATGTGTATTCAAAATTTCATAATGATCGGTCCAGTACATAAGACGTGAAGGCGTAACAAACTAACAAACAGACTTTCGCATTTATAATATTAGTAAGAATTTCCAAACACCCTGTATACGTGACCTACGTACGCTCAGTGACGAGAGGTACTATCCATCCATCACAGTGACACGCGGTGACATGACTTGTGATTATCAATCGGCGCTGTTGTTTCATTGTCACTGCTTTTTCACTCGCGTGGAATACAAAAAAGTAGATTTTGTTACTGAGTGCTTATTGGTTTTTTAAGGTGCTCCCACACAGCAGTAATATAACGTTATATAACAGACGTTATGCATTATTGACGACCTCCGTGGTCGAGTGGCTTTGTACACCGGTTTTCAAGGTGTCGCCATCTCTGAGGTCCCGGGTTCGATCCCCGGTTGGATCAATTTAGAAAACGAAGTTTTTTATATTGGCTCAGGTCTGGGTGTTTGTGATACCACCAATGTCTCTGATTTCCATAACACAAGTGCTTTAGCTACTTACTTTGGAATCGGAGCAATGTATGTGATGTTGTCAAATTTATTATTTATTTATTCACTAACTTATTTTATTAACATGTTGTAGCAAAATGTTACACACTGTTATAGAAAGTTTTCTTAGTCGATCACGTTTGTTAAGCAACGCTCGGTCCGGCCAGGATGGGTGACCGTTGAGTGGCATTACAACTGAGCGCTTTCGTACTTCGGAGGGCACGTCAAACCGTCAGTCCCGGCTGTTATCATCTGATAACAGTCGTTAAGCCAAGTCAGAGGCCTTATAGGCGGCTTGATAAACTCTAACACCAAAGGTGGCCACTAAAATACTCATACGATAAGAAGAAGATAGAATGTTATAGTGCTACACAATGTTTTATAACGATTATATAGATGATGTTATAGAACGTTTTTTTATCATATTTTGAATGAAAATCAACAATGTTTCCTTATTTTACAATTTTACATACTGCGAATGACATGATGATACATAATTTTTACTTACTTAAATAATATTTCTTTAACTATTTAAAATTTTGACATTGTATTGTATTTAATTGTATGCCATAACGGCGGAAACCAGCTGAACATCATATATTTTTGTACTATAACCTTATTTACCTGTGTTTCACAATAAATGTATTTGCTTGATTGATATACTAGGTGTTACAAAAATACCCCTAATGCCGAATATGGTAGATAGGGACCATCAAACTGAACAACTTTTACTATGGGACCAACTATGAAATCGCGAAAAAAAAATCAGCTGTTCCATACAAAAATCAAAATCGAAAATATCAAAATGTATGAAACAGCTGATTTTTTTTCGCGATTTCAGAGTTGGCCCCATAGTAAAAGTTGTTCAGTTTGATGGTCCCTATATGCCATATTCGGCATTAGGGGTACTTTTGTAACACCTTGTATAACTGCTGTGTAGAAACACCTTTACGTTCCTACTCGGAAAATATGCAAAGTCTGATCCGCCCTAGCTTCACTTAGTATAAGTTTGTCAAATGTAACAGTTTTCGTGGATATATTTTGTTATGATACTGCGAAGTAACTTTGTCGTGGGTATATTTTGTTATGATAATTACTGCGAATTAACTTTGTACTGGAAAATAAATACATCCGTGCATGCTATTTTCTAGCTGCTATATTAAGTGAAGAAACTCAAAAAGAAGGCGGGATTACGTTGTCAATTTATCTTTTACATATCAGATACCTGACACAGGAGGGCGAAAAGCAAAACTAAATTCTAAATTTAAGGCGGTACCTGGACCAAAAGCGGCGCCGCGCTGAGTTGTATTTAATATTGTGATTAAAATACATAATTTTAATAAAACTTTACTAGGAAATTTTAAGATTGATAGTTTAGTATTTTTTTAGAAGGTATTATTACATTCCCTCGAAATTTGTAAAAGTATATAGCAAAACTGCTAAAAGTGGACAATTTGCTATCTACTTTTAGAAATTACTATCTGGGCATGTGATTGACCTTCTAAAAATACTAGCATCTTAAAAATTCCACGTAATGGTTTTACAAAATTCTTTTCTAAATAAAAATCTCTGAGAGCGCCACTTTCGGTATGGAGCCACCTTAAAGCATATAATGTCAAGTGATGAAATAAAAAAACATTATTATAACTACAATATTAAGGTGTGAAAATAAACCTTTTTTTTTAAATCCACCGAGATGAGCGGATTTGTTAGGCACGCTTTCCTTTACGGCGAAGCTGTGGTTTAAGTAAAAAGGCGATGAAAGTTCCAAGCCCCGCTAACAAAGCACGCCAGTCAAAAGTGACGCGCGTTGGTTCTCAATGGTAGGAGGCAGATACTGGCGGTTTTAACATAAGAATCGAAATGTGACCTCTTTTACTATACCATTAGGTTATAGTTCAGAATTATTTGAAGCAAGAACTTTTTAGTGTCTTAGAATATGAATTTAAAGTTCTTGATTAGAAAATGAAAAAAAGCTTTAAAAAAGCAAAACCTCCTTCAAAAACCTTAAAAAACTGCTCTAAAAACTACACATAATGTTCAAATCAATTAATAAAAAAAGTCGGCTGGGGCAGGAGGTAATTTTTGATTTTTATAATTGTGTCGTTTTCTCAATAAGCACTTATTGTATTTTCTTATTCTAAAAGCCCCACCAGACTTATTAATCCTTTTTTTATTAATTAATTTGAACATTATTTCTTGCTTCTTCTTCTTAGGTTTTGCTTTTGTAGGTAAAAGTTTTAATATTTCACACTTTTCAATGGTATAATACACATAGTAACTCAATTCAAACAAATCGCGCTTGGGCATTAGCAGTTTAAGTCTAGCCCAGAACGTCTTTGACCATAGATAGGTATATAACTTGTTTTTGATTTAAATATCAAACTGTGACCTCTTTTTACATGTCATTAAAAGGTACTTAAGAATATAATTAAAACGATTTTGTTTATGTATCATTGGCACGTTGACATTTACTAAAAATGTTATGAAATAACACTACTTTGCATAAAATATATGTAAATACATATTAATGTAAAGAATAACTTTTCTTTATTTTATAAGACGCAAATTATAAAACCCAATTTGATGCTTTCCGTTAAAAGGTTTTAGTTTTAGGCTTTATTTTTAACTAGAGGTAAGAGTCGTATAAAATAAGAAACCTTATAAATAACTTAAATAGATACAAAGTCTTCATCATCGTGAAATCCGTTATTATGATAAAATGGAGTGCCCTTGTTTTTGCATAGTAGTAATAATACAAGAAAAAAAATGTACACAGACAGCACGTCAGGTTATACAGTTAAACTGCGAAAACAGCTTTTATTACGTAGGGCATAAAGGCGGTCTCAAGGTCAACATGTATAGTCTGAGGTGCCGTCGTGTGTACCTAATATGCTGTGAGATTTCCAAATAAGTTAAATTATATATAAGAAGAAAACACGAAAAATGTTTTTCATTTCTCGGTATAAAGATTTACATGTCCTGTATTTACTTTGAAATCAACTACCTTTATTAGCCAACATTAGAAAAGTTAATTCTGTTATTGTTCTGAAATTACGAAACAAATGAAATAGTAAAAAAACACGCTCACAAAATCACTTTTTTTATTTTACGTCAAACAATAAGTACATCCAAAATGAAGCGACAAGAAATAAATTCGAACAGAAGAGAAACTACAGGCTATTACTTACACTATTTTCGTTCGTGATTGAAATGTAAAACCCCCGTTTTTGGCCCATAAATATCTGGGGTCTGGGGCCGGTAATGACGTCTATAAGCCTGAGGCAATGAACTGAAAAAAAAGTGTCGGCCGGCCGAATGCATTCTACCTTAAAGGATGGTCGTACACTATTAAAGAATGGATCAAATTTGAAACAAAAATGAAACAGATAGGTAAGGGAAACAGTTTTTATTCTGGGAAGTCCATATTAGATCTTGGTTGGTCACGTAGAGTTTTTATGAGATGACTTGAAAGATCTTCGGTTGGTCAGACATGTGTAATAAATTTTTCAGATATACATACACACCTATGTAATTTTGTTTTCTAAGCATCATTAAACAAAGATTTCATTAGATTTAGAATTCTCAAAAGGAATAAAAAAAAAGCAGCCATTATCTTTAGTTCTGTTCGAATTTTATCGTTAAAAAAAAATAAAAAAAAAAGATTGCATTGTTCAATACTGAGTTTCTGTGGCCTTCTTCTGGCTTCATCATCAGACCCTGGACCTCGTCTTTCGTACGTACCAATACTCTACTGGTCAAGACGATTCTTTTGAGCCCAAACTCGATGGGGTTGTATCCTGTGGCCTTCTTCCAGCTACATCATCAAATCATCTCAATGACACCATAATATTGCATTGTCTTTCAGTTCTGACCTATGTTCAAAGTTTCAAGTTTCTAGCTCATCGGGAAGATAGTATAAAATCGTCTACTAAATTTGTAGACAAACAAACAAAGAAAAAAATAAGGAAGCAACCTAATAAGAACGTGTTAAAAAGACGAAAGTTCGGCCTTATCCTTCAAATGCATCATTTTCCATTGTAGATTATGGTTCATTTGATTATCTTGAATAGAAATACAAAAACTGTTTTAATATTAAAACCTTACAGTTAATAATACTTTGATTAGAATTTCAATGACCGTTCAGCCAAAGCAGAAGCAAGCGTTCAAACAATATCACTCTTCAACCGTTATTAACACGATAATAAATTAAGCAAATAATTCCACCAGCCATTGTGTAACATACGGCCGAGCAAACAGTTTCACAAAAATAAACCTGATACATTACCCTCGATAAAAGAGCAAGTATTTAATATCGGATACTCCGTAAAATATCGGCCGGTGAAATATTAATACTCCATTAAGCAGTGTGTCCACCACTTTATTTCCCTTCAATGAAAAATGTAAGCCAGTGAGGCGCTCATGAAAGAGTGATTCGTAGCATTTTGACATTACTTTATTCCTTTCTATCGCAAGATGCACCGCTTTTCTTCGCCAATTAAACTACTCTTTGATTATATTAGAGTAGTCTTATCGGTGAAGGCGCAAGGTGTGTCGCTGTCTTGCTAAATGCAGGTATTGTACAATGTACTGATATTTTGTGGTGTGCTTGTGTATTTTTTTGCGGGCGGGCGCGGGCGGTGCATCATGCATATATTTTTTTGCGGAAGTAAGCTACATAATATTATATTTATTTTTTCACAATAAATCCTATATTTAGATTTTGCATCGGACAGAGAAACAAGTTGCTTATATCTAGTGTAAAGTTCTATCCCATTTCATATTCCACGTGCTGTATAAAAAATTGGTGCTATTTGTCTCTCTGTCATTGGCGCATCATCTATCCAGATTCGCTGACTCGAGAAACTATATGAATAGGTTTTTCCTGCTTCGTAAGACACAAGGAGATTTTTCGGGACATTTTCCGGCTCCTGGTAGACTTATTAATGTTTTTAGATATATGATGTGTTTGAAGCTTATTTATTACTCGCAAAAAAATATCCTTCTTTTGGGGTCTGATTGGATTTTGATTTTGGTAATTGTGCTTTTAAATGTCACCTTCAGTATCGAAAATACGTTTCTAAGTAAATGTTATTTATAATTTGATATATTTAATTGCGTCTCGAAATCAAATCAAATATCATGAACTGTTCCACGTTCGCAGTTATTTTATCATAGGCATGGATGAAGATTATAACAACATTTTCCCATAGGAGAGGCCAAAGTTATGCAGTGTATTATAATGGACTACTATGCCATGACGAAGCATATTGAACTGTGGAGTTCGGCATACCACCGCACTTCGACCTGGCCATTGAATTGTTATTGCTAAGCTGGTTGCAGTTTTAAATATTTTTCATACTACGTGCTCGTCAATGGCATATTATGTGTCATGCAAACCTTTCCTAAAGTAAGTCATTACAGCCCCACGGTCTAGCCGGGTCATAATGTTGTACTGAATATCATTTTTTCCCATGGGAAATAATGTGATTTGAATTTGGAATGCAACCCATGTAGTCGTGCTTGATCGAGGTTGGTTTCAAAAATGTTTAGGTGCAATGAGATTTTATTCTGAGTTAGGCTTTATGTTATCATTTTCTTTGCAATGCCTACAAATAAAAAAAATGATTGCTTTAATGTTTCTAACATTACTTTTAATTTTCGATAAATATTCTTAATTTTTCACATTTTATTATTCTAACTGTAAATAAATACTTAAGTACTTTCTTTATAACAGTCATTGGTTTCAATTGCCTCGCATAAAGTTTAAAAACTAGAGTATGTATCGCGGGCTTAAATGTGTATTTGTCTTAGGCGATCTTGAACCCCTCGTACTCAGGATTATAGCTAAATATTCTATTCGATATAGCGCCTGGAACATAATACACTACTTTAAGCCCTTGTTGCATAATCTACTATTACCTTTTTTGTCGATGATTCAATGATGACTGAAGGACAGCAAGCAAAGAGATTTTTTATACAGCGAGCCGTGCGTTGGCATTGGCGGTCGCCTTTCTTGTTATAATTAGGTCTTTTCCTATGAAATTGGTGTTTTTTTCTTCTGTGATTTAAAATATTTATGAGTTGCTGGATATTAAATCAAATTATGACCATAGCCATGGAAAATGCAATTTGTTTGCAATTCACTATACAAAACGACAATTTCATAGGTAAGGACCTAATATAATAAAAGTGTAAATTCAGAAAAAAATACTTAGCTATAATTTCGAATTTTAATCATAATTTTAATTTTCATTGCGCCCTAACGTTACAGTACTTACTTGAAACTCGTTTGCCGTTCTTTCTCCACTGTATGTTCGGCATGGGGTCTCCTTTAGCTGCACAGTAGAAAGCCGCGATTCCGTTGGCACGCACTTGAAGGTTTCGGGGTCTGATTGTTATCTCGGGCGGATCTGAAAGCAGAAAAAAATACTTATTAGTTACTGAAATACGTTGTTTTGGTAAGAAAGATGTTAGAACAATGCTGAAAGACAATGATACCAATATTTCAACGCACGAAAAAGTCAACTTAGAAGGGCCTTCCTTATTAGTGGATAAGGAGGATGGGCCACCACGCGGGCCCAATACGGATTGGTGGATGTTAACGACTGCAAATGCAGCCGGGAACAACGGCTTAGCGTTCCGAACCGAACGGCTTTCCGAAGCACGGAGGAGCTCTAGATAATATATTTTTGGGCACCCATCCCATGAACGACCCTTGCGAAAGTTGATTAACCTCCGCAATCGCTAGGCTAGGCGCTAAACCACTGCGCGATCGAGCTCCTCGAAAAATCTTAGAAACCTATTTCTTCATAATTATTCATAAAAAATATTTTGAATTTGCACGACGCCATTTACAAATTTAAGGCTAATGTTCACCGTCACTTATACATATTCAAACAACTATGATTATGATTGCTGCCTACATTTAACATTAAAACAAACAAAGTAAAATAAACAACTTGAAGTTGTAATTAGACAAGTTAATGTAAAAAAGTCATCACACGGCTAATCTTATCAAAAAAATAAATGTTCAGACTACGAATAAAAAACAAAATACAAACTAACAACGATAACAAGAAAACATGTTTGCGTTAAGAAAGCTTTATATTATAATAATGAGAACATTCACCTCAATTATATTATTTAGTTTCAGACTTCTAAAGAAGATGGTAACAAAGTATTTTGTTTTACGTCTGTAAAGGCCTTTAGCGTTATAAAGCTTTTTTGTTTTTCAAAGATATCTATCTAATCACTATTTAGTTTTTACGTCCATAAAAGCTAGGTATTCTAGTTTCTCATAGATATTTCGCCTCAATTTTCAAGAAATAATATGACTTATTTTTGAGAGAATTGAAAAATTCCTATAGAAAGTTGACAAAATTAACGTATGGTAGTCCCCTGTTTCCTCCTCCAAAACTAGACCGATTTAAATATTTTATTTTATTGAAATTTAAAGGAATGAATTGGCTGTGTTCCCATGTTTTCTTTTTTTTCATAAAATAATTATTAAAAGAGATATCAATCTATAAAAACCTAAAAAAAATCCCTAGATCCACTAAAATCCATTGTAAAGATCCATTACAATCCATGGATGGATCCAATTTATACTTACCCTCTTACTAATAAAGATTGTCAGCAGATGTATAGTTACACAATGGTTACTCTCTGTAAAACTATTTAAGTTTGACATTAAAAAGAAAGGGACAAAACACTGTGTGACAAAAAACTATACATCTGTTATACAATCGTTATTAGTAAGCGGGTTATTATTTAAATCAATCATTTCAATTGCACATTGTTGTCTTCAATCCAGCAACTTTCTATCAACTTTCGCAACTACATAAACTCGATCTATAATAATAATACGAAAAACTATCAAGTTTCAATAAAATTTCTATCGAGCGGAAATGACAAACAATGAAAAAGATTTCCAATTAAAAAACTTGATATTTGAATTAAGAAGTTCATTAATCTTACACCCGTATTCAAGAACAACCCTCAAACGACCCTTTTCTATGCGAATGCACTGCGTTGAAATAGATCTCTGTGATTGGTTTGTTTGTTTTACGTATTAGATGTGATTGGTTCACAACGGGCACATTTAAATATAATATGTAAGCCACGACACTTAAAACTACACGATTATCTGTCGTTACGACATAGTGGGAACGCACCCCGAGACCTTATAGTAATGTACGTGAAAACGGATGTCATCTCTATCTTCTATTTCCGCTCTGTCCTTTTTTTTACATAAACGAACTCGATAGATTTTAAAGACAAATGCTTTCGTCGGAGATTTATTTATTTATTTACTAACTTTAAGGACAAACAGTAACAATTACAATAATACAAGTAAAAAAAAACATCAAATACAAAATATAAATGGCAAGAGCACTATTTTTAGATGCCACAGCATCCGTTACAATATTAAAAATATAAACTTCAAATGACCAAACACCCGACAACACAAAACGCAAATTATGCAAAAAATAAAAACAACTAATTACCTACATTTATTTGTTGGATTACAAAAACTAAAAAGAAAAATTAAACTAATAAACAATTTTAAATAATAATTAATACCTACTGTTCAGACCACTTCAGACACACACTCGCAGACACACACACACTTCAGATTTACAAACATAACTCGATATAAAAGTTATCGCCGGTATGCAAATCTGCGGTGTCCCTAACCATCGACTAATTCGGCCTACCGATATGAATTATGTATGAGGCGACGTACGTTTTTGCTACTCTACTCACACCTGTAATGTTTGAACTATGAATAAATTAAGAGTTTAAATAAAGATCAAGTGTGACAAAGTACCTTTTATTTATTAGCATCAGTGAGTTTTAAATGCCACTCTCGTTATTTCGAAGGAAAAGTACAACTATTTTACGGTAAATTAAGCGAAATATTTTGAACTATGAATAAATTAAGAGTTTAAATAAAGATCAAGTGTGTCAAAGTACCTTTTATTTATTAGCATCAGTGAGTTTTAAATGCCACTCTCGTTATTTCGAAGAAAAAGTACAACTATTTTACGGTAAATTAAGACGCAGGCGGCCGGATAACATTGGAATATCTATTGAGTCTCATTTTCCAGGCATTGAAGGGTTAAGTATGTACAATGTCGATTATCCATAGCATTAAAGTTATTCGGAGGTAGCTACTTAATAATAACCATTTTTACTCGGACAGGTATTTTCCATTTAAGGTATGAATCTACACTGGCCTTCAAAACTTAATACCACACTTTCAAAATTGTAATAACTTTTCAAATACACAAGATATATCTTTTCAAATACATCTCAAATCATACACAAGATATATTTCGAAATAAAAAGGACTAAAAAAGTTTTTTTTTAAATAACTTCTTTGAATAGATAACCTTGTTGAATAAAACCTTTTTTTATTACAAAACTCTAACTTCAATTGTTTATTCAATTTTAAAAGTGTGGTACTAAGTTTTGAAGGCCAATTGTATGTTTCAACTCAATAGTTTCTAGTATTTAGTGACCATCAGGCATTTTTAGTGTCCCCACTGCTGGGGCACAGGCCTTCTTCATGGGTGGATAAGGATGATGGGCCATGACCCACCACGCGGGCCCAATGCGGATTGTTGGGTGAACAACTGCAAATGCAGCCGGGACCAATGGCTTAACGTGCCTTCCGAAGCACGGAGGAGCTCGAGATAATACATTTTTGGTCACCCATCCGATGACCGACCCTTGCGAATGTTGCCTAACCTCCGCAATCGCTGGGCCAGGCGCTATACTACTGCACCACCGAACTCCTCTCCTCTAGTATTTAGTGATATAGTGATTAATTTAAATATGAAAACTCAATTCGTGGATGATGATTAGTCATTACAAAGTTTATATTTCTATTACTTAACTCTTACAGCACAGTATTACATTAATATTTTAATCCTTAAAGCTCTGGAAACATACTATCAAAACTTCCAAATGGCAGTATTATTATCAGAGATCTTCTGTAAAGCTTTTCCCCTCTTCAATCACTCATAACACCCCGTATCATCATCAAATTAATAAGTTAAACAAATGTCGAAATTTCCATTGATATTCAAAGAGCCAACATCAAAGTCGTAATCACTCTAAATTACAAGTCAAAGACGACCCGACGCGCAACTTTAGAAACAAAACCAGACCAATGTGAATTTAATATCTTAGCCAGAAAAGTTCAAGTTGCCAAGTTGAGGAACTTTGTTTCTGTCACGGATCACGGGTGGGTCATTTTGTGACGTAAAAGGGAACTAGTCTGCACACATTGTGTTATATGTAAAGGCCTTAGCATACTAACCCGGTTCATACCATGACCGTGCTATGAACGTATCAGATACGACACTATCAGGTACTTACTCAGCGTATCAGATACGACACTATCAGGTAATTACTCAGCGTCGTACGACGTTTTTCAACACATTTGCGAAGAAAAAACAAAAAAAAATACCACACATCGACAAATACGATAGAAACAAAATATGAAAATTATGGGAAAAAGCGCACAAGTTTTTTTTTCACGTGCCCAATGCAATTATTTTTTGCGAAAGAGGTGAGTGAACAATGAACATACAGCCTACTTCAAAATTATAATTTAAAGTGATAAAATGCAAATAATTCAATAAATTATAAAACAATATTGTGAATTATGAATAATTTCATATTATTAAATGTTTGTTTGACTTAATTGGGGACGCACACATTTATATATTTCAAAAATTTGTATGGATTTTCAGCGGCATAAAACCTCTTTGTTGTTAGAAAAAAAAACTATATTACCTGGTTAAATTGAGAATGCTCTGTTTACTGGCATTTAACTTGCAGTAATATACTAATTTAACTTTGTAGGGATATTTCTATTACGCACTAGTATGAAATGTTATTACGCACGTGTGTGTTGTAGCTCGCTTTATGGCAAATGTGTTATGTGTTGAAAAACATATTACGTGATCAAAAGGAAGCATTAACGACTGAGTTTCAAATATTCCATCAAGTCCAGAAAATATTTTTTTAATCTTTTTGTACGACGCAGAAGAGTGGATGCCGCAGGGAGCGTTTGATATCTGAACTAGAAAATGGGATCCCATTTAGTTTCGACCGGGTCGAGTCCCTTGGTTTGCCGATGTGACATTAATAAACGTATTCGCGTTTACGTATTTTCGAGATTGTCACATACAAAGTAATATATTCATGAGTCGGTCGCTTCGGTGGCCTGTAGAGATTAAGTAATTTGAAAAAAAATGGTACGTGTCACTTTTTGATCGTAAAACCATTTACATAATAATCTTGTTTACTTTTAGGCGGATTGACGGGGATGAGTCGGTGACTTCACAATTTCGAAGTTTGTTTCGAATTTGGATTAATGACCTAAATTAGAGTTTATTGTAATAATATTGCTATTACAATCATCCCCTCCCATTTGACTTTAGCTTATTCCATACGCACTATAAAACATTCATTTGATTCACGCCCGTACCCTAATACTGCCGCACAGTAGTATGATGACGCTTTATATTATTTAATCTAGCTGGATTATAGAGCGAGTAATTGGGTATCAAAAGCAACTGAAAAATTCATGGAATCATTTAAAAATAAAACGCAAGCATGTTTGTAGGACACTTTGTCAGTTTTTTCCTGACAAAATATAGTTGGATTTAATTTGATTAATAAACTAAAAACTAATAATTGAGTTAAGTATCTTTCTTAAATATAATGTATTTCGCTTTTACACAGTGTGTTTCAAAAGTTGATTAACATAATTGCAAAAACAAGACCAATAAACAACAAATTACTATCACTAGCTTTCTAAAAACAAGCCTCTATTAATTGGCACTAGCAAACATTAACCCTTCAATTACTTGACAAAACAAGAAGGGGCTGATTGGACCTCTGCTGTGAATGGTACAATCATGCCACTACATACGAATGTTTTACAAACGCAGATTTTACGCAATATAAAAAAAGTTAGGGTTGCTACACACATAAGCGGGCCGGCATCAATCAGCAAGGCCGGGCGGTAAAATCGAATATATGTAGATGAATGTTTGGGAATGACTGCTGCTCGGCTGCCGCACATTATCACTCGGCTTGGTAGTTGCTAAACATAGCGGGCTGGCATCAATCGGCAAAGCCGGGCGGTAAAATCGAATATATGTAGGTGAATGTTCGCGAATCATAAACCTACCTAATACTGCCGAATCGAATGATATGTCGACAATCGATCGGCACAAGCCGATTGAAGTCGATCAAGTGCAGTAATTGCTTCGGGTCGGCTTTGTTGTTCGACAAATACTGCCGAACCGACAATGTCTGCTCGCTTGTGTGTAGCAACCCTTATGTAGGTACCTCCATATCTGTTAGATGATAGGTAGAATAATAAATGATGTATTTTCTTACATAATTAATATTTTTAGGTCGTTTCGTAAGCAGATGTAATTTGTGTAGTATTTCTTTTTTTAGGAACAAATGTATGTAATGCAATAAAAACGTCTTAAAATTATGATTTACAGAAGCTTTTCAACGTTGTCTCTACCTTATAGTATGTATGTGTATAAGTGTCCTCATAGTTACAATAATCATGGTTAAACGTCTTGAACCAATAAACCACTATTTGTCCAAGTAAATCTTACTTTTGATGTCCTTTGTCTTTCTCTTATTAGTAAAACCTTCAAGGTATGCCACATGCTATTAAGAATTAAGTTTTTTTGATATTAATTTATTTAGAAATCATAAATCTTTCAAACTCTATGAAATTTTCGAGTCTATGAAATGTTCGAAAAATTCATTTTTTATTTGAAGTGAAATAGAATTGTTTTGTCTCAATTTCCGTTAAAAATACCAAACAAAACGTAGTAAATTGGTGCAAGTGTTATAAATGAAATATTTTTTTATCCGCTCCTAGTTGATAAATCGGAACAAAACTGGAATTCATCCATGAGGAGAAACATAGCACTGGTCGACTATACGATAGAGTGATTTAAAAATAAAACTTTTTTTATCATCGGTCAACGAATGAACGAGTTGCACTAACTAAATATTTAGTTTAGGTGGGTAGAATACTGACAGATATATTTGCACCAATCGGAGCGAGTTGTCACGTTTTGTGTGCGATGGATTGAATGGATTGAAGTGAGGCACGCATTGTATTTATAAAAATTACTAACTTTCGCCTGCGACTTGTCTATGTGGATATTCGAGAAAATCCTTAGGTTACCTTTAAAGGATAAATGTATACAAAGTTTCAATTTTATCAAAATCCGCGTTGCGTTAGTTTCCAACCATAATCCTTAGTGAATATCCTTCGAAAATGAAAGATTTTCTATACACAACTTCATCCCCCTTTTCACCCCTTGGGGGGTGGAATTATCAAAAACGCTGAGAATATACGTAGAAAATATTTTTAATAGTCAGTCGAAACACAAAATTTGAAGATCCTAGCTTCGAAACAGTGGGACTTTCATACAAACTTTTACCCCTATTTCAACCTCTTCAAGCATTTTTTCGTGAGAAAAAGGTAACCTATGTCCTTTTCCAAGCTTTACTTTATCTCTATACCAAATTTCATCAATTTCGGTACAGTAGTTTAAGCGTGAAAGCATAACAGACAGACAGACAGAGTTACTTTGGTATATATAATATTAATATGGTTAAAATATTAGACTGGTCAGACTAGGAATTTTTTAGCACCTTTTTCTTTCTTATATATAAAAATAAATTGCTATTCGTTAGTCTGGCCAAAAATAAAAAACAGCTTGACCAAATTGAAACAGTTATTTTTTTGTTTTGTTCGCTACAGTACTGGGGTGGTTTAGAAACAAAAAATACTCAAAAGAACAACTAAATAACCGAAAATGCAATATTGGCAATTTTGTATGGAAGTTGTCATTTCGGATTACTTTTGACACATAACTTTTGATAAAGAGGTGACGTCAAATAGAGGTTTTAGTCTGAAAGATCGGAAAATATAATAATACAATGCACACGGTGAAATAAGGCATACGTAAAGTTGCGTTCGTTTTAGTATTCAGCTGATTTGTTTTTAAGTGACCAATTAAATAGATGGAGCTGGTTTTCAATATTTTAAAATTCTCAAGTTATTGATAATCATATTGTAGGTGACAAGAAGTTCACAGGGTCCACTAGTCGTAACTGAATTAGATGAACAGCGTTTTAAAATAATATTATTGTTGAAAAATCATTTGTAAGATAATTTCAACTAATTAAAAGGTGGAGCTTAAAAATTCCGACAACATAATTTGTTTGGTTCTTAACCGACTTCAAAAAAGGAGGAGGATATATTCGTCTGTTTTTAAAGATGTTTTTAGTAGACTAAGTGCATGTTTCAGTCTACTACTAGGCACTAACCTCAGATTTAATTTAGAAATAGAAAAGAACTATGAATCTATTAATTTGTCAAATAAGTTAATTGAAGCTTAACCGAAAACACTGCCGTCGAGTATTAATAATAATTGGTTCAAAAAGAACAGTAAAAAATTGAAAACATCAGCACGAATCACCATTTACGTAGTTCGCAAAAATCCACCTTTTTGAAGATAGCACAACAGCGGAATATTGCTATCAATTACCGGCGAGTATTCATTACTCAGCGATGCGAAATCGTTCGTTATCGACTGGACAAATTTACTAGCTATGCGGAAATAATGCTGCGTTTTTATTACATCTCCGCTTGTTGTCTCGAAAGCTCAGCGTCATTGTTAGCAAGACGCGACGTGAATTTTTTGCAGAACGTTGGTGTCTCTTGTGTAACGCATTTTCATATTGGTAGTTCGTTTTGTTTTCATTAGTAAGCGTATTTTGTAATTGGTTTTCAATCTCATACAGTATTTGTATTGTTTTATCATTTTATGAATAAGATGTTGATTAAACTAAAATTATAATACCGCATTATATAGCATAACATAGGAATTGTTTTTTCACTAAAATATTCTTAATAGCATCGTGGTTTGCGAATTGTGTGTTATTTATTACTATTTGCCAAAACAAAAAAGCATTGTTGCATTAAAAAAGAAGCAAAATTTTTAATATTAATTTCCTATCCCAACAGCTAGGCACCTATTTTCAATTTTAGTTTGTCTCCTCGTTTATTTGTTTGTCTACAAATCAAACGATTTTATACTTGCTTCCCGATGAGCCTTGAAACTTTGAAAATAGGTGAGAATTGGAAGACAATGCAATATTGTAGTGTCATTGAGCTGATCGGAAGAAGGCTACAGAAACTTTGTAATAAAACCAGACAATCCCATTCCGAGTTTTGGCTCGTTAGATTCATCTCGACAAGTTAT